>JAPDVU010000004.1:121259883-126461649 GCA_026230045.1 Corynorhinus townsendii | reverse complement strand
AGTTTAGTAACTTCCTCAAAGCCACACAGCTAATAAATGACTAGGCAAGGATTTGAACCTAGACAAGATCATTTTAAAGTCTGCATTCTCAACCATATGCCACTATCTCTCTCTCTACTGCTTGTCTGCTTCTTACTACAATTCCAAATCAGGCCATGCCTGATTCCACCAAAAATCATAATACTGCCTTGTCCTTTAGAATGACTTTCACCAAGAATATGAAAATACTTTTAAGCTCTAGAGTAGCAACTTCTCAGATGACCTTCCACAGAAAGTATTTCTATGATACATTGTGGTCCAAAAGGAGACCCTCATATTGCCTGAATCAGACCTAGACAAACAATTAATTAATAACGTTTCCTGATGATTTCTTCTGAAGCTACATCTATGAAAGAAAAATTAACTGACAAAACAAAAAAAGAAAAATATATATATATTAGTATATTTAACAGAACAAGCAGAGGCCTAGAAGAACAAACTATACATGTTTTTTTATCTCAATAGAAAATCTGATAACTACTGTGTTCGAATAATTCTCCTTGATAGGGAGCAAGATTAATTAAAGATCCTGGTAAAATCATTTTAAATTAATAATCTTGGCAGACTAAATGTAAAACACCAATAACAAAAGATAATTATGAAATAATGTCTGAAAATATAAATGAAGTAATTTTCTTAGCCCTCAAGTGGTCCCATATTTAGAACAAAATTAAAGCTTGTATTCTTTTCCCCCCTGTGGTTACATTCCTGAGGCTAAAGGGGCCTTGTTGTTACAGCAGTTTGGCTTCCCATTTTTAGGATGGTAGTGAGCTACACATAACTATTTTAGATACAAAGAAGTTAGGAGGACATAAGTAAAATAGGGAACAAATTTTGTGGCTCATAATTTGCAATACAGAGACATAAAAAGTTATATTTTTTAAAAACACCCATATGAAGACCCAAAGCAATAGGTTTCTGAACTTAATCCAAATTATTTGCATATGAATAGGCTTACTCTGAGCCAAATGTTAGCTCTTGAACATTTGATAACTCTTAGAAACAATGTTGATAATTCAAGAGATACAAATCAAAAAGGAATTGAATTTTTCATAAATTACACATGATCTTAAAAATTAGAGAGAAGAGTGAGTGAATCCTGTCCATATTCACAATAGAACCCAGTTCGCCAGGCGGGTCCTTCATTCACAAAGAGGTCAATTAGCCTCCTTTGGCTGCTTCTTTTCACACATAAAGGAATCGGGCTTAGGGGCAACACCTGCCAAAATGTCTGGAACAAGAGACAAGATGTTCAATTAACTCCTGAAAGATGGCTGAATAAATTAATGGGGAACTGAAACTCATGGACAAGCCATGCCAGTGCAGTTAGCATCAGAGAGGAGGAGGAGGAGGAGGAGAAAATGGAGGAGGAGGAGGAGGGGGAGGGGGAGGAGGAGGAGGAGGAGGAGGAGGGGGGGAGGAGGAGGAGGAGAAGGAGGAGAAAATGGAGGAGAAGGAGGAGGGGGAGGAGGAGGAGGAGAAAATGGAGGGAGGAGGAGGAGGGGGGGGAGGAGGAGGAGGAGGAGGAGGAGGAGGAGGAGGAGGAGGAGGAGAAAATGGAGGAGGAGGAGGAGGGGGAGGAGGGGGAGGAGGGGGAGGAGGAGGAGGAGAAAATGGAGGGAGGAGGAGGAGGGGGAGGAGGGGGGAGGAGGGGGAGGAGAAAATGGAGGAGGAGGAGGGGGGGAGGAGGAGGAGGAGGAGGAGGAAGAGGAGGAGAAAATGGAGGAGGAGGAGGAGGGGGGAGGAGGAGGAGGAGGGGGAGGAGGAGGAGGAGAAAATGGAGGAGGAGGAGGAGGGGGGAGGAGGGGGAGGAGAAAATGGAGGAGGAGGAGGAGGGGGAGGAGGAGGAGGAAGAGGAGGAGGAGGAGGAGGAGGAGAAAATGGAGGAGGGGGGAGGAGGGGGAGGAGGGGGAGGAGGGGGAGGAGGGGGAGGAGGGGGAGGAGAAAATGGAGGAGGAAGAGGAGGGGAGGGAGGAGGGGAGGAGGGGGAGGAGGAGGAGGAGGAGGGGGAGGAGGAGGAGGAGGAGGAGGGGGAGGAGGAGGAGGAGAAGGAGGAGGAGGAGGAGGGGGAGGAGGAGGAGGAGGAGGAGAGAGAAGGTGAAGAGGGGAAGGGGAGGAGGAGGATGAGGAGGAGGAGGAGGAGGAGGAGGGGGGAGGAGGAGGAGGAGAAGGAGGAGGAGGAGGAAGGGGAGGAGGAGGTGGAGGAGGAGGAGGAGGAGGAGGGGGAGGAGGAGGAGACTGTGCTGTTGCTTTACTGAGCAGCAACATGAAGACACCACGGTTTGTACTCCTAGCACCAGAGGGTGGAATCAGAAAACAGACTGTGACAATCATTAAAGGGACAGTGACAAAAGAAACCAAAACTCAATCTTCCCAAGCAGCTAACCTATTCCTTAAAGTCTTGCTTGCAACTTGATGTTCCCACTTGCTTTAGCTTTACAGCTCAGCTAGATTTAGCTCTCTATTCTTCTGCCTTAATTCTTTGACTTGAAGAGTGCTTTTCATCCATAGACTACCCATAAATATCCAAAGGGCTTTCAGTGCACGGAGATTACACACAAAAATAAGATAGATGTATTTCCTTCAAGAGAACTTGTGATATTTTTTTCTTCTAGCACTGGGCCTAATTCTATATTTCTTAAGAATCCTTTTATTAAGTTCCAAGAATGCAGATATCAGGGGGTTTTTTTTGTAGATACTAGAGCTTTCCAAATGATCAATATCCATGACTTACCCACACTGATGATCCCAAACCAGCCCTCCTGTCTCCTATGCATTCATGGACTGTGGACTCAACAGAAGAGTGAGGTGAACAGCTGGTGGGATTATGGATGTCTCGGAGGAGACATGGAAGGGAAAAAAATCTCATATTTCCTTGGATATTTTGATGCCTTAACTGTTTCAAAGTCCACTCTATTGTAGTAAATCCATGGAAAACCAAGGGGGGAATATATCCCAGATAACATTAGTGTTGCTACACATATATGCTGCTGGGTGCCCCTGCTGCATGTTTGGCAGATAAAATTAAAATGTCTTCTTGTCTAACTTTATTAAGGATGATTAACTGAAAAACAAGAGCTCAAGGACAGTGTTCCACTGTGTACCCAGATTAAGAGAGTCATGTGTTTGCAGATTACTCTGTGGGACTGTCAAATTGCCTCCTTTATTAAATGGTGGGTGTAACAAGTGGCTTGAAGTCACTTCTCCATGAGGCAGGCTAAGAGGGACCAAACGAGCATTCTTCTAGTTTCTATAAAAGCCTAATGCATGGGGGCACACATTTCATCTATGTGGATTTCTACTCCTTTTCCCCAAAGGATTAGGGCCATTGCAGATCGAAGAGATTAAGAAACCCTGATATGTGGTACTATGCAGTCCCCGCTTAGAGTTTAGGAGGGAAATAGAATGCCTCACTTCTGGCGACACAAACTAAGAGTAAAAAATTGTAAAATATTGTTCACCTTTTTGAAAAACTGCCACACCAGTGAGTCCCATCAAGAGTTGCATCCTTGCCATAACCAGTTTGGCTCAGTTGATAGAGCATCAGCCTGACTGAAGGGTCCCAGGTTCGATTCCGGTCAAGGCCATGTACGTTCATTGTGGGTACATCCCCAGTAGGGGGTGTGCCGGAGGCAGCTGATCGATGTTTCTCTCTCATTGATGTTTCTAACTCTCTATCCCTCTCCCTTCCCTCTCTGAAAAAAAAAAAAAATCAATAAAATGTTAAAAAAAAAGAAAAGAGTTGCATCCTCTTAGAAAGCATGCCTGGAGCCAGGGGTACAGGCAGTGCTCTCTCACTGCCTGCACAGAGCCACTGCTGGAGGGACAGACAGCCAGGTTAACCACATTTTTATCATTATTTATTCAACTAATAAGCAGGATGAGTTGAGTGGAGGATTAGAATCATCAGGGAAAAATAATCATAAACTTTGAGTCCACATTGTGAGTTATTCATAAGGCTCAGTGATTCCTGAAATTGGTCCAGGGAAGAGCTTTGTACAGTCCATTTAATTCCACCTAAAAAACCTCTAATTCCCTACACCCAATGGAAATATGAACTCAGAATTAATGTCCATAGTTAAGGACCATATACCATAATATGCACAAATAGAGTAAGAAGTTAGGCTTGAACTAATTGGATTTTAAAAACTGCCCTCCCCCCCCACCACCTCGTGAAAAAAATCAAGTTAAATGCCTTCAAGTTTTCATGCTTAATATCCATGGTCAATATGTCACTGATTATCAGCAATAGCTTGAGCTAAACATCAATGACATAAAGATAAAATAGCAATAACCTGGACTGGATCTAACACGCACTAAATGCTGACTATATGCTGGCTTCTGTCTAAGCTAACTTCACATATATATCAAATCTCATTATCTCTGATTGCCTTCTTTTCTCACATCTTTATTCAATGTCATTCTACTTCCTACCGGAACATCTTTAAATTTTTGCAAACACTAAGAGTCCCACAGCTGGGAAGGAGGCTGCATTCACTTAGAAAGCCAGTGAACCATTATGGTAAGACATATGGAATTGGCCAGTCACATGCTTTCTGCTCATGCCTGAGAATAATTCAAGGCATCAGTCTGGATCTTCGGGGAGTGGATGGTCTGCAGTCCTGCATCCTTCCCAACCAGCCCTGGCTGGTTAGCTCATTGGGGAGAGAATCACACACCCAAAACTATGGCTTCATCTGCTTTCAGGAACCAGTTTATTTTGCACAGAGAGCAATCACTCAGTACCATATGCTATGCCCGTACTCTCAGCTACATGTTTTGAAAAGATCTTTGATCATGAAGGGACCAGATGTAAGAAAGAGGCCCTTTATGCAAACATGGCCCTATTATAAGGATGGTGTGTGTGTGGAGATTACATCTGATATGTGTTTTCTACTGCTGGTAGTGGACCACAGACTTGTGTTCATAGACCCCAACTACATAGTCCCATTCAGGGCAGAAGGGCTGTGGACAGAGTAGCAGTGGAGTTGGTGAGGGGGCACAGTGGGGACGGTAAGTGGCTTTGTGTATGTATGACTACATAATGGCAAGGAAAAAAAGTGTCAGTACCTCCAAGATTTATATTATCAGCTTACTGCTGATATTTCAACTCCTAAAATGCACAAATTAATTCAAGCCTATAAAATAGTATCCAGAGATTACAGCAAGCTGTAGGCCGCACATTTCAGGGTGTGATCTGTTCTAGAGAAGTATCTCCCAGGCAGTCACCCAGGGAGCTCCCAAAGCAAAAGCAAGTAAAACAAGCCTCGCAAACATGAGGTAATAACTAGGCTCCGCTCCACACCCACTGCATTCTATTTCTTCTGAAGGCAGTGTTGATGGGAGGGGGAGGGTGGGCAGGGACCTGGGATTTGTACTTTTAGAAAACGCCCTAGAGAATTCTTTCTCTGTCATGCTTGTAAACCACCACCCTGGAGACATCAGTTATGACCACTTAGGTTGAAAAAGACTGAATTTCTGCACAGGACTTGAGTGGCTATATCTCTAAAACAGAAAACAGATGTGTAGTGGCTAACCTGTAAATGAGTGTGGATTTCTTTTCTTTTTTTTTTATAGTTGGATTTTATTTTTATTTTTTCTTCCATTTCTTTTATTAAGGTATTATATGTGTACATATCTTACCATTGTCCCCCCACCCCCACCCCACGCCCAAGGTCCTGAGAGCCTTCGTATGACCCTTAGCAGGTGTTTCTGAGCTAGACAGACACTGGGGAAAGGAGATGTGACCAAAGCAGTTGAGGGCAGCACAGATTGCTGGGAGTCCTCCAGACTGCTTGGAGTTGCTCCCCCTTCTGCTCACTGACCCCGGAGGGTATATTCCTATGCCCATTTTACAGATGGGGAAACTCAAGGACTGAAAAGTCTCATGATTTTCAGTCATCAGGTAATAGGGCAGAAGGTGGTGCTCTACAGGGAAAGGAGCAACTGCCCAGAAGTCGGGAGATGCAGTTTCTGCTCAGGCTTTGCCATGAAATGACTTTAGCACTGCGGGTGTCACATATCCTTGTTTGTAGATTGAGTCATTTGGATTGAGTCATTTCAAAGGCGCCTTAAATTTTTCACAATCTATGACTTTAAGCTGTCACAAGCAGGATTTTCACTTCATGGCTTAGTTTCTTTCTTTCTTTTTTTAAAATATATTTTATTGATTTTTTACAGAGAGGACGGGAGAGAGATAGAGAGTTAGAAACATTGATGAGAGAGAAACATCAATCAGCTGCCTCCTGTACGCCCCCTACTGGGGATGTGCCTGCAACCCAGGTACATGCCCTTGACTAGAATCGAACCTGGGACCTTTCAGTCCGCAGGCTGACGCTCTATCCACTGAGCCAAACCGGTTTCAGCATGGCTTAGTTTCTTTTACGTTATACTTTATTGCCATGTCATAATGATAGTCAGCAAAAGGGGGTATTAAAAATCAAGGTTAGGCACTATGGCAGGAGTTATCCAAATCTGAGGTTTATATATACGAGAATAGATAATTTTAATTAACAAACTGTCAGTTCTGCATTAGTGAAACTGGAAGGGGGAGGTGCCTCAGTGGTTTGCATCCAACAGTGTGAAAGATAACTTTGTTCTAACACAAGTTGCAACTGGTAAATGGCGTCCTCCATGAGCCCAGCTGTCGGAGCCTGCTGTGCCAGACGTTCCTAAATATTACCAGGGCTGCAGCAGCAACTCTGACTGCAAAACGCATGTCCTGCACAGCCTGGGATACAGAGCACATACTAAGTAGGAAACATAAATGTGCAGAACGGCTATATAATTGTTGAACTTGTGCCTCATATATTCACAGTTAATTTTGGCAACCGATTTCAGTTACGGGAAGGGGGAAGATGGGGCGGGGGTGACTTCCCTTGTCCTTCAACTTCACAGAAATGTATTAAAAATGACAGCCTGTGATTGCTGCAGACAGTATCTAATTAACTGTCATTATAAAACACATGTCAGAGCCTGGGGCCTATGAGGAATCTGATGTCTGATTTCTCTCCAGAATAATAACAGTCTCCTTTGAAACAAGCTGGTGAATGAATTTTGTTGTCTTATTAATCAACTGATTTCAATCTGACCCCTATTTCCCTCCCCTGCCTTATTCTTTCCTGCTGCATGCCCCACCCCACCCCCGTTCCCCCAACGACTTTGGAACCATACTTTAGACAAGTGATGGATTTAAAACAACTCCTTGTCATCTTTTGTCAGAGCAATCGCAATAAAGAGCTACCGCAGAAATATGATATGGAAATGGAAGCTGTTTGTAAAAACTATTAACTCAATAATGAAACAATTATTCTTAAACAACCACGAAAATTACTTACAAGCCTTATTTTCTCTCATTTTGCCACACCACAGATTGTGATTCTATTTTCATTCCTATTAATTAGAACAAAGACTTTAATCCTTTTCTCCCTCTATTATGCAAAAACAAGCATGGTTATTAGGGAGCTATCTAGTTTCCAATTAATTTTTTTTAGGGATGAGCTGCAGAGCTGGAATCATCACGGATGTCCTCTGTTGAGGGGGTTGGGACAAGATAGGGCCTGCACAGAGAGTAAGAAATTTCCCTCAATTCACTGTTCCATTCACAAGAATACTCCTCAGCCCCTCCAGGGCAGCCTGCGACTAAGCAGGAACTCAGCAGTGAGGCTGGATGACACAAGAGAAAGACTGTTGTTGACAGCGTGTGTAAGAGCCCGTATACAGCATCCGCAGTGACTCGTCTCTCCACCCGCTGCCACAACGCGTGACAGCAATGGAGGAGTTCAGCTTCTGCACCTGCTTGATCTGTGTCACTGAGAATGACCATCATGTGTTTCTCAAACTGTGAATCATAACCAGCATGAGATGAACTGATACGCAATGGAGTAGGACAAAATGGAACAGCATTTTGAAGTATCAGAGTGTATCTTATATAGTAATATATGCTAATATGTATGTATGTATATAAGTATGTATATATGTATTTATACCTGCACACTCTTGGTTAAGGCCAAATATTTTGAAAATCCTTGGACTAAAACAAATAAATTAGTCAACAAATATTCACTAGATACTTAGATGACCCCAAAGCAAACTGAATTGGCATGATGCTTGTCAACTAGTCAACTGAACTGCAGACCTACTCATTAGCCACATCGACTCCCACCCTTCTTCCACAAGGAGTAACTGGACCGTGTGGGAATGCTGCTGGCCCCATAGGTCTAAAGATAGGCCTATGACTCCTGGTCAAGTCAGTTCCAACTGCTTTTGAAGAATTAGCTGAGAATCTAGGATGGTGGTAAATGCTGAAAAAGCTCCATTATGTGAGTTATTGAAATGTAAAATAAACCATAATATTTTACCTTGGTGATCATAGCAGATAATTATGTTCTACTTTAAACATGCTATGATCTTGCCTACAAAGAAGAAGCCATCACTTAACTGTTACATATACAAGAGCCAGTAATCTAGTAATTTACTTATACATCAGATATTTATTTACATCTGCCCATGAGAGTACTGGTAAGTAATCACCATATAAAAAAAATCAAAACATGGGTCTTCGTACATTAGCTCTGCTGAAGCATCTTGTTCAGTCTTATGTGGCTCAGGTCTTAGAAGATAAACTAGCTGAGAGGTTTAAACTAGCTGTGGATGCTGTATACGGGCTCTTACACAGGCTGTCAACAACAGTCTTTTTCTTGTGTCATCCAGCCTTACTGATGAGCTCCTGCTCAGTCGCAGGAACTGGGCTGCTCTATGTACAGGGTCAGCTCAGGACAAAATTGTTCATAGTCCATACATCTGTCCATCTATCCAACTAGTATTTCCTGAGTGATAACTATGTATCAGGCATAATGCTAGGTGCTAGGGATATGGAGTTAAAGACATACTTTTTGTTCTCAGAAATTCGCTATCTAGTAAGAGAATACCAACCAATAAACAAATGAGTGCATAATTATTAGAGATTCGTGTCACACAAATAGACAGTGGAGAGGAAAGGAAGGAGCACCTCGTTCCCTGGAAGGACTAATCAGAGGAGAGCTGATGATCCTGAAGCTGGACAATGGCTGGCAGGAGAAAGGACCTAAAACAGAGCTTCTGAGTGAGGCAGGGAGGTCAAGCAGAGCAAAGCACCCTGAAGACGTGAGGCCAGGTCTGCATGCTTCATTGAAGAGTTAGACTAAAGCCAGAAAGTGGGGAGAAAGACTAGAGCCAAAAGTTCATTTAGAAGTACGTCACTGAGTATCAATCTCGCAATTCAAGGGTTGATCTCAAAATTTGCAATCTTTCCCCTCAGTACTTAAATTATTTAATGCCACATGTTACTTCCTATCTAGACTTCATCATCAAAGTACCATACCTAGGACCATCCTTCTGCAAAAAGGAAATAAAAATATGCCTCAAGATTTCCTCTCACTTACTTTTATGCTGGAATAAATTACATCAGAGAATATTCATTCGAACATCCACTTACTATATTTCTATGTAACCAAAACATTGTTCAACATAGTTGGTGCTACAAATTTGACACCTACTTTCTAGATGAAAAAAATTTAAATTAGATGTGCAGATGATATTTCTCATCCCTGATGCCCTATCGAACTACCCTCCCTCAGGCAGTGTACCCTGATCATGGCTAGATGTACTTCTATCCCTCTCTGAACTGCCACAGCACTTTACTTAAACTTCTCAGCGCACGTGGTACACTCCACCTTTCATTCTGTGTCTCTTCCATGGAGTCATTAGCTCCACAGGGAAGCATTAACAGCATAGAATTTTGAGGAAGACAAACCTGAGTAGGAATCTCAGTTCTGCCCGTGGTAATATTTGAGCTTGGGTAAGTAACTGATCTGAGCCTCAACTTCCTGGTCCCTAGAATAGAAATCATTATCAAGCACCTTTCAGGGTAGTTGGGAAGGTTAAGTACAATTTCTAGAACAGTGCTTGGTATGTAGCTTAGGCTAGAAAACTGCTGCTTCCTTCTCTTCGTCCATTTACAAGGGGCTGGGATCATATCTACCGTATATCTCTCACAGTGCCCAGGAAGAAGAAATACATGTTAAAGATACCCAATAAATGCTTGAGGGTAAATGGATGAGTAAATGAATGATAAACAAATAAAAGCAATTTATGAATTCAATACACCTCCAGCAGCAGAGTTCAGGTGCAGTAATAGACTCATGGGAGAAAGATCTTTGGACATAGAAGTATCCCTGGAACTCTTATATCAAAACATGAGATGACAGTTTCATGACCTAATGGGAGGAGAGCCATACAGTTATGCAGTGTGAAGAGTCGATCATTTGATGTAATTTCGTGAATTTCTTGGGAGTGGTAAACACACTGCGGGTTAAATGGAGAGTGGCTATGAAATATCTGTTACAGTGCCCACTGGAGGTGATTTATGACTTCTAGTCATTACCCCTCCACCCCCACCACTGTGGTTCTGGAGGTTGCAAACCACACTTCTACACCTCTGGCCGAGACTCACTCAGCTCTTTAGAATCAATTTGTTTCCCACAGGAACAGGCATGATAATTTTATATGGAAAGTTGCTAAGCTTTCAGGATTTTTATGAGTAATTAATCAAGTGAGACATTTTGTTTACAAGTAGCTGGAGAAGATGCATTTGGGCAATCTTCTTTCATAATACAGACATGCTACAAGACAGAATTTTCTACTAGGATGAAACAAAGAAAGTTTAAAAAAATGCTTCCCATAATAATCTATATATAATGACAACTGCTCCATAGAAGGCAAAGCAAAAGCTCCTGATGAAAAGGAGACAGGAAACATTGTTTTTGAGATATGAAGCTATTTGGCCCCTTTGTTCTTTTTCAGTTTTGAAATTTATTCTTCAGGATCCTCCTTCCACCATCCAACTTGCATGCCTCATCTGAAAATACAGAAGTTGCAATTGATATACTTTATTACCATGAGGTGGAAGGTGCTTGGATCACAGCTGAATGTAATTCTTAAATGTATACAGTTCTATAATGAAAACCTCTAAAAATAAACCTCTAATCTGTACTTCACTTATGTATTATTCTTGGTCTTACTTAACACCAGTCCTACATTAGAATCCTCATCTTGATTTCTTTAAATCAAATCCATGGGAAGACTTGTCAGTGGAACAAAACCCTATTTTGTGGCAGCTTAAAATCAAAGTCTACTCAATTATTCGCAAACTGCAATGGAGAAACATTCCACGGCTAGTCTTTAACTCATGCTGTTGGAGACCATGTCCAAGAGACATTAGCCTGGTGCCTGAAACCCCTCCTCGTGCAGGCAGGAGACAAGTTGCTGCTATTCGTGCATTCGTGGCTATACCTCCCTTTTCCTTCTCCACTAACAGCCTCTCTTTAACCTCTGTAGCTTCATTTCTTCCCTCTGACCTTAAATGTCATCACCTACATTTTTTACTTTGCCCACCCTCAATAACATCATTTATTGTCATAGATTCAATCAGCATATATATACCACTGACTAAATATCAAATTTGTAACTAGTACTTCAGACCACAAATGCCAACTGCCTGCTATATATTCCCACCAGCGTGATATAGGGAAACTCAAACCCAGAATGAGCATTAGTTCCTCTATCAATCCAAAGTCTCACTCTTCCCTCTGGATTTCACAGCCTAGTCATTGCCATTCCCAGTGGCCTCCAGGTCAAAGGTCAGCTTTCAGGACTTTTCTTCCATCGCTCAACCCACCTCCTCTTCTCTGTTCTTACTTAATTACTGATATTGCCTTGGTTGAAGTCCTCCTCACCTTAGACTCTGTTTACCATCGCAGCACCCACACTGTGGTAAAATGGATTTCTTTAATGCAGAAATTCAGAGAAGCTCTCTCTTTAAGGCCTTTCCTGACCCCGCACTGTCCACAGAGAAATGCAGTGCACACTCCCTGGGGCATGCAAAGCCCTCCAAAACCTGGTGTTGGCTTGCCTTCCTAGTCCCATCCCCCACAGACACCCGAGCCAGGTTCTTTAATGATATCAAGTCTTTGCCCTTGACTTCAGCTCTGCCTGGACGCCTTCCGCCTTTGGGGGAATTTGACTTTCAGCCCTTGAAGCCTCCCTTCTGTGAGTCTAACTCAGTCAGGCCAAGTGGTCATTCCCTCCCAAGCCTCCGGTCACTGTGCGGGACCTCAGTCCCTTTGCCAAAGCCCCGGGCTCAGCTGTAGTTCAGAACTGAGAAGAGCCACGTAGGTCACTGACTACATATTACATGACAACTCTGGCAGAATGGGGGGTAGCACCTCATCATAAACACATACATAAAAAATTACCCTAGAAGTGCCAGTCAGGGCCACATGCAGCCTCACATCAGTTCAGGCCATGCCTTGGTACTAAATGAGCCTCACAGGGAAAAACATCAAAACCTTCTGAACTTTCAAGAATTGGGAATTCTTGTACATGTTGCCAATATGCTGTGACCTCCTCGAGGTCAAGAGGTATCTTTCTTAGTTTTTAAATCCCAATGCCTGGGTAAGGTTTGGCTTATTATTAGCAAAAACATCCTTGCTGAATAAATACATTAACAAGTCTGCATTGGCGCCAGCTTGCTTTTGGTGTTTACAAACAAAACTATGAATAAGCTAACAAGCACTATCATAAAAGATCAAATAAATCATGGTTTACATGGTTTACATTAAGTCGACTGTCATGTGGAAAGTCGACTTTAGAATAGCACAGACGCACTGAGAGATGCAGGATAGCCTCATTTGAAGAGCATAGGCTCTGGAATCAGAGTGTGGGCTCTGGGTGTGGACTCCAGCCCTGTTAACTGCAGGATCCTGGGCAAGTTGCTTGACTTCTAGAAACTTTGGTTTCCTCATAGATAAACTAGATTATCGTGTTAGCATCTACTTGATAGCCTTACTGTAAAGATAAACAGAATAACACATCTAGTATGAGTTGACTGATTAAAAAAAGAGTTAATGAATATGATTATGCAGTGATAAGAACATTTATGACATGTGTGCTGATATAGCTATGAGGGATCAAGGTGACATTCACTTGTATGGAAGGTGATAAGCACTGAGTTTACCAAGCTTATTGAAGCGCTGATCTCTATCTACTCCTTCCCAGTATAAAATCTGACACTTTCCTGGTGACTCATCTTGGCATAGGGAGACATATTTAAAGTGCAGCACATGAGGCCAGTGAAACAAAGGCACCTGCTATGTCTGTTCCGGAGGAAAAGGGTAGCAGATCTAATCGAAGTGTGAGGCTCCCCGTGGTGATTGCTAATCAAACCTGGAAGCTAATTCTGTACAAAATCCAGCTCCTTTGGATATTAAACATTCATGATAAAGGTGATAAGGGAAAAGTTCAAAACTGCCTCAGATTCCCTTGTTATCTAGGAAACAGAATTGATGTATTGCATTTAGAGATCCCCCTCCCCTCATTAGCTAATAACCAAAAGTTTCTTCAAGCAAGTTTTTTTTTTCTTCTTCTTAAACAAATGCTAACTATTCCCCTTAGTTGTTAATAAAAAGAACAATAAGAAGGAATCATTGTCCTTCTATGAGCTGCATGGCTCAAGGCATGATGTGTACAGACAGACTTTAAAATTGGAATGAAAACCAGACACAACCCCAGGACAGAAAGATTTGATGGATCAAAACCATGTCTGTTCAGTCTCTAAGAAAAATGATGCATTAGCCCAACTATTGTGTAAGTGGTTGGCAAGCTGAGCTGCTATCAATTACCAAAATGTGTCTTTCTTGGTAACAAAAGTCAAATTGTCAATGTTTAAAACCAAATCAACTTATTTTAAAACTGTGCACCAGGCTTCAGCCTTGTTGTCTGCATTTCACATTTCATTCTCAGGGTTCTGCGGTGAGCACTAAGCAGAGATGTGGGAAGTGAAGTTCAGAGACTAAATGACTGGCCCATCTGTGGTCACGGCTTTGTACATGGCTGGCCCAGTCTCTAGTGTATCAGATGTCAAAGCCGCGTGCTTCCCACCCTAACAGGAAGCATATAGGATGTGCTACCGTACCAACCCCCCACCTCTAGCACCAAGTCTTCATCTGCCTAATTCCTAACTTAACCTTAAAGACTCAGTTTAAATGTCAGGGCCTCTGATGTAACACCCTCCTTTTTATGTTCTCATAACCTGCTCTTTATAGTTCTTCCATAGTTTGTATTACAATATTTTGAAATTACCCATTTACTGATCTGACTTCTTTATGAGTCGATGGCTTTCTGAGAAGAGGGGCTTTGCCTTTTCCTGATGGTACACGGTCCAGTGCCTGGCATATAGCATTCCATTAAAAAGTGCTTGTTATATTGAGTTGAACATCTGTCCCCAACATGGCATCCAATTTTAGGGAATTCATTAGAGTGTTATCACGTAGCTAATAGCTATTACCTTCCTGCCAACTAAATACAAATTTTCAGATGATAACTAGGAATCCCTCTCATAAAAACACTGCAGTATTTCCATTTTATTAATTAGGGTTCATTACCTAACCTTGGTGATAGTTTACACTAGATGCTTTACTTGTGTTATGTCATTTGACTTTCTCTCTCACCCCATCTTCCACGTAAAGTCCCTGAGGCTCAGAGAATTGACAGTTGACCGGAAGAGGTATGTTTTAAACCCATTTCTGTCTGGATCCAAAGCTTAAAGCCCTTGAGGTAGAAAAGAAAGTTGTTGGTGTGAATTAGGGAGCATAAATAGGAAAACTAAATTGCAAATGTTTTAAAGTTGGTATTTCAGAGAGAGAATTTAAACTAAATGAAGGAAAACAACAAAGATCAAGCCCTCTGGATAGACGCAAGAGTGTGTGCAAATGAAAGGCAACAGTACGTAGGAGAGGTGTGTTTCTAACATCCAGTGTCTGATAAAGATTGGGAGGAAGGGGACACTACAGAGGTAGAAGAATTTTGAAATTGAGAGAGGACAAAAAAAAAAAAATGAAATGGAGAGGAGCCAACTCCATTGTGAATTATTTTAACTCTAATAGAAGATTTGCAAGCTTGGGAAAAACTATAAATATACTAAGTATAGAGAATGATCATAACCAAGAGAACTGGGCCATCTGGCATTAAACAAATGCTTCAGAGAATACGTTTGAAGGTGAACTGAACCTGTTGGGTCTTTGTCAATCATTGTCAAGTACTAATTCTCTCCCTCGCTCTTCTAGAATTAGTGACAGAGAGGTTCGGAGGGCCAGGAAGGTTTTTCTTAAAGGATTTGATAATGTTGACCATCATATTCTAAAATTTTACCATTCCTAATTACAATTTGATATTGAAACAACTCTGTTAGATTTTAGCCAGCCCAAATTCCATAGAGGTGGCTAAATATTTTTCAACTACCATTCTAATGAAAAGTCACTCCTATTATTTTAGGAAGCATATTGTTGGAATTTAATTTAAATAGACAGTGAGTTGCCTTCCATTAAAGAATTACACTGTTTCCTGTGTTAAGCAAATAATAATTAACACAAGTACATCCAGTTATAATTAGCAAGGAATTTAATTAAACAAATATGCCAACATAACCAGATGCATGACAAAGTAATTGTAATATGCCTTGCCAATGCATTCTCTCCCACTTCATAGTTCTTACATAGTAATTATAAAGCTATCTCTCTCCTTTAAAAAAAAAATAAGTACAGAAGTTTTAAAGATTAGCCTCCTAAAAGCCATATTCAAGCAAAACTTTTAAAAAGCAAGTTAATGAAAGCTTAGCGAAGGGGCAGCATTGGAGAATGCAGTCATTTATATCACTCAGCACTCCTAATACAAGCACAATTGATTTTGATTCTTTAGCTCCATCTGAACCTTACCAGATTACAACCTCACAAAACTGAAGTGGTACTCTTCCAGAGTAAGTACTTTATCCTTCAAAAAGAAAGCAAGTTGCCCAGAAATCACATGCCACTTTGAGCCCCAGAAGAGTCTCCAGATAGGGAAATAAATCACAAAAGAGAGAGGAACTGTCGACTCACAGGTAAAGTTTAAAGTCTGCAAGCTAATTAAACACTGAGAAAAGAAAAATGGGCTAATCTGACAATTTCCTTACAGAAAAGACTATATACGGAAGAAGGTAATTAATGCAGAAAAGAGGAAAATTTAATTAGCTCATTTCTAGAGTAACCCCAAGTATAAACTTTACCATCACAATGCTATGTTATACAGAGATCTTCAAAAAACATGTGTTTTTTTCTTTTTATCCAATATGTAAAAAAATATGATACTTGTAGTGATTAAAAAACAAACGATTTGCCCATGGTAAAAGGGCACATCTACTTCAATTCCCAATCCCACCACCCAATCCCACCATCGTTAGAAGTATTCCATTAACCTTGGGCTTGCAAAATCAGAATAAGCTATTTTAAAACCCTATCTACACTGCATACAGAATGATTCAGCTGCTCAGCATTTAAATTTTACCTAGCACAGGTTACATGGAAACCAGTGAGAAATTCAATCAAAAGGCAGGAGGGTTAGAAGTGTTAACAGTTAGAGATCACTTCCATTTAAATACTAAGTCCTGAAATCAAGGGATGAAAGTAAGTGATCCTGATTAGATAAAACACGCAGTTAATCAAAGTGTAAACTCACCCGAAGCAATTAGGATAGGCTCATTCCACAGGAAAGTCAACTTATGTTCACAAACACTTTAACATTACAGATAGCGGCAATAGCCTACCAAGTCCCACTCTATGTAGGACTTTCTAGGTTATAAAAAGCTTTCACAAATTTTATGTTACTTGATGGCCACAACTCTAGTTACCTAGTAACCGGTATCTGTATTGAATAATGCAGAAACTGAGATGTGGAGAGGTTAAATGCCTTGCTTAATGACACAGCTGCGGTCAAAACCAGGTCTTTGGATGTTGACTTTACTGTCTTTCTCACTGCCTTGCACTCGTCACAAAGAAAGGGTATTTACTAGTATATGTATAACAGATCGCAATATTTGCCAGATCAGCAAAAGCTTAAGCAATAAATAGTCAGAAAGTCCCAGCTGGATAGCTAATGGTGAAACAACTTACCAAGTTACTCAATACACTTGAAACAACTACCTTTCTCATTATTTCAAATATTACTCAAAAGTAAATTAAGTGGCATAGCTGAGACATCAAGTTTCTTTCCTCACAGTCTCATAGGAATCTCTTCTGGGAGGAGGCAGTTTTTGAACTGAAAGCCTCAAACCACACAAATTCCAGTGGCATGTGGGCCCCAGTAAAATGCCATATTCCTGAGCTAAATCCTCTCAGCCCATAACATGTTGAAGTGGATGGATTTGTCACCAACTCAGAGGCACCGTGATAGAATGCCCATGAAGGCTTCTCCTGGGAGAGAGAGAGGGCTCCAGGTTTCACTGGACAAGTTAACTGCTTAGAGCACATCTGCCCTTTTTAATGGCAGGAGTATAAAAAATTATTATTTTAAATTTGTGACCTTTTAGAGCAGTTTTTGAAAAGTATGCCAATACTAAGAAATACACCACCCAGACTTCCATTCAACATTTGAAACCTACACAGAAACTGTGTGATGCAGAAAGATGAAAAGTGAAAGTTTGTTTCTTAATCACTAAAAATAAAAGGAATGAATGTTCAGTAAGTTAAATCAGCTGATTCATTTACCTATAATTCCTTATATATAACTTATAAGGGAATCAGTATTGTCATCATTAACATAGGAGACACGGGCAAGACAGAAGGTTGAGAAATTTTTACTGATTCTACAGAGAGTTATGCTTCTTTGTGATTTATTTTTATTTTTTATGGCTACAAAAATCAAAAGTAGACTAGGAAGCTTCCATGTGCTTCTGAGAGGTCGCGTAGTTGGTGAACCTGGCACTGTGGGGGCACTAAAAGCGGAAACGTGCAGGAGGAACCCGTCCCAATGCTTTCAGAGAAGGCAATTTTCTCCACACCGCCTTTCCAAGGCTTCTGCACTTCATTAAAGGATTGTCATTCCCCTCTCTTAAAAGTGTCTGGTGTTACAAATTTGTTTTCCTGCATACTCAGATAATTAAAAAAAACACACATTCGAATGCAGGCAGTTTTGCATGAAAGTAACAACAACTGCTAACATTTATTAAGCACTAATTCCAAAACCTGTGTATTAACTCATTTAATCCTAGTCCTATGAACTCCATGGAGTCATGTTACAGATGAGCAAGTGGCACATCAAGAGGCTAAGTGATCTGTCCAATGGCACATCATTAGTAAGTCTTCAGGAAGCCAGGAGTCCAGCTCATTTTTTTTTATTTTAATTTCAAAACTGTGCCCTTCACCAGTTAATTCACTCAACACGGCAACCAACATAACACATAGGGGGTGGCAAAGTTAGGTTTACAGTGTGAGTGTGTGCAACAGAGTTGATTCTTGTATTCTTATTTATTAACTATTGTATTGCTTTCCACAGGAACCACTGTAACCCTCTGGCCTGCCCTGCATTTTTCTGTTCCAGGTCCTGTGCCAGGGAAAGGGAACACAGAAAGGAAAGGCACGATGTGTGCTCAGGGCAGACACGTGTTGGTTAGAGCCTAATGACCTACAAAGAAAGAAGCTTTCTGCGCTCGGTGCTCAGTCCTGTTTCAGATAAACCCGCCTCGTCAGAAATGCACATGTCCACGGTTCCTCGGGACATGCTAACCTCCGGCCTGGGAGACATCCTGACTTTATAAACTGGTATCCAATAAACAATTATTTTAAAGGTCCTCCCACATTGTAAAAACAAAACATGTTAATTGCATAGCAAAGTATAGATTCCAAAAAAATACTATTTTTAATATTTCAATGTATTTTCTTCTCGTCTCTTTTCTACATTTACAAATAGTTTTTTATATATGATATTGTTTATACTATTCTGATATTACCATATGCACTTTTTATTTTCAGTATTAAAAACTCCCAGTAAATATTGTTTTAATTAGTATATAACATTATATTATATGGAATGCACATGATTAACTTATGATTGAGTCCCATATTTCTAGATAGTTTGTTTCCAATTTTCTGTTGTTATAAACAAGCTGAGATGAACATATTTGTACAAATATTGGTGTTCTACCCTGGTATAAATATCTATAAGTAAAAAATACTAAGTTTAAATATTCTCATACCTAGTGGCTGTATTTATCAATGATCCCACTAGCAGACTGCAAGACTATCTGACAAAGGTAAGGAAACAATCCTTAGTATAATGTTCATTTTCTGGTTTCTAGTAATATTGCCATTTTTTATATATTCATCAGCCATTTAAGCTATTTTTCTGCACATACCTGGTATGTGATCCCATATGTTGATTTTTACAACTTAAGTCAAGCTGTATGAACTAGGGCCTCTTATAGGTAAAACATAGTTGAAAATCAGCAATTTCATATTGTTCAAACCTAGCAGCTCAACTTTTGGCTTTTGAAACAGTATCACTTACCCAGTGATGGTATTTTCAGTTTATTTGGGACACAGGACATTTGTTTGTGAACAGAAGAAAAAACATTCTTGTTACTAGTTTCAGTATCATCAGCCCAGCTCAGAGCCCTCTGCCTCCTCCTACAACCAAGTACCCAATGACATTATAAAATTTATAATCTCATCTTAATATTTTCCCTTAATAGAATGTCAGTTCCGAGAGCAAGGAAGAGAGGGGCGAGAGGGTTATAAAATCATTGAAAATCTCAGAATCCAGTGTCTTCCAACATAAAGCCTTCACTCCCCACACCTCTCCACCTGATACCGCCCACCCCCCGCATTTTCTCTCTCCTGCTGCAAAGATGCAGACAGAAGAGACCCAGTGCGAGAATGCTCTGCTCAAGGAGGCAGAGAAGAGCATCCAGGTATCTGATCACGTGCTCTTTTAACCCTTCTTGGCAAGCCACTTGGGGGAAGTTTCACATGAGGGACAGAGGGAAACCAACTGAAATTGTCCACTGCCCAGTCCCATATTAAATGAAGATTAAAACCACTGGCCCAGGTGAACGTGTTTGCTTCCTACCTGGAATTGCTAGCAAGTTGTACAAGGGGCAGTTAGAACTGAACCAGGTCATACACAGAACTCACTTATCAGCTACCATCTCAGTCAACAACATTGGTTTCACATTGAACAGTCAATCAAACACCAGCCCAGCCATATGGTGTGTGGGAAGGGCAGGGAACCTCTCTTTCTCTCTCAGGCAACCTGGGTCTAGAGCTGCTGCCACCACACCAGCTTTGGGACCTACTCTGGGTCAAGAGCCAACGTGTGGGTCAGGTCTCTTTTGTAAAGGACATGGATTAGACCAGCTTGGAAGTCTCTTTCCAGGCTGGAAGTCCATGAAGACATGGACAGCTGGAGAGACTACGGGCTGCCTCTTGTGAAGCTCTGGAAATAGTACATTTCATCAAGGGAGACGCAGACATCTTTCAGCGTAGGCTCTTAAGCACCCTCAAACTCTCACATATGCTAGAAAATACAAGGCTTTTTATTTTAGGAGTTTCATGAATCTGTTTCAGATGCTTTAGAAGAAATAGTGCTATCCAAGCTAATTAAATTATTTCATCTGTGTGGCTCTATGCAATTGGAATTTTTCCAAAAATGCTCCATAGGGTATCCTCTGCTTACTTTGTTTTGTTCAAAATTACAGAAAATGCTCATCTTCCTTTAAGACTTCTCAATGAGGGGCGGTGAAGCCCAGTGGACCACTGTTAACACTAAATTCTTCATTTATCGTTTTGTTTGCTGATAGGCTGCTGCAAGCGCCTCTGGGCGCAGGGCTGTGAACTTGTAGTCTTGTTTTTGAAATCAAGTTGTGATGCTGGGTATTACAGTCCAAATAATGATAACAGAAAATCCAAGAGATGACAAACATCTGTTTATTCTGTGCTTAATTCTGTTGTATCAAGTATTGCTTGCAATAAAGAGACCATTTCCTGAGCCTCGGAAATATTTTTGTTACGCAGAACTTTCTGTTGTCTGGAAAGAAAGACTTGTGACACTGGATTCTGAGACTAAAAGAGGACAGGTTTCCAATGAATTTATAGCCCTCTCTTCCCTTTCCCCCTTTACTCTAAGAACTGACATTGTGCTAAGAGAAAATAATAATGGTGTGCACTCTTCCATACCCATCCCATCACTAAAACAGTAGTCTGAAAAAGTTTGTTAATTAACATTAATTCAAATGTAGTTACTGTACAAAAACACTGCACCTCTTCACTGAAAGGACTGATCGGAAAAGGACAGGGCCCTCCGAAAGCCCGTGCTGTGCACACCCTGTGGTGACGCCACACCACCAGCTGTGTCCATGGGCTCTCCGCAGAGTCTCACTATGCATAACTGGGCAGCACAAACGGGCAGCGGAAAACGTAGATTATCTCCCTGTGATTTCTCCTGGAAGGGATGTGACTTTGTCCTTAACGTTTTTGTCTTTGGTCTGACAGAGGCAAGGATTAATTCTAACCTGCACCCTGCTTCTTCTCTCTCTTTTTCTACCCACCTTGTGCCTGCTTTTCTCATGCTAGAGGCAATTTCTAGACCTAATTGCGAAGTAGGTAAAGTCTCCCACTACATTCCCACATTACTTTTCTTCTACTTTACTTCTAAGCTCTGACCCCACATCCCCTCTAATATTCAAGAACTGATGCCCTAGTCTACCTCTTTACTCCTTTGCCTCATTATCCATCCGAACTCCAACTCAGCAAGGCCCTTTTTTTGGCTTGCTGTCCCAGAGAAAATGGGTCAGCAAGCGATTCTAGGCTGTATCTGATGACAACTTTATGTGGTAAGGACACAGGAATGTGGCTACCCAGAGTCATGGCTACCCAGGTTTGACCCTGGCTCTGCCACTTAGAGTGTAACCACGATGTGTAACCAGTTTACAATTAATGTGTAACTAGCATGTAATCCTGTTAAGTCTATATTTCTTTAGCTATAAAATAAGAAAGCTCATAGTAATGCTGTATTTAAATGAGATGATATACAGAAAACCATGTTAGATCTGTACCTGGGACATAGTAAATATCTAGTGAAGTCTAGGTATTAATTTATTAAATCACTAATATGTTATCACCATATTATCATTATTTATTAGCCTCTCCCAGATCTATTAGGATATTAAAAGAATATTGCTCAGGAAAATATTATCTTAACCCAAATTCAGTGGGGGGAAAAAGAATTCTGTGGTCAAATGAATGTGGGAAGTGCTGTTATAAATAAAACTAAATGGATTTTTTTTCTTACTATGGGACTTCTTAGAATTTTTATTATTGTAAGGAGCAATGAAATGCCAAGAATGTGATTAGTTCTAGTATTTTCCATCCTTATTCTTATTTGCTTCAGAACTCTTTGCCTGCCTAACCTAAAACATCTTGAACATCTTACAAGATTCTATAGAACACAACTCAAGAAAAAGTGCCTTAACCCAGAGATTATAATGGTATGATTTCAGGCACTGTTATAAGCTGGAGGGAGGTGATTAGGGACATGTGTAACCCCTGAATCCCACAGAGTTTCAGCATATTTAAAGCTGCCTAGCCTATCAATACCCTACTGGCCCTTCTCCTTCTCCTTCTCCCCACTCTGGAGAAATGCCTCAAAACGTCAACCAGTTATTTCTTTAGCACTTGAAACTGCCAAAGAATTTGAACTCTTCATTTTCCCTTATGAAGGACATGCTCTTTATACTTCATAATCTGAAGATTGAAAAGGCACCATGTATCTAAGAGAAAAATACAAAAATACTATATATATATATATATCTTAGGTTATTAAACTTCAAAGATTAATAAAGAATCCTTTGCATATCTGGGCAAGAAAATGAATGTTATTTTATGCACAGACTTCTCAGTGTGTAACTATATAGCATTGGGCACCACTCCCATTGTATACCATGTTTTGGCTTGAGTTATTAAAAATATATCTACACACATAAAACAGAGGCGAAAAGAAAAAGCATGCATCCATCTCCAGTGCTCTCACTGCCTTTGTAACATATTTCAGGACTGAAACCCTCTCATCCCCAGTGTGCTGCTTGGTTTGCATGTCTGCCTCTCACACACAGTGGGATGTGTCCCTCAGAGACAGAATCCTGGCCTTTTCATCATTATATCCCCAGTGTCTGGCATGGTGCCTGGGAAACCATAGGCATTCCATAAATATCCAGTCCATTCAGCCAATAAATTATGGATTGATTGCATTATTTCATACTAGCTCCATGACGTTCTGCCTAGGTCACAGTCATAAGTGGCACCATTAAAGGTGGTTTCTAACCAGCCCAGCAACTGAGAATTTCCCTGACTGAAGAGAAAATAAAAGTAGCTATGAAAGCAGCCCTTCCTTCACCCCCTGCATGAGAGAGCAGGCTGGAGCCAGACAGCCTGCTTCTTCCCTTACTTGCAGAGTCAGGCAAGTTATTTAAATTTTAAAGACTCAGTCTCCTCACCTGTTTCAAAATGTTAAGAATAATAGCACAGTAGTGGTCAGGGTTCTCCAGGGAAACAGAGCCAGGAGGATGTCGGGATGTTACAGTTCAAATCTGAAGGCTGTGAGCTGCAGACTTCATTCTTGTTCTGGAAAAGTCAGCCTTTTCATTCTTTTCAAGTTTGCAACTGATTGGATGAGGTTCATCCACATTATGGAGGTCAATTGCTTTACTCAAAGTCTGCAGCTCATTAACATTGTTTCAATGTTAATCTCATCCCAAAACACCCTCACAGAAACATCAGAATAATGTTGGACCACATATCTGGGCACCTTGGCCCAGCCAAGTTGACACATAAAATTAACCATCACAAGTCCTGCCTCATAGAATTATTGGGAGGATCAAATGAGTTCATAAATATAAAAGCACTTAGAACACTGTGGCATAGATAGTACTGCGGATTTATGAAGAGATATTCAAAAGAATACCGGTTTGGGGTCACTGAACAAACACATATTTAGTCAGAATCCAGATCCATGAATACCTGGTCCTTATCCAGGTCTGCAGTACTGCAAGAACATTCGGTAACGAGCTTTCCCACAATATGTGAAAGACATCTCATTATGGGATTCTTCGCTTTTTGAAACACAATGTAATCCACGCTGGGATTCCATGACAATAAGCCTCGCTAAGAAGAATCCACCAGTTGTTTCGACCCCAGCATCTCTCAGGAAAATAGCTGACTGATGAGTCTCCTCTCCACCGAGAACTTGGGCATTTCAGAAGTTGGACACCCTCATGACACTCCTGTAAACATCTAAATCCCAAAAGCAAACACAGTCTATTTCTTGAAAAAAAGAAATGCTGCATTCCCCCCTAAAACGACATCCTTCCTCCCATCTTATTTAACTCCGCAGAAAAACCCTGAAAATTTTGAGGCATAAAATGCAACTTGTGTTTAATGGCTTACATTCACCATGACATCCCTTGACCACTGAAATCGCATGTTAAAGGTAGGATCCACTCTCTTCAGTGTAAGAGAGGGCCCTGCAAGACAGAGTGGCCCTCTCTGTACTAAGGCTGAATGATGGGAGCTGTGAATTCTCTTACATACAGAAAACAAAATCGCAAACAACTGATTTCAGACAGATTTTATAACAATGTACCATGAAGCTAAGGAACATATTTAGTCCTTCAATACATGTTCTTAAAAGGCAGCCGATCACGGTCTTGCCCATTTGTTCCCTCTCTTGCCCAGCAGCATCAGTGTAGTATTTCCAGGTTTCGCTGCAGGAGTCACCATCTTTGATGATAGTCACAGTGATTCTCCTAAACTAAATAATCAAATCACACCCAGTTATTTTAAACTCATTTTAACCGTTATTTTTATGTAACTCTACCGAGTGTTTATACATGCTTTTCAGAATTTCTTCCCATTTTTGGCTTTTTAATTAAGAGAAAAATGAACCATACCATGTCTCCCATCTCTCGGACATGGAACACTTTCTGAATTCTGTCATTTCTGTAAATTTTTCTCTCCTGTGCTTAGAGAGAGTCTTGGATTTTAGGTGGTCTTGCATGTATTTTTTGCATGTTTGTGCATTGGGGCATTTTTACATGGAGTGGGTCCAAAGCTTTCCACATTCTTAATGGGGTATATGACACAAAAAAGTGCAGAACTACCAATGCTAGAGAGATTTATTATATTAAAAGAGTAACAGAATCATACTGGTTATAGTGTAAAGGACTTTCTAGATAATCTCAGAGACGATCAAGCTCAATATTTTCATTCCAAGTTCAGAGAGGTAAGTGAATTTGAAATCAGTTTTTTTAAAAGTGACTATCAAGTTAAAAATAAGTGGCAATCAGTAAGTCTTCCTTAGCTGTTTAAACATCTCCACCCTCCACCTTAAACTGTAACATAGGTATGCAGGAAAAACAAGTGAGAAATGTCACCAAGATGGTGATTATAAATGACTTATTTTCTATAATGGGGTAATACTATTTTAATAATGAAAATGATAATTATGAAAATTACATGGAAATATGAAAAAAACATGATGTGCAAGAGAAAAAGAATACAAATCAGTACATGAAGTATTATATGAATACACACACAGAAAGAAAATAACTGAAGGGTGTGTAACTAAGAAAAGTTGTCATGCTGGAACAGAGTGGTGATTGCTTTCTTCACCCACATATCTCACTAGTTTCACACTATTTTCCCAATGATTTCACCGCGTAGCAGGTCACCACGACACGCTGGTAAACAAGCTAAGTCTCGAAGGATGAAAAGGTATCAGAGAGAAGGGAGGGCGAGGCATTAGGAGAAAACGTTCCACCTTGAGTCAAGACATGAAGAAATGAAAAAACAGGAACATCTGGGGAAAGACTATAAGAAGTTCAGGGAGTGTGAACACCAGCTGTGAGGAGAGATGTGTATCAGCCTATTTGCACAGCTAGCATTCAGCAAAAGGAATGTAGCGATGTCCTTATTATATAACTCACTTCCAACATTCTACATGAAAGGCTTACTGGATCCTACAGACCCCACCCGCTCTGCCCTCTGGATCCCAAAGACCCCACTCCGCTCTGCCCTCTGGATCCCACAGACCCACCCCGCTCTGCCCTCTGGATCCCAAAGACCCCACTCCGCTCTGCCCTCTGGATCCCAAAGACCCCACCTGGCTCTGCCCTCTGGATCCCAAAGACCCCACCCCGCTCTGCCCTCTGGATCCCACAGACCCACCCCGCTCTGCCCTCTGGATCCCAAAGACCCACCCTGCTCTGCCCTCTGGGTCACACAGAAACACTCCACTCTGCCCTGTGGGTCACACAGCTTTCTGTAAATGGCAGTGCAGTAAAAGGAAGCAACTGAAAAATTAGGTTAAGTGCTGCACAGACATGAGTAAGTCCCTAGGAAAGGAAGACTTACTAGAAGAAGAGATTTTAGATGCTGGCCTTAAAGAAAATAAGTTAGAAAGTTCAAGAAAGATAATAAAGTAGCCATTCCAAGGGAGAGAAGTGGTAGCGAAAATCTAAAATTAGATGTAAATATTCTGCAGTTGGGTTTTAAGACAACATGTAAAAACCAACATGTCAAAAAAGAGCTACATACTGTATATAAAACTGGTTTTGTTGAAAATGAAGACCAACCAAGAACTGACACCCAAATCAAGGCACTGTTATGTACAGAGGTGTTTGCTCACATCGTCCACCCAACTTTTGCTTTCCTGCTTTAATTCCGTCCATGAAAACCAATCTTGCTTGAATGGAATGGAAACCAAGCAGTTTATCAGAAGATGGAATGCCCTCTCACATGCTGAAAACTCAAATTTGGATGGAGGCAAAGCAGCAAGGAAATTTCAGGCTATTTTGGGCTATGTGTCTTCAGAGGCCTTTCCCCGGCTATTGGACTAATTGGAACTCTGGATTTCAAGCAGAAGTCTCCAGCTGTAATTTGGTACATCTGCTTAGAAATGTGACCAGATTCTCAAATGATTTAATTTCAGCATTTGGGAATGGGGGACACTAGTGCAATTACATATATCTACCAGAAAAATGCTAATGAAGGTCATTTTGCTGGGAAAGGAGAAAGACATGCAAGCAATTAAAGATGACTTCATGACCATGAAGCACACTGGCCTCCAAATATTCTGATGGTTCTCATGCAACGAGAAACTTGAAGGATGCAGGAAGGCAGTATAGGAGACAGTGCTTGGTGATAAGTCCTCCATGCTGGTACACAATTGGGTGTGGAATACAAATCACTTCTCTGAGTGGCCTGCCTCTTGCATTTCAGAAACATCTGCATTCTGCAAAAATCCATTTTCTGAAGTTTTCCCACTGAAAAAGTTCCACGCAAGTCTACAATCCCTCACACATCAGCTACTCATCTCTCCTGTCCCAAGCCATCTTATTTAAAAACTAGACTGCTCACAGAATGAAGCACACAGACATTGCTGCTATACATATTTATATATTCACTAGAGGCCCAGTGCACGAAATTCGTAGAGGGGGTGGGAGATGGCGGGGTCCCTCAGCCCGGCCTGTGCCCTCTCACAGTCTGGGAGCCCCGTGATGGATCACTCCAAAGAGGTAGGCCCTGCCCACCTGTTGCCACTGGGTAGCCTGGGCCTCCCTCTTTGGGACAATCATGAAGGCCCCCCCTCCCCCAATTGATTGATTGCCCCGCCGACCAGTGGTCTGGGCCTCCCTCTGCAGGTCGATCATGGGGTGATGGCCAGACCCCCGACGAATTGCATCGCACCACCTTGGCTGGCCTGGTGCCAGTGAGTGTCATAGTGTGGTTGTCCAGAAGGTCGTCTGGACAGTTGTCCTGCTGTTCAGTCGTTTGGTCGATTTGCATATTACACTTTTATTATTATAGATATTCCAGAGGAAATCAGTGGTCTACCAATGCTGTCTGAGTCTGTGCAGAGAAGAGTCTATGAAAACAAAACAGGCTGGACTCCTGAGAAACTGGAGTTCAATGGACACTTAGGAAAAACTGCTTTAGGCCAATGATCTTAAACACATCTGAGTCTAAATGTGTATGAAATAATACAATTTCTGTCAACCGTTAATAGTGAGCAATGGCTCACTATTAAGGGTGCACAGAATCCAGAATCTTGGGGACAGGAGACAAGGGGAGGTGGATGTGGTAAAGAACCAGAAGCTCATGTAATCCGAATCCTCAGGTAATTCCATCATACAGCCCCCTCTGTGCTGATGACCACAACACCACAGCACCAGGCCTGCAGCTTTCCTCTACTTCAGATAAATCTCCAGCATCTCATTTGAGTCTCACAGGTCTATCTGTTTAGTATTCATGGCACCAAAATCTACTGGCAAAGGAAAGGCCAACCAACCTTTGGCAAAGGCCGAGTGACTAGGATTCTTTGTCTTTTACTGAATCTCAAGGTACTTTGAAAGCAGAAGCAATTTACTGTGAAAAGAGAACTGATCATTGATTTGGTATTAAAATACTAGTTCACATGGAATCCTCCTCAGTGCTTGAACTAGAGTATTTTAAACATAACACTATATCCTTGAAGTCTGACCAGATTAGAATGACCTATGACATAGACTGAACAAAACTCAAACCAACTGAGCCACATTTTTAGATTTTTTTAGTTTGATTTTACTGAAAGCCTTTAAATATAAGCCACCATCCATCAGGACACAGAAACATGGATAAAACTGTAAAGTTGGCCATCTGGGGGATCCCTTTCCTTCCTATCATTCCTTGGACTCCATTGAAAAGTCTATCAGCCAAGGCAGGAACCCTAAAAAAAGAGCATAACACTAGATCTCTTTATTCTAATTTCCAAGTAATGAAGTTCCCCCAAATTACCACCACAATGAGTCACCATTACTGGTGTGAAGATGGAAGTGTTTGTCTTAAATCCACAAGAACAGACACCTGGCTTATGACCAGCCATCCTGGCTCCTGAGCATACAATGCCATTGTCCCGTGTAGACCTTGAGCAAACTCACTGACTCCAAGTGCCCTTGTGCTAAAAAGGCTCACACAGCAAGCCCCAGGCTGCTACCTGAGGAAGGGTCAGCTTGTAAAGTGAGCCCTTGGCGGATATTGGGGAATTTGGATTTTGGAACTGTTCTCATCTTTTCCTAACTGATAAGGGTGCACATGCACCTGAACTGTTTGTGCAAACAGTGTGGTTTATGCTGATACCCGCTTTCCTGCCTGCTGTCAGGAAGTATGGTACCTAAGAGGCAGAGAGTGCCCACAAGACCAGGTGCCCAGTCCTGACCTTGGCACTGAACCGCTCATCATGTTGTTGCATTTCTGTTCCTGGGGGAACAGTGCTCCGTGTGACCTCCGCATGGGAGAAAGCAAGCAGAAGGAAGCCAGTAAACAAATCCTCCAGACTTCACTGTGCCTTTTCCCTTCTCAGCCAGTGGTGCGTCCTTCCTACCACACTGTAATAAATCTTACCCATGGGCACAACTGCAGGCCGAGCGAGTCCTTCTAGTGTGTCTCCAAACATATGAGAGGCCCTGGGACCACGATGGACTCTGAAATGACTTCCCAATCCAGGGCTCTACGTGGCTCCTCTCGTCACAGGGGCCCATTCATGGGCAGGCCTCTCATTTCCTCTCTTGAAGCTTGTCTCAGATTATTCAGGAGGTGTATTAATGGAGAAGAGGCATTGTCGATTTCTAGGGTCTGAGTTCTTCCTTCTAACTGTATCATTTCATACAACTAGGCCTCTGAGGAAATACGTAGGCTCAGGTTCATTAGCCAATATGAAGTAGTAATTGCAGTGGTGGAACTCTAAGGCCAGGGAGAAAGATGTCAGTTGGACAACTGAGCAGGATGAGAGGTATCCTGGAGCAATACGGGCTTTGCAGGCCTCAGCTCCCACCACACCCTCGGTTCCTAGATCTGCAAGCAGGTTGGCAGAGCACACGGGAAAGGTGTGGGGAACAAACCTTTTTTACCCAAGGAAGAAAAAAATCTACTGGTCTCTTAGGCTCTTTGACTGTATAGATTCTTCTTTTTCAGTGTGAGAACAAGGAGCAAAAAGTTAACAAGCCATTCTAAATCTGAAAGGCTAAATTTCCAATCAGGATGTAGAAGATATACTTAAGTGGCGATGGCTGATAGGCAAGAAAGTAATTAATATTCTCCTTGGTTGCTGATTTTTCTTGATGAATCACACAGATTTAAGATACTGCCTCAGAACAGAAACAGTTATGCTGAGATGGGAAAAGGGGTGAGCAATGGAGAATCTAAATTAGGTGGTATGCTCAGTCTGATCTGATGAGGGGCAAAAGGCTCAAGTCACCTTTACTTTTGAGCAAGGTAATTCAATCCATGGGTCTAGACAGATACATCATCATCACTCACCAACATCTATTTCACTGTATGTTAATTTCAAAACCAAGTCATATATTATTTCATTTGACCCTCACAACATACAAATTTCTATGAATATTTCTGGTGTGGTTTTAAGTAAATGATGTTACTACTAAGTCACTTGGAGTTCTTATTACAAGTTAAACATGCCACATTTCTTAAATGTGAGGAAAATAACAGCAACATCAACAGCCACCACCACTGCCAATAAGAGCAACAGGGTACTGACCATTTATTCTTCCTACTAAGCACACAGCTTGCTGTCACTCTGCACTGTGTTGCTTTGAATAGTAATTGCTTCTAGGTGTGTTCAATACAATGCACTCCAATAGTATATAAAAATTAAAAATAACTGCTCTTAATATACAGCAATAATAGCATTTCAGAAAACCAAATCATTAGTGATTTGGAGTTAACCTAACTTGTGAGCTCAGAGAAAATTTTCACAGCAACAAAATGCCACTGGAAGATTCACTACACACATCTAATTTACGTCACTTCTGCTCCAGACTTGGAGATGTGGACACTTTCTAAGTGCTGCTTGAAATAACACAGCTTTGCATTGTACTTCTGAATCCCTGACTCTCTCCTCTACTTATTTTCTTCTCTCCTTGTCCTACTCTCCTTTGTTCCAACTTTCTCCTAAGTGTTTCAGAGAGACCCTCACTAAATAAGAGAAAGTTTTGCCCTGACTTATAAAGAACCATGGCAGAATTCACTGCTGTCAGTATGGCAGCTGAAGGAGGAATCATAGGAAAGACTGAGGTCGTCTCTGTGACTTTGAAATTTTTCAGCAACAGATGGAAACATTTTTGCATTCTCTGTCATCACAATCCTATTTTGCTGAAGTCTTAGGCAGAAATGCACAGTGGCTCAGTGGTGGAGACTCTGGCACTGGGAAATTAACACCAAGAAAACCGATGAAGGAATTTGTGATTTAGCTAGGTTACAATATTTTGAATTAAAAGCAGTATTATTTCTTCATCTATAATAAGGCTCTAAGGTAATATTTCACCAGCAAAATAACTGAAACTCTACCTAATGTGTAACTGCAAGTGTCCTAACTAGAAAGGAAGAGCTTTTCATATGTGCTAAACAGAACAGTGGAAAATTAACTTACTGAGGATTTTCCTACCTGGATTAAAAGCTAAGGCAAAAAAAATAAAAAAATTAAAATAAACAAAGGCTGTGAGGTGAAATGATCACTTCAAAAAAAAAAAAATAAAGCAATGTGAGAAACATTTTCTTATTTGCTGTCTTACCATGAACTATATAGAGCAATAATACACCTTAAGGAAGGCTGAGATAATGGTTTGAAAATAGCTTTTCCCCCTATCAAATCAGTTATGATTTTCCTATTAACATAATTGTAGACACAGAAAAGTGAGAAGTAAACATATTCACTCAATAAATATCTTTGAAGGGCATCTGTCTGCCAGCCCATGGCACTAGACACACGATACACAGTAGTGAACAAGACCAGCACGAGTCCTTTCTTGTAACACTTCCATTCTAGAGGGTGAGAGAGTAAAAATCCAAGTAAACTGATCAATAAAATAATTATATATGGTGATAGGTACCTGACATTTAAAAAAAAGATAAAGATTAACAGAAGGAGATGGTTTTAAAACAAACCACAATATTTGGTCTACTTTATTTCATTTGTTTTTTAAAAAAAACGTGTGCTTATTTTTATAACTGTAAGCCTATCACTTTAAATCCTGTTTCTTTCATTTAAAGTTCCCTAATGATCATTTTCTACATCATGATACATGCTTTATGAACATAACTTTAATAATAGTTTTTATTATATATGCTAACATTTATAGAGCACTGTGTACAAGGCATTTTATATGTTAGCTCATTTGATATTCATAAAAGCCTATAAGGTTAAAAAATTAGACAGAAAGTTCAAATAACTTACTAAAAATTGTATAGTTAAATTAAAGCGTAGCTAAGATTCAAAACAGGCAGCTGGACTGGGGGGGCGGGGTCTAAGATTTTATCACACAACTAAACTATACCGCCTTAATGTTTGCATAATACTACATCATTTTTATTTGTTAATTGGTATTATAGGGTTAAAATGAAAGACAAAAATATGGAGTAACAATGGAAGCAACAAATACAGGGGGAAAAGCAGTAAAGAAATAGAAAAAAGCTCACCCTGGAATGTCTCCATTTCATGTGAGGCATGAAGGTGAAAACAGAGCTTTCAAAAATGATCCCCTTTGCAAACTTCTAAACATCTCTAATAGAGAAGTGGTTATGTATTTAGAAAAACTTTTTTCAAGCAAAGGAACAAATTTATATTGTGTACTATTTTTACCATAAATGCATCAGTTTGAACTTTCCAAATATTTGGACTCATGGGCAACAAGAAGCAATGGATTTGACCATTAGATGTGTCCAGGTTTAAATGCATTAGGAGATTTCTTGGCCTCAGTGAGTCTAAAGGGTGCACAGAATCTTCTGAGGGTCTCGATACCATCTTATAAAAGTGACAGATCCAGCCTGGCCAGAGTGGCTCAGCTGGTTGAGCAGTGCCTCATGTACTGAAAGACACACGATACACAGCCGGTTCAATTCCCCATCAGGGCACATGACTGGGCTTCAGGTTTGATCCTGGGTTGGGGAGTGTGTGGAAGGCAACCAATCAATGTTTCCCTTTCACATTGATGTTTTTCTCTCTCCCTATTTCCCTTTCTTTCTCTAAGCATGTCCTTGGATAAGGATGAAAAAAAACGAAAGACAGACCTAAACCACCAATCAGGACAGGTCTTCCTGGAAATTCTACATGCAGCAGGGATTCTGGTTCACATATGCAAGTCCAACCAGCAGTGGAATAATATAAAACCATTTGCAATATTAAGGATAATTAACAATAATTCCATCAAAACTCTATCTGTGCCTCATCTTACTTTTTGATGCCTTTGGGTGTATGATTTCTTCAATACTCTCCCATCCCCCACCCTAGCATCATTATTATCTTCAATTAGATTTGCATTCATTCAGTGGAGATCATGCTTCATACATTTCATCTAGAGAGTCTTTTTAAATTAAGCCTCCAGTAAAAATTATAATGTAATAAAAGAATTAAGAGTTTGTGCTTTGAAATCAAACTGTTGTGGATTCAAGTCTTGGCTCCATCACTCACTTCTGCCTTGCAGACTTAGGTTGGGGGTGGGGTCGGAGGTGGGGCTGGAGCTGGGAAGACAGAGAGTATACTACATTATTTCCTGTATCCAGGGAATCCTCTACAATGCCCTGTACATAGCAGGCGCTCAATGAAATTCTTCATATTACATCCCCTCATATCTAAATTTTCTCTGTATATTTAACAAGATCTAATTCTCTTCTACATTTTTCTTGCTTCTTGGAAACACGTACCTGGCAGATGTTTAACAGTTCCACGTCGGCAGGGAATGAAATGATGTTGGTACATTATTTGGTTGTAAAGTTTATAAAGTGCCTTGAGCTGACAGATATAGTGCAAATGAAGGCTGTAAATGATTATAAAACATGAAATATCTTTCTCACTAACCTCTCTATTCTGCTTAGATTTGTTTCTCCCAAACTGGGGATTCTCTTCCATCTAAAGTAGGTAGCTTGTTCATTACAGCTAAGTGAGTAGTGATCCCTGTCAATTAAGCCACAAAGAACAATGGCCAAAGTATGACCCACAAGGCAGCTGTGAGGTCTGCTATCTCATGGTTTTATAAAGGGTGGCATCTAATTTCCACAGAGATCTTGTTTCTGAGAGAAATGCAGCCTGTTTGTTACATGACATGTCATGGTGCTTTGGAGTGGGCCTCTGCTGGTGGCAAACACGGTTGACACAGAACAGGTACCAACAAAGGCACAGCTGCTAAGGGTACATTTAAATCAACGTCTATTCTTCCCACGCCATCCTGCACAGCCCCTTTTGCTGCTCTAAAACAAATACGGCTTAATTTTATTTCCTGCCTGGCTTTGTATAATTTTGACATGTCCTTAGTCAAACACGACCCAGTCCTTCAATCAGGCCCTATTTTTCTGGAGATGGGAAAAACAAGAGGAAGCTAAAGCAATTATTGAAAACTCATAAGCAGCAGCTTTAGCCTAATTACCTTGACTTTCCTCTTTAATTTTTCTATCGATTGTCTCTTGTTAATATACAAGTATTGACTGAGCTGGCAGAGCCTAGTGCTACTATGATAAGTACAGATGCTGGTGGGAAGCAAAATGTAATTAGTGGCCCCAATATTCTGCTCTTCCTTTTTGGAAGCAACATGCACTGCAGACTTTGATTTGAGGCCCTGGTCAGACTCACCAGCAGCCCCCACACAGCAAGAATCTTTGTTCAATGCTTTTGCTGTAGTGCCTTTGCCACCAGGGGGCAGCTGGGAAGAAGAAAAACCACCCCTTTTTCTTTGTTCCTCTTTTGACATTAAAATACAGTCTTCCTTATATTCAGCACATAATCTATTAGAACTCCTGGGTAACCAACTCCAGAGGAATGAACAACCCAGGAATGAAGGTGACATCCTTCAAGCTGCACGTGTTGTCTTCAAATGCTGTAGCATGCAGAGTTTCAGCTTGAAAATAACTGAGTCACATCAGGTGAGTGGCCTGAATATCAATGCATTAACAAATGGTTTTAATAGTTCCCAATTCGATTCCTCTGTCAGGGGAAAGCTGGCGTTTCCTTGCTGTAGAATATGAAACTCATTTAAAAAGAGTTATTTCCAAAGTACTTTAAACTTTTCAATTTCTCATATGTCTACGTTCTCCAGAGCATTAACAACATGTTATAGGTTGAGAGTCTTAATCTGCTACCAAGGCGTACTGCACTACAAGCAAACACAATAGAGTAACACTGTGGGGAGTCATTCTTCTAGAAGCCTGGGAAACCAGGGTATCATGGAATGTCTGTTTTATTTTATCTTTAGGAGAAAATAAATAAAGCAAGAGCAATTAGCAATGCTAAAATAAATCAGAAATGTCTATAGGATAGACTTCTCAAAAAATAAACCCTGGTCACACGTTCTGTTAGATATTCCAGAAGGAAAGAAGCATTCTTAAAGCTGGCAATAGCCATGTGAACCAAGTTAGTGCTGTAAAATCCAGGAAATGAGGGGGACAGTGATGAGAAGGAAGCCAATGGAGACAGAGAGGAAATGAATGAAAGAATCATCAGAGTAAGGAAGAGGGTTGGGAACTGACTGGGCAGAAGCAGTGGTACAGCAGCAGGAATACTTTTGTCCCCATCACATGTATTTTAACAGCAACAAAGGTACAACTGTGAAGGGACAAGTCTACAGACGTTGGGGGCTGTTGTGAAAGGGCAAACAGGTTTCTATTAAAATAACTTCATCAGTCCCTGAAGGGGACTGGTCACAGGCATATATACATCATTAATCCAGCTCAGCAAATGACAGACAATTCTTCAGACAGTCCAGAGAAACACAGTCATACCACGACAATAGTACATAATGACCTCAGGTAATATCACAGATATTCATCTGCAACATAGGTTTCCAACATGCTTCAGTAACATACTGGCTCAGATCCCATGTATAATATTTAAGATTCAGAAATGCAAGCTGAGCAAATATCTTGAGGATTTTGAATTCATGAATTCCAAAAAGTACTGCAATTTGCATCTGCCTGGACTCGAACACTTGCACAGAGTGTCAGCAGGTCAGGAGCTAGGTTCTGCGAGCACACTGCATCCAGACAGCAGAATGCAAAGGCCAACATGGCCTGGTCTGTCTCTCTACAAAGGTCACTGTTGGGGGGAGAGAAACACTCACTAGTTATGATATGATGTACCAGGAACAATGACTCTGACAGGAATAAGATGTTAAGCCAGCCTTTGTCAAGCTAAAGAACGTGGGAGGCTTCACTAAAGGAAACATTCCATTTAAGGTGTGTCTTGAAGTCACATGTGCATGACCATTGGGAGAGCAGCAGGATGGAGCAGTGGGCATTTCAGGTCAGCCCAGGCCTCAAGTGGGGAGAGGCACACCAGTGTCTAAAGGGAAGACCTATGCTTAGAAAGACAAAGGTGGGAAGAGAGGCAGGACACCTTCTGGGGTTGCTCTAGGAGACAAAGGGAAGGGAGACAAAATGAGAAAAAAAAAAAAAAGTTTAGTCATGCCCTGACTAGTTTGGCTCAGTGGATAGAGCATCGGCCTGCAGAATGAAGGGTCCTGGGTTTGATTCCAGTCAAGGGCATGTACCTTGGTTGTGGGCACATCCCCAGTAGGGGGTGTGCAGGAGGCAGCTGATCGATGTTTCTCTCTCATCGATGTTTCTAACTCTCTATCCCTCTCCTTTGCTCTCTGTAAAAAATCAATAAAAAAATATATATATTTAAAAATGGAGCCAGGGCTCTGAAAAAGAAGGCAGGGAGTGGTGGTAGTGCTGGGGAGAAGTTGGGGCTGGCACCATAGTACTGTGGAAAAGTCAGGGCTGGTGAACAGCTGTTGGCAGGAAGCAGTGATACTGCCCAGCTCCTGGGGAAAGCTCGGGAAGATTCTAGCTACATTGAAGACTGGTTGTTTTCTAAAACTAGAGAAGTCCATGAAGTGATGGGGACTTCTTTTTGAGGTTCGAGTACTGGAATAAAAGTATTACAAATAGGAAGGGGAAAATGGATGTTATCAGAAGCCTGAAAATCTGCAACTACAGCACCCACCGAACAGCTGTGAACCCCAGAACACCGGTCCCCAATTGGAGCAAACACACGGATTCAGAGGAGTTCTACACTCCACCATGGAGGGGTCAGATTTCGACCAATGGAATAGAACAGAGAATCCAGATATCGACCCAAACCACTATGCTCAATTAATATTTGACAAAGGAGGCATGAACATACAATGGAGTCAAAACAGTCTCTTCAATATATGGTGTTGGGAAAATTGGACAGATACATGCCAAAAAATGAAAGTAGACCACCAACTTACACCATACACAAAAATAAACTCAAAATGGATACAGGACTTAAACATAAGATGGGAAATCATAAAAATACTAGAGGAATCCACAGGCAGAGAAATCGCAGACATATGCTGAAGCAATTTCTTCATCGATACTGCTCCTAGGGCAATGGAAGCTAAAGAGAAAATAAGTAAATGGGACTACATCAAAATAAAAAGCTTTTTCACAGCAAAAGATACCATCAATAAAACAACAAGAAAGCCCACTGTATGGGAGAAGATATTTGCAAATGTTATCACTGATAAAGGTTTAATCTCCAACATCTACAGGCAACTTATACAACTTAATAAAAGGAAAATAAATGATCCAATAAAAAAATGGGCAACGGACCTAAATAGAATCTTTTCGAAAGAAGACAGAAGGAAGGCCAAGAGACACATGAAAACATGCTCAAAGTCACTATCTGAGAGATGCAAATCAAAACGCCAATGCAGTACCATCTCACACCTGTCAGAATGGCAATCATCAACAAATCAACAAATGACAAGTGCTGGCGTGGATGTGGAGAAAAGGAACCATCATGCACCGCTGGTGGGAATGCAGACTGGTGCAGCCACTGTGGACAACAGTATGGAGCTAAAAATGGAGCTCCCATTTGACCCAGTAATCCCACTTCTAGGAATATATCCCAGGAAACTAGAAGCACCAATCAGAAAGGATATATGCACTCCTATGTTCATAGCAGCACAATTCACCATAACTAAGATTTGGAAATAGCCTAAATGCCCATCAGCAGATGAGTGGATTAGAAAACTGTGGTACATCTACACAATGGAATACTACGCTGCTATAAAAAAGAAGGAATTCTTACCATTTGCAGCATCATGGATGGATCTGGAGAGCATGATGTTAAGTGAAATAAGCCAGAGAATGAAAGAAAAATACCGTATGATCTCACTCATTTATGGGAAATAAAGACCATTATAACCTGATAAATAAAAAGATAGAGACAGAGGCCATAAAGCACCGAACAGACTGTCAAATTACAGCAGGAAGGCTGGGAGTGTTGGGGAGGGAAGGAAATAGATCAACCAAAGGACTTGTATGCATTTGTATGCATGCATATAAACACACCAATGCTCACAAGACACTGGGGGGGGGCGGGGGGGCGGATTGGAAGAGGGCATGCGATAGGGGGTAGGGGAGGCTGGGGGAAGGTCAATGGGGAAAAGAAAGGAGATATATGTAGTAATATATGTAATACTTTAAACAATAAAAAAATTTGAAAACTATAAAAAATGTAGTATTACCCAAAAAATAAATAAATAAAAAGGAGTCAGGTCCCCTGTAGAGAGTTGTGAACTTGTCATGTGACCTGGACTGAAGCCCTAGCTCCACTACTTAGTATGTATGTGACCAGGGTTATTTCAACTACAAGTGACAGAAAACTGACTAAAAGTGGTAGACAGGGCTTCAGTGTAGAAAAGAGGAATGATTGATGCTGGTTATTTTAAGCAGAAAAGGATTTAATGTAAGAAAATCCATGCTCACAGCATCATAGGAAAAGCTGGTGGAGCTAGGTTGAAGCTGGGTTTCTAGGAATTATTGAAAAATAACACTAAAGACCTGACCTACCAGAGGAACTTCTACATCTGTCACTAGTAGGAAAATGAGGAGTGAGGAGGTTGCCAAGGCTGCCATAAACTCTGGAAAGCCATGAAACCAGTGAGTGACTTTCAACACTTGCGGAAATACCAGCATTGCCATACCTGCTCGCAGCGAAGAGCCAGGCCACAAAAAGCATCCTTCAGCCTTCAACCCTTTCCAATGCCACATGCATACAGCTAATAGGATGAACCGAATTAATATCCCTTCAGGTTTGGTCACAAAGTCACATTATGGGGAGCCTGGAATGTTCTCAACTGCCCAAGCACCAGACTTACAGGCAGACTACACAATAAGAATAACGATTAGCATTCAAGACAAGGATTCCAAAGGCAGGGCGGTTTCACAACTAGTTCATTCAATGGCTCAAGGGTTTTCCATCTTTCTATTCTTTTATTATCAGAGGTTTGTCCGTTTTTTATTACAAAATGGCTCTCACAGTTCTAAGTAAAACATGTACGTTTGACACTGCTAACAAACAGCTTGTGTTTTTAAATTATCTTTTCATCAGAGAAATCCTTTCCCTAAATGCTTCAGTAGACTTCCTCTATAAATTGCTGATCAGAACTGTATTGTTTATCCATGGCCCAGCCCATTATGCTGGTAAAAGAAACAGTATTGGCATGACTGCCCTAGACAAACCATGATGACTCTGAGGGGCAGGAAAGGGCACCCTTCCCGAGCAAATCGCCTGGCAGAGCACAACCTGAACACCATTAGCCTTTCACAGCCAAGAGAAAAAGGGACTGGGTCTGGAGCATCAGGCAATCAACAAAATCAGCAAGTTGTTTATCACCAATGATGTGTCTTTCCTCAACTCTAACAAGAAGATGTTAATATCTGCCTCCTCATCTAACAAGGCCATCATTCCTATAGTCACCTACACCTATGATCTAACAGGGCTATCATTCCTAGAGTCACCTGTGCCTATGATCTAACAGGGCCATTATCCCTGGAACCCTCTGAAGACAATGTGAGATATCATCACCATCATATTATAAGGCAGGTGATTACAAAGGAGACTTTTGTCCTCACAGAGTACCACCCTCTCCTTAAGAGTATTAATTGAAAGGGCAAATAATTGTCTCAAGGAAAAGCAATTTGCTGAGATATGTGTTTTTGAAGCATTTTATATTGTCACTAGAGGCTCGGTGCATGAAATATGTGCAAGAGTAGGTCTTCCTTCCCCTGGCTACCAGTACCAGCTTCCCTCTGGCACCCGAGTCCCAGGCTTCCCTCGCAGCTCTGGCTTTGTCTGGAATGTCATCTGGAAGGATGTCCGGTCTAATTAGCATATTACACTTTTATAATTATAGACTAGAGATGCACAAAATTCATGCAAGGGGCTCGACCCTCACAGCTCCAGCTGCCTCAGCTGGCCCTCGCAGCCCCGGCTTTGTGTGGAAGGTGGTGTGGAAGGTCATCCAGATGGTCGTTCTGATGTTCAGGCTAATTAGCACGTTAGCTCTTTATTATATAGGATTATGAAAAAGAATGCTGCATTCTATGTAAAGAAAGACAACCAATAAACCATGAAGCTGCCCAACAGTGTAGGAGTACTTCCAGAGAACTTGTTACTTGTAACAGACCGTCCTGAGCAACGTTTCTAAAGCATGTTAACAACTATTCCCACAAGAAAGGATGGATCAAGAACCTTAAGTTTAGATGACAGAACTTACTATTAATGCTCATGTTAATACTTATGTGGGCTCTTATGTAGAAATTGTGTGGATAATTGCAAATTTCATAGCCCTAGAGTTTTCAAGGGCCCATATGCTTACCTGTTACTTCAGGGTACAAGCTAATGCATATCAGTTCCTTCTGTCAAGCTCAACACTCAAGGCAATTTCATCCCATATACAGTTTACCTTTGAACAGCACAGGTCTGAACTGCACAGTACCACTCAGAGGCAATTTTTTTTTCAATAAATACATACTATAAATGTATTTTATGTTCATTATGATTTTCTTAATAATAGTCTTTTCTTTGGCTTAATTTATTATTAAAAATACAGTGTACAATACATGTAACATAAAATATGTGTTAATTGACTGTTTTTATTATCAGTAAGGCTTCCCTTCAAAAGTAGGCTATTAGTAGGTAAGTTTTTGGGGAGTCAAAAGTTATACATGGATTTTCAACTGTGTGAGGGTTCAACACCCCCCTACCCTCACATTGTTCAAGAATTAGCTATAGTTATATGAGGCCAGCAAGGATTACTGACTATTAATACGACTTGATATTATAATATCTTTCTGCTTAACTCACTGAATCAAATTAAATTATAATATAAAATATTATTATAGAATTGATCTCCTAAATTGATGATGAAACTTTTCAAAAGAATGTCCCCTAATTTTCTCATTTATTTACTCTTAATTTTACTACATTAGAATTCTACTCTCAAATGTAATGAGCCATTACATAGGACTCTAAGCTCCAGACTAACATTAATAATGCAATTACATATTCTGACTGTGCCTGGAATTTTATTTTTTTTTCTTTTTTAGAGAGGAGATACATCGATGAAAGTGAAATATAGTTCTGCTGACTCCCACACATCCCCCACCGAGGATCGAGCCTGCAACCCAAGGATCTGCCCTGACCAGGCAGGAATAGAACTGGCAACCATTCAGCACATTGGAAGACACCCAACCAAATGAGCCACACCGGCCAGGGCAACTATGTCTGGCATTTGACATCTACATATTATAAGAAGATTCGAAAAGGCTTTGACTTGTTGAAGAATGTTACCCTTTTGAAATGATAAAGAAGTTATACAGAAGGCTTTGCTATTATAATAGCTTTGTAATGTATTGACTTGGCCAGACTAACCTACATTTGCCTGAATTCCCTACCCTGAGTGTTTCCTGGGGGGTGGGACGTAAAGGTGGAAAGGAAGCAGCAGCCACCTGTTTTATATATTGTGAGGTTGGGGTCTTCATCTTGCCGGTTCAACTCCTTAGAGTGGGGCAACTGTGGGGCCTGCAACTGCTCCTCGTTCCCAGGTCCTCCCACAGCTTCTGTGAGACCTATGCCAGGTGTGCCTTTAACTCAATGATGAGGTGCCAAGTTCTCCTGCAGGGCACAGTTCCCCTCCATGCTTGTGGGTTCCAGCCCATCCTTACTCTCCCTGACCTTACATCTCTCTCTCCTCCTTCCGACTGCCCTGCAGACTTCAAATTACAGCATGCGATCTAAAGAAACAGTTTAACCAGAGCCCACAACTGCATACAGTCAAGTCCCTGTAACAATTTTTTTATTTTGCTGTGTGTTTTTGTATTATATACACACTCCCACATGTGCTTCTGCTTTTCTGACTGAACACTAGTATTTAGTGCCATAATTAACTTTTTGGAATTTCATTCCATGGCATATTATCCATAAAGAACTTCATTTTGAAGAGAAATGACCAAAGGTAAGCTTTTTACTTTCCAAGTTCCTGCAACCCGGTAATTGACAGATGTGTGAATCATCATGAAATGGAGAGTTCAGGCTTAAAGAGGCAAGAGGGATTACTACACATTTAAGAGAGATTTCCTTTGAAAGGTTCAAAACTAAGTTTTAGCATTAAAAGCTAAACCAGTTTTCTGCTAAATTTTGCTTTGAAAACTTCTTAATCTCTGATCATTCTAGAAAACTTTGGCATTGCTATATATGAAATTTTGATTTTTTTCAAAACATATATTGGAAAAAATGAAAGTGGCATAAAGAGAATTTACATATATAGATCTCTATATAAAGAGGAGGGGTAACAGCAGCATCTATTGTGCAAAAAAGTTAATAACAGGAGTCTTCTAACGAATAATAATTATTATTATAATTAACATTCACATATATGGTTCTGCAATGAAATTTCACCGAAACCACAAGCCTGTTTTATGAGTGTTAGATATAACATTTCACCTCAACACCACTCTACAGGGAAAGCCACCATCTAGGTGATCCTAGGAAAGATAAACAACTTTCCTAGGATCACCTATGGAGAAAGTGGCAGGACAAGGCAGTATGGCAACTGTTGAACTCATACTCTCATCCAAAATGTCCTGCTACCATTTTTTAAAATTTATACAACATTTTTAGAAATAGAAATAGAGCTTATAATAATTATATGATACCTCTTTCTTATCTCAAAGCCTTTACTCAAATTCCAAACAAAACCATCTAGGTATAACCAGTTTCTTCTGTTCAGAATGTAAGCTTCCTGTGCCAAGGTCCTAACCTCTTATTGACGAAGATACTTCAGAGTAACAAACATAGTCAAGGCTAATACGAATCAATGGTTTGTGATAGTTAAGTGCCCACTGGTATATGGCAGATATCTTCTACTTTCAAGCATCCTCTCCAATGGACACAGTGTTTCACATACAGCAGATACTCAATAAAGCCTATTCCCTTTTTTAAAAAAGTATTTTTTATTATTTGTTACTGATTTCAGAGAGAAAAGGAGATAGAAACAAGCAATGATGCCCTAGCCGGTTTGGCTCAGTGGATAGAGCTTTGGCCTGCAGATTGAAGGGTCCTGGGTTTGATTCCGATCAAGGGCACATGCCCAGGTTATGGACTCGAACCCCAGTAGGGGGTGTGCAGGAGGCAGCCAATCAATGATTCTCTCTCATCATTGATGTTTCTATCTCTCCCTCTCTCTTCCTCTCTGAAATCAATAAACATATATTTAAACAAACAAACAAGCAATGATGAGAGAGAATCATCAATTGGCTGCCTCCTGCACATTCCCCACGTCCCCCACTGGGGATTAAGCCCACAACCCAGGCATGTGCCCTGACTGGTAATTGAACCTTGACCTCCTGGTTCATAGGTTGATGCTCAAGCCAGGCAAAGCCTCTTCAGTTTAATAGTCAACTGGCTTTTCATCGGGCAATGCAAAGCTGAAACAGACAGTCAACAAATTGCTTACTCTACAGCAGTGGTCGGCAAACCAATTAGTCAACAGAGCCAAATATCAACAGCACAACGATTGAAATTTCTTTTGAGAGCCAAATTTTTTAAAGTTAAACTTCTTCTAACACCACTTCTTCAAAACAGACTCGCCCAGGCAGTGGTATTTTGTGGAAGAGCCACACTTAAGGGGCTAAAGAGCCGCATGTGCCTCGCGAGCTGCAGTTTGCCGATCACGGCTCTACAGCAAAGGGGCCCATGTTGAAGCTTAATGGCCATTTCAGAACAAATCCAAGAAATGACAAACAATGGATAGAAGATGTAGAGAACTTGTTATTGTTATTCAAGGAAGCAACACAGATTCAAAATAATAAAGATTGCAAAAGGGTTTTGATGAATTAAAAGAACATACTCATGACAAAGACAACGTAGGTTTATGTCATGAAGTTCAATGTTCTCCTTTCATAAAATACTATTTGCTGCCCTGCTGAAAAAGCATGGGCCTATCCTATGGTGGGTATAGAAGGCAGTAGGAGGTCAGCAGAATCTGGTCTCAGACCACCACACATAATTTGCATTTATATTACACTTTATAGCTTAGATAGCATTTTGGGATCTCAGGTTTTGTTTCAGTCTCCATTTGGCCAGTTAGTTTCACTCTCTTTTACAGCTAGAAACTGTCAAAACAAGGCAAACATTTTATAAATGTGTTCTACATATAAAAATGGGAACGTGTCTAAAGCATATTTATCTCATTTACTGGAGAAGAATTCAAATGGAATGGACGTAACAACACAACTTGGAGTTGGAAGGGAACTTCTGCTGGTTCATATGGTACCTAAGCTCCTTACTGCAGCGTCTCTAGAGATGTCAATAACCTTACCTTCAAATCAGAAGAAGCTAATAGTTTAGACAATTTCTAATAATTACTACTTTAAAAAAAGATGTTAAGTTATATTCTATGACAGCGATGTTCTCAAAACACCAAAACTACATCTCCAAAATTATCTATGCAAAAGAGGTCATGCTGAAGAACTGCTCAGCTTTTGCAGACATGCAGAGCCTCTGGTCCATCTCTAGAGAACCAGTTTGTCACCAGTTTGTCATTCATTACCCACACCCAGGTAGAAAGTTCATTCTGTTGAAAGAATTCTTGTCTTGTAAATGGTGCACTAAGCACTATACTGTTTCCCAGCAATGCTAGCCACGGAGGTAGTGAATGATGCTGTGCATTAATTTTTCCAGCCTTCATGAGTCTGCCACTATTGCAAACGAGTCATTAACAGTCTCAGACAGATTGACATTGTTGTTACTACTACTGAGAAATCTCATTTCTTTTAAGACAGCAGGAGGACAATCTGGGTTTAAGTTAAAAGAACTTAAGTATACCGGTCCAACTTTCTAGGAGATTTACTCTGTCAAAGGCTGAGTGGCATATTTCATCAAAAGGGCCAGGCTGGGAAGATAGGCTGTAGCCTACAGAAAGCATGGAAGTTGTCGCTAATAAGAGTGAAAAACCTAATCTTTACCTTGTATGGTTTGAAGGGAAGAGCAATTTGCTAGACAGAATCCCAGGATGTCCTGCACATCACCATCAGCCACAGCCATTTTCTAATGTACAAACACTCTGGTTAAACGATATCCAAACCACCAGAAACCTTAAGCCTCTTAGTTCCATGTTGACTTTGGAAGTCAAATACCATGAGAAGAATCCACACATACTAGAACTTTTATGGCAAAAAACTTTCTTCCTACAGGATTTATAATAAAAGTCATAAGCTTCATAAGGCAGAACATTTACACCAGAAAAGTCAGAGGAACAGGTTAGAGGTGAGGGAATAGCAAACAGCTTAGTTTGGCTGAAGCACAGAGTCCTGTGGAAGAGTAATGGGGATGGACTGAAAATGCTGGAAAGGACCCATTATCAAGCGCCTAGAATTTCTTAATAATTGTTTGTATTACATTATAATTAATAAGGAGCCATAAAAGGTTTTAAAGGATAGTGAAAAGACTGGAACTGTGCCTAAAAATTAATATAACAGCACTGTGTAGGACATAGTGAAGGCCAGCTAGTGGGCCACTGTAATTGTTCATGTGCAGCCAGAACAAGATTAATGACTGGAAATAGAAAAAGAAGAGCAAACTAAGGAGCAATCCCTAGGATGGAAACTATAGAACTTAGATAATAACTGGTAGTGGCAAAAAGGAAGATAAACTTGAAGATAGATATGATGCTTATGGCTTAGGTGGCTGGGGGACAAGGGGGAAAGCTAAAAACAAATAAACAAACAAAACCCTATAGCTCCTGAAAGATGATAAGCTCTTCTTTGGACATGACTGCCAACGGTGTATGTGGGTAAAGATGTCTATAACGCAGTTTATAATGAGGATTCTGGTTTGGGGACAGCGAGTAGGGTGATACTACATAAATACAGTGGTAAAGCAAGGAAATAAAATCACTGACCTATATTATTTAGCCTAGAAGACAACCTAGGTTAGTAATTTGGGCAGAAGCAATGTTTTAGGGATAGGAAGGAGAAAGAGAAAAGAAGAGAGGACAGAGACAAGTGGGACACAGCACACTCATCCAACTGTGGATGTCTACAAGCATATGGAAGAGGGTTCCACCTAATTTGAAAGGAGGGTAAATGTTGGAGAGAAAACCTGTTGAACTGAATGAACAGTTAGAGGTGACTACCATGGTCACTGGGAGCAGTAGTTCTCAACCCTGGCAGCACATCAGAGTCTTCCAGGAAGATTTTACAATCTATATATATAAAAGCCTATGCTACCGTTTGACCATTTGATTGGTAGCTATGATGCACACTGATGACCAGGGGGCAGACACTCCAACTGGTAAGTTAGCTTGCTGCTGGGGTCCGGCCAATCAGGACTGGGCTAGATGGGCTGGACATGCCCTGGAGTCCTCCCATGGTCCCTCCGCAGGCCCCCAATCATGCACTGGTGGTGTCCTTGATTACGAGAGGGTGCAGGCCAGGCTGAGGGACCCCACAGATGCATAAATCCATGCACCGGGCCTCTAGTTTATCAATAAAGAGACTTATCACTGACCAATTAAATCAGAATTTGTCAAGGTGGTGCCCAGGTATTTGCAGTTTTTAAAAGCCATATAGATGATTCAAATGTAGCCAGGGTTGGAAAGCACTGATCTAAATAGAATGATGAAGAATATTAAACATTAAATTAAAATTAGAGTCAGTGGCAGAGAAAAGGAGCATAGTCTGCCCTTTGGATGAATGTGGTGTAGCTACAGGGCGATGTCTTGAGAAGATCTCACATCAGGAGAAGGTTTCTTTAAGACGAGGAGGAAAATTTGTAGATAAAAGAAAAGAAACCGGTGGACATAAAGAAAATAAATAGGTGAGGAGGATGGAGAAAGGTTGGATTGGGGTGGATAGTGGATGATAATGAAGCAAGATTCTGGAAAATACAGTAATGAATACAATTAAAAGCACAAATGGTGAGCTTTGCTTGATATGGTGGAACAATATTTATTCCTCAGAAAAAGGAATTAAATGCATAGAAGCAAGAGGAAGATAAAGGGAAAATTGTGAAGTAGAGTAGGACGGGGCATGATAAGAGAATGCTCTTTAACAGGGATTTGGAGTTTTAAGAAGTAAAGAAGGCCTTCAACATCTCAGAAGGTAAAAGGCATAAGGTCCTATTTAACTGAGGCAGATAAACAATCTTCCAATGTAACTTGGCATATTTCTCATGAGAAAAGACTGGAAAGATGACTGGAGTATGTGGAGTATGTGGCAAACTTGTGAGCCAGCTGGAAGAGTTTAATAAACAATATGGCTCAACATTAGAAATCAGACGCTTTGTGAAAAAGGAAGCAGATTGCTTGAATCAAGGTTTCAACTCACATCTACATTAAGTCCTAAGAAAGTTAAAGATCTCATCAAAGTTTTGAGTTAGGCCTGGCTTTAAACATTGACTAACACTAAACTATAGTTTAAAATTTTTGTAATTTTTATTGTATTGGGGTGATATTGGTTAATAAAATTATAAAGGTTTCAGGTGTATGATTCTATAATACAGTGATTCTCAACCTTTCTAATGCCGCGACCCTTTAATACAGTTCCTCATGTTGTGGTGACCCCCAACCATAAAATTATTTTCGTTGCTACTTCATAACTGTAATTTTCCTACTGTTATGTATCGTAATGTAAATATCTGTGTTTTCCGATGGTCTTAGGCGACCCTGCTAGCGGTTCTCAACCTGTGGGCCGCTGCTGCGAGAACCACTGCTGTAGAGCCTAAGACCATCGGAAAACACAGATATTTACATTACGATTCATAACAGTAGCAAAATTACAGTTATGAAGTAGCAACGAAAATAATTTTATGGTTGGAGGTCACCACAACATGGGGTACTGTATTAAAGGGTCGCGGCATTAGAAAGGTTGAGAACCACTGCTATAATACATCATCTGTATGTTGTATTGTGTGTTCACCACCCCACTTCAAGTCTCCTTTCATCTTCATTTATCCCTCCTTTACCAATTCTTCTACCTCCCTGTACCACCCCCCCCCCCCAACCGCCCCTCCTCAGGTAATCACCATACCATTGTCTGTGTCTATGAGGTGTTTGTTTGTTTGTTTGTTTTCTCTGCTTAATCCCTCAAGAAATACTGACAATGAGTTGGGAATCAATTTACTAAATTCCTAAAATTTCAAGAAGTTGCATGAAAGAAATAGAGGAAAATTAGAATGTCAGGGAAACCCTGGACTTCTGTAAGGCATACAGAAATGAAAAGAATTAAGAAAAAAACCTAAATATGATTTTCCCAATAAATGAAGTCTAATAGAAATAGAGATCACCTCAAGTTTTAAACTCATACCCATGGTGAAAGAAAAGTGAAGAACAATCATGACATAAGTGAATTTCAGAGACTCCATTTACATTCTGCCAGGTCCTGCTTAAATAAAAGGAAAACCAATTTATGACCCATCATCCCCATCTCCCTGCCTAATGTGATAATGAGCGCACAGGCTGAAAGGCTTAATTTTACATTCTTCCCAGTACTTGGGATGCTCCCATCTATAATTTCAGTATTTAAGTGTCACCCATTCTCCTCCTGGGCTGCTAACAGAAGCTGTCCTAGTGACACTAGGGAGCTCTCCTGTGGATAACAGACAACCCATCTGTACAAATTTGATCTGCTAAGGCGCTATTGTCTAGTGTTTAGTAAATGGTTTCTATAAAAATCCATATATTGAGTGGAGCAGAAATGAAGTAAAGTCTGAGCCGTAACAGAATGTCAATTATGGAGTGGGCTAAATAGCCCTTTTCAAAAGTTGTTCACTTCGGCACTTTTTTTTATTCTAAGAATTTTATTTAAATATCATATTTCTCTGTCACAAGCCACATTTTGAAAAACCACAAAAATTATTTAATGAAAAGGAGAAAAATTATTGTTAGGCAACTATTTTTCTGGGGGCTTTACTAAAAATAAGTTAAATTTTGCATTTTCAATCACATCAATATGACATGTTTGGAAGAGAGGGCAAATGACCAGCAGCCCCTGCTTACCTAGGTCACAATGCGTTACATCTCTGTCACTTGCAGTTAGTTATATGAGGAATTTTGGGAAGGACAGGCCTTAGTAGATCACTACAGGATAGCTACAGAGATGTGGTGGGTGCCAAGCAATGGAAAGGAAGCCATGGACTTAGTAACACTAAAGTTTAGGAACAATAATAATTAAGGACATAATCAGATTTGTCAAACATAATGACAAGACCTCAATTTAGGAAGTTAAGACTTGGCAAGGAAAGACAATAGAGGAAAACACATAGGTACATGACGTAACAATTAAATTTGCCCCTGAAATGTGAGTTCTGACTTTCATAATACTTTTACATAATTAACTCCTTGGTTCCTTATAACATCCCTATGAGGTAGGTAAAGGAAGCTTTTATTATACCCATTCTAGAGCTGAGGCAACTGAGGTGCAGAGAGGTTAATTAATAATGTGCCCAGAAGCACTATTCAGGAGCCAGGATTCAAGCCGAGGTCCTGCCAGGCTGGATTCCATGCTCCTCCTTCCTCTGCACCAGAGGGTGTTTACTCTGACTGGACAGATTACTATTTTATTTATCTCCTTATCTTTTTTCTGGGTTGTTTTGCAAATTAAATAAATATTTTTCTCATTTTATACCAGTAATAAACAGAAAATCTATTAACAAAGAATTCAAAGATAAAAGACATTCTTTTATTCACATCCCACATAAAGGAAATCAAAAGCAATAAGAAGGTGGATGGGGAGTGACTAGTAATGGGTAGTATTTGAGTGTGGGAAGAGGAAAACATTCTGGAGATGATGGTGGTGATGGTTGTACAACAAGGCGAATGTACTTAGTGTCACTGAACTGTACCCTAAAAATGGAAAATTTGATGTTATGTTTATTTTATCACAGTGATAAGCCAATACATTTTAAAAATCACACTAGAACTTTGATTGAAATACTGTTGTACAAAAAAGAAATTACTACAGGGTAAAATCCACATCTGCTGTTGATTATGTTAAATATGCTCCTCTTCTCTTTAAATGTGACCTATATTTTAGTAAAATCTGATAAAAAGAAAAACTAATTCTCATTTTCCATTTGTACTAGATTCATTTTGTAATAATTATCAAGTGAGTCTTGTGAAATCAAATGAAATCCAAGAGAGAAAAGTAGAACATTTAATCTTACTTAAGGCTTATCATGCCTTTTACAGCATTTGCTATGAAATGACTAAACCTCACCATACCAGTGTTTATCTGTTAAAGTGAGTTAATTCATACAAAACAGAAAAACAACAGTAACAATGAAGTGTATAGTTGTAAATTATACTGATAATTATCAATACTGATAATTTTGGATACTCCTTCCAAAATGCTTTGGATTATAATCTCCATGAGCACAGGAACTTGCTTTATTCTTTATTATATGCTCAGATTTAGCAAATAACAGAAGGAAGGGAGGAAAGAAAGAGAGTGGAGAGAAAAAAGACTAATGGCTTTATAAGACACATCCAGACAGGCATCCAGAAAACTTGGGATATCAAACTCTGAAATAGTTAGTAGTTCACCAAGTAGAGTTGATAATGTCAAAAGCTACTTTTTTTTCTAGACCCATGCTCAACAGATATAGTAGCACCATTAATACATTTCACCAATCTAACATCTGAAAATAATAATTGGAGTTTAGAACATTTTAGTGAAGAGTCATCATTAATCAGATTCTGTACTTGCGGATCCTGTTTGCTAACCTCTAGGATTTGTCCTGTAAGGTCCCTATTCAGGTAGAGAATATAATTTCAAACCCATTTAACAAGACTCCCCTTATTGTCGCCAGTAATTACTACCCTTTTTCCAATCATCTTATTGGTACTATGTAGGTCACCAGGAAGGTCACTAAAATGCTGTTTTATCTGCCTTTGGGATGTAGAGGGTATTTGTTCTTTTCCTTTTTAACCTTTCCTTGCTTTGTGGTTGTTAGAAATAGAATATCAGAAAATCAAAGCTCCACTATTATTTGGTCAAAAGCCTACTTATTCCCTTCACCTACATCTAAGAGAAGCAATCTCAGTCGTCAATCACAGCAGTCAGATGATTACTCATCAGAACGCTCTAACATTCAATTTCTAGAGGTCAATTACTTTATACCTTCCTCTGGGAGTTTTCCAGATTAAGATTTAATTAATTTTATTCCTCTGACCAGGAGACTAAGTTATCTAAGACTTAGAAAAAGAAGTATTCCCAGTCTCCTGTCATAAAGGGAATATCTATCCACTGAATCATGAAGCCTTTTGGAGAATCATCAAATTTGACTGTGACTATTTTAATGCTTTTCAAAAAATACCATCAAAAGTATGAGTATGAAGTTTAGAAAAAGAAGACTCATTAAGTCAAATGTTAAACAAAAAATCTACAGCTAACTAAAAATAAAATAACATCAGGAAAGCTTGAGGAAATCTTTTTATGTCCCACGGACCCTTCCCTGAGGGGCAGTGGCTTACAGCAGTGCTCATTCTAGCTAAATAAATATTTAGCTGGCAGGATCTTTTATAAAGTTCTTTCCCCACACTCTCAAATAACAGTATGCAGGACTTGCACAGTAGGCCAACATGCGTCCAAATCCATTGATCACTGACGAATAAGCAAACAGTACTGCTTTAACAAGTATATAAGACACTGGTGTAATTACTGAATTCTAAAAAAAATGCAAGATTTTTTTAATGGCATAAGTATATATACTCAATAGGGAATAACCAAGATAGCTGTCAATCATCCCCACATTTCTCCTTACAGCCTGCCACAAGTTTGTAGTTTGCAATTAAGTTCTTTTCTCTCTCTCCCTCTCTCTTTCTTTGCATTTTTTATAAATTTTCTTAAAACTACTTCTAAGGAAAAATGAATGGAGGAAAATTCATCAATAACCAACATTACCTGAGAACCTACAGGGAGTATAAAACAGAACTATGTTCTCATCATCCAAAATTATAAAGGACTGTTTTATGGAAGAGAGATTACACTATTTCCTTTAAAACCCAAAGACTAGACAAGTAAGTTTGCAAAAGACAGAGTGTGCTGCACTAACAGAAGGCTTTCTAATAGCCAATTTCATTGAATGGAGAATGGGTTTCCTCAATAGGTGGTGTGTTCTGTATTACTAAATGTCTAAATGCTGGAATGGACAAAAGTCATGATAGAGGGGCACTACAGAAAAGATCATGTGTTGGAGGGTTGTTGAATTAGAAGACCCTAAAAGTTATTAGTAAAAATGACTGTACACAGAAGTCAGTCTTATTATTGTTAGTAGTTCACTAATAAATGGGTTAAGAGTCCAAAGGAGTTTATAGGATAGAAAATTTTTACATCACGTTATAGAGGAACCGAGTGTAGATTATAGAAAGCTAAAAGGCAATGAAGTAAGGAAGGTTTACACTGAACATCAAGACATATTACCAGCAAATGCACCTATTTTCAAGGAAGGGCCAGAAAATCCAGCTTCAGTCTGACAAGGGAAGGCACTCTTGTTTGATTCAGTGTAGCCAAGAGGGCTGGAGACATTCCATAACTCTCAATGTTACCTACAGTTCTGAAATAAAAAGCTGTCTGCAGTAAACACCATGTGACAACACCAATGGAAAGTCTCAATAAAAACTTCCCCAGTACACACTGTCACGGAAACAATCCTTTCAAGACAACTCCCTAGCAAATAGTTACTTGGGGGAAAAGCAACTATGCTTCTGGCTGCTGAAGGTTTACAAAGCCACAGCAGAGGGTCAGCGCGACCTTTCCCTTTCTCCCCCTTATGCACTGCCATCAATTTTTAGCACAATGTTTTAGGGTCTAATGAAAAAGTCACTAAGTATTGACTTTGCTACAGCTCCTTCTCATTCCATGATGCCGTGTTGATGAACAAGAAAAGTGGCATTTGGGGCAAAGGAAGAATCACATATTCATGTGCTGTTATCAAGTTAATAAACTGTCAAGTGGCAATGATTCAAAAGAACAACAAGGACTGTAAAATGAAAAAATGAGAAATTCACTTGTAATTTATGTAAGGCATAAAAGTTCATGCTTAATCCTTTCCATGTAATTTAAGAGGAAATATGTGCAAGAGGAAGTGAAAACACTGGAAGAGATTAAAAAATAGCAATATCTTTATGACTTTTCTTTGCAAATTATTAACATTAAATAATACAATAAATGCATACATTTAATATAAGTATCTTATTTAAATCTCATGAAACTTATTTGTCTTAATTTACAGGTGAAGAAATGGAGCCTCCAAGACTTTAAGTTACTTAGCAAAATCAAAAGCCATTGATGCAGAGCTGGCATTTAAACAGAGGTCTGGTTTACACCATTCTCTGTTCTCCTGCTTCTAGCAGTCTAACATATTTTGAGGGAATTACTCAACTGGAATCAAAGGTAGACTGGGAGGAACCAGGACCATCAGATGAGATAGAATGGATGAGAAGAGATGGAGGGAGGCTAATATCAAGGAAGTATTTATGGAGAAAAGGACAGACTGCTAGGATTTCAATAGGCAAAGAAGGGCAGCATGGCATTCCAAACATAGAGAATTTTAACAGGATGAGTCAATAGAACAGTGCATAAGTGCAGGGCTTACTGTCAGCCTGGGAAGAGTGCTGTGGTCTGGCTCATGGTCATATTAAAATACAAATTGCTGGTCAAGAACTTGGACTTTACTTTGTAGGCAATGGGGAGCCACCAAAGGCCTCTGTGCAGGGGGTTTGTATATTACACCTCAAGAGAAGTCAGTGTAGAGTATTGTGTCTTCAATGATCCATGGACCTCACAAAGATGCATGTGCCTGCTGTGTCCCAAGAGCATGTGACAGGCATAGATGGATCTCTGATCTATTTCACCAGGTTGCTAGATCACCACCTTCGGTTGCTCTGACCCTTTCTCATGGCTCCTTTGCTGCGTTCTCCTTACCTGTTTTACCTCTACACATTGGAGAATGTCAGGGGATCAGTCTTCAGATCTTTGCTCTTCTTCATCAAACTCATTCTAACAGACATTATGCACACAATTAATTACTGTTATTTTTGATGACTATCAAATACATCTCTGCAGTCCAGATCTCCAGCCTCAACTCTAGACTCCCCCTGGATACCTAATAGATATCTCAAACTTAGCAAGGTCAAATTCAACCAGATCTCTCTCTCCTCCCAGCGTTCTCCCCTCCAAGTCTTCTCCATAGTAGTCAATGGCAACTCCAGTTTACTAAATTCAGAAGACAAAAACCTTCACGTATCTGCTTGGTCTTGTCAGTCACACCCCCTGTGCAGTCTACAAATAAACCCTGTCAGTGCTACCTTTGAAATACATCCTGGTCCCAGGCACCAGCACCTGCCACCCGTATCAGAAGTTGGCAAATTGCAGCCAGGGGCCAAATCTGGTCCACCAATAATGTTTTAAGAAAACCCAACCATTCTAGTCATTTGCATATTGTCTGTTCTGCTTTTGTGCTACAATGGCACTCTTAAGTAGTCATCAAGAAGACCATATGACCTGCAAAGCCAAAATATCTACTACTTGGGATTTTACCAAAAAAGTTTGCTAACCCAGGGTCTGGATTATTACAATAGCTCCTAGGGTCTTCACCCTGCTTCTGTGTCCCTACAGACGGTTCTCCACAATGCAACCAGTGAAAATGTCAAACTGGGCTGTCCAATATGCTAGCCACTAGTCACCTTAGCTATTCCAATTATAATTACGTTAAATGAAAAGTTCAGTTCCTTAGGTGTGTTAACCCAGTTCAAGCGCTTAACAGCCACAAGTGGTTAGTGGTGACCTTACTGGACACTGTAGATTTTAGAACATTTCCATCATCACACAAAGTTCTGTGGCTCAGCCCTGCTTTAAAATCTAGGATCATTTCCCTCCACTTCTCTAAACTTTCCAGTAACTTCCTTTTTTATTCTACATCAAAGCCTTTGCTAGACCTGTATCTGATTATCCTCATCCCAAGTCCCCCCCTTCTCTAACCTCATCTCCTTTCACTCCTCACTCACTAAGTTCTTCTCATGGTGTCCTCCAAATGCCAAGGATGCACTTGTCTCACTCAGACACTCTGTACTTGCTGTTCCCTCTCTCTAAATATCCATCTCCAAACATCTGTATGAATCATTCCCTCGTCCCTCGGGCTCTGCTCAGACATCCCCTTCACAGAGCTCCCTTTCCCAACTAGCCTGCTGGTCCCCTTTTCTGTCTTTATGGCATTGGTCACCAGCTAACCTTTGAAAGCTACTAGTAAGTCTATGATTCACTAATAAAATAATAGATATGACATTATTAACATCTGGAATTGTGGCTGTTTTGTTCTCAGGGCCTAGAACAATGTCAGATACACAGTAGGTGCTCAATGATTATTTGTGTAATAAATGAGTGGCAAGTGAGTGAATGAATGGGAATACTCTGCAGAAGAGCCTGCTGGGAAATCCACCTCATGAACTTCACTTCCAGACGTGGATTCACAAGTTTGCCTCTTACTTCCACCAAAGCTTAGCTTTCTCCTTTCAGTTGACTTTGGAGAAAGTGATAAAGCAAGGAAAAGCTTCTCAACAGCTCCAACTGAGTCCTCTCTGTCACGATATCAACAAGACAGTCTGTGAGAATTCCAGTCTGGAAAACCAGCTCTGATTTAGCAGCCCCTGCCTCAGGCTCCACTTACCTGCCTGGAGCAGCACCAGCCTGGCCAAATCTGCCACCTGGGGTTCATTACTCATCTTGATGGGGGATTTGTGACCCTTCCAGAATTTAAATTGGCATGACTAGCAATTACATGTAAGAATTCTTTTTTTTAATTTATATAACCCGGGGCTTCATTTTTAATTTTGCGTAAGTCATGGTGGAAAGAAATTAAACTTCTTTAGTATCTCAAGATATTATTCCTCATCCAGTCAGGTGGCACTGTTATCTCTGCCCACAGGAGACATCATTCCTCTCGTTTGAAACAATATTCTGCTTTTCCACCCTAACCAACTCCATTTCAGCTCTAATGAAGGAAACACACAGGAGGTGGAAAGGTGGATGAAGACTAAGTTTTAGTGTGAACTGCCCAAGGCCTGCTGGTGCTGGCTGCAGCACAGCCAACTTTCATATGGAGTACCTGACCTCTTCTTCCCTCTTTCCTGCCCTTTAATTTTGCCAAGAACTCCAAAGCAGCTACTTTAATGAGCAACTGGCAAATAGCATGAATATAGTCACTCATCTGGCAAATTTGTAACGTATGAATTCCAAAGCAGGTAAATAATTTAAGAAATGGAGAAGTAACATTTCACTTACACATAATATTCATAAAGAAAGGGATTTCTATCCTCTGAGGCATATGAATAAAAGCAAATCTCTGAGATGATCAGTGACCTAGGAAAAGGTTAAGAGCAGCTTAAGTAACAAACGCAGAAGTAGAATTCATGTCTTTTTCCTGCTACTGCGTCCATATGGCGATAATCAGATCTGAGGAGCGGAATTTATGTAGTAAGGCACAACTCAAAGCCCCTTTTCTAAAAATGCAACCATTTAGGGCAGTTTGGAATGGTTGTATTACACACCACTTTGCATTTTGAACGGCAGGAAAATTTTACATTGATTTTCACAGAAGACACTTAAATGAACAGTCTAGTAAAAATCAATGGATCATTTTCTCTTTCGCCATGACCATTAAATGTACCTACCAGTTATCGCTTCTGCTTCCTACACCAGAGACCAAAGACTGAAAGTTTCAATAATGTTTCCAAATCGTCTACTCTTGGCCACAGAGAATTGCCCACAGCAGAGTTTAACTACACCCCGCTTCCCTTTCCTTGTGAAGAGGACACATTTCTTCTCAAACATTCCTGGCTGTAGAACCTTGATATTTTTCTAAAGGAGAAAGAATAACTCTTTTTCTCCATTTAAGGAGCCTCTGATTTCCCCCCTGAACCGTAGATAAATGCAAAAGTAGCAGGAATTTAAGGAACTCGGGTAAAGTAGCTGAATATGTGTAGCCAGAGAAATCGTTTTTCTCTAATTTCACCTCTTAAACTCCCAAATTCAAGTGCATTACCAATAATTACCAACATTTCAGTGCAATGACAGAATTGTTTTAAGGCTTCCAAGTCCCCAATGGGATATGAGTTAAGGCCTGTTTAGAAAGAAATCTTAAAGTTACACTTTATGTCTTGCATCTACATTTTCTATCTTTGTGTGCCAGAAGTTATAGGCAGTTGCCAATTGCCGCAAATGCTTAAGTGCATCTCTGTGCTTACTTCAAAGTTGAAGTTCAAATTCAATTCTGTCAGGACCTGTGAAGGGTCTGAGTTTTTAGCCTGCTTGCTCGCTCACAAGTTAGCGACCACAGCTACACTGACACAGGCAGGAAAAGCTGCTCCCTGGTCAGAGACCAAGGACAGCTGGCTACTTTCAGCAGTGACATTAGCCAGAGTATCATTGTGCCCTTGCTTACACTGGTTCCCACAGAGCCTGTGATGAGGGTCGGGGTACAGGATGCTCAGTCTGGGCGGAGAACCCCGAGGTCAGGAAATTCCAGTCCTATCATGGGCTGCAAGCTAACCTGCCAGGCTTTGTGGCCTGGAGGGAGATGTTCTTTTCATGACACTGGCCAGTGAGTAAACCTGCCCTTTCTTCCAGTGGAGACACTATCTCTTTCAAGGCCTTCAGAAGATGGGCCACAAAAACAGGGTGTCATGCTTCTGTTCACAAGCTGTGAGAAAATGCAAGAGACGCATGGAAAACTGTCCCCAGTAAACACTTTCTTACCTTGTATACCTGCCCAGTGGTTACCTGACTCATGAGAAGGTCATGTAAAAGGCAAGGACCTGGCGCTTTGGGTTGACTATACAGGTCCAAAAGCTCACTCCATCTTACAACAAGCATCATGTTTATTATACCTGCATTTTTCTTTTTCTAAATATCACAATGGCCCATGTCTAATGTGATAAAATCTAGCCTTTGGCACAGTAACATTAGGGTAGAATGAGACCTCTCTTTCCTGACTTCCAAACTTATCTTTTTCTTTTTCTTGCCACACCACATTGCCTCCATATTAACAGAGATTCTCTTTGTTATTAATGGTTTCAATTATCAGTTTTGATTGCTGGTTCTTTCCCTAAAGATACTCTATGAACCCCAAACAGGTAACATTCAGAAAGTATTTCAAATTATTTTTCTTTATAATAAGCTCCTAAGAGTATACAAAAGGGTAAACTGCAAAGTGATACTGTTTCTGATAAATGTGTCTGATATGATTTTCTTAATCCTAACGAAAAAAAGGAAATGAAACTCTATAGTTTCCCTTCTTTGCCCCACATCTAGGCCAGGCCATTAGTTTAGTGACAAGAATAATGCATTATCCGAATTTCAAGCTCTCCTTTTCCCTTAATTGGATATAGACAGTTAATGCAAGAGCAAGTCCACCAGAAGCTGAGGGAACAAGCAAAATGACAAACTTCACATCAAACACCACTCCTTTTTACTTTAGGAAAACTGAAGGGTCCTACTTCATGCTAAGAAGTTCTAACCCAAAATAATTTCTTCTTAAAATTGTCAGACAATTTGTGCTCTCACTCTCCACTGTGTTTGTGGTGGCACGCTTACTGAAAGTTACCCATCTCCTTGCTGGGATACTCACTGTCTGCATGTCCAAGGTGTCTATGTTCTGTTCGGGGAAACACATTCGACAACCTACTCAGTCAATCACAGTCCATGAGGTAAGGGCTTTGTGACACATTCATTCACTCATGCATACATCCACCCATCATTTCTAATTACCTTCTATCAAGCACTATGCAAGGCAGGGTTAAAAAATAGAATGCCAAACAAGACATTGCAAACTTTTATAAAACTTTGGTCTTGCTATAGTAAAAGTAATTATTCCTTGAAAAGGAGGAGCACTATTTCTACATTTCTATCAATTCAATTCAATGAGAAATCACCAGAATCTAGAAATCATTATGTAATTTTCATTTGTTACTGGGCTTTATTGAACTAATTTTCGTCGCCTTTTAAACTTGTTTTTACAATGCTAAGCCTCAAGCTGTACATACCACGAAGAACAGCGGGACATGGACACCAGTCTGAAGGTTTAATGCAAGGAAGACTGTAACTGACAGGATGAAGGCTAACGGCAGATGGAATCAAGTCGAAGTTCAAACAGCTCAAATCCGCAGCTTCCTGGAAAATAAATTACTTCTAGCCTAAAAGGTCTTCCTGAGTTCAGTTTACCTCTTTATATATCTGGAATGCCTACCACCACATTATTTTTCCCAAAAATTCTTCTACATGTCATGGTTTGACAAGAAAATCTCCCACGGCTCCAAACAGACTGGAGGGTAGCTCCTCAGTCCTGCGCTAAGAGGCCCCCAAGTCCATTCTTGTTCTCCCCGCAATGCGCCCTTTCCCTAGTGAGGCTGGCCCACCACTGTCCCCAGAACACGCAGCTCCCACACAAATGCTCTCACTGCTCTGTTTTCTCCCTGACATACTGATGGTATTTTTAAAAATTTATTGCAGATTTCCTTTTTAATACACACAAAACTGAGTGTGACCATAATATACTTCTCTTATGAGTAAAATCTTGTTTTACATTATAAAAACAAATATGAAACATTTCTAAAGAGAAGTGTTTTATCAAACTGTGTTACATGGAATACTACATTTAGGAGACATTAATTTTCTTTTTACCACAGAATATAAGGGGAGACTCCAAGGTCAAATCATTTGGGAAAATACTGCAAACTCACTGTCTTCTTTTGAAGTTTCAGAGCTTACGCTAGCATATAGAGTTTCTGAAATTTCTTACAGGAAAATGTTCAATACTGCTTAATCCACTTATTTCCTAAACTGTTTTTTTAATTGAGGTAAGACTGGTTTACAACATCATATATGTTTCAGGTGTGCAACATTGTAATCCAACATCTGTATCCACTACGTCATGCCTACCACCCAAAGTCTAGCTTCCATTGTCACTATGCAATTGACCCCTTACCCACTTCACCTCCCTCCACTGGCCTTCCCCTCTATAATGGCAATCTGTTGTCTGCCTCTGAGTATTTGTTTACTTTTTTATTGTTTGTTTGTTTTGCATTTATTTTTTAATATTCCATATGAGTGGATGGTATTTGTTTTTTCTGTCTTCGCTTGTTGAAAATTGCAGGATTTCACTATTTTTATTGATGAATAGCATCCCCTTGTATGATAAATCATATCTTCTTCACCCATGCACCGGCTGATGGGCATTTAATTGTTTCCATATCTTGGCTATTGTGAACAATGCTGCAATGAAAAGAGAGGTGCATACATCTTTCCAAATTTCACTGTTCCCTTTTCCGGAGAATCATCATCCTTCCTTTTCAGCTAATGTTTACTGAAGCTTATGGTGCATCAAATGGCCACTTTGCTTAATCCTCACTACACTCCTATGAAGAATACATTATTACTCTACTTTCACACTGCAGGACATAGAAGCTGAGAGAGGCAGAGTCTATGGCCACATAGCCAGAAGTGGGCATGCTGGGATTTGAACTGAGGTCTCTACTTCCAGGGCACAAAGTCTTACCCACTGCCCTGCAACAAGCACGATGATCTGATGGTTTACCCAGAGCTCACTCAGTGTTGCCTGGAAATCAAACTACTGGGGGCAGGTGACTACCTTTCTCCTAGCGGAGGGGACTGGCTCCCAGGTCAGGTACCGCAGCCCTGGTGGCTTCCTCCCACAGAAGAGGAAACAGAAACTGCCCCTGGGTGTGAAGTGCCTGGATACCTGGCACTGACATTCTCAGAAGTTGTCTGAGGCAGCCGGGACACCAGATGGAACTGCTTGGTTCTGAGCAGCCTAAATCCCCCAATGACAAGGATGCGCTCTGAGTCTTGCCCCACAATAGGGCAGGATGACAGGGAAACGCAAACACGTACAGCAGGCAGGCAGGCTCAGCAGAGCCCAAACCCCAGTAGACCTCGCCTTGGGGTGCTGGGAGAATTGGGGGAGACTGTGCTTTCTTTCCTCTTGCTACTTAACCATGTAAGTTTCCCTTTTTCCTAGTAAAACCTATTCCTTAACCCAGGCTGGAAGAAGCTAGACAATTGGTCTTGTCCGTGATGAAACCTACTAGGCACAACCACATTCTGGCATAGGTCTCACACACTCCGTTTAGGCTGAGCTGTGTGAGGAAGTTCCTGGTACTCCTCAGTGCAGGGGGCGGTAGGCCTCTCCACGTGGCAGAGGTTATACTCTGGCCTTTGAACAGAGCAGGTCTTTGACATATACCATTATTAGTTAAGACCGTTTTTCACAAATATGCTTTTTGATTCTAATGAAACTGTAGGCTTCTCAAAGGGAGGGCAGGGGCCCCATATAGTGAGTACCCTTAACAGGCCCAGGGCAGCCCTGGGCACAGCAGGTATTTAATGCATATTTTCTGGTGGTGGGTACGTAGATGAGTAAGTATATTTTGTTCCTCGGGGGCCACATTTCATCTACTCGTGACATATACAGGATCACCTACTATATGCCTAGCACTGTGTTGGGTGACACTGTTCTGGCACAAGGAGCTCCTATTTCAGCAGCAAGATAAATGCACAGATGACGAATTAAAGTAGAGAGCTGAGTGGGCAGCGATCATGGAGAGCCTCATAGTGGGAAGGAACGGGGACAGGCAGAGCAGTCACATCCCAGCCGGGCCCTAATGAATGAACCAGGCTAAGAAGGAACAAAGTTCTACAATGAATGAGAGAAACACACCAGCTCTTTCGTTATTAAAGGAATGCTAATTTAAAAGGAGATGATTCCTATCATTTTTTAAATTCTAAAGCTCACTTAATGACCAAAAGTCCTTCCAGCAGTTGTTAACCTTGAATTACACACAAAAGGGCAATTTTACTGATTTTTTTCTCTGGCAGGAGCCGCCTGAGAGGATAAGACAAGGAGCCAGTCAGAGGTTCCCACAGTTCATCTGTGTGCCCCCGCCCCTGCCCCCACACACACACCACCCTATTCCCCTAAGAGCTAAATCTGAGCCTTTGGAAATATCAGATGGGCTTACCAGCTAACAAGACTTTTTAAAGGTAACAATGAATGAAAACAATTTCTTGTTTCTTTGCTTATATGTTAGTTTAAGGAACACAGAGCTGTGGTGAATTATTGCCAATTGCATAAATATATTTTTAAAGAAGATTTTTTTTAAACTAATGTGAAACAAAAAAGCTCCAATTTTGAGGGCATTTCCATTTTTATATTTCATGGCAAGAGACCACATCTATATTAAAAATCCTTTGACACCTTCAAGTCTACCAGGTGAGGCCAGACATGAAAAGGGCCCACTTAAACTGTGAACAGGAGACTTCCTCCCTCAGGTCCCGCTAGAGCAGTGCTGTCCTCTCTCAGGATTTTCTAAACCCGTGTTTCCAAACGGGCTGTGTTCACACAAGAGCCTCTCCCACACACAGGTATTCAGCTCTACAACAAGCCTTCGCAATTACTTGTTCAGTTTTTTCTTCTGTATTGAAAGCCATGTCCACTTTTTTTCAGGGCCACACATCCCCAGTATTTTGCAGTGCTCTGCACATAGTAAATATTCAATAAAAAGTTGCTGAATGAATCACTAAATGAATGGAATGCCTCTAGAAAAAGCATACTGAACACGTATGCTAGAACAAACATATCTAAAGGCAAGAGTGTAAGATACAGTTGTTGAGAACTTGCCTATAATATTTTAAAGAAGCAACAGAAAAATTCTTTATTGGGACATGGAATGCTTCCTATATAAGTCAAGGCAAAGCTAATTGCTTTAATGATTTCGCATCACCTATAAGTGGTTCTTGCCATGTGAACAGGAATAATGGCTTTGGACAGTAAGTTTCCTATGAAGAAAAAGAGTTACCATTAGAAGTAAATTGTCTAGTTTCTTGTGTCTCTACTAAAAATACCCCTTGCTCCCTAAATTAAACAAGAAAGGCACTGGCACCCTTGCACCCTCCCCTTTTCTTCTCTCTCTCTCTCTCTCTGAATGCACCTAAGAGTAAAGAGAAAACAAACAATGTCTGGTCAAACAAAATGCAGATGAGCTAAGAAGGATCATCTATGAATTCATCACAGTTAATTAGGACAGAAAGTCCCTAGGATGAAGCTTGGGAATTAAGAGAAAAAGCTAAAAGAAGAACATGGATAAAGCCAAATATTTCTAAAAGCCCCTATAGTCACTCAAAATATAGGAATCTTTAGACTCTCAATTACTATAACTTTCTTTTAAAATATATTTGTATTGATTTCAGAGAGGAAGAGATAGAGAGAGATAGAAACATCAATGATGAGAGAATCATTGATCAGCTGCCTACTGCACACCCCACACAGGGGATCAAGCCCACAACCTGGGCATGTGCTCTGACCGGGAATTAAACTGTGACTTCCTGGTTCATACATAGGTCAATGCTCAACCACTGGGCCATGCCAGCTGGGTCAATTACTATAACTTTTAGCTTATAATTTTTAACCCAAGATCTCTCCTGTTTGCTGAATTCCCAATATTACCCCATAACCTTCGCCCTCTCCCCTCCCCGCCCCCCGCTGCCAAATCATTAGAAGATATTAAAGATTTAATGGAAAGGCAAGGTATCATACAGTGAAACTCTCACCAACACAGTGACCATGTGGGTGAATGACTGAGCATTTGTTAAACTTCTACCGTGTGAAAGTAATCTAGTATTTTCCTGGTTGTGCACTGAGATGCCTCAATCACCGACAGAACAAGTCATTAAGGATGACTTAGTTTATTTTATACTAGAGTCCCGGTGTACAAAATCGTACATTGGGGGAGAGGGTGTCCTCTTGCAATCCAGGACTCCTCAGGTAGGGTCCCTAGGCCTGGCCAGTGACCAGGGCCTATCAGGGCTTTCCTTTCTCCACCCCCCCTCGCCCCCCGCCGCTAGCCCCGCCCCTGCTGCTGACACTGCTTGCTATTTGTGTGGCGCTGCCCCCCCATCCCGCCACCAGTTGCCTCTCTCTACAGGTGACAGGAATGGGGTGTGATTGCTTGGCTGACCTGGGCCTCCCTCTGGGGGGCGATCAATCACGAGGCCCCAGATGGATCACCATGCAGAGGGAGGCCCCACCCATCCATGGCAGTGCCGCTGGCTGGGTAGCCTGGGCCTCCCTCTTTGGGGCCACCGTGAAACTCCCCCACCCCCCAAATTGATTGTCCTGCCAGCCAGTGGCCTGAGCCTCTAACTATGGGGGGGGCAATGGCGGGGTCCCCTGACCAATCACATTACACTTGCCTTGGCTGGCCCGGCACCAGTGCAGGTTGTAGCGTCCGGAAGGTCATCCAGATGGTAGTTCTGCTGTTCAGTTGTTTGGTCAATTTGCACATTACGCTTTTATTATTATAGACTAGAGGCCTGGTGCATGAAATTCGTGCACGGGAGTGTGTGTCCCTCAGCCCAGCCTGCACCCTCTCCAATCTGAGACCCCTACCTGGATCGGGCCTAAATGGGCAGTCGGACATCCCTCTCACAATCCAGGACTGCTGGCTCCCAACTGCTTGCCTGCCTGCCTGCCTTCCTGATTGCCCCTAACCACTTCTGCCTGCCAGCCTGGTCACCCCCTAACCATTCCCCTGCCAGCCAGATTAATACCTAACTGCTCCCCTGCCAGCCTGTTTGCCCCTAACTGCCCTCTCCAATAGGCCTGGTCACCCCTAACTGCCCTCTCCTGCTGGCCTGATCACCCACAACTTCCCTCCCTTGCAGACCTAGTCCCTCCCAACTGCCCTTTCCTGCTGGCCATCTTGTGGCGACCATCTTGTGTCCACATGGGGACAGCCATCTTGTGTGTTGGAGTGACAGTCAATCTGCATATTACTCTTTAATAATCATTAGATAGGATAGAGACCTGGTGCACAGGTGGGAGGAGCTGGATTGCCCTGAAGGGTGTCCCTGATCAGGGTGGGGGTTCCCTTGGGGCGTGGGGTGGCCTGGGCGAGGGGCCTGTGGTGGTTTGCAGGTTGGCCATGCCCCCAGGCAACCCAAGCGGAAGCCCTGGTATCTGGGATTTATTTATCTTCTATAATTGAAACTTTGTAGCCTTGAGCATAGCCAAGCTTCCTGCTCACTCTGTGGCTGCAACCATTTTTGTTGGGATTTATTTATCTTGTATAATTGAAACTTTGTAGCAGAGGCCAAGGCAGGCCAGGGCTGTGGGAGCTTGGTTTCCTCCATCGCCGGGGGCAACTCAAGCCTCCTGCTCTCTCCGTGGCCGCAGCTATCTTGGTTGGGTTAATTTGCATACTCTCTCTTGATTGGCTGGTGGGCATGGCTTTGAGTGTAGCGGAGTGATGGCTAATTTGCATATTACTCTTTTATTAGATAGGATTACTGTTGCTCTATGGGGACAGTGTGACACATTATAATCCACATCCCTTGAACTTTTCCTTACCAACAGTATAATCAATTTATCTCTCTCCTTGGACCATTTTGTAAACTGTTTCATATACTGGTAGTGATGGCATTTCCTTTTCTTTCCTCTTTGGTTGTTAAAATTAAGTCCAACATAGTTTGATTTTAAGTTTCACATGACATGGTTATGAAATAGAAAAAGAAAAAGAATGTGGCAATCATGTCAAAGCAAAACAAAGGAAAAAGAAATTAGCAGTGGCCTCCCTGTAACATGCTTCTTCATCTCTGACTGCACAATAAAAATAGTTGAAGTTATAGGATGGATCACATAGTAGCATTGTGCACCTGCAACTACCAATGTACATCCCAACCAGTTTCCATGTCCAAGTTGCTGAGTGTAATCGCCATGCAGCAGCTGCACTGACTCACAGCTATCAGCAAGAGGGACAACAAACACAGGAAGGCACCTAAAGACCAGGTGTGAAAGAGATGAGCGTATCCCTCAGATCTCCCACCTGTGACATGAGCCCCACCATCATCTGCACTGTCTCTGCTGAGCAGCTTCCTAAGTGCTATGGACTGAATGCTGTGTCCTCCAAATTCATGTGTTAAGTCCTAATAACCTGCAATATGATGGTGTTTGGAGGTGAAGAATGTAGGCCGTAATAAGTGCATGAAGTAGAGCCCTCACATGAATTTGATTAGTGACCTCAAAAGAAGAGTCACAAGAGAGATGTTCTCTGTCTTGGGCATGTGAAGATACAGCAAGAAGACGGCAACCTGCAAATCCCCGGATGCCGATCTGCTGGCCCCTTGATCTTGGACTTCCAGCCTCCAGACTGTAAGGGTTAAAGCCACCAGGCTATGGTATTTTTGTTTTAACAGCGTGAACTGGCTGAGATTCCAAATATCATGTTCTAAATGCCTGATTACTACCATATGAGATATTTTATTAAATTCACACTTTTTTATATAGCAGATACAAATTTGTCAAGATGTCCAGGCAAAGTACTAAGACTCTAAAAGAAAATGCTCTGTCCATCTGCCATTTGATGCTAAGAGGATACTGATGCCCATTTAAGTATGACATGATCATATACCTATGATATTAATAACAATAATACCCACAATCATAATACTCCACCTAGTGCACACAGCATATAGACCAGGGTCAGGTGCTGCTCTAAGTGCTTCACTCACTAAAATCCTATTAAGTGGGTTTACTGCTCTCCTGGGTTTATAGGTGAGGAGTATGACAAGGAGAGACAAGTCATCAGGCCCAGGTGTCATGGTGGAAGAGATGGGCACCGAGGCAATCTGGCTCCAGAGCCCCAGTTCTTCTCCACTACACTAAACTCTCACCCCTACCTATGAAGGAAATAGAAAACAAATTATGTGATGACTCCATCATAGAAAATCTTGAAAACAATGCTAAACTCACATTGTCAGTGAATGATCTCCAAGCTACTTGACTGTGCCCTCTTCTGTCGGGCCAGTTGTAATCAAGCCTTAATCTGATAAGTAACAAGGAATCTATACATCTTGGCAGGTAACATCTATGACCTGCTGGGACAGGGCCTAGTGGCAGGGCTGCCTGTAATCAGTCTGCAGAATGTTTCACTGCAGCTGACCTGCCTCCTGTTTATCTTTTTTATTCCTCTTGGTGTCATCTCCTGAATTCTATTCCTTCACAAAACCTATCCACTTCTATAGCACCCAAACCCATGCCGACATTGGCAAACACAGCCTGATTAGAACTGGCTGTCCTTTGCCATTACAGACTATGCTATTAAAGAGGCAACTGCTGATGAGAATCTCTGCTCTGAAGATGGCACCCGTTAAGAATCTTCCTGTTGTTACTGAGGCGAAGCAGTCACTGATGCGACCAGACCAGACTAAACATAGCAGATGTAACTTCATTTGAAGACATGACCAAGCTTGATACTACAAAATGACTGCTCTGGAGAGAATCCAAGATGGTGGCGTATGTAAACACCTAAACTGCTGCCTCGCACAACAATTTCAAAACTACAACTAAAAGGCAAAATGTCTATCACCCAGAACCACGGGAAAGCTGGCTAAGTGGAAGTTCTACAACTAGAAGGAAAGAGAAAAGAGCATTGAGACGTGCACGAGTGCTGAAAAGCTGAGGTACGGAGGCGAGTGATCCGGGCTGGCGGCAGGCATTGCTTTTTTCAACCCAAAGGGAGACAAGGCCCCGATTACCCTGAAATACAGTTTCTGGGGAGACGCGGGGGACCCAAACTCCTATGGGGAGAAGCTGGATTGTCTGCCACCGGGTCGGAAAGTGAGGGGGCCTGCTTGCAGAACTGCGCACAAGAATAATTGTTTACTGCGCTGGGGCACGGGATGCAGTCGGAGACACAGAGCCGGCTAACTAGCAGCCATCACTGTTTGCCATGCCCTAGCCTAGTGATGCCCTGAGACCCCACCCTACACAACCTACAAACCCACCCAAGCTCCAAGCAGCAGCTTTAGCATAAGAAAGGCCTGCCCTATCGCAGCTTAACCTAGCAAACTTGCAGCCTGGGTCAGACAGCTCCAAAACCTCCAAACCCCAAGCAAAGAGGAGAAAACTGTAGCTCTCGCTGTAGCTCCTGCTGGGTGGACTCAGACAATAGCTGACCTGCACCCCATTGGAGATCCAGAAGCCAGTATACCTAGTGGTCAGTGTGAGAAACCAGATTTCAACTCCTCACATCCATAAGTGACACATTCAAGAAGCAGACTCAGCGAGCACCAAAGCCCCACTGAAACAAGTCCTGCACCATAAGCGTGTCTCCAGCACAGCAGTTTTTCCATTATAGACACAGTGAGTCCTCCCAGCCGACTGGCCTGGAGGTCAATTCCTCCCAGCATACCAACAGCAATTAAGGCTTAACTACACCAAGACTTTGCACTCAGCCCACAAAGGGGTGTACCAAGAGCGTCCATATCAGGTGATTGGGGAGGCTGAGCTACTGCCCCCTATAGGTCACCTACCACACAAAGCCACTCCATCAACACAGGGAAGCAGCCAAAATGCGGAGACAAAGAAACATGTCACGAATGAAAGAAACGGAGGAAAGCAAACTACTGGATGACATAGAGTTCAGAACCACATTTATAAGGTTACTCAAGAATCTTCTAAAAACCGCCGAGAAACTTGATGATACTTCTGAGGAGCTTAGTGAGACCTTCAAAGACCTTAGTGAGAATGCCAAAAAAATGGAAAAGGATCAGTCAGAAATGAAGCATACACTGTCTAAAATAAAGAATATACAGAAACTCAACTGTAGATCAACGTACCCCAAGAATCAAACCAAAGATCTGAAATATGAGGAAACAAAAAACACCCAACCAGAAAAACAAAAAGAAAAAAGAATCCAAAAATATGAAGATAGTGTAAGGAGCCTCTGGGACTTCAAGCGTACCAACATCCGAATTTTTGGGGTGCCAGAAGAAGAGAGAGAGCAAAATACTGAAAACCTATTAGAAGAAATAATGACAGAAAACTTTCCCTACCTGGTAAAAGAAATAGACTTACAAGTCCAGGACGCGCACAGAACCCCATACAAGAGGAATCCAAAGAGGACCACACCAAGACACACCATAATTAAAATGCCAAGGGCAAAAGACAAAGAGAGAATCTTGAAAGCAGCAAGAGAAAAACGGTTAGTTACCTACAAGGGAGTACCCATACGACTGTCAGCTGATTTCTCAGCAGAAACTATGCAGGCCAGAAGGGAGTGGCAAGAAATATTCAAAGTGATGAACAGCAAGAACCTACAACCAAGATTACTCTACCCAGCAAAGCTATCATTCAGTTGAAGGTCAGATAAAGAGCTCCACAGACAAGAAAAAGCTAAAGGAGTTCATCGCCACCAAACCAGGATTACATGAAATGCTGAAGGGTATTCTTTAAGAAGAGGAAGAAGAAGAAAAAGGTAAAGATAAAAATTATGAACAACAAAATGACATCAAATACATACCTACCAACAAGTGAATCTAAAAATCAAGTAAATAAAAAATCTGAAGAACAGAATGGACTGGTGAATATAATAGAATCAGGGACATAGAAAGGGAGTGGACTGACAATTCTCAGGGGGAAGCGGGTGTGAGTGGTGCGGGAAGAGATTGGACAAAAATCTTACTCCTATGGATGAAGACAGTGGCAGGGGGTAAGGGCATGGGGTAGGGTGGGGTGAGGAATCAGGTGGAGGGGAGCTATAGGGGGAAAACAAAAAGAGGAACCCCTGTAATCTGAACAATAAAGATTTATTTAAAAAAAACAAAACTAAAAAAAACCCACAAAATGACTGCTCTGAAAAAGGAACTGAATGATGAGCAAAGGTACAGGTTTTAAGAGTAAGACATGCTAAGGTTTTCTCATAAAGAGTGTGGCCCAGAGAAGGCAGACAACAGTGAAACTGTGGAACAGAGGACAACAAGGTTGAATTACTTTTCCTGTGCTTGCTGGCTGTGTATACCTGAGCAACTTACTGAGACTCAGTTTCTCTCTCTTTAAATTGGAAAAATGATAATGTCCTTGCTGTGGGACTTCTGAGAAAATATATATAAAGTATCGAGTGCAGAGCCTACAAGAAAATAGAAACTTCTTCCCTACCAGAATTTAATCTCCATGATGGCAAAGATTTTTGTCCCTTTGTTCTCCAGAGTTTAAAAAAAATGCTCAATAAGTATTTAATAAATGAATAAACATACTGACTGCCTTTTTCCTTTTAGCAATGCCAATTAAAGTTAATAGTTCTGTTTGAGTGATGCAGAAAGAAATCATTTCATTAGAATTGGTTACCTTACTGAATCCTTCAATCGCTGGGGCCCCCCCTAGCCACACAGAATGTTTGCTCTTCCCAAACTCAGTATCAAAAACTCAAGAAGAGCTTGAAATGATAAAGAGCTCAAAATCTTCATTTTCCTTTACTCCACCACTTAAGAAAAATTCCTTTCTCCTGTATTGACCTCATATTCTACTTTTTTGTCTTCCTCTTCAAATAGTTTTTGTAAATTGGGAGATTCATCTGCATTCTAGTAAGACTAATGGATCACCAGTCAGAAGTAGGAGGCTGATAGCTGTGCGCCCCTGCCCCCAAATGTCTCTGAGTCTGAGGGTTTTTATTATGTTCTGTTTAGAAGATTTCAAAAAAGTACTTTATAAGTAACATGAACTATAAAGCACCTTAAACTTTCAAGGGTTAATTTCATTATTTCATTGTCTAACTAATTGCTCACTGTCACTTAAGACAACCAGAATTTCAAAATTTCAAGTCCTCACATCTGTCAAAAACAAAAGTGATAGCAAATATTTTTCAGAACTAAGCATTCAGGAGTTGAGAAAAGACTATGCACATTTCTATTCATTTACTTTCAAATAGGAAACTGTTGATCTAATTAATTGGTATTTCATTGTCAACTTTGTTCTTCTTTGTTTCTAGGTAATAATGGCATTTCTTGTCACTGGTATAAGAGAATTCTAAAATCTTACCAGTAAAAACTTCAATGCAATCCTGACATTACTTTTATGTTAAATGAGTATGTTGGCTTCAATTTGATATTGGTTTAAAAAAAAGAGTAAGTAGGAAAGATCTAAAAGCAGTCCCTAGTTAGGACTGAATGCTTATAGTGTGCAGGCATATCTCCACCCTACCACACTCCACCCCTGCTCCTGTTAAATTCACACTCAGAGTGATGGAATTTGGAGGTGGGGGCCTCTGGAGTTAAACAAGTTTAGATGAGGTCATGAGCCTCATGATGGGATTGGTGCCCTTTTAAGAAGAGAAAGAGGCATCAAAGCTTCCTCTTTAGCTGGTGAGGACAAGAAGGTGGCCATCTGTAAGCCAGAAAGAGGGACCTCACTAGAATTCAACCATGCTGATGCTCTGATCCTGGACTTTATCTCCAGAACTGTGAGAAACACATTTCTGTTGGGTAAACCACCCAATCTGTGGTATTCTGTTATGGTTATGAAGGCCAGAGCTGACTACACACCTTCAGTCTGTCTCCACATTCACTTTAACTGGGCCAGAGAGTCTGCATTTGAAGGATCTTCCCTTCTGCAATCTCTTTTGAGAAGCAAATGACTCCAACAACTCTGCACCTCCCCCCAGAGTCACCTGGGCCCAGCCAGCTACACCAGGAAAGTTAATGAGAGCTGGCTAAGGCAAGCTTCCCATCTCTGCAGGTCTCCTCCTGGGAAACAGGCTCCTCCTCTCCAACCTGAGAAGGAATTAGCAAGGCCTAGGAATTCCTGTGGCCCTTATCTCTATTTTGAATTAGAAAATTGTGGTTTCTGTTGGCAAAGAAAATAATTTAGACAGCTTTTTGGCAGATACCCTTTGTGTCCACATTATTTAGAAAGTTGTCCTGTTTTCCCTACCTTTTTCTTTCTTACTTTCCATAGTAAAGAAGTAGTGATGACTGTAAATGATTGATGATTTCATCCTTACTTCGCTATTCTCCGATTCCTCACCATCCTGGAGCTCACTGGGCACACATACTTATAAGCATCTTGCCCTGCACTATCTAATTGTTATGCTTTTATTTCGAGGGAGGCAGCAAAATTATGCTCCAGAAACTGAGTGTGTCTTTGCCAGCAATTTATTTAGCACAGGTTTGCTGTGGGAGTTTATAACAATTTCACAAGCCAATAGCATACAGCATATCTCTTACTAAGCCAAATAAAGAAATACCCGACTCCAAGAAATGACAGATGATCACACAATTCTTCTAGGTAAGGGGAAATGAAGGAATAAAGTCCAAATTTAGTATGAGTTGTACTTTTTTATATAAGGAGGCACTCTGAAGAGGGGCACAGACCAAGAGCCCATTTCCAGCTGCCAGGGCAAAATAAAAGTCCCCTGTTGCTAAGAGCATGTTGCTAGAGATCAAAGACACTGGTGTAGGCAGCAGTCTGACTTTCTTCCTGGGGCCACTATGCTGCTTTACACCACTGCCCTGAAGAGAGCAGCCCTTAGCAACATAGGACCTAAAGCTAAAAGGGATTTCAGAAAGCTTTTAGGTTAAGGAAGAGTCGCCTCACTGGAACTCTCAGTATTTATAGTCTAACTGCATTTTTGCAGTTGCTTCTCCACCTGTTCTGATCCACAAGCCCTCATTGAGGCCCCTCACTGCCGAAGTGCTTACCAAGGACAGCAGATATGAAAGATGACATCCTGACACACCTTTTTTGCTTTGTCATAAACAAGTACATTAAAGAAACTGCACTTAAGTAATAAACAAGCAGATCTAAAGTCACATTGAACCTATATGCAACACCATACAATAGTCAAGAGCCACAGGGAGCTAGTAAGCACTTCAAATGTGGCCAGTCCAAATTGAGATGGGCTTGGTCACATACACTGGATGCATAAGATTCAGTATGAAAAGAAGACTGTAAAATATCTCATTAACAATTTTTCTTTTGGGAAGTGTGATCTGTACATTTATTGGTCAACCAAAAGCCATGTCTAATGTTGACTTAGTCTGTATATCTATATAAATGTGCATATAAATATAAACACTAATGTATGTGTGTATCTATCACATGTGTAGAATGCATTTGTAATTGATAAACCAAGCTTGTAAATTCCTTTAAAGTAGGAAAAAGGTACCATGCTGGAAATTGTTCAGGTGTTTTCATAATAATAATTATGTTGAGGCTAACACAATTAGGAAAATAAAATGTAACCACATATATTTTTCCACACCCAAAGACTTGTACACCATACACATGGCGGTCTTTATCACACACAATAAAAGTGACCTTAGTTCAAACTATCTGGGAGGGAAATCCACTCACATGAGCAGAAAGGCCAAGTATAATAATTTCTAAAGTTATAATGCACTGGCACTTCTAATAAATGCTGTGTAATAGGAAGTATGATTTAACACACAAATAAAAATCAAGCAAACTGGCATAGCAAAGCCTCAGGGGAAGCAAGCGCTTTAACAGTGCCTCAAAATGACTTGATTATTAGCTTTTAATCTTGTTGATCTTGTTTAATCACGCTAATATCCTCTTAAATTAAAATCTTTAAGGTAATATCATGCTTCAACTCAGCTCCAATTCGGATTATCCTATCACAAATTGTAAATTATGCAATTCTATTACACTCCCCACAGATCTTTTTGAGGAAGATTTCTAAAGTCTAGGATTACATTTTAATTTTGATGACTCAGGAAGAAGTTCAGCTTGGAGAATTAAAACTTTCATGGTGTTTTTAACACTTTAGTGGAATACCACTTCCAAATTGAATATACTGTTTATTTTCATTGACATACATGTTTGAATTTTGATTCTCAAATCTACTGCCTACTTGGTCCTTCTTCTTTATTTTACTAGGTAAGACTATGCTATAAGATAATTGCTACTTTTTTAAAAAGTATGTATTGATTTTTGAGAGAGAGGAAGGGAAAGGGGAAGAGAAAGAGAGCGATAGAAATCTCAATGAGAGAGAAACATAGATGGGCAGCCTTGAGCATGCCCCCCACTGGGGACCAAGCCTGCCACTCAGGCTAGTGTCCCAACCTGGAATGGAATCAGTGACCTCTTGGTGCACAGGACATTGCTCAATCCACTGAGCAATAAGGCCAGGAGATAATCACTACTTTTAATAAACAAGAGAACTTAGACTTCCAAGTGAGAGTTAATCTTTCAAAATACTTGCCTATGGATGTTAAGATATTTACCTCAGAGCTGCTACCACTATAAAAATATTCTAGAATTCTACTTTAGAAACTGCCCTGAAAAAGTTAAATGGTGGCATATTTTTGTCTGCTAAAGATTGTTTTGATCACTTAAAACCATTCAAACCTCAGTCTAAGGAATTATAAAGTAAACAAATTATGTATTATCATTTGACATTTAATATAAACACAAAAATATAGAAGTATATATAAATATGTTAAAAATATATAAACAATTGTACATAGTTTTTGAGTCCCTGAATTTGCTCAAGAGTAATTCCAAAGATTTTAAAAAATGTGTGAAATATATGGCAACGTTTTATATATTAAAAATACTGCAAAATTAAGTATTTTATGTATAAAATTCTATTAGATAATTGAATCTATAATATTTATTAAAAATCTATGATTATGCAAAGTCACTAATCATCCAAGGGATGCAAATAAAAAGGACAATGAGGTACCATCTCACACCTGTCAGAATGGCTATCATCAACAAATTAACAAACAAGTGCTGGCGAGGATGTGCAGAAAAAGGAACCCTTATGCACTGCTGGTGGGAATGCAGACTGGTGCGGCCATTGTGGAAAACAGTATGGAGTTTCCTCAAAAAATTAAAAATGTGTCGATGAAAGGAGCCACATGCTAACCAGACAAGCTCAGGGAAGGCCTGCATGGCGGTCTTGCAAACTCAGAGACCTAAAGTAACCACAAAGGATGGTCTGAAATTAACCCTAACCCTAACCCTACCCCTAACCCTAACCCTAACCCTAACCCTAACTCTAGTCCTAAAACAGATACAAATTCCTTCATTGTTATCATGTTAATTATTCCTGCATCTACCTAAGTATGTGCCTATCATTTTACTTTTTATCCAATCCCAGGGGTTTCCCCACTTTGCTTTCTCCCACCTCTCTAGTCTATCACCAATGGATTTCATGTAACCTACCTATGTCCCTTCCATTGATTACAATGTATTAATATACATGTAACCCACCATTCTCTGGAGCATTATCCCAATTCATTGAGATTCTGCTTCCCAGCAATTGTTGATAGATTGGCTCAAATAAACTCACAAAAATTCTTTACAGGCTTGAATGTTTTTATGCTAACATTACTTGGCATAGTCTGCCAGGATTCCAAAGCTCACCCAGGACCATCCCTTGGACTTACACTCAATGCTAGGATCCAGCAAAGGGCCCATTGAGTGTGCTGGTTTCCGCCCATTGGTTGAACTTGGGTAAGTTGTCTCTAGGATCCAGGACCTTCCCTTGCTTTTGATAGAGGGTCTGACTTTATTTGAGCTGTATTTTAAAATCCTCAAGGTGGAACCAGGGTGACAGAACCCAGGTTAAGGGTTGACAGAACCCAGGCTAAGGCTGGACTGGAGGAAAAAAATGAGTGGCTGGATTTGATTTTGGATTTTCAATTGGAATTGCTGAGAGTCTGAGGAAAAATTCTTCGCCATATAAATGAACTGAACTCATTTAGTTCCAAAGATAAAGGGACACATCCTCCCTCCAGTCTGATTCTGGGGTGTTCTTAGGTGACTAAGATTCTTTATGGAGGTGTCAGAAGTGCAGAAGCCCCATAAGGAAGTCCTAACTCAACTGTAATTAACTAAATAGCTCATCTAGGGAGCCACCATAAGGCTTGGTCTGGCCAGGCCCCAAACCCTTCCTGTGGTTTTAGACAGATGGGAGAGAAACTGAGGCCACACTTGACCCACTACATAACATATCTAGAAAATTTGCTCAGACTACAGATCTCCAAAATTAAAAAATTAAAAAAAATTAACATGGGAAATTGTGCTTCCATGGCCAGAAGTTCCCAAACCCCAACCCTCATTTAATACTCCTGATAGAAAGTCTGTACTTGCAAATGCTATACAGAAATTGGAAGAATTAAATAGAAAATATCAACTTAGAAAAGGCCAAAATGCAGTTGTTTTGGGTACCTGCATTAATATTTTGCATGCAGAAGTTAGAAAAATGCCAGCTCTGAAATTAAACTGAATGATTATATGGGAAGCATATCTTGATTTAGAAATTAGAAACTTCTAAGGAAATGCATAGAAAAAAATTCTTCCAAAAAAAGATGGAAATTAATGAGAAATTTTAGAGGCTGTCTCAGAACTATTCTGAAGTTAATAAATGCCTACACTCCATTCCCCCCTGCTCCCCTGTAGGAAGCATCCCTCTAATTTATCTTCATAGAAAAGAAACAGTAGGTGGGCAGGCCATTACTGAATTCCCTAGAGCAAACAGGATGTGGAGGTGGGGAGAGAGGGTATGAGGGGTACCCGTGGCCAATAGCACAGGTCCTAGGAAGATTCCCCTAGAGGTAGAGGTAACTAGAAAAGGCCTCAGCCCATTAATTTTTAGGTCACTTGCCTCTTGCCTTTATTGTGATCCTGTAAAATGGGTGCCCACTCTTGGGAGTGTTATTAAGAGACTCATTTTCACCATGTTTTTGTTTCCTAGTCCATCATTTGAAATTTGGACTTTAAATCCAAGCAGATGGATTCCTGAAAACCTACAGTTCTAGAAGAGGCTGCAGGGCCTGCTCCCTCCCCGCTCCACCTTTTCTCCAGCCTCATATACCTAATTGGTAACTTAAAAGCTTTGGAGCATTGCTGGATTTGAGATCCCAATCTCCCTCTCATGAGCCATTTCTCACACTTTGGGGATGCATCCTGGACTTCTGTACTGGTGGAGAGGGAAAGGCTGGTTAAGGTGAGGTGCACCCCACCCGATTTTGGGTGGCCTCTTGGCCTAAGCCCCATCTCTTCATGGATGCTATAGAATGGGCCTGAGACTGTTTTTCTTTGGAAGATAGTGAAAATGACACAAGGGGAATGTAAGTGAGGCAACCAGGCAAGCCACATGCATGGGCAAAAATAGTCCATTGGGAGAATGCTGAGGTTCTGGGGAGGGGAAGTTCCCGAACCAGAGACAGGAGATATTGCTCTGCTTTGGTGCTTTTTAATGCAGGACATTCTGTGCTGTAAACTTTTAGTTTGTTGTGCGTGCCTATATAAGAGTGTGTCTATTGATGTTTTATGTCTCTTTGTTGCTTGTTTAATTTGTTTAAAGATGGGGCAAGTCCCGCTTTGGGGAAGCTCAGTTATGCCTGGTGAGGCTAAACACATGAAAGATTGCAGGAACATCCGAGCAGCTGCCAAGAATTCTTAATCTTGGGGACTCTTCCTGCTTTCCCTCTCAGGACTTCAGCCACCAGAAATTCGTAGCTAGTGAGATTTCTTTCTGTGTATCTGTAATGTAATTTTGACTTTCCATCTTTGGGGACTTTGGTTTGCTCTAACCTGGTTTATGAATATAGGGACAAAGATTAAATGGGGAAGCAGGGATTACAGGCATGGGGAAGTGAGCTATACAGGATGGATTTGGGCAACAAAGTTAATGTTTCCATGATAAAGGGCAGTTCTTGAATAAGAATGGACTGCATTCCAAGGTTGACTCCCAGATCCCAGGGGCGTGGGACTCCCAGCCAGGTTGGTATGTCCTTTCTTTGAACAGAAAGGGCAATCATGGTTAACAGCATAATTAATATTTACCATAACCATAACTACCCCCCAAAGTTCCATTTTCCCCCATAACACTGGGAGGAACAGATCTGTAGAAATACCTCCTAGCAGTGAAGGGAGGGGGGTGCCCCTGTTTTATAAAGGGAAATAAAATAAAATAGTACTTTCACATTAAAGCCACTGAAGACTGGTGAGTTATCCCTGTTACAAAATTGGTCAAGAAAATGCTTTGGGTAATAATTGGCTTTAAAATCTCAAAGTTATTAAGATATAATAAATAGATATTACTAAAATAAAGGGTTTATGATAAAACTTTCTCAGTGAGGGTTGTAAATATGTAATGATAAAAGTCCAGTCACTCAATAGGAGATTGACTATGCTCTCTGTTGAAGGAAGGGGCCAGTTGTCCTTCTCCTTGTAAAGGTAGAGTAGCCTAAAAGAGAACAAAGGTGGACAGACAAATGAGGTCCCTTGTCCTGCCTTCTCCTCCCTATGTGACGAGGGGACAATCTGAGGGAATATCTAAGATAGCTGATTTGAGATCCCAACCTTCCTATCAGGAGTTGAGCTGTCCTGATAAGGTTCCAACCAGCCCAGAGGCCTCTGAGCCACCAGAAACCACATTTTCTAGCTTGCAAAAGGAGTTGGAATAGTATAAAAACAACAACAACAAACAACTAACATAATGCTCACAACTGTAGAACAAATGGGCCAGGGAATGGCTGGCCCTGAGGGCCAGAAACAGAGGCTACAACAATATAGACATCCCAAAAGAGGGGGAGCATATGGGTCACAGAGAAAAAAGGAAGGGACCCTTCACTAAGCCTTTAGATCCCAAGGCCAACATTCTCACCCTGATTCCCAAAGAAGAGTTTCTTTACTTAACAGTCCTGATACTATCAAAAACTGAACTCATTATTACTGAAACCTTAGCATGTTATTGCTAAGGAAAAATGTGGCAGTTTTAAATCCAAGCAGATGGATGCCTGAAAACTTACAGTTCTAGAAGAGGCTGCAGGGCCTGCTCCCTCTCCCCTCTGCCTTTTATCCAGCCTCATATGCCTAATTTGTAACTTAAAAGCTTTGGAGCATTGCTGGGTTAAATAGCAAATAATAATAATAACAATTTTTAATACCTAGGATTTTTGAAATAACAGGATACTAAACATTAATTAATCTGAGCTTTCCTGGTATGGAGAATCTAAAGGGTAAATTTGAATCTATTAATTGAATATGTCTTCTATTTTATTAGAAATATATCCTTAAAAATGCGAATATATTACTAATCTGAGAAATGCTAAGTAATTAACTTGCCATCTAAATTTTGAGGCTTCTAAGAGTTCAAAGTTCAAATTAAGTTAGGAGAAATGATATGATTGTGATAAAAGAATGCATGAAGTATGGAAATTCATTTTTGAGGAAAATAATTCTTGTATTTTCTCTGTTAAAATTAGTAGTTCGAATTATGTTGTTATATATATATATATGGTCTTTATGTGGTATGAGTCTGTGTATTATGTATTGGCCTGATTTAAAAAAAAAGAGTTAATTCTATAGTCTGGATCAAATTTTTAATATTAAAACCAGTTTACACTTGATTGATGTCTTTTAGAATAATTACAAAGAGTTTGTGATATAATCTTTGGGTTATGTATATTTGACAGTCTTTCCAAAATAAATTTCAAGACTTTAACCAAGAGATAGCTTTGGGACATTTCAAGGGACCTGGAATGACTCAAGGATTTATTCTCTCTTCTTAAAAGAAATATTTTTTAACGAAATTAGGCCAATTTCATATACTTGAAATTATGTGGGAAGCTTTGTCAAATAAAAATTAATAACTATGTTCTATTTATATACATATATCTTATTAAAATGAATGTTATAGAAATTTCAGTCTACTTCAGGAAAAAACATGCAAAGATTCAGAACCAAGTTCAAACAGGAAACTTTCAGGGGTAACATGTGTCCAGTCAGGGGTAACATGTGTCCAGGAAAGCCAACAGTGATGATTCTCTGTGGGGGCGTCTGCAGGTGATACTCTGGGTATTTGCGTTTCACATATTGGGAATTTATAAATTATTTCCAATGCTCAATACACCACTTGCAATAAGCCATATGCCCCGTTTTAAAATCTTACTCTATGTGCTGAAATTATATATTAAATCTAAAAGTATACAAATTTTATATTATTCTCTATATAATTTTACAGGAATTTTAATTTACCAAGAAATTTTCTTGGAATGTTATATCTTATAGAAGAACAAAGTTGCCCTGACCGATTTGGCTCAGTGGATAGAGTGTCGGCCTGCAGACTCAAGGGTCCCAGGTTCAATTCCAGTCAAGGGCATGTACCTTGGTTGCAGGCACATCCCCAGTTGGGGGTATGCAGGAGGCAGCTGATCGATGTTTCTCTCTCATCAATGTTTCTAACTCTCTGTCCCTCTCCCCTCCTCTCTGTAAAAAATCAATAAAAAATATTAAAAAAAAAGAAAAACAAAGTTTTCATCAAATCTATAACCATGCCACTTTTAAATTTTGTCATTCATGGATAGTCATTGCTTTACTCTAATGCATTTGTAGATATATTGTGTTTTTAGAAAATTCATAAAAGGACTCTGACTCTAAATTGCAGGCTTCTCAGGAGGTCATATCTTTGAACTGGATAAAGATTTATAGAACTTCAAAGAATAACTGAATTAAAAAACAACTGGCAAATAATCAGAATAAACAAAAATAACTATGGGACTAAATGAATTAAGAATAATTATTCTTGTGACTCTGATTAAAATATTGTTTTTAAATTTTTTTTTGTTTCCCAAATATAAGGAAAACTAAAAAGCAGACATTCTGCATTGTAGGAACAAATTAGTAACATTCATTTCACAGGAGACAAAAATTCAAAGACTACAACAACCCTGAGATTTTTGTCCATTGGGAAATACATTAATGAAAGACTCTTTCTAACAGTGTTAAAGGGACTTTACCTTATCAGGTACCTAACCATAAATGGACATTTGTCCCTGTCTCTTGACACTCACCTTCATCTCAAGGATGAGAAGCCATGGACTACGGAGGAGATAGATAGACAGCTATCCCAAGACATCAACAAGGCCTGTATACTCACAAATAAATGCTTCTCAAACCTTGCTCTTATACCATCTAATTGTTATTGATTGAATGTATATAAAATGATTTTTATACTGCTATTATGCTCCTTATGGCTTCCTAGTGGAAACAATATTTGTCTCCCTAGGCCCCTTTCCCTATTAAACTTAAAAAATTTAATTTGGGTACCTGCCATGATATGGAATCTGTCCCCTTAGCCACAATCTCTTTCAGCTAAACCAGCAGTCAGACACCCATCTCACAATCCAGGACTGCTGGCTTCTAACTGCTCACCTGCCTGCCTGCCTGATCACCCCTAACCACTCTGCCTGCTGGCCTGCTCGCCCCCAACTGCCCCCTCCCACCGGTCTTCTCACCCCCAACTGCCCCCCTTGCTGGCCTAATTGCCCCCCGCTGGCCTGCTCGCCCCCAACTGCCCGCCCCTGCCGGCCTGCTCGCCCCCAATTGCCCCACCTGCTGGTCTGATTGCCCCCAACTGCCTCCCCCTGTTGGCCTGCCCGCCTCCAACTGGCCCCCCAGGCTGGCCTGCTCGCCCCCAACTGCCACCCTCCACCAGCCTGATCATCCCCAATTGCCCTCCCCTCCTGGCCTGATTGCCTCTAACTGCCTCTGCCTTGGCCCCGCCACCATGGCTTTGTCTGCAAGGATGTCCGGAAGGTCTCCTGGAAGGTCTCCCAGTCTAATTAGCATATTACCCTTTTATTAGTATAGATTTTAGTTCATATTAAAGTTAGCACTGGAATTCAATCAACAGATGCTAAGTTAATATTTATTATCAGAGAAGCCCTCTTCCCCTTCATTAACTAATAAACTGCAACAGAGATAAGTCCCTGTAATTGTTCCTTGGACCACATATCTAAGTCTCCATATAAAAAACAGTTACCAAGCCAAATGATTTCAGCAGTAAAATAAGTGAATGCAGATTGTCTATTGTTATTTGTTATCATATGATCAGACATATAGATCTTGACCAGGACCCATTAGCAAAAGAATGATATAGGCTCAAAATCTCCCCTGATATCCCCTTTACTAAAGAATAAATGGAATCAATTTCCTGCAACTTTGGAATTAGTCCAATTCAGAGACAAATTCAGAGTAAATCAGAGACAAACCAGGAAGAGCCCACAACCAATATCATTCAATTTCTTTTGTTCACATACGAAGTCAAGATGACTTTGATATAAAGAACCTGAATCAACATCATACTGAATTCATTTAGCACAGCTCCTCTAAACTGTATCTTTAAAAAAAAAAGTCTCTTAAGAGAAGATAAGAGCAATTTTAGAGAGGAGGTTCTGTTAAATATAACTTTGGAAAATACTGCATGCTGTATCAATCACTTTAGCACATTATAGTTCAGAAAAGTCCTGGAGAAAAAAATCTCATTACATTTTATTTAACCAAAGTTCTCCCCTCCCCGAAATTCGTCTTCTCTCGGACTGGCCATGAGTTCAGTTACATTTCCTGGGGCACTGTGTCTAGTTTGGCAAGAGCTGGTTTATTGAAAAGTATACAGGATTAAAAGGCAAATACAGTGCCAGACAAAATTTAAGGAATATTCTGTATGACTTTAGCAAGCAATTTAGTTATAATGGACCTCAGTTTTCCTAAAAATAAGTCATACATTTCCCACAACTATTTAATGCAAAATTAATTGCTCTACTACATTTTCCATTGCAATGAAAATAATAAACTTTATTCACTAAACCAAAATCAAACATTTAGTGAACGTGCAATGTTTCCAGACTCTCTAGGGCTCCTAGAGATGGTCCTTGTGTGAAGGAGCTCATTTAGCTGAGAAGACACATGGTTAAATAACTTACTACAGGGAGTAATAAGAGGAATAAATACCGATCAGCCTTCATTCAGCCTTTTTAGGGTCAGACAGGGAATGTTCTACCGAGTGGACCTGAGGGATGAATATCAATTTGCTGTAAGAGCTAAAGGTGAAGGGAATCCAAACAGAGGTAAGAGTTTGATAATATAAATCTTTAGTCTAGATGTAAATACATTTTTGTGAATACATTTTATAGCTGCCTCTTTAATGGGTGTTCTGATTTCACCTTTGCAAATATTTATATCAGATCTATCAGTGTGGTTCTAAAAAAGACCAATGCTGATACTAAACTATTAAAAGCAACCTCAAGTTAGTGCATAGTTTTATAAGAAATAATATACTGTATACATGGCATGGAACTGGTAAAGCACATGCCTACTGTTATGGACTAATTTATTATCGTGGCCCAATTTTTATTTTCCATATTATAGATACACAACACAAATACATCAACCATCAACCTCTGAACTTTGACATTCTTTGCAAAATCTCAATACATGGCCTCAAACACCATCAATGGAGAAAAGCAATGGCTAACATACTTGATATAAGGAGAAAATGAGACATTAGATTCCAGTATAGAGTAATATGTCCACTGAATGTTGGCAGTTAAGTTACTACATATAGTCTACAGTGCTAAAATAAAGCTATACAATATCCCTATGCATCTTCTTTAAGATTAATAGTCTCAACTCAAAAGTGAAACCACTACCTAAAACTATTGACAAGGATTTTTTTAAATGACCCAAGGGTTTTATTTTGGTTTGGTTTTTGTTTTTTCATGGACAGGCACTAATACCATGGCAGGTGGGGAAAAAATCAAAGGTCAAAAATATAAAAACAATTTATTTCATAGAGTACTTGACCTTTTTTAGGAAACATTCATCTTATTTGCATTTTCTTCTTTGTTCTTACAACAGAACACATATGCAGTTAATACAACATATTTTAAAAACAAGGAGTTTCAGTTTGATGGTCTAGCTGGTTCTATGGAGGGAAAAGAACATGAACGCCTTAGGTAGACAGCTCTGGGTTCTGAACCAGATTCTGCCATTAACTAGATGCATGGCTCTGTGCTAGCTGTTATCATCTTCAATGTTCTAGGGCAGTGGTCAGCAAACTCATTAGTCACTAGAGCGGCAAAAAGTGGCTCGTGAGCCGCAGTTTGCCGACCACTGTCCTCGGGAAAGGACGGGACTAATATTTACACAGGTGTGCTATAAAAGTTAAATTAGATCATCTATGTTAAAGTGCCTTCCCCTTCCTTAAGCTTTAAAATAAGCCATGTCACCTCCCCATTTTCTTTATTTCCAGTTTGTTCCTCTGAAGAAGAACAAAGATAAAGAGTAATAGAAACAGAGACAATAACAAAAGATAAGGAAAAGAGTAACCAGTCTTCAGTAAACATATCTCTACTACTTCTCAACCATAAGGGAATATTAGAATTATCATGAAGCTCTAAACAATAGCTCTACTGTCCCAGGCCTTACCCTACAGTGTCAGGTCATCAGGGATGGAAACTGGTTTGAAAGTTCCCCCAGGTAATTCTGATACAGCCAATTCTGACATCTGCTTTAGGAAACTTATTCTAGCACAAACATGGTGCACAATAAATGTTTATCAAATGAACATATTGCACATAATTGACAGCCATTGTGAGAGAGAACATTGGAAATAATTTTTAAAAAAGAAACTGCATTAATAATGTCCCAGGCAGGCAATGATGTTTTGCCCTCAGAGACTGCTAAGGAAGTATGAAATACAAACAAATAAATTAAAATAAAATTGTGATAAATGCAACAATAGAAACAGAAAAAGGAGAGTGAGTAGGATTAATGTGCTGCTCTAAAGCAGCAAATTTCAAAAACAATCAATAGATGATGTTACTTCAATGTCAACAACAGGACCAAAGATCCCAAAGATTATATAGAAAGAGACCAAAATTTAAAGGGGAGATATCAATTTATTTTATATTTATAATGCCCTACTTTAAATATCCCTTGATCAGTAGTAGTGTATTTTGTTTTCTAATGACCAGAGAAACGTGCAAGTAACTTCTGAAACATGGAGAATACGCGACCCATATATTTCTGTTAATCTTCATATAAGAATATCAAGCAATCTGTATTACAGCCATTTTTCAGTATAACAAATGAATGTGGACAGCCCTTTGGCTTTTACTATAATAGGGTTTGATCCATTCAACGCACTTGTTTGGATAAGCCTAATTGGGATACCTCTAGAATAGCATTTCAAACTTTTAAAATGCTGAGACAACTTAATAGACATCATTGGTAATGATGACTAGAAAAGGTGCTGACACTATCATTGTCACAATTACCATCACAGACTTATTTAAGCTGTTAATGGCTTCGTTTCGCACAGCAATAAATAATGATAGTAACAGTAAGTCTCTGGAGACTGATAAGTTAGCTGAGAAGAGGCTCAACTCTTCAGTAAACAGCTAAAGATGGGGAGAGCAAAGGGGTAAAAGTTGACTCTTGAAGCCACTAGTTTCTGACATAGAGAAGATCCTCTGTAAATATTCATTAGTAGTATTCTATTTCTCCTGTTGTATTGCATTTACTTAACCATTGAAGACACCACTAATTACATTACAAAGTATTATTTTCCAAGAGAATCTCTTTTGAGGAAATGGTCAGCTTTAATATTATGAATGTTAAAGAATCACATGAGTGCCAAGCCAGCATGGCTCAGTGGCTGAGTGTGGATCTATGAACCAGGAGGTCATGGTTCGATTCCTAGTCAGGGCACATGTCCGGTTGCAGGTTCGATCCCCGATGTGGGGCTTGCAGGAGGCAGCCGATCAGTGATTCTCTCTGATCATTGATGTTTCTCTTTCTCTCCCTCTCCCTTCTTCTCTGAAATCAATAAAAATATATTTTAAGGAAAACAAAAAGAATCACAGGAGTGATACACAGTAAGTACTCAATGTTCTCAATAGGTTCTGCAACTTTAAGAGAAAAGATTATAACAAAACCAACTTTATTACAGGTTAACTGATATAAACAAGAGTTAAGTTCCTAGGGCATTTCAAGATTATTGTGACGTTGGACAAAACAACATTATCCTAAGACCTGCTGTACAAAGCGCATGTCTGCATTGACCCCTGGAAAGCTCCCAGACACACTCACGGCCCACACTAACCAGTGTACGACCACCATAACCTGTTCCATCCAACTTCCTGAACTACAGTTTCCTATGTCTCATTCCCCCTTTGATTAAGATATTACATCTGTATGCTTATCCCCCCATTCATATTTCTTTACATTTAACTTACTGAGTTGTATCTTTACAAGCCAACTTAAATGATATATGGGAGAAACTGCACAGATAAAGAGTAATCTGACAAAATACATGTTAGGCAAGAGGGCATTGGAACAATTTCAGTGTATATGCAGAACACTGCAAATGCTCGACAGGGAGAGGAGATACCTTTGCTGAATTCCAAGAGAACTGGCATCCTTGAGTCTCTCGAGTATTCAGAGTATAATAGAAATGTCAAAATGTTCACACAGAAACCAATGAAGCATCTCCTGACAAAGAAAAATGGATCTGGACCAAGGGGCTATGCCTTCTGAAATGTTTAAAATGACAGACAAGCTAAATTACGTTTGAAGCTTTTATTTTTCTAAGGCAGACAAACTATATCTTTATTAATACTGAAAGATAATTTACTTGTTTAAAAAATATATTCGGGATCTGTTCTTCTAGGTCCATACCATTTATAACAGAGAATACTAATGACTAATAAGATTGGGTACCATTGCTTTTCTTATCAGTCCCCAAGGAGCAATAATCATCTCTATACTGTCATCTGTAAGGCAAAGGAAAACCACTACTCCACTGGGACTCAGAGGGAAAATGCGGTAAGGTATTGTTTTATTGCTGCCATTTTGTCAGTACATATTTTCATTCCGTGGAAGACTTCATTCTATTTAATTAAAGGTACACGTTGATCAAAGGAAAATGCATACAGATATGTACATAATATAATGCGTGTTCTATAAATGGTGTGCCTACACTCAGAATTCTATTTTCAGCTGGATTCACCAAAAGGCTAGCTCCTTCAGAGTTAATCACACTATGAAACATATAATCTTCTTACAAAATGATGTCAGGACATTTCTGTTTACTTGATAGTATGTATAAATCATGACTTTAACTTTGAGTTCAATGGCATATAAATTGATGCTATGAAATAGTTCTACTCTATACCAACTATATTAAGAGTTTTTCAAGGCAAATAATGATATCCTCTAAAAATGAAAGTTTCAGCCCTGGCTGGTGTTCCTCAGTAGATAGAGCATCGGAATAAAAAATGAATGTTACATATGTCTCTAAAAACAGTTTGCTAGGTTTATATACTAGCATTTTAAAATTTAAAGCAAATATTTATGTTAAATAAATACTCTTATCCTACAGGTTTTTTTCTTTAGATCGCATTTCATGGTAACTGTTTAATAACTAATTAAGCTAAAATAATGAACAATTGCCAGGTTAAATAATTTAACAAGTTTGGAGAAAGGTTAGTACTTGTATGAATAGTCAGGTCCGGAGGTATGGGGAAGAAAGGCCATAGCGGCAACAGACAACAGCAAATGCCAATATAGGAATGTAGAACTCAAAATATAGGAACACTAAGAGAAAGCCAGCCATTAAACTTAGTAGCATTCCAAAGCATAACTGTTCTCTGCCTATAGTTTATCAATAGTAGTAGCCCCGCCAGTTCTCAGAGGCCAGCTGACTGGATGGAAGCCACACACTGACTGCACACAGCTGTGTTAGGAAGTCGATCCAGTAACTGCCAGGATCACCGAGTGCATCCACGCCACACATAGTCCCTGTTGAGGAGGTCAGCCAGAGACCTCGTCCACAGCCTGATTCCATCCCACCAAGCTGTAGTTAACTGGACCAAGGGTAGATAGCTTATCCAATGGCAGCAAATCCAAAGGCTGGCTAGAAGCCAAGGTCATATTCTTACTCTCAGAAAGCTGAAATTTTGAAATAAGGTAGTTGGGGGAAAAAACAAAACAACAACAACTAAAGGATCATGATGTAGAGAAAGATTGGAAATGTCATGAAGTTAAATGTTTAAAAGAACCCAAATTGAGAGAAAATAAAATTAGAAGGAGGGAAAGCAAGTAGAAAAGCTAGCTGAATCCTTTACTGGAAAATGTATATTTAAGGGACAGCTGTCATTCAGAGTCTGTGGTCTCCTGCTTAGCTTTACAATGTTTCCCATTCCTGTGTCTCCCCTGCATTTTTAAATAACTCCCAAGTATATCACATACATGCCTTAACCCCTGCAATTATCTGAACGACACTCTATTCTTTGCAAAGAAAAGATGCAGCAACAACAACAAAAAGAGCAAACATTTTGCCAATAGATTTTTTAAAAAACTGACTTAAATATCCAAATAAATCATAATCTCCAAAGCTCTTTCATGTCCATTTGACTAATTTACCAGTGGAGAGAAGAATAAAAATGGTAGTAATGGCCTCCCAACTATCATTCTTAGCAATTTTATAATCAGTAACTTCTTCACTTCCCACCTGTCTTTCCCTATTCTCTCTTTCCCACCCCCATACACATCCCCTCTCTTTCCCATTCATACTCACTTACATGGACTCCATTTATTGTTGGCAAATCACAATGATTGCCAGGTGTTTGAGAATGAAAATAGTCATCTTCAACAAAATGGAGCAGACTATTTGCTACTACAGATATTCAGAAAAACAGAGGATAGAAGAATATAAAGATTTTTAATTGGTATCACCAGCAATATCAAAGTTCAAAGTCCACCTTCCTCATTATCAACCAACATATACCATTCATAATAATTCCTAGATTTCAGCCATAAGGTTTCAGATTTCCTATTTCACCTCGTCCACTCCATCCATGCTCCCTCCCCCACCAAGGCTCAAAATCTCCCAATCAAGTAAAACTTAGTTCATTCCACATATGCTTTGATTCCTTTTCCCATGTGTTAAACTATACACTTAAACCAAAAGGCAAATAGGATTTACTTTATCTCTACCCTCTAAATCCTTTCAACCTAAGTATGTATTTCCTTCAAGGAAATGTCACACCACTTTCTGTTATGAAGATTCATGAAATCTTCATATTCTCGTTCAAAATTTTATTATAAAATATTCAGACATACAAAGAAGCATAAAAAATAATGGTTAAGAAATTAACCATTACAGACTTAAAACCCTGAGCATAGTCCTTCTCACTAAATTCATTTTCCTTCTCCATTCCCACCCCAGAAATAACCATTACACTGACTTTAATGTCTTTACAGTTTACATACGTGTGGCTTGCTAAAAAATATACATTGAAAATCCATACATATGTACAGTTTCTCAAATTTTTAAACTCTAAATAAATACCTTCTTACCATAGTCCTCACCAAACATCACCTTTGGGAGATTGATTCACATTGATACACATAGCTCCCATCAATTATTTTTTCCTGCAACATAGTATGGGTAGCTTTTTGGTGTTACAACACATCACAAAGTATTTATCAATCCTCTGCTGCTGAATACTTAGGATGTTTCCAGTTTTTTGTTATACCACTAATGTAGGTTGTACTTCATTGGTAAGTAACCTATCTTTTCTCTCTGCTTTTAATGTCTTCTCTCTGTCTGCTTTTAGCATCTTTCATTGACTTGGCATTCTATAGGTTTATTTTGCTGCATTATGGTATGGGCTTCTTCTATCTTTCCTGCTTGGGATTCATTATGCTTTTGGTATCCAAGGATTCATTTCATTTATAAATTCTAAAAATTTATCAATTTCAAGTTCTTAAATATTGCTTCTTTCCTAATTCTATTTCTTTCAGAACTTAATTCAGATGCATGTTAGAACTTCTAATTCCATCTGTTCCAATTACCTATTGCTGTATAAATAACCACTCCAGGGATTGAGAAGTACAGATTGGTAGTTACAAAACAGTCATGGGGATGTGAAGTACAGCACAGGAAACACAGTCAATAATCCTATATAATAAAAGGGTAATATGCAATGGAATAACAACCGAACAACCAATCAAAGCATAATATGCTAATGATATGCAAAGGCTGTTCAACCACTCGCTATGACGTGCACTGACCACCAGGAGGCAGATGCTCCAACTGGTAGGTTAGCTTGCTGCTGGGGTCTGGTGGATTGGGACTGAGTGAGATGGGCCAGACACACCCTAGAGCTCTCCTGCAGTCCCTCCCTGGCCTGATTGTTCACCGGTGGGGTCCCTCAACCTGGGCTACGCCCGCTTGCAATCCAGGACCCCTCAGGGGATGTCAGAGAGCCAGTTTCAGCCAGATCCCACAGGCCACTCCCCTTGGGAGGGTGACAGACACAGGGCTCATGGCTGAAGAGTGCTGCTGCAGCAGCGTGAGCCTCTCTGGATTGGGAATGATTGGGAGCAAGCCCGAGGCAGGCACAGTGGGGCTGGGATGAGCGGGAGCGGCAGGTGGCATTGGACTGTGGGTTTTGGCCCGATCCCTGCAGGCCAGCCAGAGGGACCCCACCCATGCACAAATTCATGCACCGGGCCTCTAGTCTATATATATATAAAAGCCTAAGCAACCATTACGACTGAAACGACTGGTCAACCAGTTGTTATGATGCGTACTGACCAACAGGGGTCAGACGCTCAACACAGGAGCTGACTCTGCTGGTCAGTGTGCTCTCACAGCCAACCTCCCACGGCCAGCCAGCGGCATCAGTAGCCAGCATTTGTTCCTTCTGTGCCTGGACTGGCAACCATCGCCTCCTCTTTGGGTCCTGGGCTGGGCTGGGGAACTGGGGGTGTGGCGGTCGACACAGCCCCTTTTCCAGGGGGACCGAGGGCCAACTCTCTATTCGGGGCTGGCGGCCAATATCCCATGCCCTATTCCTCCCCCCGGCCAGCAGGACCCAATCAGTCCGGCCCTTATCAGCCCTGATCGCCAGCCAGGCCTAGGGTACCCACCCATACACAAATTCATGCACCGGGCCTCTAGTATTGTAATAACTATGTATGATGCCAGGTGGTTACTGGAAATATTGGGGGGATCATTTTGTAAAGTATGTTTGTCTAACCACTAAATCGTACACCTGAACATAATACAAAATAATATTGAAAGTAAACTGTAATTGAAAATAATTTTTTAATTTAAAAAAAACCTCCATAACTTAGTAACAACTATTCGGTGGGTCAAAAATTCTGACAGGGCCCTAACTGGTTTGTTCAGTGGGTAGAGCATCGGCCTGCAGACTGAAGGGTCCCAGGTTTGATTCCAATCAAGAGCATGTACCTGGGTTGCGGGCACATCCCCAGTGGGGGGCATGCAGGAGGCAGCTGATCGATGTCTCTCTCTCATTGATGTTTCTAACTCTCTATCCCTCGTCCTTCCTCTCTGTAAAAAAAAAAAAGAATTCTGACAGGGCAGAGCGGGGTTGAACTGTGTTGTTCAATAATATCTGGGGCCACTGCTGGGAATAATAAAATGCCTGGGAGTAACCCAAAGAGCTGGACTCTCCATGTGGTTGGGATGCCTAACACCACAGTCACTGGATTTCTTTCACGTCAGCACAGGGCTCCAAGAACAATTATTCCAGCAACTAAGGTAGCAGCTGCACAGCCTTTTACAACTTAGCCTTGGAAGACACATAAAATGATTTACACCCTATTCTTGGTTGAAGTGGACACATCCTGCCCAATTTCAAGGGCATGGGCTATGTCTAAAGGTGGGAGTAATATCAAAAACCAGTGGTCCTTTTCCAACCTGCCACAGCATACCACATATTTCACTTCTCTTTCATACTCTTTAAACCTTTTGTCTTTATACTTTGCATTTTAAGTAATTACTTCAGATTTGTCTAGTAGTGTGCTAATTCTCGCATGTCTAACCTGTTTAAATGATAAACAAAATTCTTAATGCAAAGGTTACAATTTCCATTCCCAGAAGATTACTTGGTTCTTTTAAAAGACTGTCTAGTCTTTTTTTTTTCTTTTTTCAGTTTCTTATTCTCTTATCATGTTTTAGATGCAAATGTTATTTTTCAAATGTTTAGAACATAACCATTCTATACTCTGTAATTAGTAATTTCATTTCTGAAGTTACTGGAAACTAATCCACCTGTTCATTATTTTTGCTTGACTCCAGCTCATGGTTACGTATTACTTGAGGCTGTGAACTCATATTTTGGGACATTTTAACCATGGGAAGAACCAAGGCTTACACTGAGGGCACATTCCTTCAGAAGAATTATTTCCCAGGACAAACTTTCTTGTCATCTCCCTTTGCTGATGAGTGAATTTTTTCTGTTCTACCCTTTCACTGAAGGTGTAACATTTCAAAAGTTCTGTGGTTCATGGTGGTTTTAACTCTAAATCTCTCTGGTATAGGCCCAAGGTCCTGTCTCCAGCAGTGATGCAGCTGTTAGAACTCAGACCTCGGGACTTCTGAGAATGACAAATGCCCCCAAGGCAGCTACAATATCAGTCTCAGTTTACTGCTCTGGTTTTCAGTTTTCTCTATTTTCATCCCCAGGAGACCTCTTACTTTCTAACAAGGTCAGCAATACATTGAAAAGGAAGTTTATTACATTAGATCTAGCATTTCTACCTGCCTTGTCCTAGGAGATTTTCCAGACTTTTTAGCTCTCAGCCTTGCCAGAAATCAAAGTCCCTTCATTTTATTTCTATGTGGTCACTTCTAATATTCTTCTTTTCCCATTCATTTGACCTAGAACCCATAAACTTACACATATTATGCAAAATGTTTTATTTTAAATTATCTTTGTTGTTGAAAGTACTACAAATGCCCCCCCCCCCCTTAAAAAAGACATATATTTTTATTGATTTCAGAGAGGGGAAGAAAGACATAGAAACATCAATGATAAGAGAGATTCACTGATCAGCTGCCTCTTGCACACCCCACACTGGGGATCAAGCCCGCAACCCAGACATGTGTCCTGATTGGGAATCAAACCTTGACCTCCTGGTTCACAGGTTGATGCTCAACCACTGAGCCACACAGGCCATAGGTATCCACCTTTGTCCCCCCTATTGACTCCCTTTAGCCCTCACCCACCCTCTACACCAGGCCTTCCCCACACTATTGTCAGTGTCCATGGGTTATGCATATATGCATATAAAGTAGGTTAATATCTTCTCACCTACTGAAAACTCTTTTTACTTCATCAAACCCAATTATTTAAAAAACTGAGGTAATTTGGTATTTTTTAAATTACCAATCCTTAAAATTAAAAATCAAGGAAGAATATGGTAATTTTGTATTAAAATTCTTTGTCTTTATAAGCATATCAAGTTTACATATAGTATCGTTAAACCATAACTTTTGCCATCACTTAAAAAGTTACAAGAGTGATTAAAAGTCAAAGAACAGCCTAACCAGTTTGGCTCAGTGGATAGAGCATCAGCCTGCGGACTGAAAGGTCCCAGGTTCGATTCCGGTCAAGGGCATGTACCTTGGTTGCGGGCACATCCCCAGCAAGGAGTTTGCAGGAGGCAGCTGATCGATGTGTCTCTCTCATCGATGTTTCTAACTCTCTCTCCCTCTCTCTTCCACTCTGTAAAAAATCAATAAAATATATTTGAAAAAGAAAGTCAAAGAACAAAGTTTTCTGACATGTTAAATAAACTTTGAGTAAATTAGCATAAAGGATGAAACTTCATCTTTCATTTGTGAAACCCTATTTCATAGTTTGCATGTGGTTCTAACAGCAGAAGGATGATTGACGTCTAGAGACATCTTTTCTGAGCTATGCCTGGTCCTCATACAAGTGTCACAGAGCTGTGCTCAGTAGCATCCACTAGCTGAAGTCTGTTAAAGCTGAGGTGTCTGGATTAGCTGGATAAACAAAATAAGTTATATTGCTCAAGCAACTCTGGGTGGGGCAAAATAGGTTTACAGCTGTGAGTATGCAAAACACAGAGTTTATTCTTATATCATTATTTATTGATTAATGCATTATTTTCCATACGAACAACAGTAAACCTACTGTTGCCTACATGTACATCTTTAAAATAGCAAATGTGACTGTAACTTTCTAAATGACTTAGGACAGACTGCTAAACATGTATAAACGAACTTGGGTGTACACTGTGATCATTTGCTCAATAAACTATGTTTCAATAAAAAAGGAAAATTTCTATTTTCTAGGCATTTTATTTTATATCCTTATTTTTTAGATATTTAGATGTACAGGTAAATATTTATCAGCTTTTCATATTTTGATGCTAATATATATTACTTGTTTTTCCACACGAGTGTGTCAAAACAATGAAAAGTATTTTAATAGAGCTAGCAAAGTTACTTTTCTTGAATACCTATAATCTCATATGAGTGCCCCAAAATTGGGGCAAAGGGGCAATGTGCCATGCAGAGACTATAAAACTATATACCAAGGGTAGGGTTTTAAAAGGAAGGTTTAGTGGCAATTATTTTCACAAATTATAACCTTAAATAATACTAAATTAATGATCAGTGAAAGAATAATCATCACAATTTTTATTTGATTCAAAAGCTTCAGGTGTTCATTATAATGGCTCAGATGAGCAAACTGCAAACCATTCATTCTTCTACTGCCAGCCTCTGACAGTTTAATATGTTAACACTGGGCCCTGAGATATGAACCAACACTGCATATGAAATTAGCACACTGTGAGTTAAATTAAGGAGTCAGATGCAGAATAAACTGCAAACTTGATACTGATCAATTATGCCCCAAGCAGAGCAATCAAGGAGTGTGATCTTTGAAAGCAAACCCATTGACCTGAAAGAATGAGAAACAACACTGGCAGTGATTTTACTCCTTCTAATCTGTGATAACACTAACAAAATGTGTCAGCTGGAATGAGCCATGTACTGTAAACACCAGGGAGGAGAACAGAGGCCCCGCAAAAAGAGCCAGGAGTAAAGAAGAGGAGAGATGGCATCAAAAGAGTCACAGGGCTCAGAAGGTCAAGGTGGGAAGGGTGGTCTTTCCAGGGCCCTCATACGCCACCCTTTCACAGAATGACAAAGTCTATGCAAGATCAGAACGCCAACTTGTTTAAAGAAAGCATTCCATGGTGTTCAGCACAGAGGGGAAACTCACAGATCCCTCTGCCATCCCTTGCTTTCCTTTAAAAGCAAGAATTGGTACTTGAGAAAATAATGTATTTCAGGACCCAGCAGGTGTAGCTTTTGAGTCATTTTGACTGAGAAGCTCAGACCCTATGTGGTAGTAAAGGGTTGGATCGTAAACACTACATGTGGCACAGGACTGGCAGGCAGTGGAATTATAACACATGCATGAGAACGCTGGCTCCTCTTCCATCAGGCCAGCCATGGTTAGCTAGGTGTTCCTTAATAAACATTACTGTCTGCACACGGTCTGTGAATTCTCAGAAATAGGGTAATTGTTAGTTTGTATACTGTAAGAATTTGTTACCTCTCTGTGTCTTACTTTTCTTATCTATACAATGAGAATAACAACAGTTTCTACTTCATAGGTTATAAGTTTTAGTTGTAAGGATTAACTAAGTTAATATATACAAAGTCTTTAAAACAGTGCCAGATTACTACTATTCCATAATTACTAGCTATTCGAATAGCATTATTATTTTTATTATGCTTAACAGACTTCCTGACTTGTATATCATTTATCCAACTTGTTCATTTTTATACTTTTATGAGTGTCCTTTTAACCATTTTGATATACCAATCCTCCCCCATAACAAATGGAAAATTATGTGATAATGTACATACTTCAAAATGAAGATCAGAATAAAGAAAAAGTATAAGCAGATCTGCCAGAAGAAAAGTATCCAATGACAATGTATAATGGAATAATTTTTCTAAAAAGTAACAAAATAAATTAAGTAAAATTTCATCTGGTAGCAAAAGTAGATCATATTAATCAAACTTTTATTTATATAGATTTTTCTATTATATACAATTGAATATAGTACACAGCATATTATATATATATCAATTATATATATAATTGATTTTTTTACAGAGGAATGGAGAGGGATAGGGAGTCAGAAACATCAATGAGAGAGAAACATGGATCAGCTGCCTCCTGCACACTCCCTACTGGGTATGTGCCTTCAACCAAGGTAGATGCCCTTGACCGGAATCGAAACTGGGACCCTTGAGTCCGCAGGCCGATGCTTTATCCACTGAGCCAAACCAGTTAGGGCATATCACTTCTTTATAATAGTGTTGTTTATACCTGTATTATACTTCCAATGTCTTGTATTTTTTTAACACTTTACCTTGAAATAAATGCACACTTACAGAAGATTTGCTGACAGTATAGAGTTCCTGTCTACATTCCACCCACTGCCCTTTATTTAACTATGATATAATTACCAAAACTAAAAAGTTAACATTGGTGCAATGCCACTAACCTAACCATAGACTTTAGTCTGAGTTCTCACTCTTCCCACTAATATCCTCTTCTCTTCCAGGGTCTAATCTTTGATGTCACAGTAAATCTAGTTATATTTTTGTCTCCTTCAATCTATGATAGTTCTCAGTCTTTGTCTTTCATGATTTCAAAACTTCTGAAGAGTACTCACCACTTATTTTGTTTCTTTGATGTTTTTCCACAATTAGGTTGTAGTTAAGGATTTGGGGGAAAATATCATGGAGGTGCACTGCCTTTCTCACCCTATCACATCAGGATGTCTCATCACTTGTGATGTAAACTTTAATCGCATGCAAGGTGGTGTCTATCAGGTTTCTCCACCACTGAAGTTACCTTTCCCCCTTCCAGACACTGCAGGGCAATTGTTAGGTATTAGAGGTGAGTCCCTCTGTCCAGCCCGCACTCTGGGGCAGAGAAATGAGGCTTTGCCTCTTAGAGGGATGGGTATCAAAGAATTTGTGGCCCTAGGTTAAAACCACCATGATGATTAATAAATATTTTGGGAGAGATACTTTAAGGCTATACAAATATTCTGTTTCTGTAATTTACATGTTTTCAAAAGCCATTTTTAGCCCTAGCTCAGTGGATAGAGCGTCAGCCTGTGGACTGAAGGGTCCCAGGTTCGATTCCAGCCAAGGGCACATGCTCAGGTTGTGGGCTTGATCCCCAGTGGGGGGCATGCAGGAGGCAGCCAATCAATAATTCTATCTCATCATTAATGTTTCTCTCTCTCTCCCTCTTCCTTCCTCTGTGAAATCAATAAAAGAAATATATATATTTTTTAAAAAGCCATTTTTACATATACCATTTCCTTTGACCTTCACAAGAATCCTTTAAAATAAAGAAGCCCGAAAAAGATGAGAATGACTCACTATGAGTAAGGAGGAGATCCCCAAATTCATGCTAAAATTGTAACTTACATGGCAATGCTAATTCTGTTGCTCTGCACCAGCACTGGCAAATTTCACTGTCCAAACAGCACATAGTACATAAATGGGTACTACCATTCACTTTGCTGCAGACTAAATGTGAATAATAAAAAGTAAGGAAGACACTGGGCTAGGAGACAATTAAACTCTTGAACTATATGCACAAAACTGCCATTCCTCTTCACAATCAAGAGTTGTCTACTGACTTAAGAATGTCTCCTTGATTCTCTTTTCCTATAAAGTAAACTAGAATCTGGTCTACCTGATTAATTCTTCATAGAAGTCTAAATCCCAATGGAGGATATAGTTTAGGCTTAAGCTTAAGATCCAGTTTTTAAGATAACCTATTTTCTGATTATTGAGTCATACTTCATTCATTCTTTGTTAAAATTCTTAGTAAATATCTCCAGTTAATAGCATTTATACCTGAAAGGTCATAACATTTAAATTCTAAAAAGCAAAAACCTAGATAAAATATTTGTATATATTTAGATAATATGTATAAAGCACTTTCACACATACTTCCTCATTTAATCCTTTCAACCACATTGTGAGATAAACAGAAAAACAACCTTGTTTCCATTCTTTTTTACTGATCAGACTTCTAAAGGTTTAAGTAGTTTACCTAAGACCAAACTAGTAATTGATGGAGTTAGAACTTGAAACCAAATCTGCACTTGGGCGTTCACTCTTTTTATAAGCATACTTGGATGGATCAGATTATTTCTTTTAGACAAAATGCATTCTTGGATACTCTTTCAGAGCTACGGACACTTCTTAAAATCACAATTTTGTTCAAATCATAAAATATATGCTGACAAAATGAAAATATTAAAAATTATAGAAAAAATAAAAAGGTGGAAAGAAAAAACTAATAGGCAGGGATAACTATGTTTATTATCTATTATATTACCTCGTAGTACTGCTTTTACACAGTTAAGCTCTTTGTGGATATAATTTCAGCATAGCCTAATCAAACAGCAAACAGGGACATGGTGCATGTGAACCCATCAGTTCTCGGGGCCTCACATGTGTGAACACAGCCTTCACCTCAGCCCTGCCAGGTGGGCACTGTTAGCCCATTTTATTGAACAGGAAGTGACTTTAGGGCTAGATATAATAGTACACCAGCTGAAAATAACATAATTTACTTGGTCTTCTCATTATTTATTGACTTTAGGTCGCTTGTCATTGATAAAACTTAAAGTAAACCTGGCTTATGCTAAGTTCCTACTCTGCATGCATTAATATAAATGTACACTGGTTTGGCTGGAACTGTGGATTAAATAAACTGAGAAGTGAAACAGACTTTATTAGACATTGTTAACTAAGTGGTACTTGTAAAATAAAAAGTAATAAAAAGCAAGGCTGCCTTGGTGTTTTCAAATATCTTGGACTGCCTACATAGCATGGACTGTAAATCTCATGGCCAGGAATCCACTAAATCCCCCAGCCTGAAGAGGAATCATTATAGACGACGTTTCCTTCCTTCCACATCATAACCTTAGGTGCTATGATTTAGGTAAAGGAAACTGGATACAGAAAACAAATGACTTATGTATGGTCAGTCAATAAACAGCCAGCTGGATCAGAAGCATCACCTTGGTTAACTCTTCTGGTCTGGCAGACCAAGCTGCCTTTCAATTTTAAAATGAAATAAAGTGTTCAAACTTCAGAATATTCCTCTGACCTATAGTGGAAAGAATTAAGTTCATATATTGACAATATTTTATATAAACTAAGGCCCAGTGAATGGAAGAACTCACTGCCAGATAGGAATTGTTTATAGGAATAACCAAGTGTCCTAGTTTGTCACAAATACAGACTTTCTTCTGCTACAGATACAGAGAACATTTTTTTAAATTAAAAACAATTTCCCCTCCAGAGCAAGTCTCCCGCATTCAAAAAGCTATCTGGTGCTGAAATGCCCTTTACCTGCTTTATTTACATGAGAAACACAACAGAAAGAGACTTCATGCTCTCCAACACCTAATTTCTCTAAGCTGCAGCCATTGATTCTGGGTAAGTTTATTTATTCAAAACAGCAGCACAAACAATTCTTTTTTCTTGGGTCAGCAGCTTACTGAATTAACATCAATCATCAAAGGAGACTGGGCTGAAGGGAAGATGGAAGCCCATTTTCTCAGAGATTGATTTTTTTAAGCCAAAACACACAGGCATAAGCAGCAGGCTATTTACCATCGAAAAGGTTCAACTTGAAAGTCACAGCCAAAAACTGGGCACTCAGGACTGAGCAGGTTCCTTGAAATCTTAAATAATTTTTTTTAATCACTTAAATTTCTTTTTTTGATGGCTGGTGAGAGCTTGATTACTTCACTATTCCAGCCCACCTGAGTAGCTAAAACAGGGGAGGGGAGGTTCCGAAGGAGAGGCAAATAAATCAATGTTGCTGTTTATTATAATGATTTCCTAATGGCTTTCTCTCCTCTCTTTACTTCCTTTGGTATATTTAAAGTGGGGAAGGTTCATCAAAGACCACTGTGATTAGAGGCTTAAATGTTTTTAAGTAACTACCTCTGGTGTGTTTGAAAGGGGATTTGCTCCATAGGTCCCAGCAAAATTGTTCTTTCTAAACCTTCATTTGCTTCCTGCTAGGAATTCAGCTCAATTATTTTTCCTTGCAAGGTGGGGGTAGAGAATTCTCGCCTGCAAATGAAGTCAGAAGGGTCAGTATTCCTAAGATTGCTCCAAGAACTGCAAGAAAAGTAATTGGTTTATATCCATTTTACATCCTGTCCTGTCAGGGGAATGTGGTTCCTTCCTATAGCCTTTCTTGAGATTTATGTCACATGAAGCATGCATACACTACTGGACTCCAATTTCAGCAGAATGTGCTATATTCTTTATGTTTAAACATTTGCCATGTTGTTAAATCAATTTTAGGAGAAAATGTGGGGTTTATGGTCTAGGATACAAGAAAATTAAGAAAAACGGGGGCAGGGGAGTCCCTTATGCCTGAGCTGTTTGGGTTGCCTGCGACAACCCTGTGTTTCCACTATTTTCTCCCAAATTGAGACAAAATTATTTCAGTTAAGAAGTTGATATCAAGGTCATCAATCACCCTGTTGACTGAGAATGAAGCAGGAATATCCATTTGTTCTCTAGATGGAAAACAAAGATTTTTAGCTTCTCATTCACAAGGATTATGCTGGGTAACAAAGGTAGTTCCTTGGAAGGGAGAAAATAAATTCATTAAATCAATAAAAAGTATACAGGACCATCACCTAATTGAAAAAAAACAAAACAAAAACACAAAACACTTAAAAATGAGATGTTAAAATTTGTTAACCATTCTAAACTTTCATTTCTCTTTACTCCCACACTTAAGATCACAAATTAGGAAGCTCGTGCCATTCTGCATGTATATCATCTATGTGATTTCTGAGCAGTCTTTTAGCTTCAACATCTTGCAGAACCTGAATAATAAGAAATGCAAAGTCTAAGAGAAGAAAAGGCCTGACACCAATAAAACTAGCAATGTCAACTGATTCTCAAGCAGCGCAGCTACTACAGTGTCTGTACCCTTCTCGGGGGAGAAGGTGGGAGTCCAGTGAAGCTAACAATACTCCTGGGCCAGGTCTAGGTGGGATCCCGTGGCCTCAGGAAAACTGACCGAAGGTCAGGCCCCAGCCCTGTGCTCAGTGGCTCCCTGTGAACATCAGGATGAGAAGAATGGGGAAGAATGACCACACTCAGACTTAGGAGGGAGAACTCGAAAACAGCATTTTGGAAAGTAAGTTTAAAAGCATGATTTGTAACAAATGCTACAAAAGGGAACAAAAGAGCTTTGTAAAATTCTGGGGGGAAGTTCCTAGAATTGTCAAAATGGCGCATTTGCTTCCAGCAAAATGGCTCCTCCCAAAAGTGAGGGAGGTCAGACTTAGAGGGAGAGCAGGCGAAAACGTGTCCTACTTCTCTGAGGTTTAGAGTGTTGACAAAAACACTCCAAGGCAATGGAGTGATGAATAAATGATAACCCTGAAGTATTTAACAAAACACAGGTCTTGAGACTGGTTTGAATATATAACATATAATATAAAATGAAAGTATAAAAATGAAATATCTATGGGAAAGAAGTAACTTAGATTCACCTGACAGGGAGAGACAGGGTAGGAGCCACCAAGAACTGTTTTGGTGACACATGTGGAAATTTAAAAAGGAGGGGGGATAAAAGAGAATGAGACCAGGTATGTGACTACATTTATGACCTCCAAACAATAATTTCAAAATAAACATAACTTTGAGAAATTGGTTACTTTAATAAAGGGGTTAGCATGAGGGGAACAGTTGGGAGTAAATTGCATTAAATTCTTTCCCTGTGAGTGAACAAACTCACGATGTAATAAGCTGTGAAGAGTGTAATTCCGGACTTACATTGTGTTTTGCAAGCAAAGTGGGAAATTGAGAATTACTGAACCTTGGTTAGGTTCTTATCCAAATGAGTGTTTCAATTAGTTAACTAAGATTTCCCCATGTCTTAGAACTGGAGTTAGCATGTGGAATAAAGCAGACCGTCAGCAAAGTGGCATGAAGTCTAATCAAAGAAGGCTATCTGAATTTATAGCAACAGCACTCGTTTCCAGGAAAAACCTGTGAGGTTGACCTCTCTGTGTGTGTCCCATAGCCTTTTGTTGACTCTGACTCCTGGCAATACTATGAATGAATGGTATCCACAATGTCTTATCCTAAACGGCCCTGTTCAGCTCCTGCAGACTCACCCCTAGGCTTCTTTTATGGAGTCAGTCCATCTTGTAGTGGGTCCTCCTCTTTCCCTGTTGCATACTGTGTTTCCCAGCATTGGTGTCTTTTCCAAAGAACCCTGCCTTCTTATGATGTGCTCCGAGTATGGCAGTTTCAGTTCCTCATTTTTGCCCATCTTTCTTTCTATCTATCTATCATTCTATCTATCTATCAGACAGCTTTACTGAGATATAACTTCCATATCATAACATTCAACCTCTTTTAGGTTATTCTTAACTTGAACGAATATAGAAGAAAATTGAATCCTATTAACAATAGTCAATGAATGCTTAAAAGTACAATTACAGTGGTGCTTTTTAAGTCCAGTATACCGTTAGAAACTTTATAGGACAATAAGTAAGCATTTTAATTCACTAAATAATGCAGGCTCTCTAAAATATATCTATCTACCAAAGAAAGAAACTTAACCAAAAAATACAAAATCTTTAAAAAAAATATATATCTTATTGATTTTTTACAGAGAGGAAGGGAGGGGGAGAGAGAGTTAGAAACATTGATGAGAGAGAAACATCAATCAGCTGCCCCCTGCACACCCCCTACTGGGGATGCACCCGCAACCAAGATACATGCCCTTGACCAGAATCGAACCTGGGACCCTTGAGTCCGCAGGCCAATGCTCTAGCCACTGAGCCAAACCGGTCAGGGTTACAAAATCTTTTAGTTAAAAGCAACAAGAAAAACAAAACCACAAAGCCTTCCATTCTGATGCTGTTTGGCAGAAAGGGAAGGGTGTAAGAGTGGTAAGAGTGATGGCCTTCCTGAGTGACTTTGGAGTGCGGACAAAGAAAGGAACCTTCACCTGTCTCTGTAACCCTCCAGGTGCTGAGTACAGTTCTTTGCATATAGTGAGCACTTAAGAAAAATTTGCTGTATTAAACTAAAGAATGAAGGAAGCTGCACTACAGGAGAAAAGCAAACCCTAAAGTAAAAACCCGAAAAAGGCAAATTTAAAGCACAAGCTTATAATTCCAAATTAAAGATTTGGAATTTTATACTTGTGGTTGATAACTTGGATGGAAACCCCCCCTCCTTATTTTTTTTCATGCATGCAATACATTTTGGCATATAAGAAATTCTACTATTTATCCCTTGTGGAGAGATCAGTGTGGCCCTGAAAAATATGGAACTGTCTAAAGATGAAATCATGGAACAAATCAAGCGCAGTGAATCACCTGGATGTGGCACTTCATAGCTCATTAAGATTGGGAAGAAAGCTCGTGGAACAACAAAGACGTGGGGATTTGTCATTTGTCCTAGAAACTGGAACACATCTTAACCATAACAAAGATGTCAACAAGGACCTGTTAATTCTTTTTTCCTAGAACTTAAAAATGAGAGACAAGGGAAACTCCAGGAATTATTACACCAGTTAATTTTATTCCTTGGATAGAAAATAGAGAGTTCAAGTAAAACAGAATAATACTCTTTAAGGAAAAGACAGATGTAGCAATATAAACAAGAAAGACTGAATAAAAAAGGCAGGAATTCCAAGCCTTGGAAATTCATCACTTCATTCTTATACAATCATATTCTCTCTCTCTCTTTTATGTTTACTGTATTTTCATATCCTCAAGTAATGATTATATATGACTTTTGAAAAGCTTTCTCTAATATACCTAAAAACCCCCTATTGCAAATAAAGTCTTAATCACAATCTTCACTAATAAAAATTATCAGGAAAACAAATAGTTCAAGAATATATATACTTAGATATCACACAGATATATATTAGCCTGTTAATATATTAGTTATAAAACATAAGTAAGACCACCTTGGGAAAAAGGAAAAGGTGGTAATTAATAAATGCCTAAGGGGAAATTAATGAATCACAGAAAGGATAGCACCCTCCCCTCCACATGTACAGATCAGATCCCATTATCTAGTACTGTATGCAGTCCTGGTTCCTACACATTAAACAAGGCAATACTCTACCAGAGGAGAACCAAAGAAGGACAATGTTAGGAGAAAGAACTGCTGAACACTAAGGCTATTCAGCCTAGACATGAGGCTAATCTAATCTATTTAACGACTGCCATGAAAGGACTGGATCTACACTATGGCACTCTCCAAAGGACGTGTACTTGATTTTGTACTCATTTACAAAACAAACTTTTGATTGTATTCTAAACTAGAGGCCCGGTGCATGAAATTCATGCACTTGGTGGCGGGGGGGGGGGGGGGTGTGTCCCTCAGCAGGGCCTGCATCTTCTTGCAGTCCGTTGCATTCACCAGTTGTAAGCCCCGATTCTGGCTGCAGGGCACTCCCGCTGTGGGAGTGCACTGACCACCAGGGGGCAGCTCCTGCGTTGAGCGTCTGCCCTCTGGTAGTCAGTGCACGTCATAGCGACCAGTCATTCGGCAGTTTGGTTGATTTGCATATTAGCCTTTTATTATATAGGATTGTACTATGTTATGCTAGGTGAGGTGGATGATACAAAGTAATAATACAGGAATCTTTTCTCACACAGTACACATTCTAGAAAAGAAATTAAGACATAGATTTAGAGTATGACTGCTATCTAGTATCTGGAATAATGCCTGGTATATAATGAGCACTCAATTAATGTTTTTTTGAATGAATGAATGAATGACTACAACTCTCACAGCACTGACCTTGTGATCCTCTGCTGACTGAGCAGCATCAGCTGATCTGGCCAACTCATGCTCCTCTCCAAAGCTGTAGGCCATGGAGTAGGCAGCCATCCCAAATAGAGAGGAGCCATCCTTTATTCATGAGACAAGTATAGATAATACACAAGGCAGAAACTATTAACCACCAGAAAAGAGAACAAAATAGAGCTATGTGAATTTAGAAGTTGAAGAAATTAGAAGTAAAAACCACAAGAAGGCAGATTACAATCTAATCACTGAAGCTGTCCAGTGAAGGAACCAGAAATGAACTCTCAGCCTTCCAAATAGAAATAGTGCTCTCTGAAGCCTCCCATCAGAAGGTTGCTTCCTACAGTCCTCACTCCTTCCCTGTTATCTGGAGATAGGGTATGGGCCATTCATCTTGGCAGGGCCACGAAAAATAAAGTCTGCTCTAAATCAAATGCTCTACACAGTGGAATGATTTGTCCACACCAGAAGCAGATAACCAGTACATCAGTTCTCAGAGTCTTTCAGAATAAAGTAAACTCTTCCTTACACATAGCCGGTAGAGTAGTTCCACAATACACTGCCTGGTTCATGTGAAAAGCCTGAGTTTTCTAAGTGATCTAACAAAGCCTTAACTACAACTATGAAGACAAAAAGTCCTCACATTGATATACTATTTCATATATACAATGTTCTAATTGATACTAAATAAATTTTATCTGGAGAAACAATATTAGATTGTAGGGAAATTAATATGGATTCTCCTGAACATCACAGAATAAACAAACAAATTCATGACTTTATCAAAGCCTTTGAATGAAATGAGAAAATCCTTCTATACTTATTTTTAGAAAGGTGAGCCTGCAGTACTGCCAACATTTGGTAAGGACTGCTGCTCATCTGCTAGTAGCAAACACATCACCAAAGCACTTACCTATGACCCACTAGCCATAAAGGTAAACTCAGCACATCCCTTTAATGTCCATACATTCCATATAAATATGCAACAAAATGAAATTTAAAGACTAAAAAATAAAAATGCAATATAAAACAAACACTGAGTATTCTGTGTTTACTGAGGTAAATATACCTATATTTTATAATACTTAACTTCATTCAGCACTTTTCTCTTGGAGATGGTAAAAGTTCCTAGTGATACAGTTTCAGGGAAAGCCCCAGTCAGCAGTATATCATGAGGTAAGTACGAATGGTCAGGGAGAATCTAAATGGGGGCACACTCAAATTGCAGAAGCTGCCTAAGCTAACAGCTCAATAGGGGCCTTGATTGCATAAACATTTTCATGAATCTATAATTTAAAACAGAGATATCAACCTGGCAGCCTATGAACCAAAATCTTGGGCTAACTTATCTCATATGAGACTACAGTATTTAATTCTGTAATAAATAGATGACAATTGAATAAATGAGGATTTCATATGAAGATCAAAGATATCTAACATTTTGTTTGTTTTTCAAATTTAGACAACCTGGCACCACTGGGATTATATTCTAAATGACACCCAATAGCTGGGCCTGAGTACACTAGTCCTCCCTTATCCAAAGGGGACACGTTCCAATCCCCCAGTGGATTCCTGAAACTATGGATACTAGCAAACCCTATGCTGTGTTTTTCCCTGTGCATACATACCTATAATAAAGTCTAATTCATAAACTAGTCAGAGTGAGAGATCCAACAATAACTGATAATAAAATAGAACAATAATAACAATATACTGTAATAAAATTATGTAAATGTGCCATGACAATAAAGATGACTTGCTCACAAGCACTGAGACACTATACCCATCCATCCGATACCTGAGGCAGCTAAGTGACTAAGCGGCAGGAGCTTCTACAGCGAGGAGACACTGGACAAAGGGATGAGTCATGTCCTCCTAGGTGGGATGGCACTAGATTTTATCATGCCCCTGAGAACAGCACGCAACTTAAAACTTAGGAATTGTTTACTGAATTGCTTATTTCTGGAATTTTTCATTTAATATTTTTAGACAATGGTGGACTGCAGGTAACAGAAACAATGGAGAGTAAAACCATGGATAAGAGGAGACTACTGTGTAGGCTGGCCTCTCGATATGGACCAAGGGAATCACAATTGCCAAAAGCACTCATTGAGGTTATCAGTCAAGCTCCTATAGGCATGTACATTTGTGACCCTTTATTTCAAGGAAGAAATACCAATTGAAGGGAAACAAAAGACAATTCAAAAATAACCTGAACAAATCTCAGGATATAATCAGGCATACATTTATACACATAGAGTTGTGAACTTTCATGAATTAACTCTTTCTGGACTTCCACCATGAAATAGAATGCCCTTTTGGCCAATGACCATAGTGAGGTTCTGGCATGCAGATATTTCATTTATGGATAATTGACAGGGTCATACTGAAAACTGACAATGAATTGATAATTTAAAAAAAATTTGTGAAACAATGTCCCTCACCCCCCAGACAAAACTCCAAGGGTTTTTCCATGAATGAAGATGGTGGAAAACACTGACTTAACATTTATTTAGCACAAGAAGCTATTATTTAGAATCAAGCAACAGATAAAGAGCTTCCCAGACAAGAAAAAGCTGAAGGAGTTCATCACCACCAAACAAGTATTACATGAAATGTTAAAGGCTCTTGTTTAATAAACAAAAGGAAAAGATAAAAAATATGAACAATAAAATGACATTAAATATATATCAACAAATAAATCTAGAAGAAAAACAAAATAAACAACAAAAAAAGAACAGAAACAGACTCATAGATACAGAGAACATTTTGATGATTGCCAGATGGGAGGGGGTTTGGGAGGATGGGTGACAAAGGTGAAGGATTAAGGAATTTCAAATTGGTAGTTACAGAATAGTCATGGGAGGTAAAGTACAGTATAGGGATTATAGTCAATAATACCCTAATAACTATGTATGGTGTCAGATGGGCACCAGAATATCAGAATGATCACTTAGCAAGTTATACAATGTCTAATCACTGGGGTATACATCTGTAGCTAATATAATATTGTATGTCAACTGTAATTGAAAAAAATGACTTAAATAAAGAAAATAATAAAAAGTAGGTATTATATACTTTCAAGAACACTTTCTTACTTGAATTGCTAATTTGGAATTGCTACAATCTTCTGAAATGTTGTTAATATGACTGAGTTCCCCCTCTCCCAGTTTCATTACATTCTGAAGCCAGTACAATGCTAAACATGGTAATTCTGCCTTTATTAGATTCAGGTATATAAATGGCATCCCAGTGAGCGTGGTAAATTTTGATCATTATTTCTCCACTCGAGTTGTGTTCATCTTCCTGCTGAGAGGATGATCACTGAGTTTTACCACAAGCCCAAGGGACCCATTATTTATTATATTACATTTTATGGTGTGGAGTAAATAAGTAGCATTAAAGTGCTAAATTCATTCACAGAGATGAACTGTATTCATAAACTGATGAAATTCTTTAAATCAAGCCAATGCTGCTAATAGGCTCTTCATAAAAATGCAAAAAACATTCATTGCAATATGGCAGCAATAAAGGGAGACAACTGGGTTAACACACAGAAATATTAGAAGGCAAACATTCCAGCAAGGCACATAAATGTAATGTAACCGGATCATGAGGTTAAACACACAAACCTCACTCAAGTAATCTGTCATTTTCATCTAGCTGGGTTGCAAAAATTCACACCTGAAAATAATATAATTATCATAGATGGAGAATTGAAAATAAACCAAGTAAATGAATGGGTGAAGAAGTCAGTACCCCGACCCCTCCTAAGATGTGCCTTAATGACCGCGCATGATGTCTAATTGGCATATCTTATTTGCAAAGCCTGCTCAGCAGGGAATGTGTGTGCCTTTGTCTTCTGCATTACATACAATACACTCTCATTCTCATCTTTCATTTCTAGGGTTTCATGCAATTGTTTTGGGATAGCCTTTGACTATGAAATATATTTAGCCAGCAATCCTTTGCGATTTTTTCCCCATCCCTCAGGTGACTTGAAATCATGCAAGTTGCAATTCTGCATTATTTTTCTTGGCAGATTTAAGCTCGGTAGAGCTTGAGTGACAACAACTCCTTGCCTCTCCTGGACTTCACTACAGAAAGTACTTTGGGTCTCAAGGGACAGGCCTCATACTACCACAGCATCTGTTTCTCCTTATACAGTTCCCTACCAACACTATCCACATGACTGTATTTAAATAATGGGAATAATGAATTCTCTGTGTCAACTATAACATTCACTTAGTATTACAAGATGGTACAATACAGATATAAAGAACAATGCAATGAGTATTAACAACATATCATAGTAATTACTTAAAAATCACACTTAAGAGGATTACCACAGAAACTATAATCAAGGTATTCAAGGTGGCCAGGAGAAAAGCATGTCTGTTGTCTCTTTGTTTTTGAGATTTGTCCCCAAGCTAATCAAAGATCAATGGAAAGCAATACATCAAATACAGAAGGGAAGCTAAGGTGCCAGAATGAAGTCTGAGGTCTGGAGAAAGGGAAGAAACTCCTAGTGAAGGCATGCTGGGGTACAGCAATACAAAACAAAGTTTATGTGGTTAGGCCACGTCAGGCTGAGTCAGGACATTTGTAGAAACAATGAATGGAACTTTCCAAAATAGAGGAATAAATGGAAAAAAGAACAAAGAGAAGAGGAAGGCATTTGTAAGATCAAGGGTAAAATAAACCTTCTGTGTATTAGACACAGGCCATTTAATGAACATGTTCTTGCATTCACTGCAGTGTTTGAATGCTGTTTATTTGGTTCCTAAAATCCAACTGTCCATACTACATTTTCTAGGACTTGTCGCTAAACCAAAAATTCTGATTCATCACAGAAGCAGAGTTTCCCTCCAATCTCTGTCTCCACACGCACACAGGTGCCCCATTTAGGCATGCAGCCGGCACTATGTTCTCTCCAGACCAGACCTCTTGTTAACCTCTCTTCCAACCTCATCCATGGCTTCCACAGTGAGTGGGGACTGGGCCCTACATTCAGACAGCCTCATCACCATCCCAGTCCTCCTCCTTTCACTCCTGAAAACTCTGCACCCACCAAAGACAACCAATTTCACTCATCTCTTCCCTCCACTCAGGGCCTGCTTGGGTAAAGGGGGACCTGTTTTGGTGCACTGGTAGTACCAATGGGGGAAAATGAATGCCCTTCTGCTGAAAGAAAGGGGGTTCAACCCAATAGGCCTTACTATCTAGGAAGGGAAAGAAGAGTAGCGTACAGAGAAAGAGACAAAAAATGGAGCCAATTCCTCCCAAGCCCAGATCCCTATCACTATTGCACCTTCCATACTTCACCCCAGAACTGCTATCTGACCCAAGCCAGTGACCCCTGGAACTCAGCCCCTCCCCACCCAGCTCTCTGAAAAAAGAAACCTCTGCCCCAGGCCTTGGTTAGCACAAGGAGGGCATATCAAAGGTGATGCCCTTATTCTAGGAAACAAAAAGGCTGGATTACTATTAGGTGACCTCTAGAGCCTCTGTGATCATATCCCAACACTGCAAAATCTCAGGTTTCTGTAGAAAGAGATGTGCTCCTAGAATCTCAAGTCAAACTCTATATCCATTCCCAGGACCCATGCTTATAATTTTAGTTAAATTTGAGAAAGCTACATCAAGACTCTAGAGATATATAATGGATAAAACTGTTTTTGCAGAATTTTTTGACCCTTTATTTCAAGGACGGTAATATATGATTATTTCTATGAGATGATATAAGATTACTTCTATGAGAAAATGCATTGTGAGTTCCAAACAACTAAGAGATGAACTGGTAAATGGAATATAACCTATTCAAAAGTATGAAACTACATTGTTATGATGTTACCAGGTCCCCTGTTATAGAAAAGCATCAGAAAAGAGGCAATTTGGCAGATGACCATGAACATTATACAATATGTGTGTACATTTTTATTTACTTACATGCATTTCTGGAACGTGTTTATGAGAAAAGGAAGGCCTTTGTATAGTTCATTTTCTATTGATGCATTTAATGGTTTTTACTCCCTTGCTCTATTTATCGCACTTCCTTTGACATCAATAAAAACATTTAGAATACAAACTATACAGGGCTGCTTGCACTACATTGGGTTAAATAGTGAGTCACTATATTCACTATGGAGCAAGAAGAAAGGCTCACCAGTGCTTCAAGCACAAATGGCTGTTTAGGCAAAAATACCATGTTCTTGAATAGGTAGCAGAGGAGAAACCTACAGTGTAAGAAAAGAACATGGCTGATTCAGATATTTGTGGGAAAACAGCAAAAAGCAGTTGACTATAAAGGCTATTTTTGCCTATCTGATGTAAAGCCTGTTTATGTAGGAGTTTGTACCCAATGTACTGGTGATTTCAGAGTATCTGAAGATGACTTCTGCTTAGGTGTCATCTGAGACATAGTGAGAGGTACAGGGGAAGAGTCTGGAGACCTGGGTTCATTTCAGGCTCTGCTTGTAACTAGTATCCTAAAGAGCTGAATAGAGTGGCTAGACTAGGTGATTGCTAATCTTTTAAGAGTTAGTCAGTGTCATGAATAAAAATACCTTATACAGAGTGAGCATAAATGTGAGCAATAGGGAGATAGCAGGTTTCTTTTTCCTAAGTCGGTACTCAATTTTTGGGAAAAACAGCTTTAAAGAGTAGAATCTCTGGCTGGGAGGCTCAGTTGGTTGGGGCATCGTCCCCAAATGCCACAGTTGAGGTTTCCATCCCTGGCCAGGGCACAGACAGGAACACCTCAATAAGTGCATGGGTGGGTGGAACAACAAACTGATGTTTCTCTTTCCATCTAACTCTCTGTCTCTCCTCCTTCCTCTCTCTCTCTGAAAATCAATAAATGTTTTTAAAAACTTTTAAAAAGAGTGATTATTTTAATCCTCAGGAGCTATTCTGGGTAAGCTGCTTGTTTGCCTGTGGTCACTTCCAGTGCCATTGGCAGGTGGATGGTGGAAAATGGCCATGTCATCGGTTCTTTAAAGTGTATTCTAAAGATACTAACTCCAAATGCATCCCTTGCATCAGGTGTTTATCTTCACATAAACTTTGAATATGTTTTGTAGGCTACTTGCCTCTGGAAATTCACAATATAACTTGAATGCTGAAGGCTCTGAAAAGTTCTGCAGTGAAGAAAGTTGTTTGTTTTAAAATCAAGCAAACAAAAAGTATGATTATACTTTTATGGTTCTCAAAAGGATCTAATAGAATACAGTTTTTTGGCAATAAGAACTGCTTCCTAATTCACCTTTCTGGCCATGATCCCTAGTACAGAAGATGATGTATGACAGTGTTCAAATTGTTTTTAAAAACTGAATGGCAGAACCTGGAAAAGCCCGGAACCTGGAAATATGGCTAATGTTCTTGTTAGGTCTTAAATTGCTAAAGTGAAAAGTAAAATGCATTAAGAAAATGCCAATCTAAAAGTGAAACGTACAACAAAACAATGGCTTCTCATGAGGACAAGAGTAAATTCAAGCCAGTACGTTCCATGGCCTCCTTTCCTCAAGCAGTAAGGGGAAGCTAGAAACAAAACACACTGCGCAGGGCTTGTGAAAGTATTCTCCACCCGGGCTCCATAAACACTCACTGATGTTTCCCAGCAGTGTCTGCAACTGATTTATCTACCCACTTAGGTTCTCAATGCCTCAATTTCCCTCTCTATAAAATAAACAAGTATTTACCGTAAAATAAAACAGCAATCCATACTCAATGAGGAGGTAGGAGGCTTAATTTATGTTTCAGAAGCATTTGGGAAAAGGCAGATGATGGATGGGAGTGTCGATCACCATCACCATCACAACTGCTGTTTCGGGAAGCAGGTTGGGAAGGCAGCCTGCCAACTGTCCGGGCTCCTATGCTTCCTGTCATGGGATAGGTGTCCTTTTTATAAAACCACACACTTCGCAGTTTCTTAGGGTAGAGAGAGACAGATGAGAATTGCTAAGGCAATAAAACTGGGCATAGCTAAGTTCCAAAGATTTGCATTAATATAAGTTCCTTTATTAATAATCTATGACAAATATTTTTTACAACAAAGATATACAAATTAAAATACTTCCTAGGAAGAGCTGTTATATAATAGAATAATTTTTTAAAAGGTTCAAGTTGGGCTTTGCACAGAGAGTTAAGGAAGAAAAAAAATCTTTGATTAGGATTTTGACTGCATAGCATGGTCCTAATCCATCACTTTGTAAGTTACTTCAGAGCAGGGATGGTGGCAATCACTCTTACATCCCTCATGACTGGCAGAGTCTGGAATACATTAGGCACTGAGGAAAGGTTGAACGAATGAATGGATGAATACTCACGCCTCAATGTTTGACCAAGCAATATTCAAAACCTAACTGGCTATTTAAAGGCTGCCAGTAATGATTTAGTTGTTTGTAAAATGCTTTAAAGGAAAAGTGAAAATGTCTCTATTCCCATTAGCATAAGCCTTAAGGTAGAAGAAGGGGGCGAGATTGTGGGGGAGACAGCATCTGTATACTCTACAAAATGTCCACCAGCTTAATATATGACATGGCTATCAATCTGTAAACCAGTCACCCCAATCCATTCTGGAGAAAAATCAGTGTTTCCAATATGATACACTAAAACAAATTTATAAATGTTAATAAAATTTTTAAAAGGTCAGGTCACTACTTCCTGTAACATACGTCAGGGGGAACCTAATATATCTCAGTATTGGGTCACCGGCAGGACAGCTATGACATTAAAGAATGGTGAAAATGGAATTTTTTCTCTTTTAAAATTAGGTAACCAGCACATCTGTCTGTTTCCCTCTTGGCTGCCTGGCATGGAGCAAGCGCTGTAACAGGGGGAATTTATTGAAACATACCATTAAATCAATATGGCAGAGCACTCCACTTTATATGGGGTTATAAAAGTCACACATGTGGGAAAGCTGAAACAAATTGACACTAAAACAAGAACAAAAATGTTTCTTAAAAGTAAATGGATTCCTACAATTTACAAATTTCGTGGATCAGGAAACAACACCAGGGTCTTAAAATTTGCCTTGTAATCCTTTCTTCTTAGGCTAAAATTATCCAGACAGCCCTCTTACTCAACAATCTAGCTTGAAAATGACAAATAAAAGTAAGGGTTCTGGCTGGATTATCAGAAATTACTTTAGAAGGAGGTAATAAAACCGGATTTATAGGAAAGAGTCATACCAGGGTTTTATTTAGTAGCAAGTGAAAATGCTATCTTTTTGTAGATCATCCATGGAGACTCAGAGGGCAGGGAGAAAATGTGTTGTCAAGTAATTCTGCTGTGGAGGAAAGTGTGTTCTGAATATCTGAGAAGCAAACACTGAAAACACAGCATGGGTAGGTCATATTGACATCTGAATAGATTTTTACAAAGTCTTAGGCCAAATTACTCATAGCTATATACATTCATCTATCTATCTATCTATCTATCTATCTATCTATCCATCCATCCATCCTGTGGTTTCTATTACTTGAACATATAATATTCGTATTTATATATACCACCTACCTAAATTTATAAAATAGACTGGAAAGACTGCTTTTGGTTGGAAGTCTTAGGATAATTTAGTTCTACAACTGAAAGGAGTCTTAAAGATCAACTGGTCTAATATCTACACTGGCATCAGCTAAGTGTTTGTGGTAGTTTATAAAGTGTATTTACACATACATACATATATACATATACATATATATACAAATTTGATTCTCATAAGAATCATGTGCAACAGAAAAGTTAATTGATTAATAAAGACCACTCAATTCACCATGTGAAAATTAACAAGCTCCTCACTTAATTTAAGAATGGGAAAGAAAAGAACAGAAAATGAAATCAATCAGTACAGATCATTGTGATAAAGGTGTAAAAATAACAAGGAACTCAAAACCTCATCCAATTACATGCCAATGCCACATGATTTACACTGGATTGCTAGTGAGACTAAAGGACACTGTTTCCATTTCCTGGAAACAGCTGAGAGTCTCCATCGCTCTACAGTGAATGGCATAGCGGCCTTTTGTAGTCAAAATGCATGTGCTTTCAAAAAAGAAAGAGACATCATGAAAATCACCTTGAATTTGGACTGCAAGCTGTTTCCCTGCGTCTTTGAATGTGGTTTTATTTTGTTTGGGTTTTTGTGTGTTGTTTTCCATTACCATTATCAAAAAGAAGAAAAAATTCCCGCTCTGCATGGCCGCTGAGCCTACAGAGACCCATTCTGTCACAGGTCATTAGTGTTCATCATTACACAGCTTAATGCAGTTGCCTGTTCCCTCTAGTGAACCCTGCACAGATTTATCTTCAGCTAATGTAGCAGAGGCGAAGGGAAGCTACAAAGGTCTCTGATTTGTTTGCCTTTATGGAAGAGCATTTTGAAATCATTCTAGGCCAAAGGGACTTGATGGTAACATGTGCTTCTCCTGTCACTAATAGGTAACACCTCTTCACAGGTATAAAGATCTGGGTACTCAGAGGCACCTTTGTTCAGAGGTGGAAAATTGTTATCTTGAGACTGTAACTCAGAAATCTGAAGAAAATTTTATTCACAGACATATAGAATTGCATACCTCGACTCCACAACTCTATTTTTAGGTTCTGAAACTTCATTTGTTCAACAAACAGTAATTAAGGGCCTATTGCCAGGCACCATTCTAAATGATAGGGGGAAAACCAGTGAACAAAACAGACAAAAATCCTAATCTTATGCAATTTCTATTCTTAGTGGGAGGAGATCTGCAAAGAAGTCAGATTACAGATAATGCAGGAGGTGATAAGGGCAGTGGGAACAAAGCAGGGTATGTTACAATTTTAACTAGAAGAGTACTCCTGTGTAAAGGTTCAAGGAGACCTGTCTGGCTGGAGGGGAGAGCTGTAGAAAATGTGCTTGATGTCAACTGGAAGGAGCAGATCATGTAGGGCCTTCTAAATAATTATAAAGAATTGTAGTTTTGTCCTAGTCAGTTTTGCTCAGTGGATAGAGCGTCAGCCTGTGGACTGAAGGGTCCCGGTTTCCATTCCAGTCAAGGGCATGCACCTGGGTTGTAGGCTCCTCCCCAGTCTGGGCCCTGGTCAGGGTGCATGTAGGGGGCAGCCAATCAATGTGTTTCTCTCACATAGATATTTCTCTCTGTCTTTCCCTCTCTCTTCCACTCTCTCTAAAAATCAATGGAAAAATATCCTTGGGTGAGGATAAAAAACAAAAAATAATTCTAATTTTTACTCTGCATGACTTTCTATTGGAAAATTTTTAGCCAAAAGTTTTATCTGATGTGATTTACATTTAAATAGGATTGCTGTGGCTAAAAAGGAGAAGAACAAGAGATCAAACATGAGACCAACTGGGAGCCTTATTCCATAATCCAGGCAAGAGATGATGGTGTCTAGACCAGGATAGTAATTATAAAGGTGGTAAGCAAAGATTCTGTTTATTTATTTATTTTGAAGCCAAAGGACATGCTAATGGATTGCTTCTGGGGTGTGAGAAGAAGGGATGACTCTTAGATTTCTGGTCTGAGTGATTGGAAGAATGGGACTGTTATTTACTGAAACAGGGGAGACTAAGGCATAACATTGGGTGAACAGATAGTGCAGTTTTGGACATTTTAAGTGAGAGCTTCCACATGACAAAGAAGCAGAAATGCCAAGTAAATGGAAAGACATATAAGGCTGGAGTTCACTGGAGCAGTCCAGGCTAGAGATACAAGTTTGGGAGTCATCATGCTGAGATGGTATTTAAAGACTTAAGACGGGTGAGATCACTAGGGAAATGAGTGTAGGTTTAAAAAGAGAAAGTGGCCAAGAACTAAACCTTGGGCACCATGGGCTAAGAGATCAGGCAGGTGAGAGGCAAACTCATTAGGAGACAATGAGGTGGGAGAAAAGCAGAAGAGTGTGTTGCCCTGGGAACCAGCAGGAGAAAGTCTGTGGAAGGGGAGGTACTGATAAGTTGCTTCAAAAACCACAAATAGGTTTAATAACATGTCAAAGCAGCTGGTCACAAGAGTGATGACACTTTGTCCTGACCAGCAGAAAGTGTAGATCAGGAGAGAATGCACCGAGAAAAGGAAAACTTGGGGTTACATTTGTTCCACGTCATTCATTTCTCTGTTTCAATCTCATCATATGCACGTTTCAATCTCATCACACACACACACACACACACACACACACACGAAAGAGAGAGAGAGAGAGAGAATAAAAGAGATTAGCCTAATCCCTTATGCATGCTTTATTTTTAAAAATTGAGCAAGATTGAGACATGTTTTGAGGACTTAGGAAAAAGCATAGAAAGCGTGACTCAAGAGTCCACTAATACATTTAACACATCACCTGTCACCATCTTGTATTGCTCCTTCTTACCAAGTCTTTTCCTAGACAAGACAAAGGAAAGGTTCTTATATGATTCTACTGTTCTAAGTAAGAAGACATATCACCATTTCTCCTTACTTCTATACATGGACTTATTTATTTATTTTGGATGTGAGAAGGAACAGGACAATGAAGGGAGTATCATGTAGGCTCTCATTTGCTAAAAATGTTCCAAACTAGACTACATGATGGTCTCGAAATCACCTTAAGTAAATGCCTGGATAAGCACTGAGTAAACTAATCCAAAACTTCAAAATGAATGGCATACTGAGATCTGATTAAATGTCCTACCCCAAATTGCTCTAGTCCAGCGGTCACCAACCTTCCGGACCTCACAGACCACCAGTGGTCCACAGATCACTGGTTGGCAACCACTGCTAACAGTCAAAGTTCCCATGGACACATAATCTCTATATTTAATCATTTATTTCTCTTCTTGATTTCTCTGCAGCTTTTAAAAATAACTTTCTCGTCCCCTAAGCACTCCTGCATGGTTTCTGTGACTGGTTCTCTTTATATGTCCTAGCTGTCTCATCACTTCGCTCATCCTCTTAATATGGCATGTTCTCAGATTAAGTAGACCCCAGCTCTCAACTATATTCAAAGCTTAAACATAAATAAATAAACTGATGAACAAAACAAATCCAGAGACATCGAAGCATGAAACAGAATGTCTAATCTCAGATGGAAGGCAGGAGTGGATGGGAAGAGATCAGCCAAAGAACTTATATGCATATATGCATAACCCATGGATACAGACAGTAATGTGATGAAGGCCTGGGGTGAGGGGTAGGGGTAGGGGTCGGGTCAGGGTCGGGGTTGGGCTAGAAGGGGTCAATGGGGGAAAAATGGGACATACGTAAAACTTTCAGCCAGAAAAATTTTTTAAAAATTAAAAAGAGTATCTATGAAGAAACAGAGAGTTTGGATTTAAAATTATAAAAATCTTTTCTGTGCTGGTTTCCTTGTCTGTAAAATGTGGATATTAATGTTATCTGCTGCACAGGTTTATTTAAGGTTAAACTAGCTAATCATGTAAGACTCCCTTCAAGATTGGCACATATTAAATATGCAAAAAATTTTGGCTATTATTGTGACTCCCAAACATAAAGTCCTACCTCCAGCCTCTCATTATTTCAAATTTAATTTCTACTGCCTACTGGAATTAGTCACTGGATTCCCGCAAACTCTTCGTGAACCAAAGACAAAATATTTAGGGATATCATAAATTAAAGATCTTTTGTTATATCATGAGTAAGTCAATTATGGCAAATTATTCAATAAATGTCAGCCTAGGAGAGTGATGAATGAAATGGCTTTTCAGGAATGGAAACCTAACTTGAAACGGCAAGACTGCCTAGGAGGTGTCCCGCACCCTGCAGCATGTGCCACCACAATGCTATCTGACTCCATCTCTTTGCCTCACCGGCCTATTTCTGGTCAAGCTGAATTCTAGCTTTCATTAATAAGACAGTACACTTATTTCATTAGTCATCCCCACCTTAGCCAAGAATCACTGGTCTAAAAAACATCATCTGAAGCATCAGAACCCTATGTTTCTAAGGAATTATCCTCTTTAAAAACTTTTATTACCAATATCATTTAAGTAGCAAATCATGCCCATTTTGAATACTTTATCCTGCTATTTTAAGAATTTTTTGGAGGTCATCTTAACAAAGAACACTTTGTACCCACATCTGTCCCATTCTCACCTATAAGAGCACTAAAGCATGCTGTCACACCCAAATTGTGCTCACTGCTCTTATTTGTATTTTTGTTTGTTTAAAATATGTTTTAATTGCCCTGGCTGGTTTCTCAGTGGTTAGAACATTGACCTGTGGACCATTGGGTCATAGGTTCAATTTCCGGTCAAGGGCATGTACCTTGGTTGCACGTTGCCCAGCCCCAGTAGGGGCTCATGCAGGAGGCAACCAATCAATGTGTCTCTCTCACATTGATGTTTCTCTCTCTCTCTCTCTCTCTCTCTCTCTCTCTCTCTCTCTCCTCCCTCCCTTCCACACTCTCTAGTAATCAATGGAAAAAAACATCTTCGGGTGAGGATTATGTGTGTGTGTGTGTGTGTGTGTGTATGTGTGTGTGTGAACGCACACATGCTTTCATTGATTTTTAGAGAGAGAGGGAGAGAAAGGGGGGGGGAGAGAGAGAGAGAATGTCATGAGAGAAAAAATCACTAATCAGCTGCCTCCTGTGCACCCTCTTTTGGGGACTGAGCCCACAACCTGGGCATATGCCCTGACTGGGAATCAAATCCTGACCTTCTGGTTCATAGGTCAACACTCAAACACTGAGCCACACTGGCCGGCCAGATTCTGGATTTTTAAAAGCAAATTACTGTTACAAGAATTAAGATAAGCAAAACCATGAAAAGTAGTTGGTAAACAGCAGGGCCTTAATAAAAAGAACAAATGGCAGGTCCCTCCTCTAGGCATGCGGACTTATAAGGTGGCTGCAGCTCCCAGCATGTCTACCCACCTCATCAAATTCTGCACTCAGCTTCAATTATTTTTCATGTATCCCCCCAGATAACACTGGCACTGGGTTTCAGAGGGAAACTAGTTAAGAGAGGAATGAAAAAGAAAAAGTGAGGAACACTCTAAATCATTCTAAATGGTACTCAAAGGTTTAATATTCTTCTGAGTGGATGCTTTTAAAATTTGCAGAGTTCCACCAGGCCCATTCAATGGGGAATATATCTTTTCCATGGCTTATAAAGATCAACACAAAACAAAAACAACAGGCATGAAAGTGCTATAAGCCTATAATCGAGAGGCCTTTCACATAATGTGGCAGAAACAATATCTTAGAAGGATAGGCATCTCTACCACCATTCTTTCTCCCCTTCCGCTTATTCTTTCAAAAATTACTGGTGCAAGTACAGGGCGACAGCTGTCTATGCTTCTCCATATCCCTTCACCTTAGCTCACAGACAGATTTCTCAGACTCTCCTTTGCTTGGAAAATGCTCTGTAAAGAAATAACTGGAAACAAATTAGTCATCCTGCAGTCTATTGATTAAGCCACACTAAATCAGGGTCACACTGGGTGTGCTTTGGGGAAAGGAAAGCAATCAATTCAAGGCTGCAAAAAAAATTAATGAAAACATGCAGAAGTTTCAGCCCTTTTTTACCTTGTTATTAACATTCAGGCTGAGTCCTGAACATATTGCCCAAGGGCAATAACAAACCCAAGATGGAGAAAGGGAAAGCTCATTATTAACTACATTACATGGAAGGCTGGTGGCAGACAGGGGTTAGCCTCTGCGTCTTGAGTTGTAAAGAAATGGATGCTGGCAAAGAAGACTTATCCAGAGAGGAAGACAGTCAGTCACATCTTACTTATCTCTGGGAAAATCCATGTAAATGGAGGCTGTTAAGTAAGAAAATTGCTATTTCCCCATCTATATAAAGCAAAGAGGGACACATCATATGCAGAGAGTCAGTCCTGACTCAATGAGTTCCAATAATTATAACTCTTATTATTTTTGACAATATATTCTGCTAAAGATGGAAACATTTTAAATAAGTAGCAGCTTATCTTTTTATTCTGTAAGGGTTTACTATAATTCAAATCACTAATAACTAAGTATAACTAACTCATTTCCCAGGTCTTAATTAGGACATTTCTTATTTTAGGAGGACTTCCCAGACCTTTAAAGGCTGGGTTGGATTACTCTACTGTATTCCTCCATTCTTTTATTTCAGAGAGAAAGGGAGAGGGAGAGAGAGACAGAAACATCAATGATGAGAGAATCATTGATTGGCTGCCTCCTGTATGCCTCCTACTGGGGATCAAGCCCTAAACCCGGGCAAGTGCCCTGACCTGGAATTGAACCTTGATCACCTGGTTCATAGGTTGATGCTCAACCACTGAGCCACACTGGTTGGGCTATTCTCTCATTCTTTGCAGCTCTTCCCCACTACCCTGTGAGCACCATGAAATGCTACTCACTTCTGTCTTGTTCCTATTGGCTTGTATAAAGCAAAGTCCACAACGTGATTTCTTCTGGAAGACCAGACAACACAGCCGATTAAAGAAAACCCACATCTCTGGGTTCCATGTTTTTCTCGGTAGCCTCAGTAACCAATTATCTTCCAACACTGATTCCATACTCAACTCAAAGCAGAATCCACATTTTAAAAATAATAATGCAGCTTTCCTTAGATGAGAAGAAATTAAAAATACCACACTCTCCCAAAATCATATACTCAGGAAACAAAGATCATTTCTACTTATAACTTTAATTTATACAAAAAGTAGAATGATCTCTTTAGTGAAAACATGTTTTCAAATTGGAGCTTCATTGAAATTCAGTTGTGTCTGTCAAGGTGGTTGGCATGAATTAACTAACAGAACCTCCAGCGATGTTTAAGATCTGTGCTAAAAAAATGTTCTCAAATAAAATTTTGATATTCAAAATTTTCTATGCTCAAAAACAAAACTCTAAGAACTTCTTGATGGTGATTAGTGGCAGTCTCTTTGGGAAGTGAAGGTTAATTATGAGCAGAAAGAAAATGTCAGTGACTCTTTTGCTGGAGCTCATTCATTAACATTAAGTTAATAGGAATCCAGAAGTGGTCAGCTGCTAACACTATGCATTTGGCATGAATTTTGTAAATCATGCCTCAGTTCCACAAGGAAATGCTACAGTACTCACTAGACGACTAAGAACAAAAAAAGAAGAAATAATATCTGCCACTCAGATGATCTCCCTGGCCAGGCCATCTTCCTATCTTCACAGCACAAATTAGATGAGTGAGGCTTTCTTTCCCAGTGTTGTTTGTTATTGAAATGCTCTCTGAATTATTCTCATTTCAAGTGCCCAAATCAGGTATTTCAAGTCCCCAAATCAGGTAGGTATTCCTCCCTGCCTCCAAGACTTAATTCTTAAACCAGACTTTAAAAAACTAAAAAACAGGCAAATACTACATATAAACCTTGCCCAAAAATCACTACAAAATTGTACTGCATCACCTCATGATATTCTACCTGCTGTTAACTTATTGGGACACATCACAGAGAGAGAATCAGGCCTAAAAATTAGTTCTAGTAATGGTACTCGTAATATTTTTCGAAGTATTTTCTGCTAAAGATGGAACTATTTTACAACAGGTAGCCACCTATCTTTTTATTCTATAAGGTTCACTATAATGCTGAAAATAATTTAATATATATTTAATTTTTTAAAATGGATATTTTTAGCCTTGGCCAGGTAGCTCAGTTGATTAGAGCATCACCCTGATATACCAGGTTGTGGTATTGATCTTAGATCAGGACACATAAAAGAATCATCCAATAAATGCATAAATAAGGGGAAGAAGAAATCAATGTTTCTCTCTCTTCGTTTCTAAAAAATCAATAGAAAAATATTTTAAATGGATATTTTCATCTGCTGCCATTTCATTTATACCATTATTTTAATTAATGGGTCATTCATCATTTTAGAACTTTTTCTGTATTTGAGTGGGCTACTGTTACCTTTTTAGTATTTTTATACTTAAAAAATAATTATAATGCCCTAACCGGTTTGGCTCAGTGGATAGAGCGTCGGCCTGTGGACTGAAGGGTCCCAGGTTCGATTCTGATCAAGGGCATGTACCTGGGCTGTGGGCACATTCCCAGTAGGGGGCGTGCAGGAGGCAGCTGATGGATGTCTCTCTCTCTCATCGATGTTTCTAACTCTCTATCCCTCTCTCTTCCTCTCTAAAAAAAAAAAATCAACAAAATATATTTCTAAAAAAATTATAAGTATTCCAGTTACAAACTTTAGATACTTTACAAGATAAAATTCAGCCTTGGCTGATGTGGCTTAGTTGGTTGGAATGTTGTCCCATATACTCAAAGGTTGTGAGTTCGATTCCCATTCAGGGCACATGCCGAGGTTGCAGGTTCGATCCCCATACGAAAGGCAAATATTTCTTTCTCTCCCCCTACCTCCTCTCTCTAAAAAGCAATAAGCATATTCTCAGGTGAGGATTTAAAAAAAAATCATTTTCTATTTTTTCCAATTGCCAATTATGCTAATGTCTTTGCAAAAATAGAAAAGATAGTAGTATATGCATGTGTTATGAAAGCTCCCCAAATGATATCTTTGCTACTAAAGCTTAAAATGCAGCCCTTAATAATTTAAGCATAAACAATCTTTCTAAGTCCTTCTACACTACAAATACTGTGGGGAAGCAATATATCCTGTTACTTTGCTGTGAGCCAACCCTGAGCAACAGGAACAGGAAAGAGAGGGAATTGCTGGGCCCAGTAATGAGAAAAGAGCGAAGGGGAAGGTAGTCATCCCACCCACCCTTCAGTTTGCTCCACCCATAACCAACAGCCCTAAAATGCTAAGGACTCTTAGATGATCTAAAAATGGTAATCCATTAACTATCCATTTTCCATTTCTTTGACAACAGCCTCCACAAAAAGCATTATGGAATCCTTACTGTGTTTCAAGTACAACTCAGAGTTAGGTACATGGGCTCATCTAACAATCCCATAAAGCTGATGGTATTATTCCTATTTTACAGATGAAGAAACTGAGACTTACCCAAGTTTGGTGACTACAATGAGAATGCAACTTAATTGGTTTGACTCTAAAACCTGGACCTCAATAGTATTTCTGCCTCCAGGGTTAAACCACCTCCCTCACAGCCCTCAGACTCCTAAGGAACTTAAAGTACCCCTTCTAAGCCTACTAAGGAATATTCTTTCATGCAGAACTGATATTCATGAACCCTCCTTCACGCATGCCCAGAACTAGTGCTGAAGTGAAGGAGCTCGCCCACTGCACTACTCAATTTCTTATTAAGAAAACACTCCATATATTAGAAACCTTACTTTGGAGTCTCAAACGGGAAAAAATACATGATGTCTATGAAGAAAGTGGTTTCTCCCCATGACTGCCGAGATCTTTCCATACTAAGTGTCTTAATTATATGAGATTTTTTATCTCTTACCTGAATTCCTCCACCCAACTTCTCTGCTGTCCTAGGCACTCTATACCTTGATTCCCACACCATAAAGACAAATGACCATGAAGAGAGGCACCATTCTTAGAGATTTCCATTTTGTCCACTTCCACTTTGTGTGCAGTTCAGAAATGGGGAGGTTGTTTGGAGAGCGAGAACAGAAAAAAATTCCTAAAGTTGGGCTTCCTCTTTCTTTTCTATCCAAAGGGAGGAAAATGGAGCTACACAGGGAGGAAAATTCAGGTACAAAGAGAAACGTATTTGCCGAGCTTTGGCGTTTACAAGGAATGACTGTTTGCAAAGCTGAAGACCCAGAGGAAAAAGATTAGAGAAGTATTTACCCTGTTAGCCTGCCAAAGGGAAGTAAAAGTTCTAAAAAGTGAATATATTTGGGTGCAAATGCCAAAATGGTGAAGCAGTCTTGTATATCCTCTAAAAAATTATTTGGCGACACAATTTCACAAATAAAACCTGCCTTGTACATGGCATTTTCAACTGTAATGGGCAAATACAAGGGGAACTATTTCATCCTGGCAAAGGGCAGAGGCTTGCCTTGACCTTTAGGGGAAAAAGCTTCTGAAAGCTGAGTTACAATTTTGGCTTCCAAACCAATTTAGTGTAACAGGGAACCTGAAAATATAACATCTACGTACAAACATAAAACATTATTATTGCTAATATTGATAATGTTGCCCTTCCTCTCTGAAGGTTGATTAAAAGACACCCTTCAGTCCATCAAAATCTACAGGAAAATACTCCAGACAAGGGCTCCACTATGGATGCTAATTCGTAACTTCAGGTTTTGAGACCCATGCAAAACACAATGTCATTCATTTACTAATGCTGCTCTCTTCTTGTAGATACACGTTCCTCTCTTTTCTTCCTTCATTTGCTTTCCATTTGCTCCATTCCTTCCCTCTGCTAAGTGGCATAAATAAAATAGATGTTTTGGGTTTTTTGAAACAATCGTTATTTGTAGCAAATAAAGCACTATAATCTCAATATTATGTGAAAGACAAATTAAATAGCTTATATTTCTCTAAGTGCAAAAAAATCCCTGCATTTTTCAAGTTATTTTGAGGTAATCAAAAGAAAAAAAATAACAACTCTTTACCATCTCCTACTTATCTTCATTAAAAAATATACTAGGGAGAGAATCCAAGATGATGGCATAGGTAAACACCTAAACTGCTGCCTCACACAACAATTTCAAAACTACAACTAAAAGACAAGACGTCTATCACCCAGAACCACGGGAAAGCTGGCTGAGTGGAAGTTCTACAACTAGAAGGAAAGAGAAAAGAGTACTGAGACATGCACAAGTGCTGAAAAGCTGAGGTACGGAGGCGAGTGATCCGGGCTGGCGGCAGGCGTTGTTTTTTTCAACCCAAAGGGAGACAAGGCCCCGATTACCCTGAAATACAGTTTCTGGGGAGACACGGGGGACCCAAACTCCTACGGGGAGAAACTGGACTGTCTGCGATCGGGTCGGAAAGTGAGGGGGGCTTGCTTGCAGAGCTGCGAGCAAGAATAATTGTTTACTGCACTGGGGCACGGGACGCAGTTGGAGACACAGAGCCGGCTAACCAGCAGCCATCGCTGTTTGCCATGCCCTAGCCTAGTGATGCCCTGAGACCCCGCCCCACACAACCCACAAACCCACCCAAGCTCCAAGCAGCAGCTTTAGCATAAGAAAGGCCTGCCCTATCGCAGCTTAACCTATCAAACTTGCAGCCTGGGTCAGACAGCTCCAAAACCTCCAAACCTCAAGCAAAGAGGAGAAAACTGTAGCTCTCGCTGTAGCTCCTGCTGGGTGGACTCAGACAATAGCTGACCTGCACCCCATTGGAGATCCAGAAGCCAGTATACCTAGTGGTCAGTGTGAGAAACCAGATTTCAACTCCTCACATCCATAAGTGACACATTCAAGAGGCAGACTCAGCGAGCACCAAAGCCCCACTGAAACAAGTCCTGCACCATAAGCGTGTCTCCAGCACAGCAGTTCTTATAGACACAGCGAGTCCTCACAGCTGATTGGCCTGGAGGTCAATTCCTCCCAGCGTACCAACAGCAATTAAGGCTTAACTACACCAAGACTTTGCACTCAGCCCACAAAGGGGTGTACCAAGAGCGTCCACATCAGGTGATTGGGGAGGCTGAGCTACTGCCCCCTATAGGTCACCTACCACACAAAGCCACTCCATCAACACAGGGAAGCAGCCAAAATGCGGAGACAGAGAAACATGTCACGAATGAAAGAAACAGAGGAAAGCAAACTACTGGACGACATAAGAGTTCAGAACCACATTTATAAGGTTACTCAAGAATCTTCTAAAAACCGCCGAGAAACTTGATGACACTTCTGAGGAGCCTAGTGAGACCTTCAAGGACCTTAATGAGAATGCCAAAAAAAATGGAAAAGGACCAGTCAGAAATGAAGCATACACTGTTTAAAATAAAGAATATACAGAAACTCAATTGTAGATCAACGTACCCCAAGAATCAAACCAAAGATCTGAAATATGAGGAAACAAAAAACACCCAACCAGAAAAACAAAAAGAAAAAAGAATCCAAAAATATGAAGATAGTGTAAGGAGCCTCTGGGACAACTTCAAGCGTACCAACATCCGAATTTTTGGGGTGCCAGAAGAAGAGAGAGAGCAAAATACTGAAAACCTATTAGAAGAAATAATGACAGAAAACTTTCCCTACCTGGTAAAAGAAATAGACTTACAAGTCCAGGAAGCGCACTAACCCCATACAAGAGGAACCCAAAGAGGACCACACCAAGACACACCATAATTAAAATGTCAAGGGCAAAAGACAAAGAGAGAATCTTGAAAGCAGCAAGAGAAAAACGGTTAGTTACCTACAAGGGAGTACCCATACGACTGTCAGCTGATTTCTCAGCAGAAACTATGCAGGCCAGAAGGGAGTGGCAAGAAATATTCAAAGTGATGAACAGCAAGAACCTACAACCAAGATTACTCTACCCAGCAAAGCTATCATTCAGTTGAAGGTCAGATAAAGAGCTTCACAGACAAGAAAAAGCTAAAGGAGTTCATCGCCACCAAGCCAGGATTACATGAAATGCTGAAGGATATTCTTTAAGAAGAGGAAGAAGAAGAAAAAGGTAAAGATAAAAATTATGAACAACAAAATGACATCAAATACATACCTACCAAGTGAATCTAAAAATCAAGTAAATAAAAAATCTGAAGAACAGAATGGACTGGTGAATATAATAGAATCAGGGACATAGAAAGGGAGTGGACTGACAATTCTCAGGGGGAAGCGGGTGTGAGTGGTGTGGGAAGAGATTGGACAAAAATCTTACTCCTATGGATGAAGACAGTGGCAGGGGGTAAGGGCATGGGGTAGGGTGGGATGGGGAATCAGGTGGAGAGGAGCTTAGGGGGAAAACAAAACGAGGAACCCCTGTAATCTGAACAATAAAGATTTATTTAAAAATATATATATATATATATATACTATACTTCTTACCTGGCCGGTGTGGCTCAGTGGTTGAGTGGCAGCCCATGAACCAGGAGGTCACGGTTCAATTTCCAGTCAGGGCACATGCTAGGGTTGTGGGCTCGATCCCCACACAGTAGAGGCATGCAGGAGGCAGGCAATCGATTATTCTCTCTCATCATTGATGTTTCTATCTCTCTATCCCTCTCCCTTCCACTCTCCATAAAATAAAAAATACTTTTTAAAAAATACTATACTTCTAAAGTTTTATGTAAGTAATCACAATTCATAATTTTTCATAAGATGTATTTGTACAATGAAATACTATGCAGCTATAAAAAGAAGGATCTCTTACCCTTTGAGATAGCATGTAAGAACCTACAAAGTATTACACTAAGCAAAATGAGCCAGAGAAAGACAAGTATCACATGATCTCACTTGTATGTGGAATCTAATGAACAAAATAAACTGAAGAAAAAAACACATCCAGAGACATGGGAGCATGGAACAGACTGACAAATCTCAGAGGGAAGGGGGGTGAGGGCGGGAAGAGATGAACCAAAGAATTTATATACACATAACACAGACAATAGTGCGGTAGGCCTGGGGGGAGGCAGGGTAAATGGGGGGTTAAAGGAGGTGGGGAAAGAGGGACATCTGTAATACTTTCCACAATATAGATAAATGAAAAAGTAACTTTTAAAAAATGAATTCTTATATTGGAAGTACTTATGCCAGTAGCTTTCCATCTGCAGTGCGGTTATTAACTGTGGGTGTCATGGAAGAGTGGCAGTTATACACCATCAACGTCATATCCAAATTACCTGGAAAAGGAAACCAACCAGCTTTTCCATTTAGCTCTAAACTGATAATGAAAATCAATCTACCAGACAGTATCTGCCTACTATAGTTTCAGAGTTTATAAGTGAGGTCAGACAGGAGTCTTCAGAGTAATGTTTAAAATCGTCCTTTCAATAAATAAGCAATCTGTATCTTCATATTATGGTTTCATGCTATGAGGCTAATTCATACTATAAGTGAACCAAAGCCTATTTCTATTAGAGTCAACAATTCTTTTCTTATGATAATGCAATCATTTTTCAGAATAATGAATCAGAATGTTTTCCTAAAAATGTTCAATTCAAAACAAATACAGAATCTGCAGTGCTAAAAAAACTGTAGGTGTTGAGCTTTTCCATTTTTCCTTTTTGGAAGATATATCATCCTTTCCCCACCTATTTATTCAAGTTTGAATGAAAAGTTCCTGCTTCAGTTCAGAGTTTGATCTTCTTGGCTATGATGTTTTCTTTGGCTTTGACCCTAATGAGAGGCAGTCTCTACACACGCTGTCAATCATCTACATCAAATGCCTGCGTGAGGAAAAACTTACTTCTTACTACAGAACTCTGAGGCCCTCTTTGGAGGGAAAATGTGGTGTATGACTTATTTCCATTTTTCTTCTTTTTCACATGAGGGTACTTAGGACATATTGAAAGATCCTTTTATGGTTATTATAATTAAATCAGTAAAGTAACTCCCACCCTTTTTCTCTTTCTTTCTTTGGAGACACATAAGAAATGTTCACTCCAGAAGTAAAACTGACCAATCTTGATCCTCGGAACTCTTTGGGGACAACTTCTTTCCATTGTAGGATAAAATAACCTCGAAAACAAGAATATGATTCCTGGCCTTTTCGCTCTTTGTATGTCTTCCACTACAGTTATTTTAGAGATTAGAGTTAATCCCCCCAAACAGTGACTGTGCAGCATGGTAGGGTATTGATTACATCTTATGATAAGAATACCCTGCCAGACCTGGGCTTCAACACTCTGTGAACAGTCGGTCAGGATTATTAGGGTAAAATGTTAATAGTAGATTCACTTCTCTGTTCCAGGGCTTAATTACTGCACGAGGGATCTTGAAATGGCCATTCCATTAGCTTTAAGTGGTACTAATTAGGGTTTGTAATTTAGACCCTATGTCATACATTGACACAAACACAGGCCGTGCAAAGTTTTGGCTTTTTCTACCACAAAACACCACCTTGAAGATTAAAAATGAGACTAAATAGTCTTAAAGGGCAGAATTTTCATTTCAGAAAGGAAATAAGCAACCTCTGGTTGTTGCAGTGGGAGGAACCAGTGAGCGGAAAGCTCTAGTTCACAAATTAAATTCTGGCTGAATTTTAATATCAAGACTTGTTTTTCCCCTCACAGCGCCAGAAATGCATTCCAGAGCCAACGTTCTCAAGTGAAAACATACAGTATTTAGACAAGCAGTAATTCGCTAGCAATGTTTCCACACAATCATTTCACAAACGATTGCTAATCACGCCATGTGAGGGAAATCTCTAAACTAGGGAATAATATATATGGCCATAAATTAAATTATCACACTGATAAATACAAGAAAAATGGTCAAATAAAAGAATTTGCTTGAAGCTGGTTCAGAGTACTAATAAAGTCTGTTTTGGATACATAATCAAACCTTAGGAATATGAACAGTCTCTTTTCCCTGAAATGCTTAGTAAAATTATTTCTCCCCAAAGTAGTAATATAATATTCAATAGTTTCCCATTCAGCCACTTATCATCTTAACTTCCAAGGACTAAGCTCTTAAAAAATTACCTATTGAGGGCCTTCCAGTCGGTTCCTGTCAATCCACACTCTCCCTTCCCTTCCTCTTCATACCCTCTAAAGCCACTACTGGGAGCAGCACAGGTGGGCAGGACAGACCCAAAGCCTCCTGGTGAAATCTCTGGCTGAGAAGAGGGAGGCATTCCAACCCACTCCATTTTCCTCCTCCTGCTCCAAAGGAAAGACACAAAGGTGGTGACTGAAAGCAATAGAGAGCCATGAGAAAGACCCAGAACAGGCGCACGACTCCCTCCCAGCTTCAGAAACACAAAAGAGCATGGAAGAAGTCAGGGTTATAAACAATCTTTAGTGGTAAAAAAGCAGTAATGTTTCACATATGGCAGGATCTGGCAGACTATGTTACAGAGCCAGCTCATAAAATGCTTAGCTATCAAATTAATTCCAGTTGGCTGGGATATGAACTCTGTCACATAGACTGAAAACTTGATGAAACATCACTAAATGTAATGATAAGGAGCCATGGAGGTGCTGCTGGAAAAGTAATCATGAAGCTTCAGCTTGGTTAATGATTTTGTCAATATCTGGAGAAGAGGAATTCCAGGGAACCAGGAAACCTCTGGGGGATTCTGCAAACATTAGGAAGAAATTACACAGAGTTTGTAAAACCAGTACTTTTAAAAGGCGGAGGCATTATTTTAAAACAGTGAGCTCAAAAAAATGCTCGACACTAAATTTTAAAGCTTAAAATGATTTTTTCTTTATGAGTGTGACAGTGAAGCTTAGCACAGTTCCAGAAAAAAAGCCCACTGGAAACTCACACCATGCGCCCGAGAGAAAAATCAGGCCTTTCAGTTTGCTCTCCTCCTGATCCTTAGGCACTGAGTGAAAGAGCACAGGTATGTCAAGAGAAATGACAGCAAAATGAAATAGGCCCATGGCTTTCCTTTCATAAACTTCCTGGCATTCTTTCCCCAGAACCAGAACTTCAGTTTAATGACACTGCAAATAAAAGATTCAACCAGGCGTTTTGCATCCTTTTTAGAAGAGCATGAGCACTAAATGAACAAGTGAATTTAAAAAATTGATACAATTTCTAAATTAAACTGCTAAGCATTTACTCAAACTTTTCCAAATAAATATATAGATGTGGCCATTCTCTCTCACATAAGAGTAAGTTTTAGCAAGATGTCACTAACAAATGACCTGGGTAAGTTAGAACTATTTTTCTCCTTTTATGGCCCCTACCATATCATCCTGCTCTAAAATAAGGAACAGGGAGCATGGGAGATATATGTGTTTAAAGCTAATTCATAATAGTGTCATAAAGAGTAAAATATTTGAGAACAATATTATACTCATCATATCTCATTGAAAAGAAGCAGAGTCCACAATGGCAGAAGTCATTTGAGAAATAATGTAATGCTGCAAAATATAGAGACATGTGTGTTTTCCAGAAGATAATGCCAAGAGAGGAAATTCATCAGGAACACATTCCTGTGGGGGTATAGAGATTCTTGAAGGTTTTTATTTTACTTCATAGACCCAAAGCTAAAAGAGAATCACAATGTTTGCTTTCAAAAATAGTCAAATGCTACTTATTTCTTGAAGTAGAGAAATTTTAAAAAATAAATTATATTTTAAATGGCTTGAAAATTTATCTTGGGTAAATTTATAAAATAAAGGTTCCGGTACAAATAATTATATCTAAATTAACCAGTTAAATTCATACAATTTTCTTCTAAATCAGCTCAACTATCTTTAGATGTTTATCACTTATTAGCAAAACTGAGAGAAGGGCATAGCAGTTAGACTAGACCACCATGAGATGAACTCTGAGGTACTGATCTTGATCCGGCCTGCAATGTCTCTAGGACTGTTCATATTGTGTCTTTCATTTCAATTTTTAAACAGAAAAATCACTTATTCTAACCCAGCAGGATAATTGTGTTTATGAACTGATTCCAGAGTCTCCTACCGATTTGATATTCCAGACTCAAACAGCCCAATCAGAGCCATCAGGGAAGAATATCAGAGTCTCAGAAACCTTCTCTTTTAAGCGTTTTGAATGAAGGCACATCTTTGAAAACAGAGTAGGAGGTAGGAGTTCTGGGGTACTTCTGCCTAGGCTTCCATTTCCAACAGTGTGCTCTCAGGCAAGCCATGCAACTCTCTATGCCTCCGGTTCCTTAGCTATAAAATGGGAACAACAATAGTACCGACCACATAAGAGTTGTGGTGAAGACTGAACTAGCTAATACACGTTAAGCATTTAAAACATAACTAGGTGTATCACTAGGGCTCAATAATTTTAGTTACTTCTATTATTACTTACTGGGATTGACTGAAACCTTTATAATACACAAGCGGGCTGCAAAAGTGAGACCCAGAATGTACACTTAAATGACCAGTTCCATCTGCATTACCCTCACATTCCTAGAATTCAGAATGTTTCAAACTATTATTTATTCTCTTGTATACAATCCAAGATATAAAGATTCAAGTTGTATGTTCATTACTATTTCTAGACACAAGTGAGAAACAATATTAATGTTCCAGAAATTCAATGTTTGCATGGCATCAAACTTTTGGTGGCAAATTGGATGTGAGCAATGTAAGCAAAATCACTAGACTGCATCAATAATCTGACTCCTTATAGCGCAGTGGTAGTTTTCCTGCAGTTTGCTGTGGCAATGAATATAGACAGCGTTGATCCATTAAGGACCATGCCTGCTGTCTTAATGCGTTTCTTCAAGTAATTCAATCACGTTTGTTTGGAAGAGACTTTGCATTATCTTAGGGACATTCAGATACTACCAGGTTTCTCGGGGTATGCTAATGCATTTAAATTGCAGAGGGGCTTCCTGATTGCATTAAACATGCATTCATCTTCCCTTCCTTATCTTTGCAGAGGGCATGCCACATGCTTTGTCATAACCAAATGCAAGCTTCTATTGAGCTGGGGTTGCTAATTATATTTTGAAGAGCAACTGGTTTCTTTCTTAGTAGTTATTCATCATCCACCAAATAAAATCATATCTGAAATATGTGTAGCACACATAAATATATTTCCTGACTCCCAAGTAAAGGCATATGTGGATGAATCCCAAGAGTGGGTTTGGTAGAAAGTCTAAATGCCTAGGAAGAAACTAAAAGAAAAAAATGGAAATTTTAGAAATATCAAGGTCATTAGGTAAAACTCACTCTTCCCTTTTCAGGGAAAATAGACAAAAGAGAGCATGAGATGTAAGTAATACTCAGAAGAAAAAAAGTATTGACTCTCTTCATAGTGACATTCTCATAAATTGCTAGAAACAATTCACTCAAAATATCAGCAGGGCTTCCTGTCTCTCCCCAATGCAAAGGACACATAAAACTCCCTGCAGAAGCACTGGAGCCTGTGACAAAATCCCTCTAACTTGTACATCTGTGATGGTTTTTCTTCCACAGAGAAGAGAAAATATGGGGAAATGAAACTTTTGACAGCCTTTGTGATGTTCAGTAAGGTGGACGTATGTTTGCAAACTTCAAACCTGAGTGACTTGCTGCAGCACCTTTGCTGACAGCCAACATTAAACACATGTCTTGCATGGAGGCTCCTCTGGGGGGTGGGCTTGGGTTGGGGGAGGAGGTAGGGGAGGAGAGAGGAGCGTGCCTGCTGTCAAGGGAAATTAACTGTCTACCTTAAGGAGTCTTACAGACCATCATTTTTATCAAAACCACATAAGGAGCAGTTTCCTTAAGCCACAAAACACATTTGGAAATCTATCTTTGTAATTAATTGATTTCGATATTGAAATTAACCCCAAGAAGGAAAACTGGACGCAAATCTATTTTAGAAGGCAATGACCTTAAGGCACACAGGAGCACAAATCCTGAACTCTAAACTGTGCACGGTCACCTAACATGCCTGTCCCCATTATCACTCCGACACTGAGAACTGTAGGATCCCACTATCCATGAAAAGCTTACATTGTGAATTCACTCACCAGATATTACCGAGAGTCTAGTGTATGCGGGACAGCAATGAACTTCCAGGTATGCAAGGCCAATTGAAATGCTCACTAGCACCTTCTCTATGGGGAGAAACATCTGAGGACCATGAGAAAAGACACTTAGAGAATAATTACATGCCAGGTCAACCAGCGCATAGAGGAAAGGGGAGGAATATGAGGGATGTCAGGTGTCCCAGCAAAGATGTTGCTGAGGGGTGAGTAGAAATTCACCAGGTAAAGAAGGAAAGGGCATCGGTTGGGAGAAAACACACTGGAGGAAGAGAAGCAAGTCAGAGCACTGAGGTCTGTGGAATGTTAAGAGTTTAGAATGATACAGACTACAGAAAGCAGACAAAGAGATCCTTCATTCAGTTCTAGAACTGACCCTGGCTCCTGGACCTTGGAACAGAATTCCTGTTCAGAGATGACATTTTGAAAGTAACAGCTACAACTACTGAATGAGCGAGACAATGTACAGTGAGCTGAAAGGGGTTCAGGGCAGACTGTGAAGAACTTGTGCTGAGTGAGTAGGCAGAGAGAACAGAACTTAACAGGCCTGAAGTAGAATGAGAGGCCAGAGATGGTGGTGACAGGGAAGCAGAGAAGGAAAATGTTGAAAGATAAAGCATAATCAGCTGTGAAAAGGATGACAAAATCAGGAGAGATAAGGCTGAAAAATACCCTTGAGACTTAGACAATCAGGTATTGAGGTCAGTAGAGTGCAAAGTAAACTTTGGGGGAAAGGAGGGAAATGAAGAGCACAGATTGAACAGTTTGGTAGGGAGAAAAGAGGCTTTTCAGTGATGGGTGAAGGGGGTGAATTGCAGAAAGAGATTTTATGAAAGGAGAGAGGTCGAGTTGAGCATAAATTTTGGTAGATCTCAGGGAAAGAGCCATTAGAAAGATAAAGACTGAAGACACGGGAGAGATTAGGTCTAAAAAACAAAAAAGAAACAAATAAAAACAATATCCCAGAGGGGATGAAGAGAAATGGAATAAAAACTAGGAGAGGAACAGTTCCCAGAAAAGGAAGGGACACACAAAGAAATGTGCCTCTGCAACAATAAAATTTTAAGGGTAAAGAAGGAAAACAGGGAATTCAGCACTGGAGAGTAAGGGACTTCTTTGTAATAGATTTTCTTCAATTCTCAGATTATGGGACAACCTAATTAGGAATAAGTCTCCACAAAGGCCAGGACAATGTCTGGCTCACAGTACCCACTGGATAAATATTTACTGGGAGGAGAGGGGGACTGAAAAATAATGAACAGAAAAATATGACTACATGGAAGAATTTCCCCCCAAATTCAGTTTACTTTAAGTATAGTCAAGTCCTGTTGAATGTAAGTTGCAGCATGAAAAAATCAATACGTCAAGCAAAACCCCCCAAAAAAAGTCAAGAATCAAGGCTTAACAAGCAGAGGGACTCCCACATTTCAGAGATGAATGTGGTTCCTTTTTTCCTCAGTGAGATCCTCTTTTCAATTTTCCTGAAAGCTTCAAAATAAGAAAGGACTGAAGATCCATTCGCGTGCCTTTCTGAGAGCTGATGCACCTCTATCAAACCTGCTCAGAACTTCTCATTCCATTTTAAAGAATGGATTTAGAGGCCTCTTTTCATACAATGTTCTTCTCTATTCTTATTTCCAACTTACATTTAAAAAAATAACATATGCAAACAGATACTGATGGCTTTGCTGATGCTGCTGCCCTGAGCACTCTGGGAAGAGGGAGAGAATGCCCTGCCCAGGAGGGCACTGCTGCCCGGGAATCCAGCAGCCACCAGAAAGGTGCAGGTGGATTAAAACCCAGAAAGCAAAGTGGCAACGAGAAATGTGACTGCACAGAATTATGTTCTGATAGTCAAGCAGCTAAAGTGAAGACAGTGAATAAATATAATTAACAATAGATTCAAAATAAAGAGGTTAAAGACATAGAGCTTTTAATATGTGAGAATTAAAAGCAAAATTCCAAAGACCTATTAAAATAGTTAATATTCATCAAGTTTGTGTTGTGCTTTTACAATGAGCCCACCCACTTACTGATGATTCCTTTGCTCATTTACTCCAAACATCCTTTACTGACTGCCCATTATGCAGCACAGCCTTGTGAGTCACAGCCAGTGCCTACTCACTGCAGTGATGTGAGGGCCTCCCCAGCTGCCCATGCCTGCTCATTGTACCCTGCGATAGTCTTACATCCAATGGACCCCTGACTAATCCCTCATGTCACACTTCTCCCTCCTTCTTGACTGAATTTGTTGTTCCTAAACACAAGCTTACATATTGAAGTTGCCTAAGAATGTTGCTTTAAAGTTGCAAACAATCTTTCTTTGAAAAGTATGGTTCTTAATTTTGAGGTAAGAGTTTTACTTTTCCTGGTGCTGAAATTCCTTCTCTTGAATAAAACTGGCAACCTATGTTAGTTGCCAGTTATTTTTTCTTTGAATGATTCATAATCCTTGAGTCTGGAAAATACACTCAATTACTTTTAGCTCGCCTGACTTTTCTTCCAAGGCTGTAGAACACGGTCTATATTTATCATGTGGACAAACTGGTCCTGGGCACCCTGGTGCCTCACCTGGCTGGAACAAGCCCCAAGCCCCCAAGATCTCTTACTTGCCTAAGAGGCTCTTTAGCCCCACAAGACAAGAATTAAAAAATTTTCTTGAAAAGTTGTTTTGAAGAAGTTTCAATTTTAAGCAGTTTTAGGACCATAGATCTTAAAAAATTCCATTTATTAAAAAATAATAATTGACTATTGTTTTTATAACTATAAATGTCAGTGACATCTGATACAATAACTAACATAAAGAAACCAAGTACTGCTGCTACCCCCAATAACGCAAATGACTAACACAGACACAATGTCCTACGAAAGAAGCCCAGCACCAAAGAGGACATATTGTGCGATTCCATTCATCTGAAGTCCCATCACAGGCAAAACCAGTCTCTCTACAAGGAGAGAAATCAGAAGAATAGCTACCTCCTAGAAAACAGTATTGACTGTCAATATGAGGAAGGTTTCGGGGGCCCTGAAGATGACCTATATTAATGTTCCATATATTGATCTGGGTTATAGTTATACTTCTGTAAAAATTCATACAAATTAATTGTATATCAGGATGTGTACATGTTAATGTATGTTATATCACAATAAAAATGAAAAGAAACAGAATAGCTTGTAAAATATTTACAGATTCTGAATTCATAGAACCTAATTAAGATACCTCCATATTCTTTCACTAAAAGGTGATATCCTAGAAACTTCTGGCATTTCACTTTGTTCTTCTTCCTATGCTCAAATACTTTCTCATCTACTTACAATGTGGTAGCTTCCAGTAATAGGCTGTAAAGAATGCTGAACTTAACCAAAGTAAACTGCAAATAATTCCTATTCTTCCACAAGTACTGAAGACTATTTGAGGACATCAAAAACTCCAATGTGTTTCATTTGCAAAAGAACAGACCCAGCATTTCCAAGTTAAAAACCACTATTCTTACAAAAAATTGAAATTAAGGTAATTAAAAACTAAATCATCTTCTATGATACTTCCACCTCTATTCTTTATATCTGTCTGTTCTTGCTTATCTTTCATGAATCAAAGAACTTGCCTTTTTCTTATTGAATAACAAAATTTCAAAAAATAGTCTTGCTTAGTTTGACGTTTATTTTTGTTTGTTCATTTGTTTTTGAGTATAAAAGGAAAATAAAAAGGGTTTCTTGAACATGAAATGGAAAACATTTCCTTAGTGGTATGACATATAAAAAAACACAGTAGGCAATATTAATGATTCAATGTTCAAATGACCATTACTGAAAGTAAAAAAAGCTTTAAATGACCAAGGATGAGCCCTGGGTATTATGCAGAAGCTCCTATAAGAAAGTATGCAAAGCACAAATAAGACGACAAAATGAATAGGGGTGAGAGTTTCTTTTCTGAGGGGCAAGGAGAAGAGTAAAATAATTTTGCAAATTATACAGAGAAACAAGGTATGGCCAACACCCGAAGGAATATAAGTTATTAAAGGTAGAGACCATGTTTTTCCTCTAGATATTCCTATGATATTTTTGATACCAAATTACATTATCAATTCAGGTTTCAAAATCAGATGTAAATGGCCTGTGGCTGAACATAAACACATTTCATTGAATGCTGAATAAGCATATTTTGGTTACTGCATCCAAGGCACATGCATGTACAGAATGCATAAAAAGCAGCACACAAATCATGTACACATTTTGCACTGAAAAGACTCTACTCTGTATTTTATATGTAAGCTTCCAACAATGTTCATTAATAATTATAAAATTTAACTGATAATAAGAAAACCTACATCCAAAATGTCTACTTAAACAAGGTCAAAATCATAGCAGCAGTCACGATGATTACAGGTTTATTTGGAAACACAGTTTTAGTTCCACACTAACTTTTACAGCAGAAGAAAGCCAGTCTTCATGTTGACTTAAGGTCACTGAGTTAACTTAAACTCATCATAGACCAGTTACTGGCACAAGAAAAACAAACAGAAAAATATATAAATAGGAGCAGAGAAGGAAAACGAAAGAGGACAGAAGGAAAGCCTGTAACAACTGCTCTTGATACAGCCAAATAAAAGTTTCCCTCTTAACCTTGTGCTGGAAAACAGAAAGTCAAAGCTGAAATAATGCAGAAGTCAACTATGACTCCTTGATCCTGCCAATGAGCGTCAGCATTAAACTGGTATGAAAAAGTAACCCAAATGCACAAGCAATGAAAGAAACCTTTCTATCCAGAGCTCCGCCTGCACAGTATATTAGAATGACTTACAATCCTAGATTTAAAGAATGTAGACCTGACCACTCAACATCTAGTTCACTGCATCCCAAATTCACTTCTGTGTCAGCATCTCCAGGGAACTGTCTTCCCGGGAAACTGTTCCTGTCTTTGAATTGCCATGTTCATTAGAGAATTATCAGTATCTAGAGTCGCATTTCTTTAACATCCAACCAATGTTGGAGTTCTAATCCAGATTTATGCAACAACAAGATACCAAATTGCTTTATCTCTTGTGATATACATTTATTTGAAAATAGGAATCAAATCTTCTGTTTTTCACTAACATTTTTGGTTTTTCCGACTGGTTCTCATAAGAAATAGCCTGTACTCTTCCTCTAACTAGACTGACATGTCTTACCTCTTTGACATTGTTGTTGAGATGTGCTTTGATATGTGTGCTGATTGGCTCTCCATTTTGCTCAGTAATTTAAAAAAAATTGCCAGGTAGTTGCAATCAGAATTCAGCCATATAGTACACATCATATTTTGAAAATACGGAAGTAAAAGCAAGGTCCTCAAAAAATTATTATCTCTAAAAGTTAGTTTGAAGATTAAATGCATTTAACATCTATAATATAAATTCCAAAGTGGTTATTCAAATGAGGGGTTTGAAATCTAAATATACCACCATTCAAGTGCTTCATAGGCCTTCACTGGTCAGACAGTTTGAAAACAGCAATATTTTTCATAATTCTGAGGACAGGACAAAAACCGCTGTGTTTCATAAAAATGCAACAGGGAAGGCACGTTTCCTCTCATGCATGAATAATGTATGATCTACAATGTTATTTGCTAGACTATCTAATCACCAGCATCTTTCAAAATGTCCAGCTTAGCTTTAGCTCATTAAGGACAAACATGTATCTGTATAAAAATATACCTGTGAACTCTCGGAATAATATTCCTCCAAACACCAATGCACACATCACACTGACATGTGGGGATACATTTTGTGCATTTCTCAAAGATAAAAATATTGGGAAAAGAAATAAAAAGTAGTTATTTCAGCTTGTGACATTCATGCTTACTCTAAATAATCAAACTTAAATTCCTCTTTTAAAACAAACCACACCCCTCCCCCCACAAATATACATACACACATACATTCAAAAACAGACCCAGGAGCTATCACACATTTTTAAAATAAAAGTGAAAAATCTAATGGAAACAGAACAAGTGGGTAAATAAGTAAGCTTTTAAAGCAAGGTTTCTTCTATTGGAAAAGATTTTAGGAAGGGTGTCCCACTAATCATGAAAAAATGATAAGGCAAAAGTTACTTTATGCATCCATCAACTTTTAATGTAGTCATAAGAGAAAGAAAAGGCGAAAAGCATTTAAAGTTCTAATATGTAGCCTCATATTTTTTTAAAAAATATGTTTTTTATTAATTTTTAGACAGAGAGGAAAAGAGAGGGAGAGAGAGATAGAAACATCAATGAGAGAAGAACATCACCTATTGGCTGCTTCCTACAGCGCCCCGAGCCAGGCATGTGCCCTGACTAGGAATAGAACTGGTGATCTCTTGGCTCCTGGGTCCACACTCAACTGCTAAGCCACACCAGCCAGACACTGTGTTTAACTAGTCAAATGATAAAAGTCATAGTTTTGGATCAGTAGTATAAAAAAGTAACTTTCTAAATTCACCTTTGTATTTCTGTATTTTATCCCATAACACACTTTCTATTTATGACAGGGGTAAAAAGATGTGAAAAAATGTAATATCCCATTTTAGATATGGAAGAAAGATTGACCTATTTCAATATCATTACTAAAGAAAAAATAATTTTATATTTTTATTCATAGCTAATGAAAACAACATTCACTGCAAATCAACAAATATTTTGCTAAGCACTACGATAAAATGCCTACTTACTTCTTTAAACAAATGTTAACTGTGTGCCCCATTTGTGTAGGAGATGCATCTGAACCCCTATCCTCCCTCCACTGTGGAAATAACGTTAGGAAACGACTTGAGAAAGGACAGATCTCAAAGAGCAGAAATCCAGGATGTTACAGGAACGCAAATTTGGAGTTTTGAAGACCTAAACTGGCGTTACCAAATTTACTCATTTGTAAGCATGAGTTAGTGCCAGAAAAAGTTAAAAAGACCTCTTGTGTCAAGACTACTTTAGACCAATATATATAATTCATATGTAGTTACAGAGTTTTCTATAAAAAACTGTGAAGATTTGTTGGCAAAGCTTATTACAAAACAGATAAACAAGCAAAACAGGCCTTCTGCAGAGCAGCCCATCAACCCATCCTATTGTTTACAAGAAAACAATAGTTTGCAGTTCAGTCACAACTATTCTTTGCAAACTCTCATATACCTGGGATGACACACAGGATAAGTAACTCCTTAATAATATCTTGACAGGTTAATGGCATTATAACATTTGCTCCATATCTCTGGATAATACCTCAAAGTGGGCTATATCAAAGACTTCTTTTCCATTTCAGTACACATCATTGTTAAGAGGGACAAGGGATTTTCACTATGTTAATTAGAGAAGTGCTAATAAGGTCACTATTAGAAACAGGGCTTCATGAGTGTTCCAAAGCCAGGAAGATAAAGCATGACAGCCATTATACGAGGCTCTCTCTCGGTCTTCAGAATCGCTGAAAGTTTCAGATCTACTCCCCCAATTTTTTTTACAATCTAAATATAATGCCATCCTCATTTAAACAAAAAGGAGAAATTTTTGCCTGGACAACCTTGTGTACAAGCTCCCTGCTTATAGGCACTGGCCTGCACCCCAGCACCACATGCCCCCATTCACACCATTCTAGTCACTCTTTCTTGAGAGTATTCATCTTCTTCCAATCAAATGTCATTTCTCAGAAAGGCCTTCCAAGCTCACCCTATATAAAATTGTGCCCCTACCACCACCACCAGTCATTACCAAATTCCTAATTTCTCGGTTGTTCTTCACAAACACTTCATAAACCTAATAATGTTCCCCAGGTGTATTGGTTTACTTTTTGTTGTCTGACTTTTCTGCTAGACTAAATTGCATGCAGTCAGAGACTTGTCAATTGCTAGATGGAAAGTGCTCAATAAATTTTGTTAAATTCATGAGCCAATAAAATTTATTATTATGCTTAATAATAACAATGAATTTTATAAGCCTTTGATCTACCAGTACTGTCAATATGTGGAATTATAAGTACAATAATGAATACAACAAAAATAAAAATATTAATCACAATGGCCATGGAGTTTGGAATATCATTTTTAGAAACATAACTATGTTACTGGCATAATGAATGCTAGAGCTTCTCATTCCTCAGGTTTGGTTTCAGCTACTTCCTGATCCTCTGACTTTAATTTCACAGCTATTCACAACCAGGCCATAAGAAACTTTGAAACAGTACCCCATACTCCTGCTAACTGGCAATTCCTGTATCTGTCAAGATTAACTTTTACAAGTTACTCTTTATGAAGACAAATATGAATTGATTATGTGGTTACAATTACTTGTTCTTACAGTCAATTGCCTTGAGAAAGGCACACAGCCAGAGATACTGTCCATCACCAAAGCCCCAGGTGCAAAGAAAATTTCAACTCATTAACTGACCTAAATGCCAGCCTACTCCTTAATGACCAATAAATATTTCATTTTTGTTCTACCCAGGAAGACTTAATTGCTGTCTGATTTCAATGAAGTGTTGCTGATAATAGTGAAAAATGTTCACTGCCTAGATATTCAATATTCAAGTTGTGTTCAACAGAGTAAGCCTTAGTGGCATTTTTACAACTTTAAATGGCACCGTCATCTACTATGTCTTCAGCCTTTTACCTCTGCCAAGTCACCCCAAGACTGCAAACATCTGTTCTTCAATTGTCTCATAGGAAACACACTTCATACATGCAAAGTGCTCATTACCCGAAAGAGCCAAATGCCTTTTAAAAGCTAGTTGAAGCAATAAGCAAAAGAAAAAAATACATTGTCAGTTGAGCATTTAAATTTTAAAATGTTAAGCCTTTGGAGTCCCTAAATATTAGAAAAGCATTTCCCAATCACAGAATCACAAAACTCAAAGGTAAAAAGGAAAACACAGACCAACCGACTCCTTTATTTTATATACATAAAAACTTAAGACTCACAGTGATCTGAAAAACATCAAAAATTTAACTATAATCATTCCTACCTTACTCCCCAGCCCACTTTCAGCTGTCTATCCTCTCTACCATGCAATACAGAAAATGCCTTTACATTGGAACAATGGTCCCAGTGCTAAGAGTGACTAAATAAACCATTTACTAAATTAATGTCCACGCTGTGTTCTAAATGCAAAACTTAATGTATATTCTCCGCAGTAGATAATTAAGGTTATGAGAGATCATAAGGGTGGGTCGCTAATCCAATAAGGTTTATGTACTTAGAAGAAGAGGCCACATGAGGACACAGTGAGAAGGCTTCCTTGAACTCATGTGTCCTTGGTCCTGACTTGTCCTAGCTCTAAACACTTGGAATTTCTGCCTCTCAAGCAATGATGGGGGGCATCAAATCCCAGTCTGTCTTTGATGATTCTACCTTTGAAACCAGAAGCATACAAGAGATGGTGACAGCAACACAGAGCAACACAAACATGACTTTGCTTTCATTTGTAACTGTCCTCACTAATTTGCCTTATTGGCCCAGAATACATGCATAAATTGATAGATCAGAAGACAGAGCAAGCATTAGATTGTATTTTGAATGCTTCAGTTAGATGCTATAAGGATTTAGAATACATTTTGTTGTCAACCATTTTCTGCTATACGAAGAAATTGTACTAACAAATCTAAGACATGATATATTCTTTGTTTTCAGATTTTCAGAGAATAAAGATTAATGATAATAAGTAAATGAAAAAAACAAAGGGAAAAAGAAATCCTCACTCCTTCCACCTCAAATAGCAGCCACAAAGTCATTATATATTAGTTGTGATTAAAAAGTGTTACACTATGTTAAACTATAGTTGATACCTCAATAAAATGTACCTCATTGGTGAAGGTTTAGTTATATTTAGATCATGGTTAATAATTACCATAATATAATTATTCAAAAATAATAATTTTTTAATAATCTAAATTCATGTCAGACCTAGACAAAAGAAGAAAAATATGCCATTCAAATTTCAACATTAACATTTCTCCCCTTTTGTTCTCAAATTCAAGGCCTAGAAAATAAATTCCATTTATCAGAGTGAATCCATCATTCCACTTGCATGTTTTACAAGAAAGCTATAAAAATAGCAAACTGGTCGGTGGGAAAAAGGCAACAGTCCTATCATTCCCAAGGTCTATATTTTGGTGCAAGTATTTCAGAATCTACTCAGGTGTGACCTGAAGTGTATTTATTTCAATATGGTTTTGTTTGCTTTTTTCACTTAGACCCACAAGGAGAAAAATTGCTCAGATGACCCCTTATCGTCCAAAGTTTAAAGGTTTAATTGCACACAATGCCTTTTTAGACCAAGACTGAAGCAAGGATACTACTATACTTCATCTTTCTAAAACTTCACACTCTAATACAATTTTCTGGTTTATGAACCAAAAGAGAAAGTGGTATGGAAAAGCATTAAGTAAACAAATCAAGGGGTTAGTAGGGTTAATGGGGAGTGAACAAATAGGAAGTCATATATTTGCATCCAACAGCCTGTGCATGTCCTGGTGATGGGCTGGCATTAATTGAGAAGAGTACAAGAATAAGTCTGCAAGGTTACCAGATCTGAGGAGCCTGTGCAATAAGTATATGTGAGGAAAGTATAAACAACTGCTGAGCATATATAAAACAGCATAATGGGAATCCACGGTGTGGTGTTCTCAGCAGGTGCTTCAGTTTTATGTACGGAAAACCTTCAGGCTGCAAAGAATGCACTGGCAGCTGAATAAAAATTACAAAAAGAAATGTTTAAATAAATAAAGTGTGGAAAAGCCACAGGTAAAGTTTCTAGAAGACAGAGAACTGTGTTGCTAGACACAGGAGAAGTGAAGGGGAGGAAAAATGAAGGCCCTGCTACACACATAGGAGGGTTTCTTCCTTCCTGGTGAAAAGTATTTGAGATCCTCACTGAAAGAGTTGAGGAAAACAATGACATCATGTTTGAACAGTGCTGGCTTGTGATAAGTCAATTAGTGATGAGTTCCTTCTGAACTTATTTTTAATATGGAGTTATAAATAAAGACTCATTATTACAATCAATGAGAAAGAGTTTGGAAAATTGGGATAGAAATAAAATTAGTCACTCTACTCAAGCAGAAACACATCTGGATGGGACTGCTTGGTGACAGGATGTGATCGCTCAATAATGTCAAGCTGTTTGCAGAGAGGCTGTCCCAATTTACATAGTAGGTATAAGAGATCCCACTGATCAACCTCCTCTCCAATAATTGGTATTTTCAACTTCCTAATTTTTTGCCACCTACGCAGCCACCAAGCGAGCAGGCAAGGATTCCATCTTATGTTTTTGTCTCCTCAGAACCTGGCATAGAATCAGAGTTCAAGAAATAATCAGTGAGGAAAAGTGAAGTGATGGAACCTACATTTATTTGAACGTTGATAACTTGTTCTGGTTTTCTTTTTAAATTTTAAAATTACGCTTTTTCCTAACTTTCCATTCTTCTACACTGCCTCTCCCACTATGTTACATCTTCTTTTAAGTCATAAGTTGCTAAATCACATTCGCACGGAAAAAGAAACACACAAGGGGCCCTAACCGGTTTGGTTCAGTGGATAGAGCGTCGGCCTGCGGACTGAAGGGTCCTAGGTTTGATTCTGGTCAAGGGCATGTACCTTGGTTGCGGACACATCCCCAGTAAGGGGGTATGCAGGAGGCAGCTGATTGATGTTTCTCTCTCATCGATGTTTCTAACTCTCTATCCCTCTCCCTTCCTCTCTGTAAAAAATCAATAAAATATATTAAAAAAACAAAACAAGGAGCAAAAGGATGAAAAATATATCTATACTTATTTAAATAAGCCCATAACAATAAGAGAGACTATTTCTAAACAAGACCTCAGATCTAACTTAGAGAAAACACACATTGCAGGTATTCAATAAACATCTCATTTATTGACCATAAATAAATGAATGACTAGAGAAGAAATGGGAAACTTTCAGATAATAGTAAAAATAAAACATACTAGTATGACAATGCACTCTGATTCTTCTCATTACTGAAAGTAAACTTCCAAACTTTAGAAGAAATAATAAATCAAATAATCAGCAAGTGCTGAAGCATAAAAACTAAATTAAAAAATTAAAAATATATACTAATAGATCTTAGTCATTTGAAATTCCATAAGCCCATCAGGAGTTATCAGCTAAAACTCTATAATAGTTTGAGAAGATAGGTTGCACTTGAGTCAAAGGCTAATTTAAAGTCTATGATGATCACCTGCTTGGAAAAGAGTTGACTTACCTTGCAGACCACATAATATTAAGAGTTACACAGAGAATGAATGAATGATCAACTATTGTAAATCATGCAACAAAACTTTCTCCAGTTGTAATGAATAATAAAATTCTAACCCTGGCCCTCGTGGCTCAGTAGTAGAACATCTGCCTGTGCATTGAAGGGTCTTGGGTTCGATTCCTGATCAAGGGCACATACCTGGGTTGCAGGTCAGATCCCTGCCCCAGGTTGGGCGCCTGTGGGAGGCAACCAATTGATGTTTCCCAGATGATGTATCTCCCCCCCACCACCCCCCCCCCCGTCTCTTTCTCTCTCCCTCTCCCCCCTCCTTTCTACTCTCTCTAAAAAATCAGTGGAAAAAATATCCTTACTCCTCAGGTGAAGATTGAAAATAATAATAATAATAATAATAATAATAATAATAATAATACAATTCTGAATGAAAGTAGAGACCAAACAAGTGAGTAAACCTAATAGAAGTATTCTGAAGCCTCAAAACAACTCTTCAGTAAAGCAGGCACAAATAACACTAAAAACAATAATTGTCAAGAACTGTAATGCATTAAGTGCTACCAGTATTTTACCTGAATTGCCTTTTATTAAGTGTGAAATGGTATGTTTTTTCCATTCAACTAACTTCACATTGAAAGAGAAAAAAATGTTTATGGGGAAAAAAGCTCTTGAAATGTGGCTATTATAAACACTGCCAAAAACTTCCAGAGGGTTTGTTTCTTTTGTACTTGGCGACAAATGTAAGCATGAGGATTCCATTTACCAAGCCATACAGAACTCTGCAGTCAATTATGGCGTTCAATCTAGGTTAGAAGATGCCTATACTGATTTAGGTAATTTCCTATTTTCCTAACAATTAGCAACATTAACTAAGTAGAAATCAATTGTAATTGGAGAAGAGAGTGAGTACTAAATTAATTACCAAAGTTAGTCGATATATGAGAGAATTGTTACTTAATCCAGAAATTCTATATGCTGTAATTTACCTATTTCATAGGTATATAAAATCAACTACATTTAGAGGAATAGTCTTAATTCTCTTAATTCAGTCATTATTAAATTACATGAATTTACTCAAATGTTTGATAAAACAATTTTTCAAAGGTTAATATTTCTTTTAAAATCTTTTATTTTTTATTGTGCAAAAGTGGGGCTTTTTGTTGTTGAATTTATTTATTTGTGCTTCTTGCATTTAAACCTAATTGGATAAAGTATTACAATTTTTAAAAACTGGTTAAAAGATTAGAATTAAATGAATTCTAATGATATCAATTTAGTAATTCTTGGCTAATGAGATGGTAGGATAATTCCAGTAATAACGTACTTATGTTTTAGAAAAGTACATATAGTATTATCTCTGACCAATTCAGTAGCATCTGTTTAACCATTAATCCAAATGCCTCAAATATTATAAAAGTTATTTGAGAAAGTTAACATGATGATATGAGGTATCTAACTTTTAATGAACTCAAGGGTTTCTTATTCATTGTATGAAAATACAGCAAAAATATATACTGGTTATTACCAAAGAAAACATATAACTAATATTACATTAGATATTATATATATTAGATATTATATTAGTCCCAAAAGTTATCTTTTTTTATTGTATCCAAAACTCATAATTATCCATCTAACGTCTTTCAGGGATGCAGTACAGTAAGTGTTAACTATATGCACATTGTTGTAACAGATCTCAAAAACTTTTTCATCTTGCAAAACTGAAACTTTAGATCCATTGAACAAACCTCCTTCCCTCATCCCAAAAAGCACCCTTTTAATGGTACTTAGGGCTTAAAAATTTTTCTAAATAGAACTATCATGGATTCTTACTTTCTTACATCATAGTATCACAATAAACTGAGCGCTACAATAGTCACCATCAAGTTTTCCTTCAACATATAAAAATAATGTATTTACCTGATATAATGTCTTTAGTTTTATAAATCATATTTGTTCAGAGACCTGCCAATTCTCAAAGGAAATCTGAGTAATTAGTGTAAATTAGTGTGACAGATCACCGGTCTGCAATTTTTTGTTGTCAAGAGCCGAAGCGTTAAGTATTTTAGGCTTTATAGGCCATATGAGTTCTGCTGCAAATACTCTCGGCTGCAATTGTAGCACAAAAACAGCAATGGGCAATACGTAAATGAATGAGCATGACCGTGTGCCAATAAAAATGTATTTACAAAAACACGTGGCAGGTTAGCCCTCTCCCATGGGCCCTAGTTTGCCAATCTCTGAAATACATAAGGAGAGGAAGGAAAAGATGGGGGAAGGGAGAAGAGCAGGGACAGGGAGTAGGAGAGAAAGTCTAAAGTATTTATGAAGTAGTACTCCTGAGAACAAGCAGCTACTTAGTGGGGTTGACATTATTTATTCTATTGACCACTTTGATAGTGAGGCCTAAGAAATGGAGCAAATGGAGCAAGTTTTCTTTTTTATGACGCTTCAATGCTGACTGACCTATTAGCATTCTGTACATCTGCATCAATAACGAAAGTATTGACCTTCAGTGACTACACAGGATTGGACTTACCTTAGTAGTGGATGGAATATGACGGTAATATTTCTGGCTCCAGGTTTGCAGACAAATTTTGTTCCTCCACCTTCTATTAAATTGTCATCAGGACCCCCTTTTAGAAAAAAGAAAAATAACAGAGATTTAGTTTTTTAGAAATATTACAAAGAAATAAACCAAGCATATCTAGATAAATGTTATGGGGGCATAAGAAGGACCATCTTTGAAAACAATTGCCTTCAATATCTACAAAACAATTTGGAATGACTTGGCCTAGCCTTCCACATTAAGTAAACCATGAATGAGCATTTTCATGGAAGCACAGTGAGAATAAAGAGTATATTTCAAGAAAAAGTGCAAGGGTATAGCTCCTGCTCTCTAACCACCAGTATCTATCTTGGACAGTAACAGCACAGGAAACTTTCAAGGGAAGAGAACTTGTCATTCAAAGTTGTCCAGGGATGTAAAGGTTGGAGCAGAGACCCAAATAAACTTAACTTTCTGTATTTCATCAAATCTAAGATCCCACTGATTGAAAGGTCTGCTATTATTTTAGGTTAACAGTAAAGGGGGGAAATGTCCTGCTAATTAAACTACAGAATGCTTCCTTATCACTTAGGATCTTTATTTTTTCTTACTGAAAAGCTCCTTTTAAGATAGGTGGATGTTAGATATATGTACTAATATATGTAATACTTTAAACAATAAAAATAAATAAATAAAATAGGTGGATGTTTACCATAAGTCTCACATACATATGTTATAAGGAGATATAAGAAAAATAAACTGGTTGAGATATTCCTAAAACTATGGAATCCTCAGAGTCCAGCTCTTCTGAATGACTCGGTTGTCACTATCCTTGTTTTCTAAAGATTGTCAGCAAGTGAGTTTCTTAAAAGAATGTTTCCAGTACTTTATTTCAAGCTGCTGGTTGATAGCCACTCTGCCAGGTTTAATATATTGATATGTTCTTGATGCCATCAGAAGATCTAAAGAAAACATGTCCCTGTAGTAAGCAAGACTCACATTCATTCCTCAAATGGTCCTTAAGAGGTTCATTATCTGAAATACAGAGTCATAGTATGAGGACTAGTCACTCAACTCCCACACACTGAGGCAAAACAAGTCATTATGACTGTCTTAAGCTGGACAGCCATTAAGATGCCATTGATTACAGATATATCTTAATTACAGAGTTTAGGATGTGAAAACAATGTATATTTTAGGATGTTGGGAGAAATGCTCTCCTTCCACCCCCAATGCTGATATTTCTTCCCATTAAAATGAAGTTCGATTAATGTAATCCCTGACCTCTCTCCATCTTTAACCCACTCCAGGGAAAGTGAACTAACTCCTCTGGTAAAATTGAAAAGAAAAAGCTGGGCATACTTGCTTCAGCAACCCCTTATTCCGTTTTAGAAACCGAATGATATCTATATATATTAAAAGCCTAAGCCACCGGCCAACCGGGTGGTAGCTATGATGTGCACTGACCACCAGGGGGCAGATGCTCAACGCAGGAGCTGCTGAGCAACAGCAACTTTGCAGAGTGCCCTCTTGCACTCCAGGACCCTTTGGGGGATGTCGGATTGCCAGTTTTGGCCCGATCCCCGCTGGGCAGGCAGGCCAAGGGACCCACTGGTACATGAATCCAGGCACCGGGCCCCTAGTAGATAATAAGTGTGGTCTTGCTAAGTTTAGTAATAAAGCTTCTGCCTTGTCAGAGAAGGACAAGTGGTCTAGCACCTTCTGTGAGTGGGTGTGCAAATCAGTTTAATTTTGATGTTCATTTAGAACACTCACTCGACTCTCTATCTGGCCTATATCAATATAAAAGTAATTTTCATCTTTCATCTATCTTATGTTATTTCTTAAGAGTTTCAGGACTCTGATAGGAAAGATACATGCCACAAAATGGGCTTCTCAAAAGCTTCATAATCTGCATTTACAATGTTTCCATTCTTTTTTCTAAATTAAAGATTTTCTTTCTAATTATAGTTCTTTGCATGATACCAAACACAGTTTAATCTCACCTGATTTATTATCTATCTTAACGGTCTCGGAGGCATCTTGGAAATTGACTGATAAAAACATGTGAAGCTTCAGAAATCCATAGCCCAGATCCTCAAGAGTTCCCAGGGACACCAGAGTCTAGACAAATCCCACTTGGATTAGTTGTTTCCACCAACTAATCAGAGCAAGGTCTGTCTTAAGAAAAACAGAAAATATAATGGCATGTTCAGCGCTTAAGTCTAAAGCATGAGCTATTTTTTCTCATTAGAAAGAAATCCATCTTATTGTACTATCTTTGCATCAGTGATATGACTGTTCTGCTGAGTTAAAGGAGAGCATCAAGACCAGCACAAACACTACTCCTTTATAAAAATCCTCCTCTGAGGACCCTGGATAGTAACAGACAGAAAAAAAGAAGCAGTCAATATACCTCCTTTATCAACACTTCCCCTTCTAAGATCATAAAATTTAGACACAAATTAATCACCAAGGAAATGGGGGGCGGGTGTATAGAAGAAACCTGGTTATATTCTACACTCCAGGGACAACATAAATAACTTACTATGGAATAAATGAATGCACACAAAAAATAATGCCTAAATTTACTAGATGTGAGCATATCTTTTTGAAGACTACATGATCTCCAAAGGCTTTTAAAAATTCTGATGTTCTATGATTTTTGGTATTCAATAATTAAATACAGACCTGATTTACCCACCTCCAGTCATTTATTCTAAATCCCTGTTAGCTATAGACACAGGATTACTGAAAGCTTGGGCAGAAATATGAAAAAAAAAAAAGAGGAGAGAGACTTGATGCTGAAGAGCAATTCCACGTACAAGAACTTCGTTACTCCAGTCCTGCTACCAGGGGCCAGCCACACTGTATTCGCTGTGATTCCCTCCTTACAGACCACAAGTTTTAACCTAGCTTACTAAATTTCCAATAAACAGCATTGACCCAGGGAAAATATTCTTGAAAACAGAGCTGTCACAACCAAAGGTAAAGGCTGTGGCCAAAGACCATACAGCCTGTGAATCTCTGTACTCTGAGATTTATTCTAGCCAGCTAACAACTGGGCGAGCAACCAGGCTGGGCAGTCCTTAGACACCTTCCCATAATCAAGGAGCTACTGCCATGAACAGTCTAGGGAGCACGATGTTCAATCCTGAGAAGAGCACAGGATGGCCCAGAGCCTCTCCATCCCACCATTCATTCTGCTACAGTCTATCTGAGCTAGAGAGGCCAGGTGATAGGCACCAGAGAAAACAGTAAATGATGATGGATGGCTGGGGAGAAGGGAAACTGACAATAGCATTACAAGGAGAAGATATGCTCCGCAGAAAGGAGGGGCAGAAATGCCCCGGCCACATTTCTTGTTTCTGACAACGAGGACAGGGTGGCAAGAGGCACCCAGGTCACCCAACGACTGTAGGAATGACAGCCTCTAAGAGCTTGCGGTTAGTCCTCCATTTAGAACTCATTTCCTTATAGATAATGAACTCCCAAACTTATTTACTAGGTGTACCAGTTTATAATGCGGATGTTTTTCAATAGATGGAGTTACACATATGTTGATATATATGCGATTTGATATGTATGCTATTTTGTTGTATTGACAGCAAGCTTCAAAACTTCATATGTCAAATTTGCTGAAGGTGTTAACATCATCGATATTTTTACGCTTAAAAAATGTCGAACTTCATACCAAAAATAGAGCATTTGCGGGAAGTTTTCATTCATTATTTTGAAGAAAAGTTATCGTATACTTCGGGAAGCTTATGGTGAACATGCTCTATCTCAAGATATTTGTGAACGCTGGTTTAATCACTTTAAAGGTGATGATTTAGATATGAAAGGCAAAGTACATCCAGGTCAACTGAAAAAGTTTGAAGACCAACAATTACAAGCATTATTGGATGAAGATGCATGTCAAACTCAAATACAACTTGCAGAAAGATTAAAGGTTGCTCAGCAAACAATTTCTGATCATTTATAAGCAATTGGGAAATATTTTAAAGGAAGGAAAATGGATGCCACATGAACTGAACAAAAGACAAATGGAAAAGCGAAAAGTCATCAGTAAAATGTTGCTTCAATGGCACGAAAGTCTTTTTTGCATCGAATTGTGACTGGCGATGAAAAGTGGATTTATTTTGAGAATCCCAAATGCAAAAAATCATGGGTTGATCCAGGTCAACTATCAATATCAACTGCAAGGCCAAAGCGCTTCTGAATGAAGACAATGCTCTGCATTTAGTGGGATCAGGAAGGTGTGGTATATTATGAGCTTCTAAAACCAGGTGAAACCATTAATACTGATCATTACCAACAACAAATAATCAATTTGAACCACGCTTTGATCGTAAAATGACCAGAATGTGCCAGAAGACATGGCAAAGTAATTTTGCTTCATGATGACACACCATCACACACTTCAAAACCAGTTAAATACACGTTAAAAGATCTTCCCTGGTAAGTATTAACCCATCCACTATATTCACCAAGACCTTGCTCCTTCAGATTACCTCTTGTTCTGATCAATGGCACACACACTTTCTGAGCAGCACTTCAAAATGTACGAAGAAGTGGAAAATTGGGTCTCTGAATGGTTTGCCTCAAAACAAGAAAAGTTCTATTGGGATGGTATCCACAAATTACCTAAAAGATGGGGGAAATGTGTAGTAAGCAATGGACGTTAATTTGAATAAAGCACTTTTGATGTTTCTCTTGAAATTACCATGTTTTCCTTTATTACAAAATGTGCCATTATTAACCGGTACACCTAGTATTCCTTGATTCTCCCAACTAGAATTTGATGTTGTTTATAATAAATATAGTAATTTTAGCAGAACATAAATAAAAAACCAAAACCACAGGAAAAAAAATGGAAACAAAAGTTCTCACTGAGAGAACTATGGTACAGTGGGAAGAATCAAAAAGGTTTGTGCCAGACCCCACATCAGCTACTTACTATTATAAGTGTGATAAAATTATTTCAATTCTCTGAGCCTCAGCTTTTCTGTTTATAAAATACAGATTGTAATAAACTCTTTCAAAGTCTTTGGTGATGTTTAAGTAAGATAACATACTCAAGGGCATTCAGGACAGTGTCTGACACCTAATGCATCCTAAATAAATGGTGGTCTAATTTCCCCTTGAGAATTATCCAGCAGTCAAGGACTTACTGATCAGACACACACACACACACACACACACACACACACACACACACACACCATCACTGGAACATACACTAAAACACAAAACCTCCAAATTAAAAAAATGTTATTCTTGCTACTATAGTGAACATTATACAAGTCTATATATAAGCCTTTAATGAGCCTAAACTGTCTGCCTTATTTTGAGAGCAGTATTATTGTAGTAAAAAGCGTAGAAAACCGCAGAGAACACAGCACAATGGAATAAAATTAGTCTTTATCCACTACTGCACTTTCAATTAAAAATAATCATTATTAAATGTATTGATGTTCCAGTGGTGAATGCTTTGTGCCAAGCACTGAGGTGAGAACTAGAGATTGTGAGGTCCCTTCTGCTGAGCTGCAGAGGCGACACGCCCTGGCCAGCGTTTGTCATGGGCTCTCAATGTAATTTGGCCTTTCCATACAGAAAAGAACCACAGTGAAGGGGAATGTTTTTGCAGCACACACTTTGTTTCATAAATACTTTCTAAGGATTATAAACTGCATTCAGTACAATAAATATGGAATTGCTGATTGCATCAATAAATATGGTCTTTAATTGGCCCTAAGAGTCAGCTGAATGGTCGAAGAATTCCCTGAATTCACAGCTCTCACCTTGCCAGAGGTGTTCTTCTTTCTAGATCAAGCTCTTTGGCAAGTGCCCGTTTTTAAAGCACAAATTATCATTACTATTTAATGCTGTTGCTGCTGCTACTAGCACTACCAACAAACTTGTAACAAGGGACTACATATGAGCTTGGGGTTTGGTACTAAATTAAGAAGAAAACAAAGGTAAAGTACTTTTTCTTACACTCAAATAACTCACAATCCCAGTCAAGTCAAGCAAATGGGGATTGGTGAGGACATTCTATTGCTCATGAGTAAGGTGCTGCTGGCAGAGGGACGGGGGCGCACAGGGAGGGGGAATCCAGGCAACAAGCCCCTTCAAGGAAAGGGTCATCTTGACTCAGCTCTCACCAAGTGTGTAACTATTGTTTTAGTATGTTTTTATTGCTTTCAGGGAGGAAGGGAGAGGGAGAGGGAGACAGAAACTTCAATGATGAGAGAGAATCATTAATTGGCTGCCTCCTGCATGCCCCCAACTGAGGATCGAGCCTGCAACCCAAGCATGTGTCCTGACCAGGAATTGAACCATAACTTCCTGGTTCATAAGTTGCCGCTCAACCACCAAGCAACCGGGGCCGGGCACCAAATGTGTAATTATTAACAATAATGTTACTTTGTTAATGGAGGAGAATAGTTTCTGGCATGTAATGCATACTCAGTAAGTATTTGTTGAATGACTATATAAACAAACAAACAAAAAATGATAATGTCTCTGTTAGTCCAAGTGAATGCATAGTACAAAGCACTGAGGAACAAACAGCAGTTATGTTTTACATAAAGTATGTTTAATAAGGAATCCAAGTTTCAATAAAGTCCTGAAAAAATATATTGATTAAGACATTATTTGTAGAGAATCTCCCAAATAGAAACAAATGAGTTATCTACACCATTAGAAAAGTAAATGTCTTGCCTATATTTCATTGCCCAATTACATTTAATTCCTGGGTAGCTAGCTCTAATGTTGTACTGTAGATAACTAAGATGTGTCAAGTACTACACAGGATATGTAGAGAGAAGGTCATGAAGGAGAAAGCAGATTCATTTATTACTCATCTACTAGGAAACTGTTATTGTGCTAGACATTTTACATAAAATGTCTCACTTAACCTTAAAAATACCCCTGTAATACCCTTACCTATCACAGAGATGAAGAAATGGAGGCTCATTGAGGGTTTTGGGAGAAAAGTATCTTGATCAAGGTCATACACATGGTAGGTTCAGTATTCAAACAACTTTTCCCCAACTATACATACTTAATATCATTTTAGGTTCCCAAGAAACTCACAAGTAGAATAAAGTGACATAAATGACAGGTGATACAGGAATATTCTAAAATAGGGAAGAGTAAACCCTGATTTTATGGTGATTTTAACAAAATGCATTTTCTATGGAATCAACACTAAGTATAGCAGTTGGTTATGTAAATTCAGGCTTAATTAACTTAGTGGGGTAGAGGCTTAAGGTGAGAGGTCATGAACAGAACTAATCTTTGAAAGGAGGGGGAGAAAAACTATTAAGGATTCCTTGACAATCCTTTTATATTGCAGAGGGCACAGGTGAGATACAGTAACTGAAATTTATAGCAATGCCATATAGCTGTAGAATATTCTAAAGCAGAAATAAGAGTGAAGAAGCAAGACTTTGAGAGCCAGGGTTAAGGATTTACCACCTAGAAGTGGTGAAAACAAGGGATAAAAAGTGTTGAAGGTTCTAGTGAGAAAGAAATTAAAGTGATTAACCACAGATGGGTCAAAGCTTGGTGAGAAAATAAATTAGGCTTGGAAAGGGTTTGACTGAAGAGAATGATAGAAACTGACACCTGCTGTCTCTATAAGATCAAAGAGTATTTATGGCTGGAATCAGAGGAGAGAAAATGTGAAGAAAATGGGAGGTTGCAGTTAGAGGGACATACCTTGAATTATAGCCTTCATTGCCTTTCCCTGTAGTTGCAACCGCAGGCAGCCCTCCCCTGAATTAGAAATGGCATGGTGGCCAGGGGGCAGTAAGTTTGATGTTTCCTACTTAAAGAATTTGGGAGTAGGGTAAGACTGAGGAAAGAAGAAAGGAAGGGAGGGAGGCATGGAAGGGAGGGAAGGATGGAAGGGAGGGAGGGAGGGAGGGAGGGAGGGAAAATTCTAAAGATTGCAGCTCAGAGGAAGAAGGGGTCATTCCTATGGGCACTCTCTAGAGGTGTAAGGCACAGAAAGAGATGCAATCTAAATTAGGAACTGCCTAATGGTAAGCTATTGTGAGAAGGACAAATAGTGCGTGGTTTCAAGTACGAAGAAAAATATAGTATATGTATGTGCAGTACCTTGTATCTGTTAGAAATTTGATTTGAGCAGACTGCTAGGAAGGACATACTTCACCTGAGTTCTGCTTCAAGTAAGACCCTTTCTCCCGGATTTCTGGTAAAAGACCATGAAATATGTTTTTATAAAGAAATAAAAAATCATATTCTTTTGTTGTTCAAGAATTGAACATATTCTAGCTCCTATATAGCAAGTGAATTTTATAATAATCTATTACTTTGGGGTGGTCTCTCGGTTTAAAAACCAAAACAGAAAAATCAGTTTCTTAATTATCTTCCTAAAATAACTTGTAAGAGGTTTTGGAGTACAGAATGACAAGGAGCAACCGCAACAAAAATGAAGCGACACATTTTAAGGTTAAAGGAGTTCATCCCGAACCACCAGTAAAACGTGCTCACCTGGAGTCTTCCATGAGCAAAAGTCAAAAAAGGCTCCACTAGTAACAGCACTGAATTTCTGCAATGGAGTCTGAAGTGGTGTGCTCTCTAGGAAGAGCAAATGTAAGATCTGAGCCAATCACCAAAGGATCCAGTCACTGCATGCATGTTTTTAAATGGTGATCCCGGAGGCACAAGGGAACTTGAATTGACCATCTTTGAGGAGCATTCCTAGCCTGGTGACATTATCCTCCCACTCGATTTGTTCTAAGGTTACATAAGGAAATGCATTGATTCTTTCTTTTCCTTCCACTCTGTAACCGATTCCCTAGTTTTAATTTTCTTGAATCTATTCAACGTGGTTAGTGGTAGTCAGATATATCTGGCTCAGAGATTCTCATGTGTGTAAGCTGGAGTCCCCTACCTTATGTATCATGTGTCTGGTTTCTTTCACTTAGCATGTTTTCCAAATTCATCCAGGTGGTAGCATAAGTCAGACTTCATTTCTTTTTACAGTGAGATAAGATTTCAAAGTATGTATACACCACATCTACTGATGAACATTTGGGTATTTCCACTCTTTGGCTATTATAAACAATGCTACTATAACCATCCATGTACGAGTTTTGTATGGATGTATGTTTCCAGTTCTCTTCAGCATAGACCTAGAATTTGAATTGTTGGGCCACCTGATAACACCATGTTTAACATTTTGAGCAACTGCCAGATTATTTTCCAAAGAGGATGCACCCTAATGCTCACTGCTGTTGTTCTAAATAGCTAATTGTTTAAAAAAGAAATCTGGGAAGGGGGTAGGGGTGGAGGGTTGAATGACAGCACACAGAGGAAGTACGAGGTGGGGTAAAAGTAGGTTTACAGCTGTTCACATGGAAATTAACACAATTAATAAGTAAGTAATAATACGAGAATAAACAGTGTTTCTTGTACTCAAAACGATAAACCTACTTTTGCCCACGCTGTGTATTTTGTTCTCCCTTTCCCACCAGCCCCAGGTCTCCCTCCTGCCTCCTGAGGAAGCATTACCAGCTACAACAGGTGAGAGCAGATGCATTTGGGAATTGGCACAACCGGGAAATGATCTGTACTCTTTCAACTAAGTATCTGCTGGTTCATCACCTATGATTAAAACAGACAGTAAGGTTTCCTTCCTCACTCAAGTTTCAGGTTGCAGAAGGTTTTACTTTTTGCTCAGCGGTTCTTGTTAAAATAAAGCAAGAGTGATAGGAAGGATGACAGAATGCAGTGCCTCTCTCTGATTAGATAAGCCCTTCTCAGTGTTGACCTAGCACGTATGTTTGCCTGGTCAGGGGTCTTTCGATGATGGCTTGCCAGCTGAGTGGTAGATTTATGATGCGGATAAGCATCAACCTGAAAACAGATTGAGCCCATCAATCTTATTTTGCCTGTGAAATGGTCTATGTTGGAGCCCGGGCCACTGGAAATGAATAGGGCATAAATACACTAGTTCATAGAAAGAAATGATAGTGCTAAATACTGTCACTGCCTTCACACTCACAAAGTTGGAAAGATGTTATTTTGAAGAGATTGATATGACAATATGACAGGTAAAAAATATAAGCCAAAATGATTATAAGAAGTGGGAGAGATGAAGGGTTCTTTAAGTACAAATGTAGAGTCCAAATACAAATTGCAGAACATGGCAGCAGTTAGCTTATAGACACAGATAATCAGTGCTGGCATCCAAACAGAAACAGCATTACTCCATGGCTCATTGGAAGCATGTGCATTACCAAGGCACAGGTGGCTTTAAATAACTTGAGTAGAAAACCCACAGTCACTGTTTAGGTTTAATCAGCAGTAGTCAACTTTCCAGGCACTTTTAGGCAAAAACTCCTGCAATATTCTCACAGAATTAAAATTGGTCTTCTAAGCCAGCTAACCATGAGCCATGATATGATCAACACTCAAAATTACAGCTGGCAGATGCATTTTTCTCTGTTTCTATATAAATAGAGCATAATACAGGATTATGCATACCCTATGTTCAGCAAATAATTAATAAAAATAATCAGTATTTTACACTCTATTTAAAATGGCCAACTCTTGCAGATCTCCAGTGTCCAACATAGTTTTTCACCCCAATGGAGTACTAGTGATAAAAAAAGAAATACAGCCCTCTCATTCATCTGCAATTGAAATAATGTCAACAACCTTAAAAAAGACTAGTCTTCCCTGTTTGCCTTGACCTCTGTCCTTCATTAAATGCAGTAAGTTCAATGTCAGCCACACACCAAAGCAGAAACTAATGAATTTTCCCAATAATATCTGCTCCACATTTTGCTGGCACACTTATATCTTGTACTTATTCTCGAAATTTTTACTTCTATTTTATCAGTCATAATTGGGATAAAGCACATTTACACATTACTGGAGCTCAAAATTCCAGTTCTAGGAATTTCCTCCCATCTTCAGTAAAAAATAATATCATGGGTAAATTTAAGATTTGTCAACAAGGATATTCATCACAGAAAAATATATTAAACTAAAAAAATTCACTTAAATTGCAAAGCAATAGGAAATTGGTTATAAACACACACAGAGATAATTGATACAAACATAAACACAAACACATTATAACCAAAATATGATGTGGCCATTAAAAATATATACACACTGTAATATGGCAAGAAAAAGATATAATAGGCAAAGACCATTATGGCAAAAGTTTATTAATGAAAGTAATATTTTAAAATACACCTCTTATAGCTGTATTATATGTGTTATAATTGCAATATTAGAAGTCTTTGCTGATCTGATTTTTCATCTCTCATCTCTGCTGAATCTTGTGCCTGGAACCTGTTTTCCTGTGTTGTATACTGTGTGTGTGCATGCACGTGTGTTTTATAAGCTCACATTACTTAGAAATGTATCTATAGCAATTATTTGAGGCCTGATTTAAAGGTAGTTTCCACCAGAAAACATTAGCAATAGCTTCTGCTTATCCATATAAAGAAACTACCAACCCAGAACCCATTTTAAACTCAATTCTCACTTCGAAATTTTCTCACATCACCCAAAGGATATATACTTTGACAACAAAACTCTAGAGAGCTTTCCTCCCTTTGGCCTGTGTCTAGGTTACCAATTTTTTTAGTGCCTTAGAGGTGGTTACGGAAAAGGGGTGGTATTTCTAGATGGCCCATATACTCTATGTGGAGTTTGGGGGTTCTTCGTACTAGACACCCCAGGTTGGCTAGGTTCTGGGCTCTGCTCTTGTTCTCGTGTGTCTTGCAAGTTTCCTTGGGCTTGACAAAACCCTCAAAGTGAAAACTGACTTTAGAAGCACTTCCTCCAAAATGTTTTTTTGTTTTGTTTTGTTTTGTTTTTGGCTTCGTGTAATCATAACTTTTTGCAACTTCATCAAAGCAATTGCTAAGTGTTTTATCTAACATTTTAAATTTTTTCCTGGAAGGATCTACAAAGATCTCAATCATACTGCTGAAAAGAGAAGTCTTCATATAATCTACTCCTTACAGAAGAGTCTACAAATAACTTCCCCTCAGAATTCAATTACTGCAGTGAAAGTGTCTTTAAATTCTACTAGGATATCCCTGTGATCGTTTCTAATCAATTCTCACAGTAAACTGGAGAGTAGAGTAGATTATAGTTCTTGCCTTAAATATTATGAATTAACGTGAGATAGTGAAATATAACAATATATAGTTAAGCACAATTTGGTATCGATTATAAAATCCAATTATTAGAAGAATGAACTTCTCTAAACTTTGATATCAAGTAATTATAAGGGATTAAGTTGCTCAATACTCTGAGCCACCTGTTTCTTACCAATAAAATAAGGAGAATGAATTAGACAGTGAACTTTTGAGAAACCCTTGCATCTATGAAATTGTATTTCCTAGATTATATATTTCCTTTATACTATATTCTACCCATTTGTTTTATTTACAATTTCTGATACTATAGAATATAATATAGTAGTATCTTTATCAAGTAGAAATTTATGCCAATTATTATAATCATTGAGATTTCATATGCAATAATTCTAATGGGATTTTAAATAAGAATGAACTGTATTTTCGCTTTGGGATATTAGTTATGCTTCAGGAAAAAATAATTTGTATCATCTCGGGTTGACATTTTTACACCATCTAATTAGGATTGTCTTATGCTCTTTCTTTTAAGGTAAGCATGTTAGATACTGCCTTGAATATGACAAAATGGGCAAAATTCATTGCATGTCTCTGCAATTTTAATCTAAAATGTTTCTCAATTATTCAGTCCAGATAGGTACCAGAATTTTAAATAAATCACTATAACCAATGGTTTCCAAAGAAGCAATTCTGAAAAAAATATATATATTCAATAAAAAACAATGTATTTAATTGAATTCCATCTATAATCAGGAACTTGGCATCTTCGTGCCTAGGAGTGGGCTCATGATGATGTAAACATAACTAATAAACATAATGCATGACCGGAAGAAGTTCATGTTCTGACTGGGGTATAAAAAAACAAACCAAAGTGAGAAACAAAACTATTATAACATATAGCAAAAGGATGTAAAAATAGCATTTCACTAAGATAGATCTTTCTCTCTTGAACTTGGAAGCCAACTTACATAATAAGCCTAATAAAATCCAGAATGACATGTGAAGTTACAGTTGTTTGGCAGATAAAATATGCCATTGTTCCCTACAAAGTAGCCTGATATTAATAATGCAAGAAAGCAGATTGGCAAAGATAACACATGGTACAGAGTCCCTAATATTGGTATTCAATAAATACCCCATTTGGCTGGTAAAAAATATTGACTCAATCATATAACAAAGGAGCTACTTATCAACATTTTCTAAATACATCATATAAAATTAATGCTAAAACCCCTTCCTGGAAAAGTACTTTGCCTTTGTATTTCTTTAAAGATTGGTGAATCTGCTTTTTAAATGTTTTTCAAAAATCTAAAATATAGACAAGGCTTTTTATTAAAACAAAATGTACTAAAGAATGACTTGTCAATTTAGCTCAGTACGGAGCAGAGATGGGCAGAGGTTACTAACAAAAAGACTCTGAAGATAGGAGACAACACAACTTAGGCCTGGAAATTGATGGTCCGTGGACAAGGTTTCAGTGTAAACATTTTTCATCCCAACATTCAAGCACCACTCCATCCACAGAGAACAAAGGCAAGGCTAGGACAAAAAGACTGAAGGCAGATTAAATTCAAATACATTCTATAAGTTTTTATTCCATCCAACCATGCACAGGCATTGCACAAGGTCATGGCATGCTAAGAACATCAACGTATTTAAGTGATAAACCTTGTATAATTTTCACTCTCTTATTTTGCTCATGCCTCTCATCCAACCCACCAGAAAACCTGGTTGGTTCAGTCTTCAAAACATCAAGGCCCACTACTTCTACCCACCCCCACTGCTACACGTTCCTCTGTGTCAGTCCTTGCCCTTGTCAGGGGATCTCAGTATACCAGCCAGGGAGATGCTCTTACAATGTAAGGCCAATCCAGCTCTCCTCGCGCCTCAATGCTCCAAATGCTTCCTATCTCATTTGGAATAGAAGCCCAATTCCTCACAGTTACCTGGAAGACGCTATTCCGCCTGCTGATGTAATTTTCTGGGTTCCTTGCTACTATGCCCTGCCTCACTCTGCTCATTATACAGGCCCCTCTATTGTGAACACACCATGCAAACATCTTCCTCGGGCCTCTGGTCATCCCATTCCCTCTGTCACTTTCTTTTTCCAGGTCTACATGGGTGGCTCCCTATGGCCTTCATGTCTCTACTCACCTGCCTCGCTCTCGGTTCTCAGGAAGTCCTTCCTGGACATATAAAGTAGAGGGCAAGTGAGGAGAAGAAGGGTAAAGGGAGAGGAGGAGGAGAGCCAGCTCGCAGAGGCCTGCGAGGTCATGTTACAAAAAATAGATATTTTAATCCTAAGTACAATGGGAAGCTATTAAAAACTTGGAGAAGAACAGGGTATAATTTAATGCAAATTTGAGATATTGTTTTTGAAAACTCAGAATAATCTCTAACACAACCTTATCCTTAATTTTTATCCTGACAAAGAGTCTTGCTTCAAAAAACCACTCATATCTTTCCCCAAACCAAGTCTCTAGTCTGTCTCCTTCGATTCTTTCTGCCACCCTTCAGAGAGCTGGGACCACCATCAACCAAACCAAAGGCCACAAAACCTCTGGCCACTCTGCCCAAGGCCCACTGCATCCCTTATTCCTGTTTCATTGGTCCATCTCCTTGGATACAAACAACCTAACCATTACCAACCATCTTCCACCTCATAATATTCTGAATTTTCTTGCTCCTGATTGAGATCCGACATTTCTCTGATCCCCAAACCCCTCTCTGTTATCCCCTGGTTTTCTCTGTGAACACTTTTGCTCTATGGGCCTCTCAAGTGTGCATTTCCTCTCACAGGCAGGAGAACGGGACGTCTAGTCTGGACGGTGTCCCGCAGCTTCCAGACTGCTGCTTCTCAGCACTTGAATAACATCATAATATTTTTACATTGTGATATACAGATGCATCTTCAGGCACATGGAGCTAAAATGACATGAAGTCTGAGAACTGCTTTAAAGTACTTCACAAAGAATAAAAAAGAAAAAGAAAATGGGAGATGAAACAAATAAGATATAATCGTGATAACTATTAAATATGGATGAGTATATAGAATATATATGTTTAACACAGATAACAACCATATATTATTTTCCTGGATCCATTCAAGTCTTTAGTAAAAACTGTCCTAAATCCTGTTCCAGCATGTCCCCTGAATACAACATACATATTTATGAGAATTAACAACTGAAGGATAATGAAATTTAACTACTTGGCCAAAACTGTAGCTATTGCTCTCCATTTCAAAAGTACTTATATGAGCAACAAGGCCTTCTTAGGGTACTTTATTGACCTTGCACAGATACCTTATAACCTTAACTTTCCTCCTATTAAAGGAAAGTCCCTCAGGGTAAACACTCACCTCTAGTTATTTCAAATTGATTTTGCTGAGTATAGACCTGCAAACAACACGCACACAGGAAGGCAAGATATAGGTAAAGAGCAGGCTTCATGGCATGACACTCAATGTCTACTGTCAGAAGCCTCAGATTTAGTAAGAGTTGCTCAGAGGTGGCATTCAAAAGTATCTAACCACAGGAACACCTGACCTAACACATGCTCACCGCAACCTTGCAAACCATAAGCAGCTAAAAGTGAAACGTGACTGGGTACAAGTTGGTGGCATGTTCACTGGAGAAAAATCTTTAGATTCTGGACCCAGAACAAATGACTGTTTTGCAGAACTGATCTCATGCATCTTGCACTATAATATTTTATTTCATCTTTATTTTCAATGTTTTTATTGATTTTAGAGAGGGTGGAAAGAAGAGGGATAGGGGGAAAAATCAATGGGAGAGAAACATCTATCAGCTGCCTCCTACATGCCCCTTCCTGGGGATTGGGCCTGCAACCTGGGCAAGGGTCCTGAATGGGGATCGAAATGGTGACCTTGGTTCATGGGTCAATGCTCAATCACTGAGCCACACATCTTGAAGCAGTTACGTGTAGTGCCCTCTCTCTCTAGGAACTGTGGCTACCTTGAACGCAGGGCATATTGATAATGCCTTTCACTTTAATACAGTGTTCCACAACTGATGAGCACAATAAATATAAAACCATTCTGCGAAGGCCGAAAGAAATTACCACCAACTCAAATGACATAATCGACACAGTGTTGACCTAGGTCTCTTTGCAGAATGTGAAAGAAAAAATGCATGAGATGCATCCTCTCCTGTTTTTACCAAGGGAAAATAAATTTCCATCCCTGTTCTCCATTTACCCAACCCAAAAAATAGTCCCAAACTCATATTAAATAGTTCTGCATTGAACTAAAGATTAAACAAACTTCCAGGAAAATTCTGCTGAGACTTGAATTTGTAGCATATATTCTACTAAAAATATATGCCTTTATTTAAAAAGATGCAAAAGAAAAAAATTTACCCCACTTATAATTTTAAATGTTAATAAAAGACAACTTAAAATTACTTAAGGGTATCAAATTTTGCTTGTTATTTGCCCCCATGTCTTTACTTAGCAAATATTAAATTTAATTTAAGCCAGGCTTGATTGCTTTTCTAAAATCTACTTTTATACTTAAGTTGTATGTAGTTATATGCAATGGTCCACTTTTTATCACTCTGTGAACAAGAGATGACCATACCGCAGATGTTCCAAGAATAAAGCAGATTCATTCACAAGCACTGATGCAAACGTGTCCATTATAACAATTTGCATTTCTTCTGCTAATGCTTCTTATATAAGAAGTCTATAAAGCAATCGCAGTCTTCTAATCTGCTTAGAGCACAATAGAGAAAGAGATATTAGGATGATCACAGAATGCTTATGGTAACACAATTTCACTATGGTCTCTTTCATGTACAACTCCACGGAGATCCCCAGGCTCCTGTGGTGCCCTCATTTATTTACTGAATTTCTGAGTTGGTGCCATGAAATGGATTTAAACAGTGTTATATAGATGACGCCTGGGTAAATTGTCCTTCTGAGGCTGCCTAATCTACTTTTACTCCCAATACTATCTTGTCTAAGATCCAACACCATATGTATTGCAATAAGTTGTTCTTCACTGTTTCACAACCTGATTGATTAGTTGTTCATATCCCATCTGCCCCGGAAAGCTGCACGGTGCCTTTACTCTCACTGGCGCACGAAGGGTGAGCGTCCATTTTCCTCCACGTCATCACTGACACAGGCCTCAGTTCTCCTTTCAACTACTTAAACCCTTAAAATGCATGCATATTTTTTAAAGAACAAGTCAGTGCAGCAGGAGCTTGACTAATGTGTTTGTCATCTTCCATATTTACTGATGTTTCAAAAACACTGGTCTCAAAAAACTGTTCGTGCTATTGTAAACCACATTGAAGCCAGGCTGTACACTAATACTCGCCCAAACTCAGCAAGCCAATTACTTTATTATTAGCAAACACATGGTGCATGATATAACTCTAGGAACAAGAAGAAAGGATCCTAGGTCTGTAAATAACAACAAGGAATGATGGCAGAGGGAATCATCTGAGGGCATGGGAATTTTTAGGGAGAAGAGAAAGAAAATGGTCTGGAAGACGCAAGGAAGATGCCTATTGTGACTGCGCAGGAACTCTTTGTTCCAGCCAGCTGTGTCCAGTCCAGTGGTCGGCAAACTCATTAGTCAACAGAGAGGCAAACCGCGGCTCATAAGCCGCATGTGACTCGCAAGCCGCAGTTTGCTGACCACTGGTCCGGTCTAATAGCACCATGACTCACTTGCCTCTTTCAACCAGATCCCCCACATTTGCACTAACTGCTCACCCCCTCCCTTACCATTAAGCCCTTAGGCCATTGGGTTCTGGTCAGAATCAAACTTATTTTTAAATATATTTTATTGATTTTTACAGAGAGGAAGGGAGAGATCGGTCAGCTGCCTCCTGCACACCCTCAACTGGGGGTGTGCCCGCAACCAACGTACATGCCCTTGACTGGAATCGAACCTGAGGCCCTTCATTCCACAGGCCAATGCTCTATCCACTGAGCCAAACTGGTTAGGGCAGCATCAAACTTTCTTAAGAAAAAGCCTCAGGTCTGTTGATCAAGAAGACAGAGTTTAGGTCCAATAGCATCTTAACCTCAGATGTGTTTCAGCTCCAGGCCCATGAAAGCAGAAAGACCCTACAAATCCCACCTCATGAAACCAGACAGAAGGAGGCCATGGCTGACATCCGAATCTGATGCAATGACCAAATACTCCCTACCCTGGCCCGAACCGATGTGGTAGAGCTCAGGACCCCAACTCCCTTAGTCACCATGATTAATGATTTTCCCCCTATATAACCCATCCCCTGAAGCCATGGGGAGCCCTATTTTAGAGCACTAACTCAGGTGTCTCCGGGTGTGGTCCTTAATAAACCTCTACTGTCTTTGCTGCAAACTGCTATTCGTGTTTTATTGGGCTTTGATGCATATGGGCAAACAGACTCCTTTAGTCAGGTAACACTATTGTGTCTCTGGAAAGAAAAGAGCCACCAGGTAGAACAGCAGCAAGGAAGTGGGCTCTCAAAGGTGAGATGGATTTTAGTTCTAATTGCTCTAGGAAGAAGGTTAAAGGGTCTTTCAATAAAAGTGTTAGGGATATATGGGATTTGTAAAAAAGAGATAGGTAAACTCAGACACTGGACAAAGGAGGGAAATGTAGATGTACGGAGATAGATAAGGGTCTGCAGATGTATGGTAACTGGGGAACTCTGGACTCTGTGTAGTGACTGGTGTGGATGAGATAAGGGCATAGTGAGATGGCACAGACTGCAGAGGTGAGCCTGCAAGGGCTGTGGAGGATGAAGAGCCATGGGAATTACCAGGAATATACACAGACAGCTCTGGGTTCTTGAGTTCACTCTTTTGGTGGTAGCTTGGAAGCTACCCTCTTATATGGTATTAGTCAATAAATGATTCTCAATCTTCATTTTTCTTCTTGGCTCTAGAAACATCAGTTGACACAATTAACCCTATAATTTCTGGAATAATTTCTTCACCCTATAATCTCTTGATTTTCCTCCCTACTCACTATCTAGTCCTCTATTTTCTTGCTGATTTCTCCTCAACTTCCTGACCTTTTCTTTCAAGTGCCCCAGAGGTCAAACCTTGAACCCTTTTTGTGCTCTAGAAACAAGCCATAGAGGATATCATTTAACCTGATGGCTTTAAATATCACCTACATGCTAATGACTCCTCAACTCATATATCCAGTCCAGACTTCTCTAGAACCCCTGACTTTTATGTCCAACTGACTAATCAATATCTCCACTGGGATTCTAATAGTCATGGCTCTAATTTAGTATGTCCAAAAACAAACTCTGACCCATCTCCCACCTCTTACTTATCTCCAGTAGTCTTCCTTATCTCAGTAAAAAGGAATAAAGTACCGATTCATCATGGATGGATCTTAAAAACATGTTACATGACAGAAACCAGACACAAAAGACCACATACTGATGGCTTCACTTATATTAACTATCTAGAATAGAAAGAGAAAATGCATCAGTGGTTGCCAGGGGCCAAGGGGAGGAGAAATGGGAGTGACTGCTAACAGAGAGGGCTTTCTTTTAGAGATGATAACAGTGGTGATGGTTGCACAACTCTGTAAACTTACTAAAGATTACTGAATTGTACACTGTAAATGGTATTATGGTATGTGAATTTTATCTGAATAAAAACATTTATAATAAAATAAATATAATAAAAGATAAGAACTTTGTTTTGTTTTTTCTTGTATAACAATATCTGATAATGGTATATGTGTGAGTGTACCCCAAAAATGTATAAACACTTTAACAACTGATAGTTCAATTTTGAAACTGAAAAGTACTTTAATAAATACTGCCTTTATAATTATTCAAAGTGTGTGTACTACTATATGTTTTTGGGGACACTATCTATAATAATCTGTAATAGTAAAAGCATAATATGCTAATTAGACCAAACAACCTTCCTGATGACCTTCTGGATGAAGCCAGGGCTGCAAGGACCGAGGCAAGCTGCCGTGGCCGTGAGGGCCGAGCCCCTTGCATGGATTTTGTGCATTGGGTCTCTAGTATATATATAAACATCTACTACTATTTGGCTGTTCTCTCTTCTTCACACATCAGTACCTAATGATGTGTGAAAGAGAAGCAGAGGTAAGACGCCATATCCACTGTCCTATCCTGAAATCAGTCCCGAAGTTAGTGTAAGTATGAAAAAGAGCTGAGTAAGAAGTACCAAGTGTGTCACTTCTTTATGTTCGGTAGTTACTTTTATTTTTTTAGTTATTTGTATAACACTGCATTTCAGTTTAAAGTTATTTCTTGTAGAGTACAAATGGTAAATTCTAAACCAATCCACAGACAGATATTACAAAACTATTTTGTGTAAGGCACAGTGAGAGAAAACTAAAAGCCCAAGGTATGATGCCTTACCCTCAAGAAATTTATAACCTACATGGGTAGAAATCAAATATCCAAGTCCTAAAATTTCCAAAGATAAAAGACCCATAAGTAAAATAATAAAATTATGTAGGATTTTAATTTGGTAGCAACTGAAGAAAATATCTCATGTTCAATATTCTTAATTTTTAGAATGTGACATTTTTTTCAATATCATTAACTGGGGCAGTGGTAGACACTCAATAACTACTTTTATTAGATGATCATAACTCCACAGTATATCTTATAACCTGGGGGACTTTTCCCTCAACATGCATACACACTTATTTATTTTTTATAATTAAGATTCTCCAGTCCACATAGCATGAGCTCATACCCCACATCCCAGCAGCAGGCAAAGAGGCCATTCCACACAGCACAAGGCTCCCAAGCATGCTGCTGCTTGGTGCTCATGCCAAGGCACAGAACACCCCGTCAAGAAGAAAACCCAGCCAAAGCCGCAGTATCTGACTGCCTAGATTTCACCCTACCATATCGTATTCCTCAACCTGTCTTTCCATTATCTCTTTTCGATGGGTTTCTCTCCCTTCTCATCATGGCCTGTTGTTTGGTCTGCAATTCAATCACAGATAAATTAGTCTTTAGGAAACATTCCCATTCTAGCTCTGTAGTCACATCAGAAACCCCATACCCTGAGTTAATTTTGTTGCAGCTTTGAGCTCTTGCATTTCAATGCAAAATCACTTCCCCAAGAGAATGCCACTGATATTGGCAAGAAAGCGCAAGGGGCTGCCACACAACTGAACTGCCAATAACAACCGGGGAAACTCAACCCTCAGCAGACATTAGTAATCACGGGAAAACAGCCAGAACTTTAATCACAAGTCTCTCAAAAACAGCCAGGGATTTCAAAATGCTGTTATTCTAGAATGTGACCCTAATACAGTGCTTAATCAAAGCCACTGCCAGCACAAGAATAACCTCAGACTTTAATGAAAACCAATTTCATAAAAGTCAGTGTGTCGGCATCATGCTGGACCCAATTTAGCAGAACTCTAAAAGTTTACATATAACACATTCTATAGATAAAATTTGTTTATGGCACCTTACGGCAGCTGTACATGTGGGACTGTGTATTTATACAAATATACATGCACGTGCCCACACACATGCGCACTGTCATTCAGGCATATGTTGTCACGCAACTAAGGTTCTCTAGTCCACAAAAGCACAGGAGCGTAAACCTGTGTAACAGTGGCCCGCTGGGCAGGCAGATGCAGGATCCAGACTGGACTGCCCCTGTCCTAGAGGTGGGCTGGAGGCTTTCTTCAAATCAGAAGTTGGGGTGAGAGCATATTTTGGTGCCAAGTCTCTGCTGGCAAAAGACACAAGTCCCAGATGTTCAGGAAGCCTGGAGCTTGACTGAACTCAGCTACCATATCTACATAGATTGTGTCCTGGCAAAATGGCAAAGACAAGATCACACTGTAAGACACAGCAGCTGCCAAAACTGCTACTGTGGCTGGAGAGGGCACAGCAGAGCTGTTCTCCTTCATCAAGAGGAGGAAAGAAAAGTGGCAGAAAACTGCCAGTTCATCCTGTCTGCTCAACCCCCGCTTCCAGGGCTTCCCCCAACTAGGTGAGAAGGGGGTGAAGGGGGCACAGAGAGGAAGAGGCTACACTGAATGTTGTATACATTTATAAAGATGATCTCCTCCCAGTAGTGTGCATATAATGGTGAATAAAGAACAATTCAGAGCAATGTATAGCCCATTAGAATTGGAGGAAATGAGTTAACATTTATATACAGTGTGTTTGTGTGTGTGTGTGTGTGTGTGTGTGTGTGTGTGTGTGTGTATTCATGTGTGCGCACATACATCTCTCACACACACACCATCTCCAAACATCTCAAAAGACTGTTTTATCTCACCAGATCATGTCCACCAAATCTTTCCACAAATAAAAGGAAGAAATTTATCTGACTAGAAATAATGTGACTATCAATGAGTACTACAGCCCACAATAATCATCAACATTCAGCATTTCAATTAACTAAAAAACCCATCTGAGATTTTTTTTTTTAACCCCTGAAAAACTAACCACCCCAATCACAAAGAGGTCTATGAAAAAGAAATTCCACATAAACTAATTCTTAATTTTAAAAGCAAGGGAGAGTATGGGTATACACCCATCACGTTCCCATGCACTGTCACCGGGACAGTCTTTAGGGGATATAACCAGGCAGGTGACTAACAGCAAACCGAATTGAAGAGTCCACAATCAGGAGGGATTCTGTAATTCAGGAGCTTCCATCCATAAAGATCTCCTGATTATTTACTAGGTAGAGCTGACAACTGGACTTCATCAGCTTTCTTCTCAATCCAGAGACCCAAAGACAACTGATTCCCATTTAATAATCACACACATTAATGATTCAGGGAGCAAGATGGCCTATGGCGCACAGATTTCTGGCTGGATTTTCTCTGGCTCTGAAGGTTATGCCTGCTGGGTAAGGATTACAGAATTAATCTCAGAGTGAACTGGAGATATCAAGACTAATGAAGAAATGTCAAGTCCACAACCAGAACAGTAAAGCTACATCACAATCTTGTCCTGACAAACCTCACTAGGCTAGACATTATTCACTCTCCTGTTTCACTTGCAAAAACAAAACACCACCACAGTACCTATCGACAGAACGGAAGTGGTGACTATTCGCAGTCCTTTTTCTCTACAACAGATGGAGACTGAGAAGAATTACTGAGACCAAAATGAAAGATTTTCCTAATTTTTGGAAGACTTAAGCCTTTTATTACTATCTACTTAGTTGTTGGATTGATCTTTCAAGGCCTCTCGAGATAATCCCAGGTATAAAAGGGAATGTGTTCCAAAGGCTCCTTGGGCTGCAAAGACCTCAAGTCCAGACCTTGCCAGACTTTGGTTTGGCCAAAGAATAATAGCAGCAGGTAACTTTCACAGACTCAGATTTCACTCTCAGGAGTCAACACATACCACAGCCACATGCTTACTTATCTGAATCCACCTATGGCCATAGCATCAGGCAAGGGAAGCAAATGGACCATATCTCAAACCACATTCATTGAAGCCCCCAAACCAAGTGTCTGCTGCCTTTCCTAATCCTTTGAGGTGCCCAGGCTGACTAGCAGCATGCAGCTCTAAAGGATTCACTTCTGTAAACAGACTGCTAAAGAAGCCCCTCAACCAATTCATTACAGCAACTTAGTTCCAGGTGTATTTTTAAAACAAATATATACAGTGTTAGGAGAACAGGCAATGTTACTAGGAAATATGAAGACTATATATATTTTTAAATTATTAAAATGTAATTACATGAAAATAGGGGAAAAGAAAGCAAAAGAGTGCTATCTATATCTTCATTTCCTTTATGCTTGGACAGCTCATTTTACATAAAACAAAGAGGATAATGGCCACAATGGCTAATCAATTATTATTCTCCCAAACACAAAACCGTAAGTAAGCAAACTGGAAATGCTGAAACAAATGGCATTTTGTTTGTTTTTAGGATGCTATTTAATATTTTTAAAGGGTGGACTGTAGAGGCCAGGTAGGGAAGGAGGAAGGAAAGGAAATGACTCATTTGGTGTTTGTGGTATTTCTTTCTGGGACTGAACTGAGGACCTGGGTCTCATGAATCTAAATGCTGCCTCGTGGCCCAGTTCCTAATGATTGGTCTATTAAGCTATACCAGGACTTATTTGAACAATTAAATGGGCTTGTCCAAAACAGCCTGCCTTCCAGTAGATAAAATACCCAAATTCCCTTAGGGGATGAATATAGAGCAAGAAAACAAAGAACAGTGTCTAGCAATGGTAAGGATGTCAGGAAACAGAAAATGTCAGATTCCCAAGGGAAAACTAACTCAAACTCTGGTTAGAGCTAGGCGCCAATTTTTTTTTTTTTTTAATGAAATTACAGTCTATGGTCTCCCCTTAGAAAAAACAACTGCTCCAATTAATCAAAGTGTAGTGTTGAGTGGGCATTCTTTTTTCAAATTTGGAGACAAAAGCAATAGCAGCAACACAACTTTCATGTCACTGCCGACAGGAAATTCAACTCTTCTCGGGACAACATTTCTTTGGAAAAAAACTGAACCAGAAATGAGAGTTGTACAATCTGAGTTCCTCTCTCTGATGCCAATTTCCAGCCTGGTATGCTGGAAACTAAGGGAATCTGGAGGATAAATTTAACTTAATTACATATTCAAGCCATCTTCTGATTTTGCTGATAGATTCAAACAATTATGCTAAAAGTTAGGCATTTTGCTTGATGATTTCTGTTCAGTCTGACAAACACACAAATGACTTGAGTAAAACGAGCTGTGGCCTCCCCACCTTTCCCAGGCCAGGCTGGTTCAGTTTTGGTTTGAGTACTGGAGTTACACTTGGTTCTGACTCCCGGTGATTTCCCCTCAGAGATTCTTCCCATTATGAAACTCAAAGATATGGCCAGCCTCATTCAAAGTCCCCAAAGGGCAGTTAATAATGCCTGATGGAGGCCACTAGGCTTTATTCTCCTGGTTTTGATGTTGCAGTCTTAAGTGTATGGCCTCACAAAATTAGATGAAACAAGTATTAAGTATTTAACTTCTATGCAATTCTATCAACCTCCTCTTAGGTATAAAGGAAGGCCTTGCCTTTTCCGTAATCCCCAGTTACATTGTGGGATAATATGTTTCCTCTGCCATAAAAGTGGGGTGAGGGTACAAAGAGCTAATAAACTGTCTTTCAGCTCAAGAGGCTCTAATGGAGCTGAGAAGGAAGCTGACAACATGTACACAGGTAGACAACTGAGAACGTGTCCCACAAATGCCTGGGAGTGTGCCAAGTGATCATAGGGTTCCAAAGAGAAATTCAGAGAGGCCGTCCCGTCACCCTATCTAAAACTTCAACATTCCCTCTTAAAGTTCCTGGCTCCCTTTCCTGCTTTCATAGTTCTCCTTAGCATTTATCTTCACTAAAACATGATATATCTTGTTTCTAATCCATCTCCTCCTCTAGAATGAAGGTGCCAGAAGGCAGGATTCCTGTCCACCTGGTTCACTGCTGCTTCCCAACCACCCCCCAGGTGTGCTGGAGCAACGAATTGGTGAATGGGTAAATGAATGAATGAATAAGAGGACCCAGAGGGATAATGACCAAAAATATTAACTACTGGGCTTCATTTTTACTTTTTTTTAAATTAATTTAATGCTCACAACGTTCTATTTTACAAGTACTCTAAAATTTAGAGAAGTTGTTCAAAGTTATATAGATAATAGGTAGCTGCATAAGGTTTTGCACAAAGCTCTTACAACATCACAAAGAGGAAATGGGACTTGAATTGCTGAGTTGAACCTTTGCATGAGTAGGAAGGAGTGAGGAAGGGTAATGGAAACAGCATAAGAAAGGCAGACATGAAAATTCATGACGTTCAAATATTGTAGGATGGCAAAAACCTAAAACTTATGCTGAGATTTCTGTTCAAAAAGATAAATTAGAGACTCTGCAGGGCCTTGAATGCCAGGACCTGTATTTGTACAAATGAACACTTTCAAACTTCATTTTCCTTAAATAGTAGAATTTTTGTCACTTGAAAACCTATGTGGAATTCTAATATATTAAGTAGATAAAACTCTGAAGGAAAATGCTGTCGACGGGAAGATAGGTTAAGAGAAAATTGCAACAAACTAAAAAAACAAAGTTCTGGAAACCATAATGTAAATGGAAAAAAAAAAAAAGAAAATCAGGATTTGAAAAGTATCATAATGGAAAAAGCAAAAGAACTTGGTGACAGATGAGGCAAAGATAATTGTTTAAACTCTAACTACAATGAAAATGCCACTATGATGAGAGAACAAAGAAATTTAGAGAGAAATGGGTTTTGAGGAGAGATGATGATGATTACTTCAGATATGCATGGCTGGTTTCCTCGACCTCCATACACCCCTCACATGTTGAAGCCCCCAAGGTTCTGTTCTCCAGTCCTTTGCTCTTCTGACTGTCTCTCTGAATGACCAAATACACAATCAACTACCACCTAAAGACTAATGAAACCAAATACATGTGTGCCTGACCTCCCTCCCAAACTTCAAATTCATGTTTCAAATTCAACAACTGAACTCCTCTTCATTACATTTTACCCTTTTCCCCCAAAGTTGGACCCTCTGCCACCCAATTTCTCACCTCAGTAGTCATCTCACACTGCTTTGTGTCCTTTAATATCTTCTCTTTCCCCCACTCAGTCACAGAAAGCAAAGAAGGATATTGTTTTATGCCTTCCTGCATTATTTGAATCTCCACATTAAGTATATGTGGTACAGCTATAATAATCTGGTTATTTAACAGGAAAGGAGTAAAGGGAAGGCTAGATAACATAGGCATGCCATTTATACAGCTTTGTAAATTTAACACTCTCCAAGTCTGTTCCCCACTTATTGCTGGGGGAAAGGATTGGACAATGACCACAATAGTGATGCAGACAGGTGCTTGTCTATCAACCACACCTGGGAACAGGTAATTGGCCAGAATAGGCATGGGCAGTGCAAGGGCAGGAAACCTGAATATTTAACCTTCTGAGTAAAGGGAGTTTCCTCTCTTGGCTCTTGGCTCTCCTGCCTGCCTGCCTGAGCTCCTGTGAGTCCTATTGCAGGGGGTGCACTCCCCTGCATTCACCCTCAGGGCTCCCGGCATATGGACTCCCCACAGTGAACTAATGGACTTTAATTAACCTGATGCAGAACTAAACCCAGCTGCAACATGGAACAGAAGCTCTGGATACTAACTCTCCTTTTGGCTTTACTGAACCCCTAGCTACACCTCTTAAGGGCTGGGTTAGGGACACGGACTTTGCAACCCAAGGAATGTAACTCCACACCAATAAAAACCATCCGCTGACCACTGGTGGTCTGTGAGGTCTGAAAGGTTGGCGACCGCTGCTCTAACCAACTGAGTTACCTGGCCAGTGCCATATACTACATTTTCATTTCAGAGAAAGCATGTCAATCCATTATACTATATGCTAAAGTATCCCTTCAGTTAAACAAGTTTAAATGAAACTTTTCATGGAGCACAAGAGACCTAAAACTGAATCATCAGTATATCATTAATATTTTAATTGAATCCACGAATATTCATAGCTATTTACTTCTTCAAAGAACAAGATAAGAAAACTAAATTATTCCAATATGCAAATTCAGCCTGACAAGACATCTTACCTTTATCTATATTACAAAAGCCAATGCATTTTGGGCCCATTCATTATTTATGTAATCCTAGGGGTTTTCAGGTTAACAAGTGCTATTGGACATAGCAGCCTTTTCTCAGATGGGGCAGAATAGCTGGTGTTCCAAAGTCATTCTGCCCTAGCCCCTGAAAGAGCTGTATTTTATTTCAACACTACCCCCAACATCCATTCTTCAGGACAAGCCCAAGAGAACTGGGAAGATGCAATGTTAATTAAAGATTTGTTCCTCTGCTTTTTCTTTCAACACCATGGGAAACTCCTGCTCCAACACTGCAGAGAATGTTAAGTACTTTGACAGCTAGGCCAACTGTTTTATAAAACTAATAGTGCATTACTTCCATTTTTAATTATAAATAAATTTATGCAAATTGCTGCTAGTCCCCCAAAGTGAAACACCTCATTTTAATGCAACAGTACAAATAACCTATTTATTCAAGGAGCTATCCAGAATACATCGCCATATCAGGGTTATATGTATTTTAAACATGTCATTGCTCCAAGTTAGCCATGGTGCTAGGAACTATAATGGCTGAAAATTATATGAGAAATTCTTGTTCCTACTAATGCGACTGAAGAAGACTAGGCTGGATTTTTAGTTGTTCAATAAATAATCAGCAACATGGGAACTGCACTCGAGGTTCCAAAGCATCAAGTAAAGTAACAAGAGTCCTTTCTATGAACTAAGGAAGGCCAGGTCAGTAATAAAAATCCCATTAAGCACTTAATGAGAGGTGAAACTGATTTCCAAGGGAGAAATAAGGCCAAAGGGAGATACAGAACCAGGCCCTTCCTTTTCTTTGTATCCCAAGTGACAATCCCATCACCACAGATAAGTACTATCATTTCAACAAATTTAGACAATAATGGAAGAATAACAACTTAAAATATACAGTGAGTTGGAAAAAAATGTGCATCTACCTATTGAGCAGTTCTGGAAAGAACCCCTATACTATTCTGAAAGTCTCATCTCTCTCATGCAAATCTGTCTCTGATTAAGAACACATAGTTGCATGGGATCATGCTGGAGTTTACCACGCGATAATATCCTTCTAAATAAGCCAGATGGATCTATCTTGGTTTCCTTTTTTTTATGTTAACATTTTTGGGAGTAAGTCAGAAAAATTGCATATGCAAACACCACTACCAGTTTCATTCATTCAGTCAACAAATAAATATGCATTGAGCATTTTTTTACACATAAAACCTGTGGAAAATAAATTTGAACTCTGTAATTCTATTAATAAAACACTGATGAAACATGATAATAACTGCTGGACAGAAAAGATCCTCCTCTGGACTTTACCAGGCTGAGGATGTGATAGGAGCAGCTTGACTGGTAGCAAGACTACTGAGCAGAGGATATCTGGGTTCTTCTCCACACTCTGTGACTTGATTTGTGGTGTAGTCTTAAGTCACTTACATTTTGGGGGTCTCAGTTATCCCTCTTGTAAAACACACTAGACGTTACCCAAGAGATCTTCTAACTTCACGATAATCACTGGAATATATGTAGGAGCAATTACCTTAGGAAGAGTTATTACAGGAAGAGAATGAAAATGCTTATGACCGTGATCCAGGAAACTACAAGGTGGCACTTTAGAGTTCAAAACATTTTCGTGAAGAGAAATGTAATTAAAGGGGAAAAAGACATACAAGTTTATTACTTCAGCATATATTTGCTAGCTTCCTCAACTCTGATGAATTCATTAAGTAATTACTTAAAGTCAAATGCAGGTGACATATTTTACTTTCATATATATATATGTATATATATATATATACACACACACACACACATATATATATATGTGTGTGTATATATATATATATGGTTAATATGTTAAGTGTCCAACTGTCCAGGTAATGATGCCACATAGCAACACCCAGCTTCCTCTCCCTAGCGACTAGCCTCCTTTCTTCAGCCCAGGAACACAACTTGCTATCTGGCCAGGTGCAAACACTTTACACTGTTTGTCTGTGAAGCGTTTTCCTGTGCCTCATCTCATTTGATCTTCACAGAAGTCCTGGAGTAGGTAGATAAGAGACTTGATGGAATCGTATTTTCTTTTCATTAGCCAGAAAATGGAGATTTAGAAAGCTTAGAGACTTGACCCAACTGAAAAGAAGAAATGGTGGACCTTGAAAATGACTTCAAGTTTTCTCACTGTGCAGAATATAGTCAAACACTACTGCAATTAAATATTTTACCCTTTGTTCTCCCTGTGTGATCTACTATAATAACCTGCTTCATGTTGATATTTACTGCTGTGTTGCTGATAATTACCTGAAATAGAAGTTGGGGTGCTTCACTGGGCTGGAAAAAGTTTAGCTAAATCAGAAAGCAGGTCTAATTAAGCAAGTTTATTCTATATATATAAAAGGCTAAGTTGACTCACACATGCATGATACATATAAAGCTCTCAATAGCGCCAATCGCACGCATGTGTTTCGATCTGTCATTGTTGGTCGTGATTTTTGTTGACACTTCTATTATAGAGAAAGGGCAAATAGCGATATTAAAATATTTCTTCTAATTAATTGCCTTTAAATGTGCATGAATTCATGCACCAGGCCACTAGTCTAAAATATTATCCAATCTTTAACAAGGGTGTGTCCCAGCTTTATCATTTGTATAATTTATTCTTTTTTATTATGTCTATTTTTAAATTACATTCTAAAAGAAACTGCCAATATCCTTTGCCTACAAGTATGTGAGCATCTTCCATTTATCAAGAAATGAAAATATATACCCAACCATGAACATACTATCCTTCTCTCCCTCTCTATGCACTCACATGCACACAACAGTGAGTAATATAACTAGAAAGTAAAAACAGATTAAATTTATCTTAGCATCTTTCTTCTAAGCAGAAATAAATGTCCATTATCATCATCACAGGAATCAGATGTTACAACAAGATGTTGTACAATGTCAATACTTAAGCAAATGCTGAATTAGTAATTATCACAAACATGGATATTTTAAAGGTCATCCTCTCATCTGTCATCACTGAAGTTAAATGGATGAGTCATTTTGCCCTAAATCTCAAGGATTCAATGAAGACTTACTGGGCATGGAAGGGCTGTCTGGGTGCAAAGGACTCACACTTGGCTCTCCCACAGTGCACCTCAGTCCAGTATTCTGTCTTCATATTGGTAACCAGTCTTCACTGAGATGGCTTCACAAGTCCCATTTCTCACTTAGGATCTTTTATCTTTCTACTAAGACTGTGTGAGATCCTTTACCTTTATCTGGGTGGTGACTGTTCCCCTCCTTTAAGAAACTATCTTTATAGATCTGAGATTATTGGGATCCCCTTGTTTGCTCATTTGGGTTTTGTTGGCTGTTACTAAATTGGCCAATGTAAGAGAATACTTTAAATAATTCTAGCTCCACTAACAGTTGCCCCATAACTGGGTTAAATCACTTTTTTAAAAGGCATAGTAATATATTACATAAAGCTAATTTGACTGTGACGGAGACCATGAATTAAAAGAAAAGAGACAAACCAACCAATCACTTTTCTTAAGGTGTGATTTGCCATTTATCTCAACCAACACAGATCCCAATATTATCATTCTAGGCCATATGTGTAATTCTCAAGCAAAAAAGAAATCTTTTAACAAGTCTGCAAGAACTGTTGGCACCCATTCATGCCAGCCTGCACTAACATCTTGAGAATGGTCTTTATCCAAAAAATATATAATGAGGGGGGAGTAAAATGGGTGGGAAAGAACCTGGCCATAAACGTGATTAGTTGTAGGTTCAAAAAAGATATAAAGCGCCAAGTACTTCTTTTGAAATTTGCTAACAGATAATACAATGCTGGCAGCGGCACACTCGCAGTGGAAGGAGTGTGTGGAGGTCCAGAACACTCTCAATATTCAGGGCCCATCTGTCAGCTACACAGTCACCGAGCAGAACGAGCAATTACCAAAGCCCTTTTCAGATATAATCTGTCAACCACATCTCATCTTCCTGCCAAAAGAAATCAGAACTGAGAAATGCAAAAACAGACAGCCTTATGGGACCAAGGAGAGGTTCGTTTAAGATAAACCTGAAGGTGAGGAAAAGAAAGGGAAATTAGAGGCCTGTTACAACCACTCACCAGAATGTGTTTGAACTATACTCCCCTGGGCATCAAGGATGCCTGGAAGGAGAGGCACCCTATGATATACACCCACTCTGCTCTGCTGTGCTTATGACAACTTTAAATCCAAGAAACTGTCCATTCAGTTCCTGTAACTGTCTCTCGGGACAATAAACATACTGCACTGACCTCTCTCTACAGCCATTCCATTCCCCTACCTTCTCACCAAACCAGTAGAATTTTTAAATCAAGGAAACTATTACATTTCATCAAATATCTGTTAAGTGGTTTCAACATCTAAAGCGATATTATTGTATATGTTATGAGTCCAGAATTCTTTTTTAAGGGGGAGGAGAGCTCTTTGAAAGTTAGGGCTCTACCACAAACCAACATCCCTCCTGTCAGGTTTGGGATCACCCATTCCAGTCTGGATGCTACTAATGTGCACTGCAAATGCAAAGAAATAACCAATGAGGGTTGGAAGTACTTGAGAACACAAAATGTTTTACATATACTCAATATTTTACAAGGTTGAAGAATATCTCCTCACAGCAGAAATAAAGTTCCCAACATCTTTAATTCAGACTGAATACAGGAACATATAACCCTGACAGCTACAAATCAAAATCCCAGATTGGCAGTTAAAAGCTTAGCTCTAGTCCAAGAAGTTCCACAGTACTTCGTATCACAAGCTTCCCAGTCCCTAATATCCTACTATTAGAGTTGCCTCTGGAGATTCTGGAAATGGAGAGGCCCAAGTGGAGGGCCCAAAGTAAACACTTGCAGACTGGAACACAATACTATCCGTACCATACATCACTGACACTGATCCCTCCTCCACTCCTCTAAGCAGCGCCATGGCGTGCCTGGTTTGGTGCCCAAAAAGACAGGGTTCCTATTTGTCTCTAACAATAACTAGTCAACTCATCTCTCCACATCTAAGTTCTGCCATTCTGTAAAAATGAGGTTCATTCCAGATATAGGATTCTCTGTAAAGTTATGGACTAGTTCTGGCTTTTTAAAAAATTATTTATTGGAAACTCCAAAGTCAACATATTAACTATATTCAATACTTAACTGTTCATGTATTATCAACTATATATGACTACATTCTTATGTTTCAGCATTGGTAGCATTTCAAATTACCATATATAATAAGCATTTCATCATATGGTCATAACCTTTAATATCTGAGGACCTGGTTAGAGCTTCCTGGTAAATGGGATATATTTAGATATAAAGTCCAAAAGCAATAGGCTATTTCCCCAAAATATTCCCCATATTTATAGGGGGCAAGAAAGTTTATTAAATTGGAAAATTTCTCATAATTTTGAGTAGGAGGCTGAATCAAACCTTTTTGAGTCACTTACATATCATACTCAAATAACACTATCCTTGGATTATTAATCAGCAATCATAATCATGCTGTTTCAACAGGTGACACTTAAGAAACATTCCTGGGCAAGTGGAATGGGGCAAACTGAGACAAGATAATTAAACAAGGCCCAACAATTTGGACAACTTACAACCAGCTAGTGAATCACAAGGCCTTATCTTCCCTAACCAAGGACACTTCTTTAAAGCAAATGGTTTCTCTCCTCCCTAACCAGAGAACACAGCATAAATCACCCTGGTGGGGAAAGAGAAGACAGAAACACAGTTAATGCCATTTGTGCCAGCCACAAAGTCAGAGAAACAAATAACAAAAACCCTATTAGAGCCAGACAGACCCAAGATAAAAAACAGCAAAACAGACCCAAGAATAATCCCAAACTCTCCCATACACTCATTTTGATGTATCAACATATTAAAAATGCACATGGAAAGCTGATGAATATTCTGCGAAAACCTCCCCTAAGATTCTGGCTCACAAAGAGAGAAAAACCCTCAAAACAAAGACTCAATGCAGGATTGCTCTAGAGCAGTAGTCGGCAAATTGCGGCCCATGAGCAGCGCTTTGCCACTCTGTTGACTAATGAGTTTGCCGACCACTGACCTAGACTCTCGATTCCAATAATTACATGCTGTTGTTGTTCCTTGTGATTAAGCCCCTATCCCAGTGATCAGCAAACTCTAGTCATCAGAGCCAAATATCAACAGTACAATGATTGAAATTTCTTTTGAGAGCCAAATTTTTTAAACTTAAACTTCTTCTAACGCCATTTCTTCAAAATAGACTCGCCCAGGCCGTGGTATTTTGCGGAAGAGCCACACTAAGGGGCCAAAGAGCCGCATGTGGCTCGCGAGCCGAGGTTTGCCGAGCACTGGCCTAGGTGCTCCCCTGTTGCTTCTTCTACCCTAAGCCCTTCCTTTGTTTCACTGTCCCCAGCTTTCACAAAGGTAATCTCAAAGTCACCTGGGCTCCTGCTGTTAAATCTTTCCTGCATGAAGTCAAGAACCCACACACTACTTCCCAGCCCAAGGCAGGCCCATTCCAGGCCTGGTCCCTGTCTGATAACACCAATAGCTCTTCAAATCAGTAAAATATCTTCCCTAAAGTTCCTTTTATTTTACTCAAGTGATTTTTGTTATGCCAGAAGGAATTCCTTTTATTTTCTTTTGTTTGTACTTCTTTTTATTCTGCCATAACCTTTCAAATGCTACAAATCTTTCATATACACAGAGAAACTACTAGTTCTGTTTATATTGTTAAAAGTAAAATAATTATTCAAGCAACCTAGTTATTTCCTATTTTTGATTTATTGCTCCTTTTATATTGAGTAAGCTTTTACAAGTTTTTTCCCCAAGCTTATTGATTTTTCAGTTCCGTCTTCTTTTCTAGGCAGGTCCATATTTGAGCCTATTCAATAATTCACTACTGTGATGCAGATGACTGCATTGCTATGCATCTGGAGAAATTCAGACAGTATTCTAGACAAGAAGTTAGACTATAACTTTGTAAAAACAAAAGAAAATAGATTGGAATGTTGTGTTAAAGTACCTCGTATGCCCGGCAGGCGTGGCTCAGTGGTTGAATGTCACACTATGAACCAGGAAGTCACAGTTCGATTCCTGGTCAGGGCACATGCCTGGGTTGTGGGCTCAATCCCCAGTGACGGGCATGCAGGAAGCAGCCCATCAATGATTCTCTCTCATCATTGATGTTTCCATCTCCTTCTCCCTTCCTCTCTGAGATAATAAACTTTTTTTTAAAGTACCTCAAAGCACAAACAAGTGTGGCCATTCAAATGATTATCTAGTTGCTTTAATACCTATTGACATTGACATTCTTCATTCATAAACACGACTACCTTCTTCATTAATTCTCTCCATCATCTTCTAGTTTATTTTCACCCAATGACTCATTAACAAAGAAAATTTCCATATCTATTTCACCGGTGAACCCTAATTTTTCATTAACCTTCCGTCCTTCATTCATTTTTATTTCCTCACTCCCTGGCTGTATGGACCATCGAAGAAGCTTATCTGGTCACTATTCTTACTCACACTCCTTTCTCCTCTTTATTACATGACCTATAGCCACAAAAGTAATCATTTAATAATCACTTTTTAAATATTGTTCCTTAACTGTTTATTAAAGTTGGATTTTCTACAAGACTTAAGCTATTTAAAGACAGAGTTGTGAAACAATTCTAAATTCCACTGTCTAGGAGGAAAAGTCTACTTGAGATGTTCAATAGGGTCACGACTGGAAAGCATGGAGATATCAATACTTAAATGAGCATCTCTAATCTGTTTCACGTTATATCATTTTTAAGACAGCAATCAGTATTACTTCTTTGAAATGCCTAATTACAGCTGGCTCATGCTGTGCAATTTCACTTTGGTTATTAACAAGCACATATCACCCTACACAGTGGATCATGTTGATTTCAGGAGCTTCCGAAGACTTGTTCCAAAGCACTAGGTCAGTCATCTCACTTCCCACGATAGTAAAACCATACATCAACAAGATGTTGAGGAGTGGGTCAGAGTCCTGATTTCACCACTTCCTAGATGTATGACCTTGAATATAAATGTCTATATGTACTCAGCTTCATACATGATTTTGACCACATTTCTCAAAGCATGGCACATCCTAGTGGGTACTTATTTTAAAATGTACATTTTTGGGCCTAGATACCAGACCTGCTGAATTAAGATCCCTGAGGCAGGAGATCAAGAATCTGTATTTTTTTTTTACCAAGAATCACTTGGGGTGCACTGGAAATTAAGAGCCACTATGGCAAAGGAGCAACATGTATTGAAAAAAGCAATAATGCAACTCAGAAAACCAACCTGTTCAGGGCATCTCTGTCACCAAATCTGCTTTGTACAATCAGAAAAAAAAAAAAAAAAGGTCTTTAGATTTTACTCTCCTAACCTGTAAAATAATGTGACTAAACTGGATGACGCCATTAACTGCCGAGGCTGTAAAACCTCAGATTCCCTATCCCCAGTCTAAAGAGAGCTGGCAACCCTATTCACCACAGTACTGAAAGTCTGCAAGATTCTAAATGGGTGAGGTCATCATTCCTGTGGTGCCATCTATTATGTTATGTATTGACACCACTAACTTGACTTTTCTTTGCCAAATCTGAACTGTCAAATACTTCCAGTTAATCCAGAGGCCTCTCCTGACAGCTCACAATTCAGGTGCAGCAGCACTGCCATCTTGGTAGTCCGCAAACTATTTGATATTTTACTGCATTTTGTCATTATCTTATAAAAATTTGTGGAGAACAGAAAACAAAAGTATGTGCACTGGAAATAAGCATGGGTGTGAGACCTACTCCAGTTGAGACCCATGTGAAATATTAGGTGTTCAGGAGCACAGTCTCCAGCAGCCGCCTCACACTCCCTGGGAGAAGCCTGGAAGCAGGAGGACTCGATTGTGAGGGAAGAGAACAGTGTTAATCTTCAGGCAGGAGATGCAGAAGACTGCATCAAAAAAAAAAAAATGAACTATTAAATATTTTATACTTCTTTTGGGTTCCTGAGAACAAAACTTAATACCCTACCACAGTGGTCAGCAAACCGTGGTTTGCTGCTCTGTTGACTAATGAGTTTGCTGACCACTGCCCTACCATATATCTATATGTGTATCTGTGTGTGTGTTGGCACAGATATACTACATAAACATTTGAAACATAATCCACACAAAAAATTTTGGGGGATTTTTTCCAATACTGGGTGTTCCTCACTGTTTAGTCTTTTAATAACACTGGTTGACACATGCTTCATTATAAAGTTATATATCTCTACTGCACCAAGAAAACAATTTGATATCTTTTCCAGTTGGAAATAACTACCTGCCGGTACCTGACATCTTCTGAAGGTTATGTCAACTTATACATTTCACCTTACTTTTAAAACGTAAGCTGATTTTTTTGTTTTGTTTTTTATCACTTATGTCCTTTGGACATATCTCATATCTTTGCTGTCCCCTTCATTCAAATCCTGGACAGTGACTGAAACTCTCCCTGAATTCCATCAGTTGTACCAAGTATTAAACATTTTCCCACATGATTAAGTTTCTTTTCCTTTATCACCTCACAATGCATTCTGTCATCTTGTGAGTTATCTGAGGTTCTTCTTAATGAATACATTGGCCTTTTAAAAAATCTTTAATTAGTGCTAGCCAGTTTGGCTCAGTGTATAGAGCATCAGCCTGTGGACTCAAGGGTCCCAGGTTCGATTCCAATCAAGCGTACATGCCCAGGTTGCGAGCTTGGTCCCCAGTAGGGGGCATGCATGAGGCAACCAATCTATGATTTCCTATAATCATTGATGTTTCTATCTCTCTCTTCCTCTCCCTTTCTCTCAGAAATCAATAAAAATATATATATAAAACCCACTTAAAAATTCTTTAATTATTCTTGATTCTTTCTCAAAGGGAGTTCCAAAATCATAAAGCTAGAATGTTATTGTTCTTATACCACCATCCTGCCTTCATCTTGAAAAGTGGCTCATTCAAATTAGTTTTCCTAGTTCTATTATATTTTTACTAGAGGCCCAGTGCACGAAATTCGTGCACTGGTAAGGTCCCTAGTGGCTGCCGGCTAACAGCTGAGTACTTACTCCCTTCCCCAGGCTGCCTGCCAATGCCGCCACCACTGCCACAGGCCAGGGCCTCTCTCCCTTCCCCAGGCCTGCCCCGCCCCCTGGTCAAACTCCCAGACAACTCACAGTTGAGGGGACAATTTGCATACTATGCCTTTATTATATAGTACTGATTTCAGAGAGAGAGAGAGAGAGTGAGAGACAGAAACATCAATGATTGGAAAGAATTAATGATGGGCTGCCTCCTGCATGCCCCCTACTGGGGATCGAGCCTGCAACCTGGGCATGTGCCCTGACGAGGAGTCAAATTCTGACCTCCTGGTGCATAGGTTGATGCTCAACCACTGAGCCACACCAGCCAGGCCTATCATTTTTTTTTTTTCCTAGCTAAAAATTATTCCTAGGATGCCAGGGTTATAAGTATAAATCATATTATCAGTTAATCTATTCATATCCTACACTGAACATTTTCATAACTCACACCATACCTAACCTAAATCAAACTTTCAATTAGCAGCTAATAAAACTCAATGATCTAAAGATACTAATCACTTCAAAAATTAATATGATCTACACAAGCCCTGTCCTTTCCTACACACAGTGAATCCATCACTCTCTCCTCGCTGCACTCCCAAACCTCTCTCCACTGTGCTTACTGGGTTTCTTCAGTATAATTTGTTCTGGAAACCTAATCCAGCTCCTAACCTATAAAATGCCCTTTCAGAGGCATTCATCGAAGTCCCTTGCATTCAGATGGTATTCAATGAAAATTAGTTGAATTAGTGACATCACAAATAAAGCAAAGTCAAAGCAGAAGTCAAATTATTTCCTCCTACTTTAAATTTAGATAATTTCCAAATGGATTCATATAAAACAAACAACGGAAACTGTAAACGTAATGGAAGAAATCACGAGAACATTCTTTATATTCTCACCTCAGCCAGTGCAGTCTTTATTATTGTGTCAAAAAGAATCCATTTTTAAAAGCTTGTTAAGATTAACAAAATAAAAGCCAACCATTTCTAATGGCAAAAACTATAAGAAAAATAAAGTAATAAATGGAAAAATTCTGCATATGCATATCTCAAAGTGCCAAATTATCTGATAAAGAATTCCTAGAAATCAATTAAAAAGGAGAGAAATGACACAATTATAAATTACTCAAAATATTATGGACAAGTCACCAAAAATCTTAAATATATGAAAAATGTTGAATCTCACAAAAATACAAATTCAAACTGAAAATAAAAAGTTTTTTACAGAGAATAGGAATGAGTCACAAGTTTATTACTACAATATGTTGAAAGAATGTGAAGAAAGAGCCTCAAACAAGGTTTGCATGACTTGGTGAAAGCATAAACTGGCACAACCACTCTGGTGGGCTGGGTAGCCATGTCCATCAAAATCCCAAATGTACAAACCATCTAAACCCACAAATTCCACTTCCAGAAATGTATCTTGTATATATTCACACAATCATGGAAGGATGTTTACACTGAAGTTCTGCTTGTGCTAGCAAAGGATGAGAAACAAGTCGAATGCCCATTAATAGAGTAGTGGTTCTGTATATTATGTTACATCAACACAATGAAAACTCTCTCACCAGAATAAAACATGAATAAATAAAACTCCATGATAAATAAAAATAAAAACAATGTTCATAACAGTAGTTATAAAGTGCTATAATGTATGTAAAATGAGAAAAAAGAATCTATAATAATAAAAGCATAATATGCAAATTAGACTGGACAGCCAAACGACCTTCCGGACGACTTTCCAGATGAAGCCATGGCTGCGAGGGCCAAGGCAAGCCTCCGCAGCTTCGAGGGCTGAGCCCCTTGCATGAATTCGTGCATCGGGCCTCTAGTATACATATATTTGTTATTTATGCAAAAAATATCTCTGAAATGAAACAAGAAAGTAATAATGTCAGTTGCCTGTAGGAAGGACTCAGGGAGGCTGGTGTGCAGGCGCTGCCGGGACATACTTACCACACACACTTTTAAACTCTGAAGCCTGGGACTGTATTACCTATTTATACTGACTTTTTAAAGATAATAAAATAGAAGTTTTTATGGTAGCACAGTACATCAAAAGGTTATGAAAAAAAACAAAAACAAAAATCAAGTGACTTTATTCTCACACTAGTACATTTATTAAAGAATGCACAAACTTGTGTAAAAACCTTTTCATTTTTCTTTGACATTCTGCAGAATTCTGAATATATATGCACAGGCTTGTTTAAAATATTCTAAACTTCTAATATAATGTTACCCATACAAACAGTTTCCAAATATAACAAGATTACCTACATATGTAACTATAAAATATTTTAAACATGGTTTATTGAAAGTATTTACCAATGGCATCATCCTTCCTTCTGTCCACAAATATTCATTGAGCACCTATTTGGTGAAGGGCATGGTTCTAGGGCACACCCTTACAGAGCTAATATTCTTGGGGGTAGGAGACCAAGTAACTAGTTTAAATGTGTGTCTGTAATCAATGCATAGTGAGTATGCATAATGCATCAATGATGTTTCTTGGGCAATAGTAACCCAACTTAAGTCAGAGGATTTATTAACAATGGCTTAAGAACTTGCCCATTAAATTGAAAATTTGAGTTTTGTCGATCCTAATCTTATTTTAGACAATATTTAAGTACTTTCTACATCCTAAAATGTGCTGTATATGTACTTTGGTATACCATGGTCACCACAACCCCATGAGATAGATACTATTATTATTTCCACTACACAGATGAGAAACTGAGGCTTGAACAGGTTAAATAAATACTCTCTCTTATACCACCTCTGTGTAACTCTAATTTCCAGTTTCTGACTTAAAGAGAGATAACAGATAAAGTACAAATGAGTTTAAAGTTTAGCCCTTGGCCCTCTCACTCCAAACCCAAAATATAATTCCTGGTTTTAAAAGGCTATAAATTTGGCATTCATGAAGATGTGGCTAAACTAAAATCAAGCTAAGAAATGGAATCTATTATCTGTGCTTCATTTAGACCAATGCATTTGCATAACTTCATAAATGATACTAAAATTGTATTCCTTATTTTTTTATTATAGCACATATCTATAACTTTCACTAAATTGCCACTATTTAGACAAAGACGTTATTGTATTGCATTTTTGACATCCTTTGACCTTGCAGGGAACTTTGCACCTCGTGCCTGTTATTTGAAAACAATAGCTACCAAAGTTCTCAGTTCTACCAGCTGTGAATATCTAGAGTCTCAGTGTGGTCCTGACCCAACAGGGTCAGCACCTGGGAGTGAACTAATTTGACATGCTTCTCCACACTAGAGATGCCAGTTTTAGCACAAACAAAACAACAATAATAACAATAAAACAAAACAAAGCAAAAAAAACCAAGATGCCCAGTTAAATTAAAATTTCAGATAAACAGTGAATTTATTTTTCCATTTAAATATGTGCCAAATATAGCATGTTACATAATTTAAACATAAGTTGCTGTACATACTTTAAAAATTAGTTGTGCCCTAGCTGGTTTGGCTCTGTGGTTAGAGCATCGAACCCTGGACCAAAGTGTCTGGGTTCAATTCCTGGTCATGGGCATGTATGTGATTTGCAGGCCATATCCCAGCATGGGTTGGAATGTGAATAGGTGGCAACAGATTGATGTGTGTCTCTCACATGGATGTTTCTCTCTCTCTCTCTCCCCCTCCTCCCTACTCCTTCCACTCTCTCTAAGAATCAATGGAAAAAATATCCTCAGGTGAGGATTAACCAAAAATAAGTAAATAAATAGGTTGTTTTTCCTCTAAAATTAAAATTTAAGTGAGAAAACTCTGACAACTCTATACCAGAATAAAAACCTCATCAAAACTCTGAAGATGGGTCCCAGAAATTAGTTTGAATAGGTCATCAGGTTATTCTGATGCATGCTTAAAGTCTGAGAACCACTGGCTTATACTTAGCACATGCTGACGCATTTCTAACCCAGTCTGAGTCTAAGTTAAGTCCTGTGAGTGGTAGCATCTATAAGAACCAACATATTTATTGAACATGTAACTCATGTCCTAGGCACTGTCCATGGATTTTCTCTTTTAATGCCAATAAACAACTCTATGAGTTAACTACTATTATTAACTACTAGAGGCCTGGCACACTAAATTCATGTGCAGGTATAGTCCCTAAGCCTGGCCTGCAATCAAGGCCATCTTCTCCAGCTGCCCGCCACCACCCACCCCAGGTTCCCCATTCACCATCGGGTGATCGGTGCCTGACAGCCTGAGGAAGGGACCAAGAGGTTGGCTGTTCCCACCTGCTTGCTGACCCCGCCCCCACTGCAAGTGGCCATCAGGTGATTGGAGCCTGACAGCTGGGGAAAGAGACCAAGAGGTGGTCAGTGTGTCTCATAGTGACTGGTCCAGAGGTCATTCTGCCGTTAGGGTCAATTTGCATGTTACCCTTTTATTATATAGGATTATCATTTCACAGATGAAACAACTAAGAATAAAAGAGGTCAAGCCCAGGATCTAGAACACAGGGGAGAGCCCACCCCATTTTCCATGTTCCCTACGGACTTTGCCCATGCCAGCCCATTCCTGGGATTAGCTTCCCCTAGGCTACTAATCAGCTATGGCTCCCAATCCATTTTGCTATGGTTTTGAATGGGAACAATCTTTCCCATGGCCACTAACTGGGATTCTAATTCAAACTAAAAGAGTACAATTGGGCATCCTACAACTACTACTCACCAAATTAGAGATTTTTTAAATAGGGTGTTTTTTATTTACTTATATAAAAAACACCCAGGGGGAGCCATCAGTAGGACATCCCCTGAGGGCTCCCAGACTGTGAGAGGGGGCAGGCTGAACTGAGGGACACCCTCCACCCCCCAATGCATGAATTTTTATGCGCCAGGCCTCTGGTCTTTCCATTCAGCTCAATTAGAGTCATGCCTATGCCAAGAAAAATAAAACAAATTCTTAGCACCTTCATTATTTTCTCTAGAGCAACTCCATCTTACAAAATCATGCCCAAGAGAATATAACTCAGCAGAAACTTCAAATGGACAAAGTGCCTGATGTCAAAAGACAGTGATGTCAAGGTATAATTCAATTCCTGGCAAGTTTGCAGAAACACATTCATGTTGAAAGTGTAAGCAAGTATATTTGAACCACGGTATTTCAAGGCCCTATTTTTCAATGTCTTCATGTAGTCTAGGATTCATGAAATTTTTTCCACAACTAACTTATGCCACCTAGTTTTACTAAATCCATTTCTATGAAAACAGACAGACAAAAAGGACCAAGTATCAGACACCTCCCACTCAAACTACATATAACTAGGCTACAAGTGGTGCCGATTCAATTCAACTGGTAAGGTGCTTGGAGGAAAAGCATTTAACAGATAAGCACACTTGTTGTTAGGTTCTTAAACATAATCAGGGCAACTTGATTTTCCTACACAAGCAAACCTATCTGACCCAAGCACTAGTAGGAAAGAAGAAATGAAGTGACATGTAACAATGGAGAATAAACCAGGAACCAATAGTAGCTGCAGGGCAATTAACTCAATACATACAAATCGTGAGAGCAAGCTAATTTGTCCAATTTTGGTTGACTTTTTAAAAACACACTTCTTGAAACTTAATGTAAAAGCTCATTTCATTCTGGATACTCTAATAATTAAAAGCATAGTTTTCCTTCATTCCAAAACCTCAGTCTCTTTCAATTTCAAGTACTATTGTAAATGGCCATTAAAAATGACACTAATGTCACAGTGTGACAACATACCAATACTTATCAAACAAACGAAATATAACCATAAATAGTCCTTCCTTAGCCTGAAATAACCATTTTAAATTTTTTAAAATGGCACTAAATGACTAAAATGATTGCGTCCTATTTTCATGACTTCATGAGTCACCAGTCTACCCCAGCAGACCAGAGCACTCCTAATGAGTCTCTCTATTATTCAAGTTAATTAGGGAAGTATTCTGTTTGGCCACTGGGGGGCTAGCAATTCAAACATATGATGACTCAGGAACAAAGAATTAAAATATCTTATTAAGAGGCAGGAGGATTACTAAGGACACATTAAGATCCTTTTATTTTAGATTTCATAAGTAACAGGTCCCAGTATGTATATGAACCCCATAATGCATTAGTTGTATCATTAGACACTCCAGTGACTCGATGTCCTCAATCCTTCCCTCAATTTGTTGACATAGTAGAACATAAGAATATTTCAGCTGTGCTTATCTAAAACTAATTGCAATTTTCCAGCTCTTCACACACTTGTGAAAAAAGCTATGGTTAAAATAAAGCTCTTATTTTTCCGCAGTAGGAACGAACTCTATTTGTCAGGAGTACGCCGTAACTGCTGAAGCAATGAGACCTAATAGAAACGACAAGTCTGGAAGCGCCAGAGGAATGGGATTTAGGAGCCATATGAATCAGCAGCACAGGAACCCAGCAGTGCAGAACCCAGTAATCAGAGAAGCACCACGAAACTCTGCCTGGAGGTCAGACTTGGCCCAGTGAGACTTCTCCCCAGGCCTTCCTTATCACAGAGCAGGAACCTCCACTGGGCCTGGGCAGCCTGGAGCAGGAGGGCAGAGGTGACTGTGAGAGCAACAGCACCAGTCAAAGAAGGCCAAAGATTTCTTCACAGTGAAAACAAATGAACAAACACAAATAGAGCCACCACTCCCACTAATGAGTGGCCAAGACAACCTAGTCTGTAAGAATCAAGGAACGGCACTTGAAACTGATGGGAACAGGTGTGAATGATTTCTAGGGTTGCTAGTATTCTATGCCCTGCACTGTAGGTGGCAGGCAAGTGGGGGTAATGTCTTCCTGGAAATCTTTGAGGGGGAAAAAAATGAAGTATGAAAATGAAAACACTGGTTAAACAAGATATAGAGGAATTTAATTATCTGTAGTACAAAACTGGATTTGCACAATTTAAAATATTTTCAAGGGTGATTTTCATCTTATTTGGAAAGACAGATGGTGTTGACTGGCTACCAAGGCCAATCCATCCCAGCCCTCTTGCCAGGATAGAGACTAAAATGCCCAAGTGCTTGCTTCTGCTAACCTCATCTGCATAGAGGAGTGGTCATGTGACCAGATGTAAGCAAGGTAACCTGAAAAAGCCTTCTGTTTTCTGACAAAGGGCAGACACATCCTGTCTCTTACCCTCTTACATCAAACAAGGATGTAATGACTGCCATTGCAGGAGCTGCCCTGTGACCACCAGAGAAGGCCAAAAGAACTGTACGGATCAGCTCTGATTGCACTGAGTCATTAAACCCACTGCCTATCTTCAGCCTTGTTTGTACATAAATAATAACAATAAACACCTGTTGTAATCAAGTTTCCTGTTACTTACTAATGAGTGCATTACTGATACAAGTAGCACTTTGTTGTATCCCCAAAATGTAACCCCTGTGCAAGATGCAGCCCCACTATGTGCCTCAATGTAGTTATCCCTGAGTGGCAGGATGATACTCACTTGTGTTGCCTAAATTATTATTCCTTGATGCTTGATCTGGTTAACCAGAAGTTAGAAAGGAACTTTCATATGACATTAATATAGCAATGCAAGATAGTTGAACATAAAATAAAGATTTTTAAAAAGACAGAGAGAGAGAGAGAGAGTCCAGCTGGTATGGCTCAATGGTCATGACTAAGAATTCACTGGTTCGATTCCCAGTTAGGGTACATGCCAGGTTACAGGCTAGATCCTCAGTAGGTGCAAGAGGCAGCTGATCAATGTTATTATCTCTCTCTTCCTTCTTCTCTCTCTAAAATCAATAAAAATCATATTTAAAAAAAATAAAGGCATGCCATGATTCTGGAAAGTAAGTCTCAAAATAAGAAGTTAATTCTCCACTTATAAATCTATAAATTCAATATATTCCCATCAACAAACAATGGAATGTATAATGGAACTTGACATGCTGATTATAAATTTCATCTGTAAGAATAAATACCAGCCAACATTTTTTTTTTCAAGGAAAATGAAACCATGAGAAGGTACTGCTCCCGCAGATCTCTAAGGACAACAACACACAACGCAGACTTGAAGCAGTCATAGGTAAATGGCTAAATTTTAATTTCTAGAGCTTCCAGAACCAGACCCATGTACCTAAGGCACAATGCGGGGCTAAGGAAGCATAAACTTTTTTGTTAATCCTCACCCAAGACTATTATTTCCCATTGTATTTTAGAGAATGGAAGGTTGGGAAGAAGTAGGGAGGGAGGAAAGAGAGACACAGAAACATCTATGTGAGAGAGACAAATCGATAGGTTGCCTCCTGAATCCGAGACCCTTGAGTTCTTGGGCCAACACTCTAACCACCGAACTAACTCAGCCAGGGGAAGCATAATCTTTTTATCAATCACTGCACCTTCATCCCCATGATCTGCGTGAGGCTGGACTTCATTGCCAGAACACAATGAAGGACAGCTGACCCAAACTGAGATTTTTTACTGAAGACCAAAAGAGTCAGTTTCTTTCTAGACAGATGTAAAGCTCAGAAACCATTTATAACAAGATAGTCTGTAGTGAGAAAGAATGAAGCCAATGTGTAGAAACAAGAGGAGCTGAGAAATGGAGAGAAAGAGAATAAAAACCTGGTAACATCTGAGTTCCTGGTCAGCTGTTTTCCCATAGTATAGCCACATTTCCTGCTCTGTGGTTATGAGGAACAGCCACCCTCCTTAATATTCACTCCTTTTTACTTATGCTAAGCTGGCTTCTTTTCACCTGAAATTAAAAAACTCTAGTTATACATATACTAGTAAGGATTAGTATATATTTCAATCGCTGCAGAAAGGACAGAACTGGTTGCTAAAAGATGGTAGGGCACTGACTTTACATCTGAAAAATTAAGTTAAAGTTCTATTTCATATTTACACAAAAATGAATTGCATGGAGATTAAAGACCTAGATGTCATAAGAAAAAAAAACTGAACTATCTCCCTAATAAAAGAGTAACATGCTAATTGACCGTACCTTCACGACGCCCACCAGCCAAACAGGAGTATGCAAATTAACCCAACAAAGATGGTGGGTTAATTTGCATATGCAGGCACCAAGCAGCCGGGGGCGGGGCGGGGTGGGGTGGGACACTTGCGTCGTTGCCATGGTGATGACGCAGGCATTCCACACTACCCCAGTTGCTCCAGGCCTCTGGGCAGCATGGGAAGGCAGAAAGGCGGCTCCAGGCCAGAGCAGAAAGTCTGCAGCCAGAGCAAAGGCAGTGCCAGCAGCCAGGGGAAGGCCCATTCTTGCACAAATCTTTGTGCACTGGGCCTCTAGTAGAATTATAAGAATCTAGAAAAAAAAGTGTTGTTTATGTTTTCTTTTGTTTTTAAACTGGGGTAGGGAAGGTTTATTTACACAAAATTATAAACCAAGAAGCTGTAAAAAACACAAACACCCAAAAGTAACAAAACTTTAAACTTTTGCATAATGATAGATAATTTAAAAAGGTTTAAAAAATGAGCAACAAACAGGAAGAAAATTTTGCCACACTTAACAAGAAAGGATAGCCATAATTTATAAAAATCAATAAGTACAGAAAAATGGTCAAGGAATAAAAACAGGCAATTTGGAAAGAAGACAACAGAAGCAGAAACACATATCAAATGCGAACCAAGGTCTGAGATAACTGGTTGAACTGCTTAAAATCAGAGAGCTGATAGGCATGTTACATAATTACTATATAATATCACATATTTGTCCTCTTATGCCATTATTCTTAGAGTAGTAATGAGGGCTGATGTGGTCAGTCACATGGCAGCCCTGCAGAAACCACAGATGGGCAGAGTTTCTTTCTCCCTCAGGCTGCTCTTGAAGGCAGTCATCATCAGTGTTAACAGTATTAACTCAGATATCTTAAATGATCAAGATTCCTTTAAATATAATTTATATCCAATATCTCTTTAAAAGTGACCATAACTGCAGCCTATGGGGACTTTCAGAAAAACATAAAAATATATAGTAATTACTTTAAAATTGTAAAAAAAAAAAAAGGAATAGGGCAGAGACAATAAATATGCATAACATTTGTAATTTCCAAAATTAGTGTTCTAACTTAAAAGGGCACAAGGGTGAGTTGAAACACATTTTTCCCATTAAATTAGACAATGTTTATGCAGCCCCCAAAAATGCCTCAGGAATTTCATAGACTTAAAAGAAAGTAAGAGCCATTGATTTGATCGAAAAAAAATGATTATTATGAAGTTATACCTAGAAAATGAACATAAAATAAAACACATAGTAACTCTTTTAATTTCAAGTTATGTCAGACTCTAAGAAGCTACAATTCTAATGCCGGGATTTACATTCATAACATATTCTACGGCAAATATGTTTTTACTAAAAAAAGAAAGAACCAAAATGCCAGCTAACACTTCCTTCCCAGAACCATTTCACTGTGGGTGTGTTAACAGGCATATTTCTGCTTTGATCAAGGAATAAAAAGCAGATGAATTAACAAACATATGACATGGGTCAGAAACAATGCATGAGGGGAAAGCAATTATCATACTAATTCCCCATGCTGGTGCTCTTTTAAGTGCAAGGGACTGCTGGATTTGGACAGTTAATATCAGGAGAATTTTCTTTCCTATTCAGAGCTCCATAAGAACCATGCATATTTTATGCACCACACACCTGTGTCTTAACATCCTGACAGTTTCTAAGACTGTGAATCTAATAACTCTATTTATTCAAAACAAAATTCTAATTATTTTAAAGTTCGTGAAAAATGGAAAGCTTTGATTTTATAACACTGGGCTCATGAAATCCCTAGACCATTTACAGAATGCAAACAGCATGTATCTGTTAACTGGCATTGTATCAATATGCACCTAGGACTGCTGTTTGTTTTACTGGGGAAGGAGAAGAGGCCAGGTGGTATTTAAAAGAGGGCGATAACTAGAAGTCAGGCTGAATAAAAGCTGTATTATTTATGTTGAAGGGATGGGTGTCTTTTGGCAACCGTGCAGAAACATCATGTCTTTAATATGACCTTTTCTCCTTCCTTTCCTTTTGATTCAAACTGGCCTCATCCAGCACCCTAACTTACCCACTTCACCCTCCCTCGGAGGTCCATCCCCTTAATCATTAAGCCCTCAGGACAATGGGATTCTGGTCAACATCAAATAATCTTAGGAGCAAAGTCTTGGGGCTGCTAATCATAGGGACAGAGTTCCAAGTGAGGGACAACATCGAGGCCTCTGTTTCTGCTCCAGAACAACCCCACCAACCACAACTTTGTAAAACCCGACAGAGCAATGCCACGACTCACCAGATGCAATGTTCAACTACCTCCTACCCTAGCACCAACCAATCAGTAGAGATCACGACCCTAACTCAGTTCACTATGTAACCCATCACCTGGAAGCCATGGGAGAGCCAGATCTTTGAACATTAGCTCACCTGTGACTCTGGGCTTGGCACCATTCCCTCAACTAATAAACCTTACTTACTTGGCTGCATACTGCTGATGGCATTGGATTAGACTTTGATGTGTGCAGGCAAATGAATCTTCAGTCTGGTCACATGTCTCCTTGGTCAAACACCCCAGTTAACTACTGTTCTACTCTGAAGAGCTCAGTGATCAACAGTGAGGTGGCACATAAAGACTCCCAAGGAGGCCCACCTTCACCCTATCTAACAACGTACTCTCTCTGTCTTAGTCCACTCACATGTCACTCACTGTGGAAACAGAAGGATCCAGAAAGGGTCAAAGAAAGCCCTGGACAGGGAACTTGGCCCAGTCATTGGATATCGAGGTTCCCTTGCTGACTTGGCGCCTTCTCTCCTCACTCCTATGTAACTGTGGATTTCCCAATACAAGTCCTTAGTCCTCTGCTCTTCAATTCACCCACTCTTTTGGCATTTCAGTCATCATTTCCACCATATTCCACAAAAAATACTCCATTAATGCCTTATCACCCTTGTGTCTAGCCCCTCAATTCTTCCCACAGTGGTTAATTACTATCATAATACTCCCTTTGTAGGTCTCAAGCATCTCACACACTGAAACCCGTCCTTATTTTGTTTGTTTAAAAACCTGACATAGTACATTCTGGTAAATGCAGAATTAGAACTTGACTTTTTCTTTCTGGATGGTGTGGGAGTCATGAGTTCAGCAGTGACTCAGGGATCTGAAGATGGAGAACAATAAGGAACTGGACACTAAACATAGGCTAATCTTAACAAAAAGGGATGAAAAAGTAGGGCAAAAAATCTCCTTTCAAAATAAAAAGAATTAACCCTAGGTATGTATGGAAATTGCATTTAGGATAAGAATCAGTGACAGGAAACAGCCAAAAGGGACTATTTGTACTGAAATACAAGCCATTAACTTGAGCCAAGCTAACAGCAAATGACTGCAGTGGCAACTGCTGGCTGCAGATAATTAGTTTAGAAACTATTTTAACATGAATATTTTATCATGCAGTGCAAAACTCGTTATGGAGAAGAACGTCTGGACACTCCGCGAGTGATCTGTCAGGTCCCCATAAAGAGCCTTCCAAGAGAAAGCAGGTCTAGTGATTCAGCAAGACTGGATTTCATTAAAGTTACAACAATCCATTAAGAACATATCAGGCACAAGTTCAAGAGTATGGGCACCAAGCTACATGGCAACAACTTAACTACAGGAACTACAGGCAACAACTGACAGGAAAAGTGAAGTTAATAAAAAAATCAACTGAAGTGACTATGACTTTCTCAAGGATATGCACATTCCTTTTCCATCAGAAACAACCTAACATGCCGGGCCCATTCTGCCATAAAAGCATCATCACCTTACATGCTTACATATAAAGGGTGAGAAATCCAAAATTCTAAAAATTAAAAATCACATTTTGCATGCTACCTAGGAATGTGTCAAATTGTTCTTTTTACTTCAAAATTAGCTGCATGTTGAGTGTAAGTCATAAGTAACAATCACGGTAAGAGTCTTATGTGCATTACCTCATTTAATCATTGGAGGTAAGTACCACCACTACCCTTATTTTGTAAATGACAAAATAGCAAAGAGATGCTAAAATAAACAAGTTAAAATCATGCAGCTGAAGTAGCAAAATGAAAACTGAAACCTGGGCAGTCTGATTTTAAAATCTGTGCTCCTTCCCTTAAAAAAAATTTTTTTTTAATCTATTTTTTTGCCCCACAGGTATGGCTCAGTGGTTGAGTGTTGACCCATGCAAAAAGAGGTCACCAGTTCAATTCCCAGTCAAGGCGTAGGCCTGGATTGTGGGCACAATACCCAGTAAGGGGCATGTAGGAGGCAGCTGATGGATGTATCTCTTTCATTGATGTTTCTATTTCTTTCTCTTCCCTTCTTCTCTCTCTAAAATCAACAAAAACATACTTAAAAATGTATTCAATTAAAAAATAATTATTTTTTTATTTTTAGAGAGAAGGAGAGAGAAAGAAACATCAATCACCACCTCCTGCAAGGGATCCAGCCGGCAACCCAGGCAAGTGCCCTGACTGGGAATTGAACCAGGAACCTTTTGGTACATGGGATAATGCCTAACCAACTGAGCCACACTGGCCAGGGCAAAGTCTGTGCTTTCTTTCTCTATGTATGTTTCAAGTGACTATAGGGCTTTTGAATATAAACATACTTCTTACAGGAACAAAGTTAATGACTTTGAATTTTATTAAAAAAATAAAAGCAGGGGCACATAGTTATAACTAAAAAAATTACTATTTTAAAGACAAAATTTAGCTAAAAATTAACATTACAGGTTATTGAAGATGAGACATGAAATATCCTACCTGAGAAAGTAATTAACACATGGCTAAAATATTACCATCTTCTTAACCACTACATACACAGTGACCATCAAAGAAAAGGGGCATTTTAATTATTGCTAGTTCTACAATCCATTTAGATACCTGACCCTATATACATAATAGCCAGATCTAGCACAATCCCTTAGGCTGACGGGGAGTCAATAAATAATTGTTCATTGTTATTTAGATAGATAACTTGCTGAGGCCATTCTGTGTTAAGGAATTAATCCATACCCCAGGGGGACTACAGGTTAGATTCAATATTTTCCAATAACTTCTAATCCACTGCTTTCCAAATATTTTCCAGCCATAGCAGTCTTGGAGGTTTCTATGCAGTTCCTATTGCCATACCTAAGGGGAACTAAAAGGTGATGAATCTTATATTTTAATCTACCTTTTGATTCTACAAACATTTGCTGCATGTAGGTGGCAAGGATCAGGACTATAAAAATTTAGTTAAGACATGATTCCTGCTCATAGGATCACAGGGTCCAGTTGGGGAGAAAATATATAAATAAAAATTATAATACAGTGTGATGACTGTTAATGTACAAAGGAGCTAATAGAATGAGAGACATTAAATTCTGTCTCAGAGGTCAGGTGGGCTCTCCTGATGAAAAGTACAGGAGGCTAGCCTGCAGCACGCCAGGCAGGCTTAGGAAAAGAGCAGGTTTGAGTAGAGTAAGAGAGAGAAAATGACAACAGCCACGAAAGTTGAAACCTGAAATGAGCTCTATGATTGGAATTCTGATTCATGGTAATTTTGTTGGAGGAGAAAAGAAGTCAATTTGGTTGTGTTTTGAATCACTGAAGAGGCCATTGGCATAGATACATCCCTGGCACTGGATGAAGAAATGAATTTCTCTACCAGAGATCAATTTGCTTGGAAATTGACAAAAATTACAATTCTATTTTCGGTGTACAGAACTTAGGAACTTAGAATTTAAACATATTTTCAAGATCCTTATACTTCAAGTTTTATTAACAAAAAAGACTTTCAGAGAACAGTATTAAATTATTAAAAGCTAAAGGTTAAAATCTGATGAATATATGGTAGAACAGCCTATAAGGGTTTACAGCTTCAGAAATACGCTTGCACTGCATTTCTACAGATATTATCATCTAACATGGCATAAACTATGACATAAGAAAAGCTGATAACCAGAAATCTAAATTTATATGACAGATAAACTGTGAAGTTTTTCAATATACAAATTGAATTTTCACTTTCAAGATAACTCACCTCTGCATTCCTCTAAATAGCATATTTCCTGAGAAGTTTACATTATAAAATATATTTAAAATTGGTATTATGTATATTAGATAAAATAGGAGTATTTATAGATCTATGTAAAATCTCCATATTAGGTAAAGGAAAACTGAACATTACAGAATATACATGGGTGGAGCAGGAGGCACTCATGACACATGCTACATGACAGATAAAACCTACCACAACTTTTAATTTCCTAACAACAAAATAAAACCTGGATCACCTCTCACTGTGTTGGGAACAAGAGAAAATCAAACTGGGTCACACTGCCTCCCCCTGGTTACCACCCTATATTCCTGGCTCCCTTTATGTGTTCCATTTCTATAAAAAAAAAATGGGTCTAATAAAGTGGGGAAGATAATTAAAGGTAGAAAATAATATGTGAACTGAAACTTGAAAGATCAGATTTATTGAGTAAAGACAACATGAGGTTAAAAGGAAGAAAAGATTCTAGGGAGAGGTGACAGCACATGCAGAGGTGGGAGTTGTGAGGAGCTTGAGGAGTAGCAAGTAGTTCCAGGAATGGAATGGGAGGAAGCAGATGAAGGAGAAAATAACAGCTGGAGATGCAGACAGGTGGCATAGTAAAGAAGTCTTCAGGAGGAAACTAGCATATTTCGAATATTATTTCAGGATTACTCAATACATTCTAAAAAAGCCAGAGATAGGGAAGTTATTTAGTAGAAAATAGACATAACACAAGCAAAGGGCCTCAATTAACTGGGGCAATGGGAATGAAAAATATGTAAGTAACAGACACATTGTGATATAATATCTTTTACATGTATATCACACTTTATACCCATTATCTTGTTTGATTCTCATTAACAATCTTGTAGAGTAAGTAGGATATACACTGAGTGGCCAGATTATTATGATCTCTAAACGCATAATAATCTGGCCACTCAGTGTGTGTGTGTGTGTGTGTGTGTGTGTGTGTGTGTGTGTGTGTGTGTGTGTGTGTGTGTGTGTTATTAGAGGCCTGGTGCATGAATTCGTTAATGGGTGGGGTCCGGCCAGCCTGGCTAGGGGGAGGGGACATGGGCAGTTGGCCGGCCTGCCTGCTGGTCAAACTCCTGGTCGACAGGACAATTTGCATATTAGCCTTTTATTATATAGGATATATAGGATATACACTGAGTGGCCAGATTATTATACATTCAGAGATCATAATAATCTGGCTACTCAGTGTATAGTACTGTCCCTACCTTATCAATAAAGAATCAGTGCCTGAGACACTGGCACTGCCCGGGGCCTCCTGCCCACTAGTAAATGGCCAGGGTGGAGTATTCGAGCCCAGGCATGTTAACCAATGACCCTCAACTATACAGAAGGTAAGTGGATCAGACATGATGGAGGGTCAGTGCAGCTCCTTCCTTTATCTGTTTTCTCATTAAACACATTTTGCTCAAAGATTTAATTTAAAAATAGTTTAAGGGGCAGGTAAACATAATATATTAATTGTAAAATGTGCCTTGATGGTAGAAACATTTAAATGTGAAAAAATGAGATTTTTTTTTATTATCAAGAATGTAGTACTCTTCAGCTGCCACCATGCCATGTGCTGGGTGTGCAGTGGTGGGCGCACTTATGCAGGCTGACCGCCACAAGTGCTGATGAGATGGGTATGATTAGCTCTCTCACCAGCTGGGGAACCATACCACCCCCATTCCCATCGTGTCTCAGCAATTTGCCATCCATGCCTGAGGGTGGCTATGGTTGAAAGGCAGTAATGCCTAACGTATCTGGCTCAGAAAATAACTTCAGAAGTCAATAGTTATGACTCAATTTCCCTAACATGTGGATATTAATATAATTTCTCTAGTTCAAGCCTCAAATGTTTGCTAGACTGTATACCTGAAGCACCTTTGTGTTTTCACATGACAACAGTAACACGAAGACATCCTCTGTGGTTTCTGCCCTGTCTATTGAAACAGCTGCTTGGAAGAGAAGCTGAAACGTTTAAGATGCAAAGTGAAACAATGCTAGCTGACACATAAGCTAATAACTGTCTGGAGCTTAGAAAAGAATTTTTATGAGGTCTGAAAACCATGGTTCAATGAAGCCATGTTGTTGTTTTTCCATTTCTGAAATCAAATGTTCTTAATGATATAAAACAACTACAATATCATACAGTCAGAATGCAACCAGTTTTATTACTTTTCGTATTCAATCAAAATGCCAAGTGCTATTCACAATACCATTATTCCTGAACCATGAAAACATATTTAAATGCATTAATATCATTACTTTTAAAGATGTCCAAAACGATCTAACTCCTATCGCCTCATGAAGACAATACAATAAAGTTAATTTCCCTCTCCACTCCACAAGTCAGAAATGGACCCACTGCTCCCTGCTGTTAATGGGGTGATAGAGAAACACTACTGCTTGTTGTACTAATGCACTCATTTAATGAATTATTTTTTCTTGGCAATTACTATAATAACAGTAACTCATCCCAAACTTCAGCATTTTAACACTGGTATGTTACTTCCATTTCCATATTTAGTTTGCTTACCTCTTGGACAAGTTTAAATGAATGAAAATCAGCTAGATTACAGGTGTAAAGACCCCAAAGAAACACCATATGGAGATCCATATGCTTTGGCACTGCATCAGCACGTGACAGAATCCTGGAACGTAACTTCAGAGCAACTGACAGCCCCGTATCAGTGCTCTGTACTGGGCGCCAGAACAGTCACATTGTAAGCTCCATGCTAACATATTCTATGCCTAACAACGACATACAGTAAATCAAAATGCACAGCAGTTTTCTTTTCTCCTTCCAAAAACGTAAACGGAACAATTTAAAAACAACTAAAACTACAAAAACATTCTCCCTGTACTCTAGACCAGAAAAATCACAAGATGAAACTTTCCTTCTAAGGAGAAACCTGGGAGGAAAAAAATCAAATGGCAAAGCACTGAGTGGCTACACAGTCAAGTTTACGGAGCTGTACAACTGGAAAGTATGCAAAGCACAGGCTTTTCTCACAGAGCAATGGTCTTTATAACAAGCAATATAGTAACAGACTGATTGATTAGGAACCTGTTCATTATCAGAAATCACCTCTCTGATAGACTAATGTGTCAATTCTGGTTTAATCAGACAAACACAACCAATAGGAGATACATCTTAAGATTCTACAAGGAATTGGGGGCTGGCTAGGCAAATCCAAATAGGGCAGGCTCTACTCTCGGGTGTGAGCTGACACTTGTCCCCAGACAGAATGTCTTCCTCAGAGCAGCTCTGCTCCAATGGCCTTTGCTGGTTGAAGCAGGCCCACTCAGACTGTCTAAGAAAACCTCCTATACTTAAAGTCAATGTATTGTGGACTTTAATCATAACAACAAAATACCTTCCGAGCAACACCTAGATTAGTGTTTTGTTGAATAACTAGGGGCTGTTCCTACCTAAGTGGACAAGGTAATAATTTGGAAAATGGCACCAAGCCCTCACTGGCATGTTAGGAAACATTGGACAACCCTCACACAACTGGCCCTCACTTAAGTTTGAGCGCATATGCATTCTTTTCTTTTATTCATCATAAAAATGGGTGATAAAGTGCAAAATGCCTTTCACTAATGATAATGCTGGTGGTAAGGAAAAACAGTAAGGCCATTACTCTTGAAGAAAAGCTAGATGTCAATAAATGCTGTATTTGCTCAGAGATATACATTTTACAGTCTCAAACATGAAACCATATTTTTTAAAAAGCTTTATTTAAATTCATGCAAGAACAATAACTGTTATTATAAATGATGACTATAAATATATAATAAAACAAGCCTACACAGGGACTGGTATTTAATACAACTGAACACAATACATTCTGCTATGAAAGGGGCTGCAGCTACAGTAGAAGGTTCTTATTTAAGGAATACATACTGAGTGTAAGGCATCCTGCTTGATGCTGGGGTCACAGTGGTACACAAGCGAGATGGTGCCTGTCCTCACAAAGCTTATTTGTATATCGTAAATTATTTACTACTCCCTAACAGTGTAGGATTGTTTCATAAAAAAAATCATGGCTTTAATTCAAGTATAAAAAGTCTTACAATATCATAACAGTTTTGATTCATAAGAAAAAGTCAGTTGAGAAACAAAATTCACTAGTTGCTTACCAATTATAGCTAATGGAAAGTAAAATGCATATAAATTTCAAAATTAAAACTGTCAAGGAACAGAAGTGACCAAGAGAAACGTGAATTCTAACAAAGAGTGCTCCATATAGTAGTTTCAAAGTCATGTTAGTAGGCAGAAAAGGTTACTAGGCTACTGTGTTATGAAAATTCAGGATGAAAACAGTTCCAGACTTCAGCAAAGTATCTGCCAAGATCCCTTATGTTGTCCTTGGTTAAAATGGGTGTATACATTTAATCAGAGCAATAATATACTTAGGTGGGTTAAAGTACAACATCAAAGGAGATTGATAAATAAATAAATGTCAACTTAGAGAATTTTCTCTAGGGTCAAACAAGAATTTTCTGCCCCGTTTGCTCTTGTTGTTGGTCAAAACATGCCCCCAATAACATGGAAGAAAAACACAGCCAAAATGCATATCAGATTTTTGCATGTCTTCCCACAGATTGGGAAGACAATGAAAACAGAATTAGAATCCTAAATGACTATGGTAGTCTAGAGCTATGCAGCCAAGCTAAGATGAACAAAATTTAAAAGAATAAAGACCAACTTTTATAACACAGCAGAAAAAGCAGCCATGTATGAATAGAATAGTATCTAGAAAAGGCAATCTTACAGGGAGAGAAAGGTTGCCAGAAACTGAGGGTTGGAGAAGAGACTGACTATTAAGGAACACCAGGAAACCTTAGGGAATGAGGGAAATGTACATATAAAATGCGGTTACATGACTGGATACATTTGTCAAAACTCATCAAATAATCCATTTAATAAGAGTAAATTGTACTGTATGTAAATTATATCTCAGTATATTCAATCTTTAAAGTAATAAAACAGATAAATGTAGTTTTAAAATAGCACCAGTGAAGAACCCTTATAAGTCACTATGAAGCAACAGAGTAACTAGATATAAAATATATTTAGAGAAATTCTATATTACATTAAGAGATGTACAGTATCTAGAACAAGAGAAGTAAATCATTCAATTTCCCTCTGAACAGGTCAAATCAGAGCTGTAAAGAGTATCATTTTTTTAAAAGAGCAATTTGAACCCACTGAAACAGTCAAGAATATCTATCAGAATGCCTAAGGCAATAGAAACCCAGAAATACATACTAGGAACCAAGGGTTTTCATCTGGAAAAGTTAAGCCTCAGTGGAAGCATGCTGGCCATCCCCATGTATCACATGGCTTGCCATCTGAAGCTGAGATTAGACATTCTCTGAGGTTAGATGAAATCAAACTAGGAACCATATGTTTAAGTTATGGGCTAAAAAACTACTTGAAGAATTATTGGGAGAGTAGTCAAAATAGTCCAAGTGAGTGATGAACAGGGGAACCTATAGCAAAAATGAAAGAAAGATAGAAAACTATTGTAATGTAAAATCTAAATGATTTTCGAGTTTGTTTTTTAAAATATATCTTTATTGTAGACTAGAGGCCCGTTGCAGGAAGATTCCTGCAAGAATAGGGCTTCCTGCAGCGGTCTCCACCACCCCGCCTGCTTCCCTCCCATCTCCACCACCCCGCCTGCTTCCCTCCCTTCTCCACCACCCTGCGTGCTTCCCTCCCTTCTCCGTGGCCTCGCTTGCTTGCTTCTCCACAGCTTCGCTCCCTTCTGCAGCACTTGGCTTCCTTCTACGCTGTCTTCAGTCTTCGCTCTGCGCCTGGATATGCAAATTAACTGCCATCTTGGTTTGGATTAATTTGCATACTCACTCCTGATTGGCTGGTGGGCGTGGCTTGTGGGCATAGCAGAGGTACAGTCAATTTGCATGTTTCTCTTTTATTAGATAGGATGTCCTTTTTTGCTCCCATTAACCTCCTCCACTCTGCTCCCGCCCCCTACCCAGGCCTGCACTGCACTATTATCTATGGATATAAGTTATTTTTGTGATTATGAGAATGTGAAGAAATAAGAGAAAGGGAAGTTAAATCAAGTTATGATATTTAATGGGAGAAGGGAAAGAAACTAGTATGTACTAAATGGTTCTTTTATTTTGGTTAGGTATTTTATAGACATTTAACTCTCAGAATAAACTACTGAAGTAAGTATAACTCAAGTTCATCTTTAGAAAAGAGAAAATGTAGGCTCAAAGAAACTTAAAAACTGGTTCAACATCTAAAAACTGGAGGGGCAAGGATTCTTAGTTGGATTTGACTCAAAAGCCCACACCAAGTCTACTGAATACCAACATGTTCCCAGAAGCAGGATTTAGGTGGCTGGAAAATTAACTATGAAGAGACACTTGATTTCTTAATGATGTTAACAAATGAAGCATTATTTCATTTATTTTTTTCTCCATAAAGCAAGAGTCTTGAACCTAAAATTCATGCACTGGAGGGGGGGCCCCTCAGCCCAGCCTGTCCCTCAGCCCAGCCAGTCCAGGTGCCCTCAAGGGCGGGAGGCGACCTGGCGATCAGGGGAAGGCAATGCCCCCATCACACCTCTGCTGCTGCCACTGCCAGCAGCACAGGCCTCGGCTGGCCCTGGTTACCTGAGCCCCGGGCAGCCCTGGGCGGCTGGGCAGATGCCATCTGAGGCTTGCCTGCACCTCGGACCAGCCCTGGGCAGCTGGGCAGCCACCATCTGAGGTTCACCTGTACCTCGGGCTGGCCCTAGGCAGCTGGCCAGCTGCCATCCAAGGCTTGCCTGTGCCTCATTCCAGCCCTGTGCAGCTGGGGGGCTGAGGGGACTAGGGGACTCCGGAGGCAGGTGCAAGGAGTGGCCGGACCCACCTGGGGGCAGGCCCAGCTGTGCCATGCCCCTGCAGCCCTGGCGGGGCTGAGGGGACTGGGTGCCACCATCTTGTGGCTGTGAGCACCTCTATCTTTGAGGGCATGGCAGTCAATTAGCATATTCCCTCCTTATTGGCTGTGGGCACCTCCATCTTTGTGATGGTCAATTAACATATTCCCTCTTTATTAGATAGTATTTATGAGAATTTAGCAGAGAAATTACCACAAAGACAAAAAAAAATGTTAAAGTCACCTTTTTAATTTCTTACAAATTTTCAAACACCAAGCATAATTACAGATCCCTAGACTTTTAAAACTACAAAATGAAATGGAGTTAAAAAAAAAATAATCAGAGCAAAAGGTAAAGAATTGTCCTCCCATTCATTCACACCTTATCTCACTATTTCATGTTCAAGATACAAAGCTCTGCAGCATGTGACCAGGAAAAAGGAGGGAATCCTACAAAGGGAAGATAACCCAGCACAACAGTATCCTGCTACTTTAGAAAGAGAACAGAAAGGAGACTGATGCTTTAATTTCCCTGATTTGAATAAAGTTCACATTTGACAAAATACCATCGAATGAACTTATTGGTATGGTCCTAGAGATCAAGAACAGAAGAAAGGAAAAAAAAGGACAGTATTGAGGTTCTGAAATTTCAGTTAAAATGCAGAAGAAAAAGGCCTTAGACACTGTGAAGCGACCTATTTTAATTTGTTATAGGAGTTGATAAAAATGGGTTCTAAAGTCCTCAATCCTAATAGACAAAGAAAAGAATCTCAAACCAAAGATAACAGAATTGCGGAGATTAAGGTAAATCAGTTTCCTGCTGGGAAAACAAATGAATGGTGGAACTGACCATGAAAGTCACTTAACAAGAGGAATTGTCCTAAACTTCAATTTAACTTGATCTTTAATGATTACAGGCCTGGGAGGAAGACAGATAAACCATGAAGACATTAGTCCTAGACATGCTGTGATTATTAAGACTTAAATTTTATTTTAGCAATGAAAAAAAAAATCAAAGCACAAATACCTGGCAAAATTTATCTTACACATGTATTTTTTTCAGTCTACCTAGGTTTACTTTTTTAGTTAGATTGCAAATATTCATGATGAGGAATTTTTTATAGTCTTCTGAAAATTTTCAATTTTTCAAAAGCACCATTATTTGGTGCAAAAAGCCAGCAAAAATATATGTATATAATAGTAATCAAAATGTAGCCTCTAGCCTTTACTATTTAACTTCGTTTGGAAAGGTATAACTCAAAATTTTCTAAGTAATGATATTTCTTGGAGAAATAAAATAAACCTAATTTAATTTACAGGCTAACTAAAGACTGAGGGTCCATTTATCATTTTAAAAATGCTAGCCAGCAGATAAGATTAGTTTCTGTCACTCACAGGACTGTCAAGATGACTCAATATGATTGCAAAGTCGATTTTTATGGCCATATTTGAACAAATAATAAATGTTCCCATGGAGGCTCCAGGTTGAGGCTCTCAAAGAATCTGCCTGATACAGAGGATAACGACAAGCACACTCCCTGCAGAGGATTCACTTTATAATTTCACCTTCTTTTCTAAGCAGATCTAGAAGAAATTACCAAAGCCTGGATAGGAGCAGAATAAAAATAAAGATGAAAGGAACGGGGGTCCCTGTGCCTGCAGGAAAAAACAGCATATGGATAACCTAATCATTGTTATTAAATATATGAAAGCTCATTGTATGAAGGATAGGTGATGTTGCTCAAGTGAGCAACTCAAGCCAAACTGGGAATTAAGGAATCAGGTGAATGAAGAAAGGAACCTGCCCCCAGAATAACCATCAGATGTGGAAAGTAAAAAAGCACTCCTCTGAAACCCAACAGGAGAGAAGATCAACTAAATAACAACTTAGAAGGAGTCAATAGAAGTAATTAAATTATATCTGGAGACTCCAGGTAATCTGCTGAGATTCCAAAATAATATTGAATTAAGCAAAAATAAATTAGGTAGAAACATAAAAATCTGCCTTTGGGGAAAATCTTAGGCTATGCAGGGGTCCTCAGACTTTTTAAATAGGGGGCCAGTTCACTGTCCCTCAGACCGTTGGAGGGCCGGACTATAGTTTAAAAAAAAAACTGAACAAATTCCTATGCGCACTGAGGGCCCGGGAGGAGTCGGCTGCTAAGCAGGACAGATAGCGGACAGCGGCACCCGGCGGGCCGGATAAATGTCCTCGGCGGGCCGCATGTGGCCTGCGCGTGGTAGTTTGAGGACCCCTGCATGTGTGGGTACTATATTTAGATACAAAGTGGATTTTGAAAAGCTATAAAAAATATATATGATTGACTTTTTAAATCATTACAAAAGGGAACTAAATACCAAAAACATAAAGGGCAAAGCCAACCAAGAGTTCAAGAACAAATCCAAAAAGCTCAAGTTTTCTAAAACTCTTAAGCCATTATGCTTGTGGTTTAACTAAAAATGAGCAAAAAATTATTTTGATAACTATAGTCATCTTACGGCTCTCAATTGGCATATTTCTAGTCTAAATACACTTAATATTATTAATATTTTAATCTCCAAGTTTTAATTCTGAATCTATCCATGAGTTTGGAAGGAATAATTCAAGTTTTCCTAAATATACAGAAAAATAAAAATGATACTGATAATCAACTATAGAATTTGATGCCATTCATTAAAATTACTTTCAAATTATTTCAAATCATTTTGTGGACATTATAGCTTTAAATGGGAGTTCTCTGGCTATCTTCAAGAAGATGAGATAAACTTTGTCAAGGATGTGGAGAAAAGAGTACCACTGCTCACAGTTGGTTGGAATGTAAAATGCTGCTCCTTAAAAATTAAAATTAGAACTATCATATAATCCAGCAATTTCGCTTCTGAGTATATATAAACAGAAATGAGAACAGGATATTGAGATATCTGTGCTCCATGTGCACTGCAGCATAATTCACAATGGCCAAGATATGGAAACAGTCTAGGTGTCCATTAATAGATGATTGGGTAAAGAAGTTGTCACACACATACACACACACACACACACACACACACACACAGGAATGTTACTCAGTCATGATAAAGAAGGAATTCCTGCCACTTGCAACAACATGAATGGACTTTGAGGACACTATGCTGAGTGCAATGTCAAACAGAGAAAGACAAACACTGTGTGATATCACTTATATATGGAATCTAAAAAGCTGAACTTGAAAAACAAAGAATAGAACTGTTGTTACCAGGGCCTTTGGGGTAGTGAAGTAAGGGAGATGTTATTTAAAGCTACAAATCAGGAGCTAGTAGATAAGTAAGTCCTGGAGATTTAAGGGGCAGTGATTTTAGTCAACAATATTGTATCATACACTTCAAAGATATATGATAAGATCTTAATTGTTGTTGCCACAAAAAAGAAATGATAATTATGTGACACAATAGAACTATTAGCTAATGTTATATATTGCGATATATAACTGTATTAAATCAACACATTTCACATCTTTAACATACATAAATTAAATGAAACTACTAGAAGCCTGGTGCACGAAATTAGTGCATGAGTAGGGTCCCTAGGCCTGGCCGGTGATCAGGGATGATTGGGGCCTTCTGGCTGCTGGCTGGGTCTCCCTCCATTCCGCGCTGCCCCCTGGTGGTCAGTGCACATCATAGCATGTGATCGAACTCCTGGTCTCCCAGTCAAACTCCTGAGGGAACACTTTGCATATTAGCCTTTTATATATATAGATATATCAATAAAAATAAATGTGCATTCTCTAAGTGACATGTTACTTCAAAATAATTTTTAAAAATATGTTTACAAAATGCACTTATCCTGTGTACAACAAAAGAAACAGACTGGTAAGATAGTTCAGGACCTCTCAGTCTCCCACAAGACAGACGAGCCTGTGGTTTCCTCACTGGTCAACCCACACAATGCACACAGCACCTCGGCAAGACTCCTTTGCCTCCCAAATACTCCCAACACTGCCTAGAATTTTCTACTTTATCAGATAGCTAAAATGTACACCACATAGAGGCCCAAGTACACAGATAAGAATTTATTTATCTTTAAAATACAAATACACCTAGGTGCATGATTCTCCCTAAAGGGAACTATTTATGGGGTACCCAACTGTGTATGGTCAACAGCTTTCAATGGTGTCAGGGAGATGCTAAGCAGTGATGCTAAAAAATGCAGTAGGTAACAGAGATGGCCATTCAGGCATGAAAATTAATCTGAGTGCCATTCGACATAGATTCTCAGAGACCGCACACCTAACTTGATGCTTCTTATTTAGAGTACAAATTCTTAAATTGTTTGAAAACATGGAGAAAATCATTTCCAGTAAAGAAAAAAACAAAAACAAAATGACTAGAGTTAGCTTAATTAAATCTAATTGCTTCATACAGACATAAATATTCAAAATATTCACGATCTATCTTATTGTTACCTATTTTCATGTTGAAAACTTTCATGTTCCCAGAATTAAAAATACAACTATTCCTAATGTCAGCAAAGAAAAACAGCTAGCAAGAAGCACTTTGTTTCTCTATGTAAAAACCCTACATTTGAAATAAAAATATTTTTGAAAGTTTTTTGATGAAGAGAAAAAAAAAGTGTTTTGATGAGAAATAAAGAATAAATAAACATATCTCTGCAATGAAGTCTTTATCTACTTTATCATGGAAAACTATTAGGTTTGCAAGTGAAATGGACACTCTAGCAGTTCAGTGTATTGTTACACAACCTGCGAATTGATAACTGCTGGCAGAAATTTCTCAGAAAGAGACCCAAAGCTTTGAAGAGGAAGAAATGGCAATTTACTAGAAAAACACACTCATGCATATATATAATGAGATATGCAGTAGCAAATTAAAGCACATATTTGCAAATTATGTTTGTAAATTTGAAAGTAAATAAAAAGGCAACTTAGCAATTTAGCAACTGGTTATAAAAATGAAGCCATGCATGGAAAACTTATTAATGTTCTTTTAATAGTATTCTAAGGTAATAATTGGGGTAACCAGTTGGAGTTACACTGATTTTTACTGTTTTCTTTTCCTGGGCACCAAATACCATATGTTTCTGAGAAATTTCCATTAGTAGCTCATTGACAAATGGGACAGACACAGTATTCTAGGGCTGGAGTTCGAAGGGAAAAAAAAGAAATGGCAACATTTAGGTGGTATGTGGTTTACCACAGATTACATAATAACAAAAAGTGGCCATAAGGAATAAAATTGCAGCTCCTATAAGCAATTGCATTAGTGAGGCAGGTGCTACAAAAATGATAACAAGTAATGGCAATAGTAATAACAAAAATGCCATATGTTTATCTAATGCTTCCCTTCTGAAGTGCTCAAAACTACCAACAGGAAATAGCCCACCACTCCTCCCAGGGTTGGAGTTGCTGGTGGTGGATTTTTATATATCTGAATTACAGAATGGCTTATCAAAGAATCATAAAGCAAGAAGGGATTCTGAGAGATTATCTACAGCAAACCCATTATCTCTAAAGCAGATGTACCCTCAGGATGCCTCCTTAAGCGTTTTCCGGGAGAGAGTCTACAAATTCTCAGGTTCAGGAATTCATAAACTTCATAAAGCAATGAACTTCATCCAGAAGGACAACTCAGACTCCAAGTTATATCCATAATGGGATCTGGGGAAAAGTTTAATGCTTACAAAAACCATATTAAGCCTGGCTGGTGTGGCTCAGTGGTTGAGTTTTGACCCATGAACTAGAAGGTCAAGGTCTGATTCCTAGTCAGGGCACATGCCTGGGTTGTGAGCTCAATCCCCAGTAGGGGGTGTGCAGGAGGCATCCGATCAATGATTTTCTCTCATCATTGATGTGTCTGTCTCTCTCTCCCTCTCCCTTCCTCTCTCTGCAATCAATAAGAACATATTTTTTAAATATCTTTTTAAAAAATAACCTATATTAAAATTTATTTCCTATACTTGAAAACTGCTGTGTCACACAAGGAGAAACTCCACAAAATTGAATCATCACAACCTACATGCATATTAGCTTAGTGTTTAGAGATAAGCTATGTCTGAGACAAATGGCTTTCTCTGTTCTTGATTAGCAGGTATTAAGATAGCCTGTCTTCACTTAAACCAGCAAGGAATTGAAGGCAGATACAAACTCAAGTACATCACTTGCCAACAAAAGCTGGTTCCTGATTTACAATTTGAATTTGTTTTAAGGTTTACATATTGGCACTTATGCAAAATGGAAAACTATAGCCTGGGAGGGAATGTTAAGGACAAACTGCAATAAGGAGAGATGGCTATTTGCGTCAGACACGAGCTGATGACAATGAAAGAAAACATATCTCTTACCTAATCAAAGCATAACTGCGCTTGAAGTAGGACAGAATAAAGAAAAATGCTATCCCCATTTCCATGCAGGAGAAGGGCACTGCCACTGCCTCTGTCCCACTCCTTGTAACGATAAGATGATGGTGTGTGTGTGTATAAATATAAAATTGTTCTTTCTAGAAGTAATGGAGTAAAGCAGATACTTAAGCATACCATAGATACTGGCAACTACAAAGCAACACTCAGCTTCCCCGAAATGGGACACAGGCCCTGCCACCCAGAGCAGCAGCCCACCAAATCACAGCCAATGCTGCTGAGACCCCATGGTGCAAAATGCAGCCCATAGCCGAGCCCTGCCCAGAAAAGGTTGCTGTGGGTGCCAGGTAATGATGTCATGTAGCAATGCCCGGCTTCCTCTCCCTAGTAACAACTAGCCCCCTTGCAGTTTCCTCAGCCCAGGAACACAACTTGCTTTATAGCCAGGTGCAAACATTTTACACTTTAACCAAATGCCTGTGAAGTGTTTTCCTGTGCTTCATCTCATTTGATCCTCACAGAAGTCCTGGAGTAGGTAGTTAGGGGACTCAGTAGAATCCTATTTTCTTTTCATTAGTCAGGAAATGGAGATTTAGAAAGCTTAGAAACTTGAACTGACTAAAAAGAAGAAAGAAATGGTGGACCTTGAAAATGACTTCAGGTTTTCTCACTACACAGAGTATAGCCAAACACTGCTGCAGTTAAATATTTTACCCTTTGTTCTCCCTGCGTGATCTACTATAATAACCTGCTTTGGGTTGATATTTACTGCTGTGTTGCTGACAATTACCTGAAAGAGAAGTTGGGGTGCTTCACTGGGCTGGAAAAAGTTTAGCTAAATCAGAAAGCAGGTCTAATTAAGCAAGTTTATTCTATATATATATATAAAAGGCTAAGTTGACTGACGCATGCATGATACATAAAAACCTCTCACTGGCGCCAGTCATACACATGTGTTTCAATCTGTCATTGTCGATCGTGAATTTTGTTGACATGTCTATTATAGAGAAAGGGCGAATAGCGATATTAAAATACTTTTTCTAATTAATTGCCTTTAAATGTGCATGAATTCATGCACCGGGCCACTAGTTTATTTATAAAAGAAAACAAAAGGAACCAAAAGTACGTGCTATTGTAATCAATGTGTAAAACTTTTCAGTTACATCTTCAATATAGTTCATAATTACACTTGGCTACTGATAACCTTAAACATGAACTCTGTTTCCACAGATGCTTGCATTATAACAAACTGAAGAGGGCTCTACCATTAGGCTGGTTTAAGACAATATTAAAATCCACATGTTGGGCTGCCATCAGATGAATGTGCAGACAACTATCCCACATGGCACTGCTAGGTTCCCCTGCTCAGTGTGCAGCCAGTGATCATGGCAGCTGATTCATGCCGAACAAAGCATCTAACTAGCAGACCGTCTTTTCTTGGCAAGAAAATTAACAAAATAGAGTGTAAGTGATATTCTCTCTACTTCCATAATAGTGTAGACTTTTTTTAAAAAAACTATGGTACAAGAAGTAAGTAAGTAGCTACATAAATGGTGTAAAAGAAAAGAATTTGATTTTCTGACACTTTAGGTAAGGCTATAGCATAGCTCACATAAATTGCTAGTTTTCCTCAAATATCCATCTCTTCTCCTTCCTAGCACATGAAATGATTCAGACAGACCACATTTCTGAGTCTTCCTTACAGCTTGGTACAGGCTGTCACTAAGTTCTGGCCAAGGAAAAACGGAAGGGGAGGCCAGTGTGGCAGCTTCCAGGGAGAGGCACGTGTCCTACTCTGCCCCACCGACTTCCTACTGACGAACATATAGATCTGATGGCAGGAGGCCTTGGGAATGCAGCACACACAGGATGAAACATTAAGAAAAAAGGAGCCTGGGTCATTGTGGATGCCATGGATCAAGGCCAGCATACCAGGACTTGGCTGCCAGACTTTGAAATAAAAGAAGTAAACTCTCTCTTGTCTGCACCACTGCTGTGCCGAGCCTGTTATTCACACCATACCTATCCCTACGCAGGGATAGACATGATGGGCAGAAAGTCCATCAGCTTGATAAGGAGAGTTTTAAAATGGACTGACAGAAAGAATCAAGCCCAAAGAAAATGGGCAACAGGAGACAACAGGTATAACTGGGAAAAATAGTATGGTGATGATTGTATCTAGTAATATTTTGCTGAAATAATGAGACTGGTTAGAAATAACACTGATGACCCTGTTTGTCTAACACTAATGACCATAGCAGGGTCAAAGTAATCTTCAAAGTGAATTTAGTGTGATCTCATAAGCATCACTAAAACCTTGGGATTATAAACAGAAAAGACAAGAAGAGCAGAATGGAGGGGGTAGGTAGAGGAGGAGAACAATGTAAAAGTATGGGAAACAATACTGCATATAGGAGAGAAATAATTATTGAACACCTGCTCTTTGGGATTATGGCAGTCATCTCTTCAGTGGCCCTATTTAATCCTCACAATAACCCGACTAATCCCAATCATTACTGACCAGGATAAGATGGCTGCAAAAAGCTTAGCAAATCAAAAAGCAAGCAAGTGGAGAAACAAGAATCCTAATTCAGATCTTCATCTCAAAAGCCTACACTCTTTCCTATTTCTGGACAAAACTTACTAGACTTGGAATAGAAGCAAAGTAAGACATGCAGTCTGGCATAAAAGACAAGAAAAATAAATGTGACACCTACCACTCTATCAGTCTGAGCCATTACAAAAGAAAGAGATGATAGAAAGAGAGATGAAAGAGTAACAGAAATCTTGGAAGAAAATGAGTATGTTCATTCATTTTATAACAGCAATAAAATGTGCTGGACATAACGTGAACACGCGCCCACTACCCACTAGTCAGTAGAAAGAAAATGGCAACGTGTTTGGAGGGTAGATACATATGATTCCAGGGCTAGAGTCTATAAAAGAAAATCAAAATCTCCAAGGTGAAAATAAATTTTAATCAGATCAAAGAATTGATATCACTTTAAAATGTGCCTCCTATTGGTTTCCATAAACCCGCACCAGAGTCCTGACCCTCATGCACTCCTTAGTTTGAATGCAAATCCTGCTGGCCTCTCAGAGAACGCTGTTCAGTGGGAACTTTGGTATGAGCCTTGCTTTCTGCAGTGTTCCCAATGCTAGTATTTATCCGAAGTGAAGGTAGGGTTCACAATGGCTGTGGTCGTTCAGATAAGGTTATAAGCAGCAAGGAATGAGGAAAATTTTTTTCCAAAAATGAAATCCTGATCATAATTATCATGTTAGGCCCCAAAGAGGACAGCTATTATGTCATTAAAAGACAAAGTTACCACCTCTGGAGTCAGAAGGCCCAGCTTTTACTATAGAGAGTCATGACTTTGGTCAAGTCGCTTACCTGCTCTGGACTGGACTTCATCAATAAAGTCAGGATGACACCCACATCCTCAAGCAAAAATGCATGCCCAAATATACAGTACTTGAGTTTAACTGACTCACAAAAGGTTGTTTTTAAAAAATAAACGTTATTTCGTATGCTCAGGTTGAGATGTTATCATAATGTATGGACCGCCCCCATTTCACATAATGACTCCTATGCCCTCTAGTTTTCTGCCTCATTAGCACAAGAATTCAAATGTGTGTTCACACATCCACACAAGTGCCACTGAGAAGTAAGCAACCATCCACACTTGAGATAATGTCAGCTCTGAACATAAATTTATCCCATTTACCCCACAGTTTTTCCGTTTATGTCCCAAAGACAGTATATTTTCAATCAAGCATTCTTCCATTGAATATGAGTGACTAAACGAGTCCAAAGGTAAACATGCTATGTTTGCTGACTTGCAATCACCAGAGAAGCCATCCTCAGCCATATATTTCTGTCCTTTGTTTGATTTGGCCTGATTGACTTTGAACATTAATGTCACACACTTCTGTGTGTATGCGCGCCAGTGTATATACATGTTAATGTAATTCAAAGCATCTAGGTTAAACTGCAGAGAAAACATCCCTGGCCCTTGATTAAGGCCTGCATTAAACCATCAGACCCCATCACAAGCCTTGCTGATGAGTAGCTATTTGGACACACACAGAGCTGTGATTTCCATCCACTTTACCAATCAGCAAGTTCAGATTTGCTGCTAATGTGACAGTGATGAACAGGAATGATGTTAATGTGACAGTGATGAACAGAATGACAGCTCAAGGCTGATTAAAATTGGCTGAGGTTCTTCAGCCCAGGACAAAATGAAGGGGCTTTGAAAGCAACTGCAAGAAATGTGCACTCTGAATCAGAAAGGAAACACTAAAAACTCATGTTTACTGATTACACATAAATTAGAGCAAACAGACATCACAATGTGACATCGTTTAAAATGTAGGCAGTCATTGTTCAAATCCTGCACTAAATAAAAAATGTCAATAGAAACATGGATACATGCAGCCCAAGTGCTAAACAACATGTCAAAGGGTAGAGGGTATGGTTTCAGTATGAAAACACAGGGCACACCAGAAACACAAGCCACATGCTTATCAGCTGAAATAAAATTCTCTGGCCGGCTGATTGAGGAAAAGCCTTCCCAAGTGCCATGTGGACTTCTCCATTTCTCATTCTCACAGACTCGGAGTTAGGTGTCCTACCTACAATTACTTCACCATCCTAACCTTTCCTTTTCTCACCATCCGCTCCCATGCCATTGGGGCCAAATTCAGTATATTAACACAAAGAGAAGAGAAGAGCCACTGACCTGGGTTTATAAGAGTCAAAATACACTCCTGCAAAACAGAAGAAACTGTAACTTATGTCTATTTTCCAACACAGTCGTCTTAGTCCATTCACTCATGTTTCTTGCAGCATAGTAGAGTTTCAAAAATAAAAACCAGAAAATCTATGTAGAGATGTCATAGTCAGCTAGCAAGAAGCTGATCTTAAATAATCCACACTGTAAGGCTACCCTCAGCACTAGAGAGAACAGGATAATGTCTCTTTTTTAAATAAAAGACTATTAATACATTCAGTCACAGTTAAATTCTAAATAAAGTGGTTAGACTGTCATGTTAACAGTATGGAATTTAATTCCTAAAACAGATTTACTCAAAACATAACCAGTGCCAATGAGTCCTTCTAAAAGGGTTGGCATCCACAAGCTACAATGTCTTGGTAGCATTGGCCCTCATTCTAGCACTCAAGATCAAGAAATATGTCACACAAATATTCATGTATATGGTGTTCTACAAAGAATAAATAAGAAAATATGTTATATGCCAAAAATACTAGTGCCTAAAGTCTAGCAAATTTTAATGCAGGTTTTATATAATGCTAATATTGCTATCAATGGGAACATTCTACTTAGAAAACACTAAACAGAAATAGTTGCCCTGTCCTGTTTTGCTCAGTGGTTGGAGTGTCACCCTCTGCGGGTTTGATTCCAGTTCAAGAGCAAGTACTTCAGTTGCAGCCTCGATCCCTGGCCCAGTGGGGGTGTGAATAGGAGGCAACCAATTGATGAATTTCTCTTACATGGATGTTTCTCTCTCTCTCCCCACCCCCGCTTCCACCCTCCACTCCATTCTCTCTTAAAAAAAAAAATCAATGACAAAAAATATCCTCGGGTGAGAATTTAAAAAAAAAGAAAGAAATAGTTAAGTGGCCTGCTAAGAATCCAAAAATCTATAGATAAACCAGACACATTTTACAAACATTTCTGTGAAGAGGTAACAAAAAGATCAAAGATAAGATACACTGCTGGAAGCTTCTGTAATCAGATAGTGAAAGTCAATCAACATAGGCAAATCTTGAAGGACTGCATTCCCAGTAGCAATTATTGACAGGGATGTTTCTGGGTCATACTCCATCCATGTAATTTTCTCCTTGAAATCTCAGAGAACAGACTATATGCAGAGAGAATCTTTCATTTTAAACTCTAACCATTTATAGTTAAACTATAACTCCCTGTTTATAACATTACTCCCTGTTTAATAGTCTTTTCTGATGTATAATATAATTGTCTAAATTATCTTTTATTAGAATTCCTTCTCAAAAGTAAATTTTCTGAAATTATCTGAATTACTTATTGCTTCTAAATAAGCCAATTATAGTTGCCTCCAAACAAATTTATACTGAAGTAAGTAATTTTTATTTTATTCTGCTAATGTTCAAAATCAAACATGGTTTCCAAACTTAAGAGCAGAAGTGGCCAATTTATGACTTAGGCACACCAAAGTCCGCAAGTCCCGGGTCTCACAGCAGAAAGTGGTAGTGTCACTGGCCCAGTCTCTCCTGTTTTATTACAATGTCCCATTGTCTCCTCTCCAGCTTTCACCTACTTGACAAAATTTAACAATAGACTATAAATTCAGTTAATGAGTCTACAGTTAGAAGCCAAGTAGACTATACTGTAAATCTAAAATGCTAAACATAAAATGGTTTATTATATTAAAACTAATTAAAGAAGCATGGACACTGTCCAACATGGTTAGATTTCACAGAACAGCAACAGCACGGTATGTGGTCAGGAGTTAACCTAGGAAAGACAAGGAGTGCATACACAGTGAACAAAATAAAATAAAGGTACCTTTGCATGTAAATGTAATATCTGCTATATTTTAAAGGACAATTATTACCATACTATTAATTTGAATTAAAACCTTTTCCTCACTGGAAAGTTTTTGTCCTTAGCTTTGCTACAGAAAACATGTATATTAAAGATATCTATTACCACCCCCAAATGTTTAATGAGGACAGTCTCTTGCAGGCCCTGTCTCCCTGAGTCTTCCCAGGCTGTCAGAAATGTCTCCTATCTTTAACTAGGAGAAAGATTAGGGTGAGACCCTCACTATGCTCAGGTTATGCAGTTAATATGCAAAGACTCCTGGCAGTGTTTGTCCCTTCCTCTCAAGTGCCTTGGTATGAAAAGTGAAGCCGATTCACACCCTTTACCTCTTTCCTATGACAAGCTGTATACGTGTCACCTCTAGCCTTTCTCTGTCACTGCTTTAGACCATTTTATTCTCAAAACCCCTAGATCCTTCCATTTGGACCCAACTAGAGTGACTCCGAAATCATATAACCAACTGTCTTGGATTAATCCAAAGTATACAAAGTAAATTTGCAGGTTTAACTTCTCTTTAGGAGATTAGTATTTAAGGAGGGATAAATAAGTATACCCGAATTTTCTTAATATTTCTATTTGGTTTATAAAAAAGAAAATGACCAGTTGGTCAAACAATTTATCTCTTTTTTAGGCTACAATATCACAGCACCCCCATATTTTAACCTGCCAGAGATCTGGGGTCTGACGGCAGCTCTTGCCTGGACTGTATGCCTGTGCATGTGTGACCTTTGGCATATGTTTCAACTGCTCTGGACCTCATATGTCTATTGATTTTAGAAAAAGGAACTGGGGAGGGAGGGAGAGAGAGAGAGAAACATCAGTTTTCCTCCCATACACATCCCGACCAAGGATCAAACCCAAAACTTAGGTATGTGCCCTGACCAGAATCAAACCTGCAACCTTTTTGGTGAACGCTCCAACAACTGAGCCACCCAACCAGGGCTCTATTTTAAAAATATTTGTTGAATTTATTGGGGTAACATTGTTGATAAAATAATGTAGGTTTCAGGTGTGTACAATTCTATAATAAGTAATCTGTATCTTGCATTGTGTGTTGACCACCATAGGTCAAATCTCCTTCCAACACCATTTATCCCCTCTTTACCTCTTCTACCTCCCTCCACTCCCCTTTCCCTTGGTAATCACCATACTGTAATCTGTGACTATGAGGAGTTTTTTGTTTGTTTGCTTAATCCCTTTACCTTTTTCACCCAGTCCCCTAATTCCCCTCCAATCTGACAGCTGTCAGTCTATTCTCTGCATCTACAAGTGTGTTTCTTTTATTTTGTTCATTAGATTCCACATATAAGTGAAATCATATGGTACTTGTCTTTCTCTGACTGGTTTATTCCACTCAACATAATACTCTCCAGGTCCATCCATGCTGTCACAAAAGGTAAGATTTCCTTCTTTTCTTTTTGGCTCATAGTGTTCTGTATGACATTTTCTACCTCTATGCCTACACTTTCTATAGGATTAAATGAAATAATGCATGGACATGGCTGGCATATTGTAAACTCCCAATATATGTTACAAAGCTTGAGATGTTTCTCCAATTACAAAGGAAGCTCCAGATTGCTATTTCTGATCATCTCTGCCTATTTCATTTGAAAGACGAAATAATTCTCCAAAGAGAAAAATGATGACATGGGTATGCATCCGGAGCTCCAGATAAAAATGGTATTTGTAACATGATTTCTCTAGTTGTCTTTCTTTTTGTTCAGAATAATCATACCTCATAAGTAGACAATGATGCCACATGAAAATGAGCATGGGCATTTGAATTCATGTACAACTCATCTAAAGGTAGCATAAGTTGTAGAGATTAGAGAATCAGAAAGGCACAGATTTGAATCCCTGCTCCACAATTTACTATTGAGTTATCTGGTCTCTCTCTTGCTCAGGGCCCCATCTACAAAATGGGATGATAATACTTACATCTCCTCGATTTCATTACCACAATCAAATAGCAGGGGCGGGGAACATGCAGCCTGTGGGCCATATAAGGCCCAAGAAATCATTTGGCCTGGCCCTGCCAAGGCATCAGAGGTGAGTTAATTAAATGTTTGACCATATATTGCAGGCTAATTTTTAAGTAGATAATTTTGTATGGCCCATGGATGATGTTATAAATATCCAAGTGGCTCTTGGCAGAAAAAAGGTTTCCCACCCCTGAAATAAAGTAACATAAATGAAGCACCTGACACAAAATAAGGACTCCAATGTACGCTCCCACCCCTGATAAGCAAGCCCCTCCCCATCAAAGTTGCTTTTATCACCAGGTGGGCAGAGATGTCTGAAAAGTGATTTACTTGTGGAAATCTGTTCTTAATATCCTTCTAGTTACATAAACAAGTGATATGTACTAATTACACTGTGATTTTATTTTCTGAAATAAAAGGCATTCCAAATACCATAAACCTAATAAAAAGCCAAAGAAGAGGGAGAAGAGAACAAGGGAACAGCTGGTAGAAACGGTGCACATCATTCAAAGAGGCAATGGGGCCAATAGAGGTTTTCAATAAAAGCAAAGAGAACACTAGGTGGTAACTGAATGGATACTTTAGATCTGGGGAAGCAAAGCACAGTGGCTGCTCTTAGATGCCAGGGGAGGCTTGGATAACATCTCCAGTCTTAATGAGCTGCACTCCATTCCCAGCTGCTCAGAACAATGACAGAATTCTCTGCTGCAAGGACTCCATACACAAAACTCCACGGTCCCCAGAGCCAGAGGGGCGGGCAAATGCTAAATCATACATCTGCTGGTGTTTGGAAAGATAAATGAACAGCAACTGAAAAAACACCTTGCATATCCAGCATATTTATGTTTCTCCAATAATTGTCAAATTTACGTATATTTTCTAATCCCTTCTTTTGTTCCAACAAATGTTTTGGCTCTGAGCACTTTAAAAAACCAACTAATTGATTTTCTTTTTTAGAATAGTTTTAAGTTTACAGAAAATTAACTATTTTAGAAAGTACCCACACATACATCTTCTCAATCTGAGCACTTTTAAGGGCCCTGGATCAATTAAAATATTAAGTTGTCACCCAGAATTTAAATAAACCAATAAACAAAGTGACCAAAGAAGAGAATCTGAGGCCCTATTCCTTATTTAGATTTGCATAAACCAAGTGATAGCAACAACAATCTGAATATAATACAATGAACATCAGTCAGTAAGAGAAACAAAAAGTATAGCCGCAGATTTATACAGTACCTATTAGATACAGGGCAGCATTAAAGACAAACTCAAAATCATGGTAACTGATAAAACATGTTAAGTATACAGTAGTCCTCCCTTATCCATGGGGGATCCATTCCAAGACCCCCAGTAGATGTCTAAAACTCTGGATAGTACTAAACCATATATACACACACACACACACACACACACACACACAATGTTTTTCCTATACATAAAAAACTATGATAAAGTTCAAGCTACTCTTGTGCTTTGCAGCCACCATTAAGTAAAACAGGGCTACTAGAACACAGCACTGGGATACCAGGACAGTTGATCCGAGACCACCGGAGACTAAGTGATGAAAAGACAAGGAACGTTTACAGCATGGATACGCTGGACAAAGGGATGATGCACACCCCCGCATCCCAGTCAGGACAGTGCGTGGGATGGAGGAAGTTTTCATCATGTTACTCAAACAACTTGCAATTTTAAACTTATGACTTGTTCATTTCTAAAATTTCCCATTTAACATTTTCAGACCTCGATTGACCTTGGGTAACCGAAACAAAGAAAAGGAAGATCACAGATGGGTGGAGTGGGAGGCATATTTGTAAGAATTCGAATTTTAGCAGCTAATTAACACATTAACATCTCCTGTGAACTCCACATTTGGAAACACTTCATACAGGTCAATCTCCAATCTAAAGGATTTACATGCTCCTGATATCAAGGCTTGGAGCTTCCCTTACATTTATCAGACAGCAGGTGCTCTATTGGGTCATGCAGACAAGTTAAGGAAAAAATCATCAGGTAAGTAAGCCATCACTATAGCCAGAAAACAGTTAAGTGACTAATACAGTGCAGAGGTTCTCAATCTGTGGTACCTAACTGGTTAGAAAGGAAAATTCTTTGAGTCCCACTCCTGACCGAAGCATGAGTTCGAAATCTAGGAAGGAACCCAGCAGAGTGTGTTTTAGCAAGCTCTCCAGGTGATTCTGATGCAAGGAAAGCCTGAGAATGACTAGTATATTTAAGGATGTCTGAACGTGAAAAAGAACAGTAAATATGCCCCCCCGCACCCCCCTCCCCCCCCCCCCCCCCCGCTAAAAACAGAAGAGAATTTTGATTAGTTTTAGAACAATGTTGTATTTCATTTGGGAACTTTGATGACTGCTTTATAGGGTTTCCTATAGTGGCCTACTAAGTAGAAAGAACACTACAGCAATTTTTATTAATTGGGTGCAATTCACATTTTTCATGCATCACAAAGTGAACTGAAACCTTTTGGTTTACTCATATACAATTGTTTTGGCTCCTATACAACTTGAAATTTATTCTAACTACGGTTTTAAACTAAATTTTTTCTTTAGTTTTACAGTGGCTCTTGAGCCTTCCCAAACTGTATTCTACCACAATGCCTAAATCTTCTCATTCTGTTACCTATAGCTCATGGTATATAACTCAACAGACATACCACAGTAAGATCCTAGGTTCAGGTAGGTCAGGTAAACATGTCTATTTGCATGCCCCGGCCCTTAGTTAAGCAACATAAAAGGCCCAACTATTGCATGACTTTAATGTGTATTATTTATTTCTAATCAACTACAGCTTGATGCATGAAAATCCAATTAATGGGAGTGATATTATGGCTAGTGTACTTGTAACTTTGCTTCCTTTTCTATTGTCATCTAAGTCTGTTTCCCATTAAGTCTCTACAGTAAAATTAGTTATATTCTTACTGCTGATTCTCTCTAATGTGCCCAGAGACATGAAATGCCTTTGTGTATTGATTTGCTAAACTAGATAGTCATGATACATTTGTTTGCTGCAGGAAGTTATACCCTGGTACACTCTCTCTTGAGAAATAAAATGCAGAATCAATGAGAAAAGTTTTACAGAATCTTAGATCATGTATTTTTTTTTTAAAGATTCTCTTCAAATCAATTTGGTCTTTCTACTTACTGCAGTGAATAACTGTTTATTTCAAATTACTGATCCTGTATCACAAATTCTTAGCCTGACATCCGCTTGGATAAAGGAGGAGTGGTCAAGATTTATAAATGGGATTAACTTATTTGAGCAAATTGGAAAGAAAAAGATTGGGTATTTGTGTCAAACTGATTTATGCTTCGGTCTACAACATCCCAAAGAAATAAGAATTTCTCAACAGCTTACATAACAATATTGTATTGGCCTCTCAAGTAAAGAAAGAGCCAATTATTGAAGAAAAGAAAAGAATGCACCAAACATACATCTCTCCTGGCAGAAGAAGCTAAAGACACTGAATCCTTAGCATTACAGGACTGATCGGCTAATGTTCAAGGAAGTCAGACTTTCAGGAAGAAAAGGCAAGTCTGTCCCACTCTGAAATACCAGCTCAGGAAAAAAGTTGATCAGATAAGCCTGAATCCCTATAGGAAAGGGATCCATGAATAAAATTCAAGGCGTACATGACCTTGGGGGGAAACACATTATTTTTATTTTACTCACTGCTAACTGACATTTGGCATTTCCTTCCATTATCATTATAGGTAACAACTATAATAGTATTAACGTACTTGTAACTGTGTCACCGATAGAATTCAACAATATTTCATAATATATTAAAGCTGTGACAGTATTGCTAGACATGCCACTGACTCTTGTTATTTATTACCACTGTATTTCAACAGTTGGTTTCTTTTGTATTCCTATGTGCTTTTTAATGTATTTAATAACATTTTGAAAATGTGAGAGAATTCATGAGTCAAAAAAAGGCTAAGAATTGTACTTTTGCAAGAAGGAAGTAGCATCAAAAAGAAGAAATATTCGCAAGTAGTCCCAGAAATTCCAGCATAGACCCTACCATGAGGAAGAATTTTCTAAGAAATCACATGCATTTTGTTCTCTTCTGAAATCCACAAACAGGTTGGGAAGCAACACCAATTTATTATTCTTGCTTGCAAACTACAGAAACACCTTCAAAGATTGAGATGACTTATGTGGTCTCAATAGGAATTTCCAGAAACCACTGTGACCTGGGAAATATTAATCTAACAGCAGTGGCAAACACAGCAAAACACCATTGGCAGCCACGTTTTCCTCAGTCCAATACCCGAGCCACCACTAGGGGCGCGATGAGGCACTCCAAGAGCCATGGCTCTTAAAGAATCAAAGCTGCCACTAGCAAACAGCCTGTGGTGAACCATTCAAATGGCTGAGTGTCTCACTGACAAGATGGAATGGGTCAAAAGCTCTGTACAGAAAGGATTTCAAATGGTAGGCAACAGAATAACTTGGTGAAATTCTAGGTAGGAGATTAAAATAATCACAAACCAGTATGTTTATAATTATCAGATATGTCTTGATAGTTCAATCTCTGCACACAAGACATATTCCTGAAATAGTGGCTTATAAGTCAGATACTTTCAATGTGCTAAGAGCTCATTATTGAGAGGACTCTATATAGAGAACATGCTTTGGGGAAATGGGGAACATGCTTTGGGGAAATGGGGAAGTGAACTAGGATCACATTACATGGATCCACCCAAACTAGTTTATAAGGAGCTATTAAGCATTAATACATTTAAGTCCTTACTGAATTTAATACGTGGCGTGTGCCTTAACAGGGGTCTGCACCAGCTAACTAATCACCTGCCATTTATGCCACGAGATTCCAAACCTCAAACTTTTTTTTCTGGCATGATCTTTTCTTCTAAACTACCCAGAGATGGGTCCTCTCAAGCAATCAGCACAAAAGAAGCCATGGCAGATTATAATAATTAACTGGAATTTTAACTGAGGGAAAATAACAATTACCATCACAATATAGCAGCTCTAGCTATAGTTCTTTATGGCCAAAGCAAACGAAGTGGAGGGTAAAACCCCAGTCTGCAGCCTGAACTGGTTCAGAAATTAAATGCTGCAGACGCCCTTCAAGTGAAATTGTTTCTGAAGAGTCCCAAGCAAACCAGTGGGCCATGGCTTTCATGGGGCACAGCACAGATCCCGGGCAGACACCCAGGCAGACATCCCAGTCACCCGTAAAATGAAACTGCTTAGCACCAAGTGTGTGCAAGGATCTTACACAGGATATTTCTGAGACAGAGTCTGTGCATGTAACATGCTCTGCAGCTGAGAAGAAACACCTTTTCTCTCTTTGAACAAAGAATTTTCTATATGCTCCACTACTCTATTATATGCCATCCCAATTTTTAAAAAACCCTCACAGGTAATTATGATTCAGTGAAAACAAAGACAGTGCCAATATAATTGTGCCCAATGAGCCCCAAATATTAAACTTTTATTTTCGAGCATGGCTTTCATCACTGTCTCCGCCAGTGTAGTATATATGGTAATATATTATTTGTTATTCAGAAGAGAAAGAGTTCCATACAAAATGAATGACTTCAATCGCCTTATAAATAAAACATGGATAAATGTCTGGGTAAAATAAATTAAAGGAGCACTTGTATTTGATCACTCTATCATATTGCTGCCTTTATCTACAAGCAGAAGAAGGTGTTTCCTGAAATTCATTTGTGTAAAGTCCGTAATGGAGAAAAATCACTACTAACTTATGGCTGAAACTCAAACAAGTCACACATATTGAGCACCTCAGAGACGCAAAACACGTTAAAGAAACAAAACTCAGAAAAAGAGAATGGTGGGCCACACCTGTAGCTTGGGAGTTGGTTTCTAAGTTTGTTTAGGAAGAACCTCTGCTAGCTTGTCAATTTTAAAAAGTAAGCTATAACACATTACTGAAGGTTGGTATTAAACTCCACTTTCACTTCTTAAAATGCATGGCTAAAGAATACAAATGTGAGTCCTGAAGAAATACCTGCGCTGATTCTGATTTAATGAATAGGAGTTATGAGATAAACTGCTTAAGTCCATCTTGAAGGAAAGCTAAATCCACACTATTATTATCATACTGTTAAAATTACAAATAGCTAAAAATTGGAACTGGAATAAATCACAAATAATAAACACAATATATTTTGCTCAGAGGTATAATTCTAGGTTATCTTTCATTCTTCTGATTATTGTTGAAATGCATTGGAGACAACACAAACCTCAAAAATTATAGAAATAAATATAGAACTTATTAAGAGAAGGCATTTTAAAACAGAAATGACAAAACAATTTTCAGTGAGAAAATCATGAAAGAAAAAGCTTTTTTCTCATATGTTATGGCAAAGTGATTTACAAACAAAATCTTAATTATAGCCACCATTTAAGATTACAGGTAAAATAAAAATCCTCCAATTTCTAAGGATTTCAATTTCCCAACTAGCATTGCCCATACAAGGAAGAGCTCTACAAGAATCATACTGAAATAATGACAGTAAGTGTATTCAATACAGTAAAAGTTGAGCCTGATTCATACAAATGCCACTCTGTAAATTTATAAACACTGTCATTTCCACTAGCCAATATTAAGTTGGCTCATCTTACTATCTGGATCATGTAATATATACCTAAGAGCCCTGAAGGGTCAACATTCCATATAACATCCTTTTATTTACTTTATCGCCATCACCAACAGTAATCATTTGCATTTGAAGCTGGTTTCTCATCATACTGGGGCTATCTGATTCACATCCTTGGTTGATGTTTGTGACTAAGTGGGGAAAGGCATAAATGAAACTCAAAACCCTCACTCTCTTTCTGGGGAGGGAAACAGAGCTATAGATCAGAAAAGCGAGGAAGGGGGGCAGAAGGAGAGAGATGAAGAAAGAAGGAGATGAAATAGAATAGGAAGAGAGAAGGCAGGACTTCAGGAACAGTAAGGTACAAAAATCAGCCCAGCAGCAGAGAGATCTCCGATAACTAATTCATACAATCTAATAATTTGTGTTATTCGCGTTTATAATGTGACTCCAATAGCCATTCAGGTTTTTACTGCAATATATATTTTATCTTTTAAATATTTTGCACGAAAAATCATGACTGATGCTACATTTGTACAGTAATTTAACTGAGCACTCTTCTCCCCTTTACTCAAATTGGTTTCATTAACTGAAGCCAATGCTTTTGTCAGCCTTTCATACCTCAGTAAAACAAGGGCACCAAAATTCTTTTTTTTTTTTTTTTCACTCAGATATTATTCAGTTTCTTCAATGTGCTAGATTTTGTGGTTGGCCATATTTGTTGTGATAGTATTCAAAAAAGTTTTGGCTTTTAATTTTATATTTGTAAAGTTTTTACACTTTTATGTAGCAATATTAAATTATCCTTTCCTTCAGGGGTTATTTTATGCAAAAAGTCATTGTATTCCAAACATTTAACAAATATTTACTTTCACCCTCTAAATTTATGTTCTGATTTGTTATTTACTCTTTTCACCATCTGTAACTAATTTTTGTCAAATAATATGACATGAATTAGAGAAACATTTTCTTCTAAATTGTTCCAGTTCCATTCATTGGCTACCTTCCTCCCACACTGAATTATCACATACAGTGAGTTCTCAAAGAAACTGAGGCCTTTTTGCATCCCATTGTCAGTGTCTGCTTTACCAGGAAAGCTTCCTCTGAAAACTGCCTCCCAATGGCACTGGCTGGCAGACCTGCATTCCTATAAATGCCCATTTTCTCTAAATTATTTATAACGAGAGGCCTGGTACATGAATTCAGTGACCACAGGTGACTGGCTGGCTGGCCCCACCCCCTGGTCGAACTCCAGGTCCAGGGAACGATTTGCAGATTAGCCTTTTATTATATAGGATTCTCATTTGAAGACTAATTAGGTTGTAGTCAATTTCTGTCAAACTTTTTTATTTATTTTCTTTTCTAATTATTTTTAATTTATTTTAGAGAGAGGAAGGGGAAGAGAAAGAGAGAAACATTGATCAGTTGCCCCCCCATACACCCCCCAACCGGAAATCTAACATGAAACCTGGGTATGTGCCTCAACTCTGGATCAAACCCATCACCTTTTAGTGTATTGGACAACGCACCAACAACTAAACCACCCAGCCAGGGCTGTGTTTATTTTCTGTAAAGATGTATGTATGGATTTCTCTCTGGCTTGGCTTTTTTTCCTTCTGATTTTTTAAACTTTGTCTCATGGTTAAAAAGGTAATACATACTTGTTTTTAATTATTTTATTTATATGTTTGCAGTTGTACTGAATATATAATTTTCATTTATAACAAATATTTCTTATTAAACACTCATAATATTACATTAATTCTTAGTATTTTCTAAAAATTACCTATAATAACTCTACTATTAAGCATTTAGGAAGCTGCCAATATTTAATTGCCACAGTGAATATATATTTTTATTGTTGTAAAATATATATAACATAAAATTTTCTATTTTAACCATTTTAAATGTACAGTTCAGTGGCATTAAGTACATTTACATTGCTTTGTAACCATCACCATCATCCATCTCCAGAACTCTGTCATTAAAATGGGTGGAATTCAACAAGAACTAGAACCCAATAGTTGGCTTATCAATCTGAACCTCTCATTAATGATAAACTGGTAAGAATAAAAAAGTTCAGAATATCCTTAGTCCAACATATCAGAGAAAGTTGTCCTTATATGCAGAGAATACAACTTACTATTGTATAATGAACACAAAACATTGATCAAAACTAACCCAGCCCTCCTGCAGGACCCAGATTTCTCTCATTATAAAACCAAGCACCCAGCACCCATAAGTCTGAGATCTCAGGCTTTACTCTCTCTAATCAACTACTAAATGTTACCCTACTGTTTATTACACATTTTTGTATTTTCCGAATTTTAGCACTTTGTGTTGTCTCATTAGTTGCTTAGATATGGAAGAGGTTATCTGGTGCTCCCCAGAGCATCTCTTTGTCCAATTTTCTAGAACTTTCATTCCAGTAAGGGATTTATCAGAAATTACCTGGAGGAATTTCACCTTTTTTAAAATATAGTAATGTTCTTATAAGTTGACTATTAGAACTAAATTAATCAAATTGAAGTACACAATGGTAACAACATACTATCAATATCATGAATACATATAAATCACTTAGAACAATATCTGGATACAATACTCAGTAAGTGTTACATATCACAATACATACTTGAATTAACAAGCATGATATAGGGCCCTGAGCCAGCCATAAATGTGCTGAAAAAACACCACCCAATGGAACAACCAATTTTGTTCTTTGCCCAATTATGGGCCAGCAATTTGGAGAGCAGATACAACTCATATATATCCAGCAATTTCAGGAATCCAGGTAATAAGCAAGAATTGAAAGTAAACAAAAAAGGTTTCTCAAGGGATAAGATAGATGTTACACATTTCATAAGCCTTACTACTCATCTCAGGTCTATTTATTTTTACTTTACACGAAGCAATGCTTTCTTATATCCAGTTTCTATGTCTAAAAGAAGGAATACAAACAAAGATCACTAGAAGAAAGTAAGCAAAGAGCAGAAGAAGCTGCCTGACAATAAGGAAACATAAAAACTCTTAAAGAAAAATCAAATTGAAGAGCAGACCCAAGAACACAGAGCCAGGATCCTAGGTGATCTGAATCCAGAACAGAGAGACTTAAAGCTCAGTACCATGTATTGTTTGAAGTTTGTAAGACTGACTCAAAGTTATCAATAAAAAGTTATAATATGTTTAAAGTATTCTGTTCAAGAAATGAGAAAAACAGGGAAGCTTCTTCTACAAAATGGGTAAAACTTTTAAAGATAAAAATCACATCAAGCATGGGATCAAAATTTCCACATACTTTATCTTCGATTATAACTGCCTTTCTAATTAAAATGTATAATTATACACTGAGATTTAGAACTATGAGATGCTTCTTACCTGTCAAACCAAGTGAACAACCAAAACATCACAACCTGTGCATTCCAGGAGAATCCTGCAGTGACCTGTACTGCCCTGTCCATAAGGAAATGAACAGAAGAGCATGACAATACTAATTAGTCATTTGCAATCCTGTGGGTCCCATTATCACCCAGGGTATTATTGAAAATCATTGTAATGGCGTGATTTTTTTTATGTATGCTTTTAAAATAATTCTATTGCTTATATGCCTCTAGTGTTTAGATTTTTTAATAAAGGATCTCTTACCATATTTCATTTAATCTTCACAACAATTCTATGAGGAAGACAGTACCAAAATCTTAGAGAGACAGGGAAGTCATTGCTTTTAGAAGTGAGCACTTAGGCAACTTAACTGAGGTTACCAGACTATTAAGTGGACAAGCTAAGGTTCAAAGCCTTATCTAAGTGTCAGACGAGAGAAAGTATCACATATTTATATCTAGGACATATAAGTATAAAAAAATAATTAAAGAGAAGAAAAAACAACACAATTTTTAAAATTTAGAAAAGGGGCCAAGGTTCAAAGCGATTTAGATTTTTAATAATAACTCAGTGAAAACTACAAATGTCAAATAAATGTAGAAAATGATACAAAACCTGACTTGTAATCAAGTATACACTCCAATTGAGTTTTTTTTAATTAATAAATCAAACCATGTCAGGGACTGAAAGAAATAGATGCTTTCATAGGCTTTGGAGAAAGGGTAAACTGGTAACATTTTGGGTAATATAATTTAGTAGCCTATTCAAACAAATTTTGAATAGGCTTATGTATCCCTTTACCCAGGAATTCCTCTTGTATTGCATCTATTTTTTTTTAAGATTTTTTAATTGATTTTTAGAGAGAGGAAGGGAGAGGGAGAGAGAGAAACATCAATGTGAGAACAAAACATCAATCTTCTGCTTCCTGCATGCCCCCTACCATGGATCAGCTGCTTCCTGCATACCGCCTACCACAGATGGAGCCCAGAAACGAACCGGCAACCTTTCAGTGCAGGGAACAACACCCAACCAACTGAGCTACACCAGCCAGGGCTACACCTCTATTTTTAAAGCAGTATTCACAAGTGTTCATAAAAGTGTTCACTGCAACATTTCTGAAATAGCAAAATCTGAAAAATGTGCACATATGAAGTCATGTGATGATATAATACGTAAGTCCACAAAACAGGAACTGGAAGGGAGCCCAAAGAATTCCTTACAGTGCAGAGTCTGGGCAGAGCAACAGGAGTGAGAGGTTGAAAGATTTTATTTAACTTAAAAAAAAAAAATCACACCAGTCAAACATGAACAACAATTTCATGTATAAAATTCAAAAAACACAGAGGTATGCAGAGGAACACTTGAAAGAAAAAAAAAATTTACATTGAATCCCAACATGTAAAACAAAGAAACAAAACCCTTCAGCCTCCCTGGCTGACGCTTTCCCAGAGAACTGGGAATCCTGAGCAGCCCATTTCTTACAGCTCTCTGGGCTTCTCCATGTTCCAGGAAACAATCACAGTTTAATGGACTATAGCAGTGGTCGGCAAACTGCGGCTCACGAGCCACAGTTTGCTGCTCTGTTGACAAATGAGTTTGCAGACCACTGACCTAGACTCTCGATTCCCATAATTACAGGCTGTTGTTGTTCCTTGTGATTAAGCCCCTATCCCAGTGGTCAGCAAACTCATTAGTCAACAGAGCAGCAAACCGCAGCTTGCGAGCCACATGTGGCTTGTGAGCCGCAGTTTGCCGACCACTGGACTATAGTAACTCAGAAGGTGCCCCCGCATCCCACAGGACAGTCTAAGATTTTTGAAGGGTTTAGCATCTTGGAAGCCCATCCAAATCTCAGTCATATACATGAGTGCATTTTGATTATTAGACCAGAGCTTAAATAAATCATACACCAATATTTAAAAAACGATAGAGGCCTGGTGCATAAAATTCGTGCACTCGGAGAGGAGGGTCCCTCAGTCTGGCCTGTGCCCTCTCACAGTCAGGAAGCCCTGTGATCCATCTCCCCAAAGAGGTAGGCTCCACCCACCAGGCTGGGGCTCCTCAATGGAACGCCAATGCAGAGAGAGGCCTCACCCACCCGCTGCAGCCCATAGGTCAGTGGCCTGGGCCTCCTTCTTTGGGGCAATCGTGGAGCTCCCCAATTGATCTATTGCCCCGCCAGCCAGTGGCCTGTGCCTCCCTCTACAGGGCAATCATGGGGTGATGGCCGGGCCCCCGACCAACGAATCGTATCGCACCCACCTTGGCTGGTCTGGCGCCAGTGGGTGTCATAGCGTGGTCGTCCAGAAGGTCGTCCGGATAGTCATTCTGCTGTTTGGTAGTTTGGTCAATTTACATATTATGCTTTTATTATTACAGATATATCTCCCTAGTTCATTTAGACCCCATCACCCAAATAAAATTAAATTACAACTACCAAATAAGCCAACTCCTATGGCAAAAGAGTATTTTAAAAAATATTTCTTCAGCATGTCTCTCATTTTAAAGAAACTCTGGTTGAGAGAGACCATTTTGAACCATTTTGAAGTACTTGTACACATTCATTGGACAAATACATGAAAAAGGGAGTGTTCACGCATCCTGTACTAAACGCTGTGTATGGGCATGACTGCACAGGAGGAAGCAGGAGACTTCAGCAGTGGTTAATGGCAATTAAGTTGAACACCACCACAAAGTCATAACAATTAAGACTCCCAGAGACAAAAGTGGAAAGTCATCCAAGCTACTAATCATTTACAACATTTAAAAAAAATTGTTTAGCTATAGAATGTCAAGCTTTGTTATTATACTATCAAGTAATTAGAAAGAAATCCGAAAACACTAATGTGATTTGCAATAGTACTAAATTCTTAGAAGAATCAGAGTGAGCTTGGGGTCTTCTCAGGAACATGGGAGGTCTTGCAATTGCCCAGGCCTCAGAGAATGTTCAGATAAGAGATGGAGAGAAAATTTTGATGTTATATTAGTAATTTTCATGTCTTTGGTCCATTCCATGTCATCAGAACAAGAGATTAAAGACAGGTGCCCTTAATTAGCTGTTTTTCCTTGACCATTACCACAATGCTTGCAAAAGATATATAATTCTAACTCAGAAACTTGCAGTCCAGAGTTAGAGACTACTACACCACTAAAAGAAACCCACAATTTTGGATACACAGGGCTCAAAACTGACAAAGGCATTAGAAGGAAAAACAAACATTTGAGTATGGCTACTGGAAATCATTAAGACTGCAACTAGGTGAGTTGTTTTTTTTAAGCTGATGGTGGAAGACTTTTACACTTATAAACCTTACTAGAGGCCTGGTGCACAAAATTTGTGCGGGGGCGGGGGTGGTTGTCCCTCAGCCTAGCCTGTACCCTCTCCAATCTGGGACCCCTCGAAGGATGTACTACTGCTGTTTATAGGGATCGGGCCTAAACCGGCTGTTGGACATCCGTCTCACAATCTGGGACTGCTGGCTCCTAACTGCTCACCTGGCTGCCTGCCTGACTAACTGATTGCCCCTAACCACTCTGCCTGCTGAACTGCTCACCGCCAACAGCCCCCCGCTGCCGGCCTGCTCATCCCCAAATGCCTCCCCACCAGCCTGATCACCCCCAACTGCCCCCCCATGCCAGTGTGCTTGCCCCCAACTTCCTCCCGCTGGCCTGCTCGCCCCCATCTTCCCTCCCCATTGGCCTGCTTGCCCCCAACTGCCCCCTGCTGCCCTGCTCACTCCAAACTGCACTTCCCTCCCCCCCCCACCCGCTGTCCTGATCACCTACAACTGACCCACACTGATGGGGTGAGGGACTGAGGGCTGTTTTCAGGCTGGCCACACCTCCTTCAGGGTGGGGGTCCCCACTGGGGTGCCTGGCCAGCCTGAGTGAGGGGCTGATGGCTGTTTGCAGGCTGGCCAAGGCCCCTGGCGACCCAAGCTCCTAACCCCTCCTTTTTTGCTTTTTTTTTCAGCACTTCCTTGAGCAGAGGCCAAGGCCAGCTGGAAGCAGGTATCTGGGATTTATTTATCTTCTACAATTGAAACTTTGTAGCCTTGAGCGGAGGCCAGGGCTGGCAAGGGTAGACAGGAAGCTTGGCTTCCTCAATTGCTGAGGGCAACCCAAGCCTCCTGCTCGCTCCAGCTCTGTGGCCACCGCCATCTTGGTGGGCTAATTTGCATACTCACTCCTGACTGGCTGTGGGTATAGCGCAGTGATGGTTAATTTGCATGTTTCTCTTTTATTAGTGTAGATAGTTGGCCACATGTCTGCCCTCTCCTTAACTTATGCAGGACACTCAAGTCTCCTGAGAAGTGATGCCTTCTTCATCCAGGTCTTAGTCTTAAACTTCTCTTCCCAACATCCCTCTGTAAAAGTTTAACAAGTCCAGGGTTTTCCCCCACCACACAGAGGATTCATGTATTTCAATCTCTGACTTGAGTATCTCCCAATCCATTGTTTTGAACCCTGAGGTTTCAACTTTTCATTTCACTGGCCTATATTGACCACCATGCACATTATAATCTAATTTCATAAATTAGACTGATAATAAGAAAATGGGCTTCTTTGTTCCTACACTATTTCTGCTAGAATAGGATATCCTTATCAAATCAAGTATTTTAATGAAAAAAGGAATTAAAGAATAGAGAGTTCCAACCACTCAATAACAACATAATTTTCCCAGAAGCAATTTCAATAATCATTAAATATCTATATACTTAAGCATGTCAGTATATATATATACATATATATGTAATCATGTATAATCATGTATATAAACATATATGAGTCAAACACTATTAAAGACTAATTACATTATACTTCAAGGTAAAAGCTATCTTTTCCAATATCACCAGCAAAGATTTTTAAACAGCCTTTTTCCACTACATATACAGAGCTCCTAGCAAACCAAACACAGCAGAATTGTTGCCAGTAGAACAGCTGACACTTCTCACCCCACTACTGGGAATTCCAGAATGTAATGAGGTTATCACCAACTGTGAGCCTCTTAAAGCAAATCAAGTTCCTTAAATGACTGATTTAGCTACACCAAACTATAGTTATTGTTTTTTTTAAAATCAAACGTTACAGAAGGAAAACATTCCTAGGACACCCTTGGTTTTTTCACTCCACTAAACAATAATCCTTGCTTTCTTTAAAATGATTCATATTTAATTACAGTGCCTCTCCTGATTAATTTTTCCAATTTTTACAAATTCAATTATTCCTGCCTACATTGATACTTAAGTAAACATTTGAATATAGTTATGTCTGTATTTAGTTCACACTTACTACAAAAGGATATCATTTCACATGTTTTCATTGAAGTTTTTTCATTATTTTAATCTATAGATATAATAAGGCTCTCAAAATTGGGAACTGATTTGTATCGGTACTTGTGAATATGCATGTGTTTATACACAAACACACGTAATAATATCATTTTGCAAACCTAGTAAAACCTAGGTACCCTCTGCCTTCCCCATAAATCTGCATACAATGCCCAGTCACAGACTCCCTGAAGACCACCCAAGCACCTCCCTCTAATGGATGCACAGATAGGTCCTGAATCCCTAATGCCTCTGTTTAGGCTCCCTGTATAATGGACCTGGAAAATATGTGTAAGCGTAACACTATAAATTCTTTCAGCAAATATTTAATGAGCAACAAAAAAGCATATAACCATCAATGTTTAAAAAGTAAAGACTAGCATTGCGTCTGAAAGTTATAGATCTAATAAGATCAACTCTCCAGCCTCTCTCAGTTTTTCCTTTCTTTCCCTCAAATTGAACTGCAGAGAATGTTCACCCAACCAGTGAGAGCTACTCTTCCCCATCAAAGGAAGGAGGATTAAGTAAGACTGACAAAGCTGAGAATCCATAGTGGGATTGGAATAATGATAGATGGAGTCAATGAATCATGTTCCTAAATCAGAGATGCTTTGGGGAGAAAAATGCAATGACAAAAATCACTGATTATACAGAGACCATGTGGTCTATTCCATTTATGGTTAGGATAGTCCAGAAACTGCTTGTTTTTTAAAACAGCCCCCAAAATTCTAACAAAAGCCTACCCTTTATGTAATTAGAGAAAATCAACGCTGGGAGAACACAAGAAAAGCCAGATTCACAAAGGCCTATTAACCAACTTTCAAGCCCATCTCCACCTCCACCCTCGGATGGGTTCTTCATCTGTGTTCCATCTTAGTAATGGATGTGGACAATATCCCTAATATCAATGAACAGGCAGTCCATCAATGGCACATACTGACAGCTTTAGATATCCTAAGTCATCATAAAAATAGGGCAGTGAAGAGAAGGTTTGGGATATTCAAAAATACTGATAAGGTCCCTTTAACTAAGGAATTTTAAAATCTAATGGGTAGCCCTGGCCAGGTAGTTCAGTTGGTTAGAGCGTCATCCTGAAACACCGAGGTTGGGAGTTGGATCCCCAGTCAGGGCACATACAAGAATCAACCAATGAATGCATAAATAAGTGGAACAACAAAGCAATGTTTCTCTCTCTCTCCCTGCCTCTGGCTCTAAATCAATTTTTAAAAAAATCTAATGGATAAAGAGGAGAAGGATAACAGTTATACCCTGGCTGGTAGAGTGAGCTAACTCAAAAGATACATTGCTCCTCTATTTTTCAATTGAAATGAGATGTTGAAATTGAGGTGAAAACTACTTTCCAGAAGAAATGATTTTTCATTATGCTGTATCTCTATGTGGAGCACCAATTATACCGATGACAGAACACATACAGCGTTACAGGAATCTGGGTGGCCTGACTTCCTCTCTCAGGCCCTGGGCTTCAGCAAGGTCACAGATCTTTAAGTGGTCACCCTGCCCTGCAACAGACAACTCACTACCCAACCTATGCCTCAGAGATTTAAAGTAAATAAAAACATCAACAACAATAGACTCCAAAAAATAGTAAACCGCCATTTAGAAAAGAAGATTTTGTTCTTAATGAAAGAAATTTTGGCTTCTCTCTAAAACATATAAATACTTGAAATATTGGTTCAGCCACTGAATGTCTAATAGAAATTTATTGGAGAAAGAATGAATAATAAGGAACAAAAAAAAAATATTGTTGTACTTCTAAACATATTCCAAGCAAACATTTGCCACTGATGTTTTGCATAGCAAACAGGCCACTAAACACCAGTCATTTCAGATTCTTACATTTTCAGATTTTTGTTCTCTTCCTTCATTGAATTTTCCATTGCTTTAACAGCAATCTCAAAATTAAAATCGAGACAATGTTTTTTTAACATATAATTTCACACTCCCCACCCCCACTTTGCTGTCAAGTATCTGACCCTGGTTTGATAATCTCATTTCCTGAGAATCAAAAAGCTGGAAATTTAAGCTTCCTAGAGTGTTAATTGCGGCCCTGCTCCATTGCTAATCAAAAAATTGGATGTTTTGCATGAAAATGCTTCTCTAATTAATTCTCAGTCATAAATCGCCCTGGTTTTAATAACCCTCCTTGATTGGATAGCCTTTGAAGAGACACTGCAGCTAATCCGCCAAACTAGAAAAAACACACGCAGAGGAAATAATAAGTGGGCTCACAAGGTACAAACTAGATGATTGCATTAATACTGTCAAACTGAAGGAGTGAGCCTCCTTTCCAGGTTTTTCAGACAGCTCCCTGCACCCCCAGCAAAATAAACCATGAAACCAGGAACCATGAACAAAAAGACAATTGTCAAAGGGGCCATGCATCAGAAGTCAAATCTTTTCACGCTCTTTCCATAAAATAGCTATTCCTATCATTTTTCAAAAAGAAGTTTTCCTTGACATTTTCCCCCTAGAAGCTGGAAATCCAGCAATGTCCACTTGTCACATTGTCTACTTTAATAAGACAGGTTTTGCCTCCCCACTTCCCTCTCCGGCCTAACAGTGCATTATCATACACATCACTAAGAGGTGCTGAACTGAGTTTTCATTATCCAAAATGTCAAGATTCGTTTTTGTCATCAGAGAACACAGCTGGTCTATACCAGAGGCCCTTGGATTAATTCAAATGGAACAAGTCACCTACACATAACTTCGTCTTCCCCATGCTAGGTCTTGCATTCTGCAAGTTTTAATTTACAGCTTGTCAGTTTACGGTACCATTTGCTGCCATGGTGGTGCACAAAGGAAAACAGGTAGTCTTAATTAGAAGTATTTTGCATTAACCCTGTGATTAGCAATAAGGCAACAACTGGTACTTTTTAGCTTCATTCTGAGTAGGGCTGACTAATATTTAGAACTCACTCTCTGCTGTTTGATAATGTTACACAACTATCAGAAGATACTGGAACTGTATAGCTGCCCAGTGAGTACTTTTAGTAAGCACTATTGTTTTAAAATATACTTTATTGATTTTTTACAGAGAGGAAGGGAGAAGGATAGAGTTAGAAACATCGATGAGAGAGAAACATCGATGAGAGAGAAACATCGATCAGCTGCCTCCTGCACACCCCCTACTGGAGATGTGCATGCAACCAAGGTACATGCCCTTGACCGGAACCGAACCTGGGACCTTTCAGTCCACAGGCCAACGCTCTATCTATTGAGCCAAACCGGCCAGGGCAGCACCATTTTTAACATGTAAGCAAATACATGTGTGACTTTCCAGTTGACTTGTAAAATAGTTACATCTATTTTCCCTATACTACAGAATTTCATGGAGGCAGATATAAAAAAGTTATTCCAAAAGAATGACACAGAATAACAGGTTGTGACTAATTATGACAAGAGAAAAAGATTTGAGGTTAATTCTAACTTGAATATAGAACACTCAAACCCAGTCATAACCTTCGACATTTATAAGCAACTACATTAAAATGCATAAGCCACCACAATGAGATACCATGGTACACCCATTAGAATATCTGAAATTAAAAAGACTAAAAATACCAAGTGTTGGCATATACTGCTAGTGAGACTATAAAATGATATTCTCACGCCAGAAAACTATTGGTTTCTTAAAATTAAATATACACCAATCAGATGACCCAGCAATGCCACTGCAAGGTATTCCCAAGGGAACTGAAAATTCATATGCCCCATACAAAACTTCTACATGAATGTTTAGAGCAACATTATTCACAATAACCAAACATGGGAAACAACCCAAACATGCATCGCCAGTGGAAGAATCTATGATGTAGTATCTCCATATCTACTGTGGTACATCCATACAGCAGCACACTACTCAGCAATAAAGACACAAACTACCGATGTACACAACAAGTTGGATGAATGTCAAAGTCATTGTTGAATGAAAGAAGCCAGTCACAAACTGTATGCTGTATGATTTCACTTATATAAAAGTTAGAAATTACATACTAATCTATTGTGTCATAAATAATTTCAGTAATTATACAGGGCTGGGAATGGAGGGAGAAACAGGACACCACAAAAGAACCAAAGAAACCCGGGTGATGAAAATGTTCTGTATCTTGACAGCTGTACACATCTATCAAAATGCATCATCAAACTGTTCATTTTAACTGAATGTGGCTTATTGTATGTAAACTATATTGATAAAATAGAAAAATGCACAAGCCACTTCAAATGCTAGTTATTTTGCAAACCTTATGTAATAAAACTCTATTATATTAATTAGTCAACTTTATCATTTATAGGTTGTGTAACTTTGGTCAAGTTACATAATTTCTATGAGCTTTATTTTTCTTGGTCATAAAAAATTAGAAAATAAGTATCTGACAAAATGGTTGTAAGATTCAAGTAATAATTATGTATGTACTAAAAAAAATGCTATCTCAGTAACTTCTCCCTTTTTCCTCAAAAAAAAAAAATATATATATACATATAGTTCCCATTATCTTCCTTCTTAATATAATTTATGGCATTTATAGATTTCCTCAAGTATTCCTATATTAGAAAAAGCTCTAAATTTGGAGAGAAAACCCTAAGCTTCTGTCTAGCTCACTTTTTGATAACATATGATATTGACCTTCTTTTTGTTTGTAAAAAGCATGACTATTTATTGCAGGGATGGGAAATGTCAGACTCGAGGGCCGTATAAGGCCTGTGAAATCATTTGGTCTGGCACTGCCAAAGTTATCAGGGGTGAGTTAATTAAATGTTTGACCAAATATAGCAGGCTAATTTTTAAGTTGACAATTATGTATGGCCCATGAATGATGTAGCAAATATACAAATGTTCCTTAGCAGAAAAAACGGTCCTCCCTCCCTGATTTATTGGGTGGTTACTATATGCCTGACACTGTACAAAGAGTTAGGTACATAAGTAAACTCAACTGATGTGGCTCCTGCCTATGTGGAACATAAAATAAATAACAAACATATGTTTTAAACCAACAACAACAAATAATTAACTGAATAATTTTAGTATGCCATTTGATACAAACATTAAAGCTAACATAGTCAGGGGGTAATTTAAACAAGTAAACAAAATTGTAAAAGCTTTTCTAAGGAGGTAATAGTTAAGAGGATAAAAGATGATGATGTAAAATTTTTTAGAATACTGACTGACACTGGTAAGTACTTTATAAGCATTGTACGAAGTCTTCTTTTAAGGAGAGAAGATGGGGGCAAGATAGCGATTTTGACATTCATCCAATTTGTTGTGTATATCAATAGTTTGTATCTTTTTATTGCTCAGTATAACTCTACTTTTGGATGTACCATGTAAGAAGGCCTCGAGGTCTGAATGAGAATGGCATGTTCTGGGAAGCCCAACATGGCTATGGTGAGAAAGGGGCCAAGGAGAAGTTGTATGTCAGTGGTGGCCAAATCATGCAGAGCCCTATCATGCATATTAAGGACATGGGGCTTAGTACAAAAGGGATACAAGAAATCACAGAATACTTTTACATCACTCTGGTTCCAATATAATGAATGGTTTGAAGGATTCAAGACATAGGCAGGAACAACCAAGAGGTGAGGGCAGTAAGAACCTGGGCGGAGGCAGGAGACATTTGAAAAAGAAACAGTAGACAGGCTGCAACAGTAGATGAGTTGGGAGACAGTATCAGAAGGATCTGGTGATAGAGTAACTGTGGAAAGGAAAAGTGGGAGACAAGGAAGACTTCAAGGTTTAGCAGTTGGTAAGTCAACAATGTCATTTAATGCCCTTTAGTCACATGCACTGAAAGAAGAGCAGGTTTGGGGGTAGGAAGAAGGTAAGATGTGAGTTTGATTTGGACGTGTTCAGCATTGGTGCCCAGGACACAGCCCAGAGAGGTCACAGAATCTGTACTGCTTGCCTCAGAGGGTCACTGATGACAGTGCTGTGTCCCTCAGCCCAGCCTGCACCCTCTCCAATCTGGGACCCCTCAAGGGATGTCCGACTGCTGGTTTAGGCCCAAGTGGGATCTCACAATCCAGGACTGCTGGCTCCCAACTGCTCGTCTGCCTGCCTTCCTGATTGCCCCTAACCGCTTCTGCCTGCCAGCCTGATCACCCCCTAACCACTCCCCTGCCAGCCTGATTGATGCCTAACTGCTCCCCTGCCAGCCCAATTGCTCCTAACTGCCCTCCCCTGCTGGCCCGGTCACCTCTAACTGCCTTCTCCTGCTGGCCTGGTCACCCCTAACTGTCCTCCCCTGCAGGCCTAGTTGCCCCCAATTGCCCTCCTCTGCTGGCCTGGTCATCCCTAACTGCCCTCCCTTGCCAGCCTGGTCACCCCTAACTGGCCTCCCCTGCCAACCTGGTTCTCCCAACTGCCCTTTCCTGCAGGCCTGGTCGCCCCTAACTGTCCTCCCCTGTAGGCCTGGTCACCTAACTTCCCTCCCTTGCCAGCCTGGTCGCCCCTAACTGCCCTCCCCTGCAGGCCTAATTGCCCCCAACTGCCCTCCCCTGCTGGCCATCTTTTGGCAGCCATCTTGTGTCCACATGGGGGCATCCATCTTTGACCACATGGGGGCGGCCATCTTGTGTGTTGGAGTGATGGTCAATTTGCATACTACCTCTTTATTATATAGGATAGAAATTATTATAAACATTTTAAAAACTGTTATTTTACATATAAAGTTCACAGAAACACAGAAAGCCTCCTGGGCCTCTAGCCTTTCTCAAAACCCCTCCCGGCCTCCCACATGGTGACAGAGAACTGGAAGGACACCGAGTAACTGTAAGATTGACATCTGGACTACATGTGGGGTAGGAGGGAAAAGGTAGTCTAGCAACTTCTAGCCAAAGTCTAAGGGAATATTTGAGCGTTTCAAAGGAAGAAAAATGAAGTATTCAGATTGGGTTTCCTGTTGCTATGTAACAAATTGGCATCTTGAAACAACACAAATGTATTTACCTCACAAATACTGTGGGTCAGAAGTCCAGGCATGGGTTAGCAGAGTACTGTGCTTAGGGTCTCACTAGCCTGAGATTAAAGTGTCAGCCGGGGGCCTCTTCCTAGTTCACTCAGGTTTTTGGCAGAATTCAGTCTCTGTGGTTGTAAGACTGAGGCCCTGGCTTTCCTGCTGGCCATTTGACAGGGGCCATTCTGAGCTCCTAGAAACCATTCTTAGTCCTTGCCACATGGCCCACTCTTCTCACAAGAAATGCTTCTTCAAGACTAGCATGTGCTACTGCCTGGTCTCACTTGATTAAGTCAGGCCCACCAACGATAATCTCCCTTTTAATTAAGTCAAAGACAAATCATTAGGGACTTTAATCACATCTGCAAACTCCCATCATGGTTTCCAGATCATGTAAGCTAATCCTGAGAGTAATAGTACATCATATTAACAGATCTGGCCCACACACAAAGGGAGGGATTCTAAAGGTCATGGTTCATTTGGGTCATTTAACAGTTCTGCCTTGCACTAGTGGGAATAAGTAAGAAAGATATCATTCAAAACAGAAAGTCACTGACCAAAATATATCAAAGAGGGAAGAAAGGAGATATCTTTACATTCCACCTCGGAAGTGCTAACATATTAGTGGGTGATTTCTAGCAAGGAAAGCTACTCCAGAACTCTGGGTAAACTGAACATACACATCAGGACATCCTAGGAAGAACAGAAGGTCACTTCACCATGAAAAGCTGCACTGTAAACCAGTGGACTGGGATACACCCTGTCAACTAAATAATCATACCCAGAAACTCCTGCAGACTGAGGAGAGGATCGGGGGCAGAAGAAGGGAAAGCTTAGAGAGTCTTTTTTTTTTTAATGGTAGACTGCACACCCACCAGAATAATGAAAACTTGGGCTAATAAAAATCATGTTATTGAGATTACAGAACAGTTGAACTCTTATGCAATTTCTCATTAATTCTGTAAGTTTAAAGTGCCTGTTAGTACCTTCTAAAGCTAAACACATGCTTCTCATGACCCAGCAATTCTACTCTGAGGTCTATCCCTAGAGCATGTGTACAAAATTGTTCACAGCATATTAATTTATAATAGCCCCAAAGTGGAAATAATAAATATCTATTAACAGGGAAGGAATAAATTGCCAATGATAATACAATGGAATACTATATAGCAATAAAAACAAACTGATACATTAAAAAAAATGAAGGAATATCACGGATATTATGAAACTCACAGATATGTTCAGCAAAAGAAGCTAGATCCATACACATTGTATAATTCTATGTATGTAGAGCTAAAGAGTAGACAAAACTACTAATAGTGATAGTATTGGAAATCACAATAGTGGCTACATTGGTGTGGGGGATGGGAGTGAATGGAAAGTGACATGAAAAGCCTTCAGGTTGTTGGTTACATAGGTTAACATACAGGCAAAAATTTAGCTGTACATTTAAGAGTTTTTTACACACTGTCAGTATATTCTATATCAATATAAAGTGAAATATAATAAAATGATAATAAAAAATAAGGGAGTAGAAAAAAGGGAGAAGAAAAAGAAAGGATTCAGTTCATAGGGAACTAAAAGTTCATGTGTTAGAGACAATTTCTGTTTACATAATGTATATTACATAAACTTCAAATCTCAAAGTGTAAAATGAAATAATTATGTCTAACGACTAAACAAACATCACCTAAAATTGAGTTAATTATTCCCCTTGGGCATTATAGTATAATCATTTAGATTATTTGTGGAGTAAAATTCAGAATTACTGACACTGAATATCAAAACAATTTTAAGAGAAATGGCCATGTTCATTACGGTCCTAAATATTCATCTCTGGAGTGGATATAAGTGGAAAGCGCAGATCACTAGAGAGCCACTCAGTGCTGCCCTCTTGGTTAGAGAGATTTGTGAATCCTACCCAGACTATCACAAAGAATGCCACTCACTTAACATCACCAGGTGGGAGGATCACTCAGGTAAACCTTTTCTCAATACTCTAACTGAAGGACTTCTTTTAAGGAAGAAAACAAAGGCCAAAAAAAAGTTTCTAAAGACCATTCTAGGAGAGTCTACTTGAATGTATTTGTCCATCAGCATATTTATTTATTCATTAATTTACAAAAATGTGTTGAGGGACTCCAATGTGTGAAGAATGCTGCTAGGTGCTGCGAGGTCTCAGATAAATTAGCAACAGTTAATATTTACTCAGTACTCACTATGTGCCAGGCACAGCTCTAAACATTTTACACATTTTCCCTCATTTCTTCCTCATTATAGTCCTAGAAAATAAAACTCCTTCACAAAGGAGCTGCCTAAATTCACACAGGTAGTAAGCCTGGTGGCAGAGACCACACTCTGAACCTCTAACTAGTCTTCAGGCTCAAATAGGACAAGATAGTGGCCAAGTAACTGAGACTCAAGAAGCTAGAGCTCTGGACTGAATCAGAGTCACAGAAATAATTTAATTTCTCTTCATAACTGAGAAAACTGGTTAAGTGACTTGCACGAAATCAAAGAGCAAACTATTAAGAAAGAAGGATGGCAGCTTGATTTTAATAATAATAAAAATACTGAGTACATCTCGGAATAGAAATTGAAGAATTCATATTCTTCAGAGACTAAAGTAAGAGACTAATATCAATAAAGCAACCAAAGTTTAGAAAAGAGAAGGCAGTATTTGCAATTTTTAACTAGAAGGAGGGAAGAAAACCATAACTCCAACACTCTGGACTTAGGAAAGGGAAATAGTGACAGGTAATCAAGAACTGCTGAACAGGAGGGAGTTGACAGTAGATTAGATTAGGTAGATTACATACAGTTATATTAGATTGGAAAGATCTAAACAAAACTAAAAATATCTACCCAAGTCACCACATTGGAAAAATGGGAATCAGCCAAAATCCCCATCTCTTGCTCAAACTCCACACAGAATGAGTCACCATGTCCAACTGATTCTACCAATTAGCTTTGGGTCTATTCCCACCTCTCCGTCCTCACTGCTACTACCTTCCTATAAGCTCTCACCTGAAATAACAACAAAACTTGCCTCCTTGACTGCAACCTCACTGTACTCAACACATCCTCACAGTCACCAGAATATTTTAAAGTGCAGATCTGATTATGTGACTCTCCTGCTTTAAACTCTTACAGACCATATTACCCACAGGACCGAAACCATGCCTTCTTGTTGTTGTGCCAGGTCCTTTGAGATCTGCCCTGTCTCCCTTGTCTTGGTCCAATCCTCCCCATACACCCTGTGCTTCAACCACAACAAAATACCTACAATTCCACGATGCTCTCACCCATCTGTATGTATTGTTTACAACCTCTCCCAACTTGCAGTGACTGCCCTTGCCCTGCTCAGTCTGGTCATCTCATCTTTCCAAGTTCAGTATAAAGATTCCTCCTTTGAAACACCAACAAGGTGTATGCCTTCCCCTAGGAATGTTAAGTGCTTTCTCTGCCATGCTCCCCAAAGTACTCATAACATTCATTAAAACTATCTGTTGGCAAGTCTTATCTTCCTCGCTCCTAGAACTCTCCCATAGTCAGTGTCCCAGGAATAGGATCTAGAATATAATTGCCCTAAAAATGTTGACTGTATGTTGTCACCTAAGACATCTCAATGGATACTCCCAACAGCCCTAAGAAAAAGCCAGGGTAAGTGTTGCTAACTTAATTATACAAATGAGTGACTTGGGGCACAGAAAGGTAAAGTGACTTGCCTCATAAAAGCAGGATACGTAATAGGTTGTCCTTCCACTGAACTATGATGCTCCCCAAGCAACTCAAAGCACAAACAGCCGCACCAATATTCCACATATGAACATCACTAACCAAGTGAACAGGGATATGTAAATTAGTTAACTGGGGTTGAAATCAGACATTAATGTACAAACAGGGACTTCTTTGAGCTAAGTGGGCATGAATATGCAAATGAACTGGCTGCAATTCAGCAGTGTCATCACAGTTCTAGGAATGAACATACTACTATTTTGACTACTACAATACAGGGTGGGACAAAGTGGGTTTACAGTTGTTCACATGGAAAATAATACAATAGTTAATAATAAAAGAATAAACTCTGTTTTGTGTATTTACAACTGTAAACCTACTTTTACCATATGCTGTATTCATGTAGCAGTCATACCTACTATCATATCCTATCCTCCTATATAATAAAGAGCTAAAATACAAATGGTCATCACACCCTCACACCCTCGTGCTGGGGCCAGGAGACCTGAGGCCACACACCCCCGCCCCTGCGCTGGGCCTGGGGACCTGAGGCTGTGTCCACCGCCTAGCAGGGCTTGGCAGGGGACCTGAGGCTGTGCCTCCCGCCCAGTGGGGCTTGACAGGAGTGGGGCCGGCCGGGTCTGGGTCTCGCGCAATTTCAAGGCACACGTGGGTCAGCCGAGACTTGATTTGACAGGAGGGAGATTTTCATATACATTTTACTAATTTTCTTTAATCTCTGACACTTCTATTTAGAGAAAGGGCAAATAACAATATTAAAATATTTCCTCTAATTAATTCCCTTTTAATGTGCACGAATTTCGTGCACCGGGCCACTAGTATTACTATAATGTGGGCTTTTCAAGTTTAAAATTGTTTTGAAGCCAAAAATAACTTGCTGTGTATTTTCACCCACACCAAAACTCAAAGCTGGAAATAGATGTGAGCTCACAGAACTCTGCAACCTTCATACAGAACCAGCTGCCACCTGCAGTCCAAGCTGAACAAGCTACCCAGGCATTAGATTAGGCTGGTCCTTCATGATCCAGACCCTCAAGAACTCCAGCCCAATTACCACAGGTAGTCTGATACACTATGCCTAGTAACTGCATTTAAAGAAAAGTTGTTTTTCCTAGGGGACTTTTAATAATAAAGTGGCATGGCTATACCACTTGACCACCATTCAGAAAATCCAGTATGTGATTACACTTAGCTTTTGCTCAAGTATAATAATGACATTTATTTTCCTATCATCACTAGTACACCAGCGGTTCCTACCAATTCTTAATGTCTTATGGTTATAATGATAATGGTCAAAGCAGCTTTAGTGTTCCTTCTATCCTGAAGTAACAGATTATAATCAGTAGAGATCTAGAAACATAAAATGATTTATTAGAAAATATTATAACCAGTTCATGTTCTGAAACGAGAAAAGCTATGCTCATTTTCATACATTTACCCCTGCCATGCCCACTGCCTGAAATGCTCACCCCCTTCTTTATTTGAAAAGCTTCTTTTCATCCTTTATCAGCAGCTTGGAAATTAAGTGCTTATGAACTCCTCCCTGCCTTTCCCAGCTCTTGTATATACATCTCGGTTACACTTACACAACTCCATCATAATGCGTACCACTGTGCTGTCATCACTTGTTTGCATGTTGAATTAATTAGGATTTCTAAAAGTATAAAGCTGTAAATAACAGAGAACTGAAATACTAGTGACTCAAGACAGTTTATTCCTCTCATAGAGAAATCTGGGATGGGACAGTGGCTCTGGTCATCAGAGGTGTGACAAACACCCCACAGTATGAGAAACCCAGACTCTTTCCACCTCCTTGCTCTACCACCACGATGGTGCTATTTCACCTGCATGGTATGGGATGGAGCATCACCACATTTCATCAGACTGTGTGTGTGAACATCCTCATACTTGCACTGGGTAGGGAAGGAAAGAGAGCCTGTTCCTTCCCTTTAAATATAAGTTGCAGTGAATTTGAAGTTGCACACATCAAATTCACTCACTCCCTACTGGTAAGAATTAAATTACATTCACGGGTGGCTGCTTAGAAATGTTTACATTTTGGGTGTCCATGTGTTTGGCTGAAAATCAGAGCCTCTATTAATACACAGGAAGGGAAAACAAATGTTGGGGACAAATGCCAGTTTCTGGGACACAGTCATGTTCCCTTTCTCTATTTCGGCCTTCAAGGGGTTCTGTTAATTATTATATCCTAAAGGCTTGGTGAAATAATCATCAAAAATCTGAACAGATTCAATAAATAAACAGAAAGCCCTAGAAAACCTAAGTGAGGTGACAATAGTATAATAACTGCTGGCTTCCCTTAATGCTACGTTCTGACATCCCAAGGGAAGGTGAGAGCGAGTTAGAAACAGGTAAATGGGGAGGGAGCCCCCCTGTCCTGAAGCTGTCTTCTCATGAACGACCTTAGGTACCGTGCCAGTTAGATCAACAACCTAAGGCACAGGATGAGTTCCAGTGGGACAGAGCAGGCCAAACAACCAATCACGTGTCACAGAAAACTCAAAACTTGGTTTAGACTTCTAAATGGAAATATTACGTTATATGTATGGTTTTATGTTTAAAGATTTAGCATTTTTTATGTTAGTTATGTTTCTACTTTTTATAAAATGTATGTATGAGTGTATATGGCATTTGCACAGTTTTAAAAATAATAAAACAAAAAAACAGTATTTCCACCACTTTGCTTAAAACAGTACCTTTACCCTCAAAGCCCCTGTGTTCCTCTCTCTGTCTATCCTCCTCCATCCTCTCCAGGTGTGATCTCCCACCTGAGATTCATATTTATGCTCCCACCTTGCCTTCTTCATACTCCGGACACATGAGGATGTACATGACTAAAAAAGATAACTACTCAGTTCTGTTTCTGACCTGCATACAGATGAAGTTAGACTATACATATGCCTTTGAGATTCAACCAAGTTAAGGTTTAGTATAGTTCATTTATTTTCATTGCTACATAGCATTCCACTGTATGGCTATAACCACAATTTATAAATCCATTCTCCTCTTGTCTTAGGTATTTGAGTTGTTTCCAGGTTTTTGTTATTCTGATATGAAGAACACTTGTCAATAGGTTTTGCCTTTCAATTTAAGTTCTCAACCCATCAAAAGTTTATTTTCCTAAATGACATAATGTTCAAAGTCAATGTCTTGTTTTGTTTATGAAGAGTCAATGGTCTCAGCACCCATTAATGACTACTCCCTACAAATCTGCAATGTCATCTCTGTCCTACAGCTGAGTACTTAGTTTTATAATGGTGCCTCGGGTACCCTGCAGAAGAAAGGAAAGGGGACAATGAAGTGAGCATTTAAGCAGCTGGGACGCAGGGCCCACAACCCCACTTAGATCGACCATCTCCAGTTTAATCTATTTTCTATACTGAAGTGTGAAATAAGGCTTAAACAGAAGAAAGGATCTATGACTGAAAAGTGAGTTTGCAAGCACTAGGTTTGATTTCTAAAGCACTCTCTACCATTAAAACCTACTGTTTTACTTTCTAAACATCATATTACATACATGTATACATCAATTTTTTCTGAATTTTGATAACATCACGTCAGGGAAGACAATCTCTATTAGTAAATGTAAAACTACTTTCTGAAGCGTGTCTTACTGAAACAATGATAAACTTATGTAGCATACTCATCAGTTTTTAATGTCTCTCACTCTAAGTCATAAATGTTTGTCGTCCTATTTTCTAAAAAAGTTCAATGAGAATTAGTTACATCCTATTAAGTACTCAAACTGCCAAAAATTTAATTTCTCATGATCCAAAAGAAAGACTAAAAAAATGAGCAAAACTGTTGGCTTTTTTTCTTATTAAGACATTAATGTGAACCAAATAATGAAAAATAACAAAGAAGCTTTTAGAATTTTCTGTTACATTTTGTTAGAAGTTTTTTACTGTTATATTTTTATACTTTGGTGTGTGTTTTTTCCAAAATAACTATTACTTGAATTATAAAGAAAAATGCATATGTACAATTTTTAAAACTCAAATACGTATCTTACTTTAAAGCATTCCTTCTTTCTGTATGAATGAATGACAATTAGTAGAACAAAATTTGTATTTAAAAAAAAGAATAAGATTATTTGTCACCAGCTAGTTCTGTTCGCTAACCAAAGTTATTTCTCAAAGTGAGGTTCCTCTCAGGCTTCACCAAGGCGCTGTGGCGGCTCTTTCTCATTCTCAGGGTCCCCTGTGCCCTGACCTCAGGCTCTCCCACCTGCTCCAGACACCATGGCTACAGAGGGTGCTGAATGAACGGGGTTATGCAGAAAAATAAATCCACTTTATGTAAATTAAATCCACAAAGAACTTTTTAAAGTAAAACATTTACATTGCATAGAGTAAGCTACGAGATGGTACACTCAATAACAATCTTGGCATAAGAATATTCTTATTTCCTAAACAATTTGAAATAATGCACTGGTCTGTGCATAACATGAGGAAAACATATTTAATAGTACTTCTTAGGACCAGATAAAGAACTTGACATTTATAAAAACTGCGTTATAAATTTCATTATAGGACAAATCTTACATATAAGTTAAGACCAGTCTTTTTAAAAGTAAGAATATAAATACACAAGAGGAAGAAGAATTAATTTTACACACTATTTTAGAACCTAAAACAGAAGAGATAATTATGAAAGATGAAGGTTATTTTGAAATATTTATATGCAACGTTAAGAAGAAAAAGAGCATACATTTTTTCATGTCCCTTGCATATTGTTATTAACAAGTCATCAAGCAAAACTGAAAAGACTACAAAGAATTTTCTAATCAAATTTCAGGACACAAAGCTTTACAAGTGCTTCTAATATTTAAGGCTGTGGAACAAATATGTGGTATGAGTATAAAATTGCTGTACCTCATTTCAGCCAAAGTGTCCCTGAAAATGTGTGTGCAATTTAAATATTGCTTTAAATGTTCCATTATAGAGCAGCTTGCTATTTAAGAGACTCCTATTATATATCCTCCTGTGAAAAGAAAAATCAATTCATAGTTAACCTCTTTCAGGAGTGGGAACTTTTTTTCTGCCAAGGGCCATTTGGATATTTATAATACCATTTGAGGGCCAAAAATTACCCTGCTATATTTGGTAAAATATTTAATTAATTCACACCTAATGCCTTGGCAGGGCCAGACCAAATGATTTTCAGGGCCTTGTATGGCCCACGGACTATATTCCCCACCCCTATCTTTTATTTATTTATTTATTTTTTTAACTTTATTTATTATATTGGTTGGTGTGACATTGATCAAGATGAACATATAGGTTCATGTGTGGATTTCTGTATATTGCACCCATGCCTGCCTTAAAGCAAGGTACTTCCAAACATATTAATTACATACAAAATCATGAAGTATTCACAACCCCAGTCACCAAATACCCATTAGAGAGAAAAACTCCAAAAATACAGGTCAGGTCAGTATCAGAGCCCAGGTTTCCCTGATGTCAGTACTTCCATCTTTATATGTAAAGCAAACCCACTTAGAGAAGTCAATTCTCAAGTGGTCGGACCTTTACAAGCTAATTTAATGTCAAAGCTATAGAAATGCCACTCATTAAACTAATGGGAATGAAAGTGGCACTCTAACGCTAATATTATTAAGTACAAATAGAAGCACTAAGTAGCCCCAAGACAGAAAATAAACTGTAATAAAAACTGAGTATATACTTCTACTTGGATCAATGACAAGTAATGGTATCTACCCATTCAGGAGTTTTATTATCTTTAAAAATGAGTGAAGACAAATCACAGGACTCCTATTCTGTTTATCAACCCTTCCACTAGGGCTTCTCAAATAAGTAGGCGTGTTCCTACAAATAACAAATAAGGAGACATTGAGGCTAGAGGCTGCCTGCATGGTATAGTTTTTAAGTGCCTCTTCAAGCCAAGCACTGCCGGTGGCACTGGAATGCACTAATGAATAAAGCTTGCATTCTGGGTATGCTGAGGCAAGTGTAGAAATTTAACAAGACATGTACTTATGAAGAAGAGTATTATAAGGAAAATAAAATTAAAAGAAAAAAACAACATGTAAAGAATGGTCAGATGGGGGTGAGGGACAGGATGCTGGAAGTGGTCCGGGAGAATAATGAAATGTGGGCAGGAGACCTAGATCTGGAGGTCATCTGCACCCAGGCACTAAGCCGAGCTTGGTTCCAGCTGAGATCACCTGGGGAGAGTGTATGGGTGAGCACAGGAAAGATCTTGAGACCAAACCTTCAGACATTTCAGAGAGCACTTGAGAAGACTTGGAAAGAACATCAGGGGAAAACAAAAACAATAGCTGCTGACACATCAAGTGAGATGAACACAGAAAAACAAACACTGACCCGGCCAAGATGGAGGTCACTGGTGGCCTTGAGGAAACCCAACTCAACGCAGCACTGAGACTGGGGAGAGGAGAAAATGAGACAAAGAAGCGAGCATAGTTCTAGTTCCACAATGATAAATTTTTAAAGCACCATTTTAATTTTAATTTATTACAGCTATTCTAATGGTTCCAGGGTTTGAACATCTAATTTTATAGTCACAAATCCCCCTAAAGTGATCAGAACTAATAACAGCTCTATTTTTTATTATTATTATTTTGTTGTTGTTAATCCTCACCAGGGGATATTTTTTCCGTTGATTTTCAGAGAAAGTAGAAGGAAGGGATGGAGAAGTGAGGGAGAAAGGGAGGGAGGAGAGGCAGAGGAGGAGGAGAGAGAAGGTATGAGAGAGAGAGAGAGAGAGAGAGAGAGAGAGAGAGAGAGAGAGAGAGAGAGAGAGACATCCATGTGTCATCAATTGGTTGCCTCCTACATGTCCCGGACAGGGCGGGAAATGAACCTGCAAGCCAAGTACATGCCCTGACCAGGAACCAAACCCAGACCCTTCGATGAGGGCCAACAGTCTGATCACTTAGCCACACAAGCCAGGCATAACATAAGCTCTATTTTTCAAATGAGAAAACTGAGGCACAATGGTGCTAAATAGCCTAAGAGCTTATTTTGGACATGAGCAGCAATATTTTGTTATTTTTTTTTTTGAGATAATTTGTTCATAAGTTATCTTATCCTCCCGGTGAATCACACATTAAACCTGAAAAGCTATACTCAAGCTAAATGTTCATTAAAACTATTATCAACACGGCTGTCTAAGCACTACAATGAAGCAGTAGAGAGGCTCCAAACAACAGGAAGTCTATGATTAACATAGACTCACACTCACAAGTTAGATTTCCACCTGTTATCACACACGCTTTGAAATAGCATCCCCACCTCCTCAGCCCAATTGCCAAGGGCAGACTATGTAATGAACCATCTGTACTCTAACCGTTAGAGCCAATTGAGATGGGTTGATGATACCAAAGAAATCTCATTTTTTTCCATTCTTTTTCCCCCCTGTGTGCTATTGAGTAACATTTTTAATTGCATGATAAATTGAAAATGTTGGCAGGAACTTAACTTCTGTAAAATTGGAGCTATTCTTAATGTTACTTTGATGGTCTTTTCTGGTGGATTTTTTTACTGCTTTGCCTGCAACAGAAGGAAATTTGACCCTATGAACCAAACCACTAGGAGGCAAAGCCTGCAGCTCCATGGTGTTGAGAAGAGACAAAGATCGTCAGCCTCTTTCCAATGATCTGACTGAATTATTCCATTATCCCTTCTCGAGGATAAGCTGAAAGGCAGGTCTCACTGTGGTCCTAGGACCAGTCAGATTAATAGAATAACTGAAAAGGATGGCCGTTTTTAATGGAAAATAGGTGTGATTTTCCCTACTGAAATGTGAAAAGCATTCATTAGAGAAACTTTTGTTCCTGAATGAAATGCCACCAAACCTTATAAAAACTGGTCAGCTGATCTATTCTCACACCAAGCAGAAAACTGGTGTGAGAATAGATCATATGATGCATTGTCATATGATGTGTCAGCTCAGCGAAATTACTTTTCAATGATTATGTTGAGCTTGATATGTTTGCTAACTACTATCTCCCCTTGTAACCAGAGATAAATCTTCCTATTTTGCTGAACACTGGAAAGTACAATGGACTATTGCTTGGAAGTTTCATACTTCAATTAAGTTTTGAAAGATGGGAAAGTTCCTAGTTAGATTATAGTGACTCTTCAATTAATCATCCTTACATAATGAAATTCCTCTGTAACTTAGTTGGATTTTAAAATGTTTTTCAATTACACACAGCAGTGTTGTCCTAGGCCAGACTCAAGGGCAACATTTCTATGTAATAAAGGTGCATACAATCTCAGAGAACAAAAATCCACACCTAGCCTCTACATCTCCTTTGAGCATCTTCCTACCTCTCAAAGGTAAGCTCTTTATCCTACTTCAGACCTCAGCTTCCTCTTTCCCCCTGTCACTGAGTCAGCCAGAAATTACTGAACATTTACTATACCAGGCACTGTACTAAGAACAGGAAATAAAATAGTATTTCCCCCGTGGAGCTTATAGTTTTGTGGCAGACTCCAAGGAGTGAGCATTAATCCACATCACAGTGTGGAAAGTGCTCAGAAAGGAAACATTAAGGATGTGAGCACACAGTAGGGCCCACAACTTCAGTGTATGTGCACGTGCACGTGTGTATGCTCATGCGTGCTTGCACATGTGCACACACATGTGTCCGTGTACGTGTATGTGTGTGTTAGATTAGGGAGAGGAGAGCTCTTCAGTATAAGGGACAATTAAATTTAAGTTGGAAAGCTGAGCATTTACCGAGACAAAGACAAACAGAATGCATATGAAAACTATGTAGAGACAGTACTAGCAATTACAATAATACTTGAGGAGAAAGAGACAGGCATAGAATCTATACTAATAAAAGGGTAATATGCTAATTAGACCTATAGACCGGACGACTTCCAGACAAAGCCATGGTACCTGCAAGAGCCAAGGAGGGCCGGTGGCCAGCAGTGGCAGCAGCAGCTGGATGATGGGGGCAGCACCTTCCCCTGATTGCCTAGTTGCCTCCCACAAAGGGAGGCCAGACTGCGGCTTGGGGGTCTAGGCCGTCAGAAGGACATCCCCTGAGGGCTCCCAGACTGTGAGAGGGGGCAGGCCAGGCTGAGGGACCTCCTCCAGTGCATGAATTTTTGTGCACGGGCCTCTAGTTTACTATAAAATGACACTTTATAAACACTATTCACATCTTAACTTACCTAACTTTCACAACAACTTCATGGATAAGTACTATTGTTATTTCTATGCCCATTTAGAGATAAGAAAACAGAGGCACAGAGATTACGAAGCTAGTAAATGGGAAGCTAAATTTTAAAAGTGGGCAATCTGGATCCAGACCCTCAGTCTTCAGTGATTTCTTATTCTGTCTCTCAAGAGACCAGGGAGGTGTGTGTGTGTGTGTGTGTGTGTGTGTGGTGGGGGGGGGGGGTGGGAAGGGATGACACAGCTGAAAATCATCCCACATGGCAAGGGCCCAGAGTGCTTACTATTCTTACTCACTAACTAACAAAAAGAAAGAATCCAGTGTCAGTGGTTTATCCTTGTTGACTAGTTGGGCCTGAGATGGGTGACAGGCTGCACTGCTGGCCCATAACCACATGGAGGTCTAAGTGTCGAACGCATGTGGGAACTCGGCATACTTGGCATTTTCTACTCAATTAAGCCTTGAATCTAAAACTGCTCTAAAATATTAAGCTTACTAATGAATAAAAATGAAATTATAAGGATTCATGCTAAAAAAGAAAGATTTTGTTTGCCCCTTTTGAAGGCATTTTATGTACTAGCAGCCAGGGGGCAAGAAATTACGAAGGTAAATTTGAACTATTCCTTAAGCCAACTCTTAAATTAAAATTAGGACACTGAGAGTATGGAAGACACCTCTAGCCTTAGATAATCAGTATACCCACTCCCCAAGTGGCAGTTAAGTCCGGTCAGTCCTACAAAAATGTGTGTTGTGTTTCTATCAGTCCCTCCTGATGGTTGCAGTCCACCCTCTGCTCCCGGGGAAGTTGCCACCTGCCACAGCCTGGGGCATAATCCTCCTTCCCATCAGAGGGGGCCTTTCCTTCCTGTGCTCCAACGCTAGCTCTCCATACTCCTGTGATTAGAGACTCAAGATGTAACCTCATGTTTTCCAGGACATACAGCAATACTTTCATATTAAATGAAATGCTTGTAGGCTAATCTCCTTTTACTTATGCCCTTAAACATACTTCTAGGCTTTGAGTTCTGACAACTATATATATAAGTCTGGAATTATTACTCTGATGTAATTATGAGAAAGCACAGCAGAATCTCTAGAAAAGTGTATAGGCATTTATATTAATAATGAAGGTAAACATAGGAATGACGAGGCGATAGTCTTTAAATCCAGAAAGACTGGCTGTTTACATCATAATATTTTGATGTAGAGCTATGGTAAGTCTTAAAAACTAAATACTTAATTGTCTAGGCTGGACACCTCAAAATACCCCAAGTGTCTCAAATGCATTGAAACTGAAAGTGGTCTTATGCATTCATCATAGGAAAGCCCACAGTTCTAAAATAGTTCAAGTAATCATTCCCTTCCCTCATCTCCTCTAGCAATTACATGCATACCATCTACTCAGTCGGTAACATTCACTTTCTGATACTGTTATTGACATGCATGCCTTGGTTTCAGAACTGGATCCTAAGTCATTATCTTTTCTTTCCTTGCACTTGACCTGTATCCCTTCCGAAGCCTAGGATGCACTGTACTTGGCAGGCCCTCACAGATCTTTCCGGAATGATTACATTTACCATGATTACATTTACCATGATTGTCAAAGAAGAAAATGCTATTGGTCTGATTTGTTATTTAATTAAATTTACTTAACTTATTTTTTCTTCCGATCAGCCCTGTTTAGTAGTCACGTCTGGGTATCAAATAACCTGTGTATCAAAGTTATGTTATTTGGAACATACTATTTAAAGGCATCCTTCTTCCCTTTAAATAATGACAGAGGCCAAATTTGCCCTTTTCCAAATCTCAGATACTCCTGACACATTCCAGAGGGACTGAGAACATAAGCAACAGTGGCAGCCACGGAAGACTGGCATTCCCCTAGGCCCGTGGTCGGCAAACTGCGGCTCGCAAGTTACATGAGGCTCTTTGGCCCCTTGAGTGTGGCTCTTCTACAAATACCACGGCCTGGGCCAGTCTATTTTGAAGAAGTTGTGTTAGAAGAAATTTAAGTTTAAAAAATTTGGCTCTCAAAGGAAATTTCAATCGTTGTACTGTAGATATTTGGCTCTGTTGACTAATGAGTTTGCTGACCACTGCCCTAGGCTATGACTGGACTCACATCTACCATCTTTAAGCAGAAGACACTAATCTTGTCTCTTTTTGCTTTGAGCTCCCACTTAAATGGTGGCAAGTGTATAAGTCCTGTGGCCACAGTGATAGCTTTAGCCACTTGTCAACAGATGCTGGGAAATGATAGAAGCAGCAGGTTATCAAGTCTTTAAACCCTTGCCACCTTGAAAGAATCCTGTGAATTCAGACCTGAACTTCACACGCTGCATACTTCAGGTCTTCCTCCAGAACACTAATTTCTCCCCAAAAGTTTGATCACCCACCTTGGAGTTCTCCACTACGACTGTAGAGCTCCCGTCTCTGCTCTCGCAAGTAGGCGCTCATGCTGATGGCATGGGAGGACGATTCAAACCTGCATGAAACGAAGGGAAACAATGGTTAGGGTGGTAACCAAACGGGCGATGTGGGCTACAGATTCCAAAGTACTCTCCTCTAGTCTGTGATGCCCCCAATGGGCCACACCGGGACACTCAGGCTATGCCACGAAAGGCTGGCATGGACCTTGATTTATGAACGGGCTCCCGACTAATGCTCCTCCACAATGCTATTGGGATCTTCTGCCCACTTTCCACTTCAGATGGCACAACTCTGATCGACTTTCTTTGGTCTCCAGATCCTCTACCAGGATCCCTACACACACACCAAAGAGTAGCTCATAACGTCATTCTAACTTTGCCTGTCCAGTTCAGAAGCTATCAGTAACTGCCAGCTGTCACACTGAAGTCCTGGCTGCTCAGAGCAGACGTTGTGCCATTCTAAGTCCCCAGGTAGAGGATTAGACAATGGGCATGCTAGGAATGATGCTGATTCAAATGCGGGGAACCTTTTTTCTACAAGGGCCATTTGGACCTTCATAACATCATTCACGGGTCACACAAAATGATCAACTTAAAAATTATCCTGCTATATTTGGTCAAACATTTAATTAACTCATCCCTAATGCCTTGACAGGGCCAGACCAAATGATTTCACGGGACTTACACGGCCCGTGGGCCGGATGTTCACCATTCCTGAACTACACCAAAGGAGCAAGGCAGCTAAGTCCTCACAAACAGTACAGATTCGAAAGGGCTGCCAGGCTCTGACCTGCACCTGCCACATGAAATGCTCGGGAACATACCAAGCTCCAGACATGTGTTTGCTCACACCTACCCGGAACTGTTTCAGAGGGAAAGGTTCATGATATAGGACACAGATCTAAAATAATACATAGCAAAAAAATAAAAAATGAAAACCACAATCTTAAGAGAAAATTGCAGGTAAGGAATAAACAGTTAAAATTGTGACTCTATCAAACAGTAAATCCTCAGCTAAGTAGTTCTACTTCCAACCCAGTAACTTCAAAGTCAGAATACCAGGCTGACGGGAGGAATCTATGGAAGAACTGCTGCCATTGAGGCGTAAACAGCACCACAATGGAAGAACAGCGGTGATACAGAATAGGTTCCTGGCCACAAGGAGGGAGCGCCATCATTTCCTTAATTCTGCCTCCTTTATCCATCCTCTGACAAGGATGATGCACACTAAGCTGAATGTCAGTCTGAGGGGGACACTTGGGCTGCTTGATCCTCTCTCTGCAGCCTGCCAAGAACTAAGAGGACACTCACAGCCAGAAGGAAGGCCCAGTGTGCAGTAAGTACCACCCGCCAGTCAAGTAGAAAAAGGAAGCCGCTGGCCTCCAAAAAGCATGCTGACAGCTATTGATCAGAAATGACAAGGGAAAGAAATAAACTCTTGAGCAAAGAATGGAGAGGCACACATTATACAATAAGAGAACTTAAACACACTTAATTAACCTTGGCTCGGGGCAATTAAAAGGAGCAATAAAGTCCTTCACGGATGTGATAAAAACAGGTTACAGTTCACCAAAATCCTCATCCTCATGACCTGATGTATTCCTTGGGAATCCTTTTATGTTTGGAACAAGTCACAGATTGGTACAATTTTACAGTAAAAGGGGCTCCAGGGATGACCTAGTCTCGCCTCCTTATTTTGCAGCAAAGGCACGAGGTCCTCAAGCCAGGAGATCTGCTCCGGACCACAGGGCCCACCAAAGGTGGAACCCAGACTAAGAAAGGCAGATCTGAGATAATGGCCTATTCGGGTGAGGAGTTTTTATTTCTATGCGATAATAATAAATATGTGACAATTATTCACAATCATTTCCAACAATTTATGTTTTCCAGTACCACAATTTCAGGATTGGCTGAAGGTTTAAAAATGGCTGCCATGAAATCTAAAAACCCTGATACCTGATTTCTGCACTACACCTACATTTAGATGGTGGGTTGAGCTGGGAGAGGGGAGACAGGAGAGGAGGGGTAGCCTAACAGGCAGCATCTGAGGCAGTCTCAGTGTCCCTATCTACTACCTTTTCCGCAGCTCCAGTTCTACTGGGGGGTTCTGCTATCGGCCTCCTCTCTTCTCAGCAGTTCTCTTTCCTGTGCTCAGGGAAGTGGCTCCCTCTCCACCTTGAGACCCATCTCCAGAAGGAAGCTAACTGGTTTAAGACGACCACCCAGTCTACTTGCCCTTGTCAGGGACTACTTCAGGCATGGACAGAGACCCAATCCTCGTCTCCTGAGGAAAACGTGCAGAGGGGCTCTGTCACTGGCAGGAAAAAATAAAGAATGTATAAGCAATAACTTAAATTAATTTTAAAAGCATTTGAAGGGGCAGGTCCACTGGGAAGACAGTTTGGCAGTGTCATACAGTTAAACGTGGTCTACCATATGCTCCTGGGTATTTACCCAAATGAGCTGAACACTCACAGGGACACAAAAACCTGCATGTGAGTGCTTATAGTAGCTTTTTGGAAGCAACAAGGCACCTTTCAATAGCTGAATGGGAAAATGGTGGTACATCCATACAATGGAATTATTCAGCGATACAAAGAGACCTACTGAACTACGAAAGACATGAAAGGACCTTAAATGCATATTGCTAAGTGGAAAAAAGCCTGAAAGGGCTACATACTATATGACTGTAGCTATGAAAGGCATTCTGGAGAAGACAAAGTAAGAGACAATAAAAAGGTTCAGGGAGCAGGAAAAAAGGAGTAGGAATAAACAAGTGGAAAATGTGGGGTGTTTAGGGCAGCGAAACTATTTTGTATGAGACTGTAATGGTGATCTATATCATGATACATTTCTCAAAAACCATAAAACTATAGACAACAAAATGTGAACCCTAATGGAAACAATGGACTTCAGCTAATAATTATAAAAATATTGGTTCATCAAGTATAACAAATGTACCAGATTCATGCAAAATGTTGATAGAGGAGGTTATAGGAGAGGGAAACATAAGAGAACTCAGTGTACTGGCTGCTCGATTTTTCTAAAAACCTAAAATTGCTATAAACAATAAGACTACTAATTAAAAAAAGATTTATAGGCAGAATCACAGCCTACTAGCTGGCATCACCATTCTGAAAATGAAGGCAAAGAAATGGGAAGGGCTGGTGAGGTAAGGAGTCCTCTATATTCATCCTTATTGTGTGAGATAATAACTGCCCCAGCTTTAATCTACTCCTGGCTTATGTGGGGTTCCACATCACTTGCAGATGAAAACATTTTTACTGATACTGCATCTAACCTCTGAATAAAACTGTAAAAAGAAAAAGAAAGAAATGCACTCAATACACAGAATGAATTTTATTCCACTGTGAAAAGAGTAAATTCCTCCTTCTAGCCCCAAGATAAATGAAGTGCTGAAACTTTCCTTAATGATTAAGAACTCTATAAATCCACGATTTAAACAACAACAAAAAGCTCTGGCCAGTGTGGGGTAGCTGGTTGGAGGGTCATCCTGTGTACTGAAGGGTTGCTGGTTGCATTCAGGTCAGGGCACATGCCTAGGGTGCAGATTTGATCCTCATGAGAGTGGTAAGGAAGGCATCCAGTTGAAGTCTTTCTCTCTCACACATGTGTGCGCTCTTTCTCTCTTCCTCTCTCTCTCAAAATCAATAAAAACATATCCTCAGGTGAGGATTAAACAATAGAAAAGAATCTGCCCCCTCCCTCTCCCCCCCAAAAAAACCTCAAAAGTGAATCAGTGAAAGAATACTGGAGCTGCCAGTAGTTCCAAACACTGCGATGATACATACTTCTGTAGCCACTTGACATGCTTATATTTACAGAAACAACTTCTTAAATATCTATTAACTCTTCAAAAGCACACATAGGTCTACCAAGATTTAAATCTTGCTTCTAGCACTTGCTAGCTATGTAAACTTACATAAGTTACCTAACCTCTCTTGTGCTTCAGTTTGTTGTTGTTGCTGTTTTTACATGTAAAATTGGATTAAAAATTGAACCCACACCTGTGGTCATAAGGAGTAAATAAGATAATCTGTGAAAAGGGCTTCATGCCTTGGCTAGCACTCAGTAACCACTCAGTAAGTGTTAGCCAATACTCCGGCTGCTGAAATTTGATGGAACCTGAATTATGCTTGAGATGTTTGGGATAACTTACCTTCCACAGTATCTGGCAATAGTAAGCACTCAATCAATGGTAGCTGTTATTGTTGTCATTATTATTAATGTTAATAATAATATAACTGTTAGTTGTTACCCAGTGGCATATAGTGGGCTTAGCTAAGATAGTAATTAGAAGGAAAAAAAGTTCAGATTTTACATTTATGAAATCAAACAAAACCCAATACCACTTAGTTAGACAGATTTACATAACTTTATTAACAAAGGTTGTTTCTTGGCACTTGGGGTCTTTCAAAGGCTGAAATATTACATTTCATTTCATGTAAATTCCTCAGAAACAACTAGAGAGTTTAATTTCCCTTTATTATATGTAAAACTCCCCGGAAATAAATTCCTGCCTTTTTTTTTTTTTAAGTTCTAGATAGTCCAGTAACTGTATTCCAATATGACCACTTCCCCTTACAAAAAACTAAAGTATACCAAGTTGAATATACATTAACTTCCTATAAATTATTTCAAAACTTTACCTGGATGAAGTAATGGCTGTCAATTAAGTAGCTAGTCCTGCCTGGATCTAACATTTCCTAATACCTGCTATATGACCAACAGGAAGAGTCTTACTTGAAAAGAGAATTTTTTGGCCTTTGAGGTTTCTTCTTGGCAAAAAAGGCTGCAAACTCTCGTCCAGTGCTGGCATAACTCAATTGAGCTGATGGTTCAGAGGCCGTACGAGTATTTTTCATGTCCAAGTACTCAGTCAACAGCATCTGTAAAATCAGATAAGCAATGTAATATATACATTTAGAGGTGCTATCAGGAAAAGCAATTTTAAAGCCTAAGAACCTAATTCTAAATCCTCATCCTTGCCATGTAGAAGTATAGCAACCCAGCTATTATTATTTCCAGTGGTGGATCTAAGGAAGTTATTCTAATCAGAAGCCATCTATTTTTTGTCTGCACTGAAAAACTAGGGAAAGGGTGTGGTGGGCATTTGAATATAGGAGTAAAATAAGAGTTTATATCTCACTTATATGTGGAATCTACTGAACAAAATAAACTGGTGAACAAAATAGATACAGAGATATTGAAGCATGCAACAGATTGATGAATTTCAGAGGGAAGAGGCAGGGGTCAGGAGGGAGTTAACTAAAATAACTTATATGCATATATGCTTAACCTATGAACAGATAATCGAGCAGTGAAGGACTGCAGAGGGGCCTGGAAGGAGGCAAAAGGGAGGGGGTGGGTGGGGAGGAGGAAGGGAGACATCTGTAATATTTTCAACAATAAAAATATTTTTTTAAAGAGAGTTTATTTAAGCCAAACTGACATATGCTGGGGAGCAAGATCTCAAAGACTCTGAGGGAACATTTTTATTAAGGGTCTACTATGTACCAGGCACTGTGTTGAGTTTATCCTTTAGTCATAATTTAATCATTGATTATTCCAAATTATAGCATCATCAGCAACAATGCCACAACATTTACTGAGGGCTTACTATGTTGCAGGCAAAGAGCTAATCCATTTAGATATTTTTTCCACGTTTAAAAAGAGCAAAATTGTATCACATAAATTCTCAGATTACGAGGAGAAAAGGAGGCTCAGCAGTGGCTCAGGCATACAGCATGAAGCTGGGGGTCTGGCTCCGGGTCCACAGTCTACCGGCACAGAGGACAAGCACTCTACCCAGTCTGCTCAGAGGTGCCACAGGCCATAGCAGGCTGAGGGTCCTGGCTAAGGAGTAATTTCTAGGGCCACTACTCACCTTAAGAGCTTCAAAGCAGCAAACAAAAAACAGCTTTTGATCACTACTGTCAGTGGGTCCTCTTATAAAATGAATCAACTATAGGGGTGGGGGCCTAGGCTAGAATCAACGGTTTTACAGATTCTAAGACCACTCTTCTCAAAAGTCCCCACTATCATGAAAGGAAACAGAGTAAATACCCTGGACTAAGTACATCAACTCATTTCCATAATCACCACATTTAAATCCTTAAGATACCCAAGTCTTATAGACATATAGGCAAGCAATTCTACCCAAGACAGAACTAAAAACTTTACACAGACTCCGGACTGCGTGTAACTATTTATTCCTGCAGGCATGTTTACAATCACTCATTCATTCGTTCAGGTAAAGTCTGAGGACCATATTAAGCATTATCATAAAAAAAACATTTAGAAAGCACTCCATAAACATAATGCTGCCCCAAGCAAGTTTTAAAGCCATTATGTCTCTAATATGAGAACACACTCACTACTGAGTACTTATTAAATATCAGACACTTTAAAAACAGGATCCTCCTCCACCCTAAAACCTATGAGGTAGAGGAGTTACTACCTGCATTTTGGAGAGGAAGAAAGTGAGAAGCAGTGGTATTTAGAAACTAACCTACACGCATGGGAGGGATAAGGTTATTGGGACATCTCTGTACACTCCCCTCAATTTTGCTGTGAACCTTAAACTACTCTGAGAAATAGTCTGAAGTAACAAATGAGACAAGCCTAAGTCTTAGTAAGTATAGCACAACTGGCCTCGTTGACTCCAGAGCCTGTGCTCTCTTCCCCATGGCATGTTATTCTCACTAAAAGCATAAAAACTGTCAATAAGAATGGCTGTAAGTGGCAGTAGATGGACTTTATTTCATATTCTGCAAAATAAAAATTTATACTGGGAAAATATAAAACATGTTAACAGATTGGTGAATGTTTTTTATTTATTTACAAGGCCACTGGAATATTACTCAACATGATGATAAAGTAATATAATGACAAATACCATCTCTGTTAATACATCACTCAAACTTCCCAGTAGTCAGGGAGAGTACTGAATTGGTCTCTACGTTAGTAACTCAACTGAGGGACTCAATTTGTAGATTTGACACTGACACCAATAAAGCCTGCAGGAATCTGTGATCAAAAGAGGGCTAGTAAACCAGAAGAGAATATCAAATTGAGATAACATAGGAAGATGTCTACAAATGCACTGATTTTAACACCAATATGACAGAGGGATGTTTCTACCAAAGTATGAAATACATTGACCAAGTAATTCTTCTTAGGTACTTACTAGTCCTAGAATTCAATGACTGGCCTTGTGCAATAAAATACTGACTAACCAGAATCTAACTTGCCAGCATCCTTAAAACCCTGATATTTTAAGATCACTGCTCTTTTTCTCCACATCAACAAATTCCCCTATTTATTACTTCTCAACACTGTTAGTCTACTTCCAGCCACTGGCTTCTCCCTATCTATAAATATGTACTACTTCTACCTTCTCAACAAAAATCTTGCGTTGGTCCCCATGGTCTACCTATAATCTTGTTTCCCTTTTGTATTTAGGTTCCAACTTCAGAAACAGTCTTCACAAATATTTATTTCCTTTATCCTGATGTAGTTTACTCCTGATTTCTCTCACAAGCTCCAGTTGCTGATTAGGAATCATATATTTCACTGACATAGTCACATACTTACTGATAAAATCAACTCTAAATTCTAAAACCTAAATCATCCTCCCAAAAAAAATCAATAATTCCTTCTGTCTTTTCTGTTTGCTTATAGTTTTTTATTCTCACTGCTCTCCAGATTTAAAACTTCAGAACCATTTTTTAATATTCCTTTATCCTTTGTGTCCATAAGAGAGTTAGTCCCCAAGTCCATTAATCATTCTTTATGGATTATTATTTTTGTCCCTTCTTGTCCATTCTGATAGCAACCAACTTAGTTCAACTCAGTTTTTCCTATTTAAATTTCTGCCTCTCACCTCTTACTCTTCTAGTCTTTTCCAGACACTATCAACCACTTGCTGCTATTACCATAAGGCTACTCATCTCACAATGTACAAACATCTGGTCTCAATATGTATTTCCAATAGTATCTTATTCTCCTTACAATGAACCCAACACAAGTCAAAATCACCCACCTTAGCTCTAGTCATTTTGGCTCAGTGGATAGAGGGTTAGCCCACAGAGATTGAAGGGTCACAGGTTCAATTCTGGTCAAGGGCATGTACCTTGGCTGCAGGTTTAATCCCCACCCCCCATCAAAGCATGGAGGCAACCAACTGATGTGTCTCTCTCATATTGATGTTTCTCTCTGTGTGTCTCTCCTGCTCCCTTTCACTCTCTCTAAAAATTAATGGAAAAATATCGTTGGGTAAGGATTAACAAAAACAAAAAGAAAAAAATTCACCCACTTTACTCTTCCCTGAATATGCCTGGGCCTTCCATTCCAGAACACCTAACCTAGATTAGCCTTTCTCCTAAATAAATCCTAACAAATCCATCCAAAATAATTCCACTGTTTTTCTTCAAGGAGTCCTCCCCAGGCTACTCTACGCCAGTGGTCTCCTTTTCTGAACTCCTAAACTACCAATTTTACACATTATTCAGTAGGTTTTCATAAAAAACTGCCTAATAATATCAGTTATTTCATGAAAAATTCCTGACCACCTTAAACGTAAATGCTATAATCCTTAAAAGCACTATATTTTTTTACTCCCACCATAGAACCATGCAATATACCAGAAAACCAAAAAGAAAAAGTGACTCACTGATTTTTAAACAATATGTGACAAGAAGCCTTGATATATACACTGAGTGGCCAGATTATTATGATCTCTGAATGCATAATAATCTGGTCACTCAGTGTGTGTGCATATACACTGAGCAGCCAGATTACCATGACCACTCCATTGGTACTTCGTTGGGCCACCTTTTGCCTTCAATACTGCTGCGATTCTTCTTGGCATTGACTCCACGAGATGTTGAAAGGTGATATGAGGAATCTGACACCATGCCTGGTGAATAGCACTGTCCAGTTCTGTGAGATTTGATGGTTGTGGAATCAGCTGCCTGATGGCTCTTTTAACTTCGTCCCACAAATGCTCAATGGGATTGAGATCTGGTGATTGTGGGGCCACCTAAGCAAGGTAGTCTCCCTCATGTTCTTGAAACCACTCCTGCACAATACGAGCACCGTGGCAGGGAGTATTGTCTTTTTGGAAGAAGCCATCTCCATTGGGATGTGCCATCAACATGATAGGATGAACTTGATCAGCAACGATACTTAGGTATGTTGTGATATTCCAAAGTTGTTCCACATGAATTAAAGGGTCCAAAACATGTCAGGAAAACATGCCCCAAACCATAACACTGCCCCCACCAGCTTGAAGGGTTGTACTCATGCATGTGGGGTGCATGCTTTCATGCTGTTTCCGTGAAATTCTCACTCTGCCATCTGCATGATGCAATTGGAAACGTGATTCATCAGACCACATGACTTTTTTCCAATGCTCGACTTTCCAATCCTTGTGTTCCTGTGCTAATTAGAGACATTTTATCTTGGTAACTGCAGACAGCAAAGGTGTTCGAACAGGCCTTCAGCTTCCTTATCCCATACGATGCAGTGTACGGCTAATTTGCCTACAAATGTCAGATGGTCATAATAATCTGGCCACTCAGTGTATATTATGATATACATACTACAGATAGTCTCCAAAACAGAATGAGCCCTATAAATGAGTTTTCAGTATAAAACCTATAATAGAGCCTGGCCAGCGTGGCTCAGTGGTTGAGCATCGACCTATGAACCAGGAGGTCACAGGTTCGATTCCTGGTCAGGTCACATGCCCCAGTTTCGGGCTCGATCCCCAGTGGAGAGCGTGCAGGAGGCAGCCGATCCATGGTTCTCTTTTATCATGGATGTTTTTATCTCTCTCCCTCTCCCTTCCTCTCTGAAAGCAATAAAAAATATATTTTTTTTTTAAGAACTATAATAGAAGTAAAATAAAAGAGGGAAAGGTATAACTTTATTCATAGGCTTTGCAGTGTTTATTTTCTTGATGTATTTTGCACCTTTTTCACAACACCATTCACCACCAGCCAAAAAATACTGCTTTAAAACAGGTAAAGTGTGATTTTCACACCCAAATTGGTAAAAATGCATTTTTAAATATCTCAAAGAACAAATAAACTCCTATTCCTAAAATGCTTTAAATCTGACTGAATTCAGCTAAATCTTCTACTATAACCACATAAACATAAACTATAACCACATAATTTCTTGGTGATTCTACATATCAAATACATCCGGCCCACAGAAATCTGCAGAAAGGAATCCTGTGTTCTTGCTGGCTCTGAATTCCTGTATATCTCAGACACTCATTTATTTTCTCTTTTTAAGGACCAGATATTGCTGTTTCTTATTGATCAAGAATTCAAAAAATAAAAGTGAAAGTTTATGGGTGTTTTTAAGTTTAACTTAAAAGGCATTAATTTGTCAAACCAAGGATAGGAAGTATGAAAACACGGTTGGAGAGCACCTGAAATTCTATATATCCCAGTGAGATCATGATTCACTATATTTTTTTGAGTACCTGGTATGTTAGATAGTTCTGTGGTTGAAGCAAAAAAATATAATGCTTAAGAACACATACAAATTAGGGTGGTTGGGCATCTCCTCCACTATAATATTTAATTAGTAGCTGCTAAGATGCTAGACCAAAATATAATGATGTATAAAGCAGGGACGAGATTTTGAGATTTATAACTTGATATAAAATTGCTAGCATCACTCTGAATAAATTTGTCATTTACCATTTAATCTTCTTGAACACATTGCCTGTGGGTGCTTGTGGTTATACACACACAGTCTTCTAAAACTAAATATGGAGATTATATGCTTAAAATGAACACACTGCCTGTCCTCAGCTTCTCTGTTTATCCAAGTAGCTACTCAATGAAACACCCCAATCCTTCTAGGTATTTAATGCGATTGATTCCTTATAGTAACTTCCCAGCTTACAAAACCCTCTCCTTGTCTAAGAACTGGTCCCCAACCATACAGTGGCCTCTGGTAGCCATACTTTTACCCACCCTCTTGGCCAGACCCTATTCCAGGACCAGGGGATCCACCAACCCTCAATAGCCAATCAGATTCACTTTCCCATGCCTCTATTAAGGGGATACAGTCTCTGCTGGTCAATGTAGGTGAGGAGATAAAAATTCTTTGGGGCAACTACCTTTCTACATGGATGGAAAATCAAAGAAAGCCAATCTGCACAGAGAGAATAAAGAATGAACTAGATGACCAGAGAGAGAGAGAAACAGGAGATGCACAGGAGAGAGACTTAAAGGTTGCAATCTGTTTTCCATAGCTTTACGTGTCTCAAATGCAGTTGCTGATAAGGTCTTAGATTCTCTGCCCTTTGGTTCCACAATATAGCCTCAGAGCCTTTAATACATTGTCATTTTCTGTTGGATAACTTGAGTGGGTTCTTGTTTCTTCACTAAGGTAACTATGGATAAATGAATATAAGCCAATATGCATCTAGGGACATGTATATCAAATACACTATTTTTGCAGAACACTGATATGTCATAATAACAGCAGTGGATATCAGTTCTCCTGACCTTGCTAGTGAATGAAATATTAATGACAAAGGGGGAAAAAATACACACAGAAAAAGTTATTTTTTTGAATGTAGCAGTCTTATTTCCCCATTGAATAAGGACTAAAATATTCCACAGTAAGGAAACCAGAAGAAAAATAAACAATCATTTTGAAAATAGGATGGCTGCCTGCTTAATTACACTCATTATCAATGGCAATTGTATAATTAAAACCACTAACAGTGTAGTCTTGTGAATAGTCCTCACTCTAGTGTTCTAAGTAAGACAAACCCCAAATTCCAAGAGTACATGTACTTTGTGGTCCTATATCTAATCCCTTACCAACAATGCCCCACTACTTCATCAGCAGAGTTTTTAACAGAGAAAACCCAGTTTTTATAGCTTTCAAAAGAAAGCTTTCACTTATTCCAGATTTAACATATATTTAAGAAATGCATAAAGTGTGCAAGGTATTGTGATAGATATAGAAGCAACACACAAAAAAAACCCTCATATAAAAAAAGGTGAATTTTACATTATGTAAATTTTTTTAAAATTAAGTGAATTAAAAGCCAAATCAGTCAGTTCATCCTTCCCCCTAAGAGCTTATCTAGTAGTGAAGACACCCATGAATTGACTCCAGTACAGAAGAGAAAGCAAGCATCAAGACAAAGAAACTGCTGTGAGCATCTGAAGAAGGGCAAGATTGCTTCTAATAGGACAACAAAAAACACAGTACAAGATAACGACACTAAAGGACATATATATAATCTTAAAAGGTGCAATCGACCAAGAGAAAAATGACAGAAGAAACAAATAAATAGTGCAAGGGAAATTCAGGGTATTTCTAATGAACAGCAAATAGCTCAGGGTACATAACAATGAAGCCTGAGAGGAAGTAGGGGAAGGCGAAAAATGAAAGAACGCATCAGGCCCTTCAACACCAGGCTCAGGTGATAAAGTAAAACACAAAATGACAAGACAACAACAGGTTTTGAATAGGTAAGTAAAATGTTGGTAAATATTCTTTAAGTAAATTATCTGCCAGTATCTATATATATAAAAGCCTAAGCGACCATTCAACCGTTCGACCAGTAGCTATGACACACACTGACCACCAGGGAGCAGATGCACATCGCACAGGCATGGAAACATGGAACAGACTGATGAATCTCAGAAAGAAAGGGGGAGGGGAAAGGGCAGGAAGAGATTAACCAAAGATCTTACTAGAAGCCCAGTGCATGAATTCATGCACCGATGGGGTCCCTTGGCCTGGCCTGTGGGGATCGGGCCAAAACTGGCTCTCTGACATCCCCCGAGGGGTCCTGGATTATGAGAGGGAGTAGGCCAGGCTGAGGGATACCACTGGTATAAAATAATAGATCAGAAGGCAATGGGATTTTATATAAAATAAATGATTAAGGAAATATTATAAAGGGAGAGGGACAAGAAGAGAAAATCTACCAAGACAGTTCAAGAAAAAAAATATTTTAAACTAGTGTTAATAAGATTGTACATTATAGGACACATTTGAGAATCAATGCAGAGAAAAAATATAAATGAAATTTAGCCAATTATTCTATGAAGGAAATAGGAGAAAAAATAAAAAGTGGCTAAAAGATTGCATATGTGATTATAGAATTGTACACCTAAAATCTATATAAGTTTATTAACTGATGTCACTCTATATAAATTTTCCATTTTATTTTTGTTTTGTTTTGTTTTTGATTGATTGTTGTTGGGGTTTTTTGGTTTATTTTTCTTTATTGATGAAGGTATTACAACATGTGTGTCCTTATCCCCTCATTGCCCCCCCCCACCACCACCCCTATTCATGCCCTCACCCTCTCTATGTCCATTGTTTAGGCTTATATGCATGCACACAAGTCCTTTGGTTGATCTCTCCCGCTTACCCTCACCCTCCCCTAAAATTTTTAAAATTTAGACACACACACACACACACACACACAAATGCACTTCTGCAAGACTAAAAAATTGTGGTTCCAGGAGCAATAATCGGGAATGCAGGAAGAAACAATACATTTAGTTTGAAGTATACTGTCTTGTGAAGCATACAATGCTCATATTCATGTGTGCCCTCAAATACACAATTGTGAAAGGGGAAACAATGTTGATGAGGTTTCCATGATTTATAACTTTCCTGTGTATTGAGATGATTATGTGAGCTTGGTCCTTTATTCTATTAATATGGTTAGTATGTTAACTGATTTTTTTTTTACAAATCCCACTTAACAATAATACATAATACAGTTTATATGCTGATGAATTCAATTTGATCATATTGTGTTCAAGATTTTCCACCTCTATTGTTTCCTGTGCTAGCTCACTTTTTTATCAGGGTAACACTGGCCTCAGAGAATGGAAAGTATATCCTCATCTCTAATTTCTGAAAGAGTCTGCAAAGCATTGGTATTATTTCTTCCATCATGTTTAATACAACATTTGTACGGGTGACGTATGTGTAGGAAATTTTTTTTAAATATATTTTATTAATTTTTTACAGAGAGGAAGGAAAAGGGATAGAGAGCTAGAAACATCAATGAGAGAGAAACATCGATCAGCTGCCTCCTGCACGCCCCCTACTGGGGATGTGCCCGCAATCAAGGTACATGCCCTTGACCGGAATCAAACCCGGGACCCTTCAGTCCACAGGCCGATGCTCTATCCAATGAGCCAAACCGGTTTTGGCTAGGAAATTTTTTTACATTACTTACTTCTTATAGGAAAATTCAGATTTTCTATATCTTGAATTAGGTTTGGTATTTTGTGTCTTTCTAGGAATTTGTCCATTTCATCTATGTTATCTAATTGGTTGGCATAAAATTTGTTCATAATAATTATTTATAATCCTCTATGACTCTTTCACATTCTTCTTCCTTTGGAAATACTCCGTCTCTAAAGTCTCTCACTATGACTTCTTTCTGACCACAATATTTTATCTCTTCCCAACAAATACAGGATGGGACAAAAGTAGGTTTACAGTTGTGAGTGTGTGAAGCAGAGTTTATTCTTGCATTATTTATTAATTATATTATTTTCCATAAAAACAACTGTAAACCTACTTTTGCCCCAAACAAATGTAAGCCTACTGTTGCTCCACCCTATATATAACTCTGCCTTTTGTTTGTGCTAAAATTCTAGAAAGATTGGTCTGTACATAGAAATCACTTGGAGAATTACTTTAAAATAAAGATACATGTGCCCACTTCAGAACTAAAATATGAAAGGACAATACTGACATGTAGAAAAGTCTGTGCTAGGAATCGTTTCTACCACTTATAAGCTATGTGTCCTTGACAAGTTACCTTATCTCACTAAGCCTTACTTCCCTCATCTATGAAATAAGAATAACAACAGAACCTACTGCGTATAATCACTATGAGAATTAAAATAAATAACACATAGGAAATGCTTACCAAAAAACAGGCCATTATTATCTATGTGGATGCGGCTCTGTTGGTGTATTTTTTTAATGTATCCCAGAAACCAAGTAACTAATAAATTACCTCTTTGTGCCTTAGAACCTTGGTTTCCACGTCTTTAAAACAGGAATAATAGTAATACCTACCCTATATTGTCGAGATAAAATAAGTTAGGGCTGTAAATCACTTGGAACATACTAAGTACTTTATGAGTGTTATTAGGTAAATAAATGAAATTATTGATATATCTTATCATCTGCTCACTGCTATCATTCTTCTCCATCTTCCTCTCCTCCTCCTCTCTATAATAAAGACCTCAACCACTAAATCCAGGCTAGTACTCATTCTCTAACCTTTGGAAGGCTTTCTTCCACATCAGTGAGTTTAATTGCCATATTTTCCTTTCCAACAATTGGAATAATTAATATCTTTTTAAAAAATTCTTTATCATTTAAAGTATTACATATAGTATTTATTGCTCTTGTTCTCTTCCATTTTAGTTATCTGAGCATTTCACATGATTCCCGAATCTCCCTCTGCCAACATACTTTCTCCAAAGCTCCAGGGTTTCACTGCCACTGCCTGCCCAGGTGCCTGCTTTCCACCTCAGCTGGCCACCCTGCACTCACTCTTCTATCTCGCAACCTGTTACCAGATCAAACTCACCAACACAGAATTCAATGTCATTCTTCTGCTCAAATCCTTCAACAGCTTTCTCCTTGCCAGCAAAATAAACCTCTATCTCCTGTTATTCAGCACCTTCCACAGCTCCCATTGCCTTCTGATGCCTTCCTTCCTATTTGTTGTTTTCAAATAATTACCATTTGATGAAACTATATTATTTCCTATTCCCTAAGTACGTCGCAAGGTTTTTGGTCATGTCTGAATTTGTCTTCCCCGCCCTTAAGTTTGTAATTATCTGTTTCATCTATCATAAGCAGGGGAATGAAATCAAGAAAATGAGTTTGAGTAGAACTGGACTAATTTTAACAAATATGTGCTCCATTCAGATGTTACAGATCAGAGTCCTGCCCAGAGGCAAAGCCAACCCCACACATGAGGAAGCAGAGGCAGGTGTTACACCTGGGAAGTTTTATCTTCTCTTGGAGGTGATCGTTATCTCCTTCTCTTGCAAGTTCCTTCTGCAGTAGGCGTTTTATTTAAAATGTCTTTATTTATTTCAGCAAGAAGAAGAGAGAGGTAAAGGAGAGAGGGTTAGAAATATCAATGATAAGAAAGAATCATTGATGAGCTGCCTCCTGCATGCCCCACACTGGGGATTGAACCTGCAACCTGGGCATGTGCTCTGACTGGGAAGTGAACCATTACCTCCTTCCTGGTTCATGGGGGGGAATTCAACTACCAAGCCATGCAGGCCGAGTTTTTTATGTCACTTAACTTTCTCCTATGATGACAACTAATAGCCTGTATCTTAAAAAAATACATAAATGTGTGAAAATGTTGCTGGGTAGGATAGACCTTCCTTATCCTCTTTACCGTCTGGAGTTCAATATCCCATCAGTAGGCTGACACAGGAAGTGAGACTATCAGACAACCAGTGAACATACCACCAAAATTTATTGGATTATTTTCTGGTTCTCACATCTTTAACATACTCATTTTAGATCAACACCAGACATTAATAATTAATATGTTACATAACATAAGCAAAGGGAGGAAAACAAATATATGTAAAAATTGTAAAAAATACTTGATTAATCAAGCTCATATTTCACTTACATGTATAAACATGTGTAAACATGTGTATATATACCTATATTTGTTCATATAAATGTGGGTATGTATGTAGTATGCGCATATATATATATATATATATATATATATATATATATGGCAAGAATAAACTTGAATGACCACACTGTGTGGTCAAGTCATGGTCCCTACCATCTATCTTAACTGTTAACTATGATATTTCACTCTCACTCCAACCCACACAGTCTATTGCTTGAGGACTTTACCTGTCGTTATTTGCCTTCTCTCCTGCCTCTCAGTTCAGGCCACACTTTTTCTTGTATCTCTGTTAACATAGAGCACAGTATCTTGAACAAAGTAGCTGCTCCCTAGTAGGTTACCGAGACTGAGAGTAAAATGCTCTGAAGAGCGGTTGCTCATTGCTGTTCTACATTCACCCGTGAGTCCTCAGAGTGGAACACAACACCCAGGGTGAAAGTCGAAGCTTTCAGAGCTCCATTAATTTACTCACAATGCAGGAATACCATTTATTAAATTTCTGCTCCAATGAGATAAGTGCTACCCTAATGACCTGAAAGAGTTAATGCATCTTGGAAAAGACCCAAATTGCTCTCTAAAGACAGTTTATTCAATGAAGTGACTACAACCCAGATTTCAATTAGCAGTTCAGTTACTAAAGACTTCTTCATTTCGGTTATGTGCAATCTGTGAACATTATCATGGCCACAAAAACAAGCTTTGCTCATAATTCATTCACAATGGAATCAGAAGGAATAACAAGTGCAGATTCAGGTCCAAATAATGTTCATTTTGTACCAACTGAATGCCAGGTTCCGTGGTAAGTACACTCTCACTAGGATTTGAGGGACACACTGGAAAGACTGGGAGGTGACAGGGTTTGGAGGCACTGGGGATACAAAAGACATGAGACAAAGGGCTCCTTTCTGTGAGGACCCACAGAGAAGCTCTTCACTGAACCCATGGAGGCTCTTCAGAATCAGGTCTCAGTCTATCCAATTGCATCTTACCCTCTTCAGTGTGAATCATGTATATGCTAAGGTACTCCCTGTTAGGAACACATGCATGTCATTCCTCTCTTGAAAGTTCTTCCCACGTGCCTAAATCCTAGCCTTCCTTAAAAAACCAGTGAAGCTCCTAACACATGCACAAAACCCTCTCTGACCAAGCTGTCTAAAGTCATCCTTTAAATTCCTGCAGACCCACAGGTGATTAGCTGAATTTGGGAATTAGTCACATGCTGTATATTGAACTTTTCCTGTATTTATCTCTTGAACTCCCAACATGGCTTGACAAGAGGGCACTTTGTCCAACACCTCCCTGTGTTACCACAAATGCATCTCACATTGCAGTACCTTAACTGAAATCATTTATAACTGAGCCAGAAACTTAATATCGCTCTTTCTAGACTTTGTCAACTTTTACATCTACGTGATTTTGACTATAACATAAGCAAAGGTATTCTGTCTCAAGATGACTAAATATACATATATGTATCTCCCTTGAGTAAGATACTAACCTGATGAAGAATACCTGTGACAGCCTGGTTAAATAAGAACTAATCCTATTTTATCACTTTTGTTACAAAAATAAAATAAAGAAAGAAACCCAAATCTATAATAAGCCTATGATTATTATACACTATTTCTACTAAAATGGTGTGTGTTGATTCAAACCATGCAATTAAACTAATTCATTCATCTACTCACTTGAGGTTCGCCCATAATTTGAAAGGTTAACCAAATTAACTGGACTGCTGGTTTAAGTTCATTTATAGTAAATGTAGAAACTCCAGGGTCCAAAACTGGAGTACTACTTCTTGATATTTCTGTCACCCAATTTAATTATTTTACATTGGTTTTTCTATTTAACTTTACTTCTCTTTGTTTTATTTTGATGTTTTATTTAAAGGCAATATATGCTCATAAATATTTCAAGCAGTACAGAAACGTGTAAAGATTCAAGTATTCTTTAATAGTACTGTTATATGTAATACTAGAGGCCCAGTCAGTGCACGGGATTTGTGCACTGGTGGGAGGCGTGGCCTATGCAAATCAGCCCGCTGTGGGAGTGCCACTCATCCCGGTCAGCCGAGTGGCGCTCCCACTGTGGGAGCACACTGACCACCAGGGGGCAGCTCCTATGTTGAGTGTCTGCTCCCTGCTGGTCAGTGTGCATCATAGTGACTAGTCAACCAGTCATTCTGGTCATTCTGCCATTTGGTCACTGGGCTTTTATTATATAGGATATTCTACTGGGTTGTCTTTGTTGATACTTTGTTTCATTATTTTCTTTATTTTTGTTAATGTGAACTATAGCTTCCATTTTATATATCTTATTGATTTTTTACAGAGAGGAAGGGAGAGGGAGAGAGAGTTAGAAACATCGATGAGAGAGAAACATCGATCAGCTGCCTCCTGCACACCCCTTACTGGGATGTGCCCACAACCAAGGTACATGTCCTTGACCAGAATCGAACCTGGGACCCTTCAGTCTGCAGACCAACGCTCTATCCACTGAGCCAAACCAGTTAGGGCTTGTTTCATTATTTTCTCTTGTCATTCCCCTAAATACTAATAAGCAGTGTGCTGCACAAAGTACCTAAGAAATGCATTATCTGCCTCTATCAGAGAGCTCAAGTCTATGAGCAAGTAGGAAAAAAACCTGCCAGATTGGAAGCATATGGTCCAATGGGATTCTTTGGGCTTTGTATGGTCCCATTTGCCATACAACACACCACAATTTGTTAATTATTGACAGCCTACACCGACCTGTTCCAACCCATTTAACTTTTCTGCCTCCAGACCCAAGAGCAATGTCTGAGCTGCTGAAACACCTGAGTTTAGAAAGAAGTTGCATACCTGAACCACTTCTCTCTCTGAAATCTACATCTTTTCATTTTAACTCTCAAAAAAACAATGCCATCCAGTAGAGAGATGTGATACAAAACAGCATGGCAAGATGTGAGAGGGACTGTTTGTAAACATGACTTCAGAACATGAGAGGGAGAGGAAACTGAGTTATGAAAACTGCCACAGCTCCGTCTAGTTATCCTTGTCCCTATCATACCCCTCAGTAACAAGCTCATAACATAAAGCCAGTCATAGAAAAGAAAAAGACAGCATGCTATTTAAATACCAACCATGTTAACTCGGGAGCAATACAGTACAATTCAGGTACCTCTTGTTCTCTGCTAATTGCTTGAGGCATCCTGCTATGGAGAAGACTGAGACAGTAGCCAGGCCCTAGCCCTCTTTAAATGCCAGCTCTTCATAAGAAACTCCAAAAAGGTCTTAATTGCATTTACCAGGAGCTCATGAACTTTAAAACTTGCTAATCAGATTTCCATGTAAATGGAATGACGATTAAAGGTTAAGTACAGGTTTCTAAAGTTTCAGAAGTTGAGAATATATTGCCCTTCACAGGGGGAGGGGTACGGGGGGACTCTATCAGCCTTGACAGGAACTAAACATCTTAATTATAAATGCAGAAGTGCCATGCTTATTTTTACATGAAGTTCTATTTTCAAATGTCAAAGTTAATCATGCACTTGAGTAAAAATGTGCAGCATTCACTTTGCCAAAGAAGAAGCGCCTTAGCATTCTTGTCTGCATCAACATCTGCAGGTCTCCAAAAATGTCTCAGGTGTCCCCTCCGCCGTGGGCCCTGCCTGTGCTGCAGGCGAACCTTCCACAGACAGCCCGTAATTGCTCTCCATCTGAGGAGTAATCGAAAGCCACACGTCTTCAATCAAGTCTGCTTCATATTTATGTGGCTCAGGAGAAACACAAGGAGCTTCCTCCATAAATTCGCTGCACCTGTGTCCCTGGAGTGACATGTTGACAAATGCACATGACATCTCCTCCACCTCCAATACGAATTTCTAATTCTTTGAAAGAATATATTTGATCAATTACAGTGTCATCACAGTGAAAAAGCAAAACCATGTCTTTGGAGTGCACTTCACAAAATTGGCGAGTGCTTGTTTTCTGCAACAGGATAAACGACAGATCCCAAACCCCAGAGTCAGGTCCTCGTCCCAGCTTTAATGCTCAATCTCAGATCCTCCAGCTCAAGAGGCGCTAGGTACAACAACTGCTGAGCACAATAATGACTAAGATGAATGGCTGTGTAGTGCTCTGCACAAAATAACTGCACAGCTCAGATTCAGAAAATATTTGGAGTGTATTATCTAGCCAGTAAAAGTAAATAATTCTTCTTTAAGCTCAATATACACACACGGGAGGAAAAAACTCCTTCCGCAACCCTACTGTTTTTCTGCTTTTGTCTCTGATGATACTTCTAATTCACCTTTCTTTCATTCCTTGTAAAAGTCTGAGAAAGTTCAGTGTTTGTTCAATGCGAAGTATCTACAGCGTACTTTACAAGAGAAGCACAGGCTCCTGTGTTACTGCCAGAGCAGGGCTACAGCCACCGCTGCTGTTAAATCACTTCCAGTAATTATACTACTGGAATTCAACTTAGCTACAGAGCAAACCAAAGCTTGTGAGTTTTACAGAAATCTGTAGGTGAAAAAGTAGTACAATAAAATGGTTAGCCAACTTAAGTTAAAAAAAACAAAACAAAACAAAACGGGCAAGAGACGAATTTTTAAATGGTTCCTTTTGAAAACGCCTCAGTTCATTTATGAGGTCCTTTTAGCAGACTCTGCAATTGCATCTCAAGGGCTGTATAACAATGGGCTATACCCATGGTCCGCAAACTGCGGCTCGCGAGCCACATGCGGCTCTTTGGCCCCTTGAGTGTGGCTCTTCCACAAAATACCATGGCCTGAGCGAGTCTATTTTGAAGAAGTGGCATTAGAAGAAGTTTAAGTTTAAAAAATTTGGCTCTCAAAAGAAATTTCAATTGTTGTACTGTTGATATTTGGCTCTGTTGACTAATGAGTTTGCAGACCACTGGGCTATACCAACTGGAAACGAGAAGGGGCTTCCTCCTCCTGAGAATAAAGCTCCAGTTTTACATGTGGTTCAGTCCAGCAAGTATTAAGAAGGTTTTATGAGCAATCTGACTGAGATAGTGGTCCCACTCAGTATGGGGAGCCCTAAGCTGGAGGAAGATGGTTGACTGAGCCATCACACCTGCTTCTTTCTGCTGCCCCTGTGACCACCAGCATGCAGCAAGGCTCTGCATCAGGGATTCTGAGATTAGTCTGGGAAGCAGAATTTCTCAGCAGAAAAGCATCTCATTCTCCTCTGTATTTCCCCAAAGAAGCTTATACTAAGTCTACTGTGTGTGTGCACTCAAACCTAGCTGAGTAAACGGTTGGAATGCAGATAAACTCCATAAGGCTGACCTCATTAGTGCCCTGTTCTCCTGAAGTGGGTTTACCCAACAAGATGATCAGGACAGGGGTCCATAAAAACAAACAAAATCCCCCGGAGTTGATCTTTAAAAACACTCTCTTAATGCCTGAGCAGAGTGGCTCAGTGGTTAAGTGTCATCCTATGAACCAGGAGGTAATGATGGTTCGATTCCCGGTCAGGGCACATGCCCGGGTTGTGGGCTCGATCCCCAGAGTGGGGCTTGCAGGAGGCAGATGATCAATGATTCTCTCTCATCATTGATGTTTCTCTCTCGCCCTCTCCCTTCCTTTCTGAAATAAATAAATAAATAAATAAATATATATATATATATATATATTAAAAACAAACAAAGAAAAACAGCCTCCTATTAATCAATACCACCACAATACTCACCCCAGGCCACTAATCAGACTGACCTATCTAGCATGGAACAAAATCGAACAAGTGTGTCTCAAAATCAATCCAACACATGTGCCTTTATTCAGAGTCCCACTAATTTGAAAACCACCCCATTTCCCTCTGCCACATCAAATCCAACCACCTTTCAGGCCCCGCACAAATATCAACTTTTCAATGGTGTTTCTATTCATTCCACAAGCCCTGAGTGGAAGGCACTGTGCTGGGCACAACAGCACACAGCTGCACAGGACAACCTGTGCCCTGAGGGAGCTCATGGCATTGCTCGGTGGTCATGCTTCCTTTGAACCGGAGCACTGCTTCTCTGCTGGCTTAGACAAACAACGCTGGAAACAAACGTCACCAAATGTATTCCATCTCAAGGTGCAGCACAGCAGAGACTCCAGCTGCTGTCTTGGTTCGTATCTCTGTTCTCCATAGACTCTCTGCCTTGTTTTCTGTAATTTCCTTTATTAGTTTAGAAAATATTTACAAATGTTTCCTATGTGGTAGGTTCTACCTAAGTACCTTAATTGGTCACTGCTGCTATGTGGAGCGACCCAGTTCTCCAACTCACCAATCTGTCCTTGGTCCTGGGCTCTGTGATGCCCAGCTGCATGCTGGTGGCAGCTGCCCCAGCAGTGAGCTCTGAGAACGTGGGAGGCAGGTCTATCAATAAGCACAAGACCATCTGCACCTTTCAGAGCAGCTTATGGAGCTCAATCCACATCTCCTCAGTTGTCTCACACACAAGACACTGATTACCAGTGGTCGCCAACCTTTCGAACCTCATAGACCACCAGTGGTCTGTGAACCAGCAGTTGGAAACCGCTGGGTTAGACAGTACAGAATCTAGTTTTCTGTTACTAGTATTCCCAATCTATCTGAGTGGCTCCATCTGAAGTTCCTTCTCCTGAGGGTATTCAATTACATGTTCTCATGAATGTAAATTATGATGAGAAGGCCATAGACCAGTGGTCGGAAAACTCATTAGTCAACAGAGTGGCAAACTGCAGCTCACGAGGCACATGTGGCTGGTGAGCCGCGGTTTGCCGACCACTGCCATAGACTTATCATTGCTTATAGTGATGTACTTTCATGCAGGGAAGATATAGTAATTATCTATTTTGTTGGCCTTGGTACAGCTATTCTTTTTTCTGGACCCATGAAGCCATTACCTGAACATTTTCTGGCCAAAGGTTGACCCCTCCAGAATCTAGTTACCCATATAAATACAGTGATTCAGTTACAATAACCCACAAGCAGAAATTAGAATCGTTAATAACAATGTATAGGCTGGGATATAGTTGCTTCCATTCCCTTTACGCTTACTTTCAACTGAAATGTATGTTTTACCAGTAAATAATAGCTTCCATGAAAAAAGGCAGAACAAAACTAGACTGAATGCAGCAAGGCAAACAAAGACATTCTGATTTAGCCCAACGTGGAAGGAAACAGACTGCTCGCATAATTTATTATAATTTATATTCTTAGAGGGTAAAGTTATTATAATCAATAATTCTAAAATTAATATCCTATCTAATAAAAGAGTAATATGCAAATCAACCATCACTCTGCTATACCCACAAGCCACGCCCACCAGGCAATCAGGAGTGAGTATGCAAATTAACCCCAACCAAGATGACTGCAGCCACAGAACGAGCAGGAGGCTTGGGTTTCCCCAATAATGGAGGAAGCCAAGCTTTCTGCACACCCTGGCCAAACTAGGCCTCCACACAAGGCTACAAAGTTTCAATTATAGAAGATAAATAAATCCCAGATACCAGGGCCTCCGCTTGGGTTGCTGGGGAGCGTGGCTGGCCTGCAAACCACCACAAGCCCCTCACCCAGGCCACCCCACGCCCCAAGGGAACCCCTACCCTGATCCGGAACACCCTTCAAGGCAAACCAGCTGGCCCCCACCTAAGCATCAGGCCTCTATCCTATTTTATAAAAGAGTAATATGCAAATTGACCGTCACACACAAGATGGCCGTCCCCATGTGGACACAAGATGGCCACCACAAGATGGCCTGCAGGGGAGGGCTGTTAGGAGGGACCAGGCCTCCAAGGGAGGGCAGTTGTGGGCAATCAGGTCAGCAGGGGAGGACAGTTGGGAGGGATCAGGCCTGCAAGGGAGGGCAGTTGGGGGCGATCAAGCCTGTAGGGGAGGGCAGTTAGGGGTGATCAGGCCAGTGGAGGAAGGAAGTTGGGGGCGACTGGGCCTGCAGGGAAGGGCAGTTGGGGGGAACCCAGGCCTGCAGGGGAGAGCAGTTTTGGGGGCCCAGGCCTGTAGGGGAAGGCAGTTAGGGGTGACCAGGCTGGCAGGGGAGGGCAGTTAGGAGTGACCAGGCCTGCAGGGGAGGGCAGTTAGGCATCAATCAGTCTGGCAGGGGAGCAGTTAGGCATCAATCAGGCTGACAGGGGAGTGGTTAGGGGGTGATCAAGCTGGAAGGCAGAAGCGGTTAGGGGAAATCAGGAATGCAGGCAGGAAAGCAGTTGAGAGCCAGCAGTCCTGGACTGTGAGAGGGATGTCCAACTGCCCGTTTAGGCCCGATCCTAACAGGATCCTAACAGGATCGGGCCTAAACGGGCAGTCGGACATCCCTTGAGGGGTCCCAGATTGGAGAGTGTGCAGGCTGGGCTGAGGGACACACACCCCATCCCGCTGTGCACAAATTTCATGCACTGGACCTCTAGTATAATAATGAATATTAATAATATTAATAAATAATGTAAATTTACAATTTGGGACATTGTAGAGAGGGAAATAGCTGCACTGCTTATGTTTCAGGGAATTCTGCTTCTTTTGCTGCTTGAAACATCACTAGGACTGAGAAGGCTAACCCCTATTTTGTAAAACTACTGTTTGGAATTTTTTATTTTTTAGATGGCTTCTTATTCTAAAAAAATAACTTTGCTTTCTAGCCTGCTTTAGCCCGCTTGAATAATGAGGAAGATAAACTTAGCTGTCTGACCTTGTAGGCCAGAGACTAGATATGCCCATACTCTCAATGCCATGCCAGGTGTATTTTTTAATTGGATAGAACTGTGTTGTTTTCAAGGCCAACAGCGAGATAACCACTAAGCACACATATGGCTGGCTCTTTAATAAAAAGGGAAGTTCTGCTTGTAGCCTTGCTCAGAATTTGAATTCATTTTCTCTAAGCCCACCAGTGAATAAAGTGTGACTCCAAACTCTCTGAGCATTGCTTGATTTATTCCAGTTCTCTGTAACAGGACCATGGGTAGATCATAATTTTTAAATCAAAATAGCAATAAATTAAAACCCATAAATCTATAGAACACCAATTATACATATTATACACACAGTTTGAAAGGTGCAGTGAGTGTTTTCCACGTGGACATTTACTAGCTCACCCTTGTCCATATACTAGTACATCACATGACATGAATTTTCAGATTCATCAACTCCAAAACAGCTTTCAGAAAAACCTAGAACTCTCCATAGTCAAAGGTCCTACAGGTAACTTTAGAAAATAATGACTTTTTTCCCCTCAAGTGTCAGTCATGATATTTTAACTAAAAATCTATGATAGGAATCCAAATGTAGTATTCCTGAGGTTTGTAACAGAGAAGTAGAAAGTTGGCAAGATAATAACTCTACCACATTATAATCACACATTTTCACCTTAGAAAATGCTCTTTTCTTAGCAGGGAAGGAGTTCTATGTTTTGTGATCTTCAGCCTAACAATGAACCAAAGCAAATCCTCTGATGGAATAAAGGTATTGTTAAAGAAATAATTAAAAACATAATACAAAACATAACAGAGTTGTTTCAGGATAGAAGAAATTTCCTTTTAGGAATGAATTTAAGGAAACATCTCCTAATCTATTTGGAAACTGAATATTTAGAATGTTTTCAGTCCAGTTATGTGTGAATAGGTGTAAAAATGTAATAACAGCCTGCCTCTAATTTTCTTTAAATTGACATTTAAAAGTACCCTGAACCACACAATTTAGAATTTAATCATATATTATCTTGAAATGTCAGTGTTGATAAAAATAATATTAGCTTGATCTCAACTAGGAAGCACCTAAGAACAAGCATCATTTTCTGCTTTTTTTGTGTGTCCTTCATTATCCATAGATGTTGCTCAATTCCAATCACATGAACTTGGAAAGAAAATCATCCTGCTTTCAAAGTAAAGTTGTACATTTGACATTTAACCTGTTACCCTTAACTGTTTAAGAGTTACATATTATAAAGGAAACTTTCTAAAGCAAAGAATACCTTGTTTGCTAAAACAGCTAATTAACCAAGAGATGATACCTTTAGTATAGAGAATATATTCTCCTTAATACATGTTTAAAAAATTACCAACTTACATGTTTATGATTGGTTTTCCTTAGAAAATCTTCTTATAATAGACACAACAGGAAAAAAAAATATGATTCTCTGGATGCCTTATAAAAAAGTAGCACAAAAGATAATAACTTCAAAGAAATTACTTTTAAATTAAGTAAAAATAAAATGTTTGAAATTTTCAGTACATATTTTCAATTTTTAAAGGGTCAGAAATCTATATGCTATTATCTAAGAGCAAATGTAAGAGAAAAGGTAACTATATCTGTTGATGATGTCCTGATAGCAATACAAAGCAAATGCAATCTCCAATAGCAAGTAAGCATCGGTGTTCCGTGCTATCAATTACCACCAAGAATTTTTATTATGGAACTTTCTTCTACTATATTCCATGTAGAATCTGGTCAACCAACATTATTAAAATCACTGAACCTTATTGCAAAAAGAAGAAATATATTTCTGCTTTCATAGAAAATGATTTCTATAACCCTGCTGTATTATTTATAGTTCACAATGGTTTTTATATTCTCACAGTCTACTACAGATTTTTCTTAGTGATTTATGTTAGGCTTTTGTAAATCCTCGTTCATATTTATGGTTTATTCTCCTCCCAGAAAAGGTAGCAATCCAATCCATGTCTGTGTCATGATAAACTCACAGGCTGACAGACTTTAAACAAAGGGAAGGAGACTGAAGAACAACTGGCAATGCCACTGTCAGGTGCTTTTCATATGGAGAAAAATACAAATGGATTAGAGAACTGAACAACTAACCTCACGTGACACTGTTTTAAACAGACGTATATTTCAAATGTCCATATACTGCTCATTTGTTCAGAGCAAACACAAAGGTTAGTAGTTCACATACGTAACATTCTGTTGGCTATTTTGTCATTATTGCTAAGAATGTGTTTCCACCGTGTACATTTGTCAGATTGTCAGTTACTGTCAATAATCCATAATGGTGGAGAATCAAAACAGTCTACTTTAACTTTCATGAGGGAAAAAAAAAACCCTATTATCTAGAATTGATTGGCATTAGCTATTATGGACATGCAGGATGGGCAGAGCGGAAAGCGAGTAGGCTGTGAGGATGACTCCTGACCGCTCGCTATGTCTGTGCATGGGGCATGTTCTACCTCTTTTGGCACCAGCTTTCCCCTCAGACACATTTACTGCTTCTCATAGCCACACATGACACATCCCCATATTTCTTACATTCTAAAGTACACACTTTCTCAAATGTTGCACATCTGAAATAATTACAAAATCTTTAAAAATAGGTACCAAAAGAAACCAAGATGGTGGCATAGGTAAACAACTAAACTGCTGCCTCGCACAACAATTTCAAAACTACAACTAAAAGACAAAACGGACAGCATCCAGAACCTCAGGAAGGCTGGCTGAGTGGAAATTCTACAACTAGAGGGAAAGAGAAAAGCACACTGAGACTCAGAGGAGCTGCAGTAGGCAAAGGTACTGAGACACGTGCACAGAGAGGACTGGCAACTGAGTGCGTGGCTGGCTTTCTCAAGGGGGAGGGAGACAAAAGCTCCCGACTACACTGAACTCCAGTTCCGGGCAAGACTCTGGGGACCCAGACTCATACGGGGTGAAACTGGACTGTCAGGAAAGAGAAAAGCACACTGAGACTCAGAGGAACTGTGGAAGGCAGAGGTACCAAGGTGCACACGTGGAGAGGGCAGGCAACTGAGTACGCAGCTGGCTTCCTCAAGTGGGAGGGAGACAAAAGCTGCCAACTGCACTGAACTCCAGTTCTGGGCGAGACTCTGGGGGCCCAGACTCATTCGGGGAGAAACTGGACTGTCTGGCAGTGGGCGATACTCGAGGGCAGCTTTCTCTCAGAGGTGCTTGCAGCAATTACCACGGGACACAGGGGCCTATTAGGGCAGGGCTGACAGGAAACTAATGCTGCCTGCTCCGCCCTGAGACTCCACCTCATCCGAGCTGAGCACAGAGGCTTTTGCAAGTCTTGTCTCATAAGGGTGTCTCCAGCACAGAAGTTCTCCCAGCATAGACACAGCTGATCCTCACAGCCTATTAGCCTGGAAGTCAATTCCTCTCCAGTGATACCAACAACAATCAAGGCTTAACTACAAATTAGCCTGGAAGTCAATTCCTCTCCAGTGATACCAACAACAATCAAGGCTTAACTACAATAAGACTGTGCACACAGCCCACAAAGGGGTGCACCAAGAGTGTCCACCTCAGGTAACTGGGGAGGCTGAGCCACTGTGCCCTATAGGACACCTAGCAAACAAAGCCACTCTATCAACTCAGGGAAGCAGCAAAAATGTGGAGACAAAGAAACAGATCACAAATGAAAGAAATGGAAGAAAGCAAACAACTGGATATAGAGTTCAAAACCATGGTTATAAGGTTTTTCAAGAATTTTCTAAAAAAGGCTGATAAATTTAGCAAAAACCTCAAGGATATGAAAAAGGACCAACTAGAAATTAAGCATAGACTGACTGAAATAAAAAATAGTATACAGAGATCTAACAGCAGACTAGAGGATCGCAAGAATCAAGTCAAAGATTTGAAATACAAAAAAGCAAAAAACACCCAACCAGAGAAGCAAAAAGAAAAAAGAATCCAAAAATATGAAGATAGTGCAAGGAGCCTCTGGGACAACTTCAATTGTACCAACATCAGAATTATGGGGGTTCCAGAAGAAGAGAGAGAGCAAGATACTGAAAACCTATTTGAAGAAATAATGACAGAGAACTTCCCCCACCTGGTGAAAGAAATAGACTGACAAGTCCAGGAAGTGCACAGAACCCCAAACAAGAGGAATCCAATGAGGACCACACCAAGACACATCATAATTAAAATGCTAAGAGCAAAAGACAAAGAGAGAATATTAAAAGCAGCAAGAGAAACACAGTTAATTACCTACAAGGGAGCACCCATACGATTGTCAGCTGATTTCTCAACAGAAACTATGCAGGTCAGATGGGAGTGGCAAGAAATATTCAAAGTGATGAATAGCAAGAACCTACAATCAAGATTACTCTACCCAGCAAAGCTATCATTCAGAATTGAAGGTCAGATAAAGAGCTTCACAGATAAAAAAAAGCTAAAGGAGTTCATCACTGCCAAACCAGGATTACATGAAATGCTGAAAGGTACTCTTTAAGAAGAAGAGGAAGAAGAAGAAAAAGGTAAAGATAAAAATTGTGAACAACAAATACATATCTATCATCAAGTGAATCTAAAAATCAAGTGAATAAAAAAATCTGATGAACAGAATAAACTGATGAATATAATAGAATCAGGGGCATAGAAAGGGAGTGGACTGACAATTCTCGGGGGGAAAGGGGTGTGGGGGTGTGGGAAGAGATTGGACAAAAATCATACACCTATGGATGAGGACAGTAGGGGGGAGGGGAGGGTAAGGGTAGAGGGTGGAGTGGAAACCGGGTGGAGGGGAGCTATGGGGGGGGAAAAGAGGAACAATTGTAATAATCTGAACAATAAAGATTTATTAAATTTTAAAAAATAGCTGTTTTATAATAGATATACACTTTACAGATCTTTTTCCATTTTCTTTTAATCTTATGCTTCTTAGTGTATTTTAAATCAAGGAAATGAGATATTCACTAATATTGCTGCTATGGGGCAATTACATCTAATTTAGTTTTATTCCTCTTCCTTCCTCTCTGCTTTTTTTTTTTTTTTTTTTTGTCTTTTTTCTTTTTGTCTAAACAGCTTGGCTGTTTAACAAATCACAGTATATTGGACTAATTATCAGACCCTCCTTCTGAGTAGAAGAAAAAGGTTTAAAAGCAGCACTATCAAATTGTACACTAAAATGGTTAAGATGGTATATTTGTGTTTTTACCATAAGTAACTTAAAAAAAAAAAAAAAAGTAAAAGCAAGGTACCAGGTCTCTTTGGAATCACCCTGGTATACAGCTCTGTCTTCTCAACTCAAAATCATTGACCTTTTTCCAACACACCCATTAGCTACAGCTGAGCAGGTCGACCCTAACAATATACTACACTAGCATCATGCTGAAGATCCCACTAAAGAAATCTCAGAACTGGGGACATTCATTCTTTCCCTAGCACAGCAGGTCATTGATGGGTCACCAGCACCTCAAATCCCTAAATAAAATCCCTGTAACTTTTTCACTTACTCAAGGTTTTTAAATAGAATATGCCTGTGGACAAGGGAAAACCCAATATACAAACAAAAATGAAAGATCTTAAATACTATGAATCTATCAAATCAATGAAAGAAAAATTAATTTGGTCAACAATGCAAGAAAGAAAATGTTATCTTATGTGAATAAATAAAGTGTTAATAAATGACCTGGATAAATATTTATAGTAATTTCTGTTAAGCATATACATTTAAAATCCCATTTAAAGCTAAAGAAAATAAGCTTAAAAGAGAAACTTGCCCTAAGTTACAAGTCAATAGGAAGTCTATGACTAGAAATGAGAAATGTCACAGACTTCCAAGTTAAAATGTTAAGATGGTATTTGGCTAGTAGTATCCCACACAATCTCTGCCACAGACCCACTAAAATTCTGACGAATGAAAAAGAGGACACAAGACAACTCAAAATGCTGAAACTGTACCCACACACAACCACTGCCAGAATCTTTAAAGAATTTCCACTAAATACAAGGTTGATGGGACAGGGTTAAGACCTATACGTTTTGGATTATACTTAATGGTTTCAGGGCTGTACCAATGGAAGGAAAGTGTCTGCTCACTTGGAAGTAGGTACAAAAAGCCTTTCCCACTCTCCCATTGTCTGCATGCCCTAAACCAGTGGTCGGCAAACTCATTAGAGCTCAACAGAGCAGCCGCGGTTTGCCCACCACTGACCTAAACCAAACAAAAGTGTGTAACCACCCACTATTACACAGATGCTGACCTGAGAAGCAGCCAGCCCTCTGCTCACCCTCCCCCCCCCACACACACACACACAAGCACTGCTGTTCCTGCCTCTATTAGAAACAGCATGTCAAATGAAACAGTTTGCGAACAAGATGGAGAGGACTGGCAATGGCGCTCTGACAAATAGAATCCTTTTATGTAAAAGGCCATAGGTAAGGACAAAAATAATCATGGCAGATGCATTTGTGTTTATTTTAATATGCCATCTATTCTGTATTATCAGGGAGTCAGGTAGAAATGGAGATTGAAGATTCCATCTCAAGGAAATAGATTTGAATTATAGGAAAACTAGGAACTGAGCTGGCAGATGTACACATGCTATTGATTTCTAGCAGTAAAACTCAGAAAATGATTTCATTAGCACCCAAATGCTAAAATAATAGGCTAAGAGGCATCTTCAAATTCTAACATTCAGCAAACCTTGGGGCTAGGTGACCTTCCTCTCATTTAAGAATGAGTCAACAGTAAAAAGAAAAAGCAAGGAAGAGGGAAATTTCAAGAAACTAGAAAGAAGAAAATTTCAATAAATTCTGGCAACTTCAGTAACAAACAAGAACACATGGCCTTCTGAAATAATAAAAAAATCTTTAAAGAGAAAATGGGCAGAAAGAAAAAGATACCAGGATAAGATTAAAAATGGACAAAGGAAAGATGATAAGAATTGCAAGGAAAATAAAAATGCTATAACAGAAGAGAAAGATGCAGTAAAGGCCACAGGTTAATAATTTATATTCCATAATATAAAATCAGAGGTGCAAAAATCAAATCTCAGAAGTATTCCAAAACAGTGAAGATTGAAAAGGTTGAGAACAGATGATATGAAGATTTGAGAACAGGGACTTAATTCAAGAATTAGAGGAACATTTCTTTTTAAGAAATATATTTATCCACCTGAAGTATATTTTCTTGCTTGACATTTCTGGGGGAATGTCATGAGTAAAACAAAAAGCAGTTACCACATTGGGAGGTAGGGGTGACAATGAAATGATTCTTATCTAGTTAAATTCAATCTGTGATGCAAATAAAAAAAATAGGCAGAATAAAGAACTTACATAAAGAACAAAAATGAGGTTAGCTTTATACTTTCTGAAACACTAAATAATAGAAGACTATGGGACACTATCTATAGGTTTTTAAGGAAAAAGTGTGTGTCCAAAATATATATATATGCTCACATTTTAAAAAGTTCAGAAAACATATGTTCATAGCAGTGAAATTTATAATAGCTAAGATTTGGAAACAGGCCAAGTGCCCATCAGTAGATGAGTTGATTTAAAAAAAAGCACTGTACATTTATATTATGGGATACTATAGATCAGTAAAAGAGAAGGAACTCTTAGCATTTGCAAGAGTATGGCTGGACCTGGAGAATATTATGCTAAGTGAAATAAGCCAGTCAGAGAAAGGTAAGTATCACATGACCTCAACTCACATGTGAAATGTAATGAACAAAATAAACTGATGAACAAAACAGATTCAGAGACCTAAAACCATGGAACAGACCGATAAATATCAGAGGGAAGGTAGGGGTATGTGTGTGTGTGTTTTGGGGGGTGGAGAGATTAACCCAAGAACTTATATTGATATACACATAGCCCATGGACACAGACAAGGTGCAGGGAGGAGGGGGTCAATGAGGGAAGAAAAAAAACAAACAAACAGAGGGGACAAATATAATACCTTCAACAATAAAGATAAATGTTTTAAAAATAAATAAAAAGCTCAGAAAACATAATTTTGAGAGAGTTCATACAATAAGTAACCAGTAAACACTTCCCTAACTTGTGTCTTTCCTCTCCATCTACAGTTATTTATTTTGACTCACAGTCTAAATATTTTAATTGGACACTCAAGAAAATAGCAGTATCATCCTTTCAACCACTCACCAATAGTGATTCAATTATTTCAAACACACTTGGGATAATATTTCAGAAGAATTACTAAAAATAAAGTGTATTTTTCTATCTAAAAGGGAACAGTATATATAGAGCAACATAATAATCTCTTTTTTATTTTGCCTAGAAACTTGAAAAATGATATTTTTTACATCTTTGACACTCATTCTGAATCATTCTTTTTTAAAATATTTTTTTAGGTTTAAATTACAGTTGATATACAATATTACCAATAGCTTTTTAAATGAACTCTTCTCTCATCTAGAGCCTATGATTATGGCTGTATTAGGTATGCTTACAAATACTTAGCATATGAACTCAACTACATTTTTAAAACAATCAAAAGTAAATACATATAAGTACAAATTAAAAATTATCCCTGGGATGTTGGATTCTGGATGATTTTTAAATTTTATACTTTTTTAAGTTTTCTCTACTTTCTAAACATGTCTATAAGGACCATGTAATTACAATTATAAGCAGAATAAAATGCCATATTTAAGTAAGGGTCTAGAATTTTCTGTTGCCAATTTGATGAAAACTTTATTATTTTAATGAAGCAAAAATTTGGAGAAGGAAATCCAATAAAATGTGAACAATAGCTATTTCTAGATGCTGGGAACATGGAAAAGTTCACTCTCCTATTTTTCTCTCTCTTCCAAATTTTCTGTAATGAGCATGTATTATTCTTCCAGTAAAAAATAAGAAAAAAGGGAGAATGGGAATTTCACAGTGGACATTGCAGGAAGAACAGTAAATGAACCAATCTCTTCTTGTAAGGTTTATATAGTCTAGTTTGGGGAAAAGCGAGCAAAAGCCTCTCATTGCCTAAAACAATGTGTAATAGAAAAGGATCAACATTGCTGTTTCCATGCCTCCACATGTGTTAGAAATGGTATGTCTTCTAGAGCATAACAGTGCAGAGCCAAAACACATCTGAATATAAAAAATGATGAAATGCTTAGTTGATTTGGCCAGACTCACTTAAAAACTGAAACGTGAGCTGCCAAAGCAAACTGAAAACTATTTTTCCACTTCATTCTTGATTCATGGTTAAAAATCCAATACTAAACCTGCCAAAGTGACCCTGTGTCTTCAAAGGTGAAATAAACATATGGAAATGTAACCGCAGCCTAAGGAAGACAGGTGACAAAGTGTCAGAAACACATTTACAAAGTTATACTGTAAATTGAAGTTCACCACTTGACAGTTTTGTTAGTCTACATCCGCAAAATAATCCCAAATCAAGAATCTTATCACTACTCCTCTGAAAAAAGTAGCGGTGGTTCTTAGTCCTCTCAGTCCCTGCTGGGTTCTAAGCTCTAGACCATGGCTCTAAATTATTAGTAAGGAGGGACTGGTTTTGCTCTTCTTATAAAGTACAAATAGAATAATATTTTAAAATGAACAAAATCTAAGCTTCAGTTTTATTTTACTCTTCAATCCAAGAGACATAAGATTACTTTGTCCAATCACTCTGAGTTTCTAACTGCTCAAGCTCAATTTCTCTCCGTAGGTCCTTGAAGAGAATAGTACACGCTGGTGCTGGTTGGGGCCACGCCTTGAGCAGTACTATTCCAGTGGAGCTGGAAGCAGGCATGTACTCAGAGGCTAACAGTGAGCCAGCTGGAGAAGCCATATTCATTTTACAGACACACCTGCAGGAGAAGCATGATCAAATCACCAGAGAGAACTTTACAGCACAAAGAATGGAGCAAAAAATACAAACCTAACTGAACAAAATTCCCTTTTAAATGAGAAAAGAGGTGTAATGACCATTTTTGGTTGTAACTGTATTGGGATGAGGGAAGGAAAGGGTTGATCCAGCATCGCTGGTCTCAGGTACAGGCAGAGAATGGTGATGCTAGAGGAGGTCTGTGTGATGCTTTCAAACTCACAACCAGACAGGGAAAGGATTACAATAAGAGTAAGATCCCCCCTGGCCGCTGTGGCTCAGTTGGTTTGGTATCATTTCATGCACCAAACAGTTGCAGATTTGATCCCAGTCAGGGCACATGCCCAGGTTGCAGCTTAATCCCTGGTAGTGGGCATGCAGGAGGTACCCAGCCAATGTTTCAACATAAAAAACCCAAAAGACTCCATCAAAAAACTAACAGACTTAATAAATGAATTAGGCAATGTAGCAGGATACAAAATTAACGCCAAGAAATCTATGGCATTTCTATACACCAACAGTGAACTTACAGAAAGAGAGACTAAAAAGCAATCCCATTTACAGCAATCTATAGATTAAATGCACTCCCCGTTAAAATACCAACGGCATATTTCACAGACCTAGAAAGAACTCTCCAAAAATTCATCTGGAATAAAAAAAGACCCCGAATAGCCACAGCAATCCTGAGAAAGAAGAATAAAGTAGGAGGGATCTCAATACCAAATTTCAAACTGTATTGCAAAGCCACTGTTCTCAAAACAGCCTGGTACTGGCACAAGAACAGACATATAGATCAATGGAATAGAACAGAGAATCCAGATATCGACCCAAACCACTATGCTCAATTAATATTTGACAAAGGAGGCATGAACATACAATGGAGTCAAGACAGTCTCGTCAATAAATTGTGTTGGGAAAATTGGACAGATACATGCAAAAAAATGAAACTAGATCACCAACTTATACCATACACAAAAATAAACTCAAAATGGATACAGGAATTAAACATAAGACGGGAAACCATAAAAATACTAGAGGAATCCACAGGCAGCAAAATCTCAGACATATGCCGAAAGAACTTCTTCACTGATACTACCCCTAGCACAATGGAAGCTAAAGAGAAAATAAACAAATGGGACTACATCAAAATAAAAAGCTTTTTCACAGCAAAAGAAACCATCAACAAAACAAGCCATCAACAAGAAACCATCAACAAGAAAGCCCACTGTATGGGAGAACATATTTGCAAATGTTATCACTGATAAAGGTTTAATCTCCAACATCTACAGGCAGCTTATACAACTTAATAAAAGAAAATAAACGATCCAATAAAAAAAATGGGCAACGGACCTAAATAGAATCTTTTCAAAAGAAGACAGAAGGAAGGCCAAGAGACACATGAAAACATTCTCAAAGTCACTAATTATCCAAGAGATGCAAATCAAAACGATAATGCAGTACCATCTCCCACATGTCAGAATGGCTATCATCAACAAATCAACAAACGACAAGTGCTGGTGAGGATGTGGAGGAAAAGGAACCCTCGTGCACTGCTGGTGGGAATGCTGACAGGTACAGCCACTGTGGAGAACAGTTTGGAGTTTCCTCAAAAAACTGAAAATGGAAATCCCATTTGACCCAGTAATCCCACTCCTAGGAATATATCCTAAGAAACTAGAAACATGAATCAGAAAGGATATATGCACCCCTATGTTCATAGCAGCACAATTCACCATAGCCAAGATTTGGAAACAACCTAAATGCCCATCAGCAGATGAGTGGATTAAAAAACTGTGGTATATCTACACAATGGAATACTAAGCTGCTATAAAAAAGAAAGAGTTCCTACCATTTGCAACAACATGGATGGAGATGGAGAATATTATGTTAAGTGAAATAAGCCAGGCAGAGAAAGATAAATGTCACATGATCTCACTCATTTGTGGAATACAATGAACAGCATAGACTGATGAACAAGAACAGATCCAGAGGCTGAGAAATGTCAATCAGAACGTCATACCTCAGGTAAGGAAGGGGAGATCAAGTGGGGGTAAGGTGGAGAGATCAAGCAAGGGACTTGTGTGCATGCATATGAACCTAATCAATGGACACAGACAACAAGGAGGCGGGGCATAAGTGGGGGGTGGGAGGTTATGGGGGAATAACGACACATATGTAAAAAATTAAAAAATAAAAAATTTAAAAATTTTTTAAAATATATAAAAATAAAATATTACATCTAATCCATACTAGTGGTCACCATAATCTAAAGAGAAATTGTTTCATGTGACAAAGATTTGTAAATGAAACTCTCTGTAGCCTGAAAATTATTTTGGAAGGAAACAAAAAGAAGTTTCCTTCAAAAGTCATAAGGATTGTAACTGAAAGTCAATATATTTGGCCGCTTGAACTAAAGTAAGTAATTTGTGTTTTTGCCTCCTTAACTCTCTCTCTCTCTTAAAATTAATTTTAAAAATCTAAAAAAATAAAAATAAAAAAAGAGTAAGGGCTCTGAAAAGATATGAGTAAGGGCTTTACTGGAAAGACAAGAGAGGCTTCCTTACCAGCATCATTAGAAAGTGTCCTGGTTGCCTGGGTAATCTCAGAGTTAAGGAAACAATACACCTGATATCAACACAGCTCCTGATAAGGTGGTTTGTATAGAGCAGTGGCTCCCACATCCACCACTGCACATAAGAACCACCTGGAGGGGGGAAGTACCATAACCCAGACCCCTGGAGTGGGCCTGAGAATCGGGGTTTTTTTTTTTTTGTTTGTTTGTTTTCTTGAACTCCCTAAGATTATTATAATGTGTAGCCAAGACTGAGAACCACAGAGGGAGTGAAAGGAGCCCTGGCACACACATTCAACCCCTGGGTTCGAAGACAGGCCCTGACAGTGTTTACTTGTGTTAACCTGTACGAGTTACTTGGAATTCCAAAGTCTTATTCTACACAATTGTAAGGGCAAGAACACCCCCACCGTCCCCCATCACTGGGCTTTTGGAACCTCAGATGTGTGTTAACTGTAAAGCACTTTGCACATGTTCCAGAAATCCTTTTCAAACACAATATTTACTAAGGTATTTCTAGGACTCATAAATCTGAAGATCAGAAACCTATGACTGCATATGCACACTTCAGTACATTCTATAATGAGGTTATAAAATTTTCAATTTGTCAAGACATAAGTTGAAAACTTTGAGAAATGCTGTCTTCTAGAACCAAGTTCATGGGAGGAGGAACTTAGCAACCAGTATACTAGGTACATACAATACAGAAACATGAAAAAAATATATACACATACAAAATAATATTCATGTCCATAAAGTTCTACCTACTTCAAAAAGAAGCCCATTCTATTTAAAATAAGAATTTTATATGCAGTTTCTCTCTAGGCAAATAGACATGGTCAAAAAGATCCCCGTAAAAGTGTGAGTTTGAGATGTCATCCAGACTACGACTTCAAATATAACCTGTCTGATAAGACCACTCACCTATCAGCCTGACCTCTCTCCTGAGCACCCAGAAGCATATGCCTACCTGCCAGCTCAGCATCTGCCTTGCAAGCACCACAAACTTCATATGGCCAAACACCAGCCCCAGTTCTTCTCTCCCTTTCCAAATCTTAAAGTGGCCATCTCTTTCTTATCATCAGGACTCAACTCAAGTTGTCATCTCTTCAAAGAGAGCTTGCTGACCACCGTAGCTTGTAGAAGACACCATGAGAACAAATCACACCCTGCTGTGTTGTTCCCTGTTTTATATTTTTCATAGAAACTCATCAGGAAGGAAATTACCGTTATATGTATGTATGTGTTTATTATCTCCATCCCCCCACTAACATACACAATGCATGGGGAAAGGGACTCTGTCTATGTTTTTCATTGCTGTGGCTCCAACATGGAAAACATTATCTGGTACAAAGTCAGTCCTCAATAAGTATTACTCTCCAACTAACAGAGTGTGTGCCCAAATAGAGGCATATGGAGGGAGGGCGAGTCAATAAGATTAACAGAAAAAGAATAAACTACCCACAGTTGATCAGGCTGTTTTAAAGATTTCCTCCTTTTCACACCTGTGACCAAAGTACCCTATACAAAGATACTCTGACACAGAAAATTCCTCTAGGTTCTACTTGCGACTCTCTGCTTTACTCCTTCCTTTCTGGACTCCCTGGTCCATTATGCTCACTCTTACCCAGATTCTGCCTTGTTTCTTTGGGCTAAAACGTTCTTTGGCCAGCCAGCTCGACTCTACAATTTGGCTTTTCCTGAAGACAAAACTCAGATTGAACCCCTGGCCATGCACAGTCAGTGAGTGAGCCTCTCTGATGTGGATGGACTTGGTTCTCAGTACACCTTTTGGGCCAGGATATCAGTATACCCAGGTCTCCTGGGAATAAGAGACTAGGAAGTGGTCATAATTCCCTGAACCACATGGTTCTTGGGGTCTGTCATGTGTCCCAGGTACTGGCACAACCAAAATAAGGGCTCACTCTACCCCAGCTGTCACCACGATGAGGGAAGCTTCCTTCATCTTCCCTCATCACAGCCAGGAAGATGGGGAAATCTTTCCTCAAGACCACTTATGCCACCTACTAACACCCAGAGAGGCAAGCTAACAGGCATGCGCCTGGTCCTACAGAGCAGCAGACGCACACTCCCAGAGCATTGGCTGGGTTCTGCACCCTTGTGCTTGGCCACGGAAAGGGTAATACGCAAGTTTCTAGTATTTGAGTTTCCACCACCACAACTGAAGCAGTAACAGACTCAGGGCAACTATTACACACTTCAGAACAGTCCTAACCCCGAAGCCTAATTTCTGACCTCATCCAAGGCTACCCCAGCTGCTCTCTGGTGAAGAAACCAGAGATGGGCCCATGTTCTGCACTGCACATGAGAAAGGCTACCAAGAGGCTGGTCTGCCTACTGATCATCTTCCCGCTGTGCTGGGCTCTCCTGCTAGGATTCCCTGGAAACCCATCCTTTTCTGCTTGGAACACCGTTTACATTTCCCACTCGTATGCGTAAGTTCCTGGGCCGAGTCATCGCCTACAGAAGAATATCTTCCATAAAGAAGCTATGGCGCTGCCCCTACAGGGAAATGAACTGCCTTAACTCCCTCCATGACTCCCTTCACAGCCACCTCACCAGGTGACAAACCTCCGTTCCCATGGACACACGCTTAGTGTTATGGATTACATCATCATGAGAGTTCTCCTCTATGATCTGTGGTGCTCACCTTTCACTGGTCAACCTTATCCATCTTCACTGCAAGCTTCCCATTGAAAAGCCATCATCTCATACTCAAACAAATTCATCTCCTCTTTATTACAAATGGTACCACTATTCTTATAGTTACATAACACTGATTACTCGGTCAGTTCTGATTTACTTCTTTTCTCAATATCCAGCCAATCTTCAAACCCCTCAAATCCCTTCTTGTTGTAATCAAAATCCATTTACTACCACCTCCTCCATATTCCACTTCATTAATCATCCATCTCTCCCCTTGACTGTAAATAAATTTCTCCTTCCCTACAGGGTTCTTTCCTTGAGTGTATAAATAGGCCCGGTGAGGTCGCTCTCCAGCTCTCATTGAGCCCATTCCAGTCCCCAGCAGACGGAGGAACCTGCAGTTCTCCTCCCACAGCTCTTCAGCATGTTCTGCCATTAGACCGTCATGTTATTGCATGTCAGTGTCTGACTGCCCACCAGGCAGGCCTTCTTGAAGCAAAGACCAAAGTATAATAATCTCCAAAGTATAATAAATATCAATAAATGTAAAAATCCAAACCAACAACAACAAAAGTTACCCACCAATGATTCTCCATTGCCCATGCCAACACTTGTCAACAGGTGGACCATTAGTAACTGGTAGACTGCAAAGACCATATGGTCAGAATTTCACTTCGCAGCTTTCCAAGATTTATGACAAGAGGATAACTTTGCCAGTGGTGCCATACTCTCCTCTGCCCTGCTCAAGATCTCCCATTCATATGTGTACTGTGTTTATACTCATAAACACTCATACCCAAACACACAAAGGATGAGCAATTTTAGTCCCACTGTACCATTCTTAAACACTACCCTGAAGAGGATGACTTGAGCCTTAAAGATAGATGTGGATGGACTTATCAAGTAATGATAAATGCCTCTTCAAGGTGTTAGAAATGATTGTTCCAACTACATATATACATAAGCCTAAGCGGCTGAAAGACCGGATGACCAGACAACCGGCCAGTAGCTATGATGCACACTGACCACCAGGGGGCAGACACTCAACGCAGGAGCTGCCCCCTGGTGGTCAGTGTGCTCCCACAGCAGGAGCACCGCTCAGATGACTGACGCACCAGAAGCCGGGCTCAAGGCTGGCGAGCGCAGCCTCTCCTGCCTCCACAGCAGCGCTATCAAGCAGAGGCTGCGGAGGTAGGTACAGTGGGGCCAGGATGAGCAGGAGCAGGGCAGTGCCCAGCCTGGACTCAGGCTCCTCCCCGGCCGCCTGCCACTTCATGCACTACTACATCCCCCGAGGTGTCCCAGGCCAGGGAGGGACGCATGCCAGGCTGAGGGACCCCCATCGGTGCACGAATCCGTGTCTCTAGTAAAATATAAAATTGAACATCTTTAGTTGGGATTCTTAGATCCTCCAATGACTCAGCCCAAACCTACCTGGACAGGATTTCCTCTCACACCTGCTGTGCAGGTCCACCCTCTGTGCTAGTCCGTTAAAGACAGTCCCTCCTCCCACACAATCCTCCTCCTTTCCTGCTTTTCCTTTCTCCGGTTCTGCTTCCCCAGTCCCACTGGCTTACCTGTCTGTAATACCACTCCCATCCTGAAGCATTTTACAAAAACTTAGTGATCTCGCCTTCCTCTAACTCCCCTGATACTTAGAGGCCATATCATTTATTTGGCATTTACCACAAGCTGTTAAAGTTACAACTTTTGAAATGGGAGATTTGAACTAAGACCTTCCAGTAGTACTAAAATTCCCCCAGTCAAATCACGAACACTGATGACCAAATGCTGCCTGAGAAGTGAGCTCTAAGGCTAACGCTTGAAAGGAAGAGGAAAGTGAATGATCAGCTGGGGTAGAGACAAAGGTGTGTAGAATAACAGAGTGAGAGCCTTCAGAAAGTACAGAGTTGATTCTAGTATTCTCCTCTGTGTCCCTTAACATATCATCTAGGAACAGTAAGACCCAGTAAAGACATGAAGAGGAAGATGTCCCTTGCAGTTTTCAAGAAGTATGGCAACTCTGAAAGGTTTAAAAGGTAGAGATGTTTCCTGTGTAAGAGGCTGACTTGAGAGTAAGCTGTGTCTGTGTGGGGGTGGGAGAGGGCTGCCAGTAACTGATTACTCAACTGGATCACTGAGCTTGTTTTTAAAATGCTTTTCCAGTGGGCACATTTAATTAAAAGGATACAATAAATACAGAGGTTGTAACTCACGGAAGCTCTGTGCTGGGCTGACTCTGGTGCCTGTGAGCTGTCTGAACTGAGTGATGGATGAGGAGTCACCCACGGAGTTACAGTCACCCTGATTACCTCGATGCTAGAAATCTGCACCCTACACAGTCCAACAGAGAAGCAGATTCGGGGGAATGTGGGAAAGGTTATCGGGGCTGAGAGATCATCTCCCTCTTCATTTTGGCTTCTTTTGTGTTACAGACTTTATGTCTCTTAATGACTCCTGACTCTTTCATTAGTGTCAGACCAATGATACGTCTTGTATGGTCCTAGGTAATTACGTGTCAGTAGTTAGAAGGTAGCTTTGTGTAGTATCATGATCCTCATAAATACAAACACACACACAAAACAATAGGCAGCACTGTATTGATTATATGAGGCAAATTATTTCACATTTTAACATCTCTGAAATTGGAAGGGGTCTTATAAATGATGACATATTAGAACTGAAGGACGGTATTTTTCCTCTAACCCTGACTGTTCAGCAGAGATTCAAACATTGACTAAAGAAACATTAATGATCTGCTTAAAACCCCCAGCTTTTGTAAGTGAAACACACACACACACACACACACACACACACACACACACACACACACACACTCAGGAGGAAAAACAAACCTGAAATCCTAATCTGGTTCCTAGTCATCTCTCTTATGTTCTACAAGCCCATCAGCAAAACTTCTGATGAACTGACTAACTGTTCCAGGTAAATAATAGGAAATCAAAGACGTTTTGAGATGCGGAAGACATGAAAAAAAATTCAATCTACTATAGGCATTGCAAGATCAGGGACAAAGTCTATTTTGTTCATTACAATATTCTGAGTGCCCAACACAGTGCCTTGGAGATAGTAGGCATTTCATAAATTAACTTACAAACCAATGTTCAGACATGAAAAACCTGGCAGCTATATTTCAGGCACAGGCTGGCAGCAAAGAACCCCATTAGCAGGCAGCAGCAGCAGTCCACAGTGTGGCCACTGGAACACCTCATTGTGTCTGTTAAAAAAGAAGGTATCTAGGCTCTTCACAAGCCAAGTGAATTAGACTCTCTGGGCTTCAGACCCAACAATATGGGCTTTGAACAAGAATTCCATGGTGAACTCATGGCCGTTAAAGTTTGAGAAAAGGTTATGAGAAAACAATAGCCTGCACTGGAGGCAATGTGAAGATGAGAGCAATCACAAAAAAATGAATAAATAAATTGCTCAGCCGGTGTGGCTTAGTGGTTGAGCGTCAACCTATGAACTGAGAGGACACAGTTCAATTCCTGGTCAGGGCACATGCCCACGTTGCGGGCTCCATCCCCAGTAGGAGGCGTGCAAGAGGCAGTTGAGCAATGATTTTCTCTCATCATTGATGTTTCTATCTCTCTCCCACCCCCTTCCTCTCTGAAATCAATAAAAATATTTTAAATGAATAAATAAATCTAAAGAACCTAGGAGACAGAACTGGGCAATGGTAAAAAATAAAAATAAAAAAAAGGAAAGTCAATTATGAATAATATAAGTACAAGTTAAATATAAATCACTAATAATAAAGAATTAGGAATTCTGAGAAGCTTTGGGATGAAGGACTAATTCCATCAGTGTGCAAGGGGCCAGGAGTACCGTATTAGGATAATTAAATAATTAACACACACAGGATTAAAATTTCTCATGGGAAAAATGATAATGAACAAGAAACACCTAATGTAGGTTCACAAATGACTCTTCAAATATCTACGAAGACAGATTTGAACTAAAGATTTTAAAAAAAGTGGAAAGGATCTTGTTAAAGTCAGCTAAAACTTAAAGCAGAGAGGAGTTAGAGGTAGCAAATTAATTCATGAGAAGGAAGCCAAACATGAGAAGATGAGCTTTTAAAATTACCAAGGGGGGAGAAACTAGGAAAAGAAAAATGCTGCTAAAAATGGAGTGGGGTGTGGAATTAATCAAGACTAAACTTGCTTAGGAACTGAACTAATTCTTTTTAATTTGTCTTTGACAAGAAAAATGAAGGAGTCATCTATAATAATAAAAGCGTGATATGCTAATTAGACCAGACATCTTTCTGGACAACCTTCCGGACGAAGCTGGGGCTATGAGGGAAGGCTAGGTCCCAGGTGCCAGAGGGAAGCCGGTGCTGGCAGCTGGGGGAAGGAAGGCCTACTCTTGCACAAATTTCGTGCATCAGGACTCTAGTATTTTTATAAATAAAGAGAATGAAGACTTTGCAGAAATAGCGACTGACAAAAAACAGGTGGGGAAGAGGAAAAAACTGACCTCATACCAATCAGTAGTCTGCATGATGGAAGCTAAGCTTCTTAAGGGAAGTAACTCACACACTTTAGGAGTCACTCACAATCATTACGGAAATATCACAGAAAGAAAGGGAAACAGAAGGTGAGAAGGGGAAAATATTAGATAATGAAATATCCTATCAATCTTAAAATGATTACAAAGAGAAATTACAGAAAATGTTAGGGATAAAACCAGTGACATTTTCTCCCATCCAGACTGTGAGTTCCCTGCGTCCAGAGACATTCTTCTTCACTATCCAACATTAGCACCAAGTCTGGAGCAAACAGCACGTGATCACCAGAAAGCTGAACCTGCGCAAAGACAATGAGCTGCAAAGAGAAAGCTGCCAAACTTTACCATCTCTTTCTGAGCAGAAAATTGTACCACAAAGAAGGTGATGGTCCATTTTTCTCCCTCTGTGTAATAGTATAATGTAAACTCAAACATCTGGTGGATAATTAAATCATAAACCATAATCAGAATAAAAGCTCTAGTAACAAATATAGAAAATGTGACAAACTATAAAATAAAAGCAAAATAAAGTACAATGAATACTATAAATTTGAGTGAATATTCTCAGTACTTTCTTTAAAAAGAAATACTCTAGCTCTAGCTGGTTTGGCTCAGTGAATAGAGTGTTGGCCCGTGGACTGAAGGGTCCCAGGTTCGATTCCAGTCAAGGGCATATACCTTGGTTGCAGGAACATCCCCAGTAGGGGGTGTGCAGGAGGCAGCTGATCGGTGTTTCTCTCTCATCGATGTTTCTAACTTTCTATCCCTCTCCCTTCCTTTCTGTAAAAATCAATAAAATATATGTTTTTTTAAAAAAGAAATACTCTAATGTATGTTTTCGGAGAGCATGCTATGTTTAAAGAAAAATCCTAAGAACTCCCTTTACTATGAGCATAATATAATATAATGAATCATGGAGGTCCCTCAAACACATACACATAGCAACATAACCCCCATCCACAGTCACATACTCAGACATATTCTTATTAATTAATCCTCAATTTATAAATAGGGCAGGCAGGTAAATTTACATAAAGGCATATGCTTTTCAGGAGGTTGACACTAAGCTAATGAAAAACTATCTCAAATATTTCATTTTCTTCAAGCTAAATTAAAAGGGGGGGCTTCATTTGTTATAATCTTTTTGTGTAGAGCATAGTGCATTCCATCAATAACTACACACTGATTAAAGCAAATGGAAAACCACTCAGCTCATATACAGGAAAAGTATATCTCACAAAGACTGTTTATTCACAGGTTAGTCCTCTGAGCACATTCTTAAAACTGACCTCTAAGAGTTTAGTAAAAAATGATTATGCTAGAGACTATTCTGCAAATATATAAATGTTAGAATTGGGGCGAGGCGGGGGGGGAGGCGGGGGGAGGTGGCGCGGCCACAGACTTCTCTCAGAAAAAAGTAGACAAAGAAGAGAAAAAAGGAAACAGGTATTGGCCCTGATTGTTGGGAAAGGATGTTTCATCATTTATGAGTCTTGATGCCAAATGAAGAGCAAAGGAGAAAGCAGACTCAAAGGCAATAGTGCCATTTAGATGAGTAATGACAGCTCTGGTCTAAAGAGGACAGTTAGAATCAAATTCAAGATCCGATATTCAGAGGGCAAAGCTCACAGTGGGTAGATGGGCAAGTGCAGACTATCAGCTGAGACAGTAAAGGGGAGAGGCAATCCTAGGTTTGACTAGCTCACATCCACTTAGTGTACCTGGATGCCAAGAAAAAAAATCTTTAAAAACTATACGAGCACCAATCTCTCAAAACAACTGGCAAGAGTAAATTCTATCTTCTTAAAACAAAAGATACACACAAGAAAGCTGTTTAAGATCATTCAAACACTCTTACACAATCCTTAGGAAAAAAAGCACAAGAACAAACTAAGAAACTATTTCCAAATCTTGTCTGTTGTAAATAATGCTGCTGCAACCTAAATGTCCACCAACAAATAAATGGGTAAAGAAGATGTGGTAGACAGACACACAGACAGACACACACACACACACACACACACACACACACACACACGCACACAGGAATATTCATTTATAAGAAAGCAGGAAATATTGGTATTTGCGACAACTAGTTGCAACTTGAGGGAATTATGCTATGTGAATGTGGAATTTTTAGAAGAGTCCAACTTATAGGGACAGAGAGTAGAAAAGTGATTGCCAGGAGCTGGGGAGTGGAGGAAATAGGGAGAGGTGGGAAAAGGTTATAGACTTCCAGCTGTAAGATGAATAAAGTCTGAGGACCTAATGTAAAACATGGTGAATATAGCTGATATTACTAAAAATATTTTTTAAAGAACAAATTCGAGAAAAAATTTAACCCCACCAAAAATCCACTTGCTTCGGTGTGAAAAGAAGCAAGTTTATTCATTCACTTCTTCATTCACTACACTCTCAGCAGCATAACAAGCAATGACAGACTCTTTACACCTAATCTAGACACTTCTGGAAATTAACAAATTACTGGATAATAAAACATTTCCCCCAGAAACTGATGTCTGCAGAACATCTGAAATTCAAGTTCTATTAATACAGATGGATTAGACCAAGAGAGAAATGTCTACAAGAAACATGTTTTAGGTGTCACGTGATTGCCATTGTTAGCAAAATAATATCTAACTTATCTGGCAACCTGGACCACTGAGAACTTTATTGAACAGGAAAGAAAGAGTAAATAGCCAAAATGTACCTACATTGCAAAATCCATAACTAAGAACTCAAGAGCTTGACGTCAGAGAGTATTTCTCTGTTCACTTCTCCTAACCACCTTGGTCCAGCCTTCACTGAACAACTGAGAAGGCACGAGGCGCTTGTCTGAGGCAGAGGCAGTAAAGAGCTGATACATGATAACCTACAGCCACAGTAAGGAGGAAAGCCAGGTGGCATGAAAGCAGACAAGGAAATAGAAAGGAGCAGAAGTCTGAGGCTGGGTCAAAGAGGGGACAACACTGTACATGGCTCTGTAGGTGATAAGGTGACCTCTGACACGCCACACCTCACTCGATAAGGACAGTGCCACAGAGTTCCAATGAAGTCTCCGTCACCAGGTTCAAAATCATGTGCCTTCAATCACCAAGTAGAGACCTGGAGTTAGGAGCACATCAGCCCAAAATACGTCCCTTAGACATACTATCTTCAGTTAAAGACACTTGAAAAACAGCAAATACAAGAAAAACACTCTGACCGCTGTCTTTTTGTTAAGAGATTAAATCCCCATATGAACGAGGTTCTCTCTATACCAGAAGGAAAGTGGTAACACTCATATCATCAAGGGCGACAAGTTGAGACCAAGAGACTTCTATACAAATAGACTCCATTCCAATAATTCTTACCCCTTCAGCCTCCTCACTTAGTTTCCACAACTGCCTCTCTTTGCTCAACCTAACATAAAAAAGCAAGTAGGCTTCAGTATGTCCTTTGGTCTTCATTTCCTTATGAGGATTCCTGAGTCATGTAAAACTTTAATTAAGTAAATCTGTCTGCTTTTTTCCTGTTAATCTGTGTCGGTTTAAATTTCAGACCAAGCCAGGTACCCTAAGAGGGTGAAGGAAAATGTTTTACTGCCTTACAGACCCAATCTGAGAAATATACTGTACAAAATTTTCCATTTAAAAAACAGTAAAATACAATCTTCGGTGCTTACAGGGGTGAGACTTTGTTTTCTGAAAAATTAAGCCACATTGAAAATCAGAGTCCTAAACAGTGCTCCATAAATTGGGCATTGACACTATTCCTTCTAAAGAAAATGCAATAGTTAGAAGTTTATTTGCAATAAAAGCAATCGGTCGCCATTAGAACAAAGATGACCTTTTTTTTTTTTAAAAAAAGTAAGGATAAAGCTTATGAAAACAAAGAGCCTTATGGATTTCTCCATTAGGATAGCACAATCCTGAGCTCTGTGAAAAGGCACTTCATTTCATTCCTGGCACACAAGCCTTAAAATTGGTCACACAAGCTCAAAGTACCTTTAAAGCAACTGCCAATGGCGCACTGGGTTTCCGATTTTTGCTGCACTGAATTAAAAGTTAATAAATATTGCAGGCAGTCCCCTGCGTCCCTTAATCCACAACCTCCCAAACTCTAGAACATAAAAGCAGCTCCTGCAATCACTGCACAGTCTAGAGGGTTTGCAAAATAACATAGTGGGGGAGCTTTGAAGCTTGTGATCATAGGAAGAGAAATATACCATGAATGCCAGAGGGGGGAGCTCAGAGCAAAGGGAAAGATCATGTTTATAATGGGCAAGAAAGGGAAATTCTGAAAACCTTCTGAGCTTTTACACAATATCCATTTTTCTCTTTTGGTCAGTGTTCTTTTTGAAAGGATGGGTCCCAATGCCTTTTGAAATAACAATCTTGTTTTTCCCTATTTTTTCCTAGGTAAGGGGAATAAAGGTGCTGCTGAGATTAACTGCTTCAAACAATGGGCAGGTGCCCGAAAGCTCTGGCTTCAGAAAGTCTCATATACCAGCCTCCTCTCTACTCAGTTTTGTTTGCAAATGAACCTACACAGTAGGACTGGCACCTAATGATGCCGGAGGCACAGTGAAGAAATTAGCCCAAGACAATCATTATTTTAGAGAGCTGTTTGGCCTCCTCCAGATTCCTTAATGTTTGCTTCTAAAGACAAAATGGAATTTTAATAGGCTCTTGGCTATTTCCACAAATAGAGACTATCTTTGTGTATTCACTGCCCTTCCACCACTGAGGAAATATAAGGACTTTCCCCAAGAAGAACAGAGCCACTGGCCTATCTTCTAGAAATGACTTCCTAGTACAGACAGGTTTACAGAGATAACCACAGTCAACCAGCCTCTTTTTTCCAGATCTGAACTGAGAGCACTCCTTGTAACTGAGCTTTCAATCCTGAACAGTTTGTCACTGACCAGAGACACAACATTGGCATTGAAATAGGTGCACTCAAACAAGAAACTTATGATTCTACAGGGAAAGTTAAGGCTCCCAAATCAATGCCCAAAGAAAATCTTTAAATCAGAATCCCTTCGTACTCATCAGCTCCTGTCACAACAATATGCATGTAACAAACCACCTCAAACTCAGTAACACATCACAATAAGCACTTCTTTCTTATTCACATTTTGCTGTGTTTCCTGGGATTCGGCAAAATACCAAGTCCTAATGTACAAGCACATTTCAAGCTTTTGGAATCTCCACTGACATTCCATTGGTCATGGTGAGTCACATGCCCAAGTCCAACAGCAATGGGGGGAGGGAGCATACTGCTCTCAAGGAGGCAGGGGTGGGTGGGTGGTTGTGGGGATAGGGAATGAATATTTGTTAAATAATAATTCAATTTACTGCACCCTCAGATGCAGGCTGTTGGGATTCTTTGTTTTCCCACACCTGGTATCCTGCTGTTAATGAAATACAAAAGACTCTTCACCATACCATCCAGGTAAAAGCTTTCCATTTAGAGGAACATCAGAAAATAAGAATTAACTTTTTAAAAGCACTTTGAGATTACATTACATTTCTGAATATAAATGGACACAATAAGGGCTTGAGTAGCACCTCAGTAATCAGTTGACTATTACATTTTCTACCCTTCATCAATATCAGCAATCTATTATGCAGTATTAGCTTTGATAGAAATAGACTGCTGGGCAGCAACATTACTAAGGAAAGAGAAGGTAGAAAAGGTCATGCTAAGGTTCCCAGCTTGGATGATATAAGCAAAAGTGGTGACATTGTCAGAAACTGGAAGAGTGACAAGCAAATGACAAATTTATAGCAGCTTCTAACAAATCTTTACAATAAAATACATCTTAAGATAATTTAAAAGGATCTGAGTTACCTGTCAATTGCCTGGCTGGTGTTGCTCAGTGATTCAGCATTAACCTACAGACCAGGAGGTCATGATTCAATTCCAAGTCAGGGCACATGACTGGGTTGTGGGCTCGATCTCCAGTGTGGGGCATGCAGGAGGCAGCCGATCAATGATTCTCTCTCATCATTGATGTTTCTATCTCTGTCTGCCTCCCTCTCCCTTCCTCCCTGAAATCAATAAAAATATTTTTTAAAAGAGTTAACTGTCAACCATATAACCAGATAAATCTGACTGAAAACAAGATGTGAGATGGAGATAGATTGACACATGTCTGTGTGTGTGTGTGTGTGTGTGTGCACTAATACATACAAATACACAAACATATAACAAAACCTCAGTAAGGCAACCTAATACACCCCAGGTTCAGATTTCACTAACTTCTGAATGCCTACTATGTGTCCCATACAGTATCTCATCAAATACAAAAGCTATGTTGTAAGAAAGTATTATTATCTACCTTTTACAAATTAGTAAATTGATGCTTGGTGAAGTTCTATAATTTAAACAAGATTATACAACCAGATAGGCATAAAGCCAAATTTGAACACAAATGTTCTAAATAAAAGCCTGGTGTTTTTTTCCTACCACCCCGTGTTAATCTCTAAAAATGCCTTTATTTCTTACTTTAACAAAAAAAGAGAATTCTTTAATACTTCCAACTCTCAGTCCCAAAGCTACGTGGAATGAGTAGCCTAGAAACCCAAATATTATCTTAATAGCCTTATGATCCTCTCTATGATATATCCCACAGATTTGGACAAATGTGACCGAATTCAGGAATCTATTAAACCTCTTACTGTAATGCCAGGTATCAATCAGCTGGTGACAAGTTAACAAAAAGCAGAAAATCTCAGTATCTTCAAGTAAGATCTTAATCATTCTGATTCCTGGAATGAGTTTTAACTAAGATAACTGAACCGACTATTTCTCATAAAGCCTTATAAAATAGAGGCTTTGTCAAAAGCAGGTGAAATCTATTCCTTTGCATTCCAAGGCTCTAGATTTCTAACTACAGTCTATAGCTTTCGCACAGCAATTCTCAACCTCATTCCAAGTCCAGTCTAGGAACCTAACCTTCATGGTACAAGATGGCACTCAACATGCAAATGTGGATCAAAGAACATCGCCTCAGATACTGGGGAACCTATGCTTACTTAGGCTGCAATTATACATATATTACTCTGAAGAGCAGAGGAGGGAGAAGAAACTGATAAAATGGGTTCCTCCACCCACAAGAGTGATTAGGAAAGAAAAAAATACTAAGTAAATAGATAGCAAACTTGTGTTAACTTGTCTCACTTTCAGATAATTAGTTGTGAATGTTTTAAGACAAGGGAGGGTGCAAATTTATTGTTTTCCACAATTTAATAATCCTGGTAGCTATAAAAGTTATTATCTATTTATTGATGGCCAACTGTAATTTATCTTCCCCAGGTAAAATGCAGTTATTTAAATGTTTTTTTTCTCCTTTTATGAATGTTATCCTCAGCAGTAAACATGCAAATGATTTCACAGGAATGAAAACACTTGTTAAATGTCAATAAACCTCCAAAGCAAAGCTATAAAAGTGTCTGGGAAATGCTGTACCAGGTCAGCAGTGGACCTCCACGCTCAGGAAGAAGAGTGAATTCCTGAAGGTGAGGGTAAGAGCTTGGAAGGGATGGATGCATTAGCAGAGGACCCCTCCAGCTTCCAAATTCTATGACCTTCCAAAGCTTCAGGTAATAACTCATCCCAGTACAGATAATGTCCAAAAGTGCAGGAGGCAAAGGGTCAACTTATTGTTAACAGCATGCCACTTACATTAAAAAAAATATGCCCAATATGGTGGGAATATAAAATGGTGCAGCCAATTTGAAAAAGTTTGGCAGTTTCTCACAAAGTTAAAAAGTTACTCATACGACCCCAAAATTCCATTCCCAGGAATATTGAAATTGTAAATGTATCTTCATGAAAAAACTTGTACATGAATGTTCTCAGCAACAGTATGCATCATAGCCATAAGTGGAAACAACCCAGATGTCCATCAACTAATAAATGGATAATATAGCATATGAGTAATAAAGCATCCATACAATGGAATATTATTAGGCAAAAAAAAAAAAAATCAAGGGCTGATACATGCTAAAACATGAATGCACCTTGAAAATATCATGCTAAGAGAAAGGACGCAATCAGAAATGATCACATACTGTAGTATTCTGTGTATATGAAATGTCCAAAGTAGATAAATCCACAGAGACAGAAAGCAGACTGGAGGTTGTGAAAGAAGGTGGGGAGGACTGGGAGTGACTGCTGATGGTGACTTCTTTGCCAATGGCCAGTTTCTCTGTGGGTAATGAACACGTTCTGCACTCAGACAGTGGTGATGGACGCACAACCTTGTGAATATTCTGAGAACCACTGAATTGTACATTTTAAAGTGGTGAACTTTATAATATGAGAATTATACCCCAATTTTTTAATCTTTAAAAAATTGTCAAAAACTGGTGCAAATATGTAATATTGAGCAATATTTTTAAATAGCATATTGAAATAGAAAGCAAAGTATTTGCTAATGCAATGTTTAAAATATTCAGATTATGATTTCAAAGTAAATTTTACACTTTGCTCATTATTTTAGATCCAAGGCAAACATTATGCAAGTGGAATAAAACAGAATATGAAAAAGTATGTTTCCATCAATTCTTTCACTAACATTCTGAGACTTCATTGTTCCAGTACCCTTGTATCTAAGAAATCAATATACTCCCTATTTCCCCATCATTGTTCTTCTAAAGCCATATTATTAATTACCTCAATCCCTATTTGCAAGCCATATCTCCTCTTGGTTAATACTTTCCCTGCCGCCTCAGCCTTTCTCAGGCATCAATATTTCTACCATCACCCTTTAATCAGCTTTTGACTCATATCAAACTAGAGTTTTCAATATACACATCTTCATAACATGCATAAGGTGACTTTTGATTAATGAAAAAAATAAATAAAACACAAAAACGTAAAAAGTGATGATATTCACTGTAAGTAATTTCACCAAAATTAATTCAAGTTCTGGTATAACCCAGTTCAGAACAACATACACAATAAGCACCCATAAATGCTTGTAGAATAACAAGAAAACACACTGATAATATAGCTGAAGGAATCTAGAAATTATGTTAAGCAAGTCTTCAAGCCAGAACTACTGAATTACTTTCCTGGTTTCTAAATTCTATAAAAGTAGATTTCTGCACAGCTCACCAAACCTGCAGGAAGCTCAGGGGGTTTAGAAACACTGCCCAAGGACCTGCATGATGAAGGTAATAAATATGACACAGGGTGATTACCATTTGTTCTGAGATTGCTTCTTTCTGGCCACTCTAAGGCATGTGCCCCAGGTCATGGAACCTGTTTATGGCTACTGGAATAACAAATGGCGTTTAAATGTCAGTGAAGAGCAAACTCAGGGATGGAAGTAACATTAGTGATTGAGAAGTCCAGGAGCGAAATAACTCCATATTATTTTGGTTGGCCCTGACCAGAAACTTACCTGTGCTTGAGAAATTTATCCTCTACTATGCAAGACTACAGAAAGGATACCTGCTCCTCTCATCAGACCAAGTGGATAAAATGGAAAAATTTTAAACCAGGACATTCTCCATGCTGAGGTTTAATAATCCGTGGACATACAAATCACTGTCAAGTGCGACCCAGCGATTCAGAGTTGCATCCTGAGCTTCCATTAGGCTGAGGCACTTTTACATGATCCCATCAGTCAAAAGTTGAGAAGTTGAACACCCTATTTCTCAAACTCTTGAAAGTAGCACAGACTAAAAGCGAACAGTTTGCAAACACAAACTAGTTATGTCTCTCATCCTTTTCTGTAATAAGGAAATTGATTTCTCTCCTCAAAATCTGCCAATTGATTTTTCTCCTTTTAATCAGGGTTATTAAAAGGTAGTATAATTTGTCTACCTGAGGACTTCAATCTGAAAGAAGGAACAGCAGACTGTGGATCACCAAGGTGTGTGTGTACGTGTATGTGTGTGTGTGTGTGTGTGTGTGTGTGTGTGTGTGTGTGTACTGCCTTCACCTACCCACTCCTACCCTCCCAAAACACAGTAAGAAAATTAAGAAAACATTTGGCTATCAGCCTTCCAAACTCTAATCTCTGCCATGACAGTGAGTGGAGAGGACTGGCAAAGAGAATCCCCAAAGGCAAGATGTCAGTTTACAGAATTCCTAGAGGTGAGCAAAATGCCAGTGGTTCAGCCTTCCTATGCACCCCATGTTCTCCTGCACCCCAACGCACAAATAACCAAAAAAGGGCAAAATCAGGTGAAGAGTAGCTAATACAAACTAGCCCCAGGTACAAAATGCTCTGTTTTCCTTTTGACCAAAAGTTAAAATTCCTGCTCTATCAAAAATTAAAGCAAAAGTCCATTTCCATTCTATTTCCTGCTTTGTGAACAACAGATAGTTAATCACAATGGTTAGCATGCCGTGAGATAATTGTTTTAAAATTATGTCAAGCCCAGCAGCTGTGGCTCAGTGGCTGAGCATCAACCTATGAACCAGGAGGTAACAGTTCGATTCCCGGTCAGTGCACATGCCTGGGTTGCGGGCTTGATCCTCAGTTGGGGGCACGCAGGAGGCAGCCAATCAATGATTCTCTCTCATCATTGATGTTTCCATCTCCCTCTTCCTCTCTCTTGCTCTCTGAAATCAATAAGCATATATTTTTAAAATAAAATAAAATTATGTCAAAATATCAGGGTTGTTGATAAAAATGCATAGAGGTGAGCAAAATGCCAAGACTTAGCATAGGGAAAGCAAATAAATAAAATACACGAGGCTTGTGTACCACTTGATGGAGGGAGGCGTTCAGTGGACAAAACCTGCCTGTAAAGTTGGATAGAAAAACAATTACTCCTTATCCCAACGAAAATGTTCCCTCACTGACAAGGCACCTGATATGCAATCCAAGTTAATGACCCTCAGAACGATTCTTCTGAAAGAATAAAGGATCTCACATATTCCCCACTGAGGCACCTCAGGGGAGAGGTGTACCAGGAGCACAGAGAGCCACATGGGATGCAGAGGTTTCCTTGGAGCATTTGGAACACTAGGCAAAGTTCAGAGCCATCGTTTCAAAATAAGCCCAGTCACTCCTTAGTGGAAAAGGCAGAAGCCCACACCTGGATCACACTACCCACACAAGCTGCTCTATTCCCTGGGCTACCTGAAGAGAGGAAAGGTCTGAAGTTCACCAAGAAGCTGATGCCAAGATGTTCATGAGAAAGAGCCGCAGCAAGTCCACCTGGGCTGGCACCTGCCACGAGCACTCCTGTGCAGTAAGAGCCTCTGCATTACAGAAGGACGGCCATGGTGTTGACCCTGTGGAAGGCAGGAGAAACCCCCATACAATGAACACTTCTTTCTCCACTCTACACCCACAAATACTGTCTTTAGAGTTACCCTTGGCAAAGCCATGATAGCAAAACAATGCACCAGTTTTTATAATTTCAGTGAAGTATTTCTGAAAGAAAGGGAAAGGAAACTAAGTATGTATCATTTTCCACAGGAAAATTAGCAGAACATTGAGCCATGTAAATAAATTTACCATAAACATCCAAACAGATACTATTATTATTCCACAATTCATGAACAACGGTTATTTGCATGTCATTAATTTGCTTATTTCTGGTGCCTCAGACAATGTAATATGCTTATCAGCTTGGTTTCCAAACAATAAGTGTTTAACTCTTCCTTTTATATTTATAAGAAAATATTTATCTTGCTCTTTCCTTGACAGATTCAGAGCCATCTGCAGGCACAACACACAGAGCTGCTTCTGTGGCAATCAGACACAACCCCCAACCGGGGCATGACATCACTCACTTCCAAGTGAAATGGAAGTAGCCAAGGTGAATTCAGTAATAACTCCACTATCCACACAGGCAGACATGTTGACCAATGATACACTTTGTGCCAAAAGCATCCATACCAGGAACAGAGAAGACATCTAGGAAGAGGGCAGGGGGAGGGGGTCTATGAGCACTAAACCCAACTGCTAAATCCTGTCCCTCCTTGAAAAGGGCAACTCCCTACCAACGTCCCGTATCCCCTTCAGCTTTCTTGGCTGCTGAGCTCAGTATCTTCAAAGTGTCTCTCTTTACAGACCCATAGTTGTGTCCATGGAGCACCTCCTCCCGCTAAGGACACCCTGACCGTGCCTCAGCTCTCCTGGGCTCTGGCCCTGGGAAAATAGCACTGCTTCCTCCACTGACTTAGTTTGTGGCTGTGAGAACTCCCCGACCTTGTATTTACTCTGGTCAACCTAGTTACTAGAAGCTTTGTCCCCACAGAATTTTTTTAGTCATTTGCCAAGTCCTGGTTTAAAGATTACAAATGTCCCTTCTATTGGTCCCACTCGCTTCTTCTTTTCTCATTTTTTAATATATTTTTATTGACTTCAGAGAGAAAGGGAAAAGAAGAGAGAGATAGAAACATCAATGATGAGAATCTTTGATCGGCTGCCTCCTGCACGCCCCACACTGGGGATCGAGCCTGGCAACCAGGACGTGTGCCCTGATAGGAATCAAACCGTGACCTCCTGGGTTCAATGCTAAACCACTGAACCATGCCAGCCAGGCTCTTTTCTTATTTTAAGGATAGCCTCTCTCTGAAAGAATATAAGAAATAATAGTCAAAGTGATCACGTTTTTTAGGAATTATTTACTGACCATATTCATAGAGCTAAATAGTGCTAACCTTCCCATCAAATATACAATAATCTAAAGAGCCTAAAAATGATGTTACTTATAAATATTTCTGGTATATAGTTGCATGAGGAAATTTGTAAAGAATACTTGTGCAGAGTTATATGAATAAATAATAAGTATCCATTCATTCAGTAATTACTGAGTGCCTACTATATCCAAGGACAGTGCTAAGTCCTGGATACATAGTGACAATATGGTTATTACAGGGTTCTCGTTTTCAATGAGCTTAAAATCTAGCTGAGAAGAAACTGACAAATGTCTACACATGCCCACACATGTGAATGAGGGCACATGAACACACACACACACACTCACACACACACACACACACACACACACAAACCAAAGAGCAAAGTGATATAAAGGTAAGATAAAGAATGCTATGAGAAAACTACATATCTAAGGCAAAATAAAAAGGTGGATAAAATCTGTAAGGCAGTATTAGTTTTACTAGTGGTTTCACACCTCTGTATTATGAAGTTTCTAGAACAATTCTAGAATTAATCTCTAGAAGAATTCTCATTTCAAAGAAAATTATTTCTCATCCTTGGGTTACTCTCCATTAATTCTATTACTTTCCCTAATGATATTTTCAAAATAAGGCTAATTAGTTCCTTTCCCTCATTTAAAAATATAAGTATTTCTCACCATTGTTTTAGTAAGATAAAGCTTCACATACTTCTCTAAAATTCTAACTACAGATTTTTCTACTATTAAGAATGAGATTCCTATAGTTTTTTAAATTGTTCCATAAATTCCCAAGGAATTTCCCACCAATGCCCATTTCAATCAGCTCTAAGTTGAATGTCATTCTGAACGGGGTCATTTTGAAGAGCTGCAGGAGCCAGTAAAACATATAATCTATATAACCTCCCTGTTAAGAAAATGTGGTTCTAAAATCAGGCCTATGCAGCTTGACTATAATTTCACTGGCTTCCATCTAAGGTAAGCACCATTTTACTAAGTAATGCAAGCTATAGGGAACACAGGCTCTTACATTGGGCACCCCATTTATTATGCACTACCAGCCATATAAGTACCCTTTTTATTACATAATTGCAAGCTATAGGGAACAGAGAACTTTTTTAAGTATATAATACAAGCTACATAAATACCAATTTTACATGTAGTGCAAGATATAGGAAGCACAGAACCTCTAAGAACAAGCCTAAACATGGAAAGACTGAAAAGACACAGGTGAGGGTCATCTCAGGAGAGCAAATAACTGCAATGAACAAGTTTTTTTGTGTTGTTTTTTTTTTTTTTTTAAAGCACAGATCTTAGCTTCTAATGTGTCTTATTTTCAGTTTTGCCTACATCACTGTAATTCTCGCCACCAGCTTTAATAAAGAAAAGCCAAGTCAAGCACAAGGAATTTTCTTCTCCCTCGAAATCAACTCTTTTGGAACCTATCATCTCTAACACAGCTTAAAATGTAATCACCTGGAGCAGCGGTCACCAACCTTTCGGACCTCACGGACCACCAGTGGTCCGCTGCTCCAAAGGTTTCCTTAAACCAGCGGTCGCCAACCTTTCGGACTACCAGTGGTTCACGGACCACCTGTTGGGGACCACTAACCTGGAGAATATAGTTAAAATGCCATAGACAGACTTTAACATAGTCCCATGAGACCCACTTCCTGATCCCCACACTTCTGTATAATTTCCTCCATTTGGGTGTGAGACAAATTTGGCCTGCTTTGAACCAGAATATGACAGAGATGGTGAGATACCACTAGCTTTGAGGTGATTGGTAAGGCAGCCACAGGAAACAAACAAAGGAGGGATAGGCTGGCACCTGAGTTCTGAGATTCCCATTCTGAACAGTAACACTACCCATTTCATATCAACATATGCTGCCCTTTGTCTGCGTTGACCTTTCAAGTTGCCCTTGTCCTGATCAGACTGCAATCTCCTTAAAACACAGACCATATTCTGCAGGGCTCCTAGGACAGTACTCAGTTAATACCTGAGTACTGGCTGGGTATGACTGAGTCACTCTTACCTTCCTGATCTCGCTTCATCCCAACTTTGATTTATCCCTTTTAAATATGCTTCACTCAAAGCACTATAGTCAGTTGGCAAATTTCTTTACTAGTGGTTTTCAGAACTTACTTCTTAACTCCTTCAATGATAAACACTGACTTGAAGAAGTGGAGATATTTTCCCGGTTCTACTGACATGACATGTATCACCAGATGACTGGTCTGATGTTACTCATGTGGAAACCAGCTGTTCTTTCCTTGACGTCACTTCTCCACTCTATCATCTGTCATTCTGCCTTGATGCCCTGCTACTTGAAATGAAGTGTTATCCAGACCCTGCCTCTTCTGCTGCATGGCACTCCTGAATTCACTTACACCGAGAAGGTCACATTGAAACACTATATCACTTCTAAACACCGTCAAGGATGACCTTTTGCTCAACACTAAAAAGATCTGTCATACTTACAATATTACCCCAGAAATATTCTTTTTTACCATTTAAATTCTCAAGCTCCTCATGTATGAAGAATTTTTCTAAGAGTTGGTTATAAAATAGCTGGCCAACCAATGACACTGGTCTCCCAGTGCAGAGTACATTCACCAGCACTGGCTTCCCAGTTCATCTTATATCTAGCAATATGCACAACAATCTGACAGTTGGTTAAAGGTCGTGAGTAGATGTAATGATTCAAAGCAAGATTAAGGAAAATGTAGATCCAAGAGTGGTGGCTACAGCAGAACCTCAGGAGGTGGGTCATGAATATTTAGAAAAGTTTTTACCAGAGATCTGTTGTCGTCCCTTAGAGACTGTGGCCCTCATCCTTACTCCAAGAGACTCAATGCACACACCTATTTTTTTTCCAGCACTTCATCAAACTGCGTACATTTTTTCATTCTTCTTAGTAATTTCTAATAAAATATTTTCCATTAATACTGTGACTATATTTCAATGGTATAATAGTCCCCATTTATCTGCAGCCTCACTTTCCACAGTTACTTTCAGTCAACTGCGGTCCAACTATATTAAAGGACAAATTCCAACTCCTAAGTCTTAAATTGTGCACTGGTCTTAGTATTGTGATGAGATCTCACACCTGGACATGCATCAACCCTTTTTCCAGTATATTCATACTATAGGCCAGGAGTAGGAATCTTTTTTCTGTCAAGGGCTGTTTGGACATTTAAAACATCACTAGAGGCCCAGTGCATGAAATTCATGCACTCGGAGGTGGGGGGTATCCCTCAGGGCAGCCTGTGCCCTCTGGCAGTCCAGGAGCCCTCGGGGGATGTCTGACTGCCAGCTTAGGCTTGCTCCCTGAGAGACTCCTGCCACTGTCACTGCACTCGCCAACCATGAGCCCAAGCTTCTGGCTGAGCAGGGCTCCCCCTGTGGAAGCACACTGACCACCAGGGGGCAGCTCCTTCGTTGAGCGTCTGCCCCCTGGTGGTCAGAGCACATCATAGCGATCAGTCATTCCACAATTTGGTCAATTTGCATATTAGCATTTTATTATATAGGAGGATTTGTGGGCCATACAAAATCATCACCTTAAAAATTAGCCTGCTATATTTGGTCAAACATTTAATTATCTCACCGCTAATGCCTTGGCAGGGCCAGACTAAATGATTTCTCGGGCCTTATACAACAACCCCACAAGCCAGATGTTCCCCATCCCTGCTATAGACACTCCCTGCCAGTTAGTCAATTAGTAGTCATCTCAGTTCAGATCCACTGTCAGGGCACTGCAGTGCTCATGTTCAAGTCAGCTTTATTTTGCTTAATAATGGCCCAAAAGTGCTTAAGTAGTGGCCTTAGCCATTCTGTTATGCAAAAGAGAAGCCATAAAGTGCTTCCTTTAAGTGAAAAAGGGAATAAAATACAGGGCAATAAAATACTTTGAGAATGAAAGAGATCACATTTACATAACTTTTATTACATTATATTGTCATAATTGTTCTATGTCATTATTAGTGATTGTTGTTAATCTCTTACTGTACCTAATCTATAGATTCAACTTTTATCGTAGATACGTGCTGTGCATATAGGAAAAAAACATAGTATATATAGGGTTCGGTAGTATTTGCAGCTTCCAGCATCTCTGAGGGTCTTAGAATATCTTCCCCATGGTTAAGGAGGGGCTACTGAATCTTGACCATACAACATGAAAGAGAGTGACTATTCAGTGTCTCTAAGAACCCACATTCAACCTGAAGGAGGAAAAAGAGCTAACTAGCCAACCTTATGCTCCACGCTACTTTTCCACTCAGATGGAGCAAGGGGAAGCCCCAGAAATCAGTACTCTATTTCTGGGCAGTAATGTACCACATCAAAAAAAGTGTTGAGTTTGGAATCCTCCAAGATCACAGCCTATATGTTAAGCACTGAGCCAAGAAAGAAATGGGTTCATGAATTTGGCACTAATTAGCTGTCCCTCGTTCTGGACTTCATAGTGAGTTTGCTGATACTTTCTTCACCACATGAGTGAAATTGACTAATCTGGTCTTCTTTCTCATACTTAGAAGAGATGCAAGGAGGGAGAAAAATTAGGAAACAAAAATTATTTAGGTATTTTGTTTTAGTAAAAATAAAAAATATACTTAGTTATTAATAGTATGGCCTTTACTAAAAATATAAAATTTATCTATTGATTAATGCTAGTGAAAAAAAAAACATGTATAAAAATGGTCATGTTCCATGTGCACCATCCACAAATAAACCTAAAACTCCTTGATTTTTATGTCAAAAAAGTTAATTATAGTTACTCATTTTAGAAAGTAATAAAATACTAAATGGGCTCACAATTACCCATGAGACAGACAAATGGAAGATATGTGCAGGTAATGGGAGCAATAACTGATGACCATGCTGTCAGTGTCAAGATCAGAAAGGCAGAAAAAGGTGGTAACCATGGCATGAAGATTCCACAACTTAGCTCTTTGGCTCCTTTCTAGCTACAACTGGCATCCAGTCTAGCTTGGGGTCATAGTCACTACATGTTTTCCTACTCTTAACTATAAACTAGATTTTCTTACCCCATCAACCTTTCAATGATAAAGCCTTTTTTTTGTTTGTTTTTGTTTTTGTTAATGCTCACCTAAGGATATTTTTTCCATTGACTTTTAGAGACAGATAGAGGAAAACATCAAGGTGAGAGAGAGACATCCACTGGTTGCCTCCCACAGAAGCCCTGACCAGGGTCCAGGATCAAGCCTGCAACCCAAATATGTGACCTTAACTGGAATCAAACTTGGGACCCTTCCGTCCATAGGCAGATGCTCTATACACTGAGCCAAACTGGCTAAAGCATGATAAATCCTTTCAACACCTTACTCACTGTCAGACCTTCCCACCTTTTACATCCCAGCTCCTCTTTGATTCCTTCCCCTGACAGGAAACTCCCTGTCAAAACAGTGTATTCCAATATTAGGTAGCTCTAATTATTGGTAAGTTCTTTTACTGAGCTGAAATCTGTCCTACTTGGACTCTTCAGCCTGAGTTCTGTTTTCTACTAAAAACAGAATTATAAGAATGACTTAACTCTATGGGAAATGTTCAAACATTTTAAAAAAATGACTGTGTCTCGGAGAATCCAAGATGGCGGCGTAGGTAAACACCTAAACTGCTGCCTCCCACAACAATTTAAACTGCAACTAAAAGACAAAACGTCTATCACCCAGAACCACGGGAAAGCTGGATAAGTGGAAGTTCTACAACTAGAAGGAAAGAGAAAAGAGCATTGAGACGTGCACGAGCGCTGAAAACCTGAGATACGGAGGCGCGTGATCCGGGCTGGCTGCGGGTGACTGGGTGCAGTGCTTTTTTCAACCCGAACGGAGACAAGCCCCCGATTACTCTAAAATCCAGTCTCTGGGGAGACGCCGGGGACCCAAACCCCTACGGGGAGAAGCTGGACTGTCTGCCAGTGAGGGTGGCTTGCTTGCAGAGCTGCACGCAGGAATAATTGTTTACTGCATTGGGGCACGGGACTCCCGGATGCCATTGGGGACAAAGAGCTGGCTAACTAGCAGCCATTGCTGTTTGCCACGCCCTAACCTAGTGACACCCTGAGGCCCCGCCCTGCACAACCTACAAACCCACCCAAGCTCCAAGCAGCGGAGTTAGCATAAGAAAGGCCTGCCCTATCGCAGCTTAACCTAGCAAACTTGCAGCCTGGGTCAGACAGCTCCAAAACCTCTAAACCCCAAGCAAAGAGGAGAAAACTGCAGCTCTCACTGTAGCTCCTGCTGAGTGGCCTCAGACAGTAGCTGACCTGCACCCCATTGGAGATCCAGAAGCCAGTGTACCTAGTGGTCAGTGTGAGTCACCAGATTTCAACTCCTCACATCCATAAGTGACACATTCAAGAGGCAGACTCAGTGAGCACCAAAGCCCCACTGAAACAAGTCCTGCCCCATAAGCGTGTCTTCAGCGCAGCAGTTCTTCCATTATAGACACAGGGAGTGCTCACAGCTAATTGGCCTGGAGGTCAATTCCTCCCAGCGTACCAACAGCAATTGAGGCTTAACTACACCAAGACTTTGCACTCAGCCCACAAAGGGGTGAACCAAGAGCACCCACATCAGGTGATTGGGGAGGCTGAGCTACTGCCCCCATAGGTCACCTACCACACAAAGCCACTCCATCAACACAGGGAAGCAGTCAAAATGCAGAAACAAAGAAACATGTCACGAATGAAAGAAACGGAGGAAAGCAAACTACTGGATGACATAGAGTTCAGAACCACATGTATAAGGTTACTCAAGAATCTTCTAAAAACCGCTGAGAAACTTGATGACACTTCTGAGGAGCTTAGTGAGACCTTCAAGGACCTTAATGAGAATGCCAAAAAAATGGAAAAGGACCAGTCAGAAATGAAGCATACACTGTCTAAAATAAAGAATATACAGAAACTCAACTGTAGATCAACGTACCGCAAGAATCAAACCAAAGATCTGAAATATGTGGAAACAAAAAACATCCAACCAGAAAAACAAAAAGAAAAAAGAATCCAAAAATATGAAGATAGTGTAAGGAGCCTCTGGGACAACTTCAAGCGTACCAACATCCGAATTTTTGGGGTGCCAGAAGAAGAGAGAGAGCAAAATACTGAAAACCTATTAGAAGAAACAATGACAGAAAACTTTCCCTACCTGGTGAAAGAAATAGACTTACAAGTCCAGGAAGTGCACAGAACCCCATGCAAGAGGAATCCAAAGAGGACCACACCAAGACACACCATAATTAAAATGCCAAGGGCAAAAGACAAATAGAGAATCTTGAAAGCAGCAAGAGAAAAACGGTTAGTTACCTACAAGGGAGTACCCATACGACTGTCAGCTGATTTCTCAACAGAAACTATGCAGGCCAGAAGGGAGTGGCAAGAAATATTCAAAGTGATGAACAGCAAGAACCTACAACCAAGATTACTCTACCCAGCAAAGCTATCATTCAGAGTTGAAGGTCAGATAAAGAGCTTCACAGACAAGAAAAAGCTAAAGGAGTTCATTGCCACCAAACCAGGATTACATGAAATGCTGAAGGATATCCTTTAAGAAGAGGAAGAAGAAGAAAAAGGTAAAGATAAAAATTATGAACAACAAAATGACATCAAATATATACCTACCAACAAGTGAATCTAAAAATCAAGTGAATAAAAATCTGAAGAACAGAATGGACTGGTGAATATAATAGAATCAGGGACATAGAAAGGGAGTGGACTGACGACTCTCAGGGGAAGCAGCGGTGAGGGGTGCGGGAAGAGATTTGACAAAAATCTTACTCCTATGGATGAAGACAGTAGTGGGGGGTAAGGGCATGGGGTGGGGTGGGGAATCAGGTGGAGGGGAGCAATGGGGGGGGGAAGAGGAACACCTGTAATAATCTGAACAATAAAGATTTATTTAAAAAAAAAGAATTTTGCATTTTCCTGGTTTTTTATTATTGTTAATTAGCCTATCACTATGATGTTCTTAAGAGAATTTTCAGAATTATTAGCCTTGTTTTACAAATAAAGACATAGAAAGTAAGCATGTAGATTGCAGGGAGTCTCTTTTTCGGGCTAAGAAATGAAATTATATTTTACCCTGGCCTGCCTGCTTATCACCTTTTCATTTTTTTCCCTACCTCCAGACAGCCTATCCTGCTAAGCCAATACATAGTGAGCATAGTTTTGAAATGGTTTTATGTTCATGAACCCCACACAGCTTGCAGGAATCATAATGATATGTTGGTTCTTATGAGGACTTATAGGATATTGGAAGAGGAACAGAACAAAGCATTATATTAAAGAAAAAAACATTGTATTAGGGAAATTAGAGTTTGCATAGCGTTATTAAAAGAACCTTAAGATTGTTGCATGAGACTATATATTCATTCACGCTGTGTGTACGTGGTTATCTGTCTGCTGTCTTATTTTGAATTTTGTTTGGATGAGTGCATTGGAGGTCTCAAAATATGGTAGTAAAATTTATTGTTTGAGACCTACATTAGTATCAGTAGATCTATTTAAATTGTCCTATTCAACACCTCTCATTTTACTATAAAGTTTAAGCCTGGCACTGCATTGCATGGGAAGATGATGTTAAGTGGCTGAAGTTTTAGATGCTAGCTAGCTAACTTTTTACTATTTTTTGGCTATAGAATTAATTATATAAATATATATATTTAATTTATAAATAAGTAAGTAAAGGTCAGCCATTGTAAAGATACCCATCTTTTGTAACAAAAGGGACTTATTAAAGAATTTGTGTAGATTACTGTAAACTTATGTTCACTTTTATAAAAAACAGTTAAACTTTATGTATTACATCTATATAGTAATTTTTTTGAAATGGAAAAGCATTTGGAATATATATATTTTAAAAGGGTATCTAATTGAAGGCATTCAGTGACTAGTAAAACCCTGGTTGTAGGATTCTGAGCTGGTTTCTCTAAAAACTGTGCTAAGCCTGCCATTGTGGCTCAGTGGTTGAGTGTTGACCCCAAAAACCAAGAGGTCACCTGTTAGATTCCTGGTCAGGGCACATGCCAGGGTTGTGGGCTCGATCCCCAGTAGGGGGCATGCAGGAGGCAGCCAATCAATGATGTTTTTTGTTCATTGATGATTCTATTTCTCTATCCCTCTCCCTTCCTCTTTCTCTCCAAATCAATAAAAGCATGTTTTTAAGAACTGTGTTTAACTGTAGTAACTTTTTGATACAAGGAAAGGACCTTAAATAGTTTGTTAAAAGTGTTAGCCAAAATAAATATAAGGAAGTTGAAGCATCTTTCTTCCCTCTTTAGGCCATAGATACTCACTGAATCACTTTACCTATGATAGTGTTGTCTTTCATAGTTTGTGTTGTCACTAGAAACAAACTTAAGAATTCTTATAATTAAATAGAAATATTCTTAGTCACTTATGCATTATAAAAATAGTTCCCATTTCCTGACATCTCCAGTACATTTAGTATGTTCCTACCCAATGTAGCATTCTAACTAGAGCTTATTACCAATGTGTATCTATAGATTTAATGTTTCAGTACTCAACATCAGCAAAAGTAAAACAATTTCTTGGTCTTTACATTTCAGCTAAACACATACTGACATCCTCAAGAAAGTAGTTTGAAAAAAAATCCCAACATCAGGTGACCTAGTGAAAGTGTCTCAAATTATGATCAGATTATGAGAGACTTAACTTCAAGGTCAGAAAAGTATGCTGCTTAGGGAGAGCTGTTTCCCAATATCAAGTGAAACAGGATAATTTATTAAGAACTCTTGCAATGTTGTTTTTACTGAAACTAGAGGCCCAATGCATGAAATTCATGCAAGAGTAGGCCTTCAGAGCCCCAGCTGCCTCGGCCCTCACAGCCCTGGCTGCCTCAGCCCCTGCAGCTCCGGCTTTGTCCAGCAGGTCGTCTGGAAGGTTGTCCAGACAGTCCTTCCGCTGTTTGGCCATTCGATCTATTTGCATATTATGCTTTTATTATTATAGATAGACACTTGAATGTATGTCCTCACCTGCTTTTAAAAATCACGGCATAAATCATAATAAAAAGCAATTGTTTTTCTCTGGATTTTGAGGTGGAAGTTTTTTTGTTCCTCTCTAATAATGCAATTTACTTTTAAGTGTGGCCCAAACTTACAGTGAATCATCCTATCTAATAAAGAGGTAATATGCAAATTGACCGTAACACCATCACAAAGATGGCAGCGCCCATAGTCACAAGATAGCGGCGCCCAGCCCCCTCAGCCCTACTAGAGTCCCCCAGTCCTTTCAGCCCAGCTGGGGGGTGGCAGGCGTGAGGTGCTGCTGGAGTCCCCCAGTCCTTTCAGCCCTGCCAGGGGGCAGCAGGCACATGGTGTGACCAGACCCGCCCTCAGGTGCTGCTGGACCCGTGCCTGCCATCGGAGTCCCCCAGTCCTTTCACAGGAAATGGGTTGCCTCAAAAGTTGGTTAAGCTTCTTAGGTCAAAAAACATTCAAAATCTTTGAAAAGGGAATTCCAATATTTATAAAAGCTTGGACTAGACAATTCAAGGTTATTTCCACTATAACCTTCTATGATTTTGTGGTATTAACATTCTGAATTCACATATTACCAGCTGTATTGTATGTAAGCAGACATTATTTAAAGGAATGACCATTATTATTTAAACAACTCATAAAACCACACTGTTTTTATGTCAAGAACATTCTGTGTGATTTTCCTAATGGCTGGAGTTAATGCCTCTAAACTGGCATTCAAACATCCCCAAGAGGTCCCAGATTGGAGAGGGTGCAGACCAGGCTGAGGGCCACCCCTCCCCCATGCATGAATTTCATGCACCAGGCCTCTAGTCCAGTGGTCGGCAAACTGCGGCTCGTGAGCCACTTACAACTCTTTGGCCCCTTGAGCGTTCTGACGCCACTTCTTCAAAATACACTCGCCCGAGCTGAAAACTGACTTCTGCGCATGGGCCACGAAGTTTCAGTCGCACTGTACATGCACACCCACACGTGGTATTTTGTGGAGGAGCCACACTCAAGGAGCTAAAGAGTTGCATGTGGCTCACGAGCCGCGGTTTGCCGACCACTGCTCTAGTCAAATAATAAGCACCTTTCAGTGGGTTTGCTGATAGTGTATTGCTTTTGGGGGTTGTTACTTGACCACTGGGCCACAGTTAGACCTGTGCTACAGTGGGCAATCTAACCTTAATTTAGGCCTTGTGAAACTTTCAGACTGTGCAGAATTTCTGATGTGCACTGCTGAGTCCTTTACATTCACCTTTCTGTGGCCAGTGTTTGGTGGGCTGGCATTAGTTAGCTGAGAAAAAGTGGAATGCTTTAGTGGGGCACTTGAATGTATTTGGATATTATGATATTTTTGTCTTCATTTGGGGTAATGTCTAATTTTTCTGCATGCAGGTATAAAGATCTTTAGCTTCTGTCTATATGGATAGCCCATTTATACAACCTCATAATTGTATGGTAATCCTAAGCCAACATGTAGAATCAAATGTCCTCTGGGTTTATTAAAACAGAGCCTGGTCTTAAGCCTGGTTCATATGATAGCAGCAAGCATGAGGAAAAAAGTAGCAATCATAAAGAACATTTTTTTCATAAACGAACTCTTAAATCTTTAACATTTAAGGGGACATAAACTTCGAGTATTTAATATTCATGAAAATTAAACCCAAAGTGGTTTATAGATATTCTGCTGTCTTTCCCAAAACACCCGTTTGATAGCAAAGTACTTGAAAAGGGCACTATCTTTCTTAGAGGTGCTGAAGGCATTGTTGGTTCTCACTTCACGTATAATAATAACATTATTCAGGGTTGAAATGTGGCTAGTATACCAGGGTCAATGCCATTGCTCTTAGGAGAAGGGTGATTGGCATTTTAATCAGTGCAAATATTCAGAACCTTTGTCTGAAAGACTATATTTTTAGCTTTTCAGATTTCCCCTGCTCTGTGGTTCAGCACCAATTCAGAGGGGACAGCTCCATCTACTGAAGGCCCATTTCACAATGATTCCTTTTGTTGAGTTCAGTGATTTTCCTTTTGCACAACTTGTTGAACTTTCTTCTGGTTTACAGGCTCCATTGGAGTTCATGCTGAAACTGGTAATTTGTTTGTTTCAAATTCCTTGTCATTTTGCTTAGTCCTTAAATCCAAAGGAGTTATCAGGGAGCATTATAATTCACTTTATTTAATGGTTATGTTTTGTTGGGACCTAGATAGATGGTAAAACTGCCCTTAAGAAAATGTTGCTGTAAAACCAGAGAGGGTCGGACCTGCATTACCACCATGTGCCCACCATCCAGATATCACTGCTGACATGTACACATAAGGAACTGTTGGACATTGAAATTGGGACTCAAACATTTTTTTTGTTTTGTCTTGTTTTGTTATTATATGTTTATTTCCAGTCTGCAAAGGCAAAACTTTTTAAAGGAAAGAAATGGTGGGAAAAAGATACAGAGGCAAAGAAGCATTGAACAGACTGTCAAACTACATTGGGAAGACAGGGGAGGTTGGGCGAGGGGGGCTGTAAGAGACCAACCAAAGGACTAGTACACATGCATATAAGCACAACCAATGGATATAAGAAACTGGGGCGGGGGCGAGGGTGGGAGGTGAAGGCATGTCCTGGGGATAGGGGAGGTCGGGGGGAGATCAATGGGGAAAAAAAAAAAGGAGACATATGTACTACTATTTGTAATACTTAAAACAATAAAAAAAAAAAATGTTGCTGTAGATGGTCTTTCTTTAGACATCCCTAGCTTGAATCCCCTTCCATACCATCACACTGGCATTTTATTGGCGATGTCATAGAAATTACTGTGACTTTGGTTTCTCTCACATATAACTGTAGAAATATATATGTGAGTGTATTTATATCACATGTGATGTTGCACACATCAAAGTACTACTCCTGCCCTAAATGGTTTGGCTCAGTGGATAGAGTGTCGGCCTGTGGGCTCAAGGGTCCCAGGTTTGATTCTGGTCAAGGGCATGTACCTTGGTTGTGGGCACATCCCCAGTAGGGGGTGTGCAGGAGGCAGCTGATTGATGTTTCTCTCTCATCAATGTTTCTAACTCTCTCTCCCTCTCCCTTCCTTTCTGTAAAAAAACAATAAAATGTTTTTTAAAAAAAGTACTACTCCTAAATATTGTAGCCTATATATTCTTATAATAAGAGCATTATTTTACATAGCCCTAGTACCATTATTACACAATTTAATATTGATACACTATTATTTAATATATAGTCAGATTCAAATTTCTCTAGTTATCCAAAAATATATTTTACGACTTGGTTTTTAAGAATAATCTAGGATTGCAAGGATTGTAATTTACATTTTGTTTGTCCTGCCTAATTAATTCCCTTTAATCTAGAATAGTCCTTTCATCTTTTTTTGTTGTAATCGATATTTTTGAAGAATCCATGTCAGTTGTCTTGTAAGAATGCCCCATATCTGGATTTGTCTAATTCATTCCTCTGAATTAGATTCAGTTTGGTGAATTTTGGTAGAAACATTACATAGGTGTGCATTTTCTATTATGTCACTTCAGGAAGTACATATTACTTTGGTCTATTACTGGTGATGCTGAATTAGATATCTTGATTAAAGTATTTCTTCCAACTCCATTTTAAAGGGAAAAATCTCCTTTGTAATTTTTAAGCTATTTATAGATGGATATTTAGAGATCATTTGTATATATCCTCCTTCTCAACACTATTTCACCAGATTATTCTTGCTTTTTGTCTGACTCTATTACATTTGTGATTATAAAATAGGTAATATAGATTTGAAAGTAGTGTGTCAGTTACTGATTAATGGAGATAAGGATGAATTTGATGAACAATAAATGGACCTAGAGTTGTTGGCTATAAATATGGGGAAAAAATGTAAATTTAAATACCCATCTCACACCATACAGGAAAATAAATTCCTGATGAGTTATGCCTCTAAATGTGAAAAGCAAAACTCTGAAACTTTCACAGGAGAATATGCAGTACATATTTTCATAACACTGTAATAGGGAATAATTCCTTAAGACACAAAAATCACAAGCCTTAAAAAAAAAAGACTGACATTTTAGAATACATTCATATAAAAATCTTCAACATAACAAGAAGCCTTAAAATAAATGAAAAGACAGATGATAGACTGGGAATACATATTTGCAACTCTTCTAAAGTGATCAAAGACAAGTAACTAGATTTTGGAAAAAGTCATACAAATCAATGAGAAAAGACAAACTATTCAATAGAAAATGGGTAAAGGATATGACTATGCAAAAAACAGAGGAAGAAGATTGTCCAATTATGAAAGATTCTCATCCTCACTAATAATCAGGGAAATGAAAGTAAATCCCTGGTGAGAATTCATTTTACATCTATTGATTGGCAAAACCCAATAAAGCTTGATAACACCAAGTGTTGGCAAGAGACAGGAACTTTTGTATATAACTGATTGGAATAAATTGCAGTCATATTTTTAGTGAGCAATATGGAAGTAACTGGTATAGTTGAAAGTGTGCATATTCTGCAACTCAGCCTTTCTACTTTTAGTTAGCTTTAAAATTGTCACACATATAGAACAAGGGGACATGTGCAAGGATATTCATTGTAGAACTACTTTGAATAGAAGAGAAAGTAGAGAAATTGATAAATGTAGTGTAATTTTCTCCCCACATAATGGAACAGTTACCAATAAGATACATGAAGTAGGTATACATGTATCCACATTGATAAATTTTAAAAACATAGTACCCAATGAATAAGCTGTAAAAGAGTATATCATATGTATGTGTAATATATTATTATTATAGATATGTGTAGTATATGTAACATAGAATTAACATAATATGTGTATACTATATGCATATATAGTATGGGCTTATATAGGGCTAAAATAGTCCCTTTTTATATCTTTTTTTAATCCTCACCTGATGATTTTTCCATTGATTTTTACAGAGAGTAGAAGAGAGAGGGGAAGACAGACAAATATTGATGCAAGAGAAACACATTGATTGTTTGCCTCTTGCATGTGTTCTGACCAGGACCCGGGCCAGGGAGTAGCCTGCAACCAACTATATGCATATAGTATACACATATTATGTTAATTCTTGTTACATATACTATACATATCTATAATAATAATATATTACACATACATATGATATACTCTTTTACAGCTTATTCATTGGGTATATTTATGCATATAGTATACACATATTATGTTAATTCTATGTTACATATACTACATAAACTCAGCCTATTGAGATATAATTCACATATCATACAATTCACCTATTCAAAGTGTATAATTCAGTGGCTTTTAGTATATTTACAGTGTTTTGCATCTATCATCACAATCAAAATTAGAATATTTTCATTTCCTCTAAAAGAAACCCTTAGTCACCACCCATCAAGTCTCTCATCCTCCCCAGTACAACTACTAATGTACTTCCTATCTCTATAACTTTGCCTGTTCTGGACATTTCAGGAATGAAACCATGCAATATGTGGTCCTCTGTGACTGGCCTCTTTCAGACAGGTCATTTGCTTAAGGTTCACCCATGGTGGAGCATGTATCAGTCCTTCATTTATTTTTATTGCCAAATAATATTCCATTGTATGAAATATTAGAACGCATTTTATTTATCCATTCATTCATTGATGGGCATTGGGTTGTTTCCACTTTCTGGTTATTATAAAGAATGCTGCCACGAACATTTATGTACAAGTTTTGTATGGATATATGGTCTGATTTCTTGGTTATTTACCCAGGCGTGGAACTGCCGGATTACATGGAAACTTAGCTCTACGTTGGAACTATAAAACTGTTTACCAATGTGGCTGCACCATTTTACATCCCCAGCAGCAGTGTGTGATGGTTTCACTGTCCCTCTGTCTTCACTGACACTAATTACTGTCCATCTTTCTTACTACACACTTTCTAGTGAGTGTGAAGTAGCATCTCATTGTGGTTTTGATTTGCATTTCCTTGATGGCTAATGATATTGGTAATTCTTCCATGTTGTTATTGACTCCACATTTTAAAAATGAACAGAATGTTAGCATGTATTGTTTCTCAATGCATATACAGGGTGGGGCAAAAGTAGGTTTACAGTTCACATGGACAATCATACAATAATTAATAAATAATAATACAAGAATAAACCGTTTCACATACTACAACTGTAAGCCTACTTCTGCCTTACCCTGTATGTATAATCAAAGTATAAAAAATGGGAAAAGGTGGGGGGAATAGGGTTTTAGCTATATTTATGTTGTTTTATTTCTTAAAAATGAAAAAAGAAAGCATGACAGAAATAAGGCAAAATGTTATCATTTGTTAAATAATGGTGGTAGATACATAGTTGTCTTGTTACATTATTTTCTATTGATGTGTGGTATGTGTGGTTATAAAACTATAAATCTACATTCTATATCTATATCTATAAAGATAACTACCCTAAAACGATACTTGATGTGCTCAGAGTAGGAGAGTTTTCTAAGGAAGAATAATAAAAGAATAGAAATCCCAGAAATGCTTTTGTGTATGCTTCCATTTTGATGAGATATGAGAAATAGGAAATAAAGTTTGCCGAAAAAGGTATAAGTTAAAGAATCATTTGTTAGTAGACACTATGTAAGGGTTGTCAACAATGTCAAATGTCACAGAGAGGGAGAGAATGTGTTCTTATTAAAATAAAAAATAAAAACTCATCAATACTTTCAAGGAGTTTGATTTTAGAAATGAGGGTCAAAATTAAATTGTAAGAAGTATGCAATATATGGTGTGTGAGAAAATCAGTACAACGTTGGCAGTACTTGAAGGAGAGACATAGCGCAATAACTTAAAATGAAAGATGGAGCAAAGAACTTGATTCAGCCTTAGCACCAAGCTTGGTAAAGTACTTGACTATCATCCATATGAACAGGTTGAATTTCCAAGTGGCACCACAGCAACACTATTCTGATTTAGAAACTTGAGAATTACTACTTTATATTTTCTCTCCTTCTTCCCTTGTTAAAACTTGTTTTTTTTGCATATATGATTATTTTACTTTCTCAGTCTTAAGATCCTTTGTGAAAAATAATAGGTTACTTGCTTATCTTTATACCACTGCCAACCGTAGTTCTTTTCATATAGTAGATGCATAAATAATATACTATCTTAATTTTAAAAGAAAAAAACTTTATTCTCATGGAGAGACCTTATGGGAAAGCTACCAAAAGATGGACCAATTAAATGAAACTGTGTGTTTATCCTTTCAAAGAACCAACTCTTGGTTTTGTTGATCTTTTGTGTTGTTTCTTTGGTCTCTATGTCGTTTATCTCCACTCTGATCTTTATTATTTCCTTCCTTCTCCTTACACTGGGCTTTTCTTGTTGCTCTCTTTCTAACTTGTTGAGTTGTAGGGTTAGGTAATTTATTGCCATTGTTTCTTGTTTTTTGCAGTAGGCTTGTAGAGCTACGAACTTCCCTCTCAAGACTGCTTTCACTGTGTCCCATAGAATTTGGATTGTTGTGTTTTCATTGAAACATTTGTTGCCATGATGTTTTTTTATTTCTTCTTTGATCTCTCTGGTAACCCAGTCATTGTTTAATAGCATGCTATTTAGTCTTCAAGTGTTTGATTTTTTAAATTGTTTTTATTGTAGTTGATTTCCAGTTTTATGCCATTGTGATCTGAGAAGATGCTTGATATGATTTCTATCTTCTTGAATTTGAAGAGACTTTGCCTGTGTCCTAATATGTGATCTATCCTTGAAAATGATCCACATGCGCTGGAGAAGAATGTATATTCTATATCTTTGGGGTGGAATGTTCTAAAGATGTCAATTAAGTCCATCTGATCTAGTGTGTCATTTAGGATTGCTGTTTCTTTGCTGATTTTTTTGTTTGGTTGATTTATCCAGTGGTGTCAGTGGGGTATTAAAGTCCCCTACTATGACTGTATTGCTATCAATTTCTCCCTTGATATCTTCCAGAATTTGTTTTATGTATTTGGGTGCTCCTATATTGGGTGCATATATGTTGATGAACCTCTAGCCAGGCTTACCAAGAAGCAAAGAGAGAGAACCCAAAATAAACAAAATGAGAAATGAAAGAGGAGAAATAACAGGCCCCACAGAAATACGAAGGATTGTTAAAAAATATTATGAACAACTCTATTCTAACAAACTAGACAACCTGGAGGAAATGGACATATTCCTAGAAAAATACAACCTTGCAAAACTCAATCAGGAAGAATCTAAAAATCTCAATAGGCTAATAAATATGAAAGAAATTGATGCAGTCATTAAAAAGCTTCCAGCAAATAAAAGCCTGGGCCAGACAGCTACACAGGGGAGTTTTACCAAACATTCAAGGAAGAACTAAAACCTATACTCCTCAGACTATTTCAAAAAATTCAAGAGGAAGGAACATTTCCAAGCTCCTTCTATGAGGCCAGCATCACCCTAATACCAAAACCAGATAAAGACAACACAATGAAAGAGAATTACAGGCCAATATCCCTCATGAACATAGATGCCAAAATCCTCAACAAAATTCTAGCAAATCGGATCCAGCAGTACATCAGAAAGATCATACACCATGACCAAGTAGGATTTATCCCAGGAATGCAAGGATGGTACAATATCGGCAAATCAATAAACATGATACATCACATAAACAAATTGAGAGATAAAAAACATGTAGTCATATCAATTGATACAGAAAAAGCATTTGATAAAATCCAACAGCCTTTCTTGATAAAAACTCTCAGTACGGTGGGAATAGAAGGATCATACCACAACATAATAAAAGCCATATATGACAAACCCACAGCTAACATCATACTCAATGGGCAAAAACTAAAACCATTTCCCCTAAGAACAGGAACAAGACAGGGATGCCCACTCTCACCACTCCTGTTCAACATAGTACTGATAGTACTAGCCATTGCAATTAGACAAGAAGAAGAAATAAAAGACATCCAAATTGGAAAAGAAGAAGTAAAACTGTCCTTATTTGCAGATGACATGATACTGTACATAGAAAATCCTAAAGACTCCATAAAAAATTATTAGACTTAATATATAAATTCGGCAATGTAGCAGGATACAAAATTAACGCCAAGAAATCTATGGCATTTCTATACACCAACAGTGAACTTACAGAAAGAGAGAATTAGAAAACAATCCCATTTACCATTGCACCAAAAAAATTAACATACCTAGGAATAAACTTAACTAAGGAGGTAAAAGACCTCTACTCAGAAAACTACAAGACATTGAAAAAAGAGTTAGAGGAAGACATAAATAGATGGAAGAGCATACCGTGTTCATGGATTGGTAGAATCAATATAATTAAAATGTCTATACTACCCAAAGCAATCTATAGATTAAATGCACTCCCCATTAAAATACCAACGGCATATTTCATAGACATAGAAAGAACTCCCCCAAAATTCATCTGGAATAAAAAAAGACTCCGAATAGCCACGGCAATCCTGAGAAAGAAGAACAAAGCAGGAAGGATCTCAATACCAGATTTCAAGCTATATTACAAATCCACTGTTCTCAAAACAGCCTGGTACTGGCACAAGAACAGGCATATACACCAATGGAATAGAATAGAGAACCCAGGTATCGACCCAAACCAATATGCTCAATTAATATTTGACAAAGGAGGCATGAACATACAATGGAGTCAAGCCAGTCTCTTCAATAAATGGTGTTGGGAAAATTGAACAGATACATGCAAAAAAATGAAACTAGATGACCAACTTACACCATACACAAAAATAAACTCAAAATGGATACAGGAATTAAACATAAGACGGGAAACCATAAAAATACTAGAAGAATCCACAGGCAGAAAAATCTCAGACATATGCCAAAGCAACTTCTTCACTGATACCACTCCTGGTGCAATGGTAACTAAAGAGAAAATAAACAAATGGGACTACATCAAAATAAAAAGCTTGTCACAGCAAAAGAAACCATCAACAAAACAACAAGAAAGTCCACTGCATGGGAAAGCATTTTTGCAAATGTTATCACTGATAAAGGTTTAATCTCCAACATCTATAGGCAACTTATACAACTTAATAAAAGGAAAATAAATGATCCAATAAAAAAATGGGCAACAGACCTAAATAGAATCTTTTTGAAAGAAGACAGAAGGAAGGCCAAGAGGCATATGAAAGCATGTTCAAAGTCACTAATTATCCGAGAGATGCAAATCAAAACGACAATGTGGTACCATCTCACACCTGTCAGAATGGCAATCATCAACAAATCAACAAACGACAAGTGCTGGCGAGGATGCAGAGAAAAAGGAACCCTCGTGCACTGCTGGTGGGAATGCAAACTGGTGCAGCCACTGTGGAGAACAGTATGGAGTTTCCTCACAAACTAAAAATGGAACTCCCATTTGACCCAGTAATCCCACTTCTAGGAATATATCCCCAGAAACTAGAAACACCAATCAGAAAGGATATATGCACCCCTATGTTCATAGCAGCACAATTTACCATAGCTAAGATTTGGAAACAGCCTAGGTGCCCATCAGCAGATGACTGGATCAGAAAACTATGGTACATCTAAACAATGGAATACTATGCTGCCATAAAAAAGAAGGAATTCTTACCATTTGCAGCAACCTGGATGGACGTGGAGAGCATTATGCTAAGTGAAATAAGCCAGTCAATGAAAGAAAAATACCACATGATCTCACTCATTTGTGAATAATAAAGAACATTATAAACTGATGAACAAAAAGATAGATACAGAGGCAGTAAAGCATCAAACAGACTGTCAAATTACAGCAGGAAGGTTAGGGAGAGTTGAGGGAGATAAGAGATCAACTGAAGGACTTGTATGCATGCATATAAGCATAACCAATGGGTGTCAGACATTGGGGGGTGAGTGCATGTACGGGAGTGAGGTGGAGGTGGGCAATGGGAAGATATGTGCACATGTAATACCTTAATAAAAAAATGGAAAAAAATAAATGAAACTGTGTGTACAAAGTGTATGCAAATACCTAACTCATGATCAGTAAATGTTAGTATTTCCTCATCACTCTTCCCCTACCAGATATTTGAGAGGAGATAATTGAGGAAAACAATATCTGAAGACACAGGAAGGGTTAAATTTTTTAAAAAAGAGGATGGAAGGAGGGAGGCTACCTCTCTATGGGAGTAGAGGAGGAGCAGTGATGGAAAGCATGGTCACTGCCCTCCGTGTGGTGAAGTGAGGTCCTCCTTGTGTTGGAGGTGGTGAGTGGGGCATTAAAGACAATAAAGAATAAGTGGGACCTATTTTTGTATGAGCAAAGATATAAAAGGCACATGGATAAAGGCAGTGTCCAGCAACATTGAGAGTTCCCTTGAATTTACATAGTATGAATGATATGTGAATATGTGTTTTTTTGTTTTGTTTTGTTTTGTTTTGTTTTGGAAGCTAGGACTAAAGAAAAGCATATAGAATATATATTATATGGGGAGGGATTCACCGGGCTGCAAATGAAAAGTTGGTGGAGACACGGTCATTTTTTTTTTTAAATAAATCTTTATTGTTCAGATTATTACAGGTGTTCCTCTTTTATTTTTCCCCATAGCTCCCCTCCACCTGATTCCCCACCCCACCCCATGCCCTTACCCCCCGCCACTGTCTTCATCCATAGGACTAAGATTTTTGTCCAATCTCTTCCCGCACCCCTCACACCTGCTTCCCCTGAGAATCGTCAGTCCACTCCCTTTCTATGTCCCTGATTCTATTATATTCACCAGTCCATTCTCTTCTTCAGATTTTGCATTCACTTGATTTTTAGATTCACTTGATTTTTAGATTCACTTGTTGGTAGGTATATATTTGATGTCATTTTGTTGTTCATAATTTTTATCTTTACCTTTTTCTTCTTCTTCCTCTTCTTAAAGGATACCCTTCAGCATTTCATGTAATCCTGGTTTGGTGGTGATGAACTCCTTTAGCTTTTTCTTGTCTGTGAAGCTCTTTATCTTACCTTCAACTCTGAATGATAGCTTTGCTGGGTAGAGTAATCTTGGTTGTAGGTTCTTGCTGTTCATCACTTTGAATATTTCTTGCCACTCCCTTCTGGCCTGCATAGTTTCTGTTGAGAAATCAGCTGACAGTCGTATGGGTACTCCCTTGTAAGTAACTAACCGTTTTTCTCTTGCTGCTTTCAAGATTCTCTCTTTGTCTTTTGCCCTTGGCATTTTAATTATGATGTGTCTTGGTGTGGTCCTCTTTGGATTCCTCTTGTATGGGGTTCTGTGTGCTTCCTGAACTTGTAAGTCTATTTCTTTCACCAGGTAGGGAAAGTTTTCTGTCATTATTTCTTCTAATAGGTTTTCAATATTTTGCTCTCTCCCTTCTTCTGGCACCCCAAAAATTTGGATGTTGGTTCGCTTGAAGTTGTCCCAGAGGCTCCTTACACTATCTTCATATTTTTGGATTCTTTTTTCTTTTTGTTTTTCTGGTTGGATGTTCATTGTTTCCACATATTTCAGATCTTTGGTTTGATTCTTGGGGTACGTTGATCTACAGTTGAGTTTCTGTATATTCTTTATTTTAGACAGTGTATGCTTCATTTCTGACTGGTCCTTTTCCATTTTTTTGGCATTCTCTTTAAGTTCCTTGAAGGTCTCACTAAGCTCCTCAGAAGTGTCATCAAGTTTCTCAGCGGTTTTTAGAAGATTCTTGAGTAACCTTATAAATGTGGTTCTGAACTCTATGTCGTCCAGTAGTTTGCTTTCCTCCGTTTCTTTCATTCGTGACATGTTTCTTTGTTTCTGCATTTTGGCTGCTTCCGTGTTGATGGAGTGGCTTTGTGTGGTAGGTGACCTATAGGGGGCAGTAGCTCAGCCTCCCCAATCACCTGATGTGGACTCTCTTGGTACACCTCTTTGTGGGCTGAGTGCAAAGTCTTGGTGTAGTTAAGCCTTAATTGTTGTTGGTACGCTAGGAGGAATTGACCTCCAGGCCAATCGGCTGTGAGGACTGGCTGTGTCTATAAGAACTGCTGTGCTGGAGACACGCTTATGGTGCAGGACTTGTTTCAGTGGGGCTTTGGTGCTCGCTGAGTCTGCCTCTTGAATGTGTCACTTATGGATGTGAGGAGTTGAAATCTGGTGACTCACACTGACCACTAGGTATACTGGCTTCTGGATCTCCAATGGGGTGCAGGTCAGCTATTGTCTGAGTCCACCCAGCAGGAGCTACAGTTTTCTCCTCTTTGCTTGGGGTTTGGAGGTTTTGGAGCTGTCTGATCCGGGCTGCAAGTTTGTTAGGTTAAGCTTCAGTCCATTCATATGCAAAAGCCGCTGCTTGGAGCTTGGGTGGGTTTGTAGGTTGTGTGGGGCGGGGTCTCAGGGCATCACTAGGCTAGGGCGTGGCAAACAGCAATGGCTGCTAGTTAGCCGGCTCTGTGTCTCCGACTGCGTCCAGTCCCGTGCCCCAGAGCAGATAAACAATTATTCCTGTGCGCAGCTCTACAAGCAGGCCCCCCTCACTTTCCGACCTGGTAGCAGACAATCCAGCTTCTCCCCGTAGGAGTTTGGGTCCCCTGCATCTCCCCAGAAACTGTATTTCAGAGTAATCGGGGGCTTGTCTCCCCTTTGGGTTGAAAAAAGCAACGCCTGCCGCCAGCCCAGATCCCGCGCCTCCGTACCTCAGCTTTTCAGCGCTTGTGCACGTCTCAGCGCTCTTTTCTCTTTCCTTCTAGTTGTAGAACTTCCACTCAGCCAGCTTTCCCGTGGTTCTGGGTGATAGACGTTTTGTCTTTTAGTTGCAGATTAAATTGTTGTGTGAGGCAGCAGTTTAGGTGTTTACCTATGCCACCATCTTGGATTCCTCTCCTCCAAAATTCTTTTAAAATGTTAATAGACAACAGGTTTCTCTGCAGGTAAGGTCCAGTAATTTCTATTCTTTCATTCTATTCCCCTCCATCAGCCCCATAAGACTAACTAACCCAGAGCTGTAAAGAGCAGAGTATTTCCCATAATTATCAAGCTGGCCAAAAGTAACATTCTTCAAATGTCAGATCTCTGGGGTAATTAAAATATATAGAAAAGAAGGAAGGAATTAATTGAACAACCACAGCCTGCCAAATGTCTAAATAAGACTAGGTGTTCATACATTCAGCAGTAAGAAAATTGGAGCGGAGGTCAGGATGAGGATAAAAGCAAGTCACACCCACTGCTCTGAGTTAGTGATCTCTAAAGGAAATAATGGAAATGCTCAGAGAAACCATTTCTGGAAACATTTTGAACATAAACAAAGAAATTTAGGCTCCATCACATTTGCCCTCTTGTAGCTGGTGATACTCCACATGTCTGCTTTGAGAAGACGGGGGGGGGGGGGGGGGGGGGGTTGGTGGGCACTGTCTTTAGCGGCAGCATGTAGGAGATTTTACACACACTTCTCTCACTTGTGCAATCGGCAGGTTCTGTACAGGGAATAATTTGAGAGTGTAAATCTAATGCAATGAAAATTCTAATAATTTTAGACCATCAAAATGGTAGCTATGTAGTAGGAAAACAAAAGCAATTCAATTAAGTAGCAATAAAGCTTGATCATTCTGTTATTGTGTTTTAGCTAAACATTTATAAACTTGCTAGTTTATTATACAATCCCTGATGAGCAATGTGAAAGCACAGCTTATGAGTAAGAACAATGATGATTTATCTATATATTAACTTACTTGGAGGTTTATCTGATTTTGATTATACTTCTCTTTTTATGCAGTCACTCCAGACAGCTCCAGCAAGAGAAAACTGTGTATAGAAGGTGGTCCCAAAACAGGCTACCTATGTGCTTCAGAAAGGTGTTTTGGTCTTATAAGTGTTGAATATTAAAATATGCAAAGATAAATGGGAAGAATTATTGGTACCTGTTCTCCTAGCCCCGTGGTCAGCAAACTGCAGCTTGCGAGCCACATGCAGCCCTTTGGCCCCTTGAGTGTGGCTCTTCCACAAAACACCACGGCCTGGGCGAGTCTATTTTGAAGAAGTGGCGTTAGAATAAGTTTAAGTTTAAAGAATTTGGCTCTCAAAAGAAATTTCAATCGTTGCACTGTTGATATTTGGCTCTGCTGGCTAATCAGTTTGCCGACCACTGTCCTAGCCTGACAGTCCATGGCTAGTGTCACTATTCTGGAAAATATAGGGAATTCACATAAGGTGGAGTAAAAAAAATGTGGAAGGATTATAACACTCCCATGGAACATGTAGACTTTGGTGTCAGACTGATTAAGGTTCAAAACCAAACTCTGACATTTGGCAGCCATGTTGTAAATCATGGGCAAGCATTGAAGTATATGTGGTATAAGATCATCACGGAGAGCAGAACAAATTTATCCTAAACCATAGTTTTGAAGAAGCTGAATTACTCAGTTCTTACTAAATAAAACTGGACTTAGCAAGGACAGACACATAAGCCCAGAGTCAAGGCCTAGTTGGGTAAAGGGTTCAGAGGAACCAAACTAAAGTTTGGTCAGGAGAGGTTTTGTCAAATCCAAGAGTAAATAAACAAGCCTTTGCATCAAGACAAGAATAGCTGTCCTTCTAAAGAACACGTGGCTCACTGCACACTCTGGGACGTGCACTCTGACTGCAGTGGGCTGTTCCTCGAACTTTCTGTCCTGGCTGAAGATGGTACTGCCACTTAACCTTCACACAGCATACTGCATCTAATAAACCATGGTTACATTCATTTGTAGTAATTGGTATTGCCCATAGGAATTACTGTTGCCTAAATGAAGACTCTCTGTATACGATAAGCAGATATAAAATAATTTAAGCTGAAATGAGCTACGAGAACTGCATTTAATTTATATGCCAGAATTCCAGTACATTTCTTCCTCTAAGTTCCTTCCTAGCTATAAGAACCTCACCCTTTATAGTTTATCAGTATAGCAAAGAAATTATAAGAGGCAAAGATAAAAAATCAAACAAAATTTCAAAAATTACATCCTCTCTTTTTAAAGCTAAATAAAATTACAATCTCAGAAATTATAAACTTAAAACATTTTTAATATTTTAAAGAGACCCAATAGGTAATATAATAGGTTGTATTAGTCCACAAAGCTCAAAAATTAGTAAGCATTAGAACACATGCCCTAATTTTTTAAAGTATTCCAAAAACCATGGCATTGAGAACTTGTTAGTGTTGTGGGTAGTATTCCACAGTAGCCCACGGAGGCAGTACAGAATGGTGCAAGAAAATAGCATGGGATTTGGAATCTGACTCTATCCTGATTCAAGTTTACTTTCTTAGCAGACTTGGTATAAATCACTCTCAGCCTCAATTTCTTAATCTGCAAACAGTAAATCACTATGCAAGAATTAACTATATCAATAACACCAAAGCAGACTCATAATTTAGATTTTTTAAAATTATGGACATAGTTTTATTTTTAAGATGATAAAATAAAGATGTAACCCAAGCATCTAACACAGTGTCTTGCCCACAGTAAGCACTCCAATATTTGCCACATATGGTAGATTGACAGGTGGATAGAATCAGTGGTCGGCAAACTGCAGCTCTGTTGACTAATGAGTTTGCTGACCACTAGGATAGGGGCTTAATCACAAGGAACAACAACAGCCTGTAATTATTGGAATTGAGAGTCTAAGTCAGTGGTCGGCCAACTCATTAGTCAACAGAGTGGCAAACCGTGGCTCGCAAGCCACATGTGGATCGTGAGCAGCAGTTTACTGACCACTGGAATAGATGAACAAATAGAGGCAATTTATTTCTCTTTTGCTAGCTCTCAATTACAATCTCATTAGCATCTTAGGATGGTGAATTTGCCCCCCCTCCAGAGGGGGGGGGCAAACAAAAATTATATTCACAAAATAGAATATTATAATAACAATATTTATTAGTAATACTTACATTATTTTACCATGTTCTGAATAGAGGACCACAAAAAGGAGAAAGAATTTATTTTTTACAATTTCCACAACCATTCTATATCTACTCAAATATTTATTATTGGTCTTATTATTATTCCAGATATTTTTCCTCTTCCTTCATATTAATATGGATCATTGCCTACACAATTACAAATTTGGCTTTATTGACATTTTCTCTGCATACATCATTAAAACTTTACTACAAAATCAATATTGACTGATTTTAATGAGAAGTTTCCATAGCATCAAAAACACTATAAATTCTGTCTTAGACAAAATACAGATATAATTTCTAACTTTTACTTTTCTTTTTCACTCAGGCTCTAACTCAATATATAGTTCTATCTGCCAGGCAATAAGAATATAGCTGTGAGTCTTTCAAACAAATGATGCTGGGAAAACTGGGTATATACATGCAAAAGAATAAAGTTGGGCCCTTATCTAACACCATACCCCAAAAATAACTAAAAATAGATTAAAAACCTAAAAGTGTAACCTAAAACTACAAAATGCTTAGAAGAAAACATAGGGCAAAAGTTTCACAACTTTGGATTTAGCAATAATTTCTTGGGTATGACACCAAAGGCACAAGCCCCAAGAGAATAAACAGATAAACAGAACTTCATTAAAATTTAAAAAGTATTTGTATCACAACAGTAAAACAGCAACCCACAGTATAAAAGAAAATATTTGTAAATCATACATTTGATAAGGCATTTATATTCAGAATATACAGAGAACTCCTAAAACTCAGTAACAAAAAAACTTCAGGGAAGTCCACATCAATGATTCCCAGTCCTCTCTTTCGAGGGTCAGAAACTGCCTCTGGAATGCCTGCCATCAACATTAAGAAGTAAAAGAAAAAATGAGTGTCATGGAGAGGGGGTGAGAAAAGGTATCTTACACAGAGGGAACACTAAATGGGAAAGTTTGGAGGCAAGAAAGAATAGGACCCCATCTAGGAACTGAAATGAGATATAGAGCTGCCAAGGCCACAGTCAAAGAAGGCCTTGTATGGCATGCTGAGGAGTTCAGATTCAGCGTTCAGAGTTCGGACATTAAGGAGGAATTCCTTATTTAGAAAGGATGACCCCAGCTGCAATGTGAAGAGTAAATCAGAAGAGGGTTAGAAGTCAGTTAATAGGCCTTGAAGGGGCAGGAATCGGGGGTGGGGGAAATGGTGCCTTGAACTAAAGCTGCAGCCTTACAGAGAGAGAAATTAGCGGGTTTAGAGATGTTAAGAATGGAATTGTTAGACATTACTGAATGATGTGAGATGTTTTTGACGTGGAGCATCTGGAATAGTCATATTGAGAAGGCACTAAGGTGGAGAACTCACAGCTGGCTTAGCACCCAGTACTGAGTTAAACAGGGATGCAGGAGTCAATAAAGAACGTTGGCATCACTCTAAAGGCCAATCACTATAATAGGACAAATTCATTTCTATAGTCATTGACAACCCACAGAGAGATTCAGAACTTGAGTTCTTGATCAAATATAATGGCCTGCCAGCAGTCTTTCCTGCCATCAATCTCTCCAGGTGAGAAATGCTAAAGGATGGCATGCATGTATGTGTTTCTTATGAATAAAAATATTTCTCCCTTTGTTCAAAGAAATACTAGTGTCCTGCTACTCAAACTGTGGTCCAAGCAGCACGGGGATCACCTGACAGCTTGTTAGAAATGCAAACCACTACGTCCACCAAGAACTACTGAAGAAATGTCTGCATTTGAAGATCAACAGGTGATTCATACACATGTTAAAACTTGAGAAGCACTGAATAGGGGCTTGTCCACAACTCACCTCTCCAAAGCTAAAACAAAAACACCAGCATTTCTGCCCCCTGTGCTAATTTGAAGGAGTAACACAATAGCCTTCCAATTATGCAGCTTACAAAGCAATACACACTGGTTCTTAACAGCAATTATCAGGAGTCAAAAAGTGACTTTAGGATTTCCTGTATTCAGCAGGCCAGCTACTTAAGCAAGCCTAACATAATTATGATTTGCTCTTGTTTTAAATACTTTCCAGAGGAAAAATTCATTTTCACAACACATTTATCTAGTAGAGCTATAGATCACTTACATCCTTAGAACACATCCCTGATTTTCTAGTTTCCCAAAGGGGTTTGCAAAGCCCTTAATTATGTACTAGTCTGGAACAACTATTTCATTAGCTAATTTTCTGCCTACGTCCTTTGTCAGGTGAAAATGTGTTACAGTGGTCCTTAGTGGAGGCAGAGTTAATGTTTTTTGGATAGTAATTTGCCCTAAAAGGAGTTAATTAATACTCTAGTTGGAAAATAAACACCGTAACTATTAAAATAATGCATTCAGGAATAGATTAAAAGGTTGAATAAGCAAAACATGTCAAAATTTAGACAAAAAACAAGTTATATAAAAATCACTGTATATATTACTTAAAATCTTTAGTTATTTTTAAAATCTTTAATAAAAAAAGATTCAGACTGTGATTTGCCCTCTAATTATTCAAAAAAATATAAAGCACTGTCCATGTTAAGACAGAACAAATTTTAGGCAAATAAAATCATTGAGAGGCTAAACAATTGATTTAATAGGAGAGAGAAGAAAACAGACACTCCTTTTGAATTTGGAGCAATTTTAGTAGAAAAGCCGCTACAAGGAGCCTCCATCTCTTCAGACTAGCCAATGAAAAACCTGTGCACCCTGGCACCAAAGAGCAACACAGTACACAAATGGTGATGGTAACTAGGATTCTCAGGCATCCCTAGAGTGGTACTAAAAACCATGGCAACTTTCCAGTTGGTTAAAAAAAAAAAAAAAAACTTGAAATACAATTCATATAACTTGTACTGTTTCCTCAAAACTTAGTGAAGAGTGTCAGAACCTGACTTTAACTATGAACCTGCTGCTACAAACAGCTCCTCAGACGACCATTCAGAGGGCTCACATCTCATTTTCTCTGTCCTGTTTTATTTTATATATGTTTTACTCCCTGCCTCTACTCTTTCTCCTTTCTTCTTAGTTCGCTATCCCATAAACTCACTAATTACCAATCTATATACCCCACCTACTTCTATATTCACCCTCTTGGTATCTAGTTGATCACCAGGTAACACTAGACAGAGGAAAAAGACTGCTCCGAGGGGTATTGGAAGGGAAGGAGGACCTGAGACAAACATTAGGTAGTTGTTATGGCCAACAAGTACTAAAACTGAGAGAAAGGGGCAAAAGTAAATCCTCAAAGAGATCTGGTTTTATTCCTAATGATGAAATGAGAAAGAAAAAATAAGAAATCATAACTAGATTCTGGTATTAGCATGCTGCCATATTTTTTTTTTAATTCCTAAGAAAAAATTGGAGAGACCATTGTAAAACCACAATCTTTAAGCAGTAGGATGTCTCTCAAACTGGTTATATACAGATATTGGGAAATATTTATTAAACGGTTGCACCTAAATTAACCAATGCTAAGTGTACAGAGGGGCAGAGTGTAGAGATATATCTGAAGTAGGTAACTGATAAGTATCTATCAACTAAATACTCACTATTACAAACTCTGACATTGGATTATAAGTAAAATAATCAAGAAAACCTAAAGTCTCTATTCTCTAGGTCCATGCATGGTCTTCAGGTAGCTGAATTATAAATTTAAGAGCCAAGCCTAATCCAAGGTCTCATCATTTTTGTGTGATCAACCATAACAGTTTTCTATCTGCACTTCCTACCTCATTCTCTCCATTTTTCTCTAGGCTCCTCCTATGTCTTCAGTGCCACTAAGCTCTGCACCCACAGCCCCAACTATCTTGATTGTCAACTCATCCATATAAAAGCACTGAGCATTATGCCTAACACAGAGATGATATTCAATGTGTTTGCTTACCATGATTCCTTAGGCTATCATCCAATATTCTCAAAATTCTGGCCCCTACCAACTTCTCAAATATGGATGGAAAAGATACCCTTACAGGAACTACCTACCCAAAGAGGGATGCTCCCTGTCATCAGAACATGCCACGTGGGAGATATATCTATTTTCCTTGCTTGGAATATGTCACCCCTATCCTCCTTTTTTCTTCTCTTAACTCAATCCCAATCTCTCTATCCCCAGGGGCTGCCCAGCTCTACTCCCACCACCAAATGAAGCTTTCCTGAAAGAGCCCTACTTCAATCCTGTGTTGTTATATTCTGTCTACACCACTCATGAGGTGTGCATCTTTTCCTGTGAATATCAGGTGCTACTTAAAACTGGTGGGATAAAATTTCTGAAATGTATAAAAATAAGTTTCATAACTGAAACAACATCTCAGCATGTAAACTCATTATGCCCATAATTCTATCTATACTGATCTTTAGATCTCTAGTCTATAAGACAGAATGCTGTACTAAAATAAACTTAGCAAGTAAGTGGTAAGAAAGCATCAGAGACCCTGGTAGCGTGCTATTTCTTGACCTGGGTGTTAATTACATGGTTCTGTATAGTTTTTTAAAAATGTGAAAAATATACACATGTATAAAAATACAAAATAAACAGGTAGAGGAGTGTAAGTGAGAAAGGTAAAGGAGGAGGGGAAGAGAAAAACAAAAGATATATAATCAGTATAAAGGAAACAAATTAATTCTCAAATATTGGCCTGGAAGCCATTTTGGTGATTCCAAGCACCTAGTTACCTTCAAGGGCATTTAAGAATGTTTCCCTTTAGTGGTTTAAAAGCTATTAATCACTTTCACCCTTATAACAAAGTATAGATTGGCTGAAATAAAAATAGTAACTATAAGCTAAAACACATCAACATTTCAAAAGATAATACACACATAATTTATAGAAATGCCAGGAGGACCAGCTAATTTACATAAATAGAGCACTTTGGAAATGTAAATGGTGTGCAAATTCTAAATGAGGATGATAATGATAGCTGAGTTATCCATCTTTTAACCTTTATACATATAATTTAAAGATAATAAACACTTAAATATTGCTTTAGTCCTCTAATCAGTTCAGAGATACCAATTAAGCCACAGGTCATTCTCTGAAATACATGTAAATAATTCCAGTTAGAGAGAATGGAAGTCAAGTCACTGAGTTAGGCTCTCACTGAAAGGCATTAAGTAATCCAGTTCTCTGTGGTCCTTAGAGCTCTAGCTGAGAATGTAGAACATACTGAAATTAATGAAGGAAGACAACATTCCTCTGCTTTTAGCTCCCTCTGTACACCTTGCTTAAAGAAAGATTACTTGGTGCTGGTGAGGATGGGGAGAAAAAGGAACCCTCGTGCACTGCTGGTGGGAATGTAGACTGCTGCAGACACTGTGGAGAACAGTATGGAGTTTCCTCAAAAAATTAAAAATGGAACTCCCATTTGACCCAGTAATCCCACTTCTAGGACTATATCCCAAGAAACTAGAAACACCAATCACAAAGGATATATGCACCCCTATGTTCATAGCAGCACAATTTACAATAGCTAAGACCTGGAAACAGCCTAAGTGCCCATCAGCGGATGAGTGGATTAAAAAACTATGGTACATCTACACAATGGAATACTATGCTGCTGTAAAAAGGAAGGAACTCCTACCATTTGCAACAATGTGGATGGAACTGGAGAGCATTATGCTAAATGAAATAAGTCAGTTGGAGAAAGATAAATATCACATGATCTCCTTATTTGTGGAATATAATGAACAACATAAACTGATGAACAAAAACAGATCCAGAGACAGAGAAGCATCGATCAGACCGTCAAACCTCAGAGCCTCAGAGGGAAGATAGGGGAGGGTGGGGGTAAGGGGGAGAGATCAACCAAAGGACTTGTATGCATGCATATAAGCCTAACCAATGGACACAGACACTAGGGGGGTGAGGGCATGAGCGGGGGAGTGGGGGGGTGTTAAGGGGGAGGGACAATGGGAGGATAAGGACACATATGTAATACCTTAATCAATAAAGAAAATTAAAAAAGAAAGAAAATATTACTATGTTATTAAAATAAAGATCTGGCCCCACTATGCCCTAGAGTCCAGTAGACGGCAAACTGCAGCTCGCGAGTCACACGTGGCTCATGAGCCACAATTTGCCACTCTGTTGACTAATGAGTTTGCCAACCACTGACCTAGACTCTCGATTCCAGTAATTACAGGCTCTTGTTCCTTGTGATTAAGCCTCTATCTATACCAAGATTTCAACACATGAAAAAGCCAATGCAGAAAGCAAGTGTTTAAGAGAGAAAAGGGTTGACATTCAAGTGTACAAAGTCACTATGATCCTGCTTGTAATGCCAGAAGAACATAACTAAACTAGAAAGATGCTGATGCAACCCTACTTTCTAATAGGACCATGTATACACCCCTATCCTTAGCTACTGAAAATGACACCCAAGCTTGAACTACAGTGTGGCGATCCCTTGAGCCATGTAAAATAAATCTCTAAATGGGAGGCTGTAGCTCATTATGGCTCCTTATGACATTCAGTAGAAGATTCCCAAGATTTTATGTGTAGGAATGCTGGCCTAGAGGGCTGCCTACTAGTTTCTACACTTGTTTTTTGTTTGGTTGGTTTTGTCCCACATTACAAATTAAGCCTATAATACATAAGTAAGATAATATCATAATAAAGGGAAGCAGACAAAGCCATAAAAGTTTATATAAATTTTGAAAACAATGGAGATAATATATCATAGGGGTTAAGTGTCTAACTACAATTAGACAAAGGCTGAATTTGAATGTTGGCCTCACCACTTAATAGCTGGGGCAAGTCACTTAACCTCTTTAAATTTCACTTTTATCACCTATATGTAAGAATAGTAATGGCATTATCAATATGGGGATTAAATGGGATAATGTAGAAAGTACTAACTAGAGGAGCATGTGATAAATGCTGAGTAAATGTTAGCTGTAATTTTTTTAATTATTAATGAACAGAATAAGTTTAGAGAGAAGAATAGAATGCTGTATGTGTAGTAGGGGAATAACAAATACAAATGCTTAGAAGTAACAGGATAAATTATGAACACTGAGCAATAAATCAAAGATAGAGGACAGGCTTTAAAATAATAGAAAAAGATAGCAAGGTAAGAAAGCATCAAAATATTATTTATGAAATCATCAAGTATCTGCTATGAAATGTCACAGTATTAATTGAAAGACAAAAAACAGCCCTAACTGGTTTGGCTCAGTGGATAAAGCGTCAACCTCCAGACTAACGGGTCCCGGGTTCAATTCTGGTCAAGGGCATATGCCAGGTTGTGGGTTCAATCCCCAGTAGGGGGCGTGCAGGAGGCAGCCAATCAATGATTCTCATCATTGATGTTTCTATCTCTCCCTCTCCTTTCCTCTCTGAATCAATAAAAATATATTTGAAAATAAAGAAAAAAACAAATAAGTAGTCCCCACTGCCGAAGAGCTAAATAAGTCAGCTAAAGACTCTGCAATTTTAGGTAATAGATAGGGAAAAAAAACAAAATAGGACAGAAGCGAACCAGAGGATATGTACATGCGTAGATAACATGTCTAGATCCCTTGATGGGCACTATTTGTAGTAGATCGAAGCTGGTTCAAAGGCTTATGAATCAAGGCTTGAGATGGATAAACCATGATTGTTGTGATGAACAGAAATACGTAAGGTTTGCATGGACTCCTAAAAAAAGTGAAGGAAAAAGTGAACTTTAGCATTTTAGTTAGTTTGTATTTTTATTAGCTCTTTGAAACAGGATGGTAGCAAAGTCTCAGTCTTACCACATCAAAATGAACAGAAGCAAACTATAGTTCTTCCAATTGAAAGAAGATGATGACCTTGGAAAAGTCACTCCACTATGCTAACATTTCCAGTTTGAATGAAAGCATGGCTTTTAAAAAGATAGCACTATATTTCAAAGATCTAGAACAAACTCTCCAAAAATTCATCTGGAATTTAAAAAAAAAAAAAAAGACCTCAAATAGCCACAGTAATCCTGAGAAAGAAGAACAAAGTTGGAGGGATCACAATACCAAGTTATCAAGCTATGTTATCAAGCCACAGTTCTCAAAACTGCCTGGTACTGGCACAAGAACAGACATATAGACCAATGTAAAGGAACAGAGAACCCAGAAATCGACCCAAGCCATTATGCTCAATTAATATTTGACAAAGGAGGCAAGAGCATATAATGGAGTCAAAACAGTCTCTTCAATAAATGGTGCTGGGAAATTTGGTCAGATACATGCAAAAAACTGAAACTAGATCACCAACTTATACCATACACAAAAACAAACTCAAAATGGCTAAAGGATTTAAATGTAAGACAGGATACCATAGAAATCTTAGGAGACTCCATAGACAGCAAAATATCAGACATATGTCGTAGCAATATTTTTACCAATACAGCTCCTAGGGCAATGGAGACTAAGGAGAAAATAAACAAATGATACTACATCAAAATAAAAAGCTTCTGCACAGCAAAAGAAACCATCAACAAAACAACAAGAAAGCCCACTGCATGGGAGAACATATTGTATTTGCCAGTGCTATTTCAGATAAGGGATTAATCTCCAAAATTTACAGAGAACTCATACAACTTAACCAAAGGAAGATGAATAATGAAATCAAAAAATGGGCAAAGGACCTAAATAGACCCTTTCGGACAAGGACATATAGGAGGCCGAGAGACATATGAAAACATGCTCAAAGTCACTAATCATCCGAGAGATGCAAATCAAAACAACAATGAGGTTTCATCTCACACCTGTCAAAATGGCTACCATCAACAAACAACAAGTGCTGGAGAGGATGTGGAGAAAAAGGAACCCTTGTGCACTGCTGATGGGAATGCAGACTGGTGCAGCCACTGTGGAGAATAATTTCCTCAAAAAATTAAAAATGGAACTTCCAATTGACCCAGTAATCCCACTTCTAGGACTATATCCCAAGAAACCAGAAACACCAATCAGAAAGGATACATGCACCCTATGTTCATAGCAGCACAATTTACAATAGCTAAGATTTGGGAACAGCCTAAGTGCCCATCAGCAGATGAGTGAATTAAAAAACTGTGGTACATCTACACAATGGAATACTATGCTGCGGTAAAAAAAGAAGGAACTTTTATCATTTGCAACAGCATGAATGGAACTGGAGAGCATTATGCTAAGAGAAATAAGCCAGTCGGAGAAAGATAAATATCACATAATCTCACTCATGTGGGATATAATGAACAACATAAACTGATGAACAAAAATAGATCCAGAGATAAATGGCGGGGGAGGGGTGGTGGGGGGGCAGGTTAAGAGATCAACCAAAGGACTTTTATGCATGCATATTAGCATAACCAATGGACAAAGACACTGGGGCAATGGGGGCTTGCCCTCAGGGTTGGGAATGGTGAGGGAAGGGGTCAATCAAGGAAAAAGAAGACATATATAATACTTTAAACAATAAAAAAAAGATACAGTATATTCAGGGTGTCCCCCATAAATGTATACACACTTTAATAGCTGACAGCTCAGTTTTGAAAATGAAATGTATTTTAATAAACACTGCCTTTATAATTATTCCTAGTATACATTTTGGGGAATACCCTATATATGTGACATGTTGGTTATTTTGAAAGCAGAAAAAAATAAAGATAAAAAAATAAAAGAGGTAGCACTGCCCTAGCTGGTTGGGCTTAGTGGATAGAGTGTCAGCCTGCCGACTGAAGGGTCCCGGATTCGATTCTGGTCAAGGGCACATGCCCCAGTTGGGGGCTCGATCGCCAGTGGGGGACGTGCAGGAGGCAACCGATCAATAATTCTCTCTCATTGTTTATGTTTCTATCTCTTTCTCATTCTCCCTTCCTCTCTGAAATCAATAAAAATATGTTTTAAAAAATAAATAAATAAAAGAGGTAGCACATGCCTGGCCAGTGTGGCTTAGAGGTTGAACGTTGACCTATAAACCAGGAGGTCATGGTTTGATTCCAGAGTTGCAGGCTCGATCCCCAGTGGTGTTATAGAATTTACCAGGCAACTGAAAAACACTCAGGAGTACTGGAGGCACAGGAAAAACTTGTTTATTTTCAGATGTTTCACATGTACCAGTACAGGACTCGGAGGAGGCTGTTTTTCTCCAAATCCTGAGCAAGCCAATATGGAGGAAGCTTTCCCTTTATACCCTTTTGGTTTGTCTCCCAAATATGGGATGGAACTTCCGGACCGTTTGCGTGCTTTGCAAAAAGCCTCATGTGCTGGGATGGGGACAGTGAGACCACATCTCAAGGCCTGGCCTGGTGCCAGCATTGATAACTCCGTCTGGGGGTTGTGTATTGTTCATGGTTTATGGCCTCTCTATAATGGGAGTAGTACTTGGGTAAACAGATCTTGCAGGACCAGATAATTAAAGAAGGGGCAGTGACTAGACTATAGGCTAACAAGAATGTGCATTAGGTTACTGACACAGATTCAAATTGCTAGCCCCCAAAAAATGTCTCATTTTCCCCATCAGTGGGAGGCATGCAGGAAGGAGGTAGCCAACTGATGATTTTCACTCATCATTGATGTCTCTGTCTCTCTCTCTCTCTCTCTCTCTCTCTCTCTCTCTCTCCCCCCCTTCCTCTCTAAAATCAAAAATATATATATTTTTTAGAATTATTTTAAAAAGTAAAGGAGGTAGCACACTTTACAGGGAAGTGGCAGTCACCTAAAGAATCTAGATGACAAGCAGGAGGCCTGATCAGTAAGATATTAGGTTGACTAAATGGTAAAGGGGAATAAAAACAGAGCCGGGGCTAGAATTGAGTTCTAGGTTTATACTCTGGTTTGCTCTTAGGGCTTGACATGCCATGTAACATATCTCTTGGGTACCTCCCTCATGATGACATACTTAGTTGTAAAAAGTCACAAGAATAATCATGTAAAACAATTCTTTTAAAAATATTTCTCTTCAATAGCAAAGAAAATACATGTTGAAATCAGACCAGGATTCAAAGCCTGGCTCTACCACTTAGCAATCATGTGCCTGGACACAGTGTCACCATCCGAGCATAGGCATACCAATACCATGCTCTCTGAAGCATTGTGCGCTGTGGAGGAAATAACGTATTTACAGCTTGGCCCAGGTCATGGTCATTAGCGTAAGTGGGGATGAGTGCTGAAGTTTCTTGAAGTGACACCAGTTTTTCCTGGTGTTTAATTCCATGGCCTCCTGAACATGAGAATAGCCAGGAGACCTTGTTCAACACAGACTGCAGGGCCCCTTCTCCCGAGTCTGTCACTCTGCAAGTCAGGGACACGGCCCTAGAATCTGCACTTCTGACCAGTTTCCTGGTGATGCTGATGATGCTGGTCTGGGTGCCACATCTGGACCCACAGCCTGTCTAAAGTCATTCCAGATGCCACTGTGTAGCCTGAGAAATTTTAATAAGATAAAGGAATGAAACTCCTCCAGAAAGAGTCAGAAAAGGGTAACATAAAAAAGTTATTTGCCATGTACATATGCAATAAAGAAAAAAAAGGAAAAAGAGCATCTGTTGAGTTGGGAGCTAAATAGTCCCTAAAGGGAAAGCTTTGGTTGCCCCCACCCCATCTCCTGGCACTTTTTTCATAAAATGTTAGTACAGGTTTATTCTTTACAAATCCCAAGTGATTCATGTCAGATTAAGTCCCCACAGGAATGTAGGCAAAATGAACAGATGGCGTTTTCCTTTCTACAGAGTGTGTATGTGTGTGTGTGTGTGTTATTTTTTACTTGAGGAGTAAAACGTACTTCCTCCACAGTCACACGGGACCTAAAGATGAATAATCTCAGAGCATTAATAACAACCACAGTTCTGGGGAACTATTCATTTGCTTCTTGAATACTGTGAACTGCTCATTCCCTATCTAATCCCAGTTGGCCATGGATGAAGAAAGATATAAAACCAAGAGCACCACAGATATAAAAGATGAGGGTTTTTCCACGCTGTCCTAGCTGTTTTCATTTTAAAGAAAAGAGCATGATTCTTTATTGCAAGCACTTCCCCATCTCTCTAGTCCTCTGATTAATGATCCCAGAAGAACAACAGCTCTTCATACATATTGAAATGGTGTTTATGTGAATGCAGAGGAAAATTATAAGTATTTTATACTAAAAATGCAAACTTTCTTTAAAGTGAGCACTGTAAATGTCTCTATTTCACTTTTATCTTTCCACTAGTAAGTGGATTTTTCATAATCTCCAATGGTTACTAGGGAAGAAAAAAGGCTGAAGTACTGCTGTTTGGCCAGCAATAATAATATAAAGACTTGGTGACTGAGGCAAAATGATACTAATTACCACGGACTAGCTGGGAATCCTCAAATTTAGGCTCTCAGAAGTAATTTACTACCATAAACCAACTCAATTACAACCATTTTAATTTCATTGTAGTTCTTTTAGTTCTTGTAGTTCTTTTTTCCCTTGTAACTTTGCTGGTCTTTAAAAAGGACACTATCTGGCACTTTTGGTAGGATCTTTTATGCTACATCTGTAACATTCTCTTGCAGCTTGAAATTAAAATTTCTTTCCCCTACCAATTTAGACCCTTCCCATTTGGCAAACATCTTTTTTTATTCTTGCATATCTAATGGGGCTGAAAATTAATAAGACTTTTTGTTTAATTCTTTGATTATGCGAAAGAACCATCAATGATGTTCACAAGGTCCTTCCTGTACAGCAGACTGAGAGTTGTAATAAAAGCCCCACATTTCTATAGCCCCTCACCTCCCAGAGGACCCCAGAACACTTCACAGACTGCACGCAAACACATCACACCACTCACCCTCAGCTGCCCTCAGATGCAATGCATGCTCTGATTAAACAACATTTACTCAAAAGAGTTACATAATGGAAGCTCTGATGATTCTAAAGAAAGAATTAGCACTTTAAAAAGGTAATTGCACACTAAAGATACCTCTGAAAGATGTGAATTTAACTTACAGCAAGTGCAGCTCACTTATAGGAAGATAGGAAGAAAACCTCTTTTAATAAGGAGAAGAAAATCAGAAGGAAAAATCAAAATGTAGAATCCCCTTTCCTCCAAAAAAATCTAAGGTATCAAAGTTTTCACCATTTTCCCAAATCTGTCACACCTGCAATAAAAATGATAGCAATGAGTGAGCATGGGTTATCTAGTAACAATGCTACGATGGTCTCAATTATTAACAGTTTCTCTTGCCAACATTATTTCATGCCCCTTATCTGGAGCCCTGGGCTAATCTGCCTGACCAACAGAAAGTCGGGGATGACTTAACAGCCATCCAGTATGAGAGAGAGCAGATGGACTGGTCTCCTGGGAGCCAGCAAACCTTCACAGTATTATGATTCCTCTTAAATCTACAAAGTTCATCACATGTACAAGGCATTTAAAATTCTGTCTTAAATCAACCAATCAATAGATATGTTTTGGGTATCTACAACTCATTCATTCAAGAAATACTTATTAGCTGTACTTCACATAAGAAGCTGTGCAAGTTCTGGGGTGAGAGAACCATAGTCACCAAATAATAGTCCCTTCCCTCAAAGGGCTGGGATGTGTTTAGAGTGCAGACTAAAGACTGGCTCACAAATGAATTAAAAACTGAAAAGTGTGAAAGCACCAAAAGAATTTAAAGATGAGTAAGAAATGGTCCTCCGGGGGAGGACTTGCATCTGATTGAAAAGGAAAGATGTAGATTCTGCAAAGGAATAGAAATATAACCATGAAATATGCCAAATGAGTAATACAACCAAAAAGTGCAATGAGTTCTTGAAAGAAAATGATCAATGAATGCTTCATAGATGAGATGAGATGAGATGAGATGAGATGAGATGAGATGAGATGAGATGAGATGAGATGAGCAGATTGGAGCTGTCAGTAGATAGTGGAAAGGCATGCGCAACAAACAAAAGCACTGGTGTGAGAAAGGACAGTCATGTTAGAAGACAGAGAGAGATTAATTTAATTGAAACACAGCGTTTCCATAGGAAAAAGAATAAGTGTTGAGAGGTTTTGTCTAATTGCAGAGGTATTTGAATAACAGCCTAAGAAAACAACCTCATCCCACAAACTGGTTTATTACTAGTCTGATGCGAACGAGACACAATAAAACCATGCAAACAAAGAGATGCTATGTTACAGGGAAACAGAGACCATTTGTAATGCACCTAAAATTTAGTTTGCTTTTGCAATTCACTTCTCTAACTATACTATGATGCTATCACGGAAGACTGGCCCACACATTATTGCCATACGATAAGAGTCAAACTTTTCTTCAGGGGCCAAATCCAGGAACCTGAAATTATCCCATTTCTACTAGACACAGGAACAGTCTGTGGTCATCTAGCCTGCTGAATATCCTTTTGCCTTAAAGCAAAATCTGGGAGGAGGGGGATAGGGTTGGCATTAGTTCCTGCAACCCTTCTATTCCCTAGATCCCCAGGAAGGCCAGCTTGCAACCCTGTTGTGTTATTATGTGCCTTTGAAGAAAACGTTGACCCCACACACACCAGCCTACTCTATCAAATTTACCCATCTTCAGTAAGAGACCCTACTGACCCTATCAGTGCTGCATCCCAAACAGAGGGGAGTGATTCTGTAAAATCAGGGGGATGGTGCCAGGTCGAGCTCAGGGCAAGGATGCTCTCTTTAGCCTATGTCAATCAGCGGAGCATCTGAAATGTGCCGGGGTGTGAAAAAACAAAGAGATGCTATTTCTTTCTGATCACAGCAGGTGAACATATCATCAGCAAGAGCCCCGAATCAGAGAAGAAAGAAATGAAAAAGCCAACAGGGATATTCAGTCTATTTCCCTACTGATACACAGTCAATTCTGTCAGGATCACATGTCTGATGAAATTCAACTCCGTTTTCCTAGGGGACTATCCTATGATCCAATAGTCCTCACTGTAGAAATATTCCCTGACATTCAGTTTACATTCTGCATTTAATTTCTCCCTGCTGTGCCCACCTATACTATTGTGGAAAGAAAATAGTTCCTTAATTTCATATTTGACTTTTTAAAAAGTACTGTAAGGCCTCAACCCATTGTTTCCAAATTTAACATTTGCTTTGAATTTCCAAACAAAAGCACTTGGCCAACATTATCAATTATTATTTTGTATTCCTTTTCCCAGTATAGCAGGCGTTGCCATACTTGTTGATCCCTTGATAAAAACACAGTGGACCAATGACATTAAAAAAAAAATAGAACAAAACATCATCAGATTTGTATGGAACCACAAAAGACCCCAAATAGCCAAAGCAATCCTGAGGGGAGCAGGGGGAAAATGAAAGTGGAGGTTTCACAGCACCTGACTGCAAATGGTACTACAAAGCATCGACAATCTAAACAGCATGATATTGGCCTAGCCCGTTTGGTTCAGTGGTTAGAGTGTCAGCCCTTGGAATGAAGGGTCATGGATTTTATTCCAGTCAAGGGCATGTATACCTCAGTTGCAACCTCGATCCCTGGCCCCAGTAGGGAGGCATGCAGGAGGCAATCAGTCGATGTGTCTCTCTCCCTGTCTCTCCCTCTCCCTTCCATTCTCTCTAAAAATGAATTATGGAAAAAATATCCTCTGGTGAAGATTAACAAAACCAAAAAAAAGCATGGTATTGGCAGAAAAACAGACACACAGACCAATGGAACAGAACTGGTAGCCAGAAATAAAACCATACATATATGGACAAATAATTTTTTACAAAGGAGCCATAAACATACAATGGATAGAAAAAAAAAAGCCTTTCCAATAAATGGTGCTGGAAAAACTGGAAAGCCACATACAAAAGAATGATACAAAAATTAATTCAAAATGGATGAAAAATTGAAATATAAGATGTGAAACAATAAATTACATAGAAGAAAACATAGGTCCTAAGCTTATGGACCTTGATCTTAGAGAAGATTGTATGAATTTGATAATAAAAGCAAGGGAAGTAAAGGCAAAAAATTAAATAATTAAACTATATAAAACTAAAAAGCTTCTGGCCCAGCCAGGATGACACGGTGGTTAAGCCTCACCTATAAACCAGGAGATCACAGTTCAGGACATATGCCCAGGTTGTGGGATAGATCCCTAGTAGGGGGTGTGCAGGAGGCAGCCAATCAATGATTCTCTCTCATCATTGATTCTTCTCTCTCTCTCAATCTCTCTCTCTCTCTCTCTCTCTCTCTCTCTCTCTCTCTCTCTCTCTCTCTCTCTCTCTCTCTCCCCCTCACCCCTTCCTTTCTAAAATCAATTTAAAAAAAATTTTTTTACAAAAAAAAAAGCTTCTGCACAGCAAAAGAAACCAACAACAAAACCAAAAGGCAACCAACCAAATGGGAGAAGATATTTGCAAATAACAGCTTTGACAAGGGATTAATATCCAAAATACATAAAGAACTCAACACCAATTAAATAAATGGCAGAGGTCCTAAATTGACACTTCTCCCAAGAAGACATAAAAATAGCAAAGAGATATATGAAAAGATGCTCAACTTCACTAGCTGTGAGAGAAATGTAAATCAAAACTACAATGAGATATCACCTTACACCTGTCAGAATGGCTACTATCAGCAAGACAAGTAATAACAAGTGGTGGAGAGGTTGTGGAGAAAAAGGAACTGTCATTCACTCTGGTGGGAATGTAAACTGGTATAGCCACTGAAGGAAACAGTATGGAGGTTCCTCAAAATATTAAGAATAGAGTTACTATATGAGCCAGCAACTGGGTATGAGCCAGTTCTGGGTATCTACCCAAAAAATTTGAAAACATTTATTCAAAAAGATATTGCTATATGCACACCTATGTTCATTGCAGCATTATTCAAGGTGGCCAAAACATGGAGACAACCAAAGTGTCCTTTGATAGATGACTGAATAAAGATGCTGTACATATACAATGGAATACTACTCAATCATAAGAAAATATTTCTGACAACATGGATGGACCTTAAAAATATCATGCTAAGTAAAATAAGTCAGTCAGGGAAAACTAAGAACCATATGATTTCACTCTTTGGGGATATAAAACTGAAACTCACAAACACAGACAACAGTATGGTGGTTACCAGAGGGGAGGGGGTGGGAACAGTAAAGGGGGGTCAAATATATGATGACAAGATGATTTGACTTTGGGTAGTGAGCACACAATGCAACATACAGATACTGTATCATAGAAATGTACACTTGAATCCTATATAATCTTATTACCCAATGTCACCCCAATAAATTTAATAGAAAAAGGAAGAACAAACAAAAAACCATAGTTGACAATAACAAGTACTTGCTTAATTTTGCTCTGGAGCCTTTTTTGAATATCTGAACCTGTGAAAATGCTTCACTAACCCCTCAAAGGTGCTCTTTACAAAACCATCACCAGCTCTTGAGGAGTCATAACTCTCTTCCGAGTGACTGCCTTTACAGTGACGCTATTCTTCAATATCATCCTATCTTTGAAAAGGTTAGCATCTCTTCGCTCTCCATGCTCATTCCTAAACATGCCAGCTTTTCCAAATCTTGCCTCATCTGAAGCCCTTAATCACTACAGATGCTCTGCTTGGGACTCCCACCGTGTGTCTGTCATTCCAGTGCACAAGTGCCCAGCTCTCCAGGCAGCCTCCCGGATGCCGCCTCACCAGAGCGGGGTAGACAGCGATGATCAACCCAGCTCCGTGATGAGATGCTGTTTTGTGCAATGCAGCCAAAAATAGTGCTGGCCTTTTTCATTGCCATATCACGTTGCTAACACATATCTAATGTGCTGTCATTTATTACCCCCGTGAGATTGGCTACGTCATGCTGAGGTTCCATCATCTGTTGTGTGTGTTCACTTGGCAGCAGCCCTTATCTCCCTTAGATGCAATCATATCTAAAGCGGGGAATGTCGTTGTCATTGTTCACTTTACGTTTTCAAAATCCTTCAAAACTTTTAGGTACTTAATCAAAAAGGTTGGAGCCACTCAGTAGTGTGACACAACTTTTTGGTAACACCAACAAACACTTCTAGAAAGCCCAGAACTACTGAAAAAAAAATTGCACCTTTGAATGCTATAAAATCTGCTATATACTCTTAAGGGTACACAAAATTTAAACTGTTTTGAAGACAATTCCCCTATAAGAAGTGTCCATCAACTTTTTTCAACATTTGGTTGCATTATATATACAGTTTGAAAGCAAACATTTCTTTTGTCCAATCTTCTACAACTAGCCAGTGGTCAGCAAACTCATTAGTCAACAGAGCCAGATATCAACAGTACAATGATTGAAATTTCTTTTGAGAGCCAAATTTTTTAAACTTAAACTTCTTCTAACGCCACTTCTTCAAAATAGACTCGCCCAGGCCGTTGTATTTTGTGGAAGAGCCACACTCAAGGGGCCAAAGAGCCGCATGTGGCTCCCGAGCCACAGTTTGCCGACCACTTCCCTAAGGAATCACCAGCTTCTGAAAGCCACCGCCCTTGACCTAAAAAGCATTTGGATCCTGCTCAAAAATTTGCTACCGCATCACCCACATGGAATGAAAAACTTCAAAAGCAAGCAAAGCAAGGCAAACTGTGGCATCACTACAAGGAATTCCAATCTCCAGGGCCTGTAAATATGCTCCTGGTAGCACCTACGGACAGCTGATTGAGCTCAGGAACTATGTAAGGAAAAGAGTCCTCGCTTCACTTTACATGCACAAGCTCAGAGCTGGTCCATTTGTACAGACAACTCCTAAATTTCGTTCTCCTCTCTTAACCTCTCTCTTAGCCTCCTGTGCCCAATCTCCAGCTGCTTACAGCACAACTCTACAGGGATATTTTGCCGATATCTCAAATTTAACAGGCACAAAACACCATCTTCCTGATCCTAATTCCCAACCACCCAGGCTCAAAACATCACCCTGCTTATGCTCTCCATTTCTTAGTCAATATAAGAGGTTTCTAACCTTCACTCTTCTTGAAAATCTGTCCTCTTCCTTTTCACTGTCTTGCCCTAATCTAGCCTCTCCCTTTTGAATTGATTGAACTTGGCTTCTTATTGTTTTATCTCCATCCATCTCCTCCTCCACCAATTCATTCTGCAAACTGCTGCCAGATAAATCATCCTAAAAACATTCCTTTCACCATTTTACTCCTCTATCAAAAAAGAATATCTACCATTATATATAAAGTAATCATGCCCAAGAAAATCAACTTAAATTTTACTAAGCCTCTAGACCCAAGTTACAGAACATTAATAAATAGCAAATGACACCATGACAAAGCAATCAACAAAAGCCAGGATGTGGGAAGTTCTATAGAAAAAAATCATCTGGTTTCTTCAATAAATAAATTACAAGGGTTAAAAAAGAGAGAGAAAGAAGGGAACTTATAGATTAAAAGACTTAAGAAACTAACCAATCAAACTGCAATATTTAAACTTTATTTGGGTCCTATTCAAACAAACTGTAAAGGATATACAATCACAACATTTGAGACAACTGGAAATATGAACACTGACTGTCTGTATATTTGATAATAAGGGACTTATATTTTTAGGTATAGTTGTGTGGTTTTTAATATATATTTTAATTGATTTCAGAGAAGAAGGGAGAGGGAGAGAAAGAAACATCAATGAGAGAGAATCATGATTGGCTGCCTCCTGAACGCCAGTAGGGATTGAGACTGCAACCCGGGCATGTTGCCAAGAATCAAACCTGTGACCTCCTGGTTCATTGGTCAATGCTCAACCACTGAGCTATGCCAACTGGGCTACAGTTGTCTTTTTTACAGAGCCCTTATATTTTAGAGATTCATACTGAAATATAGGTGAAACAATATAATCACTACAATTTTTCCAAAATAAGAGAAAGTGAAAATGACAGGGGCACAGATGAATCATGAGCATGAACTGATATTCCTAAAACTGGTGAAGTAGGATGGTGAGTACATAGGGGTTCATTATACATGTCTATGTATTCCTGAACATGTAGAGAATTTTCAATAATAAAAGAAAAAACAAAAATTAAGTAACAGCCCACTACCTAAAGGGGCAAGTCCAAACTTCTCAATCTCTTATTCAAAGATATCCCTGTCACCCAAAATCATTCAGTCTTATTATTTTGTTGTTGTTAATACTTTCTAAGAAAACAAACAAATAAACCATAAGGCATCCATTCTCTCAAGCTGTATATAATACTAGTCTTATGATGTATTTGACAATAACCGCATTAAAGGCGCCACGTTCTACTTTGTGCATGAAACCAGCTTCTATAACTCATCCGGACCCCTTTCTTCTGTGGATGATTTATCTAGCACTGTGTTCACACTGAACATTTTCCATGGGACCTGAAACTGTTTTATATTGTTCTTAGTTTATATCTTTGTCTTACTGCCTTCAAGGTTAAAATATTTCGTAAAGTCCTTTTATATGACCATGTTAAAAAAGAAATAAATGTTTTTCCCCCTCAGTTAAAAAAATATAAATTAATATAAACTTGAAAAACTCATACAAGAAATAAATAGGGGTGGAGTAATAGTAAACAACAAAAGAAAAAAACCCTTCTTAACCAAATCATCATAAACATTCTCATTAAATATTTTCTGTCCAAAAGTAAAATCTTGGGTGAAATAATGCATTTGTCAATGTTCTGAACTATCAGTGTCAAAAATAGGAATTACCTGTTTTCTGTCTTTGGGTTCCTATCCTAAATAAAGTTGACCAAAATTTGCAAATGGAGATCACTTTTAGCACAGTCATTTAGTTTTTCTTTTCCTTCTAAAAGGTATGTATATTAAAGTTTTTGCCCATCTTTATGAAGTTTCAACTTGCCAAATTATTTGTTATATATCATAGAAAAAGAAACTCTCCTAAACATGTTATAGTGATATATTTTCAAAATTAAACTAAATTCACTTTTTGTAAATTTCTCAGATCCCTTAAGACTGCATTTAAAACTCTTGGCTTTAATATGACCAAACCTATAATACTATTAATTCTAGCTCCTAACCGGTTTGTGTATTAGACTCAGATGAAGTCCTACTGAAGTTAGGTAAGAGCTCCTAGGTGAATCTGATTGTACACCCTGTTTTAAGATAAAGACATGACAAAACTAAAATTAGCCATGACTAGTGTAACGGATCCAGAAGACTTCACACAGATCACACACATATTGAAAATAGAGCGAATCATGAGATTTATTAGGTCCCAGTGCACTGTCGCTGACCTCTGCATCAGTGCTTCCTGCCACCTCTTAACCATGGCATCTGGGTGTCGCACTATACAGCAGAGAGCTACAGAAAATTCTTCTGTCAGCACCTCTTTCATTAACAGAACTCATTCAAATAATGCAGATCTTATAAGCTAAGATGAAATGAAATACTGTAACAGTAGGTTCTACATCACCTTTCACCTCAAAAGGTTTAAGGTCAAGGGCATAAAATATTAATATACTGCTATTTAACTTCCACTCAATTTTTACATTAAGCTTTGCATACTCATAGTATGAAACGCACATCAGTGATGTTCCTCATTTCTATATGCCAACCTTTACTGTACTCCACAACAGACTATAATGAGCAATGCAAACTAACAGTTACCAGCATGCAGTCCTCGCTGGAGTGACAAAGAGGAACAGATGCACACCCTCAAAGGAACAGCAATCACCACAGCTTCTTTGTGCTTCCTGCCGACAACCATTTCGTAAAAGCAATACACACACAAGCAAACTAAGCTACCTCTAAAAATAGGAAAGAGCGGAGGGGGGAGACAGAAAAGGAAGAAAGAGATGGAGGGAGGGAGAGAGGTGGCTCAGTGACCACTAGTATGACTGTGACTACCAAAATATTCCGAATATTCAGATGATCTGATGTGAACCACTGCAATAACATAAATGAAATAACCTTAATTTTAACTGTAAAGACTTAAAACCAATTTTAGTTCTTTTATCAAAATCTTTGGCATTTTAAAACTGGAAAAGCCAAATCTCTATTCAGTGACTACTATTCCCTTAAACTTGAAATCCTCCATCTTCGTAACTTGCCAAATTGTTCATGCTCCCCCAGGTTTCATGGTGCGTGAACTCCCGTGCATCTGCTGCACCTGCCCTGGGAGCCAGTGGCTCTCGGCTGCCCTCAGCCCCCCCCCCCCGCTGTAAGCAGTGAGCATAAAACTCGGAGAGCCCTGGGGCTACAGAGGCCAAGGCCAAGTTACAGGAAGATTTCTACTTTAACTTTAAATGTTAACTGTTCGTTGAGCAGCACACTGTCCACTGAGAAGGCAGAACAAAAATTCTATGAGTGAGCACCTCTCTGGAGACTAGTGGGCTGGCTGACAACACAGGCCATGCAAAAGCTGTCAAGGCTAAGGCAACAGTCTCACAAGTTATCTAGCATGAAATACGGGACTAGTTTTACTTAAAGGTATGGAATCCTCAGCTAGCCAAAATATCAAATGAGACAAAACCTAAAACAAGTTTCTGAGCTGGATTCAAAATAGTAACTGTGTCTGTCTCCCTGAAGTGCCCCCAGCCCCCCGCCCCGAAGTCTCTTACCTGACAGCAAACTTCACGTTCTCTCCACCTGAGGTTAATGTTATCACTATGTAAACACTTAGGTGGCAGTTAACAAAAATAAAATGATTTTACATTCTGTCTATGTTAGTCTCCAGAAAAAAAGAGATCAAGGCACCAAAAAGTGAAGTGACTTGTTCGTGGTATCCCTCCTGCCTCCATCTGCAGATCACTGCTCAGCACACCCAGGACTAAACATTTAAGCCAATAATGCCTAAATGGGCAGACTTGTTTTAAGAAGAGATATGAATCTGACTGGTTTGGCTCAGTGGATAAAGCATCAGCCTGCGGACTCAAGGGTCCCAGGTTCGATTACGGTCTAGGGCATGTACCCTGGTTGCGGGCACATCCCCGGTAGGGGTGTGCAAGAGGCAGCTGATGGATATTTCTCTCTCATCAATGTTTCTATCCCTCTTCCTTCCTCTCTGTAAAAAAATCAATAAAATATAATTTTTTAAAAAAAGAAGAGATATGAAAAAAAAATGAAATGTTTTTCCGAATCACAAAATCTAAAAGATGACTTTGTTCAAAGTGGTCCTCTTATTGCCATTTTTGCACATTCCCACAACAAATGGGATGTTGTGTTTCTACACTGAGTGGCCAGATTATTATGATCTCTGAACGCATAATTCTCTGGCCACTCAGTGTATATCCTATATAATAAAAGGCTAATATGCAAATTGTCTCCTCAACCAGGAGTTCGACCAGCAGGTAGGCTGGTCAACCATCCATGTCCTCTCCCCCTGGCCAGGCTGGCCAGACCCCACCCATGCATGAATTCATGCACCAGGCCATACACACACACACACACACACACACACACACACACACACACACACTGAGTGGCCAGATTATTATGCGTTCAGAGATCATAATAATATGGCCACTCAGTGTAGTGTACCTCTGTCTCATACACTTGAAAATGTGCAGCCAGCAGTATGACAGGCGTGTCACCAAGCAGGTGACATTTGGGAAGGTGCTGCTGCTGCTCAGAGGGGCAAAAATATGTATTTCTATTATCACAGTTTCAAAAAGAGTGTGAAACTGAAAAGGAAGTGCCACGGTGGGTGGTCACAGGGCTGACACTAGGAGAAAACGCTGACGCCCTGTGACTATGACACCACAGCCTTGTCTCCTCACTAAGCTGTCTGCAGACACAAACATGCAGATAAATGAGCCTTCTGACCACAGGATGGACTCCGCCTGCCAGGGAACAGCCCGGAGCTAGTGGAGGAAAGCTGCTGCAGTCTTCACAAGAGCAAAAATGTTTGCCTTTTTCAAGTTTAATAAACATAAGGACATTTCAATTTTTCAGCAAGAAATATTTCCCATTCAAAGAAATACTGAAATTCAAACTCTCAGCACCTGTAACCCCATGCATCATACGGTCCGTCACCTTCATGCAGGCTGGTGCATGCCTAATTGCTGGTATCTTGTGTTCTTCTCAATGGCTTCGTTCCCCAGGAATATTTGAACCTAAAGAGCATTCCACCAACAGGTCTGAGAAAATCAAATTGTCCCTAAGCGTAAAACTCTACATGGAAACTGACACCAAAAATATCCTTTTCTTAACCCTCCACGTTAGCGAACATTCTCCTGTGTTCTTACTCATGCCAGAACTAACACTGACCTCAGTAGGGAAGCATACACTATTGCAACCCCCGCCTCACTTAACCAGATGAGCTTTCTCACTGTATTTTGTTCATCTTTATTCCCTAATATCTAGCACATAGTTGGCCCCAATAATTTAACACTAAACCATCATTAAATATATCATGTTGGAAATCAGGCTTATAGGTTGATTACATGGTTTTACAAATTTTCTAAAGGACTCCCCCAAAAGGTTTGCAAATTGCTTTCTGTCTTCTTTGTATTCCTTGACCACGCTCCATGAAAGCCTGCCTTGTTTATTTCACTAATAGACAATCGCTCAAGTAATATAACCCACAGACTCTCTATTAGCCTACGAAATAGTTTCCCTGCTGAGTCTCCAGCCTCTCCTTTTACCCCTACAGGTCAATCCTCCTCCATTGCATCACACCAGCAAAACCCTGCAAGGTCCAGCATCCCTAAAGCAGAGTTCCCCAGACATGAGCAGGCACACAAATCACCTGCAGGCTTGTTAAAACACAGCCCGCATACCACCCTCCCAGAGTTGCTGATTTGCTAAGTCTGCGGTAGAAATAAGATTTTGCATTTTTAATAAGTTCCCAAGGAACACTGATCCTACTGGTTTAGGAAACATACTTTGAGAACCACTGACTCAAAACAATGGTTCCCAATTGCAGGATCCCAAACAAATATAAGGTGCCCCCCCCCCCAAAATGTATACACACACTTTGAATATTTATAAAGGCAGTGTTTATTAAAATACAATTCATTTTCAAAATTTAGCTATCAACTGTTAAAGTGTGTATACATTTTTGGGGACACCCCGCATGTTGCAATCACCATAGGAGCTAAAAGAACAACAAGAAGAAAACAACAGAATCCATTCTCTAGATAAATCTATACATACCCAGCTTCAGAAACCATTAGTCTAAAGATATTCAGAAACAAAGCTCTTAGATGGCACTAGGCCTTCCACAACCTACACCCAGATCTACCTATCCAAATGTATCTTCTAGTCCACAAAATAAACTCTCAGTCACCGACAAACCATTCTTTTTCTTAATTACTCCTGAATAGCCTTGAACATTCATTCCTTTGTGCCACTTAACAATATCATCTTATTAGTCATTCTGCCTCTCTGGAGTGCCATCCTTTCTCCCTGTGTGAACCCTCCAAGGATCAGCTCATCCTCTACCTTAAAAACGTTTCTCAGTCCATTCGACATGTCTCAGATATATAACACATTTTGAGTACTCTTTTTTCATTCAGCAACATTAGTTCATTTATGTCTTTGCATATTCAGTCTATTGATGGGTGTATAGCCTAATATTACTGAGTAATCTATAACCTGAAAGAATGTGGGGGAAACTTGAAAATACAGAAACCTAAAAACAACTTCAATGTTGTAAAATAATTTTTATTGCATAATAAACTTAAAATATTTAGATGACTCTCTTTTCAACAAAAAGACTTTATTCTTGAATCCACAGGCAGCAAAATCTCAGACATATGCCAAAGCAATATCTTCACCGATGCAGCTCCTAGGGCAATGGAAACTAAGGAAAAAGTAAATGAGACTATATCTAAATAAAAAGCTTTTTCACAGCAAAAGAAACCATCAACAAAACAATAAGAAAGCCCACTGCATGGGAGAACTTATTTGCCAAAGTTATCACCAATTAGGGTTTAATCTCCAACATTTACAGAGAACTCATACAACTTAACAAAAGGAAGATAAATAACCCAATCAAAAAAATGGGCAATGGACCTATATAAATACATACTTTTCGAAGGAGGACATAAGAAAGGTCAAGAGACATATGAAAACATGCTCAAAGTCACTAATCATCAGAGAGAAGCAAATCAAAACGACAATGCGGTACCATCTCACACCTATCAGAATGGCTATCAACAACAAATCAACAAATGACAAGTGCTGGCGAGGATGCAGAGAAAAAGGAACCCTCGTGCACTGCTGGTGGGAATGCAGACTGGTGCAGCCACTGTGGAGAACAGTATGGAGTTTCCTCACAAACTAAAAATGGAACTCCCATTTGACCCAGTAATCCCACTTCTAGGAATATATCCCCAGAAACTAGAACCACCAATCAGAAAGGATATATGCACCCCTATGTTCATAGCAGCACAATTTACAATAGCTAAGATTTGGGAACAGCCTTAGTGCCCATCAGCAGATGAGTGGATTAAAAAACTGTGGTACATCTACACAATGAAATACTATGCTGCAGTAAAAAAGAAGGAATTCTTACCATTTGCAACAGCATGGATGGAACTGGAGAGCATTATGCTAAGTGAAATAAGCCAGTCAGAGAAAGATAAGTATCACATGATCCCTCTCATTTGTGGAATATAATGAACAATATAAATGATGAACAAAAACAAATCCAGAGACAGGGAAGCATCTATCAGACCGTCAAACCTCGGAGGGAAGGTAGGGGAGGGTGGGGGTAAGGGGAAGAGATCAACCAAAGGACTTGTATGCATGCATATAAGCCTAACCAATGGACACAGACACCAGGGGGGGTGAAGGCATGACTGGGGGTTTGGGGGAGCAATGGGGGAATAAGGACACATATGTAATACCTTTATCAATAAAGAGGGGAAAAAGGCTTTATTCTTGAATCTGTGCATTAATAACAAAGATGAGTAGAAAAGAGTTAAGAACCAGTCAACCATAGAGTAACTCAAGTCATGACTAAGGTTATTCTTCTAAAACAGCAGTTGTCAACCTTTCAGACCTCGGGGACCAGTTGGCAACAGCTGTTCTAAAACATGTATAGAAAAAACATGGGAGCCAAAAAGTAGATAGGAAAGAGGGGGAGGAAAATGGAAGAAGAGAAGAAACACTGCCATACCCTGACCTAAATCCGTGGTCGGCAAATTGCGGCTCGCAAGCCACATGCGGCTCTTTGGCCCCTTGAGTGTGGCTCTTCCACAAAATACTACGGCCTAGGTGAGTCTATTTTGAAGAAGTGGCGTTAGAAGAAGTTTAAGTTTAAAAAATTTGGCTCTCAAAAGAAATTTAAAGGAAATAAATGGGGGAAAAATAGATACAGAGGCAAAGAATCATTGAACAGACTGTCAAACTACAGCGGGAAGGCAGGGGAGGTTGGGGGTTGGGGGGCTGTAAGAGATCAACCGAAGAACATGTACGCATGCATATAAGCATAACCAATGGATACAAGACACTGGGGGAGGGGAGCAGGTCAAAGCATGTGCTGGGGGGTAGGGGAGGATGGGGGGAGGTCAATGGGGAGAAAAAGGAGACATATGTACTACTATTTGTAATACTTCAAACAATAAAAAAATAAATTTCAATCGTACTGTTGATATTTAGCTCTGTTGACTAATGAGTTTGCCGACCACTGACCTAAACTAATTAAACATGATACATGAAATGAAATGGTATTTCTGTGTTAGACCTCTTACCTTGTATTATTAGCTAAGCTTACTTTTATGTTCTTTACCTGTCATACACCTTATGCCAATGGTATACATGTGCATTAACTGAAATGGCAAGAGTATTGCCAAGTGTATGATCTGGGCACTGTAAGTTACTGAGAGACAGAACTCACAGTTGAAATCTCTTTAATGTCATAACATCTTGGGGGTGGGAAAAAGTGGGGAATAGAAAATCTTCAGCTAATGGATACCATGTTTCTTTTTAGGGTAATGAAAATATTCTAAAATCCTATCATGGTAATGCTTACACAACTCCATAAATATACTAAAAATCACTGAAATCTATACTTTAAATGGATAAATCTTATGGCATATAAATTACATCTCAATAAAGCTGTTTAAATAAATCATTCCATAATATGAAATAGGATCTCCAAATCACTCTATAAAAACCACGTGTGAAAAGTATAACTCATTTAATAAGGCAGGAACATATTTTCAATCATTTTTACATTTCAAGTTGATGTCTGATAGAACGTAAAGTTCCTCAAGTTTATTATAAATGTTGTTAATATAATATAATGGGTTCTGTTTTCCAAAATGTAGGAATTATATACATTTGACAAATCCAAAGTAAGCAAAGCTAAGTAAGGCATATCTTACTTTGTTCATAACCATAATTAATTCTTTGTTATAGTATTATAAATAGAATCTTAAAAGATTTAAGCATTGTTTTGAATTTAGAACATTAGTCTTAGTGAGTCAAACATCAGATCAAAAAAACTTACTCATAAAGCATTTTGTTACCTTATGAGAGTAGGATTACATAGTCCATAACATATTATTGTATTCAGGTTTTAAATGCCATAAGTACTATGATACAAATAATTCCTTTTAATATTATATATTCCAATGGTTTCCATAATAAAAATCATTAGTAGTATTTTCATAGCATATCTCTTTCTGTTTGTATACTTTTAATCTACCTAGAATTTTTTTAAAAGTATATCTCTCGAGCCCGAAATGAGAAACTTGTATTAAAAGATGGAGATATATTCTTCAAAATGCCACTGTTAAAAAAGTAAAGAAAGGCTATGGAAATGTTCAAGCTTGAATTAAACTAAAGAGACATGAAAAGTAAATGCAATATCTAACCTTAGACTGGATTGTCTACTGAAGAAGAAGAAAAAACTGAAATAAGCTAGTCAGAGAAAGACAAGAACCATATGATTACAATTATATGTGGAATCTAATGAACAAATTAAACTAAGAAACAAACTCATAGGTAGAGAGAATAGACAGCTGTCAGAGGAGAGGGAGATTGGAGGGCTGGGTAAAAAAGGCAAGGGATTAAGCGTGGGGGGGGGGCGCGCGCGGGGGGAGGGGGGAGACACTAAAACACAGATATATACACCAGTACAGTGAGTACAAGAGGGGAAGGGGGTGATACAGAAAAGAGTAAAGAATAAAGAGTAAAGAGGGGGAGAATGGTGAAAGAAGGAAACTTGACTTGGGATGGTGAATACAGATGATGTATTAGAGAATTGTACATCTGAAACCTACATAATTTTATTAACCAATGTCACCCCAATAAATTCAAATTAAAAAATGCCAAGCAGATCATTATTGGGTCAACTAACAAAACTAGAATATAGACATTCTGAGAACTTATAGTCAAACTATTTAAAGAAAAAAATTTGTGTATGTGACTATATATGTACATATACAAAACAATTGATAATGCAACAAAATGTTAACAATACTTGAATCAGAATAAAAAGGCGTATGGATGCCTATTGAATTATTCTTATTGTTAAAACCTTTCTAAAAGTTTGAAATTATTTAAAATTTAAAAGTAATAAAATGACATAAAATACACTTCATAAATATCATGGTTGAGTCTTATTTTTTGTTATTATTGTTGTTCTTAGTTTTTAAACCATACGACAAACTCTGCTTTTTAACTGAAGTGGTTAGTTCATTTAAATTTAATATAATTATTTATATGATTGGGATAAGTCTAACATCTTGCTATTTGTTTTCCGTTCATCCTATCTTTGCTTTGTTCTTTGATTTTTTTTTTTTTTAATCCTCATCTGAGGATATTTTTCCATTGATTTTTAGAGAGAGTTGAAGAGAGACGGAAAGATAGAGAGAAGCATCAATGTGAGAGAAACACATCAATTGGTTGCCTCCTCTATGAGCCCCAACCAGGGCCCGGGCCAGGGAGGAGCGAGCCTGCAACTGAGGTACATGCTCTTGACTGGAATAGAGCCCGGGACCCTTCAGTCCGCAGGCCGACGCTCTATCCACTGAGACAAACCAGCTAGGGCTGTCCTTTATTTTTATTCTTCCTCTCCTGCTTTCTTTTGGATTACTCAAGTATTTATTCACTATTCAATTTTTTCCCCTTTATTAACTTTTTACCTTTACATCTATTTTACAATTTTAGTTTTGCTCTAGGTCCTAACTTAACACAACTTACTTTTAGCATTATACCTCAGATTAGCAAACCTCAGACAGGCAAACCAATTTATGAAATATTAAATAACCAGCTTCTGAACAATACAGATATTTTATTCAATACACAAATATTCACCAAGTACCTACTATGGGCATATGATAATTGACAGAGTGGCAAAAGGAACTCAGGGAATATAGTTGCAATCCATATTCTTTCTACAACACCATCAATAAAGCACACACACTTAAGCCAAAAAAATGTCTAATGAATGAATAACCAAGAATTAATCATTCAACCCACCAGGAACATGTATATAGTGTCAAAAAAAACCTACAATTTCCCATCATGATTTATTTATTCCTGTAAGACTCCTATTTGCCATGCAAGTAATTTCATTCCTACACAGTTATATTTTTCAATTCCCTACATATTCTTAATTTTTTCCATATTAGTAGGTACTGTTCAACCAAGACATTTCTACTTAACGATGTCAAATTTGTTTCAGCTGACTCTTAATTGTATTTCAAATTTTCAGCTAGCCAAATCAAATACGTTTTCCTAAAGCATGGAGAGAAAATATAATAAAATTTCTAAATACCATCTCTGCAGCATCATACCAAAGATTAATATCATTTCTCTAATCCTAACCAAATCAATCAAAGTGATACATGTATACTTATAGATTCATTCTCATCTCAAAATAAGCTCTTGACCTGTCATTTATCACAATATATACAAGAGTTAACTGTAGGAAAATGGTCATAAACTTAAGCTACATATAAGTTTGTAATATTGTGTTTAAGAACATTTTTATACTGATTACTTTGACATATGACTAATGCCAGTGATGTAAAGTACCTTAAAACAAAAAGCCAAATACTGCACATCCTTGATTGCTAGATACTGGCATCTTCTCATTTTAAAGTCTCGTAAAAGAAGTTTGTTGAAAGCTCTCTGAAGATGATAGCAGTTCATGAGATCAACAGCATCATCTTCAGACAGAAACATTCCTGTCTCACTACTTATGACTAAGGGAATGTTTTAGGTTGCTGATTTTTGTGTTGTTGTCTTAACCTGTTACTCTGACAAGACGGCATCCTTTGTAAAAGGACTTACCTGGAGGACATCCTGGATCTTCACCCACACATCTGCCATGTCGTACAGTTTGACATCTTCCTGCTGAGGCAGTGGGGCCACGACGGTGTCCTGCAGGTATCCCAGGACCACAGAGTGCGCAGTGGCTATAGCATTAAACTTGTCAAACAGCAACTCCAGCAACTCCAGAAGTAACCTAGCCAAGAAATCAAACAAGTAAATAACATTAAAACATATACCCAAAGATGGTTACACTGGCCTGCAAGAAAACCAACAAACTAGTGACCATGTAAACAGCACATTTCAGCAGGTTTGATTTCAAACAGCTGTATGATCTAAGAAACTTGAAAACTTATCTAAGCCTGTTTTCTCTACTATAAAAAAAGAAATAATGCAAAAATTTAAAAACCAACTGTCAAGTCCCTAAACCAGCAGTAGCAGCTTCATAAACATTTGTTTCATTTTGAACATATTTTAGTGATTACAACAGTACTGCTCTGTATTCTTATAAGCAGTTTCTCCAAGGAATTCAGGCACTTTTTCAGCCAGTTCAGATGTCACACAGAATATGCTATTCCCTAGGAATAAATTGGGCACTTTGGTAAGGATACTAATCCTTTTAGATGTGGAAAGCTGTGCTTACTACCATTCAAATGCATGGTGTAAGTTGCCTGAAAAAAATACACACCTGCCAAGCAATCTGACTTTCACCACAGGGAGCAGCTTAGTCATCCGCATTATCTCATTTTTCATGGTGAGAAATGCTGGACACATATTATTAAATCAATTTTATATACTCAAGGACACAAAATGGGGTTGCAAGGCAGCTGGGACTAGAACAAACATTGATTTCCATGTCAGTGCATCTGCCACCTACCTCTCACTCTAGTTCCAGAATGCAAATGTCTGTTCAGGGACAGGGCGGAGCTTTGTGGTATGTAAGCAAAGGGGTTCCTCTACCACTAAGACTCACAGATTCACTAACCACATGGGCTGGGAATCTTCCCTCCTCTCAACTTGTACAGCATTACATCCCACTTCTAAGGAACTTAACCAAGTGTGGCTCCCACATGTGACTCAAACAATGCGGTCCCAGTTATATTTATACACAGACACTCTATCTCCCTTCTCCAGTGTTAGCCTTCCAGTGTGGGCACTGCTTTACACATTGCTGTATACTTAGCAGGGATCAGCAAATTGTGCTGAATGAACTCAATGTGTATACCATAAACAGGTACAGAAAATTTGGAATGTGACTTTTATTGTATATTGTGTGGCTCTCAGTTCATAGTTCCTAAATAGATTTATAAACCTACCTGGAAAGGAGAAAAGGAAAGCAAAAGAGCTTGTCAGCAGTGTCAATTAATAAGATCCCATTACCATAAATAAGAGGTTATGGCTACAATCTCATCAAAACATATAGCATCTTATCTATTCCTCTGGCTTCTTTACTGCCCAATTATTATAATTAATGTGCCAAAGTGATAGCCAATAACTGTGTTATGATAAAACCCTAACATGCATTTGACATTTTAATTTAGGTGAGACAGAATCAATAAAAATTTATGTACTACTCCCAATCTAGAATATACATAATACAGAATTTATACATCATATTTGTAAATAAGAGCCATCCTATCTTTTGAATGGTGATTTTTAAAATCTTTTAAAGGTCCATTCACATTTACACACACATATATCTAAAACAATTTTTCTTTCTCTTCTGTGCTATCAGCAGAGAAAGTGACAAAGTACAGAAGATGTGTCTAACATAGCCAAAACAGTTCATTAAGTTTAAGGCATAATCTGTATAAAACTGGTATCTGACATCACACAGAATAAGTACTTGATTAAGGGATGGTCCACTTTTCAAATAAAGATTTATGATGACAGTGTAAGCCTGTGGTTCCCAAATATCAATCCACAGAGCATAATGTATTTTTCAGTATGTGTAACAAAATAAGAAAAATAGGACCATATATTGACTTTTCACAAAGGTAAATATATTTAATTTGATATTTTTTATACTCTCCTGACAGGAGAATCTGGTCCTTTCTCTCAAATGTCCCTACTTGACAAATTAAAACTTAATAACCTTATGTTAACCTCCAACATTTTTTGAAATCATACTGATTCATGACATTCAGATGCCTGGGGCACTGGCATCTACTTCCCAATGGCATGAAGGTCTACGCATAGGCCTGCAGAGCAGCAATAAAGCAGGAAGCACTGAAGAGAAGGGCTTCTTTGAAAGGAAGGCACTGCTGCCTGGCTCTGTCCAGGGCCACAAGCTCGTGGCTGCACACTGCACACCGGGGCTGCCACTCAAGGACAAGGACAATCCAGCCACCAGGGGCAGTGGTCTGTGTGGAAGAGACCTAGAAGCAGCAATGCCTTGATAGAATGCTGGCAAGTGCCAGCTCTGTCACTCCTGAGGGATCAAGGCCAAGACAGATCATCACAGCACGGGAACACTGCATGGGGAAGAATAAGGGAGAAGAGACAGGTGAGAGGGGTGAGCTGCCACTTGTACATCTGCCTCCTCTGAAACATCCAGCCACTTCAAAGAGAGGGAAGCTCTCCTCTGCCTTATTATCACACAATCATGGCAACAGTAATAAAACCTGTGACTCTGACATCAAAATTAAAAACATTTGTGCTACAAATGATAACCTCAAAAAAGTAAAGGACAACCCACAGAATGGGAGAAAATATTTGCAAATCACATCCTAATATATAAAGAACCAGGGTCCGTAATGTCCAAAATGACCTCATGGACGAATGAATGCCAGGCTGCGTGCGCAGCAGGCTTGGGTGGGCAGGGCCTGGCGAGTGGGATCAGCTGCTGACCTCTTGGTCCCTCCTAAGTTGAAGGCGCCACAGCAACCTGGCACTGACTGCCACTGCCGCAGGCGCCGCAGCACCCCACACTGACTGCCACCGCCACAGGCACAGCGGAAGTCAGTCCTGGGTCCCAGCCACCAAAAGCACTGCAGCGACCCAGCACTGACTGCTGCTGCCAAAGCAGGTGCAATGCAATTGGTCCGGGGCCCCTGCCATCACCCCACGATTACCCCAAAGAGGGAGGCCCAGGCTATCAGGCCGGTGGCGGTGGATGGGGCCTCCCTCTGTGGGGACATCAATTGCGGGGCTCCTGGACTGCGAGAGGGCGCAGGCCAGGCTAAAGGACCCCCGCCCCCAAGTACACGAATTTTGTGCACCGGGCCTCTAGTATCTGATAAAGGATTTGTATTTAGAATATCTAAGGAATTCTTACAACTTGTAATAAAAAGACAAATAATCAAACTTAAAAATGGACAACGCATTTGTATCTATCTTCTCAAAAAAAAAAAACATATGATCAATGAGCAAACAAAAAGATGTTCAACATCATTAGCCATCCTATATAATAAAGAGCTCATATGCCAATTAGGCTGGACGGCAGAATGACCTTCTGGAACAACCTCTGGAACAACCAGTGGGCGGGGCCATGGGGCTGAGAGGCAGCCAGAGCTACGAGGGCTGAGGCAACCGGGGCCAGGACTGCGAAGGCCTACTCTTGCACAGATTTTGTGCATTGGACCTCTAGTTTGGCTATAAAAGGAAATGAAGTTTTGACACATGCTACAACATGGATGAACCTTAAAACATGCTGTGAAAAAACTCACAGGAAACTATAGATTGTATAATTATATTTATGTAAAATATCTAGAATGGGCAAATTTATAGAGACAGAAAATATATGAGTGGTTACTTGGGTGGGTGAGAACTGACTGCCAAACCATATGGGATTTGTTTTGGGTGGGGAGACAACAATGTTCCAGAACTAGACAGTGGTGATAGTTGCACAATCCTGTGAATAACCTGAAAACCACTGAATTGCATACTTTCAGTGAATTGTAAAGCAGGTGAATTTTACCTCAATATATCTTTTTTTAAAACCATCAGTGAGGGCAGTGAGGGCCCTACACCCTCTCCCCCCAGCCCCCAACAGTGAAAGGAAAACACATGGAACAGTGGAGAAAAGAATCCATCTGATGCCTCAAAAAGTGAAGCACAGTGAAAGCTGACCCCTTCATATTCCCACTACCTTGGGATGCTAGGCAGTTCACTGGGTTTTTGTTTGTTTTTCCTTCTAATGTAAGGAATCTGTAAGAAACAAAAGATTCACATTCTTTCCCAGCATTGATCATTCCTAGCCCTTTAATTATGAAACAAAACCTCTCAACTTCTCCAAGGGCTCCATCTGTAAAACCAAAGTATTAATTAATACCTGTTCCAGGAGCTTCACCAAACTGCTAGAAGGATCAAAGCAGAAAATGAATAGAACTATTCAAGGTGAGGGCACAATATTACAGAGAGGGAGTCAGCATCCCCCTGCCTGGGTTTCTGGCTTAAGCAACTCGGGAAAACATTACAGAGAGAGAGAGAGAGAGAGAGAGAGAGAGAGAGAGAGAGAGAATTAGGATAGAAATTTGAAAGGAGTAATGTTGGGCTTAAATCTGGATATGTTACATTTAAGGTGTTATGTAGTTAGGTACTTGGATAGGCAAGTCCAGAGCCCAGGAGAGAGACTGATATTGGAAATTTAAAAAGCGAGAAATATTTGAAAGAATGAGATCACACAGGGATAAGGTGCAGAGTTAGACAAAAGAAAAGCAAGGTTTAGAGCCAGCATTCCTGAAACAGCAGCACTGGAAAGGTGGTTACGATGTAGCTGGGGAGGAGGCAGCCAGGAAAGAAGACTTTAGAGGACAAAGGAGAAGAGAGTACCAGCAGAGTCAAAGGCTGCCTAAGGCAGGTCAGGGAAAGAGATGGCGACGACCCGCCGTTCCCAGGGACCTTGGTAAGCGGGTTTCAGAGCAGCACTGGAAGCTCAACTCAGCAGAGGGCAAGTGAATGGCCGACAATAAAAAGAAACCAAAGTCAAGCACAAATTTCGCAGCCAGCATATGCTCCTTAAAAAAGAAAGAGAGAAAGTAAGAAGACTCACTCGATGCATCAAAGAACGAGAGAGATTAGGACTCACGCAAACTGAACATGAATCTGTACTAGTCTGGCCAATTTAAAGCTACCGGGAATACACGGAAATATGCTGTTAATATCTATATACATTCGACTGCCCACACAAGGCCAGATTGAGAAAACATGGCTTTACTTTTAGCTGGAAACACTCAGGATGAACTAAAAACACAGAACGCTATGAAAATCATTCCCTGCACCACTCCCACCATCCCACCACAAAATATTAAGCAAATAAAAGAAGAAATAAAACATTATAGTGCAGTTAGCTCAGTTGCTTAAGTCCTGTTAGGTTCAAGGTTTTCACCACTGATCTAAAAGGCAATAGAGCAAGAAGAATCATTAAATTACTGGATGAATCCTTAAAGTGAACTAAGAGAAATCCTCCTAGAGCCTTAAGTAGATATTAGAATTTCAACTAATTGTGATTTCTGACTTTTGATGAAAATAACACATTCACACACACAAACACACATGTTATTAGGAGAGTCAGGAAATAGTATGCTATAATGTGAATACAACATCACAGGTGGTAAAAGGAAATATTAATCCTGGGACCGCCAAGTGGAATTAATTCCAGTATGGAGGACTGTCAGACACTGAGACTTGCCACCAGGACTCTGAGGACGAGTCAGGGACTTTTCTAGCTCTCAGGTTCCTCAAACACAAATTCCGAATCACAAGTTAAATGCATTAAATGCAAAATGATATGCAAGTATAATAAAACAGCAAACTCAAAACAATACTAAACTGTTATACATGTACCTTTAATAGTTACCATCTACAGAAAATTTATAAAGGCAGATACAGGAGACAATCCAGATGTTTCCGGCCCACCTGCACCTCTGCCATCCCTCCGCATGGTTAGTGAAGTCCTGCTTATGTTTAAGATACACCAGTATCATTCCAATGAAATGGCCTCTTTAATTGAATTCGGTGGAGTTGGGGTCCTGTCACTTATAACTTTAAAAGGCCTAATTCACAGAATAAGAGCCAGTGCCTTTATTCCTCTGTGATCCTATAACTACTCCAAAACAACACCAGGTGATCACAGTGGACTACAAAAAGTGACAAAACAGTAACATCATAGCTTCCTGAGCCAGAAAGTGAGGACAGAGTCCCTGTTTTATGCTTCCTTTATGCTAACACATGGCCCAGTGCCCAGAATGGGGAAAGCATTCAGTCAAAGTTTGTGGATACCCAAATCAAGAGTAAAAGAATGAGCTACCCTAGCTGGTTAGGCTCAGTGGATAGAGCATAGGCCTGTGAACTGAAGGGTCCAGGTTTGATTCCAGTCAAGGGCACGTACTTTGGTTGCAGGCTCACTCCTTGGCCTTGGTCAGGGTGCATTCGGGAGATAACCAATGGAAGTATCTCTCTCACATCAATATTTCTCTCTCCCTTCCACTCTCTCTAAAAATCAACAGGAAAATATCCTTGGGTGAGGACTAACAGAAAAGAAAAAGAGTAAAAGGATGAGCAATGTAGGGAAGCAGTACTAAAAGAACTCTGCCTGGAGCTGGCAGCTAAAGCTGTCTGAATAGAAGAGATCCATGAAACAGTAAGGCTGGGTTAAGGAGGAGGAGAATGAGTAAGACTGAAGTGAGGAGGAGGAGGAGGAGGAGGAGGAGGAGGAGGAGGAGCAAGACTGCGATGAGGACAACTACAAAGACACCACCTCAACGTCCACAACAACCTCACTGATCACTCACGCCAGGCAGGGTGTATAGTACTTGACGCAGATTAGCTCATCTAATCCTTGGGACAACCCTGTGAGGATGATACAGGTTGACACAGTAAGTCCTCACTTAACATCATTGATAAGTTCTGAAATTTTAAGCAAAATGGCATGTAATGAAACCAATTATACCACAGGCCATTGATATAATCCAGAGTTAAGTTCCTATAGCATCTCATTAACACTGTAACAAAAGCACTTTAAACTAAACAGTTATCCCAGGACCTGCTGTCCCACTTTTAGCATCATTTTACCGACAAGAAAACCAAAGCTCAGAGGTAAGAAGAGAACAAAGGACTCAATTTTGGAAAATGTCCCTTTTTAGGAGTGTTAGGGAAAAGGGAGGCAAATGAAAAGAGGCCATAGAAATATAAGTACTATAGGATACCAGTAGAACCAGGCCTAGAAAGACAGTGGTCTATACTGCCTTTACTTTCTCACTGCAAACCAGTATTTAGCCCTTCAGTATTCTACTAAGAAAGTCTTGCTAAATCTCAGATAATCATTTTACTCAATCTGACAGACTCTCTTCGGTCCTTATTCAAATGAGTGCAGCACTTGCTTCTACTGACCTCTCACTCCCACAGACACTGCCTTCCCCTCGGCTCCACAGAACTGCACTCTGCTTCCCTCCCAGCCCTCTGGTTGCTCGTCTTAGGAGCTGCTTCCTTAAATGCTGTGAACTCTTCTCATCCCCATGCTCTCTCTGAGTGAGCTCACTGACCACTCCATCCTCAGTTATCCACCTGCTAACAACTCCCAGACATCTTCGGGCCAGATTGCTCCCCTACGCTGTAGACTTCAAACAGCATATCTTCAATGGAACTAGTCCCAGTCTTCCTCAAATCTACTTCTCCATGTTCCCGAAGTCACTGAATGGCACCACTTGTCCCAGCAAATAATTTCCCCCCGCCCCCGCCTCCCTCCAATCCAATCAACCAACAAATTCTTTTACTTCTACCTCTTCACTATCCCGCAAAAGTCATACTTCACTCCATTGCCACTGCTACTTTGCTAATTCAGATCATATCATCCCTCCCCTGAATTATTAAAATAACCATCAAACTAGTCTTCTTTCCTTTGATCCCTGCCTCTCCCACTCTGGACTGTAAACTTGTTGAGGGTAAGAACTGTATCTGACATATCACTGGATTCTAGTATTTGTCATGATATCCAGAACCTGATAGGTAATAAATGAGTATCTGTTGAATGAAAAGATGAAAAAAATGATGCCCTGGTCAGTGTGACTCAGTTGGCTGGAGTGTCATTCCATGCACCACAGGGTGGCAGGTTCGATTTTCAGTCAGGGCACATGCCCAGGTGGCATGTTAGATCCCCAGTAGGGGCATGTTCAGGAGGCAACCAATCAATGTTTCTCTCTCTCTCTCTCTCCCCCCTCCCCTCCATCCTTCCCTCTCTCCCTTCTGAAAACAAAAAATAAGCTAAAAATAAAAAAGAATGAAAAAAAAATGAGATGCAGTAGATGGAGAGGTATGATTGATGAGGAAATGAGTTCATAGTTTAGAATATCCTGATTTTAGAAGACTACAATAAAACTATCTCTCAAAAAAGGTAAACTTTTCAGCCTAAATATGAGACCCAAAAGAAGTATACTTACAAGCTGAAAGATACATGATTCAAAGTTAACTTTAATAATACTGTAATAAATCTATTTTATGTAAAAAAAATTAGAAGTGTCAAGATGAAAGTATTTGTTTAAATCCAATTACCTGGCAAATGTTAAAACAGCTTTCTTGTAGATATAAGTAAAATGTTCCTTATACTCCCAGATCTTCTACTAACTTCTTACCCACAGCTAATCCTTTGTGTCTCACCTTCAAGTGATACCAGGGAAAAAGGCAAAGGAGTAAGAAGAATAAATTTTTAAGCAATAGTCACAACTGGACAAGAAAAGAAATGCTTATGATATAAAGCTCTATCATCAAGCTGTGAAAAATGTTTAATTTTAAAGGTGAGATACGACTATCTGGATCTAAATTTAACATCCAAGAGACCTTGAATTAGTTATTTGGCTGGAAAACCCATGTCTGCAGCCAAGAGACTGCCTTATTTGGTCATGAAACAGACAGACACGGGAGAAAATCAGTTCTGTTCTGCTACTTCTCTGCTGAGACCCTAGTAGGAGGGGGTCTGCATTTCCACACTAACAGATGAAGGCAACAACCACAATATCTATTTCCCTGCTACTATTATGCTCTGAATGATGGCAAACTACTGAAATCAGATCGTAGCTTTTACACAAGAAATTAAAAGAAACTGATCATCTGCCCAACCAGCATGGCTCAATGGTTGAGCGTCAAACTATGAACCAGGAGTTCATGGATCGGTTCCCAGTCAGGGCACATGCCCGGGTTCCGGGCTCAATTCCCAGTAGGGGGCATGCAGGAGGCAGTCAATCAATGATTCTCTCTCATCATTGATGTTTCTCTCTCTCTCTCTCTCTCTCTCTCGCTCTCTCTCTCTCTCTCTCTCTCTTCCTTCCTCTCTGAAATAAATAAAAATATACATTTTAAATAAAAGTAGGAAAATAGAAGAAACTGATGATCAAACATTTCATACCAAAATGGTCTTAGTGTTACATGCTTATATCTCACATACACATTTTCCTAATAAGCATGGCTAAGCTAGTATTTTTCATCTCAAACCTTAAAGACATCTTTAAGGTTATCTAATGGCTACTATTAAGGGGTAGAAATAAGTTCCATCACTTATTAATAGCAATCTTCATGTGAAAAGAAGTTACTATTTGAGAAGTGCTGACTAATTCTCCATCTGCACTATGAAAAGAACAGGAAAAAACTATTAGCAGCATAGACTGAAACACAGTAAAAATAAAAGGAAGACTAAACTGGGCCCTGGCTCCAGTCATTTCCTTCCTCTGTCTCTTCCCTGCTGGCCAAATCAGCCTTTCCTGAATTCTGGAGGGATAACTGCAAATGAATTTCTCATTCTAACGTGTAGCAAATTAATGACTACAATTACACAATAAACCCAGGCCCCTTTCTTTTAACTAAAGTTTTAGTATCGTTCTTTCATCAGCCTTCTGATAATCCCTTCAATAAAAGGTATTGGGAAAACTGGACAACCACATGCAAAAGACTGAAACTCGACCATTATTCTTACACCATACACAAAATCAACTCAAAATGAATTAAAGACTTGAATATAAGAGCTGGAAACATAAAATTGTAGAAGAAAACACAGGAGTAATCTACTTGATATCAGTTTTGGCAACAATATTTTGGATTTGACAACAAAAGCAAAAGTAAGAAAAGAAAAAACAAATGAATGGGACTATATCAAATTTAAAAGCTTTGCAGAGCCAAAGAAACCCATCAACAAAATGAAAAGCAACCTATGGAATGTGAGAACATATTTGCAAATCATATATCCAATAAGGGATTAATAATCCAATATATAAAAAACAAACAAAAAACATCACAATCCAATTTTTAAGTAAACAGAGGAACAGAAATAGACATTTTTCCAAAGAAGACATACAAATGGCCAAAAGGTACATGAGAAGATGGCCAACATACTAATCATCAGAGAAATACAAATTAAAACCACATTGAGGTATCACCTCACACATTAGAATGGCTATCAGCAAAGCCAGGAAACAATGATACCTTGTGCACTGTTAGGTAGAAATGTAAACTGGTGCAACCAATATAAAAAATAGTATGGAGCTTCCTCAAAAAAGTAAAAACAGAACTACTAAATAATCCAGTGATCCTTCTGGTGTACAGCCAAAGGCAATAATAACAGGATCTCAAAGGAGTTATCTGCCCTCCCATGTTCACTGCAGCATTGCTTACAATAGCCAAAATAAGAAACAACCTAAGTGTCCATCAACAGAGGAATGGGTAAAGAACATAGTTATATGTATATATAAAAGCCTAATATGCAAAGTGTCCCCTTGGGAATTCAACAGACCAGGAGTCCAATCACTCACTATGATGTGCACTGACCACCAGGGGGTAGCGCAGAACGAAGGAAGGCCCCAGCCAGTGGCCAGTAGCAACTAGGGACCTCTAGTACCGTATATAATGTAGTATGATTCAGCCATGAGAAAGAACAATGTGCTACTGTTTATGACCATGAGGGTATTATGCTTAAGTGAAATAGGTCAAAGAAAGGCAAACACTGTATGATATCCCTTAGATGTGGAATCTAAAAAAAAAGAATTGTGGTTGCCAGGGCCTAGGGGAGTAAAGGAAATGAGGAGGTGATGGACAGAGAGTACCAACTTCCAACTCTATGATGAATAAGTTCTGGAGATCTAATGAACAGCATAGTGGTTGGTTATAGTTAGTAATACTGTATTATATACTTAAAGTTGCTAAGAGAGATCTTAAATATTCTCGCCACAAAAAAAGAAATGGTAATCATGTAATGTAATGCAGGTGTTAGCTAATCCTATGGATGTAATCATTTTGCAATATGTAAGGGTATCAAGTTAATAGACTGTATACCTTAAACTTTCACAATGTTATATGTCAATTATATGTCAATAAAGGGTGGTGGGGGAGAGGCTTTCCTCCATTTCAAAAATAGTATTTCCTCATATGCAACATTAAAAAATTATCTATAAATCCACTTCTTAGAGATAACAAAAGTTAAGAATTTAGGGAAATATTCTTATTACTTAGTTGTATATTACTTTTAGTACAAGAATGTACAAGATTTCTCAGGGAATCATGTAGGAATCTAAGTCATCAGTTTGATTCTCAGGTGAACTAATTAAGATCCATTTACTCTGTGGCTGCTGATCAGACTTCTTAACACATCCAGCTACTCCAGCTATCTTGGAGAGGCCTGCCATTGATCACATTGGGGGGTGTGGATGGAAGAATGAATATATCAGTGCAAATTGTACCCTTGTCCAGAGGAAAAACTAAATCGAGCCCAGGAAATGAGTCAGGAATGTCATTTTTACATGAGCCAGAAAGCAAACTTACATGGTGGAAAGAAATAACTTCTACTCTTAATTCCACTGCCACCAAGCTTTGTGAGCTGTCAAATTATTTCAGCTTTCACATTTCCCTGGGTAAATCTGGGATTAATAATAATGCCCCTACCTGTGATGAGGCCAGGAGAGAGGCTCACTCAGCTGAGACACCAGATGGCAGACTGCTTTGCAAAGCATAAATGCTACAAAACTGCAAACTCTGTGATGCCTGTGATGTTATAAAGAGTGTTTGCAAACTTGAGCATACATAAAAATAATCTTAAGCATATATTCCTGTGGGCCCTGCACCCAAAAATTCCAATTCAACCATCCCTCCCCCACAGGGTTGCATTTTTAATTCTCAAGTCACTTTGGTGGGGCTGATCCTTAGACACCCGCCCCCCCCACCCCCCCGCCGACACAATAAGCAGTGCTGAGGTTTTTAAAAAAATCAACAGAGTCCTCTTATTAAAAATTATCTTATTTGCATCTTTTACTCATTTATTTACTCATTAAATTTCTTGGGCATTTAATATGTGCCCATTCCTAAATCAAGCTGCAAATTTCATTTGACACAAGTGTGTGTTTGTACGTTTCCACAATGAAAACGATACAGTGTCAGTTGAGCTCAGACTACCTTTTGTATTATGACACCAACAAGTACAAAAAATGAATGACAAGACCTAAGGCAGCTCCCATTATCTGCCAAATACAGAAGTGGGCTTCGATGCAGCATGAAGGCTGACACGTAAATAATGTTATCAATAATAACCCATGCAATAGATTTTATCTATTGTTCCCTTAACTGGTTCAATCTCTAATTTGAACCTGCTATAGTATGTAAAACAAGAGAAATCAAAAGCAGGTTTACTTTTTTTTACTCTGACAAATATAAAACAAAGATTTAAGAAATGTAATATTGAGTGCTGGCCAGGTCGCTCAGTTCGTTGGAGCATTGTCCCATGCACCAAAAGGTTTTGGGGTTGATTCCCAATCAGGACACATACCTAGGTTGTGGGTTTGATCCCAGATTGATGTTTCTCTCACACATCAATGTTTCTCTTTCTCTCTCTCCCTTCCCCACCCTTCCTCTCTCTCTCAAAAAAAAAAAAATCAATAAACATAACCTCAGGTGAGATTTTTTTAAAAAGAAAGAAATGTAGCAGGACCACAATCTTCCAGTGACTCGCTAAAATACCTAACACAAAGGGAAAGAGGAGAGGCACCCACTGTATGTTCTGTAGGCATTTTAGAAAACATGGAATTTTGTTCCTTTGGCCACATACATGCAAATCTACAAGAAAGGTGATATTGTGGGCATCAAGGGAATGAATGGGCACTATTTGAAAAGGAATGCCTTGCAATGTTACCACGGCAAAACTGGAAGAGTCTCCAGTGTCACCCAGCATGTCGTGGGCATTGTTATGAACAAACAAGTTAAGGGCAAGATTCTTGCCAAGAGAATGAATGTACGTATTGAGCATATTAAGCACTGTAAGAGCTGAAATATGATCAGAAATGGCCCAAGAGAAATTACCTGGGTTCCACTAAAGCATCTGCCTGCTCCACACAGGGAAGCACACTTTGTGAGCACCAATGGAGAGGAGCCTGAGCTGCTGGGACCCTTCCCCATGCATCAGTGGCATGGTCAGTGTTTAAGAAAAGACATCTGTACTGATAAAAATGTTTCTCTTAACTGAGTATAAGTGTGGAATCCCTTCCCCCAAAAAATAATTAAAGGAAACATTGTATCCTAAATAAATAAAATAAATGTAATATGAAGACCTCTGGCCTATTTAGCCGACTCCCCTTCCACTAGAGACTATAACCAAAGGGCAATATACCGTCAGAACAACTGTCCAACTTCACTTTTATAAAAGAGCTATAGACATTACTGCCTTTACTAACTTACCTGACATATTATGAGGTCATCATCCATTAATTTATGTGGACCTATTAGAGAGTACATAGATTTGGAATCAGTACTACCTTCCATGATAATGAATTGTATATTTTAGTTAACAACTGGTGCAATAAGTCCCATATGTAAAGAATTAATTCCTCCCATTTGTTCTAAAAATATTTCAGTAAAGCTGCAGGGGATATATTCTAGCTGAGGAACAGTGAAATTTCTTCTATATGTCTCTGGTTCATCCTATTCATATCCTTCAGTATTTAATAGTTGGGTGCATTTAAAGCATGTTATCACTGATACCTGTAATCAAAACTAGAGATTTAATCAAATGGAATCATAATCACTGAAGTCAAATTCACTTGCTTCTTGCTTGCTTTGATTCAAATTAACTACTCATAGAAATCACATCGAGGCCCTTCCTGATTCCAAGTATGTCCAGGTGCTGTCATTTTGGGAATGGCTACCAGAAGTCCCAGAGACAAGTGCTTGACCTGGCTTCAAAGCTGCTCTTAAATGACTTTTCTGTAAAATAAAATGACCAAGTCTACAAAATCCTACATTTCAGATATTTAGGAGAAGAGTAACTAATAGAGACAGAGAAGATGAAAAAATGCTACATATTTGAAAAAGAAACAAATGCCCAGCTCTAGCCATATGTCTAAAGAAATCATGAAAAATATCTCACTTATTTCTCTTTTCTTTTTTTTTTATGGTTTGAAGTATTACAAATAGTAGTACATATGTCTCCTTCCCCCCCCATTTACCTCCCCCCAACCTCCCCTACCCCCCAGTACATGCCTTCACCTACCCCCACTCCCCCCCCCTCAGTGTCTCATATCCATTGGTTATGCTTATATGCATGCATACAAGTCCTTTGGATGATTTATTTCTCTTTTCATAAACACTCTATTTGTACAACAAAACTAACATTGGTGCCTGTGTCTTTAGACTTTCTCATCAATGAAACCACTTTGTAAGCCTCCCCTTTGTAAGTATACCCTTATTCTGAGTTCTGGATTCTGAATTTTAAAATATTTATTTTCAATTTTTAGAGCAAAAATGTCTTTCCATAGATCTATAGTCTTCTTATACTGAAAAACCAGGGGGTGGGGGGAGGGGGGGGGGACAGGAAATGAGGCAAATAACAACCCTGAAAAAACACACACACACCATGACTATAAAGTAGATGATTCAGAATTAGAATTATTCAGCACTCACTTAGCTAACACTGACAATCAATTACATGACAGACATACAGGAGGCAGAAATAAAAGGAGTCCACACAGTCCATTGCAATACAATGTCATAAGTGCTATATCTGTCTAAAAGTGATGTAGCCATTCCTTAATATTCCAGATGTAACAAAAATATTAAGAATGTACTAGAAGAAAGTTTGGAAAGTTTTTATAATCTAAGAGTGAGGAAGTCCAAAGTTTGAACAAAACCTAAAAGACATAAAAGAAAACATTGAGAAATACAGCTTCATAAAAATAAAAAATTTTTAATGGTCAGACATCATAAAGTCAAAAGAGAAACTGGGGGAAAACTGCAATATAAATACCTAAGAACTAATTGTCTTAATATATAAAGAGTTCCTACAAATCAATAAAAAGATTGACATACTAGAAAAATGGCTAGTTCACTGGTAGGTGCTATCAGATAAATGGAGCTCAATAATCACTAGTTTATTATTATTTAAATAATTAAACAAAAAAACCTACCCAGACCAGCTGAAGCCCCTATGGTTATATGCTCTCATGGCACACTTTGTTTCTCCTTTATAATACATAAAACAATTTGTACTAATAAACTTATCTTAGAGATCACTAATTAATGTCTTTTTTCCCCTTCTAGACTTTAAACTCATTAAGGGCAGAGACCTTATGTTTGATACAATTTTTGATCCATGGCAGATAGATATACAATATACTTGAAAGTCATTCTTTCATGCAAAAAATATTTATTATGGGTCAGGTGGGCTACATTCTGGAGACATAGTACTGAACAAGGCAAACTACTTCTCTCTTCTCTTGAAGCTTCCATTCTAGGAGCAGTCAGAAAATAATCATAAAAAGTAATGTAATGCTCTGCAAACAGATATTACATTTTTCCATACTAATACCCCCAATAGGCCTTTTCTTTTTTATTATTATGTTTATTATTATTCATTTTATTAATAATAAAAATTTATTATTTTTATTGTATTATTATTAATTTTTAATCCTCAACTGAGGATATGTTTATGGATTTGAGAGAGAGAGAGAGAAACACTGATGTGAAAAAGAAACATCGACTGGTTGCCTCTCATAAGCACCCAATGGGGATCAAACCCACAACTTGGATATGTGCCCTGACCAGGAATAAAACCTGCAACCTTTTGGTTCACAGGACAACACTCTAACCAAGTGAGCCACCCAGCCAGGGCACATTTTCATTTTTAATAACTTCTTCTGATTAAAATATCTTGAATAATAGTTCAAATTAATTCTTGAATAAGGGATTTATTTTCCCTATAACTTACCAGTTGTGAAATAGACCAGAAAATAAAACATATGACCTTATTATCTAAACACAACTATTTTTAGCATTAAAGTATATTTCCTCCCTAAGTTTGCCATAAACCTTCCCTCAATATGACACTGAGCACAGAACTTCCAACATTCTCTACTTTTTTATCAGACAAAATCTTCCTTCATTCATAAGAGAGATCAAGGAACACTGCAAAATGGTTTCCTTCTGAAAAGGAAAGAGATCTCTCTGGCAGCCATGGCTCCAACTCATTCAATCCTTTTTGCCCTTTTCAAGACCAACAGTTTTGCCAAAGTGGAACAGGCCTCCAGCACCTCCCCCTGCAGTGAATTTTGTCTTGACGTTTAAACAGGAACATTTTCAAATAGATGATGTAGTAGCCTCACACATGCCAATCATTCTTTTCCCACATTCTTTTCTCTTTCCTATTCTTGACAAGATATCACACCTTTGAGGAGATTTTATTTCTTCTGTGTTTTCTTCATGTTTCTTATTAGAGACTTTCTTCTAGCTTCTTTAAAAAAAAAGAAAAAATGTGAAAATGCTCATGAGCTAGATTTGGGGAAAGAATCAATGATTAGGCAGCAGGAGTTGGAGACCTGAAATTGAAGACACTGCCTGCCTTTCTGAGGACATGATGGGTAGCTGGTGGTCCTGGGAGACGGGCAAAGCACATGTTCCCCTAAAGTTTATCAAGTTGACAACAACAGAAGTTGAATATTTTCCTTTAATAGTAAGGAGAGGTTTATATACACTAGATAGATTATGAATGACAAACTATTTCTCCTATAAAGAGACAGCAGATATTTGGGGAATTTTGGTTTAGATAGCTTGGGGGTCAAAAATAAAATACAATAATAAGTAAATCATTGAATTAATGTTTTTTTCATTTTTTATTAAGGTATTATATGTGTACATATCTTACAATTGCCCCCCCCCCCACCCCACTCCCGTACATGCCCTCACCCCTCAATGTTGTGCATCCCTTGGTTATTCTTCCATGCATGCATATAAATCCTTCAGTTGATCTCTTACTTCCCCCAACTATCCCTAACCTTCCCGCTGTAATTTGACAGCCTATTTGATGCTTTACTGCCTCTGTATCTATCTTTTTGTTCATCAGTTTATAATGTTATTATCCACAAATGAGTGAGATCGTGTGGTATTTTTCTTTCATTGACTGGCTTAGTTCACTTAGCATAATGCTCTCCAGGTCCGTCCAGGTTGCTACAAATGGTAAGAATTCCTTCTTTTTTATGGCAGCATAGTATTCCATTGTGTAGATGTACCATAGTTTTCTGATCCAGTCATCTGCTGATGTGCACCTAGGCTGTTTCCAAATCTTAGCTATTGTGAATTGTGCTGCTATGAACATAGGGGTGCATATATCCTTTCTGATTGGTGTTTCTAGTTTCTTAGGATATATTCCTAGGAGTGGGATTACGGGGTCAAATGGGATTTCCATTTTCAGTTTTTTGAGGAAACTCCATACTTTTCTCCACAGTGGCTGCACCAGTCTGCATTCCCACCAGCAGTACACGAGGGTTCCTTTTTCTCCGCATCCTCGCCGTTTGTTGATTTGTTGATTTGTTGATGATTGCCATTCTGACAGGTGTGAGATGGTACCGCATTGTCGTTTTGATTTGCATCTCTCGGATAATTAGTGACTTTGAACATGCTTTCATATGCCTCTTGGCCTTCCTTCTGTCTTCTTTCGAAAAGATTCTATTTAGGTCCGTTGCCCATTTTTTTATTGGATCATTTATTTTCCTTTTATTAAGTTGTATAAGTTGCCTGTAGATGTTGGAGACTAAACCTTTATCAGTGATAACAATTACAAAAATGCTTTCCCATGCAGTGGACTTTCTTGTTGTTTTGTTGATGGTTTGTTTCTTTTGCTGTGAAAAAGCTTTTTATTTTGATGGAGTCCCATTTGTTTATTTTCTCTTTAGCTTCCATTGTGCTAGGGGTAGTTATCAGTGAAGTTCTTTCAGCATATGCGTGAGATTTTGCTGCCTGTGGATTCCTCTAGTATTTTTATGGTTTTCCGTCTTATGTTTAAGTCCTGTATCCACTTTCAGTTTATTTTTGTGTATGGTGTAGGTTGGTGATCTAGTTTCATTTTTTGCATGTATCTGTTCAATTTTCCCATACCATTTATTGAAGAGACTGTCTTGACTCCATTGTATGTTCATGCCTCCTTTGTCAAATATTAATTGAGCATAGTGGTTTGGATCGGTATCTGGATTCTCTATTCTATTCCATTGATCTATATGTCTGTTCTTGTGCCAGTACCAGGCTGTTTTGAGAACAGTGGATTTGTAATACAGCTTTAAATCTGGTATTGAGATCCCTCCTACTTTATTCTTCTTTCTCAGGACTGTTGTGGCTATTCGGGGTCTATTTTTATTCCAGATGAATTTTTGAAGAGCTCTTTCTAGGTTTGTGAAATATGCCATTGGTATTTTAATGGGGAGTGCATGGAATCTATAGATTGCTTTGGGTAGTATGGACATTTTAATGATGTTTATTCTCCCAATCCATGAACATGGTATGTTCTTCCATCTGTTTACGTCTTCCTCTATCTCTTTTTCAGTGTCCTGTAGTTTTCCGCGTTTAGGTCTTTTACCTCCTTAGTTAAGTTTATTCCTAGGTATCTGAATTTTTTTGGTGTGATGATAAAGGGGATTGCTTTTTTAGTCTCTGTTTCTGTAAGTTCACTTCTGATGTATAGAAATGCCATGGATTTCTTGGCGTTAATTTTGTATCTTGCTACATTGCCAAATTCATTTATTAAGTCTATTAGTTTTTTGATGGAGTCTTTTGGGTTTTTTATATACAATATCATGTCATCTGCAAATAAGGACTGCTTTACTTCTTCTTTTCCAATTTGGATGCCTTTTATTTCTTCTTCTTGTCTAACTGCTATGGCTAGCACTTCCAGTACTATGTTGAACAGGAGGGGTGAGAGTGGGCATCCCTGTCTTGCTCCTGTTCTTAGGGGAAATGCTTTTAGTTTTTGCCCATTGAGTATGATGTTAGCTGTGGGTTTATCATATATAGCTTTTATTATGTTGAGGTATGATCATTCTATTCCCACCTTGTTGAGAATTTTTATCAAGAAAGGGTGTTGGATTTTTTCAAATGCTTTTTCTGCATCAAATGATATGACTACGTGGTTTTTATCTCTCAATTTCTTAATGTGATGTATTGCATTTATTGATTTGTGAATATTGTACCATCCTTGCATTCCTGGGATAAATCCTACTTGGTCATGGTGTATGATCTTTCTGATGTACTGCTGGATCCAATTTGCTATAAATTTGTTGAGGCTTTGGCATCTACGTTCATGAAGGATATCGGCCTGTAATTCTCTTTCATTGTGTTGTCTTTATCTGGTTTTGGTATTAGGGTAATGCTGGCTTCATAGAATGAGCTTTGAAGTGTTCCTTCCTCTTGCATTTTTTGGAATAGTGTGAGGAGGATAGGTTTTAGTTCTTCCTTGAATGTTTGGTAAAACTCCCCTGTGAAGCCGTCTGGCCCCAGGCTTTTGTTTGCTGGAAGCTTTTTGATGACTGCTTCAATTTCTTCCATAGTTACTGGCATATTGAGCTGTTTAGATTCTTCCTGAATGAGTTTTGGAAGGTTGTATTTTTCTAGGAATATGTCCATTTCCTCCAGGTCGCCCAGTTTGTTGGAATAGAGTTGTTCATAGCATTTTTTAATAATCCTTTGTATTTCAGCGGGATCTGTTGTTATTTCATCTCTCTCATTTCTGATTTTGTTTATTTGGGTCCTTTCTCTTTGCTTCTTGGTGAGCCTGGCTAGAGGTTCATCAATCTTGTTTATCCTTTCAAAGAACCAGCTCTTGGTTTTGTTGATCTTTTGTATTGTTTTTTCGGTCTCAATGTGGTTTATCTCTGCTCTGATCTTTATTACTTCCTTCCTTCTCCTTACACTGGGCTTTTCTTGTTGCTCTCTTTCTAACTCATTGAGTTGTAGGGTTAGGTAATTTATTACCATTGATTCAGTATGCTTGTAGAGCTATGAACTTCTCTCTCAAGACTGCTTTCGCTGTGTCCCATAGATTTTGGATTGTTGTGTTTTCATTGTCATTTGTTGCCATGATGTTTTTTATTTCTTCCTTGATCTCTCTGGTAACCCAGTAAGTGTTTAATAGCATGCTGTTTAGTCTCCATGTGTTTGTTTCTTTGGATTGTTTTTACTATAGTTGATTTCCAGTTTTATGCCACTGTGATCTGAGAAGATGCTTGACATGATTTCTATCTTCTTCAATTTGAAGAGACTTTCCTATATCCCAACATATGGTCTATCTTTGAAAATGAGCCATGTGCACTTGAGAAGAATGTATATTCTGTGGCTTTGGGGTGAAATGTTCTGAAGATGTCAATTAATTCCATCTGGTCTAGTGAGTCATTTAGGATTGATGTTTCTTTGCTGATTTTTGTTTAGAGGATTTGTCCAGTGATGATAATGGGGTAGTAAAGTCTCCTACTATGATTGTATTGCTGTTAATCTCTCCCTTGATAGCCTCCAGGAGTCTTTTTATGTATTTGGGTACTCCTGTATTGGGTGCATATATGTTTACCAGAGTTATCTCTTCTTGTTGGATTGCTCCCTTTAGTATTATGAAGTGGCCTTCCTTATCTATTGTTATGTCCTTCACTTTGAGATCTAATTTGTCAGATATAAGTATTGCTACCCCTACTTTTTTTCCATTTCCATTCGCCTGAAAAACCTTTTTCCATCCCTTTACTCTCTGTCTGTGTGTGTCTTTTTTTCTGAGGTGGGTTTCTTGTAGACAGCAAATATATGGGTCTTGTTTTCTTATCCAATCCGTTAGCCTATGTCTTTTGATTGGGGCATTTAATCCATTTACACTTAAAGTTATTATTGATAGGTACGTATTTGTCGCCATTTTTATCCTTTACCCCTGTGTTCCTTCTTCGCTTCCTATTCCTTTTTTTTACAGCATTTCTTGCATTGCTGGTTTGGTGGTAATACATTCCCTTAGTCCTTTTTTGTCTGTGAAGCTCCTGATTTCACCTTCAATTTTGATTAATAGTGGGTACAGTATTCTTGGATTCAGACCCTTCCTTTGCATGACTTTGTATATTTCATTCCATTCCCTTCTGGCCTGATGAGTTTCTTTTGAGAAATCAGTTGCTAGTTTGATGGGGTTCCTTTTTAGGTAAATTTCTGTATCTCTCTGGCCGCTTTTAAGATTCTTACTTTGTCGTTGGTGCTTGCCAATTTAATTATAATGTGCCTTGACGTCAGTCTTTTGGGGTTCATTTTGCTTGGGACTCTGTGAGCTTCTTGGATTTGTGTGGGGTTTTTCTTCCCTATATCAGGGATGTTTTCTGTCATTATTTCTTCAAACAGATTTTCTATTCCTTGCTCAGTTTCCTCTCCTTCTGGAACCCCTATTATGAGGATGTTGTTTTGTTCTGTGTTGTCCCAAAGTTCCTTTAGGCTCTCCTGCTTTTTAAATTTTTTTTCTAGAAGCTGCTCTACTTGGGTATTTTTTTTTCCATCTTGTCTTCTAGCTCACTGATGCAGTCCTCTGCTTCTTCTAGTCTACTCTTGATGCTTTCTATTGAGTTCTTTACAGCAGCGATGTCATTTTTCATTTCTTCTTGGTTCTTCTTCATTTACTCTTGGTTCTTACTCATATTGTCGAATTTGTCTTCCATTCTTTTCAGCCACCTTATGACCATTTCTCTGAATTCTTTCTCTGGCAGGGTGCTTGCCTCTATTTTGTTACTTCCTTTTCTGGTGATGCCTGCTTTTCTGTCATATGCGGGCTGTTTCTTTATCTCCCCATGTTCTCTCTTCTCCGGATGTCTGGTTATGTAGTTCTCTCTCTCCTGTGTTGACTTTTTGTGGTGGAATGAAGAGCTCCTTTGAATTCGCATGTTTGCGACATTGGGGACCGGTGTTCTGGGGCTCGCAGCTGTTCGGTGGTTGCTGCAGTTGTGGATTTTCAGGCTTCCGATAAGCTCCACTTTCCCTATCAAGATGGTGCTGTCTCCGCATCCGAGCCCGTAACTCCGGGAGGGGACCCAGCCGCAGTGGGGGCTGCCCAGTCAGGGGAACCCCGTCTAGCAGTCCCCCACCTTCTCCTGGAATTTAGATGTCCCTTAACTTGCCAACAAACACTCCTCATGCAACCCTCAACTGTTCTTTCTTTCTGCTCCGGGACAAGGCTCGGAACACGTCTGTCTATTCCACCACCATATTTCTCCTCCTCCCATTGAAGTGATTTTTAAAAACTGGCTGTGAAAGTATACAGGCTCTGCAGGAAGTGATTAAAAAGACAGAATTCCAGCTTGGTTCCTTCTACTTTTCTAGCAAAGTAGCACGCAACATTAATTCTCTGCATAAAAACAAATGAAAACAAGCCTGCAATGCATCACAACCAGATATATTTAATAGGATGATATTAAACAATGAAACTTTTAGAAAAAGTTACAGAAATGGTATCTTGCCTCAGAATAGCATTTATATGCTAATAATTTCTAATAGTCTTTTTTTTTCCCACTTGGGAGGAGGATGAAGGAGAAAATATGCATATTGGAGAAGAAAGAATCATGGTTCTTTTTGGCTATGCTTCAATTTTCCATAAAGAGATTCTTATACCTTTGGCATAAAGTCCTTGGATGTAATGGTAAAAAAAAAAAAAAAAAAAAAAAAAAATTATGCAAAATATTGTGACTTTACTGCTCTCTAAAATAAATGCCACTGACACCTCCCAGTAAAATTCAATGAACACAAAATACCATGCAAGCTTCAAGGGATAATCTGACACTATCCTTTCTCAAATTCTAAACCTCTAAGAAGCAGCAATGCAAATCATTACTTTTCAATGACGTTTCCAAGGTAATTCTTGAGACGTTATAAAGCATTTGATAGCTCACAGACAAGCTCAAACTCACCAGCCCAAGAATTTAATTTTGATCTTCAAAAAGTGGCTCACTATCAGAGGGAAAGGAGTGGGGTTGGGGAGGAGGTAATACAGGATAAAGGAGTTAAATGTGGCAAAGGAAGGAGATTTGACTTTGGGTGGTAAACACAATGCAAAATACAGATGATGTGTTACAGAACTGAACACGTGAACCCAGCTGCATAGCTCAGTGGTTGAGCAACAACCTGTGAACCAAGAGGTCACAGTTCAATACCCGGTCAGGGCACATGCCCAGTTTATGGGTTCGATCCCCATTGTGGGGTGTGCAGGAGACAGCCTAACAATGATTCTCTCTCATCATTGATATTTCTATCTCTCTCTCCCTCTCCCTTTTTCTCTGAAATCAATAAAAATACATTCTTAAAAGAACTGAACACTTGAAACCTATATCATTCTACCAACCAACGTCACCCCAATAAATCGAATTTACTTTTTTTAAGTTGTTCACCCCAAATATTTGCTTTTTCTGTACTATTTTATCCCAAAAATTTTGGGCCCAAAATTTCAGATTTATACATTTTATAAAATGAAATCATGTTTTAGATAGCTTGGTTGTTCACTTGCTACTGTCCAGTATATCCTGCCTACATAAGCCTTTAAAATATTGACAAAAACAAAACTTAGAGAAGGGGAAAAAACCTCTTGCTGACTCATCCCTCCTAAACATTTATTATCTCCAGGGCAGTATGCTGAATTTCCACCTCTACTGCTGCAATTTCCACTCGTGAATTCTGCAAGGGGCTTAGGGAACAGAAGAGGAAGAGGTCAAAATCCTTTGAAAGACACATTGCTTTTAAGGGCCCTGTAATGAGATCTGCAGCAAAGTTATTGATCCATGCCCTTTAGCTTTATTTCCAATATATACTACAGTCATGTTATTTCCCTATGAAAGTTCAGCTTATTCATCTAGGGACTTGCAGCAACAGGGCATAGAGAGCCAGAATTCTGGAGTGTTCATTAATAAGGAGGCAAAAGGTCATCAAGGAAATCCAGGCACCAGGCAACAAAGAAAAATTCAATTCAGAACCAGTCCCAGCATCTTTGGGTTACACTGTGAGTGATAAAAGAACATGAAGTTGAGTAAAGAAACAAGAATAAGTAAATGTGTGTATCAATATACACCAATATAGTTACTGGCACTCCCTACTCAAGTCTAACCATATCTCCTCCTCTAATGCCAGCAACCCTATGAAGCAGGTGTTAGTCTCCTTAGTCAGGTCTGCTCACCTCCCAAATCCATGCTTATCACATGTGCTCTGAAATATTCTATGGCAGGGGAGGGGTGAAGGACGGTTTCTTCAACAACTGTACTTTTGAATGAAGTTTACAAGGAAATTAATGTTGAAATTTTAAAGTATAATTAAAATGAATGTTATTTAGATACATAAAAGAATATAAAAATGAAAACAACATACATTATTTTTCCAAAAAAATTTAAAGAAAGTCTGGGAAATTCTATACTAAGTGAGCTATTATTATTTCCCTTATAATTTATCTTTTTTAAAGAAAAAAAATGTAAACCCTAACAAACAGCAGAATTTCCTTAACAGTATGTCAACAACATTCTGATGCCTTCCCAGAACTCACATTATTTGAACTCAGAAGACATGCCTTCCTGTGCCCTGTGCTCTCAGAGGAAACTGTGGTTTCCCCCCATGCAAATCCCTGCCTTGTCCATGTCTGGTGTATGTGGAGAGCTCGGGGTAAAAGCAGAGGAGGAGGAGAACAGAGTGGATCCCTGGATTTTCTAAAAAGTCTCCATTTCAAAGCTCTTGTCTCACCATCAGATGGCATTAGTCTGCTGTGTCCTAGTCTCTGGTTTGACAGACATGCTCTCTCAGTGCCTGACAGTCAAGACAGAGTTTGGATCAGAGCCCAGTTTCAGTTTTCCCCTTATGAAACAAGAAGTATGAAATCCAAATCCAATTAGTTGTTTTCAATAGATACAATAATTCCTGAGACTGATTTGCCTACTGACAAATATCCACATATTAGAGGGCAAAACATGGGACAAGAAGGACGATGGCCTTGCATTCAACTCCAAGATCAGTCACTTGCTCTGTGACCTTGACTAATTACTTAATCTTTGAGGCCCATTTCCCTAACTGTAAATTATGGCTAATAAGTAGTTCATAAAGCTGTAGTGATACTTAATGACATAATATATACAAATTGCCTTGAATTCTGCTTAATACTTAGTAAATACCCAATAATTGCTGTATTTTTTCATTTGCACCTAAACAAAATGCTTTGAAACTTTGCAACCATGTCAAAAACCAGCTGGGTTAAAAAAAAAAAAAAAAAAAAAAGCCAGCTGAATTATACCTATTCAAGCTGTTTTCACCAATTGAGTTTGTATGAACTATAGTATCCCAAGTTCAAGAAATAACATCAAAAGAAGATAATTACTTACCTCCCACCCTAGAAAAGGTATAATAGCTATCAAACACACAAACTGCACCCCATCTACCTTGGTTGGTTGTCTGCAGTGAGGTTCTCTCCCCTCTGATAGCTACTGTCCGCCACCTGGGTTGTAGACCTCTTCACAATCTGTTGGAGCTCCTGCTCCAAGCGTTCTTTGATGGCCTTAACTGTCTCCGGGATCTTCTTCAGTTTGGCAAGACCCTTGATGAGGATGCCCATAAAAAGGGTGCTGTTCTCCTCTGGATCCAAGTCCAAATCCTCTTTGATGTCCTGTAGGTTTATCTCCCTCACTGTAAAAAAATAAAAACAGGTTCCATCACAAAATTCAAAAACACAATGGGTCTGGCACAAGGGTTCACTGCCTTGCTTGTTCCCTTAAAGAAATCAGAGAAGCCCTGGCTGGTGTGGCTCAGTTGGTTGAGCATCGTTCCATGCACTGAAAGATTGCCAGTTCCTTTCCCAGTCAAGGCATATGCCCAGGGTGCAGACTGGATCCCCGGTAGGGATGTGCAGTAGGCAGCCAATGGAAGTTTTGCTCTCACGTTGATGTTTCTCTCTCTCCCTCTCCCTTCCCCTCTTTCTAAAATTCAATTTTAAAATCCTTTTTTTTAAATAGAGATTTTCAATTATATTTGTAATTAAATTATATTTACATAGTAAGAATCGCACAAAAACAGTACATTCTTCAATCCATCCCAATTGGTTAGTAATATAAGAGACAGAAACAATTAACAGCAAGAAAGCAAATCTTCATGGGAAGTTTCCATAGGCTACCACTTCCAGAATGAGTCAGTTTGTGACATTTATTAACCATTCACTGTTTATAAAACGTCACACATGGCATGAGAATTCTAAGGAGGCAGACCATAGTTTCAAATTTCTATTTATTAGTTAGAAGAGATAAGTAGCTTGATATAAAGACATTTATAAATACATGAAGAAGAGGTAAATAAGATTAAATTATAACAAATTATAAAAGAGATGAAGAAAGTAAAGGAAAAATAATGCATGCAAGTGAGATAAAACTTTGAGGGTATGTCTAGCATAAGGTTATTATCTACTGAAGACTGGTATTGCTAATACATATAGGTTTTCTGAGAACTAACTATACAGTGTATGTCAGTAGTCTCTCTAGATCTTTAGACTACAGCTTTCATCCAAGCTACCTGGTTTTGAAATGGAAGAAACATCTGGAACAGAGTTCTGAACCCTGTGAGAACTTGGGAAGCAGGTGGGACTGGAATCTGAGATTTCTGTTATCTGCTGAAATCCACAGGCCCTTCCCTCAAGTGAATACACATATAAACAAATCATCTCCTATGATTTCAGAGCCAGCACTACTGCCAAAAGAAAAAAGAAGCACAGGTTGAAAACTTCTGGCCTAAAAATAATTCTCTAATTTTACAAGTGGCTGGATTAGGACAGACAAAGCAAAAGTGAATACAAACTTAAATATGGACCCTAATAAAGTTTCCCCATCCTCCCCTCTCCTTCACTCCTCTAAATAACTGGATCATTTTTAAAATATGTGCTATTCTGAAAGATGCATACATTCTTCTTTAGTAGATTCAAGCTCACCTACACAACAAGCGCACTCTGGGTTGTTCGGCACTACTGGAATGCACTGAAACCGGTTTATTTCATTCCCTAAATGAAAAAACCCAGTATACGGAGTAAGTCCTTGTAACCACTAAATACATTTCCTAAAACCTCTACTACAGATGACAAGTAGGCTATTCTCCTCAGTCCTGTGTTTTGCTCCTAATTCATAAAATGCACATAAATATAAACCAAAGGTATTTAATGATATAATTACTTTACAACCTTAATCTAAAGTAAGTCCTCTGCATATTTATCCCTGATGCTGTTGTCTTACTTAGATTTAACAGACCCCTAAAATCCATAAAGAGAGAGAAGAGCATAAATAACAACCAAATGCATGTGGTTTTCCTCACAGAATAGAAGGCATTTGATGATATGGTATTTAAATTTAAGTTTTATAATACCAGTAAACTGGAAGTAGAACCAAGAAGCTGTAAGCCTCTAAAGATCACATGCCAATCAATTCTGAAGGCAAATCAAAAAAGTCATTGATATTTCCAAAAGTGACATTTCAAGAATACACATTTTAGTTGCAGGTTTGTTTTATACACAAAGAGCTAGACACCTCAGGCCACAAAATTATTCCATCCTTCAAGATCAACCTCAAAAGCAAAATGAGAAAAGTATTTAGCAGCCAAGGGACTATCTAAATTCAACCTATTAAAGGGGAAAATGAAGCAAAAAGATAAGCAGAACTTCAGGCAGAAAAAATGTAACACAAATTTAGCTGAGACAAAATGATCTTCATAAAAGAGGATCTATAAGTAACAAAAAGGACCATGCAAAGGGCTACCTGAAAATTACAGCCACATTCCGCAAGAGTGATTGGTGATAGGATAAATGTAGTTTAAGTTAATAAGGGCTTAGATTACGTGGCATATAGCTACTTACATGCACATTAATATAATAGACAGCCTATTAACAATAACAAATAAGCAAGGTATGAATATTAAAATGCCACTGCCCCAAATGGCACATTTGTTTAGAACCTTATCTATCTGCTTGTCTCCTGAAATCTTCTAGAGCATAAACACGGAACAGATCCAATATTAATTAATTTATAGTATCTATTTCACTTACATCAGCTGAAAATTAAAACGCAATTTAAAAGGATAATATAATCAACCATAAAGACTAGTCTAATAATCACAAAAACCCTCTGATGTCAGATAGAGTTATTAGTATTTTATGAAAAAGCCTTGTACAAAATCATTTAACTGAAATTCAGTAAGGACTCACAGCACAATTAGAACAAAATATACATATTTCTAAACTACCACACCCCAAATCATTCCCTTGTATCTATACTGCTATAATATGCACTCAACGTGTGGGTTTTAGAACACTAAAAAACAGAAACACCTTACTCCGTTTTCCTATTTCTTATATGCGATATTTTTGCTTTGAGTGTCTTAAGTGAGGATTTCTTGAACCTGGTTTTAAAGACTTTCACTGGTAGAACAGTGCTAAAAAATAAAAGTCTCTAATGTCCTTTAACCAATTATTTCTACTAAAATCCTACTGGCCCCAATTGTTTCTTATTAGACAGACAGGATATGCATATACATCCATATATCCATATCTAAGTGGGTGTAAATGATGTCACTGGCTGAGCTTAAGCATGGAATCCTGAAGGAGGTTTACCTAAGACACTTCAGGACTCGTGGAATATTTAACTAGATGATATGTCCAGTCCTTTCAAGCTCTACAATTTCATGATTCTACTAACTACAGTATAAATCTATGTATCTCTGATCACTAAGCCTATAGCAGAGTAGGAATACCTATATTATAGATAACCCATTTAAAAAGAGACAAACAAGGTGAATGATCCATTTATACAATAAATATTTTATAAAAGAAAACTACTTGTTTCCCAGCAAGTACAGAAAGCAATCTAGACCAGTCCATGGCTGTTTTCTTTTCATAATATGCTTCAAAAGAAAAGATTGGTAACATACGCCATATGTGATCAAACTGTAGGAGGTCAGGGCTCTGGTAAAACACTAATTTTTATTGAATATGCTATACTCATTTATCATTTATATTTATACACTAGAGGCCCAATGCATGAATTTGTGCACAGTTGGAGTTCCTCAGCCTGGCCAGCGATTGGGGCCAATAGGGTCCGTCTCGCCCAGTCCTGATCAGGAAGATCAGGGCTGGCTAGCGACGTCAGGGCCAGGGGGTGGTGTTAGGAGGGGGACCATGGGAGGTTGGCCAGTTGGGGAGGAGGGGCGGCTGATCAGGGCTGGCCAGCGGTTGGGGGGAAGAACTGCGGGAGGTTGACCAGCCACCGAGGTTGGCAGTGGGAGTGTACTGACCACCAGGGGGCAGTTCCTGCATAGAGTGTCTGCCCTCTGGTGGTCAGTGCACATCATAGTGACTGGTCATTGGTTGTTCGTTCACTTAGGCTTTTATATATATATAGATGTTAAATAAGGTATAAGAGATAATGGTAATATTTACTATAGAAATTCCTGGTAGATGTCATCCTATCTAATAAAAGAGTGATATGCAAATTGACCATCACTACAACACACAAGATGGCTGCCCCCATGTGGATACAAGATGGCCGCCACAAGATGGCCAGCAGGGGAGGGCAGTTGGGGGGGACCAGGCCTGCAGAGGAGGGCAGTTAGGGGTGACCAGGCCTGCAGGGGAGGGCAGTTAGGTATCAATCAGGCTGGCAGGGGAGCAGTTAGGCATTAATCAGGCTGGCAGGGGAGTGGTTAGGGAGTGATCAGGCTGGCAGGCAGAAGCAGTTAGGGACAATGAGGAAGGCGGGAAGGCGAGCAGTTGGGAGCCAGCAGTCCTGGATTGTGACAGGCATGTCCTACTGCCCGTTTCAACCCGATCCTATTGGATCCATCGGGCCTGAATGGGCAGTCAGACATCCCTTGAGGGGTCCCAGATTGGAGAGGGTGCAGGCTGGGCTGAGGGACACACACCCCCATGCACGAATTTCATGCACCAGGCCTCTAGTTCCTTATATTATGCACAGTACCTAAATTATGTAACATATACATTCTTGACCTACATAATTTACATGTATTCAAGAACATTATCTCTATATAATGTCTGCCACTACTGAACAGAATTCAATATAAAAAGGAGCCTTCAAAAAATCACCAAGCCTAATTAGACCACTAAAGCATCAGGATTACATACACACCATACTGCCCCCACAGATGGGAACCTGGCCTCAGAATACTGACAATATTCTCAAGCAGGAAATAATAAGAAAATTACCACTAATAAAAAATAATTCTTTTGCTTCTCATCAAAATATCATTACAACTTCATACTTTAGATATCCAATCTACTTAAAAAAAAAAAAACTACTATATATAAAATATAAATTTTAAAAATTTAAATGGTCTGCCTCTAAATTGAAAGTAATAACTCTGTAGACAAAAAATGCAAACAATGAGTGCAGCAATAGTGCATGTCCAGTGAGCTCGGGGTAGAGAAGCAGGCAGAGACCTATGCTGCACTGACTGGCCAGGTGAGTTGACGAAATCCTCCAGGGCTGTAAGCACAGAGCCAGATCAAGCTCTAGACCTAGATTGGTAGGTTGCTAGACTCACCAATCCTTATCCTCCAATCATGTCCCAGTGGAAGCACGTGGTCAACTACATATCTTAAATATCTTTCTTTTCACCATGAAAAATTACTTCTAACATCTTTTATTGTAAGTAATACACCCACTGGGGCAGACTCAGAGAGCAAGATCTGATGCACTGGTTGCCACTGGAGTACAGAATCTTGATTAGGGTCTTTCTTATGTTAACTAACTACCCTGAGTGTGGATTCCTGATTAAAGTACTTCAAAAATGTTAACCAAGGACCCCGAGGGCACAGATTAAATTAAAGAAAACTACAGACAATATAATATCCCACTCCTGAAAGGAGGCTGCTAAAAGCTATTGCAAACTGCTACCAGGAGCTATTATTTACATGAGCGGGAGTGTTTTCAGCCTGGGCACAGGGATGGCTTCAATTCTGAGGTGGAGATGAACCCCACATTGACCTGACTTTTGAAAGCACAGTGAATGTACACTGGTCGTTCCATGAGTAAAGGTGGACTAAAGGTTTAATGATGGTTTATTTGCCTCAGGGAAGGTTAATAGCAAATCTTTTATTAGGATAAAAACAAATAAGACTATCTGTTTAATTAGTTTCCCTTGAGACAAAGCTCATCATCCCATTTAGAGCAAGAAGGATGTACCTTTGAAGGTCAGAGAAGCAGCTAATGGAGAGCACCTACTAAAAAAGTAAGAGGGACGCAGGATAAGAGGACAAGGAAGAGATGAATAAATTGATAGTTTATAATAATATTCACAAAATGTATTAGACTACAGGTATTTGTTAATGTATGTTTTTGGAAGTTCAACTGCCCAGGAAGACAGCATGATGTAAAAGAAAGAACAAAAGCTTGGCATCACACATGTTAGATTTGATTACCATCTCTACCACTTTCTAGTTGCATGATCTCTCAAGCCAATAAATATTGCTGGACCTCAATTTCTTCATCTGTAAAGTGGGGATAGCATTACCTACAGAATTGTGCACATTAAATGTGATGTGACATGAAAACACAAAAGCAAATCCCAAAATAAAAAACATTAGTTGAAAACTTCTAACTTTAGGAACTCTGGGGTTGCTGAAGACAATGGGAGCTGCATAGGTCCCCATTTCTCAGTATTTCTTCCAAAACAACATAGAACAATGAAAAGAAGAAATGTCATAGAAATCATGTCCTCGGGTTAACTTTAAGACAGAAATTGCCCCAAATTCAAAACAACTGTAAATAGAAATAAGAAAAGACCATCTAATCCCAGCAAGTGATCTCCCAAGCTCCTCTCCAGTCCTGCTCAGCCACAGGCTTTGTTGCAGGCCAAGTCAGAAGTGTGAAAAATTGTGATGAGAGAGAAGAAGGGAGCTAGTGATGAACCAAAGACTGAACTGAAACTATCAGTACAAAGACAAAGTCCACCCCAAGTTTCAAAATACTAAAAAGTATCCAAGCATATCAGAGCATGGACTATAGAGAAGGAACTTAAAAGCAGACACAATCTGAAGGAGCAGTGTTTGAGACACACAGTTTCTGGGGAAGAAATAAAACAAAAAGAGAGAAATGCCCTTTGGCTATATCAGATATGAAGGGAGAATGAAGCATAAAAGAAAAATTCAGGTTCCTACAGGACAAAAGCATCGAAGTTCTGGAAACAACCTTCCCCAACCATCAAAAACCAAAAAAAAGTATCTGGATTTTGACAGGAGAGGGAGCCAATGAGCTGGGATTTCTATAAAACACTCTGATACTATAAACATTAACAGAAAAAGAAAAAAATGAGATTCATGTAGAGCAAGCATGTCAAACTCTCAGCCCATGGGCCACATGTGGCCTCAACAAATATTTTTGAGGCCCAGCCAATATAATGGTATGTCAGAAATGTTTTAATAAAAATTTCATAACTTAATTTTTACAATACATAATTGTTTTACACAAACTACAACGTTCACTAATGACTGAATACTATAATTGTGTTGCATTCTTCAGGCGCACCATTTCTCTCCACTAATACTAGCAGTGAATGTTTTAACAGCTGATTGCCACGTCATTAGTCTTAGATTGACTAGTTTGGTGTGTGCAACAAGAAATATTTCACTTTTGGAAAACAAGAAAAATAGGTTTAATTGCATTACACTTATGAATCTGTGCAGTTTTTCGGTTTCTGGTAAGTTAAAGTTCAAGAAAGTTTAATTTTTATTAAAATGTTCTATTATTTTATGATAACGGTGACTCATTTACTTCAGCCCTTTGTGTTCAGCATGTCTCTAATGAAATAAACCTACGTTTCTATGAAAATTGAAGCTTTTGTGTATTTTTTTGTGGCCCACATAAACTTAAACCTTGTTTATTTGGCCCATGTTAGCCTTTTAGTTTGATATGATTGAGGCAGAGGCATACTGAAAAAAATCAGGAAATCCAAAGCACATCAACAGAGGAAAAGTCCCTGTAATAAAATAAGCATGAAGCACAAGAAAACTAGATGGCAACACTCCAGATGAAATTAATATACTCAAATAAAAATCTGAGGATAGCTAAAGCCACTTTGAGTCAAAAATCCAAAAAAAAAAGAACAGACATGGACAAATATAGAAAGGCATGAAAAGAAAACTGACTAAATTCAGGAAAGATATGAAAGAAAAAAAATCATCTCATGCATGAAGAATGCATAAATTATAAAATACCCATGGCAGAATACATTTAAATGAATATTCTAAAAAGGATATCGAGAAAATGCAGAGAATAAAAGGGAATATAAAGAAAAGTAAAAAATGGCCAAAAAGAAAGTAGTAAAAATGTAAGACAGGCAAGGAAAAAAGTAACATATTACATGAAAAAAACAATATAAAAGAACTAAGAAAAGTTGCCCCAAAATTTTTAATCTACAAAATAAAAAGAATCCACTGGGTTTGAAGGAAAATTAACCCCAAAATATATCTCCAAGACATTTCCTACTAAAACTATTCAATTCCTAAGTTTAAAGTCCTTAAGGCCTACAAGATCAAATAACGTACAAGGGTAAAAAAAAAATATTAAATTGCCATGAGAATGTTCATAAAGCACATGAAGGAAAAATACAATAACAGCATTTTACCCCAAAAAAATTTAATAAGGAAAAGTGTAAACCAAGAAATTTATACCCACTCAAGAGGTCATTTAAGTACAAAGGCTGTAGGGGGGAAAGTATTTTTCAACAGAAGGAATTGAGTTGAGCAGCCATGACCCTTCTTGAGGAATATTTTAGATGATGGACTTCATCCAACCAAGAGACAACTGAGAATATTTCAGCAAAAACATGAATGAGCATTTAAAGACAAAGAGAAAAATGAGGATGCTGATGAAAAACAACTTTACAAAAGTAGTATATTGTTAAAAAAAATTTTAAAAAGCAACTAAAAATTAGTAGTAGAGAGATGAAGAAATATAGAATAAATATATTGTTTATTATCAAAACAATAGATGGGAAGTAAGGAATACCAATAAAAAGAAGTCTGCAAAAAAAAGGTTAAAAAAAGTGAGGGGGCTAAAACATTTTCAAAAGATTTTTAAATACATTAAAAGACAACCATTGAGGCAGGGGGAAACTTTCTAAACCACAAAAAATTCTGCATAAAGAACAAAAATTAATATTTCAGAAACAGCAAATATAACATAATACACATTTATAAAATACTATGATAAAGTTGAGAAAAATATATCAGTCATATCAATATATGTATGTCAATGGATTTGACTCACCTATTAACCAGACTTTCAATTTGACTCACAAAACAAGGTACAACTATATGCTATACACATATCTAAAAAAACTAATTTAGCTTTACTCTCTGTGTGACCTTAGAAAAGCAGAAAAAATAAGAAACATTCTTCTCATGGACAATTGCCCAAGCCCAAGAGTTTGATATCACTGGGTACAGAAGTTTACTCTACCCACAGTGAGAACTAGAACCGAAATTCTCATCCAGCCAAAATCAGATAACCCCATATGAGGTCCCTTCAAGTGCAAAGCAAACACACATTCGTATGATATCAGGAACATTCCCTCTTACAGAAAATAATTACCTGTAACATGGTGTTATAGACAGATATGAACAAGAAACTAATTCAAGTAACAAATATGTATTAACGAGTAGCCCGCTGCATGAAGATTCATGCAATAGGCATTCCTGCCCCTGGTTTTCGTCTGGCACCCAGGACCCAGGCCTTCGCTCCAGCCACAGCGGAGAAGCCAAGCCTCTTCAGACTTCAGTCTTCAGTCGTCTTCAGTCTTCAGTCTTCACTCGTGCTGGAGCCTTCAGTCTTCGCTCCATGCCTTGGAGCGAAGACTTGCCATCTTTTTTGGGTTAATTTGCATACTCACTCCTGATTGGCTGGTGGGCGTCGCGGAGGTGAGCTGTAATAAATGCATTACCCCACTCCATGCACTGTTCCATGCCTCTAATCCTCTACATCAAAAAGTCAACTCTCGAGAAAAAAAAAATGGTGGAAGAATAGACAGACGTGTCCTGAGCCTTGTCCCGGAGCACACAGAAAGAGCAGCTGGAATGAATCACTGCTGTAAAGAACTCAATAGAAAGCATCAAGAGTAGACTAGAAGAAGCAGAGGACCGCATCAGTGAGCTAGAAGATAAGGTAGGAAAAAATACCCAAGTAGAGCAGCTTCTAGAAAAAAAAATTACAAAGTAGGAGGAGAGCCTAAGGGAACTTTGGGACTAAACAAAACAAAACAACATCCGCATAACAGGAGTTCCAGAAGGATAGGAAACTGAGCAAGGAATAGAAAACCCGTTTAAAGAAATAATGACAGAAAACTTCCCCGATATTGGGAAGAAAAAACCCACACAAATCCAAGAAACTCACAGAGTCCCAAGCAAAATGAACTCCAAAAGACCGACACCTAGGCACATTATAATTAAATTGGCAAACACCAATGACAAAGTAAGAATCTTAAAAGCGGCCAGAGAGATACAGAAATTTACCTAAAAAGGAACCCCCATCAAACTAGCTACTGATTTTTCAAAAAAAACTCATCAGGCCAGAAGGGAATGGAAAGAAATATACAAAGTCATGCATGCAAAGGAAGGGTCTGAATCCAAAAATACTGTACCCAGCAAGGCTATCAATCAACACTGAAGGTGAAATCAGGAGCTTCACAGACAAAAAAGGACTAAGGGAATGTATTACCACCAAACCAGCAATGCAAGAAATGCTAAAGGGTTTGCTGTAAAAAAAAGGAATAGGAAGCGAAGAAGGAACACAGGAGTAAAGGATAAAAATGGTGACAAATAAGTACCTATCAATAATAACTTAAATGTAAATGGACTAAATGCCCCAATCAAAAGACATAGGATAACCGATTGAATAAGAAAACACGACCCATATATCTGCTGTCTACAAGAACCCACCTCAGAAAAAAAGACACATACAGACTGAGAGTAAAGGGATGGAAAAAGGTTTTTCAGGCGAATGGAAATGGAAAAAAAGTAGGGGTAGCAATACTTATATCTGACAAATTAGATCTCAAAGTGAAGGACATAACAATGGATAAGGAAGGCCACTTCATAATACTAAAGGGAGCAATCCAACAAGAAGAAATAATTCTGGTAAACATATATGCACCCAATACAGGAGCGCCCAAATACATTAAAAAGACTCCTGGAGGCTATCAAGGGAGAGATTAACAGCAATACAATCATAGTAGGAGACTTTACTACCCCATTATCATCACTGGACAAATCCTCTAAACAAAAAATCAGCAAAGAAACATCAATCCTAAATGACTCACTAGACCAGATGGAATTAAGTGACATCTTCAGAACATTTCACCCCAAAGCCACAGAATATACATTCTTCTCAAGTGCACATGGCTCATTTTCAAAGATAGACCATATGTTGGGTCATAGGCAGTGTCTCTTCAAATTGAAGAAGATAGAAATCATATCAAGCATCTTCTCAGATCACAGTGGCATAAAACTGGAAATCAACTACAGTAGAAACAATCCAAAGAAATCAAACACATGGAGACTAAACAGCATGCTATTAAACAATTACTGGGTTACCAGAGAGATCAAGGAAGAAATAAAAAACATCATGGCAACAAATAACAATGAAAACACAACAATCCAAAATCTATGGGACACAGCGAAAGCAGTCTTGAGAGAGAAGTTCATAGCTCTACAAGCATACTGAATCAATGGTAATAAATTACCTAACCCTACAACTCAATGAGTTAGAAAGAGAGCAACAAGAAAAGCCCAGTGTAAGGAGAAGGAAGGAAATAATAAGATCAGAGCGGAGATAAACCACATTGAGAAAAAAACAATACAAAAGATCAACAAAACCAAGAGCTGGTTCTTTGAAAGGATAAACAAGATTGATGAACCTCTAGCCAGGCTCACCAAGAAGCAAAGAGAGAGGACCCAAATAAACAAAATCAGAAATGAAAGAGATGAAATAACAACAAATCCCGCTGAAATACAAAGGATTATTAAAAAATGCTATGAACAACTCTATTCCAACAAACTGGGCGACCTGGAGGAAATGGACATATTCCTAGAAAAATACAACCTTCCAAAATTTAATCAGGAAGAATCTAAACAGCTCAATAGGCGAATAACTATGGAAGAAATTGAAGCAGTCATCAAAAAGCTTCCAATAAACAAAATCCCAGGGCCAGACGGCCTCACAGGGGAGTTTTACCAAACATTCAAGGAAGAACTAAAACCTATCCTCCTCAGACTATTTCAAAAAATTCAAGAGGAAGGAACACTTCCAAGTACCTTCTATGAAGCCAGCATTACCCTAATACCAAAACCAGATAAAGACAACACAATGAAAGAGAATTACAGGCCGATATCCTTCATGAACATAGATGCCAAAATCCTCAACAAATTTCTAGCAAATCGGATCTAGCAGTACATCAGAAAAATCATACACCATGACCAAGTAGGATTTATCCCAGGAATGCAAGGATGGTATAATACCTGCAAATCAATAAACATGATACATCACATAAACAAAATGAGATATAAAAATCACATAGTCATATGAATTGACGCAGACAAAGCATTTTACAAAATCCAACACCCTTTCTTGATAAAAATTCTCAACAAGGTGGAAATAGAAGGCTCATACCTCAACATAATAAAAGCTATATATATGTTAAACCCACAGCTAACATCATACTCAATGGGCAAAAACTAAAAGCATTTCCCCTAAGAACAGGAACAAAATAGGATGTCCACTCTCACTACTCCTGTTCAACATAGTACTGGAAGTATTAGCCATTGCAATTAGACAAGAAGAAGAAATAAAAGGCATCCACATTGGGAAAGAAGAAGTAAAGCTGTCCTTATTTGCAGATGACATGATATTGTATATAAAAAACCCAAAAGACTCCATCAAAAAACTAATAGACTTAATAAATGAATTTGGCAATGTAGCAAGATACAAAATTAATGCCAAGAAATCTATGGCATTTCTATACACCAGAAGTGAACTTACAGAAAGAGAGACTAAAAAAGCAATCCCATTTACCATCGCACCAAAAAAATTAACATACCTAGGAATAAACTTAACTAAGGAGGTAAAAGACCTAAACGCGGAAAACTACAGGACACTGAAAAAGAGATAGAGGAAGACATAAACAGATGGAAGAACATACCATGTTCATGGATTGGGAGAATCAACATCATTAAAATGTCCATACTACCCAAAGCAATCTACAGGTTCAATGCACTCCCCATTAAAATACCAATGGCATATTTCACAGACCTAGAAAGAACTCTTCAAAAATTCATCTGGAATAAAAAAAGACCCCGAATAGGCACAGCAATCCTGAGAAAGAAGAACAAAGTAGGTGGGATCTCAATACCAGATTTCCAGCTGTATTACAAAGCCACTGTTCTCAAAAAAGCCTGGTACTGGCACAAAAACAGACATATAGATCAATGGAATAGAATAGAGAATCCAGATATTGGCCCAAACCACTATGCTCAATTAATATTTGACAAAGGAGGCAGGAACATACAATGGAGTCAAGACAGTCTCTTCAATAAATGGTGTTGGGAAAATTGGACAGATAAAAAATGAAACTAGATGACCAACTTACACCATACACAAAAATAAACTCAAAATGGATACAGGACTTAAACATAAGACGGAAAACCATAAAAATACTAGAGGAATCCACAGGCAGAGAAATCTCAGACATATGCCGAAGCACTTTCTTCACCGATACTGCTCCTAGGGCAATGAAAGCTAAAGAGAAAATAAACAAATGGGACTACATCAAAAATAAAAAGCTTTTTCACAGCAAAAGAAACCATCAACAAAAGAACAAGAAACCCCACTGTATGGGAGAAAATATTTGCAAATGTTATCACTGATAAAGGTTTAATCTCCAACATCTACAGGCAACTTATACAACTTAATAAAAGGAGAATAAATGATCCAATAAAAAAATGGGCAACGGACCTAAATAGAATCTTTTTGAAGGAAGACAGAAGGAAGGCCAAGAGACACATGAAAACATGCTCAAAGTCACTAATTATCAGAGAGATGCAAATCAAAACAACAATGCGGTACCATCTCACACCTGTCAGAATGGCTATCAACAAATCAACAAACGACAAGTGCTGGCGAAGAAGTGGAGAAAAAGGAACCCTTGTGCACTGCTGGTGGGAATGCAGACTGGTGCAGCCACTCTGGAGAACAGTATGGAGTTTCCTCCAAAACTAAAAATGGAGCTCCCATTTGATCCAGTAATCCCATTCCTAGCAATATATACCAAGAAACTAGAAACACCAATTAGAAAGGATATATGCACCCCTATGTTCATAGCAGCACAATTCTCCATAGCTAAGATTTGGAAACAGCAAAATGTCCATCAGAAGATGAGTGGATTAGAAAACTATGGTACATCTATACAATGGAATACTATGCTGCTATAAAAAAGAAGGGATTCTTACCATTTGCAGCAGCATGGATGGACCTGGAGAGCATTATGCTAAGTGAAATAAGCCAGGCAATGAAAGAAAAATCCCACATGATCTCACTCATTTATGGGAAATAAAGAACATTATAACCTGATGAATAAAAAGATAGATACAGAGGCAGTAAAGCACCGAACAGACTGTCAAATTACAGCGGGAAGGCTGGGGAGTGTTGGGGAGGGAAAGAAATAGATCAACCAAAGGACTTGTATGCATGCATATAAGCATACCAATGGACACAAGACACTGCGGGGGTGGGATGAGGGCATGCGACAGGGGTTAGGGGAGGCTGGGGGAAGGTCAATGGGGGAAAACAAAGGAGATATATGTACTAATATATGTACTAATATAGTTTAAACAATAAAAAAAGGTATAAAGAAAAAACTAATTTAGAAAGGCTAGAAGTATAGAATGAACAATGGTATGCCAGCCAAAAAGCATTAACCATGACAAAGCAGGCATTCAATACCACAAGCCACAATCTATGCTAACAAAATGGTAATATGCTAATCAGACCACATAGACCGAATGTCTTCTGGACATCCTTCCATACAAAGCCGCAGTGGCTGCGAGGGCTGAGGAGGGCCGGCAGCCAGCAGTGGCAGCATCAGTAGGGTGATGGGTGCGGCATCTTCCCCTGATCAGTCTGGTCACCTCTCGCAGAGGGAGGCCAGACTGCAGCCATCAGTATGACATCCCTTGAGGGCTCCCAGACTGGGAGAGAGGGCAGGCAGGGCTGAGGAACCACCCCACCCCCCACCCCCAGTGCACAAATTTTCATGCATCAGGCCTCTAGTTTATAATAAAGCTAAAACACATATGATTATATACCAAATAAAACAGCAACCACATTTTTAGGGGGAAAAAAATAAGAGCAATGCAGTGACACACAGGAAAAACACACTAATAATAGAAAACTTTAGTACATCACAAAAAAATAAAAGACAAAGAACTTAAACAATGTAATTAAATAAAGTAGATCTATGGCTCTCTATCAAACTGTACACCTAATAACAAAGAATGAACCTTCTTCTAAAGCACCCATGGGATAGTAACAAAAATTGATCATATATTAAGTTACAAGAAAATGTCAGTAAGTTCCATAAAGTGGAAATATTACAAATAAACTCTAAATTCAATGCGATAAAACGATAAAGTATTAAGAAAAACAAAACAAACACAAAAGACTCTTTCACCTTTAAATTTAAAATTCTTCTATTAAAAATATAGGATAATCATCCAAACACAGACTAAAGTAAGACCATCTTTTTAAATGATAATGAAAACACTACATATTATCTATGGGATGCATTTAAAGTGTTGATGAGAGGAAAATTCATATCATTACACATTTTTATTAGTAAAAACTGAAAGAATTAAACATGATTTCAATTGCTTGCTCAGAAAAAAAGAAAGCACAAAGAAGGATATGATAAAGATAAAAGCAGATAATAATAAGGTACAGAACAGGAAAACAAGAGACCTAATCAATAAATCAAAATTCTGGCAATTTCTTGGGGGGCGGGGGGGGAACAAAACTAACACCACAGTTAGACTGTTAGCTACTTACATCAAGAAAAAAAGAAGAAAATGGCACAATTAAAAAATAAATGACAAAAAGAAAACAAAAGAATTTCAGAACCATAAGAAAATATAAAATTAAAAAAACTAAATGAGTCTTTTCCTAGGAAACTTATGAGTTATTAAAATTGATCCCACTAAAAACAGAATGCTTAAAGAGAAAAATTTGCATATAAGAATTAGAAAAGAAATTTAAAAATAAAATGAAAAAAATTTTACATAAAGTACCAGATCCAAATGGTTTCATAGCGCAATTCCCAAACCTTCAAATACCAGCTAGTCCCAGTGCTCTATATATTGTTTCAAAGTATTGAAAATGAAGAAAAACTTCCCAATTCCTTTTATGAAGTAAATTATTACATTGAAACCAAAATCTGATAAGATTTCGGGTACAGGCTAATATCACTTATAAACATCTATGCAAAAATCCTAAATAAAATGTTACCAACAAAATTCAACATCACATTGTGAAAATACACCATGATCAAGAGGGTTTCTTCTAGGACAGAAAACTTGGTTCAATATTAGGAAATCCATTTACATATTAATAGATTTAAAGATAAAATAGGAAGAAATGGATAAAAAATCAAGACAATGAACAAAAGGTATGTAAAAATGGGCTTTATAAGAAACATTGTTCAAACTGATTCATAATCAGAGAAATGCAAAATAAACAACACTGTGATACCACTTTTTACCTACAAAAATGGCAAAAATGAAAAATCATGACAACACATTCTGGCAGAGTTGTGAGAAAAACAAGCACACATACACTGGTGGTGGAACGCAAACTGATACAACTCTTAAGGAGAAGTCTTGGCAATGCTGAAAAAAAACAACCACATATGGACTTCCCTTTTGATTGAGTTATCCCTCATCTAGATATTTACCCTAAAGATACACCCCCAACAATATGAAAATACACATGCACAAGGTTATTCATTGCATCATTGCTTGTAATGACACTTACACATAAGAGGGTGGTTTAACATGGTAAATTGACACAATGAAGTAATATGCAAGTATTAAAAAATCAAAATCTCTATGAAGTAAAAGAGCAAAGTATAGGAGAGAATCTATTGTATCCTACCCATCATAGAAGAAAGAAAGGTTTAAGAAAAGATACATATATCTGTTCAACTGTGCTAAAAAAAATACAGGAAGGATAAACTAGAAACTAATGAGCTTGATTGCCTATATGGGATGAGTGGAAACAGAAGAGAAAAATTATTTGCATCTACTAATCTTTCTTACATATTATGGAAAAAAGAAATGGCCTAAAAAAATAATAAAAACTGGCTCGACAAACAATAGATAATACACAAAAGATACCCAAATGGTCCATATATATGGAAAGACTCTCAGCACCATTAGAAACCAGAGAAATACAAACTAAAATAACTTAAACTAAACTAAAATAAAATAAAATAAAAACAGAAAACCTGTCAGATTTGTAAGTCTATTTGCAGAAATTAAAGTCTAACAAAGCCAATTTTAAAGGCAAGAAGTCGAGCAACAGAAGCCATGTACAGCTCAGAGGAATCTATATTGGTACAATCACTTCAAAAAGCCATATGGCAAGAAAATTAAAATGCAAAACATTATATTTCCTTCTCTCTACCTCTTTCCCTCTCCCTCTCCCTCCCTCCCTAGATTCTTCCCTCCATCCCTCCCTCTATTCCTCTGAGAGATCACTGGTAGGGCAACTCAGTCCTATAGAAATATGGACAAGAATACTCATTGCTATAGGTTGCTAATAATGAAAAACTAGAAACAACTTATACCTAATCCATAGAGAAATGAATTGTGATATATTTTATAATAAAATGCTATAACTAGTTAAAATTTTAAAACTACAGCTATATTGTCACATGAGAAAATCCAAAAAATATGATGAGTAAAAAACCCAAACAGTAGAATGGTACATGTTATATTACACAATTATAAGTAAATTATACAATTAAAATTAAGTAAATACATTTAATTATACAATTTACTTAAATCTTAAAATATTTAAAGTAACAGTGTGTATATGTACATACAAACAATATATACTGTATATTGTTCACACATACACACATATATATAAACTATAATGTTTCTGTATTTACAAATGCATGACACAGTACACATACACATTCATATGCATAATAAAATTATGAAGGCTTACAGGAAAGAGATAAAGAATAATTTCAAAATTGCAGGTACCTCTGGGATAAAAGAGAGAGGAAAGGAATTGAGGAAGAATTCACATAATCACAGGGGCTTCGATTGTACCTGTAATGTTTTATTTTTTTTTAAAGAAATTCTAAAGTGAATAAGGAAACATATTAAGATTTATTAATCTAGTGGGAAGTACATGGTAGTGGTTTTAGTGATCTCTGATACATGAATAATGTAACCTTCATATTTTATAACACATATTTATAATAAACATATTTTAAATAATTCAAAAGTAAACTCTGTTCTTACTTCATTTTTACACCTAGAAAAATTTGATCTATTAATTCTGTTTTGCCTGCCTTGTATATATCCCTCATTGTTCTATGATGCGTCATAGAAATCAACAAAGATATTTCATAAGAGTAAATGCAAGGTACTTTAGGAACAGCTGGTTTAAAATGCCAAGGATGACCCTGATCTGCAGACAGAACTAACTCAAAAGGTATATTAATATTTTGGAGAATCAGATCTTCATTATTCTAGATATGTGAGTTCCAAGAGGAGAAACTTCATCTCCTTTGATGTTGGGATCCGTAGCTCCTACCCCAAGTAGAGGGAATATTTTAAATATTAGACCCAAATTTTGTAAGACAAATATTAAGTCTCAGAACAAGACTTTATAAAACAAGGCCCTGGCCGGGGAGTGTCGTCCCCATATGCCAAGGTTGCGGGTTTGATCTCTCTGGTCAGGGCACATATACAAGCATAAATAAGTGGGACAACAAATTGATGGTTTCTCTCTCTCTCTCTCTCTCTCTCTCTCTCTCTCTCTCTCTCTCTCTCTCTCTCTCCCCCCCTCTCCCCCCCTCCCCCCCACCCCGCCTCTTCCCTCCCTCCCTCCCCTTCCTTCCTTCCTTCCCTTTCTCCCACCTCTCCTTTCTCTCTAAAACCAAATAAAAATGTTTAAAAAGAAAGACTTTATGAAATAAAATGCACACTAAGGAAACAACAGCAAAAGAAATTCATTTAATTTGTGTTCTCTTTAGGTTTTACAGCTTAACCTATGCTGGAACCAAAAAGAAAAGAAGTAAGAAGTCCAGATTCATTATAGTTACAAGAACAGCAATCCCAGCAGGAACATGAATAAAATGAATAAAGAAGTCAAATGAAATGCCAGTGTACCCTGGGAGTAATTGCTCAGTCAACGTGTTCCAAGGGCAGCAGGCCAAATGAAAGGACATACTGAGAGAATCCAAAAGCCTAAAACAATGTTTTCCTACAATTATTGGCTTTTCTCCACACTTCTCCCATCCTCCTACCCAAGTTATAGTTGAATTATTACATCTAAATTAGTCATTAGTTTACCTGTACATTACAAAATACTATGTCACTGGTAAAAAATAATAGGAAAAAGGCTTGCAAAATGCCATCCCTACACATTTAGAGAGGGAACAGCATGAGGCCAGCCCCCAACAATTACCATCTCAGTTGATCCTGGACCAATCACTTAACCTCCCTGGATTTAGTTTCCATATGTGTAAAGTGAGGTGTGTTTTTTTTTTAAAACACCTGCTTAACCAGGGATTATAAGCAGTTTTTCATATATTTTACTAGCATAGGTGTCTTCTTACGTAAACTACCTGTTCATATTTTTGCCTATTTTTCTACTAGCTTGTTTTATTCATTTACAGCAGTTCTTTATATATTCTGGATATGAATTGCCCATTATTTGCCCAGTCATTTATTATGCTGTTTTTCTTCTTCATTATTGTGTGGGAAAGCTAGGTGAGTACAGATCATTTTTCTCTTAATGGGCTGCTTGTTTCTATCAACCTGTATCTTCATTTTGCATTTTATAATTAAACTAGAGGCCCGGTGCACAAAATCGTGCAGGGGGGGGGGGGAATGTCCCTCAGCCCAGCCTGCACCCTCTCCAATCTGGGGCCCCTCAAGGAATGTCCAACTGTCATCCCTCTCACAGTCCAGGACTGCTGGCTCCCAACTGCTCGCCTCCCTGCCTTCTTGATTGCCCCTAACCACTTCTGCCTGCCAGACTGATCACCCCCTAACCACTCCCATGCCAGCCTGATTGATGCCTAACTGCTCCCCTGCCAGCCTGTTTGCCCCTACCTGCCCTCCCCTGCAGTCCTGGCCCCCCTCCCCAACTGCTTTCCCCTGCAGGCCTGGGTCCCTCCCAAGTGCGCTTGCCTATAGGCCCGGTCACCCCCAACTTCCCTCCTCTGCCAGCCTGGTGACCCTAACTGCCCTCCCGTGCAGGCTTGATCGCCCCCAACTGCCCTCCCTTGCAGGCCTGGTCCTTCCCAACTGCCCTCCCCTGCTGGCCGTCTTGTGGTGGTCATCTTGTGTCCAAATGGGGGCAGGATCTTTGACCACATAAGGGCAGCCATCTTGTGTGTTGGAGTGATGGTCAATCTGCATATTTCTCTTTTATTAGATAGGATAGAGGCCTGGTGCATGGGTGGAGGCCAGCTGGTTTACCCTGAAGGGTGTCCCGGATCAGGGTGGGGGTTCCCTTGGGGCATGGGGCAGCCTGGGTGAGGGGCCTGTGGTGGTTTGCAGGCTAGCCATGCCCCCCGGCAAGCCAAGCAGACGCCCTGGTATCTGGGATTTATTTATCTTCTACAATTGAAACTTTGTAGCCTGGAGTGGAGCCAAGCCTTCTGTTCGCTCCATGGCAGCAGCCATTTCTGTTGGGATTTATTTATCTTCTACAATTGAAACTTTGTAGCCTGGAGTGGAGCCAAGCCTTCTGTTCACTCCATGGCAGCAGCCATTTCTGTTGGGATTTATTTATCTTCTATAATTGAAACTTTGTAGCCTTAAGCGGAGGCCAAGGCAGGCCAGGGCTTCAGAAGCTTGGCTTCCTCCATCGCCAGGGGCAACCCTAGCCTCCTGCTCTCTCCAGCTTCATGGCTGCCACCATTTTTTGTTGGAATCTATTTATCTTCTATAATTGAAACTTTGTAGCCTGAAGTGGAAGCCTGGTCCTGCCAAGGTGTGCAGAAAGTTTGGCTTCCTCCATCGCCAGGGAAACCCAAGCCTCTCTCCTGCTCTCTCCGTAGCCACAGCCGTCTTGTTTGGGTTAATTTGCATACTCGCTTCTGATTGGCTTGTGGGCGTGGCTTGTGGGTGTAACGGAGTGATGGTTAATTTGCACATTACTCTTTTATTAGATAGGACTAGAGGCCCGGGGCCCAAATTCATGCACCAATGGGGTCCCTCAGTTTGGCCTGTGGGATCGGGCCGAAACAGGCTCTCCAACATCCCCTGAGGGGTCCTGGATTGTGAGAGGGTGCAAGACAGACCGAGGGACCCCAATGGTGCACAATTAGGGCCGGGGAAGGACACGGGAGGTTGGCCAGCCAGGGAGGGACCATAGGAGGGCTCCAGGGTGTGTCCGGCCCATCTCACTCAGTCCCATTCAGCCAGACCCCAGCAGCAAGATAACCTACCGCTTGGAGCATCTGCTCTCTGGTGGTCAGTGCATGTCATAGCGAGCAGTTGAGTGGCCTAGCATATCATTAGCCTATTAAGCTTTGATTGGTTGAATGGATGACTAATATGGACTAAGCATATTAGGCTTTTATTACATAGGATGCTTTATTTTTTAATTAGATGATGCATACTCATATAAAATTCTATACAACTTTTATGATAACCCCAATTTTTATAATATGCTCAAAACTAAATATAATAATTATAATGACAAGAGTACCTGCCCTAACTACCTCATAGGACTGTTGCATCAGCTGAATGACATAATGTATCTCACAAACTGTAACACATAAACAATGGTAGAAAATCTCTCACAGGAACTTCACACACAAATCTACCTCTAAATAAGACATGTGAAAAAATGACTCATTCATAAGTAATCAAAATTCTAATTTAATCAATAACAATCTGAAAGTTCTCAGGAATTGCCTCCGACCTTAATTTATGGCACCCTAATGGAAGATCTGTTCTACCTAGGGATTCCCTATCAGAACTTCCTCCATAAAAACGTCAGTTGTAATGGATTATACCCTCAATCCTACTATTTCACAATATGAGAGGGGAGCTTTTAAGAGCCTATATTAAATTCCCTGCTGAAAATGACATTACTTTCTAGGTTGACCTGCCGAGCACTTCACAAATAGACTCTTAGGACTTACTGTTGATTATTAAGAGTAAGAAATGTCTGCCCTTAATTATAACATATTTCATCAGCCTCACACTTTTATGTGTACTTAGTAACATTTTATGCAGATCTCTACATAATTTACATCTTCCTCATTTATACAATTCCCTTTAATAATGTGACTCAGATTAATATAATCCTGAAGATTAGAATGGCAATAACTTAAAAAGACTTCACACACAACTTCAAAAAAGTCAACTTTTTACACACTGGCTCCTAAAGATGACTTAAGTCAGAAAATGGGCAGTGCAGAGTGTGATGAGCAGAACAGTGGTCCCAGGAAGATATCCATGTCCTAATCCTCAGAATCTGGGAATGTTACCTTAGATGGCAAAGGAAACTTTGCAGATATATTAAGGTAAGGACCTTGAAATTGGGAGAGTGTCCTGAATTATCCAGGAGGAAATCAATCTAATCACATGAGTCCTTAAAAAAGGGAAGAAGGAAACTAGATCACCAACTTACACCATACACAAAAACAAACTCAAAATGGCTAAAGGACTTAAATGTAAGATAGGAAACCATAAAAATCCTAAAGACTCCATAAGCAGCAAAATAGCAGACATATGTCGTAGCAATATCTTTACCGACACAGCTCCTAGGGCAATGGAGACTAAGGAAAAAATAAACAAATGGGACTACATCAAAATAAAATGCTTCTGGACAGCAAAAGAAACTATCAACAAAACAAGAAAGCCCACTGCATAGGAGAACCTATTTGCCAATGATATTTCAGATAAAGGTTTAATCTCCAAAATTTACAGAGAACTCAAACAACTTAACAAAAGGAAGATAAACAATCCAATCAAAAAATGGGCAAAGGACCTAAACAGACACTTTTCGAAAGAGGACATACAGAAGGCTGAGAGACATATGAAAACATGTTCAAAGTCACTAATCATCCGAGAGATGCAAATCAATACAACTACGAGATACCATCTCACACCTGTCAGAATGGCTATCATCAATAAATCAACAAATGACAAGTGCTGGTGAGGATGTGGAGAAAAAGGAACACTCGTGTACTGCTGGTGGGAATGCAGACTGGTGCAGCCACTCTGGAGAACAGTATAAAGTTTCCTCAAAAAGTTAAAAATGGAACTCCCATTTGACCCAATAACTCCACTTCTAGGACTTATCCCAAAAAACCAGAAACACCAATCAGAAAGGATATATGCACCCCTATGTTCATAGCAGCACAATTTACAATAGCTAAGATTTGGAAACAGCCTAAGTGCCCATCAGCAGATGAGTGGATTAAAAAACTGTGATACATCTACACAATGGAATACTACGCCGCTATAAAAAAGAAGGAACTTTTACCATTTGCAACAGCATGGATGGAACTGGAGAGAGAGCATTATGCTAAGCGAAATAAGCCAATTGGAAAAAGATAAATATCACATGATCTCACTCTTATGTGGGATATAATGATCAACATAATTTGATGAACAAAAATAGATTGATCCAGAGACAAATGGCAGGGGCGGGGGAGGGGGAGCGGGAGCTGGGGGAAGGGGAGGGGTTAGAGAGTAACCAAAGGACTTGTATGGATGCATATTAGCATACCCAATGGACACAGATACTGGGGCAGTGGGGGCTTACCCAGGGTGGGAATGGCTGGGGTCAGGATGGAGGGCGGTCAATCGGGGAAAAAGGAGACATATGTAAAACTTTAGACAATAAATAAAAATTTTAAAAAAGGAAGAAGGAAACAGAAGAGCAGGTCAGAGAAATTGTGCCATAAAAAGGATTGACCCACCACTTGCAGTTTTGAACACAGAGAAGGGGGCGGCAGGACAAGGCAAGGAAAGGAATTGTCCCATAGAGCCTCCAGAAGGAACACAGCCCTGCCCACTCCTTATTTTAGCCCCAATGAAACCCAGAGTGAACTTCTAACCTACAAAGCTATAGCATGATATATTCATGTTGTGGTAAGTTGTTGGGGCAGCAACAGAAAAATAATACACAGAGCACACCTAGCTTATTTGCAGGAAAACAAACTGAGCACACTGGAACCCAGCTCCTGATTGGAAACTGCACCTCTACTACTTGTCAGCAGAGTCACCTTAAACTATCTATTAACCCTCCCTAAGCCTCCGTGTTCTCATCTGTAAAATGAGGCTAGCAGTACAGTAAGTCCTCATACTTAATGTCTTTAGTAGATTGGTATACTTCAAGCGAAATAATGTATAACAATACTAATTTTACCATAGGCTAACTAATATAACAGGAGTTATGTTCTTAAGACATCTTATCAACATTATAACAAAACAACATTATTCTAAAATCTGCTACAGAACCTATCTTAAAAGACTGTTGAAGAACTAAATGAGTTAATTCATGTAAAGCACTTAAAATATTGGTTCACAGAGAAGGCAGTAAGCACATCTAACTTCTGCTATTATTGGTTTTAATCAATAATAACTACCTTCTCACCCTAGCTGGTTTGGCTCAGTGGATAGAATGTCGACCTTCAGACTGAAGGGTCTCAGGTTCAATTTTGGATCCTTGGCCATGTTTGGAGTATGTCGGGAGGAAACCAATCAATGTGTCTCTCTCACATCACTGTTTCTCTCTCTGTCTCCCCCCTCCCTTCCAGTCTCTCTAAAAATCAATGGCAAAATATCTGTGGGTGAGGATTAACAATAATAATAATAATAATAATATCTTCTTTTTAAGTCACCTGCAGAAAAATCATGAGATCGTATTCATAACAGTCAAGGAAATGAGCCCTTCTAAAACTTAAGGTTTAGCCCTAGCTAAACCTTATTTTCCTGAAGTTGAATTTGAATGTTTGGCTCAGTGGACAGAGCGCTGGCCTGCAGACTAAATAGTCCCAGGTTTGATTCCGGTCAAGGGTACATGCCCAGGTTGCAGGTTCAGTCCCCAATAGGAGATAGGCAGGGGGCAGCCGATCAATTATTCTCTCTCATCACTGATGTTTCTATCTCTCTCTCCCTCTCCTTTCCTTTCTAAAATCAATAAAAATATTTTAAATAAATAAATGAATGAATAAAAATAAACCTTATGAATAAAAATAAACCTTAAAAATAAACATGTGTCCACAAGCAGTTTGCACAACAGTATCAGCTACACTGAACTAAGATGTGCAGTTCTTTAAGAGTCGTTCCCAATAATTAAGAAGAGATAGCCAAAGTCAAAGTGCCAACATGAACTCCACTACATGATAACCACTCATCCAGGCCCTGACAAAGTGCCCATCAAAAAGTAAGAGCTGTCTTATTAAAAATAATAGACAATGCAAAATTAGTTTCTACTGAAATTGTCCACAACTGGAATTTTTTCAGCTTATGCGGTATTTATACAGCACTTTTCATCTGCAAAACCTGCTCTATCATTTCTTCATAAACAATTAAATTTTTATTTTACTTGGCCATTGACTCGACAACATTTACATAAATTGACATAGCCTAGCTAAGCAATGATGACTCACACTATAAAAAAAAAAATAATGACTGGTAATTTCCACAAAAATTACAGGCAAATACAAATCAAATGTATAGATATATTTTGTTACATAATTCCACACACTGCAACAGCCCAAAGCAGTGTCAAAACCCAAAGAGACAGCAACACTATATCAGAAAGGAGAAAACAAAACCTTTGAACACCTGAGTAAGACTTTTGTCAAGTACAGTAATAAAAATCAGTCTGTGAGGTCTTTAAAAAAAAATCAGTAACTAAGCAGACTAACATAAAAATAATTCCTAGAGTAAAAGCAATAAACTTCAGTATTCCAAGCCTAAATAACTCTAAATTTAATTAAATTATATTTTTAAAGGTAATTAAATATGCCCCAGCAAAAACAATATATTGTTAAGCTCTCCAAAAAAAATAGTACTTTCAGTTACACAGAATGTACTGATTAAATCCAAATAATTTTTCTACCTTTTTATTATTTCAAGCTCTATAGTATTACAGAACTAGTTAGAACTATAAAAATTAGTTTTTATCTGAAAAGCCAGTGACAGATGACATTACTATTTTTTTAATCTTTATTGTTGAAAGTATTACATATATCCTCTTTTTTTCCCTATCAATCCGCTCCAACCCATCCACACCTCCGCCCCACGCCCTCACCACCCTACAGTCGGTGTCCATGAGTTATGCATAGATGCATACAAGGTCTCTGGTTAATTACCTCCCATCTACCCACCTTCTCTCTGAGATTCCGCACTCTGTTCATCAGTTTATTTTGTTAATTAGATTCCATATATGAGTGAGATTATATGTTACTATTTCTTTTTTTATTTATTTATTACAGGGAGGAAGAGAGAGGGATAGAGAGTTAGAAACATCGATGAGAGAGAAACATCGATCAGCTGCCTCCTGCACACTGCATACCGGGGATGTGCCTGCAGCCAAGGTACATGCCCTTGACCAGAATCTAACCTGGGACCTTTCAGTCCGCAGGCCGACGCTCTATCCACTGAGCCAAACCAGTTAGGGCATCATGTGTTACTATTTCTTTAAAAGCATTGAGGAAGGCTGTCCAAGGAAGGTACCTGCAGGGCATCCCACAAAAGATATCCAGTCCCTTCTCCCCAACCCAAAGGTGCAATAGCAGAGCAGCTCCTTGCAAAGGCCCACTCTCTGAGCGCAGCTGGTCCGAATACCCTGATGGTCAGGTCTGAGCAATAGCAGAATTCCCCTAAATCAGTGGTCGGCAAACTGCGGCTTGTGAGCCGCGGTTTGCCGCTCTGTTGACTAATGAGTTTGCCGACCACTGACCTAGACTCTCGATTCCAATAATTACAGGCTGTTGTTCCTTGTGATTAAGCCCCTATCCCAGTGGTCAGCAAGCCGCAGTGTGCCGACCATTGCCCTAAATCTTTGCATCCAGAGTCAACGTACACTCTCCCTCCTCCAACTCTAAATACAGGCCAAAATGGCTCTCCTTTATCTTATTCAACAGAATTTAGGTAGCCCAAGAAGAAACTGGATATATCCTCAAAGTGCGTGTTGTGTGTGTGTGTCTGTGTGTGCATATGCATGTGCATGCACATATGAAGTGAGGAGGCCACTGAAAGATACAGGAGTCAAAATACATGACTGGAGTCACACATGCAAAAGCCCTCAAGGACCACACAGAGAATGTAATAAATGAAGCAGCTGGGTCAAAGCTAACAAAAGCAACAGAGGTTATAGCAAAAAGGATAAGACATCCTCCATAAAAAAAACATTCAAATTCAACTTCAGAAAAACAAGCAATGCCAGTCAAATAAAACACATCCTCAGCTGGATTCAGCAAGCAGGCCAGATCCGGCAGCAGTTTTCAACCTAGATAGATGCAGCAGGCCCAGCCAATCCCCTTAAATCCTGTTCCCTCTGAGGAAGGCAAAGGGCTCCTCACAGGCCCCAAGGCACTAGCCTCAGGCCCCCCAACCCCACAAGCTCCCCAGGTCTTTGCCTGGAGCTGGAAAATTACACACTTACCACTGGAGCTTCCAGGTGTGGAATACTGAGCGGTATCAAGAAATTTTCGAGGTGTAGGAAGGTTTGTAACATCAATCAGGGAAATAGGAGAAGCATCTTTCACAAGGGTGCTGGAGGGAAAAGTAGCAGTTGTTACTTACCACTTTCTCCCAAAACAACTCAAGTCCCATACATGCCATCCCTTATCACCTTCTTTCTATTTTGAGCCCTCTTTACTCTGTGACTTCAAATATCTCCCAAGCATATTTCCAGGAAAGTGATGACTGTCACAGACAGGTGTATAACGATGTATCCTAAAGGTTCCAAGTATGTAAATATTTATTGTCTTTCATTTCAAAGCAAGATTTAAAAAATTAATATAAGTATGTTCTAGATCATCTGGATGCCACATTTGAACCAAATTATGCCACACAATCTCAGTACCTTCCTTTGTGTCTGTATTGAAATTAATTTATCAGCAAAGAAAGAGCAACTGACACCTTGTCATGATAACCAAATGAAGGTTTAATTAGTTAAGACTAGTTTAATTTGTGTTTTTCAAGCTAAAGTTCTTTGACATACTCTGGGAGTTCACTACTTTTAGTTTTCTTTAAAAGAGGTTCATAAATTTTATCAAGTTGAAAATCAACTACAATAAACAATAATTGAAGGATCTTTGAACAGGGTTAATTCAGTATTTATCACCTTTTCCAAAAAGGCCTAGCCCCCTCATCTTGATGATTAATTTTAGAGTCTCCAAAATGAACACATCAATTTTAAATGACACAAAGACCATAAAAAATTAAATTTGAAGTTAATTCCCACTTATAGGCATCTGTTAAATGCAAGAATATAGGCAATGCCAAGGTAAGTAACACTTGTATCCTACCTTCCAGAAATGGAATCATCTACTCACAATGCATCTACAAGAGAAAAGCTACATCTAAGTCAAGTCTTAAGGGCAGAGAGGTCAACACCATAGATAGATGTCATCACCCCTTTCCAGTCCCAATACACATCTTCTGTGGCAGCTGCTACCCATGCAAATGATTAGCCTATGAGTTATAAAGGGAGGACAGGCCGAGGGGAGCAGGGGCAAGACCACAGCTACAGGAAGACTTTCTCCAGCTGGAATAAAAGGATGTGTGCAATTCTGAACATCTGCCCCCACAAATGGACATATCCCCATGCCCCTCCTACACCACTTTTGGAACCAAAATACTAAGTATGTGTATATTTTATTTTATTAAGGTATTACATATGTGACCTTATGCCCCAATTGCCACCCACCACCCCACTCATACCCTCACCCCCTGTGTCTGTGTCCATTGGTTAGGCTTATACGCATGCATACAAGTCCTTTGGTTGATCTCCCCCCCTTACCCCCACCCTCCCCTACCTTCCCTCTGAGGTTTGATGATCTGATTGATACTTCTCTGCCTCTGGATCTGTTTTTGTTGTATTCTTAAATGAATAAAAAAATAAACATATTCTTCCAGAAATTTTTGAAAAACAAACTTTATGTTAAAGGGCAAAATTATCATGTAAGGTATTATTTTTATTGAGTGCTGGTAATGTGTGATCCACTATCCTAGGCCATAAGGATAACTATGACAATCATTAACTTCTCCCTTTTCACTTAAGCAGAGAAGGGGGAATCATTACTCAAGTCTTAAGCATCTGTTGTTTGCTTGGCACCGTGCCCACAGCTGAGGCTCCAATTATGACTAAGGTAGGAGCTAACCAAACTTAGCACATTTCCAATTGTTGGAATCACTTGCAGACTAATGTGAAAACTCAAGTGAAGTATAAGATATAAAAGTAACAGAAAGAGCATTTACTAAGAATTGAACTGATATAGTTCCAATAACTCTTTTCCTCCAATATAAAGCTATAAAATCCTATCTGCCTAAACCAGTGGTCGGCAAACTCATTAGTCAACAGAGCCAAATATCAACAGTACAACGATTGAAATTTCTTTTGAGAGCCAAAAATCGACTTCTGCGCATGGGCCACGAAGTTTCAGTCTCACTGTATGTGCGCGCCCGCACATGGTATTTTGTGGAAGAGCCACACTCAAGGGGCCAAAGAGCCACATGTGGCTTGCAAGCCGCAGTTTGCCGACCACTGGCCTAAACTATCTTAAGAAAATCGAACAGAGCTTTCAAATCCACTAGTTTATCACAATAGTTTGTCTATTAGATCAATCAACAAATCCATAGATCATCAATTCATCCATTCATCTTTTACATATCGACTACTGTGTTCTCATTTATCTTAACCCCTCATCCTCTTTTACCTGCACTTTACTCACAAGTGGAAAACCAGCTTTATGCACCTCTCTAGCCCTGCCCAGGGGCAGAGGATAATCACTGATGTTTATGGTGCTGCTATTGAGTAAAAAAGAAAAAGTTCATTTCAATTTTAAATGATAAGAAAAATATGATACATTTTATAAATATTTCTGTAACAAAAGTGGAGGATTTATTTTTAAAGCACTGATAAATGAAGGCGTCAATTAGCAGGAGGGTTCAGGTGTATGGCTGGAATACTGCCTGCCAAGCCTATAAATGAAGCAGTAGAATTAGTACATGTGTGTGCCCAGTGATATATATGTGAGTAAAACACACATTTCTATAAACACAGATGTGCACATGATTCACTTTAGATCAAAACCATCATTATTTTCTCAGTTTTAAGCTAAAAATAGATTTTACTTAAATATAGGGTGATAAATAGCTTGCCATTTTAACTTTGAAAAAAAATAGCCTACTGACTTTATTACAGAGCCAGAAGGGCCCTCAAACTCCATCAATAAACTTTCCAAAAGTCAATTTACTGCAACACTATTTTCATAGTCTCATCTCTCTTTCTAAAATTTTCCTTTGGGCTTCAATTTTCCCCTTCGTGAACACTAACCCAAAGGCAAGTATCTGCAAATGACTTTTAGTTTTTCCCTTGTTCTTTTCTGAAAGGACTTAATCTCAAGAGTTCAAGAGAAAGGTAGGTGCCCCACTCACTCAACTAGTAGACACTAAGCTCAACAGCAAGGTAGGTGCCACTGTAGAATATCACACTTAAAGAGCACATACCTCAGTTTCCACTTCAGATGACAGAAAAAGCCTGTTCTTATACATCAGAGATTAAGTTCAGAAGTATTAAATAACTAGAGGCCTGGTGCATGAAATTCGTGCACGGGGGAAGATGGGGAGGGGTGTCCCTCAGCCCAGCCTGCACCCTCTCCAATCTGGGACCCCTCAAGGGCTCCCAACTACTCACCTGGCTGCCTTCCTGATTGCCCCTAACTGCTTCTGCCTGCCAGCCTGATCACCCCCTAACCACTCCCCTGCCAGCCTGAGTGAAGCCTAACTGCTCCCTTGCCAGCCTGTTTGCCCCTAACTGCCCTCCCCTGCAGGCCTGGTCACCCCTAAGTGCCCTCCACTGCAGGCCTGGGTCCTCACCAATGCCCTTTCCTGCAGGCCCAGTCGCCCCCAACTTCACTCCTCTGCTGGCCTAGTAACCCCTACCTGCCCTCCCCTGCAGGCTTGATCACCCCCAACTGCCCTCCCTTGCAGGCCTGGTCCTCCCAACTTCCCTCCCCTGCTGGCCATCTTGTGGCGGCCATCTTGTGTCCACATAGGGGCAGCCATCTTGTGTGTTGGAGTGACAGTCAATTTGCATATTACTCTTTTATTAGATAGGAGGATAGAGCCCTGGTGCATGGATGGGGGCTGGCTGGTTGCCCTGAAGGGTGTCCAGATCAGGGTGGGGGTTCCCATGGGGGATGGGGCGGCCTGGGCAAGGGGCTTGTGGTGGTTTGCAGACTGGCCACATCCTCTGGCGACCCGAGCAGAGGTCCTGGTATCTGGGACTTATTTATCTTCTATAATTGTCACTTTGTAGCCTTGAGTGGAGGCCAGGGCCGGCCAGGGCAAGAAGCTTGGCATCATCCATCACCAAGGCCAACCCAAGCCTCCTGCTCAGCTCCAGCTCTGTGGCTGGTGCCATTTTTGTTGGGATTTATTTATCTTCTATAATTGAAACTTTGTAGCCTTGAGCAGAGGCCAGGGCTGGCCAGAGCGGGCGGCAAGCTTGGCTTTCTCCATTGCTGGGGAAACCCAAGTTTCATGCTTACTCCGTGGCCGCAGCCATCTTGGTTGGGTTAATTTGCATACTCACTCCTGATTGGCTGGTGGGCATGGCCTATGGAGGTAAGGTCAATTTGCATGTTTCTCTTTTATTAGTGTAGATTAGTACCCTCAACAGGTTCTGAATCTCTCAAAGTAACTATTTTTTAAAACAAAAAATAAAATCAAAATTGGATTGTTCAAGTTTCTAATTAATATGCGTGATCTGAACTACCTTAGTTTTAAAAAAATTATAGGAGTTATTTTTCTTTTTAAATACATATGATTATAATTTTTTATTTTAAATCCATTCACAATCATTCATAGCTGAGTTGGAAAAAATAGCTAATGGACATAAGACCATCCCTCCCAAATTACTAATTGTATATTGTGACTGAATGTGATTTGCTATTAAATAGCTTTAGGCCCTGGCTAGCCTCAGTTGGCTGGTCAGGGCATATATGTGGGTTTTGGGTTCAATCCCCAGTCAGATTGCGTACAGAAGGCAACTGATCGATGTTTCTCTTATACATCGATGTTTTGCTCTCTTCCTCTCTCTAAAATCAATCTTTATAAAAAACATATCTTCGGATGAGGATTTTAAAAATATAAATAACCACATGATGGTGAATAGGAAAACTATAAGCAAATTAAACTATTCCAAGAAAGCAACCCCTACCACCACAAACCCAAGAACTTTCTGGCTGTGAACCATCCATGCAATTAGTAAAGAGCTGCTTCTAAATGTGTCTGATTTCAATATTTCAAGCCATGAAAAGTTTGGGTGTGTTTTTTTAATAAGGATTAAAAGTGCTGACAGCTTATTACACATTTGCTTTTTAATTAGAACTTATTTATGTTCCTGCACTTAGTAATAAATATATACAACTATGTCCAAAATTTACAGCAATAGCTCATCTGGTTGATTTTATTGTCAAACTAAACTTGACAGAGGTGAGTTGAACTTTGACTTTAAATCTAGTAACTAATATATTCACCTCTATAACTCCAACAGCTGGCACAGTAACTGTCAAAGAGCAAGCTCATAAAAGTTTGTTCAATCAAACTGAGCTGAGAAATATCTGTCAAAGATAATATGCCCTTAGTAAGAAAATTTAACAGATGAATGAAACACGAATGGCTGGCACAGTAATTTTCTACAGTTCTAAGAGCTCTTGGAAAATACAGAAAGAATAATGAATGATTTAAAGGGTATAAAAGTCAAAAACAATCAGGGTCTCAAATGACAGACAAAGTATTGAAGACATTTAATATAAAATAAAGTGGAGCTAAAATCTAAGCAAAGAGGGAAAAACCAGAGAGAAAACTGAAAGAAAACAGCTAAATGGGAAAAAAATTAAAAGATAAAATAGTTAGGCAGCAAATAATACAAGAGGTGAGGTCGCACTTTACACACCCAGAGACAAATATGGACACCAAAATCCCTGAGTCTGACATTTTCTCCTCCAGGAACTACAGTGTCTAAGAAAGCAAGGCTAATCAAGTATTAACCAGGATGCATGCAATAAATTAAAGGATTATTTTTATACGTTTTATTGATTTTATCAGCTTATAAGGTAATAAGGATTCTTTTTTGAAAATAAAAAAAATCTACAAATATAATTTTGGCATAAGACTGTTCCAAACATTTAACAGAACAAAGCCTCTGACTGTCCATTCATCCCTGTCCCCCCAACACACACACACACTGTACACATTTGCTTTTTCCAACATTCTTTGGATAATTCTGTATAGAATTTTAAATCCTAGTTTTTCCCTTCAACAGTAAACATTTTGCCATTTCATTTTTAAAAATCTTCAAAAGCATCATCAGTAGTTGTATTTTTATGAAAGTAATAACACATGCTCATGATGAATACACTCACAAGGCAGAGGATATAGAATAAGCCCTTCTTTCCCATTCCCCACTCCCCATTTCCATTTCCCATAGGGTAATTCCTTTTTTTGGTGTTTCAGCATATTCTTTCAGGAATTTTCTACACATCATTTATATCTGCATATAAAGGATGCAGATTTAAATATATATCATTTCAATTCTTTTCAAGTTCCACTTCAAAAACATCTGTTCTTTATACGTATGTGCTTTCATGTAACTTCCTTTCTCTGGTAGCAGAAACTTGTTGGGCGTTGGTATGGTTGTTTTGGATACCAACAATCGGAACAGCCTCTGTATTCAGAGAGACTCTGCATTGTCCGGTCAAAGCAAAAAAGAAAGAGGACACTACTTCCTATTATAAAAGTTGAAGGAGGCCAGGCATGTCCCAGGCTCAACAAACTGAATGCATCCACCCAGGGCTCTGAATCTTAAGGAGATAAAAGTTCCAGGGACATTCAGAGTTCATTTACCAGAGAGTTAAAAATCCAGCAATGGTAGGCATGTTGCCAGCAATGCAGCAACCCAACCAGACAGTCAGTGATGTGTGCTCAGTGGCTTCATCTCCCTTGGTCCCTCCTGGGTTTTAGAGCCCTAGAGCCTGATCATACAGACTTTCTTCTCTTCAATTCTGTGACCTCCCTGGTAACTTTCCACTAAATTTCTTTCCTTGTTTTAGATACCAGGACTGACTTCTGCTATTTGTTTTCAAGAACACTGACTAATGCATCAACCTTTGCAGTAGACAATGTTTTCTTTGCTGTCTTCTCTAGTGATTCTCAACATTGAAATCTTTAAATACATATATCTAGTTTAATATACTCAAATTTAAATAAATTAAACATATTTTCTCTAATTATTAAAATCCAAAATAAAACAACTGCTGACTCCTTTCTATCTCCTGTCTATCCAAATTTCCCAGTCTCTACCAACAATGTTGAGACATAAGTCCTGATTATTATTATGCATCATTCTTTGACTACATATACCTTCTTTTTCTTTTTTTAATATTTTTATATATACCTGTGTAAATTTAATGTGTACAACATGCTAATTTGAAACATGTATATGTTGTAATATGATTGCCATTGCAGTGATAATTAGCACATTTTTTAAAGAAATAAAACAAAAAAAATCATCATATTTGTATGGAACCACAAAAGACCCTGAAAACCAAAGCAATCCTGAGAAATACCCGACTTCAAATTATACTACAGAGCAAGGATAATCAAAACAGCATGGTATTAGAAAAGAAATAGACACACAGATCAGTGGGACATAATTGAGAGTCTGAAATAAAACCATATGTATATAGTCAAATAATTTTTAACAAAAGAGACGAAAACATACAATGGAGAAAAAGAAGCCTCTTCAATGAATGGTGCTAGGAAAATTGGAAAGGACGTGCAAAAGAATGAATTTAGACTGCTGTTAGACCTTCTTTTTCAAAAATAATTTCCAGTGAATATTATTTTTCCTGTAAAAACAGATGTCAGTTATTTATATGTAAATTTACATATTTAATGGTGTGTAGTCCTCACAGTAGTTATAAACTATCTACAACTTTATTGTTCTCAAGTTGCTGAATTTGATTTATATCTCAGAGTTCATCATTGAGTAGTCTTCTCAGAAAATAACACAGTGATTTATTTTTTGTTAATTTACATCTAACGATGTCTCTCTGCCGCTCGTGCACATCAATGTCCAGTTGGCTGAGATTGGATATCTTTGGTCCCAACTCATCCCCATTCAACACATTGTCACCTTGGTTCTGTCTGCTGTATCCTGCCATTTCCTGATCAGCAAATCCTGGTGAGCCTGACTCATCTTCCTTTCTGTGGATCGGGACTAGGTTAACTGTATAAAACAGAAGATCCAAATAGCAATGGCTAGAGTCAAACAAAGGTTTTCCTTCCTGTCATATAAAAGATTTAACCTATTCAGACTACAATAGAGGATCCATGTCATTAAAGAGATTACAATGTGGCTTCCATCCCAAAGTCCCTTCATGTCTAAGATGGATTGATGGTACCACTCCATGTCCTTATGAGAAGTAAAGGGCGGCAGGTGAAGGGTAAAGGAGTGAGCATACCAATTTAGTTGGCACCTTTAAAGACTTTCCCCATGGACTTTGATTCAGCAGCTTGCAAGCAGAAGCCTCACTAATTACCTTTAGCTATACAGGAGGCTAGAAAATGGAGCCTTGCAGCTGGGCATATGGCCACCAGGAACAAAATAAGGTCATTGTTAAAAATGAAGAAGGGGAGAATCAATATAGGGTGGGAAGATAACTATCTCTGTCACAACAGATAACATCAATTTTCTTCCTAGTGCTTACAGAATTTGTTTTTGAAATTCATAAAAATGTCTGGGTCATATCCAAGAGGATCTTTTTTCATTAATTTCACCTTGAATTCTTTTGATTTGCAGATCAAGGTCTTTTTTTTACCCCCGCTTCTAGTAGGTTTCTTTATTTACACTATAAGTATTGCTTCTGCCATAACAAAATAGCTCAGACTTGGTGGTTGAAACAAACAGAAACTTATTTTCTCAGAGTTCTGAAGGCTAGAAGTACAAGGTCAAGACACTGGCAGGGTTAGTTTGTTCCGAGGCCTCTCATTGGCTTGGCCATCTTATCACTGTGTCTTTACATGGTCTTCCTTCTGTGCAAGACTGTGTCCAAATTTCCTCTTCTTATATAGACATAGGTCATATTCAATTAGAGTCCCCCATAATGACCTTATTTTAACTTGTTTACCTCTTGAAAGACCCTATCTCCAAAATTAACTATGGTCAGTGGTATTGGGAGTTAGGACTTCAATATATGAATTGTAGGAGAACGCAATTCAGCCAATAACACTATAATTTTAGTGTCATTCTGTAGAATACTTAAAATCATTGAATTGATAACTATTCTTTATCTTTCATATCTATTATCTTTCTTCTGTCATCTTCTCTCTCCATATCACTGATTCAATCTTCACTTTAATTCTTGAAACAAAGACTATATTTCTTTACTTTATTTTTTTTTCTTATATTTTGTTCATGTTTTAGTTATTTCTTTCTGTATCCTTCCCATTTCCATTTTTATCACTCTCTGTTAACGTTTCATAAAAGCTATATGCTGGCTGCACACAACCACAAAATTTCAGTAACATTCAACAAGAAGCACATATTTAGGTGGTGGGCAGTCGGCTGATCTTGGATCAGTTCCACATGTCTCTCATCCTCCTCATTGGATCAACATCATCATAGCAATGGCAGAAGCACAAAAGGGCATATGCTTCACTGGCATAAATCCATTTCAGGTCCTTCCTGAAACATGCTAATCGACTGGCAAAAGCAAAAGCCCAAAAGTCAAAAGCAGGAAATACATTTTCCCACTAAAGTGAAGGGGAAGGAGTGATAATTTTGAAAAATAATCTAATCTACTGCATCTTTTTCCATATTTTCAGAAACCTTGTGCTTCAATCTCCTAAAGTTTTCCTGTTTTCTTTATAAAATATTTTTTCAAATAAATGCTCTTTTCTAAGACCTCAAGGTAATGCTCATTTTCCCTCACACTACAGAATATTTTCACAGGACCCAGAGTATTTCTTCAATCCTTGCATGGGAATAAATCTATTCAGACCTGCTAGTTACCCACCAGACACGTGGAAGGAGGTTCTTAGCACTGCCCCACCTACCACTACTCTGCTAAGATCCTGACTTCTGTGTGTCTTGCAAAAGGTTTTCTAGTGCCATATGCAGAAAAGGGACAGAAACTCCTCTTTCTCTGGAATGTCTCCAACTGAACTGAAGCATCACACACAAAGTCAGCAGGTTTTGTTTGAACAGGATAGGACTTGAAAGATTTCATTGCCAGCATGCACAGCATCCAGTGCTCCTCTTGTCTACAGCCAGTGAACAAGCGTGAACAAGTGTACAGTGCTAGCCTCCCTCTGAAAAGGCCTATGGCTACTAGTATTTCAAAGGACTCTTGGAAGGACATGACATGCACAGCTCTCTGCTACCTGTTAACTGTGCCAATGTTCTACTGCCTTACCTGACTTAAGATCTGGTCTATTCCCTCCCAGGTCTATACTAACCTACTGAATGTCTTGAGTCCACCCCAGGCCCTTCAATATAGGACTCTCCTGAATGCTTCCAGAAAGAGGACTGCAACCCTAAGTAATAAAGAATCTTATAACTTCAGTGCATACAGCCATATTTCTTAATTAGGTTGACATCACTATCCAATTTAAGGATTTTTTTCTCTTTCTTCTGAGATAAACCAGAGTATCTCTGATGGCCCAGCATATTAAAGTCCCACAGTAAATGTTTCTTATGTATCTTTACATAAAAGGATCATAATATTTCTTATGGATCTTTACGTTAAGAGGACCATAATAAATGTGCAATGAAGGAATGAACAAACTTTGAATGTCAGCCTTTCAGAGTATGGAGCATTGAAACAGTGTATTTAAAAAAAAAAAGTAAAAAGAATACAATATTCTGGGAAACAAATAATATTCCACGTTGCCACAGTACACTGTACCAAAGAGCCTCTTTAACCCACCTTATTCTCCCTTTTTCCTTGTTACGCTGCACAACTCGACTGGTGGATTTGATGTACAGGTGCCGGTGCAGTTCATCTATGAGAACCAAGTGAAGATTCATCTTCTTGCTGTGAAGCTCCAGCCTAAGGTCACTCAGTCCTTCCACTTGGAGCAGGGGGCCCTCCAAAGACTGGACTGCTGACACCTAGAAAGGGGAGGGAAGACAATAACGTATAATAACTAAGCAACCTAGAAATATTCTAAAGAAGAACTATTTTTAAAAAGATGCTGTCAAAGAGAATCTGTGAAAGCCTTATAAACGTACACTAGGCTTTGTGAGTACAGTCCCCCTTATCGGTGGTTTCACACTCAGCAGTTTCAGTTACCTGTGGTCAACCAAGGTCCAAAAAAATTAAATGGAAAAAAATCCAGAAATAACTGTAAAGTTCTAAACTGCATGCCTTTCTGCGCAGTGTGATGAAATCTCACACCATCCACATCTACCCCACCCAGAAAATGAATCATCCCTTTGTCCAGCGTATACATACTACCTACATACACTATGTGCCCATTAGTCACTTGGTAGCCATTTCAGTTATCAGATCACTGTCATAGTATCACAGTGCTTGTGGTAAGTAATCCTTATTTTGTGTAATAATGGCCCCAAAGTGCAAGAGTAGTGATGCTGGCAATCGAATATACCAAAGAAAGCCGTAAAGGGTTTCCTTTAAGTGAAAAGTTCCCAACTTAATAAGAAAAAAAAATTGTATGGTGAGATTGCTAAAATCTATGGTAAGAACCAATCTTCTTTCTGTGAAAGTGCCTAATTTATAAGTTAAATTTTTTAACAGGTGTGCATCTAAAGGCAGAACATAGTACATATAGGATTCAGGTACCCACTGGGGGTTTCAGAACACATGCCCTGCGAATAAGGGGTGACTACTGCACAATGTGGCTAGGCCTCGCTCTGCCTTTGAAGGATTTAGCATCTGAGACACAGAATGCTGATGAAAACAAGCTTGATGAGATAAGCATGAAGGCATCTAAAGTGCCAGCAAAGCCATACATAAAATTTATTCCCATATACACTGCCTATCAATGGTCACAAGTAAAATGAACTCCCCAATTAAAGTGATTATATCACACATATTATCACAAGAATTCCACATACTAATGGTTTAAATCAACTTTCAAAGCTAGCCTTTAACGTCTAAATAGAAGCACATTATACTTTTTTTTAATAATTCTTATGATGATCATGAACCAGAGCTTCGTTAGCCTGAGTCTACATGTGAGTTTACATAAAGTCAGTCTCTCTTTCTCATATACACATACACAGAGAGGTCAATGCAATTTTACATGAATGCTACAAGCAGACAATAACAGTCATCACCCCTTGGCTTAACCCAGTTTGATAGAAGAACAAGAATTTGAACAGTGAACAGAAGATAAACTATGGAGAGGGAGATACTTCTGGTATAAAGTGCAATTTGGGAGATTTTAAGACAAAATGGATTGGATGAATAACAATGGTGTAGGAATGCCTACAACAAAGGGAGAAGATAGGGAGGAACTCAGGGAACCTAGAGCAATTCATTTGGAAACCAAAGTATATAGGTTTGGAAACCAAAGTGTATATGTTTCAAAAGAAAAAAATAGCATGTATGATCTGATCCCATTTAGCCATGTATATGAAATTATATTTATGTTCTTATGTATAAAGATCTTACATATTTTTAATGAAAAGAACTTAAAGTGAAGAGAATATTCTCAGTACTATTCCTTTGGAGAACAAAGGTGGAAGTAAAAAAAAAAAAAAAACACACACACACACAAAGAATGCAAATGTAATAACAACAGAGAAGAGATGACCACAAGCTGAACTCAGAAGGCAAAGAGCACTACCAAGCTCCCTGAAGGGATTAGCATGTGATGACTATTACCTGCTTAGGTCATACTTCTAAATCTTCCTAAGATGTACAAATAAAGGCAATAACTAATAATGCTTACTTCAGGGCAAAAACATTAAATGTATTTATGCAAATAAACATGCTCCTGAAAAATGAAGCATTTAGACAAAAGCAATAAATGGTGAAGGCCATGAAACATACCAGTGGATAAGTGTTCATCAGAGATGTATACCAATACACACAGTCATGGAGGAGCTTATGGACGGTGAATATAGACAGCTTGGGAGCTGCCAAATGCAAAGTGGCCTGAGATGGGGAGGAAAATGCAAAGGCTTACCCACAAACATATCAAATAGGTTTCCTTACATTTACCAAGAAAGAATCAGGGAATGAAAGAGTGACAAGCCCTGGGCCAGCTCTGCCCTCCAAAGCCCGCCTATTCATTTTCATGCTGACTTGCAACTGCCCTGCTATGAGAGCCCTGGGCCTGTGCAAGCTGCAGCAATTCCAAATGGAAAGGCAGCCTCACAAAATGACCAGCGTGTCCCCAAGGAGGAAAAACAACAACAAATTCATTTACACAGATGCTCTAAAATATAGGATTTTAACTTGAGTCTCTAGCAGAAAAAAGAGGACGCAGTAACCTTTAGTGACATTGAAATCCAGGAAATGAAAAATAATTTGGTAAACCACTGGTCCATCATGTAGCCTTATCCCTTAAGGTAATTAAATCCAGCTGAGATATTTAAGCTTAAAAATCACCCACTGCATATCCATGCTTGATTTGTTTGTAGAACTTGCATGAAGATTTTTAACCCAATACATCAAATTCCAAATACAAAATTTTAAGATGTGAACTTTCAAAGCCAATCTTAATTAAAAATTTTTAACATTTAGATAAAACAGCACAGTGCCTGGCACCTATTTGTTATGTGGACAAAGAAACCTCAGAGGGTGTTTTCAACATGCTTTGATGCAGCATTTTCAGTAAAGTGTTGTTTCCTTCATAGAACCATTGTAACCATATAGATTACAAACTTTCTGAATATATACAATTAACACACTATCAAGAGCTATTTTAAAATTTCTAAGATTTGAAAACCTTACCACGACGAGAATAGAGAATAGTCTCTTATTTCTATATGAAAATACAGTGTTTTATTTTCTGTCCTTCACTTATTTAGAGTCTGTTTGTAAAACTATAATCATGGAAGCTAGGCAAGGTCACTGTCTTCCCCCTACTCTACCCTTCCTAAGTGGTACTCAAACCAACTTGAAGAAAATAATTGTCAATGCAACATTTGATCCCTAGAACATCAGTTTAGAAACCTGACATTTATCTTATCTTGCTTTAAGTAGCCTGTACCATAAAGCTTACACATAAAGAAAAACTTGGTGAGGCAGCAGTCAAACCCACAACCATCACTGATGGTTAAGTCTGTTGTCCTGGGGGTCTGGCTTCCAGGCACGTACTGACAGTAAGGCTTCATTCACTACAGGAGAAATCCACCTACATTTAGAACTGAGCATAACTCCTAATAGAAATACAACTAAAGATATTTAATGTGTGAGAAATGGTTATTTTATAAATTATTTCACCATTTTCCGAATGTAATGACTACAGAACACTTCAAAATAATACATTGATGAAACATTAACAGGAATTCAAGAGATGCAGATGGATCAAAGCAGCAGTAAAATGGCCTCACAGGTTAGTGGCTATGAGAAGTTATCAAAATTGGGTTCACAGATGTGACTTTGTGACACTAAATAATGTCACAAATATATATTAAAATTGTAAATGAACGGTGAAGTAGACAACAAGCAGTGGAATAGTTCATAGGTAAATGTTGCCTATACATCTCCTCACAAGACCATTATCATTCAATCGTACCCCAAATACCCTCTACTATGACCTCTTAAAAATTCTAAGGTATACCACACCATTTCTTATAGTAGATTATGTACTACAAGTAGATAACGAGTCAACTAATTGTATCTAGAATTTCTCTTACATATATGTTCAAAAATTATTTGGGGGCAGGGAGGAGATACTACTTAAAAGGGACTTTTTTTTCCCCACAGAATACCAATTATTATCTAACAGAAAATTGGTATTCTACTCAACTACTCATATAAATAACAGAAATCTGTTTTGGAGTTGACAGCAAGTATTTCCTTCAGGATTATGAAAATGAACAAACATTTACAAAATGTTTTAACACATGAGATTGAACAGGACAGCATGTTTTGTTATTAGAAACCTACCTATTAAGAAAACAGAAATTCTGAAAAATGTTTCCATAACTCAAAAAATAGATCAAAATGCAGTTAAAATATACATTATAGAGAACTGTCTCCTATTTCAAAAAATTGTACCTTGAGATGACAGGTAAGTTTACAACAAAAGAAATCTTGGTAATTATGAACTATAGAACCTGTAATTATTCTTTCCCAGTGTGTTTCTCAATCTCATTTCAGTTTAAATGAGGAAATTATTATTTCATAGTTAAATTTGTCTTCTGCCCATCTTATTTCAGGCTGATTAGGTGGAAAGATCTAGTTTTGTGTCTTATCATAAACCAATAGAAAAGTTTCAGAGAAATACCAAAACTGGCCATATTCAACAGCTGCTTCACTGAAGAACATGCTAGACAGGAAACTATTGGTCTTTTTTATTAATGGTTTTAGTTGGGAGAGATGAGCCCTGCAAAGGCATGTGACATTAGTAACTGTTTCTAAATAGAACTAAGGTTAGAGCCAAAAAAAGAAGGGAAACTTATAAGTATAAACAAAAAACCAACCTGATAACTAAACCATCTGCTAGCTAATGAAAATGCTTATTTTGGCAACAATATTCCCTAAGAAAGCAAATGTTTGCAACTGTTGAGTCCAAAACAAATATTTCCTTCAGGATTCTGATAATTAGTTTGTCTCTCTTAAGGAAGCTTTTTTTTGTTTTAATAGTAAGACAACATAAACATTCTGAAAACGTTGCCTTGGACCAACTTATGGGTGCAGTAAAAAGATAATGAAATTTGACTATTCCAAAGAATTGATGCCTTCCCCTGTCTTGTATATATAAGAAGACACAAGTTAAATAATTTTTTAGAATGGTATTAACTAAATAAGAACACCAAAAATCTTTGGCTGCAAACAACAAAGAAGCGTGCCTAGGAACCCAGAAGAGGGCCAGTGACTTAAGGCCTAGGGGCTATTGACAGTTTCATACTTAGACTTCCCAGGAAAGCTGCAGCACAGGGCAAGGCCTAGAGCCTGGAGCAAAAACACCTTTTTTTACCCTAACTCCTCAGTGATCAAATCAGGCAATCAAAAATGCCCATTCTTAAAATCAGTTTGCTAACATGCTATTGATCCAACCCATTCAGGTGCCCCTTCCCCCTAAGGAAACCAAATACCTATAATGCAGACTCAGCATGCTCTCACCATTAAAACAGGATACTGTCTACCTCTATTCTCCCTTCATTACTTTACTGCCAGGGTGATTGCATGTTTTTATTTAATAAACCTTCATCAGCTCAAATGAAGGGTTGTTATTAGTTGAGCTAACAGCCAAATGATAATGCTCCAGAGAGATATCAGTGCTTGTTGGTGCATTAACAAAGAGAGGAGAAGGGCTGAGGTCAAGCACGTGTCAATGTAAATGAGGCGATATTAGGTACTAAAGGCTTAATGCAATAGACTGCCTGGGAGATAATGGAATTTCCAGGATAAAGCAAATGAGATGAAGTTATTGATAAGTGAATGAAGGGAGGGGGGCTGCAAGATAAAGTGCTGTCAAAAAAAGGCCTTTTGCTTGTGAATTTCTTTTTTAAAGTATCTTCAAATCTATCTTAGAAAACAAAACTCAAAAGAGATCAAATATGACATCTAGCTTCGTGAAACATCTATCCTATTACTGCTGTGAAACACAGATTTGTTCTAAAAACACACCATCTTATTAAGCTATTCTTACATTTTCTTTGGATTCCCCCTTATTTTTGCTTTTGTCTTGTTTCACTTTTTTCTTATACATCAGGGCATTCTACCACAAATAATTCCCATATTTTATATTTTATTAACACAAAGTGTAGGGAAGGGAAGCCAGGTCTTCTAAGATCCATTAGCCTCAAAGAATGACAATATGTGAGAAATAAAATGTAAGAATGTTCTGTTGTCAGGGACCTTTAAAGGTTGTCAAGACTCAGGCCCTCCACAATTTTACAGATTTAAAAATAAACAAAAAAAACCTGAGGCCCAGAAATGTACTTTTTTTCCTTAACCTTTATGTTTCTTCCAAATTACGAAAGTAATACATGCTCAATCTTAAAAATCACAGAAAATCACAAAGGTAAAGATGGTCCATATTCTTAATAATCAGATAAAATTTTATCTTTTAAGTGATTTCTTCCAATCATTTTCCACACCAAGTTTTTTGTGAAAACACTGTTATTTTTAAATGTGCATTTTTAAAATTTGTCAATACATTGGGAACATGCGCCCATCACCAAATATATAACAAAAGAGCCTCTTTCGTTCCAAATGGACATATAACAGATCTGTTCACAATTACTTTCCTGATAAAATTAAACTATACTCAACACCTTATGAAAATGATAAGAATTATAATTGCTTATGGAAAAGCTCATAAAAAAAATCCTTCTTTATTGCTAATCTTATGATCCCTCCAATTCCCAGTTCCCATCAGAGCCCCATAAAGAGCACTGAAACCTGGATTTCTACTCCAAAATACAAGAGAAGAGACCACTGGGAAAGTTATTCTCATTTACCAAGTGTCCTAAAGTCACTTACATTTGCCATCTTGCTATTCTGGGACAAGAAAAAGTTACAAACAACTGTCCTCTTAAGAGCTGGCAAAGGAGGTCTCTGAGAATCACTTCAGGCTCACACTCAAATCAAGGCAATTCACCACACTCTGCACCAAACCATTAGAACTGCTCAGCACTTATACAGCTCTTTACTAACATGAACTATTTTATTTTATTTTTTTTATTGATTTCAGAAAGGAAGGGAGAGGGAGAGAGAGAAAAACATCAATGATGAGAATCATGGATCGGCTGCCTCCTGCATGCCCCCTACTGGGGATTGAGCCCGTAACCCGGGCATGTGCCCTTGACTGGAATTGAACCTCGGACTTTTCAGTCCGCAGGCCGACGCTCTATCCACTGAGCAACACCAGCCAGGGCTATCAAACTATGAACTATTAAAATCCCACAAAAGAATGTGAGAAGAATATGCCTTTTTTCTTTTTAAGAGCGAGGCAATCACAAGTAATCAGTACTGGGATGGATCTCAGAGACTACAGACTCCTTTAACAAGCTCCTCCTATTTTATGAGGACAAGGAAAGGCTACTGATCATCATCAAGTTGAGATAGAGGACTTCCATCAACAGCATGCATTATCATCTGCTGCAATTTACACATGTCTAGGGTCCCCAGGCCACAGACTGACCAATCAAAAACCTATTCAAGCAACTCCATCTGTGAAGCTGAAACCTGAATATGATGGAGGATGTCAGCAAAGGACCTGTGAATTATTCTTGACTTAGGTTATTCCTCCTACAGACTCGTGTGCAAACATGTACACAAACACACACACACACACACACACACACACACACACACACACAGAGTTAAGCTGATTAAAACATGTATGCATTAGTGATGGTAACAGTAGGCCAGAAATGTTACCCAATGTAAACAAGCCCCAGACTACTGCTTTTTCTTTTACCTGGCACTGTGTGACAGTGATGATGACAATCCTGGCTACATCATTTTTAATTTCATATTACCTTCTATTTTTATAAAGCACTTTACCTGTATAAAATTTCCTTTTTATTCTCACAACCATTCTATAATATGACAGGGTATTTGTATAACCATAGAAGAAGATACTAAAAACCAGGGAGATAAAATGATTTCTTTGTCTAAGCTCACAGAACTGGCAAATTGTTGGGTCAGGACTGGAGTTCAGAAGATCTGCCTTTTAATCAATTTTCTTTGCACTATACCACACTGTACCTAGCCACCACCTGTCTGTCAATAAGTAAATCTGTGCCCCAATTTCAGTCCATTAAATCCTGGCAATAAGTCAGATAAGAAGCCACAGTAAAGATGCAGGAATCAGAAGACCACAATGACAGCTGTGAAGAGTTCCAAGTCAGCCTGCGCCTGGAGAGCATCTACCTTAAACCATTACATAGAACTCCTATTAACCAAATAATCACACTAGAATATCAGAATAAGAGTCAGACACTCAGCTCTATCTATAAACTGCAATAGAGGACAGCAACAAAGCAGCATCAGTCAAACTACTTATATGCACATTTGTACATAAGTGCCTATCTACATGTCATGTCTCTCTCATGCAAATATTTGGTTTCTAATGGCTCTAAGCTGGTATTAAACAGAGTCAAGGGCAATTAGTTTTGCTTTATTGCACAGCATAAGCTAGACCCTATAGCAATGGTTCCAAATTTGTCTACACAATGGAATCACCTGGACAATGTCAAAAATTACTGAAGCTAAGTAATTAACCCACCACCTGAGATCTCAATGTAATCAGTCTAGGCTGTGACCTGGATTTCAATATTCTTTTTTAATTCTAATTTAATTTTATTTTTCAATTACACTTGACATACAATATTATATCCGTTTCAGGTGCACAACATAGTGATTACACATTTATAAAACTTACAAACTGATCACTCCAGTAAGTCTAGTACCTATCTGACACCATGCATAATTATTATAATACTAGAGGCCCAGTGCACGAAATTCGTGCACGGTGGGGGTGGGGGGGTTGTCCCTCAGCCCGGCCTGCACCCTCTCGCAATCCGGGACCACTGGCTTCTAACCACTCACCTGCCTGCCTGCCTGCCTGCCTGATTGCCCCTAACCCCTCTGCCTGCCTGCCTGATCACCCCTAACTGCCTCAGCCTGCCTGCCTGATCACCTCTAACCACTCTCCTGATTGCCTGATCGCCCCTAACCACACTGCCTGCTTGTCTGATTGCCCCTAACCACTCATCTGCCTGCCTGATTGCCCCAACTGCCTCTGCCTCAGCCCCCATGACCGTGGCTTCATCCGGAAGCTCGTCCAGAAGGTTTTTCGGCTGTCCAGTCTAATTAGCATATTACGCTTTTATTATTATAGATTACTGACTATATTCCCTAAGTTGTACTTTACATCCCCATGACTTGAAGGATTCCCTAACGGGCAGAGTTTGGGAAACACTGCCCTAAAGCCAAGCTAGCCAATTTAAAATTTCTAAACTTATGAGGTTTAGTACAATAAAATAGAACTTCTACTTATTTAAAATAAAATAGGCAGATAGAAGAGCACACTAAAAAGGGAGGAAAGCTAATACAATAACCAGTGCCTATCAAACAGTATGGCTTTTCAAAACTCCAGCCTTCCAAAGCAAATCTAAATAAAAAGGGAACTGAGCAGCAAGAAAAACAGTTGCTACCAAGCCCTGTACATTGACACTCTAGGGCAGTGGTCTGCGAGCCGCATGCGGCTCACAAGCTGCGGTTTGCTGCTCTGTTAACTAACGAGTTTGCCAACCACTGGACTAGACTAAATGTTACGGTGTAGTTAGAAGCTGTGAGGATTAGGCAATTGTGGCATATTGTGTGCAAAGAGGTAAAGGGTAGTATATGACAATGGTTGTCAAACTCATTAGTCAACAGAAGCTATTCTTACGGAGCCATGGTTTGCCAACCACGGCTCTAGGGAAAAAATAAAGCGGCCACACTAAGTCTACTCAATTGTGGATGCAAAACCAAGGTTACTTGTTTAATAACTTTATTTTCGGCTTTTCCTAACTATTTTTGAAAAGAAGATCAGATGTAGGTGTACAACTAACGACCCTATCATACTCCCACTCCCAATATTCCTGATCCCCCTTTCTTGTTTTATAAGGATACAAAAGACATTAGTTATTCATCATCTGTCTCTTCCAACTAGTGTGTAAGTTTCTTCAAGGTTAAGTCCATCTTCACAGATACACTAGTGATCAACAACTACATCATCACATTCATTTACCTATCAAAATATGTGCCAGGTTCTTTTCTGGTAAGTTTTAGTATAGAATACTGGCCAGTCTCTCAAGTCAATATTCAACACTAGAACAGATGGACTTTAATGGTATCTATTTCACTACTGTTCACTGATACATTTATCATGTTGTACAGAAATCTATATGGAATATTGAAACATTTTTGCAGAGTCACGGAACCATTTTCAGGATAAGTTCAATAAGTTCACTAGAACGTTCCAGGTCCTGATCTTTATAGAGCTTTCCCTAAATACCATTTCCTGAGTCATGATGAGAAAAAAAACAATCCTGTGAGATCTCAGAAACTTGCAAGACAGATGAAAGGGATGGGCATTTTGGCCCTTTGTTTCTTATTTGTATATTAAGCATTTGATAGTTATGATCACCCCTTCCCTAACCTTAATATGAGAAAAGAAGAATTAGTCTATTTGCTAATGAGAAAGTTTACTGGCACCAATAAAAGCCACCTCATTGGTCCACTATTCCTGCTATCGAAGCAATTGACAGAAAAGAATAGCTTAACAACTACTCTAACACTAAAATCAATTCGTTGTTGTTGTGGTTGTTAATCCTCATCCAAGAATATTCTATCCATTGATTCTTTATTTTTTTAGAGAGAAAGTGGAAGGGAAAGAAGAAGGGGAGAGAAAGAGAGAAACATCAATGAGAGAGACACATCAATTGGTTGCCTGTTCAATCCCTGGTCTTGGTCAGGGATTGAATATGCAAACCAGGTAGATGCTCTTGACTGGGAATCGAATCTGACACCCTTTGGTCCACATGCTGACACTCTAACCACTGAGTCACACTGGCCAGGGCTAAAATCAATATTTTAGATGAGCCCCCTCCAACAGTGAACTACCTCATATGTAATTATGACCCTCAGCAAAATAACACATTTAATACTTTGAGATTTTGGAACAAACTGATCTTAGATAGTTTACCAACAAATTATTAGTACATTGCTTATAATCAGACAGTCAATGGATACCCTATGAACATATACTTGATATAGGCTGAACAGGTAACTGATGACACAGAATCTGAAATTTGTCCAGTCAAATCCCAAAAATAAGGCATAGTACTCTGGGGTCTTGCTCATCCATTAGTGCACATGTTAGAGCAGACAAGACTAACTTTCTGAGAAAAATTCTACTAGTCTCTGCCTGCAATAATTCCTTTGAGTGTATAAAATGTGGAACAGTCTTTCATTCAGATAGATGTCTGTGTTAGGCAAAAAGAAAAGGAATAAAAAATGCTTACCTTACCAGTCTTACTTCAACTCTTTTATCAGCTCAAAAACAAGTCCACCTTAGAACAGTTTTTGAGATTATAACATGGGGGCCATCACCTAACAGTATCAGTAAAAATAATCAATTAATTATAAATAACATTTCTAAGCACTTACAGTGTATACTGTGACTATTTTACATGTATAAATATCTCATAATCCCCTTAACCACCCTTGGGGGTATGCATTATTGGCAACACCAACTTTCAACAAAGTCAAGTTAGAGAATTAGTTCTAAGTCATCAAGCTAGTAAACAGCAAAGCTGGATTTCAAAACAGTCCATCTGACCCACACTAAGTTCCTACTAACATTTACAAGCTTGAATGTTGTCCAACAATTGCAAAGGTAAGCTAAATATGTTACAAATATACTTATTTGCATTATAGGGACTTAGAAAACTATGCAATTAAATAGCTGTCTAACTCTCTTTATCCCCCAGATATGGCCACATTATCATAGTGTAAGTAAAATAATTCCACTATACTCTTCTCACAGCAAAGCACTCTGGGATCCCCTGGGAAAAGGCAACTATATACATACAAGTTATTTTTATAATTATCGGAATAATTCTTATCTGACTATACAGCTATGGATTCTTTTTTTAAACGTATATAAATAATAAAAAGACAAAATGATTAATAGACATTCAAAATCTCTCCACTCCCTGGAAGACTTAGAAATGAAAAAATTTATTTCAGTCACAAGCTTGTGACTGTCAGCTAAAGTGCCTCAAACCTACTCGTACTGGCTTGGCTACCACTGACTGAATGAAATCATTGAACTGACTTCTATGGGTTGATAAATCAGAACTTGTGTAAGTGATTTTCGAAGCTCATCTGTGCAATTTCAGTTTGATTCAGACTTCCACACAAATTTCCTTTTTAAAAAAGTTCACAAAAATATTAACTATCATGAAATACCTTCCTGGTTAGCTCATGCCATGGGGAAGCCGCTGCTATTCTTACATTACTAATTCTTCCCAGAATTAATCAGTCATTGTACATTAAAACCAGCAGCTGGAGTGTTTTGAGTGATAATGAAACCTGTAACAAGGCATCTTCAGCCGTCTTTTCAAGACAATAAGGGAATTAAAATTTCAATTTAAATGCAGAGGTTTGAAACACGCTTCACTGGCAAAATTACTTCAATTAATGTGAGTGGAATACAAAGAACAGACTGCAGAAATGTGATTCAGCAACCAGAAATTATGTCATTAATGTGCTTGCATCAACCCAGCACAATGACTGCAAAGGTCTAATTTAAACCGTACATATCACAAAGGTACAGGCTACATTATAAATCAAGTCTCTGATTTCCATGTGATGGATGCAGGCTTCTTGGTGGATCACTTTTAGCTTTTTATAAGCTAACAGCAGCTGTTTACCTTGAAGAAGAAAATAAAAGGCCATGTCTATTTGCAGACATTGCCAGCCATGACAATTTAATTATTTTATGCAATACTCAGGTTATCGTATCAAAGGAAGAACTAAATATCCCAACTAGAAGCCAAGTCTAGGGCCACCAGACCAGTCTAATGCTGAAGTGGGAACTGCAGGAGCCGACAAGAGCCAGGCTCACCATTGATTTAGTTATTCTGGATTTATAACCTGACTAGGGATTAAATTACTGGGCATCTGCACCTGCCGCAAAATAAAAATGCAAAACCTTTTGTTAAACGAATCCAAGGAAATCAGAGGGTTTTGAAAGACGACATTATTGTGTCTTCACTTTCCTCAGATGCCTTAAGTAGATTTTACTTCCAATATCACATAACCATTGGGAAAGGAAATGTGATTATTTTTTCATATGAAGTCCACTGAAAGAGCAATTACAGACCTTACTGTTCAGTCTTATAAACAAGAGGCCAAATTGAAGAATACTTCCAACCTTTTAAGCACTTTAAATCTTACCTCCACAAAATCTTCACTGTATATGAGGCTATACCAATGGCCCAGATCAGGCAAGGTAACTACCTCATCTGGAAAATGGGGATGGTACTGGAAACCTACCTCCCACAGGGTTGTTGGGAGAATTAAATGTATTACCAGATGTAACATACTTAAAATGATACCAGCACATAGTGAGTATTCAATATATATTAGCTATTATAATTATTATTTTGTTGTAAAAAGAAAAGATTAGAAACTATAAAACCATTAAAAAGCAAGCAAACAAACAAATGGGAGAAGAAAATCAGACCAGAGCTCCTAGAGAGACAGTAAAATGCCTTTTTCTAGTGATATGAAATTCTTTCACATAGTTACCCATTTAACTAATGACCTGTGAACTATGACTATATGACTATGGTAAGTACAGGGCAGACAAAAATAGATAAGATACAGCCCCTGCCCTCAATGATCTACAATATAAACAAAAGTAATTGTATTACAAAGAAATACACACAGCTTATGAAAATAAAGAATACCTCTACTCAATAGAGGCTATTCCTACCACAATAAAAATAAATACATAATTTTTTTTAAAGAAAAGTATCTAATTACCTGGCAGAGTCAGAGATGATAAAATTTGAGCCAAGTTTTAAAGACTAGATCATCATTTTCCAGGCAGACAGGATTGGGATTAGTTTCAGGGAAATGTATAATCAATTAAAAAAGAAAAGATCTACAGCATCCCTATATAGTAGCAACAAGTAACTAGAAATTGTAATAAACAGGCATTGTTTTAACAAACAAAAATATGATACTCAGAAATAAAAATTATGTATGTAATACAGTATCTCTAAGGAATACATTACTAAGCATTATACAAAGAACATAAAGACTTTAATAAATGTGAGACATGTCCTGTTTATTGAAAGACTTGTTTTACAAAGATGAAATTCTCTTTCATTTCATCAAAATCCCATCACACTCTTTTTGGAACTTAACAAGCTGATACTAAAATTCATCTAGAACAGTAAAGGGCCCAAAATAGCAGAGGATTCTGTACAGCAAGGTGAAGTAGCATCTTCACCTGCTACCAAGATCCTATCTAATAAAGAGGGAATATGCTAATTGACCCTCACACTGTCACAAAGATGGAAGCACCCACAGCCAATAAGGAGGGAATATGCTAATTGACTGCCCTGCCCTCAAAGATGGAGGCGCCCACAGCCAATAAGGAGAGAATATGCTAATTGACTGCCATGCCCTCAAAGATGGCAGCGCCCAGTCCCCTCAGCGCTGCCAAGGTGGCAGGGGCATGGAGCAGCTGCCTTCAGAGTCCCCCAGTCCTCTCATCCCCCAGCCACCCAGGACCAGCCCGAGGAGCAGGCAAGCCTCGGTTGGCGCTGCCCAGCCACCCAGGGCCACCAGAGGCTCAGGTAACCAGGGCCGACCGAGGACTGCACTGCCAGCAGTGGCAGCAGCAGAGGTGTGATGGGGTGTCACCTTCCCCTGATTGCTGGGTCACCTCCAGCCCCTGAGGGCTCCCGGACTGTGAGAGGGGGCAGGCCAGGCTGAGGGAACCCCCTTCCAGTGCATGAATTTTCATGCACCAGGCCTCTAGTATATTATAAAATTATAGTAATTAAAACAGTATGGTTTTGATGTAGACATAGATGAGACCAACTGAACAAAATAAAGAGCTCATAAACCCATGCATATATGTAAAACTTGGTATGTGACCAAGATGGCATTAAATCAGTAGAAAATGAATTCAACAAATGGTATGGGCCAAGTGGCTATTTATATGGAAGATAAAATTAGATCCCCAGTTCATACCACATATGAAAGTACATTCTAAATGAATTAAAGAAGAACACATAGGAAATTCTCTTTATGACACTGAGATAGAAAAAAAAAAGTCTTAAAATAAAAATCACATAACATAGAAAATGAATGAGAAATTTTATTTCATTAAATTTTGTAACTTCTTTATAACAAAAGACACCTTAAACACAGTAAAAATGATATACCACCAACTGATAGAAGACATTTATAATCCATCCAACAGATAAAGGATTAGTATCCAGAATATATAAAGAACTATAAATAGCAAAAAGGAACTGTTAAGAAGTGTATCTCATACACTCACCCTTTTCTGAAGGTGACTGTTCTTCCTTCCCACCCACCACCAACCACATAGTTTTATATATGGAAGGAAGAGGGAAAGAGACAGAGAAACAGAGAAACATCATTGTGAGAGCAGAAAACCGGCTGCCTCCTGCACAACCCTTACTGGGGATCGAACCCATAACCTGGGCATGTGCCCTGACTGGGAATCTAACCAGCAACCTTTTGGAGCATGGGACTATGTCCAACCAAGTGAGCTATGTGGACTTGGCCTACCCCTGTATTTTTTAATTAGGAACAAAAATTTTTTTCCTCTTCAAACCTGAAGAGATGTAGGCTATAGCCTACACTCCCTCTCCCCAAATACCCAAATCCTACCCACAGTGAAACATCTCCAGTAAAACAATGAAGATGACATGCTAAAGAACACAGAGGTGGCATTCCACATGTATACCCATTCTTACAGATTGGTTACATGAGTAATGCAATTCTTTTACCTAATTGGATTACTGTAACTTGCAACCAAGAATTTAAAGATGTATTTAATGAAATTCTTAATAAGTAAAAAAAAAAACAAAAAAACACAAAACTATTCATTATTAATTAGCTCTTTAGTAAATAAATTAGCCCTTAAGTAATAAAACCATAAAATAAAAATCTGCAATCCAAAAAGAACATAATTAACACAGAAATAAATTCTACCTATTTTTAATATATGGCACTTATTTAAAATCAGGTCCACTACAAAAAATCATGATTCAAATAAATGTGCATATATTAAATATATTCTATAGGCTCATCCAATCATGATTGCTGAATCTTGATCATTTAGCACTTATATGCATTCTAATCCATTAACCAAGAGTAAAGCTAAAAAGTGACTTTTTTTTTGTCAGACACTCTGCAGTCATTACTAAGAAAGATGTCACTATAAACAAGATACTGAAAATAGCTAATTCTTTTGCCACTCCCAAGCACAGACCATTACTAACCTCCTTCCCCAGTGGCAATTGACTATTCATGTCTATCACATAAGCAAGTTTTAGAAGAGAATATCATGGCACATCTCACCTCTAGGTTACAAAATATCCTTAAAAGCTTCTTATGAAGGACTTACAGCAAAATTCTTCCTGACAGTCTGAATGAATTAGAACCACTTAGAGGGTTTAACCTGTTTTTCCACCAATTCCTCTCAAGGGATTTTTCCAGTGTCATAGCCAATCTAATTTGGTAAAACAAAGGTAAAGGACTTTCACCTATTGTGGAAAAGAAAATCCAAATATAGTCCATCTAGCCTGGCTGGTATGGCTTAGTGGTTGAGTGCTGACCTATGAACCAGGAGATCAGAGTTCAATTCCCAATCAGGGCACATGCCTAGGTTGCAGGCTTGATCCCCAGTAGGAGGCATGCAGGAGGCAGCTGATCAATGATTCTCTCTCATCACTGATGTTTCTATCTCTCTCTTCCTCTCCCTTCTTCTCTGAAATCAACATACACACACACAAATACTAGAGACCCGGTGCACAAAATTTGTGCACGGGGGTGTGGGGGGTATCCCATCCCTCAGCCCAGCCTGCACCCTCTCCAATCTGGGATCCCTCTCACAATCCAGGACTGCTGGCTCCCAACTGCTCACCTGCTTGCCTTCCTGATTGCCCCTAACCACTTCTGCCTGACAGCATAATCACCCCCTAACCACTCCCCTGCCAGCCTGATTGATGCCTAACTGCTCCCCTGCCAGCATGTTTGCCCCTAACTGCCTTCCCCTGAAGGCCTGGTCACCTCTAACTGCCCTCCCCTGCAGGCCTGGTCACCCCCAACTGCCCTCCCCTGCAGGCCTGGTACGCCCCAACTGCTCTCCCCTGCAGGCCTGGGTCCCCCCCAACTGCCCTTCCCTGCAGACCCAGTCACCCCCAACTTCCCTCCTCTGCTGCCAGGTCACTCCTAACTGCCTTCCCCAGCAGGCTTGATTGCCTCCAACTGCCCTCCCTTGTAGGCCTGGTCCCTCCTAATTGCCCTCCCCTGCTGGCCTGATCACCCACAACTGCCCTCCCTTGCAGGCCTGGTTCCTCCTAACTGCCCTCCCCTGCTGGCTATCTTGTGTCCACATGGGGGCAGGATCTTTGACCACATGGGGGCAGCCATCTTGTGCATTGGAGTGATGGTCAATCTGCATATTACTCTTTTATTAGATAGGATAGAGGCATGGTGCACGGGTGGGGGCCAACTGGTTTACCCTGAGGCGTGTCCCAGATCAGGGTGGGGGTTCCCTTGGCGTGTGGGGTGGCCTGGGCAAGGGGCCTGTGGTGGTTTGCAGGCCGACCATGCCCCCCAGTGACCCAAGCAGAGGCCCTGGGATCTGGGATTTATTTATCTTCTACAATTGAAACTTTGTAGCCTGAGGTGGAGCCGAGTCTTCAGCTTGCTCCTGGCGGCAGCCATTTCTGTTGGGATTTATGTATCTTCTATAATTGAAACTTTGTAGCCTTAAGCAGAGGCCAAAGCAGGCCAGGGCTGCAGAAGCTTAGCTTCCTCCATCGCCACAGGCAACCCTAGCCTCCGCTCTTTCCAGCTCCATGGCTGCTGCCATTTCTGTTGGGCTTTATTTATCTTCTATAATTGAAACTTCGTAGCATTGAGTGGAGGCCTGGGCTGGCAAGGACAGGCGGAAAGCTTCACTTCCTCCATTGCCAGGGAAACCCAAGCCTTCCTCCTGCTCTCTGTGGCTGCAGCCATCTTGTTTGGGTTTATTTGCATATTCGCTCCTGATTGGCTGGTGGGTGTGGCTGGTGGGCGTGGCTTATGGGAATAGCGGAGGTGCGGTCAATTTGCATATTACTCTTTTATTAGATAGGATATATACATGTGTGTGTATGTGTGTGTGTGTGTGTGTGTGTGTGTGTGTGTGTGTCTCCTATATAATAAGAGGCTAATATACAAATTGTCCCCTCAATCAGGAGTTGGACCAGAAGTTCAACTAGGGGGCAGGGCAGGGCGGCCAACCTCCTGTGGCCCTCCCCCTGGATGGCCCCCCCCCCTATCAGCCCCCCACCTTGATCAGGAGCAGGGCCAGCCAGCCAACCTCCCACGTCCCCTCCCCCCAGCCAGCCCAGCCCAATCAGCCCCAATCAGGGTGGGCCGACCAGACCCCACCCATGCACAAATTCATGCACTGGGCCTCTAGTATATATATATTCAAAATGTGGCAGAATGGGCTAAGATAGAGGCTAAAGTCTAGGCTGTGGACTACTCTTGCTTGACAAAGGTACTTGCAAAATTATTTTCTTTCTTATCAATTTAGGGAAAAAACAAAGCCCTGAAGTAAAAATTCCTTCAAAGATATTGTGGAAGTATATAAATCTCCTTTAAGTTCTCTTTCATGCATATTTCATTCTTTAAAATATGATTCATTAACTATCTCCCTCTGAAGCTAAAACACCACTCATTACTATTCCAACATGATTAAAGTACTGATTTCTTACTACTGTTCCAAAGACAGACAATACATAAATAATAATCATCTACCATTTCAAACACTGGAATTAGGGAGAGAACCAGCCAGGTTTTACCTGCAAAGAACCGTGAACCCCAAGAGGGCAGTTGGTAATGTGCTATGTGAATCACAGAATTCAGAGAGAACAAAAGAGAGTGCTTTGCTATCTTAGCAGAAATGGCCATTAGCTTGGGCTTCTCTTACCAGCATGTCGGTGGCACTGAGATAGTGCTTGCTGGCCATGCACTGTTCCAGCTTCTGAGGCACTTGCTTGATATTCTCAATTTCATCCAGCAGATTCAAGACATGTTTATGTTCAATTCCTTCAATCCACAGTTTCCGAAGCTCATCCCGTTTGCAGTGCAGCAGCATCTTGCATGAAAGCAGATTTTCTTTGACCTACAATTAAAAGATTCAAACTTGGGTCAGTCCAAAGTCTTGCCAGTCTAAACCCATATCTTTATTGTTCTTCTTTGGTACAATAAGTATCAAGTCCTCACTCACACACTCACTTACTCCCCTTGACTGCTCTGCTTGAAAATTTTTAATTCTGTTTCTGACACTGAATCTCTTGAGTACATCTCCACCTCTCTGTGTCTATATTTCTCTCCTATAAAATGAGAAAATTACTCCCAACCTACCTTTGAATGCATCAGGAAAAAACTACTTAGGATATTAAGAACTCTGAAAATAGGAAGTACCATATTGATGTTAATACTAGTATATCCAAAAGGGAACGGCTGATATGAGAAGCTGCACTATTCTTTCATCCCCATTCTTTCTTGCATCTCTCCTATTTAGCCGATAGGTCACTTGATCCATCCTTCCAGACCAAGAACTTCAGCTACAGTTTACAACCAAGGAATTGGGCATTCATCTGAACTGACTAAAATGAAGAGAAGACTGATTTCCAAAAATAGAGTAGACACATCCAGAGATAATCTCCAACTAAAAGGAATTGGGACATACCTAAAATTTTCTTTTACCATGCATTCTGATTTTTAAATATTAAATAACACAATGCTGGCATTCTCGTCGATCTGCACAGTTAGTGTCACAGCCTGACAAACAGGAGGAGGCGAAAAGAAGCCAGGCGGGTAGTCACATGTACAAACTTGATGAGTGCATTCTCATTTTCTACTCTAATGAAAAATGACTTTTCACAATTCACAGAACTACTTTCATAGACTTGACATTCCTTACATGTGTTTTTATTTAAATTAGTATTTAATAATTGTTTTTGGTCTTTGTTTGAAGTGAAATTTATGCGTGAATACATCTCCAGTGTATCATTTGATGAGTTTTAGCAAATGGATACGGCTGTATAATCCAACTCATCAATATACAGGTCCTTTCCATCACCCTAGAACGTCTACAGCTACGTTTTGGGGCATTGAAATCTATCCTCTTCTATGAGACTTGGTATGGTGTTACACATAACTACACTATGCTTCTGGTAATTGAAATGCTAAATTTCAACATTTTTCCAAGAAAGATGGAAAACATGAAGATAGAATGCTAACATTAGAAGGTTTCTTGAGAAAGCATCTCATCTTTTCCTATAACTTTAGAATAATACCTAAGTCATACTTTTATGAAACTCTCCAATGTAAAAAAAGCCCTGAGTAAGGAGATTTTGTACTCTCTTTAAAAGCACAATGGAATGATTATTAGCTTTTAGAGGGATCCGAGACCGTTTTGAAAATCTGTGGAAGATGGTCCTAATTACCTGTACTCCTTCCTGCAATCCCACCAAAGTGGGATTTTTAAGTATAAACACCAAGAAAAGAAAACAGAAAGGAAGGAAAAGCAAATAAGAGATGGCAAAAAACTTGGGAAGCTAGCAAGACAATGGATGGTTGGTAACTAATTAGCAGAGAAATCTGAAAAATCTTAACCTGGAGTGGGGTTTGCTAACCCTGAAAAGGAGGTACCAAATATACTGATGGCAGGAATGCGGTTAGAACTTTCTATAGGAACTATTGTGAGCTCTAGATCCTCATCAAACCACACAGACAGGTAATTTCCTCCTCCCACCAGTAGCCAAATAGGAGGTTTATAATCTGATGGAACTGAAGGAGAAAGAAGATGGGCCAAGAAATGCTGGATGGAAAAGCACTGACTAGAAAACAGAAGGCTCCAGTCAAAGTGGATCTAAGGAACAGTAAGACCCTTGGCTCCTTGTGGATCCTCAGCTTCCTTCCAAGGTTGCCTCCCGTAACACTCAGCTTGACTTTTAGCTCCAACACAGGGAACTTACGGCTTTTCCCTGGCACATGTAACCAGTGAAAAGAACTATAGATAGTGACATTTGAGTTTTCACCAAAGAAACTGCCCAAGCATCACTCAATAAGCCTCATATCATGCTCTGAGCTTCATTGTGCCTCCCTCTTACATATAGTTAGCCAAGGATCACCAGACAGTCAAGGAGAGCCTACAACATGGAAAGATGGGAATCAAAACAAACAAAAAGAAAAAAGTACTAGAGGGAAGGAAGAGGGGAACAAACTATTCAGGAAACAGTTTTTTTAAAACTATAATTAATATTCTTAGGAAAAACAAGAGAAGATATTATATCAAAGAACAAAATAAAAAATAACTTCAAAATTAAAAATATGATAGGAAAAAAATCCAATACAAACATTAAAAAATACCCTTGAATAAATATCAAAAGAATAAAACATTTTAAAAAAAAGATATAGGTAAAAAGAAGATAAAAGAAAATGAGGAGATTGATCTAAGAAATCTAATACTTGTCAAAGTGGAGTTGGTGTGGGTAGAGATGAAAAAAATGAAGTGAAAAATGTACCAATAAAATAAAATGTCCAGACCCAGCCTGCGTGGCTCAGTGGCTGAGCCAGGAAGTGACAGTTCGATTCCCGGTCAGGCACATTCCTGGGTTGTGGGCTCCATCCCCAGTGTGGGGTGAGCAGAAGGTAGTCAACCGATGATTCTCTCTCATCGTTGATGTTTCTATCTCTCTCTCTCCCTCTCCCACTTTCCCTTCCTCTCTGAAATCAATAAAAATATATTTAAAAAATAATAATAAAAGAACAAAAGAATGGGTTTTCAAATTGAAAGTCACACATAGTGTTCAAGACAATGAAATAAAAACAAGACCCAAGCAAGGGCACATTATTGTGACAAGTAAGAACAAAAGGGATAAGGAGATAATTTTGTACAAGAATTCAAAGGCGGGGGGTTGCAGGGAGGGGGAAGAGGACTCATACAAATGACTGTGAATCTGAATGCATATCAGGATTCAAGCTGTCACACAATAAACCTTATATGCACCTATCTCACCAAGCTGGTGAAGAATGTGCTCCATCAATACAAGACAAAAAAGGAAGAAACCCAGGATCCAGGGAAGGGGGCTGGGGATGCACCAATGCAGATGAAAAGCAACGGGATTATTCAACCACTGACTCCAAGAAAAACAACAACAAAATTACACAAGCAAATATAGTATGCTGGATGACCTAGATCAGTGGTTGGCAAACTCATTAGTCAACAGAGCGGCAAACCGCAGCTCAGGAGCCACAGTTTGCAGACCACTGGCCTAGATATAAATATTTATGTAGTTATATAGAATAGGCACTATTTAACCAAAACTAGGATACAACTATATAGAGAGGTTGAGGAAAGAAGATGTGGTGGGTGGGGGAGTGGGAGGAGGACTATGTCCTCATCTTCCACAGCTGGAAGTTCATATGTAGTATCTAAAACAGAAAAACAGTATAAACATATTACTTAGAAATAAAGAAATAGAAATATCTGAAGAAAAAAACTAAGAGTAAAAGTCAGTGCCTCCAGTGTTGGAATTGGGACTAGGGTAGGATGAGGTAGTGGAGTGCTGGTTTTAATCAGCATTCCTGATTTTATTTTATTTTTAAGGCCATTCTCAGATACTCTTGGAGTTCTTGGTCTCTGGGTTAAGAACTCTAGCTATTAAATCTATTATATTTTAAAATCTTAGTGAAAATCTATTAGAATTTGATTTCTGATATTCTACTCCTATCACCTTGGCTCTATAAATCTCACCTTTTTCCTCTGTAATTGTTACCATGGAAACAGTTAAAAATAAAATTTATATTATACAATGCCCAACTAGGCTCTTGATCAAGAGAAACTTAGAGTGTCAATAAATCTTGGCAAACTCTTTTCTATTTGGAAAAAGACCATTTCCAGCATTTCACTCTAGGATGTACACAATGTAATCAGCCCACTTACTGTTGCTTACTGCATGAAGGAAAAATGAAAAGGCAGGTAGCACTGGGGGAGGGTGACAGAAGGCATCAGGCTGGATGGAAAATGAGCATCACCAAAAGTATCCCCTAAACTGAGCTAGTTAACCGAAACTGCAGACATAAGAAGATCTAAGAACTTTTCATGCTAAACTGCCCTGAGGCTTCAGTTTTTTATTACAAAGTCACAGTTATGAAGACATGGTATTTTAAAAGTTGGGGGATGGGGGCAAACAGCCTGGTACTGGCATAAGAACAGACATATAGATCAATGGAATAGAACAGAGAATCCAGATATCGACCCAAACCACTATGCTCAATTAATATTTGACAAAGGAAGCATGAACATACAATGGAGTCAAGACAGTCTCTTCAATAAACTGTGTTGGGAAAATTGGACAGATACATGCAAAAAAATGAAACTAGATCACCAACTTATACCATACACAAAAATAAACTCAAAATGGATACAGGACTTAAACATAAGACGGGAAACCATAAAAATACTAGAGGAATTCACAGGCAGCAAAATCTCAGGCATATGCCAAAAGAACTTCTTCACTGATACTACCCCTAGCACAATGGAAGCTAAAGAGAAAATAAATAAATGGGACTACATCAAAATAAAAAGCTTTTTCACAGCAAAAGAAACCATCAACAAAACAACAAGAAACCCCACTGTATGGGAGAACATATTTGCAAATGTTATCACTGATAAAGGTTTAGTCTCCAACATCTATAGGCAGCTTATACAACTTAATAAAAGGAAGATAAACGATCCAATAAAAAAAAAAAAAAGGGCAACGGACCTAAATAGAATCTTTTCGAAAGAAGACAGAAGGCCAAGAGACACATGAAAACATGCTCAAAGTCACTATTTATCAGAGAGATGCAAATCGAAACAACAATGCGGTGCCATCTCACACCTGTCAGAATGGCTATCATCAACAAATCAACAAATGACAAGTGCTGGCAAGGATGTGGAGAAAAAGGAACCCTCGTGCACTGCTGGTGGGAATGCAGACTGGTGCAGCCACTCTAGAGAACAGTATGGAGTTTCCTCAAAAAAATGGAAATGGAAATCCCATTTGACCCAGTGATCCCACTCCTAGGAATATATCCTAAGAAACTAAAAACATGAATCAGAAAGGATATATGCAACCCTATGTTCATAGCAGCACCATTTACAATAGCTAAGGTTTGGAAACAGCCTAGGTGCCCATCAGCAGATAGATGACTGGATCAGAAAACTATGGTGCATCTATACAATGGAATACTATGCTGCCATAAAAAAGAAGGAATTCTTACCATTTTTAGCAACCTGGATAGAATTGGAGAACATTATGCTAAGTGAAATAAGCCAGTCAATGAAAGAAAAGTACCACATGATCTCACTCATTTGTGGATAATAAAAAACATATTATAAACTGATGAACAAAAAGATAGATACAGAGGCAGTAAAGCATCAGACTGTCAAATTACAGCGGGAAGGTTAGGGAGAGGTAGGGGAAATAAGAGATCAACCGAAGGACTTATATGCATGCATATAACAATAACCAACGGATGCAAAACATTGAGGGGTGAGGGCATGTATGGGAGTGGGGTGGGGGTGGGGGGGTAATGGTAAGATATGTACACATATAATACCTTAATTAAAAAAATGAAAAAAACAAAGTCACAGTTATGAAGACATGGTATTTTAAAAGTTGGGGGATGGGGGCAATACCAGTCAGCAATAAAAAAGAAATATGAATCTCAAAAACTTTATGCTGAGCAAAAGAAGCTGGGTGCAAAAGGGTACATACTATATGAACTTCTAGAAAAGGCCAGAATAACTTACAGTGATCATTTCAAATCAGTAGCTGCTTGAAACAGGATGGGGGGGTGGGGCTGTGACTGCCTGCAAAGAGGCAGCAGGGAACTGGGGTGATGATACACATTCAAGGGCATATACATTTGCCAAAACTCACTGAACTGTAGTCTAAAAATATTGCACTTCACTGTATGAAAATTATAGCTCAATAAATATGATTTTTTAAACAGAAAGGGAAGAAACAGGGCTATGTCCAAAAATGAATAAGATCTAAATGTGAGAAAGGTAGCAAATTATAAACATTTATCTCAATTGCCTGTTTCACTTTTATGAATGTCAGCACTTGAAATCTATTTATCAGGACAATTAAAATTTAAAAATTATGTTACGAATATTCTTCCTTAAATAAATCCATGAAGAGCCAAGCTGTTCAAATCATGACATCAAAACCCAAGCAGAAATTCTTCCTCAAACACAGGTTTCTTTTGCTTCCTGAGAATTCGAGTAACTTCACAATTGCTCCTCAACACCTGTTCAGCAATAGCAAGGATTTCAGTTTGAATATACAAGAACTGCAAGTCACCCTAATTAGAAAATATTAGAAAAATAGAAAATAAGGAAAACAAGGCCCAGGAAGTTACTGGGAACAATGTAAGAGATGATACACACAGCTGAGTAGTTGAGATTTTTGCAAACTTGCCTTGGGAAAGATAGAGAGGAGGAAAACTACCTGGGCCTCTCAATAACACTGTGGTAGCATTTGTGAGAGGAGTGGCAGAGACATCTACTAATATAAGAAAGGCTGAGGGATATAGGCATGGGGGAGAGGGAGGCGGGGGGTGTGGTGAAAAGCCATCACTTTTAAAACCTTAAATCAGAAAAGCACTGAACTTGGATCAAGAATGCAGAGGGAAATGCTTCTGAATGTGCATATTATTTACAATAAGTACAGCAAACATGCGAGCACCTCGCTGAAACTAAAAACTAGAAATCTCCTAAAGCTCCCCACATGGAAGGGCTGGTAAGTAAAAATTAATATAACAAATTAGTCTTAATTTTAAAAGCAAAAAAAAATAAAGATGTCTTCTTTTTTTATAGTAAAAATAAATGTATATATTAGTATTTTCATGGGTATTTTCCTGATATAAGTGCCCAGCCCATTTTTTCCAAAATCCTATAGAACAGGGGTGGGAACATCTGGCCCATGGGCCATATAAAGTTCAAGAAATCATTTAGTTGGCCCTGCCAAGGCAATAAGGGTGAGTTAATTAAATGTTTGACCAAATATAGCAGGCTAATTTTTAAGTTGATAATTTTGTATGGCCCGTTAATAATGTTATAAATATCCAAGTGGCAGAACAAAGGTTCCCCACCCTTGCTATACTAGTAGAAAGTACCCACCCCTGCTATGGAAAGTGCGTGGAAAGAATGAACTTCAGAAACACTGCTCACTATTCTCGTTAAAAAGCCCTTTATAACTACAGAGCACTTTAAGATTACCTTCAAACTCATTCCCATGCTTTTGTTCTCTTAGTTTTTCAGCTACCATTCTAAGATCTTAAATTCTCTGAGAGGTTCCACTCAACCTTTCCAAGGGCAATACTTAGCTCTTCAGCTGCAGAGTCTGGGTAGGATACGCAAATACAGATACTGTTCAACTTAATGGAAACATTTCCTCATAGTTCTTATGACTGCATCAGTGCACTGCAGATTACTGCCTAGATCTTAAATTACAGCATCTCGTTGTTGCCCACTGCTTAGCATGTCCACTTCTAGGCTTTTTTTCCCCTTTCTCATATAGCAGCTAAGATTTTCCATCTTATATTAGGGTTGTAAATATATTGCTACCAAAATCATGTTGTTCTACTTTAATTAAAGTTATTCCTCAGTCTAATTCTACCTTTGAAGGTATGCTTTCATAGAAAAGCCACAAAATTATTTAGTTAAATGTCAATGAATGTTGCATTATTTAACGATTAAGCCCTAACAACTTCACTTGAATAATCACGTATAGTTATTTCCAATTACAAACAAGAAAGATGAGTTGAGAGCTTGATCTAACAGTAACAAGGCAGCCAAAACTGGGATGAACTGTGAAGTGTTTGTGCACATGTCACAACAGAGACAAGCATCTGTGTTTTCCGTCAGCTTACCTGCTCCTGTGATAAGCACTGGATGGACTACTTAGTATCTTTAAAGAAATCTAATATCATCTTCTCCACCTAGTACACCAAGGAGGAAATACTCAAATGCCAACAATCATCACCTCTCTGGTCCCAGTCCTCAACTTGTATCTACCATATTCATCCATTTTGGTGCTACTGCTACAATTGTCAGACATGAGAAACTGACAGAACCTATGGACACTGACGTTTTCTAATGCAATAACATCTCATTTTGGCCAGTTTTACAATATATTCAACTGTAATGGGATTGCCCAAGTATTTTGTTTATTATCCACATTTCTTGACCTGATCAATCACTACATGGTATTCTATTTGCACTTTTTTTTAAATCTAGAATGAAATTCCAAAAGGACCTGACTGATGCAAAAAAAAACAAAAAAACTGGACTATCTGGGAAGACAGTCAAATCTGTCGGCTCATATCATCCTCCAGGACACAGATTCTACCAATACAATATAAATCTGTACATGAAACTACTATCAAAATTGGAAAGTAAACAGTTCTGTGTTCTCAAGCTTTTAAAGGTAACAAGACATGGCTATGAACATCTTCACCTGACTTGGTCCCCATTCAAAGCTATTCTCAGTATAACAGCTAGAGTGGCCTTTTTAAAATATTAGTCACATAATGTCATTGCTATGCTCAAAGCCTTACAACGGTTTCCCAACACACTCAAAGTTAAAACCGAGGTCCTCACAGGGACCAAGGTGATGCATGACCCAGCCCATCCACACCCCTCACCAGCTCTCATCTCTCTCCAGCCCATTGGACTCCTAACTGCTTCCCCAAAATTCCAGTCATGTTCCTGCTTCCAGAAACTTTTATATCTGCCACTCTTCCTTCCTGTGGTGCTTTCCTGATTCTCTCACCTCCTTCAGGGCTGGCTCAGATGGAAGCCTTCTCCAACCAACCTATTTAAAACACCAGCTCTCTGTTCTCCCTCCCTTGCCATTTTTTGGCACATCCCTTCTTAATATCTGTTTTACCATATTTTATTTATTTATTTATTTATTTATTTATAGTCTTCTCCCCTGACTAGAATGCGAACTCCATGAGGACAGGATTTTTATCTGTTTTATTCACTTCTACCCAAGCCCAGAGTAATGGTCAGCACAAAATAGACATTTAATGTACAGAGGCAATGTTGTTAAATAGCATCATTTGTTTGTTTTCCTCCCATTAGCATGTAAGCTCCATGAGGACAGGGACTGGTGTTTTCCACTGTTAGAGCCCCAGGACCTAAAACAGAACCAGACATGACAGGCTGTTAAATCTCAAAGGGAAAGGGGGTGGCGGAATAGGTTAACCAAAGAATTTATATGCATATGTGCATAACCATGGATACAGACAATAGTGCAGTGAAGGCCTGGGGAGAGGGGGGAGAGCAGGTGCAGGGTAAAGGGGGAGTCAATGGTGGGCTGAGAGAGGTGAATGGAGGAAAAAGAGACATGTGTAATACTTTCAACAATAAAGATTTTTTTTTAAAAAAACAAGGACAACTTTTTAAATGAAAAAATAATGACAGGGAGAGATTGGTGAGGAAATATCAATGTTTCCATGGTGATAAGAAATGCACTTTCACAGTACAAAATTGTCAGATTATAAAATGAAAATAAGTTCACTTTCATTTTTTCCCAACATGTTTCTTCTCCCATTTATCAATTATTAAAGACTTTCTGAAAAGAGCTTTAGCCCTTTCTTGCTCTTTCCAGTATTGAGGCTAATTCATAACACAGAATTATGTGACTTTCTTTTTCTTGACAACTGATATAATAAACACAACATTTTCTCTCTTGGTTTTCTTTTGCCTCAAGCTCCACCATACTTAAAAAAGAGGATGGCCGGTATGGGTCAGTTGGTTGGGCATCATCCCATGTACCAAAAGGTTGCCAATTTGATATTATTGGGTCAAAATGGACTACAGTTTATTTTAAATCTAGAGCAACTGATCTATACCTTTACCTAGTTTCACAGATAAATCCATAGGATGAACTCACTGCTTGTAAAGGCCAAGAATTACAGTATTCCTTTCGAAAATACCCAGTTAATTTTAAAATATAAAGAGGTCATCATATTGCTTCAAAGGGATTACTGATTTGGCAACTGTATTCTTAGAGGCTGAAACATACTAACAGCAGTCTTAGAATAGTTTATGCATCTGCTTATAAAAGCATGATATAAGGTCTAGAAGACAGGGAAGAAAACATGTGAGAATGCCATGAGCTCAGCTACAATTGAGCAGATAGAGTCCAGAGAGTCCCCACCTCAATCAAATGGCACAGAGCAGTACATTTCAAATGGTCTACTCAGCCCTCAGCCCACAGAGATGCTTAGAGGCAGCCACCAACTATGGAAGAGGAGACCAAGCCTGAGCTCCAGACCTCTCACACCCACATCAAACAAGAAGAGAACACAACCTCCCTGAATGTCTGTATGCTGGGGTTCTGGCAAATATCTAATTTTAAAAATGTCTGAAAACCAGCAGTAAGGGCTTAATCAGAGAGATCCAAGTTCAAATTCTAGATTTGTTGAAATAGGAATATACACCACCATGCCTCACAAGGAATCAGTGCTCAATAAGTGGTAGAAATGATTATCCATCAATGAGTAGTACTAAGAGGTATTAAAGGAGTGACCCTTCAAATACACAACCAAAAGCTACATAACTATAATGCGACAATACACAACATTTAGTTATCAGTGTATCCCTTAGCCAAATATAAATTTACCCCTTATGAACCCACTCTATCCCTTAGGTACTAGAGACATGGTACCCAGGAACCCCCAAGAGCTTTTCATGCACCTACCACAAAAGGAAGGAGTTGGGGAAGGAGAGGTGGAAGAAAGAAGAAAAGGGGCAGAAAGAGGAAAGAGAGAAGGAGAGGAAAACAAAGGGGAGAAAAAGAATGAAAGAAGGAGGGGGAAAAACCCCTCCAGAATATGAAAAGAAAATTACAAAGCAGAAATTAATACGTACTTGTCACTACTAAGAATTATATTCGAGAATTTTGGTATTCATAAATATTTCATTATATGCTTAAATAATTTATAAGTTAGATTTTCTTCACAAACATGACAAAGAATGTACAATGACTACAGAGAAAACACAACCAACTTCAAATTAGGTGACATACTCAAAGGTAAAATGAAAAAAAAAGTCAACTGCTACAACAATACACACACAGACACACACACACATACACACACACACTCAAAGTGTGATATGAGCACATTAAATACATTTGATACTCTGTGACGGGAGCATCAAATAGTAAGAGGCTCTAGACTCTTAAAACAGCTCTCCTCTTTGGTTTGGATTCTGTTCAGTCTTCCTCAAGTTGTGGCCATCACCTACGTCATTTCACAGTGAGAAGTAATGATAGGAGCCAAGGATAAGACATAGGAGAAGGAAGAAGCAAATTCTGGATGCCCTCTATGACCCTCAGGCTTTCCAGCATATGCAATCCGTAACTCCTGAAAGCACCCTTAGGAATCACTCGTTAAGGGCTATGGGCCACTGCACAACTCCTCTCCCTCAGTTATAACACCAGACAAGAGGAAAGGAGGCTCACCTGCTTTATTTTATTTCGGGAGTTGGTGATGCGCTCTGTGATGCTCTGGTACGTGCGGATAGCTGTTGTCAATTCTGTATAGTGCTGCACAATCAATTCATCCAGGTCACGATCACATTTCTCATAGGCTTCTTCAAGGCGACCCTTCTCATTTTCTCTGTCTTCAACATCATCACTGGTAGACAGGGTTCTGATAAAGACAGAGAATATATCAAGCTGAGTCAAACTTAAAGCAAAAAGGAAAAAAGTACAGCATAGGAAATATAGCCAATAATATTGTAATAACCATGTATGGTGCCAGGTGGGTACTGGAAATATTGGGGGAACACTGTGTAAAGTATATGATTGGTCAAACCACTTATGTTGTTCACCTGAAACTAACACAAAATAATATTGCATATAAACTGTAATTGGAAGAAAAAAGAAAGACCAGTGAGTCAATAAGCTAGCCCATTCATCCCACTAACTAGGCAATGAAACAATTTACTAAAAGAAAATAGGAAACCACCTACATAGTAAATTCCAATGCCCCCATCCAAATGGATTTGCTGGTTGCCTATCCAAGGAGCCTTCCATTCAGTTTTTCCTTGGCATGCCAACTGTAATTGGATAATAGGCAGCATGAACTCTGCAAGACCTGGGCAAGTCTTGATTTATTTGAATGAATCCTGGTAATTCCATTTCCCTTCCCAGTGACAAGTCTGACCACTGAGACTAAGGACTTCTAGGTAGGGTTTACTTGCAAGTAAGATTAACAGAAAGCAGGCCCCTTTTCCGAACACGGAATACTCTGATACAAAGCTGAGATACTTAAATAATTCAGCCATCTCACAACCATGGACGGGAAAGCTCAGAGAAATGCCAAGCTACTGCTATGACATCATTTGGCCACCAAAGCAGACAACCTTGCAACTGCCTGACCTCAGGACTTCTTGCTAGGGGAGATGATTAGGTCCCTTTCAGCTGATTGTCTTTTACATATAGCTGAAAGTGTCTTAACTGGTAAATTTACTCATACACTGAGGAGCCACCTTCCAAATAGCTTTTCTTTAATCCTCACCCAGTGATATGTTTTTATTAATTTTAGAGACAGAGAAAAGGAGAGGGAGGGAGGAACATAAATGGGCTGCCTCCTATACCCACCCTGAGCAGGGATCAAAAACCCACACCTGGGCATATGCCCTGACAGGGAAGTGAACCTGCAACCCTTTGGTGCATGAGACGATGCTCCAACCAACTAAGCCACACCAGCAAGAGCCCAAATAGCTTATTTAAATGACCTCGATTTGGTACAGAGCCCCCAGTGGCCTGGAAATCCTATCTAATAAAGGAGTAATATGCAAATTGACTGTCACTCCAACACACCAGATAGCTGCCCCCATATGGACACAAGATGGCCAGCAGGAGGGCAGTTGGGAAGGACCAGGCCTGCACAGGAGAGCAGTTGTGGGCGATCAGGCCAGCAGGGAAGGGTAGTTGAGAGGGACCAGGCCTGCAGGGAAGGGCAGTTCGGGGCAATCAGGCTGGCAGGGGAGCAGTTAGTCATCAATCAGGCTGACAGGGGAGTGGTTAGGGGGTGATCAGGATGGCAGGCAGAAGTGGTTAGGAGCAACCAGGAAGGCAGGCAGGCGAGCAGTTGGGAGCCAGCAGTCCTGGATTGTAACAGGGATGTCCGACTGCCCGTTCAGGTCCAATACTCCCAGGATCGGGCCTAAATGGGCAGTGGGACATCCCTCGAGGGGTCCCAGATTGGACAGGGTGCAGGCTGGGCTGAGGGACACACACCCCAAGCACGAATTTTGTGCACTGGGCCTCTAGTAAGGTCATATTAACTCTAAAATCTGTTAGGAAAGCAATAATAGGAGCTACACTGCAAGGTAGTCCCTGAATGTGCTATTCTTCCATCAGCACTAACAAGATTGATATGAATCAATAATAACCAGGGAATGAGATAGATACACTTATTAAAAACCTTTCAATAACTTTAGTTTGATGCATAGGCCACAGATCTTTGTTTCCTCTATTATTTTACTTGGATAATTTTTTTTAATTTAGTGTTATAATCAGCAACAAAGAAACCTTTTTCTCTTATCTGTTGGTTGTGGTAATTTAGAATTTCATTAAATTCCCTCAGATTTGTCAGCCTATACATTCTGCATAATTTATTTCATTTATCTTTTTTAATTTAGGGAGGGGTATTTTAGGCTCTCAATGATGGATGCAATCAATTATAAGTCCATCATTAGAACTGCTTTCAGAGATGGTCTGTCAGCAAATCAATCACATATCCACTCCTAGATATTTGCAAGCAAAATACTGTACAACAGACTTCTTCAAACTGTCACTTAGACCAAAAGATCTTAATTCATGAGCCACATAATATATAAAACTTGTTTTTCAATTCAGAGGGAGATTCAGCAGGCAAGTCTTTTACTTCAATCTAACCCCCTGAAAGAATTTTGTAAATGTGTTACGGATGCCAAGAGATCTGATCTAGCATGAAATTGGGAGTGGAGGGGAGAATGTAAGGAAGGAAAAAGGTGATGCCTCTAAGGAATGTGGGGTATACTCAGGAAATCAACACCCTGTGAACCCCAAGACTTAAAGGAAGGCCTTTCCCATGCCAGGTCTGTGTCCTCCTCTGTCATCTGGTGATCCTACACAACACTTACCAAGGTTACTTTCAGGTAGAGAAGACCATGCAAGTGTTCGACTAATAAATAAATCAGAGCAGAGAATTTAGGGAGAATTTGGTTGCAAAGACAGAGCTACCAACATCACTTGCATTATTTGTGGGTAGCTAAGGTTGTCTTCCTGTTGTTTCTATGATATACAACTTTGCTCTTTAAATCTGAAACCTTCCAGGCTGTTAATCAAAAGTAAAACACAATCAGAAAATGCCTTCAATTTATCAACTGTCCCAAAGGAAAGATCCCTAGATATTTAACTCTATGTTTCCCCTTATAAAAGCCAACCGCCACAGAATTTTCAAAGCTACACCACTGTGCATGATTTCCTCGCCACCACCATTTGCGGAAGGAAACATGCCAGACATTGCATACTATTTACATTAAGCAGCAGCATTACCACTAAGGACAATGTCAGGCCCAGAGAGGACCTCATCCTGGGCATCAGCTGTCCCTGCGACACATCACTGGAGCATTAGGAGTTATTTAGGAAAATCAAAGAGTTACTAAAATAAAGATTGAAAAGTAAATTGGTCTGTAGGGGGTTTCAGCTATTTTCATTTTTAGAGAAAGTATTTATATAAGGAAAACAGCCTGTGCCAGGGTTGTCCCACATTGGAAATTCTTTCTCTTGATGTAAACTGGGCTGAGTGACATTTTTTCCTTTAGTAAAAAATACTTATATTGGAAAACTCTGAAAGTAAAAACCATTCAAAAAAATTTAATTAAAGGGAAGTAAGGCAGCAAGGATAAAAAATAATAACGATGGCTGCTAATATTTAGAGAGGCTTAGTAGCTGCCAGGAAGCAGCTGTGCTACAGACTTGATAGAATATATGTTTAATCTTCACACAGCCCTGGAGTGGGTCCTATTACTATCCTCCCTCCCCTTTTTACAGATGCAGCAGCTGAGATATGAAGAGGTTTGCCCCACCTCATACAATAAGGGAAGGAATAGGATAGGGATTCAAAACCCAGGTAGGTCTGTTTTCTAAATATGCTGCTAACGGCTACAGAGTCATAAGCTCTGGAGTCAAACTGCCTAGGCTGGAACCCACCATTTACTGCCCCTGCGACCTTGGTAATCCTATCCCATTTTGCTAATCTATAAAAAGGAGCTAGTAAATACACCTTCCTTATAGGGTTGTTGGTTAGAATTAAATGAGATCAAACAAGGCCTGGCATATCATTAGAACTCAACAATGTCGGTTGTTGTTGCTAGCTACCATAGGTATAGTAGCAGTAGTACTGGTAGTAGTAGGAGAAGCAGTAAAGGCAGTAGCATTTTTCCACAATGTAATAGAAAGAACATCCTTTGGAGACACAGGTTCAAATTTCATGCCCCCAAGCACTAGATGATTTGGCACTGGGCATGAGATTTGACCTCTGATTCTCACTTTATTCCTCCTTAACGTCAAGAACTGTGAAGAGTCTGAGATTTTTATCCTACTTACAAGTTAACAAGCTGGCCTGCCACGGTTTTATGGATTCTGGTAGAAGACACAAAACTCCTGGGTCAGACTAAGGACTTTATTACTCACAGCACAGCAAGTAGCATGAGCACCAGCATATTTGTTCAGTGCCCGTCCCGCAAGTCCCATCGGGGTTAAGCCCAAATGGATGCCTGCACACGCTATGAATTACTGGAGAGAACCCTGAGCTTAGAAAGCCGAATATTTCATATTGGACAGTAAATATGCCTGCCCTTTGCTCTAGAAGACAAGATTCTATCTTCCAAGGATGCTTGCTAGCAAACACCCTAACAAGACAGTCTAAAACAAAGGGCACTCAGTGCATTGCTCAAAAGAACTCCCAAAACACAACACTCCCAAGGAGAACTGTCTCCCATAATGAAACGTAACTCACTGGGTTTCTCCAAGGAGTCCACGATGTCAAGTAAATACAAATTTCATTTCCAACCTCTGTTTTTATTTCAGCAAAATAAGACCAGAAATACAATGTCTCACACAATGAATATTTGCAAAATGAATGAATGATAGACCGTCAGAACAGACTAATTCCAGGGAGAAAGGTCCTAGGCATGCTACCAACACCCAGCAAATTTCAGTGTGAAGTCATCTTACTTTAAGCCAGTTACTTGATCTGAGCTGACAGCAAGGTAGAAGAGAACACTGTCATCTGGGCCAGCAGTCGCCAACCTTTAGGACCTCACGGACCACGAGTTGGCGACCGCTGAACTAGGCCACCCTTCAGCCAAGTCAGGAGGCCTCCTAAGCCTCCATGTGATGGAAAGCTCACTAACTCACAAAGCAATTCAGTGCAATTTTAAATGCCTCCCTTTATTACAAAGCCTTTTATTAAAATAAAATAAAATAAAATAAAATAATAAAAAAATAAGCCTCTTCATAATGTCTACCCATCGATCCTGGTTCCACCTTTCCCAGTAATACAAAATAAATCTATTTCCTCTTCCCTAAAATTTCTCTTTAAATAGTAAAGGTCTCTCAACACTTCCTTCTTCCTCAGGTTAAACACCTCCAATTTCCTCAAATGTTTCTTCCACAACACGGAAGCCCACCATTCTGCTTGCTGTCCTCTGAGGTCCCCTCAACAGCGGCTAACACTCACCCAAAACCAACTCCATGCCTGGCATCCACCTAAGTGGTCGACACATAGTAATTCATTTATTCCTGACAACAATTACGAGGGAGGTGCCATTATCACCACTCTTTCTCCCATGAAGAGGCTGTGTGGTTTTCCAGGCCCAGAGCTTTTCAGTAGCAGCTGGGCAGTCTGCTTCTTCAAAGCCTCCCTGTCCTGCCTCTGAAGATGAGCTACTCAGCTCTGAACACAACATACCCTCAATATGGTGTGGCCAGTCCAACAAGAGGAGATTCCATAGCCCACCATCTGGGCACTAGCCTGAAACTACACTGCATTTTTTATTGAGTCCAAAAATTATCCAAGATCCCTTTGATGTTGAGTACTAACAAAGCAGCTCTCACTCACCCTCTACCTGGAAAATTTTAAAACTAAGAGCACAAATATACTACATTTTGGGAAGAGGAGGTGTAAGTGAGGCACAGGATATAAATGAAGTGTCCATTACACACAAGGCCATGCGGTGGCTACCTTGCACACATAATCTAAGGCAGTGGTCAGCAAACTGCAGCTCGCGAGCTGTGGTTTGCCGCTCTATTGACTAATGAGTTTGCCGACCACTGATCTAAGGCAACCCTCAAAACAGTGTGGTGAGATAATATCACCACCCTTTTTACAGATAACAAGCAGAGGAACAGAGAGGCAGAGTAACTTGCATACATGTACACAGCTAATAATATCAGATTTGGAATGAAAACCAAGTATACTTGACTGCAAAGGCCACGCCCTTTCCACTATAATGTTACAAAATCCTACTCTTCCTGCCTCAGCTCTTGAGCTGCAGACTGCACCATAATCGGTCGAGAGAAGAGCTGACAGCTGAAAATGTAAAAAGAGCACTAAGCAGCAGTTTCAGTGGTAACATCACATCTGGACAAGAGGGTTTAAAAAGCATGAGCTAAATGACATGAGCAGAGAACAAACAGTTTAAAGTTGCCACCCCAAGATGCATTCAGGTTACAGAATCATCCTTTTTTTATTAAATTTATTGGGGTGACATTAGTTAATAAGATTATATAAGTTTCAAGGGTACATGTCTATAATACATGATCTGTATATTGCATTGTGTTCCCACCACCCAAAGTCAAATCAACTTCCATCACCATATATTTGGCCCCCTTTACCCTTTACTATCCTCCCACCCCCTTCCCTCTGGTAACTGTACTCTGTGTCTATGAGTTTTTGTTTTATATCCCGCATATGAGTGAAATCATACATTTCTTGGCTTTTTCAGACTTACTTATTTTGCTTGGCAGAATATTCTCAAGGTCCATCCATGTTGTATCAAGTGGCAGTATTTCATCTTTTCTTAAGGCTGAGTAGTATTCCATAGCCCAGTGGTCGGCAAACTATGGCTCACGAGCCACATGCCGCTTGCGAGCCGCGGTTTGCCGCTCTGTTGACTAATGAGTTTGCTGACCACTGCCATAGCCTCTGTATTTTGGGGTAGCTGGTCAAGTGTTTTGAAAGGAAAATAACTAGTCACCATCACTGGCTCCTACTAGGGAGCAATTTTGCTTTCACTTTGGACTTAATAAAGTAGTGGAATGCAGGCAGGACAAAGTACACAAAAGTCGATATCATTCTTTAAAAAGACAAAAGGAAGATTAAGTAAAAGAAAAAGCACACCTATGAAAATAAATTTAGCCACCCAAAGGTAACCCATCATTCAAGAGGAACAGTAACCTTCAGTCAAAGACAGAAGAAGAGGATGCAAAAAGAAAGAAGACAAATCTGGAATACTACCATCAGAAATACACCAGAAATAGTTCTTACCACTCTCATCAGATATGGCAAACATGAGGTGTCTGCAACTTCCAAGCTCTTTGACCTTGGACAAGTCACTAACTTCTCTGAATCTGTTTCTTTCCTTGTCAAAGAGACAAGTTAATAAGAGTACCTGCCTCACCAAGTGGTGGTAAGGATCAAAGAAGTGTGTAAAGGGCTTTGTAAAATATAAAGTGCAATTAAAAGTGTGGACTTATCCATCATTAGGAACAAAGTCAGTCACCTGTGAATCAAAATGCTGTTAGCCCAAATTCCTTAACGCCTCCCCCACTGGAAAGCCCTGAGATATTTATTTATGTCCCAGGTCAGACCTTTCTCTGTATTCTTAGTGCTGGGTGCACTAAGTGCTTGGGAAAAGCTAAGGAGCAGCAGCCAGATGCAGGATCTGAAGGAGGCACAGAAAGCAGTTCCCTGTGCTAAGAAACAACTGCAGGCAAATTATCTCCCACGAAGTAATGTCTGTTCAAAAATGTCTAGGAAAGGACAGACAATAGTACTGTGACCCTATTTAGTTCATTTATTCATTCAACAAATAGTTATTAAGCACCTACTACTTAGCAAACACAGCTCTAAGCAACTAGAGACTCAGCTGTGGCAAAACCAATCCCTCCCTCATTAAGCTTCCATTCTTGTGGGGAAGCAATAAAACAAATAGAGAAACATGTAGCACATGGAGGCAGGGAGTAGCAGCTATGGAAAATGGAAGGCAGAGTAGGAGGATGGGGACTTATGGAGACCAGGAAGGGCCTCTCCCATAATGTCTGTATTTGAATGGAGCTTTCTAGGTACGAGGGAGAGGAAGGTGGCATATCCAGAAAAGCTGATTCCAGAGAAACAGAAGATGGACAGGCCATGAAGCAGGAAGTGTTTGTCCTGCTCAAAGAAGGAATCGAAAGGTGATCTATGTGGTTTTAAAAAAGTGAGGAAGGGTGACAAGGGCAAGATGAGGTCAGAGAGAAGCCTGAGAGCCAGATCAGTTACAGTTTTGTAGGCTTTCACACTGAAAGTGTTCTTTGAAGCCACTTGGGGGTTAGCACCCATGCAAAGAATGATAGCCTTCAACCAGCATTTAATAATGAATACGAATACTGACTAACAATATTTACTTTCAAGTTTCATTTTATTTCTATCCTAGCTCTTTCCAAAAAAAGATCTGAGATGACTTGTACAAGAATCCTATATAATAAAAGCCTAGGTGGCATCGTGCAACGTCATCACAAGATGGCCGCCGTGATGTCATCACAAGATGGCCACCACAAGATGGCTACAGGGAGGGCTGTTGGGGGGCGAACAGGCCAGCAGGGGAGGGCAGTTGGGGGCAATCAGGATGGCAGCAGAGGGCAATTGGGGGCCATCAGACCGTCAGGGGAGGGCAGTTGGGTGTGACCAGGCCGGCAAGGGAGGGCAGTTGGGGGTCATCAGGCCAGCAGGGGAGTGCAGTTCGGGGCGACCAGGCCAGTAGGGGAGGGCAGTTGGGGGCGACCAGGCTGGCAGGGGAGGGTAATTGGGGGTGACCAGGCCTGCAGGGGAGGGCAGTCAGGGATGACCAGGCCTGCAGGGGAGGGCAGTCAGGGGTAACCACACCTGCACGGGAGGGCAGCTGGGGGCAACCAGGCCTACAGGGAAGAGCAGTTGGGTGTGACCAGGCCATCAGGGCAGGGCAGTTGGGGACGAGATCAGGCCAGCAGGGGAGGGCAGTTGGGATGATCAGACCTGCAGGGGAGGGCAGTTGGGGGCAATCAGGCCAGCAGGGGAGCAATTAGGCATTGATCAGGCCAGCAGGGGAGCAGTTAGGGGGTGATCAGGCTGGCAGGCAGAAGTGGTTAGGGGCAATCAGGCAGGCAGGCAAGCGGTTAGGAGCTAGTGGTCCCGGATTGGATTGTGAGAGGGATGTCTGACTGCCAGTTTAGGCCCAATCCTGCAGGCCTAAATGGGCAGTCAGACATCCCCCAAGGAGTACCAGATTGGAGAGAGTGCAGGCTGGGCTGAGGGATACACACCCACCCCCCTGTGCACGAATTTTGTGCACCAGGCCTCTAGTGTAGATAATAAAGCCCTGGCCAGTATGATTCAGTTGGCGGGAGAGTCCTCCCGTATACCAAAGGGTTATGTATTTGATTCCTGGTCAGGGCAAATACTTAGTTGGAGGGTTTGATTCCCGGTCAGGGAATGTCTGAAAGGCAACCAATCAATGTTTCTCTCTCACATCAATATTTCTCTCTCTTTTTCTCTCCCTCCCTTCTAAAATCAATAAGTATATCCTCGAGTAAGGATTAAAAAATAAGAAGGAAGGGAGGGAGGAAAGGAGGGAGGGAGGGAGGGAGGGAGGGAGGGAGGGAGGGAGGGAAATACAAATGAGAAAGTAGAACTCATTAGAGAGATGCAGGACAAAACAATGCCATGTAAATGTATTCTGGTCGTTTGGGCAAACATAGATTAAATGAAATGAGCACCCCCCAAGCTAACTCTGGGGTTCCTAGTAGCCAATTCAAAAAGGGAAACATAGTCAATTATATTGTTGTCATTGTTAAAATGACAGATTCCAGTTCCACTAGGATGCAAACTTTAAACAAGTCTTAAATTCTAAAATAAATATTTCACTTAAAACAATAAAGAAAACATTATCCTATAATAAAAGCCTAATATGCTAAGTGTCTGGTCGGCCGTTCAACCAATCAAAGCATAATATGCTAACGATATGCTAAGGCCGCTCAACCACTTGCTATGACGTGCACTGACCACTAGGGGGCAAATGCTCCAACCAGTAGGGGATGTCGGAGAGCCAGTTTCAGCCCTACAGTGTAAGGACCTGTTGCTATGACGCACACTGACCACCAGGGGGCAGACGCTCAAAGCAGTAGCTGACCCTTGGTGGTCAGCACCAGGGGGAGCGCCGCTCAGCCAGAGCCAGGCTCACATCTGATGAGTGCAGCAGCAGTTTGTGGGAGCCTCTCCCACCTCCGCAGCAGCGCTAAGGATGTCTGACTGCCGACTTAGGCCTGCTGCAGGAAGCGGGTCTAAGCCGACAGTCAGACATCCCCCGAGGGCTCCCGGACTACGAGAGGACACAGGTGGGGCTGAGGGGACCCCCCCCACCCCGAGGTCACGATTTCATGCACTGGGCCTCTAGTCTATATATATATATATATATATACACACACATACGCATAATGTGCAAATAGACCAACAGTGGAACTACCGGTCACTATGACACGCACTGACCACCAGGGGGCAGATGCTCAACGCAGGAGCTGCCCCCAGCCCTGCTGGCCAACTTCTTGGTCCCTCCCTCCGGCTGGCAGGCTCTAATCGCCCGACGGGGAAAGGGGAACCAGGGGTAGGTGGCGGCAGACACGGGTGGCAGGGGGCAGGGCTGGCTGCCAACAGCTGGGGAAGATCGGCTCTGATCACATGGACCCTACCCATGCACAAATTTCATGCGCTGGGCCTCTAGTACAATATAGTGGACAATGTCTGCAACAACCTTTGGGAAAAAAAGTAATTAATTTTATATAACCATTCCTTATGTCATTCAAGAACATAACATTAAAATTCAACTCAGACCTACAGATTTTGAAAGATTGAATATAGTCCAAGTAAGAACTTTTCTAATAATCCTTTTCAAACTATGGATAGAAATTAGGGAATTTATAGAACTAAATGGATAAAATCAGGTATTATGAATGTCCTCCTCTCAGCAAACATTTTAATAGTTCAAGCTGACCAGAGAGTGATTGTTTTTAAAAAGAGTCTACATTGCAAATATTTGGCATTAGAGGGCTAAACATCATAAGCCAGAAAAGCATGCAATAAGGTTGACAACCAATTATAAAAAATCAAGAGCCTGGCCAGAGCTCTTTGCTGAGCCCCAAGATGACCCACAGGTATTGACAAACTATCACTGTGGAAGCCACCCAATCTGAAGTATTTTGTTATGGCAGCCTGAGCAGATTCATACATCACCCTATAAAACACAAGCAGTGTTATTTTGATTAGGTAAATTCTCAAGGCAGATATTATCAGTCACCCTCCCTTACCATAGCAACACAAATTCTTGTCAAACCCACAAGAATTATCTGCCTAATACAGCCTCAGACAACTAAACTAATTAACCTGTTTTAAGAAACCAGAGGCCCGGTGCACGAAATTAGTGCACAGGTAGGGTTCCTAGGCCTGGCCAGTGATCAGGGCCGATCAAGCCTTCTAGCTGTCAGTCTAGGTCTTCCTTCTCCGGCTGCTGGCCAGGGCCTTCCTTCATTCTGTGCCACCCCCTGGTGGTCAGCACACATCATAGCAAGTGATCGAACTCCTGGTCTCCTGGTCAAACTCCTGAGGGGACACTTTGCATATTAGCCTTTTATATATAGAGAGAGAGTTACATAATACACCTGAAATTTGGAGACACCTACAAAATAATTAGCATTAAGTCATGCTTTCTGAAAACAGCGAACAGGCTAAACCAGTGGTCGGCAAATTGCGGCTTGCGAGCCACATGCGGCTCTTTGGCCCCTTGAGTGTGGGTCTTCCACAAAATACCACAGCCTGGACGAGTCTATTTTGAAGAAGTGGCGTTAGAAGTTGAAGTTTAAAAAATTTGGCTCTCAAAAGAAATTTCAATCGTTGTACTATTGATATTTGGCTCTGCTGACTAATGAGTTTGCCGACCACTGGACTAAACTGTCTACTAAGGGCATTCCTCGTTGGCATCCAGTGATTTCTCCTCTAGGAATAATAAAGAGTAACAAAACAATTAATGAAAATCCCTTCAAACACCTCAGAAAAACGAAGTAAGACTCCACATAGCCAAAATCACTTATGAGGAAGTTACAGCTCAATAGAGCACAATCAACGACAAGAATCCAATCTCCTCAGTGATCCATCCCCATTCTGGAAAGTACGAAAATCGACCTCCGGAGCAACAAAGGGGATGCCACTGAGCCCTGGCACTTCTCCCTCATCAAACACTGAGCCCCTCAATCAGCGCTACCTCCTCTCGCACTAGGACCATTCTAACTAATTTTTAATTGCATAACAGAAAGAGCAATAAAACAAGGAGTCATCTTTATTTCCAAAATATTCTAACATTATCATAAAAGTAAAAACTAAATATTTTAAAACTCTCAACAAATACTCAAAAGTTAACTAGTTCCGGAACTTCACTCCAGGTAGAACAAAAATTAACTAGTGATCTTTACTAACCAATTAGGTCACTGATCTTTCTAAAGCATAATATTCCTTTTTGCTATTGATGCCAACACAAGAAAAAAAGAGTCTAGAGATGACACGATTCTTCAAAATGTTATCCTATTTTCTGTCCAAACTGCTTTTTACCAGGAGATATTAGGTTACACTATTAGGTCTATTTAGCCCTTGTCTCAAAGGGTGAGCATCAGATTTTCTTTCCCTTTAAAGAGCCAAACAGCCGACCTAAGAAATTCCTGACAGCAACAAACACGTACCCTATCAGCAGGGAACTGAAGGCAGTGCCAAGTATGAGTTGAGTGAAAGCAGGAACTGAAGAGGAGGAAAAGAGATTGCTATGAATCTAAACACTAACCAAACTAGCTGAGAAGGAGGTCTTTAAAGATAGTTTATACTAAGCAGAGCACTTTGTGTATGATAGGCAGTTTATTAATGCTTCTGTTTGTTATAAAAATAACAAACCCTCATAATTCGGAGTTAACGGTAAAAAAAAAATCACACATTAAAGAAATGTTTGAGATTTGTATCACTATAAAATCACACTAGATATGGCTTCACTCAAAGCATAACCAAATTTATATTACACTTTTTAAAAATATATTTTATTGATTTTTTACAGAGAGGAAGGGAGAGGGAGAGAGAGTTAGAAAGATGGATGAGAGAGAAACATCAATCAGCTGCCTCCTGCACACCTCCCACTGAGGATATGCCCGCAACCCAGGTACATGCCCTTGACCGGAATCGAACCTGAGACCTTTCAGTCCACAGGCCGGCGCTCTATCCACTGAGCCAAACCGGTCAGGGCTACATTACACTTTTTAATTGATTTTATTATATTCAATTACACACTGCAATTGCTTGTTTCCTAATTGTCTTATTAGAGCTCAAAAAATACAAGATAATTCCATCCCAATTGATAGCAAGTCACGATGACAAACAAGTCCCTGTGAAAAAGTTTTCTGAGGCATAAAAACAACATCCCTTAATTCAGTACAAAGATTCATTTACTACCAAGTGACAGGAAGCAATTTCTGCTTTAAAGTCAATTGAAAACTCACTGGTGTCTTGCTTCAGACAGCACTTAGGGCCAATTACTACACCAAACACATGCAGTTTTTCAATATTTCAATTAACTCGGTTATACAAAACACTTCTGGGGACCAAAGCTATAAATCTTGTAGCCAAGAGAGAAGGCCATTATCTAAAATTAAGTAAAATCACCCCCACTAACACATAAAACTGAGCCCAGGGTTGACAAAGTCAAGTTAAAATCTACCCTTACCCTTACTGACTCTCTTTTCCCTCTTGCATGTTAAGCCCCAACTCCTCCTTAAGCTTTGTCCACAGTGATCTTATTTTTCACCTCCGGTGGAATGTTTTTGTTATAGCATTTGTTCATTTTCAGGGTGTATGCTGTTGCCTAATGTGGAGTTTCTGGTGAGTTCCTCCGAAATGATGTTTTTTAAGATATTAATAGGTGTAATTTGGTCATGTTTGGAAATTCTGGATTACACAAATTGAAGGTTTCTTAACCACAGACATCCAGGAGACTTGAATATGATAATGTGCACGGTGCCTCTGGGAGGGAGGGTGTCAGAGTAGGGACTGGGTGGACAGGTCATGAAGATACATTATTTAGCATTTCTGCAATTTATTAATCTACAGAACCCCACTCTCTTCCCTCTCCCCACCACATAACATACATAAGCATACATACACACAATTTTATTAAAATTTTCGAGCACGTACAAAAATTAAGATACTTGTCGAATAAGCCCAGCTTCAACAACTTTAAACACATTCCGATCTTGCTTCATCTTTCACTGACTCAACCTTGTTTCAATTACTTTGAAGCAAATCCTACACACATCATTTTCATTAGTATGTATTTCAGTGTGTATAGCTTAAGAATAACCTTTTTTTAAAAAAACAAAGCTACAATGCCAGTAACTCAGCTTTTTTAAAAAAGTAAAATGCTAATTGGCTTTTTAAAGTGTATTTGAATCACCTGGAAATCAAGGCAGATTCTAGTGGGTCAGATGATGACTGAGAGTCTGTATTTCTAACAAGCTCTCAAGTTATATTTTGAGTAGGATACAGTTGGAGAGCTTACACCATGCATCTTCACAATTTATAAAAGCAGAAAACAAAACCGGTATTGTCATCAAGATAAGAAGATGAATGGAACCGACTAAGAGTCAAGACACAGACCCACATTAGTCAACAGATTTTTATAAAGGTGCAGAGATATTCAGTGAACAAAGGATAGTCTTTTCAATGAATGGTATTGGAACAAGAGGGTATCTGTACACACACACACACACACACACGCGCGCGCGCACACACACACACAACACTGTAGAAAAACTGACAGGGATGCTGAAAGTGTTCTCTATTTTGATGTGATTATACAGGTAAAAATTCATCAAGCCACACAGTTAATGTGTGCACACTTTACTATACATATGTATACCTGAAAAAGGGAGACAAAGTAAGCATATAAGTTAGCATACAGGCAAGGGCCCATATTTATTTTCAAAAAATTATTCCTATCAATCCATCCAACATTTCATACACACTGAGAGAGAGAGAGAAAGAGAAAGAGAGAGAGGGAGAGAGAGAGAGAGAGGGAACCCACATGTATGAGAAATATGTCTGGAATTAGGTTCATCTAATTTCAATGAAGGAAACTTCTGAAGGATAAAGTTTGAAATTTTTTTCATCTTCACATTTTTCTGCATTTCCATTGTTTAAATTCCTTTAATGAGTGCATACTATTTTTATAACAATATAGTGATTTGCTAAAAATTGAAAGCAGTTATTAAGAGTAGTTAATTCTAGATGAAGAGAATATGAGTAATTTATATTTTCTTTTCTGTAATTTCTATATTTTTAATTCTCCCACTTAAAAGTATTTATATAACTACACATTAACATGAAAAAGTTTTGTTATGCTAAAAAATGTTAACTCTGTTATAATTACAATTATTCTTTGCATGCATGTGAACAGCATCCACATGAAAACCTTTAAAAAAGGAAGTGAGGAAGTATTTTGGGAAATGAGATTGTTGGACAATGTTTCTCTTTTATGACTACATTGTTTTATGTTTGTGTGATATGATTTTTATAAAGGGAAGTGTTCCAATGACAAGTATACATAGGAAGAGAACAAAAAGCATGAAACAATGCTGAAGATCCAACATATATTCAACAATGGAGAAAAGATAATCTTTCAACAAATGGTGGTGGAACTACTGGACAACCACATGCAAAACCATGAATGTACATACAGATCTTAAACCCTTCACAAAAATTAACTCAAAATTGATAACAGACCTAAATATATAACACAAAATATAAAACTCCTAGAAAGTAACACAGTAGAAAATTTAGATGATCTTAGATATTGCAATGATTTTTAGATACAACACCAAAGAACCAATAAATGAAAGAAATAATTGATAAGCTGAGTTTCAATAAAATAAAAACTTCTGTTCTGGAAAAAACACTGTCAAGAGAATGAAAACACAAATCACAGACTGGGAAAAAAATCTTTGCAAAACACATCCAGATACATCCAACAGCAGTGTCTAAATGACAGTGAAAGAAACACTCCCCTGGTAATATTTTAATACAGCATAGTTAGTAAAGACAATCATCAAAAATATCCAGTTTCTGGTATATATAATGGTATATGACTCAGCCATTAAAATGAGATCCTGCCATTTGCAAAATGGATGGACATAGAGGCTATTATGCTAAGTGAAATGAGTCAGACAGAGAAAGACAAATACTGTATGATTTCACTTATATGTGGAATCTAAAAACAACAAAGTAAACAAACAAGCAAAAAAAGCAGAAATAGACTCATAGATACAGAAAATAAATGATGGTAGCTGGAAAGGGGGATAGATGGGTGAAAAGGGTGAAGGGAAATGAGAGTCACAAACTTCCAGTTATAACATAAATTAGTCACAGGGATGTAATGTAGAGCATAAAAATATAATCAATAATATTGTAATAACTATGTATGATGATAGATTGGTTACTAGACATCATGGTGATCACATCCTAAGAGAGGTAAATGTCAAATCACCATGTACACTTGAACCTAATATAATATTGTATGTCAACTATACTTTAATAAATAATAAGTTTTTTTAAAAAACCATGAGGAAATAGATACTCTAATATACCACTTATGGGATTGTAAATGATCATCTTTCTAAAGTATACTTTGGCTCTGTCAGAATACAAAAGGCACATATACATGTTCTAATGCAGCTATTCCACTGCCACTGCCATAAATTTAAATTCCTGGGTATGCCCCCTCACTGCAATATAATTTTAACAGAAGATAAAAACAAATAAACAACTAAAGTGTCTGTTTAAAAACTAATAGATTATGGTGTATCCATATGACAGAATGCTACATAGCTACTGAAAAGAATAACAGAAATCAGTGTGTGCTTCTAGAAAATATCTCAAAGATAAAGTAAAACAAATAAACAAAGTTTTAAAGTATACACAGTATGATCCCACTTGTTTAAAGAATATATATACTATTTATAAATATTCCTTAAGAATATACAAATTCATAAACAGTATTATACTAATACATTAAATATTTTTTTCATTAAGATTATACATTCACACATACTTAAATATAGTCTTCTATTTTCCTCACAGAATCACAAGACACTTAACAGGGTTATGTTTTAGGAAGGAAATGAACAAGAAGAAAAGTCTTTACTTCTTTTTATTTTGTTCCTCTTCAAATATTTGAATTTTTAAATACATGACTAATTTTAGAAAATTACACATTTAATTTTAGAAATCATATGTATAATGTTTTAATGGCAGCAAAGATGAGCTAGGCACAGATCACTGGCCCTTCAATTTGCTTGCTGATAATCTTTGTGTGTGTAATCTAATAAGTATGTTTTATATTTTATGTTGGTTTACATTTTTTTTACATAACACATAAGCATACATATATTTAAATCTAGCTATTTAGCTGACTCTCAAATGATCAAATAATAACCATCTTAATTCAGCTATACAAGGTTCCCTGGGTATAAAGAGAATATTCTGATAACTGGAATCAAACATTCTAGCCAACCTGGCAAGAATAGGCTGGATGAAAATGAACATAATAACCTGGTGGCTATCTGGCAAACATTAAAATAAAGTTTCTAACCAGAGAATGCAGATCCTAAAAATGAGGAAATGAACATGACTTCTCTATGCCAAACTATGCTGGGCACTTTCACGCACTCTTAATTTCCCCAACAACCATAGCAGATCATTATTCCCATTTTACAAGTAAAGAAACTAAAACTGGTGGTTTCAAGTAACTGGTCCAGAGTTACTTTACATGGATAATACAGTAAGTTTCTACTAACTATACCATACCTCCCACCAAAGACTGTGACCACATCTACCTACAAGTAATTGCTTAAAAAAAAAAAAACACCTGACCAATCACCCAACATTTAAACCATATATATGCCTCAAAGCCTTCAAGAAATTCCAATGTTAAAAATTACACATGCCCTGGCCGGAGTCGATCAGTTGGTTGGAGTGTTGTCCCATACACCAAAACGTGTCGGGTTCGATTCCCAGTTAAGGCACATACCTAGGTTTCAGGTTCAGTCCCCATTGGGGCATGTATGGAAGGCAAGCACTCAATTTTCTCTCTTACATCAATGTTTCTCTCTCCTGCCTCCTCCCTCTTTCTCCAAAATAACAACAAAGTGTCCTTGAGTGAGGATTTTTAAAAAATTATGCAAGAGGTTAGAAACTACAACATGGATTCCCATGATATTAATTCTGCATGTTTAGCCAGAAAAAAATGATTTATTTTCGCCCCTTGCATCCACATATGCTGTTGGATGTCCCAGGACTCTCAGAAAGTTAAAAAAGTGTTTAGTCTCCAGGTATTCTAGTAGTAATTTTCAAAATGTATCACTCGTGACAAGACTCCGAGGGTGCAAAGAGAGCCAGAAACCCTAAAAAACATTATGAAATGGGCTCAAATAAAGAGAGAAGGTGGTGCTGGAGACAACACTGACTACCTAGGGCTCTGCTCTGAAGAGTGTCCGCACCCTCTCCCACCACAAACAGGGTCGTGGAACTCAAAGCTGCTTGTTCAACACTCTCATCAAAGCCTGGGCCCCTCAACAGTGTTCTCTGGATTAAATATGGGGCTCACCAAAATACTCTGTGCAATTTAACAGGTGTTCTCAATGAAGAATTTGCTTGGTTTTTGAAATTTCATCTTCAAAAGTTGATGAAAACATGAGCCTTCAATTCCTTCAAACCTCCTTGACATCTGTAACCTCCTTGACATCTGTAACCTCCTTGACATCTGTAATATCTGTCTACAAAATCTCTATTCCGAGGTTTCTGTAAGGTCTCCTCAAGTCACAGTCAAGTTTGTCTTCCCAAATAAATTGGCTATTAAAGACCAACTTATAAAGAGAAGAGAGTCAACCATTAATTGGAAAGCAAATCACCTAACAGTAAGTGGCAGACACATTTCCCAATTAAAAATCTGACAAGAATTCACAAAAACAAAAGAGCATCTCCCAAATGTCACAGTGCTTATTTCCTGTTTAGAAAGGCTTCCTGCTCCAACTTCACACCACACACAAGGTGAGCAGGGTGGGGGTAGAGGATGGATAGTAAAGCAGGAAAATGCTGTGTGCGGACATGGGCATGAAACTGTCCAAATTGTGCATCAGCAGGGAGTCAGGACTCTGTCCACCCAACTAGTTCCGTTTTAAGGGGCCAGTGGGCAAGACTTCAAATCAAAACCTGCAGTTAGCAGCAGCCCGACAGACTCAATCCCAAGCCCTGGGTCTCATCGAAGCTCCTCCTCACCAACTGAGGACCTCTTTGCAAAGCCCAGAGTACATCCTATGAAATACCTGACTGTCCTGACATTTTTTCAGTACTTTTTAAATGGTTAAGAATTTCATTTATGAGTCTCAAGGTACTTTTAAAAACACCCATCTACCAAATGTAATACTTTCATTACAATTACACTGTACCTCATCTTAAAGTTACTTTGATGGACTACCACACTAGCAAAATAGAGTCATTATTTAACTACCTGGTACTCTGGTTAGAAACCCTGATACCCTAGATGAGATTTGGATATAGCATGTCTACACATACTCTGTCCTTAGGTCATCCACGTATTCATCTGTACATTTATTTAATCCAGTGTTAAAAGACAATTATAACAATAAATGCTCTTCTAACAAATAGGAATAGCATTTAAAAAATACATAAAAACTTGTCAATACATAATGTAGTTTAGAAATGACCTTTTTTACATATCTGAACAAGAAAACTGAGGGAGAATTTTTAACATTCACTATTCCAACTGCTCAGTGATATAAAAAGCTAAAGCTAAACAAACTTTTCAGAGGACAGAGGACTCGTTCACGAACAAGTAATTTACTGTGACAAAATGATAGGGCCAAAGAAACATGAAAGAGAGCTGGCACATCCAGTTCCATGTATCCTTTAGATGTAGTTCAGATTTTGTTAACATGAGTCTAAAATTAGTTTTACTTTTTGAGGCTTGTTGCCAAAGCAACCAGGAAAGCTAGTCTTTGAGAGTTTGAAAAGAGGTTAAGGGTAAGAGGAGGTAACCAAAGTTTTATACCAGGAATTAGGAATCATGAGGACAATGTTGCAAGAAGGGTAACACAGAGAATACAAATTGAACAGATAAACAAAGCAGCAACTACAGTGACAGAACAATTTCTCCAGTTTTATTGAGATATGACATTTAACAATGTATTCATTTAAGGTATAACTATGATTTATGTGTATGTTGCAAATGTAAACATACCACAGTATGTTTAGTTAACATCTATCACCTCACAGTTATGTTTTCTTGTGATGAGAAACTTTTATATCTACTCTCTTAGCAACTACATTCTCTATTCTGTTCCCTGAAATACTGTCCCCAACCTGAATACCAAAGTAATACTACCATCCTCCTCTCATTCACTGCCACTGTTTGTGAAATTTAAACCACTGAGTATGTTCAAAAGCATATCAGGGAGGAAACAAGAATGGAGAGAGTTAACAACACCCTCGCTACAATGCCAAAATTGCCCTGTGACTCAAAGAGATGTTGATATATAAACATCAACATTCCGACATCAACAATATCGTCTTAAAATGGTGTAAACATGAACCAGTATCCTTACCCAGAATGCTAGGTGTGGACACTCCATTTATATCATGCTAGTAATAGATATAACAAAATAAAAAGTGCTGTTCAAACGGTCTGAGGTGGTCAAAAATAAGGAAGAAAAATGAAAACAAAAATATGCAACAGAAGTCAGAGTAAAAAAATGCACTGGGACTAAATCAGGGGGATCATGAGAAGGTAATATGTATGGACATAAGAAATGGATAAATCACAAAATCACACCCACACCACCACCATTGGGAAATTTCCTCTGGAAAACACAAATGCAACCAAAAGCAATATATGTTTTTGAATCAGTATCAACAACAAAGCTTTAGTTCGTTTTTTTAAGCTTTTTTCAAATATAGAATATTAGGGTCAATTTAACTGCATTTTTAAAAAACTGATATATAGCATAAAAGAAATGGGTAAAACCTACAGAATCATAAGTACACCAGTGAGATGGTATATTTGTATATAGCTGCTAACTTCCCTAATTCCCCACTCCACTTTCACTGGGAAATAATCACTCCTTCCCCAGGATTCCCATTGCATCCCATCTGTCTCTTCTGGTCTCATGTCATAGTTTTTACTTACATATTTATCCCTCAAATATAGTCTACATCATGCCAAATTAGTCTTTGCAAAATTCAAGGCATTCACTCATTCATTCAATAAATATTTCCAAAGTACATATAATTGCCTGGCACCATGCTACAGACAGGCAAGAAATATGCACTGCTTAAATGAATGTTGACTGCAAGGCAGAAAAAAGCGAACTAATCCAAAAAAAGTATCCACATAAATCATGTATTATATTTCCAAGGGGATTCGGATGGAAAGCAACAAATATTCTAATATCGTGAAACAGCTACACTACCTGTGTATTGTCACAGAAAAAAAAAAAAAATGTGTCCACAATACAACAGCATTTCCTCTGCTTGGCCTACCAAGTATATTAAGTATTTCCATACAGAGAATTATCATCTGAACCCTTTAAAATATTTAGTAATGATGATTTCATAAGTCATAATCTTAAACTAGAGGTCCCTAAATAACACACATGAGATGGGTCTTTATAAGTCCAGGAAAGGCAGGCTGTTTTAAAAGTTCGATCTGTGCATTCATTCAAGAAGTTATTAAATACCAGATACTGCTGGGCCTGGATTTTAAAAAGATCAGGACAGTGCAAGAGCCCTCCAAGAACTGAACCAAAAGTTTGCCATAGGCGGGGAGGCGGGTGAGGACATTCACGTTTTATTTCATGGAAAATACCCGAGTTGAAATTCAACTGTTAACAACGTAAAATAATGTGTTGCGTTTTATTCTGGTTGTTTTTAGTCACTCCCTCTATAATTCTTAATGGTACTTGAAAGGATTCCCCCATCCTCAATTTACTTCACTTTTTTAAAAAAGGCAATAAAAGGCCTGCCACTCCCACTCCCACCACTTAGATTCTGGGAGGGGGGAAAGGGGGGAATGTGTACAGAGGGTAACTTGAAATTTGTTTCTTTTCGTTCTTTCCTTCTTAAGAAATAGACCGGGAAAGGAGGCAGAATAAAAATCGAAAATGGATGAGTGCCTTCAGACCCACAGCCTTTCCAACGGCTCACTACAGGCTCCTGCCCGAGAGGCTGTGGCTGTTCACAGGTGGTTGGAGGCGTCCAATGTGTGACATTATCTGCAGCGCGTGGCAGGCCTGAAAGCGAAGTCCCAGGAACAAAGCCCCTTCCTGGGAGCGCTGCAGAGGGAAATCCACAATCCAGGTGCTGGACGGGCTACCTGAGCACACCTGGCTCCCTCCACCACGCCCCACAGCGTGCTAGCAGGGCCTGGGCATCCCACTGGGCATCTCTGGCCCCAGAGAAAACACCGAGGCGAGGCTCCTCCCTCCAGCACAGCCCCCGGACACTGGGGGGTCCGAGGGGACCCAGGTATGGGCTTGGGAGAGGCCAGGAGGGAAGGGGCGGGGAGGGTCGGCAGGTTGGAACCCAGCTCACCCTTCTCCCTGCCAAGCGGAGGTGGAGCCGCTGCCCGCTGCCCTGTCCCCTGACCCTGCCTCCTGCCTCCCTCACCTGATCACAGAGATGAGCAGCCCCGAGGGGTCTTTGCTTTTGCTGACTGTGCCTCGGTACTTGCCACCGGCTGCCTCTGCCGCCATCTTGGTAACGGGCGGAGAACCTGCGGGCTGCAAGGAGCGAAGGCGGTGAGAACACTGCAATTGACCTCTCCGATAGCCCACCAATAGGAGAAGAGCATTTCACAGACTTCTCTTCCCGTTGCCGAGTGAGGGGGCGGGACTTAGCGCGTTTCCAGGCCAACGCGCGTTCTAAGCACTCTGGGAATTGTAGTTTTCCTTCAGCCACTTCTGGGCTCGGAGGAAGCCAAACCAGGGGCTGCTTGGTGAAGTCTCCTAATAAGTGACTTACTTGTATTTATTCTGATCTTCGGCTTTTTTAATTTCCTAGTTTTTAGAATTATATCAATTTTTAAGTTAAAATTTATCTGATGATGCCATAATGTGTGTTGGGGGGGGGAGGGGCGTGTTTAAGTGGGGCGAGGTCTATACTTGATGTCTACATGCACGATTTTACTTCAAACAGTGGTTTTTTAAAAACACAGTAAATTGTGGAAATGAAGAGACAAATAATTTGCTTTAATAGTCTCTAAAACTAAGTGTTTTACATTAGTTTTATGTGAGTTCAATCATTTTTCAGTGTCCCTGTATTCCCAGATAATCCTAAAAAACATACACTCAGGAACCCGCAATGGATATTGATGAAGACCAAAGAAACAAAAACCAAAACTGACCAGATTGCAAATTCTTTTTCTTCCCAAGCTAAATAAAATATGGATAGTAATCATGTCCATGTGTTCTTTATTAATATTTTTACTAGTAAGTCTTCATATTTCCTGTGTTTGACTCTGTTGGTTTAGTTATTCATTCAGAAGATGAAATGAACATATAACAAAGATTAGAGTATGTATGGAAAGAGAACAAATAAAAAACAATAGGAAAAATAAATATTGAAAAGGAGGGAAAGAGGTGATCTGCTTAGTAGCAATAAAGATTAAGAATTTAAGAGATGAATAGAAAGCAAACTCAGAGGTCTGGAGTTGTGAGTAGCAATCCCAGAACACATTAATTACTTTCTTAAACATATATTGTAGAAAAAATAAATATATATATATTAGAGGCCCAATGCATGAAGTTCTTACAAGAGTAGGCCTTCCTTCTCCTGGCTGCTGGCACCAGCTTCCCTCTGGTACCCGGGTCCCAGGCTTCCCTCATAGCACTGGCTTCATCAGGAAGGTCATCTGGAAGGATGTCTGGTCTAATTAGTATATTACACTTTTATTATTATAGACTAGAGGCCCGGTGCATGAAATTTGTGCATGGGGGTATGTGTCCCTCAGCCCAGCCTGCATCCTTTCCAATCTGGGATCCCTCGAGGGATGTCTAACTGCCTGTTTAGGCCCAATCCCACTGGGCAGTCAGACATCCCTGTCACAATCCAGGGCTGCTGGCTCCCAACCACTTGCCTGCCTGCCTGCCTGATTGCCCCTAACCACTTCTGCCTGCCAGCCTGATCACCCCTTAACCACTACCCTGCCAGCCTGATCAACGCCTAACTTCTTCCCTTCCAGCCCGATCACCCCTAACTTCCCTCCCTTGTCAGCCTGGTCACCCCTAACTGTCCTCCCCTGCAGGCCTGGTCCCCCCCAACTGCCTTCCCCTGCAGGCCTGGTCACCCCCAACTGCCCTCGTCTGCCTGGTTCCTCCCAACTGCCCTCCCCAGCTGGCCTGATGGCCCACAACTGCCCACTCCTGCCGGCCATCTTGTGTTCACCTGGGGGCAGCCATCTTGTGTGTTGGAGTGACTGTCAATTTGCATATTACCTCTTTATTAGATAGGATTGTGCTGTAAAGGTACACACTGGCTTTTTAAAATCAGCTGGGAGTTTTCATTTATTTTCTTTTTATGTAAAAGTATTCATAGCCTTTGGCCGAATAATTCCAGTTCTAGGGACTTTCTTCCTAAAAAAAATAGAAACAGAGAAAAATGTTGAAAATTTGAAACAACATAGAAATATTAAATAAATTATAGAACATTCATATAAGAATATAGCAAATAGCCACTGGGAATCATAATTTTAATCTTTACTGAAAAGAAGGTTTTCACGGTATAAGTGCAAAAAGCAAGTTATAAAGTTAAATAATTCACTAATATAAAGTGGATAGTTGGGCCTACTAGCTAAGAATACCAACAATAGGGGGGCGGAAAATGATCATTATCTTAGTTGACAGAGAAAAAGCTTTTGACAAAACCCAACACACTTTTCATGATAAAACACTCAGAAATTAGAAATAGGAGGGAACTTCTTAAACATGATAAAGGATATTTATTTAAAAACCACAGCTAACATTATACTCTGGTGAAAAACTGAACATTTCGAGCTCCTAAGAATTTTTTAAAAAAACTGTTAGAGTTAATAAATGAATTCAAGGTTGGATACCATATCAAGAAAAAAAATTAGTAGTGTTTTTATACACTAGCAATAAACAATCCAAAAAGGAAATTAACAGAACAATTCTATTTAAAATAACATCAAAAAGATTAAAATACTTAGGAATAAATTTGTTCAAGGAGGTGAAAGACTTACACACTGAAAACTATAAAACATGCTGAAATAAACTGAAGAAGACCTAACTACATGGAAAGACATCCTTTGTTCATGGATTGGAAGACTTAATATTTTAAGATGTCAATACACCCTAAAGCTATCTACAAATTCAATGCAATCCTATGAAAATTCCAATGGCCTTTTTTTGCAGGATTGGAAAAACTGATCAGAAAATTCACAAGGAACTTCAAGGAGCTTCAAAGAGCCAAAACAGAAGTGAAAAACAACAAATTTGGAGGAGTCAGACTTCCTGATTTTGAAAGTTACTAAAAAACTACAGTAATCCAATGGGTGGTATTTGCATAAAGATAAAAATTAGAAAAATAGAGTATAATTGAAAGTTCAGAAATAAACCCATACATCTCACATGCAAAGGAATGAATTTGGCCTCTGTCAATCCATGCAAGTTTATATACTGGATAGTTTATAAAAAACAAAATTTATTTATCATAGTTTGGGAGCCTAGGAAGTCCAAGGTCTAGGGAACTTTGTGAGGTCTCCTTTATTTTTTTAATATATCTTTATTGATTTCAGAGAGGAAGGAGAGGGAGAGAGAAACAACCATGATGACAGAGAATCATTGATTGGCTGCCTCCTGCATGCCCACTTCTGGGGATAAAGCCTGCAACCTGGGCATGTGCCCTTGACCAGAATCAAACCTGGGACCCTTCGATCGGCAGGTTGACGCTCTATCCATGAACCAAACTGGCTAGGGCAAGGTCTCCTTTATAAGTACACTAATCCTTAATCTCCTCCCCACCTCCTAATACCATTACCTTTGGGGGTTAGGATTCAATATACGAATTTTGGGATGGACACATTCAGATCTCACACCATATACAAAATGAACTTAAAATGAATCAAAGGCCTAAATGTATGAGATAAATTCTTAAAAGAAAACATAGGGGTAAAAACTTGCATCCTTAGATTTGGCAATTGATTCTTATATATGACACCAAAAGCATGAGCAACAACAACAAAATAGATAAGTTGGACTTCATCAAAATGTAAAGTCTTTGTGCATCAAAGGATACTACCAAGAATTTTTTTAAACCCACAGATTATGAAAAATATATGGAAATCATATATCTGAGAAGAGTCTTTATCCAGCATATGGAAAGACTTCTTACAACTCAACAGCAAAAGACTGGGCCATGGAATTGAACAGACATTTCTCCCAAGGAGATACATAAATGGCCAACAAGCACATGTAAAGATGCTCAACAACTTTAGTCATTAGGGAAATCATAATGAGATACCACTTCATATGTACTATTATTGAAACAGGATTTTTAAACTGGAACATGTGGTGTTCCCCTGGGCAGATGGGTTCCCAGGTTCTTTGTCCATGGGAATCGAAGAATGAAAACCACGGACCGAAGGTGGTATAGCAAAGGTAGAAATTTAATGAAGAACAAGTACAGACTCACATGTGGGAAGGAGGAAAGAGTTCCCCCCTCTTCTCCCACCCCCAGTCCCTGTTTCCACAGTTTATAAAGGCTATAGATCTATGTGCCTTGATATCCCCTCTGATTGGTCACTATTCCCTTAGACTGGTTACCATTGTAACTTCTGAGCTCAAAGGTAGAATCTCACATGGGACATTGAATCCTCCCCCGCCCCTTTCCTTTCCTATTCCCTTTGGGCTTTCTTCTCCTTCTGGATGAGGACTTCCTTCCCTTTATTTTATAAATATAGACCTTCTGCTGTTTTCAGCTTTTCTATTCTATGGAAATATACCTTCTGCTGCTCTGTAGCCCTGTGCTACAGAGCCATGGTCCCCTTAATTTCTAAAATTTCCTAAACCTGTCTGTTTCACCCCTAAAAATTCTCGCTTCATTATGGCTGTGTGTTTTTTAAAATGGAAAAAAAAAATATTGGCAAGGATGTGGAGAAATAGGAACTTTGTGCATTGCTGGTGGTATGTAAATGGTGCAGCCAATGTGGAAAATAGTTTGTGGTTCCTCAAAAGTTGAACATAAAATTACCAAATGACCCAACAATTCCACTCATAGGGATATATCCAAAAGAATTGAAAACAAGTGCTCAAAAAAATTAAAAATACTTGCACACAAATGTTGACAGCAGCACTGTTCACAATAACCAAAAGGTAGAAACAACCTGAATGTCCATCAATGGATGAATATGGTATAATATGTAACAAAATGTGACATATCCATTCAATGAAATATTATTCAGCCATAAAAGGGAATAAAATACCAATGCATACTACAGCATTGATGAACCTTGAAAACATTATATTAAGTGAAAGATGCCAGACTTAAAAGGCTACACAGTGTATGGTTTCATTTATACAAAACATCTGGAATAGGCGAATTCATACAAACAGAAAGCAGGTTAATGGTTTCCAGAAGTTGAAGAAGGTGGGAATAGACTGTGGACCAAAAAAAGGCCACGTGCTAACCTGACTAGCTCAGGGAAGGCTTGAATGGCGGTTTTTCAAACTCAAAGACCATAAGTAACCACAAAGGATGGTCTGAAGGTAAAACTTAAACTAAAAGCAGGTTATAGTGAGTAGTCATGTCCTAGAGCGGCAAACCGCAGCTCGCGAGCCGCAGTTTGCCGACCTTTGTCCTAGACCGGTATCTTCCCTGATAAAGGTCAATCTTTACCTTAAAGGAGCCTATTGTCTTTTTGTATCAAAGATAACATCCTTGTGAAATGTCAGGGTAACTTGTGACTTCTTTCTTTCCAGACCCCTCAGGGCACAACCAAATGCATCTGGTCACCAGGACTGAGACCATGAATTCCTTCACTGTTATGGATACCATGTTAATTGTTGACTGTTAACTATCCTGCACGCACCTAAGTAAAAGAAGTATGTGTCTATCATTTTACTTTTCAACCAATCCCAGAGGTTCCCCCCACCCCTCTTGCTTTCTCCCGCCTCCCTAATCTATCACCAATGGATTTCATGTAACCCACTTATGTCTCCTTCCTTGATTGTAATGTATAAACAAGGTGAGGAATTGCCATTCTCCAGGGCATTATCCCAATCTGTTGAGATTCTGCTTCCTGGCAATTGTCAACAGTTGGGCTCAAATAAACTCACAAAAATTCTTTACAGCTTTGAATGTTTTTACAATAACAAGTCAATGACTGCTTTATAGACACAGGGTTTCCTTTTGGGATGATGAAAACGTTCTGAACTTGATAATAGTGATGGTTGCACAATTTTGAGAATGTATTAAAGGCTACTGAATGATATACTAAAATGGTAAATTTTATGTGATGCATATTTCACCACAATAAAAAAAATGCAGGTGTACAGTAGCATTGCCTAGATCAGTGGTCGGCAAACCGTGAGTCGTGGTTTGCTGCTCTGTTGACTAATGAGTTTGCTGACCACTGGCCTAGATTCAATGCCAGCTCTCCACTTAATAGCCAGGTTACCTTAAGCAAGTTTCTCAACCTTTCTGTACTTCAGTTTTTTTATCAATAAGCAGTTGATAATAGAATTCCCCTTAGAGGGTATTGTGAGACTGTGAGATATGCATGATCAGCTAGTATTATTCAACTTGTTACAGAAAACCAAAGAAGAACAAAGCAATACTTAGAGAGATGGAGTTACATTTATTACGCGCGGGTCCAGAGGAAAATGTCTCTCAAATTCTGGACCCCAACATGCAGGAACCTTCCCTATTTATATGTTTCCACCTTCTTTGTCTCCCAAATATGGGGTGTTTCCGGCCCCTTTTACAAGTTCTTAAAGAGCCTGTATGTGCAGGGACCTTGAGACCTCAACCAGAGGCCTGGCCTGGCGACAGCACTGATAACCTTGTCTGGGGAAGGTTTAATGGCCTCTCTGAAGTGGGAATAGTCTTAGCAAGCAAGAATTTACAGAAGCCAAATAGCAGGGTTAATATGTCAAACAGCAGTATTTATATAAGATGGATACTTCAAACTATGATACCAATTTTGTTTAAAATACACCTCTATGGGTATTATAAAGTTCTTTTGAGAAGCAAGAATATGGGTAATTTTTCATTTTTTCTTTACACTTTTCTGTGTGCTTTTTTCAAATTCCCTATGAATAGGTGTTGTTTTTACAAAAAGAAATAAAACAGGTTTTAAAAGCAAGAATTGGATAAATATAAAACAGGATGGGCTACTTTTATCACAAACTGGAAATTCAATTATACGAAAATTAAATCAACACACCCCAATTAAACCTTCATTCAATAAACTGTTTTTGCTTCTCTGTTCCACTTCCTTCACACTGCACCTTAGGAAAAGTTACCCACTGCACCTCTCATCTTCAGGTGACAGACATACCCTTTTACATCGCTTCTATTCTAGGTGACCTTCTAAACTATGCAAACCTTCATCAACCTGTGAACAATGAAAAAATAATAAAATAAAATAAATAATAATAAAAGGGTAATATGCTAATTAGACCAGATGTATTCCAGATGTCATTCCAGACATCTTTCCTGAAGAAGCCCAGGCCTGGGGGAAGCCAGCCTGGGTCCTGGGTGCTAGAGGGAAACTGGTGCTGGCAGCCAGGGGAAGGAAGGACTACTCTTGCATGAATTTTCGTGCATCGGGCCTCTATAAATAAAATATAAAATAAAATAGGGGAAGGGTCACAAACTCCCCAGGCTACTCGGAACCAGCTAAAGTTCATGAAGATGTAAAAGATTGGTTACAGACTTCTCTGTGTGGAGGAGCTGACATGCTCTACAGGGAAATAAAAGGAAATGAGCATAAACCACAGTATCTATTCAATGCCCATAGAATAGTAGTCTAAATGCTGCAGATGGTTCCATGGGAAATAAGAAAGGAAGGCTAGGATGACTAGAGCAGTCCTTATGAAATAGTTTGGTTATAATTGAGCTGGATTCCTCCCCGCCCACCCCCTGCCCTCGCCCCTCACCCCCGCCCCCCAAAAAAGAGTAGAGACTTACACACCTTAAGAGGAAGAGAATGGCTATATAGACAGCTTAAGGTACAAAGTGAAAACACGCATTCTATATTTAGGGAATAAATTGACTAGAATAAAGGACTCATGGAAAAGTGGTGTCATACGTAGAGATACATGGAGCTCTGCTCAGAAAGGACCTTGAACTCCGTGGCCAGGCATTGGATATGTTTGTGCAGTGAAGGTGAGAAGCAGTGTATGTTCAGGTCTTGTTTTATATTGTCTATTATATTGTACACCAAGGAGACTGTTTCCTATTATTACATTTGTAAATATACCCAGAGGCTCTTAAAGCCAGGGGAACATTCAATTAAATTAAAATGCTTTGATCTCTTTGGATGAGAAGCTCTATATAAATCCAAGGTATTGATATCCTTATTATTGTGGATAAATGAAATGTGAGAGTCAAGCTAGCTCAGCAGCAGAGTTGCTTCTCTAAGATTCAGAAAAAGGTGCCAGACCTGGTGTCTACAGGACCCCCAGCTCCATGGATTTTAAAAAGAGTGTCTCATAATATCAACAAGGTGGGCAGAGCTCTGGAAAAGGAATTTCAAGCTTCCATTAACATTTCCTGGTTACAAGACTCAGCTCACCTAAGATATAAAAAATGTGCTTTGGGCATGACTGAGAAAATCAAGGCACAGCATATAGATTATAAACTGAAGGGGAAAGTTAATGGTGCCTTCATCATAGTAAAAGCAACTGTTTTATTTGGAATTATAAATTTTATATCAGCTCTTTCAATTACTTTAGTTTAAATAAATCTTACATAAATGTAAGCTTAGCATACATTGTATTCTCTTTGGAGGGAAATTTGTAAGTTACTCGCAATAGGATGTATCTCTCGCTGGTTGGTTTTGTTTTCCATATTCCTGGTACCTGGTTTAGTCTATGTTGTCTGATTGAGAAACTATGGTTTAAACTTCATATGGCATTTGAGTTCCTGAATGTTTTAGGAGGCTGGCCAAGAATTCCATTTAATAGTATTACTCAATAATAAAAGATAACTTTGTTGAAAGGGGTGTGTCCTTTGTTTCTGTCGGACACAAGCCTCTGACCGCTGGTATCTAAGACAGCAACTGTCCCCCAAATTCTCTTCCAGATTCCATCATTCAACAAACACCAAATGCATATAGTGTTCCAGGCAGCCCATTACGGCCAAATAAATTCTAGGCAGCCCCTCCACCAGATTTCCAACCAACACCTTCATTATACCCACATTTCCCCTCCCTCATCTATCCCCATTGGCTTTTCCTCTGGGTTTTCTGTTCCAATTAATGGCTCAAAAATCTATTGAGTGAAAAGATAACCAACAGAATGGGAGAAAATGTTTGCAAGATCTGATAAGAGTCTAATATTCAGAAAATATACTCTTATAACTCAGCAACAAAAAGATAAATAATCCAATTTTTTAAATGAGCAAAGGATCTAAACAAACATTTCTCCAAAGGCGATATATAAATGGCCAAGTAGCACATTAAGGAAATGCAAATCAAAACCACAATGAAATACCATATCGCATCCACTAGGATGGCTATATATTTTTTTTTTAAAAAAAGGAAAATAGCAAGTGTTGACAAGTATGTGGAGAAATGAAACCCTAGTACTTTACCTGTGGAAATATAAAATAGTGTAGCTGATATGGTAAACAGTTTAATGGTTCCTCAAAAAGTTAAACATAAAATTACCATGTGACCCAGCAATTATACTCATAGGTATTATGCAAAAGAATTGAAACCAGGTGTTCAAATAAAATTTATATACAAATGTTCATAGCAGTACTATTCACAAAAGATAGAAACAACCCCAATGTCCATCAATGGATAGACAAATAAACAAAATGTAGTATATATAAAAATGGAATACTATTCAGATACTAGAGGCCTGGTGCAAGAAATTGGTGCATGGGTCCCTAGGTCTGGCCAGTGATCAGGGCCAATCAGGTTTCTCACCTCCAGGCCTCCCTGCCTCCTCCTTCCCTCACTCCCTCAGCACCCCACTGCTGCTGATGCTCACCCGCCATGTTCCGCGCCACCCCCTGGTGGTCAGCGCACATCACAGAGAGCAATCGAACTCCTGGTCTCCCAGTAGAACTACTCAGGGAACAATTTGCATTTTAGCCTTTTATTATATAGGATTAGAAAGAAATGAAGTGAATTCTACAACATGAAATCTCAGAAACATTGTGCTAGTGAAAGAAGACAGATACAAAGGGTCACATAATGTATGATTCCATGTACATGAAATATTCAGCAGAGGTAAATCCAAAGAGAGAGAAGGTAGTAGGCGTCAGGGGCCAGGGGGAGGCAAGTATGAGAAATGACTGCTCTATGGGGACAGAGTTTTCTTTTGAGGTAATGAAAATGTTCTAGACCTAGATCGTGTTGCATAGCATAGTGAATGTATTAGACGTCACTGAACTGTACACTTTCAAATGATTAAGTCATGCTATAAATTTCACCTTTAAAATTATACATATATATGGAAATAAAGATACACAAATATAAAGTGAAATATAAGAATACCTGGTATATTTGGGACATGCCAAGAGACTTATTCATGTTGTGTGTATTTAAAGTTGATCATCTTGGTTGCTATCTATAACTATCTATATATTCTATCGATATCTACATCTACATCTACATCTACATCTATATATCTACATCTACATCTACATCTACATCTATATATCTACATCTACATCTACATATCTATATCTATATCATCTATATCATCTATATCTATATCTATATCTATATCTATATCTATATCTATATCTATATCGAGAGAGACCTAGCTAGTTCCTTTAAGTCAGTAGTCGGCAAACTTATTAGTCAACAGAGCGGCAAACCGCGGCTCGCGAGCTGCATGTGGCTCCCAAGCCGAAGTTTGCCGACCACTGCTTTAAGTCATCATACACTTGGACACCAAGTTCTATAACTTTGACTTGCACGGAGTTTCTTAATCTGCTGCCCTCTCAGCATTCCCACTATCATAGCCTGATCATCATCTCTCCTCTCAGTTTTTTCCATGGCTTCCCACTTGTTACCCTTTTCTCTTATCCCGCCACCCTTCCAAACTACCCACCTCACTTGTAAAAATCCATCAATTTAAATGTATTGTGCACAGTGTTTGTGGCCTTTGCTGACATGAAGCCGTTCTGTGAAATTTGCTTATCAACTCATGCCTTAGTGAGCAAAATGTGCAGTACTTCATGCATTCAGGATTTTAAATGGTTTCTAATTATGCATTATACCAAATCTACCACTGTAAGTGGAAATTAAGAATTTATGTGGTTTTCATATGTTGTAATATTTCTTCAAATTAATCTCTCCTACAAATAACCCATCCCCCCCCCCCCCAAAAAAAAAAAAGGCAAGAGCCCTAGCTGGTTTGGCTCGGTGGATAGAGCGTATGCCTGCGGACTGAAGGATCCCAGGTTCAATTCCGGTCAAGGGCATATGCCTGGGTTGCAGGCTCTATCCCTAGTGGGGGATGTGCAGGAGGCATCCAATCAATGATTCTCTCTCATCATTGATGTTTCTATCTCTCTCTCTCCCTCTTCCCTTCCTCTCTGAAATCAATATATATGCCCAGTTTTGAGATACTATAAACAAACATATATTTATAGTATCTCAAATTATATATATATATTTATAGTATCTCAAATTATATATATATATATATATATATATATATATATATATATATATATATGCAAGAATCTGATCCTTTTGCTTTTGGTTTAAACCTTCAAGGAATTGCATTGCCCATAACATTGTTTACTAGAGAACCTCTTCTAAACTATCTTTCTCATTTCCTTATTGATTCTATCCCATTGTATGTACTCTCTAGCCATGCTCTAAATGTGCCAGGTATTCTTATATTTCCCTGTTTCCTACACACTTTTGCTTGCCTAAAATGTCTCTGAGCCTTGGATTCCATATCTGTTGAAATGTGGCTACTTATCTTCAGGTTTATTGAGAGATATGTTAGTATATATGCACCAAGAGACATGTAAAAGTTATTCATAGCAGCATTATTTATAGTATCTCAAAACTGGGCATAAAAAGAAAATGCCCAGGAACAGCAGAACACATAATCAATGCCACAGTCATACAATCAAAGACCCTGCAGCAGTGATTTTCAACCAGTGTACATCAAGAATTTTTAAAACTTGCAGTACCTGACTCTTTAATCAGGGGCATTGACCTCTTTGTCCTTATATTTTCAAATAAAAAAATGTCAATAACCAACACAATAGCCATCCAGTTTGAATGAATAAAAATTACACTTTTTTTTTGTCAGATCAACAAAACATAGAATATATTTTTTTGGTGTGCCGCAGAATTTTAGTAATTAGTTTGTGTGTGCCATGAGATGAAAAAGGTTGAAAATTGCTGTCCTACAGCAATGAAAGAGGACAACTTCATATACACACAACATGAATGAGTCTCAAAAATATATTATGGCTTGGCCAGTGTGACTCAGTTGGTTGAACACTGTCCCATGTATCAGGAGGCCACTGGTTTGATTCCTAGTTGGGGCACATGCCCGGGTTATGGGCTCCATCCCCAGTGGGGAGCATGCAGGAGACAGCCAATTAATGTTTCTCTCTCATCCTCTCCCTTCTCTCTCACCCTCTCCCTTCCTCTCTCTGAAATCAATAAACACACACACACACACGCATACACACATATATATAGTGTGTATAATGAACAAAGACACACAAAAAATTTATGCATACTGTTTCATTTCATCTGTATAAAGTTTTAAAACAGGCAAAATAAACTATACTACTAGTATAAGTAAAGATAGTGGTTACCTTCTGGGTAAGAGGGACCGGGTAGCAGGTGAGGGGAGGGGTGCTGGTAATGTTCTCTTTCTTGATTAGGTGGTGGTTATATAGATATTAATTTTGTTTATATTTTATTTGTATTTTATTTTTATATTCTATTTTACTAACTTTTTTGAAGGTGACAACAATGTATTGTTGAATACATTGTTCACTTTTTTGAATGTGAATATGTATACTGAATTTATATATATACTGAATATATCATGCTTCCTTATACATTATGTATCCTTGTAAGAATACAAAAAGCTGATAATATGGTCATCTTGGTTGCTTCTTGAGAGGGAAATGGTGTTTGAAGGGTAGGGTTGTGTTTTTAAAATTTTGAATTATGCTAAGTATTAAATATTCAAAAATAATAACTTAAATTAAGTATTATAACAAGCTTTGCCCAGCATAACCCACATTAACCTGGCCATCTGTAATAGTTCCAATATTCTGGCTTTTATGTATTGTGCTTCCCTTTTGTCACTAATATCTTGCATTACAGAATGCTCACACTGGTGTTCTGCTAAGGTGCTGACAGTCTGTTGACTATTAGCATCTCTTTGAGAAATTAAGGCATTTCACTCTTTTCACTTCCAATAATTCTTCAGCATTGTCTCTCCCTGTTCCATTTTCATCTCCAAATTTTTTTTCTAACGTCTACTTGGCAATTTTGATACAGTTTTTCAGAGTTCGCACACACAGTCCATTTACCTTTACACATTCTAATGCTATAAAGTAATTTAATTAAATGACTGCTCAAAAATCTCATCAAATTCTTTGATTATGTAAATAACTTCTCAGAAGCACCACTTTTAGAAACACTTGTAGGCACTAAGGAAATGCAAAATAGATGACATTTATTTAACTTTATAGGTTTGTGAAATTTCCACACTTAATTTAAAAAATATTAAGTAAACAAATGCTCAGATATGCACACAATTCTTAAGAAACAGCTGCTATCACCTGTTACCTGTTCCATGCCAACATTTGTAAATTAATAAATACTAGATGCCCGGTCCACAAGATTCGTGCACTGGGTGTGTGGGGGGGTTCCTCAGCGCGGCCCACGCCCTCTGGCAGTCCAGAAGACCTTGGGGGATGTCTGACTGACAGAGAGTGGGCCTAAGCTGTCAGTCAGACATCCTTAGCACTACCGCGGAGGCGGAGAGGCTCCTGCCACCACTGCTGCACTCACCAGCCGTGAGCCCAGCTCAGGGATTCTGGCTGAGCAGCACTCCCCCTGTGGGAGTGCACTGACCACCAGGCTTCATCTCCTGCATTGAGCATCTGTCCCCTGGTGGTCAGTGCACATCAGAGCAACAGGTTGTTCCTTCGTTCGGTCGATTTGCATAGTAGCCTTTTATTATATAGGATGGTTTTCACCTGAGCACTGAATGCTGGGTTCTACCACTGGAGTGATCATATAAAAAAGTGCTCTCCTTTGGGAAAACATAAGTAAGATTTTTATACATGACTAGAGGCCTGGTGCATGAAATTTGTGCACGGGGAGGGGGGGGTGCCTCAGCCCAACCTGTATCCTCTCCAATCTGGGACCCCTCAAGGGATATCCGACTGCCCGTTTAGACCTGATCCCAGTAGGATCAGACCTAAACGGGCAGTTGGACATCCCTGTCACAATCCAGGACTGCTGGCTCCCAACTGCTTGCCTGCCTGCCTTCCTGATTGCCCCTAACTTCTTCTGCCTGCCAGCCTGATCACCCCCTAACCATTACCCTGCCAGCCTGATTGATGCCTAACTGCTCCCCTGCCAGTCTGTTTGCCCCTAACTTCCCTCCCCTTAAGCCTGGTCACCCCTAACTGCCCTCCCCTGCAGGCCTGGTCACCCCTAACTGCTTTCCCCTGAAGTCCTGGTACCCCCCAACTGCTCTCCCCCTGAAGGCCTGGGTCACCCCCAACTTCCCTCCTCTGCCAGCCTGGTCACCCCTAACTGCCCTTCCTTGCAGGCCTGGTCCCTCCTAACTGCCCTGCCCTGCTGGCCTGATTGCCCACAATTGCCCTCCTTTGCAGCCCTGGTCCCTCCCAGCTGCCCTCCCCTGATGGCCATCTTGTGGTGGCCATCTTGTGTCCACATGGGGGCAGGATCTTTGACCACATGGGGCAGCCATCTTGTGTGTTGGAGTGATGGTCAATCTGTATATTACTCTTTTATTAGATAGGATAGAGGCCTGGTGCATGGGTGGGGGTCAGCTGGTTTGCCCTGAAGGGTTTCCCGGATCAGGGTGGGGGTTCCCTGGGGGTTTGGGGCGGCCTGGGTGAGGGGCCTGTGGTGGTTTGCAGGCCGGCTATAACCCCCGGCGACCCAAGCAGATGCCCTGGTATCTGGGATTTATTTATCTTCTACAATTGAAACTTTGTAGCCTGGAGCAGAGGCAAGCCTTCTGCTCGCTCCGTGGCGGCAGCCATTTTTGTTGGGATTTATTTACCTTCTATAATTGGAACTTTGTAGCCTTAAGCGGAGGCCAAGGCAGGCCAGGGCTGCAGAAGCTTGGCTTCCTCCATCGCCAGGGGCAACTTTAGCCTCCTGCTCTCTCCACCTCCATGGTTGCTGCAATTTTTGTTGGGATTTATTTATCTTCTATAATTGAAATTTGTAGCCTTAAGCAGAGGCCTGGGCCAGCCAGGGTGTGCGGAAAACTTGGCTTCCTCCATCGTCGGGGAAACCCAAACCTCCCTCCTGCTCTCTCCATGGGCGCAGCCATCTTGGTTGGGTTAATTTGCATACTCACTCCTGATTGGCTTGTGTGGCTTGTGGGTGTAACAGAGTGATGGTTAATTTGCATATTGCTCTTTAATTACATAGGATAGATTAGCATGAGTGTAATAAAAGGCAAAATGCAGGAAATTATAGGAATGAGTTACAGGATAACTTAAGACCTTAAACAGTAAAAAACATTTAATCCTAAAACTAGTGATTTGACAAAATATCAGAAGTTCTAAATAATTTTTTTAAACAATGCTCTCAGTAACTGATGGGAAAAATAAAATAGAAACAGAGTAATCTAGAATGTGTCTATTAGCAAGATTTTCATTAGTCCAGGAGTGATATTTTAAAAGTAAGGAGTGGCATGGCACAGGTACTGACCAATTAAAATAAATACCTCAGCCTTGGGCCTGCTAGGAATTCAGCCTTCAGGTGCTGTCATGTGGTTGTGAGAAAGGCACACACTGTGGAGGGCTTTAGGCAATAGCTACTTACCAACAGTACAGTAGTCCCTTCTTTATCTGAGACTTCAGTTACCATTAGTCAAACTTGATCTGAAAATATTATATGGAAAATTCCAGAAACGATTCATAAGTTTTAAATTGCATGCCACTCTGAGAAGCATGATGAAATCTCATGCCATTTCACTAGGGAGTGAGAGCCATCCCTTTATCTGGTGTCTCCACTCTGTAGACACCCCCTGCCCATTAGTTACTTATTTCCATCATCAGACACACTCTATCACATGCTTGTGTTCAAGTCACCCTTATTTTACTTCAAATGGCTCCAAGAGTGGTGGTGCTGGCACTTCAGATTTGCTGAAGACAAGCTGTAAAGCGCTTCCTTTAAGTGAAAAGGAGAACGTTCTTTACTTAATAAGGAAAGAAAAAATTGTATGAGGTTTTAGCTGAGGTTGTTAAGATCTATGATAAGAATGAATTTCCTATTGATGACATTGTCAAGGTGGAAAAGAAATCTTTTACTTATTTTTGCTGTTCAACTGCAAACTACAAAAGTTAGAGCCACATGCATGATAAGTGCTTGGGTAAGATGGAAAAGGCATTAAATTTGTGGGTGGAAGACATGAGCAGAAAATGTGCTCTGGTTGAGGGCAACATGTTGTGCCAGAAAGTATTGAGTCTATACAAAGACTTCAACAAGGGGTCCTCTGAAATGAGTGACACCAAGTAACTTACTACAAATAGGATATGGTTACACCAATTCGGCAATAGGTAAACCTATTTTATCATCTCACATCATCACAAGAAGAAGGGTGAGTACAGTACAGTAAGATATTTTGAGAGAGAAAAAGAGAGTGACCACATTCACATAACTTTTATGACCCAGTGCACAAATTCGTGCACCAGTTGGGGTCCCTTGGCCTGGCCTGTGGGATCAGGCAGAAACTGCTCTCCAACATCCCCTGAGGGGTCCTGGATTACGAGAGGGTGCAGGCCAGGCTGAGGGACCCCACCAATACACCATTGGGGCTGGAGAGGAATATGGGAGGTTGGCTAGCAGGGGAGGGACTGCAGGAGGGCTCTAGGGTGTGGCTGGCCCACCTCCCTCAGACCCAATCAGCCGGACCCCAGCAGAAAGCTAACCTACCAGTAGGAGCATCTGCCCCATGGTGGTCAGTGCACATCATAGCAAGCAGTTGAGAGGCCTTAGCATATCATTAGCATATTACGCTTTGATTGGTTGAACAGCCAACCGGTCAACTGGACACTTAGCATATTAGGCTTTTATTATATAAGATGTTATTAAAATTGTTCTATTTTATTATTAATTATTAGAATAGATACCTCTATTCTAATGCCTACTTTGTCAGTTAAACTTTACCACAGGTGTGTATGTGTAGGAAAAACATAATATATAAAAAGTTCAGTTGTATCTGAGGCTTCAGGCACCCACTGGGGGTCTTGGAGTGTATCCCCCATGGGTAAGGTGGGGTTACTATAAATAGCATTTCATATTAACACTATACTGGTGCATATCTGCAGAATATCGGGCCTGCTCTTATCCTAATGACAATCCCAGTCTTCCTAGTAACAAGTGCTTGCTATATATACTAGACCATGATCTGAGTATTCTAAACATATTATCTCTAGTCCCTCTATAGTCGTTATAGATTCTACCAAGAAGAACATGGGACAGAAACAGTGAATGAATGACTTTAAATCCCCACATTCATTCAAAGTGACATTTTGCATATAAGAACAAAATGCAGTCTATGAACCTTAATGCAATACTAGATTTTTAAAAAGCCATACCACAGTTATAAAAGACTTTTGAAGGCAATTTTGAAGTTTTAACTGTGAACTGTATATTATAGTTTTTCCTTTGCCATGAGAGTATTGTTGTTATGTAAGAAAATACCCTTATTTTTAGGAAATTGTTGAAATACTTATAGGTGACAAATCATGGATTCTGCAAGATATTTTCAAATGGTTTAGATGAAAATAAAATATGTATAAACAGGTAAGGCATATGTAGTCAGATATTAGTAATTGCTAAGTCTAGCTATGTAGGTTTCAATTGTTTAATTCTTTCAACTTCTTGGTAAGTTTGAACATTTAAAAATTAATAAATAAAGTAAAAAGAATGTGTTGAGGGAGAAATGTAAAAGCTCTATGTGGAAAAGGCATATTTATTGAGGATTTAATACACACATAGCAATGAGCCAGACATGCAGGAAAACAAAGCAAATGTGAGAGCAGTGCCCACCTTGCAGAAACACAGCAGCAAGTTGGGAAATAACATAGGCATGCTGCATGATTACACATTGATGTTGCTGCATGGTTTTAGAAATGAAGTGTTTAAACGGTAACACCGTCAGTCAATGGCACCGGGAGGAAGAGGATGTTTAATGGTGTTACCCGGAAAGCGCCCTGGTACAGCTCAAAGCAGGACCTTTTATGACAGCTGCCAAGCAGGAAGTAATACTTCCCACCCAGGGGAAGGAGACAGCTCTGTGACCACCACCACGCAGGGAACCCGGTGTGCACCAAAGCAAGAAGAAGGCCAAAGAGGCTGGGGATACAGTGCACCCTAAGCAGAATGAGAGATGCGGCAGCACCACACACCCTTTTTGTTAACAAGCTGAGCAGGCAGCTAGCAAGCAATTTGTAGAATTACTGACAAATGGGCAAATCTTCCATAGAAAATACATAATAAAGATTCATCCTTAGAGGTGAGGCTTTGACAGGCAAATTCATCTGCATTTGCAGCAAGAACAATGTGGAACAGATAAAACTAGACCCGAATCATTCTCTTCAACCTACTGTTTAAGGCAGTTTACCAGGGTGCTAGGAGATACGCTTTTTTAGAGGATGTTCAATTCAAGTGCCTAGAGAAAAAGGAGCTATTTTCCCTACAGAGAGAGCATTCATTCATTCTCAACAAATCTTTACTGCAATTTTCATACAGTTCTGAGATAAGGAATTTTTCCAAGCATCGTTACCTTTAGATACCTGGACCCACTGAGCCCCATATCATTCAGTCCATGTTCTGCTATTCTGAGCAGGTAAACAGTCCCCTCTGTCGAATCCAGTCTCAATAGCGTTCTTTCTGTCTAGTATGCAATGTTACAGTAACACGAGGGACACCAAGAGTAGAGGTTTCAAAGATTGGAAGCTGGGGATGGGAGTAGGAGAAACAGAAATGAGAGCAAGAGAGAAGAAAACCTTCGTAGGAAACCCAGAAAGATAACGTGGGAAGGAAGAATTTGCTGACTCTACAGAGTACAAGCCATACAGGAATGAGTGACTGTGGGGAGTAAACACACACACACACACACACACACACACACACACACAGTTTTCACAAAAATCTGTAGGGCATAAAAGTCCTATTCTCCTCACAAAATCAGAATTGTTCCTTCTACAATAGGAAGTGCTCCCTGGCTGACCTCTCCTTCCAGTCATAAACCCCACCTTCTATATCCTCCCATATCACTAAATTGAGAACACATAAGCCTTAGCCTGCAGCACATTCTCAAAGGCCTTTGGCATGTCACATTGGCTTTGCATCAGATTTATTGTGGTTTCACTGGCTTCTCCTGATTTGGTTTATTGCTGATTTTAATCTTGTTTGTTTTAGGCTTCTGAGTCCCAGTGCAAAAATACCCAATGTACTCTGTAGCTAGAGACTGCGTAAATAAAATGTATCATAGTCCCATTATAACCACACTAATATCCACATTGTAGGCCATAGGTGGCCTACATTTTTAATTATTTCCCCCCAAACTCTAAATTAATACAATGAATTTAGAAATCCTCCACTTCTCATCAGAGCAAGTAACTGAATCCTCCATTATGATAATAAACCTTTTTCATTGCAAGTACTCATTCCCAGAGGGCTTTGCTTTGCACCATGCACTAAGTCTACAGGCAATCGTTCTGAAAGGGCAAAGTGAACTGTGTGTGTTCAGATAATAGCACTTTGTTATTTTGCCTTAGAGCGCAAACCACTTGTACTCTAACAAACCCTCCCAGTATTCTGTGGCAAAATGTGTCAAGGGTAGAAAAGCAAGTCCCGGTCTCTGGTGATGAGGATGTTCTTGACTTTCTGGTAAAAAGAAGGCACCTTTCTCAAGGGAAATTCTATGGCCTGTTGTAGGTATAAAGAGGGAAGTCAGGGAACTCCTCCTGCATCTGCTGCTTCTCAGATGTCTTCAGCTCAAAGTAATAGGTGTGTGGGAGCGTCATGCTTGGGGTGGCTGATCCAGAACTCCTGCAGCAGGCTGGGTAGGTGGCCAATACCATGATGAGGGCAGAGGCCTGATAAAGGACCTTGTTGAACAGAATTATCGCCCCAGCAAGCCAAGGCATGAAAAATCCCCTATCAGTTCTCACATCACCTCAGAAACCACCTCTGAAAATGCAAATAATGACAAAGGGGAGGAGGATGATTAGCATCTGATTGGCTCTCTTCAAAACCCTCCAAGAATTCCTGATGACCTAACAACATATTCCTTTCCTAGCCTTCAAAGCCCTCTCCTGCATGGCTAGACTGCTTTTCCCACTTGAACTCTTACCTCCTTTCCACATGCATCTTAGCTGTGGGTCTTTGTTCATCCAGCTGCTGCAACTAGAGTCTATTCCAGCTGGAAATAATTCTTCTCAGGCACCTTTTCTAAGGGGGTCTCTTTACCCCATCTGGGCGTGGGAACCCTTGATGACAAACACTATTAAAGCCCTTGGAGTTCCTCTGTCTATCTCTGGCAACACCTGAAGGATTTTCATAACAAAAAGATTAATTGCCCACACAACAGGGGAAATTTATATACTGTAATTAGCAGTTGATCTTCAGCATAAACCTAACGTAAAATTGATATACAATGTCTTTCTCTTGCACTTCCAATCCCTTCTCACTAAAGGGCAACATGTACTCAACACAAAAGGAAGAATCTGTTCCCTGGGAGTGGGGCGGGGGGGAGGGAGGGCAGGCGGTTCTGGGAGGGCAATGATGATAAAAGCCCTAAGACAAACATGAGCTTCTTTCTGAATCTTGTCCTTTGCAACATGCCAGCCATTGTTGTTAAAGTCACAAGTGACTAGCAAATAATTGGTAGATAAGCATACAATGTCTTCCACAGAAAATCATACAGATCCCAGACTCAAAGACAATTCTTTCACAGGAAAATACAAAGGGGCCGGGGAGAACTTCTGCAAAGCTAGGCATGTTCTATTTCTGATCCAGCTGAAAGCTACCCAGAGGTGCTCACGTTGTGAAAATTCATGTGCTGTATACGTATCAGTTGTGTGCTTCTCTACATGTGAGTTATATTTCCATTTAAATGCTCCTTAAAGTATTAAAAAAATGGAATATGGTAAGTGTGTACTATTTGAAATTTTAAAGACATTTTAATTAACTATGTAAGTGGACTAAAATATTAGTCAGTTTAATAGTGATTGTTCAAAATATTTGTTAATTCTATGAAATAGAATATTAAGATTTATAAGCTGAATTTTAAAACTTAAGGAAAACATTATTCAGCCATGAAAAGGGATGGAGTACAATGTGGATGAACTTCCAAAACACTGTGCTGAGTAAAAGAAGCCAGACACAAAAGGTCACAGATGGTATGATTCCGTTTATGTGAAATGTCCAGAATAGGTAAATTCATAGACACAAAATGCTGATTGGTGGTTGTAGAGCTTGGGGGAGGGGGAAAGGGGCAGAAACTTGCTTGATGGGTAAGGAGTTTGACTTTGAAGTGATAGCAAATGTTTTAGAAATAGATAGAGGTAGTGGTTGCGCAATGAAGTGAATGTATTAAATGCCACTGAATTATTCACTTTAAAATGGCTAATTTTTTTGCCCTAGCCAGTTTGGCTCAGTGGATACAGCATCAGCCTGTGGACTGAAGTGTCCTGAGTTCGATTCCAGTCAAGGGCATATGCCTGGGTTGCAGGCTTGATCCCCAATAGGGGGCGTGCAGGAGGCAGCCAATCAATGATTCTCATCATTGATGTTTCTATCTCTCTCTCTCCCTTCCTCTCTGAAATCAAATATATATATATATATATATATATATATATATATATATATATATATATATATATATATATAATGGCTAACTTTATGTGAATTTCATCTCAATAAAAATCCTAAGATTATATTTAAATTTTAATACATTATAATTTAACACATTCAATAACATTTTAAGAACCTCAAAATAGTCTTTTCTGGGCACCAAAACAACCCTGAAGGGCATACAAAGTGATCATGCCTTCTTTTGGCTTTGATATGGGAGCCATTGATGGGGTCAGGTTCACGTTTGGGTGCAGGGACAGGAAGATCCCTCTACATTCTTTGTGTGCAACTGTTTACTGTCTCTGCAAGTCCAATCTGATAGGGTCTCCCAAGCAAAGTGGAGACTTGGATGGGGAGAGGAGAGAGAGAAAGTAATCTGAGGAATTGTTCCATCTTTGCATGCCATTTGGTAAATCTGAATTCAATCCATTCGAGAGAGCATGCCTCAAGTTAACTAATTCATGGGAAGGAGATTCTACAAATTTTTGTGATAGATCTTATACCCAACGAATAGGATTTGTAGGAAAAATCCTGACCTTGATAATTAAACCTTTTAATTTATCTGCAGTCCATAGGAGGTGGACATTAAGTGCACTGTGATTAACTGGTGATGTTTGCTCCTTTGGGAGTGAAGGGACTAAGCATATCTGCAATTTGGGGAGAAAGAAAACAAATTCCAAGACATATCTACTTGAAACCTTTCCGTAGCATCTGCAGAATGGGAGCTGTCCTTATGGTGTGAACTTTGAGTAACTAGAGTCAGAAACTAAGAATTATTTGCAACTGATATATATTTCCTAATACAAGAAAGTGACTGTTCCACCAAAAGCCAGCAGGTGACAGTGGCAATATCCTCAGTACCTCTACTACAGTCCGTAGTAGAAAGTAGCCCTGAAACTTAATTAGAGTTGCCAGATTTAACAAGTAAAAATACAGGGCATCCAATTCAATTTGAATTACAGATAAAGAACATTTTTTAAAAGTATAAACACATTCCATGTATTGCTTGGAATATACTTAGCCTAATAAAATTATGTTATTTCATCTCCAATTCAAACTTAACTGGGTATTTTGTATCTTATCTGGCAATTTAGGGGTGTGTGTGTGTGTATGGGTATGTGTGTGTGTTTGGGAGAGAAAGAAACTGAGGTTCAGAGGAGACATGCAGCTCACACAGTGACACAGTCTCACAAGGTGAAACAAAGTCTCCGTTCATTTTACCTGAAGATGCTATGAAAAGGCAAAACAGACCTGTGAAATATTTGGAGTTTTCTTGATTCTTGTCTCTTTCCTGATTCTCTTATATAGCCTTTGTCTTTTCTGCTTTATAGCCAAACAGATTTCTCATCCTGACCCTGTGTCTTATTATTGCTTGTACTTGTTCTCAAAACAAGTAGAAAGTAAATGAGGACTGTTGACTCACCTTAACCCAGACCAGGTGGGGGTAGGAAGTAGTGAAAACATGAAGCCAAAGAGAAGAAAAAAATCATCTTTACTTTCCCTTTTCGCCACATGTCACAAGACCTGCTGTGTCTGTGTATATTTACCTTAGAGACAGGATTTGTGTAAATTGGGTAAACCACTTGACCTCAGGTTGGTCAACTCTAAATAAGAATAATCTTGGTGTGGAAAAATGGCGGCAGGACAGACGTGTCCCGAGCCTTGTCCCCGAGCAGATAGAAAGAACAGCTGAGGGTCGCACAGAGAGTGTCTGTTGGAGAAATAAGGGACAGCTATACTCCAAAAGAAGGTGGGGGATTGCTGGATGGAGGTCCCTGACCAGGCAGCCCTCACTGCTGCTGGGTGCCCTCACAGAGTCACGGCTGGGATGCGGAGACCATGCCATCTTGAAGGGGAAAGTGGATGTTTTCCGAAGCCTGAAAATCTACAACTGCGGCACCCACTGAACAGCTGTGAATCCCAGAGCACTGGTCCCAAATTGGCGCAAACACGCGGATTCAGAGGAGCTCTACACTCCACCACAGAAAAGTCATATTTCACCTGGGATAAGGTGAGGTCTCTGGTCCTGAAAGGACAGAGAAACGCACGCACTGCTGGAGCTGGAGGACTGGGGGAAGTCTACACCTAGAAAAATCCGTGGCTGTTTGGGCTGGCATGATCCGTGAATGTGGAAGGAGATCCTCAGAGCTGTTAACAGAGGAGATCTCTAAAAAGCAACCCATTTTGATCTGACATAGAAGGACAGCTTAAAATTTTTGGGAGTGTGCCGGCTGCTTGGACACAAGGGAGAAAGGGAGATTGCGCAGGCTTGCACGCAGACCCGGAGTTCGCACACTTGTGCTTTCTCCTCTTTAAATCCTTGCTTCTGATTACTGAGCCCAATACATAGGATCACAAAGTTGGGGACACCCTAGGAAACTGCATGGGAAAGTTGTTTTCCTGGAACCTGGGGATCAGAGTGGGGTGTGACCATCAGAGAACCAGCTCTGGGGCAGCCCCCTCCCACAAAACAGTATTGAGTGCCACAGGGAAAGCAGGATCTAAGCACAGGCTAGGGAGGACCTATAGATCCAGAGGTCAACTGAGAAACATTGCCACCCAGGGGCTGAATCACAAATTGACTCTTGTGTAATCACAAATAAAGGACTAAAAGAAAGTAAGACACACTGCCTGCTTAAAAATTAGGACTGGCTTACAACACTGAGGAGCAGTGGAATGTAGGGAACTGCAATACTGTCCTGACTGGGAAATAGGCATGCCAAACAGAACAATAGAGGAAGTGAATGACCTTCACTACTGCACATGTTATTCTTATTTTTTAAATATATTTTTATTTATTTTTTATTTTTTTCTTTTTCATCTTTTACTTAAGAAACTAATATTTTTCTTTTTCCTCACTTGATTTTACCTTTCTAATTATTACATTTTTATTTTCAATCAGTATTATTACTACTACTATTTTACCTTTATTTTTAAGTGTTATTTTATTTTCTCTTTATTTGTCTTTGAGATTAGTGTTCTACATTCTATTTTCATCTTTCCTTTAGCATCATTCTACTCTATCTCAACTCTACCTTTATGCCATCACTCTCTTCCTAACTTTTGCCCTTTTGTTGTCCTGTTTCTATTACCCTTTTCCTGCTTTAGATTTTCCCTATTCTTTCTTTTTACCCCCTGTTAAAATTTCACCCTACTTATATATCTAATTTCTAATCCCCTGCTCTGAGTTCATACACACCTCTCTCTTCTCTGTCTTCACTATCCAAAAATTTGTTTTTCTCTCTGTCCTTTTGCTGTTGTTTGCTTGAATGTTGATTACATTGATTTTTATGCTTGTTTATGAGATTGTTTTGCTTCTTCTTCTCCTTTTTTTTGTTTTGTTTGTTTTATGCATCTGTTTTTCCTCACCTCACTTTATATTAATTATTGTTTGTAGTTCGTATTCATCTCCAGGTACTTGTTGCTGGCATTTATTGGGATTACTGGCTGTTCTATTGGAGTTTTCTCCCCATATATATAGTTTGTTCCCCTTTTCTTTCTTAATCTCTTTCTTTTCTCTCTTACTTTGTTTTTTCCTTTTCCCAATTTCATTTTGGCACTTCTTTCTTTCTTTTCTTTTTTTTCTCTTCTTCTTTCTCTCCTATCCCCTAATTTGCCTTTCTCTGGTAATAATCCCTTTATTTGGGATTATTATTATCGTGGATATCCCCTAATAATCCCTTTATTTGGGATTATTATTATCGTGGATATCCCCTAATAATCCCTTTATTTGGGATTATTATTATCGTGGATACATTTCTGTTCAGTGCCTTGTGCGTTCTACCTGGTTATGTTGTATTTAGTCTCTTTAAATCAAACCAGGAGAGAGAGAACTACATAACCAGACACCTGGAGAAGAGAGACTATAGGGAGACAAAGAAACAGCCCACATATGAAAGAAAAGCAGGCATCACCAGAAAAGGAAGTAAACGAAATGGAGGCAAGCAACCTGCCAGAGAAAGAATTCAGAGAAATGGTCATTAGGTGGTTGAAAAGAATGGAAGACAAATTCAACAATATGAGTAAGAACCAAAAGGAAATGAAGAAGAACCAAGAAGTAATGAAAAATGACATCACTGCTGTAAAGAACACAATAGAAAGCATCAATAGTATACTAGAAGAAGCAGAGGACTGCATCAGTGAGCTAGAAGACAAGGTAGGAAAAAATACCCAAGTAGAGCAGCTTCTAGAAAAAAAAATTTAAAAACAGGAGGTGATCCTAAGGGAACTTTGGGACAACATGAAACAAAACAACATCCGCATAATAGGGGTTCCAAAGGAGAGGAAACTGAGCAAGGAATAGAAAACCTGTTTGAAGAAATAATGATAGAAAACTTCTCTGATATAGGGAAGAAAAAACCCACACAAATCCAAAAAACTCAGAGTCCCAAGCAAAATGAACCCCAAAAGTATGATGCCAAGGCACATTATAATTAAACTGGCAAACACCAACGACAAAGTAAGAATCTTAAAAGTGGCCAGAGAGAGAGAGAAAGTTACCTAAAAGGGAATGCCCATCAGACTAGCAACTGATTTCTCAACAGAAATTCATCAGGCCAGAAGGGAAGGGAATGAAATATACAAAGTCATGCAAAGGAAGGGTCTGAATCCAAGAATACTGTACCCAGCAAGGCTATCAATCAAAATTGAAGGTGAAATCAGGAGCTTCACAGACAAAAAAGGACTAAGGGAATTTATTACCACCAAACCAGCAATGCAAGAAATGCTAAAGGGTCTGCTGTAAAAAAAAGAAAAAAGAAAGAAATATGAAGCTAAGAAGGAACACAGGGGTAAAGAATAAAAATGGCAACAATATGTCCCTATCAATAATAACTTAAATGTAAATGGATTAAATGCCCCAATCAAAAGACACAGCTTGAAATCTGGTATTGAGATCCCACCTACTTTATTCCTCTTTCTCAGGATTGCTGTGGCTATTTTGGGTCTTTTTTTATTCCAAATGAATTGTGGAGAGTTCTTTCTAGGTTTGTGAAATATGCCATTGGTATTTTAATGGGGAGTGCATTGAATCCGTAGATTACTTTGGGTAGTATGGACATTTTAATGATGTTGATTCTACACAATCCATGAGCATGGTATGTTCTTCCTTCCGTTTACATCTTCCTCTATATCTTTTTTCAGTGTCCTGTAGTTTTCTGCATATATGTCTTTTACCTCCTTAGTTAAATTTATTCCTAGGTATCTTAATTTTTTGGTGCGATGGTAAATGGGATTGCTTTTTTAGTCTCTCTTTCTGTAAGTTCACTATTGGTGTATAGAAATGCCATAGATTTCTTGGCGTTAATTTTGTATCCTGCTACATTGCCAAATTCATTTATTAAGTCTATCAGTTTTTTGATGGAGTCTTTTGGTTTTTTTATGTATAATATCATGTCATCTGCAAATAAGGACAGCTTTACTTCTTCTTTTCCAATTTGGATGCCTTTTATTTCTTCTTCTTGTCTGATCACAATGGCTAATACTTCCAGTACTATGTCGAACAGGAGTGGTGAGAGTGGGCATCCCTGTCTTGTTCCTGTTCTTAGGGGAAATGGTTTTAGTTTTTGCCCATTGAGTATGATGTTAGCTGTGGGTTTAACATATATAGCTTTTATTATGTTGAGGTATGATCAAACCTCTGTGTGCGTCTTTTTTTCTGAGGTGGGTTTCTCATAGACAGCAGATATATGGGTTTTGTTTTCTTATCCAATCTGTTATCCTGTGTCTTTGATTGGGGCATTTAATCCATTTATATTTAAGTAATTATTGATAGGTACTTATTGTTGCCACAAAGCCACTCTTCTCAAAACAGCCTGGTACTGGCACAATAACAGACATATAGATCGATGGAATAGAGTAGAGAACCCAGAAATAGACCCAAATCACTACACTCAATTAATATTTGACAAAGGAAGCATGAACATACAATGGAATCAAGACAGTCTTTTCAATAAATGGTGTTGGGAAGATTGGACAGATACATGCAAAAAAATGAAACTAGACCACCAACTTACACCATATACAAAAATAAACTCAAAATTGATCAAGTACTTAAACATACGATGAGAAACTATAAAAATACTAGAGAAATCCACAGGCAGAAAAATCTCTGACATATGCCGAAGCAATTTCTTTACTGATACTGCTCCTACGGCAATGGAAACTAAAGAGAAAATAAACAAATGGGACTACATCAAAATAAAAAGCTTTTGCACAGCAAAGGAGACCATCAATAAAACAACAAGAAAGCCCACTGCATAGGAGAACATATTTGCCACTGATATCTACGATAAGGGTTTAATCTCCAACATTTATAGGGAGCTCATGCAGCTTAACAAAAAGAAGGTAAACACCCAATCAAAAAAATGGGCAACTGATCTAAATAGACACTTTTCAAAAGAAGACAGAAGGAAGGCCAAGAGACATATGAAAACCTGATGAAAGTCACTAATCATCAGAGAGACGCAAATCAAAACAACAGTGCGGTACCATCTCACACCTGTCAGAATGGTGGCTATTATCAACAAATCAACAAATGACAAGTGCTGGCAAGGATGCGGAGAAAAAGGATCCCTCGTGCACTGCTGGTGGGAATGCAGACTGGTGCAGCCACTGTGGAGTACAGTATGGAGTTTCCTCACAAAACTAAAAATGGAACTCCCATTTGACCCAGTGATCCCATTTCTAGGAATATATCCCAAGAAACTAGAAACACCAATCAGAAAAGATATATGCACCCCTATATTCATAGCAGCACAATTCACCATAGCTAAGATTTGGAAACATCCTAAGTGCCCATTAGCAGGTGAGTGGATTAAAAAACTGTGGTACATCTACATAAGGGAATACTACGCTGCAGTAAAAAAGGAGTTCTTACCATTTGCAACAGCATGGATGGAGATAGAGAGCATTATGCTGAATGAAATAAGCCAGGCAGAGAAAGATAAATATCACATGATCTTAGTCATTTGTGGAATATAATGAACAACATAAACTGATAAACAAGAATAGATCCAGGGACAGAGAAACATCAATCAGAACATCAAACCTCAGGGAAGGTAGGGAGTTGTGGGGGTAAAGGGGAGAGATCAACCAAAGGTCTTGTATGCATGCATGTAAGCCTAATCAATGGACACAGACAACAGGGGAGTGGGGGCATGAATGGGGTAATGGGGGAATAAGGACACATATGTAATACCTTAATCAATAAAGAAATTTTAAAAAAAGAATAATCCCAAGATAGGGCTGCAAATAGCCTCCAATGGGAAAAGGTGCTTTAGAAAATGTCAAGGGCTATGCTCATGGAGTTATTTCATTAACGTTTTTCCTCTTGGAATAGCACATTTAGGACATGTTTTGATCTCAAAAAAGAAGTAGTATCAATATATTCTATGCACCTTTACCCTAATCCCAACAACTGGGCAATTTAAACAGTGACCAAAGAGCTTAAAGAAGGTGGGTCAAGTGTCACCTTCACCAGCACCTCCCAGTTTCCCTGGGTTAAGACCCTCCACCAGAGAGCAGGTGGTGGTTGGGGGAGAAACAGTCTCTTTTAAAAGCCACATTGGAGTCTCTAGGAAATGACAACACGTCAGATGCATGAAAGGAAATGTTCTGGAGCTAAACACCAGGAAACATCTATCAAAACACAAAGGAAGTGACAAATGACTTTGTAATATGCAGAAAAATATGCATTTGAATGATCATCTTTAAAGACTTTTTTTGGGAAAATAACACATTTATAGATGTTCTGCAGGAGGATGGGTGACTGCTTTATTCTTCTATTAAATCTTCCCGTAAAAGGAAACTTTAGGGATTCAAAGGATGCTTACAAATCACACTATAACTTCTCTCTTTCTCTTACTTTTTTCTTTTTTTTTTTTACTTTTGACTTTTGCTCTTAACAAAGCACCACAATTCTGGTGGGTACACACACCCATCACTCGTGCTGGGTCTCTGCTGTGATACTTTTTGTTTTGCTGTTTTTAAAACATCCTTCTTTTGGTTTCTTCTTTTCAGTTCTACAGAGCCAGCTAATGTTTTCTAGCTGTTTGTGTTCTTCTATCCCTTGCATTCAATCCAGTTTTGTCAATCCAAGTTACAGCAATTCTCTACCGCTTATAAAAGGGATGTGTCTCTCAGGAACCCTTGTCCAAGGCCCTGCATGGCCATTTCACACCATTTGTCAGCGTTAGTTGCCAGCAAAGGATTAGGCCATTGGTCCCTAAAGTTTAAAAGGGGGAGACACGTGATTTCTAGGGATTGGGTAAAATGATCCATTGGTGTATGAGGAAAAAATAAGACATTTATTTTACTTTAAAAAGTAAAAATTATGGCCCGCCCGGGGGACTCAGTGGTTGAACTTCGACCTATGAACCAGGAAGTCCCGGTTTGATTCCAGGTCAGGGCACATGCCTGGGTTGTGGGCTTGATCCCCAGTAGGGGGTGTGCAGGAGGCAGCTGATCAATGATTCTCTCTCATCATTGATGTGTCTGTCTCTCTCTCCAACTCCCTTCCTCTCTGATACCAATAAAAAATATTTTTAAAAAGGTGAATGTTGTTAAACTTTAATATTTACTATGTGGATTGACACTGCCCCCTTCACTTGCCCCATTCAGTTGTTTGTCACCAGTGATGTGCCAAGTGTACTGGGAAGAGTGGGGATACCACAGTGAGTTGAAATTGACAATGGTCCCCATTCTCATTAACTCAATTCCATAGAATCATCAACTATTGCTAATAATCAACTATGTGTACAGTTACGTGGTTTTGAAGATTATGTTTAATTTTAATCCACAAGATGAAGATTAGTTTAAAATATTCCTGTAGAGAGATCATGATTTAAATCGAACTTTAATAATTCAAGCACAAAGGAATGACAAGGAATTGGCAGAGTGGATGCTGTACCTTTTGGCATAAGCTCTATTTCAGCCACATTACAGGTGAATATAGTGATAATCTAATAGTGCTGATGTTTTTTTTTTTCATTTTTTGCTTAGAGAAAGGTTCTCTGCATTGAAAAGAAATGTTTTACATCACAAATAAATAAAATAAAATCCATTTTAAGATATTGTTTGTTTTCCCTTAAATGGTTTTATAACCATATTAGTACAGTAGTATGTGCACATAGGGCCATACTAACCACCAATATTTGCAATTATATGGATATACTAGGAGTCTAGTGCACAAAATTCGTGCACATTAAAAGGGAATTAATTAGAGGAAATATTTTATATTGCTATTTGCCCTTTCTCTATAATAGAAGTGTCAGAGGTGAAAGAAAATTAGTAAAATGTATATGAAAATTTCCCTCCTGTCAGAGTTTGGGGCATACTGTGGGACCTAGAGTCAAGTCCCCACCCACTCACGTGTGCCTCAAAATCACTTGAGACCCAGACCCAGCTGGCCCCACCCCCGCCAAGCCCCGCAAGATGGTGGGCACAGCCTCAGGTCCCCCGTCAAGACCCGCCAGGTGGGGGACATGGCCTCAGGTCCCCCAGCCTGGCACCAGGTGAGGGGGCATAGCCTCAAGTACTCCGGTACAGCCTCAGGTCCCTCGGCCCAGTGCCAGGGTGGGGGTGCAGCCTCAGGTCCCCTGGACCTGGTGCTGGGGTAGGAGGCACAGCCTCAAGTCCCCCAGCCCAGCCTCAGGCCCCCCAGCCCCAGTGGCAGGGGATGCGGCCTCAGGTTTCCTGGCCCCGGTGTGAGGGTGCGAGGGCACAAGGGTGTGAGGGCGCGATGACTATTTGCATATTAGCTCTTTATTACATAGGATAATCACAATGGACCATTACTGATAGGTATATGCAACCAAAACTGTTTGGCAACCACTGGGTAGCAGTTCCTGCTGTTCTGGAACTGGCTCATGTAAGCTCAGGACAGCTAATTGTTACATTTTCAGGAGTTTTTAAAGCTATATGTTAAGCACAACTGTTGTTAAAATTTTAATTATACAAACATAATTATGTAAACTATGTTAAAAACAAAATCAGTAAATATTCACAACCTGTCATTTCCTAATTATTTTACTACCATTATTCCCGTTACCTATGCTCTTGAGGTTATTTGCATCTATTTGTGTGTATGGTAGTATATTAAGCATCTATTGCTGCATAACAAGTTACTCCAAAGTTTAGAAGCTTAAAATAATAAACATTTATTAGCTCAACAAGGTTCTAAATCAGGAACCTGGGAGCAGCTTAGCTGAGTAGTTCTGGCTCAGAGTGGTTCTGGCTCGGTTTCTCATGAGGCTGCAGCCAAGATGTCAGCTGGGATGGTGGTCATCCCTTCAGCCTGACTGGGGCTGAAGGAGTCTCTTCCAAGATGGTAACCACATGGCTGTTGGATGGAAGCCTCAGTTCCACTCCATGGGCTTCTCCATCAGCTGCTCACAGCATGGCATCCAGCCCCAAAGCGAGTGATGAGAGAGAGAGAGAGAGAGAGAGAGAGAAGCTGCAGTGCCTTTTATAGCCTAACCTTGGGAGAACACAGCATCACTTTTGCCATATTTTATTGGTTATGCAAACCAACTCTGGAACAATGTGGGAATACATATTAGGAGGGCGTGATTATCTTAGAAGCTGGCTAGCACCTGTGGAAACACTATGTGATGATGTGCTACTGGGTATCTCTTTCCAAGTCCATATTTAGTGACATCACATGGATTGCTTAGTGGAAGCACTTATACCACAGAAATCAGCAAATGCTACAGAATCAAGTGTTTTTTGATGTGGTTTCTTTGAGTGTTTTATTGTTTGTTTTGCCTGGAGAGCCAGTTGTTAAACATTTCCCAACACATGCCACACTGTGCTGTCCATGCTGAGTTTGACAAGTTAATGGTGAGGAGGTGGGTAGCCAAAGGTGGTAATAAATTAGCTGGAATGTAGTTGTGATCAGTTAGGGCTTAAAGAACTAAGGCAGAAAGAGCAAACCAAGATTGAGGTGACAGGAGTTGGGATTAAGTAAGGGGATGGATCCTCAGTGATTCTGAAGGAGGATGGGGCAGCCTGCAGATTGCTGCATGCTCCTGGTAAATGTCTAGGACAGTGGTTCTCAACCTTCCTAATGCCGCGACCCTTTAATACAGTTCCTTATGTTGTGGTGACCCCCAACCATAAAATTGTTTTTGTTGCTACTTCATAACTGTAATTTTGCTACTGTTAATGAATCGTAATGTAAATATGTGTTTTCCGATGGTCTTAGGCTCTACAGCAGCGGTTCTCAACCTGTGGGTCATGACCCACAGGTTGAGAACCACTAGCAGGGTCACCTAAGACCATTGGAAAACACATATTAGTACAGTAATATGTGCAAAATTAGTACAGTAGTAGTAGCAAAATTACAGTTATGAAGTAGCAATGAAAATAATTTTATGGTTGGGGATCACCACAACAAGAGGAACTGTATTAAAGGGTGGCGGCATTAGAAAGGTTGAGAACCACTGGTCTAGGACAGTGGTCGGCAAACTCATTAACCAACAGAGCGGCAAACCGCGGCTCACGAGCCGCATGTGGCTCGTGAGCTGCAGTTTGCTGACCACTGATCTGGGATAAGGAAAGACTAGGCAGACACTTACCAAGTATGACACAGTGTGGACCCCAGGCTCCCACTCCATAGGGGGCTGACAGACTATCTGAATTTCGACTCTGAGCACATATCAGTGCCCCAATCTGTGACTGAAAATGGGAGTGAATCAAGATTGGAAAGCAAGAATTGGGAGCGCTGGTTAAAGAAACAAGGAGAGAAGCACGGAAGAACAACAGACAATAGGAATGGTCTTCTAGATAATAAGAGGCTATTGCACAGAAGAGTGAGCAGGATAACGACAATAACGACCAGAATTGAGTCTGTTCTATGAGATAACATCTATTTCAATTTCTAGTCACTCCTAAGTAATGAATATAGGCTTGTTTCATCATCAGTATAATTGTCCAAAATTCAATTTAGTAAGTGCTATTTAAGGCCTGCTGTGTACCACAGATTTGGCTGAGCTCCTGGGAATGAAGCTTGGGGTGAGAGTTAAGAGGACCATATTAAAAAGTCTCTACTCTAGATGACATTGCAGACTTTTGGGTCTAGTTTACATTTTAAGAACCTCTATTTTTGGTATAACAGGTATACTGGAACTTAGGAGGTGTGTATGTGTGTGTTTACTGAAGTAAAATATATATAACATAAAATTTACCACTGTAACCATTTTTAAGCATACAGGTAAGTGGCATTAACTACATTCACAATGTTGTATAAACAACCATCACAACCATCCATTTTTAGAACTTTTCATCATCCCAAACAGAAACCTGTACCCATTAGACAATAACGCCCAAGCAATGTTGGAAATTCTTGTATTTTGGATTTATTTTACTTTTCCTTAAAGAAAAGACTGAACATTAGCCATTGAATTTGAAAGCACCACATCACTAGCCAGTGCTAGTGAGCCCAACATGGATTGAAATGTTTTCAACTCAAACAAACCAAGGTTTTAGCCTATGTTGTATAACTGCCGAGAAATTAAAACCTAAAGTGTAAAGATCAATGGAAGAATGGGTTAATCGATTTAACTACAGAATTGGGGAACAACCAACTGCAATAGTCCAGCAAAAAACGCCCATTATTTATTACTTTTTAAAATATATTTTTATTGATTTCAGAGGAAGGGAGAGGGAGAGAGATGGAAACATCAGTGATAGGAGAGAAGCTTTGATCACCTGCCTCCTGCCTACCCCACATTGGGGATCGAGCCCGCAACCTGGGCATGTGCCCTGACTGGGAATCGAACCATAACCTCCTTGTTCATAGGTTGGCACTCAACCACTGAGCCACACCAGCTGAGCAAGGTCCATTATTTCAGATGGACACTGAACAAAGGGACTAGGCGGGCTGAAATGAGAATCATATCTATATTTTCAGAACTTGGCCTTCAACTATGTATAGGCCCAAGTTGCATGTCTGTCACCAGGTAAATAAATGTTTATTAACATGTATACCTAATACACACATAAGAGATACCCAGAGAAAAATGAGGAACTCTCTGAGATCGCCTAGAATTTGGGTTTAAATAGCATCTTATAATAGGGTAGGTGGAGAGTGATTTTGGAGGGAAATAAACAGATCCTTAGAAAAACATAGTGGAGCTACAATAGTGTGTGACAGTGTGGTGTTGACTTCTAGTGTCCTGTCTTTGGATGAGAGTTGATTTTTTCTTGTTGATGAAACTCCCGGGAGGGCATGTTACAACTGAGATTCTTTTGGAGGCTCTGTCTTTGGGTAGATAAGGGGAGTTCAGAGAAAGCTTCTCCCTGCATTTGCTGCTTTTCAAGTACCTAAATAATCGGTATAACAAAGTGGCATGTTTTCAGGTGGCATGTCCTGCTTTTCTCCTGCATTGTATACCAACTCTCAACACTCACTGTTTGAGGGCTTATTTGGGGGGTCAATAAAAATATAGCATACCATGTAAGACTGCATTTACACTTATGTAAGAAGAAGTTGGAGAGTTAGATCAAAAGGCTGCAGGGACATGAAAACATGATGAGCAATTAGAATTTTATCTCGAAATTGAGAATTTTATTCAAGAATTTACACTGAATCACTGGAGAACATTTTCAGCATGAAATAAAAGCATTCTGTATGTGAATGTTATGTGACATATGTTTTTAACTGAGATGACTCTGGCTGCTGTGTGAAGAATAAATTGCAGGAAAGCAATAGATGAAACAGGGAAACCAATTAGAAGCTATTTTGAATGATTAACTGGAGCAAGGGATCATGGGGGCTCAGGCTAAGGTGATGGCAGAGAGATTGAGAGAAGTGGTTGAGGCAAAACCATCAGTAGCATATAAGTAAAGGGTGAGAGGAAGGGAAGTCCACGGTGACTCAGGCTTTTTACTTGAACAGCTGGGTTACGGGCAGTGCTCTTGTTAATTCTGGAAAGGCCAGGGAGGCACATGCAGTGGGTAGGAATCAGAAACTTTGTACTGAACATGTTATGCTTGGGATGCCAGGTAGACATACCAGTGGAGCTGTTATGTAGGCACTTGGAGCTAGAAGTCTAGATTGTAAAGAAGTCTAGCTTGAGATACAAATTTAGGCCTTAATAGCATCAATTCAGGTATCAAGTACAGAAATAACATTTAAAGCCATGAGATCAAACTTCCAGTTTTAAAATAGTTGCAGAAGACATTTCTACCCCTGTTCTAGGTATCTTCTGTTTTCCTCCTCTTTCTATCCTGCTTTCTGCCTCAAAGAGCTTGTTATGTATGTATGGAGCCATCAATGGGCTCTCTTGCCCTAAGGCTTCTGGTTGAGTTCCACCCCTGAGGGACTCACCCCCAGGAGCTGAGAGAAGAGAGGGATGATGAGGTCCTTTGGTTGCTGTGTTTTGGGGTCATGTCAAGCAAACGTCACTGCTACTCTCATGATGGCTTCTTCCACTGAACTCTCTTCTCTGGATCCCAGTTACCTCTCCCTCTCCCCCCTCAGGCTGGGGCTGGTGAGTAACAGCTCTGCTGCAGCCTCCGGACGCTGTAGGCTCCCTGTGGTTCCCTGCCTTCAGCTCAGACCTGTGTAAATAGGACATTTATTGAATATTCTCAACGAGGCTAAGTTTAGAATGCCATGTGTTTCTTCTTGGAACCCTGAAAAATAATACATCCACCTTTTCCTCTTAAAAGTCACCCCCAAACAATAATGAGAACAATGAACAGAAGCACAAAGTCCATATGGTCATGTATAACCCTAAAGCCATACTCTATGAAGATGCAACACTGGGTGAGGAATGAGAAAAGAGTTGGCAAAGCTTAGGAGAGTCAGGAATTGGAAGCACCCAGTTCTTTGAAAGGCAGGGATGAGGAATAGGGATAAAAACAGGAAGACTTTTCAGAAGGCTGTATAGCAACATGCATGTCTCCACCTCCACTTTCAACCAGGACAGTTACTCTCACTCACTCCTGCAGGAGACAAGAGATTTATTTTCTGGAAAAATTAAACCAATTGGAGCAGGAAGGCGGAAGCTCTAAGAGGAACATCTCCAGGAAATAAAAAGTGGAAAAAATCAATTTCTTGACAAGTTTGTCTATGGAGAAAGCTCCTTGCAGTGACATTTTACATTTCTCTATGAGTGTATTGAAAATCTAACTATATGTTCAGAGAATATTAAGCAAATGAAAACATGAGTATTTTTGAACTCCACGTAAAACAAAAATTTGCACAAGAATATAAATGTAATTATGGCACATCAGTTGGCTTAGCAGTGAACAATATTTATGCATGTGTCATAGGGAAAATAGATTTAACATGTTACTATGCTGGGAAGAAAGGATGTATCTATGCACACAACTTATGGCCCAGAAATTTTCCTTAAAATAATTTATTCTGTATATTTGCACATATTCAAGGATAGTTATGATAATGTTGTTTGAAACAGCAAAAGACTAAAAACAACCTAAAGGATAACAATAAAGTTAAACCAATAGTATTCCAAACAATGGATTATTATTCAACCATCAGAAAGAATGAGGCAACCCAATATGTACTGACACTGAAAAATCTCCAAGATATATTGTTAAGTGAAAAAAGCAAGAATCCAAGTATTCTGCAAAGTGTATGTAAAAGTGTGTTTGTGTTGTACCTGTCTGGAATATTTCTAGAAGAAAATACAAGATACCAGAGACACTGGTTGCCCTGAGGAAGGGAACCAGGTGGTGGTGGTGGTGAGTGTGTGTGTGTGTGTGTGTGTGTGTGTGTGTGTGTGTGTGTGTGTGTGAAAGGGAGATGGATTGGATGGGGTAGGATAATGGTGTGTTTTTGTTGTAAAAGCCTCTGGTACTGTTAGATTTTTTAAAAAAGTATGTGTATATACAGTTGATCCCCCCAGCCCCCTGCCTCCAGAACAATACTCAAGGCTCCTGCACAGCCATGCTTGGACATGCACAGACCAGCAAAACATTTGAGTCACCTAAGGCACAGGTTCCCAGCTGACATCCAACAAGGCTGCCCTGTGCCTTCAGTTCTCATACTGTAACCAAGTATTCTTTCCCCAGCCCATTCAGTGCCACGCATTTTCCATTTTTGTACTTTGTGTTGGTGATTTCTCTACATAAAATGGCCCTCAAGCATAGTGCGTATGTGTAGCTATTTCTATAGGATGAGTTTACATAGAAGTGGAATTTCTGTGTCAAAATAAATGAAAATTAATAACTTTTAAAAGATACCTCCTAATTTTGTTTTAAAATTTATCTTTCCAGCCTCAGTGGATGGGAGCTTTGATTACCCTTATCAACATTGGAGGTTATCAACTTTTAAATGGTTACTAATTTGATGGGGAAATAATACTATCTCCTTTCTTAAAACTTAAAATGGAGTGTGGTTTTCGTATGGAAAACTGCATTAAGAGTAGCATTCAATGAATTTTAGAAAACCAGTTGCAAACATGAGATTCAGCACCCAGATCAAGCACCCTAAATATCCTTCCTTTTCATGCTCTGTTTCCGTCACCACCCCCCTCCACAGCGACAAGAGCATAGATTCAGTCAGCCTGTTTTGGTAATTTATAGAAATGGAATCATATAATATACACTATTTTGTGTCTGGCTTTTTGACTTGACATAATGTTTGTGAGATTCCTTGAAATCATTGCAAGGAGTTGTGGAAAACTCATTCTCACTGTTCTCTCTCTCTTCCCCTCTCTCTCTGTTACTTAAATTTGTATTTTGCTCTTAGGTAGAATAGTTTTTACTTTATTAACAGGTAATAGGTGTCCTTATAATATTAAATGTCCCCATTTAGAAACATAGTAAGTCTCTGGACTTATTTTCTTTTTCTTTTTATTGATACTGAACATTTCTTATTAGATTGCCTTTTAAGTAATTTGTAATTTTCATTGCTATTATGAAAGGAATCCCTGTTTTTTTCTATTTTAAGAACAAATAGAAGATATTTTTATATGCTGATTTCAAATCTGTTGAAATTTATAACTTTTCTTTATCAACCCTAATAATTTAATTAATTGTCTTGAACTTTCTGGTTAAAGGGTAATTTGTAAAGGAACATATAAGGACGCTTTTGCTACTTTCCCCCAGTAGTTGTGACTTACTTCTTTGTCTTTGGGCTCGAAGCCCAGTACCATGTTGAATAGTGTTGCTGATGCAGACACTGTTTCCGCATCCTGACTTCAGTGCAACTGCTTCTAATGCTCCAGCAAAGTTCCACTGCTTGCTCTGAATTTATGGCTGAACTTATGCATATGTTATTTATCAAGTTAAGGGTGTTTTCTTCCTTTTCTGTTTTTAATGTTAATAAAAAATAGGAATTGAATTTGAGCGTATTTTAAAAATATTCATCAATGTTAATTTCTCAATTTGTTAATGTAGAAAATTACATGAAAAGATTTTCTAACATTGAGATATCCTTATAATTATGCGATTAATTGATAGTTGGCTATGATGAGGGTTTGTGAGAACTATCTTGATTTTATAATACACTAGAGGCCCAGTGTGTGAATTCGTGTACTAGTGGGATCCCTCAGCCTGGCCTGTGGGATCAGGCCAAAACCGCTCTGCAACATCCCTTGAGAGGTCCTGGATTGCAAGAGGGTGCAGGCCAGGCCGAGGGACCCCACTGGTGCACGATCGGGGCTGGGGAGGGAGGAGGTTGGTTGGCCAGCCGGAAAGAGACAACTGGAGGGCTCCAGGGCGTGTCTGGCCTGTCTCACTCAGTTCTGATCAGCCAGACCCCTGCAACAAGCTAACTTACCAGGCGAAGCGTCTGCCCCCTGGTGGTCAGTACAAATCACAGTGAGCTATTAAGTGGTCTTAGCATATCATTAGCATACTAGAGGCCTGGTGCACAAAATTCGTGCATGGGGTGTGTGTCCCTCAGCCCAGCCTGCACCCTCTCCAATCTGGGACCCTGAGGGATGTCTGACTGCCTGTTTAGGCCTGATCCCACTAAACGGGCAGTTGGACATCCATCTCATAATCCAGGACTGCTGGCTCCCAGCTGCTTGCCTGCCTGCCTGCCAGCCTGATCACACCCTAACCACTCCCCTGCCAGCCTGATCAACTCCTAACTGCCCTCCCCTGCTGGCCTGGTTGCCCCCAACTGCCCTCCTCTGCCACCTGGTCACCCCTAACTGCCCTCCCCTGCTGGCCTGGTTGCCCCCAACTGCCCTCCCCTGCAGGCCTGGTCCCTCCCAACTGCTGTCTGGTCCTCCCCAACTGCCCTCCTCTGCCACCTGGTCACCCCTAACTGCCCTCCCCTGCAAGCCTGGTCCCTCCCAACTGCCCTGCCCTGCTGGCCTGATCGCCCACACTGCCCTCCCCTGCTGGCCATCTTGTGGTGGCCATCTTGTGTCCACATAGGGGCAGCCATCTTTGATCACATGGGGGTGGCCATCTTGTATGTTGGAGTGATGGTCAATTTTCATATTACTCTTTTATTAGATAGGATTACACTTTGATTGGTTGAGTGGATGACCATAAGACCAGACACTTAGCATATTAGGCTTTTATTATATAGGATTACTTAGAATATTTACTTGTCTTTATAGCCATATAATATATATTTATGATATACACTGAGTGGCCAGATTATTATGATCTCTGAATGCATAATAATCTGGCCACTCAGTGTATATCCTATATAATAAAAGCCTAATATGCAAATTGTCCCCTCCATTGGGAGTTCGACCAGCAAGCAGGCCTGCCAACCGCCCATGTCCCCTCCCCCTGGCCAGGCTGGCTGGATCCCACCCATGCACAAAATCATGCACCAGGCCTCTAATTAATATATATATTAATATACAATAATAATCTGGCCACTCTGTATTTCGAGTGGCCAGATTATTATGCATTCAGAGATCATAATAACCTGGCCACACAGTGTATATATGTGTGTATCCTATCTAATAAAAGAGTAATATGCAAATTGACCATGCATCTGCTATACCCACAAGCCACGCCCACCAGCCAATCAGGAACAAGTATGCAAATCAAACCAACCAAGATGGCTGCAGCCACGGAGAGTGCAGGAGGCTTGAGTTGCCCTGGGTGATGGAGGAAGCCAAGCTTTCTGCCTGCCTTGGCCTGCCTTGGCCTGCGCTCAAGGCTACAAAGTTTCAATTATAGAAGATAAATACCAGGGCAGCCTCCGCTTGGGTTGCTGGGGGGTGTGGCCAGCCTGCAAACCACCACAGGCCCCTCACCCTGGCTGCCCTATGCCCCAAGGAAACCCCCACCCTGATCCGGGACACCCTTCAGGGCAAACCAGCTGGCCCCCACCCATGCACCAGGCCTCTATTCTAGCTAATAAAAGAGTAATATGCAAATTGATCATCACTCCAACACACTAGATGGCTGCCCTCATGTGGTCAAAGATGATTGCCCCCATGTGGACACAAGATGGCCACCACAAGATGGCCAGCAGGGGAAGGCAGTTGGGAGGGACCAGGTCTGCAAGGCAGGGCAGTTGGGGGCAATCAGGCCAGCAGGGGAGGGTAGTTAGGGGTGACCAGGCCGGCAGAGGAGGGAAGTTGGGGGCGACCGGGCCTACAGGGAAGGGCAGTTGGGAGGGACCCAGGCCTGCAGGGGAGAGCAGTTGGGGGGGCACCAGGCCTGCAGGGGAGGGCAGTTAGGGGCAAACAGACTGGCAGGGGAGCAGTTAGGCATCAATTAGGCTGGCAGGGGAGTGGTTTGGGGGTGATCAGGCTGGCAGGCAGAAGTGTTTAGGGGCAATCAGGAAGGCAGGCAGGCGAGTAGTTGGGAGCCAGCAGTCCTGGATTGTGAGAGGGATGTCCGACTGCCTGTTTAGGCCCGATTCAGGTAGGATCAGGCCTAAACGGGCAGTTGGACATCCCTCAAGGGGTCCCAGATTGGAGAGGGTGCAGGCTAGGCTGATGGAAACCCCCCCCCCCAACCCCTGTGCACGAATTTCATGCACCGGGCCTCTAGTATATATATATCTGGTTATGACTGTATAGCAAGTAGGGATGTTGTCCATTTTTTTCTGTTCCTGGAATAATTTATATAAGAATTATCTATTTCTTAAAAGCTTGGTAGAACTTGTCTATAAATTGTCTGAAATGAGCCTTTTAAAGGATAGATCTTTGATTACTTATTCCATTACTTTTATAGTTATTGAATTATTCTGTTTTCTATCTCTTATTTCTCCTTAAATCAATATAGAAATTTAAATTTTTGTGAAAAAATCATCCTTTCTTCTATATTTTCAAACATATTGCTATAAAATTTATATAATCTTTTATAATTTAAAGAAACTACTTTAAAGGACCTTTAGTTTATTCACTTTCTTTTTTAAGGTTTATTTTTTTAATCCTATTATTATTTTTTAGCCTAGCCTGAACCCTCTCCAATCTGGGACCCCTCGAGGGATGTCCGGCTGCCCATTTAGGCCCGATCCTACTGGGATCGGGCCTAAATGGGCAGCCGGACATCCCTTTCACAATTCAGGACTGCTGGCTCCCAACTACTTGCCTGCCTGCTTTCCTGATTGCCCCTAAATGCCTCTGCTTGCCAGCCTGATCACCCCCTAACCACTCCCCTGTCAGCCTGATTGATGCCTAACTGCTCCCTGCCAGCCTGATTGCCCCTAACTGCCCTCCCCTGCAGGCCCGGTCACCCCCAACTTCCCTCCTCTGCAGGCCTGATTGCCCACAACTGCCCTCCTCTGCAGGCCTGGTCCCTCCCAACTGCCTTCCCCTGTTGGCCATCTTGTGTCCACATGGGGGCATCCATCTTTGACCACATGGGGGCAGCCATCTTGTGTTGGAGTGATGGTCAATTTGCATATTACTCTTTTATTAGATAGGATAACTTTACTTTCTTTTATGTAAAAGTAAATGCAACACGTCAACAGTCAGGATTGATCCCAATCTTCTGGAACCACTGTTTCAGGGGTCAGGGAGGAAATGTTTGTTGGAATCACCACTCATTCATCTTTGAATGACCAGAGGGCCCCCCCCCCCACCACCACCACATCCCACCCCCAGCCACCTGACTACAGAATAGCACAGGGCTGCTCATGGGAACACAGGTAGGCTCTCTCGCCTCTCCTCATTGGTCACCCCTTAGCATGGCTCTTCCCTATCCCCCTACTCCAGCAGGTCCTTAGTAGTAAACAAAGCACTAGCAAAAAAATGGAGTTACTACCTCTGGACTCTCTTAGGTAAGAGTCTTCCCTTGGTTTAGATTGAGGACCCATGCCCCAGAGGTGCCATTCTGATGAGATTGCATGAAGGGAGTGGGTGCATGAGACAAAATGGCTAAACCAAAATTGGGAACCACCAGTCCCCATCTGCAGCTACAACCTAAGATGCCTACAGATGTGGTCAGTGTGACATGTGCACAGGAGAGATGCAGAGGAATGGGATAGGAGGGAGGGTATCCTTGGGAAAGTCGTCAGCCTGCTTGCCTTCATGTCCTGGCCTTCACATTCTGGCTTCGCCCTGGGGAGCCACAGCCTCCATGGTTTTAGTGTGGTCTCTTCTTCCCCCAGGAACTTCATGGGCTTGATGGGCTTCAAGTTTGTCCAATTCATAGGCAATGAGCATACCAGTCGGCAGGTTCAGCTCCATGACAGCCTCCTCAGAAAGTCCCGCCCCCCCCCGCACCCCCAGAGTCTGACAATGCCCCAGAGGCTGTTGCCATGGGCTGCAATCAGTACCGTGTCCCCTCTTTGATGGGGATCGATTTTTTCATTCCCAAAGGGCAGAGCTCTGGCAAGGGTGTCCTTCAGACTCTCCCAGGAGAGTGGCTGATCTTCACTGGAGCTGCAACCTGCGACCCTTACTGATGTGGCTATAGAAGGGACAGTGGCGCTCCATCAGTGGTGGGATATCATAGGAGGGCCTCCAGGCCTTACCTGGGCCTTGCCATGCTTGGCAGCGGTTTCTGCTTTCTTAAGGCCAGTCAGACCTCCACAGTGCCGCTCATTGAGAGGCCACATCCGCACCACAGGCAGCCACATGTGGTCTAAGGCACCCAGCACTGCCCAGAGGGTCCGAATTGCTCTCTTCTGCACTGAGGTGAAGCAGATGTCAAACTCCCAGATGAACTCGCAGGCGCCCATGGCGGTGGTTCCAAATGCCCTGCAGACTGGGGCTCACTGAGATTCCGGATCTCAATTTCCTTTTTAAGCCAAGAATGATCAGAAGTGTGTTTTATATTTTAGAGGGACTTGAATTTCCTTCATCACCAAGAAAAGGCACAGCAATGCTAATATACTTAACGTTGCCGACTGCATACCTAAACATAGTTAAGATGGTACATTTAATGCAATGTGTATTTTAGCACAATTTTTAAAAATTTAATGCAAAAATAGGTAAGTAGATTTCTAGGCGGCCTCGGTGTAACCACAAGGGTCTTTCAAAATGGAAGAGGAGGCAGAAGTGTAAGCAAGCTGGTAGTGCTGGGAGGACTTGACCATCCTTGATGACTGTGAAGATGGAGAAAGGAGCCAGGAACTGAGAAATGCAGCAGTCAGTCTGCAGAAACCGGGGAAGCAGGGCACAGATGCTCCCCCAGAGCCTCCAAGAAGGAAAGCAGCCCTGCCTTGATTTTAGCCAGGCCTGTTTCAGAATTCCCTCCAGAACCGAAAGAGAATAAACTTGTATTGTTTTCAATATATAAGGGTATTTTTAACAAATCCAATTGAACAGATTTTAAGAGAGGCTATAATATTGCAAATTATTTTAAATATATATTTTTATTGATTTCAGAGAGGAAAGGAGAGTCAGAGAGAGATAGAAACATCAAGGATGAGAGAGAATCATTGATTGACTGCCCCTTGCACACCCCCACAGTGGGATTGAGCCCACAACCTGGGTATGTGCCCTGAATGGGAATCAAACTGTGACCTCCTGGTTTATAGGTTGACGCTCAACCACTGAGCCACGCCAGCCGAACTAATAATGCAAATTCTAATGAACTTTCATTAGCAACAGTTAACCCCTGAAGTTCATGCGAGATATAGCATTAGTATTAGCCCCTTTCTAGATCTGCAATCTAAGCATAGTGATGCATATGGCCTGACATATAAGCCATAGGGAAATTGTTCCTAAAAAATGCTCAAAGCCTCTCATCCTCTTGCCATCCTTTTGTACAAACAGTGCAGAGAGCACCATCCAAGTTCTTCACCAAGAAAATGGAAGCTGAAGAAAGTTAGGCTCCTAGACCTCAGGATCTTAGTGGTCGGTGAGGGGCAGAATCTCCTAGATCAGGGCTATGTATTTCCACCATCCTAACTGAGCTCTCCAGAACCCACTCCATACGGCCAGTATCCAAACACAAAGCCAGTGCCAGTGTTTGGGACCAAAGAGCAAGCACTCAGGAAACATTAACCTGAAACACTATTAAAACTTTCATCTGCAGTGATTAGAATGGTAGTGAGAGTGTAAGCTCAGGGGGGAGAGAGAGAGAGAGAGACACCACAGCTCACCAGCCTCTTTGCCCTCATCAGGGCTTTAGGGAATTGTTCCTGGAAATGTGTACAGAGCCTTTGCCACTGTTTCCCAGATGTATTCCACCTGCTTATCAGTTGAACTTTAGATCGCATTAGAAGAGCTAACATTTGCTGGTTTGGAAGGAGGCTGAGCCTCTTCTCCCCTCATCTTCATGGCCATTCGAGAAAGGTCTGAGAATAAGAATGATTCCTTTAATAAATGGAGACAAAGCCTCATCTCGCCAACAATATTTTCATCAGTCTTCCACGTGACTGTTTTTAAAAAGGAATTCAAATGATTTTCAGGTTTGGTACAATTCCTCTGACCTATGATTCCTCTGACATATGATTCTCCAAGTTCATAGGTAAGGGCAGGACTTTCTGGCCTATCAGATGGGGAAACTGAGGCAGGGATGGGGAGAGTGATGAAGTCAAAGTTACTCAAGATTAGAAAGAGCAGAATTTTAAAATCTCTGATTCCTAATGAGTTGATAAGACCCTCAACCAGTGGGTTTCCGATTTCTCCCTTTTTTCCCCTCAGTGAATCCTTGGTTTCTTAGAATAATTATCACCTACACTGAATTTACAGCTCTCTTTCTACAAGGCACAAAACAAGGATGAAGATGCACTCCACATGCTTAAAACAGGAGCAACACTTTCTCTCCTACTCTGCCCCCCACCTCAAATTATCCAAATAATTTCTGCAGTTCCTAAGTCCTGTAAAATCCTCTTTTAAAAGTTTACATTTTTGGTGTGAAAATGCTATTGCAACTGTGAATTCTGGGGGCAAAAATATTTGCATACAATATTGAATAGGTCTTTTACAATAATCTTTACAAACTTTTACATAATCTTTTGTATAATCTTTACAAACTACTTTCTTATGTAATCTTCCTCAGAAAGCAGTTTACTTAAGAAGGCAGTTTATCAAAGCTGTAAGTTGTTAAGAAGTTACTAAGGAAAATCATTTATGTGCAAAATAAAATATTGGTCAAATGGTTATAACTTGAAGCGAGCTCTCACATAAAAGAAAAATAAAATGCAAAGATATAAGGGCACCCAAGCGAAAAGGGATCTAGAAATAAAATTGATTACTAACGGTTGTTTTGTTTGGTTTGGTTTGGTTGTTGTTGTTTTTTTATGAAGGGCTGAAATGCCTTCTCTGGCCATAATCTCCTCCTTTTCCTGCTCCACAGAAAGAATCAATAAAAACACCTGAAACTTATAAGGAACTACTTCAGCAGAAGCTGTGAGAAAGGGGAGTTATTAAAGTGATTCTTTAGCTAAAGCAATAGCCAAGAGTTGATGGAAGCTGTGAAAACAACGTTTCACCCTAAGGCAGAAAAGCCATGGATGTGAGCCATCTTACATGTTGTGACTTTAACATAAGGATTAAAGAGAAATGACAGACATTTTAAAACCAAGTCTTGTGAAAATAAACTGTGTTATGAATGATCATGTTTAGAATTTATAAAAAAATGAATTGAGTTTTGCCACATAGCAAAGTTTTTTCCAACTATGGTCCTTAAATTAGTGCATCTGAAGAAAAGGATACTAGAGATGGAATGCCACTGTTCACCTATTCAAGCATTTTCCATTCTACCTGAATATACCATGAGACTGTATTCCCCTTTCCAATTTACAGTTAGGTGTTATTTCTAGACTGAGTTCAGCCACTACCATAATAGGCTGTAAACACTCTCATGTACTAATATATCACATTCTCAATCTTATTTCTCTCTCTCTCTTTCTTTCTCTCTTTCTTCTTCCCTTCCTCCCTCCCTCCTTTCCTTCCTTCCTTTCTTCCTTCCTTCGTCTAGATATATGGTTTTTCCATAGAGGATTCTCAGTCCTTACAAGATGACAGGACCATAAAATGTAAGGAGTCTTAGTCCCTAATTCTCTATGTAGGAAGCTGCCAATTTGGTTCCAGATATGAGTGAGAAATGAACCTTTTATGTGTTAACTATTTGAGGTTTGAAGGTTATTTGTTATGAGGATAGGCTACCTTGATTAATACAATACATACTAAAATGACATAGTCCTTGTTCCATTCTAAGATATATTGGAATAGGATCTAGAAATCTGAAATTTTAACAAGTTCTCCAGGTGATTCTACCCACATTGAAGTTGGAAAACAGTTTTATTCTTTGATTTTTTAAAAAGTTATGCATATATATCAAAATGAAATATTTCTGATGGGCATGATGTGAGCTGGGGCTAGAGAACTAAGTATGGCCAGGTCAATGAGGCTATGGCAATCAATTTAAGGAACTCAGAAATTATCTTGAGGAATGAGGTGCCACTGAAGGGGATTAAAAGGAAATGCCCTTTATTAGATTTGTTTGTAAAAATTACTCCAACTGTGTTGAGGAGAATGGATTGGATGGGCCAAGACTGGGGGAAACCAGTTAAAAGACTGATTTGTGTGTGTTGCAGAATTCCAGGTGATAAGTTAACTAATTAATTTGTTCATGCAACTAACTTTTAATAAGCCCATGTAAGGGTCTCACAAACTTTAAAGCTGAGAGAGAGAGAGAGAGAAAGTGCTTGAATATAAAAAGGTAGTGACCCAGAATGATGAGTAAGGTTGAAGAGAAGTGCTGTACTGGTAATTGATGAAATATGGGAGTGGAGGAAGAAGTCCAAGATGATGCTATGGTTTCTGGCATGAATAAATGGTACCACCATTCATGGAAATAAAGAAGACAGGAATAAGATTAGGTTGAAAGAGAAATTATGTTCAATTTTGGATTTATACTGCCTGATTTCAAGGCTTATTTTAAAGATATAGTAATCAAGACTGTATGGTATGGGCATAAAAATAGAACAATAGATCAATGGAACAAATTAGAGAGTGCAAGATTTTCAACAAAGTCACAAAAGCAATACAATGGAGTAAATCTTTTCAACAAATGATTCTTTAACAATTGGACAACCATATATAAAAAATCACCCCACTTTGATCATAGCTTATACCATATAAAAATTACCTCAGAATTGATTTTAGATCTAACTGTAAAACCTAACACTGTAAAAGAAAATGTCTATAAACTTAGACAAAGATTTCTTAGATACAATAACAAAAGCCCAAGCCATAAAAAAAAAATAGACATATTGGATGGATTGTATCCAAATTAAAAACTTTGAAAGAAATTTCATCAAAATTAAGAACTTCATAAAAATAATGAAAAGACAAGTCACAGATTTGGAGAAAATACTTGAAAGTGATGTATTTAGTAAAAAACAACAACTTAGATCCAGAATATATAAAGAATTCTTAAAACACAGTAATAATAATAAAAATATATTTAAAATGGGCAAAAATTTGAAAAGTTACTTCACCAAAGAAGATATATAGATAACAAATATTTACATGAAAATTTGCTCATCATTAGTCATTGAGGAAATGTAAATTAAAACTTCAAGAGGATGCCACTGTATACCCATTAGAATGGCTAAATTTAAGACTGATCATACCATGTGCTGGGGAAGATGTGGAGCAACTGGCACTTTCATACACCACATACTGCTGGTGGGGCTGAAAAATGGTACAACTACTTTGAAAAACAGTTTGGCGATTTCTTAAAAAGTTTAACATATACCTACCATATGATCCAGATACTGACTTATGGGTATTTACTGAAGACTTATGTCTATATAAAGACTTGTATTTATATATATCAGATTTATTTGTAATAGCCCCAAACTAGAAACAACCCAAATGTTTATCATCAGGTGAGTGATTAAACAAATCTAGTATATCTATACCACAATGAAGTACTACTCAGCAACAAAAAGGAATTAACTCAATTAATATATGCAATTACATAGATGAATCTCAAAATTATAACTGAAAAGTAATTAAAAAGAGTATATGCTATATTATTTTATTTATTAAAAACTCTAAAAAGTCCAAATGAGTTTTTAGTGACAGAAAGCAGGTCATAGTTGCCTGAGGACTGATGGGGAGTGATGTAGTGAAGTGGTTGCAGTGGTTCTCAACCTTTCTAATGCCACTGTTAATGGTTTAATTAACAGTTTAATACAGTTCCTCATGTTGTGGTGACCCCCAACCATAAAATTATTTTCGTTCCTACTTCATAACTATAATTTTGCTACTGTTATGAATCATAATGTAAATATCTGTGTTTTCCGATGGTCTTAGGTGACCCTGCTAGCGGTTCTCAACCTGTGGGTCGCAAACCACAGGTTGAGAACCACTGCTGTAGAGCCTAAGACCATCGGATGATGGTTTCATGGGTATATGTATACCTATGTAAAAGTTATTCAAATTGTACACTTAAAATAAGTGTACTTTCTTATATATCATACCTCAATAAAACTGTTAAAATACTTAAAAAAAATAAAACAATCATCCAATTCTTTAAGGGCCTGAATAGAATAAAAGAAAGAATTCTGATTTAAAAAGGATTCTTTCTCTCTGCCTGCCTGTCTTTGAGGTGGGACAGCAGTCTTCTCCCGCCTTCAGACTTGGACTCAAACTGGAACTTGCACCATTGGCTTTCCTGGCTCTCCAACTTGGAACAAGAGATCTTGGGAATTCTCAGCCTCCATAATTGCATGAACCAATTCCATAAATAAAGTAAATCTCTCTCTCTCTCTGTAGATGGATATATAGAGATATACACATATAAATATAGGTGGAATATAATTCTTTATAATTATATAGAATTCTACACAAATATATAATTATATATAATATAAATCATATGTATTATGTATAGAAGTCTTTGTATTTATTAATTCTGTATATTCATATAGACTTCTATATATAGAATACATAATATATATTATATATGGAATTATATGTATAATTCTATATAAATAGAATATAGAATACACACGTATATCATTAGTTCTGTTTCTAATACAGACTAATAGTTTAATACAGACTAACACAGAGGCAGAGAATGTGAGCAGTTGGATCAGCCAAAACATGGTCAGGTGGTTGAATTGGACAATGAGACAAGAGAGCTGAGGAAAGACAAAGCAATGAAAACAAACAGAGGTACTGAGTATGGGGGGAATAGAAGTGTCAAGGAAGTAGAGGGGTCAAAGTGTAAACTAACAGAGAGAATAAAAGTAATTGCCAGGATAAGAACTTTAAATGAAAGCTGTCAGAAACAGGTATTCTGGATGATGACAAAATCTAGGGCTGTGGCCTTGGAAGGAGGTGGCTGAGAAAAGGTGGGGGAGATGTTTATTGGCATTGTGTAAATCAAGGAACTGATTGAGTAGGGTCTTGAATTACCCATGAGTTCTTGGTGAGAGGAACATTCAAAAAAATCCAGACTTGTTACTAACTGACGTCAGCATGTCCTATTTGCAGGTTTTGCTATTGTAAATGATACAGTGCCTCTGGAGAAATTGTACTCCTAAACTAATAAAATGATCAGAAAACATTATTATGCCTGAAATATTTTGATCAGAAAAATTGTGTATTTACTGATCTATATGGTGCAACCTGTTTTTGTTGTTCTTTTATGTTATTTTTACCTTTCACGGTATATGAATTTTAGATATCTATATCTATATCTATCTATCTATCTACTATCTATTTTTTCTATTTATATACATATTAGAAAACTTCCTTTCCTGCTATTGATCTTTCCTAACCCCTCACCTGGCAACTGCTGAAGCACGGTAACTTGAGTGGTTATGACTGGATGAACTCTATGAAAAGAGGACACTGGATTAGATCAGTGAGGGGTTCTGGACCTCTTAAAAAAAATTATTGACCTCTTTATAAATTTGATGAAACTGTGACTTTTTTATACAGGAAAATAAATGTTTCCATATACCCACAGAATTCTGTCACTTAATATAATCTGAATTTTATTATTGTGGGTATCTTTTCAGCTGTACAATATTACAACTACAGTTATACTATGAAATCAGCTTCTTTGCCAATTTTTAAAAGTCTAATTGCAATCTTTTCCCTTAAACTTGTCTCTCAGATCTCATTCTATAATGGGTGAAGTCAAGGGAGCATATACATTTCTCCCTGTGGCCTGATATTTCTCTCCGCGTGTGACCCTTCCCTGACAGAGCACCTTTGAGTCTTCTGCTAGTCACCCCAACAGGTTTTATTTGAAAAGGGTGGTCTCTCTGACTGAAACAGCTGAGCCTGTCTTTCTGTTTGTTGACTGGCAACAGCCCAACTCCACAGCTGAAGTGGTGGAAGGGATATCAGGGACACTTACCATCAGCCAATCTCTCTGCCCTGGGAATTACAAGTCAGAGAGAGGAGTTTGGCACAAAAGGCAGAGAGGGAACTGATGGGCTGATGGCAGTCTCACTGAACGCATTGGTGCTCGTGGTCTCAAGAGTGCTTAGAAAGGACAAGCCTAGGGAGAGACCCTGGGTGAAATGAGGGAAGAGAAAAGAAAAAATACCCCCCAAGCAAGCAAGCAAATAGAAAACATACATCATTTAAAAAAAATCGCTAACCATTTGTCCAACGCAGCAGTCGGAAATTTAATTGCTCAGTATCCAGAGTGGGTGCAAATTCGAATCCATTTTAGAAAATAAGTGGGCTTCATAGATCAGACTATTTCTTTCCACTCTTCCTTTTAGGCAGAAAAGCTACCTCTCCCCTGTTACTCTCTATCTATGCCTTCTCTCCCCCCCAACCCTGTTTTTTATGACAGTTCTATTCTCTCTCCCCCCCAACCCTGTTTTTTATGACAGTTCTATTCTCTCTTCACCTATAGCTATACTGTATCAAATTCCTAGAATGGTGAAATAAAAATTGTGTGCAATTTATTCACTTACCATTGGGCAATAGATAAAATAGATTTTAATCTATTGCCCTAAAGATTTGAAATGATTTAGAATAAAGACTAAATTGCTATATACCACTAAAATATAGCAAAAGAATAAGAGCCAAGCAATAGGTGGATTATAATTATGTTGTAAAAAAGTTAGGCTAAGCAAAACTACTACAATTGATCCAAAACATAGCTCTGAGTCCCACAGAATCCAAGGTAAAAAAATATAATTACTTGAGGTAGTCTTCATTTCCTATTAAATTAAATATACAAACTTTTTCCTATTATTAAATTCTCAAATGATTTATATGTCATAGAGATATTCAATTAACATGGTATATTTAAATATCTTCAATTTTATTTGCAATATGGAAACATTTTCCCATGGAACATTTTCAAGTATATCCTTTATAAATACCAAGGAGGAGAATTTAAGTCATGGATTTGTTAAGGTTTTCTCATAGATAGGTTGAAGAAATTTGTCATAGTAATGTTATTGGCTAGTTTTTGACTTGGCATGAGGATAGAATTTAGGCTTGAGGGGAATTTAGTCTAAATAAATAAATTGTTAGCTACACTTCATAGAACATTCAATGATTAATTGTCTCAGTTAGATAATTAACCAACAATGGATGGCAGGTAATTTGAGATCTGAAGCACACATCTTCCATTTTGTTGATATTAGAAGGTTGGTGTACATTAAGTCAGCGGTCGGCAAACTCGTTAGTCAACAGAACCAAATATCAACAGTACAACGATTGAAATTTCTTTTGAGAGCCAAGTTTTTTAAACTTAAACTTCTTCTAACACCACTTCTTCAAAATAGACTCGCCCAGGCCGTGGTATTTTGTGGAAGAGCCACACTCAAGGGGCCAAAGAGCCACATGTGGATCGTGAGCCGCAGGATTAGGTGTCTGGCGTGCTGATGGCAAAGCCAAGATTTTATTATAAAAACAGGAGCTTGATATGGAAAGTCTTTTCATTTTTACCCTGGGTAGGTTTCAGGTGCCTATGCAAACAGTGCCAACATTTTTCTCAGGAAGCCACTTTGGTGGAAAAGTAAAATATCTCTAATAACTAAATTAAATAACAAGGTTGCACAGGCTATAAACTGAAGCCCATGGCAACTATTTTGAAGTTGGCACAGTTAATTTTGGGCTTTTCTTCTTTAAAGCAGTTAGTTGATGCCATTATTTGCTTTAAGATGGTGGCTACCATGGATACAGACAATAGTGTGGTGAAGGTCTGGAGTTGGGGGAGGTGCAGGGTAGAGGGGTCAGTGGGGAATGAGAGGGGGACATATGTAATACTTTCAACAAATTTAAAAAAAAAGAGAGTAAGACTATGCCATCATCAAAGAATAGAATGATGAATGATCTTCTTGTTTGCTATGGGAAGAGAGAATGCATCCAGCTCATCTAAAAGTTGTTCCAAATACACTGAGTGGCTAGATTATTATGATCTCTGAACGCATAATAATCTGGCCACTCAATGTATATCCTATATAATAAAAGGTTAATATGCAAATTGTCCCCTTGACGAGGAGTTTGACCAGCAGGCTGGCCGGACCCCACCCATGTAGTGGCCAGATTATTATGCATTCAGAGATCATAATAATCTGGCCACTCAGTGTATATTTGGTATGAGTTCGAAAGAATGAAAAGGAGCTGTACAGTTGCTACTAACAAGGCCCAGGATCTCTTGTTTCTGCTCCTCAGGACTCATTTAAAGGTACCATTGACATTAGATAGACTAGGATCAGATTTACATTATCCATTTCAATAAGGACAAAAGGTGACATGGTACAAGCTATGAGAAGCAAAAGATTCATAATGTCAGCATGGTTGTTAAAACAAGAGGAAATTTGCATTACAGTTTTTCATAGTATACCATAATATTTTTGCCCCTTTAGACTCAGAGTCTACTTAAGTACCTTGTCCTATGATTTAGTCTTTGAGAACAAAGAATTCCTTTGCTCTGTGTTCAGATATTTCCCCTCTGGGAATTTGATTATCTTGCAAATCAATAAATAGTCAGGTGGGATGGAGGTTCTAAGAAGGAAATAGTTATAAAAGACACTTCTTTGAGTAGTAGGACTTGAAAAAACAAATCCAACCAATGTTGCCAGTGGGCCATGAACAGCGGAATATAATCAATAGAATCATCTGGTCCTGAAGTCCAAATAAACAACATTGAAAACAACAACCAAATGTCTAGGTCTTAAAATAGAGTTTAATAATATTGTAATAACTATGTATGGTGTCAGAGGGCATTAGACTTATTGGGGTGATTAATTTGTAAGTTATATAAATGTCTAACCACTATGCTATACACATGAAACTAATATAATGCTGAATGTCAACTGTAATTATAAAATAAAAATTAAAAAAATAGACTTTAAGTCAAAACTGGTTACAAGCAACAATGAAGGTTATTATATTGTGATAAAGTGGTCACTTCATTAGGAGGATATAACAATTGTATACTAGTACATATATGCATCCAACATCAGAGCACCTAGACATATTAAGCAAATACCAACATATATGAAAGGAGAAATAGACAACAACACAATAATATTAGCAACTTTAATACCCCACTTTCAACAATGGACAGATCATCCAGATATAAATTCAATAAGGAAACACTGGACTTGAACTACATCTAATACAAAATGGACATTCCACCCAAAAGCAGCAGAATATATGTTCTTTTTTAAGTGCCCACAGATATTCTTTAGGATGGATTCATATTAACTCACAAAATAAGGCTTAGCAAATGTAAGATTAAAATTTTATCAAGTACCTTTTCTGACCATGATGGTTTGAAGTTAGAAATCAATACCTGGAAGAAAACTGGAAAATTCACAAATGTGTGGAAATTAAACAACACACCACTCACCAAAAAATTAACTAGAAATAAATTAAAGACTTGAATGTAAGACCTGCAACTGTAAAACTAATGGGGGGGAAAAACACATAAAGAAAAACTCCTTGACATTGATTTTTTAAAATATGACACCAAATGCACAAGCAACAGAGCAAAAATAAGTAAGAGGAACTATATAAGCTTCTGCACAGCAAAAGAAACAATCAGCAAAATAAAAAGGCAACCTGTGGAATGGGAGAAAATATTGGCAAATCATCTATCCAATAAGGGGTTAACACCCAAATTATATAAGAAACTTATACAACTCAGTAGCAAACAAACAAACAAACAAAACAAAACAAAAAAACAAAACCAAACAATTGAGTGAAAAAATAGGAAAAGAACTGGAAATGGGCAAAAGGTAAATGGAAAGATATTCAACATCACTGATCATTAGGACAATAGGAACCAAAATCTAAGAGAGGCTATCACCTCACATCTGTCAGAATGGCTCCTATGAGAAAGACTGGAGACAACAAACATTGTCTTAAAACTCATGGTGAGGCTGTGGAGAAAAGGGAACACTTGGGCACTGTTTGTAGCAATGTAAATTGATATAGCCACTATGGAAAATAGTACGAAGGTTCCTCAAAAATTAAAAATAAAGCTACCATGATTCCGCAATCCCACTTCTGGGTATATATCAGCAGGATATAAAATTACTATCTTGAAGAGATATCTGCACCTTCATCCATGTTCACTGCAATATTCACAGTAGCCAAGACAGGGAAACAACCTAATCAAGAAAATACGGTTTTATATACACAACTAGAAACCCGGTACACGAAATTCATGCACAGGGGTGGGGGGATGGGGGGAGGGGAGGTTGTGCCTTAGCCCAGCCTGCACCATCTCCAATCTGGGACGCCTTGGGGAATGTCCGACTGCCGGCAGTCAGATATCCCTCTCACAATCCCAACCGCTCGCCTGCCTGCCAGCCTGATCACCCCCTAACCACTCCCCTGCCAGCCTGATTGATGCCTAACTGCTCCCCTGCTGGCCTGATTGTCCCCAACAGTCCTCCCCTGACAGCCCGGTCACCTCCAATTGCCCTCCCCTGCTGGCCCTGTCGCCCCCAACTGCCCTCCCCTGCCAGCCTGGTCACCCCCAACTGCCCTCTCCTGCTGGCCTGATTGCCCACAACTGCCCTCCCCTGATGGCCATCTTGTGGCAGACATCTTGTGACCACATGGGGTGGCCATCTTGTGACCACATGGAGTTGGCCATCTTGTGCAAGGGTGTGATGGTCAATTTGCATATTACCTCTTTATTATATAGGATAGAATGGTGTTCAGCCACAAAAAAAGAAGGAAATCCTGCCTTTTGTGACCACAAGGTGCAAGTTGAGGACATTATACTAATTGAAATTAGTCACACAGAGAAAGGCAAATACTGTATTTCTCACTTATGTGTGGAATCTAAAAAAGCTGAACTTGAATAAATAGAGAGTAGAATGGTGATTACCAGGGTCTGAGGGTGCTGAGGGTGGGTAAAGGAAATGTGTAGATGCTAGTCAAAGAGTACCAACTTCCAGATATAAGATGAATAAACTCTAGGGATTTAATGTACAATGTGGTGACAATAATTAACAAAATATTATACACTTGAAAGTTGTTAAAAGTAGATCTTAAATGTTATCACTAAAAAATTGAAATTATGTGAGGGGATGAAGGTGTTAACTAACTTTGTGCTAATCATTTTATAATATATGTGTTTACACATGTACCAAATCATAACATTGTATACCTTAAACTTACATATGTCATATGTCAATAATCTTACCTAATAATAGAGAAACATGTAAATTGACCATACCTCCTCTACGCCCACAGTCAATCAGAGTGAGTATGCAAATTAACCCAACAAAGATGGAGGTTAATTTGCATACATGCCTGGGTCCCGGGAACCTCCTCCACACCCAGGTCACTCCCAGCAGGCCATTGGAGGGGCAGGGCGGGGGCGGGGGGGGGGTAGTGGGAAGCACACACTTCCCAAGCCTAAGGCCTGGGACTTGGGAAGGGGCCAAGCCTGCAACCAAATGCAGACCATGGGCAAGTCAGTGCTGGGTTGCCCAGCTGCAGTCTGGTGACCCAACACTGACTGCTTAGGTGGCTGAGACCCAGAAAGTGAGTCAGGGTCTGATCTGCAGCCTCAGTGGAAGCTGTTGATCAGTGTACTTACCTCTCTTTTTCTCTCCCTCTTTCTTTCTGATCTTCACCAGCAGCCAGGCTTTTTCTTTCTCTCCCCACCTCCTGGGGGCTGCTGTTAAGCCCCGCCTCTTTGATCAGGCCCAGAGATAAGCCTGGAGATGCTGACTGGTATAGGAACTGACCAATCAGAACCAAAGGTGGGTGCTATGGGGAGCCAACAGCTGTCTAGAGGCCGGATGCACAAAATCCATGCATAGGACCAACCAATGAGAACCAAATCTGGGTGCTGTGGGGAACCAATGGCTGCCTAGGAGGTGGAGCTTTTGATACTGACTGGCATTGAAACCGACCAATGAGAACCAAATTGGCCAGCAGTGGAGGGCAGTTGGGGGCGATATTAGGCCTGCAGGAGAGGGCAGTTAGGGGTGATCAGGATGGCAGGCAGAAGCAGTTAGGGGCAATCAGGCAGGCAGGCAGGTGAGCAGTTTGGAGCCAGTGGTCCCAGATTGTGAGAGGGATGTCTGACTGCCGTTTTAGGGATCAGGCCTAAAATGGCAGTCGGACATCCTGCAAGGGGTCCCCAATTGGAGATGGTGCAGGCTGAGTTGAGGGAATCCCCCCTCTGTGCACGAATTTTGTGCACCAGGCCTCTAGTCTATAATAATAAAAGTGTAATATGCTAATTAGATTGGACAGCCAGACGACCTTCCGGACAAAGCAGGGGCTGTGAGGGCTGAGGCACGCCACTGCTCCTGTGAGGGCCAAGTCCCTTGCATGGATTTTGTGCATCGGGCCTCTAGTATCTCAATAAAGCCAGGGGAAAAAGTCTAGGTTTTGACTTGAGAACTGATTGTGTGTGTACTCATAATGAGGGAAGCGAAAGAACTGTGAACACATTTGCACACTGAGTTTGTGGAGCAAACAGTCATCCCACTGAAATAAGCAATGCTCTACTTCCTGAAGCATTCAGAATTCGGTGAGACAGCTCTTGCCACCATTTTACTCCAGCTCACGCATTACAGGACCTTGTTGTCTAAGCCTCTTAGAAGGAGCTGGGAAATATTCAGACCACCATTTTGCCACCATCTTTTGTGAACAGGGCTACAGACAAGCATCACTGGGTTCGTCTGACATTTGCCGAATTCCTACGCAAATAACCACTACCTGGACCTCTAGCAGCTGGGAAATAGATAAGATCTAATCAGTTTAGAATGACAAGGGGATCCAGTCGGGCTAACTTTGTTTTGAAACAAGACTAGCTACTTGTTTAGGAGCTGTAAGAGGGTAACTATGTGTTAAACCCAGCATGGTGAGCCTGGGAGACACAGCTCTGGGCTTCCCAGAGGGGTGAGGGGGAAGCAATGTCCCGGGTGCACAACTGGAGAACATTTTAACACCTTCTGTCTCTGGATGAAGTACTGTCATCCTGTTCACTCTAAAGCCTCTCTGTTGTTTTTTAACATTCAGTTTAATTCAGAGAAAGTGATACATGGTCATTTTAAGAGGGAGCATCGCTGGAAGAGGTCAGGTTGGAAACGCTAACTGCTCCAGGCTCTGGCACTCTTACTAAGGAGACAGAGAGTGAGATGATGACAAAGACACACTTTCAGATAGAGTGGCTGTTTACTGCAATTTGGTAGAGACCGGAAAATCTTTAGGACAATGTTCACAATGACCGTTGTGGGCCTTCCATGGTGCTGACCTGCAGGTATGGTGGGGTTACAAATCTCTCTCCACAGTTAAGGAAGCTCTGAGTACACTCATTTGCATGAAATGAAGTGAAAGGGAATTGGTAGTCCAGAAGCCTAAAGGAGAGTGTGTTTCCATCTGAAATGTCTTCCAATTGTTCTCCGATACTCCAGGCTAACAATTCAAAACAGGCCAGGATCTCTACAGTCAAAGGGGTTGGGGCTGAAACTCTGCCACCTGATGCCAGTCACATGCCTAGGTGGGTGCTTTCCACCTATAGGAGAATTACTTGTTTTGCATCAGGGATGGGGGTGTTCAAAGTCCAGAACTTCCCAGCATTTTGAAGTTCTCTGTGTCCCAAGAGTTACAGGAAAATGCCTGGGCTCCTCCTGTGGCCCAGTGGTGGAGGCAGAGGCTGGGACATTTGAGCATACCTAACTAGGACCACTCATAACTCAGGTGGTAATGTCAGAACTTTCAGAGACAACACCAAAGGTGTCTGTTAGGAATGGAATGGTCAGAAAAGACGTGGGGCACCAATGGTAGATTGTGTCGTGGGGCATGTTTGTCCTTGGGTTAGTATAGGATATGAAAATAATTCTTGGTTCAAGTGTGACCTGTGCAACCTACCCCAGATCCTTTGGATTTTGCGTCCTTAAAACTCTAGCTCCTGTCTCCATAAGAGCTGGATGCTATTAGTCGACAGGCTGAGAACCATCAATTTCAATATCCCCAGATTATGGCAAAATCATTTAGCAGCTCCTCTGACTGATGGGCTATTCTTTTTCTCTTCCATCATCACAGCATGCCGACTACGTGATTGCCATAATTAACTAACTTAATGTTAATAGCAAACTTCTGTGATGTGTATTGGCCCTCAAACTCACTAAGATCTTAAGAGGGGAAATAAGAGTAGTAATTTTTTTTCTTACTTTACACAATCCCCTGGGGAAATCAAAAGCTAAGGAAATTACCAACGATGAAATTAAAAACCATTCCCTCAGTGAATTAAGTGAAATAATAGAGAACAATAGTGGCTGAAATGGAACTGTAAGGGACTTTTTAATGTCATTTTAGAGTTGACAATGCTGGCCGACAATAAATGTTGAAAGAAAAAGGTGGGTTGGAGAAGAGAGATTGAGAGAATGAGGGATGGATGGAGAGGTGGCAGAGGGGAGGGACATGGAAAGGAAAGATTGCTGACTCAAGTTTAGCTCTGATTTTTGAGGAAACCAATGAAAAGAGACTAAAAATGTCTGTAAACAAGTATGTTGAAAAAGCATTTCATTGCTTCCAAAATCTTTGGATGTCAATAGTTACACTGACATGTAGCTAACAATCAAGGAGATTCTATAAACTCTTATTACAGTGGGAGCTGTGTCCCAACATTGCAGTTATGATACTGTCATCCAGAAGTGGAATGAGTAGGGCTTATTTGAGTCAGGTAAAGCTAAAAACTACCAGGAAAGATGTTCTCTCAAAACTTTTGGATTACTATGAGAAAATACAATGGTACCCCATACTCTCAAGCTCTTAAAACATTATAACACACACACACACACACACACACACACACACACACACACACACAGTTTTTAATTCAAAGATTCAGTTGTGGAAGTCAGTGCTCACCCAAGACCCTTTCTTGGTGATTAAATTAAAGTTGTCTATACCACTTGAGAAACTGTCTGTTCAATTTTGGAGTTGAACATTATCATAATGTTGACAGGTGATTTGTCCTAGTCCACAGTATTTTAGTTTGCAGCTTGGGGTTAGAATTATATACACCTTCATCACTCCGCCAGAAGTTCTAAGTGAAGGATGTGACCTTAATCCACAGATATTAATCAAAACCCAATTAAATACCAAATGATTAATGATGACAATCTCAAGTTCCTCTTTTGAACTCACTTGAGGAAGAGAAGATTGGAAAATATATAGAAATGGAAATAGAATCAAAGGAAAAGGAAAGTGGGAAGAAGGAAATAATGACAAAGGCCTTGAGAAACAATAAAAAGTAAAAGAAATCTCAAGAAAAGTCATTGATTAAGTGGGCCAGAGTACCCACCCAGGAGATGGCTGGCATAACACCAACAGAAATATATGTCACCATCCCCCGAAAGACAAAGCTGTTGCATCTAAAGCATGAACTCTTATGTCCAGAGCAATTGCCTTTATTCCCCCCGATGCCCTTTCTCTATCACATCTTCCACACAATTCTCTGCCCTCCAAAAAATAGGGACCTGACTATTCAAACTGTCCAGAGAGTAACCACCAGGGCTCATTCAGCCCACACAGCTTCCACATATTGATAAGGTACCAAGAGGGGCTCTAGTTTTCTTTCTTAATTATTAAGGGTTTATATCTATCATGCTTCAGTCTATTCATTGTGGATTATAATTTTAGTATAAAGAAACAAATCAAGATTTTGTTATTGTTGCAAGTGACAGAAATTTAACTCAAAGTGACTTTAGCACAAAAAAGGAATGTATAGGTTCTCATGATAGAAAAATCCAGAACTTCAGGTACAGCAGGGTCCAGGGGCTTGAACCATATTAAGTGATTATAACTCAACTAGAGGCTTGGTGCATGAATTCAGTGGGGTCCCCTGGCCTGGCCTGCGGGATCGGGCTGAAAGTTGCCCTCCGGCATCCCCCAAGGGGTCTCAGATTGTGAGAGGGTACAAGCCAGGTCAAAGGACCCCACTGGTGCACGATCCAGGCCAGGGAGAGACATGGAGGTTGGCCAGCTGGGGAGGGGCCACGAGAGGGCTCCAGGGTGTGTCTGGCCCATCTCGCTCAGTCCTGATCAGCCGGACCCCAACAGCAAGCTAACCTACTTGGTGGTCAGTGCACCTCATAGCAACTGGTCGAGTGGTTGACTGTCTGCCCCCTGGTGGTCAGTGCACATCATAGCAAGCAGTTGAGTGGCCTTAGCATATCATTAGCATATTACGTGTTGATTGGTTGAACAGCCAACAGGTTGACCAGGCACTTAGCATGTTAGGCTTTTATTATATAGGATTTTCTTATTTTGTCTGTAATAACGTCATTTTTAAGATGTTCCCCATATGAGGCTCCCAGACACTTCAAGAATCTATTCTCCTTCTATTAATAGCTAAAAATATCTGCAAGGGCTTATCTTTCCCCATAATTCCAGTGGAAGGCACAGGATTGAATTGCATTGCTTGGCTTGGATTGCATGGCCATCATTGAACTAATCAGTGTAGTTCGCAAAATGCAATACTAGTATGTTCACTGGTCATGCTTGGGCCACATGACAATTTCAGGATGTGTGGGTGGGATGAATTCTGTAGAACTACCCAGACTGAGAGAGGTATTGTGACCAGAAGAGCAGTCAGTGACCACTAGGAATCCTTTCTCTTCTTTTTCTTTTTCTCCACATTCCTTGAAACTTTCCTTTGCTTTCCAGGAACCACTTTCCTTACCTCCAATTCCAACTGGAAAATGAATTTCTCAGTTACTTACCCACCCAAATGGTGTGTTACTCATACCCTGCCTTCTTTTCTCTTCTCTCAGAGCTTTCAAACTAAGTGAAAATATTCCCCTCAGCACTTGCTGCCTGCTTTCAAGACTCTTCTAGATAACTTGTCTCTGCTCAGGTAATTTTCTCTTCTCTGATGACTTCTGCTTTCCTCCAAATCCTATCACTTCACTCTGCACCGTTTTGCTGGCTGCTCCCATGCCTCTTAATACTTCCCTTTGCCTCATTCTGTCAGCATCTTTGAGCTTCCAGGCCTAAAGAGCCTGCCAAACAGTGCTGAAGTTAGCGTATAGTAACACAATTGTTTGTTAAACTATTGACTAAAAGGAAATAGTTCTTTAAAATCCACAGGAATTTTAAGGATGTGGGTAATTTACTATAATGAATGATGGTAAGAATTGCAAAATTATTGCACCTGGGTAAATGTATGGAATTATTTTAAATTCCAGGGGTTAGTAATTTTATGGTGTGTGATAAGTATCCTGAGAGGTTAAGGGGAGAATTCGGAATTAAAAGGCTGGGTTTTCTTTCCCTCACAAAATACATAATGCAAAGATTGCAAATTCAAATGTCTACAGAGCCCTGGCAGGTTGACTTAAATGAGAACAGAAGTGGATCTTAGACAGTAAAGTGATGGGGAAGACTGGTGAACTGGAACATGCATGACCTTCTAATGGTGGTGTGTAGTGGTTAAGAGCTCAGATTCTGGAACCAGTCTGAGTTCAAGTCCTGGTTCCACCATTTCTTACTCTGTGATCACAGGCTGAATATCTGATCTCTCTGTGTCTCAGTTCCCTGTCTGTAAAATGGGAATATCACCAATATCTGCCCTGGAGGATTGTTGGGGGCTACTAAATGAGATGATATAGTTAAAGCACTTATAATGTTTCTGGCATATATTGAGCACTGTATAAGTGTTGACAATTATGATTTCCAAGTCCAGCCTATTATTTCCATACAGAAATGTATTCTATCTTGTGGGATCTTTTAATATTTTAAAATAAGCTAGAAATGTAGTTTTTATGTTGTTTCCAAGCGATATTTGTTTGAACTGAAACTATTTAATTGATTTTCAACTTAATTAAAAAAATATTTTAAAACACCAAGAAAGCTCTATTGGTTAGGAATGCATTCAGTTGCAAATTACTGAAAACCCACCTTATATTAGGTTTACCAAATACAGCTTTTTTTTTTTCTCACATGAAATGATGTCTGATACAACCACTTTGAAAAATGGTTTAGCTGTGCATCTTCTAAGACCCAGCAATTCTACTCTTAGGTATATACCCAACAGAAGTGTGCTTGTTATTAGATTGTTTAAGAATGTTCTTTGATAATAACCCAAAACTGGATAGCACAAATGCTCATCAAGGTAGAATCAATAAATTGTGATCTATACGCATATGGACACCATAAGGTAATGAAAGCAAACGAACCACAAGTACATATACAAATAGGGAAAAATCTCACAAACATAATATTGAGTTAAGAAGATAAGACACCAAATAATTCACACTGTAGAGTCTCATTTATATAAAGTACAAAATCGGGCCAAATTAATCAGTGGTATCAGAAGCAGGAAGGAGTTATCCTTGTGGAGGTAAAGAATGAAAGAGGATATGGTGTGGGAGGACACTGGGATGCTGGTCATGTTCTGTTCTTGATCTGGGTTCTGCTTTCTTGGGTACGAACATCTTGTGTGAGATTTTGTTGAGCTGTACACTTACGTTTGGTGTCTTCTCTGTATGTACATTATGCTTCAATGAAAATATGTTTTAAAAAGAGGAAGAAATCTATAGGTGAGTGATGTTTGGTATTGATCCTGGGGCCCAAGTCTATATACATTTTTGCTCTGTATCCTCAGCTTGTTGGCCTTCATCCTGTGTCTGTCACCACATGTGACAGTTACAGGTATACTTAGTACAGTGGACCTGTGAGAATTAAATAAGATAGTGTATATAATCTTTTTCATAATTGCCTAGCATTCAATAAATGAAGGATAATAGCAACAGCAGCAGCAGCAGCGTCTCAGAGTGGGAGTAAGGATGTTTATGGGCAAGCACGGCTCTTCTCCATCAAGTGTCAAGTGTGCTGAGCTTACCTATTACAAAGGAAACCCTCTGTCATAGATGCATAAGTTTGAGTTTATCCAAAGTAATTTTTGAGCCTATTTCTATTTTCATCCTATATTGCCTTCAGGGGCAATATGTTTCATTTCTTTACTATCTGCTTTGTCGAGTAGTAATTGGTTATATTTCCTAAAAACCATTCCCTTTAAGCTCCTGAGGCAGCTTTTTGTTTCTACCTTAGTAGCCCTCAAGACCTTCACCACAAGGACCCGCTCACGTCTCTGAATTCAAGTGAATGGGAACATTTGTACAGGTGCTGGGCTTTCTTCTGGTTGTATTCCAAACCACATACTTTCTTTGCATATCTTCACACACATGCTGACAGCCTTTCTAGCTCTATTGAAGTGTCAAGGTGAAACCACTTCTTTACAGCCATGTGAGTTGCTGCCTATAAGGACAAAGCTGAGATGCTGACTGGCTGCTTGGTGACTGGATAGGTGCCGTCACCATCTATGTTCCTGTCACATGTCACCTGGCACAGGTGATCCAAACTCATGCCTCAATAAAATGACGAATCACCTTACCTGCTTTTGGAGTGAGTCTAATCACAAACCCAAATTCATGAAGGCAAGAGTCTACCGATTCAGAATTTAGCAAGCACACACATTTTTTACCCTCTTTATTCCTTTTATAATTAGGGGTGCAATTAGGGACATCTGAAAAGATATTTTTCTCTCTATAGAACTATAGAGATCCGACTCATGTTTTTCCTTGGCCTGCGCCAACTGAATTAATCACATTAACCCAAACTCTGAGAAATGCTACTGTGGTGTGATCCATATGCGACAACTGTGTATCTTTCCTCTATGTCGTCACTTCCCAATTATCTGCACAAATGCAGGGGTGCGGTGGTGCAGATAATTCAAAACAGCAAATAATCCAAATGCCATTTCTGCTTGGCTTGAAAAGACATTATGCAAATTTGGGGCAGCAAATTTACCTTCTTTATTACATTTTGCTTGCATTCATATTAAACATTTATTTGCATTCTCTGTGAGTGTGAGTGTGTGTGTGTGTGTGTGTGTGTGTGTGTGTGTAGGGGAGTGAGGGGGGGTTACGGGGGGTGGGGGGCATAGGAATGCCATCCCTGGAATTCAAGAGAATCATAAAACCGTGGTACTTGGAGGAGCCTTAGGAATCATTATGCAACTTTTTCTCTTATTTTTGTTAGAGGAGGCAGCCTAGGCCCTCAGAGGTAATGTGACTTATGAGAGACCCCAGTGTAAATTGGTGGCAGAGCAGGGACCAGACTTAGCTCTTATTTCAAGAGGAGAAACACACACTATTAGATCAGAAGCCAGCCCTGGCTGAGTGGCTCAGTTGGTTGGAGCATCGTCTGTACACCAAAAGGTTATGTATGGGGTTCAATCGCTGGTGGGGGCGAGTACAGGAGCAACCTCTCTCTCTCTCTCTCTCTCATCAATAAAAACATATCCTCAGGTGAGGATTAAAAATAAATAAATCACAAGCTGAGTGTCCCAGCCTTTAGGTTTCCAAATGCAAACCCATAAACAAACTTCTCAGTTCCTCCAAAAGGTGAAGCCATCTATGTTCTCACTTCTGGAGGTACAAACCTTTCTAATGAGGCTAGACAACATCTGTTTCCCATGGCAGCCAATGGCCCTGTGGGCTCTGAGTCCTCTTACACATGTTGTCGGGATGTGACTTGTTTGGCTTGCTCTCAGGAAGTCACCCGAGATCCTGAGAGTTGGGTGTGGGAATTGCTGGAACCAGTGAGTCTGTACCTAGGGGAGGACGGGGGAGAGCTCGTGTGAGCGCTGTGCTTTGAATCAAGACTCCAGGACCTATGCCCGCCTGATGGATAATCTAGGACTTGGCTGCCAGTGAGTTAAGTTGACCTTGAAATAACAGTTAAAGAGCAAACACAAAGCAGCTAGGCAGCCTCCACCGCTGGCTAACTCCCCAAGAAGTAGAGCAGGGAGGTTTGAGAAAAGACATTCAGAAGACCAGCCAGCCAGCAAACATCAGCTCAGGTGCTCTGGGGAGATGGGGGGCTGGAGGCGACATTAATGAGCTCTGCATCAACTTTCAATCCAACGGGTGGCTGTGCCAAAGGTCATTATCAGCTAATAGCTTTTTGTAGCTTGGAGCTGACTGGCAGTGGTTCCTTGAGGTTTTCTGTGTGGGCAGGTGTTCTCGGTGCGGTGGTCCCCCTGGAGCAATGCGGCAGGAGTGCTGGAGCACCTGGAGGGGCTCAGAGGGCTGGCTTTAAGTGAGAACGAACCCAGAGACTGAGATGCTCTGGGCAGGGGCCCAGGCAGGCTTTGCTTTGAGCTTCCAGTCTGGCAAGTCGAATCTATCAGTGCCACTCACCTCTGCGACACACTCTTACTTCCTGCCAAGGAGGAAGACAATATTTACCTTTGAATGCAGAATAATGTCTGAAGCTACTTAATGGGTGAAAGGCCTTCTTTTTAATCAGAGATGGATTTTATTAATGGTTTATTCTTTCTGGGCAAAGCCTGTCTCTCTACTCATAGCAACATCTGCTTAGAACTGCTAGGACTATCAATAATAGCAATGTTACAATATAATAGGTTACTAACACTAATGCCTAACAATATAACTTTAGTTTACAAAATGTTAGCATTGAGGGAATAGTTTGTACAGAATTTTCCATTTAATTCTCACAACAGCCATGTAAAGTAGGTGCGAACATTTTATTATCTCCAGGGCTTCAGAGAGGTAAACTGCCTTACCCAAGGATATAGTAGAATAGAAACTTGAACCCAGGCCTTCTACGTCTTTTACAGTTTCTATGGCTTTCCCTCCAAACACCTGGGAGGAAAGATTAAATGGTTTATGAGAAGAAAAATGGAAAGCTGTGAGTTGAATCCTAGTGCTCAGCAGAATGCTTAGTGCATGTTAGACAGAGCAATTATCAGCTCAGAGGGACACAGAATAGGTAGTTGCCAACATAGGGTAATTTGAGGATTACTTGAGAGAATTGGAAATGCAAATTCTTTGGCGTGATCCAGACCAGCTGAATTGGAAACTCTAGTGGTAGACACAGCAATCTGTGTTTTATTTAATATGTCCTTCAGGTAATTTTGAGGCACACTACTGGCTTAGAGTAGGGGTCAGCAACTTTTGTCTGTTAAGGACCAAATAAAAATTTTAGGCTTTGGAGGCCACACAGTCCCTGTCAAGATTATTCAATTCTGCCAATGTAGTGAAAGCAGCCACCGAGAGTGTATAAATGATGAGGCTGTGTTCTAATAAAACTTTATTTAGACTAATTAGGGCTCACTTGGTTAGTGATATTAATGCACTTCAGTGTGAGTACACCTACAGAATAAATTCCTGTAGGTAAAGTTGATTTTTCAAAGTGTAATGCACTTTTTTATGAAACTTTAAGATACTAATTTTCCCGATGACTCACCTCAAATGTAAGAGGCTAGCTGTCCAGTATTACAAAAACAGTCCCCACTGTCCTCTAAGTTTCAAGAATGCTGTTGAGAAGTTCACTGCCATTCTGATTTCTGATCTTTTGTATATGACTTTTAAAACATCTCTAAAAGGCGTAGGCCCTTTATTCCTGATCTATTGAAGTTTTACAATGCTGTCCTTTGGTGTGGGTCTTTTTCATTCTTTGTATTGACATTTTGGGGATCTTTCAATCTGGAGACTCATATCCTACAATTTTCTTGTATTAGTATTATTTCTTTGATAATTCCCTCCCCATGATTCTCTTTGTTCTCTCTTTTTGTTATATCCATTAATCAGATATTGGATCTCTTTGTTTCAACCTCTAATTTTCTCATTGTTTCTCTTATGATTTACCTCCATGTCTTTTTGTTATACTTTCTGAGAGATATTTCTTTAAGCTCTCCCTTACTAAAAAAATAAATAAGTAAAAATAAAATAAAAATTTTTGCTGTAATATTTTTAATTTTCAAGAGCTTATTTTCTCTGATTATTCTTTTGATAGTTCCCATTCTTTTCCCATAGGTATTTTATTTTGGTTATTTCTAAGAATATAAATTATATTTATTTTTTGAAGATAATGTTTTTGTTACCTACCTTGTCTCTGTTTCGTCCTAGTTCCTTCCCTCCACCCCCTTGCGTTTGTGTGTGGTATGTGTGATGTGTGTGTTTGCATGTAATGTGTGTATGATGTGTGTGTTTGTGTGTGCTGTGTGTGTATGTGGTATGTGTGATGTGTGTATGTGTCTCTGTGTGTGTTTGTGTGTGTGTGTTTCATATTGGAAGATTTCCTCAGATGAAATTCTTGGTTGTCAGTTCATATTTTAAAGGGAGCTACTATATTAAAGAGCCGAACTTGCTGGTTTCAGTGTAAGTTAGTGAAATATAACAAACTGATTGGTTTTCATTGGTGGAATTCACAATTATAGGTATCTCTATCTCTAGGCCTTTTCTCTGGGACATTCAGTTATTGCAGAGAAGAATTCTATAATTTACCTTACTGTTTTTGGGTAGAGGGCTGTGGGGAAGGAGGAGGCCATGCAATAAGGCTGGTACCTAGTGTTCTGGCAGCTTTGCATGGGTAGGAAGTGGGATCTCTCCATTCATTTTACACATAACTTTTTTTTTTTTTTTAAGACTAGTGTCTATTCCCTGCCTTCTACTAGGCTGGTGTCCCTGAGTTTGAAGCTTCTCTGACTTGACTTCTTCTTGGTACAGAATCTTGAAAGATAGTTACCTGGCTGTGCAGGCTGAGTGAGACTCTGAGGGGTTCTCTCTCTGTTCCTTATTTAGACTTTTAACAAAACTCCCCACTTTTAGCCACTTCTCTCACACATGCCTTCTGAGGTATTAAATGTCTTAAAAATCCTTTTGTGAACCGATTATCAGGCTTCCTCCACTCTGCAAAACCATTTTAACTCTTTCATTCAATTTCATATATTATGGTGTGAGGTTGTAAATATTTCCTGATTTTGTGGACTAGGGAATTGCATTTTGTTTCTCATTATTCTTGTTGATTTTGGGTGATTTCTGAGGAGAAGAGGGGGGGGAGGCAGAAAATCTTTACTCTGCCGTCTTAAACTTGGACATCTCTGATAGCACATTTTCATTTGATAGTCTCAAATTGCCCTCCATACAGTTCTCACTAGTTTATACACAATAATATAAAAGTGTTCATTCCCCATATCCTCCTCACCATCTTAATATATTCGCTTTTTACCTCAGGCAATCTTAGTGAAAAGTGGAGATTTAAAAAACAACAACATATCTTTGTAAAGGGCACTGAAATCACATTAATTCTCAATTTAGTCTTTTAGTAAGTATACGTTCTTTTTTTTTAATTTAATAAATCTTTATTGTTCAGATTATTACAATTGTTTCTCCTTTCCCCCGCCCATAGCTCTCCTCCACCTTGTTCCCACCCCACCCTCTGCCCTTACCCGCCCTCCCCACTGTCCTCATCCATAGGTGTACGATTTTTGTCCAGTCTCTTCCTGCACCCCCACACCGCTTTCCCCCTGAGAATTATCAGTCCACTCCCTTTCCATGCCCCTGATTCTATTATATTCACCAGTTTATTCTGTTCCTCCGATTTTTAATTCACTTGATTTTTAAGTTCACTTGTTGATAGATATGTATTTGTTTTCATAATTTTTATCTTTACTTTTTTTTTCTTCCTCTTCTTAAAGAATACCTTTCAGCATTTCATATAATACTGGTTTGGTGGTAATGAACTCCTTTAGCTTTTTCTTATCTGTGAAGCTCTTTATCTGACCTTCCATTCTGAATGATAACTTTGCTGGGTAGAGTAATCTTGGTTGTAGGTTCTTGCTATTCATCACTTTGAATATTTCTTGCCACTCCCATCTGGCCTGCATAGTTTCTGTTGAGAAATCAGCTGACAATCGTATGGGTGCTCCCTTGTAGGTAATTAACTGTTTTTTCTCTTGCTGCTTTCAAGATTCTATGTCTTTTGCCTTTGGCATTTTAATTATGATGTGTCTTGGTGTGGTCCTCGTTGGATTCCTCTTGTTTGGGGTTCTGTGCACTTCCTGGACTTGTCAGTCTATTTCTTTCACCAGGTGGGGGAAGTTTTCAGTCATTATTTCTTCAAATAGGTTTTTAGTATCTTGCTCTCTCTCTTCTTCTGGCACCCACATAATTCTGATGTTGGTACACTTGAAGTTGTCCCAGAGGCTTCTTACACTATCTTCAACTTTTTGGATTCTTTTTTATTTTTGCTTTTCCAGTTGAGTGTTTTTTGCTTCTTTGTATTTCAAATCTTTGACTTGATTCTTGCATTCCTCTAGTCTGCTGTTGGGTCTCTGTATAATATTTTTTATTTCAGTCAGTGTATGTTTAATTTCTAATTGGTCCTTTTTCATATCTTTGAGGGTCTCGCTAAATTTATCAGTCTTTTCTAGGATATTCTTGAAAAGCCTTATAACCATGGTTTTGAATTCTATATCCAGTCGTTTGTTTTCCTCCATTTCTTTCATTTGTGATGTTTCTTTGTCACCGCATTTTCACTGCTTCCCTGAGTTGGTAGGGTAGCTTTGTGTGCTAGGTTTCCTATATGGCCCAGTGGGTCGGCCTCCCCAGTTAACCTGAGATGGACACTCTTGGTGCACCCCTTTGTGGACTGTGTGTACAGCCTTGTTGTAGTTAAGTCTTGATTGTTATTGGTATCACTAGGAGGAATTGACCTCCAGGCCAGTTGTCTGTGAGGATCAGCTGTGTCTATGCTGGGAGAAGTTTGGTGCTGGAGATAGCCTTATAGGATCAGACTTGCAAAATTGCAAAAGCCTCTGTGCTCAACTTGGGTGGGGCAGAATCTCAGGGCGGGGCAGACAGTCTTGGCTTCCCATCAGGGCTGCCCTTGCACGTGCACCTCCAGACCTCTGCCTTCCGTGGATCCCCTGAGTTTCTGCCTGACAGTCCAGATAACCCCTGTAAGAGCGTGGTCCCCAGGGGCTCAACCAGAACTGGGGTTCAGTGCAGTCGGAACTGGGGTTCAGTGCAGTCAGGAGCTTCTGACTCCCTTCCGCTAGGGAAAGCCTGCGGCAACCTCCTCATTCAGTCTTTTCTGAGAGCACTTGCGCGCAACTCCAGACCCCTGCCCACTGCAGCTCTCCCGGGTCTCCGAGTCTCCGTGTGCCTTTCTCTCTACCTGACAGTCCAGACTTCCCCTGTATGAGCCTGGGTCCACGGGGTTTTGCCCGGAACTGGGGTTCAGTGCAGTTGGAACTGGGGTTCAGTGCAGCCGGGGGCTTCCTTCCCGCTCCTGCCAGAGAAAGTCAGCCAGGCACTCAGCCGCCCTTCTTCTCTGTGTGAGTGTCTCCGTACCTCAGCCCTTTGCCGCTCCTCTGATTCTCCGTGAACTTTTCTCTTTCCTTCTAGTTGTAGAATTTCCACTCAGCCAGACGTCCTGTGGTTCTGGATGATGTCCGTTCTGTCTTTTAGTTGTAGTTTTGAAATTGTTGTGCGAGGCAACAGTTTAGGTGCTTACCTATGCCACCATCTTGGTTTCTCTAGTAAGTACACGTTCTTGCATGCAGATATTTGTAGATAAATTACTATAAACATCTCTTTGGAAAATTCCTCAAAGGGATCACTTATCTGAAAACAGAGTGTCAGTAAACATGGACATTGTCAGTAGAGCTGTATCTATAGTTGAGAAATTGCGCCTGAGTGGGCTTGTTAGTATATAATCCAGGACCCAGGGAAGCAGAATCTGAAGAACTCGGGATCCTGTGCCATTATCCCCTTGTTTGCCCTCTTATACTTCCCACCAGGGAGGCAAGTAGAGGAAACAGAACAGAGTTGGGACACTTATCTGCATTATGCTTTCTTCTCAGACTCTTGACTTCTCACTCTTAGTTTTACACAGTATGTGTCCTTTAAGCTGTTCAAGGTGGTACATAATCTCTTTGACAATGAACATTTCATGAGCAGCACAACTGTCCAGCTGTTAATCACCAGGCTAAAGGGAAACATTTGGCACAGAAGCTAATCCAAATCTCAGCACTATGGTCATGAGGGCTGTGGAAGGAGCCGTCTAGAAGAGAAAGATCTGATTATCCTCATGTTTGTAAAATGAGAGCAGATTGGGTTTTCCATTTAGTGGCCACTTCTCCTCCATCAAAGGTCCTTGTCTATCTAGAAATACAGTCATAAAGAACCAAAGACACTAATGGAAGGTCTATAGGAGAGATTTGCCACATTTTAGCAACTGAGTAGAGCAAATTGTGAAAGTGCATTGCTAATATGTGGAACACCTGCTTTTTCCCGCTTTATGGACATAACTTTGATACCTAATTCCCAATCCCTAGCTGGTATCTGTGGCTAGGCTGGAGGAGTCATCTCAGTCCAGGGGACACTCAGGGAGTGGATAAGAAGGATTTCTATTTAGTGTGGAAGGATAGCGACACAAAACTTTTTATTTCTTTTGAGCCTTTATGATTATATCTTGTCTTCTAAGGGTTACACTCCTCAAAGATTTACTTACTCATTTAAAATATGTTTTTATTAATTTTAGAGAGAGAGGAAGGGAGAGGGATAGAGAGATAGAAACATCTATTGGCTGCCTTCTGCATGCCTCCTACTGGGGATTGAGTCCGCAATCCAGGCATGTGTCCTGACCAGGAATTGAACCAGTGACCTCTTGGTTCACGGGTCCACACTCAACCACTGAGCCACACTGGCTGGGCCTCCTCAAAGTTTAAATCAGTTTTTAATGTTCTGAAATTTTTTAAAAAAACAAAGGGAAGATAAGGTCAGTTTCATTGGAAGATGATTTATGGTTCTGAATCTGCCTCACTGCATTTCATCGCCCTCATGAAAAGGCAAAATGGAAATAAACTTCTTTCTTCTTTGACATTAGCTGAGAAAACACAAGCATATATACTCTGCCAGATGTTTTAGGTGGAATAGAGACAGGAATGTCTGCCATACATTTCAGTATGATTTTCAGTTTCCCTGGTGAATGCTGAACACCTGTGGGTCTTCAGCACCATACTGCATTTCTGCCTTATTTAAGAGACATCTAGCACTTTCATCAATAAGGTGTTTTTGTTGTCATTTGACAAGGGAACAATATGCTGACAGACTAAGCCCACAATAGCTTCTATCAGTCAAGCACTTTGGGAAATCACAAATGACAATGAAACCCACTGCATTAAATAACTCACGGTGCTGGGAATTAATCAGAAATCTGGTGTTGTTGAAAATAAATGAGTTTTTAATAAATTAGATTTGAGAATTACTTACAAGCTGTGGGTTATGGGTCTGTGCAGAGGCGGTTTCTGATTCACTGGGAAATCCATGGGGGGTAACTGCTGCTAAAGTAGATGGGAAAATATGCTTGTTCCCCTAGAGAGAAGGGAGGAGGGGGAGGAGTTTCCCCAAGTATGTGCCAACTTCTCCTCTCTTGCTTATTCCCACATTGGCCAGGACGGATCTTTGCTTGAGGCCCCTACCTTCTCTATGTTGACTGTAATATCCAACCAAAAAAACCCCACTTTTCCGTCTTACATTCTTACTCTCACCATCTGCTTTTTATCTTAGATTTAAATTACCTGAAGTTTTAGAATAAATTGTTTAAAATATGATGATGCTCAATTTCATAATTAGATTAATCAATATGGGAAACATTCAATTAAGGATCCATAATAGACAGCAAGACCTGGTCCACCAGACCTTAACAATCAATTAGATTTAATTCAAGACAATACACCAATCGGTTATGGAGTGCCTAATGTGTGTGAGATGCTATGCTAGGTATTAGGAATACAGAATTGCTAAAGTTCTCTCAAAGATCTTAGAATCTTAAGTTGGCATCTTAATACAAAGCAAGGTGTCTTAAGGGTTTAGATGAACTTACAAGTTGCTATAGAATGGCAAAGAAGGGCAAGAAATTCTAGCTTGAGGTGTTTGTGAAGACATCACAGATAAGGGGGCATTTGGAGTGGATGCTGGAGGACTACTCTAATTACAACAGGTGAAGGAAATGTTAATGGCATTCCTAGAAGATGAAACAGTATGAACTACTACAATGATGAAATCTTGAAAGTTCAGAATAAATACAGTTAACAATAATGTTTGTATACTTGAAATTTGCTAAGAGGGCAGATCTTAAATGTTTTCACCATACACACACACAAACACACACACACACACACACAAAAGAAAAGGAACGGAAAGAGGTAAACATGTGAGGTGATGGATATGCTAATTAGTTTGATTGTAGCAATTAATTCACATTGTGTATGTATAACATCAAGTTGTCTACTTTAAATATATGTAGTTTTTATTTGTCAATTATACCTCAATAAAGATGGGGGGGGCAGTGAAAAGTGAAGAGCATATTTGAAAATTATAATTCATTCATTCATCCAATAAACATTGAATGCCTACTCTAGCTTAGCTACTGTACACTGTTGCTGAAATGTAAGGTTGAGGCAGGAAAAAAGTAGGAGATGAGGCAAAGGAAAAGTTTAGGACTCAAGTTCAAAGGATCAAAGGTTCATTTGAAATGTTAGTTTTATTTTATTTAATATTATTTTCATAAATTGGGATAGACTGAGTCTATTTTCTCCTATTGCTTGATTTTTACCCCCACTTAATATATCTTGGAGATACTTCCATGTCCATACCTGTAAAACTGTCTCATTCTTTGTAACTTACATAGATACTAGAGGTCCGGTGCACAAAATTCGTGCATGAGGGGTGTGTCATTCAGCCTGGCCTGCACCCTTTCACAATCCTGGACCCCTCACAGCATGTCCTACTGCCGGTCCCTGCGGGATCGGGCCTAAACCAGCAGTCAGACATCCTTCTCGCAATCCAGGACCACTGGCTCCTAACCATTTGCCTGCCTGCCTACCTGATCACCCCTAACCACTCCACCTGCCTGCCTAATCGCCTCTAACCACTCACCTGCCTGCTGATCACCCCTAAACGCCTCTGCCTCAGCCTCCCCACCCCCCACCCCCCATTGCAGCTTCATCCAGAATGACATCTGGAAGGCTGTTTGGCTGTTCAGTCTAATTAGCATATTACACTTTTATTATTATAGACTAGAGGCCCAGTGCACAAAATTTTTGCACTGGTTGGGTCCTTAGTGGCTGCCGGATGCTGGACAGGTACTCCCTCCCTTCCCCCGGCTAACTGCTGCCTCTCCCGGTCAGGGCCTCCCTCCCTTCCCCCAAGCATCTGCTGCTGCCATCGGCTGGGGCCTCCCTTCCTTACCCCAGCTGGCCCCAAACCCTGCTCAAACTCCCAGACAACTCCCAGTCTAGGGGACAATTTGTACACTACACTTTTATTATATATGATGGGCTATAATTTATTTAACTATTTTCCTATTGATAAATATTTAAGTTCAGAAAAACTACCTTAAGCATTCTCATTCATAAAAAGAAATCAACCTAAAGACCATTACAATGTCACAGAATTTTTTAAAAGAAGTTATATTAGAACCAAGATCAAATAATATCAATTAACCAGTCAATCAACCAATATTTGTAGAGGACTCTATCAGAGTCATATCAGCAAAAAGACACTAATTGAGAATACTTTAATAAAATAATAGACTTTGACAAAATTAATAAAGCTTAAAAAATGCATTATTTACAAAAGTATAACCTGGGTTTAGGGACACTAACAAAGGATGTTGTTACTCCCCACAAGCTAACATCAGAGAGCTTGTCAGCACCTCTAGGCCAGACTGGCAGGGATGGGGAGTAGTTACTGAAACCTAAAGCAAGTAGCTGTACAGAGTGAGGCAGCAAACTCCTCATGACTAAGCAAAGAGTGGTCCATGGGGAATGGATATCTTGACCTCACTCTCCTCCTGACTCTTATCTTTCACCAGGGTCTCCCATTGGCCAAACCATTTGGCAGCCAGAGGGCACAATGATGCATGCAGCCAGAGGGCACAATGATGCATGCAGTCTCATGGAGAAGAATAGACAGGAAATCTGGAGGTACACTCAAAAAAATTTATAGTAAAAGGATCAATTAGAAGTTACCAAAACTTTTACATTGAAAATGATAATAAAACATGGAGATTTTTCCTTGAGCGTTTCAGGATAAATAGTTGTCGAGGAAGAAATGAAGTATTTTTGAGGATGAAAAACAGGACTTCTAGAACATTCTACAATATACTTTAGCAATATTCCATAAAAACAGGACTTCTACATTTATATCTTTTTTTACTTTTCTTTTTCATTATTATTTTTTTTAATTTATCTTTATTGTTGAAAGTATTACAGATGTTCCCCTGTTTTTCCCCATTGACCCCCCCACCCTGCACCCCACCCCTTATTCTTGATTTTTCTCTCAAGTTTCAGACTCAGACTTCAGTTGATTTCTGGGCATATCATTTCCATGTCAAACTTAATAAGTCTCAATGATGCCTCTCCAAACCTGTCACTAACCCCAGCCTTCCTCAACTACTCCTCCCTCTCCCTGCACCTGAACTCTATTTCTCTCACCTTATTATATGAGCCATCACTTTAAGCTTCTTCCTCAACTAGACTGTTAGATCACTGAACTCAACACAAGGAGGTGGCTACTTTTTCACCCTCCACAATGCCTTGTGTAGAGCTTGTCTACCTCCATTTGGGGGAGAAATAGGAACTTGTTCTCCCGAAGCAGATCTGTGTCATGGAACTCCCCCTAGTTTGTATAACTTTAGTTATTCCCAAACCATTCAATTTTGTAGCCATTGCCGCACTATATTGTAAGTTATCTTAGGGCAGGGACCATGTTTATTTGCATTGACATGTCCCCTGGTCCCCCTTTTTTGGAGGAAAGAACCAACACTCGTTAGAAGACCAGTGGCTACAGTTGATGTTTTGCCCTCGCTATTAATTGTGTCTGGAGTTAACCATGTCTAAGCTTTCTAGACAAACTTCAAAGTAAGAGCTAAGTTTGGAAGTGTTTTCTTAAAGGTGGATTCCTGTTGTGTCTGGGCTCCCAAGTGGGAAAATTGCTTTCAGTTTCACCAGTGTTTAACTGCTTTGTCAGCTGACATGAATATGCAAAGGGAGAAAAAGGCCACTAGCAGATCCTGTGGCTTGGTGATTAGGCATTAACAGACAATCAAAGTTTGGACAGACCTCCTCTCCAAGTGCTGCAGGTATCAAGAAAGGGCACTGAATCGCTCTGATTTTCTTGAAATGGCTGTTTGACAAGACTGAAAAATGCGTGATTATAACTATCCCTTTGTGGGTCTTTTCCACATTCATTTGAAAGAGGTATGGCAGCCCATAAAAAAACATCAACTTCCTCACAAACCAGAGGGCTTAATGAAGAATTAAGAATACTTCAACCTTGTAGCTGAAATAATAGAAAGAAAATTGAATTATTCTTCCCATAGTAAACGTATATATTCCTGAGTGTTTTTGTTAAAATGACTTTGCTAACCCATGGAGTGAAATACACCTTGTTTTCACAGGGGTGCATTAAGCAGAGCTGTGGCCTCTACTACGCTGCTTAGAAGAGAACAAAAAACATCAGAATGAAAAAGCACTCTCGACGTAAGGGCCTATCAGCTCTAAATTGTATCACAGCTGCTTCTGGCACCGTTAGACGGAACACTGGGTAATTCATAGAAGTCATTTTTAACAATTTGATTGTTGGTATATATCTACTGAGTTGATTGGTTGTGGAGACAGATCTTTATTTGTATAATAGCAATAAAATCCTTTGCAGATTACTGCTCAATTTATTCCTGATGCTAACATTACCAACCAGCATCTATCAATTTACATTGAAAAAATATGTTCTTATTTCTTAATTATCTGTTTAATCGTAGGGAGACTAGAGTCCCATGATGCCTCGATTTGCCAGCACTGGGGAGTCTGCCAGAGTCAATGAGAGTCATGCTGTTTGGCTTCCAGAGGGCCCTGTGCAAACTCGGGATATTAATGACCTTCACCCCTGTGCACATGAAGGCGCTCATGCCCTGAATCAGTCCGCAGCACAGCCTGCCCTTCTACACCCCAGCTGAAGTCTTCACAAGCCAGCAAATGACTTCTCCATTGACCTACTTTCCTGCTGATCGAATCTTGCCAGCTCTAGTCATCAGGAATCCTGGTGATGACACCTCCATCAGATTTGCCCTGGGGCACCATGGGTGTCTGCAGAGTGATTGGCAGAAGGGCGGGATTGCCCAAAATTTTGTGGCAGCTCCCAGGAATAAATTATAGGCCTCATTTCTGACCAATGAGTTCGGATTGGCTGAGATGGAAGTTATACATATTTAGCCAGTTTCCTCTTTACCCCAGCTGCCACCACCTCTAAATATAAACATTAATCTATGTAACAGCTGTGCATTAGAAGGCAACTACTGTAAGCCATGTCATTCTTATTTGCCTACGCCTTTTATTTTTTTTAAATATATTTTTATTGATTTCAGAGAGGAAGGAAGAGGGAGAGAGAGATAGAAACATCCATGATGAGAGAGAATCATGGATCGGCTGCCTCCTGCAAATCCCCCACTGGGGATCAAGCCCACAACCCAAGTATGTGCCCTTGACCAGAACCAAACCTGGGACCCTTCAGTTTGCAGGCCAACGCTCTATCCACTGAGCCAAACCAGCTAGGGCTGCCCACACCTTTTAAATGAGATTTCCTTATATCTTATTTCTTATTTTTATTATGGTTAAATATATATAACATAAAATTTACCATTTTAGTCATTTTTAAATATACAGGTCAGTGACATTAAGTACATTCACATTGTTCTGCAACCATCACCACCATCTATCTTCAGAACTTTTTAATCTTCACATATTGAAACTCTGTACCCATCCTACCTAATAAAAGGGTAATATGCAAATTAATCATCACTCCATCACAAAGATGGTAGTGCCGTAGCCACAAGATGGCGGCGCCCAGTCCTCTCAGCCCCGCTGGAGTCACTCAGTCCCAGGGGGGTGGCCGCTGAGAGCAGACAGTGTGAGCAGCCTGGCGGGATGCTTGCTTCATTGCTGCGGCGATGAGGCAAGCATTCCACGATGGCCACGGAGGGCCTCTGGGTAGCGAGTGTGGAGCGGCCAGGCCCCACAGAGAGCTACTGGCACACGGATTCATGCGCAGGGCTACTAGTTAAACAATAATTCTCCATATCTCTCTGCTCCTATCCTGACAATCACCAATCAACTTTCTGTTTATAAATTTGACTACTCTAGTGCCCTTTATAAGTGGAATCATATAATATCTATCATTTTGTGTCTGCCTTAAAAAAATAAACTATAAGGGAAATTTTTATTTAGAAAGTTATTGAGGTAGTAGAGGGGCCTTGGAGCATAGGAGAAAGAGGGGCAGAGAGAGAGATATGTGCCTTGAAGGAGGAAAGAGGGAGGGGAGGTATGGGCTTGTGCTGGAAAAGAGAGAGAGAGAGCACCCCTGGGGAAAAAAAGGAGTGGAGCAAAGCACAGAGCCATTGGCCTTCTTTTATTTAGTATAATATCTTCAAGGTTCATCCATGTGGTAGCATATATCAGAATTTCATTTTATTTTAAGGCTGAATAACATTTCATTGTATGGGTAGGCCATATATTATTTATCCATTTATCCATCAGTGAACATTTGGATTGTTTTGAGCTTTAGGCCATTGTGGTTTTTTTAGTGTTATGCTTGATTCCTTTCTCTTTATTTTTTGTGTATCTACTAGAGGTTTTTACTTTGTGGCTACCATGAGGTTGACATAAAACATCTTAGAGTTATAACATACTCTTTCAAGTTAGCTATTGTGAATAATGTTACCATGAACTCAGGTGTACAAATATCTGTTCAAGTGTCTGCTCTCAATTATTTTGGTCTTTGCCAAATACTACTCATCTCCTTAACCATGTGAATCCATCCCAACTTTTATCTCTCTGTGATTCACAGTTCCTGCCAATGCCTTTCACTGTTACTACCTAAATTTCACCTCTTCTCATTATCTGCCCTCCTCACGTCCCCTTTCTTCAGCTCACAGATTCTGATTTGTCTCCCAAGCTTCCTTTCCACCATGAGCCTGCTATAGAAGAGGCAGAAGCCCAGGCCAGACTCTGAGAAGAGGATACTCCCATCTTTTCCCACTGATGCCCATTAGCCTAGGTGGATCCCATTCGCAACCCTTTCATAGCTAAAAGCAACAATTCCTGATTTCCACCTGGCAGCCCACATGCATACACAAAGATCATCTCTGACTTTGAGACTCTGGCAAAAGATAAAGGGTGAGCACATCTCCCATACTCAATGACCCAAATCCAGAACCATGATAATGGCTCAGCAGCTTTGAACTCCATCAGCACTGTGGCAGGAAGAGACAGTCTTTCCCCCATGTGGGATCAAGCACAAGTAAAGAAAGCCCTCTCTCCAATAAGGATAACAATTTGCTTGGGGCCAGCAGCCCTTCCAGGGATTCTAATCACACCTTCTCTAAATCACTTTGATTTTTTATTGTTTTTTTCATCATAATTATCATCATTATTTTATTATTATTACTAGAGGCCCGGTGCATGAATTCATGCATGAGTGGGGTCTGGGGGGGGGGGGGGGGCGGACATGATCGGCTCTCCGATTGGGCAGTGGGATGCCCTTGTCAGCCTGGGATCCAGATCCGTCCTGCTGACATTTGCGCTAGCTGTCAGGAGCCACCTGGCGGTTGCTTTTATATCCTTTCTTCCTTGTGGAACATCTGGGATGGGGGGACAGTGGCTGCAGTGCCTGAGATTGACTTCCAGGAGGCCATCAGTGTTGTCGGGATCCTGCTGGTGTTGCTGGTCATCAGTGTCTGGCCCATTCTCCAGAGATTGAACCTGTAGGACTACTGAGGGAGTGGCTGCTGCTGGCCTGGTGGGCCACTGGGATGGCTGAGCGTCGCTCCTTCTGTGGGAGTGCACTGACCACCAGGGGGCAGCTCCTGCATTGAGCATTTGCCCCCTGGTGGTCAATGTGTGTCACAGCAACTGGTCGTTCGGTCGCTTAGGCATATATATATATATATATATATATAGACTAGAGGCCCGTTGCACAAAATTCGTGCGCGGCGGTGGGGGGGTGTCCCTCAACCCAGCCTGCATCCTCTCCAATCTGGGACTGCTGGCTCCCAACTGCTCGCCTGCTTGCCTTCCTGATTGCCCCTAACCACTTTTGCCTGCCAGCCTGATCACCCCCTAACCACTCCCCTGCCAGCCTGATTGATGCCTAACTGCTCCCCTGCCAGCCTATTTGGCCCTAATTGCCCTCCTCTGCAGGCCTGGGTCCCCCCAACTGCCCTCCCTTGCAGGCCTGGTCTCTCCCCTGCAGGCCTGGGTCCTCCCAACTGCCCTCCCCTGCTGGCCTGATCGCCCACAACTGCCCTCCCTTGCAGGCCTGGTCCCTCCCCACTGCCCTCCCCTGCTTGCCATCTTGTGTCCACATGGGGGCAGCCATCTTGTGTGTTGGAGTGATGGTCATTTAGCATATTACTCTTTTATTAGATAAGATAGAGGCCTGGTGCATGGGTGGGGGCCAGCTGGTTTGCCCTGAAGGGTGTCCCAGATCAGGTTGGGGATTCCCTTTGGGCATGGGGTGGCCTGAGAGAGGGGCCTGTGGTTTGCAGGCCGGCTATGCCCCCCAACAACCCAAGTGGAGGCCCTGTTATCTGGGATTTATTTATCTTCTATCATTGAAACTTTGTAGCCTTGAGCGGAGGCCAAGGCAGGCCAGAGTGTGTGGAAAGCTTGGCTTCCTCCATTGCCAGGGGCAACCCTAGTCTCCTGCTCTCTCCAGCTCCGTGGCTGCAGCCATTTTTGTTGGGATTTATTTATCTTCTATCATTGAAACTTTGTAGCCTTGAGCGGAGGCTAAGGCAGGCCAGAGTGTGTGGAAAGCTTGGCTTCCTCCATCACCAGGGAAACCCAAGCCTCCCTCCTGCTCTCTCTGTGGCTGCAGCCATCTTGGTTGGGCTAATTTGCATACTCACTCCTGATTGGCTGGTGGGCATGGCTTGTGGGTGTAGCAGAGGTAAAGTCAATTTGCATGTTACTCTTTTATTAGATAGGATTATTATTAATTCTCACCCAAGGATTTTTTTCTTTTTTCTTTTTTTTTTAGAGAGAGTGAAGGGAAGGCAGGAGCAGGGGAAGAGAGAGAAAGAGAGAGAGAGAAGCATCAATATGAGAGAAATACATCAATTGGTTCCCTGACACCTGGGCCCTGACCAGGCCAAGGATTGAGCCTGCAACTGAGTTATGTGCCCTTGACTGGGAATCAAACTGGGGATCTTTGGGTCCGTGGGCTGACAGTCTAACCAGCCAGGCATCATCATTATTTTAGATTACTACCATTTGTTGCTTGCTTACCATATACAAAGCCCATGGTACGAAATTTTTCTCTGTTTATATTTTTAACAATATCACTATTAATGGGAGGCAGGATACTCTCTGGAGCCAGTCTGCCAAGTTCAAACCCCAGCTTCGCCATTTACTAATGGCTTGAAACTCTCTATCCCTCAGTTTCTTCATGCAAGAAGGATAATAATAGTTGTATATTAAGAGTTCTGATAATTGAGTGAGATAATCCATGCATCATACTTAGCAAATAGTCAGTGCTTGATTAAGATGGACTCTTGTTATTTTCTCCATCTTGAATATCAAGAAACTAAGAGCAGGTTAAGCAGCTTGCCTAAGGCAACACATGCTGGGTCTGTTGACTCTCAGGTGTATGCTCATAATATTTCTCAGGTTTATATATGCCTGCTCTGTTGTCCACGGAGGACGAAATAGAACAAGCTATATATCAGCCTTTTATATAAATTGTAAATATGTACCCACTCCAGATATACTTTGTATTAACTAGTCTACCTCAACCTCAAGTTGCAAGGAGTAGATAACACAGAGTTAAATAAAATTTGTCCCTAATTTTTACTGACCTAAGGCAAGTGGCTATCTAAAAGGCTGATATATTGATAATATCTTCCATGTACAAACACACATAAAGTGTGGAGATTCCTTATTTTGCCCTCTGCTAAAAATCTATTCTCAACATTCCCAGGCATCAGAAAGCAGACTATTAATCCTTTCTCCTATCTCGCCACCCTCATCACTCTCCACAAATTGGTACATGAGAGATAGTGAATGTAGATGGCAGTTCACAGAGCAGGAAATGATCTCTACAGGTGTTAGTTATAGAGGAAACTGCCTGTTCCCCAAGAGGAAGCATCAGATGAATCCCACTCAAGTGCATTTCAAAGTCATTATAGTAAAACTTAAAAAAAAAAGCTAAACCATTTCAAAATTACTTTTAATAGACTTGCTTCACTTTTTCAGGCTGTCCTCAAATCAGAAGCAGTTTCACTCCCCTCCTCCCCGTCAAACCTCATGCTGTGGTTGATATCGACTGGCTATTTATAATTGGGCCTAGGCCATCTTACCCCATGAAGGTAATAGGGCAAGTTTCTGAATGTAGATTTATATTGGAGCATCATTCTGCCTCGGTTGTAGATGGATCTCTGGACACAGATATGAACTCATCTTTGAAAGATAACAGCATGTGGTATGGAAATTATGGAGTACATGTGAACTTCTCTTCTCTGGAGGTGGCTGACAAAAGGTTGGTGGGGCACATGTCTAGATTTTATGGGAAATTTTCTTACAGAAAACCAGGTGTTAGATTATAAATTGCAGTGTAAAGTTTCTTCCAATGGCCACATTTTCTGATTTAATAATAATAAAAAAAAGAGTAAATGTGTATTTTGGGAGAAAGATTATGTCTGGGTCAGGTGTTGGCAAACACTTTCTGTAAAGAGACAGATAGTAAATATTTTAGGTTTGCAGACCATATGTTCTCTGTCACAACTACTCAACTCTTCCTCTGCATCAGACAAGCAGCCACAGACAATACAGAAATGAATGGTCATGGCTGTGTTCCAGTAGAACTCTGTTTACTAAGACAGGCTGTGAGCCACTGTGGTGTGTGGGCCCTACTGGGTCAGCCCCTATGCTGGGCACTTTATTAACTTCATTGCTCAGGACAGTGAACATCAAGGTATTGTCTATGCTAAGTAATCTAGGTAAATGATATGAACACAGGTAAAGAGACATTCTTCTCATGCATCCAGTAAGGAAGTAGGCTGGCTCCAGACTTTTCCACAACAGCATTCAATGCTAGAAGAATGTAAAGGAGGAGCACCACACAAGTTCTCAGGGAAGGAATGTGTGACCTGTGAACATTACTTTATCTAAGAAGGCATCAAGTAAATAACTCAAAGTATACAGACCCATGAGCACTTCTGGAAAAACTGTGAACAACAAAATTCTGCATTGAAATAAACCAAAATAAAGAATGCAGGAATGGACATTCCAGAATAAATGGTAGTGAGAATTAAATACATTTGAATATAGAACCAAATGTAGAACCAAAGCCAGATTCCAAGCAACTGTAGGAATTATGTGCATAAATTAAAGTGAAAGTTACAAATATGGACAATAAAAAACAATAGTGCAGCTAACAGAAATCAGGAGGTTGCGAAGGGATTTGAGAGGAACTGTGAGGATGCTGATGTCTAAAATATAAATAAATATGACTCTAGGCTCCTAATATTTTTCATATTCTCTTTTTAACTTTGGAGGCCTCTTTTAGAAAATTGTTTCTGTTGTAGTGAAAGAAATATTTATTTCAAGTTCAAGAATTCTTCTGTTTCACATCTATTAAATATAGTTAAGTTTAAATTTAAAACAGCATCTATAATGTGAGCTCATTTTAAAAAATGTATTTCCATCTATTTTTCTAGTTCCACATTTGCATTTTAAAAAGATGCTTTGGATAACAAAGAGGTTTTGGTTGTGTTATTCTAAAGAATAGACCTTCAGGATGAAGAAATCTGAGCTATTTATAAATTTCTAATGTTTTTACATTTCCATATTAATTAAATTTATATCATGAGCAAGTAACTGTTTTATGAAACGGTGGCATGATTTCCCTAAAGAAAATAATAAAAAGGAGAATCAAACATGTTAGCAGTAGTTAACTTTTTGATGATACAAAGATAGATGATTTTTTTATTCATTTATATGTTGAAATAATTTTAAAGAAACCAACATGGATTTGTAAAAACAGAACATACTGTAATAGGAACCATTTAGAAAGCATTTTCAAGAAGGAGAGAGTGGTCCATTCTAAAAAAAGAAAAAAAATGAATGAGATTAGTACAAGTATTAGCAACAGAAAAATCATAGTTGACCTTAATGAAAATAATTTCAAGGGAATGATAGAAGCAGAAGCCAGAAATAAGTGAATACAGAGTGAATGGAAAATAAAGAAATGAAGATTCTGAATTTAGGTGACTTCAGAAAATAAGTCATTATTCCTCAGTTTGGTTGAAGGGTACATTTAAAGTGGAGAGAAAACAGAAGTGATCAAGGGTGCCTGTTGAAGTGCAAGTCTTGACAGAGGCAGGAAGGTAAGAATTTAGGCACGTCAGGGAAAAATAAGGGATGTATGAAAGTTAAAGGATTACCTGACATCACCATGGTACCATGCCTGCTACTTATCAACAAGTTGCTGGATAGATGGTTTATGCGTTGGAAGGTACCATGTCTGCTTACTGAAAAAAATATAGCCTTTCCTTCCTCTCTGGCTGGGCCCAGAGAACCTCAGGGCATGGAATCTGTTTAAAGGATATAATAGGAGGCATCTGTAATCTAAAGGCAGGTTGGGAGCTCTTAAGGCCCTTCTGACATTTTCTTAAGAGGAACCCATGAGGATTCCCAGCCTGCTGTGAAACCAACAGCTTGAGCCATAACTCCAGAGCTTCTTAGTTTTTGAGGGCTGTTATGTTCCTAAGTTCCGTTACCGATCTTTGAGTTGGGTTTGGAGAGCATCAGGTTTCCCAAAACTACCAGTCCCAGTCCTTCAGGCAGCAACGGGAGGAGGAGAAGACGATAGAGTTCTGCTGTCAAATCTTTCTCTATGGTGAAGACTTGGCTTTAGAGTCTCAGGTCATTCATTTATTCATCATTTGTCATCAAAGTTCTCCTGAAAAGTCTTATGCATGGAATCAATTGCTTGGACAATTGATGATAACAAGCTCTTAAGTTTAAACTCCAAGAAAATCATTTAGCATTATTCTGACTTGAGGTGACAGTGGGAATCTAGTCAGATGCTTCGTAAGTTACTTGCTATAAGTTTCAGCACCAATTGCATCCTTTGATTCATCAGCATCAATACTGGAAGAAGATCTGCTCACAGGGCATGACCCATCCCACAGTAGTTTAGAGGTACCGTCCTCTTACCAAAAGTTTGAGATATTTTCATCTGTCAGATCCTGTCTCCAAAGGACCCACTTATAGTGGAGTTTACCAGTGGGAAATGTACACTTCAATGTAGTGAATGAACTTTGACTCTCAGATGGAGAGTGACACAGATGCTCTCCCTTGATGCATGTCATACCCCCAGCCGGCACTTTTTGCACATTAGATCACTTGCTCTGGATAACGAGCATCTAGTGTCCAAGCAGATGTGTGCAACTTGGCTGATTTAGATTTAAATGCTACAATGCATTACAAAGTGCTGCATGTCACCCCAGGTTGTGTTCGCCTCCATCACGGCTTATAGGCTGATGGGATGCAACATAACAGGATGTGGCAAGCTGGGTGATAGCTAGTGCACAGTTACATGTTCTGCCTGCAAAGCGGTGTGTTCAGTGAGAGCACCACATGACCACAAAAAGCACGGCTCTTAATGAAGCCTGCCAGTGGACTGTCAGTGGACTGGGGGGGAGTTGGCTTGCTTAGGTAATGGGCTCTCTCAACACCTTAGAAACCACCGCTCAGTTCTAAGTTGTATTTACCTAATTCCATTGGCAATTGCTTTAAAAAAAACAACAACAAGGTTGAAGCCCACAGCTTCAACTTAAAGTCATTCCAGGGAGGAGATGAACCTGGACTTGCTTGTCTGTGGTTAGAATTAGGTGTGCTGGAGATCCGGGCATTTGCCTCAACTTCTGAAGGCTCTTGTGAGGGCAACTTCCCATATAGCCCTGATGTGTTTGCCGGACTTGATTTCGCTCTGAACATGATCAAGTCACTGGGACCAAGGTGTCTACATAAGGCTGTGGTAGCCTAGAAGTTGCCTTTTTGTAAATTAGAAAAAGACACCATTTTTTCCTCCCAGAGGTACCTACATGACTGTACATTCTGATCATAACTGTTGCTCTCCAGAACAACTCCCAGTTCTTGGTCACGTGAAAGGGTCTCTAACCAGCCTCTTCCCAGAAGACTTCCTCAGCCAGGCTACCCTTGATTCTTGCCCACTGGCATTGCCTCTGGAATGTGCCTGTCTCCACGGAGGGCCTACTTCAGAGAAAACTTACATGAAAAGTGAAAACTTACATTAAAATTTCAAGGTGTTCCAGAATACCTACTTCCTAAGGGCAGGACCAAGTACACCGATATGTATCCACAACAGTGAAGAGAATGGGGGTTTTCAATGATACAAGATATTGAATCGTGATTAATAAGGGAGGTGTTGGTGTTTATGAATAAGGTGTTATATTGGCTTTCTCAAGTATAAAAATAGTATCTACTAAAGAAAAATGGAAAAGTCCCAGGTAGAAAAGTATAAAGTAGAAAATTAAAATTGCTCATAATCCTACCACTCATAAATAGTCACTATTAATATTTAGTATATTTTCTTCTAATTTTTGTTATAGACATGCAATGCATTTAAAAAACCTCTTATATATATATAATATCCATATAATACATATAATGATTGTTATATATTATAACTATATGATATAGTATATAACATTATATGTGTAAAAATATATTATATGTAAATATATATAATTTTGTGTCTTTTTTCCACTTAATAGAACTTTTATTTGTTAATCCTCACCTGAGGATATTTTTCCATTGAATTTTAGAGAGCATGGAAGGAGGGAGACAGAGAGAAAGAAACATTGGTGTGAGAGAGACATATCAATTGGTTGCCTGCTGTATGCACCCAGACCAGGGCCAGGATTGAGCCCGCAATTGAGGTACATGCCCTTGATCAGAATCAAACGGGGGACCCTTCAGTCCGCAGGCTGATGCTCTATCCTCTGAGCCAAACCGGTAAGGACTAATAGAACATTATTAACATTTCCTCATGAGTTGCTATCACAGAAATTCCTAGATCAGAGGGGCATTTGTAAATCATACAATACACATGGTCAAATAAGGGTATTGTCTGGCTTTGAAATCTGAACAGCCTCGCAGGCCAGTGGAGAACAATCCACCACCCTCGCCTGAGAAGGACCCAGGTTCATTACAGGAACCATCCCACATAGCTGGAGGCTGTGAGGGCTGCTTCCACTTCCCTCACAGAGTCCCTGGCATGATCAATATTTCCAGCCCCAAGTCTCAGTTCCACTTCTATAAGATGCACTTAAACATGAGGACCCCCAGGATTTCTCGGATCACCAGAGGACCACAGGACACCAGGATGGGTTCTCAGACCTCCACACTCTTACTTTTCACCACTGTCATTGTGGCTCCCCCCTTCCCCCACCAAGGAGGGCTCTTCCTCCTCACTCAGGTCCCCACAGAAGAAGGGGTGAGTGTGTGTGTGGGGGGGGGAGGGGAGGGGGAAGGAGCGGAAAGGGCTGGGAACTGTTTCAGAAGCCTCAAGCTCTGCTCCATTTCCTGTCTTCTTGAATTCCCAAAGACTTCTCTCAGGAGAAATTGGGAGTAAAATGTAAACTTTTCCATGAAACCTGACCAATGCAGTAGCCACTAGACACATGTGGCTATTTAAATGTAAATTAATTAAATGAATTTAAATGGAATACAATTAAAAAATCCAGTTCCTCAGTCTCACTCCTCACCTCTTAAGCGCTCAACAGCATGTGTGTTTCTCTTAAAACATTTCCATGATCCCAGAAAGCTCTGTGGCACGCGCAGCTCTAGGCTACATTTCAGTGGAGGAATGTAAATGCATTTCTCTGGGGTTCTGGAGCTTCTGCCAGAACTTTACCAGGGAAGAAAATTCTTTGAAATCTCTCATTTTCTTTCAAAAGCTTGGGTAAATTTTTCACTCTGTGATATAATGTATGCATGTTTTCTTTAACGTAAAAATATGAGTTTAAATATCAAAGATTGAATAAAATGGACAAACCACAAAGGCATTAGCTGTATCCTGCAGTTTTTCCTCCTGCAGCTAGAGGAACACAGCTTTGGGGCACTGAGGGTCTTGCTGTCCTCTGCCTGTCGCCAATGATGAGCCTTCCTGCCTCGCCAGAGAGAAGGGGCCATGCCAACAGTGATTCCTCCTTAGACCCTGAGAGTGACACAGGTGCAGACCTCTGTGAGAACCTCCGCTCACACCCAGGGAAGCTCTGTGATGCTCAGGGAACAATGAGGGGCATTTCAGAATGACTATTGTTGTTAATCCTCATCCAGGGATACTTTTTCTATTGGCTCTTTTTAAAATATGTTTATTGATTTCAGAGAGGAAGGGAGAGGGATAGAGAGATAGAAACATCAATGATGAGAGAGAATGATTGATCAGCCGCCTCCTACACATCCCCTACTGGGGATCAAGCCTGCAACCTGGGCATGTGCCCTTGACCGGAATTGAACCTAGGACCCTTCAGTCCACAGGCCAATGCTCTATTCACTGAGCCAAACCAGCCAGAGCTTTATGAATTTTAAAAAATATATATTTTTATTGATTTCAGAGAGGAAGGGAGAGGGAAAAGAGATAGAAACATTAATGATTAATCATTGATTGGCTGCCTCCTGCACACCTCTACTGGGGATCGAGCCTGAAACCTAGGCATGTGCCCTGACTGGGAATCGACCAGTGACCTCCTGGTTCATAGGTCGATGCTCAACCACTGAGCCACAGCAGGCTCTATGAATTCTTTTAGAGAGGGTGGAAGGGATGGAGGAATGGGGGGGAGAGAGAGAGAAACATCAATGTGAGAGAGACACATCTATTGGTTGCTTCCTGCCTGTGTCCTGACTGGGAATGTGGATTGAACCTGCAACCCAGGTACGTGCCCTTGACCAGGAATCAAACCTGAGACCCTTTGGTGTGAAGGGTAGCATTCTAACCATTGACCCACACCAGCCAGAGCAGAATGACCCTACTTTTTAACTATGCTGTGACAACCTGGGAGGCTGAATAGATGCAGACTGAACTTGTTGACCACACAGCAGATTCCCTGTCTGATCTCTGAGGCCCTAGGATGCTGTCCTCAGAGGGGTCCCTTCAAGCCCACTGCTGAGCTTTGGTTGTCCTAGTCTAGGGGTATTCACAATCACTTGTGGAGAGGTTATTACACATGTAAATTTTCCGATGAAAAGAGCCGTTAGTAATTACACTGCATGTGGTTCTTTAGAGGTGGGCAATAAAAATATAAGGCAGATAACCATTAATGTCTAGAATCGTAAGATTAGAAGCAACCTCCAAAGGATAGATAACTCACACGTAAGCCTTAAATGGCTGCAGTTGTAACCTGCAGACTGACCCCAGTTCCAATGCATGAGATCTGGTCCTTTGCTATTGATTCATTCTATATTTTTTTCCAAAGCTGTGCTTTCATTTAGCAAAGGCCGCTCAATGATTTCTAACAAAGAAGATGTCCAGAATAATATGAAGAAAAATTAAAATCTGTGCGGAGCATGGAGGGATGGGGCTTCTGTTGGGATTTGTGACCTTCCTGCAATTCTTAAGGCTTCAAGGGAATTAGATCAAATATCTGTTATCACCTCCTGTTTTAGAATCTAACATTCAATTTTGTGCTTAGTTTAAATTTCTCATTCTCTAGTTGAGGTCTATTTCTTCTTTGTGCTGAGGAGAGATGGAAATGGCAAATTTCTATCCTTGATTTTTTGAAAGTGTTCATTCATGTATTATGCAGATTTACAGCTTAGACAAAATCAACTCTTTTCTTTCACCTTCTCCACTGGGGCTATTTTCCAACTCAAATCGTTCTTTGTTTCTGGAACTTCTCCAATTTATCTATGCCCACTCTACAAAATGCTGGATAAAATAAGGTCCTAACCAGTGAGTGATACAGAACCAAATTCAACCAAAACTACACCAAGCCATCCATTTTAACTGCCCATTTGGTTTTTCTCTAACCTGAGGCTTGACACCTGTTTTTCTGTTGTTTTCACCCTTGACCAGACCCCTCTATTAAGATTCCCTCAGCCAACTGTTGCAATTATATCATACCCAGGAATTATTATTGCAAATATTTGTTTCAATTAATTAGCAATGAACTTATGATGAAGCCCGACTGCCTTTTTCTATTGTAACCATGTGGTAGCTCCAGCCCCAGGGTGATGCACAGCCCAGCAACATTCCTTAACGATCCTCTTAATTACACAGTTGGGGTAGCCATTCTGTCTAAAAAATCTGCTTTGTAATTACAAAATCACCAGCCCAGCCAGCCGTGTTGACCCATCAATCGCTTGCCTTCCAATGTGTCCTTAAAATGTGTGCTGTCTTCTCTCCAAATGACAGGGAAGCATTGGAAACGGGTGAGCACAGGGTGCAGCTGCTCCTTTAATAAATGCCTCTGCCTCTCTCTGCCCAGGGCTGCTCCATCGCTGGGCTTTCTTCCTTTACCTCCTGCCATCTTTTCCTGCACAATAGCCTCCAGAAACACAGGGGAATTCATCCTCTCTTTCAAAATATCTCCAAAAAGCTAGTTGCAGTAATTTAGCATAAGCTTGGAAAAAAGTAATTATGGCCCCTCGGGTTGACTGGCTTGGTTCCTTGGATTCAGAGGCTGTTGCTGAAATTGCCACTTAACTTGTTCCCATTTACTTTCCGGTTTTGTCTCATCAGCTCCAAAATCAATGCGTGTCCCTTTGTTATTGTGTGCATTGCATTGAATCATGATAATTTGTGGGTGTGTTGGTCTCCTTGGTCACACTGGGAGTTCTGGAATGTTAGCACCCACCACAGTGACTGGCCCAGAGGACAGGCTCAAGGCAACTTTGTGGTCAAATGGTGGCAAATGAAAAAGCTGGCAAGTTCTTCATTTCTTTGCTATGTCACATCTTTTCGCTCTCAGGGATCCTGCTGGTAGACTGGTCCTGACTGCAGTGTACATGGGGAAACCTTGGGACCACAGAACATATGTGCATCTTTTTTTGTGTGTGTGAGAAAGCCACATTTATCGGTTGCCTTTTGCACAGGCCCCAATTTGGGCCAGGGATCAAAGCTACAATCCAGGTACATGCCCTTTACGGGGAATTGAACCAGCAACCCTTCAGTGCATGGGCTGATGCTCTAACCATTGAGCACACCAGCCAGGCAATAGCTGATTCCAGTTTTAAGGTGTTACAAATAAAGTTGCTTTGAACATTTTTTTAAATTTCTTTATTTAAATATTTTTTATTGTTTGAAGTATTACAAATAGTAGTACATATGTCTTCTTTTTTTCCCCATTGACCCCCCGCCTCCCCTACCCCCCAGTACATGCCTTCGCATATGTGCATCTTGAGTGTCTGATAAGTGAAGCTCCTTTTTGATATGACAGAATCACTGTTTGACAGTGTAGTGAGATTTCCTAGTCTTCTGGGTGTCCTCTACATGCCTGTTTCATCCAGGGAACCATCACCTCCCTCTCTACTACAAAAATATTGCTTCTCCGGGTGCCCTTTGGGGTCCCTGGAGTCATGAGAATGGTGATTTCTAAGGACTGATGCCTCAGCCACCACCTCTTCTTGTGGATGCCCTGCCTTCTGCAGCAGTGGAGACTGGCTAGGAGCTTTTCTTCACTTGGTGAGTGACATGATTTAAAGGAAAAGGGAAGACGTAGAGCAACAGGAACCCTCATTCCTGGTAGGAATGCAAAATGGTGCAGGTACTTCAAAAGACAGGTTGGCAGTTTCTTGCAAAGCTAAAAATACACAGTCTTTTCATCTGATGCAGGAATTGTGCTCCTGGGTATTTACCCAATTGATTTGAAAAAGATATATTCACACAAAGGCCTGCACATAAATGTTTACAGTAGCTTTATTCGTAATTGTCAAAAACTGGAAGGAATCAAGATGTCCCTCAATTGGTGAATGGACAAACAAAATGTGGTGTATCCATACTATGGAATGTTATTCAGCTGTCAAACCACCGAAATATATGAAGGAATCAGTAAGCTCTTAAGTGAAAGGAGCCAGTCTAAAAGGCCACATATTGTATGATTGCAATTATATGATATTCTAGAAAAAGCAAAACTATATGCCAGGAAAATGATAAATGGTTTCCAGGGGTTCTGGGGGAGGAGGAGGAGAGATGAACAGGTGACTCACAGGAAATTTTTAAGGCAGTAAGATTACTTCGTACCAGAGGCCTGGTGCACGAAATTCGTGCATGGGGGGTGGTCCCCTCAGCACAGCCTGCACCCTCTCCAATCCGGGACCCCCTCGGGGAATGTCCGATTGCTGGTTTAGGCCCGATCCCAGCAGTCAGACATCCCTTTCACAATCTGGAACCACTGGCTCCTAACTGCTTATCTGCCTGCCTGCCTGATCGCCCCTACCCACCAACCCTGCTGGCCTGGTCACCCACAACTGCTCCCCCTGCATGCCTGGTCGCCCCATGCAGCCTGCTGCTCAGTCATTTGGTCGCCTCTCAGTAACCCCCCTGCCGGCCTGGTTGCCCCATGCAACCTGCTGCTCAGTCATTTGGTCATCCCTCACTAACCCCCCTGCCGGCCTAGTCGCCCCACACAGCCTGTTCGGTTGCCCATTTGGTTGCGATGGTGGCTTGGGCTTTTATTATTATAGATGATACTGCAAAAGGTACATGACATTATGTACTTGTCAAAACCTGTAAAACTTTACTGCACAGAGTGAACCTTAATGTATGTAATTTAAAAAATCATTTAGGGGATTGAAGGATCCCAGAGAAAAATGCAGACTATGGTACGATAATCTAAATGTAGGAAACAATTTCACTGAAGGAGGCAGGGGAAAGGTGCTGATTTAAGTAACTAAATTAGTAAAGTCAGTAAGGCTATAGACAAAAGACACTACACATAAGCCCTGTGTTGTAGTAAAGGTGTGAACCACAGGGGTATAGCTAACAATTCTGAGACTGCTATGCATGTATACTGGAAGTGAATGATGAAATAAATGAGGGGCAAATGGTAGTCAGGCTTCTTACTGTTGGAGTGGAAATTTACAGGTCAGCAAAAGGAGGAACCTGCAGTGGTCCATGTGGTAATATATTAGAGTTGGAGACATTCATATTAACTCATGTTTAGCATGATTATATATGTGTGACTTTATTTCTCTGTTAGCTGAGAGGGCCTAAACAATGCCCCTGGAGCAATAAGCATACTGAACACCCAGAAATTGGTTTCCAATATCATTCTTCAATCAACAGGACCAGGCTTCCTTGAAAAAAAAAAAAAACGGCAGAGGCTAGCCCTAGCTGATTTGGCTCAGCCTGCAGACTGAAGGGTCCTGGGTTTGAGTCCGGTTAAGGGCATGCACCTCGGTTGCAGGCTCAATCCCCACCCTGGTTGGGGTGTGTGTGAAGGCAACCAATTGATGTGGCTCTCTCACATTGGTGTTTCTCTCTCTGTCTCTCTCTCTCTCTCCCTTCCACTCTCTCTAAAAGTTAATGGGAAAATATCCTCAGGTGAAGATTAACAACAACAAAAGGGGCAGATTCTAGGAGTAGGGCAAGAATGACATAACAGGAAATATATATGTGGTCTCTGTCTCCAGTTCCTGGGATAAAACTCCCAAAACACTTGGACTTTCTGGCATGTTAGGGTGAGAGAGACATCTTTGGTTACTCATAATAAGCCCCTTTCAACCATGCCTAAATTTCTGCCAACCAGGTTACCCTTGGGGATTGAGGAGGTTTAGTTAGCAGAGGAACCAACCATGTGATTAGAGAGTTGGAACTTCCAGTTCTACCTCCCATCTCCACAGAGGGAAGAGGGCCTGAAGATTGAGTTAATCATTAACGGCCAATGATGCCACCAACCACATCTTTGTAACTGAAGCTTCATAAAAACCACAGAATTTGGAGAGCTTCTAGGTTGGTGAACATGTCAAAGTGCTAGGAAGGTGGCCTACCTGGAGAGGACATGGAAGCTCCATGCTCCTTGCTCCTTCCTTGCCCTAGGCATCTCTTCCATTTGGATGTTCCTAAAATGTATTTTTTAAATAATAAACCAGTCATAGTAAGTAAGGTTGTGCTCTGAGTTCTGCAAGCCATTATAGCAAATAATCAAACCTGAGGAGGGAGTCACGGGAATCTTTAATTTATAGCCAAGTCAGACAGAGTGTGGATGACCTGGGGACCCACTGCTTGCAGTTGATATCTCAAATTGGGGGCAATCTTATAGAACTTAGCTCTTAATCTGTGGAGTCTGCACTAACTCCATGTATTTAGTGTCAGAATTGCTTAATGTGAGGGAAAACCCCACCATTTGGCATCGTAAGTGTTCTGTAGGTACAGTAAATTATTTTTATTTTAGTAAGAAATACACAAGATAAGCCTAGAGTATCTTGTAGTGCAAGAAAGTAAGAAAATGCACATTAAGGCTTCTGACAGCATAGGTAAATGCGGTACTCACATCCTCCCACAACCACATCAAAATTACAACTAAAGTACAGAATAACCATAATTCATAACTGCCTGAAATCTAGCTGAACAGAAGTCCTACATCTAAAGATACATAGAAGAAGCCACATGGCGCCTGGCAGGAGGGGGTGGAGGTGCAAAATGGGCTGGTCCCACTTCCACATGTAGAGGACAAGTATTGGGAGGAATATCTCAGCTGAAGAGGTTCCCCATGAGGAGCAAGGGGTCACAGCTCCACAACAGGCCCCCCAGCTCAGGATTCCAGTGCCAGGAAGAGAAGTTCCCACAATTTCTGATAGTAAAACCCAGTGGGGATCGAGTGAGACAGAATCCCAGGAATTCCTTTTGAAGGGCCCATACACCAACTTACTTGGACTCACTCCCTCTGAGCTTTAGCTAGAAGGATACCAGGGACATGTGGGGAGAAACTGAATTTTCTGACATTAGTGTGAGGGATGGAGGAGCAGCTTTCTCCCAGAAAGAAGTGCTGGCAGAGGCCATTGCTCCTTTGAAAAGCCATCCCCCCACAGAGCTGGCAGGTGGGTGCCATTTCTCAGTCTCCATCAACCTGGCTATCACTGTTTGCCTGCCCTGGTGATTCCCTGAGACCCCCACCCCACTCAAATGGTGGTCCCACCCAACCTGTTCCCAGTGGGTTTTCCATATGAATGGCCTGTTGTGGCTCATGCCTCAGACTTTTCTAAAATTTCTCAAACCAGTAACATCTGGCCTTGGTATGCCCAGTACCTCTCACTAAGTGATCCTAGGCTTGACACTAACAACATTCAGCCTTTTGTAATTTGGCCTTTCCTGGGCTCCTCCAAGCCTAGCACAAATGGCAGCCATCTGAAGATCACTTTGTAGCTCATGCTGGGAGGCTCTAGGCAGAACACAGGAGGTAGCTGACCTATACCTCCCAGGAAGCCCCAGAGCCAGCACACCTAGTGGACAGTTTCAGATCATGTCAAAGCACCACGCAATCACCTCTACAAGTGACACCCTTAAGGGAAAGACACATCAGGCACTAGAATCCTGCTGAAATAAGCCCTGCTCTGTGGGGCCCTGAACAGTAGTCACATGGTAGTCACAGTCAGTACTTACAGCTGATCAACCTGGAGGTAAATCCCTAAGATTGATGTGCCAACAGTAAGCAAGGCTCAACGGTAACAGGAGGGTGTACACAGCCCACACTGGGGGATGCACCTGCAGTGCCAAGCTTGGGTGAACAGGGAGACTGTGCCACTGGACCCTGCAGGACACCTACTACATTAGGCCACTCTACCAAGCCTGGGAGATATAGCAGCTCTACCTAATACATAGAAACAAACACAGGGAGGCTGCCAAATGAGGAGACAAAGGAACATGTCCCAAATGAACAAATAGAACAAAACTCCAGAAAAAGAACTAAGCAAAATGGAAACAAGCAATCCACTAGATGCATAGTAAAAAACACTGATTATAAGGATGTTCAATGAACTTAATGAGAACTTCAACAGCATAAAAATGTATATGAAAACCATAAAAAAGAACCAGTCAGAAATGAAGGTTACACTAACTAAAGTGAAGAATAATTTACAGGAAATAAACAGTAAAGTAGATGAAGCCAAGAATCAAATCAGTGATTTGGAATATAAGGAAGCAAAAGACACCCAATCTGAACAGCAAAAAGAAAAAAGAATCCAACAAAATGAGCATCGTGTAAGGAGCCTGTGAGACAACTTCAAGCATTCCAGCATTCGCATCATGGGGGTGAGGGAGGAAGAAGGAAAGCAAGAAATTGAAAACCTATTTGAAAACTAATGACAGGAAACTTCCCTAACCTGGCAAAGAAAATAGACACGTAAGTATAGGAAGCACAGAGGGTTCCAATCAAAGTGGACAAAGAGGCCCACAATAAGGCACATCATAATTAAAATGCAAAAGTTTAAAGACAAAGAGAGAATCTTAAAAGCAGCAAGAGAAAATTTGTTACCTGCAAGGGAGTTCCCATAAAATTATAAGCTGATTTATCAACAGAAACCTTACAGGCCAGAAGGGATTGGCAAGAAATATTCAAAGTAATGAAAAGCAAGGGCCTATAATCAAGATTACTCTAGCCAGCAAAGCTATCATTTAGAATTGAAGGTCAGATAAAGAGCTTCACAGACAATAAAAAGCTAAAGTAGTTCATCACCACCAAACTTCTACAGGAAGAAGAAGGAGGAGGATGAGGAGGAGGACGAGAGGAAGAAGAAGAAAATGAACAATAAAATGGCAATAAATATATATCTATCAACAACTGAATCTAAAAAATAAACAAACTAGCAGAACAGAAACAAACTCATAGATACAGAGAACATTTTGATGGTTGTCAGATGGGAGAGGAGTTGGGGGAAGGGGTGAAAAAGATGAAGTGATTAAGAAGAACAAATTGATAGTTACAGAATAGTCATGGGGATGTAAAGTACAACATAAGGAATATAGTCAATAACATACTATGTATGGTGTGAGCCTGTATGAGATATATCGGGATGATCACTTAGTAAGTTATATAATGTCTAATCACTAGCGTGTGCACCTGAAACTAATATAATATTGTATGGCAACTTTAATTGAAACATTTTAAATAGAAAATCCATATTAAAAGACAACAGAAACAAAACACATTGATGGGGATATGTCAAAGGAGCATGGGAGCCAAGCAAAATAGCTCCCAATGGCCAAAGCTGGGACAATTTGAGCAACAAGATAGATAAAATGGCATTGAATTATACACTAAAGTAGAAAATAAATATCCAGGAGTCCATACTGATATAATAAATGAGTGAATAAAATAATAAATGGAGAGAAAAGGGAAAACCCCCATGCAGAAGAATTCTAAATAATTTATATAAATACTTCACTTTAAGGGATGGTGAGCATACTTCTCTACTCATTAGGGTTCACACATAGTGATTTCCTCCAAGGAGTAAAGTATGGAAAGGGGGGAAAATAACTTTACAGTGCTGAAAGCTAACAAGCGCTATTTCAGCCAGATGATCAAGGTCAACATCAATAGTCATAAATCATGTTCATAGTATGTACTCTTGACATGCTGTGATAATAATAGTACTCTACCTCTGTGGTTTTCTTTCCCAGATCCCTAACCTCAGTTTTGTGATGAGAAAAACATAGAAAAATCCTAATAGAGAAGTATCCTACAAAATACCTGACTAGTACTCTTCAAAACTGTCAAGAACATCAAAAACAAAGAAAGTCTGAGAAACTGCCACAGCTAACACAAGCCTCAGAAAATGATGACTGAATGCAGTGTCATATGCTAGGTGGCAATCTGGAACCAAAAAAAAAAAAGGACAGAGAAATACTTAAAAATCTGAAAAAACAATGCACTTTAATTAATAGAAATATATCACTATTGGTTCGTTAACCATAACAGATGTACCATACTAATTTAAGATGTTAATAATAAGGGAAGCTGGGTGCAGGGTATATGGGAACTTTGGATTGTCTTTTTAATTTTTCTGTAAGTTCACAGCTGTTCTAAAATATAGCCTATTTTAAAGGGAAGGGGGCAGGTTCTGTGGTCATCATGGCTACCATCCTAGTCCCTTTCTCTCATGCATCCGCATTCTGGAATCCTTAAAGTCCCTCTGCTTTGCCATCTTTGACCTTTGGCAAGGATGGTGGGCCAATGCTGGCAATTCTGTTGGCCCCTCCATAGTCACTCACCACCCTTTCTTTGTGCCTCTAAAAGTTGACCACCATGAATTTCACCAACTGGGCCCCTTGCCCTCTGCCTTCTGGTAGGCTCTGAAAGTGGAAGGCACTGGTGGGAGATCAGAAAATAGAAGGAGAAAGAATTTGGGGTGTTTATTTCTCTGGTGCCAGCTGTGGGCTGGTAGTGACTGTGTTGTGCAATCTCAGGCCAGAACTCTGTCTGGGTGAGCCTCCTGACTGCTCTGTCTCAAAGTCTGCCTAACTACTCGCTCCTTCAGGTGGAGGCTGGTAACTGTTAGTGCTGCTGCTGTCCAGACATTTTACCATCACTCACTGGTTTCTCCTAACCCTGCCCACACCCTTCATTAAAATCATCCCAATTTCCCCACTTGAATGGGCCATTGGTATCCTGTAGGGCCCTGACTGCTACCAATACCCCTTACATCCTTTATCTACAACCTGATACCCTGTACCCCCAACAGCCTTTAACCCACAATGCTTTTCTAAGAAAACAAGATAAATTTGTCTCCCACTGGCGCTCTTGAACCCACCCTACCTGCCCCATTGTCAGCAGACCAGGCAGAAGTGGAAGATGAGAGATGTGCTGAACCTCTCAACATAAAATTGTTGGTAAATAGCACCGTCACTATTTACCTGGGTCTTTATTTGAAAAATGGGGGTATTGCCACAGCTCTATTTCTCTCTGTAAGAAATGCCAGTGATAATAAAAGTAAAGTCATTAGTAAACCCAAAGAAACAAGCAGTAACATCATTTTTATGATCTTTTCTCTTCATTATAGAAATAATACAACTTCTACAGTACTAAATTTTTTACAATAAGCATGTATTCATGTATTACTGTTGTAATTAAAAAACTCTAAAAAGATAAAGATAAAAATAATATATGCTGATTATAAAAAATTTGAAAATATTTTTAAAATTCAAAGGAACATAAAAATGACCCACAATGCTGGGACAAATAACACGAGAATGTTGTTTGAACATGAGCATTCTCAGTTCAAATACTGGCTCCATCACTTTTAGCTGTAACCTTGCACAAAGCACTTAACTCCTCTGAGCCTCATTTGTCACAACTATAAAAAAGGGACACTCATACCTCCCTAGTAGTATTGTGGCAAGAATTAGAGATACTCTAAGCATGGCCTTTAGCATAGTGCCTCATGCAGAGCATATACAAATAGAGACTGACCTGGGTTTGAATCTCTGCCTTGCCAGTTATACACTGTTTGACCTTGGGGAACCTAGCTAATCTCTCCATGTCTGTAAGACGGGGAGATAAAAATGATAACTATTTCCTAGGGGGGAGCAGGACAGTTAATGAGAAAAAGAGCTTCTTCATAAAGTGAAGAGCCCATGGCAACTACATGGCATTGCAGCCACTGTCTTCATCTTGTTCATGATCAAAACCTTTGTATCTTCATCATCATCAACAACCATCATCTTAGGAAAGGAAGTCAATCCCAAAATGACCCACCAGATCATAAGCGTATTCCCACCTCTGCGGCCCAGACCAATAAAACCTGGTAAGAATCAGAGCAGCAATAGCCCTAAATTAAAGGAGGCGGGGGGCAGTAAATTGGTGTGAATGAAAGGGAGGGAGAAAATGGGGTGGAAGGTGAAGAGGTGGTTAGAAAGGTGGGTGTTAGGAGAGGCTCTCTTTTCTTATTTATCTCAGCAACGGGGAAAGGTGTGCCGGCTTTTTATTTGTTTTCTTTACGCTTGTTTGCTTGCTGAAGAAATCCCTGTACTGTTTTCTGTGAGCCAGGCCTGTTCTAATCACTTTACAGATATTAAATTAATTACTTACAAATGTACACGCATAATCATTTGCTTATATGTAGGCCTAGGAGTCTGGGGCCTTTGCTAAAGCAGCAGGTATATCTGTCCTGTCTCACTCCCACACTCTTTTCTGGGGGTCAGTAAGACAGCATTTGTGGGCCCAACTACACACTAGTCATTCGTTAATTTATTCGAAAGAGATTTACTGACCACCTATTAAGCCAAGGAGACTTTGCACTGAATTCCGAAGCTTATATTCCAGTAGAAAGAGACAGACAACAAAACATTAGTTATAAAGCATTATTCCTGAGAACCCAGAATTTCAGCGTGAGGTTCATCAGATAGTCTTTCTGAACTTAGCTTCTGATAGACGGGAGGGTGGCAAACACCTGGGATCTGGCTTTGGGGAATAAGTTTACATGGAGACATGTCAATTAGAGGAAGACACAGATGGGGTGATCAGACGCCTGAGCAGGCACCCACATCACACCTTTGCTTGGCGTCAGCCCGAAGTCCCTACCTGAAAATTGCAGGCGCAGCTCTGGCATCTCAAAGGTAAACAGTTTTCCCCACCTCAGCACTTTCTCTGGCAGCTCTTGGATGAGGCGTGTGCCCACACAATCTCCAAGAATCCAATGAGTGCTGAACCCGAGGGCCGAGTGGTTTCAGAACTTCCTATCTCTTCATCTCCGGTGGGGACTGTTTCAACAGCCAGAGGGGAACCAGAGATGATACATTTTCTTAGGAAAATCATATTAAAGTTCAGTTTGTTAAATCAGCCCCCTGATCTTATCTACGGTGGGCACTTGTTCTAGCAACAGAACCAGGAGGTGATAAATCCTGTAAGCTAAGTCCGCAGATGTTTATCCTAACGGAGGACGAATCCATGGGGAAGTCGTCTGAGGAACGTACTTGGGGCTTGCAGATTACCAGGCTGTTGTACTGCTTGATCAGATTGCAATCATTCTTTTCCCCTGGGGCGCGTGTCATTTCAGTAACAACGCTTTTGGCATGGCTGGGATTTTCCTCTTCTGGCAAGATCAGCAGAAACACCTGTTACCTGCGTTCCTGTTTTCAACACGAAATTCACTTGTTTACTGCGCCAAGGTCATTTTTGGAAACAGGACTGGAAAAGGGGGTTTTCTGCAGGTGGCAGTTAACACAAACCCCTGTGTTGTCAATGCTTCTCAAAGAGCTTCAGGTGCTGAGGAAAGCATCCGAACAGCCTGCGGGGTATTAAATTGGGGGAGCAACTGCCTTTGGGGAGACTTCATGGGCAGATAGGACATGAGGTTAAGCAAGTGCATGCTTTATAGAAAGTACAGGGACTGGCATTCGTCCTGTTTATTTAGTCATCCAGTAAGTGCTGGGGGCGGTTTGTATGCCAGGAAAGGCACAGAACACAGAGTAGAGGCCGCCTGAACAAGTCTGTCCCTCCCCCCATAAGCGTAGGACCCAGGGCAGGGTCTGCTAAATCTGCACCCGCTTATTTTTTGCACAGCCTGAGGGCTAAGAATGGTTTTTCCCTTCTTTTTAATAATATTTTCTGACCTGTGAAAATGACATTAAATACAAATTTCAGCTTCCTTAAGTAAAGTTTTATTGGAACAGCCCTGCTCCTACATTTATATATTGTCTGCAGCTGCTTTCTCACCACAATAAGTTGAGTCATTGCGATAGAGACCTTCAGGCCTGCAAAACCTAACATATGTGTTATCTATCATTTTAAGGCAAACGTTAGCCATCCATGATGTAGGGGACACCGGTGAGAACGAGGAAGCTACCTCACAACGTGCAAGTGACAGAGGGTGTAAGTGCAGCAGCAGCTCCTTGCCTTGAGGACTCCAGGACAGCCAAGGTATTGGATCAGTCCTCAGCAAGTGTTATTGCTGTTACAAAGAGCTGACTTTGCAATGAGGGAGTGTTTCAAAGAAAGGGGAGGCTGGGCTCGCTGCTGGTGATTAATAATAAAAGAAAGAAGGCATCAACCTCACAAGAGATGCAGGGGGGTGGATCAGGGAAGGGGGCTGACTTGGGTATGGGTTTCTATTCTAGTAGAGCCTAAGACAAGAACTTGATATAAAGAGTTTCTTTGGGAGCTGATCTCAGGAAACAGGACTGGAAAAGGACTGAGAGAATGCAGAGAGTGAAACAGGGAAGGAAGGAAAGCTAATAGAAGGTGTGTTGATGATGGATTACTGCTAAGGGCAGCTGAGGCTTAGTCCTTCTGGGAACCTGTGAGGAACAGGTAGAACAATCCTCAAAATTGCTCCACCCACTGTGGGGCAGGGAAGCAGGGTTGTTTACTCTGATCCTTTATTGCTTAAGCTGCCATCATCTCCTCTATGCATCAAGGTTGCACCTGCAGGCGGCTGCTGAGCCCCTTCAGAAGGTGGGAGGATGTCCTGGACCACTGAGAAAGTCCTGGGCCCATCTGGAAGTGGGCTGCTGCCCCATGATGGAGCTGTCCACCACCGCCATGCTGGAGTCAAGTGGATCAAGGACATGTGGCACCAGGTACCACAAGCATCTGCTGCAGAGATGTCCACCTAGCTCGGTAGGAATAAGAATAAGCTGTGGCCCCAGCTATGATACATTATGTTAGCCTGATGACTCCTGCTGCTGGCTCCTCAGGTCCCCTGGTTGGCTCCCCTCGGGAAGCATGTGCTAGAAAGAACGCATTCTGGGAGTTCAAAGCCTTGATTCCCTGTATTAGGGTTCTCCAGAGAAACAGAACCAACAGGGCACACACACACAGACACACACACACACACAGATTTATTATAAGGATTGGCTCATCCAATTATGGAGCCTGAGAAGCCCCACGATCTGCTGTCAGCATGCTGGACACCAAGGAAAGCAAGTGATGTAATTCCATCTGAGTAGGAAGTTTTGAGAACCGGAGTACTAAGAGCCAGAGAAGATTGATGTCCCAGCTCAACAGTCAGGCAGGAAGGGCTAAAGTCTTCCTTTCCCTGCCTTTTTCTTCTAAGCAAGTCCTCGATGGATTAGATGATGCCCACCCACATTTGGGAGGGCAAACTGCTTTACTGAGTCCATCAATTCAAATGCCAAACTCATCTGGAAATATGCTCACAGACACACCCAGAAAGAACGTTGAGCCAAGTGTCTGGAAGCCTGTGATCCAGTCAAGTTGACATAAAATTAACCATCGCAGTCCCTGACGGGCCCTGGCAAGCTATTTATCTTTTAAGACTAGAAAAATAGTCCTAACTCATACATTTGTAATGAGGATTAAATAGCTTTTGAGCTTCACAAAAGAGCAAAGTGCCATATAAATAAGACATTATTATTACTATTCTGTCAAAGGCCCCTTCTCATTTCCTCTATAACACAGAAGACTTTCAGAGAGTCAGGCTCCTGCCAGCAGCTCACCTCGAGCCCGATTTGTACACATCAGCATTTCTCCGCAGTGGGAGTTTGCCCCTGTGCAGAAGATAGGTTTGCTTGGCCCCAGAATGTGTCTTGTTACCCATTCTATATCTTGTCATTTCCCTACCTTGTTGTTGATCAGTGCAACTTCCAAGCACTAAGAAACTGCAGACATCCACGAAAAAACTATAGGAAGGTTCCTGTCTCTGACACAAGCAGATAAACCTTTGACCAGGATTTTTCCTTGAAATTAAAAATGAATAATAATGAGAAAGCTATGGGGCATTTCTGAAGCCCAGCCCACTCTTCGTTTCCTGGAAAAAAAAAAAAGACTGTGTTGCTTAGCTGGTGTGGCTCAGTAGTTGAGCATCAACCTATAAAACAGGAGGTCCTGGTTCAATTCCTGGTCAAGGCACATGCCTGGGTTGTGGGCTTGATCCCCAGTGGGGTGTGCAGGAGGCAGCTGATTGATGATTCTCTCTCATCATTGATGTTTCTATCTCTCCCTCTCCCTTCTTCTCTCTGAAATCAATAAAAAGCATTTTTTAAAAAAGACTATGTTTGGGTGGCAGATGAGAAACCCATTTGCATTATATGTGTTTTGCCTTCCTGGGACCATCGAAATAATGCTTTTCATATTTCCAAGCAGTTGATTTTTTTATTGTGTTTGCTACTTGTGCAATATCTGGGGAGAAAAATCCTGTTGCTTTTAAATATATGCAAAGTATCTCACCCTGATAGAAAACGGTTTTCATAAAAGGGAGAAATAAAAAGGGAAACGGAGGGGGAGATAAGGAGGGGGAGAGACAGAGAGAGCAGTGAGCCATTTCAGGTTGCCATCCATACCCTGGGCTGTCAAAGAAGAGGCAGGCGCAGAGAGAAATGATAGCAATAGGGGAGCGTCAACATCTGGAATTCACCGCTCATCACTTCTTGGTTCAGGCTAGGTGAAATGCTATGAAAAGATCTATTCTGTTTAAATCCATTTATTTTCACAACAGCTGAGAGAGGCACCAAGTAAAACCAATTCCATTTTACAGATATGGGACATGAGTACCTAGTTTTCTGTGACAGTGGGGCTGGCGAAGGCATCCAGAAACAACTATTCCCTAGGCCAGCTTTAGCTTGAAACAGTCCAATTCCCTGGGGTCCTTTGCTTTGCCAGTTCATCCTTCACAGTTCATCCCTTTGCCTCTAATGGCATTTCCTTCTCCAAGGTAATTATAAGCAGTAGTTCTGAGATTCTGTCATTTGTAGGAAGAAATTTTTTTTAAAAATTGAAACTTTTACACACTGGAATCAATTTCTTAAGGTATCTTCTTGTTTTAAACACTGGCGGGCAGAAATACTATTTTAAAAGAGAAGCACAGATCAAAGGCAAGAATTAAACCCACAGTGACAGATCCGTCATGTAAAAGATTTTCCCATCATTGCTGTGTTTGGAATTTGCAGGAAGCAACATGTCTCATATCCATTGCTTTGCATTTCTTTCGTGCTCCCTATTCCTGAGAATTTGATAATCTAACAGATATGTTTCCCCCAACCACATAAGTCAACTTGATATCTTTATTTCTCCTTAGTACTAGTAGCTAAAGATCCTAAGAGGGGAAAAGGACAAGTGTTTTTTCTTGTGCTCTTATGAAAATCAAGAGAAGAGTCAGCATTTGGAGATAGGACTCTGGGGTTTCTCCTTCCATGTGGGCTTCCTAGCTAATATACATAGTCCGGTCCTGGGCTGATTGGACTGAGCAGGGCAAAGAGGAACAGTTAACTAGAAAAACACCTTTACTGGGACATCTGGGTAATATATCAGAGCATCCAGCACAGGGAACTTAAGACAAACACTGGTAATTCCAAAAGAAAAATAGAAATTAGATGAGGAAGGAGAACCCGGCAGTCCCACTGTCCCCAGTGCCTGCAGCCCCCCTGGGCAACGCTTTGGCAGGAAGCTTGTTACACTCATGAGAATCAGATCCACAGAGAGAAAGGCTCTGGAAGATGCAAGACATAAGCTGAGAGTCGGAAGCTTAAATCTTGTTGCTGCTGGCTGCACAGCCCCTCACTCTGAAACAGAGGACATGTCCACTAGCCACAGGGAGCCAGGCACAGATTCCACTATTGATTCTACAAGGGAAGGACCTGATTCGGAGTAAGATGTCCTTGTTGTCTCCAAGGAACCTGTGCTTGCAGAATTCAAATACGTTTAAACCAGAGGTGTCTTGAGTTCAGTAAGCAACAATGGGCAAACTTGACAAGATTTCAATTATGTAGTGGGAGTTGAACCATGCTGGGACAGCTCCCCTAGTGACTGTCAAAGTCAGAGCAATTCATGGTTCCTGTGTGAGCTGCTCTGAGGACCCTCTACTCAGTATCTGGAGCCTGGATTTCCTAGCAATGTAATAGGTGCTCATGAAATGGGGTGACCCTAAAAATGAGAATCAGATCCATAGAGAGAAAGTCTTACCATCCCTAGGGTGTAGATATCATTTCCCAGGTCTACACCCCAGCATTTGAAGCTTGGTCTGCATGAGGAGGCCTGGGGACTGGAAGGAAATTCTGGTCTCACAGAGCATAAATGGGTTGGTTACAGTTAAAGAAGGTTCAAATTAAGTCAAGTAGGAATAACTAGAGAGTTGAGTACACTGTTGGATCTGAGCCTAGTATAAGGCCTTATCTGCTTGGATTATTTTGACTTCAGAAAGTAAGTTCCTATATCATATCCCTGTATAGAACCTTCCCATTCATTCTTTAGACAGACATTTTTGTGGACCCACTCTGGACTGCCATTGCATTAGAAACTGCAGATACAAAAAGGCTAATGAATATATGGCCTTTCCCTTCAGGAAACCACAGTGGGCTTTCCAGTGCTATTTTCTGGGACCATTATGCCAACCATAATGTTATATGGCACAGGTTTAGGGTAGAGTGGAAAGCCTAATCAGTGTCCAGTCAGAAGCCCAAATGACCTTGATTATTTGATATGAACTTGAGGGTTTCTGCTGGGGCAAGGGCCCTGCTCTGAACCTATGGCTCTTCTTATTTTTTAAATATATATTTTAAAATTTTAGGTTTTAGAGAGAGTAAAAGGGAGAGAGATAGAAACATCGATGAGAGAGAAACATAAACATCAATTGGTTGCCTACAGCATGCCTCCCACTGGGGATTGAGCCAGCAAGGGATGATGGGATGATGATTCCAACCTCCTATGCATGGTCCAGCACCAAGGATTATTTACCAACCATGTGAAACTTTCTTTCGGTGCCTTAATTTCTCCCATACACAGTAAGCAAGGGCCAATGTTTATTGCCCTCTTTCTAACAGGAATGGACAGTGATGATAGTGAGGATCGTGTCATTCCCCCATGGAACAAGACCTCCAGTGAAAGCTCTGAAACACATCATTTCAACATTATAAGAGATTTCTGAAAACTTCAATTCTCCAATCTGGCTTCCCCATGCCAAAAACCTGTCCACAAATCCAGGATATAAGCATATCATACTTCCTTTTCCTCTTCAACTAGATAACTGTTTTAAATTCAGTATAAAACAATTCGAGATTAAAGTGACGAATTAACTTAACTGCTAAATATTTAATGTCAAGGAAAAGCCGTTTAAAACCCATAAAAATTCAGGCAATAAATCTAAATAGTATAGTGGAGAAGTGTTATATTAACTTAGACTTTGCAGCACCTTAATATTGTCTTATATCAGCCGATTGCCGATTGTAGAACACACAGCACATTTACTGCATAAATTTATGAACATGTTCCGGTAACCCCATCCATTTTCTCTGTATTGTTTTCTCTTGGCATTTATAGCAACTTCAGTTTGTCACCGCACAAGGATAAATGATTTTTAAAATTTCATTCCAGTGTTGGCCCTTGTTTAGTGGAGTGCTCTCACGGCCCTCTCACTTTTCTTTCATTCCCTTGAAAAATCAAGTTGCGTTTTTAAAATGTAAGAGGTAGAATTTAAGACAGGACTTGAGAGGAGCTCGAGCCCAAGGATGGGAGGCTCCCCTTCATCTCTGGCAATAATTCACTCTCTGAATCCAGGTTGCTACTTTTAATGTATTCTACCGAGGTTGCTCTGAAGGCAATAATACTTGCCCCAAAGCAATCCTCCAGAGAAATCAAGGAGTTGAAATAATAATGAGGTGAAAATGCCTGTGAGTTATAGAATATTCCTTGAATTAAAGTGGTAATGAATGAATGTGAATCATACAAAAGTGACTGGATCTTTAACATCGTTTTACTTCCTGGAGTACTTAGTCCCTTCTTGCTGGCCTATCCACAGGGAGGCCATAAACAGCTATATGGGTTGTGCACTGCAGACCACACTGGCCACAGTCTGGATCCTCATACTCCACTTCCGGGAGACCTTTCCAGATCCCCCCAGTCCTCAGGGCTCTCTCCCTTCAGTATACGCTCAAAGATGCTACCAATGGTGTCTTTGACCCCACTCTCATGTGAGACCATGCCCCCAAGAATGATTCTCACTAGGAAACCTAAAGACCTAAGATGAGCTGTCAAGAGTGAATCAAGAAGGGGGCTTTGACCCCACAAATGAAAGTCAGTCCCCTCAATGATGTTGAGTCATCTGCTGAAAACAGCAAGAGTCCTAAGCCAACGGGGACTCATCCTTGCCACAGAGAATCCAAAATGAATATTCGGCTGCCTTGGGCAGTTGGGCTCAGTGGATAAAGTGTTGGCCTGCGGACCCTAGGATCTGGGGCTCAATTCCTATCAAGGGCATGTATCTCAGTTGCATGCTCTTCCTCAGCCTGTGCCCTGGTCATGGTGTGTGCAGGAGGCAACCAATTGATGTGTTTCTCTCACATCCATGTTTCTCTCTGTCTTTCCCTCCCTCTTCCACTCCCTCTAAAATCAATGGAAAAATATCCCAGGGTGAGGATCAAAAAACAAAACAAACAAAATGAGTATTATGGCACAACCAATTCTTTCATCTGAGGGAAGCTGATGGTTGTGCCTGAGGCTACTGCTGAGTAGCTCAAGATACTGCTGCCAGAATTCTCTACCTAAATGCTGAGGCCTGAGCCAGTCATGTGCACTTGTCCCAGCCTCCATCCTTTGGAGGCATCAAAAACTGGGTTTAGCCCTTCCCTCTCAGGGAGCTTAAAGATTGGGGCCCCTGGGAGATGTAGCGCAGGGTCCACGGCCCCAGCTGAGCCTGTTGCCTGATGTGTCTGCCATCACAGGGAGATCTCTGCCCCCTGGGGCTGAGATACCCAGCCTGTCCCCAAGCTGAAGCTGCAGGGTATTGAGGTACCAGCTAGATGTCTTCTCACAAAGACCAGTGGTGATATAGGGAAATGGGGCTCCTGCCAGTAACAGGGAGACTGACACAGTGGAGCTGGCTGAACTGGGACCCCTGCTAGAAGAGAAGGGCAAACAGGGAATTGCTGACCCAGCCAAAGCTGAAGAAGAGCAAGCATGCCCAGTGCCCCAGGGGGAGGAGGAGGAGGTAAGGACCCTGACACTTCCCCTGCAAGCACATCATGCCATGAAGAAGATGGAGGAGTTCGTGTATAAGGTCTGGGAGGGACGCTGGAGGGTCATCCTGCACGATGTGCTCCCTGACTGGCTGAAGGACAATGATTACTTGCTTCATGGCCACAGGCCGCCCATGCCCTCCTTCCGGGCCTGCTTCAGGAGCATCTTCCGCATCCACACACAGACCAGCAATATCTGGGCCCATCTGCTTGGTTTTGTACTATTTCTGTTTCTGGAAATCTTGACCATGCTGAGACCAAACATGTACTTCATGGCCCCCCTGCAGGAGAAGGTGGTGTTTGGGATGTTCTTCCTGGGCGCGGTGCTCTGCCTCAGCTTCTCCTGGCTCTTTCACAGTCTGCTGTCACTCAGAGAAAGTCTCTTGGACTTTTTCCAAACTGGATTATTCAGGGATTGCTCTCCTGATTACAGGGAGCTTTGTCCCCTGGCTCTATTACTCCTTCTACTGCTCCCCACAGCCATAGCCATCTACCTCTCCATCATCTGTGTCCTGGGCATTTCTGCCATCACTGTGGCACAGTGGGACTGGTTTGCTACTCCTAAACACCAGCAGACAAGAGCAGGGTGTTCCTGCCCTGGGCCTGGGCTTGAGCGGCGATGTGCCCACCGTGCCCTTTACAATCTCCGAGGGCTTTGTCAAGGCCACCACTGTGGGCCGGATGGGCTGCTTCTTCCTCATGGCTGTGATGTACATCACCCAGGCTGGCCTCTTTGCTGCTCGAATGCCTGAGTGCTTCTTTCTTGGAAAGTTTGACATATGGTTCCAGTCGCATCAGATTTTTCACATCCTGGTGGTGGCAGCAGCCTTTGTCCACTTCTACGGGGTCTCCAACCTTCAGGAATTCTGCTGCGGGCCCTGAAGGCAGCTATACTGCTGACTCTCTTCTCTGAGCCTCCCCGCCAAGGCTGGAGGGGAACTTCCCAAGTGCTTTCAAAAATAACTTCTTTACTGAAGTGAAAGGAAGCACCTGAGTTGTTTGTTTCTAGAGGAAACCTCTTAGAGAATCTAGTACCAGCCAGGCTTCAGCCCACCTCCTCTCCTCAGGGCAGGAAGATAAGCTTTCCATGTCCCTCGCCCAGGAAGGGGTGAGCCCCCTGGCCATGCGCCTCCTCAGCAGCCCACCTCAGCAACTCAACTCTGTCCCCTTGGCACAGAGTGCTTTGAACGTCATGTTAGAATTTTATCCCTCCTCCAACCATTTTGGGAAAAAATGATGGACTGGGACTCTTCAGAAATTCTATTTCTGGAAGAAAATGTCCTTTCCTTACCCCCATCCTTTGTAACCTGTCTCGTCTTTCTGGGGCCTGGATCTGCTGACAGCAGGAAGAAGTCACCAACTTTGAGGCAGCCAGCTAATCATGGAAGTGTATCCAGGCTTCAGATAACTTGATTTTAATTTTTTTTTCTTGGCAGAGTAATGTAATATTAAAATGGGAAGAGATATTTAATATTAATACTAAACTTTAAAAAGAAATCTTTTATCATTGCTGTGTATCCTGATACAAAGGCTATGATGATAATAAAAGGAAGTACAGAAGACAATTAGCATTAAAAAAAAAAAAAAAAAAAAAGAACTGGGTTTAGTTGAGCTGCACCTAAATCCCACCTGGCTTCAAACAAGAGCCTGCAGCCTTTCTATTAATATCATTCAGGCCCCCAGCCCAACTCCATGGTCTGACCAGTTGGCATGTCCTCTAAGACTGGCTGGTATATCTTCACATCATTGCTTCCATCCAGGCCATAAGCAGTCCAGGACAGGGCAGCTGTACTAACAGTTTGACACTTGTCACATGTTACCTGTGAAATGTACTGTACGTGGTACTCCACCACTCAGCCTGGAGGACACAGGCCAGGTTGCATTGATCCCCAGGGCCAGCACGGTGATGAACACACAGTGGGTACTCAAAAAGCATGTGACAGGAGTGCCATGCATGTAAAATGAGCAGTTTTAAATTTCCTAGAGTAATAAAAGGAGCATATCCCTAACCGGTTTGGCTCAGTGGATAGAGCACCGGCTTGTGGACTTGAAGGGTCCTGGGTTTGATTCCAATCAAGGACATGTACCTTGGTTGCAGGCACATTTCCAGTGGGGGCTGTGCAGGAGGCTGCTGATCAATGCTTCTCTCACATCAGTGTTTCTAACTATCCCTCTTTCTTCCTCTCTGTAAAAAATCAATAAAATATTTTTTAAAAGGAGCATAGCTCTAGTATCATCTGTTTTTTAGTACCTGCCTATTTACATGCCTATGGTTAATAATCCAAGCCTGTTTCTATGGTGAATGTGGCATGACTATGTGATTATGGGCCTGTAACTTTCTCCTCCCTTTGAAAAGCTTTGTGATTACCACACCTATAGGTTTCTCTCCCTTTGTAAGTTCTCTCCAATATATATTTTAAAATATATTTTATTGACTTTTTACAGAGAGGAAGGGAGAGGGATAGAGAGTTAGAAACATCGATCAGCTGCCTCCTGCACACCCCCCACTGGGGATGCACCCGCAACCCAGGTACATGCCCTTGACCAGAATCGAACCTGGGATGCTTCAGTCCGCAGGCCGACGCTCTATCCACTGAGCCAAACCAGTTAGGGCTCTTTCCAATATCATCTTGAGCCTCCAAGAGTGGCTCCTCCTGCCATGTCATTGATTGTTTTGTGCAGAGTTCTTATAAATGCTAATGGAGAGCCAGGGCAGGAAATACCTAGAGGTCAGAATGAGGAGAAGAGCGCTAACATTTTTGTGGGGCTTTCTGATGCCAAGATATACATGACTTCATTCAATCCTCACAACCCCATTTTACAGATGAAAAAAATGAAGTCCCAGAGACCTAAGTAACTGCATAAGATAGATCAGGCCTTTAAAAGTAGAACTGGATCAAATCCAGATATGTCTGACTCCAGGGCCCGTGCACCTTTCCCTACCTGTGTTTCAGAAGATGGATCCGTAAGATAACAATGACACTATCGAAGGTCAAGGAAGTGGGTGAGAAAAATGATGTCCTATACAGGTGAATTGTTTGGAGATAAAGGAAGACAAAGGGAGGTAATATTCCTGTAATATCTGGCTTTGATTTTATCCAAGAGAAGGGCAAGGATCACATCTGCCTCATTTACCATTGTTTCTCCACTGCTTAGCACAGCGCCTGGCTCCTAATTTCTGCTTAATTGTTGAATAAATTTCCAGTCTCTGACATGAGGCCTTTTTTGCAATTAGGTCTCAGCAAGAATAATCAAGTGCACCTTTATTGGTTTTAGTTACTGTGCTTGCAGATTGTTTAATGAATATGTAATCAGTGGAGCCTCAGAGCTTACCCTACATCTTTCCTAGAAAGCAATTGAACCAAGTGTTTGGTTTGGATAATCGGAGACCATCCAATATGAAAGTCACTAGCTGTGTGTGGCTATTTAATTTAAAATTAATTAAAATTAAATAAAAATTCAGTTCCTGAGTTGGAGGAACCACATTTCGAGTCTCAATAGCCATAGGAGGCTACTGGCCACTGCACTGAACAGTAAAGGTAGCAACCATTTCCATCATCACAGAGAGTTCTATTGGGCAGCACTGGGGTGGAGCATAGCCTTTGGCATCAGACAGGCAGAAGCTAAGTCAGCAATGAACTATTGCATAACGGCGTTACCCCAGACAAGTCATTAGTTGGCATCTATAAAACAGAAATAACAATAGTGTTAGCCTAGGTTTCCAGAAAAAAAGAGTCTGTAACAGAGTATGTACACCTACTTTGTTGAGGAGTGTCACTGCAGGGAACAGGAGTCAAAGATGGAACATGTGAAGTAGGGCAGGAGGCAGAGTCCACTATGGATGTACATATGTTTGAGTGGCTTCCACTGTAAGAAACTAGCTACTTGATTCTGGGAGACTACTTGAAAAGCTGTGTACAGTGAAGCTCAGATTCGGTTGTCTGGGAAGATGATGGACACACTTGTCCATTGGTTCCTACCCCCTTTGCTTCCCTCGTGGGGGTGATTCAGCTACTCATCTCTGAACTGTAAGTTTTGCTTGCCTTGGCCAGTCAGGCAGTGATCACTGCAATTCCCACTCACCTCTCACTAAGAGATTCCCCTACTGAGCCCCAGACATTCTCCTCCCACACTGAGGTAGAACAGTAATCAGGTCAATTACCCTTGCCGGTACATTAGTTCCTTTCTTCAGCATGAGGATCCCAAAGTGAGCAGTTGGTAGTGTCCGCTTCAAGTTCAGTGACTAAGTCCCCTGGCACAATCCCTCCCCCTTCTGCATGCTAGTGTTGGTGAGATAGCACCATATATCTTCTTTTGGATCGATGATTATACTATATCTTGGAGCAAAATGTCACTGCCCAGCAAGGGGTTACTCCTGAGATGGAGCCTTATTGGGAATGACACTTCCTAATAAAGTATTCTATTAGGCTGGTTGCCTCTGAATAATGGGCTACGTGGCCAGAGGATCCTGTGGTTACGTGTTCATTGTTGCACCTGTTTGTCATAAAAATAGACCCATTCTTCAAAGGCAGTGTTGTGCTTGTGCTGTACAAATGCATAGGCATTCTGCAGATCAATAATGGTGGCTCTGGGGGAGCCACTGTGGGTGGAAAGGAAAATGCATATCTGGAATAAGTATCAATTCTTTTAAGGGCAAATTTCTGCTCCCTTTGGGGTAGAAGGGTCTGATGTAATCAACCTGCTGTCAAGTGTCGGAGTGGTGGTGTCCTTGAGGAGTGTTACCATATCAAGGGCTCAAGGTCACTGTTTGCAGGTTGAACATTCAATGTGAGCGGGAACCCATGCTGTTGGAGCCTTGCAGAGTCTCCACTCCTGCCACTGTGGTCTCTCTGTTTTTAGATCCATTGTCCATGGCTTAGGCTAGAGGCTGGCTGACAGCACAGGATGAGTCATCCTGTCTGCCTGGCTGTTTACAGCCTTCCCCACCTGGGCTGTTCTCTGCTGAGCATTGGTGTGAGACACAAAGAGTTGCATGCTTTCTACTCATTCCCAGAAGTGCATCCACATGCCCTTTTCTATACTTCTCTATCTTATATCTTCCAGTCTTTCAAATCCATAACCAACCAGTCAAAGCATTCACCACTGCCCAGAAAACCAAGTTTAGCCATATTTTTCCACCCATAGAAATGGAACAATTAAGTGACTATGCTCATTGCTCTGCCTAATAGGAAAATTTTGTTTTACCACTGAACTTATAAAATCAATTTTTTGGCCAGTACCAACATAAATGCCAGACCATTCATGAACCAGATGGAAATTCTTTCTTCCTCTATTAGTTAGCTGTAGGGACATCCTCCTCCTGCTCCATAAAGCCTTTGGTGTGAGTTGAGGGACAGATGTTGGTGCAACTGGGGTAGGTGGCTTGGGAACTGGGCCAACTAATCATAAAATGTGCCTGTGTATTCTGGACCTGCTCTGACAGGATCCCAGATGCACTGTTTGTTATGCACAGTGAACTGCTGTTGTGCCCAACTGGCTTTTGACTTGGTAGTTCTGGTAACAGTGAGCTCAGAATGGTCACTTCGAGTTTCATAGTCATTTGGAGAGTCAGGTGTTAGATCTCTATTAGGGCCCAAGAGCACAGTTGGAACTACTTCTAAAAAGGAGAGTAATTCTCTGATTCAGAGGGTATACTGTTGCTCCAGAAACCCGCTATAATTCTCATGTCAGGGCTTGCCAGAAACTTCACACAGCTTTCCTACCCACCAGGGACCACTGTAGTAGTATTTGATCTGCTGGGTCATGTGACCAAGGTGTCAGAGAGGTTTGCCCCACAGTCTGGATCTGGTGCTGAGTTCTTTTTGTTTTCTGCATCCCACTTAAAAATGGAAGCCTTTCTGGTCTTCTGATAAGCTGGTCAGAACAGTATTTTCAAGTGTACTGCATGCTGCTTCCCAAGTTCAAAAAGGCTCATCAAACATTGTGCCTCCTTCTTAGTGATATGTGCAAGGTACAAAAACTTGTGCTCTACCTTAGAGTGGATATCCCAGTACATTCCAGACTCATGGACTCCTAAAAGTTTTATCAACCACTCTGTATTTACAGGAAACACAGAGGAATTTGCCATTAGCAAACTCCAACCTTCAAGAAAATGACCCAATTTTTTAAAGTAAATAAATTGCAAGGAACAAAACTAGTGAGATGGAAGGAGAACTAATAAATTATAAGAGACTTAAAAACACATCAACCAATTACAATGTATAGGCTTTATTTGTATCTATAATCAAACAAACAATTTTTAAAAATTTGTGATATTTATGAAACAACTGGAAATTTGAAAAATGACTGAATATTTACTTGATGGTATTAAGGAATTATTAAGAGTTTTTGCATGCAAAAATGATACTGTAATTAACTAAAAGGATGCCCCTTTTAGAGATATACAATATATGGGGTATTTATAGGTGAAAGGATATGATGTCAAGGATTTGTTTCAAAATAATATGGGAGGGATGAAGTGAATGAAGTTATAGATGAAACAAAATTGGTTATGAGTTGATAATTGTTGCAGCTAAGTGAAGGACACATGGTGATTCATTATTTTATCTGCCTAATGTTGTATAAGTTTGCAATTTTCTATGGTAAATGTCTAACATTATTTTAATTTAAATAAAAAATATTAGTATATAATTATTCTAGTAGTGCTTGCAGCCTAAGTCATTGTAGAATTTATCTCCACAAATTGGCTCACTTACAAGGGCATCCAGGCCTTGCCATCCCACTCCCACCAAGTCCCCTTTGTGTGATGCCATTAATGTTCTGGTGGAATGTCGTGTCAATCAAGTCCCTGCAGACTCCACTGGGTCAGTGAACAGGAAAGTTAACATCGCCCTGGGGTAAGACACTGAATGCACTTCTGTTCCTCTCATGTAAAATGAAACTGACTCTGACCCTCCCCATACTGTTCTGGATGAGGAAGAAGGCATTTGCCACATCAATAGCTACAAGCCAAGACCTGGAGGCTGTGTTGACCTGCTTTAGGACACAATAGCTGACATGGCCGCTGCTAATTGAAGCTACCACCCGATTAAGGTTTATGGGTATCATCCACCATGATCTAGCTTGGATTTTTTTGTTTTTATTTTTCAGCATTCAGATGAGTGAACTGGATGAAAATATTATGGGAATCCCTACTCCTGCATCATTTTTTTTTTTTTTACTTTAAATGTGTGTTTTTTGTTTTGTTTTGTTTTGTTTTGTTCAACCCTACACCTTTTAAGCCTCTGATGATAGTGCTAGTCTCTACAATTCCTTCTAGGATACACGATTGCTTTACTTATGTTGGCCAGAATGATGGGGAAGGGAAGCAGTGACAAGAGCTTCCACACTGTCCTTCCTGTCACAGTGTCTTTTATTCTAGAGGTCAGAGAACTAATGAGAGGATTCTTTCAACTTCTGATTATATCCATCCCAGTGACATACTCAGGGACTCTTTCATATCAACCCATGCTGAGTGTGAGCAGAGAGTCACCCGGGCAGGCAGCACAGGACAAAGGGCAGGTACCCACCACGTTGCATCTGTAGGAAGCTGACTGGAGTCCGTGCAGGAGTGGTCACTGTAGCAGTGGCTAAACTAACAGATAGGTGAGGCTCAGAACACTTGACGTATGTACAGGAAGTGTCCTATAGAGTCAAAGCTATGTCAAAGGATTATTGGGAGGATCATATGAGGAAACCATGTAATGCTGCATTACACATTACATACTAAAGCTATTCTGTCATTGATGTAATTCTTATTATTATTATTATTTCCCTGAAGAATAGACTTGTTGTTTAGGAAAAGGGCAAGTCACAGGAAGCTTAGGTTATTCTACCACCACCTCCCATTGTTTTTGGAACCTTCTTAAAGAACTCATTTTCCTGCTTGGCCCCATAAGGCAGGCAGGCATAATTATCACTACAGTAATAATTGCCTCTTTACCTCTTCTACGATAATCTTCACCGATAACAAGTTATTTTTTTTTTCCAGCTTTCTTCCCATTGTTAATTAAGTTTTTGCTCAGTAGTCATCCTGGACACTTCTCATTCCTTAAATTCTCTTTTCAGAGGCCTGTTGTGATTTTATTTTGGCATCTGGATTCTGAGCTGTCCTTATTCTGAATCTTGCTGATTATATTATCAGGTTCACAAAACTTGCTTTCATGATGTGTAATAGCCTAGTAACTTTTAAACTAGTCTAGAGAGCAAAATAATTTAAAACAAAACAAAAAGTAAACAATTTAAAAGAAAGAAAAGGGAGAAATAAGAAAAAATATATAGATGGAGAGAAACAATATAAAGATGAGATGGTAGATATAAACCTAAATAAATCAATAATCACGTAACAAAAGTGGACTAAAGCTTTAGCTAAAACACAAAGATTTTTTGGACTAGACCTAAAAGATCCAATTTCATATTATTTATTTAAAAAACACATCTAAAATATGAGGCTATTGCCTGGCACGTGTGGCATAGTGGTTGAGTCTCGACCTATAAACCAGGAGGTTATGGTTCAGTTCCCGGTCAGGGCATATTCCCCGGTTTCTGGCTCAATCCCCAGTAGGAGCCATGCAGGAGGCAGGCAATCAGTGATTCTCTTTCATCATTGATGTTTCTATGTCTCTCTCCCTCTTCCTTCCTCTCTGAAATCAATAAAATATATTTTTTAAGAAAATGAAGCTATAGAAAATTTAAAAATAAAATAAAACTTCTGCTTCCAGTCAAGACGGAATAACAGGGGTCAAACTTACTCTCACACTGGAAACAAGCAATCAATATAAACAGACAAAATATTTGAAACAATGGTTTCCAAGACACTGGTATTAGGCAATGAAGAACAGTGATCTCTGAAAAATAGGAAGCAGATGAGGTGAGCCTTGCCATTGTCCCAGTTTAATGCCTTAAAATTTTCCAGATTATAGTGTAGGAAGGGAGAACCCAAGCAGAAATTAGTGGACTCCATGAGTTGAGAAAACAGAGCTAAAAGTCTAAGAAGACACAGGTGGCTAGAGTTTGCAGGACATAGTACTGGGAAGGAAAGAGCTGAACAGGTAGAGAAATCCAGAAATCTGCAGAGGGTCGTTTAATATTCAGCAGAGTACTGATCAGTGCATGCATGTGAAGAAACTACCTGAGACTGGGGAAAGAACATTCAAAAGGTTCTCCAAAGGACTGGGAACAGTAGCTGTCCCCACCAGTCAGACTAGAAGACTAATTCATGGATAATTGGATTGAATGCTTCCAAGGTCTGGCCTTAGTAGTGAAGAATAATTAGTCCTAGACTAAATACTGCTCTGGTCCTACCTAATGAAACTTAAAGAAAGAGCAGAAAGGATTAATTGGTTTCAAAGAAGCCTAGTCACATCCCAGAACAAAGCTCAAAGATATTTATAGGCATACAAAACTATCCAGTACCCAGCAAGGGAAAAGTCACAATGACTGGCATCCAATAAAAAATTACCAGGAATGAAAAGAAGCAGGAAAATATTACCCACAAACAGGATCAAAATCTATTCATTGAAATTGCCCAGAACTGACAAAAGAATTAGAATTAACAGACAAAGATATTAAGATGTATATTATAACTGTTTCATATATTTAAAAAGGTAAGTAGAGATATGGAAGATATTAAAAAACTAATTGAACTTTTGGAAATGAAAATTACAATGCATGAAATGTGAAACATACTGGATGGGTTAATAGCAGATTAGGCATTACAGAAGAAAAGATTGTAAGCTTGAAGACAAAGAGCAATGAGAACTCTGGTTAGCCAGAGACGGGTAAGATTCCTCAAGGAAGGAACAACCTAAGACAGGCACAGTCGCAGAGGGGCCATCAGGAGAGAACTTGGGGGGGCAACAGAAGTGGGGCACAGACCCTCACCCCCCCCAACATTGCAGGGGCTTGAACCCCCACCCCCTTCTAAAGGAGGTCTCCTACCCCCATGGCTGCTTCGCGCTTCCCACACCCAGCTCAGATCGGGACCCAGGCAACAGAAAGAGACCCGGCCCAGCTCACATCGAGATACAGGTGACAGACAGAGACTTGGCCCAGCTCAGATCGGGACCCAGGTAACAGACAAGAGACTTGGCCGACAGCAGTTGCCCTATATCTAAATTCAGCTGAGCATTTGGAATGCTCAGGGCCCACTCAAGAATGCAAATAATCCTTCCCACTAATATTTACAGGGTAAACTAAGATTGTTGGTAGAGTATTAAATTTGACAGTAAAATAGTAATCGAGTTTTCAGATTAATTTAAATAGGCTAATTGAAATAAGTGAATATTCAAGTACTGGACAAAAAGCTATTCTTAAAGTAATAACTAAAATTTCTATTGGTAGTTCATCTCATGGTAAAAATTTCTGAAAATGCAATGAACCTAAAGCAGTCATATGTGTGGGGGAAAAAAATTTTTTTTTTAATTTAAAGTTATCAAGACTGCATTATAAAATTTACAAAAACCTCCATTAAAAAAAAGGGGGGGGATAGTAGGGCAATATCATGTAAGGAAAAATATCCTATAAGTAAATTACATCTAGAAAATTTTTACTTTACCAAATTAAGGTTCATTTGCAATGCTAACAGCAAGACGGCCATTAAAAACACACATGGTGTCTAAATAAGACAAAGGAAAATCGTTTGAACAAAAATAAAAAGGATCCCAAATCAATTATATAGAAAAGATTCCTTTATTAACTTGTGGTCGAGAATATATTTGTATATTTTCAGAAAACAACCCCAAGACCAGATGGATTCCTGCAACAGAGAGGAATTGACAGGAGTGCTCCAACCACGGAGACAAGAGGAAAAAACAGTCCAGAGATGGAAGACGCTGACAACGCCTTGCCATGGGAGCAGTCAGCAGCTGTGCACCGCTGCAGGTTACCGAGGACCAAACCAGAGAGGGTCGGACCTGCATTGCCACCATGTGCCCACCATCCAGATATCACTGCTGACATGTACACATAAGAAACTGTTGGACATTGAAATTGGGACTCAAACATTTTTTTGTTTTGTCTTGTTTTGTTATTATATGTTTATTTCCAGTCTGCAAAGGCAAAACTTTTTAAAGGAAAGAAATGGTGGGAAAAAGATACAGAGGCAAAGAAGCATTGAACAGACTGTCAAACTACATTGGGAAGACAGGGGTGGTTGGGCGAGGAGGGCTGTAAGAGACCAACCGAAGGACTTGTACGCATGCATATAAGCACAACCAATGGATATAAGACACTGGGGTGGGGGGGGAGGGTGGGCAGGTGAAGGCATGTCCTGGGGGGTAGGGGTGGTCGGGGGGAGATCAAAGGGGAAAAAAAAAAAGGAGACATATGTACTACTATTTGTAATACTTAAAACAATAAAAATAAAATAAAATTAAAAAAAAAAAACAAAATAAACAAAATAAAACACAGAGAAAAAATAATTTTTAAACAATAAAAAGAGTTTCATTAATTTTTTTAAATTTTTTTTTACATAAGTGCCCTTATTCCCCCATAACCCCCCCTCCCCGCTTTGCCCCACCCCCTTGTTGTCTGTGTCCATTGATTAGGTACATGCATGCATACAAACCCTTGGTTGATCACTCCACCTTACCCCCACCCTCCCCTACCTTACCTGAGGTATGATGTTCTGATCGATGTTTCTCAGCCTCTGAATCTGTTCTTGTTCATCAGTCTATGATGTTCATTATAGTCCACAAATGAGTGAGATCATGTGATATTTATCTTTCTCTGCCTGGCTTATTTCACTTAACATAATATTCTCCATCTCCATCCATATTGTTGCAAATGGTAGGAACTCCTTCTTTTTTACCGCAGTGTAGTATTCCATTGTGTAGATGTACCACAGATTTTTAATCCACTCATCTGCTGATGGGCATTTAGGCTGTTTCCAAATCTTGGCTATGGTGAATTGTGCTGCTATGAACATAGGGGTGCATATATCCTTTCTGATTCGTGTTTCTAGATTCTTGAGATATATTCTTAGAAGTGGGATCACTGGGTCAAATGGGAGTTCCATTTTTAGTTTTTTGAGGAAGCTCCATACTGTTCTCCACAGTGGCTGCACCAGTCTGCATTCCCACCAGCAGTGCAAAAGAGTTCCTTTTTCTCCACTACCTTGCCAACACTTGTCATTTGTTGATTTGTTGATAATAGCCATTCTGACAGGTGTGAGATGGTACCTCATTGTTGTTTCGATTTGCATCTCTCTGATGATTAGTGACTGTGAGCAGGTTTTCATATGTCTCTTGGCCTGCCTTCTGTCTTCTTTCGCAAAGTGTCTATTTAGATCAGTTGCCCATTTTTTGATTGGGTTGTTTATCTTCTTTTTGTTAAGTTGTATGAGTTCTCTGTATATGTTGGAGATTAAACCCTTATCATTGATATCATTGGCAAACATGTTCTCCCATGCAGTGGACTTTCTTATTGTTTTATTGATGGTTTTCTTTGCTGTGCAAAAGCTTTTTATTTTGATGTAGTCCCATTTGTTTATTTTCTCTTTAGCTTCCATTGCCCTAGGAGTAGTATCAGTGAAGAAGTTCTTTCGGCATATGTCCAAGATTTTGCTGCCTGTGGATTCCTCCAGTATTTTCATGGTTTCCCGTCTTATGTTTAAGTCCTTTATCCATTTGAGTTTATTTTTGTGTATGGTGTAAGTTGGTGATCTAGCTTCATTCTTTTGCATGTATCTGTCCAATTTTCCCAACACCATTTGTTGAAGAGATTGTCTTGACTCCATTGTATGTTCATGCCTCCTTTGTCAAATATTAATTGAGCATATTGATTTGGGTCAATTTTTGGGTTCTCTAGTCTATTCCATTGATCTATATGTCTGTTCTTGAGCCAGTACCAGGCTGTTTTAAGAACAGTGGCTTTGTAATAAAGCTTGATATCTGGAATTGAGATCCCACCTACTTTGTTCTTCTTTCTCAGGATTGCTGTAGCTATTCGGGTTCTTTTTTTATTCCAGATAAACTTTTGGAAAGTTCGTTCTAGGTCTGTGAAATATGTCGTTGGCATTTTAATGGGAAGTGCATTGAATTTATAGATTGCTTTGAGTAGTATGGACATTTTGATGATGTTGATTCTACCAATCCATGAACATGGTATGTTCTTCCATCTGTTTATGTCTTCCTCTATCTCTTTTTTCAGTGTCGTGTAGTTTTCTACGTATAGGTCTTTTACCTCTTTAGTTAAGTTTATTCCTAGGTATCTTAATTTTTTTGGTGCGATGGTAAATGGGATTTCTTTTTTAGTCTCTCTTTCTGTAAGTTCATTATTGGTGTATAGAAATGCCATAGATTTCTTGGCGTTAATTTTGTATCCTGCTATATTACCGAATTCATTTATTAAGTCTAGCAATTTTTTTATGGAGTCTTTAGGATTTTCTATGTACAGTATCATGTCATCTGCGAATAAGGACAGTTTTACTTCTTCTTTTCCAATTTGGATGCCTTTTCTTTCTTCTTCTTGTCTGATCACAATGGGTAGTACTTCAAGCACTATATTGAACACGAGTGGTGGGAGTGGGCATCCCTGTCTCATTCCTGTTCTTAGGGGAAATGGTTTTAGTTTTTGCCCATTGAGTATGATGTTAACTGTGGATTTCTCATACATGGCTTTTATTATGTTCAGGTATGATCCTTCTATTCCCATCTTACTGAGAGTTTTTATCAAGAAAGGGTGTTGGATTTTGTCAAATGCTTTTTCTGCATCAATTGATATGACTATGTGATTTTTATCTCTCATTTTGTTTATGTGATGTATCACGTTTATAGATTTGCGAATATTGTACCATCCTTGCATCCCTGGGATAAATCCTACTTGGTCATGGTGTATGATCTTTCTGATGTACTACTGAATTTGATTTGCTAGAATTTTGTTGAGGATTTTGGCATCTATGTTCATGAGGGATATTGGCCTGTAATTCTCTTTCTTGTGTTATCTTTATCTGGTTTTGGTATTAGGGTGATGCTGGCCTCATAGAAGGAGCTTGGAAGTGTTCCTTCTTCTTGAATTTTCGGGAATAGTCTGAGGAGTATAGGTTTTAGTTCTTCCTTGAATGTTTGGTAAAACTCCCCTGTGAAGCCGTCTGGCCCTGGGCTTTTGTTTGCTGAAAGCTTTTTGATGACTGCTTCAATTTCTTCCATAGTTATCAGCCTATTGAGATTTTTAGAATCTTCCTGAGTGAGTTTTGGAAGGTTGTATTTTTCTAGGAATGTGTCCATTTCCTCCAGATTGTGTAGTTCATTAGAATAGAGTTGTTCATAGTATTTTTTAACAATCCTTTATATTTCTGTGGGGTCTGTTGTTATTTCACCTCTTTCATTTCTGATTTTGTTTATTTGGGTCCTCCCTCTTTGCTTCTTGGTGAGCCTGGCTAGAGGTTCATTAATCTTGTTTATCCTTTTGAAGAACCAGCTCTTGGTTTTGTTGATCCTTTGTATTGTTTGTTTTGGTCTCTATGTCATTCATTTCTGCTCTGATCTTTGTTATGTCCTTCCTTCTGCTCACTGTGGGCTTTTCTTGTTGTTCTCTTTCTAATTCTTTGAGTTGTTGAGTTAGAAGATTTATTACCATTTTTTCTTGTTTTTTGAGGTAGGCCTGTAGAGCTATAACCTTCCCTCTCAGGACTGCTTTCATTGTGTCCCACAGCATTCGCATTGTTGTGTTTTTATTGTCATTATTCTCCAGGATGTTTTTAATTTCTTCTTTGATCTTGTTGATCACCCAATCATTGTTTAATAGCATGCTATTTCCTAAACCATACTAGTGGTCACCATAACCTTAAGAGAAATTGTTTCATGTGACAAAGATTTTTAAATAAAACTCTCTGTAGCCTGAAAATTATTTTGGAAGGAAACAAAGAGAAGTTTCCTTCAAAAGTCATAAGGATTGTAATTGAAAGTCAATATATTTGGCCTCTTGAACTAAAGTAAGTAATTTGTAAGTAAGTTTTTGCCTCCCTGACAAAGTTTATATAAAGTTACAAAAAGAAATTGACAGACAGTTTGAAATGGAATTGCCAGGGCCTAGAGCAGAGAATATCCTTACATGATATTATTCTACAATGTCATTATAATTTTAGATATTTTACAACAGCATATTGTCCAATTATCCCAAACAAACTTACAAACTAAGTCTTTGAATGGTTGGCAGTAATTTAAAAACAAAAACAAAAACAAAAAGGATATGAAAGGATTTAATCCCCTTCAGAAGGAATTAAGGCACCGGGAAGGTACTTGAGCATCCTATATTGGCCCCTCTTGCCTTTTGTGCCAAGAGGGACCCTCTTCTCACAATCCAATTGCCCTCAGCTGCTGCCTGAGCTTTCTGTTCATGCTTAGCTTGAAGCCTCATGGTGGCTGGTACCATAGATCTGTCTCACGCCCAATCGTGTGAGCTGGGCCCTCACTGGAGAAGAAACCCGAGTTCCCTGAGATATGTGATCAGCACTGGGACCCTGTCAGCAGGGCAGGGGTTCCCAAGGCAAGTGCTGGGCGTGGAGGCCATGGGGGCATAGGCTACCAAGGAGACAGAACTGAACCTCACATCACCCTGCTTGGCCCCGGAGGATGGCTGGTTAGCCAGAGATGGGTAAGATTCCTCAAGGAAGGAACAACCTAAGACAGGCACAGTCGCAGAGGGGCCATCAGGAGAGAACTTGGGGGGCAACAGAAGTGGGGCACAGACCCTCACCCCCCAACATTGCAGGGGCTTGAACCCTAGCCCCTTCTGAGGGAGGTCTCCTGCCCCCATGGCTGCTTCGCGCTTCCCACACCCAGCTCAGATCAGGACCCAGGCAACAGAAAGAGACTTGGCCCAGCTCAGATCAGGACCCAGGTAACAGACAAGAGACTTGGCTGACAGCAGCTGCCCTATATCTAAATTCAGCCTAGCATCAGGAATGTTCAGGGCCCACTAAAGCATGCAAATAATCCTTCCCACTAATATTTACAGGGTAAACTAAGATTGTTGGTAGAGTATTAAATTTGACAGTAAAATAGTAATCAAGTTTTCAGATTAATTTAAATAGGCTAATTGAAATAAGTGAATATTCAAGTAAATTTAATTGTACTGGACAAAAAGTTGTTCTTAAAGTAATAACTAAAATTTCTATTGGTAGTTCATCTCAAGGTAAAATTCCTGAACATGCAATGAACCTAAAGCAGTCATATTTTGGGCAAAAAAAAATTTTAATTTAAAGTTATCAAGACTGCATTATAAAATTTATAAAAACCTCCATTAATCAAAAAAAGGGGGTGGGGGAATAGTAGGGTAATATCATGTAAGGAAAAATATCCTATAAGTAAATTACATCTAGAAAATTTTTACTTTACAAAATTAATTTTCATTTGTAATGCTAACAGCAAGACACCCATGAAAAACACACATGGTGTCTAAATAAGACAAAGAAAAATCATTTGGGCCAAAATAAAAAGGATCCCAAATCAATTATATAGAAAGGATTCCTTTATTAACTTTTGGTCGAGAATATGTTTATATATTTTCAGAAAACAACTCCAAGACCATGTGGATTCCTGCAACAGAGAGGAATTGACAGGTCTGCTACAACCATGAAGACAAGAGGAAAAACAGTCTAGAGATGGAAGACGCTGACAATGCCTTGCCACATGAGCAGTCAGCAGCTGTGCACCGCTGCAGGTTGCCTAGGAGCAAACCAGAGAGGGTTGGACCTGCGTTGCTACCATCCAGATATCATTGCTGACATGTACACATAAGGAACTGTTAGACATTGAAACGGGGACTCAGAACTGTTGGACATTGAAATTGGGACTCAAACTTTTTTTTTTGTTATTATATGTTTATTTCTAGTCTGCAGAGGCAAAATTTTTTAAAGGAAAGAAATGGGGGGCGGGGAATAGATACAGAGGCAAAGAAGCATTGAACAGACTGTCAAACTACATTGGGAAGACAGGGGAGGTTGGGCGAGGGGGGCTGTAAGAAATCAACCAAAGGACTTGTACGCATGCATATAAGCATAACCAATGGATACAAGACACTGCGGGGGGGGGGGGAGGGGGCGGGCGGGCAGGTGAAGGCATGTACTGGGGGGTAGGGGAGGCCGGGGGGAGGTCAATGGGGGGAAAAAAAGGAGACATATGTACTACTATTTGTAATACTTCAAATTAAAAAAAAGAGTTTCAGGGAACTATGACACAACTTCATGTAGGCTTGAATTAATAGGACATTGTAGGAATATATATATTATATATTATAAATAATATAATCCCTTTTAGGAGTCCCTAAAAGAAGGGATTAATAGAAATAATATTTGTAGAAATAAAATGGAATAATATGTTCAGCATGGGTGAATCTTAAAATAATTTTGCTGAGTGAAAAGCATTCATATAAAAAGAGTATATGATGTATTGTTCCATTTATATCAAAGTTATGAAAGCTGACCATGTATTAGGACAACAGGGAAATCTCCACCCATTTAAGAGTGTTGAAATCATGTAGAACAGTGTTGCAAGTTGGCTTCTCCAGAATCATATCCCTTCCAAAGGGCAAGTGACCCAGGGGGACTCATATACCAACAACCATCAGTCATTTTCTGAAGACTACTGCGTGCGTTCACTGAGGAGGAGGCATTAATACCAGCACTTCCCGTCTGGATTCTGACTGCTCAGGCAAAGAAAGCAGGGAGGGCAGTGGGAGGGTGGATCAGTGCCCATTGAAGTGGTAAGGGCAAGGGGATGGAGCACAACACCAACCACATTTGCCACATTGTGGAAGGCGGGTAAGGTGGGGAGTGTGGGATATGGATGGCCCTTTCCAAACATATACCAACTCTTGGTCTGTATTCCCTTTAAACAGTGTGATTTCTCTTACATTGTCTGGAGGGGTGCTGGGCCAATGCTGGCCAAAATGTTTGCCACCACCCCTTTTGCATGTCCTGCATCGATGTTGTAGTATTGCAGTTTGGAATGTATGGGTACCTTGCACCTATAATTGTGAACTGGGGAGACTAAGCCCAAATTCTGGGACAGATAGAATTACCTTTTTACATCCTATTACAAATCCTTATAATTCTTTGCCCTTTCCTGTTTTCTCCTGGGGTAACCTGAGCAAATCTCTCCTCTTTGAAATCCTGAATACAACATAAATATATATGTTGTGAATGGCCTATTAATGATAGGACTGAGAACAGTAGTTTAAATATCTTTGGCAAGTATTGGAGCAGTAGTGATATTTGAAGCATATGGCACAAGTTTTTTTTTTTGTTATTTCTCAAAGGGTGGAACAAAGTTTAGCGAGAAATGAAGTCTTCTAAATGCTGGAGTTCATTGTAGTCTGCATTCTCTAATATGTCCATCTGTGCAGCCATTCCTTTGCCCCCAGAACCTCAGCTCCTACGCATAGTCCTCCCACCTACCCAAGTAAGGCATCCAGAGAAACTTTGTATTTCAAGTCCAAAAGCAAAAAGTTGGAGAGATCATCTAAAAAATCTGTTCAAATGCCCACAGACTAGAACAACTTAATCCTCAAAAATGTTGGCAAAAATAATGCTGCCACATACAACTGAGAGCTCCCACAACTCCTATCCAATGGCTCCTAGTCCTAGCCTGTGTTTCCCCACCTAGACACACTTCTTGTTACTTTTTAATAGTAAGAATTTAAGCTTAGTGATTGAGATCACTGGTTTTTGAGTAAGACAGAATTAGGTTTTAATTTCATGTATTAGCTGGGTTACTTTGATTAAGATACTCAGCCTTTCTGAACTGAAATAAGAAAAAAAAAATGAGTACTTTCCTTGGAGGATTTGTGGAAGAATTCAGTGAGAAATTGAACGTAAAGTGCTTGTTAGAGTGCCTTGTGTCTCTAAAGGAGGAACACATGAGGGCAAAGTGGTAAAGAATTAGAAATTTATTAGGTCACCTGGAAAGCAGATGGGCTGACCCCCAATATGGCACCAGCCCCCAGGGACGGGGGAATCAGAGATTTTAAAGGATTCTAGGTGGCCTTTTTTGGGCAGGGAATTCTCTGGTTGGGGCTGGATCCTGGGCAAGTCAGGAGAGGAGAGTTACTACTGGTCTTAGCAAATGGAATGTGATCTAAGTGAAAGGGAATGTTGGTTGTGAAATGATCTAAAGGTCAGTTTTCCAGGGGAGGGGATATCCATTCCATTATTTGATCAGACCTAACACGTTGGACATAATGAATACTCAATAAATGTTAGAGATCAAGGCCAAGATCGTCCATACCCTCGTAGTCCCAATTACTAAGTACAGATGTGAAAATTGGACAGTGAAGAAGGCTGATAGGAGGGAAAAATGGATTCATTTGAAATATGGGCTGGAGAAGAGCTCTGGGAAAATGCTGGGCCACCAAGAAAATCAACCAGTGGGTCCTAGAGCACATTTAACCTGAAACATTGTTGGAGGCAAAAATGACAAAACTAAAGCTGTCCTACTGTGGGCACATCATGAGAAGGCATGGTTCTTTAGGAAAGGCAATAATGTGGGAAAACAGAAGGCAGCAGGGAAAGAGAAAGACCATATCTGAGATGAACTGACTTTATAAAAGAAGCCACAGGCATCAGTCTACAGGAGCTGAGCAGGGTTCTCAAGGACAGGACACTGTGGACATCATTTATTCATAGAGTAGCCAGGAGTCAGAGACAAACTCAATGACAGAACACATACACTCTTTCAATTTGAAAAGAAAAAAAAAAGCAGGAAATAATATTGTATATTTTTGTATATATTATAATGTATATCTTATAAAAGCTAATGTGTTTAAATATACACTATAATGTGTATATTATAAAAATGTAGTATTTATCTATATATATATAAAAGCCTAATATGCTAATTGTCCCTCTGACTGTTTGACCGTTCAACCAGTTGCTGTGATGTGCACTGACCACCAGGGGGCAGATGCTCGAACCAGTAGGTTAGCTTGCTGTTGGGCTCTGGTTGATTGGGACTGGGTGAAACGGGCTGGACATGCCCTGGAGCCCTCCCGAGGTCCCTCCCTGGTCCTGGTGGTGTCCCTCGGCCTGGCCTGTACCTTCTCGCAATCCAGAACCCTTTGGGGGATGTCAGAGAGCCGGTTTTGGCCCAATCCCTGCAGGGCCTCTAGTTTTTAAAATAAAATAAAATGTGCCCACCATGAAGAATGAACAACTGTTAACACTTCATCAATTTTTAGATATTTTCAAATAAAAAAATAATGCATTTTAGATAAGCAGACATAAGTCCCTAGTGCTAAATGTGATGATTATAATAATTATTATTTTTCCATGCAGAAATGTTCCTTGAGGATAATAATCATGTCATATATTTTTTCCATTCCTGCCTTCTTCCATTCCAGCCCTTCTTGAACAAATGCTGGCTTAGGAATACTTGTTGAATTAAATTGAACTGGTAGTTTATTCACTGATTTAAATCTGTAGATTTAAAATCTGATTTAAAGAGAGTAAGAGGTTTCTTGACTGTCAGAGCCAGGAAAAATCTGCAGTGTTTCTAGATCACGTATAAAAGATTTTATTACGTTTACCAACTCTGGGACAAAGCTGGAGATAAGTCCTCTCCTGGAAGACCCCAGAGAAACAACACAATTTAAAAAGCACCAAATGGGGGATGGGACCCACAGGCACTTCACCCAGAAAGCCTTTGAAAGCAGCATCCCACTGGCTAATCGGAGTTAGAAAGGCTTCCAGCAGGGGAGGGGTGATTAAGAAGATGGTCATTTCAAGGCAGTCTCTTTTTGTGAACCAAATCAGGAAGCAGCGGGATTCTGGGTGCTGGGCGGTGCCACGCTGAGAGGCAGCACTACACAGAACCAGCGCCAGAGCCGCAGTCAGAAGTGCTGGCCTAAATCTAGCTGCCGCAGACTCGCTCCATAACAATTCCCTTGGCCTCCTTGGCCTCAGGCGCCTCCTCTTCCTAATGAATTGGTCAGAACTTTTGAGCTCTCGTGTTCCTGTAAATTCTAATGTGGTATTCTGAGTCCAGTGTGCTTCTGAACCATCTGCCTTCGTCATAGTTTGAAGTTGTATTTGTTATCCATTTCCATGTAATAAGATACCCCAAAAGTTAAAGGCTAAAAGCAACGTTTATTGCCTCTGTGTCTGTGTCAGGAGTCCCAGCACAACTTATGTGGGTGTCTCCTTAGGGACTCTCACAAGGCTATAGTGAAAGTGTTAGGGACAGGAGCTCACTCGGGACTGGTGGCAGGTCTCAGGCCCTTGCTACCTGATGGCACAGACATCATTTCCCTGCCACCGACAGAGCAAGCATCTATAAGGCTGCTTGAAACCTGACAGGTGACTATCCTCAGAGGGAGAAGGATGGGGTTGGGGAGAGGGAGGGAGGGAGGAGGAAGACAATGAGGAGGACGAAGAAGAGGAGGAGAAAGAGGAGCAGAAGGAAGGAAGGTGGAGAGGGAGTACCCAAGATGGAAGCCACATTCCTTTTTCTAAAATAATCTCAACATTGAAATCCTTTTATTTCTGCCCTATTCTCATTAGAAGTGAGGGAATAAGTCCAGTCCATCTCAATAGGAGGTGAGTAACAAAGGCATGAAAACCAGGAGGTGGGGATCATTAGGGCCATATAACAGATGCCTACCAGAAAAGTAGAAATGGAGACACAGGACCAGGAGGAATTTACCTGGTGGGGCCAGTGATGGGTATACAGGTAGATTGACCAACACATCCCAGTTTGCTTAAGATTTTCTAGATTTTTCCCTGAAAGTCCAGCATCTCAGGAAACCCCTCAGCTCCTGTCACATGGGGACAGTTGGTCAACATATGGATGTTCTGACCATTGCTAATTCCCCTTTCCAGGGTGTGCTCAGTCAGTGTGGGAGCTGCTCTCTACCACAGTAGCTCTATGCAGACAGAGCCAGTGATGCCCATGGGACAGTGTAATGAAATGGGCCATGCGTGACTTGCCGTAATGAGAAACATGTTCCTCCTTTGGCAGCTTGTGCCTTCCCTGGGAAGACCTTCTTGCTGAATGGCATACAGTTTATTGTGTCATGCCGGGCATTGTTGCTAATGCCACTTTGGCTGGCACCAGGGCTGGGGGATATTGGCATGTCATCCTGCAGCAAGGGCACCATGCCATCATGACAGATGGATTCGTGTGCTGGCATTTTGTGGAATCAACAGGTCCATTGAGTACGAAAGTGACGGCCAGAAAGTGATTTCAGAAAGTCAGAACTCAGAGTAAACCCTAGGAGATCTAGGGGTATTGTGAAGGCAGTGCTAAGAGCTGAAATGTTTGAGGTGAGTGTTCTGAAAATGGAACGAAGCAGACCAATTTCCTTTGAAAGGTTCTGCAAAAGAAGTTGGCATCGAAGAAAATTCCACCCACCCTTGTTTTTTGAGCTCTCAAGTGACAATAAATACCCAGATGGGAGAGCATCTCCTTCCCGCCATCACCACAATGAATTGGAGCAAACCAGAGCGAGAAAAGGAGGAAAAACAAGATCTTCCACGTCTAATTGGACTTTCAATTATCCCCTCCACTTTTGCCTATTTATGCCTGCATGGCTAAATTGGGTGTCAAGTTAATAGAAAAACCCTTTGTTGAAATCTCCTTTAAGAAACATCTTTGCTAAAAATAATAAAAAAATATAGCATGCATTATTACAATTTTTTTTTAAATCAGAAAGTCATCCTCATTGTACTAGAATGTAATCCAATTTACCCTTGTGACTTATTCCCTGCGTTTTCCTTAAAAACCTTTGGAAATATACTCTCAGTAAAGATAAATAATGCCAGGAATAGAAAAGGGGTGGTTTTAAGTTTCAATGCAATGCTTTTCTGAGCAATGAGGAAAACGGGGACAAAGGGTTAAAAAGGCAGGCACTGCACTAGACTGACATGCATATCACTGCACTAGACTGACATGCATATGCTAATCCTTCGGGAGGCCCAGATGTTTGGAGCTTGTATCCTGGTACAGACAGAAGCCACTAGAAGTTCTAAACTTGGAAGGAAATTTCACAGGATCTCAGATGATGCAATTTCACAGGGTCTGTTAACTATTCTCTCTAATGCTTGCTCATCTACAATCCCACCTGGCCAGCGGAGTAGGGAAGGTGTTATGAACCCCACTTTATCCATGAAAAAAGGGTGAAGGGACTTCTGCCACTTATCCAGACTCCCAGCCAGTGTCTATCCCTGGATCCAGAAGCCCTGACTGGAACCTGGCCCTAACCAGAGGTGAACCACATGGCATTCAGTGCCTAAATTCCCCCTAGCTCAGCACTTAACCCCCTTTACATAATGTGTCGAAGGAAAAGAATGTCATTTTCAACCTCCCTCTCTTCCAAGGAAGATGGATGCCAAAGAATTTCTTTGTGAGGCTGCAAATAGAAGAAACCAGAGAAGCACTAAGTTGTTCCATGGAATAATGGAGCGAGGGACAGGGCGATGCTGAGCTCCAAACAGCTGGAGAGCCAGCAGCGGAGGGAAGGCCGGCCACTGTGCCGAGAGGAAATTAGAGGCCATCTTTATGAAATGTTTTCCTCTGCTCTGTCTTATCACAGTCTGTCAAAGCAACTTGCCAGTGCTTTTGGAGTTTGAGTTATTTTAGATGGGTTTGTGTGCTTGTTTGTTATGCCATACGGGGAGAAGGGGAGGATGCAGTGAAGTGCTGAGGCACCTCCAGGGGGCAGCACTGAGAGTGACACGGGAAGTAAACCTCAGTCTTCCTGGAAGCTCAGGGCTGGAGCCCTTAGACTCTGTCAGAAATGCTGCAGCAGAGTCACAGAAGAGCTCGGGAACTAAGAGCACTCCCTTCCTGATCTCAGGGAGTCATTTGGTGAAGAGGACCCTTGGCTACTGCAGCTCAGGAGCGGGATTAGAGCGTAGCGTTCTGACGCTGTGTCATTGGGAGCAGCACGATGGGGAGCCGCAGAACAGCGTGGCGAGATGGTCCAGTGTGCTCCCAATAGGCTAATTTTCCCTACTTCCTCCATTCCTTTTCCTAACGATATGTTAGCTGCATAAAGGGAAATGATGAAACCTTACCCCTACCCATGTAATTATTAGTTTGGTCACCTCGGGCCCAGATTCTCCCTAACTCACACTTTCATCACCAGAGCTCGAAAACACCAGGTGGCATTAACCTGTACTTTAAAATCAAGCAAGTCAAACACATCAGTGCCAGAAGCTTGAAATAAGAATCTTTGCACCAGTGTCTCAACTGAGAAAATAACCTGTTGTAGTTGCTGGCAATTAATCAATTTAGTTCATCTGAGATTCAGGTGCACCTGTTTTCCAGAGGCTGATGGCCACTCCATTTATCCTGAGGAGACAGTCAGTTCTCTTCCAATCCTCCATCCCAGCAAGATCTGGAAGGGGCAATGTCCAGGAAAGGGAATGTGTGCTCAGCATTGGGGACTCATACCACTAGCCCTCTCCCCATGGCCCAGCGCTAGCTCTCAGAAGAAGAGAAAAAATGAACTCCCTAACACCAGTGGAACATCTGTGTCTCCTGCAGCAAAACCCTGTACTCATTCCCTCTGCTTTTTGACTCATTGCAGGAATCTCATTATGAACTCATTTCATCTCTCCAGGGAGCAAGCTGATGGAAGACACTGCTAAAATTGTATTTCAGTGTCTTGAACCTATTTAAAGGAGATTGCTGGGAGGTTATTATCACTTTTGTCATTAAAAGTGGAAACAATGATAACAATAATAATATTTTTTATTGTGCACTCAGACCACAAATATATATTGGATAAGTATTATGTCTACCTAGCACTCTATCAGACACCAACTGTCAAAGCAGTTGGTACCTTGCCCCTGTCTCAAGAAATTCACAACATAGTTGGAAGATAAGATGCAATTTTAAATGTGTTTTGTTGTTGTTGATATTGTTGTTAATCCTTACCTGAGGATATTTTCCCATTGATTTTTAGAGAGAGTGGAAAGGAGGGGGAGAGACACACAGAGAGAAATATCGATGTGAGAGAGACATATCAATTGGTTGCTTCCTGCATGCACCACCTGCCAGGGCTATGGATTGAGCTTGCAACCAAGGTACATGCTCTTGAATAGAATCAAACTCAGTACCCTTCAGTCCATAGGCCAATGCCCTCTTCACTGAGCCAAACCAGCTAGGGTACTTTTAAATGTTTTTAGTAGAGTTGGCCTGTACAGTTATGAGATTCAGCCCAGAGACACAGAAGACCGGGATCCTACTTGGACTCTACCATAGGCCTCAGTGTCCTTATGGATCGTGATGGGTTTATTCTGTTTGTATAGACTCACCAAATAAATATTGAGCATACATGTATCAAGCATCATAGTGGGAGTATAGAAATAAATCTACATTTCAGTGGGAACAGCAGCTATGTCACTTGATAATTACAATGTCCCATGCAAGGTAATATAACAGAAATCCATTCTTTCAATCTCTAAGTGTATTCATTTAGCACCTAATATGTGCCATGTTCTCTTATGTGCATGGGATACATTAGGAATACAGATATGCTCTACTGTCATGGAGTTTTTATTCTAGCAGGGAGGAAACAAAAAATAAATAATAAGTTGTATATTGGAAAGTGGTGAGGAAGGTAAAGTAAAAGCAGGGTAGAAGGGATTAGGAGTGAGGAAAGAATGGGGCAAGGAGAACTGAGAACATGACTTTTGAGCAAAGATTTGAAGGAAGTGAGGGAGTTGATTATCAAATAGCTTGGGAAGAGAGTTCAGCCAGTGCAAAGTGAGGGATGGTGAGGAGGTGAGCATGGCTGTATCTGGTGAGCAAGGAATGGATGAGCAGATGCAGGCAGACTGTGTGTGGCGCAGACTGTGTCAGTTCCTGTGGGACCCTGGAAGAATGGCTGCCTATCAACCCTGCAAGATGGAGGGCTCCAGGAGGGTTGAGAGTAGAGGATGATATTCTCTAACTTTGGAGCAAATGAGAGCAGTCCTAACACTTCCACAACCCCATGGAGCTTGAACTGTAGCCAACAGGCAGGGAGCATTGGCAGCACTGGAGCAGCAGTTCACTGCTGAGTTTGGAGGGAACCTGGCAGCTGTGCAGGGAATGGGCTGAAGCATGAAGCCTGGAGGGATAAAAATAAGCCTCCTTTCCCCCAGAGCTTTATTGAAATAGTAGAGGCCTGGTGCATGAATTTGTGCACGGTGGGGTCCCTCGGCCTGGCTGGTGATCAGGGCCAATGAGGTTGTCTCACTCAGTCCGAGGGCAGGGACCACAGGAGGTTGGCTGGCCATGGGAGGTTGGCTGTGGGAGTGCACTGACCACCAGGGGGCAGCTCCTGCATTGAGCGTCTGCCCCCTGGTGGTCAGTGCATGTCATAGCAACCAACCGGTGGTTCAGTCGTTTGGTCATTCTGTTACTTTGGCAGATAGATAGATATATAGATGATAGATAGATGATAGATAGATAGATAGATAGATAGATAGATAGATAGATAGGTAGATAGGTAGATAGGTAGATAGATAGATGATAGATAGATAGATGATAGATAATTGACATAATACTGGGTAAACTTTAAGGTATGCAACGTGTTGACTTTATATATTACAGTGATGACCACTATAGTTTCATTAATGCCTCCATCACGTCACATAATAATCGTTTTTTGTGGTGAGAACATTTAAGACCTACTCTCTTAGCAGCTTTCAAGTATATAATCCAGTATGATTATCTATAGTCACCATGCTGTACATTAGATTCCCAGACCTCATTCATCTTATAGCTTGAGGTTTGCACCCTTTGACCAACATCTCCCCATTTACTCCACACCCTGGGCTCTGGTAACTATCACCTTACACTTTGTTTAAAAGAAGCCTTTTCTATTTTTTTATTTTATATTTTTATTGATTTCAGAGAGGAATGGAGAGGAAGAGAAAGATAGAAACATCAATGATAAGAGAATATCATTGATTAGCAGCCACCTGCACGCCCCACTCTGGAGATCAAGCAACCCAGGCATGTGCCCTGACCAGGAATTGAATCTGTGACCTCCTGGTTCATAGGTTGATGCCCGACCACTGAGCCACGCTGGCCGGGCAGAAGCCTTTTTCACTAGTAATACTCCAGGGGAGAAGCAAGGCAGGCTGAAAGTAAGGTGGTATTAGATGAAGAGGAAAAACCAAACCAACATGTTTTAAGGCAACTGAATAAAAAAGACTTTATGACCAGTTGTATTTAGAGAGAGGTGGGGAGGATGGCCACCAGGTTTCAGGCTCGGGCAGCTGGATGGATGGCGGCATCCGTCTCTGAGAGAAAACACCCGCAGTTCAGGCTCCAGTAGGAGACCTGTTCAGGTTCAGGCCTGTTGAATATGAGGCCCTTGAGAGGGAGATGTTTGGTAGGTACATGGTAGACATTACCGAGCTTGTCAGGCTTGCGGAAGCCTGCATGTCCCAGCCTATGGCCGCTGGGTACGACACGTGGGTTGTTCTGACGCATGAGTTGGGAATGAACGTGCTGTGTGCCCTTTCTGGGCTGAAGCACTTTTCTTTTGTGCAGCCCCTGAAGTCTTAGCTCCCCTTGCCCACAGAAAGTAAGTCAGGGTACATGTCCCCGATGGTACCCCTACCAGATGCTGGAGTCTCTGTCACGTGTGTCCCTGTGATGGGCTGAATTATGTCCCCTAACCCCTGATTCATATGCGGAAGCCCTAAGTCTTAGTACTTTGGAATGTGACTGTATTTGGGAAGAGAAAGAAAAAGACCTTTTTCAGAAAGATCATGGAGGATGTGCTCCATAAGAAGAGGGTAGTAACCGTAAAAAGGGGAAACATGGACTCAAGGAAAAAGGAGGACAAACAGGAGGAACCAGTAAAGGGCATTCCCAGGGGAAAAATTCACAGAGTTTGGAGCAGAAAGACAGAGTGCTTCTGGAGGTAACCTCTAGAGAGAAAATGGAACTGGTACACATGTGCATGTGAGGATGGGATGCGTGGGCAGATGGCCTACACAAAAATCCAACTGGGTCATGATCAACCACTAAGCTCAATAATAAACAATATGTGCATATTCATTCAACGCTTCTTCATTGGATACCTACTATGTGCCAGCCACTGTAGTTGCAGTAGTGAGTAAAATAGACCAACTGCTTGCTTTTATGGACCTGATTCTAGTGTGTGTAGGGAAGGTGAGTTAACAAATCATTCTTTTCACCACATGTTATGATGTGCCATATAAATGATGGTGTGTCATGCTTAATTGACATTTTTTTTCTTAGCAGTATATAAAATAATAATATGTTTTATAATTGATGACATCTTAAATTTGATGAAATATTGGTATAGATCATAATTGTCACAATAATATAAAAATGACTACTGATTTAACTAAAAGTTTGATATACTATGATAATATGCCATGGGAGTGTGAAAGCAGAGGTGGTATAAATAAGCTAAATTCTCCTCTATCATTGTGGGAGGTCAATAAATAATGTTTAAAATGTAAATAACAGGATATGCATATTATTTAAAACATTCAGGTAATTATTAAGGGCATTAAAATAATCCAGAATGATTGACTCTCTGTGACTGGGGTGGAAAAGGGTTAAGCAATGGACTACTATTGACCAGTTGACACTTTTTTATACCTTTTTACTTTTAACCATGTAATATATTTCTTTGATTAAAATGTAAACTAATTTTTAGAGAAACTACTGTGTGTCTTAGGGTTATGTTCCCTAAATGCAGAGGCTGAGACAGGGATTAGGTACCTGGGACTTACTGAGCTCTTCAGAAAAACATTGTAAGGAGGCGAGAACGGCAGGTTGAGGAAGAAAAACAGCTGAGCAAAGAAGTGGCCTTAGCTAAAGTCTAGCCTTGGCCGATCCGTGGAGAGCTCTGGGTCGTAGATTGTTCTGCGGAGTTGGCCCACCTGGAGCAGGACTGCATCAGCTAGCCAGTGGCTGATCTTTGGAAAGGATCATTGTTAACCAAGAGCATAAGTCATCAGCCTAGCACTATGGCATGATGCTGTAAATCTCAAGAATAAATGTATCATCTGTCATAGGCAGGTCTCTTTGAATTGCAAGTGACAGAAAGTCACCGCCAATTAACCTAGAAGAAAACAAGGCAGGGAGGAGGTTTTATTGACTCATTAATAATCAGACTTGGCTGCATGCAAGGCTGATGCAATGCACCAAGGCTCCATGCATCTCTCTCTCAGATATGCTTACTTGTTATGACGATAATGATGACATCCCGCAGCCCAAGAATCCCTTCCTGCTGGCCTAGCAATCCCAGTGTAGAGAGAAGGTTGCATGTAGCTCTGGCGACAAGTAGCAGGGAGGCTGCTCATTGGCTCCCTCCTCTGTTGGTCGTATGCCTCTCCTTAAACCGAGCACTCTGGGCCTGGGTGGGGAGAGGGAAAGGGGCAGAGAGTACTCTGATTGTGGTGAAGGGTGGGAGCAACTCAATCCCAGCCCATGTAAAGGGTTTTCTGTGGAAAAGAGGGGTGCTACTCCCAGAAGGAGAAAGGGAGGCAAAAAACCAAAGCAGTCCACAGCCACCCATTTTCCTGATTCTTCTCATGCACCTGTGACCAGACCCCTAATGATCAGAAGGGAGAAGATTTCATCCTTCACTTTATTCACTCTAGGAGTAATACACCTTTAACTGACATCTTTAAGAAGCCCAGGGACTGAAGGGAAGCAATATTTGGGACTTCGCTCAGTTAATCTCAATGCTCTTTTTATGCCAAGGAAATCTAGGGAGATTTTAGAGCAGTGGGCTTGCAGAAACTCAAACTAGAAGTAAAAATTTTACCCAGTGGTTAAGACAGTAAGTTCTGCAGCTCTGAGGTCTTGAGTCAAAGTGTGATGACCTTTCCAGTCTTCAAGGTGTGAGCTCTGCCAACCTAGTTATTCACCTGAGCTGATGGAGCCCGGGGGACGATGAAAGATCCTGTTAGGAGACTCTCAGCAATTACAGTTTAACTAAGCAGGCCTTGTACCTTTTCCTTCCTTCAGCACTAAAACTATGCTTTAATGAAATAGAGGGTGACATTTCAGAAAAACAAACGCATAATTCACTTCTTCCACAACGCAGTTTATTTTCTCCCACTCACATGACTATTTCTCAGCTCAGAATCCCTAAGCTGCTTTTAGCAAAGGAACACTCTCCCTTGCATCAAAATTAGATTCTGATTTAAACACCAACTGGTCTAAAATCTTGCACCTCCAAACCTATCTCTATCTCAAATCTGGACCTTGTGGGGCCAGGAAAAAAGTAAAAATTGGATCTTAATGGAGTCATTATGTGCACTGGGGAAATAGTCAATATTGCAAAGCAAAATGACAGGGTGTGTCAAATGCTACTTGGTGACAGTTTCTAGCCTAGGGAGGCAGGAGGCCACCACGGGAATTTTAATCATTGGAAGAGCAGTGTGGGCCTCAGATCACCGGCATCAGAATCACCCGGGATGCTTTTTAAAAATTGTAGAAGCCTGGGACCCCACCCCGAACTTTTTGTGAATCACAATTTCTGGGGACAGGACCAGGAAATTACACATTTAAGAAGTACCCAGTTGGTACTTCTTAAATGTGTAAACTAAGGCTACTTTGAGAGCTCTACCTTTGTAAAAATAGACAAAGTGACTTGCCTTTATTTTGCAAATTAAGTTTATGACTATGATGTGTTATCCTCTGGTGCCATATTTTGTCCACAAGTTTAACAGTATCTACAAGTTCAAACTCCATTCTACTCCAGGTGACCAGTGACTCCTAACCCTGGCCAGCTGTCTCCCGAAATCAAGCCCGTGGCTACCAGAGAAGCCTCATGGGTAACTAACAATAACTCCAAGGAATATTATCCCCATTTTTGGAGAAACAACTGAGGTTACATACCTACTGATGATGGTATAGTTTACACATTTAAGAAGTACGCAGGCGTGGCTCAGTGGTTGAGTGTTGACCTATGAGGGGAATCACCATTCAATTCATGGTCAGGGCACATGCCTGGATTGCAGGCCAATCCTCAGTGGGGGGCATACAGGAGGCAGATAAATGATAATTCTCTCTTATCATTGATTTTTCTCTCTCTCTCCCTCTCCTTTCTTCTCTGAAATCAATAGAAATATATATATTTTTAAAAAGTGCCCAGGTGATCCTGGTGTATATTAATGCTTACACTATCACCCAACCAGCCAGCCACTAGAGGTAGAAATCTGTCTTTGGCACCTAACAGAACCTGACACATAGTAGGCACTTAAATTTTAAGGCTATTTTGAGAGCTCTACCTTTGTAAGAATAGATAAAGAAATTAGCAATGCACTGGCAATGTTATTTTCCCTAGATCACTCTGTAGAACGGAGGGCAAGAAATGCTTAGCACACTATTAGTATTTTTAAAGAGAATGTACTATTTGATCAAGAAACCCTACCTTGAGTTTCAAAGGAGAAAAGAAATGAAAGGATCGGGGAGATCTGAACATGGGTTTCTTTGAAAGCATATTTAAAGTATCACTTGAGTATTCAAACTTTCTGCCAGCCAGCATCACAGGGCTTTGTATGTGACCATGTTAAAGCTATTGTGAATAGCTCCGTCTCAGAGTGGTGCCAAATCAGGGACATTCACAGTGAAAATACTACCTGCTCAGCAGGGTTACCCCACCAAGTTCCTGTGGGCTGAGCTCCCAGCTGTCAGGCCACAGGCCAGAGACAGGGAGAGACAGGGAGGGCAGCTCCCTCCCTTCCCTACACTGGCTGTTCTAGAGGAAAGTGTATTTTTCTTGCATTTCATGGGGTTTTATAATTTCTAACTCAGCCTCGGCATGCTTTTACTGTCTGAATTCTCTTTGGGTAAATTCCAGTTAGCACGAAAAGAGTTTCTGGTCAACTTCTAACTTCTGATTCCATTAGTTCTGTCCGATGTTGGGAATTTGGCGTTTGCACATGGAACAGTTTTCACTCTCAGTCCAATGACTTGACCTATATATGGAGTGGGCTCAGTTCATCTTATGAGAAAACTTTCTGGCATAAGAGGGAGCTCAGTGCATGTTATTGGGAATAAATAAACAAGCAACAAAGTGACTTGCCTTTATTTTGCAAATTAAGTTTATGACTATGATGTGTTATCCTCTGGTGCCATATTTTGTCCACAAGTTTAACAGTATCCACAAGTTCAAACTCCATTCTACTCCAGGTGACCAGTGACTCCTAACCCTGGCCAGCTGTCTCCCGAAATCAAGCCCGTGGCCACCAGAGAAGCCTCATGGGTAACTATCAATAACCCCATGGAAAATTATCCCCATTTTTGGAGAAACAACTGAGGGTACATACCTACTGATGATGGTATAGTTTAAAAGTTTTGTTCTCTAAAAAAGGAAAAACTTTATCTTCATGTTCAAATGAAAGAAATATCATTTGGACATCGCACTTTCTTAGAAATCTTAGGAGGCTGCTTGGTGCTGCTTAGATTTGATATTTGTCAGTAATCTCAGGGTCACCTAAGCTGGAAGTGTCCCCACCTGCCCGGCATGAGAAAAGGGAGTGACCTCCCTCACTGTCCCTTCCCCCACATCCAGATCTGGGCCAGTGCTAGGCAGGGCCTGTCCTCTCCTCTCTTCACCTCAAAGTCAAAAAGTAAGTTGTTTACTGACTTACTAGTGGGGTGGTTTGTTTTAGACTTTTAGAAATTATAAAATATTCTTTTCAAATAATAGTAAAATATGTACAGGAAAAATCTAAAGTCCCCCTGTTCATTACCTTGTCCCATTCTCCTCCTCAAAAACAACCAAGTTAATAAGTTTGCTGTTCTAGACATAGACTTCTGTTTCTTTATACATTTATAGTATACTAGTACATATCAATTGTTTTATTTGTATCAGTGCTTTTTACAAGCCTCCTTGAGTTTAGGAAAGCACTGGTATTTTCCAATTCTTCTTAGACTTATGATGACAGATATAAACAATAATTGAACATTTGTTTACAAAAACTAATAACTCTAAGTGCAAATTCCAGAGAACTTTCTAGAGAGGTTGCTGGGTTGTCAGTGATCAAAAACTTAATATGTGACACATAGAAGCATTTACATTATTATAATAATCCTTTTTAAAAAATTAGGAGAATCTTTGTAGAATTCTTCATAAATCACAAAAATATTTTGACTATTCTTGGTAAAGAAGAACAAGTACATTAAAAGATGGTATATTGTCATTAACATTATGTAATAGTTGCGGAAAGAGGTGACAAGACAACATATTTATTTATTTTAAAATATATTTTATTGATTTTTTACAGAGAGGAAGGGAAAGGGATAGAGAGTTAGAATCATCGATGAGAGAGAAACATCGGTCAGCTGCCCCCTTACTGGGGATGTGCCCGCTACCAAGGTACATGCCTTTGACTGGAATCGAACCCGGGACCCTTCAGTCCGCAGGCTGACGCTCTATCCACTGAGCCAAATCAGTCAGGGCCAACATATTTATTTTGATCCTATTCTTGGGGAGACGAGTATTTTTATATATGTCTCTAAGATATATACCAAAACATGACTTTCCACTTCATTCTTTATATTTTTTGAACTATCTAAATAGTTTACAGTGACCACACTGCTTTCTCATTGTGTGGTCTGGGGAAGTATAAGGTGCCCTCAGGTGCCTGGAGTCCTCCTCTAGCCCAGAGTTCGGGTGGAGTCTCAGACTTTCAGCAGGATTGCTCTGAAGTCCCAACTCTTGGTTTTTGGACTCCTGCTGCTACACTCAAGGCTTACACTCACCTCTGCCTCCAGCTCTGCTGTCCCCCCACCCACACCTGGTCTTTATCTGCCCCTCATCAGTCTGGAGCCAAATCCCAGCATCCTCACTACTTCCCATAGTCCCTTGGCTTAGACCAGGTGTATAATAGGTTGGGAGGGGACCTTTCTGCAGCTGTGAAGTTCATGGGGAGGGGTCACAGCATAGGACATGGATTTCTTTCCTCTCTGACTACACTTTCTCCAACCAGGTCCCAACCTATCCCTCTCCCCTTTCTTCTTCCTTCTCCATTGGAAGCAAAAGATCTGTCCTTGTCTTAGAAAAGGCATGTCTTCATCCTTCTCTGAAACTTTGACATCAGCCAGTGTTCATGCCCATGGAACTTGCCTACATGAAGTGATAAAATTTTTCCAACAAAGGGTTTTTTTCATCTGGAAATACATTTTCTACCAGCAGCTAAGATAATATATTTGTACTCATCTTGTTAAATAGATAGCAACCTCCAAATTCTATTTTAAAATCGAATGATTAGATAATAATTTCAAATTTCTGCCCTGCCAAGAACTTTGTTTTGTTTAGAACTCCTGGTGTAATCGCCACTTGTTTACCCATATTTATCCCAAGTCACCCTCTAGTAATATTCTAGTGGTTATTGAAGAGTGATCTATGTGAGACGATCTGGGGTGGATAGAAGGAGTCCCTGTGGACCTGGTAAGCGAGTGTCCCATGACCTGGGAAGCTGACCCATCTGCAAAACTCATTCCTGAGATATTGCCACCTGGCAAGAAACATTCTGGGGTGTGGTATGCCTGGTCCTGGCTCAGTAACAGGTGTCACCAGGGCTTCTAAGCAAGCCAGGTTGGCCAAGGTGAGTCAGTAATCAAATTCCAAAGCTGCCATCATGTGCAATATGAAGGGATGGTCATACTGGGTGACAGGGCTAAACTGCAGAGAAGTCTTCAGTTTAGAGCAGAGATGGGTCAAAACAAAGCAAGGAAGCTCAGTTCCTGGGCACCAGGCAGAGACCAGGGCTAGTAGGGAGACGGAACTAGTAGGCAGCATAAGTTGTTAGAAGTGATAGGGTGAAAGGGTGCATGGGCTCACCTCTTTAAACAAGCCGTGCAGGGAGGCATCCTTAGGAATCAAGGCTTGGGACTGGCCTGGAGGAGGCTGACTCATTGAGGGAGGGGTCTAGTTGCATTTCCAGGCTCCTGGATTCCAGATCTGGAAGAGTAATGGTTCCAGTTACTACAGGGGTTGCAACAATATTGCCCTATAACTTTATGGTTTGAAGCAAGACAACATTCATTTTGCTCACACATCTGTGATTTGGGCAGGGCTCTGCAGTGTTGGCTCATCCGTGCTTCACTCAACAGAAGTGGGGATCATGTTTCCTTCACTCACATGTCTGGTGGTGATGCTAGCTGGGAGTGTGGGGGCCTGAGCTGGGATTATCAGCTGGAACACGTGTCTTCTCTCTGCAGCCTAGGCTTCCTCGCAGCACGGTGGCTGGGTTCAATGGGTTGGCATTCTGTGAAAGAGAGATCCAAGCAGAGGCTATATTGCTTTCGATGACCTAGCCTCAGAAGTCATGTGGTGTCTCTTTGGCTGCGTTCTATTCATTGAGGTTGTCACAAAGTCCCAACCAGGCTCAAGGGATGGGGAAATAGACCCCACTTCTTCATAGAGTGTGGCAATGCTCTGGAAAAGAGCTCTTGGGATGAAACATCAGAAATATTGCTGTGGCCATTTTTGGAAAATTCAGTCTGCCATAGTCATAACGTAAAATCAGGGTTGTGGCAGTTGACACACGTTCTCTCCTGGTCTGAGGGGCTCCAGTGCCTGGAGCCCACTTCAGCCTGGGAGGGGGTGGTCACAGGGGTGTGAGGGTGTGTGGCAGAGGTGAGAACTGGGTATCAGCGCCTCATCCTTGTTCTGAAGGCAGGAATAGGCAGAGCAGAAGAAATAAAGTGAAAGAGGGGGAAGTTGACAAGGATGCTTCCTTTTGCTGTTCACAGCTACATTAACCATTTAACATTCCAATAGGAGAATGTGGCATTTCTCGCAGGGGTTTTGTTTATAATCAAATCCCTCTCTCAGAGCACACAGGCAACAGATTCATGCAGATGTCACCAATACGCGATTGATAAGGTTCATCACAGCTCGAGATTGACTATACATTCTTAATGTGTTTAGGTAAGACACATCTCTACTTCACAGCAGACAAAGAGAGGCGAACACAATGATCCATGAAAGAAAGAAACAGACATGCTGTCCAAGTGAAATGAGCCTTTATATGTCACCCGCCTCACCGTGTGTTTTTGTAGCTGTACCTGCAGACTCTAGATCGCTGCCTGAGTTTACTGATGGTTTCTTTCAGGGATCATTAAAAGTGATTTGTGGCCTGCAAGGCTTGCATTTTCCATGCTCAGGATTCAGTTTACAGCATGTAACCTGGGAAGCGGTGTCTGGAGGACTTCTCCTCCATCCCAGAAACCTTCCCCTCCAGGAAGTCAGAGGGCTTCCACAGCCCATTGGTGGTTGATGATGCAGGGCTTGAGGAAATGGTTCTCAGGACTCAGGTGAGGTTGGGGAGCACGCCTTGGGAGCACAGGGCTTCGAGCAGCCTACATTTGGGACTCTAGAGAATGGAACTAACGAGAGAACTGACTCAGGTGACGAGGCTGCGCAAGAAACTGTCTGCCTCTTTTTCCCCATTGCTTGCAGAAGCTTGCTCCCCAGTGTCCCTCCTGGCCCCTTCTTTCTTCTTAGAAGACAGTTCCATGTACAAGTGAATAGCACCTTTGGACTTTGCGGAGGTGGACACGAAGTAAGTTACTGTGGATGAACCTATGCACATCAAGCATCAAGGTGCTCGCTCTCTCAACACCACCCTTTCCTGGGCCAGTTCTTCATCCTGGGTTCACACATCAGCTTGCCCATCCTCAGAGAGGAGGCCCTCCCAGGACTCCTCTAAAGGCAGGGCCTGAAAGTTCTCCTGCCCAATTATTTTCTCTTTCTCCCCTCACCCCACAATTTTTGTTGTTAATCCTCATCCAATAATATTTTTTCCATTGATTTTTAAAGAGAGTGGAGGGAGAGAGGATGGGGAGAAGGGAAGAGAGAAGAAGAAGAAGAAGGAGGAGAAGGAGGAGGAGGAGGAGGAGGAGGAGGAGGAGGAGGAGGAGGAGAAGGAGAAGGAGAAGAGAGATGTGAGAGATACATCGATTGTTACCCTTCCCCAAACCCCCAACACACATATCCCTGTTGGGGATCGAACTCCCAATCGGGATATGTGCCCTTGACCAGGAATTGAACCTTAGATCTTTCACTGCATGGGGTGACCCTCTAACTAATGAGAGAACTGACTCAGTGAGCTACACTGGCCAGGGCTCACCCCACAATTTTAATCAGCAAACATGCTTTGCATAACACTTGCTTAATCCTGGGAGTGTTAACAGGAGATTGACTCCTGTTAACCAGACTTTATACTGGTTAACAGGAGTCAATCTCATTGCCCTGTGTGGTTCAGTCTCTGGTCAGGTCTCAGAGAAAGTCCAGGGATAAAAACGTAAAGCAAATCTAATCTATACCGGTGTGATGATGAGCTTTCTGTGTCAATTTGGCTAGGCTAGAGTGTCCAGCTATTCAAGCACACACCAACCGAGGTGTCCTGGTGCAGGCATCTTGCAGAGGTGGCTAACATCTAAATCTCCTTGATCATGTGGGTGGGCCTCACCCAATCAGTTGCAAGGCCGTAACTGTAAAACCAAGGTTTTCCTGAAGACTTAAGAATTTCTGCCTGAAGATTATAGCGTCAGCTTCTGCCCCAGAGTTTCCAGCTTGACAACCTGTCCTGCAGATTTCAGATTCACCAGTCCCCAGGCAAGCCACTTCCTAGAAATAGCTGTACTATTTCTGTTTCCCAGGAAAACCCTGACTGATTCAAGTGGCATCTACTGAAAGACAATAAATAAAATGGAGTCACTTCATAGTCCAGAGAAACATTTGTTGAATTTCCCATCTCCGTGTCCTTCTATTCTCTAGTCCCTAGTATCCTCATGGTCTGTAGCTAACCCCAGTACCTTCTCATTCACATCTGTACTACCTATATATATGTACCCATGACATAACTCAATCCTGCTGTCCATGAGGCTCTCCTCCTCTCTTTCCAACTCCACCTCTACCTCTGCTGCTGGTCTCCCTTGGAGTCAACCAGGCCCTTCCAGCACTGAGCACCCATTCTCAGGCCTCTGCCTCCACTGGGTGACCCTCTCTGGCCAGGGGTGGAGATGAAGAAAAAGGAAAAGGGGGACCTCTGAGTGAAAAGCCAAGCATGTATCTTATTGGACAAGAGCAAGGAAAAAAAGGACATATAAACACATATTTTAGTCTTTTTTTTTTTCTATTAAGCTTTTCCAAACTACCTTTTTTTTTTTTAAATCCTCATACGAGGACATTTTTTCCATTGATTTTTTTAGAGACAGTGGAAGGGAGAGGGAGAGACAGAGAGAAACACCTATGTGAGAGAGACACATTGATTATTTGCCTGCCACGTGCCCCTGACCAGGGCTGGGAGCCTGCAACTGAGGTATGTGCCCTTGGCTGGAATTGAACCCAGGCCCCTTCAGTCCGCAGGCCGATGTTCTATCCACTGAGCCAAACTGGCTAGGGCAAACTACTTTTTAATATAAATAATTAAAATTTTTCCTGAAATCTTTATAACAATTTGTAAGGCTATTTTATATTACCCTTATCAGGTCAAATAGGTAGGTATTATTACCTTTTAGAGATTTAAAAACGCAAGAATTAGAGAAACTAATCATTGTATCCAAGGCTCCACCTTAGGTCCCACGTTACTAATACAAAGTTGAGGCTAGTACCTAAGATTTTTGCCTCCATGGCATTACACCAGCTCTTGATGAAAGAGAATTACTCAGCTCACATTATTAATCATTTAAAGAACACACATCCAGTCTAGGGACTCCAGATGGGCTGAATGAGACACAATCCCCATCTTCAGGGTCAAGGAAGGAGAGTGGGTGCTACTCCAGAGGTGCAACCCCTCTGGCTTCTCACCTCCATCAGGAGAGAGACAGTCATGCAGGGGTCTTCCATGGGTGTGGTCTCCTGCCTACCTCTCTGCCTTCCTCATGGGGCATGGTTGGCACAGCTTGCCCAGATGTTGACTTATAGATCTGCAATGCAGGTCGGGAAGCAGGGGTAGGGGATGATAGCATTCCTACAGAAGCATGCACAGGTGATACTGTGGTCAGGAGCATTGTTCTGTGGGTCCCGAGGAATGAGGAGCCAACCTGGGAAGGAAAAAGTCCATTTCTTCTACAGAAGAGTAACCTCAGGGCGGCTGGGGGAGGAAGACTTCAGAACTCCCTGGAACTACATGGTCTCACCCCACCTGAACTATTGCCGGTCCTGTATCTCCTCTGAATTATCATATAATCATTAAAATGATCATTGAAAGCAGAAAAGATGATTTTCAAGAGAAATAAGGAGAAGGGGATAAAAAGAAGAATTATATAAGAAGATAATGGTTGGAAGAAAAACTTTAAAATACTCAAATTAAATAGCAGCAATTATAAAAATTTGAGAACAAATTTGAAAATTAACAATTGAAAAGAAATATAAAATGATTTAAAGTAAAAAATCATAATAGAATAAAACGAAATTGCAATTAATGCTAAAGTAAATTATAATTAAACTTACACTTTTTAAAGATTTTATGAATTATAATTACTTACACTTTATAAAGATTATAATTAGAGATAAATAGTATTAAGTTAAAAACTACAGTTAAAATAATATTTTAGAAATGATGAGCATACCAATAGAAAAATGGACAAAGAACATGAATTCACATTATGGCAAATCCAAATAATAATATGTATGTGCAAAAATGTCCAGTCTCTCAAGTAGTAAAATAAATGCAAGTTAAAACTATGCATGCCCGGCTGGTGTGGCTCAATGGTTGAGTCTCGACCTGTGAACCAAGAGGTCACAGTTCAGTTCCTGGTCAGGACACATGCCTGGGTTGCAAGTTTGATCTCCAGTAAGGTGCATGCAGGAGGCAGCTGATCAATGATTCTCATTACTGATGTTTCTATCTCTCTGAAATCAAAACAAATATTAAAAAAACAACAACTATGCGCTATTGATTTTTACTTACCATGGTAACAGTTTGAAAAATAATGATATTCAGTATAGTCAGAGTACAGGAAACAACCTACAGGTGTTTCACATTCTACAGGTGGAACTGTAAATTTTTTTGGCATATAGGGGTTAGTAAGACACATGAGACGCTTGAAAATAAACATACTTTTTTTCTTATTTTTTAAAAATTGTTGTAAAATACATATAGCATAAACTTTAACATCACAACCCTTTTTGATTTTTATTTTATTTTTTTACTTTATTTTATTTTTGTTTATTTTATTTATTTATTTATTTATTTTAAATATAAATTTATTTATATTTTTATTGATTTCAGAGAGGAAGGAAGAGGGAGACAGAGATAGAAACATCAATGATGAGAGAGAATCATTGATCGGCTGCCTCTTGCAAGCCCCCACTGGGGATCAAGCCCACAACCCAGGCATGTGCCCTTGACCGGAATCGAACCTGGGACCCTTCAGTCCACAGGCCAACGCTCCATCCTCTGAGCCAAACCTGCCAGGGCTCACAACCCTTTTTTAAGTGTACAGTTCAGTGGCCTTACTTAAGTACAGTCATCTCACTGTGCAATCACCACTACCATTTATCTCCAGAGCTGTTCCATCTGGCAAACCAAACTTTATACCCATTAAACAATGCCTCACCATTCCCTCGGTCCCCAGTCCTTGGTAACCCCTATTCCACATTCTGTCTCTATGGATTTGACTACTCTATTATCTCATATAAGTGGAATCATACAGTATTTGTCTTTTAAATACATACTCTTTTGCTCAGTAATTTAATTGCTAGGACTTTATCCTCGGAAGATAATCACAAATACACACAACAAATTATCTACAAAAATCTTCAGCCAAACATTGTTAGTAGTGTTTTAAAACTGAAGGAAAAAACCCTAATTGCCCAATAGTGGGAAATTTGATAAATAAAGATTTATTATATGAAGGAATGCTATATCATTATTAAAAATATTGTTGTAAAGGGATGACGTGGAAAAGAGAATCACAATATATTTAGCAAAATCTTTAGTAAGCCAAAGAACAGTATATACTAGGATCCCATTAATTTTGTAGGAAAAAATGTATATTCTTAATATATTAGTAGTAGTTACTTATGGATAGTGGATACTTATGAGTGATTTTATTTTTCAATAGTCTGTTTATCTACATTTATACAATGAACACATGTCATTTTTAGTAAGGAAAAGTTACTCAAGAAAGATTAAGAAAAATAAGATAGTTTAAAATAAGAATTCTAAATTAAGAATTTAAAAATAAAATTGATCTAAGTAATTTAAATACCTAAAACATAAATAAACAAAATACGATACCAGGACTTAGAAATATTATTAATGAGCTATTTTAAATCAAGCAGAATAAAATGAACACTACCAGAAAAACACAGAATCACCACTTATTGAGCCCCATCGAATGCCAGATGCTGTCTATACGAGGTGCTTTAAATATATAAACTGAAGCAGAGTAATAGGTAAAATTATTTTTATTTAAATGAAGCAATGGTTAATAAGAAAAGGAAGAGAGGTTCAAGGGGGAGAGATTGACTGGGATCCGATCCTGACTACATAATAGCCAAGAGACCAAGAACAGATACATTTCATTTACATAGAGCACCAACCCATGTGGACTACCCTTAACCTCCTATTCACCAGCCTGCTGTTTAGCAATCAGCTTGAGGAAAAAGTAAAAGAGCTCTGATTTGTAAGTGTTTGCCTTCTATTGTGGTAACACTATTCCCACCAGGGTCAATCTCAAGCTGCCCGGGTGATCTTACTGAATATAGAATTGGATGACACAGAATGGAGGACAGCTCCTACAAGGCAGGGAGAGCTTGTTTCAGCACATTGCCGCTTTGAATTCCTCAATGAGGGGCTGCTGTGAACATAGTTGCGTGCTGTTCCTCTTTTTCCATCTTTTGATTTTCTCAGTTTCTGAGATGAATGATTACAATAGATTCAACATATTCTTTTGTTTTCTTTTTTAAATTTATTGATTTCAGAGAGGAAGGGAGAGAGTGAGAGAGAAACATCAATGATGAGAATAATTGATTGGCTGCTTCTTGCATGACCCACACTGAGAATCAAGCTGGAAACCTGGGCATGTGCCCTGACTAGGAATCCAACTGTGACCTCCTGGCTCCTAGATCAATGCTCAACCACTGAGCCACACTGACCAAGCTCCCTTTGCATCTTTTTAAAAATATATATATTTTATTGATTTTTTACAGAGAGGAAGGGAGAGGGTAGAGAGTTAGAAACATCGATTAGTGAGAAACAGCGATCAGCTGCCTCCTGCACACCCCCTACTAGGGATATGCCCACAACCAAGGTACATGCCCTTGACTGGAATCGAACCTGGGACCCTTCAGTCTGCAGGCCAATGCTCTATCCACTGAGCCAAACTGGTTAGGGCTCCCTTTGCATCTTTACCTAATAATCACATTTGCCACGGTTCTAGCAATCACTGCAATATTCATATTGGGCATCAGAGTTCGGGTATGTAGGGCCCCTGAGGGAAGTTTCTTGTGAGAGAGCAGCATGATGTGGTGGCAGAATACAAGATAGAATCACTGGAGATCTGGAATTTCCCCGGGTTCTGATGAAATGAAGCTGTGTGGTCTTGGGAACCTCACTCAGCCTCTCTGTGTCAGCTTCATCTGTGAAATAAAGAGGAAGATTATAGGACTGTCACAGTCACTTCCACTTGAAAGTCCTGAGCTCCCTAATAAAAGCATTGCACTAGACCAGTGGTCAGCAAACTGAGGCTCTTTGGCCCCTTGAGTGTGGCTCTTCCACAAAATACCATGGCCTGGATGAGTCTATTTTGAAGAAGTGTCATTAGAAGAAAGTTTAAGTTTAAAAAATTTGGCTCTCAAAAGAAATTTCAATCGTTGTACTGTTGATATTTGGCTCTGTTGACTAATGAGTTTGCCGACCACTGGTTTAGACTCATGTTCCAGGCTGAGGATTGTGATCCACTGTGCTTTGGAACACGTGAGTAAAACAGTACCACTGGAGTTGGGATGCCCACAAAGTGTCCTCCTTGGCTGCCTCTCTGAGCTGGGACAAAAGTGGAACCAAACAGGGCAACCTACTAGGGTGAGAACTAGTTGTGTAGAATGTATACTTTTCCACACTATTAGCATCAGTAAACAGGCATTCCTGTGCTTGTCCAACCTCGCAGTACAAGTGCTCATGTAACCTTGATGCATTTCGAGCATTTGTTATTTGGAAATAAAGAGGCTAACAGCCTGCGTTTCAGAAATCTCTCAAGATCCATGACAGGTGGATATCGTGAAAGGGTTAGGAAAATGTCCTGTGCTCTCAAGTAAAAATGGTTTGAAAATTCATCAAGGACAGAGGAACCATTCAGGAGAGATGACAAATAGGATGTGCCTGTTTAAGGATCGGCAATGAGAAATGAGCCTTTTCTGACTTGGGTGCTGGTGTCAGAGATGACCCCTCCTCCTCACAAATCCAACAGGAAAGAAATCAAAGGTTCTGGGACCCTTGTAGAGCTTCTGGAAGGATGAGACAGGAACTAGGCTGGGTTGGTCTCTCCCTTTCTCAAGAGACCTTTCCCCACTCACAGGCATCCCTCCTTCCCTGCCCTGATACCAGCACTCAGCATTTCAGCCACCATATTCTGATAAATGTAGAATAAGGAGAAAAGAAATAAGGTGTCAAGGAAAAAAACATCAAAAAGAAAACACTGTAACAGAAGAATGTCCAGGAAATGGCAAAGGATGGCCTTTTAGAAATCTGCTATAAATTTGTTGAGACTTTAAATAATTTTAATAGCAGAGGACTAAGAAATCTTGGTGCATTGCCAAGTTATAACTCATGTGTAAAATTTATTTTAGCTGCATGGTGTTAAGTGATGTCTGTGAAGCAGAATGGTCATCAGAGCCCATCCTATGACACAATGTGGCACAGAATATACAATTCATTGTGAGCAAGAAATTAGTAGCAAAGGGTACTATTAAGCAGAAGTCAAAGATAGATGGAGAGGTTCCTGTAACATGGAACCTCTGACTCATGATTTTACTAGATGCATAGGCAGTGCAATGAACAGTTTTACTTGAACAGTGATGAGATGCTAAAGGGAGACAATGTGATTTGTGTGCCATTGTTATATGGTATTTATGAATGATATATTCATTGCTGACTTGTTTCATGACCTTTGGGGATTATTAATATCTTCGAGTATCTTGCCCAAAATTCTTATATTCAAATATGTCCAATAAGCACATTTGCACATGTACACACACACACACACACAACACTACAGTGTTGGGGCCTCATTGTTTTTGTATGATTCTTAATTGGTGGGAAAGCTTTAAGGCTGATGTCCTGTTACAGCTTGTCGAATGTCTTAGTCCATATTTGCAGAAAGTCTTTATATTGATTGTGTGCACTACATAAGGAGCACTTGTCAGTGATTTTAATTGGTTTGCTATACCTATGGCAACTATATGTCCTAGTTTTCTAGGATGATCCTGATTTCAAGGACTGATGCAATTGTCTCTATAAGTACATAAGTAATAGTCAGAGCATGTGCTCCAATTTTCAGCTCATGTAGCATGATCATTATATCTATATTCTATTTCAGCACAGGTCAGAGTGCTCTATTGTGCAGTTTAAATGCTGCTGAAAAGAGCTGTGGTGAGGGTAAGCAACACATTGATTAGCTCTTCTAGCTGTGGACCAGACCCAGGGCTCTCTTCCCTGGTTCCTCATCATGCAGGTCATGTTCTTTCTGTTGTTACTCCTCCTTCTCACACATCTTTTCCTACACTTACAGCTAGTATATCAGGAATAGTCAAGTGATGTGTGAAGAAAAGGGTAGAGGGGGGCTTATTAGAATTCTGCATTTGGCAAACTTTAGTTTAAAGTTGGGATTGAGGCCCTGGCCAGGTAGCTCAAGTGGCTAGAACATTGTCCTAATACACCAAGATTGCAGGTTCAGTCCCTGGTCAGGGCACATATAAGAATCAACCAATGAATGCATAAATAAGTGGAACAACAAAAATTTGTCTCTCTCTCTCTCTCTCTCTCTCTTAACAATAAATAAAAATTAAAAAAAAAAAAAACAGTTGGGATTGAAAAACCAGAGTATGTAGTGAAAACCTTCTTCCTACCTTGAGACTTCTGGAATTGCTTGTTAGAGTGATTTAGAAGTCTAGGTGGGTTTCTTTCAGAGATGGGGAAAATTGGAGATGATTGGCATTTTAACAGCAAAAGCATTTGTTTATTTGTTTGCACTGTTAATTCCAATGGCTAACATGGTGGGAAAGCATGAAATTACTCAGGGTGAAGGAGTTTGAAGGTAATATTGCTCAATGGCCAAACTAAGATTTGTGAAGAATCAAATTACTACTCAGTTCTCCGCTCTGCATCAAAGTAAACTGCTGATATTCATTCTTTTTACTTAGAGTGCTGGTTTCTTGACTGGAGACTGAAGAAAATATGTAGTGTCATTGCTGTAGACATTTGGGTAGGCCTTAAGTGATTAGGAAGATTCTTTACTGAGGTCACCTGTGTCCTAGAACCTAGGAAACACGGAACAGCTGAACCTCAGGAAGACGAGGTGTCTTGACAGAACTGGCCATTATAAAAAGTATAGTTGGAAGGCTTTTCTCAGTTCTAGGCAATTCTGGAAGCTTCTGGAGCTGTGGGTCTTCACTCCAGTGCTCCTTGACTTGTAGGACTATGCTAATTAGTGAATGTCTGTTTTATTCTAGTCTCCTTTTCCACTGGCTTATTTTTCAGCACCCCAAACTTCTTACATTTCCTTTTCTTTCTTTTTCCTCAAAAAAAAAAAAAAAAAAAGCACCCTATTTTGGACTTGATTAAATGATAAATTAATTTCTATCATGTTTGGATAGCTATGTATTCCTCAACAGTTTTATTGGTATGTAATTTGCATGTCAAAAAGTTCATTCATTTAAAGTGCACAATTCAATGGGTGTTAGTATATTTACAGAGTTATGCAATTATCACCATAATCTAATTGTAGACCATTTTTTATCTCCCCACCAAAAAAAAAAAAAAAAAATAGAAACTGCCGGTGTGTGTTTCTCGGCATCTAGAAGGGGTTCAGGAGTCTGGAGAAGGGGCTGCTGTAAATAATTAAAGAGTCTAGAGATGAAACATAATTTTGGGAGGCATTTTGGGGAGCCAAAGAAGACTTGGCTAAAGGAACCAAGTTCTCCTTGTCTCAGGACCCCTTGCTCTTTATTAACACAATTTGTCCTAAGGCAAAGTAGATATACACATCAAAGGCCAAGGTTTAGTATACAGAATCCATTGCCAGACTGGAGGAACTGCCTACAGCTGTCCAGGTGTTTGGCCAGTAGGAGGCAATAACATGTAGATTGAAATGCCCTCAGCTGTCGGGCAGCAAGCAATCATTTATGCATCCTTTTCAGGTTTGGGGAAATGCCCTCAGCCATTTCCAACAGGCAATAACATGTGATTTTCCAGCCCTTGCTGAAGGCTCAAGGTCCACCAACCTTTTGATGAACTTCTTGCATTTATGACCTGCTGGAATTAGCTTCCGGCAAGAAACCTTGTGCCAAGTAGAGTAACTCTTCATCTCACCCTCTTCCTGCCCTTGACAAGCCTAAACTACTTTCACTTTCTATAGATTGGCCCATTCTGAACATTTCATTTAAATGAAATCATACAATATGTGGACTTTTGTGTCTGGCTTCTTTTTTGTTTTGCCTAATATCCTGAGGTTCATCCATATTCTAGCATATGATAGTACTTTGTTCTTTTTTATTGCTGAGTAATATTCCATTGTCTGAACATACTACATTTTGTGTATATAGTCATCAGCTAATGGACATTTGAATTGCTTTTATGCTATCATAAAGAAATTTCTTAGTTTAATTTTGGCATGTTAATTGCAAATATATAGAAATACAATTAATTCTTTTTAAAAAATATATATTTTATTGATTTTTTACAGAGTGGAAGGGAGAGAGATAGAGAGTTAGAAACATCAATGAGAGAGAAACATTGATCAGCTGCCTCCTACACACCCCCTACTGGAGATATGCCCGCAACCAAGGTACATGCCCTTGACCGAAATCGAACCCGGGACCCTTCAGTCTGCAGGCCAACGCTCTATCCACTGAGCCAAACCGGCTAGGGCTACAATTAAGTCTTGTATCCTGCACCTTGCTAAACTTGTTTTTATTAGCTTTAATAGTTTTTTAGTGGATTTCTTGGGATTTTTCTATTTTTAATGACACATCATCTGTAAATAGAGATAATTTTATTTCTTTTCTAATGGAAGTCTTTTATTCTTCTTATATTTTATGCTCCCACCTATCTTTAGTTTCCTACAATGCCTCATGTTTCTGAGTCAATATCATAGCTTCCCTGTTTCCTATCTTTTTGTATGTTCTGAATTTTCAAGTTTAAGTACAGATATAGAAAAGGGAAAAATACCTAGAGACTCAGATTGGCTCAAGTGTTAGCTATTATTTTTGTTTGGGAAAAGTTTGCATTCTAGCTCAAAGCTCTTTGGCAAATAAATGCTCTCTTTGGGTTAAAGAGGATCATTAATAAGCTGTGGTCAGAGAGAGTATAGGTTCTGGGTATTGCAAGATATTTTCTTTAGGAGGGGCTGTAGGCATGGCCTGACTTTGAAATTGATAAAACAATATTATTATATTAGGCATTTTTTATAAGAAGATATATCTTTTTTTAAAATTCAGAAGGTTTCTTTGTTGGTTGTTATAGATGAATTCTGAAGTAATTTTTAAAAATATGTATTTATTGATATTTTTTTGAGAAAGATGGAGAGGTAGAGAGAGAGAGAGAAACATCGATCAGCTTCCCTATCCCCATCCCTACATGCATCTGGATTGGGGATCAAGCCAGAAAATCAGACCTATGCCCTGACCAGGAATCTAAATGGAGACCTGTGAGTGCAAAGGAAGATGCTCAACCAACTGAGCCACACCGAGGCCTAAAGCATTTTTATTTATTTTATTTTTAATTGATGTATAATTGACATATAACATATTAGTTTCAGGTATACAACATCATGAGTCCATACTTGTATATATTGTGAAATGATCACCACAATAAATCCAGCTAACATCTGTCCCCTTACATGGTTTCATTTTTTTTCTTGTGATGAGGACTTTCAAGATCCACTATAGTTAAAAATACTGTATTGCACATCTAAAGTACTTTTAGATTACTTAATAAGACCATTTACATGTTTCTGTGTCATAAAAAGTGAAGGCACCACACTATAATTCATGATTAGCCTTCATCATATGTATTTGGTTGAATGAACACATTTAATATTATAAGGGATAAATATATTTAAAATATATAGCGGTTCCTTTGTCTTTGTATTCCCCAAGGAATTCTTTCCTTTGTAATTGATTATTTTGGTAAGAATTTCTTGAGCACCTGTTTTATGTAGAACCTTCAAGAAGCTATTGGGATAGCAAGGGGAAAGGGTGTTGTTTGTGGAGGGGAGGTCCCAAAGAAACAAAAGGCACCATTTCTCTGATTTTTATTCTCTGTAGAACAAAGGTTAAACATATTGTACAACTTGAGAACCCTTACAAAATAGCATGTAGTCTCAAAACTGCAAAGGAGCATAATACAATTTGCATACATGTATTTTGAAAATAACAAAATGATGATGTGCAATAATGAATTCAATACCCTGCTACTGCTTAGGAATACAGAGATGAAAAAATCAGTCTCTGTCCTATAGACTCCAGGAGTAATAAATCAGCACATAATTGGAGATCGAAAATGTTACTGCTTTTTTTGTGGTATCTTTGGAAGAAGAAAGAGGATGCCATGCTGTGTTGTGGCTGACTGCTTTTTAATGTTGAAAGGTACTGAAGATAGTAGTGTGGGCCACTTAGTAAACCTGATATGCTCAGGGGAGGCCTGCATGGTGGACTTCACAAACTCAGGGACTTCAAGTAACCACATAATATGGTCTGAAAGTAAATCTTCTTGACTAAAATTGAGTCATGATGGATAGTCACGTCCTAGGCCAGTATCTTCCTTGACAAAGGTAAATCTTTACCTTAACTGAGTCTGTCTATTGTCTTTTTGCATCTAGGATAACATACTTTTGGAAAGTTAGTGTAACCCCCCTCTTTTCCAGACCTCCTAGGGCACAATTTCCCATCAGAGCAGGAGATCACAGAACCCCTCATTGTTACCTTGTTCCCTGATACCATCTCTATGTGCTGTAAATGTTGTTAACTATCCTGTATGCACTAATGAAAAGAAGTATTTATTTCTTCATTTGACTCATTATCTAGACCCAGAGCTTTCCTCTCTTTGCTTTCTCCCACCTCCCTAATCTACCACTAATGAATTTCATGTACCCTCCCTACACCTCCTTCTTTGATTATAATGTATAAAATAAAAAACTGCAAAAATGTCATTCTCCCCAGCATTTCCTCAATCTGTTGAGATTTTGCTTCCCAGCGACTGTCGTCAGTTTGGCTCAAATAAAGCCATAAAAATTCCTACAGGTTTGGATGTTTCTTACGTACACAGTAGTTACTAGTAGAAGAATGAACTTCCTAGGAAGTTGTTGCCCTGTTAGAAGCCTTTGGGTAGTGAAGACCACAACTCCCAGAATGCCACACTCCCCTTGCACTCATTATGGCGAGTTGTCCCAGCACCCCTGGCGCCAGATCGAGACTACAATTCCCACTATACCCAGGGGCTCCGGAAACCTTGTCAAACACCACCTGTTGCCATAGCATCCGGGTCTGGAACAACCAATCCAGGTGTCCCTACAGAGTAGAGGCGGGCCGTTTGTATCTCCCACCAACCGGAGGCATTTCGTTGTGGAGCGTGACCGGAGGAGGTGGGAGCTGAGGACCGGCGCCTTCTCCTTGCTTCTTGGGGTCGTGGCCTTGCTCCTGCCGTGCAAGGCAAGCGTCCGGGTACGTCCACGCGCGTGTGTGCGCGTGGGGCCTGAAGTGCTCGGGGGTCCGTGCTAGGACTCTGCAGGGACAGAAGCAGCCATGGGCGGGGCCTCGAGCACACGCCGGGTCACCTTCGAGGCGGACGAGAATGAGAACATCACCGTGGTGAAGGGCATCAGGGTGAGTGACAGTGGGCGGGCGGAGGGCCAGTACTCGGACTTGGACCCCAAATCTCCGACCTTCCCGTGACCCGCTCAGCCTGGTTTCCCTCGTCCTGGCTCCCAGTATTGCCCGGTCCGAAGCCGAGTTTTCTGCAAAGAAGCTTGAAGTTTCAAGACTTGGGACATTCATTCACAGCCGTGATCTGGTTGTGTGCTAACTGCTGAGCACTGCTGCCTGGGTGGGTGGGGAGAGCCGGGTTGATTTAGATCCTCCAGAGGCTTACAGAATAGTATTGACTCTATTGCTCACTCGTTGTGGGACTTAATTTGAAAATCCTGCCTCACTGTACCCATCTATGAAATGGGGCTTATCTTATTTCTCCTGGGTTCAGGACCCAAACCTTGTTTTTGCACTGCCCACATTACCTCTTTTGGGACGGAGTGGCATTTTAAGGAGCCTTTTATTTGTTCTGTCATTTAGTACTCTTTATCTCAGACCACCCATTTCCCCAACACATACACACCCACACACCCATCCATCATAGATTTTTTTTGGCCTCCCGTGACTTCTGGCTTCTCCCTCCTTCAATTTCACTTGGCATCTCGTCTTTCCAAGGCACCTCCTCTGTGGCCTGTCACGCCTTAGTTCTGGTCGAGGCCCAGTTGCTTCAGGACTGGTGCCTGCCAGCCTGATAGGGCTTGAGATAGGATTGCAGTTTGTCAGACCACTGGAAGTAACGCATTTTCCACCCAGACATTGTAGACAGTTTTTAAAGGAGCCATGTGCTTGATACATAAGCTGAAAACTTGATTTTTCTCCAGGGTGTCAGTATCCCAGCACTAACTTCTCCCCTGCATCTGAACTTGGAGCCTCACATTTTTGGAAGTCTGCCTGACTCTAGTAAATGAAGCACTTTGACATCAGAGAGTTTTATAATAGTTTTTACTTTTCTTCCTTTGTTATTCCACACTCAGCATAAGTGAATTATATGTGTTAATTACTTTTAGCATTTGTTATGAGGAAATAAAACTTATTGAGTACTTTAAAGTGTTTAAAAACTTTTTACTCTGAAACTGTTACCTTGAGAAGAATTTATTAAAGTCTTCTGTACAGAAACTCAGACTGTTGAACTCAGTTTTTGGTCTGTGACCAGCATTTCTTTATAGCATATTAATTAATGGCATAACCACATTTTAAAATAAGATGTCGGAGGCTGCATTCTTTGAGCTTTTGTGGCTTGGTTGGTACCCTTTGGAGTAAAATAACAATTACTGTAAACTCTTGAGTTTTATGCAGAGATTTGTTTAATCTTGCCATTAGGCATTGAGTGTTCTAAGCCAAAGGGTGGAAAAGAAATAAAAGCAAGGAAAAGCAAAAGTAAGTTTTGGGTGAGAAGACACTGTATAAATCCATGTTCACATACTCTAGTACAGACACGGTAATGGCAATAAACAAAATCAAAAGAGAATTTGGCCACAGCACAGAGATTCATGTCAAATATTAGATAAAGTTAAATAAGTGTGATAGTAGGGATAGGCGTTAGATCAACATGGGAAAGATTGACTTTAAAAAGCCTTTTATTTTTAAACTTTTTTTTTTTTTTTTTACTCAAAAGAAGCTATTTCCTTTGGGCACTCAACTTAATGGAGGTGTCTTATTTATTTTTTCTTTCTTACAGAGTATGTGTTATCTATTGTTCTGCTTCAAGCACACACCATGCTCATTTGACCTCTGTGCTTTCTTTTCTTCAGTATATACCCTTCACCTGGAATGCTTTTTCAGTGTTCTCCCTGTTGCTTCAAATCCTTTTTTCAAGGATGATTTGCAGTCTCTCTGACCTTCAGTTTTCTCACCTGCAAAATGATGGGGCTTGAGGACCGCATTAAGCTCTCTCATCTTTTCCAGTTTTGAAATCCTGTGAGTTTATGGCACCATAAGTTTCTTGTGGCCATACTCAGTCTATTGCAGTTTCCTCTGAAAAATGGCATGCTGTTGAATTGCTGAGTACTAAGGGGCCACTGCGATTTTTTTTTGAGTCTTGGTCAAAAGAACACCAACTTGGAATTAAATATATCTCAGTTTAAATCTCATATTAGGCGTTTACCAACCTACAGCCTTGGACAAGTCTCATATTTGTTCGTACTTCATTATCCTGAACCAGCACTACTCGATTATGGTAAGAACATGAAGTAAGGTATTGAGAGCACATGGCTTGTTGTGGATTTTTAATGAAAGGCAGCTGTTACATAGGTTTCCTTCCACACCTAGTCTTCTAAGATTCTTTGGCAGTGCTGTGTGGTTTTGTGGAAAGAGCATGGCTTCAGAACCAGGCAGACCTGGGCTTGGTCCCAGCTCTGCCTCTCACTTCGCTGTGTGGCCCTGGACAGGCCACTTTTGATGAGTTCCCCTGTTCAGTCTATCTGGAAAATGCAGCCTACTTGTGATACTCAGGTATCCAATACTGCTTGTGAGAATTTGACATAATGTATGTAAGCATCTAGCACAGTGTCTAGTACTATGAGAGCGTTGAGTACTTGTATGAATAGTAGCTGTAACAAGAGCTTATCAGAGGATGGATAAGTAAACTTATGTGAACTTAAAATAATAGGTAAAAGTAAGAATATATTGTGCTCCCGCACGCATACCTGAAGAGGTGTGGCCTGGGTAATGGGAGTCCGAGTTCTGCAACTGATTGCCTGTGTGTTGGTTGTCTTGGTGTTTTTAGATGTGTTCAGCTAGTTGTATTATACTTAGCTTGAAACAGTCATCTCTCCCGGAGGAATGGGGAAGGATAAGGAACAATGGCAGTTTCATAAGTGTGCCACTCTTTTTAGGTGATGGAAACGTGGTGCTGATGAGGCCCAAACTTCACTGTTGAATTGAAGATAGGTTAGTTCAACTTGGCTGAAGAAAACTTTCCAAATTTGTCCAATTGTCAAACATTTATGTCAACACTCATAAGAAATGAGAGTGTACTAACAGTTCAACAGACTCTGTCACTGCAGGAAAACCAATTCTGTGTTCCACTGATAAGGATACTAATTTCATCTTCATTTATCGTAATATACAAAGAGTAACATTTAGTAAGCAACAGGAGGCTTTGGGTAATAGGCTGTGTTTAGTTATTTTAAAATACGTTTTTATTGATTTTTTTCTTCTTACAGAGGAAGGTAGTGGGAAGGGAGATACAGAAACATCAATGTGAGAGAAAAACATCTATCTGTTGCCTCCTGTATGCACCCCGACCAAACGGAGATCGGACCTGCAATCTGTGCATGTGCCCTGACCAGGAATCAAACTGGAGACCTTTTGCTGTACAGGATGATGCTCAACCAACTGAAGCACACTGGCCAGGGCTAGGCTGCATTTATTAATAGATGAGGTTTCCTAGAGTTTTCTTGCTTCAATAGCTAGCAATTAAAGGACCTACTTATAATTTTAAGTTTAAGTTTCTTCTCACCTATCAAGTGTTATTTTCATGGTATTTATGAGGTCTTGTTTTTTCTTCCTTTATCCTTAGTAATTGATAGTTTTCCCCACACTTCCATAGAATAACCTATATTCTTACACCTGATTCTAACTTTGAATCTGAAATAACTTAGAGGTTGGATGAAAGGCCACCCTCCTGCCTTGCCCTCCTCTCTAAGTCTAAAATAAATTTCTTGTGATAAGAAAGACCAAGCATTTTTATTATATTGCATGTGTTTAATAGGCTTTTTCTGAGCACCTGCTTGGCCTGCTTGGCAAGTGTGCCTCTACTCAGGCTTTCACAAGTTTATCTGAAACATCATAGCTGTGAGTGAACCCTTCCAGAGCAAATGTCAACTTCAATGAGTATCACTTTCAAACTAATATTTATCGTGCTTTCCAGGCATAAGCTAATCTCTACACCTGGCCTTGAAGTTGCAAGCCGAGATTCACAGGAGCCGGTACTCTGCTTACTTACGTGGGACACAACTAGTGCTTTGGGAAGCACTGGCAGTGGAGAGCCTCTAAATCAGTGGTTCTCAACCTTTCTAGTGCCGCGACCCTTTAATACAGTTCCTCATGTTGTGGTGACCCCCAACCATAAAATTATTTTCGTTGCTACTTCATAACAGTAGCAAAATTACAGTTATGAAGTAGCAACGAAAATAATTTTATGTTTGGGGGTCACCACAACATGAGGAACTGTATTAAAGGGTCGCAGCACTAGAAAGGTTGAGAACCACTGCTCTAAATGAAGAGGTTATTTCACGTGGGATGTTGAGGCTCCTGGAGAGAGTACATTAATAGAGGCTGCAAATCCAGTCAGTCATTGGGAGTGTTAAGGAGTGTTGTCCCGGTAATCAGTTAACTGGTGGGTGATTGGTTCCTTTCCATGCATCTCTTGGGCATTGTACCATGCTCAGCTTTCTGATTGTAGAAGTTCATAGTTCCCACTAATAACAAATACAAAGAAATACAACTTACAAACTACACACCTAAGCTAAAAATTACAAACTACAAACATAAGCTGAAAATTCCATTATATAAATGGCATTTCCCCTCCCCCCATGCCCATAAGTAAGTATTTGGGAGTAATTTCTCAAAAAAATAACGGCAATTTTTGGAGCCTATGTCTTAAAATGGTAATTGTAAAGAAAACCAGTACTCTCACAGAAAATGACCTATGCTGCATGGAAGGAAGACCAAGTGAGAAAACGGGTTTGAGTACTTTAATCAATTTGATAAGACATTTGGAAGAAGATGAGAAAAACTATTGTAGAGGTGAGGGTTTGAATGGTTCTGCCTCATGTGGCTCTAACTCTCCATCTTAGAGAATGGAAGTAGAAATAGTTTATTTTTATCTATCCCATCCAGTCTCCTGTTCCTGAGAAATACTGGATTCTTGGTTGGTGGGTGGTGTATTTGTACTAATTTTTGATAAAAACAACCAAGGTGGATGGGAAGAGATGAGTGCGGAGACTATAGAAGATACACATATTTTCCTCTTCTCTGGAGCACATGGTGTGGTGAGCAGTACAAACCAAACATTGGCCAGCCTCATTGACTTAGATTTGTTTCCAGGAGCAATAGAGAACAGGGTGGGTAACCAAAGTCAGGGGACTGAATTCTGCTCTGCTGGCAGGACTGCTTCTCTTCTCCCTACATTAGAACAGTGGTTCTTAACTTCTGTTCGTTCATAGACTGCTGTACATCTGTAAGCTGGGACTCTGCCCAGAACAGTGCAAGAAGCAGATAGTTTTGCATACAATTGAGGAATTAATCCATAGACTCCTGAATCCATGGACCCCAGAGCATAATTCTAGCATTAATGTGTATCTTGGTTATTTCACCATTCTTTGCTACAAATAATTTCTGTAAGTCCCACTTGGTATTTGCCTTGATGGAGATTCCAGAGATGTCTGGAAACCAGGTATAGTAGCTGTAGACCTTTAGGAAAAGTACTCTGTAACGAAAGGTGTTTCCTAAAGAAGTTGCATCTCATACGGAAGCTGCTTATCTGGCTCTTGCAGAAGCTTATGTTGTACTTTTGACCCCCATTTTGGGTCAGTTTCAATCAGAAAGAAGAGCTGTTCTGTAGCTACATGTTGTGTGTATAACCCTGGCTAGCATCTCTAAATCTTGGCAGCTCTGAGTACCACAGTCCACAGAGGGGAGCAGGTGAGTGTGCGGGTCTAGAAGGTCAGCTCAGCAGGTATTAACTTGAGATCCAAAGGATAACATGGCTTCTTGCTCGTATCCACGAAGCTGTGCGTGGACTGGGGAGAGGGTAAGTCAATGGAAGGTTGCCATTGGTGCTCCCGGGGAAGGGCCTGAGAATGCACTTAGGAATGATTTTAAGAACAGTAACAACGAAAAAGAGGTTGACTCTCAGTAAGGCAACCCTACAGCATGTTTATCAACTCAAAAAATAAAGTGTGCTCCTTTGGAGGACATGCTTATAAATTTACTTAAAAAACATAACCAAAGACCAGAGTGGGAAATGTTATGAATTTGACATTTAAGTAAACACTTTATTTTTGACAAAAATAAAAACTTAACACGAAATAATTAGTGATTAGGTTGAAAGAGACATTGCACGTTTACTACCCAGAGAGCATAGATAGGGAACAATTAGCACCTTCTATGCTGTCCCAGGACTCAATGCAATGCGAGCAGCCTTCTCTTCTGTACCGCATAGAGCCGGAGCTCAGAACACACTCAGGCTGAGCGGATGAGAGGAAACCAAAATGAAGGTTCAGTTGAAGTCCCAGTGACCGGAGCTGTATTGGTAATTACCAAATATTTGTGGAGCACATTAGAGTTTGCGATGCACCTGTCACCCTTCCTGTAACTCCAGAGGTCAGCATTATTTCCAGTTTTCAGAAGAGGACAGTGAGGCCCATTGAGGTGCCTCCCTAGCCTGGTTGTAGCTAGTAGGTGGCCAGTGATTTTTCCTCTCTTCTGGACAAGCTTTTTATTTTACTCTTAAAGAATGATATGTTTGAGGCTGATTTGGGGGTTGGAGGATTTTTTGTAGCATTCATTTTGAAAGTAGCAATATACAATGGCAAGGCTTGGATTTTGGTGAGACGAAGATGAAGTGGTATTTAGAACTATGGTGGCCTGTCTCCAATACAGGTGAGAGTATATAGCTAGTAGTTGATTTTTAGTAAGCACATGCACCTCTGATTAGGTTAACTATATACACACACACACACACACACACACACACACACACACACACACATGTATATGTGTGTGTATATATATATATACATCTATACATATATATAACTATATATATACACATATGTATATGTGTGTATATATATATATACATCTATACATATATATAACTATATACACACACACAATCTATAGTGTAGTTGTAGTTCTTTGACTTTCACCTGAGATATATAAATTCAAAGATAAAATTATATTTGTCATATTAGCTTTAAACATGAACTATATTAGATATGTAGTTTATAGTATATATTGTATATTGTAGTATAGAGTATATATTGTATATTGTATATAGTATATATTGTACATATATAGTATATGTAGTATATATTGTAATAACACATAATATTGTAATATATACTATAAATACATATACACTATAAACATAATTGTGTAGCATACTATATTAGTATAATATATATTATATAGTACATGATATAGTAATTAAACTAGCTTTATGACTCTAAAACTTGAGGTTTATTTTATCTCCTTGAGAGGAAGTGATGATATTTTTATTTTATCATGTGGGCTTGAAGGAGTGTATTGTTTAATAGTGGAGAAAGCACTGGAGTAGAGGTTGGGGGTTACTGCTTGTGTTACTCATAACTGGACGTTACTCAGGATCTCTCTTTTTTTCTCATCTTAAATTGAGAGGACTAGAGTCAGTCTTAACGGGTTTTTCCCAAGTTGTATTTCAGCTTTGCAGGAGAGTTTTAGCAGCAGTCTCAGTGGCTTTCAGTTGTTGGAAAAGATGCACTTAGCCCTGGCATCTTCAAATAGCAAGTCCCCTGGCGCTCTCCTTTCTAATTTCTCTCCCAGGGAAGGAGTCATGGGTTTTCCTTCAGGGATCACAGCTTTTGAGCTGTGGGCTTTTCCTTTATTGTCCCACCATCATTCTGGTTTAGTTCCTGAGTTGTAAATAACTGTTTAGGTAGAAACTATTTTGTTCACTGATGTATCCCAAGGGCCTCAATTAGTGTTTGGCCTAGTGCCGTGGTCGGCAAACTGCGGCTTGCGAGCCACATGCGGCTCGCGAGCCACATGCGGCTCTTTGGTCCCTTGAATGTGGCTCTTCCACAGAATACCACGGCCTGGGCGAGTCTATTTTGAAGAAGTGGCGTTACAAGAAGTTTAAGTTTAAAAAATTTGGCTCTCAAAAGAAATTTCAATTGTTGTACTGTTGATATTTGGCTCTGTTGACTAATGAGTTTGCTGACCACTGGCCTAGTGAACATAATATATAGGAACTCACAATTTTGTGGAAAGGCCTATTGGAGATTTGTGCAAGGTGGGCACAGGGAAGGTAGCTTTGTTTAGGCAGTGTTGGGCTGGAATGGGGAACTGTAGTGAGAGAAGGTGTTGGTATGTTTGAACTGGATTTTTGAAAGGTGATTCCCTTCCAACGTGCCAAGGAGGGGCAAAGGCAGGTAGGTGTGTGTAAAGGCAAAGAGATGGCAATAAATAAGAAGCCTGTATGGGTGGAGAACAGGGTTTGAAATATTAAGGGAAAAGCTATGGAAGTTGAGGTTGGAGAGTTAGGCCATAAAACTAGATGATGAGGAAATCTTCAACACCATGCAAAGAATTTGGAATTTCCTTTTGATGGAAGGTAACTTGCAGGATTTGAAGCAGGGAGTTATGTAATCAGGTTTGTATTTTAGAAGGATAATCGATGGTGCCATGAATTAGAGCAAGGGACATGGGATTGGAGAGGAGATGATGGGTTCATTAAATATTTAGGGGCTTAGGAAGTCATGGCTAAGAATGAGCGGGAAAGAAGAGTCACAGACTGTCCTATGTTTTGATTTAGGAAATTCTATGGAGGTGGTCTCCTTGATGAGATTAGGACTGCAAGAAGAGGTTTTTGGCGAGCACCAATTCAATTTGGGACATGTTCAGTTTGACTGCTTGTAGTCTGAAGGGGAGGTGCCCATAAGGCAATTCAATGTACAGTATAGGTTTGGCTTTTGGGATACAGGTCTTTGCTGGAGATAATGGATTTAGAATTCATTCATTATCAATAACAGTTAAAAGTAAAGGGAGTGGATGAGAGCACCAGCAAGAGCACTATAGTGAGAAGAAAATAAAGGCAAAGAACAGGGTGTGGGCCCTTCTAGCATTTAAGGGTAGGCAAGGGAGAGGATGCCCGCAAAAGAGATAAGATGTGGCCAGATTCCTAGGACAGCCAGGCAGTGGGATGCCAGAAAAGCCAAGGGAGGTGTTTCCAGAAGAGGGAGTTACCAAAGGTGTTAGATGCTTAAGGGAACCCACATAAATTAAGTGCTTTTAAAATAGAAATATAAAAGATTTTTTAAATAGAAACATAAACATAAAGGTTATTTGTTTGGTCAGTGGTGACTTTTGCCAGGACACTTTCACTGCTGTGTTGGGTTAGGGAAGGGAAATTGGAAGCAGGTCTTTGAGGGTTCAGGAGGGGATCACCCATTTACTTGACCCAGAACCCTGGGCTTCATGCTTGGTGACTTTTGCTTCACTCCCACATCTAGTCAGACACTGAGTCTAGCATGAAATGGGGTTCCTGAATGTGACCTTGAGATTCAGGATTTCTGGGTTTAAATCCTGTTTTCACTACTAGTACACTGTAAAACCCAGGGCAAGTTATTTAATCTGGCTGTGCTTCATCTATACAATGGAGGTACTAAAAGTATCTTATCTTAGGTATTGTTATGAATAAAGTGCTTAGCTTAGGGCAGTGCCTGGCACACAGTAAGCACTCAGTGAATGTTAGCTGTGCTGAATCCTAAATATCTTTTGGATGTGTTCTTCTTGGATTGCCATAATAGTTTTTTCCCCAAAACAACTTTATCATGGTACTAGAAAACCGGTCAAGAATTTGTGAATGGGCGGGAGGGGGGGCGGTTCTTTGGCCTGGCCAGTGATCAGGCTGATTGGGGGGGCCATCTCGCCCAGTCCCGATTGGAGCTGATTGGGGCCGGCCGCCCTGCCAGGAGGGGGGTGGGGGAGGGACCGTGGGAGGTTGGCTGGCTGCAGGAGGTTGGCTGTGGGAACGCACTGACTACCAGGGGGCAGCTCCTGCATTGAGTGTCTGCCCCCTGGTGGTCAGTGCGTGTCATAGATACCAGCCAGTCATCTGGTTGTCCTGTCATCCAGTCATAACAGTCACTTAGGCTTTTATATATAGAGATATATAGATAATTTACCTATTATAACATTTATCTGTTTTCTGTATACAATGCTCTCTAATAAATTTACAGAGTTGTAAATTACAGTGGGAAGGTTGGGGAGGGTTGGGGCAGGGGAGGTAAGAGATCAATCAAAGGACTTGTATGCATGCATATAAGCATAACCAGTGGATGCAAGACACTGGGGGGTTGGGGTGGGGGCATGTGCTGAGGGGTAGGGGAGGCTGGGGGAAGGTCAATGGGGGAAAAAAGGAGACATGTATACTACTATTTGTAATACTTTAAACAATAAAAAATAAAAGTGAAAAAAAATTTACAAAGTTGTGTAGCTGTCACCACAATTTTTTTTTTTTTAGAGCATTTTCCTCACCCCAGTAAGCTCTCTCATGTCCATTTACAGTTAATCCCCACTCCCACCACAGTCTTAGGCAACTATTTATCTACTTTCTGTCTAAATCCAGTTGCCTTTTTCTGGGTAGTTCATAGAAATGGAATTATATGATCTGAGGCCTTTTGTGTCTGGCTTCCTTCACTTTAATTCTTTTATAGGTTTTTCTATGTTGTGGCATATATTAGAACTTCATTTCTTTTTATTGCTGAATCATATTCCATGGTATGATATATAATGTTTTGTTTATCCATTCACCAGTAGATGGACATTCGTTTGTTTCCACTCTTGCTACTATGAATAATGATGCTGTGAGCATTCCTTTGCTCATCTTTGTGTGGACATATGCTTAATGGCTTCTTAATTGGTCCTCCTGCTTCTGTTCTTGTCCCTGTTCAATCTGTTCTATACACTGTAGCTATAGCGATCTTTTGAAAATGTCAGTCTGATTGTGTCATTACCCTGCTTAAATCCTCCAGTAGTGCCCAGTCTGCCCTGGGATCAAGTTCAAACTCCTTAACTTGAAGGGCTAGTAAGAGTATTCAAAACCTAATCCTCTTTCCATCTTCTCTCACTAAGTCCCCTCTCCAGCTTCCTGCTTCAGCTATTCTTTTATTCATTCATATTGTTCCATTCATTTATTCAGTTGGCCAGGCTTATTGAGGCTCTGGGGATAACATAGTAGACAGGATAGCCACATCCTTGCTTTCATGGAGCTTTCTTTCTAGTGTGAAAAGCAGGCTGCAAACAAGAAAGCATCAGCTAGCGGTAAGTGCTATAAAGAAAATGAAAAAGGATGGTATGATAGAACTGAGGGATGATGACTCAAATCTTCAAACATGAGTGTTCCTCAGAGCCCTATTGCCAACTGCCTATTTGTTTATTTGTTATTCCTTTCTCTTGGAGTACTCTTATCCTACTCCTCTTTCTAACTCCTGTTCAGCCTTCCCAGCCCCACTCCCAAAGCCTATCTAGATGCCCTACCCATTATGCTTTCCAAGTACTTCGTTACAGGCCATCTGTCTTGAGTAGCACTCTTCATATTATATTTAAACTAGAGACCCGGTGCATGAGATTTGTGCACTCGGGGGAGAGGGGGTCTCTCAGCCCGGCCTTTGCCCTCTCGCAGTCCGGGAGCCCTCGGATGCCATCAGTCAGACACCCTTAGGGCTGCTGTGGAGGCAGGAGAGGCTCACGCCACTGCCACTGTGCTCGCCGGCTGTGAGCTGGCTTCTGGTTGAGCAGCTCTCCCCCTGTGGGAGCTCACTGACCACCAGTGGGCAGCTTCTGCATTGAACGTCTGCCCCTGGTGGTCAGTGTGCGTCAGAGCAACCAGTCATTCTGCCTTTTGGTCAATTTGCATATTAGCCTTTTATTATATACTAGAGGCCCGGTGCATGAAATTCGTGCACGGGGGAGGAGGGTTGTCCCTCAGCCCAGCCTGCACCCTCTCCAATCTGGGACCCCTAGAGGGATGTCCGACTGCCCGTTTAGGCCCGATCCCACTGGGGTCGGGCCTAAACGGGCAGTCGGACATCCCTCTCACAATCCAGGACTGCTGACTCCCAACTGCTCGCCTGCTTGCCTTCCTGATTGCCCCTAACCGCTTCTGCCTGCCAGCCTGATCACTCCCTAACCACTCCCCTGCCAGCCTGGTTGATGCCTAACTGCTCCCCTGCCAGCCTGTTGGCCCCTAACTGCCCTCTCCTACAGGCCTGGTCACCCCTAACTGCCCTCCCCTGTAGGCCTGGTATCCCCCAACTGCTTTCCCCTGCAGGCCTGGGTCCCCCCTAATTGCCCTTCCCTGCATACCCAGTCACCCCCAACTTCCATCCTCTGCCAGTCGGGTTACCCCTAACTGCCCTTCCCAGCAGGCTTGATCACCCCCAACTGCCCTCCCTTGCAGGCCTGGTTCCTCCCAACTGCCCTACCCTGCTGGCCATCTTGTGGTGGCCATCTTGTATCCACATGGGGGCAGGATCTTTGACCACATGGGGATAGCCATCTTGTGTATTGGAGTGATGGTCAATCTGCATATTACTCTTTTATTAGATAGGATAGAGGCCTGGTGCATGGGTGGGGGTCAGCTGGTTTGCCCTGAAGGGTTTCCCGGATCAGGGTGGGGTTCCCTGGGGGTTTGGGGCGACCTGGGTGAGGGGCCTGTGGTGGTTTGCAGGCTGGCCATGACCCCCGGCGACTCAAGCAGAGGCCCTGGGATCTGGGATTTATTTATCTTCTACAATTGAAACTTGGTAGCCTGGAGTGGAGCCAAGCCTTCTGCTCGCTCCATGGCAGCAGCCATTTCTGTTAGGATTTATGTATCTTCAATAATTGAAACTTTGAAGCTTTAAGTGGAGGTCAAATCAGGCCAGTGCTGCAGAAGCTTGGCTTCCTCCATCGCCACGGGCAACCCTAGCCTTCTGCTCTCTCCAGCTCCTTGGCTGCTGCCATTTCTGTTGGGCTTTATTTATCTTCTATAATTGAAACTTTGTAGCATTGAGTGGAGGCCTGGGCGGGCAAGGGTAGGCGGAAAGCTTGGCTTCCTCCATTGCCAGGGAAACCCAAGCCTCCCTCCTGCTCTCTGTGGCTGCAGCCATCTTGTTTGGGTTTATTTGCATATTTGCTCCTGATTGGCTGGTGGGCTTGGCTTGTGGGTGTAGTGGAGTGATGGTTAATTTGCATATTACTCTTTTATTAGATAGGATGATGCCTAATGATTTCCTGTTTCTTCTCCACTTTAAGCAACTTGGTGATTGCTGAGTACTTAAATTCTCATATTATGCACATAGTTGGTGCATAATAAAATCTGTTGAAAGACTGTGGTTAATCTTGAACAGGAGGGAGGACCAGACCATTTCCTTTGGGACTGGAGGGAAGGAAGGAGCTAAGGCGCATTGCATGCATACATTAATTTGTAGGATTGGGGAAAGAAAGTTGAAGGAGTTCTGATGGCTTGCATTTTCTCAGAGGTTACCATTTAGTGCACAGTATAAAATGAGAAGTTATTTATAATGAGCAATTAGCAGTGCATTAGAAGAAATAAAAAGTAGTGCTGTGGGGTGCATCTTGAAATCTTAAAACTGTTCTTACTTCCTTTTAGTTTTATAGCTATTAGATTTAGCCTAATTTCTTTAGGCCATTCATTATATATTGATATGGATGATTAAATTACTTGGATGCTATTGTACTGCTCTCTTTCATGCTCTTTTATAATTGATTTTATTTTGATGTTGCTTTTTCAGCTTTCGGAAAATGTGATTGATCGTATGAAGGAAACTTCTCCATCAGGCTCGAAGTCTCACCGATATTCTGGTGCTTATGGTGCCTCAGGTATTGAAGAATTTTAATATTAGATTTTTTTTGGTAGATAAATTAGAAGTCGTAAAAATTCATTCCATACTCAAGATCTTTGGCACATCTCTCTTTAGTTATTTGGATGTTCTGCTTTTTCTAGGGAATATCAGGGTTTCTTTTAAAGTGTTTTGAAGTAAAAGTAGAAGAATCTGCTTTCAAACAGTGTTTTGGAAATTTTTTTTTCTCATCCAGTTCCTGAATCCTCTGTTAGGTTTTGGAAGGTTACTTCCTTATCTTTTTTTGTGTAAAGTGGATTACTTGCAGAGATATTAGAGATTGAATAGTAAATGTTTATTAAAAAAATCAATTTAGAAAGTATTGATTTACTGTTTCCAAATTGTGAACTATCTCCCATGAGTTTATTTTCTAATACACTTATTTTCTAAGTTTATAAATAGTCTGTTTCTTTATAGTCAGTCTTAATTATTGATTAAAATGTTAAATGAAATACATAGGGGATTATTAAGCCTCATTTTATCTGTGGATCATACAGGATAAGTAAGTATTTCTCTTTCCTTCCCTCTCTCCTACCTGATCCGACTGTTCATCCAGCTAATACTTATTGAGCACCTGCTGTGTATGGCACTGTTCCTGTTGCCCAATCCAGTGAATGGACATGTGGTTTATTGGTGAAGTGGCAATGAGAAAATAGTCAGGATGGTTAATTGTGGAGTAAATGAGAATTTTCTGTGTTTATTAGTGTTGTTGTGTGGTAAATCTGGCTACAGACTGAAATACATTGAGAAAAGTGAGATGCTGTCCAAATGCCATTCACGTTTTGTAATCATTAAGTCGTAACCATGAATTCAGCTTTTGATATATTTACAGCAGAAGGTACCAAGAAAGAGAAGAAATAGTTTTTGCCCTTTTGAAACTTCTCGTTTTGTGGGAGCATTAGGAAGCCTTCATAGTTCATTAATGTTGGCTAGAACGTGAACACTCCCTCCTTGCTGGAAACCCCTTCTTTGGCTTCTGGGCTGCACTCTGGTTTTCCTCTCACTTCACTTGCATCCTTAGTCTAGCCTCCTTTGCTGATTTCCACTAAGTAATCTCACCTTTTGAATAATTATGTAGATGCTGTCATTCTCCAAATTCCACCTAGCCTTGACCTCTCCATGCAACTCAACTTAGACAGCTACCCACTTGAAGTCTCCACTTGGAGATCTTCTCCTTAATATAGCCAAAATCCCTCTGCCCCCCTTTTGTCCCCCTTCTCCACAGATGCTTCTGCTCTCTATCTTTCCCAGTAAACGGTACAGGTAGTCAAGCCCCCAACTGGGGTTTCATCCTGTTTCTTCTGTTACTTATGACATAACTTGTTTTATCAACTTCATCTCCAGAACATGCTGGATAGGTTCTTTCACACCTGTCTCCACTGTCGCAGCTCCAGTCCAGGTAACCAGCGTCTCTTTACCTGTCTTCTGCAGAGGCCTCTTCACTGGCTTCCTGCTTCTACTCTCCTGTCCTTAAGCTTTTCCTCGCACACAGGGGCCTTGGCAGTCTTTGAAAAAAAACTAGTTCATGTCTCATCCCAGTGGTGGAACTCAGTGGTACATAGAATATAATTTGAACTACTTTCCTTGGCTTCTGACGCACACCATGACTTGTCTTTTTCTGTTTTTCCAACATCATCTTGATATATGGATATTGTTAAAATTGAGATTTGATCTGAAATACAATTTGTCCTGGGTAGATTTTTTTTTACCTAATGTGTTAAGGAGATAGGATGATGATGATAATGAAATGCTGATAAATATTTATTAAATAGTGTTTATTACATGCCAGCTACTCTGCTAAGTCTTTTACGTATATATCTTATCTCATTTAGTCCTTATAACCCTATGGGGAAGGTACTGTTATTAACCTATTTTACATAGAAGGAAACTGAGACTTGAAGTGATTGTCTTGCTTACAGACACACAGCTGGTAAGCAGTGGAGGCGGTAGTTGAATTCAGTCTGTTAGACTCCAGGGCAAATGTTGTTAAATGTTGACCACTCTGTTTTATTGTAATTTGAATGACACCTTGCTCCCTTTGTAGAAGGGATGTGACAGAAACTAGTTGGAGGGAAAGAACTGCCTTATAGTGATGTTCTGCTTGAGTTCAGGAAAAAACTTTCTATTTATAAGTGATTGTTGTTGCTCTTGGTTTTTTTTTTTTTTGTGTGTATTGGTTTTTCATTCAATAGTGAGTTGAAGGAGAGAAAGTGTTTTCCTTTTTGGTTGGCTTCTTCATCTGACCCTTTAAGAGAGTGGATGTGTGTGGGGAGGCTTTCTGTAAATGCTCATGGTGTGGCCTGCAGAGCATGACCTGGCATTGTAATCATCTGGCTGTACTGAGGAATCCACCCCTACCCATTGCTAGCTTTGACATGACTGATGAACTCTTTGGTTCATGACCAGCCTGGGCACTGAACACTCTGAGTACCACCTTGTGTTCTGTTGGTCAGGCTAGAACTGCACTGTAAATGCTAGTCACTAGTCACCTATGGCCTTTAGATTTAAATTAAAGTTAGTTAAAATGAAATAAAATAATTTCAGCTGCTCACTTGCATTGGTCCCATTTCAGTGCTCAGTAAACCCAGGTGTCTAGTGGCTACCATATTGGGCAAGTGCAAGTACAGGACATTTTCATCATCGCAGGTAGTTCGATTGCACAGCTCTAGTCTAGATTGCATCAGTGCTCGGCAGTGTGACCTTCATCGGATGGTTTTAATGATGTGTAGTGACTGAGGTTATGGAGCTAGATGGCTGTGTGTGTTTGTGAATCTTGTTTTCTGCCTTTTCCACATCCCAGCTCCCCCAGGATTGTGGGTGAGTGGAAACACCAAAGAAGATTTCCCTTAGGTATACTATCTTCACCTCAGTCTTCAGCACAGCTTCCTAACCTGCATGTCACAAGTGTGCTGGAGGTATTGATTCCTTAGACTCGGAGTAGCTGGGGAACACCTGTGTGCCCTCATGTGTCAGATAAATTCTGTCTGCACCAAGTGAAAAAGACTCAACAAAACTAATAGTGCAGGTTCTTTGACTACATTTCTCTCACCCTCTCCAACCCAACCCTAGAAAAGAATGAAGATTTGCCATACTATTTTGATCTTGCCTTTAGGTTAAGATTGCAATTAGACTACAATTGTGCAAATTAATAAAGAAAGATTTCTTCTTCCTAAGATTAAAAAAATATGTATAACAATAGAAAGTCTCAAAGTTTGTTCTCTTCAGTGTTTGTCTCATTTGGGGGTCTTATTAGTACTCAATAATAGATTTCTTAAGATGTATAATTTATGTGTTACAGAATAATTTTTCAAGTCTACAAAAATACATTGATAAAAATGTCACTAAGCTTTCCTACATTTTTCAGTGTCAAGTGAATTATATAGTAAATGTGAATTGAAATTCTAATATTTATCAAAATGCTTTCTTCCTCACAAAACTGTAATTCATATCAGCCTTCGGCTATTCATATGTGTGAATGTAGGGCAGTGGATTTAATGGAGGGAGATTCCTAGAATTTATTATATAGGAATCAATTTTTGTCATATATATAGTTTTAAGAATATAATTTATTCTGTAAGAAAGTGAGTTACTATAAAGAGTTTACTGAAACTATTTTTTGCCAAACCTTGAACCAGATCAATGAGTCGTTGCAATAAGTATTTGCATGTTCAGGCAAAATAATATACTGTGTGACACATGGCAGATTGTAATGCCACTTTAATAAATGAATGTGCTCTAAAGAAATTAACTGTGTCCTTGCTGCCTCAGATTCTTTGCTGTATAATGTGTTATCTCAACTATATTGGTTTGCTTTTATAATAGGGATTTTTTTTCCTTTGGCTGTCGTAAGGTACGCCATCGCACATAGTTATACTCTTACTTTTTCATTAACATCTTGCCATCTTTTGATTTTAATTATTTGTTTTTATTTTTATTGAATTTATTGGGGTGACATTGGTTAATAAATTATATAGGTTTCAGATGTACAATTCTATAATATATCATCTGTATATTGTATTGTGTCAAGTCTCCTCCCTCTTCTACTTCCCCCACACCCTTTCCCTCTGGTAATCACCATACTGTTGTCTGTGAGTTTTTGTCTTTCTTGTTTTGCTTGGTCCCTTCTCTTTTTTCACCCAGCCCCATAACCCTCCTTCCCTGTGACAGCTGTCAATCTGTATCTATGAGTCTGGCAGCTGTCAGTCTGTTCTCTGTATTTATGAGTCTGATTCTATTTTGTTTCTTAGTTTATTTTGTTCATTAGATTCCACATATAAGTGAAATCATATGGTATTTGTATTTCTTTGACTGACTTAATTTCATTTAGTGTAATACTCTCCAGGTCCATCCATGCTGTCACAAAAGGTAAGATATCTTTCTTTTTTTTATACCGAGTGATATTCCATTGTGTAGATGTACCATAGCTTTATTATCCACTCATCTTCAGATGGGCACTTGGGCTGCATCCAAATCTTGGCTATTTTAAATATCGCTGCAGTGAACATAGGTATGCATGTATTATTTCAAGCCAGTGTTTCCAGGTTTTTAGGATATATTTCCAGAAGTGGGATCGCTGGGTCATAGCAGCTCTTTAAGGTTCATTTAGACATAACACTGTAGGGAGAGTTCACCGTAAACTGGGCTTGTTCCTTTGACTTGAGTAAATAAGAACTGAAGGAAGTGGTAATATCAAGGTTTCTAACTTTTAATAATCTGAAAATTTGTTGATGCCAGTGTCTCAACTCTCCACTTATTTTTGTGTGCTGTAATAGATAATTTGCCTGACAATTCCTAAAAGGAAGAAATATGTACACTGTTTAATGGTGTGATTTAAATAAAATTCTCTAGTTATTAGTTTGTTCTTAAAAAGAAATTCGTAAACAGTCTACCTTTAATGGATGGTTGAACTCCTGCTGTTTGCTCCATCAGTCAACAAGTATTAGCACTCAGTGGTCTTTGACTTCAAGAACTATTCAATTGGTGAAAGCATATTTAACATTACCGTGTAGTAAATAAAGACTAGTGTAGTACCCTTCACCTGCTTAATGTTTTTGAGTAGATTAATGAATATGTGAGATAAAATATATAAGAGACCTAGCAAGTGCTTTAGGGATTCAGAGGAAGAAGGTCGAGAACAGGGTCAGGCAGACCATCAGGGAAAGCGGACTTGAGCCAGACCTTGAGGATAAGAGGGATGGGGGTATTATGTTCCTGGCAGAGGTGATACACAGACCAGATTAATTCAGATAAAGAGTGCATATAGGTATCTCATGGGTGGGCAAGTTGGGCAAGTTAAGGAGCTTACTTTTATACTCTGGTGCCCAGTGGCTACTGAGCAAGTTTGTTCAATTTTAGGATGCAAGTTGAAAAAGTTGCATTAGTTGCTACTTTTTAAATACACTCAGATATTAATAACTTTTTTTTTTTTCATACTCACCTGAGGATATGTTTATTGATTTTAGAGAGAGTGGGGTCGGGGAGAGAAACATCGATGTGAGAAGAAAACACCATTCAGTTGCCTCCCAACCTCGGTATGACCAGGAAATGAATCCACGACCGAGACAATGTTCCAACCAATTCCACCAGGGCTTAATGTCATTTTTTATAGCCCCAAATGCAGTGCTGATTTCTCATTGATATTTTTATATTTAACAAACAAATCTAATGGCAAGAATATGCTTCTACCACAGTACTAAATAAAACCATTTTCATGAATAAAATAAGCAACCCCGTAAGCATTTTTATTTGACCTTAATTGGCCCTATAGCAAAAAAAATAAATAAAAAAAAATGGTTGCCCTTAGCTGTTTGAGGCAGTGTAGGACACACAATCTACAATTCCTGGGCAGGGAAGGTGAAATGATACCAGTGGGCTTTGGAAGGATAATGTACAGTATGAATTGGGAAGCGCAGGCAGGGAAGACAGGCCACATGATCGAGGGAGAAGTGGCAGAGGCACAGAAGTGTTGAGTGGATTTGGTGACAAAGGCCACATGGCTTGTTAATGGCAGTCCCTGACTCACACTTCAGTCCTTTCTTTCCTGGTCCAGGGCACTTTTTTCTGTGCCATTTGATTCATCACTCTTTTTGTGGTATTTAATTTTGAGAAACCACCACACACTTAAACTTACTTTATTTTAAAATTGAGAAGAGAGCATAGAAAACTTTAAAAAATGGACCAATGAATCATTGACGATGAGGTTACTATTCCATAGACTTTTGGCTGGTGAATGGGGAGTCACGCAGAGAAGGAAAGGCTGCGGCAGTGGAAGAAAGGAATTATGGGGAGAGAAGCTTCGTAGGTTCTGAAATGCTAGTGTCACACTATCAGTAGTTCTGTGACTTAGATCTTGGATTTCTTGGTTGACTGATTAACCACTGGCCTCAGATGCTTATAAAACCTTCAGAGGCCCCTGTGCTGTGACTACTGTAGCAAGATCTACTTTCCATTAGTGCTTCCAAGTCAGATGAAAACAAGTGGGTCAGAGATTCCCTGCTTGTTCCAGAGTTACTAGAAGAAGCAGCTGTTTTGCTAGGTGCACTGCACACTTAAGTCAGAAATCTAGTAATGCCATGAGTCACAGGACTCAGGAGCTGGAAGTAAGTGCCCTCAGTGACCACAGGGAAAAGAGAAGCTATATTAAAGAAACTCCATGTTTTGTTGCATTAGATTCACTAAAGTGAGTTGTGAGGTAGTGGATTGCATTTTCTTATAGAACAAGTGTTGTTATTGGGCATAACAATCAAGTATGTCAAGGATCTCACCAATAATATATCATAAACTACAAAGAGATAACAGCTGTAAGGTAAAAATTGTATAATTGTGCTTTAAGGCATATAAAATAAAATATCAGACATTGGTTATATAAGCAACTCTAAAAGATCATATAGCGTAGGGCAGACAATAGGTAAACATAGTATTTTTTATTTAAATTTAGTATGCCAGGGGTAATCAATGCTTGATTAACAATAATTGTTGCCTTTCTTGACATTTGATAGACTTTGAGGGCATCCTCTGGATGGCCTAGAGATCTTAAATTGCCCTAAGCAGTTTCAAATGTGCATTGTCCTGCCGCAAGCAGAGCTACTGAGAATCAATCCATTGACCCTTCCAGCTGTCAACCAAAGAGTAGGTTATTATTGTTGATGATGATGTTTTCCTTGTAAAAAAACATTTAAAAAAGTAGGTCTGACCCAGCATTTCATTTCTTCCCTTTACCCTGTTCTGTCTCTTCTGTTTATTCAGAATTATTGGTACAGCACTCTGTACTGGTCCAAATCTGTGCTACCAGGGAACAATGAGTGCTTTTAAGTTCTTTTCAAACCTGTTCTGTCCCCAGGGCTGCGTGACGCTTTGGTGACAGCTGCCATGGTAGTTGAATGTTGCCTGAAAAGCATTGGGAATCCATAGGGATCATTGTGGTAAGGTTCTTCAGATTGTTCCACAGAATTGCTCTGACACATTTAAGACAGAGTTCTGGTTCTGCATGCCCTGGGTCGCCTGACTGCATGGGAAATGTGGGTTTTAATGAGCTTGCATCAAATGATTGGGGCTTAAAATTATATTACAGGGTAGTAATAGTAAGTATCTCCTCATTTAAAGGTATAAGGAGATTAGAACGTCTCACAGATTGTATGGTGAGGTGGTAGATGGCTGCTGAAAGCCCCTGTGTATTGACTTTGTTGGTGGGACTTACTTCATGCCCCTCTGCTCTCTTCTGATTTAGTTTTTTGCTGGCCCACCCTCATTGTTGCTATAGTTATGAGAGGGACATCCACAGGTCTTGCTCTGTATTTGATGAATAGCAGCAAGGTCCTGTATTTTCATTTTTATGGTTTCAAGTTTTAGTTTCTCTCACTCCTGGTGTCATGGCCCTGCTCTGGTCACCATCATCTCTCGCCTGCCTTGGTCTTATGGTCAGTCTCTAGCTTGGGGTCCCTGCATTCAGTCTTGCATTCCCCAGTTTATTCTCATTTCAGCCCTAGTAATCTTTCCAAAACTTAAAACCCATTATGTCATTTCTCTGTTTAAAACTAGAGGCTCCCCCTTCCTCTTAGGATGACATAAATTTCTTTAACATAGCCAACTAGTCCTATACAGTCCATTTCCTATTTCAGTCTCCTGCATCACCTCTTGACTCACCTCTCTTATTTAAACTCTCTATGTAGTCACACTGAAGCACCTGAGTGTCCTTGAACTTGTCCTTTTTGGGTCCATGACTATGTCGTTCTTTTCTGTGTGAACACTGTTCCTCCACCTGTCCACCCCAGCTCCACTCTCATCTCGCCTCCTACCTGTTTTTTATTTAAAATTTTATTTTATTTTTTAAATCCTCATCCAAGGATATTTTTCCCATTGATTTTTTTAGAGAGAATGGAAGGGAGGGAGGAAGAAGGAGAGAGAGAGAAAAAGAAAGGGAGGGAAAGAGAAACATTGATGTGAGAGGGACACATCGATTGGTTGCCTCCCGAATGTGCCCTAACTGGGGCTGGGGATTGAATCTGCAACCCAGGTATGAGCCCTTGACCGGTATTCGAACCTGCAACCATTCAGTGTGTGGGCTGACATTCTAACCATTGAGCAACACCGGCCAGGGCCTACCTTTCACCTGGCTAATTCTTATTGTTCAGGTCAGTGCCTAGAAATCACTTACCCCAGTAAGTTTTTCTTGATTCCAAGTTTGGATTAGATGCTTGTCCCATGGGGTTCCCTAACACCCTGTATGTACTTTTTCTATCATTTATCACCTAGTGCTGTAATTGCTCATTTGCTCACCCCTGTCCCTCAGATTCTATAGCTTTTACTTACTCATTTGTCCTCTCAGGCCCTTCTTTCATGGTACTTCTTTCTGTATTTTCCCTTTCTTTGGTCTTGATCTCTCTCTGCTGAGGTTAAAGCATTGATAGGTCTGTCTTTGTTGTATAAGTAAACATTTACTTGTTGAGGTCCGATGATTAGGCAAAGTGGGATAAAAGAAAGTCTCAGAAGGCTGAGGCGATTTCTCTTCCTTCGAGAGCCATTTCCCTATCATCTAATGAGGGCATCCCAAGTCAATACTTTATGTGAAGAATCTCCTTTTTTTTTTTTTTTTTTTTAAATCAACAAGTCTATAGTACTGATCCTTGTACCATATACTTTATTGTCTGTTTTTCTTACTAGATCATGAGCCTTTGAGGGCAGGGTGTGGTTGTTACTCATCTTCTGGACATATTCAGCCACAGTGATCATATTACAATGTTAGGAGCTCAATGAATGTTTATGGAATGAAGGAGCTAAAGCAAACTAGGTCACATGTATAGGTACAGGAGTCAGCCAGAAACAAGCAGGAGGAGGGGCCTTTCACTGGGCATTGTGGGAGGTGTTTGGGTAGGTGGATGGTGCCCATACAGTGCTTTGCCAGCTTCAGGTTTTAACCATAGCAATCCAGTGAAGCCATGTTGTAAGAGGCACTTTCTTGAGCACCATCTTATGAAAAATTGGAGTGGGGCCCTGACTTGGAAACATTGATGTCGAGATTCATGGTCCATTCCTAGTTATTAGTTTAGTTTAGAAAAAATCTAAGCAGGTTTGCTAAACTTTGGGGAGGGCTGAAGCGATTTGGGATTTTCCCCTCGAGGGTCTTTCACTTAGTTCCTGCTCCCTCACTTTCCGTTTCCATTGGGACCAAGTTAATCTGGCATTGTAGGGTAGAAGGTTAGGTTCAGTTCGGTTCGGTTCAGGTGTCTGGGCTGAGGCTCTTGACTCAAAAAAGCATCCCCTCCACTCTGGCTCCCTCCCCTAGGCGGACCCTTGACGTCCTCCTGTTGTCCGAACGCTGGGCCCTGAGAGTAGAGCACTTCACCTTCTCTTCTCCTGGGCGGCTATTCTCATGAGGGTCTCTCTGTTCTCCCTAACTTCCTGGAGTCCCGAGACCAGCTGTTTGAAGCGGGGATGGGGGGGAAGTGGGGGGTAGGGGGTGTGGGGGCATGGGGGTTGGTGCATGGAAGCTCAGGAACTTCCAGGTTTGGATTGGCTCTGGTTAGGGATTGGGAGAAAAACCTTCTGATTATGTCCCCTTCGCCCCTGTGGGTAGGACTGGGAGATTAGGGAGCTGGCTTCCTTGTATGTTTAGACCATACATAGTTAAGCCAAGCATTAACTAACAACGGTAAAAGAAAAACTGCTAAGAATTTGGCTTAGCTCATCTGGGCATTTACCATTTTCACCTTATTGCCATGTGCTACAATAACGGTAATGCATACAACTATATCAGATTGGTTTTGGCAATCACACTAAATTCTTCAAATATAATTGGTTCTGTTGACTTAATGGTCATCTCATGACTTTAAAAAATAAGGTAAAATATTGACTGCTGTATGTCACTTTTGAGGATGGACCTGAGGAATTTTATGAAAATCAGTTACTCTCATTAGGATAGATTTGATTTATTAAAAATATTTTTTAAAGATTTTTTAGAGAGAGAGGAAGGGAGAGGGAGAGAGAAACATGGATGTGATAGCAAAATATTGATCGGCTGCCTCCTGCACACCCCCTACCGGGGATCAAGCCTACAAACCTGGGTATGTGTCCTGACTGGGAATTGAACCTGCAACCTTTTGGTGCATGGGACAATGCTCAACCAACTGAGCCACACCGGCCAGGGCAAGATTTGATTTAAATAAAAATATTAAAGCAGTATTTAAGATTGACAGTTCGCCAAAAACATTTTTATTGTTTCTGAATATTGTCCTTATAATTATTTAAATAAACCAGATACCTGCAACAACCCTTAGTTCACTTTCCTTCATGAAACATGTTTGGCAGGAGGAGCTGGCTTTCACTCGGTTGTACATGCACACTTGCAGGCATGATGGCTGATCAACTCTGTTTTTTCTGGTAGGAAAAATGAGGCTGGCTGAGCAGCTTTTGTTTAATTTTGTGGGACAACATAAATACCCATTGGGCACAATGTTTTTCCTTAATTTTTCTAAATAACATGTTGACTTCTGGGAATCTCACAAGATTGAGCTCATAAACTGCATTTGTGACATCTTTATAAAAATTTTCTAAGAAGTTCCTTTAATATTCTTCCTCAGAAACTTTTTGGAGTATCTATTTTAAGATTATGGGAAGTTATAATCCTCTTTTATGATTATTTTTTGACCTTTGACATATTTTATTAGTTTGTGTAGCAAAAGACTAAGAAAAACGTGAATTGCATTATATAAAAATAATGTTTTATTATCAAACCTGATAAACATATGAATGATAAATTGATCCTTCAAATTTTTTTTACTGTCCTAGTAAACATTCTGCCTCTCCTGACATAGCTATTGTTTCATAAGCTGTGATCATCATTTTGCAAAATGATTAAGTAAAACTTTTTAAAGCAGTGATTTTTAAAAAATTGCTCATTATTGCTTATAGGGCTTTGAACTAAAACTTTTTAAGGCTATGTTATATATTTTGATTGGGAATTACTGTCTTATCTCTAACCACTTAAAATTCTTACAGTTGAATTGTCACAGAGGCCTCCCTGATACTGCAGCCTGCAGCCTCATTCTGATGTATTTCAGGAGGCCTGGTGGGTACCAGGCTAGTCAGACCCAGGATGAGGCTGCACAGGCCGAATGAAATCACCACTTCCTCTTCACCAGCAGTGATCTAATGTGATTGCCTGCTTTCAGAAACGGATTTCAGAGGAAATGAACCCCAGTTTCTTCAAATAGGAAATGAGAAGTCTGCAGTCGAATTATCGCTAAATAAAAGTGTGTGTGTGTGTGTGTGTGTGTGTGTGTGTGTGTGTGTGTTCGCGTGTTCGCGTGTTCGCACTCTGTGTTTAGTGTTCAAAGAGCTTTTGTTGCTTAATAGTTGTGTGATCCTGTGTAAGTTATCTCAGTTTCCTCCAGGATAAAATAGAATGAATAATTTCACATGGTTGCTATGGAGACTAAATGAAACATAGCAGGTGATCAATAAATGTCTCCTTTTTTTCTTCTTCAACATAGCGTCTAGGTCTATAACTTTACTGCCACCTTTCACACACTTCAGGTTGATTCTGCCAACCTTTCTGTCTACCCTCTTTGCCTTTCACTTTGTTTTCTGTGCCTTTTCCCCAATAATCATTTATTTAGACCTGGCTATGTGCCAGGCACTATGCTAAGTGCTGAGTTTTCATGGATGATCAGAGCAGAGAAATGCACTGTGAGCTGGAATGGAGGTACACATGTAGCATAAAGCACTGATTAGGGACTAACTCTGCCTGGAGAGGTCAGGGTAGACTTTATGAGAGAGGTGGTGTATTTGAGCTGAATATTGAAGGACGCACAGGAGTTTACAATTAGACATGATGGGCTTGTTGGTGGGGCATGATGGGGAGGAGGGAGGACATTTCTTGGGAGGAAAAATACTGGGTGCAGTGGTTAGAATAACAAAGGGCTTAGTGATTTTTGGATCTTATCAGAACTTCATTCTATTGACCTTGATTTCCTCTAAACTCACATGGTATTTAGTCTGTATTTTTCACTTGGCAGCCACTACTTTCTACATTAAAACAGTACTTATTTATAGCTATGTTATTAGCATCTTACTTTGCAATTAGCTCCTTGAGGGTGGAATTAGACCCATTGTGACCCATATGGCATATGCCTTACCTGTAAAAGGTGCTCAAGAAGCACTTGAGAGTGCAGTGAATGCGTGGGAGGACCTGTGAGCATCCCTAGCTTCTTCACAGTACTTTTGACTTCAGAGTATTGTGTTCAATGAAAGAAGCCAGTCACAAAAGTCCACATATTGTATGATCCCATTTTTATGAAATATCCAGTATAAGCAAATCGTTAGAGCAGAAATCAGATTAGTGGTTGCCTAGCGCTGGGGGTGGTGGGAGTGTGGGTGGCAAGGACAGGGAGTGACTGCTTATGTACAATTCTGTACATGTACTAAAACCATTGAACTGTACACTAGACAGATGAATTTCATGGCATATATATTTTATCTTTTAAAATACTTTTGAAATCTTGTCAGATTTTTAAAAAAATATCTTCAAATGCATGCTGTTTTTTTTTTCTATTTCCACAATATACACTTAGGGCTCTGCATTATCTGTTTCTCATGCTGTTTAAACATTTGGGTTTGGGGCTCAGTAGGAGGTAGGTAAAGGAGAGCTTTGTGTCTTCAGTGCCCCTTTAGAGTGTAGGGACACATGGAAGGGAACCTCTGATGAGCTTATGTGGAGCGATCTCAGCCTCTGCCAAGGGAGCTCTGTGCTCAGTTACGTATTTTAGTATCAGTAGAGTGGCCCTGTTGGATATATTGGGAGAATATATTTTTCTTTTTCAAGTGTTTGAAGAAGTTGTCTTTAGGGGAGTAATGTTTTGCTTTGTCTTAATGAAGAGAAATAATAGCATTTGCAGAAATAGAAGAATGGTGCTATTTTTCTGTCATCCTCAGAATAAGAGAGGCTAGTTTGTTTTTTAACCTGTTGATCTTGTATTCCTCATTTAACAGGTACTTTATTTTTTTATATTTTTAAAGGTTTTATTTTTTAATTAAAAATTTAAAAAATTTATCCTTATTATTGAAAGTATTACAGATGTTCCCCCTCCCCCATTGGTCCCCTCTCCCGCCCCAGCCTACCACACAATTGTCTGTGGCCATTGATTATACATATATGCATGTAAGTTCTTTGGTTAATCTCTTCTCTCCCAATCCCCTTACCTTTGAGATTTGTCAATCTGTTCCATGCTTTCATGTCTCTGGGACTGTTTTATTTGACAGTGTATTTTGTATGGGTACTTTATTTTTAAAGTGTATTTTGTATGAAAACTTTTTTGAAGCCATATGCATTAATATAACCTGCACCCTTAGATAACATTTTAAATGTGGTTTTCCCTTTTCTTGCACGTGTAGAACTAGTAGTTTCTGTGTTGATGTAACAGCAGGGAGTGCCTATTTTGGTGTGCTCATTTGTACAAAATTTAGCCCTCTTGAAAAATGAACAAAGATCATAGCCAAAAGTATTTATTCATCATGCAGTCTATCCACAAGACATCTTGAATGAAATCATCATTAAAGAACTTAAGTAAAACAGTTATTTCTTGATACTATATCACCAAATATACTCATTTAGGACATTATTATGTATTTACTAGTGTTTTCTCTTTTTCATGTGATTGCCAACTATCTTAAAAAATGGGATGCTTCAGACTAATGTTTTGGGGAGGCTGATATGATCTACTTGACCCTGATTTAACTTTAATCGTGGCAGTGGGTGCTTCTTCATCATGGAGCTGATGGTTATTAGGGTTTCTTCAGAGACTGTAGTGGAGCAAAAGCATTGCATTTGATTTGTCTTCACTTATCCTGCTTCAGCCAGGTTTGGATTAGTAGGTCTTTCCCAGTATGAATGGGAGGGCTTACTAGACCAGAGAGAGCCAGAGGCCTCAGGGTTTGGTGGGAGAGTTTCCCATTTGTCCAAATAAGCCCCTCGACTCTACTGTGCATGACCCAGTTTATTTTGTTCTTTAGATTCCACATATGAGTGAGGTCATGTGACATTTGTCTTTCTCTGACTGGCTTATTTCGCTTAGCATAATACTCTCTAGGTCCCCAAAAATTGGACTGCTGATTGGAAATGAGATCTGACTTCTTAGTAACTAGCCATTTTACCTTGGATAAGTTTCTTTTTTTTCTCTGGGCCTTAGTGTTCTTATCTGTCAAATGGTGCAATGGCCTCCTTATCTCTAAGATTCCTTAGATTGTGAGGGTTTTTTTTAGAGAAGAACCATTTTCTTTTTTTTTTAAATATATTTTATTGATTTTTTACAGAGAGGAAGGAAGAGGGATAGAGAGTTAGAAACATCGATGAGAGAGAAACATCGATCAGCTGCCTCCTGCACACCCCCTACTGGGGATGTGCCTGCAACCAAGGTACATGCCCTTGACCGGAATCGAACCCGGGACCCTTCAGTCTGCAGGCCGACGCTCTATCCGCTGAGCCAAACCGGTTTCGGTGAGAAGAACCATTTTCATTCACCTTTGAATACCAACACCTCACCTGGGCAAAATATTTTTTCAACTAATGAATTTGTAGCTGTGTCTGTTTATCACTGGAGTCATAGTTATATCATTACTAGTGGCCCGGTGCACGAAATTCATGCACATTAAAAGGGGATTAATTAGAGGAAATAATTTAATATTGTTATTTTCCCTTTCTTTACAATAGAAGTGTCAGAGATGAAAGAAAATTAGTAAAATGTATATGAAAATCTTCCTCCTGTCAGAGTCTGGGATGCACCACGGGACCCAGAGTTAAGTCCCTGCCTACCCACATGTGCCTCAAAATTGTGTGAGACCTAGACCTGGCCAGATCCTCCCCCCAATTGGGCTAGATCCAGACCCGGCCAGTCCCACCCTTGTCAAGCACAACTGTGCAGGGGATGTAGCCTCAGGTCCCCTGGCCCGGTGCCAGGATAGGGGCCGTAGCCTGAGGTCCCGAAGCCCAAACCGGGGTGGGGGGGGGCATGCCTTGAGGTCCCCTGTCAAGCCCCGCTGGGTGGGGGTCCTGGCCTGAAGTCCCCTGTTAAGCCCCACCTGGTAGGGGGCGTGGCCTGAGATCCTGTGGTCTGAGATCCTTCGGCCTGGCGCTGGGGCGGGGGGAGCATCCTGAGGTCCCCTAGGCCAGCACCAGGACGGGAAGCGCACCTTGAGGTCTCCTGTCAAGCCCTGTGGGGTGTGGGGCACGGCCTGAGGTCCCTGTCAAGCCCTGACAGGTGGGGAGTGTGGTCTGAGGTCCCCTGTCAAGCCCCACAGGGGCAGGGGAGGGCGTAGCCTCAGGTCCCTGCTGATTGCTTGTTAAGGCTCCTTATGGGAACTTGGCCTCAGCTGTGGGTGCAGCCATCTTTGTGATGGAGTGATGGTCAATTATATATTACCTCTTTATTAGATAGGATAGGTAATTATATAATAATTTTGAACATTTATAAATGGAAATTGTCTTGTGAAGTTTGCGCCCAAGCAGTCCGATAAATGCCTTTATCTAAAAACTAGAGGCCCAGTGCAAGAAATTTGTGCATGGGGGTGTGTATCCCTCAGCCCAGCCTGCACCTTTTCCAATCTGGGACCCCTTGAGGGATGTCCGACTGCCCATTTAGGCCCGATCTCACTGGGCAGTCAGACACCCCTCTCACAATCCAGGACTGCTGGCTCCCAAATACTCGCCTGCCTGTCTGATTGCCCCTAACCACTCCCTGCCAGCCTGATCAACACCTAACTGTTCCCTGCTGGCCCAGTTGTCTCTAATTGCCCTCCCCTGCTGGCCCGGTCACCCCTAACTGCCCTCCCCTGCTGGCCTGGTCACCCTAACTGCCCTCCCCTGCAGGCCTGGTCCCCCCCAACTGCCCTCCCCTGCAGGCCTGGTCCCCCCCAACTTCCCTTCCCTGCAGGCCTGGTCTCCCCCTAACTGTCCTCCCCTGCAGGCCTGGTTACTCCCAACTGCCCTCCCCTGCAGGCCATCTTGTGGCGGCCATCTTGTGTCCTCATGGGGGCAGCCATCTTGTGTGTTGGAGTGATGGTCAATTTGCATATTACTCTTTTATTAGATAGGATTCATTCATATGTATACATGTATGTGTGTGTATGCCTAGATCTATCTAATGTATACAATTTTAAACTGAGACAAAAATACGTAAAAATGATCAAGGTGCAAGAATATGCATTTTTAAAAGTTCTGTTGCTTTAAAATAATTTATTTATGTTTCATTACTTGGATATAATGCTCAGAATAATTGGCCAACAGCAACAAAAATTTTGTTGGCAGCTTCCAGGTTTAAAAAAAACACACTCTAGAGAATTAGGGAAAAATAGTAATTAACAGGGTACTGTCAAGGTTGGTAGGTCTAAATTTAACATACCAGCTGTGTTTTGGTTTATGGTGTGGGTGTGTGTGTCATGCTGTCTCCCCTGTGGTTTGCCTGCCTTGTTATGAGCCAGAAGCATGTTATTGTGGAAACAGAGATAGTGCCTTCTGCATGCAGCCGCTAGAAGTGGCTGCTTGCATGTGACAGTACCCTGCTGGCCGGCAAGACCCTGTCAGTGTCTGGAGAAGTTTAAAGCTGGCAGGTGGAGTATGTTAGCCTTTCCATGTGGCTGTGGTCTGTGGTGAAGGAGCTCTTCAAGTAAATACCTTCTCCTCTGTGTTGGAGACACTGGGTTTCATTGAATCTTAAGATGCCATTAAGTATAAGAAACACTATTGTTTTATGCTCCACTAAGAAATGACCTTGACAATTACAATTAAGCTCTGATAAAATGCTCTTATCTATTAGAATGTTCATTTTATATTTAGTGGAAGAGCATAGATTAAAAAAGGAAAACTGAAGTGAAATGAATTGGTTATGATATTTTTGAAATGTATTCAGAGTCCCAGTCTTTGAATCACTTTCTGACTCGGAGTTGTCCATGTCAGCATATTTCCACACACTCACCCTCTGCACTATTGCGAGTGTGGGTGATACAGCCGTTCTTCAGAGTGCTTCACTCTTGATTGGAGTTTTCTTTCAGGCTGCTGACACTCATTCTGCATGTTTCCATGTGATTGCTGTCCTGATCTTCTATAGACAATGCCATGAGGTATGTTATGATGGCCACGTGGCCCATAGCAACAGTAACATGTCATCATCTCAAAGTTGTTACAATGTGAATAAATGTGTGTCTTAGAGTCCGTGGAATATGGCAGCTGTGGATGGAACTTGGACCAAACAGTCCTTGTCCAGAGGTTATTAGTGGAAGTGCAGAATATGGGGTGTTTTGCTTTCTTGTAAATGTTTAGCACCACGGTGAAGGGTATTGTTTCACATTCAGACACTTATTCTCCAATTGCTTTAATGTACAACTAGAGGCCTGGTACATGAAATTTGTGCACGGGGGTGGGGGTGGGGGTGGGGGTCCCTCAGCCCAGCCTGCACCCTCTCCAATCTGGGATCCCTCTCACAATCTAGGACTGCTGGCTCCCAATTGCTCACCTGCCTGCCTTCCTGATTGCCCCTAACCGCTTCTGCCTGCCAGCCTGTTCACCCCCTAACCACTCCTCTACCAGCCTGATCAATGCCTAACTGCTCCCCTGCCGGCCCGATTGCCCCTAACTGCCCTTCCCTGCTGGCCTGGTCGCCCCTAACTGCCCTGCCCTGCCGGCCCGGTCCCCCCCAATAGCCCTCCCCTGCAGGCCTGGTCCTTCCCAACTGCCCTCCCTTGCAGGCCTATCCCCCGCCCCCAACTGCCCTCCTCTGCAGGCCTGGTCCCCCTAACTGCCCTCTCCTGCAGGCCTGGTCCCCCCCAACTGCCCTCCCCAGCTGGCCTGATCATCCACAACTGCCCTCCCTTGCAGGCCTGGTCCCTCCCAACTGCCCTCCCCTGCCAGCCATCTGTGTCCACATGGGGGCAGCCATCTTTGGTCACATGGGGGCGCCCATCTTGTGTGTTGGAGTGATGGTCAATTTGCATATTACCTCTTTATTATATAGGATTGATTAATTTTTGTTAATCCTCACCTGAAGATATTTTTTCCATTGAGAGTGGAAGGTGTGGAGGAGGTGGTGGTCTGGGGGAGAGGGGTGGAGGGGGGGGAGAGAGAGAGACAGAGAGAGAGAGAAAGAGAGAGAGAGAGAGAGAGAGAGGAAACATTGTTTTGAGAGAGGCACATCAATTGGTTGCCTCCTGCTTGTGCCCAGACTGGAGCCAGGATCAACCCAGGTACGTGCTCTTAGTCCTGGAATCGTATCCGAGACCCTTTGGCCTGCTGGCTGATGTTATAACCACTGCGCAAACTGGCCAGGGCTGTGATCACTTTTTAATCAGCACTTACCACACTGAGTTTTGCAGTTATTGTAGTGTTTCACGTTGCTCTCAGTGTTAGATTAAAATTACTACTCCTTTGTGGTCATTTAAAGTAATGTGTACATAACATTTTCCCAGCCCAATGTCAGAATGTTGGCAGATACACACTGCTTTCTTTTTCCCCTTGAATTTATCCTCATACCTCATACCTCGTGGCTGCTGTTTCCATAACTGTGTCTCATTGGTTTGTTTGAGTGAGTATCTCTTACTGGATCCAAGACCAAACTACTGTGCTTGACTTTTTGGATTGTCTGTCTCTCTCCTCTCTTCTGTTTAACCTCTCATCTCTTGAGAATTAAAGATTTTCTTTTTGCCTCTATTAGTTGAGATAGTTTTTAATAATTTGGCCAATTCATTTACTATTTTAAATTCAGATATCACAAATTAGATTTTTTCTGCCTTTGATTAGAACCCATAATTGTAAATTACTTGTGTATCTTAGGATTCTAGTCAGTTCTATGCCTCCCTGTTCCTAGAAGCATAAAAAGTTATATTGGGGTTTGGTATTTCCTTCATTAAAAAGTGTTAGGCTTCTGTGTTTCAGCTCCTTTTGGGCAGCTGTTTTAATGAGGGTGACTAACTGTCTGGAATGGTCAGTTCTCTATCAGTGGTGACTGGATGCAGGGCACACACAGGACCTGAAATAGAATGCTAGATGGCAGAGTCATGGTGTGCTCTCCTGCGCATGTGTAGCCCTGGAAGGTTTGTTTCACTGCTTTTTACCTGGTAGGTATGAGCCTCTTCATCAGTTGTCAGACTTGACAGCTTAAGTGTATTGTAGTTGCTTTTGTCCTTCCCTAAAATCTAATTCTACTAGTGCTTTTGTTAGTTAAATAGGAGGTAACCATTCAACAACATTGTATTTTCTTCCTTAGGTGAGGAATGACAGGTCCATGGATTCTTCACTCTAGGCCCCTCTGTCTACTCAACTGTAGCAGGGATACTGAGTAGCTTGGGTGGTGTTGACAGGAGAAGCTTTTAGGTGGGGGGACAAGACCACTTGGCATGTCTACCACCTAACAGGGCAGCTGGCAGTTCCCCAGTATCAAGAAGTATGTGGCTTCGCTTTAACCAGCCAGCTTCCTGGGCCAGAGCTGTAGAACTTGAGAGGCACTGTGACACCGCCCTCTTCACCTCTCCTCCCTTCCAGGGAGGAGGCTTGGAGAACTGAAGTAGGTGCCCCCTTTCAGCTTCCATGATTTTCTCTTCAGAGTCGGCCTTGCAGAAACATCTACTGCACCTACTTCTGCTGTATGCATTCTCTCCTTCTACTCTGCCGGACCTCTCATTTGTTATTTTTTCTAATCATTACCAACACTAACTTTTTGTATCTCATGTAAATAGTTAGCAAAAGCTTTTGGCCTGAATTTATGTAACAAGCTTTTGCTTACAGTGGGGCTGGAGAATGCTGTTAATTCTGATTATTGGAAGACAAATCATTTTAAATTTGGCTTACAAGTTGGATAGTACATTTTCCCCTAGTATCTGTTTTATGAACACTTTTTCTGTATAACTATCCCCCTCTCTCCATTAACTTTTATTTTGCTGCATCCCCATTAGGAGACTTCTGAAGCCTAAAACATAAGCATTCATCCAATTACAGGGAAAGGTCGAAAGAATCCATGTCTGCTTAGGTGGATATTTTGTGCCATTTTAAAGCAGTATTTCCTGACTGGGGACTTGAATGACAATGTTCTGGAGAGCACATTGCCGTTAAAAGCGCTAATGGAGGGTATTTATTTTAGGTTCTATTAACAAATCAACCAGTAAAACAGTTATTTAATTATTTTCTGCGTGTGTAATGAGTTTTGTGATTGTTAGTGGAGATTAGGCAAATGGGCTCCAGTCCCTCAATTGCTCCAACACAACACTGTTGGTTTATGGCACACACTCCTTCCTGCCATGGTGAGTAGACATTTGTGTACTTTAGTGTTTTTATTCATAGTCATGTAGGGTTTAATTTGTGCCCACAATGGATTATTGATTACAGTCTGTGAACATATGAGACACTGATGATGGAAAGCAGGTTAATGAACATCATAAAATGGTAATAGTTCTGAAAATTAGCTTTTGGATGCTCTTCACTAGATTAGTAAGCTGTATTCATTTGATAAAAATTCTCACATAGCACATTAAGGTGTGTCTAATATTTTAATTCTTAATGTTAAAAAGAGAAAGATGTGATTATTATGTTTAGTTTTGTTTTTAATGGATTGGGGAAAAAACTATTTTTTCCCAAATGTATTTGGATTCAAGAAATCTTCTTATCTTGTCTTTTAGAAATAAAACACAAAAGGTCTAAGATTAAATCACTTAACTTACTTAACTGTAAAATGTGAAAATTCTGAACATTAGGTCCTGATTGTTTTTTGTCTATTTTTGAGTTTACTTAAAAATAATATTTATCTCCAAACCAAAGGTAATGTCTTTTAAAAAATATATATTTGTGTGTATACACACACACACACACACATACACACACACACACACACATATATTGATTTCAGACAGGAAGGGAGGAGAGAGGGATAGAAACATCAATGATGAGAGAGAATCATTTATTGGCTGCCTCCTGCATGCCCCCTCCTGGAGCTCAAGCCCGAAACCTTAGGGCACGGAACCGTGACCTCCTGGTTCATAGGTCAACAACGCTCAATGACTGAGCAACACCGGCCAGCTGTAACGCCATTTTTAAAAATGTTTTTGCATAATTAAAAATAAGAACAAGTTAGATTTTTTTTGATATAATGTAAATGCTATAAAAAGACTATACCTTATCATGATCATAATATTATCAAATGTCTTAAAATTACTTTATTATATAACATACAAATTACAGATTCTTTAAGAACTTATGAAAGGGTTTCTTAAGATTGTATTATTGTGAGAGGATTTGTACTTCTAAAAGCATTGAGAAACGCAGTCATCTATTGGAATGTGCAGCAGGGAGCAAAGCTTTGGGAAGGGAAATGAGCATCTTCCCAGTTTCTGCAACAGGGAGCCATGATATGGAAACACATACTCACTGGCACAGACTGGAGCCAGCTTTGAATGACTTCAGCTGTACATTGGCCCTGCCTGGTTCCTTATGTTATTGCAGAGTTGATTAAATGATGAGTATTACCTAACAGGGATGCCAACTTTCTCGGTAAGGATGGTTTGAGTAAAAGAGGTTGCCGTGGTTGTCTGGAGGTATCGACTCCCTCTGAGGGTCTCTCCTGGGTGGCAAGTCAGTTGAAAGGAACAGTAATTGTGGATACTCAAAGGGAAACCTAAGATAGTTTGAGGGAATCTTAGGGAAAAGCAGAAATATTACGACTGTGTAACAGAAGCCTTTTTAAGATTATAAAAATGTATAAGTATTGTTCATTAAAAAATAGATGTGTTTCAACTAAGCCTGTTGTTCTGTGAATATGTTTAAGTGGATTATAGTTCTCCATTTATATCTTTTATAGAGTTGGACATGCTATTTTGAAGTAATAGGGCCCCTGGATATAATTTGCATTTCATAAGAATGCAGCAAATCTGTTACTGTATGTTTAAAATAATTATTTTCTTATAAGATTTTAACACTAATGCTAAGAGCATCACTAGCAGCTCTAATGTATTAATATTCTTCCTAACTTATGCACAGGCAGACCATTATTTAGACCTAAACTAATGTTTATTTTTTTAGCTGATCATTGAAGTCCTCTTAGGGACTGTTAGCATATCAAAGGGAGTCTTGAAGTAGTGCATTTGTTTGTCTTGGGCCTTAGGGATTCCTGAAATGTTCCTAACAACAGAACTGAGTGGATGTGGGGTCCCTACCTGGAACACCAGGATAGGGTGATTGCATTTGAATTTTGTGCTTATGGTGGAGATGGGGTGAATGAACTTGTAACTTAATCCTTTTATTTAAAATTCTGCTGAGTGAGTTTGCAATAAAAGGAAATCGGTAAAAAAAGGAGGATGGGAAGATTTAGGAGGATTTGTGTTGTCCCCTACTGTTATGTAGAATGCTGCAGGAGAAGAGAGAAGGAAAAAATTAAATGCTTTAACTAGTCAGGTTCTCAACAAACTTTGGGGTAACTGAAACATTTTCTCTTGTAGGCTTAGCCTGCCAGAAGAGTGGTGGAAAGTTAGGGAATTATTACTCTGTAGGTAGGATGGTTGTGCTAGACTTCTATTAAATAGGAAGTAGATAGTAGGATGGAGCCTTAAAGAATTGCCAGGGTAAAAAATAAAAAAGAATTGTCAGGATAGAAAAATGTAATTTAGTCATATCGATGAGTGCTCTATAAATTGCTTGGTTATTTGAATTTGTGAACGACTTTTATAGAATTTTGAGTAAAGTAGGTTTGTGCCAGTGAGGTATTTGGTATATGTCAGAAAGTGACATAATTCTCACAATTCTGTTCATAGTTACTTTTATCATACCCACGAGGAAACTGAGTCGCTGGGAAGGAAGATAATGACCACAGATGCATATGTAACATATAGCAGAGCAGGGTTTTAGATATGGGGAATCTGATTCTAGAGCTGACATTGTTAGCTGCTCTGCTGTGATGTCATAGGTATGGAATCAGGGTTTCAGAATTATGTTAACTGAAAGGAACATTGGAGCTGTTCTAATTTATGCCTCTCTTTTAGAAACAGTGAAACCAAGGCTCTTCTAAAGATATTGAATAACTTATTTAAATGAGGTTACTTACCCTATTTGGACAAAGCACTTAGGTGATTTTTCTCTTTCTTATTATGCATATCTGCATGGGGAGACTTACCCTATGGCAAGAATGGGCTTTTGCCCTTAAGTCTCTTCCAATTCTTTCAAGTATGCTCAACATAGCTGCTTTTCTAGTTTCTTCTTCAGTGTGCATATTTTTGAGACTGTCTCTGATTCTTCTGGGTCTGAGAAATGGTAGATTAAATTTTGCATTTTTGCCATGTCTTATCATGATATATGGGATAGAAGATAGATTTTACTGTCTAATGGAGACTCTAAGTAACACTGGTTTAAAAAGGTAGACTTTTATTTTTCATTCATATAACATTTTAGATAATTTGATGATTCCTTAGTACTGGCACCCAGCTCCTTCTGCCTTATTGCTTTGCATTCCTAAGTGTTTCCCTTACCCATCTGGTTTCAAGTGTCTCCCAGCTGTCCTCCAGGCTGTGTCATAGGGAATGACTTAGAAGCTGCACACATCATGTTCACTCACTTATTATCAGGCAGCATGTAGTCATGAGACCATACAACTACAGGTGAGGCTGTAAAGGTTCCAGGTAGTTTCAAGGTAAGAATCTTTGCCACAGCATATTTGCCACTTAACTAATTGGCTGTAAGGCAGTTTCTCTGATAAAAGAATAAAAAATAAAAGAGGGACGTTATAAAGGACATAATGAAACATGAAAAAATTAAAAACACTTTGAAAAATGAAAATACATTGTCTTTGAAGTCATTCATTCATAGATTACACTTTTTTTTTTTTTTTTTTGCTTGTCGATTCATTCAGCATCACATTTTTTTCTTTTTCACTAAATATTTTTTCTTCATTTTGAGCAGGGGTGGGGAATGTCTGGCCTGTGGACCATATAAGGCCTTCAAATCATTTGGTCTGGCCCTGCCAGGGCATTAGGGGTGAGTTAATTAAATGTTTGACCAAAGATAGCAGGCTAGTTATGAAGTTGATAATTTTGCATGGACCGAGAAACATAAATATCCAAATGGCCCTTGGCAGAAAAAAGGTTCCCCACCCCTGATTTAGAGAGAGATCAGTTTTCAGCTAAAAAATTTGATAATTATTAATCTTGAGACTGTTGTGAATGAGTAGCCACCTCTTTTATATTTGCCATACCTTGGTAAACATTTGGTTTTGACTGATGGGAAGGATGACTGTGTTCACTGAAGGATTTGTAAGCACTGTTCATGTTATTTTCTAGTTTAGTATACAACCTAGCTAAAATTTATATAATATAAAAATAGGAGGAGTACTGTGAGAACTTTGTCAATGGAGAAATAAAATCAAATGGACAACTAGCTCATTAAGTTGGCTGAAGGTGGTTGATTTTCCAATGGAGAAATAAAACCAAGCCTTCAGCCAGTTATTTTATCTTTTACGGTGAAATTGCCTTATGACCAAGTAGTTGTGCGGCAAAAACGCTTGTGGCATAGATGTTTACAGCACAACTAATGGACACGGGAGAGAAATTACAGTCTGTATTCTGATCAGCCTTGTGCTCAACCAAAAATTGCCCTGTATGGCAGCCTGTGCTGTGTTAGTCTTTGGATTCTCAGATGAGAATGGAAAAGACTAGATAACCAAGACTGTAAGTACTGAAAATGTTGGCAACTCTGAGACATAAGTTCTTTTTGAAATGGAGCTATGTTGGGATATTTTGGTTACAAAGACTTTACTTTTGGATGTCAGCAGCATGGTGTAGTGTGAGGACCTCCAGATCTCTCCCCTTGAAGTTGCAATGGGTTGGACAGTTATAATTTGACAAAGGATTCCCTGCTCAGCACATAAGAGAAATCTGCATATTGAGAGATCTGAGGGTGGATATACCTGAGTGAAGAGTGGAGATAAGAAGATGGGGTTCATTACAGGGATGCAAGGATGGCTCAACTACACAAGTTGATCAGTGTGATACACCACATTGACAAAATAACGGATAAAAATCATGATCCTATCAATAGATGCAGAAAATGCATTTGACAAAATGCAACACCCATTTATGATTAAAATCCTCATAAAATGAGTATAGAAAAAAAGTACCTCAACATGATTAAGGCCATATATGGCACACCCTCGGATAATATCATACTCAATGGTGAAAAACTGAAAGCTTTTCCTCTAAGATCAGGACTAAGACAAGGATACCCCTTCTCACCACTGTTAGTCAACAGAGTACTGGAAGTCCTAGCCAGAGCAGTCAGGCAAGAGAAAGAAATAAAAGACATCCAAATGGGTAATGAAGAAGTAAAACTCTCACTTTTTGCAGATGACATGATTCTATATATAGAAAACCCTAAAGACTTCACCAAAAAACTATTAGAAACAAACAAACACACACAAAAAAAAACCACAGTAAAGTTGAAGGAACTCAATGTACAAAAATTTGTTACATTCCTATATACTAACAATGAAATTTTAGAAAAAAAAATGAAAAAAGCAATTCCATTTGCAATTGCAACAAAAAGAATAAAATACCTAGGAATAAATTAAACAAAGGATGTGAAGGAACTATGCACTAAATACTACATGACATTGTTGACAGAAATTGAAGAAGATACCAAAAAATGGAAATATATCCTGTGCTCATGGATTGGGAGAATCAACATAGTTAAAATGGCCATGTTACCTAAAGCAATATATAGATTTAATGCAATCTCCATCAAAATCCCAATGGCATCTTTTTCAAAGAAATAGAACAACAACAACAAATCCACAAATATGTATGAAACTCTAAAAGATCCAAAATAGCAAAAGCAATTCTTAGTAAAAAGAACTTAGCCCATAGGTATCACACTCCCTGATCTCAAATTATACTATAAAGCTTCAGTAATGAAAACAGTATGGTTGGCAGCAAAACAGACACATAGTCTAATGGAACAGCATTGAGAGCCCAGAAATAAACTCATATGTATATGGGCAACTAATATTTGAAAAAAAGAGTCAAAACACACAATGGAGAAGAGAAAGCTTCTTCAGTAAATGGTGCTGGGAAAATTAGAAAGCTACGTGCAAAAGAATGAAACTGGACAGCTTTTTGACACTATACCCCCAAATTAACTCAAAATGGATCAAAGATCCTATATAATAAAAGCCTAATATGCCAATTGTCTGACCGGGAGTTTGACCACTTGCTATGATGTGTGCTGACTACCAGGGGGCAGGTGGAACATGGCAGGCGTCAGGGACATGGTGCTGGCAGCGGGCAGCAGTGGAGGTGCTGCCAGCCCCGATGAGCCCTGATGAGATCCAGACTGTGGTGGGATGGTGGAGCAGGTGAGCGGGCGGCGCTACGCCAAGGCAGGTGCAAGCGGGGGCCCCTCAGCGACCAGCAGCGGGTGCGAAGGGGCCTGGCCCTGATCAGCCAGGCTTTGACGGGGTGCCACGTGGGTCTGCAGGGCTGTGAGGCTGGGTGCATGAGCTGGGGCCCTATCCCCGCAGGCCACACCAAGGGACCCCACCCGGGCATGACTTCTAGTCTAAATATAAGACTCAAAACAATAAAATACGTAGAAGAAAACATAGGTTTTACACTTAAGGACTTTGGTCTCAGAGAGGATTTGATATGAATTTGACCTCAAAGGCAGGAGTAGTGAAAGTAAAAATAAATGAACATCAAACTAGAAACCTTCTGCACAACAAAAGGAAGTTATCAACAAGACAAAACGGCAACCAGCTGGATGGGAGAAAATATTTACAAGCAATACTTCCAGTAAGGGGCTAATAACCAGAATGTGTAAATAACTCATATAACTCAACAAAAATGCAATCAATCTTATTAAAAATGGGCAGAAGTTCTGAACAGACACTTTTTCCAAGAAGACATACAAATGGCCAGCAGATATATGAAAAGATGGTCAACTTACTAGCCTTAAGGGAAATGCAAATCAAAACCGCAATGAAATGCAATCTCAGACCTCTTAGAATGGCTATTATCAATAAAACATGCAAAAAAGTGTTGGAGAGGATGTGGAGTAAAAGGAGCTCTCATACAATTCTGGTGGGAATGTAAACTGGTACAGCCCTATGGGAAACAATATGGAGGTTCCTCAGAAAATTAAGAATAGAGTTACCATATGAGCCAGCAATCCCTCTTCTGGGTATCTACCTGAAAAATTTTAAAACACTTATATTTATAGATATATGTACCTGTATTTCATTGCAGAATTTTTCATGGAAACAACCTGTGTCCTTTGATAAATGATTGGATAAAAAAGATGTGATACATATATGCAATGGAATACTACTCAGCCATAAGAAAAGATGAAACATTGCCATTTGAGACAACATGGGTGGATCTTGAGAATATGCTGAGTGAAATAAGATGGAAAAGGATAAGAACCATATGATTTCACTTATATGTGAGATATAAATCAGAAAGCAACAAATGAACAAACAAAACAAACAAACTTATAGATACAGACATCAGTAAGATGGTAACCAGAGGGGAAGGAAGAGGCGTGAAGGGAGGATAAGAGAGGGTAAAAGGAGTCAGATACTCTAAGGTGACAGAAAGAGACTAGACACACCATGCAGTATACTGATGATGTAGTATAGAACTGTACACTTGTAACTTATATAATGTCATGAACCAATGTCACCCCAATACATTGAATTAAAAAAGACTTCACTTTCTCATATGAATGACTTTCTGTTTGGATTTTGGTTACTCCTGATTTATCAGCATGGATGAAAAATTATAAAGACTTGATATTTTCAGTTTATATCCACACTGCACAAACAGTATCTGAGGATTTCTCTGCTATTGTAAGGAATGAATAATTTAGTTTGATTTTTTTCTTGAACTTAAATAAATAAGATGAAAATCAAACTCAAGATAAAGCTATAGTGTCCTGTCATTTGTCATTGCTACTCTGTGTCGAAAGCTTTGTGAAAGTGATGGTTTTGATGTTTGTTATGAGATACAATTTCCACGATTAGGTGTTTAAAGCTTTTTCATTTTAGCCAGAGATTGCAGTGTGTGCATGTACTAAGCAACTTAAAAAAACAAAGCAAATTTGGTATGCTGAATAATAGCTTTCACAAGAAAAGCTTCTGGCAATGAAACCCTAGTGAGAAGTTGTCAGATACCATTTTAAGGAAGCAAGGCTGAATTTTGATGTGTATTTCTAAGTATAAATCTAATCAGCAAGCAAAGAACATTAAATGTTTTACTTTGCTAGTGGCAGCGAAGAATGTAATGACAGATACAGTTTAAATTTATTATTGAAGTTATATTTTCTTTTAGGTTGGGCCTGTGTAGAATATAATACACAGGTCTCTATGTCTATTTCATAGCCAAAATTGACAATTTATAGAGCGATTTTTTAGAATCTCAAAATGTAGTGACTCTGTGTAGCAGTGACTTCTACACGCAGGAAATGTTTTTCCATGGACCTTTACTATCATTGTGTCATGGGATATTTGTTGCATGATGTAGAAGATCCTATCAGTGGTTATATTTCATTCTTTTTATTGGACTTAGCTTAACTTCAGCTCATTGCTTAAATCAGTGACTAAGAATTTTTCATCAGCTGTCCTTGGTGACATACAGTATATCATTCATCATACTAGGACCATTGGTGTTATCAATTGAAAGACCTAAATGGCAGACAAAAAGTTAAATGCTACTTGAAAAACTGAAGTGAGAAGAGACTGTTTTGGCTCTCTAAAATTCCCTCTATTTTCTTTTTCTTATCCTCACCTGAGGATATGTTTAGAGAGAGGGTGTAATGTGGGGGAGAGAGAGAGAGAACACAAAAAACAACAACAACAAAAATCAATCGGTTGCCTCCCATATGTGCCCTGTCCAGGAATTGAACCCACAGCCTTTTGGTGCCTGGGACAGTGTTCCAACCAACTGTGCCACCCGGCCAGGGCTCCCTCCATTTTCTGCCTATTTAATATGGGTGGCTATGAAATATTCTTTTTCTGGCCTTTTGAATCTCATGCTTTTCAATGCAGAAGGACTCCTCAGCAAATAGTCTTTGTCGCATGGGATTCTTCTAGATAGCTTAATAAGAAGCTATGCTATAAATTCTCCCCAGACATTATTATAATAGTGGTGTGTGATTGTACTTTCTTGAGTAACTTGCCTTTAAGAATACATCGTTTATTATAATGGAGTGAAGGCAGGATGAGTAAAAGGAAACAACAAAAACCAATTTTGTTTCCTTGAATCTTGAGGTGTTCACTTTTAGGCACTTTCATCTAACCAACTCTTTTTTGGTATAAGTGTGGTTTGAACTTCTGTCAGCTAACCTGTTGGTGTTCATGGTTAAATTGATAACGGTATTTTTTAAAAACTGGAACTTATTGCCCATTTATTCATACATTGTTTAAAAATTACTTTTTAAATGATTATGAAAGTAAAAATGTATTTTTTGGTAAAATATTCAATTAACTATAAAGAGAGAGGAAAAATGATTCATTTCCCATTAAATTCAAAGTTAATCATTTGTCATTTTGTATGTATTATTCCAAGTCATATATGTGTGTGTATGTTTTTGTGATGGTTTCTTTATGTTTTTTAAAGTACTAGACGTATAGCCCGGCGAGTGTTGCTCAGTGATTGATCGTTGACCCATGTACCAAGAGGTCATGGTTTGATTCTGGTCGGAGTAACATGTGGGTTGCGGACTTGATCCCCAGTAGGGGGTGTGCAGGAGGCAGCTGATCAATGATGTTTCTCTCTCATCGATGGGTTTCTATCTTTCCTTCCCCCTTCCTCTCTCTCTAAAAATCAATAAAAATATTTTTAAAAAGTGCTAGATGTATAACTTACAAAGCAAAATGGATTTATATTTTTGAAAGCATGCTTTTTAATATTAATATAGTATTTCATAGTATGGTTATGTTATATTACTATTTGATCATTTCCCTGTTTTTGGATATTGAGTTTGCTTATGGGTTTTCTATATAAAATATATGTTGCTCTATCTCACTGTCTCAGTCTTTCTCTTTGCCACCAGCCTTTATGTTTGTAGGAGGAAGATTGAACAGTCATTTAAACTGGTCATGAAATGAATTTTTAGGCAATGCTTGATCAACATCAATTTTACTTTAGCCTGTAGTCTCCTCATCGTTCATCACAATCTATGACTTCAGCAGAGTTCAAAGACAATGAAAGAGATACAGATTAATTCTTGTTACTGTCAGATCAAATTCATTCACAATACTAAATATGTGAACCTTGGAGATCAGAAGTTAAAACACTTATGGAACTGGGACCTCAACATAGGCCAGATCCTGAATCCTCATAAAAGATGCAGCACCAATTCTTTCTGTTACCTGATATTTTCTGTAGATTGAAACAATTGTAAATCCTAGCATGTTGACATGCTGAAGAATACACAGGGCCTAAAATAAAATATATTATTGGTTCAATGAGATGTACAGTCTGAATCAGTATTTAAAAATAAAATGCTGGCGGTTCTTCAGTTGAATAGAGCTTCATTTTGTTTTTGTAGTGATGTTCATTTTGACCATAAAATGCTACCTTAGTTCACTTCATGTCATCTTTAAGAGAAACCTAGGTAATTTATAGATAAGAAATTAAGTCACAGAGGGTAGTGTCAATAAAGGAACACTGGTCTCTTTAAACCTGCTTCTGTAATTAAAATTCCTTAGCCAAGCTTCTCATGAGCTCTGTTTATCTGGCCTTTTAAGAGAAATCAAACGTGATGTGCTTCTATATTTCACAGTTCTGTGGTAAACGAGCACACACACACACACACACACACACATACACACACACACACACACACTCTGGATGTGACTATGAAGTGCAAGTCATGGGCAGCATGTTGTTCCATTCTCTTTATTTCATGACCATTCTCATTATTTCATAGCCATGTTTCAGATGCTCATCAATTTAAATCTGAATCTTTTAAAAGATTTTATTTTATAAAAGTATAGTGTCTTATTAGATTAACTTCTTACTGGTAAAGTCTATAAATTACATAATTGAGGTAAAATATGTTAAAACCATAAAAGTGTTCAAGCATACAGTAAAATCTTATAATTTGGGTTTATTTAACTTTCAAATTGTCATGGAGTTCGAGAAGATTTATGTTTACTTAAAAGCATCGGAGATGAATGGGGTGGAAGCGAGGTTGGGATTGGTAAGAAAATTTTCTGAGAGGAAATCTCAGGAAACTTATTTTATAATCATCATGTATGTTAGAAGTTACTAGTTACAGAGAATAACTTGGTATCATAATTATTAGTTTCATAAAAACAGTTCCTAGGGACCTTTACCTAATAACATTTTTAGAAGACTGGATCCAATTGCTGAAGGTACTTGAAAATGACATAAATGCATTTATTTTAAAGTAGATTTTACTCATTCTTGCTGTCTTCCTACCATTTATTCTAGGTAGTTTCATATTTTATGCTGTAGTGAAAGCTAATTTATTTTTGGTGTTTATAGAGAAATTATTCCTTACTAAACTCTTCATTCCTTAATTTCAAAATGGAATCTCTGTGGATTATTATATGTTAATTTAGAGTGAGCAACTTTAATTCTTTTTCTCATTTTCCCTAAATATAAAAATGATATGGCCTTATTGTACTGCTTGCTCACTGTTAATTTTAATATTGTCACCTACAAAACATGCAGTTTTAATTGGCCAAAGGCTATTTGATGTAGATAAGTTTTGATGGGAAGTGTGTCAGCTTGAGATAAATCTATGTTTGGAAAATTGTTCTTTTAAAGCCACTAACCTGAAAATGTATGTGAATGTTTAAAAATGAAAAAATTTTAATAGTTTGTGGGGAAAGGGGTGTCATTCTGTATCTGTGTGCATTTCTGTGATATCTTATCAGAGAGCTGGGGTCTTTAAGCTGCAATTTGTACCCACCTTTCTCATTTTCATTGGATTCCTAATGGAGTCCTCGTCTGCGTAGGTATCATGAGAGAAAAAATTTGACTATTTGATGATTAGTAGAAAGTGGTTTTGGATACCCTATGGAAAATCAAGACGATCTGTGCGAAATACAGTTTTGGTGAGTGTGTTGATAGAGGAAGCTAGAAATACTTGGACAATTCAAGGCAGAGAACATGGGGAAGGCATATTGCTGTCATCTATAAATTTTTATCTGTGTTTGAAAAAAACCATATTACTATTAGTGCATTATTTATGACTATCAATAGTCATGTAAACCATAAGTAGCTAGGGTGCCATGTTTTTCTTGTGTCAGGGTGAACATTTTAGCCCAGTCTAAAACACTGGTGCTCAGTGCTGGGCAGTGTTGCCTCCATAGAGGCATTGTAGAAATTTGTGGAGGAGCTACTGGTATTTAGGGGTGTGGGCAGAGATCTAGACCAGCGATTTTCAACCTTTCTCATCTCGTGGCACACAAACTAATTACTGAAATTATGCGACAAACCAAAAAATATATTTTTTGCCAATCTGACAAAAAAACAAACAAAAAACAGGGTAATTTTGATTCATTCACACCAGATGGCTATTGTTGCTTTGGCTGTCATTTTTTGTTTGACAATCTATGGGCAAAGAGGTCAGCGCCCCTGACTAGTCAGGTATTGCACGTTTCAAAAATTTTTGTGGCACACCAGTGTGCCCTGCACACCCATTGAAAATCGCTGATCTAGATGCCTTGCAAGACCTGGGATGGTTCTGCCATTTGAAGAATTGTGTGCTCTCATTTTCTGAATGTTCCTTCAGAAATTCATGCACTTGAAAACCTGTTTACTCAGCCTAGAACTTAATTGTTCTATATATAAGCAGAAAGTATGTTTGGCATGGTTTTAAGACATACAGAGTTTTTCAGGAATGTGTAACAATCCTATCTAATCTATAATAATAAAAGCGTAATATGCTAATGAGACCAGACAGCTGAACAGCCACTTCCGGATGAAGTGGTGGCAGAGGGGGCTAAAGCAGAGGCAATTGGGCAATCAGGCAGGCAGGTGAGTGGTTAGGGGCCACCAGGCAAGCACGTGAGTGGTTAGGGGCCATCAGGTAGGCAGGCGAGCGGTTATGAGCCATTGGTACCAGATTGCAAGAGGAATGTCCAACTGTCAGTTTAGGCCCGATCCCACAGCCTAAACCGGCAGTCAGACACCCCCAAGGGGTCCTGGATTGCAAGAGGGTGCAGGCCGGGCTGAGGGTCCCCCCCATGCACAAATTTCATGCGCCAGGCCTCTAGTAATCTAATAAAAGAGTAATATGCAAATTGACCATACATCCACTGCACCAACAAGCCACACCCACCAGCCAATCAGGAGCGAGTATGCAAATTAACCCAACCAAGATGGATGCCGCCACGGAGCAAGCAGGAGGCTTGGGTTTCCCCGGCAATGGAAGAAGCCAAGTTTCCTGCACACCCTGGCTGGCCCAGGCCTCTGCTCAAGTGTACAAAGTTTCAATTATAGAAGATAAATGAATCCAAACAAAAATGGCTGTGGCCACAGAGTGAACAGGAGGCTTGGGTTTCCCCAGTGATGTAGAAAGCCAAGCTTCCTGCACATCCTGGCCCGCCCAGGCCTCCGCTTGAGGCTACAAAGTTTCAATTGTAGAAGATAAATAAATTCCAGATCCCAGGGCCTCCACTTGGGTCGCTGGGGGGTGTGGCCAGCCTGCAAACCACCACAGGCCCCTCGCCCAGGCCGCCCCATGCCCCAAGGGAACCCCCACCCTGATCTGGGATACCCTTCAGGGTAAACCAACTGGCCCCCACCCATGCACCAGGCCTCTATCCTATCTAATAAAAGAGTAATTTGCAAATTGACCATCACTTCAGCACACAAGATGGCTTCCCCCATGTGGACACAGGATGGCCTGGCCAGCAGGGGAGGGCAGTTGGGAGGGATCAGGCCAGCAGGGGAGGGCAGTTGTGAGTGATCAGGCTAGCAGGGGAGGGCAGTTGGGAGGGACCAGGCCTGCAAGGGAGGGCACTTGGGGGCAATCAAGACTGTAGGGGAGGGCAGTTAGGGGCAATCAGGCTGGCAGGGGAGCAGTTAGGCATCAATCAGACTGGCAGGGGAGTGGTTAGGGGGTGATCAGGTTGGCAGGCAGAAGCGGTTAGGGGCAATCAGGAAGGCAGGCAGGTGAGCAGTTGGGAGCCAGTAGTCCTGGATTGTGAGAGGGATGTCCCAATCCCTCCAGGAGTCTCATATTGGAGAGGATGCAGGCTGGGCTGAGGGACACCCCGCCCCTCCACCCCCCGTGCATGAATTTTTTGCACTGGGCCTCTGGTGGTTATATGATTAGCCATATAAGCTCAAGATTCAGCCTATTTTATTACATCTTCCAATGTAGTTAAGTTTGAGCATTACATAGTGAAAAGCCATTATTTCATTATAAATTAGTTCATTTATTTATTTTTTAAGTGTTTATTACACATTGAGTATTATATGATTGAAACATTTAGTGTCAGATTATTGTCTTATTTTTCAGGATAGTTAAGGGAGTTAGGACCACACGGTTACTATAAAAAGGCAGCATTGGGCCTAGCCTGGAAGGGTGAAATCACTTGGCTGATTGGAAGCACCTTTTTCATTGCTGTTTTATAGTTCCAAGTATTCTAAAGATTTACACCTTACACAGCACGTGGTGTAAGTTACCAAAATGAAATGCTCCTGAAAGGCACGAAAGTATACCGTCCCTTTCTTTCTCTATACAACACTGGTATTAAGTAAATGTGTGCATCACCAGGAATATAATTATAATACATGTTTTTTTACTGTTATCTTCTGTTCAGCTTAACTTTACTTTGGATAATTTACTTTATTTTTAGGAAAAAGGTTAAGTACCTTCTTGCATTTAAATTAAAGGCAGGATCAGGCCTTTGGTCTTGAAAGCCTTATGCAATTTTGTGTTTTAAAGGTGCTGAAATCACCTGTGATCAGCTAATTCCCAGAGCTTCCACATGCTTCATAGACAATTATTTTTAGAGATTATGACTACTTATGACTACATTGAAATGATATTTTCTGAACAATGAGTGGAGATTTGTTACTTTAGATGAAGGAAAAAAATAACAGGGCTATGGATATAATTTGACTTAAAAAAAGGGCTGAAATAATTATCACAATGTGAATTAAGTAAAAAACAAAGCTCAGGATATTGCACTATAGTTTAATGAAAAAATTATACCAGTACGTGTTTTGCTGTCTCACAGTTTTAATATATTTGAAACACCATAAATAAAATATGAATTAATCATGGGTAAAAAATCAGAATTGCTTTATTTAAAACTTCTCAGGAAAGGCCATTGTTCTGTGGTGCGCTAGTGTTAACCACTTAACTGCCACACGTCCAAAACAGAAACCATCCCCACGAAAAGTTGAATTTGCGTCCATAGATGCTTATGGCATACAAAGGGTTAAATAGGTCCTTTTTGGCATCTGACCCTTGATGGGCTATAAATGAAGGCTCTGAGGCCCAGAGGTCTGCCTGTATGTGATCCTCCCACTATTTCCTCTGTCTAGTAGTGGGCCAGTATCTAGAGACAGGACTCTTTTTTTTTCTAGTTTTCACTCTTTTTGTAAGGGATATAATTGGCTCAAAATTTTACATTCAAAAGAAGAAAAGCCTTGAGGTTGGGGTTGGTTCACATTTTCCAGGGCTATGGAAAGTTGGGCAGATTAAAAGATAGATTTGACCTTGTTGTTGTGGCTCAGTTGATTGGAGTGTTGTCTGTACACCACCCAAGGAGTGGCAGGTTCGATTTCCAGTAGACACATACCCAGGTTGTGGCTTCAGTCCCGGGACAGGGCATGTGCTGGAGGCCGCTGATTGATGTTTCTTCCTCTCTCCCTCCCTCTTTCTAAAAGAAGAAAAGAAAAAGAAGAATACAGATTTTTACTTTCAGACTTGAATCTTTTGCTTTACAGGTAAAGAGAAATTTAAAGTCTCCTTTAGAAAATAATGTTGGTCAGAGTTTAAAGAACTAAATATCTTAGTTGAATTTAGGAACTTTTGTCCTAAAAGCACACACTAGTTCATAACAGTAGGAAGAGAGAAGACTGATTTATGAATCTAGGTATTGTAATGATATTTGACTTTCTATTTATCAAGCAAATTATTTAGGAAAGAACATTTTTCTTGATTAAAGCTTTTTTGCTCATGAAAAGTGGGCTTTCCACTCTATTTCACTGTCATAAGATATAAAAAAAAAAAAAATGCAACTAGATCACCAACTTACACCATACACAAAAACAAACTCAAAATGGTTAAAGGACTTAAATGTAAGACGGGAAACCATAAAAATCTTAGAAGACTCCATAGGCAGCAAAATATCAGACATAATGTCGTAGCAGTATCTTTACCGATACAGCTCCTAGGACAATGAAGACTAAGGAAAAAATAAACAAATGGGACTACATCAAAATAAAAAGCTTCTTGACAGTAAAAGAAACCATCAACAAAACAAGAATGCCCACTGCATGGGAGAACATATTTGCCAATGATATTTCAGATAAGGGTTTAATCTCCAACATTTACAGGGAACTCATACAACTTAACAAAAGGAAGATAAATGATCCAATCAAAAACTGTGCAAATAGACACTTTTCGAAAGAAGATATATAGAAGGCCGAGTAACATATGAAAACATGCTCAAAGTCACTAATTATCCAAAGGATGCAAATCAAAACAACAATGATGTTCCATCTCATACCTGTCAGAATGACTATCATCAACAAATCTACAAAGGACAAATGCTGGTGAGGATATGGAGAAAAAGGAACCCTGGTGCACTGCTGGTGGGAATGCAGACTGGTACAGCCAGTATATGGGAAACAGTATGGAGTTTCCTCAAAAAGTTAAAAATGGAACTCCCACTTTTAGGAATATAGCCCAAGAAACTAGAAACACACAATCAGAAAGGATATATACACCCCTATGTTCATAGCAGCACAATTTACAATAGTTAAGATTTGGAAACAGCCTAAGTGCCCATCAGCAGGTGAGTGGATTAGAAAACTGTGGTACATCTACACAATGGAATACTATGCCGCTATAAAAATGAAGGAATTCTTACCATTTGCAACAGCATGGATGGAACTGGAGAGCATTATGCTAAGTGAAATAAACCAGTCAGAGAAAGATAAATACCACATGATCTCACTCATATGTGGGATATAATGATCAACATAAACTGATGAACAAAAATAGATCCAGAGACAAGGTAGCATTGAACAGACCATCCAACCTCAGAGAGAAGGCAGGGGAGGGAGGGTTAGAGATCAACCAAAGGACTTGTATCATGCATATTAGCATAACCAATGGACACAGACACTGGGGCGGTAGGGGCTTGCCCTTGGGGGTGCGAGTGGCGGGGGGCGGGGGGTGTTCAATCGGGGGAAAAAGGAGACATACGTAATACCTTAAACAATAAAAAAATATCAAAGAAAAATGTGCTGTGAGCCTTGCATCAGGGTGATAATTAAGAAAGTGGACTAGAATATAACATATAAATATTAATTGGTCTGTGTTATGATACACTAACCAACCAGATATTGAATAATGGATACATTGTAGTATCTAAATTACTTTTAAAATTTAAATTTATTGAGGTAATGTTGGTTAATGGTATAAATTTCAGGTGTGCAGCATTATAATTCAATATCAATATATTATATATTGTGCTCACCACTAAAAGTCGTTTATTCTCTGAGTTACTTTTGAGAAACAACTAGCATTCATCAGTCTCTTATAATTTAGTTACAGATTGTTGATTGTGGCTGCCCTTCACACATGCACAGATCTCTCTATTTGCAAAAATCACCTTCTATTCATTATTTTCCACCCTGTTCCTTGTTGTTTAATTTTTAAACTAGTTGAAGAGACGCCTACTGTATATAATTGCTGCCTTCTGTTCTCCTACTACTGATCCCCAATGCCCACACACTGATTTTCATGCCCTCCGTGGTGGGATAGGTAATTGTTAGCCATGCTGCTAAACCTTCCTCCAGTGCCCAGGGTAGGCATTAATTCACTGAACTTGGACGTGGAGTCCTCCTACACACACTACCTCAGGCCGCTACTGCCAGTTCATCGGAATTGGCACATGGGATGAAATCTGTTTACCCTTTCTGCACATGGTATCTTGGTTCATTTCTCCCTTTCCATTCCATTTTTTCTTTGTCTCTATTGATGTTCTTTCACTCCCCTCCATCATCTGGTGAATTTTTAAGGCCTATTCCTTAGCCTTCTACTTTTTTTCCTTACACATTTCCCCCCAAATCTGTAATAATCATTCCCAAATCAGCATTTCCAGCCAAATCTCAAATCAAATCTGAATTTCAAATTCAAATAACTAATTGCCTACAATTCTGTGTGGTGATTCTACCATTACTTTCAATTGAGTATGTCTGAAACTGAACTCTTCCTTCCCCAAACAGCCTCTCCTTCTTTACTTTATTGACCATCGTGTTTATTAGTTTTTTGGCATCTGGTTAAACCTTTGATTTCTTTCTCTTCCATCTTTTGGTCAGTCACAGACAATCAGTTTTTCCCATGAAAGCTCTTGTGTCTTAGACTCCACCTTTATGGCCAGTATCTTCCCTCAGGTCCTCATCACCTTATGTCAGTGTCTCAAGTTTGAGTGAGCACTGGGTCACCTGGAGGGCTTGTTAATTTATAGATTGCTGGCCCCCACCCCCAGGGTTTTTTTCCTTGTAGATCTGGTGCTTAGCAGAAATACAAGGTCTCCCTCCAAAATGTATACACACTTTGAATGATGACAAAGTAATTGTTTACTAACATACAGTTCATTTTCAAAATTTAAAAGAATCTACAAAATGAATACATTTTTTTGTCAGTACCTGTTTTTAAACTAATGACGGTTGTGGACTAGGCTCTGCTGATAACATGAAGTAATGGAATCACAAACATTAAGAATCATTTTGTTCAGTATTTGTGTTCCCTCAATTCATCAACTGTTGTTGGGTTTTGTACTGTAAACTTTATCTTTACAATATCCCCATAAAAAAATAGTCTAGTGCAGTAGTCGGCAAACTCATTAGTCAACAGAGCCAAATATCAACAGTACAACAATTGACATTTCTTTTGAGAGCCAAATTTTTTAAACTTAAACTTCTTGTAATGCCACTTCTTCAAAATAGACTGGCCCAGGCCGTGGTATTTTGTGGAAGAGCTACATTCAAGGGGTCAAAGAGCCGCATGTGGCTCGCGAGCTGCAGTTTGCCGACCACAGGTCTAGTGGCACTTCAGGATAAATTTTCTTTGTTCAAAGCTTAGTCTGCCTTCACTCATTTATTTCAGATCAGTTAAACCTGAAAAAGAGTGAAAATTAAGTGAGTTATCAGCTGTTGAAGTTTGTATACAAATTTTTCTGGGACACACTGTATTTGCATCTCTAACTAAGGCTACACTTTGAGAACCCATCATTGCATTATACTTTCCCCATCCTGTTTGTCTGCAAACCTTTGCCAGGTAAAGTTTCCAGTAACACCCTATATCATGGCATTATTCCCATACGTTAACAACTGTCCATGATGCCCTATTTTTTTTTAACATTTCTTACCTAAATGTCTGCCTAGATTCCAAGGCTCCTCATGATTGAGCATATTTTATTTTACAAACAAGCTTTGTTTGCTTTCATTTCCATATGTCTGATGTAGGCCCTAGCTCATGTTCTTCCTTCATGAAGCACTCCGTGACTGCAGCTGACCTTGATAAGTGTCCTTAATGCTAACCTCAGAAGTACAGTTTTACTAACTTAGACGTCAGTTTCCTTAGTGGTAGGGACCATATATCTTAATATCTTATAAAGCCTAGCATAGGATTGACTCCATATGCATTTGCTACCTAGTGAACTCATTGATTTCCCTAGTTTGTATATTCCCAGAGGTTGCTTGATTTTTGAGAAAATAATTAAAAAAAAACCACCACAAAAGTAACTTCAGATGGTTGATTAGGGGACAGAAAATTGAGCTTAAACATTGAACTGGAACCTACAGCCAGTAAATAAGCTTATAATGAATAGCCATTCTTCTGTCCTTTATAAACAGTATGCTGTCAGCCAAGGTGGCTCCAGGTGTTACCCATTCTTCTGTCCTTTATGAAGAGTACTAGAGGCCCAGTGCACAAATTTGTGCACGTGAGCTCAGCCAGGCATGCCGCAGGACCGTTGGTGGGCAGGCCCCTCCCCCAATTGTCCCCACCCCTATTGGGGGCAGGGCCATGGCAGTTGGCTGGCTGCCTACCCCTGGTTGAACTCCAGGTCAAACTCCTGGTCGAGGGGATAATTTGCATATTAGCCTTTTATTATATAGGACTAGAGGCCTGGTGCACAAAATTTGTGCACGGGGGTGTGTGTCCCTCAGCCCAGCCTGCACCCTCTCCAATCTGGGACCCCTCCAGGGATGTCCGACTGCCCATTTTGGCCCGATCCTGGTAGGATTGGGCCTAAACGGACAGTCGGACATCCCTCTCACAATCCAGGACTACTGGCTCCCAACTGCTCGCCTGCCTGCCTGCCTTCCTGATTGCCCCTAACTGCTTATGCCTGCCAGCCTGATCATCCCTTAACCATTCCCCTGCCAGCCTGATTGATGCCTAACTGCTCCCCTGCCAGCCTGGTCACCCCTAACTGCCCTCCCCTGCAGGCCTGGTCACCCCTAACTGCCTCCCCTGCAGGCCTGGGTCCCCCCTCCCCAAACTGCCCTTTCCTGCAGGCCCGGTTGCCTCCAACTTTCCTCCTCTGCCAGCCTGATCACCCCTAACTGCCCTCCCCTGCAGGCTTTATTGCCCCCAACTGCCCTCCCTTACAGGCCTGGTCCCTCCCAACTGCTCTCCCATGCTGGCCATCTTGTGGCGGCCAACTTGTGACCACATGGGGGCAGCCATCTTGTGTGTTGGAGTGGTGGTCAATTTGCATATTACTCTTTTATTAGATAGGACTAGAGGCCCTGTGCACAAAATTCGTGCACGGTGTGTGTGTGTGTGTGTGTGTGTGTGTGTGTGTGTCCGTTCCTCAGCCCAGCCTGCACCCTCTCCAATCTGGGACCCCTCGAGGAATGTCCAACTGACCGTTTAACAGGCAGTCGCACATCCCTCTCACAATCCAGGACTGCTGGCTCAAAACTGCTCGCCTTCCTGCCTGCCTGCCTGATTGCCCCTAACCACTTCTGCCTGCCAGCCTGATCACCCCCTAACCACTCCCCTGCCAGCCTGATTGCCCCTAACTGCCCTCCCTTGCAGTTCTGGTCACCCCTAAGTGCCCTCCCCTGCAGGCCTGATCCCCCCCAAACTGGCCTCCCCTGTTGGCCTGGTTGCCTCCAACTGCCCTCCCCTGCAGGCCTGGTTCCCCCCAATTGCCCTCCTCTTCAGGCCTGGTTCCGCCCAACTGCCCACCCCTGCAAGCCTGGTTCCCCGCAACTGCCCTCCCCTGCAGGGCTGGTCATCCCCAACTGCCCTCCCCTGCAGGCCTGGGTCCCCCACAACTATCCTCCCCTGCAGGCCTGATTCCCCCAAACTGCCCTTCCTTGTCGGCCTGGTGCCCCCAACTGCCCTCCTCTTCAGGCCTGGTTCCGCCCAACTGCCCACCCCTGCAAGCCTAGTTCCCCTCAACTGCCCTCCCCTGCAGGGCTAGTCATCCCCAACTGCCCTCCCCTGCAGGCCTGGGTCCCCCACAACTATCCTCCCCTGCAGGCCTGGTCACCCCAACTGCCCTCCCTTTCAGGCCTGGTTCCCCCAAACTGCCCTCCCTTGTAGTCCTGGTGCCCCCAACTGCCCTCCCCTGCAGGCCTGGTCCCCCCAACTGCCCTCCCCTGCAGGCCTGGTCCCCCCCAACTACCCTCCCCTGCAGGCCTGGTCCCTCCAACTGCCCTCACCTGCAGGCCTGGGCCCCCCCAACTGCCCTCCCCTGCAGGCCTGGTCCCCCCAACTGCCCTCTCCTGCTGGCCTGGTTCCCCCCAACTGCTGTCCCCTGCAGGCCTTGTTTCCCCCAAATGCCCTCTCTTGCCAGCCATCTTGTATTGGCCATCTTGTGTCTACATGGAGGCTGCCATCTTTGACCACATGGGGGTGGCCATCTTGTGTGTTGGAGTGACAGTCAATTTGCATATTACCTTTTTATTATATAGGATGCTATCATCCAAGGTGGCTCCAGGTGTTACCCATTCTTCTTTTCTTTATGCATATTATGCTGAGGGTCCTGGTGCCTGGTGGCTCCAGGTGTTTTGTAAAGCATCCAGGGGCAGAAACCTGGGTGGTGGCAGTGGCATGGAGCAGTTTGGGAAGGGAGCTTGTCTTACAGGGTTTTTTTGAGTGGCAGTCACACTATACTTCGATTGTATGACTTTTACAGTGTGTATGTGGTATTTCTTCTAAATCTTCCTTCAGGTACTCTAAAAGTTGGTGACTTATTACCTAATGATTGATCTTTGAGTCCCCAAATCAATGAATAATCATGGTTTCATGGACCTCCTGGGTGCTTTGCAAAGCCTGTACAATATGGCTCTCTTCCCCACTCTCCTCTTCCTCCCCTTAGTCTTCTGTTTGTCTGGAAAGCCTAGAGGTTGTTTTTGGTAGTTCATTAGGTGAATAGCAGATAGAGTTTCTCCAAGTATGCAAAGTGTCAGTCACTTCAAGGAAACAATGGACAGAATATGTTGCCAACGATACACTTTTTTTTATTCCTTTACCTTCATTTTTACAGGTTTTTAGGGGAAGTGGAGGCTCCAGCATGAATTCTGGCATCCCATCAATCTCCCATTTAACATGACTGTGCAAGGGGAGGGCTGCTAGAGATTTTCCAGTCTGGGCCCTAATTTTACAGATGAGATAGCTATGGCCTAAAGCAATGGCATGTTTTTGAGTAAAATCACAAAACCTAAGGTGGCAGAGCCAGGACTGGATAGGGAACCCCCTTTATCTTCATCTTGCTCCTCTTTGTATTTCACGAGTCTTTCTGCAGAAACCTTGAATACAGCCCCACTCAGGACCTCTGGAATGAAAGGTTTGGGTACTTCATTTGGGGTTGGAGATTTAATGCTGTTTAATTTATAACTTTCTCCCTGGTGAACAAAATGCATCCATTTGTGAAACAAACAAAAAAAATTAAGCTATGCATCAAAAAGCAATATCCAGACGTAATTATTATTTTTTAATTTAAATTATAGATCTTATTTTCCCAGAGGCTTTGGGAGGGCTCACAACTATTATTCAGGATATTAAGACATGAAATACTAAACGTATCTGATTCCCAATACTGGTTTAAAGAATTGTCTACTTACAAATGTGGGGACGGTGGCACATGAATGATGAGCTTGTCTGTATTGTACAGCCTCTGCAGCCTGGTATTGATGTTTGTTTTCACATAGAATGGAACGTGGATCTGGTTTCTGTGAGTGCTTGTTGTGAAGCCAGCAATACAAAGAAACCATTTGCATATTATTAGAAATTTACAAAGGTAGATAAATCCTATTGGAGCAGTAGTACTACAAAATAAACCATTAACTGGATGCTCTTAATGGTTAGGTTGCCAATCTCTTTCTTACATTGTGCATTCCAATTCAATATTTGTGATTATTAATGTTCAGTTAAGGTTTTCATTCTAACATCATTATTCACTTTAATGTGTAAGTAGTCTCAGTTACCCTGCTAGGGATCTAGACAGATGGCTTTTCTTTTGAAGGCAGTCTTAAGGTACATTATCCTTAGGTGAATGTAATTGTCAGTTGAACATCATACTTTGTGTGTATTGTCTGCCAACTAGATGGTATCAGAAATGAATATTGTCAGGTTATTATGTGTTTCTTTTTAACCCCTGAGATTTATCCCAGTCATCTTTCCACTTTTCTCCTAATCAAATCCTATACCTTAATAAGATAAGGAGCGGGACAAGATTTATCCTACAACCTAGGCTGTGTGTTATTTATGTCTAATATACTGTGTGTTGGATTTCATGGGTGCTTCCATTATTACTTTTTAAACAATCAGAGCTCTTTTTGTATTAAGGAATTGGTGGAAATTATAACATTAAGGGATATTTCTATGAAGCTGAACATTTAATTTGGCTCTATCGGAAGGCATACGTTTTGGCTCAACTATCTCAATCCTGGCGGATTCACTCTTTATGTAAAATCTGCTGCTTGTGTTATGCAACTATATACATTTATTTTCTTCTTAGAGTAGATCTTCATAGCTCTCCTTGGTGTCTTAAAACTAACCTATGAAAATACAGGCTTTATAAAATTGGACATGGTTTGTATCAGCAAATGGTAAAGCCAGAAAGAGAAATGAAGGGGAAAATCCCAAAGGACCTGACATTTTTCTAATAGGCAAGGCATAATTTTTATTAAGTAACTTACAGAGATTGTTTAAGAAATACTATAATTAGGGAGGGAATTATAGGGTGAGGATTAGGCAAAGAAAATGAAGGAAAGAGAGAGTCATAGGGGGAGAAAGTTACCAAGGAAATCGGTATGTCCCTTGAGTTCTAGGGGAATGTATGCAAGTCTCAAATCATGGTTGTATTTTTAGTCATTTGTTTTTTATTTTTAGATGAGGCATTTCATAAAGTCATTCTATTTTTTGGAGTCATTTCTGTTCACCAAAGAACTGTCTTAAATACATTATGGTGTCTCTCCATCCCCTCTCTACCAGTTTAACCAGTTTCTGAAAATGGAAGATTTGGACATAAATCATATAACCCAGAAGAGAGGTGAGGTGTAATGAATTTATGCTACACTTTCTCTGAGGATTAAGATTGTGGTATTCACAGTTGCTAAAAATACTCATAATTAAGTATAAGGTTAGGAGTTTCTCATTGATCCTGAACCCAAATTAGAAATATAGATTCTTAGAATGTCTTGAGAATTTAAATTCTTAGAAATTTTGAATGTGGCTAAGAGGGGTAAATTATTGGCATTCAGTAAAGAAGAAATTTTGGACTAACCGAAACATTAATTTAGAAATGTTATTTACTAAACAAACAAGCAAACATAATTTTGTTAGGAAATCATGAGCTGCTTTCAACTACACAGATATTTATAATTTTCAGTAATAGTTTCAAATAAAGAGTTTAGGGCAGACTTGCTGTAACCAAGCAATAGCAATGCTTGACTTTTTCCTCACATGTCTTATGGTCAGTGTCGTACCTACTCTATCTAATTGACAAAATGCCGGTGTTTGCGTTCACGCAAGATACATTTGCCACTGAGACAGAACTTAAATTGGTTTCTGAGATTTTTAGAAGTGCATGTACGAGAAGGAAACACCCTTTGTCTTCATACACTTTGAAAGGAAAGAGTATATGTATGTAAAAGCTATAGAACTATACCCGCTCGCAGTGGTTTTGCCGATTTCCATGGCAAATCTGATTTCTATGGCTTGGACATTTCTCATTTTTACTTTTTCTCATTTCACAGACTTTGCGAGTCCCTAAAGATCTGCTTGGAGACACACTGTGCTAATCGGCCAAGTTGGCCTTTCCTGTGCTTCTCTTAAAGTAGCCCATCCAGAAACACTGACCTTTTAGTTTAATAACAGTTTTGAGAAAATGTTCATATCCTGAGAGCTGGAAAGAGTGTTTTGAGCAGGACCGTTTAAAATAGCAGTCTCCCAAAGGTATATCTTTTCCCTTGCGCACTTGAGGTCAGACCTACCAGCAGAAATATGTTGTTGCTTTCTGTATTCTATTGATTTAAAAACAAATAACATGAAACTTAGATTTGCTAGAAACACATTACTAGACTGGTTTATTTTCCTGCCTAGGCTTTGACTTGCTATTTTAGATTTTAAAATCACTATGCTTGATTATGTTTTATCTTTTGTTATTTTAAATTCTCAATTGTAGCTAAAGTAATTACTTTTTCAGCTGTGACCTTGGAAGTGAGACCCAAAAATTGTGTGTGTGTGTGTGTGTGTGTGTGTGTGTGTGTGTGTGTGTGTGTGATTTCTGATTTCTGGAAGCAGCTGGGGCATTAGAAAGACAGCTGTGCTTTGGACCCTTTACTGACCAAAGTGATGCCCACCAGCTTCTCCCTTGGGTATACCTTCTTCAGTGGACCTAGAAGTGTCCCCCCATTTGCATTGCTGCTGGTTTTCCTCTGTGGCCCTCCCAGTCCCAGTTTCTACACACCTAGCCTACCTAGATGATACCACAGTTATCTCCTTCTGTTTCTTACCTCACCCCACAGCAGGTGGCAGGGCTGACTGTGATTGATAGGCAGGAGGGTATAGAGAAAGAAGGCACTCCTTGAAGATACTTTTGCTTTTCTGCATCTGCAGTCTTTCCTGCATGGCTTCCTTTCCATCCAGCCAGCTGGTCACCCATGGGAAGTGGAGTCCTTACTGTTCCATTCCAGATTGATCACATCATAATAAAAAGTTCAATTCTGCCCTAGCTGGTGCTCAGTGGTTAAAGCATTGGCCCACACTAAAGAGTCGTGGGTTCTATTCCAGTCAAGGGCATGCAACTGGGTTGTGCATGTGGTAGGCAACCAATCCATGTGTCTTTCTCTGTCTCTCCCTCTCCCTTTTACTCTCTAAATATCATTGGGAAAAATATCCTTGGGTGAGGATTAACAAAAACAACAACTCACTGCTGATTTCAATTTTTCCCCTGGTAAGAAGCCCTCTGTAAGAGGCACAACATGTATTGTGAAGATATGAGACTGTATTAGCAGCTCACTTAGAAAACTGATCTCATTGCTTCATATTTGGACCTGGTACACTGACATCTTTCGAAGCCTAGCTCTAATGGGCTGAATAGAATTCAATTGCATTGTGATTGAGAATTTGAATTTTGCCTGAGAAAATTTTTGCTGTGGCAATTTGCAACAATCTAGGGAAAATGGCATGATTTTACAGGTACAGTTTGGCTGTGTATTGATCCTGATTGGTATGTTGAACTTCAGAGGATAGTTTTATCAGATAATACTAATTGATTAAGTATTTGTTTCAGTTTTTGCTAATAAAGTTAGTAGTTCTGAGCACCTCCAGAAAATGAAGAGTCATGTTTTTTGCTTGTTTATGGGAAATAGGTGAAAATCATTACTTGTGGGCTGTATAATCTAGAACTTCCAAGCTGGCAGACACTGATGTAACCCACCCGGTCCTGCTTTTGGATGAGGAAATCAAAACTCAGGGAGATTAACTGATTTATCCAAAGTTCAGCTAATAGAGAAACAAAGAGTATTCAGACTCTTTGCTGAGCTGTTACTAATTTCACTTTTATTTGTATTGTTTTCTAAAACTTTTAATATTGAAAAGTTGTAAGATTTGCCAGAATGCAAACAATTCCCTGTTGTAGTTTTTTCATCTTCTTGATTTTGTGTGACCTTTTCAAAGAAGAGATGTGCATCTCTTCTACTACAGCCTCTGAAGTAGGAGAGAAGCCAAACAGCAGCATGAAATACAGTTTGAAGGGACCCTCAAGAACATCCATTTGAGAATATCCATTTGAGAAAACTGTTGCCCAATTAGTTTATCAATAAAAGTTACAGTTTAGTGGTTTTCAGTATATTTGCAGAGTTGTGAGATGGCTCTCTCACTATCTAATTTTAAAACATTTTTAACACCCCCAAAAGAAATCCTTTCCCCATTAGCTGTCACTCTCCATTCTCACCTTCCTGCCACTCCTGGCATCCAGTCTAGTCTCCTTTCTGAGTCTATAGACTTGCCTTTTCTAGGTATTTCATATCAGTGGAAGCATACAAGTTGTGACCTTCTTTCACTTAGCATGATGTTTCAAAGTTCATCCATGTGGTAGAATCTATCAGTACTTCATGACTTCCATGACTGAATAATATCACACTGAATGGATATGCCACATATTGTTTATCCATTCATCAGTTGATGGGCATTTAGGCTTTCTTCATTTTTGGGATGCCATGAATAATGCTTCATTTTTGGGATGCCATGAATAATTCTAATATTCATGTACAACTTCTTGTATAGACATATATTTTCAAGTTTCTTGTGTGTATAGAGTACCTAAGAGTGAAATTGCTAGGCCCTGTGGTCACTTTGTTTAGCATTTTGAGGACCTGACTGTCGCTTTCTACAGGGGTTGCATCATGTTATATTTCACCAGCAATTTATGAAGGTTCCAGTTTCTCCATATTTTCACTAACACTTATCATCTTATTGATTACAGTGGGTTCAAATTGGTGTATTACTGCAATTTTTAATTGCATTTCCCAAATGACAAATGTTGTTGAGCAATTGTTCATGTGCTTATTGCAGTTTGTAACACTTCTTTAGGAAAATGCATATTCATATTTGTGCCCATTTAAAATTGTTTTCTTATTATTCTCTTATAAAAGTTCTTTGTACTTTCTGGATATAAGTTAATTGTCAGTTATGTGATTTGCCAATATTTTCTCCCATCTGTGGGTTGTCTTTTCACCTTCTTGATGTCCTTTGATGCTGTTGTTTTCTGATAGTCCAAAAGTAAAAGAAAACATCCTTAGGACCTTTCATGTATCTTCTTTGTTATTGCCCAATGTCAGCACAATTTAAAAAGGCTTGTGCATATCTTGTTGTAATTCATTTTTTGTCTGTGCCTGAGGCAAGGAGCTTATAATGTCCAGATCATCAAGTAGAGTGTTGTTGCAGAGCAGACAGTGCTGTTTAGGTTTCCATCTAATAGGCTACTGTTTGAAATAATAGGTCCGTTGTGTCTTCCCAGATCCTCATAATTTTGGGTAGTGGGTTTTAGTGAAGAGGAAGTAGTTTCTGCTTATTATTTTTTGTGGAAGGCTCTGAAGGAGTCTGTAAAATTTATCTATTTTGTTTGCTATCATAGCTATAAGAATCTTTACAAAACACATTGTACAAAATTTTCTAATTGTAAAGACCAGATGTTTCACATCCAAGTCACCAGGTCTATAAGAAGCTCCAGCCAAGTTCTCAGCACTGTTCTGAAGTCTCTCTCCAGTTGCTGGCACTTGAATTTGAATGACATGTATTCCAAAAAATAGGTTTCAAAATGTCCACAAATGCCTTTTTTTCATAAATTATGGAAAAATGAATATAAACACAAGTAATTTTCTCTCTGTAATAAATGATTTAAAAAATATTTAATTATCAGAGTGAGAATGCTTTGTGTAATTTTCCTCTGTAAAGTCCCTTCCTTACATGTCTCTTCCCTTTATATGCGATTGTCAGATTTTAGTGATAGGACATTCTTTTAAAGAATTTGTACTTAACGGCTCAGTCTCCATGGGCAATAAGGAGCTCCTTGAGCTTATTCTAAATTTTGGCAGGTGTGGAAATTTCTAGGTCACCAGGGAACTCTTGATGAAGTTACTGCTGAAATGCACTAATTGGTCTTTTCCATAGTGCTTAGATGGCCCCAAGGAGACACTGGCCAGCTGGCAGAACTTTGCCCTTTAAGTTCCAGTTTCAGCTTTATTTTTGTGAGTATTTTCTTGGTTTTGTTTTTAAGAAATCGCTAATTTCATCTCCTTTTGCTCTTTACTGATTCCAGTTTCTGATGAAGAACTGAAGAGAAGAGTAGCTGAGGAACTGGCCCTGGAGCAAGCCAAGAAAGAGTCTGAAAACCAGAAACGGTGAGTTTCCTGGCAGGCGGGAGATTTTGGTCGATTTGTTATAATTAAATATTTTTAGAGAGGAATAATTGTAATAAGACTCATTATTTGTGTCTGGCTGAACTTTAGAATGTGTTAAGCATGTGAACTTGGCCATTTTCGGTTTTGGATTGTGCTTGTTGTTGCCCTCTCCCCAAACTTGGTTGTAAGTGTCCATTATGTCTTTTGTGTGGTTCTTTATTGCATGAATATTGACTGAACCTTGTTTTCTCAATAATGTGAGAAATAGTTCTTGAGGATTCTCCAGGAATTTCATAAGCTAGTTTCTTTCAATGAATGTAGTGGGATTGAAAATTATGTTGTCTACTGTGGTTATGAAGGTTAGCAGTATTGTAGCTGTTAATGAATGCCATGTATTATCCATAGTGCCCATATTAATAAATAGCACTAATTAGTAATATACTCACTTAAAAAAACTGAAGATATATCAGAAATACGTCAGGTTGAAAAATCAAAATCTTCTATAATTCCATTCAATGGAGAAAACCAATCTTGAATGTTTTATTCCTCTAAATTTTTTTCTATATACGTACTACTACATTATTTTTAACATTATTAAAACTACTACTACTACGAACAGTGTTCTTGTAATAGTAGAAAACCAGAGGTAATTCATATGGCCATCATAGGGGACTTGATGACTGAGTTATGGCACATGCCTCAATACAATACTAGACATCAAGTAGATCCTTATGTACTGATTCAAAAAGATGTTGAGATCTATAAACTGACAAACATACAATATTCAAAACAGCATAGATAAATTTTTTTTGCTAAAAGTACTACTTTTAAAGACCTTTGAAGTACAGTTATTCATAAAAATGTGCCAATACCTTTTAATCTAAGATAGTCAAGTGCTTTCCATCTGTGCTACTTCTGAAATTTGCATACAGCACAGAGCATTACTGTTATATGATCATGCAAATGTCTTTCTGCTGTGAGCACTAAGCACATGCCTGCCACCAGTGGATGCTTAGCGTGTGCTTGTTTTTGTTTTGATTGCTTAACTGCTGTTTTGCTTGGGAGAGCTAAATGTAAAGAATCTTTGAGTTGGATTCTCATCTTCAATGGCCATAGGTCCTTCAACATATAATCTGGCCATGGGTCCTTCAACTATATCTAACCTCTTTGGGCCTTAAATATTTCATCTCTAAAATTTCTTTTTTGACGTAAGTGTTAAGCTACCTTCAGTTTGCTTTTGAAACGTATGAAACAGAACGTAAGTTTTAGATTAAGACTGCCATTTTCTCAGGAAATAGTTTAGTGTTTTAAAAATCAAAATGTAGTTAGTACTGGTGAAAGAGTCTGTGTATATTTCTGTAGTTTTCCACATAGCACTTTATAATTACTTAATTGGGTTAGGCTGATGGAGTATGTAATTAGATGGTGAAGTTTAAATATTCCAAAAAATTCAGACCATTTTCATTAAGAAGCAAAGAAAATCAATGTATTATGGTAGAATTTCTTATTTTTGAAATTTTATTTTTATTTGAATTTTATTTTAATAAGGAGTTATTTTGGGTTAAATCATGTTTACTTTGCTTATTATATTTCACATAGAAAGTTTTTGTCTTCCCTTCTCTTCTTGTGGTACAGGCTTCTTACAATAACTCTCACTCTGGTGTTTTCTTTTCTTTCTTTATTCCTTTTTTATACAGCTTCCATTTGCTTTGCCTTGGTCTTTGAGAGGTAAAGGGCAGATGAGATGAATAAAAGGTGCCAGGGAGAGCCAATTTCATATCTCAAGTGGACTGGGGTTGGCAGCCTAGCTGTAACCTGGACAAATGACTATTGATAAAGAATTTATTTTCTGTCATCTTTAAGGAGAACAGAGGGTGGTATAGCCTTTTATTATTTTTTTTTCTTTTAAAAAATGTTTTATTTGAAGCCTTCTTCATGAAAACTTCCAGCTGTCAAATCTTGGCACAAAGTGTGTGTTCATCTATGTGATAGTTTTTAAAAGAATCAATAGCTGCCCTAACCGGTCTGGCTCAGTGGCTAGAGTGTCGGCCTGCAGACTCAAGGGTCCCAGGTTCGATTCCGGTCAAGGGCATATATCTGGGTTGCGGGCACATCCCCAGTAGGGGGTGTGCAGGAGGCAGCTGATCGATGTTTCTCTCTCATCAATGTTTCTAACTCTCTATCCCTCTCCCTTCCTCTCTGTAAAAAATCAATAAAATATATTAAAAAAATTAAAAAGAATCAATAGCTGTTTTTTTGTTTGTTTTTGTACCAGAGAAGAAACTTTTGAAAAGCATTAAGAAAGTTTTGTGTGCAGTCTTTGCAAAGCAACTTTTTGGTGTTGAGGCATTTATACATTACTAGAGGCCCGGTGCACAAAATTCATGAATGGGGAGGGAGGGGGAGAAGGGGGGTCCCTCAGCCAGGCCTGCATCCTCTCGCAATCTGGGACCCCTTGGGGGATGTCTGACTGCTGGTTTAGGCCCGATCCCACAGGAATCCCTACGGGATCGGGCCTAAACCCACAGTCGGACATCCCTCTCGCATTCAAGGACTGCTGGCTCCTAACCACTCTCTTGCCTGATCACACCTAACCCCTCTGCCTGCCTGCCTAATTGCCCCTAACTGTTCGTCAGCCTGCCTGATCGCCCCTAACTGCCTCTGCCTGCCTACTTGATCGCCCCTAACCACTTACCTGCCTGCCTGATCGTGCCAAACCACTCGCCTGCCTGATCTCCCCTAACCGTCTGCCTTCCTGCCTGATCTCCCCTAACTGCCTGCCTTCCTGCCTGATGCCCCTAACTGCTCACCTGCCTGCCTGATCGCCTCTGCCTGTCTGCCTGATCACCCCTAACTGCCTCTGCCTGCCTGCCTGATCGCCCTTAACTGCCTCTGCCTCGGCCCCCACTGCTGCAGCTTCATCTAGAAGGATGTCTGGCTGTCCGGTCTAATTAGCATATTACGCTTTTATTATTATAGATCGTATCTGTTGCTTTAATTGAATGAAGTAAGCAGTTTTAGATGTTTCCTTGTGCCACTGTTTCAGCAATCCTTGTGTCATCTATACATACCCCTACTCACTCTACCTATGTGGTGAGTGAGTGGTAAGGAGAAGCAGTAACATTTTTAACAGGCTGGTGAACTTTTTGGAAGGAAATACTCTGAAATGTCTTTTATTAGGGTAGCTTAAATAAGAATCTTGTTTCGGTCAGGATTTTTTGGTTGAAAGATTGAAACTTAACTCTGGTTAACTTAGGAAGCAAGGGGATTTTTAGAAGCATTTTGAAAAGCTCAAAAGAATCAAAAGGAAGACTAGGGAACCCCAGCTAGGGAAGAACTGGTTACTACTAAGCTACTACTAAGAAGTACTTACTCAAAAGAAAATCAGTGCCTGACTGGTTTGGCTTAGTGGATAGAGCGTCGGCCTGCGGACTGAGGGGTCCTGGGTTTGATTCCGGTCAAGGGCATGTACCTTGGTTGCGGGCACATCCCCAGGGAGGGATGTGCAAGAGGCAGCTAATCAATGTTTCTCTCTCATTGATATTTCTGACTCTCTATCCCTCTCCCTTCCTTTCTGTAAAAAAATCAATAAAATATATTTTTAAAAAAATCAAGATAAGCATTTCATAACAAAAAGAAAAAGATGTTGGATGGCTGAATTTCATTGAATTGAAGATGCCATTGATTATAAGAAGCATTGTATTTGATGTACCACAAGAAAAAAATTGCTGCAAATTGTAACACAATAGTTTATCTCTTAGAATTTTCTTATTGAAAGATCTCATTAAGAATGACTGATTTTTAAAGAAAAAACATGACCTGCATATTCAAAAAAAGAAAAATGTAAGCAAAATAAATATGCTAAGGCAATGTTCTCACCTGGGTGAGATTTTGATCCCCCGGGGATATCTGACAGTGTCTGGAGACATTTTTGGCTGTCACAACCTGTCAGTGTTATTGTTATCTAGTGGGTAGAGGCCAGCAATGCTATTAACCACCCTGGTGTACAGGACAGCTCTCACCTCTCCCCCTGCCAAGAACAAAGAATTGTCTGGCCCAAAAGGTCAACATGCTGATAGTGAGAACCCCAGGGTTAAGGTGTTCTTAAAAACCGACTCACATTGGGTCTAGTTCTTCTGAATCACTTCTTGACTCAGGGTCTTGCTGTCCTTGTTTTTCCTCACATCGTATTCTGTGCCATCAGAACCTTGGCGACACAGCGTTCCTGAAATGATTGCTCCACTGCTGTTCCTGGGATTTTTCCAGGCTGCTGACACCAATTTTTGTAAATTGTGATGCTTATGCTCAAGTTCTGACAACTGTGCAGGACAGCTGCCTGGCATACAGCAGTGTAAGATGCTCTTAGGCATGTGAAACATAGAAAAATATCCTCCTAGGGCTATATTTGGTCAATACAGTTCATGTACACTCTGGACCATATATTTGTGGGATTGGAAATGACTTCTTGTGTGTCTTGCCTTTCCTCCCATCTAATGCAGAAGCCCTTTTACAGCCTCTCTGATTGGTAGTGCCACACTCATTTAGATCCCATTCAAAAATCATTTAAACTGAAGATATATCTTTAGGCCATTTAAGATTAAGCTGAACTCCTTTAAATCTCCACTCTTTACTATGCAGACATGCAGTTGCTTTAAAGGAGTTTTCTGCTGGGCCACAGTGATGGTGCAGCTAATTGTAAAGCACTGTGACTGTATGTATTGTATTCTCATTTCTAAAAACCATTTACTCATGAAATCTCAATTTATCTTAGATCTGATTCTGTTTTATGAGACTCTTGAGTGATTTGCTTAGTTAACAAAATCATGCCCCAAAATATCACTGACATAATATTAGTACATGCACTAAACGTTGAATTTAATTTGGAATTATAGTTTTGCTTATCACACCATCTAATGGAGGGAATAGTTGTTTTGTGTATTGGGAGTCAAGAGTAAATTAAATGCTCATGTCAGCAGTCTGTTTTTGCTGTAACACTCTTATCGTGTGTTTTGGATAATAGCTGACCATATTGTGTTGTAACTATAGCAGGCCAATATAGCAAGGACATAATATCCCAGTTTGAGTACAGACTTTTAAAATGTGATTTGCTTCTCTCCTGTGCTCTGCCTCCAAAAGTCAGTCTTTGACAGCAAGAATAACGTGACTGCTTCTGACCTCTGACCTTTGGCATTTGAATTTCACCTCTACCTATAAAAGCAAGTGAAAGTGTTTCAGTTTTAATAACTTTTCTTCAAGAAAACAAGAAGAAGGGGAATACCTACTTGATATTGTAACTAGCTACACATCAACCAAGATTACTTGCTTGCTGTTTTTAAATGGACAACTGATGAGATTTCCCCCACTTTAAATTACTTGGATAATTACATTACAGCTAATTAATTTGATTTAATAAGTGATTTAATAAAGTAATCATAAATTTTATTAGCTGTATGGGTAAATTCGAATATAGTACAGTCCATTAATTTTTTTCCTCTTATAGCATGAATTAAGGGCTTAAAGATTTGGGGACTTTTCAGTTTCCTGTAGTAAAGGTGAAATTTATAGGGCTGGTACTTTCTGTTTAAATTCATTATATAAAAGAGTTCATTTCAATTTTATGAATAGATATTTTCTGCCTCTGGAGGAAAAAGCTGAAAAAGGAAGGAGGAAAGAATCCACTAGAGAAAAACAGGGTTTATGGGTTAGCATCACATTGGAAATACATAATGTGGGAAATCATCTACCTAATGTACAATTACACAGTTATGATGAAATTACATGCCTTCAGCCTGAACCTGCATGTAATCTCTAGGTATATACTATCACTAAAAAAGAAGAAAAAGAGAAACCGACTTTCAGGGAACAAGTACTTTTTGATAACTAATATTTATCAATGGCTTCTTGTAAAGTGCGGTTTTGAAGTGAATAACATCAGTTAGTAGTGAGTATTTTCTCTTGGCACTTACAACTATTATAGGCAATTGCATTTCATTTCTAATTAATAAATATTTGCAAAGAAGATGGTTGCAGAAATTTGAGTTATAAGTCTTCAGTGACACACACTCTGCTGTGATGTGAGCTTATTTCTCAGTTCTGGTTCCAATAGGAGTAGTGGAGTCTTTGTTAACATTATCTACAAAAATGTTCCTGCATATATCTGCCATATAGGAGATCCTTCTGCATATAAAAGTCCAGATATTTTAGATTAATTTTCTTATTAACCCCATTGTAGCCTTGTTTTTAAAAATGCATGGTATTGCTGTTGTTTTGCATGCTTCTAGTCCACTCTGCTTAAAAGTAGATAAAGACATACCAGTTCTCAAGGACGCTCACATCCTAGCCTCCTGGTCCTTTTCACTGGAAGTTGGTTGGAAGTGCTGTGTCGGTACCAGGAATCATGTGCCATCTGCTACTTTATCTTTTTCTTCAAGTGCCACTTTCCTATTTTTAATAGAGATAACTGCTTCCTATAACCAACAAATATAGAAGGTTGGATTACTCAGTCTGTGTTTTATTCACATCTCTTTACTTATTTTTCCAAATCCAATTTTCTCTCCTATTCAATGTTATGCACTTGTAGAGCCCTGCCCAGAATTCAGTTTGAGAAGCTATTTTTACACTGTTGGAACATTAAACCTGGACTGGAATTAATCTAATTAATTCTAAGCATGCATAGAATCAGCTTTATATCAGACTCCTTCTTTATTGGTCGTGTTAGCAGCAGTGATGTTCAACCACTTTTTGTTCAGATGTTTCTTTTGACAGTAATTACAGTGTTTTCTCTTGTGAAGCATAGTGTTTGATGTAACTTGTGCCAAAGTTGGTTTCTGCCTTTGGAATTTTCTAGGAATTGGTTTCTGGATGTGCCATAGTTATAATAATCCTTGCTGAAGTTTCTCTATTACTCAGAGCAATCTAGGGGTAAGGGGAGAGGGGGTTGTAATGTACCCTATAAATAATTTATCATTCCTTACATAAACTATTAATGTTTATTGTCAGTATTATCACTGTTTTAAAAACACCGATGACTGAAATAGATATATGTAAAATTTTTCACTTTGTAGCAGAATCAGGACATGAATTGCATGGCCCCATAACCCTACACTGTCTGATTGAATCATTCTCTCTCATTATTTTGTAAATGTTTATTCAAAGGACACCCAACATGGCACTTTGATATAAAGCTGATTCAAGTGCCATCAGACTATTGTTAGGACTAGGGATTTAGAGCTCTGTCAGCCCCTTCCCCTGTTCTCTTCCTGGAGGCCTAAGAATCGTTCAACCAGCTGTAATGCCTTTTCAGGGTGATTTTCTCTCAAAATTGGACAGTGTGCAGGAGCAAGGAGTATACTTTTTTTGTGCAAATAGCATTGTTGGATGAGTTAGTTCTGTTTCCGTTTTAGAAGGGTTGGGCGGGGGGTGGCCAGATGTCCATTTCCTTGAGTCCAGAATTATGGGCAGTGGTCATATTGTTTGGGCCTCACCCTGGCTGAGTCCTCAGTCCTGGGCCTTCTGGAAGCCGTCTGCTGATCCTGCTGGTAATGAATGCTGTGTGAGGAGGAGTGGAAAATGTGAGGCCCTTCTATGGCAGTTCACTCTGGAAACAGTGGGGAAATGTGCAAAGAGGGTCCCTGTACATTTCCTCTCTCGACCTGACCAGCTTTGCCTAGAGCCTCAAGTTGAAAAGAAGCCTAGGCAACGTGGCTGTGAATCAGATGTCGATTTTTCTCAGCATTGTAATACCTCCCTCCAAATATTGGCACATTTTTATGTTTAAGTAGTAGCCTCTTCTCTGGTTGGAGAAAACTATTAAAAAGAGAGTAGCTCATCTTAAGTTTTTGTTAAATGTTTTGTTGAGAGATGAAGCAGTTTATAGATGACACACACATAGAATATGCACATCGGGGTCACATGCTTTCTGTTATAAAAACCATTACAGAGTACAGGACACATATGCCCAACTAAAATGGAAAAATTTAAAGAAAAGGTAGTATTATGTTATTTACTGTTTGCTCAGTGCTGTTCCGAACACTTTATATATTTTAACTCATTTTATCCTCATAACACCTCTGTTACCCCACTTTATAAATGTAGAAACTGAGAGGTAAAGAAACTTGCCAAGGCCATATGTAGTAAGTGGTGGGTCTGGGACCAAATTGGCCCTTATGCCCAAATTCTTGAGAATTTGTGCTTAAAGTTAATATTCTTTGACTACAGAGGCTATAACTTACTATTGAACACTTGCTTTTGTGCACATTTTCAGTGATGGCAATTTGAATTTCTTGTTAGCCTAAGACTGGGAACATTTTTCTTATTGCACAACTGGGGTGGGGGCAGACTATGTGGAAGCAGGTGGTGCCGTGCCCCAGGAGCTTCAGATATGAGTATCTGCTTCTGGTCAGTGAGGCACAGGTGTGCTCAGTGGCATTCTGCAGAGTTCTGGGGAGCAATGTGGGTCCTTCCACTATGTGCGAAGCAATAAAGAGGCATAGTACTTTAATGGTTGATCGTAGTGTGGAAATTTTGCATTTCTCCTGTATTCATCCTTAGGCTTTCTTTCTTTCTCTTTTTTTTTTTTAAAGGAGACTTGGACTCATTCTATTATTTTGTGTTGGTTGTGTTGCTTGTGTTGGAGTTTGTTTTATAGTATTTATTGTTTATTTGCCTTTTGTGTGATAGTCAAAGTATTTTGATAAGTCACCATCTTTAGTCTAAAAGCTTACATATTTTTAAACCAGTCTTTAAAATTAGCTGCTGGGACAGTGTACCTCTGGAACTAGAATGTGGATTCCTCTATTGACTACTGTGCAGCTGCAGCACAGGGACAGTTCATTAATTACATACCATTTCCACTTGCTTCCTTCCATAGAGCACCAGGGAGCTCCACTGGGCTTAGACCATTTCCTTTGGAAATTTTTAAAGTTATTCCATTAAAATGCTTCTAGTGTGAAATGGCATTGAGTATATAGAATAAAATTAGAGGTTAACCATATAAATGTTTAAGATAATGATTTGCGTTTAAGTGCCTTCACGATTTCTTAGACCAGATCTCTTAAATTTCCTATTTCCTGGTGCCATTTTGTGAATGCTAATGTAAAATTTCTTCAAAATCCACAAATTTTAATTTTGCTTACTGGATAGGCTGATGGATTAAAACCAAATCAAATAAAAACAAAATAAAAAAGTCAACTGAAACCATTAATTTAACATGGATATGCCTATTAATTTAAAAATAATACCCAACAGAGTTTCTGCAATTTTTATTATTACTACAGAATCTGGTAGGTTTGACTTAGAAAGATCATTCCATAAATGACTGAAAACATGGATAATGTTGATTTGTCTAAAAAAAGGTTACAAAAGAAATATACATCTACTGAAGAAATTAAAATAATACTGAATATAAAAAGTTAGTCATCCTCTGCCCTTCTAAAGTTGTTCGCTACATTCTTACCCTAGGGAAAATGTTTTCCTAACAGTGTTTTATATAAATATTTTTATACAAAACAAAACTGAAGTAATAATGTTGTATAACTTGCTTTTGTTTTTTGCACCCAATCATATATTGTGGTCCTCCTCTTGTGTACAGTTTACACTGATCTAGAATAGACTTTGATCTGATAATGTATACCATTTAAGATTTTATCTAAGAAAAGTAATATTAATAGTAATAATAATATAAAATAGTAAGTAATCATATGCAATAGTAACAGGTAGTAGTTTTGAACATGTTCTTTGTCCCAAGCACTGGTCCAAGCACTTTGTACGTATTGAACACTTAGTAATCTCATAGCAACCCCGTGAGGCAGATTGTGATCTGCTGGTACCTGACTTTATAGATGGGGTGGTTGAAATACCTAGAGATTCATTAGCTTATCTTACCTAATAATAGACAAACATGTAAATTGACCATTCCTCCGCTACGCCCATAGCCAATCAGGAGCGAGTATGCAAATTAACCTGCTGATGGCAGGTTAATTTGCATATGCAGGTGCGGAGTGGCCAGGAGGGGCAGGATGCCTGCTATGAGGGGGATGGGGGGCGCACAAAGGGAGCTACAGGAGTGGTGCTCTGGCCAGTAGTGAGGACTTGCAGGCTCCCAGGTGGCCAGGAGCAAAGCCAGGGGAAGGAAGGCCTATTCTTGTACGAATATTGTGCACCGGGCCTCTAGTAGTCACATAACCAGAAAATAGAGGAGTTGGGACTTGAACCCAGGCAGTCTGGAATCTGAAGCCACACTCATCATTGCTCTATTGAACTGTGTCTCAGAGAGGCTAAATTAAATTCCGATCAAACAGTGATGGGTTACCTGTTATACATCAGTCCGAGCCTCTAACTGAGGCTCTTTTGATGTGGTTGACTGAAGATTTATGTTTTTCAGGTTTCAGTGTAGTCAGTTTTGCCTTGATTGTGGAGCTCATTAAATAAGGAATTTAGTTTTGAAAAGAATTCACAAATGAAGGGACCTTTTTGATATATATATTTTTGGTTCACAGGACTATATTTTGAAATAAAACTGTCAAAATACTGTCAAATACTGGGTGAAAAATTTATATTTCTATAGGTTTTTATGTAAAATGTTAGAAATTGTGTATTTTTTAATGAATATAACTGTCAACTGTACAATTCAGTTTGTGTAAGACTGAAGAAAAGGATCCCAAACTCTTGTTCTGGTGAGTTTGTATAACCTAAATTATTTATCAGCTCTAGGTAGGTTTGACTTGGAAAGCACTTTTCTCAAACGACTGAATAGTTGGATGTTAGTCTAACAAAAATTGAGGGTAACATCAGAATTTTGATTACTGATTATTCTTTTTTAGAAATATGCTTTTATTGATTTTTATAAAAAGAAGAAAGGAGTGGAAGGGAGGGATGGAGGGAGAGAGAGAAAGAGAGATACATTGATGAAACATCGATTGGTTACAGAGAGAGAGAGAGAGAGAGAGAAAGAGAGAGAGAGAGAGATGCATACATTGATGAGAGAAACATCCATTGGTTACCTCCCGTATGCACGCACCCTGACAGGATCTAATCCTCAACCTGGGTATGGTCCCTGACCAGGAATCGGACCGGCAACCTTTGCACAGGATGACACTCAACCAATTGAGCCACACCAGCCAGGGCTGATTATTGCTTATTTTTGTTCCCTTTTTCTTGCCTTTCTGTCTCTTCTTTCCCCCTTCCAATTAATTAGCCCTGGTTTCTCTACTTTTAAAATATATTGCAAGTCTATTATTTCTCACCATTTCATCCCTACTTAGCTAAGCCAGTGCTTCTTGAATGGGGGGACTTTTGCCTCCACACCTCCATTGGACATTTGGCCATGTCTGGAGATCTTTCAGGTTGGAGGGTGCTCCTGACATGTAACGGATAGAGGCCAGGGATATGCCTAAATATCCTACAGGCCACCTATCCCACAGGACAGATCTCTACAATGAAGAATTCTTAGGTCCAAATGTCAGTAGTGCCGAGGTTGAGAAACCACATGAGGCTCTTTGGCCCCTTGAGTGTGGCTCTTCCACAAAATACCACGGCTTGGGCAAGTCTATTTTGAAGAAATGGCGTTAGAAGAAGTTTAAGTTTAAAAAATTTGGCTCTCAAAAGAAATTTCAATCGTTGTACTGTTGACATTTGGCTCTGTTGACTAATGAGTTTGCAGACCACTGGCCTATGCCATTGTCACTCTCACTTGTATATTGCAGTCTCCTGCAGGGAGCCACTCTTCTCTCCCAGATTCTACTCTTCACTAAGCAGTGTTAATGCGTTTTGAATCATGGCAGTTTTTTTTACTTAAAATCCTTTAACGGCTTTTCATTAGATTTAGCTTAAAGTCCAAACCTTTCCCTTGACCTTCTAGTCCTCTTCTCCCCTTTATATATTTATACACTCATACGTCATCTCTTACCAAATTTCATTGAATGTTTCAGCTATATTTGTGACCAAACCTGTTTGTGCCTGCAGCTGTTTGCCTAGAATACTAGTATTCCCTGTTCTGCATGGCTGGTTTCCTCTTACTATTCGGGCTTTGCTGATAGCTTTTCCTAAATATTCTTTCTTTCTTGTCCTCTCTGTTAGTTGTCATTTCTGTCCACGTAAGAAAAGTCCAAACCTATAAGAATTTTTTGAATTTATTTGAGCCCAACTGACGACAATTGCTGGGAAGTAAAATCTCAATGGATTGAGAAAATGCTCTGGAAGATGACGGGAATATGTAAGGGGGTTTCATGCAATTCATTGGTGGTAGATTATAGGGAGTTGAGAGAAAGCAAAGATGGGAAATCTCTGGGATTGCATAAAAAATAAAACGAACAGATATATACTTCTTTTACATTGGTGGGTATAGGATAGTTAACAATTAACATTTACAGCGCATAGACATGGCATGCGGGGAACAAGAGACAATGAGGGGTTCTGTGGTCTCCTGTTCTGGTGGGAGGTTGTGCCCTGAGGGGTCTAGGAAAAGGATATTACTCTGAAATCCAAAGGTATGTTATCCTAGATAAAAAGAGTAAATAGACAGGCTCAGTTAAGGTAAAGATTGACCTTGGTCAGGGAAGATACTGATCTAGAACATGACTATCTGCCATGACTTGCTTTTAGTTAAGTTTTACCCAGACCATCCTATGTGGTTACTTGAGGTCTCTGAGTTGTAAGGCCTGCAGGCCTTCCCTGAGCTTGTCAGGTTTACTGAATGACCCTTTTTGTCCACATTTCTTTGCTTTGTTTCTTGATAGCACTTTATTTGTTTTATTGACTGCCTCTTCCACTGGAATGTAAAACTCATTGTCTGTCCCATAGTAAGTGTCAACAGGAATGTATTACTAAATTACAGCTATATTTTATGGTTGTGGGTAAGTAGATTAAAATGGAATAGAATTTGTCCAAAAGGAAAAAGAGGCAGGAGAATTCTGTGGCAACAGCAACTATCATTTAATAATAGCCTACTGTTTACCAGATGCTGTGCTGTACCTTTGATTATATTAACCCTGAGCATCCCCAGAGCCTTTTGCGGAGTACTGCCTTAGCTCTATGGCAGCCTGTAAGGTGATGCCCCTCACATTACCCCAGGATCCAAGGCTGAGTGCCCCCTCACCCTGCATACACACACACCAAACTGGGGTACAAAGTGGTCGCTCTGCTCTTTCTGGGTTTATTTCACAATCAGAATGCAGCTCAGAGAGACTGAGTATCTGCCTAAGGCTGTGTTTTTGACAAAAGGCAGCCTCAGAATTCAAATACAGTTCTCCTACTCCAAGACTCTCCCCAGCATTTCCCTTTCAAATTTTATTGGCTCTTAGATAACAGCTGTGTTCCCTACTTGTAGACCTAATTGGCTTTTCTTTTTTTGATATGGAGACTTCATTTTTAGCTTCAGAGGCAGCAATTTCTTTGGTTTCAGGTGACTTAGGCAAAAAGGATCTACTATTCCCTCCTCTCCTGCTTAGTAAGCATTGTCTAAAAGCAAAAAACGGATGTTAAGAAAATACTAGAGGCCCGGTGCACGAAATTCGTGCACGGGGGGTGTGTCCCTCAGCCCAGCCTGCACCCTCTCCAATCTGGGACCCTGCAAGGGCAGTCGACATCTCTCTAACAATCCAGGACTGCTGGCCTCCAACTGCTCGCCTCCTTGCCTTCCTGATTGCCCCTAACCGCTTCTGCCTGCCAGCCTGACCACCCCCTAACCACTCCCCTGCCAGCCTGATGATGCCTAACTGCTCCCCCACCAGCCTGATTGCCCCTAACTGCCCTCCCCTGCAGGCCTGGTCACCCCTAACTGGCCTCCCCTGAAGGCCTGGTCACCCCTAACTGCCCTCCTCTGCAGGCCCAGTCACCCCCAACTTCCCTCCTCTGCTGGCCTGGTCACCCTTAACTGCCCTCCCCTGCAGGCTTGATCGCCCCCAACTGCCCTCCCCTGCTGGCCTGATTGCCCACAACTGCCCTCCCTTGCAAACCTGGTTCCTCCCAAATACCCTCCCCTGCTGGCCATCTTGTGGTGGCCATCTTGTGTCCACAGGGGGCAGGATCTTTGACCACATGGGGGCAGCCATTTTGTGTATTGGAGTGATGGTCAATTTGCATATTACTCTTTTATTAGATAGGATTGAGGCCTGGTGCATGGGTGGGGGCCAGCTGGTTTGCCCTGAAGGGTGTCCCGGATCAGGGTGGGGGTTCCCTTGGGGTGTGGGGCAGCCCATGCAAAGGGCCTGTGGTAGTTTGTAGGCCGGCCACTCCCCCTGGTGACCCAAGCAGAGGCCCTGGTATCTGGGGTTTATTTATCTTCTATAATTGAGACTTTGTAGCCTTGAGTGGAGCCTAACTTCCAGCTCACTCCATGGCTGCAGCCATTTTTGTTGGGATTTATTTATCTTCTATTATTGAAACTTTGTAGCAGAGGCCAAGGCAGGCCAGGGCTGCAGGAGCTTGGCTTCCTCCATCGCCAGGGGCCACTCAAGCCTCCTGCTTGCTGCAGCTCCATGGCTGCAGCCATCTTGGTTGGGTTAATTTGCGTACTTGCTCCTGATTGGCTGGTGAGCATGGCTTGTGAGTATAGCGGAGGTACGGTCAATTTGCATATTACTCTTTTATTAGATAGGACAGTCTGGGTTTTGGGTTATTTTTATTGGCAACCAAAAACAGACTCAAAATTTGTAACGACAGGTACAATGTAATATATTCTGTATGCACTCATATTTATGAGCCTGACCCTCAATGTGCTTTGTAGAAACCTTTGGGCCTTGATTATTGGGACGAAGTCAGGAAGTCTGTGGCTCTGTCCATGTACCTCTGATTAGTCCCCATGAACCCTGTCAAAGGCATTCCAATTTTCCATCGAACATTTTGGTGCTTTCAGTTCCAGAGGGACTTGGATGCACATGGATTTATGTCATGGGAATTTGCATCCGTTACCTACTTGGTTTGGTGACAGTTTCTTTTGTTGAAACCTGAGAGATCATCCTTTCTTCCCTTATCCTGCCTTCCTCGGCCTTCCTGGCTCCTAGGAATCAGTGTCCACTCAAGGCACCAGGGGAGACAAAAGCCTCAGGGTGGCCCCCGATTGTAGATTGTTGTGCGTTTGAATGTTTCTGTACCTTTCTAGAGGTGAACCTTGTCATCAGCTTCATGCTCTCTTGTATCTATCCTCCTACTACCTTTACATGTGTTTTTTTTTTTCTTGATTTTTTGTTTGTTTTTTCATTTTCTAGCAGCTTGTCATAGGAATGACACACACTCAGCAAACTCAGCTTTAGACAGCATTTTGCAGACAAGAACAACAAATTCACTAGTTAGGGAACAAAGTGAGAGAAAAATGAAGAACAATATTAGAAAAGAACCCTTTGGGAAGCTGCACAAAAAAATGTTATATTAAAATCGATACCAGGGCTTGACCTTTTGTGGTACTGTATATTTTAAAGCCTTCTATTGATTCTTTTTTAATAACATGTTTATTCTAGTTTACTGACATAAGACTAGGGAGAATACAAAAAGAAAAGATCAAATCCTTTATTGTGGTGGTCATTTAAATTTGTCTCAGGCATTTTTTATAGCTGACTAGTATTGTCTTTATGTATTAACATAGTATATCATTTTTAAACAGAACGAGAGGCTGAGAGATGTTATAAAAATGGCAAAGTGACTTTTAAGATGTACTTTTATTGAAAATATGCTGGCCTTGCGGTGAAATACAAGTGTGCCTCCCTGCCCCCCTCCCCCCAAATTAGAATTCCTTGCTTTTCTGCATGTGTGTAGAAGACAGAAAAGTCTCATTTTGATTTTTTTTTCCCCCAGTCCTGAAAACCATCAGTAGTCATGCCGAGTCTGGGAATATTTGGTGACAATTCTCTGCATAAAGTCAGCTGTTTCTTACTGCATTCTAAAGTCAGAATGTCCATGCATAGGAAATCTCCCCACCTGACCATTTTGACCAATTTTTCCATTTCAAAGACAGAAATATTCATTGCTTTTCACTGTGAGTGGCCATTTGTACTACCTTGAGGAAGGCAGTCCTCTTAAAGGTGTCATCTGGTCATGAATTTATTGCACTCTGTTCATCTCCTCCAGTTAATCGGGGGGAAAAAAATTTAATTTTCTAACTTCATTCAGATGATTTTTCTGAACATACAGATATTAAGAGGTATCCAGAACAGCAGGAAGGACTTGAAAGATACACCTGGAAAGGTTATTCTGTAAATGGCAAATTAAATGAGATTCAACCTGTAGAACATCAAGTTAATAGGCTTGGGGAGAAATGCTTGGATCTAATTCATGATTTTAATATAATAGTCCTGTTGTTTATGGGACATCTGATATCACATGTTGAGAAGCCAGACAGCAATTCCAGGAAGGCTGTAATGAATTAGAGGACATTTTGAAAGGGCAAATAAATTAATCAAGATGCTGAAAGGCACAAAAGATTGGGAGACGAAGATTGCAATGTATTATATCATTGTGGGGAGAAGGCTCAGCAGAGCTTGGGGGCCCCAAGGAGGTGCAGAGAGTTGCTCCTTACCTTTGGGTGTTTAAATGCTCTGAGGATCTGGAGTCGGCATCAGGTGTGACATAGTCATCACTGTGCCCACCTTCGGTGGCCCCTTAGGCAGTTGATAAGGGAATTGTTTCCTGAGTACTGACCCTGTCCCCACTACTCCTGGAGTTCATCCCTGCTTGTTTCTCTTATCTTGTTCCATAGTCGATTCTTTATTGTAAGCTGGTGTTGGGGGGAAGCCCAAAAGTCTAAATTCAGGATCGATTCTGAAGAAATGACACATGGCCTTATTCAAATTTATGAGTTTTAATAGGAGAAAATGATATTCTTGGGCAAAGCAGCTGCTTGCTCCCAGTAGTGGCCAGCTGGCAAGAGATCCACTCCCTTCCAGGACAGGGTCTCTTTTTTTATAGGGGGTTAATAGTAAAACCATATGGTAGGTAGTGACATAGACCACCAGAAAGAACAATGCATTCATAAGTTAACAGTTAACATCAGGCAATTATCACACTGTATACATTCACTAACCTCTTTCATGGGGCCTGACGTTTATCTTTGAGTGCATTGCGGCTTTCTGGGTAGCCAGCCACACCCGAGGCTACAGAGAGTTAAACAGTCACAGAAGATTAAACAGAGAGCCCAACATTTCCCATACGCCTTTGCTGATGGAGACATATTGCATTTCTGAGCTCCCCTATACCTGGTCTCCGTTTCTATGTTCTCTCATCTCACCCATAATATCTTCCTAGCACCTTAGAATATCTATGGATCAAAGCAAAAGTCACAGGATAGTAAAAAGAAGTGTGTTTTTTTTTTTCCTAATCACAAAAATAATATACATGTATAGACAATTAGAGAAATGCAGCTAAACAAAATGAAGAAAATGAAAGTTGCTATAATCCCACTAGTAACACAAAGCCATTGTAAATATTTTGGTATACAGGCATTAACATGTAGGAGCAAGTAACAGAAGTGGTGTCATATTGAACCTGTCATTTTCCCAGGCTTATTTATTTTTGTTCTTAAGATATATCATGGACTGTTTTGTCATTAGATAAATTCATGGCAGTTCGCTATTAGACATTTAGTCTTCCCAACAAAATGGTTTGAAAATGTTTCACTATTATGAACACACTGTTTTAAATGTTATTGTTATTAAATTTATCGGTAGCCAGTATTATTTCCCTAGGGTAAATTTCTGTAAGTGGAATTACTAGATCAAAGGTTATGTAAAATACTATTATTGTCAAATTACCTTCAAGAAATTGGGTTAGTTAACTTACTACGAATATGAGTCCCTGCTTGTGTCTCACTGTTTGGGAACACAGTAGTAAAACCATTGTTGTTTTATATTATGCCCATGTCACCATGTCTTATTTATCTATTCCTTTGGCAAGTATTTTCATTATTTCTAGATGGGTGGTTTTTAGTGTGATGGAATAGTCTTGTTGTTGGTCTTGTTACTAATGGAATAAATGCCATGAGAGTTTAAGCACCTGGCAAATACTTGCCAGATCATTTTGGGTTATTGTGAAGCCCATGTAGTTTAAAAAAAACCCCTCAATTTAAACTGTAATTTAATTTTAATAATGTTCTCTTGTTATCTGCGGTAAGATATAAAAACCTGCCACTGAGGCCTGATCCAGCTGATGAGATACAATAGATATACAACATTGAGAGACAGTATGCAGCTGGTGGTCTCCGTTTGCCCCAGAGTGAACTCAATGATATTTCTAAGCCACAACAGATCTGGCCTAAATTTGATTTAGGTATTCGAGCAACTTGCTGTATCTGTGAACGTGTGATTGTCATAAATCAAGCATCAGTAGAAGAAATAAACAAGCTTTGAGTTATTTGCAGCTTTATGAACAATGCCCTGCACATAGTATGTACTAAATAAAGAACTGTTGAATGTTGAATTTGACCATACTTTTATCTGTTGAAGGATAATGTGTTTGCTTTTATACTTGCTACAAAAATAAATAAATAAATAAATAAATGGAAAATCAATCAAATCTGAAGATTCAGATGAAAAAACGTGGCAAGTGAAGTGGATGATTGAACTCTAAGCTTAAAAAAGTTACATAGCTTACATTTTTTTTCTTGATTCTCTATAATTACCTAATATTACATTTGTAATTAGCATAATTACTTTACATTAATGTTCTTATTATTTTAAAAAATATAAGTAAATATTTTTGCTAGAACTTTTCTTGATTCCAGACTAATAGCAGATGCACAAAACTATTTCATTGTTTAGGTTCACCCTGGAGTGAGGGAGCCTGGAGACATACATGCCCCTCACTCTTACACTCCACATAATGCTGTTTAAGATCATGAAATGGCATGTTAGAGATGAAGAGATTTTAGTGTGTGCATGGGTATATTTTGAGACAAAAAACAACCCAGAATTGGGAATCAGAAGACCAGGATTCTAGTCCTGCTATCTCTACTTATTAGCTATTTCAGCATTTTCCTTACCTTTAAAAAATGAAAACAATTATACAAGAGTAAAATCTCTTATAGTATTGTAGTGAAGATTCAATAATATACTGCATTTGCCCCATAAGCTTTTGTAATAATGCTATTTTTAATAACAATACAAACAATAATGATTATTACCACAACTACTTCTGTAACTATTAATCTTGTGAATTACAAATATTACTGTGGAGGTTTCATGCATTCGTTAAACCAGCAGAACCCAAATATACTTTATTCAATTTGCTGTATCACTCCTGAACCACAGTGATCTATTTGGTACTGGATTTGAAGCTTTTCTTCATTGTGGAATATTGTGTGTTTAAAAAGTTTCTCTTGCTTCTTTCCCACCTGGGTCTGGAAACTATTCTCCCTTCACATTGCATTTTTATTCATATTACCTTTCTTCTGCTCCTTAATTACCCCAGTGTCTTTAATTGTTCTCATTCTTTTGGACATAAATCATAATTCAAGTTCAACCAGGAGCTAAGTTAGCCTGGCCTCTATGCTGGATATTGCTTTAAATCTTGGGGTCGTTTCAGTTTTATTTTTACTTGTAAGTCAGTTTCTTTGAAACTTGCCTTTTGCTGTCATAGCCCATCTTTGCACTGCTGTCAGAAGAGCTAGCTCTGGTGAATACACCTTCAGGGGATGGTGTATTCATTTGCCAGGGCTGCTATAAAAAAATAATTCCTCAGACTGGGCGGCTAAAAAAACAGAAATTTATTTTTCCATGGTTCTGCAGGCTGGAAGTCCAAATAAAGTGTCAGCAGGTTTGGTTTCTCCTGAGGCCTGTCTCCTTGGCTTGCTGATGGCTGCCTTCTCTCTGTGTTTTCAACGTGGCCTTTTTTTCTCTAGAGCAGCAGTCGTCAACTTGTGGTCCGTGAGGTCCGAAAGGTTGGTGACCACTGCTCTAGAGCACATCTCTGATGTCTCTTCTTATATGGACACCAGTTCTACTGGATTAGGGTCCCAGCTTTCTGATTGCATTTAACCATAATTACCTCTTTTAAAGAACCTATCTCTAAATACAGTCTTATGAAGTATAGGAAGGACACAATTCAGTCCATAAAAGATGGACAGATTGGCAGATGCAAAAATTGATGGGCATGGTTTTATTTTATAGCTCTTCCTCAGCAGAAAATGATCCTTCTAGTAAATCTTTAAGGTATCTTTCAGGTCTGAAATTCTAAGTGTTGATTTTCTAATGGAAGTTATTTGCATCAGGGCTCTCCAGTGATTGTGGCTTGAAGTTTTAAGAAGGGTTAGGGTTAGGATTTCACTGACTTATAAAAATGTCATGTGTCCCTATTCATCTATTTTTTATCTAAGTAGTTAAGGTTGTGGTAGTAAAACAGGTGGGCCAAAGAGTGCCAGTCAGAGGTGGCAAATTATTATGGGCAAGGTGGTGCATTGAAGTACAGAGCCTCTGCACGTGTGAAATGGAAGAGTATCTAAATCTCAACTTGACAACTCACTATAAATTGTAGTGCTTTGTCCTGGTAAGGAAGTTAAATTGGTCTTTATTGCCACATGGTGCTTGTTCATGGATGAAGGACAGTGATGGAATTATCCTTTCCTCAATTATTAAAGTTTTGAGTTATGTGAGATTTCACCACGTTTATGTATGTTACACAGATAAAAATAAAAGCTCAGTGGTGGTATTTGTTATCCTTACTTTTGCTTTTAAAAAAATAATGATTTATTTTGTTTTCCCTAGGACTGACCCAAATCCAGAAAGTTTAATTTACCATTTAAAGCTCATTTTTAAAGCACACAGGTCTCCTGCTATTTTAAGAGCTTGTTTGCCAATTTTGTACTCCTTCAGCCCTGTAGACCTGGGTCTTAGGGGCTTTTTGAGAATTGCCAGTATGGGAGTTTCAAGTTTGACAAGCAATTTTCTGCAAATCTTGTTGCATATTGTCTTTGAAACATTTATCTTACACGAAAATTGGCTTTTGGAGATTCATCTTTATTCATTTTAATATGTAGATAGATCCTTAATGCTTTTAGGATTATTTTTTTTCAAAACTGTCTGAATTGACCTCATTGGTTTCTTCTATTTTTACTCCATTTACATACTCCCAGATATATATAAAATTAATTCTTAGAAATTAAAAAAAATTTTTATATGCATTTTCAATGACTTAGCCATTTCATTTCACACTGGAAACTAATGAAACATAACAATGGTTACTCACTTTCATTTTTATTCTTGTTCAGTCTCTACTTAAATAGTAAATAAATATCATTGCAACATTCATTGCCAACATTAGTGTATTGTATATGAAGTTTTCAGGAGGCATTACTGTTATGTGACATTTAATGGAAGGGCAATTTTAATAAGGGTTCTATAGATACTTGAAAAGAAAAAAATTATAAATGTGTTCAATAGCACTACTGCTCTGAGTTAATTCTGTTTAAAAAGCTGAAAATGAATTAGAAATTAAAGCAGTGTTGTAGTCTCTAAGAGTATTCTTATATGAGTGGTTTTGTTTTTTATTTCTGAAGTGCTTACCTTCATCCAGGTTATCTCTCTATAAAGAATGCCCTTTGTGAACTGTTACATACTCCAAATAAAATTATTTTAGTAGTAGGAAAGCCTAATGATTTCTACCATTATAGTAATTGCCATCCACCTACATTATGAGGGCAGAAAACGGGCTAAAGGTTATGTTGTTTTGGAGTTGGAGATGTGATTTGAATGTAGCTTTGTGATCTTGAATAGGTGATTTACCCTTCTATACCTCAGTTCGCTCAGTTTTGAAATTGGGTCAAGTAAGAATGCCAACCTGATAAACTTGTTGTGTGAAGGTTAAATAAGATGATATATATAGTGCCTGGCACACCATCATTAACCAATACAAAATGCTTTTCTTACAGAGAACTCTTCTCCCTGAACTGAAGAGCAGTAGAATATGATGGTTAAGAGTGTAGTGGGTCAGATGGGTAGGACTTGAATCCCAACTTTATGGGTTACTAGTTTGGAAACTACATAGTGTATTACTTAACTTCTTCAGGGGTCAGTTTTCTCTGTAAGATGGAGGACAATAATAACATCTCCACCCTTGGGTTATTTTCAAGATTATTTTGAGGATTAAAAGGGACATCCTAGCACAATACAGAGACTCACACAGAATCATAGTAAATATTCCATAAATGTGATCTATCTTACACATCTATCCATGTTGTAGAGAGTGAAAAATCTCTGTCTAATGTTCTCTGCATGTGGCCTTTCTAATTTCTTCTTGCCTTTATCAATTCAAGGAAGGTAGAAAGTCTATATTGGTGAAAATGAAGGAAAAACACACTAAATGAAGCTAGGTGAACTTTTTCTTTTTTGCCTGAGCCATTGATGGTCTTTTCCCAACGTTATGCCCATGTCTAGTTTCAGAAGTGCTAAGTGGGAGGAATGAGGGCATTTTTTCCTTATTAGATTACTGATATTTTAGTTTGAAAAATATTTTTTATATATATATATATAAATATATATATAATATAATATATATATTGTATATATGTATTATATATATATACATATATATATATATATATATATATATCACACACATACACACACACTAGAGGCCTGTTGTGCGAAGTGTATACACACACACACACACACACACTAGAGGCCTGTTGCACAGATTCATGCAATAGGCTTTCCTTCCCCTGGCTGCTGGCACCGGTTTTCCTCCGGCACCCGGGAATCAGGCCTTTGCTCCGGCCGCAGCGGAGAAGCCAAGCCTCTTAAGTTTTCAGTCTTCGCTCTGCGCCTATATATGCAAATTAACCCAACATTTTTTATTGGGTTAATTTGCATACTCACTCCTGATTGGCTGGTGGGTGTCACAGAGGCACAGTCAATTTGCTTCTTTCTCTTTTATTAGTGTAGATATATATAACTTCTAAATTGCTATTGGTGCTCAATGGTTGGTTCTTACGTATTTGTGCCTTCACTTTTTTTGCTTGCTCAGAAAATTATTTTCAAGGGCTGGGAAGACACTGTGAAGTCCACAGGACTCTGCTGCTAGAGTATTGGAGTATTACTTGGGAGGGAAAGGGGTGCAATTGATTTTCTGAAAGGAGAGCCAGGTGATTCTAAGTAGCCAAATCTGCTAGTGTAGTTAAAGCCCTGAAATAAAGATAGTCAGTGGCATTCCACACAAATATGTAATTAAGAATTCTCATATAGCCTGCCTGGCATGGCTCAGATGTTGAGTGTTGACCTATGAACCAGGAGGTCATGGTTTAATTCCTGGTCAGGGCACATGCCCCTGTTGCAGCTCAATCCCCAATCCGCAGTGTGGGGGAATGCAGGAGGCAGCCTATCTTTCTCTGTTTCTCCCTTCCTCTCTGGAAAAAAACAACTCTCTCTCTCTCTCTCTCTCTATATATATATATATATATATACATATATATATATATATATCAGGAAGATAAACAAATGTAAGGGTAGAGGTCATGGAATAGCAAGCTAAATATGACCTTGCAAAAATAATGTAACAAAACGTTACATTATTGTTTGGTGAGGAAGATGCTATCAAAAGCTAAACCTGGATCCACAGTGAAACAGCAATATGCTGTGAACTGAAAACTGATGAGAGAGAAGTTTTAATAAGTATCTCTTAATTGCTTTGAAAAATTTGGAAGAAAATTACCTACTTTATGCCTACATATGCCTTTGAAACTTTTTGCAACTCTGTGCTATCCTATTGCTACAGGTAAATTATTAATCACTTGAACTGTGGTTGGTTTGAATTGAGATTTGCTCTAAGTATACAACACATACCAGGTTTCAAAGACTCAATATGAAAAAAGCAATACAACATATTTCTTTAATAAGTTATTGTGTTGATTACATGTAGCAATGTTACTATTTTGGATGTATTGGGCTAAATAAAATAATAGTTAAATTTAATTTGATCTGCTTTTTTCACTTTCTCAATGTAGCTTTTAGAAAATTTAAAATTATATCTGTAGCTTGTATTATATTTCTATTAACCAGTGCTGCTCTAATATATTTTATTTTACCTAATACATTTAATTAATACATTTATTAACTTAATACTTATTAACTTAATACATTTGTATAAGAATGACAACATCACAAAAGAAAAAAATGCTAAGCCCAGTAACCCATCTTACTCCCCAGTGGTAACCCCATCATTAATAATATCTCTTGTATTCTTCCTGTCATTTTTCTAAGCATACTGTTCTGTCCTTAAATACATTGTAAATTAGAGAATAATCACAAGAGCTACTTTAATTTAATATAGATATTTGGATTGGGGTGCATAAAAATGTATCAAGTGAATATCTATCTGCCTTTTTGTCTCAGTTATACACATTTGAGAAAAGTCTAATTACAGAATTGGTGCTTCCTTAAAGAGACACCATCATTACCTGCAGGAGCATCAGGACCAGTGCTAAGGAGGAGTTAATTAATTTTCATTGAACTTGTAGCATCAATTCTTTAAATAGTTTAACAGGGAAAAAAAAAAGACTCTTCACTGAGTATGGTGACACTATTTATTACCTGTCCTTGCCAAACTTTTCACATTTTCTGCAGTATACAATTTAAAACAATTTTATTTCCTTTTTATTTTTAAATAATTGTTAATATAATTGCTGATCTTGTAAACATGGAATAGAGTGAACTTAATAATGGCATTATAAAGATGTTATGATATAAAGGAAGAAATGATACTGTGGTTAATGTTAATATCACTGATATTTTAAAAAAGTATTTAGTATACTATTCTAGGCACATAAATGCTCAATGAGTACTTTAATCCAGGATTAAAACATGTTATATTAAATTGATTACTAGAGTACTGAGTATCACTGATAATGTCTTTTTTTTTCCAAATTAAGAAGATAATATGTAAACTATCAAAATATGACATTAAAGGAAGTATAGCTATTAGAAAATATTTCACTTAGATGCTTGGGTTCATTCTCTTATTATTTTTGCACTTATTTTTTTCTCCTTTATTTATAGAAACTAAATGAGAAAACATAGAAATTGCCATTGCTTTCTCTTTATTCTAACAACCACGGTGATAACGTAAGTGAAGTGTTTTGTGCAGGGTCTTTCTAGAAGTGCTCAGTAAATATTACATAGATTTTGTTTTGTTGACTCACATTGGTATAATGCTTTCTATTTGATTTAGTACTTCACATTATTAATTCTGTTTGATTCTACAACAATCATTTGGCACAGGGTGTTACTATGCCACTCTTCCTGAGAAGACAACAGCTCAGAGAGCTTCTATCGACAAGTTCAGTATGTGGCAGTGTCTTAAACTCAGATGTCCTAACTCTAGGTTATTTACTATTGACATGACGATTGTGAACTATAAATGCAAATAAATATTGAAAAGTCAGCCTGATTTTCATCTTGTGACTAGTATTTTATTTTAAAGCCACAGTAATATTAACATTCCTGTCCTTCACAGCTCTAGTTTTGGGTATTAACTGATTTTAAGAAGTCCCTTATACTTATTCTTAAGACATAGGATTGTTTGCAAATGAAGCAAGTCCAATAATGTGTGCAGATTACCATTCATTAGGTTAGACTGACACATTGAACCAACTTCAACTTCCTTGTGTGATCCTTTAGATTAGACATTTCTCTTTATAGACGATACGGAGATAAGTCTTTATGTGATCTGAACTTTATTATAGTTTCACATATTTTTAAAAAGAAGAATAATCAAATTGACATGTTGATGCAACTGGCAGATTTGATTCCTAAATGAGTTTGAATGCAGACTACCCAATGTTATTTTTACACTAATCCTTTTTTTTCCTACATCTTGGCACAGACCTGTGAGTTCCTAGTAATTTAAAAATTCTGTTGAATGACACTTGATAAATGGTGTGATGTTGTGAATACTGATAAGTACTAGAAATTCAGACGGAGAAGTATCAATTTCACACCTGAGACCCCAGCTCAAAGTTTAGGTTAAAGGTTTGCTTGGAGGCTGTAGTCTTTTTTCTCAGGTCCCCTGATAAATGCAGTGATTTCAAACCACATTTTTCTTCTGCATCAAATCCAGGCAGCACTCTGAATCATTAAATATTAAACCTTATATTCAAGAACATTATTCACTCATTAATATTGCATTGTGGCCTAAACTACATTGTTCAAAACATTTTAGGATGTTATGCAAGTCTGTCAAAATACATTAACAAACTTAGTCATGTTGAACTAAGCAAAAAAATTACAAACTGTTTGCACCACAAACGTGTTGTAGTTTAATTTTTGTACACTGTAAGCATTTTAAGTTGGGATATTTGGAAATCACTGTAAAGATAAAATGATTGCAGTGGGAGCTAGATGGAATGAATATTCATCTTCCACGTAACATCTGCTATATATCTTAATGAAATTTATAGTTATCCCTGGAATTTTTCTTTCTGGACAGTATATATTTATCTTTAAAACTATTTTAACGAGGAGTTGGATATGAGTTGGTACAATTGTAGCTGCTTATAAAAACTGCATTATCTGACTCAAGGACCATTTTTCAGATCTCTGTGATGGCTATCATCTCTGCAAAATCGAAGCTCCATCGGCCTCCTGTGCACTTGGAGTAACCAGGAAGTTTTTGATTCTTGCAGAGTGTAAGAGAGGGATGGAATTCAAGCCTTACTCTCCAAGATAAAATTTGTTCTGGATTGCCATGAACGCATCTGGTTTCTTGCTGCTTCTCACAACCCTGTTCCAGCGAGAAGCCATAAAATTCTTCCTATGAAGGAAAATGATAGAAACATTTTTGTTTCTAAAATTGTTCTTTCTTTTTTTTTAAAAAAAATCACTTCTGGTGCAATAAGTAGAATTCAAGTAGAAAAAGGTGTGAAAATACACAACTGAAGAGATACATTGGTTTTTATGCAGTGGCAATAGCCTATGAGGTTATGTTGATTATTTTATACATTAGTGATTATTGACATTTAATGGGTTACAGTTTAACGAGGGAAATCAGTGAGAGAGTGTAGGTTGATTTTAAAACATGCTTGCTTACCTAGATTTTTTTTTTGAATGGAGAATTAATTAATTTTCCTGTGATCTATAGGTCAGAAACTATGTAAGTAGCCAATGGGCTCATCTTGAATACCTATAGCTGTTGCTTCAAAAATGATAGAAATGGGTAATGTGAAGTTAATAATGAAGGTGGCTTCATGAATTCCTGCTGGCTGATGGATAAATTATTCATTTTGTTAGTTTAGCTAACAGGGTTCATTCTGTGTGTGATGGGAGCAGTGTCAGTGAGTAATATTGCATCACTAAAACGCCTCAGTTCCGCAGGCCTGCAATGCATTGGGAATTTAGAAATGATTGTTGGCATCGTGGAAACAGTTTTATTTGTATAAGTAGATGCGGTTTACCTAGTGATTTTGAAGATTTCATGTTATTAAACATTGTTGGAACACATAGACAGTAATACCCAAGATGTTTTTAACTAATGTTGCAATTCCTTTCCCTTACTTAGCTTCCAAATGCTACAGCCTTTTCCTCTTGCAAGGCTGCCCCACAGTAAATAAATATAGCCCATTTCAAAAGCCTGTTGAGCATACTTCCTCCTCACATCACCATCCCAGTTCCTTTTCCTTCCCATTTAGAATTTCATTGCTGGTTAAGGGGGTTGGGAGCATCGCCATCTCTGTAACCACTGAGTTTGGGGGACTGCATTGGCATGCAAAATTTTAAGTGGAGAGGATTCTCGGGAGTTGGAGGCTTGAAAGCATCGCTACTCTCTTCTCATTTCAATGTAATCTCCTGAAACATTAATTTATTACCTTCACAGCCTTAGTAACTTGGAAGGGGAAAAGATCTAACATGAATCGTTTTAAATTTTTGTATTATGTTGTACACAATGTTTTGTAGTTGTAGTCAGTGTGGCTCTAATCTTTAGTTTGTGCATCTTCACTGGATGTAATTTTATATGCAGATCGTACCTTCAGAATAGAGTGGAAGCTGTATTTCCCACCCTCGAGTCTGGGAGTGAGAAAAGGAAAGTGTGGGAGCACAATGATGCCAGTACCTGTGTCTGCTTTTGCAGATGCATTAGGGTTGAGCAAAGGGCAAATTGTGTCCTGCACAAATGGATGAACGGCAGAAGGGTTTTGTTAAGGGAGGGCAGAAAGATTGGTCATGTATATTATTAGGATTTGAGTCGGAGCACAGAACGTTTTACCTTGAGGGGCTTCAGCTAAGCAATAAAGATCATGCAGCATAGTGACTAGCACATGGGTTTTGGCATTTTAAATCTAGAATGCAAAAAATTCCACCACATACTGTTTTCCTACATAATTTTGAGCAACTTATTTACTTCTCTCTGCTTTCGCTTCTTTAGCTGTGAACGGTGAATAGTAACTACTCTGTGGGATTTTTGTGAGGATTTCATTTAATAACTTATGTGAAACACCTGTTAAAATACCTGGCACAGCCCTGGCCAGTGTGGCTCACTTGGCTGGGCATCTTCCTGAGCACCAAAAGGTTGCTGGTTCGATTCCTGGTCAGGGCAAATGCCCAGGTTGCAGGCTCAATCCCTGGTGGGGGGGTTTCTGTGGGGGCAGCCAATATGATGTTTCTCTCTCTCTGCCCTCCCTCTCCCTCTCCCTTCCTCTCTCTTTCTCTCTCAAAAATCAAAACAAAATACTGTAAAGTAAAATAAAATACCTGGCACAAGGAGTACTCCATAAATAGTAGCTATTATAAATATTATTAGTTGAATATTTTTTTCATTTAAGTGGAACAAATTGCATGTTGAAATCTTCAATAATAAAAATAAATTAAATGGAATAGAGAGTGAAAGGACCACATACGGGTCTGAATGTCTTTTGTTAGAGCAGGGCTGTGAGGCCAGTCCTTGTTCTCACACTGTGGCCTCCATGTAATTCACAAAAATACTTCTTAGTGTGTTTCCATTTCATTTGCTTGTTTTTTTGTTTTTTATTATTGATGTGAATTCTGAAGGGTAATTCTTATTTATTAATGTATGTCTGTGATTTAATTCTTGAATTGGAGATGGGAACTATCAGGGGAATGGCCAAGAGTTACCCTAAAAAGACAGTAAGGAAAAACCACACAGATTTTCACATTTTTTGTTCTTTTTGTTACATATTTCTGCCATTTCATTTTATGTTTAAGATGAAAATTAAATGAAATCCATTATGCCTTTTAGTGTGGTTTTCAGATCAACATGTTTTTGTTAGAATTTGTTTTTTCTTTAGTGTGATTTCACAGAAATAAACATCTGCTAAGGAATGAATTTTTAGCTGGTGAAGAGTGTCAGAGAGGCCTGAAAATGGATTGCTGTTGTCTGGGGAGAATGCACCCTGGAGCAGGCATGGTGGGTGCTGCTATCCATGGTACCTATGGGCAGATTAAGGTGACTTAACAGGAGATGAGCTTGGTCAGGGACAAGGCTCCTTCAACTCTGAGATATTTCTTTTGATGTTTCAGACAAGTTGAAGTAAAAATGTAGAGTCATCTTTACTCAGAAGTGAGACTGATGGAGATTCTCTTTTAAGGCCTGTGTTTAACTAGCCAATAATAACAATTGTGATTGTGATCAATGATGTAAAATTTGATTCTTAAGAGGCTATTTATCCTCTTGTTGAGTGGGTTCCAAATGGTTTTTGAGAACAAAATTGGTTTTGCTGCTTATACTGTTGGAGATGGGTTGTGCCTGTTTTATGTACAACTTCATTCTGCTCCCAGCTTTCCAAAGGGGATGGCGCTCTTCCCTCAGATAGGCTGAACTTACGCCATCGACTGTGCATCTCAGAGCAATGTAGAGAAGGAGCTTGCTGCAGAGGCTGTTTCTGAGATTACTACTGTGCAATATTTAACGAAAGCAATGCTCTGCAGTATAGGCAATCTATCTATTCCTTGATTCTCTAAGGCCTGCTCTTCAATTACTCCACCGTATTGTCACTGAGCTGCAAAACTGGACCCTGTTCTGTCCCAGTGTAAAGTTGCTCTCATTTGATTGGCTGTCTGTAGTTCACATCCTGTATGTATACCCAGGAAGCTCTCCTAGTGCTTGTAGTACAGGTCAGCTATGCTATACCTCAAGGTTCCTTGTTTTAGGAAAATGGAGCTCTCATAGTGAAAAGAAAATATAGGGAAGTTATTTTCATAAGAATTCATGTGCAGTGCCCTAGATTGCCCCATTCAGCACTTTTTATCAATTCTGCTCTAAAATGCTTTAAGTAGCCCTTTAATGTTAAGAAAAATAAAGATATAATAGAAAAATTTTAAGTGGAGAGGATTCTCGGGAGTTGGAGGCTTGAAAGCATCGCTACTCTCTTCTCATTTCAATTTCAGTCCAATTCCCAGCTGCTTTTTCTTAGAAGAGCATCTGATGGATGGGTGTGAGCCAGTGGGTTAGTTTGGCATAGCATGAGGATCACCAGCATTGGTCCAGTCTATCTGAATGTTCCTCAGAGAACCTATGGATTTCCATGTCCCTGTCAACTGGTCTGGGTGGGTAGGAGGTGGGAGATGGGAACAGGGAGACTTTTTTTTCCTAGTTCTCTTGACAAGGGGCTGAAAGCATTTCAGCTGGAGGTATACACCAGTGGGCCATTCAGTGGTACCTCCACTTAACATGGCTTGGCAGCTGGGCCTGAGCCTGGTGAGTAGGCAGATGAAAAGCAGCACTGGCCCAGAAGATAAACAGAGTAGAAGGCCACTCAGAAAAGGTGCTTCTAGCAAGAACCATTAGACTATCTCAGGGGTGATTTATTTATTTATTTATTTATTTATTTATTTATTTATTTATTTATAAAATATATTTTATTGATTTTTTTACAAAGAGGAAGGGAGAGGGATAGAGAGTTAGAACATCTATGAGAGAAAAACATTGATCAGCTGCCTCCTGCACACTCCCCACTGGGGATGTGCCTGCAACCAAGGTACATACATGCCCTTGACCAGAATCGAACCTGGGACCCTTCAGTCCGCAGACTGACACTCTATCCACTGAGCCAAACCAGTCAGGGCTCTCAGGGGTGTTTTATATGTTTGTAGCATTGGCAACCATCGCCACTTGATTGCAAGATGCATTCATTTTAAGGGGCATCTTGATTTCATAGATAGTGAAGGAGGGGGGGAAAGGGAATAAGCCTATGCACTGTATAGCTCGTGAAATACACTAAAGAGATAGAGGAGTGGTAATAGTGAAAGGATGTAAAACATTTTACTGAACAGAAGAAAGACTGGCGTCTGCAAATTGAGAGGCCTATTCTAGGAGGGATTGATGCGAAAATATGCATGCCTAGTCCTAGGCTGCTCATGTTTCTGAGCTTGAGGATCAAGAGAAACTTTACATGCTTCCCGATAGAGAAAAACCACTAATTTTTGAAGGAAGAAGTTTAGGCTTTTCTTCTGCCAAACTGAAAACTAGGAGGTGGAATGACTTCTAGGGATTCCCGAGAAAAAGGACCGAAATCCCCAAATTCTGTGTTGCGCTCTCGTTTACCTGTCAGGGTGAAAAAGAGACTTATATATATGCAAGGATTTAGGGAATTTATTAGTGTTATCAGCTAGCAGCCAGAATCCATTAAGGAGACAAAACTCATCAGTTATTTTTATAAAGAGAATTTAATATAAGAATTGTTAATGAGTTATTTGAGCTGAAAAGGCAAAACTCCCCTCCTCCAACAACACTAAGTGTTTTTTAATAGAAACATAATTTGAACTCTCTATGTAATTAAAGATTTTTTAGTAACCACATTAAAAAAATAAAAGGAAATGGGTAAAAATAACTGAAAGGTATTTTATTTTCCCCAATATAACCAAAAGATTATTATTTGCAATAATCCAAAAGATTATTACTTGAAATTTATTACCGAGGTACTGAGATATATTACATTCCTATTTTCATGCTAAGCATTAAAAATCCAGTGTATAGTTTTTACTGACAACAATCTCAGTTTGGACAGCCGCATTTCAGGGGCCATATGTGGATAAATTGATGGTACTGGACAGTGTAGTCCTAAGGTGTCCCTGAGGTAGCACTGGGCAGAAGCAGTAGGAGTCACTAAGATATTGGAGTTTGGGTATCCCCAAAGTAGCACTGGGTGGACACTGTAATAGTCGCTAAGATACTGAAGTTTGGAGGGCAAAGGCGCTTTGGAACTGCAGCTCAGATATCTGAAGAGGGGTGCCTCTTGACTGGTGGGGCTCCTGTCTCTGAGTTAGGAGGCAAGGCCAGGGGTCTGGGACTCAGATCTTTGAGGAGCCTTCCAGTGGGTAGAGCTGGTGTCTCCAGAGTGTGGAGTACATAGTGGTTGCTTTTGCAAGTGTGGGCAAACTGGATTAAACTGCTGCTGCAGGAGCAGGGTGCTGCTGCTGGGGTGAAGCAGTGAGGCCTGAGTGACGGGAAAGGCTTAGACAGCAAGCAGGAGAGCAGCCTTTTCTTCATCCAGCCTTGCAGTCTCCCTCTGGTTCCCTCTATTGGCGGAGTCTAACAGGGACCCAGCTGCTAAGCACAGGGTAGAAGAGGAGTGTGATACTGGGAGTCATAGCTCAGTATCTGACAGAGTGGTCCATCTTAGGAAAACGCTTAAAATGACAATTTAACCACATTACACATTAATTACAACAGAGATCTTAATACAGAGAACTGCAGAGAGGAACGGAAGCACCCTTGGAGATCAATCTTTGCATTGTGCACATGAATGATAGACCACATTCGAAGGTACTAATAAAAGGTGCTAGTAAGGATTCTTGAGATTGAAGAGAAATCCTTGAAAAGAAAACCTAAGAATTGTATGCATTTAAAGGCACTGCACTCTTTCTTAGCTAAGAGTTGGGTTGGAGGGAAAAGTCAAAGTATTCAAATGATATCATCTTACTGAGTTTGCTGAGTGTAGTGGTTGAGAAAATAACAGAAATTGTGTTTTTAAACAATACTAGGGAAAAAATGTATGAATGTTCAGGAAGGGAATGATCACTCACTGCATGGAAAAATACCATAGATTTTTTGAGAGGGAAACTGAGTGTCTAGTAATTTGATATAACTGGGAAACAAGGAAGGGGAAATAATATAAAATTAGTAGTAAACCTAATATAAAAGGAAAGAAAAAAATTAAGTGTATCACTGTTTATACTGTTAATAATTGTGAATGGCCACAGCTGCCGTTTAAAGATCAAGGCTGCCAGATTATGTTAAATACACATCACACACACCAAGGCCTATATGTATATGACCTACACTTAAATCAAAATAATTTGTTTTAACCCTAATAAAGGTTAAAGGTTACTAGATCGGCAAAGCTATACCAAACAAAAAGAAGCATCAGAAAAGTACAATTGAAAGTTATAAGCACTGAAAGACTAAAGAAGCACAATAATGTAATGATAACAAGCACAGTTTATAAAGACAACAGTCATTAACCTTTATGCATCGCTCATATGAGCAGTTCAATATATGAATGACAAATGATTAGAAATTCAAAGACTACTTGATTAAAAAAAAAATAAAGGAATTTGTGTTTGTGTAATCATTCCTTCCTTAAAAATGTTTACTCTGGTCTCCATGGAGGAATGCACTAAGCTTTAATATTAAAGTGTCTATCCTTAGTAAAGGTGGAGTGAGTTAGGTGGTGTGATATGTCTGAGATGGGCAATGTAGGTAGAGGGGGAGAGGCTGTATTTTGATTCAAGCTTGAAAGTCCTTTGAAATAGGAAAGAAGTATTGATTCTTTCCATCTGTAAGTCTTAGAATGGCGAATGATAATGTCTTATCTCTCTCTTTCTCCCTAGCCAAGTTTCCCAAGACTGACCAGTTTACCAAGGACATAATTTCAAAATATGTGTCCTGCAAAAATGTCTCCTGTATGAAAAGGAAACATAAGCGCAAAACACTGTAAAAGGCAGGCATGCTGTATGTTTTATATACATAAGGACACTAAGATGCTGTGATTCTAAGATACCAAGATGCTGTAAATGTAAGGATACTAAGATGCCCAGTACCGTGAATATTGTTCTAGTTTCTTATCTTCAGAAGGGAGCCATCTCACACTGTCATCTGTCCCTGCTGAAGCTGCCCATCTGGGAAGGGGCCAGTGCTTGCCAGAGGAGTTGATGGCTTGCCCTGCTGGACCAACGAAAGGGATTTACCCCACAGATGCCTGCATTTGACCTTAGTTCCTATTTCCTGCAGCTGGCGCTGTGGCTGCCCTCCTCAAGCATCCAGCTGCGCTCCATTCTGAGGGTGTTTGCAAGGGGGAGGGGCGTGGATACTTTCTAGACAAGTCTTTGGTGGTAACAGGTCATATAGGGGCATTAGCTCCCATTCCTTCTATAAAACAGTTCATTTTTAAGCCCAGCTGATGTGGCACAATTTAATAGTGTGCGTCTCTACTTCCCCACTCCAACCGTTGTTAAGTTGTATTTTGAATATTGTGGCAATTGGTGTATCCTTTAAGATAAAAAGTTCATTATTTTGGTTTAAGATGTCTCTAGCCAGATAATCTAGTAGCCGTAGGTCCCTGTAGTGGAGGGGAGATAAGGGTGATTCAGTGTTGTGTAACTTGGAGAGTTTAACTGAATTCCTAAGGGAGAAGGGGGTGCATAGGCCCTAGGTATAGTGACCTAGCTTGTGAATTAAAATCAGAATTCTTTTCAAATATAAATGCATTTTTCAGTGCACTAGCAGAGAGTATTTGATAAGAAAATGGTCCCGGCCCTAGCTGGTTTGGCTCAGTGGATAGAGCGTTGGCCTGTGATCTGAAGCGTCCTGGGTTCAATTCCAGTCAGGGTCACATGCCTCGGGTTGTGGGCGTGATCCCCAGTAGGTGGTGTGCAGGAGGCAGCCAGTCAGTGATGTTTCTATCTCTCTTTCCCTCTCCATTCCTCTCTGAAATCAATTATATACAATAATAAAAGGGTAATATGCTAATGAGAGTGGACATCTTCTGGACGACCATCTGGACGACCTTCCAGAGAAAGCCACTGCGAGGGCCGGGCCGAGGCTCAGGAAAACCATGGTGGCTGCTGCGAGGGCCGGGCCCAGGCTCAGGCTCAGGAAGTGGCAGGCAGCTGCGAAGGGTCCAGGCTCAGGTCGTCAGGGGTAGCAGCAGCAGGGTGATGGGGGCTGCGCCCTCCCCTGATCCGCCAGGTCACCTCCCGCAGAGGGAGGCCAGACTACGGCTTAGGCTTGGGGGCTGAAGCAGAGGTGGTCAGGGTTGATCAGGCTGGCAGGGTAGCAAGTTAGGGGTGATCAGGCTGGCAGGGGAGGCAACTTAGGGTTGATCAGGCCGGCAGGGGGGCAAGGTAGGGGCGATCAGGTGGGCAGGCAGGCAGAGGGGTTAGGGGCCAGCGGTCTCAGATTGCAAGAGATGTCCGCCTGCCGGTTTAGGCCCAATCCCACAGGGATCCAGACATCCCCCGAGGGGTCCCAGATTGGAGAGGGAGCAGGCTTGGATGAGGGACTGCTGCATCCCCCCCTCCCCCTGCCGGACCCCCGTGCATGAATTTCATGCACCGGGCCTCTAGTATATATCTTTTTAAATCTTAAAAAAGAACAAAAGAAAATGGTCCCAGAAAATGCAAGTCAGATAGAACTTGTTCCTAAGTGAGCACTGAAATGGGGACTTTAGGCACAATGTAATACCCATTGTGGACATGGTCGGCGATCACCTAGAAGGGGAGATGAAAATTGTTATATTACGTCTGTGGGTGATCCTCAATAATAGTCGTAGGCTTCCAGTCCTGGGTTGAGTTTTCTTTCATCTGGCATATTTTTGAAGCTTTGCAGAAAAATCTCCAGATTATGACTAAATTTTAGTGTGAATGAAAACAGAATCACTTATTCTTTTTTTTAAAATATATTTTTTATTACTGATTTTAGAGAGGAAGGAAGAGGGAGAGAGAGATAGAAACATCAGAGAGATGAACCATTGATTGGCTGGAGAATCACCTATTCTTAATATTCTTGTGGAAAAGAAGGTAACCTTGCTTATTAAACTCTGAATGACATTTAAAATATTTATGTGGAAGTGTAGATGACCAAAATAAATGTCCTCTTGGCTACACCTCAGAACTAGGTAATAATGCTGGTAAAATAATACTGATTTACTATATGGTTAGCTAGATTGCAGTTATTTGACTTCCTAAGATAGGGTTATTATTGTTGAGTTACCATTATATAAAGAGTACCTGTGTTCCATAGTATTAAACTGTGCTCATCCTCTGTATTCATTCTTTCAAAAATATTTATTGAATGTCTGCCAGAAGCCATATACTTTTTAGTGCCTGGGCTATAGTGGTGCATAAAACAAAGTTCTTACTCCATGGCTCACATTCTAATATATACTCGTGTGTGTGTGTGTGTGTGTGTGTGTGTGTGTGTGTGTGTCTTCTGTAAGAATGCAGGTTGCAAAATCAGGCTGTCTGGCTACACCTCTCACTAGCCTTGTGACCTTGGGCAAATTATAACTTCAGTAAGCCTGGGTTTTACATAGTTTCTCTGTACCTCAGCCTCCTCATCTGAAATACAGTAATTAACTTGATAAGGCTGTTGTAAGAATTCAATGAGTTATACTATACCTAGAACAAAGTAAGCATTAATAAATGCTAATTTCTTCATCTGTTAAACATATAAATATTGTATATGGATACATATAGATATATCTATACTAATAAAAGGGTAATATGCTAATTAGACTGGGTCAACTGGACATCTTCCGGATGTCTGACTGACTTCTGAACAGTTAGGGGGCGACCAGGCCAGCAGGGGGGCAGCTAGGGGGTGACCAGGCTGGCAAGGGACCAGTTAGGGGGCAATCAGGCCAGCAAGCAGAGACTGTTGGGGTGATCAGACAGGCAGGTGAGTGGTTAGGGCAATCAGGCAGGCAGGCAGGCGAGTGAGTGGTTAGGAGCCAGCGGTCCCAGATTGCGAGAGGGATGTCCAACTGCCAGTTTAGGCCCCATCCTGCAGGGATCGGCCCTAAACTGGCAGTCGGACATCCCCTGAAGAATCCCAGATTGGAAAGGGTGCAGGCCTGGCTGAGGGACCCCCCAACCCGTTCTCGAATTTCGTGCACCGGGCCTCTAGTATTAATATATTATTGTACATCTTATGAATTTATTTTGAAAGCTCAATGGATAAACATTCCTTCCAGGATTCTAAATAATTTTAACTGAGAAGTATTAAGCTTGCTATGTACTTTTATTTTTGTAAGGTCTTATAATAGAAAGCAGTGTATTTATTCTGTCATTAATTTTAATAGTCTTACAATTAGTTCGCTGAATTACCAGTTCAGCGTTTCTGTTAAAAAAAAAAAGAACCGTAAACAGTATTTTGAGTGCTAGTTCAGCATGTTCTGACAAAGTATGATGCATTAAAACAAAATTCATCATTAGCATTAAAAACGACCTCTGAGGTTGTAGGCCTTCATTTTTCTTTTCCAGTGTTGGAAACAGTCTGAGTCAAGTACATTGCAGTACTTTGCAGATATTATCCATGTATAATGGTCATAGTTCAATTTTAAATAAATCATTTCATCAAATCACTTTATCTCTAACAATGTCAGTTTCCCATTTATTCTCACCCATTATCTCAGGTTCTTATCAACTTTTCCTCAGTAATATAATGGTCTTATATATGAAATTATAAAGTAATTTTCTAAGCTAGAATTAGATACAATTACTTCTGTGTCACCCTACATGAAGATAAATCTGAGTATTTGTGAATGGCCAAATGAGCAGTATATAAGTTCAGAGAAACATTTAGGACCACGCTGGGAAAGCGCTGGTAATAATCTTGGCTCTGGCAAACTCTGGCCAGATATAATGATAAAAAATAAAAAATCTTGTTTTAGAATATAGTAATTATGAATAATACAGGGTTTTAAAACTGTCCTTATATGACCACGAAGGTGAGTAATGTAATGTGAACTAATTCCCACAGAGGTTTATTTTCAGAGGTTTGAGAAGCTTGGCTTGGGGAACCAGATCAGATCATCTCATATCTCCTGTGCTCTTGTCCACATCTCAGTTTTTCTCCTGTAAAAGGGGACATAATAATGCCTCTTCCATGGAAGGTAATGAAGTTGAATATATAAAAAAATGCCTTGCTAAAGTTATCTTTAAAATGCCGTTCCCGCCTTCTTAAACCCTTTTGGTTCTTTGGAATAAAACAATATTGGCTAGCTTTTATGTAGAAACCAAAATATATAGAACTAGATTTTTTTATATACTAGCTACCTGTGGGAGCTGAATGTATATCACTAGCTTATTGTTATCATTTTTTTCATTTAAAAGAACAAATTCTAATAATACTCATTAAAGGAGATTTGCTTGGTGTTTAGAAATTTATTTTGCTGGTGTATCTTAAATCTCTCACCTGATTGAGAATATTCTAAGTTGCTAGGGCCTGTGGTTAAAGGGCAGAGCAGACTAGTATTTGTTTCGTTAAGCTTAGGCAAGCTATCCAATTACTTAATGCAAATAAGAAAAGTTTACACTAAACTCCTACTACTTTGCTTAAAACTCTAGATAATTTAAATGAGGAGAAATACGTATTTAAAGGAAGGAAATTTAAATGAAACTTACTATCACGGGCTTAATGTAGAATAATATTAGGCCAGGAGATCTGAAATAATAAGTGGGAAATGCCAATAAATAAAGAGAATGTGTTCTCCAAGATACTTGGCATGCTTAGTTTTATTTTGAGATAATTCTTAAATCTTTGGAAACCCAAGTTAATAATGAAAGACTTACTTTTATCTCCTGCTTTCTCTTCACCTAATAGGGACCTTAAAAGTGAAGTGCCACCTCTCATTGTCAGTGAGCACTTCCCCTTCTTTCTCTTGCAGAGTGTTTACAAAACAACCTGCTCTGACTATGGCTCAGCATTGGGCGGTAGCTTTCAGTGAGGCCCAGGAAGCAGGGTCATCTCATTGGGCTCAGAATGAGAGAGAAGTTGTTTGATCATATGAACATCTACCTTTCATAGATGACCACTGAATTAGGGCAGCTCCGTGGAATATAAAGCCAAGGGCACTGAGAAGCAGCTCTGGAAAGGCCTGCGAGCATCTGAGAATACAAGCAGTTGTTCTTTGCAAAATTGTTGTGAAAGGATCTAAGTGAATCAGTGAGAGAGGGAACTTATTAGAAGAAAATGTTGCTGTAAATTAGTTTCTTGGAGGGGGAGTTGGGGAGATGAGGAGTAATACAGCTTAGAAATTTTCAGTCCGTTGCTTTTACTTCTAAAGTGAAAAAGGAAACCTCAACTAGTTACACCATTTATGTGAAACTCGGCCCGTTAGAATAATTGGGAAGAAAGCAAAACTGTCTTCTAAAAGTTTGGAAGTTTGTTTTTGTTTTTTTTCCCTAAAATTGCGAAGGTGATTTTAAGCTTTAGTGGAACCTTTAAGCCTTGCATTCATTTTTATTGAAAATTGTGTGTGTTGTATGTGTCTGTGAGTGTGTTGTGGGGGATGTGCCTGTGTTTTAAGAGAGCTCCCTCTGCCTAGATCTGCCAGCCTTTGGTCTCTGAAACAGCAGTCACACTGTCCTTCCTATATTGCTAAGTTAATATTAATTAGATTTCAATTCAGTTATCAGCTCCCACTCATATAATTTCACAGTATCCTCACTTAGTATAAAAAATGTTGTTTTCAGAGTTTGAGCTTCTTGAGGGTAAGGACTGTCTCTGTTGCTCATCATTTTATTCTCAGTAACCAGAATAGTGTCTGTCACCTAATAATTATATATTGAATGAATTTGTGAATCCCATTTATTCTGACTTAGCATACAGTTTTTATCAAGTAGTAGGAAATTCGAAGAATGAGACTAGAAATATAAGTGCCCACTGAGAAAACGATAAAATTTGGAGTAAACACTCCATAGTTCCATTTATTCCCTGTTAACACTTTTCTCAAAAGTTTTAATGGAATGGGGAATAATATATTTAATGTATGATGTTTGTAAAACTTTTAACTGAAAGGGACCTTAGGATTATATGTAGTTATATATATATATAATATGTAGTTCAATCTTCAAATTTTAAAGCTGGGAAAACTGAAGTTTATTAAATTGTACAGCTATGTTGCTGGTAAGTAATGAGAATTTGTTCTGGGACCTGCTCCTAAACTCCTAAAGATGTAGGCCTGTTTATAAGGATAAATGAAAGTAAATGTAAGAATTAAGAAAGGAAAATCATTTTCTTTTTAGTCAATTTGTGCCACTCCCAGTCTTTCTGCAGCCAAGACTCAGGCATAGTTAGGTACGGTATTCCAGAGGCTATGATAGCATAGGATATAGAATATCTTTTATATTGGACATATTATAACATCCTGCTGTTTTAAGTGAGTTAGTGTAGTCTGGGATTAAATCACACTGGTGACATTAAAACATGGTGGCTTGGCCCTATAGGGTTCAACTCATCTAGTTGTTTCTAAAATTCTGTTTCTACAGCTGGTTTTCTTGTTGTTGTTGTTTGTTTTTTTCCTGAGGTTGGAAATACGCCATTCATTTCTTCAAGAACAGGTACATTCAAAAGTATTTGAACACTTACCATGTGGCAGCAACTGTTAAAAGCATTGGGGATGGCCCAGTGGTTGAGCATCAACCCATGAACAAGGAGGTCATGGTTCGATTTCCCAGTCAGGGCATATGCCCAGGTTGTGGGCTGGATCCCCAGTAGGGAGTGAACAGAGGCAGCCAATTGATGATTCTCTCTCATCATTGATGTTTTTATTTCTCTATTCCCCCTCCCTTCCTCTGGGAAAAAACTCCCACAAAACCCAAACATTAAAAAAATGTGTCTGTATAAAAAAAAAGCATCAGGATATAGCAGTGAACAAAAGCAGACCAGGTCCTTGCCCTTGTGGCAAAGAAAGAAAGGCATGTGAAAGGATGGGGCTGTCAGATCATTATTGCCAATTTTTTTATTTTAGAAGCATTTGATGATAATAAAAAGAAAATAGAACTTTTTATTGATGAAAAATTGGAAAACAAAGATAGAGAAAACAAAGCTATATGTGGTGAATTAGGAGATTTTTCTTCTTTTCAGAAAATCACTGCTTTCTCTGTATTTCTGATCCCATAGTGGGTATTATTGCTGCTACTTACCTAACGTGTTGATTGCTTATTCTGTCACAGGCATTGTGCTAAGTGCTTTGAGTATATAGAACCCTGTAAGGTAGGGATTATACCATCCATTTTACTCTTGAGAATAACAGGACCCAGGGAGGTTCGCTAAGTACTTACTCAGCTAGTAAGTTGTCGAGCCTTGATTTGGACCAAGGAGTCAGTGTCCAGAGTTTGTGCATCTGGGCCAAGTATTAAGTATTGCAAGCTGAATAACCTATATTTTTTATTATTACAGTAGAGGCTTTTGTGCTCAAATTTTTGCTTTTATTTCATTAACTTGCCAAAACTTCATGATATTTCTTAAAGTTCAACCACTTTTAACTCATTGTGTAATTAAAATTTATGCCATATGCAAGTAAATGCAGAAAAAAACTTATTAAAATAAACTTTTAAAAAATGTGATATACTAAATATGGTAGACATGAGAAAAGTCTAGTGTGTAGAATTCATTTTATAATGTAATGTTTATAATAGTCTTTTATATGTATCTAAAGTGCCTTGTGAGCACAGTGCTTGCCATATAGTAGGTGATCCATAAATTATAGTAATTTTTAGTATTTTTGTTTCCACTTCACTTACAAAGTAGGTAATAATTTTTACGTTTAGGTACTATGCTTTTAAAATACTTGAACAGCACAGGATGGTGTCTTGATTCAGTAACCTCAGCATTCATACGTGGACCTCTTCATTTTTGATGTCGCTCTTCTTTTATATATCTCCAGTATTTATTTGGGTAAAAGTACATTTTGGTAATTGAGGGCTGAGGCCCACAAACTTGAGTATGTATCAGAATCACCTGGCAGGCTTCCTGCAAGACAGTTTTCTGTCCACCTGAGTTTCTGATCCCAGGAGGTGTGGGGTTTGTTTGAGGATTTGCCTGGCATTCTCTCAGGTGCTGCTGTGCTGGTTTGTGGACTGTCCTTTTAGAACTGCCACTCCAGGAGTGACATGACTTCTAATTATGGCTGTTCTCTTACAATCATACATGTCCAGTGAGTTTACCTGTGCAATCATGATGTTGCTGTTCTTATTGTTAAATTTATTTTGATATGATATAGAGAAATTTGGTTATAAGTATAATTGCTCTTTATTGTTTAAGAAAAGCAGTTGCTTTGCATTAGACAATTTCAAAGTGCTGGTTTTAATTTGTTTCTATTCATCTTTATTCAAGAACACAAAAGCATCCAGGTTTAATTTTCAGAGGGAGGAAAGCATTATAACTTTGGAATATATTTGGAAGGAGAGAGGGAGGGAGGGCGGGCACAAGGAAGGAAGGAAGAATTCTTGAAAAGAGCAAAAGAAAAAAGTTTGTGTTGCTATTTTTAAATTGCTATGTCATCCTGATACACAATAATTCTCAGAAATCAATTATTTTATCTGTTATAATTGATTTCTGAAAGTTCAACCACTTTTAACTCATTGTGTAATTAAAATTTATGCCATATGCAAGTAAATGGCTGGCTGGTCACTCCCAGCCAGCCATTGGGTGGAGGCTTTAGGCTTCAACCAGGAAGAGGCTGAGCCTGTGATCGGAGGTGCGGGGGCGGGGGGGGGCAGTGTGTGTGAGGGGGTGGGAACCCGTTCCCAAGCCTAAAGCCTGGGGCAGAGGCTTTAGGCTTGGGAAGGGGCTGAGCCTGGGATCGGAGGGAAGGGGAAAAATCAATGGAAACATATCCTCAGGTGAGGATAAAAAGAAAAATAAAGAAAGAAATGTCATATCCTATGAAAGACACATCTTGAAAATGTTTAAAGTTGTCATTTTTTCATGGTGAAGGGACTGGAGTCCATGTTGATGAAAATACCTTGGCAACTTCGGTGACTGGCAGTGGCTGCAGCAGTGGGGTGATGGGGCTGGCGCCTTCCCCTAATCAGCCTGGTTGCCTCCCACAAAGGGAGGCCAGACTGTGGCTTAGGTCCACTCCCAAAGGGGAGCGAGCCTAAGCCATCAGCAGGACATTCCCTTAGGGCTACCAGTATGTGAGAGGGGGCAGGCTGGGCTGAGGGACCCCTCCCCAGTGCATGAATTTTGTGCACCGGGCCCCTAGTACCAATATAACAATTGTACCTTTTCTTTTCAAAGAATGGCTTAAACCTTTGGGGATATGATGGTATAGAGGGGTTATTCTCTCTAAGAGGAAAAGGCAATCAGGAAATCTTTGTCCATGAAATTAAACTAAAATGTACACTCAATTATTTGAATACCTTTCATTGCCAGTCTCTATGGTGAAGATCGGTGCCAAAGTAATTTATCTTTTTCATGCACAATGAGGGGGTTTTAGTGGATTGTAAGTTAACATGACCTAATTGTGTGATGAGGTTTCTGATAAACCTAATGCAATAAGATGCTTATTAATATAATTAGCATTGTGTGCAGGTTTTGGGAGGTACAGTTCTGCTGTTTTATTTTGCTAGACTGTGTCTACAGTGTTACATTTGGTTTAGTGATAAGGGACAAATTGGAGTGGTTCCAGAGGTGAGGAGCCCTGCTGTTGAAAGGTCTGGCCAGTTTTGCACATGAGGGTTTTTGGAAAATGGGAGTAATTGACTGGGTGGGAAGATATCTTTTTTTTTTTTTTTTAATATATATTTATTGATCTCAGAGAGGAAGGGGGAGAGAGAGAGAGAGATAGAAACATTAATGACGAGAGAGAATCATTGATCAGCTACCTCCTACATCCCCCCCCCCCCCCCCACTGTGATCAAGCCCACAACCCAGGCATGTGCCCTGACCGGGATTTGAACCATGACCTCCTGGTTCATAGGTAGATGCTCAACCACTGAGCCACGCCTGCTGGGCCAGGAAGATATCTTAATTGTGATTTTAGTTCCTTGCTGTAATATAAGATCCATGCGGACTGCAACATGTCCACCTTGTTCAGCACTGTGTCATCAATGCCTCCTACAGTGTCTGCTATGTATTCAAAACAAGTTGATTTCAGTCAGTTTTGAGGGGAAGAGATGGCCACCTTCAAATATTGGTCTTGTAGATGCTTGTTAATTAGATTGATTACTTACTAGATGCCTGATGCACGAAGATTCATGCAAGAATGGGCCTTCCTTCCCCTGGCTGCCGGCACCGCCTTTGCTCTAGCCTGGAGCTGCCTTTCTGCCTTCCCACGCTGCTCAGAGGCCTGGAGTGGCTGGGGCAGTGCGGAAAGCCTGCATCCCACCCCTGGCTGCTTGACTTGGTGCCTGTGTATGCAAATTAACCACCATCTTTGTTGGGTTAATTTGCATACTCACTCCTGATTGGCTGGTGGACGTCACAAAGGTACAGTCAATTTGCATCTTTCTCTTTTATTAGTATAGATATCTCTGGAGGGCATATGGTGGCATCAGGGAATTTTTAGGCAGCCAGATTTCAGTTTTACATAGGAAGAACTTTGTAAAACTAGTTTAGCAATCACACTGGTAAACTCCATGTATTTTAAATGCTCAGGGAAGGGCTGCATGGGGATTTACTAGAAAATATACCTGCTTTTGATAAACTGTTGTCAAGATGAATTCAGCTATTTCTCTTTTTATTTAAATATTTCATTAAAAAATAATGTCAACTAAAGAATGTTTTCTTTCTAATTTAGACCTTTCTTGTCTTTTCAGACTAAAGCAAAGCAAAGAACTGGACCGAGAGAGGGCTCTTGCCAATGAGCAGTTAACCAGAGCTATTCTCCGAGAGAGGATATCGAGTGAGGAGGACCGCTCGAAGGCAAAACACCTGGTGAGCAGGAAACAAATAGTGGAAATGTCTTGTCTACAAGGAAACCTCTGATGTTTGGGGAAAGTTACATCAGCTTTTAGAGTTGATAAAATTCATGTTCTCTTTGCTTAGATTTCCTTGATTTTTGCCTTTTACAAGTAGTTGACAATTTGCTGAGATTAACCAGGAAGGACTTAAAAAGACAGGTAACTTCAGAATTATTGAAATAAAGTCAACACAGAGACATAGATAGGTACATGCATGTTGCCTGAAGGATATTTTCTGCAAGTGTGTGTGTGTGTTGTGTGTTGTGTGTATGTGTGTGTGTCCCTCCTTCCTCACTTTTGATTTTATTGTATTGGAAATCTCTGGGGTGAGCAGCCTCACTTGTTTCTATGCTTCTGACGACTGCCAGATGTTAGTCTGGGAAGTCTCCAGCAAAGGGGAAGAAGGTTGGATCAGTCACTTTCTGAGCTCTAGAAAGGGGGAAACATCGTGCAAGGGCTTTGAGAAACCAAAAGAAATAATTAAAACACCTTTTTTTTAATTTAAAGAAAAGATGATATAAACATGTCTAAAATAATTATTAATAGAAGAAAATTTAAAAGGCATTCATCAATTTGTCATTGTAATGCAACTACTCCTTGCATTGGGTGTGTGTTCCTCTAAACAGTTTAAAAAAATGTTTTTATTGATTTTAGAGAGGATGGGAGAGGGAGAGAGAAAGAGAAACATTGATGAGTGAGAGAGAAACATCAGTTGGCTGCCTCCTACATGCCCCCTACTGCGGATCAAGTCTGCAACTAGGGCATGTGCCCTGACCAGGAATCGAACTTGTGACCTCTCAGTGTCCTTAGTTTAGTAGGTAATTGGAAATTGTTGAAAATTTTAAGAAAAGGGCCAGTTTCTGTTCTCTTATTCTTTCTCTCAGTCCTTTCTTTGGGAGGCTAAACTTTGACTGTATACCAGTAGAAACAATTAAAGGAAGTTAACATGTAATGAATCCATTACTTCAGTGACTCATCCAGGATCCAGGATGAATAGGTAGACATGAAGCTGGAATAGAGGTGATGGATTAAGAAAGAAATGTCAAGGGTCTGGCTGGTAGCCATCATGAAGGGCTCACATGTTGATTGGAACTGAGGCCAAGACATGTGGAAGGAGAGCCAGGGGGATGATTTCAGAATTAAATGCAGTAATTGTTGAGTAATTCGATCATTGATTATATCTGCGGTACTCCTGAGAGCCATCTTCACTAATGTCACAGCCTCCCAATTTGAGGGCCAGGGATGGAGTGGAGAGGGTTAATAGTGCTGATGCGGAAGGAAGGCTGGGATCAAGCTTCTCGTTTCTAGCAGGTAGAAGAATCCTTGGTTGGCATTCTTTGTGGCTCCGTATTTTTCTCTTATCTTTGAAGCACTCTTTTCTCTACTTTTTTTGTGTCTAAATTTGGACATATTGTTATATTCTTTTAGTTCAGGGAGATAAGCAAGATTGGGACTTAAGAACACATTAAACATACACACTTGCATATGACAAAGCATAAAAAGAGTTTTCACCAAAAAATGTGAAAATATAAGAATTTATTTAACAGTAACTAAAATACTATGTAATGTATTGTAAGCTTGGTTGTAATAGCTATCTTCAGCCCATTTTTCTCTTTGTAATTCGCAAATCTTGTGTATTGCACACATATATTTTAGCACATTAAGCATAAGAAACTGGCCTTGTATGTTCTATTTTGTTAGGTCTCGTCTTTGTGATTCTGGGGATGTAGAATACAGATGGCAAATTGCCATGCTCTCAACTCCTGAATTTCAGCATCTATTATAATATTAGCCAAATAAAGCCTCAAAGCCCTTAGGGAATAAAAGTAGGATTTATACAATAGGATCATCACTGAGTCAGAGGATCCTGTCCTACTTGAGTGTTCTTAGACATCTGAGTGACAGTTCCTGACCGCAGCAAGGTGGCTGCCTGTTGTACCAAATTATCCCCTTTGTTGTTATTACTCATTATTATAGAAGACATGCATATTTAGTGAGTAAAGATCAGAAAATAAATACAAAAAATATTAACTCACTTAAATTACCACTATCCAGAGATAGTTACTGTTAAGTTTCTTGTTTATTGTTTTTATATTTCTTTTCACATTCCAAGTCTCTATAAAGCATTTATATTAATATGGGTATATGTATACACACAAACATAGGTGATAATAAACTTAGTCTTATATAACTCCTATAATAACCTTCATTTAAAAAAATTAGACTATATGATAAAGGTCTTTCTATACCAATAAGTATATATGTGTGTAGTCACTTTTAGTGGTTGAGTGTATTTAACTGGATTTTTATTTTTATTTTTACTTTTTTAATTAATTTCTTTGTTGGTTAAGGTATCACAAATTTGTCCTCATCCCCCCATTCCCATCCCAAACGCCTCCCCATGCATGCCCCCACCCCCCTGTTGTCTGTGACCACTGGTTAAGCTTATATGCATGCATACAGGTCCTTTGGTTGATCTCTCCCCTTTACCCCCACCCTCCCCTACCTTCCCTCTGAGGTTTGACAGTCTGATCGATGCTTCGCTTCCCTGTCTCCGGGTCTGCTTTTGTTCATCAGTTTATGTTGCTCATTATTTCCCCTAGATGAGTGAGATCATGTGATGCTAGAAATACACTTATAAGAACCAAAATTGAGACAAGCAATAATGGTTATGCTGAGAGGCAAATGAATCAGTCTGTAGTGAGTTTCTTTCTGGGCCAACAGTTCTTTTGAGTCCCAATTTCAGTGTCAAACAGTTCCTTATGTGTACATGTCAGCAATGATATTTCAGTTCTGGATGGTGGACAAATGGTGGTAATTCAGGTCTGACCCTCTCTGGTTTGGTCCTGGGCAACCTGCAGCGATGCACACCTGCTGACTGCTAATATGTCAAGGCGTCGTCAGCATCTTCCATCTCTGGACTGTTACTCTTCTGTCTTCATGGCTGGAGCAGTCCTGTCAATTCCTCTCTGTTGCAGGAATCCACATGGTCTTGGAGGTATTTTCTGAAAATATACAAACATATTCTTGACCAAAAGTTAATAAAGGAATCTTTTCTATAAATTTGACTTGGGATCCTTTTTTATTTTTTGCCCAAATGATTTTCCTTTGGCTTATTTTGAAACCATGTGTGCTTTTCATGGGTGTCTTGCTGTTAGCATTACAAATGAAAGTTAATTTTCTAAAGTAAAAATTTTCTAGATGTAATTTACTTACAGGATATTTTAACTGGATTTTTCTTTGATTATTAAAATAATATAGGGATATTTTAGAAAACTTGGGAGATATAAAAATTACTGAGGACCCAGCTCATATCCACGAGGACAGCCATTGTAAAAAAGACAAGACAACAGCAAGATTGGCAAGGATGTTGTGGCAATATAAAATGGCACAGCCACTGTGGAAAACAGTATGGCAGTTTTTCAAAAAATTAAAAATAGAATTACCATATGTTTCAACAATCCCACTCATGGCTGTTGATCCAAAAGAATTAAAAGAGTGACTCAAGGAGATATTTGTATGCCCATGTTCATGGCAGCATTATTCACAATAGCTACAAAGTGGAAGCAACCCAAGTGTACTGTAGATGGATAAACAAAACCATGGTCTATACAGACAGTGGAATGTTATTCAGCCTTTAAAAGGAAGGAAATTCTGACACATCATGCAACATGGGTGAACCTTGAGGTCATTGTGCTAAGTGAAATAAGCCAGTCATAAAATGACAAATACAGTGTGACTCTACTTACATGAAGTGTCTAGAGTAATGAGATTTATAGAGACAGTAAGTGGAAGGGTGGTTATTGGTGCTGGCGGGGAGGGAGAAGTGGAGAGCTTTTTAATGGGTATGGCATTTCAGTTTTGCAGGATGAACAGAATTCTGGAGGTTGATTGCACAACAATGAGAATGCGCTTTATATTCTTGAACTGTACATTTCAAAATGGTTAAGATGGTAAATCTTGTTATGTGTATTTTACCATAATTAAAAGTTAGAAAAGAATTATTAAAGATGTAAGCAATATTGTACATATTTTTCTATTCAAAATGGTTTAGGTGGATAATTTAATCCTAACATTTATTACTCCGTTCCTTATTATTAACTAGATTATTTTTAATCGCTGAGTACCATCCAGGTTTCCAGGTTCTGTATCCCACCACCTTGTAAAATGAGTGGTGTGGAACTTCAAGCTTGCCGTTGTCCCTTACTTCTGTAAGGGACAAAAAATGATCCTGAGCTGGGGAAACAGGCATCCTCAGAACCATGATCCCTGTAAGAGTCACCCCGGGAACCTTAGCATTGCTCTGCTGTGAATGCTGGGCTTCCATTGCTGCATTCTCAACCCTAATACGTGGGGAGCTGAGTGAGTGCCAAACATTGATTTGTTCTTCTTTATTTAGAACCCAAATGTTGCAGCCTGTAAGAAAGTAAAGGTTAGGTTTCACACATTTGAAGGAATTGGAAAGCTGTCTTTCTGGAGAACTAGAGAAAAACACACACAAAACTGATGTGGTGTTGGTGCTGTGAAATAAAATGAACTCCTCCCTCCCCCCTCATCTTCCTCCACCCACTAGCAGTTGACATTTGGATTGCTGTCTCCTTAGATGTGAATCCAGGCTTTTCTTCCCACAGTTGTAGATGCTGGCTTTCTTAAAGCTCTTTGAAGGGCAAAGTCATGGTGGCCCTGTTGTTGAAGTTTCAAAATAGGATCAGATAGAAATTTTCCCCTTTAGAAGAATTGCTTTAGCTGGAGAAGCCGTCAAGTCCTGCTCTAGATTCAAGAAGGGTATCCCAGCCGCCCTTTCTACCTCTCAGTGAACAGTACCAGCATTTCAATCAGCTGATTTCACCCCGAAATTTTTGGGGAGGCAGTTCACTGATAATTTTATGCACACAAAATGTTAATTAAAATCCACATTAAAGCTGTGCTGCTTAGGAGCAGGAAAGCACCTGCTCCTGAGAGTGAAGACTAAATAAGAGGAAACCTGTAAAGTGAACGCGACAGGACATTTTGTGTGATGTTTAAGATCTCATACAGATCAATCTAACATTTGCTGTGTCGTTAGATTTTTTTTTTAATCACAGAGCAGGGATCTGTATTTTTTTGACTTTGCAAATATATTTGATTTCTTTTTAAAATGTCAATTAAAATTTGATTGACTTCTTATTCTCTCATTAGGCTGTTTTAACATTAGTTGTTTCTTATCACCGCAGAATTTATGTGATATTGTCTTTTTAAATTTAAACTTGAAAAGAAGCCCTGCTTTACTTACTTAAGGGGATAGTTACTGAAATATTCTGGAGTTTACAGACATGCATGTGAAATAATTTTCTTCCTCTTAGGACAGATGCTTTATTGAGTGCTTACTGTATGCTAGATACTGAAGCTATAGAAATGAAGAAGACAAAATCCTGTCCTTAAGAAATTCACAGTAAAATGTGGGAGATATACTTAAAATAATGTTAAAAAGTGTTAAGTCTGTTATAGAGCCATGCTACTTATATTTTTGTGAGAATTCTCACTTTTGTGAAAGCAGGGACTTTTTTTTTTAACTCATTGCTGTTTTTTCATTTATTCACATTCGAATTTATTTCACACATTCAAGTGCCTAGTATGTGCCATTGCCTAGCAAAGAGTCAACAGTCAGTGAATAGGTGCTGATGAAGTAAATGAAGGCTTGATTCTACTTAAGCCTGTAAGTGGGAGGAGAGGAAAAGGGGAGGAAGATTTCCTTAGGCAAGTGGTGCCTGAGCTGAGGCCTGCAGTGAGTGTAGGAATGCACTTTGCAGGGAGGAGTGGGGAAGGTCCAGCCTGTGATATTGCAGGCAAAAGCATGGGGACAATGGGACACTACAAGGGACGGCCGAGTGGGAAAGGCAATATAAGGAGTGTTGAGGGATGAGGCAGAAGAAGTTGGTTAAGACCCTGAGTTTCATAGAACCCAAGGTTTGAGGGGGACAAATGAAATGGTTAGATGGGCATTTTGATAGCTCATTCTAGCGACATGTGAAGGATGGAATACAGGAAGAAATGAATGGAAGCAGAGAGATCATTAGTCAGATCATTAGATATTTTGTCCCCTTTCAACATTCCCCTCCATCACAAATTTGTTAAACACCTACTGTGTGCTAGGCACTGTTAGTTGCTAGAGATGCACAAATGAATTCTATCTGGCTGCTTTTCCTCACAAGTCTCCAGTCAAGTGTAGGGTTTGTGGGGAAGAGTATTCTTACCTTTGGTTTTGTTTTTCTATTTATATTACAATTTTGAATTTGTGAAAACCTCATAGTATTTAGGAGAAAAAACCTACAAAATTAGGTCAGGTGAATGCATAAATGTAGTTTTTGCAAATTTAAGCAACTATTTCACCAAAATGTCACTTTTTCTTTCCCAGTTTCCTTTTTGTCTGCAATGTGCCAGTGAAGCAATCAACAATTGATTAATTTTGTGCTGTGTCCTTTTCAGTGTTTTGTTTGTGCTTCAAACTGTGACAGTTGAAATTTCATTGTGAAAGAGAAAAATGTTTAGAATTTGGGATATGGAGGGAAATGACTAAATCAGAGGAAGTAGATAAGAATACCACTGCTGCCCAAGTATAAGTGAGGCCCTGCCCAAGGGCAAAGGATACAATTGACGTTGTAATTTTGCTGTGATCAAGAAGGTTCATGCTCAAAAGTTCTGTGTAAAAAAACAGTGAGTGATCAATTGGGGCTTTTAGTATCGTTAATTATCCAGATGAGTGACAGTGTAGCAGCAGTTTTCCTGGGTTCTTTTATTGGGCACTTACAGATAGTTAAATTTTATTTTATTTTTTTGCTTTTTTGGGGCGCAAGTTAGTACTTTGATTTTAACTTGTATTAATGTGATCCCTCTGGTTATATATGCTTTGTGCTGGTTTTCTTGCTGTAGACCGTAAGCCCCAATTGTTTTGACATGCATTGAGTATTAATTTGCTTTCAATTCCAAAAATGAAGTTGTTGATTCTGTGTTGTGCTTTTGAAGACTATTTAAATATAGAGTTTCTACTTTATGTTTGGGGATCTGAGCCATTTAAATATATCTTCCTCCATGTTATTGGTGAGAATGGGGCCTGGGTCCATCCGCAAGTCCCATTCCTTCTAACTCTTTCTCAGTTACTCTCTTATTGGGAAATTTAAAGGGGCAAGGGGAAGCAGAGCGGGTAGCATCCTGTGCCTTCTGTGTGTTTGGATCCATTACGGTTTCCAGCACAGAGCATCCGTGTGCCATCTTCTCTCTTTATGTCCTTTGTTATTATGTGTGGCCCTTACCTCCTGTGTATGTAAAAGCAGTGTTATTACTGCCAGCTGGAAGGCATACTGCCTGTGAAGAGACTGTTAATCAAAGATTGCTAGTTATAGAGTGCCAGGGCAGGTTCAGGTTTCTTTGCTTGCTGCTGCTGTAGAAAAGGAGAAACATGTTTTGTCTCAGTTTGCCAGCCCAGCCTTTGTTAAGGGCCCACCCAGAGAAAGAATAGGACTGTTATTACAGATTTCAGTATTGCTTGTATACAGAAAACTGAACCAGATGAATATATCTTTCTCAAATATACACACACACCCTCCCTCTCCAGCTCTGCAGAACCACCTAGGCACTTAGCCCTACCAAGGAGCCTCAGAGAAGCATGGTGGCATGCTGGCAGGTACCGAGGGGCTGGAGAGGAGATTCACTCCCATTGTCCAGTGAACACAATGTAGAGGTGACTGCAAGTTGCTCGTATTGCTTTTTCCCAAGGAACTGTCCCAGCTTGTATGACCTTGTTGACAAAGTGAGGAGAGAAGAAAATAGCACAGCTGAGTATAATGCTGTTGATGGTCTTGCCAACAACAAGTTGTATTTAAAGACCGCTATGAGGAGCAACTCTGCTTAGAATGTGCTGTCATATTCTCATTCTAAATATACTTTAAAAAATACACCACGTTTCTTGCAAACTGATTGGCTCAGGGCAACTTTTGTTGAGCAGTGTCCTATGTGGTGGCCCTGCCATAAATAGCATATTGACATCCCATCACTTGGGTCATTATGGGTGTCAAGGTGAGGTATGGAGAGCACTGAGTAAAAATCCATAGATAACTAAGGTGCAAAAAGCTAGTTATAATTCCATCTCTTTATAATGGCCTGGCATTTTGTTAACTTATTTGCTTCACTGCCTGGTCCTAAATGAACTGTCATTAGGGCTTTGGAATTTTATTGAACTGACATCATAATCTCTTTTCCTACTGAAGAAGCTAAGAAATATGGCCCTGAGTGTTTGCTTTCACCTGTAACAAATTAAAAGTTTTATATAACCACAGTGAATTCCATCAATCCTTATAAATCCCAAATAAGAGTTTTGCACATTATGTTTTGAATGAGGGTATAAGGCCTTTGTGTTCAACAGCGATCTGTCCACTTTGTCTTCAGTGGTGAGTCTCACACTGTCACTTCTGACACAGCCTTGAGAATTCTTTCAGCCTATTGTGCCTGGGCCTGTGATTTAGTGACTTCAGTGATAGCAGTAATGTTGAATATATGACATACCACGTGCAGTGAGATTTGCTTCATTTTTGTTTATTGGACATTAAATTCTTCATAATGCTGAACATTCTCGAACAGCTCTGTATTTATTTCCTTTAAGTATCCCTGTTTTTATTGCTAAGATATGATTCCTAAATGGAACTGAGGTATGTTCTTTCTGTGTTTCTTGATATTTGGAGCTGAGCCCTGCTTTGGGGATGTGAGGGTTTATTTTCATGTACCCTGGGTTATTCCTTCAACCATAAAGACGTTCACCATTTTGTTCCATTGTGCCTCTCTCTACTCTTTTCTTTACTAACTACATTTTAAGGATGACTTCTTCTGAAAATTATGAGGGGCAGAATTACTAAATGAAGTAAGGCCTCCATTCTCTCGAGAGCAGGAATCTGTTTACAAACCTGCAGTATTTATTACATACCTCATTTAGCTCATTCATCATTTTAATAGAAAAATGAGTCATTTTAGATGATTCTGAAATAATTCCGAGGTGAGCTACATAGCCACAGGCAGAATATGATTTACTCAGACGGCACCAAGTTGTTTTCAAAACAGTATAATGGAATGATCAGCACTAATAATTTATGATCACTTGTGGCAAACTTATCAGATGTCTTTCTTGTCACAGAAACTTGTTGATGAGATTAAATGTTTAGAGGAGTTTTGAGCTAGCTGCTCTCCGTTCTTCCATCTTTTGTGACAAATATCACAAAGTTCCATACTTAGCTGTATGTCTACATACTCTGCTTGTTTAGAACACTGACTGTAAATTTAATTCCAGATTCCTGTTTAATATTATCTTGATAAGAAAGAACACCAGTCAGTGTCACAGGCCAGTTTTATTGGAGATTATAAACCTACTCATATACGTTTTCTGTTTAGACATTAAACATTAGTCCTTTCATAGTTTCCTTAGCCTCTGATTCTCAGGAACAGAGCTAGCTCATCACCTGGAACCATAGTTTTGAGCCCAAAAGAAAATAACGAAGTGTTTCCAGGTGCCCTAAGCTCATGAGCTTTATTAATAACCAGCATCACAAGAAAAAACAACCCATATTTGTTTTTAGTACTTTTTATGTAAGTGAGAGCTTTCTAGTCCATTGTCTTATCTGGTGTTAATTTGCAATGGGTACATCTAACATTCCGGTTACGGATGATAAAACATACTCAAAGAGACTGTGAGCCTAGAGGTTGCATAGGGAGAGAGCTACAAATCAGAGTCCCCCCTGCCTAGGTGATCTAATTGGGGCACAATCTAGCAAATTTAGTTATTGTTTTGTTTTTAACCTGTATTGCATTGGAGCCATTGTGTTAGCAAGGGTGTGAGGGGCCTTTTAGGGACAAAGCTGATATTACTACAGATATTAAAAAGGCAATAGTAATTCATTTATATGATAAGCACACACATGTGTGGAGTAAAAGCATCAAAGCATGATGGGCCTGCTCAGCACAGAGGCAGACAGCACTGGCCACTCTAGTAGGCCTTGTGTCATGCTTAGTAAAATAATATATTCATAATCATATCACTATCAGGGATTAAGAATAATCCACATAAGAACAAGGAATTGAGTAATTCATGTTAGAATTAAATTTTCCACCTAAATCATTTTGAGTAGAAAGGGTTTTGGCACTTCACGTTATAAATTTAGTATTCCCCATAACATTCTCACCTGTGAATCTCTGCATTGCAGCAGATACTGGCTAAATGAAGTGTTATCGCCCACACTTATAAAGCCATTTCCAGTGTACTTATTAAAAAAAGTTTACTATGATCTGTTTTTAGGGAGAGGTTGTTGATATAGATACAGAAGGACTTGATTTGTAGCAATTACCTGTTCTTATAAGAACACATTTATAAAGGCAGAAACTTCCCTTTTTTATTTGCATTGTAAACTTTTTTCAGGGGAAGTAAAAGATATTTTGACTATTTTTCTGCTTTGGATAATAAAGATGCATTAATCTGTAGGCTGCTTGTTGAGAATAGAGATAGGCTTGTTACAATAGATTATTTTAAAGATTATTTTATGTAATATATTTTAGCATTGACCACTTTACTCATGCAGTAAATTCAACCAATTTTGTGTTTTGTGTTTTTGTTGAATTTTAAGAGAAATTTAAAGTGAAGATATTTCGCAGGTTTTTCTTGTAAAGTCAACTTCTGAATAGAATTTTAAAAACAATGTCATTGACCATTTTGGAGATTGGTTAAGTTAAAAAAAAATGAAACAAATTTGGAACATAATTATATAACTATAAATGTATATGAATAACTTCAGAAGTACCTGTTATTGACATCAGGTTAATTAATGTAATGGAAAATTAGTTTATTTAAAAAATTATAGCTTTTCCCTCACAGCTCTATAGAATGATAGGGAAGAACTGGTAACTAATTTTTCTTTAAGTCTACTATTATAAAATTAAGAGCTGAGTATAAACATTGCTAGATCATGGATGTATACTTTATTTGTATTGCATATAGTAAAGACATTTTTTAGATGCGATAAGAAATAGGATTTTGAAATTTATTTCTTAAATTGTTTACTTTTAATTTTTAGTTTACAGAAAAGTAAGATCAAAGAACTTGACTCCTTTATCTATTTTCTTAAAAAATTGATTTTAGTGGGAGGGAAGGAGGGATGGGAGAAATAGAGGTGAGAAGAAAGGGGGGAGAGAGAGAGAGAGAGAGAGAGAGAGAGAGAGAGAGAGAGAGAGAGAGAGAGAGAGAAGAGGGTAAAGGGGGAGAGGGGAGAGGAGGGGGCGGGGGTGGGAAAAGAAACATCCATGTAAGAGAGAAACATAGATCAGTTGCCTCCAGGATGCCTCAACCAGAGATCAAACCCACCACCATTTGGTGCACGGGATGATGCTCCAACCAACAGAGCCACACTGGCCATGGCAGATTTATCTTTTTTGAAACATTTACCTCCCTTGCTTTGTCATTCTCTCCCTTTTTACACATATAGACACATTCTGTGAACTACTTATACATGGTTTGCAGATATCATGCCAAATTTTCCTATGCCTTAAAAATTAGTATATTTCTTATATAACCAACTATAGTTTTCTAAATCAAGAAATTTGCATTGATGCCATATTTTAATTTTTAATCCAGATTCCAGTATTGTTCTTTATATTATTTTTCTTCCTGCTAAAACAAGATACATTCTAGGATCATATATTGCATTTATTTGTCATGTCTTAAAACATTTTAAACAAGATTTGCAAACTATAGTATCAAGATGAATACCATGCTAACTTCAATTTAAGAATTCTTACTATCTTGGTAGAGTTTTAGAAAGAGGAAAGTAAAATGGACAAAAGAAAGGGGATGAAGGCCTTACCACACTTAGATTAATATTTTATATTGTGGGTGAGGAAACAAATTTTTTTTTTGGATATTTTCTTTCATGAACCCAGACTAAAAGCACTTAAATGCTTTCATCAGCGTCTATATAGATCCTGTGTATTTTAAACATAGCAGACACCCAAGTTGTATCATTAAAAACTGTCAAAGAGTGAACTCTTTTGTTATTTTTATACAGAGTTTTTGGAACAATAATTTAATCTGAAGTAGCCTTTTCTCTGGCACTCTCTCTAATCCCCCTCCCCCTCCATTCTGCTCCATGTAATTTTAGGCAAATTGCTTTTTTTTTCTTATACTCTTTGTTTCTATTTGTTTACAATGAGGACAAGGTCGCTAATGTACTTTCCTTTCAAGTCTGTTGCCTTGATGAAGAAATATATAAATACAGGAGTTCTTAGAATACAAAGTTCTATGTAGTTATAAATTGATTTTTCATGAAGTAATTTTACTTTATGAATAGGTTACCAATTCCAAGAGTCACATCTATTTTAATTTTCTTTAGTTATTTAAAAATAAAAGTCCATTTAAGAATAGAAAAATATTGAAAGTTGAAAGCCTCTATTTTCTTGGATAAATTGAATTTTGTTATTGAAAACTTACTCTGATTAGTAGAAGTAGTTTAATCATAGGCACAGTATTTAGTTTTAGATACTGCTGGCAGTCACTATATTGAAAGGGTCAAAATAAGAGGGGGTCTTTCTGCTAATATGTGTTTGTTGGCTTAGAACAGTGGTCGGCAAACTCATTAGCAACAGAGTCAAACATCAACGGTACAACAGTTGAAATTTCTTTTGAGAGCCAAATTTTTTAAACTTAAACTTCTTCTAACGCCACTTCTTCAAAATAGACTTGTTCAGGCCGTGGTATTTTGTGGAAGAGCCACACTCAAGGGGCCAAAGAGCCGCATGTGGCTTGCGAGCCGCAGTTTGCCGACCACTAGCTTAGAATGAAAATGCAGACCTTTGATAGCAACATAAACTTAAATTGATATCATTAAAAATATATGTATAATCAAGTTAAAAGAGAATAATTGGTCTATATTACTTTATGTCTTTAAGAAATGACTATTAAATTAAACTAAATTTCTTTATTACAATGGATTAAACCCATGTGCTACCACTAAGTCCAAATACTAATATCTTAAAATGTTTGCCTTATTTCTATTTATTTCTTATTTACTTCTTGAACTCATTAAAATCTTTAAATTTTTCAAATTTTATGATTATTCTGTGCCCTGCCCATTTGTGCCATAATTTTTCTTTTTTTAAAATTTAAATTTATTAAGCTTATTGGGGTGACATTGATATATATAAAGAGCCAGGGTCGTAACATCCACAATGACCAAAGACTTGACTCAACGCCAGGCTGTGTGCACAGCAGGCGAGTGGGCTGAACTGCTGACCTCTCAGAGAGAGAGGCGGGTTGATCAGCAGTGGCAACGGCTACTGGGTAGGCCCAGAGAGAGAAGCAGGGTGATCAGACCCTGCTTCTCTCTCTGGGCCTCGCCAGCAGCCAAGCTTCTCTCTCTCTCTTCCAGAGGTCAACAGTTCAGCCTGCTCGCCAGCAGCCTGGGGCAGCTGCTGATCAGCTCCACCTCTATGATCAGGCCCGGAGATAGGCCCGGAGATGCTGATGGGCTTAGAAACTGACCAATCAGAACCAAATTTGGGTGAAGTGCAAGGAGCCAATGGCTGCCTAGGAGGCGGAGCTTTTGACACTGACTGGCATAGAAACCAACCAATAAGAACCTACTCTGGGTGAACTGCGAAGGCAGAATCTAAGGTGGGGGCTGAGGAGGGGTTTTAAGGGCAGTAGCTGTTTGGTGTAAGGTGTAATAAAGTGATTCAATTTTTTAATGACCGGTTTGGCAGTATAGTGCATATGGCTGGCTATCAGTCCAGATATAGGGATTATGTGTTTTTTCTGCCAAGAGCATCTCCTCCTGATGAAAAAGGCTTCCCCCCAATTTAAGCAATACTATCCTATATAATCTATCTATACTAAAAGCAGGGTAATGTGCTAATTAGACCGGGTCAACCAGCCCTCTTCCAGACGTTCGACTTCCTTCCAGACAAAGGCATGGTGGTGGGGGCTGAGGCAGAGGCATTTGGGGGCAAGATCAAGCCAGCAGGGGAGGGCAGTTGGGGGCGAGATCAGGCTGGCAGGGGAGGGCAGTTGGGGGTGAGATCAGGCCTGCAGGGGAGAGCAGTTAGGGGCGATCAGACTGGCAGGGAAGGATAGTTAGGGGCGATCAGGCAGGCAGGCAGAGGCAGTTAGGGGTGATCAGGCAGGCAGGGGGGCAAGGTAGGGGCAATCAGGCCAGCAGGCAGAGGGGTTAGGGTGATCAAGCAGGCAGGCAGGCAAGTAAGTGGTTAGGAGCCAGTCGTCCCAGATTGCGAGAGGGATGTCCGACTGCCGGTTTAGGCCCAATCCCACAGGGGCATCCCCCTAGGGGTCCCAGATTGGAGAGTGTGCAGGCCGGGCTGAGGAATGCCCTCCGTGCACGAATTTCATGCATCGGGCCTCTAGTTGGTTAATAAGATGATATAAGTTTCAAGTGTACATTTCTGTGATACATGGTCTGGGTATTGTATTGTGTGCCCATCACCCAAAGTCATATAATCTTTTGTCACCATATATTTGGCCCCCTTTACCCTTTCTGCTTCCCCACCCGCTTCCTTCTGGTAACCACCATAGTGTTGTCTGTGTCTATGAATTTCTGTTTTATATCCCACATATGAGTGACTTCATATGGTTAATAGCTTTTTCCAGTTGGCATATTTTACTTAGCATAATATTTTTGAAGTCTACACATGCTGTCACAAGTGGTAGTATTTTGTATTTTCTTATGGCTGAGTAGTATTCCATATTATATATATGTACCACATATATATATATGTGGTACATATATATCTTGTTCCAGTCATCTATTGAAGGGCACTTTGGTTGTTTTCATGTCTTGGCCACCATGAATAATGCTACATTAAACATAGGAGTGCATATATCTTTGCAAATAAATGTTTTCAAAAATTTTGGGTAGATACCCAGAAGAGGAATTGCTACGACAGATGGTTAAATCTATTCTTAATGTCTTGAGGAACCTCCATCCTGTTTTCCATAGTGGCTATACCAGCTTACATTCCCTCTAGCAGTGAATGAGGGTTTCTTTTTCCCTACACACTCTCCTACACTTATTACTTGTCTTGTTTATAATAGCCATTCTAACAGTTGTCTGGTGATATCTCATTGTAGTTTTGATTTGCATTACCCTAATGGCTGATGGAGTTAACCATCTTTTCATATTTGTTGGCTACTTGTATGTCTTCTTGGGAGAAGTGTCTGTTCAGGTGCTCTGCCTATTTTTCAATTGTTTTTGTTTGTTTGTTTGGTGTTTCGTTGTATGATATATATATATATATATATATATATATATATATATATATATATATATATATATATTGATTTCAGAGAGGAAAGGAGAGGTAGAGATAGAAACATCAATGATGAGAAAATTATTGATCAGCTGCCTCCTGCATGCTCCACACTGGGGATCGAGCCCACAACCCAGGCATATGCCCTGATCGGGAATCGAACTGTGACCTCCTCATTCATAGGTTGATGTTCAGCCAGTGAGCAATGCCAGCTGGGCTTCTTTATATATTTTGGATATTAACCCCTTATTGGAACTGTTGTTTGCAAATATCTTCTCCCATTCGGTTGTTTGTCTTTTCCAATCAATTTTTTGGTGGAATTTTTAGGGTTTTCTATATAAAGAATCATGTCATTTACAAAAATGGACATTTTACTTCTTCATTTCTAATTTGTATGCCTTTGATTTCTTTCTCTTGACTGATTGCTGTGACTAGGACTCCCAGTAGTATGTTGAATAAGAGTGGTGAGAGTGGACATCCTTGTCTTGTTCCTGATTTTAGAGGAAAATTCGCTTTCAATTCCTCTGCCTTTTTTCACCCTTTCACTTAGAGTTAGTCTTTGCAGCTTTGTGTCTCCTGAAAACAGCATATGGTTGGGTTTTGTTTTTTGATCCAATCTGCTACTCTGTGCCTTTTTATTGGTGAATTCAATCCATTTACATTTAGAGTAATTATTGAAATGTGAGGACTTCCTATAGCCATTTTATACTTTGTTTTCTGGTAGCTCTGTGCCTCTGTTCGTTCTTTTCCTTTGTGTGTTTTTTTCTTTGGTGACATGCCATACTTCATTCCTTTTTTTTTGTTTGTTTGTTTTTTAATTTGTGTGTCTCAGTTTTGGGTTTTGTTTGTGTGTGGTTACTATTAGGAGTATGTAAAAGGAAGTTTCATATATATGGTAATTTGTTTTTTTTTCCTTCATTTGAATGCATCTGATCACCACCTTCCTTTGCAAATTCAGATCTTTATTCCTTTCCCTCCCCTTTTATGTTTTTGTTGTCACAAATTATCCTTGTTTATGGCTGTAAGATAGTTGGTGATCTTACTGCTAGATTTGTGAACTTTTGTTCTTAGTTTCAGGTAGAATACCCCCCTTCAGTATTTCCTGCAGTGGAGGTCTTCTGATGATAAAACCTCTCAGCTTTTGTATGTCTGGAAAAGTCTTTATTCTTCCTTCATATCTAAAGGATAACTTTGCTGGATATATTATTCTTGGCTAGCTAGTAATTTCATTTTTTCTGTAGTTTGAATACTTTGCTCTGCTCTGTTCTGGCTTATAGAGTTTCTGCTGAGAAGTCTGATGTTAACCTAATGGGCTTTCCTTTATAAGTTACTTTCTTCTTTTTCCTGGCTGCCTTGAGAATTCTTTCTTTAATTTTTGACAGTTTTAATATAATTTGCCTTGGAAAAGGCCTTTTTGGATTGAGATAATTTGGTATTCTGTTTGCTTCTTGGATTTGGGCATCTTGCTCTTCCATAGGTTTGGGAAATTTTTGTCAACTGTTTGTTTGAATAGGCTTTTCGTTCCCTGCTCCTTCTCTGGTATGCCAATTATTCTTATATTAGAGGCACGGTGCACGAAATTCATGCACAAGGATGTGTGTCCCTCAGCCTAGCCAGCACCCTCTCCAATCTGGGACCCCTCAAGGGATGTCCGACTGCCCGTTTAAACAATCCAGGACTGCTGGCTCCCAACTGCTTGCCTGCCTGCCTTCCTGATTGCCCCTAACCACTTCTGCCTGCCAGCCTGATCACCCCCTAACCACTCACCTGCCAGCCTAATTGATGCCTAACTGCTCCCTTGCCAGCCTTTTTGCCCCTAACTGCCCTCCCCTGCAGGCCTGGTCACCCCTAACTGTCCTCCCCTGCAGGCCTGGTCCCCCCCAACTGCCCTCCCCTGCAAGCTTGATCACCCCCAACTGCCCTCCCTTGCAGGCCTGGTCCCTCCCAACTGCCCTCCCCTGCTGGCCATCTTGTGGTGGCCATCTTGTGTCCACAAGGGGGCAGCCATCTTTGACATGGGGGCAACCATCTTGTATTGGAGTGGTGGTCAATTTGCATACTATTCTTTTATTAGATAGGATAGAGGCCTGGTGCATGGGTGGGGGTGGGGGCCAGCTGGTTTGCCCTGAAGAGTGTCCTGGATCAGGGTGGGGGTTCCCTTGGGACATGGGGCAGCCTGGGCGAGGGGCCTGTGGTGGTTTGCAGGCCAGCCATGCCCCCCGGTGACCCAAGCAGAAGCCCTGGTATCTCGGATTTATTTATCTTCTATAATTGGGACTTCGTAGCCTTGAGTGGAGCGAAGCCTCCTGCTTGCTCTGTGGCCATGGCCATTTTTGTTGGGATTTATTTATCTTCTATAATTGAAACTTTGTAGCAGAGGCCAAGGCAGGCCAGGGCTGCAGGAGCTTGGCTTCCTCCATCGCTGGGGGAAACCCAAGCCTCCTGCTTTCTCCAGCTCTGTGGCTCCCACCATTTTTTGTTGGGATTTATTTATCTTCTATAATTGAAACTTTGTAGCCTTGAGTGGAGGCCTGGGCCCACCAGGGTGTGCGGAAAGCTTGGCTTCCTCCATTGCCAAGGAAACCCAAGCCTCCTGCTTGCTCCGTGGTCACAACCATCTTTGTTGGGTTAATTTGCACACTGGCTCCTGATTGGCTGGTGGGTGTGGCTTGTGGTTGTAGTGGAGTGATGGTTAATTTGCATAGCACTCTTTTATTAGATAGGATTGCTCTTTCTGATGGAATCAGATAGTTCTTGTAGAGTTCTTTTTTCTTAAGTCTCTTCTTCCGTCTGCATCATTTCTAGATTCTGTCTTCAATATCACTAATTTTTTCCTTTATCTGGTCAGCTGTATTTCCTGTGCTTGCTAGTTCATTCTTTATCTCTTTTATTGAGTTATTCATCTACAGATTTTCTATTTGGTTCTTTTTTAAAGCTTCAGTCTTTTTGGTAAAGTACTCATTTTGGTCATTGATTTGGTTTCGGAGTTTATTAAACTATTTATCTGCATTTTCTTGTATCTTGTTGAATTTTTCTCAGAACTGCAATCTTGACTTGTCTGTCATTTAAAATACATGTCTTTAATTTTATTTCCTGGAGCTTTTTCATTTTCTTTCTGAGCTGCCTCATTATCTTGGTTATTCATGGTACTTGATGGATTCCTTCTCTGTCTAGGCATCTATGTATGAGTGGCATTTACCTAGTAGATTAATAAAAAGTCTTTCTGTTGTTTTCCAGTAGGTGGCCCTGAATCACAAGGTGTTGTTTGTTTTGTTTTTGCTCTCTTGCACTTGTTTGGCCTTTTAGTGTAAAATGGCCTGTGCTCCCTGGGAAGGTGAGCGCTGCCCCTGCAATCCAGTTGTTCTGATACCAGGGACCACCACCCCAACTCCATAAGGATATGCAGTAGATGATGGGGCTCCAATTTCGTGAAATCCCAGTGCTGTCTTCTGCAACCATATGTCTCCAGCAATGTAGTCCCAATGCGTGGTCATGGGGTGAGCTGGGGGAACCTGGCTGCCTCCTTCGTTGCTGTGCCCTTCTAGCAACGGTGACCAGCGGACCTCCAAGGTGTCTGCTCTGTGCCTCCACCTGACCTGGGGTTAGTCACAGAGTATACCTTTCGCTGAGGGAAAAAGTAGTACCAGTTATCGGGTTTGTAGATAATGTGCTCTGCAACTTTACCCGAAGGGGGTGAGTCAGGGAGGCAAGGTCTGGGAAGTTAAGGGAGAGCAACCAGGCTTGATGGCTTTGTTTCTCTGTTTGGAATGCTAATTATCAGATAACCGTGGCTGCACTTCTATGCTGTGTCCCTGCCTAGGTCACTGGCTCAACTGCAGCTCCTACTGCCTACTCCTACAGGAGTGCTCACTTAATCTCTGTGCTACTTCTGGCTGAAGGGAGTGCCAGCCACAACCTGATTCTTCCCCTCTCTGAGCTGAATCCTGCAGTGAGCTCCCAGCTGCAGGGCTGTATCCGTAGTTCCTTTGAGTTCTTCTCCCTCTGACCTTCTCGGCTGTTCCCACTTGCCCACCTTTAGATATTTCAATGCATAGATCTCTCAAGTGTGTTTGTATACTGACCAGGGGACCCTTTGTTGAATTATAGCTGTTCACATTGTTGATTCTTCAAGGGAAGAGACCAATGGGATCGCTCATGCCGCTGTTCCTCTGGTATCACTCCTGATGTTCATAATTTTTCTTTCTTAACCCTTCCCCCCCTCTCTGGCCTCATGGTAAGCGTGCAGCACACAGATATTGGCATCTTTATGTTGTTCCCATTATTCCTTGTCATGGTGATGACAAAATGTATTGAGTGCTTCAAACTTTTTAAAAGCTTCTTAAGGAACTCAGTATATTATAAAGAAATGGGCTGAGTTCCAACCCTGAAGACATCCAAAAGAGCAAGTTCTAAATAATATCCTCCTTTAGAATACAGCATATTTTAATTGGGTACCTCCCTCTTATAGATCACCAAGGTTTATCTATGGCTGTACATGTGCTCTGTATGTACATTACAATATTGCTTTCCCCACCCTCTCTTTTCTCTTTGATTGTGTGTGTGTGTGTGTGTGTGTGTGTGTGTGTGTGTGTGTGCATGCACGCCTTGGAAACATGTGCACCAGGCCTGTAGAGTGACACAACAAAAGCAGACTCTTGAAATAGTCAGGTTTTGTCCTTGTAAATAACATGGTACCAATGCATGCAGTGGATTAAAATATGTTCACCCTAACAGAAATCTTTTGCTTGAAGTGAAAAAGCCTCCTGTCAATTCCAATTGCAGCATAGGTGGCTGCTGTGTGGGAGTACCTTGCCAGGATTGCAGGTTTCTCAAACTCAGGTCTGCAGATATGTTTGTTACTTGAGTCTCAGCTTTGAGTTGATTATACTCTTGTCTTGGCATGCTCTTTTTCCAGAAAACACCAGTTTTCATGTTTTTCTGGCTTTTTCTCAAGATTTATGGGTGGGAAGATTTAGTTTTCTGCCTGGTAAGTAGCATAGCCTGTTTGAGCTCCCTAATCAATAATTGTAAAGTAACTAGAAATTGATCCATACCAGTTGTAAATCCATCCATGCATTTCTGTTAATGTCTCATACTAGAGAAGCTGTACAGAAGACATTTCTGTCCCCCCATTAGTGAAGGCAAGGCACAAGCAGGCAGCTGGGTATTAAGAGATATTCTTACGGTGTCCACAGTTTGCTACAAGGCAATGGGAGGTATTTGTCCAGATCTGTAGTATATGCATTGCAGGAGCCTGGAAAAGGTTCTGGGATATGAACATAAACTAGTTTGGGGACTCAGAGCTCATCCTGCATATAGGTGGAGTCATGATGTTTCTGCTAGGTTATGCCTTCCCTGAAATATAATTTTTCACTGATTTGACATGGCCTCACCCTTGTCTAAGTTTGGCTGGAAATTCTTATTTCCCCTCTCTTTCAAGATAGTATTAAGGGGGAAAGTGCTGAGGGTTTGTTTGGCAAGATCACATATCTGTTGTCTGGGCGAAAAGGATGCTGCTTAATATCTGGGGAAGAAGAGCACATTTTCTCCTCTCCTACTTACCATGATGAGGACTCAGTCTGGCAGATTGCCCCCTAGCCAACGTGGAGATTTGATAAGGCCCAAGGTTCTCACTGGACAGTGCACTTTCACTTTGGGAGGTCTTTTCTGTGCTTGTAGATTGCAGTATGCCGTAGGTCTTTTCTGTGCTTGTAGATTGCAGTATGCCGTCTCCTTTTCAGTAGCTTGGAAATAAGGGAGAAATAAACAGTTGTCATACAATACAGTTGAAAACATGCTCCAAGTGACTGCAGATGATGGACTATATTGCCTGTCACTGATGAAATATACTGACGTGTCTACGCAAAGAATGTACCCATCTTTTTCAATCTTTAGAGTAAAGTTTTAATGATTGTTAATGTCCTGGGACATATTTACAATGTGATGTTTAATAGAATAAAAATCAGCATGCTCTTTAATATCTGAACAAACAGAAAGCTTGGTACAGGATTTTAAAAGATATACATTTTTTTAAATACTTTAACATGTTTACCTGATTCTCTTAATTGAATAGTAAAAAAAAAAAAATAGACACCATCAGTCATTAATTAATTACTGTTTTTAAAAGATATAACACACACACACACACACACACACACACACACACAAAAGGAAAGAAAAGATAAGAATGCTGGTACTTTCCTCAGCCGGGCCCTGGTCTAGCGATTGTCTGGTCCTGGTGGGTGCCTGCCTCTCACGGAGGTGCTTATAGCAGGCTCCTGCAGCTCATGCCAGCACTCTTCCTATTCATAAAGCTGATCAAATAACCCTCCGGTTTCCACATAGACGGCCTGCAGAAAGGGCCTGTCGTGGCTGGAGGTCCCATATGCCTGTTTTCTTGGCAGATGTAATTCTTATTTTGAAGTGATAATTTGGCCTTTTAGTTGGCTTGTCTCTCCAAACCTCTGAGGCTGTTGACAAATGAGGCTTCTAAATGTGCAGTACTAATTTCACCAAAGTAATTAATTCCTTACCTGGAGCCTTTTGACAGGTGGCCTGATGCTGTTCCCAGTAACAACCCCTATGCCATGTGCCAAGCAGCCTCTCTTCTTTAAAACTTCATTGAAGAGAGGTAGTTGAGAAGGATGTTTTCCGGAGGGCATGCCCTGGGATGGGAGCTACACCAAGCCAGAGTGCCATGGCCCACTTCACCGCTTTGCCCAGAACCTGCTGCTAGGGCTGCAGAATCTGAAGGGACTGTAGAGATCACTCTACCTCACCTCCTCCTTCTATTTGTGAAGAAAGTGTCCCAGGACTCAGGGAAAAAGTGACAACAGATGGAGGATTAGCACCTAAATCTCTAGCTTCCCTGTCTGGGATATTTTTCATTTTTCAGTGGTGATGATCAGATAGGCTTCAGGGAGTGCAGGCCAGAGAATATGAAGGCCAGGGCTCTTTCTACAAGTTTGGGCTGGCTTGGGGTTAGAAACCCCGCCAAGGATGGGACAACTTCCTTCTGTGTAAGCCAGACACACAGAAGGCATCTGGGATAGAATACTCTTCAATGGAGTTATGTGGAGGTACACTTATCCTCTGTGTTCCTTTGTATGCTACAGTTTTCTCAGGGGCCTTTTCTACCATTTACCTTCCTCCTCCCATAAGAGACTGAAGCAGCTGAGCAAAGATTAGTGTTGTAACTCCCTAGACAGTGAAACTGGGGCCTTATGCCATAATCTCAAATGCTAGGGAAAAGGCCCATGCCATTTGTCAGTTATCTGCCAGGCCATTGCTATGACAGCTGAGATAGTAGGTAAATGTCCCTGGCTTTCTCTTTTTTTACCTTGAAATAAACAGGCAGAAATATGGTCATTGAACAATGATCATTCATAGACCCCATTGCATTATTTTAATTTGCATTGATTGAACTAACATGGGATTCTAATAAAGCTCTTATAATTTAAAACATAACTTGTCTATTATAACCAGTCCCCATTGACTTAGCCAGAGTGAACTTTTTATTCTTGCTTTTTCCTCATTGTGTGTGAGTGTGTGTGTGTATGTGTGCATTTCATTTGCATGCACACATATGGAAGGGTAGCCATAATATAGAGTGCCATTTACAAAATACGGTAGTTAGGCTGGTCGGTGCCTCAGGAGCAGACAGCAGATGTCCCTGATTTCTTTTACCGACTCATGCTGGTCCCTCTGCCTGGATGTTCTCCTCTGCTTTTTCTCCCACTTCTTTCAGCCTCTTCATTTAAATTTTGCTTTTTATTTCAAAGCGTAGCATAAATACCTCTTTTGTAAAGCCATCCTGATTTTCTTATTCAGAAGTGATCGCAACCTTTCCATATTTCCAAAACCCTTTGTTCCTAAGTCTATTACAACTACGGCGATGCTATAATTTATCATCCAAACAAGGAAAGTGGAAGGAGGCACTATTAATTAATTATATCAGGGCAGCACATAAACTGGGATGTTCCAGGGAAGCCAGGATATATGGTCACCCTAGTTATGACCTTTATTCCCTGTTTGAGTGAAGTAGGACTGGTCAAGTTTGTGCTCATCTACCGTTTTAGAATGTAAATTCCATGGTAGGGGTAGGAGAGGCAGAAAAGAACTGGGCCGTTTATGTTTTCATTTCCACACAGGGATTCACACTCAGGATCCAAACGATGCTCACTGAAATGAAATTTAGGCTGTCCACAATGGTTCTTAGAAGTTGAGCAGGCCTGCTGAAACCTCCAGAATAGCTGTAAGAAAATCAGTCTGATAGACAAAGTTGGGGCCAGGGAGAGTCAGCTGAGGGGACTCCTGGGTTGTCCAATAGTCTGGTTCTTGGGGCAGTGGCCATTTGGGCCCACTGTGGGCTACTGTGGCCAACCAATGACAGGTCTCTTCTGTAAGGTGGAGCATGACCATGGATGATGTTCCTGGGTGCAACCATTTAAGTGGATGTAGGACCCTCGCTGGTGGTGAGGCAGGCAGGTGGAGGGCCCTATTCCTACACGTGGCGGTTGGTCAGTGAAGATACCAACCAAACTTGAACACCTGGCAATATATTAAACTCAAAGCACTTGAGAAGGTTATAATCACTAGCAGGGCTGTTAAAAAGTTGGGTAGAGGACTCTATAAAGTTCTTTAATAGACTAGGTGTCTCTGACAGATTTTCTTGATGAAGAGTCTAGTTGACATTAGTTCATGGGCTTTGACCTTTGAATGAAACACTTGCCATTTAAATGGTCCTTTTCACTGTCCAGTTGGTATAATGAAGGGAGGTACTGAATATAATGTTGAGTTTATTACCACATGGCTCTAAAATAAGTAAATAATAGATACATTGACTTGTATTTTATAGAAGGCTATAAGAGACCTCTTTTGAATACTTCAAAGGTCTTTCTAGAGGTGCAGTATTTTACCGTCACCTGTCACCTCCCCTGTTATCATTATTCTTTAGTGCCTGGAGGTCAACTCCTCTTGCAAAGGTGGCCTCTTGGAATCTTTTTGTGAGTAATGAGCATTTGGTTTTAGACTTCAATGGCAAATTATTAATACAAACTTTTGAGCCTAGGGTATTATGACACTTTTTGTCAGACACTTATGCTCAGCAAAGTCTGTAAGGCCCAAGTTTATTGTATTTCCTATGAAAGTGAACTTCCTATCTATCCATTTAGGGCTATCTTGAGTGCTTTCCTTTCTGTAGTTAAAAATCCCTTAGGCTTAATATTACTTTCCTGGACAGGATTGTTTATTGTTTAATCCTTGGCTACACTTTCCTGTCCTTCACTTGCTCTTGTAAAATCTGTAGCTGATTTTAAAGCTCTGAATTTTGCCCCAGCCTCTTTTTCTCTGTCAACTGTGGGCGCAGATAGAAATGGAAAAGCTGTGGAGGTTCCCAAGTCTGGCTGGTTACCAGAGTCCTCATGCCCCAGTGGACTCAGGCTTACAGGGTGGGACCTGGACAAGTTTTTTGTTTTTTAAAAACATGATTGTCTGAGCTCTCATTGTGCATGGCAGATGAATGAGAGAAGGGAGGCATCCTTCTCTTACTTGTGCTTGGTTAGACGGCTTTGATGTGAGCCCAGCAAGCTGTTTGTTAGTGTGCAAAGGCCTCAGTGCCTGCATTGATTTTCAAACTTCCACCACATTATTCTATATAATAAAAGCCTAATAATTCAAATAGACCAAATGGCAGAATGACTGGTCGCTATGATGTGCACTGACTACCAGGGGGCAGGCGCTTAATGCAGGAGCTGCCTCTAGCCTGCAGGCCCCAGGCCAGCCAAGGTGGTTGCCAGCGGGTCCCTCCTCGCCCCCAGCCCCCAATTGCCCCACTGGTCACCCTGCAGAGAGAGGCAGCAGTGGCGGCAGAGGGCGGGGCCGGTGAACTGGCTCCTCCAGGCCAGCAAAGGCGGGTGCCAGCAGGGGCCCCTGATCGCTCGGCTGGTCACCCTGTAGATTGGCCCTGATAGCCGGCCAGGCCTAGGGACCTTACCTGTGCACCAATTTCGTGCACCGGGCCTTTAGTGCAATTATAAAATCTGTATTAAATATGTCATATTCTTCATATTTTTTGTTAGGATTTAAAGAAGCTATCCCCACTCTCCTTCCTCCTGTTCTTCGCCCTCTTGTTGCCACTTCATTCTTATTTGGTCTGAGAAAAGCTCCAGCCTCAGAAACCCGACTTCTAGGCTCATCAACTCACCAGCTTGTGAGATGCAGCCAGTCACCTCCCATTATCTGAGTTTCAGTCTCCTCTTTTCCAAAATCAGTGTGGCATCTTCCGGATCACCATCTCAGTGGGACCCAGTGGGCTAATGTGTGCACTCACTTTGTGAAAATGCAATGCTGTATTGCTCAGTTCCCACAGTGGCTGGATCAGTGTTTCTCCTCAAAATGGATGATCAACAAACACCCTAAACAGGCTGCAGACAAAAGAATCTTGGAGTAATGGTGTGTTTCCATTCCCCCTTTCCAAACTATTCTCTTCTTCCCCCTGTCCCTCTCTGAGGCTAGGATTTCCACCCCTTGCTTTATTCCCTGAAAATTTAGGACTTGGTCTGCTTGCAGTTGTGTCAAGTGTTGGAGACCCACCAGCTTGTGAGTACATGGAACTTTCTCCTTGGCCTTTTTAGCGGTTTAAATCTAATCACATTGGTAAAACAATATCTTACTACTTCTGATTTTCCTAATTATCATGCAGATAAACAGTGGGGATCGTGACATTAGAATAAGTGAGTGGCTTATGATTTTTTGCCTCAGAAAGAGAAACTCTTGCTGTTTCTCTCCCCCTTGAGCAGTGCAGCAGTAATAAATGAGCAAGTTCAGAGCACTTTATGATGGATAGTTAATGGGGCTGTGCCTCAGCCAACAGGCCTGTTTCCACAGCATCTGTCACAATTCAGAGTCATTAGCATACCTTTAATGGTTTCTTTTCAAAATAATTTCTGCTGGGGCATTTAAAATGCATCAGGAAAAATATTGAGTTGTAGAAATGAGGAATTTTAAATGTAGACAAATGGTTTTCATTCTCTCAGATATAATTTTAACAAAATTGAGATACCATATAGCAACACACTATAGAGTACAACACAATTGACAGCATTTAATGTACTATCTGGGAATTATTCTAAAATAGTTAATTAAAAAACGTATTATTTAGTAAAAATTTTAATTTAAAAAATTGTAGGGGTTCTTAGCACCCTGACCTCACCACAGGCCTTCTTCTGCTCTGTGCTTGCACTGTCCATTGGCTGACTATCTTTCACACTGTTTTATGATCCGTTGTGGAATTGATGTTGTTCTCAGGCTATAAGATGAAAAATGTCTTATTGGGTACATGTCATTTTTTTTATAACAGGGGTAAATATTGGGCTTGTTTATTTAGTTGTGAGGGAGAAATGTCAACAGCAGGTTAGAGGAAATCTTTATTAGACTTTTAAATATGAATGTATTTACAATGACATATATTTAAAAAATAAGTGACTTTCTTTACTTTTTAAACATGAAAGCCTAAGTATATTTGAGTGAGTATACACAGCTACTTGATAATAGTTCCTTGTATTTGTAAAGGATCTTCTTTATTTAAATCTACTTACTATGTGTGGGGGTTTTTCTTATTTTATCTCTACAATAGCACTGTGGAGTAGGTGGGACCATATATTACCCCATATTAGGAGTAGCTGGCAACTTAACTACTCCTGATTCAAATTGTGAACTTCCAGGAGGAAAGCCAGTATGGTTAAGTTTATACAGCTGACGATTGGAGGGGCCAGGGCTTTTGACTTGTTTCTTTTAATCTTAAAAAAAAAAAAATCAAATGTTGTTTTAACTATTCTGTGATCCTCTAGAATGACTTTTATAGCCTTACAATATTAACACTTGCACACAACACTTTTATATCATTTTGGAGATACTTTTTTTCTATATCCTTTTCTTAGTACTTTGGAATAAAATAATTTGATTTTCAAAGCTCTTAAGTCATATTTGATTAACTCCAGGGTCTGGGTGTTTTTTTTAATTTGTTTGAAATATTGACACTAGATGAGGTCATTTATTAGATTACTATTTTTTTTTAAAAATTGGACTATTTAGCATTTTGAACCAGTTGATTGAATTGGGGAAATATATTTTCCATTTCTGGAGGACATCTGACACATTTTTGTGTTCTTAACATTTACTGTTAAACTATTTAGGCAACTAAATAAAAGTCTTTAAAAGATGAAACTCATAATTTTAAACTTTATGTTATTATGTGTTTGTGATTAATGCTCATCCATAGGGTCCAAGAAAGCATATTTTCAGATTCCAGTTCCTAGTTCCAGACTACAAGACCGAGTGGGGGAAGAGAGAAGTTGGCGTATAGCCCCTTTAGTTGAGGTTGAGTCCTGGAAGGTGCACACATCGTGTCCCCTCACATTTTGATGGTCAGAACTTAGCTACCTGTCTACAACCACCATCAAAGGAAGCTAGAAAAAAAAATTTCTTTTTCTGCTAGGCTGATAATGAGTCCTGCTAAACATCAGAGGCCTTGCTATAGATAAAGATGACATGGATATTATGAGGAGTTATCAGTCTGCCAGAGAGAGTCACATGCCCTTCAAAACTGAAATTTGAGCTTTTCAGTGTAAAGCCAGTTTAAGAAGTGTTTAGATATTTAACATTTCTTGACAACTCCTTTGCGATTAGAACCAAATTGACTTTTTTTTAATAGGTGGTAAACATGCTGTCATTCTTTATTATGATGTTGTTAACATGTAGAGGAAGAAAGAAAAGAAAGTGGGAAAGGGAATAACAGAAAAAATTTCCAAATCTTTTCCAAAGCAGGATTCGAAAAATATCTACTCTTTAAAAATGGATAGATAGCTACTTCCAGAACTTGTTAGGAAAATGGCATTTAAATCAGAAGCAAAGACATTCTTGAAATTTTTCTCTCATATTAGTGACACTGGTAACTTACTAGATAGTGGGAAATACCATCTTTATCTCAGACTAAGCTCCTCGCTTAGGACTTACATTCCCAAGTCCAAGAACACTGTCACTGCGAGATTTCCTTGAGCAGCTGTGATGGTAAATGAGACCATGCACTGATGCCTGTGCTGTGGACTCATGAAACTAAGTCGAAGGCCTGATCTCACTTACAGGCTGGCAACGTAGATACTCCTGGTTCAAAGCTTAGAAATTACAATTCTTGGTGGGGGAGGAACAACCATAAGTCTCTTCCTTCTATAGTCAGGTGGGTGAGACCCCTTTAAAATTTTTTTTAATTGAATTTATTGGAGTGACATTGGTTAATAAAATTATATAGGCTTTAGGTGTACAATTCCATAATACACCATTTTTATATTGTATTATGTGCCCAGCACCCCAGATCAAGTCTCCTTCCATCTCCTTAGCCTCTTCTACCTCCCCCCTCATGGCTTTCTCTCTAGTAATTACCATACTTTTATGTGTGTCTATGAGTTTTTTGTTTTCTTCTGTTTTGTTTTTTTTTTCCTTTTCTTAATCCCTTCACCTTTTCACCTAGCTCCCATAACCACCCTCTCCTCTGACAGCTGTCATTATGTTGTCTGATAGGCACTTGGTTGTTATAAGTAATACTGCAATGAATATAGGGGTGCATATATTCTTTTGAATTAGTGTTCTGGGTTTCTTCAGATATATTTCCAAAAGTGAGATCACTGGATCCTAAGGCCGTTCCATTTTAAATTTTTGAGGAAATTCCATACTGCTTTCCACAGCGGTTGCACCAGTCTGCATTCCCACCAGCAGTGCACCAGGGTTCCCTTTTCTCCGCATCCTCCCCAGCACTATCAGACAGGTATGAAGTGCTATCTCATTGTGTTTTGTTTTGTTTTTTATTGTTGACAGTTACAGATGACTCCCATTCCCCCCACTTTGCCCCCTCCCCCTTCCCAGGCCTTTGCCACATTATTGTGTCTATGGGCTATGCATCTGTGCATATATATTCTTTGGTTAATCTCTTCCAGCCCCTCCCCACCTCCCTTCTGAGGTTTGTCAGTCTGCTCCATGTATCTTTGCCTCTGGTCCTTTTTTGTTCCTCAGTTTATTTTGTTCATTAGATTCCACATATGAGTGAGATTATGTGATAATTTGCCTTTCTCTGACTGGCTTATTTCACTTAGTAAATACTCTCCAGGTCCATTCATGCTGTTCCAAAGGGCAAGAGTTCCTTCTTTTTTATAGCCCCATAGTATTCCATTGTGTAAATGTACCACGTCTTTTTTATCCACTTATCTACTGATGGGCACACAGGCTGTTTACATATCTTGCTATTGTAAATAATGCTGCTGTGAACATAAGGATGCATATATTTTTTCTGATTGGTGTTTCGGGTGTCTTAGGACATATTCCCAGGAGTGGGATTGCTGGGTCAGATGGCAATTCCATTTTTAATTTTTTGAGGTAACTCCATACTGCTTTCCACAGTCTGTATTCCCACCAACAGTACACCAGGGTTCCCTTTTTGATGGCCATTTTGACAGATGTGAAGTGATATCTCATTGCGGTTTTAATTTGCACTTCTCTGAAGATTAGTGTTGTTTAACACTTTATGTCTATTGGCCATCTGTATGTCTCTTTGGAGAAGTGTCTAATCAGGTCCACTGCCCATTTTTTAATAGGATTGTTTGTCCTTTTGATGTTGAGTTGTATAATTTCTCTATAAATTTTGGATATTAACCCTTGTCTGATGTATCATTGTCAAATATCTTCTCCCATTCAGTAGGTTCTCTTTTCTCTTTTGATTTTGTTGATAGTTTCCTTTGCTGTGCAAGAAAGTTTTAGTTTGATATAGTCCCATTTGTTTATTTTTTTGTTTTCTTGCTGAGGAGATATATCAGAAAAATTATTGCTCTGAGAAATGATCTAGATTTTATTGCCTATGTTTTCTTTTAGCATATTCATGGTTTTGAGTCTAACATTTAAGTCTTTAATCCATTTTGGGTTTACTAGTATTCTTTTTTTATGGTATAAAAAGGTCATCTAGTTTCTGTTTTTGTGTTTTTTGCATGTATCTGTCCGATTTTCCCAGCACCATTTATTGAATAGACTATCTTTATCCCATTTTCTGTTCTTCCTCCTCTGGAAAATATTGAGCATAAAGGCAGGGGTTTACTTCTGGGTTCTCTATTCTGAGAGCCCACACATATTGACTGTTTGATTATATATATTCATTTGAAAACACCAAGTACTGTATTTTCCCAGATATTGGGGTGATTAAAAAGTTGTCAGTAAAATCTAGACTCTTTAAATATATTTGAAAAGGGGTGATGGACCAAATGGAATTCTAATTACTTGATTTCAACACATTTCTCTTTCATTTGAATCTTTGAAGAGAAAAGTGAAAAGTAATATTATCCTTGAGAAATTCTCTCTTTGCATCTAAGCAGCCATTTTTAATTTCAGAAAATGTCTTCAAAATCTGTTTTGCCATTTTAAAGTTTTAGCTGTGAGAAAGTCAATTGTCAATTGTGCAATGGAGGGGAAAAAATCTTCATGTATATATTATGTTGAGTAGACACATTATTTGAACTTTAGTGGCTGATTTTCCTCTTTGAATTTGGGATCATTATTGGTCATATGAACACCAAAGAGTCTGTGCTATTAACCCATTTTTGACTGCAGAAGTGTCACTAAATTTAATGAGAATTGTGTAAACACAAAACAAAATCACACATTTTGAGTTATTCCTTCTAAAGGAGGCTCCTGTGGAAACTGTAATATTTATTCTACTAGAGCTACCCTTTTTCAAAGTCTCCCTCTAACGTCTGTTTCTCCCTTCCCCTCTTTTCCTCCCTCTTTCCTCTTTTTTTTTCTTTCAAGAATTGCCTTAAAAAGCACATTTCTTTTAATATCCTCCAAGGTAATAAATCTTCATCAGTTGAGACTAGATTTGATTTTTGTGAACAGCAAGAAGTCATTTGGAGTTAATGCTGTTGAGTGATGAAACTTGAATAACATTTTCATTTAGATACAAGTAAAAACTATAAAGTAATGAGACCAATTTTCTTGAGTTTTTAGAAGTTCCAAAATAGGCAATCTCAAATTTTTATTCCGATAGAATGTGTAAAAAACTACTCTCATTATTTGATAAAATTGGATTATTCACTTATTTTTGTGTTTGCCCATACCTCTTTTTCCCAGTGGCTGTGTCTTATGACTACTTGTGGGATTATGTTCATACTTTTATTTTATGACTGGAGGCCTGGTGCACAAAATTTGTGCATGGACGGGTACCCTCAGCCCAGCCTGCAACTTCTCCAATCCGGGACCCCTTGGACATCCCTCTCACAATCTGGGACTGCTGGCTCCTAACTGCTCACCTGCCTGCCAGCCTGATCGCCCCTAACTGCCACTCCACTGCCACCACCCCCCCCCCCCTGCCCCGCTGGCCTGGTCGCCGCTTACTGCCCACCCTCTGCTGGCCTGGTTGCCCCTAACTGCCCCCTGCTGCCAGTCTGATCACCCCTTACCCCCTGCCAGCCTGGTCTATCTGCCGGCCTGGTTGCCCCATGCAGTCTGCTGTTCGGTCATTTGGTCATCCCTCACTAACCCAACCCCCCCTGCTGGCCTTGTTGCCCCATGCAGCCTGTTGTTCAGTCATCTGTCTGGTTGTTTTGGTCATGATGGCCCCTGGCTTTTTATATATAAGGATGATAGTTCTTTTGTAGTTTTTACTGATATTTGTATATCATACTTGTAATATAGTAATGAAACTGACACATAGGAGTAAATCAAACCATACTGAATATTTAATTATAAAATTGGCTACCTGATAGATTTTTTTTTACTTGATGTTTGATTTTTGAAAAGTGGTGGCAAGGTTTTTATGCTTATTTTAAGCATAATTGTCAAGTATATCTATTATCAATGCATTGATATTATAATATCAATTTTGTGCATGTCAACTTATATTGCTTGAAAAGTATAACTTTCAAAAATAAATTGAGTTGTTCAGCAATTACACTAAACATTTGAGTCTTTATCTGTTAAATATGAAACTTAATGATATTTAAACTTTAAAAATGTGTGGTTTTCATTTCTGTATTTCTTTTGAATTTGAATGGCATTTCATATTTTTAGACCATAATTTAGAACCTTTTTTATTTCTCATTTTCAGTGGCCATCAAGTTTTTGTTTTCTTTCCCCAAACTTCTTTTACACAGTTTTAAAAGAAAGTCAAGATGTGATTGAATTTTTCTGGCCCTGGCCAGATACCTCAGTTAGAGCGTCATCCCAATACACTAAAGTTACAAATTTGATCTCTAGTCAAGGCATGCACAAGAAGCAACCAATGAATGCATCAGTAAATGGAACAAGTCAATGTTTCTCTCTCTTAAATCAATGAAAATATTTTAAAAAGATGTGATTGAATTTTCTTTATTAAGAAGAAAAAGAAATTGATATTAAAGCCAAATTGGTGTACTTAGATACTGAGATATTATACCTTTTGTTTTTGATTGTTGTACATGGCTTATTTAATTTAATTTTTGATTAATGAAGTTATGCCTTCAACTTTGATGACACATAATAAATTCAAGCCTTTAGTTGTGATTAGCTATACATATAGGAAAGTTATTTTATTAGGGTATCCTGTAGTCTATTTTCTTTAAAAATCATTTATTTTAAAATAGCAATAGCCTTCATTAGATTTTCTAGTGTTTTGACAGACTCGTCTGTCTTGTAAATAAATACTCACTAGTTCTTGAGAATGAGTAAAAGTTTATGCTTTTTTGGCAAAAACATGCTGACTCACATACTCTTTGGAACAATAAAAAAACAGATAAAATGTAGTGGCTTGGCAAAAGTTTCAGGATGGCATAAAAGTTACTGTGTATTGGAACATTGAAAACAAACAATAAAATAAATAATAAAATTTAGTTATTTCCTATTAAAGACCTTATCTAAACACATAATGTTCACTCATTCATTTATTTATTTGATGAATGTAACAGGCTATAAATTCAGTGATAAAAATCTAACTTTGCATTAAAATAGAATCCTATTTCTTGGAACTCAGTCTGAGTGATATATACCAATTTTTACTCTTTCTGTATATTTATAAGTTTGAATAGGAGACAAATAATTTTTGGGTGGGAATTCTTGGAGTTGACTCTCAGTGACCTGTAACAATAAAAGAGTTAAAATTTGCCATTTCCAATTGAATGAAGTGCCAAGTGACATGAGAGTTCAATTTCAATGGAGCTTCATCCTCTCAGGTAAACTGAGCAAGGTCACAAGAAGAGTGGCGCTCCAGGTCTTGTGCAGGCAGACTGTGGAGGTATTGGGGGTTGGTTCCAGACCACCACTGTAGAGCAACTCTTGCAATAAAGCAAGTGATAATCTTTTTGCTGTGGAGGGTCGTATCTTCAATTTGTAAAAAATGCAACATCTGTGAGGACCAGTTACTCATGGTATTCCTGTTGTCTAAAATGACGGATTTTCTCAACAAGTATTTAATTAGTGCCTACTCTGTGCCAGGCTCTTATTTTCACCAAATCACTAATACTTTTAGTTAAATTATTCCCCTATGTTTTAATGAGGGTGTCTTATCAAGACCAAATATAGTAACCATCAGCATGATTTTTTAACGTTGGACATACTATGTCTAGTTTTTATCCAGTTTATAATTATTAAATAGATGTTTAGACAGTGTGTGGCTACAGATGGTTTTGTTTATTATTTTCCATAAAAATGTTTATATGTTCTTTGTGAATTTGCCCTCTGAAGATATGCTTCATAGAATCACCAGTGTTTATTAGTATAATTGCTAACTGGTGTTTCTTTCTTTAAAAAAAAAATACATTTTATTGATTTTTTATGGAGAGGAAGGGAGAGGGGATAGAGAGTTAGAAACATCGATGAGAGAGAAACATCAATCAGCTGCCTCCTGCATACCCCCACTGGGGATGTGCCCACAGCCAAGGTACATGCTCTTGACTGGAATCGAACCTGGGACCCTTCAGTCTATCCACTGATCCAAACTGGTTAGGGCTGGTGTTTCTTGATGTAGATTGTGCTGTTGTTTTCAAACGCAATTCAGAAAATCTATGAGCACCTTTTGTGTGCCAAGTACATTCAGTTGTTCTTCAATATTTATCTAAAGTAGCTTACTATTTCTTATTACAAGTTCTTTTAAAACCAAATTTTATTTGTTAAGTTTGCTTAAATTGGTATTATATAAGTGATTGCCTATTCTTCATATTAATGTTATATTTCCAGCTTGCTCTTTTGCCTTTTCCCTTCTCTTCTTATATATCACTCTTGAAGTAAAGACGTGTGGAGTCATTTAATCACATATACAGTATTTTAAATTTTAATAGAGAATAGGAATTCATTTTAGTGCTTGACAACCCCATTGATGTAAGTGTGTGTGTGTGTGTGTGTGTGTAGAAAGATAGATGTGTGTGAGTGTAAATTTTTATTCAGTTATATTTATTTGACATATTGTATTACACTTAGGTTTTCTAGATAGTTTTATCATTATCAGTTTTTAAAATAATTTATTTATTTTCCTTAGAAGTATCTTGGTTATTTTACACCAAGTTCTAATGCAAATTTAAAGCTGTTTTTGATCTTTGAATTCTGTTCACTTAGGTATATTTACCAATTCTTTTTTTGTTTGTTAATCCTCACCAGAGGATATTTTTCCCATTAATTTTTTAGAGGGAGTGCAAGGGAGGAAGGGAGGGGGAGAGAGAGAGAAAGAGAGAAAGATTGAACCTGCAACCCAGGTATGTTCCCTTGACTGGTAATCGAACCCATGACCCTTTGCTGCACGGGCCAACACTCTAACCACTAAACCACACCAACCAGGGCTATATTAATCAATTCTTGAACCAATACCACACTTGTAAAATTATTGTAGAGTTACACTTCAATAAAATATTTGTCAAGGCAATTTTCCAGTTATAACTATTAATTTTCAAAATTTTTTTATTGATATGATTCATCACAATGAACATTCGTCTCTTTTCATTTAATAGTCAAGCCCCTTTGTTATTCTTTGTGCATTAAAATACCTTTATGTCGTATTTGGAATGTATGTGTAAATAGGAATTTTTGTGCTTTGAATATTACTTTAGACACTAGGTGATTTATTCTTTAAAGGATATATTCATGCTTATTCCTTATTCTTTCTCTTTTCTTTTCTCATTGTTTGCTTGAGTACCTTCTTTCTATTTGCTACCACACTCTTTATTATTTTTTGCATGGTTGGGTGTTTTGCAAACCTTGCAGCCAATCAAATGCCTAGTGTTGGATTACACATGTATTTTGGATTTTGCTATTAATAAATAACATTAGTTTGTTAATTATTGCTGTTCATCTATAGCTCAAGAATTTGTTGAACTAACTCTTCCTGTTTTCATTATGAAGTAATCTTTGTAAATCTGTATAAAGCCATGGGACTCAATGATGTGAAATTATAGTGGATTCTTAGTATCTTCCGAGAATTGCAATTATTAACACTGTGAGTAATTTTCTTTCTTCCTTAACTTGTAGTTAGAGAACAATTTAGAAAATTGATGCTTCTGTCAAAAATCTGATGAGCAGGATACAGGCTACAACAGCGAGAACCCCACAACTTTTACTAACTGTGAAAAGAGGAATCTATTTTATACTCCATTAAACTGTTACACATCATAAATAATTTATTTCAGCGCTTGTTCTCATCTGTATATAGGATAATCAACTAGTCGCTGTAAGGATGCCTTCTAACGAATGTAATAGCCTTTTGCTACTGCCCACCTTCTCTCTTCTAGAAAGACCTGTACACCTCGTGAACAGTCCCAGTCAACAAATGCAGGCTTAGAGTTGTTATAGGGATCCAGAGGAGCCACTTCAGGAACTCAGATGTTGATTTGCTCCCTAGTTCTCCTCCTCTTCAAACATGTTGTTTTGGCCACGATTCAGTCTTTCTTAATCTATTTTCTCATCATTCAAATGATCATAGGTACTTTAGAGGGCTATTTTGAGAATTCAAAGAGATATGTGAAAGTGCTTTGTAAACTGTGATTTCTATACTCATTAAATTTCTATAGTTAACTATTCCTATACTTATTTTTGGCAATATTAAGAAAGATCGGCAGATCTACACAAAATTTCACAGGTGGACATGGGAAGCCCAGAGCTGTTCTTGAGCAGCTCCCACCTTGTCCTGTTCTTTTTATAAGCATCTCATGTCTACTTGACCAGATTCCTGCTTTGTCTGATTGCCCGCCCCCCCGCCCCAGGGAGTTGGCCAAAGAACAGTTGGAAAAGCAGGATAGATGGTGTAATTGAAAAGAACAGTAATGAGTTTCTAATTTTTGGTGTCTCTAGACACATAGGGAACCCAACATCACCAGGAAGTGGGCAATTGATTGGTAAAGGCGGAAGGTTGTAGGTTGTTGAGGGAGGATAGAGAGAGAGGAAATAAGGAGGTTGTGGTGGAAGAGATGACACCCATTTAAAATATTTCTAAACAAATTTGGTTATTCTCCCTCTGCCCCAGACAGTCCATGGAAGGTGCAACAAACTCTTTGAAGGACGTAAATAATGGGGTTTGTGTCTATTAGAAGCTGTCACAGTAATCAGGGGGAAATGACTGCTAGCAGCAGCTTGACACTAAAGGACGAGACCAAATATAAAAAGTGGGAACTGTATTACAGTACCTCAGTGGTGAATATGCCCTCAGGTTGTCTCAATTCATCCATAAAACAGAAAACTCAGAATCAATTCATGCCTTTCTGTCCATTTGCCTGTAAGGGAAATGAAATATTCTGGGGAAAGGTTTCCTTTACAGAGGGCCACCAATGTAATCAGGGATTTAGGATGCATAAAGGGATAAGCCTGGGTTAGATAGAAAATGCACTTTATTTACCAGGGACGCCAGCTAATTGAGTTACACCCCAAATATTGAATCATCTACATACATACATATACATCTAGCTTCAGTGTGCAGAGAGGTGTTAAATGGTTTGAAAACCGTAATTAAATAGCTGAAATTGTGCTGTAAAGCCACTATAAGCATTGCCTCGTGTAGTATTTCAGTGTTAAGTGCTAAAATTTAATCTGAGTAGCTGTGACTAATCTAGTCTTTATTTGTAACACATTGAAATTAAGAGGTGTATGTTCTCATTCATGTACTTTCTCATTAGCACTAATATTGCTAATGGGAGTGACAAATGTATTACGTTTTTGCCTTCTATCACTCACACCTTGTAGATAGCTAGCTCCTTAGAGGAGGCACTTTTCAGTGTGATACATTTATGCAGCTGTGTGCTTAATAGTTTTCCTCAAAAGAGAATGTGACCATAGGGACTGTTTATTACCTGATGGGCTCTGGGGAAAGAGTTTGAATTAATCATTTTGAATCATAGAAAAATTATGATGACAATTAATATAAATTGGAATATCACACATTCATTTTTCCTATATGTCTTTCAGGCTTTCTTTTTCTAATTTATTAGGCAATTTCAAGGTTTTTTCCTTCATGCTCTTGACTTTGATGCTTAAATACAACCTCTTCATTCCTCTTCTCTAAATGTCTCTGTTTATTCAAAGAACTCAATGTTTGAGTGACTGAATAGTTATTATTTAAAACCATGTGGAAGCCGTCTTTTTGTCAAGACTCATCTCATTAAGGGCTGGTGTGTTTGGTTATTGTATTCTCTGCCACGTTAGCAAATATTCTGTTTCCTTTGTGAAAGATGCAAAGTGGATTCTGCCCAGTTTTCTGGGTCTCCCAGTGGTACACACTCACACTGGCACACTCCACACCCAAGGGGAGCAGTGGTGGTGTCTACCCAGCTTCCTTCTGCTCCCCCAACACACACACACACACACACACACACACACACACTCACTCACTCACTCACTCACTCACACACACTCACTCACTCACTCATTCACTCACACTCCCCCACTCCCCACACACCCGCAGGGCAATAGTGGCTGTAATTCTCACAGTTCTAGCTCCTCTTTGGGACACTACTGCTCTCTTCTCCCCAGAGCTCAGGAATTTAAACTTTCCATCTGTAGAGTGGCCTCGTTGGAGACAATGTGTGAGAACACAGTTGGGAAGCCTGGTCACTCTGGCCTGTGGGGACAGCTTTATGGTATTCCTGCTTCCAGCCGACATGTGTGCTTGCTTAGAGACAGTGTTCTCCAGATGGTTAGGTTATTTAGGATTATGCAGTTTTTATGGTTACAGTTCACCTATATTATGGATTAGATAAGAACTTGTCTAGACTGGTCAGTACATTGTTTCTCAACACCAATTCCAAATGACCTTTTAGAACAGCCCGTTTCTAAATTATGCGCTATGTATATTTGTCATTTCTTTATGAGTTAGTCAAATTGTTTACATCAGAATTAGAAAAGGAGTGTGTGAATCTTTGCTCTTACTAGCTTTATGTCCTTGGACAAGTCATTTAACCCCCAGGAGCTTTATTTAGTATTTCCATCTGTCAAATGGAAATGATTAATAGCCATGTCAACTACTTCACAAAATGATCAAGAACATTATATGAGACTAAGGGCCTAGTGCACAAATTCGTGCACCTTGAAAGGAACTGTGGGCTGCGAGGCTGCCGTGGGCATAGGGGCGGGTCTTGGCTCATCCTCCGCACCCCGTGCGGCCCCTCCCGCCACAGCCCCCGGTACCCTGTCTCCTAGCAGCCCTGCTCCTGCCGCCACCGCTCCCACGCACTAATGGCACTGGCCCTGCTCACACCCCTGACGGCGTGGAGCAAATGGGGCTGGTGCCAGCAGCAGGTGCAAGCAGAGCTGGCGCTGTCAGTGGGTGTGGGTGTCAGCTGCTGCCCTGATTGCCCCTCAGGAACAGGGGGAGGTGGAGAAGCTCTCAGGGGCCATCAGGGCCAGCAGCCGCTGCTCACACCCGCTGATGTTGCTGAGTGATCAGGACCGGTGCTGGGTGCAAGCAACAGGTGCGAGCTAAAGCTCCAGTGCCTGCAGCGGGTCTGAGCGGGGCTGGCACCAGCAGTGGGTGCGAGAGTTGGATGCCAGCTCCAATTGCCCCTCAAAAGCAAGGGGAGGGGCCAGTAGCCGCTGCTCACACCCGCTGACGGCACTGAGTGATGGGGCTGGTGCCAGCGCTGGCAGAGGGTGTGAGTGGGGCCAGCACAGGTAGCAGGTACAAGTGCCTGGCAGGACCGCAGTGTGCAGGAGCAAAGAATTTTCAGTAACTACCAGAGGCTCACCCGGATGACAGCAACCGGCGCCCTGCCTTGGTCTGGCACCCCTGCTCACTTCCTCCACCATTCCACCATGACTGACACCTGCCATGTTCCATGCTCTGCTGCCTGCTCTGATGCTCACCATGATCTGCACGCACCCCTTGGTGGTCAGCGCACGTCATAGCAACCATTGTTCAGTTGTTCCGCCATTCGACTATTTGCATATTAGGGTTTTATATATATATATATATATATATATATATATATACTAGAGGCCCAGTGCACAAAATTCGTGTACAGGGGTGTGTGTCCCTCAGCCCAGCCTGCATCCTCTCCAATCTGGGATCCCTCTCAATCCAGGACTGCTGGCTCCCAACTGCTCACCTGCCTTCCTGATTGCCCCTAACCACTTCTGCCTGCCGGCCTGATCACCCCCTAACCACTCCCCTTCCAGCCTGATTGATGTCTAACTGCTCCCCTACCAGCCTATTTGCCCCTAACTGCCTTCCCCTGCAGACCTGGTCACCCCTAACTGCCCTCCCCTGCAGGCCTGGTACCCCCCAACTGCTCTCCCCTGCAGGCCTGGGTCCCCCGCAACTGCCCTTCCCTGAAGGCCTGGTCGCCCCCAACTTCCCTCCTCTGCGAGCCTAGTCACCCCTAACTGCTCTCCCCTGCAGGCTTGATCGCCCACAACTGCCCTCCCTTGCAGGCCTGGTCCCTCCCAACTGCCCTCCTCTGCTGGCTATCTTGTGGCGGCCATCTTGTATCCACAAGGGGGCAGCCATCTTTGACCACATGGGGGCAGCCATTTTGTGTGTTGGAGTGATGGTCAATTTACATATTACTCTTTTATTAGATAGGATAGATAATGTACATGCAGATACTGTGTAAGTTGCTAGGAAGAGATATTTAACAAAAAATACAATTATGGCCCTGGCCTGTGTGGTTCAGATAGTTGGGCATTATCCAGTGCACTGAAAGGTTGCCAGTTCAATTCCCAGTTAGGGCACATGCCCAGGTTGCAGGCTTGATTCCTGGTAGGGAGCATGCAAAATGATTCTCTCTCATGTCAATGTTTCTCCCTCTCCCTTCATCTCTCTCAAAAAACCAATTAAAAATTTTTAAATTACAATTATGTAATATTTAAGGATAACAAAGAGAAAATAGCTGTGTTTGACAGGTCTCTAATATATTACAAATTTTCTTTAATTGCTAAAGGTATTTGCTGTGAGTTTTTTTATTCCTGTCATTTTATTACACCACTCATGTTGTTTGGAAGAAATACAGATTTTTAATGAAATAATTTTCTTAATGACAGTATGTTTGTAAGTAAAGCACCTTACAGTAATAAGGTACTTCAAAACAATGATGTCCTTTGACAAATGAAAGAGCAGTCAGTCTCTTTATATAGCACAGTGCAGAAGTACTAGCCACATAACCATCATATTCAGTCTTAGTAACAGTGTTCACTAACTTTAGGAACTGATTTATGTATTGGGTGATTGCTATTTGTAAATTTTGGATTATATTAACTAACACAGCTAATTGCCAGCACAGAATAAGCCTAAGATTTGCTAGAAGCTTTCGTAAGTAGGCACTGCTGCCTAATGTTTAAGTCAGTGTGGAAAGGCAGGTAATGACATTATGAATACATTTATAATGCAGACAATTTCTTCTGAAATGCACATAAGTATTATTACTTTACCAGGAGTCCATGAAATATGATTTATTTAATGTATTTCAGCCCCCATAATATTAAGGTATAATTGAGAGGCAGAGTAAAAATTTGCATGCAGTTAGTGTGGTATATGAATCATAGACTAAATTGCTAGTAATTTTAAGGACACTTAAAGGAATTGTGAAATTTATATAATGCATTCTTATGTTTGGAAAAGGTTAGATGAACAATAGTCTGGTTATTTTAGTATTTCATTCCTAAAAATAGGACTTTCATTATTAAACCTAAGATAGCCATCAAACCCAAGTCTTTTTGTGTCCATTTGTCATTAAATAATTTTTATGAGGTTTTCCTTTTAACCTCTCATATTTAGCAAAGTAGTTGAGCAGCATTAAATTTCTATAAAGGCCATAATCTACTTTTCTTAAATCATATAACTGTATGAATGACATCAACATAAATGTTGCCACCATGTTTAGAAGGGAATCAGTTAAATGGTACTTGGAATTTTGATGATTATTGCTTTGAAAAGACTGAAAATCACAGGTCTTGGCTTTATAGTTTAATTACTTGCTTGACAATTGCTAGTGATTCACTAAATCACAAGGCTTCCAAACAAATAACATCAGTAACTGCTGCCATGCCTGAGCAACTCCAATTTTCTTGACAGTGGCCACCAAACTGTCTTTAGCCTAATAGAAACTGTGAGTCCCACAGCTAGCACTAGGAGTTTCATGCCATTGATGAGAAGCCAGCACACTGAGCGCTTTTCCAAGGTGACACTTAGGGCCAGGAATACTTGAGCAGGTTTCATCAAGACCGATTGGAAAAGCAAATATAGTGATTATCCACATCCCCTTTCCATGCTGGATTTAATAAGTGCTGTCCAGCTGTCTAGGGCTTCTGATTAATAATTGGTTCTTAAAAACACAGCATGTGGTTCCTCACAGTTTGAATGGGACTAGGAAGCAGGGCACAGTGAAGGTGAAGGCCCTCCATACTTTTATGGGCCAGAGCTGGAACCGCTGGGGGCAGCTAGCGGAAGAGCTGGAGGAAGAGATCCAGGTGTCCTGGTGGGAAAACCCAATTTGTGCCTCTGTTGACCTGCGCTCCCTTTTCTGGCTGCGTTTGTGGTGTTTCCGAGAGTACATTGCTCTTCCTTCCGTCTTGCCCATTTGTGCCTTTTGTGCAGGCAAGCTCTTGACTTCAAATGGATTCTTCCAGAATTAGACGAGTTCCTCCGTTTTTACTTATGTAGTAGCCACAATCCTTTGCTCACACATAAATGATCTTAACCTCTCTTGAGTATTTTACTGTTGAAATAATGGAGAAGAAACACATCAGACCTACATTTACTAGTAAGCAGTGATAATGAAGACTAGAGCGCTTTCTCACGCCGGGCACTATGCCAGGAACTCTGCATACATGTTGTTATATTGTTACAGCATGAGGTGGTAATATTATCTCTGGGATAGGAATAACTCAGGTTTAGAGAAGTTAAACAGTTTACCCAGAGTCATTGCGGTCAGTTTGGCAGCAGACCCATGCTCTGGGCCACACGGCCACACCACATCTTTGGTATAAATGTCCACTCTTGGTTTAATTGTGAGCATTACTTATTCAGGTGAATAAGTAATTAATAATTACCTATTAATGTTTCATAAGAAACATTACTTATGTTTCTTTTTGGTATAGGCAGATATTTGCAATTAAAAAAAAATTGTGACCCATAATTTAATAATAATTTTACATGACCCAATGCACACACATAGGTTAATGCAAACATGGGAGATAATATTACTTGTGATGTATTCTATTTTATTATTTTCATTTTAAAATGCCGGTTGTGACCCACTGAAATGATTTGCCAGTGCACGAAGAGGTGGCAGCCTACGTTTGCAAGTCATTGCGAGTCAGTGCTGGCCTTGTGGGGTTTATGCTGGTTCCACTGGTTTTACTCTTGCTCATATGCTGCCTCGGGTCCTTGCACTTCTCATTTTGTTAGCTTTCTAATTTCATGAGACCTTGCATAGTTTTGCCAATAGGCATTTGTGAGTGATTGAATTCTGGGGATGGAGTAATACCTGTCCTGAGGCTCGGAGTGCCTCTCCTTTGCCATTTCATCATGCCCTTGGGACCGGTGGAGTTTAGATTTCAGGCTTATACTCAGAACTTGACTTTCCAGAGACTGCCTCTCTTTCTTTCTGAAGTTCTTATGGGCCAGGCGAGTTCACTGTGGCAGTGAAGGAAACGGAAGTAGGAGGATGTTTTCTTTGCAGTTATCCCTCTTGCAGACTCTCGCCCCGCCAGGACCTACCAAGGCAGGATCTGCACTTTAACAAGACCTCCAGGGGAATCCTCACGCACCCTGGAGTTTGAGAAGTACGGTTAGAATGGTGGTTTTCTACTTGTCTACTATAGAGATACAGTGTTGGACACCGTAAGTCACTCCCAGCAAAATGACATTTGGCCAAACCTTTAAGCATCTGCCAGTGTGGAAATCGCCAGATGCCCTCATTTTACTCACTTATGCTACCCCCAGTTCTGCAGAGCAACCAATTCTGCCCTTTTGACACATCCTTTCCTGAAATTAGCCTCTCCCAGCATTAATTCAGAAGTCCCACTGCTATGGTCCAGTTCTGTATGTATATCCCAGCACCAGACTGTTCTGTGTCCCTCCACATGGACCTGAGAGCCCTTTGCCTGTGGCTCACTTGTCCAGGAACTCCCCTCGCCATACCTGGGCCTGAGTGTGTAATAAACCTTTGAATTACTGTGGTCACTGGCTCCACTGTGGTGCGTTTTGAACTCCATTATCTTTCCAGGGAGGGACCTGCAGACCCAGGTGTGGCTGAGTCAACGTAGGGCCCTTAAAAAATTAAATAAAAGGAAATCTTGGTTCTTAGACATCACTCCAAACCAATGAAATCAGCATCCCTGCAGGGTGGGGATAGACCACAGCATTTTTCTTTAAAAAAAAAAGGTTTTTTTTAATTGATTTGTGGGAGAGGGAAAGACAGAAAAAGAGAAAGGGTGCTGGGGGAGAGAGAGAAAGAGATGTCGATTTGTTCCACTTTTTAATGCATTCATTGGTTGTTTCTTGTTTGTGCCTTGACAGGAGATTGAGCCTTGGCATATAGGGATGATGCTCTAAGCAACTGAGCTACCTGGCCAGGGCCACGGCATTTTTCAAATCTCCCAGGTGATTCCAAAGGCTAATCAAGGTTGACAACCTCCGGTCTAGAGAAAAAAGATCCTTTATGTTTAGGCCCTAGAACATTTCGGAAGTGACTTGTGATAAATTCTGACTGATGTTTTAAATGTCCATTGTTGAAATACACTGTTCTCATGCTGATGTGTATGTATACAGAACGCTGAGTACAGCATTAGTATTGCTTGGTCTCATTCAAAACTGGCAGAGCTGACAGAGAGCCACCAGAGCTGAATTTGAGTCACCACAATGAGGTTGACGTCAGATCCTGTGGAAGATACGTTGTAGCAAATGGACTCAGTTGATAAATGAATAATAGCATTTTTCCTTTTGAAAAATGATGGCTCGTATTCAAGTTGAGGACATGTGTCCCAATCATTATCATCAACTCAAATGAGAATTGGCTTAACATTTATGAAACTGATCAAGACCTAGGTTGTATGTGATACTGAAGGTGACATCTCTAGTCCAATACTTCCATACTTTACAGGGTTTTTGTGTCAGCCTTGCTTTTGCCTTTAGCCTTTTCAGATGGCACAAAGCAGAAAGGATTGGCTGGGAGTCCCTCAAAGCCAGAGATTAAAAGGAATTAAGAGGAGGTACCTTGCGGCTGGAAATTGGTTAGTTGAAGGGATTCGGGAAAGATTTTGAGGTCCTTAGATGTTATGGAGTTTGATAAGCGAGGCTATAATCTATGGTTTGGCAGAGAAATTCAGGTGGAAAAATTGAAAGGTGGTCCCTAAAATTTTGTAGGATGTAAAAGGAAATTTTTAATAGAAAAGGTTTGTGTGCTAATAATGAGCCTGATTTGAAATACAATCCTCCCAGCACTTTGATATTGTCTATTGATGGCCTGTCTTTGACGTTCAGACCCTGTGTGAGCTGGCCCAACGTGTGAATCCCGGAAAAAAAAGGTAACAGTTGGAAGTGGCAGGTCCTGTGGTCGTGTGTCGCAATGATTGGCTCCCAAGTTGCGTGGGCCAATAAGCAGTTCCTTCCATGGTAGAGGCTGAGGGAAGCGCGTTGCTTTTGCTTTTGTCTTAGTGTCTGCGTGTCTTTGACAAGTGAACAATGAAATGGACTGTTTGATTCCATACTGTCTTGTTTCTTTTCTCGGTTCCCTCCTGCAGTCTTCCTTTTTTATGTCACGTTACATGAGGTGCTTTTCACCTCCTTCCTGACCCTGGGTTCCAGTGTTCATTGGCCGCTCTCACCCAGGATGCGCTGTAATTGGCAAAACTGTAACCTGGTAGCAGCCGTTCCCTGTTTCAGTTTCCTAATTGGTGTCAGGGGCTGTGGTGGAGCCCAGCCATGGCGGATTGATTGTTAGACCAGCTGCTGTGATGGCCAAGCTTCCGGCTGGCCAACAGGTTTATTACTTTTGAAACTAAAAATTAAAATGTTAAATATATCCTATAGTGCTCATAGTGGGTCTGAAATAATATGAGCGATTTGTCATTAAGGAGCATTTTCCATGTTCCCCGAAGGTCCCTCGAGTGTGCAGCTGATAATTTTGTTCTATTTTGTAACTCACAGTTGGCTGTTTTCTTCCCTATATAATGCAGTGTAAAGCTGCATTCTATTTCACACTGCCTGCTGCCCAGTAGGTTTCTTCTTTTCAGAAGTAATGCAGACAAGATGTTAAATGTGTGTGTGTGTGTGGCAGGGGGAGGGTTGGGGGTGATATTGAAGGTACTCTCCTTACAGAACTGGAAGTTTATAAGCTCATTTACATTGGTCAATGAGAATGTAAATTGTTAACGGTGAATCATAAGAAAAAAATAATACAAGTTCTTTTTCAAAAGGGATTGTATGTAATTGACATTTATGTTAAAAGTATCACCGAGCGTTTACTTAGGCATATGAGTGTAATATAATGGCTGTTTACTCAAATTAATGCCTATATTTACAGAAGATTCCAAAAATTGCATTTTAAAATCCAGTTTTAATACTTTGATTATCATATTATATCCCAGTATAATGAAACAATGCAGTGATTTTAAAAAAGATGAAATAGTACCAGTGAGCAAGTCTCTTTGATGTTTGTGTTTCATCTAATTTCTATAGCCAGTAATCATTTATAGCAGCATTTCTTTTGTACAAAAATAAGTTTGAGTTAATCTTTATCAAAACACATTCAGTAAAATATTCTAATAATAATAATAATACTGTCTTACACATTTTTGTGCTATACTGGTTTTCCAAAGAACTTTCATACATATCATCTCACTTGGTCATTTGGATATCCTAAAAAATCATTTTATTGATGAGGTGACTGAGAATCAAAAGATCAGTCTTGATGGAATTCAGTACTTGCACATATGACTGAGTCATGACGAGAAGCTGTCCTATGATTCCAAGTCCAGTGTCCCCACAGTGATGTGCTGCCCTCTGAGTGTCACATTAGTGCTTTGGGGTAATAAAGATGACTCGGACTCTCTTGGTCTTACATTCTAGTCTAGAAGATTGACACATGCAGAGACAGAAACACAGAGTGCAAAAGGGTTGAAGGATAAATCAGGCTTCGGAGATGGGGTTGGGCTGAGGAGGGAACCTGCCACAAGGTCTTAGGAGAGTGAACATCTGAGCTGGAAATTTTCAAAGGTAGGGATGATGGATGTTGAAGGGTATTTGGCATCCAAAATGAGAGAACAGCTGGTACAACAAGGTGTAAGATTATAGCAGGTAGGCTCTGTTTCAGGATGTTGACTAAATGAGTGTGGTTAGAACTGAGAGTGCTGAGTAAGGGAGGGCTAATATGATTGGCAGAGCAGCAAGCTGCCACTTTTGTGGCCACGTTGAGGATGGATTAAAGGGGAGGTAAGAAAGAGGGAGAGGTCTGTTAGGAATATGGTGCTGTCTTCCCAACGGTGTGTGTGTGTTAAATTTGGGGGTTGTTTATTGGAGTCAGCTGGGGAGATTATAGATGGTGGACATTGCTGAGGTTAGAGTAAAGTTAGAAGTGAGAGGTCAGAATTGAGCTGGGCCAAACAATCGAGATCACTGCAGCTTTGAAGACTGGTGGGAGTCACATTTCAGTTTAATAAACTTTGGTTTATTGCTGAACCAGCAAACAAGCGATTTTAGAGTATATAATGAGTTAAGGACCCAAGTAATTATGTGAGGCTTCCTCTTGCCTTCTTCATTCCTCACATAGCAAACCTAAATTTCTGTGGTCATTATAGCCATTATAGAAAAAGTAACATTAGTGCTAATCAGAATCAGAGATTCTTCAACTTTCATATATGAATCTGAGGAAGGCGCCCTCTCAGCCCTCAATTGTCTGCCAGGTACCACAAGAAGAAAGCCTTCCTGTGCCTCGTTCTGTATTCTGTTTATTACTGTCTTGTTGGGCCCACCGTGGATCTGGCCGTGGCCTCGCCACGGAGTAGAAGGTTATGCAGTATGAAGCTTAGTGACTAGCAGGATGGTAGCAGCTTTTCATTGGGTTAATGACTCCAGTTACTTTCAGGCTTGTTACGTATTTCCAAGACTTACGTGTGGTCTGTCCATTCAGTAAATTGCAAACATGGGTCTGGAATTGGGAAGAGCAGCCAAGGATGGAGAGATTTCTGGGAATCATTCTCAAAGAGGTAAACATCTAGGAATGGGTGAGATCTGCAAGGAATAGAATATGGAGAGGAGAAAAAAGAGGGCAAAGGCAGACTTTTGGTGAACACCCACCTTTAAGTGGTGGGTGGAAGAAGCATTGTATATAGTGAACTACATAGGAGCCTTTAACAAGGCAAGGGCAGATGAAGAGTGCCAGGCAGCACCTGGGGAGGTCTGTCAGGTGCAGGTTCCAGAGAGGACCAGTGAGCTGAGCACCAATGAGAGGCCACTGAGTCAGGCAATTACTAGCCTTCGCTACCTTACACAGGTGCATAATCACAGAGAGCATTGGAATGGGAGCCCAGATATCAGATGGTTAAAGAAGGGAAGAGCAAGAAGCTGAGGCAGCGATTATTCTATCACAATTTTAATCTTTGGAAGAAAGGTGAGAAGCATTTTAAAGCGTTCTTTAAAGAAATTAATGTGTTTGAGAGTTGAAGGGAAGGAGCCAGTGGAAAGAGAAAAACTGAAATTGCAAGAAAAAGGTGGTAATAAACAGAGCACAATCTCAGAATTTTGGGAGAGGTACGTTCATTGGTAGAAAGTGTGTCCTTGCAAAGAGAAGGGCACGCGCTCCTATTCAGAGTGAGAGGAGAGAAAGGGTAATGGAGGGCATTAAGGTGGGAGGGAGGGAAGTTTTCTGATGGCCTCTGTTTTCTCGATTATAGGATTTACTGAGATCTACACTTTTCTGTGTAAATGCTGAGTTAGCTTATGCTTTAGAGTAGGGGACTGAGGCACCCCAAGGTGAATGAGGTCAGATAAGACAGAAGAGATGGAATTCCCATCCTTGTATCCTGAGCAGGTGCATCTTCATTGTTGGTCAGATGTTGATACCTCTTACCTGACTTAATTGCCCCCTTCCTGGCACATCTGACCCAATTTCAGCTTTTATACAGGCCTCCTAGACTCTTTAGTTTTTACCCTTTATGTCTGATTTCAGTTATAGGTCTTCTTTCTGTCTTAGCCAGATACCTTCCTAGTTAGGCCTCCAACTAAAGAAAGACCCTGGCGTAGTCTCTGGTTGGGACTTGCTAGGCCTCTTCTGGAGTGTGAGGAGGTTCTGTGCTGCTAAGAAAGAAAGGAGTTGAGGTTGCCTTATGGGTCCTTCTCTCAACTGTATAATCAGTGCATACAGTCATGTGAGTACATGGGTGAATGCATAAGAGGACCCTCAAGATACGGGTATCCTTGACTTTAAGGATAAAGACACTTTGGGAAAAGATGGGACCTTAAAGAAAAAAGGAAGTGAAGTCTTCAAGTTGTCTGACATCTTGTTTTCTATCAGATTCATTTTTTCTTGCTGAAACATGCTTTTGAGTCTTTCTTAAGGCTGAGCTCTTCCAGTGCTTCTGAGATCTGTTCTGACGTTCTGACAGCAGAAATGGGCATCCAATTCCAAGAATAGCCTTAAATTAAGGATTGCCACTTTTAAACAGTTTAATAGATATGTGAGTGATAGCTCTATTTAACAGTGTCTTTCATTTAAAAAAAAAATAACACGTGTTTTAGAAATTCAAGCTGTTTTAAAACCAGATGCTTCCATGCCACTTGGCAACAGCTGTTAGACACTGTTCTACATGGCCTCTGCAAGGTTCAGTGTTGTTGAATGAAGTTGCGTGTTTTATCAAAATGCCAGCTTTTCCTGCACTTTCAGCTATGAGTAGACTGTTTCACGTCTACCTATCGGGATTGGGAACATAGTCGTTTGGTGGCTGGTGAGAAGTCAGGAATGCATGGAGAGGTTCCAGAGACTTGGTGTGCACATTCAAAGCAAAGGAGACCACCCGCTTCGCTTCATTCTGGTTTATAAAGGCAGCTGACGAAGGGGCCAGAAGGATCAGCAGTTTGCAGAAAAATCTGGGGGAATGGGCTGACTTCTCTTTCATAGGATTGGTTATAGTGGCCTGTTATCTGTATGTGGTTCTAATCTAGGGGTCATGGGTCTATCCATTATCCATGTGTAGATAATGTTTCAGTAAATGACTCCCTAAAGTTGTATCATACTTAGGATTCTAATCATTGAATCTATATTCCATGATATATAGACTGTTTATAAAAAGATAATCAGTAGAGATTGTCGATAAACAAGATGGGCACTGATATCTTAAGACAAAAATACATGTGTGTCAAAAGCACAGCTTGCAGCATGCAGTGACAGACATCACCTCCCCTGCTTGGCCCAGATTCCTGAGTCCTTCTTCAGCCTCTCCGATCTCCACATACAGTCTCATGCACACCCATGGCTCTAGCCTTCTGCTGTAAACCAACAACTGCAGAATCTATTGTCTTAGGCCAGTATTTGGCAAACTCATTAGTCAACAGAGCCGCAAACTGCAGCTCACGAGCCGCATGTGACATTTAATCAGCCTTCTCTTCCCACTTGCCAACTTCATCAGAAACCGGTGTTTTCTTTGAGTGAGTGATACCACCATCCCTATCAGAAATCCAGCTGTCCTCCTTGCCATCCCTGTCACCTTTTCCAAACTCTGCTGAGGGCAGTTCCTTATAACTCTGGAGTCCAAACCTGCTGCCACACTGTCCCCGCCTTCGGGACATCTTGCCTGTCTTACTTCAAGCACATCCCACCTGTCTATTCGCCTCTCTGTTCCATGTTGCCCGTGGGCAGGTTCATCTCATCTGGAACTGCTGTGCTACTCCAATGCAAGGAATCTTGCAGTGGCCCGATGAGGCCTTCAGTAAAGCTACAGGTTCAGTGTGGTGCTGGGCCCATCTTCATAGGCCGCCCATGCTTGTTTTGGGGGCCTCATCTCTGGCCATATTTCTAAGTGCAGCTCAGATGCCACTGCCCTGAACCATGGGTAGGTTGCTGAACCTACTGGACTCTTTCATGCTGCCATCTCACCATGCTTTAATGCCTTGGCGTCTTTTCCCCCCGACTCCTTCTTGAGCCCATCTTTTCCAACACTTTTGTTAATGTTTCCACCACCATCCACTATGGAGTTTGTTATCCTTCCTTCTTGTTCCTGCTCCACCTCCACCGTGGACGGTGAGCGGCGAGCTCTTAGAGGACAAGGACAGTGTTGTGATCATGTTTCTCTCGTACCTTGTGTCATCTCTGTACTCGAGTGTGCAAAGGGTGTTTGCAGTGCACAAATATTAACTAAATGACTTCTTCAGGATTACAGGACTAGAATTAACTACAACTGACTCTCAAATCTGACAAAAGTAAGTCATGATTCAACTGACCAAAACTTTTGTCTTGGTCGAGTTAGCCTTTTTTTTTTTTTTTTCCTTTCTTTAATTTTATTAGAGTATTGATGTTAATCAGCTTGTTAGTGTTGCTGGGTGCTGATAGGTTGTGCCATAAGTGAAAAATATTAGCCACAGATTTTTTTTCCAGAAATTTCTATAGATAACAAACTCAGTAAAAACTTCTTACTATCCTGAGGGTGTAGCTAGGGAACTATGTCCCCTGTGAATAATGCATTTGATTAAGTTCAATTTTAATGTTTAAAGACATCAACTAGACAAATTTATTACTCCCCATATTTCTGTCTTATAAGTTGCTGGCAAGCAGTAATGAAATTCAGTCATTTTGAAATGAATTCTAGAATTGCTATAGTGAGGGTTAATCCATGATGTACTGTGGTTTGTAGTTGGAGCTTTGCGCATAATCGGGTTCTTTCAAGATTATTCTTACTTAAATGAGAAACTGTCTCCCACTTATTTTTTAGAATCTCTCCCCTTTCTAATGGGGATCAAAATGATTTTTCCCACATCCATTCTTTTTACTTGGCTCACCTCTCTTCACTCCATTATTGATATTTTTATCTCATAAAGATTGTTTTGTGTTTTGAGAATTTATTTCTCTTCCTGCAACTTCCCACCCTTTCCCCTTCCGAACAGATAAATTCAAAGAAAGAATAGGCCTTCTTTCATCCATTATAAATGATTTTTCATTTGAGCATGTCATCTTGCTTTTTTTGTTACAATGGAGATCAAAGGGGTCCAGGTTCACCACGAGTGTTCAGCAGCTCTTTTCAGTGCAGGCCTTAAAGAAATGGGATCTAGTTTAATTTGTTGCCGCCTCAGATCTTTCTCAAGGCATGTGGCACTCAGCTGTTTGGTATTACTGCATGCTGTGTGTGTGTGTGTGAGTGTGTGTGTGTGTGTGTTTTTAAGAAAGTGAGAGAGCTTGATATTTGGTATTTCATGTGCTTTGCAATACATATCCCAGAGATGTACATCTCAAAGGAATGTATTTGTGTTGAAATATTATTGGGCTGCTACTTGTTTCTGTTTAAACCAAATTGGGAGTTCTTTGAAGATCCCCCTTTAACAATATCCACTTCACAGTTTGAACCTTGGTATCATTTGAATTTGGAATATCCCATACTTGCTTGGTTTTTATTACTTTTTTTAATGAGGCTAAAAAGAAAAAAGGAATTTCAATTCTTTACCTTGACCCTTTTAAACAATGACCTCTTCAGTTTGTTGTCTCAGTTAGGAGTATTGGTTGTGTGAGAGGAGGTAAGATCAGGCATTACCTATACTTAAAACCAGGAGCAATGAATTTCACTTAAATAGCTGTGTGACACTGACAGATTTATAAATTAAAAACAGTGGAACCATTATTGAATAACCTGCTTTGTATTTCACTCTGTGATTCAGGCATTTCTATCACAAGATTATTGTGAGACCAGTGTTGGGTAACGTTCGATCAAAACCTTACCACTCAGTAGACTTATAGTCTGATCATTCTCAGTGTTCAAATTTCTATATTTCCCTAAAACCAGGCCTCTTCCCCCCAGTCTTATCATTGTCACCTAATCTCCCCCTTATCCTTGACCTTAACTCTCATCTAAATACCAAAATGTCTTTTGCTGCTATCCCTTATTTCTCCAATTGCAGTCAAAAGTCCATTCTACTTCCAGTTGCATTGAATATCTGCTCCAAGATTTATAAGCCAGATGTTATTCTTATGGTTCTGATGAATTACATAGTTTATCAGTGTTGTCTACAAAGGATTGCAATATTCTTCAGAAATTTAATACCCATTCATTTATTGCATAAGAAATAATGAATATTTAAACAATTGTCTATGTATTTTTTGTGCTTAATTATTCCTGCTCCTTCTCTAAATCAAATTGAGCTTCCATATATTCATTTCTTTTATTTTTTATCATTGGGTTGCAAAAGCATTTAAATAAAATTTTCAAGGACTAAAGGCCAAAAATGTTTCTATTGCTGAGTGGGTCTAGCTCCTATTGACAAGGCATATTTGAGGAAATGTGTTTATGTGGATATAGAACTTGGGTACTGATTTTTGTTTTATTTTACATATAGTTTTATGGACGAGGATCTGAAGGTACAAAAAACCCTTGTGTAGAGTTGGGTTACAGACCCTGACACTCCTGTTGCTAAGATTTAAAAAAGAAAATTTTATTTGAGGTCAATACTATATTCTATTGGTTGCATTTACCAGAACTCTGGTCCTTGCATAAATGGAATAATTTGAAAAATATTTCTCTCTCTATGCATATTTTACATATTTACTTCTATCTGTGTATAATCTTATCAATTCTATCCATATGGAAAAAGCAAGTTTAATGTTCAGTCACAGATAAATCTGTCTATAAATGAACAGCTATACTTTCCAACTATGTTGAAACACAGGCATTTAAAATAAACAAAACTACCAACTGAATTTTTGGAAAGGATTATTAATGTAATTTTTGTAACTAAACAAATTTAGTAGGAGATTCTCTTAATGCATTTGAACCTTAAGTGAATGTCTGCTATGACAATGTCTGTTATGACATATTTGAATGGTATGTTTTGTTCTCATTTGAGCAAGATGATATTCTTATTTTCTTGAATTAATCTTCTGAATGGCTCTTTCATTTTCTAATGAAAAATTACATTCAAAATTCCAAATGATTGCCTTTGAATTTAGTCTTTGGAAGATGATTTATATAATTGTTTTTGTGCTTTTTGTTTGTCATATTTAGTAAAAGACTCAAGCACTTCTTAATTTCAGTTTGTTTATATATTAATTAAGATTTTGACACCTCCTTTAAGCAAGTAATTGGTTTACTTACTACTTACTTTTTGGATGAGCTTACTGTGCAGAGATTTGTAGATTATTAATCTCATTACTTCATAAAAGAACTGTTTTGGGGGGGTGAGTACTGAAACGTGCCCTGTACTTGGAATTTACTTGCTTTTATTACATTTCTTAAATGAAATTTTTGAGCCTGGAGGAAAGTAGTGGTGTAAGTATACTTCAGGAATATATAATTGGTTTGATTCTTTGGTAGAGAAGAATTTTATAAAATTAGAGTATCATTATGCGTACATTTTAGCTTTTTGCTTGTGTATAGACTCATCTTTTGAAAATTGGAGTCATAATTTACTCAACTATAATGATATTAAAGCTAAAATATCATTCATGTTACACATATGAGTATTTTCCTCCCCTTGTTCTGCATTTAATGACATTCCATGTGGTGGTTTATCATGAGAAACTGGGAAACAGCTGCTCTCTGAGGGAGTCCAGAGGTGGGTAGGACCTGCACTTGTTGTTTTTGCCCAAGCAGTGCCCATTACTGGACTTTTTACCAAGCCAGTGTATGTGGGCAACTGAGCATTAAAAAACTGATGTTTAGAATCATCTTTCTTGTAAGCACTCAACAAACAAGCTGAGCTGTTTTCATGATGAACTACAGGGTCAGATTTTAAAAAAGATAATCTGTGAATAGCTTTTTTTTTTGTTCCAACACCCTAAGAATATTTTTAAAAAAATTGATGCGTAAAATAGTGAAACAACTGAACAGTGATTATATTTTTATTTGGGGACATGGCAAGTCTACGATGCAACTGACATGAGTTTGTGTTGGAGGGCCATATATTGGGCAGCCACATTGAGCATAAAACAAACTGGCCCTCAAGCATACAGGAGCATTTTATCAATATCCTTAAGCTCCATAACTATTTTTGCTTCTCTTTTTCAGGACAACAAGCAGAAAAGAAAACCAATAAACAATACATAAATATAACGCAAGTTAGGAAACAATATTCTCTCTATGATGACTCATATTTTTATACTTAACAAGAGTAATAAATTGAGAGAACATGTGGATGTTCATGGTGTGTTTGATCAGTTAGAAAACTGGCACTACATTTAAATGGTCATTTTCTCTGTTTTTCAGGAGGACTGGCATGTCAGATAAGCATCTTCTTTGTATAATACTCATTTTCTTACCCAGAGTGTTGGGAGGACTAGGATTTCTAGGTCTTTTGGTTAAGACACCACACTTTCTCTTAGAGCAGGAGACAACTAACTTTTTCGGTAAAGGGCCAGGTGGTAAATATCTTAGACTTTACGTGCCGTACTGTATCTCTTGCATCAACTTACTCTGTCATTGTATTGTGAAAGGAGCCGTGGACAATACATGAATGACTAGATGGAGCTGGGTTCCAATAAAACTTTAATTCTAAAACAGATGGTGAGCAATAATTGGCTCTTGGGTGGCACAGAACGCAATTTATCAAAGCTGAAATGAGACATCTTTACTCATCCAATAGTGGGCCACACAGAATTGAGTGCACAAAATGTTCTCATTTGTTGTTCATAGAGGTATGAAAATAAAGTGAGCCAAACATTAGTAATATGCCTTGAGCTTAATATTCTTAGGTCTTTTCCTGTCTACTGTGAGTTAGAATTACTATAGACTGATCTTGAAAACATGTGACTGGATTTGGCCAACTTGAAATTTTGTTTTATAACTTTGTGGGGGGGGGGGCTTAGGTCACTTAGGCTATGATTTGGAAGGGTAAACAATCCATGTGGGAACTTCAAGGAACAAACCCACATAATTGCAATTGGCGTGAAATAAAAGATGGTGGTGGTGGTGGTAGTAATGATGATGGTGATGGTATGGTGCTAGTGGTGATGGTGATAGTGCTGGTAGTGATGGTAGTGGTGGTGATGGCGGTGATGGTGATGGAAGTGGTGATGGTGGTAGTGGTGATGATGGTAATGGAGATGGCGGTGCTGGTAGTGGTGATGGTGGTGATGGTGATAGTACTGATAGTGATGGTGGTGATGAAGGTGGTATTGGTGGTGGTGGTAGTGGTGATGATGATGATTGTGATTCAGATATAGTATAATTCTTATTTGACCTCCACAGAATCCATGTTAATAGGTTAAATAACTTTCATTCCCTTATGGAACTTGTTCTGTGTTGTCCACGGCCCACTGATGCTCATCACCAATAGACTTTCTGACATTTCTGTGCATTTCCTACCTAATCAGTTAGGTTGGATGCTTACCAAGGGCCAGCTGTGCTTCTTTGCAACCTATGTTTATGTCAGTTGTGTTTGTTATTATATAGATTAATTAGATGTCATATCAACTGTTGCTATTTGTATAATAATTAAGGTGAGTGGTTTGGAAAGACTTGTATAGGTGATTTACTGAAAACTTGCTATTGAGTTAGGAAATTTGTATGGGGCGGAGAACTGTGGAAAGAACTGAGGGGTAATCTAGAAGGATCTTGCACCCCGATTGCTCTGTGAATGCCTTCTAGTTCTTACTCGCCTTTGAGGAAATTGGTTGAAATTTACAGGTAACCCGTCATGAAGATGACAGAGAACTAGCAGAGCCATTCTTGTATCAGGCTCATTTTTGTATTAGACAATTGGCAAAGAATTTGTATTTAGATATTTTATTGTAGCTTGATATATAAAGTACATAGATACCTTTTTTTTTTTTCACATTCTATTCTAAAGGTATCATTTACTGGTCCTGATTGTATCTAAGTGTTTCCCAAATGTGCCACACCCTGCGACAGAGCTTTATATAAAGTCTCTTATTTAATCGTCCCAACAGCCCATTTGAAGAGTCTCCTATTTTCTTCACTTTTCTAATATGGCATCTAAGAGTTAGATAACCCGTGTAATTTTCCTAAGCTCCTAAAACTGGTAAATGCTAAATCTGAGATTCGGTGTTCTTGTCTCCCTAACTATACCATCTCCCGTCAGCAGCCAGTGCAAGATTTTTGAATGGAATAAATCTTTTTGAATATAGTAGTTAGTAAGATCTTGTTATGAATCGGTAAGCCAGTCTTTATTAGAATAAAAACTGGAGGTTGTCAAAGAGTGGGTTAGCTTTAGTTAGTGCAGGAAATATAGACAAAGCTTAGCTTAAGTCTTAGCTATGTTTATGGTGTTTTTACTTGCATTCTGGTCCTTTTTTCCCCTCTTTTGTTTGGTCACATACCTACTTGGGACAAGAATATTGCTTTTACTTCTTAAAAAATGCTTGTAGTTCATATGTTTCTTAAAAGGAAAGTAATAGGGCAGGTATAATTAACTTCATTTTGTAGATGAAGAAACTAAGGTAATTGAGAAGGATGTAGAGTTGGAATAACATAAAAGATCCATATTGCAGATGAAAAGTTGGATAAGGAAATAATTTGTGGTGTCAAACAGATATTTAGTTAAAAGAGGAGAAAGTTGAGGGGATTACCTTCTAGGATGTGGTTAAGTATGATGTGGAGGCTTACGATGGACTCTTTTCTGGCTACATCTGAGCATGGGGTTAATTCTTTTTAAGGATTCAATTTCAGGAGGAGCGATTCAGTGTAAAGATGGGAACTTGCCCTGGTAGAAGGAAAATGTTGGTTAATCTTCTCTGTGGGATTGTATAGAACAGTTTTAGATTCTGTCCAGATTCAGAAAAATAAACTAGCCAACCAAGTACAGCCTTTACAGTTACATATATTTATTTTACTCCTAAAAAACAACAACAGTGAAATCATAAACTTGGATGCAGCTTGTAATATTTGAATGCACTCAAAATAAATTATATACTTAGATTTTTATTGTTCTTTTCATTCTAGGAAAATAAAGAATGGTGACATGAAACAATGTACTTAGGTAGAAAGAGGCTTCTCAACAGTTTCACTTACAGCAATTTATATCCTTTCCAACTGAGTGATTTAGTTATTATTCCTAATTCTCCCAAAGAACATTTTAAAAGTAGACCCAGACAGCAATATATTGGTTAGGATGAAGAGTAGAAGAAGAGATGATGGAGTTAAAAGTTAGAAGTATGTGAAATTCAGGAATAAGAAGCATTGTTTAACTAGGTTACAGAAAAATAATTAGAAAAATAATCCTATCTAATAAAAGCGTAATATGCAAATTGACCATCACTCCAATACACAAGATGGCTGCCCCCATGTGGACACAAGATGGCTGCCACAAGATGGCCAGCAGGGGAGGCCAGTTGGGAGGGACCAGGCCTGCAGGGGAGGGCAGTTGGGAGGGACCAGGCCTGCAGGGGAGGGCAGTTAGGAGCAAACAGGCTGGCAGAGAAGCAGTTAGGCATCAATCAGGCTGGCAGGCAGAAGCAGTTAGGGGCAATCAGGAAGGCAGGCAGGCAAGCAGTTGGGAACCAGCAGTACTGGATTGTGAGAGGGATGTCCGACTGCCCGTTTAGGCCTAAATGGGCATTTGGACATCTCTTGAGGTGTCCCTGATTGGAAATGGTGCATGCTGGGCTGAGGGACACACACCCCTGTGCACGAATTTTGTGCACCGGGCTTCTAGTCAGTAGATAACAGACACTTAGAAATCTATTCAAAGGAGGATGCTCAGGAATTCACTGGACTATCACCCACACCTGTTAATTCTGTAGTGTGAGATTCCAGAATGACTGCTAATTTTCACCTACCATAGAAAACCAGTTGGCTTTCTGGGAGAAATTACTTTTTTATAAATCACCACAAGGCTTCACAATTTTATGTTATTTTATATTATTATTTTTATACTGTGTCCTTAGTACACTTATGCTTAGAAAATTAAAAATTAGAGAAGTAATGAAAAGATTGGTGAGGCAGCAATATGAGCAGAAATGAAAAGAACTAAGAATATATTTGCTAAATCAGGCTTTTTTTTTCTTTTAACCTAAAGCGCTACTAATTATCTGGAGGGGAAAAAAGAGAGAGAAATCAGACCACAGTCAGGTGGTGAATGTTAGTCAGAAATACTCAACTTGGCCTCTTTTGTATTTCAAAACAAGACGAAAAACCTCTAATACATCACATACATTTTAGCTCACTAAGGATAAGGACAAAAGCAAGGAAGTAAAAATGAAGAAGAAGAAATGAGCAAAGTGGAAAAGTGATAAGAGAAGAATGAAAGTCTTGATACCTGGAAAGGTAGATAAAGGAGGAAAAGAATATGCAAAGTCCAAGGAAAACACCAGAGGAGAGAGAGCAAGGGAGCTGCCCTCAACATGCAGTTCCAGCAAGTTCTTCCTTTATCTGGTCCAGGCTTCTGTCCTCTAACATGGCCCAATCTGTTTAAAGATTTGTCATGATTGTGATTGCCCTTTTCCTGAGCCCAGGTTAAGAAGCCTGATCAAGCCACCTCTGTTCTTACCTGAAGTCCACTGTTCCCTGACTCTCTTGCCCAATGGATGCCCCAGAAGCTATGAGATATAGAGGACTTTCAAGTGTCTTGTTGAATTTATCTTTCTCAGAGAGGAAGGGAGAGACAGAGAGAGGGGGAGAAACATCAATGATGACAGAGAATCATTGATCAGCTGCCTCCTGCATACCCCCTACTGGGATCAAGCCTGCAACCTGAGCCTGTGCCCTAACTGGAATCAAACCATGACCTCCTGGTTCATAGGTTGATGCTCAAACTCTGAGCCACACTTGCTGGGCCCAAAGGGATATATTTAAATATTCTGGTTTATATCATTTTAGAGTCTCTGTCTCTCCCAGTATGCTTGCGTGTACACTTGTGTACACACACACACACACACACACACACTTGACAAGTAGGGTGCATTGGGGTTAGAATAGGATGCATAGCTACACCCCTTTCTTTTTCTTAGTGGTTTTGTGAATATTTGAAAGCTGATATCTGGAAAAGAAAAATTGTTTTATATTTTGTTGAAATTTAGGACGCATCTATCACAACAAATAAACCAGATCATACTTTATAAGTTTAATGATTGTTTTTCCCATTCTGTGGGAAATATATTTCCTATTGATTACTTACATAATAGTACTAATTTTGGGAGCACCTTGATGAGCACAATTATACTCCAAGGCCTAGGTGACTGAGGTTGTAATATTTCTGGTAGAGATCACTGTTCAGTAAATGGACATGCATAACCCTTTCTGTGGATGGAGGCTACATCTTAGATTAATCGGAAGTTAGAGAGCTTTTTGCTGCTGATAGCCCCAATTTTTAAACAAATAGCTGTAGAAGTACTTTGTTCAAAAGCACCCATTTGGCCTAGATGGCTGCTCACTAGTGTGATCTCACTCTGTAGTTGCTTCCACGTGGGTCACAGTGATGTCACATTGTTCTTAATGATCTTTCAGGCTATCTTTAAAGACTTTCTCCCCTTCTCTCTGCTGCTGGCCACTTGGCCCTAGCCCACTGGGGTTTCCCCCTGCAGATCCTACTATCATTAATACCCCCAACATGTTCAGCGTGGGTGTGCATGGCCTGGACCCAGCACTCAGGGCAGTGGCTTATGCTTCTAACCTTCTTGGGGCATCTTAGACATCTATTGAAAAGGTTGGTCTTGTCATTGTAGGAGAGTCTATAGATTTTTACTTTTTCCATCACACCTTGCAAACCAAAGCCCTTAGATGTTAAAGGATGCTTTTAAAATAAAAAAGCTAGTTTAATCACAAGAGAATACAGGTTACCTTGACTCATGTTTTAAAGGTAGCATACTATAAACAGAGTCTCAGTGAAATATCTGAGCAAATATTAAAATTAGATTATTTTAACATTTGTATCTAGAGCCACCATGATTTTTCTAAGGTTGATGATTTTATGTAGTAGTCTGTTGTTGTTTTTTAAAAAATAGGATAAAGGACTTAAAATTTAGTTTTAGGCTATAACATATGTGAACATTGGTACTTGTGTTGAGCTGGACATTGGGAAACTCCAGTTATGTTTTCCTTATGGCATCATACTTGTCTTAAACAGCAGATTTTCACATACTTTTCTTAAACAGCAGGTTGAAGAAAATAATTTCTATGATGACTATAGTATTGGAAAATTGATAAGAGTAGAACTTAAAAGTTCTCATCACAATACAGAGAATTTGTAACTATGGTGACGAGAAGTTAGCTAGATTTATTGTGGTGATCATTTTGCAGTATATACAGATATTGAATCATTATGTGTTATACCTGAAACTAATATAATGGTATATGTCAGTTATGTCTCAATTTAAAAAATAATTGCTAATACCTCATGCCATATCCCAAATTTCCTTCCCTTCCATTAATATGTTTTCTTCATTAAGTAATTTTATTTTAGAATAGAATGTTTGACATCTTAAATGCATCAGTGGCCTATCTCCAGATTCCACGTTTTCAGTGGTATTTCTGTTGGGAAATTTTCCATGCCATGTCTAATGGTATGCATCGTGCCCATTCTTGCACATCTCCCCTGTGCTTCACTGTCCTCTGGCTAGAATTCATACATTGACTTTAAATAATCTTTAGAAGATGCTCCCAGGAACATAACTGCCATTCAGCACCTGTGGGCCCGGATTTCCTCTCACCTGGATCCTTTCAACAGTCCCCTTAATGGTTTCCCCGCTGGCATTCTCCCCTCTTTCTAATCCATCCTATATACCGAGACTAATCCTGTTACTGAAGTACTGTTTTCCTCGCACTCAAAAACCTTTAGAGTCCCCCTCCATACCCCAACAGGATAAAGTCCAGACCTCAGACAGCCAAGTCATCTTGCAGCCTAGTTCCATTCCTTCTGGCCCTCTTCCTGTAATTCCTCTTCAACTGGACACTTGCCCAGGTCTCCTATCTGCTCTCCTCTGTACCTCTGTTTATTGTGCCTTTTCTTACAGTGGCCTTTGTCTCATCCAAATCCTACTCATGCAGCCTTCACGTTCCAGTCCAGCTGCAAATCACTGTCCTTGTATATTATCTTTTATTATGTTTGTTGGTTTATACATCCTGTGCACCGCCCTCCACCCCAGTTTGTAATTTCTGGAAAAACATAGCATTTGTAAGTAGGAATGGATTGTTGCTCGTTGTGTAGCTCTCTCTGTAAACTGGAGCTTTAGGACTGTGGTTTATTGTCAGTGTGTGAGGTGCAATGTGCTATTATTGATTATATTCTACCATGAATAGCACAGTGTCAGAAGCTTTTCATAAGATAAGTTTCCCTGTGTGCTTGTTGGATAAATACATAGATACATTAAGTTTATTTTGTTCTTCAGATGGGTAAATTATTTTAGCATTTAACTTAACATGTGAGCATGATATAGGGATTGCTTATTTCTTCTGGACAGGAAATGCATTCCGAAAGCCACGGAGTTACTCTGGGCTGTCATGACTTGTGTGGTTTGTTTAGATCATGGTTAGTGCTTAGTTAGAGTTAAGTTGGTGGCCAGGTCATTCTTCCAACCAAATTGGAAAACTTCTCCAAAGTGTTCCAGGAACTATTTGGAGAATAGATCAGTAAATAGTTTTATGTTGCATCTCAAGGATGCAGGCCACCTCAGGTGACAGAAAGCTCAGAAGTTCAAAAGATAGCTTGTTGCAAAGATCAGCTAAGCAGCCTTTTTACAAATATTCAGCCAGTTGTCAGCTCTTCCTTGATCATGCCATCATTACTGCTTGCATTCGTCTGACACCAGACTAAGAGAATAAAGGAAAAAGATAGGGGGACTTGGAAGGATTTCCTTCTGTGCTTAAACCAGGCTTGTCACACTGCAGGGGCACTGTGTCTGGTGTTAGTAATCTCATCTGTCACTTACAATTTATTATTTCTAAAACATAAACCTATTTCTTAGAAATTTTCAGAATATTACAAAATGTCACTTAGACTCTTCTTTCAGGAAAGTGGTGGAGGGGTGTTAACTTGCTAAATGTCATTGCACTACTTGTTTTCAGTTGCAGATTAATAGCAGGTGGTAGCCATTTTTCAAAGCAAACAGGCTGTCTTTTTACTTCAGTTAGAAAAAAGCACTAATTCTTTACTGTAGCCTGAAATATTCCATGCAAGGTGACAAATGGCAAGGATCACAAAACATTCAATGTATTAAAAAATAGCTAGATAATATTGTAAATTTTTAAAGGATCAAGCCATAACTTTGAGCAAAATATTTCTTTTGCCAGACATAATTGAGTTTCACATCTGGGCATTTATGCTTAACATATATATTTTTTACTTTCAGTGAATGTATTTTCCTGCAGCTATTTTGGTTTGTGGTCTGTAATATCTTTGTCCACTTCTGCAGTACTCATGTCAGATAAGAAACGTGTTTGGAAAGGAATCACATCTCAGAAACTCTGTAGATGGTCACCCATCACCCATGCAAATGCATGCTTGTGCTCCTGTGTTTGGTGAGGGGTCAGGAGGGAGTTCAGGTTGGTGATATGATGTTGGAATAATAAGAATTTTTGGTTTTGGACTTTTTTGCTTACTCACAGACAGGTTTTTAAGAATATTTGAGATAATATGCCAACATGAAATGTGAGTCAAGGAAACCTGTATTCTATTCTTAGCTCATGACTAGCTTTCTTATCTTATGAGAGTAGAGTTATTTCATGATTAGATATTTAATATCTGAGTACCTTGGAGTCTAAGGTATACTAGTGTGCCTCCTTCCAATGTACATGGTTCTTTCTCCTTTTTTTCTGAGTATTTTTGATAGCCTATAAATATGGCATCAAATGTCATTAATGGTTTGTCATTAAGAACATCACTTTGCATGCAGTATACTTGCACTTGGTTTAAGAAACTTGAGGGTGGGAGGTCACTTTCCTCTGGGCTGGAATTCGATCACTTAGCCCCTCAGTCTGAAGAGTTGCTGGGAGCATTCTAGCATCTGATCAAATGATGAATGGAAATCATACTCACAGGAGGAGGATTTTTAAGCCAAAAAGATCTTACCTAATAATAGACAAACTTCTGGAGAAAAAAATGAAGGTCCACTGCCGGAGGGCTAAGAAATGTTATATCCTGCCCTAGCTGGTTTGGCTCAGTGGATAATGCCTCGGGCTGCCCACTGCAGGGTCTGGGTTCAGTTCTGATCAAGGGCATGTACCTAGGTTGCAGGCTTCTCCCTGGCCGGGGCCCAGGTCAGGGCTTATGCAGGAGGCAACCAATCAAAGTGTTCCTCTCACGTGGTTGTTTCTCTCTGTCTTTCCCTTTCTCTTCCACATTCTCTAAAAGTCAATGAAACATATCCTCAGGTGAGGATAAAAAAAATAAATGTCATATCCTATGAAAGACACATCTTGAAAATACCTAAAGAAAGTTGTCATTTTTTCATGGTGAAGGGACTGGAGTCCGTGTTCATGAAAACACCTTGGTGGCTGTGGTGACTGGCAGTGGCTGCAGCAGTGGGGTGATGGGGCTGGTGCCTTCCCCTGATCAGCCCGGTCACCTCCCACAAAGGGAGGCCAGACTGCGGCTTAGGCCTGCTTCCCGTGGGGAGCGGGCCTAAGCCATCAGTAAGACATCCCCTGGGGCTCCCAGTATGTGAGAGGGGGCAGGTTGGGCTGAGAGACCCCCACCCCCAGTGCACAAATTTCATGCTCCGGGCCCCTAGTAATATATAATTAAAATGATAGTCATGACCATAAAGCACACAGGATATCATATCAAACAATTAATAATACTCTGACTGCCCAGCAGGCAAAACCAAAGCAAAGTCATGAAGTTACTCTTTGCTCTTGGGTCCAAACATAGAGAAGGGTATACCTGGTGAGAAGCTATGTGTCCACGAGATGGTGCTTCAGCTATGGCAGTGGTCGGCAAACTCATTAGTCAACAGAGTGGCAAACCGGGGCTCGCAAGCCGCCGTTTGCCGATCACTGAGCTATGGATTTTAGGCAAGTCTCTTGTCTGCAACTGTTTGCTGTTGTTTTTTAACTGTAAAAAAATAATAAAAACAAAAGAGGTGGATGCAATACTGTACTACTTCATATTGCTATGTGGTGAGGCTTTCTTGTGTGATTATGTAATTTCAGATCTCTAGAAGTGATTTAAGGATGTTAAAAATTGTAAATTAACATTTTGATTATATCCATTCTTGAGCTTCTTGGTAGCAAAGTTCTGGTGAAAGGCGCTCCTCAGTGTTTGAGATTTGGGAGTCGTCTGCTTCATTGTGGTCCTTCCACACCTGTGTACAAATAGTGATGAGAACAAAGCTATGTCTCAGCTAGCCTGGCTCTTCTAGTCAGGGGTTAATAGTGTCTTCTCATCCCTTCTCAGCCATCTTGGCCCAGAACCTTAAGTAGCTTATTTACAGCCTATCTGTGGGTTCTGTTGCTTTCCAGTCGATGATTCATGGTTTGGGTGCATTCTCTTCTTTCCATCCCTCCTTTTTTTCCCTTCTTGCTTTGTCCAGGCTTCTATTTAATCCCACAGCCTCATCTCTTAAAATCTTTTCCTTGTTCAGGTAACCTGGAGGTTTTATACAGAGGATAAAGATTTTTTAAATTCTCTCGCCATCAGGTTTGGGGGAGAATGGGATGTTGTAAAGGGCCAGGTACTTCTTCATATCTTCCTTACCAGTAGCCATTGCTGAGAATGATTTTAAAAAATAATTGTTATTATCTTAACACCTTCCTAAATTTAATTTTTCTTGGAATACAGTGGAGTCGCAGCTTACTTAAGGATTTAGTTTTAAATTATCATGTGAATTTTATTTGTCAGTTATACCTCCATAAAGCTGGAAAAAATAAGATGAATATTTAAGATAAAGATTTCTTTTGTTCAAGTTTATTCTTAAGAGTTCAGCACTGGGAGTTGTATTATTGGGCTAGTTGGTTTCTGTAGTCGAGCACTAAAGGAGATGTTGGTTTTTATTTGAGGATTCGTGAATGAAAACTATCTGAACCAATAGAATTCCACTCACTGGGAAGAGATGAGTGAGACTCCTCCCCATCTAGGGGATGTGAAATTGACTAAGCCATCCCAGGCTTCCTTGGGGAGCAGGTGAAATCCTGCATTCTAGTTACATTTTTCTCTCTCCCCACTTGAACCCCAGTAGTTGGGTTCGCAGAAACTGTATGTGCATATGATGCGATTGCACTGAACTCTCCTCGCTAAAGCACCGCAGATGGGATGAGGATGCCCAATTATTTTCTGAACTTAGTCATTTTGGGCCGAAAATGAGAGCCACTGGGATTTGGTGAACAGCAGTGAGTTGAACTTGTTTTAGAAATGACCTCTTTCACCCTCAGTCTTACCTCTGAATCTTCCAGGTGATGTGAAGTTCAGCAAACAGCCCAGTGAATATTGCTAAGCAACAGAGAGAGCTAAGCCCAAAGGATCCTCCTCTGGTCCTTGTAAGCCCACTGCTGGTGCCAAGTCAGGCAGGGAGGGAGCATCGCTGCTGCCACGAACGTCTGCCTTTGGCAGCCAGGTGTCACCTACTTGGGGTATTTCCAAATCCTGTTTAATGTGTGCTTGTAGCATACTAGCAATTTGGCGGCAGAACAGGTGCATTTATTGAATTTCCTCTGGCCTAGCGATAGAGTCAATTCTGAATGGAGTACTAGAAGAAATGGAATGGTAAATGTAATGTGTAACGTGAATATTAGTGCGAGCTTAGGTATTATTTAGTCCATCTCCTTAAAGTTACAAAGAAAACAGATCCCAAAAGGGGAAGTAGTTTGCCCAATTTCATGACTTTGCAGCCAAACTAGAATTCTAGCTTCAATTGTCTGATGACTATTCTGTTGCTCTTTTTTGCTACATAGGACTTCTGATTCAAATTGTATTTCATAGGTCCAATAGGACTTTCTCAGCCCAGCCTACATAAGTGAAGCAATTCTATCGGGAATTGAGGTATACAAACAGATATACCCCCATTTTTGGTTTGCTGGTTTACTTTCTGTTCAAACTGGAAGCTGAAGTTTAAGACCTGCTTAAAGTTCATTGTCATCATCATTTGTTTTGGGTTAATTAGCAAATCAGAGTATGTGGAGCCATGGGCGTGTGCCTTAAGCCCTGTCTCTAAGAGAGAACTTGCTGTGAAAGATGCCATCAGCTGCTTCAACTTCGGGGTCCATCTGTGTTCACTCCCATGCTCTCTCCATGCTGACAGTCTATGGGCCATTCTGCTTCACCCAGGATCTCTCCAACCGGCAGAGCCCCTTTGCCTGGGGCTCTCCACCAGCCTGGCCAAGGTTTTCTCTGAGCTACACAGGTGTCTCATAGGTGCCAGACCTACAGCATAGTCTGAGGCTCTCTCTGCTCCCACTCCTTCTACCCTATATCCTTATCCCTAGTAAATCTCTTGTAATTTTGATTCTGTCTCAGCATCTGCATCCCAGAGGACCTGAACCAACAATGGTACATAGTTGGCTCTGGAGACATTTTTAGAATATTCTGCATGAATTGTTACAGGAACTCTTTAAAAATCCTTTTATGTTAAGTAGTGTTGAAAATAACTACAAATGTTTGAGTGATAATTTTTACATTTTCTTTCCTTAAAGTCAAGCCAATATGAAAAGAAGCAAGGTCAGAGAGCAGTGGGAAGTACATTGCCATCAGGAGTCAGGAGCCCAGAACGAACTGTTTCCCTGACCTTAAAGAATTCCCTTAGTCAACAGGGAACCCGAAGCCTCACTTACTGCTTATAAAATGAACTGGATGATCTCTGCATTTTTTTTTTTTTCTAGCTCTGAATGTGGAATAGATTGCAAGAGAAGAGATTGACTGGCCAATTGGTCCCAGTAGTGTAAACATTAAATCTAAATTTAAATTGGACAAATACAAGCTAATACAAAGAAAAGGAATTCAGAAGTGGTGCAGTAATTGTCTCTGTGTTGTTCAATTTATTTGTCAAACCAGTGATACAAATATCTTCAACAGATAGTGCAGTTTAACTAGCATTTCTATGTTAAAGTGCCTCTGTGCTTTTTAATCTCCATCGTAAAACAGATTATATATACATGCTTGGAAATGGAAGCATTATTCTCCACAATATGGAATTAGAAGAGAGAAATTTTAGTGTAATTGCACCTTGAGTTACATAATCTGAAATGCTGAGTGCTCCTTCTCACCCTGAACCATATCAGTTGTGGTCTAGGGTTGAGAACATTCTGCTTTTACATGTGATGGTAACACCCGATTCATTCTGCAACTGAATTTGATGATAAAAGCCTCTTCCTGCCTTAACGTCATGTAAACACATGGTAGTTTTATTAAATACTAGAGGCCCAGCTCGCAAAATCGCGTGAGACCCAGACCTGCTGCGCCAGTGGGACCCCAGACCCGCCCTGCGAGCCATGGGCCCTGCCTCTGCCTGGCGAGCCCCACCAGCCCCGCACGAGCCCTGCCAGCCCCACGAGAGCCCCGCTAAGCCGCGAGTCCCGGTCCACGAGAAGTGCTCCATGCACCTCTTGGTGACCGGCTGTTTGGTCGTTACAGCGTCACAACCACAGGCCTTTTGTGATATAGATGACCCATTTCACTGCTTTTTCCTCTTGCAATTATAATTCTTATCCGTATCTGACAGAGTCCTTATTTATTTACAGAACTCGGTCTTCTAGAACTTTTTTCTTTTTAATTGCTGAATTTGATTCAACTGGGCCTTTTCTCCTAGACTTGATCCATGTTTACAATTACTGTGCCTTTTATAAACGTGTAGTAGCTAAAGCTCGTGTCATTACAGAAGATAAAACTGCTCATTTGAGAACTCTGAAACCCTAACAGTTTGGTTCACGTTTGATTCAGCATTTATTTAATGTTTATGTGCTGGGTATCATGATGGGTGTTTTTTTTGTTTTTTGATTTTTTTTTTCATGGATGATCAGAGAGAAACATAGAATATGTGACACTGGACTGATGAGGTGATACATTTCAGCACCTTTCATGGTGAAATTTCATGTTGAAAAATAATGTTGCTTTGGAAAAGGGAACACAAATTATAATGGAATCACAATCTGCCTGTTTTCAGGAAAGATACATACATTATTTAACAACAGGTTCGTATTGTCCCCGTCCGAGCAGGAGAAATGTTAAACTGTACCTGTTCAGGTCAGCTGATAGCAGTTCTGCCTGAACTGAACGCCAGCTGCATAGCTTTGGAATCGTATATGTTCAAATGGACATGGCTTCTATTCTTGCAGGGAGCCAGAGGGCAGATAGAGCCGTTTATGTGTTTTCTACTTGGGTCAAGAAAAATGAATTAACATTTCCAGTTTCTTTCTCATCAGGATATGATTCACTACTTTACATGCATGTGAGCAAATCTTGTTGCTTTTATTCATTTTGCCTTCACAGCACAGCCCTACTACCTAGTTGTAACCAAGTGATAATGCAAGCACCTTTCCAGCCCAATTCCACCATACAGATAGACAGTTACTGAACAAAAGTGTATTGGCAAGCAGGTCCAAGATGACTCACACAGCCCATTCTGTAAAACTCAGTGAAGTTCAATTCTCTGTTCCTTTAGTGCTTTCTTTGCAGGAAAGTCACCAAGGCAGGTGAGGCTGTTGATAGTTGGCCTCAGCTTGCAAGCTTGTAAGCAGTGGTTCTCCAGGGGGGGCAGTTTGGCTTCCGGGAGGACAGTTGGCAAAGTCTGGAAACACTTTTGGTTGTCACAGCTCTTAGTAGGGGGTGGTCCTGGTGTCAGAGAGGCCAGGTATGCTACTAAACATCCTACAGTTCATAGGGCAGCTCTTCACAATAAGAATGATCTGGTCCAAACATCAGTGGTGCTGAAGGTGGGACCGTCTGTCTCAAATCAATGGCTGGATGCGGGACTGGTGAGGGGTCTGGCTGAGGCTCTGTTCCTCAAGCTGAAGCTGCAGGCATTGTTCTCACAGCCTCTCACATTCCCATAGCCTGTCACCAGCAGATAGAGGCGTCTATTTATAATATGTTGCCTAATCCTTATGTCTTTTTTATAGTTTTCATTTTACTAATAAGAGCCTATACCTAACACTTACCATGCTAGTTAATGAACTATTTTCACTAAGGAAGTCTCATTTCCAACAGTCACTGTGCTAACTAGCAAAGCATCGTTGTTGATCAAGACACGGGTGACTGAAGCCCTGTAGAAGCCACCTGTACTTTTGGGGCTTCCCATTTTGAGCTTCCAAGCAAGAACACTTGCCGATGCTTGTGGATTGTGGGTTCCTGAGTAACATGCTGGCAGTGCCTGGCTCAGAGCTTCACTGAAGTGACACGAAGTAGCACACACGCCTCGTCCCACCCTGCGTATACTGTTGTATGTGAAGTAGATCACTGGGGCTATGATGGATTTGTTTCCCAGAAGCTGCGACTACAAACTTTTCCCTTCAGTGCCCTTTATTTCATTTCAGATGCTATGTCCTGAGTGCTTCCTATGTAGAAGGCACAGACCTGGGTCATGCCAAAGATACAGACAGATAGGAGTAAACCTCTTTTCCTGTCTCAGAGAATTTACAGTGGAGAAGGGGGCCAGTGGGTAACAACCAAAAGTCCAAAATAGATGCTGGAAAGTTGGATCAGGTGCTGCCATAGGAGAGGCAGCTGGGGCAGTACTGCAAATGCTACGTTCAGAAAGTAGCCTTCGAGAGGATTTATGGAACATGGATGGGGGCGCAATGGGTCAGTGCATGGTCACACGGTGACTTAGCCAAGCAAGAATGGGCCTCCGGTCTCCTGAGTCCTCATCAAATGGTTTCTAGTTATTGTGCTAATAACTTCTGAATTAAACCAGAAAACAGGAAAACAATTGTTTGGTTTAAAAGTCTTTCCTCTTTAAAGCTATGGAAGAAAGCTTATAAAATTATTTTACCTGCTGCTTAATTTTGCTGCTTTTGTCAAGTACCATGATCTGCACAAATATTATGTGAGAACCACTGGACTATTTAAAGCAAAGCACCACTAGGTTGCTATCTAGGTGTGCCCAGAAATGGCAGAGGACATGTTCAGTGGGCTGTTCCAGTGTGTTACCAGTATGAGAAAGTTGACATGTAGACCAGGTTCTTGAAGCTCTTTTGGAGAAGACAGAAAAACAAAACAAAACAGAAACAAATGGATTTGCTCACATCCTGAGGACTTGGGTATGAGCTCTAGATTTAGGAGTAAGAAGTCTATTGAAAGAATGGTCTTTGTCTTTTCATCTCTTGGTCTGTATTCAACTTATATCAGGCATTACTGTGTTAGTGGACATAGTGTGGTTTAACATTAAAGCTGGGGTTTCCTCATTGCTTATGCTTCTGCCTCTTAAGTTGTTGAAAAGTACGCTAAATCTGACAATAGGTTGGGTATCATTTAAGTTCATCTAGATGAGTTACCTTTTGAAGGTCACCTTCTGGTGTGGTTTGGAAAAAGGTCCTCCACATATAATTCTTTGTTTATTAACTTGATAAAGCCTCAGTGAACCCTAAGTGATTTCTCATTTATAACAAAGTCTAGTATGTAGCTAATTGAATACATGGCTACTTTAATTATTTTGTTACGGCTAATTGATATTCACAGTGATCATGTTCTGCAGCTTCTAAATGTAATATCACCTTATAAGTTTATGGTTCAACCCCCTTGGATATTTCAGTTCTCTGTTTAATGTCAGCATATAATTTTATTAGGTTCCTACATATTGTCCCTAATATGTAATTCTGAGAGGAAATAACGCACTTTCCCCAGCTCTTATTTGCCTATGTGAATTGTAACATGGATTGATGGTTGGATGATGGATGGATGGATGGATGGATGGATGGATGGATGGATGGATGGGTAGGTAGGTAAGTAGATAGATATTTTGTCTACCACAGATTATCCATATCATTGTGAACGGTTAAATCTTTTCCAGTCCATTATATTTGTGTTTAGATTTGTTACAAGATTTAGAATGACAGGAAATGAGTTATAAGGATTTCCTATTTATATTGATTTACAATTCTTGCCTTTTTTCAATCCTAGTAATCTCTGGTTTCATAATACCATGCCATAGAAAATTGAGCTGGTTCCTGCTTTGTTTTCTACCTGGGGCTATTAAAATTGAACCCTGACATTTCAAGGAACTTTGCCATTTAAAATGTACAGGCTTTTCCACAGCCCAAAATCTTTCCTTAACACGCCTTTACGTGGTGTGTGAAGTAACAGTACTACTTCTGAGCTAAGAGATTGTGATGTCAGCGGATTCCAAATGCCATGTATCCAGAGGGAGAGATACCTCAGTCCCCAGGAGCAGCCAGGCCTAAGGGAGCTGAGCCACTATGTCAAAACATTTTGGCTATGAAGATTTTCCTGGGAGTGTACAGAGGAAGGTAAAGTTCTACCAGCACAATATGCCATATCCGTAGTCCAAGTGTTTTTTTTTTTTTTCTTTTCTATTGACCTTTTTATATCTTGTTGTAAGTACTTTCAAGGACATTTTCAAAATACGTTCCTCTGCCGCTTTGAGGCATATCTGCTTCTTCTCTTGAAAAAAGAAAGCATAGGCGAAGATAAGTGGGTTTTAAAATAAAAATGTAAAACCAACGGTGAATAAAGAGATGAGGTTGATAAGTACACAAACTTGTCAATCCTTTCTGAAAAGAGGCAAGTCTTTAAGGAAGGAAATCCATGCATACTTCATTTTGAATCTAGCTGCCAACAAGTCTATGTTCTTAAAGAAAACTTCATTTTTTAATTTTCTTTGTTTCTCTGGCATATAATTTTCCATCATGACTCACGTAAGCTCTTTCTGCCATGGTTTCAAACCCAATCATTTCACTCCAAATCTACAGGATCTGAAAACTAAATCAGGGCACGTTTTGTGTGGTGGGAGGAATAGCAAACAGGAGTTGGGGAAACTTTTATATTCATTTTTCCTAAGCAATGATTCTATTAGAACAGTAAATGATGTTGTGATGCTGTTTGTTCACTCACAGTGATTCTCTATCTGTTAGACTTGCTCATAGAAGTTTTCTTTCCTTGCACTTGGTGCACTGCTTTTCTTTGGGTTGACTGTGACTCTCCATCCTTGGCAGCTATTAGCTTAGTCAATGTATTCCAGGCTTATTTAAGTTTTAGGATTCATATTGTGTGACTTTCGCTCCCAGCATCACATTAACTGTTTCAAAGCAATGTGCCATTAAAGTGTTGTGGCCATGTCTCTTAGCTTTGTTGTTCTCCCCAGTGATCTCAGACTATTGATTCTGGCGGCCATCTAGGGAAAGATTTATGATGTTAGACTGTAGTCGTGTGTTTTCAGGTCTTTGGAAGTAGTTCCTCTTTAGTGTGTGTATCTGATCTTCTGGCATGTTGCATTAAAGTTTCAGGGATTACATTTGTAAATGTAAATGAGTGTGCTTTATTTAGGTTGCAATCAGCCCCTCAAAATTAAATTTCTTGGTTGTTGTAGCCTCAGTAAGCTCCAGTAATACTGAAGTGTTGAATTTTGAAATAATCTCACTGCGCAACTGTACACGAACAAAAGAAACACTTAGTGCAAGTGTTTTAAGAACCATGGAGGGTAATGCATACATTGAATGGGAGAGAGAATCAAGTGTTAATGCATTAAGGACTTAGTAGGTAAAATAATTTCTATGCTGTAAATAACTCTTCAAACTATTGAAACAATTTTTTTTTTCTTTGTCAATGTGGTTACTTAAGAGCTTACACTCTCAGCTTCATATATGTTTTCATCTCAGTCAGGAATAAATGTCTGTGATATTAATGTTTAAAATAGTTTTTTGATTATAGTAGTAATGATTGTTCATTATAGAAAATTTGGAAAGTGGGAAATAGTCCAAATAAGAAAAATATCCCACTATGCATATCATATCCACTGTTAACATCTTAGCATACTTTAGATTTTTTCCTTGTCTATATAACTAGACACTCAACTCTCTCTGTTCCTCCGTTTTGCCTCCTAACTTCTGTTTCTTAGCCAAAATTAAGAACTTACTATACATGCTATTTTATGACCTGTTTTTACCCCATATAATATTTTGAGTAAAAAATTCAATTATTCTATTAAAACATTATTTTTAATGGCTCCCAATGTTTGATCATTATGGCTGGACTAAAATCTTTATAATCAATATCCTGTTGTTTGGCCAAACCTTATTTACACACACCTCTGTCGTTCCCACTTTTTTTGTTGCTGAAAATAATGCTGGCTGCATTTTTCTTAGAGGTAAATCCTTGTATGCTTTTCTTAGTATTTCCTAGGATTAAATGCCTAGAAATAAAATTGGCCAAGTAATAAGCAGGTTGACCGTAATAAAGATACATACACACATACATTCATATATTTACATGTAGATATTTTCATAAATTCTAGTATGTTTTATTTGTATTCACTATGTAGTGAAATTTATTCCTTGCAATGTTAGTTCTACAATTTTTCCACCACCATAATCAAGAAACAGAATAGTTCTCTCATGTCAAAAAATTGCCTCCTGAGTCCCTTGACTACAAAGTGTGTTTATTTATTATTTAGAATACATAAAGAAGCAAAATAAACTAGAAATCACCCTGCTATAACCTCTGTTGATACTTTTGTTGGTCTTTTTTCTCTCTTGCCTACAGAAAGAGAGAGATCTTTTCTGTTTGTAGTGTATTTAGTTTTTTTTTTTTTACTTAGTATATTTGCAGTATATTTATATTTAATAATTAGAGTGGGTTTTGTTTTTGTTTCTTTGCAATTCTAAATAACCCAGTTATCTACGTCTCTGAATATTGCTATAATTACTTAAGAGTTCTAAAAATAGTGTTTAGATCTCAATGAATGTATATACTTTCAGTCTTATTAGACTTTGTCAAATTGATTTGAAAAGTATCTATACCAGTTTACATTCTGACCAACTGTATAGAAAAGCCTGGTTTTCTATATTCTTATTATATTATTTTACATTTTCGTAAGTTTGATAGATGAATAATGGTATTTCATTATTTTAATTTTCATTCTTTGACTTCTTCTGGGGTTAGTTTTTTTTCCATGTGTTTATTTTTTGTACTTTTGTGTGTGATTTACCAGTCTATGTCATTTGTGGGTTGGGTAGAGGGCTTATTTTTTAAGTGCTCCATATATTAGTAACATTAGCTCTTACAGCTACATGTTGGAATATCTTTTCCTCTTTTTCTCATTTGCTTTTGATTTGGTTTAATGATTTCTACATTTTATGGAGGGTCTTATAGTAAGTCCATTCGTTTGCATTTGTTTTATTTTTTGGAGTGTCTGTTGAATTTAGAAAGGTCTTTTTTTTTTCTCTATAGATCAGATATATAGTCGTGCATATTTTCTTCACACTTAGCTTTGTTAATCATTCTCCATTTATTTTTTCCTTTTATGTTCCTGACTGATAGCAGGCTTTTACTGTGTTGTACTAAGGAGCTGTAGATTATGTACTTATATGTTAATGTACTTTTATCAAATCTTAATATTGTATTTGTTTTTATTTATTCATTTGCTTTCACATAGCATGATCTTTTCACTGAAATCTTCTATCTAATAAAAGAGTAATATGCAAATTGACCATCACTCCAATACACAAGATGGCTGCCCACATGTGGTCAAAGATGGCTGCCCCCTTGTGGACACAAGATGGCCAGCAGGGGAGGGCAGTTGGGAGGGACCAAGCCTGCAGGGGATGGCAGTTAGGGGTGACCAGACTGGCAAAGGAGGGAAGTTGGGGGCGACCAGGCCTGCAGGGAAGGGCAGTTGGGGGAGGAGGGACCCAGGCCTGCAGGGGAGAGCAGTTGCGGGGGGACCAGGCCTGCAGGGGAGGGCAGTTAGGGGTGACCAGGCCTGCAGGGGAAGCAAGTTAGGGGCAAACAGGCTGACAGGGGAGCAGTTAGACATCAATCAGGTTGTCAGGGGAGTGGTTAGGGGGTGATCAGGCTGGCAGGCAGAAGCAGTTAGGGGCAATCAGGAAGGCAGGCAGGCGAGCAGTTGGGAGCCAGCAGTCCTGGATTGTGAGAGGAATGTCCGACTGCCCGTTTAGGCCCGATCCTACCGGGATCGGGCCTAAACGGGCAGTCGGACATCCCTCTAGGGGTCCCAAATTGGAGAGAGTGCAGGCTGGGCTGAGGGGGACACACACCGGTGCATGAATTTCGTGCACCTGGCCTCTAGTTTAAAATAATAGCCTAGTCACATTTAAGTAAGTTTAGCAAAGCCCTCTTTTTCTGCTATTGCCTTCTTTGGTTTGCATTTTAGATAGATATTATGCATCAGCTTTCTTTCTGACATTAGGAAACAGCATACTTACATTGCTAAATAATTGTTTGTTTTTAACATGCTGCAGGACATTGAAGTCAAAGTAAGTAGCAAAACAATGACCTACAAATGTACAAACGGGTTCTCTTAAACTGAACAGAGTGGAAGTCACCTTTATAGGAGTTGAGCCAGGTGATACTTGATCACCTTGCCAAAAAAAAAGTTTGTGGCCCAAGAATGGGAATGCCAGAATATATCCTTTCATAATTTCTTAAAGTTCCTGGTCAAGTGTATATTCAGCATTCACAGAACTAAAAATACATTTAAAACTTTCCTAACTTGAGGTGATACAGGGAAGTAATATGGGAAAAGGTCACTTAAACATAATGATCATGCTACAAACAATTGTTTGAAAAATGCATATTTTGCTAATCTAGAAAAACATAAGTAACCATCTTTGTCATGATTTTCAAGAATAAAAAATATTTTATTGTTTTTATTTTGTAAAAAAGACCATAAATTTAGATGTGGGAAAAAGATTTTTAAATTAACTGCATTGTTTTTATTATTATTGATTTTTAATTATTCACATAAACATTTATAGTAGTTTTTGGTCCTCTCTCGAAAGATAGCTGCTTCATAAAAAAGGAAGTAGACCAATACATATATTTATATTCAGGTTTCACTGAGTAATTTAAGTGTTCCCAATTATAAAGTTTATGTGTACAGTGTCTCATAGGCATTTTTTTATTGTTTCAGGAAAGTTAATAACCATCTGTCTTATGCCCAGATTAAAATCAAAGTTTTATTGTGTAAAAATATTAATGCTTGAAATTACTCTCCAAAAGAGAAGTTAAATAAAAACTGTCTCTGCTGTATTATGATGCATTTGGACAAAGTAGGACACAGCTGTTACAGTAAAAAGAAAAAAAAACAATGCAGACTCATTCTTTACATTTAAATACAGCAATCATCATCCTATTAATGTTTTTCTATGGCAGAGACCTAATAGTTTGCAGAAATCTTCTGCTATGTGTACTTATTTCTAATGTAATTTATACTTGACTTTTGCTTTGCTGTTGCCTTTTCCTAATATAGTATATTCTTCATTTCTTTTTATAGACGAGGCTGCTGGAAGAGAAAGATCGAGTGATAAAGAGGCAAGATGCATTCTACAAAGAGCAGCTGGCTAGACTGGAGGAGAGGGTATGACTATTTCTTGTCATTGATTCTTCTATTACCACATCTGCAGCTTTCCCGTATATTTATCTAAAAATCAATAAATGAAAACTGTTACTGTTTTTCCTAGTTAAAAAGTGACCAGGAAGTGAAGAAGCCAAGCAGGGAATGTCATTTCTACTGTGATAGTTTTGAGTATGGTGGTGTTATTGGTCCATTGATGCATTTTACCACTCATAAACCTTCCTCAGATATTTTTCCTTAAATGCTTAGAAAGTGCACTGCCTCTAGGTTACACAGTAAAGTGCTACTCATCATCATCATCATTATTATTCATAGTTGTTTTTTTTCCATAAAAATTTAAGTGAATTTATTGGGGTGACATTGGTTAATAAAATTATATAGATTTCAAGTGTATAATTCTGTTAGCATTATTCTGAACTCTCTCAAACATTGACTAAACTTTAGTTTATTCTTAGAAATGATAGTTTTTAATGGATATACTGTCTCTGTGAAAACTCAGTTTCACTGCATTTGTGGCTAAGAAACGAATGTCCCTTTAAAGAGTGGTAGACAGGAGCTCCACCAAAGAGTAATTTCAAGCATTAATATTTTTACAGGAGCTGAATAGTAGGACTTAGGGAGAAGAATTAGGAGGAGGAGGAGGAGGAGGAGGAGGAGGAGGAGGAGGAGGAGGAGGAGGAGGAGGAGGAGGAGGAGTTGAGGTGGTACCCGTAGTCAGAATGGACTTTGAATTGACAGAGTTGCAAAGGAGGGAATTAAGGCTGAACGAGAAGGTAAGAATGGGACTCTGGGTATGTAACCAGTGCCCCTGTGCAGTGAAGTAGATTTGCTTGTAATTTCATACAGAGACCATGATGTTACCAAGTTAGCTTTCTCTCCCTTTGATTGAGACCCCAGCATTTGATTTGTTTAGAATATAGTGTTTACTAATAAAGTAGGTAAAATAAGAAATGTATTATTAAGCCCCATTCAGTACAATTATTTATATGTTCACCCATCTCTGTATGTCACTGAACTCAGTGCTTCCTGAATGTAGGGACCGATTTCTCATTCATTCAGCAGATACTTAAGTACCTGATGTGTGTCAGGCCCTGGTCTATGCCAGAGATATATTATTGAAGAAAATGAACTTCTACCCTCATGAAGCCTAAATACAATGAAAACCCAGTATATATATCGTGTGGGAAACTGAGATTATGTGGCAAACAATAAAGCAAGGGAAAGGGTGACTCAAGGCCTAGAAGTATAGATTCAGGTTGGATGGAGGGGAAAGCCTGTGTAAAAATAGGATGGCATTGGGAAGAGGTCTTCAGAAATGGGGGAGCCCCAGAACCCTGGAGCAGAGTGTGGTTTGTATGTTTAGAAAGGCCAAATGGTTGTGAGCAGAAGAGTATTCTGGCTGCTGCCTTGAGCAAGAAACTAAGCAAAAGTCCTAGGAAGAAGTTATGATAGCGACTCAGAAAAGGGATGGTGAAGGCTTTGGCCAAGGATGCTGGGCAGTGGAAGGAAAGAAATGTGTTTGGGTATTTCAGAGGCAGAGTTGACCAGATTTATTGATGGCTTTGGTTATGATTGAAAGAAAGAACTCAAGGGTACTCTAGGTCTTCGGTTTTTACATGGGATGTAAATTTACATAGGATGGATTTAAAAAAAAAAATTTCTTTATTGATTTCAGAGAGGAAGGGAGATGGAGAGAGAGATAGAAACATCAATGATGAGAGAGAATCATTGATCAGCTGCCTCCTGCACATCCCCTAATGGGGATTGAGCCTGCAACCCAGGCATGTGCCCTTGGCTGGAATCGAACCCAGGACCCTTCAGTCCGCAGGCTGATGCTCTATCCACTGAGCCAAACCAGCTAGGGCCATAGGATGGATTTTTATATAGGATGGGTTTTCCACAGGGAAAGGCTTAAAATATGGTTCTGGGTATGGGTGGTGGAGGAAATCAGGTGTTTGATTTGGGATATGTTAAACATGGAATATTTTTTAAGACATCCAATTAGAGATGTTAAGTAAGCATAAAGTGGAATGGCTTAGAGCAGAAGTCAGCACATTTTTCTCTACAGGGCCAGATAGTAACAATTTTCAGCTTTGCAGACCATGTGTGTTTCTGTCATAGCCCTCAGCTCTATCATTGTAACATAAGAGCAGCATAGCCAGTATGTCTGTGAACAAATGTGACAGTGTTTCAGTTTATTGAAGTTTGAGATACTCTTCTTTTGATACCCCCCTTCCCCCTCAAGCATCAGAAAATGTAAAACCTTTTTTATATTGTTTAAAGTATTACAAATAGTAGTGCATATGTCTCCTTTTTTTCCCCATTGACCTTCCTCCAGCCTCCCCTACCCCTCGACACATGCCCTCACCGCCCCCAACCCCAGTGGCTTGCGCCCATTGGTTATGCTTATATGCATGCATACAAGTCCTTCCGTTGATTTCTTACCTCCCCTGCCCCCAAACCCTCCCGTCTTCCCGCTGTAATTTCACAATCTGTTCAATGCTTCTCTACCTCTATATCTACCTTTTTGTTCATCAGGTTATAATGTTCTTTATTATCCACATATGAGTGAGATCATGTGGTATTTTTCTTTCACTGCCTGACTTATTTCACTTAGCATAAAGCTCTTCAGTTCCATCCATGCTGTTGCAAATGGTAAGGATTCCTTCATTTTTATAGCGGCATAGTATTCCATTGTGTAGATGTACCATTGTTTTCTAATCCACTCATCTGCTGATGGGCACTTAGGCTGTTTCCAAATCTTAGTTATGGTAAATTGTGCTGCTATGAACATAGGGGTGCATATATCCTTTCTGATTGGTGTTTCTGTTTTCTTGGGATATAGTCCTGGAGGTGGTATTATTGGATCAAATGGCAGTTCCATTTTGAAATTTTTGAGGAAACTCCATACTGTTTTCCACAATGGCTATACCAGTCTGTATTACTACCAGCAGTGAAGGAGGGTTCCTTTTTCTCCGCATCCTTACCAGCACTTGTCATTTGTTGATTTGTTGATGATAGCCATTCTGACAGGTGTGAGATTGTACCACATTGTTGTTTTGATTTGCATCTCTCAGATGATTAGTGACTTTGAGCCTGTTTTCATATATCTCTTGGCTTTCTGAATGTCCTTTTTTGAAAAGCATCTATTTAGGTCCTTTGACCATTTTTTAAATTTGATTGTTTATCTTCTTTTTGTTAAGTTGTATGAGTTCTCTGTAAATGTTGGATATTAAACCCTTATCAGAGATAACATTGGTAAATATATTCTCCCATGCAGTGGGCTTTCTTGTTGTTTTGTTGATGGTTTTGTTTGCTGTGAAGAAGATTTTTTTTTTCTGATGCCCCATTTGTTTATTTTCTCCTTAGTCTCTCTTGCCCTAGGATCTGTGTCTGTAGAGATATTACTATGATATATGTCTGCAATTTTGTTGCCTATGTAGTCTTGTAGGATTTTTATGGTTTCCATCTTACATTCAAGTCCTTTAGCCATTTTGAGTTTGTTTTTGTGTATGGTGCAAGTTGGTGATCTAGTTTTCTGTTTTTTGCATGAATCTGACCAAATTTCCCTTCTTTGCTTCCTATTTCTTCTTTTTACAGAAGACCCTTTAGCATTTACTGCATTGCTGGTTTGGTGGTAATGAACTCCCTTAGTCCTGTTTTGTCTGTGAAGCTCCTGATTTCACCTTCAATTTTGATTGATAGCCTTGCTGGGTACATTATTCTTGGATTCAGACCCCTTCTTTGTATGACTTTGTATATTTCATTCCATTCCCTTCTGGCCTGATGTGTTTCTGTTGAGAAATCAGTCACTAGTATGATGGGGGATCCTTTGTAGGTAACTATCTCTCTGGCCACTTTTAAGATTCTTACTTTGTCATTGATGTTTGCCAATTTAATTATAATGTGCCTTGGCATTGGTATTTAGGGGTTCATTTTGTTTGAGACTCTGTGAGATTCTTTGAGTTGTGTGAGTTTTTTCTTCCCAATATCAGGGAAGTTTTCTGTCATTATTTCTTCAAACAGGTTTTCTATTCCTTGCTCACTTTCCTCTCCTTCTGGCACCCCTATTATGTGGATGTTGTTTCATTTTGTGTTGTCCCGAAGTTCCCCTAGGCTTTCCTGTTTTTTAAGCTTTTTTTCTAGATGGTGCTCTGCCTGGGTATTTTTTTCTATCTTGTCTTCTAGCTCATTGCGGTCCTCTGCTTCTTCTAGTCTACTGTTGATGCTTTGTATTGAGTTCTTTATTGCAGTGATGTCATTTTTTATTTCTTCTTGGTTCTTTTTCATATCCTCTTGGTTCTTACACATATTGTTGAATTTGTCTTCCAGCCATTTCAGCAACCTTATGACCATTTCTCTGAATTTTTTCTCTGACATATAGCTTGCCTCCATTCCGTTTACTTCTTTTTCTGGTGGTGGCTCCTTTTTTTTGTATGCTGGCTGTTTTTTTGTCTCCTCTGATCTCTCCTCTCCAGGTGTCTGGTTATGTAGGTTACTCTCTCCTGCGTTGACTTAAGGGCACAAAATACAATAGCAACAAGGCACTGAATACAAATGTATTCACGATACTAATAACCCCAAATAAAGGTGACCACCAGAGAAAAGAGAACTAGGGGATAAAAAGAGAGAGAGAGAGAGCAAAAATGATAGTGAGGAAAGGAAAAAAAGTAAGAGAGAAAAAAAGGAATAAAACGAAGGGGGGAAAACTATTTATATAGAGTATATAAATAGTTTAAACTATTTATATAAACTATTTATATGGAGAGAAAACTCAATAGAACAACAACTAATCCAAAAAAATGCCAACAACTAACACGCAGATATGAATCAAACTATAAACAACAACTAATAGCAAGTGAGAAGAGGAAAAAACAGAAGCAAAAAAAAAAATAGAGAGAGATACAATCACACAAAGAAAAAAAATTAATCAACAATCAAACAACAACAATAGGACAGAGAAAAAGAAGGGCAAAACCAAACAAAATATAACAAAAAAACATAAAACAAAAATACAACAACAACAAAAAGGGAAGATGGAAAAAATTGGATAGTGAAAAAAAGAGAAGAGAGAAGTGTGTATGGACTTGGAACAGGGTATCAGAAACAGGATGAATTTTTAACGGGATAAAAAGAAGGAATAGGGAAAAATCTAAAGAAGGAATTGGGTAAGAGAAACAGGACAACAAAAGGGGAAAAGTTAGGAAGAGAGTGTTGGCATAAAGGTAAAGTTGAGATAGAGTGAAATGATGCTAAAGAAAAAATGAAAATAGAATGTAGAACATTAATCCCAAAATAAAATAAAGAGAAAATAAAATGAAACTTTAAGATAAGGTAAAATAATAGTAGTAATAATACTGATTAAAAATAAAAATATAATAATTAAAAGGTAAAATCAAGTGAGAAAAAAAGAAACATAATTTATTTTCTTAAGTAAAAAATTAAAAATATAAATGTAGTGAAGGTCATTCACTTCCTCTACTGTTCTGGTTGGCATGCCTGTTTCCTGTCAGGTAGTCAGGGCAGTATTGAAGTTCCCTGCATTCCACCACTCCTCTGTGTTGTAAACCACAATCCTGTTTTCAAGCAGGCAGTATTTCTTTGTTTCTCAGCTTGCCTTTAGTTGTATTTACAGAAGAGTTAATTTGTGATTCAACCCCTGGGTGGCAGTGTTTCTGTATTGACATCTGGGGCTATAAGTCCTCTCTACTCAGTATTTAGACTTTGTTTTCCCTGCCACAGTTAATACTGGTTTGGGGGAATGGACTGCTCCAGAGCTGGTTTTCTGATCATTTCTCCCCGCTATGATCCCCAGGTTCCACAAAAACAACTTTCCCCTGCAGTCTCTGAGAGTATTTTTAATTGGGTGATCCTATGTACTTGGCTTAGTAATCAAAAGCAAGGATTTAAAGAGATAAAAGAGTCAGAATAAGCACGCGAACTCGTGACTTTTTCGCCCTGGCACTGTGTGCTACTCTGCGCATATCTTTTTCCCCTGGCACAGCGCAGCCGGTATACTGGTAAAACTTCAGGCTGCCTTTTTGTGCCCAGTCCAGCTATGGGTTGATTTCTAGAGTTCCCTTCTGCTAGCAGCCCTGTGGACCCCCTTCCACATTCGCGAACTACGCTGGCCGCAACGGCCGTGGATTTTGTGGGGCACAGACTTCCTCTGTACCTCTAGATTCCACTGCGCACGTTTCTCTCTCCAGCCTGGATCGCAGACCTTACCTTTCTCTGGGCAAAATCTGATTATTCCGTGAGAAGGTGCAGAGCTCATCCGAGTCCGCATATTCGTGCTGCTTGAGACCCATTGTTCGTGGGTTCGAAGCTGGTTCCTGGGTGTTGTGGTTGTAGGGTCCTGGCAGGTATCTGATTCTTCCTGGTTGGAGGTAAGGCTAGGCTTCCAATCACAGCCATTCTCCTCTTCAAGATGGCACAGTCTCTGCAGCAGAGCCGGTCGCTCTGGGGGAGATTTCAGCAGTAGTGGAGGCTGCCTGGTCAAGGGAGCCCAGTCTGACAGTCCCTTGGAATATAGCTGTCCCTCACTCACAAATAGACACTCCCCGTATGTCCACACACTCTCCTTTCATTCTTTCACTCACACACTATCTTGCAGCCTGACTTCCCGTCGGCAGCCATCTTCAGTCTCCTGTAAAACCTTTCTTACAGCTCCACTGAAATGGGTGGCGAGTGGAATCAACCCAGCACTGTAGGATGCAGAACCATGGATTAGAGTACAGGCTCTGACACCGGCTGCTTTGGATAGGAACCGGCTTTTAGCTGCTATATAACTTGGAGCTCCTTACTGAAACTTTTTGTTTCCTCAGCTATAACACGAGGATATAATGATATTACTTCACTAATTTGTTGAATGAGCCAGATTTCATAGCACACCTGTACTGGTATCCAGTGTGGAGTAACCACTCAGTAGTGTTACTTGTTTTACTGGTCCTTACAGCCCACCCTACCTGCCAGCTTAGCTGTCATTGGAGGAATAAAATGGGTGGGAGTGAAGGTCTTGAGATGATTTACTCAGCATCTGCTTTCTCTGCACCCAGAGATAGTTTTCTTTGCCATCAAATACTACTATACTTGAATTCATGTATTTTTGAGATTTGCATTTGTATCTTTTGAATTTGTTATTGATCACTGTTAGTGGCAAGAAAAGGCACTGAAAAATATTCACCCATTTCTCATAAGTTCACTGACTTGATGCAGATAATTCTAGGCTGGTGTGAGAAACTGCGAGGATGTATTCCTGGCAGATTAAACTAGTCTGCTCAGCAGCTGACTTGCTTTTGGCCTCAGGTTAGGACAAGCAGTGTGATGATATCAAATCACTGTAAGTAGAGTCTTCTTATTTGGCAAAATATAATTGATTTTTCCCATTTGAAGATAAGTCTGGAAAGTACTTACTTAGGAATTTTTACAGAAACCTGAGAAGTACCAGTGAGCTGAGACAACTCCTGATCTGGAATAATCACATTACTATTAGTTAATACTTAGTAATTCCATGTCTAATGGCATGTGGTCAAAAGGATGCTGGACTAGGGGTCAAGAGGCATGGCTTTGTCGTGGTTGTATAAATTAGTGAGGAGACTACTCTGTTCCTTGCTCACCTTTGTGAGTTATTGAGGGGACCAGATGAAAGGATGTGTTTAAAATCTCCTTGAGAACTGGGAAGTGCTTAACACATATAGGCTACTGCCATTAAAGAATATATACTTGCTTTCCATTGTGTATAAGATATTAATAATCATAACGCCATTCTTAAAGTATCTACGTTGAAATTTGTTCATTTGGGATTTCATCTAGGAATATTTGAGAGACAGCTCCCCAATGATGAAGCATTTTCTAGACTTAATGCCAAGGATTGTGCAAAAGGTTTTTCTTGCATTGTGATGGTAGTGAAAAATACAGTGTCTAACCTTTTCTGTTAGAAGGTGTAAAAACACTGAATCCAATAGTACATAATGTAAGAAAAACATTTTAATCTGATAACTTGCAGAATCGTCTAACTTACTATGAAATTCAAGTTATCTGTGCTTTAAAAGTGGATATAAACACATATTTTCTTTATTTTAACCAAATGAGATGATGAAACCATCAACTAGATATCACCTACAGGGGTCCTCTACGGCCCGCGGGCCACATGCGGCCCGCTGAGGACATTTACCCGGCCCGCCAGGTGCCACTGCCTGTCCTGCTTAGCAGCCGACTCGTCTCGGGCCCGCAGTGCGCATAGGAATTTGTTCATAGTTTTTTTTTTTTAAACTATAGTCCAGCCCTCCAATGGTCTGAGGGACAGTGAACTGGCCCCCTGTTTAAAAAGTTTGAGGACCGCTGAGTATATTATTAGTAGAGAGGGAGATGAGTCTTTTACAGAATCATTCCAAGCAAGGATGATTTTTAAGATCTCTGTGCCATCTGCTCATCATCTGGATTAACAAACCCAGTAACTATATATATTATCACTTTTTGATGGTTCATAATCTTAGGACTTGAACTACTAATTTCCATTGACCTGATGCAGACTTCTTTTAAGAATGTGACCCAGGTCCACTGAGCATGAGAAGCACATTCAGTTTGTGGTTTGCCTGTTGGATCTATTTCAGTAAACTCTTTATCAATTAGATATTCCCTTGTGTGAATGGAGCCTTCCCCTCCCAGGTGTTTATACTGGCTAGTTCACCAGGTGTCTGAGATAATTTTCTCTTTCACTAACTTGTGAGGCATAATAAGTATAATTTAACTGGACACCAATTTCACACCTCTTAGAACCAGTGTTCCAATGTTCTCTACTGAGAAAAAAGGTCAAAGCCATTTGAAAGTTTTTCAGGTAATTATTTCATTGTAAATGTTGCCAGCGTTATTTAGCAACATTGTCATAGATGTGAAGTAAATTTTGATGTTTTAAGAACATTAGAGAATTGTGTGTGGGTGTGTGACCTAACAGAGAGATTCCAGTGTTCATTCCCATTGGTGAGCTGATGAGAGGAATCTTTCAAAGAGAAGTCTCTTAAATTCCCATGTCCCTCAGGGAGTTCTCTACAAACCTGTCTCTATGATGCCATATTTTATGACAACTGAAATTAGTTATCTGTGTTTATCTTGTCAACTCCTTGAGGGCAAAGGTCATTTTCATATTTCTGTATTTTCCACAGCTCACACGTTCTAAGAGCACAGTGAATGAGTCCTAGGTTTATTAGGCTTATCCCATAACGTTATGTCTGAGCAGTTATTGTACAGTTTTTAAATATAACAAAATGCTTAGTATCTCCTTCACTAATGATTTAAATGAACAATTTAAATCCATGAGAAAATCAAGTTTAACTTTGAGTGTCTGGCTATTTATAGCAGCAGCAGCAGCAACATCCTAGTAGCTTACAGTAGCATTTATTGAGCATTTGAATTTGTGCTAGGCACTTGGCATAGATTATGTCATTTTATCCCCACAAACAATGCTATGCAACTGCCAACCCTATTGTTTAATGAAGATCCCAGGGTTTCAAATAATTAGCCCAAGAATGTATAGCCAAAGCATGATCTGGACTTAGGCCAGCTTTTACACCTGAACTTCTAGCCATTATCCAGTCCTGTCTTTAATATTTGCCAGTTCTTCACTTAAGAAGCTAAGTCCTGCTGATTATTTTATTAGTTCTTTGGGTGGTAGGTTAGCTCTTTCTGGCTTGAAGTATAACTTCTTATGTCCTGATGTTATAATTTGATTAATGCTACCTCATAACCTGAAAGTGTTAAGCATTCAAAATGCATAATTTTCTCCCCAGGATTTGGCAGTTCCTGGGAAAATTTGACCAAAAGGGAGTAAATAAGTCCTTATTATCTAGCAAGTACAGAATGATATTCCTAAGGATTGTTTTAATACCTAGTTGTACTTCTTTTACTTTAAAATAAGACATTATAGTCATTTGAGTAGTTAAAAATATTTCTGAGGCATTCATTTGTTCATTTATTCATTCGTTGTATTGCTACAGGACAGTCATCCCCTCCCTCCCCTAGAAAGAGAGTAAACTTTCTGTTACTTTTGATAAATTATTTTGATGGTTATTTCATTAGAGTCTGGATTGCCTGCATGTTCTTCAAGAGAATGTGTGTTTTCCTGTAGTCTGTTAGTCCTATGGGAGGAAAGCGAGTATAAGAGCCCAGATTCCCCAGGGAGCTTCAGGATGAAGGACTCCTTTCTCCGCAGACATCTTGGAGACACAAATTCTTTGATGATTAGTGTGTCTTGCATGCCTAACTTCTCAATTATGAACTTGAATTGATTTGCTCTACTGCATCCACTTTGCTCTTGGCATTCATAAGAATGGTGGGGTTTGGCACAGCGTGAAGAGAGCTTTAAAAGCTCTGGTGGTTTGAGGAGCTGAGGGAGATCAGAGAGCTTAGTCAGATATAGTTACAGTATTCAGATCAACAGGGTATGGGATATGTGTTGCTTTCCGTTTACAGGCTTCTGTAGATTTCAGCAGCAATTTGCATACACGCTGCAGTCAATCCCATACAATTAAGAAGGAGAGGGAAGTGTACAAGCTGGGCAAAAGCGAGCAATGCAAAGAGGATGGTGAAAAATAAATTATCATTAAGAAGAAATGTACTTTACTAGTTCGTCACCTGTGGAGAGAGTGGCTAATTAAATTCTAAGGTCATGCTTACATCAAGTGAGCAATTTTTAAAAGCCTTTTACTTATGTAGGTGGCATAACTTCTATTGCATCATAAAGTGTCAGGCTCCTCTGTATGATTAATTGGCTTTTTTGATTGTTTGACTTCTTCCTTGTCAATTAGTACCTTCATTTCTATATTCCTCTGTGCAATGCTTGGGGGAATAATAACACCAACGATGATAATAAAGAGAAATGACAACAGAACAGATTATTGTCTGCTCCGTGTGCTGCTTATGGGAAGAAATTATTATGCATTTCTACTACCAGATGAAGTCTGTCATTGTAAAAATATATCAGTGAGTGACGCTGGGTCAGCCTTTTCAAGGGATTAATAAGGACACAATCACAGACCACTGACATCTGAGATATTAAAACATAATCCTATTTGGGGTAGGGAGATAACTTAAACTCAATGTATGGGATTAAAGACTCCTTGGATATTTTCCCCTATTTGCTTCCTAAACAGTTGTCAGTGGTTTTAGGTTGTGTGGGTAGCTAATACACACTAAATTATTGTGTGTGCTTTGGTCATGCAATGTGATAATAGCAAATTTAGCACAATAGTTAAAAGCATCACATTCAGGTAGATATGCCTTGGTAGGTTATGCTAGCTTGCATTTGTCAACCTAGAGAAATGTATTGTTTTATGACAATTGGAAATTTTGTGCTGGCTTCCTCATTCATCTTGAAATCAAGGCAGATTCTCCGTAGTTTCTGTAGATACCAAGAGTTTCAGAAGCAGTCAAGGTTCTCTGCACTGGGAGTTTGCACATTGAAAACTGTAGAAGCCAAAGTCATGTTTAATTTTAATATCACTACAAATGACAGAGATGCCAATAAAATGGTGGCATATACCTTGAGTTGCTCTCAATTTTTTTTAAATCAATAACGAATAATGGTAATTCAAATAAATGCCCTGAGATGTTAATTGTTAGGTAGAGAAGTGAATAATGCCCAGTATCACCATATCTTTTGTTAATGTAATTGACACAGTTATTTATAACTTAGGTTCAAAGTTTGAACGCTTTTATACTCTTACCTGCTTCCCTAAAGGAAGTTTATTATTGCAGATATTCCAAAAGTAACAAGCAAGATGCACTTTAAAAAAACTTTCATTCTCTGAGGGGGAAGAATCAATACAGTATGTTGGAAATGGGGGTCTTATCCTTAATTCATTATTCAACAAGTCCTCCAAACGCATTGGTTTTCTGTTAACCTCTCTTTTCTAATGGGGAATGTGGTTTGGGTAACCTTGAAATGTTTTTTCAATCTGGCTTTAGGAATATGAGGCCCTATCCCCTTCCCGCCCCCAGATAAGCTGTTGAAAGTGCATCCTGTTAAAATGATCCCCTTAACTGGAGCCAGTTTTTCTGTGCCAAACTTTAGAAGAAAGATTTGCAAATCATGGGATCAGCACTTAATTTGGGGCTCTCTTGACCATGTAGGCTGTCAAGAAGTATTAACCTTAAGGTAAGATGAGAACATGGAGTACAAAGCTGTGAGATGATGGCACACTGTACACCAGGTATTAAATAGCATTATCCATCCTTCTTGCTACAGTAAATAGGATTTCACTATTACGATGTGTCAGGGCTTTCAGTGAAATCAAATTTACAAGACACTAAACTGCCATCCTCTCTGCTGAGCAGCTTTCTTCTGGGATCTTGCTTTCATATTAATCCTGTTGGTAGGAAATACTTGTACCAATTGTGTATGAAAATTATAATTTAATGATCTCTTCCTTTTCTCTATTCAGAGCTTAGAATGGACCACTGTTCTTTGCAGTGATAGCCCCAGGGCTCTGAGAAAGAGATAATATACAGTTCAGCTTTAAAGCCCAGCATTGCTTTTCTGTGAGTGCTTGTAATGATCATAAGTGCTAAGATGCCAACAATATGGGTTGCATACTTCCTCTACTCTGCACGTTTCTTTTACCTGGTGAAAGACTATGCAATAAAATAATTAGAGTCTGTTTACCATGGCAGTTCTTTAAAAGGATATGCCACTTGAATGTGGAAAGACAAGGTAAGAAACAAAGTGTTATAAAATCCAGGGAAAATTAATTCTACTTTTAAAGATTCTGTTCATTTTGTCTATGGAGACTCAGCAGGCTGTTTTATTTGAAAACACAATTAACACCCCCTTTCCTTTCTTTGGGATCTTTTCTTGCTATTGATAACAATGTTGCAGCCAGCAAGTCATTCTGTGTTTCCTTTGTATGCCATTGCAAATGGGCTAAATCTCTTGATTTTTCTTTATATCCAATTTTATAATTAGTGATTGTTTTGCTTCTTGATGTTTTGTTTATTTATAAATTTCAAATGTACTACATTAGGCAGACCAACTAAGGTTATTTCTCTATTTTACTGGCAAAAAATTAAAGTACATAGCTATTCTTTTTTTTTTTTTTAAGGAAATTGCAGGGATGGTGTAAGAAAATGCCCCTGATGGCAGTTTTATGTTCAGACCATGAACTAGCTGTGTCGCTGTAAGGTATTATGTTTCAACACATTAGCTTCAGTTAGGAAGGTACATTTGGTCATTCACACATTTGCAAATAATATTAGCTCTTATGATTATCAAATCAGAAGTCCCCCACATCTGAACTTGGCATATAAAGCCAAGGTTTGCACAATAAGGTCATCATTTAATGAAGGGAATCTAAAACCATTTGACCTTGGTCATTCTTATCAGAATTTTGGAGGCTAGATAGAGTCCTTGGCATTCATCGTTGACTCAAAAACACAGGCACTGCATAGATATGGTGCAAATGCAAACGGCACAACTGCCCTTTGGCATCTGGTACAGAGCTTTTAATTGCCATAGTGGGTCCACGGAGGCTGTGTCTGACTATTCTTTTCCAGAGCAGAAATGTTTTTTGTTTTTTGGGTTTTTTTCTTGTTAATCCTCACCCAAGAATATTTTTCCATTGATTGTTTTTTAGACAGAGAGGGAAAGACAGAGAGAAACATCAATGTGAGAGAAATACATTGATTGGTTGCCTACTGCACGAGCTCTGACCAGGGCCCGGTCTGGGAAGGAACCTGCAACCAAGATGGCATGTCCTTGACTGGAATTGAATCCAGGACCCTTTGGTCTGCAGGCCGACACTCTATCCACTGAGCCAAACTGGCTAGGGCCAGAGTAGAAATGTTTTGTGAGGAGTAGCCACTACTTTTGTCCCATAAAGGTCTAAATCCCTGGGATTTACAGAGAATTTAGTGGGTTGAAGAGATCCATCAGGTTAAATGCTCCAGTAGAGACCCAATGAACTAACTGGTTGCCTCAAACAGTTCTCTTTGAAAATAAATATTAAATGTGTAAATTTCCTGAAGACCCTCAGTCACCGTGATAGTACCTGGCACATAGCAGGCATTCGATGACTTTAAATGAATGTGTTTGGGAGTGGGATTGGTTCCATGCCAAATAATCTTGAGGAATGTTAGGTTTAACTAAGCTGAACATATTTTTCTGTAGGCCTTCTCAGATACATCTGGAGCTTGCAAGGCGAGGAAACTGCATACCATGTTTCAGCATTACACTCAAACCACAGAATATTTTTTCAAGAGACATAAACTTAACACACGTCTGAGATTTGCTGTGCCCGCATAGTGCCATACCTACATTTTTTGAGTCCGATTTGTATTCTAGGATGTAGAGGTCAAGAAGCCATCCATTTTATTGGTAGAGTTCCTAATTTGAGGGCTTCTGAGGACCTGCAACCATCCCAGAATTGCCTTCACACTGTGTTGCAAAAGGGTCCGCAGATGAGAAAGCGGCTTGAGGATTCTGAGGGTCCTCTCGGGGGGGCTTGGTGCTTTTGTTTCTCTTCCTCATGCCCAGTCTCTTGAGTCTTTTAGGAAATACACCACAATATCTCAGTTCTGTATTGATGTTCACATTCCCAGTTCAAGCTCACATTATTTTAGGCTCCCCAGAACTGGGAGCAATGGGTAGTGGGGTTTCACCAGGACCCAGAGTCATGCCTTCTCCTCCCTAGCAGCCTCTCCTGTGTGACCAGTGGGAGACTAGGATACTCACAGGAAGCTTTCTGGCCTTAACATTTATTATGCAATTTCACTCTCCTTCCCCAGTTTTAAGAAGATTTTTGATGAAGTGGGCATGGCCTTTTTTGTTTAGAACCATTAGAGTTAAGCAGCAGATTCTCACCTGAGTTTCCCTTTGCAACTTTTGTTTTTTGTATGTTTTTTATAAACTAAGTGCCAGGAGTCTTAATAGTGGATCGTATTCCACAGCAAAGAAAAATTACAGCAGTTGCCTTATAGGGTGTGGTCAGATGATGGATGTACTTAGTGTGCGGAAGTACGTGGGCTAAATTCATAGGAGAGCTGCTGAAAGGAAGGAAACAGTAAAAGATCTGTGGATTGGGCCTTACTCCTCCGAGAGGATGGAGAGAAAAGGTGGCCCAAGAAATACTATGGGCAGAAATCAAAGTTGCAAGCCATGTTAGATCGCCCAAGGTCACGGCGAGACCTAGTGTGATGGCAACAAGAGGGAGGGGTATGGTGTCTGAGAATGATCTTCATCTGATCACTGCCACTTGGACACTTGTGCCTCCCCCATCTTCCATTGTTGTAGCCCACTTCCTTTGCAAAATCATTTCTTCTTAGTGGATCTGGGAAGTAGCCCTCGAACCACTATAATCCACAGCAGCCCAGGGGGCTTCATTAGCCTGCTGTTTAGATTGTATAGATATGCAATCTTGGGGCATAAACTTCCTGCAAATATGTGTGGTTTAAATTATAACCACACATATTATGAGTTTACTGTCATTTCCTTTCTCTGGTTTAAGGCCAGAGATATTCCTCTGATCCCGAGCTGCTTGAACTTTCAACTCAGTGGCTTGCCTAGGCTCTGCCTCAGAATTAACCTCAGTAATTAGTCTCAGAAATTCACCCATCACTCAGCTATGATTAAGCCATAACTGCATTTAAACACCCGTGGTTGCTTTTCATCCATTCCTTACTGTTGCTCACTGGGAAACCCCTACACTAGCTGACTGTCGGTACAGTCCTCTGCCCTGTGTTGGATATTCCCTCATTGGGGGATATTGAGCTTTTATATGTGCCCAGGAATCGTGCATTGTTGGTACCTGTGATACATACAGAGGGGCTAAATCAGGCACATGTACCTCTAGTATCTCATTTCTCCTCCTCACCTGCTACCTCTTCTTAATATCAGTATTTCTAGAATTTAATTGTAATGAACTTTGCAGGGTGTCTTCTACCTTGCCTAGACGGACTATATGATGCAAGTTAGAGTGAAAATAGAAGTAAGAGGAGAGTTGCTTGAGATTGAGACCCTTAGCGCTTATGTCCTTGGGTAGGCAGTCCATTTTTGCTTTTCTGTTTCTCTAACTATCATTAAAATGAAAATGTAAACTAGAACTACAGTGTGTCTGTAGTTCCAGAAAAATAATACATACTAAGTTGTGAACTCTCCTCTCATGATGTAGTTGCTTTAAATTGTAGAAACTTGGCAGAAATTCCTAGAACGATTTGTAAAAATTCAATAGCATGTAATTAAAGACAGGGACTGCTATTTCACTTTTGGGTACATTAAAAATTATATATCATTTGGATTTGACCTTGAAGTCGGTTCCCAAAAGAATAATGCCAGAAAGAGAAAAGGGTATTTTTAGTCTAAATAGAAGCACTAAGTTATATAAAGTAACATTCACAGATATATCACTTATACTCTAGCTATTTAAGAATAATTATGCAAAAGATAGTTTTTGAATGAATATTACTTTGGAAGTAGCCAAATAGAAACATTTTTATGATTTTTATGATTATGATGAGATTCTGGGTTTCAAGCCTTGCTTGCCAGGCAACAAAACAAGGCTGATGTTTTAAGCCTATGCTGACTAACAATTAAAACCAGTATTAATCCAAGACCTTGGATGCTGTGTCAGTGAAATGAAATATTTATAGATACATAAAAGTTGATTGTTCCTTAGAACTTTAACATTCATCTACTAGAGAAGTGTACTTTTCCAGGTAAGAAAACAGATTGCTTTATTTAGTTGGGGGAGTGGGAGCAGTGTTTACCATGTCATTGTCTCATCAAATAGGTTCCAAAAAGTGAGTGTGTATTTTTTTGTTTAGGTTCCTGGAACTAATTTTCGTTGCCATCCAAATATTGCAGAGGTGTCTGAAGAACAATGAAAATCATTCCTGAGGTTTTATGAAACTCAAATGAACAGTAAAGTTTTACTAGCTTTGTTGAATCATGGTGCAAAGCAGGCACACAGTAGTTTGTTTATATGAATTGCTGTACGGAATGAAAGAAATGTTTCGTGGAACTCACCTGAATTCTTCTGTCAGGGTAAAGCACTGCTAACTTGCTCTTTTGTTCCCGTGGCTGACTTTCATATACCCATCGCGGCGTAAAGCAGTAATTCCCAAGTGCTTGTCTCAGTCTTTTCATGATTACCTGAGATATTCAGTAACCTCGACCCCAGAACGTTAGACCTCATTCTACTGCAATGCATCAGACATTTGGGACCTCTCCCTCCAAGGACCTCATGGTAAATTTTTTTTTAATCCTCACCCAAGGATATGTTTTTTATTTATTTTAGAGAGAGGGGGAGTGAGTGAGAGAGAGGAACTTCGATGTGAGAAACATCAGTCGATTGTCTCCCCCACACTCCTTGACTGGGGATCAAACATACAACCTAGTTATGTGCCCTGCCTGGGAATTGAGCCCACAACCTTTTGTTGTACGGGACCATGCTCCAACCAATAGAGCCACCTGGCCAGGACCCCCATGGTAAATGTAATGACATCCAAGACAAGTGGATATGGATTCTAGTGTTACACCTCCTACTTCTTGGCTCTTAGTCTTCGAGAAACACCAGGTAACCTGTTTCACCCTCAAGCCCTCATCTGTAAAGTGGCTTTCATAACATACTTCTCAAGGGCGTGGAGCTGAAATAAAATATTATGTGTGGATTTTCATGGATACTGAATTAGGACAGCACTAGCTATCTTCATCAGTCCCCAGCATCTAGGAGATTGATGGTTACACACTGCTTGAGGGAAGTTGTTGGGGGTTGGGGAGCTGGGAAAAAATTTATCCATTGTTTTATGTTGAAATGTTATATTGAATTTTGCCAGAAGAAATAGAATCATTGGCTCAATTGTAGAACTACTTTGTAATATGGAAATAATAAAAGGAAACTATAATTAGGCTTACATAATCGCAGACATTCAGAGCTCTTTAATGTACTCATTTTATTTGATAAAATGGGTTTTCTCTTGTATGTATTTGGCTTCAAATTGGGCAGATTACATCGAGATGGTAACCTGAGCACTTGATGTACTTCACATGTGTCTTTCTGTTGTCCTACATCTTTGGAACAGAGGCTGTTGGCCTCTTTGTCCATTTAGTTAAAGGAATATAAGCCTAGCTGATGGGTGGGGAATTGTAAACAACTGTAAAACAGAACTGGTCGAACTTTTACTTTTCCAAGTTAAAAATGGTTTGTTTATAAACCTTGAAATACTGTAATGTTGGAGGCCAGCTCTTCAAAACCAGGGACCGAGCCATGTGGTAGTGAGGTACAGGGCTACCAACTTTACTGAAGTTGATGGGTGTGGGGAGCACAGGAAGAGAGGACACTAATAGAGTCCTGAGGGAGTACAGACACCCCTTCAATAATATGATGCAAGTACATGTCTGGTTTTTATGTTTATTTTTTGTTTTAATCTTCTGTTGCCAGTCTCTGACTTAGGACATCCATGCAGGACATGGATTCATTTGTTCATTGTGATGTTTGGATCAGTCTGTTTAACAAGTAAGAACCGAATGAGTCCTTTTTTTTTTTTCATCTTTTGCTTTATCATTGAAGTTGAATGGATAGATGAGGAGGAGGAGGAAGCATGGGTGAGGCCAGGTCATAGGTAGTTTGGGGGCAAGAACAAGAAGATGTGGTAGAAAGTCACAGGGATGATTCCTGGACAGACACTACTCTTCTGAAGATGGAGTTTTACAGTTAAGAATGTGCCTGGTTACAGGGGTCTTTTCTTGAAAAGAAATGAAACTTCTATTTTGGATAAATTTCTGCCTAAGAGGCAGAAAATATTTCTGGTGGGGTCATGGCTTCAGAAAAATGGCAAAGGGTTGTTTGTATCGATATTGTAGATTTCATTTCTACAGAAAAATGTGCTACGTCAGACTTTTTTGCAGTTTATGCAAGAGTCTTATATTAAAAGTACTCACCTAAGAGCAAAATCTTTACAGCTTCTGCCTCAAAAAACAAACAAACTAAAACAATGACAACAACTAAGGTTGGTTAGACCCTCAAATTATTGTTTCTTTATGCAGGTGTTTTATTTTTTAATCCCCTAAATCAAAGTATATTATAATGACTAATGCATTCAGTTGTATAAATTATGGGCATTATAAGTATTAAACCAAGTTCCTCAGTTGTGGGTGAATGCCTTTTTTTATTTGAATATGCTACAGTTTAAAGATAAAGGCATATACAGCTATTGTAAATAGTTCTATCTCTCTCATTTTCTCTGTGGTATAAAGTATGGTTAAATACTTGCCAACTTGCCACCTTAAACACCCACACTGCAATTTTAAAAATTTCCCATAGCCTATTTTATATAAGGTACTCTCTGGATCTTCCTACTAGTATTTGAAGAAAATCATTTTTCTTTTGAGAAAATTGCAGCTATTAAAGCTTATCTATGTAGAAAAACAGGGAATGGGGAGATACTCTTTATGCTTCGTAATTCTCATTATTTACTTATCTTAAAAGCAGCAGCAATAATAATAAAATACCATATACTTATGGTAAGTATATTAAGGAATTGAAATGTTGAGTTTTATTTAGCATATTTCTAGTGGTAACTTTGTAGACATTTTAAGGGAGAGTAAAATGTTTGCAGATGTAGTAAGTGAAATAAAAATTCTAAAACATGTATTCTCAGAAACATACCTTGCATATTCCTCTGTCACTTTTATTTATTTATAAAATTTCATTAACTTTATTTTTTTAAGTATTACAAATGTCTACTTTTGCCCCCATTGACCTCCCTCTGTCCACCTCCACCCTCCAACACTGCCCTCAAACCGCCCCGTCCCCAGTGTCTGTGTGTATTGGTTATGTTTTATATGCATGCATACAAGTCCTTTGGTTGATCCCTTACCCAGCCCTTGTCAGCTTTGTTGATTTCAAGAGTGACTATCCTCTAATTTCTTGGTCCTATATGATTTAGAATACTTTCAATTTGCTTAGATTTTTGTAAACTTTTGAAAAGTAATTATTGCTGTAACTGACAATATTTTTAATAGTGTGTTGTGTTTTGTTTTGTTTTTTTAAAGCAAACCATTTCTCACCCTTGTTATAATTTAGAACTTTTTTTTATATTCTTAGGCTTTGTCATGGTGAGTTGTTCCAGGCTCTCAAGTGAACTGTGTGGGAGGCTCCATTGTGGACTCCTGGGGTGGACCTGAGAGGACAGAGCTTCCTTTTCATGGAGTTAGCACTCTGTTCATATAGGACAGTCAGTACCAAATATCTTTTATGTCAAGTGGTGATAGGTTTTATGTAGAAAAATAACATAATAATGGAAGAGAAAATGTCATTGTGTGGTGGGTGGTGACGGATAGCGATGTTGTTTTATAGAGGGAGGCGACCTTGGATTAGGTACTGCTTGGGAAGGATCCTGAGTGCCAGGTGTGAGCCACGGCTGTGGAGGAAGAGCCTTATGGTAGGTGCCGCTGAGCACCAGTTTCCCAGGTCTCTTCTTTGTTTCCATGCCATTTATTGCTCTACTGTATTCTTCACTATCTTTTCAGCAAGTGCCAGGTTTGCTTTTCAAGTACAGTATCAGTCTTGCCAAGCCTGGCAGGCAGTACTTATTTTGGTCTGTACTTTGTTAGCAGATCGGTTCTGTGCTGGGTTCAAATGGCACTGATTTCAGGAGTGGTTCTAATTCGCATTCTCCCGGAGGAATAGTGTAATAGGCACTATGGAACTGGTAGGCAAATAGTGAAGTGTTTTTTAAAATTCCTTATCAAATGAAAATGTGCTAGAGTCTCCCTGTGCCTTTCTGCTCCCTTCCTCAAAGTCCCCAACCCCCAATCCAAGTCAACAGGAATAATCCTACATAGCTTTTTGAAACCACATTTATTGTGAGTATACGATTTTGCCAGCACTATGCAATGCACTTTGTGTCATCATTTTATTTAATTTTCCTGTCTGTTCAGAACTTTTGTCCTCATTTTACCGAGTGGAGTGAGGTAGTAATGGTGAGCAAGGTCACATTGACAGGAAGTGGTAGAGTCAGGATTTGAACCCTGGCAGTCTAAGCTCACATTCTCAACCTCTACATTGCACAGACTTATGGGAGTTTAGAGTTGGGATGGGATGGAAGTAGACACAAAGGAGTTAAGGAGGCCCCTACCAAAGCCAAGTGATATGTGGATTATACCACATATATAGTTGAATAATAGTGGGGCAGAAATTCCCCCTTTAACCATAGGTTGGAAGTGGTTAGCCTGCCCACAAGGTTGGCAGAGCTGTTACCACCACCTCCATGCTCACTTTCTGGCTTTCTAAATTAAGCTTATCGAAGCAGAAAAGGCCTTATAGCTACTATTTGTACCTGCCTTCTGTGTACTGAATTTTCAGTTTGTGGGTTGGTGTTCTTTTTCCCTCTCTCACCTTTGAGGGAATTTCCCTACTTTTAGGCTCAGAATGCCCCTGCTGCCCTCTAACCTCCTACATGAAGCCTTCTGATCATTCTGTTTACATGTGACCTCTTTTCATAAGGCAGTTTTTATATCACTGTTTGGAATGCCAGGCTGCTTATATTCAATCCTGGCAATACCATGGACGAGCTCAAACTATCTTTTAACTAGAGGCCCGATGCATGAAATTCATGCAAGAGTAGGCCCTCATGGCCCTGGCTGCCTTGCAGCTCCCCTCTCCGCATCCCCCCCCCCCCCCCCCCCCCCCCGCCCCTGCCCCACCTACTAGTCATTCTGGAAGGTCGTTCTGCCTTCTGGTCTAATTAGCATATTAGCTCCTTATTACATAGGATTAGCTCCTTATTACATAGGATTACTCAACTTCTTTGGGCCTCAGTGTCCACCTCTGGAAAGTGGAGGTAATAGTGTACTACCTTGGTGGTGTTATTGGGAGATCTAAATTAGATAATCTATAGAAAGCACATAGGTTTGTTAAATATTATTATGAACATATCTTAACTCCCCAGCAGATTCTACATGAGTGGAGGACAGAGTTTGTATAGTATAGATTTTTGTGTTCCTCACCTGTACTTCCTTGTATAGAAAAGATAAAGAGTTTACTTTATCTCTTAAGGGCATCTTCAGAAAGTTTTTTACTTGGATAAAATAAGCAATGAACCTAAATTGAAAAATCTTATCATCCTGTGTTGTATAATAGAATCTGTAGGAATTGTTAACCCTTAAAAACCTACATTGCTTTTTGTCTAAGCTGGTTACATAAGACGTAACAAAAATAAAGGCAACTCTAGTATCTAGCATCATCATAGCTCAGTATAATGTTCTTTTTAAAGAAGTATCCTCTGCTTTGTGTTGACATCACCTATATTGGGAGGGAGAGCACAAAGTAATCTTGGGAAAATGGTATGCTGTGCTCCACTGGCTTCTGTGCAGTGGTTAAACATTTAAGGGGCTTTCAGTGAGCTAACCAAGTGCATTGCCGCATCCCTTTCTTCCACCAAGTTCACTAACTGTACCTAAGGCTTTCATAAGAATGAGGATCTCTTCTTGGTGGTAAACCAAGGCTCCCAGGTAGCAGGTGAATTGATCCATGTTGCAGTCTAAATATCAGCGTGGCTACCCAGGGTGCTCTCAGCTCAGATATCCAATCAATTTAGGAAAAGAACATGTCTGTATGAACACTTAGCTAGAAGATGTGACTGATTCGTAAAGATAATATTCTTACTTGCATTTATACTTTTCTTATCCTCAAAATGGTTCCATGGGACTTGAGCAATATTTTAAGCAATAGTATATCAAGAAGGCTGGAGTTCTCTTAACGTACAAACTCTACGTGGGTAAAAGACTAACAATCGATTTTTCTTTGTGCTGGCACAGTGCTAGACAACCCATGCTTCGTGGCGCTGAGGACAAAACCCCAGCTTGTCGTTTTCAGAATGAGGATGATCAGGGCAGTGCTAGGCTAGGCCAGCTGTTGACAGGTTGTGTAAGTGGCTGACAACTGTAATGGAACTTTCCATCGCATTATTGCATCTGCTGCTTGTCAAGAATGAAAGGTGTATAATAAAGGTTCCAGGGAAGTGAAGGCAAAGAGGAAGGAGTAAAAGGAATTGAAGAGAGAAATACAAAGGGATTGAAAACAGCTGCGGGTCTCTCTGAGACAAGAAGTTTGATTCTAAATGAGCTCCCCATCCTGATGGGAATAACTTGCATCTCAGCCTGAGAATTACAGACGAGCGTGCAGCTATGCTGATGGAGTGGCTGCCTCAGAGGCCAGTCAGGTGTCTGTGACCCTCTGGACCAGTCATTTGGCGGGAATGCGATAGGTGAGCCTCTAAATCACATTCTTCTCCTTTAACTCTGATTCTTTCAACAACAAAAGGGCAGTTCAGTTTTTAAAACAAAGACCCTGAGACCCAGAGAGATTGGATGGCTTGTTCAAGGTCACAAGCAGTCAGACCACTTTTGGGAAGTGACTCCTATCAACCAGAGGTCTTCAGCTCTGAAATAAACTGCCTGGTGGGCTCTGCCGGCTTCCCTGTCACCATCAGGGTTTTAGGCAGAATGAGAGTGTCACTTGCCAGGCGTGCTGTAAAGTAGATGCTTGCAAAGGATTCGATGACTCGTTGGGTTCTCACAACTTCAGATACTATGATTCCAGCTCCAGCTTAATAAGACAGTATTCCTCCCCTAGCTCCTAATAGAAATGGATTTTTAAAAGCATTTTCTTTTTAAAATAGCAGTTATCTTTGCATCTCAGATACTTTATAGTGTACATGTGCATCATTTATTTGGAATATTAGCTCGCCAGCTAATAGCCCACAGTTTTAGTTATGTATGAAGCGTAGTTTGGTGAAATACTAGTAACTGCAGCTGCTTGATAAACCAGGAGCTTAAGAAAGCTTCTTGTCTCAGAGAGACCCTCATTTTCCTGGCTGTCAACCTGACTGATATTTTAATTTTTCTGCCCTGTAGAAAACTTCAGTCTGTTATCCAATAGATAAATGAATGAACCCCCAGGAAATGCAGCAGAATGTTTCCGTTTGCCAATGCAATAAATGCAGAAGCTAATAAATGTCTACTTCCATCAGGAGGAGGCGTGTAATGAGTAAATGATGAGAAAAGGAATTCGGGGAAACAAATGATCCATTTGATCTACGATGACAAACAATTTCTTAATAACTTGGCCTCTAGTTGGAGAAAGGGCTTTCACCAGGCAGAGAGAATGTCTGTTGAAACTAAGCCTTGCACAAGGCCATTTACATCTAGCTTCTGATGGATTCGTCTGGTTACATTTGGGTCACACTGAGCAGTAAGCCGCAACTGAGACGCTGCCTGGTTATTGCAGACCTCCCTGGCTCTGTAATTTCTGTGACTGTGTGCTAGGAAAAGGGATCATTTCAAGGCCTAATTCACATTCCTAACCCCAGATTACATTTACATTTCACATTTGTCTCTTTAATAAAGGCCTTTTTCAAAAGTAAAGATCCAGTCTCTTTCTCTGGAGATGTGCTCACATCACAGGGATTCCACAATTGTGAGCATCTTTCCTCTGAGTGAATATGCTGTTCTTTAAAGCACTTGCCAGACCTCAGGGCTCTAAGTGTCCAAGGTCTGCCTCAGTGGAAACTAGCAGAATACAGGCTGTTTTGCCCTCCTGGACGGTTGCATTTTTGCTCACGGGTCTTGTTTGGAAGGACTTGCACCAGCAGAAGGCACAGCGTGATTAAGATGGAGAAAATGAGATAGGCCTTGGAAGGAGGACCATCAGAACCCACATTGAAGACTTGGGAGAGAGACTCCACGCCAGAACGAAAGATCATTTGATGAGATGCATTTTATTATCACCCTTCTGTGGGATCTTTCTAAGAACGTTTCTCAGAAAAGTCACGTGGAAAAGATTGGCTACCAAACACCAGCAATTTCCAGGGACAGATTTTCATGAATATTTCTAGAAGAAGACTATCAGATTGGCTCACTGTATCTTCCATAATTATCTTTTCTTCCCCATTCTACCTCTTACCCCCCACCCCCATATTTTTTTATAAGAAAGGCACAGTCTGGCATGGTGTCATACCACATGAATGAATGCATTTCTGCTGCAGAGCAGCAGAACCTTTAAGCAGTAGTAGGGTTCAGGGCCATCATGCAGGAAAATGTTAATGAGTCCTCAGATAAAAGCTGGACAGGGGAGGGAGTGCGGGCCTTAGTGCCCTGGCAGCCTGTGCTGAGCCTGGATGCAGGAATTCGTGCAGTGCTTTTCGAGGGAGAGCCATTATTCCTGAAAGCTAAGACTCTTCTGTGTGCTCCTATTCTCATGCATATTTCTGTGCCAGATCTTTCAGAGGCCTCGCCTTTGAAATACAAAAAAAGATAAACATGTCTTTGAAATGGATAGGTGATCCCTTTGCCACTTCTGAAATCGGTCTCCCTTTCATATCTGAGATTTTTAACCCTTAAATTAAGACTGGCTTTCCTATTCACCGGAGTAGCTTTGTATGCATTGCCAGCACTAGAGCGAACCATGTCACAGTTGTTTATTCACCTCTGAGTTTGGGCTCTAAATCGATGAAAGGAAATTAAAACTTGAGATAGGTGTTTCATCTGCATTGGATCTTATTTTGCTTGGGTATTGTGGTTCATTCTTATGTGACTGACCATAGAGGCATTATATTAACAAGGAAAATCATGAATTTGTCAAGTACTGCATAGAGCCTCTGTTGCTTTGTATGGAAGAAATTACAATACTAAAAATTTCACACCCTAAGGCCTTACCGCCTGGACTTGGAGCATAAGACTTGGGCTATTCGGTTTGCACACTTGCTTCCTATGGGACACCAAGCAAACGTGTAGCCTTGGTCAGGTAACCATTCTTGGTAGGTAAAGTGAAGCCATGACCTCTGACCTTTCCTCCTCCTTGGCTGTTTTGTTTGTTTGTTTGTTTTCCTTTTTAAATCAGTTGAGAATAAATGGTTGTTGCCTGACCATGTTTGCTGTTGGGAAGTCCAAGTCTCCACAGCCTCCCAACAGTTTGAACTCTGCTCTCATGGACCTGTGTTGACAGGAAAGGTGGGCGCCCCAGAGCCTCAGCTGTTGTCTGGGCACTCTTTCACCTGGGCATCCATCCCTGTGGGTTGTGAACACTGGAATCGAATAACTACTTTTTAAAAAAGTGTTCCCCTCCCCTAATACCTGGCTCTTAGGTTGTTAGTAAATATTTGAGAGAATAAAAAAATGAACATTGACCTGCTTAGCAAATGGCAGAAGAATTTCAAAGACACAAGGAATAAGTTGGGCTTTACCCTTCATAATTTAAAATAGATGTTCCCCCTGTTTTAAAATAATCTATCTTATCTGCAGTGGCCTTGTGGATGAATTCATTTGTGGTTTATGGAAATTCCAGGTTTTTGTTTTTATTTTTTTGTTTATAAGAAAAGCTTGGAATATTACAAGAAACTGTTGTGTAACTGTCCTTTTCCTTAAATCTATTGAGCGAGGACTAAAACTTAAAGGAATTTAAATATCTCTTTTTTCTCTTCAGGAGAGAAAAAAAAGCCTAAATAACTCATCCCTCCATTGTCTGGGTCCTCTATTATGTATGTTACCTGTACTTTGTGGTTAAATATTTACGTTGCTTTTCATTTTTCAATATTATAAACTCTGTGGTGAAAAATTTCCTAGTGAAATTTTTCTAAACACCCATACTTAATTTCAGATATTTCTAGAAATGAAACTGAGTCAAAGGCATTTGAAGCGTATTGCCATAAATTGTATACTCTTATTAACAAATTATGAGGGAGCCGATATCTTCATATACTCACCAACACTTGGTAACATTTGTATAAACAAAAAGAAAACAGTCAATTTGATAAAGGCAAAGTAAATGGTTTTACCAAATGATTTTGTCTCACCAATTTTCTATAACCTGTCAACTGCCACTTTCAGGGAAATGTATGTGCCAAATACTGGACTCGAGGCCTTGTTTTCATCAGGAGATTTGGAAGAAGGGCATCTTCATTTAGGTGAAAGTTTTGCTTAGAAAATTATTTGAAATGTTTTTGCTTTGGTTGAATTTTACACAGTGTTTCTCCTAGATCTCTGCTAGTGCACAGTGGCGGGGACCAAAGTAAATCCACAGTGAGAAACTGTCATGGCTGCTAGTGCCGTGCCCTTACCTGTGCCACGCCCAAGACTGTTGACTGTAGGCATTAAATGTCTGCATTAATGAGTTTGTCTCAGAGGTGACACAGATAGCTTCCTATGCATAGTTATGACATTACCTTTTGAAGCACAGGAATGCTTTGCCATTTCTATCGCTTCAGAGCACCCCTCATTAAGGCTTGTAGCTGGTGAGCCTGCAGAGGTGTCAGAATGTTTTCATCATCTCCCTCTCTTGGAGAGATGGCACAATTTGGGACTCTGAGCCTGGCTGTGGCACTCTCCCTTTATGTGAGCTGCTTATTTTCTGTAGTGTTGGGGAGGTATTGCTTCTGAACAAATAGATTTGATTCAGTTTGCACTTTCTGCTCAGCTGGTGCCAAGGAGCAAAGAAATCAACTCTGTCAGGTTTGGGGAAGAGTTCAAAGGTTCTCTCAGTTTTCAGGAAACTCTTTCTTAAGTAGATTTTCTGATCAGAATGAGATATTGGTCCTGGCCTCAGTTATATTTTAAAAATTCAGGTGCTAGGCAGAAAGAAGTGGGACGAAGGCAGGCTTTGCCTTGGTTCCAGCCTCTCTGTCAGGGCCCCTTTCTTTTCTGGCACACCTTCGGCCAGGGACTCGGTTCTTACTCTGCACACCTTTACCGCTGGAAGCACTCGTGGTGCCCCCTCCATGATAAATTCTCATTTGGGTTTGAGTCCCTGTCAGAAAGTTAACTGATAATAAGCTCAAGTATTAGTTTAGAGTTTCTCAACCTGGACTCCAAGGAAACCATCTGAGAGGTCTTCTCATCTGTGAGAACCATATATCATAAAACCCTAATATGCAAATCGACCAAATGGCAGAATGACCAGTGGAACAACCGGTCACTATGACGTGCACTGACCACCAGGGGGCAGATGCTCAATGCAGGAGTTGCCCCTGGTGGTCAGTGCACTCCCACAGGGGGAGCACCACTCAGCCAGAAGCCAGGCTCATGGCTGGCGAGCACAGCACAGTAAGGAGCGAGGGGTCCTGGATTGTGAGAAGGCGCAGGCTGGGCTGAAGGACCCCTCCCCCCCCCTCAAAGACTGGGCCTCTAGTCTTTAATATTTGATCCTGTTCTTTGATTTCTATGAATATGTTTATGATTAATAAGATTTTCAGTCAATAGGATGGGCCTTGTAAGTTTGAGGAACACCAAGTTAGATGTCAAAGCTTACTACCACCCCACCTTGGGTGGTGGGAGAGCTATTTGCATTGTAATATGGAACTCTTGGAGGCAAAAGGACTACAAAACTGAAGTAGTGGTCTTTGTGTGGTGTGATGGGTAGTGGTTCATATTTCTCTCTCCACCGGCTTTAAAGATGTCTTCATCCTTATCCCTAGAGCCCACCTCTGGGCTGGTCCATATTAGCTCTTCAAGAATAAGTGCTTTTGGCTTGGCCAGTGTGGCTCAGTGGTTGAGCATCTACCTATGAACCAGGAGGTCACTGTTCGATTTCTGGTCAGGGCACATGCCCTGTGTTGTAGGCTTGGTCCCCGGTAGGAGGCATGCAGGAGGCAAACAATCAATGATTCTCTCTCGTCACTGATGTTTCTATTTCTCTTTGCTCTCCTCTTTGAAATCAATCAAAATATATTTCTCTTATATAAAAAAAAAGAATAAGTGCTTTTGAACTAATGGATTTTAAGTTCCCCAGTCAGGGATCTGGAAAAGAGGGAGCATGTGCTTTAAATCTTCAGGTGATTAGTGTAAAATTGTGAATGGAGGTATTGTTTACAGCTTTCTTTTTAGGCCAGTTTTCAAGAGGATGCTATGTGCATAGGTGCCAGCAGTGAGTTTGTTAGATTTAGTTCCTTTCAATGGGAGATGCTAGGAGAGCAAGACTGAGCTGTGTTTTCAATACAAATATGATGCTTTCTGTATAGAGCCATCCAGTGGCTGTACTGTTAACTGTGGCATCACCTCATCGAGCACTTCCCAAGTAAGACTTACGACCTTGACAATGACTGTCACATTACACAGCCCTCAGGAGACCAAGAGGTTCCTGTGCTGGGAACATGTAGTAATTTTAAGTTACTCTCCAGGTCTTGCAAGACATCATGGTAAATTCTCGTGATAACCCTTCTGATAGCTGCGAAATTGCCTGTCTCACCGTTGCAGATGCAGCAGTGAGACGCGCAGTCACGTGGAGCAGAAAGGTCTCAGGTGTATAATACAGGGGTCTAAGAGGTGAGATATAAGGGAGAGATGCTTTATCTCAGGAAGAAGAGCTACAAACAAGCAGAAGGGTGTAAGACCTTTTATGGATGTTACATAGAAATGGATACTATTGAGAAAAAAAATATCTTGTAGTTAGGGTAGATCTCATTATAAGCATGGTTAATGGTCACTGTGGGCGGGAAAGGGTCAGAGTACTGTCCCAGTAATATCTAAATAATTTCTCTTTTTTATGTGTTCTGAATTTAGGCATAATGCCTGTTAAAAATTAAGATACAATTATTGTGTGTGTGTGTGTGTGTGTTTAAATTAAAATGAGACAAGCCCATGGTAAAAACTTAAATTGTTATAGACGGCTTTCTGATAAGAAGGAAAAATATCTATTTTTTTTTGTAGAACATTCCGGGTTTTTTGTGTACATATACGTGTACTTATTGTTTACAAAATATACTGTACAAATTATTTTGTAGATTTCTGTTTTTCATACTACTTGGACCTCTTTTGACCCACATCAATACAAGTAGAATTCCTTTATTTCTAAAGGGTTTAGAATAATGTTTTACAAGTGGAGAGATTTCTGTATGAAGCTTGAAATATCTGACTAAAAAGAAAAAACACTATAGAAGGGAAATAAAAACACCTAACTTAATAACTGGCTATGAAGGGTGATTAGAGATTCATTAGAAAAACCACTTCTGAGAAATAAAAAAAAAAAGAAATCCAGTCCAGTGGCACAGTAATTTTTTTATTAATTATACATTGATTTCTGTGATTTAAAAAATTTATGGCTGTCTCTACTACACCATAGCTCCATAAAAGTAGGGCCATGCATCCTCTTTGCTCACCACTATAGCCCAGGTTGCTGGCCTAATGTCTGGCACAGTCCTGCAGTGTTTGTGAAATGATGACATGAACAAAAAAGGGAAACAGAATGCCACCTGAGCATGTGATACAGTTTATTTAAATTACCCAGATGAAGAAACTGAGGCCTGAGACAGTACCTCTAATGTATAAGTAATATAACTTGCACAGTGGCAAGGCTGCCAATGAATCTAGGATTTCTATTCTAATTACAAAGCTAAATCAAGAAAAATGCCTAAAACTCTAATTAAGTCAAGTTTCTAAAGTTCCTGGAAGAAAACTAGAAATGCCAGCAAAAGCCCTGAATACCTCTGTGTGTCCTTTTTTTATCTGAGAAATAGTAAAACTGGAATGAAAAGGTAATTACAAAAGCAGTTTATTAATTTTGCCCAGGTGCCCAGGAGACACTGGGGTTTTCATGAGTGTGGCTTCTTAAAGATGGTAAGATTTGATGCTCAAGTTGAACGTAGCTTTACAGTTTTAATCCTTCCTGTTCTTTGTCTGAAAAGGAGACGGGCAGAAGGAAGCAGATTTCTGAACGAGTGAAAGTAAAGCATTCCTGCAGAGGAGAAAGGTGGTTCCAGTGTGTCCTTGCATTGGACTTGATTAAAGTTACCTGTGAGGTGTACGAAAAGCAAACATGTATGGCGTAATGAAGGTTTATTTCTGATAAATTGGCCTCTATATCATAAAAGTGGAATGGCTTAAATTAGAAAGAAGGTTTTGTTTCTTATTTAATAAAAGTCTCATAGAGGTTGTCAGTCAGGGCTGTATAGTGGCCTCAGGCCAGCAGAGCCCCAGGACCTGCTGTTTGGCTCTGGCACCCTAGCCTAGGGTTTCTCTGAGGTGGGTTCGTGATGCAGGATGGCTGCGGGAGCCAGACCATCGCATCCACATGGCAGTCTGGAACAAAGAGAAAAGGCACAAGGGCTGAAAAGATTCCCTGCCACCTGAGGTCAGCTCCCTTTAGCAGCCTACTAGGACATCCTACACAACAATTCTGCTTACTGCATCTTAACTAGAAACAAGGTGGGAATTTTGGGTTTATTGACCATATATTTAGCATAGAACTGGGGTTATCTAAGGAGGAAGGAGAGATCTTGGGATAAACTACTGGTAGGTAGCCTTTTCCATGGGGAATCTTCATTTGCCTTTGCTATAGAACTTAAGAGTCAGGATTTTTGATGTTAGAATCTGCTAAATTAATAATTTATTACTGATCACTAGTAATGCAGATTTGAAAAAAATAGGGTAGAGAAAAATTATGATACACTTGTGGTTGTACACAAATGGTCATTAACAGAAAGTTAGAGACACTCAGGATAAATATCTAGTCTTTTGAGTTTATTGCTCCCACAAAATCAACAGAATTACTCAGTGTTAAGAAAAGTGATATAGCCCTAGCCAGTTTGGCTTAGTGGATGGAGCTTTGGCCTGTGGACTGAAGGGTCCTGGGTTCGATTCTGGTCAAGGGCACATGCCTGGGTTGTGGCTCGATCCCAGTAGGGGGGCATGCAGGAGGCAGCCAATCAATGGTTCTCTCTTATCATTGATGTTTCTATCTCTCTCTCCCTCTCCCTTCCTCTCTGAAATCAATAAAAATATATTTAAAAAAAAAAGAAAAAGAAAAATGATACAGTCTGATTCCATCCACTTGATCAAGTTTGTGCATAGATGCGTAGCTAATTAGTGGAGATCCAGGCTCTGATGATGGGTTGCTAGGGAGCCGAGGGTTGTTGGCAGGAGTGGCATTGTGAGCAGGAACCTCTCTCTGGCTTCCACAAGGAGAAGCCAGGCTCCATGCCAAGTGCTGAACGTACATTGTTCCATTGATAGAGTCACCCTCGAAGATAAGGTCCTTGTTTTATATTGAAAAAGTGAGACTCGGTTTAAATAACCCAAACCATTCCTTGGTGAGCCTTTTAGAAACAGAATACGGAATCTGATATACCATGAATCTGAACCACTATTGGCAGTTTGCAAGTTATTCAAATATTGGCTTTGATTTTCCTGTCTCTTAGACAGCAAGAGGGAAGGAGATGAAAGGAGAGACCAGAGACCTTGGAATCAGGATCATGGGTGTAAGGAGTGCCAATAATGAAAGGTTCTCTAAGATGCCAGCTCCTTTGTCGCAGGCCACTTTTTCACTGAGGCTTCTCAGATTCATTCCTCCACTCCTCTACCACCTGTAACAGGTTTCAGGGTATACCCCAGCACAGAGGCAGTAAATCAACTCAGCCGCCAAGGTTTCTGATGGACGGTTTCTCTGGAGAAATACTGAAACCACTAGATCAACTAAGTTTAAACCATTAGTGATTTTTAAAAATTCTGTTGCTGTTACTATTCATTAAAAATTTGGCTACATTGCAGTGAGTCTCTTGATTCTGTCTGATTCTATAAAAAGAACCATGAACTCTTTGGGGCCACCTAATGCCATTCAGTAAATGACTCTAGGGCTTTGTGCCTAGAATTGTCTCCATGTTGCATTTGCAGCATTTAATTGGGTCCCAAATGCTTAGCTCTCATCTTGGGGGAAATGTACTTACCTGCATCTAACAGATTACATACAGGTTCTGGCAAAAGTAGGTTCACAGTTGCTTGTATGGAAAGCAAAAGCAAAACAACTATATATATATATATATATATATATATATATATATATATATATATATATATATATAATGCAAATTAGCCTGGATGCCGTAACAGTTACTACCAGCTCAGGGGTAGGCTGCGCGCGCAGATGGGTGGGAGGGGACTATGTGCCGCCCCCTGCCCCTGCGGCCGCAGCGTGGCTGGGGCTGGGGGTGGGCCTGGGGTGGAGACACAACACACAGGCCCGCCCCCGCTGGGAGACAGCGCACCAGCAGTCCTGCCTCTGTGAGCTTTTTCTTAACCTCTCATTGGCTAAGCTCCCTATGCGCCACTCACGATGGTCTTGGTAACTTGGGTAATAAGAATCTAAGAAGGTGATCTAGGGTTTTCCCACCTCACTCCTGGAGGAAAAAATGAAGGTCCACTGCTGGAGGGGCTAAGAAATGTCGTATCCTGCCCTAGCTGGTTTGGCTCAGTGGATAGAGCCTCTGCCTGTGGACCGCAGGGTCCAGATTCAATTCTGATCAAGGGTATGTACCTAGGTTGCAGGCTCCTCCCTGGCCGGGGCCCAGGTCAGGGCTCATGCAGGAGGCAACCAATAGAAGTGTGCCTCTCACATTGATGTTTCCCTCAGTCTTTCTCTCTCTCTTCCACACTCTCTAAAAATCAATGGAAAAATATCCTCAGGTGAGGATAAAAAAGAAAGAAAGAAATGTCATATCCTATGAAAGAGACACCTTGAAAATGCCTTTAAAAAGTTACCATTTTTTCATGGTGAAGGGACTGGAGTCCATGTTGATGAAAACACCTTGGCGGCTGCGGGGCCAGCAGTGGCAGTAGCAGCAGTGGGGTGATGGGATGGCGCCTTCCCCTGATCAACCTGCTCGCATCCCACAGAGGGAGGTCAGACTACAGATCCCTGAGGGGAGCAGGCCTAAGCCGTCAGTAGGACATCCCCTGAGGGCTCCCGGACTGTGAGAGGGGTCAGGCTGGGCTGAGGGGACCCCCCACTACCACCACCACCAAGTGCACAAATTTTGTGCACCAGGCCTCTAGTTAGTAAATAATAATCCAAGAATAAACTCTGTTTCACGTACTCACAGCTGTAAACCTACTTTTGCCCCACCCTGTATTATAACAGTTCTTGGGTGAGTGTTACAACAAAAAGTGTAAAGAAGTTTGCTTTGAATCTAACTAAATAATAGGGATGTTCTTTTAGACATTTTCAAATGGAAGACTGTGGGTGGTTGTCAACACCAGACCTTTGTTTGAAATAGCTAGGCAGGTAGAGTCACACCTGTGTTTGGGTGGGTTACAGGAGGGATGGCGAGTCGTGGTAATTCTAGATCAGCTTAGAGAGACGAGAGCCCTCGTTCAGCCAGCCTGCTCACATCCAGGATCAGACTTGTGTTTCCTCCCTTTCGCTCCTGCTAAGCACAAGCAGAGCTGCTACTGCCCCTGAATGGACAGTGAGTTGGTGTTACTCTCTGAGAACCAGAATTTAAATTGTACTTCAGTGTGATGCGTGATGCAGTCGTGCTCAGATTTGCATGTGAAGCATTTTGTAAAAACTGACAAGAGCTAGTTAACAAATTTTTCTTGTGACCTTTGGATTTGTTCTCTCCTTCTCTGCCACAGGTCTGACCATATTAGTTATAATAGGAAAGAAATAAGGTTCAGAACTCGAAAAGATTGCAAGAATACTGTGTGTGCATGTTTTCTTTTTATCTAATTTAAACCGTGAAAACAGATACTTTTCAATCTAGCAATAATGTGCGTCTGTGCAAGTGCATTTTAAAATGTGCTTTTAAAGGGAGACTTTTCAGAAAATGGAAAATGGCAACATATCACACATTTAGAAGCCTGGGCCATAGCCAGCCCAGAGAAATGTGGGAAGGATGCCCACTCTTGTTGATTCCCATTTCCTCCCTACACTGTCAAGAAACTTTGGTTTTGGGTATCAGTATACCAGATGGGTATACCCCCTACACCCAGATTAGAAGTTGAAGGGAGATGGGAAAGAAATATTAGAATACCTGCACCCAAAGCCAACCACACTGTTTTGTTTATGACTGTGCTGTTACTTCAACTATCTTAGCAGGTATGATAAATTGGCTCAATAAACACCAATTACACACTCCTTCCTTCTCTTCCTTTACTCTAGAAGTGAGAAAACAAAAATACTGCATTTCCCAGCCTCTTTCACAGCCAGGGTTGTGCGTGATCTATAATTCTGGCCAAAGAGATGTGAGTGAAACCTCTGGGAGGCTTCTCTTCCCTTATTTACCATCCTCTTCCTCCCTTAGACTGTGGGCATGATAAATGGAGGTGCAGTAGCTATCTTGAGACCATGAGGATAAAAGCTAAATGCCAAGGGTGGCTGAGAAGGCATACAGAAAAGGGCCTATTTATTTGATGATATCCTTCGCACCTCCATTAGCTCTGGGTTTCCAACATCCAGGCTTCTTATTATGTGAAAAAAATAAACCACTTTCTCGTTTAAGCGACTATTTGTAGCTTTAAATGTTATTGTACTATTACTGCTGTTGAACACAGTCCTGAGTGATATTCCTTTCCTTTTTACCTGGTAGAGCAGACTGGCCTGTTTGTCAATTTGTGGAGGCATGTAATAAATGTAGTATCCCATTTTCTCCGTGTTATGTCATCTACTTTCCCATCCTGTTTTAAATAAAAGCAAAAGTTGGAATGCAGCTTAGCATTAGTGGTGTCATTCTAACATCATTTCAGTACGTTTGTGTGTCAGTGCTTTGCTAATGGTGCGTGGGATGAGAGCCTTGCTTTTTGGGGTCTTGTGGGCGAGTTGGGGAGACCACACATAAATGCACATTGTGGGTGAGTGCTTTGGTAAAAGCCCGTGGTGCTGTGAGAATGCAGAGAAAGGGTATGAGCCAGTTAGCTTTTACTGTATAACAAACTACTCCAAACGCAGTGGCTTATTTCCTTACCTCATGATTCTGCAGGTCACCAACTTGGGCGCTAGCAGCTGGGCACTTTTGGTCTCGGCAGGGCTCACTCATGCTGAGTTGGCGAGGTGTGGGTGGTCTAGGCTGGCCTCGCCCACCCAGGACGATTTGTAGTCTCTCCTTTTGCATGAGCTAGATCTGAGACCAGATCTCTATTCCTTCTGAACTCCAGTAACACAACCTTTAAGTTAGCATTTGTGCCCTTTGTTATAATTATTTTTACTTTTTATCAGATGGAAAGCTCCATGAGGATCTAACTCCCCAAGATGAATATTATTCGGATAATAAGGATTTGATTTTGTTGAATGAATAAGTAAAGGCTTAAATGAATTACACTTTGTCTATGTACAGATCGTTAGCATATTTGTGTCTATTCCCTTAGTTATGTGGTGTTGCCTGCTGGAGACTTTGCTCTGTTAGAAAGATTTATGCACTGAGGGCAACAGGCCACTGAGGTGGAAATATGGAACATAAATAAAAACAAAAAATTCACGTTGAGAAAGTATATGCTAAGTTTGCAGGCAATGCAGGAGCAGGTATTTGTGTGACATCCCAGAGGAAAGTTTGGCAGAATGTAATAATTTTACCTGCGTTTGGCCTTACACAGCAGAGGGGAGCTCACCAATTTATATCATGGGGGAACTCTTGCCTTTGTTCATCATTCTTGTTAGAAAGCTTAATATTTCTGATCATTTCGAATTTGTACCCAGAATGGAATCGCCCGAATTAGTTTTTTCTTTGAAATGATTTTATTTTGATGTTGATCTTCCTCTGCAAAATCATTTAACAGGTCTCACAGCTTTCTGGCCTATCAGTAGCTATGGCAGAGATAAGAGCTCTGTAGTATCACCCACATTTTACAGGTTAGGAACACTGGAAAGGAAATGTGGGAGGTTGGAGGACCTAGTAAGGTCACAGAACAGAACCAGAAAGCACACCTTTCAACCTAGTGCTGGCTCTGTCCGGACATTCCAGTTTCAATGCTTAAAATAATTGGAAGTGTTAATCAAGATGTTATTGCTTTGCCAGCATGTTAATAGATAATTCAGTAACATAACACTCACTTGACAGTTCATCATAGTCATGTGGGGAGTTTCTCATCAGGGTCTGCAGCAACTAGTAAGTGCCTTTTTACTGCCCTCTTTGTTAGAAGGGTTCAAAGCAAAGCTTAAACCAAACACGGCAAAAGAGCCTTTGTGACTGGTGTGTGTTTTAAAGGAAAGCAAAATCTTATAAGTGGAACTGATAGGAAGGTGTGACACAGGCTAGAGTTAAAATATCTGAGAAGACAAATGGCTTTTTGATCTCTTGAGACCTACAGATGAATTAAACCCCCTTCGTATATAGACCATTGCAGCTGATCACTCAAATTGCGATTTTAAAAAAATACAGAAGCAGTACACTTAGAATATTGTCTTCATGTCAGAAATGCACCTTCGTGCTTGAAAATGATAAAAAATTACAATCGATCCTTACAACTGTTCTGTTCATCTTTATTGATCAGGTGCAAGAAAGATAAATCGCAGCCCAAATAAGATTATAGTAAATGTTAGCATCGGAGGGGACTGGAGGTTGATAGAGAGCCATTCATCATCTCAAATGGTGACCTGTCCGTTCTGCAGCCACCCTGAGTCGGCTGTCTAATCACATACCTATTGATTTTATCTGCGTCCAACCAACCTGGATGTGACTGTCATTGGACAACCCAGGTTGTTAAATGCAAAGGGGTCACTGGTGTGAAGAGGATTTCATTTTCATTTTCTCACCAACCAACAATGATTTATGAAAAAATAAACTACCCCAAGTCGTGCATGTGAAGCTTGAGTGATTAGAGAATGAAGGTGCACAATAGACCACTGCATTGTGTTCGTTTGTACTGCCGTGCCTTTTGCAGGATATTTCATTGAGTCTGAAGGCTCCCGGGGTCATCAAGGCCACCCCCTGCAGACAAGCTGCAAAGTAGCCAGCCGGAGTGGATAATTTTTAATCTTGCTTCCCCAGGAAAGGCGTTACTTTGCTATTACAACTTGATTTATGTTGCTTATGTGTTCATTCATGGAATAATGGAAACATTTTTGGTATAAAAATTATGTCAATCCATCCCTTCATTCTTACTGATTAATTTGTTATAAATGTTGATGCTCTTGTGGTCACCTGGAGGTGATTGAACACATTCTACTCCATAGAGAATCCATCTTGAAGACACAAATACAGTGTAAAAGGAAATGATCTTTAATATCCCAGGTGGAACACTGGAATAATAGGCCAATGTGATACGGATGAATTTCATTATTCAGTCTCAAGCATCTTTTAATCTTACAGTGATCGATTCCAAATAAGGGAGATCTAAATAATCCTTCAAGCCTATGTTAGGAGCTTTATCAGAGGGATCAAATAATGATGAATTATAACTATGAGGGTTTACACTGTAATTTCAACCTAGATACCCACAACTGGATACTGGTACATGAAATTTTATAAGAATCCATTCCACTTGTGCAAGAAGTCTTTCTCCTACTGCTTGAGTGGCTGAAGCAAGAGCTCATGTATTTTTGCCATTGTACATCTTGCACACGTTTTGTCCTCTTGGAAAGTGAAAACTCTGCTATCAATCTTTATCCACAGAGCTCAGAGTTCTACAAAGTCACCACTGAACAATATCAGAAAGCTGCTGAAGAGGTGGAAGCAAAGTTCAAGTAAGTTTTTAAAAGTATTGTAATTACTCTTATTGACAAGATGAAAGGACAACTTCATTGCTTTTTGAACAGGAGATTGTTTGGTGTGTGGCCCTCTGGATAACTTGGAAGTAGGTGGGTTGAGATGGACCCCTGTTATCTGCCATAGTAGAATTCAAATGCAAGGACAAGGCATTTGATGAAAGCTTGTTACAACTCAATTTTATGAACTAAGAGGAAATAGAAAGCAATAGTAATAGAATTTTCATTTGCAAAGATATATGATAGGCTACCCTTGCTAATGAAGGTGATATTAAATTGCCATGTTTTTTAATAAAAACATAGAAACCACTCACTTTTGCATAATAAAATGATGGGCATGTCCAAATTGGGGTATCCCCTTTTCTCATGTTTAAGCTGTTTCATTTCTTCACATGTACCTTGAAAGCATTTAAATCACAGACTTCACCTTACCCTTGATTATGAAGGTGATGTTAAATTGCTACCTCTATTAAAGTTCTTTAATTGATGGATCAAAGTGTCTGTGACCCATAGCTCTGTACTTTTCCTCTGCTGCCAGGTCTCACATTAAGTAAGAAGGCATCATTCAGAATTTTCCTGAGTGTATAAATAGTGCTATTGTGTAACCTCCATTGGTAGCAACGCAAAAAAAAAAAAAAAAAGTGTTGTGACAGGTTTAGTTGAAAGATGGCATTGGGCTCTGACCTCCTTCCTTGCGCATGTTTCTGAGCATTTGATAAAAGGATTAAACCCCAAGGTGGAACGTTAATTACTTTTTTCTGTCATGTAATTTGTGTGATAATGGATATTAGTGTTATTTTAATATTGATTAAAATGTTTTTTAAAGATGGTTTGAGGTGTATTTAAATACTCAAAAACCTCCATTCTTCATTAGTAAATTATTTAGGGGCCAGAGGGAGAGACCTTCTAAGAATGCCACATAAATCTCACTCTTTAAAGGGTTAGTGTGCTATCTTAAGAATTTAGATATAGAATCGCATGTAGACTTGATTTTAGAAAGTACACTGTACAGGTATTTTTACAATTTTATCTCCTGTGCCCCCCCGCAATGATAAAGCTACATTTTTAACCTATTTGTCTCAATACTATGAGAACCTTTGACTTGGTACCCTGGCTGTTTCTTCATTACAAGATAATAGGTATACAAATAACAAAAACTTGAGATAAATCAAGGAAATCACTTCTGACTAGGATGATCGAGGAAGTCATTATAAAGAAGATGTTTTGGATGAGGCTTGAAGAGTTTTAGTGGAAAGGAGAAAGATATTCAGAAGAAAAATCATACTCTACAGTTGATGGGGATCTTAGATAAGATCCTCACAAAATAAAGTTGGAAAGGTTGATAGGGTCATTCATTAGCTGTTGGGCTAAGAAGTGGGTCTTCATGTAGCAAGAAGTCTTTGACCAGGTGAGTACCTTGATATCTGTGCTTTTTTAGGAATATTAGTGAATGTGAGCTTTGATTGGAGGCATGAGAAACAAGAACCGGAAGTACTAGATGAGAGGTCTCTATCAGTGAAAGAGAAGAAAAGAGACTAATGCAAAGAACTCATTGAAAGATTAGACAAGAATCAGTAATTGATTGGTGAGTTTGCTAGGTCTACCATAGCCAAGTACTTCAGACTGAGTGGCTTAAACAATGGAGTTTACTTCCTCACAGTTCTGGGGGTAGAATTTCAAGGTCAAGGTGCCAGCAGGTTGGTTTGTTCTGAGGCTTCTCTCCTTGGCAGGTAGATGGCTGTTTCCGCCCTGTCTTCACATGATCTTCCCTCTCTGCATCCATCTCCTCTTTTTATAAATCCCATTGGATTAGGGTTCATTTTATTGACTTCATTTTAACTTAATGACCTTCATCTAAATATGCTTTCTAGTACACCATACATCAGGACTTCAATATATGAATTGAGAGGGAGAGGACACAGTTCAGCTCATTCACCTGGAGAGAAGGAGCAAAGGAGAGTCTAGCAGATGTGAAGATTGGTGGAAGCTGGATTTTCTAGAGAGAGAGGTAAAACTGATTTTAGGTGAGAAGACACTCTTCTCCCATGTCATTTAGCCTGGAGAATGAAAAGCTGCACGGCGCACAAAAATAATGTCATGAGGACTTACCTTCTCCAAGACAACATGGGTCTGTAGGATAGACTTAGTTTTAAGCAGAGCCTCAGCAGCATTCTCTCTCTTATCTTTGTAATAGATTATTCTTTACTAGAGGCCCGATGCACAAAATTCATGCAAGGGGCTCAGCCCTCACAGCCACGGCGGCTGGCCTTGGCCCTCGCAGCCCTGGCTTCATCCCGAAGGTCGTCCAGAAGGTCATTCGGCTGTCCGGTCTAATAGCTTTTATTATTATAGATTATATCCTACTCTCATCTGGTGTAGTGAAGAATTTAGCCTTTTTTAAAGAAGGTCTTAGTACGCAGCTCCTGGAGGTAACCTGTAAAACCTTGGAATTTCCCAAGTGATAAAAGTGTCTTCTTAGTCCTGATGGGCCCCTCAGGCCATGTGCTCTCAGCCTAGCCTCTGGGGAATTGCTGCTGGAGCCTGAATTCTTTCACGTGGGTAGTCAGTTTAGTAAGCCTATGTTAAAGAGGCCCAAATGAAAGGACACTGAAGGGTAGTTGAGCTTCTCTTGCTGAAGCTATTCTGCATATTGTCAGGCATCCACACCAGGAAGATAGCTCCTCTTTGGGACAATGGAAACTGCATTGGAACCCTCCCAGACTCTCTCCTATGTATCTCTTCCCTTGGTTGTTTCTCTGTATCATTTTCCATAAGTCATAACTGTTCATTTAATGGCTTTCTGTGAGATCTGTGAATCATCTTAGCGAGAAGGTTAGGGTGGTTTGGGGAATCCCTTGAACTTACTGATGATGTAAGAAGTGAGAACAGCCCTGGCTGGTTTGGCTCAGTGGATAGAGTGTCGGCCTGCAGACTGGAGGGTCCGAGGTTCGATTCTGGTCAAGGGCACATGCCCAGGTTGCGGGCTCAATCCCTTCTCTTTCATCATTGACGTTTTTCTCTCTCTCCCTCTCCCTTCCTCTCTGGAATCAATAAAAAATATATATATATTTTTTAAAAGTGAGAACAGTTGGGGACCGTACCCTCAGACTTTGTAGTTGACTAACTCTAATACAAACAAAAACTCAGGTTTTATATACTGTGAAAGACTTTTAAGAGCTAGTTTTGCAGAGTAGCTTTCATTATATAATTGTTTTTCCAGCTTCTACCTCCTAGACTGAGCTTCCTAGAATATTGTATTTTGATTTGCAGTGATTTATTTCATTAGCTCATACCTAGGAAGTGGTGGTGCTTGGGCTGTAAAAGATGTAACTATGCTCTTCGAAGGCACAGAGTTTGCTGAGGGAACTTTGTTTCTCCTCAGAAACTTGGCCATCTCAGATAATCACCTCAGATCACCGCGACAAGGTCAGTCTTTCACAGGGCGGTGTACTGGAGTCCATCCATTACATGACTGCAGCAGTTCCTTTGAGGGGCGAGCTCGGAAGGACTCTGAGGAGGATTTAGTTCGTTTTTTTCTGATGGAAGGATTCATTTGGGTGCATCTTGGTTACAGGAGTTGGAAGTTTTTTAAATTGCAACTATAAGTGTGATGTTATACACCTGATAGGGGTTCACACAAAATCTCTGTAATGAGAAAAAACTGAGAGCATTTGAGGCTGTGCATGGTGAACCTCAGTCACATGGATGTATCCTGCCATGAGAGCTAATGGGGTTATTTTAGGGATGCTTAAATATTAACTCACACTCAGGCCCTCAGTTTATAGTTTTGGCAGTAAACCATAGAAACACTGTAGATTTAAGGGGATTTTTTCCCTACTTTATCAATACCTCATTCCTTCTTAAGGCTCCTGTGTGGCTCATCCTCTGCCGAGTTCTGAATGCACAGCTGCGAGGAGACAGGAGGCCTTGCTAGCAGGGAACGTAGAGTTCACCAGCGAGAGCAAGAGGAAGGCAGAGTTTAAACAGAGCTTTTTACAGACACAAAGTTAGGTCTGCTGTGATGGGCTAATTACATCTCTAATATTTACCTTCTTTTCCCCAGGGGGAATGAAACAATTTGGAGATAAAAAATCTGTGCTGTTTATTTTGCCTGCAAGAACTTTTTGCCCACAGTAGCTTTAAAATTTTAGCTTATAAGACTCAAATTACTGAGCAAATTCAGCATATTTTACATCACATTTTTATTCAACAGATAACCTTTTCTTTTCCCAATCCAACCAGAACAGTCATTATTAGCACTTCACATCATCTTTACCACCCTTTGTTATTATCTGTTAATTAGAGCAACTTATGTGCTAGTTACTGGTTATGGTGATGGTATCAGGTTATAGCTCAGCCTATTGAAAATTATATTCTGTATTAATTCTTGTTTTCTACCTTATAGGTGATTAATAAATAAAATGTCATGATAATGTTACATTGATAGTGCTTAGCACAGGTCTGGTACAAGGTAAATGCCCAATAAATATTAGATTTGATTATTTTTATTATTATATTACATATTATAGGGTAACTAGAGGCCTGGTGCATGAAATTCATGCACGGTGGCACAGGGGGCGGGGGGGGGGGGTTGTCCCTCAGCCAAGCCTGCACCCTCTCCAATCTGGGACCCCTTGAGGGATGTCCAACTGCCTGTTTAGGCCTGGCTCCAAACCGCTCACCTGCCTCTGCTTGATTGCCCCTAACCGCTTCTGCCTGCCAGCCTGATCACCCCATAAACACTCCCCTGCCAGCCTGATCGATGCCTAACTGCTCCCCAGCCAGCCCGATTGCCCTTAACTGCCCTCTTCTGCTGGCATGATCACCCCTAACTTCCCTCCCCTGCCAGTCTGGTCACCCCTAACTGTCCTTCCCTGCAGTCCTGATCATCTCCAACTGCCCTCCCCTGCTGCCCCAGTCACCCTTAACTGCCCACCCTGCTGGACTGGTCACTCCTAACTGCCCTCCCCTGCAAGCCTGTCCCCACCTAACTGCCCTCTCCTGCAGGCCTGGTCCCCCCCAACTGCCCTACCCTGCTGGCCTGGTCCTCCCCAATTTCCCTCCCCTGCAGGCCTGGGTTCCCCCCCCCCAACTGTCCTCCCTGCAGGCTTGGTCTCCCCCCCAACTGCCCTTCCCTGCAGGCCTGGGTCCCCAACTGTCCTCCCCTGCAGGCCTGGTCATCCCCCCCAAAACTGCCCTCCACTGCAGGCCTGGTCCCCCCAACTGCCCTCCTCTGCTGGCCTGGTCCCTCCTAACTGCCCTCCCCTGCTGACCTGGTCTGCCCCAGCTGCCCTCCTCTGCCGGCCTGGTTACCCCCAACTGCTCTCCTCTGCTGGCCTAGTCACCCCTAACTGCCCACAACTGCCCTCCCCTGCTGGCCATCTTGTGTCCACATGGGGGCAGCCATCTTGTGCCTTGGAGTGACAGTCAATTTGCATATTACTCTTTCATTAGATAGGATAGTTAGTTATAATATTATTTCATTGTAGCCAATGCAACTTATGAAACTATGCACCATAGAAGACATTTCTGTATTTGTTTCCAAACAAAATCAAGAAGGCGTTGGCTTGCCCCCTCTTCCCCTGAAACAATGACAACACAGCATTAGAAAGAGTTCTCATCCTTAGGGAGCTCACAGTCCAGGGGGTGAAGCGCCTGCAGCACTCGTGACAGGATGGCCCTGTGAGGCATGTGTCAGAGCAGGATGGACAGTGCCCGGGCCTGCTTCCTGGGCAGCCTCAAAACCCGATCTCCAGTTGGAGTAGAACCAGTACCACGCCTACAACAGGCAGTGTTGTCACCAGTGTTACATACATGCAATTTTAAAAAATTTCTATTGAAGAGTTTTATTCTGTCTCAGAGCAAAAACCTTGCTTGAATATTGTAAGGTGCATTGCAGGTGTGCCATGCCACAGTTATTATTGAGGCATCAAATGCTGTAGTTGGTGACCAGAGGGCTTGGAAACATGCATGAATTTATATATTTAGAGCATGTAGCACTGATATTTACAGGTTTTCTTGTTGAAACAGGCCCAGGGCATCACAGGCAGTACATAAGTATTGCCAAAGCACTTGCTTTGATGTTCAGGTGCCTCAGAAATGTGTTTCATGTCATGATTTTATGGATCCTCCAAAGGTTTTGTTGTTAACATTTAAGCAAACAATATTAAACAACATTCTCTAAGTTATGGCTGCCAAGTACTGAAACTTAGTAATGAAATCAAATTACAAAAAATTTTCATGTAGAGCTGTACAAAATTGGTAAAATTAAAAATTTATAAAACCAGTATTAAGTAAATATAAGGCAATATCAAAGGAGTGTGGAATATTTTTAAAATATATTTTATTGATTTTTTTACAGAGAGGAAGGGAGAGGGATAGAGAACTAGAAACATCGATGAGAGAGAAACATCGATCATCTGCCTCCTGCACACCCTCTACTGGGGATGTGCCCGTAACCAAGATACATGCCCTTGACCAGAATCGAACTTTGGACCCTTCAGTCTGCAAGCCAACGCTCTATCCACTGAGCCGAACCAGTCATGGCAGGAGTGTGAAATATTTTAAGGCAGTGTAAAACTTGTGAAGACAATGTAATATCAAACAAATGAAAAGCGTTGTAAAGATAATTTATATTCATTCCCATGCTGTTCTTTAGGCCAGTTTCTACCTTTCAGAAAGGAAAAAAAAATACATTATGGGAAGTGGCACAGTGCTTTCATTAGAAGTACATGTTTCCACATGGCTTCCGTTTCTCCGAAGGATGAAGCGTTTGGAAAGCAGTGTAGTTCTATGAAATCGTAGGTGGAAGGCTGGGAACATTCCTGTGTGCCAGATTATAGAAGGCACTTTCACGTTCATCCTTGAACGAAGTGGTCGAAATCTGACTTAAAATTGTACGTTCCAGGTTATCTTTATAAGGTCTTAAAAGATTAATTACCCTGTAGAAGAAGTTTAGGCATTTTAGAGTATCTGAGGAATGCTATGCAAAACTCCTACAGACAAAATGGATTTTGTAAGTATTATATATACATTCAAAAGTTTGCCTTAAACTGTAAAATTCCTTGGTGTTATTACGGTTTCCTTTGGCAGCACTGTTTTATTTTTCTTTTGGGTGTGTGATTGTAATAACTGTGCAGTAACTCCTCACTTAGCATCACTGATAGGTCCTCAGACTTTAAGCGAAATACTGTGTAACAAAACCAATTTTACCATAGGCTAATTCAGTGGTTGGCAAACTCATGAGTCAACAGAGCCAAATATCAACAGTACAACGATTGAAATTTCTTTTGAGAGCCAATTTTTTAAATTTAAACTTCTTCTAACGCCGCTTCTTCAAAATAGACTCGCCCAGGCTGTGGTATTTTGTGGAAGAGCCACACCCAAGGGGCCAAAGAGCCACATGTGGCTCAAGAGGCGCAGTTTGCTGACCACTGGGCTAATTGATAAAAATGAGAGTTAAGTTCCTTTGGCATATTTCTGGTCACCAAACTTCTAAAACTAAAAACAAAACTCCTTCTAAAGAACCCAAACACTTCTAATATTAAACATTTCAAATAAATGTGACCTGTGCATTTAAGAAAGGTGAATAAACACACGTAAGATAATGATTTTCCAACGTATTGATTCCAGTTCAGGGTTGTGGGAGCCCATCCTGGCAGCTCAGAGTGCAGATGAGGACCCAGCCCTGGATGGGATGCCCTTCCATGCAGGGACACTCACTTTCCCCACCCCCAGTGACTCACACTCGTCCCAGTGAACCTCACATGCACATCTCAAGGGTGTGGAAGAAAACCCACATGGACATGGGGAGAAGGTACAAACTCTACACAGACAGTGGCTCTGACCAGGAATCGATTTTTTTTCTCATTATTATAACAAAAAGACTGTGAAGAAAGTGCTATTATTCAAGGGCTAACTGTACTACAAATGAATTAGTGAAGCTGAGGGTGACACACCAATGGTATCAGCAGGTGTTTCTCGTGTTCTCTATAATTACACATGTGGATCATGGACAATTTTAAGCAACGGTGTTTAAAGATCCTGCTTAATTGGCTGTAAAATAATTAAATAAGCTTTTGACTGGCAAATTTATAATTCTGTTAGATGCATAAGCCAGTGTGCCAGCATGTCAATGTGATTTCAGTTTGAAAATATTAGATTAATAGAACTAATTGTACTGCAAGTACAAAGTTTGCTCTGATTAATAGTCTCAGAACTCTTCTAGAAGTTTAGGCAAGTAAATTTATGTTACTTACCTTTATGCTTAAACTTTTAATTAAAACTTATTTCAAAAGTTTGAGCTTTTCAGGCTCGCTGTGCTTCTCTCTCCAGTTTCTCCAAAGTTGAGCTCCTGCAATTTTTCAGTGACTCCAGCTGCCTTATTGAATATCTTGGCTTATCAAAAGGATGAAAATTATATACTGTTGTACATGTATTTGTATCTGTAGCTGACAGGTACCCTACACATCATCTCTAACACTTATTGATGTCTACTTATAAACTACTTTATGCTGCGCGAATGGCTATGGTATACCAAATGCACATGATAAATGTTTTATCTCTGATTCTCATTGATCAGCTTCTAAATGATCAAATGGTTTATCTCAGTAAGACACTAATTCACACTGATCAGATTCTAAATGACCAAGTTGACTTGGTTTCTGCTGAACACAAATTGTATTAAAACAACATTACTTGAACATGCTGCCTTTTTTAATGCAGGAGTTATGTTACCAGCAGTTACATTATAACTGGAGTTATTGCATTATAAAGATGTCTCCTTCATAATGAAAAGTTTACACAAGGAGAAAAGAATGTGATATTACAGGAGGAACAGGGCTTCGGGCAAGGATTGGGGCTTTTACTAATTAAATTCTACATTTGTACGGGGCCTTTCTTCCTCCTTTTTTAATTTGAAAGACTGCGAGCAGGAACTATAGCAGCTGCAGTGCAGGCATTGTATTCCCTATGGTCCTTGGAGCCAGGTAACATCGTGATTATTTAGTAAGATTCTTAGTTATTGGAGAGGCAGAATTCTGGGTGAAGTAAATAGATCTGTACGTGTTGTGCTTATGCTTGGTTACAATAGCCTATTGAGAAGTTTTGGGCTATTTGTTGTTGTTTTGTTTTTTGAACATCAGCTCACTGATGTCAACTGCTACAATTTCAGGTACTCTCTAGAGTTTGTCCTTTGTGTTGCTGGAGGAAGATTGCAATTCTGAAATGGGAAAGCAGTGGTTAGGAGCTAAGACTCTACTTTGTATAGGAAGCTAATGGCAACGCCACATTCAACTTAAACATGCCTTGTTCTTTAGAACAGTCCAATTCCTGGCAGGTTATTTATTACATCGTTGACTTGTCCCTTTCATCTGTAACATGTAAATTGTAACTGCCACTCTCTTCAGAGCATTCAAGCAAGCTGAGAAGGTTTAAAAGTTACAAAACACAAAAAATCAGTTGTCATTGATCCTCGTGTAAAAATTGATCTTAAGTAGTAGTTTCATTCACTTCTAAGACACTGGATGCCATTTCAAGAATGTTCTAGATGGCATGGCAACCCCTTCTCTACCTCACTTGTCAAGTAAATCAGGGCATATGTAGAGAGTAGGCTGCCACCTTCCTGGTGCCCACATCCCACCTGCCTCACCAGTACTTGACAGTATTGCGTATGATAGGCATGTATAACTGGTTAGTGCTGTGAAGAAAATAAACTTTAGGCAATTAGTGTGTTGTTGTTTTTTTTCCTCTTTAAGATTGGAGCCCTTCTAATCAGATCTGACTAGTTATTTTGTTTTATTTTCAATCCTTGGGTCAAATCAAGAAATTAATAGTCTACATATTATTCGTTCTCTTAAGGTAGCAGAATTAAATGCCAAGAAACATGAACTGCTCTTGGGAGTCAGGTTTCCATCTGCGTCGTTTCTCTACTTCCTAGCTGTTCCTCACAGCATTCCTCCCTATCATCCAGAAGTGTCTGCAGGAAAGCGTGGGGCAGGTTGTCAGCTTTGATTGAAATATAGGGCTCACAAGGGCAGGATCAGGGTTGTAAGCCATAGACAGTATTGTCGGTTTCACAAAAAGAACACACACTGCACCCATTATGTGAACATCTGCATTTGGTCACAAGCTAAGGGGATCCCTGTGGAAATGTCCTCATTCCTTCAGCAGTGAAGGAACCTCAAGCTGCCAGGGATAGCCAGAGTGACCACATACTGTCATAAATGCATGCCCCAGAATTCTATTCTCTGTCCCAGCCAGGGCAGCGAGGTGTTGTTTGGGTTGCCCTGGGCATCTTCTTTACCTAATATAATCTATTTGTGAGTTACATGTAAATTATCAAAACCAGTCTTGTTGCAGCCCTTAGGTTTGTGGCCATATGCACCTGAATTCATGTGAGATAACAAATCATTCTGTTTTCCCCTGCAGGAACATTAGCATTGAACTTTCTTCCTAAATCAATACAATCCATTAAGAATCTAGCATACCCTACATAGTTATATGAAATATTAATTACACATTGCTAGTTAGATAAATGAACACTATGTCAGAATGATAGCTTGTTTCTTTTCTTGTATTATAATATCTTAAAGGAGAACATTTTGAGTTCTAGGGTGCATAAAATTTTGGAATTTGTTTATTAAATCTTGCTTATTTGAGTAATTAACTCCACAACTCCTAGTTCCTAAAAGATATTTCTAACTTGGACTGCTGAGTTTTTTCCTCTTGCTGATTCTGGATAGAGTTCATTTACTTTTTAAAGGATCCAATTGGAAATAATTTCTTTGATTTTCCTTTGATGTTTTCAAAGATGAGAAAAAATTCTTTGGCTTTTTAAATGCCATTCGGCTACAGGTAGAAAGCAATGGAGCTTGTAGGAAGGCCAACGAGACTTAATTATTGTCTGGCTGATCCGCCTCATTCTTAGATGTCCAGGAAGACTTCTGGGAGGTAGGCTTTTAATCTCTCTCTGTACCAAATTTGCACAGTGTACCATCTTACATCTTGAACGTGGTTAAAAAACTGTGTCAAGTTATCTACGCATAGGAATGGTAGCTCTTAGGATAATCCCTGGGAAGTTGTATGGGTTCAGCTGTACTGTGATATCTTTTTTATGTTTTATCACTCCACAAACCTATTCCTAATGTATTGCCTCTCCCTGCTTCCAACCAGATAATTAACTTATAGATAAATGTATGTGGTGGTTGTCCATTCATGCAACTGGGTGGTAAAACCAAGTACTAAAATTGAAACCAAACTTTCAGAAAAGTTGTATTTAAAACCTATTTCCGCTGCTCATTTGAGTGTGCAATTACCAAATCTCTGTCATGGATTCAATGGATTTAGTCTATCAAGGATTCCTAGGTCTGGCTCTTGATTTTTTTTTTAAGTGTAAGCAAACAAAATATAAGAATTGATAACTTGGGCCTTATCATCATTATAACTTCAATGTTCTGCTCATCTTAAGACACTCTTAAGAAAAGTTTAAAAATGGGCAAAAGACTTGAACAGACCCTATTAATATCATTAGTTATCAGGGAAATGTGAATGAACACCATTGGAATGGTGAAAATCCAAAACAATTGACAATGATGATTGTCCAAAAGGATGTGGAGAAACCAGCATTCTCGTGTTTTTCTGGTGTGGGTATAAATGCCTTGGGAAAATGTGGTCAGTTTCATATAAATGTGAATACACATTTGCTCTATGACCCGGCAGTTCCAGTCCTAGGTATTTGCCCAAGAGAAGAGAAAATATATATCCACTAAAAGATTTGCACACAGGAGCAGCAGACTTTCTCTCCGTTGCTGGCCTTGAAGAAGCAAAGTCCCAGGAGATCAACACCTTCAAGGAAATGAGTTCTGCCCTGTGAGCCTGGGAGGAGACCCTGGGCCCAGATGAGACCCCGGCTCCTGCCAACACCCTGTAGCCAGAGAGACCCTGGGCAGAGGGCCCAGCTGCCTTGTGGAAGCTCTGAGATAATAAATGGGTGTGTTCTTAAGGTGCTAAAAAAAAGATTTGTACACATATGTTCATATCAGCTTTATTCATAGCAGTCAAACACTAGACACATCCCAGATGGCCATCAATAAGAGAATGGACAAATTGTGGGACATTCAGTCAGTAGAGTCCTGTTTAGCAATTAAAACACACACCAAAAACTATTGATGCTTATAACAACATGGGTGCATCTCAGAGACAGGTAAGCAAAGAGAAGCCAGACAGAAAATGAGCCTATTGTGTGATTCCATTTATATGAAGTTCAAAATAGGGACAATTAGTTTATCCTAATGGAAATCAGAAAATGGTTGATGGGGACAGAGGGGTCTTGACTGGAAAGGGGCACAGCAAGCTTTCTGCGGCATTGGGAGTATCCGTTTTCTGGGTGACAGTTACACAGGTATATATAATTTTACTACAATATGAACACTTAACGTTTGTGTGTTTTTTAAATATTAATTATACTTAAAACACCCTAAGTTTATTGTTAATTTTAACTAGAAGAAAATGTCCCAAATTTTGGGAATACCCAACTCCTAACTGTCCTAGGTAAAATAAGTTTCTTCAGTTTAATCACAGTCTTAAGAAAATTATGACTTCTAATCCTATCCACAATCAGATTTTTCATTAGAATTTGAATCCCTTAATGTCAGGGCTGTTCATTCAAGTGTTTTTCATTGCTACAGAAATAGGATTAATCCTTGCTTTATTTCTTTTTTCAAGAATTAGTCTTTTTCCCTGCCTTATTAAATTAGGTTTACCTATTATATTCTCCTTCTCATTAGCCTAAAGTCTTGAAGATAGGCCTGGTTACGTTGTGAAAGTTACTTTTGATAAACGGATTTAAAAGGCAGTATTTGTAAATGAAACATGTGCACAGTAACTCTGGTACTTTTTAATGTAATCTTAGGCAGCAATTTGTACATACTATGTATTGAATCCTGGCCAAATGCTTGAAAACATGTAAAAGCTCGCATCTTGGCCCTTCCCTACATGTTGAAACGAAAGCACACATGTTCGCATGTTTGAGTGCCGCCAAGCACCCCCAGTTTGCTCACATGGCTGCCCGGCGCTGTTTCCTGTGCTTCCATGTTCGGTGTCCGGCAATTAGATTGCCATGTTCCTTTTGTGAGTGCGTATATCTAAATGCTGTGCATCACCTGCATCCCTTGAAAATGGGTAGATGCGCTCTTCAAGGGGAGTCCTTGCTCCTGGCTCCTTTCAAAGTCACCCGCCACCCTCTCTGGATGAAGCTGGCGAGAAACACAGTGCAGTGACACATCTGGCTTTGTGCTCCTTTTTCAGTGTGTTAAACATGCTTTGGAGGGATCTTATAATACCAAGAAGTCGTTATTTACCAATTACTGTATTAACACAATAAAGACTAAGGGCTGCTGTTGTGTGCTTGGAGCGTGTGTGTGTGTGTGTGCGCGTGCGCGCGTGCGTGCGCGCATGTGCGTGCTCTGTGCTTTGTTTTGTTCTCTGTACTTCTGAGATTACACAAATACTTATTTATTTGGGAGGCAGATCCCTCTATGGAAACTCTGAAGTCCAGCAGCCGGATAGGCATAGATCTCAAAGCTGCCCATGTGCAAGGCGCATTTAGCGAGGTTTCTGATTGGGATTTTGAAGGTAGCATGCACCTGTTTCTGCTTTCAGGATGAAAAATGAGTTGCCAATTATTGTCGACATGTTCAGACATGACACTTCATATGGTAGAAGCTTGCTCAGCCTGCTTTATGCTGGGCCCCCAACTATGAAACCATCAATTCTGAGAAGGGGATGTGTTGGCAAGGAGGAGAGGAAAGAAGGGGATCCATCCTCGCTCCGTTCCTGTTTTCTGTGCCGTGTGGCCGTGGGAAGGAGGTCACTGCCTCTCGCCTCTGTTTCCCAGCAGAGCTCTTGAACAAGATGAAGTGATCAAAGCCGGGTGCCAGCGCATCCTCACAGTCTCATTACTTTGCAAGCTGCACACCCAGATGCTGCTGTTCCGCATCAGGCCTCACTGACTTACATTCATAACACCTCCATTACAGCTCACTTGGTGCCACTCAGAATTAACCAGTTCTTTCCTTTTCCTGGTGGTGTTTCTCCAATACCAGAGATGCGAATGGAAAGCTGAGTGTAACATTGCTGGGTGTAGAAGGCATCTTGCAGGCATCCCGGTTCGTTGACAAGAAACAGGATTCAAATGTTTTGTCACCACTTAAATCATTGGTGGTTTTCATTTGGTTGTGTGAGTGTTGGTTTGGAGGTATTTTTGAAGTCTTGAAATTTGAAGTATTGGGTTTTGCCAGCAGACCAGTCTCATCAACTCGGTCCTGGGAGTTCTTTGCAGTTAGTGGACTGACACGTCCTCATTTGTTGGTTTCTTCCACCAGTGAAGAGCTCATTGACATTTATTTCAGAAGGTGTTAATGCGACAACTTGGCTTTGGAGAACTTAACCATTGTCAGTATCAACACAACTATCCATCAAAGGTCTCTGACGCTTCATGCTCTATGGGCACTGGGAACAGAAACCTGAGTCTGAGAGACAATCCTCAGTGGCCTTATATTGTGGAGATCATTAGCTCTCCTGTGGAGGGTCAGAACCTCATACAAGAATTATACCTTTAACATTTGTTCAAGAAAAATTGCTGAATATCTCACATACATTCAAGTAGTTTCCAGAAACTGAAATGCAGAGAGGTGAAGAAAGCATGATGCCTATACATGGGAGAGAGATTAATACACAAGTGACTAAAATGTGGTAAACGCTAATGTAAGGGTGAAAACAAGATGTTGCAGGAATAGGGAGGGGAATCTGGATTGCAGGAAGAGGTGACCGGTGCAGGCTGTCTTCTCACCTGGAGGTTTTCTTACAGTGAGAAGAAGGAGGCTGGTTTCCACGCTAGCAATGGCTGGAATGGACGTGGGCAGTGGTGGGACAGACTCTGAGGCCATCAGGGAAGGTTAGGGTCAGACTTTTCAGTGCCGTGTCTTGGAAGGCAGATTTAATAAGAGTTGTGAAGATTCAACCACAAGTTCTACCTACTTGGGAATATATTTTTCCCCCCAATTATCTGTTAGATTATCACCATTAGAATTGTCTCTTGAATTGGTCATTGTTCCTAGATGTCTTCTGTCAAATACACAAGCATAATATTTGGCACATATGTATATGTTTGTTTTTATAATAATTATCATCACAATTTGCTATATCATGTTAATTACTATTTTTATGTGAACATTGTTAATACCCATTTGAAAAATGACCTCATGTTAGCTGACCATTAATTGTCTAGCAAAGAGAATGGGACATAGAGAAAACAGTAGTTTTGATAAAAGGGTGAGGAGGATTGAGTTCAAGAAACGTTTTGTTTTATGGGATGCTGTTTGGGGAAATCTTGGAGCATTTTAGCAGAGAAGGCGCCTTAGGCGCTGGAGGAGCACAAAAAACTGGCATGCTGGTTGGTCACTTAAGCCCCCTCCCTGCGGTCGATTTCATGGGACCCTCTTTTAATTGAAATGGTATAATATGAACTTCAAAAAATATTCCTAGCCCTGAGCTCTTTAAATGGCATCCTAAGAATTCACATGGTACAACATTCTACATGTGTGGGAAAGGGTGTTAGAGGCAAATTGTATATGGTTTATTAAGACAGCGTTCATCTGGATGTATGATTTTTGGTTTATGACTGTAACTGTGATTGTATGTACCCAAGATATAGGAAATTAACTCATACATTGCTAGTTGATTATTAAATGAATCTTTTAAGTATTTGTTCTTCTCTCCATTGCATTTTGTAGTCAACTTGCCTTTTGATATTCTTCCTGTAGCTTATTGTAGTGAAAAGAATCTGAAAATTACCTTGATTATGGATATAGTCCCCCTGGTCCACACACATAAAACTTCAACTTATTCTTTGAAATAGCTGCATAGTATTGCATGGCATTGTTCTACCATAATTTAGTTAGCCCATTCCCTTCTGACAGGTACTCAGGTTGTATTTCAAATGATTATTTTGACCGGGGTTTTTTTTTGTTTGTTTTTTTTTCTCTTTAAGGCTGCAGTGAAACAAGTTTACACACAAAACTTAGGAACTGGTGTGTTTGTTTTCATCGCATGAATGGGGTTTGAATTGTGACCAGCCCTTCTGACAATGTTGTATTGGGCTACTTAACCTCTTGGACTTATTTTTGCTGATGTAGGAAATGCATTATACTAACTCATGGGGTTTTTAGAAGGGGTGATGAATAATGTAGGTAAAGTTCCGGGCATGGAGTAGGACTCAGCCCTATACAGGGTCAATTTCTTTAGCGATCTAGTTGGGGGGTTAGGATTGGCAGAACCCAGATTACTTAACTTTGGAAATTATATTACAGCAGTGAATTTAAATCTGGCCTCCTAAGTGGCGCTTTTTTTTCCTCCTAAAGAAAAGGAAAGCCCATTTTGTGAAAAATTTCAACTTTTTGACTTGTATAATTTAAAAACATCACATTTTGGCCCAACGTTTTGCAGTTTTTGCTGCTAGTTTGGCATTCCCCAGAGGTGAGTTGAAAAGATTAGCGGTAGAACTTTTTCCCATTAACTCGGGGAAAACTACAGAGCAAAAAATTGTCCTCTGACAGAAATGTCAATCCATACCTCTGTGGAGCGTTTGGAAACTGAAGCTGAGAGCCGATTTAATAGGAGAAACGAAAACCAAAATGTATACACATCTTCACCTTTCTAACTGGTGGCAAGACAAGTGAAAAATATACTCTCAGAACTTGATGATGCAAAGAAAATTGGGTTGTTGCTCCGGAGAGTGCATTAAGGCTACGTCTTTAAAAGATTTGAGTGCTAAGCTTCTGGCCAAGTCCTTCAGAAAGCTGATCCATTCTTATTAATGATACATCTATTTGTACTTCATACCATAAAATCTCCCCTTTGTATGATGTAGCATCTGGGAGCAGATTTAAGAGAAAGGGAATGCTAACTAGGCCACAGATTTTGCTATAGCAGCTACCAAGAAAATAGGCGTATTTTCTTGTTTGAGATTCTTGATCTTTCTGATTTGTTTTTAAAAAACAAATTAGGACAACTCTTAATTTTTCCATTCTATAATGTCAACATAACTATCATAAGATAGTAAATATCCATGTAAGCAAACATTTTACTGGGCATAATCTTTGTAGGTATCTTTCACAGTGCAATGGATGTGTTCCAGCAAATTCTGTCTCTTCCTTTCCCAACCCCACCTTAGTTTTTCTATCTGTGAAAGGTGGTGATCAGAGAGATACTGTATAGGAATTAAATGAGGTTCCTTTATGCTCCTGGCACACCCCAAGCAGTCGATAGTTAGTTAATTATTATAGTCATCAATAGTTCAAGTTTCTCTTGAGTGAATTCTGTGTGTATGTTTTAAATTGATGCCCATCATATAATCCAATATTTACTTCCCCAGGGGATAATTCCTAGACATATAAAATTGCAACCGAGCATATACTATGCATCTAAAAACGTGTTTAAAGACATATGTTTTCTGTCAAATCATTAACCAACACTTAAGCAACACTACTCAAAATAATAATTCTATTTGAACATGCTAGGGAGTACATAATTTAGCTAGAAATGCATATGGAGGCTGTGCGTGCATGAATGCAGTTGTCGTTAGCTTACGGTACAGATCACAACCTTTAGAATATTTATATTAATTTGGGATTAGAGGCAATTACATCTTGGCAGTCTGTAATAAACAAACCAAAGTTTCCCTAAACATTTGTTCTGAAGTCATTTGGACTATAATTTTCCCCAGAAATAAAAATAACACTTGCAGTTGTCTAGGTGAGTCCTCAGAAGCCTGTTTAACCCCTGATTGTTTACGTTAAGAATGAAAGAGCGGGAGTGGGGGGGCAGGAGCAGCAAAAAAAGAAAAGAAAAATGAAAAAATGCTGTATTTGTCCGCATGTGTGTGTGTGATTTAAACTCTAGTTTTTAAAGGCAAACCTAGTCTCAGGTATAGCCTTGTTTCCATGGGAAATGTAGGACTCTATAGAGGGTGGGAAGGAAATGCAGGAACCTTGGTAAGAACAGCTCCCTCCCTATCTCCCAGTTCCCCCAGTCACTTTCAAGCTTTATTTTTTGTTTAACAGTGAGTGCAATCTTCTTTTCAAATGAAATCTTGTGTGGAAACCTAACACTTACAACTGATATGATGCTATTTTATTAATATAACTCTAGTTTATCAGCTTATATACAGACTTATTATCAAGAAAACAATAAAGCTTATTTTCATGAATACAACATTTAAAAATCAGGGGGCTAAGGATGGTGGCCACAGTCTTACATCAGCCTTAGCACCAAAATTATTTATTTGGTTGCACAGGGTTGTGATAATCCTGATTTGTAGTGATAAGTAGTGGCAATTGATAATAATTTTTTTTTAACAGCTTGCCTTGCAGTCTCAAGATCTACTCATCCATCAGTTTGATCCATATGATTAAAAGCAAAATAAGTTTCTGCCTCAAAGCTGAATAATTGACAGTATCTAATAAATCATTATATGGAAGTTGGGATGAACACCCAAAACTTAAAATATTAAAGCACAATCCTATATACTAAAAGCCTAATACGCTAAGTGTACGATGACCAGTTGACTGTTCAACCAATCAAAGCGTAATATGCTAATGATATGCTAAGGCTGGGAGGGCACCAGACGCAGGGCTCACGGCTCAAGGTAATGTGAGCCTCACCTGATTGGGACTGATTGGGCACAAGCCCGTGGCAGGCACAGTGGGGCCAGGATGAGTGGGAGTGGCAGGTAGGAGCTGCAGGCAGCATTGGACTGCAGGTTTCGGCCTGATTCCCGCAGGCCACCCCAAGGAACCCCACCCATGCACGGATTCGTGCACCGGGCCTCTAATATGAAAATAACCTCTGACACATCCTCAACCTCATCTCTTGCCATCCTCTCAAGAACCTCAAAGTTCATCGTTAAAGGGAGACCATGCCTTACATCTTCGTGCTTCTGCAGGTGTGCTCCTGCTGCCTCCATAACACAGCACACCTTCACCATTTCCTCCTGGCAAACTCATCCAGTGGGCAAGAGTCTCATATGTGAGAGCCTCTGAAATCTCCCTTATGTCTCCCTTTCCACTCCCCCACCAAAAAAGAAGGCACAATTAATTGCTTTCTCTGTGTTCATGTAACTCAAGCCATAATTAGAATCCAGTTTGCATTATAGTTGCCTATACACCTGTCTCCCTTCTAGAGCAAGAGCCCCGAAATGCATGAACTCTGTATACCCTGCCTTCAGTAATACTCTCCCGAGGTGTTCATTAATATCAATATTGCTATTTACTAAATTGAATTAATCTGTTGTAACATTTTTTCTTGCTTTTCAGCTCCTACTCTCAGAACGTTTTCACTGTAGAAGGGACCTTGAGTTAGTTTACAGTAGAAAAACCCTTGTCTAAAAAGCTAAGTAAGAATTACAGACTCTTGGGAGTTTGAAAGGCCCATTACCAAGGTTGTATATCAAGTTGCCTTGTGTGAATCTCGTTCACAGGTGAAAGGAAACATTCTTGAGGGCAGGGATTGTATTCTATTCTCTTTAATAGGTCTCCCCCAGCACCTGGCCTATGTGCTGCACTTAGGAAATCCATGCTGGAATAAATTCAGTAGCAAATGAGGGGATTGTGGCTGTGTGACAGTCTGTCTGCCTAATGGTTTGATTTATCTAGTGGCTGATGGTCTTCATTACAGGCTGTTAATAGAGGCTGATTTTTGTTGGACATTAGCTAATTGCCAGAGTGCATTTCCAATGCATGCCAGCACGAAGGTGAGCTTTCCTCGTGACAGTATCAATTGGGTAGTTAAGACTATAGCAAAATTCACAATATAATAAAATATTGTGTATTAAGGCATGCAAATTATTATTTATTTACTTTTGCTTCAAATGAAGTTTTAATATATTTAATTCTTTGGTCATCTTAAAGGAAACAGATTTGCTATTTAGTCTGCAAATGATTTTCATTGACATTTTTTCTTCTGTGCATGTTTTTTTTCCTTTTTTAAAAATTTAATACATTTTTATTGTTCAGATTACTACAGTTGTTCCTCTTTCCTCCCCCTCCCCCCGCAAGGCTCCCCTCCACCCTGTTCCCACCCCACACACTATCCTTACCTCCCCCCCACTGTCCTCATCTATAGGTGTACGATTTTTGTCCAGTGTCTTCCTGCACTCCCCACACCCCTTTCCCCCCGAGAATTGTCAGTCCACTCCCTTTCTATGCCCCGGATTCTATTATATTCACCAGTTTATTCTGTTCATCAGATTTTTTATTCACTTGATTTTTAGATTCACTTATTGATAGATATGTATTTGTTGTTCATAATTTTTATCTTTACCTTTTTCTTCTTCTTCCTCTTCTTAAAGAATATCTTTCAGCATTTCATATAATACTGGTTTGGTGGTGATGAACTTCTTTAGCTTTTTCTTATCTGTGAAGCTCTTTATCTGACCTTCCATTCTGAATGATAGCTTTGCTGGGTAGAGAAATCTTTGTTGTAGGATCTTGCTATTCATCACTTTGAATATTTCTTGCCACTCCCATCTGGCCTGCATAGTTTCTGTTGAGAAATCAGCTGACAATTGTATGGATGCTCTAGGTAATTAACTGTTTTTCTCTTGCTGCTTTTAATATTCTCTGTCTTTTGCACTTAGCATTTAAATTATGATGTGTCTTGGTGTGGTCCTCTTTGTATTCTTCTTGTTTGGGGTTCTGTGTGCTTCCTGGACTTGTAAGTCTATTTCTTTCACCAGGTGGGGGAAGTTTTCGGTCATTATTTCTTTAAATAGGTTTTCAGTATCTTGCTCTCTCTCTTCTTCTGGCACCCCCATAATTTGGATGTCGGTATGCTTGAGGTTGTCCCAGAGGCTCCTTACACTATCTTCATATTTTTGGATTCTTTTTTCCTCCATTTCTTTCATTTGTGGTCTGTTTCTTTGTGTCCGCATTTTCGCTGCTTCCCTGAGTTGGTAGAGTAGCTTTGTGTGGTAGGTGTCCTAAAGGGCCCAGTGGCTCAGCCTCCCCAGTTACCTGAGGTGGACACTCTTGGTGCACCCCTTTGTGGACTGTATACACAGCCTCGTTGTAGTTAAGTCTTGACTGTTGTTGGTATCACTGGGAGGAATTGACCTCCAGGCCAATTGGCTGTGAGGATCAGCTGTGTCTACACTGGGAGAACTTCTGTACTGGAGACACCCTTATGAGATAAGACTTGCAAAATTGCAAAAGCCTCTGTGCTCAGCTTGGATGGGGTGGAGTCTCAGGGCGGAGCAGACAGCATTGGCTTCCCGTCAGCCCTGCCCTATGAGGCCTCTGGGTCTCAGTGTCCCTCTGTAATCGCTGCAAGCACCTCTGAGAGAAAGCCGCCCTCAAGTTTCACCTGCTGCTAGACAATCCAGTTGCTCCCAGAATGAGTCTGGGTCCCCAAAGTCTCGCCCAGAACTGGAGTTCAGCGCAGTCGGGAGCTTCCGTCTCCCTCCCGCTTGAGAAAGCCAGCCGCCAGTCCTCTCCACACGTGCGTCTCCATACCTCAGTCTTTTGCAGCTCCTCTGAGTCTCCGTGTGCTTTTCTCTTTCCTTCTAGTTTTAGAATTTCCACTCAGCCAGCTTTCCTGTGCTTCTGGATGATGTCCATTTTGTCTTTTAGTTGTAGTTTTGAAATTGTTTGCAAGGCAGCAGTTTAGGTGTTTACCTATGCCGCCATCATGGTTTCTCCTCTGGAATATTGTGTATTAGATTGTTCTCATTAATTGGGAATTCCTTCAGTTCAGATTTCTGTACAGTGAATTTTTATGAAGGAAGGATTATTAGTATGTTAAAATACTTTATGAGCTTTGCTATTTTTGAGGACTATATTATTACTTGGGTTAATGTGGACAGATTTATATATTTTTCCACAATGAAAGTACATCTCATTAACATTTTCTAGTTGAATGTGGAAACATGACATCTTCAAGTCAGGTTGCTCTCCACAAAGAAAGCCAGTTAGATACTTCATAACAAGTTATCTTCTTATGAGAGCTGACGTACCTGCTTTCCCCTGGGGTCTCTATTGTCTGCCATACACGTCTGCATTCGACTTGGTTATAGGCATTTTCTGAGCAAAACACTGATGGAGCGAAAGCCTAGAGGAGGAAACTCCTGTGTGCATATTTTAAGAAAAGTGTAAGAGAGCCATTTCTTTTTCTAGCTGAATTAAAACGATAGTGATTGTCAAGTCCCATTAACCTCCCGGTCACCGCTTGCATGCATTAGTGACAGTGCCACTGTAATGTGGCACCATCTTGCCACGTTGTGGACACAGTTATGAAGATGGATAACAGTGCGGGTTCACTGTTAACTTTTGTTGTCAGGCAGGCTGAACGAGAAACTGTGGGTATTGGCTTTTGCTTTGATTTATGGAAAGGTTGCCACATGAAGAAGACATCACATAAAACAGCCCCGCTGGCAGCCATCTAATGCACTTGTAAGTATAGCAAATAGTAATGAACCCTCATTAGGTTCAGTATCCTCTCTTGCTACATTCTGTACTTCTGACGGGGTGGGTCCCTTAGCAGCACAGTATCTTCCCAAAGGAATGGGCCTCTCCTTTACTCTCACTTGGGTTAGCACGCTTCTCCAAAGCCTTCCTCTAAGGGTAGCTAGCAGTGGGATGCTGGCTTAAGGGGATCATTATGTAGTCGACTTGATGGTTCAGCTGTCCCATGGGGACAGCATTGAGTAATTACCTATTGGTTTTGCCTCGGGGTGCACGTGCGTGCACACTCTCCCACACAACCCCCACGGTGGAAGGGCTCTGAAATCCTCCTGGCTCCCAAGGATCTGTAGTAGCTCCAAGTAGAAGCAGGTGGCTCTTCTATAAAATGGCACCTATCGCTTCTTGCTCAATAGGACTTTTGTCCCCAAGGAGAATAGTCATTACTTTGCCTCAGTTTTTTCCTTTCAGTGCACTTTGGTTTGGTGGAGTGTCTTTTATGCTGTGAAAACTTTCCTTCCCTTTGAAATCTTTGTTCGATCTCTCTAGTTTGAGTTGTGTCTTAATATGCAAGAAAGGCAGCTGTGTTTTTCTTAAAGCAAATATGAGGGTGGGGGAAGGTGTCTCTGTTTATCCCTTGGACAAACACATTATGGGTAATGGCAAAAAAGGAAGGGGGGTGAAAGCTTGGGACCCCAGAAAAATTACGTACGTCTTTTCAACTCTCTGTAAAGCAGACGAGTGCTGTACTTTCTATGGCCACCTCCTGCAACTAGCATTTTCTGAAGAGCCGCAGCTGTGGGGACCAGGGCCAAGCACACGCACGGGAGAAATCCCACCTTTCTTTTGGTTCCCAGGTATAGACAGAGAGCCTGGTGTGTGTTTTCCAGCTTGTCTGTTTTCCAGGCAAAGCCACACTTCTAGCCATTAGAACTACCTCCGTTTTTGTTTTCCAGATTATTTTGACACCTTTATGTACCATCTGTCATTAAATTCTGGCAGGGTTTTGCCGTTCTCTGGTCTTCTGCTACTTTCTTTATGCAGGGGGTCCTTTGTGCACGTGTGGGAGACAGGCCCGTCTTGAGCGATAGACTAAAAGTACAGGCGGCAGCGTGTGCAAGTGATCCTTGGGAGCAGAACGTGGCCCTGGCCGGAGCATGTTGCGGCTAATAGTTCCTTGTTGCCTGGAAGGCTCCTGCTCCTGTTCCTGGAACGGCTCAGAGTGACCAGACAGTCCCGTGGTAAGCAGAAAGCACAGGCAGCCAGGGAGAATCACATTTGGCCCGTAACCTGTAACCGCAGGCAGTGAAATGCTCAGGAAGTCTCCCGCTTAGGTGGGGGGGGGGGGGGGGGGGGCAAATTACCAAGGTTGTATGCTAGATGGTGTCCTTAAGGGCTTTCTGGAGCAGGAGAGCAATGAAATTTGAAGCCAAATGAACGAGTATGTAAATATATGGGGAAGGTACTCCTAAAATGCTCATGCAGGCGTCTAGTGACTGCCACATGCCTTTACAGAGGAAAGTGGTGACAGTATCAGTCGGACCTCAAGTCAGCCTTAAAAACAGTCAGTTACCACTGGGGCATCTTCTCCCTGTTCTTTTTCTCCAGGAAGTAAAGAAACAGACTGCTAAGCCCAGATGGTTTTTGCTGGCTTTGCTTGCCTTTTAGAGGGATGTGGAATGAGTCAGGAAGGGGTATTATCTGGTCTCTTTCTTTCAGAAACCTTGAATTTTGTATGGCAAAGTACTTCTTGGAAGGAAGCCAGACCTCTAGTGAATTTCAGCCCCCAAAATACTCAACCTTCCCTGCAGGGCCCTAGGAGAGCAAAGCCAAGAGGGCCTGCCCAGTGCTGCCTCTCTCAAGGGAAACGGTGCAGGGGAGGCAAGTGAGTGTGGGTCCCCAGGCACCAGCTCTGCCTGACTGCAGTCGCTCCCTGCAGCATTTCACTGAGGATTGGGGGCTGTGACAAGGCTCGGCCTGGAGCCATGATTGGTTAGTGATCTCTGTCATTGGCATGGCATTGAGGAACTGGCATTGTTCCTTTGTTTTGCTACCTCTGCGTTAGAAGCATATGTAAAAACCTGTTTAGCTGATCATTGGCAGTGCCTGACCCAGGAATCCGAAGCTTGGGGAAAAGAAGAGGAAAGAGTAGAAGAAGGCTTCTAAAAGGCTGCATAATGCCATTTAGTATTTCTTCTCTTTTCACCTTTCCTCCTACCGGCAGGTTTAGGGAAATGGAATACAGTGGAACCTCGTTTCTTGAACTTAATTTGTTCCAGAAGGCTGTTTGAAAACCGAATCATTTTTTCCCATTAGAAGTAATGTAAATTAAATTAATTCATTCCAGACCCCCACATGAGTCCCTGTTTTAACCTTTCTTATATGCAGTACATGTCTAATGTATTGTTTAACCTATAAATAAACACTTTAAAAACAAAAAGGCCATGAAACGTAAATAAAAATTTAACAAAAAGAAAAGGAAATGTACAGTAAAAATTTCACAGTAATTATAAGCAGCAACAGAAGCAAAAAAACACACACCACCAATATCCTGAGATTTTAACAAGTGGTAATCTGACTCATATTTGTGCCTTATCTCCTTTGTCACCTAAGAGATGCATGATTGATCATACAGGTTATCAGCATGAGAGGGTTGTCAGGTTGAGAAGCGAATTGTTCGAAATGGGAGATATATGAGAAGCGAGGTTCCACTGTACCACAAAACTAGAGGACTCTTTCCTTCGTTACCTCTTGTCCTGGTGTAGTTCCTAGTGGGAGAGTCCCTCTCTTTCTCTCTCTCTCCCTTACTCCAGGCTACTTGAGCATCAGTGAGACTGTGACTGGCATTTGCAGGGACCTAAAAAATATCAGGGTAGACACAGCTGTTGGCAAATGTCCTTAGTGTGCAGTCATATCTGCCATTTTCTTAGAAATGAGTAAGAGAACATTTACACTCCGCTTTGATTAGCGTTTGTAATATGTGCAAAGATATTAACCTTCAGAACATTTCCGAAATGGTGAGTCATGGGCAGAAGCCTTAGTTTACAAATAGGGCAATAAAGACTACAGTCAGATGACCTCTTCTTAAAGACGGGGAGCAGCAGACCTCCACCCATCAAATGGTTCTTCCTTCAGTCTAAACAGTGGCACTTGCAGCTTAAGCTGAGGGTTAAAAGTGGTGCACTTGATGGTACCTGGTAGAAATTCATATGACAGTTGACTTACTCTCATGTTGAAAGTTTTACTAAAAGCCCTCAGTGCTTTATTTCATTATGTGTGGTTGTGATAAATAAAAAAAAAATGTATCTCATTACTGCATCCAGTTTAGAAGACAAACCAGTTACTCAGACCTTGAACTGAATTTATCGTCCTGAACAGCACCCTGATCTGCCTCGTCAGGACTCTCAGTCCTGAGATTGGAGGGGCTGGGGTAGCAGCCGTTCCTGGATTGCATTAAGCAGATGCATCTAAAATTTCTACTCAGTGTACTATAAAGCCACAACCATTCTGTGCCTCTTACTGTGATATATGAAATGAAATAACAAAACTTCACATTTCACAAGCTTTTTACATCCCAGGTTAGTCACGTGTGACTAACGTGTGAGCAGCACTCAGTCACGGTATCCGTCGTGGTTTTATTCTATGCAGGGTTCCAGTTCTCACTTGTCCTCCATAAAGGCTATGTTCAGGCATCCTTGATTTCTGATCTGGGTTTTCTTTGCATCCGGCATTACAGAAAAGAGAATTCTTCCATCCTGTTCTCTCCCCAATCCCTGCTTAGACTGGGCGGCGGGGTTCTCGCAGCCAGTGCCTGTGTGTCTTAAACCATTTGAAAGTGACATCAGCGCTCACCGTTTCTGACTGTCCTTTGCTGGTTAAAGTTTGGGGGTTAAGGCAAGGGTAACAGATCTCACTGTGAATAAACTTAAGTGTTATCTGACATTTCTAATTAACACTGATGAGGACTGTCAGCTCCTTTACAAAGTGGCATGTATGACACTGAGGACACAGATAGCTGAACCCAGTCCCTGGCCTGAGTACTGGTTTCATGGTAGTAGAACTTCAGTCATGTGCTGCTCATTATTCTTGAAATGTCCAACTTGTATTAGACAACTTGTTGTCACTTTAAAGCGAATTAAAGCAGTTTGCCATCGATGCCATTGAGTCCCCTCACTGCAAGTAGCAGCCCTGCCACCAGCAGTGGGCAGGTCTGTAATTACTGCACCTACAAGTCCATGTGTTCGCAGGGAGGACTGTTGCTCCCCATGAGGGCTTAGTTGTGGGGGAAAAAGACATACAGGGTTATGTTACTTACACACCCCAGGCGGGAGGTTTGATTTTTAACAGGAGTGCATCTTTGTCATGCCTTACCTGACACACAGGCAGGGGCCTCCTTTGCCACCACCCGAACACTTTGGGGGCACCTTCCAGCTTGTGAACAGTCACAACTCTCATGTGGCTTGTATTCTAAAACATGGATTTCAAGCTGGCTGTTTGAAAGTGGAAACCCATTTACCTTTGGAAATAAGGTGATAGCAGTTAAGTTCCAGAATAACCTACTGGAGTTTATTAGTTGAAATAATAATAATAGCAATTATTAAAAGCTTACTATGGGCCAGGCATTGTGCTGCGAGCATGAGCATTACCTTACTAATGTTTACAGCAGACTTAAACAGTGGGAACCAATGGAAAGGTTCCATCTTAGGGAGACTAAGCAAGTTGCTCCAGCTCCCATAGCAAGTAAAGAGTGGATCCTGGATTTGGACAGGTGTGTTTTAGATGCCAGGTCCTGTGTTCACCATCCTAGCAAATGGCTAACAGAAAAGCAGTGACTGTTCTAGCACCTAGCTAACGTTGGTCATGCTGCTTTATTGGAAAAGCCGATCTTGACTCCAGTGTGGATGTTAGCATCTGTCTCCCAGCAGAGTTTGGCTCGTCTTCCCCACACGTCACCCTTCTCCCACACAGCCACACCGGCTGACAAGGTGGCAGTGAGAATTGAGAGGGTGCCCAGGGGCTCTGTACGGAAAGGTCTGAGTGGCCTGTGGACTTTGGCAGATTGTATTAAGCACTGGGACTACTGCACTATACTGGACATACACTAGCTTTGCTCTCTTGGGCCTCAGGGTCTAATGGGAAAATGTCTAGTCACCCAAATAACTCGACAAGTATAGTTGTGCCACATGCTATCAGGTGCTGTGAGAGCATGTCACATGGAGTCACCTGGGTGAGTCAGAGTCAGCATCTCTGAAGGCTGAAATCTCCTTTCAGAAAAGAGGACTCGTTCCCTTGAACAGGTGGGTGCTGACTGATCCTATAAGACATCTACTGAAAATTACTGGATTTGGCTCAGTAGATAGAACATTGGCCTGCAGACTGAAGGGTCTCAGGCTCAATTCCAGTCCAGGCCATGTACCTTGGTTGCAGGCTCAACCTGGGAGGCAACCAATCAATATCTCTCTGACACATCAATGTTTCTCTCTCTGTCTCTCCCCTCTCCCTTCCACTTTCTCTAAAAATCAATGGAAAAATATCCTTGGGTGAGGATTAACAACAACAACAACAAAAATGCTGGATTTGGCGCCTGGCCAGTGTGGCTCAATGGTTGAGCATTGACCCAGGAATCAAGAGGTCACAGTTCGGTTCCCAGTCAGGGCACATCTCCAGGTTGTGGGCCCAATCTCCACTGTGGGGCTTTCGGGAGGCAGCTGATTGTTGTTTCTCTCTCATTGATGTTTCTCTCTCTCGATTCCTCTCTCTCAAAAAAAATAAAAATAAAAAAATTACTGAATTTGGCTACCTGGAAGTGTCTGACTTTAGCAAGGAGCCATTTTATTGCATGGTTGAGGGGAAGCCACTTTTGTGTGAATAGAAGAGAATAAATAGAGGGTAAGGAGGTAGAGGCAGTAGTTGTAAAGATAGTTGCTAGAGCTGTGCTTTCAACAATACGTTAGCCACTAATCATGTGTGACTTTTGATTTACATTTATTAAAATGGGGTAAAATTTAGCCTGGCTGGTATGGCTCAGTGGGTGAGTGTCGACCTATGAATCGGGATGTCACGGTTCAATTTCCAGTCAGGGCACGTGCCCAGGTTGCAGGCTGGATCCCCAGTGGGGGGCATGCAGGAGGCAGCCAATCAATGGTGTTTCTCTTTCATTCTCTGTCTCTCTCTCTCTCCCCTCCCCCTTCTTCTTCTCTGAAATCAATAAAAATATTTTTAATAGTAAGTTAATTAAAAAATAAAATGGGATAAAATCTAAAAAGCATTACTTTTCATTAATCACATTTCTGATTATCAGTAACAGTATGTGGCTGTGACCATTGTGTTGGACTGAGAAGGTGTGGAGCATTTTCAGTGTGGATGTTAGGAGCATCTGTTTCCCAGCAGAGTTTGGCTCCTCTTCCCCACACGTCACCGCTCTCCCACACAGCCACACTGGCTGACATGGTGGCAGTGAGAATTGAGAGGGTGCCCAGGGTGTAGGAAGGTCTATCAGCCAGCCCTGTTTTGGAGAATGTTGCAGTGCCAGTGAACATGACCTAGTAGAGAAGGAGGTAAAGACCCAAGGAGGGAAAAATCACACAGACAGTGGGCTTGGGGGAGGTAAGAACTGGATCCATGTGTAGGGATGGCTTTCTTTTTATGAGAGGCACTGTTCCTCTAAGTAGCAACAGAAAAGGTGCAGATTCAGATCTTACGATGGGAAGGCCAGGGAGCAGGCTCTTGATGTCTGTTTTGCTCAGTGAAAAATGAAAATGGCCAAGAGTGAAAAGGGTTAGAATTTTGAAGAGTTGGAGATGGCATGAAACAATCGTTATAAAGAGGGCCAGAGTGAATTTGCCACAGAAATGTAAATACATGGTTGGCGGAATTTAATGTCTACTTAGGAATTTATAACAATCCGAGTATCCCTGGTTATATTACTTTTCTCCAGAAACACTCAACTGAGAGCTGTAGTAAGGGACATTGGAAAGGCAGGCAGACGCTTTTAGATTGGTGCTCTGTGCAGTGGCTTACATGAACACTGCTGAAATAGAGCCCTTTGGAAGATGTGAAACTAATGGAGCTCAGCAGGGTGAATCCAGACCAGGACACGAATCGAGAGATGCATGGTTTTTCCTTTATGTGGGAATTACTGAGATTCCACCTCTGCAATATGCTCATGGATAAGGCCCATCGTTTGGATAATATGTTGTAGTAGTTTGCTTTCTATAGTTCATGGCTGGTCTTGTTAGTTTAAGTCTTAGCAGCAGCCTAGAGTGTTAAGGCCATTTGCTAAATCTTGCCTCCTCTGAAAAATGCTTAAATCCATAAGTAACCCCGAAAGGGGTTGCAATTATATGATGTATTGGAATTTAATACCTTCTGATGGTATCAGTACTGAATGATTTAGTTAATTAGAAACAACAAAAAAGGAACATGCTAGAATTTTTAAATGAAGGAGTAGTTGCATGGGTGTTCCAGAAACACACGTACAGTTTAATGTGATCATACACTCCACCTAGCTTGCACTGTTATTAGATATATAATGCTTGGAGGTACATCCCTTATTTATGGGGTATTAAGTAGGGAAACATTAGCTACTTGAATTCATAGTGTACCTGTCTTCCAAAAATTGGCAAATGGTGTTAGTGTGTGGTTAGTTGTGCTTAAAAGCTAGAGATGGAGCAGATTTATAAGTTAGCAACTCACCTTCTGAGTTATGCTTTCCCCTATCAGTTACCTTAAACATATCTGTTTCCCAAACGCAAAGAGACTTTCTTCTCATTTCCAGGGACTTTCAGGGAATTAAGAGATTAATATTTATAATATTCTGAGTTTCAAAGATGCAAGACACTGTGTACAAAGTCACGTTACTTGAACACTTTTTTAAAATGCCTCTTTTTGTTCAAGCCCTTTGAAATAAATGTAGTTCCTATGGAAACTTACCACTGTTGTAGATAGTGCCCTTGCACACAAGTGAAAAGTAACATAAACTCAAAGCATGATTCTATAATTTTATAACATGGCTTGGGAAGTGGGCATTAGGAATATGTGTAGTTGTACCCTTCGGCTATTCTACTGGTTCCTGTTAGATTATCTTTGGAAACAACCTTGCAACTGTCACTGTCTGTCCTCTAGTTGGAGGCCAGACTAGGTCAAGAGTGGTCTAGCAGAAGTTTCCATGAGTTCTTTTATTCCCAGCACCACAAGTAGACACTTGTGAGGAGGCAAGGGATAGGAGAAGTATTTTGGAAGTAACATTAGTTGTGGGAGGTGGAGAATCCCGACTGACTCCTAGAAGAGGTTGGCATTCACAGGGCATGTGTTTAGTGGGATCAGCTTGAAAAGAGGCAGCTGAGGTGAGGGCAGGAGAATCATTGGAGGCTAATAATAATAGTCTGTGATGAATTGACAGCTTAGCCTAGGGCCGTGGTCGGCAAACTCATTAGTCAACGGAGTGGCAAACCGCGGCTCGTGAGCCGCAGTTTGCCGACCACTGGCCTGGGGTAATGATGGGGAAACTAAGGAAAGTTGAAAGTAGGACTTTTCAAAGGAAGAGCTACTTTCTCAATGACTTTTTGAATGTAGAGTATTAAGTAAGAGCAAAAGAGCCAAAATTTAATGCATGACGATGAAATACCAATATTGCCAGTGGTGGCGGGGGGTTGGGAGGTGGATCTTGTTTGGATAAGAAAATGGAAATCAAATAAGTTGAATGTATTCAGGTGACGTTTAGTCTAGAGCTCTTAGAGTTTTGAATTGATATAAGAAGACCATCAGATCTAGGCCTGGCATCAGGTGGGTAGGGTTACTATCTGTATTTTATGAAGAGCTGAAGTCCAAAGAAACTTGAGATCACACAGCTACCTTCTGATGGCAAGCAACTGAAAAACCCATTCAGTCACACCCAGAGCAATAGGAGAGGCCCCCAAAGAGGGAAGAATAACTTCACCAAGAACACAGAGAAGAGCATTAGGGCAAACACCTGGGCTTTGGGGATTACTCACAATTAAGAAAGGAAGGGAGGTCGAGAGAGAGCAATAGAGAGAAGAATTGCATGGATAGAGAGTTTCCAGGCTTTTCAAACCTTGTGTTACATTTCACTCCATTGGTTTGCCCTGTGACTTAATGTGGGTATATTTTCTCATGAGGTTGCTGAGATAGTAAATCGGAAGGGCTTGTGCTGAAAGTTGACATGTTTGAAGGTATGTTGAATTATTTCCCAGTATACATTTTTATCTTTTTGTAGAATTTACATGTGGTGTTTCGTGTCTGGTGTCTCAGTGTTGTCTTAAGTTTTCAATCGTTCTTCTATTTGTGCCACAGAACTCATAGAAATGGATGTTAGTGGTTAAGCATCTTGGCGGAAATCAGACTTCCTAATAGAAATTTCGCAGGGCCTACAAAACACACACACACACACACACACACACACACACACACACACACTGCATTGTAATCTTAAAAATGAATTCTTTCTTGATAAGTAACATATGTCCATGCAAAGTGTAAACCTCCTTAAGTCTGTGACCTCTTAGCCAAGTCTCTTCCTTGGAAGCAACTGCTGTTACCAGTTGTTGTGTATTGCTTTAACTGTATTTTATGAATGTTATCAGCATATATATGTTAAGTGATTTTAAAATGAACTTTGAGCATATGCAGAGTAAGTAATTATAGTTGACCAATATCCATAAACTCCTATTTTTCAAATGCATTTTATATAAAGCTTTCTCCATTAACCATTAACCAGCCAATAATTTTAGCACATGTCCATTTTGAAAAGCAAGATGGGGCTCACACTACACGTTCCAAACACCAGTGTGAGTGTGTGAAGACGACCTACAGCCAATGCACAGATATGCCCCTGCCTTAAGTACATTTACTTTATATTTGACCATGTGCTGTAACGGGAAGTACAACTTGGGGGTCTAGGAGGGTCTCTGGCCTATTCCTTGCCGCCCTTGAGCATCTCCTGTGAAGGAGTCCCCTGCGCCTTCTGAGACTCCCCTGCGCCTTCTGAGATACCCCTTTGTGCCCCATTTCCATGCCTGTGTCTATTCTGTCACCAATGCCTGATACCTTTGAGAGGAGAATCCTTTTTCCATTTCCTGCTCCCTTTCTTACCAAGAAGAATTCCCATACTGCCAGATGCCTGCCTCATCTGCCTCCTGAGGTTTTCCACCAATCAGATACCTTTCACTGCTGCACTCCCAACCTCACGTTTTAGATTCTTTATGTGGACTTTCGTCTTTAACCAATAGATCTGTTCTTTCTCCTCAGTCACATCATGTCTGCATGTATTGTGCCCCCACCCCACCCCTCTGCTTTCTGCTCCTTTTGCCTTTTTTAAAATTTTTTATATTTTATTGATTTTTTACAGAGAGGAGGGGAGAGGAATAGAGAGTTAGAAATATTGATGAGAGAGAAGCATGAATCAGCTGCCTCCTCCACACTCCCTACTGGGAATGTGCCCGCAACCAAGGTACATGCTCTTGATCGGAATCGAACCTGGGACCCTTCAGTCTGCAGGCCGACGCTCTATCCACTGAGCCAAACTGGTTCGGGTGCCTTTCTTTAAAAGTCTGTTGAAAACTCTTTTTTTCATACAACCTTCACTATTTACTCAACTTCTGAATGCACACCTTTGTTGTTTGTTTTTTTCATCTTTTTTTTAGTGGCTTAACACAAAAAGCACTTATGACCTGTCTCATGGTTCTGTAGGCCTCATGTCCAGGTGGTCTTAATCAGGCGCTGTGCTTTTAGGGTGTCACAACGCTGGAATCAAGGGGGCAGCCAGCTTGGGTTCTTGGCTGGAGGCTCTGGGGAGAGTTTGCTTCCAGGTTCATTGAGATTGTTGGCAGAGTTTAGTTCCTCTCCTGCAGGCGTAGGACTGATGTCCCTGAGTCTTTGTCAGGGGTCAATCGGAATCAATCCCAGCTTCTAGGGACCACCCATTTCATTGTGAGCACAGCCTTCCTTACTGCTGCACTGATGGGAATTCCTTTGTCTGCTTGTAGAACATGTCCTTGTTGAATGTGGTTTGGCTTTCTGATCTCTATATAAATTTCCATAGGAATCTTTAGTCTATTAGTGATGCCACTGCCTCTAACTCCAGCCTTTTCTCTTTTCCTCCACTGCCTTTCTTTCACTTTTCTGTGTGGAGTGCCCTTCCATTTCACCCTAACTGCCGAGCTTCTCCCCAGTCTTCAAGACCCGACCGCAATTTTTGCATCTCATCTAAGACCTTTTCCAATCATCGCCATCCAGATTCAGTCCCCCCATTTCATATTTTCTCACTGCCTGGTACATGCCATTGAAGCAGCTCTTGTGGATGGTTGTCTCTCCCTCTGCCCTACACATGCACATACACTTACATGCACACACACACAACCGCATATATGCATATGCATGCACATGTACACACACATGCACAGCCTGGTATATAATAGGCACTCAGTAAAGGATACTGAACTGACCTAACCCATTGCCTCCCTTTCTTTCCTGCCCATTTTCTTATTTATAACTTTTCTGCCATTTCACTTCTGCCTTGTACACGATGCTGATTGATTTCAGAGAGGAAGGGTGAAGAAGAGAGGGATAGAAATATCAATGATGAGAGAGAATCATTGATCAGCTGCCTCCTACACACCCTCTACTGGGAATTGAGCCTTTACACATGCCCGGGAATCAAACCATGACCTCCTGGTTCATAAGTCAACACTCAACCACTGAAGCACTCCAGCTGGGCTATCTTACTGTTTAGAGATATAAACCTTGTAGCACATTGCCCAAATATGCCAAAGATACCATGGTATGGTGGAAAATAGAAATCAGCCAACTTATTGATTTCTTTTTTCTGCCTCATACCAGATGACTGACTTCAAACATATCTTCTCAATTGAATTAATATTTCTTGTTAAAGACATTATTACTTGGAAAGATTTTCTGGGGGAAATTTTTACTAACATTTAAGTTGTATTTAGCCTAAGTCACCAGATTTTAAGAAATTATTTATAAAACAAAAGGGTCGGGACCCTTGTTCTCTGGAGATACAGCAGAAGGTGGCCTTATTTTTTTTTTACATCCAGACCTTGGCAGGGTAAGCCCACTTAGCAGGATCCCACCCAGAGTATGGGGAAATGGGCAAGGTGCTACAGGTTGTCTGTGAGGAATAGAGTAAGGGTTGCTTGCTCAGGAAAAGGAGCCAGGCAATGGGGATCCCCATTGTAGAGTGACAGTGCCAGCCAACCCCACCAGCCTCCGTGTGGTCACATGCTACCACATTCCCACTCCTCCCATAAGTTTGCCCTAACTGCCCCATTATTTCCAAGTAGCCAATATTACTGAATAAGGAAGAAAACTATGTTGCAAAATTGGAAAGCTTTTCATTCACCGTATAGTCTAGTGTGGTCTTGCTCAGATATTGGTGTACGTGAGGCCTCTTGGTCTTAAAGCAGGGCACCTTTGTGTGTACAGCCCTGCATTGTTCATTGCATATGGGTGGATGACCAGAAGTCCTGTCTTTGGGATCTTCCTGGTTGAATGACTTTTACTCTCAGGATCCTAAAAACTGGAGGAAGACTGGCCGTGCTTTCCCCTCCCTGCTTGGAGGTCACATTTGCATCCACATTAGTGAGCTGTGGTTCTGACATCTTTTCCCAGTCAACAATGGTATAATATTAAAAATATTTTTATAAATAGTGCTCTTTGAGGCCTTGAATGTATAGGATAGAATTCTGTAGACTCTGTCTGAAGCTGAGTTATTCCTTTTACCACACTCAAGTTGAATCTGCTGGTTGAGTGATATGACACTCATGGTGAGTAACCATCTACTATCAGCTTGATGGGTTCATTGAACTAAGTGCTGGACCACGTGTAGCCAAAGCCAGTGTTCCCTCCTCAGAACAATAGAGGGCTCTTGGTGTTTTTGTGTTGAGATGATACACAGACTCACAGCTAGCATTCATCATTTTAGAAAATAAATGTTTTTTAAAAAGCCTTCTGGTTTTATGTTTTCATTTTTTAAGATTTTATAGCAAAGTGTATATAAAGACAAATTGAAACAAAGAAGCCTTTTGGAGATGGTTGACCTCTGAAGTATAATTATAGAAATTTGATTACAGCTCATATAGCTACATCATTAATCAAGATGGTTAGCAGTTGTTAAGAATGTCAGAGAAGCTTGAAATTAAGTTTTTCAGATCTTGCATTGTTAGAAAGAGACTTTACATTTTATTCTGAGAACTAATATTAGAATATTGTAGTTTAAGGTAAAATTTAAAATGTTAATAGAATACATTTGAGAAATACTTCCTTTATAATGCATTTTGTAATAGCTTTATTGCAATGATAAGAGAAATGAGGAAGTTATTACATATTTTTAAATATTGGAAATGTGCTCAGTAGTTTTAGTTTGTGTTGTAAAAGAAAAGCAGAAATTCTGACCACTGGGCTTAACATTGAATGAAACCTTTAGTAGAGAATAAAATTAGAGGTCTTGATTGTGCCATAGGCATTAGAGCTCAAGATTTAACTCAGCATGGTTGTGTTGTATGCCTGCTTTTAATGTGGTAGATATTGTTTTATGAGACCACCAGATCCCATGAAAGATGCATTGTCTGTTGCAACCTGTTGAAAATCAGAATTCTCCTTTTAGTGCCAGCTGTTCTCATATCCATCCATCCATTCATCCATCCTCCCCTTCCTTCCTCTCTGTTCCCTCTCTCCCCTTCCCCAGCTCAGGGTACTTACTGGTCCAAATATAGGGGAAGGATCCTTTTTTATGCACTTATGGTGAATGACTTTTGTGTGCCCAAGAGCTTTAGGAATTATGGCTGCTAACTGTCAATAATTAGAGGACTTCTGTGGTCTTCTATGTGGGGAATGGTATGAGGAGAGCTGTTTCCATATTTTTTCTTTCTCTGAAGTTACCTTATTCTAGCCATTTATACTGGTCGAACTAAAAAGATGGGTAGATAGTTTCCTTGGAAATAATAAAACTCAGACCCACATTTAAGAAGTTTCAAAGACATACAAGTAAGTAGGAGAGGCAGCCGCGAAAACCAACAGCTCTAAACAGGTACTGGAGTATAAATGTGTTTAGAGGCTCAAGGCGGGGGGCTCTGAACACTGCTGCTCTCCACTTCATTTTACAACAGTGTTTTCATTTCTCTTTGACCAATTAATTAATCTTACCGGAAGCTATTGCACAAAAATAATCAGAAACAATAGTAATAATTTATGTTTATCGCCATGTTATTTTAAGCACTGAAAAATTAGAAACAGTCTAGATGTGTTATCTTTATTCTTTTTCCAAAGTTTCTACAGTGGACCTGTCAGCGTCATGAAAAAAATACTTGGCTATATTTTCTTAGCTGCCTTTTAAATGAATATTAGTATTAACATTATTTTATTACATTAACTAGAGGTTCGGTGCATGAAATTCGTGCATGGGTGGGGGGTCTGCTCAGCCCAGTGTGCACCCTCTCCAATCCGGGATCCCTCTTACAATCTGGGACCACTGGCTCCTAACTGCTCACCTACCTGCCTGCCTGCCTGGTTGCCCCCAACTGCCCCCCCTGCCAGCCTGGTTGTCCCACGCAGCCTTCTGTTCAGTCATTTGGTCATCCTTCACTAACTTCTGGCTTTGTCACCCCAGGCAGCCTGTTGGTTGTTACTGTTACTGTGGTGGCATTCCAGACAATTTGCATATTCCTCTATTATTAGTATAGATACTATAACAAAATAGTATTGTAATCACATGTGAAAGGATCCATCTAAAGTCTCAATAATTTCAAGTAACCACTAATCTGGACTTTCTTCATTTTTTTTTTTAATTTATCTTTGTTTCTTTGTTGTTGAAAATATTACAATGTTCCCCTTTTTCTGCCATTGACCTCTCTCTGCTCCCCCTCCCTCAAGGCCTTCACCGCACTATTGTGTCTGTCCAAGGGTTATGCATATCCTAATATATAAAAGGCCAGGGTTGTAACAACTGATCACGACCGAAGGCTGACCAACCCGGAAGTCCTTCAGTCAGTGCTGGGTTGTTGTGGCAACCCAGCACTGACTGCCCCACTGCAGCCTGGTGACCCAGCATTGACTACCCATGGGGCTGAGACCCAGAGAGAGAGGCAGGGTCTGATCTGCAGCTTCAGTGGCAGCTGTTGATCAGTACTTGCCTCTCTCTTTCTCTCCCTCTTTCTTTCTGAGCTTCACCAGCAGCTGGGCTTTTCTTTCTCTCCCGGCCTGTGTGGGGGCTGCTGTTCAGCCCTGCCTTTCTGATCAGGCCCAGAGATAGGCCCGGAGATGCTGACTGGCATAGGAACCAACCAATCAGAGCCAAATGTGGGTGCTGTGAAGAACCAATGGCTGTCTAGGAGGCAGAGCTTTTGACACTGACTGGCATAGGAACCAACCAATCAGAACCAAATGTGGGTGCCGTGAAGAACCAATGGCTGCCTAGAAGGCGGGGTTTCTGACTGGTATAGACACCAATCAATCAGAACCAAATGTGGGTGCTGTTGGGAGCCAATGGCTGCCTAGGAGGCAGAGCTTCTGAGGCTGACTGGCATAGAAACCGACCAATCAGAGCCAAATCTGGGTGCTGTGGGGAGCCAATGGCTGCCTAGGATGTGGAGCTTTTAACACTGGCATAGAAACCGACCAATCAGAACCAAATTGGCCAGCAGAGGAGGGCAGTTGGGGGCAAGATCAGGCCTGCAGGGGAGGTCAGTTGGGGGCAACCAGGCCGGCAGGGGAGGGCAGTTAGGGGCGATCAAGCAGGCTGGCAGAGGCAGTTAGGGGCAACCAGGCTGGCAGGGGAGGGCAGTTAGGGGTGATCAGGCAGGCAGGCAGGTGAGCAGTTAGGAGCCAGCAGTCCCAGATTGCAAGAAGGATGTCTGATGGTTTAGGCCCGATCCAAACAGGTATCAGGCCTAAACCGGCAGTCAGACATCCCCCAAGGGGTCCCCAATTGGACAGGCTTGGCTGAGGGGAACCCCCCCCCCTTCGTGCACAAATTTTGTGCACCGGGCCTCTAGTATACATATAAGTTCTTTGGTTAACCTCTTCCCCTTCCTCTGAGATCTGTCATTTTGTTCCATTCCATGCTTCTATGCCTCTGGATCTGTTGTATTCATCAGTTTATTTTGTGCATTAGATTCCACATACGAGTGAGATCATGTGATGCTTGTCTTTCTCTGACTGGCTTATTTTGCTTAGCATAATACTCTCCAGGTCCCTCCATGCTGTCTCAAAGGTGCATATTTTTCTTCATTGTCTTTGATGAATATATATTTTAAAATGTTGATTATATTTCACCAATTTCTTTTTACTAAATGTGTTTTGGGATAGCTACTCTGTCTCTCACTTCCTTATTATTATGCTGAATTCTCAAATTTATATTTTATCTTTCTCTTGACATTTGTCCTTCACTATTTCTTTCTAAATCTTATTTACATGCAAAGTAATTAATTTGTTTAAATGTCTCTTGCAGCGAAGATTTAATTTATCTTCTTAGATATCTTGAAATTCTGCCTTTTGTTATTTTTGCCTCATAGAGGCTTTTTCCATCAGCAGGAATGAAAGCCGTCAATAAAAATCAATTGCTGACACAATGACTGTATGGAGGTTTACCATAATGCGTATTGGAAATGTCTTTGAAATCCTTTTCCTGAATGGAAGGTGCCATGGCTTGTGTTTTATGGCTTTCTAATGTTAGACCGTAATCTCATTTAGCATTTTCCCAAAGTGAAAATGTTGCATTAGGGCAGCATAACAAGCATTGCAGATCAATACGAGGCAGAGCTTTGCCCTATAGATTAATCCAAGAAAAATGTGCCCGAGTCTCCTCCAGGAACTGGGGAATAGTTATGTTGATCTCCACTCCTTCCCCCCTTTCTGCCATCTACTCACCAAAGCAGGTTGAAAAGTATACAATAAGAATTTCAGATATCTTACCGCGCGTGCACATGCACACACACACACACACACACACGCTCACGCACACACACGCACACGCACACGCTCACATTCCAGACCACTGGATAGGAAGTCAAGGGCCCTGAGAGTGAGTAGCATTGATTTGTGGTGAAAGTATATTTTGACACATTTCAAAAGGTAAATAACTCAGGACTTTAACTTGTATGATAAATAGCTCAACTCAGGGTAAATGCTTATATACAACTTAAATGACCTCTTTCTAAGGAGTTCATAGCATTAGATGAGTCCCATTGTGAATCATCTCTTTAAAAGCAAAAAACCAATCTTCTGTATGAAGTGCAAAATGTGGAAGCTAATTCTTCGCAGTTTTTACCTCTAGGTAACAGGGAAGGGCTATATATCTGGTCAGGGTTGTTCTAGTCTCTTGTCCCCATTCCCCTTTTAAAGCTAAGATATGTTGGGCAGAGGATGTTCCTCAACACTAGGAGTATAAATGTGTTTAAACTCCTGCTTTCCTGGGAACTAATATGGGCATTAATCATGTGTGTGCGAGGTTTGGCTGACCTCTTCGAAGTCATATTTTATTCAGCATTTACCCAGATGTGCATCTTGCTGAAGTCTGGGCCTCTGCTCTTGGAAGCACAGCTGACTCCTTTTAGATGCTGATGCTCACGGCAGGGGATTAAGGAAATCCATGTCCAGAAAAATCCACAGACATCTGAACTTTGAAATCTTAAAGAGAATTGAAACTCCTGGGATTGGATTTCAATTCTTTTCTTCAATATTTGGCAAAGCGGTGAGGGAATGAATAAAAAGTAAAAACAAAGCTATGTAAAATTTGTGGGATTATTTTTCCCCTGTATGTCTGCTTTCTCTAGAGGGTAGTAAGAAGTAAATTCCCTCAGGGACCAGTAACATGGTTTGCATTTCAGTTTTCTATTGTAGCAAAATATATATTGGCTTAGTGTGTTGGATAAAAGTAATGAGGAGACAAATTGTCACCCAGGGGTTTCCTTATTGATGAGATACAGTCCTCCTGTGTTCTCTAGGGGTTTTTTAGAATCCATTAAATTTAAAATAATGCTATTTCAAGATTACTGTGGCAATGACAAAATTTAAATTTCAAAAAAAAGAACTAGTATGAGAGACTGGAAACCTTTTGTATTAAGCAAACCTAATTTGAAAAAAATATATGAATTCCTAGATTAAAAGTGATAATAGTATGTATTTTCTGTGTGTTTAGTTCTTATAATCAAAATTCCTCTACCATCTTAAGACTGTTTTATTTTGGTTTGTATAAATCATTTGATTTATTTTGTTATCATTTTTCATGTGTATAAGATAAACTTTTTTAGAAGCACTTAAGCTAGGTACTGCATATTCCTGAAAGCAATCTAACTAAAATTTGAGATTTGTAAGTATTATTAGAAAAATGTGAGCCCAGGAATTAGACATTATTCTTTTCTCTCCACCCATTTGTATTCTCAGCAACTAATTGCATGACTTCTCTAAGAGATAGCCTTATCAGTAGCGGAGGTCACAAAGAAAATAAGACAGTTCTTGAGATTTGCATCCTAATAAATGTAGGCTAGTCGCATAGTGTACATAGATTATAGTGAGCATTAAGTGCCCAGTGAAAGACTGGAAGACTGTTAATACAAGGTCAGTGGGGTCACCATAGAAAGGGATAGACTCTACCATGATGGGAGAGGGAGTGAAATCCATATAGAGAAGGTTTCACTTAAAAGACGCATGGATATTTTCCACGTGTATGGATGGGAGTTTGGGTGCAGAGCATTCCCAAAATCAAGTGCCAGCCACATGAGCTAAGATGTGAAGGGACACGTGAGAACCAAACCCGGAAATGGTGCAGATGCTTGGGGAATGAAGGCTGAAGAGTCGGCAGGAACCCAATGAAGACCTGCTGGTTGACCTTGTATTTTATTTACAAAGCAGGAGGCTGTCTCAGATTTATGTATTAGAACCTTCTGGAAGAACCTTCTTCTGGAAGGCAGGAGTTGGAGGTGAAAGCTAAGGGAAAGAGAGTGCAGTTGGGAGGTCACAGAATCCAGGATAGAAATGTGAGGATAGTGTGTATGGGGAAAGAAATCAGAATGTAGGGTCTCGAATTTTGTGACCCGGTGGGTGTTGGGGTGGAAGAAAGAAGGTACGGCTCTCAGGCTTCTGGTCCGGCTGGCTGGGCCCAAGAGTATGTGTACCATTTGCCTGGTCCGGGCTTTGGTCTGGCGGGAAGGTTTTAGTGTCCAGAGAGGCTTGTGGTGGTGTCAGCTAATGAAACCAATTTCAGAGAAATTGTTTACCTTGTATATCTTTCAAGGTTGAAGAAAATTACTTCTCTTGAACTTTGTTTTTTACATTTGAAATATTTATCTTATTTAATGTTTTATACCTTCTTTGGCCTGGACCTTTACTCTGACTGAAGACCATCTGCCTCAGTGATCCCTGTTTTTGTTTTCAGGAGGTATGAGGTTCACCCGGTCTGTGTGGATCTGCAGGCCAAGATTCTCCAGTGCTACCGCCAGAACACCCAGCAGACCCTCAGCTGCTCTGCGCTGGCCAGCCAGTACATGCGCTGTGTCAATCAGGCCAAACAGGTGGGTGTGCATCCGCTCCCGGCACCAGTGGAAGTGTGCCTAGTGTCATGGGACAGTGGTGAGGATGTCATGGGCTAATGTGTGTGAAAAAGCTTTATAAACCAAACTAGTCATCATCATCAAGAATTGTCGTGACAAGTTGGTTAGGCTGTAATCAACTTCCATCCAGATGGTTGTAAGAAGAGCCTGTATTCGCCTTGTGCTCAACTCCTTACTTTCAGAAAGAAAAAAAAAAAAGAGAGATTTTTACTACAATAATACTTTTCCCTGTCGTTCTGAACTTTTGTCCTCTATAGTAATTGTGTCTTCAAGGTCATTGCTCCCTATTTCTGGCCAATGCTCAGAGCCAGCAATAAGGAAAGATACAAGTTTAGAGGCCAGCAGCTTCGGGTCTATAAGCAACAAGTAGTCATGTGGAGAGCCTAGTTTCAAACAAACAAGCATAAAACTAAAACAAAAACCTACCATTCAATCTTCTACCAGTTGGTAGAGTCCACTCACTTGGCCAAGGAAAGGGAGGCCAGGAGCAGGATTTAGGAAATATTTCCATCACTTTTTATACCAGAGCTATATTCTTCTCTGGACCCTTCATTATCAGAATAAGATTATGTTCACAGGATATGTGTTTTCTCTCATTTATGTACTTTAGAAAGCTCATGATGGCCGAAACCGGTTTGGCTCAGTGGATAGAGCGTCAGCCTGCAGACTGAAGGGTCCCGGGTTTGATTCCGGTCAAGGGCATGTACCTGGGTTGTGGGCACATCCCCAGTAGGGGGCGTGCAGGAGGCAGCTGATCGATGTTTCTCTCTCATCACTGTTTCTAACTCTCTATCTCTCTCCCTTCCTCTCTGTAAAAAATCAATAAGAATATATTTTAAAAAAGAAAGAAAGCTCATGATGAACTCTGAAGCCAGTTGTCAATTCTGATAATTGCCTATCATTTAACTGATTTAACAGTTAGATGTAGGCTGTTCTGAGACAGAAATTGTTGGAAACCTTGATTCTTTCTGCTGCTAAACTCCCTGGAGTTGACCTTCTAGCCCAACTAAATCTGGTGTTTGAGCTACACAGCATGCCTTTCCGCAGTCTCATTTGCTGTAGTTATAATATTACCACTTAGCATAAATTTTTAACATTCCATCTGATGGGAGGGTTGGTATTACCTGCATCGCAGGGCAATAACAGCAATGCTAGTGGTCCTCCTTAGCCACAGTTTCGCTTTGTACAGTTTCAGTCACCCGAAGTCAGCTGAGGCCTGAGAATATTAAATGGAAAATTCCAGAAGTGAACAATTCTTAAGTTTTAAATTGCACTGTTCTGAGTAGTGTGATGAAACTTTGGGCGATCCCATTCCATTCTTCCTGAGATGGGAATCGTCCCTTTGTCCAGTGCATTCACACTGTACATACAGTACAATAAGATATTTTGAGAGAAAGAGAGAAGGGAGACCACATTCACTTAACTTTTATTACAGTAAATTGCTATAATTGTTCAATTTTATTAGTTATTGTTGTTATTCTCTGTCTAATTTATAAATTAAATTTTCTCATAGGTATGTATGTGTGTATAGGAAGTAACAATATAGTATATCTGTGGTCTGTGCATCCACTGGAAGTACTGGAACATATTGCAGATAAGGGAGGAACTGTTACCAAGATGATTAAAAGCCTATGTTGTCTTTGAAAGCCTGATGGCTTGAGGCTTTTTTCTATTTCTTGCTTATAGTGACACTTGTATAGCTCTTAATAGTATGCCAGAGAATTTTTCTTTAAAGGTCTTCAGTAGAAATAATGTTGATATTGTTGTTAGTACATTGTATTTGCAAAAGCAGCTTCTGATAGGCTCTTTACAAACCTGGCGTTCAATATTATTACCAACGGAGCATTTAGGACCTGCAATTTGGCACATGGGTTTTTCGGACCTGATATCAGTGCTGTATGGCGGTGGAGGTGGCAGCCAGGCTGGGAATGGCCGTGATAAAGTGGATGTTTTGGGGCTGGTGTCTAATCCAGGTGCCTGTCTCCCCAGTGTGATCTGTAGCATCACTGTAGTGGCAGCTGCAAGGGTGTCTGGGGTATTGACTCCATCCTGCCTATCTGATGTGTTGAACCATCCTCACATAGCCCCATGAGATTGATGACATACATCTGTAGCATAAAATAAAGTTAACTGTGACACAACCAGATAGGCCATGTGGGGCAATTGAGAGTTCAAGTGGGCAGATCTGAGTTTATATCTGAGCTGTGTCTCTTACTAGCTCTCTGACTTTGGGCCTTGATTTTTCTAGTATGTTATTTGGGGCAATGTTATCTCCAGTGTTGTTGTGAGGATTACATTTATATAAAGTATTCATAAATCTTATTTTTTCCTTTTTTTCTCAGTTGTATATTTCATGCTGAAACCAACTGAATGGATTAGACAAAAGCATCAGATTATTAGTAGTGATTCCAAGAGACCCTCCTGTCCCCCTACCCAATCTGCAATATGATTCAGCACTGTTTTCAGCAAATATCTTTCCAGTACCTATTGTTTTAACCACTCTTACGTTCAGGTATTAGGGAGTATATAACACTGGTAATATTAAAAAGATAGATGTCCACAAAATGTTCTTATCCTAAAATGGGCAACACTGAAATGGGCAAGAACCAAGAAACATTAATACCTTGTATTTCTTTCTATAGTACTTTAGATTTCAAGGTGATTTCACATCCATTCCTCCACTTGTTTTTTGGTGTTTGTTTGTTTATCCTTACCCGAGGATATGTTATACTGATTTCAGAGAGAGAGAAAGAGGGAGGTACAAGAAAAACATCAATCGGTTGCCTCCTGAACAAGCCCCCAGCAGGGATCAAGCCCGCCACCCAGGCATGTGCCCTGACCGGGGCACAGGATGACGCTCCAACCAACTGAGCCACCCGGCCAGGGCCTCTTGCTTGTTTTTGATGACAGCCTGAGATGTAAAGAGAGATGGTTTTGTTCTCTTCATTTTACAGTTGAGAGAATTGAAACCCAGGGAAGTCATGATGGTAAATTTAACAACAAGACCAAAATATACCTTGCCATCAAAACAAAAAATTTAAAAGTAGTGTTTGACTTTTGAGTTGGGTGCATGAAGGTGCATCCATCATCCACTAATACAGATCTAAGGCAATGAGGGAAAATGCGTACAATAATCATGAATTGAAGGGAAACACCGTGAAAATCAAATTAAGTAGTTCGTACTAGAGAGCTGAGGGTAATCAGTGGGGGAGTGGGATTGCAAAGGGCAAGCAAAGGTGTAGTTCCTCACGGCCCCATTTTAAGTCTTCGCCAAAATGGCCACAGGGAGTTCTATCAGCACTTTCGTGCATACTCTTCCTCTGATACCACCTTTTCCTTTTTCTCCTTGTTAAGTTAGTCTGAGTGCTGTCCCCAGCGCTCCTGTTGTTAGAAGAGTCTCTGACAGGACATCTGGTCTTGGTCATCTACTGCAGTTCCTGCCTGGGCCCCACCCCTTCTTATGTTTCCTTGTTACATCCAAGAGCAAGCTGGACACGCCAACATAGAAAGCATTGACCATGACAACAGCCCATTAGGTTGCCTTCCCCATTTCCGGTGTAGTGCGTGAGTTTTCCCCTTGGAATAATTCCAACAGCCAAGTCCACTCCACTTTTAAATGACTCATAAGATGAGGCTTTCACTGGTGTCCTTGGGGCATTGTTCTGAGACAAATAGACTTTAATGATAGGAAGATTTCCGGATATTCCTTAGCCTTACTTTTCTCCTTTCATAGTCATCCACGGATTCACATCAGTCTTTTTTCAGCTATTCTTGAACAGTTCCTCATGGGTTGACAGGAAACCATTAGATTGCTACTTCCAACATAATAGGTATGTGCCTTCACGGAGGTAAAGAGATATTAAATTGCTGTAATTATTATATCAAAGACTTAAAAGCTACTGGCCAGCTAGATGAGATACAACATTTAAAAATATAGTCTATCAATTGGTAGACTTCTCTGTCTTTCATTTCTCATATCTGCTTAGCCTCATGGCTTTCTAAAAACTCCCCAAGATTGAACTACCTGTTCTTTACCATTAAAACCCTATTCCCATTCAGTTTTCACTTACCTACCTTACAGGAGACTGGAAGGGAGGGGGAGGTGGGAAGCCAATAGTAATTGGCCACTAGTGCCCCAAATGTGCCCAGGTTCTGTTTATAAAAAAGGTGTGTGTGGAAAGGGCTTGCTCCCAGATCTGCATTCCTGTGCTCCATGGGACACCCCACTCACTGTTCCTCAATTTACTTGCAGAATCCAGCTCCTGGGGGTGGGGAAGGTAATGATTGTAAGCATTCCAGCTCTTGTCTCAGCCCTGCTGATATTGACAGAAACCTGCAGAGCCAGCTAGACTTCTGGGAGCAGTCTCTGATCATTGGAGGGTAGTTTGTGGGAAGTGCTGTAGCCAACACCAGCCTGGTCATGGCGACCTGGGCTTCAGTTGCTTCCTTGGGAAATGAAGTATTTGAACTAGGTCAGTGGTCGGCAAACTGCGGCTTGCGAGCCACATGCGGCTCTTTGGCCCCTTGAGTGTGGCTCTTCCACAAAATACCACGTGCAGGCGTGTACGTACAGTGCGATTGAAGGAATATCCTAATTAAGTTAATAACAATGTACCTACCTATATAGTTTAAGTTTAAAAAATTTGGCTCTCAAAAGAAATTTCAGTCGTTGTACTGTTGATATTTGGCTCTGTTGACTAATGAGTTTGCCGACCACTGAACTAGGTGATGCGCGAGGGCCTTCCTCTGGTATCTAGGACGATTCTCTGTCCACGTGTGAGAGCAGGAGGCAGTGCACACAGGCGCACCTGTTGGTGAGCACTTTGATGAAGGAGATGTGGCTCGTGGGTACCAGCAGCACCCCTGCTCTGGGGGCCTCCAGCCTGTGCGATTCTGCTGTCAGCCGGAAGCTTTCACTCTGGAAGCACAGCTGCATTTCCTATCGGTCTGCCTGTCGTCTGGCCTCCCACAGCTGCACCCTTTTCTGGGAAGTTGTACACCTGTCAGCCCTGGGGAAGCAAGGTGACAGAATGAACTTGGGAGGGGGTGAAAACAGTTTTCCAAGTCTCTCCTAAGTCAGTGAAGTGAAAAATGGGAATCCCAGCGCTGCCTGGCAGAGTGTAGGCTACCAGCTAATCAAGTGCATTCGGAAATGCAGGCCAAGTACCTTAGCCACCCTAGGCCCCTCTGGACTGTGATGGCTTTCATCCTGTGTGCTGTGGGTGGTGAGGGGTTGTGAGGTCAGAGCACAAGAGCCAAAGAAAGTCCAGGACAAGAAGCAAGGGCCAGACCCAGGAGATGCCTGGAGGACAGAGGCAGGTGGAGCCCGGAGGCAGGTGATGGAAGCCAGGCAGGAGTCGATGAACCACGGCAGAGGTTGAATTCAACAAGTGGGCAGTAGGCAAGCAAGCAGCTGGCTGAAGTAGAAACCGCTCTTGGTCTTTCTGTTTCCTGCTGACCTCTCATCCAGCTGTAGTGGGAACATGGGGTCAAGACCCTGATAAGTGAGATCCAAACACGAAGTTACTTCATCCAAGGCTAGCGCCTCCAGTCCCGGGTTAGCCTCCGGTTCGGATCCCTTCAGGCTCGGTGCATGTGGAGGAGGTTCTTGCGGCAGAACGTGCCAGCTTTCTTAAAGACAGTGTAGTTTCTCTCTCTCTAGCTTGGATTGTGTTAGGGGCTCAAATACTGCCCCATTATTTGAGTATGAAGAGGGCCTGAAAACATAGTGGTGGTTATCTCTTTAGAAATCAGAATTCTTGAAAGAAAAGCCTGGTGCCAGAGCAGGCTGCACTTTATCATCATTTTCAGACCAACTATAAATTACATGCAAATGATTTGATAGACTACAGGCTGGTGGAACTAGACAGACCTCAGATCATGTAATCTGATCAGGTCTTTTCACTTGGAAAACTCAGCACCCGAAGTCCCATTGCTGTGTAGCTGGGGTGGAGTGCAGAGCAGAATAGCTCACTCCTGTCGCCAGACCAGTGCACTCTTCCCTGCAGTATCCGGTCTCACATGCTGGTGAGCATCACTGTCACCGGGGAGTTTATTTAAAACGCACATGCCTGGCCCTCTCCCTGGAGATTCTGATTCTGATCCTGGACGTTGGAACTTTGAACAGGTTCCACAGGTGACTGTCCACAGAGCTGGAGCCCACTGGCCTGCTCTGCCCTGGAGACCACCTTTTTGAGGCGGTGCCCAGTCTTTGTTCTCTCTTTTGTGAGATGAGGAGTTGCCCCTGCCTGTCACTGCTGACCTGGTTTAAGCAGTGGTCTGATCAGATGGATCCTAGGTTCAGCCTCAGGAACAAATCAGAAGATGTCTTGGACAGAAGGCAGGAGCCCCTGAAAAAGAAGTTCTCCTCACCCCTCCCCTGGCCGTTGAAACTGTGGTGCCCTGGCTGAGGAGCCACGCCCAGTTTTATAGGCAGGAGGGAGGACAGGGGCTCCCAGCCATGGTAATCCAGCGCCCTGGCCAGCCCACATGGTGACTGTACCCTCACTTGGCTCCGCTGCTTTAGTCGCCCTGCTTGTCCTCTGCACCCAGGACCCCTGTCCTGTGCACTTGCTTTGGATGCCACAGATGCCCACCGTCGAGGAGCACAGAGATAAAGCCGCAAGGTCGGCTTTCAGGGAAGACCTGCAGGAGCAGGTTTTTATTGTGTTCGAGGGCTTCTTTATCAACACCACCTCCTGGCATCCACCAGACGTCCAGCCGGGCTGCTCGTGCTCAGGGTGATGCAGGGATAGTCCAAATAGATTTCACGTCCTTCAAGGTCACCGCCCTTTGAATTTAGAGCCACATCAGAGCAAACTAAATTCCAAACTAAATTGTTAGTCCAGCCCCTTCTGTCATGGGAATCCTTTTCTAAACCACTTTCTGAGAGTACTAGTTGCTTTATGACCTTTCCTTTTTTAAAATCAGGATTTAGTAGAAGAAATACTACCATGGTAATAGACTTGGATCTTTCTTAATAGGCATTTCTTTTGTAGTGCTTGCCCTTCAGGTTAGGACTGCAGTTAGTGTTGTGTTTGTTGTGGCAGCCAACTGCATAAACAGTTCATTACTTGTCACTTAATTTGAATATTACGCAGAGTATTACCATAGAAGATGTGGAACAAGATTCAGGCATAAGAAAGTTAACTTGTGTTTCCTCCAAAGCAGGAAGAAAGAACAGCCCTTGCTGCGGGGGAATCAGCCCAATATTGAAGACAAAATGAGTTAGCTAATCAGATCTTCAGGTGGTCAGGAGTAGTACTTGGCGCACCGGCAAAGCTCACTTTGTGCTTCTCCTGAATTGAATTTATCGATCACTTTTGCTTCTATCTCACAATCGTCTCATTCTCTCTTTACCACTTGCTCTATTCTCATGTCCCTCCTTAGTAAAACTCGGGTGCACCCAGGACATGTTCCCCTTTTGGATTCCCCATGACCCTTTCCCTGGAAGCCTTCCTGCTTCCCTACCCAGCTTTAATAGGGCTTTTGAAGTGTTGGTGAGACACTGGGGAAGCTCAGCCAGAGACTGAATGGTATCCTTTATAGAAAAAGAAAACTATTTTTATTCTCTTTTTGGCTATTGTTTAGCAATCCAGGGTGGCTACAGTTTCTTCTGACTATATAGCGACAGCCAATAGCCAACATGCCGCTGTAATTCAGAAACCAGTTGACAAGATTACTGTGTGACAGAACTATTGGAGGAACACAGTTAAGATCGTTTTAGTAAGTGGAATTGGCACACAGTCTCTGTCTGACCGTGGGAGCTGCCATGTCCCTTCCTGGGCAGCAAGAAGCAGAAGGAAAAGAGCAGTGTTGATGCAAACCCAGGCCTCCTTTGGAAATTTCCCCAGCTGTCTGTAAAGGGGTTTCTGCAGGCCCCAAACACGAATGATGAACAAATGCAAGGAATTTCTTTCTATACATTAAGATTAAGTCTTAACCATTCCTTAAATGAAGGAAGCAATTTTTGATAACTTGCAGATATTCTCCCCTTTCTTTGGGGGATTTCCTATGTTAATTTATGCGGTGTTAAATTTATGCGGTGTTGAAACTCAGCCCAACAGCAGCTGCTTACAGAACCCATACAGTGATTAGGGCCTATAAAGGTAGCCACTATGTGACAGACCCTGCCAGGCCGGGAGCCCTTCACCCAGAGGCCCTGGGTCTAGATGTTAGCATGTTTCACTACAGAGGGTGATATAGTAACAACACGGAGTGTTTTACCTATTCATCTTTTTAGAAATTCTACTTGACATTGTATTTGTTAATGTCTATGACGGAAGGGAAGCATTTAGTACCACCTCTACCCTCCTTGGTGGCAACTGAAGGCAGTTTGACAATATAACGTGTGTGTAGACCAGCCCTGGAAGACACAGGTTTGCCCCTCATGTCTTCAAAGAATCACCTGTGAACCGACTGGACTTTAAAGCATTTATCATGGTATTTTGTGAAGGAGAGTACTTTTCTGTGTTTCCTGTTTGTTCAGAAGTGTTCTTCTAGTGTCTTTATGTCAGACTGGCCCATTGATCTCCACACCAGCTGGGGCTCACCTTGTCTCTCTTAAGGAGAGTCTGACATTCTTATCACCACCTGAATTGGCTGAATAATTGCCCTCTGTGTTTGGTTGGGGTTGCAGGGAGAAGAACAGTAAAAAGATCCCCAGATTCTAGAATAACACTAACTGTTGCTTTAATTATATTTGGGTCACTGCTGATTATTTTGCAACAGTTGAAAGAGGGTACATTGTGTTAAATTAAAAAAAAAACTTTCATGGCCAAGGCTTTATTAAAGGAAAGTGTTATTAAGCCAGATGCTAGCCAGAAGAGGACCGGGTCCTGGGTAACACGGTCCTCACCATCAGCAGCAGGCTGGATGGAGAAGTCAAAGCAAGTCCGCCATCCTGGAGTCGGTGGGCTCTTTTATATACGAGTGGTGTCTTGTGGGAAAAAGGTGTGATTTGTTTTGAGACAGTTTACATTGACTACCGATAAGGCAGATGGGAAAAGATGAAGTGGAACAGTGCACAGTCGGTAAGAAGAAGAAAAGCTACTTACTACTTTTGGTTGGTTGTGGGCCACAGTCCTGGAAGTTCACGCACATGCGGGATGGGGTGACTGTGGTCACAACAGAAGTCAATTCGCAGCTCCACCCTGCACAGGAATGTGAGCAGTCCACTGTTAGTTGTCCCACAGCTGTGAGGTGGTGAACACACTTGTGTTTCTCTCACTCCTAGCCGCTATGATTTAATTTAGAACAAATCAGAATTTTTCTCTTAATTATCATATGGCCGTCGCTATAACCATAAGATCTAAACTGTAGAGCGAGGCACAGCCATGTAATCTTGACCAGGCAGACAACAGCCTAAAGTTCCCATTGGCAAGTTTAAGAAAGCAGTGAGTGTATAACCTCAAAATGTAAAATGTCTTCACTCATAGAGTAATCGTTTCCATTAATAACTCAATGCCCATCGGCTTTATACTGACTTCCGTTTTGTTTTAATAAATAATGTTGTGGCAAGGGTGTCTATGTATCTAGAATTTATAGTTTCCAGTCCATGTAGTTGGAGAGAGTTGCACACAGATCAAGCCACAAGGGTGGTGGGATGATGAGGATAAATGAGATGCTATGATATGTGACATCGCCTGGTCTGATTCTTCATGGTAGGTGCTCAGTTTTTAATTTTCCCAACAAACACAGAGCTTCTCTGAAGGGTGGGCTCGAGAGGAGCCTCACAGTCAGATGTGGTTCCATAGCACCGACCTCTGCTGAACAGTATTTGACCCGGTTTGCTTAGTCCTTCCTGTTTTCTCTAGATGCAGCTAGCTTTTCTGATTTACTTCCTTCTTGACCATGTCATTGTCTTTTTTTTTTTAATTCTTTATTGTTGAAAGTATTGCATATGTCTCCTTTTTTCCCCTCATTGCTTTTCCTGACCATTCCTATGTGAGTTCTCTCCACATTAGCTTGCCTGCTTTTATATCTATTCTTTTGTACCCCGTGGGCATGGACTTCTTAGAAACCTGTAATCAGTGTGAGCTTCAGGGTGAGCTATCCTGTACTTTTGTGACCAACACACTTATTTGTCCTTCCACTCTTTCTGTTCTGCCCCTTTATTTCAATCTTTTTTTTCTTGACCTTAAATCTTTATCTCTAAAGACCTTTGGCCTCTTTTCCCAAGCCTACACTTCCTTCTAGACATTTCCATGAGGTCATTCCAGACTCACAAACCCCAAACTTAAGTCATATTCCTCATTTCCAGTGTGTCTCCTCTCACTGATTTCCCTGTTTCTCTTGGTGACACCACCAATCTCCCTGTCACTGAGGATCCACCACAACTTAGTTCTCACCACCTCTTTTTGTTCTGTGTTTTTATGACTCTATTTCTCATCTCCATCCTTGTTTGGTTTCTAATCTGCCTCCTCCCTGGTCTTTCTTCCTCCAGACTCTCCTCTGTTGGCTTCATTATGCTCAGGGTGTCAGGATAACCTTCACTCTGGTCCCTTACATCTCTGGTATATCCTGAGCACCCACCCTTTCCTCTAGCTAGGCCTGTCTCTTTCCTCTGGCCTCCGTACATACGGGCTTGTTCCCACCTCTGAGTCTTTGCACTGCCTCCCAGCCTGGCCTGTCCCAGCCCTACCCCTCTTCCTTTTCTCTATATTCTGACCATACTCTAGGATCATTGAGTTGCCTCTTCTGATTGCTCAGCTACAGAGCTGGCCTCTCCTTGACAAAACCACTTTCCTGGAAGCATACACAGGAAACAGAAAGGAAAAAAATTGCATTTGATTGTATATTCTTTTGTTCTTCTTGAATTTTATACTGTTTGTATGTATTATTCAGTAAAATAATTTTAGCACATTGTTAGCAAATGTTTAAAAATCACAAGTAATTACTCTGTATCACATCTTAGTTTTCCATGAGCATGTATATTGGTTTTCCCATAGCACCTAAGTCAGTGCAGTGGGTACCTGATAGGAGCTTCGTGAAGGGCTGGATAGAAGAGATGTGGGAAGAAGGCATGAACAGATTAGAGGCAACCTTGGACTTGACCTAACTTCTTCTTACTGAGTAATTTCAAAACTAAAGGGAAAAAGATCACTTGCCTTTTTTTAAGATTCTTACAAATAGAGGCTATATACCTGGCTCCAACTGGTTATAGAGTTTTAATGTGATGATTAAGAATTCTTCCTGGCTAGGATTTATATATAGAAAATTTCTAAAGAGTCATAAAAACATATTAGAGCTAAATTCAATAAAGATGCAAGTTACAAAATTAACATACAAAAAAATCAGTAATGTTTTCTACATATTAACAATGAATAGTCTGAATAAAAAAAAGAAGAGCGATTGGTCACATCTATAATAGTATCAAAAAATAAAATACTGCCCAGCCAGCATGGCTCAGTGATTGAGCATCGGCCTATGAACCAGGAGTCACAGTTCGATTCCCAGTCAGGGCACATGCCCAGGTTGCGGCTCGATCCCCAGTGTGGGCATGCAGGAGGCAGCCAATCAGTGGTTCTCTCTCATCATTGATGTTTCTCTCTCGCTCTCTCTGCCTCTCCCTTCCTCTCTGAAATCAATAAAAATATTTAAAAAATAAAAATTAATAAAAAACGAACAACAACAAAATCATAAAATACTTAGGAATAAATTCATTTTCACCAATGAAGTGGAAGATCTCTACTCTGAAAACTACAAGCCATTGATGAAGGAAACCAAACAAGACACAAATAAATGGAAAGCTGTCTTATGTTCATGGAGTGGGAGAATTAGATTTGTTAAATGCCAGTACTTCCAAAAGCCATCTATAGATTCATTGCAATTCCTATCAGAATTGCAATGGTATATTTTTTACAGAAAAAAAAAAAATCCTAAAATTTGCAAAGAAACACAAAAGACTCCCAATAGTCCAAGCAATCCTGAGAAAGAAGAATAAGGTAGGAGACATTACACTGTCTGATTTTAAGCTCTCCCACAAAGTTATAGTAATCAAACAGTGTGGTACTGGCATAAAAACAGACAAGTAAACCAGTGGGACAGAATTGAGAGCCCAGAAATAAACCCAGCATGGTCAACTATATTTGACAAGGGAGTCAAGAATACTCAATGGAGAAAAGACAGTGTCTTCAATAAATGATACTGGGGAAATTGGATATTCACAGGTAAAAGAATAAAACGTGACTCCTCTCTTACATTACTTACAAAAATTAACTAAGTGGATTAAAGAATCAAATGTAAGACCTGAAAGCATGAAACTCCTAGAAGAAAACATAGGGGAAAAGGTCCTTGATGTGGGTCTTAGTAATGATTTTTGGGGAATCACACCTAAAACACAAGCAACACAATAAAAAACATATTAAGTGGGACTATATCAATCTGAAAAGCTTCTGTACAGCAAAAGAGACCAACAAGAAAATAAAAAGACAGCAAATGAAATAGGGAAAACTATTTGCAAACCATATATCTGATAAGTAGTTAATATTCAAAGTAAATGAAGAACTCATACTACTCAATAGCAAAACAAAACAAAACAAAAACAATCTAATAAATGGGCAAAAGACCTGCATAGACAGTTTTCTAAAAAAGATGTATGAATGGTCAACAGGTATATGAAAAGATGCTCAACATTGCCAGTCAATAGGGAATTACAACAAATGCTGACAAATATGTGATGAAGAGGAAACGCTTGTGCACTGTTGCTGGGAATGTAAATTGGCTCAGCCATTATGAAAAACAGTATGAAGATTTCTCAAAAAATTAAAAATAGAACTACCATATGATCTACCAAATTGCTACCATAGAAGCAATTTCACTTCTAGTTGTATATCCAAAGAAAATGAAAACACTTAACTCGAGAAGAAGTCTGCACTTCCATGCTCATAGCTGCATCATTCACAGTGGCCGTGGCATGGACACAACCTTGGCGTTCATTGATGGAAGAATGGATAGAGAAGTTGTGATAATATACAATAGCATAATATTTAGCCATAAACACACACACCTAGGAAATCTTAACATTTGTGAGAAAAAGGATGGCCTTAGGCTAAGTGAAATAAGTCAGAGAAATACAAATACCAAATCACTCACGTGTAGAATTTTAAATAAAACAAACCAAACTCAGAAAAGGAGATCAGATATGTGGCACCATATACAACAAAGAAGCAGGGTCTGGAGAAAGGTGGTCAAAAGGTCCAGACTTCCAGTGACGTAACGTGCAACATGGACATGAGCGCGAACGCTGCTGTATGTGGGAAAGCTGTTGAGAGAGTTCTCATCACAAGGAGAAATTTTTGTTGTTTTCCTTTTATTGTATGTCTGAGATGATGGATGTTAGCTAAACCTATTGTGGTGATCATTTCGCAGAGTATATAAATCAAACCAGTGTGCTGTGCACCTTAAACCTTATGTAGTGATGATGTACATCAACGACTTCTCACCTGCAAAAATAAGTAGCTAAATAGATGGTAGGGGTTTCGGCAACATTTCGGGAGCAAACACCTGGATAGCTTTGCCCAGCATCACAAGTTCCAGAGCATGTGTGTTCTGCCTGCAGTGGGCAGAGGTTCTCTGTCGGAGGGAGAATCCCATCTTCAGCTGAGACATTTCCTCTCAGAACCCTTGGGGTTTAATGTCTGCCTCCCATCCCCCCACCCCACCCCCAGTCCCTGTGGCCACCAGAGATGCTTCCATACATTTCAAATGGCCGAGGCGGTGAGATGGCATGTGCACTGCCCCGCCTGCCTCATGGTCCAGGCCGTTGCCCCCCTCAGGATTCAGCTGGATGTGGGTGGGGAGCAGTCATTTGGAGACTGTACATGGTTCAGCAGTGTTGTCCCTTAAAGGCAGTGATATTTTGAGACCAGGCCTTGCTTTGTGTGTTTTTGAAGTCGATCTTTGGAAAACAGTACAAATGGTACTAAGTCCTTGCTGCCGTTTTCTGGTCCCTCCTTCTAGGGGTAAAACTTATGTTTTCTCTTTCTCTTGCAGAGCATGATTGAGAAGGGAGGATAAAAGCCACTTTTCAGAAGAAGCAAAACTCTGTCAACGTTGATTCCAGAGGTGGGACATATTTTTTCCTTGTAAGAAAGTAACCTGTTTAGAGAAAAGCCGATGAAGAGAAGCACTGGGAGCAGAGTGAACAGAAGCGCATCACAGTTATTCAACAAGATTGGAAAGCCGAGGCCTAGCTAGACCAGGGATCAGCCGCAAAGGACACACCGCAGTGTTAGTAACGCCGGCTGTGATGACAACGAGGGTACCTTTCGTACTTTCTGTCCAACTTTCTCTTCTGACCAAGCTCCATCACTTGGTGAACCTCCACTCCGGCAGAGCTTGGGGGTGGGACCAGGATGAGGAGATCGGAGTGGGAAGGAGAGGGCAGGATACCTCCATCCAGGCCCTCGGTGCTGGCGGAGTATCCAGACTGTGCATGTGGGGCTTCTGCTTCCTTTTTCCCTTGACTATATAAGAGCTGTTTCATTTTAACTTATGACGATCATGTAAAGAAAACAAAAAGGAGAGAAAATGTCCCTCTTTTACTGGAATAATGTTTATGATTAAAGTGAAATAAGGCATTTTTTATCAACATAAAGGCAACCTTGGCTTATACAACTGCTTCTCTATCATGAATACTGACACCTGACTTCATTCACTATCAATAATAAATTTATTTTCTGACAAAGACTAGCATTGCAGCCCAGGCCTCATGTGCTTCTTTCCAGGGGTTGGATGGTTATGCTTATGGGAACTGAGTTGATTTATATTGTTATTAGTTTCCATGTATGCTGTACCTTTCTTCCAAAAGCTGCAGAGCCTCAGCCATGCAAGCACTCCACGGGACTTGCCTCGTGGTAGGAAGGTGGGTAGGTATGTAGGTAGGTAAGATGCAGTAAGAGCTTTACAACCTGCATGGACCTTCCTCCCTGTGGGATGACCTAAGCCACCCTGCCTGTGGTGAGAACAAGCTTAGCTAACCTTGGTCACAAACTTCTGACCCTGCGATCCATGAAAATGTTATTTTTAAAAAGTCAACCAACCTTGAGTGTTTTCCCTCTTTCCAGTTTCATTAAAGCTTTCTAATTATATCTCCCTTTTTTACCAGAGGATTGGTACTTCAAGCCGGGATTCTGATAAGTTGGAAATTAGTATTCACACTGAAGCTAAATGGAAAGGTCTTTCCAGGAATAGATGGAGGAGAAAATGCCAAGGCTCCGTGATGTCATCTAAATATCTTCTGTTGTGTAGAATTTCTGTTACAGAGAGAAGTACTTTAGCAAAATAATTAAGAATACAGGCTCTGGAGTAGGTGCATCTGTGCTCATAGTGTGACTCCGCCCCCTCCCCCATGGGACCTAATCAAACCCCTCACCATCCTGAGCCCCTGATTTCTCAGCTGCTGGGGGTGGGGGTGGAAGAACCTGTGTAGACATACATTTGATTGGGTCCAGTACATGTTGGTTTGTGTGATTATTCAGTAAACTGGTGTTTGGAGTTGGTGAAGTGAGAGGATCCACACATCTAGATACCTTTTACTTCGAGATGGACTTCCGTTGGGATAGCATATGCGGGGAAAATTTCAGCCAACCTGTAGATACGGAAGTGTGGTCTCTTTTATCTAAATCCTTAGTTGGCTCTATTCGAAGACATCTCCGTGGACACTTGTGGACACACCTGTGGACCTGATGCTGATTTGACTATCGACTCCTGCCGTAATTACCCCGAGGCTCTGATTCCTGCTCAATGAAAGCTTTTGTTTTGTGTGTTTTTTATGGTACAAAATAAACTGATTTGTTTAAGAGTGAAGGAAGGCGCACCGGTTGCTGGAGGAGCAGCACATCGTGCCCTGTCAGATGGCAGCCAGGTAACTGCCTGGGAGAGATAATAGGTACGCACAAACAAGGGTTTACAGGGTGACTTGCAAATCAGTGTTTGCAGAACGGCTAACTGACAGATTCCCTGCTTTGTTTTGCAATTTAGAGTGAAGAACTTGGCGCATCCCAGGCTGCCAGTCTTGTCATTGGCAGAGAAATACAGCACTTGAAGAGCCAGGCATTAAGCTGGTGAAATTCATGAGAATGGAAGGTCAGGACATCTCCCTCCCAGCATGGGTGGTTAATATATCATCCTGATAAACAGGATGGGTGCAAGGGAGAAAGGCCACACTCAGGAGGAAATAAAAGGGTGAGACTATGCCTTTTTCTACACCTTTAGTCACCTTGCTGTTGATAGCCTCACATCTCTGTCCAGGTTACTGTTAACTTCAGGACAACTGCTTGGGAAGAATATTATGCTTTTGAGTCTCATGGGAGTTACACATTCCAAACAGTTTCTCCATTAAAGAGAACACACCTTGAACTTCAGGATAGCTCATGAAGCCAAGAAAAGTCAAGTAACTTGAAAGCTGATCAGATGTTATCACACTAAACAAATGTCTGGTGAAAGAGAAGAAAGCTAGGTGGAACCAGTACAAAGTCCTTTCTTTGAAAAGCTAATAACTTGCTACAGAAAACCAATGTGATGGTTTAGAAGATTACTGACTAATCCTTATTAGTAGCAGATGTGGACTGCTAAAAGCCAAATGCTGCGGCTTGCTGGTCTACCAATGAGACCCCTCTACAGCAGCTGTACACAGTATTTTGCTTAGAACTGAACAAGCGACCAGATGTCCTCATCATGTCTGCCTTAGGACATGTGGTTCTTAGCTTGATATCTTTCAGCCCACAGGTATAATTGCTTTTGCCAGAAACCCACAGGATAATTCTCTCTCCCCCATTAAGAGCTGACTCTTCCCAGATTTAAGACTAAGAGCCGTTGAACAATTGAAAGGGTAGCAGTAGCTAACTAAGATTATTCTGTTTTGAGTTAATATACTTGAAAAGCTACTGCTTTGAATGAATGAGTTAATATGTGTTCATTCATTCTCTGTTGCTGCTCCCCTACACCCCCAAGTTTTCATGTTTCTTCACCTCCCATCTGTATCTCCTCCTCTAGCCTCTCTGTAATGGGTTGAGACCTTTCTCTGCCTTCCAAGGCTACTTCCTGAGAGGTAACTTGGGAGTGCAAAGGCCATTGTCTTAGGTGCACAGTCCTGGGCTCTGGTCTGTTTCTGCTGCTGTTGCCTTGGGGTGAGTCACTTCCCCACAGGGTCCTAACTGCCCCAGGGGCTGCCCTGGTTCTCCATTATAACAAATGACTTTTGGTACTTTCTTTTCTTACCAGCCTCCTAAGTCGTAAACTAGTTAGATTGAGAACTTCTTATCTTTAGTGGTTTCTTATTTTGCAGTTCCTAACTTACAAACCAGATATATGGAGTTTTTTTAATTTTCTGGGGAAAATAACTAAGTTTGTAATTTAGTTCTCTGCAGCCTTTGAGTGTTTTCCTATAGTTTGTGATCTTCATTAGAGAAAAAATATGGTGTCCTGTCACTTGCCCCAGGGAATGGGCTGGATCCATTCTGAAATGTCTTCCTAGGACATATAGCCATCACAATCCAAACCACCCCAAATAGGAGCCCACAGTGCTGCTGCTGTTACCTGCGGCATCTGGACAGTGCATATGCTGGTTAACTTCCGTCTGTGCTTCTTTTTAAATTTATTATAGACATTTGTTTTAGCCTCTCCCACTGGGCCCTTAAAAGAATGCAAAGTGTTGCAGGTGCCAGTTTTTTCATCTTCTCCTTCCCTTGACCCATTTAATGTCGGAGGTGCCAATAGCGACAGGAAAGGGAATTTAAGGGAGGGAAGATAGGTTACTATCCATGAGTGGAACACTGGCTCTTGGAGACCAAGGCTGCATGGAGAGAAGGGCTGGGCATTATTCCCATAAACGTCTTTTCATTTTCCAGCCTCCATCATTTCGAATCCACTGGAACATGAAGAAGAGAGTCCTTTTTAATTATCCCAATTTAGATGATCTAGAGCTATATCATTTTATCATCATCCCAGCCTGCTCACCACCCAGGGAGGTGGGGTAGTCAGTGATTTTTCAGGCGGTGAAGTGGGAAACTGAGGGGCCTCCCTTGTGTACCAAAGAGATTGAGTCCTGCCCCACCCACCTCAGGATCCCAGCTGTGCCACTCTCCAGCATTCCCAGGGAAATGCTGGCTTGAATGGATAAGCAATACAGGCAAAGTAGACATGTTCCCCCACATCCAGCGATCACCTTGCTCATCTGACAGGGTCCCTTACACTAAGAATTTTGGCCAGAGTACCAGATAGCTTCAGGAACTTCCAATTAATTACATTACCTTCCAAAACCCAAAGTCATGGGCACCTCGTTTTGGGAGAAAATGACCAACCACCAAATTCATTCTACATCCAGGTGATGCTTGAAGATCATAACATTTCATATTTCATGTCATGTGCTCTTTCTCTCTCTCCTGGTGCCTCTGACCTCAATGTTGCTGGCAGACCCCTAAAAAAAGAGTTGAATTGCTTTAGGGGAGACCAGAAAAGTCACCACCCAACTAAAAAACATCTTCTACTTTTCCTGTGAGTTTTCTTGAACTTTCCAAATAGACCCCCAGCCTTCTGCAGACCATGATAATATGCCCTATGTTTTAGGGGACAGTCCAGTATTAAACCCAGTTTTGATTCAGAAAACATGGTTACCATATGTATGCCTTACAGTTAAGAAAGTTGAAAATTGAAACTATTAAGTTCAGTCCCTGAAACTCCCTCAAACCAAGTCAACTCTACCTGAAACACAGCTATGCCTCAATTTAATGCAATGCTTCAAACCTCCGAAAGTGGGTTTGATTAGGTGATGCCTCCATATACTACAAAGATTTTCCCAGGCAGCAAAGCTGGGCTTCCCTCACCTCTGGTCCCCTCTGCCTCCCTGGGAGGGTCCTTACTGGGCTGTGGTCACTGTCACTTTGCTGTGAGGCCAGTCTGCTTTGAATGGCATTTCCATAATGGCTTTTAAGTGCAAATGTGGAGGCCCCAGAGGTCACTGGCCAGGACACTGAGTGCCACTGTGCTCCAGCCGCCTTTCCTTTCTGGACTTCCTCAGGCACAGGTATTGGCCGCCTGGGCTGGAAGGTGGCCCATTTTGGAGGGAGCCTCCTGCAGCGCCCTTCTCTGTGGAGCGGTCCATTGGCTATGCCGCTGCTGGACCTCATCAATGCCCACAGCATGGTCGAAAGCCTGTGCTCATTCACTCTCTCCCCATCCCTGCCAGGAATATAAAATAGGGGTTGAGGACCAGATAACTGGAGCCAACTGCTCATTATCTGCTGCCTGTGTGTCCAAGAGGCAAGGGTAGAGCTGTTTCCATTTCATCGCCACAGGCCAGGCTCCTCAGTCAGCATCAGGCTGCAGATTCTAGCTTTGGAACTCTCTAAGGTAATGTGCACCAGATCTCAGAAGCATGAGCACAGACTCATTGAAAGTATTCAACACAGAGCTGAAGTGGTGGCGTCATTGTATTTCCAGCTCGGAGGGCAGGCTGCAGAGCAATAGCTGGGGACTCTGAGCAGAAGGTGAATAGCATGTCGGCTAACCTGCTGGTGGGAGTTCGTTTAGAGTCACCTCAGTGTTCTTAAAGCGCCTATATGAATCACCATTAAGGTGACGATGTTCCAGGAACATCAGACGTTAACAAGTCCTGAGTATAACCACTTTCCACTTCCTCCTCAGGATAGGAGTGTGTAACTATTTTCTCTCTTTTCTGCGTCCAGCACGGCTAGAGAGCGGGTCCAGTTCCTGAGTAGAGGAGCTGGGGATTGAGAAATGAAAGAAAGGAAGAGACAAGACACAAAATGGAAGGAAAAAGCTGGGACTGGGTGGGACTACCATCGTCTTCTGATGGAGGGACAGGGACCCAAAGCCAATCGCTAGTGTATTTTATATCCCAAATACCAGGAAGTTTCACCAAAAGGTCAGGACAAAAGGAGATTATTTTCATTCTTGAGTAGGCCGGAGCATTCCTGGTGCTTGACTGGATTTACACATCGAAAACCCACTACCCTGACACCTGGGCAAAGGTAAGAGTCAGTTCTGATAACACATCTGCCTTTTTGGTAAATGTGTATCCAAGACGCGGCTTTGCCTGTTGCCTTGGGTTCAGCTGACAGTAATTAAAGAAATGCCCATGTGCCTTCCCAGGCGCTGTCTACAGGAGTGGCTTGTTCATCGCCTATTGGTCAACCTGTACCACTTCAGTCCCCATTCCCACATGCCTGTATACCTGGGAGAGGTGGTTTTCAGCCATGGCACCATGTGACACTGGTATTGCCTGAGTCATTCATACATTAAATCACCAAATCAGCTTAGTCTACCACTGTGCCCAGGCACTGTTCCAGGAGTGACCAATGGCCACATCCAAGGCCGTAACCTCACGGAGTTTGCATTCTAGGGAGGGAGTAGGTTGTGAACAATAATGTCAGGGAGTAATAAATGTTGTGCAAAATATAGAATCGGGGCAAAGGGACAGAGTTTGGGGGTAGAGAATAGGACTTCAGGGTGTGTGTGTGTGTGCTGTGTTATATTGGACAGTGAAGGCAGCTATAAGAACTATACCCAGGTGACATTTGAGCAGATTCTTGACTAGTTAGAACCATCCATATGAAGGTGGGGGAAGTGCATTCCAGGCTGGGCAACAGTGAAAACAAAGGTCCTGAGGCAGGAATAAGTTTGCTTTGTTAGTGGAAAAGCAAGGAGAGTTCCTTGTGCCCTGAATAGCAAACAGTGTTGGGGGGTGAGTTCAGAGAGGTAGGCAGGGTCCAAATACATAAAACCTTTTTGTCTTTGGTAAGAACTTAACGTTTTATTCTGAGTGTAATGAAAAACCATTGGAGGGTTTGGTGCAGGGCCAGCAATGATCTGACTTACATTTTTTAAAAGACCACTCTGGCTGTTGTGTGAAGAACTGCCTGATGTGATAAAGTGGAAGCAGAATAGTAGGAGGCTATTACATTCATGATGTAAGCAAAAGGTAGTGCCTTGGACAAGGGTGGAGAAAGTGAGAAGTCGTCAGTTTTAGGGCTTCTATACATATACCTAATGAGACTATTGCATTTGATGTGGGGTATGAGGGAAAGCGAGGAAAAGTGTAAGAATCCCAAGATTTGCCTGAGCAACTAGCTGAATGGTGGTACCATTTACTGTGATGGAGACAACAGTAGCAAGTTTCGGGTGTGGGTGGGCAGGGATCAAGGGTTCAATTTTGATCATGTTAAGGTTAATACATGAATTATAATTCCTAGTAGAAATGCTGAGTAGGCTACAAGGTATATGCTGGAGCTAGATATAAGATTAAGTTATCACTCAAGATGGTCTTGAGCCTTGGCACTAATGTGTACTCACGCGGAGAGTGAACACTGATGCTGCTAAAATACAATATGGAAGAATAGCTCCTTGACTTCAGCATAAGGAAGTATTTTTTAAAACAGGACACAAAAAACTCTAACCATAAGGGGAAAATGTTGATAAATTGGGATACTTTGATATTAAGAATTCATGTTCATTGTGACACTATGAAGACAGTGAAAAGGCAAGCCTTAGGGAAGATATCTGTGAAGCATACAGCCAACAAAGTGCTTATATCCAACCACATAAAGAACTACAAATCAGTAAGAAAAAGACAACTGAACAGGAAAATGAACAGACTGAAATAAGCACTTCACAAGAAGTAAATCTCTAAGTGGCCAATAAGCGGATGAAATGCACTGAACAGCATTACTAATTAGGGAAATGCAAATTAAATTCACCATGAGATGCCACCAGACTGGCAAAAATTAAAAAGATGGAAAATAATGAGGGTTAACAAGGGTGTGAAGCAACTGGTTTCTAATATACTGCTGGTCAGAGTGCAAATTGGTACAACCAATTTGGGAAAATGATTTGGCCTTATCTATTAAAGCTGAACACGTTGTCTTAGTTATCACAAAATTACCATAGATGACTGGCTGGCTTATAAACAACAGAAATTTATTTCTCACAGTTCTGGAATCTGAATGCCCAAGATCAAGGTGTTGGCAGATTCGGTGTCTGGTGTAACCCACTTCCTGGTTCACAGATAGTGTCTGCACACTGTGTCCTAACATGGTGGAAGGGGCGAGGGAGCTCTCTGGAGTCTCCTTTATCAGGGCACTAATCCCATTTGGGAGGGCTCCACCTTCATGAGCTAATCACCTCCCAAAGGCCCCACCTCCTAAAGCCATGACACTGGGGATTAAGTTTCAACATGAATTTCCAGGGAACACAAGCATTTAGTCTATAGTCAAATCCATAACCAGCAGTGCCATTCCCAGAGGCATAGCTAGAGAACTGTTCAGGAGTGTTCACCCTAGCTACAAGGTGGGAACAACAAAACATACATCAGAGTCAAAAGGACAGATATAGTGAGGCATGTGGAATATTACACAATAATGCAAATGAATGAATTCTGGCTGCACATAAAAATGGAAGATTCTCACACATCGTTGAACAAAAGTACTAAAGAATGTACATTGTATAATTCCATTCTTATAAATTAAAAGGCAAAATAAGTGATAGTGTTTATGAATGGATACTCATGTGTTAAAACTATAAGAATAATAAGGAAATGTTATTATAAATGGATAGGGTTTGAAGGAGGTACTGATTAGAAGGAACACAAATGGGTCTTCTAGGGTCTGGGTAATATTCTGTTCTCTTTGTCAGAGTGGTTAATGGATCTATTTAATTTATGATAATTCAATGAGCTGTTCATTTATTGGCATTTCGCTGTGTCTAATATGTCACAATACAAAGGACTGGAAATAAATTTAAACAGGTTCAAGATTATCCCTGCCATGGCTGGGTGGCTCAGTTGGTTGGAGCATTATCCAATATACCCAAAGATTGCAACTTCGATCCATGGTCAGGGCATGTACGGGAAGCAACGGATGGATCGATGTTTCTCTCTCTCCCCCCCTCCCTCCCTCCCTCCCTCCCTCATTTTAAAATCAGTGAACATAACCTCGGATAAAGATATTAAAAAAATATATATTATCCCTGTGGCAAAGTCATTTTCATGCCCTTAATAATACCTAGTATCAACATTTGTTGAAGGGTGCTCTGACCCAGGCATCGTATTGAGCATTATATATATTACTTGCAATCATCCTTTAAATTAGGTACTTTTTAAACCCTCATTTTGCAGATGAGGAAACTAAGGCTTAGAAGGATTAAGTAACTTGCTAGGTGTCCTACAGCTAGTAGATGGCAACCCAGTTTTGTCCTTCCCAGAGTCTGGCTCTTACTTGCTGTGAGGTCTCCTCTTCGCACAAACTCCTAGATTTTGAGCATGACCCCTGTTGATTGTAAACCTCCAAATTCCCTGTGGCACCTGGTTTGCATTGTACAGTATAAGCCTTTGGTAAATGTTGAGTTGCATGAATAATGAGTAAATTCGCATTCTTTTTGTCTGCTCCCTCCCAGGTACTGGGTGCAGTAGTTGGAGATTTCTTGCCTGTGCAAAGTTGCCGAGGTTTCAAGCAGAGGGAGAAATAATAGGAAAGTCTCCTGCCTGTGGCCAATGCTAGTTTTGCTTGCTGGGGGGTCTCAGACAAATTCCCTGCTTACTTTTTCACTTCCCCTGAGCACCAAGACATCTGCCTGACACCTCTGGTCCCCACCTCAGCCTGCCACCCAGGAAGCAGTGGATGGAGGCAGCCAGGCTGTGTGCCAGCTGCTTCTGCCTCCAGAGGTGGCCCAGGTGCAAGCACTCCACAGCCCCAGGTGGGCCAGGCAGTGCAGGGCGCAGCCCAGACACTCTAAATAAAACTCCCAGGGCCACGTCTCCGCTGGTTTCCAAGATCTTCTGAGGCACAGACTTGGGAAGGAAATGGCCTGTTGGTCTGGATTTTCAGGCCCTATTCTGGGGTGATTTGTCACTGGTGGTGAAGCTGGAGCGGCTCCCACAGTGTAGGCATGGAGCAGCTGCCTGGGGCTCCATGAGATATCACCAGTTCAGCCCTCGCCACCTGCCTTCACTGTGTGCCATTCTCCGGTTGCTAGAAGATGAAAAAAAAAAAAAACAGAAAAAGAAGACATCCAAGTTTGAGCACTCTACACAACTTTCCTGGGGGATTTTGACCACAATTTTAACTTGTCCAAAATTGCCAATTACTGGTATGATTCCCCACCTACCCCTCACCTCTCCAGACTGGCTCCTCCTGCTGACTTTATGACACCCTGCCAACCCAACTCGTGCTCCCTTCACCTGGCCTGAAGCCCAGCAGTCCACAGGTGCTCCCTCACCCCTACTCTTGCCTGCTCCCAGTACAATCCATTTGGACCTGACAGTCTTTCAGCACTAGGAAAATTTGGGCCAATGCATTGTTTTATAAATGGCTTGGAGCCACAGAAACAATGTCCTGAGAGTGAGGATTCTTAGGCACTAAAAAGGTCAAGGTGGTCTATGATGTCCTTCCAGCAAATCTCTGTAAATCCATCGAAGGGTCAAGGTCTCTTTCTGCTCCCTTTCCCATCAGCTTTCTTCCTAGAATGTAATAAACGATGTTCGGTGTGGCCCCTCAGAGTCAGTGCCCTTCCTTACGGACTACACTTGGAGTCTGTCCAATGCCAGGAGGCCAAATGTCCCAGGGGAAACCAGCCTTTCCTTCCAGCCCCAGGAACCAATTGTAGAAGCTGGTCATAGTCATTGTACTTTCAGGGATTGGTTTAGGAATGGACATGTGACATAATTCTGGCCAATAAGATAAGAAGGAAGCTTTCTGGGTGTTTCTGGGTAAGTTAAAAAGGGACATTAGTAAGGCTGCATCCTATGCCTCCCCTCCCCCCACATGGTGGCCTTTGATGCTGGCGTGTGAGTTTCAGGACCTGGAACCTTGGTGCCCACCTGTGACCATGGAGTGACTGCCCTGAGGATAGAAGCCAAGACGGGGTGGCAGGGATGAAAGGTGGAGGAGCCTGTACATCAACTGAAGCTGTTCTACCATTTGGACTTAATTATGAGAGGGGACACATTTCTGCTTTCCGTATGTGGTGGAATTGGGCTTGCTGCTATTTGAAGCTGAAAACTTCCTAAGTGATATGTATGTCTGCATTTGACAAGTTGCAATTGCCCTCGCCCACTCCCTGCTTCCTTTCAGGCTCCAACTCCAGGCTAGCATTTCTCTTTGCAGGGCTTGGGTTTTTACTGATATTCTCATGATCTTTCACTGAGTTTTTCTTTCTCTTCAAATGCTTGGTCAAGGTTAGACTTTTAATCTCTAGTCACAGAATAGGACAGTATGAAATGAAGTTCCCACCCAGGTACATCGGAATCATGGCAAATGGGCAGAGGACAATCCTCCAAAGAAGACATACAAATGGCTAATAAGAACATGAAAAGATGTTCAATGTCACCAATCATTAGGAAAAGGCAGCTCAAAACCACAATGAGATACTACCTCACACCCACCAGGATAGCTATGATCAAAAACAGACAAAACAAGGGTTGACGAGGATGTGGAGCAATGAGAACTCTCGCCCACGGCTGGAGAGGATATGAAATGGTGCAGCTGCTTTGGCAAAGTGTGGCAATTCCTCAACAAGTAAAATGTAGACTTACTATATGACCCAGCAGTTCAACCCCTGGGAACATGTCCAAGAGAAATGAGGGCATAGGCCCCACAAACACATGTATGTGAATGATTGTAGAAACATTATTCATAATAGCCAAAAAAGTGAAACAACCCAAATTTCCATTGAATGAATAAACAAAATGTGGCCTATCACAATGGAACATCCTATCTAATAAAAGAGTGATATGCAAATTGACCATACCTCCACCACAGCCACGCCTACCAGCCAATCAGAAGCGAGTATGCAAATCAACCCAACCAACATGGCTGTGGCGGCCATGGAGCAAGCAGGAGGCTTGGGTTTCCCTGGTAATGGAGGAAGCCAAGTTTCCTGCACACCCTGGCTGGCCCAGGCCTCTGCTCAAGGCTACAAAGTTTCAATTATAGAAGATAAATAAATCCCAACAAAAAATGGTTGCAGCCATGGAGCAAGCAGGAGACTTGGGTTTCCCTGGCAATGGAGGAAGCTAAGCTTCCCTATCGCCCTGGCCTCTGCTCATGGCTACAAAGTTTCAATTATAGAAGATAAATTCCAGATCCCAGGGCCTCCACTTGGGTCGCTGGGGGGCGTAGTTAGCCTGCAAACCACCACAGGCCCCTCGCCCAGGCCACCCCATACCACAAGAGAATCCCCACCCTGATCCAGGACACCCTTCAGGGCAAACCAGCTGGCCCCCACCTGTGCACCAGGCCTTTATCCTATCAATAAAAGAGTAATATGCAAATTGACCATCACTTCAACACATAAGATGGCTGCCCCCATGTGGACACAAGATGGCCAGCAGGGGAGGGCAGTTGTGGGTGATCAGGCGAGCAGGGGAGGGCAGTTGGGAGGACCAGGCCTGTAAGGGAGGGCAGTTGGAGGTGATCAAGCCTGCAGGGAAGGGCAGTTGCGGGGGGGTCGGGGGGGGGGAGAGGACCCAGGCCTGCAGGAGAGAGCAGTTAGGGGTGACCAGGCCTGCAGAGGAAGGCAGTTAGGAGTGACCAGGCCTGAAGGGGAGGGCAGTTAGGGGCAATCAGGCTGGCAGGGAGCAGTTAGGCATCAATCAGGCTGGCAGGGGAGTGGTTAGGGGCAGGCAGGCAGGCAGGCAGGCGAGCAGTTGGGAGCCAGCAGTCCTGGATTGTGAGAGGGATGTCCGGATGTCCTACTGGGATCAGGCCTAAATGGGCAGTGGACATCCCTCGAGGGGTCCCAGATTGGAGAGGGTGCAGGCTGGGCTGAGGGACACCCCACCCCTGTACACAAATTTCATGCACCAGGCCTCTAGTCTATATATATAAAAGCCTAAGCAATCATCTGATCGTTCCACTGGTAGCTATGACGCACACTGACCACCAGGGGGCAGATGCTCAATGCAGGAGTGGAAACAACAGGCATGGAAACATGGAACAGACTGATGAATCTCAGCAGGAAGGGGGTGGGGGAGGGCAGGAAGAGATTAACCAAAGATTTTATATGCATACTAGAGGCTCAGTGCATGGATTGATGCACCAGTGGGGTCCCTCGGCCTGGCCTGCACCCTCTTGCAATCCCCACAGGCCAGGCAGAGGGACCGCACAGGTGCATGAATCTGCACTGGGCCTCTAGTTAATTGATAAGAAGTGAGATTCTGATGCACGCTACAATATGGGTTAGCCTTGAAAATATTATGCTAAGTGAAAGAAGCTGATCACGCAAAGACTGTCATGTGATTCCACTGATATGAAATGTCCATATAGGCAAATCCACAGAGACAGGAAGTGGGTTAATGGTTGCCAGGGCTGGGTGTTAGGAGGAATAGAGGGTGACTGCTAAAACATTCAGGGTTTCTTTTTGGTGTGAAGAAAGTGTTAGATAGTGGTAATAGTTGCACAATTCTGAATATACTAAAAACCATTGACTTGTGTGGACTTTAAATAGGTGAATTTTATGATATGTGAATTATATCTCAAAAAAGATCAAAAAAGAAATCTAAGCCATTTTCAATTTCTGAATTTACAACTAATCTGTAAAATGGGGAGAAGAATATGGCCCTCATGAGGCTGATGTAATAACTTGGAAATCTGAAGTGCTTCATACAAAATCACTCTTTAGCACACGGCTTTAAAAACCTTGTATTATGTTGTACAAGCTAGATCCCACATTAAAAATGAATTGTGTTGTCAAATGCTGCCTTAAGCAAGTTTATACCAGTTTATTGCAGGACTTTTCAGAACCTTTCATTATTAACATAATTTCCTAGGAAGGAAGGAGTGTATGTAATATTGCCCACACTTAACTATAGAACACCCCACATGTTTAAAAAAAAAGGTATGTTTTAACATTTTGCTGGGAGTTAGGGTTCCCTGGAACCCCATTTGGAAAGCACCACTTTCTATGAAGCCATCCAAATTTCTATCTGGTTCACCTCCTACTCCTTAGCCAAAAATAGCATAGGATTATGAGGCCTGGGGCTGACTGAGGAGCACTCTGTAGCTATTTACTGATTTCCGTGTGAAGCAACCCAGGGTGAAACAGAACAGTGGGTGTGGAATAGAACCTGGGGGTCAGGTCTTATCATGGGCTGCTCAAAACTGTGAATTTGCTTTGTCACAGTTGAGGCTGTTTCCTTGCCTCCGAACTGGGGATAAAAGTGCTGCCTCCCAGGGTTGTTGTAAAGAATAAAGACATTGTTTATGAAAACGCTTAGTTAAATAGAAATGTTCTAGACAAGTAATTTTAAGGTGTTTATTAGTTATAGGAACAGGCCTCAAAATTGTAACCTTGTTAATATCGTGTTTTATCAATGTGGCTCTTCCCAGGGACTCCAGAGCGCACAGGCCTCCCTCCCCTGGCCAACAGCATCCTCACACTGTGGGTCTCTGGAAAGAAACACAGGGCCTCCCACCCTGCCGCACCCAACCCCTCCCAGCCACTGTGGGACTCTGTCCATTCATGGAGGAGTCCTATTGCCCAGGATGCCCAGCTGCGAGGCCGTGATGGTCCCAGAGGGTTAGGAGCAGCCAGGGTGCCAGATGCCTTCCCTCCCACTCCATCCTGTCTACAGGGCTTCACTGAGCTCAGCCCCGAGGGAGATAGCACAGGGGCAAACCCCAGAGCTAGGCCTTGGAGGCAATGCCTCCTGCCAGGGGTCCTCTCTCCCAGTGGTGGGGCTGGGCACAGACCACCATCCTCAGAGTCTCCATTTCTTCTTTGGGGCAATGGGGTCCTCACGAGATTTTGCATACAAGGATGATGTCCAACTCCCAGCCCTCGAGGGGCTTGCATTTTCGTGTGGGAGACAGACAGGCATTCTAAGTAAGAGCAGATGACTCTGATGATGAAGTAACAGCCGTGAGGCAGGATGTGACATCCACACATGGCCATGTGGCTGCCTCAGCTGAGCATGGCAAGGACACAGTCCAGGGCAGATGGTCGTGGTGTGACGGTGTCTCAGCCCAGCTGCCATTGAACACCTCAACCGGGGCCCACACAGCAGGCGTTATTTTCCCTCAGTTCTGGAGGCTGGGAGGCTGAGGCCGGGTGTCAGCGTAGGCAGGCTCTGGTGAAGACTTCCTGGCTCTGGGCACTATCTTCTCTCTGTCCTCAGGTGGCCTTAGTGCAAGCCTGGAGAGAGAGCTCTGGTGTCTCTTCTTTTTTAAAATATATGTTTTTATTAATTTTAGAGACAGGGGAAGGGGGAAGGAGAGAGAGAGAGAAACATCAAAGAGAGAGAAACATCTACATCGATTGTCTGTCTCCTGCACACACCCTACTGGGGATGGAGCCTGTGCCCTGACCTGAACTTGAACCGCAACCTCTCAGTTGACACTCAACCACTGAGCCACACCATGTCTCCTCTTATAAAGCCACCAATCCTATCACATTAGAATCCTGCTCTTATGACCTTATTTAACCTTAATTACTTGCTAAAAGCTCATCTTCTAATATACTCACATTGAAATTAGGGCTTCAACACATGAACTTGGGGGGGACACAGTCCAGGGCAGATGGTAATGAGACCAGGGCTGTGCATTGTATTCCCAGGGGTCCATTACTGGGCTATGCATTAGATGCAGAGCATCCTAACTATTGGAATGGCAAAAAGACCCCTAAATGGAGTCTAGGTTACCCCTTCCTTTGACCCATGAGGAAATCCTGACTTCCAGAAATAAAGTGAGACTCTCAAGGTCCCATAGTCCAAGACCTTGACTCCCTCAGGGACTAACACTTTACAATGTGATTTCTGGAATAACTAGGCCCACGTAAGCCACCTGAACCCACTTCTCAGGCTGTGTCTTCCCACATCCCAGGATGATGTTTCCAATTGTTCTTGTTTCTTGTCAGGCCATAGGTTTTCAGCAGCCCCAGGATTAACTCTTGAGACAGAGAAACCAGAACCCAAGCTATTATCTTCCTACCACTTTCCCCTTAGAAACTTCTGGAGCCTTCAAGGAGACCCTAGGGCCCCTGGGCCACAAGCAGGAATCCCTTTATGCTAACCCAACATCCTCATGGTCGAGGCAGAGAGGCCCAGAAGAAAATGACTTCCTGAAGTCACACAGGAAGGTCAGAAAGTGATGGCCACGCCTGGAACAGAGCCTTCGGAGACCCTGAACTCCCCTGCCTATCGGACCACTCGGGTGATTAAAATTGTTGTATTTTCAACCACTGCTCCAAACAACTCAGTAGGTCTAGGCTGGGGCCCTGGTAGGGGGGTTGAAAGAACTGACTACTGAGGCTGCTTTTCCGATAGCCAGACATTTACATTCAGGTGTGTGGCAGCATTACTGCAGGCAGGGGTGAGTCCCTGAGGTGCACAGGCTAGTTGTCACTGGCTTTGCATGTCCTTCTAACACCAAGAACTCTGTTCTCGACTCCACCAAAGAACTAAAGGTGATTCCTCGAGCTGTTGGTTGTATCTGATCCCACAGCATCACTTGCTAGACTCACCCAGGAGGTTCCCCATGCATCCCTATAGGTGGAATGTGTGCATAAACAGTAGCAGGTGCAGACAGGCGATCCTACTACTAGTGATCACCATCTGGATGAATGGACTAAAAAAAAACTCAAAAAACTATGTGATGGAATTTTTTCCTTTTTGTTTGCTTATTTCTGGTGTCTTAAATATCATGTTTAGTTTAAATACAGACATGATCCGAGCACAAATATTATAGGCAGAAAAGCCAACACAGCATTCTGTGTTGAGACGGTTGCTCGCAGGTAGGACATGAAAATAGCGCTTGCTGCACCTACAGGTGTTCAGCTGCTTCTTGGTGAGTGTTACCTCGGTCCTCTATAGGACATCTCTGAAAAGTTAGCTTAGTCCCATTTTAGAGAGGACTAACCAGAGGGGAGAGGTCAGATGGCTCAGGGCCACAGAGAATTGGTGCTGGAGTTGAGATGAAAGTGTGGACTGTACGTCTTAGCTCGGACCAGGTCTAGCCATGGAGGGAGCTGAGAAGGAGGATGAATTCGTGGCCCCAGGATAAAGGCCTAGGAATGGAACTCCAGCCACGTGGGCCCGTCTTTGCTATGATGATTAATGCAGAGCATTGGAAAGGTACTCGTCTGTGTAAAGTGCTTGTATCTGCTTATTCACCCTGCACCTGTGGCCTGTCGGGCTGATCCCCACACACTCGCCACCCATCTGCCTCCCCTAGGTGCTCCCTTACCAGCCCTGTCCCAGTCAGTCACCAGTTCTGGCTTTTCTTATGCCAGTGAAGTGCGCCTCCCTGCAGCCATGTTCTCCATCTTGTGGATTCTCCGCCCCATCGTGGGAAAGGAGATGCAGGGCGTGAGCCCCCAAGGAGTCCCAGGGTCTTCATTTGTAAAACCCAAGTGATTTCACGATGCCAGTAATCCATAGACTTCACAAATTTGGTGAATTGCTTCTGACATAACACATGTGGTCATTGAGGCAGCTGAACTAAGAGGCATTTTAACCAAGTGAAGATATCAGTCGAGGGGGTGTGTGATAGGCAGAAAGGAAGGAGTTGGCTAGTTCGTGGGGCAGGAAGGATTCCAGGCTTAGCCCAGAATTGGGCTAATCCTCCCATGAGTGTCCCAGGGAAGGCTAAGGGACCAACCACAGCACCTCCTGGTGCCTGTCACCTTGACCTCTGCATCCTTAAATACCAGCAGTGGGGATGGTGACCATGGAGTCATCCCCAGTCCCTCTCCTGGTCCCTCTGAGACCAGAAGCTCTCATTTTCAGAAGGATGGGTCAGAGTGAGGAATGTGGGAGTGAGGAGGTGGTTGTAAATGCTACAGAGTTGAGTTGCACTTCGAAAGGCACCATGGGGGCAGAGCAGTGAAGAGGGTAAGCTTACCCAAAGAAAGCCGTTGTCCTCAGCTACAGGGAGTAGGCCCTTGCAATGTCCTTCTTGATGGGGGCCTTGGACCATGCGGTATCCACTCCATGTCCAGAGGGGTCAGCCGCATTGCAGATCACCCGCAGAGCCACAGTGAAAACTCCGCACAGGAGGCTCAGGTGAGCTTCCCTGTGCCCATGTTCCACACACATGTCACATCTCGTTGCTGCGGGGAGAAGCCACACCGTCCACACTCCACAGAAGCTGTGCATGTGGAACGTTCCTGGACTCTGCCCTGTGTGCCTGTGCCCTCAGCTGACTTTACTCTGTATCCATTAGCTGGAATACACCACAACTGTGAGAATAACAGCTTCCAGTGATCTCTGCAAGGTCTGCTAGTGAGTGGTTGAACCTCAGGTGGTCTTGGGGACACCCACCTCCAAACCTTGTAGTTGGTAATTATTCAGAAGGGTAGACTTTTACCATCTGCATGTCTTTCTAACTCTGGCTGTTGTGACTAAGCTACTGAGCACAGACTAAGTTGCATATGAAAGTCTAGAAAAAAGTTCTAGAGACACAGGCTCCCAGAGGCAGATGTCACAGCAGCGACAAACTGACTAGCTGGGCTCTCACTGAGACACTTTCTGCTGCCAGAATGAAGAGAAAGCCCAAGTAAATATGCCACTTCAAAGTGCACGAATGGCCCAGATGACTGCAGTGTATTCTTGCTGGAGGAGAACTCGGATTTCTTCTGTTAACGGGCATAAGCATCTGGGTAAATTGGGGCTGAAAAGGTGGGTTTGTAATAGGAAAAAGAGAGAAAAACAGACGAGTCAGAAGATGAGGATTTGGCTCCTAATATTGGTTTGACTGCTCCTAAATTTGGGGAGGTGATTAATGTCGCTGGGTCATTTCCCCACTTGGTGTCCTGCAGGCAGGCATTCATATATTTCATAAGATGATGCACTGGACTCAGGGAGGATACTGGGAGAGGATGAACATTTGGGTACTTTCTCTGGCAAAGGCTGTGTGAGGGCTTGACTTACTATACCAGTCAGAGTTATCTGTAGAAATAGGACCAACAGAAGAGAGGCAGGGGTGGAGGAAGGAGAGGTGTGTGGGGGGGTGTGTGGAGGGAGGGGAGAGAGGAAGGAAGGAAGGAAGGAAGGAAGGAAGGAAGGAAGGAAGGAAGGAAGGAAGGAAGGAAGGGAGGGAGGGAGGGAGGGAGGGAGGGAGGGAGGGAGGGAGGGAGGGAGGAAGGGGAGATGGATTTATTTTAAGGAACTGGCTCATGTGATTGTGAAGGCTGGCAAGTCTGTAATCTATAGGGTGGCAGGCTAGCAGGGCGGTAACTCAGGTGAGAGTCCATGTTGCAGTCTTGATTCTGAATTCCTCCGCAGGCTGGAAACATGGGCAAGTTTTCTATGTTGCAGTCTTGAGGAGAATCCCTTCTTCCTCAGGAACTCTTTGCTCTTAAGGCCTTCACCTGATTAGACAAGGCCCACCCACCTATGGGGGATAATCTGCTTACTCGATGTTACTGAGTTAAATGTTAATTACATCTTAAAAATAGCATCTAGATTGGTGTTTGGCCAAATAACTTGGTGCCGTAGCCTAACCAAGTCAACCTATAACATTAACCATCAGACTTTTTCATTTAATGCTCAGAGCAACAACATGAAGTAGGCGGTATTAGTAAAGAACAGCACTGGGGCTGGATCTAAGGTGTTTGTGGCTCCATCTTCACATGATACCATCCTGTATCTTGTAGATAATCCTTAAGATCTTCCTACTGGAACATTTTTAACTCTTTGTAAATCAACCAACAGTCTCCCTTTTCCTTACTGTCCCCATTCCCAAAAGAGCTGCTAGTGTTAACTCCTTTTTGTTGTTGTTATTGTTTGTTTGTTTTTTTTCCTAACAAGGTAATGATTTGCTGAGAGCCTGGAAAGCTTATCAGTAGCCAAAGACTTGACCTTGTGTCCACACTTTGCCAGCTACCACTTATCCTCTAAGTTTGAATCTCCATCAAATGGTTCGGGGAATGCTTCCATCCATTCACAAAGTCTATTAAATATTGATGTCCAGGCCTTAGGATGAGGACTAGGGATGGACTGTAGTTAGAACACAGACCTTTAAGAGCGGCTCAATCTAGCCAGTCTTGAGATTATGATAAGATGAGCCAATGTTTGGCAAGTGCTTTTGGTATTCTGAAATGCTAGTTCTTAGTACGCACATGGTCATGGCAGCCGCCGAATGTACACCTTCCCATGATTCTCCGAAAATGACATAGTTGACTTATTGTCAGTGTGATAGGGACTGAACATTGCATGTATTCTGAGAATTTATTTGCTTAAAAGCTTAAGAAGTCTATCAATTGCTTAACCACCTGTAAAATCTCTGGAGCCCTAGAAGAAATGCTCATAAAAGATCTGAGCTGGAGCTCAACAGTGAGCGTCATCCAATAGAGAAAAGAATAAATAGAAATGAGGCTTTTTTGTGTGTGTGGGACTCATTTTTTTAAAAATGCTGGTACTAATAATAAAAACTTTTACTAAAGCAGAAGAACACAGCGAAGGAAATGATACATCGGTGAACTTCTCATGCCTGAAAAACTCTTCTTATGCCTAAATGACTTGTGTTTTATTGGGGGAAATGCCTTTTCCTAAGGAAGATGCACTAAGTAGGTACCTTGTCCTGTGATTAGAGAGGAATGGGAGCAAGCTATTGTCCTCTTTCACCTGCAAGGTCATGGATGCATCGTTGTTCTGAGGAGTGCCACCCTGGCGCTGAAGGGTTGTAACTAGAACAATGTTTTTACCTTGAAATGTGTGAATAAGTAGAATATATATTTTACCAATGACAAGTCATGCTATTTCTTGACCGGTGATTTTGAAGAGATACTGATGGAGGAAAATCACAGTTTTATCCATCCACGTAGGCTCTGCAATATAAGTGACCTGGAATAAAAGAGATCCTGGAGGGGTCCCAGAAGCTTAAGTTCTGGCATATAAAGGTCAAGGACAGTCTCTGCTCAGGTGTCCTTTCAGTGCTCATGCCCCTGGTACTATCTGAAAAGCTAATTGTCTACTTCCCTCTAGTTAAAGAGTCTTCCACTGTGCTTTTTAAAATTTATTATTACCATAGTTAAGAATGAAAACATGGATAAACATGGTGTTCGTTCTATTTTGCCCCCTCTTCTTTCCTCTGGGCCTCCGTTTTTTTAATCTATAAAATGTTTAGGTTTTAAAATGTGGAGGTTCTAGTTTCCTGTTTCTTTCTGCTTCCTGAAATCACAGCCCAGAGAAACAGCACAGAGAGAGGGGTGGGGAGGGAGGGAGGGAGAAAAAGGGAAAGGGAAGAGAAGAGAAGGGAAGGAAAGGAAAGAGGAAGGGAGGGAGGGATAGAGGGAGGGAGGGAAGGAGGGAAGGAGGGAAGATGGAGGGAAGGAAGGAAGAAAGGGAGGAAAGAAAGAGATGGATTTATCTTTAAAATCTTCACGGTGAACTCCCAATACCACTCGGGTGCTCAGGTGAGGGAAACAGGATCACCTGAAGCTCTGTGCTGTCCCCGTGGCCACAGGCCTTGGCCATGCCTGGACCGTGTGTGCAGGGAAGGCAGGCAGTGTTCGTGGGGCCAGGCGAGGTCTAAGTTTATTCCCTCTCTGGGAAGTGTCTCTGAGACAAACATTTGGTGAGGAGGCAGGGGTGTATGTGGAAAAGGGGGGTTGTCATGGCAACCTCGAAAAGTGTGCGATTCAAACCTGTTGATTTTTCCCTCTCTGGCCTCATGTTTTTTCCGATGGGAGATGACAAATATTGGGAGTGACATGGGGATGTGAGCAAGTTCCCACAAACCACGCTGCAGCCCCTGTCCTGATTCACAGAGGAGTGGCCGGCAGGCTCTGCCCAAGAACCAGCTTCCTGGACCTCTCGGGCTGTCTGCCAAGCCCACCTGCTCCGAGGGGCCCACAGCTGCGTTTAACCCCTCAGGGATCTGTCCCTTCTCAGAATTCCCCCAGCACGCGTGTCGGTTCTGATGTGCAAGTATTCCTTCGGTTTCTCAGCTGTTTACTAACCTGCACAGAACAGAGTAATTAGCTTCAGTATAAACGGTTTCTGTGCTGTGTCACCTAACAATGTATCTGCAGCACAGGAAGAAACTGCTGGAACGGCAGAGATCAGTGCGCAGGTCTAAGGGATGAATGAATGAACAAGGAAATGAGGAAAGGGGAGGTCAGAGAGGGACTCACCCAAAGAGCCAGGTAGCTGAAGGCGGGTAGGGGAGGAGGGGGCGGGGAGAGAGAGAGAGAGAGGAGAGAAAGAGGGTGAGTGTTAAGGGATGGAGGGTTCAGTACTGCTCTGGAAGGAAGGTAAGAAAAGTAGAGGCAAGAATAGGCACAGTGTAATTAGGGAAAACCTAAGGGTTAGTAACATTCCTAGTAACATTAAGGAACCGACTCTGGTTTCAGTTCCTGAGCACCAGGGCCTCCAGGGCGGAGGCTGCTGCTGCGGGAGGGACACTAAGGAAGACAGGTTCTGCTTTTTCCTCCGAGGCCCCTTCAGAGCCTGGGGCTGCTACCCCACTGCCCCTTGGTGCTCTTTGTCCTGGCCGCAGGGACTGAAGACAGTGCTTTGGGGCCTCTGCTCCAGCCATTGCTGGTCTCGCTTGACTTTGAAGAAGTTACTGAAAAAATCTTCAGAATGGGCTCAACCGTTCCCTCCTTCTCAATCTCAACCACAAGCCTGTCTGTGCCGAGAAGACTGCTGTTGTCCTGGCTCCTCCTGGCCCCTGAGCGGTGTGCTGGTCACACAGTGACTCATGGGAGTCCAGTGTGTGGGGCACAGCTTCTGCTCCGGCCCCTTGGCTCTGCCTCAGACTCCCTGGCTCAGAAGAAAGCTCAGGCAAGAACCTCCGTGTGTAGATTGGAAACCAGATTTTGTGTGTGCTCTACACAGTGGTCCAGGTGTCAGAAGAAGTATGTGTGCTAGGCGTGTAGGATGTGGTCGTAGAACTCAGATGCACAAGTCTGTTTACCCACAGCTACATGTATCTGATTGTAAATGACCCGCTGGTTCCTGCCCCAGACCAGAAAATTACTTAGGAATGTGCAAAATACACTGTACTTGTCAACATGTTCTAAAAGCCAGTGAAGAAAAGGAAAATGTCAAGTTGCTTCCGAACTAATCTAAGTAGAATTTTTAAAAATGTACCCATTGGAAGTTATTTCTATCATCTCATACTCAAACCTCTTTAATGGCACCCCATTGCCATTGGTAAACAATTTGGATCCTGGATGGTCATTTAAGAACTTCCACAGTATAGGCCTAGTATAATTCATCTTTAAGATTATGACCTCCATTGCGCATACCACAGAGATAATTTTTGGTTGTATCCCTTTGACCGAGTAAAGAAATCATTTTCTTGGACAAATATATAATTGACACGAACATCCAATTTGCATATGGCCAGAAGCTGAAGGAACAGTGAATTCACTTATTCAACTACGATGGAACACCTCGCCCGGGCTGGGCGTGGCTCTAACTCTGGGGATCCAACAGGAACAAAGAAGCCTCGGTTCTTTCGGACCTTGTACACTAGTGATGGAGACAGACCTCCACATCAGAGGAAGAAGAGCTGTAATGCAGCTTGTGGTGGGAGTTATTGCTGGCCTCAGAAAAGCGCTTCTGTGATAGGGGTCTCTGAGCAGGCGCCTGTGTAAAATAAAGAAAGCAACGAGTCTCAGGAGAATGGTGTTCTCAGGCTGTGGAAAGAGCAAATGCAAAGGCTGCGAGGCAGGAGTACCCTTGGTGTGTTTGTGCAACAGCAGAAAGGCCAGTTGTAGTTGTGGTGGAGTGCGTGGAGGTGAGAATAGGAGAGGTGAGAGTGCATAGAGCAGGGACTGGGGAACCTTTTTTCTGCCAAAGGCCACTTGGATATTTATAACATCATTCACAGGCCACATAAAATTATCAACTTAAAAATTAGCCTGCTATATTTGGTCAAACAATTAATTAACTCACCTCTCATGCCTTGGCAGGGCCAGACCAAAGGATTTTGTGGGCCTTATACGGCCCAAGGGCCTGACATTCCCCACTCCTGGTGTAGAGCATTCCAGCCCTGGCAATGGCTTTGGATTTTACTCTAGGTGACTTGGGAGCCGCCAGAAGGTTTTGAGTAGATGACATGTATAATTGATTTATGTCTTTAATGGTTATTCTGGTTGCCATATGCAGAACAGGCTGTGGAAGCTGGGAAGCCAATTTGGAGCTAACTCTAATAGGTCTGGGACAGTGATGGTTTAAACTAGGATGTGAGTGATGGAGGTGATGAAAATGGTGGGATCCTTAGACACTTTGAAAGTAGAGTTGTAAGGATCTGCTGACAAATCAGATTTGGAATGTGAGAGGGGAGTCAGTGATGTTAAGGATTTTGGATTGAACAATTGGGAAAATCGAGAATGAAGTCACTATTTATGGAGATGGGGAGAAGTTTGGAAAGAGGTAGTGAGGGAGAGCCTAGGGTTCTATTTTGCACAGATTAAATTTAAGGTACCCGTTTTGTAATTAGAGATATTCAGTAAGCAATTGGAATCTAAAATTCAGGGGAGAAATGAGTACTAGAGAAATAGTGTTGGGAATTATTCAGCTTATAGATGGCTTTAGTGAACAAGAGCAGATAATGAAGGGAAGAAGTCTGAGGATCCAGTAAAGACTGAGAATAGGCAGCCAATGGAACAGGATGATAACCGAGAGAGGGGTTTCCCATGAGGCCAAGGAAAGAAAGCACCCCCAGGAGGAGAGAGAGTTCGACTAGGTCAGATGTTGCTGATAAATCAAATAAGATGAAGACTGAGACTTGGTCATTGAATTTAATGAGATAGAGGTCTGTTGCTATAGAGAATTTAGATTTAGAAAGTCCCCCACAGGTCAAAACTATTGTGATCAATTTAGCAGGAACCACACATGTGTTCAAATGGTCAAGTTTTCATATATAAGATTTGGAAAATGGGGCTTCACAAGAGTTCATGAGAAAGGGCTTGTGGTTTATGACCTAGAGATGATGTCATGCGAACCACTATGGGATGGGGATGTTAAAAAAGGCACAGGAACACTGACATGGGTGGAGCAGAGTGTCTGTACCAATGGACTGCAGGCTCTCTGAGAGGTACACTGCCAGAACGTGGGAGTGTGTTTCTTTACTGAGACCCACACTTGTAACAGAGAGACTAAGCCAGAAGGCCTTTAGAGAAATTTTCACAGTGGTGGAAATCTGTTGAAAAACTAAAGGCGTTCAGTTTAGAGGAAACCCAGGAGGGTCCCTAGCCAACCAGGAGTGAATATGCAAATTAACCCAACAAAGATGGTGGGTTAATTTGCATACACAGGTGTGGAGTGGTTGGGCAGGGTGGGACGTCAGCTATGAGGGGAAGGGTGAGGGGGGCGGAGGGAGCTACAGGAGCTGTGCTCCAGCCGGCGCCGAAAAGACTGAAGGCTCCAGCCGGAGTGAACACTGAAGGCTCCAATCAGAGCCAAGGCCTGGGTCCCGGGTGCCGGAGGAAAACCAGTGCTGGCAGCCAGTGGAAGGAAGGCCTATTGCACGAATCTTTGTGCAACAGGCCTCTAATTTATGAATAACAAACAACCCCAAAATATAGTAGTTTGATACAATAATTTATTATTTTTCACAATTTTGTCAGTTGTTTGAGTGGGGTTTTTTTTCCTGCTGTTTTTTTCTGGGCTGTTATGACTGCAGTTTGATGGTGGATTGGTAAGGTTCTGGGCTCAACTGGGTTCCTCAGGTCATCTGGTCTTTCATCTTTAAGATGAAATTGAACTTCCTCACATGGTGAGAAATGGAGGTAGTATTGTGGCCATCGGATACAAAATGTGGATGAGAATAAGTCCCTATTATTGTGTAACTAATTATCCCCAAATCTAGCAACTTAAAATAATAAATACTTGTTATATTACACAGTTTCTAAGGGTTTGGAATCTAGGAACAACTTAACTGGGTGATTTTGGCTCAGGGTCTCATGAGGTTGCTCTCAAGCTATTGACTGGGGCACAGCCATCTTGAGGCTTTATGAGGCTGGAGAATCCTCTTTCAAGTTTACCCGTGTGATCGTTGGAAGGTTCAATTCCTTGCTGGCTGTTTGTCAGAAGGTTCCATTCCTACTACACAGGCTTCTTGCATAGTTATTTACAACATGGCAGCTCGAAGTTCCCTCAGAGTTGGGAGCTGGGAGTGAGGAGGAAGGGGGAGAGCAAGATGAAATCATAGTTTTTTATAACCTAATCTCTGCAGTAACATATCACTAATTCTGCCATATTATTGGTCATAAGTACTACCTCTGATACAATGAGGGAGGGGACTACACAGGATATGAATACCAGGTAGTGGGAATCACTGGGGACCATTGTGGAAGCTGCATACCATCAAGGATACGAGACCTACTTGGGTTATAGAACAAACAAGATTTGCTGTTGAATTTAATGTAGTAAATGAGGAAAAGGGAGAAAATAAGGATGGCTTCTAGGTTTTTGGTTTGAGCTACTTACTACAATGAGAACTAGTGGAAGAGAAACACATGGATGTGGGGAGAAATCCAAGTTTAACTTTCAACTTCTGAAGTTTTCAAAGCTTTTAAGATTTCCAAGTAGACAAGTCAGCAAAAAGTTTGAATGAATGATTCTGGAACTCGGGACAGCACAAGACAGGAGATTAAATTTACAACTCATAGAGAGGGAAAAAATGGTGGCGGACTAGATGGACGTGTCCCGAGCCTTGTCCCGGAGCAGATAGAAAGAGCAGCTGAGGGTCACACGGGAAGTGTTTGTTGTGAGTTAAGAGACAGCTATACTCCAGGAGAAGGTGGGGGACTGTGGGACAGGGCTACCCTGACCAGGCAGCCCCCACTGCTGCTGGGTCCCCTCCCAGAGCCACCAGCTCAGATGTGGAGACTGCACCATCTTGAAGGGGAAAGTGGATGTTATTGGAAGCCTGAAAATCTGCAACTACAGCACCCACTGAACAGCTGTGAACCCCAGAACACCGGTCCCCAATTGGCGCAAACACACGGATTCAGAGGAGCTCTACACTCCCCCACAGAGGGTTCAGATTTCGCCTGGGATAAGGTGAGGTCTCCGGTCCAGGCAAGACAGAAAAGCACGTGCACGGCGGGAGCTGGAGGACTGGGGGAAGTCTGCACCTAGAAGAATCCATGGCTGTTGGGGCTGGCATGATCCATGAGTGTGGAAGGGGGTCCTCAGAGCTGCTAACAGAGGGGATCTCTAAAAAGCAACCCATTTTGATCTGGCACAGGACAGCCTAGAAATTTTAAAAGTGTGCCGGCTGCTTGGACACAAGGGGGAAAAAAGGACTGCGCAGACTTGCGGGCAGTCCCGGCGTTCGCACACTTGTGCTTTTTCCTCTTTAAATCCTTGCTTCTGATTACTAAGCCCAATACATAGGATCACCCAGTTGGGGACACCCTACGAGACTGCAGGGGAAAGTTGTTTTTCTGGAACCTGGGGATCAGAGCAGGGAGTGACCGTCAGAGAACCAGCTCTGGGGCAGCCCACTCCCACAAACTGGTATTGAGTGCCACAGGGAAAGCAGGATATAAGCACAGGCTAGAGAGGACCTATAGACCTGGAACTCAATCCAGAAACACTGCCAGCCAGGGGATGAATCACAAATTGACTCTTGTGTAACCACAAATAAAAGAATACAAGAAAATAAGACACACTCCCTGCTTAAAAATCAGGACTGGCTTACAACACTGAGGAGCAGTGGAACCCAGGGAACTGCAATACTGTCCTGACTGGGAAACAGGTGTGCCAAACAGAACAATAGAGGAAGTGAATGACTTTCCCTACTGCACATTTTTTTAATTTTATTATTTTTTTTCATCTTTTACTTAAGAAACTAATTTTTTTCTTCTTTCCTCACTTGATTTTACCTTTTTAATTATTACATTTTTATTTTCAATCAGTAGTATTACTACTACTATTTTACCTTTTTTTTTTTTAAGTGTCATTTTATTTTCTCTTTATTTTACTTTGGGATTAGGGTTCTACATTCTATTTTCATCTTTCCTTTAGCATAATTTTACTCTATCTCAACTCTACCTTTATACCATCACTCTCTTCCTAACTTTTCCCCTTTTGTTGTCCTGTTTCTCTTACCCTTTTCCTGCTTTATATTCTTTCTTTTTAACCCCTGTTAAAATTTCACCCTACTTATATATCTAATTTCCAATCCCCTGCTCCAAGTCCATATACACCTCTCTCTTCTCTGTCTTCACTATCCAAAAAATTGTTTTTCTCTCTGTCCTTTTGTTGTTGTTTGCTTGAATGTTAATTATATTTTTTTATGCTTGTTTGTGAGATTGTTTTGCTAATTTTTTGTTTTGTTGTTGTTGTTTTGTTTTTTACTTCTATTTTCTCTTGCATTGCTTGATATTAGTTGTTTTTGTAGTTTGTATTCATCTCCAGGGGAAGGGTAGGGGGCAGAGGGAGCTACAGGAGTGGTGCTTTTTATTGGCATTTATTGGGATTAGTGGCTGTTCTATTGGAGTTTTCTCCCCATATATATAATTTGTTCCCCTTTTCTTTCTTATTCTCTTTCTTTTCTCTCTTACTTTGTTTTTCCTTTTCCCAGTTTCATTTTTGCACTCCTTTCTTTTCTTTTCTTTTTCTCTTCTTTCTCTCCTATCCTCTAATTTGCCTTTCTCTGGTGGTCATCTTTATTTGGGGTTATTAATATCATGAATACATTTTTGTTCAGTGCCTTGTGTGTGGTACCTGGTTGTGTTATATTTTGTGCCTTTAAATCAACGCAGGAGAGAGAGAACTACATAACCAGACACCCAGAGAAGAGGGACCATGGGGAGACAAAGAAACAGCCTGCATATGAAAGAAAAGCAGGCATCACCAGAAAAGGAAGTAAACAAAATGAGGCAAGCAACCTGTCAGAGAAAGAATTCAGAGAAATGGTCATAAGGTAGCTGAAAAGAATGGAAGATAAATTTGACAATATGAGTAAGAACCAAGAGGAAATGAAGAAGAACCAAGAAGAAATGAAAAATGGCATTGCTGCTATAAAGAACTCAATAGAAAGCATCAAGAATAGACTAGAAGAAGCAAAGGACCACATCAGTGAGCTAGAAGACAAGGTTGGAAAAAATACCCAAGTAGAGCAGCTTCTAGAAAAAACAATTAAAAAGCAAGAGGAGAGCCTAAGGGAACTTTGGGACAACACAAAACAAAACAACATCTGCATAATAGGGGTTCCAGAAGGAAAGGAAACTGAGCAAGGAATAGAAAACTGTTTGAAGAAATAATGACAGAAAACTTCCCTGATATAGGGAAGAAAAAATCCACACAAATCCAAGAAGCTCACAGAGTCCCAAGCAAAATGAACCCCAAAAGTCTGATGCCAAGGCACATTATAATGAAATTGGCAAAAACCAACGACAAAGTAAGAATCTTAAAAGCAGCCAGAGAGAGACAGAAAGTTACCTACAAAGGAACCCCCATCAGACTAGCGACTGATTTCTCAACAGAAACTCATCAGGCCAGAAATGAATGGAATGAAATATACAAAGTCATGCAAAGGAAGGGTCTGAATCCAAGAATACTGTACCCAGCAAGGCTATCAATCAAAATTGAAGGTGAAATCAGGAGCGTCACAGACAAAAAAGGACTAAGGGAATTTATTACCACCAAACCAGCAATGCAAGAAATGCTAAAGGGTCTGCTGTAAAAAAAAGAAATAGGAAGCAAAGAAGGAACATAGGGGTAAAGAATAAAAATGGCAACAAATAAGTACCTATCAATAATAACTTAAAATGTAAATGGATTAAATGCCCCAATCAAAAGACATAGGGTAACGGATTGGATAAGAAAACATGACCCATATATCTGCTGTCTACAAAAGACACACACAGACTGAGGGCGAAGGGATAGAAAAAGGTTTTTCAGGTGAATGGAAATGAAAAAACAAGCTGGGGTAGCAATACTTATATCTGACAAATTAGATCTCAAAGTGAAGGACACAACAAGAGATAAGGAAGGCCACTTCATAATACTAAAGGGAGCAATCCAACAAGAAGAAATAACTCTGGTAAACATATATGTACCCAATACAGGAGCATCCAAATAGATAAAAAAAAAAAAAAAAAAGAACTCCTGGAAGCTATCAAGGGTGAGATTGACAGCAATACAATCATAGTAGGAGACTTTAATACCCCACTATCACCATTGGACAAATCCTCTAAACAAAATCAGCAGAAACATCAATCCTAAAAGACTCACTAGACCAGATGGAATTAATTGTCATCTTCAGAACATTTCACCCCAAAGCCACAGAATACACATTCTTCTCAAGTGCACATGGGTCATTTTCAAAGATAAACCATATGTTGGATCATAGGCAAAGTCTCTTCAAATTCAAGAAGATAGAAACCATATCAAGCATCTTCTTAGATCACAGTGGCATAAAACTGGAAATCAACTACAATAAAAACAATCCAAAGAAATTAAACACATAGAGACTAAACAGCATGCTATCAAACAATGACTGGGTTACCAGAGAGATCAAGGAAGAAATAAAAGCATCATGGCAGCAAATGACAATGAAAACACAACAATCCAAAATCTATGGGACACAGGAAAAGCAGTCTTGCAAGGGAAGTTCATAGCTCTACAAGCCTACTGCAAAAAACAAGAAACAATGGTAATAAATTACCTAACCCTGCACCTCAAAGAGTTAGAGAGCAACAAGAAAAGCCCAGTGTAAGCAGAAAGAAGGAAATAATAAAGATCAGAGCGGAGATAAACGACATTGAGACCAAAAAACCAAAACAAAAGATCAACAAACCAAGAGCTGGTTTTTTTTTTGAAAGGATAAACAAGATTGATGAACCTCTAGCCAGGCTCACCAAGAAGCAAAGAAAAAGGACCCAAATAAACAAAATCAGAAATGAAAGAGGTGAAATAACAACAGACCCCACCGAAATACAAAGGATTGTTTAAAAATACTATGAACAACTCTATTCCAACAAACTGGACAACCTGGAGGAAATGGACATATTCCTAAAAAAATACAACCTTCCAAAACTCAAATAATCTAAACATCTCAATAGGCCAATAACTATGGAAGAAATTGAAGCAGTCATCAAAAAGCTTCCAGCAAACAAAAGCCCAGCGCCAGACGGCTTCACAGGGGAGTTTTACCAAACATTCAAGGAAGAACTAAAACCTATACTCCTCAGACTATTCCAAAAAATTCAAGAGGAAGGAACACTTCCAAGCTCCTTCTTTGAAGCCAGCATCACCCTAATACCAAAACCAGATAAAGACAACACAATGAAAGAGAATTACAGGCCAATACTATGTTCATGGTATCCCTCATGAACATAGATACCAAAATCCTCAACAAAATTCTATCAAATCGGATCCAGCAGTACATCAGAAAGATCATACACCATAACCAAGTAGGATTTATCCCAGGAATGCAAGGATGGTACAATATTCTCAAATCAATAAACGTGATACATCACATAAACAAATTGAGAGATAAAAATCACATAGTCATATCAATTGACACAGAAAAAGCATTTGACAAAATCCAACACCCTTTCTTGATAAAAACTCTCAACAAGGTGGGAATAGAAGGATCATGTCTCAATATAATAAAAGCTATATATGATAAACCCACAGCTAACATCATACTCAATGGGCAAAAACTAAAACCATTTCCCCTAAGAACAGGAACAAGACAGGGATGTCCACTCTCACCACTCCTGTTTGACATAGTACTGGAAGCTATCAAGGGAATGCTTCTTGAGACATTATCAAGGGAATTGCAATGGCTTTATTAGCCATTGCAAATAGATAAGAAGAAGAAATAAAAGGCATCCAAATTGGTAAAGAAGAAGTAAAGCTGTCCTTATTTGCAGATGACATGATATGGTACATAAAAAACCCGAAAGACTCCATTAAAAAACTAATAGACTTAATAAATGAATTTGGCAATGTAGCAGGATACAAAGTTAACGCCAAGAAATCTATGGCATTTCTATACACCAATAGAGAACTTACAGAAAGGGAGACTAAAAAAGTAATCCCATCGCACCAAAAAAAAAAAAAAAGATACCTAGGAATAAACTTAACCAAGGTGGTAAAAGACCTATACGCGGAAAACTACAGGACACTGAAAAAAGAGATAGAGGAAGACGTAAACAGATGGAAGAACATACCATGTTCATGGATTGGTAGACTCAACATCATTAAAATGTCCATACTACCCAAAGCAATCTATAGATTCAATGCACTCCCCATTAAAATCCCAACAGCATATTTCACAGACCTAGAAAGAACTCTCCAAAATTCATCTGGAATAAAAAAGACCCCGAATAGCCACAGCAATCCTGAGAAAGAACAGCAAAGTAGGTGGGATCTCAATACCAGTTTTCAAACTGTATTACAAAGCCACTGTTCTCAAAACAGCCTGGTACTGGCACAAGAACAGACATATAGATCAATGGAATAGAATAGAGAATCCAGATATCGACCCAAACCACTATGCTCAATTAATATTTGACAAAAGAGGCAGGAACATACAATGGAGTCAAGACAGTCTCTTCAATAAATGGTGTTGGGAAATTTGGACAGATACATGCAAAAAAATGAAACTAGACCACCAACTTACACCATACACAAAAATAAACTCAAAATGGATACAGGGCTTAAACATAAGATGGGAAATCATAAAAATACTAGAGGAATCCACAGGCAGCAAAATCTCAGACATATGCCGAAGCAATTTCTTCACAGATATTGCTCCTAGAGCAATGGAAGCTAAAGAGAAAATAAACAAATGGGACTACATCAAAATAAAAAGCTTTTTCACAGCAAAAGAAACCATCAACAAAATAACAAGAAACCCCACTGTATGGGAGAACATATTTGCAAATGTTATCACTGATAAAAGTTTAATCTCCAACATCTGCAGTCAACTTATACAACTTAATAAAAGGAAGAGAAATGATGCAATAAAAAAATGAGCAATGGACTTTTAAATAGAATCTTTCCTAAAGAAGACAGAAGGAAGGCCAAGAGATACATGAAAACATGCTCAAAGTCACTAATTATCTGAGATATGCAAATTAAAATGACAATGCGGTACCATCTCACACCTGTCAGAATGGCAATCATCAACAAATCAACAAATGACAAGTGGTGGTGAGGATGTGGAGAAAAAGGAACCCTTGTGCACTGCTGGTGGGAATGCAGACTGGTGCAGCCACTGTGGAGAACAGTATGGAGTTTCCTCAAAAAACTAAAAACGAAACTCCCACTTGGACCCAGTGATCCCACTTCTAGGAATATATCCCAAGAAACTAGAAACACCAATCAGAAAGGATATATGCACCCCTATGTTCATAGCAGCACAATTCACCATAGCTAAGATTTGGAAACAGCCTAAATGCCCATCAGCAGATGAATGGATTATAAAACCATGGTACATCTACACAATGGAATACTATGCTGCTATAAAAAAAGAAGGAATTCTTAGCATTTGCCGCAGCATGGAAGGACCTGGAGAGCTTTATGCTAAGTGAAATAGGCCAGTCAATGAAAGAAAAATACTACATGATCTCACTCATTTATGGAAAATAAAGAACATTATAACCTGATGAATAAAAAGATAGATACAGAGGCAGTAAAGCATCAAACAGACTGTCCAATTACAGCAAGAAGGCTGGGGAGTGTTGGGGAGGGAGGGAAATAGATCAACCGAAGGATTTGTATGCATGCATATAAGCACACCAATGGACACAAGACACTGGCGGGGGTGGGATGTGGGCATGCGACAGGGGGTAGGGGAGGCTGGGGCAAGGTCAGTGGGGAGAAAAAAGGAGATATAGGTTCTAATATATGTAATATTTTAAACAATAAAAAAAAGAAAATTAAAAAAAAAATTTACAACTCATAGCCAATGGATGGGATTTAAAACCAGGCACTGGATAAGAACACTTAGTCGTAGTCATTCTCAACCTTAGTTGACAATTTGAGTCACCTGGGAAGCTTTAAAAAAAATTGACCCCAGGTCATTCTCCAAATCAATTGAATCAATATCTCTGGGGGCGGCGCCTGGCCACTGGGATGTTTAAATCTGCATTCCAATATGCATCCAAGGTTGGGAACAACTGACAACAGAGAGAATGCCAGTGGAGAAGCCAGGACTCGTGCATATGTGTGCGGGTAGAGCAGGACATAGTGTTCCAGAGAGAAAGTTCCCGAATACAGCACAGCTTCTTTTGCAGTGCCGAGAATTGGTTGACTTTGTGGCTGAGATGTTGACCAGCTCGTGCGAATGTGCAAAGGGCCATCATCTGTGGCCAATGGAGAGCATAGGATCACTTTGGAATTTCAAAAGGTAAAAGTTGAGTAGACTGAATCCAGTTTGTAATGCAGTCGGACTTGATTGGACACCAAGTATTTACCAAGTATCCCCCTGGCCTTTTTAATTAGGGATAAAAGTTAAGCAAATTTGAACCTGACACTCTTTAAAGGGTGGATGATTCTGTGCAGAGATGTGGCTGCATTCCAGCTGGAAGCTCCTGAAGTCAAGCTGCAAGAGAAAAGAGCAAGTCTCCAGCCCAGTTTAACTTTAAATGAACAATAGTAACATGTTGGTCTTCACATGCACAAAGATCTTGGGCAAGCCTTTGTTAAATAGGTTTTGGAGGTATTTTTTCCATCTGTGGGAATTTGCACATTGAGAGACCCATTTTTAATAGAGATCTCCATTTGTTACTCCTCATCTCTAATTTTTGCAGACTGGTGTACCTGTGTGAGCAGATAACAATGGCAGCTGTGATCTCAACCCTGCTTCTTGAGACATCAACATTGTGACCATGATCTCATTAAATCATTTTTCATGACTCTTGACCAACAAATCAAACAGGCCAAATTTCTGGCTATTGAGTCCCTTAAAGGTACACAGCATATACCCTCACCCTATACTTGCACCTCACCGGGTTTATTTAAAAGCTATCACTTTGCCTGTGTTTCTATTTCAGACTATTAGGATATCAAAGGTATCCTAAATGCTCTGTAATCGGGAATCCACAGTCCTCAGTTCAAGATTTAGCTCTACTGCTTGTTGCCTATGAGCCTTGGAGTAAGCCACTTAGGTAAGCTGTTCGCCCCTCTGTAAATGGAGAGGACCCTCCCACCCCCCCGCCTTACCTCTTTCCTGAGGTCATTGTCTATAGAGAAATGAGTGATACAAACAGCTTTATCTACTGATGTAAAGACTTGTCATCATCACCATATCCCCTTCTCTGGGCAAATGCAAAAGCCATTCACCTGTCTTGGACATCTGATTTCTTGCTTTCTCACCATTAAGCCTTTCCTTCCTTCCAAATCTCAGCACAAACCTCATACTTCTTCAGGAAGTCCTCCTTAATTAATCCCATGTCACCTGGATCATCTCTTTTGTTTCTCTCCAAGCCAGAAGAAGCTGGTGTTCTCTTTCAATTAAGTATCATTTACTTGTGTGTTTCTCCGTAGACGTGCTTAATTTGTCCCAAGTGTTCATTCTTGGATCTGCATGCGATTGTACATTTTTTGAGGGCTAGGGGCTGGAGGTCGTCTCAGCTTTGCAGCACTGATCAGTATGAAAGTTTATCCATTAATGTGAACTGCTAACTACTTTTTACATCTGATTTGTATTTCTCACCTATCTTCACAAATCAAGATAATCTAGAAAGCAATCAAGTTTTGGGTGTTTGTAGACATTTTCCTGCACTTATAGCTCAGTCTTTCTGTTGTTAAAACAATTCTTGGCTACCAGAGTCTTAATGATAATTGGGTATCAACCTGTGAGGGAAGGAATGGAAACATCTATTTTTGCCTTTTGTTATCACAAGCATGTCTTCATCAGCACACTCCACTGAGAACTCACCAGCCTTCCTTCTCTTTCAAGTTGTTCCAAGCCCAGTGACATTTGAAATGATGAGTCATTGTCTAAATGTGGAGGCTGTTGTTCTGCATGCACCACTGTGAGTGCTTGGGTGCCACCCCAGGTCCTGATGGGAAGCATGACTCTAACTTCTCTGGGGAGGGCATCCTGAAAATGGTCCTTCATGAGTTGAAAGTGACATAAACCACGATCTGATAGTTCTGGAACCCTGACAGGGATGAGAGAGCTCAAGCTGATGCTTTGTGGATTTTGCATAATGAGTGTATCTTGTGGACTTTCGTGGTAGAGTGGAACCAACACAATTCTTACAGACAGGAGCCTGAAGTGGGTCTTGCTCTTTCACTAACTACTTGGGTGATCTTGGGAAAGCCATGTTACCCTGCTGAACCCCAAAGAAGCAGCAGATTAAAATGGATCAGCTTAATTTCCTTAACGTTCCCAGGGTCTACGGAGTGTTATGAGATAACATGTCCCAGACAACAAAGTCCTCACAATTCTTTCTTGGTCTCCTAATGTTTCTATCGATCTGGAGAAGTGGTGGAGAGAGGAGGATTATTCTGGGGTAGCTTTCTGGATGTGTAACAGATACATATGTAACAGGTGGTGAAAGTGGATCAGAAACCAGAAGGTGCGATTCTGAAAAGAGGACAGAACAGTGGAAAAGAGGTTGTCTTGTGTTTCTCGCCATACTGCCATTGTTCTGGTCTAGTTGCAGATTTCTGGTCATTCCCAAGGGGTCAAGGGTCTTGCTGATTGCTGTGGATCAAATGCTTCTCCCCACATTCTTATGTTGAAGCCTAATGTGATGGTATTTGAGGTGGGGTCTTTGGGAGGTGATTAGGCCAGGAGAGTAAAGCCCCCATGATGGGATTCATGTCCTTATAAGACGAGGAAGAGAGCTTGCCTTTACTCTTTCGTGTGAGGAAACAATGTGAGAAGATGACCATCTTGACTCCAGAATGTGAGGCATGTTTGTTATTTAAGCTGCCCAGGCAGTGGTGGTGCTTATGGCAGCCTGAGCTGAGGCACTAATATCATTCAAGACGCAGGTGTTATCCTGCTTCATCCCCAGTTCAGGGCTGGAGTGCCTCCCAAATCACTCAGTGTCAGAGACAAATACTTGTGGGGATTCTACCTGCTCAGGCTGCATTTCCTGTCCCCAGAGCTCCAGGTGCTGAGCCCTAGTCCTGCACCTTCTAAACTTTATGTAAAGGTATCACCCTGCATGTGTCTTCCTGAAACTTGTCTTTTTTTCTCCCCTCCTTTTCCCTCCCCTCCCCTCCCCTCCCCTTTTCTTTTCTTTTTCTTCTTTCTTGCTATGGATCCATGTTGAAACATGTAATTCTAGTTGATTCACTTTAGCTGCTATGTACTTTTCCATTGTAAAAATGTATCACTATTTATGTATTCTTTTTTTTTTGGTGGATAGGTGTGTTGTTTCCAATCTTTTTTACATTAAAAGCATAGCTACAATACATTTTTCTTCACATCTCCTGGAGCACATGGAGCTGCTGGGTCAGAGGTGTGTGTAGTGCCATCTTTCCTTGTTATTGCCACATGCTCTTACAGGATTACAGTGCATACCCATCGCAGGAGAGTTCTCATTATTCCAAATCCTTGTCAACAGCCGGTATACTCTAGACCTTTTTGCTTTTGCCATTTTTTCCCCCGCCATGATGACTATTTAATCTGGGTACAGATTTTTAAGGGAACAATTTAAACATTTCCACGTTAAAGCAGGATGTTTATGGTCTGTTCATAACGGGTGTTGTTTATTAGATGAAAGAAGTTTCTAGTCTTATTTTCTTATGATTTTTTTAAAACCATAAAGTTTTGTCAAATATGTTTACTCTGCATATTTACAGGTGATCGCCTAACATTTTAACCAATCTTCCTAATGATATTAGACCCAGGTGGATGATTTTATGGGAAACAGCAAGATGAGATAAAGATTCTTATTAAGACCAATTCCTTGCAATTTTTCAGAATATCACCTTCCGATAGGGCATCTTAAAAGTCACCTCCCACAGTCGGAGGGTCAGACAGGAATGCAGGTATCGTCGTGTACAGCAAATGATTCTTCATGTACTAAGTGGGGATGTGCTAGCGTGTTGTTGTAACTAGAAACTATTACCTAGAAGGACTAAAGAACAGCATGCTCACAATGGGCTATTTGAACAATATACGGTTATGATGGGCCAATGCCTGGAGCTTGGATATATTTCTGTTAAGGTGAAATTTTCTTTGTAATGGAATTGGTTATAATGGGATTTGATCTCCATTCATCTCACTTACCCATTTCTCCCTCTGGCAGCTTTGATAGCCTTGCTCCCTCAGCAGCAGTCTGCCCGGCAGAGTCTAAGGAGCCAAACATGCCTCTAATTTGTGACCCAAAGCTCTCTAATGGGGCTCTCCTCGTAAACCCCAGATCTCTTTGATTCACCACATGTCCATCCACCATTCATGGCCTTCCTGAATCTGCTTTCCCAAGGTGTTTATCCAAGCACTTAGCTGATCTCCCTCTGAACCCTCTCAGCTTGTTTAGACACTACTTGCATTCATCCCACACTATGGCTGACGGACAGTTCCATTCTGGAGTTTTTGCCCCTGGCTGGCGTGGCTGCCACATCTATCGGGACAGGATAGTAGTCAGTTAGAAGAAGATGCTAACAAGCCTGATATCATAGTTTGTTGTTGTTTTTTCAATAGAGGCACCTCTGCCATCCACCTTGCGCCAGTGTTTTGAGTTTAATGAATGTTTGACCTAGAAGGAGGGTGAACATGCTGAAATCCACCAAATCACTACTCCAGCTACTTTCAAAAGCCATGCCCAACCTAAAGCTCTCCAGGTGTCCCCACCCAGAGTCACTCATCAGCATAAACTCAGGTATGATTGACAGGGCCTCCTTATGAATAAGGGACTCGCCTATCCCTTAGGACATTATAAGGGTTTTAGGAGCTCTGTGCAAGGAACCAGGGACAAAGACTAAATATATTTTTTATTATATTATAGAAAGAGCCAAAATATCCTAATACATCCATTTTCACTTCCAACCCTACCATTAGTGAGTGAGCGTGCCCGTGACCCACAGCATTGTCAACACAGTGTGTCATTGAGTTTTGGCCTTTTGCCACCTTGATGGTGATCAGTGGAATCTCAGAGCAGTTTTCATTTGTGTTTGTTTTATTCTGAGTGAGGCTGAGCATCTCTTCATATATTGGAGAGCCATCCCTATTGTAAACAAATACATGGGAGGGAGGAGAATGGCAAGGTCTGGAACTTGGTCCTCCTTAGGAAAGGTGAGAGGAGGGGATGTGGGTCCTGCCAATGGGGACTCGAAGGGTCAGAAATAGATTGAAGGTCACTGATTTTTTCTTATACACTTTTATTAGAGTTAACTCCGTTTTCCTCATTCACTGCTGCCTCCAAGTCCACAGTGATCCTCCTAGTGATCCTCATACTCTAGTTGTTGGGATATCTCAGGTCCCTGGCAGTCCTGTGAGACCACCTTTCCTGGTGAGCTGAGTGACTTTGCCAGCACCCAGCTGTCAGAACCTGCTACTGTGTTTTGTGGTCACTTTTTCTGGTGCCCTTTGGAGAATCTAAATTCCAGGTGAGGGGACCCTGGCCTCACCTAGCTCCTGTCTCCACCACACTGCTGACATGGGGGGCCAGGACCCTGTGCATACCCAAGGGGGAAAAAATCAGTAAGGCTCCTGCCCTTGAAACAGTGGGAGAGGAGAGGAGAGGAGAAGAGAGGAGAGGAGAGGAGAGGAGAGGAGATGAGAGGAGAGGAGAGGAGAGGAGAGGAGAGGAGAGGAGAGAGAGAAAGGCTGTGATGTTATAATGTTGTGAACTGATTTCACTGTCAGCCCCAGTTGGTTCAGATTTATTTATGTCCTAGGGCCCCTCAGTCCAGGTTGGGGGGCTGGGAAGCATGGGTGGGGTGTCTCTTGGAGTTTTGTCTCTTTCTGTCAGAGTGTAGTAAGGCAGGGCTGGGAGAGTGAGCTGTCCCTGGCAGGGGACCAGCTGCCACACAAGGTGTCACACATCTACCCCTGCAGGACAAGGAACTGGCCCGTTCCAGGAATGGATGAAGGACAGGATCCGGTCCCCTTGAGGGAGCAAGATGCTGCAGGAAGGGTGATTGGCCTCACCTCAATCCCCATGGCCCTCCACCAAAGCTGTATCCAATCACAGGTGTAAGCATAGATGCTTGGCAAGTCAGAGAAAAAGTGCTCCATTCTCAATGGCTATTCCATTCTATCCATTTCAAAGTGCTGTTGGGGTGCAGCTATGGTTCCTATCTGTCTCTATTCTATGATTTTTTTTTAACTTAAATTACATTTAGCTTTAAGTTTCCATCACCATCTATCCCCTCTATGCCCTCTTTCGCATCTACCCCCTCAGTCTCCACACCTGTGAAATGCTTGTGAGAGTTCCTATATCAAAAGAATTTCCAATATCTCAAAATGGGAAGAGTTCTCCATGGAGCAGAGAGTGAGTGTGGAGTGTTGGGCCCCAGCGGCCAGCATCTCTCTCTGAGTCTTAACACACCTGAGGCTGGATGATCCGAGCTGTGATGGATGGAGGTCACAGGCTGCGGGATCTTTGGGCCGCAGCCTGCTAGAATCTGATGAGCAGCCAACTCAGAATGAAGATAAAGCACCAGTGAGCTTTGATGGACGACAGACAAAGCTTGTCTTGAAATTGGTCTCTCAAAACAATATACAAACTAATACACAAATCAATGCAAAGTGTTTAAACTGCCAGGAAAACTCAGCCCATCTATCACACTTAAGGGGAACCGGGGGCTATAGAGTTTGGCAATTGCCTGAGTCCCCAAAGCCCTGGGGAAGGAAACCATCTCTGGGAACTGACAGCCCGATTCAGTGTCTCCTTCTGAGCATGGAGCCCTGCGCGGCCTGAAGTGGTAAATGGGGAGGAATCCTGGCCCTGGCCATGCACCAGGGCTGGATAGGGACAGCTGAACCCCTGTCACTTCGATCCCCCACTCACAGAGGGGCCCAACCTTTGGGGTGGCCATTGAAACAGGGGTTCTGGGGTGGGGGTGGCTCCAGGCCTTGTGCTGGTGACAATGCACAAGAGTTGGTTTCCACTTGGTGACTAAGAGCCCAGCGGCCTGGAGACCCGTAACCAGCTAACCCTGTTCATTTCTCATGTGTGTTTGATATATATGTCTTTATTTTTAATAAAAATTATATATAACTAAGGTGTAAAACATGATGTTTTGGTATACATATTCATAGTGAAATGATGACTATAGGCAAGCTAATTAACACTTATATTACTCACCTCACATAGTTATTTGTGTGTGTTGAGAGCACCTGAAATCTACTCTCTGAAAATGTTCAGCATTCGGTACAGTATTACTAACTTAGTCCTCATGCTGTGCATTAGATCCCTTGACTCATTCATCCCACATACCTATAGCTTTGTACCCTTTGACCAACATCTCCCATCTCCCGCATCTCCCTGCCCTTGGCAAGCACTGTTCTCTCTGCTTCTTTGTATTTGACTTATTCAGAATCCACACAGAAGTGATGTCACACAGGGTTTTGCTTTCTGTGTTTGACTTATTTCACTTAGTATATGTCTTCCAGGCCCATCCAGGTCATGCCAAATGGTAGGGTCTCCTTTTATGGCTGAATAATATCTATCTATCTATCTATCTATCTATCTATCTATCTATCTATCTATCTCCTATCTAATAAAAGAGCAATATGCAAGTTGACCATCATTCCAACATACAAGATGGCTGCCCCCATGTGGACACAAAATGGCCGCCACAAGATGGCCAGCAGGGGAGGGCAGTTGGGAGGGACCAGGCCTGCAAGGGAGGGCAGTTGTAGGCGATCAGGCCAGCAGAGGAGGGCAGTTGAGAGGGACCAGGCTTGTAAGGGAGGGCAGTTGGGGGTGACCAGGCCAGCAGAGGAGGGAAGTTGGGGGCAACCGGGCCTGCAAGGAAGGGCAGTTGGGGGAAGGGGGCCAGGCCTGTAGGGGAGGGCAGTTAGGGGCAATCAGGTTGGCAGGGGAACAGTTAGGCATCAATCAGGCTGGCAGGGGAGTGGTTAGGGGGTGATCAGGCTGGCAGGCAGAAGCAGTTAGGGACAATCAGGAAGGCAGGCAGGCAAGCAGTTGGGAGCCAGCAGTCCTGGATTGTGAGAGGGATGTCCGACTGCCTGTTTAGGCCCGAGGATCAGGCCTAAACAGGCAGTCGGACATCCCTTGAGGGGTCCCAGATTGGTGAGGGTGCAGGCTGGGCTGAGGGACACACCCCCCATGCACGAATTTCATGCACCGGGCTTCTAATATATATATAGACAGACAGACACACACACACACACACACTTAGTGGCCAGATTATTATGACCATCCCATCAGTACTTCATTGGGCCACCTTTTGCCTTCAATATTGCAGCAATTCTTCTTGGCATTGACTCCACGAGATGTTGAAAGGTGATGCGAGGAATCTGACACCATGCCTGATGAATAGCACTGTCCAGTTCTGTAAGATCTGATGGTTGTGGAACCAGCTGCCTGATGGCTCTTTTAACTTCGTCCCACAAATGCTCAATTGGATTGAGATGTGGTGATTGCAGGGTCACCTAAGCAAGGTAAAGTCTCCCTCATGTTTTTGAAACCACTCCTGCACAACATGAGCACCATGGCATGGCGCATTGTCTTGTTGGAAGAAGCCATCTCCATTGGGATACGCCATCAACATGATAGGATGAACTTGATCAGCAACGATACTTAGGTATGTTGTGCTATTCAGACGTTGTTCCACATGAATTAAAGAGCCCAAATCATGCCAGGAAAACATTCCCCAAACCATAACACCACCCCCACCAGCTTGAAGGGTTGTACTCATGCATGTAGGGTGCATGCTTTCATGCTATGTCAGGCGAAATTCTCACTCTGCCATCTGCATGATGCTACTGGAAACGTGATTCATCGGATCACATCACTTTTTTCCAGTGCTCGACTGTCCAATCCTTGTGTTCCTGTGCGAATTGGAGACATTTTATCTTGGTAACTGCAGACAGCAAAGGTGTTAGGACAGGCCTTCGGCTTCCATATCCCATACGATGCAGTGTACGGCTAATTTGTCTACAAACATCAGGTGGTCATAATAATCTGGCCACTCAGTATGTGTGTGTGTGTGTGTGTGTGTGTGTGTGTGTGTATGCACATATATATATTTGGAGAGAGAAGGAGGGTGCTGGTGCACAAAATTCGTGCATGGGGTGGTCCCTCAGCTCAGTCTGCACCCTTTCACAATCCAGGACCTTTCGGACATCCTCCTTGCAATCCGGTACTGCTAACTGCTCCTAACTACTTGCCTGCCTGCCTGATCGCCCCTAATCGTTCTGCCTGCCTGATCACCCCTAACTGCTCTTCTGGCTGCCTGATTGTGCCCCTAAAACTCAAGCTTCTTCTTTTTTTATTTTTAATATTTATATTTCTTCTTTATTTTTTTATTTTAAGCCAAGCTTCTTGAGAACAGGAGGCGTTTAAGATTATTCCATATTCCTTACAGAGAGCTAAGCATGGTAAACACAGCAAATACTTAATACTTATGGGCTTCTATACAAACACTTTCCAACCAGGAATGTTTTAATATGCAGTCTCCAAAAACTTGAACTGGAAAACCTAAAAGTAGAGTGCTAAGATTTCAGGCATTAGGTGCTAGTAGCAGGATTTCTATCCCAATTAAACTCCAATTCTTAGCTCTCAACGTTCTGGACAAACTGCCCTTCACTGTCTCCAAAGTTTCTTATTCGTCACTATCCCATTTTCCTTTTTTTTTTTTTTTTTAGTTCAATGTTTTATATCCACATTAGTATCAACGTACCATGCAAAACCCACCTGCCAGTGTATCTGGGCAGGCAGGAGGGGGGTCCATGGCAGCATAGAAAACTGTGGTTCTTTTCCCAAAAGGGGAGAAAATGGGTTTATGGTCAAGGAAACAAAATCAGAACCCAACATGATCAAGGAGAAGCCTTGACACTGCATCGAGCGGAGGTGCTGTGGGCAGCAGTGCGTCTTGGCTGGCCCAGCAGGACCTGCAGCAGCCTCGGTTCCTGGGAAGCCTGGGGTCAGCTAGGGCCCAGCTCTTGAGGTTATTTTTAATAATTTTGCTTTTGGGGGAGGAGGGCTTCTGGGCAGCAGCTCCATGTGGGGGTAACCGGTGCAGGAAGTTCGGTCTGTGGGGCAGGACCCGCAACCTGCCCGGCCCCAAATGTCACTGCTGAGGTTCTTGGAAGTGACCCAGTGAAGTTCCTTCCTGCCTTCTTCCTGCCCTGACCCCAGGTCTATGGCTTAAAAATCAGGGCACCAGGCTGGGGCTGAGCACTCCAGGGGCCTATGTAAACATGGCAAGTATAGGCAGGGGGAGCTTGGGAGAACTGTAGGAACTGGTGGGGGCAGCCAAAGCCAGGGGAGGGAAGTGCCCATGGGGAAAGGGGGCATGGGATGGAGGAGGTATGCTCCTCTAACAGAGACAGAGAGGAGAGAAATGGGGATAGAAGAGTGACAGGAAGAGAAACTCAGAAAAAGCAAGAGAGAGATTGAGATAAAGATTCACAAAGAGAGACAGACAGGCAGAAAAGATGGAGTCCTGCTCTGTATGAGTCAGTGGGCTATGTGTATGTGTGTGGGGGGGGGGGGGGCGGGGGGGGGAGGAGCGGGATGTGCCAGTGTGATGGTAAGTGCATCGCTGTGTTGCACGAGGGAGGTGTGCTGGTAATGCAGCACCGGCTCCTTCAGAGATCTATACAGGTTGTAGGGCTCCGCAAAACCCAAGCCAATGGCCGTGCGGTAGATGACACTATGTGTGGTATCGCCATCCACCACCACAGAGCAGGCATAGCAGCCCCGCTGGCTGCTCTCACGGATGAGGAAGGTACCATCTCACTTGCCGGTCAGCATTTCCTCAGCCTGCGTGGGGCTGATCTCGCCCACATACCAGGTTTGTTCCTCAAGGTGGGGGAGGTCATCCTCATCCTCCATCAGTGCATACCGGTCTCCAGGCTCATTTGTGATTCTCAAACACTCATTGATTTTCTTCTGTCGGGTGCCTTTCTGGGTGAGCCATACCAGGCACTGGTCTCGGATCTTGCACAGCTGCATGAGGTCTGGCTTCAGGCTGTTCATGCACTTATTGATCTCCCGGTTGTCCAAGGCCTATGTCCGCAGCTCCTGTTCCAGCTTCGTGTGGCCCTCGTGGATCTCCGCAACGCGAGGCTTGAACCGTTCTGAGTTCAGCAGGATCCTCTGCATCTCTTTTTCATTGCCCTCACGCCGGAAGCGCTCCATATACTCCTGGCTGCATTTCTCTTGAGTCTGGCCCTGCTCTTTGAAGATCATTGAAGGCTTCTATTGCAGTGCACTTCATCTGGGAGGTGCGCATGTACTCCTCGTAGAGCTGGTCGTACTCGCAGCTCTTGTCCTTGCTTCAAACCAAGGTAACAAACAAAACCTTCACTTCTGATCATCCTCGCAGCAAGGGAACAGCGAACCTCAATAGAAATAATTTCCCGCCAGAAGTCACGTCCAAATACTGCGAGACTGAGGACTATAGGGCTGACTCTGTACATATGCAATAACAGGCTCACGTGCTAGCCGTAACGCCCAGGCGCCCTCCACAAGCCCACAAGCCTCTGGCCGCACACTTCTGGTTTTTCTAGCTCCTCCGTAAGTGGTGTTTCCTTCAGTCGCATTGCAAATCCAGGGCCTGTAGTTGGAGAGGACTATTTTCTTTGACGTTGATAGCTGTTTACTATTTGGAATCAGTGAAGTTTCCGGAGTACTGCTGCCGCCATGAACATGTCGGTCCCAAGCGCACTCACGAAACAACCGCCCATTCAGGCCACGGTTGGCGCCATAATGAGAAAGGTTACTGTGCTGAGCCTTTTCCAATTGGATCTTCCTCTTCCTTCCCCAGCATACTCCAAACCTACTCCGGCCGACCACCCCAACCCCTCAAACCCTTAAGACCTTCCCCTCTATTTCTTTAACTTTCCCCCATCAAACTCGCACCTTATCGCTTGCATAGGGGCGCCCCTAACTACTCCCTGGGAGGCGGGGCCAGCCTGGGCGAGGGGCCCTGGTGTTCTGGTCATTATGGTAGCTGGCTTTATATATATATATACTAGTAGCCCTGTGCATGAATCCGTGTGTGAGTAACTCACTGCCTCAGCAGGTCTCCCCTCACCTCCCCCCCTTGTACTGCCCCGTTCTGTAGCTCTCCACTGGTCATTTTGCATCACTCCTTAATGACCATTTGCATATTACCTCTTTATTATATAGAAGAATATATGTGTGTGTATGTGTGTGTGTGTGTGTGTGTGTGTGTGTATAATATATAGAGAGAGGAAAGGGTAGATTTCCAGTTGTGAGTACACAAAACAGAGTTTATTCTTGCATTATTGTTGATTAATTATTGCATTATTTTCCATATGAACCAATCTAAACCTACTTTTGCGCCACCCTGTATGTATGTATGTGTGTGTGTATAACACAGTTTCTCTCTTCATAGTGTGGCTGGACACTTGGGTTGTTTCCATATCATGGCTGTTGTGAATAATGCTGCAGTGAACATGGATAGCTGCTCTTCACTGTCACTCAGCCTATTTCTCCTGCTGTCTGCCCATCTGAGGTGACTCAGTTCTTTCTTCATCCCTTGCACTGTCTACCTTGGGCTGTTTCTTCCATTGAAATCAAGGTCATAACTTTGTATCAACCTTTTTTATTCTAGAAATGTTTCAACTGGTGTAGGAAGTGGATAAACATATTTGTAGCATGTCTTGCAATTTGCAGAGTCTTTCCATGTACATGGTTGGTGGTATCTTCTCCATTTGACAGGAGAGGAGACTGAAGGTCAGAGAGATTAAATGCTGCGACCAGGCTGCCACAAGAGAAACCCTTGTAGGAAATTGAAATTGCGCTGCATTTCTCAAACCCTTAACCACAGAAGCTGGCCCCTGGCAGAGAGACTCTGTTCATCCCAGCTTCCATGGAGGCTCTGGGGAAGGGTTAGCAACTCCGTTCTTTCCTCCCACTGTTATGGTTTCTGACCCATCTTGGTGGGTATCAGCCATGTGGCAGCAGGGACGGCAGTCCTGGCCATCAGCCCCTGGACGTTGGTTGGCTAGGGATTTGGCCAGAATTAAAGATGGTTACTTTTAAAGAATTTTACCCCTGAGACTCAAAACTGAAAGGACAAACCTATCTCCAGCCATCAGAATAAAGAGGAAGGGTTGGGGAGCCCCAGCAAAGGGGGCCTATACCTCACAGGACAGAAGATTCTCCCAGAGGACATCTCACTCATCTTTCTCCCTCAGAGGAGGTCCAGGGTGTAGATAGTGGAGGTGGGGGAGGGTGCTCTGCTCCTGCAGTGGGTCACATGGTGTCTGGTCATCTGTGAAACTACTATCCTGAGGACAGCCACGGTGTGGCAGCCTCCACCTCCCCCATCTCGCTGGGCGCTCCAATCATCCCACAATCCCTGTGGCTTCCAGGTTCCCTTCAGGGGAGAAGCCCCCAGAACGGTGCACAGAGGAGCGAGCAGCAGGGTGCTTCTAAACACCTGCTCTCTGGTTCCTGTGGACAGAACTCTTATTTTAATAGACACACAGAATACAGAGGCTGAGCTCATTCCCAGAAAGGCCTCTGGGGACAGTGGCTCTCGTCTGTGCGCAGCCTTGACCTGGTGGGTCAAGGCCCGTCCCACCACAGACTATTTTTTTTTTAATTATAGTGAAATAGACACAACATCAAGTTTACCATCTTCACCATTTGCAAGTGTACAGCACGGTCATGTTAGGTACATTCCTGCTGCTGCACAGCCAATCCCCAGAACTCTTCCCCTCACAAACCTGGGACTTCACATTGGTGAGATGACAGCTCCCACCCCTCCTGTCCCTGGGAGCCACCACTCGGCCTTCTGCCTCTGTGATCAGACGGCTCTCGGTAACTTGTAGGTGGAATCACACAGTATAGCCTGCTCATGACAAGACATGGTTATCAATATGTTATGTTGATATAAAATGCAAGACATGCCATAAATACGTTATGTTTATTGCTTAGCATAGCGTCTTTAAGATTCATCCCTTGTTGTGGCATATATTGGGATTTCCTTTCTTTTTAAGGCTAAACAATATTTCCTTTTAAGTGTACACCACATTGTGTTTATCTGTTTATAGGCTGGTGGGCACTGGGGTTGCTTCCATCTTTTGGCTACTGTGAATAATGCTGCCATGAACATGGGTGCATGTATGTCTCTCCGAAACCTGCTTTCAGTCCTGGGTATACATCCACAAGTGCAATTGCTGGATCCTATGGTAATTCTACCTTTAATTTTTTGAGGAACAACCATACCGCTTTCCACAGTGGCCGCACCACTTTACATTCCCACCTGCAGCCACCAACCACAGAGTTTTTATGACATGCCTGTAAGCCACAGGGCCGCCATGGGAGGTGAGGACACAGACTGAGTTATAGCCACGCCGGGCAAACAATTCAACCCTCAACCACGCCACTGCACTCGCTCCAGCCTGGGGGGGTGGGGGGGTGGGAGTGGGAGGCAGTGGAATCTCTAGGCCAACTCAGCTCACAATTACTCCTGTTCCAGTTCAGAGCCTTGGATTTAAATGTAAAAAAATTTCCCTAAATGTCCATTTGAGAAACAATAAAAGATTTGAGTAAGCTTTTCGAGTTGTAGAGCTTTAGGTTGTTTATAGGGCTAATTGCCTCACATCCTTTTTTCATTTCCTTCTTTATTATGGGAAAATTTTGAAATGCCTCATTCTAGACGGGACTTGTTTTCTGAGGATCTCAAGAGGCTGCAAGGACATTTGGTTACTCAGCTCCTTGAAGTCAGAAGATGCAAGGACTAATATTCCTAGTTAATGGCTGCGATGCAGGGGACCCTTACTGGGGTGTCCCCTCAGACTCTTCTCCAGGAACTGTGAGCCCCGCCTCCAGGCTGGGCTCCCAGCAGCCATGCCTCTGCTCTGTTTCTCTGCCGGGCTGGTTTCTGACGTACAAACTGCTACTGACTCACGCTGAACCATTCCGATCCTTGCAGAAATTTGGGGTTGTGTCAAAGGCAGAGATCAGCAAACTAGCCACATCCTGTCCACTGCTTTTGTAAATACCATCTTATTGGACCATAGCCCATGTGTTCATTCGTTACCTAGAGGCTGGGCAGCTTCCATGTGACTATGGTTGAGCTGAGTAGTTTCACCAGGAACTCCATGGCCCACAGAGCTGCAAATGGTTTCTCTCTGGCCTTTACAGAAGCAGTGTGGTCTAAGGGAAAGGCTGTCTCTGGGAAGGCTTGGCCAGTGTATGTGAACTCCCAGTCTGTTAGGTAGCCACATTCTGCCATGTAGACTGAGGAGAAGAGAAAGCAGTCTGTAGACAGAAAGGAAGAGGAAGCGGAGAGGCCTGGAGACGGGAGATGAGGAGGAGGGCAAATCGCAATGGCCTCTGAACCCTCAGTTCTGTGCCCTTTCTAAGACTCCTGGGTTTCATTGGTTACCCCAAAACCCTTGTGATAAAAGCATCATTTTTTTTTTTTTTTTTGCTTAAGTTACCTCAATTGGTTTCTGCTTTTGGAAACTAGAGTCCCAGAGAACGCTCTAGAAAAGCTCCGTGCCTCCCGCTACTCAGAGATCAGTCATGGACCAGCCCATCAAGCAGTCCAGAGATCCGACCTTGCTTCCAACCTTCTTTCTGAGCTGGCCAGTCTCTCCTGGCCCTGCCCCGGGAAGCAGGTGTGCACGAAGGTTGGCAGCTGAGCTGACGCAGAGAAAAGGTTGCTGGTGAGGAGCCCAGGATCAGAGCCCTGTGCGTGGCCTCTTGCTCTTGACTGACAGCCACTGTGTCCTCCCGGCAGGAGCTGGAGTGGCCTCCAAACCTCGTGTGCTGCCGCAGCTGTGGTCAGGGCAGATGCCAGAAGCTGCTAACCCTGGCCTTTTCTGCCCTTGAACTTATTGAAACATTCTTCTCAAGTCCACCTTGAATTTCCTTTTGCAACTTTTTAATAACAAAATGAACTCAAATGTAATCTTTAGTCAAACACTTCTTATACCAGCTGCCTATTAAAGTCAAACACACAATGTTTGGCACATAGTACAACAGCAATCATAGTTCTAATCCAAAGTAGAATTCGAGCAAATTTCTAATGAGAGCTTCTGGTTCAAGATGGCGGTATGAACACAGGCTTTCATCTTTGTCACTTAGGTTTCACTGGAATAAAACTGTAAGTGATATCTGTCATGGCAAAGAGTTTGGGGAAGAAGATTGCCCAAAGGCAAAGAGCTTTACATGTTTCAGAAGACAAATGAATGGGATTTGTGATGCATGCAGCAGTCGCAAAAAGCATAACCTGGAATATAAGAGGGTTGCAATGAACATGGGAAACAATGCCTGTTAGAAACAAACAAACAAACAAAGGCTCTGAGCTCAGAGTTAGCAGGTACAGTGAAAGGCAGGAGCAAGAAATGGGGCTCATGAAGGAAGATGGTTGAGTTGGTGGGACACACCTGCCATACTTCGTTGCAGGTAACCTGGTGTCTGCTGTAAGACAAATAAAAAAGGCATGCCTCTGAATTTAAACCAGTCTCCAGAGAAGGCTAAGGCACCTACTACAGATTTTGGTGTTCCAGAATAGAACCCATATCCTGGCATTCGAGAAACCCATAGCTGGACTGTCAAGTTGGCTCCTTACCCACTCACCCTACTGCCAGACTGCCAGCCAGCATACACCCTGCAACCTTTCACATCCCACGGTGAGCTCCTGACTGAGTTCTAGGGTAGAGACCTTGTGAAAAATAGATTCCATGAGTATCAGCACAATGTAGAAAAAAATAAAACATCAGCTGCCCAGTCCCTTTAAATGTTGGAAAGATCACAAGAATTAGAGAAGAGCCAAGACCCAAAAGAGACAAACCATAATAAATAGACTAATAAATAGCGGACATTACAGTAATTATGAAAAGAATCTTACAATTTATACACGCAGATTCAAGAGTAAGTTACACCCATAAAATAAGTAATAACAAAGGAACAGAAGGAGAATAAGTGACAGTTCATAGAGATTTAAAAAGTTTTGATTGCCAAAATAAAAAAAAATTCAAAACAAGCTTGAACTATAAAGTTAAGGAAATCTCTTAGAATGTAGAACAGAAATATTAAGAGAAGAGAAATATTAGAGAAAAAGTAAGAGACATGAGAACTCATCTTGAGGTCAAACATAAAAGAAAAAAGAATCACAGAAAGGGAGAATACAGAAAATAGAAATTAACAAAGAAATAGAATAAAAAATTTCAGGGCTGAATAAAGACTTTAATTTTAAAGGGCTCAGAGTGTCCAACAAAATAATTGAAAACAACCCAACACTGAGATACTGTTCTGCAAAATTCTAGACCAAGGATAACAGGTAGATCCTAAAATCTCCCAGAGAGATTAAATGAGCAATTCAGAGGAGTTAAATTCAAACCAGCATCTAATTTTTCACCTATAGCCTCCATACTAGAAGACAATACAATAATGCCTTCAAGTTTCTGAGAGAATAAGACCTAACCTAGTATTGTTCTTTTGCCCATCCCAATGGTTAATTAAATAGCAAGGCAAAATAAGGAGATTTAGTTTCCATGTACTCTTTTTTAGAAGGTTACTTGAGGATGTATCCCAACAGCATGGGGACATAAACAAAGGAAGAGAACAACGTGGGATCCAGGAGACAGGAGAGCTGCCCAATCAAGGAGCAAAGATACCAGGATCCCAGACAAGTAACCAGGCAGCAAGTCTGCAGGACAACGAGGCTGGAAGACACTCAGTCCAGATTGGAGCAGAACAGAGCGCTGCCAGGAAGAGGGTCTGAGGAAAAAGGCAACATCTTGTTGGAGGTCATATCTTTGAAAGGATGAAAAACCCTGAACAATGCGCATTATTCTAGGATAAAAATAATGTATTTGGAAATTCCTACAAAAACAAGAAGCTGTACCAGAAAGTCATTATCCCAATAATAATAAAAATATATCATGAATTTTTTAAGCAATTGTAATATAAGAAAAGGAGTTTGTTGAACTTTATGCTGAGACCATTCTTCTTTGAGTGGCCTAGGGATTGTAACCTCTGACTTGTAGGGAAGGAATCAGTATGGTAGCCTACTTGTTAGGGCAGGGAACAATATGTATGTGGTAATGTTAGTGTAAACACTGTTTAACAAAAACATTTAGAGTCAACCTGTGAAGCTTAGAAGAAGGGGCTGTGGTTACAGAATGTAAATGTTAACGTTTGCAATTTCATGTGAACATTTATCTGTGAGTAGGTTGAAGAAGGAAGGGAGAAGGAAGGGTAGGAGAAAAAAAATACTGACTGAAATTGATGGAAACATTAATGGAGGCATGCTTTGTGTGTTATTTCATGTTATGAAAGTAACCAACTATATCTATAAACATATGAAACCACAAATACTGAGTGAGGTCTTAAAGGAGGTCAGTTTGAGCACGTTGGTAACCCAAGAAGTGGAGTGATAAATGCTACTTAGAGGAGGGCACGGCTTGGATTCTCTGGGTTTGCTGTTGGATCAGGTAGAGCCTAGAATGACCATGCTCTAGGCTGGCCTCTGACCAATCAGCCCTTTCTACCTCCCAAATCCACTGTATAAGCAATATCATTTTCTGTTTATGCACCCACCATTACTTTATAGAGCTGGTTGGCTCTGCCTTTCTCAGCTCAACTGATGGTCTGTGCTGGTTGCCAGGCAGGTGTTCATATAGAGATGGAACATTCCACAGCGTTCCATGCAGCCAGTGTGGCTAACACGTACTGGCATCAGAGGTAGAGCTGTGGTGCTCCTTGGAGCCATGGGGCCTGCTCAGTGCCACAGAAATGTCTTCCCAGCCCATCCTAGAACTACTGGGTGGTATTCTGCTGGTGACACCTATGTGCTTGACACGGACCCACGTCTCTATGGGCTTCCCTGGGAGATCCTGGTATGCACTGCAGTGGTGGTTTTTATTGTAAAGAGCAGGCACACTTTAAGAAGGGAAAAAGAGCCAGCCAAAAGGTTTGCTGCAAGGTGAGCTGGAGAGTCGGTGTGAAGATTGGGCTAATGGCACAAGCCTGTGGAGCCCTTTGTTGCCTGCAGTGTGGTCAGGCTTTGCAGTTACAGAAGCTGTGTTTGGCAGCACTTAATACAAATTAGAACAGCCCTGGCTGGTGTGGCTTAGTTGGACATCATCCCATAAACCAAGAGGCTGCTGGTTCTATTCCCAGTCAGGGCATGTGCCAGGATGTGGGCTTGGCCCCAGTAGGGGGCATGTAGGAAGCAGCCAATTGATGTTTTTATCCCCTCTCTCCCTTCCTCGCTCTCTCTAAAAATCAATAAAAAATCAGAACAGGCCTTCACTTTCTTGGAAAAGGACAGAAAAAAACAAGCCCCTCTAAACTCTTTAAAAAAAAAAACCACAACAAAAAAACTTCAGGGATGGGTAGGAGAATCAAAATGCAAATGGACAGGGTCACTTTAAGAAATCCCAATCCCCAGGGATCAAAACAAAAGAGCACTTTGAATGCATCTCAGGACAATGGAGAACACCTTCAGAAGAAAATAAGGATGATTTGAATGAAAACTCGAATCTTATAGAAAGGCTAGAACTATGTGCCAAGAAACCAAGGAAGGGAAGTGAAGAGTGAGGGAACTCAAGGATCAGAAAAAAATGCTTGAAAAGGCCCAGGCACGAATGAAGCCGATCAGGGATGAGAAAGCGAGCCTGTCTCATCTCTGGCAGAGTCCCTGCTGAAGATCACAGGTTCCTCCGCTTTCTGCAGAGAACAAGGATGGCGGCAACTTGGAATGAGAGAAATATAGTGAGCAGAAGATACAGATCTCAGAGGTGGATTTGAAGAAAATCATGATCTGTTCATTTAAACGTGCCCTTTAAAAGACTTGGAGAGCCCAGCTGGTATTGCTCAGTGATTGGGAGGCAACCTATGAATCAGGAGGTCACAGTTAGATTTCTGGTCAGGGCACATGCCCCTGTTGTAGGTTCGATCCCCAGTGCAGGGAGTGAAGAAGGCAGCTGATCAATGATTTGCACCACTGATGTTTCTCTGTCTCTCCCTCTCCCTTCCTCTCTGAAACCAATACAAATATATTTAGAAAATAAATTAAAGACTTGTAGAAAAACAAACATTATCCAAAAATTATGTGAAGAAAATCAAATGAAGGAAGAGCTCCCAGGACAAAGAAAATCTCCAAACTGAGCAAGCAGCTTTGCAGCCTGAAAATTCCATCCTGAAAGTGAGATTCAGAAGCTTCAGCTAAATCAAGAACGTGCGATGCAAATTCAGAGGATATCACTTGAAAAGGAGCAGTGCTGCTTAGGAACAGAGAAGAAATGCTCTGAAGTGCATAGGAACACGAACTACACAAAACAAAAGGACAATCTCCACGGGAAGGTGGCCGAAGACAAGAATTGGAAAGAACTACTTCCTTCTATCAAAATCAGATTATCTTCTATGAGAAAAATGCTCAGGGAGGTTGGACAGTGGCTCTGTGGCCAGAGAAATCTCCGAGAGTGAAGAAAAGAAAACGCTGATGACCAAAGTTGGCTAACATCGAGTTTAAGTTTCAGCCTTTTCCTAGGGGCCCTTTCGCCCTTGCTCTTCCCCATGCAGCCCTGCCTGGCCTGAAAGTATCAGGGTTCCTGGGGTTATCCTATCCCCCAGGAGAGTGGAGGGTTAAGCTGTGGGGGCTCAGGGATCTGGGGTCTCATGCAGGTTTGATTCGGATTTCACAGCAGCAGACCACAGCAAGACATTTGCCTGTGTTTTCCCTGTTAAAGTAATTTTTGATTTAACTCTTTTCAGTTTGACTGACATTACTTAATTGATGCTATAAATGCTCTTATTAAAGTTTGATAGCATTAAAAAGGGTAATAAGCACCCGAATCACTGAAAATGGATTGGTTTTAGAAATCGCTTCTAGGAAGGGAGATGAGGGTAATTGCAGGGTCAGGTCATCAGAAGCTTGAAGAGCAATTAATAACAATGACCCTGGGCCTCATCCCTCCCCACCACACACACTCTGTTCCAGCCAGGCCAGGCTTCAGCCACCCCCTGGGGGATGCTGGGAGCCCAGGGGACTGTGTTCTGCTGCTGCTTGGATTGCAAACAGTCCCTCAATAGTCCCTGTCACATTTCCACCACCTAGCACTTAGCTGTTTCTGTCTCCATGCCCTCTTTACACAAAAGAGCACTCCTGCAAACTGATTTGGTACCATGTGCACGTCACTAGGAGAAAAGGTTAAGTTGTAAAAACAACCATTAACTGAGTTTCTACTGTGTGACAGGCATGGTAGTGGGTACTGAGGATAGCAAAGTAAACAAATACTTGGAGCTAAAACACATTTTGGATAATTGGAGATATAAGGCCCGTGTTTCATAGACCTTAGCTATTCTTCTCAAACATCTGCCTGTGCTCCCACCTCGCACCCTTTGTCTTCCCATGGAGAGAGTTCTTTGCTAGGGGCCTGGGGGAGGGCTTTGAAAGCAGCCAAGCTTCCCGTTTGTGTACATCTCCCACTAGCCTTGAGGAAGTCCTGACGATGGCCGGAGACTTAGAGGAATCCGAGGTGCAAGTTGAGAATGTGCTTCGATTTGGTATTCAGGAGGGGTATGCAACACGCAAAGACAGAGTCTGGGTTTGCCATTTTTATCTAAGTGGCCCGCTGGCCTTTTGAGCTCGAGCACCCTTTGAAAACAAAACCCAAAGCAAACCCACCAAACACAATCCCAACCATTTTAGTTCAGGAAGAATTGAGTCAGTTGGGGTCAGTGGGGCCAAGGTGATGAATTCAAGCCTGTGTTCTGGGTCCGGACATTAGTCAGATCCCGAGTGCAAGGACTCCGTTTTATTTACCCTAGAACCCCTTGTACTCTAAGAGTGCCGAGCACATAGTAAATGCTCAAAAAAATTATTGTCATTAAAAAGTCAATTTGTGCTATGTACTAAAATAAAAGGTGCCCCCAAATAATTCAACAGTAAGTTTCTCTCTTCAGTTACAAGATTTGGTGTTGAATACACATAACATGTGGTTCCTCCCCATAAAACTTGAGTGAATGAATGGACAGATGAATGGATGCCCCTGTGCCGAAGGGAAAATCTGCCGTACGAGGACAGAAGTTTTAGTTATAGCGTCTCCCCACCATGGCGAAAACTACTCCAGCCCATTTAGGGACAGAGTGGCGATATCACACATAGCATAAAAGAAAGACAGCCTCTATTTTATGGTCAATACCACTTCAACAAGATTAATTTCCTTTGGGGTTTTTGACTCTGTATTTTAATGGTCTAATGTAGTACTCAACACACATTAAATAATGGTTTTCTTCCTTCTCTCATTTATTCTTTCTGTTGTTTTTTTCCAGTTGCCACTGATTGATCAAATGTTTCGCTGCAAAATGCCCTTTACTTCTCTCCTGCCTGCCCCACAGCGGTCTAGCTTTATTATGCAGGGAGCTGGTTAGAACCAAAGCAAAGAACACACTCAGCCCAGGGCATAGGGCACAGGTGTTTAAGGGTGCCTTGTGGCCAGCTCCAAAGTACCTGTTACTGATGGGACCTGATTTCAGGTTATCATGGAGAAGACAGCTGGAAGCTGGACAGGCCACCAGTCAGTCTGGGACAGCAGGATCCAAAAGGTCTTTGGAAAGGGACAGGGAGGCCAGCTGCTCCATCATCCTGACTTGGATGTAGCTGTCACCATGAAGTGACATAGTTCCCTGCTCATGTTCTCCTGTTCAGATCCCACCCACGAAGTTGTAGAGATGCATAGGTGTGTTTATTAAAGTTGAAGGTGAAGACTTCTTCTGCCCTTATGGGCTGGAGGAAAAGATTTACCCTCTGGGCCCCCTGTTTCCCCGTCTGTAAAGTGGGATTCCTAATATTCACTTGCTGTGGAGGGCAAAGTGTCCTGGTAAATGCTGGCCTAGTGGGGCTGACCTCATCATCCACTACACAGGGAACGGAGCCCCTGCCAAGCTGCTGCCCTCCAATCAAGTGACCAAGCTCTCAGCCTTGTGGGAGGGCTGCTTCCTGCTCACGGGAGAGCTCTTCATAGGGATGCTTTATGGGCATTGCTGAAGACAGGGGCTACTGTACAACACAGAGACTCAAGGACATTGAGCTGGAGGTGTCCATTCTGCACCACATACATACATTACTGACCAGACACAGGCATTTCCCCGTTGGGTCATCACCCTACCATGGGGAGATCTTTTATTTTCTAAATGATATATTGATCCGATAAAATTATTATTACATCATCTTTATTGCCCATCACTACTCACAGTGGGAGAGGCATTATAGGGAAAATGGATGTTCCCCCTGGGATGGGGTATACAGATATGTGTGTGTGTGTGTGTGTGTGTGAGAGAGAGAGAGAGAGAGAGAGAGAGAGAGAATGAATTGGTGGAGTTGCAGCACTCATGTACACTATCAAACCTCTCTCCCGGGACCTCCTCAGGGGCTGCAGTGGAAATGAGCTGCTGTTAGGGAAAGGGGAGGAAAGGATGTAGTAGCCAAGGCCTTCAGGGCTTAAGGAGTGAGACTAAAGGATGCACGTCAGATTCAATATGTCTTCCTTAAAACAGAATCTATAATGTGGAATTTGGGACATCACTATATGCCATGCCAGGGAAAGGGGCTATGGAATGGGGTGGCGGCATGCAGGGCTGTCACTCTTAAAGCACGTTGATTGCAGTCTGTGGGGAGAGACCCCTTTACTCAAGAGCTAAGTAACATAGCTCCAAAGAGCATGGGAAGGTGTCTTCTCCCGAACCCCAGAAGGTAAAGAGAACTTCTCCAGCTCTGTGCAGAGGCTACTATTCAACATATCCTCCTCAGTAACAGAATTGTCATCTCTCTCTTGTTCCAGAAAAATCCACGTTAACACTCAATTTTGGTCCACAAGACACCTGAACTCAGCTTTCAAGGTCTTACACCTCCTCCACACATCTTCACCACACAATAATGTTTGCCTCTCTGTCCCCCTAAAACTTCAGCTCTGTTCCTTTGAAATGGTCTCCTTAGTGGTTGCCGTAGATGTTGCATTCGGTACCAAAATTAGGACTGCATTCTATCAGAGCTCTACCTCTTACCACCAGTTCCTATTCTCTTCCAGCTTGTTTTCTCTAGCCTACTACCTGCTCCACAGTTAGGTACTTGGCCAATGTCAGCTGCTATAATACGAAGAGTTCCATGTCATAGGATGAGTCTAAAGAGTTTTGGTGGTGATTCTGGAAAATGGTGTAGGTTCTGCAGTCAACCACAAATGTGTGATGAAGGAAAACCTCGTTGAAAATACACCTGAAATTTGAGGCTGTCCTGGCTCAGTGGTTGTGCTATACCAACAGGCTCAGTGACATTGCTTTCCCTGTGCACCCTTGCTGTCTGTTTGTGTTGAGCTTAATCCATCTTATTTTTACAAACTAAAGCATGTTTCAAAGCTGGTGTTTGTAGCTATCATGGGAAACAGTGACGCGGTTAACTGTTAACCGAACAGGGCAATGGCCCTTACTGACATTGCTTTGTTGTTTTCAGAGTTACCCTAAAAAGCTTTTGAGACATGGTAGGGAAGAATGGAACTCTAAAGGAAGGAAAACCAGGAGGGAACTGAGGGGCACCAATGTAAGAGCTCTAGAGACCCATTATACGCGAGCATTATCTTGGAAGTCAACACGTAGAGATACTAGTATCTAATGTTAAGTATTTTTCTCCACAATGGATGATTACCTCACTGCTAATTCATGTGGTTGTGAGTGTTTATTTGAAAAAAAAAATTTAAAGAAAAACAAACTCACAGCTTTAAAGATTGGATGCCATTGGAGGGACCCCTTTTGATGTTCTTTGTACCACATCCATTTCATAGACAGAGGATCAGACACTTTTAGTCTACACCCAAGCCTCCATCCACTGGATCCTTGTGCATGAGGTACCGCCATGGCCTACCTTAGCAAGGTCTGGAAGACTCCAGTATCCTCCTGCCAGGATGCCAGGCCCATGTGTTCCTCTCACTTCCTCTCTTAACAACCATGATCAGGCTACTTGTAAAGACTCTGCTAAGCCAACTCACATTGAGGAGTACATGACTGTCAGTAATTTAATATTGCCCTGTCCCAACTATGAGTGCTTTCTAAGTTGAGGCAATGCCTTTATCCAAAGGAATGAGTCTATCATGGTAGAATCTCTGGCCTCAGGTGTATGCTATGGCTGGGAAAGGGCTCTGAAGAATGGATGAGTTAGGTCAAGGCTCTTCTCAGAATTTCTCCCATTTATACCACATCGGTGACCTTTACTCTGTTGGTGTGTAAGGATGTAGCAGCAGTTGTAGTCTTCAGAAATCCTGGGACCCAAAGAAAACAGGAATTTTGGAAAATAGAGTCGAATCTTATTATATAATAGACCACTGACATTCTTAAAGAATATGGTCTCACAGCTTAGTGAATTACCAAATTTGCAAAGGACACTAAGTTGTATAATTCCTACCCCCACAGGTAGTAAGTTTGCTTGAAAAATCTAGTGCCTCCTCAGACCCATGGTGATCCTATGAAAATGGGACTCAGGTCATCTGTGAAGCTTCTTTCTGGCCAAGACCATCACATGGTTTGGCCTCTTCTCCCCCCCCCCCCCCCCCCAGCCACGTGAGTGGCTGCCTGGCTTTTCAGCTCCAGGTTCCCACAAAGAAGCACAGGCTTTCTCACCTTCCCTGGGTTCCTGCCTGTGGATGACAAATGGAGACCAAAGCCACCAGCCACATGCCCTGTTTGTGCACCAGGCTCAGAGGGCATGATTCAAGTTTGCGCCCTGGCAAGATGACTAATGGCAGCACATCATGTGTCATAAATTATGGGATCCGTCATGAATAGTCAAAACCATGAATGCTAAGCCCTTGAATGCCAAGGATCTCCTGGGTTTATATCATGAAAATGACGTTAACACTCAAGCCCGAGGCTAAGAAACATCATCCCCTGTCCCAGGGCTGCCTAGATGAGGGCAGGCTACCTTTCGTATTGCCTGCAGTTGTTTTATTATTTATTGACCTCTGCATGAGCTTCTTAGGGCTGCCATAACCAAGTACCATAAACAGCATCGCTTAGAACACCTGGGACATACTGTCTCGGTTCTGGAGGCCAGAGGTTCAAACCCAGGCGTCGGCAGGGCCATGGTCCTCTGAAGGCACCAGGGAAGGGTGGCTTGCAGGCCTGTCTCCCAGCTGCTGGTGGCCCCAGGCATGCCTTGGCTTATAGGTGGTGGTGTTCTCTGTCTCTGCATCTCTTCCCTCCGTGCATGTCTCTGTCATGTCACATGACCTTCTTTTTTAGGAGTACACCAGTCATGTTGGATGACATCATTTTGACTAATTACCTCTGCAACAGCCCTATTTTAAATAAGGTCATGTTGAGTTCCCAAGTGGTAACAGCTTTAACATACGAATTAGGGGGACAAAACACAACCCATAGCAACCTGGTAGGTTTCTTTTAGACTTCTGCTAATGCTGTGGAGAAGCCGCTTTCTGGGAGTGGTAAACACTTAGTTATTTTAACCCTCAAGACAGAGATAAATACCTAGTCTAGCTTGTTCTTACCCATCTCATTACACTCATGTGTGCACTCGCACACACCCAGTCACACAAACACACACCTGGCTGCTTTTAAAGAGGCTTTAGCACCTCGCCCCCATCACATGGCAGAAAGCTGTGTTGGAAAGCCCGTGGGAGGCCAGAGCTGGGTGCTGAGGGGTTAAATGTGGAGGCTGGAAACTCCCTTCAAAGACCAGTATCCACAGCCTGAGGTCTTTGGGGAGAATGGAGACAAGAGTTTCACCCTCTTTGCCTGTGCCTTGGCTTGCTGTGAGTCTATGTCCTTGGAGAGAAGGAATCTGATTGCCCTGAAGAATGAGCAAGTCCCACAGATCACAGGGAAATGGGAAACCAGGCACCTTGGCTGTGCAGACAACCCCACCTACCCCGCCGCTTGCTGGAATGAATGAGCAATGAAACCAAAGCTTCTAGGCTTCAAGCTGAGTCTGTTCCTGCTCTTTTCTCCCTCCCTTCCTCCCTCCCTTTCTCTCTCTCTATCTCTATCTCTATCTCTCTCTCTATCTCTGTCTCTGAGGCTGGGAGGATGCAAGCCCTTTTTAGGAATTCCCTCCTAGAGCTGCTCTTCAGAGCCACAGAGCTGGGCCGGGCCCCTCCAGGACAAGGGTGTTTCTGTCCCGGTTTTGCGACTGCTCAGCCCCTGAGAATGTGGGGAGAGGTTGCAGGACGGGTTGAAACCTCAGACAGGCACTTGGTGGTTAATGCTCTTCCTCAACCTCAAAGTTCTGTCTGCCAGAGGAAGTGATAGATTCCTTGGTTTGCCCTCTTCAACCCTCCTGTTGCCATTGGCCTCCCATTCATAGCTATTCTGCCAACAAGTCAGGAACCAGAACAGCCTGAGAACAGCACCTTCCTCAAGGGAGCCCGGGCCACTGAGTCTGTTCTCTCCGCCCGTACACACCTGCCCTTTGGAGTGAAGCAGGTTGGAGGTGATTATGAGCTGAGGACCAGTTAACCAGCACCCCCAGAGCCTTGGCCAAAGCTGCCATTTATACTGTGCAAAGCTGATGTGCCCGTCCAGGGGCCCTCACACTCACTGAGCTGCTTATGTCCTTGAGAGGCTGGTGATGCTGGTTGGTCCACACTCTCACCCAGTCCCCTCATGGCTGGGGAAGGGAGCCGGGGACAGGGGTATCAGACACAGAGTCTCAGAATTCTCTCCATTGTACATCACAAATTTAGGGGTGGGTGACCTGTCCCATAGGTGTGCACCTGCTCTGTGCTACGTCAGCTGTCATCACAGACACAAGCCCACTGATTCCTCACTGCAACCCTGCATCGCAGGCCAGATCACCAGCATTTGCACAGAGGAGGCCAAACAAGGCACTGGAATCACCAAGGGGAGCTTACAATGTTCACTGACTGCCAGGCAGCATCACATTAACCCACACGCCTGTTTGGGGAATCACCTGACAAAGATTCTCTCCTTGAACAAACTTTGGTCAGGCTGCTCCAAAATCTCCTCTCAACTAGGCCCTGACTCTGGGCACTGTGTTGGTCTCCAACTTGTCCAATTTTAGCGAGAATCCTACTACATCCACTTAACTAGATTGAGCCCCCTCCCCCCCCCCCCCCCCCAACACACACACTATCTGATCATCCTGCAATCCCATCCGGTTCCTCATCCTCCACCACCCATGCCAGGCAAGGTCTGGTCCAACCTCCCTTCACCCACCCCCTCCCCTGACACCTGCCTTCAGCAAGAGTCCTGTTAGGTCCGTTTAGCTAGAATCCCCCTCCCCCCCCTTATCCCTGAGGCTTCCTCTCAGTAATTTTCCATCCACTGACCCCACCTTGCTCCCTGGCTATACGTTTCCACTTTTCCTCATGGTATCGGGACTTGAGGCCACTCTCTCCCCCTCTACAAAATCATTGCAGTGGTCCTCGTGCACGTCACATCACTGTAGTGGGCCCTGCTGCCCTTAACTGGTGTCCGGAAGGATTCTTCCTTTACAGCCCCTAGGGAATTGCACACTAGGCTCTTTGGGGTGGGAAAGGAGGGGCACCCACTGCTAGGAAACCATTCCCAGCTCGTGTTTTTGGCCAGGGGAACCTTGTGGAGATCCAGCCCATCACTGTCATTGGCAGAGGCGCCACAGAGGGAAGGGAAGCATTGGCTAAGCCGCTTAAAGCAGCAGCAGCGTGTGTGAACCAACGCACTTCTGTTGGAGATTTAATTAGAAAGACCAGAGAGAATCCCAGTGCCTTTTGCGAGGGTGATTTAAGCGGGGCTGTGCACAGAGGGTATTGGTATCTGAGAGGAAGGAAGACATAGAGCGATTGGATGCCATGCCACACTGCTCCCCTCTCTCCTACACGTCCTTCTGCATCCACTTAAATAAGAAGCCTAACATTACTTGGAGTAGCAAAGAAAAGCAACCTAGGCTTTCATTCCTCCTCTTCTCCTTTGCTGAGAGCTTGTGGAGTGTCTGCTGTTAAGGGTGGAAAAAGTCACCCACAGTTCTAAAACTAGACAAAACCCACCACCCCGTCATTGCTCTGGAGCTTGCCTTAAGTTTGACCGGCCTGGGTTTCTGGCAATGCCAGTTTTCTCGTGGTAACAGTCACCTGGGCGGCAGCACCCATAACCCAGGCATTTCTGAGGCTCCAGTGATCTGTGGTGGGGCGACCACTGTTTGCATTCCTCATGAATCCAGGCACAGGGTTGCAGGAGCTGAAGACAGCAGAATAGAAACGTTCAAGCCAAAACAGTAGTGTGAGGCAAGCAGGGGGCTGGGTGAACATGTGCATTAAAACTTCAGTACACTTGGAATCCTACATGTTTACAACTGGCTAACAGCGGGACTTGGCAAGCTAAGGCCCCATGGGCCAACTCTGACTCGAGGCCCGTTTTTGTACAGCCCCTTGAGTTAAGCATAGTTTTTTCATGTTTAAATAGTCAGAAAAAATCAAAAGAAGAATAATACTTGGTGGTAGGTGAAAATTATACCAAATTCAAATTTTAGTGTCCATAGATAAAGTTTTGTTGGGACTCAATCGGTTTGTCTACCTACTGGTGTGGCTGCTTTGGCAATATAATGGCAGAGCTGAGTAGTGGAGACATGGGCTGTATGGCCCACAGACCCCAAAATATTTATTATCCAGCCCTTGGCAGAGTTTGCTGACCCTTGGCTAAGAGGGATTTAAATCCCAACTCTAATGCTTACAGACTGGTGACCTTGGGCTAGCTCCCTAGCCTTTGTAAGCCACAGGTTTCTCATCTATAAATGGAGATACTACTCACACCTGCATCATGGACTGTGAGGAGGATTACCTGAGACAGTGTATGTAGGAAAATACCTAGCAAAGAGCCTGATGCAGAATAAGTGCAGTCGTGGTTTGCTAGTGTTACTCTGTTTGTACAGCTTCTCAAGGCTAAGGGTTTGGCACCTGTGATGGAGGATCCAACTAATATGCTACTTTAGAGTCTGGAAAAGCTAAATATTTGCTTTCTCAGTCTCCTTTGCATCTAGGAAGGGCCATATGGTATAATCTGGGCAACATAAATGAAAGTTTTCTCTGAGTGTTCTGAGAAAGCTTTTGATTTCCTAATAAAAGGGGTGGTATGGGTGAATATCGCCAATCTTCCATCTTCCTGCCTTGACTCTAGATATGATGTCAGGAGCTGGGGCAGCCACTTTGGGCCAATGAAAGCGTGATCAATAGAGTTAGAGAGACCACTTGCTATGACATTGTTAAGTTGCTGAGTCAATGTCCTCAGCTATCTATCTTCAGACTTTTTACTGTTTGAGAAAAATAAAACCCTGTTTGTTTAAACCACTTTAAGTCATATTGTCTATTACTTGTCATTGAAGTCATTTCTGGTTGTTATGTCCTTTTGGAAGTTGAGTGGAACGAAGAGGAACCACGTGCCAGAATGAGGGGCTTCTGAGTGAGAAAATCTGAAGTGACCAATAGATAGAGGGATACAAAGATGTACCTTCCAAGAAGTCCAGTTCAGAGACACAAGACCCGCAGAAGAGAGACAGGAGCTCAGAGCTCAGTCAAGCTCAGCCTTGGTGAATAGGAATGTCACCTCTTTGGCAGGGACTAAGTAAGGTTTTCTCGACAGAGCTGATCGGGGGAGCAGGGCCTATGAGAATTCCTAAGGCTGCTAAGAGGGAGAACACGCTAATTAAAATATATACTATTCTCCTAATTAAAATGTACAAAATTCTAGAAAACACACATATGTTATATTCCTCCTTAGATAAGTGAGCAGTCTGAAGAAAGTCTGCAATCTGATCTGACAGCTCTGGCTAAGGACAGCCTAGGAGACACCTGGAGAAGTGGAGGCTGGTCCAGAGAGAGTCAATTCTCTCCTGAACTGGCCTTGAGCCCCCTGGGTTTCCAAGAGCTTAAAGTGCCGTGGCTTGTGGGAGGGGAGTATAAGAGAAACCGTCTCAAGGAGATGGGAAATAACCATTTCCCAGCAATCTTTGCAAGTTGTTCTCCTTGGGTTAATCTGAGAAGGCTTTGTCAAGAAAGGGAAGTTTAGTTTAAATTTATGGCTTGTTATATATTTTCTGTTTAGAGAAGTAATATATGTTCATTACAGAGCATTCAAATGATACAGAGAATTATAAAGAGAAAGGAAAATCACTCTGAAATCTCCTACCCCTCATCCTGCAACCAAGGTTCCAGGACTCCCTCTGGGCATATACTAGTATACATGTGTAATTAGAAATTTTACACAAATGGGATTCTGTTATGCTGAACATGGTTTATTTTTATTTTCTCTGCTCTTTCACTCTCTCTGGCATGCAACTTATTATTTGTGGAGTTTTTTTCCTGTTGTGACCACAGACATGCGTCATCCTTCATATTGTCCACATCAGCTTTCTTTGCATGGCTCCCTGGGGTGGGATTGGGGAACTATTTGAAAGGTGGGAAGGAGAGATCTGACGGTTCTCTGGCTGAAGATGAAGCCTGGGGTGCTGTAGAATGCACTTTTGATGGAGGTTTGAGGGAAGATGTATGTTAAGTTGGAGACAAGGAGGCAGGTAAGGAAAAGGCCAAAGTAGGTGCTCCTGTGAGGAACTGAATCAGAGCTTGCGCCTCCTCCTGACCCTTTTCCCAGGCACAGTATGGACTCATCCCATCTCTCCCTCCATGAGTTGCGCAATGGACCACCCATGGCTGCACGCCCACCTGCACCTCAGGACAGTGTCTGGTGTTCGTTCTGGTGGGCAGATGCCCTGATGGTTACCTGGTCCTGCCTGAGGTGGTCAGAAGTGGGCACAGGCTTCATGCCCCCAAAAAGCCCAGGAGGCTGCATTACCAACCGGCAAGTGAAGTAGATACATGTTCCTGGCCGCAGAACTGGCCAGGTGATGTTCTCCAGGCACATCTTCTCCAGTAAATAGGTCCTTTTAGAAAACCGAATGGGAGCTCAGAAGCTGGTTTCCTGGACGCAGAACCAGAGCAGAAGGTACTAGAGGTTCATTTCTGAGATTCCATGCGGAGGGGAGGTTCCCTGTTTTATACTGTGAAGGCTTCATTCCCTTTACTCCTTCCTGTAATGGTCATCAGCATGGCAGAACGCATCATCCTGTAAGAGCAGGGCTGGGAGGCTGCCTGGCTTCACACTCAGGCTTCTTTACCCACCAGCTATGTGACCTTGGAAATGTTATTTGACTTCTCTGGCCTCTGTTTCTTCACCTGTAAAATGTTCCATATCACACAGGCGCTTTGTGCCTTTATGTGCATGGCCTCAGTTCACACTCAGTTCCTACTCATGCTGCTGACCTGCTTTCCCGCCATCTCCTCCCATCAGCATTGCTCATCTGACTCGGGCCCTGTGCAGATCACGGCTGAGCCTTCCTCTGTGGAACTGCACCATGGCCACTGCTGGTTGAAGGAGCTCATCCCAGTGCTTGGGTGGGTCTAAATCCTTCCTGCAGGCACCGTGAGGGACACAGTGAACACACATAGCGATTCAGGTCGCTTCAGGACTCATCCCCAGCTCTGGTTAAATATGTTAATGAGAACCAGAAATAAAATTTCAAAACTAGAAGTGGGAGGTGGCCAGCAATGGTCCCGGCCAATGAGATAATGGACTGCAAGCAGATGTGAGTGGGAGAGAGATGGGGACCTCTCTGGAGCACAGGGGTGGGGAGAGGGGGAATCTCCATTTGCCCTGCAGAGGGCCACGTGTTTCTGAGATACACCAAGCAGCAGTCCCAGCTGATAAAGCCATTTCCAGCCTTGCCAGGTTGGTGAGTGGCTTCTTCCTTTTTTTTTTTTTTTTAATTATCTTTATTGTTGGAAAGTATTACAGCAGATGGACTACAAGCAGTCCATCTTTTCCCCCCATTGACCCCCTCCACCCTACACCTGCCCACCGCCAGGCCTACTGCACTATTGTCTGTGTCTGTGGGTTATGCATAGATGCATATAAGTTCGTTAGTTAATCTCTTCCCCTTCCCTCCGAGATCCGTCAGTCTGTTTCATGCTTCCATGTCGCTGGATCTATTTTTTTTTAAATAAATCTTTATTTAGATTATTACAATTGTTTCTCCTCCCCCCCCCCCCCAATAGCTCCCCTTCACCCGGTTCCCACCCCACCTTCTGCCCTTACCTTCCCCCCACTGTCCTCATCCATAGGTGTACAATTTTTGTCCAGTCTCTTCCTGCACCCCCCCATACCCCATACCCCTTTCCCCCTGAGAATTATCAGTCCACTCCCTTTCTATGCCCCTGATTCTATTATATTCACCAGTTTATTCTGTTCCTCAGGTTTTTAATTCACTTGATTTTTAGGTTCACTTGTTGATAGATATGTATTTGTTGTTCATAATTTTTATCTTTACTTTTTTCTTCTTCCTCTTCTTAAAGAATACCTTTCAGCATTTCATACAATACTGGTTTGGTGGTGATGAACTCCTTTAGCTCTTTCTTATCTGTGAAGCTCTTTATCTGCCCTTCAATTCTGAATGATAGCTTTGCTGCATAGAGTAATCTTGGTTGTAGGTTCTTGCTATTCATCACTTTGAAAATTTCTTGCCACTCCTGTCTGGCTTGTATAGTTTCTGTTGAGAAATCAGCTGACAATCGTATAGGTGCTCCCTTGTAGGTAATTAACTGTTTTTCTCTTGCTGCTTTTAATATTCTCTCTTTGTCTTTTGCCCTTGGCATTTTAATTATGATGTGTCTTGGTGTGGTCCTCTTCGGATTCCTTTTGTTTGGGGTTCTGTGCGCTTCCTGGACTTGTAAGTCTATTTCTTTCACCAGGTGGGGGAAGTTTTCGGTCATTATTTCTTCAAATAGGTTTTCAGTATCTTGCTCTCTTCTTCTGGCACCCCATAATTCTGATGTTGGTACACTTGAAGTTGTCCCAGAGGCTTCTTACACTGTCTTCAACTTATTGGATTTTTTTTTCTTTTTGCTTCTTCGGTTGAGTGTTTTTTGCCTCTTTGTATTTCAATTCTTTGACTTGATTCTTGCATTCCTCTAGTCTGTTGTTGGGTCTCTGTGTAATATTTTTTATTTCAGTCAGTGTATGTTTCATTTCTAGTTGGTCCTTTTTCATATCTTTGAGGGTCTCACTATATTTATCGGCCTTTTCTAGGATATTCTTGAAAAGCCTTATAACCGTGGTTTTGAATTCTATATCCAGTCATTTGTTTTCCTCCATTTCTTTCATTTGTGATCTGTTTCTTTGTCGCTGCATTTTCACTGCTTCCCTGAGTTGGTAGGGTAGCTTTGTGTGCTAGGTTTCCTATATGGCCCAGTGGGTCGGCCTCCCCAGTTAACCTGAGGTGGACACTCTTGGTGCACCCTTTGTGGACTGTGTGTACAGCCTTGTTGTAGTTAAGTTTTTTGGTATCACTGGGAGGAATTGACCTCCAGGCCAGTTGGCTGTGATGATCAGCTGTGTCTATGCTGGGAGAAGTTCGGTGCTGGAGACAGCCTTATAGGATTAGACTTGCCAAATTGCAAAAGCCTCTGTGCTCAGCTTGGATGGGGTGGAGTCTCAGGGCGGAGCACACAGTCTTGGTTTCCCGTCAGCCCTGCCCTTGCGCACCTGCACCTCCAGACCTCTGGCTTCCCTGGCTCCTGAGCCTCTGCCTGAGAGTCCAGATTCCCCCTGCAAGAGCATGGGTCCCCAGGGGCTCTCCTGGAACTGGGGTTCAGTGCAGTCAGGAGCTTCCGATTCCCTTCTGCTAGGGAAAACCTGTGGCAACCTCCTCAGCCTTTGTGTGCACTCGCGCGTGCGCCTCCAGACCTCTGCCTTCCCTGGTTCCCGAGCCTCCGGCCGAGAGTTCAGATTCCTCCCTTAAGAGCGTGGGTCCCCAGGAGCTCGCCTGGAACTGGGGTTCAGTGCAGTCAGAACTGGGGTTCAGTGCAGTCAGGAGCTTCCGACTCCCTTCCACTAGGGAAAGCCTGTGACAACCTCCACAGTCGTTGTGCACACTCGCACGCGCGCCTCCAGACCCCTGCCTGCCAGGGCTCCTCCGGGTCTCCCCTGGGTCTCTGAGTCTCCGAGTGCCTTTCTCTCTACCTGACAGTTCAGACTCCCCCTGTATGAGCCTGGGTCACGGGGTTTCGCCCAGAACTGGGGTTCAGTGCAGTAGGAACTGGGGTTCAGTGCAGTCGGGGTCTTCCTTCCCCCTCCTGCCAGAGAAAGTCAGCCAGGCTCTCAGCCACCCTTTCTCTCTGCATGTACAAAGACCCTTTGCCATACCTCAACCCTTTGCCGTTCCTCTAATTCTCCGTGAGCTTTTCTTTTTCCTTCTAGTTGTAGAATTTCCACTCAGCCAGCTTTCCTGTGGTTCTGGATGGTGTCCGTTCTGTCTTTTAGTTGTAGTTTTGAAATTGTTGTGTGAGGCAGCAGTTTAGGGGCTTACCTATGCCGCCACCTTGTTTTTTTGTTTTTGTTTTTTTCCACCGGATCTATTTTGTTCATCAGTTAATTTTGTCCATTAGGTTCCACATATGAGTGAGATCATGCTTCCTCCTTTTAAATGAAGGGCTGCAGGGAGGACACCACAGCTTAGGACTCCTGGGCTGGCCAAGGCCTTGAGGTCTACATCTCTTACTCTTCCCCTTGCCCATTGCGGTGCTCTGGCCCAGAGAGTCAAAGTGATCACGTTGGGATTGGAGAAAGAGAGTCAGCTGGTGACTAGCTGGCCCTCTGCATCAGCAGCCAGATTTTAAACAAAGTGTGGCTTCTGGGACCCCCCCACCCCCCCCCCACCACCACCCCAGGATGCTCATTTTGCCCCCAGCTGCCTTCTTTCATCAGCCCCTCTCTCCTACCCCTGGGAGAGGGGAAAGAAAAACTTTGCTTAAAAAAAAAAAGTCGCAATGAATGATAGTTTCAAAGGGCAGACTCAGTTCCTATGAACTCTGAGAAGGAATTGCTCCACCATGGCCCAGTCCCAGCTTGAGATTTCCGGTATGTGGGGTGAGGGCACAGGACACCCCTTCTTCCTGCTTGCTCCCTATTTCTCTGTGCCACCACAGCCAGACCCTCTCTGTTGGGCTTAAGAACCAGGCATTTCACACTTGCAGCTGAGCTCATAGTAATATTTCTGGCAAGAGAGAGTAGATGTAGCTGCTGAGAATCAGGTTTCTTCCTGCTTGGAGTCCTATGATTCCATGAATAACACACATGAAACACACACATTCATCTGATTTCCACCCTCAGAACACCATCCAGATATCAGGGATGCTGGATGCTGCACAGACCCATCATATTTCAGAGATGGGGGCCCAAACTGGGGGTAGGGTGGTAGTGGGGAGAGGATGAATGAGGCTGAGCTGAGCTGCTTTTTTCCTAGATTACAGGAATCTGAGAAGTACTGGCTAGAGTCCGTCCAAATAGCCTGGGCCAACTGCAGCTAGCAGTGTTTTATTTTGCTTTAAAAAATGAAGTTAATCCACCTTAGAATAGAAAACAAGCATTAACCATACTTCATATTTTCCTCTAAATTCTTGTTTATTACTTACCAATAATTATATACCTCTGTATATAGTTGTAATCAGTGGGTACATAGCACTTTATGTGGCTTTCCCACTAATTCAGGATGCGTGTTTTACAAGTATTGACATAGTTTCAGTTTTGCCATTGAGGTAGCTGTGTGACCGCCCATTAAATTGATACCCATCCTTTTGTTTGGCCAAGCTAGTCCCCCGTGGCTGGACACTTGGGTTGTTTCCAGTTTTCACCAATATAAATAGAACCGGCTGCAGCATCTTAAGATGAAATGATGATGATAAAGAGCTGAAATGTTGCTGACTTTATTTTCATTGGCAACCAAATTTAGAGAAAGCCTCAATATTGTTCCTCCCAAATGCAGGAGTAATTAAGCAGCTGCCTTGAGGATGGCTGGATGATTTATAGGCAGCGAGATGCGTGCAGTGGGCTTGTCAGTATCCTGCGGCATTAAGGATACGCTTGTTAATTATCTGTGGTTAATATGATAATTTAGGAAAAACAACACCTATTAAGAGTTCTTCATTAAGCCAAAGGCTTCTTGTTTTTGAGCAAAACCTCCAAAATTAATGGTCTTCACCTGTGCTCTGTCACTGGGCAGGGCAAGCAGTCCCATTTATTGTTAACATTCCCACAGTCCCCAGGGAAAAAGAGGCTCGCTCTCCAAAATGCTCCTAGGCCCCTGCCCCTGCCTTTATGGTCTCTCTTTTCAGAGTCGCCAAATTAATCATTGCGAGACTAACTAGTTTATTCCAGGTGTCTCAATAAACTTTTGCTCCATCAGCTGAATTGAAAACCTTTTACCTGACAATTCCTAGGACTTCAATGGAGTGAGGGGCAGTATTTCTATTTTGTAGATGAGGAAACTGAGGTCCAGGAATGGTGGGTGGCCTGCCTGGGGTCCCAGAACCAAGCAGGGAACAGGCGGGGGGTGGGGGGGCAGGTCTCCCTTCTCCCAACCTAAATCCTGTCCTCTACCCTTTCAATGAGCCCTCACACAGGTGAATCCATCAGAGCAGGACCAAGAGCTATAAGGAGATTCTTTTTCCTTGGGAAGCATCTAACTCATTTTAGTGCTGGAGGGGAAGGGAGTGGGCAGAGAAAAGGGCGCGGCATAATGTGACACTGGAGACAATATCTGGAAGGCCCGAGGAGAAATAACCCGTTAGCACCTATCCTCATCTTTATACTTCAATAAGTATCGCCTGTAGCTCATGGGCTGTATTCAATCACAGCTGCCAGTGTCACCCAGTCATCCTCTATCGCCCAATCTTCATATTTAATTTTGGCTTGGACACCGCAAACTCCATTGACACCATCAAGAATAATTTTTATATATGGGCCTCTGCTGAGCCAGCATCTTGCTGTATGGATCCCAAATTATCCCACTTGGTGGTGGTGATGGGGGGTGGGGGTGGGGCAGGAGTGATGGGGTAAATGGGAGAGAAAGCTTTTTTAAGTAAGAAGCCCCTCTGTGAATCAGCGTGGTCCAGCATGGAGGTTCCCTATTTTATTTTTTAAAGAATATTTTATTAACTTATTTTTATAGAGAGAGGGAGTGGGGGGAGAGACAGACAGAGAGACAGAGAGACATCCATTGGCTGCCTCCTGCACATCCCCCCGCCCCTGGGGATCAAGCCCGAAACCCAGGCATGTGCCCTGATTAAGAATCAAACCAGCAACCTTTTGGTACACCAGACGACACCCAACCTACTGATCCACACCAGCCAGGGTGAGATTCCATATTTTAGAGAAACATCAGGGCATCCTCCATTGCATTCCTTTGGAAGGAGGAGGGAAGGTACATAACACTAATCTCTATGTATTAAAAATAGAAAACTTCAGAATAAATCCAAGAGGTCTATGTTGTAATCCTTGTTGAACTGATGGAGAAAGTGAGGCTAGAGGAGGTTAAATCCTTGGTCAAGGTCGCCCAGAGATTAAACTGCAGAGTAGAGGGTGTTCATTAGATCCTTCTTTATAGATGCTCTTTCCCTCACCTCAGGGCTGTTGGTGACTCTGACATTGATGTGGGCCCTCTAAAGGGGGTGAGCAGGGCCGCTCAGCAGAAGCCATAGGGGAGGGGCAACTCAGGCTGCCAGGAGGGCAGCAGCACCCCGCTAGCACTCTGGTCCATGCCCATGGGTTGTCAGAGGTGACACTGGTTATGGCCTCTGAGGCTTTTCCCCCCTGCTTCTTTTTGCCTCCTTCCAAGGCAATTTGGACCTCAAGCCTGGATATTGAGTAATCATCCCTGTGTGGGAATAGAACACACTTGGAGAAGAGGCAGATTTTGCACTAGGTTCTTGATCTGGCACTGGAATCCAGGACTTGAGGAGGCAAGAACTATGTCCACAGAAGGAAACGGGGCATGGCTGAAAGAGGTTCAACAGAGGATGAAGAAGGGCAGACACTGTGACATCCTAGCTGCTGGGGAAGACTCTGACTCAGGCACCATCTGAGTTTAACCCCGAATCGCCAGGAGCCCCAGCCCTTCCAGGAGCCCCTCTGCTGTGTGCTGGCCACACTGCTGCCAGCTCAGGGCCAGCCTCCCCTCCCTGCCCCTGCCAGCGACAGGCAGCTTTCAGGTTGCCTTGCAAAGTGAAGCCCAAGGAAGGCTGGTGTCACACCTCACTTATTTCATGGTTCTGTGCCCCACGAGTTTTTCATTCACAATTCTCTTATTCCACCCTTGACTGATCTGGCCCTCTCCTAATTCTAAAATCTATTTTCCTCTCCCCACCCCCAACTTGCCACTGACATGGATCAGCATTACTATCTATTTCTATATTTCTTCTGTATTTCAGCCTTTTCTTCCCTTGTCATATCATTTCAGGCACAGTGCCTGGACTTGTGAATGGTGGCCACTGCTTGTGTCGCACCCTGTCTCACTAAGATGAAGGTCCACCTCTAGGAAGAGGTGTGGCCATTTTATTTCTTTAGTCTTGGTTTTGTCATCTGTAAAATTAGATGAGATAATTATGTCTAAGCTCCCCTGTGGCTTTAATATTACTAGTCGATTCTATGGCTCAGGGGAGTAGGCTGATGTCAAATATTCATTCTATTTTAATCCATGGGGAAATAGTCAACTCCTAACTACATACATAGAGAGTCTCTGTATGTCATGGTGACTCCCCCAGGCATCTAACCACCACCAGGTATGTGTGGGCTAAGGGGATGTAAAATATTGACTTAAACCTAAGAGAAGACCAATGCAGCAATGACCAAGACCCAAGGGCTGAGTACTTATTGATTCTCTGATTTATGATCCAAGTGTGCTTCTCCTTCCCCACACCCCCTTTAGAGCATCCTTAAGTCTGAGCAGTAGAGCATCTTGCCCAAGTTCACACATCTTGTTCATTACAGAGCAGGGACTAGAACTCAGGCCTAAGATGTCATTGTGCTTTGGTGAGGCAAAGCTTGGACCTATGGTGTTGGCAGATTGAATTCATCCTGGGGTTCTTGCTGGCCAATTGGGTACTTTGAACCAATTAGAAAAAGACTCCTTTTCTAAGTGGATGTAGGCTTGAGGAGTCTTCATGACGAGCAAACCAAGACCATGTGCCATTTGTTTGCCTGAGATAATTGAGTTCTCTTACTCCCCAGAGGTCCAACAGACCTGGGCTTGCCATTACCCATGGGGCTGCTGGATCATTTTATGTATAGTGTCAAGTCTCCCCACCATGAGGACTTCCAGTTTGAGCCTGTGCTGGCCTTTCTCCTTTTCTGGATCTCAGCCTCTTATACACCCTTTTGGAATACATTTATGAAACATACTCTGAATTCTACCAACACTCAAAATAGAACCTGTACCCAGCTGTCATGCTAGTTTACATATGACTTAGAGTTCCCAAGCTTTCTTCTTCCATGAGTCTTGACCATGCTATTAGTTAAGTGCCTCAAAGGACAGTATTTTCCACTTAAAAAAAGAAATTCTCAAAATGATTGGCCTCGAGCTGAAATACTGAATGTTTAACAAATGCTGTTGAATTTTATTGCCTATAAGATGCATCTTCCTCAGAGGAAAGGAAGAAGGGTGGCTTAGACTTGGCCCTAACTAAAACACCCAAGACCCACCGCTGCCAGGAGATGTCTTCCTCCTTCCTGGATCCCCTTTCCTTCTCCCTCCTCCTTCCACCCTGCCTCCAGCAAGGGTTCTGAGTGCCTTCTGGGGAAACAGTGTTTGGTCTTACTGTCAGTGATCCTGTATAATAAAGATGTAATATGCAAATGGTCGTTATGCCCTGAAGCATAACGACCAACCGCATAAAGACCGGATCACGGATCAGCAGGAGGGTGGGACAGTGAGCTACAAGAGGGTAGTGGAGAGCTACAGCAGGGCGCAGGGCAGCAAGTTATGGGGGGGCGGGGCGTGGAGGGAGCTGCAGGAGGGTGGGGCAGTGGGCAGAGAGCTACAGGAGGGCAGCAGCAAGCTACTGGTGAGCTACTGGCGCATGGATTCGTGCGCAGGGCTACTAATAGATGATGTGCTAAAAATTGACCTCTTAGATGTCACTTTTGAAAACATTTTCCTGATGGGAAAGAAGGAAAGTGAGCAACAGAAAGCTTTCTTCCTGGAAGGGGCCCTGACAGCATTTGGGAGTCACTGGGACTTCCCTTCCTTCTTTGCACTTTAGCTCCACAAACCACTGCAGGCTGCTTTCGGTGGTGAGAGCTGGTGGAGAAAGGTGGGATAGATGGGGATCTCTCAGTGTCAGTTATGAGCAGACCCTTCCTTCTCACCTCTGCTGTGGGGACTTGGAGCTCCCTGGTCCCAGGCAGTGCCTCTTCCTAAGGTGACACATGAGACAACTGCAGGGGTTTCCCACTTTAGCTGCAACTTAGAGTCACTGGGAGCTGTGTAACACTACTGCCTAAACTAGAACACTACTGCCTAGAAAAATGGAAATAATTGATTAGACTGCACACCCAGATCAATTAGACTAGAATCATTATGTATGGAGATAAGGCATGAAGCTTTTTAAAGTTTTCCAGGTGATTCAGCCAAAGCTGAAATCACTATTCCCATCTAACACTCCCATTTCACAAAGGAAGAATTGAGGTAAAGTGATTTCTCCCAATTCCAGCAGCTTCTGGGAAGTGACTAAGTATCAATTCCTGGAATTTAGAAAAAGCATATCTTCCTCTGGAGATAAAAGGGCCTCCAAATGGTAGAGACTCATCTGTGTGTCCTTTTGTCCTCTTGTTTGCTGTCCTCCCTTCTTCCCACATTTCCTCATTTCTGTCCCTTTTTGCCAGGGACTAAGCTTGTCTTCCTAGGGATTGACACCTAAGATATGGTCTTTGCCCTCAAAGTCAGGTCTCTGGGGAGATGAGGCCACTGGGGCAAGTAGAAGGTGGTAAGACAGTCTGTGATTGTGTTCTCATGAGAGAGAGGTGGGGTTTTCCATCTGAACAGTTGCCCAGAATTGAGTGGAGCTGCCACTAGGGAAGGAATGGGTCTTTGCTGCAGGGGATCTAAATATCATTTCCATAAGTCAGGAAAACCACCAGCTGGGAATTCCTCAGGGTTAAGCCTGGGGCTTGCCTGCCTGCCCTTGAGGACTTCTGGTCCTTCAGTCCTAGGGCAACCCCCTTACCTCTGGGACAGAGGGTAGCTGGGGAGGGCATAGTAGGTCCTTCCCCTCCCCCTCCCCACACCACTCCCAGGAATTGAGGATAAAAATAGTTTACAAAGTGCTTTCACATGCATGATCTCACTTGGGTTGATGACCCTGGGCTCTTGAATGGAGAGAAAAGTGGGAGACTTGGGAATTCAAATTGCAGCTCCATTGTCTTGGGAAACCCTTTCCGGCAAAGAGAAGTCAGCAAATCCCCACCTTGCCATCCATCCTTCTCAGGCCGGGAGCATTTAGAACTAATTGAATCACTAGATTAGCTAATGTAGCCTCCATTAAGACTCCAAGATCCCAGAGGAGAGGTCACTGAAGAGAAGCAGAAAGATCCACACCCAGCATTAGCATTGTCCCTGCCGTAGTCCTCACAGCCGTAGGAGAGCCCCACGGGCCCCAGGGCTGACTCCTTTGGACTTCCTGTGGCTACATAGGATTTGAAGACAGGATGATTTATGCCCTCCATTTATGCCAGTTCTTTATCCTAAGGAGTCCAAAGTTTCTAATAGATGATGTGTTATTTCATCTGTGGATTTTCCTTTAGGGTAAGCTCTTCTGTCTGATTTTTGGGAAATTGAATCACAAGGTAAATAACTGACCTCCCAAAGGTCATGAGGTAGGTTGCTGGAACATCACAGACAAAACTCAGATCTACTGACTTTCTTTCTATCGCTCCAAGGAGGGATGGTAGTTGGATTTGCTCAGTCATTCAGTCCATCTATTGGACGCCTGCCGGTCCCTGTGCTAGCAGCTGGTGGGGGCAGTGATCAGTCACGCTGTCATGGTCCCTGATCTCATGGAGCTTATAGAACGGAACCGGGGTGCTCAGTTCAGACTTGTGGAATTAATGAACAAGGGAGAATTGATCGACTTAGGACAAACACTTTTCTCAATACTCCAAGGTGAATGGCAATCCCCCTCCCCCAAATGGTCCAGGGATGAAAGACGCGTAATATGTTTGCTGTTGTATGGAGGCTGAGATGTTGACCTTCCCTCCAGAGCTTCTTATTGGCATCTCATTCAAATCTGAGGCCTTTGTGTCCTCAAATCATTTTGTCACACAACAGGTGTACACTGCTCCTGCTGTGGGCAGTTAGCGGGTCCCCACTCATCTCCAAGCTCTCTTCCCACCCCAGTGCACTGTGTGTCCCACGGAAGGACACCTCATCTCACTCTTAAGGCTTCATTTGCTCCATTTTCCCCTCTGTCTTCTTCGCCCTCCTCCCTGTGCTGCATGGGTTTCCCAGCAGGTGACCGAGCGCTGCCCCAGTGGGGTTCTCATGCTTCCTCGGGCCCTGTGTTCCAGCCATAGTGTTTTAAGTTAACAATGATTTCCTACAAAGAGGTTTGATTTCTCTTTTTAAAAAAGTAATGCTTTTGCCTCTTTCCACAATAATATTTCATCGTGGGAAAAATTAGAAAAGACAGAAAAGCACACACAAAATGGGAAAAATCATCTGCCACTATCCAAGAATAACTATGTTAACATTTTGGTGAATTTATTTCCAATCTTTTGAATATGTATCCACACACATACATATATACATCTATATGTTTGTTAATGATATTTATACATATACATATATTTACATATATAGTATATACATATATGTGTGTATAATGTAATATTACATATTAACCCAAGCAAAACAAAAATTAGGTCAAATGTTGAGAGGTTTTATTTTCAAAGAGAGGGGTTCAAGGCTATATAGGGGGCCACTGCCCTTGGGGTCGCCATGGCTGAAGTGCTTCTCCTTCAGCCAAATGATACTCCACCTCTCAGCAGGACAGCCCCGACCCGGCCATCTCAGTGTAGGTGGGTAGTGGCTGCATCCCTGAGAACCACATCCTCAGGGGCAGGCTGAGGGCTGACCTGTCTAGCCCAAGCCAGGTAGATGCAGCCTCAGTTTCCTCACCTGTGCAGTGGGGATAATAATGGTCTCCACCTCCGAGGGTTTGTGTTTATATCTGAAAACAGTGCCTGAGACAAGGAGCTGGGTGCAGGGAATTTCTCTGGGAGATGCTCCTAGGAGGCAGGAGGAGTCTCAGAGAGAAGGAAGGCCAGCCAGCTTAGAGAAAACCCACAATTGTCTGGGAGGCTGGGACACTTCCCACCAGCTCTTGTTCCCACTGGCTGAGAGTTGACCCAGGGACAAAACTCCCCCGTGCTGCAGGCTGCTACTTGCTTGCAAGACAAACCCATAGTGACAGAGAAGGGCCTGGGGCAGAAAGAGGCCCCTGTAATAGGACTCCATTGTTGTGGTGTAAGTCTGAACTCACCCCAAACTCTCCAATGCGCTGTGGCTGAAATCAGAGGTGGGCCACGCATGTGACTAAGGCCATGGGGCTTCTGCTGTATCCCCTCAAGGCCACTTGTGGTCTCAGGCTGAAGAGCCCAGCTCACCAACAGAGGAGAAGGGAGACAGGCTCTGCTACATGCACACCAGCACCAGGAGGCAGATTTCCAGGCAGTGATCTTCGAGGCCTCTGATGGAGGAGGGAGAAAAGAGGCAGGTGGGAGGGGAAAGGGAACACTTCCCAGGCCCTTCAGCCTCCTGGACTGAAATTGGATTGCACTGGAAGGAGCTCCCCTCCTCCTTCCCTCCCACTCCCGCCCCCGCTTCCCCACCCCCCCCCTCGCCCCCCAGGAGCTGCTAGCCCTGGCCTCATCAGACACCCTTCTGCTCACTGTTCCCAGGAGAAGGTGCACATTAAATGTAGCATGTGGGCTGTGGCCAGGGAAGAGGCTGGGGCTGCCTGTCTGCCTTGTTCTGACTCTGGCCTCAGCTGGAGTGAGCATGTCTTTCCCCGTGAAAGTGGCTGAGCATCTTTGACATTCCAGGGACCATTATTGGGGCAAACCTACTCTGGGCCTCAGTTTGTTCAGTTGTAAAATGGGTACAAGTTCAGAATAGCATCTGACCAGTTAGCACTGATGAGGTTGAGCCTACTCACCCTGGCAGAGCCCATCAAGGACACCCCTACCCTATGTCTGTATTGGTGACATCTCATTGGCAGCTTAAATCAGTGTGGTGGGAGTATGGACAACAGGTAAATGGGCAAATGCTAGAAACCAGGGCTCTTTTATTGGAGAGCCAGCAGTAAGCATTTGCCAGCATACACTGTGCTCCAGGAACTCTCCCCATTCTGCAAGGAACTGGCAGCATGTGACCCCCATTCCTCCCTGGTCCCCCCTAAGGGAGGAAATGGGCAAACACTCCCTTTTGTGTTCAAAGGCAGAGGTGAGGTGCAGTGAGTCATTGGGGGACCAGGAAATGGAGTGAAGGAAGCAAACACCCACTCCTATACTTTTTCAATAATTACTGCTGCATTTTGAGCCCGGCACCTCTGCTCCCACCTCAGGTACTTGCAGCTGAACCTTGCTTTTATATTTGCAAACAGGGATAATAACATCCTCAAGAGTTAGCCTGCCAATTTGTTGGGGATTCAACATAAGACTGGGATAATGTAGGAAGCAGTTTGTGAATGGTGATGTGCCTTCACCAGTGCAAGGTGACAAGTATTTAAAAAACACATTTTTAAATTACAGTTTATATTTAATCTGATTTTGCATTGGTTTCAGGTGTACAGCATGGTGACAAGTATTTTGACTGACTTTGAGAGCAGTGCTATGCCCATCAGAAGGCGGCCCTTGGTGAAATCTCACTGGGCAGAGCCCCTCAGACACCCTGGTGGATTTGTTTCTTCTCTTTTCACTTTACATGTCTGATTCCCAAGCACTTAGCTGCCTTGTCCAGTCACGGGCTGAAGAGTCCCCTCTGTCTCCTGTTCCTTCCCCCATCGCTCCAGCTGCACCCATCAGGGGCCTGCCTGCCACCAAATTGCCACGCCAGCAATTTTCTTAGCCGCTTAAAAGGCCATCAAGACAGCATCAAACTGCCTGTACATGCTCAACCCAAATGCTTATGGAGCAGAGCCCAGAGTGGGATGCTAAATTGGATTCTATCAAATCAACATCAGCTGCGTGCAAGCCACTGATAATGAAAGGCTCTTAATGATGGCGTTCATCGTTCATCGTTGCAAGATGACTAAGAGCTGAGAACCATGGCTGCTGGCTCTGACTGGGTGGAAGGAGGCACTGGGGACAGTCCCTGGGTGGATACTTGCTGGAGGGAGGGAGGAAGGAAGGAGGAGGCAAAGAGAGAGTGTCCTCTATTCCTAGAACAGGGATGGTTGTAGGAAAGGTATTCATAATCTCCTTTTTGTTTTACACAAGAAAACACAGAGACACATTGAAATCACGAAGGTACGTCCAGCCCAGATGTGTATACAAATTCTAATTCTGATCTGGAAGCGACTTTCCCATCACTCCCTGCCCCCCACACCTCCTCAATGGTGATCACTTACGGAAAGGAGGGGGTCACTGATGGTGCTATGACCAGAATCCAGCACTTTTCATCTGTAGTCCAAGGCTCTGTTCAGTCATACAGAGAAGGTGAGAATGGATAAGAACTCAGCAGGGCAGCCAGAGGACCACATGGAACAGCAGGAAGCAGGGGACAGCGTCAGCCTCAAACTCCCATCACAGTTCTCTGTTTTCTGGGCTTCTGGCTTGCTGGCCCAAGACGGGGTTTGTTTGCTCCCTTGTAGAGAAGGTTTATGTAGCACTAGTCACACTCCTTCACTGAGTCCTGCATGTGTGATCGCCCACATGCTTTTACAGGCCACTGGTGAGCCCTTCTGCAGGCTTGTATTGTGACCAGCCTGGGAACTGAATCTGTTTCAGGCTCAGCTTCACCTTCCTCTGACCAGCTGAATCTTGACCAATGGCTCCAAGGACAGCCTCCCCCACATGGCAGAGTGGATCTTTGTGAGTAGGCATAGCCTTGGCCCTGAGAATCTTCTGGGTTAGATGGCATTGACCTAGATGGATGCTGTTGAGCATGGAGGTAACGTGTCCACAGCATAGAAAATTGTTGCTCCAGGTATTTCCTCCTGGAATGGGGACCCAGCTCTAACCTTGGTGTTACAGCTGCACTTAGAGTTTGCAGGTATTTATGAGCACGTGGCATGCTCATGTGTTGGGCACTCTGCCTGTATGTGTCCTGCCTCTAACTAGCTTATACCCCAAATTTACCCTCTGTCCCCACTTCTGCCTGGAGGTTGCAGCTACTCATAACTAACTGTCCCAAGGAGCCACGGGGATGAGTGGGCTCTGGAGTCTGGCAGCAGTGGTCTTGTGCAGTTTACTTGTTTGAGTCCTAATGTTCTGATCTGTAAATGGGGACAGTGACAATCACAGGTATTTACGGATTATTTATTATGTGTCAGGAACTGGTGAAATTGAAGTTATGCGCACTTTTTAAGCATAACTCATTTAATCATCACAATGACTTTATGGTGGTTAATTTTATGTGTCAACTTGGCTAGGCTATGGTGCTCAGCTGTTTTTGTCAAATCCCGGTGTAGATGTCACTGTGATGGTATTGCTTAGGTGAGAGTGACCTTTAAATCTGTAGATGGTGAGTAAAGCCCATTACCCTTCATAATATGGGTGGGCCTTATCAAATCAGTTGAAAGACTTAAAAGAAAAGACTGAGGTTCCCGAAGAGGAAGGGATTCTGCCTTCAGACTGATCTTAAACTCAAAATCTGCGATGTCAGCTCCTGCCAGAATTTCCAGCCTGCAGCCTATCCTGCAGGTTTCAGACTTGCCAGCCACCACAATCAAGTTAGCAATTTCTTTAAGTATCTCCCTCTATGTATATCTACATATCTATTATCTATGTATCTATATCTGTATTTCTATATCTATCTATTTCTCTCCTATTGGTTTTGTGTCTCTGGAGAACCCTGACTAATACAGAAATTACGAGGCAGGGAATATTATTATGTCATAGATGTGTGAATGGGACAGAGTATTTGCCACCTGCAACACACTTCTCTACATTTCCCAGCCTCCTGCACATTGAAATTGGTCATGTGACTAGTTTTATCCAATAGAATATGGACACAGTGATATGTCAGAACTGCACCTGCCCTGGACTTCTCCACCCTCTCTTTGTGCTTTGATTGGCTGAATGGAGAAGACTCAGCATAAGTCTCCATAAAGGAACCACTAGATGTCAGGAGCTTGGGTCCCCAAACCATCCCGTGGAAGAGCATCATGAATTTGAACTGTGATTTGATCAAGAAATAAACCTTTATGGTGTTATGCCACTGAGATTTTCATTGTAGCAGATAATCTACTCTAATGTACACTATCCCAGATGGCCTGGCCAGCAGGGGAAGAGTCAGAAAGGCCAGATTGCTTAACCACTATCGTACCCTGCACAACAGCTGCCTTCTCGCATTGTTGTGAAGGGTGAGATAGCATGCAGTAGGCTTGGCACATGATAGACTCTCTATACAGTATAGTTATTATATAGCAAGGGTTTTTTTTGGGCCGGGGATTTGACAGTGCCTCTCACAGTGTCATTGTGGACAAAATAGTGATATGGGCTGAATGGTGGCTTCCTCAATGGTTGAACAATGACTTCCAAAATGTGTTGGTTAATAAACCGATGTCAGCAAGGAAATCCCCAGTGCTGGGTCACCGGAGACTTGTCCCTCTCCCTAAAGAACCATACAGTGTGCCTGTCCTTTTTGACATTTTATCTTCAGATACATGGAGACAAAGCAGGCACGCCTAACAAATTGATAGATGGAGCAAAGGTAGATGGGGAAGCTAATATGTTGGATGACAGAGTGAATATTCAAAAAAGGTCTGGGCAGGCCAGAACAATGGACTGAAACTAATAAAATAAAAGATAGGAGGGATAAATCAAAGTTGTGCCTTTAGTTAAAAAACTAACTGACTGAAGATAGGATGAGGGAGGCTCCATGCAAGAGCAGCTCATGCTGAAGTCCTAGAGTTTTTGTTGTCAGTCTGATGAGTCAAGAACATGGCACTCTTTAAAAATGAAGAACATTGAGGCTGCATTAATAGACACATCATGCCTAGACTTTAGTCATTCTCTCTGCAAGTGTATACTGAGTGTATAGTGTATGCTGGCCATTGTGCTGATGCTGGGCATAGAGCAGTGAACAAGATAGACAAGCTCTGCCCTCATGCAGCTGATATTTATGGACATAATTATCCTGAACTCTGTGCTAAGTGGCTTTGGCAACTTCTTCCTTCACTTGCTATGTGCAATTGGATGGTAAAGAGCTTAGAAACCATGAGATATGGGGAATAGTCCAGTGAACTAGGAACGCTGGGATTTAGAGAAGCTTCAAAAATATGCAGGATTGTTCTACACATTTGAGTGTTGAATAAATGCTACACATTTCAGAGATGGGGGCAATGGCTAAGAAAAATGTCTGATGTTTGTTGAGTTCTGAGCTAGGCACTGTACACTCACTCTTTCATTTAATCTTCTCAACAGCTCTATGAAAGAGACACTATTTGTTGTGGAAACGAAGCTTAGAGAGGTTAATGTAACACTTTTGAATGATCTCATATGCTTGCAAGTGGCTAAGATAGGATCTAAATCCCATCTGTCTGACTCAAAGTCCTACATTTTTCTGTTCTCCACTATGACCCAGATTTCACTATAACTTAGGGAAAAAGATTCTGCCAACTGCAGCTGTGCCTAAGTGGACCCCAGTGTGCTTCCTTCACTGGGAGTGTCTTAGCAGGAGCTGGATGATAGCCTGGGATGCCCCACAAGGAGCCTCCCCATTGGTCCCTGTGAGGTAGGAGGGATGGGAGAAGTAGGGTGGGTGGTGAGCCTTTGTCTTTGTCTCTGGCCTCATCTGCCATACTAACTTCTGCCCATCTTCCTGACTTCAACCAGAACATCACTTTCTGCAGGAAGCTGTCTCTGATGCTCCACACTGGGTTAGGTGCCCCTAGTAGAGCCTCTCCTGGCCTCCTGACCTCTTCATGGGAGCACTGAGAACTCCTCCCACGGGCTGGTTCAGTGTCAGCCTGCCTTGATATACTGGAGGCTCCATGAGGACATGGGCAGGTTCTATCTTATACCCTGCTGGGTCCTCAGTGCCTCGAACACAGTAGATACTCCATAAAAGCTTGGAGAATTCATGACATCTTCTAAGATCTGGTGATGATTTTGGTGCCATGGGAACACCCAATGTCCATTGGGTTTTCCATATTGCCTTCTGTTTTCTCAGCACTAAGCTGGGTCTGGGACTGGGACTGGGCTGTGTCTGTTCAGCATGGGAATGGGGCAGCAGAGAGCGACATGACCACTGACCCCAGCCCCGTAGTCTTCTCCACTGTGCTAGAATCCCAGGGAGGTCATGACCATGGAGCCAGGCCTGGCAGAGGAGGGGTAGCGAGCTGCCCAGTGACCTCAGCAATGTCCAGTTCTCTTTGTAGATTGGGTTATAGAGTGCACTTCCTCCTTCTCACAATATCCCCAGGCCCTGACCTCTGTAGACATTGGGGCTGCAACTCATTACCCTGCTCCTCTGTGTTTCCCTGGCTCAACTTGCTGACCAGCAGGCAGCGGGGAAAGAAGGGGGTTAACCATGAGCCCAGCATGGGAGGGAGTGGAGGATGATGTCAGCCAGGCTGCCCAGCAGAGACAAAAGCCTCTAATTGCTCTCTTCCTTCTTGTCAGAAAGCTGACTCCATAGTTACTGTAAATAAAGGCCTATGGAGAGGGAGGAAACAACTAATGAGAGAGCCCTTGTTCAGTGGTGAGACATGGGAGATGAGTGACAGCCTGGGGTCCGGGAGCTACGCCCTGACCCCCACCCCCCAGAAAAGGTGGAGAAATCCATGGGATCACCTGGCTGGACAGGTGGGGAGGGGTCAGGAGGGCTTGTGGTCAAATTGCATTTGAAATGCCTTCATGTGGCAGCAGCTGGTCCCCTCTGTGATGTGACAAAGTCCAGGCCCTCACTGGGAGAATGCTCTGTGCGGAAGAAACTGGGTCTTGAAGGTTGTGTTACTTGTTAATAAAACCTTCAAGGGCGGATTTTGAGAGCCATTTGGTGTGCAAGGGTGTTTTGGATACGGGGTCACTCTATCTTCTCCTACAGATGTGTTATGATTGCTTCCAACTGAGCAATTTCCCTTCCAGACCTGCCTTAGAATTGGAACCTACCAGGATCAGAAGGTAGGTCTGTTCCTCGTCCATATGTAGTTGGGTCTTTCTTTGGGACATAATCCAAAGGAATGGATTAGTCCCTGAGGCAAGTGGCCTTCACCACTTTCTCCTCATCAGCAGGTCCAAGACCTCGTAGAAACCGTCACAGGCCTGTGCACAGCAGCGCTCTTGTGGGCTCATCTCCCCACCTCCCCTGACCACCCACATGGAACCCATACTGAGCCATCCAGCTTACCCATCCCCACCCAAATTGTCATCCCTTCTCCTTTGCCTCTTCAAACCTTGCCTCTGGCCCTCTATAAGAAGGCTTCCTGATTTCTCTCTATTTCCTCTGAGCATCCCCAGAACGAATTGCTTTGACCCCCAATTTTAGCACCTACTTGAATATCATCTTAGCATGGGAGCTACCAGTTCTGGTTTGGAGCTTTGCTACCCCTGGTTGCGGTCAAGTCAGGGACTGCTTGTGTAATTGTCTTATGTCCACTACACTGTTGAATCAGTCTTCAGAAGGTACTTGCATTGAATTAAATTGAATTTTGGTCAGAATCCTCATGAGAAGACTAGACTTTTTACTTTGGGCTATTGGGGTGACTTATGTTTTTGACAAAACAGGTGGAAACAAATTAAGTTCTAATGAAGGCTTCTGGAGCCCTTGTACTCAGAGGCAAACATGGTGTCATTTCGGAGGGGAAGCCATCTGAAGGCAGAGGGGATGTGCCAGGGCGTGATCCCCAGCTATGTTTCCTGAGAGGAGCTTTGTGAGGATGGGGTTCTCAGGTCAGGTCGCTTTGTGAAACAGTGTAAACCAAGTTAATCAGGTTTGTCTATAGCAGGACTTCTCAGGTTCTTTAAAATATGAGTGTGCATGTGGACCTGCAGGAGGCCCCAATGGTACATATTGCCTCCCACACTGATGTCACTCGCAGTCACCTTTGGGGGAATCATCTCCCAGGAGCTGTGTTTCATTGCTCAGTCTTCGGGAATCCCTGTGTGCATGGGGTTCACCTAGGGGGCTGCAGGATCCATACCCTCACTTTGGGGTCCAGGCCAGAAGGACTGAGGGTCTTGGGTACACCAGTCCCTGGGTCCCCTCTGGCCACCTTGTTCTGGTTCCCACCGTGGAGGGCTGTGGGCTCTGCCAAGTCCCAGGTTAGCCTCGTCTTCCTGTCCCCCCCCACTGCCTGCCCCTCAAACATGAAGGTTCTTTATCTTGTCCTCTGAGCTTCCTGTTCCCTTGACCCCACTCTGGCTCCTGTGCTCTAATTTATTCAGTTCCATATCTCCGCCCTGCTGCTGTCAGTTACTGATCTATCCATACTCGGCCATGCATTATTTAAATCTAGACAATGTTATGGGCTTGAAATGAACAGGGAGAGACTCATTAATATATGAGCCTTATGTAGCTTGTCTAACTCTCTAGAGCTTCAGAGAGTTTTGCAACCATTAACCAGTAGCTCTTTCTTCATCTACAAGAGCATACAGCCCAGTGGGCTGAGGTGGGAGGCCTTGGCTGTGGAGTTACAGATGATATTGACCCTGCCAGTGGTTCCAGAGGACACCGGGGGAGGTTAGATCACCTGTATTCTGATCGGAGCTTTGCTACTACCTGTGCTCTTCCAGTGAATGTCCTCCTCTCTCTGGCCATCTTGTCCCTTCTGTATGGTCCCAAAGAGAGGGCACTGGGCCATACGGCCTCTGAGGGCCCTTTGTACACACACCTCCCTGCTTCTCCATGGCATCAAAGGGGTAAACAGTTAAAAGCAAGCAAATCGCACATGTTGATGTTTTAAAAGTTACAAAGAGCAACCTACCACCAATGAGTCCATCATTTGCAACCATTTTGCAGCTCTAGGAAATCTTAGACCACCCCATGCAGAGACTGTTTAAATCCCTTATATTTATGTAGCAGCTTTATTTCCCAAGTCCCTGAAATACATTTTCACATTTGGCCTTCACAGTCTATTTCCAGAAGGTGAGTTGAGGGAAGTGAGTACTCCACTTTACAGTGAGGAGAACTGAAGCCCAGACAGGCAAGTGCTTTCCCCAAGTGGTCCAGCTGCAGGGCCAGAGCTGGAAATTCCTTCATTAGGAGACCCATCAAGTCATCGAGCTGAGCTCCACATGGCCAAATGGAACCCACCCCCTTTTCTCTCAAGTCTTTTCTTCCTTCCAGTCACACCAACCCAGTATCATCCAGGCCAGAAATCAGGTAGCCATGCTTTTGTGACTTGGTTGTGACTTGCAGCCAATCAAGCACAACTTCCCCTCCTGAGGATTTTCCAAATCCTTCCCCTTCTCTCCACCCTACAGTTAGCTGCCCCAGGTCAGACCTCCACCTTATCTCAAGGGAACTGGACTTTGTCACAGCTTCCTCCCTCAAGTTCATTCTCCTAAAATTTAAAACTGGCTACACCCTGACCCCTTAAGCAGAGTTGAGATCCTTCAGTGGCATCATTTTTGGTTGGATAAAGTCTGTGTTTTCCAACATGGGGAATGGGAACTGCTGACTTCATCTTGTATATTTATCTGCACCGTACCTATCCTATATAATAAAAGCTTAATATGCAAATTGTCCCCTCAGGTGGTTGGTCATTCGGCAGGGAATTCAACCTGGAGTTCAACCGGGAATTCAACGGGGAGTTCGACTGCTCACTATGATGTCTGCTGACCACCAGGGGTCGGCGCAGACCATGGCGGGCGTCAGCAACATGCTGCGACCTCTTGCCAACTACCTGGGGATGGGGGTGATGGGGACAGAAGGGCAGTGAGAATGCGGGGTGTCCGCCAGGCTCGCTTTCACTCCCCCTGCTACCCTCCCCCGGGATGCCAGGGCTTGTACGCTGGGGAAACCCCCATTCTCAGGTTCTGGGCGGCTGTGAGGAGCCCATCCCATACCTGCGTGACCTCTTTTGGGTGAACCAGGCCACAGCTGCAAGGACCACAGGGGCCAGTTGGGCTCCCCATGGATTCACACAGGACACGGTCTGCAAGGCCAGCTAGGAGAGAGCGTGCTGCCCACCTGGCTTCTATGTGGTGCTGCTGGGCGGCCCAGAGGCCCACACTGTGCCCCTGCCCATGGCATCTGGCTGTGCTCACCGCATCTCCATGTGGGGACTCAGGCGCTGTGACTCAGGCGGAGGGGGGAGCGTGGGGGCCCAGGGGCCCCAGGGCCCAGAGATCAGCTGGCACCTGCCCTTCTATGCTAGATGCTCGCACTTGTATCTCCGGCCAGGCCTAGGGACTGTACCCGCGCACGAACTTCGTGCACTGGGCCTCTAGTGCTTTAATAATGCTGTATCCAGAGTAATTCTCCAAATGGGCCACACAAGTTTCCACCTCCATGTTTTTGCTTATGCTGTGTTCTCTGCCTAGAACGACCAATGTGGTCCTGTTCTCTTCTTGGCTAATTCCTGGCCCTTATCCTTTAAGGCTCAGCTCACATGACATAAGGATGCCCCTACTGGTCCCTTTGGCTGCGCTAGGTGCCCCTCTTCTTTTTTCACGTACTGTTCCATACTTTCCTCCAGCACGATGTTCATATATCTATCTCCACTGTAAGACCTCCGTTTCTTGAGAGCAGGGGCCATATCATATTCATTTAAATACCTTTAGTGCTGCTACTACAAAGAAGAAAAAAGTACGTGTGTGGTGGGGATTTTAGAGAAAACACTACCTTTGTTTTCATCTTCAGAATAATGGTGGGGAGCAAAATGCCCAGGGAGGCAGAGTGTGCTCCTAAGACGGCGTACTTCTCTGTAGTGATCTATTGGGTCTTTTCCTAAATGCTTCACTGAGGTGCAGATGCTCAGATCAAGGTCAACCCTATCTACTCAACAGTTACTCTGGTTCTGAGTTCAAGGTTGTGAACTCCATTCCCCTAAGGGCCTAGAGGAAGCCTCTATTCAAAAACCACAGACATTCACACAACACTGAAAGTCATTTTGGGAATCTGTATCCTTGACCATGAGCAAGAGCTGGTGACTGATCATGGATAGACCAAGGAAACCTATTCTTTCTATGGAGGAGGACACACATACCACTCAGGCAGGCCCTCAGTGTCACTGTCTGCTTGCCAGCAATGTGGCAGAGGAAGGGGGACAGAGGGAGACTGCCATTTCAGGGAAGCATGTGTGTGTGATTCCTGATTTCCCTGCTGCTCAGGGAGAGTGAATCACTGTTGGGACAGAGTCCAAGAGCAGACAAGGTCTACCATGGGTAGCAATTGGCTTTCCCTCCCACGAGGACACTTCATCCCTGTACATCCATGGGCCTAACAAAGCAATCACTGCCTCCCACTGTTTCAATCTTTTACTCAATCACTTAATTATTTCTCAGGTCCTGGTGGCATGGCCACCGCCTAGGTAGTAACCCTGAGTATAATTGCCCATCCTATTCCTCACCACCGCACCTCCTGTTTAGAGTTCTTAACTGGACCAAATTTCACCCGTCTGCTTGCTGTGGGCATAAAAAGAACCATGGGCCTCTAATCACTACCTGTGGTCTTGGAGCAGCCAGCCATAAGCTACAATATCTGCCAGTTTATTCCTGTTCATTCAATTGGCTCCAAATTGCTCTGAACGAATTCTTGGGCTGCTGAAGAAGCTGTGCAGGCTTATTTTCATTAGAGTGGACACCAAGCAGGGGGAGAGGGAGAGAAAAAAGGAAAAGAATAGGAGACTCTGGTGCCAGTTTTCTCAGTTCCCCACCCTTTATCTTGCCCTCCAGCTCCCCAGCACACAATTTCCCCCTTCATGCAGGAATAGGCCAATCCAGGTGCCAGAATCTTCTGCTGATACCTGAGATCCTATTGGTTCAGACTGCTCACCTCATAAATATATGACTTAATGAGTCCTTGATGTAAGGAGATCTAAACCTGTGCTCCCATCCAGCAAAGAAGGGGAAGTTGGAATAAAGGAGGAGAAACTCTAATGACCATCATCTTATCTCTCCCAGGGAGGAGCTGGAGGAGCTTGGTCAGGGGAAGACATGGTCCTAGAGTGGTCATTTGAACAGGACTGCAGAGTCAACTGCATGATGACTCTAAAACAATAATTTTCTCCTCTTCCCATCACCACTGTTCTCATAGGACCAAGCTGCACCTTGGGCTGAAAGGAAGCCCTGGGTCAAGGCAACTGATTTCCTGCCCTGTGTTCTCTCTTGACCTCTTGTCTTACTGTTCCTATTGTCTGAAAGTTTTCAAGGATGTCTGATCTGAATCTTTCTCATATAACAGAGGACTATTTCTTTTTGATTTGTATTCACCTGGTTGTCTCTGTCTACAACTCATTAACCTTGAAGTCAGTTATGAATGTCTTATTTTGCTTTCCTTGGTCTTCCATTCTTCAGCCCAAATTATCCCAATTCCAATATCATAGAATCATATAACTTAAGAGCCAGAAGGATTTCCTTTACTCAACTCTCCTCAGCTGGACTTCATTGCCTTTTATTTCTTTTGAATATGAATGATTTCCTCTAGATTCTCTCCAATGTCTCTATAAGACCTTAAAAATGTGGGTAGTTAGCTTCTACTTCTAATGGTCCACGCAGTTTTGGGGGCTGAGCAGGATACTTTAAAGAGAGATTACTGTTCTCTCAAGTTTTCTGTCTAGAGTCGAGGGATAGGCAAACTTTCACCATACCTAATTTTCTTTTTTCTTAAGGAGAGAGCAGAGGGCACTAGTGGAAGTATGGGTTTTCAGAAACTAGTTTCCCATATAAGCTTCATGAAAGGAGGACTTTCCAGAGCAGGTGAGGCCAATGATAGAAAGAATACTGGGTTTGTATCCAGGATGCTTGATTTCAAGGTCAAATTCTCTGGTGTACAAACTTGGGATACACACTGACCAGTTCAGTCTCACAAAGATGATTTTTGGTTTAAAAAGAGTTGCCACCCATCCAGCAAGCTCGAGTAATCACTGGGAAAGAGCTGGGCCACAGATTCTGCGGACCTTGTATCTAGATCTGGTTCTACTGCAATTCAGACAATGTGTGACCTTGGATAAGTCACTTGATTCTTGTCTTTCTATAAAACAGGAACAACATTCCTTCCCCTCCCCGCCCTCCTTCCCCCACCCCTCGGCTGTGGCTTGCATCCCCTTTCTGCATGGCATAACAGAAAGGATCATGGACCTGGAGTCAGGTAGTTTCAACTCTGCACATAATCACCTTGGGATGTCAAGCAACACTTGTAACTTCTATAAGCTCCAATTGCTTCACCTATAAGATGGGTTTAATAATATTTGGCATGACAATAGGGTTTTGTTTGATTCAAATGAGATAACAGTGCTTTAAAAGAGGAAAAGTCCCATACACAGGTAAAGTAGTGCTAATGGTGTGGACATGTGTAGGAAATTTTATGTGACATACTTTAAGTTCTTTTTCATCAGAAAAGATGTGTCTAAGGTTTTGGTAAGTGGAAGTTCTGTGTTTAGTAAGAAAGTGAGCATATTCTTCCATGATGCTCAAGCCTCCATGCTATCATTATCATCTTCATTATATGTTGACTCTTGGAAAAAAATGAGATATTAGGACTTCCCAACACCTTATCTAGTCTCTTCCTCAAGTCATCTCCAAGGAGGACATTGTAGGGAGGGCAGAAGAGAGGAGAATAGAGTGAAGAGTATAAAAGCCATCTTCCTATCCTGGCATGCTTCTGAGTTCACCAGCAGCTCCCCTAGACAAGCTTAAAGCTACAATTGGAAGGACCCATTTCTTAAAAAGGCTTGTTTCAGGACTGGGTTCTGAAAACTGGGTCTGGGTTCTACCCGAGTCATGGGAATCATGGGAATTTTGCTCTAGGGTTGACCAACGCTGAGCAAATTCCCCAGAGAAAGCTCCATATGTTGTGGATATTTCATATGGAAAAAGAACCAGGCTCAGGGTTTGTATATGGACAGAGTTGCTTTGTAAGCCATTTCTAGTATGACAAAGACCATGATGGTGCCTGCCTCTGCCTTTTGCATTCAGGGGTGTTCAGGTCTGACATATATCACATGGTTAGGTATCTAGACTAGAAGATATTTAAGATCTTCTGGGGAAGTCCAGATTTGCCCTAGGTAAACCATACAAATATTTGCTAATATTTGTATGACTTACATAATAATCTGGGTTCATATATTCTTTTCTACAGTTTAGGAGAATACTCTTGGGTTCTCACAAAGGGGAAAGTAAACTTTGTTGACCTCTCTTTGCAGATACACAATTCTTTTCATGGAAACTTGTTCTCAAGTCTATTAATGTCAGGAATTGTGGAGGGTTTGAGGTTTTACTCTACTTGTAACCTATTAAGTTAGCCTGTTATTATTTCAAGTTGGCAGAAGACATGAGATTTCTGGAACAGAGATGAAAGACTTTATTACTCATAACAAAATAGTAGCCACATTGTCAACATATTTGTGTCTTGTTCCCTGAGCCCCAATTCCTACAGAATGGGAATGAAGATGGCCAGATGACACCTGTATACACAGTGAGTTCCATAATAGGAGAGGAACCCTGAACTTAGGGTGCCCAAATCTTTTATAATAGGCAGTAAACATGCCTGCACTTTGCTCTGGAGTGAAACCCTATCTCTGTCTTCCAAGGCTATTTGCAGTACAAATATTCTTGAAAAGCGGTCTGGAACAAAGGGTAGTTTGCACCCTGCTTGCAAGATGTGCAAAAATGTGAGGGTCCATGGAGAATGTTCTCCCAATATTTATCAGTTTTATTATTTAGGTGAGCAAATTCCAGTTTCCTTAACCTTTTGGCCTAATTTCAGTCTCCCAACTGCTTTATTTGTTAGTCAGCTATTCCCCAACTGGGGCTCTGGCTATCTTTGAGTTCTGTGGTTTTCAACCTTCCAGCACAGCACCACCCAGAAAGACCTGAGGCTCTGCCTTAGAAACTTCCTAAAAGAAGTTTATCTCCTTATTAGGGGCCCAAGGAAACTGCACCTGGAAGACGATTGCTATCCTCTCTTCACTTCTAGAAAGATGAAGACAAATTGCAGGAAATTTAGAGACAAGTAACGTAGGTGATTAGAGGTGATGTCAAGGGGAAAGATGAAAAGAATTGCACATGAAAGCGTCTGCTCAGATTTTGTTGAAGAAATTGGAGGAAGGAGAAGTGGGAAACTTTCAGTACCTGAGTGGGTAACACTAAAAGTGCCTTTCTGGACACAGACCTCTGGCTCTTCCTCCCTACTTTAACCTCGCGGTATCAGTTTCCTTTCTTATAAAACTGGAAAATGGTCTACTGCTGTTGGGAATTAAAGGATATAATACATATTAATCACCCAGAGAATGCCTGCCACATAGAAGGAGCTTGAGCAATATGTGCTGTTTTAGCAACACAGAAGATGAGAGCTAGAAAGAATTAGCCTCATATTGTGCTTCTCAGTCTACAGAGGAGGAAACTAAAGCTCAGAGGGAGAGGTGATGGATCCATGGACATGAAACTGGTTACAGGAAGGGTAGGACTAACTAGGAGCCAGGTCATCTGACATCCCACTTGGTGCTATGCAGAGATCACCTTCTTTTCTGTTGGTTTTGTTTCTCAAATGAAGAGGTAATTTTCTAAGCCAAAATTAACCCAAGATATTTAAGGCATAAACATATATTATGGTTGCCTATTATTTTAATGTGTTTTAATTGTTAATGGCCACACTGGGAAAAAGTAGATACAAACCTTGTAGGTTTCAAGTTCTCCTTCTGAGTTCCTTAAAAGAGGGGGAGGGGGAATGCACTTCTGACACTTTTCTGAGATGAAGCAAAGTTCTTTTAAATGTCCCCGTGAATTTCATTTCGCTCACTTTGGAAACTGATGCTGATGGATAAATGTGTGTGGGCTTTTCTACTGGAGGCCGAGCAGGAAAGCCACAAGTTCCTCATTTTCCAGAATTCTCTTGGAAGTGTCTGTAGATGTGGGTGAGAAAGTTTATTCCAACTTCCACAAATAAATTGTTTCCTCTTACCACATAAATTAAGGCTGCTAATGCTTCTGATACATTTATTGGTTGCTTCTTCTTATATGTGCCCTGACCAGAGATTGAACCTACAACCTTTGTGTATCAGGGCTATGCTCTAAATCAGTGGTTGCCAACCGGTGGTCAGTGAGGTCCGAAGGGTTGGCAACCGCTGGTTTAAGGAAACCTTTGGAGCAGCGGTAACCAACTGAGCTACCTGGCCAGGGCCACAAGACATTTAAAAAAATCAAGTTACATTGATTATTTCCCTATCTTATGTTAATCAAAATTAACTGCCAATCAGAGCTTTGCATATGTATATGACCATTGCTGTCCATCTGTATATGACCACAGTGTTGAAATAATTCTAGGGCATAAATTGCAACATGCTTGTTTCTTCTTAATTAATTATTTTATTTATTCATTTATTTTTAGTGTGCCTAGGCAGACTTATCTTTAACAAACAATTTCTGTTACATTTTTGGAAGTGTCGAAAGAGTTTAAAGATTCCCATTATTATTTTCTAGAAGTGCTAGGAACCACCACTATTAACTACAGAATGCAGAAGAAGAGGGGATCTTAAGAATAGTAGAGTCCAACTTCTACTTTATAGAAGAAACAGGCTCATGGGTTGGTTCACTTGCCCAAAGACCCTGGCAGAGGCTTCTGGGCATAGTCCCAGCCCTATTGATGCCCCTTTTTTCTGGGAATGGCTGGAGTACAAGGAGGAGGCCCCCATCCTATTCTGGTGGGTCCCTCCTGAGATGGACCTCGGAGACAGCTAGCTCTCAATCCTGATCTAAAGCTGAGTTAATCAGTCTCTTCCTTAAGTATTTGGAGTTTGAAACAGAGACTGGTGGGTTGTTGAGGCAATTCTGAGAAGGGCAGCAAGATGGGAGGGAATTCACAATCCCCAGAAGGCATGACTCACGTTTATGCCTTCTCTTCATACATCTTGTTTGTTCAGCTCTTTCTTCAGTTTCACGAGTTTCCCCAATGTTCTTTCAGTGGATTCTTCCTAAAATTAAAGATCTTTTAGAGTTTATTTCTGATGCTGCCAACCAAAAGAATCTCAACGGAAAGAGACATAGGAGTTGTAAATAGCAATTCTGACATTAGAACCCAGGTCTCAGGACTTTCATCCTAATACTCTTTCTTGTACAGCATGCTGCAACTCAAAAATAGTCTATACATCCTTGGTGTAACTCATGCTTTGAGTAATACAGTAATTATTAGACAGGGGAAGTTCTAGGAAAAATAAGCAACCTTTTTTGGAATCCTTGTGGAAAGCTCTTTTTTCAAATTATGACTTAGAGAAAACAAAAATCACATATATACCTGAATACTCTATTATGTTAAATGAGAATAATGGGTTCCTCTTACTTTAAAATGAGATCACATTGTAACACAACCTCTAGGGTAGATTTACCAAAGCATTAATATACAAAATAGAATGGCATTCTCTGAATGTTTAAATATTCTTTCATTGGCATGTTTAAATAATACCACTTTGTTTTCTATGAGTTCCTAGAGGGATGCAAACCATCGTACTGTAGACAAATGAAGATGGTTCTCTTCAAGGTTGTGAGGGGAAAAAATAAGGACTTTCTATTTTACTACTGTTCCCTTTTTGTCAATAGAAACACCAAGGCAGTGAGCTCATTTAATTACTGGAGGTCCACTGAGGGGAGGAGGAGAGGGGTCAAGGGATGCAGCAGAATAAAAACTGTTTGCTACTCTCCATGCTGAGGCTTAGCTTCTCAGTGTATTTTGAATGAGAAGAGAAAGGTAGTCCAGTTTGTGTATTTATTTTTATTCTCCCAGTGCCTAGCACATGAACAGGTCCATGATAAATAATGAAGGAAATTAGGGAAAAAGTAGAGGAAGAAGGGAGAAGGAAGGAAGGAAGTTTTGTATACATACTTGAAAAAATGTAATGCACTGAAATTCAGGTGAGTTAAAATTTTAACTTTTAAACTTCTTTTTTTTTTTTAAAAAAACATGGGAGAATTATATTAGGAAAGGGCAGAGGGAAAACTAGAAATGGCAAAGCTGCTGGGAACTTCGACCTCAGGAACATTCTCAAGCAGATGAATTTTAGGAAAACATACAGGTGGAAGTTAAGGTGGAAACTGATTTGCTTAGAGCTGCCGCTGGCGCTCACATCCACAGAAAGCGTAGTGTCCTCTGGAAGCGCACGAGGCAGTTTGCAGACCTCTGCTCTGAACCACCAGGATTCCTTGGACAAAAGGCAACAGTGAATTTCAAACTCCATCTCCTGTTATGCATTGCTGCTTTCTTGTCATTTTGGCCTCTAAGGATTTTCCTTACTTTCCTGCTATGTCAGCATGTTACTGTTCATTAAGGAAGTTAATAAAAAATCTGAGTATATAAAAAGAAACTATGACAGTTTATAAATTCTGATCAGCTTCTGTTTCAATCACATTGAGTGCTCCTCCATGAATGAAATCAGACTCTTTAAGGGCCTGTCGGACCAGTCCTTTCATTGCTTGCTGCCTCAGTGTCCCTTCCAAATGAGTATTTCTTGGTTGTGTTCAATTTCTGTTTAATTTCAATTTTGCTTGGCCATGGTAACCATATGGCACCAACAAATTCAAATTCATGTCTTAATAAAATTGCAAATCACATTGGATGATGGACTTCCTGGGTCAAAATAGTGCAAGGTAAACCTGTGAATGACATGGCTCTGGCTGCTGTATGGAAGTAGGCTCCCTGTGGACTCCCACCAGGGCCAGGTCCATTTAAAGCTCTGAGCTGCTCTGTTCTGCGATGAAGGGAAGGAGGCTCCTCACTGAGATGTGAATCGCTCCAAGAATTCGTTCTCAAGGCTCTGGGATGTACCATGGAGGCCGGGGAGCCAGCTGCTCCAGCTTCCTGTCCTCGGGGACAGGGTGGTGCCTGAGCCTCGCTGGCTGTGGGAGGGATGCTGGTGTTGGGATCTTAGCAGGGGCAAAGCAGCAGACACGGGGAGCCCGGCAAGGGACACACACAGGAGCTAAGCCAGAAGAGGCCATAGCATGGGCCAAGGTGATAAACAGCACTGCGGCCAATCTTAAAATTGCTGAAAGTGCAGAGGGAAGGGGTGGAGGGGAGGGAGAGGGCCAAGGATACCAGCTACTTCCTTTCTGGTGTGATTCCTGTTAAGCATGTCAGACAGAATCATTCTGTCAGACAGACAGAAGATGGGAGGGAAGAAGAAAATCAATCGCTTTTCATAGTTATTGATCTCCTTCAATGATGGTGATGGAGTGGGAGGGGTCGGAGGAGAAAGGGTCACCCTCTAAGGGTGAGTGAGTGGCCATCCACTGTGAGGCCACTGAGGTCACTGGATTGGACCCTGCCCAGCGAGTCCCCCAGAGGATGTGGGAGGGGATGTCACTCAAGTCTATCCAGGGTTGGCTGGAAGGGCCTGAAATGTTTATTTTAATGTTCGGGGTTTGAATTCCACCTAGAATGATTAGACCCACCCCAACCTCACCCCCATTTTAGAAAAAAATGCACAATTTCACCAGAGAGTTGCAACCAGTCTGATCTCTTTCTCTGTACACGGTTTATATAGCTTTGGTAGAGCTTCATGTACTAGACTGTATATGTTGTCTTTTTTAATGTTTTTGCTTATCCATAAGTGCATTTTCCACATTATTAAAAGCACTTTAGAGCATGCTTTGAGGAAGACTTTTTTTGGGGGTATAAAATAATGGCTACTACAGGAAATTTGGAAAAATACAAACATTATAAAAAAGAAGTAAAAGTACTCATCATTTCAGCTCCCAGAAATATCTCGTGATATTTTAGTGTATTTTGTCTTAAGCTTTTTCTATGCATGTATATATACATTTCCATGAAGCATATATAGTTCTGCTTTTTATGTTTTTATGTTCTGCTTTTTCACTTACATTATTAAACATTTTAAAAATCATGATTTTTTATGTTTGTACAAGATTCCATTGTATGTTTACACCAATCCTTATCCAATCTGATGTTATTTCCAATACTTTGGTTATTATAAACAACACAGTGATGCTTTCCTTACATCTGTCTTTAAATTTCTTTCTTTTTGTCCCAGAAAATTATTTTTTGGAGGTGGATATGGGTGTTTTCCTGGCTTCAGGTAGAAACTGCCGTTCTCACAGCCCGCAAAGCTCTGCCCACTCAACATCCCTGAACTTGGCTCAGAACCTGCGGGCAGCCCCCAGTGCTGGTGGGTGAATCCCTCCCACAGCCTTCATCTTTTATTTTCTTTTTGCTTAGTTTAGTTAAGTGTTTTTTCTAGAGCTTTCCTATCTAATATATTAATACATAGCCACTGGCTATATGTGGCTCTTCAAATTTAAGTTAATTGCAATTCAAGTAAATTTGAAATTCAATATTTTGGTCACACCAGCTACATTTCAAGTACTACCATATTGGGCAGTAAAGATATGGGACATTTCCATTGTCACTAGAAGTTCTGTGGGACAGCACTCTGGCCCTTCACACCTGGTCTACTCCTCCTGGGGTCACCTTGGAGGACTTGCCACCCCTTTTGAGCCCTCTCCCCAGAACAAAGTTTGGACTTCCAGCCGTACTAACGATTCCCACATCCTTCCCCAAGGCCCTGACTTCAGCTGCTCCGAGTCTGATTCATAACTAATTTCTGCTTCTGAAGGCGGTGCTTAGAGCAGTTCCTTTGTGCTCTAGGTGAGTGGGAATTTACCCAGGGACTAGAATGATAAAAACATGAGTAAGCTTCTCTAGTCTGCCCCTGGACATTTTAGGACTCAGCGAGGAAGAAAAGTGAGACCCATAGCAGAAGAGGGGGTTTCAGTTTTTGGCCAGCTGGACCCTCTCTCCTCACACAGTGGACGGACAGTTCTGACTGTGTGCCCAGGCAGGTTGGCAGCAGCAGCTTGGGCAGAGTGAGGCCGTTGGCCATCGCCTCCCTCTGATGACCATCTAGCTGTCATCAGACTCCTACAGGGAGTGGCAGGCAAGCAGTGACCAGAGGCTGATGCAGGGATGGGAACCAGGAGTTTAGGGGAGAGCAGCTTAGACTCACCAGGTAATTGAGAAGGCTAAGGCTTGGGATGTAAGACACACACCACTGCTTGTAAAAAACACAGCTCCAGGCCATTTACATTCACATTTCAGCCATAGCACCAACATCCAATTCCAAACTGCTGCCTTGCAAGCAGATGACATCAGCCAGCTGTACAGAAAGGCCCTCGGGCTTTAATTACTTTGAAGGACAGCCTGGTGGCCAATGAAAGCCTCATTACAAACTAATATGTGCTTGGGAGGCAGATTTCAGACTCCTCAGGAGATTATTTTAAAGCCCCTCCCAAGATAGGCACCCATCCCTTGCTCACTGCCTCTTCGCAGAGGCATTAGCTGGGTGGGGGAGGCAATGGAGTCATCTCAGATTAGCTGCCGGGCTCGGGGCCAGAACAAGGGCAAGGACCACACTTGCCTTGCTCAGAGAAGAATCCCAGGGCAGGCACAGTGTAGACTTGCTTGTGTCACTCTCTTGGCAGCAGACGTTTGGGTTGTCTCAAGCTTTTGATCATAATATTGTGATTGTGGACACCTTGTACTCTTAACTGGTACACACGTGCAAAACTTTCTCTAGGATGTATATCCAGGAGACAATCACTTGCTGGTGGTGGGTGCAGGTTTAACTTTTGAGATGTTTCCATAATGTTTTCCAAAATTATTGTATTAATGTAGGGTTCCAGCAACAGAGATGGCATTGCTCTTCAATCTACCCGGAATTTATGTTTAAGGGAAATGAGAGTAGGAATTCATATATTTCCCTCCTTCCCTCCTTGCCTTGGATAGTCCTTGTCTTGGCACCATTTATTGTACATTTCATCCTTTCCCCAGCGACCTGAAATGCCCTTTCTTTATCAGGGATATGGGTCTGCATTATAAATCTTGAGATATGGCAAGGCAAGTCTCTGTACTTTATTCTTATTCTTAAGGAGTGCCGTCCTTTCATTCTTAATAGTCTGAGGAAAGACGGTGGTGCCAATGCCCCCGATCCGTGGTCGACAAACTGTGGCTCGCAAGCCACATGTGGCTCTTTGGCCCCTTGAGTGTGGCTCTTCAACAAAATACCACGGCCTGGGCGAGTCTATTTTGAAGAAGTGGCATTAGAAGAAGTTTAAGTTTAAAAAATTTGGCTCTCAAAAGAAATTTCAATTGTTGTACTGTTGATATTTGGCTCTGTTGACTAATGAGTTTGCCGACCACTGCCCCAGATAATCAATACCAGTGACTTGAACTTGGACAGTTTGTGGGTGAGGCTTGCTTATAAATGCTGCACTGTGTAGACTAAGTAAAAAACATATGCCTGTGAGGCTGAGGTCCCCTATTCAATGTAGAAAATCTGTCTTTTAGCCTTGGCTATGCTTTCAATACCTTCTAAGCCCCAAATTCCTGACACAGAAGAACCATCTGACGTGAATGTCAGAGCTTACCCAAGGACAGGAAAAATATCATGTCTGGCTTGTAAACCAGATGCACTGGGTGTGCAAGTCCCGGGAGGGAAGCAGCACGGTCTCAGGATGGCTTGCAGACCACCATGTTGTGCCATCACGCATTACGAGGAGAAAATGAGGCTGAAAAACTGCCTGGATCCTCTCTGCAAAGTGCTTTTTCATTAAAGCCACTGCTTCTTTGCAGACAAACTCTAAGATACATTTAGGGAATGTCTCTGATGTAGAAAAATCTGGGGTCAGAGACACTTTGAGTGAGGGAAGCTTTTTACTTAATTGAGCACCTAGTATATGACAGGCACTGTTCTAGGAATTGATAGGGCCCTGTATCAGACTGACAAGTTGCTGACATTCTAATCAGGGGAGACAGACAATAAGTGAATAAGCACATACATAAGGTAATATTAGATATGGCTACTGCTAACTAGGGATGAAAGCTGCACGGTGCTCAGGGAAGGTTTCTCTGGGGAGGAAGGAATGGCAGGAAGGAGTGACCATGGGAATTTGGGGTGGGGTGTGGTGGGGGTCGAGTTGTCATCCTAGACCTCCTGGTGAGAGGTGCTATTTTGGGGGACATGGAGAATACCAAATGAGGCTGGAGAATGAATAGAGGGAGGAAGCCGTATAAGATAAGGTTAAGAAGATGGAGAGTGGCCTGATCCTAGAGGGACTTGCAGGCCATCGTCAGGAATTTGGATTTTATTTTAATAAGATTTTATTCAATTTTATGCTAATTGAATGGATAGCCACTGGAGGGTTTTAAATAAGGAGGTGATGTGTTATGGCTTAGAATTGAGAAGTGATGACCTTCTTTAAAAGATGAAACAGCCCTGGCCAGTGTGGCTCAGCTGGCTGGGCATTATCTTGTGTACTACCAAAAGTTGTTGGTTTGATTCCTGGTCAGGGTACATGCTGGGGTTGTGCTCAATATCCAGCAGGAAGCAGCCGATGGATGTTCAGCTCTCACATCAATGTTTCTCTCCTCCCTCTCCCTTTCTCTCTCTCTAAAAATCAATTAACACAAAAGAAAAGAAAATCTATTAAATTCAAGTTTCTTTCAGTCTAAGTTTTTTTTTTGTTTGTTTGTTTTTTAAAGAGGAAATAGGTATTTGGAGACTGTGAAGACAACTCAGACCACTCAGCTAAAAAGCAACAAAGCACCAGCACCGGCTCCCTGGGCACAGGGATCTTTAAGTGTCCATGTGCTGCCTCCATCAGTCCCTGCCTATTTGTTTGTGTCTTTGTTTGGCTGGATGCTCCTAGCAGGAAGCTCAGAGGCATTGCTGACTTGTTTGCCGGAGGGATTTGGGACCATAAGAGAAGAATAATTCAAGCACAGTTGGCTGTGGATTTTTTTAAAAAGGATTTTTTATTAATTTTTAGAGAGAGAAGAAAGGAGAGGGAGAGAGAGAGAAACCAATGTGAGAGCAAGACATCCATTACCTGCCTCCTGCACGGCCCCTACTGGAGATTGAGCCCACAACCTGGGCATGTGCCCTGGCTGGGAATTGAATTTGCAACCTTTTGGTGCACGGGATGACACTCAACCAACTGAGCCACACCAGCTAGGGCTGGATGTGGATTTTAAATGCCTGTGTTTATTATATCATGCCTGTCTCTTATAGAGGGTTTTCTTGGATTGATTGGAATATTTATCAAGGAATAATTCAATTTTCTATAGAATTTGGAGTGTGGTTTCCCCCCAGTTTGCTTGTTTCTAATTACCCTCTTACAACATCAGGGTCATCCTCCCATGGCCTCTGATTTTCCCTGAAATCCAGCCATCGATGTTTTCCCCTTTCTTCTTGTGGAAACAATGCCACAGCCAATAACTTGGTCCTTCAACAGAGACTGGATGCAGCAGCTGGGCTCAATTGTCAGCAACTCTGCTCCCTGTCCTGGGAGAGCTGGAACTGTCTTCTGTGTTCTCACAGGTGGGATTTCACTCACCAGGATTCTCATAACCTGCCCCCTCCACCAGTCCCTGTCCTCCCATTGACCGCGATGACTTTAGGAAGCTGTCTACCAACATTCTCTCTTCAGAAATGTGCTTTGGACTCTTCCAGACTCATGCTCTGGCCAGTGGTCGGCAAACTCATTAGTCAACAGAGCGGCAAACCGCGGCTCGCGAGCCGCGGTTTGCCGACCACTGCTCTAGGCTGTCAGGGATGCAGGCCTCCATCACTGGGCCTGTCCTTGAGTTGTCTGTGGTACAGAGAGCCCAGGACAGGAAGCCAGGAGAGTTGGATTCTCCTGGCCACTTGCTGAGTGACCTTGGGTGAGGAGGCACACCTATACAATCCAAGGATTGCCCCAGAGTTTCTCAAGCTGGTCTGTGGGTCTCTATAGAAGCAACTTGAACTTTATTCAAAAATTATTTTTATAGCTGTAATAGAAAAATACAACTCCACTGGGTTATATGCTAAGTATCAACATATTAAAAGCCAACATGTTAATTTGTTTTGCTAGGGTAATTCATATTGCACAGATCTTAGAATAAAGCTTTTTCTGCCATCTGTGTGCATATACACACACATTTCACTAGTATGTACACTGTACATATTATTTATTAACATGTCATTGATTTAGAAGGCTGTAATTCTGCACTCATTTGTTTCAAATTCAGGCCTTGGCCTATCTGCACCCAATAAATAGTACAGTGAGACATTACTGCAGCACATCCCCTGCGCCCCTCCATAAGCAATTCACTACCAGGCGAGGCTCAGATGCATGTGCCGTAGGCATGATGCCCATGTCGTATGTGACCGTCAGGTGCACAAGGCAGAGTAGAATGTAACATGCTGCTTTGTGGTCATATAGGCTGGGCCTGTCTTTTATGTAATAAACATTTTATTATGGAATTATTTTAGGTTTCAGAAAAGTTGCCAAGATAGTATAGAGAGTTCCCACTTACCCTCACCCAGTTTCCCCTGACAATAACCTCCTACTTCCCATAGTGCCATGGTCAGAATGGGGGAATGAGCTTTGGTGTAATACTATTAACTGAACCTCGGACTTTCTTCAGATTTCTCCAGTTCTTTCTCTACCGTCCCGTGCTGTGCCAGGAGCCAACCCAGGATTCCAGGTCACATTTGGTTGTCTCCTCCACTGTGTGACACCTTTTTATTCTTGCCTTGCTTTTCATGATCTTGACACTTTAGAAGAGTTTTGCGAGGCTAACTCTTGTTGCATGGAGCTTAGAAAAAGTAGAGTCTCCCTCAGTTTGAGTCTGACGTTTGCTGGTGATTAGACAGAGGTTGTGGGGTTTGGGGAAGTAGATGCCATGGGTGACCATTTTCATGCACAGGCTCTTGTCCACTAGTAGACAGATCATGTTTCCTCTTCTTGAGCAAGATTGAGGAGGAGGAGGAACACAGAGGCTGGACGCTCTAGTGATTCTGCTTTAATTCTCCAGAGAGATAGGGGAAGGATTGGATGGAGGAGGCCCCTCCTTAAGAATCATCGGGAGTGCTGAGCAGTGTGACTGCTGGGAGTGTGAAGGCAGAAGGAAGCTGGAAAAACAGCTTAGGCATTCCCCTGTGACCTTGGCCGAGGCCCCATGGGAAGTGGCCAAATTCTGTATTTTATGTCACCGAAAAACTGGTGAGCATTAGATAAGGGGAAAGGGTCTGTGAGTCACTCATCTCAAGAATGAGGAATGACTTAATACTATTGGAAATGGATAGCAAGTCTGATCAGAAGGACAGTCATGGTGTGTGTGTGTGAGTGTGTGTGAATGTATATGTGACTGTGCAGCTATGTGTATGTGCAAATGTGTGTAAATGTGTGTGTGTTTGATTGTGGAACTGGAAATGGGTTGGAAATTAGGATTGGAAATTAGATCCTAGTCCTAGCAAGGGTTCTGGTCCCAGTTTCCTTACATCCAATAACTCGATGTCTCAATTTCCTCTATCCATAAGACAAGGATAAGAATATCTGCCCTTACCAACCCCACAGAGGCTCTGCAAGAAAGCTAAGTACAAACATGCCTGGGAAAACTGTAAAGCGATGACACATAAGAGAGTATTGCCATCAAGGAAAGCAGAAGGAAGGAGAGCCAGCAGTTATTGGTCAGAGAGATGGGAGAGAGAAGGGACTGGAAAGAGTGGGAGGCTCCAGAAACACAGACTCAGCAATGAGAGACTGAATTTTGTACTTGAGTCAGTGCCTTGCCTTCCAAGGTCAGAAGGCATTCTGTGTAGATCTGAGGACTGTGGACTTGCTGCTGGTCTTCCAACTGCTGGTCTTCGGACTGCTAGTCTTCTGACTACTGGCCTTCCGACTGCTGGCCTGACTTTCATTTCTACCACTTGCTGCAGAGGTACAGTATATTATAGACCAATTAAGGCTGTTAATGATAATGGCAATCCAGTAAGTAATCTATAGTATTATCCTGATCTATCTCTGTCACCTCCTGTCATCAGGCCATTAGGGTGACAAGCTCCATAGAACACAGTGATTCCCCCTCTGCCAGCCCCCTGGAAGAGCTATGAACTCTTAGGGCTGAGCCATGTGAAGATATCCCCATTGGGCAAACCTGACCAAGCTCCTCCTCTATCCAGAGTTTGTCCTCCTCAGGAGACCAGGACATGGGGGAAATCTCTTTTTTATGTTCCCCTCTACTCCCCTAGTATTTTTGCAGAGACAGGACCAAGAAATGAGGACCAAGGAAGCAAGTAGTGTAAGATCTGGTACCAAGTCATGGTGTGGACACTTAGGAGCATCCTTAGCAACAGGCAGCTCACCTTTGTGGCCCATGTTCAACTCTGCAAGCTGAGCCACACATAGGTGAGAGGACATTCCGGTTTCCCTGGCCCATAGGTACCAGGTGCAGGCCCAACTCAACAGGAAATATCTAGTGATCTCCCTGCATCCTCAGGTTCCTGGCTGCTACATGCACTTTTTCCTACCTGTGCCCTGGTGGGCACACAAGGTAGGTGGCTGGTTAGGGGAGGGTGACAGGGAGAGAAGTGAACTTTGGGATTTTTACCAGAAGACGTGACTCAGAACAAAAACCCTCCCCATTGTTCAAAGGCTGAAACTGGGAGGCAAAAGAAAGGAAGCCTTGTGATCGAAAGCTCTAGCATAAAGCACTTCCTTTCATTTTCAGACATTGATTCATCTTTAATTTTGGACGGAGACATGCATATCACATATTCTTTCAAACCACAAATCAACTGCCATCTTATGCTTCATCATCTTCCTCTTTAAATCTACCATGGAGGAATTATGTATCTACTTCCCTGGCCTGGACGCTGAAAGGGGACCAGGATAACAAATGTCCTATTAGAGCAAATAAATGTACTCTGTTGAACTGAGACTGCCTTTCGGTCATCTAGCTCCCTTAGGAGCATCATGTACAGCCAGTTGGGGCCTGGGTGGCTGTTGGGGGAAGTTGAGGAGGAGCTGGTAGTCAGGAGTGCTCCAAGGTGTCTAGGAACACAGAACACAGGCCACCACATGCTCTCATCTCAGCCCAGAACATGGCCAAGTCTATAGGTGGACAGTGGGCCAGGGAGGCTCGACAAGCTGCAGGGAGTATTTCTTAGTGATGATAATAACATTCTTGAGTTATAGCAATTATGAATGTTGACCATTGAACTAAGCACCTTGCCATAATCTCATGATGCATTGCTACCATCTACATTTTATCCAGTAGGGGAAGTTGCGGGACCTCCTAGGGCACCAGAGTCATAGAGGTGGGTTTGAACCACCCTTTGCTTGACTCAAGTCCTTGTGCTCACTGATTCCTCTAGACCACTGGATTGAACACTTTGGCTGTAACCCACATATATTATACATATATTATATGTATATATAATGTAATTATATATGTAATATATGTAATTATATATGTAATTATATATATAATATATGTAAGACATATATTATACATATTTGAAAGACATATATTATACATATTTGAAAAAAATGTAAGACATATATTATACATATTTGAAAAAAAAAATTTTTAAATAACACCTTCACTCCTGAGTGATTTATTTTTATTTTATAAAAACAACTTTTATGCTTTTTAAAAACAATTTTATTTGTTTATAAAGGCTCATTGTTCCCACTAAATTGATCTCACAGCTCACTAATGGATTGTGAACCCTCAGTCTGTAGACCTTCCTCTCGGTGCTTGTGAGAGTAAGGGCATGTTGTTCTGACCCCGAGACCAGGTTGCCATAACTGGAAGAGAAGTTTCTCGGCTTGTTTGTGCTGCATTTGGATTGGGCCATCTCCATAGTCTGTTTTATGGGGGGCAGATGAGCTAGCAAATATGGCAGCTAGAATTGAGATACCCTTTGCTCTGACTACCATGGTGTTTGGAGGCACTGTGGGGATTCCAAACTAACACATTCGGGTTCCCACCCTTACAGGGCTTGCAATCTTTCTCAAGGAGCATTCTCATGTGAAAAGACTGGAGAACAAAATGAGACAGAATCCTGATGGGGCCTGGAGGGACCTGGAGGACCTCCACCATTATCTGTCTGCATACAAGCTTTACCAAAAACAGCCACAGTCCCAAACGAGCATCCCTTACCCTTAAAGCATCTTTCTTCTTCTTGATCTTATTTCTCCTCCAACATCCCCTTAATAGGCACTGCATTTTCAAGATTCAAATATAAAAGGTTACAAAGGGAAGACCATTATAATTCTCCCTCCATCCCTATCCTCAGCCACCCAGTGTCCTCTCTGGATGTACCCAACTTTTCTAGTTCCTTCTGGATCCTCCCAGAAACAGTCTAGCACCTACAAACAAGTGCAAATCAATTTTCTTTTTTAAAACACACATTACATTGCATTATACTCACTGCTTTGCATCTAGTACTTAATTCACCTTGAAGATCACCACATATCAATAAAGAGTTCCACTTTCTTTTTCTGCAACTCCTGAGAAATTCTGTTTGGGTGCAGAATAATTTATTTAACCAGTGCCTTACCAATGAAACATGAAGATTATTTTTAATCTCTTGCTATTATTAAAAACATAGCAATAAATGACCTCCTTACCTTCTGTTGTGTGTGTAGACATGACCCAAAATGCAGGACCCACTGGGCCTCTGCCTGGATTTCCACACTCCTGTCCTGCCCTGCTCTCCCTCCCTTACCACTTCAGATTCAAGTCTGTCAGGCCTCCTCATTGCTTTCTTCAAAGCTGCTCCTTCTCCATGCAATACCCCCATCTCCCCTGATGACACCCAACTCACCTTTTGGATCAGTTTGAGAAATATTTTCTCCAGGCAGCTCTGCCTCAAAACACACTGTAATCAATCACTTGATACTACACAGGCTGGCCCTAAAGTATACACAGTTTGGCATTTTAATAAATTCACTTCTATATATGATATAAACAATTGGCAAGATGAAACAAAGAGGGGATTTAATCATAATTTACCATATTTAATTACAGGAAGGTTAGCTTTTGACATATCCAACATCATTTTAGATACATTTGGATATAACCATTGCAGATGGCATAGTGTTTATTACCTAGAAAATTAAAGAAAGAAATGAGAACAAATGAATCATTAAAAATTTCATTGAAATCCTGAGTAAATTTCTGTTGCATTTTGCAAATTGTTTATACATCATATGGAAGTGAATTATTAAAAACTCAAGCTGCACAGGAACTTTTATGGATGTCCTAATTAAATTTGTTTTACCGCATTTCATCTAACATACACTCTTTTGTCCACATGTAACATTTCTGAAATTGGCTGTGCCTTACTATTAATACTGTCTTGCAGTGCTGTGGCTTATGCAGCAGTCTCAATGCTGTTAGTGTTGACTGAGCAAGCACAGATGTGATCATGGTTGTTCATACCGTCGTCATTCAGCTGAGTTAGGCACATTATTGACATTACATGTTTTGGGTTTAATTTATATTGAAAATATCTTAAAAAAACACATACTCTGATTTGGCATTAAAACAAAAAGTTTATGCAGCAAGGCAAAGAAACAGAACAGCAGGTTGTCAATTTGATATTAGCAAAGCAAATTTTTATCATTGGAGAGGTAATATTAATTCAATATGTCCTTGTAGTGTAACAATAAAATGCTTCACAGACTGTTATAGGCTTAATTGCATCCTTCCAAAATTTATATGTTGAAGCCCTAACCACCAATGTGGGTATATTTGAAGATGGAGCCTATAAAAAGGAAACTAAGGTTAAATGAGGTAATAAGGGTGAGGTCCTAATCCAATATAAGTGGTGTCCTTATATTGAGAGGAAGAAGAGACACCAGTGATGTATGCACAGAAGGAAGGCAATGCAAGGGCACAGCAAGAAGATCCTTACCTGCAGGCCAAGGAGAGAGGCCTCAGAGAAATCAACCCTGCTGGCAGATTTGATTAAATATGATGATATATATATATATATAAAATGTGTGTGTGTGTGTGTGTTCAGGCTGCCATAAGAATATATCACAGACTGGGTGGCCTAAACATAGGAAATTAATTTTTCTCATGTTTCTGGAAGCTGGGCGCTGAAAAACTCAGTTTCTGGTGAGGTCTCTTTTTCTGGCTTGCAGATGGTCACCTTCTTGCTGTGTCTTTACATGGACTTTTCTCTGTGTATGAATGGAGAGAGAACACTCTCTTCCTCTTATAAGAACACAAATTAGGGCCCCACACTTATGACCTCATTTAACCTTATTTACCCCTTTAAAGGCCCCATTTCTGAACACAGTCACATTGAGGGTTAGAGCTCTAATATGAATTTGGTGGTGGTGAGGGGTGGGGACACAATTCAGTCCATAATACAGTGATACATATTTATTTGATGTAAGTCTGTCCTGCCAATTGAAAGATCTCTGAGCACCACAGCTTCTTCGGTCCATTGTCAGCTCCATGATGGCCATGTTTTCTTTGGTCACCACTGTTCCCCAGCTCCCAGCACATGGTCTGGCACACAGCAGATGCTCCATGAATATATGTCGCACCATTGACACCTGTTCATGGTACTCGCCAAGAGCTGAGCAGTTTCTGCTCTGGCATGGAATGTGAGAGACTTCCTATGTATGCTGGTGTCAGGACCAACTCTGGCCAGTCCTAATTGCCAATCACGAAGGACAGTGTGATATAGACCATGAGAGCTTGGCAAGCATTAGAGATATAGTCAAATTCTCTCAAATCACAGACAAAGAAACTGAGCAAAGTCTTCCCCAAAACTCATTAGAGTCAGGGCTGGGGCTGGAGCTCAGGTCTCCTCTGCAGGCCCTTTCCACACAAAACTCTGTTTATCGGTCTGGAAATTCACACATGTCACATGAAACTCAGTGCCCTGGCCCTGAGACTTTTGCAATCTGATGTGAAGTCAGGAAATTTGTTATTTGAAAAGTGCACGTATTTTTTTATTGTTTCTAGCTGGAGGTGAAAACTTTAATATTATTTTTGGGAAGATTAGTCCTTTGTTCTGCATGACATAACCTAAGTGGCCCCTTTGGTTATGTAGAGCAGCACCCCTCACGCTGGGGAACCTGGAGGGCATTTGGTGGCTAGGATGGGGATGGGAGGGCAGTAGTGTTTGAGGGAAAGGCTGAAGAGCAAACATTTCCTTTGTCTGAGTTCCCGCTTTTCCTCATACAAGTAAATGATGTTAGTGTATATGTCGTCACGATGGCGAGGAGGTTGGGAGGCTTGGAGTTGTTTTAAGGAAAATAGAAGAAGAGAAGCAAAGAATCAAGAGCATGAGGTTTGATCTTCACCTTGGGCTGGAAATGGAAACTGAGGCACAGGCTACTTTGCTATAGAAAATGAACACAAAGGTCTAATTAGCAGAGGAACCCTCACTGCCCCTTCAGAAGGGGAGCCCACCCTAGACACTAAGGATTGGAGGTTGGATATCAGCACCAGAGTGCCCAAAACTGGGCCCCATGCTACATTCAGTTCTGGCATCACCCCTCCAGAGGGTGAGCTTTGACAAGGCCTGGGATGCTGCCTGGTTGCTGCCCGGCAACGCCAACACCAACACCATAGAGCACACAGAGGGATGCCCACCAGAACCAGGAGGTACTGGACACACAGACACGGCTTCCCAAGACCTTAGGGATAGTTGGCAACTTGAACAAGATGGGATGTCCTGCTTGTCAGGCATGCGGGCTCCAAGGCATTGCTGTCTACTCTGAATGTCAATGAGCATTTGTCCCTGCAGCTGAGACTCTGCAGTTACACACACCAAAGCATCTCTTGTTCCCTCTTAGCTCAAAATGCATCCCTAGCATCATCCTTTTGTCTATTTCCTGTCCCATTATTGGGTTGACAAGGGTAAAGGAGAGAGGAGTGGTACTCAGTAACCACGGGCACTAATACCCAGTGTCATCTTTTGCATGAGTTTTATCCAGATTGTCTTACTCGGTCTCCAACTGCCCCAGACCTAGATTCGCCATGATGGGTGTGACCTGCTCGTGACATGGGCAGCAGGGAGGGACAGGCCTGTGCATGGTGTGAGATCTACCCTCAACATAGGGACGGGGGCAATGGGGCGGGGGGGAAGACTGAGATGCAGTCTTTTTCAATGGCTGGGGGTTCCTCGGGTACAGCTGCTATGGATGACAGCAGAACCGGCTGACGGGTGCGGTGGGGGGGAGGGGGGCGGGCGGTCTCCAGGCAGACTCCAGGCCAAAAGTAGATCAGGGGATCTGCTTAGTAACGGTATTTGAATTTAGGAGTAGGGACCAAGGTGAAAACCTTATAGTGGGGGGAGAGACTGAGCCACCTGTATGCGTTCTATCCCAGGATCTGGGCAGAGGGTGGGAGGGGAGCCCCAGGCCACAGCCTTCAGGAGAAAGGAGGCAGAGACAGGGGATAGGAGGGAAGACCCACCCTCAAGGAGTCCTTTCTTTATTTCTATTTATTTGCTTCTTTATGTATTTGTAGTGCCAGCATAACTGCAACATAGAGGGTAAACTGAGGTACAAAGCTTTGTCGCAGCCTGAGAAGACCGGCCTGGCCTTGGCGTGTCAGCCATTCCAAATGTTGTGGGACAAAAGGGGGCAGACGGCAAGGGGCCACTGAAAGAAGGTCTGGGGGCGTCAGTACTCATCTCTTCCCAGTTCAAGAGCACGCTGTGTCTCAGGATTCCCGGGCCTTCCCCTGTGCAGAGTGTGGAAAATTGTATTCTTATGTGCTCAAGGTGGCCGAGGAGAGCCTGGGTGTGGGGCTCTGTTCTCCTCTTTGTCAATTCCTCCGTGACAGCTGCAGACCCAGGGACTGCACTTCAATTATGTACCCAGCAGGTGAGGGTGCTTGGACAGGGGCCATCACGTCAAGATCAAGGAGGTAATTCATCCTCTTACACCCACGGATGGGGGTGGAGAGAGGATTGTGCATACAGATTGTGGCTGTGGTCTGAGAGCAGGGGAGGAGAGAGCAAGAGAAAGAGGCTGGGGTGAGATGGGGAGAAGGGCAAGAGCAAGGGGAGCTAAGAGCTGAGAGAATGATCAAAAGGCTCTTTGGAAATGGACTCCTAGAACCATCTATCTCTGCATTCTCTTTCACTCTTCCCTGACATTTTGGGCATTTCCACAAAGGCCTGTTTCTGTATCACACATTCCCAGGAAAGCAAAGGCAGTTGCTTCCTGGGAGGGAGGAGGTGTGTGTTGGGGCCGCTAGAGGAGCCGAATTCTTCCCACCTCCCCACTTCCTGCATCCATTGGGTTCAGCCAGTTGTGGTTTTTGTAACTTATTCAAATACTGAAGGTAGGGTTGGCTTGGATGCCCCAAGGGAGATGTGAATGATTCAGTACCTGCGGGCAGTTGCATTTTTGGAAGGGAATAAGTCACAGGAAGTTGCTAGGCTGAGAAGTCTTTGCCCAAAGAAGGCCGCCTTATTGGGGTGTGATGGGGAAAGACTGCAAGTGGCAATGAGGTGAAAGCTGACCTTCTCCGGTGTGGGGGGATCCGGAAAGGCAGCAGCCAGAGGAGGATCTTCACAGGTGAGCTATCATTCCCACCTCCCTGGGCTGGGAACGGCCTGACTGTGAAGCCAGGTGCACAAGAGTGCTTGGGTATTTACAAGGCGACCATGGGATGGAGGGGAAGGTATAGTGCCGTGATTGGCAAACTGCGGCTCATGAGCCACATGCTGCTCTTTGGCCCCTTGAGTGTGGCTCTTCCACAAAATACCACAGCCTGACAAGTCTATTTTGAAGAAGAGGCATTAGAAGAAGTTTAAGTTTAAAACATATGGCTCTCAAAAGAAATTTCAAACATTGTACTCTTGATATTTGGCTCTGTTGACTAATGAGTTTGCCGACCACTGATATAGGGCAATATCAGTTTGGCTGCAGAGTTCTACCTCCCCTGGGGTGCGATTCCTTGGTAGGGTCACTAAAGCTCAAAAATTCCTGGATAACCCACTTCCCAGAGGCCCCACAGCTTGACCATCAGACTCTAAGGGGATCTCTCCCAACCCATGGAGCTGGGATCCAGGTTTTTAGCATCTGAGTACCCCCACCAACTTCAAAAGGCTCCTTCTCTCCTCTGCCCTGGCCCTGTCTCCAGGATCCCCTGCTCTTCTCACAGCTCAAAGAATGTCACTGAAGAGCCCAAGCTTCCTGGCTCTGAAGCCCCAGTCCACTTGGAGTTCTCCTGCAGGGCCACACCAACCTTGGTCTTACACCCTAGGCTGCCCTCCTCTCCCACCCTTATTGCAGAGACGTGGCTTCTTCCTCACATCTCCCACCACACATCAGAGCTCTTTACAGAGTGACCAAGTCACTCCTGAAGCTCTGCCCCCACCCCCTGAGTTCTGGTGAGAGGGCTTCTCCTAGCGGAAGCTGGGCATCCTCTTCTCCATACCTCTCTAGCTAACTTACAGGTTCTTGGGACAGGGACCATGTCTCACCAGGCTCTCTGTGTACAAATGTATGGCTTCAAAGAGCCTGTTCCGTGCCATGTGCTATGTGGGCATTGAAAGTGCAAAAATAAATATATGATCTTTGCCCCTAGAGAGGAAGCTCAGTGACCACCATGATCGAGCCGCAGACCCACATCCGTGGGACCTTGCTGAGGTGTGAGGTGGTGGTCAGGGAGGATCCCAGAGTGCTTCCTTGAGAAGCTGAGGCCACAGTAAGGTCTTAAAGGGTGCATGGGAATTAGGTGGGACGAGAAGCTGAGGCCACAGTAAGGTCTTAAAGGGTGCATGGGAATTAGGTGGGACAAGGGGAGTGCAGGCCAGATGGAGAAAACAGCCTGAGCAGAGGCCCGGAGCTGCTTGTCTGCCATCTAGAGTGAGGTCCACAGTCCTGGAGTACTGACCATGAGGTAGGGAGTAGCATAGGATGATGTGTGTGTGTGTGTGTGTGTGTGTGTGTGTGTGTGTGTGTGTGTGTGGTGAGGTACTATTGTTCTGTGTGTGCATGCATGGCTGTGTGTTAGGGCCTTGCTCTGTGTGTGTGTATGTGTGTGTGTGTGTGTGTGTGTGTGTCTGTGTTGAGGCACTGTTGCTGAGTGTGTGTGTGTGTGTGTGTGTGTGTATGTCTGTGTGTTGAGGTACTGTTGCTATGTGTGAATGTTGAGACATTGTTGCTGTGTGTATGTTGAGGTACTGTTGCTGTGTTTGTGTGTATGTGTTGGGGCACTATTGCTCCAGGAGGCAGGAGATGGGGTTGCCCTGTGTGCCATGTTTGTGTGCCCTGACTTGATTCTGTTGGTGACAAATGAAGAGGTGTTGAGGGATTATGTGAATGACAGGGGATGCATATTGGAAAATGTGGGCTGGAGAAAGACAGATGGGCTGTGGGGACACTGGACGAACCTTTGCCATGGTTGACCAAAGAGATGAGAGCCTGAGCCAGGGAATTTGCTGGGGGAAAACATGAAACATATTTAGGAGGTAAAATTGTCAGGACCAGAACCTCATCATTAATGATTCAGTTATTAAGCGAATTCTTGTTGATGGCAGTCCCAAACGGAGGAAGAAATAATAAACACAAGAATGAGAACATCAAGCCCCACTGGTTTCTCAGTCACTGTGAGCCAATTGTGGTTGGCCTCCTCGGTCTTGGGCAATTAACTACCCCATTTCATTGTTAGACCTTTGATCTCCGCAGCCCACTCAGAACACTGGCTGCATTGATTTTATTTCTCTCTCTCTCCATCTCTCGCCCACCTCCCCCTACACACTGACTGCTCTTGGCCCAGGAGTAATTGGGTTGAAGGGAGAGTGTAAAGTCTAGTTAGGATGTTGGGAGCCTCAAATAGAACCAGACACAGGATTGAAGCTAAGGGTCTGTGTCCCTCTTCAACCCCCATACCACATGGACCTAGAGACTCGGTTCTGGGTCCTGGGGAAATGGATCAGGTGAGCTGATCCCTGACTTCAAATGATGTAAAAGGATCACTAAGGGCCCCAATAGTTTTCACTGGTCTTTAGAAAAATGGAGAATATATCATTTTTCACAAGTCTAAATTTATTTATTTAGATGTATGCTTTTTTCCTGAGATTATCTTTTTTCCATTTTGCAGTGTTAACAAGTCATTTAAAAATGAAATGATAGTGATAATAGGATTTATTTTTAATGTACTTATCTGGCAAAATATAAAGTTGGCAGTTCTGTGTTGATCTCCCCTCCCCCAAATTATTTTTGAAAATTTCCTGGCATCTGAAAAGTCAGAGTCTGGGAGCTGTTGAGAGAGATGCTCCATTTCTACTTCACGAGGTGGTGTCATAGGTGAGAGCCTGGCGGGCCCAGGACACGCCGCTGCAACCCTGGCCCCTTGGCACAGTGACCACGTCAAGCTGAAGGAATTTGGGAAATAGCAGGTGCAGGAAGGACTCTTTGACTTCCCCCTGAAGCAGGTCATAGACCCTCATATCTGAAAGGTGCTCTCTCTGTATCTGGAGAAAAAGGGGCAACCTTATTGCTGATAACGGAGAGATGCCCAGAGGATTCCTGACAAATGGGCCTGGCTAAGTCTCCCCGTTTGCTACGCTTAGCTCACATCCCTTTGTTCATCACATTTTCCCAGGGCCCTTCACTCTCCATCAAACCTAGTATGAAAATATTCAAGTTAATCACGTCTTTGATCTTCACTTCCTTACATAGGCCCTGGTGCATTAAATAACTCTGTGTGCTTTCCTCTCATTCATCTGTCTCGTTACAGAGACCACAGATCCAGCTGAAATCCTAAGGCAAGTGGTGGAAAGATATCTTCCCTTCCCTACAGGCCTAAATCTGGAACCTGGAAGTCTAGGTTCACACTCAGCACCAGCATTTACCAGCTGTGTGAATTCTGGGCTTCAGGCTCCTCATCTGTAAAATGGGAATTATATAATCTCCCTTGTAGGGCTGTGAGGAATAAATGAGTTAACATGTATTTCCTATTATTATTACTTCTAAAGTTTCCATTAACGGTGGGATCTGCTTATCTACCAAGAGCTTTAATTTCAGACATTTTACTCAAGAGACTTGGAATGCTTTCCCCCAGTTGATCAATCCAATCTCTCTCACATTCCTGTGCCTTTTGGTGAAAGGAGGGGGCAGAAAGAAAAAGAGATGAGAAGGAAAAATAGGTGAGAAGATGCTCTGGAGTTATGCGCATGTACTTATGGGGCCAAAATAAAAGACTCAGAAAGGAGAGCCAAAAGGACTGTTGCTAGCTGCTTTCTCTTCCTAGAAGCTGGTTAGCAGTTGAAAAAAAACCTGAATTAATTCCAATGGGAATTCCTCCCCTGCAGTGGCCTCTCAATGTCTCCTGTTATAGAAGACAGGTAGCTGTGTTTACATGTATTCACCCTGGGAGGTTGAAGACTCTCTGTGACACCTCTCCCAGGGTCCTTTGCATAGTGAGAGGACAGTCACTCAGGGAAATAAGTCTGATTAGTAGAAGATTGCTTGTGTTAGGGGACTGTCCCTGCATTGCTTAAAGTTGAAGTGTCTGTCCATGCCCCCCAGTGTAAGACCAGTCCTAGGAATATCCAAGAATGTAGCTTTTAGGATTGGCTTGGACAAGCAGCATAGATTTAATCTTGCCAGGAGGCATGAGGAGGGGTGGGTGAGCAGCAGGTGAGAGCATGGGGCAGGGAGAGGTTCAGAGTGAAGGCACCTCAATGACAAGGCTCACCCAGGGACACAGTCGCCCTGGGATCTCAGGGCAAACAATCAGATGTAAGAGCATTTAGAGAAGCTCCCAGCCTGGGGTACCACCACAGCATACTCATTAGGCTGCAGTCATTCCTCCCTCTAGAACTTAGCTTAGCTAAATGGTCTATTTGCTACTCCATATGCCCCCTCCATACCCCCTATCCAAATGATACCCTTCTTGGAGGATCATGCAGTTCAGTTCATTCATTAACCACTTGTTGAGTATCTTCTAAGAGCCAAATACTGTGCTTGCTGTTGAAGGCACAGTAAGAATAAGCGCTGGGCCTCTTAAATGGAGGTATGTGTCTCTTGGATGCACAAAGCAATGAGATTAACATGATGTCTTCCCAAGCATCAGTTTTATTTGAAGCTTGAGGAAGGAAAGTAAAGTAAAGCAATTTATATGCCAATAATTTAAAATAATATTCTTATATTAAAATAAACATCTATTATGGAATAGGGGCAAAATTTGCATATTTTAAAAAAATAAAACTTGAAATTTCATGCAAGTGGTTGACTTCTTTGGACTCCATCCCAGAAACTCGGAGTACACATGTTAATGCTCCTCTGCCACTGCGGGTGCCCTGGTGGGGAGGCTGAAAGTCCTTCCTGTGTGTCATGGGTAGAAATGGAAGGGTTTTACTTAGGGAAGAGTCATAGCAAAGGTTTTCGTGTAGAAATGTCAACTTCAAGGAATACCAGGTACACTGACAAATCCAACACCTGCATTTATTTTACTTCCTTGCAAAACCCCACTAAAATGACCATAAAGGGTTAGGAAAAAAGGACAAAGGACAAGAGAGGAGAAGACAAAAGGTAAATGTTGTCCATAAAACTGTGGGAGCTAGAATGCAATGGGCTGTGACATATGACGTAGTGCAAAGAGAGCGGAAATATTGTTGGGAAGAAGCAAACTGGTTTGAAGAATGAACCAGGAATATGAGCAATGAGTGGTTTCCTCTGAGGTCCTCTGGTATAGACTGAATGTGTCCCCCTCAATTCATATATAGAAGCCATACCCCCAATGTGGTCATAACTCAGGCATGTGCCCCATGGATGCAAAGCATTGAGATAAACACCACGTCCTTCCCACATTTGGTTCAATGCTCTGTGCCTCTCCTAGGCCTCAGTCAATGGCCTGCACCTCATCAGGGGGGTTAGGGTCTTTCAAATAGACTAGCCCTCACTTTTGAGATAGAAAGAGTAAAAAGAGGAGGGATTGGAAGAACAAATGAAGGAAAATCTTGAAGGCAGACTATACTATTTTATGGTTAGGGCTCAGTTTTCTGCAAATGAAAATGCATTCATAGTATTGGCCATTCAGGGGAAGGAGTTATCTTCCCTATTTTATACAAGGAGAATAAATTGGGCAACAAGAAGTAGCAGAAAGTCCCCTGATTGGGCTGTTTGTTCTCTCTCACATACAGATCCCTCTGTCTGCATGCTTCCTGCTCATGGACTCACTTAGATGTAGGTGAAGGTAATTTGAAGGGTAATGAGCAGGTTCCAGTGAGTGTAAATAGGGGAGCCCTCAGCAATTTGCTGGGGGGGACTGGTGTTTAACATTTAGGTTACTATACACCAAATTGACAACCTGTGAGTTGTATGGACTCAGTAATTGTGGTCTCCAGACTCATGCTTCCTTTATCAATTGAGTGACTTCTCATAGGAGGTAGGGCTGAGAGTTTGAGTTGGTTCCCAGGTCCATGAAACAAGCTATTTATCCTACACTCTTCATGGCCCTGGAGATCCCTGGCATGAACATTTAGGATGACTATTTGGTGTGGGGTCTGAGATCTGTGCTCATGGAACATGGATTGCCCTTCTCAGTGTAAAAAGATAGACCCTGCAGCAACGTGAGCTAAAGCAGGCTTGTGTTAATGGTCAGGGCCTGGAGTCTTTATGTGCTTTGCATATTGCTGTGGTCTTCATGAATGTTACACCACCATTGCCACCAATGGTTATTGCCATTATGGTGGGAGTTCCTAAAAACCTCAGTGCTGAGGGTAGTAGAAACAGCACTGGCACTTGGAGCCTGAAGATGTGATTCCAGTCCTGCCACTGCCCTTGATTAGCAGTGTGACCTTGAACATGTCAACTAACGTCTCTGAAATTCAATTTCTATTAAAAGGATGATAATTAGTGTCTTGACTATATCACAGTGGGCTCTGAATCGCCTGAGACAGTACAAGGGAAAATGCTTTGTAAACCAGGAAGTGCTTTGTACACAATATGCTATAACTGTTGCTGATTGCAATGTGAAGACCAAGCTACTTCATTCTGTCACTCCCTGGATATTAAGTGTCTACTATGTGGCTGACTCTAAGTCAGGCACTGGGAATATAGCAGGCAAAACACATCAGTCTCTGCCCTCAGGTTTGCTGGGTGGCCACCTCTGGGTGTGAAGCTGCACACTCTAGGGGTGCTTCCTGCTACATCTTTGGTGGGTCATCTGAAGGGCCTTTTGAGAGGTGCTTTCACACTGTGCTCTGGACCCCAGGGTCCCAGGGAAGAAATTCACACGGGTGAGGGGCAGAGCAAGCTGGAGGGACTCTGGGCCCTGCTCCCTGACGTCAGCCAGGTTTGCTTCTCTTTTCCTGCTTTATTTCATTGTTTGAAAACTGCTGCTTTGGTAGAAGAAGCTGAACAGCCCTGTTCCTTGATCTTTTCTAATTTTTACATCTGACTCATGGGTGAGCCTCTTTCAAAGTTTCTTCCCACCCTTCCCAGTCATAGCTGGAGACGGAGACCGCTTTTCATCATTATTAGATGTGATCAGGGTATGAAGACTTTAACCTCAATTCTTATCTAGAATGAGGAAGGGCTCCATGGGTGACAAATCACCTGGAGGGGTGGGTTGGCTTCCTTTTGTAACCATAGGACAACAGGCTGCATGAGTAGCTTTGACAGCCTCCTGGCCGGGGCTGCTTTGCCCTACAAGAAACGCTAGCATGATCCTTCCTAAGGCAATTTGTCCTCTCTACAGTCAGCCTCAACAGGTAGCCTGGTAACTGTGTGGCAGCTTCACCCTTGGCCCCCAGCTCATGGGGGCATTCTACTAGCAAATGGCCTTCTGGGTCCTCTTTGACCTTGGATGAAACAATTCTGCGGCATGGACTCTGCAGTAATTGACCTTGAAAGCTGACAGAACATTTCCGAGGGAGCAGTCTCCCAGGCCTGAGCGCCGACCAAAACCCAGAGTCTCCTGAGTGAGTAGTGATTCTTAGGCCACAGCAGGGACCAGGAAATGGATGAAATCCCTTTCCTAGCTAAGCGGTGAATATTCCAGGGTTTACTGTCCTCCGCGAGCTCCTAATTATTTGGTGTTTTCAAGATGGAGTATTCTGCCCTGGGAGATATCCCTAAATGCCCAGGGAACTTCCCTGATTCTTTTTGCACTTTTTCATAGCACTCATTTTAATGACTTAATCCTCATTGTATTGTATTAGCATATTTATGGCTATTGTCCCAAACCACCAAAGCTCAAACATGATAGAAGTTTGTTTCTTGCTCACATTAAATCTGAAACAGGTGTTGTGCATTGGTGGGTTTCTCTTCCCCAAGTGGTTATTCAAGGACCCAAGCATCTTTTCTCAAGGTGTAGCTTCCAGGCTCCCCATGTCTGTTTGCATCAAGCCAGTGCAGGGGACCAGAGCAGGGAGACAGCAAGTGGAAGGTTTTCATAAGTCCATCAGGAAGTATTATACATCACTCCACTTACTTCCCATGGCTGGAACCCAGTAACAAGGCCTTATCTAACTGCAAAGGAGTCTGGGAAATGTAGTCTAATTGTGTGCCCCAAAGAAGAGATTGGTGGACAGCTAGCAGTTTCTGCCCCTACCAGCTGCTTAGGTTGTGTCTCCCTGTTTATAGAGGGGTAGGAATAAAGCAGTGAGGAAAACCGTCTTAAATAGCAGCAATATAATTGACCTTCAATGTTCAAAATACAATGGGGCAGAATAAAACAACAGTGGAAAACTGTCCTCACTCATCTGGTTGGCAATCATTTTAAAGTTTGATGGTGAGGGCAGGAGTTTAGGGAAACCAATTTTCTCCTCCAGTGCTTGTGGGAGAGCAAATGGTACAAACACAGTGAGAGTTACTTGTCAGCATTTATGAAAACTTCATAAAGTGTTCATGCCCTTTGACCCAGCAATTCCATTTCTTACTATCTTTTTTAGAGTAACATTCTTAAATGTATACAGTGGGGCACAAATAAGATACTTATTGGCAGCAATGTACATAAACCAGAGATTAAAAACCATCAAGTTGTCCAGCAGTAGGGCACCAGGTAAGTGACCTATGGTACACCAGTATTGTGGAATACCACAAGTGGTTAAAACTGTAAAGTGGGTTTATACAGATAGACATGATAAGGACTTCAAGGCATATTGCAGATGAAAAAAGCAACTCACAGAGCAAAAGGTATCACAGTCTAACCACTTATAGAAAAAAAACAAGAGCAAGGTAAAACTATAGATGCCTAGATAAATATGTGTTTATATGTAAAATATACAGAAAGATCTGGAAGGATACAAACCAGGGAAAAGTTGTCACCTTTGAGGAGTGCACTGGGTTAGAGATGGTAGTCAAAGGGATTTTGTTTTTTACTGTTTGGATTTTAATTATTATAAAACATCATTAATGAACTACTTATGTAATAAAAATATATTAATAAAAAAGAAAATAATAAATAACTAAAATAAGAAGAAAAGTGAAAAAGCCCAGTATATTGGGTTTTGCAAATAAAATAATGTTATTTGTTTTATTTTATTGTTATTCTAATGTTTAAAAATTTTGCACAAAACAACAAGAACTCTCCCACAAACCTTACTCAGCAGGTCACTTATCCAGGGTCACCTCCAAACATCACAGGAGGGCTTGGGATTGTGACCTCATGCTTACTGAGTCTGTCATTCAACCTCTCAGGACCAGTAGGGGCTAAGGTGGCCTTGCAACCTTGTGCATGTTTACCAACAAAAGAAGAGCTCAGACAGGAAAAGCTCTGAGCGCTGCTGTTGTCCAGTCATTCTTAAATGACGCTCCAGCTGGAGCAAGAGGTTCCCTAACAAAAATGAAAGAGTAGGTCACATATCTCTCTTTTGTCTTTAGAAGATTTCAGAACTGTACCTGGCACTGAAACAGCGCAACGAATGAGACAGTCCTCACCACTTGTGGAGCTTACAGCCTAGTGATAGCTCCCAATTTACAAAAAACATTCAATGAATGCATACAATTTTCTCCATTTTCAGTTGTTCCCCCATAATCTTTTCCTTTGTTTTTGGTTTTACTTAAATTCCAGACAGCTGCAATGAAGATGGACCAGTAGCAAGTGGGTATTAACAGGGAAAATCAGAAATAGTTTTTTTTAATGTTTCATTTGACAATGAATTTTTTTGGACATGTATGCCTGGTTGTGATATTATGTTTCCTACATATGATATAATCAGATTATCTCCTAGTAAACACTTTGTCTTTGATTTGTAAAGTGGAAATTAAAAATACGAATATCTCATGGGGCCACATATCACAGAGCACATCATGATTTCTAGGCTTGGAAACAACCTGAAAAAAATTGAAAATCACCGACATATACTTTGATTTTTTTATAAGCTTGTTCATTTTTCCTAAGGATTAAAAGCATGCAGGAATTGTTAGGAAGTTTTTCTGAGATTTACGCTTCTCTGACATTTTCCTAGTGTTATGAATCATTTCCTCTGAGCCACAATTTGTCTAGACACAAGGCAGTGTTTGGTTATGGAAAATCTATTAAGTTTTTAAATTTCCAAATAATATCTGTCTTTTCCTTGCCTTTCTTAATGCCATCCACAGTGGTGCTTCTTAAATGCACTTTTCTTTCCCAGCCAAGTTTTCATGCAGTGTAGTTACTAAAAAACTCACAGAGCAAAAGGTACCACAAAAGGTCCTCCCAACACTAGCCTTCTGCTCCTTTTCTCTCTCCTCTTCCCTTCATCACAATCATGAATCATAAAAACCCGAAGCAGTGGTCTCTTTGTAGTGAGCTTGGCCTAGAGGAGGGAAGCAAAGATCGAGCCGCCGGCAAAGACTGAGAGGCAGCAAATGTAGGCTGAACTAAAGGGCAGTAGGGAGGGAAAGATGGAGAAGAGTCATAGGTTAATAATCACTGTCGTTTCTCATATCATCCAGTCATTCACTTAGCCAATAAATATTGGTTAAGCACCTGCGAAGTGCCAGAGCCTGGGGACAGAAGGTAAAGCAGAATGAACATAGCCTCTGAGTTCATGAAGCTTCACCTTGCAGGACACAGGGAAGAGCGGAGAGGCACTTACAGTGCACAGGGTGCGTGCTTGACCAGCAGTGCAGGGAACTGTGTGAACTCATGAGCTTGGGCAGAGGAAGGAGGAAAAGCTTCCTGATAAAGGCCACGTAGCTCACCAAGATGCTAGAGGCTGCTAGCAGTCCACTAATATCCCTTCTCCCCTTCTTTCTTTAATAATAGCATGTCCAAAATTTAGCTGGTCAGTGGCCACCTAACTAGAGACTATATTCTGGGCCTTCCTTGCAGCTAAGTTCAGCCATGTGATTAAATCCTGGTCCTGAGATGTGAGCAGAAGTGATGACTACCACTTCTGGTTCATGCCCAGAAGTCGAAGGCTGTGCTTTTTTTCTCCTATTCCTGTTGTCTGGAAAGTGGGCCTGGAGGTGGTAATAGGGGCAGCCATCTTAGACCATGAAATGAAAGCTCAATGGTAAAGGTGGCAGAGGAGAAAGGTAGAATGAACCAGGAACAATTTTGTGTATCAGAGATGCCACAGACAAGGACCTACAGACTGTTATGTAAGAAAGGAAAAAAACGTTCTGTCTGGTATAAGTTACTATTATTAGTCTCTGTTAGGACAGCTGAACCAACACACAAAGCCAAATATCAGCTTTAAAAGAGAATTCCAAATTCCCAATTTCCTCTTCTTAACCACTTGGGATCCCATGCTGTAACTCAGGAGCATTCCCTGTGTCAGCCGATCTGGGGGGACTGAGAATCAGCTACCAATGTTTTAGATTCAATGGAGAGGTAGCGTCAGTGATATAAGTACTTTTACAATTTAATTCCCCTGAAATTTTCTTAAAGACAGAGATCCACTGCCTTAGGAGCTGAAAGAGTAGCTGAAAGGAGAAGGATTTATGTATTTGAACTTTTTTTCTATTAGGAAGACACAGGACATGAAGCAACCAGAAATACAGAGTCATTTTTTACTCTCTGACTTAAGAGATCTTTAGCCCAGTTCAGGGATGGACTTTGGATTAGAATGGAGACTGCCCATCAATTCCTGGGCAAGTCTGCACAGATGGTGCCTTTTGGACTCCAGGTTTGCTCTTTAGACTCTCGGCCATTTCTTATGTCTTTACCCTATCCTTTGCCCAGTCACCTGCTCTTCCTCCCTCTGTGGCACTCTGGCTGTCACTACCAAGGAGCACCCTCTCAGCAATGCCATTTGGGAGAGTTCAGCTCTCAGAAGCAAACCCATGATCATGATGGCATCTGGTTCTTCACAAATAGTATCAGTCAAGATAGGTTACATTTTGCTGCAGTAACAAACAACTCCCAAATTTCAAATGCAACATGGCTTAGCAATGTCTGCTCATTTAACCACATGATGGTTCCAAGATGACCATCTATGATACTATATTTCAACAGGAGGCATCGGGCTTTTTTTAGGCATGAGAAGAGAGGACATGGAGAATCATGGTTTGTGAGGCTTCCAAGCAGAAGTGAGCTTTATTGGACATGCAACTCACATAGCCAGTTCTAATTTCAAGAGCTGGGAAGTACAATCCTCCCCCATGTCTGGAAGGGCAGGGGGACGGAAAATATTGGTGAGTGGCAGCGATGCTTACCACATGGGTGAGCACAGTGAGTTTTCAAAGCAAATGTGTGCCCCAGGAGGTGCACAAGATCACCCACTGGGATTAGGAAGACATAGTGGAACTTCCAGTTATATTTATTCTTTATCTTCTCCTTTTTAAATGTCTATTTTTTTAGTATGTCTATTATATCTATTATAACGAATATACCTATTTATATGGTGCATAATGCATATGTAGTTGTACATGGTTATAATTTGTAAGTAAATAAATATGCATGTACTGGGGGTAGTTGCTAAAAGAAGTTTTGTGGATGGGACAGACAATCATCCACTGAGCCAGAGAATAGGGTCCAAAGACCTTTTGAGTGCTGAAGGCTCTTTGAAAATCAGTTCCTGGAGACCTTAACCCCAAGGTAACTCAGTTTTCTTGGTTGTGAAATTCCAATCATAATTCCCTTTTTAGAAGCTAGGCTGTATACCCAATAGGTCTTTAGAGAACAGAGGCTGAGACAGGGGAGAATTAGGCTGACTACATCTTTCCCTCTCTTGTCTGTAGCCAGAAAATGCAACAGTAGCTGCAGCGCTTTGCAGAAGGACTGCAAAGAGGCGATATGCATTCATGACTGAGCGTGGTGTGTGGCGTAGAGTGTGGTGGTGCTCGGTGTCATGTAGAGCTAAATGCTACCTCAGTCTGGAGAGCCAAGGGGGAAAATTGCAAGGGAATACACATGTGATCTGCCTTGCTTTCCCTGAAGTAGCTGAAAATCTCATCAAGGTTCACTCTAGGGCAGTGATTCTCAACCTGTCTCATGACCCTTTAATACAGTTCCTCATGTTGTGGTGACCCCCAACCATAAAATTATTTGTATTGCTACTTCATAACTAATTTTGCTACTGTTATGAATCATAATGTAAATATCTGTGTTTTCCGATGGTCTTAGGCAACCCTGCTAGCAGTTCTCAACCCGTGGGCCTAGGGGAAGAGTGTTGCCAGGTAAGTCTGTCTGATGGAGAAAGAGGGGGAGAGAGAATAAATGTGTGTGTGTTTGTGCATACATTGGAGGAAGCTGACGTGGACAGGGTCTGTAACTTTTTCTTCCTTCCTCAGTTAAAATGGGGTTTCCCAGCTTTGGGACATGGAAATAAGGGAGGAAAGACCACAGAGGGGGAGATTGGTACAGGGAATAAGGGACAGATGCCATGGGGAGAGGTGTGGTGAGGAAGTGTTAGAAGACAGGTCTGAAAGTAAACACCGGAAATGATTATTTGTTGTATCTGAGCCATGAGCAGACCAGGAGATGAAGGACAGTATGCAGAGGCCTTAGAAGACGGCTCAGACTAGAGTACACTTGACCTCCTGAGGCGCAGGAGCCGCCCCCCGCCCGGTGTCCTCCACTCAGTGAGGGACATGGCTGCCTGATGTCTCCAGCCAGGCTTAGAGGTGGGAACTCAGGGTCAGTGCCTAATGCAGCAGCACCTTCCCTTAGACTTGCTCCTCCTCCATCCCCCTCCCATCTGTGTGAAGGATGAAGGACACCGTCAGTCTCCCAGACATCTAGGCTCAGACACTCAGCCTGCTTCCTAATACCTGCTTCCCACTCAGTCAGTTGTTAAATTCTGGCAGTTTCACCTCTCACACTGATCCTTTCCACATCCTCCCTGTGCCTTCTCCCCAGGTCAGGAGGGAAAAAACATTGCATATAAAGCCCTGTACTAATTATATTTCTTAGGACTTCTAAGTCTTCAGTTGCATGGAACAGAAACCAGCATTCTAGAGCAGAAGAGAGAGGGAAAGAGAATTTAAGTTAAGACTAAGGGACATCCTGTCTTCTACCTACCCAACTCCTGTCCATCCTGCAAAACCTCCCTGCAGTGCTGCCCTTGGAAGCTCCATGCCCACAGACAGCAAGAACCTGTATACCCTCAAAACAGTTTAACTCTTTTTTTCTTTTTCTTTTTTAAAAATACACTTTTGGAGCTTTAACCTTTATTTTAATCATTAGTATGTGTGTTTTATCTCCCATATTATATTGCAGGTCCTTGTGATTATATCTCATTTATTTGCTTATTCTAGGTATAATTGACTGAAAATATTAAGTCTGTGAAAGTAAATCACTCTCGTTACTCATTGGCTTTTGTGAGATCAGGTGTGGCCTTTGCCCTGGTCTATGTTCCAATTCTCTCCTTCATCCCCTTACCAACTTCCTCACACACTGTGCATGCACTCTCTCTCCCCTCCATTTTTATATTCATTCATTCATCAAATCTTTAATGGCACTTTACTGTGCCAGGTGCTGGTTAATACAGGTGAATAAAGAGACATGTTCCCTACTTTAATGGGGAGAGTGATGACAAAAGTGAATAGACTAGTATATCCTTATGAGCTATATAAGTAGAATTCAGAAGAGGAACCAGTCCGTGGAGAGGCAGGTGGACTCAAATGTGTGGTGAATTTGAGTCCATGACGTTCAAACGGAGGGTCAGCTGTGCACAGAGCAGAGGAGCGGCCCGGGCAGAAGGAATCTGGTGTGGCAAGACCCAGGGAGGGAGGAGGAGAGTTGCATGAGCCAAAGGACATTGTCTCTGTAGTTCTAAGCTTTGAACAGGCCAGAGGAAACACTAGTAGGTCAGTTTCCTCCCTGTGCTCTCAGTTTACTCTTTGGAACCCTGTGAGCATCACACGGTACACTTGACTCTTAAAGTCTATCAAGTTGCCTTTCAGCAAAGCATCAAGTTCAATTCTATTGCTTCTTTAGTGTTACCCCAAGGTGAACAGGTATAAAATCCATGCTCTTTCTGTATGCAAATTATGTATACAATCTAATTTAATGCCCTTTTGATATGTATCAGTGGTGCTCATCCAAGGCTGATTTTGTGCCCCAGGGGACATATGGCATTGTCTGGAGACATTGTTGGTTGCCACAACTGCTGAGGTTGGTGGTGGTGCTATCGGCATCTAATGGGTAGAGTCAGGGATGCTGCAAAGCATCTTATAATATATAGAACAGCCCACCATAACAAAGAATTGATTGGCCCAAAATGTAAATAGAGCTGAAGGTGAGATAACTTGATATATACATAGTTAGGATCAACACTTCTTTCCATGGATGGAAAGCAGAGGCTGCCAGTATCCAGTGTTTCTTCCCTCCTTAGTAGAAAAAGCACATTTTTTTTCAATGCAACAATGCATCTGGCTAAAGGGTGCTATTTCCCAGTAGCCATACACTTAAGTGTGGCCACAGGGCTAAGTCCTGGCCACATAGATGTCAGCAGAAACGTGTTATCCTTAGGGGATGGTTGTGAAAATGGAGCTGGCTTGGCTTGCAGTGGTGTCAGGGGCCACTGTGCTCTTGTTGTTCTTCCTTCCTGGTATGTGGAACATGGTGTGATAGCAGGAGGTTAGACAGCCATCTGGGCATCCCAGTGACCTTGAGGATGGAAGCCAGGAAGTGGCCTTCAGGTGACCTTGAAGATGGCAGAACACGAAGACAGAGGAGCCTTGGCTCCACTAGCCTCATGGAACCCCTGGACTCCCTCCCTCCCGACATCTTTTCCATGAAAGAATGAACCTGTGTAGAAAGTCTGTGATTTGGGGTTGCCTGTAATATGTGGCTGAGCCTACTTCTAGCTGAGCCACAGTCACCAAGGAGACAGAAGGTCCATGGCTCTTTCTGTTACATCCCAGGGTCTCCACAGGCATCTCTGCTTCTCTGTGGCACCGGTCTCCTTGCACACCAAATTGTCAGCCAGTCCCAGATGCAGTGTTTACAATTGTTCAAGCTCTCAGCCAGACTTTACCTTTGGGGAGACTTGCATGTAGCTCATCTTCCAGGATCATACCCAAGGTTGTTTACCGAATTCCCCGCCTTTGGTTGTACATTACGTCATAGTGCGGGCTCTGCACAGTAGCCTCCTTGCCCCGGGTCCCCATGTGAGATGTTCAGAAGCTATGAGCGAGTCAGGAACTGAGGACTGAACATGGGTGGCACCACGCTGTCATGTTTGAAGTCTCAAGTTCTGTGTGGGAGCCTAGATTTGGAAGCGTGAAGACGTTTGCTGCAGGCTGGGGTTCTGATGCGGAGAAATAGCTGTGACTGTGAGGGGGAGAAACACACTTGCCATTCCTTTGGGGAAAGATAAGTCATGCAACTTTGCGGTCTCCACTTCTGGGCTTCTGAGAGCAGATGTTCCTGAGGAAGGCTGGTCCAGAGGCGACATATTTAAGTTCACAAGCACCACACATTTAGATGTTAGACATTTCAGTGTTGCTAAAGAAAACCACCAAATGAAACAGCCAACTTTCTCTCTTAGTTTTATCAAAGAGTGACTTAAAATTAACTTGGCTGCCAACGGTGGGACTGGCTCATTTGCCAGTTTCAGGGATTGGAGAATGGGGTGGAGGTGTGACGGTCTGGCAAAGGAGTGACAGGAAGAGGTGACAAAGAGGGAGCGGCTATAAGCACAGGGAAGCCTCCTTCTCCCAGGCGACAGGCAGGGATGCTTCATGGGGCCAGGCACACTCCTGCCCACCCACCTCTCAGCTGGCCAACTTCTGCTCCTCCAAGAGGTGCCATCCCCACTCTAAGGGGAACCCACCCCTCTGCCAGGGACGGTATCCCCTAGATGTGCAGCCTCCAGGAGGGAGAAGTGGCAGGAGACAGCCGGAGGTAAATGAATGGAAAGTACTTCTTCAGATTAGAATGAGGAGGCCGGGTTAAATGATGGCTTTGGGCTGGGCAAATTGCTTCTCTTAGCCTTCTGACCCTCTTATCGTTTCGGCACTTTTTAGTTTTTAAAACCTGGAGGGGGCGGATGTTGGGGGAGGCTGTTACAGAGAGCAGGGAAGTGGATCTTCAAGCAGCTCTATCCTAGCCGTGGTGCGAATAAGATGAAATTTAGCTTCGGATTTTTAGCAGGCTGGGGAGGCGGGGAGTCTTTACTGCAGGGTTGGAAGAGTTTCTTTTGGAGGCTGAGGATGAGAAGTTGGGGACGGTCCCCTACACCCCTGCCCACAGCAGCAGCAGCCACTGCAGCCGTAGGAGTAAGCCTGCCGCACAGACAGCAAAGCGCCACTTTCTTTGCCGTGAGCGCTCCGAATGCCAGTACCCTGGAGGGGAAACTGAGGCCCTGAACGTTGCCGTGACTATCTCCTGTGGCTCAGCAATTCTCTGGGAAGAGTGGGACTAGCCTGGGTCCCCGGCGTCTCATTTAAGGGTTTTGTCTGTGTGATTGATTTGGCTTCAAATATCACTTTCTACTCTGGTACTTGGACATGTTCCATGAATGTCTTGCTATGTGAAGCTCTTTCTTAAAATAGAAAGAGGATAAACCCATCTGAAGGGATGGAAGGACCTTGTGAAGAGAACTGGGCATAATTACAACTCACCCTGGTTTCACTAGTTCAAGCGGGCAGATGGTGGATGGAACCGGAGCCAGACAATTTGCACTTACCGAATTAGCACCCGTCTGTTCATCTGCAGGAATGGGGGAGAAATGGGCATCTCTCTTTTCACCATATAAGGGAAGTAAAAACCAGTGCTCACCGAGTGTAGGCCCTATGGGATATAGCGACAATGTGATCCAAGCTGCCCCTCTATCTGCCATAGGCTTCCCCCTCCCACTGCCAGTGGGACACGGCCCAGAGTGATGGCAAGAACTCAGACTGTGGAGTCAGACAGTCATAGGTTCAAATCCTGGCTCTGGTACTTGCCACAGCTAGTGTGGCCTTGGGCAACTGAACCCCAGGGATGCTGTTTGCTCACCTATACAATAGGGATAATAATAATACCTATTAATCTGATGGAGTACATCCCTGCAGGCCTCCCCATGAGCACATATTTCTGTCAGCCTTCCCTGAAGGAAGGATAGGGGTTTTACACTGCAGGGGCTCACAGTCACAACAAGAGCATCTCACATTCTTCGAGGGGAGCCATTGGCACAGTCTCAAAATGGGCAGTGTGTCATTCCCCATCCCCTCCACCAGCCATTGCTGAGTCCCCTACTCTGTGTCAGACCCTGTCCTGACATTGGGAGACAGCACTGACCTGGCACTGGGGAGACAGCCCTGCCCTCAAGGATTCAAAGTCTAGAAAGAAAGATAGATATTTAATTAAACAAGTAATTTCTATAAAACTTTAAAAATGCTATCATCAAAGTGTCCTGAGTCCTACTGGGCATGAGGAGGAAGGGTGTGTGTGTGTGTCAGACCCACCAGGAGTGTTGGCTGTGAGCCACTGAGTGAGGCCTGGTCTGACCCTGAGCTGGGCCTGGAGACAAGGATGATTGGGAGTCAGTGGAGTGACTCCTTCAGATTTGCACTTTGGGAAGGTCAGTTTGGCTACACTGGGGCAATAGGAAAATGAGAGGCCAGAGTTTTGGGCTATTACAAGAGCTGGAAGGGCCTTTACCAAAGCAGCGACAGAGGGACAGACTGAAGTCACAGTGAGAAGAGAGGCTGGGCAGTCTTGGTGAGGACTGGATGTGGGGGTGAGTGACAGGGGGCTGGGGATGATTACCTATTGCTTTCTAGGGCAATTAGAACCTTGGACCAATGGGTACTCTGCTAGTACCACTCCACAGGAGAAATCACAATGGCCTCTACATGGTGTTTAACAGAAGTGAAACGAGTCTCATTAGCTCAGGATGACACTGAAGTATTTCCCAGGAAAGTGTTGGGCAGCTCTGCCCATCCATAACCTCGCTCCATTTCAAGGCAACTCCTCTGCTCAAGCTGCACTGGCTTCCATTACAGTAAATCACACTGACACAGCAAATGCAGAGATTTGCTTTTAACAAAGGTTCACATCTCATACACACACGTGCATACACACGCACCTCCATGGAGCCTGACCCCACTCAGCAAGCATTGCCATCCCACTGAGCACACATGTAAAGCTTGATTCACTGATGCAAACATGAGTGAGAGAGGACCCTGCCATCAGGGAGCTTACATTCCTGGGGAAGAAGCTGACTTATATTACAAGTAATATAATACGAGATGGAGTGAAGGAGCCAAACTTGACGTTTAAGCAAAGTAGCACTGAGGACGGGTTCCCAAACAGGATGCCCCTGCCAGAGCCAGAGCCAGGCCAGCTGTGTGAGACTCAGCTGGGAGCTCTTGTAAACAGATCCAAGCAGAGCTCCTGAGCACCAGAATTTGTGGGAGCAGCCCCAGGAATTGGTATATTTAACAGACAAGTTCCCCGCACACAATTCTGATGTTCTTAAGGGTTGGGGGAATATGGAACTATGCACAACACAAAAGAAGGCACTAAAATAAACCTGTAAATGTTGACTATAAAAATAAAAAAAAAAAGAATCTGGAACTAATTTCTCTTATGGCACTTAAATTATAATGCTTGTCCTTTGTTTCTCCTTTGCCATTGGAATTGGTGTGCCCTGTGTGCAGGTGCTATGTCTTTTTCATTCTGTCTATACCTATCAGGCTAATACAGAATAGGGTTCCAAGAACCTTTGAATTAACCCTATATAATAAAAGGCTAATATACAAATCAACCAAATGGCAGAACAACGGGTTGCTCTGATGCGCACTGACCACCAGAGGACAGACAATCAACTCAGGAGCTGTGGCCTGGTGGTCAGTGTGCTCCCTCAGGGGAACACTGTTCAGCCAGAAGCTGGGCTCATGGCTGGTGAGGGCAGCAGCAGCGGTGGGAGTGTCTCCCATCTCTGCAGCAGGCGGACATCTCCCGAGGTGTCCTGGACTGCAACTGGGCACAGGCAAAGCTGAGGGACAACCCCTAGCCCCCACCCAGTGCATGAATGTCATGCACTGGACCTCTAGTATATCGATGAGTGAATGAACTCTTCATTTTACCTTGTACTGCATACCTATGAGGGAGAGCATGTGCCCAATGGGTTTGTTACAATTTCCAGCATGGGGTCTGATAATGATGATGGTGATAATGATGGTGGTGGTGATAATGGTGATGGTGATGGTGATGGTGATGGTGATAATGATGGTGATGGTGATGATGGTGAGGATGCATTGCTGCTCATCTTCCCCTTTCCAGAACACAATGTTTCCAAGCATCCCTGGGGAACTCAGGAGTGCTAATTAATTTAATTAATGTAAGCAAAGTATCCTGGTTGGAATTCTTGGCTGGAAGAAGCCACAGGCTCAAGGAACATTTCCTTTACACTGTGATCATGGCTCTTACAGCTGGCGAGGGGCCCCATTAAGGTTCTTCTATCAAAAGAAAACAAAACTCCAATCCCCTGAGCCTGGTTATTACACTTCAGAACTATCCATCTTTCCTTCTATAACATTTTCCTTTGATTCCTCATCTGCTCAATATAGATTTGTAGCCACTGGCCATTCTGCTTGCTCTGTGCTGATCCTGCTTGGTGAAGCAGGAAGCGATCAAGGGTTGGTGGAAGGAAGCAGGGAGGCAGCATCATCCTAGACAATTTAAACCACCCAGGCAATTTTTCCAGAATTTTAAACTGTGGTACCTCTCACAGGCTTGGAGGGCACGACTCTTGTGGGCCTGCACAGGCCAACCACTGGGAACTGGAATGGGCTTTCTGGTTAAGTGGATTATAAAAATCCTTGTTTTAGTTATTCTTGTTAACCTCCTTTTCAAAGGCTTTGGTTTGTTTTCCTTCCTTAAGCTGTTTGCGCACTGAGCACTGTTTACTCTTGATTCGTGATGCAGAAAGCATTCAGGATCACGATTCAGAGTCCCCATTCCAAATGCCAACTTTTATTACACACGACCACAGGTGCGGAAGGCTCAGGGGATGGGTAAATCTCATTCCAGGACACATTCTTGATTTTACTTGGCTAACTTCCACATATCAGCTTGTTTCTTGTGATTGGCTTCTTCTAAAAGTTGAAGACCACTAATTCTAAATATATGAGGTTTTGAATTGCTTCCTGGTTAATGAAACTTTTACCACAGCTCAGATGTTGCCCCGTCCCTATCTTCTCTCAGGCTGAAAGTGAGACGTGGCCATGCGAATCAGAAGAGTTGAGAATAATCTACGCCCAACTCTATTGAGAATTCCCTATGTGAGTTTGGGTAGACAGTCAGTTCTGCTATAGTAATTGTTTCAGAAATGCAAATTGGTTCCAGTGCAATTGGTGTCATCGGGAACAATATGAGCATAACACGAATTTCACGTTTACTTATGTGTGATTTAGCCTGGGAGAGACACTGGAGGAATGCAGAAAAGTGTACACGGCTAGGCCTGCCCAGTGTGGCTCAGCTAGTTGGAGCATTGTCCCAGCACCGAGAGGTGGCAGGTTCGATTCCCATTCAGGCACATACCCATGTTGCAGGTTTAGTCCCCAGTCGGGGTACATACAGGAGGTAACTGATCCATGTTTCTCTCGCTCATTGATGTTTCTCTATCTTTCTCTCTCTCCCTCTGTTCCTTCCTCTCTCTAAAATCAGTAAAAAGAAAAAAAGGAAAATAAACATATCCTCAGGTGAGGATTAAAATACACGCTAACAACTGTACACGGCTAACCGAGCAGCATAGAAATGTAGAGAATGCACACCACACTCCTTAAACACTTCTGGTTACCTAAGTTCACTCACCATACTTTGAGCCATGCCCATCCATATCCTTTGTTACAACTTTCTGTAAATTCCAGATCACCTTCCTTGCACAAGGTCACTGTAACTCACAAGCCACAACCTTTCTGGTACCTGTTTCCAAGAGCAAGCATCGGGGCATTTCCAGATAAAGTACCATGTTTACTGTAGTATTTATGAAGTTTTAAAACCATTTTACATGTGTAAAATTGAGCTACCATTTTTATGGGAGTCTTTTTTTTAAGTGTGGGGTTTATGACTCTAACCCCATCTTTCCCACATGCGCTGTGGTTTTCATTGTGCAATTTTGTGCTTCGTGGTGATCCTTAAGAACACATGTATTGCATGACAGCAAGCCTGGCTGTAACTGGGGGGCTGCGAGCCTCATGCCCACAAGATGAGGAAGGGAGATAGCATTCATTTCAGAGAGAAGGGGTCTTTCTAGATGTGAGAGTAACATTTGACCTCCTTGCCCCGAGCCACTTTGATTCTTCACCAAAGATACATTTATGAAGGACATTTCTAAAAAGGTGAGGTATATCTTTCAGTTAAAATAAATGGAAAACAGAACAAAATTTTAAAGTAGATAGATGATGTGGGATCACTTCAACTTTACATATGTGTCAGCCAAAGCACAGAACACATGTCCCTCTCTGATATGCATAAAATTTCTCTGTGAAATGTAGGACATGTTCAGGGATGAATAAGGGACAGGATTGGCACATACTAAGTCTTTACTATGGAATAGATGCACTACGTACATTATCTTATTTAATCTCGACTCTATTCCCATATTCTTCAAGTATTTATCAGACCCCTTCCATTTTTTGAGGACTAATCTGGGCGTGGGGTTGTACCAGTGAACAGAACACATTGTTGCCCTCCAGGAGCTGGATGCTAGTGAAGGGAAATAGACAGAAACCAGCAAATCAGCACACACTTGGCCACCAGGTGGAAAGTAATATGGAGAAAGGTGGTGTAAGGGAAGGGGGGACAGAAGGGACGACTGAGGGGCCCTGAGCAGGGAGCAGGCAGCACTGTCATCTCCATTTCTACAGGTGGAGAAACCGAGGTAGAGAAGAAAGGGCCGAGTGCTCAGAGCCTTCAGACCATTTGGGAGGCAGGGGGAGAGACGGAATTTTGGAAGCGAGTACAGAATTTGTCCCCTGGTCTTCAGGGAGAGGCAGAAAGCATAGCAAGGGCTGGACTGAATCTAATTTTACTTCAAAGCCCATTTTCTTCTGATGCCTCAGCAGTTTCCATCGTTTAAGCTTGAGCTTGCTAAAATACAACTTCTCCCTCTTTACCCCAGTCTTGCTCAAGTTCTGGGAGGTTCCTCTGATAATGACTGTATTTGTTTCCCAGGGCTATGTCTAAGCAAAACTCAATGTGGTTTTGTTTAGGCTCACACCACAGTTTCACTTCTAACACCAAAGGTGTGGGTTTTCTATACATTAAGCAATTCTCCAACACCAACGGGGTGTCCTACAACTCACTTCAGCTCTGGTTCTATTTACCTGAAGGGAGCATCAGATCCCACAAGTGAAGGGCTTAGTCCTGCAAGACCGCCCTCACTTCAGACACAAGTCCCCGTTGTCACTGTCCTGACTGACTGTTATATATTGGGGTTCCTGTGCCCCCTCCTTGGGTTTGATAATTTGCTAGAATGGCTCCCAGAACTCGGGGAACCATTACTTAGGTTTATCACTTTATTACTAAAAGGTATAATTCCTAAAGGGTATAATAAAGGACACAGTTGAGCAGCCAGGCGGAGAGATACAGAAAGGGAGGCATGGGGAAGAGCCGTGAAACTTGCATGTACTCTCTGGGTGAGCCACCCTTCCAGTACCTCCAGCAACTCGGAAGCCCTTTTGGGATTTCACAGAGGCTTTATTGTGTAGGCAGGGTTGATAGTTAACTCAGTCTTCAGTTCTCTCCTCTTCCGGGGATGGGGTTGGAAAGCTCCAAGCTTCTAATCAGAGCTTGGTCTTCCTGGTGCCCAGCTCCCATCCTGAAGCGATCCAGGAGCCCACTGAGAGCCGCCTCTTTAGAACAAAAGATGCCTCTATCACCCAGGAAATTCCAAGGGACCTAGGCATCCTGTGTCAGCAACCAGGGTCAAAGGCTAAAGAACAGGACAAAAGATGCTCCTAGCACTCTATCACCTACGGCAGTGGTTGGCAAACTGTGGCTCACGAGCCACATGTGGCTCTTTGGCCCCTTGAGTGTGGCTCTTCCACAAAATACCACGTGTGGGCGTGCATGTACAGTGCGATTGAAAGTTCGTGGCCCATGCGTTGAAGTCGGTTTTCGGCTCTCAAAAGAAATTTCAATCGTTGTACTGTTGATATTTGGCTCTGTTGACTAATGAGTTTGCCAACCACTGCCTTAGGGAATTACAAGAGTTTTAGGAGCTCTGTGCCAGGACCTGGGGGCAGAGACATATGTATATGTATATGTATATGTATGGTACATGTACATGTATATATTTATATATGTATCTACTAGTATATTTCTAGTATTTCACAGACTGACATAAGAAAGTTTCACAAACTAGGAGGTTTAAAACTACAGAAATTAATTGTTTCAGCTCTAGGAAGTGCTCTCCTACTCCGGGTGGTGGCCCTCAGTCCTTGGAGCTCCCTGGCTGGCTGCTATATCGCTCCAGTCTCTGCTCCATCTTCATGTGCTATTCTTCCTGTGTCTCCCTGTCTCAATTTCCTCCTTCCTATAAGACACCAGTCCTATTGATTAGGACCCACCCTATAGAAGTATGGACTCACCTTACCTTGATTTCATCCAGGAAGCCTTTATTTCCAAATGAAGTCACACTCGAGGGGACACAATCCAACCTTTTACAAATGAACAAACCAAACCCCAACTATTTGTCTGGTTTCCTGTGTCCCCAGAACTGGCTAAAGCTACCAATGTCACCTGCCTTTATAACTAGCCCTCCCATGCACAGTCACACCTCTGGGCCTTTGAACTGTCCATTATCTATCATGTCCCCCACCCATTCTCCAGGGCCAAAGTCCTTGTCTCCCAGTCCCCTCTGGTTATTACTCTATGAGCCCATCTTGGATCCCTTCTCTGAACTCTCACAGCCGCCACTCAGACATGGCTTCATGTGTGTAGCACATAACCTAACCAAAACCTAATTCGAAGGCTCCAATTTAGTCTGGTTAAGAGGTAAAGTGCATGGACCTCAGCTGACGCAGCATGGACTGGGATTTAGCTCTGCCACTTCCTAGCTGCGTGCCTTTGAATAAATTACTTCTCCTCTCAGTGCCTCAGCTTCTTTGTCAGTAAAACGTGGATAATAACAATGCCAATCTCAGAGGTTGTGGTGGGAATTAAATGAGATGATTCCTGTGGAGTGCTCAGTGTGGGACCCAAACTTCAGCTATTTTTATTGTGAGCACCAGGGAGCTTGCCTTTTAAAAGTGCCTCTTTCTTGGTTGGTGCTGTGGTTGGGCTGCTGAGCGCTGCCTGGGTTGGAGTCAACCAAAGAAGGGCCACCAAGGCTGGGACAGGAGGGAAGTGCAGGACCTCGTGGGCTGGGATCCAGGAAGTGGCTGCAGTAGAGTTTGGTCTGAGCAAGGTCTTAGCCAGGGGGTAGAAATGAGAGAATGGCCATTTGCACAGAGAAATAGAGGCATGTCATGGTCCCTGCCCTTGTATAGAGAGACAGTTTGCCAAATGAATGAATTATTGAATAATGATAAGTATGGGTCTAAGTTGTTACAGAAGGAGATATAAATAAGATGGTATTCCCAATAAATAATTGTTTCAAGTCAGAGAGCAGGAGCATAGGGAAGAATCAGGCATTATTTATTCATTTCTCTCATTTTACACAAGTTAGTGTTTGCTGTTTATTGAATAACAACAGTTTACCAGATTATTAAGATTGTTATCAATTGCATGCAACAAGAACCAGCTCAAGCTAACTTTAACAAGAAAGGAACTTAATGATGAGGCTATTGGGGTATGAGTTCATGGAGCCCAAGGGCAGAGATGAACTAGAGGCAGGGGCTGGAAAGTTGGCTGAATTCTGGCTCTTCTTCTCTCTGTATAGAGTATTGTGCTGCTCTTCTCCTTATTTGAAGACCAGCTTCTCCAGCTGCTTGCAGAGCACATGGTCTCCATCAGAACTCATGGGTGTTCAGGGTCCTCTATCCTGAGGGAGACCCATCTCTCAGCCCCCATCCAATGCCGAATCTTGGGGGAAGGGACTCATACTGGCCTGCCTTCGGTTAGGTGCCTCCACTCTGGACCTCAGAGTCATACTAAATTCAGGTATCCTGGCAACCACTCCTGGACCATGCAGATGGAGACACACCGGGACTTCTCAGCAGGGATGGTGCACAGTGATGAACATAGCTGGGCAGATCACCCATCAGAAACTAATAAAATCAGATAGTCTGCTGTGCACTTTATATATGTTACCGTTTAAATCCTCATTGCAACCTTGCAAAATACGCATTAGCATTCCCCATATACTGGTCTAGAATCAGAGGCTTGGAGTGATCATGCAATTTACTCATCAATAGGTAGTTCATACAGGGTTTTAATTGAGGTCTGTATAAAACTAAAGCTAAAAATTAAGTGATTTTCTCATGACCAGAATGAATTGGTAGCCAACGATGGACTAATTGGTGTAATATATTCTAAAAAGTACAAAACCACACCCAAGGAAAACATATAAATAGATGCCAGCCAGCCTCACAGCTGGCAGCCTAGTGCACTTGGTGGCAATCGGCTATCCTATCTGCCAAGTCTTCAAACAGGCCCTGCCTGCCCATGTGCTATATGAACTGGCCCGGGGGCATGGAGACCTCTCCTGTGGCAGAGACTGTACTTTCAGGAGGGGCCTCTCTACCCAGGATGTTTACCTGCAAGGCTGAATCCTGGCCTCAAGGTGGTCACAGAGCTGGCATGTCTTGGGGCTGGGCTCCTGCACCTCTTCCTGCAGCCACAACTGGTATCAAAATACTCTTAGGGAAGGTCAGTGAAGCTTCTGCTCAGAGACCAGACACAGTCACTGTCTGGATTATCTGCAACTCAGGGCTGCAGAGTAGCTGGGCAGAAGTGATTTGCAGGGGAGTAATTCCCAACACGGGATTCCGGTGACCTTATCAGCCAAGAGACTGAAGCAGCTTGGCTCCTCTCTTTCCACAGTGGAATTAATTCCACCATACTCTCTACAGTCCATTTGATTTTTTTTTCCAAGAGAGAATACAGATTCCAGTGTTCTGTGCTGGTTCTTTGAGACATTTAAACTACCAATCGTGTTAGTATGGGAGCTATTTGAAGGACGAGTAGCTCTGAGAAGAGTAAACACATGGCATAGAAAAAAAGGAAAACATTTTTAATACTTTCATTTCAAGGCTAATAGTTCTTTTCTGGGTACTGGTGGGATTTCTCTTATTTTGTATTGATTGATTGGTTGTAAGTGGTTGATGAGCACATGTATTGGGAATTTGGGGTTATGGTAGGGGAGAGATTTTCTCTCTTTCCATGTTTCTTCTGATTCATAGAATTGTACCAACACTTTCTTATAGTATCAGGAAGAAGCATCTTTCTACCTCTTGCTGACAGGTGATAGTGTGACATTCTTTGTCCATGTGTCCCCATGGGCAGGATCTGTATCAAGACTGATTCCCATGTCCCTGGGCTCTTTCATATGCCCTTGTTGTCCATGGTAACCATCCAGGGTGGGTACATGTGTGTGAACTTTCCCTGTGTGTGAACACCAGAGTTAGGGCTTGGAAAGAAAGAATAGGAAACTTCTGCTGGTCTTGGATCTAAACTGTGTCCTCTATTTTACCAGTTAAAAAAAGCATACAATATTTTTATTCCTGTTTAACTCCTGTCCAATTCTATATCTTAGTTGATTTTGTAGTCAGAAGGGAGAGGTCCTGGGAGCAGTTGTCATCTCCTCAAAGGCCAACAGTCATTTCTATTGAGTGGCATAACTACTAACTATATTAGTGACCCTGAGAGCAAGTGCTTTTTTCATAAGGAGTGCTAAGTGGTGTCTAAAACAATCAGGTAGGGAAGGACTGGCTTCCTGGAAGATGACTGGGGCAAAGAGCAAAGAGATTGGAGTTAGATGAACCCAGAACTGAATTCTGATTCCTCTATTTATTAACAGTTGACCTTGTGAGGTTATTTTAAATCTCTGACTCTTATATTCCATAACTTCAAAATGAGCATAAAAAAGCCCATTTTAAAGTCTACTGTGATGGTTAATTATAATAGCCAGCAAGTAGTTATTGAGAGCTTATGTGATAGGCAATGTTGAATATCTTGATTATATCATCTTATTAAATAAAAATGATTTTACCTCTTTTTACATGGACATAAGTTACTCACCCAAGATCACTTAGCTAGTAATTGCACTGTACTGCCTTTCAACTGTACCTGGGATTCAACGAGAGATATATGTGAAGGTGCCAGGTACAGGGCCTGGCACAGTGCCTGGCACATAGACAGCACTCAGTAAAATCATCTTCTTCCTTTTTCTCCTTATTGGTGAGATGCCTGGTCAGAGGCTGCTCTTGACCTAGATTACATTTAAGAGTGTAAAGCCATCCTAACTCCTTTGAACCCCTCTCTTGCCTGCCAATCCCCAAAGTCAAAGTTAAGCTCAGACATTGGATTCTTTGCCTTATATATCCAGACCCTGGTGTCCTGGAATTATAACCCTTGTTTGGACCTAGAACAATCTATCTCTTTTCTGTATGGGTCTGGGGTCCATTCAGGTTGATGTTGATCATTGATAATGATACCACTTAAGAGAGAACACTACAAGAAGTCCCTGGTAATAGCAAAGAAACCATAAGGACATAACGAACCTGGTAATGAGAGAGAGGTGGCATGGCCATTAGATTTTATAGGTTACATAGCATCTAAGTATCATCCATGAAGTTTGCTCTGGAGTATGCAAAGTCATGCTGAGTGTGGACCCCAAATCACAACTCACAGAGGATCAAGAAAAGCAGTACTTTAGGGTCACGGCTATTAGTTACGTAGAGTGGACAAGGCTTTTGTACTTTTATTTTGTGTTTGAGCTTCTTGAAAAGTACTTCCAACCTGGTTGCCTAGCTAGCCGCAGAGTCTAGCCTGAGAAGAAAAACACCAGAGTCTGCAAAAGTGAGGTTTACCTGGAATTTTCCCAGGCAATCAGGGGGCTACAAATTATTGGGAAGTCACCTAAGAAACACTAGAGCGTTCAAATATAAGAACCCTTGAGATGAGCCCTTTTCTAATTGATTTAGAAGAGGTTTAGAAGAGGTAAATTTGGGCAGTGCATTGAAATCCGAGTAAGAATGAGAGATGAGCTTGGTCTGGGCTCCCTCACTGCTTTTCCGAAGGGTGAAATGGGGATTTCAACATCTCCTTTCCTAGGTCTGTATTGTGTGAGGAAGGACATGCTTTATTTTTTATATATTTTAAATATTTTATTGATTTTTTTACAGAAAGGAAGGGAGAGGGATAGAGAGTTAGAAACATCGATGAGAGAGAAACATTGATCAGCTGCCTCCTGCACACCCCCCACCGGGGATGTGCCCGCAATCAAGATACATGCCCTTGACCGGAATCGAACCTAGGACCTTTGAGCCTGCAGGCCAACGCTCTATCCACTGAGCCAAACCGGTTAGGGCAGGACATGCTTTAGAACAGTGTCAATATGTACCCATTGAGTCAGTTACTAATCTAATGCTACTATAATCAATTAATATGTTCAGTTACATGTGACAGAAGCCCCTTCCCACCAAACGACTGAAAACAGTGTCGTAAACAAGAGAGGAGGTCTCTCTCTTACAAAAAAGTCCAAAAACATTCCTCAAAGACTGCCATAGATGGGTCCTGCTGGGAGGAACCCAGACACTTTATCTCGTTTCTCTGTCATGTGGGCTTCCACCCAGAAGGTCACCAACTGATCTGGAACCCCCAACCTTTGTATCAACATTCCAGAATTTGAGACAAAGAAAGGGGGAGAGAAAGACACATCTCCTTCCCAGAAGTACACATCCTCAGCTTGGATCCACCATTTTCACTTATATCCCGTTGGCCAGAACATACTCACTTGGCCTTGATTCCAGATGGTGTGTGCCTAGCTAAAAGGAGGGGTTCTGCCACGGAAGAAGAAAAGGTTAGAGGTTCACTAATTCCACTAGTGGTTTCTACCACTATCAGAAATGTCTTGTTTTTCATCAGAAGCTCAATTAAATGACCTCTGGAACTTCCTTTACGGAAGTGTATACTATTATTTACTGAGGTCTCCCATGTGCTAGGTGGTATAGTAAGTTATTTGAAGACTATGAAGATGGAAGAGACATTATCCAATCTCAAGGTGTTTACAATTCACTTATTCAATAAACATTTTATAAAAAGCTTCTGTGTACTAGGTATGTGCTCAGCGTAAAATATAGTAAAAAAATATGTATGGTGTTCATCCAAAGAAACAAGAATAAATGAAATAAGTATAATAGAAATATTAAACATGAAATTAAAAGATTGGAAAAGATGAACAAAACCAAATGATTTGGTAAAACAATAAAGATTCCTTGTAAAACAGACCTCTGAAAACACTGGTTAAGACATAAGAGAGAAGATGAAATAAAGTGTGGAGTGAAAATAGAAATAACTGTAGACAGAGCAGAGATCAGAATAATAAGCACATTATGAATCATACTAGACATAATAATAGATGTAATGGATACATTTTGAAGAAAATAAAATGCCAAAATTGGTACAATAAAAAATTAGAAAAGATAATTATACCGGTAAGTATTTTAAAAAATTGGTATGTTATCTCAGGCTCAGATAGGGTTTTTTGTTTGTTTGTTTGTTTGCTTTTTGTTTTTGTTTTTGTGTTTTTTTAGAGAGAGAGGAGATGGGAGAGAGAGAGAAAGAGGGAGAGAAAGAGATAGAGACAGTGTCTGGCACATAGACAACTCTCAGTAAAATCATCTTCCGTTTTCTACATATTGGTGACATGTCTGGTCAGAGCTGCTCTGGATCCAGCTTACATTTAAGAGCATAAAGCCATCCTAACTCCTTTGAACTCCTCTCTTGCCTACCAATTCCCAAAGTCAAAGTTAAGCTCAGACATTGGGTTCTTTGCCCTGTATATCCATCAATCGGTTGCCTCCCACATGCACCCTGACCAGACCGGTGATCTAACCTGCACCCTTTTGGTGTGGTGTACTGGATGACTATCCCACCAACTGAGCCACACCAGCCAGGCCACGCTCAGATAGTTTTAAAGTTTCATTCTACCAAACTTATAAGGAATAGTAAATTTTTACTGTATATATTTATATATGTGTATGCATATATAATGAAGCATATGACATTATATATTTATGTAAATAAAATTCCATGTGCATAAAATATATGTACTTTATAAATTGCATATAAACATAAGAACCTCATTAACTTCATTAAAGTGGCAGCCAGTTTGGGAGTGGGGAATAAAGGGAATAAGTGCAAGCATGAATGAATGAGTGAATGGAGAGAGACCATGCATGAATGAATGTGTTATGAACTGGGAGTATGGTTGACTCAATTCTCTAACCTAAGGTATAGTAGAATAGAAGAAAAGAAATGATCATATTATGGTTAGTAGAGCTTACAATTTAGTAGAAGGAGATAGACATACTCATTTAAAAAGTGGAATAAAGTGATTTAGATATCTTAGAATAATTTTGCTCGTGGTAAAATAGGGGGACACAAATCATGGTGTAGTAACTTCTCCCTGGGTGGGAGCTAGAGAGGTGAGATTGTATAGGAGACAACCCTACACCAGTGAGGAAATAGGCATGGCATAAATAATAGAATTCAAAGATTGATAGAAAAAATAAAAGTGAATATTGAAAATATATCAAATGGGAATGCAAGGCAAAGGATGACAATCCTGTATAGGGTATAGAAGAAGACGTCCTGAAACTGGAGCTGAACCCACAGAGCTGGGCAGCCAACCCAGACAGTCTGCTAGTCTGGCCACATCCGGGTTCAGAAGATGCTGATGTTGGCTCCGTGCTGTCCACGGGCGCAGGTGAAAGCCCTGCACAACATACACCACACATAGTTAGTGTGACCCGAGAACCAACCAAACAATGAGCAACAAAACATAAAATTTCAAATTTCATTTTACTTCCTTAACTAAGAGGTGAGTCCCTTAACCAGGTCCCCATGCTGTTTTTGTTGTGTGTGTGTGTGTGTGTGTGTGTGTGTGTGTGTGTGTGTGTGTGTTTTAGGACTGTGGTATTTAGATTCTGCCTCCGAATTTGCAGATGTAATGAGATGATTTATCATGTAAAATTATTGCATGATCATCAAAAAGTAATGAAAGTTGTCACAGCCTCTCCTCTTAATGGTATTTCTCACTGACCTCCTTCCCCATACCCTGAAAGTGAGTCTAGGAGTCTAGCATGGAACCAAGCCAGGGATCTGACGCTGCTTAATTCACCCAGGCAGTCAACCATAAACACATTTTTCAGAAGTAAAGACAACTTCTGTAACTTTTTAATTAAAGCGTAAAAGCCCTTATTAAGGGGACATAAATCACAGAGAAACCTGTAAATATCTGTAATCTTCTGCGGCACTGCACGTGTGTTTCCAGCTGTGTTCACTCGAGCTCAGAGGCAACTGGCCTGGAGAGGCCCGCCGCTGCTCTTGGTGGTCCTGGCGCAGTGACCAGGCAGGGCATGGTGGGTTCGCTGGCATGGAGCCCACACAGGGTGCAGAGAGGGGCCAGATGAGCCCGGAGCAGGAGCATTCAGCCCTGTTACTCTCTTAACCTCAGGTCACATTCAGTCTTCGATAGATCGTGATGACAGCTGTCTCCAGCTTATAGAGGGACAAGTCAAACTACACCATGAGGAAACAGACAGGTGGGGAACAAACCTCCCATAACACTGTCAGCCTGGGTTCCTCATAAAGGCATTGTCATGAAGGAAAGGAGTTAGGCGGCTATACCGAGTTAAAGGAGACTAAGAAATACAACAACCAAACACAGTGTGTACACTTTGATTGGATCCTGCTTAGAAACAAACAGTGCAAGACATTCCTTGGGATGATGGTAAAATTGAATATAGATTTGATATTAGATACTATTATGGAATTATTATTAATTTTATTATGTGTGATAATGGTTGCAGGTAAGTAGGATAATACTTGATTTTCCAGGGGGGATGCTAAAGTATCTAGAAGTGAAATTCTATGATGTCTACAAATGTGCCAAAGTGATAACAATCATTGGGTATAGGTAGAGGATATCCATGGGTTTACTTTAGAAAATTTTCAACTGTTTATTTTTGTATGAGGCAATTTTATAACAAAACTTGGGAGAAGGAAAAACGTTAGCCTCCTTTTTTCTTATCTCTTGGAGATCTCTCTTTCTCTCTGAATCACAAACCTACTGACTTGAGAGGGAAATCAGGTGTAGCTGGACAAGGCTTCCTCTCTGTGCTGACATGGAGTCTGGATGTGTGGAAAGTGTTGTTTCCTGGTTTTATACTAATGTGGGCTTTAGGAACAAGGTAGCTCTTTGGACTCCACTCTGCAGCACCTATGATTCATCCACCTGGATCTGAGGACTCAAACCTGAGAGCATAGCAGCCCCTACTTTCACGGAGCTGTCAGTTTGGCATAGGGGACTGATAGACCAATAAAGAACTAGTCCACAGTGTAATGACTTCACACAGAGGCTGCTGGCAGGCACGTGATCAGGCCTGGCACTGTGCCCTGCTCCCCCAAATATTTGGGACATCTTGATCCTTCTTTCTCTGTGTAAAGATAGAAACAAGAACATCACATACACCTCACACTGGTGTCTATTGTTCTGTGGGGCATTGGACACAGCCGCTGGATGCTGGCGGTCAATGGAGGAAGGTAAGGGACTTGTAGGTCACAGAGCCCTTCGTCTGGTGGATCCACTGTGGAACTGGAGGTGATGACCAGGGTCTAGAAGGGGACTGAGTCTCCAGGACCCACGCCCAACAAAGATATACTTGTCAGAGAAGAAATGTCACTGGACTAGACCGAGCATCTGCCAGCTTTCCAGGCGCTGGATGAGGAGCCTCATTCTCCCAGGGCTCGGTGGCTGTCAGTAGGGTGGATGCGTATGCTATAGAGATCTGCATGGGGCCAATTACAGGACTAGCCTACCCGCAGGGCCAGAGAAGAAAATGTCCCTGGTACATCCTTTCTAACATTTTGACCACTCCTTTTGTCAAAACTGAAAAGGGCTTTAATTTAGAGACAGCTAGAAGGACCTTGCAGATTACCTGGCCTCATGATTTTGAAAGGGTGCTGCCAAGAACTTCTAGGACGCTGAGGAAGTTCAAGTTCAGGTCTCAGAAAGTCACAGATCTGCTCCAAGGCACTCCCCTTATAAAAGACCAGTGCATTAGCTCTCTAAAACTACAGAAACAAAGTATCACACATTGCATGGCTTAACAGAAATGTCTTGTCTCACAGTTCTAGAGGCTGGAGGTCTGGGGTCAGGATGTCAGCAGAGCTGTGCTCCCTCTGAAGGCTCCACAGAAAGATCTATTGCAGTCCACCCTCTTAGCTTTTGGGATTACTTGATTCATGGCAGCATAACTCCAATTATGGAGACCATGGCATTTTCCCTGTGTGTGTGTGCCAAAGTTTTCCCTTGTTTCAATATGACCTCATGTTAACGAATTACATTGCAATGTCCTATTTCCAATTAAAGTTACTTTCTGAGATACTGGAGGTTACATGAGGTACATGAATTTTAGGGGGACACAAGTCAACCTGGACCAGTGGCAGAGGGAAGTGGGTTTGTCTCAGCTGGAAGAGACTTGCCTGGTGCAGACACCCAAGCGCAGGTCCGAGTCGCTGATTCATGGTCAAGGTATCTTCTCATTATTGCAAACTGTTTCCTCCTCGATGCTCAGACTACACCAGGAGCCCAAGCAGGTGTTCCTTAGTCCTAGTGTAAGAGTCCTTTGCCAGTCTGGGGGTACCCAGACATTAGGGTACTCTATTCATTAGCACCTATTTTCCTCTTGGGGTGTCCTCTATTGTGTAGCACTTTCTTGGCAAAAAGTACTGTTCCCACTCTGGGAACCGAAAGGGCAGACCCTCCTCCTGTCTCCAGTGAGCCAGGGTGGACACAAGACATAGACTCAGCCCGTTGGACCATCCTCCTGGGCCTTATCCCCGAGTGAGTGATGCCACATATATGAAGCAGCATCCAGGAACATCACTCCTGCAGGTGGCTCCCTGGGACTCCTCTGGGTTTATGCCCCAGAACTTCCCACTCGTGTGAGTCCCTGACGTCCTTCCACTAAGTCCCACTTTTGTTTGAGAGGCAGAACCCATTTCTGCTGCCTATAAAACAAGCTCTTACTGATGCACTGGGGTGTGACCAGTTACCTGGGGAGTTGTCACTACATTTATTTTAATTTTAGAAGGAACCAGGACCCATCATGAGGCCTAGGAGATGACACAGTGCCATTCTATGGATGTCTTTGGACCCAGGTCTGAGCTAGGACTTCAGACCTGTGCTCTGCGGTGTCACTAACCCAGCCTGGGTGGAGCAGGGTGAGCAGGGAGGGAGGGACGCCAGCTAGTCGTCTCATGCCACTCTACCTTCCATAACAGCCCACACTGCATGTCAGTTGTGCACTGAGCAGCTTCACCAGTGGCAGACCACAGGGCCCAACTATTTTATCTTGTTAAAAATGAGCCCAAACAAAACACATAAGCTCCATATCATCTCTCCGAATGAATCCAGGGTCAGTTTATCTTGTGAGAGGTTTGCCATGGTGAGATTTGTGACACCGTAAACATGTGTTGGGCGGGCCACTCTTACTAATTTAATTTGCTTTCAGATGTGTGTATGCAGGACCTCCTCTAAACGGAATGATTTGGAGTATAGCATCAAGGCAGTGATATACGGGGCACACCAAGGCCTCAGGTTTTTGTGCGTGTGTGTGTTTCAGGACAAGGAGGGGGGTTATTTTTGATTAAGTGCCTTAGCCTTGCTTTGGTATTTATCTTCCTGTGGCAGATCCAGTCACAATGTAATTCCATTAGCATTATCTCTCAATTCGTGTGAGAGGGGCTCCAGCCAGGACAGCCGCAGCACAAAGGCCTACACTGTGCAGGGGGCTTATTTCTTATTTCTTAGGCAAGTCTTCTTCCTTTACAGCAGTTCATTTAAAGGGAGCTAAAGGAGAGCGGTCAAATCATTAAAAGTGAGACTTTAACATGGGTTTTTAAAGGCAAAGCCCAAAGCTTTGAGGGGTGGGAAAAGGTTAAATTAAATAGGTGAACAGTGCCTTCGCAGTTAGTATAACTGATGGGAATGGATAATATTCAAGGGCCTCATATATATATATAAAGGAGTCTTTAACTTTGTGCTTTTAATGAGAAAAGTGATTTTGATCAGGTGTCAGGACTCCTGGGTATATTCTAGCTGAGCCTCTAGGTGACCCTGTGACTCTATTTCTCTACCTGTGCCCCACTCGGTCGTTGTCTCTTACCCATCGCAGAGGTGATGCTGGGAGGAGGAAAAAATCTTCTTAAAGAGCCTTGACTACCTGCTAAGACATATGAGGGCAGACGGGATGCTAATGGGAGGCAGGGGTCACAAGCAGAAATGAATTGCACAGAAAACCCCAGAATCTCATTTGAGTTTTAACCTCCTCCCAGGAACGGCCTTTATTTCAGGGGCTGCCATTCCCCTCCCTGGCTTTGCTGCCCCTCCTCCATGCCCTTGTTCACCCCCTCATGCAAACAACCACCTGCCCCAAACATTCAAAAGCTGGACAGCAGGTGGAAAGAGAAGGAAATCCAGGGGTTGGGAGGCTGCGTGATAAGGGCTCCTGGGGGCTGTGCGCATTGCACGGTGCTTGTAATCCCGTTTTCTGGGAGAGGGATTTGAGGCAGGAAAAGAGCACATGATACGCAGCATTTTGAGAACGGATTCAGGAGGGGCGGTGAGATGCTTGACCTTGCCATTAAGAATTGCAACCCTAATACATCTGAAAGGCAGCCCAGGGATGAGACTTTGTTGAGGGCTCCATCTATGCCCAGTCCTGGGCTAAATGCTTTGTACACAGTATGTTCCTTGGAAGGTGTTTTCAAATTGTTTTTAAAAAAACATCTGAACCCTTATCAGTAAATTTTGTGAGCACTCCCAATACATGCACATGTATCTATGTGTAAGTTATCTAGATGCTATTGTTTATTTTTTTTAAATATATTTTATTGATTTTAGAGAGGAAGTGAAAGGGAGAGAAAGATAGAAACATCAACGATGAGAGAGAATCACTGATTGGCTGCCTCCTGCACACCCCCTACAAGGGAACGAGCCCGCAACCCAGGCATATGTCCTTGGCTGGAACTGAACCTGGGACCGTTCCGTCCGCAGGCGACACTCTATCCATTAAGCTAAACCAGGCAGGGCTAGATGGTATTGTTTAATGTATTGTGTATATTATAATGTATGCACAGCTATATGTATTTTAAAAGAGTGAGAAAAATAAAAAGACACAGAGCTTATAATGTGTACACTCTGCATCCCCAGAGAGTCTTGCTAGGTGCTCACAGCCCACTCTGCCAGTTTCTGCTCCTCACAGCCTTCCTGATAGGTAGATGCTCCTGCCTGTTAGTCACTTAGTAGCTGGCTCAGTTATCAGGTTACTGTGGTGGTACAGCTCACATTTATTTTAATGATTAATATTAGAAATGTGGGGGTCTTTATTTAGAAGTTTGGTAATGTTTTTGTGACCAGAAATATACCATAGGAACTTAACGCTTGTCTCTATCACTTAGCTGGAGGTAAAAGTGGTTTCATTATACGTTGTTTCCCTGAAAGATGCCATTTCCAGGGACCTAGCTATGATGATTAAGTGAAAATTTACTGTCTAGGAAGAAATGGAGTACATATCGGGTTTGGTGCTAGCTTTGATTTCAGATCCACTGGGGGGACTTTGAGTGCTCATATTCCCCGTGGAGGGGGCGTGGGGGCTATGCATGATTATGTGGAGAGTTTGCTTGGAGCTGATTTTGACCATGAGGAAATGAGTCTGTCAGCAAAAGGCAACTTGCTAAGGATGAGGCACAGAGACTGGGTCTTCGATAACCTCACGAAGTCCCTGCCCTAGACCAGGAACCACCTACCTCCAGGCTATTAAATGTAGTTACTGCTTAAGCAGCAAGATGGGTATTTTTTTATTTGCAGACAAAGCTTCCTAACTACACAGTCTCCATTTCTCCTATTGTAATCAGCATCTTCCATCCTCATTTCATCACTCTATCAGTTTCTCTCTGCGCCTCAGTCTATATAACTTTTATGGAAACAGGCTTGGTCCCCATGACATAAGAAGTTGTTTGACCCAAAGATCTTTCTCCAGCTATGCATTATTTCCTTAACTCTCTTCTATTTTATCTCTCCCAGCTGTATTACTATGTGTGGGTTTGGATGTTTATAAGGGCTTGTGTCTTTCCTTTGCAGTTCTGCCCACACCAGCCCTTTCACGGTTCCCAAAGCTTGCCTTCTTTGGAAGCAAGTGTCATTCCTCTTCTAGGTCCTACCTCAGGGCCCATGTACTGGCTGCTTCCTCTCCCCACATCGTTGCCTGTTTGGCTCCTTCTTGTCCTCAAGTCTCAGCCCAGATGTTACCATCTCAGGAAAGTCTTTTCTAACCTGTGTACCTCCACCACTGCAACGCCATTTTTATTTTTATTTTCATAGAACTGACCTCTATCTGAAATTATCTTGTTTGTTCATGTAACTTGTTCATTCTTGCCTCATCCACAATGCACACTACACAAGAGCAGGGACCTCATCTGTCTTGAGCTTCATTTTAACAGCAGCACCTAGAATGTGGCACATAGTAGGAGCTTAGAATATCCTATCTAATAAAAGAGTAAAATGCAAATTGACCATGCCTCTCACTACACCCACAAGCCACACCCGCCAGCCAATCAGGAGCGAACATGCAAATTAACCCAACCAAGATGGCTGCAGCCATGGAGCTGCAGCAAACAGGAGGCTTGGGTTTCCCCGACAATGGAGGAAGCTAAGCTTCCCTGTCGCCCTGGCCGGCCCAGGCCTACACTCAAGGCTACAAAGTTTCAATTATAGAAGATAAGTAAACCCCAGATACTAGGGCCTCCGCTTGGGTCGCTGGGGGGTGTGGCCAGCCTGCAAACCACCACAGGCCCCTCACCCAGGCCGCCCCATGCCCCAAGGGAACCCCGACCCTGATCTGGGACACCCTTCAGGGCAAACCAACTGGCCCCCACCCATGCACCAGGCCTCTATCCTATCTACTAAAAGAGTAATATGCAAATTAACCATCACTCCAACACACAAGATGGCTGCCCCCATGTGGACACAAGATGGCCACGACAAGATGGCTAGTAGGAGAGGGCAGTTGGCAGGCAGAAGTGATTAGGGGCAATCAGGAAGGCAAGCAGTTGGGAGCCAGCAATCCTGGATTGTGGAGAGGGATGTCCGACTGCCCGTTTGAGCCCAATTCAGGTAGGATCAGGCCTAAATGGGCAGTTGGACATCCCTTGAGGGGCCCCTGATTGGAGAGGGTGCGGGCTGGGCTGAGGGATCACCCCCCTGTGCACGAATTTCGTGCACCAGGCCTCTAGTATTAATATAACACATGGGTAAAAGAAAGTGTATAGGGAGCTCCCTTTTATGTTAGAACAGATGCTGCCCAATTTATAATCACTGAATAAAGCCAATAAGATCATTAAAAACTTTTTAATAAAAAAAAATGAATGAATGGAGATGAAGGACCTGCTAATGAGAGTCCCTAGTTCTGTTCCCCAGCAGAATATTTCAGGGTGTATCAAATGGGGATACTAAACGGCAAAGTGATCAGCAATTCTAAGCAAGTGCTGGATAAACATTGTACTATCATTAACTTTCTATAATTTGATATTCTAACTTAGAAGAACATATATTAACATTATTATTCTCATTGTGATGAGACTTATTTTGAAAACATTTTAACAACAAACACTATTAATAAAAAAGAATAGTTATAATGTAAGTATAGTATTAGGATCTAAAACAGGAAGAATTGCTTTATGAATTGACACTCCCTCCCTTATAACCCCCTACCTAGCAGAAACCTATACTCGCCTAGAGAACATATTGCTGCCCTTATTTGTTTACTGTTTTGTTCCCCATTCACCTGAAAACCCCTGAGGGAAGGGACTATGCCTGGAACAGCTTCGATCCAAAGCACAGTGACATATGGCAGGTACTTCATAAATGTTTTTTGAATGATGATCCTAATTTAATGTGCATTACACAAGTATTCCCTTGGCATAGTTCACTCTACAATTACAATGACATTAAAAAAAACCCACAAACCTTTATAATCCCATGAAATTCTGTGATATCTGGGTTTGGTCTTTGGAAGATATCTTTATCATTGTTACCATCATTACCATTTCATTCTTTCTTACTTTCTTAAGATGTATTCTCTCTTCTCGCAGTTTTATGCCTGAATAAGCAGCAAAATCAAGAAGGGATATTATGACCTTGCCTGAAAGGCATCGATAAAATCGCTGGAAAGAAAGAGGTAGGATGCTTTAGTTTTATTTGTAGAAGAAACTGATGTGTGTCAATAATACTGACAGTAATATGGAAGGAGGCATAATTACAAATGGCAGAGGGACATTTAGACTGAAAGTTTGGAACTCCCACAGAAAAAACACACACTCCTTCCTGCACAGAGAGGGGCATTTGATGGGAACTCCCCCAGGGGAGAGGTGAGGATGCTATTGTTCATGTCATTTAAGACAACCTGGAGGATGAAAGAGCAGTTATTGCTTAGAGTTTGTGGAATGTCAGCAGTGTAGTTAGATAAAGGACAAAAGCCTGTCCAGCCCCAGGTTACAGTCCATGGGCTGAGAGGACACAATGGAGCCCATTACCTGTGACCTCTCTGAGATAGTAGAATCTTTGGTCTGGTTTTCAGGCCCTTATTAGTGATAGAAAGCTTCTGAGGCTAAGGTGCAAGGAACAGAGGAATGGAAGGATCACCGCTGGAGTAGGGAGAGGTTGCCTAGGGGAAAGAAAGACAAAAGCAAGCTGGACACACAAAAAGAAAGACTGAGGAGTCCGGGAAGCAAGGAAAAGTTTGAAGTCCAAAGAAATTTAAAAATTCAGAGCCCTGGATTTTATGAGCACCCAGTGGGCAAAGGATAAGGAAAATTGCCCACACAGGCCTGCACTGGGCAAGATCTGGTGAATGAGGTGTGCACTGCTGAGCAGAGAAGAGGCAGAGTTTAATTTGCCTCTGGGTCTGCTCATTCCCTTCTCTTCAATCTTGATTTGATGATATTTCTGACTTCATCACTGACTTTTCTTCTTCCTAATGGTCTTAGGTGAGACATTGCTTATCTTCCCTAGATATATCTTCCAAAGCAGTCAGTTCAATTCAGTAAACACTTACTGAGTCAAAGCAAAACCCAAAACAACTACAACCTCAGACCCTTAGAGATGGCAGAGGTCATTGTGAAACAGGAATTTGGGGGGATGAAAAAGAGAGGTTTTAGGAAATTTGAGGAATTTTGGAAATTAAGAGGACCATGGAGGAAGCACAGGGCTGCAGAGCAACAGAAGGTACATTTCCATAGAATAGGGGAGCTGAAAAGCTGCAACAGGTACATTTCCATAGAATGAGGGAGCTGGGAACAGCAAAAAGGTCTATATTTACAAAATAAAGGGAAGGAAGCCCTTCATCCAGAAGGAGAAGAAGAAAGCCCAAAGGGAATAGGAAAACAATAAGGAAGGAGGAGGAGAACCTCACATGTCCTTTGTGAGGTTCAACCTTTGAGCACAGGAGTTACCATAGTAACCAGTCCAAGGGAATAGTGACCAAGCAGAGGGGAATATCAAGGCACCAGGATCTGCAGCCTTTATAAGCCATAGGGGAAAGGACCTCAGTGAGACCCTTTCCCCCTCCCTACGTGGGAGTACATTCTGTGGGACTCTTTCCCTCTCCCCATATGGGCGTCTGTACTTGTTCTTCAATAAATCTCCACCTTTGCTATACCATTTTCTGTCCGTGGATTCATTCTTCGATTCTGGTAGACAAAGAATCAGGGTTCCAGACCAAAAATTCCATTTCAATTGCATCTAAACTCCCGTCTTCACCTAAGGATTGCCTAGTTCCTGTCTGAACACATCAAGTGATGGGAAACTCACTATCACCCAAGGAAAACTATTCTGTCTTCAGAGAGCTCTATTAGAAAAATATTCTCCATGCTGGCCAAAATATCCCTACATAAGATAAATCCTATTCCTTGACCCTACATTAATATCTTGAGGTTATAGGAGCTAACACAACAGCTCTTCCCCCTGATAGCTCTTCGGATATTGGAAGCTGTCATATTCCCTTGAGTATAAATTTATCTAAGCCGGGCATCACCAGTTCCTTTGATTGCTCCAAATATAACAGAGTTAAGTCCCTTTTGAGGTTGGCCACTCTCTTGAATGTGGTCAAATTAATCTTAAAGTGTGGGGCCTTAATCCAGTCTAGCCATCAGAGTAGAGCAGGAGGACTATCACCCCTTTCTTTGGGACTTCATTCTCTATTAACATACCTTGCACTTTCATTGACTTTGGCAGCATCTCACCATTGACTCACATTGGTAGCTTAGTGTCAGCTTTAGCTTGTACTTTTTAAGAAAATGTAGTCACCTCTCCCTCATCTTATTGCAAATTTGTTCTCTATACTCATATATAGGGCTTTGGTTGTACCCATATAATACTTCATTTTGTTAAAATTTCCCCCTAATTTCAGCACACAAAATTACTTTGGAATATAGATAGTATATTCTATGTTGCTAACCTTTAATCATTCACTTATAGCCTGAGTGAAATAGGGGCTTCTTGTTTCTGCCTTAAGATCCATCACAACTTGATATATCCCAGAGAAAAGCAAAATCAACCTTTTCAAAGCACTAAAGAATTACCAAGTCATGGTAACTGATGGTCTCTTGCGGGGATATCAAAAGAAAGCATTGCATCATACACTCTTAAAGCCTTCCTGAAGACCTCTTTTGGTGACTGATGCTTATGTCCCTCCAGGATCCCCATCTTCACAGCCTTCCCTCTACATGGCAGCTCTCCTCACTTCCCCTCCCCTCCCAGGCTGCTGTTCCATTCTTCTCCCCATCACCGAATCTTTTCTTTCTGGAGAGCCTTATATATTTTCAAGTGTAGGTCAGTTAAGCTTCTTTCACATTTTTCAGCCCTCATCATGATGCTCCAAGTCAACACCAGATGATTTATCAACACCAAATATGCCCAATACTAAGCAAAGGTTTCTTTCTCCTTAGAAAGAAGGAGGATTGTCATTGCTTAGGTTTAATTTTTTTTTTGTTTATTGTAGTCATAGACAAATTTGATGACCATACCTCCTTCATCTTTATCCAAGTTATTAGTGAATCTGTTGAAAAGGATTCGTTTGAGAACAGCTCTCATACATATTCCAAGAAAACTCCCCTCCAGGTTGTCTTTCATTCATTAACAAACACCTCTGGGGTTTAGCTATTTAAGTCAGTTAATCCGTCCAGCCCACATTGCTCCATGTTCTACAAGGGTTTTATTAAAGCATCTATCAAAAGCCTTGATGTGATTTAGATATTCTCTTACGTTTCCTTGATCTAAAAGCCTCCTCACCTTGAGTTATGGAACCAGGACAGCCTGGAAGGGTTAGTCCTTTGCGATCCCAGGCCTATTCCTAGTAATCAGCATGTCATTTTCTAAATAATCACATGTCTACTTTTTACTGAACCAATGGTTAATATCTGGGCCAAACTCATTTGTATTTTTCAGAACTTACATTATTTTCATTTTTTTGCAAAACTGGTTTGGCATTTACCTGTCTTTAGTCTTTCTTCACCTCTCCCTGCAGAGTTCTTAATGATATTCATAACTCAAAATGAAGCTTTCGCCGTTAATATCTAAGTGTTTCTTGACTTCATCATATTTTTAGCCTGTACCATTTGTAGGTGTTAATGACCCCAGTGTAGAATAATACTGCCTTTGACTTGGTTTAAAGTTTTAGCATGGAAAGGGTATTCTGGGTCATCCTTGGAACCCCCCTCTAATCAGTTAGTGCCAAGTAGGATGCTGGCTGGTTTAGGAAGTGAGAGAGGAGGTCTCATTCTCTGGATGCTTACCCCATCACGCCGGCAGACAGGCTGCTGTGTGACCTTCATGGCAGCCCACAACGAGGAGCAGGATGGAGTAGATAGCTGGAAACTAGAACAAAGGCAAGCTTGAATGTGATACAGATGGGGCGGAGGAGTGGTTGGCTGGATTCGAGAGGAGAGAGAGAGTGGAGCACTAGTGATATGATGAAGATGCTTTTAGCAGCAGCATTTTTTTATTCCTTTTTAACTAGCTTTAAAAAAATGGAGCATGTAATACTTGCACGTGGTGAAATGTCGAAAGGAACAAAGGCTATACGATAACACAACAAAATATATATCACCTTGGCTCCCACTCTGAAGTGGCTGGTGTGAAGTTTTTCATGTATCCTTCCACAATGTTCTATGTGTATATATAAGCTTATCTAGATATGCACACTATTCTCTATATTCAAATATATGCAAATATATACACAAATGCACCATGATGCACTTTGTTGTTGTTGTTGTTTTCAGGGCATAGATTACATAGATTTAGTTCATTTGTGTAAGATCTGCCCCATATTCTATTATATGGGTGTACCATAATTTTAACAGTGCGTTGAGAAAATGAAAATAGAGTTGTTTCCAGGGTACTAATCTTAAGTTTGAAGTGGAGGGAGTAAACGACAGGTGTTAAAAGATTTGCATTTTGGATCCCTTGGTTCCCTGAGATATGTCCCTTGAACTCCCCCTTGCCTCTGTTTCCCAGAAGGAGATCACTCTCCTTCTTGATTCCAGTGTCAAAAATAAGAGATAAGGCTCCTTAAATGTGGGACTTGGGAAAAACAGTGAACTGTGGATGCACTAACATTTTCTTATCACCTAGAGGTGGGATGTGGGTGAAAAGAAATCCTTCTTGTTGGTGTATTTGCTGGTGCCTGTGAACAATCAGCAGAGCAGCTAAGCAGGCCTGGTCCAGGCTGACTTATCTTACCCTGGCCCTTGGCTGGCCCTGCCCAGGGAGTGCTGCTAAATGGTTAACAACTGGCTCTCCACAAAACAAAAGCTCTGGTTTGTCGTGTGTGCTGATTCCTATGCTGTACACACTCTCCCCATGGCTGGTTTCCAGTGATCAGCCTGGCATCGCTGTGTACAGAAGTGTGTGTGGGTGGGGGCGGGGGGGGCGGTTTGCACACTGGCTCTCTCCAGCCCTTAGGCTGCCACACATCACTGTGGCCTTGGGCTGCGAGGGGACTCCACAAGGGCCACCAGCATCTGCAAAGCCTGTAGTCAGTAGCAGTGCTTTGGGAGGACGTCCTTTAAAAACAGAGGGAAGAGAATGGGGCCAGGAGAAAGAGGTCAGAGACAGAGTCCTGGAGGGGACGTTAGGGAGGGAAGAGGGCACCGTGGGCCTATGCACTATCTCAGGAAATCCCCGAGGCACAGTCCATGGCTCTCCTTCTACTCTGACTTACCATAGGCAACTCCTTCCCGTCCTCTTCTTCCTCGTTGTTCCCTTTCTTCCTCCAGAAGCAGCCGAGGGCTGAGGAGATCCCTGAAGCCCACGGTGATGTGAGCAAGTCTCCATGGGACACTATGTGGAGGGGAGACTGCATGATCAGCTTCCAGCGCTTCTGTTTCCAGGTCCTTCCATCAACAAGAAGAGGACGTGACCTCCCTCCTGTACTAAAAGCATAAGGGTCAGGCTCAGGTGTAGAGAACATTTTTAGCATCATAGGGACTGGTGCTCTCTGGAGTCCACTCAGTCTGCCCTCGAAGAGGCTCCCTGTGAGAGGCAGGGGAGGGGACAGACAGCTTGTTAAGATGACCAGGGTCCAGCACAGCTTCCCGCCTCACCGCTGGGTGTTCCTGAGGCTGACAGTCTGGAACGGACCCTACCCAACTAAGTGTGAGTGATAGACTTGAGCATTCCAGTTCCCGGGAGGGTTTTCTCATGTCCCTTCACCCACTGAGGTATGCTAAGAGGCTTGACGAGGAGCTCTGAAGAGAGTTCCTGGCAGGGCATGTACGGGTGCCTCGTCCTGCCCAGTATGACCCATACTGTGCATTCACCATGTCCCCCTCCATAGTTCTTATTCTGAAGCCATGTGGGCTTAAATAATAAGAGGAAGAGGGCAAGGTCAGGGGAATGAGCCCCTCTCTGAGTCACTGTCTTCAGTAGTCATTGCTACCTAACAAGTCACCTCCAAATATCTGTCAAAAAACAACATCTCATCTCTGTTCCACGACATCTGGAGCCTCATTTGGAAGACTGGATTGGGACTGGAAGACCCTCTTCTCAGATGGCTCACTCATGGGATGGCAAGTTGGTGCTGGGTTGGTGGGAAGCCTCAGTCCCTCTCCCCGGGCCGCTTGAGGGTCCTCCCCACACGACGGCTTTCTTCTCCCAGAGACAGTGATCCAAGAGAGCATGCGAGAGCTGCAGTGTCCTTGATGACCTAGCTTTAGAAGTCACACACTGCCACCCACATCAGCTCTGGCTCAGTGCAGGAGGGGATTGCATGAATGCCAATTGGTGAGGATCATTAAGGCCATTTTGGAAGCTGCTACTGTGGTCACTTAGAAGGTTATCCTCAGACCACCTGGCAACCAGCAAAGGAATGTACATTACCAGACAAGCATGGTCGACCCACCCGCACAAGCCCAACTTCAATACAAGGCAACAACTTGCGGCCCTTGACTTGTTGTGTCCCAGTCAGAGGGGCCAAGGGACCCCTCTAAGCTACTCAGCAAGTGAAACCAAGACGAAGCCTTCATGCAGGGGCCCCGGACAGCATCTAGTCCTGGAATTAATGCACCCCATGGAACTGCACATCTCTTGGGATTGAGCCCCTAGGAAGTGTCACACTGAAGTGACCACTTTTCTTGTAGCAGATATGGAACTGGCCAGAGCTGGGACTCAGCCTCCCCACTAACTTTTCATTCCTATATTTGAAAAGACAAGCTTGTTTGCTGAAAGAGAAGGAAGCCTTCTGGAGAAGGGTGCAAAATAAGGGATTTAGGGAGGACTGGGCATAAGACTAGGACTAAGGGAAGCATGGGAGCTGTTTTAGGGCCCAAAGGAGCAAGGTTCATACTGTGTGTGAGTTGGGGCATCCTCCCCAGCTTGGCACTAGCTCCCTGTGTGGCCTGGGACGTCGCAGTGAGCAGCAGGCTGTCTGGGTGGCATCAATGCAGAGATGTTCTTTTACCAAATGACTTGTGGGCTGTGGACTTCCATGACAAGACTCATGGAGAATTACATGATAGACTTGTTCCTAAGCACACCACCCCTGGGGGTCTCTGACATAGCGGGGGGGGGGGGGTGGGGGGGGTGGGCGGGGGTTGTCAGTGGTAGCCAAGTCTTGCTTGAGCAGGAGAAGGCTGAAATTTAGAGGTTCATATTGTCGTGCCTAGAAAAACTGTAGACAGTTTAGGTCTACTAACAACAACCAGCCACCAAGTTCAAGGTACAATTAGGAACTGTGGTGGTGCCCCTCCCTCACGCTCCTCCAAGGGCAGTCACTTCTCCAACCCTTGGGTTAGAAGCTTATTTAACCCCCTTAGGAAACGGAAGAAAGGACCCTGTTTCAATGGACTGAGAATCTTGAGAGCAGCTGTTACATCTTGAAATGGCAGCTTTCAAGGAGGATGCAGGTTGAAGGCTACTGGAGTGTGCAGTGGACATGTGGTGACACACCCAGAGAGCAGGGGTTGTTGGGGACTTGGGGCCCTTCTTTCTGCCTGCAACCCTGGCCTGGGCATCTAGCCCTCTGCCCAGGGCTCCTCCCTCTCAGTCTCTGCTGTTGGGATAGATAATGTTGATATTTCTGCTCTCCTGCAGGTGGCGCCACAATTTAGGTTTTTAAGCTGTTGACTGGTGCTGTTTTCATCCAGGGCGCTGGGCTCTGTATAAAACCCAGCCCTGGGGCCAGCTCTTGGGGGGGCGGCGGGGGGGGGGGGATTCTCTATAGCACCACCAGGCTCTGGTAATTTATTTAATGAACAAATCTGGCTTTTGTCAACTTAAATAGCAGTTCTGTTCCTAGACTAATAAAACAGTGATAGCTAAGTGAAGGGAAACTTAAGGATTTCTTCTCTCCCATAAAATCTGGCCCTTTTATATAGCCGTGAGAGATGAGCCAATATTTCCCCCCTCAAACTCCTCAGTAAACCACAACCGAATTGCCACAAAAACAGCTTCTTTGGAAACTGGGCTTTACACAACAATATGCCAGTTAGCTTCTCCCTCATGTGGCCATGGGGACAACAATGACCTATCCAACTTCCTAATTGGGCCAGGGGTATGGTGGGTGACTTACAGACCCACTGTCAGCAAGGGAGCACTGTGTCTCTCTTTGCCCCTGACCAGCTGGCAGAGCGGGGGGAGATGAGAGAGCCAGAAGGATTGTACCTAATAGCGAATCCCACTTTGAACTTTTAAAGAGGCTGCCTTTCTCAATGCCTTTCATAGCAAAGAGTCAAGAGTCAAGATAACAGAGGACCTTCCCGAGCTCACTGTATTGTGCCATTTAAAAAAAGATGTCCTGAAAAGCTGTGCTAATTCCTTATGTGTGTATTGCACCTACGTGAGAGTTTCCAAGTGCATGACTAGATAGCATCTTCTTTGAATATCAAGATCTCTAAGGGGTAAATGGGTCAGGTGAAAAGAGAGAGTGCCCCAAATTACAGAACTGCTGGAGACAGGACGAGGACCCGGGTCTTCTAACTTCCAGCTCCTACTCATCCCACCCCATCCATCCCACTCTTCAATTGTGAGAGAAGGTTCCAAGGGGCTTGGATTTTTTAAAATGATAATTAACAATAACTAAAGGAAATCAGGCCCCACTGTGTTGCTAGTGTGGCCCTGCCTGTTCTTACTTACAGTGACTTTGTAACTGTCCCTGCAGCACCCCTTTCACCGGGTTAGTAAGTGGAAGGGAAGGGAAGGAAAAGGCAGTTGGCCATATGGCCCCACTAATGACAGGAGAATTGGCTGGGGCCCCTCACCTGCGCATTGTTGAGCCAGCTATTTGCCTCATTTCTTCTCTGTCATTGGGCTCTGTTACTACTCTTCAGGCACCACATGGCATTCATTTCTCTGAATGAAAATAAATGACACCACACACTAGGCAGGAGATAAAGAATAATAAATATATTTTATTTGCCACCTCTAAAAAAAGTCTTTGACTTCTCATCCATCCATCAGAAAAGGGCTCACCAGCTATATTCACCCATAGACACACATGCATGCATGTACACACATAGGCTACAAGGGTGAGGGGAAATCAAGCTGTATTAAAAATACATGCTAGAGATGGAAGCAGAGCTGTTTGCTCACTCCCTTTCAGCATTTTTATGGCATACTCTGAAGCCAAGTGGCACACAGACATTTGAAAGGTCCGCCTTCCACCGCCTTCTCCCTGCTTTTATTGAACCATATCCCTTAAGTAACCCATTAGGGTTTTTATGGTGTGATCTGGGCTGTCACCTCAGGGAAAGGCCTGTGATGGCCCCATGAGCAGTTGTAGAAAAGATACCTCAAAGCTGGATCAGCATAACAATCTTATAGGAGCGTGAGTACGGTGACCTTAAACTTTGTTTCCTGGGCACCATGCTTGTCTCCACCCCAGTGCCAGTCCTGCCTAGAAAGACATTTGGCCCTGGGCTCCCTTGTCCATGGCTTAAGTCCAACAAACAGCCCCATTGAGTTATTTTGTTATGTGTTTCTCTGGACTTTCGAAACTAACCTGATATTGTGTACTTTATCTAGAGTCTGGGATCCAGTGTTTCTGAGAAAGAGGAACCAGATCAATGTATTAACACAACCTAATAAGATAACTCCTTGCTGCTCTCTGGGCCATGCAGTACTCAGTAGAGAAGCAGAGGCTAAAAGGGCTCCACTCTGTCTCCTGGAAACTCTTTAACCAGACAGCGAGTGTCTGCTTTCCTCCACCCACCTCCTGCGAGCCAAGCTTCAGTGAGGCCCTATCTCGGTGGGCCCTGTCTGACCTGACCTGTGTGTGCTGCCCACCTTACTCTTGTAACGCCGATAGCTCACAGCTCGTTTTAATGTCTCCCCAGTTTACAACTCTGATTTCTGTGAAAACATAACCACTACAGGAAGGTGTAGGAATTTATGCTCTTGTCAGTCATTTCCACCTAAAGGAAGATTCTGAGATGTTGTGATGGGAGGACCAGTAGTGGGTGGGAAGTTGCTGGGTGTGGGGAAAAGGAAAGTGGAAGAAGAGAGAGGAGAGGTAGGAGGTCAGACACCAGTGGCTCCTCTGGAGGGTCATCCTTCATTGCTGCCCTTCCCAGGAGGTACGTAGTGGACATAAGTGATGGTGCCACTCCTCTGGGACTATGGTGGGGTGGGGGTGGGGGTAAAGAGATACATAGTGTTTGATACATAACAGTGGGAATCCCTTGGGCTTCTCCTGATGGGTGGAGCACAATCCTAGAAAGGTCCAGGGAGGTTTCACAGGCAGTGCTGCCCACGTCTCATCCTGGCTTCTTTCACAATGTTTTCAGCAAAAACACAAGGGTTTCCAAGAAGAGAGGAGCCAGATCAGCCTCTAAATATAAACAAAACTAGATAAGTTAGGTTAATCTACGAAGCAAGCTTCGGTCCTTGGTTACCATGCGGGGGTGGAGGGGGGGGGTGGGGATGCCAACAGGGGGTGTCTTGGTGGGACCATGAAGTTGGGCTCTGATCAGGAATAGGTGCGTACACCTGTGTCAGCTCTGAATACTTGGGGGTCCCTGGGACCGTCAGCGCCACGAATCTGTGAGTACCTCATTGCGAGTGCGCGCCCTATGTCCGTGTCACCATATGTGCACCCCTTATGTCCCAAGTCGCCACTGGCAGGGTCGCTCGGTGCGGGCTAAGGGGACAAGACCGGTGTCCGCCAACGTCCGTGCCCTGGAGCGCAGGCCAGGCGAGCGGAGGCAGGCGCAGAGTGTAGGGAGTCGCCCCCTGCCCCCTCTGCCGGCCGCTCTTGGTCCGTCTAGATGTCAGCCGCGAGCTCCCAGCCTGCCAGAGCGAGCCAGAGAGGGAGCGGCGGGCTGCGGGGAGGGGAGAAGGCAAGGCGAGGGAGGGAGGCAGGGAAGCAGGGAGGGCGGGAGGGAGGAGAGGAGGACCCAGAGAGCGCCTGGCAGCTGGAGTTTTTGCAGCGCTTGGCCGGGCTTCAATGCACAGCAGCAGCGAGCCGCGGCGGCAGCAAGCAGCCCGGGAGCTCCGGCAGCGGCTGAGCCAGCGGCGGCCCCGCTCCCTGCCCCCTGCAAACTTTGCGAGCAGCCCGCCCGGGGGGCCGGGGGCGAGCACGGGAGGCCCGGCTCGGCCCGGGGCCGCGCTCTCTGCCGCCGCAGCGTCAGCCGCCACTGCCGCCACAGCCGCAGCCCCGCGCCTCCCCGGGGAGCAGTCGGCGGCTCCCGCGGCCCCCCAGTCCCGGCCCCTCGGCACTGCCCGGCCAATCCCCCAGCAGGGGCGGGGGCAGCAGCGGCGCGGCCGGCCGCGGGCTGCCGGGGAGCGGCCGCCGCTGCCCAGGGAGGCGCGCAGAGGCTCGGAGAGCGCTCCCGGCGGGTCCCCAGCACACTCGCCGCGCCCGGGCAGCGGCCCGACCGGGCGAGCATGGGCGGCGCGGAGTGACGCCGCCGTGCCCGCTTGGCATCAAGGACATTCAGCCTGCGGGGGTGGGGACGAAGGGGGACAACCCCGTGTCGCCACCGCAGCCCCCCAGAGCCACTACTGCTGCTGCTCAGGCTCCGGGGTTGGGTGGAGGAAAGGGGTTCTTGAAAACGATCCACATTTTCCGACCTTTTTGTTGGACATTCCGCCCACCTTGGACACTGAAAGAGGAGCTGTCAAGCCTTGCAGACTCCGATTTCGCCCTCCGTTTTCCTCGTCTCCTCCCGGGTTCCTAGCGCCTCGGTGGAGTATTTGCGTTCGGGCTGGGGCTGGAGGAGCAGCCACACGCGCGCACACGCACACGTTTAGAGGAGGGCGAGAGGCAGCGGCACCGGCTCCATCTGCAGTGTCAATGCGGCGCTCCTGCTGAAGGAGGCAAAGCGACGCTTCCAGGTAAGGAGCCGGCGGGCGGGCGGGCGGGCGGCGGGACAGCGCGGGCAGAGATGCCCGGCTGGGTCCCCGAGTCCTCGGCTGCTCCGGAGCCAGTCCCCTGCACGCACGCACACACACAAATACACACAGGCACACACCGCGCACAGGCACCTGCCCACCTCGCACCTGGACCCCCGCGGAGGTGCCGCGCAGCCAGGGCAGGTATTTCTCGTGTGTGTTCTCTGACGCTCCCAGACCCAGACTTCTCTCACCCCGGACTCTCAGGGTGGAATTCTGTGTATGACTGCCTCTCCCTCCCACCGGGCAGGGAGATTTTTTTCAATTCCCAGCCCCTTGCATCCCTAGCTGGTTTTAAAAAAGGATAAGTAATGGGAGATCTTGGGGACCCTCTCAGTGTGATTTCTGCTCCGTGGCTTTTGAACACCTTGGGATCTTAATGGTATATGGACCGCCAGGTATTCAGACAAATTTGGAGAGCGTGGTGCCCAGCGCGCGGGGAGGAGGCCACATAGGCGGATGGGGCTGCAGTTCTGTAGGGCGGTGCATGTGGAACAGACTGCGTTTCCCCAGTAAGAGGCAGCACAATCGCTTTTCTGAAGCGTGGCACTGCTTCCCCGGGAATGCATGCGCCAGGATTTCGGGCTTAAGCGCCTCTTGGGGGGTGTGTGTTGCTTATCAAGGGAGGGTGTTGGGTCACATCCTCCATAGAAGGTATGACCTACTCATGTCTTCAGTCCTGGGCAGCACCAAGGCGACAGGGCTTAAGGACACAGGACTTGGGTCTCCCCTTCACCTTCCTCCCCTTTCTCTGCAGGGTACTGGAAAGATCACCCATGTCTCTGGCTAACAACTGTCACATGCCTTTCAAGGTGTGTGTCTGAGAAAAAGATCTAGGAGTGAGGATTCAGGAGGGTGCAGTGCAGGAAGGAAGGGAGGAGGGTCCCCCTCTCATGACGACCTCATCAGTGCCCACCCTATAAGGAGACAAGGCATTCTTGGGTCTGCCAGGGTCCCCCAGAGCTGGGCTGCTCCTGACCGTGTAGACTCACTCTCCAGGAGCCTGTGGTTCGAGGTTCTAGCTCCCGGAAGCTATTCCGTACCTTTTCTCCCTGGGTGGAGTTTCATAGGCTGCTCATTTTCAAACTTTTTCTGGAGGAGGTAGGAGGTGGTTGTGCTCCAAAAGTGCTTTTCCACAGGTCCCATTTGGGGGTCAAAGAGCAATTCATTCAGGGCTTAGTTGTTGAAAGAAGAACGCGAGATCCAAATAAAATATGATTTTGGAATTGAACATAAATATAGCAAGGTCCCGTGGTTTCTACAGCTTTCTCTTGTTGGAGTACCTTGTTGGTCAACCTGGGAATAAATGGAATAAGCTTGCACCCGCTCTACAAGATCCTATGCTCAGAGTGTCCTACAAACCCACCAGTGGAAAAAATACTGTCTTGTGAGTCTTCCAGAACATTAGAGGAAAGAATCAACACTCTTTCAACAAGAGGAACTCAGTGCTGGGCACTGGCTTTGGTTGATTCTGCAAACCCCAAAGATGGGTGCTGAAATTAAGGGCTCTCTTCACACCGCCATCTCTGCTATTTTCAAACTCTTGCAAGCTACTGGAAAGGTCTCTGGCCGGGCCAGGGAGGAGAAGAGCAGACACCCCGGGAGGGAGATTGTATTCCGGCTGTGTGCTGTGTGAGCTGCCCTTTGATTGATTGAAAAGGGTAGATGGAATAAAGCAAGGCTGTCACAATGGGGAGAACCCAGTAGGGGGAAGAAACATTATTTTCCTTTTAAGAATGGTGGGTGAGTGTATTCACACACGTTCTCAAAGAACCTAGCTATATGCGGTCAGCCTGTCCAACCATAGGTGGCAAGGGGACCCACCTCTGTCTTCCGGGCTATGGGAGAACTGGAGCAGTTTCACAAGCACGCCCCTTGAGAGCGTGGCTGGGGAGGTCCCCCGTATGTGTAGAGCAGCACATGGTTTTCAGCAGAAATAGTGAGTTCCAGCAACGGGAGTGGCTCCCAGGTAAACATTCCCCCAGGGGACCTTGAAGGGGCAAAAAGCTGGGGTACAGAGCTTCCTGAAATGTCTGTGCCTCTTCCACATGTCTGCTCCTTTCTCTGCTGCCCTCTCTACGCTCTTTCCTTTCTCAGATATTTGCAGCCTCAGGATATATCATTTGAATGCAAAGCCAGCAGTCATTATGCTGCTTATAAGCTAATGGTTTTTAAACATGGTTCAAAAATCCCCACACTTTCTGCACTCGGTGTTAGGTACCAATCTGGTTTCTAGGACAAAGCAGGCATTAGTTAACATCTGTGTAAAGCTGCGTGTACAGCATCCAATTTTCCCCAGACTCTCCAGCCAGCCCTGGAGCATGTCACATTGTCACTCTCCCTCTCCACCACGCCTCTGTGATCTTCCTTTTACATTCTCCGGGATCTTCTCACTCTGGGAGGACTTGCACTAGAAAACCCCCAGTCATGGACGCTTCCTTTCTGCAGAGCTTTGCTGCGGGTGAGCTGGGCTCTAGGCAGCTCTGCTGTGAGGACGAGGGCATGGGTTGCCCACAAACTGTTCCTTCTTGCCCACTCTGGTGCTTGTTTGGGCCGGACTCTGTCCTCCCAGGACTTCATCCTGGATGCCCACCAACGCTCTGCAAACATTTCCGGAGGAACCTGAGGCCGCCAACTTGTTTCCTTTCTCCTTCTCAGCATCTCTGTCCCTGCTGCTCCCTGCAGACAGGGAAATCTGCGTGGCAGAGTCTGCCTACATTTGGCCTCCTGATCCTTTTAATCACAATGAGGGCTGCTGGGAATTCAGTCGGGGCTTTCTAGGGAGGCAGCCCTCCTGAAGTGGGGAGGGAGCTAAGGGGGCGGGGTGATTAACTGCTCTTAGCTCCTGGTTCTCACCAGGCTTCCATGCAAAGAAATTGCAGCCACTCTCTCTCCTAGCCAGCTTCTTAGCAGCTTAGAGGCATTTCTCAGCAGCTTCTCCCCATCCTCACCCAGAGAAGGCACTACATGATGGTGCCACCTTGGAGACCTGTTGGAGTAGCTTTATGATGGGCGGTGGAGGGCGGCAGCCATACAGAAAACCTCCCATGATTCCAGCTGTGATTCATCTGTGCAACAGATGTCATTAATTTTCAGGCTCGATTCTCTTATTTGTGTCCAGTGCTAACCAATGTGAAACTGGTTCGGACCCTGAGGCCATTGAACGGGGCTCCTGTCCCTGCCTTGGCATCTCCCTTCCTCCTTCTCCACACCCACTTCCTGCCCCACTCCCCCCGCCCCCCAACCACTCGCTAATCCACCTCTTGGCTTTGTGCGCACATCCCCCAGCCCATTTGCCCTCAAATTTGTGGCACTCCAAGAAATCAATATAACATGAATTTAACGACAGCTGGATGATTAAGTGTTATTTATATTTAAGAGCTGCATTTTAAAAGGACGTTGTGCTAATAAATCAAAGGCTGTTTGGGGGATGCACATGATTAGGGTAATTGCCCTATAGGCTCTATTGAGCAATGCTTGGTCCATGCCCAGCCCTGGGGACAGCGCCTCTCCCCAAGCCAGGAGCCCTGCTGCTTCCTACCTGTAACTCCTACCTGATGGTCTTCCTTCCTCTGGGGCTTACTCACTCTTCCTTCTCCCTCCTCACTGCCCAGGCTGTAGTCTGCCAGTCCCGGCAGGAAGGTGGAGTCAGCAGGGAGACTGAAGAGGGCTCTGCAGCTAAGTGGTAAGGGACTGGATCAGAAAAGCTAAGACAGGCAGGGGTTTAGTTCCCAGAGCAGAGCCTGGAGGCAGAGGGAGGAGGTGGCTTCCCGCTTGGTGTGAGGTAGCTTGGAAGAAAAACTTCCTGAGTCCCCGTAGGAACCGCTGACCCCTGGCCTTTGATCCTGCGGCATCAGGCTCCCCAGGGAAGGGGCTTTGTGGACATTACGATTTGTCCTTGCGAAAGGAACAGAATGGAAAAGAAGAATAATGATGGTGGTGGTGGCTAATATTTATGGAGCACTTACTCAGATGAGGCATCATTTAAGTACTTTGCACAGGTTGACCCTTGCTTCTTCATAACAACCCAGAGAAGTAGTTACTCTTACTATCCCACTTCCTCCATGAGGAGGCTGAGATGTGGGATGGTAAGAACTTGTCCGAGATCCCTCAGCTGGTGGTGATGGAGCCAACTCCAACCTTAAGCAAACAAACTGACTCCCCCCTCATCACTGTGCTGTGTTTCTCCTTAGCACATCTGTGTGGGGCATGTTGTTACCCCTGGGGAGGTTCAGGGGAGTGTGCCCGGGGAACTTCAGAATGCCTGGCTTTTCCTCTGGACTTTCTCTGTGACCCTAGGTGAACCTATGTCCTCTTTAAACCTCCATTTCCCAATTCACCAAAGGGGGCTGAGTCTTATACTCATGAACTCAGCCTTTCTGGCCTCAACATTTTAGGGAAGAGCCACAGGTGATCTTCTAGAGATTAGGTGTTCTTTTTCCTCCCAAAGAAAAACTCTTATATTTCAGACCTTAATTATTTGGCTTCTCCTCTACATTAAAGTGAGTGAAGGTTCTGCCAAACTCGAAGTTGTCATTTCATCACCGGCCCTTTGGGGCAACAGGAGCGGCTGACACTGTTGGGTGTGGAGTCCTGCTCAGACATACCCCAAGAGGTGTGTGTGAGACCTTAGGTATCCCTGAGTTGCGAGTGAGGCTTGGCTCTCCTCCTACCTCCCCGCAAAGGATTCCCAACAGCAAATTGGATTTTGGAATGTTGTCATTCCCAAGCAAAACAGATCACATAGCATCTCCACAGTTGATGGGCTGAACACAGACTAGCTGAATCAATTCCTAAGGCCTCATGGGCAAAGAACCTTCCTTAGGAAGAAGCAGTCGAGGAAGAGGTCACTGGAACTGCAGGGCAGGAAAACCAGAGCTAGTCAAAGCTTCCCGGTCTCCGCTCAAGGTCTGTTGCACATCTGGCATGCTCCTTGCACTTGTCTTGTAGGAACCCAGCTGGATTTCCCGCTTGGGACTGTGGCGTGTAGGACTAGAGGGCAAACACACCACTCCTTGGCTTTGGCCCAGAGGTCAAGAGGAGGGAAAGTATACAAAGCAGGGTTGGCTGATTGTTTCTCCCCTTGTGGAGGGAGTAGACTGGGAGGGGAGGGCATATCAGGGCAGCAGCCAGAGGCTTTGTGTAATTGAACCAGACTGCATGGATATCAGCTCACCTTGCAGAGATGGTTTTTAACAGGGGAACATATCAGAGTCATCTAGGAATCTGAGAAAATACATACCTGCCTGGACCTTATTTTTTCCCTCTCATTGCAGACCTGCTTCCTGAAGGTGAACCTAAAATACAGCCGAATTTCCCAAAGCAAGTTCTGTGGGAGTGAGTAGATGTTACACACACACACACACAGTTTCCATGGCCAAATAAGTTCACTTTGAGTGTCAAGCAAAGCCAAAGAGGTTCCTTATTGCAGGACTTCTCAGAGCCTTTAAACACACTAACATGGATTGTGAAGCTGCAAAAGGGAGATATCTGTGCAGTGGCCCTGGGAATCCACTGAAAAATGCTGGACTAAGACAAGTACTTTCATTTGTCTGCTCTTTGTTGTGAATAAAGGGGTGGCTTCTACAATTAAAAAATTCAGGGGAAAAAACAAAGAAAAAAAATTTTCAGAGGAACTTTCATGTTGCACACACAAAGAACTGGGTTCCGGTGATTATATAGATCCTAGAGTTTCAAGTAGAATTTTGGTTAATGGGCAGAAACTCCAAGTCTATGCTTAGCATTTGCCCATTGACCTTTCAAGACAGTAGAGAGGTTCTCAGACAGGAGTGAGGTCCAGCCAGATGCATAGTTTCCTCAGGTTCCCAGGCAATTCCGGTCTGTTCCCCTGGTTAAAAAGCACTGGTGTTGTGGGAAAAGCTAGGTGTTGGAGACAAATAGATTTAGATAATTCCAACTCCCACTTACCAACTAAGGAATCTTGGGACCAAAATCACCTTATGTTTCAGGATTACCACTAATAAAATGAGGGGGGTTAGTCCAGATCACCGATTTAAATTTTTTAAAACTATGTAGGCAGGTAGAATTCTTTATTCAAATGACAATTTATATGAAATTCTAATGCACAGAACAGACGCAAGAAGGACTATTTAGTCAAAGCTACAGGGGAGCATGGGGCCGTGCACCCTTGGCCTGTGGGCCCCTCTCCCCAGTCTTGGCCTGGGTTCCCTAGAAAGCAGAGCCTGAGGCAAAAACTGAAGTGGTAACACTTGGTTGAAAGTGGGATCCCAGGGCAGCAAGAGTGAAGGAAAAAGGGAGGAAAGGAAGGAAAGGAAGAGAAACAAAGAATGTATTCCCAGGTGAGCCACATCTTCCCGAGGAAGTGCAGCAGAGGCTCAGTAGCTCAGCCTGGAGGACAGGTGTGGCCAGTGTCTGAGGCTGGATCCTTCCTGTGCACTGCAACACCTTGGGTAACACTAACCCCATGAAATGGGACTTCTCCTCACTTTGGGGTTGTTATGCTATGTCAAACTAGAGCCTCTGTGATTAGGCCCATGGGCTGGGGCATCTCTCCACTGTGGGCCTGATGGTGCTACACATGCAGGATCCATTCTTTGCCCCAAAGGAAGAACGGCTTCACGAACTTTAGGACTGGAGGAATAGTTTGAGGCATCCCTGGGGCCACTATGGTAGGAAGTGGGGCAATGGCTGAAGTCCAGAATTGGGGACGGGGTGGATGTCAGGTGGGGCCAGGTAGATCTGAGTGGGTATACAAATTGGGAGTCTGGGATAGAGGGTTCCATACATAGTTCATACACACACACACACACACACACACACACACACACACACACACACACATATATTAGAGGCCCGGTGCATGAATTCATGCATGGGTAGGGGGTCCAGCCAGCCTGGCCAGGGGGAGGGGACATGGGCACTTGGCCCGCTGGCCTGCCTGCGGGTCAAACTCCTGGTCAAGGGGACAATTTGCATATTAGCCTTTTATTATATAGGATATACACTGAGTGTCCAGATTATTATGCATTCAGAGATCATAATAATCTGGCTACTCAGTGTATATTGATTTCAGAAAGGAAGGGAGAGGGAGAGAGAAATAGAAACATTAATGATGAGAGAAAATCATTGATTGGCTGCCTCCTGCACACCCCCTACTGGGGATTGAGCCCGCAACCTGGGCATGTGCCCTGACCGGGAATCGAATGGTGATCTCCTGGTTCATAGGTTGATGCTCAACCACTGAGCCACACTGGCCGGGCCATACATGGTTTTCAGAGCAGAGTCAGATAACAAAGCAGGGCTAGCTGTACCAATAAGGCATTCAGCCCCCAAAATTTCTGACTCTGGCTGCACTAGCAGCCACACCAACAGTTACCCAGCTGGGACCCTGAACAGAAACCACATTAGGAATGGGTTCCAGTCAGCTTTCAAGAGGCTTTCCTTTCCTAGCCTTTAGGGCTTATTAAACAAAGGCATGCCTTCCACAGGGTGCTGTGTGAATGTCACAGGCTCTTCTGCTGGTGATGGTCGAGGGGGCAGGTACAAGTGACTTCTGCCTCTCTCTTTATTTTAGAGTGTAAGCAATGAAATATGAAGCAGCAGGGGACATTTCTGCATAAAGTATTTTCCATAAGTGATCTCCTCCTCCTCCTCCTTTCTTCCTTCCTTCTTTTTTACAACTCTTATGTTCTGAGGGGTGGTCAAGGGGGCAAAGGACAGATGGTGGCACTGTGCCTGTGACTCCCTTCCCCTCTCTATTCGCCATTAGATACTGACCCCGTCTTCCTCTCCTAAATGCACTTGCCTAAATGTTAGCTGCTGATTGATGCGAGCAACTTTCTGACTCATAGACGTGTCTGCGTTCGCATGTCTGCCTGAGATTTCCGGCTCCCCTAGGGTCAGAACCAGCCCTTGCTCAAAGCAGTCTCGGGTGTAATCAGGAACTTAATCCATGCTTTTAAATAATGGTAAGGAAGCTGCTGCCGCCAGTAGCGATGATGACAGTAGCATGGAAATGATTTCTTTCTTTCTGTAGAGGAGAGGGACCACTTCTTCTCTCATATACTCGGTGCCTAACCTAGGGCCTAGCATACTGGAAGTAATCAGTAAGTATTTGCTGAGTAAATAGAATGAATGAGTGGAGCAGGAAAAGGTGGAGACAAATGGCCTGTATAAGACAACACTGGGGACTGGGGACTGTGAACCAGCTGCTGTGGTGGGTGCCTGCTGTCCAGCAGGGGCAGGGCTGGAACCAGCGGAGCCTGTCTATCACCCTAGAGTGTCCTGAGTGCTAGTGGTTGGGGGGCTGGTGGAGTGCAATGATCTATTCACATTGATTCCCATGGAATTGATTTGTTGCTTTTCACCTAAGACTCGCTCTAGGTTTAGATGCCAATAGATTGAGAGAGACGACCAAACTGCATTTCCCAGAGCATTCTGAAGCTTACTCTCCCAGGAAAAAGCATTCCCCGCCAAGTAAGTCTTACAGACACCTTGTGCTGGCTCCTCCTCTTGGTGATTCAAGATGCACATGAAAGGCTTAGGAGTCCTGCTGTAGACAAACCTGTTCATTCGTAGCCAACCATTGTTCAGCTTATTTGGTGATGGGATCCCTTTATGTGGGTGTATTTAAACCTGGAACTGGTGTTCAACAGAAAGCATTTTGGGAGATGCTAGCCTACAACTTGGAGCTTTCAGGTTAGAGTTTAGTTTGGAGGAGGGAAAACCGGAGAATGAGTATACTGTACTATTAAAACGGGGACCTGAGTGGCCCAGCTTTGGGGGTGGTGGCTGGCTTCCTCTTTTCCTAGACATTTGCTTTTGAGGATCTCAGAAATGGCTGTGAATTGTGATGAGACTTTAGCAACTCTGGTGCCTTCTAAAGGAGTCATTTTAAGGAGTGTGATGGGGGCTTTGACAGGTTGCACATACTAGATCAAGGTGGATATTTGAAAAATATGTGAGTAATGACACTCACCATCTCAATATATATTTTCAGCTACACTTATGGAATAAGAGGCTTCAATATAACTGGCAAAGATAAATGTTTTGAATTAACAAAGCAGGTTGAGTAATTAAGACACAGCTCCCTAAAATGTGGATGGTTGAAACAAATTTTCTCTCAGGAAAGAAGCTTTGCTACCCTAGAGAGGCTGAAGGTTTCTAATTAGACTATAAATCCATGGTTACCCACCATTGGTTAGTGACCCGGAGAGCAACGTTAGGAATTTCCCATGGAACGCATTTCACCAACCAGTATTCATCTTACATAGGTAATGATGTGAATGCGTGAGAGAGTTTGGATGGAGGCGGGGTATCACCCCAGTGGTGTTTGGGTTTGGGTCACCTGGGACATTGGCTGATAACCCACATACCCAATTACAGGGCCATGGCCATGCTTGGCCCAAGCACCGTGCTCCTTTCCAAAGTGAATAACAGTTGCTAACACACACTTACTAACAAAATTCCCCTGGCACCCATTCATAAAGCATTGCACTGGTGATTCTATCAGCATTAAACTGTTTGGTGACTGAGTTTAGAATTATAGGAATCGTAGAAATGAATTAGCAGTAAATCAAGTCCCAGCTGAGTTCCAACCCAAATGCAGTGAGTTTTAAATTAAAAATATCTTGCTATGATGAAGCGGTTGTAAGCCAAGCACTGGAGCTCCATCACTCTTGACTTTGGAGAAGGGCAGCAGTCACCCTTTGAAAGGAAAACCCTGACAACAGCTTGTATTGATTCCCAGTCATGCTGGGAAATTGCCACTTCATTTCTTCTTCATAAACTGTTGGCTTTCATTTTTTTTTTTTTTTTTTAGAAAAAGGAATCCTATTTGCAGGTTCACAGCAGAGCTCTGGGAACAGGGCAGGTGGGAGAGGGCTCAGGCCCAGGGGGCACACTATTCATTGCTTTCTTTTTGGTTCATCTCAGGAGGAACTATGAAGAAGAGGAATTTGGGTCTGTGGGGGTCATGTGGCTTCTTTTCCCTCTCAGATCATATTTGATTCTTCTTTCTGGGAGATCTGTACAGAAAAACAACAAAGAGAACACTGCAAGGAGGCTGCAGGACTGTCATGTTGCAGTGACAATGGTGGTGTAATAGGAAATCACTTATGTAAGTTACGGTGCCCGCTGAATGGAGTTTGTCAGAAGTGTGGCCACAGCTTCTCAAGGCCTATTTTTTTTCCTCCTGCAAAATAATCCCGAGGTTTTCCTTTTCAGAGCAATTGAAGAAGTATGATGTGCTGACCAGGGATAGGGAGACCCAGCTGCTAATCCTAGGCAGGTCTGTGGAATGTCTTTCCAGCCTGTTCCCTCTCTGGGCTAGGCATCGATTTTTCTTTCTTTAAAGCCAAAATAAGCCCTTGCTGTCCAGACCTGAAGCCCAGGAGGGAGGATAGATATGGCATGCATGCTAAAGGGCCAGGTGAGCCTTGGAAGGAAGATTCCATCTATACACAAGGTCAGAGAAATTCAAGAAAGAGTGGATGAAGTCTCGCTTAAGCCTCTGACCATTATGCCTCTACTGATTCTGCTGGTGTGGCAAGTAGCTCTAAGTGATGAAAGCAGCTGACCCAGGGTCAGAAAGGAGACTGCACATGGGGCAGCAGGGGATTGTGGGAAAGGATGGTTAGCACAGGGTCTAGGCCTGGGTAGGAGGGGGAGTCCAAATTCTGGTAGTAGTGGTAGGTTAAGAGGGGGCTGCTGATGAAGAAAAGGGACTATTATTTCCCTTGATGCCTATCTTTCACTTTGCTCTATACATATATAGTTACATATTATAGTTAGAGAGGTTATGAAATTTTTAATTAACTAATCAATGATCAATCAATTAGTAAATTTAGTCAATACTTATTAAGTGCCTATTATGTGCTATGCGTTATGCACTATGCAACTGTTTGGCTGTAGTGAGATGAAAGACCTAGTTCTTGCTATTAGGGAGCTACAGCTTGGCGTGGCCATAGCACACATGTGACTAGATCATTTAAACATGCAGTAGTTCAAGGCCAACTTGTAGTAGTTCAAAGCAGAGGTAGGAGGTGGGGCTAGATGCAAATGCAGGTAGTAGTTGGGCAAGGACCAGAATAAGTGTCCAGTGAAGGGCTTTATATGGCAGGTGTCAAGGATTTCCAAATAAGAGAATCAACAAGATGAGATTTGCATCACAGAAAAAGTACTATGGGGACCACATGGAGAAAGAATCAGAGTGAAGCCATTATAGTAATATAGGAAACATGGGAGAAAGCTGATTAAAAGGCGATGTCAAAGGAGAGAAAGGGACTGATTTGAGAGGAACTTCGAGTTAGAGCTGACAGATGGTAATTAGGGCAGTGAAGGTGGTAGGGGTAAGGGGTATGGCCCAATGTGGACACCTGGTGGAAGGTGACACCATTCACTTAGAGATTTCTAGACCAAGACTCAGTTGAGGTGGAGGGGTGGGAGAATATGGTCTTTCCTGGACATGTTGAATTGAGGTGCATATGGGATTTTCAGGTAGAGGCGACCAGGAGGCCAGCTGGTATTTGGCTCTTGTGTTCCTGGCAGCTTCATCTCAATACTACTATGCTGTTTACTTCTGATCCCATTTGTAGACTTGGAAGCTCATTTTGAGATCTGGCAGAAGCTTAGTGAAGTAGTGAGAAGACCCACATATAGATTTTTACATTTTTCCTGTGACTTATATTGTGAATTAAACATACTGTCTTGAACATTTTGCTTGAGATTGTTCTGAAAATATCCGGGCATTCACCTTGCCTTAGGACATCCTCACTATTTTCCAATGGAAGGTTAAATTGTGCACAGATGATTATGGAGCAAGATTAAGGAATAAAGGCAGATTAAAACTCTGCGATGGAGAATGACCAGGCCTTTGTTCTGGATCGTTCCCTTTCTTGGTGTGTGTACCCCATTTTCAATAAGCACACACTCAAAGTAGCATGGTCTGTGGAAAAGAGCTCCAACTCCATGAGATGAATGAAATTTTGACCTTGCCCTTTAGATATAATGTCTTGATTGTCTGGGTATAGGAACCAGCCTGTACAATCAAGGCTTCCATGTAGGATCTCACCAGTAGATAAGCTTCGCTTGGTCTGAAGAACATAGGAGAAACATTTGTATTATTTGAATGTCATTAGGTGAGGGTGCCTCTCCAGGTCCCTGGTTCCACTCTCGGTTGTTCTACCTCTGCTTCACACATTTATGGTGAAGTCATTTGCATTAAACTACCAGCAGTCTAGTACCTAGTAGGCACTCAAACAGCGCCTAATCAATCTTCCTAATATGTGGGAACAAATAGATGGGTTAATCTATTAATGTCAAGTGCTTTTCATTCTGCAGGGAAGCTTTGTAATTTATTAGCCCCTATTAATGGCGGGAGATGTAGAAGTGTTTGATAACAAAACTTGTGGTCGCTCTGAGCTCTGTTAGTGTGTTCGTAGTGTGGAATCTCTAGCAAACAGGCCATTTAGTTTGAGAGTATGGAGAGAGGAATGCCCAACTCCTTCAAGTTTACCCAGACCCTGTCAACCCCCAGGCTGTGTCGGGGGTGTAGGTCCTCAGACAGTGCAAGGTGTCTGATGGGCCTGGGCACAGTTTAGACCAGTCCTCTGGGATGAGGGAACTCTGGGAATTCAGCCCCAAAGAGTGTCTTTAGCTGCAAAATTGCAGTGCAATTTCAAGGGAAACAATGGACCTACTCTGTCCTCTGGATTGCTTCTGGGTATCTCAGAGCTGCTAATAAAAGTGGTTTATACTGTGTGGGTTCTCTTGTGGAGAGGGACCAGGGGAAGGGAAGGTATTTTTGAGCTCTAACTTTTGAAGAGCCCCACAGAGAGGGCAGGGTTTCTGTTTTTCCCTCCTCATGCCTCTCTACCCAGCCCTTGTTCATTTTATCAACTGCATTCAGTGCCCAATATATTTACGCAGCTACTCTTCTGGTCTCAGGGAACTCAGCAGTTTTCCCCAGTTTATCTGGTAGCAACTTGTTTCCTTAGTAGGGGACAAAGGGCAGGGCTGGGGTCCTAAGAGAGGAAGTAACGTAATTGCAATGAACTGTGGTCAGAACCAAAATAGAGTAATCCACGCTGCCCTGGGCGGTGCTTGGGCGTCACGGCTCTCTCCGCTAGGGGTGGAGAGCTGAATACTCTCAAAAGCTGCCTCCGAGTCTGGGACAAAGGTAGGAAATCCCCGTTGCTTCTCCTTTTCTGCCACCTTGCCCTGTTATGTGTCTTTGTAGAGGCTTCCCACTGACCGGCAGGTTATCAGATGTCCTCAAAGGAGATTCTGGTTTTATGCTCAGATGAGAAGATCCAAGGAAGGAGCAAATGCTAGAGGTGCTGACTGTGTGCCCAGTGTCAGATTGGACAGAAAATCTTGGCTATTGATGGCCCCGAGCTGGGTGGTAGTAGAGAGCAAGCTTTGCTAAACCCAGGCCTGATTTCATGAAGAAGGTGCTACAGCTCATTCAATTCTCCTTCATTCCTTCTTCCAGGACCAGATTCTAGCAAGAACAAATGCTTTTTGACAAATACTTGAAAGTAAACAAACTACATATGTTTAAAAGGCTGTATTTATATTTATGGCTGTCATTATTGAGTGAAATAGTATTTTCTTGGCATCTGGGATTTGAGATAGCAGTTCTCTTGCTTTCATTTGGTTACAAAGGTTTTCACTGACACAGGTTAGAACAGTCCCTGTTTGGAGTGTTCAGAGAACTCCAGTAAAGAGCTTGAGGAATAGCACCTGGCCAACTAGAGAAGAGTAACTTCTGAAAATGTCAACTCACATTTCCTCAGCACACATTGTTTGAAAAGAGTGGCATTTTATTCCACAATTTATATTTTCAAATTTTAAAAATCTTTAGGCCTGGAAAAAATTTTACCAGCTAACAAATTTTGCAAGTAGCCTTGTCCACATTCCAGATGTTAGCCAGGCCTGGGTATTTTTGTGTCAAGACAGTAGTATACTTAGAGACTCTCTGCAAAGTCAGGCTGCCAAGAATTTATTTGTAACCTATAATTTATTGACTTGCATTTTTAGCATTTACATCTCATATTCCCACTGGCAAGCTTCTTGAAAGCAGGCAACTGTCTTATACACAGTTGGAGTTCCCTTAGGATGCAATATTAGGATGGCTTGATATTCTTTTCTCTCCCCCCACCTTACACTTGGTTTTCTGAGATTAAAAAGAGGGGTGCTAGAATGGTCTGACAGTAGAAAGCATCATACATCCGGAATCACATGAAAATCCACAGGAAGAGGGAAGCAGCCTCTATGCAAAGTCTGTATGCAGGGAGGGATGTGCGCTGGTGATTAGTCTTCTCTTTAGTCCTCATTACTTAGCAATGGGTTATGACTAGAGCATCTACTGAGTCTCAGTCTTGACCACAGACTCACCAGATTGTCTTCCAGGACAATCAAATTTGCAGATGACAAATCAACAGTAGGAACTGCTGTTACTTCCTTTCCAAAATGAAAACGCTATTAAACTTGGCTGACTTCCTGTTGTCTTTGGCCCGAAGGTTCTAAGGTTTCACAAAGGTGAAAAAAATAAAAATGATAGCATCAAAGTGAAATTGAAGGACATAAAGAGATTTTTATTTAGAGGCATAAGCGGTTGCCCCAGGTTAGTTGATTGACTGCTTTATGTCCCCTCTCCCCCCACTCCTCCTATCTTCCTTGAAGAAAATCTTAAATTTCAGGTTTTTTATCAACTTTCCTTCCACTTCTCTCTCAGCTACGCATCTGGCTGTGCTGGCCAGTGGGTTTCTGCAGGGATGGGACAACCCAGTTTTGGTAGCACCTGCTGGAGACCTCTTTCTCTTTTGATTACTTTCCACATTGATTGACAGTTCATTGCTACTCATGCATATCTGACATTGGGACAGATGTTTGCAGAAGGTCAGAGTCTTCGGGAAGTGGGGGAGCAAAGCCCAGTGTCAGAATTCATCTTATTGATGAATTCCGGGTTGTTGGTCACAGGCTCCCCTAAGCTCTAGAGGCAGCACCGCCCCACTGCTGGTTCATAACCGTTGGGTCTCTAAACTCCTCCCACCCTCAACTGGTATATATTTTACATGAACTTTTGCCATCTGGTATTTTATCCATTAATATTTTTTGAAACGTATGTTTTTCACATCAAATTCATTTTGGGGTCCAGTTTAGACCCTATTCCAGCCTGCTCAGATAATTTCGAACTATGTGTCATTATCGTCAATAGGAAAAGCCTTACAGTAATACCACATGATTTCTCTCATGGTTTTTCATTTTACCTTCCTAAATTCTAGAATTTGTCATCTGCAAATATGATAAACGTGACTCTCAGTCTTCATTCAAATTACTGGTAAAAATGTAAAGCTGCATAGCACCAAGGACAGAACCCTTTGGCATGGCATTTCCTGGAGAGCTTTCCTTGTAGGTTTGACAAATAACCATTGATTAAGCTTCTTTGGGCCCAGAAGCAAGGGAGCATTGGGGACCCAGTATAGACTTTGGAGGCAGACAGACCTGGCATTGCAACCTGGCCATTCCCAATAATCAGATTAGTTGGGGGCTCAGTTTCCAATGATTACAGGTAGATGAGAGTTTCCTCCTCCACAGTCTTCCAAAAAAAGCAAGTGTCATATTTGATTACACATACCTACCAATCTTTATTACGGAGCAGACACAAAAGCAGTCACACAACCTGTTCTTGAAGCTCAGTGCAGACCTGGGTTTCTATCCCTACTAGTGCCAGAGAAAGGCTTTGCAGATTTGTTGCGATAGCAAGTCCCCTCAACCCTGAGGGTGTACACGTGGGACAGCAGCAGGCAGAGCCTGGGGCCAGCCTTCTCTGGCCCCAGGGTATAGTACAAATATTATCATTTTCTGTATATGCTGGGAAGTGAGAAAGTTTGGGAAACACTGCCTTAGTGACTGTCTTAGTCAGTTTAGATGGGTGGCTTAAACAACAAACATTTATTTCTCATAGTTCTGGAGACTAGAAGTTTGAGATCAGGGTGTCAGCATAGTTGGGTTATTGTTGTAGGCTCTTTTCCTGGTCTACAAATGACCATATTCTCATTGTATCCTCACATGGGAGAGAAAAGGGGGGCAAAGAGGGGGAGAGAAAGAGACATAGATAGATGATAAATAGGGAGATAGATAGATAAAGTCTCTCTTCTTGTAAGGACATTAATCCCACTCAGGAGGGCTCCACCCTCATGATCTACTTACTTTCCAAAGGCCACACCTAATACTATCATATTGGTGGTTAGAATTTCAACATATACATTTTTTGGGGGGATGCAAACATTTATTCTATAACAGTGACTGAAAAAGTTTTTACTTTTTTTGGGAAAAAGATTTACATGAAGCAGGTACAACACTATTTTGGTTGCAGTTTCAGCTCACCTTCTAGTGGAATCAGAGGACAAAATCTTTTGAAATATGAAATGCAGACTTAATGGGAGCCCTAGGCCAAGAACCGAGCCACAGGGGGCTCTGGACTTGCCAGATTCTTGTGCTCATAGGGCAGAGGTGCCTGGACAGTATTTCTAACCAATCATCTGTCTTTGACATAGCTTAATGTTCTATTGAAAAACCATTTCTAATATCTCTTATACTCTTTAATAAAACTGGGAGTGCCAATTGAGATAGTGTGGTTGAAATATTCAGGGTGAACTCTGATGTAGGTCTTTTAAAAGCTAACTCACCAACCCTGGAGTGTGCATTTTTCATGACAGCACTTCAGATGTTGACTGATCATTCTTGTGTGTAGATTAAAACTAACTTACATACATTATGCCATACTGTTGAAGCAGAAGTATTTTAAAGTCAATTATGGACATCACCAAACCCTGGCTCCTTAGCTGTGTGACATTGGGAACATTACCTGTCTTCTCTGGTGTTCATGCTCCTTATTATGAAAAAGGTAAAATAATACATGACAGGACTCTTGTGACAATTAAGTGACATAATACACACAGCTTGGCACATAGTAAATGCTCATTAAGTGGAGGTGTTGTATTGTTGGACATTATTGCCACTCTTCAGATACCTAAAGCATGTGAGTTATGCTTCCTGCCACTCTGTGTTGGATTAAAGCACTTCAGTTTTCTTGCTTTACAAATAGTCACATCTGTTTGTAACATGAGGCTTCAGTGGGCCTACCTCCTGCAGGTTCTACAAGCAAATGGGAAGAGAAGGAGGGCAGGTGGCTGGTCTCATGGATCAATCTTGATCCTCCCTCTAAGTAAGACTTCTTTTAAAAAAATTTAAGATTGGATGTAGAGATGCCTTCATCTTTTGGAAAATACAGAATTTGTCTGGAGTTCAGATTTAACAAACATGTTTATAGCTCCAATCTGTACTCAGTTCAGCCATTCATTCATTTTGCCAGTGCACACATGCAAACATGCATTGTTTTCATAGGACCGCCATTGATTTCTTAGATAATGTGTTTTTCTTGCCAGGCGGTGGCGATGGTTGCCGGTTTTCTCAGGTTTACCACCCAGGACTCTAGATTTGGTTTATGGGAAACAAGTAGGAGACTCTTGGCTTTAACGCAAGGCAGTGACTACCCATTAGTGAGTAATTATTGTCTGGAGCCTACATGATAATTATGTCAAGCATTGCAGGAGGGGGCATCTGCTAATGTTTGCCTGTGGCAAAGTCATAAAGCTAGAGTGATCCATCCATGGTGGTCAGAGGGGTGGATCCAGTGCACATGGCATTGACATACCTGCATCCAACAGGGGATATCATAAAAACAGCCATATCAGCTGTCCTCAGTTCCAGGCCCTGGTTTCCTGTGGAGATGGCTTTAAACTAGATAGGCAGGGCCTGTGTGGTTTTCACTGTGTGTGTGTGTCCAGTAATCCATCCAATCAGAATCCTTTTCCCTGAGGCACCCTGGTGGTCAGAGCATGCCCAACTCCTCCAGTCACGATGCTGATGGGCACTAGGGGACTCTTCTAGCACCTCTCAAACCACACAGGGAGGTCCCTGACCATCAGCTCTGTGTGTTTCAGATTGGATCTGGGGACAGTTTTCTCTGACCCCTGCTGCATTTCATTTTGTGGACCTGTCAGGCAGCTCAGCCCTGAGCTGATGGCTGTAACCCTTTGGCTTTTCTGATGGGTCTGGGCAGGTCTGGGGGAAAACGGAGATCCTTGCAGTGATGTTATGAGCCTCCTGGGGCAAAACACCATTAGTAGTAATGTGGAAAATAGCTCAAGGGCGGCAGAGAGTGCGTCCCCGTGTCCCCACACTTCCTTTAATCTGTCTCCTCAGTCATTCCAGGAAACAGGCTGATCCCAGGGCCAGCAGTCACAGGCCTCAGCTGGGCTGGCAGAAACAGATCTCAGGTTGCAGACTCTGCTTCCATATCATTGGGCTGTGGATGTGGGGACCAGAGATAGGTATTCAGAGCAGCAGGTTTTCTGCTCCTGTGGTACACCCAGAGGATTGGCTTCTCCAAGAACCAGAATTAAGAAGAACCTCATTTTCATGGCATGGTGCCCCATAGCACCCCAGAAACCCAATCCAAAAATTCCATCCAGGGCTAACAAACCAATCCCCTGACTCCTGGCAGGACCATCCTAAGGGGGGTTTGTTGTGGGCAGTGCTGGACCCAAGGCAAGATTTCTTCCTTTTTAGTCTCTTTCACCTCAACACAACTTCCACTTCAGCTAGTATCACTTAGCAGGTGTTGGAGAAGGGGCTCAGGCACCTACCTAATTGATTTTGTACTGAAGGGTGTTACTCCTGATATTAATCTCCAAGGAAATGGGAACCCAGGCTTCTTTGGTTCAGAGTTTTGGGGCTTAGAGGGGTGTGTCTCCAGACAGAGGAAATGTCCATACTGACCTGAGCTCCAGCAGGTAGGGGATGCAGGGATAGGTGAGGAGTGGGCGAGTTTGCAAGTAATCAGATCACCGCTTCAGCTGGAAACCTCATACCGCCTCACTTTCCGGAGCCTCCTGCTATGAGGTGTGCTGCAGGAAACGGCTGATGAGGAGCAGGGCCTGCCCCGTGCCCATCCCCAGGCTGTCTGGAGCTCCAGCCCCTTGGCCTCCCAGTGCCTGTCTCCTGCAGCAGAGGTACTTCCAGCTACTCCAGGATTTCTGAAGGGGAGGAAGACTAACAAAGAGCCTCCAGCAAATAACCCCATCATGGCTTCTTGTTTAGAGCAAGGTTTGCTGAGAACTCAGTCAACCCTCCTTGCTTGTTGTAAATAAAGGTCTAGGAGTCAGACCTCCAAACCGGAGGTTCTGAGTACCTTTGCCAGCCTTGATCTGGATGTGATCTCTGAAGGGCTCTTCCAGCCCCAATTAAGGTCCTTCCTGCTAGACACATTAACTCTCACTAGGAGCTTTCCTGTCTAGGGGCGGGAGGTGGGGCAAGCACTTAGCCTCAGTACACTGTCAGCTCTGGCTGCATCTCAGTTGCATGTGGGGCATTGATTTTCCATGTCCCTCCTTAGAACCTGCTAATAGGATTCTTTCCCTCTCCTTCCCTCCACCCCCTTCAACCTGGCCCGACTCCTGGTCAGACCTTGATTACATGTCTCATTGATTCCATTCAGCTATTTATTAATACACTAATTAGTATGTTCATGTAAAGGAGAGTGACACCGCCTTTTAAACATAAATGTACAGAGGTGCAGGTTAATGGAAATTTCTGTTTATTTAACATTGATGTCTGGTGTGAAGAGGATTAGTTTTGGATATTAAAGGGACACAAAGGTTTCTCTGAGCCTCAAATCACTTTCACTGACAGTCACCCTTTGAAAGGTGACATCTGGAATCACATTGCATTTTCCTTCATGATATTCAGGCAGGGAAACTAGAGGGTGACCGAGAGGATGCGGGACAGGCTGCACAGTCTTCCGCGGACAACTCTGATTGTGAATGAGGATGGCTGGCGTCATGACAAAAACAAGCGAGGCACACTCACTGCTCTGTCTTTAGGGTTATCTGGAATTTTGATATTGAAGGTCTATGAATGGATTAACAGTGTTATTATATCATAGGCTTAACTTCTGTTCTGGAGTTGCTCACAAGTGCTATTTTAACCAGGTAGGTGAACTCTTCGATAAACCACCCCCAAATGACAGTGGGTTTACACATCAAAGTTCAATAATGGTTAGTATGTGGGTGGAGTTTGCTCTGTGTCATCATTCAGGAGCCCAGGTTTCTTCCATCTTGTGGCTTCACCGTCCCTTGGGCTTCTTGGTTCTCCTCTGGGATGACTTCTGTATCTGGTTAGGAGAAGAGGAAAGAGTAAATGTGTGAAGGAAGTTACAGAGCTGGCTTGGGGACCTGGATGCACCCACACTCACTGTCTCCAAGCCCAGCAGTACTGGGATTGGACACTGCGAGCCTCTCTTTACATATGGTGCCAAGTGTAGCTGCAGACCAGCCCAGGACAAGGCAGGGCTGAGTGGGCCTGCAGGACGCTGCCAGTGGAGAAGAGAGTGTGTGTAATGCTACATACTTTATATCAAGGTAGATTTTTCCTGACAGGTATTTTCTAAGCTGGGTGGACATCAAAAAGGAGCTGTAAACTGTAAAATGAAAAACAAAATTAAAGCAAGTAGAAGAAAAGTTCATAAGATCCCCAAGGGAGTAGATTTGTGTTTTGGAAGTTTCTGGGGGAACATTTTCCCTTTGGTTGGCCAGGTGTTGGGCTCCTTGGATAGGGACTAAAGATGTCTTTGTGTTATAGGGAGAAAAGCAGAGTGATGCACATGGAATACTTTGAGCTGCTGGGAAACCATGTTATTATGGGATGGGTTGGTTTAGAAAGAGAGGAATTTTGAGAAGATTCAGCATTATCCATTTTTCATGCCCCAGTGTTACAAGAGTGAGTCTTAGCCAAAGACACCATTATTATGGGGTATAGACCCTCCATTTCCCTTTTGTTCAATGACCTTGTGCATCTTCCCCGTGCCCCCAAAATTCATGGCAGCTCAATGTGTAGTTCCAGCATCTTCCATCTCACTCCCACGTCATACCTGGGTGCCCAGTGATATCTTCCCTTAGTAAGAGGGGTTAAGTATTGGATCAAGGATTAAGGTCATTTAGGAAGATGGCACTAATTGTGCTGGGAGTCAACTGGGCTTCTGTGAAGAAGACTGCAAAAAGGCACACAGCAGTCTGTCAGCATCTGATAAAATAGAGACAATTCCTGCTCCTGAGAATGTAGCTCATGGAAATGACAGCACTAATATGTAAGGATGCAAGTACAAAGATGTTCAAATGGCATCAATCTTTGTGCCAAAAAAAGGGGGATGGATTAAAGTAATTGCCCATCGATAGAGGAATGGCTGAACAAATACACCATGGAATATTATACAACCATTCCAAAATTAAATCACCGCTAAACCAGGTGACTTGGAGAGTTTCTGTGAGGCACTGTTGAGGCAATGTTGAGGGAGAGAGTGTGTGTAACGTGATGACTCTATATGTGTTTGATTCTGAGTGTGGAGAAACACGTGGAAGAATACTCAGGTGTCAACATGCTCCTAGAGGAGGGAGGTGGGAGAGGTGGGCATCGGAGGAAGAGGAAAACCAAAATAAAATATGACTTCAGACTTCTTTTGTGCTGTAGGATCTAGGTAGCAGTGAAAGGGGCTGGGCAGAGAAGTAACCTAATTTTATTTAGAAATATCACAGTCTTAGGGGTATGGTGGATGGTGTGGAGGGGGATGGGGTGAATCGGTTAGGGGCTATTACTGTAGTCCAGAGAAGAGATGATAAGAGCACTGGAATCAATCAGAGTGAAGGGAGGAAGGGTCCAAAAGTAGGTCAGAGGTTAATTGCCTCCTGCAGCTCAAAAAATGCTGTCTGACTCCCCATTGTTACACTCCCCCTAAATCCAAAGAGAGGCAAGGTCATAATTCTGAATAAAACTCTTCTGATGGGTTAAGTTCAATGAAGGGAACCGGAGAGTAGCACACAATGGGTGGCTGGACTCCTTACTTACTAGATGTCTCATTCCTGGAAGGACTCAGCCGCATGCTGTGGGGTGGGGTGCTCTGACTCCATGGAAGACCCACATTCCAGCCCTCATTTTCTCTTTAGAAAATGTGTCCTCTCTTCAGGGGACACCTTCCCCTTGGGTACAGGTGCCTTAAGGTGACCTTAAGGCACCAAGGGGGCAACAAGAGCAGAGCACGGTTGTCCAGCACTGGTGTGGTTCCCAAAGTCAGGGGCAGTGCCCCAAATTGCACTTGGATCTGAGTTCAGCCTCTCCCTCCTGGTAAAGTGAGGACCCCTCCATCTGTTCTTTCTTCTCCTGTTTCTCTACCTGATATTCAAATTGTAACTCACATGTCCCTCCATGGATATGAGCTGAGCATTTGAAAATAATTTTAGGGGGGAAAAAGCCTAATTCTCCATGCTGCTCTCCAAACAAACAAACAAGCAAACAAGAAATATTAAAGATGCAGTAGTAACTTAACCCAAATAGCAATTTGCATGACATCTTACCAAAGGGGGTGTTCATGGAAATGGTCTTCCCAGAATCAAGAAAACCTGTCCTTAGGAGTAATTTAATATCCAGTCACTTTTAAGGTTTTTCCAGCATCTGTGGGTCCATGTTTTACAAATCATAAGATGGACCAAATTTATTAAAGTCACTGGGGTTGGGGTCCAAGCCTCATGTGTTTTAAAATTCACCCAGGTGATTCTCATGTGCAGCCAAGTTCAAAGCCATTTTCAGTGGTTGAACTAAGTGGTTCAGCTCTGCCCCAGACACCTCAAATGGTCATTAATAAATAGTTTGTGAATGGGGAGATTAGGTTCCTTGGGAGTCCAGTGTTCTTAAGTGTGGTGATGTTGGGGTTCATTTTACTCATGTAAACTAGGGAAAAACAGATTAGTGTGTGTGCCCCATTGCTGGCTTTGGAAAAAGATAGGTTGGGTACTTACTAGGAAGCACAATGGGATAGTTAGTCTTGGTCTTTGGCAAGAACATGCCCACAGTTGAGTTATAATTGGTGTTTTGGGATGGGTGATGGGGACAGACTATCTATCTATCTACCTGTCTGTCTACCTGTCTGTCAGTCTATCTATCTATCTATCTATCTATCTATCTATCTATCTATCTATATCTGTCTATCTGTCTGCAGTCTCTCTCACTGTCATCAGTGTTGTCTATTTCTAGGTCTGTGCCCCTCTCCTGGATTCTCCCCACCAAGCAAAACCCCCAAAGGTATGATTGGACATTAAAAATAAAAACAAAACAAAACAAACAAACAACAAAAAAACCTTACATGTACTTAAAATCGCCCTAGGCTCATTAGCTTATCATAAAATCCTTTCTCAGTCATCTCAAAGTTAGAATTAAAGTCTATACTGAATTAATGTTGCATTAGGGTTTAATTTGATTAAAGATGAGGGCAAGGAGAGTCTAAAACTCCATTTTCTGCTATGACCACTAAGTGCTGTTCAACCACCGGGCTCTCCAAAGCCCTCACAAACTCCACTAGATTTGGGACATGGCATTCCTAGAAACTCTTTTGAGCCCTTCCAAAGCGAGGCTTTGTCTCTCTTCAAACTCTCCCCATCAGTGGCCCGGGAGTGGAGCCACCCATTCAAAGGCCTCTGTTTGGCTGGGTGTTTTCTTCGGTTTCACATTTTGTTCAACAGCATCAGATGTGCTCATGCTCAGACTATCTGGGCCCCTGTGTGCGTCAGTGACAGCTTTTTGTCCTAATTTGGTCATGGTGAGCTTGGGATCTGTAGTTGTGGCTACAAAGAGAGGTACTCTCTAGTTTCTTGTCATCTCCCAGGCTCATTTGCAAGCTGGTGCTTAAGGCTAAATACAGAACAGCCTAAAGAAAAGAAATCCAGACTACAGACAAACTCTCCTGTTACCATCAGCGCTGATTTGATTCTCCTGGTGGGTGTTTGTGGGGACCCGGTGGCTTTTACTCCTTCCCTCTTCTCTCTATCATTCTGGAATTCCTGTCCTTTGGTTCTTTTGCATGATAGACAGATGAGCCAGGATGTCCAGGAGAGCTCTGCCCCTTGCCAGGCAAATAAGGAAGAGCCCTATAATAGCTCCCAGCCTCTCCTCTTGACCTCTGCCAGCCACTGCATCCTCACCCAGACTTGTGTCCATTCAGGAGGACCCTGTAAAAGGGACTTGAAAGACCTATGTTGGTATGAAGGGAACATTTTTTAAGCGCCATTCAAAGGCCTAGAAACTTAAATAGAGGTGTAGATGTGGAAAGGTAGAAGGAAGCAACATGCTATAGGCTTAAAGGTTAAGGCTCTGGGATCCGATTTAGGTTCAGTTCACATCCCACTACTTCCCAAGTTGGACAAGTTACTTAAACCTTCCAGAGACAACTTCTGCATTTGTAAAATGGGATGATGATACCTTCCTACAGGGTTAAGTGATATCTAACTATCTATCATCTATCTATCTATCTATCTATCTATCTATCTATCTATCTATCTATCTATCTATCTATCATGCTTAGCACCAAAATCTGACCCAGAGCAAGCACTGGAGAAGAACGTGGCCTACTATGTCTTCCTTTTGGAAAGGACTTCAGCTTTAAATTATCTTTGAGAACTGGAATAGGGGAAATGTCACCGTGGAGCTTGCCTGCTTTAATTCAATTTACTGTTTCCAGAGAGGAAGTATTTCAGAAATAAATGTATTTTCAGGCCACTTGTAACAAATTGGCATACTTTGGGGCTCCCTTTCCTTGAATAGTGAAACCAGATGGGCCAGTTTGGCATTTAATTTGCATATTTTCATTTTGTGAGTCTCATGGGTAGAACACGGGGTTCCCAAGCCCTGCTTATCCTAGGATTCCACTATGGAGGCTTTGGAAAATTACAGATGCCCTACCCTCGTCCCAGGCTGATTGACTCAGAATCTCCAAGAGTGTTGGGAGTCGGGTGGGGATGAAGAGAGAACCTTCTGGAGTGGGTTTCAAGGTGGATCTGATGGTCAGTCCAGCTAGGAAACCCAGAGCAGGATCACTGTTACTGGAGTTCCAGTACCCTGGCGGGGACTGTGTTTCAGAATTCCCTCTGATGGTGTCTCCTTTCCCTTCGGTTCTCCTGTGTATCTTTAAAAATAACTCAGTGTTATTGAAAGTAAATTGTAATTGAAAAAATTAAAAGACACACCTCAACATTCAAGGGGTTATCAGCGATTACCCACTTCTGTTCCTGAGTCTAAGTGAGTATCTGGCCCTGAATTAGCAGTGGCCCTTTTGGACCATGATGGTACTGCATTCTGGAGATATTCTTACAGATTCCACTGGGATTCTACTTTCCCTGGGACATTAAATTTGACCTATGCATTGGATTTCTCTCTTTAGATCCTACACCGCAGCGGTGATGTATGCTGAACCCGCTAGGGCTGGCTAAAGGGCATAAATGGTGAAAAACCCCTCAAGCAAATCCATGTTGGTGTTTTCTGTTTTCTCTTCCCTTTTTCTTTCTTGTCTTCAAACCTTCTTGTAATGTGACCCTGGGGAGATGTGACGGGAGGAGTAAGAAAAGCACGAAGTCCTGTGTGGCTGTGGGTGTCCCCCCTGCTCCTTCCTTGTATCCTCCCTGCTTCTTCATTGTCTCCTATTCATTTTGCTGCTTGGGTGGGAAATAGTAACACTCAGGCCACTGTGCTCTGGGGCTCCTGCTAACGCTGGAGCAATTGCTCTCTGCTGCCCCCAACAGGAAACCCCATCTGGAAGGGTTCGCTGACATCTCTATGAGTCACTGCAGAGAACAGACTGGAGGAACTATGCGGGGTTACTTTCCCTATTTCCTCTTCTATTCTCAAGGATGGGTTTTCAAGTTGTGAGTGATCCTGTTTGGGGGTGATGACAATTTTGTTCCTCCTATAGATTTTGGGAATTCAAGGGAGGGACCTAGGAGGTTGGCAGAGCAGTTGGATGTCATAGAGGTGCCTCCGCCCTTCTCAGCAGTGAATGCTCTGAACGAGGAGGGTGTGTTCCCTGTGGGTCTGTCCCTGGCTTGACGATGGGAAAGTGATCACCTTGAAGAGTCTTGAAAATAGAGGTCTTCCTCCACCCAGGGAGGAACCCAAGAGCTGTACTCTAGCAGACCAGGAGGCCACTGGCTCCTTTAGCATCTGAGGGTTGACCAATGCTGTCTGCAGATAGGAAGGAGAGGGTGTTTCTAGGCATGGCTGAGAAACACCCTCCAGATTAGTGACTCTCAAATTGGTCCTAGCCTAGTGGTTCTCACACATGACTATTAACCGGAAAACTATGAGCCAGATCACATTTGTGTTTCATTTAAGCACATGGAATGTTTTGCTGTGGCCAACATTTAAAGATTAAGATATTTCACTTAAAATGTGGTTTTTGCACGTCTGTGGAAATATGGACCTGTATTCCCACATGGCAACAACTGGAGGGAGCTCAGGCTACTTCTTAGGGGCCACCTACTCTCCAGGTGGCAAAGCTGCATTCCTCCTCCCGGCCCCTTGTTCATTTGTGTCATTTCCTCACTTACCTGGACCTGGGTTGTCTCTTGAGTTTGGGAGCCCTGCAGTGCCATAGGAATCAGGTAAAGATCTGTTAAAGTGCTGGATTTCTGGTCCCCTTCACTTTCAAAGGTTTGAATCTCACGGGTGTGATTCTGCAGCAGTAAACTACGCTTTGAGAAATGTCAGCCTAGAGCTCAAGGCACAATTTCCAATGAGGGTGAGTGTGATCTCCACAAAGAAGTCCAGGCCAATTCAGGATAAGAAGCAGATGCAGGGGTTGCAATCTTTTTCCTTCTCTGCAGCCCAGGGGTCTCAAGTGGTGACAGAAGATATGACACACAGCTGAGCTCTGTTTTCTCTCCCATAGATATGGGCTTAGGCTGCTGCCTTCTTTGTGGCTGTGCTTAGTGAACAAAACTCACCTCTCAGGAACTTGTAGGAGAAACAGAACGGTCACCCATTCCTCACTCACTGCTCAGAATGGAAGCCTGGCTCTGGGGCCAGCGGCCTGAGAGCTGGAGAGAGACTTCTGAAGACTCAGGGTGGTGGGTCCTGGAGTGCAGCCCATCGAGGGCCAGAAGCCAGCATCAGAGGAGGGAGCAAAATGTAGATTTGCTGCTTCCTTCATTGGCTAGGGACTTCTGGAGGAAATCCTCAACTCTATCTGGGGAGATGGGTAAAATTAGAGATAATTTAAAAAATATTTTTATTGATTTCAGAGAGGAAGGGAAAGTGAGAGAGAGAGAGAAATATCAATGATGAGAGAGGATCATTGATTGGTTGCCTCCTGCACGCCCCCCCACTGGGGATCTAGCCCACAACTTGGGCATATGCCCTTGATTGGAATCTAACCTGGAACACTTCAGTCCATAGGCCAACGCTCTATCCACTGAGCTAAACCAACTAGGGCGAAATTAGAGACAATTTACCACACTAAACTTCTCTCACATATTCACCTTCAAATATTTTCTCTGCAGTGTTGCCATGTTTTTATTCTGAAGGTTGGCTTTGGGAGTAGGGAGTAGGCAAGGTGTTATTCCTGAAGTTGTAGCTAAGGGAAAGGACCCCAGGGCCTTTGAGGGTGCTAGAGCATTACAGAGGGAAAGCAGATAGAGATCTGGCTCAGGCAGGTGCACCTGTCTATCTGGGACAGTTGTTAAAGCCACTGTTGGACTAGCTAGTGATGGCTGGGTTCATCAAAGGAGATTGGTCACTTAGCACTATGTAGTTCCCAGGGTTGATGGTTACTAACAGTCCCCTTTCCCTTCCCCAACTTTAGCTCTGATATGAAAAGTCATGACATCAGTCAGAAGAAATGTCCCAGCTACCTCCTGCTGGGTTCCACAGGTGCTGAGTGGCTTTGTGGTGGATGATGTGAACCCACCAGCCAAACCTCCTACTCCCCTAAAAGTCCTGACTTTGCTTGGCCTCCTCCACCCTAGTACACGTCTCAACACCTTCATTCCGACTTATTTATCGAGTGTCACCTGAACACAGGGCAATGGGTTGACCCAAAATTTTTCTAGCTCTTTATCGAATATTTATCAGGTGTTTCCTATAAGCCAGGTTTGGTGCCAGTGATGGGGGTTCAGTGGAGAATCGGCACATATAGCCCCACCCTTAAGGTCTCTGCCTAGGACATTTTTTTTCTCAGGTCTCACTCTGCCTCAATAGGTTTCCAAATCCTCCACCCACTCCTACAGTCTGACTTTCATTGGGTTACATTAGGCTGCCCACAGGAACCTAAGGAGTGATGGCAGGAGGTGGGGTCCTTTTGGGAGGATCAATAGAAACTGTTTGGGATGGACAAGATGAGCCCAAGAAAATATTGGGGAGAGAGGTCGTCATATTCTTGAATTCCAGGTCTGAAGGGCTCAAGGGGTCCTGGGATAGGACAGGAAGAGGAAAGGACATTTGCCTTTGCAGATAATACTGATTTGGTGCTGATGATTAATAAACAAGGCAGGAGCAAACCGTTGTGCATGTGTGGTGAGCTTTGCCGGGTGTGGCTTACTGCTCTCCTTCCTCTGCAGCACAACTTCAGCTCAGATCGATGCCACACTCGGTAATTTATTTATGAAATTATATGGCCCTTCCTCAGGTAACATTTTACTTTTATTTTATTTCATCTACCAGATCCCCACAGTGAACGCAGAAGTTATTTCCTCACGGGCAGCTACCTTTTGACACTCATTCATATAAATGGAAGGGAGGATAGGGAAAAATATCTATAGTGTGTGGCAGACATCTGGGCCAGGAAAGTCATGATTATAGTTTAAAGGTTCGCATTTCCATTGGATTCAGCCTCTACCTAGAAAACCTGGGACGTTAACCCTACTGGGCACCTTTCATCACTTAGTGGATCCAATAGAGCTAGTCCTAGGAGTCCCCAAGGCTCACCTGTCACTGTGTTGATGGGGTGTGCACCTCTCACCCTCTGCACACCTAAGTCTACTTCTGTGTGCTTTTATTTTTTGTGGAACCCCCCTGGCTTGTGTCCTGGATGCCCAAGAATCTCTGGTTATTAACAGAGGGGCTTGAGTTTTCTCCTTGCCCCAAACAAGAATGTGCTCTCAGCCAATGCTACTTAAAGAATCTCTGATAACACAAAGTAGGGTGACGTCCCTCTCCCCAAGGTTGTCCCACCTACATGATCACATGCAATGAGTGGATGTATTCCAGTGGCAGGTTTTTTATTCTCATATGAAATTACCTCTCCTCTGGGGAAGATGTTGTGGGTTAAAGAATTACCATTGCCCCATCTTCCTAGTCTCACCACCATACCTTAGTTCAGATATGTCTGCCTACTCTCTGCAAGTTTAATAAAGCCTGTTATTCTCCTTCCTGATTTTTGGTCTTGTCCTCCTCCAATCTCTTCAGCACTTAAGTGACAAATTCATCTTCCTCACCCATAGCTCTCAGGTTACTACTCTTTTCCTCAAGAATCTAAAATGGCTTCCCATAAATTATTGGACATAGGTCCTCTTTACCCTAGGTTATCAAGGTTATCTATGTTTTAGAATGAACCAATACTTCCCTTTATCTTTTTCTTCCTCCCTAACATAAATCCAGTGTTCGAGTCAAATCATGTGCAGGCACACCTGTATTATTGTGCTTCATTTTACAGATGTTTTTATCAACACTGAGGCAAGATCCAACACCAGCAAAAAGATTATGACTCGTTGAAGGCTCAGATGATGGTTAGCATTTTTTAGCAAGAAAGTATTTTTAAATGAAAGTATGTACATTTTAAATGGTATAATGCTATTGCATGGTTAATAGATTACAATACAGTATAAACATAACTTTTATATGCACTGGGAAACCAAAAAATGTGTGTGACTCAGTTTATTGTGGCATTCTCTTCACTGCGGCAGTCTGGAACCCAGTAGCTCTGGGAAATGCCTGTACTGTTTGTGGGACTTTTGGTAATGGAAGAGTAGGTAATTCAGACTGACCCATCCCCCATGGACAATTTGAAAAGTGAGAAAGATATTTTCAAAAGTGTGCTTCAAGACATATAAAAGCTAGCAAGGTGGTAAATATTTATAAGGCCAAATTTTGGAAGAGAATGGAAAATGAAAGGTAAGTTACCAAGGGGTGAGACCTTTTTCTAGTTTCTAAAGAGGCCACTGAAGCCTGGGAATTGCATTTCACAGCCGCATTAGGTTAGGGGACAAAAGCTGGAGTTCAGGGCCTATCAAGGTGGGTGCATTTTGGGTTAAGATTAGAAGTAAACCAGCCCTCCCTTCCAAGTTCTAAATTCCAGCTTTGAACCATTTGAGAAGCTGAGAGCAATATCAATTCCTGAAATGGGATTAATGTTAGATTGTATTGCAAGGAAGTCACCTGGCAGAGGCATTAGAATGCTCTCTGGAGGAAATAACAGTATCCTAGTCATCAAATTATTCTTGCCAACAAATCTTTGAACACAATGTCTAGTATACAATCAAAGTTAAGTTGGCACATAGGAAACAAGTCCACATGAATAAGAATCAGCAGAAACAATAGACTTTGTAGGTTTTCTGTATGCTGCAATGATTAGGCACTGGCTTTAACTCGCTATGCTTACTATTTTCAGGTAGAAATAAGACAAGATTACAAAACCTGGAAGCAAATTAGCTATAAAAATGATAGAGTAAATTTGAAATAAGAACAGAAAAGAAATTCTAGAACTGAAAATACAGCAACTGAAATTAAGAATTCAATAGATGGGTTATAAAATAATTTAGACACAGTTTAAGAAATAATTAATGAAGTGGGAGACAAGGCAAATAATCTGAAATGAAGGATAAAAAATACAGAAAAGAGGTTAAGAGACATAGAGGATACTGTGAGGATGTTTTATCTATTTAATTAGATTTCCACAAAGAAAGAGAAAGAATGGGGAAGAAGTATTATTTGAAGAAGTAATGACTGTTAATTTTTTAAAACTGAGGAAAAATATCAATACACAAATTCAAGGAGGCCTACATACTTCATGCAGGATAAATAAAAAGAAATCTACATCCAGACATGTCATAATAGAAATGCAGAAAATTGAAGACACATCATACTGTTTATTTCCCAAGTAAGCCTCCAATTTCCTTGTATCTGTACCTCTCTGTATACTATCCCCCTCTCCTTCATTGTCCAAATGTCACCTATTACTTATCAAGCTTTATTGGATAATCCTCCTGTTCTTACCTTCAACCAGGTTCAGAATTAAAGCTATCAAGAATACTTTAATATCAACAATATTAATACTATTTCCATGACGACTGCTACCACCATGGAACACTTATTTAGTTCCAGGCATTGTTCTTGGCACCCATCATACATGATCTCATTTAATCCTCATAAAACTCAATAGAGGTTTTTACCCAAGAAAAAAAAAGGCCACCCAGCTCTCCTCTGAACTTTTATAGCATTTTACCTGTCTCGTATCATTTATAACATTTTCCGACTGTAATGTGTATGTAACTCCCACCTAGGGGAGGAACCTTCTCTTCTCTTTGCGTCGCTTACTTTGCCCATGCGAGTAGGTGCCTGTTCATTTGTTGAGTGAGTGTTGTCCCTGAGATGCCTTAAGTGCCTGTGGATCTGTTAGAAGTCTGAGCAGATGCACCATTGGAAGCTGTGAGCCCCTCCCCACACTGTATCATCTCTGCCTGCCTGAGTGACTCCCGCTCACACGTTAAATTGAAAGCAGTGACCGATGCTCTATTTAAAGTGTCCTCGAAAATGGTACTCAAGTGTAACACAGCTATTCCACTGATGTGGGCAACGTGTTTATGGAAAGGTTGTTTTTCCTTTGGAATTGGAGAGGGGTTTTGAAACCAGAAGGCATTATGTGATACCTGCATGGATGTCAAATAAAAAATGAGAAAAAACTAACAAACAAACAAATCCAATTCTCCTCTACTAGTTAGCTCCATCTCTATCAAGATATCATCTCCCTGGGTATTTTCTACATCAAGCCCTGTCTCTTCCATCAGCATCCGAAGATCATAGCATCTGACCCGGGGCCAGGAAAGTTGAAGCAGGAGCAGTCCAGAGCAGAACGAATAATTGCATTCCAGCGCTGGCTCTCGCTGGATTTGCTCTCCACCTCAGCTTGACAGCTTAATGGTTTGCGAGAGAAGGAACATTTTAGAACAGCCCGTCTCTGTGTCGTGTGGGGAGGGGCTAACTGGTGAAAGCTCTGGGTGAAGTCCCTGGAGCCAGGGGGCTGTGCCTCAGAAAAGCCGTGTTAAGTTAGGAGAAATGGCCAACTTCGTCAGAGCCACACACTGCCACTGCTTCAGGCAAACTGTGATTTGTGTGTGCTTGTGGATGCTGCTGCCGCTCTGTGCCCCTCAGCCTGGGCACCTTTCCACTGGGCATCCTTTGAAATAAATATTGATTTTACTGATTAAATCTGCTGCTTGCATTTTTACAGGAGGAGTTTTTACTTTCTGAACAGCAGTGACAATCTACTCCCTTTCTCTCCTCCTTCCCCCCTCTCAGTAACAAATAATAGATAGCACCAAGTCCTTAAGGCAGCCCACACCTCACTTTCTATCTCTGGACCTGGCATCGGCTTCCTGTATGAGCTTTGGAGAATATGGAAGAATCATCAAGTCCTGGAAAATGTTTGCCTGGGTCATGGAGGTGGAGAGCTTGTCTAGGTGTGGTTGAGGGTGGTTAAGCTAGAGGCTTTAGACAATTGCATATTGAAGTGAGAAAACAAGATGTCTAGAATAATAGCTAGCCCTCACAACTCCCAAAATAGGAGCTCTTGGGAACACGGCAGGAAACGTCTCTTATGAACAAGTCACTTCAGAAACTCTCTGAGCCTTTAGTGTCCTCGCCTATTGGATGTTGGTAGTAGTAGAACCCATCTCTTAGGCTTGGTAGGAAGATTAATATTAGTGAATATTTGAGTACCTACTATGTCATAGGCAGTTTGTTTCAGCCCTTCACTGCAATTACGTTGATTTGATTGATGGATTGTCCAGGATGTCTCTGATAAGATGCCCTACTCTGGGTAGCTCTGAACCTCTGGGGTGGTCCATGTTTCCCAATGGAGGAGCCACTGGCATTTTTGGCACACAATTCTTCATTACACAGGACCACCATGCACAGTGCAGGATGAGCATCCCTCTGGCTGCTAAAAGCCAGGAGCACTCAGTCAACCCAAAAAGCCTCTATGTATCTCTAAAGGCCGAGATAGAAGGGGACTGCCCAGACTGAGAACTTAGCAAGTCTGAGAGGGAGAAGGACATGTTGACACCTGTGCCTCTTCCTGAGGAAGGAGCTATCAAGATATCTTTGACAGCTGAGTGACCTTGAACAAGTCACTTCAGAAACTCTCTGAGCCTTTAGGGTCCTTGCCTATTGAATGTTGCTAGTAGTAGGACCCATCTCTTAGGTTTAGTAGGAAGATCGATATGAGAGAATATTTGAGTGTCTACAATGTGATAGGCAATTCGCTGAGCACATTATATGCAACATCTCATCTAATCTTTGCATCCAGCCACCCAAAGAAGTAGGTTTCATTTTACAGATGGTGAAATTGTTGTTAGTTCCATCTTATGGACACAAAGACTCAAGGTCATGCATATAGCTGGATTATAAGTTTAGCCAGTGGTTCTCAAACTTTAGCATGCTTCAGAATCTCCTGGAGGGCTTGTAAAAATCAAGATAGCTGGGTCCCACCTCCAGTTTCTGATTCAGTAGGTTTGGGATGGGCCTGAGGATTACCAATTTTAACAGGTTCCCGGGAACCCTGGTGCTGTTGCTCTGGGGGCCACGTTTTGAGAAGCGGAGACTTGAGTCTCCTAATATAAAAGATCCAAGAATTTGCAGTATATTGTAAGCTCTAGGAAGGTAGGTGGGGAGTATGCACCCTTCTCCCCCCTGCCCCATGCACACACATCAAAGGATTTTGCATGTTCTGTGTGGCCTTGGATAGGGTGCATTCCCAGGGTCAGGAGACAAAGTTTCACGTGACTTGTATCTTCACTGTTAATCTGTTGAGGCTCTTCTCCTGGGACAGAGAAGTAGGTCCTAAGAAGGCACTAATGAGATTTTTGAGCCTTGTAGTAGGTGAGGGAAGGGTAAGGTGTCTGTGGCCACAGGAAGATAGGCAAGGGCTGGGAGCTTGGAAAATCCTATAAGATGTGTGTTATTATAGGATTAGTGACCTGTACTCAGGAAATTTAATTATTTCTAATGTGTTTGTGTTTTCTATGACTATCAGATTTTTATTCTCCTCCCCTGACAATGTCAACCTGTGCAGAGAGGAAATGAAGACCGGGATGTATTTCCTGCACATAGGCCAGTGTTTTAGGAGGGGCTATCATCTCCCTGTGTCTGGTCTTGATGGTGGCAGCGGGGACCAAAGCAAGGGAACTGTAGAGAGGCTAACATGCAACAGAATCCGGGCTTGCTTGGTCCAGCTCCCCTCCCCACCAGGAGGTCCTTCCAATAATAGCAGCATAACCACCACTCACAGTTATTGATTGCTTACTATGTGCCAGAGCTTATGCTGAGCTCTTTATAATAGTTGTGGGGATGGGTCCTATTTTTAACTCCATATTATAGGTAAAATTATTAAGTTTGGAGATTCAGAAGTTTGTTCAGGCTCATGCAATGAGCAAGTGGCAGAGCCAGACCTGGGGCCCAGGACTGCAGGAGGCGAAGCCCATGCCTGCCACCCTTTCACACCAATGCTCAGATGAAACCTTGGTGCTTGCTTTGTCTGAATTAGGGAAGGACCTTTACTCATTGCAGGGACACTTCAGTTCCACTCATCCTGTCCAGACGAAGGTACTTCCTAAGGTTTGTGAGCTGCTGATGCCCCTGGCTTCAAACCAGCCTCTGCCCAACACCTCGCCCTTAAACCTGAGCTGGTCACACAGACTTACAGGGTGAATGTCTGCCTTTGGGAGCAGCAGGACCCCTCTCCTCTCGTGTGGGTCTGCTGTGTGGATGGCTCCTGGGGCAAAGGCAGTGGTGGTGTCCGCCACCCACAGCTGCACAGGGGCTGTCACAGGGGCTTCAGCTCCTGCTGCTACCCTGGTGTGTGCAAGCCTTGCACACGTGTCTCCTTCTCCGTGTGGATGGCCACACTGGGAGAGCTAAAGGAGGGGAAGCCAAGAGAGGACCACTATGTGATGTCTTTTCTAGAAGGAATTGAAATGCATGCTGGTCCAGGTCAGGGTGGGATCAGCAATGTTCTGCCTTCCACCGAGGATGGCTTCTGTGCTGGGGGATTTTCCCCTCTGCTGGTTTGATAAATGACCCAGGGCTGGTGTCCAGGCCGAGCATGTGGGTTGCAGCCCCCACTGCCGGTGCAGTTCCCCATGAAATTGACAGCAGAAGCTACTGGCTTGAAGAAGGGCTTGATCCAGATAAAGACTCTCTTTATTTTTCCAGCTCCCATTCTTACCAGAGGTTTCCTGTCATTGTGGGTTTGACACCTCACTCTCTAGGGCCTTTGGCCTCATAACTCTCTCTGTGCCTCCCCCAGCCCCCTTTTCCTGTGCTGCAGGAGCTATAGATGGTGTTGGAGTGAAGGCCCCCTGCCCTCTGCTGAGGCACATGACCCTCATCCTGGGATTCCCTGCAGTCCTGTTTCAGGATGTCTGTCCCAGCAAAAGGGAATCTCAGCTAAAGCCCTTAAAAAGGAGCGTGACGTTTTTGAAATAGTACTTCGAGTGCTGAAAATGACCTCGTTCAGAGCATTGAGGTCAAAAAGGCTGGCTTGATCATTTTTGGCCAAAAAGAACCACTCAGTCTTATCACTGGATTAATAATTACCATCAGAGCTCTCATGCTGAGGATCGAAATCTCTGCCTATGACCTCTACTTACAGGCCCGATTTCTGCCCCGTTGAGTAATCCAGAAAATGCACTTTCTCCTCCAGGTGGCAGCCCCCATGGTCTGCTCACCCATTCCCTGCCCTTCAGGACTTCCTGGTCCTCTCTAGCTGCCTGTTTCCTTTCCATCCTTTTCATCAGCCTCATGCCCCAGGGTCAGGTCACCTTTGGAACCCTCCCTTGCAAAAAGAGGAGTCTGAGGCTCAGAGTGGGAGCTCAGCAGTTCATCCTCAACAAATGTTCTTTTTTTATGAAATACTCTTCTCATGAGTATCTCTTTCTCCCATGACCTCTTGGATTTAGGACTTTGGACTAGTCAAAGTCAGCCATCACTATAAGGCTTCTCCTCATTGGATGGCTGACAAGGGGCTGCTGGATGAGGCAGCTCCTTGAGCTGGCTCTGGGTTCCCGCCTTCCAGCTTCTCTCTGCAGCTGCCTCTTGGTTGGGTCCTCTGGACTGACTTGCCCACAGTCTGGCTGCCTAATTAGTCTCCAGGTGTCTGGAGCCCCTGTGGAGCAGCCTATATCGATCAGGCTTACTGTGGGGAGAAGACTGACTGTGCTGGGGAGAAGGCTGGGTGGGGGGGCTAAGGAGGCCTTTTCTTGAAAACTTCTCTTCTGCTTCATCACACTAGGTTCCACTTGTTGAGGTGTGTGCAGAGGGGAAGGTAGGAGCGGGGAGGGTAGCTTAGTCCTTCCCTCTGAAATCTGAAGCTGCTCCCCAGGCCTGGACCATCAGACAGGATTGGGATAAAAGGGTAAGGATTCATCTCTCCTAGGGAACCAAAAGAGGAAAGGCGGAGCTTACTGGGGAGAGCAATGTGACGCAAGAACGATGGCAATAAAAGTGGCTAACACTGATGTCACAGCTGCCCGAGTCCTGCGCTGATCCAAGCATTGGCACTGTGAGCTCACTGAGTCCTGAATAAAGCCCCATGAAGCATGTGCATTTTACACAAAGGGGGCCAAGATGTAGAGAATTTGTCCAAGGTAACAAGACAGATGCGAGGTCTCCTCCGAGTTCGGCACTCACAATCGCTGTGATACGTGCCCGCTGGCTGGTCTCAGCCATGAGATGGTCTTTACCAAGAATTGGATCTTGACAATCTGAGAGTGTGACCTCACTCCTTGTTCTCCTGCTGAGGCCCACCAGCCAGACCACAGTCCCCGCCCCGGCCCCGGCCAGCCCAGGGCAGCCCTCGGCCAGGTGGGGGAATGGTCTGCAATGTTTTGGCCATGTGTTTGCCTCCATTAGGCAATATCTCAAGGGAAATCAGCACTTGTGGGAGGTTCATCATTAATGATGGTGAATATTACCCAAGTGTTAGTCTTCCTAATCATTTTGAATTTTTTGTTTGAGAAGGGAGTGGTTTCTGGTCTGGTTCTTTGGTCCTGTGCTTATAAAGTGGAGATTGAACAGTTTGCTAAGAGCAGAAGGATTACATTTTCACTTAAAAAAATTAATTACTAGTGCTTTTTACATTATTTATATTATTTTCTATTTATACTCTCCTTATAGGAATCTTTTAAAGGCACTTGCCCACTTTTCAAAACACTGGATTGTTAAAACAAAATAATGCAGTAAATAATAACTCCCCTTAATTGGCACAGATATGCGACAGTATCTTGCAAATACTGATGAAATACTCAGGTGTAAGGGGACCGCATCAGCCCCTCAGCATCATGGGAGCCCTCCTCTGCCTTCTGGACACCTGCTGTACCCCGTTGATCTACTAACCCATGGGTTTGCCAGTTCTGTATACAAAATGCTGGCAGAGCTATTATCTTTCAAGATAAAAATATATTTAAGTGGAAGTTCTAGTATTTTCCCCCATAATTCCTTATTTTGGAGAGCACTAAAGTTAAAGGCCTCTGTGCCAGTCAAGCCAGCATTTTCCCCACTTGCTGACTCCTGGCTACCCATACCCTGGAGACTAAATTCTTCTCCATTTGCTCTCTCCATGCTCCCTCCTCCCCACACACACTGCTGCATCTGTACTCATGTACACACTGCTGTGTGTCCATGGGCATGTCCTTGAGGCCAGGCTTTCACCTCTGCACTAGGTGGAAGTATGTGGACACTAGGGTATGAAGGCTGGGACGGGAGGAGCCCCAGGCCATGCTTCTTTCACTGGAAGATGAGTGCTCCTGCTTGACTGGGACTCCTAGAGCAAGGAGCAGGTCTAATGCTGGAGCAGTTAGTAGGACAGGTGGTCCTCTGGCATGTTAGTTGGGGAGCCCTGGATTAGGGTCTGGGAAGAGCTAGACTTGCTGGTGGATCTCATTGGGTATCCCTGTTCCAGACAAGAAGCAGAGAGAAGTATTGTGTCCTTTCTTTGTTTATGCTGACCAGGTTTCCATTGCAGTATGGGCTCCTGCTCCTCTCTCCTCTTCACCCTATACACACATCAAGCTGTGGCTTCCTTTTGACTGGCCATTTCCTCCAGGTAGGGTCAGCCCTGGGTGTCATCACAGAATGGCCATTTTGTTTCTTCAGCCTCCCCCTCCCTGTCAAAGGAATGTCTCCCAGTCTCATTGCTTCTGTGGCCTGGTGAGTTGCCAAAAGACAAACAAAAACCCCTTAATCTGTCCTTTAGAACAACCTCATATGGGTCTGGATCTGCAGGCAGTGGGCCCAAATCAGAGTTCTGGAGCCCCTAGATGAGGGGTTAATTTGGTCTTGTTCAAGGAGATGGGTTTATATGGTGTGATATTACTCAGGCAGACAGCCCTTAGGGGAAAGGAGAGGTGCTGATGGCAGGTGGGGAAGGGAGTGAGGAGCATGCTGGGCCTGCAGCCTGTGTTTGGAAGAAGCCCACGGATTCCACTGAGTCACAACTCCCTGAGGTGGGCAGGGAAGCTGCAGCTTCGTAGACTATCAGAGCAAAAGGAGAACAGAGGCCCAGAACTATAAAATGAGAAAAAAAATTTTTTTTCTGTGTAGCCAAGATTTTTTTTGGTTTGTTTTAAGTAAGCACACGGGACGCCTATTGTGGAAGGAATCTTTGAATTGTTAGAAGATGCTTTTGGGATGGAAAACTTGGCTGAGGCCTCTGTGGACTTGGGGGAACTCTTTGAACAGGGAGTGTCTGGAGACCATTCTCCAAAGCTCAGTGGTTGCTTCACAGGACAAGTTAAATATTTTCATGTTGGAGGCCTTGCACCCATCTAAATCCTGAATTTATATCCTGCCCAAGGCTTTGGCTACCTTTGATGGGGGCTGAGAGCACTGCAAGCAATGCTCTAGGGTCCATTTAAGGTTATATGAACCCGATCTTTTCTTTTTCCAGCTCCTATTGGGCACTTCCACTGTGCTCAGTACTGTGCATTGGACTATTAGTAAGAAGCATACCTTCACCTCAGTTGGGCTTATTTAGCAGCAAATGGCCTCAGGTATAAGCCCAATAGCAAAGGCAAAGTGGGAAGTGGAGCTCTGATGTTTGCACACCTCGCTCTGGAAATCCAGGGGAGGAGAGAAAGTCCTTTGGGTTGGAGGAGAGGAGGTGTTTGTGATGGTAGTCACCACTTAACACGGAGTGCCTCATTTATATCTCACCACAACCTAGAAGGCAGGTCCTGCTCTCATCCCTATGTTGTGGTTGAGGAAACTGAGGCCTAAAGGGAATTAATAATTTGTCCAAGGTCAAATTTGTAAGTGGAGAGTTAAGGAATGAAGGAGGAGGGAGGGATAGGGACTCTCAGGCTAAAGGTACAACTTGGTGAAGGCATAAGAACAGGAAAGGACAGGACATATACGGGCAATGGAGAGTAATTCTACTTGAGAGGAAATGTTGGAAGCCAGATGGCAGAGCCTGAATGCAAGGCTAAGTCTGTCCTTCATTCTGTAGGCAATAGGGAGCCACTGAAGAGACTTGAGTAGCAGAGTGTCATGATTAGAGCAGACAAATGGTTTGGAAGGAGGAGAATCAGGATATGTGTGGAGCATTAAGAGGTGACTGTAATAGAACAGGTGAGAGATAATGCAGTGGAGTCTTTCTGCTCTGGGCAACACAGGTGAGAAAATTTCCTTTCAAGAGATAATGTCTTTTCATTTTGATAAGAGGCAATTGCTTTCATAAGAATGAGGGGAAAATGGTCCATATTCCAACTCTTTCCAACTCCACCCACACACTTTTGACTAGTTATTTCTGCTCCATCCTTTTTCTGTCTCTTTACGATTTTTTCTGACATGAATGCCTGTTATTTTTTAGATTACTCCGACCCCAGTTTATTGGCATGAATAAGACATCTTTTCTGTCTTCAGTTATTGACTTTGAGGAAGGTGGTAGGTGAGTGCAGAGTTGGTGTATAGAGACATCTAGATCACTGGGTACAGATGTGCTGTAGTGAAAAGAACACCAGCACAGGTTCTAGGTCCATCAGTAACTCCCTTTGTGGTTCAAGGATGTGTGATCTCTGATTTTGAGTTTCTGTACCTGCAAGTTGGGGATAATGCTGCTTAAGCCAGTGAGAAAAATGAGATGGTTTTAAGAAATATGAGAGTCTGTATGTCAGTGGTTCTCCAATGTGGTTCCCCAGGCCAGCAGCACCAGTGTCCCCTGGGAACTGGCTAGGAATGCACATTCCTGAGCCCTGATCCACTGAATCAGGAAGCTGGATTGGGCTCTCCAGGAGATTCTGTGGTGCAGGGTCAGGTTTGAGAATCACTGCTGCTCATCATCACATGTAAGTGTTCAGGCTCTTATCTGAACTCTTTATTGGTCTGTTACAGTGGTTCTCAAATCTCAGTGGCTTCCCAGTTCCCTGGAGGCCTTGTTTACACACAGGTTCTGTAGGTCCTGGGTGGGGCCCAAGAATTTGCATTTCTAGCAAGCTCCCAGGGGAGAACCCCTGCTTGTTATACACTAGCTTTGTGGCCTTGGGCAGGTTCTAGCTCTCTCTGTGATTCAGTTCCCTCATCTGTACAATGAGGATCATAATCGTATCTACCTTATAGGCTGATATGAAAAATAAATGAGGTAATTCATTAGAGTACATAGCACATTACACCTCAATCAACATTTTTCTTGTTAATGAGTTTGTAACATGCTTTACGAATACAGAAGGTCATTGTGAAAGTTGATGGCAGAGGACTGCAGTGGGTCTATTTTAAAAATATTTTTTGATTGTGGTAAAATATGTAAAACAAAGTTTACCATTTCAAGTGTACTACTCAGTGGCATTCATTATATTGAGTGTTGTGCAACCATCACTACCATCCTCCTGCAGAACTTTGTCATTTTCTCCTGTCCCATACACAAAAACTCCCCACTCTCCCTCCCACTAGATCCTGGTAACCACTAATCTACTTTCTATCTCTCTGAAGTTGCCTTTTCTAGACATTTCATATGAGTGGAATCATACAATATTTGTTCTCTTGTATCTGTCTTCTTTCACTTAGCATGTTTTTAAGGTTCATCCGTAATTGTAACATATATCAAAACTTCATTCCTTTTTGTCACTGAATAATATTCTATTGTATGGATCTACCATATTTTGTTATCCATTCATCTGTTGATAGTCACTTTTTGGCTCTTGAACATTTGCTAAAATGAACGTTGGCAATATCTGTTTGAATCCCTGTTTCAATTATTTTGGGTATATACCTAGGAGTGCAGTTGCAAGATTGTATGGTAATTCTACATATAGATTTTTGAGAAACCACCCACCTGTTTCCACAGCAGCTGCACCATTTTACATTCTCACCAGCTTAAGTGTTTAAGTTTCTCCACATCCTTTACAATGCTTGTTACTTTTTATCTGATTACAGCCATCCTAGTACGTGTGAACTGTTACCTCATTGTGGCTCTAATTTCCATTTCCTTCGTGACATCTTTTCATGTGGTTATTGGTTATTTGTATATCTTCTTTGAAGAAATGTCTCATCAAATCATTTGCCCATTAAAAATTATATTTATTGTTGAAAGTTTTAAAAAGTGACCTCTTTTTAACTGGGTTGTTAGTCTTTTTGTTGTTGAGCTGTAGGACTTCTTTATATATTTTGAATATTAGACCTTTATTGGATTTATGATTTGCAAATATTTTCTCCCATTTTATAGGTTGTATTTTTCAGTCTATTTAAAAAAAATAGTTTTATTGATATACAGAAACTGCATATTTAAAGTACCTATAGAATTTAATGAGTTTTGAAATATGTAAACACCTGTGAAACCATCAGAATTAGGATAATGAACACACCCATCAGCCCTAAAGCTTCCTCACAATCTTTTGCAGTTCCTCCTTCCTCTCTCTATATTAGTCTGTTACTAATAACTCTCTAGATATCCTGTGGTTGACACTAAGCATCGTGGGGGGATACCAAGCTGGGAATCAGAAGACCAGACTGGGTACCCTGGCTCTGTGGTCAGTGGGTGCTGATTTCGTTCAGCCTCCCACCTCCCTGGTTTGCTTCCTCACGCACACAGGGCAGTGTTGGGCTATCAGCCGTGCCCATCCCCCTCTAGGCAAAAGGAAGTTCATATTAGAATAAACCTCTTAGGAAGGAAGTGATTATTGCTTTTTTAAAAAGCAACATTTTGTTAATTATTTTATAATTAGTTTTGAATAATTATTGCTTTTTAAAGGATACTAATGTTTATCCCACATCCTTCAAAAGAGACTTTCTGTGGGCGGGTTCTTGAGGTCTGCGCTTTTTAAAAAGCTCCCTGGTGATTCTGATGCACAGTAAGATGCAATGATTTCCAACACAGCCTTCTTGTCCAAAGTCCCATGGTTTATGTATCACTTTGTAGTTTTCATATTGATTTCAGTTTATTCTCTCAAAAACATTAGGAGATAGGTAAGAAAAATATAGCTTTTTAAAAGACAGGGACACAAATGTATGGAGTGAATAAGGGACTTGAGCAGATAGATCTAAGGCAGAGAGGGAACTGGGAAGTTGCGTGTGTTTCCATTATTCCCTTTTGTCGCTGTTAAACAAGGTGACACCAACATGCAGCAGACGGCACCGAATGGTTTCCAAGGTAGGGTCTCCTGGGGCATGGTTAATATAGACGAGGGTTAGTCCAGACTCTCAGGACTAACTCACTCTAGTTCCCTAGGATTGGTTTTGAATAATTATTGCTTTTTAAAGGATACTAATGTCTATCCCACATCCTTTGAATGAGAACTTCTGTGGGTAGGAACCTGGGGTCTGTTTAAAGTAAAATGACACCTTACTCATTGTAGTGGAGTCTGTTCCCATCTAGTTAATGAAAGAATGGTGGTTACTCTCCCAGACCCCTTTCTTGGCCTTCATGGTATCATGGTATATACCATAGAACCCAAGAACAATGTGAACAGTAAGTCACTGATCATCTCACGTGAGAGGACCACAGGTTGGCGGCTGCAGGACTGGGTCCTTCAGTGACTCAACAACATCAGCCTGCCTCAGGCACCTTCTTCCCCCTGCTCAGCCTTGGTAGCATAGCTGATGTTCTTCCTTATGGTGAGGAGAAGTCTTTGCCAGTGGACGGCACAGTGAGTGGTGGACATGTAAGGAAGAGGGTGCTTCTTCACCCAAAGTCCCCAGCAGGCCTCCCGTTTGGTCCAGCTGGCCAGGTTTGAGTCCCAGGGCAGTTCTGCGAGTGTGTCCCCCCCCCCCCCCCCCCACGTCCCTCGTGGTTCAGGGTTCGGGCTTTGGAGGAGGCCGCATACAAATGAAAGAGACTGGAAAATATTAATTTGGAAATATTGGGGGCCAGGCGGGAGCCCAGCTCAAGAGGAAGGATTTCACCCCGCTCTGGCCTTGATATCCCTTTTATTCAGATTGTGGGATACACCCATAGCCCTTAGGCAGGCAATTCCAATAATAGCCAATCAGCAAGGATTTACATAAAACTAAAAGGTGGAAGTTGCTTTAGCTACCTTTGTTTCAACTAGACAGTGGGTGCTTGGCTCTGACCTTTCAGAGCTTCAAGGTTGACCAGCCTTCCGGGTTCCTTGTCCACACCTCTCTGCTAGTGAAGGCAATGGGCTGCTTCCAACACAGTTCTGAAACTTATCACTGGCAGGGGAAGGAAACCACCATGACTGGTTTAATCCAATTGCAATTAACCACTGGGGCTCAAAATCACCAGCTTATTCCAATCATGACAGAACCCCTCCTGAGGTGGGGCCCCATATGGAGGGTAAACTGCTGAAGAAAGAATGAATGGAGGGTTGACGGCCTCATGAGGGAGCATGGGATCGGGACCAGGAGGCTGGTGTTTTGAGAACCTTGTCATCTGAGCCATGGAGAAGCCCAATGACGGTCTGCTGTCCCCCTCCTCAGAGAATGTTCCCCGTGAACCACATTCTCATTCCAGCAGCCACCACAGCTTTCGCACTCTCCCCTAGCTGCTATGCGATTCAGTAGTTCTCACTAATTTGCTCTCTACTCCAGGCCGACCACCCCGAGCTGGTTAATAGCTCTTCATTCAAGCTGCTTGGATTACAGCACCTTCTTGAGTTACATTCTCATCTGGAGGAAGAAACTCTGTCACCCTGAGTGGGCTTCAGTTCCCTGCTCTCTCAGCAGTGACGTGGGAACACCGTGCCCCCTAACGTGGCTTCTGCAGATAACTGGTGCTTCCGTGCGGATGTCTTGATCGTTACTAAATTAACTCTCAGAAGGTCACCTTATCTCCTTTTGCCAGGGCTCCTTCCCGTAGCCTCTGTGTGCAGACTCCATCAGCCGCCTCCCAGGGCTGCTGGAAGCCCCTGAGCAGCTCAGGGCAGGTGAGCGCCTGGGAGGAGGCTGAATCCGGACCCAGGCAATATGCTGCAGGTGGAATGAGGGCTTGGTTTGGTGTGGTTGGTGTTGATTCAGGAGGGAATACAGGTCATTGGTTGGTTGCCTCATTGATCTTCACAGGCTGAGCACTGCGCCTCATTGATTTTTCACTGCTGACTGAGTCTTGCTCATCTGTTCACTTAGAGATTGCTTCATTTCTTTTCAATTCATTTTTCTGTGCCGTTTGACACTTCACCACATTGTATTGCCCTTACTTGCAATAGATCTGATCACCTCTTTCCCAGAACAATCTTTGTGACTTTGGGAAAAGCCTTTTTTTTTTTTTTTTTAACCCCTCTGTGTCTCAGTTTCCTACTCTGCTAAAGCAAGATGAGAATTCCTGCCTCAAGCATCTGGAAGCTGGGGAGACATTTGGGGGAATAGCTGCTGGTAGGTGGTGGCTGATTTTCTCAGTGAGGGAACTCTGGCCCTGCCTTGACTTGGCAGGGGAGGAAAAGCCTCCTCTTGAGGAGGGGGCCCTGAGCCTGAAGCCTTGGCTCTCACCCAGAGCCCCGGATGTCTCCTGCCAGTCACTGTGGCTTCAGCTATGCTGGTTCCCAAGTATGGGCTGCATCTTCCTTGTACTCTCAGCCCAAGTCTGGATTTACAACTGTCCATTACTATCTAATAGCACAGCAGAGACAAGGCTGGACATTTCTACAGGACTTTGCTGGGAGCCTGGGGGTAATAAAAGGGAAATAAATAGAGAGTTACTATAACAAGTCACTGTGGCTTCCAAGCTATGGTTTATTTGGCTTCATCAGTATGAAGTCCTGGTTTAACTCCTGTTGTGCCACTATGCAACATGTTCAGTTTTGATTCCTAAACAGACCCTCTGGACGCCTTAAAGTTTAGGCATAAAGACTGAGGTCCAGAGAGTGATGGGAGCCCCCTCTGCTACCTGTGAGGTGTGCCATTAGTCCTAGGTACCTGTTTAGGGTGCCACCTCTGATGTGACTGACACCATGAATATTCACCCCTTCATCAGCATAGCCTTACCCCATAGGCCAGGGCAGAAGAGTCATTATCCCCAAATAAAACAGCAGCCCCACAGGGCACCAGCAACACCTGTGTTATAAGTAGGGAGGCATAGATGTATTTGGCAAGATGCCTTCAAGTGGAACCGCTCTTTGTATGTGAGGATGGTGAGGACTTTGAGCCTGGGAATGAGCTAGGAATGGATGAAACAGAAACCCATACTTTGCTCAGATAGACTTATTTTTTGTGTTTCCTTTCTCTATATTTATTCTGTTGTGCTGTCGGATTTCAGAAAATCATAGAGAAAATTGCGGCCTCTTTCAACTGTGCTAAGAGGAGCCAGGAGAAGGGAGTTGTAACAGGCATACAGGCTTCCGCCAGGTGGTTGAGAGGTGATGTCCTGTAGGCCATAGAGATGATGGACACCATGTTTTACATGAGTGGGCCTTTAGCAGAACGGGGAACTCGGGGTCAGAGTCCCTGCCACTGGTTCTAGCTGCTGCTCCTCACCTAGAGACTTTTCTTCTAAACCTAAATCTTGGAAGCTTTCTTTCAATATGTAAAGCAAGTTACCTTAAATCTCTCAATCTACTTGATAGAATTTTAAAAAGAAACAGTGAGAACATAGATGCAAAAGTGTTGTGAGGAATGGAAGCCAGCCTACCAACAACTCCCAAAGTGTGTGCTGTGGAAGTGTTCCTGGGGATATTCATTGGTGTTAAGCAATAAGCAATAAAAAGGCTCCTTAGTCAGACACATCTGAGAAGCCCTGGTTAATAAGCCTTCACCAGGCATCTCATAAACAACCTCTCAGGACCTTTAATAAGCTAATGTGCCTCATGGCCCTGGAGGAGGGGGACTTGGTGTTTGCCAAACTTGCTTAATCAGGAACCCTTTAGGGCAGAGCTTTGGGAGGGATTAAAGTTCTTCCCAGGGGCATCCTATATAATAAAAGCCTAATATGCAAATCAACCAAACCGCAGAACGACCGGTCACTATGATGCACACTGACTACCAGGGGTCAGATGCTCAATGCAGGAGCTGCCCCCAGCCAACAGGCCACAGGTTAGCCAAGGTGGGTGCCAGCGGGGGCCCCCCTGACCATCCCGCTGGTCGCCCCACAGAGGGAGGCGACTGGCACTGGCGGTGGGGGTTAAGGCCAGCAAGTGGGTGGTACCAGGCCAGCCAAGGTGGGTGCCAGTGAGGCCCCCCTGATCGCCCCACTGGTCACCCCACAGATCGGCCTATGGACCCTATCCATGCATGAATTTCATGCACTGGGCCTCTAGTCCTATCTCACAAAAGAGTAATATGCGAATTAACCATCACTCTGCTACATCCACAAGCCACGCCCACCAGCCAATCAGGAGCGAGTATGCAAATTAACCCAATCAAGATGGCTGCGGCCATGGAGTTAGCAGGAGGCTTAGGTTTCTCCGGTAATGGAGGAAGCCAAGCTTTCTGCACACCCTGGCCTGCCTTGGCCTCCGCTTAAGGCTGCAAAGTTTCAATTATAGAAGATAAATAAATCCCAACAAAAATGGCGGCAGCCACGGAGCTGGAGAGAGCAGGAGGCTTGAGTTGCCCCCGGTGATGGAGGAAGCCAAGCTTTCCTCACACCCTGGCCAGCCTAGGCCTCCACTCAAGGCTACAAAGTTTCAATTATAGAAGATAAATAAATCCCAACACAAAAGGCTGCAGCCATGGAGCAAGCAGGAGGCTTGGCTCCCCTCAAGGCTACAGAGTTTTAATTATAGAATATAAATAAATCCCAGATACCAGGGCCTCTGCTTGGGTTGCAGGGGTGCGTGGCCGGCCTACAAACCACCACAGGATCCTCTCCAGGCCACCCCATACCCAAAGGGAACCCCCACCCTGATCCAAGACACCCTCAGGGCAAACCAGCTGGCCCCCACCCATGCACCAGGCCTCTATCCTATCTAATAAAAGAGTAATATGCAAATTGACCATCACTCCAAGACACAAGATGGCTGCCCCCATGTGGTCAAAGATGGCTGCCCCCATGTGGACACAAGATGGACGCCACAAGATGGCCAGTAGGGGAGGGCAGTTGGGAGGGACCAGGCCTGCAAGGGAGGGCAGTTGTGGGCGATCAGGCCAGCAGGGGAGGGCAGTTAGGGGTGACCACGCTGGCAGAGGAGGGAAGTTGGGAGCGGGGACCAGACCTGCAGAGAAGGGCAGTTGTGGGGGACCTGGGCTTGCAGGGGAGGGCAGTTAGGGGCAAACAGGCTGTCAGGGGAGCAGTTAGGCATCAATCAGGCTGTCAGGGGAGTGGTTATGGGGTGATCAGGCTGGTAGGCAGAAGCGGTTAGGGGCAATCAGGAAGGCAGGCAGGTGAGCAGTTGGGAGTCAGCAGTCCTGGATTGTGAGAGGGTGCAAGCTGGGCTGAGGGACACTCCCCCCCCCCCATTGTGCATGAATTTCATGCACCGGGCCTCTAGTATTATTATAACTGTGTGGACCTGGAGATGCTGGTGGGTTAAAGGGGCGTGCTTTCATTCAGTACGCTTTCACAGTCATTTTCCACATTACCCCATTTTGTCATTTCTTCCCATTCTCACCAGTGTGCTTGAAATGGCACCTGTGAGCAAGAGTTTAAAATCCAGAAGTTTCTTTCAGGGGTGATAATCTATCTTTCTTTATTAAAAATGGTCTTACTTCACATGCTACATCATGGGTGAACCTTGAAGACATGCTAAGTGAAATAAGCCAGACACACAAGCACAAGTTCTGTGTGATTCCGTTTATGTGGGATTTCTAAAATAGTCAAATTCATAGGGACAGAGAGTAGAATGGTGGTTGCCAGGGGCAGGGGGAGAGATGTTTGGGGAGTTATTGTTTAACGGACACAGAGTTTCAGTTGGCAAGATGAAAAGGTTCTGGAGATGGGTGGTGGTGATGGCTGTACAACATAGTGACTGTACTTAATGCCAACGAACTGTACACTTAAAAGTTGTTAAAATGGTAAATTCTATGTTATGTACATTTTACCACAATTAAAAAAAAATTAACAACAAAGATCTTGTCTTTCGTCTGAGTTCTCTTGGTCTCAATCCAATTTCTTTCAGACTCTGGCCTGCAGAGTCTGAGCAACTGGGTGCCCAGGCCGCTCTTCAAAGCCCAGGGAAGAGAGGCTCCTTGTTAGTGTGTGACGAATGCTGAGCCCCTTGCCATGTTCACTCCTTTAATATTATTAATTTTGGTTGGAAACTTAGGAAGTTTATAGCTCACCCTGTCTTTCATAAGCATTTGCAATTTCCCTTTAGTAAAACTGAAGTTTTGATAGAATAGTTCCTCTTTCATACAAAAAATAAGTGTAAAATGCTAGGTCCCTAAGTAGAACATTTTGTTGGTATCACTTCTTCTAGCTGTGGTCCATGGTGCAACCTCTTCATCGAGGAAGGAACTGTCACAGCAGAGGCCCCGATGGCTCCGGAGCTTTCTCCAGGCCAAGGCTCAGATCTTAGCCTCATTTCAGATTAATTGGTGGAATCAGTTTCTCATCTAGAAAATAAGGATAGCGTTGGACCCTCTTTGGAGCATTTAAATGAGATGCCCTATGCAGACCGCACAGCTGGGTCCTCTGTAAACCACTTCCCTCCATGATTCCCTTTAGGGCCAATCTGGGTGGGGCTGGCTCTGCCAACAACCTTGCCCTTGGTGTCTCAAAAGGAACTCTTAACTTCTTCGTTCCCCTGCCCTGCTCCTCCCCAGTCTTCCCCATGTCAGTATAATGGCATAACTATCCACCCAGGGGCTCCAGCCAAAAGTGAGGAGGGACTACGGATTGCCCTCTTGTGCTCCCTCTCATTTCCATAGTCACCAGCAAGCCATGTGGAGAAATGTCTTCTCTGTTTTTACTACTGGTATCTGATTCAGGTCACCATCACCCTTCAGTGACCTCCTGCAGATCTCCTGTTCCATCCACAAACCTTTCTCCACCCAGCAGCCAGACTGACCATGTCACCCTGTTGCTTAAAACCTTTTGTGGCCAGTTTGGTGTGGCTCAGTGGTTGAGTGTCGACCCATGCACCAAGGGTTCGATTCCAGTCAGGGCACATGCCCAGGTTGTGGTCTCGATCCCCAGTAGGGGGCATGCAGGAGGCAGCCGATCAGTGATTTTCTCTCATTATTGATGTTTCTATCCCCCCCTCCCTTCCTCTCTCTGAAATAAAACAACAGCAATAACAAAACAAACAAACAAAAAACACACACCTTTTGTGGCTCCCTATGCCATTTGGAAAGAAGTTAAAATTCCTTCTCAGGGTTTTAAATGCCCTCCATCTGTCCCCTGCCTTCCTCTATGAACTCATTGCTCACACTTCCCTGCTCACTTAATTTCCTCTAGCTCATCAGCCTTCTGCCTTTTCTTAGCCAAATCTGCTCCATCCTCAGGGTTTTTCACTCACTTTTCCTTTGGCCTAGGGTGCTCTTTTCCCAAATTTTTGCTTGGCTGGCTCCTCCTGGTCATTTATTCCCCCCGCAAGTATCACCTCAGGGAGACTCCACTGGCCACTCCAGCTGGAAACACCCTGTCCCCACAGGTACACTGTATCAAAAGACTGTGCCTTCTTTTTGAAAGATCTCAACACTCTGTAAGCCACTGCTTTTCTTGTTTATTGTCTGTCTTCCCCCCCATTAAATGTAAGTTCATGACATCAAAGACATTTATTGTGTATCCTCGGAACATGGGTTCCTGGCATGTTAGTGGGAGCTGAATAAGTGTTGTTGAACAAATGCATGGATGGGCTTGAGTCATCTTCCCTGCTTATTTCTTGGTCCTTTGTACCATCCATCCCTTGGCCACCCAGAACTTGTCCACTTGTGCCACCTCCTTGGGATGAAAGCAAGGGACCTTTCTATCACATGCAAGTTATCAAGGCTTATCAGGTGATCAGAGTTCAAAATGGTTTAGTTTTTATATTCTAATAGGCTGGAATGCCTTGTTCTCCTTTTAGTTAACAGCTGTGCCTTGGTCATTGGGCCTTCTAGACTTCTCCCTCCCACTTTGGATACACATTCTTCAGTGGTGACTCTGATGGGTGGCTTTTCAGGAAGTATTTACAAGGGAAGTATTGGATTTGCCAGAAGACCTGGGTGGTAGACATATGAAGAACTTGGCTTTGGTCAAGTTAATGAAATGCTCTGAGTCTCAGTGTCCCCATTTGGACGACAGTAATCATGGGTTGGATACCAATGGACAAGTATTTTTGGAGTCATGAGTGTTTATTGCATATGAAGGAGTTTGCAGAAGGCAAGGTTTATATACAAATGAGGGGTGGTACTGATGGTGGAATTTCAGGCTGTGAAGAGAGGGAGGTGGCTAGAGCTAGCAGATGTCTATCTGCATGGAATACTTTGTGTTTCTGTCCAGTGGGTGATGTATGAGAACTTCCCAGTCTAGTTAAAAGCCTCTAGGTTTGCAGTGGATTTGATGGTCTCTTACACCTTTGATCTATCTCTTGGCTTCTCATGCCCTCCATGACACAGCTTCTGAGCAGATCCTGAAAGGGGGTGTTAGCATCCAATATGAATTCTTTCTCTGCCTGGCCTTGCCCTGGGCCCTCCAGTAATGTGCCTGCCTCTATATTCTTTTTTTTTTTTTTTAATAAATCTTTATTGTTCAGATTACAGGAGTTCCTCTTTGTTTTCCCCCTATAGCTCCCCTCCACCTGATTCCCCATCCCACCCTACTCCATGTCCTTACCCCCTGCCACTGTCTTCATCCATATGAGTAAGATTTTTGTCCAATCTCTTCCCGCACCACTTACACCCGCTTCCCCCTGAGAATTGTTAGTCCACTCCCTTTCTATGTCCCTGATTCTATTACACTTATATTCACCAGTCCATTCTGTTTTTCAGATTTTTTATTTACTTGATTTTTAGATTCACTTGTTGGTAGGTATGTATTTGATGTCATTTTTGTTGTTCATAATTTTTATCTTTACCTTTTTCTTCTTCTTCCTCTTCTTAAAGAATACCCTTCAGCATTTCATGTAATCCTGGTTTGGTGGCGATGAACTCCTTGAGCTTTTTCTTGTCTGTGAAGCTCTTTATCTGACCTTCAACTTTGAATGATAGCTTTGCTGAGTAGAGTAATCTTGGTTGTAGGTTCTTGCTGTTCATCACTTTGAATATTTCTTGCCACTCCCTTCTGGCCTGCATAGTTTCCGCTGAGAAATCAGCTGACAGTCGTATGGGTACTCCCTTGTAGGTAACCGTTTTTCTCTTGCTGCTTTCAAGATTCTCTCTTTGTCTTTTGCCCTTGGCATTTTAATTATGATGTGTCTTGGTGTGGTCCTCTTTGGATTCCTTTTGTTTGGGGTTCTGTGCGCTTCCTGGACTTGTAAGTCTATTTCTTTCACCAGGTAGGGAAAGTTTTCTGTCATTATTTCTTCTAATAGGTTTTCAGTATTTTGCTCTCTCTCTTCTGGCACCCCAAAAATTCGGATGTTGGTACACTTGAAGTTGTCCCAGAGGCTCCTTACACTATCTTCATATTTTTGGATTCTTTTTTCTTTTTGTTTTTCTGGTTGGGTGTTTTTTGTTTCCTCATATTTCAGATCTTTGGTTTGATTCTTGGGGTACGTTGATCTACAGTTGAGTTTCTGTATATTCTTTATTTTAGACAGTGTATGCTTCATTTCTGACTGGTCCTTTTCCATTTTTTTGGCATTCTCATTAAGGTCCTTGAAGGTCTCACTAAGCTCCTCAGAAGTGTCATCAAGTTTCTCGGCGGTTTTTAGAAGATTCTTGAGTAACCTTATAAATGTGGTTCTGAACTCTATGTCGTCCAGTAGTTTGCTTTCCTCCGTTTCTTTCATTCGTGACATGTTTCTTTGTTTCCACATTTTGGCTGCTTCCCTGTGTTGATGGAGTGGCTTTGTGTGGTAGGTGACCTATAGGGGGCAGTAGCTCAGCCTCCCCAATCACCTGATGTGGATGCTCTTGGTACACCCCTTTGTGGGGTGAGTGCAAAGTCTTGGTGTATTTAAGCCTTAATTGCTGTTGGTATGCTGGGAGGAATTGACCTCCAGGCCAATCGGCTGTGAGGACTCGCTGTGTCTATAAGAACTGCTGTGCTGGAGACACGCTTATGGTTCAGGACTTGTTTCAGTGGGGCTTTGGTGCTCGCTGAGTCTGCCTCTTGAATGTGTCACTTATGGATGTGAGGAGTTGAAATCTGGTTTCTCACACTGACCACTAGGTATACTGGCTTCTGGATCTCCAATGGGGTGCAGGTCAGCTATTGTCTGAGTCCACCCAGCAGGAGCTACAGTTTTCTCCTCTTTGCTTGGGGTTTTGGAGGTTTTGGAGCTGTCTGATCCGGGCTGCAAGTTTGTTAGGTTAAGCTGCGATAGGGCAGGCCTTTCTTATGCTAAAATTGCTGCTTGGAGTTTGGGTGGGTTTGTAGGTTGTGTGGGGCGGAGTCTCAGGGTGTCACTAGGCTAGGGCGTGGCAAACAGCGATGGCTGCTAGTTAGCTGGCTATGTGTCTCCGACTGCGTCCTGTGCCCCAGCGCAGTAAACAATTATTCTTGCACGCAGCTCTGCAAGCAGGCCCCCCTCACTTTCCGACCCGGTGGCAGACAATCCAGCTTCTCCCCGTAGGAGTTTGGGTCTCCTGCGTCTCCCCAGAAATTGAATTTCAGAGTAATCCGGGGTTTGTCTCTCCTTTGGGTTGAAAAAAGCAACGCCTGCCGCCAGCCCAGATCCCGTGCCTCCGTACCTCAGCTTTTCAGCTCTTGTGCACGTCTCAATGCTCTTTTCTCTTTCCTTCTAGTTTTAGAACTTCCACTCAGCCAGCTTTCCCGTGGTTCTGGGTGATAGACGTTTTGTCTTTTAGTTGCAGTTTTGAAATTGTTGTGTGAGGCAGCAGTTTAGGTGTTTACCTACGCCACCATCTTGGATTCCTCTGCCTCTGTATTCTTGTCACCCAGAGAGAAAGAGGGCATAGCCAATGCATAGGGGTGCTATGGGATGGAGTCAATCCCATCCAGAGTGTTGGTAAGATGGCCTGGCATCGATGCTGGAGGCAGAGGTTGGATCACTGAGGACCATGCTGTGTTGCTGCTGTACAGTAATGGGAGCCTTGGGGAATGGCATCTGAGGGTCTTCATTCTGTGCCTCACTTGTGAAATGGTTTCCTGCTCCTTGCTTTTTGTGTTGTTGGCATAAATGCAGGAGTAGGGTGAAGTCTAAGGAGTGGTGGGCAGGGGCAAAGGAATTGGGAGATGGGAATGTAAGAATCATTACCAGAAACTGCCTATCTCCTGCGTCATTGGATTCATTTTTGTTTGCCCAGCAGGTGGGAGAGGAAGTATGACTTGGTGTCACAGTTCCCCACTACTGGGGACCCAGACCCTTAAAGCACATGGGAATTAGGAGGGCCAAGAACAATCTCCTTAGGAGGAATGACATATTATACTAGGGTTATATGATCACTACTAAATATTTTAAAAATTCAGTGTTGTCATGGTGATGGAGATTATTTCCAGACTTTGAGATGGAGAACCCCCTATCCTGCTCCCTTTTTGCATATTTCCAGGTAGTAGTGCCTGGCCCCCAAAACTTTGTTTTAGTCATTCTGAGCATTTTTTTTCTTTTAAGGAGTGAATATAGCTCTCTATTCGGCTTCCGGCTGCAGGGGAGATTGCTGCCAAGATATGCGGCATGCAACTGAAATATGTTTTGTATTTCATGGACTTTGGCTCATCATGGCATTAAATAGCACTAATTACATGAATATAGAGCAGCAAGGCAGAAACTGTTCACTTCCTGATTTGCCCTGAAATTGAGAAGGAAAGGGAGGCGATAGAAGAAAAGGAGAGGGCGGGGCAGAGAGCCTCCCACTGGACATTAGGTAGCAGAAGTGTTGCCATTTGGCCCAAATGTGCCCCAAATCGCCTGCTACCTCATCATGTATGCTGGGATTACTGGCTTCTTTGCTTGAAGACTCTGTGGGTTGGGAGGTGGGTGGCTGGGCTTTGAGAAGCAGGTCAACCCTGATGGGGACAGCAGTGGTAGGGATGGAGCCGGGGAGTTATTTCCAGCTGAGGGGTAACTGGGAGAGATACCGAGGCCCAGGATCTGGGAGCAGTGGGCCCTCAGCTGGATTCCCCCAGCACCCTGCATTTAGCATCATTTCCAACCTATTGCGCCCTTTTTTTTCAGTTAGAAAAGCCTCATTAGAAATTTCACACCAGCCTAAGGAAGGGGATTTCCATTTCTTTTTTTGCTAAGGATAGGAAATGAAATGGCCAGAACACCTTATCATGGGGTGTAAGTGAAGCCCTTTTGTGGGCGAGGAAGCTTCAGGGTGTGGAGACCTCTTGCTGACTCTTCAGTCACCTGTCACTTGTAGAGGTCCCCAGAGGCTGGTAGAAGCAAAGGGGCCTCCTGAACTTACCAGGATCTGGCTCAGTGAATTGGGCCACCACCTGAGCAAACAAAGTGTGCCCCAGGCCAGCTATCCTTACTGGGAGAGAGAAGGTGGGGTCAGGAGCCTGACTGAGCCCACATACCACATGAGCACCATGTTCTCTGAGGGTGGCTCTCCCAATGCACCCAACAATGTAGGTGTAGGCCACTAAGAAGCCAATTTAAGCAAAGATGCAGAGTCGCAAGAGAAACCTCAACACCAGTCCTTTGTTTTCCAGTAAATGCCACCCTGGGGGGTCAGAGTCATCACCATTCCGTGGTTCTGCTGCCAAAGCTACTTGGGGAGCCCTCCCCACATCAGTGATGGCCGGTTTTCCGTGGAGCCTGGAACACTGCACTCTCATGTCTCCTAGACCCGTGGTTGGCAAACTGCAGCTTGCGAACCACATGCGGCTCTTTGGCCCCTTGAGTGTGGCTCTTCCACAAAATACCACGGCCTGGGCGAGTCTATTTTGAAAGAGTGGCATTAGAAGAAGTTTAAGTTTAAAAAATTTGGCTCTCAGAAGAAATTTCAATCGTTGTACTGTTGATATTTGGCTCTGTTGACTAATGAGTTTGCCGACCACTGTCCTAGACTGAACCCAAAACAAACTCAGTCACCTCTCCTCCCTCCTCACCCTATTTCTAGTAACACTGTTTTACAGATGGGGAAACTGAGGCATCAGGAAAGAAGGGCTGCTTCTTAGTAGGACTGTGGCCTTAGGTAATCATTCCTGACACCTGTAGCATCCTCATCACAGTGACTCAGAGAGGGGAGGCTTTTACGGATGCCTTTGGTTGACATGTCAATAGTTGTGAGCTAAGACTTCCCACCCTCCTCCTCTGACTGTGAAAGGAGACAGGAGGACTTGTCTGAGAGAGAGGACTTGTTTGGGTGATGCCCACGTGACTGATGCCAGGCCAAAATGGTGGAGTGCGAGAGCTGGTGTCTGAGAGAGCTGCAGGGCCTCTATTCAGGGCACTGCACCCCAGGCCCCCTGCATGAGGTGAGGCTGCATGGAGTCATGCCTATTCCAGTGGGTGCTGGACCAAGCGCTTCTCTGTCCCCCGGTCTCAGGGCACCAAAAGTAATAGCAAATGCTCCCTTTGCCCCATTCGGTGCTGTCCCTCCATTTTTGCACACCCAGAAGCCAGTGGGGCTCCTTGGAAGCCTCGCAGTCAGCACCTCCTCCTGGACAGGACATTTCTCATGGGTTGGGCCAAGGGCTGGGGCGGGAGAGAGTGACCACATTGATGCCAAGTCCAGCAGGGGCATCTGACCCCAAATTCAGAGCTGGCCTGTTTCTTTAAACGAGATGCTGGAAAGAAGTTTATGACCCTGTCCTCCCAGCCCAGGCTGCTATTGAGTGTTGTGTTTTTAAAGCCTCACAGCCAGACTTGGAGTGAAGAGAGTCATTGCTTAGCGACTCCCCTACCCAGAGCTCAGCGCCTGGAATATAAAGGGCCGCCGTGGTGTAATAATAGAGTTCCATCGTGGGCTGCCTGGGCTCACTGAGGCTCAGGCTCAGCTCTGCTGGGAACAGCAGACTTGGCGAGGGAAAGGTGGTTCTGCACCCTGGGGGGCGGCCCTCAAGGCCAGGGGCAGGGAGGCCTGGGGGAGGGGATACCACAGATGGGGCCTCAGGGGTCCAGTGAAGGTCTAATCTCTGAATGGGGCTACTCACAGACTCACCCTCCTGCAGGCTGCTTCCAAAGGCTCTGTCCATGGTAATAGCATTTCCCCAGCCCCGGTTAATAAACTGGGAAGTGAGGATTAAGAGCTCTGAGTAGCTGAGCTTACTGCTGAGTTTCCCAGGGACCAGGCTGGTTGCCTGGTGGCGCCCAGACTCTCAGTCTGGCTCCCCATGGCTCCCTCTTCCCTATCCTTTATGCCCTTTGCCAGCCCTACCCTCAACCACCAGTGTCACTGTTCTCGTGCTCAAAAGACAGTAGTAGAGGCAAAGGAACAGTGAACAGACTGGAGGGATAGAGTCCCAGGCCCACGGTGCCCCAGCTGTGATTGCATTCTGGTTTTCTGCTGGGTGATGTCAAGTTGACCCCCTGAATCCCCCACCTGCATGTGAGATTTTCCAGAGACAGCACTGTGACCTCCTCTTGGGAGGATGGTTGCTGTGACTTGGTTTCCCCCACTAGCGGTAATGATGGGTTGTGCTATGACACCCACACTCTCGGACACTTTTCCTTTTATGAATGTGGCACTCGTTTCTGAGGCAGTGACAGGAAGTCGGGTGGCAGGTAAAGCTTGTGGCAGGGTGGCATGCCCATCGTGGGCTTCAAACTGCTGCCAGTCACACAACTGGACCGTAGATGCTACATGTAAATATAGTTCTCCTGAAAAAGAAATAAAAAGATATTCATGGCTCCCACTGCTAGAAAGCCAGAGTTTAAAATGAGAAAAGCAGACAGGAAAAAATACTGGTTATTTAATAATACTCTAAATTTACAAATTACACATTCTAAAAAAGACATTTGTCCATTTTGCTAATTTAGATCAAGGAATGCCTAGTATCTCTTGGATGAAACAGAAATGTGGCCTGTGCTATGTCACCACCCCTCACTGTCCTCAGATGCACACATGTAGTGCTTCACTTGGGAAGGGCCACTGAGGAATATGAAGGTTGTATTCAGTCTGGCTTTGGGAACAAGGAAGGGGCTGTTGATACCTAAAGGGGACTTTCCCTCTGGGGAGCCTGATGTACCCGGATCCAGCCCCCAGGTGCCCAGCATCAGGACCAGGTCCTGGCTCTGAACAGCAGCATGCTGGCTGCGTTTCTATCTGTGCCAGTTAGGGTGGTGCCAACTGCTGTCTGTCACACACAAATCTACTGGTTCAGAACCTTGTCCCAGTGATGGCTTACTTCTTGCCTGATGTGGATGTCTCTGGTTGGTGGGTGGGCCCTTCTATCTTGAGGCCTCACCAGCCCATAGGGCTTCAGAATCCTCTCCACCCAGCCGGTGAAAGGACCTGTAGAGAATATACACCCAACTTCATACCTGTTTTGGTGTGAAAGTGTCACTCTGATGCTCTCTCACTATTCACATGGTCACACCTGGAGAGTGTGGAAATGTAGACTGTAGCTAGTGGCCAGCTCTTACTGACAACTTCACACCCACAGCTGCATGGATAAGGAAGCACACATTTTTGATGGATACAGAGCTTCCTATCCCTGGGCCTCCCTGGTATGAGATAAAATTGCCTATAGTGCAGCACTGTGGGGTAGATAAGGGGAATGACAAGGTTCCTGGTCTCTAGGAGGGACTGGCAGGTGGAGCTCAGCATAGCTTTCGGTGACTGGAGGTGATCTCAGAGGGCACAGTGGAGGGCCCTTGATCAGACCCTCAGTCCCTGGAGGGCAGGGAACTCTTCTCTGAGTTGGAGTGTCTGTACCCTTTGCACCCACCTCAGAAATTGGCAGAATGAATGAATGCATGCTGACTTGCAGCAGCTGTCCTCTGCATTGTCTGTTTCCCTTGATGCAATTTTGTCTTCAGGCCCAGCTCCTTCTCCTCAACAGGCCTGCACTGATTTCCTGTGCTGGTTGGGCACTGGTTCCTAAAGTCTAATTTGTGGATTCAAGGTGACTTGTTATGAAATTCCAGCTGGTGGACCGCTGCTCTCATTGCAAATTATGTATGAAATATGTTATTTCTGTGAAGCATTTGAAAATATGCTTTACATGGACAAAATTGAGTATTTTAACTACTTATAAGGCCTGGATTTGAGCAGGGTAAAACTAGCATTGCAGTTTGGTCCTGGTTTGAGCTAAGTGGCCCAGAACCAAGATTTAATTTGTACTCTAGGTGATCCCAGCTGCTGTCTCATATACTCCACTGTGGAATAGTCATTCATCATTCATTCACTCATTGTTCATTCATTTATACATTTATTCATCCATTTATTTATATGTTTCCAAACATCTATTAATACTTCCTGTGTATCAGGCTCTGGCTTGGGAATGGAGAGAATAGTGGTCAAAAATACATAATTTCTGACCTCCAGGATCTTATGGGACAGCATTAATGTGCAAATGCAACAGAGTTTGTAAAATGTGAGACTCTGGTGGGCACTGGTTCCTGCATTAACACATAGTAAGGCCATCCTTTACCTCTTCCAGGGTCAGAGTCCTCATTTGAAGGATGAGTCCCTAGATGAGGGGGCTGGGGCTGGGAGGGAGGTAAGCCACCTGTGCAGAAGACACAGAGGTGTGAACAGATGAAGGACATCCCAGGAGATCTGCCAGCACAGCCCTCAAGGCAAATTCTGGGCAGACAGGGGAACATTGTTTTGTTTATAAAAGGTAGTATACACACCCAAAACACACACTGAAAGCTCACTTGGAATAAAGTCTCACTATTTGCAAAATTCTAACTTATCTCTGTGAGCAGTGGGACTTGGAGATCTCTTTGGCATGCTTACTTCTTCCGTGAAACAATAATCTCGTAGAGAGGGCATGGTGAGAGACACTACTCTTTTGGCTAGATGGATGGATTTTTATGGGTTAGGATTCTTTCATTAACAAGTGTCAGAAAACCGAATCCACGTGGGGTTATGCAATGGGGGAAATTTGGCTCATGTCACTGGAAAGTATAAGCATAGAGCTGGCTTCAGTGCACATGATCTAGACATCTATATGACATCACTGGGACTGGAACCCAGTAAGCTCTGTCCTCTGGCTCAGCTCTGTGCTCATCAGTGTGCTACCTTCATTCTTTTCAGGCTCCTGTCCCCACATCCCACCTCCATGGTTACAAGATGGTGCCTGTACTTTTTAGGCCCAACCTCTCCAAGGTTTCATCCAATGGAAGAGCTGGGACTTTTCCTCAGCACTCCCATCCGAAGTCTTATTGCCTTGCAGAGATTCTGATTTGTCCAGGGATCTATGCCTGAACCAATCAGTGTGCCAGCTCTGTGCTGATTGGTGTGGGCCCAGGTCATGTGTACACTCATGGAGAAAGAGTGGAGTTAATAAGAGCTTTTAAGTTGAGAGAATGTGAAGGGGTGGATAAATGTATGGTAGCAAAGAACAAAAGATGTCCACTATCTCTAACAGTGTCTTTTAAATTATTTTTTATCATAACTGTATTAGTCAGGTTTCTCCAGAGAAACAGAAATGATACACACACACACACACACACACACACACACGGTGGGGTTAGGGGAGAGAGAGAGAGATTTTAAGGAATTGAGTCAAGCAATTATGGAAGCTCCAAGTCAAAAGTCTGCAGGGTGGGCCTGTGGACCTGGACACTCAAAGGAGAGCGCATGTTGTAGTTCAAGTCTAAGGCTGTCTGCAGGCAGAATCTTCTCTTGCTCAAGGGAGGCCAGCCTTTGTTCTGTTCAATCTTCAACTGATTTGATGCCACTCACTTGCATTATACGGGGGAGTCTGATTCACCAAAAGCCCACCAGTTTAAATGTTAATCTCATTCAAAACATTCTTACAGAGACATCCAGAATAATGTTTGACCACATATCTGGACACCATGGCTCAGCCAAGTTGACACATAAAATTAACCAACACAATGACCCACAGAAAGAAATACATTTATGTCACACTCAGTATGTACATATACATGGATGGCTGTGACAAAAGTCTCACTAAAATTGTGCTTAATTTAAAGGACATGCTCTTACTTTTCTCTTCTATTTTATTTCAGTTAAAAAGCATGTGTGGCCACTCCGTTGGTTTCTGGATTTGTCATGGGTGGTAGAGATGGTTTTTTTTGGGGAAACGTCTTAGAATATGCTTTACCAGCGTTCCATTGCTCCATAGTAAATGTCCTGAGGGTTAGCACTCTGTTCAGTGGGTCAGAGAAAGCGCTTTGGGAAAGTAAGGGAGAGTAGGAGAGCTTCCAAAGTCCCAACATGATTGTGTGTGACCTCAGCCAGCACTTGCACCTGCTCATGCCTCAGTTTCCTTATCTATAAAGCAGGTATACTCAGGAATACCTCTTCAACCTACACCTGCCGTGAACAATAAAATCAGGACACTGTAATGTCTATGAAAACTCCTTGTAAACTCCAAAGTAATTTTGTGAGGTAATTGCCAGTTTAAAATACTCTGTCATCACTTTCTTCTCTACCATCAGGAATCTGAGAGGATGGTGCTATTTCATGAAAATTAGTTTGAGCTCTTCAAAACCTGCCACATAAAACAAAGACAGCTCCAATTTCTTTAATCAGAATGATGATCAGCTTCTAAAAATGAGTCCGTCTTCCCTGAGATCATGCAGAATTAAAATCTGATTTCAAAGAAGGGAAAATTGGAGTGTGTTTGGGTTTGATTCAGAGCCATTGAGCTCTGCTGCTTTCTCACCACTTTCCCACGCTCCCTGATTCGGTGAGTCCTTTGGGGCAATCTGGAGATGACTCGGTCCCATTGCTTGTCTTTAAGAGCCAGGGTTGGACTGAATGCTACCTCTAAGACTTTGTTTGAAAACCAGCTAATTGGGAACTGGAGAGAGAGCTGGTGGGCAAGGTTGAGGGTTTCCTAGGGCGGGTCACCACTGTTGAGGATTGGTGTCCTGGAGTGGAAACCACCCTGGAAGCCCCAGCTTAGGTGAGATGGAGCGGCCTCGGGCAGCTGGGGTCTGGGCCTGGCCGCTCTGCTAGGGGACCTGGAGCTGGGGCGGGAGGACAACTCACAGGCTGGGTCATCCCCAGTGGGGACTCCAGGGAGGCAGGCTGGAGCCCACATCCTGGCCTGCTTTTTTCTCTTCCATTTCTCTGCTGTTTGTTTCTTAATCAGTCCCTTTCGTGGTATATAAAACGAGCGGCTGCTTATTCCTATCACACGTTATTGTTTTCTGCGGGTCCCCCACCCTCTCAGGCGCAATGATTTCAGCATCAGATGAGGGCTGTAAGTGTTTGAGATGCATAACTGTGTCTCATTTCAGTGCCTAATAGAAGATGGAGAATGAGCCCTGGCACCTTTCTGCTCAGTAAATTTATAATTACAGGCTTCCTCGTCTCGCCTCTCATCAACCAGAGAACTGCAGATTGGTTTGTGGGTCTGTGCGTGTGTACAGTAAGGAGGGGCGTGGCAGGCACACTTTCTAGGGTGCTTGGCAGTTTCTGATACAGGGACTGCGAAAGTCCTCTCCTGAGCCCTGACCTGTACCTGCTCCAGCTCTGGAACGAGGGCTCCTGGACGTGCTGTAATTTGGTTGTCGGCAGCGATGTTCTGAGAGCCAGCAGAGCAGATGGCACCCAAAGGGCTGGCTCCTCCAAAGGCCAGGGAGCAGATGCCGAAGTGGGTTCAGATAAAGTCAGGGGAGAAGCTGTGGGTCATGGGAGGAGCACTGGACGGGGACTCCAGGGACTTCAGCTTAAGCCCACCCCACCCTGAACTCACTATCGACCTTTGGCAAGTCATTCGTTTCTCTGGATCTCAACTCCCTTGTCTCTAAAATCAGGGATTGGGGATCATTAAACTGGATTATCTCTTTCAGATCAAAAACATCTAGATTTTTCTCTGGTGCTTGGATTTGTGCAGGCAATTTGAGATGAACCATCCGGACTCCTCAGCACTCTAATTGAGATGGTACATAGGTACCATTTCACTATCATAATCCTAATCCCTTTACTCTTATTTAAATCTCATCAACAACAATGATCATTTGTTCAGCACTTATGTATGCCAGGTGCTTTCCAGTCATTGGTGCTTTTAGAGGTAAACAGCAGGGCCCACCTGATGGGTGTTACCTGCCAGGTTCTGCCCTTTGGGTCCCAGGGGCTTTGCTTTTCCCCTACAGAGCCACCAGGGAGGTACTCCTGGCTGATGTCCTGGATTTCTGTGTTTGGGGATTTATCTGAAATAAAATGGGCTTCCAAGTACTCTGTATGCTGGGCTCTGGAATTGCATGTTGCTAGAAAGACGCAGTGATACAAACCTGGGTTTGAATTCAAACTCTGTCACTTATTAGCCATATGCCTTTGCAGAGCTGAAGGTTCCTCACCTGAGAAGCAGGTAAAATAGTGTTGACCCCAGTAAAGAGCTGTGATGCTACAGGAGGTGAGGTAGTCCATGTGCCAGCATTTGCATGGGGTCTGGTATATGGCAAATGGTCCACAGGTAGTGACATTCTTCCTTGCATCCAGCTTTTCTTTCTGCTAGTCCTCGACCTTCCACTGTGTGCCAGGTGCTGGCCTGGGGCTATGGACACTAGTGAGCAAGGCAGGCCCTCCCTGCTTCAGGGAGCCCACAGCTCTCAGCTTCAAACTGAGTTCCTTCTGCAGAGACTAAATGGAGAGGAGTGTGGAGTCTCCTTTCTGGGGGCCTTTGCTCTTTCCTTTAAGTGTCTTTACTTAATACCATGTACTTCAGCCTCAGCCTTGCACGGATTCCCAACAAAGCTCGTGGCTCTCTCTTTCCAGCCCTGTTTCTATCTGATTCTCAGGAACCGGGTTCTCCAGACAGACCCTTCCTGGCATACATCCTGTTTGATATGCTATGCTGGCGCCTCCCCAGGGAGGCTTTTCCCTTCCAACTCCGCATGGCCATTCCAAGTTCATGGCTCAGCCCAAATGTCACCCCTCCCCAAGGCCTCCTACAGCCTTCTCCATGCTCCCTCACCCCAAGTTAGAAGTCACTTTCTTCATGCAACCTGCCTAAACACTCTGTGGTCTGTCACTTAGCTCTTCATGGTCTGAGTAATTCTGGTTCCTGGGGTGGGTGCCCGGTCCAGCCTCAGCCGTCTTTGGGTTCCATGATGTCTGGCATGTCTCACGGTGCCCTGAGCAAGCATTTTCCATGTGGAGAGGATGAATGAAGGCCCTCGACATGCAGGATTGTTGTCAGTTGTGGGGTACACCATCTGCTAGAGTCCTCCTCTGTTACTTCCTTGGGAGGACCTGTGTTTTCATTGGGATTTGAGCTAACAATGTCAAGCCTGCCTTCTTTCTTCTCTTGGTTTCCTTCTAACCTCATGCTCTTTCTTTGCTGGAGGGGTTTCTGTTGCTCAACAGTTACCTCTTCCTCTGACCTTATTTTTGACATGTTTGGGTGTGAATAACATAAATACCACAAACTGAGACACCCCTCAAATATGATGTAGGCCATTTCTGCCCTGATTTCTCCCCAACTGTAAGGAATATGAAGCTGTCCTCTGGGCTCACATGCAGAAAGCATCTCGGGTAGGCATCAACAAGACCCGTAGGATGGATAGCTGTTTTGTGCCATGGGGAATTATTATTTATATCCTCCCGACCACTTCTTAAAGCATTTGTTCACTCCCTTTAATGAGAACCTTTCAGAGGAGGGCCCACTGTGGGAGGCGGCCAAGATTTGCCTCATTAAAAGGACATTGAGGCTCAGAGCCGGGCAGTGTATCCAGAGGACCTGGTTACTGCTGCAATGAGAAGGGTTTTTTGCACCGTCCGTCCATCAGGTTGTGGGGGAGGGACACAGGAGCAGCTTTCCCTGCAACAGGTGCAGACCTAGAGGGCCAGGTGGCAATGGACAGTGTTGTTTGAACTATTGTGCTGTGTGTAAACAGGAACCAGGGTACATCCCCATCTGTGTCTGGCTAACCTGAGATGGTTTGGTAGTTAAGATGAGAATCTGCCATGGACTTGTACAGCCAGGTTTGAATCTACCTCTACCACTTTTAGCTTTGCCAGTTACATAACTTTCCCATGCTATAAAGTGGGAATAACAATACCATTAACTTCAGAGGTCTCCGAGTCAGGGTCCTGGCAAGAAATAGTACATACAAACTCACTCACTCATAAAAAGATTAATACAGGAGCTCTTGGCAAAAGTGTGGCTCTTAAGAGGCAGGACAGTGGTAGGGGTAGAAATAGTAAGGCCCCTAAGGACCAAACAAAAGTGGGCAGCAGCTGGAAATAGAGAGTCTGGGTGGAGAGGCTGACCAGGGCACTGTGTGTGACCTGTGGACAAGGGTCACAGCCAGTGCATGCAGCCCACCTCCACTCCTCCAGTCCTCTCCCCTTTCCTCCAGCCTTCTGCCCTGCTCCCCACTGGCTGCACCTCGCCAGGCCCAAGGGCAAGGAGACCATGGATGTACCTCCATGCAGATCAGCCTCCCGGGTGCAGAGAAGGGGGGGGGGGGGAGATGATCTGGAGGGGCAGATGGAAGTACCCAGCACTGAAAGTTTTGTTAAGTTGAAGTTGAAGATTAAGATTTGTCTCTGGAAGGTGCTGGACAGTTACAGTACAGTCAGGCACTTGGCAATCAATGGCTGTTCATCATTATCATCACTATTATCATTGTTAGCATCACTATTATTTTTACTATTATTGTTGCTGAAATGCCCTCCTGTGGCTGTTGTCACCAGCTCTGGCTGTCCCACAGCCATGGCAACCATGTCCCTTGGCCTCTAGCTTCTCCAGTACAGTTAGTTCTCTATTTCGGCGTGAGCAGAGTACTTTGGGGATCCTCCTGGCAAGCTATGGGATGAAGCTGAGTTGCTGTCATTGTCATCCAGCATCACACCTTTCCTTTTCTTCACAGGGACCCTCCACTCCTGAGTCCTGGCCTGCCCAGGAGGACGCTTCGCCAGTGCTCCTGTGCCACGAGGACTCGCGTCTGAAATGAGAGCCATGCCCTGGAACTGGACTTGCCTGCTGTCCCATCTCTTGATGGTGGGGATGGGCTCCTCCACCCTGCTGCCCCGGCAGCCACCCCCACCATCCCAGAAACGATCTTTTGTCACATTTCGCGGGGAGCCAGCGGAGGGCTTCAACCACCTGGTGGTGGACAGGAGGACAGGGCACATTTACCTGGGGGCCGTCAACCGGATCTACAAGCTTTCCAGCGACCTAAAGGTCTTGGTGACCCACCAGACAGGACCGGATGAGGACAATCCCAATTGTTACCCACCCCGCATCGTCCAGACGTGCAATGAGCCGCTGACCACCACCAACAATGTCAACAAGATGCTCCTGATAGACTACAAGGAGAACAGGCTGATTGCGTGCGGGAGCCTATATCAAGGCATCTGCAAGCTCCTGCGGCTGGAGGACCTCTTCAAGCTGGGGGAGCCTTTCCACAAGAAAGAGCACTACCTGTCGGGGGTCAACGAGAGCGGCTCTGTCTTTGGAGTGATCGTCTCCTACAGCAACCTGGATGACAAGCTCTTCATTGCCACAGCAGTGGACGGGAAGCCAGAGTATTTCCCCACCATCTCCAGCCGGAAGTTGACTAAGAACTCAGAAGCTGATGGCATGTTCGCATATGTCTTCCATGATGAGTTTGTGGCCTCGATGATTAAGATCCCTTCGGACACCTTCACCGTCATCCCCGACTTTGACATCTACTATGTCTATGGCTTCAGCAGTGGCAACTTTGTCTACTTTTTGACCCTACAGCCTGAGATGGTGTCTCCCCCAGGCTCCACCACAAAGGAACAGGTTTATACATCCAAGCTCGTAAGGCTCTGCAAGGAGGACACCGCCTTCAACTCCTATGTGGAGGTGCCCATTGGCTGTGAGCGCAGCGGGGTGGAGTACCGCTTGCTTCAGGCTGCCTACCTGTCCAAAGCCGGGGCCATGCTCGCCCAGACCCTTGGAGTCCATCCAGAGGACGACCTCCTCTTCACTGTCTTCTCCAAGGGCCAGAAGAGGAAAATGAAATCCCTGGATGAGTCGGCCCTCTGCATCTTCATCTTGAAGCAGATCAATGACCGCATTAAGGAGAGGCTTCAGTCCTGCTACCGGGGTGAAGGCACACTGGACCTGGCCTGGCTCAAGGTGAAGGACATCCCCTGCAGCAGCGCGGTGAGTCAAGGGAGGGCCTGTGGGCTGGGATGATGAGGTGTGGAGGGAGGACACTAACCTATGGCCTTTGAGGGGTCTGAATCATCCATGCCATTTAGTAGATAGGACAGATATATCCCATCTCTGTGTCTCACTGGACTCAGATTCTCATCAGCTCAAACATGCTGTGACTATGCAACTGAGCTTGTAAGAGTCAGAGCTGGATTTAAAATATAGATTTCCTTTCAGGGCACTTTTCTGTACCCCATATTGGCTTACTGGTTTTTGGAGGGAGTGCTAGGGATAGGTGGGGATTGTGTTACTTACATGTCACATGCACCAGGCGTGGTTGAAGGCCAGTTATCATGTACTGTAGGACAAGGTGTGTGTCCACTTTCTTACCAACCACACCAGTGAATCACTTTCCTGGGAGCTGAGAATAAACCATTACTGGGAGCAATGGTGTCAGTCATTATGCATTTGAGATAGATGGGGAATATCAGGGGAGCTATGGTCTCGGCCCCTGGCACATCTTTAGAAAATGAACAATGAGAGCAGAGTAGGGTTGAGAGTCCAGTGAACATACTGTAGAGGGAAAGCAGGACTTGCTGAGAAAACTGTATTTGTTAAGTGTCTTCAGTGCCCACAGCTCCACAAAAGAGACTACAGAGTCAGGGGGAAGCTCAGGAATAGCTCTGAGTGACAGTTGTGCTGGGGGAACTGGAGGAAGGGGGAAGGGAGGGTTGGTATAGGAGGCCGTCCCAGGGCCTGTGGGCCTGAGGGACAGACTGTACCTCAGGCTGCTGCCTTGCTGGGTGATACAGGGGCAACTGGTGACACAAGCTTCAGCCACTTGTGACCCAACACTTGTGACTCTCTGTGGCTCGACTTCTGTTCACCTTTCCAATGGTCCAATGTTTTTCTAAATCATTCTTCAACTGAGTTGGATGGCTCAGCTATTGACATCACCTATGCCCCATATCACTCTCCTTTCCATTTTTCTTTTTACGGTCCCATTAAAAAGTTATGAACCTAGTTGGAGAAAATCTATCTTGTAATCTTAATGAGGAAAGGAAAGTTCACCGATCAGGTGGAAGTGTGCATTTGCATCAATGTGATCCGGATGTCTAGTCAAACCGTGGTGGAAATCCATATTAGGAAATGCATTTGGGTTTATGTAAAAGTTAAGTTTCCCTTCATACCACTTTCCAAGCTGATCTCAGAGGGCACTGGCATCCACTCCACCCAGCATGCTTCTCTAGTCATTGGGATTTGGGGTAGGGTAGAGGAGAGGGAGGAGAAAGGAAGAACTCAGCAAAATTTGGTCTTTGGTGCCCTAACATTTAGGCTTAGACTGCTTTCTAGTGGTGAGTTTTCCAGGTGCCTGGACTGAAACTAAAAGATGCCATTCCTCCTTGGAGGCCCTGAAATCCAGGACACCCCTAGTGTCACAAAGGAAATGGGAGAGGTACTATGGGCCAAAGAAGGCAGCAACAATTAACAGTCATTGTCATTTAGCAGGTGACATATCCTTTGGAGTCTCTGGTTTGGGGCAGTAGCTAACCCACTCAGGAGAGTCTATAAAACAGGCTTATGTACTTGAGGGGCCATGGACTGCTCCCAAATGAAGGCAATGAATGACAGTCCAGATGCCGGTCTGTGTATAAATTTATTATACACTCAAACATAGTTCCCGGGAGCTGCATTAGAATGTTGGCATGGACACAATTTAGAGATCCTATAGTCTAAACTTTCATTCCAAGGCCCAACCAAGTGAATGAATTGTCCAAGATCATACATCTTGCAGGGGGAATGGCAGACCCTTGAGGATAATCCTCTTTCCTCTCTTAGCACCACATTTGCACATATCCATATGGACACATATGTACAAACCCGTGTGTGCATATATGCGATAAATACCCTCATGAGCATGCACACATATATCCTAGGTTAGAAAATGGTATGTTTATGCTGTGTGCTTACTAAACTAGTTCTTTTTAGGTCAGAGCAGTTGGCTATTTTTTCTGTAGATGTTCATTTGTAAAGAACTTGCTTAAACTGTCATTTGGGGAGTAAAACCAGCTGCAGGGGTCAGCCTGGCTGCCCATGGGCAGGAGTGTGCCCCACCCTTGCTCCCTGCCACAGTATAAAAAGTCAAGTTCATCATGGATGTCTGAAGAGCTGCAGGTCCCAACACTGCGTGGTGGCCTTGGAGAGAACAGAGGGAAACAGATTTGCCAGACAGGCTAATGCCAGGACTGGAGAAATGGAGCCAGATAACAGGCTTTTGATTTTTCTTTGGCTTTAATTAGCCCTTTCAAGTTAGAGGCAAGTTCAGGGCTGAGAGCAGAAAGGAGGAGGCCAGAAACTGCCCACAGGGCTGGGTTGTCTCCCCAGCCAGTCTGAAAGATTACGCCGGCTTTTAAAGTGCAGTATCAGTTTCTTTTGATTTGACCGATCCTCAGGTTACTTTGCTCTGGAGCTCTCAGCTGCAATTCATTTGGCCTCAGCTCAGACCATACATGTTTCACATGCCACCAGCCAGGCCAGGCTCCCCAGCATCCCACTGAGGAACCCTTGTTGGCACACTGTTGGCCCACATAGCCTTTCCTCCACCCATCCCCGCAGCTGTTAGGTCCCTCTTCTTTTTCCCTCCTGCCTGGAGGGCAGGGATGGATCAGGTGGACTCTGGAGTTCCTTTGTCTCCCAGTCCAAGATTCCATTGAGGCTTGCAAAATGGAACCCATCTCAGATGGCCTCCTCTTGTGTCGGGTCAGCAGTAGAAAAATGGCCTAGGAGGTTGGCTTTTAGGACCTGCGTTTTGCAGGATTGGGGTCTGCTATGGGTTTTATCATAGTCAGAGCTTGCAAAGGGGGTGTGAGTAGTGGTTTGTTTCCTACCCCTCTCCTTCCCCCTCCTGCCCCCCACCCCGTGCATTCCCTAAGCTAGAATGTGTACCCTGAGATCTCCTTCAGGCTCTTCTGATCCCTCCCATTTCCTGGGACCCACACTCCTTCCCCTGAAATCATGCCTCCAAAACTCAGAGCAGGGAGCAGTGTAAGCCCTGGGGCCCCTCAACCCCTCACTAGGTCTCCACTGCCCTTTGATTATGTTCAGGGATGATGAGTGGAGCTGGGAGAGAATACCTGTGTGACTTGGCCTGCCATGCCATGGGGCATTCTTGGAGCTGTGTGGTGGGCCACAGCCTGGGGACCAGGCAGGGGAGAGCCATGGACTGTGAGGCTGGAGCCTCATTCTGCAGGTGCCCAGAGAGTTCCCTGTTTTTATTGCAGGTGAATCAGGAAAGCTGGCTGAGCCCACCTCAGAGTTAAGGGCGGGGCCTCCTCGTGGGACTGTCATTTTGAATGTCAATGCCTGCTGCCAAAGCAAATCCCTGAGTGGGCGTTGGGTGTAGAGGCTGGGGAAGCATCCCCGTGTTTCTTGGTCCTGTGGGGGACCATTGGGGTAAGGAGCCCATACATAGCCTGTAGCTCCTGTCATGTGCCAGGAGCCTAAACAGTCCAAAGTGACAGCTCCCAGAGCTTTCTTGGGAGATCTGACACCCCTGAGTTAGCAGCCAGGCTGGGCCAAGGTTATTGCTTACTACGTGGGCCATGTGGCTGGGCATCCCAAAGTCCCCCAGGCATGGCTATCTGTTCCTCCTCGACCTTTTTCCAGCCTTCTGGGATACCTCACAGAAAACCAGCCTCAGTCTTCAAATGGATGAATGAATGGATGAGGGATGAAGCATTTATTAGGCCTTTGGCCATGTACTCATACCTGGTGGATGCCAAGAATCATGAAATAATGTTGGTCTCCAGGAGCCCAAGAGTCCAAGACTGAGATTCACCCGAGCAGGTTGTCATGGTCTATGTGATGGGAACAATGATTGTGGTCCTGGGAGTGAGTGATTGTCATGCAGTTGAGGTTGGATGATGCAGTAATCAGCTTCTTATCTTCCCCTCAAGACTTGAACTTAGACTGACCTTCCAACTGAAAATGTAGGTCTTTGGGGGCAGAAACTCTTATCCAGAATCTTCTCCTCACACCTGCCAAGCCTCGTAAGTGGGAGCAGAGAGTGGCAGCCTGATAATCCCACTGCAGGGGTGTGCACGGTGCTTGACATTTACAAAGGGGTTCATCACCTCCTTCATCCTCTCAGCAGTGCTCAGGATGGTAGAAAGGGAAGCCTTCCTCTCCAGTTGAGGAAATGGAGCAACAGAGAAGACACGTCTTTCACTCACGGTTATGTAATTGGTAGACTGGACCCTGCTGTCCATCCTAATTCTCAGCTGCTGCTTTTCCCACCGGTGTTTCTCAGTGGTGTGCTGGTGGCACCCGGGGTGGGACAGTTCACTGTCTGGGCATCGCAGGACATTTACAACCCTGGGCACTAGAGCATTAAGTGCCTATGGGACTCCCCACACTGCAAGAACTAGAAGAGCCTCTCACCTTTCTAACGGTGGGAAACCACTGTGAGGCCGAGTGCCTGTCTGAGTTTGGAGGTTGCCTGTCAGCTCAGCCAGTCCCACCAGGTGACAGAGGCATAGGGGCTGAGCTCTTTATGCTGATCCCCAAGCTCCAGTTCATGCCCGACAGTGAGGAGTAGTGAAGGAGAAGAACCCCATTCATGGGTGTGTCACTCTGACTCTTATATTTATTGTTTCTCAGGCACAGTGGCCCTGGGAGGGGACAAGGTCATTCTCATGGACTCAGGCTGGCCCCCCATCCCAGCCTGGATGGTCACTCAGGTTCGTCTGGCGCCTGGGATCCTGAAACTCCACGAGAGTGAGCATCCGGAATGAGCAGGCGGTCATCCCAGGCTCCGGGTGCTGGTCTCTGCCAGTCTGCTTGGGGTGTTTTCTTTCCCTGTCAGCAGGAAGGGCAGCTCTGAGTAGATGGGTGTATCCTGTTGTTTATGGCTCTGAGCAAGGTTTCTCTTTCTGCTCAGCCACAGGCCTATCACAGACCAGGAACTTCCCCTCCTGCTGCCCCAGGCCTTTCTATCTCCACTGCATTGGCCACATGCACATGCATGTGTGCGCACGCACACACACACTCACATATACACACACACACTGTGGCACACTAAACATGCATGCCCTATTTCATGCTCAAGTCCCTATGAGAGCACACATCACCAAGCTCCTCTCACATTAGCCCAAGCACTTACCCCTCACAGCCTGCTGACCCCTGTACTCCTAACTTCCAGTTTAGCATTTGGGGGCTACCTTATCACAGCCTGATGCGTTAGAGAATCAAGTCTTTCCCCTGTCCCCTGGATATGGCTTCTGTCCTAGGTATTCAGGCGAAAAGCACACCCACCTCCTGTTTGGCCATCAGGATTTGCAGTGAAAGTCACTGCCAGTCAAGTATGAATGGTGCTTTGGGGTACAGGATGGTGGCTGCACCCTGGTGGTATCCTGGGCCAAATGAGAGGAAGGGGCTTGAGGTTGGCCTCCTCAACTGGATGTATCCTCCCATGATGCCACCCTGGAGCCCATTGGGTCATCAGGGAGAGTGTGAAGACCCAGGAATCCCATATGCAGAATGCTAGCACAGAGAACTGTCAAGAGACCTCAGTGTGGGGTTTACTGAGTGGCGGGTCAGGATGTGGGCTGTGCAGTGCTGTGTCCTAATGCTGAGATATCTACTTCATCAATCCTGACATGGGAGTGTGCACACCTACAACACACTCATGTGTGTACACACATTCTGTCTGTCTGGATACCGACTCAGTTTCTCATGGTGTCTGTCTTCCCTCTCCTTTCTGTCTGTCTGCTGTGTTTCACTGTCTCACTTACACTCACACTCTGTGTACTCTCATCTTGTAGGCTCCCTCTGCCTGTAATTTATTCTCCCTCACACCCCCACATCACACGCAGCAGCTAATATAGGAGATCTCCCTCCCACTTGCACACATGTATGTGCAAACACCCCACACAGTGTGCGATCTCTCCCCAAATTGGCAGTTGAGCCTCTCATTCAATCAGCAACAGTCTAGAATTGCATTTCTGGATCTTTCCTTCAATTCCAGCCATCTTCACAGGGTGGCGTCTTGGCCTGGATCCTGGTCTGAGAGTTTGGACCTTGGGTCTGAGCCAGTCCCAGCCCCTGAGATGTCACTGGGCTGGGAGCAGCTTCCCCTTTGCTTTGAATTTCACATGTCATTTTCAAGAAGGAGGTGATACAATAATATCCCCTTTAATAAAGTGTGCCGAGACTCTTATGGAAAGAGAAATACATAGACATTCATAAATAATGATAGACACTGAGCACCTTCTATCTGTAGAACACTTAAACAGCTTCGTAGCACCATCTGCATATTCCCCTTTGGTTATAATAGGCACAAGATGGGATAGAAAGGGACTTACTAATATTGTTGTGATTTCATACGTACATCTTTTCTCCACTGGTATCTGATTTAGAGATATTTGGGCTGTGCCTCACCCAGATGTTATGCTTAGTATCTTAGGCCTGGAATGTGCCCATTTGCCTCCCTTCCCGTCAGGCACATGTGGTGGATGCCAAGCTGAGGCATTTGAAGGAGAGGACACATTTCAGGCCAGACTCTTCCTGCTGTTGCCTTTAGCATCCCTTCATTTTTGCAAGACAGGAGGGAATGACCGGACATGGGCTCAGGGCACTTGCTTCTTTTCATTAATCAAGTTAGTGGAGAGGGAAAAAAGACAGTGTAGGGAGTTGTCCCTTCGGACACTCAATTTACATTCCCCCCCAGGTGGATGGGCCCCACATGCCATCCACGCATAAGAACGGCCACATCTTTCCCTGGTCTGGGTGTCATTAATGTGTCTCTGTCAGTGTTCCAAAATATAATGGGATTTGTTCAGCTGATTTATCCCACATGCAGGCAGCATTATCCAGACTCACACACGGGCCTGAGGAGCAAGAGGGGAAGATGCTCCGCAATGAGAGTGGGGCTAATAAAATTTATTCGCACTAACAAGGGAATGACCTACCCCATAATTCAGCCTGGTGAGCAGGCCAGTGCTTCCCAGGGCCTGCCAGAAAACACACAAACTCAATCATCGTGGCATGCCCCACTTCAATTACAGTCCTAGTGGCGGCCAAGGTTATCTGCAGGAGACTGGGAGGGGAGTGGGAACTTGGGACTGATGGGCTGTGTGGGATTTCTTTGCCCTTGACAGGTGGCCACTGGGGACCATTGAAGCTCAGGTACCAAAGAAGAAGGGCAGCACCCAATTGGGATTTACTTGGTGCTATTCCCAATGCCTTCTCTGGTAGTGCCCATGGTCCAGGCTTGGCCACTGGACTAGTTTGAGCATGGTGGCCATGCGCAGCAGAACTGGGCTAGTGGAGTTGGGTCCCGATGCTCTTGCTTGGCCAGCCCACTGCACTGTTCCTAGTGTCATGGCCCTCTTTGCTTGTCAGAGTGGGGAATGGGGCTCCCAGCAGCTGAGCTGATGAGGATGAGAAGGTCATGGGATCAACCCCAGGATCTGGAGTTGGCGCTGCTTTGTGATCGCTCTGCTCAGGAGCTCCTGCAGGGGGTCGGGGGAGAGGGCAGACAGGCCTGCAGAGAGTGTGCTTTGTGAATGCCCCTCCCCTGGGTAAACAGCTCAACTTATGGCATTAGTTTCCTGTTAGAAGGATAGGTTGTTATAGTGATGAGTGAAAGGCCACTTAGGTATCTGTTGGGATTGGGCCACAAACAATTTCAAAACACATAGAATTTCCAAAATGAGTATGCAAATAAGGGTTGCTTTTAGCAAATCACTTTCATTGTTCAATGGTAGTTAAATGCATTACTTCAATGGCTGTTTGTCTCAGAATACACACACACACACACACACACACACACACACACACACACACACACACACGTAGCTCTTAAAGTGCCATGACCTTCTGTATGTAGGTATCGGCCATATTTGTGATGCTTAGAAACCAGGCACAGGGCTCTTGGGAATGTTGGGGTAATTTGTTGGGTTGCTTTCTGTCCCTGCGACACTTTTCATGAAGCCCCTCCAGGAGTGTGTGTCTAGGCTATTGCGGCTGTGCTTTGCTGGCTTCCCCTTCTTTTTCTCTGTACACATTTATTTTCCTATAATCTCATTGAAAAAGATGCAATGAGAATCCTCCTGAGATAATGTGTTAGTAACGAAGTGGGGGAGGCCCCATTCCTGTGTTCCACACCCATGGCTGTGCTCACAGGGCCAACTGGCACCTGTCACAGGGCCTCCCCGGCTCTCAGGAGAGTTCACCCTGTGGGATCAGCATGGGCCATGGGCAGACCTTTGGGGAGGGTGGAGGCTCATAAAAGGGAAAGGGAGGTTTATGCAGAGCAGTAAAGCCATTAGGGGAACATATAGTTTGTTTTATTTATTTCTTTGCTACAGAAACTAGCACTCAAGCACATGGGACTGTTTTATGAAGTAAGAGGCTTTCTGATGAGAGCCTCCTCCCCAAGATGTTCCTGCCTCTCTGAGGCCTCTCTCTGCTGACCTCTTCCCCTGGAGGGTCACCTGTGGGCATCAGGCCTCCTGTATTCATGAACACCTAGGGATCAGCAGTCATGTTTGAGATGTGGCCCCAATAAGTGGGCGATCATTATCTCCCTGTTCTGCAGAGCTTACAACTAGAGTCTGTGTAGAGACATGAGCTACCACCTCTGATCTGATCAGTATCTCTGTTTAGAAGGAAATCCCACTGAGTTCCCATTTCCAGTGGAGGTCTGCGATGGTCAGCTCCTGTGTGTGTGTGTGTGTGTGTGTGTGTGTGTGTGTGTGTGTGTGTGTGTGAAGTGTGATTAATTAATGGGAAGAAATTGAGGGCTGCTGAGCACGAAGAATCTAAAGACCTTCTCTTATCCACGTCAGCAGGTGCCTTGTAGGTACCTTGTGGGCTTCCCTCCTCTTTTTTCTCCTAACTTGTATTTCTTTTCAAAGCTTCATCTCTCTCTTTCCTTTGGGACAGATAGGTCCAGGAAGGGAGGAAGGAAGGCCAGCTCTCACGATTGCCCCCAAGGGCCTCCTCGGCAGGGGAGAGTTAGTTCCTTCCAGAGGTCAAGGAGGTCAAGCACTCCCCCTGGACGACAGGGGAAGAAGTGGAGGCCTGACTCTTCTGTGCAGTCTCTGGTCCTGAGAACAGGTTTCCCTGATGCTGGAATAGGTTTCTTTGGGGCCACCCTCTTGCAACCCCAGTGGAATCCCCTTCATAAGACCAGTTTTTCCTTCTGGACTGGGAATTTGGGGTTCTGGTACTTATTTTCTCATAACTTGAGAGCTCCTGGGCAGGTGAGAGGGACATCATTTCACTCTCTAGGCCTCAATTTCCTCTTCTGAAAATGGGCTGTTGGGCTCTAAGATCCTGAGTCATTTTCCTTCTGGGAAATAACACGATGTGTGAGAGAGTGGCCATGTACAGTACTGGGCAGAGTGCTCAGAAGTGCACCCACAGAGCCCTGCTGCTCCCCAGGCAACGGGGGGCCATGCCCTCTGTACGCCCAGCACCGGGTCTGTTACTGATGTGTGTCTGATCTTGGCCCAGGTCTGTCTCCCAGATTAGGAAAAAGGAGAAACTGATGTATTTTATCTCTGTATTTTTGGGTCCTCACCTACTGCTTGGTGCTTAGTAGGTCTGCCCTAATTGTTTTTAAACAAATTAATGAGAGAGGATCAGCAAATAGTGTTGACTTCATTTAGTGCCTCAGTTACCCCTAATAGAAACAGGGGTTCCAGTAGTATAATAGACCAACAGTTTGATGGAAAAGGCCTAACTGAAGGCCCCATAGTGGGTGAGCTTGGGCCAATCTCTGAGGCCTTCTCCCCCTGTCTAATGGTCTGGCCTTCCAGCTTTGGGGGTGGCTATGGGGTGCTCAGGACTCCTGTGCACGGGACTGGATGCTACTTTTGCCTTCAGGGAGGGCAGGGTTGCTGGCTTGCTCCCCTATGGAAGGACTCCTCTCTGCTGGACCAGGAGCTGCCCATGAGCAATGGGAGGACCAGGTCCAACTTCAAATTTTATGTTCTGGGCTCAGAGACTGCTGCTGCTGGCCCAGAGCAGTCGGCAGCTGCTGCTCGGTTGGAGGAGTCGGCTGCATGATCTATACCCGCTGGCTCACCCAGTTGGTCTCCTGTGGATTGGTTTGGGATATTTGTAAATAGTGATGCCTGGGGTATGAGGGGCAGCCTATGGATGTGGAAGAGACTGTGTCCCAGAACTGATCTAATTGGTCCATAGGGGGGTGGACTGGTGACCCCTAACTCATTAGCACTGCATTTGGACCACTGAGCTCTGGCCTACTTCTGACCTTTTCATAATAAGGACTCACTATGGGTTTCTGCAAAGGTGAGACAACCATGGTTGGGCGAAAACAGCTCCACTTGGCAGGGGAGGGGCCATGAGGAACCAGCCCAGAGACTATGCTAGCTAGGGTGAGAAGTGATTTCAGGATCAGGTCTGCATGCTTCCTCATCACCCTTGGCCTTCAGGATGGAGTGGCATGGTGTCAGGGTGATGTTGGTTTTTATGCATGAGTCAGGGGAGCATAGGGTTAGGAGATGATGCAGAGGGCTCCAGAAGAGATGCCCTGTGGTCTCCCAGGTCTGCCCCCTTCTTCCACCCTTCCCCAAGAGTCTTTGTAGAGACCACCAGACACTTCTGGGGTTCTCAGGTGGCTGCTTTGTAGCTCTGCCCTGGAGAAAGGATGCTGACAGCATTTAAAATCCCCTTTCCGTGGAGATGATAGAGCTTTTCAGAGTGCCAGTCTCTGCAGAGTGGGAACAATTTCCCTGTAATTGGTAAAGTAACCGTAACTGCTCTGTCATTTGTATGTGGCGACACGTAATTGCACAGTAACCTTTGCCGCTGTGTGCAAGGGAAGCACAGTGAGCTATTAGATTGTAATTCAGAGTGCCAGCTCTGGCTCCCCATGCCACCTCCACCCCTACCCCTCAAGGAGGACCTGGGGGAAGCTGCCATGGGCCTCTCCACATCCTGGTCCAGTGGGTCCTACTCCAGAGTGGGAATGCTTGTCACCTGTCATTCTCTTCTTGGTATGGGCTTTGTGACCTCAGCTAGGAAGAGACCTCCATTGTGAACCAGATCAGTGCTTCTCCAATGTTAGCGTGCAACAGAATCACTTGGGAGGGTGTTAAGATGCAGATCTCTGAGCCCCACCCCAGTGTTTCTGATCCAATAGGTCTGAGTGGGGCCCAAGAATTTTCATTTCTAATGAATAGTGCTAAATCTTCTGGATCTTAGACCATTCCTCTGCTCTTCCCTTCAACCTCATTGATCTGATAGATCTTTAGGAAGTTTCACCTTTGCTATTTCATCTTGATAACATTAACTCCTTTCATCTTGATAACACCTCTCTGAGGTAGATGTGATGAATTACCCCAGATGCCAACTCGCCAAGGTTGTCTGAATTGTCTATGACAAACAGTAGTGTGAACACTCCCATAGCCCTTATGAAATGCCAGACATTGTCTTACATGTACTAAACCATTTAATCCTCACAGCAGTATATACTGGTATGACTATCTCCATTCTACCCATGAGAAACTGAGGCACAGAGAGCTTAAATAAGTTGCCCAAGGTCACAGAGCATTAAGTGGTAAAACTGGGATTCAAACGTAAGCATTTTGGTTCTAATTCCAAAGTATTAGCCATTGTGAAAGTCAGGCTTTTATTTAGGCGTCCATCCATCCATCCATCCATCCATCCATCCATTTAACACATATGTTTTAACCTACTATGAACTTGCAACTAAGCTAAGGGTACAAAGATGCATAAGACATGGTACCGTCCTTGTGCGCATGGACCCTGGAATCCAGTGTGTCATCAGTCTTAATTTACGACCCATGTATCCCGTGAGGATATTTGTGGAAAGCAGATTTGGTGTCCTCCTGATTGGGGTAGAGGGGCCCTGGAGGGTGTGGCCCTACTATCTGTTCACAGGGTTGCCCAAGTAGACTTCAATATCTGTTCACAGGGTTGCCCAAGTAGGGATCACATATATTCCCATGAAACAGACCCTAATTCTTTCCTTTGTAAGAATGAAGTTGCTCTCTAATAAACAGTCATTATAATAGTGGCCATAGCTCACTCATGGGTATTTGTGGTGTGGTGGGAGGAACGGGTGCGATGTGGGCCTACAGGCAAGGCTGGTCTCCTTATTATAGCCAAGGTGAGTCCCTTCCTGGCTCCTCTAGCGGCTGCTCTAATCTTGCTGTTAATGGGGCCCAGGGGAGGCCTCAGCCAGGGCTGGAGCAGACACTATCCTCCCTGCTTGCCCAGGGTGCTCAGGAATCCATGCCAGCCCTCACCAGTGAAAGCTTTCCCCAATTAGCCTTCTCTTCTAGGGCCCACATGTCCTGGCCTCTGCTCCCTATACCTTGGCCTCCTTGGGTCTGTGTACCCATGGGACCCTCTGCCTTCTCCTCCCAGTGCTGTCATTTTCCTGCAGCTGTAGCTCAGACCTGGTGGGTTGTGTCCATGGAGAGCTGTGCTCTAGTCAGGAGGCACGTGAGGGCCATTTCTAGTTGCCATGAGACCCCTGGTCCGGGAGGATTTCCATTGAAAAAAATGAATGTGAAATACCAGCTTGCATTGATGACACACTTTCCTGTTTATCAGGTGTCTTCATACCTGTTACCACACCTAGACCTCACAATGGTCCTGTCTTGCAATTTTATAGGCAAGGAAAATGAGACTCAGAGAACAGGAGAGTTCTGTGCCCAGCCAGTCAGTTGAGAAGCTGCTGAGCTGCTATGGAACATGAGACCTATGTGCTTTCCACTACTTCAGTGCTAAAAACCCCTCCCCACTGCCACAGCTTTGAGGAAACAGTAAGACCACCTCATGCCACAGCTGGGGGACCTTAGCAACCATGCAGATCTGGGCTGTGCCTGTCAAAGGCCCCAATCACCTTTTTACCGCCTGGCACAGGGGAGCCTGGGGAGAAAGCCACCATTGTCCCTGGAATGCAGGCCCCACGTTAGAAGCCCCAGCTACAGTCTTTAGAACCTGGTGATGGCACCTGGAGGTAGGCAGCTGGGAGGAGATGACTGTCTGCTGCAGGTGAAGAGACTGAGACCTGGCTCCTGGCTGGCCTCGAAGGGAGGTGTTATGAACTGAAGACGGTAAAGCCTGGGCTGCCAAGCTGACCGGCTAAGCTGTCCTCACTTCTTTCTGATGAAAACATCCCTCTCCCGGCCCCTTGCTGTGCTGGTGCCACTGCAGCAGGAGCTCACAGGTCCCTGACTTCCTGCCTCTGAGCAACCAATGATTCAATGATGCAGGTGCTCAAATGCATACTGTCTTCTTGTAGGTGGTTGTTTATTTATTTGATTACGTCCTGCCCAGCCAGGGGGAAGAATGGTTTTCAGTAACCAACCACTCAGAAATGCAATCCTGGGCCAATGAGGTACATGTTTATGCCAGGGGTGGTAGGAGACTGAAACATGGACTGCTTTGCTCCCTGACTTGGTTTCCCCCTGTGCAGAGCAAATAGTCATCCAGCCTCATCTATTTAGAAGATGGTCATGATGGGCAAGACACATTTGCTGATGGCAGAGGTCCCTGCAGCCGTTTAGGGTTGAGAAAGTTGGGGATAAGTCCTCTTTATGAACCAGGAGCACACAAGGCCTGAAGGTTCCTAGCATGCCCTCGGCTGCCCTTGCAATGCTAGGCAGGTCACTGCGATGATCCAACAGAGAGAGGACATTGTCTTCCTTCAGCCCAGGTTTTTCTTCCGCTTTTCTGCCCATCCCTTTCACTCTCCACTACTTTCTTTCTCCCCATTTCCTCATTTCAGGGAAGAACCATAAAGATCAAACTAGACCTTGAAAACTTGCTCCTAACTTGGATTCCTATAATTGTTATTTTTTGAAGGGGGAGGAGGATGTGTTTGGTCTGGGGGTATTAGACCAGACCATGCCAGAGAGACACAAATGGTCCGAGGCGTGGGGCAGACACCTGCAATGTACAGAGCCTGCCAGGCCTGCCCAGGTTCGCCCTCCCCGGTCTGACTGCCCCCCCACTATGATAAGAAGGGGAGATGGCACAGTGAGGATTGAAATGTAGCACGTTGTCTTCCCCCAGATGGACAATGCCTGTCCCCCTTCTTCTGGGAGGGTGCCAAGGGCCCCGCGGTCCTGAACAGCTCAGAGTTGGCCACGGTCACACAGCTCCTGGCAAGAGCCTGCCCGCTGGTTCTCCAGATGCCTCTCCTTTGGCTGGACTGAGGCCTTTAAAACAGTGACACCTTGTATTTTATTTTATTCCTTTTTCTGAAAAGTCCAAAGACGTTTACAGGCATGAGCTCTATAGGCTTTATGGAAGCCCATCAAAAAGCAGGGGTTGTTTCTTCTATCTTTTATAGAGTGGAAAATAAAAGAACAGAATATGGAAAAACTCTTCTAAGACCAAACGGTTCTCCCAAGAAAGGGCTTCGAAAATCCAGTGTAGGTTCCTAGCACCCAGGGCAGTCTATGCCAAACCGAAGCTGCTTGGTGGGGCACTGGAGCCTCATCACCAGCCGCAGTCAGTCCTCACCACTCTTTAGAAGGTCTGATCCCAGCTGGGACCCTCTGCTTCCATGGGGCCTTGGAGGCCTGGAATAAACCAGGGAGAATGCAGCTAAAACACTGTGAAGGAAACCAGCCCGAAGCCTTTTCCTATTGGTTCCCTAAGTCCTGAAATTGCCCTGGAGTCAGGACCAAGAGTTGAGTCAGTGTGTGCCATGGGATATCCAGAGAATATTCTCTTTAAGGAATGCTAATAGGTGTTCTGGTCTAACATGGTTTAGGGAATAAAATGTTTGGGAAAGGATTAGATAATATTAAACATATTTCTTCTTAAAAATACTTCACAATTTTTCTATACCTAATCATTGTGAATGCCTTACGTGGTGTTAGGATGTACTTTTTCTCAAAATTATGTGCCCAAGGAACCCTTTCGTAATCAAACATCTTGGGGGTTTGGGTTCTACCGAAGACACTTCGGGAAATGCTGATATAGAGATGACAAGGCCAGGGCTCTGAAAGAAGCAGGGCATCTGAGATTGGGCAGTGTGAGGTGAGGCTACACAGTGGCTTGTTGAGTTCATTGACAAACATTCCATTCCTCCCATTTCCCCTTTCCTGAACTGACTGTCTCCGTCATAGTCTTGCCGTTCATGTATTAATGTTTCTAATTCTCCATTCTACACTTGTAAGTCCTCATCTGTGGGGACTCTTTAACAGCAGGTGTGTAGCAGCGGAGACCACATCCTCCTGATGCCTGAGCCCAGCTGTCTGGAGCCCATGTTTATGGGTGCTGGCCCAGTGCTTTCTGATGTGATGGTGGCAAAAGGCAATTGAAGCTACTGAGATGGCGCCTGGAGTGATTTCAGGGGGGATGGAGAGACCATGGGAGTGTGGTGAAAAGAGACTCTAAGAATTTGTGTGTGGGTTTTTTTTGTTTGTTTGTTTGTTTTTTTGCCATGGTCTTGAAACCTACTTAGATAACTGTTGACATGTCATCTAGTTTCTCTGGACTGAGTGTTTCATGTAAAAAAATAGGGATTTAAACGATATCTAAGGATTCTTCTAGCTCTATAGTTCCCTGACTCAATATCTCTGCAAATCGCCCTGATGCTCCCCCCTAATTTTTCTCCTTTTAAATTTTCAGCTCTTAACTATTGATGATAACTTCTGTGGCCTGGATATGAATGCACCCCTGGGCGTGTCTGAGATGGTCCGTGGCATCCCTGTCTTCACGGAGGACAGGGACCGCATGACTTCTGTCATTGCCTATGTCTACAAGAACCACTCCCTGGCCTTCGTGGGCACCAAAAGTGGCAAGCTGAAAAAGGTAGGAACAAGGTTCACTCATTTCCGTTATTGGGAAGACAGTCTGTCCCCGCTTGGGCAGATGTTATCTCATGCTTTTTTGCCACTTTGGGCCTGATGGGTGAGCGGTACAGATTGGTGTTATGGAGATACGTTGCTGTTGAGGTTATGAATGATCAGCTCGTCTCTTCTCTGCCTTTGTACTACAGTTGTTGTGGGAATCAATCACACTGGGGGGGGGGGGGGTATGCATTCACCTCTTCCCACCCCAGCCTCACGAGGCCATCCTAAACGGTGTGTGTGCTCTCTTTAACTTGTGCCTAAGACAAGAGCATAATAGGCCTGGTTTGTTGGGAAGGTGCACAGAAGTAAGGGAGGTGCCTGCTCCTCTTGCTTCAGCCCTTCTGGCTTATACATTCATGTGGAATTCATTCAGGAAAATGGAGGAAAGTGCAGGAACTATTGGAGTTGCTATTGGGACTAAGAGCCAAATTGTGGGACAAGGAAACGTAGGATGTTGTGGTACACATTGCAGTTGCTTAAGGTGAAATAGAATGGTGTGATTTGGGGACACGAGCTTTCCTCCTCATTTCTTCAGAAACCTGCTGGCTTCAGGAACACCTGGTGATGCTGGCCCATCAGCAGTGTTGGGACACCTGTCCATCCAGGACTATTCCCTCATCCAGTTCTGCTCAGGCTTTTTACCTCAGTGAGTTGGAGCTGGCTCCATAGGGTGCCCTCCTTGCTTGGACTAAGAGGCTTTCTAAGACTGTAGGCAGGAGGTCCTGTCTTATGTTGGCTGATAATCATACTTCAGTCTTGTCCCAGGGAAATATTGGTGACGCCATGTGGAGCTCCTGCTGGTCTTATTTTGATTTCCATTGGGATTCGCTGGACATTGTGTGATTCAGACTGATAAAGCCAGCACTACCTGATCTGAGGGAGCCTTGATCCCTACCTCCTTATTGCTGTATTTCCGGGCATTCCCTCAAGATGGTCAAGGGGAGATGTTCTCTGCACATCTAGAAGGCTGTGACCACTCTTCCATCCTACTGTGTTGCAGCCCTTTCCAGCAATTATTTTTTTCTTTAAATGGTACAGCTCTGTGGCACAGGCAGTGGGTCTGGGGTGTGAGAGTGCAGAGGTGAGAGGCGGGGAGTAGAGTGTGCGTGAGGTGGGAGATGTGTGTACAGTAGTTGGTGGATCTTATCTGGAAGGGAAAACAGTGTTGATGAAATGCCATGCGCTCTGCAAGGAGGATGCAGGCAAAGCACCACACATCTCACATTTCCTCTCAAGAGGTAATACATAGCAAGTGTCAAGTTAACAGATAATTTAACCATCGTCTATATAGCTTTAAGAATTATATTTTGTAGTTCCCTGCCTTTCTGTGAAGAGTATATTAAACACAAATGAATGTTTTCTTGCTGCATTGGCCTTTCTGTTGTTGATTATTCATGTATGTAGCTGAATTCCATGGACGCCCAGAGAAGATGCTGCAAGGCGTAGGTGTGTTGTCTCCGCACAGCTTCTGTGTCCATTGCAGCCTTCTGGGTTTTCCCTCTACTCCACGCTGTCACTCGTCACTTCCACCCGCTGTCAGGAGTCCTGGTCGACTTCAGGGCCTTTCCTCCTCCTCCTCCACCTGTGTCTTCCAGCTTTCAGTGGTCTAGGAAGGCAGACCCCCACTTGCTGAAATTGTGTCTGATAAGCCTCTGAATAAACCAAGAAGGGGCGTGCACGGCCTTCAGACCACTGGACTTTGAGGACATTTCCTTTGGCTGCTCCAATGACTGCATTCTGCACCATGACTCAATGAGTTCGGTTTGCTGGAAAAGTGAATTTATAGTTTAAATGGTGAATTCATACATTTGGCCTGCTTTGCCTCTCAACGGGTGAATAAGCGGTATTGAGAATAAAGAAGCAAGGCAATTTGGGGTGCTGTAGCTCTTTTCTCTACTGAGCCCAATCTGAGGGCAATGGAGAAGTAACTTACTCCAAGACACTCAAAGGTTCCTATACCCCAAATTTCCTACCAGGTGCCAGAGGATCACTGACTTGCTGGCAAGACCAAGCAGACCCTGTAGAAGGATTTTTTTTTTTGCTATTGTCAGAGCAGCTTGGAATATAGTGTTAGTGAAATAAACATTGAAAGTTCAGTGCACATAACAGAACAGGCAGTTCTAGTCCCTTGGGGCGGAGACAGGGGTGGGTGGGTATGATTCCTGTCTATGGCTGCATCATTAACCCAGCACAGCCAGTTTTCAGGTGTGTGCTGTAGGTCACAGGAGGGCCTGAGGCTGATGGGGGCTGGCTCTCTGTCTCTGCCTCCCTCTCTCTCTCTCTCTCTCTCTCTCTCTCTCTCTCTCTTTCTCTTGAGCCTGTCTCCTAGTGGGGATGTCAGCATGAAGCACTTCTTCATGACCATGGGCTGAGGACACCCCTGGAACCTGGGGGAGCAAAGTGCACAGAGACCACCCTCAGAGGGCAGGCTGTGGGAGAGCCTGGCCTTGATGTGTCCCCAGATGTCAGCCAAACCAGCAATGACAGGCGACACCTGACCAGCAGGCTTTATAAACTGCGGGCTGGCATTTCCCATTTTTCATTTGGGGAGGGGTTTGTGTCAGAACAGTTCCATTTCAGCCACCTGGGATATTACGTTTAATTTCGAGAGCAGTGGTGGGACTGGTGAAGCATAAAAGGTAAGAGCAGAGGTTCATGGGGGGTGCGTGGGGTCGGGGTCGGGGGATGAGCCAGTGGCCCTCCTGGGGAGGCCTGGACATCGGAACAGCCAGCCTTTCTGCTCCAAGGGCTCAGAGGGGCAGCCTCTCTAACAGTTTTGCTGGAGCCCAGCTCCTGCTGCTGCCGACTCAGTAGCCCGCCCACAGGGACAGGCTGAGTTGGGAAAGGAAGGCTGGCCCGCCGAGTCTGTTGTTTGAAATAATAAAAAGCAAAACTGGCCAGTTTATTTATTTTTCCTAAACAATAGAATTTCCCACCCTCCTTGCTCGCTGCACACCACTCCCCTTTCCTCATAATCGCTCTGCCTTGCTTTTCCCAGAGGTTATCAGGACCACAGTCACCTCTGGGCAAAGGCCCAGCCACGGAAAGCTGTGGGGCTGCAGGATTTTGCAGGAAGGTTTGTGAGCTGCTGAAAGTGAGGAGAATGGAAATCATACTGTAGCTGTGATTACAGAGCTGACTTCTCTGAGCCCCGTAATAATCTCCTGTGTGTACAAGGGCCTTGCAGAGTTCTTTGCAATATGACAAGGGACTCAAGGTGGGGAGGGTAGGCGAAGGGCACGTGGGGGTTTGCTGAGAGGACGGGAGTTTGCTGTGGGTTTCTGGGGACCAGGAGCTAGACTGTAGCTAGCCATGGGCTGTCCTCAAAATTACTGACTTTTTGTTTTGTTTGAAAGCTGTGGGTCCCCATCATTTGCAACCTTGCCTCTGATGACCATAATTTCACTCCTTTAGCGCATACATCACATAAGGCAGGGGGAAAGGAGGTGAGGAGAGTGCTAATTTGGATGTCTTTTATGTTTTCTGATGTGTGTGTGTATTACGCCTGGTATTGGCAGCCTTTCCCATGGTGTGTGTTAAAGGCATGTGCTGTTAAGTAATGTGGCATATAAATGCTACAGTCATCAGGAGGTGCTTGGGAACGTGGAAATAACCTACAGACTGTTAAAATGTCCATGACAGGTAAAAATCGTAAGGCAAACACCATCCCAATGTGCTTTACGTTGTCTGTATAAATCTGGAAACCTTTGGCCCAAGTTGGGGCAATGAGATCAGTGTTGCCTCTGAAGGACAAGATCTCTTTGCTTAAGTATCTCAGCCAGAACCCACCCCTTCCTTTTTCTCTGCTTTTTGCTTTCCTACCATTAACTGGTCATATTTTATGGCTGCTGTTCAGCAGTGAATTACTGCCTGACATTAGTGGGAGAGACTAATGTTCATGGTGGACCAAAGCATCATAAACTTCCACTTGAGGTGTGATTGCTCCTTTCATTTTGTGACTGCATCTTCCCTGGATGTTTTGCAAGGTAAACTGTTCACAGCCAAGGGGCTGAGCACACTGTGGATGTTGGTTAAGCGGAAGTTGGGCTGGCCCTGCTACTGGCTTCTGGGAGGATGTGTACAAGGTGTGTGTGTGTGTGTGTATGCAAACCACAGCATACCAGCCTCTCATGGTAGAAATTGGGTGTGTGTCAGCATGGAGAGTCCAGAGGAGAGGATAACTTAAAAAAAAGCCATTCCTATTGGGAATTGTCTTACAGATTAGTTTAATCGTCCTAATTTATTTTTTCTTGAGGTTGTTTTGAAATTGATTTGCCTGTGTTCCATGGGCTGTAAGTACAGAAGTGGAGTGAGGCAGGGGAGACCCACCTGGGCCTGAGTCACAGAGCAATGTTAGATCTGAGATGGGCAACCCCTGCTTTGCAACTTCCTTAATGTATATGAAACTTTTTCTGAATATTCTAAAAAGCAATTCCTGCCACAGGAAGTGTTCCACATGGCTGGAGGCATCACACAATCACATGGAGACACAGTGCTGGACTCCAGCTTCCAGGGAGCCTGGGATAAGAGCAGAGGCCAGTGTGTTTGGTGCAGGCTTTGGTCAGTTAGCTCTGTTGCTACGAGTTCCTCCAACCAGAGTGCCAGCCAGTCTGTGTGTAGTTCAACACCAAGAAGAAAGCAAAAGAATATGGGCAAGTCAATGCTGGACAGTTTTCACTGTGGGAAAAGACCATACTAGCACTTTTGTTTGGTCATTTTTGCCATGTTGTTTTTGCATTTCCTACCCCTGGTTTTGCAAGTATTAAACCTGTTTAGACCTTAACCTGTGGATTAAGTGAGGGGGATGCTGAGGTTGGGGTGCTGGGGACAGAGGGCACCATAGATGTTCCAGGGGTGCTGTCCTTCTTCCTCTGATCTCACATCTGAGCAGGGACAGCAATGGCTGTTCTGTCATCATTCCTACAAGCCTGGGGAGCCCAGGACTGGCCTGCAGAGCAACTCCGCTTAATGTCGACCTGCCCACTACTCATGGTCCTCCTCCACCTCCTTTTGGTCCCCTCTGCTGGGTTTTAAGCCTTTTTGTGCATGATTACCTGTGGGCAGATGTGGAGAACAGCTAAGTTGGTGCATGTCCTCTTGGGCAGATTTTACATTCTTGGACAATATTAAGCCTTCACTCAACCATCCTTTTTATGACAGGGTATCCCCATTGGCACTATTTTTACTACTATGCTGTTGGGCTACCCACTGTCCCTGCCTGTCTCTTGGGGGTTCAAGTGGTCACTCCAAGTTGACCTGAGCAGCCATGGGAGGTGTCCCTCTCAATGCTGCCAGAAGTGTCGCTGGAGCACAGACTAATTCTCCTCCCAGGCCCTCTTGAAACACATTTGCGATCCCCAGAAAACATTACTTCAGCCTATTTTCTAAATTATCACTGTGAGCACACATGATTTAAGGAGATTGTTTTAAATGAGCTTTGCCAAGTCAAGATTTACTGATACATGTCGGCCACTTTTTTGAATCATGTGTATATCTGTGTGTGTGTGTATATATATATATATATATATATATATATATATATATTCGTATAGAATTATCTGAATCATAAATTAAAATACAAAGACATTAACATTGAAGAAGGTGCTTCAGAAACACTCCAGATCATAGAATGCACTCAGTCAGCTGATGCTGAAATGCCAGACACGTCGGAGGAATTTATCCAGTGACACATGCAATTGAAGTAAAATATTGTGCGTTACAAGAACATATCATTAAAATGAAAACTAGCAGCATATCAGGAGTCTGGCCATGTAACCAAGACAACAAAGATGGGAGAGGATGAAAGACATGATGTACCAGAGGAAGAGAGAGGAGGCAGAGGCAAGAAGAGGAAGTGGCCCCCAGCTGTCAGTGGTCCTCCCACTGCTGGGTCATTCTGGTAGGATCTGGGTTGGAGGAAAATAGAATTGTCGTTGATACCAGTAGAGGCTCTCAGTGAGGACAGGACCAGGAAGTCTTCATGCCCTGAAATCACAGAGGCTTCCTCCACAGCCACTTTGATGGGGAAGGCAGTGGCAGCGGGACCAACTCAGCCCACCAGTTGAAACTCCGATTAGGGGTCTACTTGTTCTCAAGTGACTTCCTGTGGATGTGGCCATGCTATTTGTCTCTTGGGGGTACCATACTGTTTTTTTCCTAGTAGCTTTTGCTTCTCATATAGGCATTCACAGTAACTTCTAACACACCTCTCTCAAGTCTTCCACATTCACTCCACACCTTCTATTGCAGCCCAGGGGACACAGGTATATAAATCATGGATTGCTGTGTAACAAATGAACCCAAACATAGATTCTTGGGCCAGGAATCCTGGCAGGGCTTAGCTGGGTCCTCTGGCTCCAGCTTGCTCTCAGACTACAGTCATGGTGTCCCCTGGAAATGCCGTCATCTATGGGCTCAAGGCTAGAAGGGGGGAAGAATATACTCCCAATGTCATCCACGAGGCTGTTGGTGAACCACAGGTCCTCAAGGAGATATTAGTCCCTTGTCACATGGGTCTCCCCATGACAGCCACTCACACAATACAGCAGCGGAGAGAGACAGACAATAAGAGAGAGTGTGCAAGAGGAAAGCCACAGTCTTTTTGAAACCTAACTTCAAAAGTGACACCCCATCACTTTTGCTCTATTCTATTGGTTAGGACACAGCAAGTGGTCTAGCCCACACTCGGAGGGAAGGGCTTCCACTAGGTTGTGAAGACCAGGAGGCATGGGTCTTGGAGGTCATGTTAGAGGCTGCCCACCACATCAGGGATTTGTTTATGGGCCATCAAGGGCACCTGAGCCAATGCTCTGAAACGTCAAGTTAACTTCAGTAGTGTGGGAAAGGGCACAGCCTTCTCACGGACAAAAGTGGCCCAACACTGAATCCTGTCTTCCAGGTCCCTGAGGTTGTGATTGTGCAGGTGTATCAGAAAATCCAGAGGATAAATAGAAGGTGTGCCATCCCCACAGGGCCAGGAGGTGAGGAACTATCCTCAACAGGAGTCCTGGAGCACTGGACGACAGGCCCAGGTGCTCTATTCATCTTAGGGAAAAGCTGGCTTATGACTTGTTTGAAGTCAATGACTGATGAGAACTCTGCATGGCCACAGGGAATCCATGCCCCTGACTTTGGCCTCTATTGGGAACCACCTTGCTCTTTAGGAATGGGTTCTTTTCCTAGGAATTGGAGATGGCAGGAGAGAGAAGATGGGAAGGAAACTGTACTTTCTGCACCTGGTAGGGAGAAGGCACTGTTCCAGGTGTTTTATGTGTGCTCTGTACATTGATTATCTCATGTAATCCTCACATTGCCTTTCCAGGTATATACTACCACCTCCATTTTACACATGAGGAAAGGGATTGAGTAACTCACCAGAAGTCGTGGGATTGATCTAAGGTCTGTCCTTTGACTCACTTATATAATAACTAGAGGCCTGGTGCATGAAAATTCATGCACTGGAGGGGGGGTGTCCCTCAGCCTGGCCTTCCCTCTCTCACAGTCCAGGAGCCCTCAGGGACGGGAGGCAACCTGGCGATCAGGGGAAGGCGATGCCCCGTCACACCTCTGCGGCTGCCAATGCCAGCCGCGCAAGCCTCAGCCTGCTCTGGTTACCTGAGCCTCGGGTGGCCCTGGGCAGCTGGGCAGCTGCCATCTGAGGCTTGCCTGTGCCTTGGGCTAACCCTGGGTGGCTGGGGGGCTGAGGGGACTGGGGGACTCTGGAGGCAGGCACGAGGCACGGCCGGGCCTTGCAATGTGCCTGTTGCCCTGGCAGGGCTGAGGGGACTGGGTGCCGCTATCTCGTGGCTGTGGGCACTGCCATCTTTGAGGGTGGGGAAGTCAATTAGCATATTCCCTCCTTATTGGCTGTAGGTGCTTCCATCTTTGTGATGGCATGAGGGTCAATTAGCATATTCCCTCTTTATTGGATAGGGTTTCAGGGACTCTGCTGTAGGCTTTGCTTTCGGGCTGTGGGTAAATCTTAGCTCCACAGCAGTGCGAGGAAGTGGGCACCTGGCTCCTGTTCCTATAGCTCTGCATGTAGATGGCCCAGCCACACTGAGGATACGGGTACTCCAGCTCAGCCTTCCTCCAGGGTCTGGTAGATTTTGAATCTTCCAGGGCCCTGGCTAAATAATCATGGGGCAGAGGGTCCCACCTGAGAAACAATGGGATTCCCACTGGTGTGGCAGTTCTTGCATCACCAACCTCCCTCCATGGGAGGGTGGGAGGTTTTCTGGGAAACAGACAAGCTGTGCTTTTCTACTTACCACTGACCTGCCTTCTGGGACACACTCATGGTGTTTCTTTGTCTTTGAGGTTCTCACTAGAATGCTCTCTCCCATGAAAAATTGTTTATTCACACATATTTCACCTTTTCAGCAATAAGCATATGAATGTATGCTCACTTCATCTCTCTTATGAAAGGGCTTTGCATTTGTGGAGCATTCCTCGGTTTCCTAGGAGGAAGAACACTAATAGAAATTAAGAAGATGGGGGGATTATGTGACTTTCTATGCTCAGTAAACAACTGAGAATTGCCTTCTGTGTGTAGCGGATCCCGATTATTTTTCCTGTTGCAGGTCATCCAGAGTCCCTGTCTTTACTCATTTGGAAAATGGCTGCTTCTACCTAGGCATAACCCATAACTGCTTTGCAAGCCCCCTGGAGCAGGGACCTAATGGTACCATCTCTTTATGAGCCCTGGGTCCTTTTTAGCCTCTATCCCCACCAGACTACCCTAAACTTCTTTTTCCTGAACACCCATCTCCTTAACCCAAGCTGCTTGGCTGCTCTCTCAGTCCTGCACCTCCTCTCTCCACATTTACCGTCTCAGCTCTTGCCTTTTACTTCCTGCCATTATGTAGCATTGTATTCTTAATTTATGAGAACCCAATCACAAACATCATCTTGACCAATTTACCCAGGATGATTGTAAGTCCGGAGGAAGCTCTGGTTCCACAATTTCTTTATACATTTGGTGACTTAAGGGATAGTGTGATTGTGCACATCGGTTAGAAAAACACTGTTTTTGAACCCTCGAACTCCTTTTGTAGGCTACCAGTTTTTAGGCCCACATGTCTGAAACTCCCACCGTATTGATGACACAGGAGGCATTGAGCATCCATAACTGGGCAAAATGATAGGAAATTTTTATGGCTGCAGCAATTTTGAGGGCCTTGGAAATCTTAGAAAGCTCATAAGGAGTTGCCCTACAGGAAATATGCTAGAAGGGGCCTTCTAATCCTTTCCAAGCTGTTCACCTTCTATTATCGGATAGATAAGATCTGCACATACACATGAATAACTGTGTGCCCCTCCCACACATGCATACACATTCAGCTCATACACATGCGTACGTACCTCACCCCCATGCACGTGCTCGCACACTTAGGAGCCAGGCCCTTCTCTTTGTACTTGAGCCTGGGGCTGGTGTCTCCTGTGCTCTGCCCTCTTGGACTGAGCCTCTCTCCTTCTTGTTCTTTCTGGGAAATTAGCAGCACACCATCTAATCAGTTTACCTCTGAGTCACCCACTTTGGCTTCAAGATGATGACAGAGTAGAGCTATTTAGCTGTCAAATGCTCTGACTATTGCCCAGATGGACAGTGCCTCAAACACCAGAGTGGTGCCTTTCTCCTCTGTGTGGGGGTAATGAGTCTCCCAGTTGCTTTTTAAAGTGCTTCTTGCATCTGCCTTTAATTTTAATGCCTCTTGCCTGCTGACCTTGCTTCCCAGCAGCCAGCCTAAGTGTGATTCCCATAATTAGCTTAGTGATAATTTAATCTCTCTGCTTTGCATTTGTTTTGATGGACTTGGGTCTGGGGACAGGGGGAAGGGGACCTTTGCACTTTCCTTGGCCTTTGTTTTTGACTGGACTTTCTCTGACCAGGGCAGGAGCAGATGGGAGTAGATGGGTTGGGTGAGAGAAGATAAGGAGAGAGAGGCCCATGGCATCATGGGTAGACTCTAGATAGGGAGCTGAAATAAAAATCTCTCTTTATTCCCTTCCTTAAAGGGGGTTCCCTTTCTTTGACCCCATTTCTCCTCCAAAGTAGGAAGGCACGTGAGAGTGAGTGCACACAGCACTTTAAGATGCTTAGGAGAGGAGCAGCTTGAAAGTGGGAAAACAAGATACTTCCTTAGTGGTCATGGCAACCATTCTCTTAAGCCAGAGGAAGGTGAGGAACAAGGGGAGCCATTGAATGCCACCCTGCTGCTTCCCTCTTCCACACCAAGGCACCCCTGCAGTCTTCCAAGACAAGTGCCTGCCCAGGTCCTTATCTTGGGTTGCCTGTGTCTCTAAACTGTTAAGAACCACACCTGCATTTACATGAAGAGTTAGTTGGAACTGACAGCCAGGAAATCTCGACTTTGTTGCTGGCTGCACCTCTGATTTTGGACAAATTGTTTATTCACACATATTTCACCTTTTCAGCAATAAGCATATGAATGTATGCTCACTTCATCTCTCTTATGAAAGGGCTTTGCATCTGTGGAGCATTCCTCGGTTTCCTAGGAGGAAGAACACTAATAGAAATTAAGAAGATGGGGGGATCATGTGACTTTCTACGCTCAGTAAACACCTAAGAATTGCCTTCAGACTCCATGGATGTAAACAGCCACATGACCCCAGCCGGGGAGCGTGGAAGGCCTCCAGAGGTGGGGGGTCTCCAGGGGAAACCTTGGATGCTCCAAATAGACACACTAACCAGTCCTTGTGGGGTTTAACCGTGTGTACGTGGGCGTGCATACACGCCCAAGATCTCTCTGGAAGAACTTCAGGAAGCCCAGCGAGAGCCTTGGCTACTCACTGAGCTCCCACCACATGTGAGGTGCCGAAGAGAATAAGCTGGGTGCAGATGGGGGCACAGGCAGGGCGCACTCACCTCTGAAAAGCTGGGGCTCTCTCCTGCCACCTCCTGCAGCCTGGAAACAAGGTCTCTGATTTATGAGCTAACATTTAATTAAAAGAACAGCAGAAAAAAAAATCTCATTTTGCCTCTACAGGATAAATGGTTCACAATGTGAACTCATGTGTTTCTTTTCCAAACCCCCCTGAGCTGCATGAGTGTGTGCGTGTGTGACGGGATGTTGGCTCAGTGCTCTGGGTCCCACCCCTCGAAGGACTCTCTGCTCCCATGGCCGACCCAGACTCTCTCCCCATGTCCTGCTGTGCAGCCCTAACACCTGTGTCTTGGTGTTGGTTCTTGCCTGTATTGCAATTTCTCTTTGCAGATTTTCCTAACATCTTGACTTAGAGAGATCCTCTCAGTTCTGCTCTAAGTTGCTTGTAGAACTTTTCTTTCTTCAACCCAATGGTGCTGTCTTTGGTGGTCACCCTCAATTCCCAGTACATTTGGATTTATTTCTCTGACTGCCCCTCACTCCACCCTTGGGCACTTCCCAGGGTGGACTGGACCAGGCTCTCAGCCCTTGTTCTCAGGAGCTGATCTTCTCTAATGTGACAGAATCTGATGGAGCTGACCCCGCGCTGGGATGTGAGCCTGGCCTTTGTTATGTGACAACACTTATGCGCCATCACTTTCCGTCACCTTTACCAGTGTGGTATGAACCTCTCTTTTCTGCGGGTTCTACTTTCTAGAAGCACCAATGCTTATTTGATATGTGGAAAAGTATTTCTTTCTTTTGGAGAGGCCTCGAGTCCATTTTCTTAGCATTTTCATACCTTCCTCCATCAGGAAGGTTCAAGCTACAAAAGCAGGAGCCAGGGGTTCTCATCCCAGCCAAGGACCTGCTCACCACTGCTCTCCTGTGATTTCTGAGCAGCATTGGAGGAGCCACTGTGACCTATTTGCTCCAAAGCATAAAGAAAAATCTGACCATGAAATACACTGAAAAACCACAGGAGACCTGACCAGCAAAAGCCTCCAGCTAAATAAGCCAGCAGACCAACTGCAGGGCCTCAGGAATGTGGGTATGCACTTGGTGACACATTCTCAACCATCTCTGCCAGTGATGGGACAAGTGAAAATCACCCCCACCCCTTAGCAGGGCTTCAGGCTTATTTGAAGTAAACAACAGAGGGAGTGAGCTGCGCCCTCCCCCACCTTCAGCCTGCTGACACATTGAGAAATACTGTCATATAATGTCCTGGCATAAGCAGGAGGGGTTCATGGGGACATGAGCACCGCGACCCAATTAGAATGTTGGTTCCTGCTTGCCATGCATTTCAAACCGAGCCTGTTGGAATCTGTAGACTTGCCTTCAGATGCCTGCTCACTATACCTGGGGAATCGGGGACCCAGGAGAGCTGGTGGCAACACGTAAGTTCTCATCAGCCTGGCCGTCATCTGCACCTGGTGAGCTGACGCGAGGACCCTGTGCCTCCACCTACATTATGGGACCAGCAGTGACGTCCACTTTCCATATTGTCAAAATGATGTTGCCCAGAGCGCTCTGAGGCCCTGGGGCTGTTCTGCAAGATGAGATCATAGGTACTAAATTTGTCTTTGCTGACAGCCCACAACTGGGTTTCAGGGCCCCTGGCAGGCTTGGGAGGTAATCGGCTGGGAGCGAGTCCCGAATGTGCCTGGCTCCTGCCACCACCACCACTGCTGTCTGTCGAGAGGGCCTTCTGTCTCTTCTGATAGTTCTTACCTGTCTCTTTTCAGCTTCCCAGGTTCCCTGCTCTAAATATTTGCTTTTGTCCCCACTTCCCCAACTTGGTCCTGGTGGCTTAAAGGGCCAGCACAAAAACCAGGTCAGAGTGTGTGCCCACACTGGGTGAGAAATGGCACCCACTTCCTTGTTTGTTCTCATATGTGGACAGTTGTCTTGCATTGAAAGCCCTGATGAGAGTGGTTTTGCAAGCCCACCTCTGAGGACATGAGCAAAGGGGGGAACTAGAGCCTGAAAGAGCCCCTGTCACACTCCCATGATCTGTGGTCTGTTGTTCTGACAAACCTGGAACTCGAAGGGTCCCAGGAACTGGAAACAGACTTGGGGCTCCCGTGAATGAGCCAGGGCCATTTGAAACTGGAGGAGAGTACAGGCTGCTGTTGTCCTGGAAAGGGGCTGGGCCAGGTGCTACAGAGAAGCAACAGGTGAGGCGATGAGAGGACTCAGCCAGGAGTACCTGCAGAGAAGTCAGCCCTGGAGGGAGGCGGGGAGGGGGCAACAGACACCCCATCAGGGTTAGCTGTGTATTGGTTTCCTATAGCAGATCACCACAAACTGAGCAACAGCACACATGTATTGCCTGATAGTTCTGTGGCTCAGACGCCCACATGGGTCTCACTGGGCTAAAAATCCAGGCCCAGCAGGGTTCCATTTCCTGCAGGTTCTAGGGGAAGAGTCTGTTTTCTTGCTTTTCAAGCTTCCAGGGCTGCCCACACTCCTGGGTCATGGCCCCTTTCTCCATTTTCAAAGCCAGCAACCTTGCATCTCTCTGACCCTTCCTCTGTGCTCACTTGCTAACCACAGCTAGGGAAGGGCTTCCGCTTCTAAAGACTCCTGTGATGAGGTTGGGTTCACCTGCATACTCATAGGCAAAAGCTGGCTCCCTGCAAAGGTGGAAATCACTGCTTAATCAGCCAGGGCTCCATCAGAAGGGGATGGGAGGATGGAAGATGAGAAAAAGCAAGCAGCTACTAGGTGCTGGGCCCTTTGCTACCATAAAACACTTTATTATTTATTTTTTGCCTGTGTGCATTTTAGAGCTCAATTTGGCATCCCCACCAAATATCCAGCTTTGTGCAGAGTGAGGCTGGGGCGTATGGAGAGTTTGAGGCTTCAAAGAAGAAACATTTGGTAATAACATCTTAGTTCGCCCCCAACCCCACTGGACACTTTTAAGCCTTGCCTGGCCTGTGCTCTGAGCCTCAGAGAGAGTGGGCCTTTCTTCTCACTGCCTGGAGAAATCCCTGAACGTGCCCACAGGCGCCTGTGCTTACAGGATTGATCTCAACCGGGCTTGTGAAAAGGAACAGCTGATGTGTTATGTAATTCCTTTTCTCTTCAAACGTGTGTGCAACATGGTGAGCATAAATGGAGTGTGGGGGAGGGGTTGTTCCTGGAAAAGCTGAGAGGACCTGTTTGCCATTTTGGATGACTTATTCTAAAACAGCCCTCTGCCTTTCTCCTCATCTTGCCTGCTTCTCACTCCTGCAGAGAGAGGGAGAGAAGTCCCGGGCGGCAGCGTGGGGAGGGACACTGGGAGCTTTGTTTGGGCTTTTGAGAGCCTCTTCCATTTCTTATCCGAAGGCCAGGACTTCCCCGTCTGACCTCAGACACTTCGCTTGTTGAGATGAGAATTTTTTTCCTTCAGAGTCACTGGGATTGGGTGTGCAAACCAATAACACTGTTGGGAAAAATTATTTATGTAAGATAATGTGTGGTGTACATGAATAAACATTAATTTACAAAGTGATAAATGGGAACAGTTTTTAAATACTCTTCTAAATCTGAATTAAAATTTTCGACAATATTGGATGTGTGTCTTGTAGAGCATTATAGTTTGAATGTAAAGTTTTTCTATCTTTGTCATAATTACTTCAAGTTTATCTTATACCCAGTTGGTACCATACCAGAGTTTTCTGCTGCTTTTTCAGAGAATTAAGAACTAGCAGGGGATATTCCAGCTCAGTCACCCCAGGATGGCTAGGGGAGCACACCCCGGATACCTGGGAATCAGCCAGTGAGCCGGCTGCAGTCTGGGTGTGTGAGTGTGTGGATGAGCGTGTGAGAGCCTCGTGTAATTACCTCTGATGGCGTTAGAGAGACAGGTGTTTCATTAATTTTGAGAGATTTGGCACGTTTTCACCATGCCGTGGTGGGATGCTGGCATTCCAAAGTGAGCTAGCAAGGACCCCACTGGCAAGAAGCTGTATTTCTCAGCGGCACTGTCATCCAGGGCTGGCGCATTTCCCCACTGGACACCACTTCCTGAATGACGAGATCATTGAAAGTATTAGAGAGACCACAGCTATGCACTCCCATGCCACCTGTAGGGATGCTCTCTCAGGCTATCCTGGGAAGGGACGGAAAGTATGGGTCCCTGGTTCACTGCTTTTTCATTTTGGGATTTTGGACAATTTCTTTGCCACCCCCCCCCCCACCACCACCAAGAGTTAATTTTCCCACTGTCTGTTGAAGACCAGAAAATGTGCTTGTGAAGCAAAAGCGTCCTTGGGGAGAGCAGACCATGAATGGGCTGGTTTTTAGAGCCTAGGATCAGTGAGCCAAGTTGGTCGAAGCTGCAGGAACAAGGCCAAGGTCTTTCCCCTGTCCCTTGCAGAGGAACAGCAAGCAATGAGGCAGAACCCTGAGCTCTTGCCTAATGGGTCACCTCAGCCACAAGAGTGTGTGACGCGTTCAGCCCAGGAAGAATAATGCAAGCCCATGGCCTCCCCGTTGCAGGTTAGTGAGCCTCACAGCTCTTTTGGCCCCAAGACCTGCCATTCTGCAAAACTGTGGGGATAGCTCCAGCAAGGGGGCTGGAGCTCCTTCTCTTGTTTGGTTACTTTATGAATCAGGAGACAAGTGGGCAGGCAGGAAAATCAGGGCCTATGGGATTCCAACCCCCTTCTCCACAGGTAACTTCTCAGCCTGTCTTGCAGCTTTTGCATGTGTGAAACAAGAAGCGGGTGGTTTTACCTGACAGGGCTGTTTAGGGAGTTGCTGATGATGATGATGGCCAGCGAAGAAGTAGTGACAGTGCAAGTTTCTTCTCCAAGAGGCAGACACACATTCCAGACAGGTGACATCCCCCACAGGAACCTCCTGCAAATGGCTCAGAAAGCCAAGAATTTGTGAACAGGCGCCTGCCTCCATGGTCATACTTATTTAGACTTTTTGATAACTGGTTTGACAGTTTCACTGTAATCTATGAAAAGAGCACAAAGGGAGATCATAGAAAATGTTTACAAAATTTAAAAAGGAGAAAAATGGAGGGATCAGGGAAAGAAAAGATGGAAGAGATGGAAATGGGAGTGACACTTGGAGAAGCTTGCTGTTGGATGCCAATCACATCTTATTGGCACTTTGGGTGCCTCACTTACTTGCCCATGCTCCTCAGCCAGTGGGGCTGACCCCAGTGGGGCTCACATGCTTGCTAAGTGTGGGCACTGATCTGGGTGATGTGCATCTATTCATTCAGTCAGTCCTCAGAACTGCCCTACGAAGTGGATATGCTTGCGATTGCCAAAGATACTGGAGGAAACCCAGGCTGAGAGAGGTTAAATAGGTGATCCAAGATGGCCTGATGAAAGCCATGGAGGCAGGATCCCACTGTAGAGTCTGCCTCCCACGCCCCTGTTTGTCTCAGGCTGAGTAGAGTGTGGCCATTGGAATGCCGGTGGGAGGCCTGCAGCCTCCCAGAAATGTCAGGTATTACCCTTTTCTTTGTCCCTTGGGCTGATGTAGGCTCTCTCTCTTGCATTCTCCTGGCCCTGAGATCCTGACTCCGCCCTGCCTATTTGCTGGCTTCAAGCTTCTCCATGTCCCCGGGGGCGGGGGAAGAAGCTGGGCCAAGCTGTTCCTACTCGCTGACCTCCTGGGGTTTCCCAGGTTGATACCAGGTCCCCTGGCCCATGTGAGCAACTGTTTGTGCCCATGTGCTCTCTACACTCTTTGAAGAGGATGCTCTATATTTTTAAACTGGCAGCTCTGCTTCCTGAACCTTCTCTTTTCCCAAAAGTGTGCATTTCAGAGTAAGCAGATGGCTTATGGGTCCTCTTCCAGTCCCCTCTCCTCCCATCTTGGTTTTTCTGCTTTCTTCCCTTCCCCCAAACCTTCTGCCTATGTCCCTCCCAAATCTGTGATCACACTTTGCTCATTTGGGCTCATGCAGCTGAGCTGACACTCCTGGTCCCAGGGCCCTAGTCCCATGGTCATGAGAGAGGAGGAAGGGCTTTTTCAGTGAATGGGACAATTCCTTGTCCACATGTGCAGCAGCCACACACCTGGAGAAATTCCAGATGGTGCTACTGTTATTCTACATTTTCCTTTAAGAACACATTGCTATTATCTGGGTGGGCGAAGAGGCTCATAGGTGACTTCGCTTCAATCTGGGGACCAAATCCTCTTCTTTCATACTTCAGTCATGATTCTGACAAGCTCTGATTTTAAAGCATTTCAGACAGAGAAATTTTTATTTAAATAAAATTTTACATGGAAGTCTAACAAAACTGATAAAACTGAGGTCAGGTTGAAGTGGATGGATGGGTAGGGGAGGTGAAGAGGGAAGTGTTTTCAGAGCTCCCCTCTCTGTCCTCTAATAATCCCCAAGGCTCCTAGACACCCCAGGAAGCTCTATAGAGCTCAACTGGAAGCTCCCACCCAACACAATTGTCCTGTAGGGGGTCTGGACCGAATCATGTGTGTCCTGTGTTGTCAGGGTAAGGTCTGGGTAGTGGGAGCAAGCATGTGTGTAAGAGAATGCAAGAGAGGGGGCCTCCCACTGTTCACCATTATACCTCACACTAGCTGTCACCTGGGCCCCAGGACAGCACCTGGCACTGAGTAATGGTCCTTAAAGGGAAACCAGCCTCAGGAAATTGAGTGTGATTGGGCATCCTCTCTCTTTACCAAATATCTCAGAGTTTATGAAGCCAACGGCTTCTGGCCAGGCCACCTTTGTCTTTAGACAAGATACTTTAATATGAGATACCCGTGCTACTGGTGCATCTTCAGTTTGCTGAGAAGGTGGGGCTACCGCATGGCTGTTTTCCTTTTGGTAATCAATAAAGGTTGTGTTGGCAAATGTCACCTGCATCATTACTGCCACCAGATACTTAGGGACCTCCTCTCACATTTGAATTACACATCACGATTTGCAAAGTCCTTTCATGTATTACCTCACTTAAATTGCACACCTACCTGTGAAGTAGGTGCTGAGAGTAGATTCTTACTTTACAGATGAGGAATCAGCACAGAGAGGTTACCTGACTCCAGCAAGGACACACAACTGGTAGTGGCAGGGGGAATTCCACAATCAAATCTGCTCTGAGTCCAATGCTATGTTCACTATTCCAGGTGCCTTCCAGGGACACAGCTGGCAGCTCAGGTGGGAAGAGGAGCAGGTGGAGAAAGGCTCTTAATTCTAGTGGGTTCTCTGCGGGCCCTCCTAAATCTCCCATAATATTCCAGCTTGCCTTGCTCTCCCTCCTAGTGAGCTTGAGCCGGGCTCTTCCAGTGCATATCCCATTGTTATTTTTTGCAGCTCAGCACCACGTGTATTGCTATTTTTATCCTGTACTACAAACTATCAAGTGGGGGAGAAATGTTAATTGGTATTATTACAGCAAACTGTGTCCTAGTAACATTGCAATTCAGAGGTAAGCTCTCCCCTCCCCGCCCCTACCTTTTAGGCAGAGACAGGGATTTTATTCATCTGGCTGACAGCCAGCACGGTTTCTTTGGCTGGTGCTGGGCCTGTGGGGAGAAGCATCCAGGACTCTGACATACACAGGACAGGCCGCTGGCCTCTACTCTGTAGTTAGTTTCTCGGGCAAGGACGTGGGGGTGGGTGGAGTTGGTTCTGTTTCATCCACTGAAACTAGATTGGAGGGATAGTGTGTCTGCTCAGGAAGCTCTCGTGGGGCGTGGCTGGCAGGGCCTTTGTGAGAGAATCTGGGGCATTTGTGTTCACCGTCCAGCTGAAAGTAAGAGATAGCGGCCGCACAGTTGTGTCCTCCTAAGCCAGAGCGAAGAATGAACAGATTAGAAAATAATAGCAATGGAGTCAGACAAGTTTTGCCAGACTTCCAAAAAAAAAAAAAAAGAAAAGAAAGGGGATTCAACAAACAGGCTGTTCAAACCCTGACAGCTTTTCTTCCCTGCGGAGTGACCTCAGCGGGCTTCTCGTCCTCTCTGGTCTCAGTTGCTTCATCTGTAAAATGGGATGGGTAGTATTGACCTTCTCTGGGCTGTTGTGAGGATTAAAGCCCATTGCCCAAAGCGCGTGGTAAGGACTCTATAAAGGAAAGCTGTTAACGGTGGATTTTTCTCTCAAGTATCCTGAGAAGCCTGAGGGCTAAGAGGGTGCAGGAAGCAGGGCAAAATGGAAAATCCAGGTTCCAGCTGACTGCTTGAACCCAGCCCAAGGCACATAATATCTTCTAAACCCTCCCAGCCCCCTTCTCTACAGTGGGAAGGGTAATCAGGTTGATTTCATGGCACCCTGCAGTTTTCATTTTTTATAGTGCTTTTTAAAAATGGTTTTATATATTATAGAAAATATAGAAAAGAATAAACAAGAAAAAAATCACCTTCAGAAAATTGTTATTGATACATGAGTGCATTCCTGTGTCCTTTTTTCTATAAACATGTACTTTAAATACATACAAAGTTGAATTAATGTAGCATTCATATTATATATATTTTTTATCATGCTTTTCCCCCACTTTTCATTGTGTACATTTCTCCATGTGATGAAATAGCAAATGTGATTTTTAATGCCAACCTAGTATTTCATAATGTAGTCCTTAGGTCCTTACTCTTCTCCTTTATCCTGAAGCTTCTGGTTCTCTTTTTAATTAATTTACTTTCTGCTTCTCCTCCCCCCCCCCCCCCCCCCCCCGCTTCTTTTCTTTTTTAGCTCCTGTTAATTTTTGCTCTATAACAGGGTCTCTCTTCTTTTCCTCCTTCTGGTGATGTAGAAAGGATTAATCTATTTTAACATAATAGTGGTTACCCTTAAATTTTTGGAAGCACGTTTAAACCCGTAAATGTTGAAGTTAAGAATTAAACAGTATGGTTTTATGTCCTTCCCCTTGCCCCATTTTCCAATATTTGTTAATATGACCTAGAACTTAATATTTTTACATCATGATAATTTCAAAATTCATTTATTCCTTTCACACTTTGTTTTTGACATCTCTACTGTTTTATAATTGAAATTATACTCAGTAACAGCTCATCATTGCTCACAGATCTGTCACATTTCAATTCCTCACCTGTGGGCTCTTAATTCTGATCTGTCTCTTGGTAGATCAGCATTCATCTTTCAGACAATTTTCTTTTCATGGAGGGAATGCTGGTAATGTAATTTTTAAGCCCTGGAATGTCTGACAGTGTCATTCTGTTGACCTCACATGTAAATGACAACATGGTTGAGTATTTTTCTTCCCTCCAAGTTGTTGAAATTACTCCATTTTCTCTGAGCAATGAATATAGGAGAGAGGCCCGAGGCCGATTGGATTCTGATTCCTTTGTAGGTTATCTTTTCCTTTTAGCTGTCTGCAGGTTTATAGAACTTTCTCTAGATATCAAAGAGGTTTATCAGGATAGGTGTGCGTGCTTATTTCATTTCTTTGGCATTGCATGTAAATATGCGTTTTCAATCTGCAGCCTCAAGTTCTCAACTCAGAAAAGGCTTATTATTATGATCGTCATGTTTCTGGCCTGTGCTGTTCTCTCCTTGGAGGATTCCTTGTATGCGCATGTAGGAGCCCGGTTTTGTTGTCCAGGTCTCATATGTTTTTTCTCTTTACCATCCAAGTTCTGGGGAAGCTTTTGAAGTGTATCTTTACTTCTTTTCTTTTCTTTTTCAATTACAGTTTACAGTTAATACTGTTTTGTTCCAGTTTCAGGTTAGACAATTGTATACTTTAGAAAGTGATTTTTTTTAACAGTATGCTTTCTGCCACTTACTACTTTCAGTGAGTTTTTAACTGTCATTCATTAAACTTTCCTGACTCCAGATCCTCTTTCTAGATCAGATGGAGAGGGACTAACTCTGGCCGAAGTCTGGATCTGGTCCCATTCATCCTTTATCGTCGACTGCTGTGGGAAGCCCAGTTGAGTAGTTGCTGCAGAGAGCCTGTGGTCCTCAAAGCCATGACTGTGTACTCTCTGCTCTTTTAAAGTGAAAGTTTGCTGATCCTTGTTCAAGATACTATTCACTTTGATTTTTAGACAAAAGTCCTCTTGAATCTCACTGAAAAACAAATAAGAAAATTCCCCAAACATTTTGTTTCTCTTTATTGCTTTATAGTAAACCTATCTCATGGGAAGATTATGTCTTGTGAGTCCTCATGGTTATTACTTTTACTTGGGGGCCTTTAATATCCTTTCTGCTATTTTTCCTGTTTGTTCATTCTCACAAATGCATTATATGGGGAGGTATGGTGGATCTGTGGGAAAATGGTGTAGGCTTCGTTCTGAAATGTTTCTAGGTTTCCACTACCTTCCTCTCTCTTTCTCGGTCTGTGTGTGTGTGTGTCTGTGTTTCACTGAGAAACAAAATGTATCCTCATGGCGAGTGATATGTGAGATTAACAGAGGGTAGGATTCAGTCTTACAACTTTATGCAGTAAAGAAAGGAAGGAGAAACTGGGGCAGAGAAGCTGGGACAACATACACAGCACTTTGAGTTTAAATACTGCTTCTTGCTTGGAAGCCCCCATCCCATTTCTCAGTCTGCAGCCCCACCTCCGGTTGCCCTGACCTGACCTGGTTCCCACCTTGGTGAAACCTCACTCAGGGTCTTTTGGCACCTGACACCCGGGGAAGGCTGTGACTGTCATTCGATAGCTCAATAGAACCCCCAGAAGGGAGGGCTAGCTATGCAGCTAAGTGTTTTCCATGTAGCTATTTTTAAAAAATGCTTGGAGAATTTATGACTTAAATTCTGTTCATGTTGCATCTAAATTGTACACGGCTACAAGTTTTCTTGCTATTGGTGGCTATTTTGTAATTCACCCACTTGGACTTTCAGAAGCAGAAGGTGAGAATGTCTATGCCAAAAGCTGCACTTCTCAGAGGACATCCATGTTGTATGAAAGGGGCTCTTCACTATGTATTCTCACAGGCCAGTGGGATGACTGCATTGTGTGTGTGTGTGTGTGTGTGTGTGTGTGTGTGTGTGTGTGTGTAAATGTGGTTGTCAGAGGTGTGGGAAGAAAAGGAGCGAGGTATGGGAGCACTTTGTGCAAACATGAATTTGAAAATCAGGCATTTTTGCAATTGAGGCAGCTCCAATTTTCCGCACTTCTGGAAAGAAGATTTGATGGAGATCATTGAAATCAGCAGATAATTTAAAAATTATTTCCACTTTGGATTGGATACCTAATATTAAGGGCAGAAAAGCCTCCCAATTTACATTAGTCCTCACCAACCCCCCCCCCTCCCCGATTTACCTGTGTTCTCTGTGGTCTTTGCTCACATGGGCTGGTGTTAAAACAGCCCCAATTCTCTGACATGCCAACTGGCAGCCTGTATGTCTGGGTAGTGGGAATATGACTTTAAAATGCCTGAAGGGAATATGCCCACACACAACCTTAGGGTTAGATCTGCATCCATCTTTTCTCTGGGGCATCATGAACACCCTCTGTGCTGCACGTGCACTGAGAGACTCTTGTCTTACAAACTCAAACTCTAGTCCACTTACTGCCCTCCAGTCCGTCCCTGGCATTTCTCTCTGAACTGCAAGGAAATATCGTTCCATTTCACATCAGCTGCATTCCCTTTGCTCCCAGCTTCTCTTGAATGATCAATTATGACCAAGGAGGTTAAATTCCCCCTCAAAAAAGTCTTTTTCTAAACAAAATAATTTATTGGTGTTAAAAACAAGAACTTCTTTAAGTGCTTGCCCTGTGGTTACTCATGCAATTTTTAAATTAGGGGTCCATCCCAGAAAACTGTCTGCTCAGAGGTATGTGACCTCTGAGTTGCTGTCTTTGTCAGATGGGCAGCCCCAAGGGTCAGAAGGCGTCAGGGCTGGGCGGCAGGACAGGTGCGGCTGGGCTGCATGCTCTGGTTTGGCCTCACCTGGGCCCGTGTGGATGTATGTGTTTACATGTTACTAAGCTGCATATTTCAGGGCTGTAATTGCAGCTCGTGTCTCCACAACATTGTAGACTTGAAGGGAAAATGAGGGCTTTGCATGTTGCCAGGATGTAATGATGGTACCAGGTGGACCTTGGCCCACCCAGCATTTAAGCTAGCTCTCCACCTCAGGCGGCGTTGGGGGCGGGTGGGCTTGGCATAGGAATCATTTCCCAACTTGGGTATCTTGGGGGACCTTTTACTGAACTGCCATATGCACACAAGAAAGTGTGTATAAGTGTATGCCTTGGTCAGTGTTCCCAGGCTGAGCGTCTCCACATAATCTGCACCCAAACCAATAACTAGAACATTACCATTTCCCCTTCGAGTCCCTTCTCCCACCCTCCCACGGGCCGCCACCCTCTGACTTCTCACAGCTGGATTAGGTTCTCTGGTTTGTACTTTACAGAAATGGAGTCATGCAGCACCCCACCCCCCATGTTTCATTCATGTGGTTCTACTTTCTGGCTATGAGCTTGGTCCGTATCACTGCATGTAGTTGCAGTTTGTTCATTCTTCTGGTTGCATAGGGTGGGGCAAAAGTAGGTTTACAGTTGTGAGTAGGTGACACACCATTTATTGTGTTATTATTTATGAATTATTGTATTATTTTCCATATGAAGAATACTTTTACTCCACCCTGTATTGTGTGACTTTACTAAAATTTATTTTTCTGTTTTATTGTTGATGAACATTTGAATGGTTGCCAATTTTTGCCTTTTATGAACAGTGTTGCTCTTAATACTCTTGTGTTTGTCCTCTGGAGGCCTTATATATACATTCCTATGGCAAATACACGTAGGAGTGAAATTCCAGGGCCATTGCGTGTAACTGGCTTTAGTAGAAACTGCCAAATGTGGGCTAGATGTTTCTAAAGGACATTTTAGTTGTAGCAAGCTGGCTAACATTTCCCCTCAAAAACAGCAGAAAGGGTGCAGCCTTTTCTTTTTAGGCAGCACAGTGTGGTGGGTTTTGGAGGAAGATATACCCTGGGAATATGAGGCCAACAAGTATTTACCAACTGCCCATGGATTCATTTCCTAGGGCTGCCCTAACAATTTACCACACACTTGGTGGCTTAGAAAACACAGACTTAATCTCCTGCAGTTCTGGAGGTCAGAAGTCGAAAATGGGTCCAAACCAAGGTATGGGCAAGGCCGTGGTCCCTCCACAGGCTCCAGAGGGGAGTCCATGCCCTTGCCTTTTCCAGCTTCTAGAGCTGCATTTTGGGCTCATGGCTCCTTTCTCCCTCTCAAGGCCAGCAGTGTAGCATCTCTAAATCTCTCTGCTGTGTCTTCACATGGCCTTCTCTTCCGTGTAGTCAAAGCTGCTCTACCACCCTCTTACAGGGACTTGCAAGTGCATTTAGGATCCACCTAGATAATTCAGGACAGTCCCCTCTTCTCAAAATCCTTAATTACATATGCTTTGTCATATAAGGTGTTATTCACAGGCTCTAGGAATTGGGAGCTGGATCTCTTTGGGAACCATTAGTTAGCTTCCCACATGGAGAGATATCATCATCTCTAGCTTTTTACCATGTCATCCACAGAACCTGCCTTCATGAAGCATCATCACCCTACATCACAAAGTTGCCTAATAGTTCTGGTACTCTCTGTGATTCTCAATGCATCATGGGTAGTCAGATGGATGAGGTCAGAAAAGTGTATTTAAAAGATAGATGGCAATATTTGTTCCTTCATATTGTAATTTACTTTCAGTGGTAACAAAGACTCTTAAATGTATAAGAAGGGAAAAAATCAAAATAAAAAACACCCTAAATGAAATGTGGGACCTCGGATTGGATCCTAGAACAGAAAAGGAACATTAGTAAGAAACTGGTGAAATCCAGATGTAAGACTATGGTTTAGTAAACTTTATTTTAGGAGTTATGCCATGGTTGTGCAAGATATCTACATTAGGGGAAGCTAGGTTAAAGATGTATAAGAACTCTCTATATTATTTTTACAACTACTCTATAAACCTCAACATACTTCAAAATAGTAAGTTAGCAAAAAGTGCAAGGCACCCAATTAAGTACCCACGGAAGAAAAGCTCTAGATTCCATCTGTTTGTGTGGCATGGGAGACAGGGTCCAGTGTTGGAAGAATGACTTTAAAAGACACAAAAGGTAATTATGAGGTTGGAGAAATATATAACTGTTGAAGTATGAATGGAGATTGGTGAGTTGTGGGACATATAAGATGGGGTTTGTTTTCTCAGTGGGAACATATGGGTCAATTTCAGCTCCACCCAAGACCTCCCAGGGGGAGCTGGAGCTGAGGGTGGTCCCGGGGTGTGAATGAAGAGGGAGTCCTGTCCTCAGCCTCTCTGATTGATTCATCAACTCCTGCCCATCCTTTCCTCCCCTCCTCTCTTCCTGGCCCCATCTCAAGGCTCAGTCTGTTAAGGGCTCCCCAGCGACCAGCCAGCTCACAGCTGAGTTGTTGTCTTCCCTGCCACACACTTATCTGGGCATGGTTAGAGCTCCCTAATAAAATTTGTCACTGGCTTTAATCCCATCACTGTCCAGACCCGCTTGATTAGCCCCTCTGGTTGTTTTGGCTTTGTTTGTACCTCCAGCTTCTTTGGAGAAAATTGGTAGAGATAGGATCTCAGAGAGAGCTCTGGGCCCTACAGAGAGATCAGAGAAGCAAACCAGGACCGGACCCTCAATGACTTTTAACAAGAGACAGAGGGCTTTGTCTCCCTCCTGCCCTCTGGTTTCAGGATCATCGGGTCAGAATGGGAGAGGGGGACACCTTCTCTTGTCCATGCTGTTGGCTGCAGAGGCTGGCCTCGTGTTCATTCTCCTAACAACGCCATATGCCCCCGCATTCCTCCTTGGCCTCCTGAGATGGGGAAAGGGAGTGATGGACAGAGCTCGGGAGTTGGGGGCGTTTAGTCAGGTCAGTGGGATTTTCTATCCCCTACACTGGCTGTGGAATATCTGGCCAAATGCCCTCCCCTTTCTCAGGCCCAGTGGACTGTCCTGGCAGGCTTCTGTGATTGCAGAACTCTTCACAGCTGCTTCATGCACAACATTGAAGCCCAGAAAGAGCATATGTGGAGAATGAGGGGGAATTCTCTAAGGAGCACGTCCATTCACCAGATACACTGCGGAGTTCCCAATAGACATGTAGACTGTGCCCTAGGGAGTGTCACCCTAGGGTGTGCGAATGCATGTGCATGTGGGTGCATTTGGATTTGTTGCATCTCCAGGTATAAATGTAAGCAGCCCCCTCCCCCTCTCACTCCTGCTGTGTGTGTGGTATACATGGGTGCATTCTTCCGTGAGCCGGCCCTTCTGCCCTTCTCTTCCTGGTCGGCTTTGCCACACAGCTGTTCGGTCTCCCACTCCCCCTCATTCCTCTGCACCCTCCTGAGCCAGATGCCCCTCCAGTTCCTGAAGGTAAAGCTGTTCTCTGTGAATCCTCATGCTGTCTCAGCTCAATATTTCTCCTTCCTCAGCCATCAGGGCTTTCTGCTCTCTCTTTGGGCAACTGCCAGGAAGGAGGCAAACACTGCCGCTCCAGGTACCTGCCATGTGTATGCAGACAGAGCCCAGGTGGGGCTGGAGGCAGGTGGGCAGGAGGCCAGGTGGCCCGAAGGCAGACAACCGGAAGGCAGACAACCGGTGCTCCTGTCAGAGCTACCTGTCTCCCTGAGGTCTTGTGGCCTCTGTGGTCAGGAGGTGGCATCTCTGCAGCCTCCAGTTCTAGTCCAGGGCACAGAACCTGCCCTGCTGGCCAGAATCAGCCCCAGCAGGGGTGCTGCAAGAGATGTGGGAAGGTGGACAGCTCACAGAGAGAATGAAGTACATAACAAAGTACCATAACAAGGTACCATAGACCGGTGGCTTAAACAACAGAAATTTACTGTCACAGTTCTGCAGACTGGAAGCTTGTGTTGGCAGTGTTGGCTCCACCTGCAGCCTCTTGCCTCCCTGTATCTGCACAGGGCTTTTCCTTGGCCCTGTCTGTGTCCCCATTTCTTCTCACAGGGTCACCCATCATATTGGATAAGGGCCCATCCTAAGGACCTTATTTTAACTTAATCACCTCTTCAAAGACCCTATCTGCAAATATGGTCACATTTCAGGGTCCTGGGGTTAGGATTTCAACATATAATTTTAGAAGGAACAGTTCAGCCTGTAGCCAGGTCCTTCTGCCTCCTCTGTAGGGCCATTCCCAGCGGCTTCAGGTGGGAGCCGGGGATGCCTCTCAGAGAGCCCAGCTTCTTCTCTTACATGGGCGATGAGGCAGCTTGTGGTTTGGTTGTTTGCAAACTAACTGCAAAGAAAATGGAGGGTTATTTTATTTGGGGGTGATCCTTTTACTATTTATAGTTAAGGAGAAGGCATGACAGCAGTGGCATGAACAAGAACTTTGGGATGAGACTTGATAGTTGTGTGGCCTTGGCCAAATTACTTCACCTCTGAGAACGTTTTCTTATCTGCAATAAGGACTGCTGTGAGGGTGAGGTGAGATGTGCACAAGAGGCCGAGGCAGTGCCTGGCTCGGAGAAGGTGCTCAGAACTTCCTTTACTTCCATTGCAGTATTGATGCTGCTCCCATTTTTGCAGACAGGAAAGTGTGGCGGTGACAGACACCCTGAACCCAGTGGGCTACTTGGCACACAGCTGCTGTCTGTCCACTCAAGGGAGCCGGGACAAGCAGGGACCTTGCCGGGAGCTTGGTGCCAACCTACTTATGCTGTTTCAGAATAAACCACACTGAAATGCCACTTCTGCTGATGGGGGTCAAAGACAGAATCTCTGTGCACAAATATTCATATATTCATTGGCAGCAATGCCCAGTCTCAAGAGGAACTTTGAACACAAAATTTGAAAAAACTTATTGTGGGCAGAGGGTGGAACCAAAAACTAGAGTCACTTTTCCCTACAGATGTGGCTCTTAAACTTGAGTGTGAATCTGAATCAAAACACAGCTGGCTGGGCCACACCCCAGAGTTTCCGATTCAGCAAACCCCAGGCGGGTCCTTAGAGGTTGCATTTCTAGCAAGTCCTCAGGTGATGCTGCTGCCTCTGGCCCAGGGGCCACCCCTGGGGACACACTGACACAGCATTTGTTTAGGGTCTGTTCAAGGTCTACATGCCCTTACCCCAACCCATCCTGTGTTCGCTGTGGTCTTGTCTGCCTTGTCTGATTTTCTGCTCTCATCCCTGGAGAAGGGCAGGTGTGTTGAAACGTCTTCATTGTTTCCCTGATTTACATATGCTTTTCACCTGTTAATGAGCAACCATTTCTTTGGCCCTTATCCTTCTCTGCTTCTCTCTTTTCTTTCCCCTTTCCATTTTTGGGCCTTCATACCTCTCACCACGATGGAGGAGCAGGCCTTGTGAGCTCCCTCAGTGAAGCCCAATTAGGAGGAGGCAGATGCACAAGGAGTGTCTTTCCCATTGCCATCCTCATTGTCTGTACCCCCCTGTGCCTCTACCCCATCATATCAATTCCCTGGTCCCAACTCCCTAATCACTTTGCCAGAGTAAATAATTGCTGGTGTGTGGTGACCCAAGGTCACGGCCAATGGAGGAATGTAATTAGAGCCTTCACTCCCCACCACTGTGGGAGCTGCCTTCCAGCTGATCCTTGAGTCTCTGATCCCTCTGGCTGATGCTCTTATCCTCCTCCCCACCCTTCTTCTTCTTCTGAGCCCCAGAGCTTGGGTTGGAGCAGAACAGTTGCTCAAGAACAGATGCCAACACTGCCTTTCTTTGAGTCTCTCCCACAAAGGTGGGGGGCAGAAGGTCCTATTCCAGGGAGCATGGCCCTCTCAACCCTCACAGCCAACCTAGGGCATGTGAGCCTCTGATGACTGTTTCTGGGCGGGATGTGAGATAAGAACCTTGCTCTGTGCTGTGTATTATTGGTGACCACATGGTCACCACTGTTCTTCCTGAGTTAGAGCATCTTCCTTCCTTTCCTTCTTCGCCTTCGGAGTCCCGCTCACGTGTACTGGTGGAGAAGGCCTGAGTGACTTGGAATGAGGCTGATGTGGGAGGCAAAGCCTTGCCTTCTAATCCTGCCTCTTCCATCTCCGGGTGCAGGACTGATGTTCCTCTCTGCTAAACGCCTGGTGCCTGACGCCGTGCTGGCAGGGATGATGACAGATAACCGCTTTTGAGTTCTTTTGGAAATGTTCCCCGGGCCAAAGCAGGGGAGGAAATATCTTCTTGCCTTTACCCTGACTCCCAAAGCTAAGCCAGAGGCAAGACAAAAATAAAGCTGTGACGATCCAAGAGAAAAGGCCAAGAATTGTTTGTGTGTCCTCCAGCATGCCTCTGTGGAACGGGCAGGGGTCTCTGGAGAAGGAGGGGCCGGCAGTGCGATGGGATGTTTCAGTGCGTGATGCAGGGAGCCTCACTTTGCAACAATGTCCGGGCTGAGCCTGGGGGAAATAAGTTTTCTTGATTAAGAAAAGGCGGCTCATCATTAAGGAAAGGGCTCTCATCTCTAAGAAGGTCATTGCCACAATAACCTTGCACAGACCACATCACACTTCTGTGCCTGTGCTGACCACAGCCTGCCCTGTCAGTTCTGGGCCACTGAATCAGCTGAGGAGATGAGCTTGCTCTCTCTTAGAGCACCCAGCACGGCCTCCCTTTCTGGAGTCCTCTTGAGTCCAGGAGCCAAGCTCTGGCCTCCTCTTCCTAGAAAACTCTCTACAGGCAAGAATGTGTCCTTGACCACTTGCTACACTACCCTGTCCCCATCGGACATATCAGGCACAGCTGAGGACAAAATATAAGAGTCGGACAAAAATGAAAGTCCTCTTCTTGCTGGAGTCCAGTGCAAGAGAACCCGCTTTAAATTTTTAATACTTGTTTTTATGTCTATTCCCATGCACGGGCAAATTTCCCCAAGAAATTCTGAAAACCAGAATTGTCTGCCCATTTATTTATTTATTTATTTATTTATTTATTTTAAAATTTTAGGTTGCAGGCTGAGGGCTCTGCTTCCTTTGGCTTTTATTTATTTATTTAGTCATTCCTCGCCAGAGAAGATTGTTTCCATGGATTGTTTTAGAGACAGTGGAAGGAAGGGAGTGAGGGGAAGAGAAAGAGAGAGAAAAAAACACACATTGATGTGTTGACTGGCTGCCTTTCCCGCACGCACCCCGGCAACCAAAGTGGGGGATTGAACCTGCAACCCAGGTACGTGACCTTGACCCTCCCGGGTTAGGCCAACACTCTAACCACTGAGCACACTTGCCGGGGCTGTTTGCCCTTTTAGACTCTCCTCGCCAAAAACCTCCTAAGCTTCTCAGCACATCATCGTTCAGTTTGTATAACCTGTACCTTGAGTTCTTGCTGGTGGAGGTGATGCTGAGCAGGAAGGTAGTGGCCATTGCCTCTCACTTCCTTCCTGTGGCAACCCCAGAAACTTCAGGGCAGGGTGTAGTGAAAAGGAAGCCCAAAGCAGCACCTCAGCCAGAAGGCCTTGGAGGTAGACTCTCACCAGGTGAGGACTTACAGGCCAGCATTGGGGAGGCCGCAGCTTTGGAGGGGGCGCCCTGGTTCTGGGTGGTCTGGTCTGGCTCCCCCTGACCTCCCTTTCCTTCCTTGCATGTCTCCTGTAGGTGTAGGTTTCAATTGCCCTTTAAAAGGAAAGGGAATTGCTCCTGAGTAGAGGCCTATCCTGGATTAGCAGCTGAGATTGTTCGGTTTGTATAACCTATACCTTGAGTGTGTGGATACCAAGGAGCATGTGACCTTGGCATTTTCCCCAGGCTTGAATCATCTATTTTCTGAGGCCTCTAAGCCTTGGATGGTTGAGCTTTCAAAAATTTGGCCCTTGACTGGTGTCCTGAGCCGTGAAGCAAGAGTCTAGGAATGGACGTACCCTGAGCCTCCAGCTTGCCCAGAATGGCTCCAGACCAGAGTAGAACAAAGTCCTTAGTCATAGATATGCAGAGATTGTTCTGGAATTTCAGGGAGAGGACTGAGAGGCCCTGCCACAGGGGTTACAAATCAAGTTCATGGGGCCACCATGGCTGCCTCCTTGGCCATTGGCTCTATGGCAGTTTGAATAGGCACCTCTGGCTCTGAGGGTGCTGCAGTGAGGGGAGGGGCGGAGGTCCTGGCTTTTCAGGCCTCCCCAGTCAACTATCCCTGCAGCCCCCCTGGGGGAGCAACTCTCCTCAGCAGCCCTGTGATTGGAGGAGCTGGAGAGGGGAGTGAATTGAACAGGATCTGTTGCTGCTGATAGAACAGTAATGAGATTAATGGGCTCTTAGAGCTCCCCCATTAACAGCGGGGTCAGTGTGTCAGACCCATTTGCTGGATCAGTCCTCCAGATGTCAGCCTGGGACAGACACCGAGCAGCTCACTTGTCCTGCCTCTGTCTGTGGAAAGACCTACCTACCTGCTCCCTTTTGGAACCTCTGTGTGAACTCACAGCTGCAAAGTATAAGGCCAGGGTTTTGATACGGTAGTTTCTAAGATCTACAAGAGCTGCATTACGGATCAGTGTTATGTAGCTGCTTTGAGCACCAGAGAGCTCATAGTCTCCTGATTGCAACCCCATCTCTCTTAGTCACTCGCTGTGTGAGCCGAGCCTTGTACACAGTCTGGTGGGTCAATAACATGGACAGATCTCATGGAACAGTTTGCTTCCTTCCTGGAGGAGGGAAGGAATTCAAGAGATGAAAAACAGGACCTGGTATCCAGGAAGGAAATGAATAGTGTAACGGAAGGCTTTTTATCCGGTGTCCTTAATCTGGAGTTACTGGTCTGGGGCCCCGAGTTGAGCTTTTGGAGTTGTATGAACTCTGTAAAGTCATCTATAAAAGCAATGGGTGAGAGAGCATTTTCCAGAATCTTTGAGAAGCGTCTCAGAGAGGTCTTGCCCCCACTGGGGGAGCACCCACTGGCAGCTTTGGGCGGGAGCAGCCTGGATGTCAGGCATTAGATTGGGGAGGATGGGTCTTCACTTACAAGCACATCCTGGTCAGAAGTCTTGGCCACTCATCCAGGGACTGCGACAGCCTTGCTTCTTATTCTGGGTGAAGCAGTGAGGGAAGGTGGAGAAGCATGGCAGGCAGAGGTGGTCCTATGTGATAGGAGCCAGAGAAGGACAGATTTCCTCGTGCTCTGAGGGAGCAGAACTGGGGCTGTGAGACCAGATGTGTCCACTCACCTCCCTGGGCACTGGTTTCCCTGCAGAGGACTAGCTGTGGGGAGAGCCCTGATCAGGAAGGAGATTTGGGGGAGAGGGCTCCTCTGAGCTTCTGAGCCACTTTGAATATGGACCCAGCGGTACCCGGTTTGTTGTCTTGGCCTGAACTTTGTGTGGCCCTTATTCGGGGGCATTCCAGGTGCATCGTTGAACATTGTGATGGGACCAGGTGGCCAGCTTACTCAGAACCACAATCTCAAACCGTACTTGACCTAGACAATGATGGAGAAGGAAGATAGTCAACTGGGAAAATGATAATGAGATAGAACCATAGATACCATGAGCTCAAGTAAAGTTACAAGATCCAGCTTATCCTAACTGAGTGTCTGTCTGAATAGCTGGCCACTACTTTTCACCTCATTAGACAAAGGGGATTTAAAAATCTTGACCTCTGATAATAAGCCAGTAGTTTGCCACCAATTCAATGAATTAACCAAATAGTTTTGAACTGCCTGTTGTGTCTTCAGTACTTTACCCGGCACTGTCAAGGTACCGTCTCTGCTGTTGATGACCTCATCAGTTAAGTGGGGAGAGCAAACATTTGACAAGGAGCAGCTGGAGAGAAGCTTGGCTGGGCTATGTATAAACGTGCATATAGAATTCAGTCTCTGGTCAAGAGCTCTTTGCTGGTTCTCATATCACCAGCTCTTAGCTTCTGAGAAATGATAGAATCCAGAGTCCCACCTGTCTCTTCGACTTTCCTGATTTTATGTCTGAGGACATGACCTGTATTTGTGTCCCTTGGGGAAGAAGTAGCACAGATGCAGAAAGGGATGAAGCGGTGCCTAGTTATGAGGGGTAAAGGATTGTTAGGTTATAGGTGGCTCTTTCCAGGAGATTAAAGAGTGTAGATTCTTGAGTTGCCTTTCATCTCTTCCACCTTGCTCCACCCTTTCTATGCTTTCTGCCTCTATATAAGCTGACCATGCAACTGGGTAACCTCTTTAATAAACCCCCAATTCTGCAGGGGGGGAAAAAAGCCCTGATTTATAGTGTATGCCAATTTCTGTGGTGTCAGTATTACCACCATGGTGAGCTCAAGGTTGTTTAACCAGATTATAAAATTCCTAAAAATTTAGCAATCAGCCATCCTGAGCTGTCAACAGTCAGCTCCAGCACGCCCCTGGAGCCCTCCCTGTCAGCTGGTCATCACTAACCACCCGGTTTTATTGGCAAAATGGTGGCTCCGCCCATAGGGGACATCCATTGGGAATGGGAAATTCAAGGAAGAAAATGTAGCTTATAGGGTGCCTGATAATCCAACATAATTATCAGAGATAGAAATGAAGCATTGAGAGAGGGTCTGTGTTTTTGACATTTGCTGTGTGGCCTGGACAGAAGACTGGCTTATTTGACCTCTGAGGATTATTAAATCCATTTTTAGAAAGTTTCTAACTATGTGAAGTATTCTGATGGGTTAAGGATTAGGGCCACTCTGTGTATAAGATGGTATCCGGGTCACCTTTCCACCCCTCTCACTGAGCCCATTTTCCTCTTATCTTCCAATCCATTTTGCTCCAAGGTAATCCCTTCCTCATCCACAAGTCAAATGACCCCGGTCTGGGTGAAAACATCAGTCCTTGGGAGGTCCAAGGGCTGGTCCCACTTCACAGGAAGATCCATTCTTACAGTTCCCACCGCAGGACACAATTCCCACCGCCTGTCCTGCATGCTGAGTGCCCTGCAGGATTGAGAGGAGTGTGCACCCAGAAACTGGAAAATAGGAACAGAGTCCAGGGGGCCCTGTGTCCTAGCACTGCAATCGGGTAGGTGGGGAGGAGGCCCAGTGCCGCTTCTCCCGGTGATATGCTCTTCTGCCCTGGACCCTAGTGGGAGGCTGGCAACCCAGCTGAAGCGCTCCAAGGGAAGATCAACCAGAAATGTCAGTTGGGCAGTGGAGTGGGGCCAGAAAAATCAATGCTGAATTCCAGACACCAGGAGGACAGGAAAGTGGGGAGGTAGAGGGCCAAATGAGAGCATTTGTTTGCAATTCTAATGTAACATATCAACAGATCACCAGGCAACGATGCCTAATGAAAATGCACATGATGGATGTGGGCAGATGAAAAGAGGAAGGGAGGGATGGAAAGTCCAGGCATGGGGCCTGCTGGGGAATTTAAAGGTGTCTGTGTCCACTGCAGCCTCACGCCAAGGGTCAGGGCGCTGGGACCAGCTAGCCTGGACTGAATCAGAAATCTGCCACCTAATTTTTCATGTGGTCTCAGACCAGTTACCTCAGCTTCTTGCTCCTCCTTTTCCTTCTCTGTACAGTGGAGCCATTAGGAATATGGACCAGGTAGGGTTTTTTATGAGGATAAAATGATGTAACCTGGATAGTTGATGCTTACTCCTTAGAAACAGCTATTATTTTCTTTCCTTATACAAAACACCCATTACAGGGCTTGGTGCATTAAGTCCATTTCCTTTCTTCTTGGGGCACACTGAAGGCTAAGGAAGGAGGAGAAGTTGGACTCAGCTTTCACCATCCGGGACATTTTAAGGCCTTTACCATGTTTTCTCTCTGAGCCCCTCAGATGGAATCAACAAATCCCACCCTTTTGTGATTCTGCTTTCAAATCTCCCAGCTGTGCCATGTGGGGCAGGTAGTTAGAGGCCAGGGGTCTGGATTTCTCCATGTGTTAAGTGATGGTAACAGTGCCTAGCTTACTGGGTGGGCTATTGTGGGGTTGAATTCATGGTATGTTTGTTGTTTTTACCTCCCCCTTGCTGACATGAATGAAGTGTACTCTCTGGTCTGAGCGTGCTACATGCCCTGTCTCATTAAAGCATAAACATATGCTGTTCATTTATGGCTCAGGGAGATGTGGAATAAGTCGGACCTGTTGTGCCCAAGACCACACCATCCTTCTTGGCCTGGACCCTGGGGACCCTGCCACTGACTTCTCTTCCTCTGTCTGAGCTGGCGAGCGCTTGTTAGCATGGTCAGAGCTGAGTGGGACCAATCAGGGGGGACATTCGCTTAGTGTTCAGGGCTGGGCAAATAAACTTGTGAGTTTTTGCCCTTTAATTGTGGCCTTGGCCTTGATTTTATCATGTTATCCTGGGAGCCTGAGAGACTGTGTCAACCATAGCAGGAAGCAGAATCTCAGGGGGACCCAGCAGCATTCCCAGTGGAAGGAGAACTTCCTGACATCCTTCAGCACCACCCAGAGCACCCCATCCCACTGGAAGGGTTTGGCAGAATCTCTGAGGAGGTCCTAGAACTTTTTATCGTTCTCTCTTTCTTTCCTTCTGGACAGTGAAGTGATGGACTCAAACTGGCCTGGCCATGGACACAGGCGAGATTTAGCAAACCATACATTTTCCCTCTTTTTACATTGTGGCCTATTTTCAAAGCATTTGCTATTATCTTTCCAGAAAACCCAATTCCCAATGTGATGGTATTTGCAGGATGGGCCTTTGGAGAGTGATTGGGTCATGAGGGTGGAGCCCTCATGAATGGAATACCTGTCCTTATACAAAAGACCCCAGAGCCACCTCTTGCTCTCTGTCACATGAGGACACTGTGAGAAGACATCTATGGACCAGGCAGTGGGTTCTTATAATGCAGTGAATCTGCTGGGGCCCTGACCTTAGACTTCTCAGCCTCCAGAATGGCAAGACATAAATTTTTGTTTATAAGTTACTCGGTCTGTGATATTTTGTTATAGCAGCCAAAATGGAATAAGATTCTATATAATAAAAGGGTAATATGCAAATCGACTGAACTGAGGAACAACTGGTTGCTATGATGTGCACTGACCACTAGGGGGCAGACACTCAACGCAGGAGCTGCCCCCAGCCCAAAGGCCCCTGATTGGGGCCTGCTGGACAAATTCTCAATCCCTTCACCAGGCTGGCAGGCTCTGATCACCCAATGGGGAACTGGAAACCAGGGGTGCGTGGTGGCAGATGCGGACTGTGCCAGGCCAAGGCCCCTGCCCCACCGATTGCCCCCCCACACAGAGGGTGACTGGCGTCAGGGGATGAGCTGGCAAACGGGCGGGAATGGCCAACCTCTTGGTCCTTGCCCCCAGCCGGCAGGCTCTGATCACTTGATGGCAATGCAATAACAGGGAACCAGGGGTGGGTGGGTGGGTGGGGGGCGGGCCAGCTGCCAGCAGCCAGGGAAGATGGCCCTGATTGCAGGCCAGGCCTAGGGACTGTACCCAGGCATGAATTTCATGTGCCAGGCCTCTAGTATTGCAATAATTGGTGATTTACATCGTGGAGGTATGTCTCATAGCTACTATCCCCCATGGCAGCAGACTGCTAGATGTGCTGTGAGTCTGTGATGTGTGCTTTGTGGATGTGGCCCACAGGGGCGCTGGTGAGGGCTGACTGAGTGAATACCCAGGCAGGCACGCTCTCTCAGGTGCTATGAGGAGAGGGCTCTGAAGACCGGAGAGAGAATGTATGGGATGTGTTATCTCAGATAAAATTCTTCTGCTCTGCTTCAGAAATAATATAGAAGGAGGAGCAGGTAGCAGGCTTGGGATTAAACCAGAAGTCTAAGGGTAGATGTGGTGAGGTGGTTTCATGGCCAGATCAGGAAGTTAATGAAACCAAACTTAAGGAATGTTCCTTAATGGTGCTGGTTTTCACTCTGTGGGAGCGGGATTGCCAACTATCAGGTTCCTCTGTACTTCTAGAATAATGATTTACAAAGATGCTCTGTGGATGCTGGACAGCAGAGACCTTAGTGAGGGGAAGGCAGGGAACGTGTGTGATTGACAGACTCTCTCAAACCCCACAGTCCTCCCATGCTCACCAACACAAACCTTAACTCAGACGTGCACCACCTGCCTAGGTGCCTGGAACCTACTTTCCTTTCCCGGCTGCCACCTGTCATTTAGGATGCTCACATGGTCCTCTTTGTCAAGAAGGGAGTTGATTCCTGATAACACTTGAGAGAAAGACATTGCTAGGAGGCTGAAAGGGTGTTTGGTTTGATTTCCAAATTCGAAGGAGAAAAGTATGTGTGGGAGAGAATTTCAAAACAAAATTTTCAGGTTCTGGGGAAGGGCATCAACGAAGGCTGAAATTTAGCAGGATAATGCTCTGATGTTTACCTAAATGTTTTAGCTCTGGCTCAGTTTGTAAATGTGGCACTTGGGGAGAAGGAACCCCTGGAGTTCACAGAGGGAGTGTGGCCCAGTTGACACCTGTTTTAATTCACTGAATAATATTGAAGGAGTCAGCCCGGCCAGTGTGACTTCGTGATTGAGCATCGACCTTGATCCAGGAGATCGTGTTTGATTCCTGGTAAGGGCATATCCCTGGGTTATAGGCTTGATCTCCAGTGTAGGATGTGCAGGAGGCAGCCAATCAGTGGTTCTCTCTCATCATTGATGTTCCTATCTCTCTCTCCCTCTCCCTTCCTCTCTGAAATCAACAAAACATATATTTAAAAAAAAATATTGAAAGAGTCCAACAGGTCCTCCTCTGCTTGTCGAGGGTCAGTCTGTTATTGTGTTTCCTGGAATGGAACCACACGTGTTTAAAGAGAAGCTATGCCAGAAACATTTAATTTGAGACAAGTGCCAATTTAGAAAATGAAGGGGAGCCCTGGAGATACCACATGTTGGTCTTCGGAAATTTTCTCTGCTGAATCCTTCAATGGCAATATTTTCTTTTCCATGTAATAGAGAAAGGATACAGACAGGAGGTTAATTAGGGGGACGTATCTAAAGGAAGGCTGCGCACAACCCAGGGGGGATGCGGCCATGCCCACCAGCAGCATCGTCATCAGCAGCCTTGATTCCTATCCACGGAGCCCACACAGGGAGACTGACCACGAACCCACTGGTGGCTGGAAGTTGACTGTAGAAACATCCAGGCTGAAAGGGCATAGAAGTTGCGGTCATGAAACCGTCAGTTTCTCTTACTGTTCAGAGGGAAGAAATAATAGCGTTGGGCTGTGGGAAGGAAATTGCCCAGCTGCCTTTCCCTTCAGGCAGCGAGATGACTCTTCTGAAGGCTTGGACTTTAGAGCCGCCCAGGAGACAGGCAGACTCCCCAAAAGAGAACGGGGCATGGAAAAGCTGCTGCTGATGATGGTATTTGCTTTGCTGTAGGAAAATGGCCATAAAAAGGGAGAGACCCTGAGCACTGGCCAAGGAATATATCCCTGGTGGGCCAAACTTCCTGCTCTTGCACAGAATGCGAGGGCGCTAGGCTCTGGGAGATACAGAGCTGTGAAATGTTCCCAGGACTGCAGCCTCCTTTGGCCAGTCTCCTTAATGGAGACGCCTGGATTGGGCGTCAGATACACACCTGGGACAGCACAGGCCCAGCCAGTTGGAGCTGACTCTGTAAATAACCCAGAGCATCCTACCAGCACCACTGGCCCAAATGTCAGCCCTGCGCACAAGCCTGTCAGGTCTGGGCAAGGTAACTGAAGGAACGCCCAGAAGAAGCCACACAGACAGTCAGGAGGTAGAGGCAGTGCTTCTGGGGCCACCTGGTTCCTTGTGCCCCACCTGTCTTTCACACTAAATTGTTAGCCCCGGGAGGCCTGGCGCTGTTTGTGTCTTAGCCGGTGTTCCAGGCATGCCTGGGGCCTGGGCAAAGTACACACTTAATAAGTACATACCAAATCCAGGAAATGAGTTTGCAGAAGGGGACTTCTCTGAGTGACAACATTTGGGAGGATGAAAGTCAGCATCTAAAAGAAAAAAGGAAAAGATTCCGGTGGAGAAGCTACAGATTGGAGTCCAGAAAGAAAACGTAGGTGGTGGGGCAAGCTGCCCATTCCAGGAAAGTAAAAATCTCCAGGCATTCCCAGGAAGAGAGGGTGGAAGGGACATCTGTTACAACTTCTGAAAATGCGCTGGGTGCTGTGGGTGTGCTTCATGTCCATCTTTCCTGGTTTCCTTTGTTTTCTCTGCTTGCTCACATTCAATTTCGCACACGAGCTGCTGTCCTCGGGGACCTCCGTGGCTCTGACCCTGAAATCTAGGCTGGTGACACTAACATGCTCGCTTATTCTCCAGCTCTGCTCAATCTGATCACGTTTTCTCTATCCCTTCAGACAGGGGCTTGTCCTCTCTTTGCCCTTGATCTCCCAGGCCAGCCCCCAAAGCTGAGTGTGACCATTTAGGGGCTGGAGCTCTTCCCCAGAAAGGATGAGTAGATAGACCCCCAATATTGGAAGATTTGGGGCCTCCTTTTACCCCCAGCTATAGCTGAACGTGACTCAAGGCCAGGAATGTCACTTGCACAGTTTTCACCGAGAGCCCTGGTGACCTGCTACTTGGTGGGGCACTTGGTACTGCTGGCCCTGAAGAACCTCCTCAAAGTGCACCCTGGACCAGCCTCTGGCCTCTTCTACCAGGTCAACCTTGGGAGTCATGCTGCTCTGACATTCAGGCTTTGCTGGCCTTGGGCATATCCTTCTGTGTGAGACCTTTTGTTTCCCAACTGGCGGCCAGGCAATAGGGTCATTATTTGACTGAATCGGTTTTTCTAAATGTGGTAGAGTCAGGATACATATAGATATAGATATTGATATTGATAGAATAGAGATAGATATGTCGATATAGATATCTATATTTCATAATGTATACTTTATATGTTTAATATGAAATGTAAAATGACATAAATAAACTCCGAAAGCATCATTACTACCTAAAAAGGTGAAGCTTAGGGGAAGGAGCACACGGACACGCACCATTCTCCAGCCTTGGGGTCCATGGGCAGTGTCCTGGGCTCCTGATCCTGTGTTCCCAGCTCAGGGATGTCCGTGGGAGGTAAGAGAATTCTGCTGTTGTTTGGGGTTCAATGAGAACAACACTTACAGAGAATACATTCTATTCTGAGCACTGTGCTGGGTGGTGCAAACCTAGAAAGACTTAACCGTGGCCTGAGGAGCTCCCAGCCCCACTTACAGCTCAGTCTTTCAAAATACTATAAAAGGAAACAGCTTGTCCAAAATACCATAGCAAGTTCAGCAACAAAGCCAAGTTTAGAAATCACTGTTGGAATTTGCATTTCGTTGCAATGCAGGTGAGATGCAGCCCCTGGGGCAGAAGCCAGCCAAGTTCTAGCTCTATCCCTGGCGAGAACTCACCCTGTGAACTTAGGCTGTAACATTGTGGTTTAGACTGAAAGGAACCAGGGTCCACTATACCTGTGATAAGAGTTGAGGAAGCGGAGCCTTCAATACTCCCAAGTCTTAGATTTTCCCCAGGTGTGAAATAGACATAAAAATGGGATGCTCACCTTCTTTACCTGACATGGATTTTAGGAAATAAAATGTGAGAGCAGCTGTCAGAATGTTTTGGAAAAGTAAAAAGTGCATAGCTGTCTGCCTCTAAAGCAGTGTCGTCTGCTTATCAACATTCCCTGCTCTCACTCCCTCGAGTTCCAGGTGCCCAAAGCGAAACCCTGCAGAGCCCAGTAGGGTTGCTGCAAAGACAGATACAATTTTTTAAAAACATTTTACTACTTACGGGCAAAACCCCCACCGTAGCAGCTAGACCCTGCCTCCCGGATAGTTGGCTCTTTCCACAAACAAGTATCTGATAATCACCCATCCTGGTGAAATATTTCATTTATTCTAAGAGGTTCATTGGAAGGCCTTTAAAAAAGGAAACTGTAAAAACATTTGCTGGCAGCTTTAGGGGAAGGGAGGAAGGAGCAGAAAGAATTATGACCACACACCCTAGGAATTGTTGTTGTATTAAACCTGGGTTCCAGGAGTGGGCAATTTTTTGATGCAGTTGGGCCTCTTGCCTCTGGACAGTGGAATTGCTATCTTCTGCCACAGGGTAGATGATGGCCCGTCAGGCCTTTTAAGCAGTGTCAGGGTTGTTAGTTTGAAGACAGCAGTGCAGCATGTGCTGTGAAGGCAGGCGGGGCTTGGGGTGGGGAGAGCGTATTTTCCAAAGTTGCCCGTTGCGTATCATAGTGTTATTTGCTGTGTCATGTTGATCTGGTGTGATTTGACAGCTGCTTGCAAAAGGCAGCAACCTCAAAGAATTGCGAACTGCCTTCCAGGTGTTTGTGCAGCATATGTCTGTGGCATTTTCCTGCAGGTTGAAGCTCAAAACTTTTACAGTTGCTTCATCATGGGACATGGGAGGATGTCACTGACTTCCATAAAGATAAACGTGCACTCTGTGGTAGCAATGCACAAACTCCACGCATGCATAACCCCCCCTCCCTCTCCCCCCCCCCCCCACACACAAAGTAAGGTTTTCCAATTAGCTCACCAGAAATGCATTATCTTAACACTTGCGCTTCAGAAAGCATCGCATTGCTCACTGGCATTGGGACATTTTCTGGGGTCAGGAACGGGATGCTTCTCACCCTGGAAGCCCTCCATCAGCAGGGCCTGGAGGGCCTCAGGAAAACAGGTAACTGCATGAAAACATCTGCTAGTGACTTTAGGGGAAGGCAGGAGAGAGCAGAAAGAATTACTACCCAGAACTTGGGTTGATCATCTATTGCATTCACCTTTGAGTTCAGGGCTTGTCCCTTTAACCAGTGCTTTGCCAATGCTTAGGTTCCAGAAACTGTTTAAGCAGCAGAAAATGCCCCTTCTTCTCCCACAAACATCCCTAGCAGATGTGTCACCTAAGGTAAATAGGAATGGTAGTTAGACATTGGTATACGCGTGTGTGAGTTTATGCATATGCATGTGTGTAATACACTGAGTGGCCAGATTATTATGATCTCTGGACGCATAATAATCTGGCCACTCAGTGTATATCCTATATAATAAAAGGCTAATATGCAAATTGTCCCCTCTACCAGGAGTTCGACCAGCAGGCAGGCAGGCCAACCGCTCATGTCCCCTCCCCCTGGCCAGGCTGGCCAGATCCCACCCATGCACGAATTCATGCACCGTGTGAATATATACACACTGAGTGCCCAGATTATTATGCATTTAGAGATCATAATAATCTGGCCACTCAGTATATATGGATAACTAAATGCATGACATTCATATGTTCTAAAGCACGGGGTCACACATTCTGAGACACCTGTCTGCAGACAGCCTGGAGGATCTTCAGCGGCTCAGAGGTGACTTATCTCGGAAGGGATGGCCTCCATGATTGCCAAGCCTGAGCGAGGTGGGCCTGTTACATCTGTAGCCATGTGTCTGAAGCACCTGCCAGCTGAGCTTCAAGTGTTAGGGCAGCTGGATCCGGCAGAAACAGTTTTCTGCTTCTCAATTCCCTTCAGGCCAGAGATAAAATGAAAACTGCAGTTCATGAGTGATGCCAGGGCTGCTGAATGAACCAGGGGTGGTAACGCTCTTGCCAATAGGAAGAGCACTGTGCGTGGTAATAATGAAGGCTAATGCTTGCTGCCTGGGCTAAAGGATTTAAAATGGGCATGCCAGTGCCTCTCAGTGCTAGTTGAAGAATTAATATGTCCGCTTGTTTCAGAGCATCATGGCATATTAAACTGTAGACATCATCCTATTGAAGGTTTTCTACTTGCTGTCCAGCAGTGGCCAGTTCATTTGGAACAAAGCTTGTTGTTTTGATGTTCTGACAATCAGTCATAAGGAAGATTGAAGAAAAAAATACATTAGACCATAAAAACTATATGGAATTGTATTTTTTTTTAAAAAAATCCATTGTGTTATTCGTAGGTGCTGGGCATTGGGCTAAGACAGGCCAATAGCTAGCGAGTGGCAAAAAAGGGCCACTGCCACAGCCAGTTGTCAGAGCCCTTGCCTTGCCATTATACTATATGATATTTTACAATATGCAGGAGGCTGATATTGAGGTCATCTGGCTAGAATTATCAACCCTTTGCTAACATTCATCGTGTGGTTCAGAAGTTAACAGTTCCAGGTTTAGCTGGGTAATGTGAGCACTAGCTGTGTTGCAAATAATAATGTCATGTATGCAGCCCCTCCTACTTTTGCTGTGTCATTTCAGACCTTAGATAATGAGGGGCTGGGAAATAATAAAATGAATGGATGTTTATTGAGCACCTACTGCATGCTAGGCGCCTGCCTAGTGCTTTATCCATAGATCATATCACCTTCTGAAAGAGTTGCTTAAAATCATCTACATGACACAGATGAGAAAACCAAAGCTCCGAGTGGTCACGTTTTTACTAGTCCGTCTCCCTTTGATGTCGTTACACACAGGTGCCTTTGGCGTGTTGTGTACAAACCCGCACACATGCTTTCCTATCTGTAAGTGGTGCTGAGACTTTCTTTCCTGCAGAGTGTACCAAAGACCAGCTTCTCCAAGCCACAGCCTCCACCACGGAGGACCCCCAGGTCAGAACTGACTCCTTCTGAGTGTCATTCACCCACAGCCACAGCCACACAGTGAATGTGGCTCCCACCACCACAGCCCTCTCTCTGTGGAACCCTTGCTTCTTCTTGGCTCTTGCTAACTCCGCCTTTCACTCCTCTTCATCTTGACTCCCTTTCTCAGTGGGACAGTGGTTTTCACCCACTGTGAGTGAGCCACATGGTTAGTCAGGCTGTCCTCTCTAAGCCCGGGCCCTCTCGCCTGCTGGCACTACACTGGGTGACAGGAGAGGCTCTGTGTGTGCCCATGTCATTGCCGTCACCACCTCTCAGTTTTCGGTATTTTCAGATTGTGAGCACTTAGTGGTGTGGGTCTCTGTGTCCTTTGCATGGGGAAAAGTGAAGAGAGGAGAAGCATGGAGAATCAATTTGGGACAGTTGGTGACAGATTTTTGGGTGCAGAGGTATAGTTCCGGCAGCTTTTTAGACTCAGATGCAGCCCTTCTTCCATTTGTAATCTCAGATTGCACACAGTTACACGGACCCTCCCTTATTCTCACATGCACACCCACACGCCATCAATTATTGCAGTCTCATTGGTCAGAACGTGTGTCTGTGCGCGTGCACACGGGCACACACTATGCTCACGTCCCTCCCTGCTAGATTCCTGCCCCTGGGGAGTCAATTTCGTCAGGCCCTTTAAAGATTAGAGCTCAGGACCATGAAGGGAGCGGCAGCGGGCTGCTTTCTGGCTATTGGCAATGACCTGGGCTTTTATGTTCTATGTCCTTACCATTGTGCTTCTGGAGAGTCTCTTATAAGAGCAAATCAAACACCTGATGCGAGTTGGTGGGCCACCTAAATTGGATTCTCTTCTCCATGGGGTCAGCTAGTAGACTTTTGCATCTGTGGACCCAGGGAGCCAAGGAAGGGGGAGCCTGGAAGGAAATTACCTAAGCATATTCGTTGTGCATCCGTAATGTTGAGTCCAAAGCCAAGATGGGTGCTATCCCTGAAGAAGTCACACTTTTGTGAAATGGAGCACCCAGGGACACTGCAGCCAGGAAGCCTGGCAAAACGCAAGCCAGGTGGCTCCACACAGCTCCTGCAGTGGTGGCGTCCAGGTGGCCAACAGTGCAAGTGTCCCATCCCCCAAATACCCGTCTCCATCTATGGGGAATGGTGGCTGTGAAGTGAACACACAGAACCACATCCCCGTTGGAGGGAGTGGGCAGGGATTTTCACAGGTCATTCCTAGCTTGTGGCAGACATCCATTAGCCTCTTCTTCCCTCTCTCCTGTTCAATGACCTTTTTGTATTCTTTTAAATTCTTTATTGTTTAAAGTATTACATGAGTCTCCCTTTTCCCCCCACTGATCAATCCCCCGCCAATCCCTCCCCCAAGCACAAGCCCTAACCCCCCTACTGTCTGTGTCCATTGGTTTTGCTCATATGCATGCTAGAGAGCATTATGCTAAGTGAAATAAGCCAATCAGAGAAAGATAAATATCATCTGATCTCACTCATTTGTAGAATATAATGAACAACATAAACTGATGAACAAAAATAAAATCAGAGACATAGAAGCATCGAACAGATGTACAACCTATGAGGGAAGATGGGGCAGGGGGAGGGAGTAAGAGATCAACCAATGACCTTTTTACTGACTTCTGTCCTAGGCTGATTTTAGGTTTCCCAATGTCTCTTGGATCATCAGCTAAAATTGAGGGGCCCAGTTTTCCATGTGAAAACTTAGGGGAGGTTTGACTGTGTCATTTTCTCTGGGACTTTCTGAGCATTGAAAATTAGGGGGACGATAGCTGTGCTTTGAGATTTTTCCATCCCTCTGGCTCCCTCTTCTGTGTTTGGGTGCAGGTGGAGAGCTGAAATTCCTGAAGCCATCAGGCTCAGTCCCCATTGCTCACAATCTATGGAGCGAACCTTCCCCCATGTCCTGCTCCCAGCTCCAGGGTAGCCAGGCGAAGTAATTATCCTGGACAGCTGCACGGCACTCATTGCCATGGCCTTACCTCATCAGCCCCCCATTTTTCACTCTAGCTGCTTAAAATATAAACCAGACCCCTTGTCCCCCTAGACGGGCTCCTTTTAGAGCAGGACCGAATGTAGTGTGTCATATGTCATCTGATTTGCAGCGTGTTTGGGTGATTGCCAGATGGGCACAGGAGGAGGGAGGGGCAGCTCTGAACGTGCAGAGGGATGGGAGTTCAGTTTTCTGGGGACAGTCTCCAGGCTGACACCAGACCCCATGGGTGATTTGACAAGTCGTTCACCTCTAAGGCCCCATCTGTGGATTGCAGGAAAACCTGTAAGTCACCAATCATTTTCAGGGAACTAAGGCGTCTGGAGTCTGTGTGGAGAGCCCCTCGGCCATAAACCCTTCACTGCAGCATAAGTCTAGAGGACCTCGGGGCATTGTTCTCTCCATCCCCAGCCCTTGGAGCAATGGCTGGCAGCTGCCCGGGCCTATTTCCTGCTGCGCACTGACCCTGTCCTCTGCCTGCCAGCTTAGAGCTTTGCAAGAGAGGAGCAAATAGAGAGCATTGCAAGGGAGGATCAAGGAGAGAGCATTGCAAGGTGTTAGAAAAGGGAAGGGAGATGGGTACAGGCTCAGTCAATGTGCCCGCAGGTGGCCCCATTGGCATGCTGGCTGCAGCTGTCACATGACACCTGGGTGCTCAGAAGCTCACCAGCACAAAGCTCAGCATCCTCTTACCAGGGGTCCTCAAACTACCGCCCGCAGGCCACATGCAGCCCGCCAAGGACATTTATCCGGCCAGCCAGGTGCCGCTGCCTGTCCTGCTTAGCAGCGGACTCGTCCCGGGCCTGCAGTGCGCATAGGAATGTGTTCATAGTTTTTTTTTAAAACTATAGTCTGGCCCTCCAACAGTCTGAGGGACAGTGAACTGGCCCCCTGTTTAAAAAGTTTGAGGACCCCTGCGAGTCTTACACATACACAGATGACTCCCGCACTTCTGTGAGGCTGCTCCCACAACTCTGAGTCTTCCTCCCACTTTCCACTCTTGCCAGCACCCCTCACCTTCCTTTCCCTCCTGAACAAACATCACCCTTTAAGCTCTGACCTCTCTTCCCTTCATAAGGAGAATGGGGTAATTGGGGAGTGTCAGTGGTCCTCCTGTCTGGGGAGGACCCAGGCATCATGGAGTTGGGCTGAAGGCTCCATCCACAGCGCTGATTAGAACAGGCTGCAGTTTGAGCAACTGCAATAAGGAGCAGTTGCCATGGAAACAGGCTCTTGATGTTGTCCAGATTTCAGAATCTCTCCCCTCTCCCACCTTGCTTATTTTCCTGCATTCCTTGTTTCCCCCCCGAGGCTATTGCTACTCGTTTGGCAGGAGTTTGTGGGCACACAACTGAGTGAGGACTGCGGATCTCAGCCAGTCTCTGCCATTCAGCTGCCCTTCTAAGTCAGGACCTGGCCCTGCATGGCCAGGAAGCCTGAAGCAAGGCATGCACACTTCCTGCTCCAATCTCAAAGATACAGGCTAGTGTGTCCAGAGACCAGAAGCATAGTTGCAGCCCTGAGCAGTGCCCACCATGCACAGAGAGGGGCTGATGAGAGGTGGGTGGGCTGGGAAGCTGGGGCTCAGCTCACCTGCTCCCTAATAGAAGCCCCAGAGCAAGGCATTGGGGGAAAGGGGAGAGATGGACTTGGGCTCCTCATCCAGGTGAGAAGTCAGAAGGGGGACTTTGGTTTTCACCACCTGCAGGGCAAGAAATGCAGGTGTGCTCACATGTTCTGTCTGCATAGACTCATCCTGTCACTCCCCTACACCTGCACTAGTCAAGGTCATGCTCAGATAGCCAAGGATGGTCCCAGCCAAGCACAGAATGCTGTTCTGATCATTCATGAACCGAGTGCCTCATTGTCCCCAAATGGAGATCATGCTCTTTGATCTGACAGCATTTGTCCCAAGGATGGTATCAGGCTAAAAAGAGACAACAAATGACAAGCTCTTTGGAAAGAGCAGGTCTTACACAAAGGAAAGGAGTCACTGGGGTTGGGAAGCCATGCCAGATAGAATTGGAACAGTGGAAATTGACAAGGGCCCCAAATGGATCTATGTCTAGGAGAATCTGAACTTCTAGTTTGAGTTTTGCTACATTTCTGGGAGAGACACTGCACAGTGCCTACAGTCTATTCGCCCCCCTGCCCTCCCACCATGCCAACAAGCTGGATAACGTGGGCTGGGTGCAGGGACAGACAATGTGGATACCCACTGCGGCCAGAAAGCCATGGAATTGGGGGTTGGGTGCAAACTGTGGCCAAAAGGGAGCATTGAAATTCTATGCTAAGAGTTAGATCTGATGCCAACAATGGAGCTGGGGAGGGCGAGGGAGAGAGGAGAGCAAAATGTCAGGAGCCAAGGAGATAGGGGAACAGAAGGGGAGAGAGCCCTAAGGTGGGCAGTGTCTGTGGGGTCAGGCGAGGCTGTGTGGGGTGGGCAGGCAGCTGGAAGGAGAGGCCCAGGTTGGGCAGTTACAAGTAAGTGCACTAGAAGGTGTTCACAAGCCTTTGTTGATTGGTTGACATTGGTCATCATCTGTAGGGATTTAGGTTCTCATCTTCTCTTTCTGTGCATCCGTACTCTGGACTCTGGCATATTGGGCATTTGTTTCTAATTTTCCTCACCTGCCTACTCAATTGAGTTTAATGAGGTGATAAAGGGAACTTTCCAATATGGTGGCTCTTCTAGAATTCAGGGAGATGATAGATGAGATGGTAGTAAGGCAGGATGGCCTGAGTCCTCTCCATAATTTCTGAAGACATCAGAGGTGTCCCCGGTGGTTACTCACATCTGGGGGCCTCTCCTTCCAATCAGTAAAATGTCCCTCGCTCTGAGTCAGGGAAATGGCAAAAGGCAGGGTGGTGTCCAGATGATTCTCTGGAGAACAGAGAGGAAGATTCTGATGCCAGTGCACAGCTCTCTTGTTCAGTGGTGTTCATGCTGTCTCCAAAGGGAAATGAACTCTGCACATAAAGCTCAGAAAAACACCCTAGTTAGAGCCGTTCTGCCTGTGGTCACGTTTTCTCTTCCAGGTGTGTTTTATTTGTTGTCTTTTCACCAGCAGTCACGTGTTCAACACTAACTAGCAAGGTGGGCACCAAAGTCTTTAGAACGGAAGGTGTTTAGGATGTCCACTTTGGGGACCCCCAAGGCATGTTTCTAAGCATCACTCCAGCTGCTATAATAAAAGGGTGACATCGAAACAGTTGCTTTAGTAACAAAGGTAACATCACAGAGTTGTCGGAAGTGATGAATTATTTTCACAGTGGAAAAGATTTGATTGATTTTTACTCTGGTGAGGGAACATCCATAGTATTTTGGAAATTAAATATAGCTCCTAACTTTGCCAACCCAGTCAAATGCTTCAATCTTGTCATTTTTTGTCCCTGTAGCCCATTTGGTACTGGTATCAAGCAGAACTCAAGAGAAAAATTACAGACATAAGAGCAACTAATGGAATGATCTGCATCAACGGTGCTATGACAGCAACTGATAGAAGAGACATGGGGATTGTAAGAGTGTATTATAGTTCTTTGCAGAGACACTATTGGGGAAAAAAACACTGAAAGAAACTCCAAAGACCCAATTTGCATTTCAGCAATGCCATTTCTAGCTGTGTGACTTTGGACAAATCGCTTAATCCTCATCTGTAAGAAGAGTGAAATGAAACTACTCCACAGGCATGTTGAGAATTAATTGAGAGCGTGTATATAGAGAGGACTGTCCGAAGACAATACTCTCTCCTCATGATCCATTCCTCACAGCCTCCCTCGCTTACCCCTTGCCTCAGTTTTTCCATCTGTTAAACAGAGACAGAACTTCAGCCCTTCCCCACCCCACACCCTAACATACACACTCCCTCCCTGGATTGCCCCCATATGAGTGAAGACAGGATAATAGATGTGAAAATCTTTGAGTTCCTTGAGACCAAGGAGTGGGATAAATACCCTGTATTGATTATGATGATTATATCTAGGACTAGAAAAATATGATTGCCTGGTTGCCAGTAGCAACCAGATGGAAATGCAGAAGTGTGGAGAGGGTTCCCTGGGAACAGAGTATATTTCTTTTCTTCTTTTATTTTTAAATCCCCATTTCTACTCCTTCGGTCTGGCATCTCTGCTCTTGGGAGACATGGTCAGTTGTCAAATGGGGTCTGAAGGGAGTTGCAAAGAGGACTGACTGAGGGCTTCCTTGGGAATGCCAAGTGGCTGGTGAGTCTTCCTTCAGGGTCACATTTCCTCCTTCAGATGCAGAGATGGGAAAACCAGATGGTGGTAGGGAGTGGTGTGGGTGGCAACTGGACCAGGGGAAAGAAGAAACTGGACCATGTGGAGAATCCCCGAAGGAGAACCAGGGGCCAGCTGAGAGTATGTGGGGTAAAGCCACCACAGAGGCCCTGGGGGGAGTGTGGGGAGGTTCTGGGTTTGATTAGATGGACTTCCTCCCCCCAGGTCCAAGGCAGGCATTGATTAAGAAAAAAGGAGCCCCATCTTCATCTCAGATGGTGAACAAAACCTCAGTCACACCATGGAAGTCCAGACTCCTCAACCTTTACACCAGAGGTCCCAGCACTGGGCTACACAGTCTGTGTTCCCCACATATTATTGCATGTAGCCTCATTTACCTGCTGTCTTTGTTTACAGAGTCTCATGGCCAGGGAAGGGTGACATCAAGATTGGAGCTCATGGCTGCCTACATCCAAAGCCCTGTGCTCTTTATGCCCTGCTGCTGGTCATTTTCCAGCAGGTCAGAGGCCAATGGAGTAGCTGGTCACCAATTTTGAGTATGGACTTGCCTGCTTGTCAGAGGCCTTAGCTTGAATCCTGTGACAGCCTGTGTTCTAAGAAAGAAATTGGCTTCTGGGTCAGGAATTCCTCCCTGCCTCTTGCCCTCCCACAGTATTGGGGCTGTGAGTTTTCTGTAGAGCATGTTCACTTTCTGGACAAAGGTCCCCCATAGAGCTCTACAGTTCTGATTGCTGGCTACCGCTAGCTGACTCCAGGAAGTGACTGCGAGGGTGTATGTCAGCTTCCCAAAGATGTGGCAAGGGCCCCACCATCCAGGGTTTAGAGGTGAGAAAGGAGGGAAGCAGGTAGCAACAGGGGATTGTAGAATGCTGTCAGCTACCCACCTCTCTGCTGCTGCAAAGAAGCTTGTCTGGCTCAATTGTGACTGCTGACATGGACACAATTTTCCTGCTGGTCATATATGGAAACATGTAGTATTTATCACAGCATGCAAACAACATTTTTACTAGTTATGAATTTGCCTAGTATGGTAAAGTTATTCTGGTAAAAAGTAACAATAATAGCTAGTGTTTATTGAACATTATAACCTCATCTAAACTTCACAATGACCCTATAATATTATTACTTCATTTCACAGATGGGGAAACTGATTCCCTGATAGGATTGACCATCTACAGTACTAAGTGCTGGTGTTGGATCTGAGTCCAACTTATCTGACCCCTAGGGTCTACACTCATAACCACTAATCTATAATAATACAAGCATAATATGCTAATTAGACCAGACAGCCGAACAACCTTCTGGAATAAGCAACAGCGGTGGGTGCTGAGGCAGAGGCAGATAGGGGCAATCAGGCAGGCAGGCAGAGGGGTTAGGGGCGATGAGGCAGGCAGGAAGAGTGGTTAGGGGCGATGAGGCAGGCGAGTGATTAGGGGTGATTAGGCAGGCAGGCAGGTGGGCAAATGGTTAGGAGCCAGCAGTCCCAGATTGTGAAGAGGATGTCTGAGGGGTCCCAGATTGCGAGATGATGCAGGCCGGGCTGAGGGACAACTCCCCCCTCCCCCCATGCACAAATTTTGTGCCTCTAGTCACTTTGTAAGTCTCACATCATCATCTCAGGCCACTCTTTTGCCCCTGCAGTGGACTGGCCTGACCTGTCTGCTTCTGTCTTAGTTCAAGGTTTCTTTAAATGGATTCCTTGCTCACTCCAGGCCTCAGGTACTCTGCTGACATATTAATTTTCCTGATCTCGTTGCCACTCAACTACCTCTGCTCAGAAGACTCAACATCTCCTACCACCTACACAAGCTTTAACTCCTTTGCCTGACATTCTGGGTCCTCCTGATCTACATAAAGCTTCACTCTGGGCTCATGGCACTCATTGTTATTCCTCTGGCAGCTCGCATGAGTCAGCAGGCTAAACTCCCCATGTTCTTACAGACGCCATTATGCCTGAGGCCCTTGCTGTTATTCCTTCTGGCTGGAATTTCTTCTTTCCTCTCTCTCTGCCCCAACTATACATACCCCAGTCTCACCCATCTTGTCTATATTAGCTTCACTGCCTCCTCTATCATTGGACCTTTCTTGACTTTTCTCAGCTGGGCACAATTCTCCCTCCTCTCAACTTGCATAGGAAAATATCTGTCTTTCTTATGCCTCTAAACATTTTCATCTTGCACATGAAATTATTTACCCCATTTGGGTGCTGGGGATGAAAGAGGAGTAAGTTCCAACCCTCAAGGTACTAATTACTATGGAGACCTTGTGTCAGAATGTATGTGATATCCTGTGCCCAACTTTAGAGTAGGCATTCAACATAATACATTGGTTTCAAAGGAATGAAGATACTTTTACTTCCTAATACTGAAAGGAGAGGCAGTAGAAGGACATGTTGTGCTGCATAGAAAGCCAGGAGGCTGATCCTTTATTACCTTATATGATAGAAGACCCTCTGTCTTGTCTAGAGAGGGGCTCATTGGAGCACAATCTCCCTTCCATTTTCTGCCTGGGAGGGGTCGCTTGCCTGGCTGGGGAAACCTCTCCTCTTCTTGCCCAGGTGCTCCTGGAGGCCTGGTGCTCACAGAGAGCAGGGATGTCTTGAGCAAGCCTTGTAGGGTGATTTTCTTGAGGGCTGGTGATAACCTGGCCTAGCATGCCAACTTTACTCAGCAAAGACCACCCAGATGTTCCAAGTTCCATGCGAGTCCATGCAGTCCTGTTTACACTCTGGGTTTGGAGCAACCAGAACAACACAGCATCTCTTCAACATTCTGGATGGAGCAGGGTCAGCAGCCACAATCCACGGGCCACATCTGGCCCATCTCCCACTTGTATACAAGCCAAGAATGATTCTTACATTTTTTAATGGTTGGGGAAAACATCAAAAGAAGAATAATATTTCATGGCATGTGAAAATGATATGTAATTCAAATTTTAGTGTCCACAAATGACATGTTACTGGAACGCAGCCATGCTCTTTTGTTTACCTCTTATCTAGGGTTGCCTCTTGCTACAACAGCAACCTTGACTAGTTGTAACAGAGACCACATAGCCCACAAAGCCCAAATATTTACTCTCTGGCCCTCTGCAGGATAAACTTTGGAACCCTGTGCTAGAGGACAAAGTTCTTCCTCTACCTACCATTTTCGGTCAAGAATAAAGGACTTGCCAGCTCTCCCAGTGTGTAGGGCCAGTTAGCTGCTGGCCTAGAGATCAAAGGCCTATGTTATGGGGCCTGCAAAGGGTCACAGCACCAGCTGGGGTTTTGGAATCCTGAATTCTGTGTGGTTTGGGATAAGAACCTTTCCCTCTCTGTATCTCGGTTCCTCATCAGTGTGGGCTGCATAGTTTCTAAGGCCTCATCCTCCTCCAAGGTGGACACAGCTCTCTGGTCTAACTGTCCTGCAGAATGGTCTGCATTGCATTAGGATGGCTCTTGGCCTCTCTGATTCTTCCTCTGAGACTTTGGCCTGGAGAGCAGTGAGGGCCCTGGCTTGGCCAGCAGTGAACACAGGACCTTCTTTCCTCCTCCCACTCCCGGGCTCCTGGTCCTTGTACCCTAACTCTTCACTAGGAATGCCATCTCCTTCCTCGCATTGATCGTGTTTGGACTCAGTTCAGCCTTTTTTTAAAAAGCGCCTGAGATCTAGAGGGACTATAATTATGTAATTCTTCCTTGTTATGCTTTCTAATTGTTCTAGGAGCTGTTTCCTAAACTGATTGGAAACAATTGCAGGCAAGCAATGGAGTGGGAGGTAGATGAGGACCCGGCAGCTGCCAGAGTCGGGCTGTCTGCTGGAGGCTGTGTCTGCACTGGGTGGGCATAGGGAGAGTTTGAAGAGGGCCATCCCTCACAGCTCTTGTGTTTGAGAGGTGGGGTGGTAAGAAGAAGCACTCATTGGGGTGTTGGGAGCTTTGGTTTAATCATACACAAGTCTCCCTCTTGCTCCCAGGGCCCATAGGCCTGGCTATGTTTTCTTTCTCCGCTGTCTCTGTGACGTTGGTAGGGCTCCCTGGGGATTCTGCCAGTGGCAACAGGGAGCAGGGCTGTACCCTCTAGGCATGGAATTGTTTATGCTTTCATGATAGAAAAAAAATTGCAACCTTGGAGCCATCTGTCACTCCCTCCCCCAGAAATCCAGGGAGGACAAGTGGTGGGGAGCACAGGGGGCTTCCTGCTGATTTGGGCCTGAGCAGGTGAACTGGGGCTCCTGGTAGTGTATCCTGGTGCAAGCAGCAAGAGAACTACCTTATTTGGGCCAGAACCCCAGGAAAGAGACTCAAATAAGCATTTCTTGGCACATCCCTGCTGAGAGGAATGTGTCCCCTCACAGCACAGTTCTTTGTCCCCAATAGGACCAGGCAGAGGACAGCATGCTCAAGGCCCTTGGGGAGCTCTCAGGGTCATCTCTGTCACCTCGGGTCCTCCTTGAGGTGCACCTCAATTTCTCTGTCTGTGATGACAATGTCTTCCCCTCCCCCATTCCTCTTTTCACCTACTCTGCAGAAATGTTATAGATGACTTCTAATAAAAGTACTATATTTCTTAGAAAGGGAAGATGAGAGGGGCTGGGTGAAGGTAGTGGGGAGACCCACCTTGCCTGTGGCTTAATGAATTATTAACATTCACAAAATCCCTCTGAGGTAGGGGACACTCATTCCCATTTTCTGTCAGAGGAAACATTTGAGAAAGAGCCATCCGCAGCATGTATGACACTCCTAGTGTGTGACGTACTAGAGAAGGCACTGGGTACAGACAGTGGAGTCAGAGCCCTTCTCCAAGGACCTTTACTTTCCGAATTCACAAGGATATTCACCCCATGCTTAAAGTCAAATATGTCTGACCCCAAGCTCTTCCTGCCAGACCCAGAGCTGTCCATTGAGGCTGAGGCTGGTCAGACCAGCAGCCGCACTGTTTGCTTGGAGGATTTAGCTCTGTCATTTCTTGTGGGGGTGTAGTTGGGGAAGGGGGTCTTAGGAACTGTCTCTGGTGAGTGTGGAGGGAGAGCACAGGCTATGCATTCTGCTGGGCATCTCTCTCCTCTTTCTTTCCAAGCCTCTGGATTCAGTATGAGGGGTACCTGTGGAGTGCTGGGGACCCAGCATTTCCTCGCTTCCTCTTGTTCCTCCAGGTCCTCCACCCAGAGCACCCCAACTCACCAGTTTTTAAGGCCCTGAATCCTCTCATCCCCACATGCTGTTCCTGCTTCAGCAGGGGCATATCCACCTGGTACCCCATTTCTTTCAGGGCTTAAGGTGTGGGGTCAGGGGGTGGGAAGAGGCTCTGCAGCAGCATCTCACACTCTTGCTTCTGCCTCCAGGACTGTGCAAAGTGCCTACCACTTAAAGCTGCTCATTGCCTGCCATGGAGCCTCAGAACTCACTGACTGGTTTCTGCTCCTCTGCCCCATTTCTCCTGTAGTCAGCTGAGGCCAATCCCCAGGCGGTGAATATGTGTGGGTCCAGCCCTGGCCTGTGTGGCTCTGGAGTGTGACCCTGGGGCCATTGACCTCAGCTAGCATTTCTCAACCTTTTTTTCATTATCACCTCTCCCTCTAGGGAAAAAAAAAGTTTAATTCTTCTGAAACAAAAGGTATGAGAATTTGTCAGGTAGAACTGAGCATTGGGTATTATGAAATGTTATATTTGTTGCCTTCCAAGTGCCACCCTTTTGGGGGCACTGTTGCCCCCATTGAGAATGCATGCTGTGGGCTTTCCAGAGCAGGTTTCCAAACTGTGTGTAATTTCCCAGTAGTCTCCTTCAACATACAGAAACACGAGTTTTAATGAATGAAAAATATGTTTACAAGGACTGAGTCAGACATACAAATTTGGTACTAAATCTACTGGAGCAAATGGCTTCCCATTTCTGGTTCGCTCTTTTTCCATTTTTAAAACACAGACACCTGCTTCTATTCCCTCAATGCACCAGGAGGCCATACCTAGTGTCAGGCAAGCATGACCCTGGCCACACATGTGTACCTCACATGGGATCAGGGGTTCAGCAAGACAACAATACCTCTCTGCTCTTCCCTTAGCCCCTGCACTGCAACCCAGCCAGGGGAAGGGTGCCCCTCATGGGGGAGCCCACTGACTCATTTGGAAGCTCTCCCTCCTGCTGTGTCATTGTGGGAGCATCACAGGCGGCAAGTGGGTACCTCAGAGCCTGGTGCCTGCACCTTGGGAAGTGACTTCTTAGTTCTGGGACCAGGGAGGCAGAGGCCGTGGAGCAGGGTGAGCCTGCAGGAAGCGGAAGGGCTGCAGAAGCCCCGTGGGCCTCCCGTTTGGAACAGGCTAAGTGAGCCACATGTGCAGCCCAGGGCCCTGCGCCAGTCACACCGAGGCATCAGGCGTCATTTAACGGGAAACCCAAATGAGAAACAGACTTCTGGACTATGGCAGTAGCTCCTGACTCTGTTTCCTCCAGAGCTTCTTTCTTGTCTAGCTTCCCTCTCACACTTCTCACTTTGTCCTATTTCGTCTCTCCTTCTTGCATTGGGTGTCCCCTTCAAGCCCATCTCTCATTTAGCTTAAAGGCAGGTACTCCTGAGCCAGGCAGGACTTGAGGTGGGGATGGAGGGAGGGGAGCAGAGGCAGAGTGAGAGAGGCTCTGCACTTCCAGTAAGTAGAAATTAACCCTTCACTGGCCCAACGAGGTCAGCCAGCCACTTCCCTCCCCTTCCCACCAAGGTCGTAAAATCCATTTCTAACTTTTACCAATTCCCCTGTTAGTAGCAGAAACACACAATTAGCTTTAAAAGTGTCTCCAAACTGTGGCCAGTTAGAAATTTATGACTTTTTTTTTCAAAAAAATCTTTCCTTTAAAGTGGCTAATTAGGTGTATTTCTCCATTGGTAATTTTGAAAATGCTAATTGGTGTGCACTCTGGAAGGAGGAGAATAAACTTTCCCCTTTTATTATCTTGGCTCTAGGGAGACATAGAAGAGATGGACATGCCTGAGCAGTTGGGGCGCCTCCAAGGACAGGGGCCAGGCGCCGACCCTTTTATGGACTTAGCAGCCAGGAGGGGGCCGGGAGAATGGTTTTCTGTGTTCCAAACAGTTTCCTCAGAAGGGGATGTGGTACAGCAGGTCTGGATGAGTGTCTGGGGTAGAATTGGCAGCAGTGGGTCACCCACCAGGGTGCAGTGTGCCCTGGGGTGAGCCTGAGAGAAACCTTCACAGTGGCTTCCAAGGAGGATGGGTGGGTGGGGAAAATGTGTGAAGGGCTCACCCAGCCTGGATGCTGCCTTAGCACAGAACCTGACAGCCGCCCAACCTCACACTGGCACAATACGCTATTTGGGGGTGGCTCTCTATTCCAAGGTCAATTCCACACGGAACCTAACGGGGACAGAGTCCATAGTGTAGTCTCACGCTGGAGTAGGGGCAGGTCACAAGGAACCCTGGGGGCAGGAACTCTGCAGGCAAAGACGCCCTGGCCTGGGGTGCCACCTACCTCCTTCCATGGAGGGATGGAGGGCAGGGTGGAGGGATGGAAAAAGACCTCAGCTTGACTGGGCATCCTCGGGAGGTGGTGCCCCATCCCTCCTAGTTGGGCAGTCAGCAATTTCCCCGCTGAGCTCCTTCTTCAGCCCCTTCAACCACAGCCTGTCTTGGGACTTGGGAGTTGGCAGTGGGTTTCTTGGACCTGAGAGGGGGCAAGACGCAGCCCCAGAAAACCAGGGCAGCCCAGCAGCAGATGTGTATGAATCCACCGCCTTGCGTTTCTGAAGTGTGGGCTAGTGAGGCTCCCTGGCAGGGTCAGGCTCCTCCTCTTTGGTTGGGGAGTTCTCTGGTGAAGAGGAGGCTCGGCTGCTTTCCCTCTGATTGCTTGGCTGCTCTCCTTGGAACAGCTGAAGTGGAGGTCGTGCCCCAGGCAGGTCCTGGCTCGCATGCTCTGGAGGTGGTCTGGGGCAGTGAGCTCTGGGGACGGGGGTGTTGCCCCACCTGGCATCGGGGTGTCTGGGGTGAGTGGTGCATTCCCCTAGAGCTCTGTCATGTCTTCCCCTTAGCCCAAACGCTGGTGGCTCCCGTGCTGCCATCCCCAGGCGTTGCTATGTGAGTAACATGATTATGGAGACACAGGACGAAGATGAACAGAGCACATTCTGCAGCAGGGAGAACGGGAGGGGAGACGTGTCACTACCAGATATTTTGTTATCGATCATTTCAGGGAGGAGTAGGATTCTTTAGAACCCTGTGCTATTACAGAAGGAGGAGTGATGAACAGTTAAACAAATTGTGTAGTTTTATTTTTCAGCATTAGGTGTTATCAAGGATTTCTCACAGCTCACCTCATCTCTTTGGCTCCATCCTTGTCTCTAGGAAAATCAGATAAAAGTGTGACTGGGAGTCCCGCCCCAAATCTCTGCAGCCACCTCCCTGCTCTTGCAATTTACCTGTTGGTACAATGTGGGAAGGGGGCGGGGGTGCCCCTGCACTGTCTGCAGCAAGGGACAGATTGGCAGGGGTGGGCGTGGGCGGAGCAGGGCCCCAGTCCTGACTCCATGTGTCCTGGCTGGGTAAGCTTGGGAGGATCCCTTCACTCCTTAATCTTTGGTCTGTTGAGAAAAATAAAATGAAATAATGTGCATATTACACAAAATGGAAATATAGGTTGGATAGAATTGTTATAAAAGAGAAAGAAGATGATAGATGCAGAGGGTGCTGGGAGCTTGGAGCCCTTGTGGGGCACTTTTGATCTTATTACTACCCCTTCTTGGATAATTTCAGTGTTCACACAGGAGGAGGCTAGGGAGTCTCACAATGAATTCTGAGCCACCCCGAGGATCTGGAGGGGCAGGATGATAAATGTACTTAATGTGAACCTACTACCTGACCCAGTTTAGTCTCCCCACCTCTCAGAGGTGCTTCCGGCCACAAGACGGGTTGCTTGAGGCTCTCACCTTTGGTGGTTTTCCCAGGGGCTCAGCCACCTCATTCGTCCATCTTCAGGGTTTCCAGAGTTCTTAACCTTTCTGATCCTCTGTCCAATGGGGTAATAACACCCACTTTACAGGGTTACTATGGGGACTCAGCACGTGTGTGGCCAGGAGCTCTGGGACCAGGGCCGGTTTCTTGGAAAGCACTCAATGAATGCTACTTCCCTTCCCTTTGTGAACTCGGTGGCCAATAATTGGCAACTGCCTGTTGGACTAAGCACATCACTAATTAATTACCTTGAGCCATAAAGGAGACAGAAAGGGAGCGAGAGCCAGGCCATTAGATAGAACCAAAGTGAATCCACCTCCAAATGGGTTTCTGATGGATGATTAGATGGGTCCTTATTAGAATGGCTGCTTGGGAGCATGCAAACTTGCAGATTTTGGAGGCAGACAAACCTAAACCTGTTTTTGATCTCAACTTTATGATATACCAGCTCTTTGACTTTGGGCAAATCACATGTCCCCTCTGTGCTTTTTAATGTGTGTCCACCTGTGGAAGGTTTAAATGTCACTGTGGGTGAGCCCCCAATATATGTTAATTTTCTCCCTGTCCTTCTCTCTGAGGGAGGCGATCAGTTCGGTCTGGATAAGACCAAAGATGGTTGTAAATGAAAATCTTTGAAGCACACATGTGCACATCCGTGCGTGGCCCTGGGCACTGGGGTCTTAGTTCATCCTTGTTTCCCAGCCCCTCACTGGGTCTCAGCATATGGTGAGGACTGATTGCATTAGTTCTCAAAGTATTCACATTTGTCTTAGCCAGAGGTGTGTATTTGACAATGACTCTCCCAGGAAGGCTCAGAGCCCTTTGAAGGCTTTGCCTCATTGTGGGGAAGGCGTTAGGCGCACTATTTGTTCTGCTTCACAGAGAAGGCCAAGGGACAGAGATAGACAATGCCTGCCCAGGTCAGGAGAGCAGTGGTGTATTTGACATCTGAGTCACAAGCCCTGACTGTGGTACTTTTTGTGGTAGCACAATTGGTGTCTCAAAAAGAGGTTCTAGGACCTAGCTGGTTTGGCTCCATGGATAGAGCGTCAAAGGGTCCCGGGTTCGATTCTGGTCAAGGGCACATACTTGGTTGCAGGCTCCTTTCTGGCCAGGGCCCTGGTCAGGGCTCGTACAGGAGGCAACCAATCGATGTGTTTCTCTCACATCGATGTTTCTCTCTGTCTTTCTCTCTTCTACTGTCCCTAAAAATCAATGGAAAAATATCCTCAGGTGAGGATTAACAACAACAACAAAAAGAGGTTCTGGGATTCTCTGGGAGGAGCTCCAGGTTTCGTTTGAGATATCAGGACCTGGGCTGTGACCCTGGAAATTGTTAATTGTGCTAATTATAACATTATTATTTTGAGCACTAAGTTCTATCTTTGTTTTAGATACCTTGCATCTTTCATTTCATTTTTACAACAGTCATTATATATAAGATAGACATTTCCATTTTACAGATGAAGCTCTGGCCAAAGCCTTTAGCTAATAAACTGACAAAGCAGCTAAGATTTAAATTCAGGATGTCAGCCCTGAATTTAGGGTGTCAGGGAGAGGGAGTAGAGCCTGCTCCCTCTCCCTGACACCACAGTGGGGGAGTGGAAGAGGGAGAACAGGATTGGGGGATGTTCCAAGTAAAGGGAATGACAAGGCAATGCAGTGAAATCCAGCTGCAGTATTGCTTGGGGGAAATGTGAACTGTTTGCTTAAACTTTGTCCTGGGTTAAAACAGGGAAAGGCCCATTTAGGTTTTTACCTCCTAGGAACACTGAGGACCTGCCTTTTAATTTTACTATTCTCTTAAACAACTCTAAGAGAAAGGGAATTCTGACCCTTGCTACAAGGATGAATCTTGAGGACATCATGCTCAGTAAAATAAGCCAGTTATGAAAATGCTACATGATTCCACTTTTATGATAGCTAGAGTGAATTCATTGAGACAGAAAATAGAATGGTGGTTACCAGGCCTAGAAGGAGGTAGGAATGGGGAGTTGTTGTTTAATAGTTATAGAGTTTCAGTTCTGCAAGATGAAAAGAGTTCTGGAGATTGGCTGTACTTGTATGCATATATGTATAACCCATGGACACAGTTAATAGTGCAGTGAAGACCTGGGCGGGGGGGGGGGGGGCGGTTAGGGGGAAGATGCGGGGTGGAAGGGAAAAAAAGGAGACACCTGTGTTACTTTCAATAATAAAGATAAATTTTTAAAAATGGTTAAGATGCTAAATTTCATATTATGTATATTTTACCGCAATTTAAAAAAAAAAAAAAAAGAGTGTTCTTGTTCCTATTTAGCTATTTGGAAGTGAAGAGCCTTTGGTTGGACTGGGGCCTCTGGGGTGATGTCAGGTTAGCTGATAGGGCTGTGGATGCCCGAGGCCGAGGGCAGGTACTGAGGAGCACCTGCACATGGGCGGGGAGTAGATTGTGCACTTGAGCCAAGGAAAAGTTTGGAAAGAGGAGAGGCTCCCCCATGCTCCCCTAGACCAGCAGCTTCTGGATTCTAAGTCTCACGGAGAAGACAGACAAGCACAGAGATATTTCAACACAGTGTGAGAAACCCAGGACACAGAAAACACATACTCTCTGAGGAAACCATTGTGGGGGAATGGGGACTATTAATTAAACATGTTAGACCTCGGACACTAACACAGAGGCACAAATCAACATGAGTTTGACCTTGACTCATGGGCGGCTGTGGCAGGGGTTGTTGGGGCTCCCTACGCTCCATCCTATCTTAGATGCCAAACCTTTGGGAGAGAGATTTTTTGACATTGTATGGGCTCCAGCTCACAGGCCAAGTCTGAACCACCCTGATTTTGTCCAACCCATGGGCTAAGGATGGTTTTAACATTATGCAATGGTTTAAAAAAATCAAAAGACAAATACTATTTAATGACACCTGGAAATGATATGAAGTCTGATTGCAGTGTCCACAGTGAAGCTTTGTTGGCACACAGCTACACCTGTGTGCATTGCTGAACAGCAGAGTTGGATATTATGGTTGGCAAAGCTGAAAATATTTCTTATTTGGACTTGACAGAAAAGTTTACTCATCCCAGTCTAGTCCAGTATTTTTTCAAACTGTAGGTCACAAACCATGGGTTAGTTGTGAATCAACTTAGTGGACCATGATCAGCATTAACAATGAAAAAAGAAAAAGAAAAAACAGAAAATACCAGAGTCATCACTTGTGAGCCATTTTTCTCCTTAAAGATTCTCTCTTCTGAAGCTCTTATTTCAATGAAATATGCGTGTGTATTCTTACTTAGTCATGATGTGAACTATATCTCTTACTTAGGTCTTGGTGAAACTAGGAAATTCAGGGTTGCTTACCCACCGGATAACTGGAATAAAATGTGGATGCATGCCTCTCAGCATATCTCTTTCTGCAGCCCAGGCTCAAACTAAGCTGGTGGGTGCAGGATTCTCTGCTAGGATTCTGTCCCCAAGAGCACACTGTTGCCAACAATTGCTGATGCCTGACCCCAGGTATGGCTGTTTCCTGCCAATTTTCTCCTGCTTGAAGAGGGCGATTTCCATTTTCCCAGAGGGCAATGAATGAGGAATGTTCACTCTTGGGCAGAAAGAGAAAAACAAGCAAGGCCTGAGGCCAAGGACATGGAATTCCCTTTCTGACCCCTTCGATTGATAGTCAATACCTAGTGAGGAGGGAAGTGACATGAGGCAAGATCCGAGAAGGCTTTGTGTTTACAAACATATTGCCAAAAGTGTCACAGATACAATTGAAAAGCATCACTAGCGATTAATGGGAACAAATCACTGGCCCCAGCCATAAAAAAAGAACAGACATCCAGGCGTGGAGGAAGTAAAGGGGAAGAATCTATAGACTCTATAGTATAGAGGATGGAAACACTGTTACAACCCTCTCCCTCACTTCCTCCCCTCCTCCTTCCCTTTCTTACTCTTTGTTCTTTTTCCTTTCCCTCTGCAACTCTACTGGCTCATCACTGCCAATTTTTCTTTATACAATAGAAGGAAAACCATTGATTTGTACAAGAGCATTTGCCTTGGTCTTCGCGGCAGAATTAGAGCAGAACTACCTGCTTTCCTCTTCCTTTCCCTCAGCTGTGCCGTGTGTCTGCTGAATTTCAAATAGTGAGTCTGCGAACAAGTGCTTAGCCAAGCTTCATATTCTCAAAGCCATTAATCATAGGTATCCTCCATAAAGGCCTCAAACAACCAGATAACAGGTCATTACGATGGATATGCTTTGTTTGAAGCAGACTATTCCTGTGCTAAGCTGGATTGGGTCCATTGTGGAAGGTCAAGGAAGCACGCTCACCAGGAGGCTTTTGACCCTCCCATCATGGTGGAAAACAGATTGCACCATCTTATAAATCAGAAGCAATTGATAGGTCAGAATTATAAGAATTTGAGGTGCATATGCCAAAGTAATCCAAGGGACCTGTGTAGGCATCTAGGATGGAGAAACTTGGGAGCAGGATGATGAACCTTGATGGACAGTGAGGAGAACCCTTCTTAGAGTCAGGTCACTTCAGGAGAAAGGGAGTAATCCTTTTAAAAAATATTTTTATTGATTTCAGAGGGGAAGGGAGAGGGGGAGAGAGATAGAAACATCAATGATGAGAGAGACTCAGTGATTGGCTGCCTTCTGCACACCCCTATTAGGGATCGAGGCCACAAGCCAGGCATGTCCCCTGACTGGAAATTGAACAGGACCTCTTGGTTCATGGGACAATGCTCAATCCACCGAGCCACCACAGCCAGGCTGTAACCCTTCTTAAATAAAATAAAATAACCGAAAGCAACAGGAGGATGGTGCTGGTTACAGGGCTGCAGAGGAGTCCAGAAGGACCAGGCATCCAGAGGGCAGAGTTACTAGGGGAATTTGACTGTGGGAGATCACTCAGATTCTCTCAGTGCCAGACCCTCTCATTCTAAATCACCTCAAAAAAATATTAAACATGAGAATCAATGGGTTAAGGGAATTTTGTCCAATTAAACCAAAATGAACCAAACAAAAAGATAGAGAGAGAGAGATTTTAGAGGATGAGTATCAGGCAGTTACAGAGCAACCAGTGTCACCACAGGACCGAAGGAGGTAGACACGGGACCCCGCAGGGAAGAGAACAGGGATCAAGGACCAGGGAGCAAGCAGCCTTCCTGGGCATAAAGCAATACAGACTGCGTCTGAGCTAGTGTAACAAGTTTAGTGTTGATTCATTCATCTTTCTCCCTCTCATTTATTCATTCATTTATTGTATTGGTTGTTTATTATATGCCAGGCCTTTTTCTGTACATTGGGAATTCAGATTTAAAAGAAACAGATATAAAATTTCTACCCTCAAGGTATTTGTGAGTTAAAGCATTACTCATTCCTTAAGGCTCCCCCACAGCCCTGGTCGGCAAGTGAGTGAGATGTCAGGAGGATGGATTGGCCTCTCACATGAGATAGTAATGATCTTTGATGGCAGAAGGAAAGCAGGCATTTCTGGAGAGTAATCATAAACTTGGCCTAAGAGAGAGTCTGTGGATTTCTAGTGCAGGCATAATGGTATCTGGCAACATTCCTGAGGAGCTTAAAGCTCGTCTTTGTCCTGGTAGAATTAGTAGGATACACTCACTCTTTAATATTAGGTCTGAATTGCAGTTGAACTTGTTTTACACTTTAAGATATTTTCCCCTTTTAGTGGTTTGTGGAGAAGCACCTGTGCTTGTGTGACTAGCAGCATGGGGGCGGGGGAAATGTGGTACCAGCCTATAAAATGGTAAAGGACTTTTAGACAGGTGTCATTCATCCAGCTTGCCAGCCAATTAACCTACCAACCTAGCCATCCAACCAACCAATCAACCATCCATCTATTGACATCCCTTGGTTTACCTGAAAAGCATTTACTGACTGCCCCACAGTATGCCCTAATGATTAGGGCCTAATCCATGCCTAGGGACAGAGTTGGGAACAGAGTCCTACTTGGCTGCTTCCTCAGCTCCAGTTTTTCATTTGTCTTTTCAGTGGCTGCTCTTTTACAAAGGCCCAGCTTCTCATTCTTGGACAGCCTTGTGCCATCACAAGAAGGGAAACTGCAGCAATAGGGATAGGGACAGTTATTGCTCCCAAGCAAAACTTAACTGGTAGGAGTCAGAATAGTGTGAGATCATGGTGGTCATTGCCTCGGGGCACACAGCTCAAGAGGGATCCAGAATGAGCACAATGGGAAGGACTCAGGGAGATAGATAACTGGGTGGGGCAGAAAGAGCCATGGACATAACTGACTATATGACCTGGGGCAAGTGGCTTCCCTGTTGGTTACTGGTCTCATTTGTAATAGAGGAAGCTGGACATTCTAATCCTGTGACTTGGAGTGAAGTCTCACTCATTAATGACATCAACTGATTGATCTGGGTTTTGCTACTCTCCACTGTCTTCTCTCCTTGCTGCGCCTTTTCTTTTTCTTTCTAGATCTGATCAGCTCACAAGTCAATGCAATCCTTCCTCCAGCTGTTTTTCCTGCAGAACATCCCATCTTGCCAGCATTTTGCATTATCTTCTAACCAAGGGTGGTCCAACAGAACATTCAGTGATCATGGCAACATTCATATGGGCACCGGTTGGTCATTGTGGCAGCCACAAGCCACATTGGCTATTGAGCACTTGAAATGTGGCTAATGTGATAAGAAACAGGATCTCAGATTTTATTTTAACTACCTTTTTGGACAACACAGCTCTAACCTCTTCCTTTCCCAACGCTCTTTGATCATTATTGAGCTTGTCTCTTTCTTCTTAAATCAGGGTTAAGAGCTTGGTATCTGTAGCCAGTCTTTCCATGACCATTCACTAGTTGTGGGGCCTTTGGGCAAATTTACTTAACCTTTGCAAGATTCAGTTTTGTCCCCTGTTAAATGATAGTGCTAATAGTTCTACCTGCTAAAATTGTTGTATTAACCGAGATAATGAATGTAGAGCATTTAGTATAGTGCCTGGCACTTTGTAAATGTTATTTAAGAATGAGGAGGAGGAGGGGAAGGGGGAGGAGGAGAAGGAGTGGAGGTATATTTTCATCTTTCTTGTTTATTAAAATGAAGTCTTGAGGACTAAAGACTAGCCTTTAGTTATTACTACTTAGCATGTGGAGGCAATACTGTCTCCCTGGGCTCAAGGTGTCCTTTTTATTTGACTCCCATTCTCTTTGCCCAGCTACCAGTCCTCTTGATACTTTTGTGCATTGCACCAAACCATATACAAGCCTCTTAAGAGTGCCTACCCTGATGTGAGTTGAGTGACTGTCAGCCCTCCTCCCTGCCCCCCCCCCCCCCCCCCCACACACACAGTTCTTATAAAGCAGACAGGCCTGCAATTTCATTCCTTCAGACACATCTGGGCCTGCTGCCTCTGGCTCCTTCTCCTCTGGGTGATGGGGAACAGGGTGATGACCCCATTAATTCCAGGCAGGCCCTTGTTGCTCTCCAGGTCTCCAACTCCCTTTGGACCTTCCCTATGGCCAACTGGATCTCCCAAGTGACATTTCTCAATCCTGCCCCAGGAATCAGATGTCTAAATAGCAAATGAAAAATTAATGCCAGTGGCCACAATTGGGGTGTGAATAATTTAAAGGGCAGAATAAGAGCCAGCTCTGCTTACCAACGGGGCTGCGTGGGCAGAGGTCAGGGAGAGGGTAAGGGCCACCTCTGGGCCAAGGAGAGGAGGCTGTGGAGTCTAATGAACTGATCTGGGAGAGGATTTGCTGTCATTGGTGTTGGGAAGAATTTGTAGTTACAATGAGAAAGTGGGTCCTTTTGCATTCTTATCAATACAAGGGGTTGTGGGTTTCATGAGAAATATGGGCAGTTTTCCAGGTGGGCACCGTGATTCCATGGACATTGTAGTGCCAGGGGCTGCCCATCAAGTGAACATCCTTCCACCCTCATGATGAGGACTGCTCTCACCGGTGTCTCTGTTCTTGTTGCCGCCTTGAACCTGTTGGACTACAGGAGACCACATGACTGGGACATTGGTGGAATGCCTCCTGGGGACATGGGATTTGAGGTGAGGAGGGAAGAGCAGCCTGATGTTGTGAATTGAGCGGCTATGTTGTAGACAGTGTGGCTCTCGTCAAGGCAGGAAACATTTGTGTGGATATTTCTTTTCTCCCTACCATCTTGGTCACCTCTGTGCTACCTGAGCCTCCTGTTTGGTTTACCACAGTCTCTCCTCTGGTGGTTTGGGGTTTGATAAATATTTTCCCCTCTGGAAGTCTTTAGCAGTGCAGCAAGAAGGTTACATGATGGATTCTCCCCATCACTTAATTGAAGCCATAAAAAATGAAAAGAGAGCTTCCAATAAACCAAACCATTACTCACTGGTGGATGGAGAGGGGATCCCAGAACTGGGGCCTGGGAGGCACAGCTGGGAAGGCCTCCAGCTGACTGTCTATTATGATTATTAATCACAAGGCAACAGGGTTCACCTGCACGGAGCTTCTTAATGAACTTGGACTCGTGTCCTTACAAGGTTGCAGCCATTATAGCAACCCAGGCCTTTGCATTTCAAATCCCTCAAGGCTTAGGATGGATGTCTGAGTGGGTGCACTTGTCCCCGGGCTTTCCAAAATGATGAGGTGTGTGCAGTTTTATGTAGGTCTGAACATTGGAAGGCAGAAAGCTACATCGTGGTGACTGAGAGGTTCAGGTGCTGATCAGATGTGTAAGAATAGAAATAGCTGTGGCTGGGTGCATGCTTTGTGTGCCTGATTAAGGATTATATTCTGTGCATGGGGTCACAAAAGTTTTGTTTGTGGTTGCTCAATATGAGGTGGGAGTGAGGCGTGTTAATGGTAGTGGATGTATGTAAGTCAATATAGCATGATCTCTACAGGGATTCCATACATTAAGGTTTCCAGGTGGATTACAAGCAAGAAAACCTAGAATTTATTGTCCAAACTAGAAGAGTTTTGAAAGTAAAAGGGGACATCTATAATAATAAAAGGTAATATGCTAATTAGACCGGACATCCTTCTGGATGAGCTTCTGGATGAAGCCAGGATTACGGGGGCCAAGGCAGAGGCGGCTGCCATGGCGGTGGGGGCCGAGCTCCTTGCACGAATTTCGTGCATTGGGCTTCTAGTTATTAATATGTTACCTAGACCATGCACATAAACCAGGACTGTTTCAAGCAACGAGAGATGTGTGGTAACTGCATTGTAAGGGTGGCTTGGATGTATTTTCCATTTGTTTGGCTTCTAGTTGAGCTTCCTTCGCAGGTGAGTCTATCTGTCAGAGCTTTGAGAAGAGGCAAAGTTCTTTGGTGGCATAATAATCGCGGGCCTCTACCCCATACCTGCCCCCTGGTGGGAAAAGCATCCCCACAGACCCTTCCCAGGCTTATAGTGCCAGTATTGGAGACGTCCTGGTTCTATGCTCATGTCTTGATACCAGGGGGACTTTGGCACCCACTCTATGACCCTGAGTCACTCGTGATGGAAAGCACAGCCAGCAAATCTGTGGGCTACAGCCTCATGCTCTGGGAGGGACTGGCATGCTCTTCAGGGAATCCTCCAGGTCGCAGTCTGGGGGTGTGCTGTGTGTCCCCTGGGTCATAGTGCAGTCATCCAGGAAGCAGGAGCCAGGCTCTGTTAGGTTGTGGTTGGGTCTGTCCTAGACTTGGCTCAGGCCTCAGTTTACCTCTCTACAGGGGAGTCAGAGAAGAACAGTATCTCTAATAAGAGTGTGACTGTTTGAAACAGCCTAAGAAAAACATACCTCCTTGTGTTGCTTTCCTCCCTCCTTCTCTCCCCACCCATCAGCCCTGCAATTCTTTCATTTATCAGATGACTTTGCCTCTAAAGACCCTGGACCTCTGTTCCCTGGAGTCATTAGTTCCTCTGTGTCAGCAATAGTTGCCACCCTGAGGTTGGGAGGGAAGGAAAAGAGAGCCCCACCCAAATCTCAGCAGGTGTCCTCCCCACATGGAGGTCCCTTCCAGTGCCCCAGTTTTCTTTCCATCTCACCTGAGGTCAGCAGCAGGCGGTGGGCTTCTAAGGTAACACCTGAAAGAATTCTGTCCCAGATGCTTTCTGCAAGGAACCTCTCTCCCACCTCCTCCCTGAAAACCAATAACTCCCTGAGCCGCAAGCAGATGTAAACAGAAATTAATCCATCTGCAAAACCTCAACATGTCACCTGATCCTTATCAGGGCCTCATAATCGCCTCCAAGGAAGATCTTATTATATTAAAAAGCAATTGCCCTCTAGGCTGGTCACACTAATAGATTATGTGTGATATTTACACCAGACTTTGCTTTCAGCATGTGATATGCCAGTCTTTGCCTTCTGCCTCTCTTAAGCCTCTTTGTATTTGCACAGACCTGCAATTCCAATTTCCTGCAAGGTCTCCGTCTGCAAGATGATAAGCTCCATGAGGGGATCTGTCTTGTTGAATGTTGTACCGCCAGTATAGGAAGAGTGCATGGTGCGCAGTAGGCATGCAATTTCATCCATCTGTTCAATTCCTTCCTTCCTTCCTTCCTTCCTTCCTTCCTTCCTTCCTTCCTTCCTTCCTTCCTTCCTTCCTTCCTTCCCGCCTTCCTTCCTTCCTTCCTTCCTTCCTTCCTTCCTTCCTTCCTTCCTTCCTTCCTTCCTTCCTCCCTCCCTCCCTCCCTCCCTCCCATCTTCCCTTCCTTCCTTCTTCAAATGGAGCCAAGGTCTAGAAGGGGAGACAAGACCCCAGACAAACAACAATAAAATAATGGCCAGTAGTTATAAAGGCTTTGAAAGAAACAGGGTGTTGAAATAGAGGAAAATCAGGTTGAGGGAGGTCTGCTTCAACTGGAAGGCGGTAGTATCCTCTCTCAGAGCTAAAGGATGACAAGGAGCCATGAGCACAGGTAGGGTAAACTCTGCTTGGGGTTGTGAGGTGGGCAAAGACCTGAGCACCTTTGAGTGCTTGGGGAAAGCTCCCTATGGATAAAAGTTTGTGAAAGGGGGCACTTGTTGGATATGGAGAGTTAGGGAGGGGCTAGAGATTGCAGATTTCTGGGGTGGTCAAGGCACTCGGGGATGTGAGCAGTGGGGAAAATGTGGGATTCATTATCTCTAGGCATTAAGATATATATGATCAGAGAGGAGCAGATGGGAGGCCTGTGGTGTGGAAATGAGAAGTGAAGGTGGTAAGGAATGAAATTTGAACAAGGGATGCTGGGCAGTGGGTTGGATACCAGAATTTCTGGGTCTCCTTTTCTGCTCCTTGACACATCATTTGCTTCTGTCTTCTGTTGCTCTGTGTATATAAGGATGATAGGACCATAAACAGGGCGTCCGGACTCAAGTGACTCTTGCTCAGATTGCAACAGAACTTGAAATCAGGGCTTAGCTAAAGCCTGTGATGAACTGACAAGGCCCAGGTTTCAAAAAGAACCACCATCCTAACAATGACAGCAGTAGCCCTTCTTACCTTTGGGCCCTTTGGAGTCAGTACATTGAAAGCAGTTTTTATTTGAGATAGATTTGGTGGCCGGAGCCAAACCCATAAAAGGTCCTTCGTCAGTTATGAGCTTGTTAAAATGAGCATCTGAACTAGATTTTGATGAGGGATTTCAGGGCTGAGGTCCAGTCCGATGGGTCAGAGTTGCCTCCCAGAGCCCGGGGCAGTGTACACCGTGCAGAGGATTGCTCAGCTCCAGGGGAGCTGGGCCTTCATCTCAGTGAGGGGCGAGGCGTGAGAGTTGTTTGGAAAAGTGGAGTAACTCCTTCATTAGACGTTCAATGTCCCTTTTCTCTGTCAGATCAGAACACCTGCAAGCACAAGCATATGAGCACAAGCCTGCTTCCTTCTGTTTCTAAACGTTTCCTTCCATTAAAACCCTCTGCATTCCTTTAATCCACGATAGTAAGATCAAATCATGGGCAAACACCATTGGGATACCGGCCAAGACACCAGGACTTTTTCTACCCAATGCTGCCGAGGCCTGGGCTTTGCTTCCTGAGCTGCTCTCCTGGGGCTCACGTCTGAGGGTTTTGGCTCTCATGGAGTCCCTGTTTGGCAAGGATGCTAGCCTGCGATGAGGGGATGGACAGACAGATGGATGGACAGTCAGAAAGGGAAAGACTTACAGACAAGAAAAGGCAATCCTGTTGAAGCACTTCTCCACTAATTGAAATGGAGGTGACAATCCTACGATTCTCCTCTGGAGGGAAGAAGGCTTGGCTGGGGGTCTGTTCTCAGCCATGCGTGTGGCTGATGGGGTGACCGGCTCAGCATCTCTGTGCTCCCTCCCCTTAGACAGAGTCAGGAAAAGTATCTTCACTTCCTTCAGCCTCTGAAGATGCCGTGTGGGAAATGTGCTCACTGCTCAGCAGCTGCTTGAAGAGCTCCAAGGATGGAACTGTGATGTGTATATGACACAATGGCGTTGGCTCACTCAGGACTTGCAGCCCACTCTCTAAGGATGAAACGAGAGCCCTGCAAATACATTAGGGGCACCAGGCAGAGGGACACAGCCCACCTTTCCCCACCTGTTTGCACATCACTACTGCCATATCAACCCCCCTTCCCCACCCAGTAGGGACAGCTTCGTGATTCCAAACCAAAATGTGTCCTTATTACTCTTCAACCACTCTGGTTATCTCATACAACTCTCCCCTCCTGGATTTACAGTCTTAGCTTCTCTCAACCCACTGGACTTACTTCAGGAAGAGGGAGCAGGAGATATGAGACTTAAAACATTTCATCACTAAGGGCATGAAGCCTAATGCTGGGGTCATGATCCTGGAGGCCCCATGCTGGGTGGGTCAGGCATTAACCCTTTAGGTGTAGACTCTTGACAGGTCCTTGTGAAAGGCCCTAGGGGAAGAGTGATGGCTGCGGGGGCAATGGGGAAGGCCTGGGAAGGCAGTGACTACTTACCAACAAGCCTGGAAAGATTTAACTATTTTAACATCCATCTTACCTGGTGCACACTGATTCTATATCACATCTAAGAGCAAGCTGTGTTTCCCCTGGACTGAGGGAAGGATGGCCAAGGTTGAGAGGAGAGGGATTATCACCTGTAATTATCCTGTTGTGGAGTTACTCCTTGGAAGAGACCTGAGAGATCCATGCACCTGCCATCCAGGTGGGAAGCAGCCTATGGCTTCTAGTTTATTCTCCCCTGTGAGCCATCCAGGTGCTGTGAACTTAGGAAGAGAGGGACAGACTTCAAGGGGTGACAGATAACATCGCTGAGGAAATGGGACTTAGAAATACGAGACAATCCCACAATTTGTGCCCAAACTAAGACATTTCTGGAGTTTGGTCAAGGGGAGGTGTCCGGGGACTAAAGCTCCCTGGGAAGGTTGTAGGGTGTGAGATTTGTCCTGCTGTCCCAGGGAGGGTCATGGCCTCTGGCCCAGGCGCTGGGGGATCAGCTTTAGCCGGGCTCCTGGATGGAGACTCGGGATTGGGGACCCGCCTCCCCCAGCCTTGTTCCTGGCTTCACATCCCAGCTGCCAGCAACCCCCTCTATTGGGATGTGTGGCTCCAGATGTCCAAACCCAAGGACATCGTGTCAGCATGTTTCCCCACCGACTGCAAAAGAACAGCTGCGTCTTCTAGGAGGCCCTTCCAAGTCCATCGCTTGTTAGGATGATTATAGTGTTTTACTCATGAGATGGTTACGCCTCTGGGGCCCTTTTTGAGATCCCATTCTTCAACACAGGGCGATGATGATATTTTGAGACAAAGGATGTTAGAGCAGAATGGGCTTTAGAAAGTGTGTGATCCGACCCTTACACAGAGATGAGGACAAGGTGGCGGTGGGGTTTGGGGAGGGGTGTTAGGCAGGGAGGGAGGCAGGACTTCCCCATAGATACCTGCAGAGATGGCACTAGAGCTTCATCTCTATAATGTACCTTTTTGTTCAAAATTAAAAAAAAGAAATTAAAGAAAATTATTATTTTCATTTGGAAAATACAGAAATGTGTAAAAAGAGAAAATACATACCCTGAGTGCTACCCACAGCCATTGTTCATCTTTCCTTTCAATTCTTTGTGAATATTTTCCCTAGTTACAGTGATACCATATGTGCATATTCACTGAATAGGCTGGAAAGAACACCATATACATATATATATGATTATATATATAGGAAATATGCATATACATTTAAATATATACATATCACATATGAAAATACATATATGAGAAAGTCATACACACACACACACACACACGATTATGTACATATAAGATCATATATATCTATGGCTTTCTTTCTGGCCTGTTCAGTAGAACCTTGTAACGCAAGTAATTTCCCCACTTGTTGTAAACTCTTCATAAACATAATTTTAAACATGTGTCTAATATTCTATCATGTGAATATACCATGATTTCCTTACCCACTGTTGTACTGTTTTATATTTAAGTTATTTCTCATATTTTCAATTTAGGAATAATGCTAATATAAAAAATGTGCATAAACGTTGTGCTTTTCTTCTTTTCTAAATCCCTGTATTTCCGATGATTTCCTTTGGCTGGAGTCCCAGAAGTGGTGTTTCTAGGTCAGAGGGTATAAACATGTTAAAAGATTGGCTATCTATTACTAAATTGTTTTCCAAAAGTATTGTTTTAATTTATGTTCCCACTAGAAAGCTATGAGATTTTATTAAATCATTGATAATGTGGTAGACAGTCCTCATTTGTGATGTGAAAAATCTCAGCTTTCTAAGTTCAAGTGTGGCTGTGAGGCAGCAGAGGAGGTGATGTGATAAACAGCTCAGTGAACGGTTTTGAAAATTCAATAAAGCCATGGATCTACCCTAGAAAGCAAAGAATTGGCCCCACTTAGCCCTCTGGCTTGGACCAACCCCTCCAAAGTGATACTGGCCCCCCAACCAGGAGAGATGTATTAATATAGCACCCCCCCAACCCCTGACCAGGAGAGATGTATCAATATAGCCCCAGGAATAAAAAGAAAACAAAGTAGATTGGTCCTTGCGTGGGGGTGTACTGGAATGTGGGACCTGCACAGTCCACATGCTCATGTGTGTGCCTGCAGAGGTGTGTGCATGCTTGTGTGTGTGTGTGTGTGTGTGTGTGTGTGTGTGTGTGTGTGTGAGTGAGTGAAGCATCTCTGTCCCTGGAGGACACCAGGGTGCTGGATCAATGGACTACACATCTCACAGTAGAAAAGGGGACCGATGCACCCTCCCGTGAAAATCACTGGGTGGCTCGTTTGGCTTCTCTGATGATCCATGTCAGTCCATCCCAGCCCCGCTATTCAGAGGCTCAGCAGCAGGCCCGGGTGTTCGAGCAAGGGTCAGGCCGTTTCAGCCAGGCTCGGGGAGAAGACCAGCTGAGATAATGAGCTCCTGCTCCTCACCGGGAACCTGGCGGGCAGGGGCCACACAGAACAAATGAGCTTGTCAATATCTGCCTCTCTAGATCCACCTGTCCAGGCGGTGAGTGTAGTATTTCTAGAGCCCTCTGCTCACCGCTGGTCCCTAAGGAACACCAGGACGCCGGGGTGATTGGCCTTGATGGAAGTGATATCTCACTGGGGCTAGTTTTTCTTATCTTTAGAAAAGGGAAAGTTTTTAGGTTTTTCCCTCAAGATCATCACCCTCTCTGTCTTGTTCATCTTGGCACATGCTCAGTCTTCTCTGCTGATGGGCAGGTGAGGTGGGTGAACCCAGGAGGAGTGGGGACGTGCCCTTCTCACTTCCACTCGTGGAGAGCTTTTGTGGGATGCTGGGGCCTCGGGGACACATCACCCAAATTCCAGCCCCTACCTCAGTGATCTGTGTGACTCCAGGCAAGTCACCAACCCCCCTGGCTCCTGCTCCTCTCACTCGTACAACGGGAGTCTGGATTAGGTTTTCTTTTAAGAAGTCTGGGTTTTCTTTTATGTTTTACACATTTGTAATAGGATAAAAATGAAGTAGGCCTCACTGAGTGACAGTTTGGCAAGAAGAAGGCAGTTGCTCTGAGTCCATGAGACCTGATGAGCATCCTTCCTCTAGCTGTGCGCTCAGGAGGCTCCTGGGGTCCATTAGCATCAAAAGGCAGGCGGGAGAGTTCAAGGCGAGCAACAGGTGAATTGGGAAGGGCCTGGCTTGCTGCATTCCTAAAATCCCAGAGGTGAGGGGGAAACCTCAACTGGAATTGTTGAGTAACCGACTGCAGCTTCAGTCACGTTGCACAGAGAAACTCGTGGACTCCTGCGTGGCAGGAGGAGTGTGCCACCTCTTTCAAATCAGTCGTTGGAGTGATGTGGGAATTGTTCCCTACAATGACCCAGGCATCTGGAAAGTTCTGTCCCCCTATACTTTAGCCCTGGGCATATCTGGTCTCTGGATCTGTCAGGCAGTCTGCCCTCTGCAAACTGGGGTCTTTGCCTGCAGTGCAGCCATGTTGAGTCCTTGTCATTTTCCCACCTCTAAACGGCGCTTTCCCAATGCGGCGTCACCACCGCTTGGTGTGCCTTTAAGTCAACTTAGTGGGCTGCCACCAACAAGGTCAAACATGGAACAGAATAAGAAAACATCTGCCCTAACCGGTTTGGCTCAGTGGATGGAGCGTCGGCCTGCGGACTGAAAGGTCCAGGGTTCGATTCCGGTCAAGGGCATGTGCCTTGGTTGTGGGCACATCCCCAGTGGGGGGTGTGCAGGAGGCAGCTGATCAATGTATCTCTCTCATCGATGTTTCTGACTCTCTATCCCTCTCCCTTCCTCTCTGTAAAAAATCAATAAAATATATTTTTTTTAAAAAAAAGAATAAGAAAACATCAGCGTGCATTGCAGGTAGCAAGGGGAAGGCATGTTTTTCTGAAAACTTTTGTTTTATCTTGGTTTGCAATGTGAGTAAGATCTCCTGGGTGGGTCTCAAAGCAGTTAAAACTGCTCTGTGTGGGATGGAGAATCTGAGGGGAAGGCAGGCAGAGGCTCTGAGTCTATGTTCCATGCTTCATGCATGTGTGTCATGACAGCTCCAAATACCACGGGGCTGTGCAAGTGCTGGGCCGAGGGGCCTGGGGTGTGTCCACTCAGCCCACGGGCTCCTGGCTGCCCAAGTGGCCCAGACCTCAGATCCCAGAGTCCTGCCACACTAATGCCTCCTCCTGTGGGAGGACAAATACCAGTCACTGGTCCTTTGGAGGCTGGCAAGTAGCTCTACACTTCCCTCTGTCCCTGCTTCTCTGGCTGTTTTCAAAACGGAGGAAGTTGAATCAAGGAGGAGTAAAATCAGAGAGAAGCAGCAGTGTGTGCTCAGCCTCAGGGTGAGTCATGTGTGGCAGGAATGGAGTCCATGTGCCCAGAATTTACTAACTAGAAGGAGCTGTGGAAACAGCCTGGTCTGCCCCATCACTTTGCAAAGAACCTGACATGTGGTGAAGTTACGGGCAAACAAGCACAGTAGCCAGTGTGAAGCCCAGGTTTTCAATCAGCAGAGCTCATGTTCCAGCCCCCACCGCCATCCCCACCGCCATCCCCATCCCCACCCCCATGTGCTGCCCTCATCCTGGCTGGAGAGTCCGTACTTTAGCAAATGGCTCCTAAGAACTTCAGGGTGAAAATATACACTCCTTAGAGCAGGGAATGCATGTAATACCCCCTGATACACGCACACATGCACCTCCAGCTGCCCCTCTTATCTTCCCTAGAAACAGCCGATCCCCTGATGTTCCCTCAGAGCAGAATGGCCGGGTCAGGTCCTATCCCAACAAGCAGGGCTAGCACCAGGAGGGCCAGCACCGGGGTGGCCAGAGGGTGGTGTTGAGGTGACAGGACAGCCTCTAGACCCCTTCCCTCTGCATTGCTCCCTAACACAGACCCTGTAGCCACAGCGTTCCACCCCTCCATACCTCTTGCCTCAGCCAAGAGAGAATAATAATAGGGAATAATAACAAAACAACAACAGTGGTGGTAATCAGAATAGTAATCATAGCCTATACCAGGCACCTGCTCAGGCACGTACATGAATGTTCTCAATCTTTACCCCTATGAGGTGGTGCTTTTGTTGTCGCCTGCTTTAACAGTAGACACAATGAGGCACAGGAAAGCTAAATAATTCATTGTCACACACTCCTTAGGATTCCAACCATGCTGCCTGGTGTGCAGCCCATTCCTAACCACTGCTCTACATCTGGCCCCGCTGTGGCCTGGTGCATGGCCCGGGGCAGCATAATGGGGCCTGAGCAACCTCTGCTGAAACCGCAGCACCAGCCATGCTGGCCATGCCCTGTCCTGGTTCTGTCATCCCATTTGTCCAAGGACACCTGCCGGCACCTCCCTGGCTGGGCCATGAGAGCAGGTGTGCAGCAGACAGACGGTAGGTGGATGCAGGCCATTGCTCTCCATCAGCCCCCTCCTGTGCTGAGGGCCAAGGGGGCTGGCGCCTCGTCCCCCGGATTGAGCAGTGAAGTCACTGGGCCTAGTCTCCCATAGCTCAAGAGAGAGAATCTTCCAAAGGATTTTAGGGTGAGTTTTGCAGGATGAGACCCTCATGTACAGCCTTAGGTCAGCCTGCTGGAGGGTTACATAGGGTGCGGGCTTCCCACGGAGCTATTTGGGGTCGGGCCTCCAGGTGAATTCTTCAAGGGGAGGTGACCCACCTCGCATCACAGGAAATGACTGGCCAGCTACAAAGCTCTGACGCCACTTAGCTGAGTGCTAGGACCAGCCCCGCTGGCTCCTTGAGTCTAGCTCACAGGGAAGCCCGCACATCTGCTGCAGGCTCACCGCTGCCCTGGGAACTGAAAGGGTTTTCCTGGAGGGGACACTGGAGCCAAAAGTCTGCAGAGTGGGTCCAGATGGCCACCTTCTCTCCCCAGGTCCCTCAGGTTCTGCCCCACCCACACTGGTGCCCAAACACCCTCTTCCTTCTCTTTCTACAGCCCCCTCCCTTCCCCAGAGGGAAACAGCAAGCTTACCTTTTGGAGTTTGCATTCCTCCTTCATCACTTTCTGAATGGGCAGGGGATAAGGTCGTGGAGAAAGAAGGAAAATCACTAGGAGGATACAGAAGTCCCCATTTAAACCCCAGCTGATGAAAGAATGCAGCTGACACAGCAGGAAAGCCAGATTAGTAACAAGTGAGAGGAAGATGATTTATGTGTTATGCCTGGGGACCCACAGAAACTTCCAGGTGTCACCTGGGCTGCCCAGTGATCTTTAGCAGCAATGAGTGCTGGAGACTGTCCTGAGGCCCCGCCCCTTATCTGCCTACCTGGTTTTAGGAGAATGCTTTTATCTACTCCCACCTGCATGGGGGCATCCAAAGCCTCTCTTCCCTTCCTGACTTCTCAACTTTCACCTTCGGATGGAAACAGGATATTGCATCCCTGAGAGAGAACACAGAGGGCATGCATGGCCACCAATCAGGATGCCTGGGCTGCAGCCTCCGTGCCCTTCCCTGCAGCCGTTGGGGCACATGCTTGTGTTCAGGCCTCTGAGTTTCAAGACAGAGATCTAGGGGCTTTTGAGCAGGAGAGAGCTCTCTTCTCTCTTCTCCTGAGCCTGGTGATGTGGGCATTGAGGGGAGGCTGCCCTGCCCACCTAGCCCCATCCTGGGCAGGCCTGCCCTCTCTGGCTTAGGACCACGCAGAGAGCAAAGGCAGTGCCGCTGGTGGAGGAGATGCTCAGGGTCAGCTCTCAGGGAGGAGGTTTCTGGTTATTGCATGCTGGAAGGTGCACTGGGTCAGCTAAGGGGTGTGTGTTTTATTAACGAGCTCTTTGACACTAGCTACCTGAACGGTGGGTCAGTGGTATGAGTGCTCAGCCCAAGAAATGAAGCAGTGGGGTCAAGGACAGACAGCACTCTGACCAAGTGGAGCTGGAGTCCACAGGTAAACCTACTGTGTGCAGAGCAACCACGTTGCAGTCATGATGCGGGGGGCGCTTCTCCTGGCCTTCCTGTTTGTCCGCTTGACTCAACAGACTGAGAAGTTTGAGAGCAGCCTGCCTGTGGCTCTGCATGCCTGGAATGCAGTGGTGGGTGCTACAAGGGAAAGAGCATGCTACAGAAGGGGCACTGGTGTTTTTGGCAGAGGGCATTCTGTGGAATCAGAAAGGCTGGCAGCCTGCAGCTGGATACAGCCACTCCCCATTGTAAATGCAATTGGGCAGATTAATAACAGGCCCACGAAAAGGCAAGGAGAGGCTCTGCAGGGCTCTGAGAACTTGGAGCATTTTATAAGCCTTTCTCTGCCTTCACGGTGGAGCCCTGGCCTTCTTCTCTCAGAAGAGTGCTGGCTACTTTATATAGATTCCTGTCTTCCCCCTGCTGCTGGGGTGTCTGTCACCTTTTACTTGTCACTGTTGTCGCAGATGCTGTCTGATGCCTCACCTGTTCAATGTTTTCTTTTTTAATTTTCTCTAAGTTTGAAAATGAATAATCTAGATTATTTTACTTGTGTGTAAAATAAAAATAAAAAGACATTGAGTGATTCAGTGAAAGTACTCAAGGGACTTTCAGAGTTACGTACACTAGCTTTGGTGTGTACACACTGAGATTTCTGTTAGCCCTTCCCACGTCATTTCCGGTGTTTTCTAGTGCTTGGCTGGGTTGGGAATATCTAAAACCAGCGGAAGTGCCGATAGGCAAGGGGTTATGAGCATGAGGATAACTGTTCACTTTTATACCCATTCACACTATCTTCTGAAGCCGCTCCGAGTTCTCCACATTGTGGCCCCCTGAGAGATGCCAGATATCTCCTGAAGAATTGTCTTTTCATTGGCAATTACTCTTGAAATTTGCAAGGACTTATAAGCTGGTTCAGGTGGTTGAGAAATCCATTTTCCCAAGGGCAGCAATAGGGCCAATTCATTCATTACCATTTTATCCACCCTTACTCCTCAACTGTGACCAAATTCAACCCTTCTCCTTCTTCCCAGGGTGGCCTCACTGTCTCCAAGCTCGTCTCTGCTGGCCTGCAATGCCCTTTCCCCGCTCCTATGTCTGAGTTCTCTACCTCCGTCAAGCCCTGGTTTAATCCCACTCCCCACATACTACCTCTTGCCCTTTCTCTGAATGCCTGTAACTCTAGCAGCTCATGTATTTATTCAACAGGTGTTACTTGAGCCTTTGGTACAGAAGCTATCCAGATTATTTCCCAATTCCACGTGTTTGTCTCGCGTACTCTACCAGCATCTCCATGTCTGGAAGAGGGTTCCCAACCTTGGTTTCACATGGGATTACCTGGAGAGGTTTGGGAACGCTGTTGCAAAGGCGGCACCCTAGATCATTAAATCTGACCCCAGCAGCACCGTTTCTTAACCTCCTATTTGAAATAATTGTGGATTTGCATGTCATTGAAAGAAATTGTACAGCAAGGTCCCTTATATCCTCCACTGTGTTTCTCCCCATGATATGTCTTTATATAACTGTAGTTCAATGTCACATGCGGACAGTTGACCCTGATACAATCCACCAAAGGCACCCATTCAGATTTCACCAGCTTTTTGTGTGCTCGTGTGTGTGCACGCACTCATGCGTGCGTGCATGTGTATGCAAGTAGTTAGCTCTATGCAATTTTATCACATGCATAGATTTGTGTAACTACCTTTTGATAGTGTCATTTTTCAAAGCTCCCAAGTGATCTCAGTGTGACCAAGGTTGAGAACAATGCTCTGTGAGCACCATTGAGTTTGCATTTGACGTGCCTAGCAAGTGATGTTCCCAATCTCCTTTCTTACTCGGAGTTTCTTCTCGAGACATGCAGTCAGTCCCATAGACATGCGAACCCACTGACACCCCACCCCCTGGCTGTGCTCACCCTCCAGCCAAAGCTCTCCCCCTTTCCCTCAGCCGGACACTTCACAGTGGGCCAGCGTGTGTCAGGTGGCTAGATCCCTCCTCTGGCCTGCCTGCACGGATAGCTATTTCCAGGGCTCAGGAATGAAAATGAAAATAGACCAAACAATGTGACAGTTTTGGTCTGCTATTTTTTCTTCCATGAACAGAATGTTCAGCATTATTTTTTTCTCTTTGTGCAATACTGCAAGAGAGGAGTGCTTTGCCCGGAATGCTGGCTTATGCTGTTTATGAGCCTGTAGCCTGCAGCAGGCTGTGCACAGGGAGCCTTCCCTGGGACTTGGAGGGTAACCGTGTTGGCGAAGAGTTGGCTCTGGCCACATCCCGGTGCTAATTGGGCTAGGAAGGAAATGGGCCACATGCATATGGATGGTCCTTCTTGTAGCTTCTCTTTGCCAGGAAGCTTTGTGATGCCTTTTGCCTGAAAGCTTTCAGGACTGGCCTGGCCCTCGTCTGGGAGCGGGCTGGAAGGAAGAGTGAGGGTGTCTGAGGCTGGGTCACATTTCATCTCAGAGGTCATCTACTGAATAGCTTAGGAGTGGTCGGCAAACTGCGGCTCGCGAGCCACATGCGGCTCGTGAGCTGCAATTTGCCACTCTGTTGACTAATGAGTTTGCTGACCACTGACCTAGACTCTCGATTCCAATAATTACAGGCTGTTGTTCCTTGTGATTAAGCCCCTACCAGTGGTCGGCAAACTCATTTGTCAACAGAGCGGCAAACCGTGGCTTGCGAACCGCAGTTTGCCGACCGCTAGAAAGACAGGCATCCTTATGTCCCAAGTTTGCTTTCCTCAAGACCCTGGAATTTGAGGGCTGAGATGGGCTGGCTGCAGAAAGCACAGTAGATTTTGAGGCTGGAAAGTAACAGGAAAATGCTCTTTTATATCCTGCTGGGGATAAAAAGGTTCATAATCGTCAGTGTCATATGGGAACTTAGAGAGAGTGGAGCCCATTATTACCTGAAAGACTTGATTCTGAGGACATTCATTCTTTCCCTTATTTAAGAAACATGTACGTGATCACTTCCTAAATTCTATAATTGTCTTACCGCTGAACTGTACAGCTGAAACTAATATAAAATAATGTTGAATGTCAATAATCATTGAAAAGTGAAGAGATGTAAAAGAAAACACATATGTCATCTTCCTCTCTGTGCTGCATACTGAGCTTGGTTCTGGGGACACAGAGATGTGGCTTTGTTTTTCTAGATGTGGCTTCATCTTATTTATTTATGTATTGCCTCCTGGGATGAGAGGGGACTGGAACTGGGCAAGGCGGGAAGTTGATCGTGTTGATGTTATCCATTTCACAGAAGCCCAGGAGGTTTAAGTGCAGAACAATCAGATTTTTAAAGCCATCTTCCTTGTTCTTCATGCTGTATGGAAATGTTCTAGGTTTTGATTGGGGTGTTGGTTACACAGGTGAATACATTTGTTAAAAGCTCATCAAAGTGTACACTTAAGATCTCCACATTTCACTGTGTAAATTTTACCTTGAAAATCACATTTCAAGTGGAAAAGAAGCAGTGAAGCCACAGTTCGGAGAAGGCAGCTTTAATCAGAAGAAAACTCAAACTTGAAATTTTACCCTAACAACATTTTCAGGGGCTGGTGCCCAGCAAACATTGTGGCCCGAAGCCCCTGCAGTGCAGGTGTGTGCCCTTCAGGGGACTCGCTCTGCCCTTGGCCTGGGTGTGCCTGCGCCTGCTTCTGGAACAGTTCTCCCACATTCCAATCAGGCCAGCATGGTCCTGCCTCCCCGATGAAGCCTTCTTGGATCTCTTCAGGCAGTATAAGTAACTTTTGCCCTTTTTTGCTTCACCTGAATTGAGTGTCTTACTATAATTTGACCCTTTATTACTCAGTGTCTTTTATTTTTATTTACTAAACTAGAGGCCTGGTGCATGAAATTCTTGCACGGGAGTGGGGGGTGGGGAGGTGTCTCTCAGCCTGGCCTGTGCCCTCTCGCAGTCCAGGACCCCTCATTCCTTACCACCTGCCTACTCGCTGCTCCTTACTGCTCGGCTCACTCCTCCTTAGCGCTGCTGCGGAGGCGGAAGAGCCTCCTGCCACCGCTGCTGCGCTTGCCAGCCATGAGCTCTTCTGCCTGAGCGGCGCTCCCCCTATGGGAGAACATTGACCACCAGGGGTCAGCTCCTACATTGAACGTCTGCCTCCTGGTGGTCAGTGTGCATCATAGCGACCGGTCATTCTGGTCGATCTGCCATAATGGTCACTTAGGCTTTTATTATATAGATTAGTTACTATATTTAAAGAGCCAGGCACAGAGTAAGTACTCAATACATGATCACTGTTTTTGTGGTTATATTTTATGCTTCTGATCAGTCTCCCTAGGGTCTGTGTCCTTGACTTATATACAAGTCCAGCAAGGGCTGGGCTGTGTCCCTTTGGTGGCCAGCATGGTGCTGGACACGTGTGCTCATTGAAATCTTTACAGATGTGTGAACTCCAGACAAACTCTAGGCCCACGTATACGGGGACTTTGACTACATCAGAGACGTGACTGAGGAACATTCTAGCAGAGACTTCTGAACTTAGATGCAGCACCAACCCTGTGGCTTGGGGAGGGAGGGCACACTGAGATTCTAAAACCTTTCTCCAGCCCCACACTTTGGAGACCTGGAGAAAAGCCTAGCACAGGAGCAGAGGCCATGGCCCCAGAGTATCTGTTCCTTGTGGATGGTCTCTTGAGTCTTTTGTGGCACCCCAGGGTGGGGCAATGAGATGCCACTTGATGACAACAGCCCTGCCTTTCCAAGTGACAGTAAGCAAAGGGGCAGCATGACAATGACACCTGCTCATCAGCCCTGCCCACCTGGTGCCTGCTAGGGCTGGGCCACCCTGCTCATTAGGTTCAAATCTGTTCCCATCAGCCTGCCTGCAGCTGATGCTCATTAATCCTGGAGCCCTGAGTCTGGTGGGCTGAAAGAAGCTGAGCTTTTAGAAGCATTTATGGCAATGGCCTTGGCGAGAGCTGCTAGATTGATTTATAATTGGGCTGAGGGGCATCCCTGTGTCCCTAGGGTCCAGGCTCCAAACTAGGCCAGTCCAGGAGGATGGCTGTGGCTCCCAGACTTTCTGAAAAGGAGCGATGCAGGGATGAGGTTCCTGCCAGGCCAGCATGTGGCAGCTCCGATTCCAGCACACCCCAGGGGCTGCCTGGCTCCCCTTGTCCGCACCCCAGCATGTGCTTCCTTGTTTGGGAGACTCAATAGAACCTGCCCTGGTGAGGGCACGGTACCCTAGGGAGGGCAGGACTCTTATCAGGGTCTTCACTGGCCGACACTGGGAGTCAGCCTTCTGAACTCACAGTTTTGCAGGAGAATAACAATATAAAAATAGCAGGTGATAGGATTGATCGCTTACTATCGCCTTGGCATTGAGCTGAAGGCTTCATGCGTATTATGTCATTTAATAAGTAAGAACTGTTATCAGGCCCATTTTGCAAATTAGGAAACTGAGGACAGAAGGTTAAATAACCTGCTCAAGGACACACCTGCATAGAGGCAGAGCTCAGCTTTGGACCAGGTAGCCAGGCACAGCACTTGGCCAGGCTGGATCTGGTGGGTGTCAGATGCTGGGAGCCTCCACAATGAGATGGGAGGTCGGACCTGATGGAAGAGAAGGTGGTTGGGAGTCAAGAATTCCAATGTCATCCCAGCTATGAAGCAAGCAGCCATGTGATGTAAAATATATAACCTCCCTGCTCTGTGCCCTCAGCCAAAACAGCATACTATAATGAGTTGTTTTTAAAAATAAAAATACCAGCCTGCAGCATATGTGAAAACACTTAGGAAAAGTGAATAATGACAGCAGGAAGGCCCCACTGTTGAGAGCACTCTGAGGACAGCGGCACATTTCGGTGGCAGGACAGTGGGCATCTGAGGGCTGGGCACTGTTTTATCCTTTGCCAGGGTGAATGCCGCAGTCTCTTCCTCTTCTTTCCCGTAATGAGGATGACATGCACTTTCAGGACACGCAGGTCTGCTCACCAGTCGGGGGGATCCTTCCTCCCTCCTGGCAGAGCTTTCATGAGTGTGGGAAGCTCCCCTCACTCCCAGTCCCCCAATTCTTCCAATTCCTTCTCTCTCTCTCTCTCTCTCTCTCTCTCTCTCCCCCTCCATCCCTTCCTCTTTCCCTCCCTTTCCCCCTCCCTCCCCATTTTTCTGCTGGTTCACCCTCATCAAAGACAGATTTTGGTATCCAAACTGTGAGCCCAACTGCCTCCATTGCTGCAGGTTTCAGAGCAGCCGCGTGAAGGTAGCGCTTTTTATGGCACCAGAAGCGGCTGATGCATAATTCAACAAACAATCCAGAAATGCATCAGAATCCAAATTACTCACATCAGAGGGATTTTGATGTTAAACACCGTCTCTTAAAACCCTCTCCATTCATGCCCGTCCCTGCGCTTTTATCTTGCAATGTTTGTAAAAAATTTGGGAAGACTGGGCTGCAGAAAGGAGTCTCAGGCTAAAACTGGGGCTGCGTGTCCCTGTGGAACCCCCATGCCCGGGCCAGCTGTCAGTGGCAGGTGCGTGGGGCTGGGTCTTGGGGCTGGATTCCCCCAGGTCCCAGGTGGGTATGGGCCAGGCTAGCCTGGGCGTCTTCAGTCCTTTTAGAAGGTTCACCCCCCACAAAAGCAGGGCCTGCCCTGAAGAAGGCAGCTTCCAGGTGACGGTGGAGGTGGAGGGGCTGGGCTGCATCCTGGTGAAGCACACAGGCTTTGCACAGGGACACTGGGGTTCAGTTTGGTTCTGGTGCTAATCACCTGCTTGACCTTGGGTGTGTTACTTGACTCCACTGTGCCTTTCTTTGCTTATCTGTAAAGGGTGGGAAATAATGGTGTTCATCTCACAGCACTGTTATGAAAACTGGAGTTAACATGTATGAGCGCTACATAAACGATGGCTATTATTATTATTCTAGAAACTGCCATTGATGTCTAGGGAACCCTGGGGTTTCCCCATTGCAAAGCTCTCTGATGCTGTCCAGCAGCACATCAGGGCCCCATAACCAGATATGAGCTCTATGCTTGGAAGCGCCTGGCTGCCATTAATACTTGGGAAATAACTTTCTGCCCATAGCTCACTGCTGCATTCCTCAGAGTCTCTCCGGGTTCTTCCCTCCCAAGGTTTTTATGGTTTCCTCTTCACATAGGTCCTCAGAATCTGAAGAAATTTCCCATCCATCTCACCTATACCTCCATCTCCCTCTCTGCGTGGACAGCCACCAGCCAGCCTGGTCCTGTCCTCAGTGCTGCCACTAGCCTCTGTGAGCCCACTGCCTTGCGTCTTGCAGCAGACACACTCACTGAGAGGCTGGAGGGCTGCTGTGACGGCTTGCTCTTCAGCCTGGCCCTGATGTCTGAGTGTTGCCTTCGCTATTTCCATGAGTGAAAAGTGGGGTTATCTGATCGATAGCCCTTGTGGCTGCTTGTTAGTAGTTGGGGTTGTTGCCCATTAGCTGTGGGGCTGCAGATAGGCACAGTTTCACCTCGGCTGACTGTGCAGCCGACCCCAGCCCCCTGAAAGGCAGGGCCGTGTTTGTAGGGGATGTGGGCTCAGGTCCCCAGAGGCTGAGAATTCCCAGAGCTGGACCCGGAGCTCACTGGGCTGGCGGCTCTGAGACACAGATGGCCGGGGAGGACTCTGGCTCAGCCGAGGGAGATTGTAGGAGCAGAGGAAGGGCGGGAGTTCAGAGGAGGACTGAAAACGCAGTGGGTGGACCAGCTGCTTCCTGGTGATGAATCCCAGGGCAGGGGCAGTGGGAAGTGGGGAGAGCACTTCATGAATCCTCATGATTACTTCCTCGGTTCAGTGTGGCCCTGCTTTATACCAGTTCAGTCTTACTTCCATGTTGCATGCAATGTGCCTTGTAAATAATGGCTAACTTTAGCACAGAGAGGTGAGGGAATTCACCCAATGTCACACAGCAGTTTAATGGAGGAGTAGAAATGATGATGCGGTTCTCTACTTTCAAAGCCCTGTACACTATCCTGACAGTGAGGCTCTTTGACTCTGACAGCAGGGACACCCAGGTCAGGGGGATGGAGCAACTTGACCAATGTCACACAGCTCATGAGTGGCAGAGTTGGGACTAGAACCCAGGTTTCCTAACTCTGAGTCTATGTTTGTGTCACCTCTCACCCCTAATCACTTTCACTGGTCTCTTCACCTGCTCTCCTCATTAGCTAGGGAGGAGGGTCCTCCTAGGGACTGGCATCTGCTTATGCCATCTGCACCGAAAGTGGCCTGGTGTCTCAAGGGGGTAGCATGGAGGCAGCCCTACAAGCTGGGCATCACTTCAGAGGGAATCCATCCCCTCCCAGCACACGGGCTGAATGGAAGAACAGGCTTTGCACAGCCACAAACTGCTCCCCACTCTCCCCCATCCCCCCAGCCCCATGTGTCCTGGGTCTCAGCCAGGGCTTGGAACTAAATGCATTCTGGATGGCTGCTAGCCAGGCAGACACCCAGGTTGTCAGGGGAGTAGGGAGGGTCAGACAGAGATGCCAGTTAGCATGAAGGGGGAAAACAGGGATGGGTGTAAATTAGTGGCCTGTGTCTCAAAAGCTCTGTGCCCAGAATCTGTAATGGGCCTCACCATAAGTTGGCTGAGGATTCTGGAGTATAACACAACTCTCCTTCCGAACCCGGCCCTGCCTTTCCCATTAACACTGAGGCTGGCACGGGTCAGTGTCCTGGTACCTGCCACCCTCCTAGCTGCATCCATGCTGAGCTTGTTATAAGCCTCCCATGGCTCCAGGCTCCCCTGCTCCCACGTGCAGTCACGTGCCTCTTCTGTGGACTGGACAGCCCCTCCACTTGCACGTTTGGATCTCTCCTCCTAGTCTGAGTGTTTCTAGAGGGTCAGGGCTGTGTCTTGCTTGCCTCTGGATTCCCAGTGCCAAGTACAGCAGCACAGGGCAGGTGCTCAATAAATATTTCTCAGATGAATGAATGAATGAATGAATGAATAAGTGCATGAGTGTTTAGCTAACAAAATTAGGACCTGAGAGATGGAGCTGACTGGGGCTTCTTTCAGCCATAACCAGCCCTGCCCAGCACTGATCTGTGGGATTGCTTGCTCTCCACATGTTGGTCTGACATCTGGGTCAGAGTCCAGTGCCCCAACTCTGACCTGTGGGCCCTTGAGGCTAGAACCCATTCGATCGACTACTAAGCGCCAGGCAGCCTTGGGTGCTGGGCTGATAATACGGTAAAAGCAATGGTTTCTCTGACCTTGAGGGGATCGCATCCTGGGTGGGGGTCCAACACAGAAACCACCTGTTATAGAGTTTCAGCAGAGGGGTTCACCAACCGCTGGGGGAGCCAGCGGGGAGGGAGGCTCTTCTTGGGAGGCTGGGCTGGGTTGGGAAGTGGTGCTGACGAAGAAGGGGAGATGGAGCTAGACCTGGAAGTGAAGGTAAACTTTCCAGACAAAAAATGGGGGAGGGAGAGCACAGCATGAGCCAAGAGGGAGGAGTGAATGGACAGCCTGGATGGAGAACAGCTATAGTTTTCTTTGGCCGGAGTGTGGCCTGAGGAGGGTGGGTCCGGGCACGGCTGGAGAGGCCATTGTGAAGTGCCTCCCTGCTAACCCAAGAAAAGCTCCTTCTGTGGGCCTGACCACCAGGCAAGTGAGAGGGTCGGCATATCCTGGGACTGCAGGATTTCCTGGGAGTGATCACATCGTGTCTATTGACCAGCCCGGGCCCAGCAGGATGCCAGCGTCTGTTTCCACGCCCTGGTTCCAGGCACCTGGAGCTGTGCGGTGACCAGGACAACCCTGGTTTGCAGGTTCACACAGCCTCCACAAGCAGGGCTCCTCAGGATAGTCTGGAGGAGGCTGAATGCTGGCTGTTGCCACAGTAACTGAAGGAACGCGGCAACAGGCGATGCCTGGCTCCCCACCTCGCCACGGGAGGGCCCTGAGGCCAGACAGGAGCTGCCAGGGCCTCTGGGCACCTGTGCCTTCTGGGGCATTGGCTCCCCAGGTGATAGGTGAGGCTCTTTCCAGCTTCGAGAATCAGGATCTTGGAGACCTGGGAACCCCAGGGCGTGGTTTCCCTGGAAGAATCAGGACAGGCTGAGAGAAACATCTTCATCTGCATCTGAGAGAATGAACCAGAAGACAAGTTACAGCCCAATAAGACCAGGTTCACAGTCAGGTGCTGTAGGAGGGCTAGTTAGCTTTCGCCCTTGGTGGGTTCCTTTCTTCCTTCACACCTTCACTTCTCACGCATTCATTCCCTTGTTTCTGTGGTGAATAATTATTGTGTCGGTTGTGTGCAGGCACAGGGCTCTGCCTCTGGTGCTCCCCTGTGCTCTGGCTGGGACATAATCACCTTCCCAGGATGGTAACCATGTGTGGGAGGACAGCAGAAACAAGGTCTGTCTCCCTTTGTTCTGCTCGGATGGAGAAGGACAGGGCGAAAGGGAAGCATCCTTGGACTGGCAGCTCTTGGGAGAAATGGCTCAAGCTCCCTCTCCAGGCTCGTCCCCACTCCACAGTCTCCTCTTTCATTGGCCTTTGAGTTGCCAGGAAAGATTTTCCCTTCTTACTATAGGCATCATCTTCTGAGATGAAAACATGGAAGGAGAAAGGGAAAGCTTTTGCCCGTCTCATGCCCGCCCATGTGAGGAAGTAAAGGGTAAACTGGACTCTCAGGAAGTCCCACGAGCATGTGAAATGCTGGGTGTGGACGGGCATTTCTCAGGAAACCCTGACGGTGGGGTGCTGCTGGTGAGAAAGGGGGTGAGAATGCATGGATCATGCTGTGACTCACATGAGCTCACTCTGTCCAGAGGAAAAGTTAGTGCTGGCTGTATGCCTCTGGGCCCTTCTTTTTGAGGTCGCTGTCACCTCCTGCTGGGGCTCTGGGGCGGCATCACCTCTGCTCCAAGCTGCTTGTCACAGCTCCTGTGATTCAGGCTCCTCTCATATGTTTAGCCCTTGACATAAAGAAGCCCCACTTTGAATCACAAGAATAATAAAGGCTGATCCTCCCTAGAATGTCCCAAAACTGGAAGGAAGACGTGATGGTGGCTGACCTGAGAAACTCCGGGCTTGAGCGGGTCCTGAATTCACAATCCAGTCAATTCAGTCCTGCTTTGGCCACCTTGGAAGCCCGTGTGGCCCCAACAAGGGCCCCTAGGCCTCTGAGACCCCTTAGAGAAGTAATAGGGCAAAACTCCTCACGACTTATTCTCCAAAGAGTTGGGTGGCTGGAGCCTTTAGTTGGGTAGTTGAAAATACATGGTCAGGACCAGAAGAAATACATTACCAAGAGGACCATTTTTTTTTTCTGAACCAAAACTGAGAGTTGGGGTGGACTGTTAGGACATAATATCGAGTAACAAAATTGTCTCCATGGTGGAGTGTCTGGGGACTGGGATTATATGAATGCTTGACTCACAAATCCACTGATTTCCTTTTCATTATCTTGGGCAGCAACACAAACAAGCTGGATAACCTTGGGCAAGACACTCAGCCACTTAGGACCTCAGCTTTGAGGGTCTCCCGACTCTGTGAATCGATGATTTCAGGTAGGAGAGGAGAGGACCCTGTAAGGCTCAGGCTGATGTGAGTGTAACAGTGCAGGTGGGACGTGAAGGGGGGGGAGGGGGGCAGAGGCGGCACTCAGGAAGGAGATCCCAGGAATGGCTGTACCAGAAAAGAATTTCCCTTCTTACAATAGGCATTGCTTTGGGAGATTAAAACACAGAAGGAGAAAGGGACTGAAATGGGGTTTCCAGTGAGTCAGTGCAAATCTCTTCGTGATGTGCCTGGTTGTTGGACTAATGGGGCTGTGACTCCTGTCCTCCTCACATGCAGGTTCAATGTGTTAATTAAGGACTGATGCTGCTCCTCAGCAGGAATTGATTGAAGCAGGTCTGCAGCCCCAGACAGAGGCACAGACACGCTGGGCTGGAGAAGGGGGTACAGAAAGCAGCTCCGGGGCTGCCAGCCTCTCTGGCACTCTGCTGGAGACAGAGCCGGGCGCACAGAGCCCATAATGGCCAAGCAGATTAGAAACATGGTTCCAGCGGAGGGCGCAGAGCCCTGGGGAAAGAATCAAACTCCTTGCAGCTAGTCAAGCAGCTAAGCAGACAAGATCTACATAAACAGGTGCTGTCTCCAGTCTTACCCCTCCCCCACTCCATTTCGGAATCAGGTTGTCTCCTCCAACATCCTGACCTTGGACTCCCTACCTGACCCCCATGAAGTGCCAGGTTTCCCAGTATCAGATCCGCAAGCACCTCTAGCCCTTGGTGCTCACTCTCTGAGCCTTTGGGCCCATCTTAGAGCCGGCGAGCAGGGGCAGTGTTCTCCGGTGGCCTAGTAATCCAGCCACAGATGGGTTCTGCAGCCTCTCGGCCTTTCTTCTCCACCCTTGCCCAGTTGCCCAACACCCAAGAAATCTTCAGCCTGAAGACTCTACCGAGTTTTACACTCACCTTCCACTCCCCAACTTAGTCAGGATGCTTCCACATTAAACATCTCCTGCAGTCAAAGACGTGGTATAGGCTGTATGTGGAGAAAACATTTGTAATCCATTAAGGTATGAGCCTGGTCTGTCCCAATGCTTCTCTGATTTTAACATGCACTGGGACAGACCAAATTCACATGTTAATAGATTACAAATATCTAATTTTAAATCACCTGAAGATTATATGCAAATGCAGATTCCAATTCTGTAGCTCTGGAGGGTGTGGGGGAGGCACTGAGCTTCTAATGATGCTGATGCTGCAGGTGATGCTGATGAGCTTGGTCCTCAAACCACACTTTGAGTAGCACAGGTATAGGCCAGTGCTCTTCCACATGTGGTCTGTGGAGAGTTTGCTAATGGTCTCTAACAAGATAGATGCAGACACTGAGGGTGAGCATTTAGAAGTTTATTTAGCAATCAGTATTGCTGTAACATTGCAGAATGAATTTGCATTTTGCATTTTTTAATTTTATTTTTCTAGTAATTTGTGTTTATGGTGGTAAATGACAAAAGCATCTGTTTACAATGTATTAGAAATTTTACAGAATGTCTGTTCAGCACGGATAGTGTAAGAAGCAATGGACTAGCTGACTCCTGACACGCTGCAGCTCATGCACAAAAATGTCCTGCTGTGGGGACTGACCCTGGTGGCAAGCGGTCCCTACAGAGGCCCCCCCAGCCCGGTCCTCGCATTTGCTCACCTGGCCTGTTTTCCAGGCTCAGTGCAGTGTTTTCTTTCCCAGGCAGGATTCTGGGTATTTCACACAAAGGTTGAATGTATCGGCAGAGTTTAGCCTATGATCATGCCAGGAAATGCCAACTAAGAAGAGAGATTGGCAGCTGGGGAGCCTCTGAGGGCACAGGACTGGGCAGCCCACTCCCTTCGTTCCTAAGCAGAATTTGACTCTGCTGAGGCAACCACCTGCCTCACTTCTGAGAAAGCAAAAAGCACGGCTGCAAACTGGCCAGTGAGAAGGCTTCCTGCCTTGCGTGCCCACGGGGGAGGGCTGGGTGTTAATGAACCCGAGTGCAGTCACAACAGGAACGGGGCCAGCTGGAGCCCGCCCATGCTTGACCCGCGGTCATTTGGCAGGACCCAGACTGCTGGAGGAGTGGTCACAGATGAAAACACAGTCTGGCTTTCTCCCTGCAGAGGCGGTCTCTGTTGTTCTTGGCCCACTGCGGGCTGTCACACATGCTGGACAAGGCTTGTGGGGATAGTCCCCGGGGGGCAGGAGAGGCAGGGCTCAGTTCACATCGCGCCTTCTTTCTTCCATCCCACACAGTTGGTGCCTGGTCCAATGTTGGGAGGCTCATGGGCCCCTAAGTCCCCACCAATGCCTTTTCATGGATTGCTTTTATACAGTTGAAGCATGTGGTAATCCCTCAACTAGAGAGGATCTGGGAAACACCTCACCACCTTTACTAAATGTTAATTAGGTTTGAAGATCACAGAGAAAAGGGGTTGACATGGAGTAACCATGTGTTGAATGATCTTCTTACATCCCGTGGAAATTAGCCACTTCGGTGTTCAAAGGGGTATGATTTCAGCTAAGCTGGATTTAATTGAATTGGGTAGATTTTGATTTGTGCCTGTGACTTATGGGTTGACCTGAAGCTGCTTAACTTTCAATTTGTGTAATTGGTTAGTGAGATGCTAGGTTGGCTATAGGAGGAGTTGTCATTGAGAGAGAGAGAGAGAGAGAGAGAGAGAGAGAGAGAGAGAGAGAGAGAGAGATGACTTCCCCACCAGAATACAGCTATCTCTCAGACCTTGCTCTATCAGTGCGCTCACCTTTGTAAAAAGAGGGGACATGATAAGGTGGGACTTTTGAGCTGTTCTTCCAGGGATGGGGATGAGCTCACCTCCCCTGGTCGCCCCCTTCTATATAAGATAAATGCCACTGCACACTTTCCTGAGACAGGTGCATGGAGCCAGGGATGGTGTTCAGGGCCAGGGAACCAAAGCAAAGCTATTCGGTTAATCCACACTTTGGACCCATGACTGTGGACTCATCAGTCCCATCCCCTTGCCATTGAGCCTCTTAGCATATTTTGTGAAAGTGAACTTTAACACTCATGTCCAGGCATCCTCAAACTTTTTAAACAGGGGGCCAGTTCACTGTCCCTCAGACCATTGGAGGGCCGGACTATAGTTAAAAAAAACAACAACTATGAACAAATTCCTATGTGCACTGTGGGCCCAGGATGAGTCGGCTGCTAAGCAGGACAGGCAGCAGCACCCGGCGGGCCAGATAAATGTCCTCGGCGGGCCGCATGTGGCCCACGGGCCGAAGTTTGAGGACCCCTGCCATGTCTATAGGAAGGGGAAGAGGAAGAAGGGCCTGTGTGGCCACATCTCCTGCAGCATGGTCCAAACCTGTTAAGACACTAAATGGATTCACCTTGTTTAGCTGCCTGGTACTAGCCTCTTCCCTACCCCCCAGCCATGATGGGGCCCCAGGTTCCTCAAAGTAAATGCCCATGGCAACAATTACTCTGCAAACCTTGCTCTCTGGCTGGAATAAACCGAGAGACACCTGAGAGCCATGTGGGCTTGTTTAGCATGTTGTCTGCATTGGATGTTGGGAAATGGGAAGAGAGGAGTCAGCATCTTCTCATTGTGACCCCAGCCAGACATTAGAGCTCATCTCCTGCCACCCAAGTCCCTGGGGAAAAAGACTTCTGAGAGCATCTGCCCAGTGAGCCTGGTTGGGTAGTTGGTCTCTCTTTGCTGCCCCAGATACCCTGTGGGCACTCCTGCGCACTGGAGGTCAGGGATAGTTAACTTTCCCTGTGCATCACTTGTGAGCTTCAGCAAAACTAACTGAGTCCCCCACGGGAATACAGCTTTCTCTTAGACCTTGCTTACATCTTTCCTGATACAAGAGGGTAAGTTAATGTTTATTTCTCCACTTCTACCATCAAAATCACCTGGGCACTGTGTGTGTGTGTGTGTGTGTGTGTGTGTGTGTGTGTGTGAGAAGCCCGCCTTATTGTAGCATTAATAATTAACTCAGTGCTCAGAACTATACCCATCTCTGTAGTAAGAGAGAAAGTAGGTGCCAGATCATGCTAAGGCTGATCATATATGCTAAAAAGCTCTGCTCGCATCAGGAGTAGGAGGGAAGCATGAGAAAAGCTATCGGTGTCACTTAGTCTCCTTTCCTTAAAATTTGGGCTGCAACTGGGCAGGCTGCATCTCCTGCATGACCAGTATCCAGCACAATCCCATAATTCTCAATCAGGAAGGCCAGGAGGAGGGGGAGGGGAGGAAGAAGGGGAGAACACTTGGTGTTGTATGCTCCCATGATTTCTACTAGTTCACTGGTAAATAAAATGTGGTAAAAATGCATGCAGGCAAAATTCAAAGCTAGAGACTGATCTAGTAATCTGATTACTTGAATAGCAGTGAAAATCCTGCAGATTCATTCTCTTGTTAAGAACCCTATACTGGCCCCCAGTGGTTCCTGTGGGATGCTCAGTGGTGCAGTGATGGGTGGTCCAAGGGTCCCTGGTTTGTGGGAGGTGATGGGTAAGGGACTTCTTGAGAAGCGCTGTCTGGGTGGTTGCTCCAGAGTTGGGGCTGGAAGTGAGTTCCAAAACTAGAGATTTCATGAAAGGGGTACCTTCTCTGGGCCACACTGTCACTATCTGGGCTTAGAGGCTTGTGACAGCCCATCTGAGCCTGCACAGGGACTTACAGGTAGACAGGGACTTGGAAGGAGTCAGAAAGCATTGTAAACAGCCCTTCAGAAACGAGCCCATGCGTGCGCTGTGAGACTGGCTCTATTTGTGTTGAAGCTTGGCTGCTGGGAATTCTAACTGGTATACACTGTTGGGAAACAATTTGTAAATATTTAGCAAGAGCTTTGAGAAGATTCAGGCCTTTGAACTAGCGATAATTTTTTTATAGGAAACAACTGAAAATTTTTAAAAAATGGTGCTAATCACCAAGATACATATTTCAGCATTGTTTAGCTAAATTGGAATGGATCTAACTACCCATTCATAGGGGAATGGTTAGGTAAATTTGGCATACCATGTAGCCATTTAAAATGCATTTTATAAAGGCCGGTATTGCAACTGATTCTTGTTTGATAACATTAAGTGGAAAAGCATGATACAATTGAAACTTTACAATGCACACAACGAAAACTGGAAAGAAATCCACCCAAAATGCTAACAATAGTTATGCTTGGAAAGTGGGACTAGATGTGATTTGTTTTTTCTGTTTATCTACATTTTTCTAAACTTTTTTTTCAAAGAGACTGTATTGCTTTTATAATAGAAAAGTAAAAATTTTTAAATAGGAAGAATCCCAAAGAGAGTTTTAAGATAGCATCTAGGTCTGAGAGCAGAGGGAATTCAAAATATCAGTGTTCAACCAAAGGTCTGCAGCCAGCCAGCCAATTAACACAGTGGGGAGGGGTCTGTTCCGAGTGGGTCAAGCGGTTTGCATGGTGGCTGGACCATCTCATCACACATGCCACGCGTGGGTCTCAGAGAGGTGGCATGTGGGTAGAGGGTCAGCATGAGGCTCCCCCCACTGCTGGGATAAATCCAACAGCCAATTAGAATAAAGGGCTTCGTAGAAAGAATGCATCCTATTTTGAATTAAGGATGATACAGAAGTGCAAAGGAAAATTTTAGCCCAAAAGAACTTGCAAAATACCATTAAGACACAAAACAGTTCATGAGCATAACTGCACTTGTATACACATAGTATATAAATATACACACATATATGCACATTCAAATACATACTGCAAACACTCTATCAAATATATTGATAGCTCTGACAATATGTGATAATTGGAAATGGAAAATAAGCACTTAGGTGTTATGTTAGTAGCATTGTCTTTGAATACAAAGGACAGCATATCATTGCAGATAATTCCAACAGCAATAACAATGATTGCAGGCCATACCGATACACTCTCTGTCATTAATGAGCTGATGTTCCAGCAATTTCCATTTGCAAAATGTCACACATAGCAATTTTAAAATCTTGATTATTTTGCCAAAATTGAGTCAGCAAGCTTAAGGGCGAATAGCTCCTGGAGGCTTGGGAGACCCTGCCACAGGGATCTTGTGTTTGGTTCTCACCAGGTGATCCCTCCAGGTGAGTTTGAACAGCCCTCCTCCTCCCTCCCACTTCACTTGGCATAGAGCAGGCTGCATAACAGACTGGGAGCCAGCAGCGGCGTGTTCTGGCTTCTGTGCTGCACTGCTCAGCTGGTCAAATACTGCCTGGGCAGCAAGACAAACAACCGTGAAAGGCGCTCGCTGGAGTCTGGGACATGTTCTGTCCCCAGAGATCAGCTGTGGTCTTAACTCTCTTTCTGATTCCTCTTCTTGGATGTCTTGGGGCTTCAGCGAACGAAGGGAACTTCAACCTATTTGCTTAGTCCAAGAAGACAAATGGACAAATGCAGGCGACTCCTTAGAGAGCACACCTAGGTGTCTACCCTTATATCCTGTACAGAAAAGAGACCCCCCTGACTTCCTTTCCCCCTTCTCCCTTGTGTTTCCTCACCCTGGGATTTATTTTGCTTTTCCTTCCTCAAAGCAAGCAAGCAAATAGAAGTGTAATTGATTGAGAGAAGCTGCAATAACTAACAGTTCTGGTTGGAATCTCTCTCGGCCAGGAAGCCTTGGGAGGTTCTGAGGGGAGGTGATCCGAGTGGCATCCAGGCCCCTCTGGCTCCTACCCTGGAGGGGCTGCAGACTACGGGTGGGGGGGGGCGCCCACAGAGTGGCATGACCACCTGGCCATGTCGGGGTCCTCCACTAGAGGCCAGTGCCCTGGGAGAATGGTGCACAATCGTGGAAAGTTCTCTGTTCTCATCTGATTTGGTTCACACCAGCTGGGGTCTACACATTCACCCCAAAGGTGTGAGTGTGCAGAAGAATCGGGGCTAGTGGTGTAAATCCTTTGCCTTATTAATATCGATGCCAGATGTTACCAGACTGTGTTCAACACAGCTATAATGCCACTTGAAATATAAATGCCTATTTTCATATAAAAGATTATCTGGTCAAACTGGGAAATGATTTGCTGTGCGCCTAAGTATATGAACATGCCTGAGACATCTAGCAGAAAAACTTTGTATTTTGCATTTATTTGCTCCAAATTTATTTGGCCATGGGAGCACATTCTGGATGACCTTGGTTGTTGTTGTTTTAAAACACACACATATTACAGCCGTCCCCTCCCACACACCCCAATACATAAAGGAAGACACAATGAAATTGGAGATGTAGGCCTGAATGCTGTTTCTGCTTCTTGCCAGCTGAGAGACTTTGCAGGGGTCTCTGAGCTTGGTTCCTCATCTATAACAAGGATTAAAACCAACCCCCAGTTGCATGTGTTATTATTGTGTGTAAGGATGCCTATCAAGTGCTTGGAACCTAGGAGACTCTCTCTGATCTCATATTGAAACTGAATATAAATATAACCCACGGCAGATAAAATTACCTTGGAGCTAAGCAGAACTGATTCAGATCCACTTCGGAAACGTGAGTATCCAGCTCAGGAGACTTCCGCACTGGCCTGGGTAACATGATCCCCTGCCTTCTTCCTAACCTTGGCCATAGGAAGGCCTTCCTGGTACCCCACCAAGCTCACTGTATTTGGAATTAATGCCATCCCCCTCCCCCCCCGCCCCCACCACCCCCCAGCAGTGGCTGCTGGGCCAGTGGCATCAGCATCACCTGGGAATTTGTTAGACACACACATTCCAGACCCAGATTACAGAGTCAGGTTCTCTGGAGTCGGGGACCAGCCATCAGGGTTTTAGCAAGTTGCCCAGGTGATACTGATGCGCACAGGTTTGAAAACCGCTGCCCTAAAACATTGTCTATCTTGACTTTGCCAAGAACCATCAGCGCTCACTCCCACATGCCTTCCCCTAAAACTTACATCTGTCTTAACGCCTTCTCAGCCTCCCTGGGGAGGACTGCTGTCTATTTCCTGGGTTCTCAGCATGGTGGCAGGTTTCTTAAAATCAGGGCCACGAAATATCCAAGGTTGGCAATTCTTCATGCTTAGGCTCCTGCTTCAGGGCCACATCTCCTCCTCTGCTCCCTGCGCGCCTCACCCCACATCTCTGGGCAGGTCCTCAGATCCACCCATCTGTTTTCAGCGCCAAGTTCCTGCCAGGGCCCAGGCGGTTGAGCCAAGAGGGCTTAGTGTTGCAGTGAAGCCCTCCCTGTGGGAGAAGTGTTGGATAAATATGCCTCCGGGTGTTACCACGTGCCTGGCACCACCCTTTATCACTCTTTATGCTGACCTGACCTGACTGTAACACTGCAGATTCCACAGGCTGCTCTCTGCAGCGAGTTGGGCAACAGATAACAACTGCCTGAGGGTTCTTTCGTATTTTAGTTCATTAAAAAAGTTGTCTGTGGTTCCCAGAAGGCCCAGGGGGTGGGGCTGTTTCTTCTCCCGGAATCCCATATGGGCCAGTTTCAGCAGCTCTCAGCCAATTCCCAACTCACAGGTAAGTCAACACCTTTGTATTATATGGTGAGCCCTATCTCAGTGTGCGTGAGCGTGTGTGCGTGTGTGCGTGTGTGCGTGTGTGTGTGTGTGTGTGTGTGTGTGTGTGTGTGTAGGGGAGATGGTAGTGGCTGGTTCCAAGATCGTGTGCACAGTAGTAAAGGTCAGGCAAGAATTAAATAACTGCCTGCTATTTCAAAGGCCTTGTGTAGTGTATAGACTAAGAAGAGCAATCTATTAGGTGCTATCTTGTGTTTCTTGTGAAATTTACTGAATTAATATGAAGAGCTATACCCTGTGTTTCAGGAAGCCTGGGTTTTATTATTGACTTTGTCACTGACAATTTGTGACCTTGGGCAAGAGTGTTTCTCCATGTATTCGTTTACTCTTTCCTTTAACACTGGGTTAGTGCTGATTATGCCCTTGGTCCTCTGCTGGTCACCTGGTCACATCAAAGAGTAGAGCACAACCTCTATTCTAGAGTAGCCACAGTCTAAGATATTTGTACGTGCGTCATGATACAGAGAGCAAGGGCTTCCAAGGAGGTATTGGCAAAGTCCTGTGACACCCAGAAGACAGACATGGATGCTGTGGAGAGAGAAATGCTTCTTGAAGCTTGAGATGTTGACTCCGTTTCTTCCTTCTGTCAGTGATTTTGCAAAAGCCAGTTCTCTTCAACAGTCCCAGTTCTCTCTTTCCCATCAGCAGCTCCCAGAGTGAGAAGAGAGATAGAAAGTTGTCCGCTTTAACCGGTTTGGAGTGCTTACATACTCCCCCCTGCACAACACACCCACCTTTGCCCACACACAACACCCAGCCGAGTGTCTATCCAGCCTTCACATGAACATCTAGCGATGGGGAACTTCTGCACTAAATTTTATGGACATCTGTTACAAACAAGATAACTAATAGCCATTTAAGAACTTTTCAACAAGAGCTACCCATTTCAGAATTGTCTTGGCTGCCATCTTGGTGTAAAGTGGAATAAGTTTCAGCCAGAGGTGTATCCTCATACCCTGGAGTGGAATTCTAAAGTTCAATGTCTCAAGGAAAATTGGGAGGGGAGGGGGTTTTGAATATTCTAAATCATTCTCATCCTCCCCTTAAACCCCATTTTACAAATGAGAGAGCTGAGACTAAGAGAAGGGAAATGACTGGCTCAGGTTCACTACTTTACCTTGGCTGCTGTCCATGATGCTTCTTAGAACGTGTGGTCATTTTCTAGAGAATGGGGAGTTTGCAAAGGTACTGCTCTGGCCTCTTGTAGTCAACGATGGGTGAAGTCTGCAGAAATATGTCACTGTATTGGAGTAGGGGCAGCCCGTGGTGCAGCATGCAGCATGCCTCCCCTTCAAACCACCCCAGTCTCCAGCGCATGCTCCGTATTAGAGAGGATTTACATTAACCAAAAACTGTGTCACGGAGTGAAATCATATAGTACTTGTCTTTCTCTGACTGGCTTATTTCACTTAGCACCATGTTCACCAGGTCCATCCACGCTGTCACAAAGGGTAATAGGTTTCCTCATTTGTGGAATTTAATGAACTTACCAAGCAAAATAGAGATAGAGGCATAGATAGAGAGCAGGCAGACAGCTCTGATGAGGGATGGGTGTTGGGGGTGGAAAGTGGAAGGATTGAGAAAAAAGAAGAGAGAGAGAGCTCACGGACATGGACAGTAGTATGGTGATTGCAAGGGTTAAGGGGTAGGTGAAAGGGGAAGAGGGCATAGAAGGGATAAATGGTGATGGAAAAAATAAAATAACTCAAGAAATATAATCACCCAGAACATATTGTATGCCAGCCAGGTGCCATAGGTGGCGAGAAACCGGAACTCTGACTTAAATACTCCTCCTTTTGGCTCCAAAGCACATCTCCAATGCTAAGTAGGAAGGATGACTATTTCCGTGGCTTGAGAACACTCTGGCACATGAGAGGAATCACTTCTTCAGTGTGAGACGCTGAGCGGAACAATTAGTGCCCCTGGCAGGTAGCCTCGTGACTCTTGAGAATAACTTGGGTGCTCTGGCAGAAACAAGGTAATTGGAGAACTTTAGTGACAGCATGGATGGTTCTACCAGGAGCTTGGGCGTCGGGGGGGGGGGGGGGGAGGAGGCACCAGGATGGACTCACCGGGTGTTGCTCCCACCTTCTCTTCCAGTCCTCAGGGCAGCGGGGCTGTGTTGGCAGAAGTTGGAGGGTTGCTCCGAAGGCCCCATGGGCCCCTCTCAGTCTTGGCTCCCCCTCTCAGCACCCCTCCGGATGCCCTGAAGCCTGCGTGTGTTCCTTTTCTTCCCTGTCTTCCAGGACCGTGCTAGACACAGTGCTTGTCACGCCAGCTGTCTCAGCTGTTCCCCTCCTGGCCCAGGTCTCTCTCACTCTAATCGGTACCAGCCGCCTGCTCACAGAGGCCTCCGGGAAGCAAAGCGATGTTCAAGGAGGGACAGAACCTCCTCTGCTGGTTCTGAACTGGTGGCCACTACAGGGCTCAGGAAACCAGGTGGTTTCTCCCAGCAGCGAAGTGCTGAGGTGGGAGGGGCGCAAGGAACACCAGGAGGGAGAGTGCTGGATACCACAAGGACTTTTCAGCAAGAGCTACCCATTTCAGAATTGTCTTGGCTGCCATCTTGGTGTAAAGTGGAGTAAGTTTCAGCCAGAGGTGTATCCTCATACCCTGGAATGGAATTCTAAAGTTCAATGTCTCAAGGAAAATTGGGAGGGGAGGGGGTCATCCTGGCACCCCAACCAGATGTGTGGGTACCACAGTGGGAGGAAATCCTATCTTGCATCTCAGTTTTTCTCCCTTCATGTAAATGATCATCCAGCTCTCCCATTTCCTTTTTTAAGTTTTGAGCTTGAAGCAGCCTGTGTCTCAAAAAGCTCTGTGCTTAGCAGAGAAACACATTCTGTGGGTGCCATCCTAGGAGGGACTCTAACCAGGAGGCTGGGGGCATCCTGCTGGGAAAAGTGATCTTTAGGACGGGAATCATAACAAGAGGAGAGAACTTATTTATTTTTAGACCTGACCCCTTTCCAACTGGGTCCCAGTAAACAAAGCAGCTGGACTTCTGTTTCATAACATAAGCATCTCAAAATCACCAGTTTTTCCTGAATAGCTTTTCCCACCCGAGAGAGAAAAAGAGAAAGAGGGGAGGAGGGGGGGGGGAGAGAGAGAGAGAGAGAGAGAAAGAGAGAGAAAGAGAGAGAGATCTTCCATTGTCTCATAGAGAACATCTGGGGAATACTATGTGGCATTTTTCCCTGTGTTTTGTTTTTTACAAAATTCATGAGGCTGGGAGAGGAGTTTTTGCTGACATTTATGTTTGATGAAGAGAGAGCAATGCAGGCAAGATGAGCTTCTCAGTGAGCAAACATTGCCTATGGCACTTCCCACTGAAGGCAGGGAGACCTTTAACCCTGCTTTGCACCAAGAGCCCAAGGTTGACCTGGAGCGACAGAGGCAGGCACAAGGACTCGGGTGCAGGTGGGCGGGCCAGTGACAGTCAGCCTGTGTCCTTTCTAGGACAGTCACAGGGACCATTTCTTCAGATCCCAAACCAGACCAAACTCACGGCGGGACCTGCTGGATGAGATCAGAGGCAGTGGGTGCTGCCTGCACCGTAGGCTGAGGCATTAGGAGGCAGGAAGGTTCTCCTGCCCCAGCTGTGATGGATCGGGGCTCCTGAGAAATGGTGATCACCGAGCAAATTGCTTCACCGGTGGAGACTTAACAGCAGCAATTTTGTTTCCTTATGGCTGCTTCTTGCCAAAAGCGCCTTACCTAACACCATCGTTTATAGTCACGGAGTTTGAAGGGCCTTAAAAATAACAACAGCCTTTAAAGGAAGGCATTTGGGGATAGCAGGGTCGAGTGTAAAGGGGGTTTATGGGGGCACAGAGCTCCCATATCAGTCCCCTGTGTGGAGCCAGGGAGAGTGGACCTCCTTCCTCCGTCCCCCACATTGCGGTTGGTTGAAAACTCCAAAGACTTCAGCAAACTTTGAACCATCCCTGGGCCAATGCCGGCATATGTGGTGATGAGTATCAATGCCTTTGAATTTCTTTATCTCTCCACAGTCTGACCTCAATCTCATTCTCACAGCAACACTGAGGCAGGCACAGCAGGGGTCCACTCCTCTCTTACAGATGAGGAAACGGAGGCTCTGCAAGTTTCTGGCATTTGTCTGAGAACACACCATAGCACCAGAGCTCAAACCCTACTGTCCACCCTTTTCTAACACATGAACTGGAAGGAAACATATCACTCCTTGCCCGCCCCCTTGTTTCCTGTTCATCCTTTTCTAAATTCCATGCAAGGTTTCCACACTCCAGACTTACACTCCAGCAACTCTAAAGTGTGTTTTGTCCCCCAATAGGCCATGCTGTTACTCATCTCCCACACTGAACACATTTTGCTTTTTCTGTCTTCGGCATTTCTTTATTTCTTTCAGCCTTTTGCCTATTCTCCCTACTTCTTCTCAGTTCAAGAGTCACCTCCTCTTCGGAGCCTTCTCTGATTTGTCCCTCCCTTTCTCCTCATCCCAGAGCAGAAGGAGTCACTCTGTTTCCTGGGCTACTGCTGGGCCCTTCAACATTTTAATCTTTGCACAGATATACCCACATCTTTGCATTTGTTATGATTATTTGACTAACTCTCTGTGTTCCTTTACTGGGCCCTATGTGAGACCCTGTGGGGTAGGGGCCTTGACACATGTCTTTGGGTCCCCGGGGTCACACTGAGTGTGCACATAGTGTTTGTGATGAATGGAGTTGGGACTGGGGAACCCTATCCACATGGCATTTTCCTTGACCCTATGGAGATTCTCCACTTTTTAGGGGGACAATCAGACTTGAGAGCTCAGAAGGAGGTCTCTGTGTTTAGTGACATGTCCTAAATGCTTCCGCGGATTGAGTCAGGAAGGAGCTGGGAGAGATTTGAATTTCTGGAGAATGCTCAGAGGCAAGGACCAAGCGGACAGGGAGGATGGCTAGCACCAGTCAACATGTGCCTGGAAAAGGTGAGCTACACAGACTGGCCCCACGCCTCTCCTGCCAGTCCTACCCAGGCCTCCACAGGGGCAGGGCCATCAGCACCCAAGGCCTCACTAAAGTGCCCACAGGATACCCAGGGCGGGGATGGTCCTCCTCCCTGCATACCTTGGCTCGCTGAGTATCTCTTGATACCAGGAAAAGGGCAGAGAGCCCATCTTGGGGCGGAAATGAACTTGTCAGTTAATGGCCATAACTGACCCTTGGTGTTCCCCCTTGGTGTACCCCCCGCTCCCCCCCCCCCCCCCACCCCTTGTGTGTTTCTTCCCTGGAGAAAGCTGGAACCTTTTTGTGGATTTAAGAGTAAGCATGCCTGCTTGAATTGCTAATCCAATTCCTGGATAAAAATGATTGCTCTCTGTTGGTGCAAGCCCCTCACACAGGTTTGTTCAGAAGTGAAAACCACGTGGTGAAAACCATGTGGCTAATCATGGCGGTTCTGTTTGTATTGGGGTTCAGATTCAGGTGCTTAACAAGTGGTACTCCATCTGCAATAATGGAGGAAAAGCCCAGAACCCACACCAGCTCGGTCACCCACTCTGGGCGTGTTCATCCCTGCAGATTTCTGATGGATGCAGAATGCTACTCACCAGTGACTTCCAGTTATGAGCTTCTCACGCTTGCCTCCCCTCCGGCCGCTGCTTGCTCAGGCCTGGCATCTCCAGGCAGCGTCGCCTTGGACATCCTTTTCCTCTTGTGAAGGAGTCTGTCTCAGAGTCATAGGGGCTATGGATGAGCCCCTCAATACTGAGAGTGAGACCCCCGAATAGATGAACTCATCACCGTCCACTGGTCCCACTGCACACCCTCGCCAATGCTGAGGAATCAGGCATAGATTAAAGCCTTGGAGCCTTTCAAATGCAGATGCCCATGATAAATCGCATGCTGGAACCAGGCCTCTCACTCCTGGGGTCCACGCTTACTTAATAAGGACCAGGACGAGCTTCTCCTTCCTCAAAGCGGGAACGCACGGGAGCCAGGCTGCCACCCTTGCCTGGCCCAGGCCGGCTTCAGATGATCATGATTATTCTCTGATGTGCTGTGTGTTGCTGGACTGGCAATCAGTTCCAGCTGCTGGGCTGACGGGTGGGGGGGCCCCGCCACCTGAGCCTCAGGTTGGAATCATCTCTTATATCCCCATTAAGCTCTGGGCCCCTGCCACATGGAAGAGTTTAAGGGGAAAATGAGATTTTATTAAAGCCAGGGGACCTCCCTGACGGAGTAGAAAGCCTAATAACAGCCGTGAGGGTTTCTTATCTCATATGAAAGTTTTTCATTTTCCCAGATGCCTCTCTTTTGTTGCCGCTGGACGGCCCCTCCTCCACCCCCTCATTTCCATGGGTGCCTCGTTATTTAAAACCCCTGCGAAAACACCAAAAAGCTGCGAGTAGCCAAATCATCCAACAGCTTTTTCTCCCCCTAATGAAGGCCAGTGGTTTCGTGCGTGTGTGTTTTATAGTCTGAATACAATGACTTCAAAAGGCTCCTGAGTTTCAGAGCAATAATGTGGTCTGGATTTCTGGGGGGAAATAAGACAAGCCAGAAAGATGTGTGCATATCTGTGTCTCTTGTGACCCAGGCAGGCCAACACTGCCACCGTGGCCTCAGCAGCTCACTCGGAGGGCTTCTAGAACTCAGCAGCCTGGGCCCAATCAGAGACTCCTAGTGTGTGAGGAATGGGGCTCTTTCTTTCCCTTCCTCTGGACTTCTCCTGCAGGTCTCAGGGAGGACATCATTAGTCTGAGGTTGGCCAATGACTGGGTCACCTGTTGCTGAGGCCAGGGATTAACTCAGCAGTGAAGTACAGCCAAGACTGGTGGGTAGCCAGGGTCAGTCCGCCCACCCCATAGGCTTTCTCATTACTCCCACTGCCTGGCCACATCATGCCCTGGCCACTTTGAATACTTAGAATTCTTGTCCATATGAAATGAGGGTTAATAATATTTACTAAGCACACAGAATTTTGAAGATTTAAATGGATAATGGATGCTCAGCCCTTAGGAAAGTGCCTGGCCATGGTAAGTACTCAATAAGTGTTTTATCCAAAACTGGTTTGGCTCAGTGGTTAGAGCATCAGCCTGCAGACTGAAAGGTCCCAGGTTCGATTCTGATCAAGGGTATGTACCTGGGTTGCGGGCACATCCCCAGGAGGGGGCATGCAGGAGGCAGCTGATCGATGTTCCTCTCTCATTGATGTTTCTAACTTTCTATCTCTTTCCCTTCCTCTCTGTAAAAAATCAATAAAATATATTTTAAAAAAATAAGTATTTTGTGTTTTACAATGGCCCTAGAGGCCTGGTGCATGAAAATTCATGCACTAGAGGGGGATCCCTCAGCCTGGCCTGCCCCCTCTCACAGTCCGGGAGCCCTCAGGGGTGGGAGGTGACCCGGCGATCAGGGAAGGTGACGCCCCATCACAACTCTGCTGCTGCCACTGCCAGCAGCGCAAGCCTTGGCCGGCCCTGGTTGCCTGAGCCACGGGCGGCCCTGTGAGGCTGGGCAGCCGCCATCCAAGGCTTGCCTGCGCCTTGGGCTGGCCCTGGGCGGCTGGGGGCCTGAGGGCGGGTCTGGCCGCACCATGTGCCTGCTGCCCCCCAGCTGGGTTGAAAGGACTGTGGGACTCTGGTGGAGCTGAGGGGACTGGGTGCCGCCATCTTGTGTCTATGGGTGCCACCATCTTTGTGATGGTGTGAGAGTCAATTTGCATATTCCCTTTTTATTACATAGGCATGCATTAGAGTAGTTTATGATTTCACTAGTAGATGATTAAGAAATGCTACTTTTTTTAGGTCCTCCTTGCTCCCATGCCAAGCTGTCTACATAGAGTATCTTCTTTAAGCCTTCCAACCTTCCCTGTTCATAGGTGAGCAAGTTGAGGCTCTGAGACCTTACACAAAATCATACAGTTGGTGACTGACAGAGCCAGAGGTTCATTCATCAGGTATTTACCAAGTGCTACCTCGTGTCAGTCACTGTTCTAGGCTCTGGGGATTTGAGCCTTTGTGGTCTGACTATAAAAGCCTCATCCTTTCTATGCATCATGCTGGTTTCCAGTCTGTCAGATACAAGAGAAGATGGGTAATGCCCCCCGATCTGGGAGGTGCTAAAGGCAGAGAAGAGCCTGAGTTGGCTCAGAGCCTCTAGTCCCATCTGAAGGCAGGGATGCAGTAGCTGAGCTGAGGTCATTGGAGGAGGGGTCTGCCATGAGACTTTCTCACCCATTTTAGGAGTTCAGCATCCACAAATCCACTGGAAAAGCCACACAGGTGTCAAACACACCTTCTTGAAGAAGAAACAGCTTGAGGAAATAAGCACAGACCACACGATGTGTGCGTTCCGTGTGGTGAGACTGAATGCCACACAGTTTGTTCTGGAAAAGTTTAAAAATCCAAACAGCAGTACCACTCAAGGCTAGCTTCTCTGACTTCACCATGCATTTCTGTTTCTTTTGGTTTGGAAATTGTAAGCTCTTTTCTGGCAGCAAACATACCTTTGCTCAACACCTGGCCCCGTAGCCACTAATGTGGTGCCATGTGGCATGTCACATGGATGTAAGTTTTCCCAATTCATTCCAGTGAGCCTGTTCACACTGGATCCCGTGAGCTGTAAGAGCCAGGCCAGGGCAAAAACAACATGGGCATCGATCTAGAGGCAATGATCAGCAGTAATTAAACAGAGTGCTGACAGAGATCATAAAGAAGTTGTCTTTGGCTCTGGAATGCACAGGAGCAGGTTTTCGCACCAGGTTAAACTTGCCCTCCCAGTCCAGTTTCCCAGGGTGACTTCTCCGTTCATTATGGGGACTAAAGCACTCTTCAGTGGCTGGATGTGCTCTAGACTCTGTCTGAGCGGGGAGGGGACAGACCAGGGAAGCCCTAATCATGGGCTGTGATCAGGGTGTCACTGTCCCTGGTTGATTCTTTCATTTTAAGACCTGCTGTAACAACCTCTCACCTCCATCTGACCCCAGTTGGAGGCTCCCTATGAGAGGGCTCTGCTCTCTCACTGCCACTTTGATGTTGCCGTCACCCCGTCACCCTGTCAGTGCCTTGGCTTTATGAAATCCTCCAAGAGGACGCTCCCCTCCCCATGCTTCCTACACAGAGCATGTCCAGAAATAGGCTCTCCCATCTGAGTTCTGCAAGAGAAATTTCCACCAGAAGTGATTTAGGACCCTAAAGGTTACAGAGCAGACAGCTGATCATGGTGGGGCCACTTTTCCTTTGAGGCTCACAGGGCTAACCCCAAGGGGCTCATGGGGCAGTTTTGGGTAAACTATTTTCTCATCCACTCAAATGGCCCTAGTCTTAACTTTCCATATCCTTTTCTTCTCTCATTTTTGTGCCTTCTGTATACATAACACAGAGGCAAGGAACATCCTTTCTCTCTCTCCCAACCTGTCTCCCCACCCCCAACTCCAGGGGCACATTCATTTGCAACCTAATCCGAACCCCTGTTCTTTTCCCCTGGGACTCCCTTTCCACGCTCCTGGTCCTCTACCCACCAGCATGGCCGGGCACTCATTCAGGTGCCCCTACAAACCAGACACCATCTCTCACTACCGGCCTGGGGCATAGGGTCCCTCAGGGTGAAAATGGGCCATTAGTGCCTGGGACACAGTATGCCCCTTTGGGAATATGGTTGTGTCTACAGGCAGGGGATGGTCTGGCTCAGTCATAGCACCTGTGGCTGGAGCAGGACAGGGAGAAAAGGCTCTAAGAATGAGTCAACAGAACCCAAGTGAAGAATCTGCTCATTGCTCCACTGGCATTTATTTATGTTCTCTTATATTAGTGATAGGAGAGGAATGGAAATAGGCAACACACACATGCACACACTCCAGGAGAGTTGGCACTGTGAAATACGGTAAAGCAAGGCAAATTTTGTTAATTAAATACAGGTAATTTTTAAACAAATGGATGGTTTTATGAAAGTTATTTGCAAAGGTTAAGAATTCTGGAAAAGGTGGGAGGGGGCGGGCCATTTGAGAGGCTGCATGCAGGCTACGCATATGCGCATGGAGACTTGTGGAGGCCTCGGTGCAGCAGTAACCCCACTCCCAGGGGGTCGCCCTGGCTCCCCTGGAGCCTCGCCGGGCCAGAGTCTGTGAATACAGAGTGATGTGCAGTCTCTGAAACTGCCCACAGAAGCGCACTTTGGGCAGGATGTGTCTGCGTTTTCTTCACTCTAGTTCCCACACAGGGTTAAGATACTCAAGTCGACTCTTACCACTTCAGCATCCAACTCCTGGGCTTTCCTGCTGAGTGCCATGCCTCCAACATATACCTCTTCATACCTACGTCCCAGATGAGGTATCAGGATCATTCCCCCATGGAGTCTATAAACATTCCTGTTTTGGATTAGCTCACTGTTGGAAGCTATGGTTTCAGGGCAGACACGAGGTGCTTGCTTCTCGACTGAGCCCATGGTGAAATCTTTTTCTCTGTCAACACCAGTGTAGGTGCTTTTTCTGACCAATGTTGCACCCACCCAGGACTTCTCCATTAACAGAGCCAGTGGGATGACTAGCCTGTCCCCCTAGAAGTTTCCTGGGGACGGTGGCTGAGAAAGAGGCGCTCGCTCCTCTGTCCTCACCAGGCCCAGAGCTCTCTGCTCAGCTCTGCTTCAGGAAGCCACATCTTGTCAGTTTTGCTGAGAAGAGAAAAACATTCGTATGATATCAGCAAGGGGTCTGGTGCTGCATCTTAGCAGGTTGCTGGCGCCTGGGTGGCTCTGGGGGCCTGAGAATCAAAGGAAGGGTTTAGGCCACTCAGCTTAGTGCTGTCTTGGCTGCTGATTTTGCCTGAGGGGAAGACAGAAGTTGAAAGGAGCTGTCTTGGTCAAGTGGCAGAGGCACTAGGAATCTTCTCATCTCATGCTAAAGGGCTGGGAGAGGCCCTGGGCCCCTCAGAGCAGCCAGGCTCCTCAGGCAGGAAGATCCAGGCAGGTAACCCAAATGAGAAGCGGGATGCATGGGATGCAAGTGGAATGATCTGATTAGGGCATGGCGAGGGGGGAGGGGAGAGGGGGCTGGCGGGCACGGTGGATAGAAAGGAGGATGGCCGGGAAAGACCCCTCAGGTGGTGCTGAGAGCTCCCTGCAAACACTCAGAATGGAATGTGAGGCACATGCAGATGCACTCTACAGACAGGATGCTGGGCCCAAGGCTGGTGCTGGACATGCAATGTCACCATGTGGCCGGAGGCTGGTGATGCAGTTTCACTCAGGCAGCCGTGCTGTTTGGGGGCCTGGGCTGTGCTCCTTCAAGGCTGTGTCAGGCTCACAGCAGATGCTCGCATGTCAACTCCCCTCAGCCTAGGCCTTGTCTGCAACTGTTGGCTGAGGTGGGCACCGTGCCCGGAGCAGAGTGAGGTGTCCTTGGTGAGGCAGGATGAGCCACACCTGGGCAGAGCCACACCTGAGCCCATGTGACAGGGCAGGAGTTGCTGAACACTCATCCTGGAGCAGGGGCAGGGGTGACAGGAGAGAGCAGGGCCTGGCTCCTCCTCTGGTCCCCGGATTAGTGGGGTGCCCCACCAGCTGGACTTGGGCTCACACAGCTGCTCCTCTGGACTCCTGACAGGCCCAGAGCTGTTGGCAGGAGGGAGAGTGGCAGGGAGCCGGCTTGTGTGGATGTGGCCACTTCTCCCCTCCCCTCCCCTCCTCTCCCCTCCACCCCATCCTCCCCTTCCCCCCACCTCCCTCCCTTCTGTTCTTTTCTCACAAGGTTGTATCTCCTGCTGCTTTTCTTTTCTCTCAGACCTAACAATTGATCAGTTTTTTCCATGCTAACTTAAAAAAAATAAAAACACAACTAACTAGCATATAATCTTCAAAAATGCTTCTATTTCACTCCCTCCCTTGTTTCCTTGACCCTCTCTCCTGATGAAGGCTGCTGGTCCCCACCCCCATTGATGGTGCTATCAGTGCTCACTTTGGCTCAGTCTCCCTGTTGTACAGCCCATTTCCAAGACATCCTCCTCTCTGGCCCGGCCTCCTTATTATGTGTGCGTGTTTTCTGTGTTATTATAGAAGTCTCCTTGCTATTCCTCTTTTATGATCTCCGTCTTCTGTGGAGCCTGGAGCATCAAGGGAAAAGAGTCACAGTGGAAAGAGAGGAGGCTCTGGCCCTAGACCGGAGGAAAGGCAGTTCTGCTGCTCCCCGCTGGGGTCCAGATCAGCTCTTCAGTCTGTGGTCCTCAGCTTTCTCACCTAATACAACCTGCACTGCGAGTCTGTTTTGAGAACTGGACTCAAGTCAATCCCATTAACAAGCCTGGCTTCTGGTGGCTGTTCAGGGCCTGCTAATGCCCTGTGCTCATCCCTTCCTTCCCTCTCTCTCCAGGTTCCTGTGGACAGTTACTGTCCACGGACGTGCTGCCCCATTTGTGGTCCTAGGTCCCAGTCAGAGGGGTCCTTCCTCTGGACCAAGTAATCTGCAATGTTCCCTGCAGATGGGGCTCATTATTGGTTCCCACTCCCCCAACTCATTATTCTTCCCTATTTCTCCATCTTCATCTCTCCCTATATAACCCCAGCAGGCTCCACTTCTTGCCAGTTCCTCCTCCATCATTTTTCCTGAGACCTCCATCTTTTTCCTCTTCCTTCTGCATCTCCTTTCTTCCCTGCCCCCTTGTCCCCTGCCCATGTGGATGTGTATCCTTCTTGAGGACAGTAGGGTTCACACCTAAAGCAGGCATGTATGAGGGTCTTCAGAAACACCTCCTTGTCTATAGCAGAGCCCCCAGCCCACCCTCCCTAGCAGTCTCTGGTCCCAGGCAGTGGAGGTTGTGTGGTCCCCAGAACCTAGCCATGCCCCCTTCCCCCAATAGACTTCCATTCCCTGCACACAGCCAGCTGGGTTACTGAGTACCCCATCCCTCTTGCTCTATAGCCACAGGTAGAGTGCCATAGCTAGCCAGGTTTTCATTCCTAGGTAATTTATATTTCTCTTTCTTGCCTTATTTAAAGCCCTCACCACCATGTCTAGTCAAGGTTTCTTGATTATTATTCCAATGAATTTTTCAATTCTAAGTGGCCCTTTGCTGGACTCCCTTTTCTGGAATACTAGCCATTCATCTTCTTTGCAGACCCTGATTCTTGATTTCCTGGAAAGCCCCTATCTTTGAAGTTGGCTGGAGAAAGAGATACTTCTGATTTCATTCTCTCCTTTTCTTAAGGTAGGAAAACTGAGACAGAGAAGGTGCAGGGTCTGTTATCCTAAAAGACAGAGGCCCTTGGCCCTGGCAGTGGGAAGAGAAGCAAGGCTGTCTTCTTCAGGTACTGAACAGTGCTGTCTAGGTCTGTGAGCAAGGGGTCACACTGGCCATCCGCTCCATGTTCATCCATGATTACAGATTTCTTCCGCTCTCCCTCAGCATGAAGCGCCCTGTAACCAGACAGGCATATGGAGCCAGGTTCACAATTTCTACTCATCTCACTGTTTCCTCAGGAGTGGCCAGGCCCCCTGAGAGGCGGAGAGGCTCCCAGGGGCTGGAGGTACGGGGCCCACCTCCTTGCTGGGGAATATGAAGGAGAAGAGCCAGGCCTACCAGCTTCCCTCCCTGCCATGTGCTCCGCTTAGGTTCTCAGAGGAACTGGGTTTGAACAGTTGCCTTAGGATCCAGGTTTCTATCTAAGAGGACCTGGCAGAGGAAACGGCTCCTCGCTGACACCTGTCCTCTCTCTCTGAATCCCCTCCTCCTCCACGGCCAGGGAATCAGTGCTGCCTTCACCCTCTGCCTCATGTCAATGGCCCCCCTTTCCTTCCCTGGTGTTCCTGTCCATCAGTCACAGCTCCAGAATCAGGGATCCAGTAGGTTACAAAGATTCTAGAAATGAATCTGTGCTAACTTTTATTTATGAGATGAGGACACACCCAAAGGGGGTGCGGCCTCCTCAAGACAGAGGTGAGTCTAGGATCCAGTTCCCTGGCTTCTAGTCCAGCACTCACCATCAGTCCCCCAAGGGAAACTTTATGCCAATGTGTGGAATGTTCTTTCCCACCCCAGGTCTCTGGTCCTGGCTGAGAAACCACCTGCTCTCTGCACATGAAGAGAGATGCTATTCCTCTGTCCTGGTGCTTTGGGGACTGAGATGGTGTCAACTGCAGCCAGGAAGCAGCAAGGGAGGGAGATTTGCTCCATACTCTTGGCGGGGCCCAGGGCATACTTGGCCGACTTTGACTTGAGTTGGATCCACCTTTATTTCTTTGTGATCCTTCATCTTCTCCATGAATTCTTCCAAACAGGCATCTCTAATTGAAGTTTAAAAGGAGATAGTGACAGCATGGCAGTTCCTCAAAATATTAAAGTAGAATTACCAGGAGATGCAGCAATTCTTTTTCTGGGTACACACCCCAAAGAACTGAAAGCAGGAACTCAAACAGATATTTGTACACAAGCAGTATTAGTCGCAATAAACAAAAAGTGGAAACAATTCAATGTCAATCAACAGGTGAATGCACAAAATGTGGTATATACAAGCAATGTGATATTATACAGCATTTTAAAATGAAGAAAATTCTGACACATGACGCAACATGGATGAATCATGATGATATTATGCTAAGTGAATTAAGCCAGATGGACAAACACAAATGCTGTATGACTCCACTATTGTAAGGTACCTAGAGCAGTCAAGTTCATAGAGATAGAACGTAGAATGGTGGTTTCCAGGGGCTGAAGGAAATGGGGAATGGAGAGTTATTTTTTAATAGGTACAGAGTTTCAAATTGGGGAAAATGAAAAAGTTCTGGAGATGGATGGTGTTATGGCTGCACAGCAGTGTGAATGTACTTAGTGTCACTGAACTGTATACTTAAAATTTTGTTAAAATGCTCAATTTTGTGTTGTATATATTTACCACAATAAAAAAGAAATAGCATATGTGAACACATGCAAATTTCAAAGTCTACATACAAAGATAGATTTTCCAGCCATTAGTATTATTTTTAACTAGAGGCCTGGTGCATGAAATTCATGCACTGCGGGGACAGCAGGGGGTCCCCCCTCAGCTGGCCTCTGCCCTCTCACAGTGCAGTCTGGGAGCCCTCAAGGGATATCTGACTGACAGCTTAGTGCTGTCATAGAGGTGGGAGAGGCTCCCACCACCCTGGCTGTGCTTGCCAGCCATGAGACCCTGCATTGAGCATCTTCCCCCTGGTGGTCGGTGCGTGTCATAGCAACCCGTCATTCTGCCATTTGATCTATTTGCATATTAGCCTTTTATTATATAGGATTTGGATTTCTGCCTTTGGTCACCTCTTCAAGATCGGTGTAGCAGCCCTACCTTGTAGAGTGTACCCCTTCCTGCAGGTGGCTCTGCAGAAAACATTTAAGATGGAACATATGAACTGAAGGCCTCTCAATCACTTGCACCTCCCATTTTGGTCTGACTTGATCATGCTCCAAAGACCTCTTCATTGTCTCATGCCTTCTGTGGGTACCAGGGGAGGGGAGTAGGCCTGGGATTGAGAGATGGTCCTTGATGACCTAGTGGCCTTTTGAACTCCCTCTTATTACATGCTTCTGGTTTTTATTTGTGGGTGACCTGGGCTCAAAGCTGTTCATACCTCACTTCAGATCCAGTTGAGTTATTAATGCAAGTGAAGACAAAAAGGAAGCAAGATTGATGTCAATTTCTCTTCTTCTTTTTCCTTTTCTAATGTTTTTTACTTTGAAAGATCAAAAAGGGCCAAACAGAACTTTTTTTTACCACCCCTTCCCATCATAATAGAACACAGGAAAGAAAATTCCAGCAAACAAAATTGTTCTCAGACATCTTTTTATTTTCCCTTTCAATGGCTTTGATTTAGGTCCTATGGCTTTAATCAGATTGTTCAAGGGGGCAGAGAAATAATGTCGTTAAACAAATTCTTTGCCTCACTCACTCTTCCTCCTTTGGCCCCACTCTCCACATTTTTTGCTATTGTATTTTATTAATGTGGGTTGCAAAAGAATTCTCCCAACGAAGGAGTAAGTGAGGAATTTTCTATTTTCTGACCTAATAGCTGGATGTTGACTCAGCCACTCTGCAGCTGACAGACTGTTCTCCAAACCCAATTGTCCCTTCTTTCCGTCCCTCTTTGCTAAATTCATCCATCACTCTGGGCCAAATAAATAAAAGGCCCAATGAACAAATCAATCCATCCATCATTTTCTGTGAGCTCACAGGGCACCTACAGTGGTCACACAAGTGCGTTTCTATTGTCACAGCAGTGAGTGCTCACACCAGGCATGTTTGGCCTGCTGGCTTCTGTCGCCGTATGACAGTGAACAGCCCCCATGTTTGTCATCTGCCTTATGCCTATGTGTCTCCCAGCTCCTCCCAGGTTTCCTTGAAAGGTACCCTAGGAATTCACGTCCAGAGTTTAGCAGCAGCCCACACTGTGGGGCCCATTTTGGCTGACTCCTTGAGGAAATGGGATGGCATTGAGGACCATCCACATTAAGGTCAATACTTGGACTAGGCTATCAGGCAGCTTGCAGTAATGCAATAGATTTCACTATCTCTCTGCTCTATTTAGCATCCTTTCTGCAAACATTTAATGCACAACTATGCAGGGTTAAGAACAGGGCCAGCCATTATGGATGAAAGGCGAAAATGGCAGGTGTGGCCCCTTCTCAACCCATATGTACTCTGTAGATTGATTTAGAGAGGCAGGGGCCTGGACAAAGGAGGGTGTCCAGGACTGTGCACGCTAAGACCAGTCAAACCTCTCTGGTGCCTTCTAGCTCTAATTTTGGATCTATTCACATTACCCTTTTGTAGCCAAGGAGACTGAGTCTGGGAAGGTTAAATGGCTTTCTCAGGGCCACGTGGCTAGTTAAGATGCTGAGCTAGGTCTGGAGCCCAGCACCACTGAGGCCAGCACCACTCTCTCCACCTCGCCCAGCAGACCGCTGGGCCCTATTCTAAGCTCCAGTGTGGACAGAGGCACTGGCCACTCCGCAGCAATTCTACAGTGGGTTTGGGCTTTCCCTTACAAATCGACTCATTTTTATATTTTTAATTTTTTATTTTTGGTTGAGGGATGCATCCTTTTGTTCTGAAGGCCATTGCTTAGTCTGTCAAGAGTATCCAATATGCTGCTAAAGAAAAGAAAATTCAGGACCCTTATTGTTTTTAGCCCCATGGTTCTGGCGAGTATCTTCAATCTGCATTTTCAGGGAGAGCCTGGTCTTCACAGTCTTACCTGTCTCAAAGGGATGATGCCTGGAACCTAGTGGGGTTGGAGGGGGTGGGGAGGGTGAGGGAGGGGTAGAGAGATAATTGACAGAGCATATTCTCTCAAGCCTTTTCAGAATTCATTAGGAAGGCCTGAGGGGCAGTGGGACCTCTCACCTCTGTTTATGGATGAGGGGCAGACCCACCTGTAAGTCCTGACCTGGATTTCTCTCTGGCCTTCGGAAACCTTGAGCAGCTGATCTGGCAGAAGGTGAGCTGAGGAGGAGGCATTCATGACCCTGGCAGTGGTCCTCAGGGCTGGGTCATTGGGTAGGATGAGTAAAGGGATGTTTTGTTTTTAACATCAGGTCCCTAAAGGAAATATATTTGTTAAACATTATAATTACCCTTCAGCCCCTGAACTCCATGGTAAGTGAGAACTCAATAGCAGTTGAGAACTATGTATCAATTGAAGCCACACCAAGGCCCATTACTGTTTCTCAAATGATGCTTTCATTCAGATAAGGCAGATAAGTATGCATCTTGATTAGGTCACTGCTCCCAAGAGGGTATGGTAGGTTCCAGGATTGCCCTCCCTGGAAATAATGCCATGGAACTGCAGTCACTCCTTCCTCCTTTCTCTCAGTCAAGGTGACGAGGTAAAGATATACTAGTAGATGCACACAGCCATGTGCAGGCTTAGCTCCATTTTCCTCTCTTTGGTCTTCACACTTAGGGACACTAACATGTGTGAGCCTGTGGCCAGCGTAGAGTAGATCAGAAACAATAATAATAATACCTTAAGTCTATATTATCCTTTATTTTACAAAGTGTATTCGCCACAATCACATGATACAGACAGACAGTATTAGAAGCCTTGCTTTTTCCCCTTCTGATCTAGGAAGGAGTTGGACTAAAAAAGAAGAGAAAAGAAAAGAAAAAAAGAAAAAGAAAACCTCTCTGGTGCCTTCTAGCTCTAATTTGGATCTATTCACATTACCCTTTTGTAGCCAAGGAGACTGAGTCTGGGAAGGTTAAACGGCTTTCTCAGGGCCACGTGGCTAGTTAAGATGCTGAGCTAGGTCTGGAGCCCAAGCCTCCTGATTCTGGTGTGTTTTCCTCCTTATGAACCTAAACCCTTCAGTGCATGCTTGCTGTATGCATGATACAACCAAACAGCGCTTATGTGGCCTCTGAGACCCTGGCTACTCCAGGCCCTACCTTGTTGGGAGAGGTTGTTGGGTCCTCCTCCTCTGCACCCTTCAAGGTCAAGCCTTCCTGCTCTGTCCTGGAGGAACCCCACCCTCACCATGCCGATGAGAATGTGACCACTGATGCTCCTTGTCTTAGCTCCTTTCACCTTTTCTTCACAGAACTTGCCACAATTGTAATTACTCATTGTACATGTGTTTAAAAAAAAAAAAAGGGCCTGTTTAGGTGTCATGTTCTTACCCTTTATCTCTAGCATCTACCAGAGTTACTGTCACATAGTAGGTATGAAATTACTATTTGTTGAATGAACACATGTGTTAAAGAATCTATGGTGAATAAACAATGGCCTGGAACCTCTGCAATCACCAGACCTAAAGATGCTGCACTTCCCTCCCAGAGAATTTAATAAAACACCGTCATGCTCGTCCACATTATTTGGCCAGTTGCTGTTATACCTTGCGATCCTGCTGCTACCTGGTTGTACTGATGTGTTTTCCCGGTGTGTGTGTGCTTACTGCCTCAGGATCACTTGTTAGTATAAAGGGCATCCCTGAGACAATGGAGCTTGAATGGCCCTTGGTTTTCAGATGAGAAACCTGAGTCATACACACTCTGTACAGATGACAGGCATCTGGGTTAAATTGGAAGTGGAAAAAGAAAAGGACTCCTATCTATATTTCAAAATATCTGGATAATGAAAAAAACTTCTCAATTCCTTTCCAGATGTTTGATGCCACATAGATGCAGCCACAGAAAGACTTTGTTTTTGAGTCTAAAGTAAACAAGTTACTATTGGCAGTGTAATTTGAACGTTGTTCACAAATCTTCATCTCCATTGAGGCATGCTTATGCCTAGGGGAATATATATATTTATATACATATATATTTGATTGTCCTTCCCTCTGAATGGAGAGCTCTGTGTCCAGCTACCTCCTGCTTCTGGCATGGATTCCCCTGTAATTCCTTTCTCTCACGTTGGCATAACAAAATCTTTACTTTAACTCAGGCTCAACCCAGCACTGTTATTTATTTATTAGAGCTGCCCACAGAGTTCTGAGACCACCGAGCCTATGCAGAAATCTATAAAAACACGAAAGCAATTTGCAAACACTGCAGTAAACTCCCCCTGAAGAGTCTGCTCATCGGGAATCTTAGACTGAAAAGTAGGTTTGTGTTGGAGGCGAGGAGGAGGCCAGCTTTCTAGGAATTGTATGAAGAGGGAGATGTGAGGCCCTTCATTCTTTCACGGAAATATTCAGCACCGGCCATGTGCCTGAGGTGAAATGTCCAAGGCTTTACCTCTTAATCACCTCTTCATGGCAACCTGGGAGAGAGACAACATCCGGGAGGGGTGGGGGGTAATTTGGTGTCTTGGTATCTTAAGATTCCTAACTGGACATGGATTCAGGGCCAGCCTATTGCACAACTCCAGGGGGCGTGGTTTACAAAAATGTATGAATCGTGTCCCCAAGAGCTAGGCAACCCAGTGGCTTGAGGTTACTCCCCTTTGCCTGGTTTCTGGATAACAGCAGCTTTTCAGACACTCTTGAGCACCAGAAGGTGAAAGAAGCCCTTTGCTGAGGGGGGTTGCAGAGGTGAGAAGGATGTGAAGGAAAGAGAGAGGGCAGAGAGATGCAGGGCACAGAGCTTTGCATTGAGTGTATCAGGTGGGCACACCCACGCCCATAGTGCTCTTGGCTGAGCAGGGCTGGCTCACCCAACAGCCTCCTCTCTTCACCCCTATGTACCCAGCAAAGATCCTCATTCCCCATGGCTGCATTAAAAAGGGTTGGGGAGTTCTGCTGTTTTTAAATGGGAGCATCTCTGAACACAAGTAAAATGTCCAGGCTTTTGTGTCTGGAAGAGATTTCTGACTGACAAACATCCCTCCCCTGCTATCAGTCTGTCCCATTTGCACACTGCATCTCTCTTGAGCAGGGATGTTACTGTCATGTTAAAGCCCTTGAAATAGGGGGTTCACAGGGAATCCTTCCTTCCCTGTGTCCCTGTCTTCTTCATTTCTAATGTGACTCCCTCATGGAGCATTTTTGACCCTTTAACGTGGGTTGGAAGAACAGGTTGGTTACCGTCACTCCTATGAGAGCCCCACTGAAAGAGAAACAGTTCTACTGTAATTCAATTCTGCCTTCATTTTTTATTTGGGTTAGAGCTTTGGTAGGTTCTCTGTTTGACCTTTAAAATATCCCCCTTTGCTTGCCTCTGGATTTTTCAGGGCTTGGTGAAGATACGGAACTAATATTTCCCGGGCCAGATTAATTACCCAGCTGTGTCCTTGTGATTACTTCTGTAATACCCCCATGTGAGTCGCACTTCCGCTATGGTGGCCAACAGCAGTGGACTTAGATTTGACTTGTGAAATGACCAAAACAGCCGTGGATGATACAGAAGAATGGGGCTACTCCCTTGCAAGGGTTTGCCCTTTTATGGTGTTCTAGGTTCCAAATAGGAGTGAGAATGCAGGAACATTTAAAACATGAACCCCTCTACTCTTATTTCTTAAAAAACAGCATTGACCAAATGCAGGAAGTTCACCTTTAATATCACTGTTTATAAGCTGCTCAGAGATGTTTGCCATGGTTCTAATTGGCATCATTAAGCTTAGGTGACATTATTAATGCAGCTGATGAAATTGCTACAAACCTGACTTCACCATTTATACAAACAGCAGCATCTGAGCTTCCCCTTTCACACTTGAGCACCAGGGTAGGAAAACAGGCCAATGGGAGGCACAGCTGGGAAGGAAAACAGAACCCTGGTTTCTCACCCATCTGTCATCTAAGATCTGTTTTCCCTTTCTAATGCTGTTCTTTCAAGAACTGGACGTCCTGATTCTGTTAGTGCACTTTAAAAGGGATCTGAAAATATCTTCCTTCTTACTTTCCCTGTCCCTGAATCCCTCCTCCCTCCTCCCACCTCCCTCCTCCCTCCTCCCTTCAAATCCTACAATAGTGTCTTCTGCTGTGCTGTGGCCATTTCTCAGCCCTTACCCTAATCTCCCCATCAACTACTCCACCACTTAACTAAATCATTACCTCCTCCTTTAAAAAATTATTGTAGTAAAAAAACACATAACATGATATCCACCCTATTAACACATGTCTAAGCATACAGCACAGCATTGTAACTCCATGCACAATGTTGTACAGCAGATCTCTAGGACTTGGTCCTCTTGCAGGACTGAAAAGTTTATACCCATTGAACAGCAACTCCTCACCTCCCCTCCTCCCAGCCCTTGGCAACCACCATCCTACTTCCTGCTTCTATGAGTTTAGCTACTTTAGATGCCTCATGTAAGTGGATCCATGCATTTTTTGTTCTGTGATTGCTTTATTTCACTTAGTATACGCCCTTCTTGTAGCATATGACAAGATTTTCTTTTTTTTTAAAAAGCTGAATAATCCATTGTATGTTTAGAGCACATTTCCTTTATTTGTTCATTCATTGGTGGGCATTTAGTGTTTTGTTTTGTTTTTACCTAAATTGTGAAGTAGTGCTACAATGAACATGGATGTGCAAATATATCTTAAGATATTGTGTTTAGTTCTTTTGTTTATTTTTTCATTTATTTATTTATTTTAATAAGTCTTTATTCAGATTATTACAATTGTTTCTCTTTCCCCCCCCCCCAGCTCCCCTCCACCCAGTTCCCACCCCACCTTCTACCCTTACCTCCACATCACTGTCCTCATCCATAGGTGTACGATTTTTGTCCAGTGTCTTCCTGCACGCCCCCATACCCCTTTCCCCCTGAGAATTATCAGTCCACTCCCTTTCTATGCCCCTGATTCTACTATATTCACCAGTTTATTCTGTTCCTCAGGTTTTTAATTCACTTGATTTTTAGGTTCACTTGTTGATAGATATGTATTTGTTGTTCATAATTTTTATCTTTACTTTTTCCTTCTTCCTCTTCTTAAAGAATACCTTTCAGCATTTCATATAATACTGGTTTGGTGGTGATGAACTCCTTTAGCTTTTTCTTATCTGTGAAGCTCTTTATCTGCCCTTCCATTCTGAATGATAGCTTTGTTGGGTAGAGTAATCTTGGTTGTAGGTTCTTGCTATTCATCACTTTGTAGATTTCTTGCCACTCCCATCTGGCCTACATAGTTTCTGTTGAGAAATCAGCTGACAATTGTATGGGTGTTCCCTTGTAGGTAATTAACTGTTTTTTCTCTTGCTGCTTTTAATATTCTCTCTTTGTCTTTTGCTCTTGGCATTTTAATTATGATGTGTCTTGGTGTGGTCCTCTTTGGATTCCTTTTGTTTGGGGTTCTGTGCGCTTCCAGGACTTGTAAGTCTATTTCTTTCACCAGGTGGGGGAAGTTTTCAGTCATTATTTCTTCAAATAGGTTTTCAGTATCTTGTTCTCTCTCTTCTTCTGGCACCCCCATAATTCTGATGTTGGTACACTTGAAGTTGTCCCAGAGGCTTCTTACACTATCTTCAACTTTTTGGATTTTGTTTTGCTTTTTGCTTTTTCAGTTGAGTGTTTTTTTGCTTCTTTGTATTTCAATTCTTTGACTTGGTTCTTGCGTTCCTCTAGTCTGTTGTTGGGTCTCTGTATAATATTTTTTATTTCAGTCAGTGTATGTTTAATTTCTACTTGGTCCTTTTTCATATCTTCGAGGGTCTCGTTATATATATCGGCCTTTTCTAGGATATTCTTGAAAAGCCTTATAACCGTGGTTTTGAATTCTATATCCAGTTGTTTGTTTTCCTCCATTTCTTTCATTTGTGATCTGTTTCTTTGTCGCCACATTTTCACTGCTTCCTTGAGTTGGTAGGGTAGCTTTGTGTGCTAGGTTTCCTATATAGCCCAGTGGATTGGCCTCCCAATTACCTGAGGTGGACACTCTTGGTACACCCCTTTGTGGACTGTGTGTACAGCCTTGTTGTAGTTAAGTCTTCATTGTTGTTGGTATCACTGGGAGGAATTGACCTCCAGGCCAGGTGGCTGTGAGGATCAGCTGTGTCTACGCTGGGAGAAGTTCGGTGCTGGAGACAGCCTTATAGGATTAGACTTGCCAAATTGCAAAAGCCTCTGTGCTCAGCTTGGATGGGGTGGAGTCTCAGGGCAAAGCAGACAGTCTTGGCTTCCTGTCAGTCCTGCCCTTGTGTGGACGCACGCCTCCAGACCTCTGCCTTCCCCGGCTCCCGAGCCTCCGCCCAAGAGTCCAGATTCCCCCAGAAAGAGCATGGGTCCCCAGGGGCTTGCCTGGAACTGGGGTTCAGTGCAGTCAGAACTGGGGTTCAGTGCAGTCAGGAGCTCTCGACTCCCTTCTGCTAGGGAAAGCCTGTGGCAACCTCCTCAGTCTTTGTGCACACTGGTGCGCGTGCCTCCAGACCCCCTCCCCTGGGTCTCCGGGTGCCTTTCTCTCTACCTGACAGTCCAGACTCACCCTGTATGAGCCTGGGTCCACGGGGTTTCACCCAGAACTGGGGTTCAGTGCAGTCGGAACTGGGGTTCAGTGCAGTTGGGGGCTTCCTTCCCCCTCCCACCAGAGAAAGTCAGCCAGGCTCTCAGCTGCCCTTCCTCTCTGGGCGCACAAAGACCCTTTGCCGTACCTCAACCCTTTGCTGTTCCTCCAATTCTCCGTGAGCTTTTCTCTTTCCTTCTAGTTGTAAAATTTCCACTCAGCCAGCTTTCCTGTGGTTCTGGATGGTGTCTGTTCTGTCTTTTAGTTGTAGTTTTGAAATTGATGTGCGAGGCAGCGGTTTAGGTACTTACCTATGCCACCATCTTGGTTTCTCCTGTATTTAGTTCTTTTAGATAAACACTCAGAAGAGGAATTACAGAAGCATGTGGTAGTTCTATTTTAATTTTTGACCTGCCTACTGCTTTTCATTGTGGCTGCACCATATTCCATTCCCACCAACAGTGCACAAGGGTTCCAGTTTCTCCATCTCCCCACCAACACTGGTTATGTTCTGGTTCTTGGGGGTTAGGGACCTGTTTGTTTTGGTTTTTAATAATGGCCATCCTAACAGCTATGGGGGGATTGTCTCACTGTGGTTTTGAGTTGCCTTTCCCTGATGATTAGTGATGTTGAGCATTTTTTCACATATCTGTTGGCCATTTCTATGTCTTTCTTAGAGCAATGTCTGGTCATGTCCTTTGCCCATTTTAAATGGAATTATTGAAGGTTTTTTGTTATTGAGTTATAGGAGTTCCTTATATTTTTTTGATTAATTCCTTATATATTAGCACCTTATCAGATATATAGTTTGCAAGTATTTTTTTTTTTAACCAAAACTTAGATTACCTTTTCAGTCTGTGGATTGTTTCCTTTGTGGCACAGAAGCTTTTAGTTTCATGTACTCCTACTTGTCTATTTTTGCTTTTGTTTCCTGTGCTTTGGTGTCATATCCAGGAAATTATTGCCAAGATGAATGTTATGAAGCTTTTCCCATATGTTTGCTTCTAGGAGTTTTATAATTTCAGGTCTTACATTTAAGTCTTTAGTTCATTTATAGTTGATTTTTGGGTATGGTGTAAGCTGTAAGCCCAATTTTATTTTTTTGCATGTGGACATACATTGTTTCCAACATCATTTGTTGAAGAGACTGTCCTTTTCTGATTGAATTGTCTTGGCACCCTTGTTAACTTTATTTAACTATATATGCAAAGTTTATTCTGGGCTCTCTATTCTGTTGATTGGTCTGTATGTCTGTCTTTATGTCAGTACCATACTGTTTTGATTACTGTAATTTTATAATATAAAAATATCAGAAAGTATAATGCCTCCAGATTTGTTCTTCTTTCTCAATATTGTTTTGGATATTAAAAGTCCTTTGTGTTTGCATATGAATTTTAGGATTTTTTTTCCTACTTCTGCAACAAAAATGCCATTGGGATTTCGGTGTAGATTGCACTGAATCTGTAGATCGCTTTGGGTGGCATGGGCATTTTAACAATATTAAGTCTTCCAATCCATGAGCTCAAATGTCTTCCTATTTACTTGTGTCTTTTTAAATTTCTTTCAACATTTTTTTTTGTAGTTTTCAAGTCTTTCACCTTCTTGGTTAAGTTTATTCTTAAGTATTCTATCCTTTTCCATGCCACTATAAGTGGGATTGTTTTCTTAAATTCCTTTTCAGGTAGTTCATTGTTAGTGTATAAAAAACACAAGTTATTTTTATATGTTGATTTGTATCCTGCAACTTTGCTAAATTTTTAAATTCTATATTATTTTTGTGGAATTTTCAGGATTTTCTACATATAAGGTCAGTCATCTGTGAATAGATAGTCTTCTTTCTTTCTAATTTGGATGCCTTTTTATTTATTTTATTTATTTATTTTGCCTAATTTCTCCAGCTAACACTTCTAGTACTGTGTTCAGTAGAAGTTGTGAGGGTGGGCATCCTTGCCTTGTTCCTAATCTTAGCAGAAAAACTTTAGGTTTTTCACTGTTGAATGTTATGTCAGCTATGAGTTTGTCGTATATTGGCCCTTATTATATTCAGGCAATTTCCTTCTGCTCATAGTTTGTTGAGTGCTTTTATCATGATAAGGTGTTGAATTTTTCAAATACTTTTTCTGGATCTATTAAGATGACCATGAGATGTTTATATGTTATTCTTTTGATTTTTGTATAATGAATCATCCTTGCATCCCAAGGCTTAACTCCCACTTGCTCATGGTGTGTGATATTTTTAATACGCTGTTGAATTTGGTTTGCTAGTATTTTGTTGAGGATTTTTGCATCTATAGTCATCCAGGGATATTGGTCTAGTTTTCTTGTAATGTCTTTCTGGCTTTGGTATCAGAGGAAAGCTGGCTTCATAAGATGAGTTTGGAAATGTTTCATCCTCTTCATTTTTTTTTTTTTGGAAGGGTTTGAGGGGATTGGCATTAATTCTTCTTTAAATGTTTGGTAGAATTCTCCAGTGAAGCCATCTGCTATGGGTTGTCGTTGTTGAGAGGTTTTTGATTATTGATTCAATCTCCTCACCAGTTATGGGTCTGTTCAGATTTTCTGTTTCTTCATGATTTAGTCATGGTAGGTTTTATGTTTCTAGGAATTTATCCATTTCCTCTCTTTATCCAATTTGTTAGCATATAATTGTTTATAGTGTAGTCTCATAATCCTTTTTATTTATGTGGCATCAGTTGTAATCTCTCCTCTTTCACTTCTAATTTTCTTTGAGTCTCCTCTCTTTTTTTCTTAGTCTAGCTAAAGGTTTGCCAATTTTGATGATATTTTAAAAAAAAACAACTCTTAGTTTTATTTTCATCTATTTTTTAATTCTCTATTTTTTTCCTACTCTAATCCTTATTTTTTTCCTTCCCTCTGATAACTTGGGGCTTGTTCCCTCTTATTTTTCTAGTTATTTTTCTGAGATCGTATCCCCTTCTTCTTCAAATATATTTCCCTTGGACTCAGAGGATCTCTGTCTTTTTCTGTGTGTCTGTCTGTCTTTCTCTTCTCTCTCCCCTTCCCCATTGCCCCTGTCTCTTTTTCTCTTCTTCCCTCTCCCTCCCATGGTCTCTCGCTCTCTACTTCATTGGTTACTCCTTCTAAGACCCCCTTGCCAGTGCTCCTTATCCTTGATCTTTTTTCTAACCCACCTCCTAGGGGGTCTTATTTAGTTCCTTGTCTTCAAACACCATCTAGACATTGGTGATTTCCAAAATCACATCTCCAGTCTCATATATTTTCCTTGAATTCCACACTCCTATAGCCATATGCCTTCTCGACGTCTTTACTTGGCAGTCTAATAAGATTTCAGACTCAACATGCCCACCATCAAACTCTTGATTTCTCTGTAAAATTCTGGAAGTTAATGGCAATTCCATTCTTGTTGCTTAGACCATACTTTGGAGTTGTCCTTGATCCCACTCTTTCTCTCACACTCTACATTTAATGTGTTACAAAAGTCTACTGGATCTGTCTTTGAAATATATGCAGATGCTGACCACTTCTCACCATCTCTTCTGCTGTCACTTTAGTCCAAGCCACGGTGTTTCTTGCCTGGACTGTTACAATAACCTCCTCACTGGTCTCCTTGCTTTTCCCCCTCCCCCACCCCAGAGTGCATTCTCAGTACAGCAACCAGAGGAGACCTTTTATTTTATTTTTTATTTATTTCTTTAAAAATATTTTTTATTGACTTCAGAGAGGAAGGGAGAGGGAGCGAGAGATAGAAACATCAATGATGAGAGAGAACTATTGATTGCCCCACACTGGCGATCGAGCCTGCAACCCAGGCATGTGCCCTGACTGTGAATCGAACCACGACCTCCTGCTTCATAGGTCCATGCTCAAACCGAGCCATACTGGCTGGGCCAGAGGAAACCTTTTTAAACATCAATGGGATCATGTCACTCCTGTACTCAAAAATCTTCCAGTGGCTTCCCATCTTAATCAGTGTGAAATCCAGGGTTCTTACAGTGGCTCTCAAGGTCCTTCACTGTTGGCTTCCTGCTCTTTCTCCACACTCACCTCCTAACATTCGCTTCCTTGCTCAGTAGTCTCCAGCCACATTTGGCCTTCTGGCTATTTCTTCAACATGTCCCATAGACTCCACTGCTGAGTCTGCATCTTTGGTCCCCTCTTTGTAGAATTATCTTCTCTCATATATGCTTCCTTCCTTCAAGCTCCAATGTCACTTTATTAGAGAAGCCTTCCTTAATCCCACTATATGAAGCAACCCCACCCCCTCCCCTGCACTATCTACCCCCCTTTCCTGGTTTCTTCTTCACAGCACTTACTAGTTTAAACACCTGACAGAGGAGGTATTTATATGCCTCTTTATGACTGTTTTTCTTCTCTGCCACCAGGATATAAACCACATGAGAACATAGATTTTCTCTTATTTGTTGCTGTATCCCTTGTGCCTAGAATAGTGCCAGACACATGGTTAGTGCTGGATAAAGGTTAATTGAATGAATGAAAGAGTGTGTTGAGCACTTGATGGTCTTATTTGTCTGGATATTGTAGGGAAATAGATATTGCCATTGGGTGTATTTCTTGCTCATAGCCAGTGGGACTCTCCCCTTCAGCTAATCTGATGCCAACTGTCTTGGGGATTTATCAGTTAGGACAGTGGTTGGCAAACTGTGGCTTGCAAGCTACATGCGGCTCACGAGCTGCGGTTTGCCGCTCTGTTGACTAATGAGTTTGCCAACCACTGAGTTAGGATGTTTCCATTACAACTAACAGAGACTGACTTGGGTTATCTTAATCAAAAAGAGAATTTATGGAGAAGGCTACCAGGGCCTCCCAGATTGATGGGTAGCTGGAGGAGCAGGCTCAGACAAAGTGCAGGTATGGAGGCACCCTGTCAAAAATCTACTGGATCTGTCTTTGAAATATATGCAGATGCTGACCACTTCTCACCATGTAGCCATCTTTTAGCAAGAACAGTCTGCATGATGTGCTGTCCTTTCTGTGATTCACACTGTCATCTGCGTAATTTCGAGCCATGCACATTGCCAGCTGGAGATCCACAATCTCAGGAGCAAGACTCTGTTGACCAGCCTATGGCCCTAAATGACACAGGAAATAAGAGGGCTCTTTCTGCTTCCAAAGTGTGGGCATTGGGTCCTGCCTGCCACCCATACCTCCTTTAATGGGGGGTTTACCCAAAGGATGAGTGCTTAAATCTGGACAACTCCCAAAATAAGTCCAGTGGAGGAAGGCATGCATTTGCTTGATCTTTTACCAATCATTGTTTCACTACCACTCAAAGACTCATTCACGCTAGAACCATGCCACTGCTGAGAAAAAAGCGTGGGCACTTTCTCTACATTTTCCTGGGTCTGTCAGCAAGTTGCTTCCAGGAGGCCTTGGTGAAACTTCAGACCAGTTCTCTCCTCTCTGCCTTTTCCTCATCTGCACATGCCGGTTGCTAAGCAGAGGGAGGAGCTAGAATATCTTCCTTTTTGAAGGAAAGGAATCTCTCTCCAAGAGCTTCCCTTGCTCATATTAATTTAGAACCATCTGCAGAGCAGGGGTGTATTAGGGACACACATATACATGTGTAAACAAACATGCCTACGGAGCCAGGCACTGAGCAGCTTGCTCCTATGTCAGTAACCTGCACATTAGTGCTAAACAGTGTTGATGATGACAATGCGTTCTGATACAAAGGTATTTTTATTAAAGACTCTAGCCTACCACTCTGCACCAACTGGATCTGTTGGGAAAAGAAGGGCTATAGTGGCAGAGCAGTAGAAATGTGAACATAGAGCCCAGATAACCAAGCCCTGAAAAGATTGTAGACCCCAGTGGATTTCAAGTAACTCTTCTTGCCTTAATTGTGAGGACCATGAGTCCACAGGATACAATGCATGTTTGAGCTCAGTGCTGGTTAAACCCCTTATTATGCAAGTGCTCAGCAGTGCGCATGAGCAGGGGCACACACACACACACACACGCACGCACGCACGCACGCATGCACACACCACATCCTCACAGGCATGTACAGTTCTGGCTCTAATGATTCAGATGCCATTAATCCAATCCCACCAGGACAGTTGCTCCTTTGATGTTCCCTTGGGGAACATTCCAGGAGGTCCCCACTCTTACTGATGTGGAACTCTCTGGGGGTCAGTGAGCAATGAGGACATGTGTTGGGGTAGAGAAGAGAAAAAAAACACCTTGGGCTCAGGCACCATGAGGGAAACAGATCTGACATGAAAGAGCACAGACATGCAGGAGACGCAAAGCCCTCAAGAAGTACAGCGACTTGGTTAATGCAGATTAAGAGGGCCTTCCCTGCAGAGAATAGGACAGCTGGTCCCCATTGCAGGGCCCAGCTGATGCTCCCTGTCCTTCTGCCTCAGTTTCCCACCTTGATCAATGGGGAGTACATGCTTTCTCTACCTCTTAGAGATGGAGCCAAGTCAGTCATAGACTTATTCAGTCAAATAAGAACAGTAGAGGAAGCTGCTAATTGCAGAGATAGGCTCATGTTTGTTTCTCTTTGTTTTGTAATAAGGTTTCCCTCCAGTTTCTGGAAGTTCAATATATCCCAACTACACTGAACTCCCCTGATAGATATTTTAAGGTGTATTAATAAGTATTAGTAGGAGACAGCTTCCTAATGAATATAAAAAGAGATTCAGTTTGTAAATACTACCTTTATAAGCAACTTTTCCAGTATACATCCATTGCATAGGATTAAGTACACAAACCTGTGATTAAGAAATAACGATAAGATAATAGCAATTAGCATCCTACTGATGCTAAGCTTATACCATAAAAATCAGCCTTCAAATGTGAGTTAATAAGAGCATAAACACATATTTAAGAATGGATCTAAAAACAACTTAGAAAGTAATCACGAAAAGTATTCTGGGATGGAGCCATGAAAAGCAGGCCAATAAATTTCTGCCAGCTACCAGACGTTCTGTTATTTGGTAAAACTAATAATGCAAACGTATTGCTATAGTGGAAACGTCATAAAAGTGTAGTAAAAATAAACAAGCACATGGCTCGGCAGAGGAGCTGAAATGGAAGACATGGAAGGAAAGCCAAGATCGTCTTGGCAAGGGAAACAGGCGATGTTCACATATATTAGTGGGAAATCTTAAGGAATTGGGGAGTTTTTTTTTTCATGTTTGAGCAATATTTTGGGAAGTGGCATTTCATACATACTTGTCTTTGTACCAAGTTCTCTCTCTTCCCAACGTTATTTTGTAAAGTACTTGTCTGGTGAGGTCTGTTACTGTTATGATGCCTTTTAGTAGAAATATTTGACATTTTTTAAAGCGAAGGGGAGAAGACACTAGTGTTATTAAGCCTTGTACTCATCATGTACCTGCATTGCCTCAATTAATTCTCAGAACAAGGCTGAGTGGAAGGAAGGGGTTGATCACGCAGCCTGGTGGGTCTGTCTGACACCAGAAGCCATGGTCTTGATCATGGCACTTGCTACATCATATTCCTACTCCTCATCGGAGCCTGCAGAGGATAAAATGAGGGGCCTGCTGTAGAGCACCATTCGTTCAGAGTGTCTGAGACCCACTGCCTGCTGGGTGGATGTTCATCTCCCCGCCAGTGTGTGGAAGCCTCCCACATTTCTGTCCCAATCAGACTCTACCACCTGCCCCTAGGGGGCGCTCCAGGATCCGCCAGGGGGAGTTAATTCCCAGAGTCTAGCAGTTGCAGTTGGGGCAGGAGATTCAAAGGCCCAGGTCAGCTCTGCTTTCAGCCCCCAAATCCCTTCTTCATCAGCACCCCATGAGGTACCCCAAAACCTCCCACTATCGGTCAGCCTGGTGTCCACAGCTGCCTAGAATCAGTGAGGCAAGGCCACTTCTCTCCCTGGCACTGTACTCACAGCACCTGAAGTATGCTGCCCAACCTTGGGGGCACCCACAGCTGTGAAAACCAAAACCCAGCAGCCCGTGATGGGCACACGTATGCACCAGAGGGGCTGCTGGGCCTCCCAGTAGTTGATCAAAGGAGCAGGAGAGACAGGAGGAAGAGGAGGCGGGGTTGGAGGGGAACAGCTGTGTGCTGGATCTGAATGGGTTACAGGCCTGCTCGCCCCTGGGATAGCCGCCAACAGGGGAAGTGGGAAAGCTGTGAGGAGAATACCAAGTTTCTCCTTCCAGGGCCTATTCCAGCTGAAAGCAGCCTCCTCACCCTTAAATCCAATTAAAGACCTATATTATGTCAGTGGAAATGTATGCCAATCCTAATATAGTCTAATAAGCCTTAAAATAGCACTCTGTAAGTGGAAAGCCCTGTGGTTTAATTTGATTCACAGCCTAATAACGGTCTTAATAAGAGGGAATTGGCCCCCTTCTATTTTCCAACTGGTCTCTGCATGCTCTTTTCTTCCATTCTTTCTTTACCTCCTCTTTCTTTTACTCTGGAGCTCTGTCGAGTGGCAGAGCAAGGCAAGAGTGAGGGGCAGGTGGGCACTTCTTTTCCCTCAGAGCATCCAGCTGAGAGGCTCCTGGCTCCTGCTACTTGAGGGACTTGGTTCAGGCATGGGGCAGGGACTCCACCTTGTGGGTCCTTTACTTGACTCACTTCTGCCTGGACAGGCGCCTGTGTTTTGCTTTGCTGCCTTCCATTGGCAGTGGGGAGATGGGTGTGGGAGTCCTCAAGGCATATGCCTCAGATATACATCTTTGGATGAGAGGAGCCTCATCAGTTCCTTCTTCCTGGGCCTAGTGTCTTCCCTCCCAGGACAGTGGAGCCAATGGCCATGCTCACACATCCACCACTGGAGTTGGTGAGATGGATAATGATGGGCAGATCTCATGAACACAGTCCAGAAATTGATTCAAGGCCCTGTTTTATGGATTCTTGGTTAATTCTTGGGAGAACAAGGAATTCCCAAACATTTAAAAAGCAGAGTTTTCGCCCTGGCTGGTGTGGCTCAGTCGTTGAGCGTGCTCCAATTTACTAAAAGGTCACTGCTTCAATTCCCAGTCGGGGGCATGCCTGGGTTGCAGGCTTGATCCCCAGTAGGGGGTGTGTAGGAGGCAGCCAATCAATGATTCTTTCTCATCATTGATGTTTTTATCTTTCCCTCTCCCTTAGTCTCTGAAATCAATAAAAATATATTTAAAATAAGTAAGTAAGTAAGTAAATAAATAAATAAATAAAAAGTAGAGTTTGGGGATTTAGTAAACTCTTTTTTAAAATAGTTGTATTGAGATATAATTCATATTCCATACAATTCACCCATTTAAGGAGGACAATTCAATTAATTTTAGTATAATTACAGAGTTGTGCAGCTATTAGCACAATCAATTTTGGCACATTTTCATTACTCTGAAAAGAAACTCCACAACCACTGGCCATCACCCACTCTAAAACCCATGCCTTCCATCCCTAGGAAACCAATAATTTCCTGTTCATCTCTACAGATTTGCCTAGTCTAGAATTCATATGAATGAAAGCATACATTATGTGGTCCTTTGTGTCTGGCTTTTTTCACTTAGCACAGCGTTTTCAAGGTTCATCCATGTTGTAGCACAAATCAGTACTTCATCCATTTTTATCACTGAATAATATTCCATTATATGAATATAGCACATTTTATTTATCCATTCCTCATTTGATGAACATTTGAGTGGTTTCCACTTTGGGGCTATTATGAATAGTTCTGCTATGAACATTTGTGTACAGGTTTTTGCATGGACCTATGTTTTCATTTCTCTTGGATATATACCCAGAAGTGGAATATCAGTATAATATAGTAAAATTTATGCTAACCCATCTGAGGAGTTGTCAGGCTGATTTCCAAAGTGGCTGCATCATTTACATTCTCACTAGCAATGTAGTCCCAATTTCTCCACATCCTCACCAATACTGGTTATTGTCTTCATTTTATTATAACCATCCCAGGAGGTGTCAACTGGTATCTCATTGTGGTTTCATTTGCATTTTCCTGAATGGATTGAATGTACTCTTGGTCTAAACTGGGCTGCGAGTTAATAAACAGTGAGTCATGCGCTCTGCTATGGCGATTATTACCCAGATAGTCTTAAGCAGGTAACTTAATTTCTGTGAATTCAGTTTGTAGATCTGTGAATTTCAGGTTGAGATATGTTCACCACTGAGAAAACACAGGGGAAGCAAACAGCTTACAAGTGTTCAGCACACAGTACATTTCCTCCCCTCCCCCCAAGCCTGATAGTTGCACTTCCATTTTTATGCTGTTACAATGGGAATGATATTTATACGTGCTCCACCAATTTTACAGCAAGGTTGAGATACAGAATATAATTTAAAAAAGAAAAGGAGGGTGATGATGGATTGAGTTGGGACAAAGGAAAAGGGCGTTTGATGCCAAGATGAAGAAATTGGAGTTTCTTTAACTAGAAGCCAGGGGTGAGGAGTGACATAATAACCATCTTCAATCTGAGAGGGGTTATTATGTGGAGGATGGTGACCAGCTGTTGCCCAGATCCACTGAGGACATCAGAAGGAAAATGCATTTCAACTGTGGGAAGCAGCCTGTGGCTTAGTTATTAAGAAGAGCTCCTTCGCTGTCAGGGTCGTGAAACATTGGAATGGGAATTTATCAAATTTCCTGTCCCAGAAGGCCTTTCCACATATGATAAACTGCATCTGGGAGCATGAATGAGATGCCCTAAGGCAGTTCCTTCCATCACAAAAGCGCTGTGATTCCTGGCAGTGCCCACCCTGGGCAGGCCTCCGTGAGGGACCCTTAGCCCCCCAGGTAGTGTAGGGACCTCTCCACCCTATCCCACCCTCCCATCCCGCCAGCCACAGACACCCAGCCCCTGTTTTGGCTGAGTCCCGTTGCTCTCTCTTCTCACCCTAAACGGTGTAGGGGAGCCCCTGCTCTCTACTTTGGTAGTGAGTGATGTGGTTTCTATACATAACCCCAGCTCACAACTTCTTTGGCAGTTGCTGGGTTGAAAGGTGCTGTTAAGAGAAGGGGAGGAAAAAGAGCCAAATAACCTTTTATTTTTAAGTCTTTCAAAAAAAAAAAAAAAAAACACGCAACTCAAATGTTTGGTCTTTTAATAGGATGTCTCACTATGGCCATTATTGTTCTTACCAGATCTTTGGGGATTGAGCACTTGACTAGCTACTCCTGCATTTCAGGTGTGCAAACCCAAGTGCGTGGTGGGGAAGGCATATCCTCGGGGCCACAGAGGGACCGTCTCTGAGCTGGAATGCTGCTCCCAGTCATCATCCTGCCAGGTCTGTCTGTTCTTGGGCGTGATGGGAGCTTCCACACAACCCTTCCACCTTCTTCCCATAGTACAGTGACCATAGTACAGGACACCCAGGGCTCCCATCAGCCTGAGCTCATCAGGGTAATCCTATCTTCCTTATCTCACAGCATCTGGTTCAGATAATTCTAAACCAGTAAGTGTCCAGAATTTCCCTGGCTCCAAGGGTTGCGGCCTCCCCAGCCCACTTTCACCCCCACACCCCACATTTTGGGCTGGGCTTGCTTTGCACTCTCATGGTTGTGGCACACCTAGATACTGATCCCGTGGCCCTGGGAGCCATCAGGAGAGGCCTGGGCACCCAGAGCTTCAGGTGCCAACTGCCTGCCTCTGAGCCACCTCTCCAGTCTGCCTCAGCATATGCTATCAACAGGACATTGCTGCATGCATCAGGGTGTGGAAAAGGGGGGGAACTTAGCAGGAGAGGAGAGGTTTGGGATGACAATGGAGGCAGACATTCCTTCACTACTCGCTCAGCTCAGGTATTCATGGATTTGTCAGCTGTGTCCTCAGATGGGGCTTCCCTCGGGGCTGCAGGTGGGCTGCTAGCAGCATCTTAGGCCTATGGGGTCACTCTCTTAAAGATTTGGAAACTGAGCAAAGAGGTTTTCTGGGCAGAGTTATACATTTAGTAAGTGGCAGGGCCAGAGTTTGAACACAACTTTCCAGTTCACTGATGTGCAGGTGGTTAGATGGGCAGGTTCATATCTGATACCTCCTACCTCCCCACAATCCATGAATCACTTCTCCAGCACCAACTGAAGGGAAAATTGCACAGCAAGTTAAACTGCCACCTCCTTCCCTTTGATCCATCCTCACACATCTGTCCTAGAACAGCCCTACATGGACAGTGCCTGAGTCATTGTGTCCAACTACCTGTGTCTGAGCTTTTCAGGGGAAATCTGGTAGCAATGAAGTGCTGCAGGGAGGTCTGGGAAGACTGGAAAAGGGGAGAAGGATAAAGTGAAGCCACTTGCAGAGACCAGGATAGCCCTGGCTTGAGAGTTGGGGTCTGGGAAGGAATCTAGGCTCTGCCACTCTCTGTGTGATCTCAGCCACCACCTTCCCTCCCAGACCCCAGATGGGGTGTGTAGACTCTTCTGCAAATATACTAATATGTTGTCTGTCACCCTGGGTGCCCGGCTCAACACTGGACCCTCACACTGCTCTCTTTCTGTGACCAACACAACTTCCTGGGTCCATCTTATATGACTGGTTTTGGAGCAGCAAAAACTTCTCCAGAAATACCTCTTCACTGAGCTGGCATTGATTTGGTCAGTTTCCTAGTCCTTCTCTGGATTCTTTTGTTCCCCTTCGCCTCTCCTACCATATACACTCCCCCGCAGACACACACGGACAAACAGGCCTATGCTTACCAGAAACTGAACTTCCTGGCAGATACTCCCTTCATGTCTGGCTTAGTTTCCAGATGATGAAACTGGCCTTGGGCCTGGATAGTTGTCATGGAGACTCATCCCAGCTTCCCTCCCCACATCAGCCCTTGAGCTCTTCCCAGCAACCTTTCCGGGCTAGAAAAGAAAGCTCTGGCTTTGCCCTCTCTCCCTCCTTCTCTGAGTGCTTTGATGCCACCTAATCCAAATCACCCACCAGGGAGGGGCAATGGGCTGGCAAAGAGGTTTTCTATTTGGCTTGTTGTGTTAGCTAATTATCCCAAGGGGCAATCAGAGAAAAGAGAAACAATGGAATCAGGGTAATGTCCATGTTGTTTATATTTTATCATATTCTCCCAGGTCAGCAGAGGGATGCTGGTTTCCTTGTTCCTCTGACTCTTCTTGTAATGTCATCTTCCTCCTGCTGTTCAAATCTCACCACCTCTTGGTATCACCATAACAAACACCTCACCTTTTCATTCAAGGCCCCAAATACACAGCTCATCAATAATATCTACCTGAACCTCTGCAAGGTACTTCCTCCAGGGGCTTAGGCTGGCTCACATTTCTAGAGAAATCTGTGCGTTTGTGCATGCATGTGTGTGTGTTTGTGTAATTTATCCAGAATTGATTTCTGAGCATTTCAAAGGACTTTAGCCAGGGCCTCACATAATGCTCACCATTTTCAGTAGAAGAGAGGCACCTGCTCCCACCGCAGTGGGGCGATGAGAGAAACTGAGGAAACAAAGGGTGCATGAAGGATGGCATGTCCTTTCAGAGAGTCCAAGAAATTAAACAGATTGAAATCGAGGGTCTCAACAGGGAAAACAAGCCAGGTTCCCGGATTTTTTTGTGGTCTTCCTAGCATTCATGGAAAACGCTTTCCACAAAAACTCTTCACGGGACTTGCTTTACAGAGAGGGGTGGAGCTTGCACTGGCTGGGGAACCTGCTACCTGGGTTTTCATCCCCCTCATCCATCACCAACTTACTAAGTCACGAAATACTTTTGAATTCTGGTTTTAATTTATTTTTTGCCAAAAAATGGAATTAAAATGCCTCCCTGCCTACCTCGAGGTGATCCAAAGATGTGAAGATACTTTGTAATCTTACAGGCATGATAGAAATATTGTTTAATTAAAGCTACGAGTTATCTCATCTGGTGCTCCCAACCATTCTATGAGGTTAGCATTGTTTCCTAAGCTTCAGCGAGATCAAACAACCTGCCCAAAGTCACCCAGGTAGCAAGCAGCAGTGTCTGGACTGCTGACTTCAACTTGAGTGCTTTTCATCAGCCCACAGCTGGCCATGGGAACAAGGTTAGACTAGTGCCTAGACTCAGACCCAGAGAGGGGGTCATTTCAAGGTCATCCCAACAAACAGCCTGCTGTACCAGCTCTGGAATGATATACAGCTCCAGTGACCAGGAATTACAGGAGCCTTATGGTTCATGGAGCAGATGGGGAAAGAGGAGAAAGGGGTAGAGTGGGTGAGGAGAAAAAGTGAAGGAAAGGGGAGGCCATGTGAGCGCCTATGCTGCAGTCCTTTGAGCCCAGAGAAAATGTGTCTTTATCTTTGCCTGTGCAATTTATTGGCCCAGCTGGGCTCTTGTGCAAGGCCAGGCCTGTCCTCGCGCTGCCAGAGGAGTTACTCTTGGGGTGAGACACTGGATCCCTGGGGCCCTTCCAGGAGCATAATGTAGTCATGGTTATTGGAAGGAAGTTCCCTAGTGGGGTTGGCTGGCAAGGCCCAGAAGATTTAGAGGGCACAACTCCGTGGAGTTCCCAGAGCAACTGACTGACCTGAACTCATGTGTGTTAGAAGCATGGATTATATCATTTCCTTCCCTGCGAGTTCTCACAGATGTTCTTCTTGATGCATTCAGTCAGTCAGTCAGTCATTAATTTATTCATAAGCAAACTAGGCAGTTGTTATAACTGTTGATGAGATATAGCATGTCTTTCTATAGGAGAGCTCCAGGTACTGAGTCATTTGAGCTTTCCTGCCCTCAAGAGAAAAGCAAGAGCAAAATGTTAATTACATATAACAAGCACCATGGATGTAAAAATTATTATAGTTCACCATTACCCAAATAACTTTTTGGAATTGTTCATTTATGAAGTTAATGATGATGTTTTGGAGTGCTAATTTAGCAGAAAATTTAATAAAATGCTATATATTTATATGAGCTCTGAGAACTCTTGGTCATTCAAAGTAACCAGTCTTAATGTGTTAAAGTCTAGAGTGTAATGCCTATGTTTTGTTGATAATTGATTTAAACACTCTGCTCATCAATGGGATTTCCTACTTCCACATTTATATCCATCCCCAAAAGTAGTTATTTTAAAGATATAAGATTTATCTATATCTATATCTATATCTACCTATATATCATCTATCTCTATATATACACATTTATATATTGTTCATTTCACCAACATTTAGCAATTGCTGGTACCTATTCTGTTGGGAGAAATAGTAATTATGTACAAATGTCCAGTGATAAAGCTGAAGTGAGATGCTCTAGAGGGCACAGGGAATCCACGGTGCTCCTCATTTCTCTTCTTAGGGAGGGGTTCTCCCTGCTATAGTGTGTATTGCTGTGATTGTAGACGCAGGATGCCTGCATGCTTTGGAAGTAGTATTATCCCTTAGTTCCACTGAAAGGAAAGTTCTTCTCAACTTGACACATACTTAAATTATATATAGAAAGTGACATGACAGCACTTGGAAGACAGAGGTAGAAATACAAAATGTTTTCATGAACATCTGTTGGGAATCTGCATCAAACCAGTTGTGTAGATAACTGAGCAATATAAAGAGTAAAGGAAGGAGAAAGCCACAGACGGGCACTGGGAGACAAGGCAGGGGCTTGGGTGCTCGCCCTCATCTGCAGGAGCGAGTGCGTGAAGTAGGCAGGGCCCATGGTCTGTGCTCCATGGGAGCTGAGCCTCTAAGATGGTCCTGTATTATGCGGGTCTCCTCTTAGCCCCAGAGAGTTCGGAGTTCTTCTGAACTCTGTCTTGTGAAATGGGAAGATCCATACCTGAACAGTCCTTTATCTCTTTTTGGCATACATGGGAAGCAGTCATTTGTATGGGGCACACTGAGGCTCTGCCAGGTGGCACACAACCGCCACCACAAGAGCCGAGGGGACATATCCGTGCCTTGAAGCACCTGCAGCCCCTTGACAGCATGCTGTGTTGGCATGTGTTATTCCAGGTGGCTTGTCTCACAGGTGAAAGGACAGGTGCTATCAAGGAGGCATGTGATGTGTTCTCCTGCCTCCGGGCAACACTGCACTTACTGCATCCTGATAAGGCACAAGCTGGCCAGTGGGAGTGAGTGGGGAGGGTGACAACTGTTTATCTAACTAACCTGTTATCAGAGAGATGGTGCCTGCTTGTACACTTCACCACCCACTGCGGGCCACAAGGCAAGCCTCGCTTTCCCACTTGACCTCTTAGCAGTGGCTCTCTCTAAGCCAGAGGACTCTGAGAGGACGACTCTTCCCTTTTCCAAGGATGAAAGTTTTAGGACTCTGAGCTCCCTGAAAGGACAAGGCAGTAATGATTGTGAAATGGGCCATTTGCAAAGGACATTCCAGACAAATACTGGAAGGGGAGCTGCCAGGAGCTGGGAAGGGAAGGGAGAGGGAGTTATTGTTTGATGGATGCAGAATTTCAGTTTTGCAAGATGAAGAGTTCTGTGGGTGGATGTGCCAATGGTTGCAAAACAGTGGGAATGTACTTAACACTACTGAACTGTACATTTAGAAAAAGAATTAGATGATACAACTTCTATGTGGATTGTACTATAATGAAATTTTTTAAAACAAAGCACTTCCCATCGAAAGAGTTCACCCTGCCGACTCTTTATCATTTCAAAGTAGCTTTCTTTCTTCTTCTTCTAGTATATTTTTCTAATCCTGAAAGTAATCTCACTCTTTCAAATGGATCTTTAGCATAGAACTTGGAATACTGCTTCCTTTACGTTTGCCCAGGAGACTTCTGCCAGATACCTGCTCCTCGGTCCTCTCATAAACATCCTCTGAGGAAAAACACATACCGAGCCAGTCAGGCTCCACCAGGCTCCTGTCTCTTTAAGACAACTTGCAAAAGTCAGGGGTCACCCTCACTCCAGCCAGTGATGTGACCAACAGGAGCACTGGCCTCTCATCTGTACCCACAAACATCTCTGAGCCAGAGAAACAGGGCTCTAGCTGTGGACTGTGCTTTCAAGTTTATTAAAACTCTCAGTTGTCCATAGCATGATATTGCAAAGCCAGATTCATTTATAATAACAACAGTAAAGTCACAGAAGCTGCTGTGTTATAGCCAAGATGAATCTGTCTGTAACTCATGATGTTCACAGACGCTTTGTCTATGTGTATTATGATGGCTCGTGAATTCTATTGTAATTATCAGTGTGATGATTCAATGTTATTATTTGTATTGAGTTGCCTTTTTCTTTAGTTTTTGGTAATGTCTTAAAGGCTTTGTTTTATTTATAATCATAAATTTCCTAACTGCAGGGGTAAATTTTCTGGTATGATGGGGAAGAGAACAGTAAGAAACAGAGGAAGACTAGAGGGTCTCTTCAAAGCTGTATTGATGTTAAAGGAAAGGCCCATGATGGATTGATTTATTCATGTCACAGGCATTTACTGAGTGTTCGCTTCATGCCTTGCATGATGCTGATACTCCGGCCATGGATGATTAAAAATGGGACAGTAGTGTCACCCAGACCTGGGCTTGAGTACCATTTTGACTTAAATAATATACTTAGTCAATAGCTTGTGTGAATTCGGCAAAGTTACTATCTATATCTTATTTCCCTCATTAGACAATAGCACTCATTTGCATGTGAAATGTGTGTGGTATACTCTTATGTTATCTGGCATGAATACTCAATGCATGTTAGCTATGGTTGATTTATCTTCCTCAAGGAGCTCGTATCCTAGGAAGAGAACCAAACCCTGAAGTACTCAGAACTGTGCTTGAAGGATAAGGGCCTTGATGAGGGTGAATCCAGTATGGGGACCAGAGAGGGGAGATGGGAGCCTCCGGGCCTCCTTTCAGGAATAAGGAGCAGCATCAGCCCTGGCCCAAACCAAGAAGGGGCGAGTGTGCAATGAAGGAGACTCAGGTCTGGTTGAGTGCTCGTCCATGGAGGGGGGTCTGGATATGCAGCTGGAAATATAGGGGAGCCATTCTGTGAAGGGCTTGGATGCCATCATAAGGGATTTAGAATTTACTTATTTTTAACAATTCTAAGACACATTTTCACTCCCATTTGAACATCTCCAAACTAAATGCATCTTAAAATCAATGTGTCATAGTTAATTGCCATCATTTTTTCCTTTCTCAGTAGCACACAAAATTATAGTGTGCCATGCAACTGGTGCCTCAGATTACATGAAATATGGCATGTCAGAGGCTGCAGGACCCAAGGCCTAATTGGAGAAAGCTTCATGTTGCTATTGTCTCCTTTCTATCTCAGTAACTCGTCTAGAGCTAGTAAATAAATACCCAATTGTGCTTAGTTACAATTCAGTGCTGATAAAGGACATGACTCCTTCCAACTCTTAGCTGTCATTGTCTCAGCATAGAGCCCAGGTAAGGTTGAGTGTCCCTCACCCCCCCAATATGAACTGTCTTTCTTCAAAGTGCCACATGTGGAAAATAATGTGTGCAGGAAAAGAAGCAAATCTGCTAAGAAAATGTGCCGTGTGTTCCAAAAACAACTTACACACGGCACTCAGAAACCCACTTTCTTGCCCCTCGCCCAGATGTGTCCTCATGCTTCTTACTAGGTTCTCCAACTTCCTCCAAGTCTGGACATAACTGCTGTGGGTTCTGCAGAACCTAGGCAGGAAGCTGGTCTTAAGGATTATGCTATAGAGAGGTCTTTATTGTTCTCAATTTCTTGATTCTTTGTGTTTTCCCATCTCTCCTATTTCTTCGAATTCTGCTTTAAGCCCCTCTTTCCTGCTTCTCTCCACTAAGCAGAGCTGTCCTTGGGCACAACAAATTCATGGCTCACCTGTTGTGGGGACAGGGACAGGGAGGCGGATGGTGAACAACCTGGAGATCCCATCCACTGATGCTCAGAACTATCTGAGCCTCATCTACATACAGAGGACACAGAAGCCCCACCCTTAGTTGGTGGTCCAGGCTGGTTGCCTAATAACAATGCCCACTGCTCTTTTCTCACTTGTTCCTCATCATAGTCTCTCCTTCTCCTCACTTCCCTTCTGACAAGTCCATGAAGTTCATTTTTAATCTAATTTTAACTTGAGTAAGTAATATGGTGAAGAGGGATGAGAGAAGTGTATGGTGTGATTTTCCTTGGATACTCAACCCTTGAACTTCAACAGACCTGAATGGGCTCTGAGTGGGCTCCACTGAGTTCACAAACTTAGCTGTGCCACAGATTCACTGTGCAGTCAAATGTAGAAGTCACAGACAAGTCTTAGAGAGTGAAAAACTCCACTTGAAATATCCAGGGTCCAGAATTCTACTCTATCATAATTTCCCTGCTTTAGCCAAGCAGGGAAGCTCAGTGAGTATTTCCAGTCCAGTTCCATATTATTCATCATATATGATGTGTGTACATTAGAGTGTATTATGAAAAAAAAGTCTTCATTATCAGGTTCAGCGTCTATGCTAGATCCTTCCAGGGAAGATTCATTTAGAGGCTAGAATCATTTAGAAGCTCCCAGTAAAAATCCTGTCTTCTATAGTTTCATTGGAATAAATCCTGAATGTAGACAGTATATGTAATTCAGCATCTAACCAAGAGTTGGCGGGGGTGTGGGGGGGTGGATATCAGTTTGACCCAACCTAAAATGATGGAAAACTCAGGCTTAATCCATTCCAATTATTGTACCTCAGGGGGTTATATTATTAAGGTTTATTTATTTATATTTAAGCAAATACATTCACAATTGCTACTTTTCACAAAATGGAATGTACACAATAAATATTTGTGAAAGGAAGAATGGAAGGAATCTCTAGCTCAATGATTTTATTAAAATAAACCTTTTCATGAGATAAAACATGGAAAATTGATCTGCAGAGTATATGATTGAGAATTGATATTAAAGTTATGTCGAGAGATCAGTTTCTGAGGTACATTTTTGCATGTCTTTTACTGGCATGTCATATTGGGAATAGGGCAATGGAGGAAAAGTCACGTATCTGGCCTTCAGAATTGTCACGGACAAAATGCAGGGTGAGCAGGAGCTCCGACGTTAGGTCCAGCTCTAACATTCTCTGATTCCAGGTATTAATCACTTCCTTTCACTGGTTCTCAGTTTGTCTGGTCTGCAAAAGGACAAGGACGTCACTCGCTCTGTGTTTACTAGCTGAACAGTCACCTGAACCAGAACAGAGTCCACGTGGGGTCCTGCTCTTTCCTGAGCTTCTCAGCATCTGGGAGAAGCTGTGTCTCCTCATGGAAAGCTCTGTGGCCTCTGTTCCCCCTCTTAAGCCATTACATCTTCTGAAAGGGGACTGGCCTGGAGAACAGGGATGGGTGGTCCATGTCCTCTTGCTAGCAAGGGTGTAAGTCATCCTTCCTCCCTCACTTGCCATGTGGACAACCCCATAGTCAAGTGTCGCTTTAGGATGCTATTTGAGCTCAGAAATTTGTCTTCTTGGAGACGCAAAGGACTATTTTCTTGTCCAGGCAGTTGGGGTCATCAGACTCCATAATTGTATTTGAAGGCAGATCCTGTGTTCTTGTTCAGTGTTGTGTCCTCAGAGTCAGCCCACACCCCATTCCCTGTTATTTACAATGTGGTCACTAAGTAATTATTTGTTGAATTTTGAGCATTATTGGGCATTCCATGGCTAGACTCAAAGGTTGTCTGGCTGCCTGCCTGTAGGACATCCTCATGCTATTTGGAGGAGGAGGATGTTACTCACTATGTAAATATCTAAGTAATTACCGCACCAGCAGCATTTTTAAGAAATTTGTCCTGACAGTGGGGAGAACTCCTTCTTATCATTTACAGCATCAGAAGTATTCTGTTTCTTTTTTATGCTATTTTCCATAAAAGTGACATCGGCACTTGCTTTTTGCCAATTGATTTCAAAACATTGTGGGGTCATAGAGTTTGGGGGGCCTCACTGACTAGCCAAAATGTCACCTCCTCATTTAGAGGCCAAGAGAAATGTGTGTCTGTCCAAGTTCCTGGGGGTGGTGGAGGTGGCGTGGAAGAAGCCTCCTGACTGGGAGTGGGGTGCTCTTTACAAGGCTCCCAGCACCCTTCCACCCGCAGGCCTTGCCCTCACCACAGTATGCAGCTGGGGATCTGAGGCAGGTAGAGGGTGACCGTGTCAGTGAATTTCAGAGCCCTTGCGTTTGGAGGAGAATAAGTAGGTTTCTGCTGTATATACACCAAGAGTGTGATGAGCAGTTGTTCTCTCACCATGGCAGGAAATGGACTTAAGTGCTCCAGGAAGGACTCAGGGCAGACAGTCAGGAGAACTGCCTGGCTCTGCAGACTCTGCAAAGGCAGGTTCTCTCAGCCACAGACTCACTGGGCTGTTGAGTGGCTTTCTGTTCTCACACACCCGTTTTCTCCCAAAGTGAGAGAGCAGCCCTGCTAGTGAGCAGGACACCTTTACCCAGCCTGGAAATATGTTATAAGCACAGCCTCAGATCCCGCTGGTGGTATCATTTTGGATCCAGCCAAGACTGCCAAAACAACTGAAGCTGTCTACCTCGGCTGTCTTTTCTTAACAATAGGTCAGGAAGAGAGGGGTCCAGCTCTTAAACTTTGTTACTCAGCAATGGGCTGACCTTGCTCCTCCTGGGGTGCCGTTGATTGCAGAATTCCAAAAGGTGGTTACTGGTGACATTTATATAAAAAGAGAATGATACCAGCCGGTGTGGCTCAGGGTTGAGCGTCAACCTATGAACCAGGAGGTTATGATTTGATTCCCAGTCAGGGAAAATGCCCAGGTTGTAAGCTCCATCCTCAAAGATCAGTGATTCTCTCTTATCATTGATGTTTTTATCTCTTTCTTCCTCTCCCTTCCTCTCTGAAATCAACAAAAATATTTTTTTAAAAAAGAATGAAACCCATTCCTCTGCATATGACTGTCTATTTGCACAAGTGTGTTGAGCAAGTATGAATATGTATACCACAGGTATGTGTGCACTGTGTCAGCTGTATATTTCCACACATGCATCTGGGTATTCATGTGCATAATTCTCTGTGCTTCCATAGACAGGGGATGTGTGTGTGTGTGTGTGTGTGTGTGTGTGTGTGTGTGCGTGCGCGTGTGAACATGCACACCTGGCCTTTGTCAGCCTTTAGTTCCATATCACCCAGGTCTACATATATGTACAGGTATCTGCAGCACATTTACAAATGTCAGTCCCATTTTTGCCCGGGCTATTCTCTCTGCCTTTACAGGAGAGAAATTGTTAACCGTTGGCAGTGCAATAAAGAGAAACTGGTTCCAATGGAATGTTCCCTTGCCCTGCAGACACTTCGCCTCCGTTTTTATGCTGCACATTACACCGTGGTGAAATTTAGTTAATTTTATGGTTTGTTATTACAACAGCAGAGTGCGTTGAGAGAGGCAGCTTTTGTTGGCTCCACGCCCCTTGTTTCCTGGGTGTGAGGGGAATGAGTAAGAGCAGGAAGCTAGCAGTGGTCAGAAACAAAGTCCACACCAAAGCTAAGTGGCTGCTCTAATTGGTGTTTAACTTTTGTAACTACAAGAATTAGTTAATGAGTCAGCAAAGGCTTGGCTGCTGCCCTCAGAGTGTACCTGTTGGTCAGAGAATCGAGAGGAACGTTCACTGAACAACGAGAAAATGAACAGATGCTCAGCTCTTTTGCTGAAAAACAACACATTTTGGTGAAGACAGCTAGCTATGCAGTCTGAATGCTGTGCTCAGTCTCCGGCTTTGCTGGCTATGAGCTCCTTCATCTCTGCCTCAGTTTCCTTCACTGTACAGTGAGGGGGATAGTCACGTCCACCCTCTGAGGTTCCTGGGAAGCAAGCACCTGGGACATAGTAGGTGCTCAATAAGTGCTCCTTCCTCTTCTAGCTTCTGTTCCCAAGTTTCTCTGAAGGCAAGAGGAAGTCAGAAAAGTTTGGGTTTTAAGATCAGACTGAGTGCCCATTCAGGACACAAGTGATAGTGCCCATCATTTTTAGACACCCCCCCCTCCCCCGCCCTGCCCAAGTCAGGACATACTAGTACAATCTGAGAACTTTGAAAGGACTATTCTGGAAAATCGACAACAATAACTGGGGGTGCCTGGGTCAGCTGCTGGGCACCTTGAGTGTGAACATGACTGAAACCACCGGCGAGTTCCCTGGGAGGTGTGCTGTCAGTCATTCTGAAGGAGGCAGAACTGTTAGCATTCTTATTTATACCACTAATGAAGCTAATTGCCTCTTCCATCAGAAACAGAGCTGGTGTGGCCTGGAATACTTGGAGAGCAGAAGCTGTTTCCATAAGAACATGGCTTCCCTTGTTATTCTTCTCAGCTGGGTCCTTGGATCCTGCCACCAATGGTAGGGCAAACAGATGACAAAGAATATGTCAGCACCACTATCATTCCTCCAAGGCCTGGCAACTCCTTCCCTCGACTGGGAGGCTGTTTATCTCTCTCATAGCAGCTTCCTCCTTCTCAGCAGACAGGAGCCCAGTAACTCCAACTGGTCTTGCCAGGTGGCACGTGCCGGATAAAACACACCACCGCCCCGGCTTCCCTCCTGGAATGGGGGAAAGTCCTGAGAAAGGGTGACTGAGCTGATAAGGCAAAGACTTACAAATGTAGGTGCCTGGGGTAGCTTGTCTCTCTTCATGGATTTAGTATCTCGTCTTTGGGAGCTTGTTTTCTGGAGGCTTCATTGCCCTGCCCTATCTTAGAAGAGCTTTGAGAGCACTGACACGCCATACATTCTCTAATGGTTTGGGTGAGAGAACAAACAATGATATCTTTGTTTCCTGAGTTGAAACTCATTTCATGGATAATGTCAGAACTCATCAATTTAATATAGGCTAGCCTTGCACTTTAATGCAAAAAAAAGAAAAGAGTTTCTATTTTGGCCCAGGAAGCCCCAGAATGAAAGCATTTGAAAATAGCCAAACAAGGCTGACTCATTTAGGAGTATTAACTCATGTGCTGTGGGGCAGTGGGAAGATGGGGGTAGGACAAGGGAATGGACATCCTCCAGGGAGAACACAGTCTCTGAGTCATAGCATCCTAGAATAATTAGATTTGGCCGATATTAGCAATCACTGAGCCCCCTGATTATACAAAAGGCAATGCTATTTCATGTTCTCCCTCCAGACTCAAAATACTCATCATCCATCTCCAGTCCTCACCTCTGATAAAGCTCATGGTCACTGGGAGGGGTGTTGGCGGAGGTGCTGTTTATGAAGATTGTGCTTAGGAAATAAGTATTGCAGTTACTGAACCACAGATTTGGGGCAAGGGTGATGAATTTTCAACAGCTTAAAAAGCCACATGTTGGTCTTCACAATAAAACTATGCTGAATATAATGTCTTAAAAATTATTTTGAAGCAGTCACAGTTTCTACAGTCCTTAGAGTAATTGTCCCAATCATTAATCTATCAATATAAATGCTCAGACATTCTGGTTCATAAAAAGATCTGGTAAATAGAACAACAAAAATAATGGACAGTCCTGCATTTTTTTTTACATAGGTGCTTTGTAATCTGGTTTACCTTACAATTGGAAAATTAAACTCTAATGAGAATCATCCGTCATATTCCCTTTCAGTACTGATGTCCCGGGCATGGGGCAGTGTGATCTCTGAGGGTAGGTTTGAAGAATATCAGGAAGATCATTTCTCTTCTCATCCAGCATCTATCAATACACATGAATGGAGAAGGGCTTCCCATGTCCTCCCATCCCCAATTAGACATGCTTAACCCACAAAGCCCAAACCTGATTCTGGCCCTGATGTAATGAGGGATCCCTAAATCTTGACTTTCTCATTGTTTGCAATCAGGCCATAGAATCTGAGGTTCACTATCTAAAGTTAGCAAAGGTCTCATAGAGCATCAGCGAACAAGTGTTAGTAGACCTACCTTTTGTTTTTCTTAACGACAATCACTGAGACTGTTCTGTGGGCAGAAAACACACAAAAATAACCACCACACAGCTCTCTACTTCTCAACTCTTCGCCATTTTAATGTTTGTACTGAGCCAGCAGAACACCATTAAAGAGATTCTAAATGGTATAAAAAGTTACGGATGTTATAAAATCATCACAGTTATTAAATGCATTTTATTAGGGTAAAACAGTAGGGCTAAACATGTATACAAACACTGTTATTCTCAAAGCACCTAATAAACAGGGAAGAATTCGGTCCTACAGGGCCCTGGAGAGGGATGTTCTCGGGAGTAGATGTGAGAGGAAGGATAGAGGGGCTGAGGTTGGAGTTTGTGCCGTGGCAACAACTGGCGTGCCTGCAAAGCGCTGCTGTCAGTACGTATGCGACAAGGAAGGCACGGTGGTGGCAAAGCCTTAGAAGCTCTCACTGGTGCATCTCCCCAGGACCCCTAGGAAGGGGTCACGGTACTGGTTCTCTCACTGGAGGGGTGACACCTCTCTCCCAGAGCCTGCAAGCTGACTCCCACCACTCGACAGTCCCACCCTCTGGGAGAATCACTCCTTGAAGACCCCACAGTGGCCATGGCCCTATAGCAGTTGAGAACCATGCAGTTAGGCTGGTGATGCTCCAGCCACACTGCTCTCACCATGGAGATGTTACATCAGGAGCCATCGGGGGACCCTGAAGCTTCCCCTTCCACAACCCTGCACCCCCACTCCCGCACTCACCAGCAGTTGCTTGATGCTTGTTGCTGCCCGCCCTCCTCCCCAGCTTCCCTCTCCTTCCTCCTTGCTGAGAATCCAGGAGAGCACCCGCTCTGGGTTGGGAGCAGGTGCAGGATGGGGAGGAGCTGGGGGAGCCCATTATTAATCCGCACACACGTTGTCTAATTAGCATCAGGATGGGAAACCTGGTAACAAGATGGTGCTACAGACCCCTTCCTGCAACCCCCCACCCAGGGAAGGCTGTCCCAGAGGAACAATTTGGGGGGGTTGGCAGGGGGCAGAACAAGTAGACAAGGAGGATATCTGCCCCTCCTGGTTTCAAACCACGAAGTTGGAAACTGGTAATGTCCTTTTGAGATCATGGAATCCAATGACTTTTAAATTATGGCGTGAGGCCCATTAATGTGTCACGAAAGCAATTTAGTGGGTCGTAACCAGCATTTTATTTTTTCAAAAGGGAAAGTATCAGAATGCATGTCACACATAAATGGAACTTTTCCTTCAGTTGTCTATGAGCCCGTGTGTCCTGAGTGGCAACGCATTTCTGGTTGTAAGTCTCCAAGGAAAAGCTAGAGAAAGGCTGTGGCAGCTTAGGCCCACCCCCTTCGCTCCGATTTCCCCCTGATGTCCTGGAACCCATGAGAACCACTCAGTATGTGAAGATTTTAGTTGGAGAAGGTGCCTCACCTCCGTTGTCCAGCCATGAACACTCCTCACTTCCAGCAAGTCCTTCATAGCTGTCCAGTTGACACTATTTCTCTCACTTGGTTATAGAAATCTGACCACCTTTTGCGTCATAATCCTTAATTAACTTCTCCAACTGAGGAATTCAAAACCCCAGATAAGAACGGTGCACATCTTCTCTAGATGCTGTCTCTCCCTCCCACTGACCGCTCCTCAGCCACCCTCGGCCGAGCCCCTACTCGGGTTAAACAGGACAAGAGTGGAGATGTTCTTACTTCCAAACCCAGCTGTAAAGATCAGGTGTCACAGAGGACAGTGGGAGGAAAGAAGCTCCGGTTTCATGGCAGACCATGTCCCAAAAGGAAAGGGAAGAGACTGTGTCATAGGCCAGCATCAGCCAAAGTTTCAGCTTAAGTGACAGGAACATCCATTCCTAGCCTGGGGATCTTAGTCGTCATGTCTCCTCTACACCCCAGGTGGACACACTGGTTTTCTTCCACTCCCTTCCCAGGGCGTGAAGGCAAAGGACTAGTCAGGGATACTGGAGGTTTTTGGAATGTCCACTTAATTGAGCATAATTTATTGTTAATACAATAAATGTGAGTGCTTGAGGGGAATAGAAATGATCTAAGTATATTTACACAGAAGCTATATGTACTGCCTTGAAGTCCAGTGCCTTCCCCAAGGTCGCCCGGAATTCTGGGGCTGACAGGGTCTAGAATGCAGATCTCTGGTGCTCCTGTCACTCTCCTGGATCCTTGACTGTCACACTGGTTCCCGGGGCCCTGCTCCTTGTCCTGCTTCTGCAGGCCCTGCTCCCAACGATGGTGCCAGGGCAGGTAGGACGGGGAGCTGGAGATCTGGGGCCCCTGCGGGGAGGCATGCAAGGAGAGCCTGAGAGCAGTGACCACACATGATTGTGACGAGAGGTCCTGTAAACTCGAGGCTATTACTTCTGTCATTGTTATGATTAGATTTAATGGCTGAGTGAGCCATTCACATGGCCCTAATAGAAAATTGCTCCTGACAACTCTCCATAGCCACTGGACTAGGGAAAGGCAGCTGCGAGAAATGCTCTCACCTTCGCTGGGGAGCATCGTGTGCAGGATTTGGCCACGGGTGGCCCGGGTCCACGAGCAGCAGGGCAGTGCAGGAACAGCAGGGCAGTGCACGCCATAACTTCCTGGGGTGCGACTCTGAGAGGGGGGGCGGGGGCAGCAAGCAGGGAGGGAGGCTGAAGGCCCCAATGACCCTTGACAGAGGCAAGCACTTTGTCCTTGGCAAAGGCGAGGCATGGGGAGGGGTGGTTGCTATGGCCCCTCTCCCCAGCCAGCCCCATTGGCAAGGTTCAGGGAACAGGGCAGTAGAGGCTCCCATATCCATCTTCTTCCTGATCTCATCCCAGCCCATTATAATGGACTGCATCTCTGCCTCAGATTGCTCTTCTGTACTATTAATTTGTGGTTGTATTAATTCCTGCTTTTATTATACAGTGAGGTGGTATAGAACAAAGCTTCTCATTAACATGGCCAAGGACTTGTTGCCACTGCCAGGCTGGTCTGTCCTCCCCCACCCTGTCCCACACCAGTCTCCACTCTGTCTTGACACCAGTGGAGGATTGAACCTTGGGAAATGACTGATGGGCAGCAATTCAGAAGCCCAAGGTGACTTGGGGGTCGCAGTGAAAGGAGCGGCTTTGCTCTGTCCCTGGCCCCGGTTGCCCTTCCCATTTATTTAAAATGTCTTACTATACCTTCAGCACTCCCTGCAACCCCGTATGACAGGTGTCTTGGCTGCTTCTGGGATGAGTCAGGAGGCCTGGTGCACCAGGTCACTTTGCAGGATGACTGTCAGGGGAACTGGGGCTGTGAATACAGACATGTCCATCCTGTGAGCCCAACCAACTCACACCCAGATCAGATCCACAGCTCAGCCAGCCCCAGCCCCCATGTCATTCACCTAAGAGTTTCCACCGGGCCCCTTGCCTCCTCAGACCCAAACATGGACACCTTGGACCTGGAAGGGATCCCCAGTAGAGCCCCCTGGCTTAACCACCTCTCTGTTTTCAAGTGTACATGAGCACTGTGGAGAAATTCTCCACACGGCCACAGGGCAGCGCAGGTTTTATTTTTAAGGCCTGAGGAGCTTTTCCGCCCTTTCTCTGTTCCTGTCTCCTCTGAATCATTCATTGGTGAGGGATATATTTCACTCTGAGTGGCAATTACTGGAAAATCGTGAAAGCTTCATTCTGATAGTTCCTCTCCACTGTGAGACAATCGATTAAGCCCTGATGGGAGGTGGCCAACCCTGCGAAGGGCTCTCCCTCCTGCTTTATTTTCTTTCCACCACCCTCTCGGGTGCCTTTTGCTCAGCCACACTGAATGCCTCGCTGTCACCCAAACATTGCAGGTCCTTGCCACCTCTAGTCTTTGCGCATGCTGTTCCTTCAACTAGGCTGTTCCCTCTCGTTTCCATCTGCAGAATGCCCACTCATGCCTTAGGAAGTAGCTCAGGGGGATTTGCTCTACTACCCTTCCCCTTGCCTTCACTTTCTAGGTTTTAGTCACAGCTCTCAATCCCTGATGCTAAGAACCCTCCCCAAAGAGTTATGTCTCATATGCTTATGTGAACTCAAAGCCCGGCATAGCACCTGGCTTCGTATAAGCTCAGAAAAGATCTGTTGAGTTGAAGGATGGGATCCACTCTATTTTGAAAACAGAGTCTTCATCACAGGGCTCAGAGCGACAGGGTCAGAGTCACCAAGTCAAGATTCAGAGGCAGCGGGACTAGAACTTGGGAACCCTGCTTTCTGGGTAGTATCCCACCACCGTCTATATTGCCAAAATTCCAGAGGCCAGGAGCCAAGCCACTTGTCTCTCCATGTCCTGCAGTCCCTTGAGAATGGCTGGTGCAAAGGGCTTTGAATTGTTATTATTTTGGTAATTAAAAACAACCGATGGAGCTAAGGCCCATGATGCAAACAAGGAAAAGCAGCTGGAATTGGCTCCGGGCTCTCGGGAAATGCTGCCACAATTAAGGCTTGTGCTTAATCAATTCTCTCTGGTTTCTGTCAGGGCAGAGTGTGACAGTCACTGGGCCGCTGAGTGTGGGGCTGTAGTGAGGGTAGGCAGGCATGGGGCAGAGCACCCTTGGGCAGGATGGATCATGTGGGGGCACAAACAGGAAGCAATCACCGTATTCTTGTGAAAAGGGAAACATGCACACAAGACATAAAATGCGCCTAGAGGCAGAGTGAGGCCCGGGTGAGGGGATGATGCTGGTGTTACTCCTGAAGAGGAGGAAGGCTGCATGGACTAGGTGAGGGTTCAAAGGATTCAAGGGACCAGACTCTACCTGCAGTGAGGGAAGACTGGGGTGTTTTGATTCTGCCTAGAAGTATCATGTATGGGCTGATGATAAGGTATCCAGTTCCCAAGTTGAGCATGCATCAGAATCACAAGGGGTGGGGAGGGGGTCAATTATAACACACACTGCTGGGACCAGCCCTGGAGTTTCTGATTCTCTCTGGAGGGGGTGTTGAAATTTACACTTTGAAAAAACTGAGTGATGCTGCTGCTGCTGCTGCTGGCCTAGGACCCCCTTTTGAGAACCACAGCCTTAGACAAACCACATTGATCTTAACCGGCAGTCTCAGGCCAGGGGTTGGGTCTTGAGTAAAGACGCAACCTCTCCTCATCTGCAAAGGTCTACCTGTTAGGGTTGCCATGAGCACGCCAGGGAACAATGCAGGTAGTAATTTTCACGGCTGTTACCCGCGGCAGCTTGACAGCTGGTTTCAGACATGTGTTCACAGGGAGCCCAGGTTCTGACTGTGCTCCACTCCCCTCGCTGAACCAACCATCTCTTAAGAATGGGCAGTTGGTGGCCGAGGAGAGAAGGTGAGTCCTTATACAGACCACCCCAAGGAGGGGCACCCTCTCCGAGAAAAGCCCTCCCCCCTGAAGGGAGTGCCCTCCGCCCCAGTCATCAGGAGTCCTCCTCCTCATCGGGAGCAGAGGTGAGGGCTTTGTTACAGGGAAAGCAGGAGCACACCGCCCAGTCCTACAGTGGTGCTGCCAGCATCAGGAGGCCTGGGAGGATGAAAATGCTGTGCTTATCCCATATACACATCACCCCAGAAAGCTTGAGGCTGATGCCCAATGATACACCTGGACCTGCTCTCCCTGCTCTGGCCCCCCACGCTATGAGCTGCTCCCTTGTTCCTCAGCCCACCCCCACCCAGTTCAGCCTCAGGTCCACTTTCCTACCCCCAGCTTGCCCAGCCAGTGCCAAGAGTGCAACGCAAGCAGCTCCTATGGACCTGCCTCTTGAGTGAGCTTTGGAGGCTCTGGTTGGTGGGTGTGCCATGGGTGGGGTAGGGAGAACCAGAGCTGGTGAGATGTGCATGGCAGACCCCTGAGGACATAATGGCTGTCTCCTTCAAGCTGACTTTTAAGGTTTCTCAAAAGCACCTTCCCTCGGGCTGAGGAAGGAAGCTGTTCTTTTCCAGGGTGATCCTCTAGCTGGTGATCCAGAAGCTGAGGACTCCTGGATGATTCACAGCCTTTCTGGGTGCTGCCTGGCTTTCCCCAGACCCTGGGAATTCTGCAGGGCCGATCCAAGCAAAGAACACACCCCCTCTTGTTCTTACTGTATCTCGGTTTGGCTGCCATGCAATCCTCTCTAAGCAATTTGGGCCCTTTATTTTCTCTGAGGCCAGGACTCTGTTGAACCTCTTGGCTTCTGGTAATAATCTGTCCCTGAGTCAAGACCCCACGCCCACTGGTCCTTTTGCAGAGCCCACTGGACCAGAGGTGGGAGATGTGGAGTAGGGTTAGGCCGCTACTCCCGCGCTGCTGTCCTCAAGCATCTTGCACAAAATGCCCCTTTTGTCCAGCCCTCCCCAACCTATGAGCCTCAGTGATGTCATGAGGGGGGCTCGGTGGGGAGGGAAGTTACATGGGCCAAGAGGATCAGAAATGCAGCTGAGAAGGTGGCTCAAAATAGTGCACGGAGAACAGGCGTCTGCTTGACAGGCTGACGAGCATGTGCCTGGAGCCAAACACTCCTCTTTGAAAGCTCTGTCTCCTGCTAATTATGGCTCTGTCAGGAGGAAGAGAAGCCAGTGCCTGCGAGACCCCAGTGACCCTTCACTTAACGTGAGGAGGAGAAAGCAGAGCTCAACCCCCACTAGCAGGGGCAGACGCCTCCTTGAGAAGGCATCTACCCCCACCCCCATCCTTTGTATGGGGACCAGAAGTTCTCTTTTGCCCGGCTGTGGGTTTCCTTCTAGATGGACAAGTGAGCTCACTTGTGTCCCCAGCTGGGATGAGTGTCCCTGCTCTTAGAGCCTAGTAGACAGAGCAGGGACCTTCTCCTCCAACAGGTGGGTGAGATGGAGGACTTGCTGGAAATTTCTCTGCTATCAGGGACTTGCTTCATGCTTTTTGTTTATATTCAGACCAACATGAACCACCTGCTCTGATAATTATTTTTAAAAGATTTATTAACTAATACCAAAAGTTGTTTTGAAAATATTTAAATTTAGTTTCATTTGATAACCAAATCATTCCGAGGTAACATTGTTCTTTCCTAGCACAGAGCGCTCATGTCTGGGCCTTGAGGAGCGAGAGCACAGCAAGCCCTCAATGTGGATTCTTGCATGTGGGGCTGATGGTGGTGCTATAGGGTGACCAGTGAAATTTGTACAGAGAGGGCCTCAATTTGGGGTAGGGGTGGGAATCGGAAGTCAATAGAATTTGATCATTAATCATCATAACCTTCCTTGAACCTTCAGGTAAAAACTTAATATATATATATTACATATACATATAATACACACACACACACACACACACACACACACACACACACACACATAAATACTAACTGTGATTTACACAACTGACCTCTATCTTGGCACTTCTAACCCCTAGATTGCAGCCTCACCCCAGGAATGTCAAGTTGTGGATGCTGTAGTCATGAGTAGATGCCAGGGGCCATCCTTAGAAAGTGGATGGTAAGCGGAGGGCCTGGGCTTGCATGGCTACTCCCCTCACTCTCTCCCTCCCTCCTTTTTCCCATTTTTTTCCACATTCCCTTCCTGCCACAAAACTTACTGAGCACCCACTCTGTGCTGAGTCCTCCACAGACCCTGGAGGAATAGGGGGAATGAGACAGATATGGTTCCTACCCACAGGGAGTGTACGGCATAGTGGTGCACACAGACACTAAATACACAGCTATAGTTTCAGGTTGCATTATAAAGAAAAATGAAACTGGGCAAGGGAATGGAGACAGATTAGGGTGGGAGTTATTAGAACTGGGAGATCAGAGAAGGCCTTTCTGAGGAAAGATGACATTTGAGCAAGAGGACTGTAAGAAGTGAGAGAGCAGCCATGAAAGTTTCTCTGGAAAACTGTCCCAAGTGGACAGAACAGTCCTGAGGCTGGAGGAACAGGAGGGAAATGAGCCAAAAGAGAGTGGGGGTGGATGAGTGTAGAGAGCAGGTCAGATTATGTAGGCCAAAGAAACACCTGGGACTCATTATTCAAGGGTTTCAGCCTGGGTTCAGAAGTATATTAGTTCTCCTGTCTAGAGAAGTAGATGGATAGATAGATAGGCAGATAGATAGATAGATAGATAGATAGATAGATAGATAGATAGATAGATAGATAGATAGGCAGATTTACTATAAGGAATTGTCTCACACAATTATGGAAGCTGAGAAGTTCAGTCTGCAGGGAGCAAGCTGGAGACCCAGGAAAGCCCATGGTTGGTTTCAGCCCAAGTCTAAGTCTAAAGGTAGGGACCCATGCCCTAGCTCAGAGACAGTGGGGCAGAGAGAGAGCATTCTCTCTTACTCTGCCTTTTCCTTCTATCCAGGACTTCACCTGATTGGATGAGGCCCCCCCCACCTTAGGGAGGGCAATCTGCTTTACTCAGTCTACGGATTCAAATGTTAATTTCATCCAGAACACCCTCACAGACACATCCAAGATAATCTTTAACCTAATATCTGGGCTCCCCATGGCTCAGTCAAGTTAACACATAAAATTAACCATCACAGAAGGTGACTCAAACCAAGGCCTGTGGAAGAGGAGAAGGACTGGGTAGGAGTCATAAGAAGGGGTGGTGTATCTGAGAAGTCAGCTTCCATGGCATCCACTGCCGGCCAGGCCCTGGAAGTGAAGGTGGGTGGGGGCAGGTGTCTGGGCTGCCACAAGAGTGTTCAGGGCAGGTTGCCTGTCAGAGGACCCTACCAGAACTCCACCTGTAGAAGAGATGGCTGTGTCCTGTTCTGTTCTCTACGGAGGGCTTGCTTTCTCGATTTCAATTTTTTCCCTGAGGACACAAGAAAGGCTCATAAGTTGGAGTCACCTTTCAGGATGTTATATGATACTGTGTTTTGGGGCAAAATTCAGCTCTCATTCATTTTCTGATGCCCTTGCTATCCTGCAGCCTCCAGAGATCCTTCCAGAATAAATTCTGAGTTCAGGCATCTCTTCTATTAGGCCTAGGGAAAGACAGTTTAATCTGAAAAATTACTTTAAAGTTATCAGAAGTGGCTCTCCAATTCTGAGCATTTTTAATAGCCCACATGCATTCCTTTCCCAACGCAAAGCAGAAAGATTTATTCTGGCCAGTTTATCCCAAGTAAATCTTGAGTATCTCCATTTTACATTTTAACAAGAAACAAGCACTTTATAATAACTGCTCAGATTAAACTCCAACCTACTCTCAAACCATTAACCTGAAGGAATTGTAACGATAAATTAAACATATTAATGAAGCTGTACTACAAGCTCAAAACTTGTTAGGTAAATGGTAGAGCTCTGAACAACCAACTTCACTTATCACAATCTGTCATTGGAGGGGAATGAACTAAAACAGTGATTACCTGACATGGAAACCCTGCCAGGATCAACAAAAACAGAAATGATTGTTAACAGGAAATGCAAATCTGCTAGGACATGTTCACGCGAGTGTGGAGCCCGGCCGATCTTTTACATTTTTCTCTTTTCCTCTTCCCTTCTTCCTCCTCTCCTTTCTGCTTTCCCCTCCTCTTCCCGTCCACCATTCCTTTCAATCTCCTCTTAGAGGCATCTTAGAGTCCCATTGTGGGGTTTACTAGTCCACATCCTTGGCCTCAGTTCTCACTAACTTCGTGGCAGGAGCCTGGTTTTTGTGATGGTATAAATTTCTGTAGGGCCCGTGTTACTCAGTGCTTTCCTGTCTCTGATTGTCCCTGCGTGGCTCAGCACAGCCCAGCTCCTTCCTCCTCAGTCCACAGTGCCTTGTGATTATTTGTGGCTGAATTAGTTGCACCTCTTGTAGAATCAAAGGACTTAATGTTTGAAGGAACCATAGAGATAAGAAGCCCTCACTTCCACATGAGGGAGCTAAGGCAGAGAGGGACAGTTTTCCCACAGGCACCCAGATACTAACGTGGCCAAAAAAAAGAAAGAACTCATCAGTCTTCCCAACATGACTTATCTGTACATGGGATCACAAATCTTTCCATCCTGGGCACAGAAATTTTTGCAGAACCCAGTGGACTGAGTGGTCACAGTCTGAGATGGTCCATGCCATAGGGGTGGTCTAGCAGGGGCACATCTTCCCATGGCCCAGAGGAGTCCCTGGGCAATGCCACCCTGGAAAGCAGGACCTGATTTGGAGGGAGGGTCTACCTAGAATTGTCATGAGAGATTTCAGATGGATCCTAGGTCTGGGCTCTGGGTTGAGGGTTCAGTGTTGAAAACTTTGGGGATACTGATGCCTAACTCCTCAGATCATTGTGACGATTAGATGAGATGACACAGTAGAATCCATTCTGTGCAACTAAAATCTAAATGGACAACTTGGTCTTGTGGTGATTATTATTTGTATGTCAACACACCCATTTGTCACATTGTCTGAAGAAGAACCAAGTAAAAATTAATGATTTCTACCATCAACCTCCCCTCTTCCTCTTCATCATAGGCAAACAAAGGCAATTTCCCAATCTAGGGACAGGGTGATGAGAAGGAAGTGTTAGGATAGGAGGGAGGACAGAAGAGATGAGAGGGTTGGGGGAAAGAAAGCAACTAGAGAGAGGAGGAGGTTTTTCTGTTTTCTGCTGGGGTCAGAGTCTGAGCCTTCTGTTGGCCAAGTTAATGCAGCTGGCAGAGCCTGAGAAGCCGGCATTTGGAGAAGACAGGTCCTCAGGCTCCTGAACTGTTGCCGGGGGGAGAGGGGAGGGAGACAAACCCAGAGGGGGTGCAAACCACAGTGTTAGAATTTTGGGGTCTCCTCCTCTCACTCCTTCACTCCTCAGCCCTCCAGCTTCATGTTCCCACCAGGGCATGTGACTGTTGGATTTCATGAATCATCTCCTGGCTCTCAGAGGTATATACATACAGGTGATTTACAGCCAGATCAGAAGGGTGGGAGGGAAGACAGGCTGGACAAGGTGAACTGGCGGGATCACAGCTCAGTGGCCACCTGAGTTATGAGGCTCTGTCGCCAGATCTCTTCCCTCCATGAATTTCCACCATGTCACCCAGTGTTCTTCATTGGGGCCAGAGGAGAATTCACCATATAAGTTACCCCCACCCCCACCCTTCTGTTGCTGATCAGAAGTCCCCTTTGGCTTACATTGTCTAGAGGGGACCCCCAAGAGGTGATGCATCAACATTCCTATTTAAAGTAAATTGAACCCCAGAACAGTGACATGCAAACCCAGTTTTCTGACAGCCCATTCTTCTTAGGTGTCTCTGGTTGATTTGAAGAGTGACTCAGGGATCTCCTACATCCCCAAAGCAAAGTAAGTCACAATAGTTTAAACATGCATGTAGCGTATGATGTGCTTAAGAAGAGTGGGTGAATGTTTCAAACTAAATGAGCAAGAGTGATAGAGTGAAATTCTGAAATGGCCAGGCCTGGAGAATGTGTGAGCCTGGAGAATGGCCCAGAGAGGCTGAAATCGAATCAGATTGCTTGCTGGGGAGGGTGCTGTGGCCCAGGATACACACAGCTGCTACCTTCTTGTGTGATGAAAAGAATGGGCCTCCTGTATCCCAGCGCTTCATCTAGGAGAATGGAGATGAATAAGGAAGCCTTTTTAGGAAATTTGAACTCAAGCCTTTGTCTATCTGATTTCCACACTAAATGCAAATTGTGTCTCAGACCAGAGTGCCGGCAGGCAAAGATTCCCTGATCTCTCTGGCATGCTCCTCTTTTACAATCCCCTTTCCTCACTGTACTGGGTGTGACTGCATTCCCGCCCCCCCCCCAACTATGATACTACTATAATTGTACCCAATTTGGTGATTAGAAGAAAAGTAGCATGAAAACTAGATAGGAATCTGCTTAGATATCAACACAGTCAGATAGAGAGATGAATATATCAGCCTCTGCTTGTGGCCACCCTCTTCTGGCAGTGGAGTTCTAGGCCTTCTTATATCCCCTGCTCCCCACATTGGACTCCCCATGCCCAGTTGGGCCATCTCTCCAAGGACTTGTAACTGTGCTGGGAGATTGGTCACCTGCACACAGGCCTCCCCAGGACTTACACCTTGGCTCTCCAAAGCCCTTTCTGCACCTCCCCACCCTCAAGCCACAAAAATCTTTAAAATCTTGTCTTGAATGTTCACCAGACTCCAGCACATGTCCCCAGGACTCCCCCCTGCCTGTGGATCTGCCGTCCTGCAGGTCTGTCTGCTAGTGCACACCGACTTAGCAAACACACATGATGCGCCAGCACTAGGGCTCAGCTTTGCTTTGAACAAGCCCTGCCAGGGGGTCCGAAATGTGGAGAGCAGATGTCAGAGGTGACCCGCCGCCTGCTGTTGATGGGAGTTGCTTCTTCCCCAGGTAGGGGAATGTGTCCAGAGACTGTCACAGCCAGTGCACGGAGCAATCCAAGAGGTTGTCATTGGTATCTCTCTGGGAACTGGACCATGATTCCCTAAAAAAATAATAAAGCTTGCCTAGAACACAGACACGCTAGGATAGCTGTAGATCTTACGTTCACACAGTTCCTGGGTTTGACATCCTTGCCTTCAGCAGCTTGGCAGATAGAAAAATAACAGTTTATTTTGTGTGTGATCAGAACTAACTTATCCAACCCCTGCCAAGCTCTCCTCTTTGTCAAGAGAAAGAGCTGGAGGCAAGTGAGGGCCTCATAAGTGTGTGTGAGGGGGCGGTGGGACAGCCAGGTGAGGAGAGACAGCGAGAGGGGAACACAGAGGAACAAGGAGATTTGGGGCAGCTAGCCATATAGCCGGTTAGCTGATTGCTGCTCTCTGTAGGGACCCCTTCATGTGCCTTTCTACTGGGCTGTCATTCTCACCTTTAGTGAGCCTCTAGATTGCCTGGAGGCCTTGTTATGTACAGATGGCTGGCCTCGCCCTCCGAGTTTCTGATTCCATAGGTCTGCAATGAGGCTGGACATTTTGCATTTCTAACCAGTTCCCAGATACTGCTGATCTGGGCCCACATGCTGAGAAGCAGGGAAGCCAAAAAGCTGACTTGCTTTAAACTCTTCTAATCCAAGAAGTCACAAGGGGCTGTGTATGAACTGGGCTCTCCTACTGTGGCCACTGAAAGAAATCCCTTTCCATACGAAGTGGGAGGGGAAGCACTGAACCCCTAAACCTGCTCTTTCTTTCAGTCAGAAGGTAAGGCATGCGAGGAGTACTTTCAGTCTGAGGTGTGGTACATTGAAGTGTATGCCCGCTCCCCCCCACCCCCCTGCAAAAAAAAATGCTGAATTCCTCACCCCCAGGATCTGTGAATGTGACCTTACTTGGAAATGCAGTCTTTGCAGATGTGACCAAGTTATTTAGATGTATTGCGGGTCACCCTGGATTAGGCTGGGCCCTAAGTCCAATGGCAGGCATCTTCATGAGAGAGAGGAGGGGGAGATTTGGACATAGGAATGGAGAGACACAGAGAGAATGCCATTGAAGATGGAGGCAGAGGCTGCACCTCTGCTCCCACAATCAGGGAGTGCCAAGGAATGCCGGCAGCCACCAGACACTGGACCAACCAAAGAAGGATTCTTCCCTTGAGCTTTCAGAGGCAGCATGGCCTTGCCAACACCTTGATCTCAGACTTGGAACCTCCAGAAGTCTGGGAGAATACCTCTGTGGTATCAAGCCACTCAAGTTTGTGGTTATTTGTTAGGGCAGCCCTGCAGACTAACCCATGGGAGCTTCGGAGTGAGATACCTTAGGGACACCCAGCATGACCCCCTGGGGTGGGTCCGACCTCTGCTGACTTTCAGGGGAGATGCCCCACTACCATGCACACCCCTGGGTCAGCCTTGGGTTGCTGGACTGTGGAGCCGGGCTCAGAGGCACCAGAGAAGGGAAGCTTTGCCGGGACGATTGAATGATTGAATTGGGTGGCTGGGAAGACAGGGTCTGGAAGTGGGGAGGATGGGGTGTGGCCTGCCTTCAGCTGAGCCCTTGACTGTGAAGTAAGAGGAAGGTGCTAGGCTTTTCAGGTGTTGAGACAGAGTGAAACGAAGGCTAGGATGACAGGGCAGTCTGAGAAAACCTTCGCAAGGAGCAAGAGGTCCAGTGACCACACGGAAATGAACGTGAGGGAAGAGAGGAACGATCTCTGTGAATGCAGAGATGTAACTTCATGGTGGAGGAATGCAGTGGTGATGTTTTGAAGAATAGGAAACAGGTGGAGGGAATTAGAAATTACGTGAGGCCTGAAAACAGATTTTAGTTTGAAGAAGCCCTCATCACAGTACCTATAGTTGTATTTTTCAATTTAGGGATCCCTGGTCACTGTCATGGGACTCACGCTGGTGCTTTATTCTAAATGCAACCTCCGGGGCCCCACCTCGGCCATGCTGAGTGAGAATCTGAGGGGACAGGGCAAGGAAGCTGCATCTTCTCAAACTTCGCAGGTGGACTTTATGCCATGAAGTCTGGAAACCATTGCTGCACAGGCTTCATAAATATTAATGGACTTTCTCTTTTCTAGATAAAATTAGGGTAAGTACAGAGAAACACAAGAGAGAGGCAGAGGAGAGGGACTTTCAGAAGAGTTTTTGGGTAGTTCTCCCCCAAATTGTCTTGCCCTGGATCTCTGCGTGGGCCACCTGGGGGTGCCCGTGGACACACAGTTGGGCCAGTCCTGACCTGCATTGCAGGACCAAGTGCCACAGGACTGGAATCACCGGCCTGTCACAGCTCTGCCACCTACTGGCTGTTGGAGGAGGTGCAGAATTCAATGTAGAGTTCATGCTGTTTTAAGAGCAGCTTGAGAAAGAGCACACATACCACTCACCAGGGAGGGCCCCTCTGGCCCAGAGTAGACCATAGCAGCAGCTGTTGGATCACCTGTTGTCACAAGCACAGATGTATTAGATTTCTCCATTCAGGGACCGATGAGATTGGGGGCTTGGAGTAGGGGAGAAGACGGAAAAAGCAAAATGCAATGATAACCAGAGGTTCTGGAAAGACTTCCTCTTCCTCCTTCCTTCCTGTTTTCCAGTAAAGAAACAGGAGGTAGAGTCAGTGAAAGTGGTGGAAATACTAGTTCTGCAGTGGGGGGTGAGGGAGGTAGGAGGCAAGCATCTGGGGCTTCCTGGCTAGGCCCAGGGGAAAGGGGGAGGAAGGAGGGTATGAGCAGAGAGGCTGTGAGCGCTGACCCTCCCTCAGTGGGGCTCTCCTGGGCACAGACTGCTAATATACCCTTCCCTTGAGGTGGGCTGCTGGTCAGAAGTTCAGTGTTTCTGCCTCAGCTTCCCCTTTAGTGAGCAGATGGGTCTGTGGCATGAGGAAATGGATGCGTTGCCTTCAGAACCCTGCCAGGCTGTTATGCCTAAGTCTGATCTTCTCTGGTGCCCAGGAGGCAGGAATGTGCTCATCTGTCACTGGTCTGGCTAAAAAGGACTCCAGAACCCCTGGAGCTGCCCCCTGCCTATCAGCACCCCCGCCTGCTCTCCCCTCCACTCCCCCCGCCCCCCATCCTCTGTCCACCCACCTGCAGTCCCACTTGTTGTGAGCAGAATGAACTTATGACCTTGCCTGATCTGGGGCCGTGACCTTATGTCAAAACCACTCAGGGTTGGGTTTCATTGACCTGGTTACCTCAGGTCCTCAGGGAAAACAGATCAACAGATCACAGCTTTCTCAGGAGTCAGGATTCTCACACTCCCTGAGAATTCTCTCTGGCCTGCAAACTGCCCACCTGCCCACCCCTTCTCCCTGCCTGGTGCTTTCTTGTTTTCCACCCCCTGCCCTTGGCTTTCTTTCCTGCCCCTTTCTGAAGCTGCCTGTAACCTGAGCCAGCTGATCGAGGGAGCAGGGGGAAGGGTCCCTGGAGCTGGTATCCAGGCAGTGAGTGTTATCCTTTGCTTGTGGTGTCCCACTTCCCTCTTGCTGCACAGGACTTGGTCATTGTGCAACCACTGTGGGTCGGCAAGGACAAGCAAACGGACACTGAATGCCACAGAGCTTGCGCAATCAGGGCGAATTTTGGATCTGGCTCTACTGATGCAATCCAACCCCATCCAACACAAAACAACACAACACAATATAACAGAGCACAACCCAACCCAACTCAATCCAACCCCATACAACACAACACAATGTAACACCACACAGCCCAAACCAATCCAACACAAACCAACACAACACAATACTACACAGCTTAACCCAGTCCAATTCACATCTAACCCAACCCAACACAACACAAAATAACTAAGCTCAAGCAACAGGCAGTTTTATAGCACTCTATTTACTCATCTCCCTCTGAACTGATGGAAGCAGGGGATTGTCCTGGTCACACCCCATCCCTAGCTTATAGGATTGTTAATAGGAAGTGAACGCCAAGGTAGCATGGTGAAGGCAGTAGGCTCAGGAGTATAGAGACCTGATGGAACTACAATGGTGACCTGAATGTGGTTGGTCGTAATATCTGGGTTTTCATTCTTTATCTGTTGAAGGGCTGGGTCCTGAGAACACTTTACTAACCTGGCTCATCACACAGATATGAGTTAGCACTGAAATAGTGGGCATGAAACCCTTTTTGAAGTTTGAAGTGCTAAGCTATGGTTAGAGGAGTAACTGCTTTATAGACCAAAGTTAAATCTATGTTTTAAAGCTTGGCCTGGGGGCTGGTGAGAATTTGGTGTCTCTACCCCATACTCCCCATCAGGGAAATGCTAAAACAAAATGCTGTTACTAAGTCCACCATTTCCCATCAATCTAAATTGGTCAATTCCATTTATATTAAGAATATCAAAGCTTTTCAAAGTCTACTTAGAGAGTTTGTTGTGAAGAAATGTGTTGTTCCCTTAACCCAAACACAAGAAGTTGGCTATAAAAGGAGTGGATGAGCCCTGGCTGATTTGGCTCAGTGCATAGAGAGAGCATCAGCCTGCGAACTGAAGGGTCCTGGGTTCGATTCTGGTTAAGGGCACATGCCTGGGTTGTGGGCTCAGTCCCCAGTAGGGGGCGTGCAGGAGGCAGCCAATCAATAATTCTCTGTGATCATTGATGTTTCTATCTCTCCCTCTCCCTTCCTCTCTGAAATAAATTATATATATATATATATATATATATATATATATATATATATATTAAAAAGGAGTGGATGAATCAATATGATCCACTTCCCAGCACAAAGTCGGCAGCCACGCTTACGGTGGTGGAGAGTGTTTTGTATTTTAGTTGTCAGAGACAATAAGCAAATTCTCACCTTTGTGAAAGGGATGAAAATGTTCCTCTTCACAGGTCTTGTAGCAGGTTCTCCACATTGGGAAAGTGGTTTAAAGATGATTCTCTGTTTTACAAAAGTCAGCTTATATCAGAAGATTACACTTCCCTTTGCCTGCAGATTAAAGCCCAATGCTTTGAAGAGCATTCCAACCTCCCTCTCATCATGTCTCTCTACAGGCACCTGTCCTGGCTATAGCCAGCCTCTCCTCCATCCCTGCTGTTTCTCCTGCCACTGGTCCCAGGACACGTTCTTCCTCGCAGCTCCTTCTGTTTGAATACTACTCCTTTAAAAGTCAGCTCATATTGTCACTATTCTGTCAAGAGCCCTCCTCAGCATGAATGATTCTTTCCTTTCCATGGCCACACACAGCCTGGTATCTCTGTGTACTTCACCCAGGAGGAGTGTGGTGTGTGGGGCAGGGCAGGTTGGTGGAAGACCTGATTGAAAACTCTCAGTCTACCATTTGTTAGCCATATTGACTTTAGGCATGTCATTTAATCTCTCTGAGTCTTAGTTTATTTACACATAAAACATGAAAAAAAATAACTTAATCTCATCAGAATAGTAGCTCACATATTAAATTCACAAGTGTTTATTGTGCACCTACTGTGTATGCTATGAATTAAACTGGAAAATAAATGCAAAACTGCCTTCTAAGTTGTGTTTTGTATCTTAGTTGTTTTAGATGAGAAACCCTTGACGGTGGGAACCAGCCAAATTCCCTTTGAATCATTTGTAAGTTTCTCTTTGAGTCGTCTTGTAAGGGGATTTCACACAGTAGGTGCTCAAGTAATGTTCAGCAATGGTGTGAACTAGAGAAAATGAGACTCCCACAAGTGACACATGGCAGGCCAGTGTGAGAGCTGCTCTGATCCTGTTTCCCAGACCTCAGTCACAGAAATATCTTCCTTGCACCCATATCCTCTGACCTGTTCATCCTAGTTGTCAGATGAAAAACTCTGGGAGGGGAAGCTATGGAGCAAGAACACGGTGTTCCACTGGATAAACAATATGCTTGGGAGGGTGGAGGATAAGATTATTCTCAATTACCTGACACCTTTACTTATGCAGTGCCTGTAATAATAATAACAATAAATCTCTCCAAAGTGCTTGCAGTCCATTGGAGGCTGAGGGAATAATTGCCTGCTTAGAAATCCAGGAGGAAATTAAGTGGCGCGAGACAATTTTGTGGCTGGCTTCTTTTTGCCTCTCTCACTGGGCAACACAACAAGCTGACATGAGAGAGCCCTACATGGCTGAAGAGGAACAAAGAGGTGTTTCAGTCCTGCTTTTCCTGGCCTACCTTGAGGGACAGGAAAGAAATAATTGTCAATGGACTCCAGTCTACAGACCTGGGATGTAGGAACATTCGGATCTAGACCCCGGAGTCAGTGAGCCTCTTCTTGGAGCCTGGAGAGTAATGACCTGTTCAATTTTCTTCTTTCCTGAGATTTCCCAACCCTCAGCTTCCCCATCCTTCCTTTCCTCCCAACCATTGCCTCCTTTTTCCCTTTCAGCTATTGGGGCAAATGTTGGAAGGTCCCAAAAAGCAGAAGGGAACCAGCGACCCCTGGTGGTGGGCACTGGCATGAAGCTGATCAAAGGAGACCAAAGGGGAAGGTCTGTAAGGAGAGAGGACTGACCTACATGCTCAAAGCTCAGTGCCCTTCTCTGGGTTTGGAGTCTTGGGTCAGTGCAGATTTGTTTTTTGCGATGATGGATAAAGTCAGATTTTGCAAATAACATAGACTTTGGAGAGAAATTCCTGAACCAGCCCTAAGCAAAATTGTGAAAATTGTGGTGCAAAGTGACATTTATCTTTAGTTCCTCAAAAATGGTCCCTATTTCTCCACCCTGAACCATCCTGGTGTGTGTTGTTCTCTCCATGAACCTTTCACTGGGCACCCCTATTCTCTCTTGTCATGGAAGAATGGGAGCTAACAATATATATACTCTGCATTGTTGAATAATAGGGACCCAAGAGTGCATCTGAACTTGCCATTTTGCTGATGCTTTTTTGAGAGATCAGGAGGCTCAGCCAGTGAGACAAGGCTCATCTCCTGGACCTTTTCCAGCCCCAGATCTTTCACTTCACCACATGCTAAAGGTTAGCTTTCCATTCTTCATCAGAACATTGATATCTCAGAAGATGCTTAATGTAAAGTCCCTCAAACGCTGGAATTCAAGGATGGTGGTGACTGTATAGAGAAGATTCCTGCATAGGCATGTATTTCAAGTGTTCCTAAAAGTGATTGCCTACTTATTTGTGAGTTTGCAGGTTAAGGCATGGAGTCTATTTAGGCAACTGGGCTGGCAAATAGGAGAATGTCCTCACTTCTCAACTGAGTGAGCCCCTCACGGTGGTTTGGGACAACATGAAGGGAAATGGGAAAACGTGACGTTGAGGCCCTCCCTTTCACCACTGATTTTCCAATCTATATCTTGGCATCTGTGACATGTGCCAAATTTGACCCTAAGAGAGGGTGAGGGCATTAGTCTGGCACAGTGGTCTAAATTCTGGATCTGGGAACTGTTTCTGTGTCATGATTTCGCAGTCCACCTCTATAATGGCAGTGACCAAAGACAAGTCCTTAGCAATGACCTTCTACCCAAACACCAGTCCTGAATTTCCAAAGACAACTGGCCACAATCAAATAGGAATGACTTCATATTCTCAGACTCAGTCTTCCTCATCTCATCCACACCAGGCTGCCCTCCCAACTTGCTCCCAGATCCCGCCATTCCCTTGGTCATCCAGGTGTGACAAGCCCAAGTGGCCAGTTAATCTTCAAGCTCCATCATCTTCTGCTTCTATTCTTTTCCTCAATTCCCACTGCCTGGAGGCCAAGCCAAAATGAACATCACAGTTCTTTACTGCCATTTTATTTCTAGTGTCCCCCTATTCACACCATCCAATATCAAGGATTCTGGGAACATGCAACTTCCTATAGCAGAAAGGCATATAAAGGAGAATTATTTTCATATGGTCCCAGGCTCCCATCATGCAATACATTTTATCACTTAGCATAGCCTTACAATATATTAAACAATACTTCAGATGCATTTCAGAAATAAAACTTTGTGTAACCATTGTTAACTTAATATTGACTCTGGGCTTGAAGAAAAATCATGAAAACGTGAGAGTATATTCCTGGGTGGAGCAAATAGGCAGAGGGAAAGGTTGGAGTTCAAGCACCATCACCACCCACAACCAGGAGGCCAGAGGCAGAGGGAGGTCCAGGTCCAGCTCCTGCCTCAGCACCATCAAGAAAGAATGAGTGTTACTTCCTCTACTACAATCCCAGTGTGAGACTCACAGGACACCAAGACTTCCCTCTCTTCCTTATGAATGATGTAACCGGAAACATGAGTTATGAGAGATATGTCCTCTCTAGACCTCCTGTGATAACATGGGGAAACTCTCCTTCAGCCCTGATTGGGTGGTATGATAAATGCTTTTCATCTACCAAGGTATTAATTCTTCACATGGGACTCTTAGGCACTGTTATCCTTTGCATTTTATGAATGAGGACACGAGGGATTGGAGAAGTTGAACCCTCATTTCCCAGAGGTTATGTAGCTGGTTCATGGCAGAGCTAGGTTTGGAGCCCATGTTAACGGGTCTGGAACCCATGCACTTAATCATGACAGTATATAATTTCTTGTGAAGCCCTGAAAATAACATCAGGACAGAGTAAGTGCCGCCCAAATGGAGAAATGAACATACTACCATGAATATGTTAATATATCATTAGCATATTATATCGGCATATGGATTCTTAATATTAATAGTCCAACCACTGATTCTCATGCTCTTGTTTAATTCTGCCTTGGTCCCAGTTTCCACATCTGAGAGACAGCTCCCACGGGAGCGAGAGTGGTGGCTGCGGCTTCTGCCAGGTGCTCAGAGCTGCTAGATCAATAGCTTAATTGCTGTGAAACGCACGGGCCTTGCCGATGCCATATAAATAATTGTAATAACTGTGGCTGGTGACGGAGCGGATGGTTTTCCAATATCTTACTTTAAAATGCATTTCTCTATCATTAACTCTACATGCTCCTGGCGGAACGAGTGTCCCATCCAGGGGCACTGATATATATATTTTTTAATCTTTTTTTTTTTTTGCTTCAAGGCGCTTCAGCCCTGGCACCTCCCACCTTTTCCAGACTCTCCCTCCCTGGGATCAAAGGTCACCCGGCTGATTTGAGGAGTGTCTTTAGGCCTCTCAGCCGAGGACTGGGGTGGCTTAAACCCAGTCTCTGTGTTTAAGAGTGGTCAAAAGACCCTTTGTAATAGCACAGCCAAACCCACTGCTGTCCCCGGGGCCCCTCACTCTCTGCATCTGTGCGTCCCAGCTCTGTCTGGTGATGTCATCCCCAGACAGGGACGCCCTTCTCCACTCCAGATTCTCAGCCGGGGAAGCTGCTCCCCACAGCATCTCAGGGAGGGGGCTCTCTGACTGCAAACCATTCACATGCCTCACCCCAGGCCTCATGAATCCCTGGGTCCTCATTTGAAATAGTTTCAAGTGTTTCTTTCTCAGAGTAGCTGCTGTTTAAAAAAAAGGGGGGGGGGGAGGAAAATGTGAACAGTGGATGCTGGGAGATGCTTGGGAGAAGAGGGAGAGTTAAGTATGATCTGTGAGATAGCATGGATTGAACTGCACGCGCCAAAGAAGTGCCAGTATTTGTTGAACATTGTCACTGTGGAGAACCACGTTGATGTCATTTGTTGCTGGGTACGGGTTTGGAGCCAGAAAATTTCAACACCAGTCTGGGCTCCACTCGCTGGCTCTGTGACCTTGGGGAAGATGAATAAGGCAGGCCCTGCACTCAAGCACACTGGTAAGGGAAGGATGGCCCACAGGAAATGCCTTTGGAGCACATGGGGCAGCATTGAATCTACCCTGGGAGATGGCGGGGAGAACTCCCAGCATCTAATAATGCTGAGCCCAGTCTTAGAAAGCATTGCATGCATCCTATACTTACTCCTGGGACCACACAAAAGAACCCCAGACAGCCCAGCAGCAGAGGCTACTTTGAAATCCTGCTATAAACCCCAGGCAAGCAACACCTGAATTTCTGCCTGACTCAGCTTTGCAAATCCACCGCATTGCACAGACCTCTGGCATTTAGCCAGAAGCCAGGGGGCACCACCCCGATCACCCTGCTTTCCCAGAAGTGCGCCATGTGGTCAGTCATGGGGACTTCTTTTCCTGTTGGAGAAATTGTGTTCTTGACTTTGGTTTTTTGCACTAGGCAAGCACAGGCTGCTCTTAGCATCACAGGCATAGCTGTCCTTGGACGGTGCCCACAAAAGGGCTGGTGATCCAGCCACTGGATGAAGCTCCTGGGAAAGGGCCCAGAGCAGAGCTCATCAGAGAGAGCAGATGTTGAAGTGAAACACACTTGCCTGATGCTCCCTGGGTTATTTATTTATTAAGAAATTTTCCAAACAGTGCCTAGGGGCTGAGCAATGGTCCATGGAGCAGTGCTGACTAGTGTCTGACGAGGGGGAACCACATAGGGCTCGCTGCTGCAGCTGCGGCCCTTGGTGTTAGAAAGAGGGCTGATGGCCCTTTAAAGACAGGACACAAAGAGAGATTAGCTTGGGAGAATCTCTGGGGAAGTTGGGACCCTTTTGATCTTTTTTCATTCTTGATGGAACTCATGTGTTCCTTTGTTCATATTCTAAGCAAATATTAAGCAACTCTGGAGGTCACAAAAGCTGTTGGGGGCCGTGGTAGGGAGGCTTTGCTCTGCTACATTCTCACTACCATCACACTGTCTTTGTCGGCATCCTCACTAACTGAGCCCAACTCCATATTGACTAGCCACAACCAACAGTTGCATGCATGTATGCCTTTCCACATACCAGGCACTTCAGTAAGAGCATCTCCTAACCCACCTGATGGACCTGACAGCAACCATGAACTCGGAATTCTGAGCCCCGCATTTCAGTTGAGGGTATGGAATACATCTTTCAAATTCTACCTGAATTTGCAAACATTCCTGGGAGAATCAGGATGCCAGCTGGGCCAGCTGCACCACCCTGTGCTCATGCACTTTGCTGCAGACCCGTCTTCAAGGTGCTGACACTCTCATGGCCGAAACGAACACACTCAAACCCCAAGAACCAAGAAAGGTAGCCGTCCACATAGGCCGAAGCACATGACAGCCTTAAGAGCTTCTGCTGTGGTTGCAGGTGGCGCGACAGGAGGAGGTGATCAGGGTGGGCAGGGGTTATGGAGAAAGCCTCAGAGGAGTTTCCTGGCCAGGCTGAGAGGGACAGTGGGTGTGGGTTGGCTGGAAGGAAGCAGAGAAAAAACTGAAGGGAAGAGAGGAGGGGAGGGAGGTGGTGTGATAAGGACCCTGAGAGAGGACTCCTTCATTCTGCTTCTCAAGGACATGGATGGACAGGCACGACCACATGGAGGGATGAATGTGTGTAGCTGCTTTGGGCGGTTGGTGTCCAATAGCTTTTGGGGTGAGGGGGAGGAAGATGAGGTGTTCTGAGTGGGGGGGGGTGGCTGGGAGCAGACCTGCTCAAGAGGGTGATGGCAATATGCAATGGACAGTCTGAAGATGGAAACGATGGGGTGAGGATGAGAACATGGGTCTGAGATTGCAGGCTTGATCCCCAGTGGAAGGAGGCTTGGACTTGGAACTGGAGGAGTGGGAGCTTGTGGTGCAGTTAAAACCTGGGATGTGAAGGAGTGGGGGAGGGAAAGCAGCTTCTGGGCCTGGGAGAAAACACAGACAGGACCCACCTTCCTCATTCAGGTAGCACGTCACTACTGAGGCTCTACTCTGAGTAGTGCTGGAAGTTCTGTGCTGGAAGCTTCCATCCTCTGAATTAGGACCTGACCAGTCAGGATGCCTGAAGTCCTATAACAGCTTGTGCCAGAGTCCATCCTCTCTGGCCCATGCTTTGCTTCTAGTTTCTTCGGGCGCAGCAGCTGGACAGGGGTTTTCTTCTTACTGTACAGCTGCACACGGCAGATGCGGATGCCTTCCCGGAGGAGGCGAGACTCCAGCAGGAGAGAAATGCTGATGCACTCGGCTCCTTGCACTCATGGCACACCTCTGTCATTAACCCATTTGTGACTCCCAACAGTTGTGGGGGTACAGAAGAGGAGATACCCCCCATCTCCTAGGAGGGCACACGGAGCCCAGGGAATGTGGGGAGGGCAGGGGCATGTAGATGCGCAACTGGTCCTGATTCTGGGTCTGAGACTGTTCTGGTACCATGTAGGGCCACCCCTTCGTCTTTGGGAAATGGATCCTGCTTCTCAGCGTCCTGCCAGCCCTGGCTTTGCTTTCTGCCCTGGATGGGCCCTCAGAGATGCCTCTCCTCTCCGCGAGGCCAGGTTGTGGTACTCCCTTTCCCCTGCTGTGGCTTCAAACCATAGGCAAGAAGCCTCTTTCCTCTTTCCGCATACGGTGGCTGGCTTTCCAAGTTACACCTGAATTGAACCAGACTTGGGGTTTCCTGGACAATTTCCCCAGCTTCGGGGCAGCCACATGAAGGTCTCTGGGTCCAGGTTGGTAGAGTGTCTGTGGCACAGACCCTTCCAAGCTGTTCCCTGCCCTCTGTCCAGCATGGCCTTTTCTAGGCTATTTCAGACAGCATGGAGCTGAGCTGTGGATCCTCTCCTGTCTTTCCAGCCTCAAGCGGACCTTGTCAGGTGCTGGGAGCCCAATCTTCAGGCCACATGCTCATCAGAGTTGGGTAGAGATCATGGGAATCGATTCATTTGAATTGCCTCCATAGAAATTATTGGGAACATTTATGGAAACTTAATTATTACTCCCTCACTCTGCTAAGAATGCTTGGGGTATTATCATATTCCCATGATAACAATAACAATGAAATATTGTTATTTCTGTTTCTCATCTGAGGAAAGTGAAGCTCAGAAAAGTTTGGAAGGTCTTCTAAGGCCACACAATCCCTAAATGGCAGAGGTGGGACTCACCCCAAGTGCTTAACCTTTTGCTCTGCTGCCCACATACCCCCTCTCAGGATCCAGCGGACTCTGGTCTTTTGTAACATGAATAAGTGTGTTCCCTCTACCAAACACTGGGATGAGCTGGTGTGTGTAAAGCACGTGGCACCATGTGGCAGGTGGAGACCTATCTCTTTGTCTGCACCTGCACTTCTGGGAGTGCGAGCAGCCTCTCTGGGCTTCTCCGTGGCCAGAAGAACATTGGGGAATGGCTCATTGAGGCATGGGGTAGAGGCTGCTCACGCAAGTGCTGCCTCCGGGGTTGCAATCTGGCTGCCCCACCAGGTTTCCAACCCACACCTTCCACATGCGTTCTCTCCAGGGAGTCTCTTTGGGAGGGTGCACCAAGAGGGCCCTATGTTAGACACTTTGCATTTGAAATAGGCTGGCTTGAACCTTTTTCTGGCCCTTCTTTCCTTCATGTCAATCATATTGACTTTCCTTTCTACCTCTTCAGTACCTTTCTTTACTGAAGTTGTATTTTAGTCTTTGTGTCACCATTCAAGCAGGTGGGGGAGGGACAGGAGCCACTGTCCCCCGTTTCTCTGATCTGGACAGCGCATGGCAGGGTGCCCTTGTGGCAACTGGGAAACCATCATTCAGCTTTAGGAGTGTGATGAGACCCGGGGGGGGGGGGGGGGGCGCTGTCCTGACAGTGTTTGGTAACAGGGCACAGCATTTGTGCTTACTCAGGGCCTGTCTAATTACTTGTGTTTACACCCTTCGCATCCTCTATCTCCTGGCTGGAATCGAGAAATCGAAACAAAAATGCCCCGTTGTGCTCTTCTGGGGCAGCTTCAGCAGCGTGAACACAGAACAGGGGCTCTGCCCACACTTTGATCCCTGGGACTCAGGGCAGGGAGGCGGGGCTGTGGCATGTGGAGTCCACTCTGTGGTGAAGCAGGGCGCCACGGGCCACTGGGATCTGGGTGGACCATCCCGGCTCCTCTCCTGCGCTGATCTCCCGGTCAGAGCATCCCCTATTGTCTGTTCCTTCGCTGTAAAATAAGGATGAATTAATGTTGATGAGTAGTTTGAGCATCCCATTCATTCATTTATTTATTTATCCGGCACCTACTATGTGGTTCAAGCATGTGGGGCACATCAGTGAACACAGGAGATAAAGATCTCTGCTCTTGCAGAGTTTACCTTCTAGCAAGGGAGGTAAACAATGACCGTAGTAAATAAGTTCCCTGGTGTTTGAGAAGGTGACAGAGGATGTGGAAAAAGGAAAAACAGAGCAGGGATTGGAGAGTGGAAATGCCAGAGGAGAGGGTGGGTATAATTTTAGAAAGGAAAGCTCTGGGGGAAATTCAGGTGACATTATGGGTGAAGTTTTGTTTCCAGATGTTTGGGGTTCTGAATAAGTGAGTGCCTGGGGCATGAGTGAGCTGCCCCAGGCAGGAAATACACTTCCAGCCCCTGGAGTCGGTGGGAATGTGGAGCTCATCCTATCCACTGCCCTGCAAACTGGCAACTCTTCCATACAGGGGCCCCTCTCCCTAGAGAATTTTCACTCCACACCATCAAGTTACCAACATACTCACACTTGTGACAGTCTTCCCACTGGCCTGCCACACCCTTCCTCCTGATCCCAGAGGAGTTGAATCACCTGCCCTCCATCACTTCATCAGAGAATTATGAAGGGGAAGTTCGAGAGTTGAGGCGTTTGAGGCAGGAACAGAGAGGGCATGTGTCTTGTGTTGTCTGTGTGCATGTATGTCTACTTATTCCAACTATGGCAGCTCAGGCTCAGAGCTCGTCATTCGTTCATTCACTCATTCATTCAACAAAGGAGCACCTGCTGGCTGCTGATGCTGGCACTCTCTGGCATGCTCATTCTCCCTTCACCTGCTTATCAGGCTGTGTTGCAAGATGCTGACCGATGGCGACCAGGGTTATGGCACTTTGAACCACTGGGGCCAACTGAATGACCCACACAGATAAGATCCCAAATGTGCTTTATTTTTCCCTCCCGAGAGACACCGTGACCCATTAGTGTGCAGAGAAGCAGGACTGGTCCTCACCTGTCCTCTGCCTCAGCAGGGGGCAGGTTGAGGCCAGGATAGCAAGCAGGACACAGGAGAGAACTAGAGTCGTGTGCTCAAGGCTCTGAGAGGGGGAGCAGGGCCTGGACCTGCCCCCCCGCCACGCCCCACATTTCCTTGGGCACCTCACCTGTCTCCTCTTGTCCGAACCCCCACTACACTATACCACCTCCTCTTGTAAAAGGGCTGAATTGCAGGTATCTGCACAAGAGCCCCTTGGCGTTCTGAGCACTTCAGAAACTCACCTGAGTGAGGAACAGGCTGAAATCGGGCTCTGGTACCCCTCAAATGTGGGGCGCGCCTCTCCACAAACCCTACCATCTCTGGCTCTTTGAAGGAGGCTTAACCTCTTGCCGCCCACACCACCAGGTGGTTTGAGGTTGGAGGGTCTCAGTGAATTCAGAGCGTCCATAAGACATTAGCCTCCAGGTTTAATCTCTCCCACCCTGCACCTCCAGTCCCCTCCTTTCCCTGACTGCTAGATGAGACACCGTTATCACCTTCCTGTATCTGGGCCCAGCCCAGAAACCTGGCCAGTGTAGACGTTGACCAGGAGTTGGGAGAGGAGGTGAGTGGGGCGAGGAGAGGGGGAACCCAGGGGTGGCCTGCACCTTTAAAGATAAATAGCACTGTTTGCTCATTAGGGAGATTATTTCAAGCAAGTCAGCAGCCAGAACGCTCTGGTGCAAGCATCTGCCTGCTACTGGAAGACGATATTTATTGTTCAATCCTTCAATGGATGTAAATAAACAGCCTGGCCCAGATAATGTTCCAATAAACAAACACGCAGCTGCCAGGAGCTCCCCGGATGGCTGACCTTTGTGGAGGCCACCCTGCTGATGTTTTAATAGCAGTCTGCCTGGCAGCGAAGGCACTCACCGCACCAGGGTGCCAGGGCTGGGGAGAGGTGTTGTGCTGGCTGCTGGGCGGGCGGGGATGGGGGTGGTGCTGCCTGGGAAGCTCCCAGGCTGGAGACCCAGTGCTGGGGAGGGCAGGAGAGGGGATACCTGTGTGTGCCCTCGGGCACGCATGCCTGTCCCTGGTAGGCCACATGGAGGGGATGGGCGAAGCTTGCTAATCTCTTTTATGGAGGTTCTCCCTGATATGGGCAGGACTGATGCTCATATAACCTGGTGTGGCCTCGTCTTTACTGAGGTGCAGTTGACAAATTAAAGTTGTGTATGTTTAAGGTGCAGGACTGGATGTTTTGATATACATAGACACTGTGAAATAATTGCCGTAATCAAGCCCATTAACATATCTATCACCTCACTCAGCTGCCATTTTCTTTTTTTGTGAAAACACTTAAAACACACCGTCCTAGCAAATTTCAAGCCTACAGGGCTTGAAATAGTAACCATGTCGCAGTCTGCGTGTCTGACCTTCCCAATTTACTCAGCCACAGCTGGTAATGTTCATTCGCCGGCAGACATTTAGGCTGCTTCCACATCTTGACGATTGTGAATAACTCACCAGGTGTTAAATAATGAAACACTTCCCTGTACTGGCACTTAGCTGTGTCCCTCCAGCCCCAAGAGCCCACACTACCTAGCCCTGCCCCTCCCCCATTCACGACATCAGTATTACCTGGTGCAGCTGGAAGCCTCTAAGAAAGACCCCTCTGATCCCACAGCAACTCTTCTGACCAACTGGTCCCCTCCCAGAGCAGTTGCCAAATGTTTGACTATCATCCAGGGTACAGGGGGTTCTTGCTGAGTGACAGCCTAGATCAGATCCTGGCCCACACGCTGTGCATTATGGACTGATGGCGACCATACAACCAGCTTGAGCTTACGGCCTGCGAGCTCCAAAAAAGTGAAGATGATGGGGTATTATGCTCTAAGCTGAATGTTCTAGGAGACACTGGGTGTTGTGGCAGGGCAGAGGAGTGGGCCACTGTACAATACTAAGAACAGCTGAGAACACCCCTAGGGGGATAGTCACCAAGCCAATAATCTAGAACTGCACAGCCCAACACAGTAGCCACTGCTGTCCAGTGCCTAAAGTGGGGCTGGTCCAAATTGAGGTTTGCTGTGAGTGTGAAAAACATATACTTAAGGCTTAAAAGATTTAGTATGAGAAAACAGGTGTAAACTATCTCATTGACAATTTCTTATGCTGTGTACTGTTAAAATGCTAACATTTGGAGACATTGGATTAGATGAAATAGATTATTAAAATCAGTTGTACCTGTTTTTTGTTTGTTTGTTTTTTTAAGTATTGTATAGCGGCCCACATCTGTGGCCGGTGTTTATTTCTGTTGCCCAGGCTCTTCAAGAAGAAGGTTCCAATGTCCCGAGGGGAAGCATGAAGGACCATCACCTGACCCCAGAGCACAGTCACACTCATCCTCCATAGGACAGTACCGCATGAAGGCGGCCACATTGCCCCCTGACCCCACTCCTCATGCATTACTTTCCCTCCCCCTGCCAGTATGTTGTGTCTATCAAATCTGCTAGGACCACCCATTTCCTTACTCAGCCTCGTCTTCCTAGTGACTTGAGATTTTTTTCTGCAAGGCAGCTTTTGAGTGAGTCTAATATCACCCACTATGTGTTTTCTTTGCCAAACTGTCATAGTTGGTAGAGCTATGTCATATCGGTAGCCCTGTTCTTAGAAGGCATACACCTGCTCCCCAGATCTTCCTTGGGCTGGGCTGGTAGTTCCTGGTTACACTCCTATCAGCCAGTCAGATCTCCTGGGAAGGGGGGCGTAGAGGTCCATGAACACCCCTGGTAGCATTTGCCTCTTGTCCTTATTTGTGTGAAACCTGAGCCTTCAGGATTCAGGCCTTCCAGAGGCACCACTAATTGGTAGGCCCCACCTTCGAGTTTGATTATTTTAGATTTCACATCTAAGTGAGATCCTGCAGCATTTATCTTCTTGTGTCTGGCTTATTTCAGTTAGCACACTATGCTCCAGGTTCATCCTTATTGTTGCAAATGGCAGAATTTTCTTGTTTTAAAGCTGAAATATATATATAATCACCTTTTTTATCCACTGACATACATTTAGGTTTTTCTATATCTTGGCTATTGTGAATAATGCTTCAATGAATATGAGAGTACAGGTATCACTTTGAGATATTGATTTCACTTCCTTTGGATATATACGCAAGCATGGGATTGCTGGATCATACAGTAGTTCTCCTTTTAATCTTTTGAGGAACGACCATACTGTTTTTCATAGTGGCCGTACCATATTATATTCTCACCAATAGTATGAAAGGACTCCCTCTTCTCCACACCCTCACCAACACTTGTCAGTAACTACTTAATGAGCAACAACCAAGTCTTGGGTCCTGTGCCAGGCAGCGGGGCTGCCATGCTGACTGCGCAGGCTTGGCGTCTGCCCCTAGGAGACTCAGTCCCAGGTCTGTGCACCCCCCGCGCAGCTTCTGCGGCAGTTCATCACCATCCTTGGCCTTGGCCTTCTTGCTGTACCCAAGAGCTTAAAATATTCTGCTCATTTTCCCGTTCCTTCCTCCAGACCACTTATAAAAAATGATAATAAGACTAGTCATAACACCAGTGCTTGGGGAGTCCCTCAGTTCCCACTTCTCCACACAGAAGTGTGTCTTTTCTGTTTCTAACTCGGCTCTTTCTCTATGGCCAAACTGCCCAAAGTCCCACGGAGACTCATTATTTTTAAGTACCTTGTAAATGTGTAACCTTGTCAAAGGCTCTTGGAAAATCTACATAGCTAAGAGGCACGTGCTGAGCTATGAATCAGGAGACCTGGGTTCTAGTCCCGAATGTCATTGGTTTATCCTGGAATTTGGAGCAAGGAGCAAAACAGCCCCAATCTTGGTTGCTTCATCGGTAAAATGAAAAGGACTATGCTGGCAGTCAACATCATAAAAGTTTTATAGCCATCAGATGAAACACTGTTATTTAAGAATGCTTTGAAAGGTATAAAACAAGAATATAAGGGGTCATAATTTTGAAAATTTACAACAGCCCCTTCTTCATTCACGGGCATGACCCTCTCCCAGAAGAACTCAGCAGCCGACAAGGTCCCATGAGCACACCAGAGCATTGTTTGTTTAACATCATCTACTTTCAATCCTTGAAGGGATTCAGGTTTATCTGGCCAATAGTGTAGTATGTAAATGCATAAAAACCTGGACTCTGAAGTCAGTCGGACCTGGGTATGGGTCAAGGCCATGCCATCAATAACTGTGTAACCATGAACAAGTTATTAACCCTCTCTGTGCCTCTCCTGTAAGTGGGGTTATATTAATGTTTGTCTCATTGAGTTATGAGATTTTTTTATTAAAGGATAGTTGGTATACAATATTAAATTAGATTCAGGTGTACCATATAGTGATTCTACATTTACATAACTTAGGATGTGTTCACCACACTAAGTCTAATAACCATCTGTCATCATGCAAAGTTATCACATTACTATTATTATGATGAGATTTAAGTGAGAAGGTAAATGCAAGTAGAATGCTTAGCATCGTACCTGGCACTACTGAGTATTAACCAAGCTTGTTGCTATTGTTTTTGTAAGAGCCCAACCACTGGCAACCAGCCCATCCTACCTGAATTTTATGATTGTCCATCATTCAGTAAATCCCATTACAAATGCCTTCTACCTGTATTTTCTGTGAGATTCTTTCAGTTTTCAGAAATAAGTAGTAGATGGGGTGGGGTGGGAGGAAAGGGAGACCTATCTTTCCAATAACTAATTTCTTACGCAGACAGAATGCGGAAGAGCGGCTATAACTCTATCCTGCCTCCCTGGGGAAGGCCAGCCTGTGAGAACTTGCTCCCTGGTCTATCCTTCGGTCCCGGCTTTTCTTTGAATGTCCACCTACATCACCTCGTCCTAACGAGCAGGGGAGTTGGAACTAAAATGATAAGGAAGATCGCCCAGGCAACTAAATCCAATTTCCCTTGGGGAGCCTGTTCCTGCCAGCGACCTGAGGGAACTGGAGACCAGCCAGGGTGCTCAGTATCACTCTTGTCACTCTCCTGATGCTGCTCCAGAGGTGACTCCCAGCTGGAGGTGAAGCCTGGCTGGGCTGGGGGCCAAGGCCATCACCGTGCAGTCAGACTTGGGTGGTAATCTCAGTTGTCTCTGCATGAACTCCCATTTCATTCAGATTAAGTCGGGGCCTGTCCAGGTAGATGCCTGGTGGCTGGGGGAGTGGGCACAGGAACAGGAGGGTTATTGGAATTTGAGGCATTTTGATTTTCAGAGGTAAACAGATTTAATTCCTTTACTAGTTTTTGGTGGTTGTTTTTTAATGAGCTTAATGGGAAATTAGCAAAGAGGAATTTTAACTTCATCAGTGCATTTCTTCACTTTCAGAACCAATATTTGTCAAGCTCAAATATTTGGGCATCACTATGAGGAATGTCTGCCGAAAGCCACTGGAATTGTACAGAGCAGAGACAGTGACCTCAGCTTCTTGCCTCGGGTCACCCCCAGGAAGGACCTGTGAAACTCAGCGAGGAACTTGTCTCTCACATCAGAGTTCTCTCCCCAGATTTTATAGCCCAGGCCCATTGGTTAGGTCTCATTTTCCTCATCCACTATCTGTATGTCAGTTAGGGTTTTGGATATTGAAAAAGCCTTTTTATTACTTTAACAATAAGGAAATATCTTGAGTAACAAGAGAGTCTTGACATAGGACTTTGGGTTATTTTGATTCAGTGGCTTAGGAACATCACCAAAAAAAAAAAAAAAATTTTTTTTTCCTATCTCTGCTCCTGACCTTCCCTGGTTGCAGCTCCCCTCCTTAGCACAAAAGGGCTGCCTGCAGTTCTTTGCGCTCCTGTTTCTCTGACCCTATTGAGGGTGAAGAGAAATCCTCTCTTGCCCCATCATGAAACACAGTCCCGCTTTGCTCTGATTACACATGTTGATTGGCTGGGCCTGCTTTCTCTCAATCACTGTGATAAGAGAATGAGATTACATTGACTTGTTTATGACCATCAAGGACCCCCAGTAAGCAGGGAATGGGTCCAATCCCACCCCAAAGGTGAGAGAGGTTAGAATGGGTGCTGGTGGGGTCATGGAAGACATGACAAATCAGCACTAAAGTCATAAGATTGAGAGTTTATGTCAATAAGGAATTATTTGAAAAATCATCTCCCTGATGTATAGGAAGGGCTTAAAAATAATGCTTAAAAGTAAAACAAACAAACAAACAGAGGCTGGGACAAACCTAAAATCACACACGTGAATCACAAAGTACCCTGGTGTCAGAGTTCAGTGAATCATGACTTGATGGATTAGTTGTCACTAATGTGCTGTCCCTGCTATAATTTAGTTCCTCTGAATAACTCTTCTGTTCTCCTTCATCTTATAAGAGGTTAAAAAGTAAATACTGAAAATTAAAAATAAGAGTACGTACTGCAGATATTTGGAATATAATTTTTTCTTTAGGTTTTTTGTTTTGCTTTATTTTGTTTTACAGAGTCTTATATGGTATCTAATCAAGTTTTGTGATCTCCTAACTCTTGCCTCTCCTGTCTCCCTTCGTGCTCCCCTCGTCCTTCTCACATTGTTGACAGTGTTTGGTCCTGACTTATGTGGGTGGCACTCTCAGCAATGGGCAGTGATCATATCAAATCTGTCAGCTCAGACATGTGATGATTCTGATTCTAGAGTGGGAGTCAGCTTTTCTAGATATGTCCTCCATAATGGGGGGTGTGGGCAAAACTCTTTCCTGGCTGTCCCCACATTGTCCAAGCAGTTCCAGGAAGGACCTGTGGACGGGCCAGGGACAATCTATCTGCTAAGTGTTCTTCTTCTCGGAAGACTGAGGATGACTCATGCCTGATGCACATTTTCCTGTAATGTCCACACCCCTTTCCCTGGGGACACAAATAGCACCCCTAGGAGGTTTCAGGACCCTCCATCTATACCAAAATCTGAGACATGAGCCACTGGTTTCAATGGCCAGAATGAGCCCTCTCAGTGTAAAATTTCTGGGTGCTCCTCACCTGGTTCCCTCCAAGGTACAACAGGGATAGCTGGGTACCAATTTCTAAGAATCAGCTCACGTTGTTACACCCACATGTTTTATGTTCGCAAATGTGGCAAATACTATTGCCTTTCTGTTATAGAATGACACTCTGCTCTGAGGCAGCTTCAGTTACCCACTGTTCCCCAATCCCAGACCCGCTCCCCACTGCCAGCACCATCCTCTTCTCCAAAACTTACCTGAGACACAGGGAATCAGAGCAAAGAACTCCCATTCTTGGTGAAGCACGGAGTGGTCTCACCATTCCCTCTTTTTGCCATTCCCAGCATGCAGCTGTGGTGAGTGGTGTCTCTCCTGCTCTTTTGGGCCTGGCCTCTGGGCACTGTGGAGACAGAGCTCACTGCCTCTGGCCGGGCTGTCAGAGGGTGTCAGGGCTGAAGCTCCACTGGGAGCAGGGCAGGATCTGGACTCACTTCTGCTCTCCTCCCTCTCTCCGCAGATCCGGGTGGATGGACCCAAGGGCAATGCCCTCCAGTATGAGACGGTGCAGGTGGTGGACCCGGGCCCTGTGCTCCGGGACATGGCCTTCTCTAAGGACCATGAGCAGCTCTATATCATGTCAGAAAGGCAGGTAAGGCTCTCTGAGATCTGTTAGACATTTGTCTTGTGGCTAAATACTAGCCTGTGGCTCAGCAGAAAGCTACAGGAGGCCGGTTGCAGGGAGGGGATTTGATGTATGGCTCAGTGTGTATTCTTTCGGTTATGCTGCCTGAGGACTGAGGCTGAGTGCACTGAAATAGGGAACAAAACATTTCAAATATCAAAATATCTGCGAGTCTAGACTAAACCCACTAACCTCAAAATGATGGTGTGTATAGGTTCCGGGTCAGCATCTACTCTTTTCTGAAGACACTTGGTGCAGATGCCCTAGGTTTTTGTCCATATTTCCCTACACACTGTATACTCTGGAGGTCTATGGTGGGCAAGGATTTGTTTCCTGAAAACCCTAGTTGAGGGAACATCATGGAAGAGATCCCCTCAACCATGGAAGGAGATTCAGAAAATAAGGGCATGTCATCAGCGTCTGGGTATGCCTGTAACTCTCACATGGGACCTTCAGCAACTGCCATAAGGCCAAGCCAGGCAGGACAGATATGGTGCAAGGATTACTGTTAGCTGATACTGGGTTAGAAGGAGCAATATTGGGCTTGCTTCTGGAACTCAGCTAGCACTAAGTTCTTCAGGGGTCCTTGAGCTCATACCAAGACTCTTATGTCTACAGTGGGCAAAGGAACAACTTTTGCCTGGGAAATTCCATATATTTAAGAGTATTTCCTGGAGTGCCCTAAGTCACTGCCCAGAGTGTTTCACTCCACAAGACACACCCACCCCAAGTGTGGATTGCCACTGCCATACCTCTGACCCTGTTACCTCTATGTGGGATGAGTCATTCCTAGGAGCGGTCTTGTCAGCCCATGAATATGTATGTGGCAAAGGCAGCAGCCATGAAGGGTAGGTTCCCCCCTCTTATTCATCTTCATTAGTGAGGCCTGAACTCCCCAGAGGACCTTGCTCACAGAGTCAGGATTGTTCCTCCTGTCCCCTCCGCATAGTGAGGGAGAAAAATACCACATTATGCCACCCACAGGGCTTGTGCATTATGCCTTGGCAGCCCACAGCAGCTCCACCCTCCCCAAGAGCTCGATGACATCTTCTCTTGGTGTGGGACTCCCCATCCAGCCACACTGGGACCCATTGTGGTGCCTAGGTTGAGGCTGCCATGCCTGGGACATGACCTGACATAGTACCGAGAGGGAAGCATTTTACCCCAGGAGTCAGGAGTGGGTATGAGGCTGTTCCTTTGCTCTCACTTCTTGCTGCCTTCTAGTGGGGCCCCCAATCCCTGCTTCCCACTTCCCACTCCCTGCCTACCTCCAAGTCCCTAGACACTGAGATAAACAGTTTTCCTGGGTGAAGGAATCCTTTGGAGAAAGCCTAAGCTCTCTATAAGGCATTGAATATTCCAGGATTTCTTGCCTGACCTGAAAGCCAGGATTTCTGAACTTGGGACTTAAAACATGGAAGGGCTTCCAAAGATGGAAACTATAAGCTATGTGGGGTCACTTCTTATAACTGAGTTGGGATTCTGAGCTCCTTGTCCTTGGTCCTTCTGCTTCCCGGAGAGTGTTGTCAGTGGTTAGACCCATCTGGGCTGGGTGGTGAGGCATGCTGGGAGCTCTGGACTGTTGGGAAGGAAAAGAAGGCAGGAATGGATAGGACCAGGGCATTTGTGCATTCTGGGGCTGCTCCTAGCAGAGGTGGAGGGCTGCCTGTCACTCAAATCACAGTCCCAAGGCCCTCAACTCTTGGGCCAACACTGGTATGCAGTGGGTTTGCAGATTCATCATAGGGAGTGGTAAGGCAGCACAATGGCTAAGTGCACAGGTCTTTGTGTCAGAATACCTGAGCATGCACCTTGGCTCCACCACTTACTAAGCATGATCTCAGGTAGTCCCTTAAACTCTTAAGGACTCAGCATTCTCAACTATCACATGGAAGTGACAATAATATCCCATAGTTTTATTCCAAAGATCAAATGATATAATGCTTATAATAAGCATCACTACACCTGGAACATAGTATGGGCTTGCTAAGGGGAAGCTCTCATTCTTATGATATTGCAATAAGAGAGTCTGGGCATTGGCCGTGTTGGGAGTCAGGCAGGTGGCAACATCAAGATTCTGGGTGATTTATCAGGTAGGAAGTGCAGGAATCCAGGTCAAGGCCAAGGTGGGCAGGGAGCAGAAATCTGGTCCCAGGAAGAGCAGATCAAGAACCCACAGCCTACTTTACTGACTGGACATACCAAGTAGAGCTCGCTTCAAGAGCACCTTGGTAAAGGTACTGGAGATGTAACAGCAAACCCAGGGATCCTGGCCTTTGTGGCTGTGGGTGGGTGCCAGTCATAATGGGTCAAACACTTGTGGAGCTGAATCTGCAGACTAAGGGTAGATGCTCAACAATGATGTCTGCTCTTCCTGGAAGGCGCTTCCCTTTCTCATTTGGCTAATTTTTCCTTGTCCTTCAAAACGTAGCTCATACCAAGAAGTCATCACATTCTCCAGTGAGTGATTCCTGATCTGTAGTTAGACACCTCTATGTTCTCTCTTCCTAGTCTGGGCTGTGATGATGACTTCCTTGTTTTTCTCCCCTATCAGACTATACAGGGCAGCCCTATATCCTCTTTGTCTGCCTAAACCTTATCTAATAGGCCCTTGATAAATGTTTGATGAATGAATAAATGAGCGAATGAATCCACAATATCTTCATTGAACCATAATTGGAAAAGAGTGGGACTGATACAAATTATTTATTGCTTATCTTAATTTATAAGTTTGAACCTACATAATTAAAAAACTACACTTCAGATAAAGAAAACATCCCAAACTCCAGTCATCTGTTTATTACTGCCATGACTTTTGTCCTATCCTGAACTATTTTTTGCTTTGTATTTTTATTTAAACTTACTATTTAAACATAAATAATCTACTTTAACCATCCCTTAAATAGTAATATTATAGATCTGACATGCCAGTCATATAGTATAACACACCTAACTGTGATACTGTGATATATAAGAAGTATATATTTGATCTTCATCCCCATTTATGGCACAGTGCTCCCGAAACCTTTGGAATTTCTTAAATGACAAGCAATGGGAACATCTTTTGTTATAATATTTGATATCTTGTCCTTCAGAGCCATAAAGGTGAAATGGGTATGCTGTTATTCCTAAGGAGCTTCTTCTCAACCTCAGCTGAGTTTGTGTGAGTGAGGTGATTTTTGGAAAGCCCCTAAAGATGGGGGCTGGTTGCCAGGGGAGCCAATCATGTGATTAGAGGGTTGGAAGGAGTAAGGACTGTGTAACTAAGAGAGATAGAGAATGGAGTGTGTGTACGTGTGCGTGTCTGTCTCTGTCTGTGCGTCTCCATCAGCCCTTTTCTTACTTTGCACATGTCTGTGTGTTTGTATATGGTGCATATTTACTACAGCTCTAGGACTCCCAAGGGAATGTGTATACACACTGAAGCACTGCGATCAAAATCTGCCAACCCGATGGAGGGGAGTGAGAGGAAATGTCAGCCAGTAGATATGTGGGGAGCTGACGCGGCCAAGCTGGGGTTGTCCTCAGCTGCCCTGGAGTGACGACTCCTTCCCAGGAGAGAAGCTGTCCCACACACAAGGAAGCTCTTCTTTAATAGGCCCCAGAGCAAGTGGCAGATTCCCAGTCAAGTTCACCTCTCTGCCATCCCACACACCAGCTCTTTCCTGCCTGAAAGCCAGAGGCCCCGAGCACATGTTTCTGCTTGTGATACACACTTTCAGTCATGTCTGGTCCAAAGCTGACTTTCATGGTGTTCTTTGTTTTACTGACTCTGGTTGACAGTGGGTCTGCTTCCAGATGCCTGGGGATACTCACAGCCGGTCCTCATGAGCTGGTGGCACTCAAGTTCTAGCTGTGATCCAGGACCGAGATGCCTGCAGGGGCTGAGGAGGTGGGTCTGGAGGTGGGCCCACCTGCTAGTCAGAAGGCAGGGCCAGGTGGGCAGATCTTCTTGGCTCCTTCTGATGCAGGTGCTCCAGGCACCTGAAGGTCCATGACCCACTGTGGGTTCTTGACTTCACACAGGAAAGACTTTGAATACAAACCAGCATAGAGTTTAAAGTGAGAGTTTATTAGTGAAGTAGTGGGAGGGAGAGAAGGCTACTCCATAGTCAGAGCAGCCCCTCCCTAGTGGGATTTGCTTCTTCTATTGAGACTCATTTAATCGATGGGTAGAGCATTCAATAAGGGGAGAAATTTTCAGGATCTTCCTGAGAAAGGAGTGGAGACTTCTTAGAAGAGCACTGTTGACCATTTGTGTCTTTATATGGGCTTTCTGTTTCCAATCATGGCAGCACAGGGGTGTGTTGTTTAGAATACTAATGTATTACAATGAGCTTATGTATTGCAAGGTGAAATTAGTTTCCAGGTTGGATCGAGCTGATCTTTGGGTTCTAAACCATAAATACGTCTTATTATCTCTTTGATAGTCCTTATAGCCCATATCAATTACAGCCTTTTCACTGAATACCCTGTCTCACTTCCAACATAATCCAGTAGTGAAGGAGGGAGGGCCATCTGGCTTTATTGTACTAGGGCCCAGTGCACAAATTTGTGCACCTTGAAAGTAACTGTGGGCTGTGAGCCTGCAGTGGGCACAGGGGCGGGTCTTGGCCCATTTTCTGCGCCCCCGCCTGGCCCCTCCTGCCATGGCTTCAGGTACCCTGTCTGCTGGCAGCCCTGCTCCTGCTGTTGCTGCTCCGATGCACTGACAATATGGAGCGATTGGGGCCAGCACCAGAAGCAGGTGTGAGCAGGGCTAACACTGTCAGTGGGGGCAAGCGGTGGCTGCTGCCCCAATTGTCCCTCAGGAGCAGGGAGAAGTGGAGAAGCCCTCAGGTGCAATCAGGGTTGGCAGTTGCCGCCTGCACCCACTGACAGTGCCAAGTGATCGGGACAGGCGCTGGGTGCCAGCAGCAGTTGGAGTGGTGGATCTAGCACCGGCAGTGGGTGTGAGTGGCAGCTGATGGCCTTGATTGTCCCTCAAAAGCAGAGGGAGGTGGAGAAGCCCTAAGGGGCAATCGGGGCCAGCAGCCGCCTCTCTCATCCGCTGAGGGTGCTGAGCGATCGGGGCCAACGTCAGGCCATCAGCGGGTGCGAGTGGCAGCTCCAGTGCTGGCAGTGATGTGAGCGGGGCTGGCACCAGCAGCAGGTGTGAGTGCCAGGAGGGACCGTGGCATGTGGGAACAAAGAATTTTCAGTAACCACCAGAGGCTCGTGACCAGCGCTCTGCCTTGGTCTGGCTGCTCCACCATCCCACTGCAACCAATGCCCACCATCTTCCATGCTCTGCTGCCTGCTGTCAATGCCTACCATGTGTCCGCATGCGCCCCCTGGTGGTCAGTGCACATCATAGTGATGGGTTGTTTGGTTGTTCGGTTGTTCCGCCATCTGGTCTATTTGCATGTTAGCCTTTTATTATATAGGATTACCCAGGCCCAATTCATTTATTCACTCAACAAATACTTGGTAAGCACCAACTATGAGCCAAGTGCTAGCAGAGGCATTGGGGAAACAACAATGAAGAAACAGATAAATATCTTTGACTTTATGAGCCTGTAATTTTAGCAAGAAGAAGTGGCAAAGAAGCAGTCAACATACTAGAAAAATCATGTAGTCGGTCAGCAGGTGACAAGTGCTATGGAACAAGGAAGTGGAATGGAGTCAGTGGGATCCTGGAGGGTTACAATTTTAAGTGGAGGGTTCACTGAAGGCTTCCCAGAGAAGCTATGGGGGCCTCTTGAGGGTACCTACCCCTTGCCTGTTCTTTGTGTTTTTTCAGGCTCTTTGTAGGGGTTGTGAAATTGAGAAGATGGTAAAGCCTGCGTCGTGGGTGGGAATTGGGTGAGGATGCTTTGTGACTGATTTTTTTTTTCTATGTTGAATTTCAGAGGGAAGTTCAGTTCAAGGGAAGGTGGTACTATGGTCCAGGGCAGGCTCATGCCATTTGGGGTTTAGACTCCTAACTGGATGGTGTTGGGTCCCCTGTGTTATGAGGGGCATGACTGCCTCATATCTCTCCTATCCCAGCCTGCCTCTGGGGGGGTCTGAATATTTTGAGCTTCTGGTGTGAAGTCTGACATCTTGGAAGTTGGCCCACATTGTTCTCATGGAAGGTGCAATTTTGGAGACAGTGTCTGCAGCTGGAGGTGATGGACCCAGGAAGAATGATTTCGGTTCTGCTGGCACTGGGTCCCTGGGCACGTCTCCTGGTGGTGTGTCCGAGGAGACATAGCTGTCTCTCCGTCATCTGCCTGTCCCTGAAGGGGACTGAGCTATACATTCCAGTTTGTGTTTGGATGGCTGACATTATGACAAGCCCATTTAGACGTTTGCTCCTGGCACCCAGACCTGCCTGTTCTGATAGCTCCTGGGAGATGGAACTCAAAGCACAGGCCTGAGAGTGAGTGACAGGAAACAGAGCCACCTCAGACTCACAAAAAGAGAGAGGCTGTCACAGTGTTTCACCCAATTCCACTCAGGTGGATCTCAAAGTTTCCAGTATATCATGACTAAGGTGCTCCCACTTCTCCCTTCCCTCCCAATGAAGGCAGACGTCTCCATCACCATTGCAGAATTGGAGGGACTCTGAGGGGAAAGGACTTCCTGCTCCAGTTTCCCACACTCGGGTGCTAGGATATGGATGCTCCATTGCACCTTGAACCCCTTAGAACTGGAAAAGCCCCCAAGGCTTATGGGGTCTAACTCTCTCTTGTGGCCTTTCAGCCCTATGATTGATCAGCAGACTGAAACTCAGAGAAGTCAATGTCTTGTCTGCGGTCACACAGCAGGTTGGGAAAGGAGCTAAGCTAGAGTGCAGCTTAGCACCTATTGCAATGTCATCTCCAGCCACCCCTCTTGCAGTGAGGAACGTGGAGGTCTTTGTGGGGCAAGAGACTCCCTTTATCTCCAAGTCTTCCCAGCAGGAGACTATGTACCCTCTTCCTCAGCCTCCAAAACAAGCTAATAAAAACTAAAGGCCCTGGCTGGTTTGGCTCAGAGGATAGAGCGTCGGCCTGCGGACTGAAGGGTCCCAGGTTCGATTCCAGTCAGGGGCATGTACCTGGGTTGCGGGCACATCCCCAGTAGGAGGCGTGCAGGAGGCAGCTGATCGATGTTTCTCTCTCATCGATGTTTCTAGCTCTCTATCCCTCTCCCTTCCTCTCTGTAAAAAGTCAATAAAAATATATATTAAAAACAAACAAACAACAACAACAACAAAAAGTACAGGACTTGCTGGGTGTGGGACAGGTTGAATGGGGTGTATCAGCAGTGGTAGTAAGGGCTCAAGGATGCCCTCACTGCTCTTGAAGGACACTACATGATTTGTTCTTCCTTGGCTCCAGCCCAAGGCAGGTTGGGACAAGAGCCCCTTTACAACATCTATTTTAGAGCATCTTAGGTCACACAGAGCCCCAGATATGACAAGTCCACCCCATAGAGAGAGTAAGCAGAGAAGCACGCTCCCATCCTGTTCCTATAGACATCCCCCCCCATTCTGTTCTTACAGACACCCTCCCCCATCCCATTCCTACAGACAATCTTCCATCCCATTCCTACAGACCTCTCTAGTGCTCACTCGTATAAGCATGAAAGTCTAACATATGCCAGGGATGGAGATTAGTAGCCTGCTTGAGAGGAAGAAATGACAGTGGCTCGACATTTCTCAGATAGCTGTGGGGGTGCCTGGGATCACCAATGTATACAGGATGGAGAACACAGGTGGTCGCAAACAGGCCATGAACTTGGGTTTTCATCGGGGCCCTCTGCTCACCAGCTCTGCCTCTGAGGTGAGCTGCTCAAGCAGTTTGTGTTTCAGTTTCTTCATTTGTGAAATGCAAGATAAAATCTACCTTTCGGAACTTGTAGGATGAAAGTTAGTATGGGAAAGGCATGTATGGGCTCTTAGCAAGTTCAAGGTTATCCTTATCATTATTATGTTTGCTAATTCTCTTAGGAAAAGCATTGTTGCTGGGGGGAGAGAGGCCTGGATAAACCTCTGGTGGCTGAAGGCCATTTCAGCTCTGGGTGCTGGTTTCCCCTATTCCCTGGCATTGCCCCCCATGTATTTGGAGCACCTCAGAAAATACTAAGGCTGTGTTCTCCCTTCACATCTATTAGCACTGCCCTCAAGGCGACTGGTGGGCCTTGAGACTGGGGCCTCCTTCCTCAAGTCTCTGCAGGGCTTTCTGGGGTAACTCCTTCAGCTCTGGGGGGTGGATTTTAGTCCATCTGTGTGCAGCCTCACAGGCTCCAGGCTGTCACAGACACAGACCTGGCAGCTGACTTAGCTTCTGGCTCCTCATGCGTCGGGACTTCCCAGCAGAAGGGAAATGGCTTATTCCCCTTCTCTCTGCCAGAATAAGAGAAGAGGAGGAAATGTGTAAAGGTGGGGCAGGGGAGGCTGAGGGAGGCGGTGGAGCAGAGAAAGGCAGGGAATCTAAGGGCAGGTGATCAGGGAACAGCCATGTAGCTCTCTCATCCTGAACCCCATTAAGCATCTGTCTCCATCTGTCTCCAGCAATTGCCGGCAGTCAGATCAACTCCCCACTCAGTGCCAATGTCTCCATACTTTCCGGGCACTTGAAATGCCATTTTGAAGACAACCACCTGCAACATTCCACTAAACAGCACACGAGGAGACTCCACCATGTGGGCAAACAGGACAGGGGCTGTGTCTCTGCTCCCTTTCAGTCCACACTTATTAAGTGTCCTCTGTGTGCCCAGCACAGGGCTAGACATGGTATAGAACAGATAAGAGCCGCAGGAAGGCATGTCTGGAAGCGCTGTGGGGTGAGATGGGGACACACTCCAGCTTGCAGGGCACTGAGAAGAAAGTAGTCCACGGTGGAGGTTACCCTGGAACCAAGCCTCCTTGTAGAGTTAGGGCTCAGGCGAAAAATGATGTCAGCTTGAAAGGATGGAGCTCCAGGGATGTTTCCTAAGACAGTATTCAATTCTGTTAACCCCTTCTTGGCTCCCACCTCCTCTTACCTGGGTAAGTGTGGGCGATGGAAGCTGACCCCCACAGTCCTGCCCTCTCCCCTGGAGGCGGGTATCTGAATGCAAATGGCTCACATTCCTGAGGATGGACTTGTGCTTAAGTTCTGCAGAAAGAGAGGCTGGAAATATTGGGTACTCAAGCAAATTGCAAACTCAGTGGACTATCCATAAGACGCTTTCAACAGTAAATAGAATTGTGTTAATTTGTGCCATTGTACAAGATGACTAGGTAATACCTATACACCATACAGGTATAAAGGAGAAATTACAAATGGCAGAACTACATCTGATCTGAGTCCCTTAAGTGTATTTCGAATATTATGCATAGACAATGGAGACATGAATTTGAAACCGACTTGGAGTCGGTGCGATCATTTCAAAGGAATGTGTAATGATTGAGGGGGATACTATCTGGATATATTTACTTAAAGAAAGTTGTGCAAAGCCACAAAGGAGTGGAGAAACAGGTTGGAAATAGGTATATCCTCCTCAGAAAGGATTCAGGGCTAGTGCAGAAAGCTATCCAGCTCCCTGCTGGGTGACCTGAAGGTGGTTGAGAAGCCACTAGCCCTGGCTTCCCATCCTGGCTCTGTGACTTTCTAGCTATATGACCTTGGGCAAGATATTTAACCTCTGGATCCTTCAGTTTTCTCAACAGTAACATGGGGATATGCTAGTGCCATTGCCTGAGTGGTCCAGTGAGTAAATTAAAAAACATATATAATATGCTTTAAAAGTGCCTGGTGCAGAATGAGGGCTCAATACATCTTAGCTTTCATCTTTATTATTTTCAATACGCTGGACTATTAGAAGGGTGTCTATATTTTATTTTAAAAGATTACCTATAATACTTTTATTTCCATCATTTATAAACTCATTTCTATCTCCTCTAGGATGTATCAGGCCCTTAGAGTGACAGGTTTCTGGTACTTAAAGTAACAGAGAGCAGACAAGGTGGCCCCATCAGCCACACTTGCCAGTCAGCCTGAATCCAAGGGTGCTGAGGGCCCTGTAGCTGCTCTAGTGAACTGTTTGTGCCCAAGTTGCTTCATTGAGACACTGCCTTTGGCAAAGGTTACCACTAACCCTGCTTACCCTCAGGGTAAGAGAAGAGGCCTTATCTTCTGAAGCAACCTTTAATGCACAAGACTTTGTGCTAAATGCTCACTCATTAAGCTGAGGTCACCTCAGGACACAAGCAATACACACATGAGGTATGACATGAAACGATGTCTCCCACCTGGGCCTCACCTGGGTACTGCTTTAAGCAGGTGCTAGATGGTGCTAAGAATGATTAGATGGGACAAGGGAAGAAACTATTTAGAACTTCTATTTTTTTTTCTACTTAAGAAAATTAAGCTTTACCTATATTTAATAGACAGTTGACTCTGGATACTGTTTCCTGGCTTTGGTCGCTATGTCAGCCATTCATGTGTCAGGAGTGGAAAGAGGGGCACGAGAAGGCCACATTTCTGAGTGGTAGACACAGGGTTCTTACTGACTGGCTCAGTTTCAGTACAGTGCAACAAAAATGGTGATTTACATGCGACTGATGTTATCAATATTGTGAAAGCAATCCTTTAAATAGAATCTTTACAACACTTGCCATCAGATGGGAGTGACCATGAAAACTTTTTGTGTGGCACAGGGGTTGGCTGGTTATGGAAGCATAATTAAGCATTTTACCCTTTAAAAGAACCACAATGTTCCACATTTGCTGGCCTTTTCAATTCTAACGAACAGCTGTCAGAAGTATGCCACTTTACTGATAACTTTGAAAAATTACCCAGTTCTCCTGCCCCTTCCGTATAAAGGCAGTGCATTAACAACGAATTAGAAAGTAACTACTTTCAGGAAAAAAAAATATGACATTGAGAGACCCTTTTGGAAAGAAGAAGAAGAAAAAAGGATGTTTGGAAATATTTGCATCTTTATGTGATTTTGTTGTTGATATGACTAAGCATGACACTTTAAAAACGCCTCTAAATTTTTTAAAAACTTGAAAACAGAATTTTCTACTGGCCTGATAATATTCCAAATGGAGAATTTTAGGGAGTTTTGACCCATTTGTTTAAAAATATGAAAATTTAGCACCTTTCAATTCGTTGAAAGTAGCTGATTGACATCAGAGAAGATGGAAATCTACTAGCTGAATTTCAACCACAATCTTTGCATAATTGGTGCATGAGACTGAAAAAGGTATCGTGATTTCCTCAGCAGAGCCAACAGTGTGCTTTTGGCATCTCTGTGCCTATGTGAGCTGTCTTTTCCTGTTAAGACAGCCATTAAAGCAAAGTATCGAAATAAATTGAAACTTAGACCTCAGAACCCCATATCACTAAATGCTAAAAAAGGTTTTCAAAAAATAATGAAGCCAATTCTAACACATCAGTCTCACAGCAAAATATTTTGTATCATTCATTAAGATAAAATAAAATAATGCTATTTTATCTCACTTCTTTAATATCTAATTCCATGTATATTTGATAATGCAAGTATATTAATAATAATGTATATTATTTATAAACATTTATAGGTGTTTTTTGTAGGTTCATGCTCAAAAATTTTATTTACTACAGGGTGTGCAGTCAAAACTCTTTAGAGACCTACTGGCCATTGAAATATGTTCGCAGCTATTTCATGTGTAATCTCATATCCACCTCTGACTTTCACTTTCCTGTTTCCTTCTACAAGGATCTCCTTTGTACCCAGGTGTTTGTTATTTAGACCCAGCTCAGCGGTCCACTGTGTGCAGGGGTGTCATGTGGGAGGAGACAGTGTGGTTAATTTCTTTATTTCTGGGGAATTTACCCAATGCATCCTAGATCTTTTTGGGGCCCAGGTCCTGGGCAGCAGACAGAATAATTTTTTCTCTGAGAGCTATCCTGGTAATTTGCAATGGTGCGGAGAGATAAGGAAATCTCTTATTGCTCAGACAAGCAGATAGCATCCTGATGATTATGGCCGTTCGAGCTGGCAGGGAAGATTTCTGTAAGAATGGCCAGAATGACTGTGGAGCTTGCGAATAGTCACACAGACATAAATCTGCCAGTTCAGAGTGAGCCTTTTGGAAGGCTGTCTCCCATTTCCCATCTTTTCTCCTTTGTCTCACCTCATTCCCATTCTTCCCTTTATCCTATTTTTTGGCATTCCTCCCACCTTCCTCCTTATGTTTATCTCAATCTCATTCTTCTCCATATTCACATCCCATTTCCCCAATTCTTGGGGAAGGAGGAGGACCTGGAATGGGGTCAGGCCAGTGTTTTTCAAATTGTCGGTCATGACACATTAGTGGGTTGAGAAATCAATTTAGTGGGTCACGAAATCAATTTAAAGGGTCATGACCAGAATTTTTTTTAGTGACAAAGAATAAAATCGAATAGAACAGTGTCCATCAAGCATAGTAAGGACAGGGACTATTTGTGAAACTATATATGTCGGTGTATGTGTGTGCCCTGGGTTGCAATGGAAAGGACACCTCTTGCCATGAGTCATGGTCAAATGAAAGCCACTGGTCTTGGGGATACCATGTTGCATACACTGGCAATAAGTTGACTTCAGCTTTGAGCATCCAACTCATATGTCAAGTATTTATAATGACATTATATGACCCGCCACTAGTTCTTATTCAAGTGATTTCTCAATTTCAATAACTTGGCTTCAACAATTACTTGTTGACAGTTTAGTGTGAACGCTGTGGGGTGGTGGATAGGGTTGGTCACAGAGTAGGGCTCACTTGAATCAAGGCCTGGACTTATGAAACCTGTACTTCTGAGTCAGTTTTCTCATGTATGGACCAGGTTAATGCTTTCCTACCTATTCTTTTGTTAAGGCACATATGGAAAACATATTTTTACAGCTCAGTGGGATGTTGGACATCTCCTCATGACCAGAGGGGACCAAGTTCTGGGGACACTGTCCTATAGGCATTCCCAACTTCCCGAAGGGCTGAAAGAATAAAAATGGTAGCACATGCCTTGGCTGGGTGGCTTAGTTGGTTGGAGCATCTTCCTGTACACCAAAAGGTTGTGGTTTTGATTCTCAGTCAGGGCACATACCTAGGTTGTGGCTGTGATCTCCAGTCAGGGTGCATACAGGAGGCAACTGATCTATGTTTCTCTCTCACACCAATGTACCAATGTTTCTCTCTCTCTCTCTCTCTCTCTCTCTCTCTCTCTCTCTCTCTCTCTCTCAAATAAATACAAACATATAATTGGGTGAGAATTTTAAAAAATGGTAACATATAAATGGCCCATACATTGCATCCCACCACTCACCAGAGTAGAAGCACTGCCTAGATGACCAGTTTACAAATAGGACTGAAAATCCTTGTTCCTGCAACTCTATGTGTGGGTCACCTGCTTGGAACATACAAAGATGCACAAGACATCTATGCTCTCTGGAGCCTCCTATTTAGTGGTTGTGCTCATCACCTGCAGTTTGCAAGAAAGACTGTGTGGTACAGAACCAGCTGAGTCATGACTGGCTCTCTTCTGCAGTGGCCTCTCCTTGCCTGGAGCCCTGACACTTGAAAGTTTCTTTTCTCCCTGTGGGAACTGAATGAACCCCAGAATTGCCTTGCAATCTTGATATTTCTTTATGGGCATAAACCTAAGGCAAATCCAGATGAGAAGAACAAACTTCAATGGCTCTTCAAATGCCAAGTCCTGGTTCATTCACTGTGTGCACTGAAGGGAATGAAACTAATTACTGCCTTCTTAAAGAGCTGAGCATAGGTGGATACGCCCTTGAAAGTGGCCAGCAGAAATGCTTTTTGCAAACCAGTCTCTTTGCCAGAGCCTTTGCTTCCCAAGGACCCCTGCCTCGGGCCATTAGCAAAGGGGCCAGTCATTATTAACTAGCTGGCATTGACTGATGACACCAAGCTTTTTTCTTTTTTTGGTTGTGCATGGGCTGTTGGCAGGCTCTTAGTTGACCCCTGGAATTTGGAGTTTATTCTGCCATGAAAACAAAGAAATAAATGAGGAATGAGCAGAAGTCCCCATGGTTAGACACATTAGTTAAAGACAGCTCAACAGTTTGGGCTGGCACTTTTCCAAGGCCACATCCACCAAAAGAATTTAGTCTTGCTTAACACTTCAGATTCCTGGTACCGCTCCTCTCCAAATCATGAGAGAGATCCCCTGCCTCACCCCCACCCCCAGAAGCTGGTACCACAGAAAGGATGGTGTCTGTACAACATCTTGCACACTGGAAAAGATTCACTTTCCTTTTTATGTAAGGAAACTGTAAAATATGCTTACATGATAGATTGTATGTTGTAAATGCCATAGGAATCCTCTGCATAGGCAGTAACTCTCTTAATAGTTATTTACTTTGTCAGGTCAGATTTGATTTTTTTTTTTAAAGTGAGATGCCATTGTTATCAAATGGTATCCTTTCAACTCAATTCAATAAGCACATATTATTGACCTGCTAGAGAAGTTGTCAAACTACCATCCAAACCTGATGGTCAACCTGTTTTTGCAAATAAAGCTTTATTGAAATCTTGCCATACCCATTCATTTACATATCATCTATGGCTGCTTTTACTACAATGGCAGAGTTGCATAGTTGAGATAGGAGACCTGGACCCTGAAAACTCCAACATATAAACTTTCTGGCCTTTTATAGACAACTAGAGGCCCAGTGCATGAAATTCGTGCATGGGTGCGGTTCTGAAGCCTGGTCGGCAATCAAAGTGTGAGCATCTGGTGTGGAAGGGCAGGTCCCAGCTGACCTCTGGGCCCTGGGCAGCACCTGGGTCCCCACACCCCCACGTGCACCCCCTTCCACCTGAGTCATCAAGCCCCTGCCCGGCTCCCTCAGCTCCTGGGAGCTGGGCAGCGGTCCTTCCCCCTGCTGCCACTGCTGGTCACCATCTGAGGGGTGATTAGTGGGACAGTCAGGCCCCGCTCGCACCCAACTTGGCCTGGTGCTGCTTGTTCATCTGCTCCACCATCCCCCTGCTGTCCCGCTCTCATTGGGGCCCATCGGGGCTGGCAGTGCCTCCACTGCCGCCCGCTGCCAGCCCCATGTCAGTGACACCTGCCATGTTCCACACTGCTCCTGGTGGTTAGTACACATCATAGCGAGCAGTCGAACTCCCCGAACATCCTGCCGAGGAGACAATTTGCATATTAGGTTTTTATTATATAAGATAGTGTTGTTTCTCCTGACCTACAATGTGTTAAACCTCGAGGTTAGGGAACAAACGAATGGGTACAAAAGAAGTCTGGCAGGGTCCTTGCCCTCAGGGAGGTTACAAGTTCATAGGTGAGAAGGATCTTAAACACATGAAGCATAAATCAACAGTATTTGGTTTTTGGTGCAGCCACATGGTATGTGTCCTCACCCCTGAGCCTCTGCTTCCACCCTGTCCAGGATGCCCTGTGACTCATCTCACCAGGGAAATTGTGTGCATGCTTCAAATCTGTGTTCCATCCTAAGTCATCCTCACCCAAACCCTCCAGACTGTTAGTCTTTGCAGCCAAAGGGGACCCATGTGGTGATTTGTAGTGTGAAGATGCGCAATATGCATTTGGTGCATGTAAATGAAACCTCACACTGATCTGTGGAAGATGGGAGAAACCTACTTGAAATGACCTTCTTTCTCTTTACCAATTAAAAAAAAAATCGCTTATGGAGTTTGGACTAAACTCATGAGATCCAACTCCCTACACATCACCTCAGGCCAGGACCTTGCCTTTGATTTTAAGCCAAGTCCAAGGGTCTCCAAAATAATTCAATCAGTTTGGAAATTGACTTCCATGCAATTCTTCTATGGAGAATATCTGTACATGTTGGTCATATAGAAGAAAAGAAGCCAAATAACATATTCCTCTTCTGCTTTTCCTCTAAAATCTCCTAAATCCCACCACTGCACAGAAGGAAATTTTAAAAAGTCAAAATGAGAACAATAATTTTATGTGACAAGATTATTTATATGGCTGTTCTTCCCATGATAAATCCATCCAGGGGCTCAGCACCTCTTCCAGATGCCAATTCATAAATCAGGAAATACTATTACCCACCGGCTATAAAAAGAGAGCCCACCCCAGCACAGAGGACTCATTTCAGAAGTGGCTGCCCCATTTCATGGCAGAAATGAGTTCAGAAAATCCACCTGGCTGTCCAGAGGGAGGAGAAATGTCTTTTACTTGATAAATAATCAGTCTTTCCTTCCTCTCAATCCCTTTTCCCCTAGATATATATAGAATTAATGGTACAGATATATGCCATCCCACAGAAATAATAATAACAAGGCTAACTAGATTGAAAGGGGGCAAAGGGCAAGAGTGAGCATGGTGAGAAGCCTGCAGATTTCTTGGGAAACCTTTTATATCAGTTTAGATGTAGTTCATGAATAAATGCTTGGAGATGATTTAGTGTGAGTCCTCCTTTCTAGGTATCCCTCCTGCAAGCACCCATCAAGGTCAGGCAGAGAACCAAGGAAAAGGGTTGGGAAGGAGGGAGTCACTGCAGAAATGGCTGGAGGGAGTAGGTGAAGTCACTGGATTTGTTTGTAGTTCCTTCAGTGTGATTATATATACTTCATTTTTATCTTAGTGGATGTGTGTTGAAATGGGAAGGGGATATAAAGTGGGTTCAAGAAAAGAGAAGAAAGGAGGAGAGAGAATGAGAAAGAAGGTGGCAGGAAAACTCATAGGGGGTACATGGTCACAGTCACTTGACAAAGAGGCAAGATACAGCAGTAGACAAAGCACACAATGCCCATATATGTATGCAGCTTACATTCTAGAGGGGGTGGGGACAGACAATAAACAAGTCAGCAAATAAATAAGCAAGATGATTTATTCTAGTGATAAGTGCTATCATTGAAATAAAATTGAGTCACATGATAGAGAGAAGCTGAAACTAAGAATGGGGTGAGGCAGGTGTAGACTAGGTGGCCCAGGAAGCTCTTTCTGAATTGATGACATGCGAGTGGGCCATTGAATACCTATGAGAAGACCATTCTAGATGGAGGAGACAGCAAGTGCATAGGCCCTTGAAACAGGATGTAGTTGGTACATTCAAATAAAAGAGAGTTACTGTAAAGATAGAAGTCAGGAGCAAAGGGGAGCCCACACAGATGTGCAGGGAACAGATTTGAGAATGTGCAAGGGCAGTGCTAGCCCCAGGTGGTGGTGACTAATTTTCTATCCAATTCATCCATTATAGTAACAGTCAGTGTGTCCTGCAAAAAAAAAGGAGGGGCACCTTCCACCCTTTGTTTATTGTCTAGACTGGCCTTTGGTTGGGCATCTTAGTCCACTAGCACCTCAAATACAAGAGAGAGAGATGCTCCATCAGTAAACAACAATAACAAAAGCTAATAGTTACCGACTGCTTTGTATTATCCTGGCAGAGTTTGGGGAGAGGGGTTGTGTTTTGTGTTTTGCCAGCTTAATTGAGGTATAATGAACACACAGTCACCAAGTTCAAGTGTAGGTTTATAATGGTAGTGATGAAATAGTTCTGTATCCTGATTGTAGTGGTGGTTACATGAATCTATACATCTGTTTAAATGACAGAACTATACACACACTTTATAACAACATCAATTTCTGGTTTCGATATAACAATTTTGTAAGATGTAACCATTGGGGGAAATTGGGTGAAGGGTACATGGGAGCTCTCTCTACTATTGGTATAGCTTCCCATGAATCTACAATTATTTCAGAATGAAATGTTGTTTTAAAAATTAAAAAACAAAATCAAAATTTTAAAATGTAGAAGGAAATCAGAAAATGTTTAAAAATACATTACAGTAATATGTTGCAGAGAAGATCCACTATTGGATACAAAAGTTAGTGAGTAAAATTTAGAGGAGAAACAGGATATTTGCATAGTGTCCAACTATTTCCTCCAGAGTATTTATTAACTACAAATGCAAAAGTAGTAACTTCACAGTGGAGAAACCACCTAAACCAAGGGATCAAGGTTAAAATAATCAGTAACAAGACATAACAATATCATGAGCCCCTTGATGAGAGGCACCGAGGATACAGTATTGGTTCTGTGACCCTGGAGTAGCCTCCCAGAATCTCAGCAGTGGGGTCAGTACCTAAAGAACTCCACCACAGAACAGTTATCTATAGATGGAGGACATGCCTTGGCAGCCTACTGGATCCCATAAAAAATGATCACTCATTAATTAAAACATTTTAACCGTATATAACAACCACTTCTTCAGAGAATAAAAGAGAAACTCTGCTGTCTAATGATAGCCATTTCCTGAATTTATTTTAGTCTCTGCTACTAAAGTTTCATAGAGCCTGGCTTAGCAGGCCTAATTAGACATTTCATCAAGTGTTCAGGGAGTTAGAGAGCCCATCCCACACTCTGTAGGGGTGGAGAAGATGAGGAAATCCTGTGGCTTCAGGTTCTGCAGGTGGGACTCCTAGAATCCAGGTCCTGCTTAAATGCTCCTCCCTGGTCTAAGATCCGGGAAATGTCTCTTCACATTTTGGATCTTTGTGGTTAGGTGTTATCTAGAGTCATAGAATCCTGCCCATTTCATATGCAGGGAAAACCAAGCCAGAGTCTCATAGCAAGTCGTGGCTATGGAGAAGAAATACATTCAGGGTCTCCCAGGTCCTTGGTCAGAGCCACAGTCATCAGTTTCCCTGATGCTATGTAGTCATCTGCCTTCCCACTCCTCTTGGCCTCTAAATCTGGGTTACCATGCAGCAGGACAATACCCCAGCAGAAAAACTAAGTGTACATTATGTTACTCATCAGTACAGAACCAAGGCCTCGGGTGAGAGGATAAAATGAGAATTACACATGTGAGTTCAGTCAGCAAAGCTGGATGCAACTTTGAAGGCTGGAATAGCCTACAATGTTGTGATTCTAGACACAAAGTGACAAGACACGTGTGCGTGTGTGTGTGTGCGCGCGCGCGCGCGCACATGCGTGCATGCCTCTGTTTAAAAAATCTAAGGCATAAATTAAAGAATGTCAGGTGTAAGCTTAGTGTATTAAATTTCCCCCTATTTCTAAGTCCCAATGTCTCTCTTTTCAACAACTCCAGGAACACAGAAATCACTTAGAGAAGATGCTGTCTGCTCCATGAAGATTTAGACTCTGCAGAGATGATATTACCCCCTCCTACCCTTTATACAACTTGATTACTTTGTTGTCATTCCACACAGGCAAATGCATTTATTCAATCATTCATTTGCCAAGCATTTGATAAGTTTTCACTCAGTGCTAGCAACTGTCCTAGACAAGGGAGTTGAGGAGTTAAATAAAACACAGCCCTTCTTCAAGGAGTTCATGATGTATTGAAAGTCATCATATAAACACATAAATAACAATACAACAAGGTGGATGTGACAGCAGAAATGACTGCATTGTAAAGAAGTGGCATGGAGAAGAGAGTGATGAAGAAGAACCAGAAGGAGGTTTCAAGGATGAATAGGAGTTTGCTGAGGGAACCAGTAACAAAGGACCTTCTAGACAGAAAGAACAACATTGCAAAGTCAAGGAAGACTTTGAAACATTTGATATTTTAAGGGAAGCAATACAGGTTTAGTGTTATTGGAACAGAAATTAAGATGGATGATTGGTGAAAGCTGAAAAGTTAGGCAGAAATAAGACCATACTGGATCCTATGTGCCATACTAAAGAAACTTGGACTTTACTTCATAAACATTAGCAATTCATTGATGGGAATTGGGGTTGAGACAGTGGCAAACTTGAGTGTCAAACAGATCACTCTGGTGGTAATATAGTGAACAAATAATAATAATAATAATTAAAAAGAAATCCAGAGTTACGGAGAGCAAGAAAGACGTTTTGCTATCACTGTGCCAGGTACTTATTTAATTTAATCTTTACAGTACTCCTACAAAGTAGATGTTTTATTCCCATTTTACAGATGAGAAATTGAAAGGTTTATAATGTGCCTCAGGTCACCCAGCTGCTAAAGGATAGAGTGATGATTATAATAGCTTCATCAGAAGTAAGGACCTGATTTAAGGCTATACAAAGGTATAGGTTTAAGGGATGCTCAGGAGGTTATATAGAGTTAGAGATAACAGCATGTAGGGGAGGCTGAAGGAGATAAAGACGTTTAAGATGATTCCTGGAGTTCTTGGCCAGTAGAAATTAGTTATATGATGATCCATGGACTCAGATAAGAAATAATACAGGAAGAAAGCCTTTGCAAACTCTTATAAGTCCCCTCTCTTTGTAGCAAGTGGCTTCCACTTGGGCTCTGAATCCTACCCTCTTCAAACATACAGGGGGTTTATGTCCACATTTTTTATCCTCTATTTCTTCCTGGGTCTTGTAACTCCATTTTCAATCAAACTCAAGTTTTGTTTTTCTCGTTTTAACTACCATCCTGTTTCCTTCCTGTACTACCAAACACTTTGCTTGTGATTTACACTTTCTACTTTTATTGTCCCCCTCTCCCTCCTCATCCCTCTGCAATTTCTTTTTTTCCAATGAAACTACTCTCTTAAAAAGGTAACCTGTGATGCCACTTGACCACATCCATGGTCTCTGTTCAGGTCTTATCTCCTTTGACCTCTTCTTGATGGTTACATCCATCATTCATGGCAATGATGTTGACCTTAATCTGACTTCTTCATACATTCTAGAACTCTAATAATCAGATATCTAACAGATTCTTTCACAATTTCAAAAGGAAATTCAGAAATATACAGGGATGGTTTACAGTTGTTTGTATGGAAAAATATATAATACAAGAATAAATAAGAATATAAGAATAAACTCTGTGTTTCATGTACTCACAACTGTAAACCTACTTTTGCTTACCCCCATGCTTCTATGCCAAATAAAAACTTCAGCCTCTGCAAACATTTCTTTCATAGTTTTCCCAATTTAAACAACATCACTGTGGGGCCATTGTCAGGTATGTTTTTCCCCCAACTGAACAAAGTTCCTTTCTTCCATTTATATTTATTTGATGTCTTTGGCAGCAACATAAGGTTTTACTGTGGTGTTCTTGTCTTTAAGACACCAAAATGAGTAACCAAGTGAAGATGGGGTATGCTGGAAGAAGATAAGCTTCAAAATTTCAGGGACTTAACACACACTATTTGATTATTTGTTTATTAAAGTTTTCTGTGGGTCCAGCAGCTCTCCAGAAAATATTATTTCCAAATGGAAACTTGGGAATAGAGAAATATTCTATCTTGCCTTTGAACTTTTAAATATGATCTATATTATTATTGCTGCAGAGGGAAGAGCGAGCTGGATGTTTACATACCTCAAGTGCTTTGGCACAACGGTTATACGTTTCACTTCTACTCACATACCACTGGCCAGAATTGGTCACATGGCCCTGCATAACTGCAAGGGGCTGGAGGAAGGAAAGAACCAGGTATGAGTGAGCACTACTTATTTCTGCCACATTGAAAAGGTTCAAAAAATAGTCTCCTATAATCCATACAATTCAATCCTCTAGTGATTGGATCAGTACTCCTTTAGTTTAACATTGTCCATGGATGCTTGAGAAGTAACTCTACTCAGAGCTAGGAAAAACCATGTGATCATGTGGTGGAGGCACGTCAAATGATAAAATTCTGCAGTGCTAGATTTCAGCACCAACACTTGAGGACAGCTCCCCATCTTCAAAATTCCTGCCTGGCTTTCTATCAGATTTCTCAGCAGCACTGATTTCCTGAATGTCCATGCAGACATAGCCAGATTCAGTCAAATATTTCAGTTAAAAACCCTTTTTACTTTAATTCCTCTATCCCACAAACTTGAGCAACTTCTTTGATGAGCAGGAACAGACCATCAAACGCTCCCCTCTCTAAATATTAAGTGACAGCCTCTACTCTCTGCACCTACAAGGCATCACTGCCTTTCACCCTAATGAAACTGCTGAGTGATTTTGGAACCATGGGGAAAAGTCTGGCTCTAGCCCCCAGGGGATGTACTGAATAACTTGTTTCTAGCTGACCTCAATCGGCCTATAATTTCTAGACATTTTTAGCTAGCATCTGTGAATCTGTCCCTCTCTCTGGGTTCTTATGTGGAACTATCCCTGGAGTACCTATAACGTAAGGAGTCACAGGCATAGCAATTACTGATGAAAGAAATTCACATGTGGCGGCTCCCTCCATATATGGTATGGAAATTAGTAAGCATTTATTTTATGGCAGAGTAATAACAAAACTGTAGGTAGAGATATGTCCTTGTTTCTCTGTATATACATATCTCTTTACACATAGTATTTTCTTTCCAAATAAACATTTAGGAAGATGAGTTCAGCCCTTAGAAAACCCAAGGGTGAACCCAAATGGTTTCCGAGCATGCTGGTGAACTCAATTATTGCTGTCAACCCCTCAAGCACGTTTCTGTGTGATTCCCATTAAAGGTGAGGTGCTCAGACCTGACTTCCCACAAGGTGCTCAGGACAGCTCCTGCAACCCCCTGCAGGCCTCCCTATTTGCCTCATTCCTTTCTCCTCTCTCTAGTCATAAAAACATCAAATGTCCCAGCAGTATGTCCCTGCCCATCCAAACCTGACAGCATCCCAGGGAAAAGGACAACAGATGAAGCCACTCTCAGAAAAAATATATAAAAATAAAAACCACTAAAGGACCATGTTTTTGGATGGGGAATAGTTGGCAGAAACAAACTGCCTTTTTGGCAGGAAAAAAGTGTCAGAGCCACATAACTGGGTCAGCTTTTTGTTATCTCTACAGTAGGACCAGACCTCCACCTTTAGATCTTACTGGCCTTTCCAGACACACCTAGGCCGTCATCAGAATGCTGGCCAGGTTTGAGGCAGAGCTGATGGGGTCTTCCCTTCTGCTTTAGGCATTGCTCTTTCTGATTTGTAATGTTTGCCCACCAGTCAGCACATCTAGACACATTCTAAAAACTAAGAACATAAGCCAATAGAATAATAATACCTTGTATTTATCTAACTGTTAGATAAATTAACTGTCAGATAAATACACGGTATTGTTAGATTCTAACACAAGGAGGTACTCCAAGTGCTTTACCAACGGCATCTCACCGAGACCCCCTCAGCTCTCCGTGAAGGGTGATCCCTTTCTATAACTGGGCATGCTGAGACATCAATGGGGTGACTCAGGGAGGGCGATATGATGCACCTCTATTCCACCACCACACGTTCACCAGCCAGGCTAGCAGTTGACATGCCTTACTTGACTGAGGATGCAACAGATGACACCCAGGAGAAGAGGGCGGAGATCTGTGCTCCACTAAGTCTGGCAGCTGGATTCCTCCAGGAGGCACCTGCTGTCTGAATTGTCCAATGGGAGCAAATTACTTCCTGGGTAGCTTCATGTGTGTATGAGGCATGAAACATGAAGCAATTAGCTACTTTTTTTTAGCAGCCTGTGGAGTGGTCCCCTCAACCCCCCAAGTAAATAAATTCTATTCCTCTCCCACTAGGCACACTTGCTTTGTTTCATGTACTTTTTCATTAAGTATTTCATGACCAGATCAGTGATCCAAATATATTTCAAACTCCTCATGATGAATCTGATGAGGATAAAACAAAGGATTACAGATTGTGGGTTTGGGATTGAGGGAAGTGAGGCAAAGGGGAGAATGGTCACAATGGTCCCATGGCACTATAGGTATCCTTCCCTGAGACTTTATAAAGGAGCTTGTGGCAAGCACAGAGTATCTCTACCTGCAAGGAGAAACCATCTCATATATGTCCTTGTGTAATAAATTCCTTTCCCAAGAGACCAACGATATCACAAAAGGTTAGGGAGTTCCTGTTCCTTGCCAGCCGCATCATATCTCAAGGCCCCACAAACCACAGAGTGGCACTAGAGGCTAGAGAGTTAATAAATTATCCTTCCAGTCAATTGCATTTTTAATCAGGGTCACCATGATCACTAATGGCACTTGCTTACAGGACAAAGCCCTAGTATTTATCTTGTTTTAATTATATTAGAAAGTAGTGATATTCAGTTAACCAACTAATCAAGCAAACCAATCAATATTGGTCCTGGCAGGATTCTCCATTGCCCGGCTTCTTGTTCTGGGTGGTAGTCTATGCTTTAGAGCCAGATGGAGTTAATTCTTGGTAGCCAAAGGCATACTGCTGAGAAGTAGACAGAAGCAGACTTCAGATATGGACAGAATTCAGACTTCAGACAGAAACCTCACAGGTTCATTCCCTTGCCTGATTATGGTGAAGATTTCTAGTAGCCTTCTCTTGGGTAAGATGTCACAGTATTCATTCTACCATGTATTTTTGATTTCCAAGTAGATATCAGGAGCCATTTTCTCCATCCTATGGATTAGAGGTCTAAGATCCCTATATCCTATAACAAGTCAATGGGACAACACTAAATATTGAGCAGATCTGATCATGAAACAACAGCATGACATGTATTGTGATATTCCCAAATACTGCCAGGTGGTTCCTAACTATACTAGGTAGTCCTAACAGCAGGTAGACCAACCTGGAAAGCCTCCACTAGGATATTTGGGGTATGTATGTCTAGACTTGTGAGCATCTGGGAGACATAGTGAGTCAAGAACAGAGCTGCTTTCGGGATGAAGGCTTAGTGAGCCTGCCACAGCCCTTTGCCACATTCACATGTGTCCAGAGACATCTGTCTTGAGACCACATGGTTGTCCAAGGTTAGGGAGAGGTTGGTGGCCAGACAGGAAAGTGTTTCCCTTGGGTTATGCTCTTATCCCTCCACCTTCATCAGACTCCTTCTAAAGACACACCTGGACCTAAATGCTCAAGTAGCAACCCCATTTCCCAAGGTAACCTGTTGACTGAAATTTGAGCAGCATTGCCTAGTAATCTGATTGTTTTCCCAACTTGTAGGGCAGGAATCAATATAGAGTTTACCTCTGGATGCTCCCTAATTGAGTGGTTTTGCTATTCATTGGATCCCAAACCCTGTCATAGTTTCAGTAATGCCCACCCTTTGCAAAGCTGAGGATCTCAGTAGGAACATCGGTACTTGTCTGCTCCTAGATGAGGATGGCATTGGGAAAGGAGGAAATGTACAGGGGATATGGAGCTCTGGGTCCAGAATACTCATCCCATTGGCTTACAATTGCTTGACAGGCAGCATGGCCCATACATGAGTTCAATCCCTTTGCATATTAGTCCGTATATCCTAAAAAGGGAAGTTGGTCTGCTTGAGAACCACAGACTGCACCCTAATGATGTCTTTTCAAATGCATCAAAGTTCTTAAGGCATCCTCCAAAGGAAAGTAGGAATCCCTTGGTGCAGCCAGATAGCCAATGTGTTTGCAAGAGGGATAGCACCTTGCTGGTTGGAGAAACCAGCCAAGCAGCCAAGATCTTGCACTTGTGTGGGCAGCCTACTTCCTGATGCTTCAGGTGAGCTACGAATCAAAGCCTGATTTCCAACATACGCTGTGGCTGTCTGAACCTATTAGTTATGGAAAAGTGAGATGTTTCACACAGAGGTACAGGAAAAGGGAAAGAATCTTAAAACTGCTATTTGCTTTCAAATATTTGATGAGTTTTAGTTCATTAAGAGTTTTGTAGCCTTGTTTATTTAATAAGGTTAAATGGGGATCTACTGTCACCCAACAATGAGTAATTTGAAAGAGCTAGAAAAGAATAAAAAGTAAAATAGTCATTACCTAGCACAATGTTTAATCAAAAGATGCCAGGAACAGGTAATATTTCAAAGGTTGGAGATTTCAAATGCACACAGTCTTTGACTCCAGTTGGCAGGCTGGGAAAATGGACATAGTTGTGATAATTGGCTCTGATGGAATTGACAAGTCTACCCCCACACATGCACACATACACACACATATCCCAACCTTCTCTCTGTCCCTGGAGCTGGATTCAGTTTGGGTTCCAGTCCAGGGAACTTTGGGAAGCAAGGCTTTGTCATGACACTTGAGGTCTGCTGAGCCCTCGTCAATATGGAGTCAAGGTGTTCTTGACTTTGAACCATCCAAAGACCATTCATTTTGTAATGAATTTTCTCCTTTTTCTCATCTCATCCCTTTCCATGTAATAGTTAGGACTTCTGTGCGTCTCAGAGTACCCCGCTCTTCACTCTCAAAGGTATGAGACTTGGTGTAGATTTCCCAAGCCCTTTGGCTGCCTGCATGTGATGATTGCTCGGGATAGTCCTGCCCTCGTAAGTGGCATGGCAGGGTCACAATGCACACTTGCAGCCATGCCCTGTGCCTTCCTTCAAGGACTGTCCAGCTCACATTTCTATCTGCCAGGGCCTACGCATAGCCACCTCAGCTATACCAGCATTTAGATTGGGAATCAGACCCCACTGATCTCATCTGCCCTCTTCTGGTTCAGTTCTATGCACAGAACTAGCCTATTACTCTTGTCCTGCCAGCCAGTCCTTTCTACATAGCACCCCACATATAGCTACCCAACTCTTTACTGTTTAATTCATGATGCCAGTTGACCATCTGAAAATGCATAATGATTTCAAAGGCTTCTCTTTGACTTTTAAGATGCTCCTTTACCTGACCTGACTAGTATAGCACATTACTTAGCCTCAAATAGAGACCCAACAATGCTTGATAATGGATAAGCAAACCATTATTTTAAGAAGTACGAAGTCAACCCATCTAATTTGATCCAGATGCTCAAGAATGGTTTTAAAGCCTCAGTCAGGCTAGGCTGCGTCAGGCAGGACTCAGTTGATCCCAACCACAATTCAGAATCAACACCCAGAACTTCCCAGAGTTAAGTTCCTAGTAAGTGCTTGGTTGGGACCCAAACTCAAGTCTCTCCAGGGCTTTTTCCACTATACCAACTTGCCTCCAGCTGTCCCCACTCAGTGTATTGCTCTTTCAGTCATGATTAAAAGCTTGCTGTTTTACTTATGTCTGGGATCTGGTTGTTCTAGTGACATCAAACAGGTGTGGGCAAGTTATTTCCTATAGCCAATGGGTGCCCAAAGAGCAGGTGGCAGTGCCTCAGGGGCATTGGGATCCCAGTAGGGCCAGCATTTGGGTGGTGTTAGAAACTCAACCCCCTTGTCTACAGCAGAAGCAGAGTGTTGCTTCTTTTATGTGTCTCTGATAACCAGCCCTAAAAGACGTTGCCCTTTTGCAGAAGAAATTAGTGAGGTCCAAGTTTGGGAAATTCATGGACAAGATCAGGTTTGAACCAAGTTGCTTCTTGCCACTATTCAAGCCCCACAATGGACAGTCACCTCAGTCATCTCTGGGCTCTGTCGCTGTGTCTTCCCAAAGATAGAAGCAATTTTAGTACCAGGTGCAGAGAAAGTAGAGAGACGAAACTCCTTGGGAGAGAGTTCCAATGTGATACGGATTCCTCAATAGCAATTACCACAAGTACCAGAGCTTTCAATTTCATTAAACCTATTCTTCAGCTTGGGGTCTATGTCTGGGCTTAGGTGCTTTTTCTTCTTTCATTTTCATTCTTTCTTTTTTTATATTGTTCTTGCCTCCTCGGTCTTATATCTCAGTGTAGCAGGATATCTAAAATGATGATGAGTGGATGGAAAAAGAAAAATGATTTCTCTTCTGGTGCCTTAATGGAAGGAAGTGAAAGAACTGAATCAAGAAGTTAATAGTTACTATCATTTATGGTCCCTGGAAAGCTTGATACAGGCGAGCTCTAAATTATCATTGCTAATGGGACAGTGGTAGCAAATGAAATGATATCAAGGATCTGTTTAGTACTTGCCATCTCCCAAGTGCCTCTCCATGCAATATCTCATTGAATCTGCTCAGCCACTCTTTGAAGTTGCCATTATTATCTAACGTAACAGACGAGAAAGGTTAAATGACTTCTCAAAAGTCACACAGCTGATGTGTGGCACAGTGAGTCTCAAATCCGATTTAAAAATTTAAATCTGATGCCTCTGCAATGACTCCATAAGCAATTCTACATTCTCACTTAGGGTGTCACTTCTGATTTTCCCTCCCACAAAGTCAATGCAAGTAGATGGCCAATTTGGTATGTCTTGTGTGTTGTCCCCTTTACGTCTTCAGGAAGAGATGCTGAGGAGTAGTAACATATTCCAAAGGAGACTTCCTGTGTGAAATGCTCTCATCACAAACAAGGCAGGGACTTTGATCCCCATTTTACGGGGAAGAAACTGAGGCTCAGAGATATTAAGAAACTTGCCCAAAGGCACATAGCTCGTAAGTAATCACTAAGGCAGCCCAGCCTGCTCATAGATGATGTGCTGTGTGGCTGCAGGCCTCGCCAGCTGAAAATGCAGTGGATGCCCACTCCCTGATCCCCCGGTGCCAGGATGGCAGGTAATTTAGGTGGCCAGAGCACATTGGGCTTGCTCAGTCCTGCAGTCCTATTACAAAAGCCATCTGTGGTCCCTGTCCCACTGGCTTGCCTTCCATGCAAGCTTCCTGTTTTGTATCTCTGCTGCCTAGAGGAATGAGAGGCAAGGACAAGAAAGCCCCGATTCCCAGTGGGATGTCCAGCTTTCTGTGAAGGCTGCAGGCACCGACATCTCTGCAGCTGGGGGTTAGCAGGAAGCTCTGGGGCTCGTGATGAGCTGCTGGATGAAGGAAGTGAGACTCATCCCACCTGCCGAAAGGAGTTGCTCCCAAGAGTCAGCGGCTATCTGTTAGCTGCCCTCCCCAGCTCCGCCCAAGCTTCAGGTTGCAGTGTTAAACAAAGGTGTATGGACTGGAATCCTTGCCCTTAGCTGGGGGTCACAGGTGACAAGTGACTTCTAGGGACCCCCTTCCATGCAGTATCTTCCCCTTTCTCTAGGTGTTGTGTTGAGCTCATGCCCTGGATGGCCATGGGAAGCAGATGGTGCCCCTCTCCTTAGAGCACATTAGGTATAACCTAATAGCAATAGTCATTGATCAGTTAGTTAATTTTAGAAGCTCATTTCTGGGAACCTGGTATACAGATAATGCTGTGCTTCCTCTCCCCATTTGTGCAACTGGCTTATTCAGACCCCAGACATGGAGGCAACGCAAAGAACAGTCCCACTCCTCATTATACATCATCCCCCACTTCTGGGAAGGGGGTGGGAAGACCACCAGGGTTTCCTGTCAAGGGTTCAGCTGGAAATCAAGTTACAACTGGCACGATATGTATCAGAGCATCTCGGCTCCCATCCATCCGCCCAGGGCGTTGATAACCCACAGCCCAGTGACAGAGATGAATATCACAACTGGGCAGGGCAGCCTAGTGCAGTGAGGCAGAGGGAGAGAGTGACTTATTAGCCCCGCTCCAGGTGTAACCTTCTCCCCACAACCGAGCCGGGGCCAGGATGATTTACTGGTTCGGTAAACGGATTTTTATAATTAAAATTGATTTTCAATTTTAGCCTGGTCTGGAAGGACTGGGTCAAGTTCAAGAGGTAAAGGGGGTAATCTAGGGAAAGGAAAGGAAATGTGCTCTCAATTTCCCATGTGTCTGCAATTGTCGAAGCAGGAGGAGCTTCTCATTTTACAGGTGAGGAAACAGCCACTCTGGGAGGCTGACTGTGTGGCCAGCCTCAGATGGGAGATCAAGCAGAGCTGGGTCTTCTGGCTTCTGAGATGCGCTTATGTCCCTGGGACCATGAGTGTGTGTGCTCACAGAGCCCGGGGATTATGGCATAGGTAGTAATTGCACAAGGACACTTGCCCCAGGGGCTGTGTCAGGGCTGAAGTCCAGCCATATCTGTGTGCCACCCAGAGGATGTGTTCTGTGGCACCATCTGGACTGTTTTCTTAGGGGTCAGCTTTTGGCCATCTGCAGCTGCTTGGGTCCTCTGGGCGGTGCCCATTAGACCCTTCCCTCACAATCCAGTGCCTGGAGGCTACTTTGGGCTGTTCATTGAAAGGCCTGACAGGCTCAGCTGTGGACGGTGGAGACACTGAGCTACCCTGTGTCCAGCCCAGTGTAACTGATCGGGCAGGAACTTGTGGCCCTGGCAGTAGCAGAAGCACGTTTATAGATGGCACAAGTGTGTCTGCATATTCTGGAATACACAAGCATGGGCAAATCTAGAAGACTTGGCTGATGTTGCTGATATTACCACAACGCACACTGCTCTGGACCATTCCCTCCAGGGAAGGCCCAATTGACAGACAGAAGGTGAGTTCCATGTCCCTTGTTGAAGTCCACTTCATATCCTCCTTCTATTCCCGCCAATCATAGCATCACAGTCTCGGGACTCCAAGACCTCCCCCAGCCCTGGCTCTCAGCCAGTGTCGTTTCCCATGGTTCTGGTGGCGGCAGTTCTGGTCCCTGTCCCAACCTGTGTCCCCTTGAGCATGTCATGTTTGTCTGTATAAGAGAACAAGGAAGGATACACGACTGGGGACATCTTCTCTTAAAAATGATAGAAGAATAGTTTGTTACTCTTTTCCTAGCTCATTGTATTTTTTAATAGACGTTATTTTTAGAATAATTTTCATTTCACAGCAAAATTAAGCAGAACATGCAGAGGCTTCCCATATTTTCCCTACTCTCCCCTCCCCAACACAGACTACGTCCCTATTGACCTCCCCAACCAGAGTGATCTATTTATTACAGTTGATGAACCTATATTGACACATCACTATCACCCAAAGTCCATCATTTAGGGTTCAGTCTTGTCATACATTATAGGGGGTTCGACCAATATATAAGGACATGCAATCACCATTATGGTATCATACAGAATGTTCTCATAACTCTAAAAATCCCCTGTACTCCACACACTCATCCCTTGTTTGCCCCTACCCCTGGCAACCACTGATCTTTTCACTGTCTCCATAGTTTTGCCTTTTCCAGAAGGCCATACAGTTGGAATCATAGAATATGTAGACTTTTCACATTGGCGTCTTTTACTTAGTAAAATGCATTTAAGGTTCCTTTATGTCTTTTTATGACTTGATCGCCCATTTCTTTTCAGTATTGAATAATATTCTATTGTCTGATGTGCCATACATAGTTTACTTACCAATTCACCTACAGAAGCACATTTTAGTTGCTTCCAAGTGTTGACAGCTATGAATAAAGCGGCTATAAACATCCACGTGCAGTCTAGCTTGTTTCTACCTGCGGAGCTGGACCACCACCCACAGGGAGAAGACCTGAATCCAGTCTGATAGAGAGAACTTGGGAGAACACACCTCCCCCCACAGGGGTCCCGCCCATGCCTGCACTCAGAAGGGCCTCAGTTCTGTCTGCTAGGGGTGGAGGAGGGGCCTCATTAGAAGGCTAAGTAACCAAGAGATGTAAAGAATGCTCCCACTCCTTCGTTTTTGTAATTAGGAACAGATTATCATGGTACACAAGCAACAGATTAGATCACCAGTACAGATAAGCAGCTTAATGCTGCGTCACACTCTTTCATACGTCACCTCTGATTACATGTAACGATGTGCACAATTCTTATCGTTTTCCCTTGGAATTGGGTGTCACTGGCAAACACGTTGCATAAATGGCTAAGATGAGTGCTTATATCCAACAAAAGGCTGGACGAGGCAGCCTGAGGATCTCATCCCGTGCAGGGTGTTCTGCTCTTTGCATTAGGTTTGAGCAGCCAGGCCACACTTTCATAGCTACTTTTCTCCTCCCCCCAGGTCTTCTCGGAACTGTGATCTGCATGGGTGTGGTTGCCTTTTCCAAGTGTCACAAAAACTCTAAGCTTCACTTCTATAGTTACGCACAAGTGAGGGTCACCGGGAGACTAGTCACAGGGGACAGGAAGGAGGAGGTGGGGAGAAAAGGAGAAAAAGCTGGTTCCAAAGGCAGAGGTTGTGGTCAGTCAGGGTCCCTCGCTCCTGGGGTCACTGGGAACACAGGACTCTCACTCCTGCCTCTTCCCTGCTGCAGCCACCACCAGGGACAGCTCATGCAGACTGAGGTATGAGTGAGTGATCCTGCCAAGCAATGTCTAATAAAGAGTAAAAGAAGAGGAGGGAAGATCAAATGAGGGGTTACTGAGGGGTGATCAGCCATGCTCACTCCATGCCCCATGTTTTCTGTGCCACCCTTAGACCATCCTCGAGCCCTCCCTTTAGAGTGGTGGCACTCTGGTCTGTGTTGGTTCATATTCCCTTCATTCCTTAAAGGAGCCATAGACAGAGAAGCACCAGGTGTCTATGGATTTGCTGGCTCTGCCCTGTGTTTAGGAAGCTGAACTGACGGGACCAGCTGACAGCACAGAGGCCAGGATGGAGCCTCCCCATGTGTAGTCTGTGGGTCAGAGTTATTCCTCAGCCCAGTGGGATGATCACTCAGAGAATGGCCTTGGACAGGTACTTGGGTGACTGAGTGACTGGGTCAGAACAAGCCACCCACCCAGTCCCAGTGTGCTGTGAGCAGCGTGGAGTGCAGGTTATCCTGATGTGTCAGCCAACCTGTGGGCTCAGGCTGCGCCCTGTCCCCAGACCCTGCCCCTGAGCTCCAGGACATAACGTGGACTCCGGCTGAGTTCCAGCTCTGAAGTCTACAGCCCCGGAGCCCATGAGACAATTCCATAATTGGTAAAATCTCATGAAGTCAGGCATGCCATTCCTTCCCCGCCCTCCAGGGTGGCATCACACTGCACTGAGCAACAGTCATGCCAGGCCCCAGATGAGAGAAGCCTTATTTGGAGACAGGAGATGTATGTGTTAGACAGAACTTCCATGGAAACATGCTGGCCGAAGAACAATTCAAAGAGGGATTTAAATGGGACTCTCCAACCCAATTCTGCCTTCATCCATTTCCATGATGTTTGGAGCCGGTCCAGGCAGCTGCTGCTCCTCATGGCAGAGTTACGGCCACTTGGCCCTGCAAGAGGGGATCCCAAGGGAGACGGAGGCCGCACTAACTACAGAGCAGGCACAGGGCATGCACTCAGGGCATGGAGACCCGGCTCTGCCACTCACTGGCTGTGTGACTTTGAGCAAGTCATTAAATCTCTTCAAACCTGTGTCCTCACCTGCAGAATGGAGACTGTCATCACTGCCTCCTCAGGCTGTGGAGGTCACACGCATCCTGGCTTTGGACTTGCTTTATAAACTGTGAGGCCGAGTACAGCGGCCCAGTGTTCTCGTTGCGCCCACTCCACCCATCTGTGCTCAAGAGTCTCTAACCTTCTGCATTTCTCAGACCCGGGGGCAGACATACAACATCCTTAGAACCCAACTCCCATGCTCCCTACAGCCAGGGCCAGTTGTCCCAGCCCCTGCCCATCACCAGGGTATTCAGTGGGGGATGAAGACAGGAGTACAGTGCTTTGGGAAAACAGATGCCCAGCTTCTGGAAGTTCTGATTTTGTTGATCTGAACTTTGCTTAGCTGTCAGCATTTTCTAGAAGCTCTGCAGTTGATTTCCACGCTCCGGTAGTTTGGAGCCTTTGGCCTAAACACCTCTCTGGCATTTGCCAGGGTTCTCTGCTGCAGTTGCAAGGTTCCCTGAGGTGGTCTTCACTCAGCACATGGTGGCATGGGAGCTTATGAAGAGAGTCCTCCTCCCAAAACCAGGCCCCCACACGCCCCAGACTCTGATCTGGCTACATTCACAGCAGCAGCCCAAGTAGGCTTAATGGAGGAGAACAGCTTTTTAAATGAATGCCGCTTACAGCATGCTACCTGCTCTAAATTGTCACATTCTGTTTCCTTGCTGCTGCGTCAGTCCTGCATCCTGCAGGTTTGTTTGCAAACTCAGCAAACGCCCTGTGCTTCATGGTGCCTAGAGGCTGCTTCCTCTGTCCCTGTCACAGCAGGGGCCGCCAGACTCTGTGCCAATGCCCCATACTGGGCCTCGCTGCCCGCCCCTGACCTGCCAGACGTGCCGTGCCAGCCGATGTACCCACATGCCGACACACAGCACGGCCTCTTGTGCTTGGCTGGGAGCCAGCATGATTTCTCTCCCAGCCCCATCGCCCACTTTGGATTATGCCTGTTCCAAGGTCAGGGGAGAAGCCACATAGATTATAAGGGCGCAGAAAACCTCCAGCTCATTTCATCTGCTCGTTAGACTGGATCCCTAGCTTCATCTAACTTTCCCAGGTTCTGTGGGCAATAAAAATAATTCAGGTGTGTGTGTATGTTTTCTCCTCTTCCTGCCCTGTGCTTTTCAACAGCAGAGAAAAGGCAGTTAGACAAGCCAGAGAGGGGAGAGGAGCGGAAACTGGTGGGAGAGTTCAGGGCTGACTACAGAGCCCAACCCCCTAATGTCCCAGTGCAAGTTCCCTCAAGTTCCAACTCCTCTCCCAGCGTGCCTGATAAGGTAACAGTGGCAGAAGTTCTCAGCAGTCACAGGGCACATCTGGAAACCTTTAAAGTTGAACTTTTTATTTAGGGGAGCTTTATTTGTTCCAGAAGGAGACGCAAGCCGAAGGGCGAGCGAGCCATGGCTGTCATCACCGTAATGATAGCTGCCATTTATTTGGTGCAGATGCCCTGGGAACCGCGTTGAGTGTTTTACACGTATTATATTATTTAATCTGCATAACCTTTTGGAGGCTTGAAAATGTTAAGTGCCTGCCTGACCAAGCTATTAAGTGGCAGAGCTACAATCTGAATGGCAACCCCTCAGATTGCAAAGCCCAGATCCAAAGAGCTGCACTGCCTGCTCCCCCCTGACCCACCACCGCCGCCGGCTCTCCATACCCAGCGCCCTCTCCCAAGTTCTCCAGCCATGAGCTTGTCTGACATAGGCAGTGACGTTTCACATAGGGCTGTTCATCGCTGTTACAGAAAGAGGGTGGCTGAGGTTCCCAGACTCCCCCTGGGCCACACCATACCCATCCTCTGAGAATGGGCACACATTAGCCAGGCACAGACCGCTCCTGCCATCCCACTCCCACTCCGGGCCGGCAATTCTTTCTGACCTCACTGAGTCCCCATCTAAATATAGCCCTGAGTAGCCGCTTCTCATTTCGGAGGGGAAATCTATTCCCAGATGCAGCTCAGATGGGCCAGCTGCACACAATGAGATAAGGACGTAGCCTCACCACCACCACGCACCTCTCCACAGTGAACCTCCTAATGGGAACTCACCGGCCCACAGCTACCATCCAGTGGGACCAGCTCCTGGCCATTGGGAGTGGGAGCCTCTGCCTTACTTTCTTTGCTCTGCCACTTGGAAACCTGTAGCCTGGGACACAGCGGAGTCCCCTACGTGTACTGTGGTCCCAGTTAGAGAAAAGCAAGAATGGACATTGCCAGATCTGTCAACCAGCAGCAGATAAAACCTTTATTATCCCCACATGCCCAGGAGGAAACTGAGGCTCAAAGTCATAAGTAACTGGCCCAAAGTCACACATCTGACAGATGGCTGAGTCAGGATTTGAACCTAAGACGGGGTTCAAAGGCTGGTGCTCCTTCTACCCCATCAGGCCAGCTCAGTGCAGCCACCGCATTGTGCAGCCACCCCTTCCTCACAGTTGTTCCTGTTAATGATAGATAGAGATGGTGATAACAAACACTGCCCGCGTCATAGTTGAGGATAGCAAGTTGTGGCAATTTTATTGCTTAGAAACAAGGTATATTTCTGTCTGATATCATCTAACATCGTCAAGATTTCAAGAACTAAGGAAGGGGCAGCCCTGAACCTCCCTATGATTCAGACAGATTAAGTTACCAAGACGGGACTAAAATAGGGGTTGATCTTGGAATGAAATTTCTGGAGGTTTTCCAGCCTTAAGATAATTAATTATGGTGGAAGCTTCCAAATAGAAAGGACAGTATAGATTCATTTGTGTCTGAAAAGTGACAGCCTGGGAAGAGAGGACATTTGCCAACATCTTATAGCAAGTGAAGGCCAGGTCCAGGCGAGGGCCATCTTCATGGAAACTGAGTGGACCCAACTCCACTGAACGATGGGGTCTGAACCTGGGACAGCGAGCAGAGGCGCCCCTGGTCCTCACTTCCCACTTAATCTGCCTGTGGAGAGAGGGCATCCTATCTGTTTTGGGTGGGGGTGAGCTTTTCCTGTAGAAGCTTCCAGGTGGACAGGTGAGCTCACTCAACTATCAGTTACCTTCTCAAATAAGGACCACCCCCTGCTGTCTCTCCCCCTCCCCGCCCCCCCACCATGGGCTAGTTAAATTTGCAAGGAAAACCCCTTCACAGCTCCCAGGTGCTGGTCATCCTTGGGCTGACCCACAGGGACAGACCAATCAGCCATGGACCCTCTTCCTAGTTCCCAAATGTTAGAAATCATATGGTTATCATTAAACATGAACACTTTGACCCTAAACCAAAGTTGGGGCTGACTAGCCAATTTAGTTTAAAAGACTAAAGTTAATGCATCTTTTGAAAATTATTTTGATGTATCTTTTGACAATTATTTTAATTCCCAAATCAAAACAATTTTAAATCATACCCTCTTTATAGAAAAATTCAAGCTCTCTGGAGCTGATCACAGTTAGAGGTGTTATTGTCTCTCCAGAAGTCATTCTTCACACAAAAATATGTCTGAATGTACATGAATACATAACTACAGAGTTGTCTTTTAAAAATAAAAATTGAGTCAATTTACTTTTCTAAAAATTGCTGTTTTAACGCAAAGATGGATGATGAATATCTTCCCATGTCAATGATGCAACCACACATTATGTCAGAATATGGACATAGCACAATTAGTTTTACCAGTCCCCCAAGGATGGGCACTTAGGGTATTTCCAAGTAGTCATTATCGCATACAAAGCCACAGTGAACGTCCATAACCATGCACCTGTCCCTGGGTGCTAGGATTTCTGCAACAAAGATTCCAAGAGGAAGCTTGCCAGATAATTTTAGGTTTTGTAATAACTATCCGATTATTCCTTTTAAAATGTGGTACCAATCTAACCCCCCCGCCCACGCACAGTGTATAAAGCGTAAAAACCCTCTTTAATGCTCTCGTTTTAACTGTTGTCCTTTTATATTTGAAGAACTACTGGAAAACACACTCAGGGCGGCATCTCTTAATGAGGAAGACACATTACTAGTTTGTGTGGGCAAAGATGACGTATGCCCAAAGATACTTAGCCATCAGAGGACCTGCTTCCTCTTCCCCAGGAGCAGGCTGGGTCCAAGGGGAGCTCACGTAGGTTTGGGAGAGGGAGGTGGCTATCTTGAGTCAGGGAGTGAGGACAGAGCAAGAAAATTTAGGCTTCTTTAGGCATGGGTGGTATGTGTGCCTCCTCCTTCCTAAGCCTGCAGCACTGGCTTCCTGAGAAAGGGGCCCTATGTTGCTGGGACCTAAAAGTCTCCCAGCTGAGGGATATCAGTTTCTGTCATTTCGCCACCATGATTTTTCCCAGGGTCAGCTTCTTTTTTGAAGGAAGATGCTTGTCTGTGATCCAAAGGCGCCACCTACCCAGACAGGGACATGTGCAAGGAGAGCCGTGTTTATTTGCAAACATGCTCCCGTGGCCATAGATTTCTACAAACACCACCCCTGTTACCAGGCACGCACATCTGGGCACACACCCTCTGGCTGCCATGCACTCATTCACATGGTTTAAGCATTTGCACACAATCACTCTGGCTGGGGACTCCAGCCAGCAGTGCCCCTGACAGGGGGAAGTTGGAGGAAGGGTTGGGTGCTGGGTGGGAAGAGAGGGTCCACCTGGCCTGCCCTGCCACTTCCCACAGACAGTCCTGTCTGGGAGCCAGAGGGTCCCTGCATATGTCTCGGAACTTGCTTGGCTCAGCTATGGCCTAGATTGAGGTGTCGCTGTGCCAGCCCCGTCCTTCCCCACGCTCTTCTCTTTGGCTGCCGGAACAAAGGCCTGCCTTGAGCAGACTGAGCTGGAGACACTCACACCAGCAGATCCCTGTCCCAGTTCTGTTGGACCAAGGTCCCTGTCAGCACAGCTTGGTGAAAGATGGCTGGAAAGGAGCAGCAGCACTTAGATCCCCAGGACAAAGGCTCCTTCCCACCTGCTAGGCCTGTGTTCCAGGGGGTGTGGGTCTCGGAGGCTCCACCTCTTCCTCCAGTCCTGACCCTAGGGTTGGGTCAAGAGAGGGCAGGAGTCTGTATCTAGGGAGTGGGTATCAATAGAAGATTGTTGGTGGCCATGTGGCCTTGCCCAAAAGCCCCTGCAGTGACTGAGGTTCTCCTAAAACCTAAAGCAGCTACATTGGTTCCCTGACCCTTTTCACTCATTAACTCTGTGAGTGCCAGAACTCCTCCCATCCTGGCACCCTCTAGCCTGCATACTGGTGGGATGGCTCTCTGGGCAGGGTGTGGCTGTGCCTGCCAGTGTCCTCTGCAAATGCACTGGTCAGCTTGCCCTGGAAAACTCACCTTGCAACACCACAGTTCCAGAGATCAGGCCTCCAAACCTGTGAGCATGAGAGCCCAGAGAGGGGAGAGAATTTGACACTTACCCTAAGAGATGAACGTGTGACAATAATCCAGAAATTACAGGTTTTAGGGTAGAGCCAAAGTTGTCAAATCCATTATCTCCATGAGGACCTCGGAATATGTTAGAGATTGACAGGAACCAAGTTCATTTATTCATTCCTCACTCACTCATTCATTCATTCTTCCATGCCAGCATTGTTCATCAATATTCACCTGCTATGCCTGAACTGAGTACTAGGAGTGATGGGATGAAGAGAGGTGACTTCACACCAGCTCTCCCTCCTGAGGGCATTTTATTATCTGAGAAAGATACTGGAACAATAGACAAAGTGTTGTTATTGGCATTGCAGTAACACATTCATGGTTTTATCTCCACTAATCCTCAAAATAGCACTTCAGGGTGCTTACTGTTACTCTCAGATGAGGAAAAGGGGGAGGGTAAGTTGTCCCAGTCACCCAGGAAGTGGTAGACCTAGGATTCAAACCCAAATCTCTGCTTCTCACTTGGACTGAGATAAAACTATTCCAAATTCTCTTTTTCTTTTCAGCCACATTTGAAAGAGCCAGGAAGTCTCCCTGGAGGAGGAGGGCTGCACTGAGACCTGCTGTCAGTCTCTCTTAGGGCTCCTACTCAGGAATGGGCCTCCTTGCCCGCAGGAGGGGCCCCTCAGCCCCTGAACTCAGCCAGACCTTCTTGGTTTACAGTAAGCAGCCTGCAACGCTGTGAAATTTCCAACCCAAAGACCTGGGTTCAGTGCAGGGGCCAAAGGTTTCTCAACCCCTGGGCTGCCTGTAGGGAGTCTGTGAGGCAGGCTGCAGCACCAGCTTCATTTCAGTTTCCACCCTTGCCACCACCCTGCTGTGTGACCTTGAGCAAGTGCAGCCTCTCTGGGTTGTGGCTTTTCCATCTGTGCAACAGAAAAGGGGTTGCTCTCTCCCTTGGTGAGAGGCATGGCTAATAAGGACCGTGTGCCATTGCGGTGCAGCCCACACTGGGAGGAGCGAGGATGGGGTGATTTCTCCAGGCTCTGCAGAAAGCATGCTGAGAGCTCCTCTCTCAGCTACTGCCATTTGCTAATGAGAAGCAGCATATGTTGATGATTCCGGCATCAACGCTTGCTCCTTGGCTGTCCGAGTTTCCAGAGCAAACTGGCTTCCTATTAGGCATTTATACTTATTAATAGCAGCAAATTGCAGCCCTTCACAACATCTGCTACTTTTCATTTGCAAACAGCTTCCCAGGCCATTTGTATTAGTAGTATTTTGTGGCCAATTCTCTGAGGCAGAGTAGGCCTGGATCCCCCTGTCTGAAAATAAGTCTGTGGAGACATAAGGAGGGGAAAGGATTTGCTCACGGTCACCCAGACACCCAGAATGAATTAGAGCTCAGGACCTCAGCTCCCCAAGCCTCGTGCTTTGGGACTATTGCTCTTGCGGTTCTGAGTGTCGATTACCTTGACCCCAGAACTCCTAGAGGCATGTGTGGACAATGGTGACAGTCAGGTCACTGCCCTTGACCCTGTGCACCAGTCTGTTCTCAAGTGAGGCCCCTGTTGCATTAGCCCCATGGCCAGAAACAAGCAGGAGGAATTGCAAAGTTCAAGGCAAACCATTCTGGAGGAGCTTTTATTCCTGCCAAGAAGATTATTTCCAGTCTGGGAAGCCAGGACGCCAGTACAGAGGGTCCTGTGAGCATCTGCGTTTCTAGTCAGCTATTCACATCTGGAGAACTGTGTTCTCTTCCCAGAATCTTTTCTGGTACTTTACCCAGGGGCTGAGCAAGATCTGCAGATGCATTGTCACAGAATTAAGAGATCTTAGTCAGTATGGGAGATACTGGAAAGAATCAACTATCATGTTTGATCCAGTTTTTAACAATCTCCCTACCTTGAAACCAGGTGTACCTAGATCTGTGTGATACTCAGGTTAGAAAGAAACTACCACACTGCACCTTTACCCCTCCTCCATTTAGTCTTTTCCTCTACCTTTCCCAGGACTTTGCACCCTGGTGTGACTTTCTGCCTAGCACTTGTGTATCAGTTAGCTATTGCCACAATAAAGCTATGTAACAAACCACACCCAAACACAGTAGCATGCAATAAAAAGCATGAATTCTCATACTCGGGGACCTGAGAGTCATTGCATGTCAGCTGATTTAGGCTAAGCTGGGCTGCGAGGTCCTGCTTCAAGCTGCTCCTCTAGTCAGGCTTACCTGCTCGCTGTGGGCTGGGCTCAGGCCTGCCCCATGTGTGTGCACTGGGGCCAAACTAAAGAGGAAGCAGCTACATGGGGGAGGTCTTTTTATGGCAATGATAGAAGCACAAGGGGACAAGGCCAACTGCACAAACATATCTCTAGCCTGAGGCTTATACTTGCTGCCATTCTATTGACCAAGGCAAGATCTGAGGCCAAGCGCAAGGTCTAGGGCAGGGAAGTGCAGGCCACCTCTCCGTGCACCAGGAGGCCAGGTAGGAGTGGTGGGTTGGGATATAGGAGGCCACTTCAACGGAGTGGAGAGTTGGGGCTCATACTACAATCTGCCAGAGCCTGGGACCAGACTCCTGGCCTCTGCCTCTCTTGCCAGTCTACACGTTCAAATATACCTGCCACCTCTGAAGCCAAGAGGAGGGGAATCATTGTGTTCCAGGCACAGGGAGTGACTTGATACAAACAGCATTCTGAGCCACTGCTCACCTAGCACAAGTCCAAGCCTGGGCAGTGAGAGATTTAGAGGCCATCGTGGGGAGACGGGCTCTGCAAAGTCATTTGTCATGTCAGACCCCTGGGGAGAAAAGCGGCCCCAAGTTAGCAAAATGAAGGCTGGGCTGGTGACCAGAGGCCATCAATGAGAGAAAGGCCCTGGAGAGGCTTGAGGGGCTCAGAGACCATGACACTGAGACCCATATGCACTGCTGAGTTCATGTCCTAGGAGAGGACTGGCTTTCCCCACCTCGACTTGTCTTGGGGATAGGAGATAGGACAGCAGAGAGGGATGTGGCACTGGGCGGCATCTGCACAGCTAGGACAACTCCCTGGCAGCATCATGGAGTTTCTTAATGGGTAGTCTTGTCTCTCTCTTTTTTTTCTTTTTTGACAATTTTGAAGGAAATTGGGTACTTAAGAAGCCTTTGGACATTTAAATTAACTTCCACCATCAGACTCAGTGTAGCCACTGTAGCATTAGCATCCAATTATAAGAGGAGAGATGGAGCAATAACTCACATTTTGACCAGAATGTCAAAAGCTTAAACAAATTAGAGGTACACACAGAAGCTGTGTGTTCTGTCTATGGAACATTTCTGAATGTAATCAGCAGAGCAGCAGGCATCCTTTGCAATGCTAACAGCACAGGCAGAGAGGGACCCTATTGCTAGAGGTAAGCATCTTTCAAAATATCATGGCACCCATGTAGGGACTGGACAGTGGGGTCCAGGGCTCAGGGTAACTGGGAGAATTCCTCCCGCTGCCCCAAGCACACCCAGGCCCCAAGCCCTCCAGGCCAAGGGTTCCCATTGATCAGAGCGCAGAAGCATACAAAGGCCCAGGCCCTGGGTTAAAATCCTGTGTGGACCCTTTGCTCTATTCTCAGTTTCTCCTTGTTTTCCTATCCCAGGCCATTGTTTTGTAAAGTCATGGCCTTGGTCATGGGGCTGGACAGGTGAGGGGTAGAGATGATGGTTCTATTTACAATAGTTCAAAACCAGCAGAAACTACGCTATGCTAAGGAAGTTTACCTTGGTGGCAAAGGATAAAGCAAATCATTGTAACTCCCAGAATGGTAATGACGGGGAAAGAGAGGTGTGGAAGGGGATGGTCAGGCAGGGGCTTCATGATCATACTGGGGAATGAGAAATGACAACGCAGAGGATGCGCAGTAACAGGCTGAACTCAGCGGACCTCTGACTCACAGGCACTATTTGAACTCTAAGTCTCTCCTCCCCAGGCCTCTGGGAAGGGGTGGGAGGTGAGAAGCGTTCCTGGATAGAACAAGGCTGTGACATTATTTTTCCCAATCAGGATATGGAGGTTCAGCGCTTGAGAATGACAGATCCGGTTATATAGCAATACACGATAAGAGACATTCATCCGAACCCTTTTGTCCATTTGAGATTAAATTGAAAAGAGTAACGATGCCTATCTTTTCACTCAAAGATCTCAGAATATTTCATAAACATGAATTTATTAGTCTACCCAAAGAAAGCGTCTCCCCCTTGACCCGGGAAGCTGAGCAGAGAATAGGTGTTCTCACATCCACCCGATAGGCTCTTCTTAGGTTCTTTATTGTGGTAAAATATACATAACATGAAATTTACTATCTTATCCATGGTTCAGTGTTGGGTGGCATTCACACTGTGCTGCAGCCATCACCACCATCGTCTCCAGAACTCTTCATCTTCCCCAACTGAAACCTTGTGCCTATTAAAGACTAACCCCATTCCCTTCCCCAGCCCCTGGCAACCATCCCTCCTGTCTTAATGAATTTGATTACTCTAGATACCTCATATAAGTATAATCATATAATATTTCTATTTTTGTTACCGCCTTATTTCACTTAGCTTACTGTCCTCAAGTTTTATCCATGTTGTAGCAGGTGTTAGAATTTCCTTCCTTTTTAAGGCTGAATGATATTCCATTGTATGTATATACCACATTGTGCTTATCCATTCACCTGTCAATGGACATTTGGGTTGCTTCTCTTTTGGCTGTTGTGACTAGTGCTGCTGTGAGCACTGTCACAACAAGTATCTACTCAAGTCTCTACTTCTCATTCTTTTGGGTGTGTACTGAGAGGTGGAATTACTAGATTCTACGGTGATTCTATGTTTAATTTTTTGAGGATGTGCCATACTATCTAATACATTTTTGCACAAAGCCAGTAGAAAGTTTCAAGGTGACTACGTGCAGACCCTTAACCCCTTCTCCCCAGCACAGTGTAGGCCACAGGGAAGTTCTGAGAGGTGGTGAGACTCCTGTCCTGGAAGCAGCAAAAGAGCTATTGCAACCATATTAGTCAGTTCTTCTCCTGGAGTCCATGGCGGGGGGCAGACCTCAGTCTTTGGTGGTCTCTGAGACCATCCATCACTAGGATAGCTCAATCGCATGACCATCTGATTTGTTCTCCAGGCAGAATCCCCCCTCCATGACTTTCTTTTCTCACCTCTTCCTATGGTTTGAATTCCCTCACTCAGTTAATTAGCATGCCTGGCATTGTAGCTTAAGACTTTAATCAGCGTGGGGTGGTTTTAATTAATCGTGTGTGTCTGCATCTGGAGTGGTTTGTGTTCCAGGGTCAGGAGAAGAGCCAGAGATGGGGGATGGAAGAGGAGGCTTTGTTTGGTGTTTGGTGTGGATAGAGAATCTAGGTATCTGGGGAGAGAGAAACATAGTGGCAAGATGGTTCGGGAGCCACCTGGCCACCTGTGAAGCTTAGGAGCAATGTGCGGCCCATAACCAGAGCCATTAGGGTACAGAACTGCACCGAGATAGATGGTGGACAAAATCTAATTTTCGAAAGTGTCAGGACATTTTCTGATGGTTTTCAGAATTACCTGTGAAGTGGGGAGTGAAACAATGCAACAATGAAAATGTGACTTTGGAGATTTCCCTGGGCCTAGCCTTTTTCAGGAAAGTCCAGGAAAGTTGAGGGGGCTGGCATCTAGTTCTCAAATAATAGTGACCTCTCTTCTTGGTCTTTCAGAATCCTGTTGGCTCCCCCAGTTTTAGCATCCATGCTTTAAAAAAATGAAGAAAACCTCACTAGAGTTCAGCGGAGTAATAAAAAATGACAGAAAACATAGACAGTAAGATACTAAAAGTAAAGGTTAAAGAAAGTTAAGTCTCATTAAAACTGCCCAGGACTTATGTCCCTGTCCCACAGGGATCCACCTAGATGGAAAGCAAAGAACGATGCTTAACTGTTACAGTAGCTGATAAAAGCACTTAACTAAGTCCAGGAAGCAAGGATAACCCCAGAGTTAAATCCCAAAGATGAAGCAATGGACAACTTAGGGGCAGACACCACAGTTCAAGGAGGAAATGATGTGTTCAAGATATAAAAAAAGAAAACTTTTCCCATATCTACTCAACTCCTGACTGAATTCATGAGGCTGAGGAAGTCTGCCAGAGCAGTGTTCTGTGATGTGGGAGAGAGGTAAAATGGTAGTGTAATGCAGAATGGGTATTCATGACACAGATAACAGCAATAATCACTTGTAACATGCTTGATCCGGTACAAAACTTCATACCTGCTGGGTCATCTGTGCTTTGAAAAACTCTATGAGTTAAGGGGGGATTTTTATCTCCATGTTTAAAGATGAGAAAAATTGAGATTCAGAGACAACAGGATCTCATTGCCAGATTAGGGTGAAGCCAGAATTTGAACCTCACTCTGCAGGCTTTCACACTCTTTCCAACCAAGCAGAAATGACTCTAGCTCAAAATTGAGAGAGAAAGGACTTTACCATTTCAGATATTGACAGTATTAAACACCAGTTACAAGATATTTTTAGAAATCTGAATGCAAAGACTTTGAGAATGGCAGGTTGGCCAAGCAGCTGGCTCTTTGTGTCGCACGCCCCAGAACCCCATGGCACAGCCACCCAAGACAAATTATAGAACAAGTCCGTGGGAGAAACTGGGGAGGATATTAATTAAGTTTAGACCAAGAAAATGCTTTCGATTGAACAAGTCATGATTTTCTCTTTAAGACCAGGCAAAAAAATGGAGTGCTAGACAAGCAGCTGGAACAGATGAAAACATTATTATGTACTTATGTTACCAACTTTCACCATCCATGGCCCCTTTTATTACCTTTTTCCCCTCCAGGCATCATGTTTTGAAAGATTTTTGCCTACTAAACAAAGTGAATTTATTAAGTAATAATATATTTCCTATTCTTAATATGGCACATACATCACTAGGTTCTCATACAAACAGAAAACAGCAACAATTCAATTTGCATTAGGCTTTTGTAAATATTGCAAATAGCTTGTGGACCTCATTACCATTCACAGATTCCTATGAGCCCAGGTGCTTTGGGCTGGGAACCATTATTTATATGCTTCTATGACCAGCATGTAGATGCCCTTCTAAGAGGTATGGGAAGAAAGTAAGGGTGCAGCCAGCGGGAAGAGAGTAAGTTCCTGGCTGAGTGTACAGTCAGTGGGATAATTTGTAAGAAACTGATTGTCAGGATTAATTACACAAATGGCAAGGGTGTCTGTAGGTAGAGACGAGGCATGGCTCATGCTGATCACATAAGTGGTAATAAAAGGAAAGATAAAATCCCCAATGTGCAAAAAAGACATCTGAGAATGTGGAGAAAGGGCCCCCAAGGCCAAGGGCAAAGCAATAAGAATGGAAACAGGAAACTAAACGGTAACTTGGAAGAAGTGAAAATGCAGTGTGGTCGTTAAGAAAGCTCAGTGTGTACTTGAGAAAATAAAACAAAACAGAAGGTATATAAAGGGAAAAGGAAAATTAGGGGGGAAAGGAAAACGAGATCATGTGGTATTTAGAATTCATTATTAATTAAATCCCAAAGGGAGTTTTGAGCCTGGGCAGGCTCTGGTGCCAGTTTGCTGTGCTTGAGTTACAAGTCGCCCCTGCCAAGCGGTACATAATTTTGCGGAGGCAGATGCCCTGCAAGGCAGCAGGGAGAACACAGCCTCCACATTTGCTCAGCACGCACGGAGGTGCAGTCAGGTCAGCGGGGTTTACTGCTCAGGGCCTGTTGTCTGATGGGAGAAATTTTAAAAGATGACCACATCACATTCTCTTAAGATTAGGTAAGAAATCATTGAGATAAAAACGTATCCCAAATTGAAAAAGATAATTTAAAAAAAAAATAAAAGTTTTGTAAAGAAGAAACTGACAAAATGGAGAATAAAGGCCAAGGCTATATAGAAAAAAAAGTTAAAATTTCATTTACTCATGTGGATCGGTATTAAGTGCCTTCTATGTATCGGGCACAGAGAAGTCATGTCAAAGGGACCCCGGCAAAGCTACATCAGAGGACAAAGAAAGGAAACAGATCCCTGGGAGCACACTGGCAATGGAGGCATTTGGGCTCAGCAGCTGTGTTACCGGGAACGTTTACATTAACGAGCGGCTGGTGAAAGCAAATGTGAAGTTTTGGAGTTGGAGAGGAAACCTCTAATCACGAAAAGGTGTGGCTAAGAGGAGAAAGAGCAGCAGCTGCTCTTTAAAAGCACCAGAGTGAAAACTGAAAAAACTCTCAGAGCCAGTTGGCCAACATTATGAGAAAAAGAGAGTAGGCAGGTAATAGCTATGGATCGTGTTTATTGCACCTTGTTAAAAGTCATGGAGAGCCCGGCTGGTGTGGCTCAGTAGTTGAGCATAGATCTATGAACCAGGGGGTCACGGTTTGATTCCCGATCAGGGCACATACCCAGGTTAAGGGCTATATCCCCAGTGTAGGGCATGCAGGAGGCAGCTGATCAGTGATTTTCTCTCATCATTGATATTTCTATCTCTCTCTCCCTCTCCCTTCTTTTATGAAATCAGTAAAAATCTTTAAAAAAAAAAAAAGGCATAGAGAAAGAGAAAGTGAAGGTCTTGGTGTTGGGTTCAAGGCCCCCTGGAACCACAAAAATTATGAAGGAGGAGGATGAGAAGAAGGCAAAATACTGTGTGGCAAAAGAGAAACACGAATGGAGAAAGAATAAACATTTGAGTTCATGATGTTGATGAGAAATAAGTATATGATGAACTGGATGTTTGTAGAGATATTTTGGGGTTTTGGTGGTGAGGAAATGTAAATCTAGACTATGTAAGTATATTATATAACAATTTAATCTGACCTGTATGCAGTCGATTCCCAGAGATTTCTAAGAAAATAACAGGTGGCCATCTCCCTTGGGCACTTATGTGGCCACCTGCTCAAATATGAACCGCAAGTTCCCTTTCGGTTCTGGGGCTCTGGACCCTTCATGCTCCTGCACTGTTTTAGGTGGTATAGCTGATAGAATGCAGCCTCTTTCTGGGGAACTACTGATTGTCCTGCAAAACCTTGACCACTCTCTCGCTTGTTGTCCTGTCCCAGCTCACCAGAGTGCCTGTGGAGTCCTGTGGTCAGTACCGGAGCTGCAGTGAGTGCCTTGGCTCAGGTGACCCCCACTGCGGCTGGTGTGTGCTCCACAACACGTGAGTACCGCCCGCAGCTTCCTCCTGCCTCCCACTTCCCCCAGCACGTCTGTCTCTTCCTCCTATCTTCTCTGTCACCACTCCTTCCTTTCCATCTCTCTTCTCTTCCTGTCTTTACTGATTCTTTGTTCCTTGTATCATTTGAGAATTTTATCTTACTTCGTTTGTTCAGATTTCACTTTAAATTGCCAAATTCCCATAAGACCTACAGAAATGGCAGTGTGGGAATGATGATGGGTTAGGCTGCGGAATCAAGCTGAAGGGCTGGGGAGAGGTTTGGACATTTCTGACCATGACTTGACTCTAGGTTGACATTTCAGGACTAAACTGCAAGAAAAAGGCATTGGGCCTTTCCCTCAAGGCTCACATGGGCCACTCAATCATGCGCTGGATCTATACTGTCCATTTAATGATTCACATCCACCCAGCAGATTCTTTGATACCCACCCCCTGAATCTTACGGTGCTTGAGACTCTTCTGGTTCCCTCTGTTGTCGTAGCACTCACCTGGCTGCCAGAGCACCTGGGCCTGGGCTCACCAGTGAGATGTACACTCTGCCCATGTACACTCTTTTTGCTGATTCCATTTTATTCTGTGAAAGTGGGAAGAGGGCAAAGGTATGCAGTGGAGGCAAAGGGTCACCTGGTATATGAAATGAGTATGGGATGCAAGGTACAGACAACCAGCCCAGACACGTGGAGAGATTGAAGGCCTTTCTTATGGGATCCAAAGACCCTTGGCATCACTGACTGGAGAAACCAACCACAGGTGGACCCCACTCTGATGGAGTCGGGTCCCAGTCAAACTGTTGCCACTGGAACCGCAGGCTTCTAGTCAGCACTTGAAACCTAATGCTCTGTGTGTTGGACAAAAGTGCCATAAACTAAGGAAAAGGATGCTAGTCTTCCTGCTTCATTAGTCGCACTTAGTCATTTTCAATTTTATGTATATTGGGACAGGATCTTGCCCTGCCCCCACCCAGGAATACCTCTGAAAGTTGGAAACATCCTCCTAAATTCTAACACATCATCTCCAAGGTCACAGGCACACTCATCTCTGGGACAGTCTTGGGCATAATGAGTCCTTGAGCTCTTTAAGAGAAGCTCTGAAATCCCTCAGGTGTGGTGTGGCTGGAAAAATGGAGACAACTGACGTGCGCTGGAATATACATAACTCAGAGCCGATCAGAACCTGGTGCCGGAGTGTATATAGAGTTCACAGTAACTGGGAGCAGTGGAGCCCAGAGTGGCTCATGGCAGAGGATGGAAGAGATTGCACTGAGAATTCAGAGCAGTTCTGATCCACTCAAGAGACTGCCTACATCAGCAGTCACCAACCGCTGGTCCACGGGCACTGGTGGGCCGTGAGATCCAAAAGGTTGGCGACCGCTGGCCTAATGATACTTTGTAAGGCAAAAGAGAGGTCACTTTCTTTGTCCCACACAGTGAGGCCTCTCAGAAAGGGACTGGGCTCCATACCCATCGCTTCCTCGGGACCGTAGGCCAGCTGGCCTTCTGCTTGGCCGAGGCTGGTTCAGCTGCTGCTGGCATGGGCACTCACATCTGGCACTGTTCAAGGGCAATCAGAAGAGCTGGCCCCTCTCTGACGCCCTATGCCTGTGAGACCCAAAAGCAGGTCTCCATGTCAGCTTTGATCCTGCCTGTTGATGTGGCCAGCCCCACACGGCACTGAGCTGCCCATCGCCCATCCTCCCATCCCCTGACCTGAGTTTAAACAGGAATGAGGGGAGGAAACATCAGAAACTACTTCCTGCATGGCCTCAGTTTCTCCTTTAGTAACATAATGCCTGCCTCCTGTCAAGTGATAGGAAACAGGTGGACTGGGGACAAGGTGAAGTCCGGACAGTTCATGAACGAGGCCATCAGCCTGTGCTGGGAAGCCAGCATGACTGCTGTCACCCTGGCTTCAATAAAACAGCCATGGGCAGGAACTTTGGGCATCTTCCACCAAGTCCGAAGTCCACCCCCCTACCCTCAACCCCACCCCAGCTGTGCAGCACCTGGGGCAGCATCCCAGCTCCTCTTCTGTGGATTGGAGATGATGACTCCTGACCTGCCCACCTCCCTGAGTCTTAGGAGAATCTGATGAGATCATGTGGGTGGAAGGGCACTGGAAAATATGGAGAGTGTGACATGCAAGGTGAGGGTGGGACAGGAATCTTGACACAGTTGGGGAAGAACTGAGAGCTCCTGGGGGCCTGCCTCTTATGACCTTGGTTGACCCCTACTGTTTGTCCAGATGGCTCTACTTTAATTGCATCCTTTCCTCCCCAGCGGTATCCCAGCCTCCGACTGCCTTCCTCTGGTGGTAGATGCTCCTGCTGCCTTCCTCTTGCCTCCGTTAACCTGACGTGTACGTCAGTACAGCCTTGTGGAGCACAGGCACCCAGAAGGCAGAGGCTGGGCAATGCTTTTTCCATGCCTGTTACTCAGCGCTGCTGGGGAGGTGCCCCTATGCCTCACTGTGGGAGTAGCTTTGCGAAAGTCGCGCTGGACTCTGGAGGGAGGACTGTCATAGAAATCAGTGCAATGTAGCCTCACTTTTTGCAGACATGCTATGGGGCTTTGGATAAGAATAGCCGATTCTCATGACTCCTGGTATTTTATAAAGTCACCTCGAACACCCAATCCCTGAATATTGAACCATCATCGCTCCTGGGAGAAATACAGAGCTAGGCTCTTATGAGCCTCTGGTCAGTCCCAGCATTTTTGTCAGCCCATCAATACATAACCATGTTTTATGTATGTTTCTGTTTAAAAACACCTTAATTAATATACATTGTTTCATTAACCTTGAACTCACAGCCAACAGCACTATAGTCTGGGCCTGATAAAAGCATTTATTTTCTCCATAAGACACATGCTAGCCTTCTCCCACTTAGGACCACAGGGCAGCACTTTACCATGATACTTGGGGGCCATTTTAAACAGCAGAGTCACCAAGAAAAGGCATAACAATGTGAAAAACATGACACTAAATAGGCCACAAAAAAAGACATATATACTGAGAGCTGAAACAAGAGGGCAGCAGTGAGGCCTTGTTGGACCTCAGCTGGGGGCGTCCGCTTGTGGCCACTCAGATTTTCCTCTGCTCTGCTCATGTTCAGGAGTGACCTTGAAAAGGCTGCAGTATCGAAATGAGAATTATAACAAATGTTAGCAAGTAGGCAAATTCACAAGTACGGACTCCACAGATGACGAGGACAGACTGAAACTGTGTGTCAGACACAGTTTATAAAGAGGAAGCACCATATGTCTCACAGTGACAGTGGTGTGAGGCTAAACAGAGGTCATAAAGGATGTTGTGAAAGCTCCTGTCGGCCAAGGTGCTCTCTGTGACCTCGGGCCTCCGGGTTGCATGAAGACCCTCCGGTGTGGCGGCTGAGCTGACATATCTGGTACAGCCCAACTCCCCTGGGAGGATGCAGTTCACGGGCATCTCTAGGCCAAGGCCACCTGCCCACAGTGATGCTCAGCACATCTATCCGGCCTCCCTACCAGAGTGAATGACCAAGGAGAAGCCCTGGCCTCAGGGCTGGGGAAGAGTAGGTCCCTGGGTCTTCTGAGATGCTTGCAATCAGGATGTAATGTTCAGATTTATAGAGTGTGACCCACAGGTCCTAAGTGTACAATTTAAAAAGTTTTGACAGATGCCAACGCTCAGGTAATCCATAACCCATAGAGATATACATTTCCTTCCTCCAGAATGTTCTCTCCTGCTCCTTCCCTTTCTTCCCAGTGGGCTTTTCTTCCCTACTTCTTAAGTTCAGGTCAAAGCTATTGCCTCTCCTGATACGCGCTCTTTTGTTTTAAATGAATGCCAACTGGACAGTCATGGGTGGGAGAGGTGCATGAGGACATGGGCCGAGCAGGAGGGGAGAGAGGCTGCAGCCAGCAGAGCAGGTGCAAGAGGTTGGGAGGACCAGAGAGCCTGCAGACACTTACTCTGGGCACCTCACTTTGCTAGGAAGGGAGCGTGGTGAAAAGTGCAGGGGTTTTCTCATCATGGGAGTGCTGTGGCCATACCACAGACCTGTACACAGGTCTCTCACACCGCCCTGCTCCCTCTGTACCAGGGGACTATGTGAGACCACCTTTAACCTGGCTCTCGGTATGTGGGAGAGGGTTGCCATCTGTACTAGCATCAGCATGTTTAGTAGGCCCACATCATGAGCAAGACCCTGTGAGTGCCGCAGAGCCCAGGGAACATGCCTGTCAGGAAAACCAGGGCACAGAGCACCAGGAAGGGGGCTCCTTCAGGTCACAAGACAGCTGTCACTTTTGCCAACTCTCCCCATGGTTGTAGGAATAGGAGGGTGGGAACTCTGTGGGAAGGGAAAGACAGAAGGGATGTGTGTGTGTGTGTGTGTGTGTGTGTGTGTGTGTGTAAGAGAAGTGAGAGAGGGAGAGAGACAGAGACAGACAGACAGTGACAGAATAGGAGGCGAGCTCTAGAGCGTGCACAGTTCAAGGCGGGGCCCCTTCTAGCAGGTGGCTCTCGTGGCTGAAAGGGCTGTTTGTACTACAAGGGCACAGGTGGGTTACAGACTAAACAGGCTTAAGAAATGCTCGTGTAATTGAAACCCTCACTCCAGTTACTCAGCCCCAATTGTCTTTAAGAGCTGTCCTGCCAGCTCCAGCAGTACAGAGGGTCACCCTGCGGCCCTTCTCACAGTCCCTTCGGCTTACTGGTGTCTAATGGCAATGATAGCTTCAACAGTCTTGGTTTTTATTTGTCCATGAATCTTGAGCCTTAATTCCCCGGGCATTGATCTTGGGCCTCAACCTACCTGTTCTGACTTGCATGAAGGTAAAGGAAAGCCAACGTCTCAGCTTGCCTTCACCTGTCCTGGGCCTGGAACCTTCCCTCCAACCACTAGGCTTGGCCAGTCCCCAGCCCCTCTTTATCTTCCCCTCCCAGGCCCAGGCCAAGAAGCCTATCTCAGTCCAGCAGGTAACGGGATCCACGGCAGACCCAGTCACATCGATTGGCCCAGACGTTACCTTTCTGAAGAAGGGTCCTCAGCGTCACTCCTGGGAGGCTCATGTAACCCAAGATATCAACAAGGGAAGATCGGCTTTTATAAAGCCTCTCCCTTGCCCCCTGGTGACCTCTCTCCTCTTTACAGATTTCTTCTGTTGGAATAATGCCCTCCCTGGATGATTGGCACAGGTTACTGCTCAGGATTCATCCCTTTTATTCTTTATACTAGAGGCCTGGTGCACAACATTCAGGCACTGGAGGGGGGGGGGGGAAGGGCCTCCTCTTGGCCTGCACCCTCTCACAGTCTGGGATTCCCTGAGGGGTCCTTAGAGCTGCCAAGGAGGTGGGACTCCACTGCTGTGCTCACCAGCCGTGAGCCCAGCTTCTGGCTGAGCGGCACTCCCCCGTGGGAGCACACTGACCACCAGGGGGCAGCTCCTGCATTGAGCATCTGCCCCCTGGTGGTCAGTGCATGTTATAGCGACTGGTCGTTCCACCATTCAGTCGATTTGCACATTAGAGTTTTATTATATAGGATAATTTATGCCAACATGGATCAAAGGAAATAGAAGGGAAAGGAGGACAGGGGGAGAGCAGGCGAGGGGAGGGGAGGAGAGGGGAGGGGAGGGGAGGGGAGGGGAGGGGAGGGGAGAGGAGGGGAGGGGAGGGGAGGGGAGGGGAGGGGAGGGGAAGTGCTGCTACCCAGGGCAGAAGAATGGGTTAAAACTAAGAACCTGTCTGTGGACAAACTCATTCTGGCTTCAGTTTCCTCAGCTATAAAAAGGCAATGAAAGAGCCATGTTTCAGTCACAGTATGAAAATTAAGGAAGACATTGTTCATGAAGGCCCACCACAGTGCCTGTAGGTAGCCCTGATTTCAATGACTGTAAGCAGAGCCTGTGGATTGGATCCCAGGTCCTCCTCCCTCACTGTCCTCCCCATAACTGAGGGCTATGGCTGGCTGGATGGGACAAACTCACAGCGACGAAGCCTTCTGCCTGGACAACTCCAACCATCCATGCCACTTAGGCCATCTTCAGTGGCCCTGTGTGTGGCTGCTCATCAGCCACCTGGGAAAGTGTAAAGAGAACAGCTTATCCCACAGCCATGGCTGAGTGTCCCCTTAATAAGTACAAACTGATTCTAAAATGCAAATCCTTCCCAGCTGCTTCTTAGCATATCCTAGAGCCTGGTGTCCCAGGGCTACTTAACACTAACCTGACAAGTCAGTGGTCTCTCCAAGGCTGTTTGCAGAATGTCCACATAGCCATGGGGGGTTGTTAGGATCCACACCTGCCCAGAAAACTCTTCCTGATCCAGAGGAGAGTCCCAGACTAGGTACTAGTATATTAGCATTCTGCTCTCTATGACTCAATAGATACACAGTATGGGTTAAGAAAACTTGCTTTTTCTCTCTTCACCACTGCTTCCTTCCCCTCCTCCCCATATACATGTAACACATGCTTTCATAGCCAATGATGGTAAGTCAAAAGTCCGTCTTCTCAAAGGAGGCAAGCCCTTCTATCGTTCCAGGCTCTGAATGTCCCTCCCAGTCTAAAAACTGAGCTCCCCGGGGACAGCCTGAAGGGCTGGGGTACCTATGAGGTTCCAAGTGCAGATATGAACACTCATGTACCAGCATTCACATACACTGCCCAGTCATGCCACCCTGGACCACTTTAGGTGGGTGGCCCACCTTGCACAGAGTAGTGTGTTCCCTGCACCAAGCATGAGGACCTGGTGACTTTAACAGACACGAGAGCTCCTGGCTGTTGGATAAAGTGTAGTGGGAAAGTTTAGCAGAGTCAGTCAGAGCAATTGTTGGGTGTGTCACCAGTAATAGACAGCATCCTCCTTATTACCAACTGGACTATGAAGAGAATGGATCAGCCTGCTGTGATGCGCCTTTGCTTTCTCCTGCTGCTCTGCCCTCTGTCTCTCTCTGTCCCTCCACGCCTGCTCTTCTCTCTACCTCTTCTCTCCTAACCACCCCGCATCCTTAGTATAAATAAACAGGTCTGAATAGCACTACCTACTGACAAAGAGAGAAGCAGCCGCACTTCACTTTCTCTTTTGGCAACTGTAATTTCTCTTCTCAGAAAGAAAGAACCTCTCCAGGTCTCTGTTACTACTGCCTGGGGTTGTGTTCAATGGATCATTCATTTGAGGAGTGGCTAAAAGGAAGCCACAGCACAACTCCGTTCAACCTGGGACCCAGGGCAGAGTCCACCATGGGGGTGGGGCAGGGCTGCCTGGTTGCTACATAAGCCCAGAAAATTTCTCTTGGGCCTCCATTGACCTCCTGCACCTGCTGCTTCCTGTGAGGGCCTGTGCCCTCCTCCTGCCGTAGTGACCTCACCCATTAAGCGAGGCCCCGGAGGCAGGTGATTCCAGCATCTGCTGCTCTGGCTTTGGCTCTTTAGAGAAGGTAAAGGGTGGTGAGGTCAGTTGCCAGCAGCTGATGACAGAGGGAAAACCATAGTCTAATCATGGTCTTCGTGTTTTGGGGTTTATCCAGGAACAAACTAAATACTTAGGTTGAAATCAGGGTGTCAGTCACTGGATTCTAGAATCATGACATTGAAGGTACTACCTGGTCCACACCCTTCATATAAGAAACCTCCTACACACCCATCTGCCTAGAAAGGTTCCCTTCACTATCTGGTCTGCTTCCTCTGACTGCACAGATGCCCGTCCTGTTTCTGTGCGAGTTCCCGAGGAGAGCAAGGACGGTGATCTTAGGAAACCTGGTCTGTTTCCTCGTCAGTGTTCCCAGAAGTGGAGACAATGACCAAAGATCCCTGGGATCTCCTACTTAAGTAAATGTTCCAAGTCCTCTTATCTTTTCTATGAAGCTCAAACACCTCACGGTCTAAACACAGACGCACCAATGCCTAACTTTCAGCACAGGCCATGAACAACATGAAATGCTAAGGTTTAGGGGTCACCTGTGGGGAGAAGCAAGGAGCAGGTTCTGGTAACCCAGACTGGTGGACCCATGCCAGAGGATGGGGTGAGGGGGTGGACTAGCAACAACCCCATGTCTGGAGGCTGGCCCAGGCTGGACTCACAGTTCGCCCTGTTTCCAAATTGAAATTCACTTGCTTAGCTGGCAGCACTGGGAGTTAATATCTCTATGAGTGTATATAGGAATCAATTTCTGGAGAACTTAATCACCACTCCTTTCCCTCTCCTCACCCCCTTCCTTCCCCATCCCTTGCCCTTTAATTTTCCACTTGGCTGGGAATTCCCCGGCAGTGCAAGTTCAAGTTCGGGCTTAGGGGAGGGCGGAGGCAGCTGCTTCATTAGAGAGGATAATCTCATTGGAACCACTGACTTGAATAATAGCCCCTCCAAGGGACCAGGGCCGTTGTCCCCAGGGGCTTGTCGCACCTCTGAACTGGGGCTGGAAGACTATGCAGAGAAAGTGGAATGAGGAAGGGAGATAAGAGAATGTTGGCAGGGCCAGACTCCAATTCCTGGGGCCTGGTGTCCTCTTGAGGCCTGCTTTTTGCACATCATCTGTGGGTCTGTGTTTGGGATGGGGTGACAATGGTGGCCGGGATGAATGTCTGAAAACTCAAGTCATAGATAGCATTCACTTTTTGTATCCTTATGACATTTTTGTCACGCCTGGAAAATAGTTGAATCTGAATCTTCCCCGACCTTCAGGGTGCTCCCACAGCGGAACTGAAGGGAATATTTAGGAAGTCCTGCTGAAGGTGATATCTGAGCTGGCCCTAAGAACCATGAGTTACCCTCTACACATGTCCTTGCTCTCGCCTGGCTAATGAGAAATCAGTCCTGGAAGAGCAGCAGGCCATTCCCCTGACAGACCCCATAGACCTCAGAAGAAATTCATCCCTTCCTTCCCATTATCCTATCATATCCAAGATCAATTGCCTATGCTCTTGGACATTTGCAGCCTCCCCATCATGGGCACTAAGGGATAGCAGAAATGTCAAAACATCCCTGGCACTGTTCTAAACTTTTCTTTTCACTGAGAGCTGAGTTCCTGATAACTTGTGGCAGCTGGTAAGAAGGCAGATCTACAGCCCAGCCCATCCTCTTTCCCTTCCCTCCCTCCTGAGCTCTGGGGTTCCTTCTCCCTCAGTAAGAAGGAAACTGCTATAGCTATCCCCTATCTTTCTGTCTTTTATTTGCCCCATGGCCAAGTCTTGGAAAAGATTGGCGGGGTTGGATGAGAAAGAGAGAAGAGATGGGTTAATAATACTAGCTAACACTTATTGTGGGCTCATTATATATGAGCTATTCCCTGTTCTCAATTCTGTACTTGCATAATCTTTCAAGCCTTATAAGAACCCTAGTAAGTAGGTACCGTTTTGTCCCATTTTACAGGTGATAAAACCAAGACACCGAAAAGTTAGGTAATTTGCTCAAGATCACACAGTTGGATGGGATGTTGCAAATTGTAAGCTATAGGTGGCTGCCCTGAAGACCTAAATCTGGGGGAGATGATTAGTAGTGCACTTGGGGTTCCCAGGAGCATGGTAGGATTCAGCCATGTGAACTAGGGGAGCCACAAACCATGCCAGTAGAACTTGTCTTGAGGTCCTCCGACCAGGTTTCTTTGTACCTCTGAAAGAGAGATCTGGATCTTTATTTGGTCACTCCAGGTGTTGCTTGGCCTGAAAGCAGCCTTATTTTCCCCCTCTCTTCATAATTTAATCAAAGACATTTTTCAGACCTACTGATTGCTCTTAGAAATAAGAACTTCAAAGTTGGGGAGTCAGTGAATAATTTAAGCCTGTACCAGCTCTCCTAGTCTGCCGCTAATGGGAGTAATAACACTGTTAATAGCGATGTCAGTGCAGACACCCTGGAAAAGTCCATAACATTAGCTTAATGGCTGGAGGTAATGAAGTCCTCCCTGAGAAGCTGGCCTGGTAAATTAACTTCCTAGACTTTTAGGCAGATGCCCTTGTTGCCATGGGTCCACTAGAGCAGCCCGGGAGTACCATGGAGACAACCACGCTCATGTCTGACCTTTTGCTCTTGGGATGGAAGCCTGAAAGGTCCTGGAGAACCTACAAGTCCCGGTAATATTCCAAGTGCTGCTTCTTAGTGGCAGGCAAAACATCGAGCAGCCTGGAGAAGAAGACTGAAGGGCAACTTTTAATTGCCCAAAGCACACAAAAGGAGCATCAAGCTGGCAGGGAAAGTGAGTTCAGTGTGCAGCAAGGGGTCTGCCCCTCAATTCTTAGTCTAGGATCTTCGGGGAGGTCAAGCATAGTGGTTAAAAGTGCAGACTCCAGCCCTGGCCAGTTTGGCTCAGTGGATAGAGCGTCAGCCTACAGACCAAAAGGTCTTGGGTTCGATTCCGATCAAGGGCAAGTACCTTGGTTGCAGACTCCTCCCTGGCCCGGGCCTTGGTTGGGGCTCGTGCAGGAGGCAACCAATCGATGCATTTCTCTCACATAGATGTTTCTCTCTGTCTTTCCCTCTTTCTTCCACTCTCCCTAAAAACCAATGGAAAAATATCCTCGGATGAGGATTAACAAAACGAACAAGCATAAAGAGTGCAGACCCCAGTTCACCTGGGTTCACATATGGGATCTCCAATTAGCTGGTGACCTTGGACAAGTGACTTACCATCTTCTCTGCAGGTTCTCCATCTGCAAGGTGGGGATCTAAAATGTTACCTACCTCACAGCATCATTAAGGGACTTAAGCGACATGTACTGAAAGCCCCTTATCAGGGTGCCTAATAAGCATTCAGTGACTTCTGGCTGGGACTGTATTACTTAGAACTATGTTTTTCCTTCCACAGTACCCGTGCCATCTATTCTAAGCCATCCTTTTTGTTCCTGTGTCTCCCCCTCTTTCTTTAGTCCACCCCATTCAGTGACTTCTCCTTTGTTTGCTAAATTCACCTCTCAGATTCTCCACTGTTAGGCCTTCTCACTGAGGCCAATGTGTCTTCCACCCTGTCCGAGGCTGAAGGAGACCCCCCCCCCCGCCCCGCCCCGAAGCGTTCCTCTGTGCCTGAGAGTCACCCTGAGAGCAGCTCACGTGTCCAGGTGCCTGTCTTTCCTCATCTTTTACCCCACACCTCACCTGTCTGCTTTTTGAAGCAGATGTTCTCTCCTCAATTTCTCCTTCCCACGCGGGTTCTATATCCCCGGATGTTTCATTTCCCACTAAACCCCTGGTCCAATGCCCAACTGCCCTGAAATAGCCCCTGACATCCACCTCCCTCTGCAGAGTCTATTCTCTTTCACTGTGGAGACCAGCCACCAGGACTGCTGACCTGCCGTTCTCTCTGAGGACCCCCTTTCCCTCCCCCACAGCAGGGTCAGTAGTCCAGAGTTTCCAAATGCTGGCCACTCAGTGAAGCCGCACGTCCACAAGGCTGGCCTGGCTTGGATCAAATGCTGTTCCCAGAAGCCCGATGCGGCCCTGCAGGGAACTCCCACTGTGAGGCGGGATGGCTTGCCCCAGCGGAGAGCCTAAAGCACCTTCCCCATGTGATGAGCGCATTTGGGGGAGGGCCATGACTGCTATGTGCATCATTCACAAGGTCCCATCAGTTAAGATTGAAAGATCCAGGTCACCCTGGATGGGGTCCACATGTGACACAGCGCACTTTGAACAGTCAGGACATTAAGCAATGGCAGCAGACCTTCTGTGGCAGTTCCCCCCACTCATCCCCCACCCCCGGCCCTGGAGCTGGGATTCCCATCCAAGGCAGCTGGGCTCCAGAGCACACTTTGCACTGGTGCCCTCTGCTCCTTTGATCCTCTTTTCCCGCTCCCTCCCACCAGCATTTACCTCTGTCTGCTGGGCATGAGGATACAGAGGATTCTACAAGAAGTCAGGTGCTGTTTCTCTCTGAGCAGCTCGCGCTTGGCAGGTGAGGGCTGCACTCAGCCCAATAATTTTCATATAATCTACGAAGTTCTAGGTGGTAGGAAACTCCAAAGTGCTTTTAGCTTTGCCTGGTGTGGGGCGGGGTGGGGGTTGCAGGTGCACAACAGTTGAACCATGTCTGGAAGGGTGGGGAGATGTTGGACAGGGGGAAATTGGGGAGAGGGCTGCTCAGACAGACAAACTGACATACACAAAGACAGGGAGGTCTGAAAGGGTATATTATATAGTGGACAGACAAGTCTAGTTTGCCTAAAGAGTGGGGAGAGTGACAAGGCCAAGGGTGAGGGAGGAGGTGAATAGAGAGGACTTCGGGACTATGAGTGGGGAGGAGGTGAGGGGACTTTAGGATGACTCTCAAGTCTTTGCTTTTGGCAACTGGTTATGAGAATTTCTATCTTTTTCAAATTTGGGCATGATGGGGAGGACAGGCTGGAGGAAGGAAGCAAAAGGTCAGTCCTGGGTACAATGAGTTTGGACACGCCCTGGGAACCACTGGTGATGACTGGCCTCCGTGTCAGCCCCTCCTCGGACCAGGCACCTTTTCCTGAGCCCCTCGTTGGTCTCTCCTACAGGTGCACCCGGAAGGAGCGCTGTGAGCGGTCCCGAGAGCCCCACAGGTTTGCCTCTGAGATGAAGCAGTGTGTCCGGCTGACCGTTCATCCCAGCAACATCTCTGTTTCTCAGTACAATGTCCTGGTAAGGACAGTAAAACCGGGACCCAGGGATGTAGGAAGAACCTTCTTCCCACTAAAAAGGGCCGCAGCCCAATGCCCTTCGCAAGGCCTGGACCCAACCTGGCCAGCAGTGCGGTCTGAGAGCAGGACTGAATGTTACAGATGGTGTCCCTTTGACTGGAAGAGAGGGCAGGCAGAGAAATACTGATATTGGGGAAGAGGCTCTATGCATAATGGGCAGAAAGACAAGGAAAGCTGTAATTACAACAATGATCCAAAGGGTGACCGAGAGAGTGAGGGTTTGGAGAACATTATCTTTGTCTGTAAGATGGGAAAGATGTGTGTGCAGAGGGACAGGGGTACGATGGCTCCACGTTGGTGCACTGGGCACTTGGTGGTTGGCATTGTCATTTTTCCAAACTCTGGGATAATGGAAAAGGAGCTTGACCAGAGGTACCTCCATCTATCCATCTTTCTTACACCATGCAAATCTGGAAGCATCCATTTCCTAGGGCGAAATCCATTCACATGTAATGAAGCTTCTTTTACCCCGTCTCTTAACCTCCCACCACTTTCTCTGTATGCTCTTGTAATAAATTGGGTCTCTTCTCTATATCAGTTATTGCCTTACATTTTTCTCTTTTCTTTCTCTCTGGTCTCTCTTGCTCTCTCTCTTTCCTCCTTTATGCCACGCCCTTCTTTTCCCCATTTCACTCTCCTCTTCCACTGCTGGGCTGTTCACAGCTGGTCCTGGAGACGTACAATGTCCCAGAGCTGTCAGCTGGTGTCAACTGCACGTTTGAGGACCTGTCAGAGATGGATGGGCTGGTGGTAGGCAATCAGATCCAGTGCTACTCCCCGGCAGCCAAGGAGGTACCCCGGATAATCACGGAGAATGGTGAGCAATCCCCGGAGGCAGGGCTAGGTGGCATAGCTTCCTCCTGCCTGGCTGAGAAGTCAGGACAGACGTGGAAGGGGGCAGGGGGCGGGGGACTGAGGGAGCCTTCAGTAAGGGAGGGTCAGAGGAAGGGGTGTGAGTTGGTGGATATGTTACAGGAAGAGAGAGATGAGATGCCATTCACTGCCCTTGGAATTGACTATTGAAACCAGGTGAGTATCCAAGAGTCAAGCTCATGCTCAGTGAGAGCAGCTGCAGAAGATGGATGTCAGGGCAGTAATCCAGTCGAGTTCAAGGTTGTACTGGAAGGCGAGAAGGCTGTCCTGGAGGGACAGTGGAGGTGGGGGGGTCACTGTCTGCTTGCCCCCTGCCCACACTGCTGGGTCTCTTTACCCCCACCTTGCCCTACCTTCCCAGAGCTGCCTGTTCATGGCCAGCTGCACTGGGAGGGACGGGGTGGACAGAAGTCCAATGCTGGTGAGGGACAGACCCTGCTGGGCAGATTGATTTCCATTGGCCTTCCCATTTGGGCTTGTCACATTTGTTCCAAGCTGATTGATTAATGAGGCTCTCAGGGAAGCACAGGACCAGGCTGGAAGTGGGGGCCTGGGGTCAGGGCTGTGAATTAAACATGGGCTCCAGCTCCTCTCTGGCGCCGGATGAGGATCCCAAGGCTGCCCGCCTGAGGGATCCCTGAGTCCACCTGAGGAGGGGCATTGGGACAGGGTTTCTCTTCACAGAGATGCAACTGCGCGCGCGCGCGCGCACAGACCAACAGCCCTCGCATGTTTTGTGGTAGCATTAGTGAGAGGTGACACATTTCTCCTGGTGGCTAATCAATGTGTTTGTAACTCATGAGTCTGGCATGGACCTCATGCATGTGAATGAATGCACATTCAAATACCTGTTAGAGTGTGTGTGTGTATATGTGTGTGTGTGTGTGTGTGTGTGTGTGTGTGTGTGTATTACGGAGCCAATGAGCAAATGCAGAGTGGGTGCCAGAGGTATAGTGTGGGAGGAGAAATAAACCAGAACCATCATCTGCAGCTGCTCTTGGGGTTGTCCTGCGCCTGGGCCTGGTGAGTCAGAACAGTTGAGCAGGGAGCACCCCTCAGGTCCAGCAGGCTCCTCTTTCCCAGGGTGCATAACTGTCAGTGTGACCTCAACATAGGGCCTTGCCCTCCCGCTGACCTTGTGCCGGCTCTGCCCCACAGGGGACCACCATGTCGTCCAGTTGCAACTCAAGTCAAAGGAGACAGGCATGACGTTTGCCAGCACCAGCTTTGTCTTCTACAACTGCAGCGTCCACAATTCGTAAGTGCCCCAGCCTCACTCAGCTCCCTGTTCCTGGGGTCAAGGTTCATTCAGAAATAGAAGAACCTACCACCATTCCCAAGGAGCTCCTATCTAGGGACCCTGCAAGGAGGCCTCCTTCACCCCCAGAAGCTGACAGGCCCCTCTTCTGGTACCCACGGGGTTCATGGAAAGAGAGTAGAATGAGCAGAGTGAGACCCTGCTGGGTGGAGAGCTCCTAATCCCTCTCCCATAATCTTCTCCGGCAAAAATCTGTCTCACCTGATGCACTTCCCCCATCTGTTGAGGAAGGGGCACATCTCACCTGAAGCCTGGTGAGAGGAGGGGTCTGATTAGGGAGCGAAGCCCCATGTCTGGGAGGGCGGGTAGTCCAACAAGTCACTTCCTGCTCAGCTCTGCACAGGGCCCTCAGGCTGGGTCAGGACTGAGCCTGGGGGCTCTTGTTTGGTAAAACCTCCCTTCCCAAGGACAGGTGAGGGGCAGAGGCTCAAGCTCGAGTCAGACCAGCTGAAAACATAGCCACTCTGTGCCCTAGTGTCCTCTGGAATGGGGAAGTAGTAGTTCTTCTTCTGGGGATGTCACCCAAATGTTGAACCGCCAACATGACAAGGGCACTGTCCCTGCAGAATAGTCACTGGTAGGACAGTGCTGGTTGCTGCCTTGCCCCTCGGTCTGCCTGGCCCACAGAACAGCTGCCATGGCTGGAAGAGCTGGGACCAGGAGAGCAGTTAGAACCCTGTCTGGCCCATTCTTTGGGCACTCTCAAATTTTTGCTGTTATATTATTACTTCCTTTCTAAGATGATGGAGTTGGAAAAGGTACAAGTCTTTTTTTTCACCATAGAAACCTTTCTCCAACTAAAATTAGGTGTGGAAACCCAATAAACATAATACATATAAGTAGGAGCTGCTGTGGTTGAGCATTGAGGTGGCCTGAAGCCCTCTGAGGAAGTCCACATGTCTGTGTCCTCACACAGTCCCAAAGAAGCTCTGTGGAATCCCTGGGGTTCCATTGAGCACATTTTGAAAACCCTGCTTGTTTTAAAATGCTGTTCTATTTTCCTCTCCATATAAGACAAGCTACTTCACATAACCAAAGACATTTGGGGGATAGGTGGAATTTTAGGGTTTAGCCATCTGATTATGGCAGCCTTTGAATCTGAGCTTGGCTCTCTATGGGGCTCCAAGTACTAGTAAGAGGCAACCAGTCCTTCCAGCCAAAAACAAGTGTTTCAACACTGGATTCTTTGTCTGCCTCTTGCCACAGGTTTTCTCATGGCTTTATCACTCAGGGGCCTAATCTCTCACTCCCCTTTTGCCCCTGTAAGAAAGCAGAGCAGTAGATAAATCATGTGTGAATTTCCATGCCATCCACAACATGAGTGTAAGTGTGTGCTATGTGCAAGGCAATGTGTTGCTTTTTAGACAGGTAATCAAAAATTAGTAAGACCCAAAGACTCAATCCCTGCCCTCCAGCAGTCACACCTAGTAGACTAGTGGATGGACTGAACAGTGAATAAGCAAAATATAACGCAAGGCCAGGACAGCCCAGAGACATAAACAAAGGGCTTGGTGGAGTAAGGGTCCAGTCTGACCATTAGTCAAAATAAGAGGAGGAGTGGCCAAGTGGAGGAAGGGAAAATGGTATTCCAGGTGGGAGGATGGCACAGAGAAAGCCTGGCATGGCTGAAGCACCCAACACAGGTGGGGCCATGGACCTGGACACCAGGGAGGCAAGGCATTTGGGGTTTACCCTTAGGAAGAGGGAATCATGTTGGGGTTTTAAGCAGGAAGGAACTTCTATAAAGTTGCCTTTGTTTCCTGGGGGTGATGTGTAGAGGTGGGGTTTCTGTCCCACTGAGGACAGCCTCAGAACCTTCTTCTACCAGGGGGTGGGTCCATGTGGGTGCTAGTCAGCCAAGAGCCTGGAGCCAATTTGAACTAAAATTCAATTTCTTCATTCGCTCTAAATTTCATGGGCTCTCTGGACAAGCCCCTCTCCTCCAGGCCTTGTTGTTCCCCAATTCAGCATAAACAGATGCCATCCTATAGAAATGGAAGGTGGTTGTTGAGGCCCTTGGAGACCAGGGCCTATATGAGTGAGAGGGAGGAAGCCAGAGATTCTTGGCTGGCTGAGGACTTGAAGAGAAAAGGGGTGGGTTTGTATGAGGATTGTTCTTCCTCAGTGTGTGAGGGTGGGTTCTCTTACTACTAAAAAATGTTTTCCTAGACCCTAGAGTTTAGGACCTCTATTTTGGGTTCACCCAGGTTCTCTGATTTGTGCCTCTTCCTCTTCTGTGTCCAGGTGCCTGTCTTGTGTGGAGAGCCCATTCCGCTGCCACTGGTGTAAATACCGACACGTCTGCACCCACGACCCCAAGACTTGCTCCTTCCAGGAAGGCCGAGTGAAGCTGCCGGAGGTAGGGCCCAGAGTCAGAGTGGTGGGTGCTGCTTGCTGTGAGCAGGGGACACACACAGGCAGACCTTCCCTTAAGAAGAGAAAACAAAGGAAAATCCTACAGAATCACCCGCTTGTCCCCAACCCCTAGTCTTAAGGGACCACATTATGAAAGCAGTAACAAGTAAAGCTCTGCACTGCGATCTGGGGGCTCGGGGTCAGTTCTGGAGGTTCAGTTCCAGACAGAGGTGCATTCAGGTCACTCCGGCCAGGTGAGTTCTAGAACAAGTCCAAAGAGATGAGCATGTGTGTGTCCTGGAAATAACTGTAAGCACACAACAAAATTGTGCACAGATTCCTCAGAGCACTGCACAAAGCAGAACTGAGATTTAAAAAAATTGTTTAATAAAATGAAGAGAGGTAGAGAATGAAAGGATGGTCACCTTACCCAGAGCACTGGTTCTCAAATTGTGTTCCCCAGACCAGTGGCATCAGCATCACCTGCAAAGCTATTAGAATAGTGGTTCTCAACATTTCTAATGCCGCGACCCTTTAATAAAGTTCCTCATGTTGTGGTGACCCCCAACCATAAAGTTATTTTGCTACTGTTTTGATTCGCAATGTAAATATCTGTGTTTTCCGATGGTCTTAGGCGACCCTGCTAGGTTGAGAACCACTGCTGCAGAGCCTAAGACCATCGGAAAACACAGATATTTACATTACAAATCAAAACAGTAGCGAAATTACAGTTATAAAGTAGCAACGAAACGTGAGGAACTTTATTAAAGGGTTGCGGCATTAGAAAGGTTGAGAACCACTGTGTTAGAAATACCTAGTCTCCCAGCCACCTGGGTGAGAACTTCCAGGTGGGGCTGGGTACTCTGTGCTTCCGCCGCACAGGCTGGTTTGGGAATCACGAGATGGAGTTGGGCTCCATGGCCAAGATGCCGTGTCTCTTTCCCCTCCTAATCCTTATTCTTTATCCTCGAAAACTATTCATCACTGCAATAGAAATACTCTGTGCTTCTATTGTTACCTTTCTTAGAATGTAAGTGTGTGAGCAATGACCTCAAAGATAATGGGTATAAAAACACTTTGCAAAAGTCTGCTATTGTGCAAATGGATGGTGGCTTGTGTGACTCCTGCCACTGGGTCGGTGGTTCTGAACAGAGAGGTTGCTTTAGGATTCTGTGATTTAGAATACACATAGACACACAGAAGAAGGGGTTGTGGGAGCCCCCAGACATAAGCCCAATCCCCTTCCCCTCCTGAACAATGGGGTTTGTGTGTGGCTGGCAATGGTTGCTCTGGATTCCTAATCCAGAAAAGAGACCCAAACAAAGGTTGTCCCTTTATAGAGTAAAGGAGGAAAGAGGTTACATCTTGGCTAATGTTTGTGTCCATTTTCTGCTCTTCTTTAACTAAGACTAAATGGATCTAAAGCTAATAGGACAGATATGGGTTAACAGCCAACGGGCCCACTCTTGGCATGAAGACCCTGATAAAAAGCTGGGTTGTGTCCTTGATCCTGGGCCTTTATCTCGGGGTGTGGGGTCAGGAGCAAAGGGTTGTTCACTCACCAGGAGCAGATGCTGAGAGCCTAGGCAGCATCCTCTTATTTGAGTCAGAAACCTGCAGTTACTGGATGGGAGCGGAGACACTGGTTTTCCTCCTCTCTCCACTTTTAGACGGGTGTACCTGTCAGAGGCTTGCCATGTGGAGAGGCCCAGGAAGAAATGAAAGCAGAGGCATTTGAGCTATCTGGTGGATTTCAAAGGCCCCTAATCACTTAATTACTCTGAAGCAGGTTTTCAAATCTCTGCTTTTCTTTCTCATTTGCTGCTCTTGTCCCAAGTTTCTTTCTTTTAAATATATAAAAGGAACTTGCATCTGCTGCTCAGAAAGAGGAAAGAAGAACTAGGAGAGAATAAAACAGAGCCCACCATGTTTCCCAGTGCAATGCAAGGATCCCTACAAAAGAATTAGTCTTCAAGGACCCAGGTTGCCAGGCAGGCACACTGACCCATATGTACTTGAGACTGGCAAAGGCTGCTGGGGATACAGAGCACTTCAGAGGACTTGGCGCCAGGATGCCCAGGAGAGGGAGAGGCCTGTGGTACATGGCTTTGGAGGGGTATGGAGATGGACTGACCTACCAGGTCGACCTTCATCTCTTCCCATTTCACGCGAGCCATTTATGGTGAGCCTGGCAGGCCCTGCAGCGAGAGGCTCCAGCACGCTTGGAATGGCCATGCCTCCCTTACACATTATTGAATGACATTGACTTTGGCTCCTCTTTTTCTTGGATATTTATTCTCAGAGAAGGAAATTTTAAGGCTGTGCTTCTGGTCCAGACTTGCAGGCTACCTTCTATCTAGCTCAATACTAGGACCATTTTGAACATAACATTTAGGAGAAGCCCACGTTGACCACCTCATGATGGTCATAGGAGCAGCATCTTCCTAGAGAATGCACCAAATAGAAAGGAGTTAATAAATATCTGTAGACTGTCGACTGGTCTAGCCATTTTGGGTCAGTGGAAGGGGGTTATTGTCCTCAAGCTTAAAAGAAAGTCCCTGGCTATAATGAAAATATGGGTGATTTTTTTTATGTTGCAGTTTTGTTTTCCATATTTTTGTTTCTGGGAAGAAATCATAGCCAGAATAAGGGTTAACAAAGAAAATCACATATTTGAAAGGTGATTATGTGGAAGCGCCTGATACAGTGTCCCTTCTCTGCAGCTGGGGGGATAGCTTGTTCACAGCATGGCACTCTGAGCCCTTGCTGGGCAACACCATTCATCCTTCCTTACCCAGCTCCCGAGCATGTCCCACATGCAAGGTATTATGGGAGACTTAGAGGTATATAAGAGATCTGCAAATCTGTATTCAGACAAAGAGCCACTGGTCACAGGATCTATAATAGTAGATGGAAATTAGCTGGAAAGCATCTCGGAGAAATCCATGCCCACAAAGTGGTCTTATTGGGTGAGCATTCCAGTGCAGACTTAGGTCTCCCAGTGCTACCAACAGGGACTCACTCAGCCTCAGGCCTGCAGCCCCCGGGGCATCCAGGTGCAGACTACCCTCCTGGATGAAAGAGAGACCCAAGTCCAGTGGTTCCTGTGGAAGTGCCTGGGTGTTCATTTCCTTTTAACTTTGGAGTGTGGGGATCCAGACAGGGTCCTTTTGTTGGCCACTGGGGATGCTGCCAGGTGCCTTTTCATCTACCCAGCCCCATCCTGAACTCCCAGAAGGCTTTCGTCTGTGCATCTTCCAGTTCCAACACTGGCTTTGTTGACTATCACCGGGGATGTTGAATTACCTTTATTATTTCCTGAACAAAGAGTGCATTCAGGTGAAGTTATGGGTCTGGAACAGACAATTGGTCAATCATTGTTGTTATTATATTAATGGCATGTATTCTAGCATAATTACAATGATTAGAAGTAGAATGACCAGTAACATATGTCCTTTGTAGTAACCATATTCCAGTTAAAAGGAATGATTGTGTTTCAACTAATGATGGCATTGTGATAACCACCCTGGGTCTTTAGATCAGCCGCCAGATCCTGGGCACCAAAGAGAGAAGGCAGAGGGAGGCGAGAGAGAACTGAGGTGGATGAGAGGGTCTTCCTGCTCTCAGTCCTGTTCCCCAGTATCCGCTGAAACTCCTTGCTGCTCATGGAATGGCCTTTCACCGGGCAGCTGTGACCAGACCCTGCCCTCCCCTCTACCTAATGGGAGGAGTCACTGGTCCCCAAGAGGCTTTGACATTCCCAGGCCACTCCACCTGCTAACCTGAACACCCCATCAGGCCCATACACTTAATAGCAGTGATCTGTAGGAAGCAAAGGTGAGCATCCACGGAAAAAGCAAATTCATTGACAATGTGTCCTCAGTGGACTCGTTTACTGTTATTTCTCACCTAAACTGAAAAGCGGAGTGAGCTGCAGCTGGATGGTCTTTGCCAGGAAGGCAGAGCACATTTGGCCCACAGGGCCCCGGGCTCAGAGGAGATTCCCGTAGCCCCTCTCATCTTGAAGTTCAAGCAGAGTTTACTCCAGAGAACAGTTGTACGGTCAGAAGAGGCTAAATTAATTCTATTTGGGTTCCAAAGCTGTGCTTGAAAGGCTCTCCCAACCTCCCTGACCACCCTGCTTCCCCTGAGAGGACATCAGTACCCAGAACAGATATCATGAAATCTGCTATCCCAGGGGCCGGCCCCTCCGGGACTGAAGAGCTGGCAAGGGGAAGACGGTGCCAACCCCTGGGCTGCTGCTCTCTCCTGGTGCTGAAATGAACCCCATGCACTCAGGGCGGCCAAAGGCACTCACCTCCCCGCAGGACTCAGGGGAGTCCTTGCAGAGGAGCCATTCCTGGGACCCAACCCAAATGAACAAAACCACTTTGCCATGCTCTTCACCCTCTTTTGAGAAAAACAGCCAAACCTAGCTGAAGAACTTGCTTCCAATCCATGTGCAGCCCCCACTCCAGGTATTCCATTACTGGGTTGCCATTTCTCTAGACAATTGCACTTTCCATCAATCTCATCTGCCCCTCCCCCCATTAAGGTTATGGGTATTTCCTTTCTGTATTATTACTTTGCTTTCTCCATAAACCGGCCCATCGTGGATCTTGCTAATGGCATTATGAACTTGGGGAATAGCAAAAAAATATATGGTGCGTTACATTTTTGTATTGGGCATCATGGTTCTGAGAAGGTGAGTGTAAATTTTGGGGGTTGACTGGGGCTAGAGCTGGCTTATCTTCGGAGTTGATGGGGGTTGAGGTGACATGGAAGGGGAAGGTGACCTACAAATCGCTTATTCCTTAGCTGCCCTTAGATGCTGCCTCAGCCCAGCTGTCTCCGCCCTGCAAAGCACCACAGTCCCCCAATCCTGCTGTAACAACAATGAGGAGATTAGACCCCCTATCTTGTAACCACACTGGGGGCTGTAAATCCTTAGCCTGCCACCCCCTCCACAGGCTGCACCAGCCCTGAAGGCAGCCTTTTCCCTCCGAGCTCAGCAGCAGTCTTTATGTCCTTGTTCAATTATTTAAATATGCAATGAGACCTCGTATAAAGCAGCCATTGACATGCTGGACATGGAAGACTGGGAAGCATCCTTTTTGCTTTCAAACTTTGGCTTGGTGTTCCTTCTCAATTAGCAGTGGAGACCACAATATGCACAGGGCTGGACAGGCGACCTAGAGCCCACCAGAGCTGCCTCCTGCAAGCCAAAACATTGAAGGTTTCCTTGTGCCTCAAGCCACTGCCACTCCCCACCCCAGTCCATTCTTACAACTGCAGAATGTAGCCACAAGCAAAACAGCCTCCAGGGAATCTGGTTCTCACAGTATGAGTTTGTCTCCAAATCATCTTGCTAAATGCAGGTATTTCTCACCCTCTGAGAGGGAGCTGGCCTTTTCAAAGGATAATTCAGAGAAATATCTTTCTTAAAAAGAGAAGGCAAGTACTAGTATGTTTGAGGAATTCCAGGTGGGGGCTGGATAATCATCTGGGACGAAAGTCAGGTGAGTGGGTGTAAGTGCTTTTGTTCACTGTCATTGTGGGAACAGAACGGAGTAGGTAACTGATGTCCTGAGTTTCTTTATCATGAACACCGATGGGGGGGGTGGGTCACATGTGTTGTGCTATGAAACAAGAGAGCACATGGGAACATTTGTGTCAGGTGATGGAGGTGGCAAAATGTACATTGGACTGAATCCTTATACCCCTTGTACCATGTTAACCATGTTCACTGGAATCCTAACAGCATCATACTCTGTCTACCCAGAGCCATACCTGCCTGTACCATGGTACAAGTTGCAATATACCGGTTACTATAATATTAAAATACTTCCCTCCTGGGAGGTCAATAGCCACTTCCAGGAGGCCCTCCTGCCTCACAAGTCCCCAGCCCCTCCAGCATGCATTCAGTTGGTCGGTACTTGGAAAACTACACTTTCAGCTAGTGCAGCAGGCATGGTTATCCCCATTTTAGAGATGGGAAAACTAAGCTTCAGGAAGGTTATATATAATTGTCCCAGATCATCTATTGGGTTAGTAATAAAACTGGGACCATAAAAACTATCTAATCCAAGCCAGCCCCACAGGGTCTGAGGGACTTGCCCGAGTCCACTTGGTTGCCTGGTGGAGGGGTGCCTCAGAGCATATAAAACATGCAGCTTCAGGATGTCACCTCCCAGAGGGGTCTCCAGCTGTTAGGAGAGCAATGGACAGAACTGTGACCTCCCTACCTGTCCCCCTTGTGTTTGGGGCCCTTGGAGCTGTTAAAATTGTCACACTCCACTTCAGATCTGAAGCCAAGAAGGGTGAAATAAGCTGGATAGCAAGAGCATAGGGTATATGTGGAAAACACACAGGCTGGAGCAGGGGAGAGGGATCCTTCGAAAATGCAGTGGGAAAAAGAGAGTTGATGGAGGTCCAAGGTGCAGCCTGAACTGAGGGACAAAGATGAGGAAGGAACAAACACTTATGACTGCTCGCTTGCTCCATGCCATCTACTTTATATGGGGGCAGTTCACGGACTCCCTCCAAATGCCCTTTGGAAGAGGAGTGGTTAATTCCCATGCCTCATTAAGTCAAGCAATGATTGACTCTGACAATAGCAGGAGGGAGACAGATTTGTACTCAAGGTACATGGTTCCCCAACTCGGCTCTTCCTATTTAAGGAAGCTCCAAGGTGAGGACAGGTGTGGCCGACCTGAGCTCCCGGACAGTGGGCTTCAGACAGGAGTCATGGAGAAACATGGAGCATTAGGCCTAGGGGTGGTCTGTCCTGGGATCTCTGCATGAGGCAGGGCAGGATCAGGGAGCTGGAGTGGGAGGAAGGGGCAGCGTGGTGGCGGTCCCTTCATGCCTGTTGCCTAGGAAAAACTTGCCATGTTACATTTCAATTAAGAGGGATACCAGGTCAATCAGCAGTGCCACCAGAGGAAAATGGGCCCAGCCCAGCCCTGGGCCTCTCCAATTATTATTAATGAACTTACTCTCAGAGCTGCCAACCTTTTTATATGCAAACTAAGGCTTTATGGGGCCACTGACAATCAGGACTCATTAGAGAACTCATAACAAGCCTCAGTGAGAGTCTCACAGGGGGAGAGAGCTTGTGCTTTAGCCTGTCTCCTGGACTAGAATCAGTGTGCCCCCAGGCAAGGTTCCAGGCCACCTCCAAGCTCCTCAGTCCTGCTGGTCTCAGGGAGATCCTTGCTGGCCCACCACCCCATCCTGAGGTGGTCCCGCCTGCTGGTAGGAACTGACCTATTTCATTAAGGGGAGGAAAGAGAGGTGGATTGGCATCTGAGTTTGTTAGCTGCCAGCACATCTGCTAACACAGCCATTATTTTTCCTCTCCCTGCCTCAGTTTCTCCTTTGCAAAGTAGAAGGGATTCATTAGGTTGGTTCTGAAGACTGTCTGGCTCTAGACACCCTCAGTGCACCATTCACGAGCAGCAACATTTTACTGTGGGACATGGAGGTGAGAGTCCAGCACTCCTGCTCTGACTCCAGATGCAGCCAAAGACTCCCCATGTAGATGTGGATGGAGCAGGCTTGCACATGCTCTAGGGAAGGAGGGCTGCCCAGGAGTAGAGTGAAGAGGGGAGTCAGGACTGACCTGAACCCTCAGCTCAAGAGATTGTCCCTCCTGATTCTCCAACAAGCCCCGTTTCAGTTCTGAGCATCATCCTTTTCACAAACTTGCTCTTGTCTTCCGTGCCCTGCACTCTCATCTTGCTGGGGGGTGGTGAGGATGGCAGTTGAGAGAGGGGCACAGGATAGTGCTACTAAGACTCTCTCCCCATGTGGGCCTCAAAGTCTCTGGGACCCACTCACTCCAGAGCCTCAGGGCCTGGTGCTGGTTCAGCCCCCAAACTCCTCCACTGCCTGCCTCCCTGCTGCTCCTCTTTAATTGTGATAAAATATACATGTCAAATTTACCATCTTAGCTGATTTTAAGGGTGCAGTTTAGTGCCATTGGGTACATTCACATTTGTTATTCACCATCCACCTCCAGAACTTTTTCATCTTTCCCAGCTGAACTCTGTACCTATTAAACAAGAACTCTCCATTTCCCCATCCCCCAGAACCCACCATTCTACTTTCTGTGTCTGTGAATTTAAGAACTCTAGGGACCTCACATGGGTGGAATTGTGTAATATTTGTCCCACTGTGACTGACTTGTTTCACTTAGTATAATGTTTTCAAGATTCGGCCATGTCACAGAGTGTGTTAAAAGTCCCTTCCTTTTTAAAGTGAAATAATAATCCATCGTATTATACATCACATTTTGTTCACCCACTCATGCATTGATAGGCTGGTGGGTTGCTCCCACCTTTTGGCTATTGTGAATAATGCTGCTCTGAGCATGGGGGGTACCAGTTGAGTCCCTGCTCTCAATTCCTTTGGATGCACACCCAAGAGTGACTGCTGGATCTGCTCCTCTCCTACCTGCTCTTCAGGATAAACGTGTGGGCAGGGAAAGGAATCAGTTTTCGGCTCTGGCCCTCACTCCCCTGAAGCAAGGCTGCAGGGTGATCAGGAAGGACAGCTGAGACCACTCCAATCATGGCATCAGGACTGGCTAGAGCTGAATGGGTCCTTGGGTTCCCTGCAATTGACAGAGAGAGAAATTGAGTCTCAAAGTGGGGATGGGCTCTGCTTAGGTTTCCATAACTCATCAGACACTCAGCAGGCCCTGAGGTCTTCTCACTCCCATTTTCAATGACAGAGGAGCTCACATATGCTTTCAGACCCAAGAAGGATAGCTGCCAAGTTGCCCGATGGCCTCCCATCTGCCCTCCCCCACAGCTTCCTCTGCCTCTCTCTGCTGGGGAAGGTGCCGGGGTGGGGGCCATCAGCCTCTGCTGAGATGTGTGTGCCACACTTTTGATGGCCAACTTGCCCCAAAAGTGCCATAGCGATAGGAACCAGGGAATGGTGGACCTGCCAGACACAAGGAGCCCAGGCCTTGCTGGTGTTTACAGAAACCCCCACTCTTGCCCATGCCAAGCAGCCAGGAATGCTGACTTCTTCCACCCAGCTCTGAGAACTCAGAAACAAGCCAGCCTCCACCTCTCAGCTGGGCAGAGCATCACACTCTTTATGGACCCCATTCTCTCCCAGGCTTTCCTGGGCAGAGCTGACTGCTCCAGGGACACGGGGTCAGTGACCCACTGCCTCCATCCCCAAAGGTCCTCAGGTCCTGCTGGGCTCTGGGATGAGCGTGTCCATTGCTAGCATCTGGTCAGTGTGCATCTGCTCTGAGGGGCATTTCCCTGGGCTCAGGGCACCCCTGAGTTATGTCAAAGGTTCTGGATTTAAAGGCTCTCTGGGCCCATTCCAGAACATTTCCAAATGCCAGACTCAGCCCATGAATGGAAGGCTCTGCCGGATCCTCCTGCCCTGGCCCAGGCTCCCATTCCAGAGCCGCAGCCAGGGCGTTGCCTCACTCTGATCTGCCCACGTGGTCCTTCTTGGCAGCCTGAGACTGAACAAGGGTTCGGCAGCCCAACGTGCAAAGGGACACCCAGCCAGCCGCGTTGTGTCTGCTAGATAGGAGGGGTGCCCGAGGAGGCCTCCAGGAGTGTCAGAGTCTGGAGTGCATTAAAACAGAATCTGAAGGGCAGGGACAGCCTCGGGGAGAAGTGGCCTCGAGATGGTGACTCCAGGACCCCGGATCTCTCAGTCTCATTCCCTCCTGCAGAGGCTGGGGGTGGGCACTTGTGCCCAGGACTGTTCTGGGTGTGTTTGTGGGAGGGAGGAAAGGGGTGAACATGTGGGTTAGGTCTGGAGAGGCTCCAGACAGGTGACTTTGGCACCTTTGGTACCTTTGGCTTTCTGCTCCCGCCTGAGCCGTGCTCTCTGTCCCTAGGACTGCCCCCAGCTGCTGCGAGTGGACAAGATCCTGGTGCCTGTGGAAGTGATCAAACCCATCACTCTGAAGGCCAAGAACTTGCCGCAGCCGCAGTCTGGGCAGCGCGGGTATGAGTGCGTCCTCAACATCCAGGGCAGCGAGCAGAGGGTGCCTGCCCTGCGCTTCAACAGCTCCAGCGTGCAGTGCCAGAACACCTCTGTGAGTGCCAGCCCGCCCCGTGACTCCACCCTCCTCCACCCATCCTTGTCTTGTCTAGAGCCAGATGCGCTCAACTCTGCAGGGCTTTCCCAGATACCCCCAAACTGCTCAGCTTCTCCCCACACTGCCCACCACCCAGCGAGGGCTGGGCTCCAGCTCACCAGTGCCTGCCAGAGTTGTGGCCCTGTTGTGGCCAGGAGAGTGCTCTGCCCAAGATGGGCTGAGGGAAGGGGATCTGGACCAGCCATGGGGCTGCTGAGCACTGTTCGTGGGCAGCGACTGGCATGTCCACCCTCCGTGGTAGAGCTCTGGGAACCCTGGGCCTGCCTTCCTGCCAGGGCTGAGCCAAGTGACTCATGTGAGCCACAAAGGCCCCACTGCCTGAACATCGGCACTGAGGCTGTGTCCCAGCACAGGATGCTTCTGAGATAGGCACGCACCCACAGGGACTGCTGGAGGGTGTGCTGTTCAGGTCTGCACAAACCCTACCCACTGAGGAAATCCACGCTCGGCCGCCACCTGATTCCTCGACACCACACACTGAACCCTCTCTAAGCATCACTCCTGCCATCACCTCCTCCCGGTGGGGCCTTCCCAGTCAGGGCTCTGCTTGCTCTCACTCCCTTTCTGGGCTACATCTATGCACCCAGAAGCTCAGAGACAAGTATTGCACTTGGAGACCTGTGACATTTTCACTGTACAAAAGAGCAACCGGAGGCCCAGAAGCAGGGGCAGGTCGAGGTTTGTGGGGCTGAGAGTTATACAATGGGGGACCCTCTTTAAGAATTAAATCTAATAACTACAAAAGTAAATGACCCGGCAGGCCTTAGACGGGGCTGCAGTTCCATGTGCCTTCGAGTATCCCCCTGCCTAGAGGGTAAGTGACATGGGTATCATACAGCTACAGCTAGTGAGTGGCCAGCCTGGCTGGGATTTGGGATCTCCTCTTGTGTCACACTGCCTGCATTCATCCTCCTCATCACTTTCATTGTGAGTGTGATTGGAAATGGGATGTGGAGCAAAGCATTTGGGGGAGCATCCACTCTCCCTACAGGAAGCCATTTGGGTTTAGTGGCACTCAGAGAGGCCCACATGCTTGCCCAAGGTGGCTCAGCATTACAGGCTTAACTGACAACTGATTTCCCAACCTCAGAAACCACAGCTCTCCTGGTGGCCAGCCTGGTTTTCAGAGTTCTGCAGTGCCCCAGATTAAACCTGCAAGCAAAGGGGATATTAAACACCTCCTGTTTCCTCTTAAGTCCTGAGGCCAAGTGGAGTAGCCCCAAGGGTTTGGCTCAAGTGGTTCTTCTCCAAATAAGCAAGTCCCTGGGGGAAGAGAGCCTGAGCCCCACGTCTGACTCAGCAAAAGGCAGCTGGAGATTCAGACCATGAAGAAAACTGCCTCATGCCTCAGGGAAGCTGCCCCAGAGATCCAGGCCTCAGAGGTGTCAGGAGGGAGGGCAGAGTCTGCGGCCTCTGATGAGTCTTCAGCTCCCCAGATGTCACAAGGCTGGGCCCCTGTGCTTCTCCTAACTCAGTTAAATAGGCTAGCACAACCCAGATGACAGCCTGAGTTGGTCCCATAAGCCCCTGGGTCAAAACCCCATCCATCCTGGGGGACTAGTGCATTTCCCAGTGGCCCTGCCAGAATTGGAAGCCGATTATGCTCAGATAACCTCAGCATTTCCTGAGCCAAGGCCTGACTCCATGAAGGAGCCCTCTGGGGGGGTCCTAGGGAACTCCCTGAATGTGGGGATGAAAATCAGAGCCTCCTGGGAACAAGGGCCCAAAGGGAAGCCCAGCGGACCTGACAGATGGGGACTGTGTCTCCTTGGGGCACTGGCGCACGCCCCGTGGGCAGTACCAATGCAATAAGGAACAGCAGTGCTGGGCTCCAAACACACCCCCTGATCAAAGTTTGAGTGAAAATTAGCAACTGAGCACTTTATACCCTAGCCTTTGTGTTACCCCGGGAGCAGGGGCTGGTCTGCATCAGAGAGGGTTGTGAGGAAGTTACCTTGTTTCATTGCCTAAGTGAGCTCTCTGGATGAGGGAGGAGGGGAGAGCTCTAACAGAGAACAGATTTGTGATGACAGAAAAGTGGGTGACAGAGAGGTCTCAGAGAGCAGACAAGGAAAAGAGACACAGGAAAACTTGGCATGGGCGTGATGCTGGACTGGGTGGGCAGGCAGGTCGCTTCCAGCCCACTATTTGGGGACAGGCCCTGGGCCAATCACTGCAGCCCTCAGGGGGCCCCAGGGAGGACAGGGCCGCCCACAGACAGAGTTGGAGGGAGGACACTGTGGGCGTTCTGGAGTAAGTGGGCCACAGCGGCAGCGGGCTGGCTGCAGTGCTGGCCGAGGTCCTGGGGCCCAGCCCAGCTTCCACAAACCCACAATGGCCTCCTGTGTTCTCATGGTGCCCCAACTTACCACATGCTAAACAGGGGTGGTAAGGCCGACGAGGAGGTGTTGTGCCCTTGCTGCCTCCTGGAGCACAGCTGGGAGTTGGTCTGCTGGGCCCTCTGGGGTCCTGGACACAGATTCATGGGCTTCTTATGTTGTTCAGATTTTTTGTTGGCTTTTCAGCAAAATACCTCATAACTCAGGACCAGAGAATGGTTGGAGGAAAGTATGTCCCAATTGCACAGAACTTTTCTTTTTGCTTCAGGAGGTAGAGAAACTGAAGTTCACACTTTCCCAAGGTCACGATCAAGGTCATCCACTGGTGGAGAGCCAGACTTGATTGAGGCACTTAACCTTCTGGCCCCTGGGAGCCTGAAACATTCTTCCCTTGGCTCTGGGCTTTGTGCAGATTAACTGCCCACTGATTGCCGAGAGCTATATAAATGCTAAGTGCACAGAGGTGGGGAGCCAGAGAGAATGGGAGCCAGGCTCCCCAGCTGTCTGCCTGCCTCACTTTCTCTGTGGGGTGCAGATCATGGGCGAGAGAGGGTGTCCAGGAAGGAGAGTGGCTTCCCTAGAGATCCAGGGAGTGGTGGAGGGTTCGTGATTTCCATAATATTTCATCATCAAGATCCCAGGAACTGGGGAGAGAAAGAGAAAGTAGCACCCAGCATATTTGATCCTTAAAGTCTTTTTGATTTTCAGTTTCCTTTGGGGAAAAAATGTACACACAAGTACATTTGAACATACAAGCATTTTCATATGCATACACCTCCATATGTACCAGGTGTCTGGTGCATAAACACTCAATAAACAGCTGCTATTATTATTCCACATAAACATAAACACAGGGAACACAAATGTATTTTGCACAGCATCCCTACCATTGTGTAGATACTATACACAGTAATACTTGAGTGCTCATTCCACTCGACAGCCCTGTGCTCCGGGCACTGGATGGCTGTCTTCAACCCTGGCAGTGTTGCTGTGAGGTAGGCACTGTTTGCAGTCTCACTGTGCCCCACTGTACAAATGGGACACTGGGATGTAGGTCATTTGCCCACAGCTGGTCACTGCAGAGCCATGTCATGGCAACGTGTGTGTGCGTGCGCACATGTATGAACAGGCAGAGAACACAGTTCTGTGCACTGATCTCTTCTCCATATGGACACATTTGTAAACCCAGACACACACGTGGCTGATGCAGACTTCCCTGACTTGTTCTGTGAGGGACTTCAGGTCCTTCCTGAGGGGAGCCTGAAGGTTCTGTCCATCTTTGTTCAACATGCCCCTGGCCACGAGCTCTTAGTCCCTCTTTGGGTCCTGGACAGAGCCTGGCAGAGCCAGAGCCCTCTAGCCAGCAGCCTGGGCCACCCTCACTACACTCTCCTACAGGGCCATGGGGGAGGGAGATGGGAAGGATGGGACGTGGAGCTTGACTAGGGGCAGAAATGGGGAGGGAGTTCCAAAAGGGAGTTTCTCCCTCTGTCCTCCTCCACATCTCTCCACGACCAGCAACACTAGAGTTGCTTATCCAAAGTGCTCCCCATCTCCTTAGCCTCCTTCAGCAGGCCTGGGTGGGGGACCTGCCTTCTGTGGCCCTTAGATAACTCTGATGAAGGTGGTCCAGGAAAACCACCAGTAGAGTAGAAGAGATTTTGTGAGAAAACTCAGGACCCAGCCTGACCCAGACGCAACAGACAAATCTCTGGGGAGTTGATAACTCAGCTGTGTGGCAAAGAGCTTATGAATCAGCAGCTGAATTCTGAGGTGATCCAAAAACCCCACGGTTGTTTCTGCAGGGCAAGGGAGCTTGGCTTTGTTCTCCGGCTTGAGCCCAGACCCTGGTCCCAGCCCAGGTGTTGTTGGTCACTGGGAGGTGCTATGAGAAAGTGGATGCTCTGGGAACACTGACTGTGGCTCCGGGCTGGGCATACTCACCAGGGAGTTAGTGAGGAATTTCAGAGCATAGGGTAGACCCTGGGGAAGGCTGTATGTTGCTGCATAAGGACAGCTGGGCACAGTTCACATTGGTGCACATTCTGGAACTCAGGAATTTGGGGTGATTTCTCAGATTAGGATCCTAACTTCTTTAGAAGCCTCTACAAATTGCCTACAAAAGCAGAGATGCAGGTGACAGGCTCTCCAGCTGGTGTGTCCACAGGTTCTGAGGCCCCTCTCCCTGGTGAAGGTGCTGTGCTAGCTCCGCGAGGGAGTGGTGGCTGCCTGTCATAACCATCCACACCCCCATGGCCCAGCGCACCAACCTTTAACTCTAAGTTAAAAGAGCCTGTCACCCTAGCTGGTTTTGTTCAGTGGCTAGAGCGTCAGCCTGCAGACTGAAGGTCCCAGGTTCGATTCCAGTCATGGGCACATGCCCCGGTTATGGACTCGATCCCCAGTAGGGGCCGTGCAGGAGGCAGCCAATCAATGAGTCTCATCATTGATGTGTCTCTCTCTCTCCCTCTCTCTGAAATCAATTATTTCGCCAGACCTCACCTTCTCCTGCACAGAAAGCCTCTCAGTTCCTCGCCCCGTCCCACCCCCTGTGGAGGCAGTCTGTGTGGTGATGAGAAAACACCAGGGAGGGTTGGAAGTGCTGCTGGGCAGGCTCTGAGTTCCGCAGCCTCCCCTCTGGGGATTGAGAAGTGTCTGCTCTCAGAAGGCAGATGGGGGCTGGCACCCCTGGGGACTGCCCCTCCACCCTCCATCCCTGGCAGCACCTCTCCCTGCACTCCTCCCACCTCTTAGCACCACAATCCCTAAGGCTGAGACTCCGTTAAACTTCCTGGGGAGAGCCCGAGAATGGACAGGCCTCCATGAAGGTGCATGAGTAGCTCACTCAAAGCTGCTCCATGGACCTGCGTTCCAAATGGGTAGCACACCCAGCCTGGCCCTCCCCTGCTCTCGCCTCCTAAGACCTGCGCCCTGTCCCCTGATACCTGCTTCCCCATCCCACCCACCCACAGATGTGCATGCCTGTACATATGTGCTACACACACACACACACACACACACACACAAAATCAGGACCAGTCTCTAGCCCTGTGTGCTCTTCAGGGCCCCAGGCTGAACATCCAGCCCCTCTAGAAACCTGTGACCCAGCTCTCTTCTTTCCTTCCCACCCTGGTTGCAGTATTCCTATGAAGGGATGGAGATCAACAACCTGCCCGTGGAGTTGATGGTCGTGTGGAACGGGCACTTCAACATCGACAACCCAGCTCAGAACAGAGGTGTGCAAGATGGCCTGGGTGTAGGGGTGAAGGGGAGAGCTACTCTGCACTCGTGGGCAGGTGTCATTCATCCCCCACCCTCTGGCCTGAGCCCGCCCTCCACAGCCTCTCCTCCATCCCCACTGCTCTGTGACTTGTTGGGCACAGGCTCAGCATGGGCAGGTGGCCCCTGGGAGAGGAGCAGTGAGCAGGGCTGATTGGAGGGAGACTGGCCTTCCCAGTCTAGAACCATCACCAAAGGGAGGGTCTGCACTCCTTGCCACACTCCCTCCCCCTCGCAGCCTGATCCCAGCCCACTCTCGCCCTTTGCCTGCAGTTCACCTCTATAAGTGCGGAGCCATGCGTGAGAGCTGCGGCCTGTGCCTCAAGGCGGACCCTGACTTCGAGTGCGGCTGGTGCCAGGTCCAGGGCCAGTGCACCCTGCGGCAGCACTGCCCCATCCACGAGAGCCAGTGGCTGGAGCTGGCAGGCCCCAACAGCAAGTGCACGAACCCCCGAATCATGGAGGTAAGCCACTGTCCAAGGGTCCTGCCTGGGGCTGGGCCTGAGGCCATGCCTGGCCAAGGGAAGGCGAGAGCAGAGAGGGGCTCCACTGTCCAGTTGGAGTCTCCATGGAAGCTGTGTCAGAAAGGACTCGAAGTCCTCGCCCCCTTTCCTTTGTCTCTAAGAGTCTCTCTTGGTGACAAAGCCATGACACTCGATCAGTGGCAGGCTCATCAAGCAGTGGACCCATGACAGAGGCTGTGTGGGTGGGGGTCAAGGGTTTGAGTCCTGGCTCTGTAGGCTAATTGCTGGGTGGCTCAAGGCTAATTCATCACTGTCTCTGTGCCTCAGCTTGCTCACCTGTGCAATGGGTCTGGTTGACCAGCTATCTCATAGTGGAGTTATAAGGATGGTATGAGCAAATCTATGCCCAGCCTACAGGGATCTTCTCATCTTCCTTCTCCTGTTCATCATTAAAATCACTGCTGTCCATGGTTAAGCCAGGGAGTCACTGCCCCTGAGGTTCAGTTAGGTCGCCCTGTGTCTTCACCTCCCCACTCCACATTCCAGCCACCCCTCTGTACCCCCTACCCAGAGCCCTTAACAAGAAACAACCTTGGCAGGTGTGACTAACAGCGTGTCTGGAAAAAATGGTGGGGTTGGCTTTCTTCTTGGCCTGAGACCAAGAAAATTGCAGGGAGGAGATGGCAAATTAACCAAATTTTCCTGAGATGGAGGCTATTCACTGGCTCCATCCTGGCATCGGCCCTCCCAGAACCCAGGGAACCAATGGATGGGCCAGAGATTAAACTCCTTTCTCAAGATGACAAGCTGGGGCTGGAAGATCATGCAGCTGCTGCCAGATGCCAGCTGCACTTTGAGGACTGCCTAAGCAGGCATTTGAGAAGAACATGGACTTCCTCTTCCTGACTCCCTCTATCTGCCCACCTCCCTCACACAGAGATGGGTCTCTGTCTCCAAAGAGCCTTTGTTTCCAATGCAAGGAGAACACGCATGTGCAAACCCTCACACTCATGTGCACGCTTATTCACAGACAAGCAAGCCTGCATGTGTAAGAAGCAGGAAGTATCTTGAGTTTTGTAGGTGAACAGCCTCCCCCTGGCAAAGCTGCCACCCTGGGGCACCCCAGCTTAGTTTCCCTTTCCCACCTTTCACTGTCCCCCCAAATGGGACCCCCACTTGTGGACCTCAAAGGGTGGAGAGAGCAGGACCTACTAAGAAGTGACCTATCTGAGCTCTTTCTTTCCATTGTGATCCCCTTGACATTGGCCAGGATCCAGGCGCTGATGTTCAGAGGCCCCTGGAATGGGAAATGCGCCTTTCTCTGTCTATCAAATGCCAAGAAAGGCTGGCACGAATGTCTCTGCCACTAAGGTTTCTACTGTGGGATGCCACAGCTAGACCGTGTGAACTGGATGGAGCCCTCCCTCAAAGCAGGCCCTTGGTTGTTGGAACTTAACATTCCAATCACAGGTTTTAACACCAAAGGTGACATCTTCGGAGAGAAAGCTAGACATTTCGGCCAGTGTATGAGGCTGAAGTCTAATTAAACAAATATCCCTTAGAAACCAAGTCAAACAGTGAAGGTAAAGGAGTTGTGACAAGTGCTCTGCTAACTCCAAGAAGATGCTTGGTGAGTTTGAGTTTGCAGTACAATTACAACTCCAGAAACAACGATGCTGCTGCTGCAAAGTCCACAGGAGAAGTGAGACGCTGTCCTTGCTCTCAGAGGCTCCGGCTCTGAAGAGGAAGCGGGTGGGGGATGGAAAGATGGGAATTAGACACAAATGTTACCACGAAAGGAACACAAAGAAGGTGCCTTACAATTTCTTTTGGGGGGAGGGGAGGAGACAAGAAAAGGATAAGAAGAGAGAATATCTGGTTATGGAAAGTGACCTTAGAGAGGGTCTCAGTTCCCATAGTGTGGAGGGCTGTGGGTTCACAGGAGGGTTACTCGTGTAGCTGGAGAGTGCAACCAACACAAGCAAATGCCCAAATGCTTTAATCCCCATTTTCAATGAATTACCCAGTAATGTTGAGGATCACGTTCCACTCCCTCTTCTATGAAATAGGGAAATGAATGAGGGTCTTTGATCACTGCTCCTGAAACCACACCCAAACCGGGACTGCTCTTCCAGAGCTCCTGCCCACTGGCACTGCCAGATCCGGATGCCCTGGGGCACTTGGACACAGCTCAGGAATTGGGCAGAGGTGGGAAGCGCCGTTCCTTGGCCCATCAGCAAGGGGGTGATGGTTTCGTCTTGGTGCCTGCCAAATCACCATGCTTCCTCCCTCCAGATAATCCCAGTGACAGGCCCCCGGGAAGGGGGCACCAAGGTCACTATCCGAGGAGAGAACCTGGGCCTGGAATTCCGCGATATCGCCTCCTACGTCAAGGTGGCCGGCGTGGAGTGCAGCCCCTTGGTAGATGGCTACATCCCTGCCGAACAGTAAGTGGACATGACCTAAGACACAGACAGGTACTGGAAGGGAAGGAAGATAAGCCAACAACAAGTGGTCTTAAAGCTTATGGAGGTAAAAGGAGAATGCCCTTAACATTCTAGGGTGCTGAGGTGGGACTCCCACACCTGGACCAGCCAGCTGCCATATTGGAGGAAGTGTAGAAAGGGGGAAAGGCTGGGAGAGAAGTGATTGTTACCCCTTGGGCTGTGGGGGTGAGTAGGAGTGAGACAGAGCAAAGTTAAAATCTGCAAGAGAAGTGTGAGTTCAATTGCTTACCCCAACTCCCTCTGCTGTCCCTACCTCCCCTTGCATGTCCTGCCCCGATTAGAGTAGAAAGGAATCTTGTGCTACCCGGTATGGAGATGAAAATGAAACTCCACACGCCCTGGCAGGCCTGTGGGTACTTTGGATAGTTAATTTCTCTTTGTGAAATCTGCTGGTCCACTGAGAGGGTCATTCAACAACCTACCTGGCCTCTAACCAACTGGTGGAGGAGGTTTGCAAGTCATATATTGCCTTGTAAATAAGTAAACACAATTTTCCAGCCCAGCAAACCCAACCATGAAATCTTACCAGCACAATAGAATCTATTTATACCATCTTTGCTGCCCCTCTGGAGTGAAACCTTGCCACCTGTCCTGTGGGCATAAGTTGCTGACTCTTTGCAAGGCCTCCCTGAGCTAGGTCAGTGCCCTTTATGGTTCTGCTTACTGGATCCTGCCCGGATTCAGTGGTTCTGGAACCATCAGTACCACCACCCTCAGTTCCTCCTAAGTTCCATCTGGTCTTCCTAAAGTGCTCAGAGTAGATGAGATCATTGAAGGTTCCACACTTGGTAGCACTCACCTGCCTAGTCCATCATCACTTATTTATCTGAAGATCATTCTGTGGCTCTTTCAACTTTCTCAGTTCTTGCTAGGACCAAACTGGCTGCTACTATATAGCGAGGTTTGGGAAACTCTGAAATGCCCTACTTGGGACCTGACATTAAAAATATTATAAAGCCCTGGCTGTTTTGCTCAGTGGTTAGAACGTCAGCCCTCGGACCAAATCAATGTGTCTCTCTCATGTGGATCTCTCTCTCTCTCTCTCTCTCTTTCTCTCTCCCCTCTCCCTCCTCCCTTCTTTCCACTCTCTAGAAATCAATGGAAAAAATATCCTCAGGTGAGGATTTGAAAAAAAATTAATACATTAAAGCCACATTATTGAAGTATTGTGGTACTAGTTAGATCAGTAGAATCAGATAAAACACCCAAAAAATAATCCTGATGTATAAATATGTAGTATGTAATAAAAGTGACATTTCAAATCTTCAAGGAAAAGAAAGATCATTCAGTAAGTGGTGCTGGTTAACTCCCTGAAAAAAAACAAACAGATCCTTACTTTACTTTATAATCTAAAATAAATTCCAAATTCCAGACAGATTAAAAAGTAAGTGTAAAAATGAAACTGTGAAAGGATCACAGGAAAACCAGGTGAGAATTTATCTAATTTTAAGAAAAGAAAGCTGTTCTAAGTATAACTGCAAAAGAAAATTATAAAGGGAAAGATTAGAAGATTTGAGTAATAAGACTTAAAGCTCGTGCCTCAAAAATCATTGTAAGCAGAATGAAAATGTGAATGATAGACTGGGTATATGTTTATATCCTATTACAGTTAAGAGATGGTTTTATAAATAAATATTAAAGAGGTTTTACAAATAAAAGCCAAATATCACAAAATGAGCAAAGAGCATGCAAAAGTCATATAAAAATGTTTAACATCAGTAGTAATAATGAAATGCAAATTAAAACAACAAGGAACAATGTTTGAAAGCCAATGCCCAGAGCAAATGAGAGGCACGACAAATAGCATATTCCTACATTCTTGTCGGGAAGGTAGATTAGGATGAACTTTCTGGAAAGCAGTGTGGAAATGTGAGTCAAAAGTCTTTAGCCTGGCCATATTACTTCTGGACCTTTCCCTTCATAACCAGAATGCACAAATATTTATTTGCATGAATGCTTATTTTGGCCTTATTTATAATAGTAAAAATGGAGAGGCAGTTTGTGTGTTTGAAAATATGGAATTAATCAACTCAATAAACTCTTTTATATGTATAGGACAGTCAACTACAGAGCCACTAAGTCTGATACTGTGGGAGAATCATGACCAGGAATGCACTCGAGGTCTATTAAGGGAGAACACAGGTTACCAAGCAGAATGCAGTTTCTAATTAATTTTATGAAAGAAAATCCATGTGTACAGTGAATATTCCTGGGTGAGGTAGTTGTGGGGGGCAGTATATATATGGCAAGTGCTTTTATGTACTTTCTATTTTTGACACTGAACATGTATTGATTATGTTACCTTCACAGAAGGGCATATATTTTTGCTGGACTCTCACCCAGAAGTTCTTTCTAAGACAAGCACAGAACCCAGGAGCTATAAAGTGAAAGAACAAGCAATGAACCACACAGCCACGTTTAAACTTTAGGCTTTTGGGTGCCAAAAGGCATCATAAAATTGAAGCAGAGGTGACCAATGGAGAGAAGAGAATGTAAAACTTATTACAGACTAAAGTTAATGCTCCCAGCTCAGCAGCTCCTACAGAAGGGCAATCCATTTGAAAATGAAGACAGGGCTTTGGACAAGTCCAAGGAAAGGCTATGCAAGATTAACACACACGCATGTGTGAAAACATGTGCACACTCACTAGTAAGCAGGGAAATGGATGATGGTACAGTCACATGTGAAACACTGTGAAGCTGTCGAGGGCAGAGTTGTGTGAACAGTGACATGAACGAAGCCCATGCTGTATTGTTGAGTCAAAAGACAGGTTAGAACAGCGGATAATTAGGTTTCACTTTTATTTTTTAAAACATGAATATGTTTCATTTTATATACACTGTATATGTATGTTTGTATATAGCTGTGTGTGCATATATATAAGATTTTGTTTAATGCGTGTGCATATATCAAACATAAATATACATACATGCATGTATGTATGTGCGTATGTATATATGTGCAAATATATATAGTTGGGCAAGTTGACTAACTTTGCTGTGCCTCATTTGTAAAATGAAAATTATATATTTTCTCATTTGTAAAATGGAAATTACATATATATATAATTTATACACACACACACACATATATATATATATATATATATATATATATATATATGCACACAGGTCTAGTAAAAGGCCTGGGAGACTATATACCAAACTTGTATAGAGGTTAGGAATTAAAAAAAGGGACGCTACTTTTCTATTGGCACACTTCTGCACTATCTCATTCTCAAAGGGTATGAAAAGGGAAAAATGTATGATTCCTCCCAACCACAACATTCACGTCTGTTGACCTTCCAGGCCCCTGTCTGGGGCTGGGAGCAGAGAGCCCTTGGTCAGGCAGGCCATGAGTTCCTACAAGGACCTGAAAACCTTAGGTCTACTCCATGGCTCCTGTCTGGTTTGCTGTGGGTCCTTGGCTAAGTCACTGTACCGCTCTGGTCCTGCCAGCTCTATCAGCTAAGCTGCTTGGCTAAAATTCACAGTAATTCATAATTGAGTGGATAATTCATGAATTAGAAACTGAGTGTTGGGTCAGAACCCTCCCCTAGGCTCCCCACTTTATAGAGGGCCTCCAGGGGACCCCTGAAGATCATGTTTCCTCATTTCCTGAGAACCCAGCAAGACCCCTGCAGGAAGGAACCTGGGGTGTCTTTCACCTCCTCTCCTGCCCATCCCTGAGATCCTACTGCAGAGAATGGGGCCAGGGGCCATGGCTGGGAGTCCTGTGACTGTCCTGTGACCCAGGAGGTCTGTCCTCTCCTCCCTGCAGGATCGTGTGTGAGATGGGGGAGGCCAAGCCCAGCCAGCATGCCGGCTTCGTGGAAATCTGTGTGGCCGTGTGTCGGCCTGAGTTCATGGCCCGGTCCTCACAGCTCTACTACTTCATGGTGAGTCCTGGCCACCAGCGTCCTGGCCAATCACAGGCCACAGACCTCATTACCATGTTCACTGGCCCGTCTAGACCTCTGCAGGCAAACCCAGGCAGCACCGGGGAAGATGCTCTGGCCCCAGCTCCAGCATCCCCTGCTGAGGGGCAGTGTGGCATGGAAGGTGAGAGTGTGGTCCTGCATCAGGACTCCGGGATTTGAGCACTGTCCCTGCCACCTTACTGAGTTAACCTGGGCAAGTTGCTTAACCTTTCCGTGTCTTGATGTCTTCATTTCTAAAACAGAATGATAACAATAGCATCTACCCCAAGGTACAGTGGTGAAAATGACATAAAGTAGATGTACCACTTCTAGAATCAATTCCTTTATGATTTCTGCATTTGCTGCCTGGGCTCCTGTGCCCTGCCCTGTACACTGGCACCCAGCACTTCCATCCCACCATTCTCACTCGTCCTAGCTTCCCCACTCTCTACCATCCCTGTCCCGTGACTTCCTGAACCCACTTCGTTATCCCACATCTCACCTGCACCCCGCTCTGCCTTCCTCTGCCCACACCATTGCCTTTCCCACTCTAACATCCCTTACCCCTCCTCTCCCTCCTGTGGCCTTCACCCAGCCCTCCCCTCCATCCAGCCTGGACCCTCCCTGGCCCTGCACAGCTGCCTGGCCAGCACCTGCCCATCCTGGGTGAGGGGTTCTGTGATGACAGGGATGCTGGAGACCTGAGCACAGCTCCTGCCGCACATGCCTCATCACTTTCCAACCTGTTTGACCACCCAGGTAACCTCTCAGGTTAATGACAACTGTGAGGGCATAATTTCCTCATGATGCTGAGCTGCTTTGGGAAGCTGGAAACCTGAGTGATGGATTTTATGTCTGAGCATTAAATGACATGAAATTTGTCATGGGGGTGCAGTGTTCTCCTTCCTTCCTTCCTTCCTTCCTTCCTTCCTTCCTTCCTTCCTTCCTTCCTTCCTTCCTTCCTTCCTTCCTGTTCCTTCCTTCTCTTTCATCTACCTTCCTCCTCCTCTTATTTCTCCATTCAACTAACAACTGTTTATCACCCTGTACAATACCTCTCACAAGGTATTTATTTGAGAGATGCCTACTTAGTTGCTTGAATTTTATAATAATAATAATTTGGTGGCCCTGGTCTGTGATGACCAGCCACCGCACAGCCCCTCCAAGGGAGGCACAGTCTGTGGATGGACTGAAACAGAAGACTTGTGTGTACATATGAATGGGAGCGGCCTGCCTTGGAGGACAGTGCACAGATGCCTTCCTGCCTGGGCCATGCTCTGTGCTCCCCCCACTCTGCTCTAAAAACCAACTGCCCTGTGAACAGCTGGCTGTCACTAAACACACATAGAAACTCAGGGAGAAGAACACGCATGTAATGATCTAATGAGGGTGCAGTTTCACCCATTTGTTTCAGGTTTGAACCCTGCCTTCTGAAAGGATTTTAGGGAATTTCAAGTTAAAACCAATACACTTTGAGACAAGTGATAAATATACATATGTTCATATAGAACGTATACACGTATGTTGCATAATATATATATATATATATATATATATATATATACTTATGACATACAGAAATATGTACTATTCCAGCAGAGTTGAGATAATGAGAGGGAGAGAGAGAAAGAGGGATTGAGACAGAAAGTCAGAGACAACCTCAGCAGGGATTGAGGGGTATAGCCTGGCACCCCAGCATAGGGAGTGAAGTCTGGCTCTGAAGTGAGCTGGCAGTGTGGTGCAAGGGAGGCCGCTGCTGCACGGCCATAGCAAGCACTGAACTTACTCGGCTGCTCCGCACAGTCCTTGCCCTGAGGTCCCCTGGCAGTGACGAAGTGCACGGTGCCAGGACCAGCACTACCTCACTAAGCAGCTGCGTCCTTTGGGCCTTGGCTGCCCTGCCCTGTCTCCAGCCAGGCCTCCACCTCTGTGACCAGCTCAAAGGCCACTGCCCCTAAACGTCCTGCCGTCACCTCCCATGGCCCACCCAGGCCGTCAGTTCCACAGAGAGGGTGTCACCCGCACTTGCCCATTTCTGCCCGAGGCCTGTCACCCAGGCCCACAGTGTGGATGTGACTCGGCTTCTTCTCCTTCTGCTCCATCACCATGTCCTGGAGTCTCACTTTTCCCTTTCCGCATACCACCACAAGGGCCACCTTAAATCCTTGCCTCTGTCTGAACCCCTTCTAATCCATCCACCATGGTGGAGTACCGTTTTCAGTACGTCAGCCCTGCCTCATGAAGCACTCAGGGATCCCACTGCCTCTAGCTGTCTCCCATGTTCCTTGGTCGGGCCGCCCGGCCTAACCAACTAACTGCTCCAGGCTTTGTGTGGTTGGACCCCCTTGCCTTCTCCGTCTCCTCCCCTGCATTGCTCTAAGCCACATCCTCCCATTCTTTCTGCTCATGACCCAGTCCTCATCCCTCTCCTGGGCGGGTGCCCTGCCCCCTGGGACCTGGCATCCACCTTCACTGGCCTTGGTGTTGCCCCCTGGGGCCCTGCCCCTTTGTCAGCCCAGCCAGTCTGTGCAGATGAAGCCCAGGCTGTTGATTTTTTTGCCAGCTGCTGGGGTGCTTTAAGCGAAAGGTTCTGGAGCCCCCAAGCTAAATCACACCCTGCATCTGGGCACAAAGCTGCCTGGGGGACTCTCGCTGCAGCTGGGCTGAGGACCACGGGCCTAGGAGTAGTGTTTTTTGAGTAGCCGCCACGTGCCTGCTGATATCTGCTTCCAGGCTCAATTCTCATAACATCTCTGTGGTAGATGCTCCAGAGCCCTTTCTGCTCCCAGGGAAAGTCCATCTTGCCTGCTTGATGGTTCCTACCTGGAGCAGGATGCGGCTGGGTGACGGATATAAGACGAGGCTCCATGGAAGGAGCCCGTGGAAAGGCAGGATCTGCACAAGGCAGAATAGTTTTCTGTGTGGCTGCTGAGTAGGGGGAGGCTGTCCCTGGGATAAGGGATGACAAGGAAATGCACCAGAAGGTGGGAGCAGAGGGAGGGAGAGAGGAGGGGTGAGGGGGGGAGAAGAGGTGGGCAGAAAGGACAGTCAGGAGGGAGGAGAGTTGCTGCCAGCAGGTAAAAGCATTGGCCCAGTGGGTCCCTGGGACTTGAACATTTGCGTCACTTTTCTATTAGAGGGGCGTCTCTGAAGAACTGCCCTGCGCTACATGTTCCCTGGGGAAGACTTTCAAGGAGGAGGAATGGTGTAGGGACCCATCTCCTCCCCAGACTCCACCTTTTAATTAAGGGCCCAGTTGTTGGGGCCTCTCCACAGAGCTTCTGCGGTTCAGAGAGGGAATGGGGGGTGAGGGTGGTAGAGGGCCCATGAATCTCACCAGGAAGTTAGGAAGAGACAGAAAGGCCCTCCTCATGCTCCCTGGCACCTCAGAGCATCTTGTAGGTGGAACAGCCTGGGCCCCACAGGAAGTCTGTAGCTCCTCTGGAGACTGGATTCTGCCAGGAGGCCTCTTCCCAGGGCCGAGGTGGGGGTCAGTTTCAGGTCTCCCTCAGTTTCCCTCCACAAATCAGGCCAGACTTGGTGACACATGTTGGCCTTGTCACAAGTCCAGTCTTTAGAGATCTCCCTGGAAAGAGTGTGTTTCCCTCCCCCGACCTCCCTCCTGGTGAGTGAAGAGGTGGCAAGTGAGGTAGGACTGATTACCCTGCATGCCTCCCGGTGAAATATCTATGAAGCTCGTCCTGAATGATTAATAGCTTCTCACAGCTTTAAAACACAAGGCATCTGCATCTCTATGCTTTCCTCTCCCTGCTCCCTGGTTTCCTGCAAAAGCCAGCAGGGGTTACTCACTTCTACCCATTCCAAGTTCCCCACCCACAGGCTTCCAGGGAGCCTGTTCTCCCTTCATCCCATCTATCCTAACTTCCCTGGTTTTGATTTTATCTCTGGCATCCACCAACCCTCCTTGCCTTGCAGCTCCTGGGGGCGCGTGCACACACACACACACAGTCACAGTCAGTGGGACCTCCTTTTACAGACAATGGGGACAAAGAAACCATTTGTGAGAGGTGACACGGAGTTATAGAAAACATCAGGCACCTTTGAGATAACCACTTTTTGACCCAGCTCCCTGATATTGTGATCAAAGAGGGTAAGTGTCTTGTCCTAGGCCGAACAGCATGATCTAGGCAGAACAGAGAAAGGAAAACTCTTTCCACATGTCCCTGCTACCCTGTCCAGGTCTCTGGCTGAGCCAGTGGCGGAGGCAAAATAAAGCGTTCCTGGGTTTGGTGGGTGCTGTGGGGATGCCAGGCCCAGGACCTGCAGGGACTGGTGAGCAGAGCGCTGGGTCGGACATGGAGTGCAGCCGTCAGCGTGCATCCCTGAGCTTTTAATTGGGCATCACCTGCCAGGCCCAGAGCTGTAGGCCTCTCTTCTCTGGTTATGGATTCAGGCCTCTCTGTGAGGAGGCTGCCTGCCAGCTCCTCCGAGGGAGCGGAGTGGGTTCAACTTTTGGTGCAGAATTCTTTGAGAGGGCAGGGAGTGGGGGCCAAGGGAGAAGGAAATCTTCATTTAAATGCAGATACAGGCTTCTCACCTGGGACTGAAGAAAGTTTTTCCATTAAAATGCTAATGAAAGAACACACTGCAACTCCAAATCCTCAGCCACTACCACCCCACTTGCCAATTGGACTCTACTCAGTCGCTGACCAGTCTTTGCCCTCCCCCACACACACCTCGTTTCCCTGGGGCCCTCACATCCTGTTGCTCCAGCCCTGGGTGCTTTGGGCTGAGTCTGAGAGATCTGTGGAAGGGGCAGATCACCTTCTGAAAGCAAATGAGATTGGAGACCCGAGGCGGGTGGAGAACTGGAGTTCTGGAACCATCAGACAGATCTCAGTTGTGCCACTTTTCAGCTGTGCAACCTTGGAAACTACCTAACGTCTCTGAATCTCTTCTCTAAGATGGTTGATAATACACATCTTGTAGGATTGATTACCCGTTTGATCCAATAACTGAGTGATCCAATTATTTATATATTTTAATATATTTATTTATATATATGGAACTATAAAGCCTGCCACTTAAAAAGTCAGTATATAGCAACTATTATTAATATTATTACTACTAGAGGCCCAGTGCACGAAATTCGTGCACTCGGGAGTGGGGAGGGTCCCTCAGCCCAGCCTGTGCCCTCTCGCAGTCCGGGAGCTAAGCCTTCCTCTTTAGGGCGATTGATCAGGGAGCCCCCTTCTGCCCCTCCCCCATCGATCACCCCGCTGGCCGGTGGCTTGGCCTGGGCCTCCCTCTGTGGGCGGTCGTGGGGCCATGGCACCACCACCCCCCGCCCCCCCCAATCACATCGCACCTGGCTTGGCTGGCCTGGCACCAGTGCATGCCACAGCGTGGTCATCTGAACGGTCGTTCTGCTGTTCAGTCACTCAGTTGATTTGCATATTACACTTTTATTATTATAGATTATTAATATAGAGATGCAAACTCCAGGACCAGATATTGCCTATCCACACAAGCCTAAAAAAACTGTGCAGGCTCTCTGGGATGCCACCATGTACGGATTCCAGAAGGTGGCCTGGGGCATGGGAGCTGCCTCAGGCCTGCACGGAGCCTCCAAAGCCCATCCCAGTTGTGTCTCAGGCCAGATCCTCTCCTACACAGACGCTGACTCTCTCAGACCTGAAGCCCAGCCAAGGGCCCAGGTCCGGAGGCACCCAGGTGACCATCACCGGCACCAACCTGAACGCGGGCAGCAATGTGGTGGTGCTGTTCGGGAAGCAGCCCTGCCTCTTCCACAGGTAAGCACAGGGCAGACTTTGGGGTGCGCAGCCAAGCAGCAGGCTTCCCCAGGCTAACCTCTAGAATGGCTGCCACCTCCCTGGAAAGTGGTGTTCCCTTCGGGACAGCGCTTTCTGGGTACACCTGGCTGTGGATGTTTGGCTCAGTCTGGAGACCTGCCAGCCACCCTACCCATGGATAGGCCCTTGTGCTGTTGCCCACCATTTCACCCTGGTGTCCCATACTGCCTACTGGCAGAACCCTGGGGTTCCACAAGACACGATTTGGAATCTAGAGTCCCTTCCCTGGGGTTAGCTTCTCACAGGCTGCTTGCAGAGCCCGCGGGGACTGCTGAGAGCTGGCAGAGGCAGCTACCCCAGCTCGCTCGACTGTATCTCCAAAGGCAGCTGGCTTTCTCTCCCCTGGTCCCACCATCCAGCCCCAGAAGGGCCTGCCTTTCCTGAGCCAGGAGCCTGGGGGACAGGGAGGTGGGAGGTGTGTCTAGTGAAGGACTCTATGAGATATGGCCGGTCCCCCGCAGGAGAGACGTTCTGCAGAGAGAGGTTCCCAGAAGGGAGCTATGCTCAGGGCCCTGACAGACCCGGCCAGGCCTTGCATGAGTGATGTTAACGAAAAGCGCATGGTGACACTTGTTGGCCTGGTGAAGCCAGTTCATTGAGGACTGTTGCAGCAGTGTCAAGCTATCACAATAGAGGAGGGAGATGGGGCTCAGCTCCCCACACAGCAGAGGGAAGGGTCATCAGGCGGAAAATTACTAAGAGGAAAGATTAAAGGTAGGGTGATCCTTACTAAACCAACATAACAGGATTCTTGCTGAAGGCTGGCCAGGGTGATCAGATATCAGGGGTGAAGGATGAGAAATTTTATCAGATAGATAGCAAGGGTTGGGGGATTCTTGCTAAGCTGTCTTAGCAGGATTCTAGTTAAGAGTGGGGCTAGGCAGGTTTGAAGACAAGGCCCAAGGATGAGGCAGAAAGAGGGCTCAGGAGAGCCTGTCTTTGTCAGTCGTTCCCAGAGGTTTATGTCTGAGGGAGTGCTCACCATTGCCTCTGAGGGGCCTGACACATGGGTCTGGAGGTGAGAAGGCGCTGATCCGGGACCACCACTGTCCTGGACCCCAGGAACCCCAGTTCCATGTTTTCCCTCCCTCCAGGCGCTCCTCATCCTACATCGTCTGCAACACCACATCCTCAGAGGAGGTGCTGGCGATGGAAGTGACGGTGCAAGTGGACAGGGCCAAGATCCACCAGGACCTGGTCTTCCAGTACATGGAGGACCCCACCATCGTGCGGATTGAGCCAGAGTGGAGCATCGTCAGGTAGGCCCTGCCCAACCTCGCTTTCCTTCCTCGACTCTCAAACGCCAAAGAGAGTTCTGGGGACCAAGTCCTGCTTTGGGGACTGATGAACTGGAGTTGGCTCCCCCCTTCCCCTGAGAGCACCTCTATGCAGGACCTGGTGGCCAGGCTCTGACCAACAAGAGCCCTCAGCCTCTCATTTGAGGATGGGTGGTGCACCTGGAGGCCATGATCCCATCTCACAGTGACTGTCAGGGGAGGTGTCAGTCCTACTCCTTAAACCTCACTTCTGGCAAATAGGGACAGTAATTCAAGTCCTGCAAGGAGTGCAGGAAGAAGAGTAAGGTCTGGTCCAGCTTCTTCTTGGTCTGCTCTGGAAGGAAAGCACATCCCGACCTCTGGGGTTTGGTGAGGAGGTCCATCCTCTGCTTCTGCGGCCTCCTGTGTCTCCGCAGCCATGACCTCTCACTGCCTGCTGGCTTTGTCCTTCCCTCTGCTGCACACTCCCCCAGGGCAGGGACCTGGTCTTGATTCCCGGACCTGGCCTTGATTCCACAGGAGTATACAGAACATGTTTCTTAGACGAGGGAGCCAGGCATGATGCTGCTCCAGAAAGGCCCTCTGGTGCAGTCTCGTGCTCAGCCATTCACAAGCTGACTTGGATCAGTTGCATCATTTCCCAAGGTCTGCACCTCTTGCACAACTCACCTGGGCTTTGGAAACCCCAGGACCTGAGTCTCCTTCAGCCCTGGCTTGGTGGCGCCTGGAGTGGGGGTTCACACCACAGGAAGGAACTTCAGGCAGGCAGCATGGGTCTGCTTTGCCAGGCCCTGCAAGAGGGCATCCTGACCGCAAGGCCCCTGGTGGCAGTGTGGAACTGGCTATACCAGGGGCCACGTGGGGAGTGGAATAGGGCTTGGGTCAACCCAGCTCCACTGTTTACCACCAAGTGACCCTAGGAGTTACTTAACCTCCCTCTGAGGGCGGCTGAGAGGACTAAGGGGTACAGATGCACAGCATGCTGCCTGGCTCAGCTCCTTCTTCCTCCCTCGCCCTCGATCCTCGGCCCTCCCACTGTCTGTCAGGGGTCAGCGGGGAGTGGAGGCATGAAGTTGTGGTCTCCACAAGCTGAGGCAGGAGTCAGAGACCAGTTCAGTCCAGAGAACAATCCTTGAAACCAGGCGTTAGCAAACTCCAGCATGGAAGCCAAATCTGGCTGTCCAAATCTGGCTTTTGAAATAAAGTTTTATTGGAACACAGCCATGCTCCTTTGTATATGTTTTGTCTATAGCTGCTTTCTCACCACAACAACAGAACTGAGGAACTGTGGCAGACCACACGGCCTGGGAAGCCGGCAGTATTTAGTCTCTGGCCCTTTACAGAAAGAGTTTGCCATCCCCAGCCTTACACCCAAGGAAAGGCAGCATTTCTGACATGAGACTTGGTTGTTCTTATCAATTTACTCTCTAAGGACCAAACCTAATAAGTTTTAGCCATGATCTTAAGCAGATGCAGCCTATAAGGCACAGAGAGGGGACATAGCCTGTAAAAAGTGACTCCAGGGTTTGCCCCCAGGGCCTGGTGAGTTGGGGGAGTTGGCATAGCCCCCTGTGCCTAAGACAAACTCTGCAACCCCCTGAGGAATTCTCAGCCTGATTTAAGTCAGTGCTTCCTCATGTCACCATCACAGATACAGAGGTGCCATCCTTCCTGCTGTCATCAACGGGGGTGGATCACGGACCTGCATCCACCAGCGGCTTCAGGGTTTTGCTGCAGTTAAAGTCCACACTGGGGTGTGCTCTGCAGACTTCCTGCCTCTGCATTGCTTGCATCCTGGGCTACTGAGGAACAGTGACGGGGGACATTGGATAAATGTGTTTTGAATTGATTGCGAAGATCAGGAGATGGCTGGATATCAGAAGCTCAAACGCTGCCCTGGGTTTCATGGGAATCTTCCTGCACACGTGTGTGTGTGTGTGTGTGTGTGTGTGTGTGTGCAGGCATGTGTGTGAGTGTTGGGGGCAGGTGGAGGCGACAGAAAGCAAGGGAAGTTACTGGGAGAGTAAAGAAGGGCAGGAGGCTAGAGGGTAGAAATGAATGGGTGTCTAGGGTTCTGTACCCACCATGCTTATAACTCCTTAACTGTTGTAGGTAGTAGGATTCTTCTTAAAGATACTCCCTTGGTTGTGGGAAAGGTGACTCCTCCCTGTCCTGTGAGTTGTCCCCAAAGAAGATAGCCCCCCCCCCCATGTCAGCTTCTTAGCCACCCAAAATGAGGGCACTGACACCCAGGCTGCCTTGTAAAGCTGCACAAAGTGAACCTCCTGACCCCCCACCCATCCTCCTCCTCTGGTGGACACTGGGGTGTGGGAGACTGAGCCCGGGAGCATGTCACCTTTGCATTCTGAGAGGAAGCTCCCGAGTGTCTGCGCCTCTGCCTTCCCCAGATCTAAGCCGGCTGAAGCCTCTACCGTGGCAATTGGTGGTATGGTTGCCCTGGGAGGGAGGCTGTGCTCAGGCCCTGGAGTCTAGTCCACTAGGCCAAGGGCACTGTGGAAAATTTTCTGAGACTGGTGAAAGCTGGAGGAGGAGACCCCAGGGGGCTGCAGAGGAGCAGCTGGTTGGAGGCTGGAGGCCTCGGGGAGCCAAGAGGGCCGAGCGGCAGACCCGGCCTCCACATGGTGTCCGTGCCCCAAATGAGCTCAGCGCAGGATGGCCACAGACATCTGGTCATCAGTGTCTTTGCCTTGGCTGCCGAGAGCTCCTCCTGGTTATTACGCAGTCAGCTCGTCAGCCTTGTCCCCATGAAAGTTGTCATGCCGACTGGCTACCATTGTCTTTAATGTCAAGGCACAGCCAGAGTGGTTATATCATCGTCATCGCTGAGTGCCATTGCTGATCTTATCCCTGTGCTCACACCCTCCTTCTCTCTTCCCGGGCAGTGGGAACACACCCATCACCGTGTGGGGGACTCACCTGAACCTCATCCAGAACCCCCAGATCCGTGCCAAGCACGGAGGGAAGGAGCACATCAATGTGAGTCTGGAGTTGGCAGGGGTCATGCGGGCTGTCCACCGAGCATGTCACCTCCCTAAAGGGTGTGGGGCTCCCAGAGGACTCAGAGAGGCCCACCCCGGACACTGATGATCCATTTTGTGTGATGCCCCTGAGCAGAATGAGGGCATTTTCACACCTTGGGGTACAGGCAGGGAGGGCCAATGGCTTCTAGGGTGTATGGAGTTTTATACGCATTTTCCTCCAGCCTTCTGACCCCCAGTTCTGCTCCTTAGCTTAGAGATGCCCTAGTCACTGCCATACTCACAACGGGCAACGTGGAGCGAGGTGCCAGCTGCAGAACATATTCCCTGAGTTCCTAGGCTGTGTGTTGCTGGCTGCAAAGGATTCTGACCCAGGGATAACTGTCCCTGTCAACCCTCTGCCGCATGGCAGCATCGCAGGTGGCCGGGTGGGTGCGGGTGGCTGCGCACGGGCTCGCAGATGCGCAGCTGAGTCTCCCTGCCTGCTCTTCCGCAGCTCTGTGAGGTTCTGAACGCCACCGAGATGACCTGCCAGGCTCCGGCCCTCGCTCTGGGGCCCGATCACCAGTCTGACCTGACCGAGAGGCCTGAGGAGTTTGGCTTTATCCTGGACAACGTCCAGTCCCTGCTCATCCTCAACAAGACTAATTTCACCTACTATCCCAATCCCGTGTTTGAGGCCTTTGGTCCCTCGGGAATCCTGGAGCTCAAGCCTGGCACACCCATCATCCTGAAGGTAGACTGAGGCTGGGGGCTGGGAGGTGGGAAGAAAGGTGGCCGCTGACCCGGAAAGAGACCAGAAGCCTTGGGCTCCTGCCAAATCGTGACTGGAGTTCCTAGCTCAAACTGTGTTGTAGCTCAGAGTATGCAAACACTCTCTCTGCGTTTGTGCTAAGAGGCTCCCTCCCCTTACAGGCCATGGAGACCTGGTCAGGGCAGCCAGATCCACACTGGCCATCGGACTTCCGAGCTTTGTCAGATGCTGGGAGGTCAAAGGTTCAGACTGATTCCTCCTGTGCAGCCTTTTGAAAACCACAACATAGGGTTTCTTTGGAGCATGGGTAGTTTCATTTTAACTGCTATGGCAGTTTGAATCCACCGGTAGTGACTGACGACAGCTCTGGGTTGAGAAGGATTCTGAGGCTGTGTTTGGGATAAGCTGAAAAGAGTGCCTTGGTTACTGATGACCACTGAGAAAGGGGGGATGGTAGTGTACGGTTTTTGTGGACTCACTGGGGAAGGTGGGCCTCTCCTCCAGCTCACCGCTAGGTTGGAAACGCCAGCAGGAGGACAGGCAGCCAGCAGTGGCGGTGGCTCTGACTCTGGGGTGGGAACTGGGTTTTCTGTCCATCTAGGGCAAGAACCTGATCCCCCCCGTAGCTGGGGGCAACGTGAAGCTGAACTACACCGTGCTGGTCGGGGAGAAGCCATGTGCCGTGACGGTGTCCGACGTGCAGCTCCTCTGCGAGTCACCCAACCTCATTGGCAGGCACAAAGTGATGGTGAGGCTGTGGGCCCTGTCTGTCCCAGGTAGACGGGGCATAGGGGCCGGGGTGTGAGCGGCCCAGCTCCACCCTGTGCCCCCAGGAATCCTGGGAAGGGATTCTGGCCTGTTTCAACTTTCCTCCAACCTCCCCACACCCTATTCCCACCCTTTCTTCGGACTTCTTTTTCCTGTACTGCCGGGTTCCTTCCATACTGGCTGGCGCCACGATGAGAGCAATGCAAGTCACTTTAAATGATGCGCTAAATTGCTCGTTATGAGCAGGAGACTCTTCCAGAAAGGGACCCTTGTTGGCCTGGAGAGGTCCCCGATATCACGTCTGTGTCAAGGTCACCCATCCTCACAATGGGATGAGTGATGGGACCCAGTCATTGATGTCATCATGTCACACTATTTAGATCCCAGTTGTGTGCCATTTCCTTCGAAGATGCCGGTGTTGTCTCCTGGATAAAAGAGAATGAATTTTCCTGCTGTAGGGGTGCCCGTGCTAGCTATGCAGTCCCTCTCACCCAGCACCAAATGCCCTCTCGGCTGTTTTTACAACCAAAGATGCTGCTGCTCCCTGGAGCCATTTCCCTTGTCCCACCCTGGTCACCAGTGCACCAGTGACCCGGGGCTGTGCCCTAGGATACTCTGTCCCCACACCCAGCTCCATCTCGCCCACTATGCCCCCAGGCCCGTGTCGGCGGCATGGAGTATTCCCCGGGGATGGTGTACATCGCCCCGGACAGCCCGCTCAGCTTGCCCGCTATCGTCAGCATCGCTGTGGCGGGTGGCCTCCTCATCATTTTCATCGTGGCCGTGCTTATCGCCTACAAACGCAAGTCCCGCGAAAGCGACCTCACACTGAAGCGGCTGCAGATGCAAATGGACAACCTGGAGTCCCGCGTGGCCCTGGAGTGCAAAGAAGGTACCGAGTGGCCAGGTGGCTGTGGCTCCACGCTGGAGGCTGGGTGTGCATGTACATTTGCATGCATGTGTGTGTGTGTACATGTGTGGCTCACACATAAGCAGTGGGCCAGGCTGAGCTGAGCAGCAGTGGGCAGTGCTGGGGGCTGGGTGTCCACCTGCAGAACTTGAATTCTGATCCATGAGCCTGTGCCCAGACCAATCCCATATCCTAGCCAGGCCCCACCAGGGCAAGGCCAGGTAAGCTAAAGCCTCCTGTTCCTCTTCCTCAAGATGTGCTCTGCCTTTTCCCCAAGTCAAACTGGGATCATTTCAAATCCCATGAGAGCAGTTTCCAGCCCAGAATCCTGGCTCATGGGTTTTGTGCTGCCCTCTCGGGGGGCCTTGACGTAACACATTCAAGCAATCTTCAGCTGTCTTCCTGAAGGAAGGTAGGGCTGCATGGCTGATCTGAGATTTAGAAGGAAGGGTGTTTCACAGCTTGTATTTTAAGAAGTTGCCAATGGGCCATGAACTGAAACCAGCTGCACAAAATCTCAGAAGGAAATTGAGGAGTCAGACTCTTGTCACCCCTAGGATATCATTCTGGGAGTCACCAGGGAGGGGTGAGTGGCTGATTGCTGTAGGTTTATACATGGAGTAAACCCGGCCTCTACCTGGGGGTCTCTGATGGGAGGTGGGTCCATTCCATCCCCTCTCTACATCTTTTTGCTGTCAATGCACATCCGCCTTGTGGGACTGTTAATTACTGCCTTTTATTATATTTACGCTGCTTAATTTTTTTTCTCTGCAATGTACTCTTTCCTCTAATTAGGAGTAGTGATTAGAATCTCTTTTATGTGTGGCAGGCATGAGGTTTTGAGTGATGGGGGCGCTTGGTGACTTGAAGAGAAGCTGCAGACTGATAAAAAGCCAGCTCCCTCCCTCTCCTCCTCACCAGATGAGCACCCCAACTGCCGAGGGCAGGGTGAAGCCAGGCTCCTCTCTGAGAATGTTCCAGAGGAGGAGGAATTAGAATCAGATAGGGAGGCCAGCTGAGCATCAGCGGAGGTGCCAGGAGAGCCCTAGCCTCTGCTCAGGGGAGAGCCATCCACGTAGGCAGGGAGAGGACTAGAGCAGCATGGAGGATTTGCCTGAAGTACTTTCCAGGGGTGCCCAGGGCTGATTCTGGAATGTTTTCAGGGCAACTTGGGTCCAGGAAGGTGACTTCCTAAAGACTTGACAATGAGCTAGGATGTTACCTGCACACACACTCGTGACAGTGAGCCAAGACAGCACCTACACACACACTCAGAAGAGGCGTGGCCTGGGCCTGTCACAGGCCTTACCTTCTGATATCTCACACACACACACACACACACACACACACACACACACACACTCAGATGACCACTCATGCACTCTCACCCATACACTCAAGCTCATACACTCACACTCATGCTCATGTGTGCATGTCCATGTACTCCCACAAGTGCACCTGTGTGTTCCTCATGAACATACATGAGTGTTCATCGGGACTTTGGTGACAATACTTGCCAAAAAGGCTCACTGACTCCCTTTCACAACCACATGTGCACAAACATTGCTGTCAGTTTTGCTTGGATGCATTAGGGTTGCTCTGCTTCGGAGTCACTTTGCTTGACAAGGACCCCCTGTATCCGTGTGACCAGAGCAGAGGTTCAAGAAGAGAGCAGCACAGGAGCTCTCCATGGTCCCAGTGGCCTCCCCGTTGTCTGTCAGACAGGAAGCATTGGTGTCCTCAAGCCCAAAATCTTAAGCTCCATGGGCCTGCAGTCAGCACGGCAGGAGGCGGTGGGGTCCAGGGCCTGGGGCAATGTGTTGTGTTCCCGGGGTCACCAGAGCCCACTGGATACAGGGCTTGCTTTTCAAGGGCTGGGCTTGTGAATCTGAGTCCATCAAGTATTTTCGCCTATTCTTGTGTTTGTATAAACAGAAAGAAATATTGTTTGGTCAACATGCACTGGCCGTTCTTCTTTGCTAGCATGTGTTAATCCATTCTGGAGGGTGCACACACGTGTGCATGCATGATTACATGTGTATTTGTGTGTGCATGTGTGTGCGAGCATGTGCCAAAGAGAAAGGCAAAGCAGGGAAGGGCTGGGTACTTTACCTCTGACTTCCTCAGGTGGCAGAGGGCGGCCCGGGACAGGATGTGGCCACAGCTTTGAGGCTGTATAACAACCTCAGCCTGTGTGCTGGCCTTTCCCTGAGCTAGAGGGCTCTTGCAGCTCCGTGACTATCTGGAGACCTGAGTTGCCTCCACAGACAGCAGTGCCCACACAGCTCATACTTCACCAATGAGTAGCATCAACTTGTGGGAGGAAGGACAGAGACCTACTCTGCATATTTATATGGAATGAATATCTTAGGGTTGCAGATCCTCCATCTGGCCTCATTTGGTGGTTTGATGGCTCCAGTGACCTGCATGGCCCAGAACTGGGACTCAGAAGAAATTGTCCTTAACTCTTAAAAGGACCATCAAACACAGAATCAGAAATAGACCCTTCATCACTAGAAACTCCTCCTTGCCTCTCCCCTACCCACCACTCTTCAATGGCCCCCGGCCCCATGCACATTTGTTTTTAATCATCACATGAGGATATTTTTCCATTGATTCTTAGGGAGAGTGGAAGAGAGAGGGAAAGATTGAGAGAAATATCGATGTAAAAGACAGACATCAATTGGTTGCCTCCTGCACAAGCCCCAACCAGGGCCCGGGCCAGGAAGGAGCCTACAACTGAGGTACATGCCCTTGACCAGAATCGAACCCAGGACCCTTTGGTCCACAGACTGATGCTCTATCCACTGAGTCAAACTGGCTAGAACCCCATGCACATTTTGCAAACCAAAGCCCTTCTTCTTCTTCAGATGGGGAGGCGTTCCTGGCCCCAACAGCAGCACAGATCTGTGGATGGCCTGCGCCCCATCCATGCTTTGGAAGGAATTTGGCCCAAGACAAGTTTCCTTGGGCTGCACATTTCTCCCATGCCTGTGTAGTTCACCTCAGCTACTTAAATGAAAATGTCCCCTTTTCTTATTCCTGCACATCTGAGGCCCATTGCTCATGTCCCCTGGGGCCTGAGTGAAGGTTCTGAGTGTCCTGAGTTGGGAGTAACTCTCGGACCTGCCACACCCAGAAGTCTCACGGGTTTCTCTTTGTGTCAGCCTTTGCTGAGCTGCAGACAGACATCCATGAGTTGACCAGTGACCTGGACGGAGCTGGGATTCCTTTCCTGGACTATAGAACCTACACTATGCGGGTCCTGTTCCCGGGAATTGAAGACCATCCTGTCCTCCGGGACCTCGAGGTGAGAAGCTATACCCATGCCCAAGGCCTTCCCTGTCATGATGTCAGCACAGAGTAAGGTGTTGGTGACCTTCAAGCCTAGCTGCCTGATCCAGAGGTGAGGAAGCTGAGGTCAGGGAGGGGATGCAAGTTGCCCAGGACCCCCAATTGTCGGCACCAGCCGGTCCCTCTGAAGACAATGGGGCCAAGCCAGGCAACCTCAGAGCAGAGATGGGAGTAGGACTTTGGGACTTGGAGGTCATGCATTCCTTTAGAGTTGAATGCACATCCCTCTCTTCAGAAAAACTGTACATATTCACAGAAATAAGAAATCTGGCAAACAAATGTTGGGAGTTCATGGACCCTTACTTAAGAAACTGTGATATGATATGATGATTTCACCACTTAGTTGCTGCTCAATAAATCTATGTGGAAAGATAAGTGACGCACTGGGAAGGGAAATGGAAAGGGAACGATAAAAACCTAACTCTCTTTTGTACCAGCAGGGACCTCATCTTTTGAACATTTTATCCCTCTTCCTGTCTAGCATAGGATCTGGCTTATACATATATTCATATTACCCTTTGTTCTGCAAGGGATTTGGAATGAATTATAAATACAAGTACCAGAGAAAAATGAAAAATATACACAAGGAAACCAGGGCAAAATAATAATCATAAGGAATAATCACTCCTAGTTGACTGCTGACGGGTCCAGTTTTAAATACTTTACCTGCATGCATTCGTTTAGCCCCCCAAGAGCCCACTGAAGTAGGTATGCTCCTAATACAGGTGACAAAACTGAGGGCATGGGGCACTTTGGGAGGGAGCGGGCCAGGGTTTGAGTCCAGGTGGTGAGACGTCTGAGTCGGCCCTCCGACAGCAAGCCCGCACACCTGACTCCCGAGGTGCTCCATCAGTGTCATGCCTCACGGCGCTGGATACTTATTAGGATGGATGGGAGGTTGTGGCTGAAGCAGCAACAGAAAATAAGACTAGTTCCGAGATTTATATTGTCCATAAAATAAAACAGGCCATCACTCGGGAGTTGAGTGCTTTTGCAGGTACTGACCGGAGGGACTGTCTACAGGATTCTGCAAAGGGATGTAGAGGCTGGGCCCGTTATAAATCACACATGTCCTTCCACGGCCTTACTCCTCGTCTGGATCCTTAACATTTCCCCTTAAGCCTAAATAGTCTCAATTTCCCTTGCCTTTCTCACGAGGGGAGACTCTCTGATCCCAGCCTCAGCTCACAAAGGAGTTAACAGCCAGCCTTACCAACTTCCCTGAGTGGGAGCCCACGAAATAGCTAATTGTTAGGCATGGGCTCTGAATTTAGCAGGTTGCACAGCTTTGTTTTTTCATTGTATTAAAATAAACACAACATAAACTTTCGACCATGTTTAGGTGTCCAGTTCAGCGGCACTAAGTACATTCACACTGTTGTGCAACCATCACCACCATCAGCTCCAGAACCTTTGCATCTTCCCCATGAAACTCTGTGCCCATTGGATAACCACTCCCCATTTTCCTCCACGGCCACCACCATCGACCTCTGTCTGTGAATTTCACTACCCTGGATGCCTCATACAAGTGGAACTGGACAGTAATTGTCCTTTAGTGACTGGTTTATTCACTCTGCAAAATGTTGTCAAGGTTCACCTGTGTTGTAGCATGAGGCGAAATTTCTTTCCTTTTTAAGGTGGAATCATAGTCCATTTAATAGACCACATTTCGTTTATCCATTCTTCTGTCAATGAGCCCTCGGGCTGCTTCCACCTTTTGGCTGTTACAAATAATGCTGCTGTGAACACGGTGCACCAATATCTTTCTGAGACCCTGCTTTCGATCTTTGGGTATATATCCAGCACATATGACTTTTCCGTTCCCATTAAACTCACGAATTAGTTTCTTGCAGGCAGAAATTAACTGACACTGTTCCACATTAGCCTGGGGTATGTGAGACCCAGCTCCCTACATTAGACCCAGAGATCTTATGTGGATCGTCATTTTCTTACTTCTTTCCAACCCCTCTTTGCCACCAGCATAGTTTCTCCCTGTTGGCTTCCCGAGAATAGAAATATTCCCAGGGAAGCTACTGACTAATGTAAAGCAGTGTTTTTCAGCCGCTGGGATACCTGCCCTTCTGGTTGGGCATGAGTGGTGGATGCGAATGGACAAGAAGGTGTCTTTTGGCTTCAGGCTGTCCCTTTGGGACCATCTGGGTGAAATTTGGGCATTTGGGGAAGCCGCTGCCGAGGCACTGGTCACACACACCAATCCTTTAGAAACAGAAAGCAAACAGTCACCATTTTCAACCTACCACTGCCTCCTAACTCTACCTTATTGGGTTACAATTAAAATTTACTATTCAGTTTTATACTCACAGACTTCAACTAAATTATCGAACCATCTGGTGAATAAAGAAAGCCTTGTTTCAGAGTGGCATTTGGGTAGGGGGCAGGGTGGCACATTACAAAGGGGAATTGTCTGGATACTCTTTACTGAGACACTTCACTCCCATCTCCCCTGTCATAAAATGGGGACGCGGTGCCAGTGCGCTAGCTAGCTAGCTGGGGAGCCAGGGAGAGGGATCAGGGGAGAGCAGCCAGTGAGGTAGGAGGGGCAGATAATAAAATTTAAGTGTGCCCCGTGTGGGCCAAGTACTTTACATACATTATCTTATTTAATGTCCATAAAACATTATGACACGTGCACTCATATTCTCATTTTATGGCTGAGGGAATAGAGCCCAGAGGGAACGGAGGTTTCCTGCATGTGAGCCAGTTGGTCTCTGTGAGTCCAAACCCCAGGCTGCTGACTGAGGCACTGGTTCTCCATGGGTCCCAGGGCCCAGCCCTGCCATCCAGAGGCGAGCACAGCCATAGTGGGAAGTCCAGGACACGTCCTCATGCTGAATGTGCCGTCTGCTTAGCCCTGTGTGCCCTTCTTCCTCTCCAAGTGCCACAGTGCCGACCTGCCCTTGGCCCCCTGCCTTCCTCCAGCCTGAGCCACTGGGAGGCCCGGAAAGCTTCAGAGAGGACTCAGAGCTGGCTTCCAGTCACGAGCCAGAGTAGGGTAGACATGGCCCCAGATGGGGAGGATGGAAGCAGCTTGGGAGACTGACAAACTAGTAGTTGGAAACCCAGCATAACCTGCAGCCACTGGCCTTGGGACAACCGCACTAGCTTCTCTGAGAAGCCATTAGCAGAAGCTGGTAGGGGGCACAATCAGCCTTGCAAGATCATTCCAGGTGCCAACACTGCTCATGGCACATGGTGGGCACCCAGGAATGGCGTTCCCCATTATTATTAGGACATGTTGTTGAGATGCTGCTGTGAGGGGTTTGATGGACAAAAGAAGTAAAGTATGTGCATAGGTGTGCAAGAGCTGGGGGAGACCATGGGAGACAGGCTGGTGACAAGGTGAGGCGGCCATGTCTCCCTTCCCTTCCCTTGTGGGTGCCCATAAGTGGGAGGTGGGGGAGCAGGGCAGGAGGCCAGGCGAGGCCTTGGGGAATGAGGAGTTGGCGAGGATGAACTGCAGAGGGCCCTGGCCAGCAGCAATCCCCCCTCCCCGCCCTCAGCTCTGGCAAGTCCCATCTCTCCGGAGAACTTCCTTCCCACAGGGTGTTCCACATACCAGCACCGCAGCAAGGGCATGACAACGGACTTGACTTGGAAACACAAGTGAGCTCCCAGCTGCCTTGCCTGTGGGAGCGGCTGATGCTGGCCGGCCTCCTGGGCCTCAAGGAGAGCGCTTCCCGCGGGATCAGGGGTGGGCCCCCAGGGCTGAGCATGTCATACTGATCCACTGATCCTACACCACACCCTGTGAGGGAAGGACTGTATTGCCCTGGGGCCCCAGGAGGCTAAGGGACTTCCCTGAGATCCCCAGAGAGAGAGGAGTGTCAGCCAGGCTGTGAACCAGGATGTGTGTCAACGTCACATCCTGCCATCTCCCGGGAGCAGGGAAAGACCCACGGTGTTAGAAGCCTGCAGCATCCGCCAGACACACAGTCGAGTGGCAGAGTGGCAGCAGTTTTATCCTGCTTTACCCTAGAGGTTTCAAACGGGCAGAGAGATAAGCAGAGAAAGCCCTGGCTGCCAAAGGACCAAAAAGGTGGCAGAAGCAGAGCTGGAACATTCACACCGCTCATTTAGGGAGCCTCCTGGGTCTGGGCTCCTAGCTGGAGGCGGAGACTAGTCAGAGCCAGGCCCTGCCTTTGGTCAGCCATATACATGTTAGCTGCGACACCTTTGCTTTGTCTATGAAGAAACTAGCTCTACTCGGGGCCCCACAACTGGTAAATGTCTGCAACAGAGTGGACCCCAGCTTGACCAACTCGGAAACTGCGCCACACTGTCATGCTACATACGTGACGATCCTTCCCAAAGACCCGAGGCATCTGACCCATGGGCAAGACCTAGCCCTCAAGATGTGGCCTGGATGGCACCTCCAGCTCCCACCTCCTGCACCTCAGCCCTCGAGAGATGCCCTGCCCTGTGCTCACGGGCAGCTTTCCCTCCAGGGCAGAGGCTGTGCCTTATGTTTAAGTAAACATCTTGTTCTAATGGGAGTATTTACACAGAGCTACACACACGTGGTCCAACCAGGGCTCTGTTCCCCTGAGTGAGCACAGCCATCCAGCCACCACGCAGATCACAGCCAGAATGCCACCCCCCACCCCAGAGTCCCTAGTGCCTCTTCCGTCACAGCCACCCCCAGAAAAACATTTTCCTGCCACCATGGATTAATTTTATTTCTGTTTTTTTTTTTAATCTTTATCTAAATGGTATTATACAGTCTGCCCTCTTTGGAGTCTGACTTTTTTCATTCAGTGTCTGCAAGGTGCATCCCTATTCCTGTGAGTGGCAGTTCATTCCTCGGGCTGTGTGGGATTCCATTGGGTGAATGTACCTCAGCTCCTTGAGCCATGCTATTACTGCAGGGCATCTGACTGTGTTCGGTTTGGGCCATTTCTTACAGGGTGTGGTGCCCACCCTTGTGCATCTCACAGCATCGTCTTCCCTGGCTGGTTCAGCCGCTGGCTCATGTTTGCTGAGTGGATAGTATACCCTTCAACCTTTGCATGGATCTCTCAATGAACAGAAGATGCAGACAGGAAGATAAAACCTTATTCCTCCCCTTCCCCAGGATGGAGCAGGGTCTAGGGATGCTAGGGTTAGGGAATGCCTGAGAGGCTGTTGGGCTGAATCTTCCCATTCTTACAGGTGCATGAATTTGTGCCTCCTCCCCCCCGCAGAAGTAAAGGACTTGCCTGAGCCTGCACAGGGGATGGTGTCGAGCCCACGTGGAACCTGAAGTCCTAGCTGTGAGGCCACTGGCCTTCCAGTAGGACTCATGGGTCTGGAGAAGGGCCAGCATTAGGTCAGCAAAGGCTCAGGCCTGTGAACCATCAGCCAGAGTGTAACCCACAGAAGCCCATGTCCTGGAGTCCCCACCAGGGCTGCGATGGGTGGCTGTGGTGTGGGGCGCCTCCTCAACTCCACCACACCGTCAGGGAAGAGCTGAGGCCGCCCAGTGGGCAGATGTGGGTTCCAACCCATGTCACCATTACTCACAGTGATGTTCTCTCTGTGCCTCACTCGGTTCATCTCCTGAGACAGTGACCCACACATGGGCTGTGATGGAGGCTAAGTAGTTACCTGGCATTAGATAGGGATGTAACAGCATTAGCCAGGCTGCAGAGGGTAAGTGGCGGGGGTGGGATGGTCAGCAGTGTGCACAGCCCACCCTGTGGGGGCATGGCCAGGCCCCGCCAGCCTCACCCTCACAGGTGGCAGTCAGAACTCGGTCTCCTCTGCAGGTACCAGGCTACCGGCAGGAGCGTGTGGAGAAAGGCCTGAAGCTCTTTGCCCAGCTCATCAACAACAAGGTGTTCCTGCTGTCCTTCATCCGCACGCTCGAGTCTCAGCGCAGCTTCTCCATGCGCGACCGCGGCAACGTGGCCTCGCTCATCATGACGGTGCTGCAGAGCAAGCTGGAGTATGCCACCGACGTGCTGAAGCAGCTGCTGGCTGACCTCATCGACAAGAACCTGGAGAGCAAGAACCACCCTAAGCTGCTGCTTCGGAGGTGAGAGGTAGCCGCGGTGGCACGGGCGGCGCAGGTCAGAGGGCTCCTACCTCAACCGACCAGGCCTAGCCTTTGCCTTCCAAGGAGACCAGGGCAGAGCTCCTAGAAGGAGTAGCCAAGTCCTCCAAGGTCAGGGACCGACTTGCTCAAAGGCTGGATGCATCCCACACCTTCTTTAAAGAACCTGTCCGTCATGTAACTGGCCACGCCCAGCTGCTCACCCTGTTGTGTTTCATCTGCCCCTATATCTGCTCTCCATCATCCTCTCTCTGCCCTTTTGCTCCCCTGATTTTGACCCTTTCTGCTGGAATTCTTCTCTTGTGGGATCTTTAGAGGTCATTTTCCATCCCCTGCCTTTGACCAAATCAAAACCTGAATTAGGAGAGATACCCCAAGGCCACTCCGGGAACCCACCCCACCATCTCAGGATGGGAAGTTTGAGCCCCAAGCTACTGGCACTGCTATCTATCTGCTTGTGATCACTATGAACCATACGTGACTATTTAAATATAAATTAATTAAAAGTAAATAAAATTAAATAAATATCACACGAGAGCTATTGGAGATGCAGCCAGCATCCCAGGTCCCTTCCCACACTCGGTGGAGCAGAGTCTGCATTCTGATGAGACACTGAGGTGATCTAAATGTGTGTTAACGTTTGAGAAGTGTGGTCCAGCCTGTGTGTGAATTAAAACTCTTCAACAGCAACTTGCCTGGTGCATCGCAGCAAGAATTTCCTGGCACCTGTTCTAGGCTCTGCACAGTTCCAGGGTCTGCCGCTCACATTACTGGTGCCTCATCCTGGACCCTTGAAACCCCAGTGGTCACATGTGAATTCGTAGCCAGGTCCTGTGGCTTCCACCTTATAGGAGTTCAACTCTCTGACTCTATCCACGCTGCTGTTGGCACTTTCCATATACTCGAAGGCCTTTTCTCCTTTAGGCTGTTATTCCAGTGTCTTTAGCCTTCCCATAGAATCTACGGAGTAGACGAAGATGGAAAACCCCCATGTCCGGTCTTCTGCCTGGACCACTATTTACCGGCTGCCTCCGGTCCTTGTTCTTGGTCTAGGACAGGACCTCCTGCTTGGTCCCATGCATAGATGGGGCTTTCAGAGCGCTGACCCCAGGCTTTCTCGGATGCAATGGGCCTTGGCCTGCGCAGCTGCAAAGGTCGTTACGTGCAGGAGCAGCCACACCACTTTGGAAACAGCATGGTGGATCACTTTGATTTTTGTTTTGCTTCCACCATGCAGTGCCCCACCGGCAAATTGCTAGGGTTGCCAAGGCCTACCAGAGCTCCCAGGGACATTTCCGGGCGTGGTCTTGCTCTGTGTCTTTGTCTCCTGCTCTTGTTTCCTGCTCGCTCTCTCCCAGAGGCCCTCTCTCCCTTCTGCCTGCCTTCGTCACCTTTCTTCTTGCCTGTGGCTGCCCCACTCCTTTCAACAGCCTTCCTTCTTTTCTCCTCTCACCTTCTTTGTGTGCAGGCAACTGCCCAGATGCCTTGGGATTTTAGCTATTAGTATCTTCAGGTACCTGCGACTTTTAAATCTATATAAACATGCCTAGATGGGCTGGTTTGTCTTTGGAGCTGGCCACATGCTTAGAGCAAGGTTGAGTATAGTTTGTTTCCTCTAAGTGGATGCAACGAAAAGTGACTTTTGGCCAGTAACACTGCTGCTGTGTCTTCACTTCCAAAGTAAAAGAATAAATGGACTTGGGTAGCAGCATGAAAGCTGCAAGTTAGACTCAAGAAGGAACTTTCTGCCATTGTAAATGAAACACCAGAAGGGTTCCCAGAGGAAGTTCCAAAGTGCATGGAAGCCTTTGAAAGGGGACCATTCTGGCACCTCTTGGGATGAGCTAGGCACATGCTGCTGACAGCTCTGAGTCTTCAGCTTAGGTGCTGGGCCAGTCCAATCTGTTCTTTTTGCCAGCACCCCCTGCTCCTGCCAACTTCCTTTCTATCGTCTGCCAGATTAGAAACTCGCAGGTTTTTTGTTTTTCTTTTCTCACCCAAATGAACTATAAAGTTCTCTAAGGCCCAATGTGATCGCTACGAGCCGCATGTGACTTATAAAATCTAAATTAATTAAAGGTAAATAAAATGCAAATTCAGCTCCTCAGATGCTCTGGCCGCATTTCAACTGCCCCATAGGCACATATGCCTGGTGGCTGTTGGGCAGCAGACAGAGCATTTTCATCATCACAGACAGTGCCCAGCACTGCTAACCTGTTCCCACCAAAACCCACCAGGAGCCCAGGCCCAGAGCAGCAGCTCCCAGACTCGCAGGCAGAGCTTGTCTCATTGCTATGGGGTGTCTGGGAGTCCGTGGACTCGGTATTCTTTAGGATCTCAGGATTTGATGCAAAAACCTTAAGCAGCAAGACCCATGCAGACTTCTTCCTCTACCTACCAAGTCGTGGGGTCTGACTGGCTGCTTCTATCTTTGTCTTCCTCTGCTGACCCCCGCATGGCGGGTGACAGGACTGAGTCAGTGGCCGAGAAGATGTTGACCAATTGGTTCACTTTCCTGCTCTACAAGTTCCTCAAGGTATGCTTGCCTGTGGGGGTATCTCTGGCCTTGCCTCCATTTCCCCACCAGCCTGGGCACCAACCTGCCTCCTCCCCAGCCTGCCCCATTCCCCTCACGGCCCCCAAGTCTACACCCCCCCCCCCCAGGGCCTGGCTGTTAGTACCCCAAAGAAACCCAGTTCCCCTCGTCATTGAGGGAACGGGCTCCTGACATGTCAGAGACAGCCTCGCAGTCAGTCCCAGCTGGAGGGACGGGTCCCGCAGGCTGCTGTCTCTGGGGTGAGCGGAGATGAGCCTCTGAGAGGACCGTGCAGGAGTCATTCAGCTAAAAACAATTCACCCCTATTTCCCTGCTTTCCCTCTCCCTCTCCCTCCTGCCTCTCCCAGCCCCAGACTGGCTGAGGCTGAGAAGGGTCCCCGGCTGGTAGAGCAGCTGCTGTGCTAGCAGATAAGTGATGATGCAGCTGCGATTTGGAAGAGCTGCCCGACATCCAATTACTGGCTTGTTTGCTAAGGAGGTTACATTACTGAGGACTGACCTCGGTCTCAAGATGGGGCTGCAGAGAAAGCTGGTGAAGTGGGATGGGGCAAAGGACCAGAGAGGGGGTGAGAGGCAGGAAGAGACGAAGAGCTGCAGGACGGTGGCGGGACAGGGCAGATGGGAGAGGACAATGTGGGCAAAGGAGCCCAGGGAGACGTACCTCTGAAGGCAGGAGTTGAAAACCCAAGAGTAAAGCAGATGGGAGCAGGAAGAGAGAAGCGAACCCAGAGGGGCAGACAGCAGCCCTTCAGAGAGGCAGGGGCCATGGGAGGCTGGGCCCTGCTCACCTGTGGTCCAGCGGCTGCCCAGCATGGTTGTTCTCCTCTCCAGGAGTGTGCCGGGGAGCCCCTCTTCTCTCTCTTCTGTGCCATCAAACAGCAGATGGAGAAGGGGCCCATCGATGCCATCACGGGAGAGGCCCGCTACTCCCTGAGTGAGGACAAGCTCATCCGCCAGCAAATCGACTACAAAACCCTGGTAAGCCAGCACCGCAGCCTTTCCCCTGGGCTCGGTGCAGCGGGCTTTGGTCTGCCCAGCCCCTGCCCAGCAGAGGGGATGGTGGAGATGCTGAAAAGCCACATCTCCAGGTTTGCTCACTGCACGGGTCCAGCCAGCTGCTCCACCTGTGCCTGTCATCCCAGATGTCCTTTGTACCACCATTCCGGGGCACCTGGATTGGGGACCAGTAGCTCAGACACACCTGAGCAACACTTCAGCAAAAGTCTAGTGGGCTGAACCATGGGGTCCTGAGCCCCTGCCAGCTGTTGCTTGACTGACCCCCCTGAAGGAACACCTTCTTTCTCATCCATTCTCCCAGAGAAGACAGTGGACACTTCCACCCAGAAAGCAGGTGGGGGCACGAAGGAGCAGAACCAGGAAGAGTTCCTCATGGTTCTGAGGCCCACCTGTGCCCACTGGTTCAAGTCAAATCCGACGTGCCCCGAGCTGTGGAACGTGAGGCCTGGAGAGCCTAGTGGTGGAGGCATTGTCCAGGGAAGGTGGGGATCCCCTCTGTGGAGGTTAGACCCCACCTCCTGACAGAGACCTCAGAGACAGCAAAGCTCAGCTTGTAGGAGCATGGGGCTTGGAAACAGGCAGAGCCAGCTTGGAGCCCTGACTCTGCTTCTGACTAGCGGGTGGTTTGGGTTCATCATAGTCTCAATCTCTCCAAGTCTGTGTTTCTTTATCTGAAAAAAAATGGGGATAATACTAGACCCTACGAAAGCAGAGATGACAATAGTATGCAGCCCCCAAAGTTGTGCAGAGGATGGAATGGGAGAGGAGGGGAAGGCGCTGAGCCTGGGGCAAGCGCTCCCTGCCACCTTGCCTCTCTGCCACCAAGCCTGAATGCTGGCTGCCCGCTCCCTCCAGGCCAGGGAGCCCTCTCTTGGGCATTTTAGGAGAGACTTGCGATCTCCCACAAGGCCTTCCATAGGGAAGGGGACAGGAAGTGGAAAGGGGCTGAGAAAACAAGAAAAATGTCAAGTGCTGGCGGGGGGTCGTGATGCTCAAAGAAAGACATAGAAGATTGAACATGCACTGTGTGTGTGGGGGGGGCGGGGGCACCTGGCAGGCCAGGCTGGACATGGCAGAGCCAGACGTGCGGGTCGGTGAGACAGAGAGAGTCCCAGACACAAAGGCCAGCTAGGGGACTGCCCCTGCCTCTCTGAACGAAGCCGTTCCTGCTGTCTGAGAGTGATGTGATCATGATGCACCTGTTACTCCATCTTCAGAGGCTCTGGGAAGCCCAACAGCATCCCACAGACTCACCAGGATTGGCTCAGTTGCTAAGCTTTAAAGGAGTAGCGTGGGGCCAGGGCCCCTGCTTCCTGCAGGCATGGTCTGCTCTGGAGGAGAGCATTAGAGGCTCCTATTAAAATGGGAAAGGGGGAAAAAATCCTTCCAAAAATAGAGACTTGAAGAGACTTCTTAATGAGCCAGAACTACTGTTGAAACATCTCTGCTGGATCTCTCCCCCTTCACTCCCTTTCTTTCCCATCTCATCAGTGGCTCCCCAATATTGCATCCAACACAATGAGCTGTAAGAATGCTCTGTGCCCAAACTGCAGGGTCTTTTATTCCATAGGTTAAGGTATCATTAGCACAGCTGGCTCATTCAGGCTCACTTACAGAGCACCTGGGGAAGTCGGAGGGGGTCAGGGAAGACCATTCAGGAAAGTGGAAATGTTGGGAAGAGGCTCCATGAGGAATGGGGAAAGAAATTACAATTGTTTTGCCCAGAGAAGAAATTTGGCTGCAGGGAGATTTAACAGCCACCTTTAGGCCTGTGAAAGGAAACTCACACACAGAACTGGGAGTAACCCCAAGGCTGGTGAGGACGGAAAGGAAGAAAGTGTTAGACAGCAGCACACAGGGATGACCAAGTCTCCAAGAGGAAGGGGTCGCAAAAAGACAGGAGGTCATGCAGTGGCTGGGGGAGCCCAGGGTGCTTTGGGCCAACTGATGGTGACCTTGTTCTTGGCAGAAGGGATAACCACAAAGAATGAGACAGCTGCTGACTGGCTTGGGGCATATCACTTTATAGCAGCTGCCCCTCTTAAGTGCTGAGTGATTAATTGTATTGATACTAGAACTTAGAGTAGGGCCCTGCTGCTGGGAGTGCCCATCTGCATCACCTGACAGCTTGCTAGATGCTCACCTGGGAGCCTGCTAGATGCTAGATGCTCACCCAAGAGCCTGCTACAATGCAGAATTTCAAGCCCCATCCTAGACCTCCTGAATCAGAATCTGCATTTTAACAAAAACCCCTCACTGAGCATAAAAAACACACCAGGAAGTTTGCTCAGAAACTAGCCAAGGGTCATGGGAGTAGAGATGGGAAGGAAACTTCTGGCTGGAGCTGTGGCTTGGCTGGGGCTGGGAATCCTGTCCTTCAGTGTGGCCACTGCTGCTTCTCTGCCTGCCCTGAGCTCCATGGAGTTCTCACAGGGCCCCCATGAACCCTGGGAAAGTGGAAATGCCAGGAGATCATGCCCAGGCGACAGCCTCTCCTCTTGGTCTCTTGGTGGAGGAGGCCCAGAACAAGCTGCCTTGCTGCCTGGGGCAGGCCCAGAACACAGGACAGCAGGGAGGCCGGGGCATGGAGCAACAGGCTGTGCTTGGCCACGGAGGAGGGCATGGAGGATCCAGGAGGCCTTTAAAGGACAAAGTGGCTAGCGAGGGCACTCAGAGCGACACATGGTTCAGAGTTCTTTCCACCATTGTTCTCCATTTAGGACATTTTGAGAATGAGAGTTTTGGTTTTACAGATTTAGGAGGTTTTTTTCCTTCTTCTTAATGGAATAAGCATGTTCCTATTTGAGCTCATAGCAGTCTGGTTGCTAATGAAAGGCAGGCATCCAGGGGGCAGGGTTCTGATTGCCACCACATGGAGTGGGGGTGAGGGGGGTGAGGGGTTGAGGAGGCGAGGGGGGAAGGCTGTTGTCTGAGTCTGCAAACCAGACGTGCAATTGGGAAATAGTTGGGGTGGGGGGTGCAGTGAGAGTTCAGAGGAGGAGAGGCAGCAGGGTCGGAGGGAGGGTGCAGGTGCCCAGAGTGGCATGGCCACTAGACAGCCCCTGTGCCCCACAGCATGCGCCCGTTCCACTGTGGTCCCCCAGGAATCCTCAGAGCCACAGCCATGCAGAGAGAGCCTCTAAGAACAGCAAGGGAAGAAAGGCCTTTGGAAACATCCCAGAAGTTTTTAAAGGAAAATATACAGTTTGGTGCTTTAAGCAGAGTCTTAACTTTTCTGACTAATTCCAAAAGGAGAAGTTGAGATCTTGAGCCAGGGTAGCCACTTCCCCTAACACAGGTTTCAGGTTCAAAGCCAGGCAGGGGTCTCAGGTGGCCTGAACCTGAAATGTTTAAAGAACACATTAAGTTTCATATGGCCTCTGCAACCTCCAATCAGCCCCAAACCCTCATAAACCCGAAGTTTATGAAATCTTGAGAGAAAGGCACCAGATTCACATTAGTGTGAGTGTGTGTGAGAGGGAGGACAAGAAAGACAGGCTGACACACACAGATGGGGGGGGGGGGGGTGGGCGGGAGGTGTTCAGCCGTGGGTGAGAGTCTGGGTGTGGACTTGAGAAGGTACCTCTGCACACGTGTGTGTGTGTGTGTGTGTGTGTGTGTGTAGAGCATTAGTGTCCATTCTCATGCAGATTTCTCCTCACTGCCTCCTCCTACTTAGACATGGTTCTCTGAAAAAATCAGGATTGTTCAGTGTGCAGCCCCTACTCCTGCAATGACCCTGAAGTCACAGCGCCTTCCTGCTGCTTGTAGGACTAGAAGGGCAGAGGGCTTGGTGGGAACACAGTTGGGCGGGGCTCTCCCCAGCCCACTCCGGTCCAGCCTGCAGAGGGAGAGCTGGTGAGGACAGGGGCCCGGGATGCTGCAGGGACCCTCCAAGCTCTGCCTGCAGCCTTCCCCGTGTGCTTCTCTCCCCCTCCCCCAGGTCCTGAGCTGTGTCAACCCAGACAACGCCAACAGCCCTGAGGTCCCAGTGAAGATCCTCAACTGTGACACCATCACTCAGGTCAAGGAAAAGATTCTGGATGCCATCTTCAAGAACGTGCCCTGCTCCCACCGGCCCAAGGCTGCAGATATGGACCTGGGTGAGTGGCACCACCCAGGGCTGTCCTGTGAGTGGTTGGAAGTACCTCGTACTCAATGGTGGAGCCAGGGTTTGGGGAGAAGGCACGCATGGCCCCTAGAGGCCCAGGGGGATCTCCTTCGTGGCCACTGAGTGAGCAATAAGCAGAGGAGGGCTGCAGTCTGCTGCCGTCTGACAGCCTCAGGGGTCTTTTGAGGAGCTGAGGGTGGGTGTGGAGGTATTATATCTGAAGTGAGGAGGTTTTAGTCTGAGTCTCTGTGGTTCAAGGTCTTACCACTGCCTTTGTTGTGCCCCCAGGCTCTGCCCTTCCCTCTGTTCTGTGCCTGTACTTTTTGCTGACTACCTAAGGTGTGAGGGATCTGGGTCAGTGATGGAAGGTGGGGCAAAGAATAGAGAAAAATGAGCTCTGGCACCTACTGGGGAGCAGGGTGACATTTTACTTGAATGTTCCATGAATAGATCGCATAGCCTATATAAACAAGGGCATGCCACGTAGGGCCAGCTGTACTTAGACCCAGTTATGAATTGCCTGCCTGTTTAATACGCTTTCTTCCTGGGAAGTCCTAGCAGGGAGCCCCAGGCTCCAAAGAGACCAATGCTGAAGAGAGGTGGTATGGCATCCTGGGTCAGTATCAAACACACTTGACTTTGAATACTGGAGCTGCCAAGCTCTAACTGTGTGACCTTGGTCAAGTTACTTAACCTTTCTGTGCCTCCGTTTTCTTGCCTATAAAGTGGAGATAATAGTACCTGTCTCATGATGCGTGTAAAGCCTCTTAGTGCAGTGCCAGCCCTCAGTAAGTGTTGGCTGCTGCTAGTGCTGTGTGTGAGAATATTACTAGTAAGGAAATGGTACGTGTCTGTCTGTTGATCCTGGCCACGGACAGAAAGGCTTATGTGTGTATGTGCTGTGTCTGGGGAACTTTGGCAACATAGGGGTGGGAGGACCTCCAGAGGCCGCTAATCCATCCATCTGGCCTCTAAGCTGGCATCCGCTAAGCCATCCAAGACACATGGGCATCTGCACTATTTTCTAAAACCCACAGCGAATCCTCACCCTTTCCCACTGCAGTGCCCCACCCAAATTCTGGTGCTAAAGACACAGGACCAGGAAGTTCTGCCAACTCGCCTCAATTCTTACTGCTTCACTTAACCCCGCTCCTCTTGCCGGGCTCCTGGCAGGATGTGTCGGGTCCTGTGCCTAGAGCCCTGATGCCCGTGGACAGAAACAGGGCAAGCGTGTGCTCTCCTTCACTTGGAAGGTGTCTCTGTGAATGTTGTTTCTGGAGGGAAGGAAGGGGGAAAAGAATGAAGGAAGGGAAGGGAAGGGAAGGGAAGGGAAGGGAAGGGAAGGGAAGGGAAGGGAAGGGAAGGGAAGGGAAGGGAAGGGAAGGGAAGGGAAGGGAAGGGAAGGGAAGGGAAGGGAAGGGAAGGGAAGGGAAGGAGAGAGGGAGGGAGGGAGGGAAGGAAGGAAGGAAGGAAGGAAGGAAGGAAGGAAGGAAGGAGGAAAAGAATGAAGGAAGGGAAGGGAAGGGAGGGAGGAAGGAAGGAAGGAAGGAAGGAAGGAAGGAAGGAAGGAAGGAAGGAAGGAAGGAAGGAAGGAAGGGGAAGGGAAGAGAAGAAGGAAGAAAGGAAATGTAAGAGTTGGGGGTGGGGTCGGTGAGTGTGTCCACATGTGTGTTCTGGGGCAGTGGTCCCTAGAGTCAGATTGGACATTTGTGTCCACATGTGGGTGACTGTTGGCATGAAGATCCCAGGGAGGGATGATGCAAAGGGGCCAGTTACAGAAGCAGTGGGAGAAAAAATGGTCACTGACCAGGAAGACCCTGTGCTCCCCCTCCCCAGGCAATTCAGTGGCTGCTCCATAGTGGGTTTCCCAGGTAGCACCCAGCATTCCTTTAGCTTTTCTCTGGGAGCCATGCAGGGGCCACCCTTGGCTTCTCAGTGTCCTTTTCTGCACCCGGGTGGGAGGGTAATCCTGACGCAGTGGGGCCAGAGCAGGAGCTGCGGGAACTTCATGCTGGGAGGTGAATTTGGAGCAGAAAGGTGGTGCTGGACCCCAGAGGCACTCCTGCGTGCGGTGCTGACAGAACTCTGTGCTCTGTTGCTTGGGGATGGGGGCCTTCCCACGAAGGTGGGTGCCAGGTGTGTGCGTCAACCTCCACCTGCTGCATCAAGACAGCTTCTGCACTGGAACGCCTTCTCCCTTCCCAGCGCAGGGCAGGTGGGTGGGGAAGAACACAGGCATCACAGCCCATCCTGTCATGGCTCAAACACCTGCTGGATCTCAGGAAGGACGGAGCTGGCGTCCTTCAGCGTCAGCTCAAGCCCAAGCTCAGGGTCCCTCTGAAAACAGGTCCAGGGGCCACCACTTCTGCGCCAGTTGGTTTCCTGGGAAGAGACCCCTTCATGGCTGGTAGGTACTGCTCAGGACCAGGCCTCCCCACCCTGTTTGCTTCAGAAAATCGCTTCCTTCAAAGGTCTGGGGGTGTGGGCCCCACAAAGCAGACGGTTAATGAGATGACCTCAGCTTCCCACAACCACAGTGGTAAAATCCTGGAGTGGAGGCAGCCGCTCCAGCTCAGCCAGGGCCCTCCTGCCAGCCACCCTGGGTGCAGGCAGCCCGAGCTGGGCCTGCGCCGCAGCCAGAACCTGCCTGAGGGTTGCACCATCTGCAGCTAGAGGCTGCTCAGGCAGGAGAGGCTGCCTGCATCCTAGGGGGCCAGGTCTCCCGGGCCCCAGTGCTCAGGACAGTGCTCACACCTCAGGCACCAAGAGAACAAAGTGCCACCTCCTATTGCAGGTGCTGGAGGCAGGACCCAGGGCCAGCCTGGGGGACAAATCTCCGCAGCATGGACAGATGAAGGGGGGAGGACAAAGAAGAGCCTCCCTGGGAAGGGGGTCCTAGTCATGTGACTGCTAACCACGTCTGCATGATGGGTGCTCCTCTGAGGAATGTCCTTTCTTCTATTAAATCCTGCATTTGGAGCTGCCCCCTTTCTCTGGCCTTCTTTCTGCCACAGCCAGATCGCATAACAAGGAAAGCTGGGTCCCTCAGAGACCCAGAGTCTGCTTCAGCACAAAGACTCAGCCTCCAGACCCCCAGGGGGAGAGGGAGGCAAGGAGAGTGATTTCCATCCTGTAGGTGAAAGTGCTTTGAAAGGCTAAAAGCAATTTACAAATGGAAGGTGTAATTGTTATAAAAAATTAATCTATGCCAAAGGGACGCAAAGCAGGCCGGCAGGGAGAGGACTGGCTCAGCCACCTGGGCTGGGTAGAGGCAAGACAGCCAAGTGTCCCCCATCTTCCTTCTCCCCAGACTTCCTCCTCCCATAGCTGAGGGCACTGGGCAAAGACTGCCTTCCCCTCCTGAGATCAGCTCCCGCAAGGCAAGGACACCTGTCCCAGGCCAGTTCAGAAGGAAGCAAAGGCATTTTAAATTACTCAGATAATTGCCCCAAGTAAATCCAGTCCTAACACCCCCCGCCGCCAGCCTTTCCTCACTGTGGCTCCTGGCCTGGCCTAGCCCCTCAGTCCTGATGCTTTTATTCTTTGATTCTTAGACTGGAGGTCTCCCACTCCTCCCCCCACCCATTCAGCAGACTTTCCTAGGCATTCGGGAACCTAGATGGGGAACTGTCTTAGGATTCAACATGGAAGTTTGGGGACACAAACATCCAGTCTACAGCATGGAGGCTGGCAAGTCCAAAATCTGCAAGGTGGGCTGGCTGGCTGGGAGGAACCGGCATTGCAGTTCAAGGCCGACCTCCCTCTTGCTTGGGGAGAGACCAATCTCTTGTTCTCCTATGGCCTTGCCTAATTGAATGAGTCCACTCACATTATGGAGGACAATTACTTTACTCAGAGTCCACCAATTCAAATGTTAATCCCATCTAGAAAATGATGATTTTCCTCACAGGAAATCCAGAATAATGTTTAACCACATAGCTCAGTGCCACGGCCCAGCTGAGATGAGACATAAAATTAACCATCGCGGGAGCCAGAGTGAAGGACACCGGGCCCACCTTCACTTCAGTCTGCTTGAATTGGACAGAAAGATATCACAGGGCAGGGCATGGGGACTGTGCTGGACAGACGGGTCTTTGGGAGCTCTCAAAGCACAGTGCCGAGGACGCCCCCTCTGCTATCCCTGAGGCTGTTCTCACCAGGTGTATGGCCCTTTCCACCCACAGGTATTGGGTACAGGTGCCCCCTTGCATTGCTAAACTCTTCAACCAGTGTATAGCATCATAAGAGGCTATCTGGGACAAGGACTGTGCCTGTCAAGGGAGCACCAATGTAGCAGAAGGCAGCACAGCTCTCTTTCTGAGCCATGAGAATCTTTTGTCTCCTCCCTGGAGGAAATAATTGGTACCGTTTGCTTCCATTTTGAAGAAGGAGAATCTGCAGCTCAGAGAGGCACAGTGCCTCAGCCCTGGTCACACGATAGGGAGGTGGAGGGAACACCCATTTCAGCCCACGCATTCTCCTTAGTGGGCCTTGACCTCCAGAGATTCCTCAGGTTTAATGCAAATGCTCTATCAATAGCCCCCGGAACTCTGCCACCCCCTCTGTCTTGCCATTCAAGTCCTGCTGAAAGGATATATTTTTTCAAATAAGTAATTCCTATATGCAATAAAAAGATACACTATCTTCTGAGTGAAATATAAAGAGTTCGCAGCAGCTGTCTCCCCAGTTTGCATTTTCCGCTGCACGTGATGGCAGCACAGATAAAGATAATGGGATTTTTTTTTTCTTTTTTAGTTCACCTCCCTCTCTCCCTGCAAGGTGGAAGTGTAACAAATTGGATTGTGAGTGTCTGTCCTTTGTGCTTGGAGCCTGGAGCAGGGCACCGGGCTGCAGGGCAGGAGTTGCCAGGGAGGTCAGGGCTAGCAATTTTCTCCTGGTGCCATGCACATGAATACCAGGGTCACCTTCCCCCCTTCCTCCGCCCACCACCTGTCTTTTTAATTCTTCTTTTACCCAGCACACTGCCCAAGTGACACCGGGGCCTCTGTGTTCTATATTCAAGAATATCCATTAAGCTCTAGCTCATCTCTCTTAAATCCAGTGGCATAGCACAACTTCCTTCCTTGAGCTCCGGACTTACCCACATAGCAACACTAGCCAGTGCGGGCGCGTTTCAGTTTGCAAAGACCTGGAGCCCGAAATGCTGACGGCACAGTTCTATTTAGGAATTTCTTCTTTTAGGCACCACATGTCATCGTTCAATTATTTTATGTTTTAGAACTTGCTGAGACAATAAACTTTTTAACAAAGCCTATTTAGATGGTACAGCCTCCGCTCCCAGGGCAGGTTTTCAGACCTTCTTTGAGGTGACGGTGACACTGGTCCTGTCATGGCCCTCTCAGGTCTTCCGTGATGCACACTCCTGTGCTTCCGAGTGGCCAGGCGTTGAGGGTCTCAGGCTCTGGCCCTGCTCCCTGGACTCAACTGCTAGCAGGTATGCAGCAGTAAATCGTGTCTCCTCCAGATTTCTGCTCAGGACCCTGCTCTTGGAGGTAGAGAGGGCTCTGTGCAGAGTGGCATGTGCTCCTGGTGAGAACCTGCTCTCAGTGCCCCCAGGGGAGGAAGGTGGCCTGGGTGGAACACAGGCATCTGGCTCTGGAGTTCCTCCCTCGTGGATCATGAGGGTTGACTCCAGCATTTCTAACCAGCCTGTGGGCATCTCCTTCCTGCCTTGCCCTCCTAGGCCAGCCCTCCTAAAGCTTCCTGTGATGGGTCTGAGGATGGATGGTGGTAGAAAGATTGGATTAGGTCTGGAGGGGGTGCAGTTGCTACAAAGCTTTCTGGGTCCGCAGCCTGGGTAAAATGAGGTGCATGCATTAATGTGTGCTTGAGTGTGTATTCATGAGTGTGTGTGTGTGTGTGTGTGTGCACATGTGCACATACCATGTTCCTGCCAGCAAGTACAGGGCACGAGGGTCAGAACTAGTGAGGGGCTGTGCACCTCCAGGAGGGTTTGCTTCCCGGTGTAGCATCCGCTGGTGGGTGGGGGACGCTCCAGGAGCTGGGTTGTGATGTGCTCAGTTCCAGTGTCTCCTTCACAAGGATTGGCTTGCAGATGAACCCCTTCTCTTTCCCTAGACACTTTCTCGCAAACCTGGGGCTCACCATGGAGCCCCTAGCTCCTCTCCCTTATCGAATCTCCAAGCATTCTCTGGTCTGTCTCCTGGACATCCCCTACAACTCCTTCCCTGCCCCACTGCTTCAGCCCAGGTCCTAAGGCAGCTGCCTTGGGCGGGGATCCCCACCTCCTCTCATTCACCCTTGTCTCTGTGGCCCTCATTTCAACCCCAGGTACCCTAGCATGGTGTGCCAGATCATTCTTAACTCATTTCCTTGTGTGTGTCTCTCCAGCCACTTCCTTCCACTGCCCCAACGTGCATGGGACCTTAGACATGTCCCATAAACGGCACCTTTGGATCTGAACTGCTGTTCCCATGCTAAGTGAGGCAAAGGCTATTGACCCTTCAGCACTCAGCTCTGGCCGCCTCCCCACCCCTGATCCTGCAGACCCTGCTCTTCCTCCAATTACCTGAGTCTTGATTCATTGTTCTCCACACAACATTACCCACACACCTCAGCCAGTGGGCAAAGCTTGTGTCCACCCACCAGCGCAACTCGCATTTGCTGAAAAGGAAGTTCTGTGTCCAAGCTACACTGCCAGTGGTGCCCTTGGGTTCCTAGAGCTCTGAGTATGGAGCTGAGTGGATGCAACTACCTGCCAGCATCATGGCGCAGCCGCAGCCCAGGGTTCCAGAGCTCTCTGTCCCCCCACACTCCTGACACCTGGGACTCACAGAGGTGGCGACATGGCCATGCTGCATGCCCGAGCTGTGCCCACGTCTGCCAGAGTCCGGGGCCTCTGGTTATCTGTCTTTGTGAGACAGATGTGGACGAGGACCTGGTCCAGTGCCCCACCCAGAGGAGGAGCCCTCTCAGTGCCCTCGGGAGGGAACTCAACTGCTTGGCAGAATGAGCAGCAGCTGGGGATGATGACATAGGGTCTGTCTTCCCAACCTGTTTCTTTAACTTCCCAGCCATACAATTAGGAGAATGAGTAGCAATAATTTAGAGAGTGTTTATTTCTGGAATGGGCACACCTCGTTGCTTCATCCATTCATCCGCACAGTCACTATTCCTTTAAGAAATACTCATCCAGGACTTGCTCTGCCCCAGGTGCTGGGTTAGCCCTGTTGGGTGGCCTTTAGCAGCACCATTTCTGTGTTCCAAGGACAGGCCATCACTCCTTAATGGCTCAGGGTGCCCATGGCCACTCTCTGCCCTACTTTTCAGTTGGGGCAGAGAGGCAGCATGACTTTCATTTGCTTACATAATAGTGGACACAACCCAGAGCCAGGGCAGCTGGGTACAGCCACACAGGCTGCGCATGGCTCAGCGCAGGGTGGTTATGCAACAGGGAAGTCCGCACGGGGCTCCAGAATCCACTGTCACTGCTAGTCCCTTAGGCTGCACGGCTTGTCCAGATTGCACTGAGGTACCCGGCTCCATTGGGAGGGGTGCCAATGCAGCTGCTAAACCAGACGCTGGCCCCGGCTGCTCCCGTCCCCGGCTGGTCTCGGCAAAGCTCACAGCACTTCAGTGGAGGAGACCCCTTCTCCCTTGGGCCCAGCCAGTGGGCTGAGCATCCAGCCTCATCCCCAGCTTTGCCTCCAGTTCCCAGGTGGGAAACGCAGAACACTGTCTTCTGTGCTCCCGTCTGCTGTGCTGTCCCCCACCCTGTGCAGCCCTGACTTAATGGCCCTGGCACCACTCACCAGGCAGGCAGGGACACCCACTGTGTGACTGGGACAAAGCACACCACTGCCATAAGTCCTCAGCCCAGGCTGGACTTCACCAGCATCTGAGTGAATCACCTGTCAGCGGCCCAACCAGCTGGGAAATATTCCTCTTCTGTTGTTCCAGCCACTCAAAAATACATGCACATGAAATTTAAAACCCACACAAATAAAACAGCACAACAAGAAGCAAAACACTGGTGACCAGGTGCCTCCCTGGGGCATTTCCCCTGTTGCTCATTCCTCTACCTGCCCCGAGGCCCTAATCGCCAGGATCAGTTCTAGTTGATCAGCAGCAGCACTAAGTGATGGGCGGTCTCCAGAGACCCAGCAGGGCCTGCTCCAGTGAACACAGTGGCATCCTTATGTTCTCATTCCTGGGACAGTTGGACACCACTTGAGGCGCTAACCCAGGCAGTGGGTGAGCCCAGGAGCAGGAGGCAGGGGCTCAGATATCAGGAGCATCTCTGCTGCTTCTAAGGGCAGGCAGCCCCTCTCTGGGCCTGTTCTACATCTGTAGCACTGGCTACGCTGAGTACACAAGGCAGGGAGGAATTGGTGCTCTCCTTGCCACCGGTGTGGCTGGTCATGGACCCACAGCTCAGCCTTGACGGGAGCGGAATGCAGGGAGGGGATCTGAAATGTGTCTCTGTGGGCCATAGGGAAATCCATGGTGGGGTCAGGCAAGGACTGGGTGACTCATTCCAGCCCTAACTGGCCTCTGTGAATCCCAGACTCACACGGCTTCCAAGTGTCAGCATATGGAAGGCGTGGTGGGCAGAGTGGCTGCCTGGAAACCAGACTCCTGGCTTCCTGGCTGGAACACATGTTGCACTGATTTTAAAAGGCTGTTTTCCTTTCTGGTGTGTGCGTGTGAGCGTGTGTGCATGTGCGGGTGGGTGTATGCGTGCACATGTGCAGGAGCTGGTGTGTCTCACATGTCCCCCGTCTCCATCCCCAGGAGATTGGTGCTACGTGTGCGATGGGATGTGGTTGACGAGAAACAGCCTCCTAGTTGCCCATGTGGGAGCCATCAGCCAGCCCCTGAGTTATAGGTGTCTGGGCCCATGAGGAGAATGTGGGGGTGTATGTCTATGTCTAACTAATTAGGTGTTGGGTAGATCCCCAAGACGCTGTTATCCACATCAGCTCTGGGCATGGGGCTGTTTCTGGCATGAGACCAGGTTCCGCCAGTCTCCCCACTCTGTCTCACCCAGTCTCCCTGCCCACGGCGACCCGCCTTCTGGCTTTCAAATGCAGGACATACCCCTGATGTAGGAACAGGGTGAACAGTGCCGTGCCAGCAACCCAGGTCTCTGTAGTTCCAAGACCTTGTAATCAAGTCAATGAGCATGTAGCATAACAATGCCATTGCCTTGGATTCGCGCTTTCTCACCTGCTCCCGCCCGCCTCATTAACTCAGCCAAGGTTTACTCAGCACCTACTTCCTGCAGATGTGGCCACGCCCAGAGAACAAGTGGGCAGGGAGGACAGGTGGCGGCATCCCTGGTCCTGGCACAAAGTTTTAGGGATGAAAACCAGAACTGGAGCTCAGGGCCCCTCTGCACCGAGAGCACCTGGACCCCCTCCTCAGGGAGCATCTGCCAGCATTTGTTGTCCAGGGTGCCCCTCGATAGGGCTGTGTGGGTGCCCGCACAGAGGTCCTCCAGATCCCCATGGGAGGGGCCCAAGGGCCACTCTGAGCTGCCGCTGCTCCCTCCACAGAGTGGCGACAAGGAAGTGGGGTGCGGATGATCCTGCAGGACGAGGACATCACCACCAAGATCGAGAATGACTGGAAGAGACTGAACACGCTGGCCCATTACCAGGTAGGGGGGACTGTGGAAGGGAGGAGGGGCTGGCCAGCAGGGCCCAGTTCCCTGCTCTGTCAGTCCTGGAATAACAGGTCCCCCAAGGCTAGACTCCCAGTCCTAACTCCTCCTCACCAGCACCCCATGTTTCCTAGGGACCCCAGGAGAGCTCATGTCCCCCAGCAGGAAACCCTGACCTCCTTGGAGACAGGCACTTGATGGGCAGCTTCCTTCAGGGCTTGGGCAGTCCTGGGAGAAACATCTCCTAGTCCCCACATGGGACCCCTCCGCAAGCCTGGGTGTTGTAGGGGAGAGAGGGTGCTAGTGAGAAGTTCTTGCCAGAGTCCCCCCAAGAGTGAGTCACCACACAGGACACTGTTCAGTGTCCAGATCTATCTTGTTTTGTTCAAAGGAAAGCCGACAGCCTCCCACGTCCCCTAGTTCTCTGGTGCAGCCTGAGTTCATCCTGGTGTGTCCCTACCTCCTGGGGAGACAGAGGTGTGCCCAGCCCTTAGGAGCCTCTTCCCCACAGGTGCCCGATGGCTCTGTGGTGGCGTTAGTGTCCAAGCAGGTGACAGCCTACAATGCAGTGAACAACTCCACCGTCTCCAGGACCTCAGCGAGCAAATACGGTGAGTCCCTCGCACCGTCCTGCAGGGGAGAGGATGCTCTGAGCAGCTGTTGTCATGTTGGCAGTGCTGCTGGAAGGCATGGACCCCTGGGGCAAGGAGCTGGGGGAAGTCAGATGGCGGGGGGGCGGGGGGGGCAAGGAGCTGGGGGGAGTCAGGCAGGCTGCCATAGGAGAGGAGAGCGAGCTGGGGAGGAGCCCCTGGTCACGGGCAGAACTCGGGTGCAGTAGCAGAACCTCACCCCCTAGAGCAGGAAAGAACTCTCACCTTTGCGAGCATCTTACAGGCAGGAAGATGCTTTCACTGTGTGATACTCATTATCGTGCCTGAAGTTCATAACAATACAGTGGATTAAATAATTATTATTTCCCCCTATTATGCAGATTAGCAAATTATAACTCAGAGGCACGGCGGCACACTGTGTAAAGGTCACGCCAGTATGAAGCATTTAAGAGAAGGTATAGGCCCAGGTCTCTGGCTCTGAGATGGGGGGTCGGGGGGGGGGGGTACTGGATGTGGCCTGGAAGCCCAGGTGCCACCCTGTCCCGCCACCATCTGAGTGCCTTGGGGCCCGCTGCCTGACCGCCACAAGACCTGGTTTTCTTAACAGCAAAACGGGGTTTGAAAAAACCTACCAAAATGGCAGGATTGTTCTGGAAAATCAATAGATCATAGAACAGTGCCGTACACCATAGGCCCTTCATCATCTCTTCCGTGCAACACTCGCATTTCAGCAAATAAAGGGGAAGAAGTGGCCCAGGCCAGAGGGGAGCGTGCAGGTGAGCAGCTGATGAGACAGCTCTGTGGCCGGTCCAGTCATTAAGGGAGACAGGCCACCTGCTCTTACGCTGGTACCTAATTGGCTACACAGAACACATCCTGAGACATGACTTGAGAACTCTTACCAGGAACGTGTAAAAGAGGACACGCTTATATTTGTACAAGTTGAATGATTCCAGGCTGGCGAGATGCAAGTGTAGGAGGGAGGGAAGCGGAGTGGGTGAAGTAGCTACAGGTTTCCCGGAGTGCCGGGAAAGGCCCCCAGCTCCAGGGAATGGACTAAGCCAAGGCAGGGGGACAGGCAGGCACCCGCTGGAAGGATGGGGCAGTAGTTGGCCTTGGCTGTGGTGGGTGCTCTGTGAGTAAGGAAGGCTGAGTGGCCTCACGCATGGCCCATTGCATTGGCAGAGAACATGATCCGGTACACGGGCAGTCCCGACAGCCTCCGCTCGCGCACGCCCATGATCACCCCCGACCTGGAGAGTGGAGTCAAGATGTGGCACCTGGTGAAGAACCATGAGCACGGGGACCAGAAGGAGGGGGACCGGGGGAGCAAGATGGTGTCCGAGATCTATCTGACCCGACTACTGGCCACTAAGGTATCAGACTTCAGATGGGGCGGGACACGTGTGAGTACAGTAAGGGACTTCACCCCCTTCCCTGCCCCCCCTCCCCCAGCTGTGACAGACCCAGCATTTGCACCAGGGCCCCTCTACTCATGTTAGACACTAGCAGCACAGCACGCCTTCCCAGCACAGAACCTCAGAATCCTTCTCACTCAGGGCTCCAGGCAAACCCCACCCACACATCAGTGTTGGTGTGCAGTCCGAAATTTCGTTTCCTTCTCTGTGCAGTTTCTCAAACACAGAGGCCAGATCTGTTCACATTCTTCTGCCATCCTCCTGAAAGAATGGCTCCTCTTTTGGTGTCATGCATTCTCTAGTGATGGAACATGGGGCCCATCGGTGACTTTCCAGGCACTGGTTCTGAGCCTGATTCTGGGGACATTCTGTGCCGGCCATTAGTCTTTTGCTCAGAGGCTGGCCTGGGCTCTGCTCCGTGGAAAGCCTAATGGGTAACTGATCATTAGCCGGAGCAAATAAGGCCCAAACCAAACCAGCAGATTGTGTTTGTCTGCTCTGACCCAGTGAGTTGCTCATTAGCATTTGCAAAAAGTGCTAAAATAACAACGCCAAATGGTGTTAAACCAAACCACGTTTTGGCAGAGGAAGGCTTAGTTAGGTCCAGTCATCACAGTGGTGTATGTATTCCCCACATGCAGTGGAAATGTAAAGCCATTAGAGAAAGAGGAAGGGAATGGGGGAGATTTAATGCATGTACTTCCCTAGTTCCACCCAAGCTGGCCCGGCTCTGCACTGTCCTCCCCTTCCCATGAAAGGCAGACTGTCAAGCCACCCTGAGATCGCCCTGGGGGAGCCGTGTGTGAACCTGTGCCACCTCCCCAGGGCACGCTGCAGAAGTTCGTGGATGACCTCTTTGAGACCATCTTCAGCACCGCGCACCGCGGCTCTGCCCTGCCCTTGGCCATCAAGTACATGTTTGACTTCCTGGATGAGCAGGCAGATAAGCATGGCATTCACGACCCGCATGTCCGCCACACCTGGAAAAGCAACTGGTGAGTGAAGGAAGAGCAGAGGACAAGTCTGGGGAGGCCAGCCGAGCCTAGGGGGGCGCCACAGGCCACGGTGGTCATGGGCCACCTTAGCCAGCAGGGACTCTGTGCAGGCTCTCTCTGGGCCTCCCCACCCTCTTACTGTTTTTGTGCTCACTTCTGACTAGTCAAATCATTCTTCTTTCCTAGCAATCAGTCAGTCAATTAAAAACATTTATTTAACCAACTAAGTGAGCAAAACATAACCTGCCAAATATCGGCAGCCAGGTGGCTCTCACAACCAGGTACGTCTTGTGTGCCTGGCATTATGCTGGGCACCGAGGATACAGGGACCATTAACCAGGGCCCCTGCCCTCCGGGGGCTGAGACACAGGTAAGAGACAGGCAGGCAGCTGCTTGGACAGAGGCCTGTGTGTACCTGGACTGCAGAGCAGCAGCACCCAGCAGCAACTCTTCGGCAGGTTTTGAAGGGTATTTCTGTTCTCTTCAGGAAGCGGTGGGCTACCCTTCCCACAAACTCCTTTTCCAAACTCCCTGTAGGGCAGAGACCTTCCCATCACCACCTTGTCTGCCTCTGAGACACCAGGACTCTCTAATTGCCACTCTGGGTGTCTCCACTCCAGTCTCTCTCTCCTTCCACGTGCACATCCTTCCCCTCGGTCTGTGAGCGATTCGTGCTCCAGGTTGAGACTGCAAGGTCAGACATCAGGACTCAGTGCCGGGTCTGGAACCTTGCACAGAGCAGGGACTCGATAAATATTAATGAAAGTGCAGGGCCAAGATGGTCTCTACTTGAGAGTTCTACGCACCACAGGCAAACAAAGCGGGCTCATCAGTTCAGAAGTGCCTCCCTGTAGCTTTAAGTGATTCCTGTCCCAGGTTGTTCTTCCCCAGAACATTCTCCCAAGGTAGCACAAGCCTGCTGGCCAGCATCTGCCACCTGCTTGGGCTGGTGTGGTGCTAGGGCACAGCCGGGCACCCTGATATCCTGCCCGGAGCCCCAAACCAAAACACAGAGGAGGGCAGAAGGCAGCCTGTGGTACTAACACGTTGTTTAGCCTCCTCACTTCCATACCTGAGGAATCAGGCAGGGACGCGGGCTTGGGCCATAGTTAAGGGCAGGGCTAACCCCACACGGATTCTCAGTGAGAGATTGCCCATCACGGGCTTCATCCAGCCTTTCTGAAATGAGACTCTGAGAGTGGACTCCCCATTCAGTGCAGCAACACAGGACGGAGGCTGTTCATGCCTCTGAAAGTCCCCCTGGTCTGGTCTCACATGGGACTAGGGCTCAGTCAGGGACCCTGACAACCAGCCAGAGCCTGACCACGAACTAACCTGCCTGCCTCTAGGTGAGGTGGTGTTTAGCCATTGTAGGCAGAGCTATTCTGAGGGGCCTGTCCCCACCTATCAAATTTGCTCCTCTTGGCCAGTGTCCCCACGTGTCACTGTGTGAATGCCGGCCATCTTCAGAACCCAGGAAATGCTCTGTCCAGGCATCATGGTCCAGCTGGGAGAGCTGGTGTCTTCAAAACATCCCTACATGCCCTTGCAGCACCTTATAGTAGATCTCCTGAAATAGTAGCTGAACTGTGTTTAAGCCCATACCTCCTGCTGGGTGAGCCACCACAGGATATCACAATATCCTGGGTGAGGCAGACCCTCCCTTCCAGCCAGTTCTTCCGAGGAGCTGGGGGGAGTCAGATTCGGGGGGCAAGGAAATTTAGTCCCCACGGAGGAAAGCTGGGCAGTAGGCACGGTCCCAGGCTCAGGGTCTTTCACCAAAGGCCACGCCCTGACCCTCCTCATTGCTACCCAGGCAAGCAGCAATTAGCCTGGGAATTATGAGCTCTGCGTATTGACTTAGAGTTAATTGTCCCTGATTGAAAAGAGATTGCTTCTTTATTCCTGGACAAAGTGACAACTCTCCCCACCGCCTTCCTCCACATTCCCTACCTTCTCTCTCTTGGATAAACCTCCTGCTCATTTAGCCTGAGTGACTGCAATCAACCAGAGATGAGTGCCATGGCTAATGTTAATAATATGCTAATATTTCATTAGGCAGGAGACTCCGTGTGGGGCCCTGGCTTCCTGGTCTGATGTGCCTGTCAGCACAGCTGGCTTAGAGGAGGGCATGTTGGGGAGAAACAGCCAGGCAGCACACATGGACTCCCAGAGTCCCTCCTCCCGTGGCACTTCGGGAAACAGGAGGATGTGGACAGGAGACCATGTTGGCCGGGTAGCCGGGAGGCCTTCACCTGGGCTCTGAGCCCAAATGTCATGGTCTCCCCTGTGACCCTGGCTTACACCCCTGTCATGACTGTCCATGCTGTCCCTTTTTGTCCTACCTTAGTTTCCCAGGATGAAGTAGGTGCCACTTAACACTGTCAGACTCAATGCTGCCTGATTGCACCCTGCTATGTACTTTGTAGGAACTTAAATTCTTGTTGACAGACTGGCAGTTTGAATGTGAGGTCTGGCTGTGTTCATAGCATTTGCTGTGTGTATGTATTGCCTGCTGGGAGATACAACCTCTCTAGAAATGTTGTACCCGCTGCATTGAAATAATGTTATTCAAAGAGTTTAAGTTCTAAGAGGCAACCAAACACATAGGAACATTCTAACCATTACCAACAGTGAGAAGAGCAACCAAAACAACTGTAAAACATCAGGGAAGTGGCAGGAGGTGTGGAGGTGGGGTAGAGGGAGGGGAGTCACAATCCCTCTCTTGGTGCCCCCTGCTCCCTGACCTGTGTCTCAGTGGCCAATGGTGGCACGGAATTTAAAAGCCAGCAGAAGACAGCCCAGGGGGCAGGTGAGCAGGGTTCTCCTGAGACCCTGGAACACTCCTAGCAACAGAGAGTGGCTGGCAGTGACCAGACCACTAGACACGGTTTTTCTCCTCTTTGCCTTTGGTTAGCTGAGGCCCCTCCCAGCAGCACTTCCCCCACACCTTCTCCCAGGTCACATCCGGCGAAGGAACACCTGTGCACCTTTACAGCTCAAACCATCAAGGGCCATCCCCTCCCTGAAGACTTTGCAGATACATCCCTCTGGGTGGCCCTGATCACACCTCCCTGAGTCCCACGGTGGGCCCTCCCATCCTTCCGTTCTAGTGTGGACACTTCTCAGAGCACGTGCTTGCTGGCGTGTCTGAGTTCCCCAGGAACCCACCAGAACGCAGGTCCTTGAAGGCAGAGGATATGTCTTGTTCATACTGCATCCCCTGTTGCCAGCATGGTTTCTGGGGTGCAGAAGGTGCCAACTGGAAGAAAGAGGGAGGGGAAGGAGGGGCAGATGAGGGACTGTGAAGGTGTTGTTTTCTAAGTGACCGGCTTGGAGATGAGAAACCCGTTAGCTCCTCCTAAACTGCTCCCTTCTCACACCTTTGCTATGTGCCAATAAGCTGATGTTCCCAGGCAGGGAAGAGGGGTGTGACTTCTTCCAAGCACTGCAGTGGATGGCAGAGAATAAGATACAAAGCCTAGATTCCAGGCTGTTCTTAAGGTTCGCCTGTATGCAGCATAGGGGGCAGACTGTGGAATGGAGCATCAGAAAGCCCACTGCACAGTGCCCATCACGGCTCCTCCAACCCCAGGCCTGTGCTGTGAGGGACCCTGAGCCTGCAGCCCCGCCTGGCATCACTCCCTCCCCAGTGCCCGTCCACACTGTCTCTCTGGATGGTTAGCCTTGCTGATCCTCCGTTTCCCTGAAGGTAGATTGGTGGCATAGAGACGGCCCTTAAGAATGTCAGTCCCCAGCCTCTTCTCTTTCTCCAGAGAGCTCTCCGGCCAAGCTATGGTCCCCCTCCCCATCTCCTCTGACTGTCTGCCTCTTCCCTCCACACAGTCTGCCACTGCGCTTTTGGGTCAACATGATCAAGAACCCCCAGTTTGTGTTTGACATCCATAAGAACAGCATCACGGACGCCTGCCTCTCTGTGGTGGCCCAGACCTTCATGGACTCCTGCTCCACCTCGGAGCACCGGCTGGGCAAGGACTCCCCTTCCAACAAACTGCTTTATGCCAAGGACATCCCCAGCTACAAGAACTGGGTGGAGAGGTGAGTGCTGGGCTGGGCACCATGGCTGGCAACTTCCCCTGTCTAAGGGTCCTCCTCCCGCTCCACAGTGGGTGGGGTTTGCAAGCAGGTCATTCACAAAGCTGAACCCCACAGTTGCAGCACCCACACCCTCACATACCCTGTATTGTTGGCTGAACAAGAACTGAGGAACTTGGCTAGGAATTTTCATGGGACTCTGCTTCCCTGCCTGGAAAACCCAGATCTTAGTGGCTGAAATATCTTCTAGGCCCAGGAAGGAAATATAGTCCCTTGCTCTAATCCCCCGCAAACAATAAATAATAAAAATAAATACTTCGAGGACCGAATAGCTTCTTGCCACAAAAAGGCTGGAGGCCTCTCCCCATCTGCTTTGGTGCATCTGGCAGTCCTGCCAGCATCCTGTGGGATGTCATTGCCACTCCAAACAGTTTCTCACCGTCCCAGTCCCTGGACTCTCTCGCCGTGAGCCCTTCTGCCCTAGGCCTTGCAGTACATTCTCAGCCATCGCGGCCCCGATCTGCTCACAGCCTCAGCCAGTGCACCTGCCACTGAGGGCCCCCTGCAAGCTGTGAAGCGGGGCTGTCTGGGTGCAAAGCTCACTCCTGGTAAAGAGCACTCATGGTTTATCCGGGCTGCATCAGCTCCCTGTGCCAAGCACCTGAGCTAAGCAACCAGCTGACGCTTTATTACTTAATCATGACATTGGCCCTGGAATATGAGGTCAGGATTTACAACCTCATTTTGTGTCCATGAAGGTGAAGAAATGTACATACAGAAAGGCTAAGTAATCAGCCAAGATGACTTAAACGTGATCCCCAAATGCAGCTGACTCCCACATCTCTTTTCTATTATGTATGATACTTTTAGACAGGGCCTCTACCTACCCATAGGGTGTGCTGTGTGGATTAAGGGAGGTGTCCTTCCTACCGGGGGATGTGGCCCCAGCCAGGGTGCATGGTTTCCACTGGGAACAACCTGCACAGCCTACACAACAGGCCTGATTTAGTGTCCCTCTCTCCTTTTCTCAGAGGAGCAGAAATCTCAAAGTTGTTGCCTTTTCAAAGAGTAAAAGAGACCAGAAATTGTTTCTGACTTGGTGACCAAAGACAAAATGTATCACTTCGCCATGGCGTTGAGACATCATACTTGTGCATTGCCTTCCCTTGTTCAGAGGAAATGACAAGGGGGGTGGGTCCCGGCCACCTCAATCGCAGTTCTCCTACAAGGGCTGACTCCTTTTCCCTCTCCTCTCTGCTCTTTGATCTCCTCCCTGCCCCTTCCTGTTCAGGCATGTGGTGGGCATGCAGCCCTGGCAGGCAGTGAGAGAGCTCACTCTTTTGTTCTTGTATCTGATTGTGTCCAAGTCACCAGGAAAGGCTCTTACCTTCCTCTACGTGTAGACAGTGGCTCATTCTTTGACAGTAGACCTGCCAGGAGTAGGCCCTCCTTTGTGGTCAGCCGGCTCTTCAGCAAAGAGAGAAAGAGGCAGCAGCTGGGGATTTTGGTTATCCCTGCACTGAAGCAAGGTCTCTGTGATAGGACCACTGGCAGGGATGAAGGGAGCAAGGATGTGAAGGGCTCGGAGCATTTCTGAAACATCTGCATAGAGGACACTCCCTGCGCATAGCCAAATGGAGATCGGCTGGTGGAGATCAGAATAATGCATGCACCAAGCTAACGGGCTCTCTTTCACTTAATGCTAAATGAGATTTGTGCCACGCAGCTGCTATGGGTCATGAGTAACCCCAATTCATTTGGTTATTTTTAGGAGTGGTTTGATGGTTTCCACTCCTTATCCCACCAGTTTCTTAGCAACCCGTGTCACTCTCAGGAAGTCATTTTTCTCTTGTGTGAGGTCCCAACTCCCTTTTCCTCTCATTCTGGGATGAGGGTACAAAGATGGAGGGGTAAGGAAACCATATGACAGGTCTGGAGACCAAGCTTCTTGAACTTGGTGATGGACAGATCAGTCCTACTCTCATTCCCAGGAGACTGCCTCTGAACTTGTCTGGCTCCCTGAAAGGGACCCACTCAGGACCCAGCAATCACCCTTCCATGGGCACTGGCAGCCTCCAGTTCAGAAGAACAGTGGTAGAATGCCCTCCTTCTGTGGCTGTGATCCTCCTACCTCTGAATCACCTACCCAGCTGCTGTGAGCATGCAGACAGCCTGCATAGGACTCAGGCTCCGTAACTCACCGCACCCTCCACACATTGGAGAGGCTTCTGTCCCATCCCATGAAGAACCAGGGGTTCCCTGGCCACCCTCTGTACATAAGGGGTAGAAAGTGTATGGATTCACGAGGCCTCTTCACTCTGTTGGCTGAACAGCCTGAATGATTCTATCACCTTTCTGCTGGTTTGCATCTCCTGGAAGTTCACCTGTTTTCTGTCACATTCTTCCACCCCATTTCTGCCTCCAAGTGCCTTGCAGTACTGATGATTGGGGGCCCACTACAGACCCCCAGTCTCCACTGCCTCCTTCCAGGCATCGGGGCTTTTGCCATGGCCACATCTAGAGAAAGAAGACTCTCTTGGCTCCTAGCAGCAGTAAGCTGCTACACTTATCTTACAGAGAACTCAACCACGGCTGTTGTGTCACAATCAGTTGTCATTTCATCACCAATAGCAGAAAATGTTCTGTTCGGTAGTAATTTCCTCTCATGTTAAATTGGAAGAGCTTCAAGGTTGTCCCCGTGGCCACATCAGCCTCGCTCCCTTGCAGCCACAGGCTTTCCTATGGGAATGAGTTCAATGGCCCACAGCCGGCCCACTGGGGGGGTGGACGAGGGGTGTGTCACACACAGGAATGCCATCGATCATAGGTGTCACCGCATGGAAAAGGTTACGAATTTTAAATATTTAAATATGCCTCCTAAGGAAACCATCCATTCAGAATGCAAAGCTGTGACAGTTCACCCTGGGAGCAATACTGGAGGTGAAGTATAGGCATTTCATTAACTTGTTCATTAATCCCTGGGTCAAACATTTATGGTATCCATCATGGCTGCATTGGGCACTCGGGAGAGATTAGACTTGGTCCTTCCCTGTGGCTCTCGTGGTGAAGGACACACGGACAGGCACTGGGCAAGCCCTACGAGCCATAGTAGGGGCACTCGGGGAGTGAGGTCTGTGAATGATTCACAGGGGAAAGATGTGTGTGCAGCCGCCTTGAAAGGCAAGTATCCGGGGACATCAGAGTATCAGGCCCCAGTGTTTTGCACATCTGATCTTTGTCCTCGAGGTGTTTAAAGGGATGACAACACTGTTCTTCTCTTAGAGTTCAGGGCTTGGAGACCACCTTCTTGATCCCAAAAGCAGAGCTGAGATACCCACCCTTACACACCAGGCTCATCCCACAGAAGCCCATAAATGTGAAACCCTGCAGACTGACCAACAGTGGAGGACCCAGCTCTCTGGGGCCTTCCCCAAGGACTGATTTCGGGACCACAGGGTGCAGACATTCACCTGGTATGAGCAAGTGCAGCAAAGAAAGCTGGGAAAGGCCAGTGATGGGGCCTGGACCTCCTCCGTAGGTTTTGGCTAACCTGTCAGGGCCTGGCCAGCTCAAGGACCATCCTGGTGACTTATAAACACCCATCTCTTCTGAAGAAGGACTCAGCTGCAGGCAGAAATCCCATAGGAGCAAGTTCATGGACAGGGGCCCAGGCTGACCTTGCATTCCTCACTACACAGCCAGCTGGTAAGAACACTGGTTGAAGTTCGTTACTGGAGCATAATTGCATTCTTCACAATCAATAAGGCTGCTCGGTGGTGGAGCCCAGCACAAAGATCGGCACAGCAAGGATTGAGGAAGAGGCAATTGTGCACACAGCAGAGAGATACCAGGGCAGGATCATTATCAGGTTCAAAGGGTACTGTCAAGAAGGTGGGGCTGGACGGTAGGGAGATGGCAAGGCAGGGGTGTCAAACCCTGCAGGCAGGATGGGCCCACTCAGCACCAGGCAGGGCCAGGGCTGAGAATGGGACAAAAGTTCTGCAAGCCCCACATTCACCCAGGCCATTGTGCTGTTTGTTGCTGTGATTTAGACCTTGCTGAAATAGGACATGTAGTCTATCTGATGGTGGGCTAGTATATGGCCCCAGACATGCACTGGTCCGATCCAGAGCCCTCCACACAAGCAACAGAGGAGACATAGGGGCTGCTCAGTGTGGACTTGAGAGAAAATGTCAGGTGGGGCCAGGTGGGGCCATGTCCCACGACTTCAGATGAGAAGATCAGAGCCCCTGCCCTCCCCCGACTCTACTCAACCGTGCCCCACCCCCCTCTTTCTCACACAGACAAACTATTTAAATATTCCCTTGGGAGAAATGGACTGGGCTTTCAGTGTGATACAAGTCATTACAAAGGGACACAGTGTGGACATCTGCTGTCTCCATGGAAACGTGGCCACCTACCCCAGGGATGAGAAAGGCAGCAGGGGGAGCCCTGGTGCTCTTTGCAAAAAGCCTGACAGAACCATCCATCTACCTGTGAAAGGTTCACAGGCAGGTAACGGACACAGCAGGAGTCTTTGCTTGTGGTGACTGTCTTGACAGTCCTGTCCTGTTGGGGGAAACTGAGTTTCCATCCTGGTCAGTCACTCTGACTGCCCAGAGGTGACAGAGTGTAACTGCCTGGAGGGACCTCTGACTCTGGCCGTGTTTGCCTGGAGTTTGGGTCATTTGTTCGTTTCTCACCAGTAGGACCTGAGAACATAACCTGACAAACATACTGTGCTCAGTGGGAATGGAATCATGAGGGGACAAGGACACAGATCTCCTTGGGAGTGTCCAGGCTAGGAGCCACCGAATCCCCTAGGTCTGTGCTATGCAATGGAACATTGGCATTTATTGTGTCCCAGCAATAGTGGCAGTGAATGGCTGGAACTTTTATACCTGGGATGCATTAAGTGGCCAGCACCCTGAGGAACCTGAGGATGTCCTGGGTGGGTTGCAGGCCTGGAGGGGGCTCCCTGGTGCGAAGCACAGGAGCCAGAATGAGACAGGACCCAGAGCTGAGGCCCAGACTTGCGAAGATGAGGAGGGACCAGGGAGCAGAGGACCCTGCCTTGAAAGAAGCCGGTGACCGATGGAAGTCCAATGATATGGGGCAGGATGGACTCTCCTGAGCCCCGGGCTCCTCTGAAAAAGGCCATTTCATTAAGTGCTTGTCCTTGTGCCTATCTCGACAGCACGTCATGGGCCGAGACCTCCCGCCAAAATGCAATCAGTTCAACCATGCACTTGGCGAATGTGTCTGTGTGGTGGGTCCCAGAGGGATGGAGTTTTTCTCCCACCAGCCTGTCTCTTGCCAGAGGGCACAGATTTCATCTCCCTCCCACTGCCTTCCTCATTTTCCAGACGAAACGACAGGTCTGCAATCACAGTGCGACCATGGCTCAGAGCAGCGGCCATCCTGCCCCACCAGCCCAGGGACGCCCTGGCAGCAAATGGAACTGTCATTCCGTGGCAGGCCCTTGAGCACAATGCCAGCCTGTCACCCCATTCCTGGATATCCCTGGGGAGCAGTGGAGGCCGGGGACCAGGACTGATGGGTGCATGGTCCATGCAGTGAGGGGTGTGGGAGAGATACAGGGCTGGGGTCCCATGTGAGACTGTTCCAGAGCCTCTGAAGATGTCCCTACTCTTACCTGATCAAGCCATGGGTCCTGGGAAGTCCCAGGGCCTGTCATTGTCACCCACACTTACACAGGTGAGAGTGGGTGCCTCTCCTAAAACTGTGTGCCCCAGATGTCTCACTTGCCTCCCCTAGTCCCTGCCCTGGCGACTGTCCCCACCCCCTCTGTTTTAGGTGCTTGGGGTTGCTCTCCCAGCACCGAAGGTCCAGCGGGACTCTGGGTGTGGGGGACTCTCTCTCCTCATCTCCCTGCTTGTGCAGCTACCTGGTTCCGTGCAGAAGGTGCCCGGAGAGGGTAGGCGGGGCTGTCTTTGGGGCAGTGGGCCCTTTGGCTACTCATTAGGAAACTGCAGAGCTCCCCTCTGGCGGGAGAGTTGAGGTTTGCTGCATAAAATGTCAAATTGCAGAAATTAAAAATGTAAATGCTGGCATCTAATTAACCAGTTGACAGCAGTGCACAGCTGCAAGTGACAGTGACTGATTGCCTTCTGCCAGCCTCAGTCCCCAAGCAGCCCCAGCTCCTCCCGGTTAACCCCAGGAGAGGAGGACATCAAGGCAGAGCAACTGCTTGAAAGAGCCTTTGGGGCTCATGGAGGGACCTCTTATGTGTATGGGAGGGGGTGCCTGGGGGACATGAGAGACTTACTGGACCTCAATGGGAGCAAAACCAATGCAGAAAACAGCCCCTCCTACCCCTGTGCACCCTCTGACGGTGTCTGTCCACTCCCCACATCCCTGCCTCTGTGCCTCTTGCATCCAGAGCTGCAGAGGGCTCTCCTGGGCAGACCCTGCAGCCCAGATGGGACACTGCCCACCATGGTCCCCTGGGGTCACACACAGGCATCACTGGCCCAGACAGTGCTGGCGGGGTCCCTCTCCCCTCCGCTTCACGTGCACCGCTCCAACCCCTTTCCTCCCCACCCATCCCGGCAGGTATTATTCGGACATCGGGAAGATGCCGGCCATCAGTGACCAGGACATGAATGCATACCTGGCCGAGCAGTCCCGGATGCACATGAATGAGTTCAACACCATGAGCGCGCTCTCGGAGATCTTCTCCTACGTGAGCAAGTACAGCGAGGAGGTGAGCCCCACCCAGACACCTCCTGCCTCTGCTGGGAAAACCCTGCCCCAGGACTCGGGCGGCACTGCAAAGGCACCAGAAATGTTCCACTCTGCACTTTCTGCATTCATCCCTGTGCTTCTCAGACATACAGATCAAGTAGCTGTTTCTTTCCTTGTCTCTCCTTTGTTCCCATTTCTTCCCTGCTATTCCCTTCCTTTATTTTTCCCATATCTCTATTTTATCTAATTTTCCTTGAACAAGCTATTCCCCTCCCCCATGGGCAGGCCACATGGTCTGGCATGGTATGGTGTGATACAGTATGCTATGCTAGGCTATGCTAGGCTATGCTAGGCTATGGTATGTTGTGTTACATTAAAGAGCAGGATAGATGTGGAACAGACTAGAATGAAATCTGCTTTTACTTGCTATGCTCCCTGCTTGGAAAACCTTACTGAGATCACTGCCACTACAGACACCACCTTCTTTCTGGTTGTAAAGGTGTTTATGCGCGTTTTCTTGGTCATGCCAGCTTAGACCAAGGCTTCAGGTCCAGGCTCCCTGTGTCTGAGCACAGGAGGGCCACTCTCTCTATGTCCTGGCTTCTCTCTCTCCTCCCAGCCTCGTCACCATGAGAGGGTCTAGGAACCCCAGCAGGGTGCAGGGCTGGGCATCCTCCATAACCAGGCTATGAACCTCAAGAGGAGGAGGGGAAGCCTAACGCAGGCAGCTGGAGGGAGGGTTCTGACCCCAGCCTGCGGGCCCGTGCTGGCCCAGGACGAGGTGTGTACCTGTCTGTGGCCACACGACAGAAGTAAGGACGATGTAGATTACACAGTGTGTGAGTGCAATGGACTCACCTTGGAAGGAACAGTTCCTTAGTCTACAAGGCACTTGTCTGCTGCCGGGGTTATGACACCCATCCTTACAAAAAGTTGGTGCCAGTAACTGATGATTCTTGGCTACTAAGAAGTTGGCAACTCTATTGTTTTCTCCCCAATTAAAAATGCATGAAATCCAAAGCTCAGGGAGCCTCCCCCATCTCTCCTCCCCTCCGCCCAGCTGCCCCCTGCCCCTCCTGCCCCCAGCCCCAGTGGATTCTACCCCTGTGTGCTGTGTGCCCCTCCTGGAGCGGGCATCCTGCAGTGAGTGCCCATGCATGTTGCCTGACTTCATCCTCTCCCCTGGAGCAGCCCAGAGGGGGCCAGTAGTCCCTACATTGTGCAGATGAGGAAATGAGTAACAAAGATGGGGTTCAGAGAGGTTACATGCTTGTTTCATCCCAGATCACCAGCTAGAAACTGGCAGACCCCTTATTCAAACCCACATCTCCTGAGTCTGAGTCAAATTCAAACACTTTTCTTCCAGTGCCACAAACGTTCGTGGTCATTTTCCTCCACCAACCATCTGATTTCAGAAAAGGTTTTGGCAGATATTACCCATTAGGTGCTAACAACCAATAAAGCTTAAGATATATTAAGCTTCTAGTGGTATTTGTTTCTTCATAGACGAAGTGAAGCCAATGGGTTAAGGCTTTCCTTTATTGGGCGGGGACTTTTCTTAATATCTGCAAAATCACGTTCCCTGAGACGCTGGGTTCTGGAGCTGCCTGAGGTGTAACACGCAGGTATCTGGAGCATCCTTGCGCAGGTGTCTTCTGCCCAAAAATGTACACGTTTACTCAGACATGCTGATCTGTGTGCTGACATCCTGTATTCATTGGCAAGCGGGTGCCCAGATGTTGTCCCTGCACCCAAGTGCCCTCCACACTCCCCATCCCTGTTCCTTAGGCCATCTATCTACCCAGCAGCTTCGTGTGTGCATCTTCACATGCACACATTTTCCCACATCTCTGACTCTGTCCCCCGTCTGCGTCCACCCTAAGAACACAGAACATATACATGCAAATGATAACCTCCCTGTTCTCGCCCCTTCCACAGATCCTCGGACCTCTGGACCACGATGACCAATGTGGGAAGCAGAAACTGGCCTACAAACTAGAACAAGTCATAACCCTCATGAGCTTAGACAGCTGAGAACCGTCCTTCCAGGGCCCGCCCCGCCCTGGAGGGAGGGACACACCAAGCCGTGCCTCAGTCTAGATTATCATCTTTACCAAGTGCAAGTTCCGACTGGCGTCAGCAGCATCCCCTGAGCAGCGTTTGCTCTCTCTCTCTCTCTCTCTCTCTCTCTCTCTCTCTCTCTCTCTCTCTCTGCCTTTTTCTGTCTCTCCCTCCTTCCTGGATCTCTTCTCTTTCAGTTGCTTGGCTAATACACTTGAATCAAGCCACCAACCCTCAGCTAGTCTTGGATGGCCAGTCCTGAAGAGAGGGACTAGACCAGAAGATTCCAGAGGGGGCTCTCTTTCCCGGCTGACCCCACGCATCAGCAACAGGGCCCACATATGGATGAGGAGCCATGGATAGAGGACATTTCTACTAGTATGCTGCTACTTCACCTTCCACTTCCTGAGAGCCGCACATCGGTCTGAACCTTGGCCTAGAGAAGAGGCAGTGAGCTCAGTATTATCTTTGCTGGGAAGACGTCAACTAGCTCTACTTCCCCACATTTCCATCCCCAAGGGGTCAGTCAGTGGTATGATCCCTTTGCAACTGTGAGAAGAAAGGCCACACCTACTACATATGACCAGAGTTGGGGGCAGGGGCTGAGGAGTTGGGGAGTGCTCTGTGAGCTGTCACTTGTTGGGTTGGCATCCAAAGGCCTCCTTGTCCCTTCCAGTCTTCTTGGAGTTCTTCCAAATGCCCATAGGGACCTGCCTGCCAAGCCTCTTCCCCTGCCTGTGGAAAGCCAGACAAGAGAAAGAATAGCAGTTACATTCCACCATGGGGATACTCCTAACCTTCTACTCTGGCTTATAGTGCCAGAAATGTAACATGGAGGGTGAGAAGAGGAGAGTTCATCTACCCTGGAAGCAGAATTTGTTGTTTTCCATTCACCCCCAAGTGCAAGTGAATCCTAACCATAGTTGCAGGTGTACCATTGCCAGGTCCTCCTCTAGAGAAGGTACCTCCATCCCCCTTGGCCATCACTCATTGAGGTCAACATAGAATGCAGAGTGCATCCAGGAGATTCTACCTTCAGCCATTTCCATGGCTCCATCTTCACCATGCTTCCTGACAATTCTATAGAAGGCTGGGGCAGACAGCAAGCCTCTGTCACCCTGCAGAATCCGCAGCCATTGCTATATGGATAACTTTGTCACTGGACTGTCCAGACCTCCTGGGCTATATTTCATCAGCATCTCAGTTGTCTCTTTAGCCACTTTCCTCCCTCATCTCTTAGCAGTCATCAATGAAGGAAATGCACTCAAGCACAGCCTCATGGAGACCAATCAAAATGCCAGGCAAACTCAGCCCCTGGCTTGTCAGGTCTGGGAGGACCAAAAAGTCAAGCTGAAGGTCATGTCCAGAAATGGGAGAAGGAACATACAACTGACCTCAGCCCTGACATCTGTCTCTCCATCTGTCCTTCCATCTATGGATACATCATTTTAGCCAGCCAGGTAGCTATGCATGGATTATGGTGAGAGATGCTCTAATGAGAGTCATGGAAACCTGGAACCGTGAAGGGACCGTGGAGGCAATCTGGTCCAGTCTCCCACCACAAGCAAGAATCTCTCCTGGCAGCCCTGGTGTCCAGTTGTACCCCACTCTGGGGGACAAGGAAAAGCATCATTCAAGATGGGGCTGGGAGCGAGTCTTCCCTTCATATCTGCAGCGTCAGACACATTCCTTGTCATCCACTCAAAGGAGCCCCAGTGGAAAGGGGAAGGAACTACATCATTTCCAACTGTCTATGGAGCATCTTGTACTTTTAAGAAGGCTCACCCTTTTGGATATGAATATGTGTGCATGTGTGTGAGCTCACGCGTGTGCACGTGTGTGTGTACGTGTGTGCACCTCAGTAGGCAGAGAGCTCAGAAGGATTTCTTGTCCTGTGTAGGGGGGATATTGAAATGTTTCTTTCCTTCTCTACCCTTGCTCATCAGTTCCTCCTGCAGCTCCAGGACATTTCAACACTTGCTTTCTATGCTGAGTGCTAGTGAGTGCAACGAGAGGTCACCTGTCCATAGGAAATCAGGGTGGTCACAGGCCGAGAGAGGCCTGGACTTGACTGGGGGCCAGGCAGTGGTAACCCCGAGCAGGGCATCACGTGGCATCAGGGAGGACACACGGTGGACAAAACACGAGAAACCTAACAAATGGGAAGAGGAGAATGGGGAAAGATGCATGTCAAGGGGGGAAAATAACCAAAGGTTTTGGCAAATGAAGTGCCAGGTGAAGAAGCATGGAATTATGGAATTTCTACCCTAATCATTTGATTTTTCTCCCAAGAAGCCAGGTGCCCTGGCAGGCCAGGAAGGAAGCATGTGGGAGGCGGGCTGAGGAGGCAGCTCGGCCACTAAAATATTTTTGCACATGTCAAGGATTGGGGAGGAGCGAGACACAAACATATTTAATACAGATTTGCTGAATGGAAATTGTGTGTGTGTGTGTGTGTGTGTGTGTGTGTGTGTGTGTGTGTACGCGCGCACGTGCACATATGAGTGTGTTTTTACTTATTTTTTAAGTTTTGCACAGATAGAGAAAAAAATGAACAAGCAGAAAACAAAGACTGTTACCATGGTTCTGCTGAAGCCTCTATTTTTTACTGGGTTGTTATTATTGGTATTGTTCCTTTGTCAGTACAGACTTTTCTTTCCACATTTTTGTTCTAAGAGAAACTTTGAACACCTCAGAGAAACATAAGTGTCAGGAAGAAGGGGAGAGAAGAAGGGATGGACTTCCCTGCTCTCCTCATTTCTCCGAGGGAGGAGGCCAGGCAGGTTATTCTTTACTTGGTGGAAGGGTTGCTGCTGGAGCTTTGTCTGTCCACAGTCCCGGTGGCCTGCATGGGGACTTAGGGCTGGAAAGATAGGACAGTCACACAGAGCCACAACCCATCTGGCCTGGCCGGCAAAATTCTTCCCTTTGGCTGTTTGTTTGTTATCTGTTTCTTTCCTTTGGGTTCTTGGTGCATGTGTGATAGGCTTCAAAGCAAAGGCAAAGCTGTCCTTTCCCCAAATCTTTCCAAAATTGCCCTTGGGATCCTCATCTCTTGCGAGGCCTGAGAGCTGCCCAGGTGGCATGGGGGCCGCACGCACCCACTCAGGCCTGGGGAAGGGAGGGAGGTCCCCTCACGCCTTTTCTCTCTGGCACAGTTTATTAGTAGGGTCACAGTTCTGTTTAAGGTGGGACCTTTATATGATTCCTGGAGTCCTGGGCAAAGAGCAGGAGAGAAAAGGCCACCCTCCCCTCCCCTTGCACCCGTCTCCCACCCCCATCCCCTGGAAACCACCAAGGTCAAAATGGTATGAGAAGATGACACAGTCAAAATAACTGGCCTGGCTTAGCTGAGAGTTTTAAACTGAGGGCAGATGAGCTGAGGGCTGGTAGGGTGGGAAGTGGGGAAGCTTTGCAGGGTCCTGAACATAAGAGAATGGGTACATAGAAGCTGCAGATGGATCATTTCTAGGGGGTGGGGGGACACAAGTCCATCCAGGTATAGGGTTTGCCACTCCTTGTAAAGAGAGACCCTGCATTTGTTGGTAACTACAAATGGTGCCATTAAGTGGAGTTGGCTATGGTGTCAGTGACTTCCTCAGGAAAATATTTTTTCTTGCCTTCTTCTTTCAATGTGGTTTTACATTTGGAGACCACCTGAGTGTCTCACAGGCGAAGGTGCGTTCACACCCCCAGAATGACACGCACACCCATAGGCAGCCCCCAGAGCATACGGGCCGGTGAGTGAGGCCTGAGATGTTTGAGAGAGAGAGAGTCATTTTTAAATAAATCCCAAAGTTTGAGGCAGACTGTGCCCAGTGGCGAGGTCTCTGACCTTGTCCCCTCACCTCCTTGCCGGGGGTGAATGTCCATGTTCTGTCCCAAAACCCCTACCCCCACCCCTGCCACATTCCCAAGCCAAGGTCCTCGTGCTCATGTCCCCCTTGCATGTCTGGCTTCTGAGTGTGTCTCCCTTCATCCCTCCTGCCCCTCCTGCACATGTAGCCTCTGCCCCAGGGCCAGTGTCCACTAAAGCACCAGAGCCACTGAGCCCCTCATGGGCAGCCCCACCCTCACAGCCGAGCCCTCTGACTGCCTCAGGCCCATCTCCCTCCCCAAGCTGCCTTCCAAGGGGTATGAGTGGTCGGCGCCCTCATCCAGCCAGGACCCCCGTCAGAGGAGCCCCAACTACCAAGACCCGAATGACCTCCACTCTGGGTCCGAGGCAGGTCCTGCTGATGCTGCTTTGACCTAAAAGGAAAGCCCTTTTCCCATCCGTCTCCTTTCTCGGGACTGGGGGTTAGGGGTGTTGCGGGGGACACATTCTTGGCTTCACAGTATGCAAAGTCAAGTTCTTCAGCTCAGCTCAGAAGGTTAAAGTTAATCATCATTCATCAAGAACAAACATTCCCGCCTCACGGCGAGCCCAGGATGGAGGGAAGGCACAGGGCAGGCTCTGCAGGCAGATGTCCATGGCATTTTCCTCCTGGCCCTTCCGGGAATGGCCCACATGTGCAGTCCCAGCTCCCTCTCTGTGAAGCATTTCTGTGAATAAATAGCCTCCAGGTACCAGAGTCCCTACATGTCCCCAGAGAAGACCCTTCTCCAGCCCCAGCCGCGCCCTCGCCCCCAACACACACCAGGCAGATCCTGGCTCCCTTCTGGCCTTCCCTCCTGTCCGGGGAGTCGGAGTCTACCTCCAGGACCTCCTCCCTCCTCTAAGCCCCTTGCCCCTCCCGTCAGCCCTCAGGACAGGTGACATAGGACCCCAAGCCCTAGCTCCTCCATTTCCTTTAAATTGGATGTGACCTGCTTATTGGAGGCTTTGTAGCTGTTTATTTTTTCTCTATATAATTTAAGTGTCCGAGATTAAGGAGGGAGCACAGGTGTGGATATAAAGTCCAAATTACTAGCAGGGAGGGAGGAGCGAAACTGCCAGTTCGAAGAGCGTGAGGAGAGCTCAGGGCAGGGGGATAGCGCCCCGTGTCATTACAGAAGTGTGCCAGGACATTTCTGGGCTGTGGCCATGCCAGGGCCAGCATGCCCACACTGCTCAGCTGCTCAGTGCTTCCCTGCCCCTCTGATCGCTGAGCCCACAATGCCACCCCTTCCCCCTGCCTCCCGCCACGTCACCACCACGGGTGCAGCAAAGGAGAGCCATAGGCGACGGTGAAGAGGTGGCCCCACTGTGAACCTCTCCTCCTGGTGCTCCCAGGTGGGCAAAGCCTCCCCCAGGAAGCTAGGTGCCTGGCCCTCTTTTGCAGAAAGGAATGTCTGCAGGAAAAGTCTCATGAGAGACCTTTTTCTTTTTTTACTAAAAGTCTTTGCTTCCCAATAAAATTATTTTTTATTAGGGAGAGTCTCCAACTTCATAAAGTATATAGGATTTTTTGGTTGTAAAAGTAATACATGCTTAGAGTCCAGTTAAATTCCTTGAGTAGACTAGTGACTACTCCAAAGCAAACCTAAACAAAACCAAACCCTGATGAATAAAAAGAGCTTTCTATCTGTATTGGCAGAGAGAGTGAGGTGGGCCTGGATCAGGTGTCCGGGGTCCGTGACCCCACATTCCCGCCCCTCCACCCCTGCACTCTGTCCAGCTTTGTCTCCGCTGCCCCTGATGCTGAATCCTGCCCTTTTCTCAGCTTCCCCAAACTTCAGGGAGACCCTGCGAGCATTGGTCATGGAGGGCCCGCCTCCTCCTCCAGAAGGCACAGCTCTTGGCAAGTAGGCAGGTCTCCCGCAGCTCATCTTCCAGGGGCTCTTTACCTGGCATTAGAACTTCCTTTGTTCGTATCTTTGATCTTCCGACTCAAGCACATTTTGTAGAATTCGGAACAGAGGGTATATTAAGACCAATGCAAAGGGCACTAAGAAACCGAGACCACTTTACAAGGCAGGACTAGTGATCACAATTCAGTCCCATGACCAAGATGGTACGTGTTCCCCTGTGTTCTCCTTCCCTTCCCCAATGTTCCCGTCAGCTTGTTGGCTCGTCAAACCTTCCGTTCTTTAAAAAGAAAAGCTAGTTTACCTCAAAGAATCTTGTTTCCATTTGGAAACCAATGACTTTGCGTTTTAGAGTGGACAACCCTCCCCCTCCAAAACTCCCTGTCTGGGCACTGTGGCCTTGAGGCCGGAGGTCCTGGCTGAGTCATGTGTCGGCTGCACTGACCAATAACAAGAACGCAGACCCTGAGATGGAGAGAAAGGATTGGATGCAGCTGCCCTCCTCCCCACTTTACTTTTAGGAACCAGCCTATCTCTTCTAGCAGGGTCCTGCCAGGTTGCCATAGTGACCAGGAACTCCAGGGTACCACAACAGACAATGGCTCAGTGAGCCAGGCATGGGGGAGAGGAGTCTGCCTGGTCAGATGACCCAGAGTTAAGTCTCCAATACTAGAGGGAAGAAGAGGAACAGGAAAGGATGAATGGGTGGTTTAAGGAACAGGCAGGAGCCTTTGAGGCTCAGAGAGAGGCCGCTGAAGGAGGTAGGGCAGGTCGCTCCTGCCCCTGTCACCCCGTTCCAGCCCCACCCCACTTCTGGTTCCATAAAGCTCCCACCTTGAACACTGAGCCTGAGAACAAAGCAAAACATATCTTCAGACAACAGTGTTATAATGAGCCTCAAAGATAGGTGGGTGGCATCTATTAGAGGATGAGGGTCTTCTGGTTTTGATTTTTAAAGAAGAGTATCCTAGTAAGATTTAAAAAAAAGATTTTAAAAATGTTTTTAAAAAGGAAACCTATGCTATTTCAATTGGAGCCCAGTTGTAACTTGGTAAAGGCAAGCTCCTGTACCTTTGTTATAATTAATTGTATACCTGTGTATGTAAATATAAGGCATTCCTATTTTGCAGTTCAGAACAAAAAAAAAACTTATTTGTAATATAGAATAAAGTTTATTAAAAAATAATAAAAATGCAGTTTGGAATTGGGGGTATTTGTTTTTGTGACTGGCTGGAAGTGGGTGGGGAGAAGACTGTCCTTATGTGGGTGGTGGTTGTAGAGATATGGCTCCTTCTCTCTCCAACTATGTGCCATCTAAACTCAACCATCAGAGGCACAGCTTCTTAACTTAAGCCTCTGTCCTCACTTATGAAGCATCAATGATGCTTCAGGACAGGGAGACCGGCCTGTTGTTCCCAGCCAGCAGTCTTCACTTCTGTCTGGAGCCCCATCAGCCTCTGAATCTATTAGAGGATAGGTTCAGCCCTCCTGAGAGTGGGCTCTGGGGAGACACAGGTTGCCACCCTGCTTTAAGTCTTCTTGGCAAGCTACACCTGATGTAAATGACTTTATCAGTCCCCCTTCCCTGTTTTGATAGAGTGTGGAGATCTTGAACCCAATTATGTCGCTGGGGTAGAAATAGGAGAGGCAGAAAAAAGAGAATGGGAATGGGTGGTGGTGGAGGAAGGGAGGGAGACAGCACTTCTACCAGCCCACGCTTCCATCTGTGGCCCTTGCTGGCCTCAAGGTGGTGGGGGCAGGGAAAAGGGAAGCAAATGCAGAAGGGGCAGCATCAGCCCAAGCTTGGGCCCAGGAGAGCTGCGACCTCTGCTGCCACTCAACCAACTGTTCTTGGGCAGATACTTGCCCCTCTGAGCCTCAGGCAAGGGGATGGAGAAGGCTGAGCCCCATGTCTCCATGAAATTCCAGTGTCGTAGTTATGCAAAATGAAAGCCAGGAGAGAAGAGGATCAGGGGGAAAGCAGCTCAAGGAAGGCGAGATAGAAAAGTAGAAAAGTGAAAAAGGGAAGAAGGGAGGTAGGAAAGGAGTGTGGGGAGATGTAAGACAGACCGTGGGGCACCCACTGCTGATAAAACTTCCAGCATGTCCTCCCTCCCCTGTCTCCCTACTGGCTACCAACCACTACCCTAGGCTTCTCCAGCCTTCAAAGCAGAGCCCCTGAGGGAAGTGAAGCATGTTCACTGTGATGGGACCTCTGGGGCCACAGAGAACAAGGTCAGGAGGTGACTCGGTGAGTGTCCACAAGAGTTGAATCCTAGCCTTGCGCACCCCATCTTCCACAGGAGCACATCCCATCCTAGCACACCCTATCTTCCACAGGAGCTCCCTTCTGAGATCGGAGGGGTGACCTAGGGAGGAGCCACACTCAGCACAGGCACTGGGACGCTGGGGCCTCTGGAAGATACGCCAGCACAGCTGATGATGAGAGAGCACCTTCATCCTTGGGACGACCTGGGGACAGACGACGCCTGCAAGAGGAAGTGGGCATTAGTGATCTTGACCCAGCACACAGAATGGATTGAGACCAACAAAGTCATTTTTTGTGTTTTCTTTCAGTAGGTCAGACTCACAAGGCAAGTGTGGTTCATGAACAGGAGATGTGTTCCCTTCTCCTGCACAGTGAGGCAGCTGCGGGTGACAATGACCTCGTTGTGAATGTTCAGACTGGGATGCCACCGGTGGCTACGGTCCTGCCATACCCTCTGACTCCCTTACCTGTGATCTCATGTGTATCACCACAGCAACCATGACCTCCCCCTTCACTTCTCAGTGATCATCTCTCCTTATTCACAAAAGGAAGACAGTTCTAGCTGTTCTGTGAAACCAAGAGATTGTGGGGAGGTAGCTTAAGATAACTAAAGTGAAAAAAAAACCTACAGTGCACTATGCAGGGTCACACATACATGGAGTATTGTTATTAGTCATAAAGGTAATATTGTACAAACAAAACGGCAGATCCAACCTGGGGCCTCAATAACAAACTTAGAATGTAGGCTGTATTAGCCACCTGGGGCTGCCATAGCAGAATACCAGGCTGAGTGGCTTACACTACACACATTTATTTTCCCACAGTTCTGAAGGCTGGGAGTCCAAGGTCAAGATGCCAGGATAGTCTCTGGTGAGACCTCTCTCCCTGGCTGCACACAGCGGCCTCTGGTCCTCACATGGTCTCTCCTCTGTGCATGTGTGAGCTCTCTGCTGTCTCTTCTCATTAGGGCACCAGTCCTGTCAGATTAGGACCCTACTCTTACAACCTCATTTAACCTTAAATACTCCCTAAAGACCCTATTTCCAAACTCAATTACATTGGGAGTTAAGGCTGACTATGTGAGGGATGCAGGTAAGTCTATAATAGATTCCTTATTTATTCATTGCCAAACAGTAAATACCTAATACCTTTTGAAATATGTATTTGTTATTGTTTGACTGTGAGATTGTTGAGGGTAGAGACCATATCAGTTGAATTTGTGTCCAGCTTCACAAGTGTCCAGCACAGAGCTAGTGCTCTGTCAATCATAAACAGATGGAGGGAGGGCAAAGGGAGCAGGACCAGGAGGAACCAATCAGCTATGAAATTGGTTATGGGGTTAATTTTTCCACTGTGACTAGCTGTAAACCTACTTTTGCCCATCCCTGTATGCACCTCTATGTTTGTTGCAGCATTACTTACAATCACCAAGGTTTGGAATCAGTAAATGAGTGGATAAAAAAGCTGCTGTACCCTAGCAGGTTTGGCTCAGTGGGTATAGCAGTCAGCCCCTAGTGGACTCAAGGTCTCTCTCACATCGATGTTTCTCTCACTCTGTCTCACCCTCTCCTTTCTACTCTTTCTAAAAGTCAATGGAAAAATATCCTCAAGTGAGGATTAACAACAACAACAAAAAAGATGTGGTACATTTACACAATGGAATACTACTTGGCCATTAAAAAATAAGGAAATCTTACTTTTTGCCATAGTATGGATGGCAATACAGAGAGTATTATGCTAAGTGAAATAAGCCAGTCAGAGAAAGTCAAATATCATATGATTTCACTTATATGTGGAATCTAATGAACAAAATAAACTAATAAACAAAGTAGAATAGACTCACAGATACAGAGGACAGACTGATAGCTGTCAGATGGGAGGATGATTAGGGGCTAGGTAAAAAATAAATAAATAAATAAATAAAGGGATCAAGCAGAGGGAAAAAAATCATAGACACAGACAACAGTGTGGCAGTTACCAGAAGGAAAGGGGGTAGGAGGAGGTAGAAGAGGGTACAGGGGGATAAGTGATGATGGAAGGAGACTTGACTTGGGCCGGTGAACACATAATACAACTTATAGATGATGTATTATAGAATTATACACCTGAAACCTATACAATTTAATTAATCAAGTTCACACCAATAAATTCAATAAAAAATTTAAAAATGAAACTCTTAGTGATTCTCTGAAAGCAAAATTAAAGTCATTTCAAAAAGTGTTTTCTAGGTAAGAGCCCTCAATTTCCCTCCACCTCTTCATTTCTCCATTATTTCCATCACCAACCACAGTGGCTGCCTTTTCTCCTTTCTATTATTCACAATGAAAAGCAAGTTTTTATTCCACCTTGAAAGTTGTGACACATGTGAGATGAGGAAAGAACATCACAGCAACACCTAGACGGGGATGTTCACGAGATTGGATGCGCCCACCAGCTCTGTGACTCATCATATTCACAGATGACTCCTCAGAGGGACCTGTTGCTATTGAACCTTCGGCACCTCCTGCCTCTCTCTTCTGTTCACTTTCCCCTAGATGGCTGTAGCTTCTAATTGCCTGTAATGCACTGCTCAGCACTTCATCTGAACAGAAGCAATGCCAATATGTACATGATCATTGTATTCCCTAAAAATTGCAGCTTTTTTATGTCCTGTCTCCTCCATTCAGTCATAGACTAGGTCTTACATTACTTTTTTTCTGAACTCAACGCTGGATACATATGCTCATTATTTTCTCTAAAGCACTGGACCACAAGCTCAGAAAGCCGAGCACGATCATGTAAGGAAACCAAAGTGATCCTGAAGACAATGATTATAGTCTGCTCAATGATTTTAGTCTTCCGTAGACTATCAGTTAAAACCGTTAGGTCCCTTCACAGACAACAGGGTGGTGATGGCCAGAGTGGGGGGTGGGGGTGGGGGCTGGGTGGAGTGGGAAAAGGGGGGATGGGGAACATCTGTAATTGTGTCAACAATAAAAATAAAGTGGGGAAAAACATTAGGTCCCTTCAGAAAATGTAGTGTTGATAAGATACTTGGAGGAAATAAAGAAGAGAGTACAAGTGTTGGGCAGGACAATAACCAGATTCAGTGCCCTGGCACAGAGGGACATCACCTCCCAGGATACAAAGGACTTCCTCAGAGAGATGATTTTATAAAGTGAGTTGATGTATTTATATCATACACATTACCTCATTCAGTTCTCAAGATCCAGCAGCTTTATCCAGTAGTTGTCTTTACTGTACCCATTTTATGGATGAGGACACTGAGACTCAAAGCAATATTAATTCCAGTCCCACAAATGGTACATGATAGAGGTGACAGAGCTGTGAGCATAGGTTTCTCTGATTCTAAAGCTTATATTCTTGATTGTGCTATATTACAAGGAACACTAAACAACCTCTCTCTCTCTCTCTCTCTCTCTCTCTCTCTCTCTCTCTCTCTCTCATTGATAGATTATCACCACAGCATTGGAAATGCAAAGGACGTTGCAGAGAAAAGGAGCAAAATTAGGCACTGGGTTGCACTTGTGAACTCAAGCAGGAATATAATAGAATTTGAATGGGAATTTAGCCAAAACATGTAGGGACTGCCATTCGCAGGGAAGAGACACTGGCAGGCTTCCTGACGGGATGCAAAGTCACAGAGGAATCAGGTTCAAATCTCCAACATCCTCCTTAGCTGAAGGCTGCAACCTTAGACAAGTCAATTTACATCTCTATGCCTCACTCCTCTCATCTGTGAAATGATTTGTGAGAATTAAGTATAATCAGTCTGACACATAGAAAGCACACCTCAAGAAAGGTAACTGTTTTTAACAGTGAGCCACTGACTTGCCATTGAAAACATGCTTCTTGTGGCTTGATTGATTGATGATTGACTGATTTTACCCTGGATGTAACGGAGGCAGCCACATATTGGCGGCCATCCCCTTCTCCTCCCCTGGGCACATCGTCCCAGCTGGAGGAAGGTCAGTGCCAGCTCCCTCAGCAAATGGTCTGCTCTCAGTCCCAGTTCTGCAGCCCAGCTGTGTGCTTGTTGCCTAACGAAGCTGATGGTCATTTTGTAAAAGGGCCAAATGCAGACCTGGCCCAGGCAAGGGAACAGCAGGGACCCGCATGCCACACTGCCTCCTCCAAAGAGAGACCAGTGTCCTTGCAGAATGTGCCCAGGGAACCCCACAGAGCCTCTCCATCTGGTTTTGGGTCCTCCTGGAGTTAGGCTGGCCACCTCACTCTGCGTTCTTACACAGATGGCACAGAATCCTTAACGCTGAGGCCCAGCAGCCAGCACCCAGCCCATAAACTAGCCTGACTGCCACCTCCCCCATGTCATTCCCCTAAAGGCCCCACTTAAGGCCTCTGCCAAGCAAGTCTCTGGTCTCTGGCACCCTGATTGGCTCTCCCGGGGGCCCTGACGCAGAATTGGAGGAAAGAGCAGGCCCGGTGAGTTATGAGGCTGTAATTCCATCAAGGGCTTCTGGAGAGATCGTAAACTCGTGTCCCAAGTCTCCCCATTCCCCTGGCCCTTTTTCCCCCAGAGAGATTTACGAGCCTATAATTCTGAGGTGGGACTGCTTCTTATTTCACAGAATCTAAATATTTTCCTAAAGCAACATCAGTCCTCTTGGCTCCCAGCAGCCTGGCCCAGAGCTAAGGAGCAGCAGCGCCGTCTGCTGGCCAGAGGCCCAGGAAGCTCCTGGGAGTGCAACAGACTTCACCCCTTTCCCACCTTGGAAAAGGAGGGTCACATCTGCCCTGAGATGGCGTGTGGAAACCCAAGTCACGCCTGAAACCAAGTGGGTATGAAGGGACTCTCTGGGGGTTCAGGGACACGCAGATGTGGGTCAAGAGGGGCCTACGAAGCACTGACTTCCCTGGCTCCACAGATGCGGTTGACAAGTTATTTATCGAGCCCTGGATGGTGTGGCGCTCGCTGTAGATCCTGTGAGTCACATTGCCAAACCCAGTCTCTGTCTGTGGCCATGCTTTTGCCCTTTTTGCAAATACTGAAGACCGCCTGTCAATGTTTCTGCCGTCACCACAGCCCCTCCTGGCCCAGCAGCATGCCACCCTGAGGCCAATGGAGGGTCCTGTTACTGGACATCATCGTTGATGTGTATGCCTTCCTTGTCTGTCTCTCCCATTGGGATGAGTGTTGTGGGGACAAGGCCTCTCTCTGGCCGGGCTCTGCTGTGTCCTCAGCCTCTGGCATAGTGTCTGGTCCCAGGCAGAGCTCTGGAAGAGTTGTTGAGTGAAGGACGGAGGAAGAACCGGCACATGCTTGGACATGGAGGCGGCTGCATGGTCTGCAGCACTGGTCCCAACCGATGGCAGTGAGACCGCCCTGCCTCCAGCCCTAGCCGCAGGCCTGAGCAGGAAGGGAGGCAGGGCTGGTATGAGAACCTTCCTGCCCCCCTTCCCTGAGGTCCAGCTTGGCTTTGGGTGGAGGCCTGTGGACAGCGGGTTGCACGGTGGAGAGAAAGGGTGACTCTCGGGGAGCTGGCACTGGGCCAGGGCAGGGAGTGGGGCCAGCCGAGCCGCAGACCCTGGTCAGTCTGCCACAGTGTCCTTCCTCAGAAGCTGCAACAGTGATTCCATTACTGGGTCCCCAGGGCGCTGTCCCTGGCTCCAGCGGTGCAGAGTAGTGGCCACCCTCCGGGACTCAGACTCCTCCGGGGCCCAGCATCCTCCCCACCTGTCTGACTTCTGCCTGTGCTTGGCTGTTCCCTTTAAGATCTGCTCCTGTTCTCCTCGGTGGTGGCTGGTAACTATGGAAACTACAATTAGGCTGTTTTGCTCAATGTTTCGAAAAATTGCCAAGTGCAGACAGCAGCCACCCCTGACTTATCAGAGACTCACCTGCGCTCTTCCCTATGTCCTTTGAGGACATTTAAGGAAATGAGCCTCAAGCTCTCTGTGATGAAAGACCAGTTTCTCTTTGGAAAAATTCCTAATTCATCGCACATACATTGTTTTTATAAAGTGCAATGAAAACAAATTAGAAAAGTGAAAGAAAAAAAAAGATGTATAACATACAAGCCGTGACTTCCCCTAACAGTACTAGGTCCCCGGACGTTTACTATTGATTTCCATGCTGTAGCATCGTGAGAGAGCATCCGCGTGCGGTCAGGCTGCCGCCACGGACCACACTTGGATAGCGCTAGCCTGGAACCTTAAGAAGAGGGTTGGGGACACCCCCCAGGACCTGTCCGAGTCCAGACGCATCTCTGACCACGCCTGCTGACGCAGTCCAACTCGATTGTACCCAAGGGTGCCTCGGGTGGGAGGTGGGGCTTTCCTGGGGAACACGGACCACCTATGGAAATGTCTGCACTTGAACCTGAGCAAATGTGTGTGAGGGAGGCCGCTACAGAGTCCTTGCCATGCCCAGAAGTGCTCCCCAAAAGCTGAGAATCTGGGACTTGGTCACCAACCCTGAGAGGTTTTCCATCCACCCTGGATCCCAGCCTGGGATGTGATGGCACAAACAGGGTTACTCAGAGGGCGTTTGACAGTTGAACTGCCCTGGGAGTCACCAGATAACCCTACCCCTTTCCCCATGCTTCTCCAAGAGCAGAGATGACTGTTGGCATGACCCAGAGGGACATTTATCATTTTTCTACCCCCTCCCACTTTTTAAAAAATCGAGGCATGCTTTTTTATAGCAAAGTGCACTAATATTAACAATACATCTCCATGAATGTTTGCAGTTGTATACCAACCAGATCAAGCTAGAAAACACATCGGTCTCCCCAAAAAGTTCCCTCATGCTCCTTCCTAGTAAATACTCACCCCCACACCCAAGCTAACTACTATCACTAGAGGTTGTTTTTACGTGAAACTTCATTTAAAGGGGGACAAAGTGTGTTCGCCTCTGTTTCTGACTGATTGCACTCCATGCGATGTCTGTGATTGATGTTCATGCTTGGCCTAGTACCACTGGTCCTATCTTACCGCTATGTTGTATTCCACTGCTTCTGTGAGCATCCTTGTGCAGCTCTTCTTGTGCACATGTGTTTTATTGCTTTCACATGGATATCTAATAAACTAACTGCTGAATCACAGAGCAGGCATCTGTGTGGGTTTTTACTAGACACCGACAAACAGTTTTCCAAAGTGATTGAGCAGATGCACACTTCCATCAGAAAGGCTGGGGATTCAGGTTGCTGTGCACCTTCCCAAGACGGGGTTTGTCCTATTTTTCCTGTGAGCCACTCTGCTGGGTGCACAGCTATGTCTCAAGGTGGTTTCGCTTGCGTTCCTCTGAGGAGTAATGATGTCGAGGACCTTTCCATATATGATCATTGGGCATCTGGGTACCCTCTTTGGTAAAGTACCTGTTGACTCTTTTGCCCTTTAAAAATCAGATTCTTTATCTGATGTGTGAATATCTTCCTCTAGTCCAGGGGTTACCTGTTCACTTTCTAAATATGACTTCGATGGAAAAAAAGGCCTTACTTTAGTGTAATCAGTGTAGCGCCCTCCTCTTTCATGGCTCATATTGCTGTGCACTGCGTAAGAAATGTTTTACGTGCCCCCAAGGTCATGCAAATAGTCTTTGTTTTCTTCTAGGAGCTCGCTCAGATATTTTGGGGTTGTGATATTATTGCAGTTGGTCTTCATGTTTTCACCAAGAGGATGTTGCCAGCTTGCATGCAGAGGCTCTCTCTGCAAAAGGAAAATATAAACTCTGAACATCCACCTAAGGCAGGAATAACTCTGCTGCATATGAGTCTGGAAGGCACAGTGCAATGAGCTCACTCAAGGCCATGAGGGAGTGGAGGGTTGGGGGGGCCTAGGAGAAGACCCCCATGTCCAGCCGGCCTGCTGAGATGAGACTGCACCTCCCTCTTGTCCCTGACTGGTGCCACACTTTGGGGTGATGTAACTGATTATTAATCTTTGTTGTCCTTAACAGGCAAGACCTGTGCATGACACCCAAGAGGCACAGAAGGGCCTCCAACCTGTTCATGGTCCTCAGCCACCAGTTCGCTCCGCAGCGGGCAGGGCCCTGTTCCTCTCTCCCTGGCCAGGGCAGCCCAGGCACACTTTGCGATGCAGTTACTCAGCTTGATGTTTGTGAGAAACACAGGCTTGAACGTAGGGAACAATGGCATGAGTATCCGCAGCCTGTCTCCTTATGTGTCTAAGCCCTGGAAGCAGGGTTCTGGCGGGGCTTCTTGGGGGTGTTTTCTCACAGGACAGAATGACAGCGCCTTAGGAACAGAGAGAAGTAAGACGAAAGAGCGGGAATGGAAGGAGGAGGACACTGCTCCACATGAAAGCCTTCCCACAAGGGCTCAGCTGGTTCTCAGGGACCCACTGGCCTTGGCTGGTGCCGGGGGGGTGGGGGGGGGGCGGGGGGGCGGGGGGGGGCCGTCCTTCCATGGCTCCGCCTGGGCCTCCTCCTGCATCAGGGGTCCTCTCACCGCTGCGCTGGGGAGTTTACCAGTGCACACTGTGCAATCTTGGATTCATCCGAAAGTTTCTTCTCTACTTTTTAAGTATAATCATCACACAGACTGGAATCTCTTCCCACACAATTGCACTGAGAGGCTAACTTTGCCTTCTGGAACCAAGATAACAGTCTGAAGGAGCAGTGGAGGATGGAAGGGAGCTATACAATGAAGCCAGCTTTCTAATCCTGGATGTGTGAAAGCAAAGGGACATTTGGGGACAAGGCCACTGGGAGAGGCAGCCCTCCTGGCCCTTATCACTGTGGAGGGTGGGAGTGAAGGACAGGGTGCCAGAGGTGTGCAAGGGGGTGGGTTCATTCGGGCCAGTCCTGCCCCTGCTGCAGCCCCAGACACTCTCCCAGCCAAGGCTGTGCCACAGAGACAGCCACAGAAGGCATTCCTGTTCCCAATGCTACTTCCGGTGGTCCACTCAGTGTGGAGGAAGTTTGCTTGAGACCCGCTACCTCCCCCTGAGAGAAGAGTTTGATGAAGTTGAGCCACAGACAAAGTCACCATTTTCTGTGTCTTCTCGCCAAATGCACCATCTTCCCTGTCCCTGTACAGGGTGCAGCCCTGGACCATCAGAGGGCTGGGCTTGGCCTTCAGAGCTCACAGAATAACCAGCTAGACCAATAGGAGCTGAGGGTTAAACAGATGACTCAACCACGTGCTGATGATGGCAGAAAGAAATGCTACAGGACAGTTCTTGATTCATTGCTCAATGGGCAGTGAATGTGTAATTACCACAGGAACTCCAGGATGGAGCAGATAGCAAAGGCCTCTCAGCAGCTGAGATCCGAGGTGTACCGTGGAGGGAGCATGAGTTGTAAATAGAAGAGAAGGAGGTGATTGAACCACATCGGAGAAAACCAGCAGTCACCCCAGAGCTCAGAGAACCTGTCCCCTGCCCACCCATGTCGCCTTGACATCTGGGAGAAGTCGAGAGCTGTCCTGAGTCAGCAGCTGGGGTAGGCCAGGTGGTAGAACATCCAGTTCCCTGCCTTGGCCCACATTATGCTGCCTGGAGTCTTGCTCTCTCCCATTTGCCCATTCTACCCCTGTCACCTCCCCATCCTGAAGGGGATGGCAGGAGGAGAGGGCATCACAAAGGCCTGGTGCGAGTGTCTGAGGACGCCCCTCCAAGTCCCTCTTTGTGGTTTCATGCCCCGCAGCCCTCCCCTTCTCCTTACTCGCCCTCTGGTAAGTGGCATAAACTGTTATTGCTGCTCCTTTCTTCTTCTTGTGCCCTCTCACTTCCAGGAAAAAAATACCAAAGAAAATTGCTGCTAATGTTCTCCCCTCCCTCCATTAGAGCCGTTGTTCATAAATATTGAAGAGCCAAGCTCTGCCAAGCTCAGAGACCATTGTCTGGTGGCCGCTCCCACCCCTCCTCCGTCTCCCAGCACAGCCCCTCCATGGAGGTGCAAGCAAGGACCTGAGGGGGGGGGCGGGGAAAGCCAGCAGCAGAGGGCAGGAGAGAGGGGGCAGGTGGGGGCTCTTGACAGCGGGGGCCACAAATGGGCTGGGAGAGTCTGGGCCTGTCAGGGGTGCCGGGAGCTCAGAGGAGAAGCGTCAGGAGGCTGCAGCCCTGAGCCTGACCTCAGGGAGGTAGAGGGCAAGGCAGGGACCTTGAACGGGCACTGGGCTTTCCTGAAGCCCAGTTTGGAAAGCAAGGTACTGGAATCAAAGGCTCTGATATAGAGGGAATAAGAACACTTGCTCACACCCTCCCAGCCCTCCCATGGGCACGAGTGAGGTCCTGGGCTGCAGGGACAGACTCGGGTGAACTCTGCTGCCCTAAAGCCCTCAATGAGGGCACCCCCAGACCTGGGAAATGGTGCACCCAGCTACTGTCAGTCAAGCTCCCTGGACTCACAGACCCAGCAGAGAGGCCAGAGCACGGGAGGGTGGGGGTGGGGGCCTCTTAGTGGCCATGCTCGCCCCCAAAAAAGATGGGGTAGGGACGGGCTGACTTATGGAAACCAGACCCCAGCACCCCACAAGCCTCTCCCCAGCTTGACACGACTTCCTCATCCTTCCACTCGTGCAGCCAGGATGTTCTGCTCTAAAGCCCAAAGCCACAGGCCCTCTCTGAGATGCTCCTACCACGGCCGCCCACTAGACAGCAGTGCATCCTTGGAGGGCAGGTGTGGAGCTGTCAGGACGCGCACTGAACTCCCATAAATCAAAGGGCCCAGCCCAAGCGCGTGTCCAAGTTAGCGGAGCATAGATTACCATATAAATTGGATTTTACTGCCATTTCCAGCTTCCCCTTCCTAATTTACCTTTTCTGCTTCCCTCTGCTCAGTGAAGCTCTCTCAAAACTCTTCCTTTTCTGGAGAAAGAGAAATACTTTCGGATGGGACCCTAAGTCTACAGACAGAGCGTCTCTTTCCTCACCTATCTGGTCCCAAACAGCAGCACCTCTGGACCCTGCCCATGGACCGGATCTGAGTTGGCCTGGTCTGTGGGTCCCGATGCGTGCATTGTTTCTAAGGTGCTTGCCATCTGTTTGGCGTTGCTAACCTACCAGCGCTGATGATCTTCTTGGTGTAAAACATAAGGATTTGGGTGCTTTGCCCTACACAGACTCAGGTTACCTTCATTTAGGCATGATCAGGGGCAGAGGGATTTTTGCCACCACCATGACCTTGACCTCTCCGTCACCAAGCTATCTGAGGGCAGCCAAAAGCGACAAGCCCCCTCCGCAGTGAGGAAGGAAACATGGCCCTGGGTCACACGTGGGTGGCTGGGGGCTGGCACCAGGAGGACCACCAGTGAGGCATCCAGGACCACGCACGCAGGGCTCTGATGGTGCCCACTCCGCACCTTGTCTTCGCCAGCCTGCAGGGGCTTGGTCTTCTTGCTGAAAGGTTGAAAACTGGTGCTCAGGCTCGTGGCTGGATTCCTAGGGTAAACAAGGGGAGTCCTTGCCCATCGCCCACCACCTACCCCTTTCCCGTCATCAGTCATAAGGGGCCGAATGCTGACCCTGTAAGTCAGGGTCCCGGAGGGAATGCTAGCCCCGGTCAGAAGACTGTTGAGCCTCAAATCAGTGGCTTTTTCTCTTGCTCACTACTAGGAAGGCAGAGCAATTCTCCCCTTTTTGCAGTAACTTCACTCTTACTCTGACCCGCTCACAGCTGGTGAAGAGATGTGTTTCCCCCACGGCCACTTCTGTGCTCCCGGCTTGGGTTTCTTAGCTAAAGGAGGAGAGGACCCCACAGCTTATGGTCATTCTGCCTTGGCTTCGGGAGTTCTGATGGCACAGCCCCAGGGAAGCCACTGAACAAAGAGGTCCCTGGAAACTGAGCAGCTAAACTCCAGGATACGTGAACTTTAAACCAAGTGCAGGCAGAGAGAGGAGCTGGAGAGAAGGCATACCACAGAAATGAATGTTTTGCACATGCAACGTATTGGAAAAAGCAATGTTTATGTAAAGTAGAAAATGTACTAATATCTCAATTGATCATCTCTCTCTTGCCCTCAACCCTCTGGTCACCCAGACTTGCCTCTGTTTATCTGCCTACCCCACCCCATGTACACTCACGAACCTGACCAAGCCCTCAGCGAGATTCTCAGGTCTTCTGATGGAGTTAGGAGAATGGGCAGGTAGAAACAAAGAGTCAGGAAGCAAGGGAAAGCAGGAGGGCTCAGCCATAAAGGCGAGGATCATGTGCATAATATGGAAACAGCCCAGGTGCACATTAGTAGATGAATGGTTAAAAAAGCTGTGGTACATTTAAAAAAGAAGGATCTCTTACCCTTTGAGACATCCTGGATGGACCTGGAGAGTGTTACACTAATGAAAAAAGCCTTAGCACTCTATCAAGTTACATGAGAAAGACAAATATCACAGAATCTCACTTTTGTTTTAGAACCTAATGAAGAAAATACATTGACCAATAAAATAAGTCCAAAAGCATGGAGGCATGGAACAGACCAATATATCTTGGGGGAAAAGAGGTGGAAACCAAAGAACCTATCTGCTTAAATGCATAGCCTCTGGACACAGACAATTGTGTAGTAAGGCCTGGGAGTGGATAGGGGCTGGGTGGAGGGGGAAAGGGGGGACATCTGTAACACTGTCAACACTAAATATATATATTTTAAACTAGGGAAAAAGGGGAGAAAGCCAGAGAGAGTGAGAAAAGTCAAAAGGCGTATAACTGAAGAGCGTTGGAGGATTAGCATATAGGATCTGGGGAGGTAGGGGAGAGAGAGACTGGGCAGAGGAAGAGCTCTAAGAGTTGCTGTGGGCCTGAGATTGTATTCCTTGTCATGTGGTTTAAGAGATGCAAGTTTTTTAATTGCCATTTGTCTGATGTCTATTTCAACACCTTTCTGTGCAATGCTGCATGAGGACTGAGCTCTAAGGGTTCACAAGATGGATCCGGCTTATGTATCAAGATTCATTTTGAACCTATGGTGCAAAATTCAACTGCACCTCAAGTTACAAGTGTTATTCTAGACTCAAAATAAGAGCAAAGGGTACAACTTCTCCCTGGCTACTCAGCTCCTGGAGTTGCTCTGAAAATGGGGCATTGGGAGGGGGGTAGGTAGGTTTTGAGCCAGAGGGGCAGAGTAGTGGCCTTGAAAGAATCTGAATTGGTCAGGCACTGACATTCTCTCACTGCCGCCAGATGCTTCCAGTTTCTTAGGAAAGTCAATTTATGGAGGATGGGACAAAGATGAGTTTCTCATCTTTGTAAGGAGGGACCCTTCCTTCCTTCCTCTCTTCCATCCTCCCTCCCTTTCTTCTTTCCTTCCTTCCTTCCTTCCTCCCCCCCTTCCACTCTTCTGTCCTTCCTCCCTTTCTCTCATCTTGATTCAGTGATCTCACATAACACCACCTGGAACATCCTGTTTCGGACCCTCCACTGTCCAGCAAATTGCAGTGCTGGCTTTGTCAGATCTCCCTAATTTCTCTGACTTGGAAGTTGAAGCAAATGAACCACATGGGATTAATATTGGCTACAGATACATTTATCTTTAATGAGATGAAGAAGCAATTTTGTCTTCAGAATCTACTGTTGGTACTTCCATTAAAATGTTAACATAAAGTTGTGGCATCTGACCATCATGAATCCAGTGAAGCTGGGATAATGATGAATTAAAACAGTTTCAGCCGTGGTACACAAAGTGAAGAAGTTAGAAAAGAACTTCTCTTTTCCCTCAAGTTGCCCCATCCCATTTTGTCCTAACATCTTATACAATAAAAGGTTAATATGCAAATTGACCAAACAGCAGAACAACCTGTCGATATGATGCACACTGACCACCAGGGGTCAGACACTCAATGCAGGAGCTGCCCCTGGTGGTCAGTGCACTCCCACAGGGGGAGTGCCGTTCAGCCAGAAGCCAGGTTCATGGCTGGTGAGTGCAGCAGTGGTGGCGGGAGCTTCTCCCACCTCCATGGCACTGCTAAGGATGTCCAACTGCTGGCTTAGGCCAGCTCCCCAGACAGGCCTAAGTCATCAGTTGGACATCCCCCAAAGGCTCCCGGACTGTGAGAGGGCGCAGGCTGGGCTGAGGGACCACCCCCCTCCCCGACGTGCACCAGGCCTCTAGTTATTTTATTTAAAAAAAAGTCATACATAAGGCAAAGGGGACAGATTTTTACAGTGAATAGACACACAACCCACTAATTAAATTCTGCTATTCATATTTTACTAGGCTTATATTATCACGTTTCTGTCCATCTAGCCATCCATCAACCCATCTTATTTTTTTTATTTTACCATTTATTTTTATTTTTATTGGGATATAATTGACATGTAACATTGTGTAAGTTTAAGGTGCACAACATGTTGATTTGATGCATTTAGATGTTGCAGTATAACCAACGTGGCCTTAGCACTCTATCAAGTTACATAATTGTCATTTCTTTCTTGTGGTGAGAACAAATAAGATCTAGTCTCTTAGCAACTTTAAAGCTTATAACACAGTACTATTACTATAACCACTATGCTGTGTTTAGATCTCTGGGACTTATTTATCTACCAGTTGTACCCTTAAATAAGATATCCCCAACTCCCCCAACTCCCAGTCCCTGGTAACTATCATTCTGTTTTTCCAAGTGTGGCTTTTTTAGATTCCACATAAAAGTGAAATCATAGGTATCTGTCTTCCTCTGTCTGACTTATTTCACTTAGCACTGTGACCTCGAGGTCCATGCCTATTGTCACAAATGGTGGGCTGTCCTTCTTTCTCGTGGCTGGATAGCATTGCATTGTGGGTGTATGTATACCTTCCTTGTTCATTCATCTGTTGATGTATGCTCTAGCTGTTCCCATAGCTTGGCCATTGAAAATAATCTTGCAGTGAACATGGGAATAGAGATATCTATTTAATAACCTGTTTTCATTTCCTTGGATATATATACCCCAATGTGGAATTGCTGAGTCATAGAGTAGTTTTTTAATTTTTGAAGAACTTCCATATTGTTTTACATAGTGGTTGCACCAAATTACATAGACACCAACAGTGCACAGGGAGGCAAGAAAACTCACTGGAGAAAGGATAGTCTCTTCAACAAATGGCAGTGGGGAAACTGGATAACCACTTGCAGAAAAATGAAATTTCACCCTATTTTACACCACTCACAAAAATTATCTCAAAGTGAATTAAAGACTTAAACATAATACCTGATGCTATAAATCTTATTTTGTGTATGGAACCATAGAATAACTTCTCTAATTTATCTTTTTTTGATGCATTGCAGACTTCAGCACAAATCTCCCCAAACACTTCAGCATAGATGCCATTAATTAGATTTCAAGGTTTGTTACAGATTTCTTTTATTTTGAGGTAAACTTTATATACAATGAAATAGTCAAGTCTTAAGTGTACATTTGCTAAGTTTTGACAAATGAATATAACCTGTTATAACCCAGTCCATATCAACATATAGGACTTTGCCTTCACCCCAGAAAATTCTCAAATGCCCCCTTGTCACCAATTCCATTACTCCTAGCCCTCAAGGCAACACTCATCCTGATTATTTTCTGCCATCAATTATCTTAGTCTGTTCTAGAACTTCATATAAATGGAATCATGCAATATATTCTATTTTACTTGCAAAACAAACGAACCTCTAGCCCCCTTCAGTGTAAGGAATACTGGGCATTTTTCCTTGCATGGATTTAGAAAGTGGGGAGTTTGCTTACCCCCCTAGAGATCAGGGTTCTGTGGGTCATCAGTCCTCCTGTTGGATGGATGCCGCCTGCAGACTGATGCAGTTTAGGGGAACTATCCTGAACAGGAGAGGCCAGGGAACATAGGCTATCTCTGGGTTGAGGGAGCCTTGTGGTGGGTTTCTAACACCCTTCGTTAATGTGTAGGAAATGTTTAATGAGGCTTCATTAGCATTTGGATCTTCCAAATCGTCCAGGGACTGTTGGGTTGCATCTGTGCTCAAGGTTGGGCATCAGGACGTACAAAGTACCTGGCCTCAGGTAAGTCCAGCCTGGGCCCCATTTGCTGCATCTCTGACATGAAGGCTTGTGGGCCTCGCATCTTGGGTTCTCCGTCCTGGAAGCTGAACTACACCCAGAGAGCTCTGCAGAATCCGTGCCGGGATGAAATGTCTCGTTTCCTTGTGCTCTCTACAGCAGGGAGCAGCCACAGGAGGGGGCTGTCTGCACTGCCTGTGGTGTAAGACCACCTGCCAGCACAAAATAGGAAGCGGAGGGAAGTAAACAGGCCCAAGTCTGAAATGCGCTCATCAGCGCAATCTGTCCTCTGAACGCTTTTGCAGCGAGAGATCGTCGGGGTGCAACCGAGAGGAGGAAACTAATCAGCCAGCCTCGATGACAGCATTAAAGAGGGGAGAGCAAGCATCCAGATGGCGGTGTCAGGCAGGACGCTCTGCATGGGAGGCAGAGGGCTCTCAGCCTTGAATGGTCACATGGCCCCGCTGCACAGCGGGGTTTCCATCCATGCTGCCACTGCTGCCCTGTGCTGGGTGCTGAACCCAGGGGCGGCACAAAGGGGAGTAAAGTGATGATGATGATGATGATAGTGGTGGTGGTGGTGATGATGATGATGATGTAAAGTGAGGATTTTTTTGAAGCTCCTACACCTGTGTCTCAGGGGTGAGCAAGACTGGAGACTAACAGCAGAATTCTGCAGAGCTGACCTGGAGAAGACTAAATGGTAACCATGTGGTCCAGGAAAGGGAGGAGGAAGAAGAAGAGATGGATGGGTGTGTCTCCCTCCCTCACATGGCAAATTCAAATTAGCCTACTGTTCATAAATATTAAGACCCTTATCCCGCCTCGATATGGCCACAGACACAAAGATTGCTGAAGGGACGATCCCCAGGCTCGGTTTCTGGTTTGGGCCTAATAAGAATGCTAATGGAGGTCACTGGAGGCCAGCTGATCATCAGGGACGAGCTGAGGAGCGCCATGGGCTGGTGTGATTAGAGCTCGAGGACCGCATGTCCTGGGAGCATGAACCAGACTAAAGCCCCAGCGTCCCGGGACGTGGCTGGGAGGCTCGGAGCCCACACACCAGCCAGCGCGTAAGACTGATCCCCCGCAGGCAGGTCACTTCACAGGAGGCTGAGGGCCAGCCCGAGGGAAGCAGGGAAAGCATCTTTTTCCATCTCCTCCTGACTCTAAATTCCCAATTTGGAGGCTCGTTCTCCTTGGATGCTTCATTCAAAAAATATACAAAGACCCTGTGCCAGAAAGGACCCTGTCCTTGGAGCACATAATCTCACGCAGGGACAGCAGGTTCCTCCCTCCCTTTCTCCTTCCCCACCAGCTTAGTCCCTCTGCCCACTTTGAACAGGGACAGGGAAGAGAAGGGGCCTGACTGTTAAAAAGGAAGGCGCACGCAGAATGCACAGCACCTGCCCTGCGCTCTGGGTGTGTAACAGGCACACATGGCTGCTGCCCTCGGGGAACTTGTTACAGGGGTCAGGCTAAGAAGCAAACTGGGTGACTCAAACGTTTCAGATGGGGATCTGAGCTGGGGATGCAGGGGCCAACGGCCAATACCAAAGCAAAGAGCCGGGCCTGGCATTCCAGAGTGAGGAGCCCTCCAGGCGATTTCTGGGGCACCGACTCACCGTTACCCTGACACCACTGGTCCCCACCCATGTCCCAGGCTCAGGCTGACTCCCTGTGTCCCATCTCCCCTCACACTCTCCTCTCCTCCAGGCCAGTCCAGGACTCCCCTTCCTACCGGCCACCTCTGCACCAGGTCCAGGGAGAGCCTAGAGAGGTCCCCAAATGTGTGCCCCCAGCCAGTTCTTTCTATGAGGCACCTCCTGACTTCCTGGCCCTGCGTCCTTGGGCCAGCCACCTTGCCGTCCAGGTGGTCCCACTCCAGCAAGTGCCCAGAATTACCCATGTTTGGATCACCAGGTGGCACAGCCACATGCCTCAAGGGGCAGAGTCCTGGGGAATGGCTTAAGCAGGGCTCGGACCCTGCTGTGCCCACCCAGGGTTGGGGGCATCCACTCAGTGAGTGCAGGCCCAGGTGACCCAGCCAGGCTTGCCCTCCCAGGATCCACATGGCCTGGCCATAAAAGGGCTTGTTGAAATTGGATTGGTCACCCGCTCCATCTACCCGTCTGTCTCTCTGCCGCTATTTCATGCTCCCTGAATATTCCCTGCGGCAGCGGTGACACTGACTGGGGCCCCTGCCCTCCCAGCAGCTGCAGTTCAAAGCACCTTGCCTTCCTTGCCAACCTAAAGAGCAAGAACTGTCATGTCCCAGGTTTCTGCGCTCAGGGACACAGTGCCAATCAAGTCTCCAGAGACATTGACCTTCTGAGAGCCACTCACAGGAGGGCTGAGTCTCCAGGGCTGAGAACATGGCACCTATCTAGGCTGCCCAGGGGCCAGCACCAAAGAAAATGTGCTAGGGGAGCTGTTTTCTCGTGGGCCTTTCCAGAAGCCTGGCATGATGTCAAACCTCCCTTCTTCCAGGCTTCTGAACCCCTAACTAACCATCTCCTATCCACCCTCCCCCCACGTACACACACATGCACCCATGCATGCACACATGCATGCACACACGTGCATGGACACATGCACACACTTACCATTCTTCACCGTCCTGGCAGGTACCATTTTCCCCAGTCATGCTTCCCTGCCTGAAACAGTTCACAACAAGGCAATTTCCCAATAAAAAGCTACAAAGTAACGTAATTTCTCAGTGTGTGACCATGTCTGAGTTACACTGAACATGTCGATTGGTCCATCCACATCAAAGTCATCTTCTCAGGAGGACGTTCCTAGGGGGCCCTGGCGGTGCTTTTAATTGGGGGACTCGTTGCCTGTGCAAGTCAACTCGCTATTACTCTAATGAAGCAAACAGGGATCCAGTTGTGAAAAGAACTTCTCCAAAATCACGTTAATTAGGTTTTACAGGTGTGATGGGATTGTGTGGCAGATGCTTTCCTTCCTATGAAAATGGGTTTCAATCCCCTGAGGACACAGGGGCTCTTGGGATGCAGTGTGAGGGAAGGTGAGTGAGTACCCAGTGGCAAGTGCCAAGAGGAGAAAAGGAGGCTGTCCCGGGAGCAGGAGGAACCGCAGACAAAGGGTTCCCAGGAGGCCAGGAGGGCTTTCTCTTCTGTGTGAAGATGAGAGCTCCTGGGGTGAAGTTGAGGGAACCAAGACAGCAGAGGCAGAAATGAGCTCCTCTGACCACTCCAAACACCGATGAGGACACCTGCACCCGAGGGTTAGTACTTAATGAAGGTGGTGAGTCAGCAGAATGAGGGGTCTGGTGGTCTCTGGACGCCCCCTGGTGCTGGTTCCCCCACAGCACACAGCTGTGCCGCAGTGCGCGGTTCTGCCCAATACAACACACATGGCAGAGCCTCCCTTCAGGTGACAAGTGGGGAAGGCAGAGGATTGTGTCTCCAACTCCAGGACAATAAACAGGTTTCTCCACTCTCTAGACAGAGGGTCCTGGTGGACACATCTGAAATCCTCTAGGTCCCCAGACAAATCCATTTGCACAGCCAGCATAGCAGTGGGGTGTGACCCCTAAGAATGGTAGAAAAGAGAGTCCTGACTAGCTAGAATTAGTCACCTGTTAATTTGCCCCAGTCCCTTCAACACACCACTGTTGCCACTGTCCTGGGGGCATCTGAAGGCAGGCACCACGTACAAGTCTGTCATGACTCTGGGGACCAATCCAGAGAATTCCACATGCAGAAGCTTGATGGCTATTAAATCACACTGGATCGGATTAGCGGGTGAACAGCAGCTGGCTTTGTGGTGACTTGGATACATCAGTGATGGCAGCAGTCTCTGGAAATGGCAAGACAGCCCTTTTACCAGGCAACAAGGACAGAGGCACAGGTTAGAGGGCTGCGGCAACAGTGGGGGCAGTGGCCTCACTCAAGGAACAAAGTCAATTCAAAGGCAATGCAAGTTAAAATGTCCATTGCAATTTATAGGGTACCCATTTGCACATATGTGTTTAGAAGTGCCGCAGGCTGCGTTACCAAAACACAGCGATAGCCTTGGAGAGTCACGTGGCTAAATGCAGTAAATGCAAAAGTTATGGTGCAGATCTTGCAGAAGTTCAAAAGTCAAGGAATGTTGGGGTTGGGAGGGTCTTCGGGAGTCCTCGCCTCGCCAACCCCTGCACCTTTAGATAAAGAGACTGTTGGCTGGAGAAGGCAAGCTAATATCAAGTGACTAACATGTGGCTAGTGCCCTGGCCTCCTGCCTCCTACCTCAGCAGCTAACCCCACTCTACACTGCTGCGTAAGGAAAGGCTCCCTGGGGTGAGGCACACATGGTACTGAGCTCTGGAGATCATGGGCTCAGGGGTGCAGTCAATGGTCTCTGACCTGAGTTAAAGCCAGGTGGCCACCTAACAGTCTCCAGAGCTTGAGTAATTCAACAACAGAGTCCAGCCAGACTTCAGAAGGAAACAAAGAAGACTGAAAAGGCCCAGACCCCTCCTGTCTTCCAGCCTCCTGGGTTGCTCTAACTTGATGCCACATATTCCACTCTTCCAACAGAGGAAGGACAGAGAGGAAAACGCACCAGGTGCAGGGACAGATCGAGTAAGAGGTCTGGAGTGAGAGGTCTTTCAGAAAAGGCTGCCAAGGACTGGAGTATAATGGAGAACAAGAAGGGCTTCCTCGCACCAGAACCCTCACCTTCAGAGCGCTTCACTCCCTCCTCCCTGTGCCACCGAAAGATGGAACCCCATGTTTTCCCTAGGGTACAGCCAGCCCATACGGACTGGAGGTGGGGTGCCATGCAGCCAGAGGAGGGGTCCCCCACACTGCCTTCCTTCCCATGCAACCACTGCATGGCTCCATCCACTCGCAGCAGGCCAGCCGCACTTCCTCACAAAGCTCCCAGCAGGAGAAGATGGGACTCCAAGCCGGGTGGGCAGAGGCCCCCAAGGGGCCCATGTTTTGTGCAAATGATGAGCAGGTTCCTGGAGGCTGTGTGTCAGCATGCATCACCCTCTGCAATCACAGGGGCTGGTGTGGCTGTTCCCTTTACCCCCTTCCACCCATTTCCCCTCCCTCTCTCAGGGGATGTAGCAAAGTGTAGCAGAAGGAGCACTGGACTTGAAACTCTGGACATGGGTCTAATCCCAGCTCTATCGCCTACCAGCTGTGAGGCCTTAGGCAAGGAACACAAACTCTTTCAGTCTCAGTATCTTCATCTGTACAAGGAAGATATACCTCCTCTCTCAGGCTCCCTGTGAGGGTAACGGAAATTCTGCAACATGTGCAGGTGAGCCTTGGCCCATGGAACAAGGTTGCTCAGCGAGGGCAACCTTTCCTTCCTTCTCCCTTTGGTGATCGCTGGAAGGCTCCTGGGAGCCCCTTTCACCTAAGACACAATAAGGAAGGAGGGAGGGAGCATATGAAGACATTTACAACAAGCCAGGCACCACGTTCAAAGGTTTATGGTAAGTGGCGGAGCTATATTCTGCTTCGAGTATCAGCAAGGGGAGGAGATGATAAAGACATAGTGCCCAAGGAGAGAGAATGGCAATGTATTTGGCTGCTCGGGGCATCCAGCCACGTCCGTGGGCTCGTGCCCAGAAGGTGGAGGACAGTGAGGGTCCCTCAGTTTACCTCTGTCCCTCCATGAGCCAGCTGTGATTAAACATGTTTGATAATAGATATTTGTTATGGAAATTACCTAATGAGCTACAAGATTGTTATCAAGCACCAAAACAGTATTATCATAAATATTACAAATTAAATTGGGCCACCTTTGCTAAATCAAACACATAATAAGAGTAATTAAAATGATAATAAACCCAAGGATTCCAGCCCACTTGGTTCCTCACGATGTACTTGTTGATTTATGTATTTGCTTTGGACCATGTGGGCTGGAGATGAAAATTGATCTGGTCATCTGTCAATCCCGTTGTGTTAGTGAAATTCTCCCTAGGAATCTACATGTATAATGTGCTATACAGGCATGTAAATGAGAGAAGTTACTCTATGGTTCCACATTTCAAAGTGACATCGGGACATCGGGCCTTGGTTCTTTTGCAAAATCACACCATTTTCTACTTTTAACTTGAGAGTAGAGATGAGTTTCATTTCTGACATTTTTTCCATAGTTCTCTATTGAGATTGGCCTGTGTGAATGAGATGGTTTCCCTCATCATTATTAAAATTTTGTAGCCCTAAAATTTGTCAATTCTTCTTTCACATTTTCTGCCATAACATGTGCCTTGCCCAGCTTCCGTGGCTCAGTGGTTGAGTATTGACCTATGAACCAGGAGGTCACGGTTCGATTCCTGGTCAGGGCACATGCCCAGGTTGTTGGCTTGATCCCCAGTAGGGAACATGCAGAAGGCAGATGATTCTCTCTAATCATTGATGTTTCTATCTATTTCTCCCTCTCCCTTCCTCTCTGAAATCAATAAAATTTATTTAAAAAAAATTTTTTAAAAAAAACATGTGCCTCAAACAGAACTCTTGGCAATAAATAAATAAGGTTTTACCTATATAATAATGAAATGACAGCTGCTGGTTTAGTACATCATCTTTTACTCTTATCCTCACAACAACCAGCAGATTGATATGATTATCCCCATTCCACAGATGAGGATATAGAGGCTCAAAGAAGGTACATAATTAGTTGGAGGTGACTGGGTAACAAGAGGAGCCAGGATGTAAAACTGGACTTCTCTGATTTCATGCTCTTTGTTCGTAGCCTCACTGATTCTGTCATTCAAATAAAGTAGAAAATTTCACAATGTAATGAAAGATAGGATCTCCTTTGTGTATCTCCAAGCCAGACAAACCTTAGACTAAAGATAAAGAAATGAACCTTGAAGGGGTTTGTGTACATGCAGACTGGTCATATATATTTTTTTTAATTAATAGAGTTTATTTTTTAGAGCACTTTCAGGTTTACACAAAAAGTGACTGGGAGTACAGAGTTTCCATATACCCCCTCTTGCCCATCCTATTATTAACTTCTTATATCAGTGTGTACCTTTGTTATACTTGATAAGCCAATTATTGATACACTAGAGGCCTGGTGCACAAAATTCGTGTAAGGTGGGGAGGGGGATGTTCCTCAGCCCAGCCTGCACTCTCTCCAATCTGGGACCCCTCGAGGGATATCTGACTGCCTGTTTAGGCCGGATTCCAGTAGGATCGGGCCTAAACGGGCATTCGGACACCCCTCTCACAATCCAGGACTTCTGGCTCCCAACTGCTCACCTGCTTGCCTTCCTTCCTGATTGCCCCTAACCACTTCTGCCTGCCAGCCTGATCACACCCAAACCACTCCCCTGACAGCCTGATTGATGCCTAACTGCTCCCCTGCTAGCCTGTTTGCCCCTAACTGCCCTCCCCTGCAGGCCTGGTCACCCCCAACTTCCCTCCCCTGCTGGCCATCTTGTGGTGGCCATCTAGTGTCCACATTGGGGCAGCCATCTTTGACCACATGGGAGCAGCCATCTTGTGTCCTGGATCAGGGTGGGGGTTCCCTTGGGGCATGGGGCGGCCTGGGTGAGGGGCCTGTGGTGGTTTGCAGGCTGGCCACGCCCCCCAGCGACCCAAGTGGAGGCCCTGGTATCTGGGATTTATTTATCTTCTATAATTTAAACTTTGTAGCCTTGAGTGGAGACCAAGGCAGGCCAGGGCTGTGGGAGCTTGGCTTCCTCCATGGCCAGGGGCAACTCAAGCCTCCTGCTCTCTCCAGCTCCGTGGCTGCAGCCATTTTTGTTGGAATTTATTTATCTTCTATAATTGAAACTTTGTAACCTTACGTGGAGACCTGGGCCGGCCAGGGTCTGCAGAAAGCTTGACTTCCTCCATTGCTGGGGAAACCCAAGCCTCCTGCTTGCTCTGTGGCTACAGCCACCTTGGTTGGGTTAATTTGCATACTCGCTCCTGATTGGCTGGTGGGTGTGGCTTGGGGTTTGCCAAGTGATGGTTAATTTGCATATTACTCTTTTATTAGATAGGATTATTATTAACTAAAGTCCTTTATATCAAGGTTCACTCTTGGCATTGTATATAGTTCTACAGTTCAGGGTTTTCACAAACATACAATGACATGTACCCACCATGATGGTGTGTACAGAATAGTTCCACTGGAATCAGGGACAGGTTTCATGGAAGTAGTGAAATATGGATAGGATTTTCAGATGGACCAAGCATCAATAACAGATTTAGAAGAAGGAATTACTCAAGAGACAGTGGGTATGTCTGTTTATTATAAACAGAAGGCTCATGTTTGGGTCGATAACAAAAACTTTTATTTGGCAGTATTATGTACCAGGCAATTGTAAGACATTTCACATAGATTACTTCATTGAATCCACAGAACCACTTATAATTTTGGTGCATCATTCCCATGTTTAATGAAAGGCGTGCGAATTAGAGCTTGGAAAGTTTTTAAAATTTTTTTCCAAAAGTGACACAATAGGTATTTGGAGGTTCTGGGATATGAACTTAGGCAGAATGAGTCCAGGGCTGTTTGACTCAGCTGCCTCCAAAATAAAACCTGAAGAAGATAGCACATACATTGGAAAAGGTAAACTGAGACCCATTTTAGGTTGACTTGGATGACAAGATAAAAAAAATTGATTGTTTTCTCTCAGCAAAAGAGTTTTCAATAAAGAATATATTAGATTTCCTGTTGGCAGTTGAAAGCAAAAAACAAAGATAGGTATGGAGCTATGGAATCTTTTCTGCTTCATAACAGTCTATATAAGCAACACACAGACACACACACACACAAAGGGGAGGGGACTCTTTAGAAGAATGACATGATAAAATCATATTTGGAGATGTCATCCTGAAGATGATATGACAGGTGGATTGGGGAGAGAGACTGAGAGCTGAAGGAGAAGCAGAGTTTAGTGACATTATTCAGGTGCTGAAAGGTTTGGACACAAAATGGCAGCTCTATAAATTGAAATAAAAGGATGGTTATGGCAGAAAATGTGAAAGGAGAATTGACAAGTTTTAGGGATGAGGAAGCTGTCTGGAGGTGCTGAGGGTGCCTGGGAAACTGATGGAACTATTTTGAGAAGGACTAGAGGTTAAGGGAGGAGATTGCAGGGGAAGTCACGAGCTTGGATCCTGGCTCACCAGGGGACATCACGGGGGGATTGTCTGGCAAGATGGAAACAAAGTCTGGAGTTCAGTGGAATGGTCAGGTCCATAGTTATGGGCTTGAGAGCTGATTGCATAATAAAGCTGAGAGGCAAGGATGGAGAGAAGGAAGGGGAAGTGCTTGGACCATGAATGGAAACAGGAAGCTGTTTCTGCAGGAGAATGGCTAGCACAGAGGAAGCAGAGTCCAGGAATAACAGGGCTCTGCAGGGAGACTGAGGCCAAATTGTCAAATGCTGCACAGCCATGAGAACAGAGGTGCAGAGACCCAGAGAGGACCTCTGCAGTCCTGGAACACAAACTGGGAAACAGAGGAGAGGAAGAATGTAGAAGCACCTGGCTGGGAGTGGGGAGCAGTGTCTGGGATGCTTGAAGACAGAAGAGGGTGACTTTTCTCAGTCATCAAAGCTGTTGTTCAGGCACCAAGGGAATGAGCGACAATGTCAGTGCTCAAGTGACTGTGAGAAGGGCTCCTTCAAACCAAAGGGAGCAGGTGACTCAAGGAGCAGCAAGAAAAGACTGCCTCCTGAATGTCACCCAGAAGGTGCTGTGTAGTGACGGGCTTTGTCTGGAGAGGAGGGAGGGAAACATGGTGAGAGATCAAATTGCCACTGGATTGTACATTTTGAATTTCATGCTAGTACAAGTGTTACCCATTTGAACAAATCAAGTATTACAAATAATAAGAGATGGCAAGAAATGCTGATTCGGAACAAGTACCAGAGCTAAAAAGAATCAGCAGATTCCATGAAGGAAAGGTGAGAGGTATCACCATCACCACCACCATCACCATCACCATCACATCACATCATATCACCATCATCATCACATCACCATCACCATCACCATCACCATCACCATCACCATCACCATCACATCACCATCACCATCACCATTGTTATGCCCAGATTTTGTGATCCCCAAAGACCACCAGGGAGCCGTGTCCGATGCAATAGCAAAGAGCCTTTATTAGCTGGCCGGGCGACTGCTCTGCCATTCTCCATGCAGGGAGTCCAGAGAGCAGCCCCCCTACCCTTTGTGCAGGACCACTTTTAAGCACATTAACCACATCCTGTTTTTGCAGAGCAAGTAACCCAAGACAAAACAGTTTTTCCTAAGCAACGTCAGGATCATGCCATTGATGACCATGTTATTCACAGGGTCATCCTGTTCTTCAGAAAGCTGACAGTGTTCTATGAAAGAAGGCCTACGTGCTGGGAAGGGGCCATGAGACCGTATCTCAAGGCCTGGCCTGGTGTCAGCACTGACAACTCTATCTGGGGCATAGTCCACGGCCTCAGTAGTGCTCAAAAATTCCCACTCTCTAACAACCATCACATCACCATCACATCACCATCACCATCACATCACTATTATCATCACATCACAATCACCATCACCATCACATCACATCACCATCACATCACCATCACATCACCATCACAATCACCATCACAATCACCATCACATCACCATCACCATCACCATCACATCACCATTATCATCACATCACAATCACCATCACCATCACATCACATCAAATCACATCACATCACCATCACATCACCATCACCATCACATCACCATCACCATCATCATCACATCATATCACATTACCATCACCATCACATCACATCAAATCACATCACATCACCATCACATCACCATCACCATCACATCACCATCACCATCATCATCACATCATATCACATTACCATCACCATCACATCACATCAAATCACATCACATCACCATCACATCACCATCACCATCACATCACCATCACCATCATCATCACATCATATCACATTACCATCACCATCACATCACATCAAATCACATCACATCACCATCACATCACCATCACCATCACATCACCATCACCATCATCATCACATCATATCACATTACCATCACCATCACATCACATCAAATCACATCACATCACCATCACATCACATCACCATCACATCACCATCACAATCACCATCACAATCACCATCACATCACCATCACCATCATCATCACATCAAATCACATCACATCACATCACCATCACATCACCATCACCATCACATCACCATCACCATCATCATCACATCATATCACATTACCATCACCAACACATCGCATCACCATCACATCACCATCACCATCATCATGACATCACATCACATCACCATCACCATCACCATCATATCACCATTATCATCACATCACCATCACCATCACCATCACATCACATCACCATCACCATCACCAACACATCGCATCACCATCACATCACCATCACATCACCATCACAATCACCATCACAATCACCATCACATCACCATCACCATCACATCACCATCACCATCATCATCACATCATATCACATTACCATCACCATCACATCACATCAAATCACATCACATCACCATCACATCACCATCACCATCACATCACCATCACCATCATCATCACATCATATCACATTACCATCACCATCACATCACCATCACCATCATCATGACATCACATCACATCACCATCACCATCACCATCATATCACCATTACCATCACATCACCATCACCATCACCATCACATCACATCACCATCACCATCACCAACACATCGCATCACCATCACATCACCATCACATCACCATCACAATCACCATCACAATCACCATCACATCACCATCACCATCACATCACCATCACCATCATCATCACATCATATCACATTACCATCACCATCACATCACATCAAATCACATCACATCACCATCACATCACCATCACCATCACATCACCATCACCATCATCATCACATCATATCACATTACCATCACCATCACATCACCATCACCATCACCATCACATCACCATTATCATCACATCACAATCACCATCACCATCACATCACCATCACCATCACATCACATTACCATCATCATCACATCACCAACACATCGCATCACCATCACATCACCATCACCATCATCATGACATCACATCACATCACCATCACCATCACCATCACATCACCATCACCATCACATCACCATCACATCACCATCACCATCACCATCACATCACCATAACCATCACATCACCATCACCATCACATCATATCACCATCACCATCACCATCACATCACCATCACCATCACATCACCATCACCATCACATCACCATCACCATCACATCACCATCACATCACATCACATCACCATCACCATCACCATCACTTCACCATCACCATCACCATCACATCACCATCACCATCACATCACCATCACATCACATCACATCACATCACATCACATCACCATCACATCACCATCATCATCACATCACCATCACATCACATCACATCACATCACATCACATCACCATAACCATCACCATCACCATCACCATCACATCACCATCACATCGCATCACCATCACATCACCATCACCATCATCATGACATCACATCACATCACCATGACCATCACATCACCATCACCATCACATCACCATGACCATCACATCACCATCACCATCACATCACCATCACCATCACCATCACATCACCATCACCATCACATCACATCACCATCACCATCACATCACCATCACCATCACATCACATCACATCACCATCACCATCACATCACCATCACCATCACATCACCATCACCATCACCATCACCATCATATCACCATCACATCACATCACCATCACCATCACATCACATCACATCACCATCACCATCACATCACCATCACCATCACATCACCATCACATCACCATCACCATCACATCACCATCACATCACATCACATCACATCACATCACATCACATCACATCACCATCACCATCACATCACCATCATCATCACATCACCATCATCATGACATCACATCACATCACCATGACCATCACATCACCATGACCATCACATCACCATGACCATCACATCACCATGACCATCACCATCACATCACCATCACCATCACATCACATCACATCACCATCACCATCACATCACCATCACCATCACATCACCATCACCATCACCATCACCATCACCATCACATCACCATCACATCGCATCACCATCACATCACCATCACCATCACATCACATAACCATCACATCACCATCACATCACCATCACATCTCATCACCATTGCCATCACCATCACCATCACCATTAGGAACAAAGCTGTATCAAGGTGCATTCAGGGACTGTACAGCTGTATGTGGAAAAGGAGTTTTTCTCTGAGAAGAAAACATGCATCAGTTTAGTACTGAGGTTTGATTCCATTTTTCATTCCTTTACTACTTTTAACAGGAAAAATCAGTTCAAGGCAAAGATGAGGCTCCTCCTCAACTTCTTTGTCTTTCAATCTTTATTTCCCTCCTGTACTTTTTTAGGGTCTCTGCATCGCTTGCAGTGGATTCAACGGCATTTCGAAAGCTGATTTTACTTTTCACTGAACAGAAATGATAGTTGTAACATTGGCCCAAGGAGAGCCCAATGAGGAAGGCAAATCAGCTCTGGAGAATGAGCCAATGGCAGAGTCAAAAACAGGTGGCAATTATTTGGGGTCATTCATTAGTTTTAGATTGCCCATGCTATTGCTCACCTCCATCAGCACGGCTAACCATGAGGTGACTGTGGAATCCATAAAATCATTAAAGCATATGCAACACTCCCAGACATCACCCAAAGTCCAGCTTCCCCCTTGGGGCTGAATTTAGACTGACATCCCTCGCATGTGTGCTCTGAGCAGGAGAAGGGCAGAGTTAGCACTCACAGACAGGGAATTGGAACCCAGGCAGCGTATTTTGCTCTGAAACTCATTTTGTTCTCTCTCACCACCACCCCTACACACACACACACACACACACACACACACACACACACACTAAGCCCAGGTTAATCTCATTTGAGACTGTGCTATAGCACCTCTGGGCCCTAGCCCCACACGGAGAGAGTTACTTTGCTTGGTAATGACTGGATGCTGCTCTTTGCTCCTTTCCACATGTGAGGTCTCTGGAGACGTTTGAGCTCCAGAGTCAAGTTCATAAAACAGGAGGAAAAAGCCAGTGACAGAAAAGACAACCGTGCACCAGTTTCTGCCAGGAGCTCAGAGCCGGGGACCAGAAGCTGAACTGGTTTCAGCATCCAATGTATCGGCCATATTTTCTCATCTCACCCTGGCAGCCTCGCAGGGCAAGGCAAGCGAGCAGGCCCCAGTCCTGGGCAGCCTGGGCCAGAGGGGAGGAGAGGACTGCAGGCTGCCCTTTGCTGTCCTTCAAGGGCACCAAGACCAGTCTCCAAGTCACATTTCTGTGGTCAAGCAGAGATTTTGTGCATTCTGAGCACAGAAGGCAATCTTGGAGATACATTTGTGGGCCAGAAATTTCAGAACTTGAGGGACTAATGGTTTGTGGAAATAATCGAACAGCCTGTGCTGGCCTCTTCAGGATATTTGTTCATCCTCTGCACCAAACTCACTCTCACTCCCCAGATTTGTTTTTGACCTCACGGGTTTTGGAAGAGTTCCTGGCAGCGGGGACCAGTGCCTGCCAATTACCTTCAGAAGCAAGCTCAGCAGCCAAGGAGGAGGCTTCCTGATGATTATGCCTTTGGGGGCATAATTAGGACACTGGATTTGGACTGGAAGCCTTGGATGTGGGAAAAGCTGCCTCTTTTGATGAGTCCATGAACTGGAGGGAAACCAAGTATCTTTCCTGACCCCCAGCAGTGAGATGGGGATGTGGGGTGTTTTGCACATCCTTCTGGCATAAGAACATCAGAAAAAGAGAATGCTTAGTACGAATGTTTAAGACTCTGACATGCAGACAGGATCTGGCACTCACAAGCTCTGGCCCACCATGAAAGTAGACAGAAGTGGGACATGATTTCTCTCTCTCCCAGGAGCCTGCGAGGCTCCCAAAGCTCATCTCCACTAGGTGGGCCTGGGCCGAAGAGTCCGGTTTCGAGGCGGCCCAGGTGCCTGGCCCGGGGAAAGGAGCTGCCCCAGAAGCACCAGGGCTTCAGCTTTAACTGTCCTGCCAGACCTTGTCACCTGTGCTCTCCAGAGCACCACCGGCCGCTCTGCAAAGGGAAAAAAATACTCTCCTTCCAGCAAAGGAACCACGAAGGTGCTTAGCACACACGTCTGCCGTGGCTGCTTATGCCACTGAGGCAAACACGCCAGATGAGCCAGATCAGAGTAGCAGGATCCAGGTGTAGACCCTAGAAGACCAAAGGCAATCTAGGAGGACAGGAAGCATCTGGAAGGTTCCTGCCTGCCGGCAGGGCTCCGAAATGGGGTGCTCCTGTCTGCTGTCAGGCAGCAGCACTACAGCCCAGGGCTACAGGGACCTGGTCAGCCACAGCAGCTCTGGGAACAGCGAGACAAGACCTCAGTGATGCGGGCAGAGGACGGGGCCTGGGGAAAAGACTGGAACGCCAGCCCGGGAGTGGGGTCAAAACGCAGGGCGTGATCAGATCAGGAGTAGAGGCGAGTAACTGGGGCCAGGGAATGAAGTCAGTGTGGGAGCAGAAAGGGCGACTTGATGCTTGGTTGGGTTAAGGAACTATTGACATAGGACCAAGATCATAACTTAGCCAAACATATCACCAGTGGTGAGAGTAGGGCATCGCTCTTCTGCTGTTCAACACCCTTGCTGTGCTCTGGGGATACAGATAAATCAATCCGTTTTGTATGCCCTCCCCCACCTAGGAGCTCATAGCAAGGTGGGGGAAGACAGCCCTGCACACCAGTCATTTTAACAGAGTAGTTGGATGTGGTGCATCCTCTGAGCTGAAACTTAGGAGAGAAGTAGGGAGGGGGAGACTCACAGGGTGAGCCAGGACCACACCAGGGGTGTCTGTTCAGCAGGTCTCACTCTGGACCTGACCTACAGCTGGTGCGGGGCCACTGCGGGGCTATTGGCGTCAGTCCAGGCTCTTTGGCATAAGCAACAGGACCAGCTCTCACTTATTTAAGCAGAAAGCCCCTGTAGTGGAAGGATGGAGGTGGCCCACTCTCCCTGAAGCACAGCCAGGAGTCTGGGAAAGAGCGTTCGGGAGCTACCAACAGAACAAAGCAACTGCACCCCTCCACCGGCAAGGCATATCCCGGGAGAAAGCCTGACACCAAGCCGGGGCCACATGCCCCCCTGGGTTGGCAGTCCCACCAAGACCAAGCAATGTGGGTGGTACTTTCCCCAAAGGAAATCAGGGATCTAGAGCCAGCGGATGGGGATTGGCTCCTGGGTGGCCACAGATGAAAATTAATAGATAACATGCCCCAAGTGTTTAGGCTGGGGAGTGGCATGAACACATCTCCGGTTCAGAACAGGGGTCATCACACTTTTACTATCTGTGAGGGCCAGATGGTAAATACTAACAGCCTTGTGGCCCATATGTTTGCATCGACCCAGGTCAGCTGTCGAGCACAAGACAGCCAGACAAGGCATACACAGAGGGGCGTGGCCGCGCTCCAGAGACTGTATTTAGAAAAGGGGGCCCAGGGACAGGTTTGGCACTCTTGACCATGCTAACGCCTGATTTAGAGCCATATTAGGGTGGAAGAGAGGTGCAGGAGGGGAAAGCAAGCAAGCAAAATAACAAATACAAAAGCCATCCTCTGTAGAAAGTATCCTATGGGTTTTCTAGCTAAGTGCAGCCTATTGGGAATTTTTTCTCTCTTTCTTTCTTTCTGCGATAAAACTACCCCTAAGTAAAGGGTCCCTGTACAGACTTTATGCTCATGGCCATTAAGTTCTGTTTCCTCTTGCATTGAACCTGTTTCTTCGTTGCTTGTTTCCGTGGGGGGTTCTATTTGTTTGGTATCTTTTGTAGGCTTTTCATTCTGGCAAAAGTAACAGCAATTGCCCTCAGCAGGGTACCAACCGTGTGCTGACTTTTCCCCCTTATTATTGTGCCGGAACCACGGGTTTCTCAGTGTGGTACACCTGTATGTATTTGAGTCGATTTTTAAAAATATAACAGCAACCACATCTGTGCTTTCTGGGCTGCCATCTTGCTCACGCTGGCAGCCCTCAGAGCCTCCCTCTGCCTGGTCTTCCAGTCATTACAGCTCCGCCAAGGAGGGGGCTGGGGCTTGGAGCCAGCGCATACAGTTGTGGCAAGGCAAAGCCTAGGCTCTTTTGTAATCACCTCTTCGATATGAAGCAGAATGCTGTGAATGAGTGTGTTCCAGGCCTGGAGTGGTAACATATGGTGTATCTCTGCTCATTCTACATTAAATCCTGACATTTTGCAGCTGTCAAGATAAAGCTGTTTATATGAGTAACATTGTAGTTTGTTTATAGGAAAATAATGTGTAGCAAGTTATGATTAATCAAGGTGTCTAAGATCTGCTGGAGGCTTTTGAATAGATTTGTTTTCACGGCCTCCCTTTTTGTCTCTAAATCCGGGGTTGAGTCACTCCCCACCCCTTTATCCTCGCCCACTTTTTGATCCTGTCCCCTGAGAGGTAGGCAGAGAGAGAAGCCAGGCCATGGAGAGGAGCGGTTGCGGAGACAATGAAAGTCAGGATATTGCAGGAGGCTAGGTGACAGGAGAGAGTCACCTTAGCTTTTCTAAACCCCAGAACGCCCCTCCAAGAGCCACTGTGTTCTTCATTCCTGTGTTTGGACCCCAACTCTCCAATTGGATTGTCAGCCTGAAGAGCTTTGAGCGGTGGCTGAGCCTCCAGGGAGACACACCTTGGTTTTGACTTTGGTTTTCCAGGGTCTACGAGGTCATGGGGCCTTGAGGCAGAGCAAACTTGAGGGCTCTCAACTTCTAGAGGTAACTGGAACTCCTCCTTATGTCTGTGGTTCTGGGTTTAAATTCCCCTTTCAGAGGATAATTGCTTGGAAACCCGGCTCCTGAAAGTAGCAAAGAACCTTATGTATCACTTCACTGAGCTTTCCTCTCAGTGCAAGGATCCTTCAGTACCACTGACAGCTGGTCTCAGGGGAGCAGAGCTTGGGTGACTGTGGGGAGGGTCAACTGTTGGGAGGAAATCTGCCTTCTGACCCTGAGCTTTATCCGTTCTAGTTTCCCACTCTAGAGCCACTTGGAGCTGGCTGATTGCTTTTCCACATGAAAATCCTTCAGATCTTGGTCAGCAGCCATCCATTCCACAGGCCAAACTTCACAGCCCCTATGACATCCTTGCAGCGCCCAGCCGTCCCCCCCTCCCCCCAACCCTCCGTCCCGCTGCTTCCCCACCAGCCACTCACCCCAGAACTCGCTGGTTTGTCTGTATCCGTCTGGAGACACGGGCAGAGTGGACCCACCTCCAGGTCGAGGCTGCCTGGGAGCACCACCCAAGCTTCATCCCCTTTCTCCTCTGTCCCAAGGCTCCCTGTGGGGCTGCGGTCTGATGATACTGTGAGTGACACAGTTTCAGAAGACTGACCGTCACCATTATCCACCCTGACGTTTCTATAGCTCTTCTTCACATTGCAAAGGACTTTCTCTTTGTTCAGGTACAAATGTTTTTCCCAAACAGCATCACAACATCAGAGTACTTCTCAGGTGCCTTGGAGCCAAACGTGCAGATCTTGGTCTGCCTGCATGGATGCATGCCTGGGTATACACACACTCATGCCTCCTGTGCTAGACACGCAGCAGTCCTTGCCCCAGCGCTGCCAGGTGGAGAGGTGGCGGCCAGTCCCCACCAAAGGGGCACACAGCAAATCTAGGACACTGGAGGTGGTTTCCTCCCCAGTCTGGAAGACACATACGCAGAGATGCGGTCTCCCAGCTCTGCCCGCGGTGCTGCACCAAGGGCCAGCTGCCTCTTTGGCTGTGGAGGCAGAACCAGCCACAGCCAGAAGAGGAAGCAAGCTGCCGTGGCATCACAGCCCATGTCTTTCCCGGGCCTGCAAAGGCAGCTGGCAGGAAGGCGGCAGGAGAAGAGGCAGGGAAGGTAGGCATTTGCTGCCTGAGAGAACAGGGAGAGTCCACAGCTATGGAGGAGGCATTGAGTCATCACCCAACTCCTTTGCTGAAAATGGCCCACTACCGCCCCCCCCCCCAAATCACTCGCACCTTATATGTACCTCTAGAAGTGTCACTGCGAATGCTTAGAGAAGAGAGCAGGGGACCCAGGTGGAGTCTTAGGAAATACCCAGTTCGGATTGGAGGAAGGAATGAAGCTCGGGAGGAGCCAGGCAGGGCTGGGCCAAGGTGCAGAGGAGAACATGTGAGGTGGCTGACCTTGCAGGGCCTAGGGGTTGAGCTTGGACTTGGATGGAACTGAGTGTAGTATCTTTGAGCTCTTCCTCCCCAAGTTTGGAGAGTCCCCTAGTCCCCTCCGAGGTTATTTTAACTGGGAAGCTCAGAGATCCCCTCGAACCTTGCCATGTGGCAGAGAGAGAGGCAGCCAGGCCCCATTTCTTCCTCTCCTACTCCCTCCCCTGCCTCCCCACCTTCCTTCTCCTGTGGAGACAGCAGAGCGGGCCTCCTGTCGGAAATTAATATCGCATGGGACAGTTAATCAAAGCTGAACCACCCCCACCTGTGAGTGAGCGGTGCTTGGAGCGGAGCTGACAGCCCAGCAGATGAAGGAGTGGAGGCTGTCCCTCCCCAACACGGTCACCTGCAGGCGGGGGAGGGGGTGCCGCCGAGAAAGCACAAAGCCAATTTCTTCCCATAAAAAATGATATGAGGTGAAAAACCGTTTACTGCGCATTAGGATCCATGGCTGGACCATTTGTATGTTTTACTGGGATGGTTATGTCACTAAACGAAGCCTGAAAAATCCATCATGGGCAGAGAGCCTGCCAGTGGCCCCGTCAGGAGAGGAGAGTCGTGGGGGTGGAGTATATGGGCAGAAGAGGAGGTTTGAGGAGGGACCGATGTGGTGAAGGACATGTGTCCACACCCAGATTTCTCAGGTTCACATCCAAGGGCCTGAATCCCCCGTCAGCTCCGTGGTTCCTCGGCTTCCTAAGCAGAAAGCTCAGAGGCTCCCTCCACCTCGGTCCTTCCTGATGGCTCTTGGGGATGCATTCATCTATCACTCCTCATTCAACAAGGAACCTTTTGTAAAATATGTTTTTATTGATTTTAGAGGGAGAGGCAGGGAGAAGGAGAGAAAGAAGCATTGACTGGCTGCCTCCTGCATGCCCCCTACTGGGGATGGAGCCTGCAAGCCAGGCATGCGCTCTGATCTTTCGCTGCATGGGTTGAGACACTGTAACCAACTGAGCCATACCAGCCAGGGTTCAACAAGGAACTTTTAATTGCATGCCTGTGTGCTAGCCACTAGATGGGGGACCCTAAGGTGATGATGGTCCTGTCATCCCCATCACTGGACTTTCCTCCATCTTTGGAGCCTGGACTGAACCCCACTTGTGGTTTTAAAAAAAGTGACTAAGAAGCACCTTAAAAGCAGAGGAGCAGGTATTCAGGTATTAGGGAGAGTGGGATGTGGCACGAAAGCAGTATGGGCCTGTCTTTTGAATGGATGTCATTAATCAGGAGCCGGTTAATGAATGCCAGAGCTGGCCCCCTGCAATGCCAATTCTAACTTCCATTGCCCTCCCGGACCTCTCACCTTGCCTCTGGGCATAGTGTGTGGCTTTAGCGAGCTGCTCAGCCCCATGTAGTGTGGCTCTAGGATGGGGTGCCTTTCTGGCCTTCCCATCACACCGCTGACTCCCTGCCATGTCTGGCCTCCAGATCCCGGGCCCTTTGTCATCAGAGTGAGGAAACCAAGGCTGGTATTAGAACCCTGCTTCCCCATTCCCAGTTCTCCATGCCCTGCTGCTGCTCTCAGGCCAAGCTTGGCGAGTGCTGGGGAGTCTAAGTCCTCAACAGCCATCCTCCCTGAACACAAGGTGTAACCTCCACAGCTCAGTGGCAAGCAGCCAGGACATTGGTTAGGATGCAAGGTGTGCTCATCACAGCCTCCTGCTCCACCACCTCACTTTTCCTTTTCAAGTTACATTGCCCCCTGCTACCACCACATTGAGGAATAAGAACACAAACCGTGGGCGCTGGACCAGTGATCCCCAGAGCCTGGAGGAGAAGGGCACACAGTAAATGGGCTGCCAAGGTCTCTGCCTGAATTCCCAGAACCACAGGACAGCCACAAGGTGGATTGAGGACAAGATGAATAGAACGGTCGATGAAGGTCCTCAACCACAACTACAAACAATGTGCGGCAGCTAAGTGCGCTGGCGCAATGCTGATTTTTGTTACAAGTTCATTTGAGGATAAATCAGACACCACATTTCCACAGCATTGACTCAGCTCTTGGATTCATCCTTCCAGGTGAAGGAAATGGATGCCAGAGGAAAGAAATCCCACATGTCCTGCTGCAAAGAGGTTTGTGTCCGGTCCCGACGTGCAATTGCCCGTGGAGTGAGAGGGAGGCAAGGATCTCCCAAGGATCTGAGTCCAAGAGAAAGAGTCCACAGCAAGGAAGCAGGCCAGGGCAGTGGGCAGGCATCCTGGGTTTTAATCCCTGCTCTGCCGCTTATTTGATGAATTTCATTAACCTCTCTCTGCCTTGGTTTTTCCTTCTGTAAAATGGGGAGAACAAGGGCACTCACTTTATAAGGCTGCCTAAGGATTTAATAGAGTATTCCTTGCAGGCCTTTAGAACAACGTCTGGCACATGGTAAGTGCTATACAAATGCTCAATTAAGAATCCAAGATGGCGGCATAGGTAAACACCTAAACTGCTGCCTCACACAACAATTTCAAAACTACAACTAAAAGACAAAACATCTATCACCCAGAACCACGGGAAAGCTGGCTGAGTGGAAGTTCTACAACTAGAAGGAAAGAGAAAAGAGCATTGAGACGTGCACGAGCGCTAAAAAGCTGAGGTACGGAGGCGTATGATCCGGGCTGGTGGCAGGCATTGCTTTTTTCAACCCGAAGGGAGACAGGCCCCCGATTACTCCGAAATCCAGTCTCTGGGGAGACACGGGGGACCCAAACTCCTACAAGGAGAAGCTGGACTGTCTCCCAGTGAGGGTGGCTTGCTTGCAGAGCTGCGCACAGGAATAATTGTTTACTGCACTGGGGCACGGGACTCGCGGATGCCGTAGGGGACGCAGAGCCGGCTAACTAGCAGCCATTGCTGTTTGCCACGCCCTAGCCTAGTGACACCCTGAGACCCCGCCCTGCACAACCTACAAACCCACCCAAGCTCCAAGCAGCAGATTTAGCATAAGAAAGACCTGCCCTATCGCAGCTTAACCTAGCAAACTTGCAGCCCGGGTCAGACAGCTCCAAAACCTCCAAACCACAAGCAAAGAGGAGAAAACTGTAGCTCTCACTGTAGCTCCTGCTGGGTGGCCTCAGACAGTAGCTGACCTGCACCTCATTGGAGATCCAGAAGCCAGTGTACCTAGTGGTCAGTGTGAGACACCAGATTTCAACTCCTCACATCCATAAGTGACACATTCAAGAGGCAGACTCAGTGAGCACCAAAGCCCCACTGAAACAAGTCCTGCCCCATAAGCGTGTCTTCAGCGCAGCAGTTCTTCCATTATAGACACAGCGAGTGCTCACAGCTAATTGGCCTGGAGGTCAATTCCTCCCAGTGTACCAACAGCAATTAAGGCTTAACTACACCAAGACTTTGCACTCAGCCCACAAAGGGATGTACCAAGAGCATCCACCTCAAGTGATTGAGGAGGCTGAGCTACTGCCCCCTATAGATCACCTACCACACAAAGCTACTCCATCAACACAGGGAAGCAGCCAAAATGTGGAGACAAAGAAACATGTCACGAATGAAAGAAATGGAGGAAAGCAAACTACTGGATGACATAGAGTTCAGAACCACATTTATAAGGTTACTCAAGAATCTTCTTAAAACTGCTGAGAAACTTGATGAGACCTTTAAGGATATTAATGAGAATGCCAAAAAATGGAAAAAGATCAGTCAGAAATGAAGCATACACTGTCTGAAATAAAGAATATATAGAAACTCAACTGTAGATCAACATACCCCAAGAATCAAACCAAAGATCTAAAATATGTGGAAACAAAAAACATCCAACCAGAAAAACAAAAAGAAAAAAGAATCCAAAAATATGAAGATAGTGTAAGGAGCCTCTGGGACAATTTTAAGCGAACCAACATCTGAATTTTTGGGGTGCCAGAAGAAGGGAGAGAGCAAAATATTGAAAACCTATTAGAAGAAATAATGACAGAAAACTTTCCCTACCTGGTGAAAGAAATAGACTTACAAGTTCAGGAAGCACACAGAACCCCATACAAGAGGAATCCAAAGAGGACCACACCAAGACACATCATAATTAAAATGCCAAGGGCAAAAGACAAAGAGAGAATATTAAAAGCAGCAAGAGAAAAACAGTTAATTACCTACAAGGGAGTACCCATACGACTGTCAGCTGATTTCTCAACAGAAACTATGCAGGCCAGAAGGGAGTGGCAAGAAATATTCAAAGTGATGAATAGCAAGAACCTACAACCAAGATTACTCTACCCAGCAAAGCTATCATTCAGTGTTGAAGGTCAGATAAAGAGCTTCACAGACAAGAAAAAGCTAAAGGAGTTTATCACCACCAAACCAGGATTACATGAAATGCTGAAGGGTATTCTTTAAGAAGAGGAAGAAGAAGAAAAAGGTAAAGATAAAAATTATGAACAACAAAATGACATCAAATACATACCTACCAACAAGTGAATCTAAAAATCAAGTGAATAAAATATCTGAAGAACAGAATGGACTGGTGAATATAATAGAATCAGGGACATAGAAAGGGAGTGGACTGACGATTCTCAGGGGAAGTAGGTGTGAGAGGTGCGGGAAGAGATTGGACAAAAATCTTACTCCTATGGATGAAGACAGTGGCGGGGGGTAAGGGCATGGGGTGGGGTGGGGAATCAGGTGGAGGGGAGCTATGGGGAAAAAAAAAAAAAGAGGAACACCTGTAATAATCTGAACAATATTTATTTTTTAAAAAGAAACAAATGCTCAATTAAATAAATGCATCTGATGTAAGCTAAGGAACAAAAGGCAGAAATCTTTCTCAATCAAGAATTTCTCAGTAGGTAAAACTGGGAGGATGGGAAGGGGACACCCCAACACACAAAGTGACTGACATGTATGTCATCTCCCTCAATCCCTGTCATGTGTATGCAGGCATACTCTGTAACCTTAGAATGTTGCCTATGAAACAAGTTTCTACTCCATGCATCTTATTTCCTTATTCAATTTCAAGATAAAATTAGGGTTGTGTCCCTTAGGGAGAAAATGTGCCCCCCAGTACAAGAAACCACCTAAAGAAAGCCTGTTAGAATTTCATATTTAAAGGGACAGCCATATTTTTTCTGACAGAGTATTAGTAACAATAAATAAATTGCCAAATAGCACGGCAAACTAGCAGCACTGCTTGGTATTTGAGTGACAGTTAATGCCTCATGGGAAATAGCAGTGACAGCTGAACATGTCACTGATGACATGGCCTCGATTGCACATTGTAAGAGGGGGGAGGGGAGAGATTTGAAAGCTGGGACTGGTGACATTCCAGCAGGGGAGATACAGGCTGCAAAGGTGAGCTGTCCACTTGGGGGAAGCCTGAAGCCCTGTGCCCAGGTGGGGGAAGATGTGCAGGTCCAGGGCTAGGGTCATGGGGACACACCCACATGGTGTCACTGAGGCAGAAGTTGAGCTGAGTGGGGAGGCAGGGCATTATGACAGCACTTCTGGGTGTTGATGGTCTCCACATCAGGTGGACATCAGGCCGCTCAGTGGGGCTGATGTGGGGGAATCCCAGAGACCAGTGAATCCTGGGAAAGGAATGAGCCTTGAGGGTCAGGAGGCTAGGACTCAGGTAGAGCCCAGCACCTGCCATGGGGAGAGAAGGAAGAGAGTCTGGGTACAAGAGATCCAAATGGAAGACCAAACAGTGGGACTAGGGTAAGGAAGCTGGCATTCTCACAGGACTACATCCATCCCCAGGGACACCAGGGGTGGGACAGCAGGATGACCCGAACCCTTCCTGATAGTGGGGTAAGGCAGGAGGAACAGGCAGGGATAGCTGGAGGCAGAGAGACTGACAGAGGCAGTGAGAGAACCCTGGAGTCCTAGGGCTTCTAGCAGTGCTCCTAGTGGGCTGATATGGGGCCACTGTCACAGCTCAAGCCTGTCCCTGGTGATGCCTGGAAGCAGCTGTGTCTTAGCAAGGACAGGTCACCCTGTAGAAGCAGGAGTCCAGCCGAAGACAAACTTCTGCAGCTGCAGGAAGGAAACAGGCAGAAGAACACGAATGCTGGAGCCCCATATCAGCTACCAAGCAGGCCAGCGGCCCTGCCCAGCAGCACACCTGAGGACTTGTCTATATCATGGGGACTGAGCCAGACTAATCAGCTTACCCCCAGGTGCCCAATACCCTCTTATATAAATTGTTTTAAAATATTCTGTGTAGCCCTAACAGGTCTGGCTCAATGGATAGAGCATGGCCTGTGGACCAAAGGGTCTCGGGTCCGATTCAAGTCAAGGGCACGTACCTCAGCTGTAGGCTCCTCCCCGGCTCAGGCCCTGGTGGGGACTTGTGCAAGAGGCAACTAATTGATGTATTTCTCTCACATTGATGTTTCTCTCTGTCTTTCCCTCTCTCTTTCATTCTCCCTAAAAATCAATGGAAAAATATCCTCAGGTGAGGATTAAAACAAATAAATAAAAATACAATTAAAATGAAATGTTCTGGGTGAAAAAGATGGCAGCTGGCAGGACAAAAGTGAAGGAGAGGAAGTGAGTGAGTGAGGGTATGAAAGGAGAGTGTGTGGATGTGTATGGTGTGTGTGTGAGTAAGGGACAGTTAAATCTCACAGAACAGCAGGGGCTGGCAGACCAGGCTCTTTTGGACAAGGAGAGACTACTACTGCTGTGGGCACTTCCTGGACTGCAGGACTCAGACACAGAGCCCACACCATCTTGAAGGGGACAGTGGCCTTTTCTAGGACCTCATCAGCACCACCACCCAGACAGGACTTTGACACTGCCCAAGACCCAGCAGCAACTCCAGCCAAAATCCTGCTACCCCAGCTGCAGATCCACAGACCCTGGGACCTCCACCTCCAAAGGTGCACCATTACCTCAGTAGTAAGTGCATCTTCCCCCTCCCCAGCAGCAGAACTCAGGACACCACATTCACATGTTTCCAGCACGCAGGCATCCTGGGCACACCTCTCCATAGGCAGCACCTGGGAGCCACTGTGAGGCCCTGCTGGGTATGATTCTGTACAGACAAGGGCACACTGCCCCACAGTAGAAATTCTGAATTTCCTTTGCCTGGATAACTTCCCATAGACACCCCAGCTGTATAACTTCAGCGCCAGGGCCCCTCAAAGTACGTCAGAGCTCTGTGCTGGCAAAAGCACTGGCAAATGCACCGCCAGCCACAGTCCGCATGCACATTTCCAACAGGCAGGCACCCTGAGCCCATCTACCCACAGGGTGCTTGTGGGAGCTGTTGTGAGTCCTTGCTGGGTGTGATCTTGGACAAACAGGGATGCATCCCCCCTGGCAGTAGAAATTCTGAATTCACTCATCCTGGATGAATGAATTCATCATTTCTCAGGCATCTGCCCACAAATGCCTCAATTACGCAGCTTCAGTGCCAGAGCCCTTCAGAGTGTTTCAGCTCTCCTCGTTGGCAAACACACCGCGGGTGCCCCTGTGAGCCTACATTGGGAGTGTGCGCATATCCCCACAGGTGCAGCAGCAAAAGCTGAGTCTGCCCACCCCACAACTACAGAACTCTGGACACCACAGTCACGCCTTTCCAGAGCAGGCCTCCCGAGACCCATCACCCCAACAGATGGTTCCTGGATGCCACTGTGAGTCCCTGCTGGGCACACGTGATTTCAATCAAGGGCGCAAGACAGCAAAAATTGGGACACGCCCCTCCATGGCTGCTGACTTCTAGACACCACAGTTGTACCTTGCCAGTTCACAGGCCTACATCAAGAGAACCCAAATAGCTCAAGTAGGGAGCTACACTAGATTACCAAGCCCAAGAGACCTGAGAGATCACACCAGTAACATCATTCCCAAAAGAACCTGAGTATCAAACCAATCAAACCTACAATTAAAATGTTACAGCAAAACATGGGAAGACAAAAAAGCAATCCCCAAAGGAAAGAAAAAGAGGAATCACCAGAAAGGAAGTTAAATGAAATTGAAGCTAGCACCATATCAGAGAAAGAATTCAGAGTAATGGTTATAAGGATGTTTAAATGGCTGGATGACAAATACACACAACTCAATGACAAATACACACAACTCAATAATAACTATAAGGAGCTGAATGAGAATGTCACCAACATGAAAAGGAACCAAGAGGAGATGAAAAATGACATAGCTGCAATAAAAAACACAATGGAAGGCTTAAACAGTAGACTAGAAGAGCCTGAGGATCACATCAGCAAATCAGAAGACAAGGTAGGAAAAAACACACAAACACAGCAGCAACTGGAAAGAAGACTTAAAAAGCAAGAGGAAAGCCTAACGGAGCTTTGGGACAACACAAAACAAAACAACATTCGCATAATAGGGGTACCAGAAGGAGAGGAAGAGAAGCAAGGAATAGAAAATCTGTTTGAAGAAATAATGACAGAAAACTTCCTTGATATTGACAAGAAAAAAACTATGCAAGTTCAAGAAGTACATAGAGTCCCAAACAAGTTGAACCCCAAAAGACCGACACCAATCACATCATAATTAAATTGGCAAACACCAACAACAAAGTAAGAATCTTAAAGGCTGCCAGAGAGAGACAGAAAGTTACCTACAAGGGATCTCCTTTTAGACTATCAACTGATTTCTCAACAGAAACACACCAGGCCAGAAGGGAATGGAGTTAAATATACAAAGTGATGCAAAGCAAGGGACTGAATCTAAGAATACTATACCCAGCAAGGCTATCATTCAAAATTGAAGGTGAAATCAGGAGTTTCACAGACAAAAAAGGACTAAAGGAGTTTATTATCACCAAACCAGCAATGCAAGAAATGCTGAAGGGTCTGCTATAAAAAGAAGAAATAGGAAGTGAAGAAGGAACAGGGGATAAAGAATAAAAATGGCGACAAACAAGTACCTATCAATAATAACTTTAAATGTAAATGGATTAAATGCCCCAATCAAAAGACATAGGGTTGAGGAGAAACCAAGATGGCAGCATAGGTAAACACCTATACTGTTGCCTTGCACAACAATTTCAAAACTGCAACTGGAAGACAGAGCAGACATCATCCAGAACCACCGGAAAGCTGGCTGAGTGGAAATTCTACAACTAGAAGGAAAGATAAAAGGACACTGAGACCCAGAGGAGCTGTGGAGGACAGAGGTGTGGAGACCAGTGCACGCGGAAAGGGCAGGCGGCTGAATACAAGCCTGGCTTACTGGCAGCATGCAGAGAGGGCGGGCAGCAAGTGCACGGTTAGCTGTCTCATTCGGGAGGGAAACAAAACCTCCCGGCTACACTAAAATACAGTTCCGGGTGAGACTTTTGGGTACCCAGACTCATTCGGGGAGAAACTGTACTGTCTGGCAGTGGGCAAAACTCGAGGGCAGCCTTCTCTCAGAGGTGTGTGCAGCCATTGCCGTGGGACACTGAGACACGGGCCTCGCAGGGCGGGGCTGATGGAAAACCAAGGCTGTCTGCTCCACCCTGAGACTCTGCCCCATCCAAGTTGAGCACAGAAGTTCTCCCAGCGGAGACACAGCTGATCCTCACAGCCAATTGGCCTGGAGGTCAACTCCCACCAGTGATACTAACAACAATCTAGGTTTAACTACAACAAAACTGCACACACAGCCCACAAAGGGCCACACCAAGAGGGTCCACCGCAGATAACTGGGGAGGCTGAGCCACTGGGCCTTGCTAGGACACAAAGCCACTCCATCAACTTAGGGAAGCAGCCAAAATGCGGAGACAAAGAGGCAGGTCACAAATGAAGGAAATGGAGGAAAACAAAAGACTGGATATAGAATTCAAAACCACGGTTATAAGGCTTTTCAAGAATATCCTAGAAAAGGCCGATAAATATAACGAGACCCTCAAAGATATGAAAAAGGACCAACTAGAAATTAAATATACACTGACTGAAATAAAAAGTATTATACAGAGACCTAAAAGCAGACTAGAGGATTGCAAGAACCAAGTCAGAGATTTGGTATACAAAGAAGCAAAAAACACTCAACCGGAAAAGCAAAAAGAAAAAAGAATCCAAAAATATGAAGATAGTGTAAGAAGCCTCTGGGATAACTTCAAGCATACCAACATCAGAATTATGAGGATCCCAGAAAAAGAGAGAGAGCAAGATACTGAAAACCTATTTGAAGAAATAATGACCGAAAACTTCCCCCACCTGGTGAAAGAAATAGACTTACAAGTCCAGGAAGCGCACAGAACCCCAAACAAAAGGAATCCAAAGAGGACCACACCAAGACACATCATAATTAAAATGCCAAGAGCAAAAGACAAAGAGAGAATATTAAAAGCAGCAAGAGAAACATAGTTAGTTACCTACAAGGGAGGACCCATATGACTATCAGCTGATTTCTGAACAGAAAATATGCAGGCCAGATGGGAGTGGTAAAAAATATTCAAAGTGATGAATAGCAAGAAACTACAACCAAGATTACTCTACCCAGCAAAGCTATCATTCAGAATTGAAGGGCAGATAAAGAGCTTCACAGATAAGAAAAAGCTAAAGGAGTTCATCACCACCAAATCAGAATTATATGAAATGCTGAAAGGTATTCTTTAAGAAGAGGAAGAAGAAGAAAAAGATAAAGATAAAAATTATGAACAACAAATACATATCTATCAACAAGTGAATCTAAAAACCAAGGGAATAAAAAATTTGATGAACAGTATTAACTCGTGAATATAATAGAATCAGGGACATAGAAAGGGAGTGGACTGACAATTCCTGGGAGAAAAGGGGAGGGGGTGTAGGAAGAGACTGGACAAAAAGCGTACACCTATGGATGAGGACAGTGCGGGGGGAGGTAAGGGTAGAGGGTGGGGTAGGTACCTGGTGGAGAGGTGCTATAGGAGGAAAAAAGAGGAACAATGGTAATAATCTGAACAATAAAGATTTATTAAATTAAAAAATAAAAAACAAAAAATAAAATAAAAATCTAAAACAAAAACAAACAAACAAACAAACAAAACAAAAGACATAGGGTAACGGAGTGGATAAGAAAACATGACCCATATATCTGCTGTATACAGGAAACCCACCTCAGAAAAAAAGACTCACACAGACTGATGGTGAAGGGATGGGAAAAAGTTGTTCAGGCGAATAGAAATGAAAAAAAAAAGCTGAGGTAGCAATACTTATATGTGACAAATTAGATCTCAAAGTGAAAGATATAAAAAGAGATAAGGAAGGCTACTTCCTAACACTAAAGGCAGCAATCCAACAAGAAGAAATAACTCTGGTAAACATATACGCACCCAATACAGGAGCACCCAAATACATAAAAAAAACACCCAGAGGATTTCAAGGGAGAGATTGACAGCAATACAATCATAGTAGGAGACTTTAATACCCCACTATCACCATTGGACAAATCCTCTAAACAAAAAACCAGCAAAGAAACATCAATCCTAAATGACTCACTACACCAGATGGAATTAATTGACATCTTCAGAACGTTTCACCCCAAAGCCACAGAATATACATTCTTCTCATGTGCACATGGGTCATTTTCAAAAGTAGAGCATATATTGGGTCACAGGCAAAGTCTCTTCAAATTCAAGAAGATAGAAATCATATCAAGCATCTTCTCATATCACAATTGCATAAAACTGGAAATCAACTACGATAAAAACAATCCAAAAAAATCAAACACATGGAGACTAAACAGCATGCTATTAAACAATGACTGGGTTACCAGAGAGATCAAGGAAGAAATAAAATCATCATGGCAACAAACAACAATGAAAACACAATCCAAAAATCTATGGGACACAGCAAAAGTAATCTTGAGGGGGAAGTTCATAGCTCTACAAGCCTACTGCAAAAAAACAAGAAACAATGGTAATAAATTACCTAACCCTATAACTCAAAGAGTTAGAAAGAGAGCAACAAGAAGAGCCCTGTGTAAGCAGAAGGAAGGAAATAATAAGATCAGAGTGGAGATAAACGACATAGAGACCAAAAAAAAAAAAAAATACAATACAAAAGATCAACAAAACCAAGAGCTGGTTCTTTGAAAGGATAAACAATATTGATGAACCTCTAGCCAGGCTCACCAAGAAGCAGAGAGAGAGGACCCAAATAAACAAAATCAGAAATGAAAGAGGAGAAATAACAACAGACCCCACAGAAATACAAAGGATTGTTAAGAAATACTATGAACAACTCTATTCCAACAAACTGGACAACCTGGAGGAAATGGACATATTCCTAGAAAAATACAACCTTCCAAAACTCAATCAGGAAGAAACTAAATATCTCAATAGGTCAATAACTGTGGAAGAAATTGAAGCAGTAATCAAAAAGCTTCTAGCAAACAAAAGTGCTGGGCCAGAAGGCTTCACAGGGGAGTTTTACCAAATATTCAAGGAAGAACTAACACCTATCCTCCTCCGACTATTCCAAAAAATTCAAGAGGAAGGAACGCTTCCAAGCTCCTTCTATGAAGCCAGAATCATCCTAATACCAAAACCAGATAAAGACAACACAATGAAAGAGAATTACAGTCCAATATCCCTCATGAACATAGATGCCAAAATACTCAACAAAATTCTATCAAATCGGATCCAGCACTACATCAGAAAGATAATACCCATGACCAAGTAGGATTTATCCCAGGGATGCAAGGATGGTACAATATCTGCAAATCAATAAACGTGATACATCACATAAACAAATAGAGAGTTAAAAACCACATAGTCATATCAATTGATGCAGAAAAAGCATTTGACAAAATCCAACATCCTTTCTTGATAAAAACCCTCAGCAAGGTGGGTATAAAAGGATCATACCTCAACATAATAAAAGCCATATATGACAAATCCACAGCCAACATCATACTCAATGGGCAAAAACTAAAACCATTTCCCCTAAGAACAGGAACAAGACAGGGATGCCCACTCTCACCACCCCTGTTCCACATAGTACTGGAAGTATTAGCCATTGCAATTAGACAAGAAGAAGGAATAAAAGGCATCCAAATTAGAAAAGAAGAAGTAAAACTCTCCTTATTCACAGATGACATGATACTGTACATAAAAAACCCTAAAGACTCCATCAAAAAAACTATTAGACTTAATAAATGAGTTCAGCGATGTAGCAGGATACAAAATTAATGCCAAGAAATCTATGGCATTTCTATACACCAATAATGAACTTACAGAAAGAGAGACTAAAAAAGCAATTCCATTTACCTTTGCACCAAAAAAAATTAGGATACCTAGGAATAAACTTAACTAAGGAGGTAGGAGACCTATACGTGGAAAACTACAGGACCCTGAAAAAAGAGATAGAGGAAGACATAAACAGATGGAAGACCATACCATGTTCATGGATTGGTAGAATCAATATCATTAAAATGTCCATACTATCCAAAGCAATCTATAGATTCAATGCACTCCCCATTAAAATACCAATGGCATATTTCACAGACCTAGAAAGAACTCTCCAAAAATTCATCTGGAATAAAAAAAAAGACCCCAAATAACAACAGCAATCCTGAGAAAAAAGAACAAAGTAGGTGGGATCTCAATCAGATTTTAAGCTGTATTACAAAGCCACTGTTCTCAAAACAGCCTGGTACTGGCACAAGAACAGACATATAGACTAATGGAATAGAACAGAAAACCCAGATATCGACCCAAACCACTATGCTCAATTAATATTTGACAAAGGAAGCATGAACATACAATGGAGTCAAGACATTCTCTTCAATAAATAGTGTTGGGAAAATTGGACAGATACATGCAAAAAAAATGAAACTAGATCACCAACTTACACCATACACAAAAATAAACTCAAAATGGATAAAGGACTTAAACATAAGACGGGAAACCATAAAAACACTAGAGGAATCCACAGGCAGCAAAATCTCAGACATATATCAAAGTAATTTCTTCACTGATACCACTCCTAGGGCAATGGAAACTAAAGACAAAATAAACAAATGGGACTACATCAAAATTAAAAGCTTCTGCACAGCAAAAGAAACCATCAACAAAACAACAAGAAAAAGCACTGTATGGGAGAACATATTTGCAAATGTTATCACTGATAAAGGTTTAATCTCCAACATTTACAGGGAATTCATACAACTTAATAAAAGGAAGAAAAATGATCCAATTTAAAAAATGGGCAATGGACTTCAATAGAAACTTTTCAAAAGAAGACAGAAGGAAGGCCAAGAGACATATGAAAACATGCTCAGATTTCAGAGGAGAGAGACCAAGATGGCGGCATAGGTAAGCACCTAAACTGCTGCCTCACACAACAATTTCAAAACTACAACTAAAAGACAGAACGGACACCATTCGGAACCACAGGAAAGCTGGCTGAGTGGAAATTCTACAACTAGAAGGAAAGAGAAAAGTTCACGGAGAATTGGAGGAACAGCAAAGGGTTGAGGTACGGAGACACGCACGCAGAGAGGAAGGGCAGTTGAGAGCCTGGCTGACTTTTTCTGGCGGGAGGGGGAAGGAAGCCCCCGACTGCACTGAACCCCAGATCTGACTGCACTGAACCCCAGTTCCGGGTGAAACCCCATGGACCCATGCTCATACGGGGGGAGTCTGGACTGTCAGGTAGAGAGAAAGGCACTCAGAGGGGGAGCCGCAGCGGGCAGGGGTCTGGAGGCACGCGAATGCACACCAAGACTGCGGAGGTTGCCATAGGCTTTCTTTAGCAGAAGGGAGTCGGAAGCTCCTGACTGCACTAAACTCCAGTTATGACTGCACTGATTACCAGTTCCAGGCAAGCCACTGGGGACCCACGCTCTTACAGGGAGAATCTGGTCTATCAGGCAGAAACTCGGGAGCCGGGGAAGGCAGAGGTCTGGAGGCATGCGCTCAAGGGCATGGCTGACAGGAAGCCAAGACTGTCTGCTCCGCCTTGAGACTCCACCCCATCCAAGCTGAGCACAGAGGCTTTTGCAATTTGGAAAGTCTAGTCCTATAAGGCTGTCTCCAGCACCGAACTTCTCCCAGCGTAGACACAGCCAACTGGCCTGTAGGTCAATTCCTCCCAGGGATACCAACAATAATCAAGACTTAACTACAACAAGGCTGTACTCACTGTCCACAAAGGGGTGCACCAAGAGTGTCCACCTCAGGTCAACTGGGAAGGCCGATCCACTGGGCCATATAGAAAACCTAGCACACAAAGCTACCCTACAACTCAAGGAAGCAGTGAAAATGCGGAGACAAAGAAACAGATCACAAATGAAAGAAATGCAGGAAAACAAACGACTGGATATAGAATTCAAAACCAAAGTTATAAGGTTTTTCAAGAATTTCCTAGAAAAGGCCGATAAATATAACGAGACCCTCGAAGATATAAAAAAGGACCAACTAGAAATTAAACATACACTGACTGAAATAAAAAATGTTATACAGAGAACCAACAACAGACCAGAGGAATGCAAGAATCAAGTCAAAGAATTGAAATACAAAGAAGCAAAAAACACTCAACCGGAAAAGCAAAAAAGAATCCAAAAAGTTGGAGATAGTGTAAGAAGCCTCTGGGACAACTTCAAGTGTACCAACATCAGAATTATCGGGGTGCCAGAAGAAGAGAAAGAGCAAGATACTGAAAACCTATTTGAAGAAATAATGACCGAAAACTTCCCCCACCTGGTGAAAGAAATAGACTTACAAGTCCAGGAAGCGCACAGAACCCCAAACAAAAGGAATCCAAAGAGGACCACACCAAGACACATCATAATCAAAATGCCAAGAGCAAAAGACAAAAAGAGAATATTGAAAGCAGCAAGAGAAAAGCAGTTAATTACCTACAAGGGAGTACCCATACGATTGTCAGCTGATTTCTCAGAAACTATGCAGGCCAGATGGGAGTGGCAAGAAATATTCAAAGTGATGAATAGCAAGAACCTACAACCAAGATTACTCTACCCAGCAAAGCTATCATTCAGAATTGAAGGTCAGATAAAGAGCTTCACAGATAAGAAAAAGCTAAAGGAGTTCATCACCACCAAACCAGTATTATATGAAATGCTGAAAGGTATTCTTTAAGAAAAGGAAGAAGAAAAAAGTAAAGATAAAAATTATGAACAACAAATACATATCTATCAGCAAGTGAACCTAAAAATCAAGTGAATTAAAAATCTGAGGAACAGAATAAACTGGTGAATATAATAGAATCAGGGGCATAGAAAGGGAGTGGACTGATAATTCTCAGGGGGAAAAAGGAATGGGGGGGGGAGCATGCAGAAAGAGACTGGACAAAAATCGTACACCTATGGATGAGGACAGTGGGGGGGGGGAGGTAAGGGCAGAGGGTGGGCCGGGAACTGGGTGGAGGGGAGCTATGGGGGGAAAAAGGAGAAACAATTGTAATAATCTGAATAAAGATTTATTAAATTAAAAATAAGAAAGAAAACATGCTCAAAGTCACTAATTATGTGAGAATTGCAAATCAAAACGACAATGCAGTACCATCTCACACCTGTCAGAATGGCAATCAACAAATCAACAAATGATAAGTGCTGGTGAGGATGCAGAGAAAAAGGAACCCTCATGCACTGCTGGTGGGAATGCAGACTGATACAGCCACTGTGGAGTTTCCTCAAAATCATCCTAGTAATCCCACTGCTAGGAATATATCCCAAGAAACTAGAAACACCAAGCAGAAAGGTTATATGCACCCCTATGTTCATAGCAGCACAATTCACCATAGCTAAAATTTGGAAACAACGCAAATGAGTGGATTAGAAAACTATGGTACATCTACACAATGGAATACTACGCCCCTATAAAAAAGAAGGAATCCGTACCATTTGCAGCAGCATGGATGGAACTGGAGAGCATTATGCTAAGTGAAATAAGCCAGGCAATGAAAGAAAAATACCACATGATCTCATTCATTTATGGAAAATAAAGAACATTATAACCTGATGAATAAAAAGATAGATACAGAGGCAGTAAAGCATTGAACAAACTGTCAAATTACAGCAGGAAGGCTGGGAAGTTTTGGGGAGGTGGAGAAAGAGATCAACCGAAGGACTTGTATGCATGCATATAAGCACAACCAATGGACACAAGACACTAGGGGGGTGGGATGAGGGCATGCAACAGGGGTTAGGGGAGGCTGAGGGAAGGTCAGTGGAGAAAAAAAGGAGATATATATACTACTATATGTAATACTTTAAAAAATTAAACTAAATTAAAAAAAATAAATAAAATGTTCTGTGGAAAGGAAACTGTTAGTAGACTTTTGGTTGGGGGAGGGGTGACTGACTACAGAGCGAAGGGGACTCTCACCATATTATGTATTTCTTACAGATTTTAATTTTTTACAATTATCACTATTATAATAATTTATAATAAATAATATATAATATACAGCATATTATATATCTACCCCCCCTCGCGGAAGTGGCTAGGAATCACAGCCAGTATAGGTGGAAGTCATGATAGGGCAACATAATATATATTATTTATTATATCATATATATAGTATGTTGTCCATATAATAAAATCCTATATAATAAAAGCCTAATATGCAAATTGTCCCAGAGATTGTGAGTTCAAATGCTCGCCATGACGTGCGCTGACTACCAGGGGGCAGTGTGGAACATGATGGGCATCGGCCACACAGTGCTGGGAGAGGGTGGCAGTGGAGGCACTGCCGGTCTCAATGAGCCCCGACAAGAGTGGGAACGTGGAGGGATGGTAGAGCAGGGAGTGGGTGGCACCAGGCCAAGACAGATGCAAACGGGGGGCCTGATCACCCCACCAATCTCCCCACAGATGGCAACCATGGCAGCGGTGGGGAGTGCGGAGGACAGGGTCGCTGCCTGGTTCTCAGGCACTGAGTGAGAAAGGGCAAATAGCAATATTAAAATATTTCTTCTAATTATTTTCCTTTCAATGTGCAGGAATACGTGCACCAGGCCACTAGTATATCTATCATAATAAAAGCATAATATGCTAATTAGACCAGATGACCTTCTGCCTTCTGGACGAAGCAAGGGCTGTGAGGGAAGCATGGGTCCCAGGTGCTGGAGGGAAGGAAGGCCTACTCTTGCAGGAATTTCGTACATCGGGACTCTGGTAATAAAATAAAAATGTTTATAATAAAAAGATACATTAAAATAGAATGTGTTAGGGAAGACAGACAGGACTTGTTGAAGGACCTTCTGGAAAGCTCCATCAGGGTCAATTTAGAAGCCTTTCTGCTGACTTCGCACTATTGGGATAGTTGTCTCTGGAAACAAGGACTCTTAACAGGAGGTTGTAGTGGGAAAGACCCTCCCCGTCTTTCTGCCTCACACCAGGAATTAGGAACTCATGCCCTGCTGAGCATTGAGAAGAAACCCTACTCTGTTCCATTCTGCCCCTGAGTGAGGCCCCTACTCTGAAAGAAAAGCAACCTGTGACCTGAATTGCCAGGAGCCACCCCTCCAGGCAGCAGCGCTCACCTGCTAAAGGTGGCGCACACCTGGGCCTCTCTGAGTTCTCTCTACAGTATCTTTTCTCTCACATGCCCAACTCTCCCCAGAGCAACTCAAGGTCTAGAGCAGGGTGAACTGTTTGGAAGCAGGGTCCTTGGGTCCAATGTTTTCCTCTAATTAAGCTTCACCAGCTATGAAGCTGATTTTTAAAATCTTTATCTGACTTCTGATCTATTTCTGAAAGGATTCTGAAACCACATGGGGGGATTAAATGCCATATTTCTAGTCCCTCGAAGGGAAAAAAAATACCATCAAAAAGTAGGTTGGCAAAGAAGGCTTCTGACTGGAGGAAATAGGTCATAAAGAATTATCACAGATAACATCAACACAATGACAACTAACAATTGTTATAGAGCCAGATGCTGTGCTGAATACTTTATACACGGTTTTTTGTTTTTGTTTTGTTTTGTTTTATCATTTGATTCTCACCACCACTTTCTAAATGAGGAAATTGAGACCGAGGGGGCTAGTGATGGTAGAGCCAGGAGTCACACTGAGGCTGACTCTGCAGGCCATGCTCTTTACCACCACCCACTGTGGAGGGTTATTTCACTCTCATCCTCCTGCCTCCTGGGAGCTCAGTAGGTCCATCTCCCAGGAGCACAGGTCAGTACGTCCACCTCCCAGGAGCGGCTAGGAGAGATGGCTGATACAGGTGGAGGGCCAGTATGGGCCATGGTGCCCAAGAGAATCACACAGACAGAGCCCTTTGAGAGGGCAGTTTGCAGAAATGGTTCAGGGGATCTTTGAATCTTAAAGCTTAGTCTCACCCTATTAGCTTCCCATTCCCTAACAACAAGCTTATTTAAAGTACCTTTGTGTGTTTTTTGAAGGCTTAGTCAGAAAATCATGGACATTCAAACTACACTGAAGCTTAGAGCTATTCAACTTTCCAGTCTGGAGATGAGTGAATGCACCTGAGGAAGATGAGAGACTTGCTGAGGTCACAAAACAAAAAGCGACCTAGGGAGCTCTGACCCTTTTCCAAGGTCTTTCCATGACACCTGAGGAGGCTTGGGATTCTCCCCACATGTATAGAACATCTGCTATGGTGATAAACCTGAACGTGTGGACCACTAGCATTGATTTACAATTGCAGCTGCAGACTTCCAGTGTCGTCCATGAGATTCCAGCCATGCTGTGGGGTAGCCTGAGTACATGCTCGGTTCCTTGGCCTGACAAGCATACCGCTTAAACCTTACAGGTTATAAACAGATGACAGCAAATGTGACAGAGGAATATAGGATTGGTTTTCTAGGTCAAGAGCTACTCCTAATTTGTACTCTTTAATTGCCAATATCTTGAGAGACATCTATTCTAGCAACTCAGGGCATGATCTTACTTCCCCCTCCCTCTCCTCTGCCCTAACTCACAGTCCTTATACCTACAAAGGAGCCATGGAAAGTTCAATAGTCTTGCCAAGGTCACAAAGCAAGCCACGGGCAGAATGAATAGAGAGCTCCACCCGTGCCCCAGCTTCCCAGGTCTCCAGCACTGGGGCCCCTCCCATATTACCTTACCCTGCATAGATCCTGTCCATCAGAGAGGGGAAAGGTCACTCAATCGGGAACTTCATAAGTCACTGGAATCAGGAAAACACCTGGGTTTCCTCCCTGGGGAGGCCCATTGCAGGCAGGCAGGGGTACAAGGAGAATAGGCATGTGAGGAAGTGTCCCCAGGCCAGATGGTATTGACTTAACAAAGGCCGTGTATGCAGCCAAGACAAGACCCAAACTCTGCTCCTCCCATCATCCCAACCTCCCTGCTGTCTTTTTAATAGAAGCATTTTCCCTGCCTTCCCCCCCCCCCCCAAACAACTTCCTCAAAAAAACTCACAAATATGTTGTGTGAAATATCAGAACTAATTAGACCAAATGGTGTTCGTATCTGTCACTGGCTTTTCTGGGGGAGAGCAGCCTGTGTCATGGAGGGAAATTTGTTAACTAATTCAGGACAGTTTTTAGGGGAGAGTGTCATGTTCCTGTGGGAGAGAGAGATGAGAGGATTGACGAAGCTTCTTGAATGGGCCAATTAAGGACAACTAAGACTAGAGATAAAAGGCATGGTGATAGCAGGTGACCCAGATGGTGATGTGGGAGAGAAGGAGAAACAGGACTGAGTGGCCTTGTGGGCAGCCAGTCCCATGCTTCTTCCTACAGTCAAAAGAGAACACTGTTATCTCTTACCTAATAATAGAGAAACACGTAAATTGACCGTACCTCCACTATGCCCACAGCCAATCAGAGTGAGTATGCAAATTAACCCAACAAAGATGGAGGTTAATTTGCATACATACCTGGGTCCCGGGAACCTCCTCAGCACCGAGGTCACAGGCTTGGGAAGGGGCCGAGCCTGTGATCAGAGGGGCAGGGGTCCCCCTTCCCAAGCCTAAAGCCTGGGGCAGAGGCTTTAGGCTTGGGCAGGGGCCAAGCCTGGGATTGGAGGGAAAGGGAAAAAATCAATGGAAACATATCTACAGGTGAGGATAAAAAGAAAAATAAAGAAAGAAATGTCATATCCTATGAAAGACACATTTGAAAATGCTTAAAGAAAGTTGTCATTTTTTCATGGTGAAGAGACTGGAGTCCATGTTGATGAAAATACCTTGGCAGCTGCGTTGACTGGCAGTGGCTGCAGCAGTGTAGTGATGGGGCTGGCACTTTCCCCTGATCAGTCGGGTCGCCTCCTGCAAAGGGAGGCCAGACTGTGGCTTAGGTCCACTCCCAATGGGGAGTGGACCTAAGCCATCAGTAGGACATCCCCTGAGGGCTCCCAGTATGTGAGAGGGGGCAGACTGGGCTGACGGATCCCTCCCCAGTGCACGAATTTCGTGCACCAGGCCCCTAGTATACTTATATGTAAGTATAAGTATACTTTCCACACCAAAAAGAAAAATTAATAAATGAAAGAAAAGACAAGAAATAGGAAGGAGAAGGCCGTTTGTCCAATGCTGGTACTTAGCAGTTGTTAATGCTACCATTTCACAACCAAGAGCAGAGACCATGCCTTATTTTCATCACGTTCTCCAACTCCCAACACAATATATAGTGTTGGTAGTTTCTCCCAATTTTTAGTTGGAATCTGGTGAAGGAAAAAGAGGAAACATTTATACAAATCTCATTTGTGCTAGAGACAATCTAAGGTCTTTTGATTTTTTTTTCTCATTGAGAAGTGTCTGAATGGAAGTAACAGAGAAAGAGCCTATGGATATTGAATCTAAAGAAGAGAAGGCTTAGGAGGAACTTTTAGCTGCCTTCGTAAACTCAAAATATTGTCGTGTGGAAAATGGAATGAGTAATTCCAGGAGATCAAATTAGGGCTAATTGATAAAGATATCAAGCCTGGGGGCGGGGGCCAGAAGGAGGGGAGCTTTTACTCAAAATAAGGAAGAACTGTTTAATGATTAGAACTGTTCAAGAAATGAAACAGGTTGCGGAGTGTCAGAGGAGGCACCCATGTTCCTGCGTGTCTGAGCCCAGGCTCTGCGACATCAGTTAGAGACATTGACAAAGGACTCCTACAATGGGCCATGGACTCTGAGGTCCCACACATTGAGATTCCAGGAGTCTGTAGATTTGAGCTGTGTCAGGTGTATTTCAGTTGCACAAGATGAAGACTATTTTCCCTGAGGAAGTAATAGGACAAGGCCCTGAAAACGTCTTTGAAACCCTCTTAATTCAGAAGCCTTAAAAAATGGGAAATTAGGAACTGAAAGACACATTTGTCAGTTGGTGCTCAGACCCCTAATCGCTCTAATAGTCATTCATGACCTCTGCATGGTCAAGGTCACCCCCCGCAGCTGCCCAGGCCCATGGCCTCTGGCCCAAGATCTGTTTCTGACCATTCTTCCACTGAATAGCATGAGGACTGCCACTGCTTGAGGAGGGGGAGAAGGAGGGAGGTGGGGAGGCAGCCCGCACAGTACTCAAAATGTGGGACCTACCTGAGGTTGTCTGGATTCGAACTCTGGCTCTGCCACTTGCTACATACGAGGGCAAATTGCTTGACCTTTCTGTCCCCTATTTGCTCTAAACAGATGATGTGGTTACTTAGCTCATAGGATTGTTGTGAACATTACATATGAATCCATGTGGCAGATGAATGCTAGGAATAGAATGAGGCTCACAGTGAGCTGGCTGTGGTGGCCTAGCCGGGAGGGCACTTGGCACACTGCCCTCCAAGCAATACCACTGCCCTTTGAGTGGTTAGAACAAAGAGGCCACAGTGGTCCTGAATTCCACGAAGGCCTCCACCAAGTGGCTAAGAGGTTGTGTGTTAGGGATTCAAACAGACCAAATTTTGAAGGAAAAAGATCAGGTCAGGGAGTGATGGAAGAACCCCAAGCAAACTATTCACTGGGGACTGGGGGTTGATGGTCTGCAAATCATGCCTTTGACTGTTGTCCTTGCCCTGGAGTTCACAGGGTCCTCCCCTGGGGGCTGCCCTGAGGTCTCCTCCAGCAGCCAGCCTCCTCTTCTGGCCCCATGCACTCTTCCCCAGCAATTTTTCTCCTAAGAACTTCAAAGCACCAAGATAGACTTTGCAACTCACACAGTGGATGGGGGCGGGGACTGAAACAGGCAGCTCCAACTTGCTCAGAGTCCCAGCCAGCCTGCTTTACACGTCTGCGCCGGGCCTGGGGCCAGGACCCCCCTAGCCCTCTGTTGTAGGTCCCGCCCGGCTCCTCTCTGCTGCCTGTCTGCTCCCCACTCTCCACCCAGCGTTCGTCTGCTGGTCTAATAACACTGCCCCTGTGCTTTGGCTCTGCTTCCTTTAATATACAATGTAGATTACAGCTACATTAAAAAAGCCCAAAAATACCAAAGCAGAACTAAAGCAATTATTATAATGCAGCCGTAACAGCAGCTGTAATGAGACAGAATTAAAAATGAGCCAGCATAATCACAATTCACTGTTCCCAACGACCTTCGGAGCAGCTTTCATTTGGAAAGCAACATCCAGGCCTGAACTGTCAGACTAGAAAGGAATTGTGCCTCCCAGCGTGGCCTGGCCCCTGGCTACCAGGAGATCTGGCTCTTCCATATGAAAATATCTGTTCCCTGGCTGAGGCTACAAGGCATTACCCTTTTGCTTAGTGGAAGGCAGAGAGAAGGGGCATAGGAGCTGGGTGCTACCTCCATGGCACACTAGGCTGGCTTAGTCCTCTTCCCTCCATTTGTCACTGGCACTGCCTGGGTCACGCTGGAGCAAATTCAAGTTAGTGCAGCATTCTGCCTGGCTCCGGGCATGTGCCACATGTTGAAGACAATGACAATTCTCATTATTTCAGTTGACCTCACAAGAACTCTGAGAGGCAGGTTTCATTATGTCCCCCTTTTTATGACCAAGGAAACAGGAACTCAGAGAAGTTAAGTGACTGCTCACAGCCACACCTCACGGGCACTGCAGCCATGGTGCCAGTCCTGTCTTCGGACTCCAGAGCATGAATTCCCATCCTGACTTTATGGGCCTGGTTCCTTAGTAGAAGCAGAGGTAAACTCTACTGGATTGGTCTTACACGACTTCATTTTGATGCACTGGACCAGGGAGGGGAGGGACGTTTAAGGGCGAGATGATGGAGAGAGACAGCAAGCACACCCAGCAGGAGCGGCTTCCTCAAGGAGGCCATTCGGACTGAGAAATGGCGGCTGTCTACTTACAGGAGCCTTTACTCTTCCCTCCTTCCCCTGTTCTGTGCAGATCAGAAATGAGAAGGCAAAGGGCCAGGAGATAAAGGAGCTAGCGAAGGAGGTGGCGGGGGTGGGGGGATGCAGAGAAGGCACAGGCTCCTCTCCTTTATCTAGGATGCTTAGGAGAAACCACTAAAACTGGGTGATTTTGCCAAGCCCACCCAAATTGGGCTTTCTGGAGCCCCATCTAAGGCAATCTGACCCCTCACTCCTGAGCATGTTCAGTTCACTCAGGGGACAGAGGTGGGGAAGCTGTGGGAGAGGACTTCCACCTTGTCACGCTGGCCCAGGAGCAGGCACAGGCATGAAATGGCCATGAGGAGCCAGTGTTCATCTTCCTCCCAGGTTAGCTGAGTTGTGGTTCCGGAGGCAGGTGGCCCTTCTTCTGTCTCCCAGGTCCAGGCAGCTAGAGCCCTGCAGCCCTGCTGCTGGGAAAGGTGTCCCGAGGACTCTGGTTCCAGAAGCCCAACAGCCTGAATGTGTTACATGGATGTTGGGTGTTCGGAATGACTCTCCAGCCAGCCTGGCCTTCTGGGAGGGTCTTAAACCCCAAGCTGCAACCTCTTCATGGCCGGGTCACACTCCCACTGTAATTCACTTGGGGAACTGTGAGTTCCCACTGTAGGTAAGCAAGGGTTACAAAGCACTTTATTGTTTCACAACAATTGAATGTGGTCCAGGAACCTAGTTCTAAATGATCACTATATAACTGAACCATTTGCCATACCGAGATTGCCATCCCAGGTGGGCAGGGCCTCGGAATTGAGCCACTGGCCCTGCCACTTGGTTTTGCTGGGGGGAAAGAGTTATTAAGAGTCCTGGCCAGTGTGGCTCAGTTGGTTGGAGCATCATCCCGTATATCAAAAGGTTGTAGGTTTGATTACTGGTCAGGCACATATCTACGCTATGAGTTCGGTCTCCAGTCAGGGCGTGTATAGGAGACAACCAATCAATGTTTCTCTCTCACATAGATGTTTCTCTCTCCCTACAACCTTCCTCTCTCTTTAAATATCAATACAAATATACTCTTGGATGAGGATTAAAAATAAATAAAAGAGTGGCTGAGAGAAGCTACCTGTTGTCCTTGCTTGAGTGTTGCCATCCCTCTCTCTGGGAAAGTCCCTCTGTCACCCTGTCCCTATTTTATGGAGAGAGAAGTGTGTGGGGAGTAAACTGACTCAAATAGAGCAGGACCGTGCACATTAGTCACTGCTAAGGTAGAACAAGCTGGGAGGGGACATCTGAGAGAATGTGAGAGGGCCCAATGGCCCCAATACTGGGAGTAGATGGGCCCATTTCTTCAATAGCCCTGTCCTTCTCAGTGGGAGGACAGAGGGACCCGCAGCCACAGTGCACCTGACTCCCAACTTCTAGGCCAACATAAGCTTCCTCAGAAGCCTGGAAATACACATGAAGGCATGAGAAAATGGGCAAAAAATGTGGGGGAAATTGCTGAGATCTTTTTATCTTATCTAATCTCCAACTTGAACAATGGGGCTTGCCCTCTGAGGGTGAGCAAGTGTCTGTGGAGAGCACGCTGGCTTCAGGCAGCCGTGGCCACTGTGAAAAGTACCAGCTGTGGGGTGACACACCTTTTTTTTAGAGAACTTCAAGCATTGGCTGGTTTGGGAATATAAGACTTGAAAGAGTGTCCTACACAGGGATTTAGGAATCTGATGCTTTTTGTAAAAATTCACATACAAGGAAGCAAAAAAACAAGCATGACATATGAAAACCTTACATAATTTGAGCGCTGGGTGCCTCCCCTCCCACCCACCTCCGCAGTCCTGCATTGCCCTATGGCAGTAGTCAGCAAAGTGCGGCTCGCGAGCCGCAGTTTGCCGCTCTGTTGACTAATAAGTTTGCTAACCACTGGACTAGACTAAATGTTACCGTGTAGTTGGAAGCTGTGAGGATTAGGCAATTGTGGCATATTGTGTGCAAAGAGGTAAAGGGTAGCATATGACAGTGGTCGGCAAACTCATTAGTCAACAGAACGGCAAACCACAGCTCACAAGCCGCATGTGGCTCGCGAGCCACTGTTTGCCGACCACTGCCCTATGAGACACGCAGGTGGAGCTGGAGCCTGCCAGCCCTCTCCTCCTGCCACCCCAGGAGCTAAGGAGATGCAGGGAGGGGTCTGCAGCCCCCATGGAGTGGCGGCCATTGTTGTTGCTGTTGTTTTGAATGTCTTTCTCTAGTGCTCTGCCCAGAGCTTCTTAGCACATGTCTTTGGTGAGTGAGAAGGGTTTAGGCTCACAAGATGCTACCATGCTCTGTCTCACCACCTCAGGGGAGTATTCTTGCGACTTTTTTTTACAATGTCCCCAGACAGATGGTCTCAAGCCTCTCCAGCAGCCACCGCCACATGGGCACCAGAACCCCCCGGCCCTATGTCCAAGGAACCAGGTTTTAAAGCCCACCCTCACTGGAAGTTTCTCTTCCCATCTGCCTTGCAAAGGTGTGAATGGATTTGACAAAAGATGAGGAGGGAGGGAAAAGAGAAAATTAACTGCCCCTCCTACTGCATCACCACACACACACACACACACATATACACACACATGTGTGTGTACACTCATATACAGGAAGCCAGACATCTGCCTCAGTAGACTATGGCCAGTGCAATAAGACCAAAAGGGCTAAGTGCTCCCACTGTACCATGGACTACCATGAACAAGCAGACTTCGATTTGGGTCCCGGCTTGGTCACGAGGCAGCTGACCTTAGGCATCTGTAGCATCACTGGGGCCTGCACCAGGACCATCTCTTCATAGGAGGCCTGGCAGAGCTGGAACTTGTTGGAGACCTGGGAGCAGATGAAAGCACACAGGCCTTTGTGGGGATGAGACTTCAGAACTTAGCCTCCGAACACCCAGGCCATAAGCTGCCCAACCCCTGGGCTACCCTGCACTGACTTCCTCCCTTTGTTTATAAAGTCCCAAGATACATGTGCTGGTGTCTCAAACAAGCGGCAGCTTACTTACCACATGCTTCATGGGCCACCTCGTGTCACCTCTAACACAGAATGCTCTAAATCTAGAACCCATTTCTGGGTCACTCCCCACCAGATCCATGTCTCCCTCCTCGAACTCACAGCCCTTGCTGTGTGAACTGCTCACTGACACCCATCTAATGCCGCCTTATATTGATGGGTATTTGGCTTTTTGTGTTTCCTCTCAGCCAGATTGTGCTGTTTGTCACAAAGTAATAAAGTGCTTTATTCTGAATTAACATGGAGTGTTTTTTACCTTAAATATATTTTAGCTGCTATCGGTTTTGTTGTGGTTAGTATTTTCACAGTATGCCTTTCTTCATTCCTACTACTTTCAAACTTTCTGTATCTGTCTTATAGAGGTGTGAATGGGTTTGACAAAGATTGAGGAAGGAGGAAAAGAGAGAAATTAATTGTACCTTTCCTACTAGCATATCACCATCACCACCAACACACACACACACACACACACACACACTCATATTATCCAAGCAACCAGACATCTTTCAAAATAGAATATGGCAAAGCACTAAAGCAAAAATAGCCAACTCTGTTTTAGGTATTTCTTATAAATTGCATATGTTTTAGACTCAAACTTAGAAATTCTGTCTTTAAACGGGTAAGTTTGATCAATGTCTATTATTGGGATTGCTGGTGTGTTTTAATTCATTTCTATCATCTTGCTTTGTGTTTGACAATTGTTTGGAGAGAAACTCCTCGAGTTCGCACTTCTCCATGTCTTTCTGGGCATGCTGAGAATGCGAGGCTCTGACTGCTCATCGCCCGGGTCATTTCTCAGGGTTGTGTCTGCATCAAGAAATGCCTTGGAACACAGAACCTTCTCACTGCCTGCCAAAAGGTGGATTTCCCCAAGGCAGTGTTCCTCAGCTGAGACCAACTCACTGCACAGACAACCTACATCTAAGCTCCTCTGAGTCACCCTCCGTGGAACTCAGGGGCACAGAGGGGACGAAGCACACGTGGTGCTCACCGGGATCTGTGCATATTGAAGTCCTTTGTTTCTGACCTAGGAGTTTCGTGTCTTCTGACAGCATCCATGAAACAGTAACAGGCAAACTTATTAGTTTATAAATAGAATAATTCAAATCTCAAACGCTTCACAGGCCTGGTAATCATCACTGTGCTTATGTTCTCCTTATTTCCTCATGCCATGCCTCTTAGTGGAGTGATCCTGCTTTCTTTATTTCCTTTTTAGCCTCTCTTGCTTTGAAAGTTGTGCATTGTATTTCTCCCTTTTAATGGTTATCCCTAAATAACTACTTTAGAAAAAAAACCTGAAGTGTAACAATGTTGAAAATCAATCAATATCTCATCCCCCTTTAAGACAATAAGTTACTTCCCCACCTCCACCCCCATTCCCATCTTCCATACTACTTATTGCTATCCAACATTTTAATTTTGCCTTATTTTCAATCTACCTTTTTTTATTGTAGTTACGGTCACTACTTGTTGTTATTTTTCTCGCCATTACTTCTGGCTTTCTGCTCCTTCCATCTCGTTTAGTTTCCATCTCAGAGTTACATCCTTTAGTTGTTCTTTCAACTAGGGTCTGTGAGTAATAAATTCTCTTAGGCTTTGTTTATATTAAAAATTCCTTTACTGTCATTTTTGAATGATGGCTTACTCAGAATTTGAATTTTAGGGTGCTAGTTATTGTCCTATAGCAAGTTAAAGACATATTTTCTGGTGTTATTTATTTTTGCTGGTAATAAGTCTGCTTTTAGGTGAATTATCATACCTATATATAATCCGACTTTTATCTCTGGGAGCTTTTAAAAAATTTTCTCTTGATTTTTTTAATGTCTGTGATGTAGCTACAAAGTGTCTAGATGTGCATTTGTTTTTATTTATTGTTCATAGACCTGAAATTCTTCAATTTAGGAATTTAAATGTTTCCTAAATTCTTAGCCAATATCTTTTCAAATATTATCTCTCTCACATATTCTCTGTTCTCTCTTTCTGGTACTTGATGAGATGTATTTTATTACATTTCTGTGCACTCTCTTTCATATTTTCCATTTCAAATTCTAGATAATAGTCTCAAAGTATCTTCCAGGTTATTGATTTTCTCTTAGGCTATGTCTAATGTACTACTTTACACATCTAATCATTTTTATTGTAATGATATAGTTTATATATCTAGAAGCACTATTTGTCTACTTTTCAAATCTGTTTTTGTATTGCTCTGTCCTGTTCTTGTAATTTTTATTCCTTCTTTTATGTTTTTATTATTTTAAATATATTTAAACTACAGTTTAAGATTGTTCCATTACTTCTTGATTCTGAAATGTTAATTACCCTACTTGCTGTTTTTTCTAGGTACCCTTCATCATAGTTTGTAGCTTTTTGCAGTTTCTAATTTTTCTTGCCATCTTCAGTGGGTTTTTTTTCCTTGGGGAATCGCATGTCCTCTGTATATAAATGGTGGTGGCATTTCTCTATATAAGACTCTGTGTTTGCTTCTGCTAGCACACCATTTGTTTTACCAGCTTTAGGCCAGTATTTATGTTAGTTTCTAGGCATTACTTATGTGGTGCACATTTGTGCAAGTCGTGCAGGCTTAAGTTTTCAGTTTCTGGTACGTGGCTCCATTTTACCCAAGACTTAAGTGGACCACAAACTTTCTTGAAACTTCTCCAAACAGCTCTGCTGAGTTTTTCTAATTCTCTCAGAAGCTCCTAACTTTATGCCAGAAGCCTCTATCCATGCCTCTCAACTTATCTAAATTTGAGGCCTTAACTTTTGTTTTTGATGGATGTTAGCTCCATTCTGAGGCTATTATCAATAAGCCAAGAAATAACAACTATTGGAAAGGATGTGGAGAAAAAATAATCCTCATACACTGCTAGTGGGAATGTAAATTGGTACAGTCACTTAGGAAAATAGTATGAACATTCCTCAAAAAGTTAAGGATAGAGCTACCACCTGATCCAGCAATCTCTCTTCTGGGCATCTACCTGAAAAATTTGAAAGCATTTATTCGTAAGGATATACATGCTCATGTTTATTGCAGCATAATACAAGGCAACTAAGCCATGAAAATAACCCAAGTGTCCTTGGATGGATGATTAAGGAAGATGTGGTACATATATTCAACGGAATACTAGTCAAGCATTAAAAAAGATGAAATACTGCTGTTTGCAACAACGTGGATGGATCTTAAGAGTATCATATTAAGCAAAATAAGTCAAAAGAAAAAGGAGAAGAACCATACGATTTCACTCATACATGAGATATAAAACAAAAAGTAACAAACAAACGAACTCGTAGACTTGGATAACAGAAGGTTGGCTATCAGAGGTGAAGGAGGTTGGAGGAAAAATAAAGCGGGTAAAGGGGGTCAAATTTATGGTGACAGAGCGAGACTAGACTTTGGGTGGCAAGCACACATGCAATATACCAATGATGTAGTACAAAATTACACACTTGAAACTTATTAACCAACATCACCCCAATATATTTAATTAAAAAGAAAACATTCTGAATCCCTAAGGCCTATGCCTGGATCTTAATCCCCCTTGGACTACCATGGTCTCGGCTCCTGCCAAGACTCTGGCTTTCAATTCCTGCCTCATTGTAGACACTGGGAGGTTCTCTCTCTTTCTTTTGCAGCCCTGTGTGTATTTAGATTTATTTGTGTTATCGTGTATGCAGATTTATGTATGTACTAGAGGCCCGGTGCATGAAATTTGTGCACTTGCGCCCGGGGGGGGGGGGTTCCTGCAGCCCAGCCTGCACCCTCTCCCAGTCCAGGAGCCCTCAGGAGATGTTCAACTGCTGGCTGTGGAGGTGGGAGAGGCTCCCGCCACCACCACTGTACTTGCTAGCCATGAGCCTGGCTTCTGGCTGAGCGGTGCTCCCTGTGGGAGTGCACTGACCACCAGGGGGCAGCTCCTGCATTAAGCATCTGCCCCCTGGTGGTCAGTGCACATAATAGCAACTGGTCATTCCACCATCAGGCCAAAACTGGCTCTCTGACAATCCCCGAGGGATCCCGGATTGTGAGAGGGCACAGGCCAGGTTGAGGGGCCCCACTGATGCATGATCTGGGTTGGAGAGGGACTCAGGAGGTTGGCCAGCCGGGGAGGGACTGCAGGAGGGCTCCAGGGTATGTCCGGCCCGTCTCGCTCAGTCCTGATCGGTGGGACCCCAGCAGTAAGCTAACCTACTGCTTGGAGCATCTGTCCCCTGGTGCACCAGTAAGTGCACATCATAGCAAGCAGTTGAGAGGCCTTAGCATACATTAACATACTACGCTTTAATTGGTTGCATGGCCAACCGGACGACCGGACACTTAGCATATTAGGCTTTTCTTATATAGGATGAATGGAAAAAACACCTTTCCATATCTACTCTGTCGCCACACTGACTGGAAGTCTTCAGTGATACTATAACTAACTAAGCAGGTACCATGCCTCATCCTTCTCTGTATGACTACTGGCCTCGAGTGTAGAGCCTGCCCTAGAATCATACACTAATCAGAGCTCAAAAAGGGTTTGTAACAATCTCAGGGTCTAACAATAAGGGCTTCATTAACTGGGCCATGGTATAAGATTGCAATGGAGTATAGTGCAGCCACTTTAAAAGATATGAAAAATTTATAAGGGATAAAAAAAATGTTGTCAACAACATTTTAAATGTAAAAAACAGGTTAGAAAATAGTGTGCACTGTCCTGTTGTATAGAAAACAAACTGGAAGAAAACATACCAAAATGTTAGCACCATTCGATCCCTAGACAATTTTCATTTTCTCCTTTTGGTTTGTATTTCCCATAGTGAACATTAATTTCTTATATAATAAGTATGACAAATATGAATTTAAGGTAAACCCCAAATGACAAATAAGTAGGAAATCTGAGATGCTCTCTCCAGTTTCTCAAAGGAAAGTCCACTTGACATCCACACCCAGGCTGCTTTCTGAGCAGTTCACCATGGCTCCACGTCTCCCTGCCACTGGAGGGTGCACATGAGCTTTGGGCCTCCACAGTCTGGCAGCTGCCCGCTGGTCCTTAGTCGTGATGCCTTTTGGGCCCATGTTCCCGAGGTTGTGGCCCTCAAGGGAGGAGGAGCCCAGGGTACTCCATGCCTAAAGTCCCTGGCCAGCCTGCGCCCTGGGGCCACAAGTGCTGTGCCAGGCTGCTGGGTCTGGCGGGGCTTCTGAGAGCAGTCCATGCTATGCACATACCTGCCCTCCTCCAACACCCTGGGCTCAAGTTCTTTTCTGGGCCCTCATTGCTTTTCCCTTCCACCAAGCCTTCATGGGAAGCTCTATTTCTATCCTCAACAGGACTCCCTGACTCTGAGTTACAGAAGCAAGGATTGAGGGTCTGTCCTCCCTATCCAGAAGGCCCCTGTGCTTCTTTGGAAAACTAAGTCAACACCTCCAGTGACAGCCTTTCCAATTCCAGTATAGGCATCTTTGCTTGGGTCAAAGGAGCTATTTTCATAACCTGGCTGAGGAAAGATGGCTTCCTACCACCCATCCACACAATTGCTCATTAGAAGATAACTCAGGTACCCCTATTTAGATAAAGAAGGACAGCCTGGTTCGCACATATAATAAGTCCTTAAAATAAGAAAAGACTGTAAGTGGCTAACCAACATAAGGATTGCACAGTGGCCTTGGGTGGCCTCGTATCTCACCCCACCCAGCCTTCAGCATCACCCTCCTGCTCAGTGGAGGCTAATGAGCTATGTGGAAATTGGTAGTTTAGATTCTCTTTGTGGCAACCAACTTTCTTTCTTAGCTCCATTTTTGCCTGTTTTTACTCCCCAAAGCATCCTCCAAGCAGAGATCAATTAGAAGCAGTCCTTCCTGTGGAAAGACTGGGTAAAGAGGTACATGGGAGGCCCTGGAGGCCCTTTGTTGGAGGAATCATTTTTTTACCTTATTTCACTACACTCTCCTCCCACTCCTAATTTCTGCCTCTGGAAGTCAGGGAGACACTGAGCAGGTGGCCCTGGCTGGTGCCTGGGCTGGTGGCAGGTTGGGCGGGAAGATGCTTGTCAGCATATGGGCCAAGGGAACACATGGCCCCGAGTTCCCAGGGACAGGAGGGGAACAGGCAGGAACAGATGAACTGCTAAGCAACAGGGTTGGTAATTTCAGCCAGGGAACTTTCCAGCGATAAGAAATCAGGGAAGGCAGCCAGTGGGGGAGCATGGGAAAGGAGGCTGAGGGACTCAGTTGCCCATCTCTGCACAGTGACATCTCTTTATTTTCTTTTAAAGGTAAAACGCTACTCTCTGTAGAGAGCATTTGCTTTTACCAACTTGGAGAGCTGGAAACCATGGAAATCCATTGACACACGTTTCCACCCTCCCTAGAAGATGTTTGCAGACTTCCTCACATTTAAATGATTTCTGAGCTACAGGAAGCACAATGGCTGAACTTAAACAGGGATCCACATACAGGGAATGCGAGCGGTTCAGAGTCTTAAAAATAGCACAGAAGGAAGTGCACCAGAGTGCTAACAGTGGCTGCCTCCGGGTGATGGGATTATGGGTGATTTATTTTTTCCTGTTTCAATGATTTATATGTGCTGTTTTACAATTTTAAAAAGCTATTTAAAAACATAGACAAAGGCAACACCAATTAATAAAAGAAAAATGCCTGTGGCCTGGTGTTTCCAGAATCTACCTTGTGGAAGAATCTAGGGCCAATCTTGATGTCTGTTATTGGATTTGACCATCACAAGCATTCTGTCATATTGATTGTATCCTTTGTACAGATGGAAAAACTGAGACTTGGGGAAGTTAATTAGCTTGTCCAAATGTCGGTGGTGGCAAGAATGGCACCAGGTGTTAGACCAGTGTGGCGTCAGATGGGACCTGGGTTCAGCAACTTCGTTACTTGAGCTCTGGCTAGGAAAGAATTCAGAGCCAAGACTCAAACTGTAAGAGAAAGTTTATTTAGAAAGTCACAGAGGTAGAAGAAATGAGCTGTAGAAGAAATGGGCTTAGAAAACAAGTTACAGAGGCAAAAGACGGGCCCTTGGAGCTTAGGAGAAAAAAGGGTAAAGGCAATGTGCCTGGAGGAAGAGGTAGGGGACACGGGACAGGCAAGGCACAGGCGTGCTCCCTGGAGGGAGAGTGCACTGGGTCTTCAGTCCTATGGGCTTTTCAGGGTGGAGATTTTAGGAGAGGTCCCAGGGGAGGATCTCAAGAGAATATTCATCAACTTTCCAGGAGTGCCCTTTCAGGGTTGTGGTCTCTACTGATTGGTCAGTGCCTGGCAGGGCGTCATTAGCTGGTCCTGAGGTCAGCTGCAAGGTTGCTTATCTGGTTTTGCTGTTTTTTCTGAGTCTGGAGCTGAAACACAACTGAGGCCTAGATGTATTTGATGCAGGTCAGAACTTCATTGTCCTGGGTGGTTAATGCTTAAGGGCTATTCTCCGGTTCCCTTGTTTGTACCCCCTCTAAGGGGTCTAACCCACATGACTAGCAACATGCCTGGGAAGGAAAGGTCAGGGGAGCTCAGCGGTAGGAAAGGTCAGGGAGGAGGGGAGAATGGGTCTAAACCACACAATTAGCAATAAGCTAGGGGAGGAAAGGTTATCCTGGGGACGAGGTCCTTGTTTTCCCAGTTTTGACGGTGGCTAGGCACCCAGGACTCTCTGTCCTGGTAACCTTCTGTACCTGGCCTAGTGTGCTTACTCTGCTCCTGTCGGTCTAATTGCCTACCACACAAAGTCACACAAATTGTAACTGGCAAAGTGACCTTTCACCCCAGGTCCATCTGTCTGACTGTGTGTGGGAGTAGTGAGTAGTGTCCACATAATTCTTATTGCTGGTGCTTCCTCATGGACAGCTAACTTCCCGCTGAAAAGGCCCTGGGGAGGGGAACGTGCCTGGTGCGTCTGAGGAAGAGCCAGCTGGACAGAGGGAGCAGGAGTGGATAGTGGAGAGAGAAAGCAGAGGCAGTGGGCTGGATCCTACGGAGACTTACAGACTTTGGGAAGAGTTTTGGAAAAAACACAGTTTATGCTCCTGCTGATATGCTTCTCTTAATAGTTCACGTTCTCAAGAGAGGGAGTCCAGTTGGCTAAGCCCAGTCCGTCCCAACAGGCTTCCTTAAGTCAGGTCTTTTTTCCCTCAGTCAGGGTTGGAGTGGGGCTTTGGCTGGTCAGGCAGCGAGGGGCATCCCTTGAGTGGAAACTTTGAATGGGACCTGGATCATTAATGGGATCCAGGTAGTCAATGGAGACAGAATCAAGTCAGCAGGAGAAAGTATGCCCTTCTATTCTCCATGCCATTGTTTCTTTGCATGACTTGGTAAGAGGACTATTGGAAAGGGGCAGTAAGTCCTCTGGACATTATTTGTGGGCAGTTTGATCCTAGGGAGGAATGAGAATGGGCAGGGAGAAAATATCTGCATTTGTTATCTGCTTGAAATTTTGATAAGGATGAAAACACACCTGGATGGATGTGAAAGATTCAGAGTCTAGACTGGCTAAACCTCTCCCGCCAAAAACAAAAATAATTTTTCTTTTCTACTTCTTACTACCTGGTCTCTAGAAAACCTTGTCTCTGAGTTTCTTCATGTAGCACGCAGTTATTTTCTAAACATCATGAAAAAGCTTTTGGGAACCCTGGGACTGAGTTCTCACCCTAATTTCCTCAGCTGGGAGATGGCAGAGATTTCTGAGGCTCATACCATGCCATCTGACCCACAGGAGCCTCTGCTTTTTGAAATCAAGAGACAATCTCCCAGCACAGAACAGGCACCAGGGCAAGTCATCCCTGCCATCCCTGGGTGCAGGCCTAGATGGGGTATCTCTAGCCTGGAGCCCCACAGAGACAGAGACAGAGACAGAGACAGAGATAGAGATAGAGGTAGAGATGATCGATAGATAGATAGATAGATAGATAGATAGATAGATAGATAGATAGATAGACAGATAGACAGACAGATAGATAGGCGAGCTGGCAGAAGAGCTATTACCTTGTCTGTTCTCTTGGCTCCCTAGAGCCCCACCCCCACGCCACCCCAGCCAGGCTGTCCTTGACTCCCTCCAGCAGTCCGGAAATCCATCACTTGCCATTCTGGTCTTCACCAGAGCTTAATTTCCTACTTTCAGGAAGTTTCACTTTCTCTGTGATAAGTTCACATCTCCTTTTGTGGAGGGAGAAGAATTCAATTCTCAGAAACAGTATTTCTCATTCCTCTTTTTTATTTTATTTGTTGTTGTTAATCCTTACCCAATGATATTTTTTTATTGACTTTATTTTTTGAGGGAGAGAGTGGAAAAGAGGGAGGGAGAGAGAGAGAAACATCTGAGATACCCATATCTGTTTTAGCCATATTTTACATATGGCAGTTCACTTGACTGGACTCACATTCCAAATTCTGTTTCTTCTGTTGTGGGCAGCACCTAAAGTCTGCTCAGTTCTTTAACCTTTCAGCTCTGCTTTTTGCTGGGCTCCTTGGAGTTGCCCCATACATGCCCAATTCAGAGGTCCTCTGAGGATTCAATCAAAGTTTCTCTATAGATTTGGGGCTTCATCTTCTCTAGGCCCCTCCTTTCTGAGATTTCCACCCTCACTTTCTAGTAGCTCTGGCTACACTAAACTATGTCTCCTGACTCTGCCAGCCAGTAGCTCCCCAGCTTTCTGCTGAGTTCCAACTGACCCAGGTGGAGTGTTTGGGAGAGCCCCCAGGGCAAAAACATGAATGGGAATCTCACGCAAGTGCAGTTTCTTGCTTTCCAGGGTCAACTTCCCTCTAGATGTGCCTGCTTTTGGTCACTCTCAAGTGTCATCAAATTGGTGTATTTTATACTTTGTACAGAATTTATAATAATCTATGGGAAGGTCTGTCTACTATAAGCTGCTTTATTATTACAGGGAAATGGAAACATTACATAAATTGTTTTATAATTTGCTTATTCTACACTGTGCTTTTTAACGTCTATATGATTCTATTATATTGACCACTCTATTAAACAAAACTTATGTAACAGCCATTGGTAGACATTTAAGATGTTCCCAACTTTTCATATCATAAAAGCAGTGTCCTGCAGAGTCAGGCATTCCCACCACAAAAGTTACACAAGATAACTCATTTCATTTGCAGGAAGAAATACATATTAGTACTTCCTTTTGTTTCAACTTAACTGACCTTTCACTGTATCTATTCCATATGTTTATAATGTGTAGAATATATTATTATGATACTACAAGTAAATAATTTTAAAAAGATATATAGATATATTGGGGTGTGTGCTCAATTTTACTTAATTCTTTTTTTATAGAATATATGATTTTAAAAATTTAGAAGGTACCTTTATGAATAATGCTTTAAAGAATGCATATATATACATAAATACATAATACATTCATATATATACATAAATCAATATATAAATGTAAACATTTTATGTAAAATGGGATCTCTTACCCTTTGAGACAGCATTACCTTTTAATTCCTAGAAAATATTATGTTAAGTGAAATAAGCCAGTCAGAGAAAGACAAGTATCACATGATCTCACTCATATGTGGAATCTTATGAACAAAATAAACTGATGAACAAAATAGATCCAGAGACACAGAAGCATGGAACACCCTGACAAATCTCAGAGGGAAGGTGGGGGTGGGTGGGGAAAGATTAACCAAAGAACTTATATGCATATATGCATAACCCATGACACAGACAATAGTGAGGTGAAGGCCTTGGGGACTGGGGTGGCTTGGTGCAGGGTGGAGGGGGTCAACGGGGAAAAAGAGGACATCTGTAATACTTTAAACAATAAAGATACATTTTTTAAAAAAGAAAGAAAGAATTAGGCATAATACTGATTATTTACATAAGATGATTATCCAGAAGTAGAACTGCTGAATCAAAGATATGCCCATATTTTTTAAGTTTTGTGACTCATTTTCTCAACACTATACAAAGGTTCTCCCTAGGATTGTATCAGTTCACCCTAAAGCAGCAGAATCCGAGGACACAGTGCTTTCCCCTGTAGCCTACTGACACTGGCAATAGTTAGTGGAATGTTTTTCCCCGTCTTTAAAATGTTTTAGCGATGAATAACAACCCTTTGTTTTAATGAGAATATCTTCCTTTACTCATAGAGTTAAACATTTTTTATAAATTTACTATAGTGAATCTCTTTTTAAATTGCCTGTTTATTTCTTTTGCTTTTTTCATTAAGATGATTCATCTTTTATTTAAATATTAATTTTAAGATATCTTTTTATAGTATGTTTATCCTTGGTTTGATATGAATGTTATGAAAATGTTTTTCAGTTTATTATTTTCCTCTTTATTTGTTGATGATATTTTCTGACACACAATACATTTATGTCATCACATTCATTAGTCATTTTCTTTATGGTTTCTGCCTTTGGAATTAGCCTTAAAAAGTCGTTCCACACCCTAAGATTATATAATCATACCATTATTCCTTATTAGGACATTTACTTTATATTGAAATCTTTAATCCATCTGGAATTTATTGTGATAAATTATACAAGATAGAAATCTTATCATACACCAAAGTTTTATACATATATTTAGGACTGTTTCTGGGTTTTCATTGAAATCCACTGATCTGTTGAACTATGTCATAATTACAATCCCCTAATTTTTATGGTTGAATACTGCATTTGACATAGGCATTACATTTCAAGAACATTGACTTAAAAGTGCTCTCATATAATAAATATTTAAAAAACTAAGAATGTTTAACTTTAACATCTGGCCTGTGGCCATATAAAGTCCGCGAAATCGTTTGGTCTGGCCCTGCCAAGGCATCGGGGGTGAATTAATTAAATTTTTGACCAAATATAGCAGGCTAATGTTTAAGTTGATTATTTTGTATGGCCCACGAATTATGTTATAAATATCCAAATGGCCCTGGGCAGAAAGAAGGCTCCCCACCCCTGCTCTAGAGGATAGAGCTAGGACTAATGGGTAGAAATTACTAGAGAAAATTTTGGCTCAACAGTGGACTTTTTCTAACGACATGTTGTTCAGCAAAACAGGCTGCCTCAACGGAGGGTGGGGTCAGAGGAGTTGGCTGCTCTTCACTGAACAAGTTTAAAAAGAACATGTGAAGGATGAAATGGAAGGGACATTTACAACAAATAAGGGCTGGGCTAAGGAAGGACATTCAAACTCTACAATTCTGGCATCTACAATCTTATTATCCTGAAAAACCAATGTCATATCTCTATTGCTCTCAAGCCTTAACCACTGAGGAATTGACACTGAGTGATCCCTAAGGCAATACACCTGAGCCATCGGCTTTGGAAATCTTTTTCTTTATCTGTGAGGTGGTGGGAGCAGGGCTGGGGCTGGATGGCAGGATATAAAGCAAAGAGAAATATGACAGATCCTGTACAGCCCTATGTTTTGTTTAGGCAGACTTGAGGTGCCCTGGGGTACAAAGGGGTATTTCCCCAGACAACAAGAACAAAGGTGGTCCCAGAGTCCCAGGGTCTTGTGTTCATCCTACTCCTGCAGACACCAGAGCTCTGCGCATAGGTGTGCTCTGGCCCCTCTCCACCTCCATTGGGGTGTGGAGAAGAGAACTTTCTTTTAATACCTCAGTAAAATATTCTGAGGTCCCAGAACTGTCCTATTCAAATGCAGTGATTTTATCTATTATTTATCCCCTGGACTCTGGGAAAGGAGTGACTCAGCCTCTAAGGAGAGAGGCAGAGCTTTGAAGCAGCCCTCTGGGGATTGGCTTCCTTCAAAAGTCAGCAGCAGCCCAGACAGGAGAGCAGAGGCCATGTCCCTCTGGGCCCCACATGTCCCTGTGCAGCAGACCTGTCTCATGGCTGAAGACACCAGCTCAGCAAGTGGCCAGCCCCTAAGCACTCTGTCTGTGGTGGCTTTATTAAAGACAGAGGTACATCCAGTCACAGAGCCCATCAGCTCTCTAGCCTTCCAGGGTAAAGATAAGCACTCTGGGAACTCAAGACATGAGGCAAAAGTGGGCCGGAGAAGATGCCACAGACTACTAAATTGAATATAATTAAGCACTAAACTATAAAGAGAAAAGACTATGGGCCTTGTAAAAATAATGTCCAGGAAAAAAAAAAAGCCAGACACAGAAGAATTTTGTGTTAATCCATTTTTATAACATTTTAAAACAAGCCCAATTATGGTGCTGAAGTCAAGATAATGATTATCCTTCAGGGAGGGGAGACAGTAAGCATCCGGAAGGTGGCACACAGGGCTTCTGGGGTGATGGTGAGGGTCTGTGTCTAAATCTAAATGCTGGTTACTTAGGTGCATTCAATTTGTGAAAATTCAGAGTTGTGCATTTACGCAAATACTCTTTGGTACTTGCTATACTTTAATTAAAATTTCAAAAGGAAAGGAAGGTGACAACTGGCCCTTCTTAGCCCTGCTCCCAGGTTCCCCACAGGTTTCTGCCATGTGCAGGGGAGACTCAAGCAATGCTGCCTGTCCAATGAAGGAGGTGGAAGCATTGAGAGATGATGAGGAGACTGGAATCACATGGCTGCCAATTCTGATCCAGACACCAAGCCTGGGCTCAATTTATCACTAAATATTTATAATACAGAGAGCGAAGTTATGCCCCCAAAGCCCATGAGGAAGAGAATGGGGTTCAGACCCTCTGCAGGCTACAAAATCAGAATCCATGACCCCAGGAGACCTTGCAAGTCAGGGAAGAGCCCAAGTGCTCCCCATGCTGGCAGGTCTCAGGACCTGACTCCTTGGGCAACACTGGAAATCCTTCTGGGGGTCTCTGCCCTCCCGCTAGAGCCACCCAGACTCCTCCTGAGGCCAGCGCAGGGGCGGGAGGAAGGGAGGAAAGCAGGAGATGCAGGTGGCCTGTCCCAATTCAGACACTTAATCAGATCAGTTAAGCAGAAGCATGACCTCAGACAAAATTAAATTAGGGTTTCTTCATGCCCTGGTGGAAAGTTCCTTGCCCCAGGCATCAAGAAACTGTTCCAGTTACTGGCTCTGCCATTGAGTATCAGATCTAACCTCTCTGGGCTTCCATCGTCATCTGTAAAAGAAGAAATTTGAAAGAGATTTTCTCTCCAGCCCTTTCAGCCCAGATGTATGACCTAAAATACTGGGGTTCAAATTTCTGCCTAGAAAAGGACACCACCCCAGATCTGAGCATAGGACAGAGTAGGGAGTTTGTCTTCACTCAAAATGTGGTTGCTTTGCCATTTCTTTGAGCCTCAGTTTCCTATTCTGCAATTTGGGAAGAAGATAACTTCCAGATCCTTGTCACCAAGATTCAGTGAACTAATGAGTAGTTCTCAAATGTGACCTTCCTCAGAACCACATGGAGGGTTTATTAAAATGCAGGTTGCAGGGCCCTGCTGCGAGTCTATTGTACTTAGGATGCCTGGATTAGAGGCCAAGAGTTTGCATTTCCATCCCATTCCCAGGTGGGGTGCTAATGCTGCTGGTCCCAGGACCACATTGGCGGAGCCCCGAGTTAATGCATATGAAAGCTCGTAGTAGAATATGAATCTAAGATGTTCTGACTCAACCTAAATGGGAATGATTCCTTGGTGCTGAAATGGCCATAACGATGATTCATGTGACAAGCAGCTGGGATGTAAACCGAATGTCCCCAGGCTCCCCCAGCCTGTGGGTTCTGTTGGGGTAGTATTAACACTGATAACCAAACTGACCATGTCATAGCTCCCAGCCTACAGATCTGGACCAGATACTCAGGGACTCTCCATATGGTGCTGCTGGGCCTCATGTTACAAGGTTTTCTCCTTGTTGATTTTCTCCTCCTCACATCTCAAACAACTCGGTAACTACGAGCTATCCCTTGTCACAGCTTTTGCTGATGGCACATTCTGGAAAACTTGCCCTCCTGGCCAGGGACCATCTCCCTATCGTGTCCCCTGAGGGTACCGAACACGCTGCATCATTCCCCGCTGCCCTCACAGAAAGGCAAGAGTGACCTTCCCTCCAACTCTGCTGCCCTTTGTCCCCTGAGCCCTGACGGGCCCTGCATGACTGTGGTAAGGACAAAAACTGTGTGTTTGGCAGATGCTTGATACATGCTAGCTAGTAACAGTATTCCTAGGAATGCAGGATCCTGCGAACAGCTCTGAGTCCACCATTTCTAAGGCTAATGTCTATGCCAGAGCTGCAGGACAGAGCCACCCAGCACGGTTGTATTCCAGAGTCAATAAAAACGGAGCTTCAGTTCACGGAAGTCCCACCAGGTCAGTGAGGCAGAGGGGAAAGCTACCATCTGTTTCCTCTGAAAGACCCGTCAGGGGAGAATCAAGCAATGCTGCTGTCCAGCCAGCCAGCCGTCACTCATTGCAGGAAGGGATGGGAACATACATGCACAGATGCCAGGAATTCCTGGACGTGAAAACCACACTCATCTCAAAGGACACGGACAGGAGATCAACAGGAAGAAACGCAGATGGCCTATTTAATTTAAAATTAATTTGGCCGTATTAGCAATTCGTTTGTAAATAAAAAGAATGCCATTTTTCCCACCTCGCAATGTGGCAGTGGATTGTAAAATGAGAATTCTCAGTGTTTCTCTAAGAGTGCTGGGAACGGTCACTCTCAAGCTTGGTGATGGGAATCCAATGCCATGTAACCTTTTGGGGTGAGCAGGAAGAGAAGGTGGGAGGGGTAGGAAGAGGGTGCAGAACAGGTGTCACCTCCCCCCACGCTTCTGGATCAGCTCCACCTGGCTGCTGCCTGCTCCTGCCCCCAGACAAGTCTCCTAACTTCACATAAATGTGTGTTCGCTTTAACCTCGCTGCCTAGAAATTTATCCTTGAAAATAACGGTGGCATGTGCAAAACATATAGCTCTAAAGATGTTCTTCACAGCTCTGTTAGTAATATTTAAAAGTCAGAAATCATCTAAATGCCAGCAATGGGCGCTTAGCTCCGGGGGCAGCGCAGCACAAGGGCAGGTGGACGCAGAACCCAGAAAGACTGGAGTGGGGGTTCAAACTCCAGCTCCTCTGCTCATTCCCTGCAGCCTTGGCAAAATGCTGCCTCCAAATCTGTCTTATTTATGAAAGGTGGGTAGGAATCATATTTACCTTATAGATCTGTGGTGAGGAATAAATTAGATGATGTGTGCAAAGCATAGCCCATAGGAAGCATTTTATAAATAGTTGCTGTTTTAAATAAATTGTGCTATAACCATATGATGAAATTCATTGCAAACATTAAAAAAGACATTGTAGGAAACTATCTACTAATGCTGGGAAATGTTTATGGATATTGTTAAGTGCAGGAAGAGGTTATATTACTGTTTGATAATCTGTTTTTGCTAAAACTGCTTTGTTTCAGAGGGGTAAAGAGTGAAATAATTTACATCAAAATGCTAACTGCAGTTATTCCTAAGTGAAGCAATGGCAAAAGAGGTTTGTTTTCTTATTTGGGCTTTTCTATACTTGCCAACTCTTCCTCAAAAGGAAGGTAAAAGGAGGTGTCATTGGTAATGTGAGCTCGCTTGCTACTCACTTTCCTAGGGTACTCCTGTTCTCTATAAAGACACTAAAAAACAGGGGTGGAGAATGTTGTCCTACAAAATTCCCAGCCAAGTGCCCCTGCCCATGCCCTTCAGGGGAGGAAGGAGCCTAGGAAACCCTTAACCCAGAGGATGGCAGGGTCCTCGCCTGTGGGCCCGTCCTGAGGGGTCTCCCCTGGGTCTGTGGGTACTACTGACTACCCCACCCAGGTCCACATGCAGCACAAATGTGAATGCAGTTAGGGAGGAAGAGAGGGAGAGTGGGGGGCAGGGGGAAGCTTCCTTCAGTTTCCAACATCCCACCCCCTTCGCCTGGACCCTCCACCCTAGCTGCTGCTGCTGTGTCTTACCCAACTTTCTCAGAAGCCACCGTTTCCCTCTGTGTGAAGTTCTCATGTGTTTTCTAGACCTTTGGGTCTCCCGGGCCAGCAAAGATCCCGGAATGTGCCCAAAGCCCACGTGGCCATGTACACAAGTCCAGGCAGGACTGGCCACTTCCTGGCCATGCCCCCTCCAGGTCAGGGTTAGGGAGAGGGGAGAAAAAAGGGCCAGAGAGAAATGATGGGCACATCCTTTCTGTTGGACAAAGGAAGGAGAAGGTGGGTCTGAGCCCCTTGAAATTAAGTCAACTGGCCTCCACTCCTCCCCCCAAATCCACCTCCTACCCCCCAAGTAAACAATGTTTTCCAAGAGCACACAGAGGTGAGCCCATGTGGATAAGGAAGCACAGAGAAGTGGGCTTCAGATTTTTGTTTTTAGGCTGGAAGCTGTGGGTAGATGGAGCGGCCTGCCATTCCCCTGGGCTCCATCATCATCCTTAGCATTTCTGTTGCATGGCTCCCCCGACAAAGCGCCACGCCACCCCCACCCCCACTCCCCACCCCCCCACCCCCCCCCCCACCCGCCAATCACTCTCAGATGGTATCTGTGGAGCTAGCTGCAGTGGCACTCCAGCTGCCTCTGTCAGCTCCAGCTCCTTCCTGGGTATTTGCACACTTGGGATGGCTGCTGAGGAGGTTCCTCTGGTGGCTAACCCTTGACAGCATGTACTTCAGTGACTGTGATTTCAGAAGGTACTGAGAGGGTGAGAGAAGCTTTTCTCCCCTATCTACATGACAAAGATGACTCAGCGATATTTGCTGACCTGCCAGCACCACAGGCCTGCTCGGGGTGGGCGAGTGGAGGGACCCAGAGTGGCTTGAAACCTCTGGAAAAGAGGTATCTTAGCAGAGAGAGGTTTGAGCCCAATTCTGAAGGGCTGCAGAGCCCTGCTCTTAACTACCAGGTTTTACCATTTTGGAAATAAATGCAGTTTGCAAATGGAGTCAGCTGGCACATCCCAGGGGACCCCAATTGGAACGGCTGCATTAGAGCTGAAGCCTTGACTTTCTCAGCTTTAAACACCATGAAAGGCCAAGGGCCCCTTTCTGTAGCATCGCCACTCAGGACCTTCCACCCCACCTGCCTGCTCCTGGGTATTTCTGGGTTTCAGGGGAGAAGTGGTAAGGGATGCTGTTGGGGATAAAGGTGGAAAGAGGAAAGACATTCTGGGCAGGGTTATATGGGAGCTGGTAAAAGCCTCCCCCCAACCCTTGCCCCCACTTGCCTTCAGCCCTGGCTGGAACTCAGCCGACATTATCACTTCCCACCCTTGACTTACAGACTCTGGCTCTGGGTGGGAGATGTGTCTTTTGTTCCAGAGAGCTTCAGGCATTTGGGAATGCCAAATGGTAATGACAGGACCCTGAATGGCCCTACCTGCACCTCAGGAGTGAGTCATAGCTACAGTTGACTAATTGAGTTAGGGCCTGTCACTCACCAGTTATGCTATAAATACACTGAGAGCTGGAAGAAACTTTTCTGATGGGGGGAAAAGGTTGTGCAAAGGGGACCTGGGGTTTGTGGGAAAAGAGGGTTTGCAGGCAGAGTGGCAGGGGCCTGTGTGACCTCTAGAGAGGGCCATCCTCAGCACTAGGGTCTCTCTCCTTGCACCAGGATTTTCAGAAATCGGGCTACTATGAGGTAACAGTGTGCCTAACAGAGTCCCTGTTGCCAGGAGAGGAATTTCCCATCATCCTCCCTTCCTCTTGTCAACTGCTGGCACTTCCAAGCTAGAAGGCAGGCTGACAAGGTTAAGGGGTAGAAGATCTGATATGCTATCATGCTTCTCAGGACCACAACAGGCTGGCTTGCATGGAGTGGGCCCATGGCTTCCCTCTGCTCCCCTCCCTACCTACCGGCATGCCAATCAGAGACGAAGATAAGAAGCCAACGCTGAGTCCTCCTCCCAGAGCCTAAACACCAGTCAATTATTTACGGGAGCTTCCCAGTGACTATCAGCCTCAGGCCTGGGTCCTCCTTTCCACGTGGTGCTGCCACGGCAGTGTGGGCTGCATTCTGCAGGGGACAGACGTAGCTCTCACACGTGCCCTTTGCATCACGCTGGTCAGCATCACTTACAATGACAGCCTCTGAAAGGGCCATGTCCACCACTGAAACTGCTGGCTGTGGGACAGACCTGCCATCTGTGAAGGGGACCCTGACACCCTCACACTACAGGGTCCACAGTCCCATCCCAGGTCACCTGGGCCAGGGCTACTCAGAGTGCGTATCAGGAATGAGTTGCAAATCCTCTGTTACTGGTCCACAGTGATCGAGTAGAAATTGAGAGCAGCATTATGAAACTTTGACAGCGATCTGGCAAAGTAACTTAATGTGTTTATTCTAATAATTTAAAAGGTGACTGTGTTACATACTTTTTATTTCATTTTCCGAAAAATGCATTATAAGTAATAGATCATATATATAAAGAAATTATCATTCTGCAAGAAATTGTCCAAAAAACCTATTTCTTTATCCCAGATAGTTTGATAAACACAGTTCTAATTGCGGTCCACAGCTCCACGAACATGGCATCGAAGCCTCCAGGCTACTGACCATTTGTTCTTCTCGTGAGAATTTTGAGAGAGTGAAAGTGAGAGCCGAGAGAAAGACAGACAGAGAGAAAGCAATCCTCCCAGCCTGCTCCACCTGAAACGGGACAGCCCGAATTTCCATCAAGTGACACAGGAAACCCAATTCTTTCTGGCACTCTCTCCTGAGATTACAGCTATGGAGCAAGTCTAAACGAAGGACACACACCGCTTAGCTGTGGCCCCTCTGGGCAACTTACCCACAAAGCCCAGAGTAAGACACTGCCCCAGCATTGCCTGGAAACACAAGTCCCCCACAGCCTCTGTCCCAGCGTGGCCTGGATGCCCAGCGCCCTCTCAACTCCACCCTTCTCATCTCTCAAAGGACTAGGTGAGATTAGAACCCAGGCCCTTCCTATTTTTCAAAATAAACAAAACATCCTGAGGAATTTTTCAGTTTGGGCAGGGCACCTAGTGATTAACAACAAAAGCATAGTAGTCGAACATACTTGAGCTTGAGTTCTGTCCTCTCTGCTTCCTACCCATGTGACTCTGGCCACACCACTCAGTCAATCAAGACCTCAGTGTCTGCATCTACAAAATGGACACAACAATACCTAACATTTACTAAATGTTATACTAGAGGTTAGGTGTTGGCTGTTTGCTTTATCTGGAACATCTCAAAGGAATCGCCTTATGAGATAGGTGCTTTTAATCCGAATTTTCCAGGTGAGGAAACTGAGGCTTAGCAAGGTTAGGAACTTGCCAAGTTCACAGAGTGAGTAAAAGTCAATCTTCTGCATTCCTCTTCTCAGAGTCACTGTGCTTAGTCATTATGCGATGCCACCCTGGCATCATTACCTCACACTCAGGATGGCTGCGAAGATAAAACAAGATAATGCACTTACCTTGGTGTCGTTCTAAGTGTCAATCGCTATTGCTTTCGGCACTATTTTACCAGGGCTCTGTGGGGCCCTCAGAATGTTCCCTGGCTTCAAGGCTACAACCTCGGGCAACACAATCTTGGCGAGTTCCAGAAGGAAGCAAGCCAGGGCTTCCTTGGCAGGTGGCCCAGCCTGCACATCCTTTAATAGTCCAGGGTCTCCTATAAATATGCCTGCAGCAAATCAAAGGCTCTGAAGCAAATCTCAACAGTTACTCAATTTCAAGCTCTACAGCATTTTCATTCTTGCACCTTTCACTTCAACTAAAATGTTCTTCCAAGCTCCCGGCTCCTGGACCCTCTATCTCATCTTTTCAAATGCTGAGCCCCTCTCTGCACAATACTGCAGGTATCAGCTATTAAGAGAAGGGAACCGGGCCAAGGGGTAGGGAAGAAATTTGGTGAGGTTGCCTGACTCTCCATAAATATTTGTACCCACTTGACGACTCGGTGTTGGAGCCAGGACTCTCCCCAGGGCTTCCCATGGAGGAGTGAGTTTTAGTGCAGGATTAGGGCGAAGCTGAATGCCATCTTCTTTCCCAGCCATGCCTTCACAAACCTCAGACCTGAGCTAATGGCACCTGCTGCCAAGGGTCAGCTCTGTGCCAGACAAGGTGTCCTTGTTATCTCTAACCCATGCAACACACTGTAGGTGTTAGTTCTCTCACTTTATAGATAAGGAAACTGAGCCTAGGGAAGGTGAGTAGCTGGCCTTAGGCTGACACAGGTCGTAAGTGGATGAGCCAGGATGCAGCCAGCTGTGTTTAGCATTAGTGTCTGAGTGCTTCCCTCTGGAGACTCTCTTTACCTGTCCCTCTCTGCGTCTCATTTATTTTATTTCCAAGGTGGTGATATGACAGGAAAAGGTCCTGTCATTTACTGGGCTGATGCAGGGTGACTGGAGCCCTTGTCTATCAGGTGCTTAACCACCTCCCAATGTATAGGAGGGACTCATGTCAAAGCCCCTATGGAGGTGCCCTCAACATATTGTTATGTGTTCCATGTTTCTATGTTTCTAGAAACACAGAGCAGGAAAATGTTATACCATTTTTCCCCCAAAGGGCAGTGACATGTATGAGACACAGTCGGTCTAGGTCTGTGAGTAACTGTGTCCTGTGTCGATGAGGGCACAGTGCCCACAGTGCCACCTGCATCAGAATGCCATTGGGTGCTGACTTGTTAAAACATAGACTCTTGGGCCCCAGCCCGCCCTCTCCATCACAACACAGCCTGCAGTGGAGGCAGGAATAGTCCCAGGCTTCCAGGTGATTCTGGTGTTTATAGAAATCATACAGTCTTTGACTTAGAGCCTGGGTTTTTAAATCAAAACCAACTGGATTCAAATCCTAACTTTGGGCAAGTTGCCTAATTTCCTTGAGCTGCAGTTCTCTCCTTTTGTAAGATAAAAGTAGTAATCATTCCTGCCCCTCAAGTCATGAGGAAGAGACAGAGAGAAAGTGCTTATTCTGCCTGTGATGGCAAAAGAGCTCAATGCTTACCTGCTCCCAAGTCCTTCCATCCAAAATTTGAATAAAGTGCCTAGACCTGGTAAGAATTCAAGAAATTGCTTGGATTTGCTCTTGCAAACCAGGAAAATTTGAGAAAACTCACTACAAGCAAATGTCATTACAGGCAAAGGATCATGATTAGAGGGCCAAACTCTTTCTAATTCTAGGCAATCAAACAACAAATATGGAGTGATCACCTGCTGTGAGTCCAGCATCTCAGAGCGACCGAAGTTCTCACCTATAGCAATTCAAACTTTAGTTGAGGAAATGAGGCAAAAACATACAAGTTTAAATAAAGTAAGAATTAACTAGAATAACAATACAACTATCAAAAGATGCTGCATATTCATTTATTCATTCTTACACCTTTCATATGAAATCATTAATTGCCTGTCTTGTGCCAGGAACTATGCTAGAAACCAAAAGTACAAGGTTAAATCAAACAGTCTCTCCCTCAAGATATTTAAAGTCTAGAGGAGACAGATGAGCAGATCAATGTTCATGATTGATTCCCTTTCTTTTGGCTATGAGTATTGGAAAAGGCTAAGTTGCACAGTATTTGAAATACTTCATCCAAGACCCAGGAGATCAGCTCTCCTGGAAGGTATTCAAGGTCTAGTTTCCTAGCTCAGAGCATTCAGAGCTTCCGTCTAGAGACAATATACTAAGACCATTATCAAAGTAGAAATGGCAGGCAGTTTTTAAACTCTTGTTAACAGGTAGTTGTGAAGTGTGAAAACATGAGTTAATCTGTTCTAAACAGGTTAACCACAATGCAAGGGAAGGGAAATATAGAGGACCCCCAACCCACTTTTAATAACCCCAATAGTGTGAGAGGATGGAGGCAAATGAGAGATGAGGGAACCCAATCACATCCACACTTTCTATAAAACTCACAGCTTGTTTCTTTGAGGGGAGAATAGCATCTGTCTGTTTACCACCATGTAGTTGGCACATTGCAGAGTACCTGCACCGTTACTCCTGTCTAAGAAACATTGGTTGAATGAATGAATGAATGAATGATGCAATTGCCCATTCCTAAGAATGCAAAGTGCCCAGTATGCTGCCAACCATCAGACCAATAGATTGGTAACAGACAGCTCTTTTTAGAGAGTCCAAACTTCTCTGAGCTCTAGACCTGTGTATCCAAATGCCCATTTGTCAACTCCTCTGAGGTGTCTCAAAGTCTCCCCCAAATTCAGAAAGGAGGAACTTGTGACCAACCCTTCCTTGTACTTGCTTTCATGTGGCTTATCTCAGTGAATGCAACCACTCCCTGTTTAGTTAGCAACCCAGAATCTAAGGATATATCACTTCACAGTGCTCTCCTCACTCCTTATCACCAACCCATCCCTCCGTGCTCTTCACTTCCTAAAATCGCCAATATGCATTCCCTACCATTATTCTGCTCCAAGAGATGATCTCCCCCCTGGGCTAATACACTTGCTTCCTGGACCATCTATACATGTCTTCCCTCCTTAGCATCTCTCCATGTAGTCCTCCTTCCTCTGCCCACAATATCCTTTCTTCCCATCTCCAATGGTTAACTCCTTCTCATCTATCAGATCTCAGACTCCTGCCCTTTCCTTCTTGACCAGGGCAAACTTCTACTATGAGCTCTAACACACTTCACTCTCCCAATCTTTGTCTCCACTTGCAAATTACAATCTGCTGTGCAGAGGCTAGTGGGTGGCTTCCTAACCCAGAGCAGCCAACTATCTTCTTGGTCCTGGCATCAAGCAGGATGGTAGAAAGGACACAGTTCCCATAGCATGAATTCAGTTAAACAAAAGTCTTTTATGAAGAGAGCAAGACAGAAAACAGTCATTTTGTTCTTTGGAGTCAAGAAAGAAATGAGCCCCTGGACCATGGTTCTTAGCTTATGGGAGGTGCCCTATGGGACTCGGAAGTTACAAGTTTAAATGCTCACAGCCTTGGGTCAGTCCCATCAGTGAGCAAAGAGGCTGCGAGAGACGAGCTGGGCTGGGTTGAGCTGGGCTGGTGCTCCTGGGAATCACACCCTGCCTGCAAGGCAGTTCTGCCCTATGCTCAGGCCTTGTCTTATTTTTCAAGAGAAGTCTGAAATCCAGTCTCCTGGTTTTGAAATGCTGGCAACCTATTCAGAAATTGTAAAAACAATGAGAGAGCAAACAGAACGTATCTGTGTTTCAATTTCTGCCTGCAGACCTGCTGGCCAGCTCCCCTTTAGAGCATCCCCAGCCTCCACAGCCTCTTTGAATTTCTCTCCCACCCCGCCTACCTGGACTCCACCTACACCTGCCTGCTCTGGCTGCTGGTTAGCACTGTGGTAAGCTCCTCAGCTTGGTCCTGGCAGAGGGAAGGGGAGGGTGCAGGCAGGGGGGGGTTGTCCCTCCCCGCCCCTCCTCAATAGGTACACATACACATTTCAAGATAGCCTCCTTACTAGGATACAAAGATCTCTTGGATCTAGGGCATCCATTTACCTACAATTGTCTTTTCCTTCAAAACTTTTTAAAAGAGGTGCTCAGAGAGACGGGAGCCTAGGGTGGATCTCCACTTGGCTTCCCCCTCTCTCCTCCATTCCCCACCCTCCGTCTTCCACTTAATGTCTTGCAGCCAAAAACCTAGGGTCCGACACAGTTTAAAACTACTGCTCCATTCATCCCCCAAGGATTAGCATCCTCTAACCCCACTAGAAGGGCGCTACCTCTTGGAAGAAGGGTGAGTAGAGCCCCAGAAGGAAGTCTCTGGCAGGAACCAGATAGTGCCCGCCTCAGGAGGTGGGCATTAACAGCAAAAGAGAGAGGGTTTAAGCTCCACACTGCCAAAATCTGGATATCCTGCCTCAAACCTTGCAGGTCTCCATGGTCCCTCTGTGCATCCCAAGTCCTCTCCTCCCTTCTCGGGGGATGGCACCACCCAGTTACCAGGTCTGACTCTTTGACATGCTGCAATGAAACAGTCATCCAGTCACCAAATCTACAGGTTCCAGCTTTTGACAAATCCCAAATCCATCTCCTTTTATTCATCCTCACATCCAGAGCCGTAGCTCAGACCACAGGCCCATTATCTAGATGACCACCTGCTCTCACCTTCTCCGGTCTCACCCACAATTCACCCCCGTGACACTGTCTGAGCAGTCTTCCAGAAACACACATCTGATCCTGTCATTCTCCTGCTTGCAGCCCTTCAGGGGATCCCATCACCTCTCAAGATACAACCCAAATTCCTCAGCATAGCCTGGCCCAGAGGGCTCACCCTGGGCACATCCCCAGGTGTAACCCCATGCTGAGGCTTAGAGGACTCCTGGCATTTCCTCAGAGCAAAGCCAAACTCCCTCTCATCACACCTGCTATTCCATCTGCCTGGGAGTCCCTTCCTCCTCTCTTTGTCAGCCTGATAATGCCTATTTGTCCTTCCAGGATCAGTTAAGGTGACTGATTCTGCAGAAAGTCTTTCCTAACTCCTGACCCCCATCTACCTTTCCCTGCTTCCTTCATTACGGGATGACACTGGATACAGTCATCAGGTGACTGATCCTGCAACACTCTTCTCTCTGCACAATAGACTGTGGGGACTCGAAGGCAGGCCCAACCGTGGCAGCTCAGTGCCTCCCCTAGAGTGGGATCTCACAGTAGGTGTGTTGAATGAATGATGGAAACGTTCTAACCTCTGCCTTGTGCCTAGGGAGTGCTTCGGGAGTCTGGTTCAAACAGCCCCTATCTCAGCACGCAGGCTTATTTTTAGCATCAGTAGTCTCCCTCCCAGTGGAACTTGGTGCCAGTGGTGGTCACCTGTTTGATTGCTCTCTGAGCTCTGCCTTTAACGAGAAATTAATTTGGATTATTTAAGCTTTCCCTGCCCAGTGCAGAAACTCAAGCTGCTGGTGATTTTCCTTTTCCTCTTTAATCTCTTCTCACATGCACCAACTCTCATTTTGTGCTTTCTGGCTTTCTCTCCCCTCAGAGCCTAGTTTTAATCTGACATCTCTGATCCTTCACAGATGTTGACTCACCTGGAATCTTCACCCTCGCACCTGCTCATCTTGTGGATACTAAGGCCAACCTTCCCAAGGAACTCAGACCCATCCATCACTTGGGAATTCTGGAGCAGCTCTGACAACGGAAACCAGGAGTGAGACGTCCTAACCCCCTAACCTTAACCCAGACCATGGTGCCATGGAAGGTCAGAGATATAAAGGCCCACCATCAGCAATGAGAGCACAAAGTGTGGTACAGAATGGGCCCTGGGCCCTCACCAAGTCCTATTTTTGTCTACCCCCACCTGGGGTCTCCCCATGGTCCATTTCCAAGGACATGTTTCATCATTAACACATCCTTCTCCCTGACTCCCCCACTCCCATTGGCCTCCTGTCCCACCCTCTTGGCCAGAGTCCATTCACACCCACACCAGCTCCAAAAGCAAGATTGGCAGGTCTATGTTGAGTGAGCAAAATCCTGAAGGAGAGTTGGTGGTGCACCTTCTGCTGCCATGTGGGACTGAGAACCTGCCAGGATCTCTCGGGAAAACAGGGTCAAAACACATGGTGGGTTGTTCAGGTCACTGGAAAGTTGAGGAGTTGCCCAAAGGCACATGGGGACTAAGCAGAGGGGCCACCAACCCCTAGTTTTGTACAAACAGCCAATGTTTTTGTAGGTCTGCCACATCACCCTGCGGCAAGGTCCTGTAAAATGAATGTTCTTATTTGGGAAGAGGGTTCTATGATGTCTGATCAGATCAGAACTCTTTGCTTTTAGGAACCACCAGCTGTAAGACTTCCAGAAGAAATCACGGGTGGCTTCACATGGTGAGGACAAAGGTCTCCTCCGCATCCATCCGAGCAGGGCACCATGGGAGTCACACTGCAAGCATGTTCTCAAGGAGCTCACGGTCCTGTTGAGAAGGTGGCAGAGGCATAAACAGAAATTTGAAGTTAATGTAAAAGCTTGATCAGTTAAAACAAGTTTCTAGGTGTGAGGTTATATAATCCCACGGAGTTCATAAAAAGAAACCATCAGCCAAATCAGCCTCCTTGTCCTTTTAACTGAAGTGCCTAACCCAGTTTCAGTTCTGAAAATGAAATTCTGGCTTCATGCTCTTCTATAAGCATGCAAGGCAGCGTGCAATTACCTTCGGGAGAATTAGCAGCAACAGTCAGGATTTGTAAATTCGCCCTCATTTATATTTAGAAGGGAGAAATCCAGTTTATTCCAAATTCATTATTCACAAGTACATAGACTTCGACCCTTGCTCTAATCTAGTTGTAAAGGTTATAGGAAATTGCAGAGGAGATATGTAAACTATACTGACCATGAGCTCATAGGTAGCAGGAAACTGGAGAGAAAAGAGTCCCTCCTTGACTAACACAAAAGTCATCATCATTGTGCACAAACCCAACTATAAGGCAAGGTTCTAATTAGTGTACACCGCCACACCCAAGGCTTCAGGACCATCAGATAAAGCCTTCCAGCAAACTGTGCCAGAAGGCAGAAACGCTAAGAGATAAAAATGCAAGCTTGAATTTGCACCTGTGATGTAGTCCCTTACAATGTCTTCTTAAGACGCTCCTCTATCCTGGGTCCCTCTGTTCCTGCTCCTCATCCATTTAACCTCCAATGTCTAACTCTGCTGGGAGAAAATAGGTATTTCTACTGATGTGCTAAGATCAGCAGACGCTAAGAGGGTGAAAACCCATGTCCTTCCTTGATTTGGTAATACCTATTAAATGATTAAAATGCTCACACCTCTTGACTTTAGAATAGCACTTCTAGCAATTTACCCAATGAAATAGCCAACAATTAGTATAAATATATATCTGCCAATGTTGTTTAAAATAATTAAAAAATTGAAAACAACAAATCCCCATAAATGTTGGTTTTATGTAAACTATGATATGCTTATACATTGAGCTGAAAGTAACATAGAAGCTATATAAGAAAAGGTTAATAGCTTTAACTATATAAAAATATGAATATTTTCTATGGTAAAATAAATAATATCTATAATGTCAAAATAACAAATGGATAAATTGTTTGCAACATATATAGCTGGTATGCTAATTTACCTGATTAAAAAGAACTGTAGCCCAGCCAGCATGGCTTAGTGATTGAGCATTGACCTTTGAACCAGGAGTCATGGTTTAATTCCTGGTCAGGGCACATGCCTGGGTTTCAGGCTCAAGCCCCTGTGTGCCATGTGTGGGAGGCAGCTGATCAATGATTCTCTCTCATCATTGATGTTTCTGTCTCTCTCACCTTTTCCTTTCCTCTCTGAAATCAATAAAAATACATTTTTAAAAATAACTGTAAAATCAATATGAAAAGAAGGAAAGCCCAATGTTTTTAAAAAGACCAGTAAGCATGTGAAAAGATGTTTAATCTCACACAATTAAAGAAATGTTCTTGCTGGTGGAAATGGTGTTTTTTCATGGGATCACCAGGAAAGCATTCCAGGCACCCACATACAAGGAGACTGTGGCATGGTAAGATTTATTTTGAGTGGAAATAGAAGACTGCCCCTGAGTTTCCAGTGTCCCATTTCCATTGTTCCATCATGGGTGAAAAAAGTCCAGCCTTGCCTTCATCAAGCCCCAAACAAAGACCAGTGTCCAGAGATTCTGTGCTGTAATACAACTTAGTCCTTTTTAATCCTTTGGAGTCCATGTGGTCTGTCTTGGGCCCCAGGGGGCTGCTAGACCCATGTGGTTGCTATGGAAAGAGAACCCAGGAGCAAATGGGGCTAAGGAGTGTTACCAAGTTGGAGGCGGGGGGGTGGGGGGGGGGGAGGATTCTGTCTTTGTTAGACTCAGGTTATATTCTCTTGGGCTTAGAATGGACCAGGCACTCCTTGAACTTACCAATTAACTTCCCAAGCTTTCATGGGCTTCTGATGAGTCTATCTCGTATCTAACCAATCCATTCTTCTCCCAGGCTAGACAGGCAGTCCCCTGTGGCTGCCACGATGCTCCTACTGTGCATGTGCATACTATCCCCTTTATTGTTCTATCCCTTACCCCAGTGATCTTGGGGAACAGGCAGGTGGTTCCCTGGGGAGTGTGAAGCTATAACTTCCTAGGGAAGCAAGCAAGCCATGTTCTCCAGTTGATTGTGTTTAATAAATGTCTGACTTCCTTTGCGCTCTTCTTTTATGCATATTTAGCTACCTATGCTAACAATGTACACTGTACTAGTGACTAGATTCAATTTTCATCTATAACACTGGCAAAGTTCAATAATAACCAAGATTTCTTACAAATTGTTCTCATTCATTTTTAGTGAAAGTATAAATTTGAAGGACAATTTGATAATCTCTCAAAAATTTAAATTCTTAAATATTTCAACTACTGTATAGGAATTTATCCTTGTATATGTACTTGTACAGGTACATAAAAATATATACAAAAGGGTGTATATAGCAGTATTTTTTAAATAAATCTTTATTGTTCAGATTATTACAATTGTTCCTCTTTTTCCTCCTATAGCTCCCCTCTACCCGGTTCCCACCTCACTCTCTGCCCTTATCTCCTCCCCTGCCACTGTCCTCATCCATAGGTGTACGATTTTTGTCCAGTCTCTTCCCCCACCTCCCACACCCCTTTCACCCCAAGAATTGTCAGTCCACTCCCTTTCTATGCCCCTGATTCTATCATATTCACCAATTTATTCTGTTCATCAGATTTTTTATTCACTTGATTTTTAGATTCACTTGTTGATAAATATGTATTTGTTGTTCATAATTTTTATCTTTACCTTTTTCTTCTTCTTCCTCTTAAAGAATACCTTTCAGCATTTCATATAATACTGGTTTGGCAGTGATGAACTCCTTTAGCTTTTTCTTATCTGTGAAGCTCTTTATCTGCCCTTCAATTCTGAATGAGAGCTTTGCTGGGTAGAGTAATCTTGGTTATAGTTTCTTGCTATTCATCACTTTGAATATTTCTTGCATAGTTTCTGTTCAGAAATCAGCTGACAGTCATATGGGTGCTCCCTTGTAGGTAACTATTTTTCTCTTGCTGCTTTTAATATTCTCTCTTTGTCTTTTGCTCTTGGCATTTTGAGTATGATGTGTCTTGGTGTGGTCCTCTTTGGATTCTTTTTGTTTGGGGTTCTGTTTGGGGTTCCTGGACTTGTAAGTCTATTTCTTTCTCCAGGTAGGGGAAGTTTTCTGTCGTTATTTCTTCAAATAGGTTTTCAGTCTCTTGCTCTCTCTCTTCTTCTGGTACCCCCATAATTCAGATGTTGGTATGCTTGAAGTTGTCCCAGAGGCTCCTTACACTATCTTCATATTTTTGGATTCTTTTTTCTTTTTGCTTTTCTGGTTGGGTGTTTTTTGCTTCTTTGTATTTCAAATCTTTGACTTGATTCTTTTGATCCTCTAGTCTGCTGTTGAATCTCTGTATATTATTTTTTATTTCAGTCAGTGTATGCTTAATTTCTAGTTGGTCCTTTTTCATATCCTCGAGGATCTCTCTAAATTTATCGGCCTTTTCTAGAAAATTCTTGAAAAACCTTGTAACCATGGTTCTGAACTCTATATCCAGTCATTTGTTTTCCTCCGTTTCTTTCATTTGTGACCTGTTTGTCTCCACATTTTGGCTGCTTCCCTAAGTTGATGGAGTGACTTTGTGTTCTAGGTGTCCTATATGGCCCAATGGCTCAGCCTCTCCAGTTACCTGAGGAGGTGCACCCTTTTGTGGGCTGTGTGCACAGTTTTGTTGTAGTTAAGCCTTAATTGTTGTTGGTATCACTGGGGGGAATTGACCTCCAGGCCAATTGGCTGTGAGGATCAGCTGTGTCTAAGATGGGAGAACTTCTGTGCTGGAGACACCTTTATGAGACTTGCTTCAGTGGGGCTTTGGTGCTCACTGAGTCTGCCCCCTGAGTGTGTCCCTTATGGATCTGAGGAGTTATAATCTGGATGGTCCCACTCTGACCCCTGGGTACACTGGCTCTTGGATCTCCAAGGAGGTGCTAATTTAGCCTCTGCCTGAGGCCACCCAGCAGAAACTACTGAGCAATCTTCAGATTCCTCTTATTTGTTTGGGTTTTGGAGGTGACCAGATGAGGCCCAGCTGTGAAGCAATGCAAGCTGCTGTGGAGCCTTGGGCCTTCTTTTGGATGTTCTGGGTCTCACTGACTCAGCTGCAGTTTGTTAGGTAAGTTTAAAATTCAAAGGATCAGACCATTCATATGCAAAAGCCTCTGTGCTCAGCTTGGATGGGGCTGAGTCTCAGGGAGGAGCAATCAGCAATGACTTCCCATCAACCCTGCCCTAAGGGACCCCCTGGGTCTCAGTGTCTGGTAGTAATTGCTGCAAGCACCTCTGAGAGAAAGCTGCCCTCGAGTTTCACCCGCTGCCAGACGGTCCAGCAGTCCAGTTTCTCCCCGTATGAGTCTGGGTCCCCAGAGTCTTGCCCGGAACTGGAGTTCAGAGCAGTTGGGAGCTTTTGTCTCCCTCCCAATTGAGAAAGCCAGCCGCGTACTCAGTTGCCAGCCCTCTCTGCATGCGCGCCTCTGTACCTCTGCCTTCCGCAGCTCCTATAAGTCTCAGTGTGCTTTTCTCTTTCCTTCTAGTTGTAGAATTTCTACTCAGCCAGCCTTCCTGTGGTTCTGGATGTTGTTCGTTTTGTCTTTTAGTTGTAGTTTTGAAATTGTTGTGCGTGGCAGCAGTTTAGGTGTTTACCTATGCCGCCATCTTGGTTTCTCCCCTATAGCAGTATTTCTTGTAATATCAAAAACCTGGGACAAAATAAATAAACTATGGTACATCTATAATGGAATACTATGCTGCTATTGGGCAAAATGAAGTAATTCTATACACACTAATATGGAAAACAACTCAAAAGATATTGTGTATTGTTTAATAAGTGAGTGCAGAAAGTTGAAAAGTATAAAGTATAAATGATCTCATTTGTGATATATACATGTATTTTTCACATAAGCATAGAGAATTTCTTGAAAAATATGAATATAAAGTGACAACTAAAGAACTTGAGATGAGAGATTTTGTACTTTATTTCATCTTATTCAGAACCGTTTGATTTTTTCTTTCAATGACAATGTGTTATTTTTATAATTTAAAAAACTAGATTAAACCATAATTGAAGCTTGTTAATCACCTCCTCTGCTACAGCATTGTTTAGACACTGGAGACACAGTGGTGAGTTTAGAGAAAGGAAGACTATAGTCATAGGAAGAATTTAACATCTGACTTTAACATCTGTAAGATCTTAAGAGCTATACATCAAGCAGAAAAGAGCTTTGCTTCTACAGGGAGATGGAAGCAAGAATTGGGTAGGGGGATAGGATGAGCAGGGGCATGATCAGACAGTGGATGGGGGACTGCTTTTTGTTGTAGTCAGCTTGCTTTCAGGAGGGGCTGGGAAAGAGGGGCTTTTCCACATTCTAAATGTTAGCTCAGGATGCGCATGGGTCCAAGTTCAGGGGTGGGGGTAGCCTAACTAAATTTAACCCAGACAAGTTAATGGGTATTTTATCCAGATTCATCAATGAAAATAAAGAGTTTAACTAATCATTTATGGGACAAAGAATGGGAATTTGGAGGGGCTGTGTCTGGCCATAAATCAAGAGAGTTACCCCGAGTCTTATCTGAGTCATATTGGGTTGGGTGGTTCTTCGAAGTCAACTATTTTCAGGAACAGAGGCTGCTAGATTTCTGACCATTGCTATTCCCAGGAGAATTAGAGCTCAGGATAAGTTAACATTGTCACCAACAATCACAGTCCTCAAAGAGCTTTACTTCTTAGGGACTCAAGAATTAAACAAATAAGTAAATGAATCAAAGTTATATAATTGCTGCCAGATAGTTACAGAGAGAACAGGACTCCTGGCCCCTGAGGAGGCCTATCAAACCCACAGTCAGCTCTCCAGCTCTCAGTTTCAAACATTCATTTGGATCTGCCCAGGCCCAGACTGGGAGATCACTGTAACAGAACAGATGGCACTGAAATGGACCTGATTATGTTCAAGGATGTAAGATTCATTACAGCTCAATGAGGGAAAGAAAGGATTACCCAATAAATGGTGTTGAGACAATTAACTAGCAATTTGGAGAAACAGTAATTTTAGAATCTCACTTTATGTTATCAACTAATATGAATTCAAATTGAGTGAAAGAGTTAATTGTGGCTGTTTTTTTTTTCAACATCAAAATCGCACAAAAATAGAATTATATATTTTTCAAACCTCTGGAAAAAAAAGGTAACTTTATAGGCTTAGAAGCAAACAAGATATTTTATTTAAAAAAGAGTAAGAACTATACGTTTGACTACAAAAAATGTAAAGTATAAAAGCAAATGACAATCAAAAACTATTGCAGAAAATGTAATAAAGAGGCAATATATTTCATATTTAACACCTTATATACTTATCGGTCAGAAAAAAAATAAGACTCTGAAAGATGAAAGGTCAAAAGATACAAAATAAATGCTATAACTAGCAAACTCAGATTTGAAATATTCAGTTCCTAGAGAATAAAAAATGCAAATTAAAATACCAAGTAACCATTTTTCTCTGTTACATTAGCATAAATTTAAAAATCATACCTCTTGGGCTTCTGTTTTTGGTTATAACGTAGGAAGCTACAGTGACTGTTGAACCTACCCTAGTAATGAAGACTAGCTGAGTAAGCCCTGATTTTGTATCACAGTTTCTAAAATCATCAGCATGCTCAAGATGCAAAGCAGGCTGCAAAAACTCAATTCCCTGGGTGGCAAGCTCTTCCTAGGATCAAGAGATCCTGAGCTGCTTTTCTATCTATGAAGAATTGGGGGAGGAGGGGAAGAATCAGCCATCAACTCAGGTAAAGAATTACCTGCTAAACTTGTAACAACATTTCATGGTTGTATGTGACAGATTAGAATCCCCAAAAGCCGCAGCCACCAAGTGAGTCTACACCCACGCACATGCCAGTGCTTTCCTGTAGGTCTTCATCAGGTGCCCAGAATGAGGACTGAGAGAATGCCCTTGTGGCGTTCGGGATCTTCCCCAAGTGAAGACAGGGAACAGGACAGAGAGCTTTACGTTCTATAAAGATATGGGAACCACTAGAAGAAAATAAACCATAATGATAAATTATTCTCCCGTTGAACTTGAGGCAGTTTTTTTTCTTTTTACCTTAGTTATCTGAATTTTTATATTTTTCCTTTTACTTAAAAATATCTTCATTTAAAATGTTTCTTTTGTCTTGATATTTTTTGCAATATTTTATTTTTCTATTCCAGACAAGCATTTCTTTTCCAGTTATTTATGTATCAGTTATGCACTTCTGTCTTTTTCTTTACTTAAATTTTCTATTGCACAAGAAATCCATGGTTGCATTTTTTTACTTTTCCTATACCCAATAGTTTTTAATTCATGAAAAATAAATTTTAAACTGGATTTTAATTCATGAATATAACAAATGGGTTAAGCCTTTCCAATGACCCAAATACTCCTACCTACCAGATAGAATCATGACAGACAGCTAAATATTGTTATTAATGTAAATATTAAATATGTTTGCTTTGAAAGCATCTGAAAATATTCACAATGGTTAGTCTCTGAGGTAAGGTTAAACTTCTTTTTCCTTGTCTGATTTTCCTATAGTCAACATGCATAATTTTGTGATAATAAGAAATGGTAAAATTAAATCCCAGTTTCAGGCTCAAGCCCTCTTCTGAAAGCCCTGAGCCCAATCTGGATCTGAGTCAGGGTTGGGGAAATATAGGTCCCCAGGCTAAAAACTCCCCATCATGCATTTCATCTTGCTGTTCATCCTCCACTGTGATCACTTGACCTTGAACTTCCTCTTCCTGTACTAGTCTCTTGACCTTAATAATTTGATGCTCTGGAGCTTCCTTTTCTGTCCCTCAACCTGCTCCTACCAGTCCCACTATCCACACACACAACCCATGGGATCAGTAAACCTGTTGAGTAAGTTCAGGAAACAGGGACACTTGGTCCCCTGGCCCCTGGGCTCCTTGGTATCACACAGACAGCTGGAGCAAGAGCTATACTTGCCTTCCCTCCCCAATTCCCAACACCAGAGCCTGCTAAGCCATCCTTGCTCCCGTTCCTGCCAGACCTTTATTAGTCATGACAAGGGTTTGGAACACGGACGAAACATCATAATCTCCCCGTATCCCTGTAGAAGCAAATAGAGTTAAGGAGGTTTTGGAGGGTGAAATGGTGGCAGGCGCATCCCAGGAGAGCCCAGCACCAGCCTTCCTGGCCTGTGTGTGTCTCCCCCTCTCGGCTTAGATCTCCTCTCGGGAGCCTGGCCAAGCCTGCCGAAAACCAGGTAAAGAGGTGGCTGCAAATTGAAATGAACATCCTGCTGAAAAGAATTCAGAGTGGTGATAAATAGCTTTAGGAGGCCCTGGCATATTGCAGACAGCAGAGGACTCTTCCCCATCCACCCTGAATATAAATTAGAGAGAGATGAGTTCCTCGTCCCCCAGGCCTACTAATCCTTTCAGTTCTCAGAAAAAGGAAGGACAGCCACACCCAACCAGGAGCACCAAGGAACAGCTCATATTAGGGGGACCCTCATTAAAATATGTCTCCTCATAACTATTCAATCACTAATTGACTTTTCCTCATCACTTTCATTTTGACACTGGTGTTTCATTTCATTAACTCTGTCATCAAAACCCCAGGGTGCTTCAGAAGGACTCACCCGAAGTTTATCTCTCTATGTTCCAGTCAGCTTGACAACCTGGCCAGCTCCGTAGGTAATGGGGCCTGGCTTAGTCCCTTGAGGAAACAGACATGTCATCATTCTCTAAACACTGGTCACAGGGCCAGCCAGGAAGAGAAGCAGAAGGCTTGGATTGTTGCTGTCCTTCCCCGAGCATCATAAACTCACTGCTCTCTCCCTCTGCACCCTCACAGGTACAGGAAGTTCATCTCAGACACAGTGGCCATGGGAGAGATGGAGCTCAAGCGGTGCTGGGAAATCATTTCTTCCCACGGCTGTTCACTCACAGAGTTGTTTTTTTTTACTTGTTTTTGACTGGCCTATGCTAGACTAGGGGGTGGGGGTGTGAAAAGAAGCATAAATGTGAGCCCTGGCCATAAAGGTGTTTATAATTTTAGTTGAAGAGATGTGGCATTCGCTTATAAAAACAGAAGCCACGATTTGGTGTTCAAACAAAGTCTTCAGGTGGGCTGAGGCAGTTGCCCTGGATATTTTGGCCATGTGTCCCCTCTTCACTTCTGGGACCCTCTGGAATATTTCAGACACACAATGAAATCACAATAGAGCCACTACTAGGTGGGACTTTGGTGGGAAAAGTTTAAAAGTTCTCTTCTTCTGTCTCCCTTTCTCTCTCGGAATGGAGGGATGAGGTAGCAGAAGTGGCATATAAGCAAAAGTAGGGTTCCTTTCCATCCCCCTCCTCAACCCTCCCCTTGGAGAGGAAGATTGATCCAGACTCATCACTTTGCTGCTTTGGACTGAGCTACCTGTGAGTGGAGCCACTCTGTCTGGGAGGTGGCCTCGGGGTCTGCTCTCTGGTCTACACTGCACTAGGGACTGTTGGTCATCTTGCTTTTCTTTCTCTTTTCTCTACAGGTTAGTGGCCCACTGCCTCAGGGACCCACTCTCCTTGATCATGCCAACCATCTTCTCCCTTCTCTCTCTCTCTCTCTCTCTCTCTCTCTCTCTCTCTCTCTCTCTCTCTCTCTCTTCTATGTAGGAAAAAAAAGAGATCCATGACCAGGGATTGATTTTTTTCTTATGATAGTTGGGGTGAGGAGGGAGAGAAAATATAAGACACAGTTGTTTCTGGTTCCTTCAGTCTGCTTTGGGGCTTGGGGTTCACCCTCACTAACAATGAGGTATATTTTATTTTTAATCTACAATTTTCATCTTATACATATTTCTCTAGAAGACTCATAGAGAGGAATGATGTGATCTTAGTCAGGATTCATCTTATACATATTTCTCTAGAAGACTCATAGAGAGGAATGATGTGATCTTAGTCAGGATCCTGGTATCTGTCTAAAAACCATCAAAGAGCGCCTGATAGCTTTATAAAGGGAGAGCCCAGGAGGCCAGGCTAAGTGAAATCACACACACACACACACACACACACACACACACACACACACACACACGCACACACACGCACACACACACTCAGAGTGCCTCCTGCAAAGGGTGCTGTCCTGATAGTGCTTTCAGGGCTCCACCCTAAAGGAGCTCCCTTACCACGAGCTCAGCATCTGAGACTGATTTCTAGTTTACCCTACTTTTTGTATCTCCTATTGTCATTCTCGATCTATTTTTTAACCTATCTTGGTAGGTTAAATACATCCTGCTGGCTTCCTATAGCCCTTAGTATAAAATGTAATATCCTCACCATAGCCTATGGAGGAGGTTCTATTGTTGATCTCAACATCTGCTGCTCATCTCTCTGGGAGGATTTTATAGTCCACCCTTGATGATGACATCATATTTGGCCATATAATTTGCTTTGGCCAATGGAAGTGGCACATCCACTTTCACACAGAAACTTGAAGCCTATTATGTGGTCTTCCACCTTCTTTTTTCCCTCTTCCCAGAGACCAGAAATGTCTCAGATAAGAGCTGCCCTATCTACCTGGAACCAGAGTGGACAAGATGTACAGTCAATCCACAATGGGAATGTAGTATGAGTGATAAGTAAAGACTGTATGCTACTGAGATTTGAGGATCATTTGTTACCATGCACTTTGGCCTAATCTGACTGATACATCCTATAATGTGACCTGACCCCTGACCACTTCTCCAATCTCATGCCATCCTTTTGGTCCACTATTCTGCAAACACCTTGGAATGTGCCAAGCTTATTCTTACCTCAAAGCCTTTGCATATGCTGTTCCTTCTGCCAGAATTGTTTTTCCCTGAAGTTTTCACATGGCTGGCTCTTCTTCATTATTCAGATCTCAGTTCAAATCCTTCCTTCTTAAATGATGCCTTCCCTAAAGCTCTGTCTAATGTAGCCACCCCCCAGTCACTCTCCGTCATTTTATCCTGTCTTAGTCCACATCTGGTCACTAGTTTATTTGTTTCCCCCCTTGGAATGAATGCTCCATGAGAGTTGATGTCCATCATAGTCACTGCTGTTTCTCCAGACACTAGAAGGTCATCTGACACATAGCAGACACTCAGTATTTGTGTCATGAATAAATGAATTTATCTCCTAAACTTTAAAACCATTTTCTTTTTAAAAATTTTTATCTTTATTGTTGAAAGTATTACAGATGCCTCCTTTCATTCCCCCACCTCCTCCTACTCTCGCTGCCCCCGACCCCAGGCCTTCAAGGCACTATTGTCTGTGTTTATGTGTTATGCACATAACCAATTTCTTTGGTTAATCTCTTCTCATTTTCAACTGCCAGTTGGACACCTCTTCCTAATCCTAAACTCAACAGATCCAAAGCAGAACTCATAACTCTGTCCTCTCTTCACTCACCACAACCTCCTCCTCATCCTCTATTCCCTGATCAATGACACAGTCATCAGCCCTGTCACCCAAAATGGACACCTCAGGGACACTTTCCACTCCTCCCTCTTGCTCACTCCCCACTCCCAATCAGCCACCAAGCTGATTCTCTTTCCTAAATCTCTCTCTAATCCACCTTGTCCCCATTCCCACACTCCTGCCCTCAGTCAGGCCCTCATCATCCGTTGTCTGGATTATCACAATCCTTGCAGAACAGGGTCTCCTGTTTCTAATTTTCTCCTGCCCATCTGTGCTGCATACTGCCACCAGAATTATCTTTCTAAAATCTGATAATGTCATTCCCCTCTTTCGGAGGATTTCAAAGGAACTTCAGCATAAAGCTTAACTCCTTAGAGACCAGGAGATAGCTTTGCGTTCTGGTACCTGCCAAGTGCCCAGTGTCTCTCCTGCCTCTCACCCCCTCCATCCAGCCACGCTGACCCAGGGAAACTACTCCACCATGGGTATGTCTTACTGCTCTCTCTCCCTGCAGTATCCTCCCCAGTTCAACCCCTTGCCCTCCCCCAAACACACACACACACACACTACCATCAGCATCCACCTACTGAGAGCTTTCTCTGCTGTTCTCCCTTCATTATCTCCATTTATCATCGCTCCCTCTCAGCAGCCTCTCCCAACTCCTCACTTGCCTCCTCCTGTAACAGTGAAAATAGCTCTAATTATGAGCTTCATCTTTTTTCCTCCTTCAACACTCTGTACAAAACTCTATTATAAAACATCATGTGGCATTGTATGATTTTGGGGTATAGGTTTGTCTTTATGTTCTTTAGGAGCTCCACAAGCAACCTTTCTTGTTTGAGTCCCCAGGAATTCACACAGCACCAAATAGACCCATAGCATGTGCTCAAGAAATCTTGTTCCAATACATAGATGGCTGGAATAGATGGCATTAAATGTAAGGAAAGAGAATAATAGATGGGCTAAGTATGTTACAGGCTAGAGCACTGGCTTGCGTGCTATGACGAGGAAAAAAATGCAAAGGAGAGTGGAATCAACCGTTTCACTTCTGCCCTCAAGAAAGCTACCCTACAAAATGGAGACTTACAATAGGAGAGGATCCCAGGATATAAGTCCCTGTGCATTCATTTTAGCTCCAGACCTTACCAGAACATTAGCCTCAGGCATGACTCTCCAATAACAGGGCCCAGGGGATCTCATTCACTACTTAGAGAGCTTTCTCCCATGTATATAGCACAAGAAAGCTTTATTAATGTTGCTCCCATTTTACAGATTCTAAAAGAGAAATTCAGTGATGTCCCGAAGTCATGCAATAGTCAGCAACACAGTTAGACCTTGAACTCAAGCTCTCCTCACACAGCTGGGCTGTCTTGCCTCCAAGGAGAGCATTGCTCAGTGGTTGGTCTCAGTTTCCCACCATCTCCAAGACTCTCTATTCTAACATGTCCTTCCTCCTGGCTGTTTTGAATTGCTCTTCCCACCTAACCTCTCATTGTCTCAAGTCTCTGCTAGGACTGTGGGCCAGGAGAGTGGGCCAGGACCCAGGGCTCCTCGCCCGGGAATGGAAGGCTCCCCTCCAAGAGGGAGCAGCAGGAGCCTCAGCACAGCCGGCCAGAAGCCGTCATCACTGTCATTTTAGGAGATTCAGGTTCCAACTTAATACTATTTGAGGTTCAAAATAACCCCTCCAGTCTTCCTGCTTATTTCTTAAATGTGATTCTTCACAGTAATGATGGCACCTGTGGGGGAGGCAACAGAAGGGATTTGGGCTAAGAGCTGGTTTCATGTCACCTAAAAGGATTATTTTATACCATCAGAAAGATAATTCCCCTCCTACCGGGGAGGATGGATTAGGTCTTTACTTCCCTTGGTACTTTATGAAAAGATTACTTAAAGATTATGGGACAAAATGGATACATTTGACAACGTCTGCTAGGGCTGGGTATTTTGGCTGCCTGGGAAATAACTGTTACTCGGGTAATTAGTAGATTGCTTGCCTTGGTGCTAATCTAGAGTCTGTCTGCATACAAATGTCCACACACTCCTGTTGTGGAGTGTTCTTTCCCTTTGCTCCCCTGATTTTGACTAGGAGTGACACAAAATGCCATTGTCTCCACGAAGTCTTCCCTGCTCTCTCTCCACCCAGACGTGATCACTCTTGCCTCCAGACTCCCTCCCCTCTTCAAAGGTCTTATCACACACCTGTGCCTTCTTGCCCTGGACCTGAGCATCTTGCACACATTAGTATTCAAGCTCCACCAGGCTGTGTACACAACAGGCAATGAAAAATGTAAAGGCCTCTATGTGCTCAAGAGGGTCTTGGAGAACTCAAGGGGTCAGGAGGAAATTGGTGTTGCTTGGAGTGGGGTCTGCAGATCTGAATCTCACCATATTGTTATCCACTCAGGGGCTTTGGGGCTGAAGTGTGATTTGCCATCCTGTGGGACTTCTAAGAAGCGCTGGTGCCCAGAGCCTCTTGGCCGGACACCCAGGCCTCCCCCGCTCACTTACTTTACGGTGAGGCAGTTTTGAGAAAAGATCCTGGATTCATTTCCTGACAGAAGCAAGTCTGGCTTTTCTCAGTTGAAGAAGCCTTTCTCCTGAATTCCCAGAAATCTGTGAACAGCCCCTATTTTCTGTCAGAGCATCCCGCATGGCTGCAGACTCTTCCAGCCTCTCCCTGTCAGTGCCCCAGGCCTGCACTAGCCAGCCCTCAGGCCTCAGACTATTCCCTGCATCCAAGAAACACACAGTTTTTCTACCAGGAATGCCCTCCCCTCGGGCCATCTTCATTGCATGAATTCCTCCTCCAGCCCTTTAGACTCATCTATGAGTCCTCCCTGATGCCTCTAGTAGATTCTTAGTCTCCTTGTTTTCCTCTATGAAGCCCTCCCTGATGCCTCTAGTAGATTCTTAGCCTCCTTGTTTTCCTAGTATTCATTATCTGAGATAGAGAGAGGCAAAAATATCCATATCTGAAAACATTCCCTGGTAATAATCAAACTACATATTGTGTGCTCACCACGGGCCAGCACTTGGAAAAGCAATGGACAAAACAGAACAATGTGTCCATCCTTGTGGGATCCACGTTCTAGCAAGGAACTGGGGGCAGGACATCAATACACAGCACATACAACGGTAAATAAACGATATAGCATATTCGAGGCTGATAGGGAGTGTGCAAAAATAAAAAGGGAGGGAAGAGTGAAGAAGATAGAGAACGTTGAGGGCCACCAGAGAGAGGGTGGAGGGTTAAATGGGGAAGTCTGGACAGGCCTCATCTCACAGGTGACATTCAACCAGAGACGGAAAAAGAAAGGGATGGTCAAGCAGATTCCTGTAGAAGAAACATTCCCTGCAAACTGTTCCCCGGGTCAATCCTCCTGCCACTTGTTTTCAGAGGCCCGCCAGCTAACCATGTTTCTCGCAGTTTTCAGTGGCTAGAAAAAGTCAAAAGAAGAGTAATATTTCACAACATGAAAACTAGATGAAATTCTAATTTCAGTGTTCCTAAATAAAGTGGTGTGAGAACACGGCCACCCCATTCATTTTGTCTGTGGCTGCTCGCACGCTGCAGCGGCAGAGTTTGGTAGCCTGACAGAGACCTTCAAAGTCTAAAATATTTACTCTCTCACCCTTTGTTGAAACAGCATGCGGACCCCTGAGTTAGAGCAAAGGCCGGGGGGCAGGAGCAGGAATAGGAAGGAGACAGGCCTGGCTACAGGGAGAGGGGGTGGGCATGCACATCCTGCAAGCTCTGTTAGGCCACTTGGTTTTAACTTGAGCAATGGGGAGCCATTGCAGAATTCTGACTAGAGATGCCACACAGCCTGGTTTATGCTTTAAGAGGACGGCTTTGGAAGCTCTATTGAGAATAGACCTTTATTTTAGCAGATTACTGCCCTTATTAAGTGATAAAGGACAATGGCTCAGCCCAGGGTGTGAGCACTGCCTGTAGGTGACAAGAGGTGATCCGATTCTGGTTAAGTTTGGACATTGAGCCAACAGGACTTCCTGATGGATTGCATGTAGGATATGAGAAAAGGAGAGATCACTGAGGACTCAAAGGTTTGGGCGTGAGCAATTGCAAGGAGGGACAGGTCTTGAAGTGTGTGCTAGACAAGCCATGGTGATGCCCAGTGTCAGTGGGTGTGAGTAGTTCAGAGGAGAACTCTGGAAGAAGATTCCACTTGGGGGTTGTTAGCAGAGACAAGTGGAATTTAAAATCATGGAACTAGATAAGATCTTCAAGGAAGTGCACATGGAAAGAGGAAGAGAAGACTCAGACTGAGCCTTGGACAGGCCAGCTTCAAGAACTCAGAGAAGAAAGGCAGGACACAGCAGAGGGGACAAAGCAGGTGGACATGAGTCCAGAGGGAAGCCAGCCTGAGAGGCTGTGTCCAGAAGGAAGGACATCCCTGTCTAATGCAGCCAAGATGTGAGCAAGGTGTGGACTAAGACTGGTCACTGATTTAGCAACCTGGAGGCCATAGGTGGGCTTTATAAGAACAGGTTTGATGGAGAGGCTGGGGTGAGAGCTGATTGAAGTGAATTTGATAGATAGAGGTGCTGGGGGGGAGAAACTGGAGGCAATGGGTACAGACAACACTTTTGAGGGGGGTTGTTGGAAAGGAAATTGGCTGGAGGGAAGGACACGTTGATAACAAGCTAATAGAAAGCAAAACTCTAGTGGTGTAGGAGTGGGTGGGGGATTTGGGCTAGAACAGGTAGACAGGATGGGACTATGTACATGTGGACAGACCATGGAAAGGCCTCATTCCCCCACCTCTGGAACTCTAACACCACCCATACTCACCATGTTAGAGACTTTGTATTCTCTTCAAATTCATTCACTCAGTCAGTCACTCAACATATTTTCAGTGAATGTCTCTATCTACCTGGTTTGATTCCAGACATTGGGAATACTACACAGACAAACCCAGTGATCTCTGCTCTCTTGTAGGTGACATGCTGGTGGTTGTGGGTGCTTGTGGGGGTAACTGAAAATCCCAAGTTCAACTGACTCAGAAGACAAGGACATTTAATATCTCCTGTAATGAAAGTCCAGATAAGTGTCCACAGTCAGCCATTAGTACAGCCTTACTCAAATGCATCCCCATGGTCTACTTATCTATCCCCTACACTGACAGCAATTACCTCTAAAGGGATAATATTTCTAACCCCACCCAATGCAGCTAGGACACAGGGAAGGAACTTTGAAAATGTTTGCTAAGTGAATACATAAAGCCTGAGAGATGGGGAAAATCTTTTGAAATTCCTTCATAATATTCACCCCTGTGAGTTACTAAGCTACACTTTTCTAAAGGAAAACATTGCTATGACATCTAACACCTTTGAAGTGTTAACATAAAAAAAAAAAATTCAAACCAGTAAAGAATTTTTGTGAGTTTATTTGAGCCAAACTGTCGACAATTGCCTGAAAGCAGAACCTCAACAAATTGAGATAATGCTCCAGAGAATGGCGGGCTTTCCTCTATTTTTATATATTGCAATCAAAGGAAAGGATGTGGATGGGTTACATGAAATCCATTGGTGATAGACTAGAGAGGTGGAAGAAAGCAAAGCAGGGAGGGGGAAACCTCTGGGATTGGATAAAAAGTAAAATGGTGTAGGAACAATTAACCTGATAATAATGAAGGAATTTGTGGTATCTGTCCTGGCACCCAGGCACATTAGGTTGTGCACCAAGGGGTCCAGAAAAGGGGAAGTTACAACTTACCCAGACATTTCAAGGATATGTTATCATAGATGCAAAAAGACAGATAGGCTCAGTTAAGGTAAAGGTTGACCTTGTCAGTGAAGATACCGACCTAGGACGTAACTACCCATCATAACTGCTTTTAGTTCAAGTTTAATTTCAGACCATCCTTTGTGGTTACTTCAGGTCTTTGAGTTTGCAAGACCGCCATGCAGGCCTTCCCTGAGCTTGTCAGGTTAGCGTGTGGCCCCTTTCGTCCACAGAAGTATGAATTAGTTTTCTTGGATACTTTTCTTTCAACCACCAGCTATGATTGACTCTTCCTTATCAATCTGGATTTTTCCAGAGTGGGATGAAGTGGAGACCTGGAGGAATAATTCGGAAACTGAGGCACTACCAGGTAACATGAGACTAGATGTCCTGCACCCTGGCTTGCCTGGCTCCCACTCCCCACCCCATCCAAGGATGTGGGAAGTTACTGATGCCTCTACTCTTTTTCTGGGAATCACATTCTAGATAATTCTTACTACTTACTATGTGGTTACTGTGTCGGGGCACTATATGAGGTACCGCATGTATTACAACTTTTATAGTTAAAACACTGCCAAGGAGTGTGCTCATGCCATTCTTACCCAGGAGGAAACTGACGCATGGAGAAGTTATAACTTGTCAAGGTCACAGCAAGTAACGGGCAGGACTGAGACATCCCAAGTCCGAATCCCAAGTTCTTGCTTTTACTGCTGTTATGTCGTCTCTTAGTTTCATGCTGAAGAGCAGAACAGGAAGACTTCAGTTTTAAAACTCCCTTTAATTACCATCTCCTCCCCTCACTGAAATTACCAGAGACAGTTTTCTCTAAAATGATGTCTCAATCCAGCCTCACAGGAGAAAAATCTGCATGTGAATGGCAGGTCCAGGCTGGAGATAAGGGATTGAAATGCTAATGCCTGACACTCTGGAGGAAGCCAGGGAAGAGAGGAGATGAAGGAGGGATGTTAGGGCCACCATTGTGGTCCAGGTCCCTGTGGTCTGGATGCTGTGACGAGGACCCAGGTGATGGAGGTGGGAAACAGGAACTAGGATTTCTAGAAGGGAAGGGATGCTTCCACCCTGTTCTTCCAATGAGCTCCCAATCACTGTATTTCCCCAAACAGCTACTATTTGCTACACACCATAGTAATGTGTCTATTGTTTGCAATCCCAACTGGGATCTTGGTCACGACCCTTTGGATGAAGCATTCCACTTTCTCCGGCTGGTTTTGTCAATGGCATGATGGCCACTCAGCCATAAGAAAAGATGAAATTTGACCATTCTTCTCAGAACAGGCTATTATTCAAAACGGAACTGTCAAAGTCAAGGCCCTGATAAAAAGGAGGAAGGAGACTAAGCCTAGAGGCATGACTGTGGGGAATCTGATGGGGGAGCCTGAAGGCAAGTCTTGGCTCTCCCAAGGGCCAAGACAGGGAGGAAAATTGCTATTGAAATCAAATATTGTTACTTTCTCCCGATACATTTCCATGGGAAAAAAAAAATCACACCATCTTTTAAGTAAACACATTTCATTCCTTTTCATGTTAAACTTGGGCACATGACCTCAAATTGTATTTTATTTTTCCACAATTTTCTATATTTCTGAAAAATTTTGCAATAAGAATGTATGACATTTACAAGAGAGGTGGGGATGAACCAATCTTCCTTCCTTCCTTCCTTCCTTCCTTCCTTCCTTCCTTCCTTCCTTCCTTCCTTCTTCCTTTCTCTCTCTCTCTCTCTCTCCCCCTCTCTCTCTCTCTCTCTCCCCCTCCCTCTCTCCCTCTTCCTTTCTTTCTCAGTGAGTGGCTGGAAGTCAGGTGCCTGAGACAGATGGAATGGCTGGTGTGCAGTAAGGTCACTGGCTCCAGCAGGAAGGCCTCTCCCAGGTTGGAATCCCTCTGGCTGGTGAGCCTGAAAGTCCTATGAACATTAACGAATGTCACCCCAATAAAGTTAATTAAAAAGGAAAAAATTAAAGCTAAAAATAAATAAATAAATAAATAAATAAATAAATAAATAAATAAACAAACTTTTTTTTTTTAAAGAGGAAGGAAGGTGGGACTATAAAGCTTATGAAGGGGCAACAGAGAGGGTTCCTTTGTGGTGATGGGACAGTTTGGCTCTAGATTGTGGTTTTGGTGGTTACACAAATCTGTATGTGATAAAATGCCACATAATTATATGCAAAGACATAAAAACAGGTAAATGCAAAAACTGGTAAGGTCCAGGTCTGTGTACAGATTAATTGCATTCCGTGTCTTGGCTTTGACGATGAGCAGATGTCACTATTGGTGGAACCTGGGTGAAGGCTACAGGGGTATTGCTTTTGCAACTCTTTCTAAGTCCATAATTATTTAAAAATAAAAAAGTTTTTTTTAAAAAAGCCAACAAAAGTAATTAATACTCCAAACTCATTACTCCCTAATGATTTGCATTTTACTATCACCTCTTCACCTGAGGTCCCAGCCCTGCCCTTGTGCCCCCAGCCCTAGGGATGGCAGCTGTTTCCTACCCGTGTCCCTGTGCTATTCAGTGTTCCCTTTTGGCTTTTTAGTTACCTAACACCGACTTAAGGAAAGTTTTATATTAAATTCCCGCTGTGAGTTATGCTTCTGTTTCCTGACTGATGTAACCAGTCAACACAAATGTTTTCCAATGATTCAAATGCCTCGCACGATGATAGAAGAGAAAGCATTTTCATGTCCCAGACCTACATGTCTCTTCTGATTATTCTAGAATTTTATTTTGGAAAATTGGCATTCCCAAAGGATGCTGGGAAGCTGGGCTTGCTTTGGCTTTGTAGGCAGCCCAGGCAATAGCTGTCTAAGGAGCCCAGATCTGTGATGATAGAGCAATCTCAGGCAATTCACTTTGTTTTTAAATATTAATAACTAGAGGCCCAGTGCACAAAATTCATGCACTCGCGGGTGGGGGGGTCTCTCAGCCTGGCCAGCACCTTCTCGCAGTCCGGGAGCCCTCAGGGGATGTCTGATTGATGACAGTCAGGCATCCTTAGTGCTACCGGGAGGCAGGAGAGGCTCTCACCACTGTGGGCGCTGCGTTTGCCCAGCCATGAGCCCTGCTCAGGGCTTCTAGCTGAGTGGCACTCCCCCTGTGGGAGTGCACTGACCACCAGGGGGCAGCTCCTGCATTGAGTGTCTGCCCCCTGGTGGTCAGTGTTCGTCATAGGGACTGGTGGTTTCACTGTTCGGTCAATTTGCATATTAGCCTTTTATTATATAGGATTTAGAGGCCCAATGCATGAAATTCATGCAAGAGTAGCCCTTCCTTCCTCCAGCTGCTGGCACCAGCTTCCCTTTGGCACCTGGCACCCAGGCTTCTCTCGCAGCCCCAGCTTCATCCAGAAGGTTGTGTGGAAGAACGCCCAAGTCTAATTAGGATATTACACTTTTATTATTATAGATTAGATTATATTTATTATGTTATATTATATTATTTTCAGGTGAGCAACATAGTGATTAGACATTTATATAACTTACTAAAGGCCCAGTGCACAAAATTCATGCATGGGGGTATGTGTCCCTCAGCCCAGCCTGCACCCTCTCCAATCTGGGACATCCCTCTCATAATCCAGGACTACTGGCTCCCAACCACTTGCCTGCCTGCCTGCATGATTGCCCCTAACTGTTTCTGTCTGCCTGCCTGATCACCCCCTAACCACTCCCTTGCCAGCCTGATCACCACCTAACTGCTCTCCTGCCAGACTGATTGCCCCTAACTGCCCTCACCTGCCAGCCTGATTGCCCCTAACTGTCCTTCCCTGCAGGCCTTCTTGCCCCCAACTGCCCTCCCCTACAGGCCTGGGCCTCCCCCCCCCCAACTGCCCTCCCCTGCTGACCTGATCACCCACAACTGCCCTCCCCTGCTGGCCATCTTGTGGTGGCCATCTTATGTCCACATGGGGTGGCCATCTTGTGTGTTGGAGTAAGGGTCAATTTGCATATTACTCTTTTATTATATAGGATGATTTCCTTTCTGAATATAAAGGTAACTCATGCTTTTGTAATACAGTACAAAGAGTTTAAATACATGGATACATAATCCCAGAGAGAGAGAGATAAAGAGATATCACTATTAATATTTTGATGTTTTTTTTCATAATGTGTGATACATAACACAAATAATTCATATCTGTCTGTTTATGTGTACATTTAAATATGTAAAGTAAAACTGGGTTCATTTATAGATACTGCTACATTTTAGAAGATGATTGTCAATCACTCTTCTTCCCTTTGATGAGGAAATATAGACTTTAGTAAAGCATCCTGGCAGAAAAAGCTCAGAGAACTTGGCTAGGGCTTGTGGCCAGTTAGGCTTTCTAGTTTTCATTCTCTTCCCATCCCAACTCCAGAATGGGGTTCTTAAGGCAGACCTTTCACCAGTTAGCTGCAAGTGCAATGATTTGCTACTTCTTACACTTTGATCCCCAGATCAGAGGCAGAACAGTCCACAGAAGGCAGGCCTGGCACCCCTGCAGGCGGAGCTCAGCATGTCCCACCTGTGGGACGGGCCTCTCCCCAGCAGCCCGGTGTGTCCACTGGGGAGCAGCCACTGGGCACGTTACTCCACCCAAAGGAGGGAAGAGGAGCTGTGGGAGTCCAAGCCCATTGTCTCGTCAGCTGAAAAAACCATTCCCTCGCTTTCGTGCAGAAGTAAATGAGAAATAAAAATGAAAAGCTGAATGTATTTTCTTGCTAAAGTTTCCTCTTGTAAACCAAGGTCCGAGGATAGGGAAACCTTCACAGACAGTTTGTATCACATCCTTTCCAGGAAACGCAGATCTGTGAGCGTCTGTCATCAAAATGTCTTCAAAAGCATGGCTTTATCCTTTTTGGTTTTTTCTTATTATAAAACAATACATAGTCATTATGGAATTTTAAGAAATAAGATAAGCTATAGGAAGAAAATGAGAAGCATCCAAAACAACATTTTGGCATAAAGCCTTCTAAACTTGTTCCATGTGTTCGTATACATTATTTTTAACTGAATTACACAGTACCTACTGTTTTGTCACGTTTTTCATTTAATGTGTCTAAAACATCTTCAGATATTTTCCTACCTGTCTGTTGCTGTGTAACAAACTACATCAAAACTTAGTAGTTTAGCCCTGGCCAGGCAGTTCCTTTAATAATTAAAAGCAAATGATCCACAAATGGAGCATGGTTAGATGTCAGTTCTATTCTTTTTAATTATTAATCTAATCAGATCATCTATTTTTTTTTCTTGAGTTAGTTTTATTCGTTTCAGGTATATTTTTAAATAGATTAGCATAAAGTTTATTTTGCTTAATTATCATTTGAAATTATTGTATTGGTTAACATATTTCTTTCTCATGTGTGTTTTTAGCTCTAGATTGTCTCTTCCTATGATAATATGAGCCCTAAATTATTTATTTTATTATTTACTTATAAAAATGTATTCTTATATTTATTTGTCTATACTATTTTTGTTTTTAAATGAGTTAATTTTAAATAATTCCCTAAATACAGATTTTCTTATGTTTGATTTACTATAATTTTTCTAGCCTCTTGAAATTATTTTTAAAAATATATATTTTATTGATTTTTTACAGAGAGGAGGGGAGAGGGATAGAGAGTTAGAATCATTGATCAGTTGCCTCCTGCACACCTCCTACTGGGGATGTGCCCGCAACCAAGGTACATGCCCTTGACCGAATTGAACCTGGGAACTTTCAGTCCACAGGCCAACACTCTATCCACTGAGCCAAACCGGTTAGGGCACCTCTTGAGATTATTAATTCATTTATTTTATTTTTCTGTTTAATTTTTTAAAGCATTTTAAAGCTATTCATTTGTCTTCAATTAACAGCTTTAACTATATCTCAGAAATTAAGACTGTTTTTATTTTGGAGCTTTTGAATACTGGGAAATATCCTCTTTTACTTAGTGTTTTAACATTTCCAAGTGCTTGGAGGTTTTGTGTGACCTCTGAGATTATTTCATTATGGTTAGCAAATAGGGCTGACAATGTCTGCTTTATCCATTTATTGATGTTCATTTATAATCTAGTGCTATCTACATTTTTAAATGTTCTCAGTACACTCCCAGAGATCAGGATAAGGCAAGGCAGGCTCCCTTCCAACAAAGTGGGGTGATATATGTTCCTATCCCTCCACTCCCATCCCCTCCTTAGTGCCCATTTTTGAAAGGAAAACACAAGTACAGTAATAAATGTGACAGAGCAAGCATCCAAACATCTTGGGTTAAGTTACTAAGGCAAAATCACATTATTATTATGAAAAAAAATGCCTTATATTGTTATTTCCCTGTGCTACTCCACACTTCTGGATGGCTGCAACTCTCTGAGAAAGTGGTAAGACTAGAGGGAGCAGTGGACTGCCTAGATTATTATGAGCCCTTTGACAGAGCCCCAGGGGAGTGAGCAGACAACTCTCCCTTGCCCTGGGTTCCTGGGTGTCTGTGGTTTCCTTCCAAGCAGCACAACTCTGAAATACAACAGAATTGTATACCTTATATGTGTTGAGAACAATAACTTCTACCAAATTTCAGAAGAAACTGGTTAGCACTACTCAAAATGCTATCTGGACTATATGGAGTCTATGCAACGTTTTCAGACCTAAGCCATATTGTTCCCCTTCAGGACAATTTGTTTTCATTGTGTTGTTGTTGTTGCTGTTGTCTCACACAGAAGCCTCACTAGATTATTCTGCAAGATGGAGCTTAGGAAACCACACAGAATTCACTCCTCCTTAGTATTTAGTTCATTTACCTGTGACTTTCCTCATCATCACGTCCTTTCTTAAAGGCCAGGACAACCATGCATAGACATTGGGAGTATAGTCGGAAGGTGGCCCACAGACTTCTTTCTCGTAAGACAGCACATGTCCCCTCAGGATTTGCACCCAGTATCGCTTCTGGTCACCAGATCACTGTCTATAAACCAGGCACACCTCACTGGGTTTCCCTCTTCTCTCAGAAGTTGGCCCAATAATTCTCCATTGACCTGTGATTTCCCTGATACTCTCAAACAGACTCGGGAAGATATATTTTGTCTAGCTTTTCTAGTCATTCTCAGCAGGAGAATGGGTCCCAGTAAAGTGTTGGGTGGACTAAGGGAAGAAAGAAATTAGCTGTGGGACCTGAAAGAAAGAGTCTGTTTAATGTTCAACCAAGGCCCAGCTTGGAGACTTGGCCCTACAAGGATGGGGTGCCACCCTTTAGGACAGGGCCCTCAGTAGGCCATCTAGTGGTCATTGATTTAAGCCCTTGTTGATTTAATACTCCAGTCACGGCCATTTATTGCGAGGTGGGCACTCACTAGGTGAAATACATGGCAGTTTTGCCAGCATTCTTACAGATTTTGTAGAGGAACAGATGGTTGGAGGTTTTCACTCTGCCATTTGGAAGTCAACATATTCTCCATCTTTCTTTGGTTCAGATAATTCAAGGCTCCTGATAATATGTCTTCTTCAGAAAGAATTTACCTTTGTTTCTGGCAGGAGACCTGGGCATTACCAATCCCAGATCATAATGATTCAATCAGTGAATGAGGTGCTTAAAGCTGGCTTCAGTCCCTTCCAAGGACAGACTATTTCTGGCTCACCTTATTCCTGCAATGTGATCATTCATGGTCCTAACCCAAATCATGGGGCTTTATCATAATCTTCCATCCTTGACAGCTCCTCTCGCCCTACGTCTGTTAAAGTTCTGCCCAGGTATTAGCTCCCAAGCCACAACTTCTGGAGAAAATTGGTCAGAAAATCCAGGCCCACCTCACTGGGTTTCCCTCTTCTCTCAGAAGTTGGCCTAATAATTCTCCATTGACTTGTGATTTCCCTGATACTCTCAAACAGACTCAGGAAGATATATTTGTCTAGCTTTTCTAGTCATTCTCAGCAGGATAATGGGTCTTACCTGCCAATTCAGCTATAACTGGAAACAGCCTTGTGTCAGCTTTCACACCTGCAGGAAGCAGGAAGCAGGCTATACGACAAGAAGGGGTTCACCTCCCAGCAGAGTCAGATCCTTTTGGTGAATCTGTTCAGATGGGCCACAGTCCTGCTTCTGTCTCACTGGCCGGAAGTTAGTCACATGGCCACTCTGGCTTCAGGGGGGTGAAAAATGTAGGCCATGTAGCCACCCTAAATAAAACTTGAGTTTTATTACTATGAAAAGAAAAGAATAGAAATTGGATAAGCAACACAGTTTCCACCACATTCCTCTATAAAATAAGTTAATGCCTAACTTGTAAAATTGATGTAAGGAAGGATATAAAGCAGGTAAACCTCTTAGTACAGTGCCTAGTATATGCTGAACAATCAATAAATGTTAACAATAGTACTATTCATCACATGACATGGTAAAAGTAGGCTTAGAGTTATGAGCACATTAAACAGTTTATTCTTATATAATTATTTATTAATTATTATATTATTTTCCATAGGAGCAACTTAAACCTACTTTTTCCCTCACCCTGTAGTATAGTAATCCTAATATATAAAAACCCTGGGTCGTAACAACCAGTAACCACCAGAGGCTGACCAACCGGAAGTCAGTGCTGGCCCTGCCCCCAAGCAAGCAGTAAGGGGCAATCAGACAGGCAGGCAGAGGGGTTAGGGGTGATCAGGTAGGCAGGTAGGTGGTTAGGGGTGATCAGGTAGGCAGACCAGCGGTTAAGGGTGATCAGGTAGGCAGATGGCCCCTTACTGGGCTGGCCCTACCCCCAAGCAAGCAGGTAGGGGCAATTAGGCAGATAGGCAGAGTGGTTAGGGGTGATCAGGGAGGTAGGCAAGCGGTTAGGGGCGATCAGGTAGGCAGACAGCCCCTCGAAGGGCTGGCCCCGCCCCCCAGCAAAGAAAGAGGGAGGCCCAGGCCAGCCAATCCATTGCACCTCAGCCTGTCGCCTGCAGAGGGAGGCCACCAGTGGCAGGGGAGGGGGGTAGCGCTGCACAGATGGCAAGCAGTGGCAGTGGTGGGGGTGGGGCCAGCTGCCTGCAGCCCGGGGAAGGAAAGCCCCTATAGGCCCTGATCTCAGGCCAGGCCTAGGGACCCTACCTGAGGGGTTCCGGATGTGAGAGGGTGCAGGCCGGGCTGAGGGACCCCCCCCAAGTGCATGAATTTTCATGCACCGGGCCTCTAGTTTGAATATAATAGGTTATTATGTGATAAACAGGAAGCAACCCTTTGAACTTCCTTTCTCTGGTTTCTGAGGGTCACCTGAAACCTCTTCTAAATTCAGTCAGATAAACTTGGGGATCAATTTTCCACTATCATTCCTTTGTTTTAAATGGTGTTTGCTTGATTTATAACAGCTGATTATAAACCTAGCCCAGAGGAGGTATGAAAACATGTAAGTTTCCCTTATAATTACACTCAGGATTTTCTTGTACATATAGTTTTATTTTCTTCATTCTACCAAATGTATAAATAAATGTGATTTACTTTTTGTGCCTTTGTGAGACCCATCATATAAACAATACAACCCAGAGAACAAATCCCTTTGTCAGGTAAAGGTCCTGATTTTTAGTTGCGCATGTATAGTCCTCACTGTGCTCAAAATAGCTTCTGTAAGGTATTTGGGGATATTTTGACAGTTCTCTGCCCTTCTTTCTACTTCTTAAGACAACCACACCCAGACTGCCTTGCACTTACAGTAATGGATAAATGATAGGGGGCACAGAACTTTTCATACCAACAGCCACAACAAAACAAGAGACATGCTCACATCCGCCTCCCTGCAGGCTGGGATGTGAGTGAGAGTGTGTCTGTGTGTGCGCGGTGTGTTGGCACCCCAGCATGGCAACAGTGTCGCTGCTTCTGATTATGAGAAGGAGAAAAATTACCGGAGTGACACAAATTACTAATTACTTTATTATGCTGCAAGAAGAATAAGAAGCTGGAAGTTGTTTCAGCAAATTCTATTTTTAAGCAAATAATTGTTGGGTTTCCAATGCTCTAAATTAAGTAATTCTCCTCGAGACCTTCCTTCAGTCTCCCTCTTTGAACTCCAGTAGCTGGCAAAGAATTGCAGCTGGCTCTGGGCTGGGCTGCAGGCTTCGTTTGTAATTATATTTTTTTAATGTGCTATCCTCAAAATGAGATATCGTCAGAGGTGTTTTTCTCCCCCCTCCCCTGCCCACCCAGTAATTAGGAGTGGTTTTACTGAGTCATGCTCACCTTTTCCTCCCGTTCTATAAAAGTTGGCATCAGGTAATAAAAAGATATTTTAGAAAAGAAAGGAAAGAAGAAGAAGACCTTAGAACCAAGTTTAAGACTAGATGCTACCCCCTCCCTGACTTTGTGACCTTGGGTATGACCTGCAGCCTTCACCCATGTTGGAGGAGTGCATGAAACAGTGTCTTAGTGATTTTTAAACTGAGAAGCACTGTGCATTCTTATGTGTTATTATTAAGATGGCCAAGAATGGCAATAGCAAGGAAACTGTATTAAAATAATTATAATAATAGGTCACCTTTTTTAGGAGGCTTTGAGGATATATCATGGGCCTGGCACTGGTCCAAGTGCTTGATATGCATTGACTCATTCAATGTTCATAACAGCCCTTCAAAGCAGGTGCTAGCGTGGTAAACAGCAACTGGAAGCCCAGGGAATGCTCCACCCAGCAGGCACAGAGAGGGTGAATAAGTTGCCCAAGATCACAGAGCTAGAAAGTGGCAGAGCCAGAATTCAAGCCCAGACATTCTGAACCAGAGTCCACACTTGGACTGCTGCAAACCACCCCTTGCCTAGAGCTGGAGGTGACAACTGGCCCACAGGCCTAAGCAATCAACTGCATTCTCTGCCTCTGCTTTTCCACTACAGGGGCAGGCATCCCTCTAGGCCCTAGAGTCTAGGGCATCACAAGGATATTATTATGTGGGGTAGTTACAAAAATGGCCAATTTTTTGCCCAGCCAGCATGGCTCAGTGGTTGAGTGTCAGCCCATGAATCAGGAGGTTCATGGTCAGGGCACATGCCCGGGTTTCGGGCTTCATTCCCAGTAAGGGGTGTGTAGGAGGCAGCCAATCGATGTTTCTCTTTCATTGATGTTTCTGTCTCTCTAACCCTCTCCCTTCCTCTCTCTAAAACAATAAAAATATATATTTTTTTAAAAAATGGCCAATTTTAACTAGATAACTGAGATGGAGAGAGAGGGTGGGGGGAGTTGTGTGAATAGGTAGGTCGTTGAGGTATCAGGTAGAAATAGTCAGTCACTGGGCTGGCAAATGCAGCAGCCCAATCTGCCATCATCTCTTTCCCCCGCCTCCCACCCCTCCCACCTCACCCTCCGCCCCAAGAGGGACTGTCATTCAGGATAATTTACCTCTGATTCCTATATCTGTTTATCTGGTCACCCGCAGGACCTAAGAGGATGGAGATACAGGGTCGGTCAGATTCGTTAAGGGCAAGCAGGGAAGCATGGGCACCCGGCAGTCCAGGCAGGGCCCCATGGGGGCCAGCATGTCTGCTGGTGGGCAGCTCTGTGATCTGAAGAAGGCCTGTGTGAAACACGATGAGGTCAGGGGTGGCAGTGGGCAGAACAAGAGCCCTAAGAGTGCCTGTGTCCTCTCCAGAGTCTTCTATCTATCAGATCTTAGGAATACCATCTGTGTGACTCGGCGACAAGAGCTGGTGGATTGTGCAGGGGCTGCGTCCTGTGTGGACAGAGGACTGTGGGATGCTCTGTGGGAAGTACCATGGAGAAAGTCCCTCTCTCTTCAAGCTAGGGATAACACTCCCAGTCTGTCTCTCTGCACAAGGGCGTCACCAGCCACAACGGAGACAGATGTTGTAAGGAGCATCTGGAAGTCCAGGGAAGCCCAGCTCTGGCCAGCAAATGCTCTGGACCAGGGGCATGGCATTGCTGCCTTGCCAGACCACACCTTGCCGGCTACCCTTAAGCCTGAAGGACAGGTTAGAGGAGCAACCACATCAGCAACGCATGGCCCACGTGGAACATCACCTTGCTTGGATCCCAAAGTGAAGGGAGCGGAAACCAGGGTCTGGAGCCTTTGCAACTTCCAGCAACTTGATCTCACCAAAGAGCAGTGTTACCTAGAAGACGTGATTCCAGGCCCCAGGCAGCTCACAGCCTAGGCCAGATTGGCAACTATTTCAGCAGGAGGTCAGCAAAGCGGATGCCAACATAAAGGAACCTCCGCTGTGGCTCTGTGGGGTCCACGTTTGCTCTGTGGTATTTTCTGATGCTGTGTATAGAAAAGAGTGTCCCAGGGTGTCGCCAGTGCAGGCCTGCAGCTAGCAAGCAGCTGACGGGGCCCGGGGGGGGGGGGGGGGCATGTGGAAAGGGGTGTGGAGGCTGTGGTGAGGCAGGTGAGGCAGGCACATGCAGGAAGAGCTGGGAAATACTCCCAGGTCTTCAGGGCACCATGAGGCTGCATGTCTGCAGCAGTGCGAGGACCACAGCAGAGCAGAGACACTGCTAAGAATTCAAGCAGGGCTCACGTCCCAGCGGCCAGGACCTGTGTGAAGCGGGGAAAGCAGCTCACCCTCAGAGCTGCCTGTGACTCATGCCTGAAATCAACACAATAACCTAACCCGGACCCTAACCCAGACCCAGCCTTCCTTCGGACTGGGTGATGAACCAGTATCTGGATCATGTGGTGACTGAGCAGAGGATGTGTGTGCTATAAGCTGGTGTATAGGGAATGCTCACTCATTCCCGGGACCTGAGCCTGTCCCTGCCCAGACCACCGAGCTCTGTGTATTCTGTTAGAGTGATCTCCGACCAGTAACCAACAGTCTGGCTTTACCAGGGAGAGACACTACAGAGGGAGGGTGAACTTCAGTGCCAGCTTCTTGGGAGAGCCTCAACCTCAGGGGAGGCAGCCTGGTGGGCGGTGTGCAGGGAACTAAGCCCAAGAAGTTCTGAGCATCTTTCTCTGTGCCTTTGACTCTTCCTTAATCTCAGGAATGAACCTGAAGGAGAAATGGGGGACAAGGAGGGTAAGGTGGGCTCCGGGGGCCACCAGAGATTGGCATCAAGCATCTGGGGGCTGTGATCTGCAGAGGCTCAGTGGCCCTAGGGAGTCTCCGCCCTGAGTGTGCCCTGTGCGGACGCCTGAGCCGGGGCGAGGGAGGGGAGTCCTGGGCAAATGCACGAAGGCTAAGGAGGGAGACCAAGGGAAGGAATGCCAGTGTCAGCATCTTAAGGACCCGCCCTCCTTGTCTCATAACACCTTCACCTCCCACACAGCACAGCACAAAATGTTATAAATGTGCCCCTTCAAGGAAATTGGCAAATCGATGGGAATGGGGAGATGAGAGGGTGAAGGCGGGGGAAGACTAGAGCTTATGTACATAACAACATAATTCCTGTAAATGACAGAGCAAGATGAAAGAGGCCGTCAGGCAGCTGTGTGCATTGGTGTGGCCTCCATCCTCAGGGAACGAGGTCTTGGGGTGGGGCTCTGGCCTTACTTCTCTCTGCAGCCCCAGTGCCCAGCCAAGGCACTGGAACACACTAGGCATCAATAGCAAACTGAGGAAGGTCTACTTATGAACTATAATGCCTATGACTCCACCTAAAAATATATCTCCTGAAAGGATAGAAAATGTATAGCACGCCTGCAAAAGTTAAGGACTTTATGTAAATATTTTGTCTAATCCTTCTAAGAATCATGAAAGTGGTGATGACCCCCATTTTAATAGATGAGGAAACTGTTAAGTCACTACGTCCAACCAGGCTCATTTAGGGGAGGGGGGAGAGTATACACATGTGTATGTCTATACTAGTGGCCTTTTTGTTGCCCTCAGGTCACATGCGAGAAGTCACCATCACTTCTGTCATTTCACTAACTGGTTGTAAGTTGTTAGACAAATGATCTCCCCTCTCTGTGGACCTCAGGGCTGTTTTTGGTGTGTGTGTGTGTGTGTGTGTGTGCGTGTGTGTGTGTGTGTGTGTGTGTGTGTGTAATCCGTAAAATGGTGGAGGCCAGGTACATCAGGATGGAGCTGGAAGCAATATCAGATACATGGTTTCCCAATCAACACCAACCTCATAATATGATTCTCTATAAGATTTCACCTAATTTTTATACAAATCACATTTCTCATTTCCAAAACCAGATTTTCGAAAGCCGTCATCCAAATCAAGCCCCCAGCTATATTCCCTGGCTTTGCATCCATGCCTTCATTTATAACCAAGGCTGCCCAACTCCAGCTTATAGTTAGCTGGTCAGGGCTCACTGCCTTCCCACCCTGAGGACAGACATAAACATCAGGAAAGGAATGGAAAAAGGGAGCAGCGGGGCACATTAGAGCTGGGAGGCACCTCAGGGACCATCTACAATCCCCTCATTTTACACGTGAGGAGTCAGGGTTCTGGGGTTGTTGAGAGACTTTCCACAGCTCCACCAGCAAGGACACCACCCTAATATTTGCTTCGAGGCATTTACAGACTAACCACGGATCATGATTTCACGGAAATTAGATGGATCAACAGGCAGCAGGAATTGAATATAGAGGGCTACAGTCATGGGGCTGTTGGGAAGAGAAATGCTCAGAGTGATTGAAGAATGCTTCCTGAAATAAATGTGTTGTGAAACAGGCATTCAAGTGTGTGACGAATGTGGAGAACTTTGCTTCAAGACTTTGAAGCAGAAACATGTCTCAGAGTTCGTGGCTAGTAGTCTCTGCCAATATCTGAGCTCTCCTTCCTTAGAAATAGATTTCCTGATTTTTCACTGGGTGCATGAACACCCAGAATGGGAACTACGTTTTCCAGCCTCCCTTGCAGGTAAGTATGGCCAAGTGACTAAGTTTGGCCAATGAAATGTGTTGTGTACAGCTTCCTGGAAGTGTCAGTGAAGGAATGACCATGCCCTTCTCTCTTCCTCTTTCTGCCAACTCTAGTGCAGATATGATGGTTGGATCCTGAGCAGACATCCTGGACCAGGAGGTGGCATACTAGTGTTGACAGAGCAGCCAGTTTTAGGTGGCCCACTCCCCACCCCCAACTTCCTTACATTAGAACTTCTATCTTGTTTAAGTCACTTAAATTTGTCCTTTTTTTTTCCTCCAACTGAATCTAATTCTAGTTAGTGCAGAAGTGAAAGAGGAATAACTACAGAAGCCCCTAATGAAATCCAGAGACAGGGAAGCTGACTTGCAGAGTTAAAGTGAATCGAGAAGAGTTCTGACACTGACATTCTGGTGGACCTAGTAGATGTTCTGGATGGACCAGTGATTCTCATACTTCGTGCATCAGAATCACCGGGAGAGCTTCTCAAATCACATTGCTGGGCCCATCCCAGAGTTTCTGACTCAGCTAGCATGGAAGCTGGGGCCTGACAATTTTCATGTCTAATGAGTTACTGGGATATGGAGGCTTCTGGTTGGATTCTCACATTGAGAATCGTTGTTCTAGATTTTTCAAAGATACTCACCCGAACTCAGTTGTCTTGGGTTAGTCTCAGCTTTGCTCCTCTAACAAGGAGATGTGATTATTTCAGCTGCTATCAAAGACCAGGGAATGTGGAGAGGCAGGAGAGGGTCTGAACAGCTTGGGCAAACTGAGCATCCAGCAAAAAAGATTTGTGATGCAAATGACTTGCTGGTGTTCAGCTGGGAGCAGAAGGGATTTCAATAGGGCGAGCCAAATCGAATTCATTACCTGACAATTAGCTCTGAATTAATGCAAGACTGTGCCTCCAAATGTGCTCTAAGGAAGAGAGTCCCTGACAGCTTGAGATGGGCTGGATTGGAAACCTCAATCTTAGCTGGGTGCAGAGAGGGCTTTCCCCCAGTTTGCCAGTGTCCTGGTACTCTGAGCTCAGAGAATGGTCAGCGCCCCACTGAGGCCCTTTGCAATCTCCCTCTCTCCAGATTTAGCCCAGATTAACCCAATTCAACCCCACCCAGAATGGACTTGGTCTCCCAATGCCCTTGCACCTCCAGGCCTGCACACAAGCTGCTGTTTCTACAGCAATGAGATGCTGCAGAGTGCAGCTCATTATGTTTTACAGGATCAAACTGTTAGCACTGTGTGAGTGTATTTTGACTATATTTGACCTCCTCTATAGAAGTCATAAATCTCTGGAGAAGAGAAATAATTTTCCCTCTTTCTTTAGTAAATCCTCTCCCCATCTTTTTTCTTCATTCCCCTCCCCTCCTCTTCCGCCTCTTCCTCTGCTATTTTCCCATGGACCCCCTGATACAGTGCACACAGGACTATGACCATAATAAATGATGACCAGTGAATTCAGCATCCTTGGGGCTTCATTTATTTATTCATTAAACATGTGCCAGGATACAGGTTGTGATGGCCTCTGACCACATAAGACTCATAGCCTAAGTCTGAGACATGCAAGCAAGGAATTAAAAAAGCAGAAAGGTATGCCCTGTGGTCCAAATGGCCCCCTACATACACGGAGTGGAGCACAGGGCACTTTGCAGACCAGTGTCTGCCAGTTGAGAAGTCCTGTTAGCATTCCAGCTCACAGTGACACCCTTCCCTTTCCCAGTGCAATCCTCCGCCAAGCCATCTGCCCACAGCTCCCACCCCCTGCCGAGGGCACAGACAGGCCACTGTCCAAGGGCATTGTTCTGAGCCCTGTGTGACTCCAAATCCTCGGGATTATTGACTCTGAAGTTGAGGCAAACAAGGGAAGGAGAGCAACAGGGGACAGGAGTGCCAGGGAGCTGGTTGGGCCCCTCCTCCCTTTCGCCGCCCCAGCCCAAATGCCTGTCCAAAGCCCCTTCCAGTGAGGATTTACTTCCCAATGTGGCAAGTTTAGCCACATGTTTGCAGCCCTGATAGAACTCACTTAAAATATTGATTTGGTTTTGACAAATGAGCCCTATTTTTTCTCCTCTTGTTTGAAAGATGTTGAGCTGTCAGACAAAGGAAGGAGAACCAAGCCTATTTCCACCCACAGGTCATGCTCTTTCCAAAAAAAATAATTGTCTTAGACAGTTTGTGATATGAATTTGGATTTAAAAACACTAAGATACCAAATTACACATGTATATTGCTTCACAAAATGCTTTAACTTCCATGCCATTTGTTCTTATTTTAAATTTTATCAAATTCTTAACTTTATTGAGGAATAACTGACACATATAATTGTATATATTTAGTGTACGATGTAATCATTTGATATGCACATGCATTATGCAATGATTAACGCATCCATCGACATGGTTAACTATTTATTGTGTGTTTGTGGTGAGAATTCTTCAAATCTGCTCTCAGCAACTTTCAAGTAGATAATATGGGTCATAAGCTCTGGTTGCCATGCTCAATATTAGGCCTCAGGACTGCTTCTTCTAACAGAAAGTTTGTACCTTTGACCTACATCACCCCACTACCCCCACCCCTACCCCTGGCTGCCACCATTTTATTTTCTGTGCCTATGAAACCAACTTTATTTATTTATTTTTTTAGAATCCACATATAAGTGACACCATGCAGGATCTGTCTTTCTCTGTGCATGACCTTACTAGACACCCTGATCATTCTCAGAGCACAATTTACTTGTGCCAGGTGAGAGAAGGGCAGCAGAACCCAGGCCTCCTTACCACCTGCAGCAGAGTACATGCGACATGGGCTCAGAAAACATGTGTGCACGACAGCCTCACCTTCCACCACCTCCACCACCGCTGTCATCACGCCAGTTTGAAACCCTGGATCAGAGCTGTCAAGGAGAATAAAAATATCAGGACAACATGACGTACTCAGGATAGCACCCATGCCAGGCAGTGTTCTCCCGAGACACAGAACCGATACAGGCGAGTGTGTGTGTGTGTGTGTGTGTGTGTGTGTGTGTGTGTGTGTAAATAAATACACATATTTTTCTTAATATATATATATATTATAAATAGATAAAGACTATTAAGGAATTGGCTAATGTGTGTGGGATCAGTAGGTGTAAAATCTGTGACGCAGCCTGGAAATCCAGGCAGGATCTGGTGCTACAGTCTTGAGAAGGAATTTCTTCTTCTCCCGGAAACCTGTTTTACCCATAAGGTCTTCAACAGATTGGGTGAGGCCCACATACATTACTGAGGGCAATCTCTTTTGCTTAAACTCAGTGGATCATATTATTACCACATTTACAAGTACCTTCACAACAACATCCTAGGTCATGTTTTTCTAATAACTGGGCATGTAGCCTTGTCAAGACAAGACATAAACTATCACATTGTCTAAAATTCTCTGTCATCTTAGAGGTGTGAGTTCGAAGGGCTTTTGGGAGACTAAAGCACCTCTTTTTATCAGAAACACAGAGATGGAATAAAAAGAGAGGAAACCACTTTCTGTCATTCAGGGGGAGGGTAACTACTTACATCCATTGTGCCAGAAATTTGGCAAGCATGTTCCTGTCAGGCAGGGTGGTCAGGGTAAAACTACCCCCCACCCCCAATAGCAGTGGCCCCTGCAGCCGCCCAAGGGTGCCCTCATAGAGACATAGAGAAGATAGGGAAAAACACTTGCCACCAAATAGGCTCAAAGACCCCACAATCTTCTTACCGCCCAGTCACCTTCACATCCTGGCGCACCAATGAGCAATGTACCCACACTTACACTCACCCTCCCGTGAAGCAGTCACCCCAGGATTGATTTTCTTGATTAACTTCTCACATTTGATAAATAACACCTGCCTTGGTCTAGTGCTTTCCTCTGACTCTGTTTATTAACAACATTCGAGATTTTTCTTTTCCCATGATGAGTACTAAAGGCACAAAATTCAAACTAATCATGCTGAGAGGAGGTCTCCAGCCATCTGTGGCTTTGAGCCAGGCAGTGACATTTTATTTGTCAAGGGCTGACCAGGGCAGCACAGCTTTAATGGAAAGAGTTTTGGTTCTGGAGTCAGACCCGGGGGTCATCCTGGTGCTGCCCTGGCCTCTGAGTGGCCTTGAGCAGGTACAGAACCCCATGAGCCTTAGCATGAGGATCACCTGAAAAGAGGGGTTTCCTACCTATAAAATGATGGCTGAGAAGTCAACAGTATGGAAAAGCACCTTTAAAGTGTCAAGTGCTACATGAATCCTTATTGAGCCACCTCTCCTAAATCCCTTCTGAGCCTTGTCACCCACACTGCCTCAGCAGCCCTGTTGTGGGGCCTGCTCTGGTAACTACTGCTGGGCACAAACCACCCCAAAGGCAGTGCCATTACAAACAACCATTTCATTATGCTCAAGGAGTCTGTCCATCAGGAATTCAAAAGGGGCACAGCCAAAGTGGCTTTCTGTGCTACATGATGTCTGAAGCCTCCGCTGGAAAGAGGCAAAGACGGGAGTCATGGGGACTCAATGCCTGGGCACTGGAGTCATCTGAGGGCCTGTTCACTCACGCGTGGCTGCTGGCCAGGGCACCCACACATGGTCTCTCCTCAGGACTGCTTGGGCTTCCTCACAGCCTGGTGGCTGGGTTCCTGCAGCAAGTGTCCCAAGGGAGCCAGGTGAAAACTGTGTTGCCTTTTATGACCTAGCCTCCAGGGACACATAGCATCACTTAGCTGTAATCACATGTCCACTCAGATTCATGAGGAAGGAACACATTAAATTATTTAATTTAATAATATTAAATAAGGAAGGATTAAAATATTTCAAAATATTTCAACTGAATGTATAGGCACTTAGCAAATGCTAATTTACAGATGGAAAGTTCTGTTGTAAGAATAGTATGTGGGTGAGGGACACTGTTGTGGCCATTTTTTGAAAAGTCAATCTGCCAGAGGGTCTGAGTCGCTAGGTGGATGAACGAGCTGGCCAGGTAGAATTCTGGGCCAGGATAGAACTTGGCAGGTGTTGTCCCCCTCTATTACTGGCTCCAGGGGTCCACTAAGTCCAGCACAAACTGTACCCATTTTAGGAAACCTGACTAGCGCAAGGCTCACCAAGAGTGTCCTGAGGAGAGGGAGGGGCAGACTGCACATCCACCCTGTCCTTCGTCCCCTGACCCCTCCGCCTCCGCTGAGGCCTGAGCTAGTTTGGCACTTACACCTCCCCATTTTCCAGAGTGACCCCAGCTTCCGGTCCACGGGCAATGCTCCCCAGGACCACGCCTTCGAGGTATTTGTGGTACACCTGCACTACTCCAAGGCCAGCATAGGCATTACTTGGGAACTTCCTAGAGATACAGACTCTCTGGCCCCACCCTAGACCTTTGTGATCAGAACCTTCTAGCACCATCTCCAACCCCACCACCAGCCCCAGGCCTTCACCACCCTATCATCTGTGACCATGGGTTAAGCATATATGCATAAAAGTTCTTTGGTTGATCTTTTCCCACCCACCCACCCCTGCCTTCCCTCTGAGATTTGACAGTCTATTCCATGCTTCCATATCTCTGGGTCTATTTTGTTCAACTGTTTATTTTGTTCAATAGATTCCGCATGGGAATGAGATCTGTGATACTTGTCTTTCTCTGACAGGCTTATTTCGCTTAGTATAATACTCTCCAGGTCTCTCCATGCTGTTTCAAAGGGTAAGAGACCCTTCTTTTTTACTGCTGCATAGTATTCCATGGTGTAAATGTACCACAGCTTTTTTTACCCACTCCTCTACTGATGGGCGCCTGGGCTGTTTCCAGATCTTAGCTATTGTAAGTTGCGGGAAGTCGGTGAAGTTTAACTCCAAGGGCCTAACACAGCCGTGAATCCCGTGCCTACCCCAGGCGTCGCCTCTCCTGCAGGCTCCCCTTGCCTTGGGGTCCGTGAGGAGACAGTAGGTAGGGTGTCCTGGGCTCGAGGTGAGCACTGCAAGAAAAGGGCAAGACCAACGCATAAGGCGGAGGGATTCGGGAAGCCTGCTCTCTGTCGGAGATGGTATTAATTTTTCTAATGACACTTTTAATCACCCACTTACAGGAGTGCGGACGGGGACCTTTGTTGCCCTTTAGACTCTGGAAATTAGATCAGTTCCCTCCACAATTTACTTGTGCTAGGAAACCCGACTCCCCTGGCAGCGAGGGGCCCTGCCAGGCCAGGGGGCTGAGAGAGGACTCACAGACCACAGAACTGGGCATGGTCCCTACACCAGCCACCGAGCTCCTTCCACAGGCTCCAGGTGTGCGTGTCCGGGTGCGGGGACCTGTAAAGTAAAAATCATGCATCAGTGTGATCCTAGAAAGCAGGAGAGCTGGTAAAAAATGTTACCAGAATACTAAAATATTCAGAACCTCTAAGCCTCTATTTAAAATGTACACCAGAATGATCTCATCCTTCCCCACACTACACGCTTTCAAGGGAAGTAAAAAAAAACCTAAGTAAAGATTAAGAGGAGAAAGCTCAGTTCTTACTCTATCAGCACCGAGGCTCCAAGGTCTTCCTTAGATCTAACTCGAAGCCTCACTGCTCTAAGTTCCCTGCTACTGACTGCCCAGCACCAGCAGCACAGAGCTAGCCCCCAGCACATTGTGTGTGTGTGTGGTGGAGGGGGGGCGGGGGGCGCACCTCTGAAAGACTAGCCCTCCAGGAGGCAGGAAGGCATCTCTCCACATCCTCCCCTACCCAGGGAGGTCTGAGTCTGTAGGGTCAGATGGCCCAGATGCTTGAAAGGTCTTGCTAAGCACCACCGGCCTCCTTCCCAGCTGAGAGTCCAGACAATCACCAGGCTCAAACTGCACTCAGAGATGGACACAACACTGTGGGGAGATTTGACTTCTTTCCCAAAGGAAATTGGCATTGAGGTTACTCAGTGAGGTAGAAATAAAACCCAGAGAAATATTGAACCATGGAGATTAGGGACTTTCTAGAAGAAATCTGTTATGGAAAATGGCTGCTGCTGCTGCTGTGCTGACTGCTGGGCCGACCAAGCTTCAGTCCCTCTCTGGACCTTGGCCTTGCTGTCAGCATCTCACCGGCCTGTCCATCAGCTGCCTGCACAGTTTAGAGAATGAAATCGATGCCATTCTACAGACACAGTCTTGGATTAAAATATTTCAGAACATTTCAACTGAACATGCAGGCACTGCACAAATGCTAACAGTGGTGATTCTCTCACAGCAGAGCCGTCAGAACTGGGTGTCCGGGAAGCGGGGACACAGAGGTCCACGCTGGGTCTTCTGTGGCTCACCGTGGGGCTGAGGCCAAGTCCCTTCCTCGGAGCAGGCCCTGAGAGGAATCCATCATCCCCGCCTCCCACCTGATGGAGACATGCCAGAGACAAACGGATAAAGAGTGTTTGGAAGTGAGAAGATGCTGACAGCTGATCACACCTCGGTGGCAGATGCCCCGCGGGGGAGCCAGGCCTCCTCCACTCCATCTGCCCAGCCACGGCCTGGCCTGCGTAATCTGGTTGATACAGATGAGCTGTGCAAGCGCCAGATCTCCTGGCGAGCCTTAGGGAAGCCCATCCAGGGGGGAGGCTTTGCTCTTGGCCCTCACAGTGGTGGGCCTGGCTTTGAACTAAAAAGCCAAGGTCAAGGGATCTCTGGTAGTGGGGCGGGGTCTCTGGCATTCCATCTACCTCTAGGAAGGATTTGGAAGGCCTGCTAAACTTTCATCCCAGACTGTGGGCTGATCATGGACTAAAATGTGAATGGGCCAAGTGGACTGGCCAAGGGGTCAGTATCTCTGACCAGGTGTGTCAGTAGGGCTGCCCAGGTCCCCCTACTGCCTCACCCAGAACTGCCTCCACCTTCCCACAATTTCTTCCTCACTTGCTGATAATAGCTTCACTGTTCAGCATCTCAGTTCCTCTGGGGACTGCCATCCAACTTCCCAGCACCAGCAGTCATCAAACCCACCTATCCACATGGAAGTGCCTAGAGGAGAGCCTCCTCCTCCTTCTATGAGCTTCCGTCAGGGGCAGAGCAGAGGAAGAGAGGACGGGGTAGGGAGCTTGCACCATAGGGACCCAGCATTGAGGTGGTTGGGAGAAAAGAGGGAGGTGTTCACATCCAAACCAAGGAGGTGGTGCCGCGGACAGATGGGGCCTTGCAAGGTGACGCCTGGTCCCCACAGATGCAGCTGGGTCCTGCCTGAGGCCCCAGTTCCTGGGGACCACGTGAGAGGTGCCATTCCATATGATGTGTGTCATTCACGATTGTACACACAGGGCTGTGCGTGGGGTGATGCGAGAGGAAGTTCACACTGCCCAGGACAAGAGTTCCCATCCAGGATGCGCCCACGGCCGTTTCCAGAACCCTCGGCCTCCTGCCTGGCTGCCCACACTCCCCGGTTGCACCAGCTCTGAGTTCTCCCCACCTCCTGATGAAACACCCGTACCTTGTCCAGCTCGATGTTGGCGCCTCGGTTTTCCTCTGTAGCTCTCCTCGGGGACTTCCTTTCGGGGCCTGGTAGAGCAAGCGCGTGTGCAATAAACGGAATCACTTAGCAGCAGCTGGCGAGTGTTTCCAATGAGTTGGAAAATCAGGAGGAATGTATCATGAAATATGGTGCTCACACCGCAGCTCGGATGTGCTGGCTAAGTGCTTTGTGATTAGGTCTGCCTCTACACATCCCCCCTCCGTCCCCTTCTCCACCCTCCCTCTCTCCTTCCCCAGAGTTTTTAAAGTTAAAATCTGCCTAAGTATTTTATTAATATGTTGTAAGAGACGCTTCTTCAAATAAATGGTTGTTTGCCTTAGGGCTCAATGTGATCTTTTGCGGAGAGCAGGGTGTGTTGGCTTATACATGTGCATGAGTTTCTGAGTGCGTCCCTGTGTGTGTAGGTGTCGAATAAATATTTACTGATGATGCCTATCCATACAGGTGTCATTGCACTTGTGTGTGTATTTGTACTTATCACACACACACACACACCAGGCCTCCAGAGTTATATGGACTCTACTTTTAGTTTCTGAATGTCTTGAGCATCTATACTGTCTAGATGCATGGACAGAGAGGGCACTGAGATTGCTGCCAAGATGTATTTTTCTAATTGACCACAACCCCCCTACACACACACACACACACACACACACACAGAGTCTTGGGACTTGCAGCACAGGAAGGCCAAGTCTCCAGAGTCAGCTGCCCCTCTCTGAGCAGGTACAAAATAATCCAGTGCCTCCTTTCTTCCCTCTTTTCACTCCTTCCTCTCCTGTGCTCCTCCTAAACTGTGTCTCTTGCTTCCCAGCCTTGCCTTCATTTCCCCTTCTCCAAAGAGCCAGATGTCAGACATGCTTGACAAGGATGCACAGAGCACAAACATCAGAGCCCAGACTCTCAACATGGATAAGCAAATTGAGGCTCACATGCCGAGAGATTTCTCCTGCATGCCCAAGTTGGAGCCCGGACTTTCCCAGCCTGTTCCACAACCCTGCTCTCGGTGGAGGAATAACAGTTCTTGAGTCTTTTCCTCCACCTCAAGCCCCACCCACGTTAGAGAGTCAGGATAACGTGAGTGCAGCCAGAAAATATCACCAGTGAGTGAAATTATTCTAACATCCCACCTTGGCTAACAGTCAACCAACCAACTGCTCTCTAGGATGTAAGGACTTCGCAAGGATGCCTTTTCCAAAGAGCAGAAGGCAGGGAACTGAGACCCAGGAGCAATGATCCTCTGCTCTTGGACCTCCTGTATGACTCAGCAGGGGCAACCTTGGTCCCCACATGCCCTCAGTTCTGGCATGTGGCCATCAGCATGCTGGTGCCAACCTGCATAACCCCCAGGGAGAAATGACGGGAAGGTGCTGGCAGAGATTCCCAGGTTTTAGCCCAGGAAGGGGTAGGAGAGATGATCCTCTAACTCAGTTCCTCGGGTTACACAGGATCTTCGCACACACAGAGGCTCAATGGCCCACCCTGGGTCACACATCAGGTCCACTGCTCTGCATTCCTAGGACAACCTTCTGTTTCCAATCCTTTCATCCATTCTCCCACTTAGAGTTGGTCCTGCGACACTTCTATGAGGACAGTGCTGGGGAGGTCATGGGTTTGACCTGCTCTCAGATGAGGACACTGATTCTAGATGACTCACCCATCTGGCGAGTGGCATCCCCATCAGCCCAGCTTAGCCATCTCTCTTCTATTGCCGCACCCCATCATTTCTCTGCTTCCCTGGAGACAGAGCTACATGGCTGGATGCAGGAAGGAAGTGGGATCTGGGACACGAAGGTGTGCCCCAGCTCTTCAGTCTGCCTGAAACCCCATCCAAAACACTGCTCTCCCTCCCTCCCTAGCCAGCACCCAGACAGGGATGACTAGGGAAGGGGCTGCTGAGGATAGTTCTTCTCCAAAGGCAGGAACGCCCTCTGCTGTTACAACGGTGAATTGCAGGGCCCCAGCCCAAGTTCAGAGATTGTCCTTTGAGTCTGTCAGGCAGCAGATCTATGTCCTATCAAGAGGAAGGATTTACAGAAAAGGGCCAATGGCAGTGGAACCAGAACCCTTCCTTTTATCAGGTGTCAGATCTGAGTCTACCCTCTGGGGACTTTAATGGGGAGGGTGTGGGACCCAGGAGGAGAAAGAGTAGGGGCTGACTTAATTATTTGCTAGGGAAATCCTTTCTTTTTGGACTTAGGGTGAATGTCAAGTCCCCACCCTTTCTCCCCTTTGTCCTCTCACCTCAAAGACCAGGCTGTGCTGATGGAGTGAATGGTCCAAAAGGAGCCTGGAGAGCCAGGGCATCTGTGGAGATCATAGCCACCCCTCCAGCCTAAACATTAAAAGTGTTGCTTTTGGCAACATTGAGCCTGTGTCAAAGCATAGAGTAGCAACAGGAAGAGCTCAGGATCGGTGGGATCTGGTTTGGTCTCCACCGCTACTACTAACATTTGACTAGCCACGTCTCTCTGTGCCTCAGTTTTCTCACTACAAAATGGGCCTTACCATATGCTGCCTTACAATTCAGAAGGTTGTCTGGAAAGTTCATTTAAGGGACGGATATGCTGCCGCACTAGTGAATGGTACTGATGCTACCCTGCTCAGGTTTCTCTCCCATGACACGGGCCCATCATGGCAGGAAGATGTGGACAGAGGCAAGGCCAGCTTCCCTTGGCCTCTTCCCTGCCTGGATCCTGTCTCTGGACAATTCATCTTGGCTCTTGACAATGTCACCAGACTCCCCCGTTAAGACAAGGCATTTCTAAGGTTGTATAAGTACAAATGCTCTGTGGGGCAGCACCGTCTGTGAAACCCAGGTGATCCCCTCCACTGTCAGCCTCCTGGCAGGCAGGGCTGAGAGCCAGGGACACAGCCCAGAGCAGGCTGGGGAGGGTATGGAAGGATGGGGGAAGGGCACTGCTGCTCCAAGAAGGAGGGAAAGAGCAGGCTCACAGTCCCTGGGACAGCAGGAGGTCCCCAGGATAGGGGCATGGAGGGAGGTGGGATGGGGAGGGACAGCTTTCTTGGAGTTTAGGATTTTGGAGGGCCAGCTCTGAGTTGACTTTACCTGGCAGAGAGCTCAAGAGCACTGGCCTGGGGATAACTGGTGGTGAGGCGCCATTTCCTCTGTCCCTGGTGTGGGGGATGTCTACTGAATCTCGCTGACCTGTCTGTACATTGGAGTGGTTGCCCTAGCCCAGTGCAGGTAAACTGCTTCCCCAGGAAGCAGCACCCAGGAAGCGTGCCACAATTACTACTGTTATGATTATTGTTGTGATCATCATTGTCATATCAGTCTCAGCCTCCTCGTTTTCTTCATGATGTTCCCTTACTTGAATTTCAATTTCCTCATAAAAAAAATAAATAAAAATAAATGAGGAGGATCTCTGTCCCTCCTTAGATATAGGGTTGCAGTGGGAAGAGGGAGAGCGGTACCCCAGGTGCATCTGTGGGGGAAGGCTCCAGAGGGACCCCGAATGCTATTATTGAAGGCTAAATGTTCCTTGGCGAACAGCCGCTGTAGCCATCTTTGCATCCACTTGATGTGAGTGGGCACCTTGCTGTAATGTCCCAATGCTGCCATCAGGGCAGAGAAGGTTGAGCTATTTGTAACCATGAGACGCATGAGCAGCATCAAGATCAAATGGTGGAGGGAAGTGCTCAGGCTTACCTGAGAAAACAGGGCTATTTGCTTTGAACATGACTGGAATTGATCCATAGCCAGCTGCCTCAGACACGCTGCCCAGGGCTGCCTCGGGGGATGAGGGGGAGACAGGGCTAGGGGGGAGGACAGAGACAACAGAAAGAGAGCACGCATTCCTGGTTGGACTCCACACAGAGAGAGAGTGGAGTAGTGACTCCCAGGCCAGTGTCATTGTGGATTCTGAAAGTCCTGACTCCCGCCTGCTGCTCTGAGAATACCACCTGCCCTCCGAAAAGCCCCTAGACACCCTCAGCTCTCAACTGAGCACCTCCTGCTTGGGCTCAAGCTGTTCTGGTGAGCATTTCAGGTCCAGAGGGCAGAGGACCCCAAGGCAGCAGGTCTCCAAGATTCAACTTGGGGTGATGCCCTAGCCTGGACTTGGGAGGTGGCAGGAGATGGAAAGAAGATAAGCAGGACAGAAACAGGTCGAGACCTGGTGATGTCCCCTCAAGACTTCACCACCTTTTATCTGCACTAAGCACCCTCCTACCAAATGGTCCTCCTGACTTGCTCCTTCAACGGCTCCTTGATGTCCATTTGCAATGGTTCCCAACACTGGGAGAGGGGCTGAGAAGAATACCATCTGGCCCAAACCACATTCCCCAAGGGATGACCAGAGACACCCATCTTCCTTGACATGTTCCTTCCAGGCCCTGGGAAAATCTCAGGCCCTCAATTGTGTCACCTGTAGAGTAAGAGTAGTTGTGGATCGATGCTCTCCGCGGACCCAACTCCTAATGTTCTAACCTTCTCAGTGAGGCTCCCCCTCCCGATACCATTCATAGCACACCCCCACTCACACTCGGTGTGGTCAGCTTCATTCCTCAGCCTCTTTCTCAACTTAGTGTCCTTTTGCCCTCCTGGCTAGCAAGGCCTGTACCTTTTGGCAATGAGATTCTGATGGTCACCTCCTTCTTCCCTTGCCCCACCCTACCACTCTACAAACTTCCTCCCAACTCATCCTCATCCTAGTTATAGCTTCAGTTCACTCTTTTTTTTTTTTTCATTGTGGCAAAATATACATAATATTTATAATTTTAACCATTGGCAAGTGTGTAAGTCAGTGGCATTAGGGACATTCACAATGTTTGTCATTTTCACTGGCTATATCCAAAAGTTGGTCATCATCCCCAAGATAAACTCTATACCCATTAAACAGTAACACCCCATACCCTCTGTCCAGTAACCACTATTCAACTTTATATTCAATGAAGTTGTCTATTTTAGGTGCCTCATACACACAGAATCATATAGTATCTGTCCTTCTGTGTCAGGCTTATTTCACTCAGCGTAATATTTTCAAGGTCCATCTATGTTGCAGCATGAGTCAGAATTTCTTTTCTCTTATGGCAGAATAAGATTTCCTTGTATGTGTAGAGCACATTTTTTTTATCCATTCACCTTTCCATGAACACTGGCTTGTTTCTACCTCTTGGCTAATGTGAATAATGCTGCTGGGAACATGGACACATAAATACCTGTTCTCAGTTCTCTTTGGTATACGGTGGGTCATAGGGTAACTCTCTGTGTAACTTTTTGAGCAGCCGACACAATGTTTTCCCCAGTAGCTTACATATTTTACATTCTCACCAGCAATGCATAAGGGTTCCCATTTCTCCACACCCTCGCCAACAGTAATTCTCCGTTTGTTATTTTAGCTATCTTGGTAGATGACAAGTGGTTTCATTTCACTCTTAACTTCCCTCAACACTCATGACACGTACTTTTGTCTGATAATAGTCCTGACCTCCTAGCACAGTAGGTGTAAGGAATGCAGTTGGAGACTGAAAGCAGGAACTGTATCTGCTGCCCTCAAGGTCACCATTCTCATCTGCACACACCACTGGGTGGTGACCAAGAGTGACTTGGGCGGGGGGGGGGGGGGGGGGGGGGAGGGGATAGGAGGGAGGGGATTTGCTGTTTTGGTCACACCTATCCACCTTAGACTAAAGTCCCAGAGTCCAGCTGTGTCCCTCCTGGTTGACAGAGCCTGGGATTCCAGAGGACTCCGGGACAGTTTTTAATGAACAGGAAGCAAAAGAAATAAAAAGGGATTAAACAAAGAGGAAGTTGGATGACCCTGAGACTAAAGGGCAGGACCCGAGTGAGAATGGGGAGTGGGAAGAGATTGGAGGAGGGAACTAGTCTCAGAACCAGTCCCCAGGGAGGCAGGTTCTGCAGGCCCCTCTCAGCACCTGATTCTGAGCCTCACGTACCTGAACTGGACAATTACGGGTTCTGTCACTGAGCCCCTGCCACTGAGCCCCACGTGGGCTCCAGTGGGCTGAGGGGCTGCCGCTTTTCTGGGGCTCCTGCTGGGTCAGAGGTAGCCTGGGGCAGCCACAAGAACCCAGCAGGACCCTGGCAAATGGGAGAATACATTTTTCCAGTACAGATGTTGCTCTGGGCATCTCCAAGGGAGCAGGTCACTGGGGCTCTCGAGAGATGCAGCTACTCCCCCAGAGAAAGGGCGTGGGAACAGGGCCACCGTGGAACCTGTGTGGTCCTGCTATGTCATCACTGGCTCCCTCTCTGCTGCTTCTTAATCCAAACAGCATGGGAAAGGCAGGAGAGGTGCTCAAAGCTCACTTATCCAAAGGGGGAGCGAGGGAAGAGCTGGACATTAGAGGACAGTGAGGGGGCAAGGTGTGGAACACGTGATCAAATATAGAATGGACTGTGCGGGTCTAAACCCAAACGCTCTCCCCTCTCCAGCTGCAGCTCTGCCTGCCTCCCCGTCTCTCTCCCACTTACTATCAAAGCAGAATTTATGAAGGGCTCGAGGCATTGGATATTCCTTTATTTCAATCTAACTTTCTGCAATCTCAAGTGAACAGCTTGGCTGCTTCTGCCTGTCAGGGAATTTAAATTGCAGATGGGCTGGGGAGCCAGCCGCCCAGCACAGCCCCTCTGTGTGCACCTCATTGCTTAGCAACTCGTCTGCGAGAACTTTCAGAAACAGCCGAGAAAGTTCCACTCTGGAAAGTGCCCTTGACCCAGGGCATCTCATAGGAAAGAGAAGAGTTTCCCAGGGAAGGGAGAGTGCCAGGTGAGAGTTATGCTCCTGTCACACAGGGCCAGCAACGCAGCCGGCCCGAGGTCAGCACTGCTCCCACCATCACCAGTCATGTGTCCTTTGGCATACAGAATTCTCACGGTTTTTCGACATTTCATTGTTTAGGAGGCTGCTTTCAAACCAAAAATGCTTCCTGTCTTTTCTATGTGCCCCTAACATCTCACACACCAACAGGGAGTAAAGAAAGACAGGAAGGAATAATGCCAACACACACACACACACACACACACACACACACACACATGGAGGCAAGTGTTTATGCTGCTAAAAGACAAACCACCCACAAAACCCTGCAGCAGTGACAAGGAGAGCAGACCCACCCAGTCCATTCCCATTGGGACCACCGTTCTCCACCATGCCTTCCGCCTGGATCAGAGTTGGTGTTAACTCAGTAAAGCATTTGCTACACTTTGCATCCTAGTCTGAAAGCAAAGACACCCCCACGCACTTCAGGCTATAATCCAGGCATACGCCTTCATGTCCATAACTGGCTTTGAGAATAAAATGTAAATAGTAGCCTAATGTGTCTGTTTGGCTAAGTCTGCACAAGTGGGTGTTCCATCAACTCTGAAGCATAGCATGCCCTCGTGGGAAGATGTTTCCACATCAGATATACCCATCTCAACCTGTGTCTCTACAAAAATGCATAGCTAAGGTATTTACGGGGTTCATTATGGGTTGAATCATTGTCTCCCCCCCCCCTCCCCAACACACACACACACCCTGAAAAAGGAAAGGTATGTTCTGAGCCTCCAGGACCTCATAGGTAACCTTGTTTGGAAATAGGGTCATTGCAGATATAATTAGTTAAGATGAGGGTATGTTAAAGTAGGGTGGCCAATATAGCTGATGTCCTTCAGAAGCTGGGACAGCCCTGTGAAGCCCAGGCCAGACCATGGGAAGATGGAGGCAGAGACTGGCGTCAGCAGGGAGCCACGGTCCCCAAAGATTGCTGGCTGACAAGCAGAGGCCAGAAGAGGCGAGGATGCTCCCCCCTGCAGGCGTCCAGGGAGCCCAGTCATTGATTTTTGTTTTAATTCACCCAATTTGCAGCCCTAGGAAATAATTCATTTCACCTTTGTTATTCTGTTGAAGGGGACAGAAAGGCCCACTTGCTGGCAGTGGCAGCTGAGTGTGACATAGAAATGCGTCTGCACAGGACAGAGTGGGGCCGTCTGGAGGCAGATGCTGGTGTGGGATTTGGGGGGTTGAAAACCTTTTGACCTGCAGCACAGACATGGGTGTTGACTTCTTGGCTAAATTGTTAGTTTTCATTAAAGTATACAGAATCTTTAAAAAATAATAATAAATGAGCAAGCAAAATAGAAACTGGCTCATAGACACAGAGAACAGACTGACAGTAGCCAGAGGGGAGGGGATTGAGGGGCTGAGTGAAAAGGTAAAGGGATTAAAGAGTACAAATTGGCAGTTACAAAACAGTCACGGGGATGTAAAGTACAGCATAGGGAATATAGTCAATAATACTGTAATAACTATGTGTGAGGCCTGGTGGGGACTGGAAGTATCAGGGGGAACACTTTGTAAAGTATATGATTATCTAAGCACTACGCTGTACACCTGAAACTAATACAAAATAAGATTGAATGCAAACTGTAATTGAAAAATAAAATTAAAAAGCAAACAAAAAAGAACAAAAGTTTGCTCAGTAGCTGATCTTGGCCCTAGAGCAGTGGTTCTCAACCTTTCTAATGCCGTGACCCTTTAATACAGTTCCTCATGTTGTGGTGACCCCCAACCATAAAATTATTTTCGTTGCTACTTCATAACTGTAATTTTGCTACTGTTATGAATCGTAATGTAAATATCTGTGTTTTCCAATGGTCTTAGGCAACCCTGCTAGCGGTTCTCAACCGCTGTTGAGAACCACTGCTGTAGAGCCTAAGACCATCGGAAAACACAGATATTTACATTACGATTCATAACAGTAGCAAAATTACAGTTATGAAGTAGCAACGAAAATAATTTTATGGTTGGGGGTCACCACAACATGAGGAACTGTATTAAAGGGTCACGGCATTAGAAAGGTTGAGAACCACTGCCCTAGAGTGTTCTGTGGGGAGCAGTGTTTTTTAGAGGGTCGAGGCCATGGAGGCTTCGGCACCCTTACCCTCATCGTTCTCAACCCATCTGACCCACCGCTGGCCACTTCTCAGAGGCTGCCTCCCAGGAGAGGAACATCTTCCAGGGCTGGCACCATGCCATATCCTTCCCTGGATCCCAAAGAATGGGTGAACTTAGTAGGTGCTCAATAAATGTGTGTTAAATCAATGGATGAGGCATCAAAATATAAAAACCATGATTTGCACAAAGATTCAGAGGAGTCACCAGTGGAGTTAGCCCTCAAACCCATTCATTTCTGAATTACTGCTGTATTATCAGTACCCCATTCATTGTGAGATTAATCAGTGTTTCTTTATAACTATATTCACGTCACATCGAGCTCCTGACTTTACCTTCACGGAAATTCCACCAGGTAGGTCTAGACTCTAGACTCTAGAGGGTGTGATCATCTCTTACGTCAGAGACGGAGACAGCAGGGATCTGAGCATGAGACCAGTGAGAAAGCTGGAAGGGAGTGGGCAAAGGTGGTTCAGACCCACTCCCTGGTAGGGCAGGTTACTTCACCTCACCTGACGACTATCAGTGTCACCAGCCTATTCAATGAAGGTACTTTCTCCTGAAACATTCCACCCAGTACTCTTTGACCTCCAATTTCCCAACTGCTAGACACAAAGAGGAATCACCCAGCCCCCTTTCTGTGGTCAGAGAGAAAGCCCCACCTGCCAGCTCCTTCCAGATCAGCTTCATCTGCGGGACTGAGGAGGCACAGGTATGAAAGGGCAGCTCATTTTTTCCTAATGACAACTCTCACTCCAGAGCCACAGGGTTCTGGGGCCCATGTCACAGATTCAGTTCAACTTCTTCCTCTTCCCAGTCCTACTTCTCCCTCCTCTTTCAGAGATGTCGATCCCTAAAATTCATCTTAGTCTAAACTGCACCTCAGCATCTCTGTCCAGAAGTCAAAGCCTGCAGCACCAACTCATTCCTCCACAGACTCTCTTTAATTGCAGGAAAATACACATGACATAACACTTACCATTTTGACCATTTTTAAGTGTACCATTCAGTAGCATTAAGTACATTCACATGATTATGCAACCATCACCACCATTCATCCCTAGAACTTTTTAATATTTCCCAACTGAAACTCTGTACTCATTAAACACTAACTCCCCATTTCCTCATCCACCAGGAACCACCATGTACTTTCTGTCTCTATGAGTTTGACAACTCTAGGGACCTCATATAAGTGGAATCGTATAGTATTTGACCTTGTGTGTCTGGCTTATGTCACTTGGCATAATGTCTCCAAAGTTCGCCCACATTGCAGCATATGTCCGAATTTCCTTCCTTATGAGGCTGAATGATATTGCATTGTGTGTATCGACCACATTTCATCCATCCAGCTGTAGATGGGCACTTGGGTTGCTCCCATCTTTGGCTTTTGTAAATAATGCTGTGCAGATATATTTTTATCTCACACCAACTTACCCCCATATACAAATGGGCCTTCCTAGCTCCCTTCAGGATGACCAAGAGCTGAGAGGAAAGGCTGGTGTAGTCAGCATCTCCCAATCCTGGGGTTAAAAGGGACAATTGCTCTAGCCCCCACTGCCTCCAGGATGGTTGCCTTCCATACCTGGTGTCCTAGGCAGAGACACGGATGCAGACAAACAGATGAGGCAATATTTGTTTTCCAAGGTGCCACATGTACAAAGCTATAGAAGTGAGGAATGACCAAAAAGTACTAGGGCAGCCCAGAAAGGGTTTGTGTCCTCTGTCCTTTCTGGGCCATCTTCCCCTATAACACTACAATACTGCCTGTGTGCGACATTCCTTGTGGAGGTGACAGGTGAGCAAAGGGTTCCCTCCTATGCAGCTTGCCTTGCCCAACACCCCCTACCCACACAGACAGTGGGAGCCCCCAGAAGACTGGGATATTAGAAATAACAATTTCTATAGAAATAATAATAATCCCTAAAGAAAAAAAATGATTGGCCCTGACCGGTTTGGCTCAGTGGATAGAGCGTCAGCCTGTGGACTGAAGGGTCCCAGGTTCGATTCTGGTCAAGGGCATGTGCCTTGATTGCAGTCACATCCCCAGTGGGGGGTGTGCAAGAGGCAGCTGATCGATGTTTCTCTCTTATCGATGTTTCTGACTCTCTGTCCCTCTCCCTTCCTCTCTGTAAAAACTCAATAAAATATATAAAGAAAAAGAAAGAAAAAAAATGATTGAATGCATTACAATAACTTTTGAAATATTTTGTGTGCCAGACACAGTGCTAGGCATCGGCCACCTTGCCATTGAGACCACCCCTCCGAGACCTGGAGAACCCCCTAACTAGGTCTCCAAATATAATGGGGCAGAATAACCCAACCAAGCATAGCAAAGTACCCTACTGTCCTCCCCGGGGGGTAGATTCCCTCCCTGCTGTGTGCCGTGACCTTCAGGGCAGTCCCCAGTCCCCCTGCCCCATCCATTCATCTATGCAATCAGTCATCCCACAGCAGTCTTTTCCTCTGCCAGGCACCGGGTTGGGAAAGCAAAGGTGAAGAATGCCTGACCAAGTGGGCAAGAAGAACCCCTCACATACATTGTGAGAAATATTGCTCAATGATGAAGACATGCCCACATCTCAAAACAAAAATAGAGCCTCTGACCCAGGTTGAGTAGGAGTAGGAACACCTGCTATCCCTGCCACACAGGCCAGCAGTCAGAAGGTGGGATCGCTATCTCTGTCCGCGACTTTGGGCTGATAGCTTTATCCAACCACCAGCAGAGCCACAGGCCAGCCCCGACCTTCAGAGAGCCCCCTACTGAGTCCTTCATGCCCACCTCAGCACCAAGTGGCCCTGAGGAAGCCTGGGGACCCCCATGCAAGTAGGGACTTGGCTGCCAGTTGTCACCTCAGGAAGGAAGGAGAAATCAAACTGAAGGCATAGGAGCTTCCCTCTGTGCCAGAAATCCCGCTGCCTGTCATAAGCCAGATATGATGCACAGCAATAATAAGGCCTCTTGAACTTCCCATTAAGTGCTGTCAGCAAATCACGTGGTTTCATTTTTAATAATGCACATATCTGGCCCCTGCAAAATAATGATGATGTTATCTTCTCCACCGGCTGGCGATAAACAGAGCCCCCTCCCGAACCAGGGAGACACAGCCTCTTCCCATCTCCATGAGGAGACAGGAGAGGAGGAGGGAGGGACTCAGCCCACTGTATAGTCTTGGACTTCACACCAGTTTCTCTTCATTGCAAATAAGGGAGGGTTCCCAAACTTCCCAACCTTATACCTAACAGTCCACTTTCCGCGGCTGCTGCATAAACATCACATGCTCACAGTAGCCTCCCTGGCTTCCCTAACTAAACCAGGAGCCCTCCCTGGTTCCTGCTCCAAGACCTGTGCTGTGTTGTTATTTGTAGCTTTCTAACTGCTTGCTTTTTCAGTGCATCTCTCATGTCACAGCATGCTCTGGGAGGGTAGGAAACATGCCTGTCTTGTTCATAATTCAACCCTTGGGGCACACAGTAGGACCTCAGGAAGCATTTGCTGAGTAACTTAGTAGTAAATGCTCAGTAAACCCTGCTCGAATGAATTAATCCATGTCTCCTATTAGCATGTCTTGAACCTGAGCGTGCACCAGAATCATGTGAAAGGCTTATTAAACCACAAACCACTGGGCACTAACCCCAGTTTCTGATGCAGTAGGTGAGGGCGGGGGGCTGTGAATTTGCATTTCTAACCAGCTCCCAGGTGATGGCAGTGCTACTGATCCAGGGACCCCACTTTGAGAATCACATCTGAGAATTGCAGACACCCATTTCCTGCCCTTCTTCTGCCTTCTAGTTAAACTCATCGGAGCTGGCCACATAAGTATGTGACAAAAGCAGAAAATGGTGCTCTTAAGATCCACTTTATCCCATCTGAATAAAACACTTCCTATTCCTAATAGTGGAGAGGTAAATTGAGGCCATTAGATGCAAAGGAGGTGCGTTGTTCAGCAAGCCCTGGCAGAAACGCATAGAACCCTGTGTACCAGTTACAGCTTCCTGTTCCAATCGCTGAGCTGCACTTTTCTGACACCCACTGTAGAAATGAGTTGGCTTCCAAGTGGCTTATTAGAGAACAAATTATTCCCTGTTTTGCTACTCCTTCCATTTGAGTTAATCTGCAAGTCTAAAGTCCAAGCAGGTGCCAGAGTTATTCCTGCAACTGGCACCAAATTGCATTGAGAAAGCACAATTAGCACTTCGTTAATGTGCCTCTGAATGGGATAATCTACATATTACCCAAAGGCGCCTCGGTCCCCACTGCACTTTACCTTAATTTGCCAACATACAGATTGCCCTCCTAATAGGCCTTTGCAAATCTCAGCATTTTCCAGGCAGCAGTCCTGGCCTCTTGGTTTGGACAGATGAGGAAGGACATCTTGGTGACATAGGTTAAGAATCCCAAAAGTATCCTATCTTCTTCCTCCTTCATGTACCTTTTCTTCCTGAACTATTGTGGGGCGGGAGAGAAAAGTAGGCACCTGTGCCGGGGCAGGGAAGATACAACTGCACCGAATGGAGAATTAGAGCCCAAGTGGGGAGGGGAGGGCCCCCACCCCCCACCCAGGGACAGCAGCTGGGGCCTAGAGCCTGAACACTGGGCGAAGTTTCTGTATGAGAAGGTGGCTGCATGGAACCTGGCATGGGGTGTTGGAGCTCCAGAAGGGTCCCTGCAGAAGTAGGTATAGAAATGGGTGTGGATACCCAAGAAGATATCGGTTAAGAGGACAAACTGGCACAGGCTAGAAGGTCAAGTTGAATAAGGAGGGTACCAATGCTAGAAAGAGGTGCTGGTAGCAATGGAAGACTGATTACATGTGGGAGACTGATCAAATGGGAAAATATGTTAGAGACAATAACAGCCAGATTTCCCACTGTTAGAGAAAGTAGCTACAAATATACAAAGAAAGAAAACTAAAGTGAATACTCAGGTGTTAGATTGGAGTTTGGCATATCTATGTGAACTCGTGCTTTTTAATACATAGATGAATATATAACTACAAGTGCAATTATGTGTACACATACCTATATGTAAACATTCATGTAGACATTTCTCTGTTCACCAAGAGGGCCTGGGAGCCACCCCAATACCAGTGAGCACACTAGACCTCCAGATCATGGTTTCTAAATATCATTCTCCACTGAGAGAAACCTGGCTCCTTGGAAGATTAGCTGGTTCCAGATAGGGTCAGGGAAAGTCCAAGATGAACCTGGGATAGCTTACTCTTCCAGAGAATGGTGGGGACATGTAAACAGGACCCAGAAATCAATTTGAAGGCAACTCTGAAATAATCTGAGCATTAAAATAAATTACGATAATAAGTTACAATCCATTGACTAAAATATGAAACCACAAGTTCATACTGATATAGATAAATGAACAAATTGATCAAAAATGGGATATTGAGACTGGCCTGGCCAGTGTGCTCAGTGGTTGACTGTTGACCCAGGAACCAGGAGGTCCCCAGTTCAATTCCTAGTCAGGGCACATGCTGGAGTTGTGAGCTCTATCCCAGGTGGGGGACATGAGGGAGGCAGCAGACCAATGTCTCTCTCTCATCGATGTTTCTGTCTCTCTATCCTTCTTCCTTCCTTCCTCTCTCTCTAAAATCAATAAAAACTTTTTTTAAGTGGGATATTGAGCCCTGGCCAGTGTGGCTATTGATTAGGTGTCATCCCATGTACCAAAAGGTTGCCAGTTTGATTCCCAGTCAGGATACATGTACAGTTGCAGGCTCGATTCCCAGTGGGGGGCGTGCAGGAGGCAGCCAATCCATGTTTTGCTCACATCGATGTTTCTCTCTCTCCCTCTCCCTTTCTCTCTCTCTAAAAATCAATTTAAAAAAATCTTTTTAAAAAAATGGGACATTTTTAATCTCAAAGTATCTCTACACACAGTTATTTACAAAGGGGAAGAGAGTAACTTTGTGGTGGAGAAGCTGGCAGATACCATCTTAAGCAAGTGATGAACTAGGACTGGGGTAAATCATAATCAGGTGCCTCCTGATAAGATACAGTGAGAAGAATACAGCATCACTTCAGTGAAACTCCTGCCAAAGATGCATAGTCTAAATCTAATCATGAGAAAACATTAGGCAAGCTTGATGGGAGAACATGGATCAAAATAGGTGGCCTTCAAAAGTGTCAAGGTCTTGAGAGTTTAGATTGGATTCTATGGAGACACAAGAGCAAAATGCAGTGTGATCCTTTAGCTATAAAGATGAATACTGGGGTAGCCGATGTCTGCAGATTAGATAGATATTAGTACTGGATTCATTCATTTCCTGCCTTTGAAGATTGTCCATGGTCCTGGAAGAGCATGGCCTATTTGTAGGATATACAAACAAAAGTATTTACAGGTGATGGGCATCATGACAGCACGTACTCTGAAATGGTTCAGGAAAGAGAAAGGTGTGTGCATGATATCTGCAGCTTTTCTCTGACTGAGATTGTTTCCAATAAATAGTTCAAGAAGCCATAGCAATGATGACAGCAGAAGACTTGAGTGTCCTTCAGCCAGGATTTTCTGGTCATGCTCTCAATAAGCTCAGCCTGCCTGGGGACACTGAGTGAGTCAGCCTCACACCACTGCGATGAGGTCATCGGAGTCGTGCCCACCATTTCAAATATCCTGAGTGAAAGAGTGGGGCGGGGGAGACAGATGGACTCTGTGCCCTCCTGGAGCCCTGCATTGATTTTGGAAAGGATTCAAGCCACTCAAATAGGGAAGATAGAAGTTTCTATTGCCATTGTGACCGCAGGGTCCTTGGGCAGAAGAGCAGTGTCCTGGCCTCCTGTCCCTGCTGTAGTCCTCATGGGTGCACTACTCTCTAGGGCTCTACCTAAAGGCCTTGCTTTCTCTTCCTCCTCATGAGGAAGGCTGGCAGGGTGGGAATGTACATATACACTGACACATAACCTGGAAAGCCAAGATTTTCCTCTTAGGGGTCTGGCCTCCTGCACGCCAAGGGTGAGAAGTCTCTTATAGGGTGGCCTGAATTCACACCTGTGTGCCACAGAGTAAACACAGAAAAGACTAACTACCGATTCACACCCAAGACAGGGTATCAGGTGGCAAGAGTTCTGAAAGGCATGTCATGAGGAAAGAAGACTCTGGACAGATGTAACATCTGCCTTTAAATATTTGAGGAGGTGGCCCAAGGGAGAGACAGGATTCATCTCATACAACTCCAGATCAGGAACTAGAACCAATGGTGGAAGATGTAAGGAGGTGGAGTTCAGCTCCACATAGGAAGGAACTACCTAATACTGGATCTACCCAACATAGCCAGGTCCCCCCTGTGCTCTGAGACCCTGTGAGTGTCAAGCACATACAAAATCACCCATGAGGGAGCTGCAGATGGCCTTCATTACTCTTCATTGTTATGATTCCGAGGAAGACCAGGTTACCTGGACATGGCTCAGATCAGGGAAAGGAGCAGAGGCTCCGTGAGCAGGGCCAAGGTGCACATTCCTGGGTTTTGCTTAGGCCAGGAGCACAGTCCTACCAAGCCAGAGCACCTCTCTCCCCAACAGCACACCCTCTGAGCACCTCTCTCCCTAACAGCACACCCTCTGCCACTTGCCTCAACTCTTCTGGACTCCACAGCACCTGGAGGAATTATGTGTTGGACTCTGTGGCCTCACAGAGATGTGTGGCTTTCCCCACCACCACCTTGAGGTTGCCCCTAAGTCCAGCTTGGACTATAGTCCCACCTGTTCCCAAAGCCCTCTGGACTCTCCAAAGGCAAGGTGGATCACCTGCCTGATGAAGCTTTGGCCTCATCCTTCCCTCACTGGTGTCTCTTACTTTAGCCCTGGTCCACTGTCCCATCCACACCACACAGGTGAACAAGGCTCGGGCTTCAGGTTACAACTCCAAGTGGAACAGGAGAACTGTGCTCTTCCTCCCACCTCACCAAGAGTCGGCGAAGAAGACAAGAGGACATCTGAGCCCCAGGAAGGAAACAGTGGGCACTGCAAGGTTTGTCATCACCACCATGCACTTGGAGACAAAGGCCAGGCCAGATGGAAAGTTTTTCATGTGAAAAGTTGTCATCCATTGACAAGACCAACATACATGCGTATACTGTATGGTTTCACATTTGCATCTATTGCTTCAGTTGAATTGATTGAAAGAAGGAGACACATTGATACTAAGGTGGAGGAAGGGCCTTTCACGAGCACAAGAAGACTATGGTAGGGTCATTGGGTTGTCACATTGGAGACATTATTCCCAGGGGCCTGAAGAAGGAATTAGAGCAGTGAGATCTTATTTGACATTTGATGTTTCAATTTCCCAAGAAACACTGAGCCTGTCAAAATTTTGAGCTTGAATGCAATTCCAAGCAGAACCAGTGGCCAGCCCTTCCCTTCTCAACACCCCCACTGCAATTTTTAAGGGAGACCAGGTCATTTTTATGACTCAACTTACACTCCACCCAGACCCATTGGCACAACTCACTTTTACATAACCCATGTATTCATTCACATCACATATAGTTAGCAACTTTGTTTGTGTCTCAGCATTTACCTAGCAGCAAAGCCTGAAGTTGAGAACAACTGACAGCCAGACATTGTTTTATTTCTGGAAACTATGCTTAATTTACTTATGCGCTATTTCTGCCACACAGCATGCTCACTGATTAGCCCTCTCCATGGCATCATCTGCCCAAGGTGGCAATGCCAGTGAACATGCCATAGGCCAGAGTGGACAGTGGGCTGGACTAGTGGACCTGAACCTTAGCCTCCATATTGGTTCTGCTGCTAACTTACTATAACCTCTGGAAAATCCCCTTGAATTCCCTGCTTCTGTGATCATATCTGTTCTATTCACTTCACAGAGTAACGAGGAAGAGATAATGAGATTGTGGATTTGAAAGTGCTCAGAAAAATAGGAAGTGCCCTATGTCTACACTTTTGTCAGGTTTAGAGAATGGGGTCTAAACATGGGTCTTTAAAGCAGACAGAAGTCTGAGCCATGCTCTGGCACCCTGTTTTATTTCAGAGGTAAGAAAGTGGGCACTTTGGAGGGGGTTGTGGCTACTCACAGGACAGTGGAGGGGCCAGTCAGGTTTGGATGAGACAATAAAGAACCATTTCATACTTAAATGTCCACCCAATGGCCATCTAGCCTCGGCTTGATTCCTGCATTGCCGGGCAGCTCACATCCTCAGAGACAGTGCCTTCTACCTTTGAAAGGCTTAGGAGACTTTTTAGAAGCATGAGGAAAGGGAAGAAGTTTCTGTGGCCTTTTCTCTCCCAACTATTGGTCCAAGTGCAACTGCAGATGCCCAGGGACACCATCTGCTCCCTTTTTTGTACAGTATTGGTCCGTGAGGTTGTTCTTGATGTTTTCCTTCTCCTGTCTGCATGTCCCCAGTTTCTTCACTCACCTCTCACATGAGGCTTTTTGTCATCCTGGCCACCCTGCAGTTCACATGCTCTAATTGGTCCAGAACTGGCTCCCAGCTCATCTCTGTGATGTGGCCACCTTGTGCTCAGATGACAGCCTGGACATTCAGGCCTATGCAGTCACTTTCAGTCTGAGCAGCTACTGTCAGCAGCTCTAGACTCAGCTGTGACCCAGGGGTCAGCCCGGACAAGTAGAACTCCACGTGCTCCTGGTCCATTCTTGATTCCCGGCAAAACGGTAAGGCCTTGAAACAACCCAGAGAGGCAGATGCAGAGCCTGAGGCCTGGCTGGGTGCTGGTCAGGGCCGCACCCAGGCAAGGAAGCGTCCTACACTTGTAGAAAATGAGAGACCCGTTGCCATGGTGACTGTCGGGCAGCCTAGACTGTCTGCAGCCTGTAAGGAAAAGGCACTGGGAAGGCTCATAGTGAGACACAGGAATCCACCCACAACCACTACCCAGCCTGCCAGGGGCGTTACCGAGTGAAGCAGCACCTAGGTGTTTCCACTGTGGTCCAGGAGGAGGAGGAGGGGGAAGGGCTGACATTGTCCATCCTTCAGGAGGGTGAGAGGAGGTCTTCAGGTGTGTGCATGTGCATGTGTCTGATATATGTGATGTATGATGTGTGTGTATTGTGTATGACTGTATGTAATGTGTGTCTGTCTATGTATGATGTGTGTCTGTGTGTGACTGTATGATGACATGTTGAACTGACACAGCATCAATGTCCCCTTGGGCCTCTTTCTTTTTTTTTATAGTTTTTTTTTTATTGTTTTAAGTATTACAAATAGTAGTACATATGTCTCCTTTTTTTCCCCCATTGACCTCCTCCCGACCTCCCCTACCCCCCAGTACATGCCTTCACCTGCCCGCCCTCCCCCCAGCCCCAGTGTCTTGTATGCATTGGTTGTGCTTATATGCATGCGTACAAGTCCTTCGGTTGGTCTCTTACAGCCCCCCTCGCCCAACCTCCCCTGTCTTCCCAATGTAGTTTGACAGTCTGTTCAATGCTTCTTTGCCTCTGTATCTTTTCCCCACCATTTCTTTCCTTTAAAAAGTTTTGCCTTTGCAGACTAGAAATAAACATATAATAACAAAACAAAACAAAACAAAAAAATGTTTGAGTCCCAATTTCAATGTCCAACAGTTCTGAGTCCCCGTTTCAATGTCTAACAGTTCCTTATGTGTACATGTCAGCAATGATATCTGGATGGTGGGCACATGGTGGCAATGCAGATCCGACCCTCTCTGGTTTGGTCCTAGGAACCCTGCAGCGGTGCACAGCTGCTGACTGATTGCGTGGCAAGGCGTTGTCAGCGTCTTCCATCTCTGGAATGTTTTTTCCTCTTGTCTTCATGGTTGGAACACACCTGTCAATTCCTCTCTGTTGCAGGAATCCACCTGGTCTTGGGGTTGTTTTCTGAAAATATACAAATATATTCTCGACCACAAGTTAATAAAGAAATCTTTTCTATATAATTGATTTGGGATCCTTTTTATTTTTGTTCAAACGATTTTCCTTTGTCTTATTTAGACACCATGTGTGTTTTTAATGGCCGTCTTGCTGTTAGCATTACTAATGAAAATTAATTTGGTAAAGTAAAAATTTTCTAGATGTAATTTACTTATTGGATATTTTTCCTTACATGATATTGCCCTACTATCCCCCCCCCCTTTTTTTTTTATAAATGGAGGTTTTTGTAAATTTTATAATACAGTCTTGATAACTTTAAATTTAATTTTTTTTTTTTTTGCCCAAAAATATGACTGCTTTGGGTTCATTGCATATTCAGGAATTTTACCATGAGATGAACTACCAATAGAAATTTTAGTTATTACTTTAAGAACAGCTTTTTGTCCAGTACAATTAAATTTACTTGAATATTCACTTATTTCAATTAGCCTATTTAAATTAATCTGAAAACTTGATTACTATTTTACTGTCAAATTTAATACTCTATCAACAATCTTAGTTTACCCTTTAAATATTAGTGGGAAGGATTATTTGCATTCTTGAGTGGGCCCTGAGCATTCCAGATGCTAGGCTGAATTTAGATATAGGGCAGCTGCTGTCGGCCAAGTCTCTTGTCTGTTACCGGGCCTCTTTCTTTGTAGGCACAAGTGACTAACTCTCTCAGAACAGCTGGAAGGTGAGACCTGAGGCTGAGCAGTCCCTCCCTCTCACCGCCACTGCAGCACTTTGCAGCCACCTCTACCAGCACTAATTACATCTGCTCTAATCATCTGCTTATGCGACTGGCCCCCCACTGGGGCAGCTCCAGCCCAGGGGCTGCATCTTGCTTTCATAACCTGATTCCCAGCACCACCCCTAGCACATAGTAGGTGTCCAGAGGAGCTGCCTGACTGAATAAATCTCTGCCAAGGACAAGATCAGGGGGGTTGGACTTAAAAGAGCAGCGTTCGAGATGAAGGCTCAATTCAAGCAGCACCCATGTTGCTCTTGTTCCACTGGGGCTGGGTGCATAATGCAGGCCTATCACCATGAAACTCCCACCTAGTGAAGGGCACACGCAGGCTGTGGCCTCCTTCCTGTGACAGGGACATGGCTGCAGCGGCAAGCGTGACATGCGCAGTCAATAACAGCGCTGGGCAAGGAGCCCAAGAGACCTCACCACCAGGCCATCCACTTGGCAGGTTACCCGGGAAGGAGTGGTCTTATTTCATATTTATTTCATTGTTTTTAATTTGCAGACAGTTCAATCACTCTTTTTGGTAGGTGGATTTATGTTTTTGACAAACGCATAGAATTGTGTAATTACAACAAAGAAACAGGCTGTTGCATCACTGGTCTGTTTCATTCTGTTTTGTTTTGCTAAGTAACTGCCCATATTTTACCCAGCCCATTTTTATTTCATGTCCACTTTTAGTGGAGATGTGTACCTGAGAAGGGAGTCAGTTCCTTCCAGCAGCTTAATCAGATATGTCCCTCCTTTAGGTCCTATTTGACATTTCAAAGCAGGAGAAGACAACACAAGAAAAAGAAAAAATGGGGGATTTGCACCCACTCCCCCATAGAAAGAAGAGGTGCTTTTCTCTAGAATTCCCCCTTTCATGGAAGGACACACTGGCCAGAGAAGGAGTCCTGTGAGGACTTTGCCGTACGGCGCAGGTACACTCCTGAAGTTATACCTGATTCCAACATTATCAAGCAATCTCTCCATCTCTGTTTCTGCTGGTCACCAATCCTTGCCCCATTTCCCTCCTCTTCCCTCCTTGGGGTTTTGGGTGAACAGCAAATTGTTAAAATTTATTTGCAAATAAACTTAAATAGAGAAATGGCCACTATTTAGAAAGAAGCTCTTAAAATATTTTATAGAAATAAATATTTTCTAGGAGAATGAGCTTATGGGAGCATTTTTTGAAATCATAAAAGACTGGAGTTTGTACATTCCCATTACTCTGCTCTTCGAAGGAGTTCTGTGGGATGTTGCTGACGTCTCCCAACCATCCTGCTACGCCCTGAACACCGTCGGACTCTGCCTCTCAAACTGCCGTCAGAGCCAATACGTGAGCCATCCAAGAAAACCAGCCCCAGTTTTTAAGTCATAGAGGTTTTTATCAAACAGATTTCCCCTCCCCCGGCCTTTGAGGTCTGGCCTCTCTTGATTTTCGTTAACCTAACGTCCAACCTCAAGGTCAGGAATAAAGCAATCAGGCATCATTATTGGAATCTAGTGTCTGGGAATAAGAAATAATTCAGACAGGTAAACTTCAGACATACAATTGCTCTCGTGGAAGGGTTGGTTAAGCAAACTGATCACATGTGTAAGTCAGAAGGAAATGATTCTAAAGCTACATAAAAGAGCAAGTGTCTCAAGCATTCATAGGTACACCTTAGATTAAAGCACCCTTTACATAACATACTTGTAACTCCCTTATGTATTGTCTTTACCAACCCAAGATCTCCCTCCATGGACTCACAGGAGACCTTCCTTTGTTGACCCATCTCCCTGGTGGCACCGGAATGTAATAAAATTGCATCTCTTTAAAATGATCTCCTAATTCAGATCTTTTTGCCACAGACCAGGAAATTCAGAGCAAGCTTCCTCAAATTAGTCTGAATTGATGAGGTTCCATAAACTAGTTTGAACCATATGAAATCAGTGATATTCAACCATTTTTGCCTTTAAAAATGGTGATTTTATGTGGTTCAATCTAACACATTTCTCTTCTGGTAGCACTCCTTCCCAAGGAACCAAAAGCATTCCAGTTTCCGTGTTTTCCTCACGTTTCCAAGAAACAAGTGGGAGCAGGGATTGAACTCCCCTCAGTCCACAAGTACAGAAACGGGGTGATATAACAGAAGAAAGTCATTCAAAACACCACTGCTGCGAGCCGGTGAAAAGAATACAGTGACACACATGAACATAACTTAAAAAGCAACTCTGCGGCTTTCCCAGCATCCAGACCCGTGCCCTCTCCTTCAGAGCAGTGCGCCTGAGCAGGTGGTTGGGCAATCGAGAAATCCCTCAGGGACGAAATCCATCCTGCCTGCCCAAGGGAGCCATGCCCCTGAGAGACTCTGACTGTGTGCAGACATACTCAACAGTAACACTTCTCCAAGGTCTGGAGCGAGCAAATTCACGCTTCATAGAACGCAACCTCAGGAAACAGACAAATGCAAATTAGGACTGAGACGGAAATGATTCTCATCTTTACAAGGCTCTGCATTAGCTGGCCTGATGGCCTTCTGCGGCTGGGTTTCGGGCATGCAGGGATGGAGGACTCTGGAGTGTGGGATGATGGGTCTCTGCTTCCAGACAAGGAAGTGGATTTGTGCTCTCATGAGAAGGGTTTCTGATGAGAATGAAGAACTGAAGAACTTTCTGGACTGGGAAGCTTAGAAGACACTGGGGAAGGGATGGCAGCAGACTGTGCAATGTCTCTCTGTCTGGAGGTGTTAGAGTAAAGGAGCCCTAGTTTGAGAAACCAAGGCTGATTTTCCCTCTTCTGCCAGAGTCCTTTCTGCCAAGGGCACCTGTTACAGAAGCTGTGACCACTGGGCAGCAGGCAGACAAGCCACAGCCCAGCCTCCCAGAAGACCTGAGTGCCACCACCCACCCCCTCGTGCTGTACATCCTGGAGCAGAGAGGAGGAAAGAGCTACCTGTGGGGTGTCTCCCCTGCACACTGAGGTGGGGGCAGTCAGGAGAGTAATTTATGTGCAGTTTATTTTTAACCAAATGACACACAGACAATGAGAATGTGAGATGGGTTTGGAGCTGCTACCAGAGGCACTCTCCACAGGCCAGCGAGGTGTCATATGCCCCGAGTTACAGAAAAGGAGCGTGTCCAGGCCTGTAAAGCCAGGCACATCTGCCACCGGCTTCCCACGTTCCAGTGACTTGGGCACAGAATGCTAGTTTATGGCAACAGAATTAATGTGGCTCTAAAGGTAATTTGAAAGCGACAAGAGTAGGGAATTATCACATGAAAATGCAAATTGTTCCTTATCTGGGCTGCTCCACAGATGCTGTGATTCATCACTGAGTGTTCAGCTGTATTTCCAAGTAAGATCTCAGCGAGAAGGGCAGGAAGGCAGGGCCCAGCCACATTCTGTCTGGAGAGATTTATAGCTCCTTTTATCCAGATATAAAGTACACGCCATTGGGAGGGAACATTAAACCTATGGAACTTCAATGTATCAGGCAGTTCTTATTTGAGGAGGCCAAAGGACATGCCAGCATACACTTCCATCTCCAAAATATCCTCTCCCCAGACATATACACACCTCTCATGCAATTCACCCTTTACTTCACCTTCTTACCTGAATCAAGGCAAACTCTTTTATTGGTCCATCCATCCTTTCAGAGTTTCTTTTATTTACTTATTCATTTTTGCTGGGTGTATTGAGGAATCCATCAGTCTTTACTACTGGCCACATACACCGTTTCTGATTGAGAAAAGGGATCTGAATGAGTCTCCCCCTTTCTCTTTTGCTAGTGTTCGTAGAGGGTGCTTATTAAAGAGAAGACACCAAACTTGAGAACTGGACCAGGGCTCAGTGTGTGATCAGCAAATAATTGTCTAAAAGGTGGACTCAAGGGAAGCCATCCCATAGACGGGTCAGGAGGCAACACTTATGAAGTACTCTTGATGTGCCAGCCGCTTCTAAGTGCTTTATGAATATTAATCCATTTACCAAGCCCGGTAGATCAGCATCATCCTGAGAGTCACTGATTTGTCACACTCTGCTTCTGAAAACCATCATGGAGCAAAGTCACTGAGCTCAGGGTGCTCCCTGAGGTGGCCACACTGAGGATCCTCCGTGGAGTCTCTGTCCACCCTAGAGTGAGACATACTGGGATCCAAGTGAGTGGGCTGCTGAATCAATGGCTTTCCCGGCCTCCTACATTCCCAGACAGACTTGTGATTCTCTGTGTGTCTCCTCTTTGCAAGTGGAGAAGTCTGTCCCATGAGCAACCATGCAAAAGGTTACTCCACAAGGAGCTTCTTGGGCACCAACGTCGTGGGGCAAAAAAGTCCCTTCATGGCAGGGTGTGTGATAAGACAGGAAAGGGAAGCTGGGGCCAGAGCCACGCTGAGTTCTGGTATAACAGACTGGAACAGTAAGAATACTTTGTCTCCGGGTTCTGGGGCTAGAATCTGAAATCAAGGTGTGGGCAGGGTGTGTTCCCACTGCAGACTCTAGGGAGGATCTGACCCAGGCCTCTCCTAGCTTCCAGTAGCGTCTTGCTTTGTGGCAGCATAACTCCAAGCATCATGCACACATCCCAGCACATGTCTGTGTCCAAATTTCTCCTTTGTGTAAGGACACCAATCATATTGGATGAGGGGCTCATTCCACTATAGTATTAACTCACCTTAACTAATTATATCTGCAATGGCCCTGTTTCCAAATAAGGCCACGTTGTGCAATCCAGGGGTTAGGACTTCAACATGAGATTGGAAGGCTCACAGTTCAACACACACCACAAGCTAAGGGGTGTGAACTTTACAAGAGACTGTCGTGGGACTTCAGGCTCCAGTATGGTCCCTTGCATCTGAAATTTGGACACTGGTTCTCTAGCAGTCTAGAGACAGTGATGAGGGGCTGTTAGAGGCCACATACTGGGCTCCCTGTGGCCATTCAATAGCAAGGACACCAGGAGTGGTGCTCCCAGGGCTCAGATGCAGCTGGCTGACCTGCTTCATGCGTCCACATGCAGCTGGGTTAACAATATCCTTTCAGGTTTTTTTTTTTTTTTTTTTTTTTTTTTTTTTTTTTTTTTTTGGTCTAATCATTCTTTACATTTCTGAAGAAAAGAATGATTTAAGTCTCCAACTATAATTGTGGGTTTTCCATTCCTTCTTTCATTTCTGTCAGTTTTGCTTCATGTATGTTGAAGCTGTATTTTCAGGTGCATTGAGGATTTTTATGTCTTCTTGGTGAATTGCTCTTCCTTTTTTGAGTCTCATTATGTATTTCATGTTCAAGTTCACTAATTTTTGCTTCTGTAGCATCTGACTCAATATAATTCCATCTAGTATCTCTCGTATGTCAGACACTATGTTTTCATCTCTAGATGCATCCTATCATTTACTAGCTTCTTCTTTCCCATCAACAATTGGCCGCCATGTTCCACATCCCCATTAAGTCCAAACCTGACAAATCCAGTCTTCACTCCCCTCTCCAGTGCCAGAGGGTGAAGGATCTTTCTTCCCCACTCCATCTGTTTCTACCGTGATCACACCCACTGGTTGCTCCAAACATCACTGACTAACAGCTCAGGTCCCAGCACAGGGAGTAGAGGAACAGGGTAGATACCTACAGGGGATTGCTAAGATCACTAGAAAATAACCACGCAAATAGCAGATGCTCCCCAGGTCTGCAATCAAACCCTGAGAACACATTCCATTCCCAGTGGACATCAGGGGTAGGAACCCTTAGAAAGCAGTTGTCTTTTGGCTCAGATGACTCCATACCTACATGACCTTGGGCAGGCACCTTCCTCCCCTGACCATGGCTCCCCCTTATCTAAATTGGGTGCACCATTTCTGGACCCTCCATGAACTCAGGGTTACTGATAAGACAAATAAGATCATAATTGAAAGGACAGAGTTTGCTGAATGCAAGGTGGTGGCAACAGTGCTGAGATAATTAGCTTCCCTGTGCTGACGAGCTACAAATACACATACAGAAACTTTCTTTTCAGGTTTCCTGGCTGTTAAAAGGTACTGTGATTTACCAGTTCACCCCTAGAGTTCCTTTGTGTTGTCCTCAAGAAAAAAGAGAGGGGCCGATTTATTCCACAGTTGCTATTTTAGAATCCAGAGGAGCCAGCTTGTTGATTGCAGAGAGATTGTTATCTCTCTCAGGGCTCAATGAAGGTCACCTTTTAATCTTTTGCTAAATCAGATGCTCCTTTTCCCCTAGTGCTCAGTCCAGGCAGAACCTGGGACCGTGACCATCGGAGGTCAAGAGGGGGTGGGCTGGGGGCTGCTGTGCAGAAGATGCCCTGAGAGCTGAGAGAAGAACCCAGTTCTCAGTGGGGGTGTGGGGGAGGGGGAGGGAAGGGAAAGAGAGGGATTTTGATATAACAGATATCTGGGAGGAATCTAACTAAGAAGTCATTTTTAATAATACTCTTAAGTGCACTGGCTCTCCCCAGGGAGACAGAGGGAAGGTTTATAGGTGGATCCATAGGCCTTGCCCTGGGCACAGCAGTTTCCTCAGAGGTAGGAGCTAAGGAAAGGAAAGGAAGAGAATTGTCGGAAGAATCCCCAGAAATGTGATGTTAGTTGCAGGAAGAGAGGAGAAGGAAGCAATTCCAAAACTGACCCCCCACAGCTTTAGGGGTGGTGGAGCCGTGGATGCAGCCCCTGAGGGAATGGTGGGCCACAGAGATGGGATTCATCATCCCTGCTAGAGTCCAGACCCACACCGGTACTTCTGTGAAGGCCAGGACCAGGGCGGTATCATACCTGAGGCACAAGCCAAGCCAGGATACTACTCATTATCCAGCCTTGCCCCTGTCACTCTCCCGCTCCCCACATGCTCTGTCCTCTCAATGTCCCCTGGTGACCCCCACCCTCCACCAAGGTAAATCACAGCCCACTGTGGGCCGCCTGTGTGCTCACATCTCCGCACAGAGCCTTCCAGCAAGGAGGGAGTCCCTCAAGGGATGGCTTTGAAAGGGGTTCATTTTCTTACTAGAAGCAATGGGTGTTTTCTCATAAGCATATTGCTACCTTTAAGTATGAAGAATTTCATCTTTAAAGATCCCAGTGGGCCCAGGATTGATCAGGTTGAAGTGGGGAGTGGGTATTAATAAGAGTCACATCTAGCACACTGGGCTTCCACTCACTCCATTCACCCAGTGTCTCTGGGCTTGGCTTCTGGCAGCTTAGGGAAAAGTTTAAGTTTTATTTGTGGTGATGTGTACATGCATATTTGTGTGCATGTGTTGGCAAGTAGCCATGTATGAGCTCAAATTTATGTCCTTACCTTGCCCGTTGGGATATCACTGGCCTTCAAGTGTGATGCCTTTGATGGCTGAGATATCCCCAACCTCTCAATCAAACTTGACCCTCGGTGCAGCAATCTGTCTAACAACTCTCACTGCAACTCAATAAAATGTCAACTTAGTTCTCCTTGCGCTAAACTTAAATCTGCATACCTCTCCTTTCCTTGACTTGTTGAATCAAACTCATGTGTACCTCCCTCTTCATTTTCCCTTTCCCCACCTGAGCAGGGCCACCTGCCCTTGAGCGAAGGCACAGGTCCTTGGGGGTTATAAGACTAGAGCAGTGGGACCTCCAGGCACCTCCAATTTTCTCTACTCTTGACAACCCTGAGCAAACCAGCTTTCTTTGGTATCACTAACTTTCTTGATTTTTCCAAACTTGATTTTCAGCTGAGCACTAGTCAAGTGGACAGTGCTATAGAGCACTGGTGGTCCGTGAGGTCTGAAAGATTGGCACCCATTGCTCTGTAGGCATTAAGAACTGGACTCTGATGCAAACCCTATTTGCACTACTTACTAGACACTCTCAATTTCTCAATAGGGTAGACGGACTGTAAGTCCCCCTTGAACTTAGCAGATACCTCAGATATCTTACAGCAAGCATGGGAATGTAAAGCATAACCTAATTCTCTTTCCTATAGAGATTCTATTTTATTTAAAATATATTTTTACACTAGTTGGAATCCTGCTTTTTTGGCCAAGTATTTGTCTTGCATGTCTGACCTTGCAGAAGCTGGGGTGGGTCATAGCATCTTAATGAAGAGAATTACAGGTAGTTTACAAAGCTTACATGCTTCTCATTTCCCTGTGATCATCACCTCCATCAAGCAGTTCTACCACTGGCTGATATAATTTAACTTCTCTGGCTCTCAGTTTCCTTATCTATCCAATAAGCATAATAACTATACCCCCATTACCTCTATAGGATGATTAAAGGAGTTAGTATATGTAATACACTTAGGCCAGTGGCTAGCACATTCTAAACATCATGTCTATTTGCCATGATTTGTATTTTCTGGCTTCCTACTACTGTCTGATTTATTTTCAGATCAATTCTTAAGTTGGAATTAGTCCTTCTCCATTGGGTACAGCCTGGGGGCTTGGGAATTAGAAGCATCACCCTTTCCACACAATAAAAGGGCACATGATGCAAACTATGCCTTGGGATGCCCCTCTCTGGGATCTGGACCTTGAGGATCAAAAAAAAAGAGACTGAAAACAACTGGTTGCACTTGCATCTTGACCATGTGGTGGCTGCTTTTGGGCCCCTGGGCACTGTCTTGTTTTTGCCCATCCCCAAGCCCAACTCTTGGGCCTCCCTTCCAGTCTGACAGCTCCCTTTAGACTAATTAATTGGTTTGTTTCCTTTGCTTGCCATCAATGAATTTTGACTCAATACAGAGGAATTCAGGTTCCAAAGCCTTTTGACCATAAGGCTCTATCCTTCCATCTCCTGACTCCATCTACCACCTGACCCTTCTCATTTGCTCTGCAGCGAAGAGAGGTTAGAGGAGGAGAGATCATTCCAAGGGGTCTGGAGAGAGACTCCAGGTATATCAAACAGTATTTCTCACCAGGAGGCTTGATCTTCCCTTTGGCAAACCCTTCCTCTCAGTCAGGCACCTCCTCATGGTGATGGTGACAATAGTGGCTGAGACAGAAGCAGAAAAAGGAGTAGATGGCTCTCACATCAGCCACAAGCTGCAGGGTCAGCCTCCAACATAGAACACTGACAGCAAACTGCTTCCTGCTTCGGAGCCGAGGATTCACTAAACTCGCATTCAGACCAGACCAGCTCACCTAGAGAGGTCCTCTGGGAGGCAGGCTCATTTGCCAAAAGTTATTTTCTTAAGACTCAATTGATGGGAGGCCAAATCACCATTTGGAAAAAATGGAAGTGATGAACTGAATCTCCATGAATTGATTTTTTATAAATTCTCTCAGGACCGCTGTGCCCAGAAACACACTCAGAGAACCACCCCATTCCTCACCCCCAAAATTCAGGGAATCCCAAGAGTCTATTTCAAGGAGAAGGCTGATACGGTGGATAGGGAGTCACCTCACATTTAGAGACCACCTACTGTGTTCCAGGAGCTTTATGTACACTCTTGTGTCGCCCTTCACAACCAGCCCATGGGCTAGAACCCTTCATTTTGTGTGTGGGAAAACTGAAACTTGAGAGGTAAGCAACTCACCCGTGATAAGTTACTGGCCCCAGAGCCCGGACGGCTTCTGTATGCCATGAACCTCTTTGTTCGCACACCTCTTGCCTGGCTCTGGCCAGGACAAGGAAGAGCTGAAGGGAAATGATCTAATGGGTCCTATCAGCATGCAGAGCCACATAGAACTCTAATCCTGCAGACTTTTTGTACTACTGGCAGGAGACCATGGCTCCCAGAAGTTCATAAGTTACCCGGCGTCACACAACTCACAAGTGGTGGTGACAGGCTGTCCAGCTGTAATGTTACTTGCTTTCTCCACAGCAGCACTTTTGCCCATGGCTTAAGACTCATTTAGTTCTAAATTTCCATGTCACATTTTAGTAAAAGAGGCTCAGGAAAGGGCAGCAGGTGGTAGGCTTGGTGGCCCAAACTAAGGCAAACCTTTGTTTTCCCTGAAGGAGTCTGTGACCTTCTAGCCCAAAATACTTCATGTCTTTGGCCTCCGGGCCCTCACAGATGGTCTTTGCCCCAGAATTCTAAGGATTGAGGACTTTTCCCTTACCAAATTCTCCTCTAGGACCATGGTCCCTTTAAGCCCACTCCATAATCCATCTGAAGCTCTTAATTAAAAGCCTGGAAAAGCATCCAAAGCAATTGATTGATGAGCTGCTGTTGGAGGAGGCAGAACAGACAGAGCTCGGGGGTCTGAGTGGCAGCTGTATCATGTGTCCCTAAAGTGCAAGCCCCACCTCCAAGCCACACCAGCCTCCAGGATTCAGCAGCTGCAGTATCCATCAAGGATCCTCCCTCCAACATCTGAAGGCTGTCAGCAGGGAGGGTGCCACCAATTAGTCCATCGATGAGTGAGAACCAGATATAAGGTTGCAATTGCCCTGGGACCCATATAAAAGTGTCAGCATTGTATGGGAAGGTGACAGCCCCAAGATTTTGGAGCAAATAAATATTTTTGTTCTGAAAGACATGGCGGTCGCTAGCAGAATAACATAGTTCTTTACCTCCTAGGTGTTCTGCTGTTAAGGAAACTAGGTCCTATAAATTCCTTTTCTTAAATACTTCTTAAATTCCTTACTTCCTTCCCTTTCCCAAAGCCATCCTAGCCCCTCTTGTCCGCTCTGACTGAGAGTAAGTACATCAACAGCCTCCTAAGTGCTTTAGAGACAATTTGACTTCCATATGCCAACTGGTGGTTCATCTAAAATGGAAGGTGATTTAAAATTCCATCTGCTCAGGGCAGAGGCATGTGTATACCCTGGGGAATACACAAGATTCATTGAGGGGTAGGAAGAAAAAAATTAAACTCCTATTTGTAATTATTTTTCTGAAAGCCAATTTAAAAGAAATTAAGCTTTACTAATACATAATATTCATCTTGTCACTGGTACCCTTGTTTTGCCCAACAAAGAGGTTGATGGTGGTGTTCTCAGTCAAGACTTCATTTTTGTATAACCCATCTAAGTTGCACTAAATTGAATTAATTGTAATCCTTGATCCATATAACACTTCATCATTAGTCAGTAATTCATTTATGTATTAATATATTTTAGTAGCACAATAAACACCCATAAAGCCACCACCCAATAAGAAAGCTAGGACTTTGACAATAACTTCCACCCAGCTATGCGGCTGCTCCCATCCCATCCTCCTGCTGTCCTCCCTAAGGTGGCCGCCATCCTGAATCAGAGGTCCATTGTTCCTTACTTCTGTTTATAATAGCAATAACGCATCCATATGTATTCCTTAAAAGCAAAGATTTTTATTTTTGCTTTACCATTATAAAAAGGGCCTTTTGCTGTATATAATCTTCTGAGTCTTTGCTTCCCCCTCCTAATATTACTTTGCTAAGATTAATCTAATTGTTTCATGCCACAAAGGTTCATTCATTTTTACTGCTGTGGAATATGCCTTTTGGTGACTTTTACCAGTTTATTCATCTACTCTCCTGTTCATGGGCATTTGGTTGTTTTTATTAATAAATAAAATTAAATTTTATTGTAAAATTTAAACCTGGCTGGTAGTGCTAAGTGGTTTGAGAATCAGTTTGTGCACCAAAGGGTCATGGGTTCGATTCCTGGTCAAGGGCATGTGCACCAGGGCACATGAAGGAAGCAACCAATTAGTGTGTCTCCTTCCATCTCTCTGCCCTCCCTCCCACCTATCTACTCTCTCCAAAAAAAATCAATGAGGAAAAAGTATCCTCAGGTGAGTATTAACCAAAAAAAAAAGTTTATTCTAAAATTTAAGTGGAAATTCAAAGATCCAATAATGGGCAGGACAAATTTATTTATTTTTTCTCCAAAATTACTCATATAAAGACTATATAAAAAAACATAAAAATTTAATAATATGACATATTACCAAGTAAAAAATGGGCAAAAGACTCAAACACTTCATGAAGAAAAATATCCAAGTAACCAATAAATAAATGAAAAGATGCTCAACCTCATTAATATTTTCAAATAAATACAAAATAAAACCATTGTGAGATACAACCCCACACACAACACAATGATGAAAATTCAAATGACTGACAACACTAAATATTGGTGAGGATGTGGAGAAACCAGGACTCTCCAGCCTGCTGGTGGGAGCACAGATTGGTGCAACCACTTTAGAACACTGGCATTGTCCATCAAAGTGGAATATGCATCTTTTCTATGACCCAGCAATCTCACTACTAGCTAAAGGAAATGTGTACATATGTCCACCAAAAGACATGTACAAACATTTTTCTATTCATTATAGTCCAGTGCTGGTTAGATATGTAAATTCTGCCCCAATGGCATACATACTTTATACCTCCTTCAGCACACCTAAAACAGAATGTTGGAGAGACTGGAACTCATCTCTCCCCAAAAGTGTGTGTGACGAGGGTACTTCTGGGCAATATGGGTTATAGAGAGGAAACTCCCACCCTCTTAGAAAAATAAGTTATTGTCTTTATAGAATATCAACTTGGGGATCCAGTGCTAAATATAAATGCAATATAAGACTTCTCTTAAAAAAATGTTTTTTGGACTCTGGGTACTCAACTTGGACTAATCACAGTCTTTGCTTATGACTCAATGCCAACATTGTTCCATGTATGCCTGCTTGTTTATTCAAACATGCATGCATATATTCATTCATTTTTGTTCACCAGACAACTCCTAGTCTAAATCAATGTGAATTACATATCCACGTGCTCCTCACCTATATCTGCCAGAAGTAACCATTATACTAAAGCATGTGTTTATCATTCCTTCCTTTATTTTCTAATTGTATCACACACACACACACACACACACATTCACACACGCATTATATATTTTTAGTTATTATCCTGAAGTTTAGATAACAGATATTGTATAGAGTCTTCAAGGACTTCCTTTTACTATTCATTGTGTTACTAAGATTCACCTGTGTTGTTATGTGTAGTTCATTCATTTTCACTGCTATAAAGTAATTGCATTTTGTAAAGATATCACAATGTATTTATCCATTCTTCATTCTGCAGGCTTTTGTTTTGTTTCAAAACAGTGCTGCTATGAACACTCATTCCTGTGCTAACACTGGTAATTTTTCACAGCTATTGTGAAGACTCTGTTATGTTTCTGGACAGGTATTTCTGGAAAGGCGATAATGATAATACCAATAATGTGATGGTAGCTGACATTTGTTTAATGAATTACCTCTTACAAAGCACTTTTATCAACATGATCTAGTTCAACAACTCTAGGAACATGCTGGCCATCTCAGGGTTGGGAAGTGGCCAAATCCATGGCCTCCGGATCTTGTTCAGTGTATTATTCTGGTCCTTCTGATCCACATTAAGGCCTCAGGATTTAATGACTATTTCTGCTACTTTAAAGCTTAGTTTCATGGCAATACACCATTAAAAATGGGTAGGACATTTTAGGGTATTTGAGGAAACTGAAGCCTATACAGAGGCCGTTGGAGAACTAGGCCCGGTACCACTCGAAGTTTCTTTTCTTTTCTGCAGCCAAAGTTGAAAGGCTCCAGGTCCTGTGGGAGGCCCCAGGCTGCCGGGAAGGTAGAATTTCTCTTAGTACCATCCATCAGGCACCCTTTCTCCCAGGCTGAGAGTGAGTTGCCCTTGACCTTTTCCTGATATCTGCCTCTCTGGCTCCCCCATCACCGCCTCTCCTGGGAGGCCAGGCTTGGTGGCTAAATGCCCTTCTCTGTTCTTCATCCTCATCACTGAGTAATGAATACCAGCTAAGTGATGGGCTGGTGCCAGCGACCTCCTAGCAAATCTTCCCCCTGGAGCTAGGATCAATAACACTTAGCTGCTCCTTTTCAGCATGGAAGCCAGGCAGCAGGAAGCCCAGCCTGAGCCTCTCCCCTCAAGGGATACTGCCCACCCACACAGGCCCTTGCTGATATGCAACCCTCCACAGTGTGTCCTCAAAGGACTGATCAGAGCCCGAGTCTCCCAATCTCCTGTTAGAGTGGGATTGTTCAACTCCATCTCCAGGAAAAGACTTGTATTGGGAGCTCCGACTTGGGCAGCCCACAGCAGCTAAGGGGGGACTGTGTTCTGGACCTTCTGGGAGCCATTGGCCACCTCATAACTTTGAGCTGCTTGATTTGGGATTAGAGAAGAAGAGAAGGAAAGAGGAGGCATTACACATAAACGTCAATTCACCTTTGCTGTATGTCCTGTCTAGTCTAAGCACTCAGGTCCAGCCTGGTTCTAAGAATCACATCCTTTTAACCTTAAAAGGTCATGTTGCAGCCCAGCCTGTGTCGCTCAGTGGTTGAGCATCGACCTATGAACCAGGAAGTCATGGTTCAATTCCTGGTCAGAGCACATGCCCAGGTTGCAGGCTCAACCCTCAATTCTCTTTCATCATTGATGGTGCTATTTGTCTCTCCCTCTCCCTTCCTCTCTGAAATCAATAAAAATATATTTGAAAAGAAAAGGTCATGCTGCAGAGTTGAAGGAATAAAAATGGCCAGCAGTCCCAAAGCCCTTGGCTTATAGCTCAGTCCTCACAGTAACCCATAAGGAATGTACTAACATCTCCACTACAGAGATGAAAAATGGAAGCACAGACAGGTTAAGTGACTTGCCCAGGGTAACAAGGTGGTAGGCAGTGGAGCCAGGGATTAAGCCCAGGTGGTCCAGTTCTAGAGTGTGCTGTCTGGACCACTATGTCAGGCCATCTTCCACTCCACTCCACCCCCTGGGCAAGAACGGAGCCTCTGATGGCAGCTATTCCTGACTGAATCCAGCAGCTATTTACCAATGTTGTGATGGGTTAGTTCCTCAGTCTCTCTATTTCTCTGAGTCTCCCTTTTTTTATGTGGAAAATAGAGATAATTCTTATCTCAGAGGGCTGCTGTAAAAATGAAAATGAAATGAAGTACAGAATAGGTGGTCAATAGTTATTAGTTTCCTGATTGAGGGGCTGGAGTCCCTCAACTCTCTCTGCAGAGGGGTGCCTTCCAACTTGGGGTGGAAAATCCCCAGCCCCCATTTGGGGTCTTGATATTACCTCCCTGGTCTGGTATCAGTCTCTCCTTCTCTAGTCACTGTTTCAAAATTCTTCTTTCTGATACCTTCACAATACCCCAACCCTCTTCCAGAGTAGGGAGCTTTAACCACTCCCCTCCTCTGGATTTTCTGGCCCCTATTATCTCCACCCCCCCCCCAATCTCCCTGGCCACAGCCCATACCTGCCTATGCAGACTTCTGAGACCACCATCCGTAGCTTATGTCCTCTCAGTGAAAACTTGCCACATCATCTGCTCCATAAGGTCTAGAGCCTCAGTTGGAGAAATTGAAGGCTGGGAAGCTGACATCATCTGAAGGCTTGACTGAGGCAGGAATATCAGCTCTCAAAGTGGTTCACTCACATGACTGACAAGTCGGTTTCTCTCCACATGGGCCTCTGCATAGGGCTGCTTGAATGTTATAGTTTGTTTGGGCTGCCATGACTAAGTACCACAACTGGAAGCTTAAACCAAAACTAATTTTCTCAGAATTCTGGAAGCTAGAAGTCTGAGATCAAGGTGTCAAGCAGATTTTGTTTCTTCTAAGACCTCTTCCCTTGGCTGTATAAGGTGTCGTGTCTCTGTGTCTTCACAGAGGATCTTCCCTCTGTGAGTATGTGTACTCTCTACACTTTGTAAGCACATCAGCCATATTGGATTAGGGCCTACCCTAATAACCTAATTTTGTCTTAACTACATTTGTAAAGACCCTCCCTCCAAATACAGTCACATTGTGAGTGCTGGGGGTTAGGACTTCAAAATATGTTCAACAAGTGAGCTTATAACAAGTGCCTTGTGAAATGGCAGCTGGCTCCACCCAGAATGAGTGATCCCAGAGCCCAAGATAGAAGCCTCAATGTCTTCTATGACCAAGGCTCAGGAGGAACACATCACTCCTCCTACTGTTCACACAGGTCAGTCCTGATAGGTTTAGGAGGATGCTACATAGAGACAAATTGCAAAGGTGAAGATCTAAGGGGGTTAGCTTGTAGGGTAGCCCCCACAATTGTGCAAATAGGGGTCCAGGCCCACACCACATAGAAGGGGAGAAGATTGCATGTATGAGAACAACTCCCTCTAAAGGAGAAAACCCAGAAGGCACAAAATTTCATTGCCTAAGGGCTCCTCACCTCAGCAGTCAGGTAAGTGTCTCCACAAAGGAATATGAAAAAGGGGCTGGGAGCCTTCCTTTCAAACTATTACCTTTTCGGGAGTAAAAGTTTGTTCTTTCTGGGGAATCCTGGAGCTAGCATCCCAGTTGTGGTACCTTGATTATCCTTCCCATTATGATTTGTGTGTGGCCTGAGCAGCATCAGCCAAATCTCAGGACAGAGTGGACCTGCCATGCGGACACAGATGAAGAAGATCCACACTGTTTGCAGAGCTTGTAATGTAGCACATGGCATAGAACAAGTGACAAAATCATAACTCACAAGTTAGACCATGAGTGTGCATTCCCAGGGCACACTGGACTACATCATGGCCCAGGAATGGGAGGTTCCACCCCTTTTCCTGGGTAGATGTGACTTAAAAGCAGAATCATTTTATTGCTTCCCCCTTATTGGCTTCAGCTGCAGATAAACAGAATCACTACCATCTAACATCTGCTTCTGTTGATCATAGGGTCAAAGATCTTTGGCTGGGACCCTGGGTGATTGGAAGTTCACTTACTGAGTTCTCTTTGGGTGTGTGTCCATGGAGATATGGAATAAGCTTGAGATCTAGTGCCTACACAACCTTGGCTTAGAAGGATCCTCTCAGCGCTGATGACTGCTGGCCTTCTCCATGTTACTGACCTGAGGCTGGAGTAATAAAACATCCTTCTCAAGCCTGCCTTGGAGTCAGTCCTCCATGGGGCAACCAGCCTTCCCCGCCTCCCCCATCATGTACCCCGGGGCTTCACACCAATAGAGCCAGTCTTGACCATCTGGTTCCCCATCACCTTCCTTCAAAGCTACAACTCACCTGGCCCAAGTTTCAGGGAAGAAGAACTCACCCTGCAATGGTGGTTTTCCTTCTTCAGAATCTTTGGACCTAAATTAAAGTTCACACACACAGTCCTCACTCCTACTAGAGAAGAGGAGGATTCCTCCAGTCCCAGCTGGTGGCATCTCTCATTCACCTCATCCATCATCCTGACAGGTGGGCCCTAGAGAGAAGCCACAAGCAGGACAGGGATAATTAGGATCCATTAAGGAGATGAAACTGAGCTTCGGGAGGGGTGGGGAGAGGGAATCATTCACTCCCCAGCCCCCTTTTCTAAATGGGGCCATCAGCCATGCTGAGTTTGCTTCCTAATCTCCTCCCTCTGCCTCCACCTCTGAGTTCCTGGGAGTCTGAGGCAGAGGTGGGATAAATGAGCATCTTAAGAACAGAGAGGCCTGGATTTGAGGCAAGGGACGGGGAGACAAGGAAGAGAGAAGGGAAAACAGGACTCCCAACAGCATCTAATATAGGGGCTAGTTCTTGAGAACCTCAGCTTAAGAACCTAAACTATGCAATGCAGACTGCCTTTGAGGGCCCCTGCATGTGGCCCAGCCAGGGCCAGCCTTCGCAGCAGCAGGGACGGTGGCCCTCAGGGTGCCTGGGTAGTTTTTGTGGTGCTGCCTCCAGAAGGCTCCTGCCAAAAACCAATGTGCTCCTTGGGAGGGGGTTACAAATTAACCTCACAGCAGTCTCATCAAGCACCTTCCTCCTGATTAATTTGTCAAGCTGGCTAGCTCCCTGGGAGAACAGGAATGCTCAAAGCCAGACTTCAATTTCTTTTTCTATTTTGCTCAGTTCAGAAAAATTAGGGGGGCTATGGCAGACAGTGATGGGGTGGAGTATAGACAAAGGAATAAAGTGTGAGAAGCACCGACTTAAAGGAAACCAAAGTTCATGCTCCCCTTTCTCCTAAACCCGGGCCTAACTCAGCTAGAGAAAGAGCAGGTGCACTTAGTTTCCCAGGATACTGGGCCAACCCTGGAGAGAACCTGTGGCCACACATGCTCAGTCACACCATCTGTGCACAAGGTCATAACTAAAGAAGGGTCTCCTGATCTTCAGATAGTGCCAGAGCCCTCAGGACCCCCAGTGGTAGCCTGATTGTCCTGTCCCGGCAGCCCCTCCTCCTGGTGCAGTGAAGCTGAATGGGGGATCACCCAGAGTCTAGATGGAGGTACATGGAGGAGCTGAGAGTAATGATTCCAGTGCCATCCTTGACTGGCTTCCACCTTGAGGGATGGTAGCTACACTCAGTTCTGTCTTCCCACCAGGAGACAGGTTCAGAGATGTTGAGTGATGTCCCCAAGGTCACACAGCTATCAAGTAGCAGAATCTGGACTAAACCAGCCCCCATTTTCAGCAGAAGACCAGTACTTTAATACATGAGATGTGTTCATACCATCTGTACACCAGCAAGTCATCCATACCTCATAATCCAGTCCCTCCTTATAAGTCTGAACTCTTCATTCATCTATTCAGAAAGTATTTCAGAGCTGATAAGAAATTAATTGTATGATCTTCACACCTACATGCCATGCCCTTGGTGATGGTATTCACCCAGTGGTGGGACAGCTCACTGGCTGGGCCCTGATTTAAGCTCACATGGAAAGATGTGAGCATGGAGTTGCTGAGGTGATATCTGGTTGAGCAGGGCCTTGGGGCAATACATTTTGTGACTTGAACTTCCCAAGAAGAGGCCAGAGACAAAACTTTCCCCTTTGGTCATTTAGTTGAATCCTGTATTCTTTATGCAACAACAAAACAAACAAAAACAGAAAGGCATATTTTAAGTCCAATTGATTGTTTTTCATGTAGGCACAAATATTGTCTGAAACGGGTTTGTTGTGTGTTTAGCAGTTTGTTTATTTTGGATGGCGGGTTCCATAATGTCTAGCTAGGTCGAGTCTGAAAGGAGCAAGCGAACACTGTGGTTCAGGACCACAGACAGCAGCTCAGGCTGCCTCCACTTTCTATTACCTGAAGCCTGCTGCCCAGGACCCTCTGAAAAGCACTTAATAACTTTTTTCCATGGGCTCTTACAGAGCAAAACTGCCTTGAATCTTGAATGCTTTTGTTTGGCTGAGCCTCCCGCAGGATCCAAGCTACCTTTGCCTTTCTTTGTTGGTTTTAGTCAAGGTAGCTCTTAAGCCCACAAGAGACCAGGAGATGGGAGAGGCCAATTACTTATGTGCTGAGAGAGAAAAATAAATTAAGATTAAATAATTGCACTGAGGCTTGATATTAAGTATAAGGGGTTCTAATAATTCAGACAGGCAGAGACTTCTGAATCTACCACAAGGCTCCCCAAGGCAGAACAGCAATGAATGGCCGTGCATTTGCCTAATAGCTTTCTTGTTGTTCCTTTTGTGTTTTTGTTGCTTCCAGCACCCTATTATTTCCCCCACTCCTCTGAAAGGATCAGCCCCAGCAATCTGTAAAACTTTCACCAGCACAATGCTGTCATATATTTATAAATTTGGGAATTTGAAAGGAGACAAAGCTCTTGATTAAGATAGCACTAGGAACCTCTCCTTCTGCCCCTTTAGAAAATGGGTTGTGGGAGCTTTTCTCCAGGGCTGGCTTCACACATGTGCCACCTGGACAGGTGCCCATGTTTAAAAGAACCTTGCAGTTAGAAAGGCCCTATGCTTGGTTTAAAGCTATGTGGTCACTATCCAGCATTTCTCAATCGTCTTTTTTATTCATTTATTTTTATAATCTTCACCCAAGAATATATTTTCTATTGATTTTTAAAGAAAGTGGAAAGGAGGGAAAGACAGAGGGAGGTAAGGAGGGAGAGAGAGAGAGAAACATCAATGTGAGAGAGACACATCAATTGGTTGCTCCCCACACATGCCCACACCGGGGCCGGGAATCAAAGCTGCAACCCAAGTATGTGCCCTTGACTAGAAATTGAACCCATAACTCTTCAGCACACAGGCCAATGTTCTAATCACTTAGAAACATGGGTCGGCACTCTAACCATTTAGCCATAGTGGCCAGGGCTCTCACTCATTTGTTTAACAAGGAGAGCTACATTTTCATTTAACCCATGGCCCTGTATGCTTCTCTCTCTGAGTCGGGCTTGGCCAGGATATGGCCTGACTCCAGTGGCAAAGTGGACACCATGTGACAAAGCCTCCCAAGAACCAATCTATCACAAGGGCAAATCCATCACACCATCTCTGCCTCCTCCTCCCCCAGTACCCTCAATGGCCATGACTCATAGAATAGGGGACAAATCCTATTAGCCAGGACACAATCTGATGCCAAAATTCCTGAGCTCAGCTACAACCTGGCTCATTCATGAAGAAATGCAATAAAGACACAATGATTTTTGTCTGGATGAAGCTCTTAATAGCTGAAGTCATTTCCTTTGTGCAGAAGCCCTGAGTAATTTTCCTGGCCCTTGGGTCTCTAACGGTCCTGTTAAAGAAGCATAGGACTACCCTACCTATACTGCTCATTTCTCCTCTTTCCCTCCTTCTCCATTGCTCCAGATAAACATAATTAATCTATTCCAACATGAAACATGAAGCCTCAAGGCTGTCCAAGACATTAAGGACCCAAGTGTAAACAGAAAGAATCAGTCTGTATCTTCATGGGTCTTAATGGTCTTATCACAAATGAGACCCAAATGCCACGTGTCCACATGCACACTCATAAAGAAAGGACTCATTCCTACATTCCCACTTTGGAGCCTGTTGTTATCCCACCCAGAATTCCTACTCCATTTTTCTGCCAACCCATGCCTAGCTGTGGATAAAAGGTTTAAACAGAGACTTGGGATCCGTTGTCCCCTGTATCCTCATCACTGTGCCCAATGTAGCAAGTGTTGCTTGGTGCCCATGCAAATCCACTGCCCTCTTCTTCATGGCCAGCAGTTTACAATTTAGTTTCCATATTTACTCTTTTCTCTGGGGCCATCTGCTCAGGAAAGGTGACCTTATCTTTACCCTCCTTCCTCAGGAGGGTGAGAAATGTACCTTGATTGGTCTATAGCAGTGGTCAGCAAACTCATTAGTCAACAGAGCCAAATATCAACAGTACAATGATTGAAATTTCTTTTGAGAGCCAAATTTTTTTAATTTAAACTTCTTCTAACGCCACTTCTTCAAAATAGACTCACTCAGGCCGTGGTATTTTGTGGAAGAGCCACACTCAAGGGGCCAAAGAGCCACATATGGCTCATGAGCAGCAGTTTGCCTACCACGGGTCTACTGTGATCCCATTCTTCTTTCTTTCTTTTTTTTTTAATAAATCTTTATTGTTCAGATTATTACAGGTGTTCCTCTATTTTTTCCCCCATAGCTCCCCTCCACCTGATTCCCTACCCCACCTCATGCCCTTACCCCCCGCCACTGTCTTCATCCATAGGAATAAGATTTTTGTCCAATCTCTTCCCGCACCCCTCACACCTGCTTCCCCTGAGAATTGTCAGTCCACTCCCTTTCTGTGTCCCTGATTCTATTATATTCACCAGTCCATTCTGTTCTTCAGATTTTTTATTCACTTGATTTTTAGATTCACTTGTTGGTAGGTATGTATTTGATGTCATTTTGTTGTTCATAATTTTTATCTTTACCTTTTTCTTCTTCTTCCTCTTCTTAAAGAATACCCTTCAGCATTTCATGTAATCCTGGTTTGGTGGTGATGAACTCCTTTAGCTTTTTCTTGTCTGTGAAGCTCTTTATCTGACCTTCAACTCTGAATGATAGCTTTGCTGGGTAGAGTAATCTTGGTTGTAGGTTCTTGCTGTTCATCACTTTGAATATTTCTTGCCACTCCCTTCTGGCCTGCATAGTTTCTGTTGAGAAATCAGCTGACAGTCGTATGGGTACTCCCTTGTAGGTAATTAACTGTTTTTCTCTTGCTGCTTTTAATATTCTCTCTTTGTCTTTTGCCCTTGGCATTTTAATTATGATGTGTCTTGGTGTGGTCCTCTTTGGATTCCTCTTGTATGGGGTTCTGTGTGCTTCCTGGACTTGTACGTCTATTCTTTCACCAGGTAGGGAAAGTTTTCTGTCATTATTTCTTCTAATAGGTTTTCAATATTTTGCTTTCTCCCTTCTTCTGGCACCCCAAAAATTCGGATGTTGGTTCGCTTAAAGTTGTCCCAGAGGCTCCTTACACTATCTTCATATTTTTGGATTCTTTTTTCTTTTTGTTTTTCTGGTTGGATGTTTTTTGTTTCCACATATTTCAGATCTTTGGTTTGATTCTTGGGGTACGTTGATCTACAGTTGAGTTTCTGTATATTCTTTACTTCAGACAGTGTATGCTTCATTTCTGACTGATCCTTTTCCATTTTTTTGGCATTCTCATTAAGCTCCTTGAAGGTCTCATCAAGTTTCTCAGCGGTTTTAAGAAGATTCTTGAGTAACCTTATAAATGTGGTTCTGAACTCTATGTCATCCAGTAGTTTGCTTTCCTCCATTTCTTTCATTCGTGACATGCTTCTTTGTCTCCACATTTTGGCTGCTTCCCTGTGTTGATGGAGTAGCTTTGTGTGGTAGGTGACCTATAGGGGGCAGTAGCTCAGCCTCCCCAATCACCTGATGTGGACGCTCTTGGTACACCCCTTTGTGGGCTGAGTGCAAAGACTTGGTGCAGTTAAGCCTTAATTGCTGTTGGTATACTGGGAGGAATTAACCTCCAGGCCAATTAGCTGTGAGCACTCACTGTGTCTATAATGGAAAAACTGCTGCGCTGAAGACACACTTATGGGGCAGGACTTGTTTCAGTGGGGCTTTGGTGCTCACTGAGTCTGCCTCTTGAATGTGTCACTTATGGATGTGAGGAGTTGAAATCTGGTGTCTCACTCTGACCACTAGGTACACTGGCTTCTGGATCTCCAATGGGGTGCAGGTCAGCTACTGTCTGAGGCCATCCAGCAGGAGCTACAGTGAGAGCTACAGTTTTCTCCTCTTTGCTTGGGGTTTGGAGGTTTTGGAGCTGTCTGACCCGGGCTGCAAGTTTGCTAGGTTAAGCTGCGATAGGGCAGGGCTTTCTTATGCTAAATACGCTGCTTGGAGCTTGGGTGGGTTTGTAGGTTGTGCAGGGCGGGGTCTCAGGGTGTCACTAGCCTAGGGCGTGGCAAACAGCAATGGCTGCTAGTTAGCCGGCTCTGTGTCCCCGACGGCGTCCCGGAGTCCCGTGCCCCAGTGCCATAAACAATTATTCCCGCACGCAGCTCTGCAAGCAAGCCACCCTCACTGGCAGACAGTCCAGCTTCTCCCCGTAGGAGTTTGGGTCCCCCGCATCTCCCCAGAAACAGGATTTCAGAGTAGTCAGGGGCTTGTCTCCCTTTGGGTTGAAAAAAGCAACGCCCGCCGCCAGCCGGGATCATGAGCCTCCGTACCTCAGCTTTTCAGCGCTCGTGCACGTCTCAATGCTCTTTTCTCTTTCCTTCTAGTTGTGGAACTTCCACTCAGCCAGCTTTCCCGTGGTTCTGGGTGATAGACGTTTTGTCTTTTAGTTGAATTTTTGAAATTGTTGCGCGAGGCAGCAGTTTAGGTGTTTACCTACGCCGCCATCTTGGATTCTCCTGCCATTCTTCTTTCTCCATTGGGTTAAGAAGGGTCATGTGACTTAGTCTGGGTCAATGAGATATGAGAATTATGGGATGGCTCCTACAAAAAAAAGGTTTTTAGTTGATAAAAATGGACTCTGAGGAGTAAATACTCCCTTTTCTTGAGTTGGATCATGTCATGTCTGCATGGGATGCCTGGAACTACGACAGCTATCTTGTCATCATAGGGGACCAATAGTTATGGATGACAGTGAGCAATGATGGAGAGAACCTAAGTCCTGGATGACATGGTTGAGTTATTAACTAACCTAGAACTACCCTGCCTACCTTTAGGATTCTTGCCATGTTATTTAAAATTTTTCTTTATCACTTAGTACATATTTATTTAGTTTTTTTTGTTCTTTGTAGCTGAAAGCATCCTGATTAATAAGCAGGGTTTTGCCTATCCACAGGTGTGCCTTATGGATTTTCTCTGACTAAATGTTGGACATAAAGCAGGAATGCAGGCAGATGCCCTTGGAAGTGAGCTAATCAGACTGTTTGTAAGGAATGTGAGTGGCCTAAGAGGGAAAAAAATGTGTAGGCACCTCTGTTTTTCAGAGGTCCAGTTACCTTGTCCCTGACTGCAACTTTGACAGGATAGAATCCAGGAAACCAAGGCATGAAGAAGGAAAGTCTTGACCTTGTTCACATCACAAACTAAAGAAACTCAATCTAGACTCCTACTTGGAACCAATCCCAAATAAAACTGGCACAGAAGAAAAATTTGTTTTTGGTGCACCAAGATCCTTCTGTATAAATCTGTTCAACTCTTTGATGACAAGTTCTTCTCATATCATTGTTCTCTGCCCCATTTTCTATACCCTATTTTATGTGGAACAAAAGAGTTTACTCATAAATAGGGATATTTTCATTTTAATTATTTTTAAAGACCATATACCCAAGAGAATAAATGTTGAATGGTGGAGTTTCAGAACTTATCAACTCTAGGTGGTATACTTTTAGACAGTGATGTTCCTAAAACCCCACTGTATCTATCAGTAGCCACGGATTCCTCCTGTTTGAAGGCAGGCCTCACTCCTGCCTTTCTCTGCTGTATCAGCTAAGCTTCTCTTAGCTGTCTCTTCTTTGCCCAATCTCTGCCCTAAGGAAGATTTTGGCTGACACCAATAGTGTATGTTTTTTCGTTTGCCCCAGTTACAAAAGTCTGAGTTGGTAACAGGAAAGACAAGTATAAGAAGGCCTGAAAGCATGGGTCGGGCAGTGACCCACCCCTTTTTACTTCCCAGAAGCAAGAAGAAACTAAAACAAAAGATCACTTTGGCTAATGCAGTGGAGTGGCCGAAACACTCTGGGATGCCCACAGGGTAGAGACGCTCCTGAATATGGCAGCAGTCTTTAGCATTCCCCTGGCTTGGGAAGATAGACCTTCTTCATATCCGTGGCTCACTCATGGCCCTGCTGAGAAAGTCCAGCCTCAAAAAGACCTGGAAAAGGGGTCCACTGAAGGGGTATGACTGTTGCCAAGGAGACAGAAGGGGTGAGGGAGAGGCACAGGCTCCTCTGAGCACTGTTAAGCTTTCTTAGTAGGAGGGAGAAAAGGAGGGAGGGAGGGAGGGAGGGAGGGAGGGAGGGAGGGAGGGAGATCCCAAGTAAGAGCTATATCCTTTCACCCAACACCTGACAGGCTGCATCCACCACTCAGACTAGCTGCAGACTTTTCTCCTGCCTTCTGCTGGGCCCAAGTCCCTGTGTGTAGGCTTTTCCTGGAGAAATGTCTACCCAGTTCATCTCAGTGGCCTTTCCCCAAAGTGGCATTCTGCTCTTCATCCTGCTTCTAGACTCAGTTCAGTTTGTGGAGCCCATTTGAAAGATGGGGAAACTGAAGCCTCAGTTAGTGATTCGCCTGGAGTGAGTCAAATCTTCAGTGGGACCTGGGCTGCCTACCAGGCTGGCAGGACCACCGGGACTGCTGTGCAGCTTGGCAGGCAGCAGCTTTGAGAGACTGTGGAGCAGACAGAGGGAGAGGGCTTGGCAAACAGGCGCCCATGCTAAGAGACCAGCACCATCAGTGGCCACGTTGTCAACACACAGCTGAGAGGAGGACAGTGTAAAACGTACCCTGCTCCATGAGCCCTACAGGGCCCTCTCTGCAGTCAAAGGACTACCCTCTGGAGAAAGTGCAGGGAGGTAAGGACAGGTGGATTGCATTTTTCTGCTTAAGCTGGGCCACGCCATGCTCTCCAACCCCTAAGGGCCTCTTGCCCTGGAGCTAACGATACTGGGAGACTTCAGGGAGCCATGGTCCCTATTTTGGCTCCACTGAACTGAGTCCCTGTGGCTCCCTGCATGGTCCCTATAGTATCCATGAGGCCTCTGAAGACAGTGGGCTTCCTGCCCTCCCTAACTTAAGGTGCCTGGCCGTTCCCAGTCTCTGAGATCATCATTAAGAGTGGGAAGATCCTGGCTCACATACTTCTGGTCCTATGGCTTCCAAGAAACATCTGTATGTTGGAATAAAACCGCACTGTCCCATAGAATTTCTGTGTAATGGAAATGTTCCACATCTGAGCTGTTCAGTACGTAGCCACCAGCCACATGTGGCTATAGGTGGCTAGTGTGACTAAAGAACTGAATTTTTAACCTTGTTGAATTTTAAGGAATTAAATTTTCAATTCCAAGCGCCACATGTGGCCTGTGGCTATCCTCTGGGACAGAGCAGGAAAAGTGAAGGCCTCCCATAACCAGTACCAGCGGATACCAAATAACAGGGGAATCATGTGCTCTCCTCTCTCAACGACCCCTCCCCAAGAGGGAAACACCCAGGGAAGACGGATTTTAGGGGGAATTATCAGAAGTCCATCTCCACAAAATGCCCTTTTCCTGCTGAAAGTTGCAAGCATCCGTGGACTACACAAACCCAGAAATGTGGAGACAAAGAAATGCCTGTACATATATGTCAGCTCAACAAGCAGGAAGCATTGGCCCGGGGCAGGGAGACATACTCAGCAGGCTGGCAGAAGAGAGAGCCCGAATTCTATCATTTTCCACATAAGTCTTGCAGGTTTTGGATGCTGTGAAAAGGATGAAGGTAATTTTTAAACGCCAGTGTGTACAGACTTTGGGTGTATGTGAATTGAAACCTTGCTTGCCCTCTGTTTTGTTTTGTTTTTTTGTTTTGGCGGGGGGCGGGGTCTGTACTCTGGGACATCTCACAAGTTGAAACTTCACTGTAATAAGATCCTCTGAGTTTTTCAAAGGCCTGGGCTGGGATCCTAGTCAAACATTTCTTCTATCACACCAGGTCAAGGTAGAGTGAGGTCCCAGCATAGCCATGTGTGGGCAGGCCTATGGTCATGTAAATGCAAATACAGTGATCAGTTTCTCATTTGTACTTAGCTCAGGTCATCTATAAGATTTTGGGAGATTGTTCCAGGAAGCAAGGCTGTGTTAGCATGAGGCATGTATTCCAGGAAAACTGAGCTGAAAGAAGATGCAATGGGTGCCACCATGGGGAAGGGTTGGTGGAGCCAGACAGCATGACAGGACTCACATCTTCCCTCCCTACACCCATGTTTTGCCTGTGTCCCCACCTTAAGATGAGAACCTACCATCTACACCCACTCCCAGAGAGAAGTCTGGCAGGTATCATCTCAGACGTCTCCTGACACTTCCTCTTCCCTAACTCCCAAATCAAATCTGTCACCATCCCTCTTGGTTCTGCCTCATCTGGCACTTTTCTCCCTCCACAAGGACCCTGACCACTTCTCACCCTGGACCCCACCTGTGTCTGATCAACATCTCCTCTGTCTACCCCTCCTCCCTCACTTGCCAGAGGAACCAGCTTAATCAAACCATGTGGTGCCTACCACTCACTTGCTAAGCTGAGGTTCCATTTAGTCCAAAGGACAATGCCAGCAGTCCTCCCCTATGGCAAGTAAGGCCTCTAAGGAGCTGGCCTCTCCAACCTCACGTCAAACAGGTCTGCTCTCACAGACCCACACGTACTCTAATCCACCGCACTTCTCACCGTGCCCATGCTGGCACATGCCATCTCCTCTGCATAGACGCTCTTCTCTTCCCAACAAACTCTTATTCATCCTATCCTTCAATAACCAGTTCTACTTTCCCCTCCTTTGCACCCCCACATACCTCTAGTGAAGATTGTGTTTATTTGTTTTAAAGTCTGTCTTCCTTAAAATGGGGATCTCTGAGCTCCTCAATACCCAAGACTATGATTTCTTGGTCATTTCTACTTCCCTCTTGCCCTGATGTGCCTGGGATATAATGGGCACTTGATGGGTGAATGAATGAATGAATGAAAAGTAGGTTTATCAGACTAAAACTACAGAACTGGACCTGCACTTCTCAGGCCTTCAGGTGCAAATGAATGAGTTGGGGATCGTATTTAAATGCACATCCCGACTCAGTGGGTCTGAGAGGGCCTGAGCGTCTGTAATTTCTATCAAGCTCCCAGGTGATGCTGATGCTGCTGGGTGGTGGACTACACTTTCAGCAGTGAGACATAGAGCTCCTATAGGTGGGGAGTGCCCATTTTTCAACCATAAAACAGAACACATTTCAGCTATCTATATCTATAAAGGCCTAAGTGACTGACCATTCAACTGGTAGCTATGATGCGCACTGACCACCAGGGGGAAGACGTTCAATTCACAGGCATGGAAACATGGAACAGACTGATGAATTTCAGAGGGGAGGGGGAGGGTGGAGGGTGGGAAGAGATTAACCAAAGGTCTTATATGCATATTAGAAGCCCGGTGCATAGATTCATGCACCGGTGGGGTCCATCAGGCTGGCCTGCAGGGATCAGGGCAAAACTTGGCAGTCCAACATCCCCCGAGGGGTCCCAGATTGCAAGAGGGCACAGGCCAGGCCTAGGGGCCCCACCGGTGCATGAATCTGTGCACTGGGCCTCTAGTTTAAAATGATATGCTATTTAATGACATGGGAGTATGCTAAGCAAAAATATGTAAACTAGAATCACATATTATTTAAACATAACTAGATTATAGAATCTATCAGATGGATGAAAGAAAAAGAGGAAGAGAGATAGAAGGGAGGGAGGGAGGGTTACATGGAGGGAGAGAGAGAGGGAGGGAAGGAAAGAAAGATGAAGGGAAGAAGGGAGGGAGGGAGGGAGGGAGGGACGGAGGGAGGGACGGAGGGAGGGACGGAGGGAGGGACGGAGGGACGGAGGGACGGAGGATAAGAGAGAAAGAAGAAAAGAAAGTGATTATTTCTGGTGGATATAATTGCAGGCATTGTTTTTCCTTTATAAGTATTTGAATTTTCACATTTTCTATAACCATCATGCATTATTTTATAATATAAGAGAATTATTTTCATCACACTTACTCATTGACTGCACTCCCTAAAAGCAAGGTGGCATTCTAGCTGAGGAGGTCCTGTGTCCCCCATCAGGTGCTGACCCTTAGCCCTTTGAGAAGGTACATGACAAGGTCAGGTAATGGCTGTGAGCAGCCCAGCCCAGGTGGCTGCTACTTCTCCCAAAAGATACCCTGAGCATCCCAGACTATGTGAGTCATCCATCCTTGCCCCTGACTGTACAGCTTGTGGATACCAGTAACAACACAAGAAGTGACCCTGGGCCCTGGGACAAGGCCAAACACTGCAGCTAAAATAACTGTGTGGGTTTACAGCAGGCCTTTAGGTAGGTTTGCATTCCTGTCATGTCCTCCAGCTACTCCTCGGGGCTCTTTCTTTCAGCACCACAGTGCTTCGCTCTCTCCCAATTAAATATTTCCTTTTAAGTCCCTAAGATGCTATACTTAATAAGCCCTTCCTTCTTAAACCACAGGGACACAGATCACCCTGATTATGTTAGTTTTTCAAATGGTGTAATAGGCAGAGAGAGCCACTAGTGTCATGTTCTAACCCTAAACTTGGGAGATCCTTGTTCTGGACGAAAATGCTTTGACCTTATTTCTCTCTATGCCTTTCTCCTATTCCTTTGGGAACCAGGACCCAGCACTTGCTGTAAGGGTCTTGTACATAGAGGTCTAAAGGAGGGGAATGTGCATCCGAGAGATGGGCTCTCCTGTACAATCTAACTGTGAGCTCCATGGATACACCCTCCTTTGTGAGCCTGGACCCAAGGTCATGGCAAGCCTCTGTATCTGGGGGAGAAGGAAGGCAAACCAAAGACAGGGCGGCTCTTTCCAAACCAGGCACGGGGCCAAGGAAAGACCAGCCCCACCCAAGACCAATGTGTGTACTTGGAAGCTATGTAAGGCTGTTCCCAGACTTCCCTGATGATAAAATCACTGGAGACACATATTCAAACAGTAAATTCTTTAAAAATATATGTTTGTTTGTTTTTTAAAGCAAGAAGTCAGCCAGAATCTGCAGGAGAGGGGCTGGAGAGGTGACAGCCTCCAAGGGGCCCTGGTGATCTCACTGTCACAGGAGTTTGGAGAGACTTGCCCCAGGGCAGAGTTTCTGGGACAGGACAGGACAGTTGTTTACTCAGGCCTGACAGGACTCCTGCTCAGCACTTTCCCCTACACAGTTGTCCTTGGGCGACCAGAAGTTCCATCGTGACAGGGTTTCTCAACCTTGGTTTACTGACATTAGGGTTCAGGTCAGTCTTTGTTGGGGGGCTGTCCTATGCATTGTTAAGATATTTAGCTCACTAGATGCCAGAGCACCCGCCACCCAGTTGTAACAATCAAATGTCTCCAGACATTGCCCAATGGCCTGGAGAACCACTGGTCCACTGGGAAGGGTGGAGGCCTGGGTGGGAGAGCCCAGTGGCCACAGGCAGCTCTGCTACTGACCTAATGAGCACTGAGGCCATCCTTCACCTCCTGGAAGCCTTGATTCTTCCATCTGTGAAATAGGAATGCTGTAAAGGTGGGTTCTGATTTATTAGTAAAGGCCATCCAAAGATGGAGGGAATTAGCCATTGGTCCCCCAAAACATCTAGGATTAATCCAACAATAAATCTCATAAAGGCCTTGTTATGGAATGAATTATGTCCCCCACAGATTCACATGTTTAAGTCCTAATCCCCAGTACCTAAGACTATGACCATATTTGGAGATAGGGCCTTTAAAGAGGTGATTAAGCTAAAATGAAGCCATTAGTTGTTGGCCCTAATCCAATCTGATGGGTGTCCTTATAAGAAGAGGGCATGTGGGTGCACAAAGAGACGGAAGGATGTGTGTGCAGAGGGAAGACCATTTGAGGACACAGCAAGAAGCTAGCCATCTGCAAGCCAAGGGGAGAAGCCTCAGGGAAAACTAACCCTGCTGATACCTTGACCATGGACCCTCAGCCTCCAGATCTGTGAGATAATTAAAGCCACCTGGTCTGTGGCCTGTGGTTATGGCAGCCGGAGGAAACGAATACAAGCCTCCTCCTTGATTCTGCACCAAAGCAGACACTTGCCTGAGCAACGGCTCTAGGTCCTGCTCTTACACTGACCATGTCCAATCCTTTGTGGCATTTCCACTGGACTTCTGTTTCCTCTGCTCTTCCCTGGAAGGGGTGGGGGTTGGCAGGGAGCCAGGCAACCCCTCACAAGCAAATCCCTGGGGCTCTAGGTAATCTGCCGTGTCCAATGTGTTCATTCATCCCCTTTCCAAAGCCCTTCCAGGGGAGCTTAAGCACAGCACACAGGGCTTACTTCCCTCCTCACAAACTGCTAAACATGGGTTTTCAGCTCACGGTAATAATACCCTACCTGCCTGTACAACAGTGATAAACAGTCATCTAGATGAAGGTGTGCTTTCCCTGTGTTTAATAATCGGCATTTCGGTAAACCTGGTTATAAATTTGATTTTATGTAAAGGTTCCTGGCAACCAGGCTTTTCTAAATAGGTTAAGAGCCATATACCACACAGATGATTCTCAAATGACACAGACATGAAAAGATACAGAGTGTGTCCTAATAATAGCTTTAACCCACACTTATTGTGCTGTGGGCCGGGCACAGCTATAAGGGCTGCACCCACTTGCAACCCTATGAAATTGGTACTATTGTCATCTTCATTGCAGATGAGGAAACTGAGGCATGGAGCAGTTATGCAAATTGCCCAAGGTCCATAGCTAGTGAATGAGGAGACCAGGAGTCAAAGCCAAGGAGTGTGGACCTGAGGGGAGAAACTGAGTCCAGCCCCTTCCACCCCTGCAAGGCCCAGCCCACAGATGACGTCACCCAGGCTACCCGGGCAGCCCCGTGATGAGAAGAACCAGGGTGCAAAAAGCGTGAGCTTTGAAGTCAGATGGATTCGTGGGAACTGTGCCCATCCACCAACCAGCTGGGTGATCTGGGAAGTTACTTACCTCTCCAAGCTTCAATTCCTCCAGCTGGAACAGGAACACACCTCCACGATTACTTAAGGAAAAATGGGAGAGGGGATCTGTCATGAAAGTCCTAGCACGGCGTTTCTCTCCCAACTTCCTCACTTCTTGTTGACGGCCTTTGTCACCAGCTCCTGGGCAGGGGAAACCTTCTCATGTCATGGCCAGCTGCTTAGTAAGACATGATTGGTGTGTCCAATTGCTCAAACGCAGGCTGACTGGCCTGCCTAACAAAGGATTTATTGTTCTCTGCATTGAATTTAACCCCACACCCATATTTGAGTGCCTACCACGTGTCAGATTATTCTAAGCCAGTGGGGTGGATACATCAGTGAGCAAGACGAAGATGAGCTGCTGTCCTGGCAGACAATACACTGTAACATACAACAACTACTGCACTGCTAGAAAGAGAATTTGAGTCCTGGCCAGATTCCTCAGTGGTTAGAGCGTCAGCCCATGCACTGAAGGGTCAGGGGTTTGATTGTCATCAAGGCTACCTCTCTCTCTGTCTCTCTCCCTCCTCCCTCCTCTCCACTCTTTCTAAAACAATCAATGGAAAAATATCCTCGGGTAAAGATTTAAAAAAAATAATAATCTGAAGGGACTGCTAACCACTCTCCAAATGTTTCACCCTTGGAGTCATTCTCTCGGTTTAGGGAATACATTCTACTATATGGCCTGGAGCTTTGCCCTTAATCAGTCATTAACACCTGGGAGTGAAAGAATCTATCCAAGCAACACAGTACCATCCCCCTCTCCCATCCCCCAGCCAAAGCTACCATGTGGCTTCCAAGCATTTTTGCCATTTGTCACATGGGGGAAGAGGACAGGAGAGGGGGCAAAACCAGAGCCTTCTGGATCTCTTCTCTCCCCTCCCAGATGTGTGAGAGACTGGGGAGCTAGCCCACTTATTGCCGGGAAGCAGACATGTAAGTTTTAGAAACCAGCCTACATGTAAGTTTTAGAAACCAGCCTTCTTTGGAAAGCACAGGGCCTCGCCCTGCTGTCTCCGGATGTCATGGAGACAGAGCAGTCGTTCCTTGCCTTAGGGAGAGAGAGAAATTGAATCTAGAGACATCACATGGATCATCTTAGCAGCATCTCCTATATTAAAAAAGGAAAGGGGGAAAAAACACCAAAGAGGCAGCCTGCAAATTAATTGTTTTCCTGATTAACAAAACACAATTAAGCCCAAATGCTGCTGCTCAAGGGAAGGTTATTCATGGTGTTTTCTGGGGACCATCCCGGCCATGGAGCAATGACTGCTTCATTCTGAGCAAGAGGGGCCCAGAGAGAAATAATGCGGCAGACTCATCACAGCCACACTGTCGCACCCCTCTCCAGGGAAGCTAGGCCCAGTCTCAGCCAGAGGGACACAAAGGCAGAGGATGCTGACCCCAGGCAGCAGTGAGAACAGTCAGGGGGCAGCCAGCGATCTGCCAGGGGTGAGGGCACAGGAGGTGGGGGCGGGTTGGCTGGTAGCTCTTGGAGGACAAAAATCCTACAAGTCAAATGGCCTAGAACTGCTTCTTTGGAAACTAGCCTCTCAATGAATATTTATTTAATTGAGAAGGTGGGAAGAGTAGAAAGAAGAAAGAGATTGATGTGCCTTTATGAAACTGAAGCAAAATTCCCACTGTTGAAGGTAGTAGTAGTAATAATGACAATAATAATACTTCTCATTTATTGAGCACCTACCATGTGCCAGGCCCTCATTAAAAGCATCCACTGGCCCTGGCCGGTTTGGCTCAGTGGATAGAGCATCGGCCTGCAGATTAAAGGGTCCCAGGTTCGATTCCAGTCAAGAGCACATGCCCGGGTTGCAGGCTCAATCCCCAGGAGGAGGTGTGCAGGAGGCAGCCAATCAATGATTCTTTCTCATCATTGATGTTTCTATCTCTCTATCATTCTCCCTTCCTCTCTGAAAACAATAAAAATATATTTTTTTTAAAAAAGCATCCATGACAAAGTAAGAATCTTAAAAGCGGCCAGAGAGAGACAGAAAGTTACCTACAAAGGAACCCCCATCAGACTAGCAACTGATTTCTCAACAGAAACTCATCAGGCCAGAAGGGAATGGAATGAAATATACAAAGTCATGCAAAGGAAGGGTCTGAATCCAAGAATACTGTACCCAGCAAGACTATCAATCAAAATTGAAGGTGAAATCAGGAGCTTCACAGACAAAATAGGAATAAGGAAATTTATTACCACCAAACCAGCAATGCAAGAAATGCTAAAGGGTCTGCTGTAAAAAAAAGAAATAGGAAGCAAAGAAGGAGCACATGGTTAAAGAATAAAAATGGTGACAAATAAGTACCTATCAATAATAACTTTAAATGTAAATGGATTAAATGCCCCAATCAAAAGACATAGGGTAACGGACTGGATAAGAAAACATGACCCATGTATCTGCTGTCTACAAGAAACCCACCTCAGAAAAAAAGACGCACACAGACTGAGGGTGAAGGGATGGAAAAAGGTTTTCCAGGCAAATGGAAATGAAAAAATAAAGCTGGGGTAGCAACACTTATATCTGACAAATTAGATCTCAAAGTGAAGGACATAACAAGAGATATGAAGGCCACTTCATAATACTAAAGGGAGCAATCCAACAAGAAGAAATAACTCTGGTAAACTCATGGCATCCAATACAGGAGCACCCAAATACATAAAAAACCTCCTGGAGGATATCAAGGGAGAGATTAACAGCAATACAATCATAGTAGGAGACTTTAATACCCCACTGTCACCATTGGACAAATCTTCTAAACAAAAAATCAGCAAAGAAACATCAATCCTAAATGACTCACTAGACCAGATGGAATTAATTGACATCTTCAGAACATTTCACCCCAAAGCCACAGAATATACATTCTTCTCAAGTGCACATGGGCCATTTTCAAAGATAGACCATATGTTGGGACATAGGCAAAGTCTCTCCAAATTCAAGAAGATAAAAATCATATCAAGCATCTTCTCAGACCACAGTGGCATAAAACTGGAAATGAACTACAATAAAAACAATCCAAAGAAATCAAACACATGGAGACTAAACAGCATGCTATTAAACAATGACTGGGTTACCAGAGAGATCAAGGAAGAAATAAAAAACATCATGGCAACAAATGACAATGGAAACACAACAATCCAAAATCTATGGGACACTGCAAAAGCAGTCTTCAAAGGGAAGTTCATAGCTCTAAAAGCATACTGCAAAAAACAAGAAACAATGGTAATAAATTACCTAACAATACAACTCAAAGAGTTAGAAAAAGAGCAACAAGAAAAGCCCAGCATAAGCAGAAGGAAGGAAATAATAAAGATCAGAGCAGAGATAAATGACATTGAGACCAAAGAAACAATACAAAAGATCAACAAAACCAAGAGCTGGTTCTCTGAAAGGATAAACAAGATTGATGAACCTCTAGCCAGGCTAACCAAGAAGCAAAGAGAGAGGACCCAAATAAACAAAATCAGAAATGAAAGAGGTGAAATAACAACAGATCCCGCTGAAATACAAAGGATTGTTAAAAAATACTACAAACAATTCCATTCCAACAAACTGGACAACCTGGAGGAAATGGACATATTCCTAGAAAAACATAACATTCCAAAACTCAATCAGGAAGAATCTAAATAGCTCAATATGCCAGTAACTATGGAAGAAATTGAAGCAGTCATCAAAAAGCTTCCAGCAAACAAAAGCCCAGGCCAAACGGCTTCACAGGAGAGTTTTACCAAACATTCAAGGAAGAACTAAAACCTATCCTCCTCAGACTATTCCAAAAAATTCAAGAGGAAGGAACACTTCCAAGCTCCTTCTATGAAGCCAGCATCACACTAATACCAAAACCAGATAAAGACAACACAATGAAAGAGAATTACAGGCCAATATCCCTCATGAACATAGATGCCAAAATCCTCAACAAAATTCTAGCAAATCAGATCCATCAGTACATCAGAAATATCATACATCATGAGCAATTAGGACTTATCCCAGGAATGCAAGGATGGTACAATATCTGCAAATCAATAAACGTGATACATCACATAAACAAATTGAGAGATAAAAATCACAGTCATATCAATTGATGCAGAAAAAAGCATTTGACAAAATCCAACACCCTTTCTTGATAAAAACTCTCAACAAGGTGGGAATAGAAGGATCATACCTCAACATAATAAAAGTCATAGGTGACAAACCCACAGCCAACATCATACTCAATGGGCAAAAACTAAAACCATTTCCCCTAAGAACAGGAACAAGACAGGGATGCCCACTCTCACCACTCCTGTTCAACATAGAAATGGAAGTATTAGCCATTGCAATTAGACAAGAAGAAGAAATAAAAAGCTTCCAAATTGGAAAAGATGAAGTAAAGCTGTCCTTATTTGCAGATGACATGATATTGTACATAAAAAACCCGAAAGACTCCATCAAAAAACTAACAGACTTAATAAATGAATTCGGCAATGTAGCAAGATATAAAATTAACACCAAGAAATCTATGGCATTTCTATACACCAATAATGAACTTACAGAAAGAGAGACTAAAAAAGCAATCCCATTTACCATCACACCAAAAAAATTAAGATACCTAGGAATAAACTTAACCAAGGAGGTAAAAGACCTACACTTGGAAAACTACAGGACACTGAAAAAAGAGATAGAGGAAGACATAAACAGATGGAAGAACATACCATGTTCATGGATTGGTAGAATCAACATCATTAAAACGTCAATACTACCCAAAGCAATCTATAGATTCAATGCACTCCCTGTTAAAATACCAACAGCATATTTCATAGACCTAGAAAGAACTCTTCAAAAATTCATCTGGAATAAAAAAAGACTCCGAATAGCCACAGCAATCCTGAGAAAGAAGAATAAAGTAGGAGGGATCTCAATACCAGATTTAAAGCTGTATTACAAAGCCACTGTTCTCAAAACAGCCTGGTACTGGCACAAGAACAGACATATAGATCAATGGAATAGAATAGAGAATCCAGATATCGACCCAAACCACTACGCTCAATTAATATTTGACAAAGGAGGCATGAACATACAATGGAGTCAAGACAGTCTCTTCAATAAATTGTGTTGGAAAAATTGGACAGATACATGCAAAAAAATGAAAATAGATCACCAACTTACATCATACACAAAAATAAACTCAAAATGGATACAGGACTTAAACATAAGACCGGAAACCATAAAAATACTAGAGGAATCCACAGGCAGCAAAATCTCAGACATATGCCGAAAGAACTTCTTCACTGATACTACCCCTAGGGCAATGGAAGCTAAAGAGAAAATAAACAAGTGGGACTACATCAAAATAAAAAAGCTTTTTCACAGCAAAAGAAACCATCAACAAAACAACAAGAAACCCCACTGTATGAGAGAACATATTTGCAAATGTTATCACTGATAAAGGTTTAATCTCCAACATCTATACGCAGCTTATACAACTTAATAAAAGGAAGATAAATGATCCAGTAAAAAAATGGGCAACAGACCTAAATAGAATCTTTTCGATAGAAGACAGAAGGGAGGCCAAGAGACACATGAAAACATGCTCAAAGTCACTAATTATCAGAGAGATGCAAATCAAAACGACAATGCGGTACCATCTCACACCTGTCAGAATGGCTATCATCAACAAATCAACAAATGACAAGCGCTGGCGAGGATGTGGAGAAAAAGGATCCCTCGTGCACTGCTGGTGGGAATGCAGACTGGTGCAGCCACTGTGGAGAACAGTATGGAGTTTCCTCAAAAAACTGAAAATGGAAATCCCATTTGACCCAGTAATCCCACTCCTAGGAATATATCCTAAGAAACTAGAAACACCAATCAGAAAGGATATATGCACCCCTATGTTCATAGCAGCACAATGTACAATAGCTAAGATTTGGAAACAGCCTAGGTGCACATCAGCAGATGACTGGATCAGAAAACTATGGTACATCTACACAATGGAATACTATGCTGCCATAAAAAAGAAGGAATTCTTACCATTTGTAGCAACCTGGATGGAATTGGAGAACATTATGCTAAGTGAAATAAGCCAGTCAATGAAAGAAAAAGACCACATGATCTCACTCATTTGTGGATAATAAAAAACACATTATAAACTGACGAACAAAAAGATAGATACAGAGGCAGTAAAGCATCACACAGACTGTCAAATTACAGCGGGAAGGTTAGGGAGAGGCGGGGGAAATAAGAGATCAACCGAAGGACTTATATGCATGCATATAAGCATAACCAATGGATGCAAAACATTGGGGGGTGAGGGCATGTACGGGAGTGGGGGGGGGGGGGCAATAGTAAGATATGTACACATATAATACCTTAATTTAAAAAAATGGGAAAGAAAAGCATCCACTGTCTCATTTCACCTTCCCACCAATCTTGCTCGTTTTAAATGTAAGCAAACCTAAGCTCACAGAAGTTGAGTAACACATCCAGTAACTGTGAGAAGTTGAGGTCACATCCAGTAAGTAGATTTGCACCCAAGTTGCTTAGACACAAACTCCCATGTTGTTGGCCAAAGTCTCAGAGGCCATTTTCCCTTAAAGGCCACCAGCCTCGGGTAACATAACCCTCACCGAGTGTCATGAAGACGCTCCCACCCTCATGTTGGGGTCTCTAATGCTAAAATGCCTTTCTTGCCATCACTATGGAGCTGGGGGTGGGGGTGGGGGGCGGTGAGAGACAGATTGAAAGACAGGGGGCAGCCAAGCGCAGCCAGAGGCAAAGAAACAGATGAGCCAGGCAAACAGACAGAGGTTGGGTTTCTTAACCAGCGGGGACCCAGAACATGCCACCATCCCGCCATACCACATCCCCTCCAGCCTGGGCTCGGATCCCTTTGGTGGGAGGACCCAGTGGACATTGCTGTCCCCCTGTGCTCTCCACCAACCCAGGGCTCACTTATTCAAAGTCCACAGCCACACAGAGAACCTCTAAGAGCCAGGGTTGATGCTGGCACAGCCTCTGAGGGAGGAAACTGTGGAGGTTTAAATAAATAGGCGATTACACAGAGCTAAGAACTCCAGACTCAGCTGGAGCTGCATCTCAACACTCGCAAAGCATCTTAAGCCACTTGACTTCATTGTAGCTCTTTAGCTATATTATGCATCAGATAACAGCTAGATCTTAATGAAAGCCAGTTACATAAATTCATGGAAAACAGCAACAAAAGCACTTTTTATAACACAAGACATCAGCTCCTTTATTGTTTCACTGCTCTTGGCATGAAAGCAAGTTACGGTGAGCAAGTACTTCAGAGAGCTACATAATTCTGGTATTTTTCACCTTAGCATCAGGGGTGCTGGCTCCAAATATCATTTACCATCAACAAAGGGCAATCCATTTCTAATATCTTTTCCTCCCCCAGTCTCCTTTTTTAGAGATTCAACACCTATCAATGGGTGAGGAGAATTGCTCGCCTTTCCCCACAGCTCTAGAAAACACAGGTGCTACAAAAATTACCCGGACCACTAGACTGTGGATTCATGAAAATACCACCTAGAAAGTCATACAAGACTCTTACCAGTTCCATCATAATGCAGTCCAAGGAGATGATGTACTAGTACGTGGGGTTGTGGGGGCAGCAGTACAGAGTTGGGACTAAGACTCATGCTCCAGAATTGGACTGCTGGACTCACACCCTGGCTTTACACTTGCTGCTTGCATCAAAACAGCCAAACCTCAATGCAAACTGTGAACCTGGGGCAAGCATTTTAACCCAAGCCTCAGTCTACTCATCCACAAAATGGAGAGAGTGGTGGCATCTACCTCAATGAAGTGTCAGGGTGTTAAATGAGCCAACCAGTACAAAGCACTTGGCACCCAAACCACTCAATGAAAGTAAGTTATCATTATGAGATTTTTGTTATGATAAAAAATACTGAAAATAATTGGGCTCATCGGTCAGGAGTGCACATGTTAATTGTTATAATGAAATCCATGGCCATGGTCAGTGAATGTTATAAAACTTGCTTCTGCACCTAAGCCTCTGTGACATCACTTGACAAGAGCTGCGTCCGTCACTGCCTCACTCTGGGCCCTGCCCAGTTCTCCTTCTCTAAAGTGAGTTAGACTCAGGCTCTCTGAGGTCCCTTCCAGCTCTGACATTGTGTTGGGGGAAGAGGAGGATGCAGGAAGGATCTGCATGGTCTGCACTTTCTTGGGAGATATGAAATCTCTGCTTGTCATTGATCACCTGACCTGGGCTGCCAATTTTTCTCTATTCACAGTCTTCCCTCCTCCAAGAGGCTGTCCCAACTTTCCTTGGTGGGATGGGAGGGCCGGGATAAGGACCCCATTGCCCTCACACACTCATGCACACATGTCAAGCATGCACACACCTCCTCTTGTGCCTCCCACCTTGGTTGCAGAGGGCAGGATGATTGAAGTCTCCTTTGGGGACAGAGTCTGTACCAGCTGGTGCCTCCAGTGGAAGAGGCTGTTAACCCTCCCACAAATAGTCTGCAAATGGAGAACAGCTGGATTCCTGGCAGGAAGAGGAGGAAGCAGGCCTACTCCACCCCATCCCTACCCCACGTGAACCAATTCTCTTGCTCAGCTTCCTCTAATGCAGGCACTTTGGCCAAGTTCAGGCTGATGTCTGGGCCCATTGGAATGGGGACAGGAAGTATGAGACACAAGAACCCCTAGGAAGCCCCGGGAACCCCTGGGAAGCCCCTCTTTGGCATTGTCTCCCTGACGCAGAAGAAAATCCAAGGATGCTCTCTCAGCCACAGGAAGACACAAAAGAAGGTGGCTATCTGCAATTCTCTCAGGAAAAGAGCTCTCACCAAGAATCAGCTGGCACCTGGACCTTGGACTTCCCAAGGTCCAAGAACTATCAGAACTATGAGAAATAAATGCTTATTGTTTAAGACACACACACACTCACACACATGCACACTCACACACACATACACACACACACACACACACACACACACACACACACACACTCAAATGAGCTGCTGGCTCAGGAAAAAGGACAGTGTGTGGTGGCTGAGTCCTGACCATGGGCTCACTGTCATGTTGCCAGCTTCTCTGAGCCTCAATTTCCCTAGTTGGGCTTCACACCCATTACTCCCATTGCCCCGCCACTCCACTGGGTAATCAGGATTGAGATAACATTAGTGAAAACAATCCCAAGCATCAAGATGAAGTGATCAGAACCTGCCATTTCAAAGTAGTAATACTTTGGGCTCATCTGCCACATCAGGTTACCGGATTTGAAGAGAGATTCCCACTCCCTTTCCCCCAGGGAGCTCACATGTCCCATCACTCCTTAGGGCTCCCTCAGATGGGACCCCAGACCTGCTCCATGTGCATGCCAAGCAGCTCATTAGCCTTCTCCTTACATTACAAACCTCCCAGGCCTGTGTTTGCTGAATCTTATCTCCTCAGGGGCTCCACAGAGACGAGACAGGGGACTCCCCTACCCAAGATGGTGGATCACCTTTGCTTGATGAACAAACATCATTTGTTTCCCCACGTCCACTACAGCCTATGGGTACCAGGGCCCTCACAACCTCCCAACCAGCAAATAAGAAGAGTTGGCCCCTGGCGCCTGACTCTGGGGCTACCAGGTGATCAGGGTTAAATCAACTTATTCCTCCCTGCTTCAGTAAAATATAGACAATAATCTCTGCCCGTCTGATTCCAAGGGATATTTTAAGAAGCAAAATGAAGGCACTTGGGGTGGAAAGCTTTATTTATATGCGAGCTATTTATAAAAGTTTTGCAACTCTTTTCTCTTGTATTACTTTGTGTGTAATGATTTTGGAGTGAGAAGACCTCTTTAGGGGGTCCACTATTCTAATGGAGTAAGTTAATGAACCAGAAAAAAAGTAATAGGAAGACCACAGGGATAAAAACAACACAAAACCTGCCTCTGGAATCTAGAGTCTTAGACTGGTTTCTAGAGCCTTCTGCCTCCTGTGGACAAAGTTCTTCCTGTCTTAAATGTTACCTTTAGAGGAGAGCTGCTGGTCCATAGGGGTCAACATGAAGCCCGAACAGTCCGTATGGTGTTTGACCTTCCTCCCGGTCATGGAACTCTGCCCCCAGGATTGGAAGTTGATAAAAAGTAAGAAAATACAAATGTATAAAGTCAAGTCTATCTCCCTAGATGTGAGTGCCCACTAGGCAAGCATGGTCAGGTGATCACTAAACCTACACTTCTGTGTTGTGAACTGTATGTCTTTCAACCTAAAAGGAATTTTCAGAGAAGACACAATGATTAGCCCCGGTCACGTCATCGCTCACTGAAGAGCTCATGTGAGCTACAAACTTGTCCTGTGTTCCTGATGAACTTCACAACACCTCATAGGGCTGGTGGTATTATTAGTTAGAGCAATGCTTCCCGGACTTAAACATGTGTCAGAGACACCTCGGAGGGATGTGGGGGTGGCACTTTTGAAACCCAGATTGCTGGGCCCCACCCCCAGAGTTTGTACTTCTGTCGGTCTGGGGTAGGGCCCAAGAATTAGTATTCCTAACAAATTGCCAGATGGTGTTGATGTTGTTGCTTGAGAAACCACTCTCAGAGAGCTACTGAGTTGGGTGTTCGGAAGAGATCCCATTCGAATTATACCCAGAGTCACCTATCCACAGTCACACACTTTAAATATAGCTGCGCTCAGATTCAAACCAAAGTTGGCTGATGCCAAATCTTGCCAGTTCTTTCCTGGCTTATTGTCTCTTGGGGCTGAACTTTGTGTGGGTGAAGTTATCTAGTGTCTAAAGCTTTCTGCAGAAGGTCAGATCACTAAAGGGAAGGGCCAGATGTGTGAAACTTAGAAGAGGCCTTGTGGCCACTTGAGCCAAATTCTGCAGGCAGGAAAGGCTTACAGAAGTATCCTGGATGCTTTATTTCCATGCCCAATTCCACCACTGGCTGGCTGTGGTCCTCATGGAGACCCTGTCTAAGATCCCAAGTCAAGTGGTCAATCATAAATTTGCTTTGAAGTCGAGCTCTAAAACCCACACCAATATCATGGGACAGAATCCAAGCTCTAATGCAGGCTGTCCAAATGGTGGCTGTGACTCAGTTTCCTGTCTATAAAGAGGAGAATGATCCCTGTCATCTCAAGGTCCCAGAGCAAATGGGTAAACAGGAAACACTTAAAAATAAATCCTCAACCCTCACAGCGCGTTCACGCTGGGTGCTGGGTGAAGACCAGACACCATCGCCATGCTGTGCAAGTAGAGCACTCTGTGCATGGGAAGGTTTGCAAAGCGCTTTCCAATGAGCTCCTCGTTGTTGCCATTGGCAGGAGCTTTAAAAGGCTCCTAGATGGAAGCATTTCCTGTAGATTTTAACTGGATTCTCTCCTTTCAAAACTTGATTAAAAGGAAATTAAACAATAATTTAGGTTAGTGATTCTCCCACTTCAATAGCTCCTGGTCCCAGCACTCCTCAGCCTGCCAGCACAAAATGTCATGTCAAGCATTCATTAAAAGCAACTTGGATTTTTAAAAATAGTGAGACATCTGCATATAATGTTGCTTTATCATGATAATTAGGCGAATTGGCTCCTAAACAAAATGCAAAATCATTTCAGGAGGATTTATAGTCACCATAAGACGAACCATGCAGAGCGGGCCCCGGCCAGCTCAGCTGCACCTTGTGTGTCATCCAGCAGGGCTCCTGGGCAGGCACCAGGAGGGGCAGTGTGACAGCAGCACCCTTGGTCTGTCCCCACTGCATTCACAGTCCCTGTGACTCTGTGTCAGTTGGTTCCCAGCTCTTAGAATCCAGCCTACGGACTTAGGACCCTGTCATCTTTGCTTTCTTGGAACCCTTCCAGTCTCGCCTAACAGCAGGGCATCTATTTACTCTACCTGTGGGAGGTACCAGCCTGCTAGTACATCCTGGGGCACAGAGCTCTCTTCATCCTGCCCCAGATAAGCTTTCAAAACTCCAGAGACAGTTTTCAGAGCTAATCGCATAGAGAGAGGGGGAAGGACCCTTATGCCCTCAGTGATGCTTATCTATAAGCACCTGGTAAATAAATGTCTTTTATCGTATTATTCCCTTAAAGAGTTAATATTCCCTTACAAAGAAGTGTGCCTTCTTAAATCAGACAATGAGATCTCTGTCATCCATCCTATTCTCCTTTTTTTGCCATGGCTGCCAGATATCTCAAAACTAAATTTAATATTTCATTGCAGTCACATAAGTAGCCTAGATTTTTAGTATAATCATCTCTGCTCCTTCTTCTATATGGTTTTGGGCTTTTATTTTATGTCTTATTAAATGCATGCCAGGTTGGAACTAACATCAACCTCCATTTCAGCAGGATAGAAGGGATCTTACAATGTTTTAGGGAGTTGGAAGTTGCCCAAATCCATTAATGAGCTGAACCATAGACCAATATTCCTAATCAGAATTCTTGTGGTGTTAGAACAATCCCAAAAGGGAAGTGAGGAGAGAATTCTGATACTATTTATTGAGTGCCTTCTCTGTCCCAGTCACCTTAAATATCTAATTTCATTTAATCCTCACTACAACCCTATGAGATCAGTCCTTATAACCCTCAATTGCCACATCTAGAATCTGGAAACAGGTTTCTTATTCAAGTTCTTACGCTTAATTAGTGGAGCTGAGAATAGATACAAGATATATCTGACTTCAGAGCACATTTCAGACCACTGCTAGTCTATACCGTGTTTTTGTATACAAAGCAAGGCACCCCTCTGGGAGGACACAGTCTTACAGTGACAGGGACACTGACATCCCATGAATATGCATAAGCTACAGAAAGGGCAATTCTAGGAGCCCTGCCACTTCATTCTCAGAAACAGCCCTGAGATAGGCAGGCACTGCCAATTCTCACCAAGATCCTTGTTCTCCTCATTTTGGGGGACAACAATGAACCATGTTCCCTATTACTATGCATATAGATGGGGGTATGTAACCACTCCTGCTGAATGAAATGAAGGCTGGGATTCTATATGTCACTCTCCTCTTGGCCTGTAAACTCCTAAGGCTGGCTGGAGGGAGCCCTGGCTGAAGGGAACACTTTGAGGACCAGAGAAGGATGGAATCATGAATTAGGAGGGGACTTAAGTCCCTGAATGACTTTGTGGAGCTGAGCCCATTTCATCTTCTTCAAACCATGTTGAACTGCTATATGAATTAAAAATATATACTTTCATTGTGTTTAGGCTCCTAGAATTTGGGGCTTATTTGTTGTGGTGCTTGACTTACCCTAATGCAAGCCCAAACTATCTTGCTTCCTTTTAACAGGCTTGCCTGAAAAGATCCAGATGACCTATGGTTAAAAGCAGGAAGGTTCTGATTCAAGACGATGGAGTTGTGGGGAGATGATTCCCTGTCCTTGTTCCTCTAAGTAACATTCTCCCCAAGTCACCCCTACTTGATGTCCAACCTTCAAGAACATGTCAAGTGAATCTCACTTTCCATCCAGAGCCTCAGTTATAATTAGGAACCATAGAACTGCAGGGTGTTTGAGCTTAAAGTCACCTGTGAGATCAAATTTTAAAGACTGAAAAAAACTAAAGCCAAGATGTATAGCTTGCTTGAGGCCTCAGAGCCAAGGCTAACACCCAAGGCTAGTGACAGGTCCAGGGCCCCTTCCCTCCCTGATTGGATGGAAGCCATGCTCAAACAGCTGAACAGATGAGGGCAGATGGATCTGCCTATAAACCCTTGCTAGGAAAGCAACCAGTGTTCACATGGAGACTGCTCTGCAGATGGAGGCCTCTGGCACCCTCCAATGGTCAAACTTGCTATGTCCTCCTCTGCCAGTCATGTGCAAATTAAAGGACTCAGAATAATGATGGAGCTATGACAACACTGTCTAGGTATCTGTGGCCACAATCAGTGCCTATGTTAAAACCCCTTTGAGACTATGAGCTATTTCCTGGCACATCCCAACATTTTCCAGTCAATTCATCCTGCCTCCCATACAAATGTAATGTCACTTCAGGCAGGGACACTTGAGTTGACTTCTCTTTCACCAAGCTCAGCTCCCCAAATCGCACCCTCCCTCCTTCTTCTGGCTCACCCACGCCATGAAAAGATACAATGTCTTCTCTATACGGCCCCTACCTCCTTTTTAAAAATACTTAGTCTCCAGTTCACAGTGAAATTAGCATTTGTCCTCTCTAATTGTGTTTGCAGCAACATCAGAAGAGGAAAGAAAGAACTCCATGAGAAGAAGAGATAATAAAAGCTTCCATGTAAAAGACACCAGAGTGGAAAATGAAGAATGGACTGAGAGGCCAGGGGGCTTATTCCAGCCTCTCTCTGTATGCCACTCTGAAGAAAAGCTTGCTGGGGACAGAATCTGGTCTGGTGGTGGCCAGTGCGCTGAATGGGGAACCAGAGAGTAATTGTAATTCCATTCTCTGTTCCAAAGGCAAATTTCTCTGAGATAGGGAGGACCCTCTGCCTGACATTAAGCCTCAATTTCCCCAGCTCTGTAAAGCTAATCTTATCTAATAAAAGAGTAATATGCAAATTAACCATCACTCTGCTACACTCACAAGCCAAGCCCACCAGCCAATCAGGACAGAGTATGCAAATTAACCCAACCAAGATGGCTATGAACAGGAGGCTTGGGTTGCCCCCGGCGATGGAGGAAGCCAAGCTTTCCGCACACCCTGGCCAGCCCAGGCCTCCACTCTAGGCTGCAAAGTTTCAATTATAGAAGATAAATAAATCCCAGATACCAAAGCCTCCTCTTGGGTCACTGGGGGGCGTGGCTGGCCTGAAAACCACCACAGGCCCCTCGTCCAGGCCACCCCATACCCCAGGGGAACCCCCACCCTGATCCGGGACACCCTTCAGGGCAAACCAACTGTCCCCCACCTGTGCACCAGGCCTCTAACCTATCTAATAAAAGAGTAATATGCAAATTGACCATCACTCCAACACACAAGATGGCTGCCCCCATGTGGACACAAGATGGTCGCCACAAGATGGGCAGCAGGGGAGGGCAGTTGGGAGGGACCAGGCCTGCAAGGGAGGGCAGTTGGGGGCAATCAAGCCTACAGGAGAGGGCAGTTAAGGGTGACCAGGCCGGCAGAGGAGAGAAGTTGGGGGCAACTGAGCCTGCAGGGAAGGGCAGTTGGGGGGGACCCAGGCCTGCAGGGGAAGGCAGTTAGGGGCAAACAGGCTGGCAGGGGAGCAGTTAGGCATCAATCAAGCTGGCAGGGGAATGGTTAGGGGGTGATCAGGCTGGCAGGCAGAAGCAGTTAGGGTCAATCAGGAAGGCATGCAGATGAGCAGTTGGGAGCCAGCAGTCCTGGATTGTGAGAGGGCAGTCGGACATCCCTCGAGGGGTCCCAGATTGGAGAAGGTGCAGGCTGGGCTGAGGGACACACACCCCCGTGCACGAATTTCATGTACCAGGTCTCTAGTGACTAAATAATCATGTAAGTCAGAAATGACTTTTCATCTCCAGTTCACTTTGCAAAGGAGCAAACCCAGGTCCAGAGAGAAAGAGAGGACCCACCTAACTACAATATTGAAGGTCAAAGCAAGTTCCCAGTCCTCAGGCCAACCCAGCCCTGCTTTCTTTTGTTTCCATCTACTTGGGTGCAGGCCTAGCCATCAGCAGAGTGACTGATCAAGCAACATTTTGGAGTACTTTAGCCACAAGATTCAGTACTCAGGAATTTCAGTGTGCACTGCACATAGAGTAAGGATGATCCGGGATGTCTTGAATGAGCCTGGAGCTGTGGAACAGGGGACCATGGATCCTAGACAGCTCTGTTAATAATGTCCTGTGTGGGTGATAGGCCTGGCCTACCTGCTTTATAAGATTATCAGCAAGATAATAAATATAATTCACATTTTCATTTTAGTTTATTTCTAGAGAGGAGACTCTTAAGAGTGACTCTCATCCAATTCCTTTATTTTTTTTTTACAACCATTTTACAAAAGCAAAACTCAGAGAAGGTAAATGAAATGAACTTCAGAACTGCTCCCAGCCTGGCCCTTGTGTTCTTGCTCAGGTCTGGGGGTCTCACAGAAAGGGGAGGACCTGCAGACTCCCCAGGACTTTCTGGGAGTGTGAAAGGAGCCTCGATGCAGAGTCAAGGCAGAGCTGGGGTCTAGGCTGCTGCGGGGCCACAATTCTTGCCTGCAGTTCCCTGAAACCTCCTTACATGTGGATTCCTTCTCTAAATGGCAGGCATTTGGGCTAAAGTCTTAAGCCTTGTTGGTGTCTCTTGGCTCAGCCACCAAGAATTGGTCACACCTCCTGCTTCAGAACGACCTGGGGAGTGTTCTGCAGGTACCTAAGCTTTACACAGACTCACCAAGCAGGTCTTCAGGAGGGAGCCCAAGAAGATAGGCCCATTAATTCATGCAGGAAGAGAGGGCTGCAGCTTCTTCCCAACAAGGGGATTAATTTTAGGGAGCTCAGCTCAAGGATTCCTGCCCTCAAAGAAGCCACAGGCCAGAGGAGGTGGGCCATGAAATGGTTCTGATGGCAGCCTCTTTGGGGCACAGCACTCAGGGGTGCTAGGATCACCAGGAGAAGAGATGGAGAGAGCAGATGGCTGTGGTGAGGGAGGCTGGTCCCCTGGCCGTTGGTGCAGGTGGACCGTGAGGGAGGCAGCTGAAAACACGCCAATGTCACAGCCCCTGAAACACAATTCTCTCCCTGACCTCACTTCTGCCCTCAAACTGCTCTGTTTAAAGGAAGCGAAGCGCCTCTCCCTCCACACACAGAGCACCTTCCTCTGTTGTGCCTCCGCAGTCCTTCGCACAATATGCTCTAAATTAATAGCTTTGGAAGATAATGGCTTATGAAGCAGAAGTTTGTATGCTGCCAGGGGAAATGTGCTGCTCCTTATTATGCAGCTATATGTTGTTTGCAGTTGGATTAAGAGCAAACAAGGTTAAATGCACACACAGGCAAATAGTCTCAAATTTCTGCTCGGCGACCTGCTGCCTCAATCTCCCTTCTCTGGCTCTGTTTTTGCTGTTTCTTTACTTCCATTTTTCTCCTTGTCCTATGTGCCTCCTTCCTTTCTTTCTCCCTCACTGAGCTTCTCCCTTGTTTGTTTTCTCTTCCCTTCTTCTCTATTCCTGTGCTTTACTGGTTTTCTCATCATTCATTCTTTGTTTTTTCTTTGAGGCAGGAAAACAGCCCAACCAAAAATATATTTTAAATTGTTAGAATGGGAAATTGCCTCCAAAATCATTTGCAAACAAGGAAACTGAGGCACTTAAAGCTGAAGCGACTTTGTGAAGATAGCACAGTTTCTAGCACTTAGGATTGGTGTCCAATATCCCCTCTCCAAATTCTGTTTCCCTTCCACTGTATGCAACCCCTTCTCAAAGTATGGCACCACGTGACATATTGAGCGGCCTTCTGTTGTGCATTGAATTATGTCTCCCGAAAAATATTTGTCTGCATCCTAACCACCATACCTATAAATGTGACCTTTTTAGCAGATGTAATCAAGTGAAGATGAGGTTATACTGAAGTAGGGGAACCAAAGCCAATGACCTTTGTCCTTATAAAAAGGCCATGAAAACACAGGATCATAGAGACACAGAAGAAGAAAGCCATGTGACAATGGAGGCAGAGACTGGAGTGAGGCAGCTGTAATGCAAGGAATGTGAAGGGTTACCCATCACTCCAGAAGCTGGAAGCCAGGCAGAGACCAGATTCTCCCTCAAAGCCGCCAGAGGAACCAACCCTGCCCACACCTTGGTTTTAAATGGCCTCCAGAACTATGAGAGAATGCATTTCCGTTGTCTTATGTCACCAGTTTGTGGTGCTTTGTTACAGCAGCTGCAGGAAGCTAATACATCTTCTCGTGCTCACCCTGCTGCAGACCCTGGAGCAGACCGGAGACCACAGTCTGCAGCTGGTTGGCCCAGCTCTGTCCCCGCCACCATGCTGCCTTGATCTTGTGGAGAAAAAGTGCCAAATGAATGTCTAGTGTAGGGAAGAACCTGGGCCTGGGTTTTTTTGAGATATAAAGCAGTGCAAGGCATGGTTCCTGCCTTCCAGATGCTTCTGTAAGAATAGGATAAAGAAGGCCTTACTAAGAGCGGGGTGTAGGGTTTCAGAAAGAGGCCAGAGGCTTCTGCCCCAATCAAAGGACTTCTCAATGGAAGCTCCATCCAGAGGAAAAGGAGAGCAGCCCCATGTCTCCACAGCAGACACCCCTCAGACGCTGCCTCTGAGAAGAAGCCGATTCCAACGGGCAGTAGAGATCATGCCCATGAGCCCATCCTTGGGACATTTCTGTGAGCCAGCAGCCACCTGTGCCCCAGAAAGGCTGCCTCGGGCTGTGTCTAAAGGCCCACAGTCTGCCTTACCACCTGCCCCATATGTCCCTGAGGTACCCGACCACTCCCCAGAGCTGGTCTTTGCTTGACCCTGAGCAAGTGAGGAAGGGTGGGAGGGTCTGACAGACCCCTCCTTGAACTCTGACATACTCAGTCCTGCACTTTGGCCCAGCGTCTTAGCTCTTAGGAGGTTGCTATCAGCTCCCATAACTACCACATGAGGGTCTGCACCAAAGTCGACACCAGCCTGTGATGCCCATGTTCCCCTCATTCAGTCCAATGTACCTAATGTAAATATAATATTTTCCAGATATCTGGCCATTCTGGTCAACTATAATTTGTTTGTGTCTCTTTTAAAATATGGCCCTCATAACTTAACAAAAAATTGGTCTTTCTCTCTCCTTCCTTCCTCCCTCCAATCCGTCCTCCACACTGCCATGTGAGCAATTGTTACAAAAGGCCCACCTCATCAAGTTATTCTCCTACTGGTCAAAAGCCTTCAAAGGCTTTCCACCACCTACAAGAAAAATATTCCTTAGCATACCCCATAACCCCTGCCATATCTCTAATTACTCCAACAGCCTCTAACTGGGTTCCTGGTCCCATTCTTGCCCCTCCCACTCCATGACCCATTCTCCATAGCTGGGACAATAATTATATAACCTCCATCAAATAATATCCCCTGTTTAGAACTCGATAATCCCCATTGTACTTGAAATAAAATTCACATTCTTCCCCAGATCCTATGAGTCCTATATGAGAGGCCCCTGCTGCTTCTCAATCTCCTACATCCCTCCTCCCCCTCAACACTCCAGCCTCAGCCCTTCTTCAGATCCTCACACATGTCCATCTTTTCCTGCCACAAATTCCTCGCACATACTGTTCCCCTGACTGGAATGCTCCTCCCTCATGCACACATGGCCGGCTCCTTCTCATTGTCTTCTCATTGCTTAAGGGCAGTGTGGATGCCACCTCCTTAAAGAGGCCTTTCCTGATCACCGGATGGAAAGCAGTGCCTTCTCCCCAACACGCACACACACGCACATGCACACTGTCCTCTTTCAACCCACTTCCATTTTTCATTGTAGCACTGTATCAAATTTGTAATTGGGGGGTTGTCTTACTCCTTTATCTACTTATTGATAATTAGATTCTCCTACTAGAAGAATGTAACATCCACAAGAACAGAAACCATGATGGCTTCCTTATCACTGCATACTTAGTATCTCATTAATACTTGTGCATAGAGGAAGCACAATAAACATTTATTGGATCAATGAAGGTTTCTAATGCCCTTATCTCCTATCCTCCTCCTGCTCCTACTCATTCTCTAAGATTCAGTCAAGAACCCAATAGAAAGTAATCCCTCTCTTCAATGAGCAAAGGCTATCATCCTGTATGCATGGAGAAAACAGTGATTGGATGCCCACTCTGTGCCAAGCATGATGACAGGCACTTGGAACACAAGGATAAATCCACAGGCATCCCTTGACTTCCGGGGGTCCACAGCCAATTGGAAGAAATGTGGACATAAAGAGATTGTTAAAGTGAAATGTAGAATACGTAGATATGGAAGACAAAAATGTATGGGATACCCGTTAAAACAAGACAAGGTGGACACTAGCAAAGTTTGCATTAATGATAGCACAGGAGAGTTGGCAGGCACTTTCCTGCCCCAGATACACCTAGCAATCATCACTCAGCATTACCATTGTCCATTTGCCTCTTGGTGTTCCTGGCTAGAAAGTGAGCCCCTGAGGATAGGGATACTGTCAGATATAGCCTTGGGTCCCCCAGGACCTTCCATCCATCCATTTCTAAGGGGGAATACCATGGGAACAAACTCCCAGGACCTACACTTTGCCTTGGGCTGCTCTGGACCCAGATGCTCTCCGATCTTTGTATCCACACAAAAGAATCCCCCTCACTCAAAACAAAGTCCTCCCTGGAGAGAACCCGGCTATTTATTGAGCGCCACCTGCCACCTAGGTTAATCCGGCCCTAGATGTTTCTTTTATGGCCAACCCCATTTCAGCCGCAGCTGATGTCCCATCTGACCCTTCAGAACTGTTGAGAAATGAGGGACAATAAATTGCCATCCACTCACCCAGGCCTGGCTCACTGCCACCACCACCACTTTTGCCTCCACACCTCAGAAGAAAGACTTAGACCCCAGATGAGACCAAACCTCAATTAGGCCCTGTTGGCAAATTCGTCACACAGGGTGACATTTTCCAATCATAGGATATTAGCATCCTCCCTAATTATGAAATTGTGGCGCTAACATGTGTGGGAGCAAACAAGATCAGAGCTCTCAGCATCTCTCGTGTGTGTGTGTGTGTGTGTGTGTGTGTGTGTGCGCGCGCGCGCGCGCGCTGGGGCAAACACACATGGGGCCATGAGACAATGGGATCTACCTCTCCTCTGACATTATTTAAAAGTTGACTTTGCACTTTACTTAGAACAAGAGAGAAAAAAAACCCATGAAGGAAATCCATAAAAATCAGGAAGCATTTCTAAGAATTTCACAGATGAAGAGAATTCCAGAAAACATTGGCTATAAAGCTGAGAGCATTAAACCATGCTGAGATAAAACTTTCTGCTCTTTGATTCAGGCCTGGTAGCCGTGAGCACTCCTTTGGGGATGAGCTACAACAGGTTCACTCTGGAACACATTGATCCTGAATGCCCCTCCCTCACCTGTACTGTGGAAACACCCATTTCTCACTCATTCATTCAATAAAGATTTGTTGAGTGTCTTCTCTATGCCAGGCCCTGCCGGAAGCCATGAAGACAGAGGTGAATGAGGAAGTCTCATGGAACCAAGTCTGATGCTCTTACATCTTTAACACCAGGGGTGTCAGGTGTTGCGTTATCCAATGACCAGCAGGTGGGGGCCGCCTGGTGAGGCTGGCTTGGGGTTTTCCCTAGTTGAACAAGGGGCTCTTCCCAGGTCAAGGGTCTGTTCTTAGCAGCCCTTCCTGCTGGAACTTCCTAATAATTGAGTATTAGAAACTTTTTGTGTCACCAGAAAGGGATGATGTTTCAGAAAGTGTAAAAAAATTAGGTATATAAACGAATTTATATAGGCATTTCTGTATTAAAGGTAAGGGAACTAAAGAGAGGATAAACGATTTGCACATTATATTACATATAGTACTTAAATGTGTATTCATTATGTATGTATGTTTGTATGTATATATGTGTGTGTCTCTGTGTTTATACTTATACATATGTGTGTGCCATGTATTCATATATCTACTTCCATATTCTGTTTATCTCAGGGTTCCTTGAAGGATGAATAAGTACGTAAATTCCCTAGCATAGGGTCTAGCCCAGAGTGGACATGCAATAAGTATTCTCTATCTTTACTCTTGCTACCTTTGCTTTATGGCACTGGAAGTTGAGGACAAGCCTGGCACTCCATAGTGTTCCATCCAGTATTGCATTTCTGAAGAACACATCTGCTGAAATAAAACCTCCACCCCTTCCTAACATCACTGCCTGATCCAGCCTGGTGATGCCACTGCCACTTTTACAGCAGATTCACTGTGTCCTGTGCTGGGGGTGCCATGGCCACTGACAGGGAAGAGACAGCCATCGACTTGCCAGCAAGCCCAGCAGTGCCTTGCATTGAGTATGTGAAATACAGGTACTCATTTGGTACTCCTTCCTCCCATCTTATATCACCTGTTAATGCACACTCCATCAGGGCAGGAGCTCTGCATGCTATGGAGCTGGCCCAGGCTCTGGAGCTATGTGGCATTAATCTCTCCTCTGCCCATTCTCCCGCTGCTCTAAGCACACTGGCTCTGCTCATCAGCCAGGGGCAGGACTTCTAGGCCAGTGTTTGTTTGACTGATTGCTCTCTCCCCTTCTGAGCTGTATCAGAACAAACACCCGAGACAGAGTCCAGCCCCCTCCCTCTCCCCGTAGCGCACTGCCAGTCATGAAGACGTCATTGGAATGTCTACTTTTTTTCTAAAAATGCCTCTCCTTGTCGCCATAGATTTATCTGCCAGTTAAATATTTAGACATGATCATCTGCCTTTGTCATAAAAACTGTTTGACTTTAAGCGATGAGCAAGGAGGCACTGAGGGTATAGCTAGTCCCTGCCTGGTGTATGGGGAGAGATGGAGGCAGTAACAATAGGAGAATGCCACCCTCTGGGTCACCACATCTCTGACAAAATGCAACCAACCCAACCAGCTTCAGCAAGTTCAGCACACCCAACCCCCAGAGCTTGGCAAGGGCTGGGAAGGGAGAACCAGTTTCTATCTTTAGATGGCCAAGTTCATGAGTTCAGCTCAATCATACCCACTGGCCTCTCTCAGTCAGCCCTGTCCTGCCCCAGCCTTCCCAATTATCAATGGCTTTCATTTCAGTTAGTTCATTTAATTTTCATAGTATCTCTATGAAAACTAAAAGTGCCAGCAACATGGCACTGACACCCATTATCTTATTTGTCACAACAACCTCCATAAGATGGAATTACTATCCTAATTTACAAGCAAGGAAGCCAAGGCTCACAAAGGTTAAATAAATGTTCACCCATTGTCATAAAGTAAAAGAGGAAAAGAGGGGTCTGTGACCAGAACTCAGCTATCCCAACTCCCAAGGATGTGTTCTTTTCACCAGGTTTATATAAAAGGTCACACCAACATGGACCCCCTAAACTCATATTTGATCACCTCAGCCCACAGTCACCTTTATTCCCCTGTAACTTTTGCAGAGGCTCAAGATCTTTCCTGGGAATTGTGATTTGCTTCCTGATCACAAATGGAGGTCAAAGACCAAAGAGACCAAACCACTGAGCTCCTGCTTGAACATTTAGACTATAAGGTACTTTTAGAACAATGTCCATCAAAGCCCTGGGACTCTGCTCTGCATTGGCCATAATAAAGTGAACTTCAGAAGATAGGGGTTATTAGTAACTCTTCCAGGGCAACCTGGAAGGGCCTTGGGCAAGGTGAGGACAAGACAAACATGAGCCACAGAGGACAACGTGGGATGTGGACTACAGAAAGCGTTCGAGACCATAGCACCTCCAGTCCACTGTTTGCTCTGATGGCAAAAATAGTTTGCAAAGAAACCCTTGCCTTCATTCTCCTGTTGAGTCTTAGGAGAAGAAGGTTGAGACAGTACTGTATGGGACCAAAAACTCCAAGAAGAGAATTAACTACTGCTGAGAGCTTTCACAGGCTCTGCAGTGAACACCCAGAGGGCAGGGAATGGTTGCTTATTCCTACTCTCTCACACCCCAGATGGGAAAACTGAGGCTTTGAGAGAATTATAAGTACCTTACAAAGGGTCACACACTTGTCAGTAGCAAGGACTCAGATTTTCTAGCTTCTAGTCCAGTCCTCACATTTGATTCTGGAAAAGCCAGCCCAATGGCCACCATCTTGGAGACACCCCTTAAAAGACCCCCAAAATACCACTTTGAGGAGAAGAGTGAAGGTCATACAGAGTTCCCCCAAAATGTGACTATGAGGACAAGAATGAATTCACACTCCTCAGTTGTGAAAGCATTTTATCAGGAGAAGAATTAGAGAACAGGAAAAAGGGAAAATGAAGAATAATGGATGGATCCTAAAAGGACCTATTCTGCGGCCTTTCCAATGTGTATGCAGACATCCTAATCTCTACCTGGAAGAGAAACAGGAATAGTTGTCTTTAAGGGCCTCCAGGTAAAATGTTTGGCCAAAATCATACATCCTTAAGCTGGGTTTTTATTAAAATGATGGAGCAATAAAGCCATAATATTTTATGATACGATCAGAGTGACACACCTAAAAAAGCATAATTCAGTCATCCCAACACTAATATCAGTTCCACCAACCTCTTCCTAAACCAATCTAAGAGAAGCGGGATTGCTTTTCTCAGAATTGCCCCTTGTTCATGGGTAAAGGCCCCCTCATTCTCACCTCCTTATCTATTCTTTTTTTTAAATATATTTTTATTGATTTCAGAGAGGAAAGGAGAGGGAAAGAGAGATAGAAACATCAATGATGAGAGGGAATCATTGATTGACTGCCTCCTGCACATCCCACACTGGGGATTAAGCCCACAACCTGGGCATGTACCCTGACTAGGAATCAAACTGTGACCTCCTGGTTCACAGGTCAGTGCTCAACCACTGAGCCACACCAACTAGGTTGTTCTTATCTATCTATATTGCCCCTCAGAAGGATTTATCCAGATTGTACCAGTTTCAAAAATGGACTCAGAACAACACTTAAATGATCCAACCAGAATGGGCCCAATCTTCCAGAACAGCTAAGTCGTAGGGACCCCTCAAGGTAATAACTCCATTTCCCATTGCATTCGATGATTCCCAAGAACCAAAAAGGAGGTTCACTTAACATATTCTTGAAACAAAACATGCTCCTTCTCCAGCTTCAATTCAGCTCATGGAGGAGTCATCCCTTCTGCCTACTGAGCTGCATCTCCACCTCATGACAGTTTCTCTCTGATTAGTCAAAGCCCAACATTTATTGAGCCATATTACACAATGGAGCAGGATATAAAATGACATACATCAGACTGCTTTTTTATGCTGCTATTGGATAGGTGAGTGTATTAGGTCAGAACAAAGAGGAATTATTGGCTTAAGTAACTACAAAGTTCGAGAATGGAACTTACCTCAGGCTTAGCTAGATCCAGAGTTCAAGATTATTATCAGGTGCGTGTTTGTGTGTGCATGTGTGTCTCCTCCCCCCATCTCTCAGCTCCACTGCTCTCCATGTGTTGACTTCAACTTCTCTCCTACTCAGATGATCTTCTTCCATGGGGCAGATAAGAGCCTCTGATTGTTCCACACTTAGACAGCGTCCACTGGTGACAGGCAAGAAGGAGGAATGTTCCCCTCTCCCAGTCCATACATTACCACATTCCTTGGCCCAATTGATGCATCCATGGTGGGGATGCAGACACTGTAATTAGCAGCCTCCACCACAATCACAAAAAATAAGAGAGGCAGTTTCCCAAAAGAAGTGGCAGTGCCATGCCAGAGAAAAAAAAGAGATAAATATGAATATAATAGATCTCCACATACAAAGACAGCCTAGCCATGATTACTTCATGAGATTGGTTTGGAGAAAAAAAAATAGGAGACTCAGAATTTTCTACACAATGTCATATAAAGGGCAAGTTTTTTAGGTTCAAGAAACAGGGAATAGGAAGCCAAACTTCGGCTTCTTGTCCTAAGTCATATTTTCCAACAGATAATTTCAGAGAAGGCCTGCCTTTGGGGTAATCAGAACTTGCCACTGATAAAGTGGTATGGTCTCCCATTTGACCATTGTCCCTTGTGATATCCTTCCTTGGTCAGGAACTCTGAAGGAGAGGGATGGTGAAGAAAAGGACTCAGAGACAACATTCCATTCAAATCCCTGACATTCCTCAACCCACAGTAGCGCCCTGCCACCTAGGGGCAGCCCACTCACTTCCTTCCTGAACCTGAACCTGTAAAGGTCAAAAGGAAGAGATCAAGGAGGAAGACTGGAGAACAGATAGACGCACAATATGCCATCAGAGTGGTTGGCACCTGCTCCCACCTGGGAAGCCGACTTCAAAAGGTGCTGAACAGAGCGCTAGAGCGCTTGCCACCACACCCACCTCCACAGCTCCGTGGAAGGCTCTGTGTTGGGAGAGTCTCGCAGGCCATAGCTGGTGAGGTTGGTGATCATGGACAACAGTGTTGGACTACTGAGGAACAAGTATCTGTTCTTTCACTTACCATGTGAGTGACCTTGGGCAAGTTACTCAGTACCTATGATCCTGTTTCCTCATCTGTAAAATAGGAATGTTGGTATTACCTATTTCACAAAGTTGTCCTGGGGAGAAAATGAGATAAATTCTTAGAATGAAATAGAATTAGAGGCAGGGAAGTATGGAACAGATTGACAAATCTCAGAGGGAGGGGAGACTGGAGGCGGGAAGAGATTAACCAAAGAATTTATATGCATATATGCATTACCCATGGACACAGACAATAGGGTGGTGAAACCCTAGAGCGGGGCAGGAACCGGGTAGAGGAGGGCCATAGGGGATAAAAGGAGGAAACATCTGTAATACTCTCAACAATAAAGATAAAAAGTACAATATCCCTGAAGTACAATAAAGTAAAAGACAAGAAATAATGCTTGGAATGGTGCCTGAAATACAATAAGCACTTATAAAGTGTTTAGTGTCATTAGCACCCGGGTATATGTTGAATCTATAAACTAAAGAAAAGGTGTCTCAATCACATATGCACTGCTTTTCAAGTATGCTGTGCTATTTCAACTACAAACTTATTGTAAACTGTTACTGAAGACAGTGTACCTTCTAGTATAGCGACTCCCATGTTGAGTTCCCATGTTTTATCAAAGACTGCACTCTCAGTAAAGGTTGAGAGGCACTGGTACACATCACAGCGTTGTCTTTACAGTGACCTAGATCCCACAGAAGTTATAACTCAGACACAAAGTTCAGTACTTGATCTCTGGCACTTTCAAAGAATGATATTCTTTCTCTATTGCCCTTTGCTGCTGTTGCTTACAAAGAAATTAGGTGGGATTCATGGCATCAGCAAGCATTAAATATCCCCATCTGTCCTGCTTACCCTCGGAGTTTTGCTCACCTGGACTTTTCTCTCCTGCCTGTGATGGATAGCCAAGAGCCACACTGGCAGATTGACTTCCAATCCAGAAATAGCTCTGCCATTTAGATGCCATGGGGATAACATTAATACCAGACACAAAGGCTAAATAAAAAGCCTTTAGCAACTGAATGGCCCTTAGATTTCAGAGTTATTGATCCAGTGGAGCCTGCTAAGTTATTATGGCTACAGTTCTGCTCAGAGAAATCTGTGATGCTGAGAAAAGTTAGCAGAAGTCACAGTCACCTTTAACTACCAAGTACAGCAAAAGGGCCGTGGGGCAGCTAGTGTCCCCACCCTACTGCTGTGTTCCAAGGCTGCATTTGTTCCTCCACATTCAGAGCTAGACTGGGAACCACTCAGTTTTCCCAGACCAATAAGAGCTCAAAATGTACAGCACATCTAACCTTCCTTACTAATCTCATAAAACCTCTCCAAGATTGGGTAGATATCATTACACTTCTGCATAATAATAAAGAAATTCAGGTCAAGTGATTCGCTGGAGATCAAGCACTAAGTGACTGACAGAGCTGGGACAAGAACAGCAGTATCCTCCCAGATATGGAAGCCTCCTCCCCGCCCCCCCCCCCCCGGGTTTGGCTCCTGGACCCTGCATCCATCCCTTTGCATCATCTCTAAAGCCCCTCACCTGACACAGAGAATTGCCTTCACCTAGAATTATTCATGCCTCTTTCCCTGAATAATCTCCCACACTCCAGGTATGAGCTAAGTTCATCATGCCATCTCAGACAGGGCGGAGTAAACGGCTTGGAACACCAGCAAGCACTTGTGAACACCAGCGCACTGCCTGGGGCAGAAGGGCTGAATCTGTATGGTCCTCCATTCCCTCTGCCTTTTGCACAGAAGCATGCTGGGACTGGTTGCCATTAACACAGGAAGGACTGGGTATCAGCAGAGGGACCCCACACCTTGAGGCTTTCCTTTTAGGAGGCAAGCATGACAGTGATCTTCAAAGTAAGACAACTCTTTGCATTTAGGTGCCCAGTGCTCTCAGCTATTCACAGGAGTCACTGGAGAGCTGGCTGCCCAGCCCCTGGAGGATATGGAGGCTGAGGAAGCTGAGTGGCCACAGCTCCTCCTGCCAGACGGGGAAGAGAGAGCCTGGCCCTGCTAGCTTGTTACCAAGCTCCCTGAAGACACCTTGAGGACATTCAGTAGGCAGTACTGCTTGCTCTCCACACTTGGACTTTTGGATGCTGCCTATTGTGGGCGTAGCACAAGGGAGAAAGAGGATAGATAGGGCTTACTCAGGCTCCAGAGATCATGTCTCTTCTCTCCAGGAGCTGTTCTCCAATCAGTTGTGTGTCCTACACCAAGCAATTCACCATCAAGGCAATGTAAAGAAACGACAATGGGCAAACGCAAAGGAGTGGTGACTTATAACAATTCTCCTTTCTCTGGGAGACACCCTAAGACATGGTGACTTGACTCTGCACCTTGGTCATGGCTGATGGACCCATAGGTAGATCCCTGAGTAAACCCAGGCCAATCACATTTCTTTCCAACTGGGAAATTACCTTGTGGGGCAGTCAGGTCCTGAGCTGGGAAATGGGCACTAAATTGGGCAATGGCCGTGACTAGGGAAGAGGTCCAGGCCCTCCTACTGACAACAATCCCCAGTTTTTCCACTTTCTCAGTCTTGGTTTTTAACATGTTTCTTTGAGCCATGATATTCCCCAGAATTCCCCAAAAACAAATTTCCCTTTTGCTTAAACCAGCCAAAATTGATTTCTGCTACTTGAAAACAAACAAACAAACAAATCTCTTAATTAGTGGCTATGAAATAGCTCTTTTCTAACTCCTCTGTATTGTTCTCATATGCAAACTAGTCTCAAAAAAGAAAAATTGGTTCCTTTCATACGTTTCTAGAACAAACATTTTAAAAGAAATGATCAAAGACCTTTTTACAATTAGCAAAGAGCCATGATTTTTCATCATTTCCTAATGTAAATTATGTTGGGAAGAAAGAGAAGAGTTGTCTGGGAACAGTTTGTCATCAGCTCAAAAACTCTGCCTTTAAGGCATGTTTCCCTCTGTTTGCAGTAAGAGTGCTCTGGGTCTCAGGGACAGAGCACAGGACTGTCTCTGGGAGAGTCCTGATTCAAATCCCAGCATCTCCCACCTCCCTTGACCTTTGGGAGGCCATGTGGAGCATGCGCTCGGTTGCCACCTCTCAGCTCTAAGGTTCTGGGCATCCCCACTGGCTGGCTACAACACACTCAGTATTTGTGTCTGCATGCGTGCAAAGTGCCTGACATTGTCCCCTGGTAATTAGGAATGGGAGCTATCAGTCACTGTTCACATTTGAATCCTGGCTCAGCAAGATCCTTGAATGAGCCACTTAAACTCTCAGAGACTCAGTATCCTCATCTTTAAAAGGAGGAGCAGCCCGACCAGTCAACCTGAGGGTCATAGGTTGACACTCAGTGGTTGAGTGTCAACCTATGAACCAGAAGGTCACGGTTTAATTCCCAGTCAGGGCACATGCCCAGGTTTTGGGCTCGATCCCCAGTGAGGGGTATGCAGGAGGCAATGATGATTTTTCTCATCATTGATGTCTCTCTCTCTCTCTCTCCCCCCTCTCCCTTCCTCTCTGAAATCAATAAAAATATTTTTTTTAAATAAATAATAAATAAAAGGAGGGGTAATAGCTACCTACCTCCAGGGTTGTTGTGATAATTAAGTAAGATTTAAAATGTGAAGCACTTAGAAAGGAACCTGCCAATAAGTGAGTGCTCAAAAAGTTTGGCTGCTATTGCTGTTCTTCAACTCCGTTCTAGCACCATTCTAAATGAGATAGCTAGCTAGAGAGAAAGAGGGATAGGAAAGGCATTCTAGAAGCCAAACTTAGAGAAAATTTTTTGGAAAATGGTTTATTTTTGTGAAGGAGCTGCTATTACCCTCTAGAACTAATTAGAGAAGTGATGAAACACTTCACACTTTGCCTCCTCTGATACCTCCTAAGCAGGGTTATTAGATGGATCAGCAGGAGAAGAGTTGGAAGTGATTTTCTAAAAAACTATCCACCAGGCTGAGGGCATTTTTGACACTTGAACCACCCAAAGAAAGTTAAGTGTTCTCCTCGTGGCTGAGTAGGGAGACCGTGAGGAGGTGAAAGTGGTAATTAATGGCCTAAGAGGATGGGATGAAAAGGTACTTAATTTGAAGGCAGGCATTTTTATTTCTCTTAAGACTGCTCTATATAGTTTCCCCCTTGTTTTAGCTCATAATTAAGAACTGGTAGTTATATTGACACAAGCTATATTTTCCTAGGAAAATGCACATTGCTGTTTCATTCTGTTCATTCACATGCTGGGTAATGCCAACTTTTTGGGGCAAGCCGCACCACCCACCTGGTGAAGGCTGATGCTTCGGATATTCTATTATTTATTTCATTTCATGCCCATTTCACTTCATTAGTTATTTAATGCAAACAACGCTTCACTTTGTACTAGTAGGACAGTAACTAGAAGAGCTAACCTTTGGTTGAGAGCATTCCATATGCTAAGCATGGTGAAAAACATTTTTTTCAAGCATAAATCCTTTCATCTTTATAACAACTTACTGTTACTACTGTCATGTTTTTACAGGCGAGCAAATGAAAGCTTGGAGAGTGTCCCTAATGTATCAGCAGCGAGGTGGGGTCTGGCTTTGAACTGGACTCTTGCATGACCTGATGCCAGTGCTGACACAGAACGAGACCCAAACCCGGACCTGTGGGGATCCTTATCCCCAGCACTTCTGTGCCTTTTCGGTCCCAGCGAGGACACTCTGCCTGCATACTCTGGGTGTTCAAAATGCTATTCTCCAAGATGGCAAATAAAGCCGTTTTTAAAACCGGAACATTCCAGAGTGTTTTGTGCATTTCTCATTCTGTTGCTCAGAGGACCTTGCAGGACCCCGTGCGGAGCCTGGGCAGTGACTGTGCACCGTCAGGGGACTTAGCAAAAAACCCTGCGCTTCCACCGACCCTGTGAACAGGCCCCAGGGGGTGTGCACACCATTTACGTCACCCATCCGGCGGCTACAGCCGGAGCCAGAGACCAGAAGCGACATGGGCCCCGAGGAAAAGAGCCGAGACCTGTCTTCTCAGTTACCAGAAACCTTCCAAGGAGGAACGTGGAAGCGTGAGGTTTATTACGCTTTAAAGCTAAGACCATAACAATAACATTGCTAATAATGCCAATCTAACACTCAGACCCAAGCATTTAGCAGCATCTCCCACTTGAGACCCACCCCTTCATTTGTATTTTCTCTTAAACTTGCCCATTATTATGTCCCCTATTGCCTCTATGCCTGAACTAGTTTTATGTGGCCTTCAACCAAGGAAGCATGCTTTATTATCTTAATGGCAGACACATTTAAGTAGAAAATTGGGAAATCAGGAGGAAGCATGCCTGTTGTACCCTGACAGCTGGCATGGGCGCTGTTGGTGGGCATCGGTGTGGGCTCTGAGCCTCAGAGAGCCTCGGCAGAAGCTAACCTGTCAGTCTGGCTGCCTCATGCTGAGCACAGACATGTCTGAGAGCTGGCTCCATGGAGGCAGAGAGAGCGACCCCGGCACTGAGAGGCTCTAAGGAAAGGCTTCGTGTCAGAAACCTCAGTCCTTCACGATCCTGAATGCTGACTCCCTGACCAGAATTGTACCTCATGGGTGGGATGGAGAGGCAGCTTTTTAAAACTTCTCACCTGTCTGGCAAAAATTCTTTGGTCTAAAGGCCAAGGCCAAATGTCAAGTGCAGCTGAGGCCATTAGCTCTGTGACCCACTAGAACTCTCAGAGCAAGGAATTGAAGCTGAACGAAACTTTCCAGCTTTTTTTCCATCCTTTATGCAAAGAGAAATAAGCTAAGTAGTGTACCTGACAATGTAACTGAGCCAGGAAGCAGGACTTCCTGGACCTGCACTGCGTAGGTTCACAGGACACTGGGGTTCAGAGTTGGGATTTCTCCAGGGTCCTCAAAACACGGCCTGCCGCAAAGCATCACACTGCTGGGGCATGATGGCAGGTTAAAGGCAGAGCTCTCCCCAGCACCCCAACACACATACGCCTTCTCACTCCTGCCCCCTCATCCCAGGCCTCTTGCTAATGAGAACAGACTTCTAAGGCTGCTCCTGGGAGAGAGCTATTCAACTGTCAACCCAGCTTTCTCCCAGGTTCTCACTGGGGCCTCCAGTTACCAGGGCCACGAGGATTTGACTTACTTAACGTGCAAGAAGTCCAATGATGGCCCAATTCTGTGCACGATTCCCGGGTACAAAGAAAGGCAAGTCTGACCCCTGAGGAGCTCACAGCCAGTGCAGCCAGCCATTGGGGACTCACACACCTGCATGGATAACCTCCATACAGGCCACAGGTGATTTGCCCACCCCAAGCAGTTCGCACCTTCCCAGGAAGCTTAAGCTGTAGGTCCCAGTCCACAAAAAAGTAGACCTGGTGCCCTGTTCATTGTGGCTTAGTTGATTGGGTGCCATTTGGACACCAAAGGGTTGCTGGTTCAATTCCCAGTCAGGGCATATGCCTGAATTGAGGCTCAATCTCCAGGGATATGCAGGATGCAACTGGTGGATGTTTTTCACATCTATGTTTCTCTCTCTTCCCCTCCCTTCCTCTCTTTCCTTCTCCTTTCTTCTCTCTCTATAAATCAATAAAAATCTTTTTAAATCAGAGAGAGATAGAGATAGATATAGAGATAGAGAAAGAGAGAGAGAGAGAGAGAGAGAGAGAGAGAGAGAGAGAGAGACACCTGGTGTAAATGTTTCAATCACTTTGACCTAATCCAGATGGATGGACCTCTATCAGCACCGAAAAATGACTGTATGAAATGATGCCTGGTCCCCACATGATTCTCCTCATTTCTCAGAAAGTAAACAAAGGGTCAGTCCTGGACCATCTCCATTTCCTCCCACCCCCATCACACAAACTATATCCCAAAAGGACCCTCCCTCTGCCGGCTCATGAGTCATCCCCAGACGTTGAGCACATGCAATTGCCCTGAAGATGGAAGCTTTTGCTTTGCCAAGAATGTAAAGAAAGGGATGATGGATGTGCTCTGTGTATATTTCCCTGGGAGGGGTGGGTGCCTGGAGCTCTCCCCAGAGCAGAGGTGGCAGGTAGAGCAGGGTGTCATGAAGGGCAGGGGATCCACAGATTGACAGACAGGAGGAGGGGCCTGGAGCAGGGTAGGTTGGGGAGGATGGGGAGGGGTCTGGAGCAGAACAGGCAGGTAGGAGGCAATCAGTCAGGGGTCCAAGGCAGGCCCTGCCTCTTGGCCCAAAAGGGCCTCCCCTCTCTCTGGGGTGTTTTCTGGAAATATTTGGCTTAGAGCCTCCTCTTTGGTTTTATCTTATTCTCCCAAAATCCTTAACTGGTCGAGCTTACCAAGTGAGTGGCTCCAGGAGAGAAGGGATGGATGTCATTGTGTGGGGACAGAGACAGTCACTGCCAGGGGCAAGAACAGGAGAGGGGGGTGGGAGACAGACCTCGTGGTGGCAATTGGCTGAAAGTCCATCCTGGAGCTGATCTGGACCTGGGTGGACAGTCGTTTTACCTGACCCTTGGGGTCAGGGCCAGGGACAGGATGGCTGTCTCCTCCCAGGAAGGAGGATCCAGAGTCCAGGCAGGACCCCCAGCCTGGAGAACCAGGTCATCCATCAAGAGACCAGGTGGAAGTTCAGCCCCAGCAGAATGAGCCTGGTCAGTGGTAGCGCAGGAGCTGGGTCACAGAGAACAGGAAAGTTCCTCCCAGGCCAGCAGGACAGGAAGTTCCATCAGGCTGCCAGGTTTCAATCGCTAACAATCTGGCCCAGGCTTCTTTGGTTTTGGTGAGTAGCCCCAGCCAACGCCTTCCTGGCTCATGTCCCTTTTACCTTCCGGGGGTCCCAGGAGCTGGTTCTCCTGGACAGCATGGCCTCCTGCCTCCCTCTGAGGTCCTCCTGGCTGCAGGAGCCTGTGCTGCTCCTTCTGAGGCAGGTGAAAGTGTCTCATTTCCTGAGTGACCCTGACAAACACCCCACTTTTGCCCTCAGAGATACAATCCCAAGGCATGTTCCCATGCCTCTCAAAAGGTTCCAGGTCATCACTGTGAGCCCTGGTTGCCCACAGTGGTTACCCACTTATGAACCCACTCTTTCCTGTCCCCTCCCCTCACTGTGCATCCTGGGACCACATCCTAAACAAACTACTTACATAGAAATACTTGTCTTAGAGTTGGTTTGGGGGTGGGGGGTGTCCAAACTGACACCTGTTATGGACTGAATCGTGTTTCCCCCAAAAGATACATTGAAGCCAACCCTCAGAGCCCCCAAATATGCCCCTGTTGGAAAATAGGGCCAGTGCAGATATCATTAGTTAAGATTAGGTCATACAGTGTTGGCTGGCACTCGGTCCAATATGCCTGGTGTCCTTGTAAGAAGAGGAGAGAGACACAAGGGGCGAAAACAGTCACGTGAGAAAAGAAGGGAGATTGGAGTGGTGCATCTACAAGCCAGCCAGTGCCAAGGAGTGCCACAGAGTACCAAGAAATGCCGACAGACACCAGAAGCTAGGAGAGGCCAGGAAAGATTGTCCCCACAGGGTTTTGAGGGAGCGTGGCCCTGCCCATACCTTGATTTTGGATGGCTAGTCTTCTGAACTATGAGATTATTAATACATTTCTGTTGTTGAAGCCACCCAGGTTGTGGTCCTTTGTTACAGTAGCTAATATGGCACCTGATGACAGTTTGTGGGGAGGCTAAACCTCAGTGACTCTTCCTGCGAAACTCAGGGGCATGTGGTCCCCTGAGCACCACCTCCAGGCCAGCAGGCTCCTCACTCAGCATGAGGACAGAGCTGCTGGGCCTGCACCGGCTCTGAGATACAGACCTGTGGGCGCGGGGGACTCTGAGCTTGGTCTGCACCCCTCCCCGCTCCCACCTCCATCCCCTTAAACCTAATACCACAATCCCTTACTGATATTAAAAACTGACAAGGAATTGTGCCACCGGTACTAGCATTTTAATATTGAAAGGTTGTGAAATCTAATAAGAGCTACAAGGAGGTTGATGGGGGTGGCGTTATTTTTCCCCCCTTTTGAGCTTCAATAGAACTGGGATTCAATAAGCAAATGTGACAGAATGTGTAATTTCCCTTTGATCCTCGGTGGGCAGGCATTTCCTATTTAATAACCTTAAACCAGCGCCGCCCTCCCCGGAGCGCCCCATCCCCGGCATCTCTCCTCTCCATCTTATCAGAACAATCCTTCATTTGAGCACAGCTCAGACTGGCACTTTGGTGGCACCTTATCACCGCTTGAAGACACAAAGGGAACATGCTGAAATATTATTTTTCCCCTTTGTGGAAAGGTGTTAATGAGATCTTCCTGCCATCACCCTGCTGTGACTATAGGAGATCCCTGATCCCAGCCCTCTTTGGTCAAATCCCAGCTTTGAAACCTGTCCATAAAAGAGGGTGTTCCTGGCCCATGCCCTGCCCAGATGAAGGAAGGCCGAGATAGAAAATTCCCAGCTAGACCACGACAAGCCGTGGGAGAAGCCCACCTGACCTGGGAGGCTGGGGTCCGAGTGTCTGTGTCAGATATGCATGTGACAACACCAGCAAGTACTCCCACTCAAGCAGGAGAGGACAGTGGAGAGCTCCGGAGAAGAGTCTGGGTTGGCTGACAAGCACAGAGCGAGTGACATGCCAGGGAGGTAGCCTACAGCCGGCTGCAGCCACCACTCCAGCCTGAGTGGGGTCCCAGCTCAGGAGAGCTGAGAAGGGAGCTTTCCAATGAGATCCTGAGTCCCTGTTTCAGTTTCTGGAGTATGCAGTGAGCACTGTGCTAGTCCTCAAAACAGAAATTCCAGGTCATTAACCCTCTGTTATGGGCTGAACTGTGTCCCTCCAAATCCGTGTGCTGAAACCCACACCCCCAAGGTGACTGCATTTGGAAACAGGGCCTGTCAGGAGGTAACTAAGATGAAACTGTGGCTAATTACCCAATGTAACTGGTGTTCTTATAAGAAGAGGAAGGGACATCAGGGAGCCCCTCACAGATCAAAGGTCATGCGAGGACACAGTGAGAAGGCAGTCACTTGCAAGCCAAGAAGTGAGGCCTCAGGAAAAATTGAACCTTAACCTTGGACTTCTAGCCTCCAGAACTGTGAGAAAATAAAATTCTGTTGTTTAAGCCAACCAGTGTGTGTTACTTCATTATGGCAGCCACAGAAAACTAAAACACCATCCTTCATTCTTACTCAGATCCTCTCACTGAAGCCCAGAGAGGGTAAGTTACTGGTCCAAGGTCACACTCCTGGTAGAACCAGAATTAAAACCCAGGCCCCACCCTTAGTTCCATGCTAATTCTGCTACACTAGCTTCCCCACAAAAGAACAAAGGACTTGCATCCAAACGTCAGCACTGCCCATATAATATGAACACACTCACTCAAAAGCATCTTAATTTTTAGTAAAAGACTAAGAATTCCCTGATCCCCACTGCTCTTAGGCAGGAATGACGGTGCTGCTTCATCTCCTGTTGTACAAACCACAGTCGTGAGGACTTGGTATTTACTCACGTAAATGATAATCTCCCCTGGAATGGCAGCCAGCCTCAGAGGGTCAGCTGACTGATAACATTTGTAGTTGCTGTGTTACTTCAGCTCCTCATGTGATGTCATTTGTTACTTGGGTTCCTACACTCCCTGCAAAGCTAAAAGAGGCAGACAGGGAACCACGCTGGCTTGGGGTGGGCACTATCAGATTTCCAGCCAATTACACCTTGGCCTCATGAGTGTCTGAGCAGGGTCCCTGGGTCTGGTGGGCAGCATGCTGCCCCTTCTCTCCTCCCCCCGCCCCCGCCCTTTCCTATTGGACTGTCTCTCCTGGGTCACAAGGAAAGGGGTGCCAACAGGAAGGGGAAGCTGCCCAGGTGGATATTACTGGGAGAGACAGATCAGAGGCACTCCTGAACGACCATCTAATGTTTCACATCAGTAACCAGAACACAGAGAACATGTGGTCCTAGATAACAGCGCTAGATTTGGAGCCCAAAGACATGGATTTGAATGCAGGCTCTACTAAGAATAGCTGTTTGCCATGGAGAGCTTTTTAGACCTCTCAGATCTCTGGTTCTCTCACCTAGAAAGAGGATATGGAATGAGATAATGCACAACTGAGCTTTTAGCAGGGCCGGATGCCTGATGGGTTCAGTATAAATAGTATTGGTTCCTTATTAGTCCTGCCTTCTGATGTGCCTTGGATGCGGGGTCTGCCTTCAGCTCTCAGTGGCTAGGAATGGAAAGCTAGAAAGACCTATGACAGGCGAAGGCAAGAGAGAGAACCACAGGACAGAAGTCAAGCAGAGAGACAACACCATGCCACATCCTGGAAGGCCCAGGGTATGGGGCAGGCCCTGGGTACTCTGCTTTCCCCTTCCATCAAGTCACGGAGGGAGTTTTCAAGTAAGAGAACAATTGTTGGCAGATACAGTGATAAAGCCAAGTGTGGGGAATTTATGGAAAGGGGCAAGGTCAGGGCTGGGAGGAGCAGGGGCATGCTGAGTGTTCTCTTGGCCTCTCTAATTCCACACCAGCTACAATATCAGTAGAGCCCTCCTCTGGCCATGTTTCCTCCTCCACCTCTTCTGCAAGCAGACCTGAGAAGCAGGGGCATGGGAGGATTGAAGACAGGGCTGGGGTTGGCATGACAAACCTCCCAGATCTCCCACGCCACCTCTGATGAAACCAAATTTGCACCAATAACATGGACTTGCCCATGGACAGCAAACCGGCTCTGTGCAACCATGATAACATGGATTACACGGAGCTTTCTTGTGGGAATCTCATTTATCCGCATTCTCTGCAGAGCCTGAGGGGCATCTGACTGTACATGTGCCTATCACAATATTTGGGAACAATTTCCAGAGAAAGACCCCCCCACTTCAAGAAAAGTGATTTGTTGTTTATGAAGTAATTTAAAATGCTTCAGTATAAACAAGGTGGGATGTGTGCAAAACTGTCTCTGAGTTCACTTTGGAGGTAGTTAGCATTAAAGGTGCTCTGAAGTTAACACTCTAGGGCAGTGGTCGCCAACCTTTCGGACCTCACGGACTACCAGTCGTCCATAGACCACCGGTTGGTGACCACTGCTCCAGGGTATTCTACTAACCAGGACCCAGCCCCTCCAGAGCTGATCATTAGCATTTAAAATATCAGTGTCAAAAACCTAAGTCAGTTTGCCTCATGGAGACTGGCAGAAAGTGGATGAGCCTAACCATTGGCATCAGTGCCCATGCCTTGAACAATGTTTTGGAGACGAGGAAACAGCTGGTCTGGTCCAGGTGACCAGAGCAGGATGGGCATGCAGCCAATGAAGGCTGCCATCTAACCCATGGCTGGGCAGAATACTGCATAACAAAGCTATGCTCTTTTGTCTAGATTTTCCATCAGGTCATATTTCTGTGCACACCTCCCTCCTTTAAGGCTTCTGCCAGCACTGACCACGGGAGAGGGGCTCTGACCACACTCAGATGTTCCGGTCCACGTGGTGGGAAGACCTGGGGAGCTGGAGATGCTGTAGGGTCTGGTCATCAGGGACAAGCACAAGAATCAGACTGGCTGCTTTAAATCCCACCCCCACTGCTCCTGGGCCCTGAGCTTATTGCTTAACCTTGCTCTGCCTCAGTTAATATAGGTAAAGGGCTTGGAATTGTGCTCAGCAAATAGTAGATGCATTATTATTATCACCCCACAGAGGAGAGTTAAGTCCCAGCCCATCCAAGCGCCAAGACATCAGGTTTTATTATGATAACAATAACTACCTTTTAATGAGAACCTTAATCACTACAAGCACTCTCTACTAGCTGCTTTGTCACACTCTAGCTCCTTGAATCCTCACAACAACGTTTTGGGGTAGCTATTCTCATCCCCATTTTACATTCCCATGGATGATGACGTAAAGCTTGGAAAGGTTAAGTAACTTGCTCCCTGCCACGTAGCCTAAAGCAGGTGACCCAGAGCCCACCTTTCCCCAGGAATGCCATGCTGCTTTCTGGAAGCTGTCTGGGTCTCCATGCTAGCTTTTCTACCAGGGAGGGAACTCATACCACCTCAGCAATTCTGTATCTCGCTTTGCATTCATAAAGGAGCATTTGGATTTATGCATCAGTCTCTTAGGACTTGGGTTGGGATAGTGGTTCACAGCCTTGGCTGCAAATTAGATTCACCTTTAAAAATCTCAATGCTAAAACCACACTCTGGACCAATTAAATCCAAATCTTCGACCCAAGCATCTGTGTTTTCTACAGCTCCCCAGGCAATGACAAGGCTCCTCTAGGTCATGAACCACTGGATTAGGGTGAAGCAGTGAGTCTGCATCTAACAGACCCCATAAAGTTAATTACCTGCTCCTCCAACATGCAGGCTCTGAGTCCAGTTGCCATGGACAGGCGCACAGGGTTGACAACTGTGTCACCCTCCTGATTCTCAGAGTGGAAAACTGGGAGTGAACACTAGGCTCAAAACCAAGCCTTTGCCTCCCTCCTCACAGAGAATAGAATGATCCCTGGGAGCCCAGACTCTCCTTCCTGGCATCACAGCCTCCCCCAGCGCCAACACCAAGTGCTACCCCTCTAGGCAGCTCAAATCAGACCCCTCCCTCAGTCTCCTCAACTCAGCCTCAGACAACACATTTGAATCTGGACATCTGCTTATTATTCTCAAAATGAAGGATCAGGCTTTGCCTGGGACATAATGAGTTGAATAAAATTTTATGGGTCTCTCTGGGAAGACTGGGTGGAAGGGCTGGGGGCAGAAGGGGAAGGGGAGGGGGAGGGCAGATGGGTAACAGCTCCTGGGTCTCTCTCCAGGGGCAGATAGAACGGCTAAGGCAGAATCCTCAGGAGATGCAGGCAATCAGCAGCATTAGCATATAAACTGCCTCCTCCAGACATCAGTGCCTGGCAGCCAAGGGCCCATCAGGGGCAGCAGGCTCTTATCCCTGCAATAAATACTTATGAAAGCATGCTAATTCCAAACCTCTTGGGAGGCCTGTGGAGAGAAGGGAGCTGCCTGGAGGGGGCAGCCCAAGATTCAAAAATGGTAAGCGAGAGAGCAATGGGCTGAGGCCAGAGGGTAGATGGATGGCCATGGGGAAGCCAAGGCAGGTACAGGACCCGTGTTACACCAGTGGGAGACCTGGGCCAGGAGTGAAGTCACCAGGAGTGGAGGACCAGGGATGGAGCCTGGCACTGTCTCACTGCCCAAAAGAAGAGTCTTAGCAGTGTTCCATACAGGTCTCACCTCCAGCACAAGGCCCAGACGGCTGGCCTTCATGTTCCCTGGCTAGACTAAACTTCAACAAGTTTCTCCCTGAATGTAACCCCCACTTCCCTTCTCTTAGAGCGTTTACTCTAAAAAACTTGCCATTGTAAATTCTTTCTCTACCTCTTTGAGATCTAAGTCTTCTCCCTTGTCCCACTTACAACCCAGGAATGTCTTTCTCAGGGCCTGGAAGGCATCCTTTGGAAATGTAATCATCTAAGGAGAAAGCAGCCCTTGTCTCCCTGTCTCTGTGGGAGCATAGGAGCCTACCTTCTGTAAGATAAGTGATAATGAGCAAGAACAGATGTCCTGATCACATTAGCCTAACATCCTCCAGTCCACTAGTTCATCCTAGTGCTTAAAAACTCTCCTGCCTTTTGGTTCAGCAGAGTTGAGTTCAATCTCTCTCCCCTATTGCAATAGTAATAATAATAATAATAATAATAATAATAATAATAATAAAGACTTCCTTGCCTGTTTAACTCTTAAAAATTTTTTTTTTTTTGACACAAAGAAAAAATTTCAAAATATAGATCAGAGACCTGTGAGCCCTAGGAATCATGGTCTGGCCAGTTAGTCTTTACAGACCACCTTTGGGAAAATGTGATTGGCCGTGGATGTTCCTCGGGTAAAGTGGTTGAATCCTAGAACAGGAGCCCTGGGGGATCATGCTATTCAAAACCTGTCTTCTTACAAAGGACAAAGCTGGGGTTCAGAGCCCCAGACCAGCTACCTAATTTGCAGGGCCTACTGCAAATTGAAAACATAGGGCCTCTTATTCAAAAAGCAGGAACAATACCATTTTCCTTTCTTTTGCAGTCTTTTTCTCAGCCTGGCTTGATGTTTCGTGTGCTATTTAATGTCATGCTCCCTAGGGCCGGAGGAACTCACTGGATAAACAAAGATGCTCCCAGTGTGTCACTGCTCCTTAGGCCCCTACCAGGAGCAGAGGCCAGCAGCGGTCACCGGGCTGGAGCAGGCAGCTGAGAACCTGTCCAGGGAGGAAGGGAAGTGAGGATGCAGCAAGACATAGGACTTTGCATGAACCATGGCTCCCTGTCCCCAGTATACTCTCCATGTCCCATGGACTTCACTTCCAAAACACAAATTCAAAGAAAAATTGAAGAATTTCTAGAGTGGCCACAGAGCATTAAACTCCCAGCACAGGGCCCTGTGCACTAGTCATACACCCATGAAATCAGCCGGCAGAGACCTTCAGTCATTTGTTCCTGCTCACAGAGCTGCTTGTCCGCAGAGCAGAGGTTAGAAGCAGGTTTCTGATGCCCAGGACCTCTCTGCCTACTTTCCACTGCAGCAGGCAGCGCCTCACCCAGTCCCGGGCAAGCACCAGCCTTGCCCCGGTGCCAGGCCTGAGGAGCCCCCACTTTGACTTCCTCAAAAGTTTCCAAGTCACCACCTAGTGCCGAGGATGAGTTGGGCCAGCCAGAACAAGGACCAACCTCCTCTGCACTGGAGTTCTGGGACTCACACCTACAGTTGTCATGTGACTGGACCTATTCCAAGAGCCCACTATGAGGAAAGCCTGGCGAGTGGGCCTCTCCTGCTGACAGGTAAGGCAATTCTTTTACATGATTAGGTGAGATCAGGAAGCAGAATGGCACTGACTCAAGATGGACTCTCCCTCAAGATGAGGTCAGGACTCTGAGCTACTTGTAATGTGCCTGCACGCCTTGGGTGTGTGCTGCATGTGGGGCCTATGCATTTCCATTCTGCCCCAGTGGGACAGGGTGGCAGCAGGCATCCTTTACACCATTTGCCCCCAGGATGAGGTCAATAGGGGACCCACAATGGTTCCTTTGCCTGTGCAGGCTCCACACCATGTGTCTGGAAGTCCTCTCCCGGCCATGTTTTTCCCCTCCCGGCTTTTTGAGAATCCTGTTTCACAACATCGACAGTCCATATCTCATGTGCTGATGTCTTGCTCTACGGGGCAGTCTTAAGCCAAAGAGAAGCCAAAGCCAGGATGGGCATTGCAAGAATGGGAATGTGGCTAGAGGCAAAATAGGGATGTCACCAGTAATAGGGTTGTCACCACATCAGAGCCTCAGCTTCAACCCCATAAAGTCCACCATGTAGATCTGTCAATGTGAGAACCAGTCAAACCTATAGAGAATTTTTGTGAGTTTATTTGAGCCAAGCTATCGACAATTGCTGGAAAGCAGAATCTCAATGGATCGGGATAATGCTCTGGAGAATGGCAGTTTTGCACTTATTTTATACATTACAATCAAAAGAGCAGATGCCAGTGGGTTATATGAACTCGATTGGTGATAGATTAGGGAGGTGGGAGAAAGCAAATCCAAGAAACCTCTGGGATTGAATGAAAGGTAAAATGATAGACACATATTTATTTTACATAGGTGGGTGCAGGATAGTTAACAGTCAACAATTAACCCAACAATAATGAGGGGATTTGTGGTCTCCGCAGAGTGGTGCCTGTGCTTTGTGGGGTCTGGAAAAAGGAAAATTACTTTGACATTCCAATGGTATGTTATCGTAGATGCAAAAAGACAACAGACAGGCTCAGTTAGGGTAAAGACTGACCTTTATCAGGGAAGATGCTGGCCTAGGATATGACTACCCATCAAAAACTGCTTTTAGTTAAAAAGCTTTAATTCAGACCATCCTTTGTGGTTACTTTAGGTCTCTGCATTTGCAAGTCCACCATGCAGCCTTCCCTGAACTTGTCAGATTCCTCTGCTCTTTTTAACACTAATTTCATGAAGTTGATTTAAGGTGCAGCTCACAGATTTGCTCATCTGACTTCATTACCATCTACTTCTCAGTCAGTAGCTATAGAACGTCTTTGTCCTTGTTGAGGTTGGAGTTTTATGCAGCCAAGAGTCCAGCTGGATAAAAAACGAATACCTGGTTTGTTAAGATATTTAATGAGAGGATGAGACACTAATAATGATTAAAATAGCACATTTTATATTACACATTCCATGTTCCAGCCACTGTGGAATACTTCTTATGTGGATTATCTCATTTAATGTTTTCAACAACCCTATGAGGAAGGTGCTGATAAAATCTGTGCTATAGAAAAGAAAACTAAGAGAAGTTCAGTGATTCGCCCAAGATCACACGATTAAGTGCTGAAGTCTAGATATGAACCCAGACAGCCTGAGCCCATAATCACTACACTCTAGCACCTCCTCATTACATTGCTGTATGCTCCTGGCCCCTACATTCAATTCATCTCTCCCACCATACTCAAAACCTACCTTCCTGGCATATGTTCTTAAGCTGCTTCTTCTGAGAGACTCAACAACATCAAAAAGATCTATTGTTTAATTAAACTCACCAAACAGCAGACCATTGGACTTTGGCTGGCATTTTATTGAGATGTTATTACCACTCTATTCCAAAACATCTTATAGCAACTGTTTTGTAACACTGTAATACCCACATGGCCTGGATTTTCCACAGTAATCTTGATTTCAATATTGTGACCTAGTTTTCACATAAACCACACAAAAGCGTTAGTGGAATTATAATATGTTTACATCCAAAATAGATTCCCCACTCTGTTTCTTACATCCAAAAGGGTTTCAAATTCCTTTGTTAGATTTCCTTTGTCAAGGGAAAGATATTAACCAAAGGACATATATGCATATATGCATAGCCAATAAACACAAAAAATAGTGCAGGGGGATGTGGGGGAGGTAGGGTGAGGACTAGGATAGGGCAGGAGCTGGGTAGAGGGCAGCAAAGGGGAGGGATATGAGAGGCCTCTGTAATACTGTCAACAATAAATAAAATGTGTAAAAAAATTCCCTAAAAGGGGGGGATAGTAGGGTAATATCATGTAAGGAAAAATATCCTATAAGTAAATTACATCTAGAAAATTTTTACTTTACAAAATTAATTTTCATTTGTAATGCTAACAGCAAGACACCCATGAAAAACACACATGGTGTCTAAATAAGACAAAGAAAAATCATTTGGGCAAAAATAAAAAGGATCCCAAATCAATTATATAGAAAAGATTCCTTTATTAACTTTTGGTCAAGAATATGTTTGTATATTTTCAGAAAACAATTCCAAGACCATATGGATTCCTGCAACAGAGAGGAATTGACAGGTCTGCTCCAACCACTAAGACAAGAAGAAAAACAGTCCAGAGATGGAAGACGCTGACAACGCCTTGCCATGCGAGCAGTCAGCAGCTGTGCACAGCTGCAGGGTACCTAGGACCAAACCAGAGAGGGTCGGACCTGCATTGCCACCATGTGCCCACCATCCAGATATCATTGCTGACATGTACACATAAGGAACTGTTAGACATTGAAACGGGGACTCAGAACTGTTGGACATTGAAATTGGGACTCAAACATTTTTTGTTGTTGTTATTATATGTTTATTTCTAGTCTGCAGAGGCAACATTTTTTAAAGGAAAGAAATGGGGGGAAAAATAGATACAGAGGCAAAGAAGCATTGAACAGACTGTCAAACTACATCGGGAAGGCAGGGGAGGTTGGGCGAGGGGGGCTGTAAGAGACCAACCGAAGGACTTGTACACATGCATATAAGCATAACCAATGGATACAAGACACTGGGCAGGGGGGGCGGGAAGGTGAAGGCATATACTGGGGGATAGGGGAGGCTGGGGGGAGGTCAATGGCGGGGGGAAGGAGACATATGTACTACTATTTGTAATACTTCAAACAATAAAATAAATAAATAAATAAATAGGGGGGGAAAAGAATAAAAATAAGGGGAAAAAAATTCCCTGGGCTCTGAAAATATGGTGTAGAGGGAGGAGTTTTAGCTCACTTCCTACTCCAGGCTGAGCTAATTTACATCTCAGCAAAGCCACTGGGCCATGTGGTGCAGGCACCGCGGCAGAGTCACTCCCAGTCACAGGCTCTGCCGTTTAATTAGCCTCCTTATACCTACTGACCACCACCATCATCACCCAGCTAATTCTTATTCATGTGAACTTCTGGGGGTAAGACTTCTATTTTCCAGTAGCTTGATTTCCTCCCCTAGAGAATGGACAGCAGATTGTCATCAAGCACCAAAGCAGGTCCCTGCCCTCTCCCCGTGACATGCTGCTGTATGTGGCACTGAGTCCTGCACACACCTGGTCAGGTCACACAACCTGGAGGTCTGATTGGTGCCAGGAACACATGTGTCCAGGCATTCTGTTGGTCCTGGAATATATGGACTGCACACACTGTCACCCACCCAACTATCCCAAACATATGCGTTTATACAACCCTTTTCTGTGTCATGTCCACAAAACACAAAAAAATATCCTTGGCCAAGGGCCGTAGAGAGCAGTGGTTCCAAATGATTGATTCTCATCTGAAGGCAGGTGGAAGGCAGAGATTTGTGTTTGTTTTTTTTCTGTCAATATCTGCCCTCCAGGTAACCCCTTGGGCATGGAGCCTTTAGTTGGACTTTGTCACCAGCTTCCTGAATGCTTAGACACAAGGGCCATTGGATGTGTGGCCTAGAATACAAGGCTCCCTCACCCACTCTCCAATAACTCATTTGTATTTTGACATATATGAAATTACTTAGCTCTTTGCTCTTGAAGTAGCAGGGGGTTAAAATTAAAATATATCAGCATATGTCAAGATACTAAATAACAATGAAATGCTCTCTGTGCTGGAGTTAGAGGAAAAGAGAAGACAGACAGGGTACATGTCCACCAGACAAGAGCTCCAGGCTTGGGGAAGAGGGTGGAGGCAGACAAATGGTCTGGGAAGACAGCAGATTGGGGTGAGCAGGCTTTATTTGGCCACCACTGATGCATTGCACAAGTTCAAGCAGGTCCATCTTTACACCCCAGTTGACCTGTATGGTCGTGCGGTGGAGCAAGACCATGACAAGCTGTCAGCAGTGAGCTGGGAGTAAAGAAGACAAGACCAGAAGGTGAGCAGTGTGGTCAGAGACTCGGAGAGCATTAGCAAGATGTCAAAGCCAAGTCTGTGTGGCAGAGAGGAGTTCAAGGCATGACTGCAGTTAGATCCCAAGAGAACCAAACAAGAGATGCCAAGTCCAGTAAGGATGTAAGTCAACACTGGCACATCTAAGATCAGATTGGCAGGAAGAATGCAAGGTATTGAGGATGAATGGAAAGGCAGGCCAGTAAACTCCCTCAGGGGAACTATTTTGGGGAATTCTCTCTCACCCTCTCCTAAGCAACCATTTTAACGTGTTAACATGCCACCTTCAATTTGTATGTGTTCCTGGAAAATGTGTATCGTGGTTTTGTGTACATGCACTTTTCACTTAGGTAAATGTTATTGTACTGTAGATTTCACTCCCTTTTCCTTAACTCTTTTCAATCAGCACTGTCTTTTAAGGCTCTCCCATGTGTCTATGTGTATACCTAGTCCTCTGTTTCTAACCAATGCATAGCAGCCCACAGGAGCACCAGGGCCATTGGATGTATGGCCACACTGTGCTACCCACCCTCCAACCCCGGTGACGGTGACCCAGCTTGCCTCCAGCTCCCCATGGAACAATGGAGCTATGAGCATCATCACATGTGCCACTATGGACCTGTGAACGAATGTCTTTGGGATGTGTACCCAAAAGTGAAATTGCTGAGCCATTTGGGGAGGAGAATGTATTCTTAATTGAATTAGATAGTGTGAGATGCCTATCCAGAATGGTTGTACAATCTATGCACCCACCAGCAGGGCAAGACAGTTCCTATACCTGAAGGTTCTCTTTTGAAGGCCTGGGGCTCTACCTCTTTCAACTCATCTCTTTCAGGCACTTCATATCAGCCAGACAGAAGCCCCAAATGAGAGTACTTCTCAACTTCTTCCCCATGAATGTTCCAGGGGACAATGCATGCTTGCCCAGAGCTGTGAGATTCTTCTAGCTCCTACCTAAATGTTCCCTCTTTATTGTCAGGATTTCAAAGCACAAAATAACCAAGGCGTATTTGTAAGCACTGTATTTCTAGCCTGTCCCAAGCCCCTTAACCTACTGGCTGCAATTGCCAGCATCAACTGATGCCCATAATAAAGTGACTATACAAAAATCTATACTATAGCTTTGTTAGTCCAGTACAATTCTGTGCTAACACACTGTGCTTTATAAAGACATCTCACTTAGCATATTTTGTTGTCTGTCCTATAGTGAGTCATCTCCTCATGTCCCTCCTGTTTTACCTTTGATATTTTCTTTTTATTATTTTACTCTCTTCTAGTTAAATATATGTATTTATATGTGCTATATATATTTGACGGAACACTTTAAGATACAAAACTAAGTCTTATGTCTCTAGTCCTGGGCCACATAGCTCTTTTCCTTACCTCTTTTTATTGTGTGTCTCTCTGATTATGTTCCCTCCTACTTGAAAGTGACCATCCTGCCTAACCCAGTCAGTGTTCTTCATTCCTTTTCGTGTCTCTATTACAAAGGAGCTTGCTGCAGGCACTTCCAGTTGTTCCCCAGCAGCCACTCTCCCCATTTTCACGGAAGTGGTTTAGCTCATGCATGATAGCCCACATGAAGTCTGTTTCCCAGCCTCCTTGCAGGTGGATGTGACCCAGTGAAAAAATTCTTACCAATGGAATGAGTATAATGTCTAGATTCCATGTTTAAATGAAGATGGCTGTGTAACCCTCCCTTTCTGCCCCCTCATGCTGGCTGGAAGGGGGATCCTGAGATGGATATGGCACATTGAGGATTATGGACAAGCTGCAGGGAGGACCTTCGGTCTGCGATTACTGTTGAGCTACCCCAGAAGCCTTTCAAATGGGAAAAATTAATTTTTCTCACATGCAAGCCACTATTGTTTTACATTAGCCTCACCAATACACATATGTACCAGGGGCCAGAAAACTTTTTATATTTTTCTTAATTTTATTTTTCAATTACAGTTTACTAGTACATTCAATATTATTTTGTATTAGTTTCAGGTTTATAACGTAGTAGTTAAACAATCATATACTTTACAAAGTGGCTCCCCCAGTATTTTCAGTGCCCACCTGGCCCCATACAGAGTTATTATAATATTATTGACTATAGTAGAGGCCTGTTGCACGAAGACTCATGCAATACACCTTCCTTCCCCTGGCTGCCAGCACCGGTTTTCCTCTGGCACCCGGGACCCAGGCCTTTGCTCTGGCTGCCGCTTTCCAACTTCGCTCTGGCCAGAGCCTTCAGTCTTCACTCCAGCCAGAGCGCCGCTCCTGTAGCTCCCTCCATCCCCGGCCCTCCCCCTCATAGCAGGTGTCCCACCCTGCCCGGCCACTCCTCGCCTGCATGCATGCTGCCCAGAGGCTCGGAGTGACTGGGGGACAGGGCCGCCACCAGCTTTGTTGGGTTAATTTGCATACTCACTCCTGATTGGCTGGTGGGCATCATGAAGTGACGGTCAATTTGCATGTTTCTCTTTTATTAGTGTAGATTCCCTATGCCATACTTTACATCCCAGTGACTATTCTGTGACTACCAATTTGTACTTCTTAATCCCTTCACCTTTCTGCTCAGTCCCCCAAGTCTGCTCCTCTCTGGCAACCATCAGTCTGATCTCTATATCTATGAGTCTTTTTCTATTTTGTTTGTTCATTTATTTCAGCAAATGTTTCCTGTACAGGACAGATAGTAAATATTTTGGACTTTGTAAGCTATGCTATCTTTGTTGTAACTATGCACCTCTGCCTTTATAGTCCAGAAGCAGCCAGAAATAAGAAATGGGTGTGACATTGCAATAAAACTTTACAAAAATAGGCATTCTTTTTTTTTTAATATATTTTGTTGATTTTTTTACAGAGAGGAAGGGAGAGAGATAGAGAGTTAGAAACATAGATGAGAGAGTAACATCGATCAGCTGTCTCCTGCACGCCCCCTACTGGGGATGTGCCCGCAACCCAGGTACATGCCCTTGACTGGAATTGAACCTGGGAACCCTCAGTCCGCAGGCCGACGCTCTATCCACTGAGCCAAACCGGTTCGGCAAAATAGGCATTCTTTATGTGAGATTTGGCTCCCAGACTACAGTGTGCCACCCCTGGTACAGAGTATCATTTGCTTGTTTTTGGACTTTATGTAAATGGAATCACACTGTATGTATCCTTCTGCTACTTGCTTTCTTTGCTCAACATTATGTTTTTTAGATTTCTACATGTGATACAGTAGAATTAGTTCAGTCTTTCTATCACTAGAAACTATAGTATTGAGTGAATATTTTACAGTTTTTTCATTTATTTTTCTGTTGATGGTTATTCAGGTTGCTTCTAATTATGTCATTCTCATCAACAATGTTAGAGAGCACATTCACATAAATGCCTCCTACTTTATATGTGAGTTTCTCTAAAATTCACACCTGGGGATGAAATTACAATATCCACAGGGTATGTGCAATGGCAGCTTTATTACTTGTTTCCAAACTCTCTCTCCCTGATTGTTCCAATGAAACCCTCCATCAATAATGTACGATGGTTCGCCTTGCTCCATATTCTTGTGGATACTTGCTATTATCAAACTTCCTACATTCTGTCAATCCAATGTGTTGGAAATGTATCTCACTGTAACATTAATTTGCATTTACCTGTTTACTAATAAGGTTGAACATTATCTTATGTATTCAGTGGTCATTTAGATTTCCTTTCTGGAAAACTACTAGTCATATCTTTTGCCTCTTTTTCTGTTACACTATTTGTATTTTTTGTATTAATTTGCAAGAAGTTTTCTCATATTCTGGCTACTATCCATTTAAATTAGCTTTTATAAGCTTTACAAACATCTTTCCTAAGTCTGCATCTTGAATCTTAACCTGTATTTTGATATATGATTTTTTAAAAATTTAATATAGTCAAATTTATCAAAGTTCTCATTCTCATTTTGGATATGCTTTTGGCATCTTGCCTTAAAAAATCTTACTTCCAAGGTCATGAAGATATTTCTTTACACTTTCCCCCAATATTTTGAAGATTTCCTTTTCACATTTAGGTCTTGAGACATCTTGAAATTTATGTTAGTACAGGTTTGACATAGAGATAGAATTTTCTTCCATTATGAAATACCAAGAACATCAGTGCCATTTTTAAAATAACCTACGCATTTTTTTAAAATTTTATTTTATTTTTATTGTTTTAAGTATTACAAATAGTAGTACATATGTCTCCTTTTTTTTTCCCCCTTCGATCTCCCCCCGACCTCCCCTACCCCCCAGGACATGCCTTCACCTGCCCACCCGCCCCCCCCTCCCCGCCCCAGTGTCTTATATCCATTGGTTGTGCTTATATGCATGCGTAAAAGTCCTTCGGTTGGTCTCTTACAGCCCCCCTCGCCCAACCTCCCCTGTCTTCCCAATGTAGTTTGACAGTCTGTTCAATGCTTCTTTGCCTCTGTATCTTTTTCCCACCATTTCTTTCCTTTAAAAAGTTTTGCCTTTGCAGACTGGAAATAAACATATAATAACAAAACAAGACAAAACAAAAAAATGTTTGAGTCCCAATTTCAATGTCCAACAGTTCCTTATGTGTACATGTCAGCAGTGATATCTGGATGGTGGGCACATGGTGGCAATGCAGGTCCGACCCTCTCTGGTTTGGTCCTAGGTAACCTGCAGCGGTGCACAGCTGCTGACTGCTCCCATGGCAAGGTGTTGTCAGCGTCTTCCATCTCTGGACTGTTTTTTCCTCTTGTCTTCGTGGTTGGAGCACTCCTGTCAATTCCTCTCTGTTGCAGGAATCCATCTGGTCTTGGAGTTGTTTTCTGAAAATATACAAATATATTCTCGACCACAAGTTAATAAAGAAATCTTTTCTATATAGTTGATTTGGGATCCTTTTTATTTTTGTTCAAACGATTTTCCTTTGTCTTATTTAGACACCATGTGTGTTTTTAATGGCCGTCTTGCTGTTAGCATTGCAAATGAACCTTAATTTGGTAAAGTAAAAATTTTCTAGATGTAATTTACTTATAGGATATTTTTCCTTACATGATATTGCCCTACTATCCCCCCCCTTTTTTTTTTAATGGAGGTTTTTGTAAATTTTATAATGCAGTCTTGATAACTTTAAATTAAAAAAAAAATTTTTTTCCCCCACACATATGACTGCTTTAGGTTCATTGCATATTCAGGAATTTTACCATGAGATGAACTACCAATAGAAATTTTAGTTATTACTTTAAAATAGCTTTTTGTCCAGTACTTGAATATTCACTTATTTCAATTAGCCTATTTAAATTAATCTGAAAACTCGATTACTATTTTACTGTCAAATTTAATACTCTACCAACAATCTTAGTTTACCCTGTAAATATTAGTGGGAAGGATTATTTGCATTCTTGAGTGGGCCCTGAGAATTCCAAATGCTTGGCTGAATTTAGATATAGGGCAACTGCTGTCGGCCAAGTCTCTTGTCGGTTACCTGGGTCGCGATCTGAGCTGGGCCAAGTCTCTGTCTGTCACCTGTATCTCGATGTGAGCTGGGCCAAGTCTCTTTCTGTTGCCTGGGTCCCGATCTGAGCTGGGTGTGGGAAGCGCGAAGCAGCCATGGGGGTAGGAGACCTCCTTTAGAAGGGGGTGAGGGTTCAAGCCCCTGCAATGTTGGGGGGGTGAGGGTCTGTGCCCCACTTCTGTTGCCCCCCCAAGTTCTCTCCTGATGGCCCCTCTGCGACTGTGCCTGTCTTAGGTTGTTCCTTCCTTGAGGAATCTTACCCGTCTCTGGCTAACCAGCCATCCTCCGGGGCCAAGCAGGGTGCTGTGAGGTTCAGTTCTGTCTCCTTGGTAGCCTATGACCCCGTGGCCTCCACACCCAGCACCTGCCTTGGGAACCCCTGGCCTGCTGGCAGGGTCCCGGTGCTGATCACATATCTCGGGGAACTCGGGTTTCTTCTCCAGTGAGGGCCCAGCTCACACAATTGGATGTGAGACAGATCCCTGGTACCAGCCCCCACGAGGCTTCAAGCTCAGCATGAACAGAAAGCTCAGGTAACATCTGAGGGCAATTGGATTGTGAGAAGAGGGTCCCTCTTGGCACAAAGGGCAAGAGGGGCCAATATAGGATGCTCAAGTGCCTTCCCAATGCCTTAATTCCTTCTGCAAGGGATTAAATCCTTTCATGTCCCTTTTTTTTTTTTTTTAAATGGCTGCCCACCATTCAAAGAATTAGTTTGTAAGTTTGTTTGGGATAATTGTAAAATATGCTGTTGTAAAATATCTAAAATTATAATGAGATTGTAGAATAATATCATGTAAGGATATTCTTTGCCCTAGGCCCTGGCAATTCCATTTCAAACTGGCTGTCAATTTCTTTTTGTAGCTTTATATAAACTTTGTCAGGGAGGCAAAAACACAAATTACTTACTTTAGTTCAAGAGGCCAAATATATTGACTTTCAATTACAATCCTTATGACTTTTGAAGGAAACTTCTCTTTGTTTCCTTCCAAAATAATTTTCAGTCTACAGAGAGTTTCATTTAAAAATTTTTGTCACATGAAACAATTTCTCTTAATGCCCCGCCCCCTTGTTGTCTGTGTCCATTGATTAGGTTCATATGCATGCATACAAGTCCCTTGGTTGATCTCTCCACCTTACCCCCACCCTCCCCTACCTTACCTGAGGTATGATGTTCTGATTGACGTTTCTCAGCCTCTGGATCTGTTCTTGTTCATCAGTCTATGTCGTTCATTATATTCCACAAATGAGCGAGATCATGTGATATTTATCTTTCTCTGCCTGGCTTATTTCACTCAATATAATATTCTCCATCTCCATCCATATTGTTGCAAATGGTAGGAACTCCTTCTTTTTTACCGCAGCGTAGTATTCCATTGTATAGATATACCACAGTTTTTTAATCCATTCATCTGCTGATGGGCATTTAGGTTGTTTCCAAATCTTGGCTATGGTGAATTGTGCTGCTATGAACATAGGGGTGCATATTTCCTTTCTGATGCGTGTTTCTAGATTCTTGGGATATATTCCTAGAAGTGGGATCACTGGGTCAAATGGGAGTTCCATTTTTATTTTTTTGAGGAAACTCCATACTGTTCTCCACAGTGGCTGCACCAGTCTGCATTCCCACCAGCAGTGCAAAAGAGTTCTCTTTTCTCCGCATCCTCGCCAACACTTGTTGTTTGTTGATTTGTTGATAAAAGCCATTCTGACAGGTGTGAGATGGTACCTCATTGTTGTTTTGATTTGCATCTCTCTGATGATTAGTGACTGTGAGCAGGTTTTCATATGTCTCTTGGCCTGCCTTCTGTCTTCTTTTGAAAAGTGTCTACTTAGATCAGTTGCCCATTTTTTGATTGGGTTGTTTATCTTCTTTTTGTTAAGTTGTATGAGTTCTCTGTATATGTTGGAGATTAAACCCTTATCATTGATATCATTGGCAAATATGTTCTCCCATGCAGTGGGCTTTCTTGTTGTTTTATTGATGGTTTTCTTTGCTGTGCAAAAGCTTTTTATTTTGATGTAGTCCCATTTGTTTATTTTCTCTTTAGCTTCCATTGCCCTAGGAGTAGTATCAGTGAAGAAGTTCTTTCGGCATATGTCCGAGATTTTGCTGCCTGTGGATTCCTCTAGTATTTTCATGGATTCCGGTCTTATGTTTAAGTCCTTTATCCATTTTGAATTTATTTTTGTGTATGGTGTAAGTTGGTGATCTAGCTTCATTCTTTTGCATGTATCTGTCCAATTTTCCCAACACCATTTGTTGAAGAGACTGTCTTGACTCCATTGAATGTTCATGCCTCCTTTGTCAAATATTAATTGAGCATATTGATTTGGGTCAATTTCTGGGTTCTCTATTCTATTCCATTGATCTATATGTCTGTTCTTGTGCCAGTACCAGGCTGTTTTGAGAACAGTAGCTTTGTAATACAACTTGATATCTGGTATTGAGATCCCACCTACTTTGTTCTTCTTTCTCAGGATTGCTGTAGCTATTCGGGTTCTTTTTTTATTCCAGATAAATTTTTGGAAATTTCGTTCTAAGTCTGTGAAATATGTTGTTGGTATTTTAATGGGAAGTGCATTGAATTTATAGATTGCTTTGGGTAGTATGGACATTTTGATGATGTTGATTCTACCAATCCATGAACATGGTATGTTCTTCCATCTGTTTATGTCTTCCTCTATCTCTTTTTTCAGTGTCGTGTAGTTTTCTACGTATAGGTCTTTTACCTCTTTAGTTAAGTTTATTCCTAAGTATCTTAATTTTTTTGGTGCGATGGTAAATGGGATTGTTTTTTTAGTCTCTCTTTCTGTAAGTTCATTATTGGTGTATAGAAATGCCATAGATTTCTTGGCATTAATTTTGTATCCTGCTACATTACCGAATTCAGTTATTAAGTCTAATAATTTTTTTATGGAGTCTTTAGGGTTTTCTATGTACAGTATCATGTCATCTGCGAATAAGGACAGTTTTACTTCTTCTTTTCCAATTTGGATGCCTTTTATTTCTTCTTCTTGTCTGATCGCAATGGCTAGTACTTCCAGCACTATATTAAACAGGAGTGGTGAGAGTGGGCATCCCTGTCTTGTTCCTGTTCTTAGGGAAAATGGTTTTAGTTTTTGCCCATTGAGTATGATGTTGGCTGTGGGTTTGTCGTATATGGCTTTTATTATGTTCATAACCTATGCATTTCTAACAGGCTTGCAATGCACCTTGTCACATATCAAATTCTCACATATTTGTAATTGTATTTCTGGGATCTCTTTTCTGTTCCTGTTATCTCTTTTTCTGTGCCAATACAAGCTGCCCTAATCATTATAGCTTTATAATAAGCCTTGACTTTTGATCAATCAATCTCCCTAATTCTTGTTCTTTTTTCAAAATTATCTTGCATATTTCTGTTCCTTCCTTTGCTCTCCCAAATAAATTTTAGAGTCAGCTTACTAGTTGCTATGAAAAAAGTTGGGATTTTGCCTTGAACTGCATTCAATTTCTGGATTCACCAGGAGGTAACTGACATCTTTTCAATATTGAGGCTCCCTCACCACTCTATCTTTTGCATTCCCACAGTTATCAGATGTTAAGAACTTGGGGCAGATTTATGGCCATTTGAAATGCCATAACCAAAGATTACTGATGTGCTTCTGTGTCAATCCAGAAAAAAGTGCTCGCCGCCCTGCTGCAGGATTCTGTCCTTGGCCCTGTCCTTTTGAAAATCTGTCAATCAGTTATTCAAATGACACTAATCTAGTGGGGGAGAGCAGGTGCCATAGATAACCAAAACTCAGAATCATCCCAATTCTGGAATGTATGGCGGAAGCCAAGCAGATAAAATTTAACACATATAAATGCATAGCCCAGCAGCAATCTCTGAAATTCACTTGTGCTAATGCAGAATGGTTGCAAAAAAAATAGCGATTGATGGCAATTTACGTGAAAAGGATTTGGAAGCACAAGAGAGGCAGTTAGGTAGTATTGATCACAGACCTAATAAGAAGCCATAATATGATGTGGCTATTTAAACAGTTAATGCAAGCATACTATGGTAACATAACCAGTTCATGTGAATTACTGGTTCCCTGTGCTCTGATGTTGTCTGATCACGTCAGTGGCACTGTTTCATCTTTGGGTGCTGTGCCTCCTTATCTCAGAGCATCTGAAGAAGGATAAACAAGATAATTGAAAGATGTGAAAGCTTCTCGCCCAAGGTCTGGACAAAGAGGCAAGCATGCTATTATTGCTCTCATGGTGAAGCGACAACGTAAAAAGCCATAGCTATCCAGCCTGTGTAGGGAAAAGCTCTCTAACTGACCTTGAGGGTGTCCCCAACAATGGAGTGTCCGATGTGCAAAAGGCAGTGAATTTTCTGCTGCCAGCATCATATTAGCAGGTACTTAGTGGCCATCTCCCAGGCAGGCTGTAGCCAGGATGCCTGCACTGGTGACTTTTCACTTCCCCTTAATGGTCCATGACTGTGGCTTTAAGCTCACACTCTCTCATTCCTGCCTAGTCCCACCCAAGCCTCCTCCATCACAGATCTGGAGAAGAAACAATGCAAAGGGAAGCAGTGCAGGAACATAGAGTCAGTACAAAATACAGTTGTACCCATAATAGGAAGGGTTTCATTATCTTTTTAATGAAAAGAATGTATTTATGAGCTATTTCAAATATACAAAAAAATCCCTGAGAATAATAAAACAAATGCCATGTGTCTACCATGGAGAATGAATAATTGTTAAGCTTCCCAATATATCTTAAAATTTTTTAAGAGAAAGAAAGCATTCTAGGTATAAAGTCCTCGCTCCTGCCCTATCACACTTCCTATGAGGGACAATTCTCCTGAAGTCAGTGTGTTTCCTGACTGTATGTGAGTCTTCCCACATGTTTCCATAAAAATATATTGTACTGTTTATGTTTTTATAGAAATGCTTCATTCTGTTTATAATATTCTGCAATTTGTTTGCTTTGGAAACCATTATAAACAAAGCTGCAACAATCATCTTTGTACACATCCTGTTGTCTACATGTCAGTCTTTAGCAGATACACACCTAGAAGTGGAATGGCTGAACCACAGAGGCTGTATGTCTTAAATTTAACAAGATACTTTTAAATAGGCTCCACCCACCTGCATGTTAAGAGACTTCCTATCATTCCACATTCTTGCTGATAGTTGGTATTAACAAACGTTTAAAATTTTTGCTAAACTGATAAATACAAAATGGCATCTCATTGTGTGATGTTTTTTGGTTTTGGGATACTAATAAGATTGACCATTTTTATATATATTCAGGATTCCTCATATGTGAATTGTTCAACTTTATCCTCTGATGATTGTCTCCAACTTTTTCATCTTTTTCCTATTGACTTCTGGAATTCTCCATATATTCTGGATGTTTCTCCTTGCTGGGTTATATACGGTGAGAAATAGAGTGAAGAAATAAAATGGAGTCACTATAGTCAAGCTGCTAGGTTACTAATACCAACTAGGTTGAGATACGAGGAAACGATTTTATTCTTGTTTTAACTAGCCTGGGAACTTAAACCTTTGAACTTTCCAGCCCTGTGTCAATGCTTGGATATGCACCAGACCTCCAGATAACCCTCTGATTATCCCACAAACAACTCATAATCCAGACTACCTGACATCCTTTATCCAGGCCACTGGATGTGGCCATCTCCTGGCACCCATTCTCCAGACCACCTGACATCTGGCTGATAGCTGCCCTGGACCCATCTTAGGGTGAAGAACAAGCAGACTGATTATTCTCAAGAATCCACTTTTCACTACAAAAATAGTGGATCACCTATAATATTTGTATCACTTATAAGGCATGGTTTACCAAGCAAGTCCTGTGGTGGGTTGCTTGCTTTTATCTTTGGCATGAAGCTCATAGTTCTGGTAACTTCCATATGGGGTACTTTGTTTATGGTGTGAGAGTTTGGAAAACCAAGAGGGTTTTTTCCCCATGCCAACCACTTCTAATTCTTTGACACCAAGTGGGTGTCCTACAATTCATTTCAATTCTAGAACTAACTACCTGGATTTAGCTTCAGACTCCAGAGGTTTAAGGGCTCGATTCTATAAGAGTGCCCTAACTCCAGACATCAGGCACAAATAGGGTGCCCACCGACTATAAATTTGGGGCTCCAATGACACCCACTTTGGTAATTCACTACAATGACTCACCGAACTCAGGAAAGCCTTTTTACTTACTATTGCTGGTTTATAGAAGGATACAGAAAGAGCCAAATGCTCAGGACACGGTCTTGTGGGGGAGGAGCACAGAGCTTCCATGCCTGCTCTGGGCTCCTCGGCCTCCCAGTACCTCAAAGTGTTCACCAACCCCGAAACTCCCAAAACCCATCCTTGAGGGGGTTTTATGAAGGTTCCATTTTATAGGCATGGCTGATTAAATCATGGGCAATTGGTAATTACGAATCTCCAGCTTTTCTCCCCTCCTGAAAATTCCAGCTCTCTCGTCACATGGTTGGTTCTCTAGTGACCAGTCCCCATCATGAAGCTCTGTCTAGGGGCCACCAACAGTCACTTCATTATCATAAACTCAGATATCGTGACAGAGGGCTCATTGTGAACAATGGAAGACACCCCTATCACTCAGGAAAGGGTTTGGGGAGCTCTGTAATTCTCATTATACCACAGTCATTAATGGAGAAAGATGAATTCAAGTTTATGATCAGGTCAATTTTCATCTATTTAATTTTTATTAAAATATTACATCCCTTGTTTCATAATTAATGAGTAGTTATTTAATAAACTAAGAGCAAAGTTTAAAGAAATATGGCACCAAGGTACAAGTCATAGAGACTGTTGAGGAGCTCAAGAAAAGCAATTGTTTACTCAGTATCTCTAGTTCTCTTTCTTGTGTGTATTAACCTTGACAGCCTTCCCCATCTCCAGCTCCACAGACAGAGCACCTACCTGAGGCTGCTGTCAGCACTCACTACACTGAGACTTCAGGTCACAGAGGCTTGGGGGAGAAAGGGAGGGAAAGAGGCAAAGCGGAGAATTATTAGCTTGCCTCAGTTATCTAAGTTATGGCTCTTTTTCTCTATCACCAGGAGAGAACTGTCCCTTACCAAAATTCAGATAAAGCTGGGCAGGACTATGCTGGCTCATGAGTTCCCTTCTTTATTCATCACAGAGGTTACTATTGGCAACCAGGTTGCAAGTTCATTCATTCAACCTAGTTCTACCAGCAGCCATCACTACTACAACCTGGCTCAGATTCAGACAGACCTCACTTTTGTCACACATTCTTCTTAAAGTGAATGTTTCTTAAGCCTTCACTCTCTGAATGTTTAAAGTTATAATTTGAATGCAACAAAATATTAGTTTAATGCCAAAAAAAGTATGATTTCCTTTCTGCAACCTGCCCTACTCCCAGACCAGACAGAGATGTACACTAAGCAACTCATCCTCCTGCAAAAGCCATCTAATCTCAGTTCCCCATGGACCAATCCTCCCAAGTTCCTCTTCTATAACCCCCATCACTTAGCTTATTTAGCTTACTCCTGGAGACCCAGAGCAGGGAGGAATCAAAGCAATAATTCTTTTGTATATACTAATGAATAACAATGAGTTAGAGGCATTGCATGATAAATACCTAGTAGATATCATAAACTGGGACCTTGCAATGACTCCCCTGATTTTGACTAAAACAAATATATAAACAAAACACTTAGAACCACCCCAGTTATGGGTGGATTCTAAACGCCACTCTCAAAGGTGTGCTGTTAAGGAAGAACGAGCAAAACCATGGGAGCAAATTTCTATCACTCACCGCACAACTCAGAGAATGAGCTTGTTGTTCCTGGTGGGAAATATGGTAGGCATTTACCAAATACTCAGAATTAGGGGATGAGAGGCATTGTGCCCCTCTCTTCAGATTTTTGCACTGACCCATAGGAGAGAGGCCTTCCACCTCTCCCCTACAGAAAGAGGGGTGCTATCGGCTGGGTCAGAGCCTGAAACCACCACAAAGCCCTGTTCCCTGGAAGCCAGTACTGAGCTGAAAGGTGATGAGGATGTATGCCTGTGCTCGCTATTCCACCAGGAGGGAGTGAGAATGGGCAGGCCAATCTCACCCATGCATGCAGCTGGTTGCCTAAGCCCAGAGTCTCTGAGTTTAGTGTTTTATAAGCATCACCTTTATCTGCAAAATGGAAATAAGCCACGTTTCTCAAATGCCAGACTGCAACAGAAATTATTTCTACCACCCTCTGCTTCTAGCTCCTCAGCCAAGGCACCTGCTGCTCCCTTCTCTGTCCCCAACTCCCACTGTCCCTCATTCCTGGAGACCCAGGAGCAAATTTAAATTGTTCACCACTTTTTGGCCCCATTTGTTTGGGGACCACTGTCCTGAGCCACTGAGTTCTGATTAATATAACTATTCAGCCTGACCCAGATGCTGCCACTCAGGAATGTTCGGTCCTAAGACACAGAACATTCTAAGAACCAGGCCCAGGGAGGGCAGGGGCCTCCTGGAAATGGCAGGCTCGTCCCCTCCTGGCTGCTCTGTTGTTGTGCACCAGGGACCTATGTGACAGGCTGCTTTGCCATTTTCCATGGCTCTGCATATGTGCTGTTCTTTATGTTATCCAGACATCTTTAAAAGGTCCATGTCCTTGGAATATTCCTCACTCTTAAAAAAGGAAGGGAATTCTGACCTGCTTCAACATGGATGAACCTTGAAGACATACTGCTAAATAAAATAAGCCAGTCACAAAAAGACAGATACTGTAAGATTCCGCTTCTATGAGGAAACTAGAGTAGTTGGATTCATAGAAACAGAAAGTAGAATGGTGATTGCAAGGTCTGGGGTGGGAGATGTGAGGAGTTACGGTTTAACAGGTATAGAATTTCAGTTTTACAAGATGAAAAGTTCTGAAGATTGATTGTAAAACAATGGGAATATACTTAACACTGCTGAACTGTACTATTAAAAATTGTTAAGATGGTAAATTTTATGTTTGTGTATTTTACTACAAAATTTTTAAAGGAATCCGTGTCTTTCCTTTTTTTTTTCCCCAGATTCCCCAGTAATGCCTCACACAAATGGTAACCCAAATCAACAAAACATTTTCTATCCGTCATTGTAGACATTTGCACAACCATTATCTTATTTAATCCTTGGAGTAACCTTGCAAGGTAAGTATTTCAGCCAAATAAGTAGATAAGGTAAGGGAGGCTAATCAACATTACGTGACTGCACACAGCTGGAAACAAAACTAGGGGGAACCCAGGTCTGCAACTGGAAGTGAAAATTATTTCCACAGTTGTTCCTCAGTTTCTTTATTAACCTGGAAATCCAGAATAGAAGTGCTCAGGCTCAGACCCCCAGAAAGTGTTCCAGAATCTTCTCCAACATCAACAGCTGAGGATACACATTCATATGTCATCCAGGGTTTGGGAAATGACTTCGTGCATGTGAGCGAGTTTGTGTGTGTGTGTGTGAATATTGCCAGAAAAGAAAATTGCCACTTCATGTGCAGACTCTCAGACCCCAAGAAAGTGCAATACTTTTCAAACATAGGCACCACCAAACCAGAAGAAAACCAACCTCAGAACTGGTTGCCATGGGCAACATAATCCAGTTCAATCTCCATGTCCTTGGCATATATGTGGCTTGCTATCCATGGGCCTCACAGGTGCAGTGAGCAAGGGCCATGGATGGACAGTAAGAGAGGACATTTCTTCCTCAAGGAGCCCACCCATCCTCTCCCTTTTAGCTCTAGGATGGGGTAACTCTCCAGGTAAACCCTAAGAAAGTAAGGCCGACTGCCTATGAAGAGCCTGTTTCTAGGTGTGCATTCTACTCATGTAAACATAACTCTTCCTCAGATTTAACTGGGAGCCAGCTCTTTGGGTTTCCATTGTTCTGTGCTCCTGGAGCTAAAGCAGCTGGCTGCTGTCTGTGGCAGAGCAGTGCATTGGCCATCCAAGGATGGTCATGCCGGCCCCTCACCTGCGGGCCTATGGGCTGACCAAAGGTTGCTGGGTCAGTGCGTGGTTGGTCAAGCCGGGCAGTCAACAAAATCCAAAGGGGGAAGGGGAGTTGTATTTCTAGTGCCAGGGCCCAAGGACAGTGTCAGGGACCCGGGGATTCATAAAACCCTGCTCCCTGCAGCCTGTGGACATATTAAGATGTGGTTCTCACCTGGAGGTTGTTGACAGCAGCCCGAGGGCTCCTGTTGCTGGTGTCTTTTTGTTTTGTTTTGTTTTGTTTGTTTGTTTTAAGTATAAGCACCAAAGGCCTGCTGTCCAGAACCTGCCTGGCTGGCTGGCCAGCCAGCCCTGTGGATTAAAAGGAACCAATGCCATCATGATCAAGCCCCTTGGGAACACAGGTTCTCAAACTTACCAAGACTTTTTTTTAATCACCTGCTGTTTGTTTAAATGTGTACTGCCTGATCCCACCCTGAGATTAGCATTCAGTAGGTCTGAAGCAGGGCCAAGGAATTTGCATGTTAATGAATACTCCAGGTAAATCTGTAGCACAGAGCCTGGGATGCTGGAGGCAGCTCCGTGGCTCCTCAGACATGATCAGTGCACCAGCAGCTTCGCATCATCAATTCAAAAGCTCTGGCCCCCGTCCAGACCAAATGAGTCTGTATCTAAATCGTGGCCCAATCGCTGGGTGATTTGCAGGCACATTGCAGTGTAAGAAGCTCAGCTCTGGAGCAGTGGTTCTCCACTAGCAGGAAGCAGAATCTGCTGGGAGGCCTGTGAAAACACAGAGTGCTGAGCCCATCCCCTTTTTCCTCTTCTGATTCAAAAGGTCTGGGGTAGAGCACAATACTGTGCATTTTCCCCAATTTCCCAAGGGATGCTGATGGTTTAGGGACTTCACTCTGAAAACCACTACACTGATCTAGAGCAGTTTTTCTCAGCCTTGCTGCACACTGTCATCATTTGGGGGACTTTAAAACATACTGCTGCCTGGGTTCCACCCCAGAAGCTCTGGTTAATCAGCTGGGGCTCACTCAGCCTGGGCATCTAGATGTTAAGAAGCACCCAGGTGACTTTAGTGTACAGACAAGGTGGAGAGGAACTCTTGTTCCTGAGTCAGACGACCTGGATGCAAATTCCAGCTTTACCATTCACCAGCTGGTGAGCAAAAAGCTTACATAACCTCTTCTGCTGCCCACAGCCCCTGCCCCCACTCACTGGTTTACCTAGAGCAGTGGTCAGCACACTGCAGCTCGCTAGCCAAATGCAGCTCTTTGGCCCCTTGAGTGTGGCTCTTCCACAAAATACCACGGCGAGTCTATTTTGAAGAAGTGGCGTTAGAAGAAGTTTAAAATATTTGGCTCTCAGAAGAAATTTCAGTCGTTGTACTGTTGATATTTGGCTCTGTTGACTAATGAGTTTGCCAACCACTGACCTAGAGAAGAGCGTTATTACACTTCCATGAGCCTAGTACAGTGGTCGGCAAACCAGGGTTCGGGAGCCACATGCGGCTCTTTGGCCCCTTGAGTGTGGCTCTTCCACAAAATACCACGCAAGTCTATTTTGAAGAAGTGGCGTTAGAAGAAGTTTAAGTTTAAAAAATTTGGCTCTCAGAAGAAATTTCAATCGTTGTATTGTTGATATTTGGCTCTGTTGACTAATGAGTTTGCCGACCACTGGTAGTGGATGGAGATGGCATGGAGATTTAACTTGTATGCTTCAATGGGTAACAAACAAGTTGTCAGCTAGTGAGTCTTTCTCCATGTCCACGGTTCACAATATCGGCTGCCCTGCCTTCTGCCTGTCTATCCACCTGTTTCTCTCACCATATTTTAACTCTGCATCTCAAGATAAGAAACATGACCTTTGATTGAGTGCCTGCCACGTGCCGATTGCCTAAGTATATCACCTCATTTCATCTCATCTTTACGACAACACTATAGGATGGATATTATTATACCCAGTTTTCTGGTGAGAAAACTGAGGCTCAAGGTCAAGTGATTTCCCAGCCTCACACATCTAGATAGTGGGTAGTCAGAATTCAAATGTTGGAGAGTTGGACTTTAGAGTTGCCTCTGCTGAACATCTGTCACACTGCCTCTCCTCCCAGTTGGTCTGGCCCTTCTCCACCTAGAAGCTTCTGCAAGGCGGTATGTGAGAGGTGGAAGTCACCCTAAGAGCACATCCTCCCCTTTCAGATGAACTTGATGTTTTGAGCACCACCAGCCTGCTTGAAACTTGAGCTGATTTATCATCATTACAGGCCCAAGGACACTACCCCAAAGGCAAATAAGGTTCTATTTCCCAACCGATATAAATGGGTTTTTTTTAAAGACATTAGAACAAAACTGCTCTCTTAAGCTCTCCATGAAGGTGCAAATTGCTAATCTAATCTGAATGTGTCACTTGTTTGCTTGGGCTTCATTAAAGCTTTTGATACAAGAGTCAAATAATAATAAATAAAAGTTTCTGATATGAATTCTACTCATATGTGAGCTTGAAATGAATTCTTAGTTGTCTGATGTGGAAACCAATTTCTGTTTTAAAATGGGGTTGGCAAGCAAGACAAGGGCAAGACAGAACTGAACCAATAAAATCAAGAGCAGGGATTAATTAATGTCCTGGAGTTTGCTACAGAAAAGGGACAAAAGAAAGATGGTTATAGTGCTTCTTCCAAGAAAAATGAGTTGGATCATATATATATATATATATATATATATATATATATATATATGTTTCTGGAGAAATAATTTAATTTTGACACCACCTCCACAAATCAACTGGGCTTATCTTTCTTCTACGAAGAGTAAAGATTGCCCTTTTCTGGCCAGAGGGGAACCTCATTTCCCCTCTCCTTATCAGTTATAAGAAATCAAAATATTGTTTCAAATGGATGTGTTTAATATTTCAGACTACATAATGTGTCCAGCACAAAAGGGCAACATTGGCAGGCAGGGGACAGAGAGTAGAGAGAAGATGAATAGGGATCCTGAATCACATGACCAAAGAATTCTCTCCAATCTTCCCTTCTTGTTCTATGAAGCTGGGCTCTTTGTCCATCTCCTCATTCTTGAACTTCCTCTGAAAATGAACAAAATACCCTAATCTACAGCTTATTGTGGTCCAACCACATTGATTTTTAACATCCATTGTATACAGCAAATTAAAACAAATGATTTTAGTCATAGAGAACTAAGATGTTTCCCACTGAAACACCATCCCATTAAAATAGGTTGAAAATTCTAACAATAAAAACGTATGCATGACCTTGGTCATATCTATTAGCAATATGGTTCAAATTAGTGGCCTTTTTTGTATCTCAAAGGTCTCCTTTACCATTGGGGCCACCTTCTATCTCATCTAAAGAACTGGTGGCCCATCACCTAAAACTCAGCTCCCCCATCCCTTCATTCTGGGCATATAAAACACCTGGTGGGAATGGCTCTGCTCTATGGGGGAAATGACAAGTGCAGGAAAGGACTAGAGTGCAGCTGAGAAACAAGAGCAGCCAAAGGGGATATGGTCTGCTGTTTACATCATTGACAAAAATAATTTAAAACATGACACTTAAGAATAAAACAGGTGCCCAGTGGAGATGACCTGCAGTATTGTGCTTCACAGGTCTCTCCACTGAACCCCAGCCCCCAGTACCTGACATTCTAGACTTCGAAATAAGTAAATCTAATTCCTCCAGCTTAGAAATTTGGCAAGTTTAAAACCCAGTGAGTGTATCAGGTTTACCTATAATGAGGGACACCTCTACCAACCCATATGACAGGAGCAGTATGAGTAACAGTGACAATGCAGCTAACTCAATTACTGAGTGTGCTTAGTGTGTGAAGTGCTATGTGAATGCTAAGTAATAATGCTATGGTTTCATGTGAAAGGTGTGCGTGTCACCCAGGAGCATCAGTAAGTTGGTAACATAATTTGCAATAAGCCATCATTAATTAACACTAAATTACTAGGCCCTTCCTGGGGAAGCATCATATTAAACTGACATCAATATGTTCATTATGGCTAATGTTAGGAGAACACAAACTGAAGGACTTAATAGTGGATTAGAAGGTGTTTATGCCCAAACACCTCAATGTGGGTTCCACAGTTCCCACACACGAGCAAAGATACTAGCTTGTTGCTAAGGAGGACCATGGAAACTTGGAAACTTCAGAAGAGGCTCTCCCTGCATGGAATAATGAGGTACTTGGAAGCACTGAAAAAAATAGGAGAAGAGAGCACTCACCTATCCCTTCCCCTCATTCCTCTCCTCCTTCACACCATTTCCATAAAGCCTGGGAGGATAAAATGGAAGCAATAAGCAAAGGTGAAGGTGAAAATTGTCACTTAGGGGAGAGCGAAGAATCAGATTCACCTGGGGAGCAACCTGGAATGGGTGTCAGGTAAAGGTGGGAGTGTGTTATTTGGAAACTCTTCAGGTGAGTCAGTTTTGCCACCTACATTCCCACGGCCCTCCTCTGCCCCCACTTACTGTCATACAGTGATTTTGCCATGTCTCACTCTTGCTGAAAATTTAAAAGCAAAATGACCCTAACTAACATGAATTTGTGAGGCATGTGATCATAAATCCACAGTGCCATTCCTAATAGAATCACTAATCTATACATACATTATCATAACATAAATTGGAAGGCTATACAAGGCACAAAATGCTGATTCCCTGATATCTGCACTTCCTGATTGAGTGCAGGAAAAGGGCAAGAACACCTGAGCCACAGACAGTGGACATTGCACCCTATGGCTGCAGCCTCTGTGTGCCATCTTTAATTCCCCAAAATGGAAGGACCAATAGGCAAGCTCACTTTATTCCCAAGTCTCTTTAGTTGGTCACGATAAGTGCTTGTTAAACAAGAGGATCATTTCTTTTGCTACTTACAAAACAACTTTAAAGACAAAAGAGTTCAAAGCCTTTGTTTCATGAGATCTATTGGTTTTCCCACATTCATTCACTCAACAGACACTTGCTAAGGATTATGCTAGCTTTCAAGATACAAAAGGAGACAAAAACCTTGCCCTCAAGTCACTCCCATTCTAGCAGGACACAGAGTCAAGGACACAAATAAACAAGTAGTGATAAGACAATAGAGGAGAAGAGGGATTGACAAATTGTGCAAAACAGGTAGGGTTGGAGAGGCAGTAAGGTGGCTGGGGATGGCCTCTCAAAGAAAAATTGATGATTGAGTTGAGGATCCTCTGGGGAGTGAAGGTTAAGGCCATTCCTAGCAAAAGGAACAACCTAAGAAAAGATACACAGGCACAAATCCTTCTACACCCTGAAGGAGGAAGCCCTTCCCAATACTGGAAATGGCTGGACCAGATGGACACCAGTCTGAACTAAGCCAATCTTGTTCCTCTTATAGGATAAGCCGGCTAAATGAGTTGTCCTGCCTGAACCTGAAAATCCAAGTATCAAGCTGCTGTTTGGGGGCATGAATCCAGTGAGGCAAGCAGAGAAAGAGGTCTAGAGAGAGAGGGAGGAGAAGGAAGTAAGTACACAGAGAGGGCCAGCCCCAGGATACTGTGATCTCAAAACAAGGAGAGAGTGGGCCTAGCCAGTTTGGTTCAGTAGCTAGAGCATCAGCCCATGGACTGAGGGGTCATGGGTTCAATTCTGGCTAAGGCCACGTACCTTGGTTGCAGGCTTCATCTCTGGCCCTGGTTGGGGCATATGAGGGAGGCAACCAATCAATATGTTTCTCTCTCTTTGTCTTTCCCCCTCCCTTCCACTCGCTCTAAAAATCAATGGAAAAATATCCTCAGGTGAGGATTAACCAAACAAAAAAGGAGAGAGAGAATGGTGGCTTGCCAGGACTTGTTCTGGACCTTCATGAGGTTCAGCCGTTCTTATGGTTCTTAAATTCTTTGGAACACTCTCAATTCCTTTGAATAAAGTTCCCTTAATTTAAGACTACAGGAGTGGGATTCTGGACAGGGCACTGGTGAACAAGAGACACTGAAGGGTCCTGGGTGGAAGTGGGCCATCCTGCACCCTGTGTTATAGGGCCTGCTGCAAGAGTGATTGCAAACTCACTCAGGTCAGTCCTCACCACTAGAAAGAAGTCCTGGACTGTAGGCAAGGTGTTTGGATGAGGGATAGAGGGGCTGAGTTCACTAGAAGGTCTTCACACCTACTCATCAGCTTTTTATAAAGATAAAATTTATAAAGAACTTGCAGTTTCTCTGGAGAAAGACGTGTGATAAATACAAGGTATTGTTAACAAAAGGGTCTTTCTTCTTTATTATAAAGCTATCGGAAAGGAATTGCTTTTCCAGGCCACAAGGGATCTACAGTCTTATCTCAGCAGGTAACTTTGAGAATCAGACACAATAGTTGTCTTTTCTCAGTTCTCTTTCTTACTTTAACCACCGTCCTTCCACAAGCACACTTCTCTATTACCCACCTTTTTCATGTAATGAGACAAATAACATACCCTCCTCTGCATACAGAGCAATCCCAGCTGCTGCCTGAGCTGGACTCTGCCCCACAGCCAGCTCTCCACCCATCCCTGCTTATCCCAGGTTGCTACTGAATTCTGGGTGGGACCATGCCTAGCAGGGAAAGGGTGATTTCTCACCATCTCTTTCACAGAGACCAGCCTCCCAAGCTAAAGGTTACATATGGCAGCTTAAGGAATTCTGCTCTCAAAAGAATAGAGGAAAAGTCACTCCTGTGTTGTATAGTTTCTTGACAATTCTTTCTGTGGGGAGAGGGTGTGTATGCCAATAAAACTGTACTTAAATATTTCAAATATTGTCATTGGGCCACAAACTGAAGACCTACAGAAGGTCACAGATGAGGAACAGGGAAATGTCTAACATGAGGCAGAGCAAGGGCACCTAAGAGGAAGGAGTTAGATACATCAAGTCCATGGAAGCTGAGGTCAAGAAACCTAGGGGGTGGGAGTTGGAGACAAGAATTAAAGAACCCAGCAGGCATTTTCTTGGCACTGAAGGACACTTAGGGAAAACTGCCTTGGGGGCATCAGCAGTAAGGAACCATTCCTTCGGAACATAATCTCTGACTATGGGCTTACTGCCCAATAAAAACATCATAGTAGATCTCTGGGATCTACTGGGGGACATAGCAGTCTAGCTCATGAAGACCTGCTGAAATACCTTCCCTGTGAGACAGTTTAGGGGAGTGGATGAACACTCTCCAGACCTCTTTACCTAATCATGGCTGCAGTACAATTGAGATGTAACAGTTTCTCATGTCTCATCTTTCATCCCAGAGATGTTCCAGAAAACTGACGCTTCTCCGATGGTCCATACCAGCCATACAGGGCCCCAGCTATAGTGGCCTAGCATCCATGGCCACATACTCAGATTCATTGTCACCTGAAGTTGAAAGGAACACCAGAATTCACAACATGCAACCATCTACACATCTTAAATATTAGAGCACAGGCTGAAATGTTTGGCTGTCATCTGGGATTCACTAAAATGAAGTCCTTCATGTTTGTATTTTTAACATCATTGCTGTTGCTGTTAGAACCAACTTCTCCTGTCCAGCTGGACCCCTGGCAGGTGTGGAACTGCTGCGCTGGAACTTGCCCACCGTGCTGGAGGAAACTGGTGCTTGGGCCTAACCAGTTTTCCAGAATAGCTCCTTGGGTCAAATCACCTTTTAAAATTTAAGGGGAACTTGGGTCTTATGCTTCAAAACAGCATTATTTAGGGGACCATGTATTCCTTATCGATTGCTGTGTAACAAGTCACCCCCAAACTGAGTGACTTAAAACAGTATGCCACAGTTTTGGAGGCTCAGGAATCCAGGTGTGGCTTAGCTGGGTGTTCCTGCCTCAAGGTGTCACCAGGGCTGCAGTCATCTTAGGGGTCAGATGGGGGATATCCCCCACTTCCCAAGTTGACTCACATGGTTGTTGGCTCATTTCCTCAAGGCTGTTGGACCAGTTTCTTGCTACATGGGCCACTCCACAGGACAACTCACAACATGGCACATTTTCCATCAGAGGGAGCAAGTGAGAGTGTAAGAGCGAGCACTGAAGACAGGAGCCACAGATGGTAACCTAACTAGAAGTAGCATCTCAGTAAATCCTAAATCCAGTCCACACTTAAGGGGGTGAATTACCCAAGGACATGAATCCCAGAAGATGGGATTCCTTATGGGGCCATCGTAGAGGCTGCTTACCAACAGACTCTATGTTACTTTCTTCTTTTACTTGTCTCTATATGACTATTGGCCAAAAAAAACATAAAACTTCCAACTACAGCAAAAACCATATGTAGAAAGAGCCAAGAAAGACTTGAAAGAGATTATGTATAGAGAGATACAAGAACAAAAGAACATGAAGTGCAAGACAGAGAGACAGAGACAGAAACTGCCTCGAGCCTTGCCTCTTTTTATTTTTGCTGTTTACTCAGTCCTTACAATGTGCCTTCCCATCTTCCATTTCAGCTAGCTTAAGTGGGTTTGGTTTCTTTGCAATTAATCTCTGACTCAGCCAAGTCCTCCCCAGTCTATTTCTTCTTGGGAAAGTGGCTAATATCAGTTCAATTTCCCCCCAGAAAGTGACCTTTGAGATGTGAAATAATGTATGGATTCCAAGCAAAGCACATTTTTGTTCAAAGCACAGATATGATTCAATTCATTTCCATAGGCCTGCATTGAGATGGGGTTAGTGTCATCTCCATGAATCAAGGGGAAATGTAATTAAAGGAATGGAAATTAGACTTATCCTAAATCAAACTACACATTGGTCATTAAAATAGAATTAGAGGGTCAATTCATTTCGTCCTCTAAACCCACAGTGTGTTGGAATGTAAAAATATATGTTAGCTACTCACACAAATGTGCATTCCACACTCACATGCATACATGGCCACCAACATTTCACAATCTGGGAGGATGAGGTCCCAAGCAAACAGCAACCTCTCCTCACTTCCCTTGTTGTGTCACAAAGCAATGTGTGCCTCTTGCATCAACTCCCATACAGATCTGCTTCCCAGAGCACATTTTCTCAACATTCAACAGCATATCAATAAAGAAGCCAGCTCCTAGAGTAGTTTACAGGACTCCCCCAGGCAGTTCACATAAATATTGCAAACAGCAAGTTTACACTGCCAGCTCATTGCAGAAACCCAGAAGAACACGATTTTACAAGTTCTTCTCCCAAAGGAAATCAGACTGAAAACACAGAGTAACAGTCACTGGGATGGTGCTGCCCCCCTCAATATTGTGGTATAAAAAATGCCCTTTTTTATACACAAATAATTTTTTTAATCACAAAGTATGGAGACACTACTTTGGAGAATTTTGAAATTCCAAAAAGTACAGAAAAGAATCTAAAGCTACTTATAAAAGCTACCACTAAGAGACAACAAAGATTGTTTTTGACATATTTTCTTTTGGTCTTTTTTCCATATATATCCTATATAATAAAAGAGAAACATGTAAATTGGCTGTACCTCCACTATGCTCACCAACCAATCAGGAGTGAGTATGCAAATTAACCCAACAAAGATGGTGGGTTAATTTGCATACACAAGCGCTGGGCAGAGAGCAGAGTGGGAGAGCCAGCAGCTTGGGGAACTTGGCTCCCCAAGCCGCCAGACAGAGAGCAGAGAGGGAGAAGTGGTGGTTTGGAGGACTTGGCAGAGCAGGAGACAGAGCAGGAAGGGAAAACCCAGAGTGCGGGAGCACCAGGAATTCTGGGAGTAGTAGCTCTGGTGGCAGCCCCAGGATCAGAAGCGGATGCCCAGAGCATGGGGAGCACCAGGAATGCTCGGAATAGCAGTTCTGGTGGCAGATGGATCTCCTAGACACTAGAGCAAAGTGAGCCTGGAGCAAGTTATGTTGCAGTGGGGGTGGAGGGAAAGCAAAGGTGAGAGACATAAGTAAAATCAGAGTGTCTAGGAAAAATTAAAGGGAAGATATCCTAAAACTTCCAGGAAATTTCTACCAATGAAGCAAAGAAAAAAAAATGCCTCTATTATTCTGTGAGCAACAAACCAAACTGGGTTGCAGTCTCAGACAATTCGCTCATATGATTGCAAAGACAGACAGAAACTCCCAAATTGGAGAGGGCTCCCCTGCAGGCTCCCAGATTGGAGAGGGTGCAGGTTGGGCTGAGGGACCCATCCCCCATGCATGAATCTTTGTGTACCGGGACCCTAGTGTGTGATTTTATATATATATATATATATATATATATATATATATATATATATATATATATATAATATTATATTCCAAATATATATGCAGTGATATATATACTTTTTGTTTTGATTTCTTTTTTAACCTAACATTATATTGCATGGGAGTCATGGGGAGAGATGACTAATGAATACAAGATTTCTTTGGGTGTGAAATAAATATTTTAAAATTAGATTATGTTTGCACAAATCTCTAAATATACTAAAAATCATCAAACTATATACTTGAAACAGGTGAACTTTATGGCATGTAAATTACATGTCAATAAAGCTGTTTTTAAAATATGTAATGAAATATCACTATATACTACCAGAATGACTAAAATTAAAAACAAACACGAAGTATATGATTTTTAAAAATGATTTTAAAAACGTAACAATTCTAAAAGGGAGAAACTAAGATGGCGGCATAGGTAAACACCTAAACTGCTGCCTCACACAACAATTTCAAAACTACAACTAAAAGACTAAACATCCATCACCCAGAACCATGGGAAAGCTGGCTGAGTGGAAGTTCTACAATTAGAAGGAAAGAGAAAAGAGCAGTGAGACATGCACAAGCGCTGAAAAGCTGAGATACGGAGGCGTGCAAATCGAGCTGGCGGCGGGTGTCTGGGTGTGCTGCTTCTTTCAACCCGAAGGGAGACAAGCTCCAGATTACTCTGAACTCCAGTCTCTGGGGAGACGCTGGGGACCCAAACTCCTACGGGGAGAAGCTGGACTGTCTGCCATTGGGTCGGAAAGGGAGGGTGACTTTCTTGCAGAGGTGCACGCAGCAATCATTGTTTACTGTGCTGGGGCGCGAGATGCGGGGACTTGGAAACACGGAAACACAGAGACAGCTGACTGGCAGTCATTGCTATTTGCCACGCCCTAGCCTAGTGACTCCCTGAGACCCCGCCCCCCACAATCTACAAACCCACCCAAGCTCAGTGCAGCGGCTTTTGCATATAACTGGCGTGTCCTATCGCAGCTTAACCAAACAAACTGCAGCTCTGGTCAGAAAGCTCCAAAACCTCCAAACCCCAAGCAAAGAGGAAAAAACTGTAGTTCTCACTGTAGCTCCTGCTGGGTGGCCTCAGACAGTAGCTGACCAGCACCCCATGGAGATCCAGAAGCTAGTGTATCTAGTGGTCAGTGTGAGACAACACCAGATTTCAACTTCTCACATCCATAAGTGATACATTCAAGATGCAGACTCAGTAAGCACCAGAGCCACTGAAACAAGTCCGGCCCCCTAAGCATGTCTCCAGCACAGCAGTTCTTCCATTATAGACACAGCGGGTTCTCACAGCCAATTGGCCTGGAGGTCAATTACTTCCAGTGACACCAACAACAATCAAGACTTAACTACAACAAGGCTATACACACAGTCCACAAAGGAGTGCACCAAGAGTGTCCACCTCAGGTAACTGGAAAGCCGACCCACTGGCCCATATAGGACACCTAGCACACAAAGCCACCCTACCAACTCAGGGAAGCAGCGAAAATGCAGAGACAAAGAAACAGATCACAGATGAAAGAAATGGAGGAAAACAAAGGACTGGATATAGAATTCAAAACCACGGTTATAAGGCTTCTCAAGAATATCCTAGGAAAGGCCGATAAATTCAATAAGACCCTTGAGGATATAAAAAAGGACCAACTAGAAATTAAACATACACTGACTAAAATAAAAAACATTATACAGAGACCCAACAGCAGACTAGAGGAACGCAAGAATCAAGTCAAAGATTTGAAATACAAAGAAGCAAAAAACACTCAACTGGGAAAGCAAAAAGAAAAAAGAACCCAAAAATATGAAAATAGTGTAAGGAGCCTCTGGGACAACCTCAAGCGTACCAACATCAGAATTATGGGGGTGCCAGAAGAAGAGAGAGAGCAAGATACTGAAAACCTATTTGAAGAAATAATGACTGAAAACTTCCCCCACCTGGTGAAAGAAATAGACTTACAAGTCCAGGAAGTGCACAGAACCCCAAACAAAAGAAATCCAAAAAGGATCACACCAAGACATATCATAATTAAAATGCCAAGGGCAAAAGATAAAGAGAGAATCTTGAAAGCAGCAAGAGAAAAACAGTTAATTACCTACAAGGAAGCACCCATACGATTGTCAGCTGATTTCTCAACAGAAACTATGCAGGCCAGACGGGAGTGGCAAGAAATATTCAAAGTGATGAACAGCAAGAACCTACAACCAAGATTACTCTACCCAGCAAAGCTATCATTCAGAATTGAAGGTCAAATAAAGAGCTTTACAGACAAGAAAAAGCTAAAGGAGTTCACCACCACCAAACCAGTATTATATGAAATGCTGAAAGGTATTCTTTAAGAAGAGGAAGAAGAAGAAAAAAGTAAAGATAAAAATTATGAACAACAAATACATATCTATCAACAAGTGAATCTAAAATCAAGTGAATCAAAAATCTGAGGAACAGAATAAGCTGGTGAATATAATAGAATCAGGGGCATAGAATGGGAGTGGATTGATAATTCTCAGGGGAGAAGGGGTGTGGGGAATATGGGAAGAGACTGGACAAAAATCGTACACCTATGGATGAGGACAGTGGGAGGGCGGTAAGGGCAGAGGGTGGGGTGGGAACCGGGTGGAAGGGAGCTATGGGGGGGAAAGGAGAAACAATTATAATAATCTGAACAGTAAAGATTTATTAAATTTTAAAAAAGTAATAATTCTAGCTCAGCCTGTGTGGCTCAGTGGTTGAGCATTAACCCATGCAATAAGACGTTACTAGTTCAATTCCCAGTCAGGGCACATATCTGGGTTGCAGGCTCAATCCCCAGTAGAGGGCATGCAGGAGGCAGCCAATCAATGTTGATGTTTCTCTGTCTGCCTCTCCCTCTCCCTTCCTCTCTCTCTCAAATCAGTAAAAACATACTAAAAAAGAAAAACCTTAAAATTCTAAATACTAATAAGAAGGTGAAAAAACTGGAATGCTGGTAGGAATATAAAATGGTGCAGCCACTTTGGAAAAAGAGTCCAGCAATTTCTTACAAAGTTAAACAAACATCCAGCACACAGACTGACATGCCTGCTCTTAGGTATTTGCCAGGAGAAATGAAAGCACAAGTCTGCACAAACCCCTGGACATGAGCGTTCTTAGCAGCTGCATTTGTGTTAACTCAAAACAACTAACAACACAAATGTCCATCAGCGGGAGAAGGAATAAACAAATTGGGAATATTTATTCAGTGGCATGCTATGCAGCGATATAAAAGAGCTACCAATACGGGCAACAACATAGATGAATCTCAAAACCATTATGCTCAGTAAAAGAAGCTATACAGAAGATACAAAATGCTGTATTGCTCCATTGATAAGAAATTCTAGAAAAGAGAATCTAATCTATCGGCGGTTGCCCAGCCTGACAGTGGAGAAAAGCCATGGAAAGCAAAGGAGCGGGAGGGCATCTGGGGAGTAACTGAAATCTTCTGTGTCATGGCTATGGTGGTGGTTATATGATTGTGCACATTTTTCTAAACTCATCAAATTGTGTACTTAAAATTGGTCTTTTTTGTTGTATATAAATTATGCCTCAATGAAATTTATTAAAATGAAACTCATCAGACTGTACACTAAAGTAGGTGCATTTCTGCATATAAATTGTACCTCCAAAAAGTAGGGTTTTTTAAATGGAAAAATATAAAGCATATGATTGTCTAACCACTGAGCGTACACCTGAAACTAATACAAAATAATACTGACTCAACTAAGGTGCTTACTATGGTGCTGTTGATAGAATATTAGATGTAGTCAGTCTTGTACCAATTGGCTATAATTGAAAAATTCTTAAAATGAAATGGAAAAAAATATATTATATTGTGCTCATTTTCACATTTTAAATAATTGTCAGAAGTACCTTAATTTGAATATCATGCAGCTATATTAGTCGATGTTATAGATGTGGCACAACTTAGCCAGTCTACAATAGCTGAGTACTTATATTATTTTTTCTATGGCCATTGAAATAACATTGCAGTGAACATCTGTGTGCATAAAACTGTGTCTGTTTTAGATTCCTAGAGAAGAACAATCGGGTAGGAAAATTTTTCAAGGTGCTTAGTAACACCTTACAGTTAGTCGATTCCCTTTAACGGGGATAGGAGGTCACAGGTGTGGAAAGAGCATGGTGGCTTCTACAGCCCCTCTCTTAGTGGGCAGAGCGCTACCTGGATTCGCAGTGAGAGGAGCCTGGGCTAAGGAGGTCACGGGTCCCTGTCCTGGTCTCAGCACTTGCTGTGTAACCTTCAGTCGTTTTCTTTCTTTGGATACTATTTTTTTAACCTCCAAAATGAGAGTAGTAATGTATGGTAGGCAAATATTTCCTAAACTGGTCAGGAAAAGCACCAACTATAAAGTAAACAATTGATCCTTGAAAATAAAAACTTGTGCTCATCAAAAGACATTATTAAAATAAAAGACAAACCACACAAAGAAGAAGCTATTCACAAAATGTATGTTCAACTAAGGACTTGTATACAGAATTCCTAACAACAATGAGAAAAAAGTAAAAACAAAAAAAGTGGGCAATAGCCCTAGCCGGTTTGGCTTAGTGGATTTACTCCATAAACGCTATCCAAAAAGTAGTCTTGGTGTCAAGCAATGCAAATTAGATAGGTTGGCTCTTAGCCGTTGGCCTTGTTGAGTTATCAGTTAATCAATTTTATAGGTTGTTTTAGTTGTATTTTAGAGCTTTTAAAAATGTTCTTGTTTTGAATTCATGGTGTTGTTAATAGAATATTAGATGTATTCAGTCTTGTACCAAAGATCCTTTATGGTGTGGTTTGTCCAGTTTATTGGCTGTAGAAGGAACAAAAATTTGTTTAAGAGTGTCTTGTTCTTAAGGAAAAATGTCTACATTTAGACACACACACACACACACACACACACACACACACACACACACGCGCGCGCGCGCGAGGTACCTTTTGATAGCTAACAGAAGTCTGAATGTGGAACAAGAGTCGTATATCACTATCTTACTAACCCAATTGCTTCCCCTCCATCATTGCTTTTGCATGATAGGAGCAAGCAAAAATGGGGTAGATTCCAAAGGAAACAACACTTAATTTTATAGTTTCCTATTTCTCATTCTCTTATCATCTCAGTTAATTCATTTTTAAATCTTTTCCCTTCTCTGTACATTTGCATTGAATTGAAAAACAAAGTCCTTCATATTTTACAGAGGACAATAAATGCTCTCTAGCACATTAAATTGCCATTGAACCAGAAACCAAAGGAGACGAAGCCACTGAGTGGCACCGCTGTTTTCATATTGAAATGAAGACAGAGCTTTATTTCCGTCTCCTCCATGCAGATATTTCTGTAAGTTAATAAATTAAATGGATGTGTCCTATTAAAAAGTGCTTTATTCATACTTTGTTATAATTATGCAACTCTTGACCTTGAGTGACAGGGATTTGCCTCTGTATTTCCAGCAGTCTTGCCTCTTGTGAGCAGAGACCAGACCCTGCTTCCTCCTGCATCGCTCCTGCCCACCACGGACCCTAAGATGGAGTCCGTGCTCAATAATTGGGTGTGGAGTTGAACTTTCTGAACCTGCCAGGAGAAAAAAACAATGAAAATGGCAGAGAAGGAATGTGGGCAGGGACATAGGCAGACATGGCAACCTGAGTGAAGAAAAGAATAAAATCAGAGCAGGAAAATCCGTGGGAAATGGCTCTCTCCTCCAGGACAACTGTCTCGCCCAAAAGGACAAGTGCTGACCAACTTACCTGGCTCCACCCCGGCACTGGTACTCCTGGGAGACGAGACAGGGCAGGTGCCACCGCTGAAAACAAGAGCCCGGAAAGACAAAGGGGCCCCTGCTTCCTACGCCCAGCGCAGGAGCACTAGGGCCTGTGGCTGGAGGCTTCGCTGCAGCAGCCACCTGTCCTGGGGGACTGGTTGGCTCTCCTAACCCAGGGCCATACCAACCAGCTCTTTTAAAAATGGGCAGAATAAAGTAGAAAGACAAATCCTTCCATGGTGTTGCCACCCCTGACAGAGAGATGATGGGGATTAAAGAAGAATGGGATGGTAAAGTCAATCTGAATCTCGATAAAATGCCCACGAGGCCTAAGACTTCCAGGTGATGGAGAGTCCGCAAGATCACACCAATCTCTCAGGGAAAGGGGGTTACAAAGTGAGAGTAAGGAGGGGAGGGCATTGAATGGCTTTTTATAGCCCCTAATATCTCTTCTGACAGCAGCCTGCACGGCCTCCATGGGCCCGGACAAGGGGAAGATGAATAGATTTGTCTTTCCATTAAATATCATTACCCGGAGCGCTGGGGAGAATAAAAGATGGGTTGCTGACTCACCTCCCAGTTTCCATCTCTTTTCTCCTAATTAAGAAAAAAGCTACAAAAACAACTCCCCTATGTCCTCCCCAACCCAGCCCTACCACCTCTAACATATAGAACCTCAGGGGAAATAGGTAGCCCAGTGAGCTACAAAGTTCGCCTCCCAGCAGCAATGCCAGCATACAGCCGGTCCTAAGAAGAAGTTCAAATCCAGTCCATCAGCACGGTCAGTTCCTCCCTGGTCAGTAACATACTTCAAGACCCATTAATCCCTTGTAGAGCCTGTCATCTTTAAAGCCCAGTGGCCTGAGGGGTCTCCTTACCACAGGTACAAATAAATTATTCTGCTTCTTTATGGGATCAGTTGCTTGAGTGATCTGAGACATCACATGCATCACAACAAAGAGAGAAAACCAACACAATTAGTGTGCGACCTCCAGCAGTGTTCAAGATCAGAGTCTTCAAGCCAGTGGATCGCAGGCTGGGCTCCATCATTGAATCAACTAAGGTGCTTAAAAATATGGGTGCCTGAGCAAAAAATAATCCAAAGAGAAACTTACAGTAGTGTTCTCAAACAAAATATGCTTAAGGACGTGTTTAAAATGTGTGCTAGATCTGTACATTGAAAACTAAAAACACTTCTATAGATATCTCATGTCTAGTAATAAAACGTATATGTAAATTTTGCAAGGTATTAAATGTAAGTTTAGAACACAAAAATCAGTTATATTCTTTTACATTGGCAGCAATCAATGGGAAAATAAATTTTTAAAATAATTCTGTGTACAGTAGCACCAAAAACAGAAAATGCTAGAAATCTAGTAAAAGTTAGCTCTAAGACTCCCCCACCCCTATCCCACACTGAAAATTATAAAGCATTGCTGAAATAAGACCCAAATAAGTGGAGATAACCCAGGTTTGGTTTGGAACACTCAATGTTGTTAAGATACCAGTTCTCCCCAATGTAATCTGTAACATCAATACAATCTCAATCACAATCCCAGCAGATTTACTTTGTGTAAATTAGCAAGCCGATTCTAAAATTCATATAGAAATACAAAGGATCTAAAATAGCCAAAATGATTTTGAAGAAGAAAGAAGTTTTACGCTGACTGATTTCAAGATTCCTCATAAGACTACAATAATCAAGACAGGGTTTATTAATAGAAGAACAGATACATAGATCAATGAATAGCAAGTCCAGAAATAGATCCATGTATATATGCTCAACCAACTTTTTAAAAGGTAACAACATAATCCAATAGAGAAAATATGGTCTTTCATTCATGGTTTGGGTCTCTCCCTGCCATCATTAGCCCCCTGTATGCTGCCAGGTCAGGGAGGAGGGAGCCCCAATGTACATTTCTTAGAAGACTCTCCTGATGACTCCTGGTCGGTCTGTGTATTTGGGCCCCAGGGTTAATGTCTACATATACACCCTCAGCCAGGCACTGGAGTGACTCTTGCTTGGGTGCCTTGCTAGACAGAAAAGGGCTATTGAAGGCAATATCTGGCCTGGATCCATGCCATAGAGTGCCACAGTTCTGCAGAGTGTTGTGTTCACTAGCAATTAACCAAAGGGGGCCACAGGTATTCTGGTGGTGGCCAGTGACAGTGACGGGTGGTCTGTGACTTGCAGTAATGGCTTGTGTTCACATCAAGAGAGCCAGTAGCCCTTGGGTGGTGTCCCAGGACACTTGGTCATTCATTTTTAGTCCCTAGAGTAGTGGTTCTCAACTTTGGCTGTGCATTAGAATCGTTGGGGAGAGTTGCAGAAATCTTGATGTCAAGGACACTTCTCAGACCAATGAAATAATATCAGTATTTTTAAATCTAAGTCATTAGGGTATAATTTACATGTAACACACCCTTTTAAGTGTATGATTTGATGAGTATTGATAAATATATACACCTGTGAAACCGTCACCACTACACTCAAGTTCGAACATTTCCATCGCCTCAAAAGAGCTTCCATATTTCCTTGGCTAAGAGAGATTGTGGGCCCCAGCATCCCCCTCCCTGACTCCCCAGAACCACAGGAGGTGAGGCACTGATGCTGTTGCTGGGATTGGTGCCCACCTGCCGCCACCAAGACCAGCCTTGCTTGTGACCATGCGCCGAATTCCTACCCTCACCCATGTCCCCAAGGATGAGCTGATACAAAGGCTTTGATAAGCATTTGTTGATTTTAGTCACTTGAATTAATTACCCAATAAATAAAAGGACAAAAAAAAGACTGAAATACAGGTAGTGAAAAAAGTGGTTCTTTTACCCATGTATCAGTGAAAGGACCAAGAGGAGGAGTCACCTGACCACAGGCTCCCAGAGGGGGCAGGAATTAGCCAGAGGAGCATACAGGGCTTTAAGCTCCCAGGTCCCTATAGCCAAACAAAGGCAGCCCAGGTGAGGGTTGCAATGGACAGTGCAGAGAATGGGCAAAGCCCAGGACCAGGTGCAGCTTAAGGTCAGGTCCTCACACTGGTAACAGCAAAACTGAACAAGCCACTTGCTCTTTCCCAGTCTCTGTTCAAAGTCAGAATGAAGTTAAGGAACAGCATCAGCAGTCACATTATCTGAGTACGCTTCCACCTTTGCCATCAGCACGCTGTGTGATCCTAGGAAAGTCACTCACCCTCTCTGTTGCCCAGCTGTCTCATCTGTGAAAGGGGGATAAAGTGTTAGCTCATAGTATCACCATGAGGAGTAAATAAGTCCATACATGCAAAGCACTTAGGCCAGTGCTGGCATAAAGGAAGTGCTCAGTAAACCACTCACCCCTCTTATCTGTGAGATGCTAATAAAATCTCTCCCCACATACCCAGCAGAATCATTTCAAAAATACTTTTTAAATAATAATGATGTATTTTGTTAACTGAAAATATTGCCATATTAATATCTCATTTGAACTTCTCAGTAAACATATGAACTTGAGATAGCAGCTATCCCCAGGGAACATGGTGAAACATTATACACGGTGGGGCAAAAGTTGGTTGACAGCTTTGAGTACTCCAAACAGTTTATTCTTGTATTGTTATTTATTAATTATTGTGTTATTTTCCATATGAACAACTGTAAGTCTACATTCGCCCCACACTGTATGTGAAAGTGCTTTGGAATTGTAGGATTCCAATTCTTGGCACTTCTAAGAAAAATTGGCTCAGACTTGCCTGGGGAGGGGGGGGCCTCTGAATGAATTTCGTACCACCTGACCCCACCAATGCACTTGAGTACAGTTACCTAACTAAGTGACCCTGAGCTTCAATTTTCAGAGCTTCCCAGGGCAGGAAAGAATACAAGCCTGGGACTATACTTCATTGAAAAAAATTGCTCGAATATGAAACAGATTCTTGCCAGAAGCCAATTCCAGCATGTCAGCGGGGCTAAATCATCTGGAAATGGCGGAGGGCATTTCCCCAAACCTGAAAAGGATGCATAAAATGATTGTTTGCTGCCAGACAGCTGAGGGCATTTCAATCTACACGTTATTGCCTCCTGCTGGCCAAACACCTGAACAGCCGAAGGCATTTCCTCCAATCTGACAATGGATCTGCATACCAAACCTTGGCCTTTGATGTATATCTACTTTGCCTTAGGACAATTTGTGTTAATAAAAAACAAGGAGTCCTGAGGCAAAGGAGAACTTAGTTCCTTTAGTTAAGTCTTCTCTGGCTCCCCCAAGATGCTTTCCAAAATTATGTTTCGTCTCTGGACTCTTTAATCAATTTACACACAGTACCTTCTCCAGATTCCTGAACACTTCTAGATGCTGGATTAAGACCACCGGCAGATTCTCTCTGAGTTCTCTACTCTATTCAATTGAATATGTCTATATTTTCACAAAGTCTCAAAGTTGGGCACTTAATTCATTCAGTTTTATTTTTTTCAAAGTTCTTTGGCTAAGGTCTTTGCCTTTCCACATAAATTTTAGAATCAGAAACAGGATAAAGTCATATTATCAATGACCCAGGAAGATGAGAGCTGGGAATAAAAGACTGAGTGGCAAAGGGGAGGGAAATGAATGCTAGGGCTATCAACCTATTTGGTCTTGGTGTCTGTGGCATGATGCACTGGCTCTCTGGCTCTGTCTACATGGCAGAAAATGGAGTGGAGAGCTGGCTTAGGAAATTTAAGTTATCTGTTGTATGGGAGGATGGCCCAGGTAGTAGCATGTGCCCAGGGCCATTTTCCCAGTGAGTTCCCACCGCCCTCCATCTGGCTCTCCCTGAAGCCGTGATCCACATTCCAAATCCCAGAGCTCCAGAGGGGGCCAACCCTGAGAGACCACCCAGCCCAATTCCTCCATCGTGAAGATGGGAATCCGGAGGCTCAGAGCTGGCTGAAAGCGAAGCCTGGACTTGAAAACAAGGACCCCAGATGCCTATTTTGAATACAAGACCCCGGAAACTTCTTAAACACAGAAATGTTTCTCCTTCAATTCAGGATCAATAGCCACTTTTCTCCCCTGGGCCAAATGTGTGTGTTTTTATTAAAGAGGAAGAAAATTCTGAGGGTTATAGTTCACCTAAGCACGAGCTCCGAGGTTTCAGAACCACGACCTGGAAATAACCACCTCACACATCTCTAGGCCTGATCATGGTGCCTCCACGAGCCACTTCCTGAGATAACGGATGGCACCTGGTGGCCTCTGAAGTGTTATATGAATCAAAGTGCACTCCACCATCTGTGATTGTTGTCTCCTGAATCAGGGAGCAATCTGGCTAGAGTTTTTAGGAAGGGACACGCAGGCCACTTTTCAAATGAATGACACAGCTTCTCTCCTGAACAACTCAGTTAAGAGGGTCAGGAAAAGAAAATGGGAAGGACAGTGAGCATGAAACCTTCATTGGTCCTGACCCAGGTCATGGAAGGTATTGAGAAACGCCCCTCCCTCACCCCATGCACACATCACCAATGACTGGTCTGCCAGAAACACCAGAAGCTAAAATGAGGCAAAAAGATGAGCTTCCAAAAAGAAAAATAATCATCCTCACCTCACATTTTATGGATGTGGAGTTAGGCTTTCAAGGAATCATATGTATGGAGATGATTATTTTATTTTTAAAAATGCACATGGCAAATAGCTAGCCAGACCGGCATTGACATGCATATGATACACGCTTACACATAGTTGCAAAGCACAATGTAATAGAAATGGGCATCGTACTTTGCATTTATATAGCAACTATTTCTCTGAGGACCTCAAAGGATTCTTACAGCCATTACTGGATTCACCCTTGTTACATGCTTGTAAAATGAAGGAAAGGCAAGGATTACTCAGCCCATTTTATTAAAGAGAAAGCATACACCCCAAGAGAATATATAGATTGGCCAAGGGCATATTGTGAGTCATTTATTTGCTCAAAACCAAGTTGTACTGAAATTAGTCCAACATTGTCCTTATATTTGCTGGTTTTTACCTACAAATTTCTGAAAAGAAAATGATTATATTTTGCAGCCTTGTGTCTGTGATTCAGACCAAGAGATGGTCAGTGTCCAGGGTGGGATATGAACTGGGGATGTTGCCCATGTTCTCATGTACAGACATGGGTTTCTTGACAACTAAAGGAGGAAAACCTTCCTGCCATTGGCACCAGAACCAGAAGACAGGCTCCTGTTAGTAACTGACATTTATGACTGACTACAGTGCACATTGAAAATGTGCACTTCAATACCCTTTGTCATTGATATTACAACTGCTACTTGAGCTAGGTATTACTGTCTCATAAAGGTAAGAAACAGGTCCAAAGAGATTGAATTATTGTCCTTAACTAACAAGTTTCTGCTCAGGATTTGAGTGCATTTTGCCAATTTGAATAGCTGTGCATTTCTATCATATTTTACCAACATGACTTCACTCCCTGTCTAGTGGGGTTCCTAGACGCATAGTCCAGCAAACTTTAGGAAAACTAGAGCCAATCCGGGGCTCCACGCACCATCCACCGCCAAATATTCCAAATGACAGCTCAGGATAAGTGCGCATCCACTCCATTCACCCTGGACAGATCCACTGGCTATGACCCTGCCTCAGGCCATTCTGAGCGGCAGGCTATTTTGAGCCTTCCTGGTCCCAGATTCACACCTTGTGTCTGATCCTGACCCGAGTTCGGGGCAGAGCCAGCTGAGAACTGTGAGCAGGGGAAGGGCAGGAAGACGATCCCTGAAAGCTGTCCCAGTGCACTCTTCAACCACCTACACTGTGCAGCCCTGGTTGGCATGATTTCTGACCACCACTGGGAAGCACGTGCAGGGTCTGTCTGATGGGCCTCACATTCCTCACAGAGAGAGAAAGCAAGGCACAGACGTGGCCCAACTTAGAAGGAATCCGAAAGTGAAAGGGCAGCAGGGACTATTTTCCCTGCCATTTCCTCTACTTTAGATTTCGGTCACTGGAGCATGATCGTGCCAGGGGTAGGAAAGCCATCCTCTGAAAACCAGGCTGGAGGGGGACCAATGGCTTCAGTGGGACCTTACCCTGCTTGAAGTGCTTTATACGTGACATCTTTATCCCTACAGCACAGCTATGTGGGTGTTATTATTCCCATTCTCCAGAGGAGGAAAGTGAAGCTGCAAGTTGAAATAGCAGAGCTGATATGTAATAAAGCCAAGAATGAAGTGTGGATCTGTGGGATCACCCCCTGTCCATGAAGCCTCACTAACCTCCAAAGAGTCTGCTGGTGTGCCCTTTCCCTGAGGACATCACCCCAGCAGTGGCAGGGAAGGTTGCTGGCTCGTCACCGGAGCAGGGATGTGTCACAGACAAGGCCAAGTGCAGGTGCAGTGCCCTGCCTGGGCTGTGACTGACATGCAGGACTGGCACTCCCACGCTTCACTTTCCAGCTGGTCACCAGTGGTAGAGAGCAGGGCTGTCCACAAATGCAAGTCACATGCATAATGTGAACTATAATGTCAGTCCCATAGGTAATCTTAAAAGTGCAGGGCAGTGACATGAAATAAGTAAAAACAAGCAGGTCAAATCTTTCCTAATAATAGAGAAACGTGTGAATTGACAGTACCTCCGCTACGCCCACAGCCAATCACCGTGAGTATGCAAATTAACCCAATAAAGATGGCGGTTAATTTGCATACATACCTGGGTCCCAGGAACCTCCTCAGCACCCAGGTCACTCCCAGCCGGCCATCCCGTGGAGGTGTTAGGCTTGGGGGGTGAGGGTACCCTCTTCCCAAGCCTAAAGCTTGGGGCGGAGGCTGTAGGCTTGGGAAGTGGCTGAGCCTGAAATCAGAGGGAAGGGGGAAAAAAATCAATGGAAACATATCCTCACATAGAAAAACAAAGAAAGAAATCTCATATCTTATGAAAGGCACATCTTGAAAATGCCTAAAGAAAGTTGTCATTTTTTCATGGTGAAGGGACTGGAGTCCATGTTGATGAAAATATCTTGGTGGCTGCGGTGACTGGCAGTGGCTGCAGTAGTGGGGTGATGGGGCTGGCGCCTTCCCCTGATCAGCCCAGTCGCCTCCCACAAAGGGAGGCCAGACTGCTCCAACAGGGACCGGGCCTAAGCCATCAGTAGGACATCCCCTGAGGGCTCCCAGAGTGTGAGAGGGGGCAGGCTGGGCTGAGGGACCCCTCCCCAGTGCACAAGTTTTGTGCACCGGGCCCCTAGTTAATTATAATAATGTATTTTATTTAAACCAATAGATCCGATAGATTATCATTTCAACATGTAATTGATATAAAAACATTAATGAGCCCTCTTGCATTCTTTTTTGCACTAGGTCTTTGAAACCCAAAGTGTTTTTTATACTCACAACACATCTCCTTTTAGACAGGCCCCATTTCAAGTGCTCAACATGGCTAGTGGCTACCATGTTTGATGGAGCAGGTCTAGAAGAGGAATACATGAATAGGCTTGGAAAGCTGGGATTGTGGGGCCTGACTCTGACCAACTCCCAAGTGATAGCATAGTGGTTGAGAGGTGGGACCCTGAGCCAGACTTGCATGCCTTTGAATTGCAGTTCCACTGCATGCCTGCTTGGTTGCCTCGGTTTTCTAATCTTTAAAATGGAGATAATAACAACACCTGCCTTATAGGGTGCTGCAAGAATGAAATGAGGCACTGCTTAGAACAGTAATGGGCACATAGTAAGCAGTAGAAAACATTTGCTATTATTATTATTATTCCCACTGAGACTCAGTTTCCTTAATTGCACACTAAGGATGTTGAAAATAGATAATTATCGAGATTCCTTCTTGCCCTGTTATTTACTGGAATCCAATGCTAATGCTACTACATCTGCTCTCTGAGCATTGGTTCTGATGTGTGTCTGGGGCAGGGCCTCAGATCCAGCTGTGTCCAGAGGAGGCTGGTGAGGGGCTCCATGACTGGTGTGGGTGGAGTATAAGAAACCTGTCCCCTCCATCCTGGGTTCATGTTTACTTGCTCCCTGGACAGCCCCCACATTCTCACAGGTGTCCTCCATAGACACAAATTCCTCAGAGATTTGAACCTCTGAGCTAGAAGAAATCCAAGCTGGGCATTTCTACCATATTTTACCAACCCATCCTATTCAAGTGCCTCCAGCACCAGCGAACAAAAAGGAATCCCCACAGGGGAGGTTGGCCCTGCAGCTTGTCTACCAGCTATCCTTGGGGCTGAGAGATGAATGGGAAGCTGGTGATCAAAAGGACAAACTCCAAAAGCTATGAATGAAGGTGTCAGAATTGTAGCAGTAGCAACCCCAGGGGTAGCAGCTCAGGAATCCTAGCTGGCTGGCTTCTTTCCTGTAGAGACCAAACTGAGGAGTTACAGAAATTCAAGGTGGAAACAATGCATTGGTTCTCTCGCAGGACCCTGCTGCTTCTCTTGCAGGACAGGAATCTAACATGCTAGCACCAGAGTCTTCCTCCCCACGAAACCAAATAAAAGGATGACTAGGCTGCTCATCTCATAAAAAGAAGCACAACAAAGCCATGGCCCCTCCTACCAAGCAGTGGTTTCCTCCCACCTGCTCAAGTTCATTTGCCGAGAGCTACATTTGCCGTCATCAGGAAGCCTTTACCCAGAGCCCATCCTGAAAAGAAATGTGCCAAAGAATTGGGAATAAGAGGCCCAACCATGAGAAGGGACTCAACCAATCACTGGGCAATGTGACCAGAGTGAAGCACCATCCTGTCCCTGGAGGTGGCAGGAATAAACTCAGAGACTCTCCCACTCAGACCCTTTGGTATTGGAGCAGGTCCTGAGTCCTCTTCTCTCTCCGGGTTGAACTGATATTTCTGCACCTCCCAGACACACTGACGGAATCTGAAATATTTTAAGATTCTGGCCTGGTTGAGTGCCCTTAATGCCCATCGCTAAGGGGCCACATTCTCCCTTTATGACCTGCCAAAAGCATATTAGCAGCTAGGCTGCACCCACAAAGAACTTCAGAGTCCCACCGTCAAGATCAAAGAGCCCTGAGCTAATGGAGTACAGTTGTCACTATGCCTGTATCATTAATATCCCCATCCTACACCATCAACTTCACCCTGTTTCTGGTGGAAGTGGGCTCTTTTCCCACTGAGTGCTGGGGGTGGTGTCCTTAAGATATCTTGAGAAAAATAATTTTCTGAGACCCACCCAGGAGGATGAGTGATTTTGATTTGTGTGGAATTATATCTCTGGGTTTCCAAAGTCCCATTTCCCTTAATCCAGTCCTGGAAAAAGTGTAGTTGGGGCTTCAGTAGAGTTAGAAACAAAGCCAGTGTCCAAAGTTTGTGTTCCATATTGCAGCTGGGTCCTGTTCAGCATTAGGCTAGTTGCAGTCCATTGGTCCACTGTGTATGCGGTCCATATAGCCCTGGGCCATGTGGGCGAATGCAAGGGAGCCGAGAGATGGCGCCACCTGCACCAAGAGTCCCAAGAACACAAGAGAGCCAAGAACAATCGAGAGAGGGAACTTCCTTGATCAGGAGTTTAAATATCTCAAGTCTTCCTGTGCTTGCAGCAGTCACCCCCATTCTGGCCAATGACCTATTCCCAGGTGTGACTGACAGAAAGCACCTTCATTAGTCCCCCCAGCTTTACTGGGCATGTGTCTATTCTCCTCCCTGTCTAGACCCTTTCCCCAGGGGCCTATGGGGAATGGACTGGTGGCTCCCTGGGGAGTGTACTAGTAAATAAAGCTTTAGCTCCCTGGTGAAGCTATTCAAATAACATGCTTATAGTATTTGGCCTTCCCTTTGCTTCTTTATATTATTAATAACTAGGTTAATTACAACAGTATCAACCCCACCCACATACTCCATAGCATCATGAGCCAGAGACACGGGTCTTCTTAACTATAGCAGCCAAACCATGCTACCCAACCCAGGCAAGTCCCAAGGGGGGAGGGGGGGGTCCTGTCTGCCCCATGAAGGGAAATGCAGGTTCTATGGGACCTGGACCAAGGAGAACTGGAATGTGGAGGTAGAGAATGGAGTTTTTCCACCATGTAAGAACACAGAGAGTTTTCCACTCTAGGCCACCTACAGTCCCCAGTTTCAGTGCCTCTCCAATCCTGTTCCTTCTGCTCATTAGGTAAATGTGCCAATGCAAGGAAAGAAATCAAGGTCTGCTTAGCTGTCCCCACTGGCCCTGTCAGTCATTCTGAGGAAGACAGTTCCTGCCACACAGCTCAGGAAATGGCCCCAGTGGACCAAGGAACAGCTCCATCCCGTAAATGTATTTACATAGCACAGTGCTTGTTCTCCACGTTTCGCCAGCGGCCCACCCCTCCAGAGCGCCCTGGGGAGGTTTTATCGCCTGGGAGGGCTCCGGGCTGCTGCTCTCACCAAGTCCCTCCTTGATCATCAGAACAGACAGATTATGTGGCTGTGCAGAGATGCGGCCGCCCCCAGTGAGCCATTCTGGTGGCTGACAGAAGGTTCTCCAGCCGGCAGGAGCGGGCTGGGGCCGGCAGCCCTGCAGAGAACATCTTCTGGACACTGGCTGCACTCCCTGGTTGGGGCCGCTTCCTGGGACTGTAACGAGGTGCTCTTCTCAAGATGAAGGGAGCTGGCAGACGCTCAGATTGCAGTCTCTTTGACGAAGGCACCACTTGGAAATATGGGGACAGGGTAGAGGCACAAGATCAAGCTCAGACAGCAATACTGAACATAAAGGATGAGATATATTCCAAAGAGGTCCTGGGCTGAAAAGGGAGTGAACATCCTGTCCTACCACCCATTGAACAGATGAGAAAACTGAGGTCCAGAGAAAATAAGTAAGACTATTACATAGTAGTTAAGAACAAGGGCTTTGGTTGTAACCCCAGCTCTGCCACGTACTTGTTCTATAACCTTGCACTTAATCTCCATGAGTGTCTCATTTGTCATCTTGAAAATGCATATAATAAAACCTAACTCAAAAAATGGCTTGTGAATGGCTCACATGGGATAATTAAATAAATAAATAAAGCAGTAATTATGTAATTAATGATAACTATGACCACTAGTATTAAAATCATCCAGCAAATCCATCTCAGACAAAGGACTCAAATCCAGTTATTTCAATTTTGACATCAGTGTTCATCTTCAGGTAACTCAACAGGCCTTCGCAACTAAGTCACTTTCTGTGTCTGCTAAGAATTTCATTCGCCTATTAATAGCAGTGGTTTAAAGAAACTAGGGGTGTGTTCTCTCAGATAAGACCAAATGTAAGAAGCAGAGCACTGTTAAGGGGTTCCATGAGCCAAACTCCCATTTTTCTGCCATCCTGAGATCTTAGTTTTCATCCGCAAGGTCACAAGATAGCTGCTACAGCTCCAGCCATCAGAGGAAACCGAGTGGGAAAGGACACTCCTGCCAGTAGAGGCAGCTCCCTTTCAAAAGATTTCCTGAAAGCTTCATTCTGTGGCTTTTGCAACACCCCTGGCTGCAAGGGAAGTTGGACAACACCTGATAAAGCCACGGTCTTGTGCACAAGAAGGGAGAGTGGATATTGCCAGGGCAATGAGCAATCTCAGCCTTTTGGCCACAGTCTTAGAGATAACAGATGAAGTCATCTCTCCCATCTGCTTTGCATCCAGGACTTCTGAGAGAGTCCCCAGATGTTTCCCATCTATGCCTGCAGCTGCCCCCAGGGCCCAGCATGGTCTAGGCTGGGAATCTTGCCACCCCTCGGTGCCTGGCCTATGCCTTGATGCTAAGAGCTGACAAAGATTTTATAGATGGAAAATGTAAATACAGAAGGGACTGCTCTGGGTGGTCCCTGCATTGCCTACAACTCCCCTCAGTACCTGTAGTTTTAGCTATTGGATTCCTTTTCTTCTCTCTGAAGAGAACAGATCTGAGCAACACTGAGATGACACCTTAGTAAGTCAATACGAAGTCAAATTATGTCTCTTGTGCTCCAAACCAGCCAAAGGTGCCACATTTCCTTCATAGTAAAAGCCAAAGTCCTTCACACTGAACTGCCAGGCCCTAGACAATGTCCCCCTGCTCCCCCCCCCCCCCCCCGCACTTGCCGGGCACCTCTTTGCTTCACTTCCCCTCACCCTTCCCCCCTTACTCAACTCTACTCCTACCACCACAGCTTCCTTGCTGTTCCTTCAGCATGTCAGGTCCATTTCTACTCAGAGCCTTGCACTTGCTGTTCTCCTGTCTGGAGTGCTCTTTCCCCAAGTATCCAAATGGCTCCTCCCTCACTCCTACAAGGCTTTGTTTAAATATCACCTTCTCTTCTTTTCCTCCCTGGCTGCTTGAAGATTGGCCACCACCATGAATGACACAGTGACTGTCCAGACCAGGAAGTTCATGACCAACAGACTACTTCATCAGAGACAAATAGTTATTAACGTCCTTCACCCTGGGAAGGCAACGGTACCTAAGACAGAAATTAGGGAAAAAGTCTTCAAAATGTGTAAGACCACACCAGATGTCATCTGTGTTTGGATTCAGAACTCATTTGGGTGATGGCAAGACAGCTGGCTTTGGCATGAATTATGATTCCTGGGATTATGCAAAGAAAAATGAACCCAAACATAGACTCGCAAGACATCATGGCCTGTATGAGAGGGAGACCTCAAGAGCTCAGAGAAAGGAAGCCAAGCACAGGATAAAGAAAGTCAGGGGTCTGCAGAGGCCATCATTGGTGCTACAGAAAGTGAGCTGGAGACTGGACAACAGAAGGAGTAAAGATTCTTCTGACTTTATCTGTGGTGACTGTGCAGATTTTTCATGAGAGGGTTAATAGACTACGAACTTCCTGGTGAGGTTCACACTGACCACTCTATTTGAAATTGTAACCACCTTGGCATCCCCAATCCTGCCATCCTCCTCTACCTTCAGATTGTACTCATCACCTAACTTTATTTATTTATGATCATACTGCCACGCTATTGAGTCACTTCTTTTGTTTACCTACATATTGTGAGGGCATGGATTGGGGCCCATTTTGTTCCCAGGTGCACCCTCAGCCCCTAGGACAGAGCCTGATACACGCAGCAAGGACGCCATAAATATTTGTTGATTAAACATACATATTAATGTAGCTCTGTCTTGGGGTAAAGGAGAATTGCCAATTAGGAAAGGCAGTTGACAGGAGAGGAACAGGTAAGAGCCTGAAGGAACCACCAATAAAGACAGAGCATCCAAACAAAGTCAGATCAAGAAAACGGGCATTCTGAGAGAAGACAGGAAAGTAAAGATCTAGATTGGTGCTGTACCTTTCCCAGCCAGATGAGGAAAGCCCCTCTCTGTCTGTTCTGGAGATGAGTGTTGCCCATTCACTGGGTGACAAAAATGATTCCAGCAACGGTGAGTCCAGTCTCTCACATAGTCCAGCTAAATGACTCAAAACTTAATGATTTAAAACCTGAGCCCTGGCACAAGTTCCCACCGCCTAAAGGAAAGGAAGCTTGTTCTCCAAACCAGCTGCCACTGGGGTCATTGCTCATTTTCTCCTACCTACAGCTTCCTGTTGACTATGTGCCTCCTACTGAGCTGCTCTTCGACTCTGTGGCTTTCAAAGCCCCCTTTCACCTCAGGGTGGGTACTTTTCAAAGTGCTGGTGAAAGCAGGAAAAAGGACTTCCTAGGAAAGTGACCAGCCAGGTCCACACAATGTTGCCTTCTGTTTCTACGCCTCAGCACCCACACTCAGGGGATGCCTAGGTGACAAGACGATCAATACTGCCCCTAAATTAGCTGGAGATTTTTTTCTTCTCCTACTAAATAATTTGGAAATGATTTTGAAAATGCAATGCAAAGAAACAGCCTTCTTTTCTGCCTTCTAGCCATGAAAACACACACTGCTTTCTAGAGCCTGATTAATGTTAAATGTGACCTTTTGCAAAGTTTCTTGGCAGGTTAATTTATGATGCTTCCAGAGTCTAATGTATCAGGCAGTGGCTGTTTATGTGCTTGATGAAGTATTCTTTGTCCGAACTTGATATGTCGTCCCAGATCTTCTGTAGTTCACTCCCCCCTTACTCTAACTTTGTGCTTGTGTATTTCATCTATCTTCCTGGGAAGAAAACATGAATATATTTATGAATTCTCCATTCCTAAATTGCCATGCATGCTGTATTAGCTTATTACTGTATCTCCAAGATAATCCTCCCCTCTCATCTTGTTACATCTGTGCTTTTGAGTTCAGGGAGATCTCAGCTCAACCAAAATGACTTTTAATGTTTGCTTTGCTATGAGAGCTGCTTTGAGGTCCTCTATCTTGAACAGGTGTATCTTCTCCTTGCATCCTTATTGCCTTTGCCTTTGTTCTTCCCTTTCCCAGAAAAAGAAATCTAGTGAACTAGACTTGAGCCCCAAGACGTTGATTCAGCCTCAGAATATAACTAGCTTAATGAGCATGCAGATATATTAATAGAGCAGAGGCCAACTAATGTGAGGTAATCTTTGTGGGGGACTTCGGAGGCCCTCCGCGCTGAGAAAGTGCTATGCAGAAGTCAACTATTACTTACATGGAAGTTTCAGGCTATCAGAGATTTTTAGCCTTACTTCTCAGAACCTAGCACAGTTTTTGGCCCACAGTAAGCGCCTGATTCTCATTAATAGAAAGAAGAAAAGTGAGCGAGCAAGGAAGGCAAGACTGTACTCTCTAAAACAATGTCCCTCAAATTCTTTATCAGAGGCATACAGACGAGAGTCTGAGCCCATAGGGTGATTTTTAGATTTTATAATAGAGGCCCAGGCAGCCGCCAGCACCCCCTTGACCACCACTACTTGAGAAGCTGTTACAGGTGCTAAAAACACCTTCCCCCAGACCTGCAACTCCCTCCCTGCTATCACATAGGCGTGTGCATTTGCACCTTGCTGACTGCGTCAAGGATGGCTTCACAGCAACAGTGAGGACGGGAAGAAGCTGGTGACCAGAGCAGAGCAAACTGCATCACTGAGCTACATTAAAGGCCCGGCAGAGGCAAGAGAACACAGGTTGTGCAGAGGCCACTCAGGAGAGCTCTGTGGTTTCTCCAGAAATATTCTGTTGCCCAGAGAAAGAGGATAGTTGAGTTTGTCCAAGGTCAGCAATAAAGAAAGTGCGGCACAGGCTCAAGAGGACAAGGAGTGGGTGGGGCCAAATGCCATGGTGTCCAGGCAAGGAACAGGGACTCACAGTCTTGATTTTCCCTTAGTCCATGAGTTTTATATTTGGAAATATGCAAATGATTGGTGGGATTTTTAAACGCCATTTTGGCATCAGTTACATACATCTCAACTGTCTTTGTCCTCCCAAGGAGAAAATGGAATAAGCCAGGCAGCGCTCCCATTCATAGTACTCACCTCTGGAGGCTGCTTATGCTGTGAAACATTACATTCCAAGATGCTTGAGTGGGCAAGCCTCACTAGTGAGAAAAAGAGACAGATGTCATCTGTACAGTATGATCTGAAGGACAAAGGGAAAGCTGCGTGGCCTCCCTACCCCATGCCTTCTGTCAGCCTGCCAGAGAGCCTGAAATTTCCCTATTATTCACTGCTTGGGTTTACTGTACAGAAATACTAATAAAGCACAAATTTTACCTGAAGTGAGTCATGCAGCTCAGGTGGTACAAAAAAAAAACATGTGAGAATCATACCAAGCTGGGTTCAGATCCCAGCTTTCGTTGTAAGCATTGTGACACCTGGCAAATTATTAGAATCCTGGAGACTCTGATTCCTTATTTATAAACATGTGAATTCTACCAGCCTTGTAGGATTGTTATAAGGATGGACTGACTGACACGCAGCACAGAGTTTGACACACAGTGGAGACAAAAAATTTTCCTTCTTTTTATGTTTATTGCTATGAAGGTATAGTAGGAAAAGCACTGGACAAGAGTCAGGAGCCATGGGTTCTAGTCCCTGCCTTCCATTAATGAGCTATGTGGCCTTTAAGGTCACTTTAATTCTCTGGTCTTCAGTTTCCAAAGAGACATGAACTGGATTCATTCATTCAACAGGTGCCATTGAGCTCTGATATGTGCCAGGCACTATTCAGCCACTTGCATGATCAATAAATCAATAAGCATGTATGTGACATAGTGGCAAGTAATAAGCAGATAATTAAAATGTAGTCTTATGATGGAGAGATATTGGATGGCCACTGTAGATTGAGTAGTCAGGGAAGACCTATGTGAGGAGGTAATCTTTGTGCCAAAGCCTCCAACAACAGGAGGTGCCAGCCATAGGTTGAGCAAGGAGATATGCTGTACAGGCAGAAGAAAAACTGAAAATGCAAAGGCTCAAAAAAATAAAAAATAAAGAAAATGCAAAGGCTCCCCCAAGGAAGCAAATGCAGATGGCTTCTAAAGTTCTTTCTCAGCTCAACAGTCTTTATCTTAGCTCTCCATGACTTCTGTGTATGACACTGGGGAAAGTCAAATAACAGTTCTTGGATGGGATGGTTACTGTTATTAATTAGTGGAGAATGCTATAGTTGGACTAGTTCTGGTAGGGCCCAATTGAACAATGGGAAAAATAAGAATGAAAACTTGGAAGAGAAAGTATGGCTAAAAAGCTAAGAAATAATTGTGTGGTGGGCTCAACGGGGCCTTGTGAAGACTGGGGCCAGCTTCCTTCCAAAGCAGCCAGCATATCCTTACCATAAGACATGTAAAAAAATGACAGAAGCTGGTTGCTGGACAGTTGGGTGCTTTTCTGAAGCCCCGTCACTAAAGCTGAAGAAAGGTAAAACTCATCAGGGAGAAACTTCTTGAATGAACATAGAAGAAGGGTCTATACAAATGGCCAACAGATATATGAAAATATTGTCAACATCACTACATCACATTACTAGGGAAAAGTAAACCAAAACTACAATGAGATACCACCTCACACCTATTAGAATGGCTATTATGAGGAAGACAAGTAATAACAAGTGTTGGAGAGGTTGTGGAGAAAAAGGAACCCGCCATTCACTGCTGGTGGGAATGTAAACTGGTACAGCCACTGTGGAAAACAGTAGGGAGGTTCCTCAGAAATATTCTTTCACACATACCTTTGCATCTTCCACTGAGACACTGCTTTTCAAAGTAGTGCTCCCTCATTCTGGAACTTGATTAAAGTAAGACTATCTTTTTACTCTAGTTTCTCAGTAGCATATTGAAGATGAACCTTTTCAGTTTGGACTGGAAATTATTGAGAATTCATGCAGAGAGTATAGTTATTTCTGTGTAAGTGCCATGGAAGTGTTTTTACACCCAAGTTGCATCTAACTCATTTTGACCCCAACCACTCTCGATCTGCCTGGAGGAAACTGCCTCCAAGGGAGAAGAAGCTGCAACATGCAGACACCCTTGGGGCCCTGATGGGCTGCCCTTCAAGTTCCCTCAGGCTTGGGGTTTATGCTGTTCCATCCAGGGCCTGGGGAAGCCACTTGCAGGTTTGTGGCCTTCAGACTGCTCCTAGCCACCTGACCGGGGGAAATAACACCCAAGGTAAGGATGGAATGAATGCCTTGCCCCTTTCAGAGCTGAGCTGGTGGCTGGCATATCCCATTCCAGACATGTCAAGGGGGTGTTGCCATGGCAGACAGTGCCATTTAAGCACCATGTTCTTTGTAATGCAACTCAGATAATACCTGCCTCACTACCCTCACCCCTGGGCTCCAGGCAACCCCTGATGTTTATTCAGAGTTGGCACATACATAGAACCTGTTTGGCATCCCTGGTCCAAGGACATCCCAGGGCGATGGGGCCAGGGCATAGCCTCAGCACAGACAGACATGGGTGCAGTTCAAGGGGAGGACCCAGGTCCCAGTCCCAGAGAGCGAGGGTCTTTGAGGGCCTGCATATCCCCACTGCATGAGGATCAGACTACATATGCAACTGAGAGAAACGGTCCCTGTCAACATAGATTTGAAAAAACAATAAATTCAGAAGAGAAAAATCTAAGTGTTGGGTTTGGGGCTGTCATATGTGAACTGAAGAATAAAGCAAATCCATTAATTTTTTTAAAAGCATTACAAGCCAGGAAAATGACAGGCAAATATTACTCGTGAGCATAGATGTAAAAATATAAAACAAGTATTAGAAAAGCAAATCTAACAATGTATAAAAAGAATCATACACCATGATCAAATAGGATTTATCCCAGATATGCAAGGCTGAATCAACATTCAAAAGTCAATTAATGTAATCAGCTAAGGTAAACATCAAAAGGCTAAAGAAGAAAAAGTATATGATCATATCAACAGATGCAAAATAAAGCATTTGACAAAATCCGACACTGATTCAGAATAGAGACACTCAGCAAACTAAGAATAGAGGACAAACTTCCTTAGCTTCATAAAAAACATCTACAAACCCTACAGCTAATATTATACTTTATAGTGAAAACTAGATGGATTTCTCCTAAGATCCAGAACAAGGAAAGGATGTCTCCTTCCACCACTCTATTCAGAATCATAATGGATGGCCTAGCTAACTAAATGAGACAAGAAAGGGACATCAAATTTATATACTAGTATAAAAAAGGAAGAAATAAAACTGTTTTTGTTTACAAATGACATGATTGTTTATATAGAAAATCCCAAAGAATTGACCAAAAAAAAAAATCTCTGAAACTAATAAGCAACTACAGTAAGGTTTCAGAATAACAGGTTAATATATAAAAATTGTTTTCCTATATATATATCAGTGAGGCACAATTGGAATTTGACATTTAAAACACAATATCATCTACCAAAAGTTTTAAATACTTAGATATAAATCTAACAAAGTAAGTACAGAACATATATGGAGAAAACTATAAAATTCTGGTGAAATAAGTAAAAGATCTAAATAGATGGAAAAGGTTCCATGTTTGTGGATAGAAAGATTCATTGTAGTTAATGTGTCAAATGTTCCTAATTTCCTAGCCAGTTATTTGTGGATATCAACAAAATGATTCTAAAGTTTATACAGAAAAGCAAAGACACAACAACTAACACAATACTGAAGAGGAACAAAGTCAAAAGAATGATGTTACCTGACTTCAAGACTGCTCTAAAGGTACAGTACTCAAGGCAGCATGGTACTGGAAGAAAAACAGACAAATAGACCAATGGAATATAACAGACTCCAGATATAGACCCACACAAATATAGGCCTCTGATCTTTGACAAAGGAGCAAAGGAAATTCAATAAAGAAATGATAGTATTTTCAACAAATGGTACTGGAACAACCGGACATCCTTATGCAAAAATTTAATCTAAAAATTAAATCAAAATGGATCATAGGCCAAAATGTAACAGGAAAAGCTATGAAACTTCTAGAAGATAACATAGAAGAAAATCTAGGTGACCTTGGGTTTGGAGATGAGTTTTCAGATACAACACTAAAAGTGCAATACATGAAAGAAAAAAAATTAAAATTAAGAAATCTGATCTGCAAAAGACACTGTTAGAAAGAAAAAGACAAGCCATAGTCAGGGAGATTATATTTACAAAACACCATCTGATAAAGGCCTTGTACTATATACCAAATGGAAAAAAAGTTCTTAAAATTCAACAATAAGAAAACAATTAGAAAATAGGCAAAAGATCTAAACAGACATCTCACCAAAGAAGATACACAGACAACAAACAAGCATCTGAATAGGTGCTCAACATCATATGCCATTAGGGAATTTCAAGTTAAAACAACAATGAAATTCCACTCCCTGCCTATTAGAATGGCTAGAATCTGAGGGAAGCTGACAACACCAAATGCTGGAGAGGATGCAGACGACAGGAGCTCTCATTCACTGCTGGTGGGAATGTAAAATGGTACAGCCACTTTGAGTGACAGTTTAGCAGTTTCCTACAAAGCTAAACATAGTTTTACTATACCATCCAGCAATTGCACTCCCAAGTATTTACTAAATTGAATTGAAACCGTATGTCCACACAAAACCTGCACAAGAATGTATATGGCAGCTTTATTTACAATTGCCAAAAACTGGAAGCAACCAAAATGTCTTCCATTGGTGAATGAATAAGCAGATTGCACTCCATATAATGGAATATTATCCAGTGATAAAAATATGTGAACTATAAAGTCATGAAGAGGCATGGAGGACAGTCAGATGCATATTGCTAAGTGGCGGGGGGGGGGGGGGGGGGGGGGCGCGGGGAAGCTAGTTTGAAAAGGCTGCATACTGTATCATTCCAACTATATGACATTCTGTAAAAGGAAAAACCACACAGACATTAAAAATACCGTTGATTGCCATTGGTTTGGGGCTAGGGGGCTAGGAATAAATACTTGACACACATGATTTTTAGGGCAATAAAACTATTCTGTATGATAGGGGTAATGATGGATGCATAACATGCATTTGTCAAAACCCATAAAACTGTACAATGCAAAGAGTGAATCTTAATGTGAAATTTGGACTTTAGTTAATAATAAGATATCAATATTGGTTCACTAATTGTAACAAATATACCACACTAACACATGATGTTAATGATAGAGGAAACTGAGGGTGGGGAAAGGTATATGGGACTTTCTCAACTATCTTCTCAATTCTCTAAATCTAAAACTGTGCTAAAAAAATAAGTTGGTTGATTTTTTAATATACCTTACTGGCTTAAAACAATGATGATTTCTTTGTCACTGCCTTTTCCTCATTGGGGACAGCCTGCTTGATGGGGCTTCGCCATCTGAAATATCACCAGGCTTCATGGCAGAAATAATGTAGAAAATCATCCAATGTCTCCGAAAGCTTTACCCCAGAATGAATGCATCACTTCTGCTCACATTTCACTGTAAGCAAGTCATTTACCCACATCTACCTTCAAGGGGAAGGTAATGAACTGTTACATGTGCCGAGAAAAGAAAAAGCAAAATACCAGTCATTAGTCCTAATGACTACTGCTTCCTAGTTCATTCCCTGGCCCACCACCATCACAAGGGCTCAGGGCAAAACAGTTGTGCACAGGGAACCGCAGGGCCAGTGCATCAGGAAGCACTGCTGCTCAGAGACCGAGTCCCTATGAGCCCCCACATCCCTACGTGGCATTGCTCTACCTCAAGCAAGCTCCACCTGCTCAATTGCTTCATTCTAAAAATCTCTCCAGAAAAACCTACCTCTTTTATTAAGATTTGCCTTGGCTTCCTACCCTCAGTATCAATTTACAAAGAGGAAAGAAGTCCGAAGAAAGACAAAAGAAAGGCTGAGAAAAGTATATCTCCAAAAGCCTTTATAGGTGAGAAGATCAAGGTGCTTGGCACCAGATTTCACTCCACTGAGCATTGCTCAGCAAGCTGCTTGACCCATCTCTTCACCTGCTGCCACCAAAGCAGATGGCAGGGTACAAAAGGACACATGAGTTGTAAAAATTAAAAACTTTTGTTCTGCTCATGGCAGCCAAGAATGCCTTAAGCAGTCTAATGCTGAGATAGGTGGAATGAAAGGCATCACTAAGGACTACTTGAAGTGTGTGTGACAAAAATTTGACTCCAATAAGTTTAAACAAAAACCAGAATGGGTTGGTCTGTATACCAGAAAGTCCAAAGGGCTGGTCTCATTTCAGAAATATCTGGATTCAGAGATTTATTTAAACAAAATCGTCAGTTCTCTCTCTCTCTCTCTCTCTCTCTCTCTCTCTCTCTCTCTCTCTCTCTCTCTCTCTCTCTCTCTCTCTCTCTCTCTCATCTCTCCCCTTTGCTTTTCTGTGTTCATCTCTTCTCAGGTGATTTTCCCCCATGTGCTACAGAATTGGCCACCTGTACCTCTAAAGTTAGTAGAAGTTCAATTTCTCTCAGACCATTGTTTCCTGCAAGAAGAGAGACAGAGACTGAGAATACTTCTGCCTCTGGTTCCAACAAAAGTACCAGAAGGAGGTAGCTTGATCCAGCCTCACTCCCATGGCCGTCCTTGAACCAATGGCCATGATCACTGTATTCTGTAGGAGAAGAAAAAGGGAAGAGACTAACGCTTCAGCCTACCAGAGCCTATCACAATGGGGAGACAGGCTCAAGCAAACACACACACACACACACACACACACACACACACACACACACACACACACACACCAGCCCTTCTATTCTCAAACTGCCCATCTTGAAAATGGGCTATGGCCCTGACCAGTTTAGCTCAGTGGATAGAGCGTCGGCCTGTGGACTGAAGGGTCCCGGGTTCGATTCCAGTCAAGGGCATGTACCTTGGTTGCGGGCACATCCCCAGTAGGAGGTGTGCAGGAGGCAGCTGATCGATGTTTCTCTCTCATCGATGTTTCTAACTCTCTATCCCTCTCCCTTCCTCTCTGTAAAAAAAAAAAAAATCAATAAAGCATATTTTAAAAAAGAAAAGAAAATGGGCTGTGACTCCAGAATTGTCTAAGGCTGAAGAAGATAGAATCCCTCCTCCAGAGCTATAATCCTCCTCCCATCCTCTGTGAGGGCAGGACATGCTGTGCACACCTGTTCAGCCTCTTCTGGGTTGAACACCTTCATCTTTGTATTAATATTATTATTGTTAAGTGTGTATTTTTCTTTGCCTTCCATTATGAGATCCAGAAATAGTCATTCAGCCAGTGTTGGAGGGATGCCTGGATCTATGTATCCATGAATAGACAGACTAGGAGTTTCTAAGAAAGTAAACATGATCCCTGAGTACAGGATCTTTTTATTTTGTCAAGAACAAATAGAATGCCTTTTAACAGAACAGGTTTACAAATAAAAGCAGCAACAAATATAAATTAATGCCATCTGATTGGAATCTGAAAGTGATCAGAGGATGCCAAGTACCAAGTAAACAAAGTCAGGTTTCCACAGTTATGGAGTTCACTTAGCGACAGCTTTTGCTTCTTGTCATTTGTGCTCAGATCTTAATCACCCTCAGTAATGTGATCCTCAAATGAGAGGGACACATTGTAGATGCAGAGAGCAGCTTGGATTGGAAGGGCCCATGGCACTTTGATTAGTGCAGAGAAACAAGCCCTCGGGCTCTAATTCCTGCCTGGCTCTAGAATACTCTAAGGCTGCATCCCTTCCAGGCCACCATGCTTCACTCATCTCAACCATCTTCCGTCTGCGGGTAGGGGTTTTCTCCATTTGCATAGAGTAAAAGTCCCTCCAATCCTTTCTCTCTGACATATGCAGACTGCACATTAGCATGGTAATGTCTCATGCCATTAGTGAGTAACGTGCTGAATAATTAGGCTACGAAAATCTAACGGCAGGGATTTTTGTTTTATTAGCAATTTTCCATCCTATTGTGTTAATTTCATCTCGTGTCAGCCGGCTTTCTAAGTAAACAATGATCACAGGCAGACATTATTTCCCAGCATATTGTGCTGCCATGGGTGACTTAGTAGACCAGAAAATGGCTTAAGTTGCCTTTTGTCTTGCAGTCTCTGTGTTCTGCTGATGTCACAATATCTGTAGTCCTCAGTTTCCTTATGTCCCTGGAATATTCATTTCCTGACTGTTCTCAGTCTATCTATCTCCACGTCCATCCTGCTTTTCTTCTTCTGCTTTCTGCCATCTCCTCTCCCATACCTCCGTACACCTGCCTATGATGATACTGTATTTGTCCAGAACCTTAGTCTATTCAAAGAATTTTTATATCCATCTTGCATTCTCTCCCCACCCCCTTCATTTTCCCCACACACTTTCTTTCATTTCTTTCACGTTCCTCCCCAATCTATCTGCTTTTCTTTCCACTTGACTATCTTCTCATCATTCCTTCCTCCTCCCCCTCCTTCCACTCCTCATTCCACCTAGCTCCTGAAATGCTATCTCACATCTCACCCCCCACAACTCATTTTTCCTTCCTGTTCACTGAGATTTCTGGCTGACAGATGATTAATATTTGGTCCAACCATTTTTGGGAAGTTTAATGCTTTTTCTGTGATATCCCCACAGTCATCAAACATCTGCAAATTTCTCCTAGAACTGAGAAAAAGTTCTGTTAGTTAAGATGTTGCTGCTGTCCAAGTTACAAAAGCAGCTGCCAAGTCCCTAAGATGGTGGAGACAGATATTGGCAGCATTTTCCTGGGTCATCATGTGGGACAGATCTGGTAGGGGAGGGGTCATGCTGACCACTGGCCCTTTTTCCATTCTGCTCCTTTCTTTCTGACTCCAGTCTATAATTCTGTATTCCTTCACAACTGGGTAGGGCTTACTCAAATATTCAGGCCAAAGAACTGGAACAATGAGGTAATAGCTACTTTTTAAAAGATATGGCCAAATGCCAATAACTCAAGTGTTTTATCTAAGCATCCATAGAAGACCAATAGCCTGGCAGGCTGCCACCTTGGGCAGCAGGTTGAGACAAGCCAAAGCAAGCCATCATTTTCATAATTAACCCACAAAGCTACTCTTCCTGCTAATGAGCATAAATACTACCCCTTTTATTTTACCCACCCTTGACTTCTCATTATTCAGCCATGTTTCTCCACTGCTCCTCTATAATGTCCAATAGGTACATGGCTATTTGACTTCTTTAAAAATCAACAGCCTTAACAGATGAGATTTTAGTCCTACAAAGCCTGGCATGACTCTTGTGCAAAAGAGATTCAGAAAAGGTACAAGGAGTTTTGAAAAGCACCAAGACACAAGACACAAAAGGGTTTGGTATTTTTGTGAATCTATCATGTACCTAGAACTACACAGTGGAAAGTGCAAAAGCATAAAGAATAACTTCTGTAACCGCAAGAAAATATTGATTAAACAATAGTATAAGAGTAGGTAACTGTTAGATTGTGGGAAATGAGCTACACAGATAATTGCATTTTAAAAGAAGAGTAGTCAATGTAGTGTCAGGGAGTCAATGGTGATTTAAGTCAGATTTTTAAACATTCCTGAATGGAGAAACAAACCAATCAAAGCACAAAGGCGGTTTGTGATCACATGGTCTGGGTCATGGAAAAGGCAGCCTTTGTGATATGAACAGCAATCACTACTGGACGGTAGGAGGCTGCTGGATGCTCACAACTGTCATCTGGCACAGCCACCTAGCACAGCCACCTAGCAATCATCACCCCAGGATTGGACCACTTGGGCCATTATGTTTAGTTCACCATGGACCAGTCTTAGATTCAGAAACGGGCTAGCCAACCCTCGCTCCTGCCACACCTTCTTTATTTCATCTCTCACTACCTGTCCACATCAATATCCTGCATCAGACACTCAAACACCCCCCACGCTGACTGATGCACTAGCTAAAATCGCCAGCCACAGCCAACTTCTCCCAGCATTCCCCGCATCAGCATTCAGCACCACGGCCAGCGCCTGAGGCAGAGGAACAGAGAGAAAACTGGAAAGAACAGCCAGGAAAATATTCTCTCCATATTCAACCATGGGGTTCCTGGTTTTTTCTCTTGTTTCTGATGATTCTTTCCTAGGGTCCATTCAAGGCTACTATGTCTGAGTGTCCATAAAGATAAACTGTGTTAAACTAACATATTCACCGATTAACCAGTAGCTGAAGAGAAAGGAAAGTACCTGATCCCTCTACTACATATATGTGTAGCCCCCTCCCCTCTCTAAGAAGCTGATTGCATTGGACAACAACTGCCAACTCCTTCCCACCCTCTGCTATTTGGTGACTAAGAGAGCTTGGGACTGAAAGACTTGATTTAGTCATTAATAAGTGGTGATCTCCTGGCCTCTGTATCCAAATCTGAAAAATAGAAGTGTTGTCAGTGAGGATAAGTGAAAATATGCCTTCTCTACCATCAGAACTCCCTAAAGAAAGTATGATATGCTTGAAAGGTTGTGTCAATTAATGACACACACAGGTGCTTTCTATAGTTCGTACCTAGTATTAAATGGTAATTGTTAACGGTTTCATCTCCTCAAGTCTACATCAAGCCTGGCATTAAAGGAGTGATCTGCTCTCATTTCCATTTGGATTTTCATCATTTTCATTGGCTTCCTGATGGCAGGAGATATGTTAAGTCAGTTCAACCCACGAATATGAATTTACTTCCCTGTTTAGTTATACTCACTTACTCATTTCTCTCTCCTCCTCTGCCAACTCCTCCTCCTCCTCCCTTCCAACTCTTTGTTGAGTTGATACAGGCAGCACCTCAACAGCTGTTGCCCCAACAGCCTCAGCAGCAGAATCAAGCAGAGCATCAGAAGCTTTCCCTTCTCTTCATTTCAGGATGTGAGCAAAGCTATGCTGAGGGATGGGGAGGGGCTGGCTGCTCCAGAATCTCAGTTCTCCTCCAAGAGCCTGGCACTGGGCACAAGAGTTGCCATGAGCACACATACTGACATGGCAGCTTCCCACTGGCATGAGGAGCTACACTCTCTGCACTGTTGGGAAGAGCTGGGAAGGAAGGGGCCAGAGCCAGGTCTAGATAGAGCTGAGATACAGCCTCTACCTAAGTGGGGGATCTCAAAGCCATAAGGTGGCACCATGGAGTTGGACACAGTCTCTAGCAAGAAAACCCATCTGTCCTTGAGACTCAGGGAGGGAGAATCCTTTCCTGAAGGTCACATGGTGATGGAAAGAAAAGGCCGAACTTTTCCAAAGGACTCAGGCTCTGCTTCAGAAAGCTAGAAACAGAGACAGTCAGTAAATAAGACCCTAAGTTAAACAGATTCTCTCAGCCCTCTGGCCACTGCAACCTTGTGCCATACTTCCAGACAAAGCACCAAATACAGTACATGTCCTCACAGTACATAATATTTGGATAATTATCAGATTTGGAAAAGCCTTCTAGAAAAGGCTTTGAGTGAGTGTTGGTATCTTTGCCCAAGATTGCAGACCCTGCTCCTCACTCAAGCACTTCCTATGAATGCAACTCCCACAACTCTTTGCATCAGGCTGCTCCTCCATACCTTTTCCCAGCATCACACCCCTGGACTTTGAGTTCTAGAAGAGGGATCCCAGCCCCTCCCCTTACCTAAATCTGGCCAAGATGTCCCCTTCACTCTCCCAGCAGGCACCAGAGCAAGGTGTAGGAAGGAGAACATGAAAGCATCTCTGATAAACAAACAGGGGGTCAAGACAGGAAGGGGTTAAGAGTGAGCTCAGGACCGGGATCCAAGAGCTGGCTCCATTCCTACCAGCTATGGGTTCTTGCACACATTATTTGACCTCTGTGCCTCAACTGCCCCATCCACAAAACAGAGATGTAACAGCAGCACCAATGCCCCAGTAATGTCGAAGGGCTCATGCGAGAGCAGTGCCCAGCAGATGCCCTAGCAACGATGCAGAAGCAGATCTTCTTACCTAATAATAGACAAACATGTAAATTGACCATACCTCCGCTATGCCCACAGCCAATCAGGAGTGAGTATGCAAATTAACCTGACAAAGATGGAAGGTTGATTTGCATATGCAGGCACAGAGCGACTGGGTGGGGCAGGATGCCTTCTATGAGGGGGAGCAAGGGGGGCAGAGGGAGCTACAGGAGTGTTGTTTTGGCTGGGAGTGAGGACTTGGCATCTCCCAGGAGGCCAGGAGCGAAGCCAGGGGAAGGAAGGCCTATTCTTGCATGCATATCATGCAGTGGGCCTCTAGTAGTACTATAATGGTGGGAGTGCATTTTCACGGAGCTTTTGGAGGCCTGGGGTCAAGGCTCTGGTTTTGAACTGTAGAGGTATAGAGGACAAGCCTTTTTATATCTCTAGGGAAATTTCCTAAAAGGAAACATGCCTGTGGACACACAGCTCCAGCTGACTCAGGACTCCCATTTTCTTACTCTGAATGCCCCTCTTCCTCTGATCACCTTTTCAAAAGTCTTCAAGTCCTGGACGTGAGAGGCCCATGGTGTTTCCAAAACCTTTGCACTCACTGGTGAAATCGGACTCTAAGAAAGCAGGCTCTAGAGGCAGGTGTGTCTCTCCTTGCCTTTACTCCCCCGCCCTGTGACTCTTTGCAGAGCTGGCATCTTCCTCCCCCCGGTCCACAACACCTGTTGGGTTGAGCGCCAAGTCTTCTCCCATGCCAGCCCTCCCTCCAACCTGGGATCCCCCTCCTGAGCATGTCCCTGCACCTGTATTTGTTAATCAAGCCGAGGAGGATGCAGTAATTGCCCAGCAGAAAACACTGGTGCAGTTGTTAGGGAGCACTGGGCAAAAGCACTAAATGAGATTCTTGTTTTCCAAACAGAGCCCGAGACTTAATTATAGCTTTTCCAAGTGCTTATTAAAAACCCTTATTTTTTTCCTTATTGTTTTCCTGCATGGCGCATATTGAATCAGCCACTGCTGTTGTCTTGTTTTTGGAGCGTTCATAAAAAGAAGCGATGTGGAAAATTGCAAACACCAATTGTACCCAAACAATATCTTCTCCCTTTGCTTTTCTTCCTGGTCCTTTTTCCTGCTGATAATAACATTGGAGATTGTATTCAACGTGCATCCAGGCTCTTTCCCAATAGCCAAAGGGGTCTTTTGCACAGGGATGGACCTCCCCTCTACCTGCCCAAAAAAACAGTGTAGAGATGATTGAGCTTCCCTCTGAGGCCAGGAGGAGCAGAAAAACACATCCAAAGGGAGGGGAGTGGACAGGTGATCAGCAGACCTGGAATCACAGACCATCGGGCCAAGATGTCCCTCAGCAGACATGGCCATGACCTTCCCTGACAGGTATGGAAACTGCTGGCCCAGGGAAGTGACGTGATGGAGCCAGAAAAAAGCCAATTCTCCTGTCCAACCAGACTGGAGAACATTCCATGAAATACACAGCCCCCTTTTGATGCTGGGGAACTCATACCCAGAAAAAACCGTGGCTCTTCTTTTAGCCCATAAATTTCCTCATCAAAAAAGGGGACTCCCTGGCCAGTGTGGCTAAGTTGGTTGGAGTGTCATCCCATACATTAAACAGTGGTGGGTTTGATTCCCAGTCAAGGCACAAACCCAGGTTTCAGGTTCAGTCCCCAGTCAGTCGGGGTGGGTACAGGAGGCAACTGATGGCTGTTTCTCTCTCACATCAGTGTTTCCCTCTCTCTCTCTATTCCCCCATCCTCTATTAAAAACCAATTGTTTAAAGTGGGGGTGGTCTCTGGATGCCTTCTCAAGTGGAATGTCCCATATTGATAACCAGCTTCACTCCCTGGAAGTCACATCCCTGCTCCAAGGGGACCAGGGCCAGGGTCACGGCCAGATATGGTACCATCCAGGTGCTCAATATTTGAATTGTCCATTTACCTTTGAATGGTGCTACCTTTGGAAAAACTGGCCTGTTTTCCAGGCCTTTCTCAGACAGTTTCTATGGGACAAGGTTCTAAGGATGGGCCCAGGGAAAGAGATTGCCCCTCCATGAGTCCCCATGTCTTCATTAGAGCCAACCCTGCCACCCTCTCCTGCTCTCCCCACTCACTGCCCACATAACCGCTGCTTGGTCTTGGACCCAGCTTTTGAAGGAGATGCAGCTCCTCGCTCCAGGGCCCCTTCATCCCTTCTCTCCCAGCTGTTCTACTGCCAGGAATGGGGAGGGGGCACAACTAGAGCCAGTTTAGAGGAGCGGTGCATGCCTGGAGGAAGTTTCTCATTGACCAGTGTGTAAGATTCTATTCCTTCTTTCTGTCCCCTGCCCCTCATAATCACCGCCCACAGCCAGCCTCCCGGCCTCCATTCCGCTCATGATCCCATGCTGCCTTGTCAGGAAAGCAGGGGAGAGTAGGGAATGGAGCTGGTCTCCTCTGTCCTGCTCTGGATCAGAACCCCGCTGAACTCAATCTCTGTCCCCTGGGTCCCTTCCAGCTGAGGAGGGACCCTCTGGGCTTAAATAATGGGGCCCAGGCCTTGGCCATGTGACTCCAGAGAACTCTTCATGCCTTCCTAAGTTTCCTCCTGAATTTCTCTGTCTCCAAATCCTAGTTTTCAATCCCACATGAGGATGGAGGGACCATGAGAGAAAAGCAATGGCAGATTCCCAGGACCCTCCACCCCCACAGAGTGGGCAACAGAAGTAGAAATCAAGGCGCATCCCAGCCCACTGCACCAGCAATCAGGGCACCACACCTCTTCGGGGCTCTGGCCACACAGGAGCCTGGTGAAGTGTGGCAAGACCAACAACTTTGAAAATGTGGTGTTGTCCCTGAAGCTCCCCAGGGACAACACCACATTTGGCTGATCTTCCCAGCAGAATCCTGGAACTTTGGAGAGAAAGACTGTGCCAGATCCTCAGATTGATTCTCCATTTCCATGTCACCCTCTATCTCCAGTGCTGCAGAACTAAAAACCACACTTCCCAGACCACCTTGTGGCTCAGTTCAGGCTCTGCCAATCGGATGCGTTTCTGCCAGATGTGGAGAGTGGCACCCGGGACACCAAGTCTCTGCAGAGGAACAGGGCCAGGCAGGTGCAAGTAGAGCTGGTGGCAGGGCTCTGGGGTTCATGGTCACATCACCAGCTTCAAGGGTGTGGGGCAGCCATGATGGTGACAGTAGAGGAAACTGACAGTAGAGGATGGTGATATGGGGTTTCCTGACCCCGGCTTTGTTCTTTGGGCTCTGCCAATGATTTTGTAAAGTCCTAATTCTCTGTATACCATCCCTTTCTGCTTGAAATGCCTGGCATGGTTGCTGTTTCCTGCCTCAAATGCTGACTGATACAGGGACTCTAAAGGTCTTTATACCTATTTTGCAGATGAAGCTCAGAGAAGTGAAGTGACTTCCTCAAGGTCCCACAGCCACTTAGAGGCAGAGCTAGGACTAGACTCAACCTCCCTCACTGTAACCCAGAGCTCATGTCAGTGGCAGGTGACAAGGAAAGTCACTATCCCTTCAAACGCCCTTTCTTTTCTCCCCCAAGCCTGCCTTCCCAGTCCTGCCCAGTGAGGGAGGGGATGCATGTGAGTGAGTGTGCAAATATGTGGACATAGCCATGTGTGTGCCCTGGCACACATTAACACAGTACATGCCAACATTGAGGTCTCTTGTCCCTGGAGCCACCAAAAGTCCATGTGGCCCAGCTGCCACATTTGTGTTGTGCCTTTTGAAGTTCTTTCAGGGAACAAGCTTTCATTTCATGGACAATTCAGCATCTCCATTCAGAGGAAATTGATGTTTTGCCAAGCATTTTCCCACTTGAGCGATGGTCAGAACTCACATTAAGAGCAGATAAAGACAATGTAAGTCAGCAGCTTAGAACAACAAGAAAAATGGCTGAACCAATGAGGAAAATCTCTGAAGGTGACACAGCTAAAAACATGTCTCTCTAAGGAGGCTGTTAACAGGCTCTCACCTGGGGCTCAGAGGAGAGAGACCCACCAGCCAAAGACCAACCTAGAGATGAAGGGTCCAGCGACTGGCTCCCAGGAGCTCTGGACATGGGTCTCTCATCTGGCCTTTGGCTTGCACAGAGCTTCCTTCCAAGAATGGAAAGCTTGGTCCACCTCAGGGGCGATGACAATGGCCATTGGGATAGCAGACAGTGGAAGGGTACGTGGAGGAAGAGGGCGAAGGGAAGTAGGTCCAACCTGGGAGCAGTGTATTTGAACTTCAAAGGGTCCATGATTGCTCTCCTCCTGCTCCAGTTCTCCTTTTCCAAGTCTAAGTGTATTAAAATCAACCTGGCCGCTTCAAGAAGATCCCACGGTGCCACCAGCCTCTGGGGCTAGGGCAGCCCATCTCACAGCCCAAGGGGTGCCTTCAAAGTCATTTGTCCCCAAAGCCAACCTACAGTCCAGGCCTACCCCCTGGGAACACTTTCATCAGAATGCATCAAAAGGATAAAATTTTTAAAATAAAAGGATAATGCAGGTTATGGGTACGTGTGTGTGTGTGTGTGTGTGTGTGGTTGCCAACTGTCCTTTCTTGTAAAGAACTATCCTTTATGCTAAGATTATTCCCTTCCTGGGAATAGTCCCTTTTTCATGTTAAAATATTGGTTCTTCTATGACTTGGTAATAATAGGAATGCTGACTTTACTCTTGTTTTAAGGGGGTGTTTCTTTTCCTTTTCTTTTTTAACTTTCCTACTTGACTGAAGAAGTCTGCTCCCTGTGTCAGTCCCAGTTGGTTGGCTTATTTGGTTTTTCAATGGTCTGTGCAGTGTAGAGGCCAACAATTCACCTCCCTCCCTGCCCCTCGCCTCTGCAAGGCTGATGCAGAGACCCAGGGTAGGTTCCACCCTCCTTCCCCCTCAGGGGCCCCTTCCAATCCCTTTTCCACAACGTAGCAGAGGTGCCAGAGCTAGGAGGCTACTGACCCTGCCACCTTCCTGAGAAAATGATGGGAATCTGAGACTCCTATCACACATGGGGGGGGGGGGGGGAGGGGGCCCCACCTTTCGCCTCCCTATACCATCTCCTTCCAGACATAAACCAACAGCTTTGGCACAGCCCAGTGGAAGTCATGTTAGTTATTGCCCCCAAGGAAGCTTCAGATTGCTACAGAAGGCTGCTGGGGAGTGTGTGAGATCTGAGTTCATCTCAAAACCAAGCTTGTCCTCTCTTTTTTTTTTGTTTGTTGTTGTTTTTTTAATCCTCACCAGAGGATATTTTTTTCTATTGAGAGAAGGTAGAAGGGAGGGAGGGAGAGAGAGAAAGGGAAACATCAATGTGAGAGAGACACATTGATCGGTTGCCTCCTGCTCGCCCCTTTCCCCCACACCTCGCTGGGCCATGGAGCAAACTGCAACCCAGATACGTGTCCTTGACCGGGAATCAAACCCAAGACCTTTCGGTCCCCAGACCAATGCTGTAACCACTGAGAAACACTGGCCAGGGCAAGCTTGTCCTCTCTTAAGAAGGTTCTGGACGGACTCCTTTACATCAGCAGATCAGCAGATACAGAACACGTATGACAGGCCTCATCTTTGCCTCTGCCCAAGCTCCCCACCGCCTGCAGGGTTCCTCTGCTGCTCCCATCTGCCTCCAGCTTCCTCCCTGTTTGTAACTCAAATACCGAATCAGCCTAAGAGTGAGCCACGCTGTGAGCTGCTCCCTCCTGAAATCACCGATGCCCAAGACAGGCCCAGTGAGCTGCAGCCCCAGGCTTCTCCCAGACTGGACTCCTCCATCACCAGGCAACTCAAGGGTACAGGAATGGGCTCTCCAGATGGGTCCCTGCTAACTGAGTGAGTTCCCTCCCCACCCCTCACTCAGCAACCAACCACACCAGCAGACTGCAGGGTCACCCAAGATATTCTTTTGTGCTCCTTCAGGGGGCAAATTAGGTCTTCTGGCCCCAAAGTTTTATGTCAGACACATATAAATTCATTTACTACCTATTATTATTACTTCCATTTTATAGCTAGGACATAGGAACAGGGAGATAGGTAACTTGTCCAACATCACACAGCTCGTACATAGATAAGCCAGGATTTGAACCCTGTAGTCTGGCTCACAGTGCCACCTCTGTCCTTGGCACACAATGAGCCTTCTGGGGCCCAGAGGCTTGGACAAGGCTAGGACTTGGAAAGACAGAGATCAAGGATGTATTTCATGCCACACCCCGTGCAGGAACTGCCCAGCGACTTCTTAGACTCTCAGGTCTGTGGATGTGACTATGAAACTCTATGAAAGCTGTTAACCTGCTCCGGGAAGCAAGTGGGAGGCCCCTATTCATTTAGCAGAGACTAAATGAGGTCACCAAGGAATGAGCACAGGGAAAAGAGAACGCGCATTGGCTGGGTGTCAGGAAGATGAAGAATCAACAAGAGTCTGAAAAGCAGCTTCCAGCAAAGGAGAGGTCCCAAAGGAAAGTCAAGTGTTTTAATGAGGAGGGAGTGGTCTGTGGTGCCACAGGCTGCTGATCAGTCAAAACAAAGAAATCCAGGCCCCGGGGCTCAGGCGACGCTCTGCCACTGCCTTCCGGCTGCTCCTGGATGAGTTCACTTAACGCTCTAGACGCCATTCTCTCCATTTGTCCAATGGGGATAACAATGCCTCTCTCATCAGGTGGCTTGATGAGCTACTGCACTGAAAACAGAAAATAATTTCAAGTGCCTGGTACTGTGCCTGGCAATAGCAAGCACAATGATTCGATAAATAAGCAGGGTTAGATATTCAGCTAGTTCCTCTCCTCTTTCATTCTTCACACATCAATGGGAGGGGAAGGAGGAAGGAGGCGGTTACCTGAGGGTAGGGAGTGGTAGAGATTTGGAGGCCTTTGGGGGGTTCTAGCCAGCCTCTGCTTCTTTTTCCCAGGCTGTGAAACATTGGAAGCCTTCTCAGCAGGATGCTACCAATGCCCTGAAGGGGCCTGATGGCCAGCAGGGGGCGAGAGGAGAATACCCGTGGGGAGGTGCCAGCAATGCCCATTGGCTGTACTGAAGCAGATCGTGCGTGAGAGTAAAGGAGACCTGGCGGGTGTGCAGGGAGGGGCAGGGAGGAGAGGTGCTCCTGGACTCTGTCCCAGAAAGAAATTCACCATTGAGGCAGCAGATGGCATGAGGAGACTTCACAGAGCCCAGCTCAGGGTGGTACAATGACACTCAGTGGGCAGCCCTGGGGTGTCCCTCGTAAACTCTCCGGCCCCTCCCAGAAAACTCTCTCCTGGTCTCTGGTGACAATGGTCATCTGTCTGTCATGTGCCTGCTGCCCGTCCCTCGGCACCTTCAGCACCCTTCTGGTCCTTCAGATCCCAGATCACAGGCCACCATATATACCCCACAGGCCTCACAGGACCCAGGCCCATTCCATGGTGTCACACACCTCTGGTTTCCATGGTTACAACAACCCCTTCCCACGGCTCCCACCCTCTGGACTCAGACCTGCCTTCTCCAGGGCTGCCTGGCCTCACTGACCTGCCTGGTGATGTTGCTAGGCTCACAGGAACAGCTCCCTCAGCACAGGTTAGGGCAGGCTCAGAGCCAAACACCTTTGCTCATCATGGCATTTTCCCCCTATCACCTCAAATCTGCCAGGCCAACCCCAACTTGCTCTGGGTTGCCATGGCAACTCGTTCCACAATCACATACTAGTATGCCTTGACCCTCTAGCTGAGGGACTAGGGTGTATGCTTTTAAATCCTTGGTGTGGCCTCCAATGAGGCTGTAGATGTGCTGCACACTGAGGCAAGAGCATTTTTCACTATTTCTACAATTTAAAAAATCATTGTTATCAAACAAGAAACAAGAATTCTCTAGAATTTGCCCTCTGTTTTCTGGTCCTGCTGGGACAAGCCCCATCCAGGCCACCCACCTCTCTCCCCTGGACTAGGCTAATAGCAGATAGGATCAGATTTGTCTCCTAACCTCCATGACTGCAGGACCAGCTCCTACAATCCATTCTCCACCCACAGCCAGAGGTTGTGCTGTAACTGGAAACCGGGTTATATTAGCCCCTGCTGGACACTCTCTAGGAATTGCCTGTTGCCTTCAGGAGAGAGTCCCCTCCTGAGGCCAGACCCTCATGATCGTGCTCTGGCCACTGCTCTAGTCTCAGCTATCCCTTCATCCCTGACCCTTCACACCCTGCCCTGCACTCTATGATCCAGTCCCCCTGAACTTCCTGTAATTCCCAAATGTACCTTTCTCTGCTCTCTGGACCTTTGCACATGCTGTTCGCTTTGCCTAGACAGCTCATTCTTTCTGTCTAGTTCATCTCTATGCAGCTTCAGGGCTCAGCTTGGGTGCCATTTATTCCAGAAAGCCTTGCTTGATAACCACCACCAACTAAGCTGGGTGCCCTTCTTGCTCTCCCACACTTTATCCTGCCCCTCTCTGAGGATGTATATTAGCTGGCCTTCCTCCCATCCGACTCTAAACTCCTGGGAGGCAGGAATGACTGTCTTTATTCACATCTGTAATCCTAACACTAAGCCCCTTGCAGGACACAAGAGCCAGGGGATTCAGTGAATGAAGGAATGCAGAGAAGATGGGAGGGAAAACTCCGCATGTGTGAAGGTGAGTCATATCACTTCAATTACAGAAAGTAATTGAAAGAGATTGCTGAATGATACTTCTCCACTTGCCTGGCTGGCAGAATCGCAGCTAAGGCCCCCAACCTAGAAACACTAGGCATGAGGCCCTCCCTTCATTCTTACATTCCAGGAACTCATGAGAAGAGCCGGTCTCCCACCCCTGCTGTCACAGCCCCCTCCCCAAACCCAGTTATGTAAGCAAGAGACAGAAGAGAAGTCAAGATAATTTTCGGAAATGTAGAGTTGTAGGCCTGGGAGAGAGTACTGTGTGGATTTTCCTTCCTTTCCCCACGGAAAATGCATTCCCAAAGCAGAGTCAAGTGGAGGCAGCTCCAACAGAATCTACTGTAGAGACTGGAAGTGCCTGCGCGAAGGAGATGCTGGGCTCACTCAGCCGCAGCAGCAGGAGGAGGGCCCAGTCTGGCCCTGATCTGTTTGGAAATATCTTCCCCCACCCGTTCCCCCTCCCCCCCCCCAAGGGTGCAGACAGCCTAGCACACACTCCCTCTGCCCTGCTACTAAGTAAAAAGCCTCCAACAGTTACAAAACAGTGCTTGACTCTGGGTGCAGAATGAATTGTAGGGGCCAGTGTTGGAATGGGGCAGACCAATTAGGAGACTGCTCCCATGTTTTTCTGGTCCTGTCTGCCATGACCTAGTCCAGGGAGAGAAGTTCGTGGCCTGGACTGGGCTCGTGCTGGACAGGACCAGATAAAAGTAGGCTGAATCCAGAGAAGTCTCATTTCTTATCTGCTTACGTTGCTCCAGGCCCAGCACCACTGCAGCCCTGCTCGGAAAGGAAGGCCTGGAGGAGTGCTGACGCGGATGGATGATGAGATATGAATTCCGAATCGAACTAGACCAGGCTGCATTTAATTCCTTAAAGGGGCGGAAAGCCAGGGCTGCCGGAGGTGTAATGAGGGATGGGAGGGACACACCCTGGTTTCTTTGTATCCCTCTCAGTGCAGACTATTCAATAAACCAGACCCATCAGGAGGGAGGATAACCTGAGCATCATTCGGGCCTGAAGAAACAAGGGCATTTGGGAGGATGACCAAGAAAAGTTCTTCCCGAGATCTCCACCTCTTCCTCTCTCTGCCTAATGGCTCCCCCGCCCCATGCTATTTCGATTATAACATATTCAGCGTCTGGATGAAGGTTCAGTATAAAGGTCAGCCATGCAAATGCTGAATCCACACCACATGCTACCTGCAGATAAGCAGAGGAGACGATAGAAAGGGTGCAACATCTGGCCAGGATGTTTCCCTCCGTCATTTACTCAAATGGTGCTTTGGCATCCTGAATGCGCAGCACGCACTCAAAGGCAAAACAAGCCTGGCTTAGCCAGCGCTCAGCACCCCCAGCTCTTCCCGGCTTTGGACAACAACGCAGCTCACAGCTCTGAATTCTGAAATCGTATTCCTGCCCAAGCAGCCTCCACCACCAGCCCAAATCCAAGAGGAAAATTCCATTCCTTTTTGCTTCCTAAAATGACCTGTTTTTCTATCCCCTCTTTCCCTCTTCTCTGCTTCCAGCTCCTTGGGTCTAAGTATTTATGATGTCATGACTCATTAACATTCCTCCTAGGACATCTTTAATAAATATGCTGAGGGGGAAAGCCTCTGTTTGAATATTAAATATTAAATTTATAAGACATATAATCCTCCTAATTAAGTTGAATTTAGCCTTGTGTATTCGATTACCGTAAGAGAGAAGGAGTGGAAAAGGAAGCAGTGGCTACTAAATAGCCCAGGGACCTGGCTGCAGAGCTCAGCTATTTTAAATTCTAGCAGTTTTATCCTCTGCTCCTTGGGACATCAGCCCCCCAGCTTCTCTGGGGCCAAAGCCAGGTAGGCAGGCAGGACTCAGAAAGGATTCCTTCTTCCTCTATCCCATTCTCTGCACACAGGCCAGACTCCAGTGATTGATGTCCAGCCTGAGAAATGGGACCTCAAGCATTTGGAGTATCTGGGGGCCTGGCCTTGTAACCCCCAGCCCAAAAGTGAGGACCCCGGGCCAAGCCATCCTATCCCAGAGCCACCCTCCAGGACACTCGTTCTCCAGGCTCCCTTCCCGCAGGCACCAGGTGCCCTTGAGTTTCTGTAGTTCTGGGTTGCAGCATTCCACAATGGAATTTGCCCCAAGCATTTTCACTGTGGTTAAGGCCTGCTCCTCCCTGGCCTGTTTAATACCTTCTAAAGGAATGTCCCTCCCCTGGTCCACACCTCACACACATCTTCTGGGACAGTCCATGCCACCTGTGTCATCACTGTCTTCTTTATCCAACTCGTATTTCCTGAGGCCCCACTACATGCCCAGTCACCCTTCAAATTCTCCAAGTAACAACAGAATAAAATATGTCCTGCCCGCTGAGAGCCAGCTAGCCACAGGCTGCCTCCAGAGTGGAGAAGGGTGACCAGTAGACCAGGACTAAGGGCTACTGTGCCCTGTAGGAGCAGGAGGGTTGAGAGACTTCTGAAGCACAGGCCCAGAGCAGGGGCCCCGGATGTCTGGATGCAAAGGTGGTGCTGATGGAATTCAGAGCCCCGGTTCAGGAGGAGTTAGGAAAAGGCGTGCAGGTGCAGGGAGAAGTTGAGCAGAGTGTGTATGGGTGGGTGGGACTGAGAGAGACAAAGGGGACATTCCAGACTGGTCAGCCAGTGCAAAGGGAGAAACCTTAAGCAGCTCACTCAGGGGTAAGGTTCTGTTCCATGCTGGGACATGCATGGGGCCAAGTGGCAGGGTGGAAAGGAAAGAAGTAGGCCTCCTTCTCCCATCTTCTCTGCTGGAGAAAGGATACCCTTCTTTGAAAAACAAAAAAAATAAAATAAAAAAGTCCTTCCCACCCCAGCTAGTTTTGCTCAATGGATAGAGCATCAGCCTGCAGACTGAAGGTCCTGGGTTCGATTCAGGTCAAGGGCACATAACTTCAGTTGCAGGCTCAATCCCCGACCCTGGTCCGGGCACGTGTGGGAGGCAGCCAATCAATGTGTCTCTCTCACGTAGATGTTTTTTTCTGTCTCTCCCCTTCCCGTCCACTCTCTCTGAAAATCAATGGAAGAATATTCTCAGGTGAGGACTAACAAACAAACAAACATGTCCTTGCCCACCTGTGCCCTTGTGACATTGCTGGTCTGGCAGCTGCTTTCCTGGGAATCGATGAGAAGTGGCTGCTGCACACACAAGCTTCTACTGAGAACGGGAGAGTAAACAACCTCTGGCCCTTTCTGCAAAGGAGAAAAGCAGAAAAGTGCTCTGAATCCCAAATGGAAAAACAGATCAAAAGGAGGGTGGGGCATTTCTGAGACAGAGGAGGGGTGGTCACCCACCTCTGCTCCCTGGGATCCAGGAGGGTCCTTGCTGCTAAAAGCAGGGGGACAGGCAACGCCACTGCACCCAGAATCAACCAGGGGAACAGAGGAGCGCCTGCCGTCTCGGGGCAGGTGGGTGCAGGAAAGCTCAGCTTGGATAAAGGCTCAAAGCTGATGAAACCCAGATAAAATACAGATTTCTCAGAGCAGCAGAGTAAGCAGGTCTGGTCTGGGATCACTGGCCCTGGGTAGCTGGACCCAGGCTCCAGGAGCCGGAGCTCCTGTGCACAAGACTTGCAGAATGATGCTTCTTTCTCATGCATCTGGCGCAGACTGGGTGTAAAGCTGAATCAACAGCAGTGCTTTATAAATATGCATGTGGAAAAACTGGAGGAAAAGGCACCTAAGTGTTTACAGTGGCTATCTCTAGCCCATGGACATATGGGTGATTTTGAGGTATCTTTCCCATCAACCCTCCCCCCTTAATTATTACTCGTAAGAGTCTGTATACTATAAATCCTTGAGCCTGCAGGCTCTTGCTGCATTTTAAATGACCATCTGAAAGCATGTTGTCAATATCGTCTGGGAGAGACTCAGGAGCAGGCAGACACGGCTGCGACCGCAAGAAGCAGCCCCAGACAGACCCAGGAGAGACAGAGGCTGCTGGCTCTACACAGGGTTAGCTGGTCAATACCCTTGGATCTGGGCCCAGAGCTCTCTGTCTGGAAGATTGAGGGGCGGGAAATCAGGACAAGAAAGGAAGACTTTGCAGCGAATTGGGAAGAACCAAGAAAGCAAAACATTGATCTCAAGAAATTCCACTCAGGCCCGGCTGGTGTAGCTCAATGGATGAATGTTGACCTATGAACCAGGAGGTCACAGTTTGATTCCTGGTCAGGGCACATGCCCGGGTTGAGGGTTCGATGCCCAGTAGGGGGTGTGCAGGAGGCAACCTTTCAATGATTCTCTTTTTATCATTGATGTTTTTATCTCTCTCTCCCTCTCCCTTCTGCTCTGAAATCAATTTAAAAAAATTTTTTAAGAAATTCCACTCTGTCCAGGAAGAGAATCTGACCTATGGGGGGACAAGCAGTAGGGTCCAGAATTAAAGTGGGACATTCAGAAGAATGGGGTACACCTGGACTTCAGGGGGTTAGGGACACAACAATTAGCCCTGGGAAAGAAGAGCAGAATAGTGGGTAAGACAGCCTGAGGCAGAGCTGAGCAAGCCATTCTTGGGTTCATCTGCCAGGGACATGCTCATCTGAGCGGGGCTCCACGAGGAGCTGGCGAAGACACCCAGGCCTTCTGGCATTTCCCCTGATGTCTGCATCCATTATGTTTGCTGATGTTCTCTGGGAATTAGAATTTAGACTCCTGGGTAGGAAGGGACAGGATAACAGGATTACAGCACTTTCTGTGCCACACACACACACACACACACACACACACACTCACAGAATCACAGCAGGAAAGGAGAGCCTGAAGGAGCAGTCTCTGAGCTTCCTCCAGCGACACTCCACAGGGTACACATTCCAAAGCTGTGGCCTCTGCAGTCACCCCACAGGGCTCCTGGCTCCTCTCAGCAGCCCTCCCTCACTTACAGCCCCCAAGAAGCAGCAGTGGCAGTGGGGAAATGGGGAGATGATGCCTGAGTTCTCCCTCACCACCCACACCCACATATGAGCACAGGGCTGACTTGGCTAGATGAATGGCACCCAAGTACACGAGCTTGCCAACTACTCCTTTGTCATCAGAGATGGCACGGGTGGTATAAAGCTTTGCATTCATTCATACTGCAGCTTTTTATTGAGTAGCTAGTGCTGGACACAGACAAAAAGGTCACTGCTTTCACTGAGCTTACCTTCTAGTGGGAGACAGGGAAAAAACACACAAGGTAAGCACAGAGGTAAACAAAAGCTTACCTCCCCACCTTCTTAAGGTTAGAGTGTCCCAGGGCTCAGTCCTTGGACCTCTTCTCTGTTCTCCTTTCCTCCCCGCTCCTGTCCTGTCCTCTCTTCTCTTCCATCTACACACTGATGACTCCCATACGTGCAACTCTAGCCTAGGTGTCCCCCTGAACCAATGTCTACTTACTATCTCAACCTAACTGTGTGTGTATGTCTGTGTATGTATATATATGTATGTAACACGTTAAATTTAACATATGCAAAACTGAACTCTAATCTTCCACTCCCCAACCTCAGATTTGCTCCCACATAAATCCCCCACCCAGTTCAGTACAACACAATCCTTCCAGTTGCCCAGGCCTATAACCTTGAAGTCATCCTTGACTACTCTCTTTTTCCAACACCCCATATCGGATTTGCTAAGAAGTCAAATTTGTCACAAAATCCCTACAGGACTTCTGTAGGCGCTACCTACAGAATACAATCAGAATCCAGCCTCTTTTCCCCACTTCAGCAGGTGAGTCACCACCTTCTCTCACCTGGATCATTGCAATGACTCCCAAAAGGTCTCTCTGCTTCCAATCACTCTCCTACAGTGAGTTTTGAGCCCAGCAACCAGAGGGACCTGGATAGTGGGTGTCACCTCTCAGGAAATGCCCAGAATAAACAGTCACTTGTAAATGGCCTGGCAAACTGGGGGGGCCCAGGGTCTACCACTATCTGGTGGGGTAGAATAGGCCCTAGAAAAAGTGCTTCTGCTTTAGGGATCAGCAGAAAGAGTTCTTTCCCCCCAACCCCTTTTCCTACACCCCACACCATAAGCAAATTACACAGGAATCCGGGTTGGAGCCAAGAAAAAGGAGGCATGCAGGAAAAGGAAGCTCGGGCTGGGAAACAGGGAGCCTAGACCCACCTGTGGTCTGTCTTGAATCCTAGGACCTAGAGTTCTACACAGAGATTTAGGGCCAAACCCCATCATAGTAACCAACAGTGCATATCTGTGGGTTATATAATCATCACATATCTCCCCACAGAACCAGCAGGGCAGGAGCACATCATTTGGCATCTGGCTGGTTCCTCTCAGAGTGATGACTAATGCCTGCAATATAAAGCACGCTGGATGTTTGGCCTGCCTGCCTATCTAATTAGGAAAGTAGATGATGGGGAACAATCTGTGGTCTCTTATGATTTGACAGTCATGCCACATCCATTTGCATTGGTTTAAACTCCCCTCTGAAGCCCCAAATGCAAATATACAGACACTGTACACCACAGCTCCCAGGAGTTTGTCTATCTCTAAGTTAGAAGGAGCCCCGCCCCCATGTCCACTCCCAACACCACCACAGAGAGGACTCACTGTTGCTTTGCTCGTAGTCTCAGCTCTAAGGTCACCCCCACCTCCCCACCTCACACTCCCAATCTCTCCATCCTCCAGTTGTTGCCCAGAGCAACGGTGTGTGGTCAATACCATATCATACAGAAGCAGCCTTAAAATCATCTCCTGGGCATCCTGAAGATGCATGTGGGTAGGGGATTGTGTCAACTGGCTGCTCTGTTTTCTCTCACATCTCCACTCTGGCTGCCTTGGAAGTCTCTTGCTCCCATATGGTTGGCAATTAGTCAGTGAGGCCTGGCAGAGCCTCAGTGCTAGAAGCTCTAGGATGCAGCCTCACTCTGTTTGGTGGGGGTGGGAACCCCTAGGAGGGGACTGCAGGAGGGAAGGCACATGAGTGCCACTTCCCAAGGCCTTTGGTGCCTAGCAATGTCTTCCTTTGGAAAAAACTCCTAAAGAAGCCCTAATGAATTACCCGGAGTGCAATACACTGATAACACGGCCTGTGTATGTGTGTGTTTCTGCATGTTCACACAGGTAGGAGAGGGGGGTGGAGCAGTGTTTTCAATATTGTTTGATGCAATCATGCTGCATTGGGAGGTAAGTAGTCCACAAATAACTGTGGAATAAAGATGTTCCCATGTAGCCCCAGCCGGTTTGGCTCAGTGGATAGAACATTGGCCTCAGACCAAAGGGTCCCAGGTTCGATTCTGGTCAAGGACATGTACTTTGGTTGCAGGCTCCTTCCCGGCCTGATCCTTGATCAGGGCTTCTGCAGGAGGCAACCAACTGATGTGCTTCTCTCACATTGATTAGTTCTCTCTTTCCCTCTCTCTTCCACTCTCTCTAAAAATGGAAAAATATCCTTGGATGAAGATTTAAAAAACAAAAATGTTCCCATGTAGCCTGGCCAGTGTGGCTCAGTGATTGAGTGTCACCCTATGAACTAAGAGGTCACCGGTTTGATTCCAGGTCAGGGCACATGCCCAGGTTGCAGGCTTAATCTCTGGTGGGGGGCATGCAGGAGGCAGCCAATCAAAGTTTCTATCTCTTTATCCCTCCCCCTTCCTCTCTCTCTAAAATCAATAAAAACATTTTTTATAAATGTTCCCATGTAGACTTGGCCCAGACAGAAGTCAGACTTGTTAGCCACCAGGTTTTATCCTATAGGCCAATATCAGTTTGAATGCAGAGAGAGCCTTAATACTCACAAAGTCAGAAGAAACTTCTGGACAAACAAAAGCACTCTAATCAGATGCCGGCTTGAGAACAGCTTTTAGATTGGCTGAGACATTTATTTATCATTGTTTAGAATTGAGTGAAGACTTGAGAATAGAAACAATGTGCTCTAGATAAACTCCCTATTTCCTCATTTTTTAAAAACAATTATTGGTGCTTTATATCTAGGTATGAGAAATATAAAGATAAATATGGTAAGGTCCTTGCCTTCACTACTTTCAGTCTTTAAAAACATCACTCAAAACTTTTTAAAAAGACATCTTCAAATCAGATATTGCAGACATGTAGATGACTCCCTTAAAAATGAATGAATTACCATCAATTTCCAGCAATTGGAGTAGGTGAGATAGCTGAAAAACCACCTAGTAGCCAAATGCTTAGAAATGCTAGATGAAATAAAGCAAACATCCTTTAAATAAATGCTTGGCTGATCTCATAAGAAAGCAAGGGAAATATATAGAGACTAAAAAGTAGAGGAAGTTGAAAACCAGTGCTGAGGCTATGGCTGCACTTGTAGCACTTGCTGGCCTTGATTGAAAGAGAACTAAAGAAGCTTGGGGCCCGGCCGTTGTTGCTCAGTGGCTAAGTGTCCAACCATGAACCAACAGGTCACAGGTTTGATTCTCAGTCAGGACACATGCCCAGGTTTTGGGCTCAATCCCCAATATAGGGTGTGCAGGAGGCAACCCATCAGTAATGTTTCTCTCTCATTGTAGCCAAAAAATGTCTTGGGAATTTATAACCACAGGTCTGCCCTACACTGCTGCATAGTCTCAGAGCCTACTGACTGAGAAAGTAACATAGAAGTGGCCTCTCTGTTAGTGCCCAGAACACATGACAGCAACCAGTGTAAACCATCTCTGAAAGAATACACTCTTAAGCACATTGAACAGAATACCACTGAGAAAGCTCCATTAAATAAAAGACAATCAGCCCAGTTTACAACACACAAGACAAAGCAAGCAGAAGTAATCAGAAACAACAGTTAGCAGACTCTACCCACAGGAGTTTTAGAACATAGAGGTATTTGATACAGACTGTAAAAACAAAAATTCAAATTCATTTTGTAATATAAAGGAAAGAGTCAAAACAAGAAAGCAACAAGACACTGAAAATAATGGTGTGGAATTTCTATACATAAATAACAGTAATTAGATTTAAAATTCTATGAAGTCTACTGTATTGTAGTAGAAGAACTTGCAAGATAATTAGATTTTTTTCTTCTAAAAAAGAAAAAAGTAAATGCTAAATAATTTCTTTTCTTTTTTTCTTTTTTTTTATTTCAGAGAGAAGGAAGAGGGAGAGAGAGATAGAAATATCAATGATGAGAGAGAATTGTTGATTGGCTGCCTCCTGCATGCCCCACACTGGGAATCGAGCCCACAATCTGGATATGTGCTCTTGACCAGAATCAAACCTGAGACCCTTCATCTGCAGGCCAACACTCTATGCACTGAGCCAAACCAGCTAGGACTTTTTTATTTTCTTTAAAAATCTTGAAGAACTGAACTCTAAGGAATTATCAGGTCAAAATCTACATGATGGAGAAATTAAGAATCCTGAAGTTACATTTGCCCTGAAGGCATTTGCCAAAATAAGAGAACTTGAACCTTAAGTTTACTCAGCCTTATGAGGCTTGGGAGATAAAAGCCAAAGCCCAAGACCTGCCCAACTTGGGGAGTCCATTAGTGGAGCTCTTCCAATAAGGTTTAGAACCCAAAAGCCTGTACCCTCCAGATAAGTATTAACATAATACACTATGCTCAGCCCATGTTCACACTCCCAGGGACCATGCAAAACGTTGCCTTGCCACAGAGAAAAACAGAAGGAGGAAAAACAACTCTACTACTGAAATATTATAACCACAAGTCAGATATGCAGCTCATTTGGATGGTTCAAATAACTCAAACAATCGATTCAGCTTAAAGAGGTTAGTACCTGTAGTGCCCTAAACATATGGAAGAAGAAAATAAAACCCCCTCCATTAAAAAAAAAAAAAAAAAAGGTGGCTTGTAGTAAAAAATAACCAAGCACACAAGGGAGCAAAGCACCATGAATAAAAAGAAGCATAAACAACAAGTAGCAGGAACAGACCTGCAAATGTAAAGTATATCAAAATTATAGCCTTAGATTATACAAGAAATATGTATTGTTTAAATAAATAAATAAATAAATAATAGCAAGCTTGCAAAAATCTGCAGGCTAACAAATAACTATTTTTCAAATGACTAAGCAGATCTAAAAAAGACCCTAATTAGAATTCTAGAATTAATGGCAAATTAGAATTTATAACTCAGTGGATGGATATAATAGCAGTTTGGAGAATCTGAAGAGAGAACTAATAAAGTAGAAGATATATCAGAAGAAAGCAACTCCATGGAAAAATGGGAGACAGATGGGAACAATTTACAGAAAAATAAATGGAGAGACTTCAGGCTTCTGCTTAGTATATAGGAAGTTCAAAAGAGCATCATTCTGCACTTACAATCAAAAGTCACCAAAGAACCTAAAAATTGACTATATTTGTTGAGCCCATCAGAGAGTTGACATCACAGCATCTTAGAGACTGGGGTTATGATGAGAGCCTGATAAAGGTACACACTTTCAGTTACAAGATGAATAAAATCTAAAGATCTAATGCATAACAGGATGACTAAATTGATAATATTGTGTTATATAACCAATATTTGCTAAGAGAATAGAGCTTAAGTGTTCTCACACAAAAAAAGGTAATTATGTAAGGCGATGAATGTTAATTAACTCAAATGTAGAAATCCTTTCACAATGTACATGTATATCAAATCACCACATTATGCACTTTACATATATTATAATTTCATTTGTCAATTATATTTCAATAAAGATAAAAAAGAAAACAGTTTTAAATAAAATAATCTTAAAGAAAAACGTTTTGACAATAAGTAGTCTACAAATCAAGTTTGTAGAAACTATGCCAGAAGAACATTGCTAATTTTTAAATGCATATCCTATCTAATAAAGAGGGAATATGCTAATTGACTGCAATCCTCAAAGATGGCAGCGCCAACAGCCAATAAGGAGGGAATATGCTAATTGACTGCCCCACCCTCAAAGATGGTGGTGCCCACAACCAGTAAGGAGGGAATATGCTAATTGGCTGCCCCGCCCTCAAAGATGGCAGCACCCACAGCCACAAGATGGTGGCGCCCAGTCCTCTCAGCCCTGCTGGGGCAGCAGGCATGCGGCAAGGCTGGGCCCACCCCTGCTGCATGCCTGCCTCTGGAGTCCCCCAGTCCCCTCTGCCACCCCAGCCACCCAGGGCAGCTTTGGATGGTGGCTGCCCAGCTGCCTGAGGCTCAGGTAACTACGGCCAGCCGAGGCTTGTGCTGCCAGCAGTGGCACCAGCAGAGGTGTGATGGGGTGTCGCCTTCCCCTGATCATCAGGTTGCCTCTGGCCCCTGAGGACTCCCGGACTGTGAGAGGGAGCAGGCCAGGCTGAGGGACCCCCCTCCATTGCATGAATTTTCATGCACCGGGCCTCTAGTATTATATAAGAAGAGAAAATAGAAGCTTTATAACCACAAAATTAAAATGAACAACTCTTTTTTAATATGATTTTATTGATTTCAGAGTGAGGAAGGGAGAGGGAGAGAGAGATAGGAATATCTATAATAATAAAAGCATAATATGCTCATTAGACCAGACGTCCTTCTGGATGACCTTCCAGACAAAGCCAGGTCTGCAAGGGAAGCCCGGATCCCGGGTGTCAGAGGGAAGCTGGTGCCTGCAACTGGGAGAAGGAAGGCCTACTCTTGCACGAATTTTGTGCAGCTGGCCTCTAGTCAATGACAAGAGAGAATCATCAATCAACTGCCTCCTACACACCCTCTACTGGGGATCAGGCCCGAAACCTGGGCATGTGCCCTGACCAGGAATTGAACCATGACCTCCTGATTATAGGTCAACTACTGAGTCACACAAGCCAGACAAAAAAACATGAACAATCCTATATAATAAAAGCCTAATATGCTAATTGTCAGGTCATCTGGTCGGCCATTCTACCAGTCAAAGCATAATATGCTAATGATATGCTAAGGCTGCTCAACTGCTTGCTATGATGTGCACTGACCACCAGGGGGCAGACACTCCAACTGGTAGGTTAGCTTACTGCTGGGGTCTGGCTGATTGGGACTGAGTGAGATGGGCCAGACATGCCCTGGAGCCCTCCCACAGTCCCTCCCCATCTGGCCAACCTCCCGCTTCCCTCCCCAGCCCTGATCATGCACCATTGGAGTCCCTTGGCCTGGCCTGTGCAATCCGGGAACCCTCGGGAGATGTTCCCATTGGTACATGAATTCATGCACCAGGCCTCTAGTCTATATAATAAAAGCCTAAGCGACCATTATGGTAGAATGACCAAAACAACCGGTCACTATGATGTGCAGTGACCACCAGGGGGCAGACGCTCAACACAGGAGCTGCCCCCTAGTGGTCAGTGTGCTCCCACAGTGGAAGTGCCGCTCAGCTGACAAAGGACACCAGACGCCGGGCCTCTCCCAGACATTACTCCTGCACGCCCCCGCGGCAGTGGGAGATGAGCGGGAGCAGCATGGCGCCCAGCTCAGGCTCCAGCTCCTCCCTGGCTGCCGGCCACTTTGCACACTACTTCGTGCTATGCAGTATCAACGCGGACAGCAGGCTGGAACCCAATGAGCAGGCTGGAGCCTGATGAGCTGGTGGGTAAGGCCGGTCTGTGGTGATGGGGAGGTCCACTGATCCCTGCAGGCCAGGTGGAGGGACCCCCCAGTGCACGAATCCATGTATCAGGACTCTAGTTTTCTAATAAAACATAAAAACTGACCCAATAAAAATAGAATATACACTAAATGTTAAAGTAATTAAATAAGTGGTTATAACTCTTTAGAGGGGGTGGGTGAATCCCTGGGCCAGATTTTTTTTATAAGTATATTTTACCAAACCCTCAAGAAGGAAATAATTTCAATCTTATTCAAAGGAATAAAAGTCACCAACTTATGAGACTTCCAAAACTTTGATTCTAAAATCAAATGGGAACAATGTAAGGAGACTTATTAGGCTAAACTCATTCATGAACAACAGATATAAAAATGTTAAATAAAATTTTAACAAACTGAATCAAATACTGTTTAAAACCATAATACATCACGACCATGTAATATTTATCTCACAAAGGCGAGGAAAATTCAAACTAGAATATCTACCCTAACATCATAAAGTGCATTAAGAGGAAAAGATAGAAAACTACATAATCAACTCAATAGAGACAGAAAAATCTTTTGATTAAAAAAGCCTTAAGGACTTTAAAAATCTTATCAAACTAGAACTAGAAGGGATCTCCTTAACAGCCCTCAAAAACTTTATCAAACATTGTACTTACGGTGAAATAGAAGTATTTCTTTTTAAAATCAGGAACAAAGTAAGAATACCACTTTCATTATCTCCACTGAGCATTTTACTAGAAGTATAAATCTGTTGCTATTCACAAATAATATGACTTCCATATAGAAGTTCCAAGACTATTTTAAAATAATAAAAATTAATAAGAGAACTCAGCAAAGTTGTGGGATATAAAGTATCATACAAAAATTAATCATAATCCTATATAGCAACATCAAAAAATTAGAATATTTAATTTTAAAAATACAATTTGAAATAGAAAATAAAACTATAAGGTATTTAAAAATAAATCTAACAATAGCTGTGCAAGATTTTTATAGATAAATTATAAAATACTACTTAATGCCATTAAAGATTACCTAAAAATTCAAAAAAAATTCAGTGTTAAAGGATAGAAAGACTAAATATCATAAAGATATTGATTTTCACCTTGGCCAATATGCTAAGTGGTTAGAGCATCAGCCTATGCACCAAAGGGTCTCGGGTTTGATTCCTGGTCAAGGGCATGAACCTGGGTTGCACGTTTCATCCCAGCCCTGGTCATAGTGCCTGCATATGTCTCTCTAACATTGATGTTCCTCTCTCTCCTTCATCATCCCCTTTCCAATTTCTCTAAAAAGCAACGGGAAAAATATATTTGGGTGAGGATTAGCAAAAAAAAAAAAAAATTAAAATTAAAATGATATTGATTTTCTCCAAACAAAAGTATAATTTAGTGAAATTCCAATCAAAAGTCCATAAGGATTTTTTTTCATAGACATTAATATCTTCTGTGGAAAAGTTAATGGCCAGAAATAACCAAGACAATCTGAAAACAAGAAATCAGGTGGGTAGACTTGCCCTCCCTGAAATCAAGACTACTTACTAAGGTTATAGTAATCAAGATGATGTGGTAATAGCATAGGTAGCGACATTAGATTAATTAGGGAGAATCAAGAGTCCAAAGGGGATTTACACATATAAAAATAACTTGATGTGACAGATCAGGTGAAGTAAGGATGGAAGATTCAATAAATGGTGCTAGCACAATTACCCACATGAAAATATAATTGATCTAGCTGCTACCTCACACCATATACAAAAAATAATAATAACAATTGCAAGTGAACTAAGACCTATGTGTGAAAAGCAAAATGTTGAAACTTTAGAATATATTTAAACTATAAGAAAACATCTTATAACCCTTAGGCAGAAAAAATTTTCTTAGCAAGACACTAAAAACACAGACTGTAAAAGAAAAGGCTGATAAATTCAATCAGATTAAAATTGAAACTTCGGGGCCATCAAAAGTCACAAACGTGGTGAACATACAAGTCACAGACTTAGAGAAATTACTTGCAACAATACAGAAGTTGTATCTATAATATGTAAGGAACTCCTACAAATAATAAGAAAAGACAAAACTACTCAACATACAAATAGACAAAGAATATGAATAGATATTCGTTGAAGAATATACCAAAATGCTCTGAAAGCATATTTTTTAAATGCTCAAAACACCAAAAGATAAAGAACACAAATTTAAACCATAATATAATTCCATTTCATACCCATTAAATTGGCAAAAATTATGAGACTACTGGATGCTGGCAATGATGGGGCACCACGGGAATTCTCTTTGGTGTTCAGAAAAAACATTTTGAAATGCAATTGGACCATACCCAGTAGTCCTGATGATACATCTAACCCATGGCCCAGCAATTCCACTCTGACACAAATCCCACAAAACTCTCCTACATATGGTCAAGGAGTTTATGAAAATAATAGTGCAGCATTGTTTAAAATAAGGAAAAATTGAGAATGCCCTAGATGTCCATCAAAAAAATTAATTGTTGTGGCACATCATTTCAAAGGAATACTAGACTATTTAAGATGATTAAACTAAAGCTTTGTGTATCATTTGACAAATCTTCAAATATAATCTTAAGTGGAAAAAAAAGCAAGTTTTAGAAGGGTAAACACAATTTGTTAGCATGATATCGTTTATATAGCTTTAAAATATGCAATACATGATATAAGGATACATATGTTTATATTGGAGGTATAAATATAAGGGTGATAAACACCAAAATTAGGATAATAGTCACTTGAAAAAAAGTGAATGAAGGAAGGGGAATGTGACCTGGGAGGTGGAGGGTGTACACAGGGATCTTTGTAATGTTTCTTTTTCTTTTTTCTCTCTTTTTTAAAAAGGTTTTTTAAAATTGATTTTTTAGAGGGAGAGGGAGAGAGAGAGAAACACTAATGCAAGAGCAAAACATCTATCAACTGCCTCCTACACAGCCCCTACCAGGGATTGAGCCTGCAACCTGGGTATGTGCCCTTGACCGGAATCGAACCTGGGACCCTTCAGTCTGCAGGTCGACACTCTATCCAATGAGCCAAACCAGTTAGGGCAAGATTTTAATTTTGATGAAGTCCAATTGATCAACGTTTTTCTCATGTATAATGCTTTTGGTGTCATGTCTAAGAAGTCTTCGCAAAGTCCTATATTTTCTTATAAACATTTAAAGTTTTATCTTTTACAACTAAATCTATAATTTTAGTTCATTTGTATATAAGGTATAAGGTTAAGTCAAGGTTCTTTTTTGCTTATGGATATCCAATTACCATTTGTTGCAAAGACTATACTTTCTCCATTTAATTATTTTTACAACCTTGTCAAAAATCAGTTTGGCATACTTGTGTGGGGCTAGTTCTGGGTTCTCTATTCTATTCCATTGATCTATGAGTCTATCCCTCTACCAATAACACATTGTCTTGCTATATAGTAAATCTATATAATTAAGTCTCTATATATGCAAGACTGCTTCAATATTTAAAAATCAATCAATGTAATCCATTTATCAACAGACTAAAGAAGAATCCCATGATCATATAAGTTGACTCAGTAAAGACATTTGACAAATTCAACATTTTTTATGATTTAAAACTTTCAGAAAACTAGGAATAAAGGGGAAGTTCCTCAAATTGATAAAAGACATTGACAAACATATATATATATATATATATATATATACACATACACTGAGTGGCCAGATTATTATGACCACCTGATGTTGGTAGGCAAATTAGCCATACACTGCATCGTATGGGATATGGAAGCTGAAGGCCTGTTCAAACACCTTTGCTGTCTGCAGTTACCAAGATAAAACGTCTCCAATTCGCACAGGAACACAAGGATTGGACAGTCAAGCATTGGAAAAAAGTCATGTGGTCCAATAAATCACGTTTCCAGTTGCATCATGCAGATGGCAGAGTGAGAATTTCGCAGAAACAGCATGAAAGCATGTACCCCACATGCATGAGTACAACCCTTCAAGCTGGTGGGGGCAGTGTTATGGTTTGGGGCATGTTTTCCTGGCATGATTTGGGCTCTTTAATTCATGTGGAACAATGTCTGAATAGCACAATATACCTAAGTATCGTTGCTGATCAAGTTCATCCTATCATGTTGATGGCGTATCCCAATGGAGATGGCTTCTTCCAACAAGACAATGTGCCATGCTATGGTGCTCGTATTGTGCAGGAGTGGTTTCAAGAACATGAGGGAGACTTTACCTTGCTTAAGTGGCCCCACAATCACCAGATCTCAATCCAACTGAGCATTTGTAGGATGAAGTTAAAAGAGCCATCAGGCAGCTGGTTCCATAACCATCAAATCTCACAGAACTGGACAGTGCTATTCATCAGGCATGGTGTCAGATTCCTCGCATCACCTTTCAACATCTCGTGGAGTCAATGCCAAGAAGAATCACCGCAGTATTGAAGGCAAAAGGTGGCCCAATGAAGTACTGATGGGGTGGTCATAATAATCTGAGCATCATACTCAATAGTGAAAGATTAAATGTTCCCTTCCAGATCAGGAACAAAGCAATTCTGTCCATTCACCACTGCCATGGCACTAAGGCAAGAAAAAGAAATTAAAGGCATACAGACCAGAAAGAAAGACATTAAACTGTCCCTATTTGTGATGACATGATTATCTGGACAGAAAATTACAGAATCTATAAAAAAAAAAAAAATACAACTCCTAAAACTAATAGGTGAGTTCAGCAAGGTCAGAGAGAACAAGATCAACCTATGAAAATCAATAGTGTTTCTATATACTAGCAATGAACACATGGAAACCTAAATTATAAGGCCATTTCCAATCACTCAAACAGAAATGAAATACTTAGGTATAAATCTTTTTTTAATGTACAGAACTTAGAGCGGAAAACTACAAAGCACCAGTGAAAGAAATCAAAGAGATCTAATTAAGTGGAAAGACATATTGTGTTCACAGATTGAGAGACTCAACATAGCAAAGGTGTCATTTCTCCGCAACTGAGAGGCAGGTTTAATGGAATTCCTAGCAAAATCCCAGCAAGGCTTTTTTTCAATGCTTTAGAATTTTACAAAATTTCTTAGATCAACTAATTTTCATTGATTTCAATGGGAAGAATGAATGTCTGTGTTCATGTCATGTATGTGTATGTATGTGTAAGATTAGGCCTTCATTTAATTCCATGAAATACAACCCGTTGCTGTGCTTGGCTAGTTGTGAGGGATGGTGTGAAAATCTTCTCCCCAATTAAGTTCAGTTTATATGAAATACAAAATACAATCATACGTGGAACAAAGAAGGATGTGGATGGCTATGTTGCATCTTGTGTTCAAAACTGCTTTTACTTGGCCTTTTCTCCCTTCACCCTCATTGGAGGGCAGCATGGGAGATATTTCTTCCCCTCCCAGCTGCCTCTCAGCACAAAACTGAGCACAGGGAAGGTTCACCATAAATTCCAGAATTAACTCTTCATCTAGTGACTTGCATCATTTTCCTCTTGGCCTCTGCCAAACTAAGAGAGATCTAATATATACTTGGGTCATTGTAGAGCCACATAGCACTCTTCCTTGCATCCTGCCCAGCCAGGAAGGCCATTTATTCTTTTATCTTCTTCGAACAGTTGTTCTCTGCCTCTGCCCTCCCACTGGCACACAGGTGTCCTGGTCTCATTATGGAACACTCATTAACATTCACCCTGGGCACCCTCGTGGGTATCCTCTCTACCCACAGAGGTGTCTAGACTTCCATGAATATCAGCACGAGGGAAGTAGATTAAAAATCTGTGCTGAGTCAACAGGGAGGGCACAGAGCTCTGAGGTGGGACCCAGAGCGAAGGGGCTGAGGAGGACATCTGGAATGCTTTGACTAAAGTCAGTTTGACAGAAGATCCTATGAGAGAGTCAATTAAACAACTTCTCTAGGTGATGCTTGGGAATTTGGTTGGTTGATAACCCAAATATAACTCAGCTAACTTCACACTTCAATCCAAAGGTCTTGATACTGTGTATATAGAAAACTGGTTGGGTCCCACGAAGTTCAACTCTGCTAAGTTCAGGGCAACTCGAAATGCTCTGCAATTGTTCACAGGGTACTCATGACCAAACACTGGCTTCCCTGCCAGCAGTGGATAGGATGAACTGTAATTAGTGAATCAATGAGCATTTACCATCTGAGTGCTCTCTGGGTGCCAGGTGTCACACTAAGCACACTGGAAGGTAAAATGTCAACCAAGTTATGGGGTCTGCTCTCCAAGATCTTACAACCTAATGCAGAGGAGAAGTGCCCTCACATGAGAAACAATGGGGAACTCTTCAGTTAGGTACTGGTGTCTACATTTGCAGGTAAGTTAAAAGAAGAATGATCAGAATAAATGTAAAAGTCAAGAAAAACTTCATGGTCAGGGCAAGATTGCTGCTGGGTCTTTTTTTTTTTAAATACATCTTTATTGTTCAGATTACAGGTGTTCCTCTTTTTGTTTTCCCCCTGTAGCTCCCCTCCACCTGATTCTCCACCCGACCTTACCCCATGCCCTTACCCCCTGCCACTGTCTTCATCCATAGGAGTAAGATTTTTGTCCAATCTCTTCCCGCACCACTCACACCCGCTTCCCCCTGAGAATTGTCAGTCCACTCCCTTTCTATGTCCCTGATTCTATTATATTCACCAGTCCATTCTGTTTTTCAGATTTTTTATTCACTTGATTTTTAGATTCACTTGTTGGTAGATATGTATTTGATGTCATTTTGTTGTTCATAATTTTTATCTTTACCTTTTTCTTCTTCTTCCTCTTCTTAAAGAATACCCTTCAGCATTTCATGTAATCCTGGTTTGGTGGCGATGAACTCCTTTAGCTTTTTCTTGTCTGTGAAGCTCTTTATCTGACCTTCAACTCTGAATGATAGCTTTGCTGGGTAGAGTAATCTTGGTTGTAGGTTCTTGCTGTTCATCACTTTGAATATTTCTTGCCACTCCCTTCTGGCCTGCATAGTTTCTGCTGAGAAATCAGCTGACAGTCGTATGGGTACTCCCTTGTAGGTAACTAACCGTTTTTCTCTTGCTGCTTTCAAGATTCTCTCTTTGTCTTTTGCCCTTGGCATTTTCATTATGATGTGTCTTGGTGTGGTCCTCTTTGGATTCCTTTTGTTTGGGGTTCTGTGCACTTCCTGGACTTGTAAGTCTATTTCTTTCACCAGGTAAGGAAAGTTTTCTGTCATTATTTCTTCTAATAGGTTTTCAGTATTTTGCTCTCTCTCTTCTTCTGGCACCCCAAAAATTCGGATGTTGGTACGCTTAAAGTTGTCCCAGAGGCTCCTTACACTATCTTCATATTTTTGGATTCTTTTTTCTTTTTGTTTTTCTGGTTGGGTGTTTTTGTTTCCTCATATTTCAGATCTTTGGTTTGATTCTTGGGGTACCTTGATCTACAGTTGAGTTTCTGTATATTCTTTATTTTAGACAGTGTATGCTTCATTTCTGACTGGTCCTTTTCTATTTTTTTGGCATTCTCATTAAGGTCCTTGAAGGTCTCACTAAGCTCCTCAGAAGTGTCATCAAGTTTCTCGGCAGTTTTTAGAAGATTCTTGAGTAACCTTATAAATGTGGTTCTGAACTCTATGTCGTCCAGTAGTTTGCTTTCCTCCGTTTCTTTCATTCGTGACATGTTTCTTTGTTTCTGCATTTTGGCTGCTTCCCTGTGTTGATGAAGTGGCTTTGTGTGGTAGGTGACCTATAGGGGGCAGTAGCTCAGCCTCCCCAATCACCTGATGTGGACGCTCTTGGTACACCCCTTTGTGGGCTGAGTGCAAAGTCTTGGTGTAGTTAAGCCTTAATTGCTGTTGGTACGCTGGGAGGAATTGACCTCCAGGCCAATCGGCTGTGAGAACTCGCTATGTCTATAAGAACTGCTGTGCTGGAGACACGCTTATGGTGCAGGACTTGTTTCAGTGGGGCTTTGGTGCTCGCTGAGTCTGCCTCTTGAATGTGTCACTTATGGATGTGAGGAATTGAAATCTGGTTTCTCACACTGACCACTAGTTATACTGGCTTCTGGATCTCCAATGGGGTGCAGGTCAGCTATTGTCTGAGTCCACCCAGCAGGAGCTACAGCGAGAGCTACAGTTTTCTCCTCTTTGCTTGGGGTTTGGAGGTTTTGGAGCTGTCTGACCCAGGCTGCAAGTTTGCTAGGTTAAGCTGCGATAAGGCAGGCCTTTCTTATGCTAACGCTGCTGCTTGGAGCTTGGGTGGGTTTGTAGGTTGTGTGGGGCGGGGTCTCAGGGCGTCACTAGGCTAGGGCATGGCAAACAGCAATGGCTGCTAGTTAGCCAGCTCTGTGGCTCCGACTGCGTCCCATGCCCCAGTGCAGTAAACAATTATTCTTGCGCACAGCTCTGCAAGCAGGCCCCCCTCACTTTCCGACCTGGTGGCAGACAATCCAGCTTCTCCCCGTAGGAGTTTGGGTCCCCACGTCTCCCCAGAAACTGTATTTCAGAGTAATCAGGGGCTTGTCTCCCTTTGGGTTGAAAAAAGCAACGCCTGCCACCAGCCCAGATCACACGCCTCCGTACCTCAGCTTTTCAGCGCTTGTGCACGTCTCAATGCTCTTTTCTCTTTCCTTCTAGTTGTAGAACTTCCACTCAGCCAGCTTTCCCGTGGTTCTGGGTGATAGACATTTTGTCTTTTAGTTGTAGTTTTGAAATTGTTGTGCGAGGCAGCAGTTTAGGTGTTTACCTACGCCACCATCTTGGATTCTCTTCCTGCTGGGTCTTGCAGGATGGCTAGTGATTGGGTGGATGAAGAGGAGGATAGACGTTGTTGGAAGCAGAAGGAATTCACAAGCTCCACAGAGGGGAACAGTCCAACCAGCTGCTGTTCCCACATCCACGATGGGTTACCCTTCCACCATGAAGGGAAAGCACAGGCAAATGACAGCCACCGCTGCTGATCCAGAGGGATCCCCATCTCACCAGTTCTCCCTGGAACTTAAGGGGACAAGCCACTGACACTTCAGAAAAGCACAACTTAGTGAGAGAAACAGACTTGGCAGTAAGACTCACGTTCAATGCGTAGGTGACCTCGGGAAAGCTACTCTTACTCTCTAAGTCTCAGTTTCCTTGTGTTCCAAATGGAACTAATGATGGTACCAGATCCATAGGACTGTTGTGAAGAATAAATAAAACAACGCTTGCACACGGCCTGGAACATCATACACACTTCATGAAAAGTAACTCTTGTCACTGTTTCATGCAGTCAGTATTCATGGAGACGTGCTTATCCACAGTCACCATCAGGTGGCGCTCCTCCCGCATGCTTCTGCTTCCATCTGTGACCCTTGTGCTTCTCCCTAAAGAACTGGATAGATCTGCTAATGAAGAATCCTGTCTCCATTTGCCCAAAAATGCTTAGGTTCATACTACACCATTGAAGGGTGTAGTATTTTAGATCAGCAACTCCTTCCTTAGCACTTCAAAGATACTGTGTTCTGGCTGCCATCATTTCTGGTGAGAAGCCAGTAGTTGATCTTATTGCTGTTTGTTTGAAAATAGTGCATATTTTCCCCTCTTTGGCTGCCTTACAGGTTATTTCTCTTTGTCTTTTGTTTCTGGCCATTTTTCTATGATGAACTTAGATACATGGTTTTCTTTGTATTTATCCTGCTTGAGGTTCATGGTTCTTCTTGATCCTATAGCTTGATGCTGTTCATCACTTTTGTAAAATTCTTGGTTATTATTTCTTTTTTTAAAAATTCTTTATTGGTTAAGGTATTACATATGTGTTCTAATCCCTCTCATTACTCCCCCAACTCATGCCCCCATCCCCCTGTTGTCTGTGTCCATTGGTTAGGCTTATATGCATGCATACAAGTCCTTTGGTTGATCTCTCCCCCTTATTCTCACCCTCCCCTACCTTCCCTCTGAGGTTTGACAGTCTGACCGATGCTTCTCTGTCTCTGGATCTGTTCTTGTTCATCAGTTAATGTTGTTCATTATAATCCACAAATGAGTGAGATCATGTGGTTATTATTTCTTCAAAGATTGTTTCTCCCTATCATCTCTCTCCTCTCTTTCTGGAACCCCTAATGCCTATGTTAGACCTCTCACCATGTCCTCTCTGCCTCTGACACTCTTTTCTGAAATTTACATATTTAGTCTGAATGTTTTATTCTCATGGTTTTCCAGATCACTATGCTCTTCAGTGTGTCAGATCTACTGTTGATCCCATATCATGTATTTTTTCAGTTCTAGAAATTTCCTTTTTGTTTCTAGTCCAGTTCTCTGAAATCCCTGGTTTCTAGAGGCACCAACCTGCCTGGCTCCCTTCATTGGGGAACTTGGAAGATGCTGACACTCAGGTGGGGTGAGTGTTCTGGGAAAGCCCCAGCTGTGTGTGGGCCGGGCTGCTCTAGCCCCAGCTCATGTCTGCTCTCCTGGGAGGGGCCAGCCCTATCCTGCAGCCACTGTGCCCCCCCTCACTTGCAGAGAAATTCTATTAATCAGGCAGAGAAATCAAGTCAGGGAAACAGGGACTTCAGCTAGACCTCGGGAAACTGCTAAATAGAAAACGCTACGTAAAATGAATTTGGAAATGTAGTGAAATAAATCTGGGTCCCGAGTAAATCAGAGGCTCAGTGTGGGTCAAATGGCCTCCTGGTGTCAAAATGTAAATGTTAACCAAAAATGTCATGCTTTTGCACTCCGTGGACCCTTTCATGTCTGCTATTTCACATTATCTTCTAAGGAACTCTAAGAAACAAATCTCTCCCATCTTAGAAGGTGAAGACTGGTGCTCTGGGGAAGAAAAGATGGGTACCTTCCAAGCCAGGCATCTCTGTGAAGCTGGAAGACAGAGCCCATGACTCAGAGAGCAGCAGTTTGCCCATTGGGGTGTCGGAAGTCCAGGGGTGTGTGGCCGTGTATCCAAAGGATCTGAGGTCACAGCTATGCATGGCATGTTCCCCCAGAGCATCGATTCTATCCCAAGGTTCACAGAAATTAAAGGCATTATTCTTATATTAAACAAATGTGGGTTTTATATTAAGCACAATGCAAATGTTTGCATGAATTATTTTTAAAAATTTTAATTAGACTTAAAAACAAGTTTCCATATTTACAGAAGTTAGCTTAGAGCTCTGTAGCATCCTCCCCTGACCTCTACCAGGCTCTTCCATGACTCGCTGTGTGACTTTGGACAAATTGCCTAACTTCTCCGAGCCTAATTTTTCTCACCTGAAAAAATGGGATAATAATGCCTTCCTCACAGGGTTATTGTCATGAAGATAAAATTAAGATACACAGGAAAAGCCCTGAAAACAGCCTGACACAGAAAAAAAATGAAAACATTTATTTCTTATAATTATTATGTTGGAAATTTTCAAAACTAATAGCAACCAAGAAACAATCACCCCTTAAAATCCACAAATTCCTAATCTGTCCAACTTAAGGTTTCACTTGAAAAGCAAGAACTGGAAAAGATTTAGAGAGTAGAAATTACAAACATGATTAGGGATTAAAGAGCAGATGCTTGCAGAAAGGTTAAAGGAGCCAGATTTTCTTGGAATTGAGAAAGTAAGAGATGGAAGAGAGACTTAGAAACAACATTCACAAAATTTAAAAAAGGGCTCAGCTGGCCCAGCTGGTGTGGCTCAGGTTTGATTCCTTGTCAGGCACATGTCTGGGTTATGGACTTGATCCCCAGTAGGGAGTGTTCAGGAGGCAGCCAATTGATGTTTCCCTCTCACATCAATGTTTCTCTCTATCTCTTCCTCTCCCTGGAGTCAATAAAAACAAATATTATTTTAAAAAGTGCTTGACTGGCCTGACCTGCATGGCTCAGTGGTTGAGTGTTGACCGGGAGGTCATGGTTCTATTCCCTGGCCAGGACACATGCCTGGTTTGTGGGCTTGATCCCCTGTGTGGAGCATGCAAGAGGCAGCCAATCAATGATTCTCCCTCATCATTGATGGTTTCTCTCTCTCCCCTCTCCCTTCCTCTCTGAAATCAACAAAAATATTTTTAAATAAATAAAATAAAATAAAAAGTGCTCTGCTGTTGTCCACTTCCTTGGGGCTGGAAGGGGACACCACCCCTCAGCTGGGGAAGGGAGGGTTCAGGAGGCCTGGGGGCATGTGCAGGGCCATTGGGACTCAGACCTGAGAGAAGACTAGACCCCATTTCCCAGGAGATTTCCTGAAAAGCAGGAGATAGGTGCACAGCTTGGGAGGAGCTGACCTTCGAGGCACAGAGCTTGGCCATCGACTTGAGAGGTTGGATGCACCACAGTCCAGATTTCCACGGTATCTTCCCCGGCCCTGCCTGGCTGTCCCCGCCTCTCACTATGTGGTGCTAAGCTACTTATGCTTTCAGAGGATACCGCTACCTGGAAGGCCTTATCCCTTGAGTCATTAATAGTCTTTAACACAGTAACTCATTAAAGGAGTCCCTGTCAACCAGGGGGCTACACAGGAAAGGGACACAGACAAGTATGTTTTCAAGCTTAGACAAGAGGAAGGTGTGGGACACTGCCCAACTGAGGCCCACTAGGGAGGGGGATGCTGGGAGCAGGAGTCTGCTTTGGGCGGCCTCTGTCCACTCAGGGGGGCCCGGCAGCCTCTGTCCACTCCAGGGGAGATCTGGTGGCCTCTGTCCACTCAGGGGAGCCCAGGCAGCCTCTGTCTACTCAGGGGAGCTCTGGTGGCCTCTGTCTACTCAGGGGAGCTCTGGTGGCCTCTGTCCACTCAGGGGAGCCCGGGCAGCCTCTGTCCACTCAGGGGAGCCCAGGCAGCCTCTGTCCACTCAGGGGAGCTCCAGGAAGAGAGGGACTTAGCCCAAAAGAGCCCTTTATCACCGCCCCCTTACCCTCCCCCCCCCAACACAGAGACCCACCCCTACACGGTCACACCCTAACATAACACTTGCTGCCAGCCACTTCTGACATTACCTGTTGTAAGTCCCCTGTCCCCTCAAAACCTCCCTCTGGGCAAAACACAACAGAAACACAGGATACGTGTTATTCCTTTTTTCCTCAGGGGCTGTCAGCTTCATCCTGCAACCTCACCCTGCATCTGCCCAGATGTTGGGCAAGGGGGATACCTGCTGGACAGGGAGCCTGGGTCTGCCTTCAGTCCCAGGAATCCAGAGAAGGGGAGATGACTGAGTGCAGGCAGCGGGGCTTCCAAGAGTTGGGCCAGGAGGGGGCCAGGACCACGTCAGAAGTGAAGGTTGAGGGCAGGGGTCTGTGCAAGGGTCAGGGGTCCAGGTTAGGGAACCTGACTTGAGGTGTGCTGAGGTGGGTGCATCCTTGCTATTTTCACCACCTGGGCTCAGCAGGGTGCCCTGGAGGGCCTAGCCAGGTGAGACCCACCTGCCTGCTCCCCATTCCCATGCAGTGCTCATTTGAGCTGAATGGTGGCCCCTCATTTGGGCAGGAGGCTCAATGGACATGAACTACCCTGAGGGCGACATTGGGGGTCTCACCATTAGTCAGCATCATCCAGGACATGACCCCTCATCTTCTGCTCCCCAAAGTAAACCAGCACTTGTTGCCAGGCCTGGCTGTCAAGGTGGCCCTGCCACATGGCCTGTGGCTAACCCACTGCACCCAGCACCGGCCATTAAAACCTTCTCCACCTACCTGGGGCCCTACTGGTGTGCTGCAGAAGCACAGAGCAGGGGTCCAGGTGTGAGGTGCTACTGCCCCCTGCTGGCAACGTCCCGAATATTCCAGGCTGATGTCAAGGAGAAAGCAGAGCAGGCCAAAAGGGTACCTCCCTTCCTCTCCACTCATCCTCACAGCAGGGAGCATACCGGGTTGATGGCTCCCACTGGGCCCAGCTAGCAACGAGGGGACAGGCAGCACAGAAGGTGAGAGGGGGAAGGAGAGCAGAGGGAAGGGGCTCACCAGCCTTCCCCCAAAATAACCATAACAGCCCTTCCATTTACCTGGTCCTCCCAGGACCAGAGAGTTTTCACATGCACTGAATGACCCCAAAAGACAGGGCAGGGCAGGGACGGCTCCTTCTGTTTTGCAGATGAGAAAGCAGGAGGCCCAAGGGGTCTGTGTGCCTCACCCACAGTCACACAGCACAAGGTCTGCCTTGCTCTGCCCTGCCCTGCCCAGGGCTCTGACTTTAAAGTAGTGTCTGTGGGCCCCTGGGATGGGTCACCCACAATCACAAAGTCTTGTCCTGACCAGAACACACACCTCCCCACCACAAGACCTGGCTTGTCATTTGACGCAGCCAGGCATGGTCTGGGAGGGGTTGGATCTGTCTCTGTAAGAGGCTTAAACCCACACTAAACAGAGAGGAGCAAAGGCCTGAGAAAACAGAGCATCTCAGAGCAGGGAGACACCACTCCAGCGGGACACAGAGACACCCCTCGGTGCTTCCACACTGGGGTAATGGCTGCAAGACTGGAGTTTGGTGGCCTGCTTGCTTGACAACCTTGCATCACGCACCTCTACCCACTTCCTCCCCCATCCTCTTGGCTTTTGTCTGGTCTCTACAGCCCCTGCCCAAGCCACTGCCCGTGCTGTCCTCCTCCTCCTCCTCTTCCTGCCCCTCCTCGGGCAATGGCTAGGCCTGGGTCAAAGGCAGGGCTGGCCTTTCCAAGCAAGATTAAACTAATCAGAGAGAAGCAAGCCCATCCCTCATCCTTCTTCTTCAAGTCAGCACCTGCAATAGCAAAATGCGCCCCCTGCTCTGGACCAGGGAGCAGGTGACAAATGGGCACCTTGTTCTTCCTCTGGTTTTCCTTTACCACTTAGAGAGGAGAGGAGGAATATTTATTAGTACGGAAATGGGACTTGTCAGAGCCTATGAACGCCCCCACACATGCCTGCTCTCAAGGAAGAAGAAAGACAAGTTAAGGAATCTAAGACCCTTGTGAGCTATGGAACCGTCTCTCCGGAAATGAAATGTGCATCCAAGCAGGGGTTCCAATCAGACACTTCCACCAGCTAGAGAGGGGAGCTGCTGGAGGAGAGATGAGCCCAGCTCCCATACACCCTCAGCCCGGCCTCACCCGGGCTCCTTTCAAGCCCTAGCCTTGCACACCTGACCAAGTTCCACCAGCCCTGACCTCCCCTGCCACCCGGGACCAAGTGGAGTCACGTCAGCTGCAAATGAGCCAAATCAGCTCCTGGAAAGCTTCCTGCTGGAGGTGCTACCTCAATGGGGACACTGGGATCTTTACACCCCACCACCCCAACCCCCACCATGAGAGCACCTGCAGTCTCAGGACAGGTCAGGCCTGGGCAGCTGCAGCCCTTGTGGCCTCATCCACCGCCCTGCCCTGCTCTGTCCTTTGCAGGAGCTGGTGCCCATCTGGTCGGCACTCACAACCCTCTGACAGTGATCACCTCCCATCTACCAGGACAGTCCTCGGCCCCATGGAGACACAAGAAGATGAGTAAGACCCTGCCCTGTCCTCACAGGACCTTTCATGCCTGAAGGGGAAGATCAATGACAAAAACTCACATTTCTGAATCAGTTAACTGGTCGGAAGCGTGCTTATGCAATAATCTCATTTCAGATTCCTAACAGCCCTGGGCAAGTTTTCAAATCTCCACTTCACAAAAGAGGAGACTGAGTCTCAGAGAGATACCGGGGTCCCAGCCGGAGCCTGACCCCTAGGCCTCAAGAGCTCAAAGTTCTTGCACTCTGTCGCCCACGCTGGATGGCAAGACAGCATCCCCCTGCCGTTTCCAGGATAGGGAAGGGCTTGGTGATCCCTGAGAGCCAGCTGTGACCACGGGGTGGGGTCCTCAGATATGAGGAGGTGGGACTTCCTGCCCACAGGAGCTTCTCTCACAACCTGATGTCCTCTCAGAAGACCAGGGAGAGGGAGCAGCACATCCCTGCCTCTGAAAGCTGGGCTAGAAACAGCGTGGACAGGTGTGGAGGCCTGAACCCGAGTCCAGGGCCGACCGGTCCTCACCAGTGCTGCCTGGAGTCATCTGAATGCCCTCTGCAAGGGCAAACCCAGACCACAGCCTCTGGCATGCTCTGCGTGCCTCCGGGCTGGGAAATGCCCATCTAGAGAGCCCTTCTTGGAAAGAAGAAGAGAACTCAGGCCTAGCTTTTCCTCCTCATCCTCTCTGCTCCTTCCTGACCACTGAGCCCCCCAGCAAAGCAGTGACCTTCCCTAAGCTCTGCAGCCAGTGCCCTGGGAGCCTCTTGTGTGGGTCTCTCCTGCCCTCTGGTGGACAGGATGCACCAGTGCAACCACATCCTGGTGACACCCAAATGCAGAAATACCCTTCCTCCCACTGCCTCTCCAACCTTTGTTCTTTCCCACAGGATGCTGCACCTGGGCCCCACCCAAGGGCCAGACTGAGGGCTTAGGGGGCTATTCACTTCCATTCCCCTTACCTCCTCCTATACAGATGCAGACCCCTCCTTTCCGACCCCAGCACCCAGAGGCTGCCTGGCCTAGTGTCCTCCTACTTCTGGGCATGGCTGGTAGGCCTGACGCTGGTAGGCCTTCCCTGCACAACGACCCCTTCTCCCCATGTCTCCTTGCCTGGACCGCATCTCTGCCATCTGCCCGCCAATCTGGTCTCCTTGTCCACTGGAGACTCTTACCACTCCCGCTTCCACAGCAGCACTACCAAGTGGCCGTGGCAGAAGCAGCGGGTCCAGGATGAGTGGGAACAGTGCCCAGCCCCGAGCTTGGGCTCCTCCCCGGCTCCCTGCCGCTTCGTGCACTACTATATCCCTTGGGGGATGTCAGACTGTTGGTTTCAGCCTGATCCCTGCTGCGGGTCCCGGATTGTGAGAGGGCCAAGGCCAGGCTGAGGGACCCCACCAGTGCACGAATCTGTGCACTGGGCCTCTAATTTTTCATAGACTAATGCAAACAGCCCCTCCCCAGGAAGCTTCCCTGCTGCCCTGCTTTCACTGAACCCGGCCCTCCTTCTGGGTCCCAGGATCTCCCCGGCTGCAAGCATTTGCTTCCTCATCCATTTCTCTCACTTAACCAGGAACTCTGTGGGGACAGAGACCATATTCATCTTTGCATTCTCACTGCCTGATATAGTGCCTGGCATAAGATGGGTCTCCAAGAAACGCCATTGTACAAGGTTTTTCTTTATCCTTGTTCCCCCAAACCACCCTCTGGCTCCCCACTACCATTCTCCCTCAGCAGGGACCACCATTGAGTTGCATCCCTTGGACGAAACAAAAGCAAACCAAGCTGCCCCAGGGGGCAGCTCACTGCAGCCTCCCTCACAGGCTCTGACTCAGAACTGTCATTATCAAAAGGTGTCTGCTTTCTATTGCCTTCCTCCCCATCTGGGCAGAAAGCACCTGAAGCCGGCTTTCTCAAAGATGTTTAACTTGAAATCTTCCAGACCTTAAATTTTAGTTCTCCATTTCAGAAATGACTCAGTCTTAGATGAAAGAAGACAAATGTCGCTATTTTATGGAGGGCAAGTTATGAAACCCCATGGATGTCAAATCTCCATATACCTTTCCTCCTAATGCAGCAAAATGATACCTTTATCGCCATTCAATCACAGGCTCACCAAGTGCTGAGGGGAGATGGGGCCGGTCGCAGGATGTTTCTGGCGTCCCCACGCCAAGCCAGGCCCAGCATCGCTGTTGTAAACACGGAAAAGGTTCCTCAATGTCACTCCCCACCATCATCAGCCACAAAAAGTGTTTCCTGATTGCCTGTTGTATGCAGGATGCTTCGAGAGATCAGGAAAGGAAAACTTGAAATTTCCCAAAGATTTTGAAAACGGGCACAGCTATACTTTAGACGAAAGCTATCTGCCTCTGAAATGAGTCTGAGTCATTTGTAAAAGGAGACAAATGCAGGAGCTTTTATGAAGAAAAATGGCTCAGACCAACCCGCACTGTCAGGTTGCTCTGCGTGCAATTTTTGCCGAATGCAGGAAAATGATGCCATCATAATTATTCAACTGCACAGCAACCGAGTCGGAACAGAAAGCCTAAACCTCTGGCGGTGCACCTCCCTCCGGCTCCTGCAGCCCTCCGCTCCTGCTTTCCCCCAGCCCCGCCAACGCGATGGGCAAAAGGTGTCCACAAGCCCGTCTGCGTTTGGGAATGAAACGTGAGACCGGATCTAGAAATGTTTGGATTCAAGGTCTACACTTCTGAAAAGGACTCCCTCGCTCCAAAATTAGTCAGATGGAGAATTTAAACAAATGCAGCGGTTTTAGGGAGAAAAAGGCAGAGCTTTAAGAACACAAAATCGCCACATGCTTTTTTCAATGAGTTCCTAGAAATGATAGCAACGTCATTGTCCTACAAATGTTCACTGAGTGGCCGGGTGATGGGAAGCTTTTATCAGGCATTTCTGAGCATTTCATAACATCGCTTTCCACATTCAAATCATTGCGCATCATTGTCAGCAAAATATTAACATTTACATGATGTTGCTCATTTGTGCAAGATAACTTTTTTTAATTTAATAAATCTTTATTGTTCAGATTATTACAATTGTTTCTCCTTTTTCCCCCCATAGCTCCCCTCCACCCTCTGCCCTTACCTCCCCCCACACACTGTTCTCATCCATAAGTGTATGATTTTTGTCCAGTCTCTTCCTGCACACACCCCCATGCCCCTTTCCCCCTGAGAATTCTCAGTCCACTCCCTTTCTATGCCCCTGATTCTATTATATTCCCCAGTTTATTCTGTGCACCCGATTTTTTATTCACTTGATTTTTAGGTTCACTTGTTGATAGATATGTATTTGTTGTTCATAATTTTCATCTTTACTTTTTTCTTCTTCCTCTTCTTAAAGAATACCTTTCAGCATTTCATATAATACTGGTTTGGTGGTGATGAACTCCTTTAGCTTTTTCTTATCTGTGAAGCTCTTTATTTGCTCTTCAATTCTGAATGGTAGCTTTGCTGGGTAGAGTAATCTTGGTTGTAGGTTCTTGCTATTCATCACTTTGAATATTTCTTGCCACTCCCTTCTGGCCTGCATAGTTTCTGTTGATAAATCAGCTGACAGTCATATGGGTGCTCTCTTGTAGGTAATTAACTGTTTTTTCTCTTGCTGCTTTTAATATTCTCTCTTTGTCTTTTGCTCTTGGCATTTTAATTATGATGTGTCTTAGTGTGGTCCTCTTTGGATTCCTTTTGTTTGGGGTTCTGTGCGCTTCCTGGACTTGTAAGTCTATTTCTTTCACCAAGTGGGGGAAGTTTTCGGTCATTATTTCTTCAATAGGTTTTCAGTATCTTGCTCTCTCTCTTCTTCTGGCACCCCCATAATTCTGATGTTGGTACGCTTGAAGTTGTCCCAGAGGCTTCTTACACTCTCTTCAACTTTTTGGATTCTTTTTTCTTTTTTGCTTTTCTGATTGAGTGTTTTTTGCTTCTTTGTATTTCAAATCTTTGACTTGATTCTTGCATTCCTCTAGTCTGCTGTTGGGTCTCTGTATAATATTTTTTATTTCAGTCAGTGTATGTTTAATTTCTAGTTGGTCCTTTTTCATATCTTTGAGGGTCTGGCTAAATTTATTGGCCTTTTCTAGGATATTCTTGAAAAGCCTTATAACCATGGTTTTGAATTCTATATCCAGTCGTTTGCTTTCCTCCATTTCTTTCGTTTGTGATCTGTTTCTTTGTCACCACATTTTCACTGCTTCCCTGAGTTGGTAGGGTAGCTTTGTGTGTTAGGTTTCCTATATGGCCCAGTGGGTCAGCCTCCCCAGTTGACCTGAGGTGGACACTCTTGGTGCAACCTTTTGTGGACTGTGTGTACAGCCTTGTTGTAGTTAAGTCTTGATTGTTATTGGTATCACTGGGAGGAATTGACCTCCAGGCCAGTTGGCTGTGAGGATCGGCTGTGTCTATGCTGGGAGAAGTTCGGTGCTGGAGACAGCCTTATAGGATTAGACTTGCAAAATTGCAAAAGCCTCTGTGCTCAGCTTGGATGGGGCGGAGTCTCAGGGTGGAGCGGACAGTCTTGGCTTCCCGTCAGCCCTGCCCTTCACGCGCACCTCCAGACCTCTGCCTCCCGTGGCTCCCCTAAGTTTCCACCTGACAGTCCAGATTCCCCCCGTAAGAGCGTGGGTCCCCAGGGGCTCACCTGGAACTGGGGTTCAGTGCAGTCGGAACTGGGGTTTAATGCAGTCAGGAGCTTCTGACTCCCTTCCGCTAGGGAAAGCCTGTGGCAACCTCTGCATTCAGTCTTCTCTGCGAGCACTCGCACGCGCCTTCAGACCCCTGCCCGCTGCAGCTCCCCCGAGTCTCTGAGTCTCTGTGTGCCTTTCTCTTTACCTGACAGTCCAGACTCCCCCTGTATGAGCCTGGGTCCACGGGGTTTCTCCCGGAACTGGGGTTCAGTACAGTCGGAACTGGGGTTCAGTGCAGTCGGAACTGGGGTTCAGTGCAGTCTGGGGCTTCCTTTCCCCTCCCCCCCAGAGAAAGTCAGCCAGGCACTCAGCCGCCCTTCCTCTCTGTGTGCATGTCTCTGTACCTCAGCCCTTTGCCACTCCTCTGATTCTCCATGAGCTTTTCTCTTTCCTTCTAGTTGTAGAATTTCCACTCAGCCAGCCTTCTGTGGTTCTGGATGATGTCCATTCTGTCTTTTAGTTATAGTTTTGAAACTGTTGTGTGAGGCAGCAGTTTAGGTGCTCACCTATGCTGCCATCTTGGTTTCTCCTGTGCAAGAGAACTTAAAGGCACATTTCTCAACGTTTTGAATCTTGGAGTTTTGTATATTTGACATACACCATTTCTGTAGCAAATGCCTATGTATTGGTTTTGTTTAATGCAGAGAAAGGATGCCTCTATTTCTGTCAAGAATGCCAAGCCTGAGACGGACCAATGGGAGCCACACTATGCAGTGCGCAGCAAACAGCCCTGGCACACTTTGGGGTACAATGTAAGCAAGGGGGTCTGTACATTTTCTTTCTGCTGACTCTGCCTTGTAAGTTCCCTTTACCCACCCTACCCCCAAGAGAAGTCTGTATCTTAATTAATACCATGTGACATTGTGGAATGGGTACTTCCCCCTGTTGCATAACAGGTGGGCACCCAGATGGAACCTCCCTGTAGTGACTCTTATAGGACCACCATGTGCCATCAGAGCCAGTAGGTAGCAATCATTTGGAAGAAACCCCAGGTGCCCATCTCCCGATCTGCTACATTCTTATAACTTTACAATACTTGCACATAGATGATAGTACACATATAACCGTATTAGGGTTCTCCAGAGAAACAATACAGAGATATATACATGCATATAGATACAGATACAGGTAGATGATATGGATAGAGATGATATAGAGATAGAGATGATAGAGATAGAGATAGAGATAGAGATAGAGAAAGAGATAGAGATAGAGATAGAGGTAGAGGTAGAGGTAGAGGTAGAGGTAGAGGTAGAGATAGATAGGTAGAGTTAGAGATAGAGATAGAGATAGATAGATAGAGATAGACATAGAGATAGAGAGAGAGGTATAGGTATAGGTATAGGTATAGGTATAGGTATAGGTATAGGTATAGGTATAGGTATAGGTATAGGTATAGGTATAGGTGTAGGTGTGGGTATAGGTGTAGGTGTGGGTGTGGGTATAGGTGTAGGTGTGGGTGTGGGTGTGGGTATAGGTGTAGGTGTAAGTGTAGGTATAGGTATAGGTGTAGGTGTAGGTGTGGGTATGGGTATAGGTGTAGGTGTAGGTGTGGGTGTGGGTGTGGGTATAGGTGTAGGTGTAGGTGTAAGTGTAGGTATAAATGTAGGTGTAGGTGTAGGTGTGGGTGTGGGTGTGGGTGTGGGTGTAGGTGTAGGTGTGGCTGTAGGTGTGGGTGTAGGTGTAGGTATAGGTGTAGGTGTAAGTGTAGGTATAGATGTAGGTGTGGGTGTGGGTGTGGGTGTGGGTGTAGATGTAGGTGTAGGTATAGGTGTAGGTATAAGTGTAGGTATAGATGTAGGTGTGGGTGTGGGTGTGGGTATAGATGTAGGTGTGGGTGTGGGTGTGGGTGTGGGTGTAGATGTAGGTGTAGGTATAGGTGTAGGTATAAGTGTAGGTATAGATGTAGGTGTGGGTGTGGGTGTGGGTATAGATGTAGGTGTAGGTATAGGTGTAGGTATAGAGATCTATTACAAAGATTGATCCATATGATCATGGACACTAAGAAGACCAAGATCTACAGCCAGCACAGTGCCAATGGTGTATGTTCCAGTCCAAAACCAGCAGCTCTGGATCCAGTTCCAGTCTGAAGGCAGAAAAAGACCAATGTCCCAGCTCACAGGGCTGGGCAGAAGAAGTTCCCTCTTACTCAGCCTTTCTGTTCTACTCAGATCTTCAACATATTGGGTGAGGCCCACCCACCTGAGGGAGGGCAGTCTGCTTTGCTCTGCTTACCCATTCAAATGTAATCTCACCCAGAAAAACCTTCCAGTCAGACCCAGAGATAATGTTTAACCAAATATCTGGGCACCCCATGGCCTAGTCAAGTTGACACCTAAAATTAACCATCATGATTACAGACATGGCAGGGAATCATTAACCATCAGGATTACAGACAATAGCCTAGGGCAGGCTATTTCACACTGCAAGTTCCCTAAGGGGGCATACACATGCCAGGGGCTCGAAGTTAGCATTTAGAATACTCTCTTGAAAATGCCCCATTCAAGGGACAGCTACTTACAAGCATTCCAACCAACTTAAGTTCTGATTAACACTACCACTTTGGTTAATTAGTGTAATGGATGTTAGAAAATATTTTTATTGCTGAGATAAATGCTGTTCAATATGTATGGATTGGCTGAACACAGACCATAGGCATTCTACCCATGTGTGAATGGAGTACAAGGATACACCTGGCCCACTGGCTTGTGCCCTGGGGAATACACCCCAGGCTTTATGATTCCTTAGTGCATATAGAGGTTTGTCACCTGGTCCCAACTAGGAAGTTAGCTGAATCCTCTGCTCAAGCAGCCTCATCTACCCCAGTCAGTGTGCAAAGGACTGAGAATGCCCACGGGACAGGGAGCAGGGTCATGGAGCTGCAGTGGTAAGTTTGATCATCCTTTTGTGCCTGTTTGCTAATAAACATGTGTGCATGTAACGGAATTCGGTCTGAGACTTACTCTCTGATACATATGAGCAGGTATGAGATTGCTATCAATATGAAGTTTAGTAGGGAGGTGGGAGAAACATCTCTAAACAATAGAAGTGACTGATATCAACCAAAAAGAACCTAAAATAGTGATGACCTAAACTGTCTTGGGTATGCTTGCAACACCATTAATTCAGTGCTCTTTCTCTGAAGCCATCCTATCCACTTTACCCATCCTGTTGCACTCTTCTCCTAAAATGAAGAATCAGGATTCAAAATCACTTGGACATGCTAGAATATGGACTGCGGTCATCAAGGTGAAATCTCACAGAGGTAAATGTGACGTCTCATATTCAAGTTTACAAACCGTCCACTGCAAAATTTTGGATAGGTTGGGAGATGAGGATTACTTCATAATCTGAGGATGGTGACTTAATAGAAGTTTACAGAGTCAACCGTGAAGATGCTGGGAAAACTACTAAGTGCTTGTAGATGACATCAAGGGAAAGAGCAATTTCACCGTCTTCTGCCCTGGCCAAACCACATCTGGAATACGGGGATAAAATCTGGGTACCATATTTTAAAAGTCATTTTGACAAATGAGAATATATCCAGAGGGGAGTGACCAGGAAGATAAGGAGTATTAAAATTATAAATCCCGTTTTAAAAAGAACATATGAGATTTATCCTGGAGAAGAAACAACAAAGGGAAGAGGGTTTTAAATATCAAATAGCTGAAGGCTTGTTATGCAGAGTGTTTTGTAGACGAGGGGCTAGAACACAGATTTTGCCTAGATAGAAGAGAGAGCTGGAAGGAGCTGGGAGTGTGCAGCAGTGGTACCAGCTGTAAGATAGGCAGGAGTTATGGTCACCATCATCATCATCACTATCACTGTCCCTTTCCCCATTCTACAGTTGAAGCTACTAGGACTGAGAAACAATAACTAACTAACTCCACAGCATGTTGCTCATTTAGAAAGCCATTTCCAACACTACCATTCTGTTCTTTTTAATTATGCAAGAAGCAATCTCCTTTTTCCCTGACTGGAGTGGAGGGAAGGGGAATCAGGGGTCCACCCTGAGGTCTCTTTTTGCTGCTTGTTTCTTTTAGCAATTTATACCATCACTAGAGGCCTGGTGCATGAAATTCATGAATGGGTAGGGTCCCTAGGCCTAGCCAGCAATCAGGGCTGATCAGTTTCACCACCTCCATGCCTCCTCCTTCCCTCACTTCCTCAGCACCCTGCCACTGCCACTGGTCGCCCGCCATGTTCAGCACACATCATAGTGAGTGATCTAACTCCTGTTCTCCTGATCGAACTCCCAAAGGGACACTTTGCATATTAGCCATATATATATATACACACACACACTCACAGACACACACACACACATACACTGAGTGGCCAGATTATTATGATCTCTGAACACATAATAATCTGGCCATTCAGTGTGTGTGTGTGTGTGTGTGTGTGTGTGTGTGTGTGTGTGTGTATTAGAGACCTGGTGCATGAATTCGTGCATGGGTGAGGTCTGGCCAGCCTGGCCAGGGAAAGGGGACAGGGGCAGTTGGCCGGCCGGCCTGCCTGCTGGTCAAACTCCTAGCTGAGGGGACAATTTGCATATTAGCATTTTATTCTATAGGATATACACTGAGTGGCCAGATTATTATGTGTTCAGAAATCATAATAATCTGGCCACTCAGTGTAGATGAGCTTTGATATTAGACAGACTCTTTGGGCCCAAGCCCCAGATCTACCACTCATACAACCTACGGCCAGGTCTTTGGCCCTTCTAGTCCTTAGCGACCCCTCTGTCAGACAGAGTTAATGAGCATGACCTTCTCGTGAAGTTTATTTATGGACTGACTGGGCTAAGGCACACACAGCACCACTAAGGTAAACACAACAAATGTTCGTTGATGTTTCCATCTTGAACTTGCTGAGCACCCCACTCTGACCCTCACCAATGTAAGGACAGTGTAAGATGTGGTCCTTACCCACAGAACTCATGGCCTAGCTGCCAAGGCTTTTTCTTCCAGGAAGCCCACCTCAAACAAGTGACTGAAGGTCCAAAAAAGTTTCCAGGAAGTGCTGAGGACTGGTGGTCTCAAAGGAAATCCATTTCCATTCCAAATACTCAACATCCAAATATACCCCACCCCTGAAACTAATCTCTTTGAAAACACCTGCCCTAGAGGCTTTCCCCATGCGATTCCCCTTCTCCCACTTTGCAGAAGGAAGGCACACTCCCCCCCACCCAGAATCACCCCGCAATGCTGTATTCCCAGGTGTGTAAACCTCTGGGGCACCAAACAAAAAGAGCAATTTTGAAACATTGGATTATGTGGTGAGAAAACAAGTGAATCCATTTACTTTTTGCAAGTCATGTAATTTTCCAACTCTTCACTTTCTACAAAATAGGATGAGAACCTCATCAAGTTGTTAATTGATATAGATTGCTATCAATATTTTTTGGTGATAGCTCACGATGCAGTTTCTTTACTTAAAAATCAGAAGAAAATTGAAGAATTGAATAATAGGTGGAACAAAACTTCATTTCCATCTTCTCATTTATGTGACCAAAGTTGTTCAGTACTTTTCTCTGAAAAAAGTAAGAAATAAGTCCAGCCAGTGTGGCTCAGTGGTTGAACATCAACCTATGAACCAAGAGGTCATGGTTCAATTTCCAGTCAGGTCACATGCCCAGGTTGCAGGCTCAATCCCCAGTGTGGAGTATGCAGGAGGCAGTCGATCAATGATTCTCTCTCACCATTGACTTTTTCTCTCTCCCTCTTCCTTCCTCTCTGAAATCAATATAAATATATTTAAAAACAAAATAATAAGAGTGAAATATATTGAGTCCTGGCTCATTCAAGCAATAATGATACTGGCCCATGGATGCTTGACCTAATGCATCAGTCCCATCCACCTCATAAAATATTTCCATTTTTAAGTACTTAACTATTTATTTATCAATTTTTATAATGTATGAATATATGTCATTTTGGTCAACAGCATACTAATAATAACTGCAAAATAACTCGATCCAGAAGAAATGTGTTCAACATTAAGGAACTTAGGATCATGAGAAATAAAATTTAACTTTATAAACATACTTACGTTACTGAGAAATAGGAGAGGATGTCAACAAAATACTTTCAAAGGGAAAATATTACATCAGAATCAAATTGTTTAGGAGGATGTGGTACAGAAAAATGAGTTCAAAGAGAAGAATGATGTAAAGCTTCAAACTTGTAAAGGAGAAGTTGTATGTGCATTTTTTAAATGAATGATGGTAGATATCAAATCACTAACATTTTAAAAAGCAATCTAAGTTTTATTTTTAAATGAACATATTTCAAATAGGCTGAAAATTATTTCACCTTATTTGGAAGATGTTCCTAAGTGAGCTTAAACATGTGCTACAAGCCCTGGCCAGGTGGCTCCGTTGGTTGGAGCATCCCCCTGTGCACCAAAAAGCTGCAGGTTCGATTCCCGGTCAGGGCACATGCCCTGGCTGCAGGTTTGATCCCAGGCAGAGGCACATGCAAGAGGCAACTTATAGATGTTTCTCTTTCACATCGATGTCTCTCTCTCTCTCTCTCTCTCTCTCTCTCTCTCTCTCTCTCTCTCTCCCCATTCCTTGCTCTAATTCATTAAACATATCCTCAGGTGAGGATTTTTAAAAATGTGCTATAAGATACAACACTTTTCACAATTCTTTTAAGTAAAAGAAGGTGAAGACCACAGAGGTAAATGAAATGCACCTGTCCCAAAGAGGCTATCACAAGTTAACACAACCCATTCTCGTTCTGTTCCCTTCTCCCTTCTTAAGCAAGAGGCATCATCCCTATTCAGTTGAAAGGAGGGGCTGAGAGATTCAGATTCTAGCAAAATGGGAACTGAAAGAACCTAAAAGTTCCTATACATTTTTGGAAAGTATAAAAAAATACACATTTTAGTGTAGCTGAGCTCATAAGAGAATGAAGAGAAATTCCTCGGTGCCAGAAACCTGTGGGACTGAAGCCTATGAGCCTGCCCAGGTAAGTCTTAACTGCTCAGCTCAGTAATCAGCGGCTGCCTATGTCCACAAACAGGGAAGGAGACTTTGTATAGGACAAGGTGAGGAGTTGAAACCAAAATCCCAACATAGAGCCAGACCTCGAAAAGGGATGCAATCTCAATAAAGGGTGGATCACAACAATGCCTTCTTCCCGTGCAGGGAGACGGCAAGGAAACTATCTGTGCCTTCCTCGTTTGTTTGAGAAGTCTCCCCTGAGAACACCAGGCATCAGGGTATGACTCACAGGGTCTGGGAGTTGAAATTATGTCACCTGGGGACCTGAGAAGCCCCAAGTAGAAAAATACACAGGCAGTTGGTTCCATGGCAAGCGATAACCCAGGAAGTCCAGCAAAAGCAATTACAAAACTACTCTGAAGAAACAGGCACCTAACCCACAGATGAAGCTCCCGAAGATGAGCGCTCACAACGGAAATGACAGTTCCCAATTAAATTCTCAGGAACATCCCCACTGCGCAGGAGCCAGCAGGCAAAACAAACACAAGTACTAGAAAACCAAATTTTCAGATGGAGGGGGCAATGCTAGAAACAATGAAACCAGAATATTTAAAATCATGAGACAGCCAAGAATTTATTAAAAGTATAAAGGCCACATGCACCATGAGAGAACAATGAGCTATTTTTGAAAAGACTTTTAAGGAAAGTCAGGCCCAAGTGATGCCCGTTGCCTGGCCTTCATAAGATCCCCAGTAAGACAGGACCCCAGAGGGTCTAGGCAATGTCTAGCCAGGTCAGGCCAGTCACTGCGAGCCACTCTGTGCCACGTGGGTGTCGAGGTGCATCGAAGCTGCCCCAGGAGCACATCCCTCACCCCGTGCCTTGGAGCGAAGCCCAGTTTCCTCAGATGACCTGCGAGCGTTTCCTCCTGAGTTACCTCTGCTGCTTGCAGAGTTAATAAGAAGAGCCGCTGATTGTTGTTTTGCCTTGTTTTTCAGATCAATTCTGGAGCACAAATTAGTTTTCAGCAGAGAGGGCCACAGTGCTAAGCCAGCAAAACACTGAGACGCAGAAACTTCTGTAGTGCAGAGTCTGGGAAGAAAAACAGTGGACTCACCACACAGCCACACAGCAAGGGTTGTGGGGCTCATCGTCAACCTTTGCTTCCCACAAAAGGACACAGAGGCCCAGGAAAACGCACAGTTGGCCTTGAAGAATGCAGGTTTAAACAGCGTGGGTTCTCTTACACCTCTAGAGATTTTGTTCAGTAAACAGTCCGCCCTTCCCATCCCTGGGTTTCCTCCTGACCTCACACAGCTCCTCGGCCAGTACCACAGCCAGGTGTTCTGTTATGGAATGCCCCACGCAGGTCCTCATGTATATATCAGTCAGGATGGAAAGGTTATGCTGACTTAACAGAATAACCTAAATCATCTCAAGGTTTAGTTCTTCCTCGTGCTGCATATCCATCCACCGTGGGGTCTCTGAGGGCTCAGTTCTCACCCCGAGAAGCTGGCTGGCAGAGGCTTGCCATCCAGAGCAATGCTGCTCCCTGAGGCAGCAGGAGAACAGGGCAAGTCAGAGGCCAGCTCTCAAAAGCGCTGCCTGTAAACGACACGCACCACTTCCATTTGTGTCTCGTTGGCCAAAGAAGTCCTAGGTCTAACTTCCAGGGACAGGGTATGCATTTCCATCCTGTGCCCGCAGGAGAGAATGGAAGCCCTGCTGAGGGAAGGAGCACCGATGGTCGCCACTCCATCCAGCCCAGGCCCGTGAGAGAAACCATCTGTGTGCGCAGGAAGGCTCAGCGACAAGGCTGCTGCTTCATGCATAGTTTATTAAAACCTCCCCCAGAAAAGAGATGGGGGGACAACCTAAGTGTCCGTTATTGGGAGAAGGGATACAAAAATTGTGGTATTCCATATAATAAAAGCTAATATGCTAAGTGCCTGGTCATCCGGTTGTCCGTTCAACCAATCAAAGCATAATATGTTAATGATATGCTAAGGCCGCTCAACCGCTCACTATGACATGCACTGACCACCAGGGGGCAGATGCTCTGACCAGTAGATTTGCTTGCTGCTGGGGTCCTGCCAATCAGGACTGAGTGAGACAGGCCGGACATGCCCTGGAGCCCTCCTGTGGTCCTTCCCTGGCCCCCATCATGCACCGGTGGGGTCCTTCGGCCTGGCCTGCACCCTCTCACAATCAGGCTGAGGGACATCCTCCACCCTCCCTTGCCCCCCGCACCCCCCGCAATGCAGGAATTTCATGTACCGGGCCTCTAGTATTCATATAATGAAATAGTTTTCAACAATTTAAATAAAAAACTCAAACTACAAGCATTAACCAAGATAAAGCTCAAAAACATAACATTGCCCTAGCTCAGTGGTCAGCAAACTGCAGCTTGCAAGCCACATGCGGCTCTTTGGCCCCTTGAGTGTGGCTCTTCTACAAAAACCACGGCCTGGGCGAGTCTATTTTGAAGAAGTGGTGTTAGAAGAAGTTTAAGTTTAAAAAATTTGGCTCTCAAAAGAAATTTCAATCGTTGTACTGTTGATATTTGGCTCTGTTGACTAATGAGTTTGCCCACCACTGCCCTAGCTGGTTTGGCTCAGTGGATAACACGTTGGCCTGTGGACTGAAGGATCCTGGGTTCAATTCCAGTCAAGGGCACATGCCCAGATTGTGGGCTTGATCCCCAATAGGGGTTGTGCAGGAAGCGGCCAATCGATGATTCTCTCTCATCATTGATGTCTCTATCTCTCTCTCCCTCTCCCTTCCTTTCTGAAATCAATAAAAATATATTTTAAAAAAACATAACATTGATTGAAAAGGGTAAATTGCAGAGTACGAAGTGATGCGATTTGTATAAATGTTTAATCATATACAGCATTATTATACACTATTAGTGGGAGTATATGTAACTGGAGTTGAACAAACAGGGCCCATGGGTGTAATCAGAAAGCAACTGTATTGTTGCCTATTAATGTTCCTTTGTTTTTATTTTGTGTGACATGTTTTTCCCCCACACCAGAATGAAATGTAGGCAGTTCTGATCACTAACTAATGTCCTCTACTCAATAATTAATGTCTATCTTAGTGTAATCATCACAATTTTCCACTCTATTTGGTCACTCCTTTTATCAGTCAGCGATTGCCATTGTTCTCATGACTAATGCCACATATAACCCACCCAGAGCGCAGCGACACATGGAAATACATAAGCACCTATTTCTAGCTCGCGAGTCTGGCGGCTCTGCTGACCTCAGATGGGCATGCTCCAGGCCACCAGCTCTGTTCAGGGCTGTTCTGTGTCTTTCCTTCTTTAGGAAACACATCCTCTGCCTGGGTCACGTTCTCCTAGTGACCACAAAAGTGGGAGAGGAAAGTCCTCAATCCGAGCATTTGGATGCTTTATTCATGTGACATCTGCTAACATCCCACTGCCAAGTCATATGGCCACATCCAACACCAATGGGGTGGGGAGATAGACTCTACCACCATGGGAGGAGGCAGAGGGAATCTTTACAGAATCAAAAACTTCTCTCCTGCTATGTATCTCAGGCCAGCTTCAGTGCAGCTATCCAGTGGGGAATGAGGCCAGCCTCTTACCTCTCTCCCTCCCTTCCTCCCTCCTTCCCTGTGTCCCCTCTGCCACCTTGTCAACCCTGGTCTCTGACCTGTCCAGCCCTGAGGAGAGGGGAGGAAGAGAAGAAGGGCAGGAAACGAATGCTGGCATCACAGCCTCTGAGCCAGGTGGTGCTTCAAGGCCACTCCCATGAGCACGCCACGGGTTCTCTTTCGGGACCTTCAGAGTTCCAGGTGGTGGCTTCAGGTTTGGGAGCGGGGGTGGTGCATGAGGCTCAGAGCTCACTAACAGCAGCTGCTGCCTTCCATCCTCCTGGAATCTCGAATCTTTGCCTCATTTAGACTCTCATGAGGATGAGGGTTAAAGGGTCTGCAGCTGGTTTTCTTTGCAAATCCTCCCACATGGCTTCACACCTGGTCGTTGTCTGGGCACCTCGGCTGAAACTGCCACTTTACCTGCCATATTGTTGCACAAACCTGTGTCGTCATCAAATGAAAACATGGGTGAGAAGGAAACGCACCAACTTCAGGGTGGTTGCTACACCCTGGGGAGGGGAGAGGAAAGCAGGGGGACAGAGGAGGGCTGGGATGGTGACATTTATATGTCACCTTGGCTGGGCCATGATACTCAGACACTCTGTCAAACATTATTCTAGATGTTCTGTAAAGCTCTTTTAGATGAGATTCATGTTAAATCAATAGAAGTCAAGGAAAAGCAGATTGCCCTCTGTACTGTGGTGGGCCTCAACCAATCAGTTGAGGACTTAATAGAAAAAGACTGACCTCCCCCCAAGGAAGAGGGAATGCTGCCAGCAAACTGCCTTTGGGTTGGAAGGGCAGCATTGGCCGTTCCTGGGTCCCCAGCCTGCTGGCTAGAGATCTAGGGCTTGCTAAACCTCCACAATGGCAGAAGCCAATGTCTTAAAAGAAATAAATCAACACACACATGCCTCCTGTCTTCCCTGTCTCTCTGGAAAAGCCTGACTGCTACGAGGCCTTCTCTGCGATGGGCAAGGTGGGACACGATGCGCATCGGCGCCGAGGGAAAGCCCTCACTTCTGTTTTCTTTTTCTTTGAAAACCTGCCTGGGCAGTTCCTGCCTTTTGCGGAAGCGTATTTTATCTCTGGGTCAGATTATGTTGCTTTTGGCCAAAGGCTTCAAGACAAATGCATTCCTGGAAACTACAGTGTAAATCCAATTGTCACAGAGCACACTGTGCTTTCCCAGGGAAACAATGTCACACGGAATAATAAGAGGGGGAGCAGTGCCCTGCCCTTGTCTGCAGCTCTGAGAGAGGCTTTCAGGGGCACCGCTGCACTTGGTCCTGGCAGGTGGGCCATTTGTTCTCTTGATTGCACAGATGAAGAAATTGAGGCTCAGAGGACCACTTTGCTCAGGGTCACAATGATAAATAGTGACTGAGCCGGGATTCGATCCCAGTTCAGTGGCCTTTCCAACATCTCCTTAACCAGGTTAGGTCTCAGCTTCAACCAGGTCTTACACACAATGAAAAGCTCATCTAATGCAGAGACGCCAGAGCTCAAGCCTCCACAATTGCTTAAAACTGTAAAATTTTGCCCTTAAGTCACATAAAACAGGCAAATGAGCACATTGATCACTTGAGAAACCCCTGAACTATAAAGGCAGACATGCAGTATAACACATAAACAATCATCACTACCCACCCTCAAAGTTACTTACCTAAAACGACTGTGCTTCTGTCCACGGAGGTCCTTCATGAGCAATCATTCCCTCCACTGAAGGAGATGTGAAACTGCACAGGGGACCTCCTGCCTCTGTGTGTTTTCCAGTCCCCTTTTCATGCTTTGATCTTCCCGAAAACAAATTAAACTTCATTAATGGTGTGGCTTGTGTCTGTCCAGCTTAAGAGTGGGGACCAGCAGGGGCTGACTTGGTTAGATCAGGGCTGAGCTATAAGCACCACATAGGAGAGGAAGAAAAGACTTGGGTGGGTGGAGCTGGGTACCGGGGAAGGTCAGACAGACCCCTCCCAGCTGGGCTGGGGGTGCCGAAGGAACCCTGTGCCTCCACCTCTCAGACTGCTTTCGGCGCTGCCAAGCCATCTCCGAGGCCTCAGTCTGCTCTGCCCTCCGTCGGCAGGGCTGCTCTGCCGACTGTGGGACCTGCCTGGCTTCCACCTCTGTCACCTCTGCTGTGTCCCTTGCCATCTCTGCAGACTCATCCAGGCCTCAAGCTCCAGGTTGAACTGTCCCTGGAGGGCTAGAGAGAAAGGAACCATAGGGGGCACAGCATTGCTCAGCCTTGCCAGCGTCTTGCTGTTCCTTCTCCCACTGCTCACAACCCTCTGCAGGCATCACTCCCATTGCTGGTTCCTGCTCCATCTCCATGTGAAAGAAGTGGCTGTGGTAACCAGCTGGGCCCTCTAGTCCCCCCACACTTGGGGTTTGGGGCTCTCCCTGCCTACTCCAACTCATCCATGTTCCTGCTCTTGGGGCTTCCCAGGCACTCTGCCCCCAGCTCTGGGTGGCCCTCTTGAAGCTGACTGCCCGAGGATGATAACCCATCAGCACCCACTCAGGCCATGGGGCTCACCTCTGTGTGCTCCCTCCAATTTCCACTGCTCTGTGACAACACAGGGTGGCAGAGTCCCAGGGTAAGGCCTGGAGCCTCTGCCCACACATTGGACTCTCAGGGTACCTCCAACCCCAAATGCCTGAGCAGTGACTCAGGGAAGCAGCAAGAAAAGAGGAAGAAGGACCTCAGTGGCAGGAGCCACAGAAGACTATAAAGCAAACACCTAGAAATTAGATTTAAACCACAGCCCCCAACCCAAGGCCAATGGCAAAGGGAACAGAACAGCCTGGTCCCTCACACAGCCTCGGGTTTTAGTCTCAGAGGTCCATGTGACTCTCACACATCTGGCCACATGGAAGTGGGAACTCCATTCCATGAAGAGGGTCACCTGTGTGACTTCCTCAGCCCCCGGGCTGGCAGGGTTAATTCCCGTGGGCCTGGGGTGTGCTGATCTGAGCCTGGGAAATGAGGACGGCACACAGGACTGGCCCTGTCAAGGCATGAAGCACACTGAGTGATAGAGCTGCTGTGTAACAATGCCCAAAGAGTTTGAGGTGGTTCATGCCAGCTTGTGCTTTGGTAGCAATGACCCTGATGGTTTGCATCTGGCCTCAGTGAGCCCCTGGGGATGGATGTGCAGCAAGAGCCCTTTGGCGGTTCTGAAGGGCTCTGTGCAGGTATGGGTGGCTCCTGATTGGAGAGAGCACATCCTGCCTCGGCCCCGAGCTAGGGAGGCAATATCAGCTCAGATTTGGCCACCAAGACCTTTTGTGCTGAGCAGCCTTGGGCTGTGATGAGGCCTCTACACTGATGTTGCTATGCTGTAATAAATGGTAGATTTGCAAGCATCATCATTTTGGACCTCTGACCCTCCTTTAGTAACTAAACCTGATTAGCTGCATCCCCACTGTTATGGGCAAAAGTGTGTTCATTCAAAGTTCATGAGTTGAGGTCCTAACCCCCAGCACCTCAGATGTGACTTTATTATACACTAGAGGCCCGGTACACGAAATTCGTGCATGGGAGGGGGGGTGTCCCTCAGCCCAGCCTGCACCCTCTCCAATCTGGGACCCCTTGAGGGATGTCCAACCACCCATTTAAGAAGACAACATGTATTGCTTTCTGGTGGAATTGGGCCTAAATGGGCAGTCGAACATCCCTCTCACAATCCAGGGCTGTTGGCTCCCAACTGCTTACCTGCCTGCCTGCCTGATTGCCCCTAACTGCTTCTGCCTGCCAGCCTGATCACCCCCTAACCACTCCCCTGCCAGCCTGATCGACACCTAACTGCTCCCCGAATGGCCCGATTGCCCCTAACTGCCCTCCCCTGTAGGCCTGGTCACCCCTAACTGCCCTCTCCTGCCAGTCTGGTCACACCTAATTGTTCTCCCCTGCAGGTCTGCTTGCCTCCAACTACCCTCCTTTGCTGGCCCGATCACCCCTAACTGCCCTCCCCTGCAGGCCTGGGCCCCCCCCCCAAAACTGTCCTCCCTGCAGACCTGGTCCCCCCACAACTGTCCACCACTGCAGACCTGGTCTCCTCCAACTGCCCTCCCTTCCTGGCCTGGTCTCCCCCAACTGCCCTCCCCTGTAGGCCACCTTGTGGCGGCCATCTTGTGTCCACATGGGGGCGGCCATCTTATGTCTTGGAGTGACGGTCAATTTGCATATTACTCTTTTATTAGATAGGATAGGATCCATTAGTGCAGCTGTAATTAGTTAAGATGAGGTCATATCAGAGTAGCCTGGGCCCTAATCCAGGACTGATCTATATATATAAAAGCCTAAGTGGCCAAACAACCAAACGACTGTTTGACCAGTCGCTATGATGTGCACTGACCACCAGGGGCAGATGCTCAATGCAGGGAGCTGCCCCCTGGTGGTTAATGTGCTCCCACAGGGGGAGTGCCGCTCCCACAGGGGAAGTGCCACTCAGCCAGAAGCTGGCCTCAACGCTGGCGAGCACAGCAGCCATGACAGCAGCCTCTCCCACCTCTGCTGCAGGCGGGTGGTAAGGAGTGAGGGACCCCAGTCTGCTGCAGGTGGGTGGTAAGGAGCGAGGGGTCCTGGACTGCGAGAGGGATGTCTGCCTGCTGGCTTAGGCCTGATCCCCAGGGGGGTCAGGCCTAAGCCAGCAGGAAGACATCCCCTGAGGCATCCCAGACTGTGAGAGGGTGCAGGTCAGGCTGAGGGACCCCTCCCCTCCCCCAGTGCATAAATCTTGTGCACCAGGCCTCTCGCATCATTATAAAAGGGGAAATGTGAAGACAGGCAGAACACTGTGTGGAAACTGGAGCTATGTTGCCCCCAACCATGGAGCTACCAGAAGCTGGGAGAATGACCAGGAACAGGTGTGCTGCGCCAGCACGGCCAAGGGTGAACCTGAGTGGGGGCAGTGAAGGATTTAGAAAAGACAGACAAGAGAAGAAAGCTGGGTCTGGGTGGGATGCTGCCCTCTCTGATGGAGAGAGACAGTGACACCTGTAAGCTGTCTCTTTATTTTATAGCCAGACTAGTGACCTGGTACATGGAATTCATGCACATTAAAAGGGGATTAATTAGAGGAAATAATTTAATATTGCTATTTGCCCTTTCTCTATAATAGAAGTGTCAGAGATGAAAGAAAATTAGTAAAATGTATATGAAAACCTTCCTCCTGTCAGAGTCTGGGGCTCATCATGGGACCCAGAGTCAAGTCCCCACCCACCCACATGCACTTCAAAATTGCATGAGACCCAGACCTGGCCGCCCCCCTCTCACCCTCCCCGCATTGGGCCAGATCCAGACCCAGCCAGTCCCACCCTTGTCAAGCCCTGCCAGGCATGGGCATAGCCTCAGGTCCCCTAGCCCGGCACCAGGACGGGGGTGTGGCCTGAGGTCCCCAGCCCAGACAGGAGCCCAGGGGGCATGCCTTGAGGTCCTCCATCAAGCCCCGCCAGGTGGGGGTCACGGCCTGAGATCCCCTGTCAAGCCCTGCGGGGTGGGGGGAATGGCCTGAGGTCCCCCATCAAGCCCCGCTAGGTGGGAGTCATGGCCTGAGGTCCCCTGTCAAGCCCCGCCAGGTGGGAGGGTGCAGTCTGAGGTCCTCCGGCCTGGCACTGGGGCGGGGGGAGCAGCCTGAGGTCCCCTAGCCCAGCACCAGGATGGGAAGTGCACCTTGAGACCCCCTGTCAAGCCCTGCCGGGTGGGGGACATAGCCTGAGGTCCCCTGTCAAGCCCCATGGGAGCAGGGGAGGGCATAGCCTCAGGTCCCTGCTGATTGCTCATTAAGTCTCCTTATGGGAACTTGGCCTTAGCTGTGGATGCAGCCATCTTTGTGATGGAGTGATGGTCAATTAGCATATCCCCTCTTTATTAGATAGGATTCCAGGAGGCAAAGGAAGGGCGTGGTTACAAAGTTCTCGTGAGTTTCAAATTTACTCAATTACATGCTCCTGAACTCTATCAAGCCCACAACACTCAGACGCGTTGGGGCCACGTGTTCAGACCGTAGGTTCAAGCTTACAACTATAGCCTCTGGCTATCATTGTGCTGGGAGGGCTCTGCCCTCCAAGCTGGGACTTGCGTGTGACTTTGCCATGAGAGGACTGTGCCCTCTCATTAGTCTGAGGCTTGAACCTGTCCAAACACTGTAGCCGCTCTCTACAAACAGCTCCTTCCCGGAGTCTTCAGAGGGAGGTGGCCCCTCATCTTGACCTTGGACTTCTGGCCTCCAAATAAATGTCCCCTGTTTAAGCCACCAATGTGTAATATTGGTTATGGCAGCCACTGCAAACAGGTGCACTCACAGAAGGCTTTACTCTCTCCCTCTCCCATCTATTCTGCGACAAATGCTGGCGTCTACACGGGGCCCCTCCATCTTCGGTCTCCATATGGGACCCTATGACTTTACCTGTCTTCTCCCCAGGCAACTGTGATCTCTTTGGCCATAAGGGCACAAGGAGTTTGCCCATAGTATGGGGGAGTGTTTGCATGGAGCCATGCATACTCTGCTCTCCCCGCAAGACCTGCAGGCCAGGCTCAGCATCCGTCTCAGACATGGCAGGGGCCTTAGCAGTCAGGTGTCCCCGCCTTGCAATTTACGGGTAAGTAAGATGAGGACAAGAAAAGGGGATAATTTTTCGAGGGCTGCACACCTAGCTTATTAGTATGCTGGTTCTGATAACAGCCCAGGAACTCTTCTGCCACACCCAGTGCTGCTCAACCTCAGCTTTCTCCTCCAGAGATGACTTTTGTCACCAGCTGCCCTAAAGTGTGTCTGCCTTGCTCATTAGAAGCTAATTGTGTTTAGAAGAGGGACTTTGATTGAGTCATCTCTGTAAACCCTGCAAGTCCTTCAGTATGTAGGTGTTGAACAAATGTTTTGATTGGATCGACCGGAATGTCTCTTTCTGTTCAAAGCTAGCAGATCCCCAAGGAAATAAGATGCAAGGCCAGTGTTTCTCAAAGTGTGCCCAGGGGACCCCTCGCACAGGCGGCACCGCTGACTTACTTTTAAGTGAAGCATCGCCAGCCTCCACTGCAGATCGTGCACGAGGATTTCTGGGGCTGAGGCCCAAAAAGCAGGTCCCAAATGACGCTGACTCCATGTGAAAGCTGCAGTTCTCAGCTTTGCCTGCATGGAGGAGTCACCCACCTCAAGAGCTTGAAAAAATACAGAAGCCTGGATACCACCCAAGAGTCTTATTTTTTTATCCTCACCTGAGGATATTTTTTTCATTGATTTTCAGAGAGAATGGAATAGAGGGGGGAGGGAAAGAAAGAGAGAGAGGAGGAGAGAGAGAAACATCAATGTGGGAGAGACACATTGATTGGTTGCCTCCCACATGCACCCAGACCAGGGCCAGGATCAAACCTGCAGCCCAGGTACGTGCCCTTGACAGAATCAAGCCTGCCACCCTTTGATGGGCAGGCCAGCACTCTTACCACTGAGCCACGCCAACCAGGCCCCGAGAGTCTAATTTAATCGGTCTGAGTGCAGCCTAGGCCTGGAGCTTTTCAATCATTGACAGGTGATGCTCTGTGCAGGCAGGATCATACCCATGGAACTAAAGCTTTGAGAGATTTGAGCATCCTGTGTTCGGAATCAGGTAATCACTTGTCAGTTCGCCTAGGACAGTGGTCGGCAAACTCATTAGTCAACAGAGCCAAATATCAACAGTCAACGATTGAAATTTCTTTTGAGAGCCACATTTTTTAAACTTAAACTTCTTCTAACGCCACTTCTTCAAAATAGACTCGCCCAGGCATTTTGTGGAAGAGCCACACTCAAGGGGCCAAAGAGCCACATGTGGCTCGTGAGCCACAGTTTGCCGACCACTGGCCTAGAGCTTCCCCAGCTCTAAAACTCAAGTTCCTGCCCTGGCCAGTGTGGCTCAGTAGGTTGAGCATCGTCCCTTGCACAGAGAGGTCACCAGTGCGATTACCGGTCAGGGCACCTGCCCTGGTTGTGGGCTCAGTCCCCAGTAGGGGGCAAGCAGGAGGCAGCCGATTGATGTCTCTCTCGTCCTCAACCTCGCCCTCTCTCTCTAAAAAACAATAAAAACGTATTTAAAAAAAAAAAACACCTCAAATTTCATATCCACGGAATACTAGGACTGTTGGTCACCCCAGTAAAGACTTGCATCTCTGTGCAGTTAAAGATCAAGGGGCACAAATATGCTGTGTTAGGAATGAAGCAAAGGACTGAGCCCAAGGCTTTCCCAGTGAGGAGCCCCCCACCCTCTCCAGCTCCGGCTTCCTCCAGTTCCTCCTTGGAGAAGGCTTGTCCCTGTGGGGGGTGGGGGAGGGGTGCAGCCCCCACAGTCCAGCCCTGATTTCCTGCTAATTCAGAAAGCATTTCCACAGTGGCCCAAAGTTTCTCTTTCCTGTCCCCTCCCAGGCTATTTTTAGGTGCAGTGAACATTTCCTGCTCGGCCTGCTCCACCCACCTGGTGCCTATCGCAGCCTCTGACATTCCGCAGGGTGGGCCTGCCCAGTGAAGCATCTGATCCCTGGGGTCCTGCCCTGCTGTCCCGGGGAACAGTGTCTCGCCCAGCAGCCCTCATGGCCAGCTCTGGCTTGGTGGGGTCCCTCTAGGCTAAAGTGCTTCTTTTTGTTTACCTTACAAGCTTGAGAATAGTATTTTCCCATTTCTATTGTGTTAGGCCTGGCTATACCAAGACCCATATATCCTAAGGCAGCGGTTCTCAACCTGTGGGTCGTGACCCCTTTGGGGGTCTAACGACCCTTTCACAGGGGTCGCCTAAGACCATCAGAAAACACAGATATTTACATAATGATTCATTAACAGTAGCAAAATTACAGTGATGAAGTAGCAATGAAAATAATTTTATGGTTGGGGGTCACCACAACATGAGGAACTGTATTAAAGGGTCTCCGCATTAGGAAGGTTGAGAACCACTGTCCTAAGGTGAAAAGTCCCACGTGATGGTGTGCTGGCCAGCTCAGCTGCAGACACCTGTCTAAGGGCCTGTCTTTTGCCTGTTTGACAAGCACCTCCTGTGTGTTAGGCACTGTGCTTGTCTCATCAGGACTCACAGCAAACTCATGAGGCAGTGAGAATCTATTTCCAAGGTGAGGCACCTGAAGCTCAGACAGGGACATCCTCTACCCCAAGGCCACACCGTGGCAGAGCTGTCACCCACACTCCACTGACTGGTTGGAAGTCTCCTTGGCAGCATTTCTCGACCTTTTAATTTTATTATTATTATTGCCCTTCTAAGGAGCTGTATTAGACATTTTCCCCCTAATCGCTCCCTCCCCCATGAAGTCTTAATACCACAGATATACTGGAAAGCTGTCTGTGTACCACAGGGATGTCTGTACACTGTACATAAAAAGAGTGAGATCTTTTTCATTCTTCAAGAGCCAACTTCATCCCCTTGGGGATGATATCACTCCTGTTAAGAATGTCCGCAGGGCCCTGGGCAGATGACTCAGTGGGTTGGGGCATTGTCCTGTGCACCAGAAGGTCACCGGTTCAGTTCCTGGTCAGGACACATGCCTAGGTTTTGGGTTCGATCCCCAGTTGGGGCATATATGGGTAGTAACCAATTGATATTTCTCCCTCACATCTCTCTCTCTCTCTGTCTCTCTCTCCCCCTTAAATCATTAAAAACGTATTTTAAAAATAAATAAAATGAAATGAAAAAGAATGCCAACCGTGACCCTGGCCTGTGTGGCTCAGTTGGCTGGAGCATCGTCCCGTGCACTGAAAGGCCTCAGGTTTGATTCCCAGTCAGGGTTTTATGGGATGCAACTGATTGATGTTTCTTTCTCGCCCTCTCTTTCTAAAAAATAAAATGAAATACATGGTTTAAAAAGAATGCCAACAGGGTGTGAGGTGTGACTGATTTGTTCTTTGCTTTGCGTGCAGGTGGAGAGGAGGACTGGCTAAAGCCACACAGAAGTTTCTCCCAAACTAATGTTCCCAGGACTCTCATGCGGAGGGGGCGGCTCACAAGGAGAGCTCTGCGGCCAACACGCGTGTGAAATGCTGAGTGTGACGCCGCTCCACCTGCTGGAATGTCATCTCAGCAAAACCTGAGTAGCTACTTTAAAAAAAACTTTATTTTTACACCAATATATCTTCGTTTAAGTTGACCACGAATGAATGGCTCTTTTCTCTCTTACACTGTCTTTCTCTCCCTGCATTTGAAACTCGTGTTTATGCATTCATGTTTGTAAATCACTTTGAATTCCTGTTTACAAAACATACTTTTGGAAATGCGGCCACAGGTACAGAGTCGCTTTCTCTCAAGAAGTGAGTCACTCTGGTGATGTTTGGCCAAGAAGGGGAGTAAACCGCTCTGAGATTCAGTCAAGCCAGCCAGCCGGACTGCAGGGTCCTAACCAGCGGAGCCCACAGCGCAGACTCAGCCTCTGTGCTGTATCCCAGCCGGGCGCAGGCAGCAGAAAGAGCTTAAGATCGTTCATTAAATCGCGTTTATTTAACACAAAGGTATGGCCCTCTTACTCATGTCGGAGAGCAACCACCAGCACGTGACATGTGCAGACCAAGCCTCCTCGTCCGGGGCCACGAGCAGAGGTTTCCTCTGAGAGGCAGGTGCCGGCTGCCCCAGAGCCACCATCCCCTGAGGCCACCAGCACACCCTGAAATCCACTGCCTCCCACACTGTCCAATCCCAGCCACACCCAAAAGAAGGGGTTCCGAGCCTGGCTTTGCAGTAGCTTTATAGAAGTCTGACTCCTGAGTCCAACCCGACCCACTGAATTAAAATCTCGGAGCATCAGCATGTGAGTTGTTACGCAGATGAGTCTGGTAAGATGATGTTTGTGTATCATTGAAATGGTAAATTTTGAAATGTCCCCCCACCCCATGCCAGAACCCTTCCAGGACCATAGCTTTGAGACACACACACACACACACACACACACACCACATACACACACACCTGCTACAGCCTCGTGGGAGCATTTATCCCGAAGTAGCCACTCGAGGGCAGGTGAGTGTTCTATGCAGCTTTCTGTGTCCCATGACTGTGCTGAGCAGTCAGTAAATGCTTGTGACGTCAGTAACCATATGCACAAGTGAGCAAAGGTCCCATCGCATGAGCAGGGCAGAGGCACCCACCCACCCGCCATGTGGAAAGGGTGAGGGGTCAGTGGTAAAACCAGACAGCACACTGCCTTTAGTCCCGTGTTGTATTTAATTGTTCAGGAATCTGCACTATGTGGTTTGTTCGCCTTCTTGTTTGTTTTTAAAGCTTTATTAGGAGCAATAAAGCAGTTGTGAATTGCATGGAGCAGAAATGTCTATCCCCAGTGACACCCCTGCCCCCACTCATCCCCCCACCGAAGTCCTGGCAGGGATGGGAATGTTCCACAGTCAGCCACCTGATTGGGGGCGGGCTGCACACCATGTCACACTGCCACTGCATTCATGAAGGCCTGCAATCTACCAAGTCCTTGTACAGGCCCTCTTAGCATCCATTTCACCCTCACACTCCCTGGGTGGGCAGCTGTGGCAGTATCACCCATTTGTGTGTCAAAAGTTGGGGACCCTCAGGAGAAGCAGCCGGCCTTGGGTACAAGGTGGGAGAAGTGGGTGGCAGGAGGTGCAGCAATGAGGCTGAGGGCAATAGAGACAAGAAAAGAAGAGAGGAAGACAGGGACACACTCTCAAAGAGAATGTGCCCAAACCCAGCCTTGGTGAGACGCCTGGTCACCTGCCACCCTCGGCCACCAGGTGGCAGGCCCTCACCATGGTGCCCAGGAGCAGCATCCAGAGGTGGCCTTGGGCAGAAATGGAGGGAAAGGGATGGGAAGGGGCTGAAGAGAACACACACCCCACATATCACACACATACACAACACACATCACACCACACATGACATACACATGCATCACTCACACAAACAACATGCCATCACAATATTCATCATACACAATACATACATCACACACAAAACACCACACACCACCTTCCACACACACAATACATACACACATATCACATACCACACACACAACATACACACATTACACAACCATACACATCACACTACAAACACCACACACACATAACCATATACACACCACACACATGACATACACACACCACACTCACACACCATGAGGCATGGTGTGTGAGTGTGGTGTGTGTATGTCATGCCTCACACCATTGTGGTATCTGCTAGCATTTCCTTTTTCAGCTTTTCTACCCTCTTTTCCTCCCTTTGTCTCTTCAGTATCAACAAATTCCAAACTTCTCTTCACCATCCCTTCCCAAACACTCCCTTGCCATGCCTTTCTCTCCCACCATCCTCTCCACAAATATCAGCATTTTTCTTCTCTCCACCATCCATTCCTCAGAAGTGAAAATAGAGCCTCCCACCAGCATGCCGAGAACCAATTTTAGCAGGTAATAATAACAAGAGTTTTACCGAAAGGTTGGTGAAGCTTGGGCGGCTCAACAAGGGTGAGCCACATATGTAGTTTACCTGTTGGAAACGGCTAAATGGCACTTCCCCCAAACCCGATTAGGATTGTCTGTTGCCAGACAGCTCAGGGCATTTTATTGCCTCCTGTTGGCCAAACACCTGAACAGCTGTAGGCTATTCCCTAAACTGACAATGCTTCTGTACCCTACCCTTTGATACCATACCCTACCCTTTGATACCTTACCCTTTGAAGTGTATGTCTCCACCTTGCCTTAGGACAAGTTGTATGAATAAAAGCAGGGTCCTGAGACAAGGAGGGAGTCTTCAGTCCCTTTAGCTGAAGCTCCTCTGACCCCCAATGCCTTTCAAAATTATCTTTCGTCCTTGGACTCCTTCTTAATCATCTACGCACAGCCCCTTTCTCCAGAGTGCTGAACCCTTTGTAAGGCTGGGAAAAGAACCCCAGCACCAGCAGCACATTTCTGCTGCGGGCGGGCCTCCTCGCCTGCTTTCTCACTGAGGGCTCTGCAGCCCTGCAGGGCAGATGCCAGTGCTGCCCCTTCACAAACAAGGAAGCGAGACTCCAGAGGTTTCCAGAGGTTGTGTTCTTGCCCATTCACAGCACTGGAGACCAGCTCTTCACACACCTGGGGTGACTTGCCCTGGGCCCCGAGTCCCTCAGCACCTGTCCTTCCCACAGCTGACACCCACCTTAGTCTCAGCCATTATCCCCTCTCCATCCCCACATGTGATGTCTGCCACTCAGGTCTCATCCTGGGGGAGATAGCTCCCCTGAGAAAGGCAGAAAAGAGTCAGGCTGCTTCTCCAGAAGTTTCTGCTTTCGGGGAAAGGGGCTCGTGGCCAGAGCTAAATTCCCTGGGGGTGTCAGGGGCAGAGAAGGCTGAGAACACCACTTGAAGATTAACAAATGGCTTCCTGTCTAAGTGTGTCCTGTGTGCTGTGACTCAGAACAGAGGCCTCAGAAGCAGGTTCCAGAGCACCTTGGCCACACAGCGGGGCAGCGGGAAGCCCTGGGCTGAGGCCTCTGCCAGCTGCAACCCTGGGGGCCTACTCCTCCTGCCCAGGCACCCACGGCACCTGCAGGGGCTCCTCTAGGGGACACTGAGGAGCAGTCATCCAAACTGAACATGCCCAGCCGGTGTGGCTCAGTGGTTGAGCGTCGACCTACGAACCAGGAGGTCATGATTTGATTCCCGGTCAGTGCACATACCTGGGTTTCAGACTCGGTCCTCAGTAGGGGGTGTGCAAGAGGCAGCCAATCAATGATGAGAGTGAATCATTGATGTTTCTTTCTCTCCCTCTCCCTTTCTCTCTGAAATCAGTAAAAACATTTTTTATTTTTTTTAACGATTGAACAGTAGAGACAAGGACAGGCATAAAATGGGGATAACAGTTACCTCAGACAATGCAGGTCTCGGGGTTCTGCCCCTCTTAGGCCAAACCCTGCTTTCCAGGAGCCCAGCACCCAGGGACCTCACGAACTCCCAACCCCGAGCCCCTTGCAGTGTGAGCCCACTTCAGGGTGGCTCTCAGGCCCGCGGATGCAGATGGCTGCTCCTTGGGGAGACCTCTCTCAGGCTCAGCCTCCAGCCCAAGATGTCAGGATGCCCCTTCTGGGTGAGCATTCACCCTGGGCACCACTCATCTCACCCTGATCCCCTGAGCCCCCGCCCCTCAGCCCCCTTCACCTTCCCAACCTTTCTCCTGCCCTCATCCTCCTACTTCCCCAGAATCTTAGCGTGTCCATTTGCCCATCTGAAAAACAGGATTGCAAATCCCACACAGTTGCTGCAATGACCAAATGAGGTGAAGCCGATGTTTCCAAACCGTTTTTTAGCTACAAGAATCCATTGTTTGTTCTTTTCTAGTCTTTTTCATTTTTGAAATGCATAGCGAAGCAGCACAGGTTTGCAGCTGAATCCTTTGTGAGACAGCAGGGTTCCCAAGGTCAAGAAGGTGGGCGAGATCTACAACCCTACTGTGTCACCTGCAGTGGGCACTCCTGAGAGTGTGAGAACCTCGGCGGAACGAGTGTCTAAAACGCTCCAATGGTCTTCCACACCCACTGGGCAAGGGCCAATTAGGTCGGAATCAGAATCCACCTGAGCTGAACACAACCCACAGATGATGGATAAGCAGGATGTGGTATATGTGGCATAGCCATGCAATATGATTCAGCCTGGAAAAGATAACCTGTCATGTGCAACCACAAGGGTGAGCCTCGAGGACATTCCACTTTGTGAAACGAGCCAGCCACAAAAAGGCAAATGCTGCATGTGAAGAGCATTAGGTCTGATCACATAATTGAGTCAACACCCCTCCCCTGGGAACTGACCTTTAGATCACTTCACAACTGACATTGCCTTTCCTTTAGACCACATTCCACCTGCTACGACCACATTCCACTTGCTAAGACCATTATCCTTTCCCTTCCAGCTCTGCCCAGAGAATGCTCTGCCCAGCAAAGGCCCGCCTGGAGCCCTTTAAAACCTCTGAGTCCCCATCCCTGAGTACTGGTGCCATTTGGGGGCTAAGCCCATCTGGTCTCCAGATGACCTAATACATTTATCATCCCTCACCACTTTTGACCTTGAGTATTCCTAACAAAGAGGTGCCTAGAGTAGTCAGGTTTATAGAGACAGAGGAGAATGGTGGTTGTCAGGGGCTGGGGGAGGCAGAAGGAGGAGTTGCTGTTTAATGGGGACAGGGTTCTGCAAGATGAAAAGGTGCTGGAGATCTTTGCATGACAATGTGGATATACTTAAGTTAACACCACTAACTGGACCCTTAAAGATGGCTACAATGATAAATTTGAGGTTGTGTGTTTCTTAAAAATTAAAGACTATCACCCAGCCAGTGTGGCTCAGCAGTTGAGTGTGGACCCAGGAACCAAGAAGTCATGAGTCTGATTCCTGGTCAGGGCCCAGTAGGGGCCGTGCTGGAGGCAGTTGATCGATAATGTTTCTCTCTCATCGATGTTTCTCTCTATCTCTCTCCCTTCCTCTCTCTCTAAAAAATCAATAAAAACATTTTTTTAAAAGTAAAGACTCTCTTGGGGGACTATGAGAGGGATGGGTTTGCAATCTGAGATGCTGCAGCCAGGAGCATCCCCCAGCCCCCTTCCCCAGTTTCACCCAGCTGGTTGCAGAAACTAGCTTAAAAAGGGAAAGGAAGTGGAGAAGAGCACCAGGGAGGAGGTGGGAAGGAGTTTGCTCAGTGAAGCTTGGGAAGATTTATAGTTAATGGTCTATTATGTATTGAAGGCCACTTTAAGCCTGAGCTGAACTCCTTAGGCACCTCAAACTGCAGGCACCAGCTCATTGCCAGATACACCCTCATCCCAATTCCCCATCCTGTACAGGCCGGGCACACAGACAGGGCTCCCCAAAACACAGAACCAGAGTTCTGCTGCTTCTGCTTCCCCCAGAAGCAGCATCTACTCAGGGAGATCCGGACTGCTGGCAGCAGTGACTGCCTGGCTTCTGCCCCTGCCCACCAGAAACTGGTCTCCTGAGGATGAGTATCCTCACCTGTGCTTTGGGCTAGCAAGTGTCCTGGCAAGAGCAGGGTGAACCTATGGCTAAGGCACGTGGCAAGGACATCTCTGAGCCCGTGGGTGAAGGGCCTGTGCAAGAATTTGAAGGGCAAGCCCATGAAGGCAGCCAGGGTATTGCCAACAACCTTGACTCCACCTCTTCAGAAGAAAATGACTCTGAGCGTGTGCTGTATGGCAGACATGTGCACCCTTAGCATCATATTCCTCACAACACCCCCAGAGGGTGGTCCTGATGCTCCCTCTCGCTGAAACGGAGACCAAGTCTCTAAGACATTGACAGAGAGTCAAGGGAAGATGGAGCAGGGACAGAAGTCAAGTCTGCCTCTGAGATCCTGAGCTGCACCCCCTCCTACTTCGCACTTGGGCAACCAGCCATGGAGGCCCAGGGTCAACACAGTGACCTCTCCAACCTGGCTTTCCTGGCCAGTGCAGGCTCAGCCCATGAGGGGCATCCTCCACAAGAGGCCACATGTGCTCCTGTGAGAGGGCCATGCCCACACTCCCCAACGCCTGCCCCAAGCACCTGCTCCCAACTCCCCAGTGTTGCCCAGAGGCCTACAGATACAAACCTTTCCCTGCCTCTCTAGCCTCAGCTCCTTCCCGCTCGCCCCCGCACCTCCCCCGCCCCCCGTCCCCGCCCAGGGAAAATTACCCCACGTCTGCACCCCTGTTGGCCTGTCTCTTCTCTCCAGCTGATTCCCTGCACCCTCCCTCTTTCCTTCTTTCCCCAGCTTCTACTCAGCAACCCAGAGATCCATCCTGTGGTCCTGCTCAGAATTTTACTACTCAGAACACATTTATCCTCCTTCCTCTCCCATTTTCACAGAAGAAAAATGCAAAACAAAACAGCACAACCGCCACCAACAGAAACAGATCATTCCTGGACCTGGGAGCAACCCCCAGGGGTGGGCAGGGGCGGGCGGACACATTCCTGGGCCGGGGCAGGGAGTCTCGGGTTATCTCGGAGCTGATTATATTTAGAAGTGGTTGCTTCACTTCAAAGGGGCTTTTAGGGCTCGCTGGGGGTTCTGGCGAGCAGAGCCTGTCTGTCCCCTGGGCAGACATAAACCTGTGAGAAGGAACAGAGCCAGAGGCCCCGCACGCACACACGCACACAGACCCCAAGCTTCCAGGACAGGTTTCAGAGCTGTTTACACTCACTCCTGTCCTCTCCTCTCTCCCCAGGGTGGCCTCTTTGGTGACAAAGGCAGAACTGCTGCCGAAGACAGGTGGTGGCTGGTGCTCAGGGAGCAGTGAGAACTCCCGGGGCACCCAGCCTACGTCCGCTCTCCCCTCCACCCCACCAAGTGTCTTGCCTCGTTTAGGGGCTCCCACACCTCCCCAAATGCAGGGCACAGAGCTGAGCATCCAACAGGGACACCCAGCATCCGCAGTCCTTCTCACAGCACCCTGGGACCTGGGCTGGGCCAATTATCTAGAATAAATTAGGCAATACAGTCATGGATGCCTCTACTGAGCACTTCCACAAGGATGTTACACACATATTCCTCCTTGGAGTCTCCTAACTACTGTGAGATGGGTGACATGGGTGTGTTATACCCATTTAAAAATGAGCAAAGGGATGAGGGCATGCGACAGGGGATAGGGGAGGCTGGGGGAAGGTCAGTGGGGGGGGGGGGGAAGGAGATATATGCACTACTATATTTAATACTTCAAACAATAAAAAAATTAAAATTAAAAAATAAAATAAAATAAAAGCATAAAAAAATAAAATAAAAATGAGCAAAGTGTCTCCACATCACTAATAAGAGAGAAATGCCAATCAAAGCCACGAGGAGGTACCACCTCACATCTGTTAGCACGGCTACTATTAAAAACAAACAAACAAAATAAGTATTGGCAAGGATGTGGAGACATTGGAACCCTTGGCATCATTTGTGGAAATGTGAAAGGGTGCAACTGTTATGGGGACACCTCAAAAAACTAAAAATAGAATTACCATATAGTCCAGCAATCCCACTTCTGCATACACACCCAGAAGAATTGAAAGCAGGGTCCAGAAGAGATATTTGTACACCATGTTCATAGCAGCAATGTTTGCAATAGCCAAAAGGTAGAAGCACCCCAAGAGGCCACCAACAGATGAGTGGATAAACAAAATGTGGCCCATACAGATAATCTAACATTGTTCCGCCATAAAAGGAAACTCTGACACGTGTTACAGCATGGATCAACTTAGGACATTAGGCCAGGTGACACAAGCCAGTCACAAAAAGGAATTCTGATGATGTGTGAGCCCGTGTATACGAAGTACCTAGCTACAGTAGTCAAATTCACAGAAACAGAAAGTAGTTGTGGTTGCCAGAGGCGGGGAGCAGGGAGGAGGAAATGGGGAGTGATTGTTTAATAGGTGCGGAGTTTCAGTTTTGCAAGATGAAAAAGTTCTGGAAGTTGGCTGCACCACAATGTGCTCTGTACTTAGAAGCATGGATTTACTTAGCACAACTGAAGTGTACACGTCGAATGGTTCAAGTGGTGAATGTTATGCTATGTGTATTGTATGGCAACATTTTTTAAATGAGGAAAGGGAAGAATTCAGAATTAAGAAACTCTCCCAAAGTTCAGAACTGAGATCTGAGCTCACATCTACCTGGGGCCAAAGCTTGTGCTTTGAAGCATCCAACCTGTCTTCCTCCCTCCCTCTGCCCAAGGCTCTCTGTAGAGTTGGCCACACTCTCTTGGTAACCACAGCACCCTTGTCCCAAGTGACACCCCAGCTCATGGTACAGTCAGGGTCAGGGCCTGTGCACCATGTCTGGGCTGAGCACCTGTGCTCCAGGCCCCGGGCTAGGCACTAGGACACAGTGATGAAAAGGACAGTCCCTGTCTCCATGCACTTACATTCTAGTGAGGTGAGCCGAATAATCTATAATAATAAAGGGTAATATGCTAATTAGACCGGATGTCTTCCAGATGTCCTTCCTGACGAAGCTGGGGCCCAGGGGAAACCAGCCTAGGTTCCAGGTGCCAGAGGGAAGCTGGTGCTGGCAGTGAGGGGAAGGAAGGCCTACTGTTCCACGAATTTTCATGCATTGGGCTTCTAGTAGGTCCATAAATAAATATCTGGGAAAATTATAGATAGGGAGAAGAACTGGGAAGAAAATAAACCCTGAATGTGGAGGAAAATACTGAAGGGCAGGCGGAAAGTACAGGTGCTTTAGCTAGACTTGTCAGGGAAGGACCGTCAGAGGAGGGGACATCATAGTTGGATCCCCCAGATTGACTTGGGGGCGGGGGGTACTCCAACCAGAAGGTACAGTTCATACTTGAGTCAGGAATAAGCTTCTAAGTTGGATGGCCAGAGTGGCTGGCACAGGGTCAGAGAGGAGAGAGATGAGGATGGGGTGGGGGGGGGGGGGGAGTGGACTGGGGTAGCTGCACAGCTTGGATTACCTAAGGCCAGAGGGAAGCCATGGAGGACTGCAAGTAGGAGGTGACATGATTCAATTTTTGCTTTAGGGTGTGCGGGGTTTTCTACGTGAACTTGACCTTTCCCTGATGTGTCATCAAACTGCTCTGGTCAGTGGCGGTCAGGGCTCAGACCAGGACCTTTCAGAGGGAGGTCGGTGACCCACACTCTGCACAGGATCTTCTGCACATCAGCTCACAGGGACAGATGCCCTAACTTTCCACAGGGCTACCCTGGGGAAGAAGAGGGGCTGGGACACAGCATCACCACCAGAGTCACTGAGACATGCTCGGAGCCAGCTCCTGGGGCTGGGGTCCTGGTTGGTCTGCTCTGAGCCCCACCTTCCTCCAACCCTAACATGGAGTCAGTGCGATGAGCTCCTCAGATGGCTCATCCCTCATGGCTATGATTTAGGGAAGCATGTGGGTATTCATTTCCCTGAGTTACAAGCTGTTCTTTCTCTGTAATGGACAGTATTTTTAGCACCGTCAGCTCAGCCTCAGGAGAGGCAAGAGCTGTTTACACATGAGACAGCTGAGGTGCAGAGATGAAGTTGCTCATGACTGACAGAACCACAACAAGAGCCCAGGTATCACACTCCCCGGAGGTGTCAGCCTGGCCCCCTGTGAAACCAGGTGAAGACACGTGGTTATTACACCTGCTGTCACCCAAGGCCCATTGGGACCTCTGAACTCTATCCGCTTACGCCTGACACAACACCTCTCTCCATCGGCCGCAAGTATCAGATCTCAATGGTAAGGATCAATGTTTTCCTTGACCACCGTGATGGTTTATATAAAACTGACCTGATTTCAGTTTGGGAAAGGGCGTGGACCAAGCTCCCTTTGTTCTTAAACTCTGGGCTAATCAGTTGCTCTTCTCTGAGCTCAGTGACCCCATCTGGGCTTGTCTCTCTCTGAGCCCGAGTTGGGGTATAGAAGGCTCATTTTGCAGCCACTGATCTTCTCACCCTATATTGGGTTGTAACCCTCACTCCTCTGCTGATGGAGCCTAGAACCCCACCCCTAGCCTTCATCTCCTGTTCAGGGAAGGTCCCACCGACACCCCAAGCATAGTTTGACTGACATGAAGGAATTATTTCCTTCCCCAAACTGGCTCTTCCTCCTGTGTTCCCTATCTTTCTTGAAAGCCACACCAGATGGCAGCCAGGCATCCATCACCTTTGACTTCTCCCATGCTCACTTCCCATAAGAGGTCATAAGATGTTATCTGTTCAACTTTCAACATCTCTCACCTATATCGGATCCCCCCCACCCCCCACCCATCCCCCCTCCAACCCCCACCCAAAACCCTCACTCAGGTTTTCCTCATCTGGTGCCTAAATGATCACAGCATTTCTCGAATGGCAACCTGAACTTCTAAGCCCTCTCCCAATACATACCACCAGAGGTATTTTCCTAGAACATAAATCTGATCATGTTGCTCTCCTGCTCCCAAATCTCTCATGGTTGCCCATAGCCCTCAACCTTGCTAACCTGACTTCTACCACCTTGCAGTGTCTGCTCTTACGACACTCCAAAAGCACCCTGGTCTTCAAGCAAGTCCACAGTAGTCATTCCTGAAACATGCCACACGCTTCTCTGTACACTGTACCTCTGCCTAGAACATTCTTCCATTCTTTTCCCAATAGGCAGAATCTAGGCTTAATTCAAGGGCCACCTCCTCAGAGGTGCTTTCCCTGATCCTCCCATGCCCATTCCGAGGTGGTTCCTCTTTCCTCTGGACTCATCACATTGTCGCTGCCTTTAAGCAGACTCTGTATGGTCACTCTGTGGTGGCCTGCTCCACCTGACTGGAGCTTCTTCTTTTTTTAAAATAGATTTTTATTGATTTCAGAGAGGAAGGGAGAGGGAGAGAGAGAAACATCAATGATGAGAGAGAATCATTGATTGGCTGCCTCCTGTATGCCCCCAACCAGGGATCGAGCCCACAACCTGGGCATGTGCTCTTGACCAGAATCAAACCCGAGACCCTTCAGTCCACAGGCCAATGCTCTATCCACTGAGCCAAACTGACTAGGGCCTACCTGGAGCTTCTTAATAAGCAGGTCCTGCCTCTATCCTCTGCAGCTCTCTGTGTTGAACATCTGATGTTCAAACATTGACAGAATTAGATTCATTCATTCATGAATGCAGCCAATAAATATTCCTTTAAACCTTGCTATATGCAAAACATAGTTTTAGATATTTGGGGGTGGGGCACAAGGATGCTTGACGGGAATCTACTAGGGAGCTAAAATGTGTACATTCATACCTGTGCTAACCAACCCTATGTGAGAATGGCCACGTGAATGTGTCACAGAGCACAGGGGCTCCCTGGGGGAAAATGTCCCAGCACAGTTGCTGCCTTTACCCTAACAATCCAAGTGGCCCACTGGGACCCTGGCTGGGAAGGGGATGACTGCTATGGCTAAATTCCAGGCTTCATCTTCTGTTCAGTTCTTTGCGCACCGCACTAGGAGCCTCAGAGTCATCTCAGTTCCCACCATCCTTCAAGGTCCCAGATGCCATGACCTTCGTGCAGTCCTCCCTGCCTGCCCCAGGCCACAGGAACTTTCAGTCCCTCCCCCAAACTCCTACGCACTCGCTCCTCTGCCTGTGGACAGTTCTGCTCCATTGGTTATTTTCTATCTACAGGTCCTGCTATTTGTATCCGTCAGTGTCCCAGCAGGAAACAAAGAGCACACTCTAACCAGGATCCCTGTAGGAGAGTTTTTAATGTAAAGAGTCTATTTACAAAGGTGTGGCTAGGGTAGAGAGGAACCAGAAGAGCTGGTAACAGGACACCTGTCACACCCTGGGACTGAGGGGTGAGAGGAAACACATCTCTGGACAGGTAGTGACTTTGCATCAACAGGCTCCCCAGGGAGGGACCTGCAGGAATAAATCCCCATGAGTCACCTATGGGTCTCCTACCCAAGCTTCCCCATAGCCAAACCCAACTGGTAACCAGAGAGCGAGGAAGGCCTTAATGTTTCTCTCTGGAGGGCAGAGAGACTGAGTGGGTGGGTCTACAAGGCAAACAGCTGATACCAGCACGCTCTCCAAACAGAACTCGTGTCTCCCTGGGCCTGGCACTCCGACTGGCTCGTGGTGTGCCCATGGATCATGGCGTTCTCCTTTAATTGACTAAAGTAACGATGCTGCTTCTCACGTTTGCTCTAGGTCCCCATAGGGGACAGAGCCATTCAAATCAAAGGAGACCTGCAGACGGGGGGCGGGGGGGGGGGTGGGAGGGGGGGGAAGCCTGGGACTCTGGAGAGAGACAGCCTGAGCCAGGAGCCAGTTTGTGACGTTCGGCAAGTTACACAACATCTCTGCGCTCCAATTACTTAGCCAGCAAAAAAAAAAGTCTTTCAGAAGATTGTGCTGAGGACAAAGAGGCAATTTATACAAAGCATTTAAGACAGTGCCAGCCACGTGATGCTCAGTAAACATAGTAAATTGTTGGTGGTGCTTAATCAACCTCTCCTGAACCCTCTGGAAGAGTGGGGTGAGTAGGCCTGGCCCTCATGGGATCCCACAGGCAGAGCTGGCTTTCCCAACCAGCACCCCAAGCTCTTTTCCCACCTTCCCCTCATCGTCCCACTTCCATAGCTCCTGTCAGTCCCTATACTGCACCTTTAGGGCCTGAACAGATGACCAGGAACTGGAGCTGCTTCCTACAAATGCCAAGGCTGACTCAGACCCAGAGCTGATCTACAGGGGCCGTGTGCCCAATGCCAAGACCCAGTGCCGGCGGTGCTCATGCACAAGAATTGAGAGCCTTCATCCCCCAACTCACACACACTCTGGGCCTTCTCCAGGCTGCTCATCACCTGCTAGGGACCACGAGGCCTGGCATTCCCTTCTAGGGGTGGGTGCTTCCCTTTCCAGGAGAAAGCACATTGCCTGCCCTGTATGCGTCTAGAGAGGAGGCTAGGGAAAGGGGCCCCCGGAATTCCAGGGCTCCCTCCCAACACCCTTTGACATCACTCCCCGAGTTGTACCAGGAACAGGGGAGCCCATCAGTCTGCTTGAATTTTCTTTAAACAACAGAGTCCTGGACAGGAGGCAGCTCCGGCACAGCCCCCACTTGAGAGCTCGAAAGGGGTGTGGGGCTTTGCCCTTCATCATCATGTCAGCCAAGCGAGAGCCTGACCTCATCAGCACCATAATCAGGGCCCTGGGAAGGAGGGGGTGATGGACTGCTTTCTCTGCAGCAAGTCAATTAGTAAGGAAGCTAAAAGGGCCATTGTGTTATTCCACTTATGAGAGGAATGTGACCTGGGGCCTTGGTTCCAGGTACCTGCTCTCAGCGCTCTGGTGTTGCTGCTGTGATAAGGAAGGCTCTGGGGGAGTAGGATCTGTCTGGTCTCCTGCGAGTGCTTATGCAGAATGGCCTGCAGGACTCACAGCAAGGAAACTGGTCAACAGGTTCATCTGAGGCTCTTCCCAAACCCTCTGCTGTTCGCCCACAACCCCAAGCTGCCCTACAGGGGTCAGGCCTCTGTGGCACACCCCCCTCCCCTTCTCTGTTCTGCATCCTATTCTCTGCCTCTAAGATGTGGCCAAGCTGATCTTATTGCTAGCCTATGTAGATGTGGCCATGTCAGGCATGAGGTTGGCATGGACAAGCTACCTTAAATTGGCATCAGGTCTCATGCCAACATCATTACAAAAGCCCAGGATTGGGCAGATGCTTGAGGGCACCTAAGAAAGAACATTTTCACAACTAGCTGATGCCCCAAAATTTCAGCCTTAGACATCCACTCCTTTAACTTTATCTTCAGGAGTTCTCTGCACTAGGAGAGAGGAGTGACCTTCAGTTGGCCACATGTTCATTCCAATGGCATGTTTCCAGAGACTATGGCCTTGCCCTTGTCTAGAGCTCTGGCACAGAGTAGTTCATGGCCCGCTTGAGATGCCGCTGTAGGCTGGCCCCTTGATTCAGACCAAATGGTTCAGTGGAAAGAGCAGTAGCCCAAGGATCAGCAGCTGTGGGCCATAGGCAGTATGAGCTGGAAAAGGTCACTTTCTCCCTCTGGGTCTCCGTTTCCCAACTCTAAAATAAGGCGGGTGAGTGGTCTCCAGGCTTCCTCCCAGCTCCATTGCTCGGCTGTGCAGGGGCCTGATCCTCCAGGATAAGGAAGAGGCCTGGCCCACAGGCCCTGTGGCTGGCAGGCTGAGGCAGCTCCCTTGAACATTCCAGTTTAAAGAATCCCATGCTTGCCTCCAGGCTTCTCCCCTAATTCTTCCCTCCAGTCCTTAGGCTCCCACCTCCAGCTCAGGGTTCCATTTCTCCTCTGCACTACATAGATTTGGCCCTCATCCACACCAAATGGTCTTCCAGCCTTCTGGATTCATAGAGAAGCAAGGTCTGTCCTTTCACTTGACGTTGGACCTGACCTTTCTAGGAGCCACCTCTAACCCCCGTGCAGAGCCGACCCTGAGCCTCGTCCCAGATCTGGACATCCAGAGCCACGGCTGGCCCCTCCCCTCAGCTCTGCTCTCCTGCCTTTTCTCCAGCATCTGCTCCTGGGCCCCCTGAAACCCTCCTCATGCTCTGTGTGCCTCATCTCCAGCACCTCAGAACCCATGCCTGGGGGTGTAAGACCATCACCAATGCTGGGTGGGAGCTTCACACCCTGCATGCTCCTTAGTGATCACCAGCTTCCCTTCTGGTAGTTCAAGACCACATTAGTCAGGACAAGGGCCAAGTCCAAATGATATGAAGTTTATTTTTCATTCTGTTCAACAACTGTGACAGCATTTGGGTCCCCATCCCAGACTCACATCAGCTCCTGACTTATAGGAGAGACCAATGCCAACTCAAAGCCACTCTAAACTCCCTAAAGGAAATGTCTCCTCAAGAGTACTGGGCAGAAGATCATCAAAGCACCCCTCCAGAGGCCACTGCCATCAACCTCATACCCCGAGAGTAGCCACGACAGAGAAAACAAGTGAAAGCCAACATTTAACATTTCTCAAGCACATGTGGCCCTGGCCCTCAGCACACTTTCAACTGTAACCACTTTGGCAAAAGAGAGACCAGAGGGTGCTTTTTCTTAAATTACTAGAGGCCCTGTGCACAAATTCGTGCATGGGTGGGGTCCTGCTGGCCCACCCTGATGTGGGCCGATTGGGCCAGGCTGGCTGTGGGGAGGGGATGGGGGTGGTTGGACAGATGGCCCCACCCCCTGGTCAAACTCCCAGTGGAGGGGACAATTAGCATATTAGCCTTTTATTATATAGGATGCTGAGTTATGAATCACTGGCAAAAGCACAAAATCATAACTGTTTTCTGTTGGTGACATACCTACACACACGGTGATTTTAGGGGGGTGCACACCTGCACACACCATGTTGGGGGAAGCACACCTGCAAAACATGTCTGGGTTGATGTCCTATCCCTTTACCAAATACGGAGTGGTGGGAGGAGGCCTGAGCAAGGCGGCTGATGTCTGTGAGTTCCTCTTCCAAGTTCAAGGACTGGGGGCAGACAGTCAGATGATTGTGTAAGGGTGGTTGGTGGTGGGGGGAGAGGGAAGGGGAAAGGGAATGAAAAATTCCATCCTATCCTCCATTCCCTCTTCCATGCAGTGGCTCACCCAAGTAATCAGTGGTCGGCAAACTGTGGCTCGCGAGCCACATGCAGCTCTTTGGCCCCTTGAGTTTTTAGCAAAGGCCAGCTTAGGAGTACCCTAATTAAGTTAATAACAATGTACCTACCTATATAGTTTAAGTTTAAAAAATTTGGCTCCCAAAAGAAATTTCAATCGTTGTACTGTTGATATTTGGCTCTGTTGACAAATGAGTTTGCTGACCACTGCAAGTAATCAATACTCTGACGGGAAGTTCCAGAAAGCTACATAAACTGGTACTGAAAGTTTTATATAAAATCATAAAGTCTGTCCACTGTGGGATATTAAGAGCAAAATGGAATTTGGAGGCAAAATCCCTGATTGTAAGAGTGACATCAGGCAGAATGATCACCTACAAATCAGAATGCGCTTTGTCAGGGACACAGCCCTAGGCCACTGTGGCATTTCCTGTGCCCCCTTAGACACCAGTGACCTCCCACCCATGCAGTGAGAAGTTCCCTCTTCCATCCATCTGCCAACAGCCCCTGGTCAGGCCCCATAGTCAGACATGGGAGGAGACATTTTTTAATTTTGCTGCTTTTCTGTCTTTGTTCTTCCCTGTGCCTGCCTCATTATCTTGAGATGTCTTTAATATCTGAGCAGGCTGGAACGTTCCTCCTCCCCTTCTCCCACGCGGTTTCTGCCATCCCAGCAAGCAGGAGGCTGCCGGAGGAGGAGCGAGCTGGCCTGAGGGTCTCCTGCTGGGGCAGCTGGCGCGCAGCCCCGGGCAGGCACTGGGAAGAGGGTCCTGCAGCCTCCACAAAACCCATCATCCACAGGAAATGGGACTTTTTAAAAATATGTTTCTATTGACTTTAGAGAGAGAGAAAGGGAGGGAGAGAGAGGAAAGGAGGGAGAGAGAGGAAAGGAGGGAGAGAGACAAAAACACCAATACAAGAGAGAATCATCGATCAGCTGCCTCCCACACGCACCCCAACCAGGGATTAAGCCTGCAACCTGGGCAGGTGCCCTGATCAGGAATCGAACCAGCAACCTTTCAGTGCACAGGACACCACCCAACCAACTGAGCCACTTTGGCCAGGGCAGGAAATGGGATTTTAGTAGAAATGAAAGTCATCTGTTCCACCCTGTGTGCGTGTGTGTGTGTGTGTGTGTGTGTGTGTGTGTGTGTGTGTACACACACTCACTTGCGCACCCCTGAATTCAGCACCAGCAATGCCGGAGTCATCATGTCTCACGAGTTGTTAGGTGAGGGGAGATTTGAGGGGGAGGGTGGCATTCTAGGTTGGAACATGCCAAATCAGGTGTTTTCCTACAACTCAGTATGATGCTAGGAACACACCCGCACGGACAGGATATTACTTATATGAACAGTGAGTCCCCAGCTGGTCAACATTCAAGTGATAATTATAGAACATTCCAGATGTCCTAAATGATTCCCAAACCATTAGGTTTCCTGTCAGTCCAGGTGGGAGGAAGGGAAGTTGGCATCGTCAGATCCAGATGGAGCCCTGTGCTGGGATGGGGGCACCAGGCAGACGCCGGTCCCCAGCCCCAGGGGCTCCCACACTTTCAGCAGAGCCACCACCATGCACAGCAGCTGCCAGCGGGGCTTTAACAAACCAGACTCTGTAAGGGGAACAACTAGGGGTGGGGGGCATCCCAGAAGTGGTGGCACTGAGCCAAGCCTTAAGCTCTAAATGGTGTCTGGGTTACCTTCCACAGCCAGGCGCCTGGTGCAAGCCCCGGGTATGGGTGTAAGCCAGGGTATGACAGATCCGTTTGGGAGCAGCTGGAGCATAGCTGCTTGGGAGTGGGTGGGGCTAGAGAAGCAAGCAGGACCAGGGCACGGAGCACTTGAATGCTGTGATGAGAGCTTGGGTCTCATTTGCTGTAGGAAAAGAGTTTCCAGAAAAGGTTTCCTAGTAAGTCACACACCCCAGAGGCTGGCTGCCTGGGTTCAAGTGCCAGCTCGGCCGCTTTCTAGCTGCGTGGCCTTGAGACAGATGCCTTACCTCTCTGTGCCTCAGTTTTCTCATCTGTTGAATGGGATAATGTATCTCATTACTTATAAGAAACATAATTTTCTCCACACCTAAAATCATCTTAGAACCATCAGCGAGGTAGCAATACTAATGCAGTTGTCATCAGTTATGCATGCGTCGGTCATTCAGAAGAAAACCCAAGCTTCTAAGAAACACTACATCGCTTTTAATGCCACTGAAAATATAGTGTGGGGGAAACACAGATAAGGCTGATAACTCTGAGCTTCAAAACAATTCAGAAGGGCAGCACTCTGAAGGGTAGGACACTGTAAGACTACCTAGACTGATTGACTTCATGTATGAAGTCCTTCAGTGTGCACCAGATAAATATACAATTTTGAAAATCCATGTCTAAACAAGTCTAAAAGAGCTCGTTCATTAAATATAAACTAAAACCTCTGTGTGATAAGGAAGCATTGGGTCATAATTTTTCTTCTTAGTGCTACAGAAATAAGGTGCAACTTACAATTGGTGACATCTTCAAGTCCATGAGATATGGTTATAATCTTACATACCTCATGAGATTGTGAGGAGGATAAAATGAGTTAATATTTATAAAGCACTTATGGTGTCTGGCACATGCTGTCCAATCATCTGCTTTGTGCTTTAGAAATGTTCCTGGCGGGGCTGTGCATTAAAAGAGGACACTGTGCCGTGGTCTGGGAGAGAGAAGGTGAGAGCCCATGTTAATCACGGCCATGTGACAGACAGGAGTGGTGGGCAGACGGGAGAGAGTTTTGGAGGTGGGTCTATATGGGGAAGAGGGAGGAGCTAGAATCAACACCAGCGTTTCTAGTGGGGCCACAGAAGCTTTCACCTGAGGTGGGGAATCCAGAGAAGCAGGTGTGGGGAAGGAAAGAATGAGTTTAGTGTGGGACATCAGGTGGAAGTATTTGGCAAGAAGCTTCCGGAAATTAAGGTCCAGTGCTCAACAGACAAATCCAAACCTGTGGGAAGAATGAAGGCAGCAAGACAGAGGAGAGGGAAGGAGAGAGGAAGGACGGAGGAAGGAAGGTGGGAAGTAGGAAGGGAGATGGACCCGTTCCTGCCCACCACACATTGCACACGTCGCTATTGGAACCCCACCCCCTTCTCTTTAACGCGTCAGCTGTTTGTGTGGTTGTTAGTCTCTCCCACTAAACAGTGAGCTGAGGGCAGGGACCAGGTTCCCTCATATGTGTAACTGGGTGCCGAGCCAGAACCCAGCACATACTGAACTACTCCATGCACATTTGTGAGTCCCGCACTCTTCAAGGGTAGAAGTTTTGAAGCCCTGTCTTCCGGTTCATTTGCTCTTCACTCTGCTCCCTCAATCTGTCGTTGGTGACTACAAAACAAAACAATTGGAACCAAATGGGTTAGGAGGAAAAATACAGGCCTCTGGCCAGCATCGATTCTCAACTGGATTGGAGGGTGGGGGAGGCCATAAGAGAGAGGACAACACAAGATGAGATCAATGAGCACAGAAGATGAGAGGAGAGAGAAATAAGAACATCCCAGGGTTCCATCAGGTCTGCCCTGAGTCCAATAGCTGTCCCCTCCTGTGACCTAGAGTCCCCCCCACCAGGAAACCCCACCCCATCAACTTTCCCAGTTCAAGTTCATCACAGCCCCAGGTGGTGTCTGAAGGGATGAGGGGGGAAGCACGATCTTGATCCCAGCAGCTTAGTTGCAGGGCCCTTGACCCTTATGACTGATGGAGAGTCCAGCCCCTCACCTCAATGGGTGGGCCCGTTTTCTTATCTGCTCTCTGAGGAGTGGCTGGGGGTGAAGGCCAGCTCCTTCCTGACTGGCCTCTGACTCTCTCTGCCCTCTCCTCTGCCTCCCGCAGCCCAGGGAGAGCTGGCTGTCTAACAGGAATGTGCCTTCATGGTGCTCGGCCCCTGTTGTTAGGGACTTGCCGTCTCCCCACCCACTGTGTCTCTATTTCTTTTGTAGCCACCACCCTCCTCCATGCTCTGCTCTGCCCTGTACCACACAGCAGCTCTCCATCATCAGGGTCACACCTCTGACCTTTCCTGATGCTCCTGTGGTCACGTCATTGTTTTGGGTGAGTCACTGTCCAGCTGGAGGAGAAAGTCCGAAAGGGAAGTTTGGAAACACCCCCTGGGACACACCTTCTGCCAAAACGGCCTTTCTGAAGAGCCCTGTTCTCAGGGTCCAATCCAGTCCTACCCTGCCTGCCCCCAGGCTCAGGTTGAGAAAATGGACAGAGAAGGGGCAGCCTCCAGCCAGCCAGGGGTGGGGGGTAGGGGGAAAGGGTACTCAGCCCTGCACCCCGAGGGGCAAAGGAGCACACCCTGGATGAGATGGAGCACCTCCCTGCTCCACACCCCCACACTGCCCATGGATACCCTGGGAACCGGGCTCTGGCTTTGGTCATTACTACCCTCTCCTGACCCAGGCCCATCATAGGAATGCTGGGTCTCCCAGCCGGTGCCCTCGCCTGCCTGGCCTGGGTTTCAGGGGTGCTCCACCTAGCATAGAACTGGGAGACTTCCCCAGACCCCATGGTGTGTTCCCCTGCCCTCCTCTGCTCTTGCTTTGGCGGCTGCTGGGAGGACACAAAGTCACCTCACTTCATCAGAGCTGGAGCGGGGGACGCTGAAAAGGGGGGGGGGGGGGGGGTGGATTCCGGCAGCCACTGGGAGTCCACAGAAAGTCGGTCTGAGAAGCACGGGGTTGCACCTGGAAGATGCTGGCCGCCGGGGCGATGATCATCCCCAGAGCCTGAGGGGCTTTATAAGGAGACCCTGGATCAGAATTTGAGTTGGGCCAGGCAGGGGGAGGGGTGTTCACAGGAGGAGGAGTAGAGAATCCCACAGAGAGCTACCGAAAGCCCAGTGTATCACGAGGGGATCTGAGGAATGGAAACCCCCAAAGGCCCTGAGATGTGTGCAAGAAGAGGTCCCCAGAGGGCAAAGCTGGCTAGCCGGCCCAGCGCCAGGTATTCAGAGTGAAAACCTGGGGAAGACCCAGCAGCAGCGAGAGAAAACCAGTACGGACTGGGGATGGCTTTGCCTGGGTGAGTAGGGGCAGAGGGGTAGGCCTTGTGGTTTTAGCTCAGGGAGACAAATAGTGGGGAAAGTTGCTGTTTTATCTACTTTCTGCCTTGTGCTTGGTTTACCCATTTGTCAAAGCTCCTGCTTCGCCCAGCGCTCTGGACAGTCGACCGAATGGTGTATCAAGTGCACACTCCCTGCAGGCAGAGAACACCTTCGTCCGCCCTTGTTCCAGCATGTGATGCCTTGAGAGGTGTAAAGACCCATCGGAACAGCAGTGAGCCAGCAGCCACCCCCACAACTCCCAGCTGGGTTTGCACCCACACAGTTGCCCAGTCCCAGCAAATGCTCGTTGCTCTGAAATGACTTGAGTGAGCACCAAGTTACTGAAGGAAAAATATCAGTCACTTTTGTCAAACAATGAGTTTGACTTGGGGACTGAGGTGACCTCTTCTCCCCATATTGGGGTCTTAACGAGGTCTCCTGGCTGGGTGAAGGGCACTGCCCGGCTGCCTGCTATGTTCTGGGTCTTGGCCAGCTGGACTTAACCCAGGGCTGGCCCGAGGGGAGCAGCTGGGCCCTGCTGTGTTGTCAGAACTCCAATTTGCCTCTGGCATCAGCAAATAGCACCAGAGAGTGTCATCACAAGCCAGGGACAAAATAAATAAATAAGAGGAAACCAATGACAGCTGCCAGCCATCACCCTCATTTAAAAAAACACACAGTCCACCATGGTCAGCTTTCTGCTGTCCCTGATGCCTCTACACACACGCATGCACGCATGCACGCAAGCACGTACTAACAGGCCACAGCCAGGAGAGAGCTCCTCCGTCTCAGGGTGGCCCCCGCTCTGAGCTCCCATCACCTTCTCCCCCTTCACCAACCTGCGTGTCCTTCATGTCCCTTCTGGAACCTGCCAAGCTGGGTCTCTCTACCTTGGGGCTTCCAACATGCTATTGTCAATGGCTAGACAACTCTCCTGTCAAATCCTTGACCCACCCTCAGTCACTCCACCAAATACAGCTCAAAGATCACCCACTTCGACCCCGGCTGGTATGGCTGAATGTTGACCCAGGAAACAAGAGGTTTTTGGTTCGGTTCCCAGGACAGGGCCTATGCTGGGGTTGCAAGCTCAATCCCCAGTGGGCATGCAGGAAGCAGCTAATCAATGATGTTTCTCTCTCATTGATGTTTCTATCTCTCTCCATGTACCTCTTCCTTCCTCTCTCTCTATCAAAATCAATAAAAACATATTTAAAAAAAAATCACCCCCTTCCAAAGGCCTTCCCCACACACTCTGACACAGCACCCATGCAGCCCATCTCTATCTAACCCTTCAACCATTTCCAGTTCCTTCAAAGTACTCATCTCTTTGTGAAGTTATGTTATATTCTTATGTTTTGCTGATGTGTGATGGGTTCTCCCTCCATCCCTTTCCCACCCCCATCCCCACGCCCCACCTCCCCGCCCTAGCCATGCACATTCACACACCCCGAGCACAGGGTCTTCCAAGCTGCTTGAACAGTGCCTGGTACCTAGTAAGGCTTCAATGTAGATGTTTACTAAATGGATGAGTGTTACTCCTTTCATGCCAAGATGACCCACCTGGCTTCCCATCAGGACTTTTGAGTTGCTGTGTCCAGTAAAGGGCGAGGTGGGGACAGTTCCTATTTCTTCTTGTCACAAGGCCGCCTCCAGTTGGCAGCACAGGAATGAACATTCCCCTCGTTTCCTTGTGCCAGGCCCTCTGCTAGGCTCTCTGCATGAACTACATCACTTATTCCTTCGGGTAATATGCTTTCAGCACTCTTTCCGCATTTAACAGGTAAGAAAGCCAGGGCTCGGAGAAGGAACTTTGTTCACCAACTCATTAAGTTCACCTATAACAGAGCCTGGACTTAAACTCAGACCTGTTTGAGCTTTTTCCTGGGACTACACCAAAGTGATTGCCATATGATCCAGCAGCTCCACTCTGGTGTTTATCCAGATAAAACAAAAAGCCGACTCCAAAAGCCATCTGCATCCCCCATGTGCACTGCAGCATTACCTACAACAGCCAAGACATGGAAACAACTTAAGTGTTCATCGATGGATGAATAGATAAAGAAAATGTGGTATAACGATGGAGTATTATTCAGCCATAATAAATAAAAGGGGGGGGGGCTGGCTAATGTGGCTCAGTGGTTGAATGTCAACCCATGAACCAGGAGGTCACATTTTGATTCCTGGGCAGGGCACATCCCCAGTTTGTGGGCTCAACCCCAGTAGGGGGCATGCAGGAGGCAGTCAATAGATGATTCTCCCTCATCATTGATGTTTCTATCTCTCTCTCCCTCTCCCTTCCTCTCTGAAATTTAAAAAAAAACCAAAACCTATATTTAAAAAAATAAACAAGCTCACAGATACAAAGACTAGATTAGGGGCTGCCAGGAGTGGAGGCATGTCAGGGTTATGGAAATGCATGAAGGAGATCAAAAAGTACAATCTTCCCATTATAAAACATAAGACATGGGGCTGTAATAACATACTGCATGGCAACTATCCTATTTAATAAAGAGGGAATATGCTAATTGACTATCCCACCCTCAAAGATGGCAGCGCCCACAGTCAATGAGGGAATATGCTAATTGACTGCCATGTCCTCAAAGATGGTGGCACCCAGTCCCCTCAGACCCCCAGCCACCCAGGGCCAGCCCAAGGCACAGACAAGCCCCTGATCACCAGGTCGCCTCCTGCTCCTGAGGGCTCCCGGACTGTGAGAGGGGGCAGGCCAGGCTGAGGGACCCTCCCCCCCTCCAGTGCATGAGTTTTCATGCACCGGGCCTCTAGTAGTTAATACTGTATTGCATATTTGAAAGCTGCTAAGAGGGTAAGTCTTAAAAGTTCTCATCACAAGAAAATAGATTTGTAACTATGTATGGTGACAGATATTAACTAGACTTACTGTGGTGATAATTTTGCAATGTATACAAATATCAAATCGTTATGTTATGCACCTGAAACAAATATAATACCCTACGTCTATTATACCCCAATTTAAAAGAAACAAAAACCTAGAGCAATTGCCTCATTCCTCCTAAAACTTCCTCTCCCCTCATTCTGCATCAGGGGCCAGCCTGCCCAGGGAAAGGCCCTTTCCACCTCCCCTACCCACAGCACTGGGAGAGCTGAAGGAGTTAATGAGGCTGCCAAGCCTCACACCCAAGCTTCCCAGCTCATCATCCCAGCCTTTGAAGGGGATGGGAGGAGGACTAGAGAGCATCATAGGGCAGGCAGTGAGGTTAAGGGACCTCCTTTCTAAGTCCTGTGTGTCAGATATGGAGGGGCGGTCAGGGGCTCCCTCAGAGCCTCCACCCTTCCCCGGCACAGATAGGCATCTGCTGAAGCTGAAGGCAGCTGGGCCCAGGCCGCCTGGGACAACGGGGTGGGGTTTCCTGCAGGGACTGCCGCAAGGTGGGAGGCAAGGTAGGCTGGCCAGAGGAAGGCAGGAACCCCGCTCACCAGGCACCAGCAGAGACGATGGCAAGGACATGTACGCCCAGGACCCCAGCTGCTGACTCACTGCCTGTCTCAGGGGCAAGTCACTTCCTCGGGCACCTTTGTCTCACAGGGACAGAGCCATGCCACACCCACCCTCAATGCCCAGGGAAAGGGAGAAGGAAGGGCTGCTCAGAGCGAGGGGTCCTTTCAGGAAAAACGTGGTTTCTCGGCCTTAGGAAGTTTCCTGTGCACAGGGCTCTCGGGCCTTAGGAACATCTCAGCTCCACCTTCCCCACACCCTGTGAAGTCAGTACTTTTCACATCCCCACTTCACAGATGAGGAAACTAAAGCTCGAGGGGTCAAATAATTTGCCCAGTCACCTCTAGGCAGCATTTCTCATTTTAAAGCAGAATGAGTTTGGCTCTGCCATCTTCAGTCCTTTCCCTTCCCCATCAGCACAACCAGGGGCCCAAAGCTCTCCGGGACCTCCCCAGGGGGAGTGAGGATGTTTGTACTGCGGACCACTCTGGCCCGGCCAGGAACATGCAGCCTGACACAGACAAACACACGGCAACACGGGAGCTGGGCTGTCCTGATTACACGTGTCCTGCTTTCCCAATTCAGATCTCCGGGCACCGCCACGGCACTGCCCACACCCACTGCGTGGGGAGGGTGGGTGGGGCACCCAGAGATCTGGAATTCAGGCTCAGCACTGCTGCGCACCAGCACGTGGCCTCTTTCCCCCCTGAGGGGGGCTCGGGTTCGAGAGGCCCACAGTGAGCTGGAGAACCCTCTCCCGACCGGTGCTAAGGAGGTCAGCGGCAGGTCATCCAGGATGTGAGGAAGGACACGGACAATGTCAGCACTGGTTCAGTGCAGGCCTGCTGGGGATATCGAGGCAGGACAAGTGCAGCAGGATGAGCTCACACAGGACGCAGGCCCTGAGATAGGACCCAGGGGTGAATGGGTCCAGAGTCCATTCTGCCCAATGATGAGGAGTGCCATCCGGTTCCCTTCCCCTCGATACAATCCCCTTGACCATGCAGGTTGTGTATCTGAACCTCCTGAACCCCAAAGAGGCTCAGAAAGCACCCAGAACCTCCAGGACCGTTAACAGCAGAAGGAACAGGACCACCCCTCAAGACAACATCACCCTCAGGGCTCCGCCTCTGCAGCGCCTGAGCACCAATTCCAGGGGAAGTGTTGGTGCTGAAACTTCAAGCTCAAACGGGGCATTTGGCATCCAGAGCAGAAATCCTGCTGACTTTGCCAGGTACAACCCGGTAACCCCGCAGACCCTCTAAGGTTCCTGTCCGCTCTATTTTTGTCCCTGTGTCTGGGAAAACTGACTAAATTTCCTTTTATTTGGAACCAAGCCCGACTCTGAAGTTGGGTGGATGTAGCCACACTTCCGCACCCAAGTTTCCATCAGTTTGAAAACAACGCTGGGTGTTGCAGAAACAGCTGTGCTAACAAGCACAGCTCTTATCTGTCCAGGCAGAGTCCTGCCGGGGTGTCCTGGAGGGAGGGCAGTGACTGAAGAGTGGCCAGCCACACCCAATGGGGCCAGCATCACCAAGAGGCTGATTCGTCAGATAAGGAGCCTGAGAAAGGGAAAACCCTGAGAAAGGGGTATGAGGGACTCTCCCCCCAAAACTGCCTCTGGAACATTTTCCAGAAAGACTGCCTGATGAGCCTCAGGCCACCTGAATCACCACCTTCCCCGGCCCTTCCAACGCCCATGTCTGAATTGGCACAGGTTGGACGTGGTGGGCACCACATTGAGGGGTCCCGCCTCATTGAGCACAGGTGCTGGCTTTCTCATCGACTTTGTAATCAAGCACAAGTCCGGACGGCAGCACCTGTGTGCTATCATCTGCGTGTCCTCTCCCACCATGCAGGCCCCTCTGCCAATGCCGGGGCCTCCGCCTCTGTCTGCTGCCTGGGTGGCCCTCCACCTGCAGAACAGCAGAGGCACCAAGGAGCCTTGGAAATGACCCTGGTTCTGATTCACCTGGTCTGGGATGTGACTCAGGCCCTGGCATTTTTGAAATGTGCAGCCAGGACTGAGGATCTCCTCTAGAGTTTGGACATTAACTTGGAGCTAGTGAGATTGCTCACTCAAGGGCTGGGAGGCGGAAAGAGGGACCCAGGAGAGAGGTGGTGAAACCACTCATGCAGCAACATAGCACACCATCAAACAGGTGCTGCTGGTGGGGAGGGACTTGGCCCAGGCCCCAATCTTCCTCCCTTTCGAAGGACAGTCTGTGAGTTCTGGGCAGGGGAGATACTAAAATGTTTATCAATGAGTGTGGCGCAGACACCGGTCAGTCGAGGTAGGTCGCCGACCCTCAGGAAGGATGCCTGCTGAATGCTGGCTCTGAGGTTTCTGTATTCATCCTTCAGAACTTATCCCAACACAATGCTCAATAAACATATGATTTTTAAAAGATTTTAAAACATTTGGATTTTTAAATCTCTAGTTCCTTATTGTGTCCCCTTTTGAGAACACAATGCTTGCTGGTGGCAGGAAATGCAAAAAAGGAAATAAAGAAAGCCGAAGTCATCCATAATCCACCATCCAGAGACAACCACCATGCGCCCACACAGAGGTGCCTCTCGCCCCCGCTGCTCAGAACGCCCACCTGCATCTTTCTCTGCTCGGGCTGGCAGGTGCGCGCCTTGATGAGCAGTCAGAGAAAAGGCCCCGGTGGTCCCAAAGCCTCCCCAGGTGACTTGCCATCACTCCTTCATCCTGAGAGAAGCGGGAGGGCAAGAAGTCGTAGCCGAATTTGAAGAGAAAGGGAAAGTGAGTAACCACTTTGGGATGGGACTTTCCTTGGGCACACTGAGTCAGTCAGCAAACATTCCTGGAATGCAAGGAATTTGGGGGGTACATACACCTGACACCCCAGGCTCTGCCCTTGAGGACCTCACTGTACAGTTAAAGAAACCAGACAGACACTCCACACACACACACACACACACACACACACACACACACACACACACACAAATACTGAGATTAAATGAGTTAATATATATAAAGTGCTTACAATAGTACCTCGAACATACTAACTGTTCTCTAAATGTTTGCTGATAGTCTTATTTTTATTAACCAAGACATTTGGCATGTATGTTCCAAGACAGTGATAAAGCTCAAAGGGCTCTTTGTTTGGAGGGAGGAAAGATTGTGGGGACTTGGGGGAGGGGATGGATTCCCAGATTCTGAGAGTGGACAAAGACCCCAGTCTTGAGCTTTGCAAACACCCGGGGGGCAAAGTCCGGGGTGCGCACACACACACTCTCATACACAAACATGGGCAGCAGTTGCAACCAGATCTCTCTGCTTCAAAGTCTTCTTCCCTTCGAGTGGTGGGATGAAGCAGGTGGATGCACCCTGGGCAGGATTCAGGGGCCACGGACAGGCACAGCCCAGCTGTTTCAGGGCCGCTGGTGGCTGGGCAGCCTCCGCCCTGTTTGCTGGGTGAGCCCTGCAGCTAAAGGGAAATCCTGAGGAGCCTGAGGGGCGGCCCTGGGAAAGGCCCCATTACCTTGGAGAGCAGAGGGGTTTTTAGAGCTGAGTAAGCAACCGCCTGGGGCTAGCAGCCAGGCCAAGGAACAGGGATGCAGAGGGGGCCAGGATGTCTTCAGGGCAGGGAAGTCTGCTCCTGAGTGTTGCTGGGCAATTGGTGAGTGAAGTGCCCCCTTCCTGACCTCCACAAAACCTCCAGGAAAACCCACACTTCTCCCAGGGCTGGGGGCTGGATAAGGGGCAGGAACAAAGTGCTGGCTGGCCCCGAGCCCAGCCTGAGCTTGCAGCAGGGACCTTCCAGGGGGCCTTACTGTTCACACCCAAGATGTTTATGCAAAGGACCTCACAAGGAAACACAACCCACTCCCCCCACCCCCAACCCCCGCATGTATGTACATTATCTGTCTTAACGCTACAGCCACTGGGTGATGGATCCTGGAAATAGTGGAGTAGGAGGGTTGGGCCCACAGGCAGTACCCTGTGATCTGTCCTTATCTACCCATGATGGGTGTGAGGCCCAGAGCTCCTGGCTCAGGCCTCCCACCCAGCGGGGCCAGGCCTATAATTCATAGGCTTCAGAGGGGCTTTGGTGGTGAAACCACCATACTAGCTGGTACCAGCCGCAACCTCCCCCAAGCCCCAGGGATTAAGACATGGGGGCTATTGCATTCCTCCTGACCACCTCTCCTCCACCCTCTGCCTGTGGGGGCCTCTCAGGCATCTGTGGGCCAGGCCTCAAGGAAGGTTCTGCAGCATTTCAGGCGGAGAAATAGGAAGTGAGATTGTTTCTCCCCAGGAACCCCAGGCCTTCCTCTGAGACAAGCCCTTTCCCATGGCATCCGCCTCACCGCCCATGAGTCAACCCCAGAGCCTGGAGCCAGGAAGCACCCCCCTATCGCCTGGCAGGCCTGGCTCCGCAGCTCCGGGAGAGAAAGAGCCAGACAGCAGCCCTGGGCAGGGCCCCCACCCACTGCCTCGTCCCCCGAAAGCCCTGGCCTTCTCTGCTCCCTAACGAGGCAGGGTCCTCGGCCCCGATAAGGGCATCTGCTCTATTCGCCCTTCCCACTCCCCCTTCATTCAACCATCAGCTCTTTGAGGGCAGAGCTGTCTGTGCCTTTAGCTCCTACATCCCAGGGCTTGGCACAGGTCACAGCTGGGAAGGGACGGGGGCACTCCCTGAGGCTGCTCTGTGCTCAGGGCCTATCTCTTTCATTCATCCTTGGCAGGACAAGAAGCTGTCCTGTCTGTTCTCTGCACAGGCAGCCCCGTGCGGGAACCCCTCGGGTGGAGGAAGAGGGGCTGGGCCCTCAGTTGGCCAGTGCTCCCCACACCTCCTGGAGGCTCCCTCCACCACTGCCAGGTCAGAAGCCCACAGAGACCTGGCCAACTCCACAGTCCACAGGCTGTCTCCCTTGAAGTGCTTCCAGTTAACGTTTCCTCTCCGGACGAGATAAACAAGGCTGGTGACATCAGTGTGGCCACCTGGGGCTTACAGCCAGGACGATGGTTCACAGAATCCTCTGAATTTGGGTTCATGTTTTGATGCTATTGTCTTAATATCATCAACTCCCCTCCACACCAACCTCAAGAGGTAGGGAAGACAGTTATTCCCGTCTCTATCAGACCCAAGAGAAGACGGAGACAGGAAAGTTACATGACATGCCCGAGGGTTCACAGCCACCACGTGGCTGCCAAATTAACCCCAGCTCCTGGCTCTTCTCTGGGAATTGTGCACAGGGGAGGGAGCTTGCCCAGCAGGGTTCTCTTCCCCAGCTCCCTGGGATGCTGGAGGCAGGAGGGTGAGGACCCTGCTCAGTGGGAATCTCAAGGATAGGGATGCACCCCAACACTCCACATCTCCCTACAACAGCCAGCCATTCACTCCCTCATCAACTCACCTCTGTACCAAGCATCTGCTTGGTACCCAGTACTGTGCTGGCAACAGAGATCCAGGACATGTGAAAGGATTTCAACCTAAAATGGAACCAGGGGTAGGAAACGGAAGCTCTCACACATGCGCCTGCAGAGAACAAAACTTGAGAACAAACTGAGCCTGGCTGGTGTGTCTCTGCAGTGGAGTGTCAACCCAGGAACCAAGAGGTCACTGGTTGAATCCCTGGTCAGGGGGTCAGGGCACATACCCAGGTTGCAGGAGGCAGCCGATGGGTGATGGTTCTCTCTTGTTGATGTTTCTATCTCTCTATCCCTCTCCCTTCCACACACTCTCTCTCTCAAAATCAATAAAAACGTATTTTAAATAAATAAAGAAAGAATGTGCTTTTAAAAAAAAAAAGAAAAAGAACAAGCTGAGAGGCTGATTTCCTGTAAATGCCTGATTTACAATAGACCAAGACTTACTTCCTGACCAAGGAACCTGCGCCAAGAATCTCTCCCCACCCCCAAGCCAAAGAGCTTGTTGCCTGGACACTATTTCCAGGATCCACCACCCATGCATGTGCCCTTGCTGCTTGGTGCTCCTTGCCCATACATACAGCCCACCCCAAACCTCAACAGTCTCACCAGTAGCTTGCTGCAGCATGCTTTGTCCAAATTACAACTCCTCTGCTATTCTTGAATAAACTTAATTTCTGGTAATGAGAGCTTCCTTAGTTTACCCCTTCGTTTAGGTTGACAGCTGATGACACTGAAGCCTGGACTATGGGAGTCTACTCGAGGAGCCAGGGAAGGATTCTGGGAAGAAGTCCATCTCAGGTGAGATCTGAGGGTGAGAGCTGCCTGGCCATGAGGAAGAGTATAGTCCCCCATCATCCAGGGGTGATCGTTAGCAGGATGTGAGAGGGGTCTAGGCTGCATGTGGAGACTGAAAATTATCAGTCTAGAGATAGATGTCCCAAATCCAACCATCTCCCCTAAGAAACAGACCCTAAGTAAGGGTAGCATGCAATTCCTAAACAACTTTCCTATTTTCAGTTACAATTAGCTGACCCTATTTAGCCAATTTCATATAGAAACTAGAAACTCGGTGCACGAAATTCTTGCACTGGGTTGGGGGGGGGGGGAATCCCCCCAGCCTGGCCTGTGCCCTGTCACAGTGCGAGAGCCCTGCAATTGATGGCCCCAAAGAGATAGGCTCCGCCCACCCATCCAGGGCTCCTCTATGGATTGCCCCAAAAAGAGGTAGGCTGGAGCCAGGGGTCCCGCCTCCACACCATGAGTAGCCAGGAGGAGGTGGGACTCCCAGGAAGGTTCTGTGCCCTGCACCCAGTGTCAAGCCCAGAAGCACCCACCTGCGCACACCCATCTTGTGATGGCATGAGGGTATCACGGCATGATGACCACTTAGGATTTTATTAGTAAGGATTACAGGCCCAGCAGCCCCTATCTAGAACATATCTAGAATAAGGTAGCCCAGAATCTACCTTCTCCCCAGTCGGCCCTTTTTCCCACCCCGACTGGGTTTGCCTCTGTCTCCTCCTTGCTGCCTGCCTCCTTCACAGCAGTGCAAGGTCCTCCCATCATTGAGCATCATTTCCTCCTCCCTATGGCTCCTTTGAGCAGATATCTGGTTCTCTCCTTCCTTTTCTAAGCCAGGCACCTGCCGTTTGCTCCCACATCCCTTCCCTGCTCTCCTCTGTATTGCAGTGGGACTGACTCCTGAAAGCTATATCCCCCAGGGTCTGTGGAGACAGTGTTATCCAGTGAAATTGGAGAACAGGAGAAAAACAACAAAACCAGGGCATTTCTCCCCCTTCTCTATTCTGGGCAGGATCTGCAGCAGGAGCTGTATCATTGAACTTTTTATCCTCCATTACAATGAAACACATTAGTCTCTCTTCCATTTTGAATGAAACTTTTATCTATGCCTGATTTTGCAATCTCATGCACTGGTCTTTTGAAAAATATTGGTTCATTAAATCATAGAAATCTTCCAAGTGTGGGCCCCTTTCATACAATATCAAAAGCGGCATTCATTACTATCAGCACCAATCTCATCAGAAAAGTCTTTAAATATTAGGCAGCTGTCAAGCTCACAGAGGCAGATACAAGTTTTCCTAAATTCTGATTTCTGCCTTAAAGCTGAAATTTTGTAATTGGCAACAAATTAGTTGTTTTCATTGAGGTGACAGTCTCACTTTGTTCCTTTTCAAGAATATCTGCAAAATATCCAAGTCTAATTAGCACAGTTTGTCAGTCATTCTTTCTAGTAAAAAAATAAAATAAGGTTCCACAAAGAGAGCCTCTAGTTCAGTTCACAGTGCAGAAAAAAACCCAAACACATCACATGCTTTTTCCTTAAGACAACCCTCATTTCAGTGCATTCTGCATGCTTCCTATGTCATCACACAGAAAAAATAAAAAGACTCATAGGTGAAGATTTAATAAAATTAATACTTATTACAGCTTCATCAAAAACATTACGTGAAACCGGCTTCTTCTTTTTTTTTTTTTTTTTTGCCTTAATTGATGCTAAAGCATCAGCCTAACAGGCATAGCCTCATTTTTTTAAAGATTTTTTTTTTATTGAAAATGTTTTTATTTTTTGAGAGAGAGGAAAGGGAGAGGGAGAGAGGGAAAGAACCATCAATGTGAGAACAAGACATCAATCAATTGGCTCCTCCCACATGTCCCTACTAGGCCTACTAGGGATTGGGCCTGCAACCCAGGCATGTGCCCTGACCCAGAACTTGCAACCTTTTGGTGCACTGAACAATGACCAACCCACTGAGCCACACCAGCCAGGGTGAATACCTCATTTGATTATTGCACTTTGCATATATTGTGGGTTATTTTTTTTTTCTCACAAATTGAAGGTTTATGGCAACTTTGTGTCAAAAAAATCTGTTGGCACCATTTTTCCAACAGTCTCAGATGATGGTTGGCATTTTTTAGCAATATGGTAGTTTTTAATTAAGGTATATACATTGTTTTCTAGACATAATGTAATTATACACTTAATATATTGACTACACTATAGAGTGAACATAATTTTTTTATGTAAGTTCTGGAAAACCAAAAAAAAATGTGAGACTCTATTTCCATATTTGCTTTATTGCAGTAGTCTTGAATCAAACCCACCCTATTTCTCCAAACCATGACTGTATAGCATTCTGACATTCTTTAAAATGCATGTATTTCTTTTTCTCCTTTTATTGAATTTATTGGGGTGACACTGATTAACAAAATTATACAGGTTTCCAGTGCCCAATTCTATAAGACATCATCTGCTCACTGTATTGTGTGTTCACCACCCCAAGTCAAGTCTCTATCTATCACCATTTATCCCCCCAAACCTTCCTCCACCTCCCTCCACCCTGCCCTCCCCTGGCAATCCCCACACTGTTGTCCATGCCCATTGTTTAAAATTTATTTATTAATTTTTTTTTTTTACAGAGAGAGAAACATCAATTTGTTGTTTCACTTATTTATGCATTCATTTGTTGATTCCAACATGTGCCCTGAAACCTTGGCATTTCTGGACAATGCTCTAACCAACTGAGCTACCTGGCCGGGAAGCATTATGACATTTTGTAAAATTATTTACAAAACTTCCTTCTTCTTCACTGATGGACTAGGTATTTCCCATTTGTCCCTCCAGACCCACTCTCCACCCTAAACCCCACCCAGGAGGCTGATATGTAGGGACTATATGAATATTTCCCCCCTGGCACCTGGGTGGGTTCAACTACCAGGAAACACCAAGGGATGGGAGCATGGGAAGAAAGTGAGAATAGGATATTTGTTCCTTGGGCTCCCCCTCCCTCAGGTCACCATGGCTTGCCTGTGTGCCTGCCAGACAGCCTTCTCCATACACATGTCGCCCAGGTTCTCTCTATGGCTCCCAGCTCTTGCTAACGGGGTGGGGGGTACTGTACCATCTCTTGGTTTCTTTTAGCCTAGCACATCTGTTTTAAACAGTCTTTTTATTAACCTCTCTGCAGTGATCTTTGTGCATGGCATCATTTTCCTGCAGAGACCCTGACTGCCCATCAGCTCCCCAGCTTCATAGTCCAGGCTGCACTGCCTCTGGCCAGTCTTTCCTCCATCAATGGCTGTTCTTTTCTCACCTACCTGCAGGAACCCTGGATTTATTTATGGTCCATTCTTTTCTTCACAGACTCCTTTCCTCAGACACGCCTCCTCCTTCACCATTTCATTGGGTCATATATGTATATGAGGAAAGGAATAGAGAGATAGATGATAAATAGATGATAGATAGACCAAATGATAGCATATAAAACAGCATCCTGGTTTTTAAATTTTATTACACACTAGAGGCCTGGTGCATGAAATTCATGCACGGGGCGGGGGGAGGGTGGTGGCAGGTGGGTGTGTGTCCCTCAGCCCAGCCTGCACCCTCTCCATTCTGGGATCCCTCTCACAATCCAGGACTGCTGGCTCCCAACTGCTCACCTGCCTGCCTGAATGCCCCCTAACCACTCCCCTGCCAGCCTGATTGATGCCTAACTGCTCCTCTGCTGGCCCGACTGCCCCTAATTGCCCTCCCTTGCTGGCCATCTTGTACTGGCCATCTTGTGTCCAAATGGGGGCGGCCATCTTTGACCACATGGAGCAGCCATCTTGTGTGTTAGAGTGATGGTAAATTTGCATATTACCTCTTTATTATATAGGATTAGTTCTAGACCAATAACATAAAAATAACATCATAGAGGAGGAGAAACCAAGATGGCGGCATAGGTAAACACCTGAAATGCTGCCTCGCACAACAACTTCAAAACTACAACTAAAAGACAAAACGGACATCATCCAGAACCACAGGAAGGCTGGCTGAGTGGAAATTCTACAACTAGAAGGAAAGAGAACAGCACACTGAGACCCAGAGGAGCTACGGAAGTAAAAGCAGAGGTAGGGAGGCGTGCACGCGGAGAGGGCTGGCAACTGAGTACGCGGCTGTCTTTTTCAACCAGGAGGGAGACAAAAGCTCCCAAGTGCTCTGAACTCCAGTTCCTGGCAAGATTCTGAGGACCCAGACTTATATGGGGAGAAACTGGAATGTCTGGCAGCGGGCAAAACTCGAGGGCGGCTTTCTCTCAGAGGTGCTTGCAGCGATTACCACGGGACTCTGAGACCCAGGGGGCCTCTTAGGACAGGGCTGACAGGAAGCCATTACTGTTTGTTCCTCCCTGAGACTCTGCCCCACTCCAGCTGTCTGCAGAGGCTTTTGCATATGAATGGCCTGGTCCTTTGAAATATAAACTTACCTAACAAACTGCAGCTGAGTCAGTGAGACCCAGAACATCCAAAAGAAGGCCCAAGGCCCCACAGCAGCTTGCATTGCTTCACAGCTGGGCCTTATCTGGGCACCTCCAAAACCCAAACAAAGAAGAAGAATCTTCAGATCTCTCGTAGCTCCCGCTGGGTGGCCTCAGGCAGAGGCTAAATTAGCACCTCCTTGGAGATCCAAGAACCAGTGTACCCAGGGGTCAGAATAGGACCATCCAGATTACAAATCCTCAGATCCACAAGGGACACACTCAGGGGGCAAACTCAGTGAGCACCAAAGCCCCACTGAAGCAAGTCTTGTCTCATAAGGGTGTCTCCAGCACAGACGTTCTCCCATCTTAGACACAGCTGATCCTCACAGCCAATTGACCTGGAGGTCAATTCCTCCCAGTGGTACCAACAACAATCAAGGCTTAACTACAACAAGACTGTGCACACAGCCCACAAAGGGGTGCACCAAGAGTGTCCACCTCAGGTAACTGGGGAGGCTGAGCCACTGGGCCCCATAGGACACCTAGCACATAAAGCCACTCTATCAACTCAGGGAAGCAGCCAAAATGCAGAGACAAAGAAACAGACCACAAATGAAAGAAATGGAGGAAAGCAAACTACTCGATATAGAGTTCAAACCACAGTTATAAAGTTTTTCAAGAATTTTCTAGAAAAGGCCAATAAATTTAGTGAGACCCTCGAGGATATGAAAAAGGACCAACTAGAAATTAAGCATACACTGACTGAAATAAAAAATAATATACAGAGATCCAACAGCAGACTAGAGGATCGCAAGAATCAAGTCAAAGATTCGAAATACAAAGAAGCAAAAAACACCCAGCTGGAAAAACAAAAAGAAAAAGAATCCAAAAAGTTGAAGATAGTGTAAGTAGCCTCTGGGACAACTTCAAGCATACCAACATCCAAATTATGGGGGTACCAGAAGAAGAGAGAGAGCAAGATACTGAAAACCTATTTGAAGAAATAATGACAGAAAACTTCTCCCACCTGGTGAAAGAAATAGACTTACAAGTCCAGGAAGCGCACAGAACCCCAAACAAAAGGAATCCAAAGAGGACCACACCAAGACATATCATAATTAAAATGCCAAGAGCAAAAGACAAAGAGAGAATATTAAAAGCAGCAAGAGAAAAACAGTTAATTACCTACAAGGGAGCACCCATACGATTGTCAGCTGATTTCTCAACAGAAACTATACAGGCCAGATGGGAGTAGCAAGAAATATTCAAAGTGATGAATAGCAAGAACCTACAACCAAGATTACTCTACCCAGCAAAGCTATCATTTAGAATTGAAGGGCAGATAAAGAGCTTCACAGATAAGAAAAAGCTAAAGGAGTTCATCACCGCCAAATCAGTATTATATGAAATGCTGAAAGGTATTCTTTAAGAAGAGAAAGAAGAAGAAAAAGGTAAAGATAAAAATTATGAACAACAAATACATATTTATCAACAAGTGAATCTAAAATTCAAGTGAATAAAAAAATCTGATGAACAGAATAAACTGGTGAATATAATAGAATCAGGGGCATAGAAAAGGAATGGACTGACAATTCTTGGGGGGAAAGGGACAGAGACTGGACAAAAATCGTACACCTATGGCTGAGGACAGTGGGGGGGGTGTAAGGGCAGAGGGTGGAGCGGGAACCGGGTGGAGGGGAACTATGGGGGGAAAAAAGAGGAACAAGTGCAATCTGAACAATAAAGATTTATTTAAAAAACTAATAATAACATCATAACTACCACATACGAATGACCCAGCTTAATAAAGAGAATGTTACCATTGCATTTGAAGCACCTTTGTGCCCTCTTAGTCACACCCTTTTGCATCCTCCACCTGCGGCAGAGTAGTCTCCTGAATTATTTTATTTATTTTAGTCTTGCTTTTCAGTATACTTTCAATACTTATGTACACATCGCTCAAAAACTCTTTTTAGAGAGTATGTTTTTGAAGTTGGATACTTTTTTCTGTTTGCTAGTTTTTTTTGTTCACATATGGAGGCTATTCCAAACCATTAATACCAATCACAGTCATTGAGCATCAGGGGGTTCTACTTGGCACGTCCAGCCGATCTCCAACTTGCAGGATGTCATCTTAAATATGTAATCGGAGGGAAAGGAGCATGGACAATACCACGTCATTTTTGCTCACATCGCAGTCATCAGGACTCGTATCACCCAAAACTAGCTGCAAGGGTATCTGGGAAATGTAGTCTTGCTATGTGCTTACGAAGAGAAAAATGAAGCTGGATTTGGTGAACACATTGCGTTGTCTCTGCCTCTCCAACATAGAAGTGTCCCCTGTGACATAGGCTGTTCGCTCCTTAGAGGAATGGGTCCTGTTTAGTGTGACACTATTTCTCTCCTAGAAAGCTCTAATGGACTTTTGTAATGGTCTTTTCTGGACCCACAGAAAAAAAATGACGATTCCCTGTTTCTTCATGTTCCTGGGTGACTAGAGCCTACAGAACTAAAAGAAATGATTTTAGAACTGCAGGGGGCTTTTCCCAGCCCCAGATTCAAGGCTCTGTCCCAGAAAACTTCCAAACACAGAGCCTGGGCACTGCCCAGCAGTAAACTGCTATAGGCTAAGAGTGTATGGGACTGAATATTTGTCTTCGTTCATCTACTCACTAATTACACGTACCAGGCACTGTTCTAAGTGCTGGGGCATAGTTAGGTGAATAAACGCGTCTCGGCCCTTATTCTAGCCAAGTCCAGGAGAGAAGCACAAAAGCAGGTGACGGGGTTCAGGGTGGCTGAGGAAGATTATTCACCCACGTGACCCTCTCCTGGGCTAAGATGCAGAGTGCAACTGGGGAGGGGAGCGGTGGGGCTAGACAGAGGAGAGTGGGAGGAAAGAGGGGAAAGGGAGAAAATGGTTCAAAGAGTGTGTAGGGGAGGGAGGCCATTGGGGCCAGCCCTTGCCTGGGGCTCACCTGGGGTTCATCTCCCCCACCTCTAGGCTTTTCTCCAGGGAGCTACTGCCCCAAGCTTGTCAGCTTATGAGTCTGCTGGCTGCCCTGGCGGCCTGGACTGGGCCCAAGGAGGCCTCTGAAGAAGAGAGATGGCTGAATGTGAACTCACCAGTGGCCTAAGATGACCTGGGTGGGATCACTTGTTTCTTTCTGATAGAAAAGTGAAAACAGAACAGCATCTTCCCCGTAAATCAAGTGGCCCCCTGAGGCAACTGTCATTTTAACAGGGCTGGCCATGCAAGGCCTCAGGACTGCTCCCCAGGACCTGCCTGTCAATGAGCTCAGGAGAAAAACAAGTCCCAGGGAGCAGTGAGTCACCACTGCATGACAACGACAGCCACCCAGCCTGGGACTGAGAGCAGGCACCAAGGAGGGCTGACAGAGGGCTGCTCCGCAGGCAAGGGGTTGGGACAGCTGGTCAGGAGACACTCCGCCTTGACTCTACCTGGTGTCACACAGCTCATCCCAGAAGGCCACCACTCCATCTCTACCTTGCCACACCCAACTCAACCTTTCAGGCCCCCTTGTCCATGATGTCTTCATTAATTCTCTTGCCTGAATGGGAAAAATTTGCTCATTCATTTCCTTATCAGCAAACATATATTGAACCTCCCATGTAGTAATGGAAACAGAAAAATAAAACAATTCTTCCTTTATGGGGATCACATCCCACTGGAGCAGATAAGGAACTAAGTGTGAAGAGTGTTGGATGTATATGTCCAAATGCAATTCTGTACACATGTGTGTAAGCGTGTATGTAGGAATACGTTTAAATACACCTCACACATGAGGTGTGAGCACCTGGGAGGCCACTCACTGAGCCTGGGCTGTTTGGAGGGGTGGGAGGGACCTGCCAGGCAGAGTGAAAGAGCCCTCAAGAGTCCACAAGAGTGAAAATGAAGACAGTAAGGCCACCATCTCATCTAATTGTACTAAATAAAACCTCAGCCATAACTTGCTTCTCCATTATATTGTAGCCAAGGGCATATCCACATCCAATATCCCATTAACATGCTGACCAGTGGCAAACAAGGCCTACTATCCATCTGTTTTGTTTTCACTATACATCTGATGATCAATTGTTCAGTGGGGAAGGCCTGGGAAATAAGTATAAGGAATTTCAAATGTAGTAAAAGGTACAAAAGTAGGGTCAACCTCGGTCCCAGTTTTAGCTCCAAAAGTTCTGCATCCGGGTAAATCCTTTGTTCCCCAGTAAACCAGGATGACTGAGCACCCTAGAAAATAAGACAGAGGGAGAAGAGAAAGGCAGGGATCTGGCTAATTGATGATCAGTTAACCACCTTAAGAAGGTGAGGGTTGGCTACAGGTGGACAGAGAGAGGAGTCTATTAGGCCCTGGATTCTAGGGGAAGGAGTCTCTTCCTTTGGAAGCATTAAACCCACTCCCCATTATCATTCACTAACCCCCCAACCCCTCTTGATTGCCCCAAGCCATTGTCATCTGTCCTTGATTTGAAGCCCCACCCAGCCCCCAGCAAGGCTGCCGCTCATCCTCACCGCTCAGTGACCTTGGGGAGGGCATGCTGGGATTCTATCCCCTTCACACAGAGAGAGCACCTGGCATCTTCCCGTGTCTCACAACATAGGCCCCACTGGAGCTGGGCTTTGGTGACGTTGCCAAGCAGCTGTCTTTAACCCATTCCTGCCCAGCCCGCCAGCTTACTCCCTGCACACGTCAACCCTTTCGTCCACTTTCTGTCCCCCAGCTCCGGCCTTGAACACTGACTAAGGGGGTCGGGGCAGCTGAAGCTATGGATCATATGACTCTGCAAGTGTCCCCCTTTGAGAGGGACATCCAAGTGCCCCCTCACCCCCCTCCATCCAGCCCTGCTGGCCAACGCAGGGTCAGGAGGCAATGTTGCTCCACCAAGACCATGCGTCCGCCGGACCCCACGTCGGCCCTTGAGCCACCAGTCACGCTCAATGCCCCCTCTGTGGCGAGGTGGCTTGTGAAAAGCCCCTGTGTGTGCTCCCGGCCCTAGTAAAGTCTTAGATACAAGATCTCCATTCATGTCGGGCTGGCCCTCCTCAGCTGCACAGGCGCCCCTGCTGCCTGAGAAAGCTGCCTGGGGTTCGGGTGGATCTTACCCTCAGCCTCCACCAAGTGCCTGCTGCCGAGTTCCCTCCTCCACCAGCAGGGCCTTCTGGGAGGTGCTGATCAGGGCTCAGAGCGGCAGGCCCTGGCATGCACACTGGTCCGCGGGTCTTTGGGGAGCCTGTACCTCTCTGTTAAATGCCATCCAAGCTCCTGGCTGCCACAAAATGCTAATGAGAGGACAGGAACAATAAAGCAGGTAGTAGACACTTTTTCCTCTTCCGACATGCTGAGGGGAAGAAAAAGAGCTGTCTGAAAGGCACCCACCTCGAAGGACCAAATGGACAGTCAATCTGAGGAATGGGCTGCTGGCAGGGACCTTATTGGTTAAGAGTCAGTTCCTTGGGTTTTGAAACGCATGCATCTTGGCAAGTCCTAAACTACTCTGCAGAGTATGCATGCTCCCAGAAGCGGACAGAGCTGTGGGTCTCCAACTTGACCTTGTAGAGCACAGACTGCTGGGCCCAGCCACAGAGTCAGTGGTTCATCGGGAGCGGGGTGGGACCCAGGAGTTTGCATTCCTACTCAGTTCCCAGGTAATGCTGGTGCTGTGGTCAGAGGACCTCACTGAGAATCATCGAAATAGGGTCCCCCTGCCCTCAAGGGAGATTACAAGTCACTTAACCCTACCAATATGCACTTGAGTTCCCTAAGACACTTTCAGAGCAAAAACTGCCCACAAATGCAATGAATGCAGACTGAATACATCAGAATTGAGGAGATTCGAGGAAACCCATCAGATCTGAGGAAAGACCTTTGTTGAGGGAAGACCTTTGCTGAGTGCTCACATGACTGTCCTCAAGGCCTGTAAGGTGACTAATCACTTCCCTGCTTCACAGATGAGAAAAAAAGTGGCTCAAAATCATGTCATTTCCCCAAGGGGAAGCGAACACAAGGCCTGCCTGACATCAAAGAGGAGGTGGGGTTTGTCAGAGAAACTTCCTAGAGGAAAAGTAGCTCAACCTAGATGGTGAACAAGATGAGCAGTGAAGAGAAGTAGGGAGCTTGCGAAATGCCCTATTGAAATGGGGGAAGAGAAGGAGGGAAGGAAGGGAGGTGTTCTCCATGGTGGGTGGCATAAGAGTCAGGAAGGTGAGCACAGGGGAGGGGTGAGATAAGTGAGAAGTTGGCAGGTGAAGGGCAGTGGGGGGGGTGAGTCTGTACGTAGAGGCTGGGAAGAGCGGATCCTGGACTGCTGCCCACACCGAGACCCCAGGGACTGATCCAGTGGCCAGAAGGTGCTGCTACAGGGTCTATAGTTGGTAATGGCCTGGCTCTTCTGGCAGCCAGATGGGAACCAGGAGAGCCTGAGGCAGGACTTCCGAGTGGTAGGTCAAGGTGGTCCATGAGCAAGGCAATTTCCCCAATACTGTCCTGTGGTAACTGAGTACTTCCACACAGATTGTGTAACCCAGCTGTTATCATTGCCAACCACTCCTCCAAAGATTACTATGGGTGGTCATCTTTTCTGTTTTTCCTCGCTTTCTGAGGAGTCACAGTGACCCCCAAAATCCAGATGCTTCAAAGGAGGGGCGAATGTCAAATAAACGTGACAGTGAGGGGCAGGGATTTGTCCAGAAAGCCAAGGGCTCCTTAAAGGCATCTTAAAATGAGATCTCTCCCGGTCTCTACACTCCTATGTTGTCCTGGAAGCTTCAGCCCTTTTGTTCAGCCTCCAAAGCAGGAAAACTTAAGAATCCTGAGCCCAATGCGGGCTCTTCTTACAGGCCTCTGTCAGAAAGTGAAGATGGCCCCATTGCCCTGGAGAAGGTGGGTGCATTCACTGCTCCACCCACCACTAGGGTGGCTGCACTTGGAGAAGGGGAGGGGGGGGCGAGAGAGGGAGAGGGTGCACTGCCCAGTGCAAACCGTCCCACCAAGTCCTGGGACCCCCTCACCAGGCCCATTCGAGTTCACAGGAGTATCTTCTTACATGAGCACAAGAGCATGAGGCTGAGCAGGGAGATTCCTAATTTCATTTCTCCTTAGATACAAGCTTTTATCAAGTGGGCAGCAGGCCAGGCCTGACCCAGAGAAGAAAGTGCCTTACGCATCCCCAGTGCCACGGGTTGAGCCAGAGGGTGAGGGAGATGCCTTTTGAAGGAGCCTCCTTGGAAATTCCTCACATTTTTTGGCCTTTGTCTTTGGGCATTGAGATGGAGATCGGAGTTAAACTCTGCAGAGAGCTCCCAGCCTCTCCTTTGCATTCAAAAGGAAGACCCCAGCAGAGAGCTGAAAGAATTTGGTGCCTGTTTTCTATCTCCGTGACCCACGGAGTCACTTGGGGTGCAAGGTATAGTGGAAAGATTGGGTTTCTTTTGCTTCTTCACAGCATTTTCTTCTCTCACCTCTTGCCCCAGCCCCAGGTCTCCAGTGATGTAACTGCCATGCCTATCTCTAAGATGAACTAGGGGTTCCCAGGGACCATCCAAGGCACCTGTGTGCTGGTAGACATGACTGGGAGCCCTCAAGCAAACCTCAGTGGACTTGGATGTCTTGGCTTTCCTCTCCAATCACGTCCTTCTCAGAGTCTCGGTGAGGACAGTTATTGTCCAGTGCTCTGCAGAGAGAAATCCCAAATCTCTGTCTTTGGATGGTGAGGCCCATTCTCAAGCGCCCACTATTTTGTTGGGTCCCCTGAGCCCCCTCCACCCAACGTACTCCACTCTGGCTGGGCCACACAATGCCAGGGGAGTGAAACTGGAGAATGTGTGGAAGTTGATGGCTTTCATCTCCTAAACAAATAGCAAATTCCTCAGGGCTGCGGCTGCTGGAATTAAACAATGATGTGTTCAGGGAGGCTCTAAGGCGTTACCTTAGCAACGCCAGGCTGTTTTCAGGCAAGACCTAGTTAAAGAGGAAAGAGAACAAAAATAATAAAGGGACACGTCTGGATGGGGTCCAGGGATGGGGGTCTTTTGGCTGAATGTGTGTGTTGTGTGTTCTGATGTGTTTGCAATCTGCCTTTCAGCTAAGCTTCCTCCTGCTCCCCTCGTGTGTTCCACTGGCGGCGAGTTCACTCCCTAGAATACTAATGGGCTGCTGAGAAAAGACAGCATGATGCATGGGGGACAGGTTAGACAGGGAAAGACGTCACAGCTGGGACCTCCTGAGTGGGAAGTGACCCACATGAAGCCTGCCAGGTGGCTCTTGAAGTCACAAAGGTCATGGGAGGAAGCAGGAGAGACTTAAATGTGACCAGGGCAGGGGCCGTAGGCCGGGCAGGGGCCGGTGTGGCGGACTCTGTCAGACCGTGCGTGGGGACAGAAAAGATAAGTTTCCTCCCACCTTTCTGAATTCTTCTGGCTGGACTAATAAACAAGTTGGCATGAGACATTTGCAGGAGGAAACAACATTTAATAACACGGGTACCTCCCGAATACAGTGAGGACGAACACTGGACAAGCCCAGTGGAGAACTGCGTGGCAGCCTTGCAAACTCAGAGACCTAAAGTAACCACAAAGGATGGTCTGAAATGAAAATGTTTTCACTAAAGGCAGTGTGTGGCAGGTAGTCACGTCCCAGGCTAGATTGACAAAAGTCAATCTTTACCTTAACTGAGCCCCTCCATTGTCTTATGCATCTAGGATAACATACCTTTGGAATGTCAGGGCTACTCCCCTTTGTTCCGGACCCCTCAGGACCCAGCCAGTGCACCAGAGCTGAGACTTCAATCCTCTCAGTATTTTTATCATGTTCATTGTTGACTGTTTAACTGTCCTGTACCCACCTATGTAAAAGATGTATCATTTTACATTTTATACAATCCCAGAGGTTCCTCCACTTTGCTCTCTCCCGCCTCCCTAACCTATCACCAACAAATTTTATGTAACCCACTTACACCTTCTCTTTTGATTGAAATGTATCAAATAAAGTGCAAAACTGCCATTCTCTGGAGCATTACCTTAATTCATTGAGATTTTGTTTCCTGGCAATTGTCAACAGCTCAGCTCATATAAACGCACAAAAATTCTTCAATGTTTTTTACATTGACATCAGGGACAGGCCCAAGAAAGTAAAAGCCATTACCTTAAATACCCCCTTCAGCTAAAGACCAGAGATGTTTGGGGGTGGAGAATGGGTGGACGGAGGTCATCTGGAAAAGTAGAGTAAACAAGAGTAAGATTGTTATGGAGATTTAAGTCCTGCCTTCTCCAATGATGAAAGTTTCTAGAGATTTACATATTCTCTTTGGAGTATGGTGAGACACCTCACAAGTTAAATGTCCTTTGACACAGGGTAACTTCTACTTGGTTTTCAAAGCTTCTTCCTTGTCTGCAATTTCTTAAAATTAACTAAAATGATCATTATCCCACCCTAGCAGGTTTGCTCAGTGGGTAGAGTGTTGGCCCACGGAGTGAAGGGTCCGGATTTGATTCCGGTCAAAGGCATATACTTCGGTTGCAGACTAGATCCCCGGCCTTGGTTGGGGTACATGTGGGAGGCCACCAATCGATGTGTCTCTCACACGTGGATGTTTCTCTCTCTGTCTCTCCCCCTCTCTTCTACTCTCTTTAAAAATCAAGGGAAAAATATCCTCGGGTGAGGATTAACAAATAAATAAGTAAATAAATAAATAAAATAATCAATATCCCAAAGAGGCATGTTTGGGGTGGCATACTCGGCTCTCCTTTACTTGCTACTTGGTGTGGCCAACTTTTTTGTGTCAAAGTGGACTTAATGTAAGGTGGCGATCCCACACAAAAACAGACACGGCCAGTTTGCTGATAAAGCATTTTGGTGTGTTTGTTTATTTACTTAATTATTTTCCTATTTTCTGTCTCTTTTAGTAGAATGTAAAATTTTGGTCCCCAGAACAGAGCTTTGCCCATGCCAGTTTTGCAGTAAATAATGGGCAGGGAACCTGTTAAATGCACTATGGCGTGTGCAGAACTGAAATGTTCAGCAGCCAGTGGGAAGAATGAGTTGGGTCCCTATGCAGTCCCTGGAAAAATGGCCCTGGGAGCAATTTGCACAGTGATGCACATTTGCTTCTGGGCGTGAATATATTTCACAAATTCATACAGCTAATTATTGGCGGTGCTACGTCTTGGAGGTGGGATTGGTAAGGAGTGTGGTGTGAACCAGGACTAGGACCAGGACCAGGCAAAAAGAAGCAGGACCAGTAGCTGCAGAGAGAGAATTTACCAAGGTCAGGGAAGGGACCCACAGGAGGGAGATTCCAGGACACATCCTAACAGATCCTACCTCTGTCCCCAAAGGCCAAGGGCTGACCAGGCCACAGGCCCAGGGACTCTCCTGTCCCTGCTCCCATTCCTGCCTCCACTGAATTGAGAGAGCCTGGGGGACTGGGGACTGGAGGGCGTCCACAGGGAGAGCAGCCCTTGCCTACTGTGTGACCTCATGGACTCTTAGGCTCCTCACTGGAAACCAGTCACAGACATGATGCCAGTGGGTGGAGCAGCCCCCTAAGTCTGGGGTGGAGGGCAGTCCAGTGGGTTCACATGGGAGGGAGACTGTAACCAGGGGGATGTGCTAGGCGCTGACCTTCAAGGACAGAGATGCTTTCTGCTGGGAAGGATGGGCAGGGCCTTCCACAGAGAGGAAACCGCATCATCGGGCCCAGCAACAGGAAGATACCGGCCTGTCAGAAGAGACAGGAGGTGCCTGGGTAGGCAAGGTGGGCAAGGGGGCCACAAAGGCCTCCGCGATGGCCTGAGGCATCTGTGCCATATTCTGAAGTACATGGGAGCCACAGCCACCGGGGACCACGGAGCAGTGATAGCTCAGCTGTTTGCAGGACAGTGGGGGTGAGAGCTGGGCCAGGAGCCTGTCCTCTTGGTCATTCTGCTCTTTCCTACTGTGACCACACATGCACTGCACACACACACCACACATGTACGCACAGCCCTCACATGCACACACACATACATGCACCACACACAAACACCCACACACACCACACATGCACACATACTGTGCCCACATACCACACACACATCCAAATCACACATCCACACACTGTACCCACATATTCACACAGACACACATTTACACATGCTATACCCACACACTAACCCCACACAGCACACACAATGCACCCACACACCACTTCCACACATCATACACATACACTCAATATCCACAGTCTCCAGCCCCCACTGCACTGCACCCACACATATGCATGTCCAGCACCCCGAAGACTGTATCACACGGGGGTTGTGCCTCCTGTAAACGTAGGCAGGTAACTGAGCATGAAACACCTGAGAGAATAAAAGGTAAAAATCCTTCAATCTCTGGGGCTGTTGTTGGGCATTCAGACCCCAACTAAGGTTTGGAGCTCCTGGATTTAGGGTGACTCCAATCAGAGTGACTGGGTCAGGCCCACGAGATGTCCCCTCCCCAGCTGAAGCCATGGCGCCCTGGTCCTGCCCCCGCCCCTCCTTCTCTCCCTCTGACACACTTTGGCACCTTCCTGTCTCCTAGGACCCTGTGCCCAGGCCCTCGCTGTGTCTGTGGTGTTCCTGGGATGAGGGCTAAGCACAGGTTATCTGTCCATCTGCTGGTCACTGGCCTGTTTATCTTCTTAGGGCTCTTTCCCAAAATAGCTCGGGGTTATCTAAGCGGCTGGAGCCGCCTGACAGCTCCCCCTCTCAAGAAGAGCAGCGCTCATCACTGGCAGCTGTAAACTCCTTTAATCCAGGCCTGAATTCCACACATTATTAGGCCAACTGGAGACCTTCCTGGGGATGTGAGCACCTCCACCCCATCAGACCCCCAGCTGCTGCCCACGCCCACAAGAGCACCCAGTAGCTCCTTCCTCGGCAAGGTGGTCTGGTTAGTGAGCTGGTCATGCTGCTGCCTGGTTGCCAGACACGTCTCCTCTAAGTCCAGTCATGCCCTCAAAATTGAAGCCAACCTCATCTTCTGCCTTATTCCAAAACTCCTACTCCCACACATTTCCACCATTCAGCCATGCCAAACCTTTCCTAGGCTCCTGGACTGAAATCTCAGTCACATTTCCGTGCCTTCCCATCCCTCAGTGCCCCTCACCGGGACCACAGCCTGAGCCCGGCCCCTTTCTCAGACAGCTGCCCGGGACTCAAGCCTCCCACACAGCTGCTGAGCCCAGTCTTCAACCAGCATCTCGCCTGGCACTCCCTGGTCAAGAACCTTCCGTGACTCCCTGTCAAGGGCTGTATCAAATCTAAGCATATCTGGCCCTCAAGGTACACCTGCACTTTAGGTGATAGTATATGCCACTGTTCCAACAAGAAATGCCTCTGCCCCGGCCCCTCGAAGCCCCCCACGAGCAGGCTCTTTCGGGCCTCCATGCCTTTGTGCGAGCTGGCCTGCCCACCAGAAATGCCCTGCAGTATCTCCTCCCCCTCTCCAAGACCGCCTCTCCCTGAAGGTCCTACTTTTGTTAAGTACTCATCCATGATCCTCGGTCATTCATTCGTTCAGTGCATGTTAATTGATCACTTGCTATGGGCCAGGCTCTCACTGACCAGCCACCCCTCTGAGCTCTAATGCCCGAGGAACTTCTGCCCCATGCTTTTGCATAGGATCCCTGAGGTCTTGTAATGAGTCATGATCACAGGTGTGTGGGCCTCCACCCTGTCATAAGCTCCTGGAGGAGGACAGCCAGCCAGCCTCCTGGCTTCTTCTGGGCGTCCCCTGGGGTTCCTACACCTTCCAAAGTCACCTTGAGTGGTAGCGGTTTAGGTTTTGTTTGGATTGCCAACTTTTCATTGCATCAAATAAAGACGTTTCTCCATGACCACAATGTCACAAACCACAGCACATTTTGATACTGTGAAAGTAACACCAGGAAAGCAGGAAGGATAGAATTTCAGGATAAAGGACAATCCTTGGAGAAAAGTTCACATTTTTCTGTTTCTTCATTTCAGAACATAACCTCGGAATCAAAGGACAGTCCTTTTCATGGAATACATTTAGCAGGTTGGAAAGTTCTTCGTTCCTTTTCTTTTTCTTCGGTTCACAGGGGACCATCAACATTTCCCCCGTGTTTGGCACCACTGCCTCTGAGTCCCTTGGCAGTGAGCTCAGCTCTCAAGTGCCTGGACCACTGCTTGGCTGTCTTTGGTTGTCGCCTGAAGGAGCCACCCTGAGCCTCTTTCCACAAGGTCCAGCCTGGGCATGAGGGACGTGGCTGGCCGGGCAATGGTGACCCCACGCCCAGACTGGCCATCCCTTCAGACTCTGGGACACATGGCCGAGTGCTGGCCCCTCCGCAGGCACACAGATATTCTTGACACTAATTGCGCCCTCCTTTGGGGGGGTGAAGTCCTAGAGCCTCCAGGGAGGCAGGTGGGATGGGGCAGAAGCAGAAAACGAATGGGTCCCAAAAGCCGACCCCCACCCCATGGCCTCACGGCTCTGAGCCAGGCAGGAGCCGAGCTGGGTGAGACCCCAGAACCTTTGTCCCCACCCCGGATTTTGCCGTCTCCCATCCTTGTCTGAACTGGCGTCTTCAGGAGAGAAATACACACGAAACTTTCCAGTGCTCAGCCCAGGCCCCCTCTAGCCGCTTCCATAAAAAGCTATGCCATTGGACAGGAGAAAGAGCAAGAATTTTTCCAAAGGATGTATGTGTGTATTGTTGGGAGCAGCAAGCATCTCCGTGAACTCCGGGTCACGGCACAGCCTGACAAATGGCAGGAAGTTCAGGACTTGGGCCTGACATTTTTACACAAAGGCTGCACAGCCCAGCCAGGTGAGCTGGGCCTGGGGACTGACACGGCCACCGCCCGGCACTTCCTGCCCTTTGTTGGCCCGTGTGCAGCCTTCCCAGAGCTCCAGCCTTTCTTTCGTGCCTGACTCCCGTTCGTTATTTATGGAGAGGAGCTCCTCAATATAGAAATGGGTGGATCCGGAGTCTGCAGCAGGATGTGGGAAGGCAGACTGGCAGGGTGCCCACCACCGGGGGCAGGATTGACGAATTAAAATAATGTGGCCGTAGACTCCCAATAATAATCCTGTCTGGTATTTATATACCTGAAGAGATGTTTCCCGTGCTCCCCTGGCACAGTTCAGGGGCTCACAGCCACCCATCCATCAACCCTTGGCTGGCACTGCCCTCTGGTCCTCCTGGCCTGCTCTGCCCTCGCCTGACTGTGAGTGGACTGAGCGGACCAGCCTGGCTCGACCCTCAGTCAGGGTAGGCTCCTAGAAGAAAGGGGCCCTTTCTTTCCACCGTAGGAAAACCTTCATTGTCAGCTTCCTCAGGGTTCTTCTTAGCTTCCAGAGAGCTGGCATGTGGCTTTGTGGTGCACATAGGACCTCTTTAAGTCCCCAGTCTTTCTTCAGTATATCAGTTACAATGGCATAATTCTGTCTAAAAGATTCACGCCCATTCCTGATGTCTCTGATAGAAGACGTAGACAACATTTGAGGTTTTCTTGGCCACTCAGGGTCTTGGTTAGGAGTCCTGTGTGAGCAGAAGAAAGCCCTGAAGGTAGGACCGGGGGATCTGGGTGCCATTCCTCACTCTGCCTGGCTAGCTGTGCAACTTTGAGCAAGTTCCTTCACCTCTCTGCTTCTCAGAAGTCAGCTCGACTTAGTTCTCATGATCTATGATTTGTTTGTACCGAGTGGTCATACAGTGATGGCAATACAGAAGTTATTGTGGGGCAGAAGGCCATTTGCCTCGCACATGTAACCACAGCTGGCTCCGTTCTCATGGTTGTTTTTGGCATTTTCCTTCTCTCCTACCTTGTCTTTAGGCTGATTTTAGATGCTGGTTAATGACTCATTCACAGTAGCAACTCTCTCTTTCAAGCATGTGACTTCTTAATCTGCTGGAACTATATGTGAATTAAGAGTTAATAGGCCCAGAGTAAATATATGAGTGCATGTTTTTATGCGTGTACTGGGTGCACATTTCTGACTAATCAATGACTTTTCTTTCCTTCCTAGTTCTTGATTGTGTTCTAGCCAGAAGAGTTGTCAGAAAGATGAGATCTGGAACAGTGAGATACAACTGGACCTTTTCCATATATTCCTATGGTGTCTTTCAGAAGAATAGAATAAATTTAATAAATTATTGTTGAACCAGATAGCCTTCCCTTCTACTTAAAATTCACCTTGACTGAAAGTCAGCCTCGTTCGAGTTTATTTCTGAGCTAAGGTACAGAGTGCAAACTGGCCAGGCCTGCATACTTGTTTGACAAATCCCTGCCCTTCCTCCTGCTCCCTACAAAGTGTCCCCTCCCTTCCTCCTGGCTTCCTTCCCCCTCACCTGGAGCTGCCCCATCACTTCCCCCAGCCAGAGGGACAGGAATGAGCATGATTAGATTGCCCCTCCTCAGAGATGTGGGAGCCTGGGACATTCTAGAGGCCACACCAAGGCACTCCAGAGAGGTGGAGCCCAAAAGAATAATTAACATTTGCGTAGATTTCAAGATATCCAGAGCACTTCCACATACTATCTCACTTAGTCAGCCCTCCAGCCCTGAGATAGCACTGCCTGCACATGACAGATTAACTAAAACCAGGTCCCGCTGAGTTAGTTGCCAGGATTAATTTGGGAGCCCAGGACTTTGCCCCGTGTATCCAACCATCTCAGCCAGAGGGGCTGCAGGGATGGTGAGAGTTGGCCTCGGGGTCACCTTCTTCCATGGGGGTAAAGACAGTTACCTTTGATAGGGAATGTGAGGAGGAGGTAGAGGGAGCAAGCACAGGGGCTGAAGTAAGACCAGAGCTTCCTGATGAGAACAAAGTCCTTTCTTGTAGATTCTGCTCACTTCAAGGTTGCTGCGAGGAAGCTGGGATTTGAGGTTAGAAAAGTTGGGCTGATGCCCTGGCCAGGTAGCTCAGTTGGTTAGAGCATCGTCCTGATATGTTAAGGTTGTGGGTTCGATTCCCGGTCAGGGCACATATAAGAATCCACCAATGAATGCATGAATAAATGGAATAACAAATCAATGATCTCTCTCTCTCTTTCTCCCTCCTTTCCTCTCTCTCTCTCAAATCAATTTTTAAAAAAAAGAAGAAGAAGAAGAAGAGGAGGAGAATCCAAGATGGCGGCGTAGGTAAACACCTAAACTGCTGCCTCGTGCAACAATTTCAAAAATTCAACTAAAAGACAAAACGTCTATCACCCAGAACCATGGGAAAGCTGGCTGAGTGGAAGTTCTACAACTAGAAGGAAAGAGAAAAGAGCATTGAGACGTGCACGAGCGCTGAAAAGCTGAGGTACGGAGGCGCGTGATCCGGGCTGGCGGCGGGCAACTGGGTGCGTTGCTTTTTTCAACCCGAACGGAGACAAGCCCCCCGATTACTCTGAAATCCAGTCTCTGGGGAGACGCGGGGGACCCAAACTCCTACGGGGAGAAGCTGGACTGTTTGCCAGTGAGAGTGGGTTGCTTGCAGAGCTGCGCGCAGGAATAATTGTTTACGGCACTGGGGCACGGGACTCCAGGACGCCGTCGCCGTCGGGGACACAGAGCCGGCTAACTAGCAGCCATTGCTGTTTGCCACGCCCTAACCTAGTGACGCCCTGAGACCCCGCCCCACACAACCTACAAACCCACCCAAGCTCCAAGCAGCCGAGTTAGCATAAGAAAAGCCTGCCCTATCGCAGCTTAACCTAGAAAACTTGCAGCCTGGGTCAGACAGCTCCAAAACCTCCAAACCCCAAGCAAAGAGGAGAAAACTGCAGCTCTCACTGTAGCTCCTGCTGAGTGGCCTCAGACAGTAGCTGACCTGCACCCCATTGGAGATCCAGAAGCCAGTGTACCTAGTGGTCAGTGTGAGACACCAGATTTCAACTCCTCACATCCATAAGTGACACATTCAAGAGGCAGACTCAGTGAGCACCAAAGCCCCACTGAAACAAGTCCTGCCCCATAAGCGTGTCTTCAGTGCAGCAGTTCTTCCATTATAGACACAGGGAGTGCTCACAGCTAATTGGCCTGGAGGTCAATTCCTCCCAGCGTACTAACAGCAATTCAGGTTTAACTACACCAAGACTTTGCACTCAGCCCACAAAGGGGTGTACCAAGAGCATCCACATCAGGTGATTGGGGAGGCTGAGCTACTGCCCCCTATAGGTCACCTACCACACAAAGCTACTCCATCAACACAGGGAAGCAGCCAAAATGCAGAAACAAAGAAACATGTCACGAATGAAAGAAACGGAGGAAAGCAAACTACTGGATGACATAGAGTTCAGAACCACATTTATAAGGTTACTCAAGAACCTTCTTAAAACCGCTGAGAAACTTGATGAGACCTTCAAGGAGCTTAATGAGAATGCCAAAAAAATGGAAAAGGATCAGTCAGAAATGAAGCATACACTGTCTGAAATAAAGAATATACAGAAACTCAACTGTAGATCAACATACCCCAAGAATCAAACCAAAGATCTGAAATATGTGGAAACAAAAAACATCCAACCAGAAAAACAAAAAGAAAAAAGAATCCAAAAATATGAAGATAATGTAAGGAGCCTCTGGGACAACTTCAAGCGAACCAACATCCGAATTTTTGGGGTGCCAGAAGAAGGGAGACAGCAAAATATTGAAAACCTATTAGAAGAAATAATGACAGAAAACTTTCCCTACCTGGTGAAAGAAATAGACTTACAAGTTCAGGAAGCGCACAGAACCCCATACAAGAGGAACCCAAAGAGGACCACACCAAGACACATCATAATTAAAATGCCAAGGGCAAAAGACAAAGAGAGAATATTAAAAGCAGCAAGAGAAAAACAGTTAATTACCTACAAGGGAGTACCCATACGACTGTCAGCTGATTTCTCAACAGAAACTATGCAGGCCAGAAGGGAGTGGCAAGAAATATTCAAAGTGATGAACAGCAAGAACCTACAACCAAGATTACTCTACCCAGCAAAGCTATCATTCAGAGTTGAAGGTCAGATAAAGAGCTTCACAGACAAGAAAAAGCTAAAGGAGTTCATCACCACCAAACCAGGATTACACAAAATGCTGAAGGGTATCCTTTAAGAAGAGGAGGAAGAAGAAAAAGGTAAATATAAAAATTATGAACAACAAAATGACATCAAATACATACCTACCAACAAGTGAATCTAAAAATCAAGTGAATGAAAAATCTGAAGAACAGAATGGACTGGTGAATATAATAGAATCAGGGACATAGAAAGGAAGTGGACTGACGATTCTCAGGGGAAGCAGGTGGGAGGGGTGCGGGAAGAGATTGGACAAAAATCTTACTCCTATGGATGAAGACAGTGGCGGGGAGTAAGGGCCTGGGGTGGGGTGGGGAATCAGGTGGAGGGGAGCTATGGGGAAAAATAAAAGAGGAACACCTGTAAAAAAAAAAAAAAAAAAGAAGAAGAAGAAGAGATGGGCTGAACCTTGAGTTCTTCTGGTTCTGGGGAGAATTACACTCTGAGCTCCCTGTCGAATCTCTCATCTGCAAAAGGAGAATGATAACACTAGTAACAGCAGTAATGATAACCCCACGATGGCAGCGAGCATGCCTGCTCTGGTCCCTCCTCACCAGGCAAATGTGAGGACCAGTGAGTTGAGCAGATGCAGCTGTTCTTGTGACATAAACCAGAATACGCTGGCGGGTTGTCTTTGTTTTCATTCATTGCGAAGGTGTTTATTGAACACCTGTCCCTCCACAGTCCTCTGCTTTGGTTCTGCTGGGCTGTGGAGCAATGTGGGCCAATTCTTTTATGTGTTTATTTATTTTCTTTATTGATTTGAGAGAGGAGATGATAGAGAGAGAAACGTCTTTTTTGTGGTTCCACCCAGTCATTGGTGGATTCTTGTATGTGCCCTGACCAGGGATCCAACCCACAACCTTGGTGTATCGGAACGATGCTCTAACCAACTGAGTACCGGGCCAGGCCAGAAGAGCCAGGCCAGTTCTCCAGGCATCCATGTCCTTATTTGGGTAATTGTTATTGCAGAAATAAGTGACATCATTTGTATGGAGCATTTGCATCTAACATGATGCCTGTCACAGAGGGAGGAGCACTAGCAATCCTTAGCTCTCTCTCCAAAAGCACCCTTTAATGTCACACCCTCTCTGAACAGGAAGATTTGGGTCTTTGTGCCCTGAGCTTAGTCACTGGCTAAAAGACTTCCCCCACCCTACCCCCAAGCCTGTCAATGCGGATGAATACAGACCTCTGAACCCTGATGCATTCCTTAAGTCTGGAGGGTGTTGTGTGCGTGTGTTCTGGGTGCCTTATCTCTCCATTCACCACTGGAAGGTAGGGGCTACTCAGCTGGCCCAATTCCTCTCCGAGGGAGGCCACCAGGAGGGATAGGCAAGCTGTCTGGTCTCCCCAGGCCGGAGAAATAGGCCGGAGAAATCCCCGGCTCTAGTCCTATCGATTTCCTCTCTGGCTCAGCACTGAAGTGTGAAGTGTTCTGACCGCCCAGCAAGGAGGTGTCAGGAAGTGCCTCTGACACTTAAGGTGAAGGAAGAATAATTTAGTAATCTGAGGAACATTGCTACTCTGTTTTCCCAGACACAACCGGCCAGGGAATGAAAAAGGGCTATAAAGACTGTAACCCGGCCAGTATTTCCCTGGCTCCGAGCTCCCCAGCTCCACCCTCCTGGAGCCCAGGCTTTCACTGGGGAGTGTGCCATGTAACACTGCTCTCCAGTCTGGCCACCAACATCCTGCTCTCCTGCCTGGTTCTGGCCCAGATGGTACCCATGTGCTGATTAGGTCAGGGGCCCGGGCTCTGGGCAGGCCACGCCCACTGCAGGGCTTCCCTCTTCATGGGCACAGCAGCCCTCCAGGTTCCTGCAGAGATGGTTGCTGCTGCCACACTACCCACATCACTGCTGCGCCCTGGACGGAGCTCCTGCCCTGCAGCCTGGCCCGTTGCTCTAGAATTTACAGATGGTGATGCTCTAGTTCTCTGCCAGCAGGCTGCTGGACTCACCCACGCCCTCCTGGAGACGAAGTCCAGCTTCATGTTGAGACCTCAGAGTCCTAGGGGTTTCAGTCTAATTCCCTCCCAAGCCTGAGGCGCCCCCCCCCCCCCCTTAGTGCCTCTCTTGAACCCCTTCAGTGATAGGCCCTCCTGGGCCACCCATTTTATTTTTTAAATTGCTTTGACTACTAGAAAATTCTTGCTATGGTTATTCAACAAATCTTTGTTGTTGTTGTTTTTATTGACTTCAGGGAAGAAGAGAGAAATAGACACATCAAAGATGAGAAGGAATCATCCATCGGCTGCCTCCTGCACGTCCCACACTGGGGATGGAGCCCACAACCCGGGCATGTGCCCTGCCTGGGGATTGAACTGTGACCTCCTGGTTCATAGGTCAATGTTCAACGTCAGTGTTCAACTACTGAGCCATGCTGGCTGGGCATTCAACAAATCTTCTGTGTTTTTAATAATTTTTAAAAATTTTATTTTTAATATATTTTTATTGATTTCAGGGAGGAAGGGAGAGTTAGAAACATCAATGATGAGAGAGAATCATTGATTGGCTGCTTCCTGCATGCCCCCCACTGGGGATCGAGCCCGCAACCTGGGCATGTGCCCTTGGCTGGAATTGAACCTGGTACCCTTCAGTCCGCAGGCCAACGCTCTATCTACTAAGCCAAACCAGCTAGGGCTCAACAAATCTTTATGGAAACCATTTATAAGTCCCTGTCCCAGACCTCAATCCTGGGGACAAGACAGACCGAGTCACCCTGCTCACATGAAGCTCAAGTTTAGGTGCGGGGACAGATAACAAAGAGTATCCCGTGGTAATGAGATGATTTCAACTATTAAAAAGCACCAGGAAGAAAACAGTGTGGCAATAAGGAAGCCTCTAGGAGGCAAAATGGGGAGCCTCGGAGGCCTCCCTGAGGACCAGAGGGGTCAGCCATGGGATGGTAAGGCAGAGGCTCTAAGGGCAGAAGTGGGCCTAGGAAGGCTGGCAGGGTGGGGCAGTTGCTGGGGATGAATCTTTACCTCAGCTATACCAAGGAGGTAGGCGAGGAGAAAGAAAGAAATGGGGACTCAATCCTCACCTTCTAAGGAAACCTTTTTTTAGGGCAAAAACTGCCACCCAGCAACACAATCTTTCTGTATCACCCCATCTCCTTCATGTGCGGCCACTTCTCACCTCCCACCTGCTGATCCTTCAGCCCAGTGTGTCCTCCCACCCCACCCTCTGGCCTTGGCAAACTCCTACTGAGCCATTGAAATCCAGCTCAAAAGTTCCCTCCTCTGAGCAGCCTTCCCAGATTCCTACCGTGGGCAGAGGTAGCCGCTCCGCCCTGCCTCCCCTGCCCCGGGGCTGCTCGCACTCCTCAAGGTGGCATGAAAAGTGTGGGCTTGGGAGACAGACCCTCCTGGTTCCACCCCACCAGCTGTGTGATGGGTTGCTCTAAGCATCACAAACTGGGTGGCTTAAAGGAACAGAAAAGCATTGCCTCAAAGATCTGGAGGCCAGAAGTCTGGGTGTTGACAATGTTGGGGTTCTAGGGAGAACTTGTTTCAGCCTCTCAACTGGCTTCTGGTGATAGCTGCAGCCCTTGGCCTCAGACACTACCCCCATCTCTGCCTCTGTCTTCACAGGGCTGTCTTCTGCGTGCCTGTCTGTCTGTCTGCACATGGCATCCTCCTCCCTGTGCCTCTCTCCTCTTCTTGTGAGGACACCAGTCATGAGGGATTAAGGGCCCACTTTATTCCAGTATGAACTCATCTTAATTTATCTAATTACATCTGCAACAACCCTCGTTCCGAATAAGTTTGCATTATCAGATCCTGGGGGTTAGGGCCACAACATATCTTTTTGGGAATCAGAATTCAACCCATAACACCGGGGTAAGTTTAACGTGCTTACTCCTCTCTAAAACACATACAAACATATATCTTCCTTCCAACAGGAAGATTAAATGAGCTAACAGGCATCCAATGCTTATTTATGGCACATAATAAACCTTCACAAAGGTAGCTGCTAATGTGAATAATAACTGACCCACCTACAGTGAGTTCTGCACAAAGTCTGTGCTCAAAAAGTTTTGCCTTCTGGCCCTAGCCAGTGTGGCTCAGTTGGAGTGTCGTCTTAAATTCCCCATCAGGGTACGTACCCGGGTTGAGGCACGTACCGGAGGCAACTGATCGATGTTTCCCTCTCTCTCTCCCTTCCTCTCTCTCTAAAAACATTTTAAAATTTGCCATCTGAATGAGCAGCTGCCATTTTGAAGGCAATGTTAAGATCAAAAGAATCGAATTTGAACATCTCTGTTCCCATTAAAGGAAATTCATTGGGAGAAAAATCGGGCAATGGTTCAAACTTTCTTGGATAAGTTCTTTTTTTAAAATATATTTTTTATTGATTTCAGAGAGGAAGGGAGAGAGAGAGAATCAATGATGAGAGAGAATCACTGCTCCTGCACGCCCCACACTGGGGATAGATAGAGCCTGCAACCTGGGCATGTGCCCTGACCAGGAATCAAACCAGGACCTCCTGGTTCATAGGTCAACACTCAACCACTGAGCCATGCTGGCCGGGCTTGGGTAAGTTCTTAATATACTCTGGGTGCCTGAGAAGTATCTCAAAATTTATTAAATTATTAAATTAAAAAATGCCTCCAAATTTTATCTCAAAATATCTTCAAATTATTCTCAAAGATCCTTTCCAAATTCTGTGAACAGCAGGGAACTATTGTTAATTGATCTTTTAATTAATGCTTATCATAAGCAATATATCAGTCCTAGGGAAAATCTGAGGTAACAATACTGTATTTTTTTATGTTCATTGGAACCTTTCATGTAATCGATATGATTGGTCCCTTTATGTACATCTGAAAAATGCTTTGGAGCACAATTTCATTATTTTAAGTGTTTATAAAAGTTTATAGTTCTTTGCTTTTATGACACCTCCTGTGATATCTGTGTTTCTAGATGCCAAGACTTTACATCAAAATGTAACCACCAACTGCATTTTTATAGAGAAAATCTGATTTAGAATCACTTTATGCTTAGTTACCAGGGATGCAAAGTAGCAAAAGCTATTAACTCTCCTTTAAAACATAATTCCACTTACCTCCTCTTTCTTACCGCCCTATTCTCCACTCCCTGTCCCAGACCATCCCTAATTACTTGAAATAGGATCCATATCAATCCATCCCAAGTGGGATCTTTTTTCAGACAGGTTCCCAGTTTTCTGTTATTTATTTTGTAATTGATTTTTAGAGAGAGAGGAAGGGAGAAGAAGATTGATGTGAGAGTGAAACACCCATTGGCTGCCTCCTGCACACCCCTACAGGGGATGGAGCCTGAAAACCCAGCATGTGCCCTGACTGGGAATCAAACCAGCAACCTTTCGGTGCACGGGATGATGCCCAACCAACAGAGCCATACCAGCCAGGGCCCCGTTTCATGTTAAATTCATACTAGAGGCCTGATGCACAAATTTGTGCACCTGTGGGGTCCCTCCGCCTGGCCTGTAAGATTGGGTCAAAACAGGCTCTCTGACATCCCCTGAAGGGTCCCAAGTTGCGAGAGGGTGTAGGCCAGGCCAAGGGACCCCACTGGTGCACAATTGGAGCCAGGAGAGAGGCGGGAGGTTGGCCAGCTGGGGAGGGACCACAGGAGGGCTCCAGGGTGTGTCTGGCCCCTCTTGCTCAGTCCTGATCAGCTGGACCCCAGCAGCAAGCTAACCTAATGGTCAGAGCATCTGCCCCCTGGTGGTCAGTGCACGTCATAGTGAGCTGTTGAGTGGCCATAGCATATCATTAGCATATTACGCTTTGATTGGTTGAACCAATGACCAGACACTTAGCATATTAGATTTTTATTATATAGGATTGGGGTCCAGTTTCTAACAAATGTTGAAATTTTAATTGATGACTTGTTATATTATTGCATATTCTTAACAATGCATATGTAACATATATTACATATATAAACTATACTATATATAGCTAATATATGTACTACATTTTAGCTAAAACATGTTAGTTTTTCTGGCACATGCATGAAGTATCTCTGGAAGAATAGCATTGGTTGTCTACGTGAGGGGAATGAGTGCCTGGGGGACTGGGTGAGGACAGCAGTCGTTATATTCCATTTAGACTTTTGGAATCATGTGAATTTCTACCTATTCCAAAATTAAGTTGATCTATGTCCATAACCAATACCTAAGTATGCATTTTTTGTGTGCTTGTGATGTGCTGCTTCATAAAGCCTTAGGCTCTGGATTGCAAATGTTCACATAAAATATGCCAGTTAGATTGTAAACTTCAAAAAGGCCAAACCATCCCTTTCATTTAGTTTCTATCCTCCAGGATTCCAACTAAGCTTGATGCTTAGTCCCCAGAATTTCTTTGACAGAATCCACTACCTTCATATTCTTTTTTTTTTGTTTTTTAACCCTCACCCGAAGATATTTTTCCACTGGTTTTTAAGAGAGAGTGGAAGGGAGAGGGAGAGACAGAGAAACACCAATGCGAGAGAGACACATCGATTGGTTGCCTTTTGCACGCGGCCCTGGTGCAGGGAGCCTGCAACTGAGGCACATGCCCTTGACTGGAATCGAACCTGGGACCCTTCAGTCTGCAGGCCGACGCTCTATCCACTGAGCCAAACCAGCTAGGGTGCATTCATCATTTTTTAGATCAGCTAACATTGTTGGGGCTTCTTCTAGGAGCTGGAAAGTCTGCAATGGATATAAGGTGAGACCCTGCCTCTAAAGCAAGGACAGAGGTGGGGTGGGGGTGGGGGTGGAACAGACTCAGGTGCCACCAATTGCCATAGAATGGCAAGAGCTCCGATGGCAATACAAATAAAATGTCACAGGGGAGAAAAACTCAGGATACAGGCCTCACAAAGGGGTGCTTTTGAGCTGATCCTTGAATAACAGAGGATTCAAGTGGAAAATAGCTTTCACTTGAAGGGTGCATGTCTTCCAAATAGCTATGGCAGGCCGGTGAAGAGCATGCACGGTTGACCGTCTGGGTTTTGAAGCCCAGGTCACCATTTACTAGCCGTATGCCTGTAGGCAAGTTATTTAGGTTGTTTCCTTGTCTGTGAAATCGCAAGACAATAGTTCCTTCCTCACAGGGTGGTGGTGAAAATTAAATAAGATGAAGCTTGCAAAGAACGTCAAAGGGCCTGGCACAAAGTAAGAGCTCAGCAAACCTCAGCAATGATTATTAGAGGCACCTGAGTCAGGAAGAAGAAAACATCTTCAAGGACTGAGTCCCGGTTAGAAATCTGGACAGTTCCAGGCTCACTGACTGACTTTCCGTGGCCCAAGGAGTCCCCATGTGTCTACTACACTGCAGTCCCCAAGTAAAAACCCTCTGCTGCGGGCGGATTTTGGGTTTCTAATGTGGAGAGAAAAATGCCGAGTCACTGGAGGACAAAATGGATGCTGAGTTTGCGGGTGGTCCTCAATGTTGAGACCGGGGTTTGGGGATGTGAGGGCATCAGTCAGAAGGAGGGATGCCTAGGAGTCTGTGTCAGCGTAAACGCAACACCCGACAGCTGCAGAGATGTGTGGTCTTTGGATCCTGTAGGAGGTGGTTGCTGCTAGATCAGCGGTCAGAAGGTGAAGGGTAGATGCTCTTTGTGGGGGCTGATCCCCAGGGAGATGTTCTGACCAACCTTGGGTCCAGGCTTCCTTTAAAGAGTCTGACCTATTTTACCCCGTGAACTCACAGTCTGGTTAGAACACCTGTTCACAGCAACTGTTAGATCCTCCCCAAGAGGTGAAGGGCACTATGGAATTCTCTCTCCTGGGTTTCCCTATGCAAGGAGGGGTAAGAGCTGCCTGCTGAGGACAGAGGAACCAACCTCTGGGCCTGGACCCTCATCCCTCCTATACCCGTCACTCCCTCGGGATCTTGTGGGTGGTTACAGGGCTCCCCTGAAAACAGCATGAAGGGCCCTATCCAGTTTGGTTCAGTGGATAGAGCATCGGCCTAAGGACAAAAGGGTCCCAAGTTCGATTCCGGTCAAGGGCATGTGCCTTGGTTGCAGGCTCCTCCCCTGGTCAGAGCTCATGCAGGAGGCAATTAATCTATCTGTTTCTCTTACATAGATGTTTCTGTCTTTTCCTCTCTCTTTCACTCTCCCTAAAAATCAATGGAAAAATATCCTCTGCTGAGGATTCACAAAAAGAAACAAAAACAAAAATAAAAAAACAGCACAGAGGAAGCATCCATAAATTGTCCCCCAATTGTTTGAAGGTTTAAAAAAGCAATAACCTTGAAGTGCTCCAGGGTATAATGTAGAGTGTTCATTTCTGGAGCTGAAATGATTTGCCATGGCCAGTATTAGATACCAACCTGTGTGAAGTCCAGGAAAGTCTGATCAAATAATAAATAATAATTACTGTAATGGCTATAAAGAGCAGGGTAGTTTTCAAAGCTCTTCAAAAAGTTTTGCTTCTAGAGGTTCAAATCATCTTTGAAAAGGGCAGTCATTGCCCTAGCCAGTTCAGCTCAGTAGATAGAGTGTTGGCCTGCAGACTGAAGGGTTCCGGGTTTGATTCTGGTCAAGGTCACATGGGTGAGTTGCGGGCTCCATCCCCAATGCAGGGCATGCGGGAGGCAGCCAATCAATGATTCTCTTCATTGATGTTTCTATCTATCTCTCTCCCTTCCTCTCTGAAATCAATAAAACATATTTAAAAAAAGGGCAGATGTTTTCTTCCATTTGGAACATAAAAAACTAACACTTTGAGAGCGTCCCGATATCACGTGATGGTTGATGGTAGAACAAAGAATAGAAATACAATGTTTTGCTTTTCAGATTTTCTCTGGAGATCGATTCATTTACTCAAACAGTATTTACTGAGCATCTACTATGGCCTTCCCTGCAAAGTGCTGGCCGCAGGGATGTAAGAGTGAACACAGAGACATGGCCTGTGGCCTCATGGAGCTGTGAGTGAGGGGGGAGGCCAGAACTGCGTGCACAGAGAGATAAGCCCAGGGACCAGCCCTGCTATGAAGGCAGAGGAGTCAGGGGAGAAGCCCTTACCCTCTGAGTCTCTGAACCTGGAATTTTATCTAAGCCCCTGAGCTACATGGTTGTCAGAATTCTTTCCAATTTGAGAATTCGTGAATTCCCATGTGGGCTCTTGGAAAACCGCTCTGGTTGTGGGAGGTGAGAGGCTGGCTTTAGTCTACAGCCCCGGCAGCCACCCTTGCACAGGCAGCCCTTCCGAGCTGTGGGCTCCGCTCTGTCTCTGCTGCAGGGAGGCGGATCGCACACCCCGGCTGTGCACTGTGTGCAAATGTTATCGAAAGACCCTGGTGATGGGGAAGAACAATGCTTCAGAGGTTAATGAAGTCATGGGAACCTCAGTGCCAGATCCCAGCCCCGTCCCGTGGCTGCTGTTTGTGCATATCTGGGCCAGCTTGTTTATCTTTGCAGGTCTGCAGCTCTGCCCTATGGTCCCAGCAGGGCTGCAGTAGTTTTACTCACTCATTAGCAAGGAGGAAGGACACCTGGGCTAGATACCTTTTCTGTAGACCCAGGTCACTGGCCTAAGTTTACATAGCTATTAAGGATTGGAGTGTGTCCACCCCATAGAGTGAATAAAAACCCTTAAAAATGCCAACCAATCAAGGCAGTTGGTTAGACCCTTGGGAATGTGAACGGGAGAGTTGGGGGCAGTGGTAGAGAAGCACGGGGTTGATTCTCATGTCTGATTTTGCAGATGGAGCAAGTAGCCTTGAGATATGAAGGATCCAGTGATGAAACGAATAGTTCTGTGTCTTTAACTTAAATGCAGGCCATAGTCTACAGCTCCTGTGTATTGTTACGAAGTTTCAGCAACTGAAACAGTAAGGCTAAGCCCATGTCCATTTTTATTTGAATTGGGTGGGCTTTTTGGGGGATACAGGGAAGTGTGGGTTTTGACAAGTGTAGGAGGGGTTGTGTGGGTGAAGTGATCATTTCTTGAATTGAGAAAAACACCCGTAGTCTGCTTCATCCATACTGTATGTTCTGTATTGCTCCGAGGGACAGACATTTCATCTTAACCATGTTTATGAGACACAGAAGACAAAATGATAGTACAATGAATATCACTAGTCATTCACACACCTATTCCCCCTCTGAAGAGTGTGGTTTTAGGAGTCAGGCTGCTGGGGTCGAATCCTTAATAGCTATGTGAACTTAGGCCAGTGACCTAATTTCCATTAATGACTCAGTTTCCTTATTAATAAAATGGGATTAGTGAACAGATCTCATGGAGTTGTTGAAAAGATTAAGTGAGGCTTTGCATTGAAACACCTAGCTCAGTGCTAGCCCATATGGTATGGTAAAGATCAACAAACTCAGACATTACTCACCTTATTTTTATTATCAGGTGCCAACTCTTCAACCATGCTAAGGATGGGATGGACACACAGAAATAACTTGAGGTCTGTATGTGTATATAACTAACAACACACATTCAAAGTCAGACAATGAATTAAGGCACTATCCTAGGCAAGGGGACCACAGCAGAGGACGTGGGGGCCAGATCAGAATAGGCTGCACGATACCTGAGCCTTCAAACACTATGACAGGTGGAAAGTAGGTTAACTCCAGGCACGGGGAGAAGCTAAGGCAAAGACTCAGGTGGAACACGTGTCATAGTTGAATCTGAAGCGCTGTCTCTCAGTGGGACAAGAGATTTTCCATCTTCCTGTTGGGTCAGAATTTAGAGACCTTGCCGTGTTTGAGCAAGTGAGAGATAGGATCACATCTGATTCCAAGGACAACACTCTGGTGGCAGGTGGAGGGAAGGCGGGAAAGGAGAGAGGTGAGGGTACAAGATGCAGAGTGGGTGTGGCTGTCATCGGTCCAAACCAGACACAGCCACAGGTGCCTCAAGGAGCTTGGGGCTCACTGGGGAAATTGGACACAGGCATGTCAGCATCCACGTAACAAAGCCACGTCTTCTACCCTCAGGTGGATGCCAGGGAAATTAAGTTTTCATTTTCTCGTCTGCAAAATGAGTTAATGGGAATATATAGTATATAGTATTTACCTCTCCGGATCGTATGAGGATCAAACCATGTTAGGAAAGGAAAGTGTTTAGCACATGCCCACAATATAGGCACAGCTCCATGCACTACCACTCAGCACACAGTCTGGCCCTGGGCAGCCTCCAGGGTGAAAGAAGCTAATTGCAAGCTGTGTTTATTGTCCCAGGCAGAGGAATGCGGGGGATGGTCAGGGGCTAAGTGGGAGATGAGATGGAAAGCAGGTTGGGGCGTAAGTATCAGGAAGACTGAGCTGAAGCTGATGCCTCAGGCTTGTTTTACTTCCACTTAATTAGGAATTGACTCATATCTCCTTTAGTGCCACCTCCCTGATCTCTTCCTTTGTTCCTGCCCTGGGGCCTGTAGCTTTTGAGTTGGGAGATGGACAGCTGCATGAATGTAGATAATCCTGATGGGGAGGCAATGGGCTATATTAGAACAGAGGCTGGAGTTCTAGACTGGTTCTGGAATCACCACTGTTTACAAACTGGGTGAGCGAGGACAGGTCAGCTCAACTCTCCCAGCCTCCTTTCCTTATCATGTAATGAGGCAGTGGGCCTCTAATATCCACTGAGCCCCAGGCTCTCTCTGAATCTGAGGTGTCTGGAAATTCCAATAGTAAAGGTTAGGTGCTAGGTGGTGTCTTCAGAGCCTTGGTATAAGCGGTTCCATTGCATCTGATAGTGAGGGACAAGCTGATGTTCCAGGATGGCTGCACACACCTCTTTACCTGCTGCCCCGGCACAGCTGCTCTTCTGATCCTCTGCCCAGGATGCAAGGCTATCAGAGAAGGAAAATGCCTGGTGAAGAGCAGCAAAGGTTAAGAGCACAGAGTCATGACCCTGTTGCTTATGGCTCATCACAGGAGTGAAAGCACTAGGAGGATGTGGGCAGTGGCATTCTGCTGACACAAGAATATTACCTTGCAGTTATTCAGCTGGTCAACTAGGTATCATGCACTCCCTCACATTCTCACAGTGATTCTGCAAAATTGATGTTGTGATTTATTTTATAGGAGACTGCAGCTCAGAGAGGTTAAGTAAGAACCTGAGGTCACACAGCTATTAAATCGAAGAGCTAGGATTCAATTGCTGACTGACTCACTCCAAGGCCATTTCTCATCTGCCATAACAGATAGTGTCAACATCATACCTTTAGTGATGAAGTTGCTTTTGCCTGAGATCGGTCCTTCTCTCCTCTCTACTTCACATCCTATTTCCTGTAACGTCCTTCTTCCCCTTGGCCAGCAATCCTGGATGCCTCTCCCACTTTGAAACAAACCAACACACGCAAACCCTTCCCTCGACCCGATGTTTTCCCTCCTTCCTTTCACACCCACACCTGATGCTTCCACCACCTCATCTTCATTCACTCTCCCAAGTTATTGCACATCGCTAAAGTCACTCTGGGCAACATCCCAATGACCCTTTTATGGTCAGGCTGTCATTAGAGTTCAGTCCTTGCAGCAGGTGACACTCTTAACCACCTCCTTCTGATGAAAACTTTCTTCTCCCTCCATTTCCAAGGCACCCTTTTTTCTCTTGGTTACCTCCTATGCAGCTCCCCTCCCCTTCCTCAGCTCATTCTGTAAAGTCTGAAGGGCTCTGCCCCAGCCTCTTGTCCACTGCAGGGTATTCCAGGCTTTTCACCTCCATTCCTGGCTGCAACCCCGCCTGCACATTGATGGTTCTCCAATTTCTATTTCCAGTCCTGACCTCAGGTCTGAGCTTCAGTATCACAGATATAACTTCTAGACATGGCTCCTGAGTGTCCCAGGGGTCTTTAGAGTCAACATGTTCACAACTGGACTCATCATTTTCTTCTCCCCAACTTGCTTCTCTTCTTATGTCCTCTATCTCAGTGACATTGAGCCACGGCATTTGGGGTAATCCACCCAGGAACCCAGGTGGGAACCCTGGACTTCTAGACACACTGCCATGCCTCCCACTCGCAACACACCATATACCAAGTCCACATTGAATGGCCACGAAGTCCTATCAGTTCTGCTCCCCAGTACCTCTTCTTTCCAGTGTCACTGCTGCTCAGGCCCCTCAGTGCTGTGCTCACCTCCACATCCTTCCGTTCACTATGGCTAGAATGACCTTGCTCATATGGAAAGCCCGTCTTGTCTCTTTCTCCATTGTCTAAGGATCTCACCCCTATTGGTCTCTCCAGCCTCTTCTTTCACTCCTTACAAACCTTACACTCCTGCAGTTCCCAGGGCCCCTCTTCACTTCCACATGTGGTTCCACCTGCGTGAATGCCTTTCCTTTTGCTCTTCCCCTGGTGAAGTCTTACTCCTCCTCCAAACTCTGTTCCCCCTCAGGAGCCTTCCCTGACCTCCCCGGCCCAGCTGAGCCTGTGTTGCTCTGCTTCCCACATGCCTGCTCACGGCACTTGTTCCAGCCCCTACGGCACTTCAGCTATGCTTGTGTTCAGGCGGTGCTTCTCCCGAGAGGACAGGGGCTGTGCCGTCCCTGTCTGCATTCTCAGCACTGTGCACAGAACCTGGCATACTATGCTAGAATAGGTGTTGTTGAATAATAACACGTAAGTGCATGACTTTGGGGAGAGGTGCCCAACCCGAACCCCAGCTGATATTTATAGAATCACACAACCTGGTAGTCAGAGATAAAGCCCAACCATGGAGATAAAACCCAAATGAGTTTTTATCTATTCAGCCCATGTGCCTTGACAACCTTTTTGGGGTTAGGCACCAATGTACTGGGAACTGAGATTCCAAGATGAAGGAAATGCCATTCCAAGCTCCCAAGGAACTCCGAGGTCAGGGGTTAAAAAACCAAAGTGAGAGCATCCCTGGCACCTTACCAGCAGGTGCTATGGCTTCAGGATGAATAGCTGTGTGCTTTTGTCTTCTGTCAGGGGTGTGGCGGCTGGAGGCTCTGTCCCATCTCTCAGTGTAGATCCTGTGATTGGGGATTAAAGTTATTTAGGGTGAGGATAAAGAGGACTTTACCAAACCTGCATACATTTAAGGATGCGGGCAGCAACGTCACGTGGGGCCGAGAATCATGCATGACCCTGACTTTGATAGGGACCAGGGGGAAAACCATTTTTAACCTTGTGCCATAGGTTCCTGTGTATTATCTCCCAGTTGGTATTCATGTTTGCATTCAGTATCTCCATCTATAAGTATGATGTGGCTTGCTGTTCTGGGTGGTCTGAGGAAGACCCCACATTAAGGTTAAAATCCCCTAGGGCATCTAACTCATACATTCATATAAACAAAATGTAATAAATCTCTAAAGGATTGTGGGATAGCATCTATAAAATGCTTTGAGTTACAGGGGTCCTCAAACTTTTTAAACAGGGGGCCAGTTCACTGTCCCTCAGACCGTTGGAGGGCTGGACTCTAGTTAAAAAAAAACAACTATGAACAAATTCCTATGTACACTGCGGGCCCGGGACGAGTTGGCTGCTAAGCAGGACAGGCAGTGGCACCTGGCGGGCCGGATGAATGTCCTCGCAGGCCGCATGTGGCCCGCGGGCCGTAGTTTGAGGACCCCTGGAGAAGCTCAGGTGATCTGGGATATTGAGTTTGCTAGTGTGGGCAAGATGTTAAGTAGGGCCAAGGACATAGGATGATTACCTGAGGACAGATCTGCTTTCTGTCCACAGGTGAGCCCTAAGCCCAGCCAGCCTGGGCCTCATTCCTGAAAGCCCATTGTGCACGAAGGAGGATGGGCTGTTGGATACTGTGGAGAGTCCAGAGCTAATTTTGAGTCTTCAAGCTACAAAGACTAGCCTGGTTTCCTAAGCCTGTTTGTCTACTCTCATCTTATTTGGCACGATCAGGACCAATTCCAAAACCTGTGAATAAAAATGCTCCAAGTTTTTTTGTTTTTATATTTTTACTGATTTCAGATAGGAAGTGCAAGGAAGAGAGAGGAAAAAACATCAATGATGAGAGACAATCATTGATCCGCTGCTTCCTGCACACCCCACAATGGGGATCCAGCCTGTAACCTGGGGATATTCCCTGACGGGGGTGGAACCGTGACCTCCCAGTTCATAGGTCGAAGCTCAACCACTGAGCCATGTCAGCAGGGCAAAAAATGCTCCAAGTTTTGAAATATACATAGTCTCCCTTTACAAAATTAACATGTTTTTCCAGAAATCTATTCGTTGAGTGCAAAAACTGTTTAAATCAGACAGCATACAATACAAAATTTTTAATGCTCAGTTTTTTAAGAGTACACTTGGTTTCTGACAAACAAATCTTTTGTTGACATGGCTATTAGAGGAACAGTACTAAAAAATGTCAAAGATAGTCACACATCCCACAGTTTTATAGGGAACACCCTCTGTCTTTCCCATATGCAGCGTGGAAAACAGGGCCAGGACGATCCTGCAGAAACTTCCTGACGAAAACAGCCCAGTCAGCCGTTCGCAAGCTGCAGCCCGGCTGTGGCGCAATCACAGCCAGAGCTCAGCGCTTCATTGGCGACTGCAGAGATGCTGTGCCTCGGGGCAGCGCCTGTGTGCCGCGCCTGTGTGCCGCCGGCCCGAGGGGCTCAAGGAGTATGGGGTCCTTGGCGCGGGGCTGGGTCCTAGGGACACCCCAGACCTATCTGGGTGAAAGACTCGATTATCTACCCAATAGTCACGTGGACAAACCCGGGTTAATCACCCCTCCCGCTCTAGGTCCGCTTTCCGCCCCTGCGTGCCCCCCTCTTGCCCCGCCCCCCGCACCTGCGCTGCCGCTGCGCTTGCTCTGCAGGGAGCCACAGAATCTGCAGACACCGCCGCCCTGTCCCCCATCTCCCCCCAACGCATCGGCAGCTTTTGAAAAGAAAACAAGGAGGGGTGCTCTTTTGTTCTTTCACCGGATTAACTCGGTTAATGAATTCAACTCCCATCCCCATCCCAAATTTGCAAATTTCTCGCCAGGATGTCGAGCGCTGGCCACTTCATTTATGGAGATTTTCTGTGTTCCCGGCCCTGTGCTAAGTGCTCTTCCATATCATCTTAGTTAAGCCTCCGAGTCACGCACCCTCTGAGGGCAGGTGTTGTTATCCCTGTAACGCAGACGGGAAGAATCCAGGCACAGAGTCGCTTGCCCCGGGCCTCTGGTGGCGCGGCTAGGTTTGGAGCCCAAGCCAGTCTTGACCTCAGAGCCCTAAATCGTCATTGCTGTTCTTTATTCAGCAAGATTAAGAATAATAGCTTTAAAAGGGAATAAGAGCTAATACTTATTGAGAAATGACTACTTGCCAAATGCTGTGCAAAGTATTTTTCCAAACTACTACTCTCAGAGGCAGGTCTGCCACTCACCAGTTATGTAATCCCGAGCAAGTTTCTTAACCTCTTTTTGATTCGATTCCCTGTCCGCAAAATGAGGCTAAAAATATGGATGTTGTGAAGAGTGAACGAGTTAATATATGCAAAGCTCTTTGACTGGCACATATTAATCCCTCAAAAAATGTGCTTATTTACTTATTTTGACCATCACCTCCATTTCACAAGTGAGGAAGGTAGGCTTGGAGAAATTAAGCTACTACTTAGTCCAGATTGCCCAGTGCACACACACTCTGCAGCACAGACCGGCTCAGAAGTTCTGCGAAGTGCGGGCCTGCCCGCAGGTGCGTTGCAACTAGCAGGTGGGAGACACGCTTCCTGGGCGTTGCAGAACGCGCTGCAGCCCGGAGGCCTCGAATGGTCCTCAGTGGACACAGCTGGGGGCTCGCCTTGCCCCGGATATGGGCGTGCGAAGGCCGGGGCTGTGCGGAGGTCCCGTCGGAACCTCCCAAAGCTAGTCGGGTGACACCCTGAGCCGCCAGCCAGGAGCGGTCAGCGCGGAGTCCCTCCCCCCCTCACCCACCAGTACGCCCGTGGCCCACCCCCCACAACCCGCTCCCGCCGGCTCCCCCTCCCGCCGCTCTCCAGGGCGGAGTTTCCTCCTCTGCTCATTGTTCGCGGCCCAGCGCCCGCCCAGCCCTGCCCCGCCCGGCACTGCCGCCGCCAGCGCGCTCCGGGGGGAGGGGGGCGGCGTGGACTGGACGGAGTCGCAGCAGTCGCTACCCGGACCGCAGCCGCGCAGACACCGCCCGCGACGCAGCCGCCCGCCGCTCCTCTGCCGCTTGGCTCCGAGCCCCAGCCCAGCTCTGCCGCAGCGGCCGCGAGGAGGGGCCGCTGGAGCGCCACTCGGGGCACGGGTCACCGCCCGACCGCCACAGCCACCGCCAGGCCTCCGCGAGCGGCATCCCAGCTCTCACGACCCGGGCGCTCGGACCCTCCGCCAACCGAGCAGCCACCTGCTCTGGGCCCGGGGCCAGTACACGATGCGTTCCGCGCTGGCCCTCTCGGCGCTGCTGCTGCTGCTGCCTCCGCTGCCGTCTCTCTCCTCCCAGGATGGTAAGTGGTGGCCCCGGCCCGCCGGGACCCTACCGTGCCCGTGCGCTCCGGCTGGGCGGGCCTGTGGTGGAGCCCGCCGCGCCTCCAGGCCGGCCCGTAGCAACCTGCCCCTCTGCCAACCTCCCGCTCGGGCCACACACCGAGTCCTGACCTTGCACCATCCACGCCCCTTCCAGTCCGAGAACGCGGCAGGGGCCGGCCCGAGCGTGAATTGTCTCTGGTCCCAGGTCGGGGGAGTGGGCGAGAGGAATTGTGCCGGAGCGGACGAGGGCGCGCCGGCTCTGGACGGGATTTCGGGCAAAGAGAGCAGGGACTTAGGGCACCACGAGGCCCCAGGCTTTCGCGCGACCCTCAGGGTCTGATTACTCCTTTTCTCGGTGTTGGGAAGGGACGAGGGGCGGTATTGTGTGGTCGTTGATTACAGGCATAGCGGCACTCCGGACGCTCAGGAGAAAGTCCCCGAAGCAGGTGACAAGCCTCCACTAATGGCCCACGCGGGCGATGGGTGACTGGTTCGCAAAGAGGTTTTTCCAAACAATGTGCAGGCTCAGCCTACCGAGCCGTGCTGGGGCAGATGGAGGGGGAATAAGTAGACCTTCCGCAGCCCCAGAATCACCTGAAGTCCCTGCTTCCTTGTCACCAAAGGATCCCTTCTTAGCGCGTGGCCAGGACCCCTGCTCCACCCCCTTTGCATGAACAGGAGGAACTTTGCTCATGCAACTTGGGCTGCACCTTAGAATTACACCCATTTTTCTTCTGAAGGTAAAATGTTATTCTTTTGGGCGGACAGGCGGTGGCTGCAAACCCAATCAGAACAGGTGTCCCACAGCCCCTAGGAACGGCTGGGATCTCATCCCCAGACAGAGGTGCGTATCTTTCTACCCACCTGAGCACGAGTCTGCGGTGAGGACGAGTGATGTTCCCACCAGGGTCAGGAGGGCCAGGGTGAGAGCCCAGCCAGGGGAGGACGCTGCTGCTCGCAGGTGCTGGCATTTGGGACTTAACAACGCAGCGGGAGGGTGGGCTGGAATGGCGGTACTGTATAGTCTCTGCATCGGCACCGCTAGGAAGCTTCGTGTGGTGCGGTGGTGCGGAGGGCTGGCGCTCAGCACACAGGCTCCACCAGCCTGGCCGGAGAGGGAAGGGCACTCCCAGTGAACAAAGGGTGTGCCCTGGAGGAGGGGGCGCAGTGTGAGGAATGGTGGGAGCAACTCTGAGAATGGCAGTGCCTGAAGATTGTTACAACCGCCAGGGCTGAGAAGATGTTGGAGAAAGTGCTCTCGGCCCTGCTCACAGGGCAGCCGATTTCACTGTGGGCCTGGACAAGCACCCTCTCTCTGTGAGGAGCCTCTTAGCGCCACCAGAGGGAAACGGGCTAGTTAGTTCCCAGTGCTTCTAGCTTACAGAGGCTGAGCTTTGAGGAGAGGGTGAGGGTTTGGGGACCAGACACCATCCTCCTGCCCTAAGAGAAGGCGCCCTAGAGGCTCCTATGGGAAAAGCTGCAAGCCCAGCTCTGCTGGCTTCAAGGCTGGACTGTCTTCCCTGGCATCTGGGCACTGCCCCGAAGCCCCATCTCTTCTAGGATGCCATCCTCAAGCCTAGCACGGGGCATGGCACATGGCAGGAGCTTGATAAGTGGTAAACAAATGTGAACAAAAACCGGCCAGAACCTCCCAACTGCCCCCATCAGCAAGTCACTTGGCTTCTCCGAGCTCCCCCAAATGCAGTTATTAGGATATGCAGTGATAAAGGGAAATGCTTTACAAAGTGTAAATCAGCAAGGGGTTGTTATTATTTGCATACATTGAGGCCTGAAAAGGCTGAGGGGTACAGGCTGTGTGTTTAGTGGCTGTGAAGGGGTAAGGACTGTTCTATCTCTGCCCTTCTGAAGGTGTGGCCACCTGGGGTTATCAGGGATGGTGTGACCCCCAAACTGCTGGAATCCTGTGATTCAGTGCTAAAAAAAACCACACAGGCTTATAGTGAGTGAGTCTCCTTAGCAAAGGAATTATCCCTGGCCAAGGTCCCCTGGGAGCTTACCTCCTTAGGCGGATCATGCAGCTTATAGCGTAAGCACGTTCAACCCAGTGTCCTGACAGTGCAGTAGACTCCTCCCCAGTGCGTTTTGGTTTGATATCCATGTGGTTGAATCTCTGAGCCTCAGTTTCCTTATCTATGAAATGATAACAAATCTCTAATGTGCCAGTCGCTGTAAAGATAACTTAGGCGACAAGCTTGACATTGTGCCCAACTCCTGGTCAGAGCTCAATAAACTCTAGCTGTTAACAATCAATACAGCATATGGACTGAGCACATGGCTGGCTTAAGATGCCCCAGCATCAGGATTCTGCTCGTGTTTGTGGGTGTCCGTCCATGTGTAGTAATGAAAACTGAAACTTACAGCGCTACCTGGCGTGGGAAAGGTGGTGACTTGGGCAAAGCTTCCTGAAGGAGGTGGGGGTTTATCTGGGGATTTTAACATAAAAGGGCCAACCTGGCATGGGAGACCTTTTTCTAGAGTGGCTGAGGCTAAATGAATTGCAGGGTGCAGGAGATGCAGACTAGAGGCTGGGGGTCATGATGGGGGTCCTTGATATGGACAGAGGCTGCATCCCAACTGCCTTTTTCTCGAGGATCCACGTTTGAAGGCAGAGGAGGGCTCCTGCTGGGGTGGGGGTGTTGATATCTGCTCTTTGGAAGCTAAAAGAGGAAGGGGACACCTCTTGGCCTGAATTCCCCTGAGCAGGGTGGGCTGGAGGGTTAACTCCTGTCCATCCTCAGGTATCATCCTGCTGAGAAGCCTTCCCTGCCTTGCTAGGTGGAACCAGTTATGTTCCATGGTCTATTGGGTGCCTCCCCCACCACACGGTGACTCCTCAAGGGTGGGGATCTGCAGAATTTCTTCTCCACCTCCAGGGCCCAGCGCAGCATCAGGCACTGAGCAGCTGCTAAGGTTTTATCTGGAGTGTGGAACTGAGGGAAGGGCCCTAGCCCCGGGTTCTGGCTCTCTACCCGTGGCTGCTGTGAGGACAGCTTAGTGCTGAACTGGAGGCCCTCCACTCCTGAGGCAAGTGGGCAGAGCCCTAGGGGAAGCTCACTGCACCTCACTGGAAAGAGGCTGGGATTCAATGGCCTCTACCCTGGGAGAGGCCTGCTTCTTCACACCCTTCCCACATCAGGGGCCCTCTACAGGTCTGCCGGGTGCAAGCTCTCCCACATAACTGGAAAGAGGAGAACCAGCTTCCTCTGCTCGCCCCCTGCTCACCAACCCGAGCCCGAGCCCCCTGAGACTTCCTCACCCAGAGGCCTGGGAGCTCTGGGCTCACTTCCTATTTGTGCCCGTGGGGTGTGAAGCAGGGCAGGGAGCTCTGTAGGCGGGGGTGGAGTGTTCCTGTCACGTCCCATTCCCAGGAACATGGGTGCACGGGCCTCCCCTTATCACGAGTCCTGTCCACTGTGTGGGCCTGTTGGAAGATCAGATGAGGTAGCAGATCTGAAACCCCTTCTGGGGTCACACAAGCCTCATAACTAGGTGTTCTCTCAAGGAAATCCTTACAGAGAATCTACACACAAGATCTTCATATTGCCAATAGTGCTTACTGTAAGATTCCTTCAAGCAGGCTGTGCAAAGCAGAATTCAATTGGCAATGGTAATTTCTACACCACTAAGTAAACTAGAGAATCGTAGAACACAGAATTCCAGAGCTGGGAGCCTTTTGGAAAACATTTACACCTGCTCTCTCTTTAATATATTTTTATTGATTTTAGAGAGGAAGGGAGAGGGAGAGAGAGAGAGAGATAGAAACATCAATGATGAGAGATAATCTTTGACCGGCTGCCTCCTGCATGCCTCACTCTGGAGATTGAACCCACAACTCCTGGAAATCGAACCCAGGACCCTTCTGTCAGCAGGCCGACACTATCCACTGAGCCAAACCAGCTAGGGCTCTTTCAAAAAGATGTTTTTGTGGATTTCAGGAGAGGGGAGGCTGGGGTGGGGGGGAGACAAGGGGAGGGGAGGAGAGGGAAAAACATTGATGATGAGAGAGAATCATTGGTTGGCTGCTGCCTACACGCCCTCCACTGGGGATCGAGCCTACACCTGGGGCATGTGCCCTGACTAGGAATCAAACTGTGATCTTCTGGTTCATAGATTGACACTCAGTCACTGAGCCAAACTCAGTCACTGGGCATCACCTGCTCATTTTTCTGATGAGGGCATGCATACCAGGCTGTGAGGTCACTGTCCAAGTTCCTGGTGATTCCCAGTGGCAGCTTCCAGGAGCTGTGTAGACATGTGTGCAGGCACAGAAACTGGTCACTGGACCTTCCTCCTGGGCATTGGAGAAACTCATTGGAATGCTTGATGTTGACAACTCCATACTGTGCCCAGACTCTCGCCCCACCCCTTTGCCACTAGGGCAAGCTGAGACTTGGAGCCACTTTGTTACTCAAGAGTTAGGCTCTCGGAGGACCCCCTGAGCACCATGCCCAGGGCTGGCCACCATGTGTTATGACTGCATGTGCCTGTTTCCCATTGCTGGGTGCCCCTGTCGTGCCCACAACACCCTGCCCGGACCTGGAACAAATAGGTGGTTAGACGTGCTGGTTAGATGACCAGTGCATGAATGCCAAAATTGACTGCAGATTCAGGAGCATCCCCTCCTCACATTCTCCCACCTCAAGCTTTCGAATTACCTCTGAGCCCTGCCACCTGCACCCCTCCCGTGCCGCCCCCCCCGCCCCACACACACACACCACTGTAGCAGTGGCCAGCACAGACCCTCAGCTTAGCTTGGCCTCCTGGCCCATCCTCCGTCCCCACCCCTTTCCACCACCCTTTCTTCCTTTGTAGCCTTATTCCCCTAGGGTCAGCCACCTCCAACTTCCCTAGGGCCAGGGCGCAGGGTGGCACCCCGTCCGCCAATTGTCGTGGCCGGAAGGCTGTGTGCCTCGGCCCAAGGGGAAGAGAATTCTGAGGAGTGGCTGAGTGTGGCTTGCCATGCAGCTCCAGGTTGGGGGTACAGAGGGCCCTCCTAGAGCTAGGTCCCTGGAGACCCATGGGATGACCAGCCCATAGCTGTCTGATCTCTAACCTTGCAATTCCCAGGTCAACATACAAGAGAGAGTGGGGAGGCAATTCTTAAACATACCAGCTAAGTTCAGGGAGAGGCCAGCGCCACTTCCCCTGAAATTTATGGATCTCTGTCCTAGGGTCCCTCCACCCCCATCCAATCTGACTCCTTTGGGAACCTGCTCTGAACACACCAACTGGAGCTGGAGTCTCCAGCTGGGGTAGCACAAGGTTGGCTTTGGACAGCCGCTACCTCCCAGACGATTCCAGAGAGAGGCAACTGAGGCCCAGACACCAAGGACTCACAGGAGTTCACACAACCAGCTCTTTCCCAAATATCCACATGCCTCATGGCCTCCTTTCCATCAGCAATCTGCTTGAATGCCACCTTCTCAGGGGCCTTCCGGGATGCCTTGTATTACACCCTTGTTCCCCTCCTCTGTTTATCTTCTCCGTAGCACTTGTCACCTGAGTGCACTCACTTCTTTGTCTCCCCCCCGAGTAGACTGTAAATTCCACGAGAGCAGCACCTAGACCAGTACCTGGCACGTAGTAGATGCTCAATAAATATTTGCTGAATGAGTGAGTAGCAAGCTGGTTTAGAACCCAAAGGCTTGCCTGCCAGATTTGAGCTTTCTAACTGCAGGACTTCTAACCTGTTTCCAGAAGAAAAAGGCAGGTGGCAGGTGGGCTGGCCATAGGCGTTGGGGGAACAGACAGATGGGGTTGAGGGGGAGCAGATACTCGTGGGAGGTGCAGCAGCTAGGGCTTCTATTTGTTAGAACTTGATTTGGCTGCTCAGAGCAACTAAAAAGAGTGCATTATACAAGACAGAAGTTCTGTCTCTGTATATATAATAGTTTCAGAGGGCTGGTGTGGTAGTTCTGCCACCATTAACACTGCATCATGGTCCAAAATGGCAACTTGGGCTCCAGATATCAGGAAAAAGGAACAAGAAGCCTGCAGCTCCTCTTTAGGGGATACCTGCCAGAAACCACACACAACAGTTGCAGTACATTGCATGGAACTTAGTTCTGCGGCCATACCTAGCTGCAAGGGAAGCAGGAAAGAGTACTTTCCTTAGGGAAAGTAACTTATTCCAGGCACCTATGTGCCTAACTGAAAATCAGTGGTTCATTTACAAAGACGAAGCTCAGAATGGATATTGAAATAGATCTCCGGCAAATGCTACCGTAGACCTGGTCCCTGAAAACCACGGGTTTCTCACCAGCTGCCCTCAGTCAGTCCTTGCCTTACCAATCAGATCAACTTGGCACCTGTGTGAATAAAATGTAAGCAGTTGTCCTCAATGGCCTGAGGCTTTGCTACCTTCTGGCTGAGTCAGTTCTAGCTTAGCCCTTGTTTTTTTGTGGCTCCAGCCTTTTGGTACTGATGGAGCAGTTCTTTGTAATGCACCACAAAACCCAGCTTCCTCCCACTCAGGTCCCTCAGCCTTGAGCTACTCCAGTGAGCAGAGGTGGCCTGGGGACACATTGACCAGGGCCTCCACCAGGGCAGGCAGAGGGAGGACCTCTCTCCCCCAGTGGCCTCTGGATGACAAAGAAGTATTTCTGCACCCCACCTTCAGTGGGGTGAGTACAGGGCGGAGGGGGATACTATACTGTCTTAGGAGTTAGGTCTGGGAATGCAGTAGTTGGAGGCCAGTGGCTTTCATACCCGGTGGAGGTGTTCTGTGAGATGCCTTGGGGGCCACCCAGAGCTTAGGGTACTCACCTGGGGGGAGGGGGCCTAAGAGTAGGCCAATCTGAGGGGAGGAACTTCAATCCCACCCATTCTGTGCAGCTTTGCTTTATCTGTTCTGTGTGGGGGGTCTCCACATAAGAGTTTCTTGGAGAAAAAGTTCTGTTAAAGAAGAAAATGGAAATCTCTTGGCATATGCCCCATGTTTTGAAGTTAGAGCTTGGATTTTAGTCTGAGCTTTGGAGCTTTGGCACTTACTAGCCTTGTAATTTCAGACTCGTTCCTTGGACTCTGTTTCCCCAGCCATAAAATGGGAATGATGCCTCATGCAGTCGCAGGTGGTGTGCCTGGCACATTTTGGTTTTATTTCTTTTATGGGCCGCAGCTCTAGCCCAGTGTGAGGCGGATGAAAAAAGACCCTGCTCCTGGACCCTGCTGGGCCAGGCTTTCCCTCTGTGACTCTTGCCCAGGAACCAGCCCTTCCTCTTTTAGTCACAGCTCCACAGCCAGGCCACTTAAGTTGGAGGCCCCAGGTCAGGGGGCTTAGTTGTAGACCACAATCCTGGGTGAGGTGGCCAGGGTGTGCTTAGCTAAGGAGTTCTGATGGCCAGCCCCCTCACCTTCCTGGTTCCCATGAGGTACTTCTTAACCCAGCTCTAGGGGGCGCTGCCTGTCACTTTGGGCTTCAAGTGAAAACAGGCTTTCTTGAAGCCACCCAGACGCTTACCCTTGCAGGTTCTGCCCGTCATACTGAAATGGAGTCTCATACCCACAGCTGTTTTCCACCTGGACAGATGTGCCACAGCCACCCCTGCTCCACTGCCCTGGTCCAGCCACCAGATCTGAGTCTCTCCCCCTCTCCTTCTACACAGTGTTCTTTCTCCTCAACCAACTCCACCCTCTTGCACCAAATTCCCAGTGACACCATCCAGCCCCGGTGCGCTGCTGGTCTTTCTACTCTGTAATTTACCTTCTCCAAGAGGAGTGGGGAAGGGGGAGGGGCATGGGGACCAGGGAGCCGACTGTTTCCTCACAAAGATAAGAAGTGGGAGGAAGGCAGGAACTTTCTGCACAATAAACCCCCGTGGGGCAGTGTTCTGTGACTCAGTTTACCCAGATGGTAAGTCAGGGCTACTAGCATCATATACACTGAGTGGCCAGATTATTATGATCTTTGAAGGCATAATAATCTGGCCACTCAGTGTATTTGTATCTCAAATGGGTATCAGAAGTATTCTAGACTTTTGCTGGAGATCAACTACCTATTTGCCCCGAGCTTTCTATCAGCCAGTGCAAAGGGGAAAACTGATCAGGTGCATGACTTATAGTATCTTTGATATCAAATAAATGAGGTACTCAATAGAAGTACACTGAGTGGCCAGATTATTATGCATTCAGGGATCATAATAATCTGGCCACTCAGTGTAGTCTTTTAAGAAAAAGTCTACAACTGTGTTAGAACAAGCTGTGTCCCAAACTGTGTCCACAGAGAACCCTAGTAGCCCTCAAGATATTGATAGTTATGCTCTCTATGAATGATAAATGAATAAAAATTATCTTATGAGAAAAAGAGAACTATGACCCACAATGTTTGGGAAATGTTCCCCTCCTCAGAAAATCAGTATTATGATATTACCTGCACTGAGCTGTCCCTTATTACCTCCATTTAATCTCATTTAATCCAGTGTTCCCCAAACATACGTTAACTGTGGAGCCTTCCCTTTATTGCATCCTCTTTAGTTGGTCATCTGTTAACATCGTGTGGGAAAATACTGATGTAAAGGTGGAGTTTGTTTGCCTGGGACAGAGGTATCCTGGGATGGGCGATGTTCAGTCCCATGCAGTTCCATGAAAAGCCCTGGACTGGGCTGAGGGGACATCGGAGGTAAAAGCACACTGGTCATATCGGGGGGCTTTGCTAAGCAAGACCTTTGATGCAGAGATGTGGCCTCAGGCGGCCCTCCTTCTGTAGGGCATTCATAGGAAGCGCACAGACAGCTGGATGGGGCCAGCTGCTTGCACCAGAGCCAGAGCCTGTGTGGGAACGAGGTACATTCCAGGCCCCTCCTGGGTGTTTAACGATGGTGCTGCTTCTCAGAAGTTGGAGGCGTTACTAAGAATGGTGGATGTGTTGATGTTTGTTCCGCCCAGATGGAGCAAACATCGTTGTTCCTGGCTTCTTCTTGTTGGGCCTCTGCCCCTGCTGCTCTGAGTCCCTGATCCTGACAGCATCGGTGCAAGTGCAGTGCGAGTCCCTCACCTGTCATCCTGTCATCCTGCCCCTGGGCTTGGAGAAGGGAGTTCCAGAGGATGAGCTGTCAGCCAGCACTGCCTCAGTGGCTCACCGGGTGCAGTGGTGAAGCCGGGCTTGCTGAGATGCGTGGATCTTACCCACATTCAGGCTCTCATTTTTCCTGGGAGTTGGGAGCCAAATGGCTGAAAGGGTGGGGAGAGCATCTTCTTTGCTGAGTCACTTGCTTGCATGTGTTTTCCAAGATGCTGCCAGCACCTAAGTTGCCCCTAGCACATAAGGCACCCCTCACAAGAAGGTCGCGGAGCTCAGCTCACTTCAGCAAGCACAGGGAACCCCAGCTCAGGCAGATGCAGCTCTGCACGCCAGCCCTAGGGGGCGCTGCCGTGTAGTGTTGGCTGGGTCTCAACCTCCTGCTCCCTTCCCCAAGCCCTATGCTATCAGCCCACTCCCAAACGTATCCCCTCCTCCAGCCAGGCTGCCTTCATCTGGAAACCCCAGAGCACCACCCAGAGTTGCTTCTCAGCCTGAGGTCACCCTGCTTTCCACTCCTCGACAGCCACCTTTGGCCCAGTCACTAGGGAGCTTGTGCTGTGGACACCTGGCTTTCCTCCCCTTCGTATCCTGGGAGCTTGCACTTGGGTGGAGAAACACTGGCTTTTACTCCCAGACCCAGGGAGATCCTGGAAGTCCGGTCCTGACCACACAGAATCACATCTCTGAATCCCATGGGCTTTTTTGGGCAATCCTGTCACCCCCAAATGTAACTGCCCTGGGGCCTCCTGTTAATTAGCTTTATGTATTATGTGTGTATGGAGTGGTAGCAGATACTAAGGAGGGTCCATCTGAGTTGGGTGTCGACTAGAGAGCAGAGAGGAAAGAAAACAGGTTTGCAAAAGGAAGATGCTGCACCTACTCGGGGTGAAGCACTCCCTGAGGACCTCAGTTTCCTCATGTGTATGGAGAGGGGCTGGTCCAGATCTCGGGGATCCTTCTGTTCCCTATTTCTTGGTGGTGTAGATGACTTGACCTGCCTGATGATTTTGGCCCCAGAACTGCTGGCATAATGGGACTGGGTTCAAGTGTGTGGATGCACCCAGGGGCACTGGGGGAGCCTTGATTGGACAGCACTGAGGCTTTGAGTCTGTGGAGATGACTGGAGGTGAGGGAAGCTGTTCTCACTGCATCTGGCTGCTGGGGACAGCCAGCGAGTGAGGGAGGCGTGTGTACATATCCCCTGTTGTCCTGAGATGCCCTTCTCCACTCAGCACCAGCCTCCCCATCCAGTGGCCAGGACGGGGAGCTGGAGCAGGAGCATAAGGGCCTATGCGTCCTACTGTAGCTATGGATGGTCACCGCTGTGCTGCAGGAATCTGTGTATATATAGACGTATATTTATTTATTTAGAATAAACACCTTTATTACATGAGCTAAGATAGGAGGGACGAGGCTGTAGAGGATGTAATTGCCTTTCCGGGACTTGATTTCCTGCAATTAGAACTCCAGCCCCTGGCCCTCCAGCACACAGCCATCTGCTGGGCACGCTGGCCTGGTCTGGAGCGATGCAGGCAAGAAGCTTGCCTGCTGGAGCTGCCCCTTGAGAAGACTGCTGATTTTGGCATTCTTTTTTCTTTTCATCAGATTTCTTCTGAATTTCCTTTCATCGTTTTCTATCAAATTCTCTTCCTCATCAGGAGTAGCGTGGCCGAGGAGTGGTGCCTAGTGGGGCTCAACCACTGGGTCCCGGGTGCCGTCAGTGAGCAGGATGCAGTTCTTTTCTGGGGGCTTGCTGTGGACCATTTCCTGTGGAATGCATGCAGACATCACTCCCTGTTTGGCGTGTACAGCACTCGGAGCCCCAGGAGAAGTTGCCCACCTCCTGCACCTGGGTCGTGTGTATGCAGCGGCAGCCAATCTCCGTGCTGGAAGCAGGATGTCCCAGCTCATATTTTCTCTTCTTGTGGTAGGGCTTTCTCTTGCCCCCTGTCTTGCAAGCGCTTGTACCACTTGTTCTGAGAGATGCCCATGGCTCGGTGCCGGCTGGAAAGAACCCGTAAGAACTTTTAAAACATGCAATGCCTGACTCTTTAGTCAGGGGCACTGACCTCTTTTTCCTTAGATTGTCAACTTTTTAAAAAGGATAATAGCCAACACAACAGTAGCCATCTGGTGTGAATGAATCAAAATTATACTTTTTTTTGGTCAGATTGGCAAAATCTATCTCTTGGTGTCCTGCAGAATTTAGTAATTCTGTGTGCCATTAGATGGAAAGGGTTGAAAATTGCTGCCCATGAGTTCTGGAAGCCAAAGAAGGTGTGACTACATGCCCTCTACCCATCTGCCCCTGGTCAGGGTGGGATTAAGTGATGCCCAGGGTTCCTTTAGTTCTGGTGTTATGACCTTGATGTAGAGGGAGGTGATGTCTGCATGGGTCCCTGCCTCTCTGCCCTGCTTCCCCAGCCTGAAGGGTGAGCACCAGCCCCTCTCTGGCTGCATCTGCAGGTGGGAGGCCATTGCTATAAAAGCAAAGACCAGTCTTTGAGGGGAGATGAGAAAGGCAGTGACCCTGGGCTCAGCATCTCTGAAATTGCGGCCCTGGGTTGTGCCACACTCCAGAGCACCCATTTTCCAGGTGGGAAATGTGAGGCAGGAGGATGGTGGTGATTAGCCCAGAGTCATGTCTGGAGGCTCTGTAGCCCTTTCCATGTTAGGTACGCCTTAGTGCTCTGTGCACAGAGGGGGCCAAATGAACTTGGCCTGGACGCCTGGGCTCTGCACCCACTGGCAGGGGAGCAAGACCGGAAACACAGTGAAGGCAGTGGAGAAAGAAGTTGGGATGGGAGGCGTGGGGCAAGAGGCGGTGCCTCCCTGCCACATCCCAGCCTAACTTCAGTAGCAATCATGCGTGATTCAAGAAAGCCTGACCTCTTGCCTGGCCTAGAACCTTCTGACCCCTTGCCTGGCCTAGAGAAGCGTTTCACTCTGCTCCCAGTTTCTTCCGAAAAGAGCTGTGAGGTCACCACGCGTGAGCGTGTGTGCATGTGCATGTGCGTGTGTTCACCTTGCAGTCTCCCTCTCTGGTGTCACTAAGCCTCGGTGACTTTTGGGGGAGATGTTTTCAGCTGTTTGGACACCTGGCTCCAAGCAGGAATGGCTCTGGGACCCTCGTTCCCTTCCTGAGGCGGAGCTATAGGAAACCGAGCTTCCTTGACTGGCTCCAGGGACGACTTGGCTTTGTTTAAAAGGAACGATGGTGGCTTTTAACTGATCTCCCTCTCCCTCCCCCCCGCCCTTAGTGGGGGTGGGGGAGGACTGTTCCTTTATGAAGTTTGTTCTTTTTAGGCAATACCCCTATCGGACTCCCACTCACTCCCCCGAGGGAAGCCAAGAGCTCTCCCACCTTCAAGCACCAGAGAGCCAGATTTCTGTGCTCTGTGGGGAGATGCTGTGCTTTTCCCTGCCTCTGGGGCCAAAAGCAGTCTTGTCTTTTATTGAACCTGCTCTGCCGAATAAGGGGGTGTCTGAGGAGCCTGCTCACTGAGCCTGAGCCCAGCACGCACAGACCTACCCTGGTGACCGAGTACTAACGTGGATTATTGTGCAGAAAGGAGGATGCAGGTGTTATTCCTGGAAGGGGTGCACTCTCTCCGGGACAGAAAAGCACTTGGGAATTTGGAAAGCTCGCTGCTGCCCTAACCTTCGGCTTGCACTGGGCGGAAACCCATGGCTGCCTGGGAACTTCACAGGCCCCATTTCACAGAACTTTCTCACTGGCCCCAGAGGCCACTGTCCCCGTCTATGCTGGACTTCCCTCTGGCTCCTGGCCCTTGTTTGTTTTCAGCTGGGACTGGAGCCTGGTCCCTGGCGGAGGTTTCCAGGAGTGGCTCAGAAAGCCCTACACATCTGGTTATTTTCATGGCTTCAGGAGGTGGCGTGGGAATGACAACGTGCTCCCTCAGAAAAATAATTACCTAGGTTGTTTTTGAACTGACTGCTGAGGGCAGAGTCAGGTGCCAAGTGCGCGCGCACTTTGGCTGTGGAAGTATGTGTGCACCCCAGGACTCGCGCAGCAGGTGTGCCTGTGCCCGGACGGGGCCAGACGAGAAGTTGTGTTAGCCCTGCGCCGTGGCGGCCCGGCCCTGCGCCGGGTGGCCGTTATGGGAAGCAGCAGAGCGCTGCCCTCCACAGATGGTCTGCTCCCCCACTTTTACAGCCTCCCCCTGTCTCCCCAGCATCTGCGTCCTCCCCTCCTCAGAGGGCATGGGAGATGCAGAGGGCATCACATGTAAAGCTCTCGGCTCGGTGTCTGGCTGATATGACAAGGCCTTCAGAAGCGCTAGTTGTATAAGTTTAAAAGTAATGATGATTCACTGTTTTTGATGGGTTTGTAGAAAATTCCATCACGTGAAGAGAGGAGGCATATGTGCACACAGGTGCCCCGTGGCGGCGTCAGACCAAACAAAGGGCTCTGCAGGACAGGCAGCACCCTGCCCTCCGGCCCCAGTATGCCAGGCACCCACAGGAAAATGCTTCCCATCCAGCCAGACCTGCTGCTCTGTGGATTTGGAGTATTTTGACATCTCCCCCAAAAGCTTATACATGTTTTTAAAAGTTCATTTTGTTCCAAGGCAGCTATTTCTCTCTCCCTTGACAGGCAAGGACCAAGGCCCCAGCGTGCCTCGCTCACACAGGCCCGTCGCCCACCCTCTGTGGAGGCTGCATGTGCAGCACGTCTGTGATCCTTAGAATACCTTAAAGGCGAGATGAAGGGCACTCTACCTCCTCTGGGGTCTGGCCTGTGGTACTGACCTTTGTGCTGGGGCCCTTCCTGGCATGGAGGTCAGCTCAGTCAGCCGGACATCACAGGCCGGTGGGTTGGCAGCACCTGGGCACGCAGCCCAGTCAGACAAATCAGGATTCACATGGCCTGCAGCCAGCTGAGGGATTAGGAGGCCTTGAAAGGGTATTGTTTGGAGGAGTTGGAAAGTCCTCTTTCCAGCTCCGAGGCAGCCTGGCCCCTTCCCTGGGCAGGCCAGCCGGCTCTACGTGAAGCCTGACACACCTGTCCCAGCCTCCAGGGGTCAGCACCTCACACCCTTCTGTTAGGACAGCGGCTACCCTACCCATGGCAGAGGCAGGCCCAGGAGGGACCTCCCTGTGGGTGGGAGAGGAACCAGAGGGTGGTGGGGGGAGCTCCCCTATAGGCAGGGCAGGGCCTCGACCTTGGGTGGCACAGTTGATTGGATTCCAAGCTCTTTTCTTACCACTGTGCCTTCAGCCACAGACTTAAAATAATGAGTAATCCCAAGAATGTGTTTGGAAGCTTCCTGCTCAGGAGCTCTTTCCTGTTCTGGCTTGGGGGTGGGGCTCTGCCCTCTGACCCTCACCTGGAGAGCTTCTGACGGGGTGTGGTGGGGGCATGCAGCCATCTCTGGCCTTTGATTGTCCATAGGTCATTGCAGCCACCCCTATGAATCATGTGGAAAGAAGGCCTCCGAGCTGGCCTGCCAGGGAGGCAGTTGAGAGCAAAACCAGACCTCCCAGCTCCCTCGCTGCATCCACTGCTCCAGCTCTCCAGGCCCCTGCACTAAAGCCCACATTTGATGATAACTAGCTGGCTTGGGGAGGGAGGATGCGGGTGGGGGAAGTGTCTGCAAGGACAGAGCTGAGTGGAGTGGCCCACACAGAGAAGGCCTGAGACTCTACGTGGGGGTGGCATCTGGGAGCGAGGGAGGAGCTCAGGCCTGGAGCCCCCTGGCTCAGCTCCTCCCCATGCCCTAGGGGACCAGCAGCTCAGCCTCTTGAAGTGCAGACATCTGTCCCGACCCCCCGACCCCCCCAAGGGGGTGAGCTGCAGTGTTCGTGGCAGCCCTTCCCACAGTGGCCATGCATGGGAAGCCACGCAGTGAGAATGAATAGTGTACAGCTCGGGAAGGATGCAGTGACACTCCTGGAAGATGCGTCGCAAAAATAAGATGCCGGACCCAAGAGTCAATACTGGGTGATACCACTGATGTAAAATCAAAAGCAGGCAAAGCTAACCCGAGGTGTTTCAGTCAGAAGAGAGGTCACCCTGAGGGTAGAGCGTGGCTTCAGGGGACACAGGAAGGGCTTCTGAGATTCCATGTCCCATTTTGGGATCTGGGTGCAGGTGACGTGTGGCGTGTGATTCTCAATGTAATTCTTGGATAAAAACACTGTGACGTGAATGAGGAAGGGGCTGTTCTCCGAACATAGCAGGTGCTACTGGGAACCCAGCGCAGAGCCACTGAGCAGGTGGGTGGCCCAGGCCTGGGTTTCCTTCTTGGTGAAACCGAGGAGGAGAGAGGCCCTGGACCAGGGGCTGCCAGCCCCAGAGGAGAACAGACAAGGAGCCAAGTTAGGTGCACCAACTGTCTACCCTAGTCTTGCCCCAACCAGGCCATGTGTCGGCCATTCCAGTGTCTCCTGGGGATGGGTGCTGTGCAGGTGCCAGGGGCCTTGGAGAGTGGCTGCAGATCCTTCCTCCAGGAGTGCCATTGCTATAAGTGGTCACAGCCACACAAGGAGGGAAAGCCATCAGCTCCGCTCACCTCTCTGAGGGGTGAGTTATGGGAATGTGGTGCTCTGAGGTTTTAAAATTCTTACTTTTGTGTGTGTGAAGAGTTGACAATGTAGGTGTTTCCCTTTGTATGTGAATGGATTTGCAAATACTTCTTTCAGTTTCTAATAGGGGGCTAGTGCAGGTGGCTTTGGGTTCTTTAGGGACCACAGAATTGGGTCCCAGAGGGGTAAAAACCTAGGCTCCCAGATCCTGACAGGAGGGATCGTGTGCCTCAGGGGTGGGCACACTCTGGCTCAGCCACCTGTCGTTTGTAAATAAAATTCATGGGAACACAGCCATGCTCATTTATGTATACACTGCCTGTGGCTGTTTTGGGGATGCAGTGAAGTTGAGTAGTTGCAACAGAGACTGGATGGCCCACAAGGTCTGAAATATTTAAAGAAGTTTGGTAAATCCTGTTAGACATTACTGTGTCCCAATGCCATTATTTTACTGATGAGAGGCAAGGCCCAAGAAACGAAAGTGGCTTGCCTGAGTAGTCACCCCAGGCCGAAAACCAGCCCTCCACTCCTAGCTGGTCCTCCTCAGGTGCATGGTCACCAGGTGCACCGAGAGAAAGCTGCCCCTCAGTCCCACCGCACCCCGAGTTCCCTGAGTTCCCACGTGCTGTGGGATCGACATGGTCAGTTCACCTTTCTGCACTTCCATGTTTTTGTTTTAGCTTTCATGTATTGATCGATTTGAGAGAGTGAGAAACATAGATTTGTTGCCCACCCATCCACGTCTTTACCAGTTGATTCCCATACGTGCCCTGATTGGGGGTCAAACCAGCAACCCCGGCATATTGGCCGGCACGGTGCTCCAGCCAACTGAGCTTCCCGGCCAGGGCATGCACTTTGGTTTCTGAATAACTGAAACTTTTGGAGGTTTTCACCATTGAGATGCCACATAAAAGCCGGCCTTCAGTGGACGGCCAGTACATTTTAATCCATGAGTTCCCCGCCTTCTTCCGAGCCAGACTTACCAGACTTTCCTCTGCATCCCCACCGCCCAGGGTGGGCTGGAAAGGAGACCCAGGTGCCGTAGCTTGGCTTCTCCGGGGAGGAAACCCAGACCTGAGCAGACGATGGGCATACCCAGCATTACCACCCCGTCCCCCCCCCCCCCCCCCCCCCCGTGTGGCCCCTAACACCAGGCGCAGGTCCTTAAATAGCACTCAGAAAGGATGCCAGGCCACGGAGCCTTTCCCTGAGACTGAGGTCTGGGGTCCGTTTCAGGGCAAAACTCAGGCAGCTGGCAGGAAAGCCCTCCCTCCTCGCCCTGCTCGGACTCCCCAGGCCTCTCTGAGGAGGTGAAGAAGCTCTTCCTGGATCCAGACCCCTCCCTGCTTACCCCCTTATCTGGGAATTTGCTTGGCCATAGCCACCCTGGAGCTTCATGGCCCCTTACCTCTCCCCTAAGTGGCCATGCCTCACTGGGGAACCTGGGAAGAGCCCCGATGGGTGAGGAAGCCTGTGTCTATCCCACTGGGGTCATGGCCTGGCAGGTGTGAGCATCCCAGGAGGAGGAGCAGGCCTGTAACAGGAGGTGTGGAGGGGCATGCCTGTGGGCCTGGGGTAGCATCAGTGCACTGTCTGTGGGCAGGCACTGCTCTCATCACATGAAGGTCTGAATTAGGTACTGTTCTTTCTTACCTTCCTCCCTTGTGACAGGAAAACAGGAACAGAGTTAACACACTTGCTTGGCACAAAGCCTGTGTATGGTAGAACAGGGACCTGAGCCCAGATGGTCTGGCTCGAAGTGTGCTCTTAGCCACTGTTTCTCGGGGGTGGGGAGGGGTGCAGGTGGGGAGAGAGGAGGGGTCCCACAGTGGGACTGAGCAGGGGTGTGTGCAGATTGGAGTGGATGCCCTCAGGCTCTGGGCCACACTGCCAGGTGTAGGGGACAGGAAAGCAGTATGACTTGCTGGCTTGGGGCAGAAGAGGTAGGGTGAGATCCCCTGGCCTTGGAGCCCTCGCCCGCAGGGAAGGGGGTCCCCAGGTGAAGGCTGCCTTTCCCCATTGCCAGGAGACCGCATGCTGGACAGTGGCTGCCCTTTTCTGCCCAGGGGAACTGCCAGATGAGGACCCACCCTGGGAGTGAGTGTCGGGCGGTCCAGCTGAAACAAGCTGATAAGGGCTGAACAATTCCAGATTTGAAGAATGCCTGGAATTATCTCCCCCGATGGGGCAGCTCTGGGCCCGGTGGGGAGAGGCAATGCTGAGGAGCCAGGCCTGATACCCCCTAGGGTGCTGTCCTGCTGTCCAGAGGCCCCAAGAGAACAGGGGAAGGGACAGGGCTCTGGGGAGGGGACCAGAACCTGTGGCCACACTTGTCTGCCTGACCACTTGGCCTGCCTGGCAGTGATGAAGGCAGGTTGGGACCCTGCCCTTCCCAGACATTGGAGCCGTCCTTCCTGCTATTTTTATTCTCATTATTAACCTCCACCCCAGCCCCTGTCTGTAGTCAGCTTGGGCTGCTGCAAAACCTACAGCCTGGGTGGCCTTAAACAATAGACAGTTCCAGGGGCTGGCAATTCCAACTCAGAGTGGCAGCGTGGCAGGTCCCAGGGACCCCCGCTGGCTTGTGGACCGCCGCCCTCCCGCGTGTCCTGACATGGCAGAGAGGAAGCTCTGGGGGCCCTTCCTCTAGTCTGAGGCACTAACCTGGGCATGGGGGAGCGGTCTGCTCCCATGACCCCATGTGAACCTCCCAAAGGCTCCACGTCCTGGTAGCATCACATTACTGGGTAGGGCTTCAACCAAACATTCAGACCATAGCCAGGAAGTTGACCAGGTGCATCTTTGGGGTCCTTGGCCCAAGCAAGGGCTGTTTAGAGGGGTATAGAGAGGAGCCACAGAGGTCATTACCCCTATTTTTCAGATGGGGACCTGTGCCAGGATGAAAAATGTCCCCTCTCCCAAAATATACATGTCAACCCTGAAGCCTGTGGTTTTCACCTTATGTGGACAAAGGTCTTTGCAGATGCACTTACTAGTAAGCTAAGGACGTTGGGATGAGGCCACCCTGGGTTACCTGGGAGCTTGTTGACAAGTTGGCTTGGCAGTCCTACTTTTCTCTTGTTGACACGTTTCCTTATAAGAGGCAGAGAAGAAGAGGCGGCAGTGTGATCATGGCGACAGAGGTTGGAATGATGCGCTGCAAGCCAGGGAATGCCAACAGCTACCAGAAGAGGCAAGGAAGGTTCCCCCCTGGAGGCTCCGAGGGAGGCAGACCTGTCACTCATTGATTTCAGACTTCTGGCCTCCAGAACTCTGAGAATGAATTTCTGTTGCTTTAAGCCACCCAGTTTGTGGGAATTCAAATGGCAGCCACAGGAAACTGATACAGGACCCCATCTGTACAGAGAGGGTCTGGGCAGAGCTGGGAGATCACCACAGCTGGCTGACCACCACAGCTTGCTAAGAGAGGTGAGGCGAGGCCGCCTCCCTGCTCCCTTCCCCGGGCTCCTGGTCCAGAGCTCTGACCTTTGCCCATAAGCCCCTTCCTGGTGCTGTCCACCCAGGCCAGGCTCCCTCCCCCTCCCCCGCCTCATATACACAAAGATCCTAACCAGGTTGGTGGGATTAGCTTTCTTAATGCCACAGAGGAGGAGTATTTATAAAGGGTGGGTACAGGCTAATGAGATACCCAGGGCAGAACCCCCGAGCAAACACCAAGGACAGGACTCGCCCAGGGCAGAGAAGGGATGGAGAAGGGCATCTTGGTGGGAGGCAGTGAGTGCTCAACTCAGCAAGAGGGAGGTGGCAGGAAAGGATGACCAACTCTGCTGAGGCAGGGACTTATTTCATAAAACCCCGGAAGCACGGAGGGGGGGACCTCACCTGGGAGGGGGGTTGGAGCACCTCTTTCAAAACAAGGGAAGGAGAGTGAAGGGGCCTGAATGCAGTGTACAGAGAGGACATCTAACATATGGCGCTGCGGGTGGGGGGGCGGTGTCCTAGAGATCTGGGAGGGGCTCAGGCTTTAAGCAGATTGAACTGAGGCAGCATTGCCACCCCTTACTCTTCGCTGGCAGTGCCTGCAGGGGAGCGGGGGGGTGGGGGGGAGGTTCACAAAGCAGATGTCCCCTGTTGGAAAAGCACTGGTCAGGCAGTTCTCGGAAAGGGACAGCAAGGCCTCGGAAGTGCCTGGTTAGGATGGCTCTTGCGTCACAGCAAAAGTGGACGCGCGAGTGTGCACCGCGTCCTGCTTGGGGAAGCGCCCTGGCATCCTCAGGGCCTGCAGAAAGAAAGCATCTGGCCCGTTTCACAGATGTGTTTCTTTCTCAGAGGCCAAGACCTCACCCAAGGCCTTGGGCATCAGAGGCAGAAGCGGCACGAGAAGGTGCAGGTTTCTGATTTCCCAGCCTGAGTGCTTTCCGTTGTCACAGGAGACGTCAGCTTATCCTGCCTGGTCTCTGCCCTTTCACAGTGCCCCCTGGGAGCTTTCTGGTTTTATTTCCCTGGAGATAACAGCAGCTGGGGGAGGTGAGCTGGGGTAACAAAGGAAGGAGAGGTAGACGCCAGTGTCCAGGCCAGAGCCTCCCAGCTCTGCCTTCCTGCCCTCCTTCCACACACCCTCTTCCTGGGGCATTCTTTTGAGTTTCCTTTCCCGCTATTAATAGTGGAGAGTCAGTCCCAGGTCTGTCTGTAGCCAGGAGGAGGAGGAAATGGCCCTTGCTGAAGGCTCAGGGCAGCATTCTCCTCACTGCAGGGGAGAAGACTAGGTCAGCGTCTCCTCCCACTCGCATCCACTCCCGACATGAGATTGTGATAGGCATGTGGACCAACAGTCATGTCCCTGGTGCTGCCCCCTGCACCACACTCATTTCAACACAGCCTTCAAGACAGCTTCAGTGTCTTCTCCTCCCTGCAGATACCCCACCCATTCCCAGCACTCCCCACCCCTCCCTGAAGACTCCCTCCCTCCTCTCCATCTCAGTTTGTGAACAGGGACCTCAGTACTCACTTGCATAAACAATTAAATGCCCCGGCCTCCCATTTTCTTGAGCTTTCCCCATCTCTACTTCATTCAGTCCTTCTGTTTCACACCCGGATGTTATCACCAACACAAGCTGCCCACCTCTTAAATGTGAGCATTTCATTCTCATTGCCCATCCACCCATCTATCCTTTTTTTAAAAATACATATATTTTAAATATATTTTATTGATTTTTTTTACAGAGAGGAAGGGAGAGGGATATAGAGAGTCAGAAACATCGATGGGAGAGAAACACTGATCAGCTGCCTCCTGCACACCTCCTACTGGGGATGTGCTCGCAACCAAGGTACCATGCCCTTGACCGGAATTGAACCTGGGACCTTTCAGTCCACAGGCCGACGCTCTATCCACTGAGCCAAACCATTTAGGGCTTAAAATATATTTTTATTGATTTCAGAGAGGAAGGGAAAGGGAGAAATACCAATGATGAGAGAGAATTATTGATTGGCTGCCTCCTGCAAGCCTTCTGCCCGTCCCCCCGTACCCCCCCCCCCCAACCTGGGACTGAGCCTGCAACCTGGACATGTGCCCTAACTGGGAATCAAACCCGGGACCCTTCATTCCTCAGGCCAGTGCTCTATCCACTGAGTCAAACCAGCTAAGGCCCATCTGTCTTTGTCATCCTGTATTTCACAATCCATCGTAATCCACCCCTACCTTACAAATATCCTCAAGTCCCTTGTACCCTCTTCTGCCATCTTACTCACCTAGCAAACCCATTCCCACGGGAACCCTTCTTCCATTTTTCCGTGCCTGTGCCAAAGTAGCGGAACACTGCTAAGGTAAATTCACACTCTAGCTAATTGGATTTATTTTATTTTATTTTAAATATATTTTTTATTTATTTCAGAGAGAAACATCAATGATGAGAGAGAATCACTGATTGGCTGCCCCCTGCACACCCACCACTGGGGATTGAGCCAGCAACCCAGGTATATGCCCTTGACTGGAATCAAACCCAGGACCCTTCAGTCCACAGGCCAATGCTCTATACATTGAGCCAAACCAGCTAGGGCTGGATTCATTTTAAATTCATAATTTTGTGCCTCAGTTTGGCATCAAATACTACGAGGCAGTCGTACTTTTTCTCTCTAGCACAGTGATCCTCAAAGTGTGGTCCTCTGCCCATTAGCATCAGAAGCTCTTGGGAACTTGCTAGAACTTGCTAGAAATGCAAGTTCTCATGCTCTATCCCAGACCTGCTGAATCAGGAACTCTGGGGTCTTTGGAGTTGGGGTCTCTGGGACTGAGGTTGGCAGCTGGTGCTTTAACAAGGCCCCCAGCTGACCAATGCTACCAGTGGAGAACCACTCTCCTTATAGGCTTACTTTCCCATTTCCATACTTTTCATACTTTTTCCTTCCACATAACTCCTCCTCCTCTCTGATTGCACTTATATTTGTATAGCAGATTTCATCTAGACTTGCTTGAGAAAACAAACTGTCAAATGGAAATTCAGGTCTCACTACCCCAATTACAAATCCTATCTAAATAAAAGAGAAACATGCAAATTAACCATCACTCTGCTACACCCACCAGCCAATCAGAGTGAGTATACAAATTAACCCAACAAATTTGGCAGTTAATTTGCATACGCAGGCACCGAGCGGCCTGGGTCCCAGGAACATCCTCCGGACCCAGGCCACTCCTAGCCTGTAGGCCCGCACTTAGGCCCTGAGCGGCAGGGGTCCCAGAATGCCCCCAGCCACTCCAGGCCTGTGGGTGCAGGCACCAGGCAGCTGGGGGCGGGACAGGGATGTTCCTGCCTTGCCCCCAGCCGTTTGCACATGCTCTGGCACCAAGCGGTGGTTCGTGTCCATGCTCCAGCCCGGCGCCCACGACAGGGGGCTGGCTGCTGGCCTCTGGGGAGTGTGGCAACCCGGTGGCCACTGCTGCGTGCAGCCCAGGGGTCCCTTCATGCCCCCCAGCCCGGCGCCCATGGTGGGGCTGGCTGCTGGCCTCGGGGGCGTTCGGAGACAGGGATGTTCCTGCTCTGCCCCCAGCCACTTGCGTGTGCTCCAGCACCAAGTGGTGGTTCACGTCCACGCCCCCATCCTGGCGCCCACGACGGGGGGGGGGGGGTAGCTGCTGGCCTCTGGAGTGTGCAAAGACCCCAGCGGCCACCACCGGGTGGCAGGGACACGCCCCTAGCCCAGTGGACACAACGCAGGGGCTGCATGAGCTGCAGAGGAAACACCTTTTTTTAAAAATACATATTTTATTGATTTTTTTTTTCTTTTTTTACAGGGAAGAGGAGAGAGGGATAGACAGTCGGAAATATCAATGAGAGAGAAACGTCAATTAGCTGCCTCCTGCACATTCCACTGGAGATGTGCCGCCAACCAATGTACATGCCTTTAACAGGAATCAAACCTGGGACCCTTCAGTCTGCAGGCCCAGTCTATCCACTGAGCCAAACCAGTTTGAGAGTAAATACCTTTTCTGACAGCTCATTGGCTAAGCTCCCTGTAGGCCGCCACTTGCAGTGTTCCTGGTAACTTCGGTTATAAGAATCCAAGAAGGTGATCTAGGGTTTTTCCACCACACTCCTGGAGGCAAAAATGAAGGTCTGCTACTGGAGGGGCTAAGAAATGTCATATCCTGTCCTAGCTGGTTTGGCTCAGTGGATAGAGCCTTGGCCTGCTGACTACAGGGTCCAGGTTCAGATTCTGATCCTATGATTCTGATCCTGGCCAGGGCCCAGGTCAGGGCTCATGCAGGAGGCAACCAATCAAAGTGTCCCTCTCACATTGATGTTTCTCTCTGGCTCTCCCTCTCTCTTCCACACTCTCTAAAAATCAATGGAAACATATCCTCAGGTAAGGATTAAAAAAAAAAAAAAGGAAAGGTCATATCCTATGAAAAATACATCTTGAAAATGCCTAAAGAAAGTTGTCATTTTTTCACAGTGAGGGGACTAGAGTCTGTGTTGATGAAAACACCTTGGTGGTTGCAGTGGCTGCAGCAGCAGGGTAATGGGGCTGGTGCCTTCCCTTGATCAGCCTGGCTGCCTCCCGCAGAGGGTGGCCAGACTGCTTAAGCATTCAGTAGGACATCCCCTGAGGGCTCCCAGTCCGTGAGAGGGGGCAGGCTGGACTGAGGGAACCCCCCACTGTGCATGAATTTCATGCACCAGGTCACTAGTGTACTTATATGTCTCTATGCATCTTCTTCCCTTGGGTTTCAAAGGCGGAAGTGTCTGACCCTGTGATGAATTCTGTTACTCCCTCCACCTGGGGCTCTGGATCAAACACATGCATCCTCTTCTGCATCTTAAAGGCCTGATGAGACAGTAGAGCAGGGACAAACCAAAAGGAGCTCTAGGGTCTCCTACCTTCCAAAAAAGCAAAACTTGCTTTAGACCCGCTCCCTCCAGTGACTGCCACATTTCTCTGCTCCTCTTCATGCCTAACATCTCATAAATTATCTACACACACGAGCCCACTGGCCTACCATCCACTCACTGTCAGTTAGCTCCAGTCAGACTCCCCCTGCACTGATCCCATTGAAAATGGAAGTGATCCGATCACCAGGGACTTCTATGTTGCTGATTTCATCAGTCAGCACAGACATCTCCCTCTTTGCAAAAACAATCAAACCAATAAGTCAGATACCTGTTGTATCTTCCTATTTTCTCCAGAATAGTTGTTATCCTAAACTTAGTATTAAATTCTGTAAACTTTTAGTAATGTTCCTATCTCAAAAATTGTATGCAGTTTTGCCAATTTTTGAACCCTATAAATGTAGCCATGTAAGTATTCTTGTTCTTGCTTTTACTTATTTATTTTTACTTTTTTAAAATATATTTTATTGATTTTTTTACAGAGAGGAAAGGAGAGGGAGAGAGAGTTGGAAACATTGATGAGAGAGAAACATCAATCAGCTGCCTCCTGCACACCCCCCACTGGGGATGTGCCCACAACCAAGGCACATGCCCTTGACCGGAATCAAACCTGGGACCCTTGAGTCCGCAGGTCGATGCTCTATCCACTGAGCCAAACTGGTTAGGGCCTTGTTCTTGCCTTTACTGGTCAGTATTATTTTTAGATTTACTCATATAATAAAAAAAAAATACAATACACATTCACTGATTTTGTTCAGTGTTGTTTAGTATATTCCATTATATGAATATATCATAACTTTTTTATTCATGTTACTGTTAATAAACATTTGCTTGTTATCTATATGGAGCCAATACAAAAATCCTGTTAGGGGCATTCTTATGAACACATCCTATCTAATAAAGAGGGAATATGCTAATTGACCCTTACACCATTGCAAAGATGGTGGCGCCCACAGCCAATAAGGAGGGAATATGGTAATAGACTGCCATTCCCTCAAAGATGGTGGCACCCACAGCCACAAGGTGGCGGCGCCCAGTCCCCTCAGCCCTGCTGGGGCAGCAGGTGCGCGGCAAGGCCGGGCCCACCCCACAGGCCTGCCTCTGGAGTCCCCCAGTCCCCTCAGCTTCCCAGCCGCCCAGGGCTGCCCGAGGCTCAGGTAACCAGGGCCAGCAAGGCTTGCGCTGCCGGCAGTGGCAGTAGCAGAGGTGTGATGGAGTGTCACCTTTCCCTGATCACTGAGTCGCCTCCCACCCCTGAGGGCTCCTGGACTGTGAGAGCGGGTAGGCCGGGCTGACGGACCACCCTCCAGTGCGTGAATTTTCATGCACTGGGCCTCTAGTCTTGATATATTCATGTAGGCATCTTCCCAGGGTAAGTGCCTAGTGGTACAAATGAAAACTGTAGATTGAAAGCTATGGGCGTGTTATACTTTACTGGGTAATGTCATACTATTTTCAACATGCTTGTAGCTTGTACCAATTTACACCACTCTGTATTTTTGCTATCACTTTGCCAATCTGGTGTGTGTGAAGTGATAATTCTTATTTGATTTAGCATTTCCCAAATTACTAACATTTCCACATGTTTATAGGCTATTGGTGCTGCTCTTTTTCTGTGGAATACCTCTTTGATTCTTTTGTCTATTTTTCTATTGGGTTGTTTTCTTACATATAGAAGTTCTTTAAAAATATTTTTTAGATATTAATCTTTTATGACTACATATGTTGCAACTGTTTTCTCCCGATTTCTTTTTATTTCCCTTTTGGTCTCCCCCCGCCCTGTGTTTTTAAATAATTATAGATTTACAGAAAAATTGAAGTGATGATTCAGAGTTCATATACCTTTCCTTCAGCTTCCCCTGATGTTAACATCTTACATAACCACTGTACATTTATCAAAACTAAAAAATTAACACTGGTACAATACTTTTAACTAAATAAACTACAGAGCATTCATATTTTACCAGTATTTTCACTAATGGTCTCTTTTGTTCCAGGATATGACATTGCATTTAATCATATATTTCTTTTAATCTGTGGCAGTTTCTTAGTCTTTCCTTAATTGTTCAAAACCATAATAGTTTTTAAGAGTACTGACTGGATATTTTATAGAATGCCTTTTAATTTGGGTGTGTCTGATGTTCTTTTATGGTTAGATTGGGGTTATGTCTTTTCAGAAATAAGACCTGATGACTTATGGCTAGTCATGACTTATCATTGGTGATGTTAACCTTGATCATTTGGTTGAGATGATGTGTCTTCAGGTTTCTTCACTAAAATGTTACTAGTTTTCCCTTTCTGTCCTTATTTAGAAGAGCCTAAGACTTGCTGCATTCAGATGGAGGTGGGGAAGACCGTTTCTCTTGCAGGAGGGAAAAGCATCCACGGTTTTTGGGATTTTTCTGTAATGATGATTTGTTTCTTTTGTCCCATTTCTTTTTTTCAATGATTTATCAGCATGGACTCATAGATAATTATTTTATTCTTTGGTTCCAATACAATATATTTTTTTTATTTTGTTACTTAAATTGTTCTGGGTTAGGCCATTGGGAGCTCTTTATCTTTTGGACTTGCCCACTCCCTCCTCACTGCCCCCTTCTACCCCCAGCACTTCCTTACTTTTTGGCATTACAAGATGTTCCAGGCTCATCTGACATTTTCTCTACATCAGCACTAGGATCAGGTCATTTTTCCAGGCAGTCCAGGTTCATTTTGTGGGAGAATGACTGGGTTACCCTTGATGCTACTGGATGCCACTACTTTGAGACCCTCTCAGTGGACAGAGCTAGGAAATATATGTTTGTGTACTGACCCATGTATCCACACAAACATATACATTTATCTACTTGTATATATGTGTACTAATATAGGAACATGAGTTTGTACTGACTTCTCTGTCTTATCTTAACATCATATCTCCTCAGGGTTCATTCAGCTTCCTCACACCTGCGGGTTTATTTGTAACTTCTCTGATAGTGAGGAATCTGGCTCATGTTATGAATCATTTATTTACTGATTTGACCAAGCCTGGTATGCACATAAACTAGATTTAAAGTTGATAATTCACACCCTTGTAAGAAACAAATTTACCACTCAGAGTGCACTGTTTTATATAGTCCTTTTTGTCTTAGCTTTACAGCACCCATTCAAAATACTATTTCCAGTTGCTTTGGTCAACTTGCCCATCTCTCCAGTGAGGTTATGTCACATGCATTTGTAACCTAACTAAAATTTATTTTCATAGCCTCCATTACATCCTTGATCATTTGGTTAAGATGATGTGTCTTTCAGGGATTACATCCTGGGATTCCTGAACATCTCAGGGTTTTCCCCCTCTAAACTGGCACTAACTAAAGTTAATTTTTTAAGGTGTACTATTTTATGGGTTTCTGCAAATGCAGACTCTTGTATCCAGCACTCCAAAACCATATATAACAGTTCCATTGTTTTAAAATTAATTCCTTACCCTCCCTCAACCCCTGGTAACCTCTGATCTATTTTCTATCCCTACAGTTTTGCCTTTTCCGTAATATCATAAAAATGGAATAAAACATGTAGCCTGGACTTCTTTCATTTAAAATGTCTAAGATTCACTCATGTTACATTCATTCCTTTTTATTGCTAAGTAGGCATTGTATGGATGTGTGATGATTTACTTCTTCATTCACTTGAAGGACATCTTGGTTGTTTCCAGTTTTTGGTGTAAATAAGTAAGAAAGGAATTGCTGGGTCATATGGTAATTATATGCTTAACTTTAAAATAGGCTGCTAAACTGTTTTTGCAGAGTGGCAATACTGTTTTGCATTCCCATTGGCAATGTCTGAGCGTTCCTGTTGAATATCTGGTATGGTCTGTTGGTTTTTAGCCATTCTAATAGGTGTGTAATGGTATCGCATCATGGCTTTAATTTGTATTTACCTAATGACTAATGACGTTGAACATTTTTTCAAGTTTTTCACCTGTATATCTTTTTTCTTTTTTAAAAAAACTGATTTTTAGAGAGAGAGAGGAAGGGAAAGGGAGAGAAACATCAATGAAATCGATCCGCTGCCTCCCACACACCCCCTACAGGACACAGGACAGAGCCCACAACCTGGCCATGTGCCCTGACTGGCAATCAAGCCAGTGACCTCTTGGTGCATGGGACCACGTTCAACCAACTGAGCCACACCAGCCAGGGCTGTATACCTTTGGTGATTGATTTTCCTTGTAGATTTTTTGCCCTCTTAACAAAATTGGGTTATTGCCCTGGCTGGTATGGCTCAGTGGTAAAGCGTCGGCCCACCCACTGAAGGCCCACCCAGTGTTGATTCTGGTCAAGGGCACGTACCTGTGTTGCAGGTTCATTCCCTGGCCCCTGCAATGGAAAATATCAATGGGAAAAATACCCTCAGGTGAGGATTAACAACAACAAACATTGGGTTATCTTTTTATTGTTGAGTGTTGTTGTTTTTTAATGTGTGGGTTTTTTTTGTTTTGTTTTGTTTTAGAGGGAGAAAGGAAGGGCATAGAGATAGAGAGATAGAAACATCAATGAGAGAGAAACACATTGATCAGCTGCCTCCTGCAGGCCCCCTACTGGGGGTTGAGCCTGCAACCAGCATGTGCCCTGACTGGTAATTTAACCATGACCTCTTGGTTCCTAATTGGATGCTCAACCACTGAGCCACACCGGCCAGGCTATTTTTGAGTTTCAAAAGTCGAGTTTTCTCTTATTGAGCTGGGTAGGACTTCTCTTAAAATGCCCAAACGGAGTGATGAGAGAGTACAGACTTGCCTTGTTCCCAAATTTAAGGGCAAAGCATTCAGTCTCACCCCATTAATTATGATGTTGGCTGAAGGGTTGCTTGGAGATATATTTATCAGGTTAGGAAAGTTCCTTCTATTCCTGGTTTGCTGAGGTTTGTTTTTTTTTTTTTTTTTATCATGAATGAATGATGAATTTTGTCAGGAATTTTATGAATATAATGAGATGATATGATTTTTCTTATTTTATTGTCAATATGATGAATTGCACTGATTGGCTTTTAAATACTGAACTAGCCATGAGATGAACCTCATTTGATCATGATGTATTATCCTTTTTATATATTGCTGGATTTTAGTGAGTCATTAGGGAAGATCAAATTAAAACCACAATGGGCTATACATTATAGTCCATTAAAATGGCTATAACAAAAAAGACAGATGACAACAATTGTTGATGAGGATGTGGAAAAATTGGACCCCTCATACATTGCCGGTGGGTATGTAATAAATATGGTGCGACCACTTTGGAAAACAGCTTGGCAATTCCTCAAAATGCTAAATATAGACTTATCTTAAGACCCAGAAATTCCACTGCTTGGTATATACCCAAGAGAAATGAAAACATATGTCACACGTAAACTTGTGCACAAATGGGTAGCAGCATTATTCATAATAGCCAAAAAGTTGAAACAACCCAGATGTTCATCAGCTGATGAATGGATGAATAAATGTGGTATATCCACACAATGGAATAGCATTCAGCAATAAAAAGGAATAAAGCACTGACATGCTCATGGATAAACCAAAAACAAATGTTATACTAAGGGAAAGAAGCTAGTCATTGAATGAGTCATGTTCATTGTGTGATTCCATCTATGTGAAATGTCCAGTTTGCATTCCTCTAGCTAAGAAGTTGGGCTGGCTTTAAGACTTGTTGCAGCAGAGGCTGCAAGTTCTGTGAATAGTACCAGTTTGTTTCCCTGCCTGGCTGTAGGTCTTCTCTTTCTCTTGCTCCCCAGTGAGTCTCTCCCAGCTCCTTCTAGGTGTGTTCTACTTTTCACTGCACACTTGTTAGCATTTGCATTAATGGCGGGGAAGAAGGGCATTTTCTGATGCTTTGATTAACATCAGTCTTCCATAGGCCCTGGAACGCGGGGCTCCAGGGTGTGGCCTTCTTGCCTCTTTTCTAGAAGTGAAGCTGGACTTAGCACGCATTCCTGCCCTCTCCAGGGGTAGAGAGCTCTTTTATTTTCCTGTTCCCTTTCCCAGCTGCAATGGGTTTCCACCGCTGTCTTCAGGCTATATTTCTCTGCCGTTCTCCTGCAGTTTAATTCTTTGATTTCCTAGCACAAATAGAGAACATGAAATTGGCAGCGTTTTATTGGTGGCTGTCCACCAGTGCTCTCAGGCTATAAATTTCATTGACTCCCACTGAAAAGTAAGGCTTTTTCCTCTCCCAGGGGATATCGGCCTATATGGAGTTCCAGCAGTGGCTACTCTTGACCTTCTCTAGCCAGCCCCGCAGAGGAACTTTCTCAAGGTTCTTCCCAGTCTTCCTGATGAGCCTACGGGGCTCCTAGGGGGAAACCTAAAAAGGGTTTGAACCTTTCGATGTCTGCAGCTCCCAGGGCTTTCCACTTTCACACTAGCTCACATGCAGCCTTGACCAATTCAATCAAAAGGCTTAGTATTCTTGCCTAACTTTGTCCTGGGTAGTGAATGCTCAGGTCCAGTTTCTCCCTGCAGTTGCCTGTCTCCAGCTGTCAGCTTTCAGGGTAGCTGTTTGCTCATGACCTCAATTCTCCAACAGGTTCAAGAAGAGTTGTTAGTTGTCTGTTTCTCTAGCTTTTTTCTTGTCGTAAGGGTAGGAGTGATGTGTTTTTTGTTTGTTTTTTTCAACTATCATTCTTAGCTGAAACTGGAAGTCCTGTGGTTTCTTTTGATGAACATAGGCCCTTAATTCTGGTGAAGCCAAATGTGTCTTTTTTCTTGGTTTGTACTTTTCATGTTTTATTGATTGACAATTGCATATGAATGAATTCTTTTTACAGACACACATATTAAGGCAAAACAAAGTATGCTATAGAAATTTCATGTAAGGTTAGAATATTTGACCCTTGCATTGTGGCTTGGAGTTTCTTTGTGAGAGAATTTTAACTACCAATTTAATTTCTTTGTGAATATAGGACAAGTTATTATTTTTATTTCTTCTTGAGTCACTCTGGTAAGTTGTATTTTTCTTAGGAATTTGTCCATCTCATCTGCTACAAATTTATCAGCATTTGCTCATAATGGCCAATACTATAAATAACTTATTATAGTTCATATTTTGTATTTATGCCTCCTGGGTTATTTTTCCTTTTGATCAATCTCACCAAAGTCTATACTATTTTATTAGTTATTTAAAATACCAATTTTTGGCTTTGTTGATATTTGCTATTGTCTTTTGGTTTCTGTTACATTGATTTCTGTTTTTCTCTTTATTATTTCATTCCTACTATTTTTCTTTGGGTTTATGTTGCAGCTTTCCATGATCAAGTTGAAGAGTATATAAAGGACCAGACCTGAGCCGGTCCTAAAACAGATATGTGTAAATTACAAGGTGGCCACACCCTCAGCCTGTCTGTTCCTGCCACATTGCCACCTTCCCTCAACTCATATCTGAAAGTCTCAAAGAAAGGTAGTTCCTGTGATCAGTTGTCTGAGAAGGGGAAAGTTTTGTTGATGTATGTAAAAGGCTGGGACCTGGCAAGAGTGGACAGCTGTGGGATAAAGGCCCATTTTAGGAGAGACCCTGAAGGATAGTGTAAGAAGTTCTTCCAATGGGCAGGACTTTGAATAGTACATTTCATGATTTTTTTTTAATTGAAGGTAAGCTACACTGAGGTGAGGATCTGACCAAATTCATAGGTAATAACTAATGATTTTTTGATAGGTGTTTAGGAACTTAGTATAGTGAATGGAGGATCAGTGCAAAGAGGTTTATGGAAGAGTCATATGGGTGGATTTCTTGGGATAGAACTGCAGTGTGAGAATTTTTTTCTCTCGATAATCAGGTGGACAAGATGACCCATTGTGCCTATTGGTTAGTGTCTTTCTGCATCTACCTAATAATGATTGCTCTGTGGGCTCATGAACAAGAGGCTGTGGTGTAGGGAGGCAGCTAAAACAGACACGTCTTGATCTGAGTATGTTTTCCCAGCTGCCATGTTCTGTCAGCAACACTATGCATGGATATATAGAATGCTTTTGTCACCATCATGGTATTCCACAGAGCACACGGCATCTACCAGGAATTCATTCAGGGCAAAATAAGAGCATTACCCTTACATCTCACTATGAATCCTACAATGTAGCAGTGGGGAATGTGGATGGAACCCTGGGATCCCCTGTGGTGCCTCCAGTATCCTAACATACAGACATAACAGAAAATGGAGAAGCTCTTACTGATGGCAAACCTGAAGACTGAGCTCTCTCATCAGTATCTAGCACTAATGGTGTCAGGGGTGCAAACTGAAGCCACCCATGCTCAGTGCTGGTGGAAGTGGTGTCCTCACCAGCCAAGTTCAGGGGAAGAGTTCTGGGTGCTGTTTCTGACTTAAGCCTCATTCTTTAGCCATCTCAAGTTATTTCATTAACTAACTCATTATCTTTTTAATAAATTTATTTTCTGTTTAAAGCAGAGATGATTTCTAAGAACCCTGGTTTTTACAGTGGAATAAGTAGGGTTGGGGGAGCAGATTAGAAGGTTCAATTGTGTTCCCCCAAAAAGATGTGTTTGAGTCCTAACCTCCAATACCTGGTACCTGTGAATGTGACCTTATTTGGAAATAGTCTTTGCAGATGTAATCAAGTTAAGATGGGGTCATACCGGACCTTAAATCCAATGACTGGTATCCTTGTAAGAGCAGAGACCCAGACACACAGGGAAGAAGGCCATGTGATATGGAATCAGAGATTGGAGTGATATAAGCCAAGGAATACCAAAGATTACTTACCAGGAAGAAGCAAAGACTCTTTGCTTTTGCCTTCAGAGGGAGCGTGGCCCTGCCGACTACAGATTTTTGGCCTCCAGAACCATGAGAGAATATATTTATGTTGTTTTAAGCCACCTAGTTTGTGGTTTGTGTTACCACAGCCTTGGGAAACTAATGTTTCATTCAAGGTACCTTAAGTCTGTGAAAAAGATTCAGTTCTGGGAATTGGATGCATGGCTACCTGTGTTCTCTATTGTGGTGATTCAACGCAGGTCTCAGTTTGCTAGGTCGAGAGGTGGGAGATACTGGGCTGCTCTTCCATTTTGGTCCTAAAGGATCCATGATTATTAGCCACTGCCCCTAATTCCCTTCATTAGGCTATTTTGATTACCATGCTGGTCCTGCTGCCGGTGGGTCTGATACCCCCCATTTTGTCCTAGAAATGAAGTTCTGCTCTTGTCTCTACTCCCCAGGGAACCCGGTGTCCATTTCCCTGAAATCAACAGCACCTCCTAGTATAACGGCCACAACACTCTCTTAGAACATGCTGCTGATCCCCACAACAATACCCCAAATTTAATAAAATCCAAGACACTATAATAATAAAAGTATAATATGCTAATTAGGCTGGAAGTCCTTCTGGACATCCTTCCAGACGAAGCCATGGCAGCAGGGGCCGAGGCAGCAGCGGTGGGGGCCAAGGTGGAGGCAGGGGCCAAGCCCCTTGCACAAATTTCATGCATCGGGCCTCTAGTCAATTATAAGATACACTATTGTTTCATGAGCCATGGGGGAGGGGCACTGGCTAAGTGTAGTGACCTTCAGTAATTTATAACACACTCTTATTAGAGACATGAAAAAAACGTGCATCCTAGGACTCATGAAATATAGTATTTCTCAAAGCCTTGGTAGAGGGCGTCATTTGAACTCTTTCAAGGACCAAAGTTAGAATGTGAGTGACCAGATCATACATGATAATCCACTCTAACACTTCTATTAAGACCTTGGGTTCTTCCTATTAATTTTTAAAAATTTATTGGGGTGACATTAATTAATAAATGTATACAGGTTTCAGGTATACAGTCCTACAATACATCATCTGTATGTTGTGTTGTGTGCTTTCCACTTCAAGTCAAGTCTCTGTCCATCACCACCAGTTCCCCATGGTCCACTGCCTCTTAACTCACTGCTGGCTCGGAAGCAGCTGATCCATAGCAGCGCAGCCCACACTGTGCTTCAGCCACAAGGGAGCTGGAATAGCCAATATTGGGCCTGCTCAGCATCTACAATAGGAGACAAAGTCTGCTGCCATCCATCGCACTGTGTGGGGAATTCCCAGATATAGAAAAATGGTAGATTCTGATGGGCTACAAAGAATGGTGAAGGTCCACTGTACCCTTCCCACCCTTCCTCCCGTCTGCTCAGGACAGATTCCCCTTTTCACTTAGCACATCGGCAGGTAGTTGATCTGTCTCCAAAATATAGTCTTGTTCGTCTCTTGTGTTAATAACCTAATGCTATTATCCATTTCCTCTGGATCGCTGTCGTAGCCTGTCTTCCCATCTCCACACTTTCTCCCTTCCAATTCATGTGGATTCTCCAAAGCAGCTAGTATGTTTCTTTATAAATCATCCGATAAAACTCCCTTGCTTTATCTCCTTCGGTGGCTTCTTTTTTAACTTAGAATAAATCTAAAATCTTTATTTGGTCTCTAAGGAGGGTGATCTTACTTCTCATTTTGCTTAGGACGTGATTTCTAAGAGAGAGAGCCTCCTTATATTCTCAGAGATATGTAGCTTGGACAGTAAGTTAGTGTCACTTTACCTAGAAGGTGCTGTGTTTTCTGAGCCCTGTCTCTGCCACCCCCCCTCTTCACTAAATGCCACTCGCACTTGTCTTCTCTTCGCTCTTCTCTCTACTTTGGAGCCTTTGCAGGTTCTGTTCCTTCCACTGGGTATGCTTTTCTTCCCATTTCCCTTCTCCTTGTTATCCTTTGAGTCTTAGCTTAACACTCACCTCTGAGCTCCTTTCCTTAGCGCTCTGTCTAAACAGCTCTGCCATGTTCTCTGTATCATATCCATGTTCGTGTCACAAGAATCTGAGGTTCCGAAGTTCTGTCTACTTGTTTCATCGCTGCCTTACTCACGGGAATGTAAGCTTCCTGAGACCTATGTTTTATTCATCGTTGTGTCCTAGGGCCGAACAGAGAACCCCTCATTGAAGGGCTCCCTCAATAAATAATTTGTTAAACAAACAAGTAGAGGACATTCATTCCCTGACCCCCAGACAGGGTTAAGCTATTGCACTAACCAGTCTGAGCACGCTGCACTGTCCCCCCTTCGCGGTCTCACTGTTACTCTTAAGTAGTAATTTGTCATGTGAGCTCGATTGTCAGCTTCTCCTTCCAGATTGCACCACCCTGAGAACAGGCCTGTCTGTCTCCTGCTTAGAACAGGGCCATTCAACAAGCAGGAGTCTTTACAGATGGAAAGGGTCTCCTCAGGGTCATGTGCCTGGGAGCTGGGGAAGGAGGCCCAGTAATCCTGCAGCCTGGGTCTGTGGGGATGGATTGAAGACTTCAAGGGCCTATGCACGGGGCCAATGGAGAGGGCGGGGAGTCCACGGTGGGCTCCACAAGCAGCAGGACTAGTAGCTGGCCTCGCCTTTCATTCAGCAGAGTTTCCTTGACTTGGCTTCACTTTCAGTCTCCCCGTGAGAGGCTTCTTGAACCCCAGAAAAATCTGGGCACGTCAAGGGCCAGGCCTTCAGGGAGGCAGATGGCAGAGAAGCAGCAAGGCCCCTGGATCCTGGGGAAGCTGGGGAAGCTGGGGCAGGGGGCAGAGAACACTGCCAACTAACACCCTAACTCGTTCTGTGTTGTCCTTGTGAACAGCCAGCTCAACCCCAGTCATGTCAAGCCTGGTTCCAACCATAGCCAGCCAAAGCACAGCTGTAGCACCGGCAAATCAGGGCACATCACCCAGTGTCCCAGGGGTGGCTTCAACCACAGCCCTGCAAAGCACAACAACAGCATCCAGTGGCGGAGATAAGAAAACAGACTCAGGCGGCACTACCACCATTACAGGTGGCCCAAAGCAGGTGCAAGTTTCAGGCCAGACTTCACCTATACCAACGGCTGCCTCGACGACAAAGCCCAAGCCGGATACCACAAGCATCCAGAATGAAATGAAAACTATAGCTCAAGCTGGGACCCCAAGTAGTGTTACTACAAACATCGTGACCACTAAGCAAGGACATCAGGCGACCACTCAACCTCCACATGTGGTTAACACCCCAGATACCACTTCTGCTGGTCCTTCCTTGACCACCTCAAGCGCTCAACAACCAGGCCCTGGGGCTCCGAGTCCCTCAGGGAGCTCTCCTGACGGGCCAACCAAAATGACTACGGCTTCCAGGAGCCCAGGGACCACGCCGACAGGGGATGCAGGTACATCTCAGGGGACATCTACCCCACCAGGTAAGTAATGCCTTTTATTTTCAAGCGAGAAGAAACTTTTATTTATTATTTTTTAAATGCTCAGCCGAGGATATTTTTAATTGATTTTGAGAGAGAGAGGAAGGGGAGGGAGGGTGGAAGAGAAAGAGAAGGCCATGGACGTGAGAGAGAAACATCAATCAGTTGTCTCCTGTATGCACCCCAATCAGGGATCGAACCTGCAGCCTCTTGGTGTATGGGATGATGCTCCAACCTACTGAGCCATCTGGCCAGGGCAAGAAGAGACTTCAATACTTAGAATCGATACAGTTGCTCAGCTGGAAGATGGAGATCCATGCTTAGGGTTAAACATTGTTAAAGACACGCCAACTTCACTCAGCCCCGTGTGTCCTGAGTGTCATATTGTGCCCCACCCGGCTGAGCACAGACACAAGCCAACTGTCTGCTTGTGGGCGGGACTCGTGGGTTGCAGTGGCAAGGTATTATTAGAAATTCTCCAGAACAGTCTTTCTCCAATGTGTTTGATGGCAGTCTATAAGGAACACATTTTGGTTTTACACCGTGATGCAGGACACATATATGTAAAACGCATGTAAAAACACATAACTGATACAAATTTCCACTAATCAGGGCTTATCTTACCAGACGTGACACACCCTGATATTTCCTATTTCATTCCGTTTCCTCTTTCTTTTTAAGTGCTGGTGTTAACCCAGTAAATTAATTTCGGAACTCACTGATGGGTCATGAGCCTCACGGTCATGACCTATGTCAGAGGTATTGCATTAGAACTTCTGAGTGCAGGCCTCAGGATCTGCATTTTCAAGCTTCCCCCAGGGAGTCCAGGTGCATACTGAGGTTACAGACTGCCACGCCGTGAGAGGGTGGTCACATCCCACTGTAAGAGCAAGGGCTCTGAGTCGGATGCGGCTGGATTCAAATCCTGGCTCAGTCACTTGTTAGCATATGACATTAGGCAAACCTCCGAGCTGGTTTCCGTGTTTATAAAGCAGGGATAATCATGGTACCTGCCTCCTAGGATTGTTGTGAGGGTTAAATAAGACAGCACCTTTGAAGCACTTAGGACAGTCCCTCCAGGAAGTCAGCACCTCAGTACATGTTAGCCATTGCTGCTGATGTCACTGTCATTGTTGTTACTTCTTTCATCTGTTCTCACGCTGGCTCCCCCCAGTCCAACCCACCCTGCACCAGGTTGCAGGAATTGCCCTCTGCCTTTTCTTCCTCCTGGTTTGCTTACTCCCACTTGCAGTCCAGGTGGGCTAGTAGTGGGGGGAGGGAGGATAAGACCAATGGACCCGAGGAAACTAAGAACAAGAAAGGCTGGCCTTTTCTCTTAAAGGTGCCACTCATCTTTTCTCACAACCTTGTTTTCCCAATGCCAGCCCCATTGATTACCTCACAAGGAAAACAATCAATCTCCAGCAATATGCCAGCCATCACGGGGACCCTTTCCTCCGCTGCTGGGGCCTCTACGTCTGAGCCCCCGCAGCCGGCAGCACCTTCATTGGGACCCGCAGCCACGTCTCCTGTGGGACCCTCAGGCTCCAGCACTCCCCTGGCTCCAACTGCCCCCCAAGACTCCAACATCCCTTCTTCCACCTCAGCTCCTGGGCATGGCACGGTAAGTCCAGCAGGGATGGGCCACAGAGAGCCCAGACCCACATGAGGAGAAGGGGCTCTCTCCGAGAAGAGCATTTCTCTTCTTCCCTTCAGTCCCAGGCCCCTGGCGAGGGCAGGAGCAGCCATCCAATGGCCCTGCTCCCTCCTGGCTTTGCTAGGCGTTGGCTTAGATGGGCGGGACACATCTGGCTCTGACTCTCTGGCCCATCCACGCTCCCAATGCCAGGAACTCCTTTGTCTCACCCCGGGGGAGGAGGGGAGGAGTCAAAGATGAGGTCCTGTCCGTCTCAGCTTGAACCTTAATCCAGTGACCTCTTAACAGGTAAAATGTGAGTCTCCGGAAAGGCTGAATGAGAAGATGCTCATCCTGAACCTCACGAAAACCAGCTTCTGTGTGAGTGCCTCACTAACCCGAGCCCCACCTCGATCCTCACCCCAAATGCAGTTCAGCAGCAGCAGGGTTAAGGAAGGTGGGAACGAAGGAAGCATTCCTTCAGAAAAGGGGCTGAGATGTGTTCACTTTCCTGGCCTTGTTTTGTCCTATTAGGAAGTATCCCCATCCCGTCTTATAGAGGGAGGAAGTGGGGTTCAGGTGCTGCTATGTGAAGCCCTACCCCCAGGGCAGCGGCAGGGCCAGGAGCACCAGGCGTCCTGGGCTTTCACTGCGCAACTATTCACATGCTCTGAGCATCGGGAGACCCCAGTCCTAGTTCTTGTTTGCCTCTGGCTCAGGGTAATGTTTATCTCTGTGGGCTTCAGAGGCCTCGAGTAAAAATGAGAAGCTTAGCCTGCTAACCCGCCCTGTTCTTATCGTCTGGTTTTCTGTTTCCTGGGCCATGGCCTCACAAAAAACAGAGAGACTCTTCCTTTAATCTGAGGAGTCAGAGCTCCTGAACATCAGAGAGCCATTGCCAAGTTGTTCTCCCAGGCGGAGTGGTGCATGTGTGTGCACTGGAGTGGGGTGGCCTGAAAGCCAGAGTGGAGCCTCGTGTGGGTTTTACTCAGTACCTAAGTGGCTGAGCCCTACAAGTGCAGGTGATGGGTGGCTCTCTGCTGCCCTCTCCTGGTTAGTGCTTGTTTTTGCAAACACCCCTAGGAACGAGACTAGAACATGGTTTCTCAAGAATGGAGAACTTGGGTTCGCAGCACTTCATTGACGCCTGTATTTTCTGCAGTTGTTTCCTTTTGGGTGCCCATTTTGCTGGCATTTTCCAAGCGAACTTTATTTTAAAAAGCATACATTTAGACGAGAGTTTTGAAAGGGGAGCAGTGTTCCCCTGAGGTTGCACTTCCTTGACCAGGCAGGAATCTCATTGTTGGCAGGCTGTCACTGGGCGTGGGAAGCATTTTCCCCCGTTGCTATGAAAGGCAGGTGGGAAGCCCTGGAGCCTTACTTGGTATTAGGCTGGGGAATTAGTAAGCCTAAGAAATGCCAGGTCGAAACCCAGCAGTTAGTTTGTGGAGGTCCTGAGGTAAGCCAAACCAATAGTCCTTTCTTCATCTCGGTCCCTTATTCCAAAATCAGGTCAGAGAAATGCCAGCTCGGTGCCTCTAGATGGCATGGCAGGACTTGGCAAAAGCTGCCATACTTTGCTTCTTCACCCTCTGCCCTCAGGCCATGCCAGCCAGGCTCTGTCTGCCTAGAAATATAGAAAACCCCCTTCCAAGATTTCCCCTTCTGCATCTTCAAGATACTCCCCGGTCCCCTGAGGGTCTTAGTCTAGGGCCGTGGTTTGCCACTCTGTTGACTAAGGAGTTTGCCGAACACTGGATAGGGGCTTAATCACAAGGAACAACAATAGCCTGTAATTATTGGAATCGAGAGTCTAGGTCGGTGGTCAGCAAACTCATTAGTCAACAGAACTAATTTGACTGTTTAGTCAACTAAACTAATTAGTCAAACTCATTAGTCAACTGGCCTAGGGAATAGGCACATGTTTCAATTCTGGGATAGATAACCTTGAACCTCATGAGAGCTATGGCTTCCTCTGCTGAGGTCTCTGAACTGGGCTTCAAGGCTGGAGAGAGGATCAGAGAGAACTGGTCTTTCCCACTGTGGGTGGAGTGGCTGTATCTCCTCTTGCCCCTTCTAAGGAGAGAGATGATGAAGGGCATTAGGGTTGAAAGGCCTTGTTCCACATGGACAAGATAAACAGGGTGGGGGACTGGCGGCAGAGAGGTGCATGGGGCGTGGAGGGCAGGGTCTGTCCTGCAGAGCAGCACAGATCTCTTAGCTCCTGGCTGGCCTGGGAATGGCCCCAGTTGAGGCTGGAGAGGGAAACAGGTTCGTGCTGGGCAGCAGCACTCTCTCAGCCGTGCTTCCGAAGGGCAGCCCCGCAGCCTAGGCTGCTGTAGACTCCCTGAGGAGTCACCTGTGGTCTCCCACTCTAGGCGGGGGACCCCAAGAACCCTCTGGATGAAAAGCTGGTCACACTTCTGTGCCGAGCAGCAAAGGCCAACTTCAACCCAAGTCAAGATCAGTGCCATATATGCTTGGTGCCTGATTCAGAAACCCAGGCCGTGGCAATCAAAGAAATCACTATCCGGAGTGAGTTGGGGGCAAAGAGGGGCTGAGCCCTTTGTGGGGTGGGGATGGGGCAGGAGGGGTGACAGCTCAGGAGACCTAGAGATGGGTCAGTGCCGGTGCTCCCTCAGTTCCCTAAGAATCGTCAAGCCGTCCCCCTCCTAGGCCACCGCAGAGGCCCCCTCGCAGGCTGCTCAGGAGGTGGGGATACATACAGCATGTCTTTCTGTTGGGGCCCCGTCTGTCCCTCACCAGACCACTGAGGCAGTGTCTCTCCCTCCCCACAGCTAAGCTCCTGCCCAAGGACCTCTATGAGCCGCTGAAAGACAAATGGGATGACCTGAAGGAGGTAAGGGGCTCCTCCCACGTGCTGGGACTCAGGGGTCAGGAGCCTATCCCTCAGAAGTGCCCAGTTACTTTGCTTCACATCATCTCTCATTGTAGAGGCACCTCTAACTTGCAAGCATCTAGAAGACAGGAGGATGAGAGAGGGGACAGCAGGGTGGTGTCTAGGCCCCACCATACCCTTAGCCGAAGATCTCCTGCATGAGTGGGAATTCAGAGAGAGGTGGCCTGGCACCTGTTATCTGCCATACACACCTTCCTCTCTCCTGGCCAGGTGGGAGTCAGTAACATGCAGCTGGGGGGCCAAGGACCACCGGAAGAGACCGAGGACCGGTTCAGCATGCCCCTCATCATCACCATCGTCTGCATGGCATCCTTCCTGCTCCTTGTGGCAGCCCTGTACGGCTGCTGCCACCAGCGCCTCTCTCAGAGGAAGGACCAGGTGAGCACTCCCCGCCCCTAACCAGGGACTCTCACCCCACTGTTCCCGTGGAGGGGTCAGTGAGTTGGCCTGGGACCCTGGTAGACACTGCCCTTCTAGGAAATGGACTCTTTCATGGACAGTTAAAGCGGCAGCATGGCGGGAGGGAAGAACATGGGCTTCGGAGTCAGAAAGACTTGGTTTAAGCCCTCACTCTGTCTCTCTTATCTGTGTGACCTTGAGCAAGTCATATAGTCTCATCACCAGGTTTCTCATCTGCATAATGGGGAGAAGATCCACCTTGCTGAGCTGCTCTGAGGAGTCCCTGAAGTTGGTGGGTGTAGGCACGCCTTTCGAGCCAGTTCTTCTACTCACCTCACTGGGATTCCCATCATTCCGCTTCCACCCAGACCCTGGTTCTCAGCCCTGGCTGCACACGGGGCGAGCTTTAAAATGATTCCCATGCCTACACGGCATTTGAAACAGAATCTCTGCATCAGTGTATTTGCTAAAAGCTTCCCAGGTGACTCCATTGTGCACCTAGGGTGTATCTCAGGTGAGATGGAGAAAGCTCTGGCTCCAGACGGCCACGGTCTGCAGCAGAAGTGGCTGTACGCTCTGCTGGGCCCATCTTGCTCCGCCTAGAGAGGCCTTCAGCACCCGGTCTGAATAAAGTGTGTCCTTCCCAGTTCAGTCCAGTGGGGTGAGACAGGAGAGTAAGGTTCGTGGGGAGGGAACAGAGGAAGAGAGCTTGGAGGACTTTGGAGAACGAAGTCCATTTCCACTCACACAAGTAACCAGGGCAAAGGCAAGGTGAGCTGGCAACTTGAGGAAGCCCTTATCTCCAGCTAACCCTGACGACTGGCCTCCAAGAGCACTTATTGCTCACCCTAGCCAAATGGCGATTCCTGGATTATAGGGTACCTGCGTTACATTAAAGGTAATATCCCCCACAGATTACCTTTCTTCTTCACTCCTCTTCCCCACTCTAGCAACGACTCACAGAGGAGCTGCAGACAGTGGAGAATGGTTACCATGACAACCCAACACTGGAAGTGATGGAGACTTCATCAGAGATGCAGGAGAAAAAGGTGGTCAACCTTAATGGGGAGCTGGGGGACAGCTGGATCGTCCCCCTGGACAACCTGATCAAGGATGACCTGGACGAGGAAGAGGACACACACCTCTAATCAGGTCTGCTGGCGCCACCAACAGGGCACAGAGCTCCAGACTGAACCACTTCAAGTGCCAACTGGACAGGGGAGGAAAGTCCTTCCCACGTGAGGGAAAGACTGGGGGCGGGGGGGGTGCGCAGACTCAGAGGGACCGCCATCCAATCCCCACAGGGCCTTAATATTTCCCTTTTCAAGCTGAACAAATCACATTCTGTCTAGATTCCTCTTGTAAAATAACCCACTAGTGCCTGAGCTCAGTGCTGCTAGAAGACAAGGAAGAGAAATAAAAGAAAGAGCCATAGGAGGGACCTTAGGGATCATCTGGTAGAATCCCTTCATTTTGCAGATGATGACTGAGGCCTACGGAGGTTAAGGTCAAGATCACACAGCCGCTTGGTGACAGAGTCAGGATGAAAACAGACTCCTTCAGATCAGTGTTCATCCCCACCTTGCCATCTGCTTGGATCACCAGCGCCCTCCCTCCAGAGCTGCCCTGGGCAGGGGTGAGGCTGCAGTCTATGGATGGATGGGGCAGAAGGGAGAGCGGGGCCAGGTCCTGTCTCAGTGGGATCTGATTACTTGGAAGTCTGGATCCCAAGGTCAGTGTCCTACCCTATCCTCGTCTGTCAGTATTCCCATCTCCTTTGCTCTTCCCCCTCCCTTCACTCAATTTTTATTCCCACTCTGCCTTGGTGCCCTGGGACCCACAAGTCATTCATGACCTTGAACCCCTTGTTCTGAATGCTGGCTTCTTGGCCTTTGCTTAGGAGGTTGGGACGTAACCCACACAGGACTCCCAGTGTGAGAAGGGGTCTGTCTACAGTGAGCAGCAGGGGAAGCCCTTCCTCCCGCAGTGGGTCCTGCCCATCACCACAGGCTCCTCTGTTCCTTTGGCCTCCCATTTCCACTGGGGACTTCAATCCACAGCAGCTACTGAAGGCAAAGTGTTCCTGTTTACTGCTCATCAGATGGGGTGAGACCCAAGCTAGGGACCCCCTTCCCCTGAGATCCAGTGTGAATGAGCAGCTTCAGGAAGGACCTCCCCGGTCCCCAGCCAGTAGAGGGGTGTCCTAAAGGGACAGTCGGGTGAAACAGCCACGAAGGATGGGCTCTCTCTGTCATAGGAAACTCAGGGACTTTTCAAGTTGCTGAGCGTTTTGTTATTTTGATGTATCTGTTTGTTTGATTTTCAATCCAGCCCTCTACTGCCCAAGGCCAAAGTTCAATTTATAGGGAGACTCTCAGGCAGGTAATCTCACTGATGGCGAGTCTCCTGAGCCCCAGGGATGAACGGTGAGCATTTTAAGGTGTGCACGGGGCAGCCTGGGAAACAGGGCGTCTGTCTCTTCCCAGCAGCCTTGCTGTTCTGCCTAGGATCCGTGTCCTCTTCTCGGGTCCTGGGGGGCTGCCCAGGGGTCCTGGGGGGCTGCCCAGGTGTCCTGCAGTTGCTGGTGGCATCTCAGGGAAACCAAATATTTCTCAGTGGAGGGATGTCAGGGAGCTCAGCAGTTAGTGCCATGGAGACGGCACCTGAGGACTGGGCAGAGTGAGGCTTAATCTGACTTTCCAAGAAGAGGGAATCCTATGTGGAGTTTTGCACTTTGCCCAAGGTCTCTTGTTCCTGGGCCTTAGTTCCCTGGAAACAATCAGGAGAAAGAGAAAAAGCCGGAACTCCAGAACCTAGAGGCAGGCCCTGCCATGGCTCTGATGAAGTCGGCTTTCTGCTTTGGGATAGGTTCTTTGTTTTAAAGGGTAAGAGCTGAGGGGGAAGCTCTGTGTCCTTCCCTGGCTGCCCGATTCCTTCTTCATAGCCGTTAGCCCTTTCCCCTTGGGGTTCAAGTTGGGGCTCCAATGGTTTTCCCAAGAGCTAGAGAGATGCGAGATCAACAAGGATCCAAAACCATCTGCCCTGATTTCCTCTGGTGTGTGGAGTTGGCAGGAGGGAGAATGATGCCAGTTTGGGGAAAAGAGGAAATCTTGTCATGCTGGGAAAGAGTTTGCTTCCTTTCTGCCCCAGTGGGTTTGTCATGGCCACTGTGGGAGGGGCCAGGATTCTCTTCCTCTGCCGATTCTGGGTCGTGTTTCCCAGACAGAGCGAGCAAATATGTCTGAAAATTGGCCAAAGCCACTCCCCCCAGGCCTGGGGGGGGGGGGGGAGCGTGAAGCTTAGCAAAGCTTGGTCAAGAGGAATGACTGGCTCTGCCCAAGGAGGTACCTAAGAAGCTTTGGGCTGGTCTGGAGGCTCCTTCGTTTGGTGCATCCAAAGTGTGTTTCTCTAGCCTTTGGGGCAACTTCCAAGTCCAATCCCTTGCTTTGGCTTGCTCTTGCCACTAGACATCTATGTCAAGGCCACATGGCCACGTGCCTGTAAAGGCCTTCCCGCCTCTTCCTGGGTTCTAACTGCTGTCGGGAAGCCAGGTCCCAGGCTGAGGAGAGGAACATGCCGGAAACACAGCTGACTGTAAACAGGTTGTGCCCACAGAGAGGTTACAAACGCTCTCCTGCAGTGACACACTGGTTCCCCTAAGCCACGTAAAAGGCCAGAAGCCGTGAATCTGACGATTGAACAAATCCTGTGGGAAGTGTGCTGTCACGAGAGCGAGAGAAGCCGCAAAGCTTTGGAAGGACAAACAGAATATTCTGGAATCGTGAGAGAGAATACGGGTTTAATCTAGACAGATTCCTTTCCCCCTCTTGACAAGGAAAGCTAGCAGTTTATTTAAACTACTTCTGAGCTTTATCCTTTTGGACAATATGCTGGAGAAACTTTGAAAAACGAGTTCAAGCTGATACATCTATAGATATTTTGGTAATGTATATAAAATGGCCATGTTAATATTCACCCAGCACTGTTTTAAGTGAGTATTCTTTGGAAAAAATTTGTAAGAGAGATGGCTTTTTTCTCTGCACAGGAATGTAAACGTCTATTTTATTAAAAATGCTGTTTCTTGAATGAAAAATATAAGACAGGCTGATGACAGTGTCTGGCATTGGGCATTTTAATTTGAAAATCGACCCTCACTTTCCCCACAGTCCACCCTGTACAGCGAGGGCTGCTGTCAGTATGCACTGGCTGGAAAGTGACAGTCACAGGAAGGGGGTTGTAGAGACCTAGTCTAATCTTTTTTTTAATCTTAAACAGAAAACCTGGAGCCCAGAAAGATAAAGTGACTTGGCCCAAGTCATATAGTTAGTGACAGAAAGAGGATTAAAACCTGCATTAGAAGCCTGCACAGTGCTCTGTGCCCCAGAGAGAACCCCTAAATTCAGGACTGCTAATCGAGCACAGGCCACCCCCGTGACAAAGGGCAGAAGTCCCTTCTCCATCCTGCCCTGCAGCAAGGCAGCAGCAATAGGAACTTACTGTTCTTCTACACTTTCTCCTAGTTATTCAGGTCTAAGACATAAACAATTCATTTGTCAAGAAAGCAGCTTTGAGTGAGCTCTTACATATGCATCTGCTACTAGTGGACCAAGGATCAAAGGGAACACAAGATGAGGAAAGGCCGATTCACTCAGGCCTGGTGAACCAACACTGAGGGAGAAGCGGGGGGGGTCGCTATTGGAGGTGGGTCTCTCTGTTAGTGGATGTTAAAACGTTTGCCCAGGAGGCCGTCTTGGTGGACAGGGGTCTGAAGTACACTGGAATTTACTGAGAAACTTTTTTGTAAAGGATATACTTAATTATTGCCATTTTCTTACAAAAGTATATTTTTGAAAACTGTATACTGTCCATTAAAGTGCTTTTGTGTAAGCTGGTCTGGTCCCAGTGTTGTGCTCTGGTTGGCTTGAGTTCTTCACTAGTGCACCTGCTGCGAGCCCAGAGAGGAGGGGAGCTGACAGGAAGGAAGAGGGAAGCGCGGGGTCCTGGAGGTGAGGGGACCTCTGGATTACCTCAGGCTGTTCTAGTCTTAGAACAAAAGGCCACTGCCCCTCACAACACTGCTTTATCACTTTCACCTCTTCCACCTGCTTCTGTGCCAGACACAATTGTCAACCACCCAGCACCACACCCTAATCAGGTATGAAAACACCGATGGAGACAAAATAAATAAATAAATGCAGGTTCTGTCCTGGCCCCGTTCCTCCCACAAAAGGATCTATTTACTCGTCACAAGAAGCCTCTGCCTGTCCTTCATCATTCGAAGATGCCTCAATTCTCTTCCTCTAGGTGGTGTGACCTACCTGTGTGTCCGCACGGAAGGGAAGAACTATCAGTTCCAACTTCCAGAGGGGAATGTGGATCTGGTCCACGTTCATACTTGCTATACAATCTCTTCTATTTGCCTGACTGTGCCGCGCCAGCACAGCCAAGGGTTCGGGGAGCCTGAGGGAGGGCTGGCGAAGGATGAAGAAAAGACAAAGAAAATAAGCTGGGTTTAGGTGGGTCTTCTGTGTGTGACTGAGACCACAGAACAGATCCAGACTACAAGCTGATGCTTTATTTTATAGTCAGAGGTAAACAAGGTAATTTACAATGTTCTTGTAAGTTTCACTTGTATTGGTAGCACTTGCTGCACCTCCCACAGCCCATTAGCTACCCAGGAAAGATCTATGGAGCCTCATAAGGTCAAGCTTAATTATGCTTAGAGGGCTGTGCCCTCTAAGCTGGGACTTGTTTGCGGCTTTGCCAGCAGGTCAGTCCAAGGCTTAACCCTATAATTACTCCCTACACCTGACATCTTATAGTTTACAAACATTTTTACAGATCTTACTTAGGAACTATCAGCACTACCAATAGGGAAGTTAGGTACAGAGATGATGGATTCTGACATTTCACAGGCAGCTATTTAAATGGCAGTGCTAGGCCTTGGATGTACAACTTTTCTCTCTCAGTCCTATATTCTTTTTTTTCAATACCACATTAATGCTTGAGCTCCAACAACAGATTATATTTCTAGAATGCAACCACTGTTACAATTTTATGTGGGAGTTCTGAAAGGCAGTTATCACCGTTAATGGTGGACCAGAGTTGGGCCAGGGATATTCTGAGGTTAACTTCAAGAGTGTGCCAAGGATACAGAAAGGAATACAAGTACCAGGAACTCGGCAGGCCCCTGGGCCATGCTGGAGGCACACTGTTCTGAGAAGGGAATGACTCATAGTTTATTGTTGGCTACAAATTAGACCTCAGACTTCATTCTCTTCCTCTCTGCCTTGCCAACCCAGAGCCACTCTCAGTTGTCATTTTTTGTTATGCCTCTTGGTCACTCACAGTCTTCCCCAGCCTTTCTTCTGGACCCCAAGGGAAAGAGCGAAGAATAGCACTGGCTATTATAGTTAACACTAGTGATGAATACTGAGATAGCTTGAAATTTTCAAGGACCTTGGCATGTTGTAGATTAAAAAGTCAATGGGATCCTGGCAAACAAGATCTGCTGCCATTGACTTAAGAGATGAGAAAGTGAGGCAGAGAAGTTCAGACTATGCCTGATCTGGAAATAAACCTTGGTTGCTGACTCCTGTCCTGGGCTACCCCATTTCCACGGCCCACGTTCAGAGGGCAGCTGTACATTCTATGCAACAGACATCGCCAGTGTCCCAATCTCCCCTCTTGGGGTTTGCCAACCATCAGAATTTAGCACAGCAGTAGACAGGCCACCTCTACCTATAGCTTGTCTCTCTTCCCTAGAAGAATATTTCTACATGAAACTGATGGCTTGGCTTTGCCCGAGTGAAAGCTGAGGGAGGAAGTCCCTGTGAACATGAGAAGCTTCAGAGTAACAACGATGGGCTAGTCCAAGCACCATGCTCCTGCCCACCTTCCCTATGCCATAGAAAGCCCGTCTCTCTTCCTTTTCTCCTTCCAAGATGTGTAAGAGGAAAGGAGAATGTGGCATGCTGTGTGGTGCTGAAGAAAAGCAGGAATGTAACCAACTAGTATTTTAAGGCTATGCCAGGACTCACCTGGGCTTCAGGATAGCCATCAGTTAGCCTTTCACACTACACCCTCCAAATCGGAAGGGTTAGTGGTAAAAAAAAAAAAAATACATCTTCATCTACAGAAAAAAAAGTCAAATTCCTATGAACTCTGGCTGTACGGGCACACACTGGCATTTCCTTAGTAGATGCATGATCGGCTCCTCAGGTAACTAGAAGCTCATGAGGTAGCACTTCCAATCCAGGTAGGTATCCACACTCAAGGTGGGAACAGATGGTATCGCATGGAATTCAACATAAAGCCTTCTTTGCTTATTGCTGACTTCCCACCAAAAGACAAATGTATTGAGGGAGAGGAGACTGTATCCCACATTTCCATCCTTTTTAGTTCTCTGGATTAACCAAAGAAAGGCCAATTCCTTGCCTGATCACTTCAGGTTTCCTGTTTTGAAAACAAGTATCACCTACGACCCATGCTCAAAGCACACTCAAGAAGTGGAAGTGATAAAGCAAGATGGATTTGATTTGTAAATTGAGGAAATATAATTATTTTGAGTAAAATCAGTTGACCAACTTATTCATTGCAAAATGTAGGACGACTAAGCCCGTGGTTGGCAAACTGCGGCTCGCGAGCCACATGTGGCTCTTTGGCCCCTTGAGTGTGGCTCTTCCACAAAAATATCACAGCCTGGGCGAGTCTATTTTGAAGAAGTGGCGTTAGAAGTTTAAGTTTAAAAAATTTGGCTCTCAAAAGAAATTTCAATTGTTGTACTGTTGATATTTGGCTCTGTTGACTAATGACTTGCAGACCACTGGACTAAGCCAAGAAAATGTAAAACAGATCAGATGTAAAGGGCCAAGTGCAGGTCTTTGTTCTTGGGATCCATTTCTTTGGCATAACTTTGAGTTTATTTTTTTTCAAGGCTCAAACGCTTTCACTGTGGACCGGGATCCAGACGTTTTCCAAACTTTGCAACACCTTCAGCTCTGGGGTTCTCTTTTGTTACTACTATCTTTTCTACCATTAGTTTTTTCTTCCAGTTCCTAACCTATACTTGTGTTTCCCTTAAAGAAATATATAAAACAGATAAAATTGAACTGGTCATTAACAGATTAAAAACCTCACTTTATGAATTTACAGTCCTTTAAAAATGAAAACCTCCCCAGAAACTTCATGCCAAAGGCCCTTCTACTCTGTGTATCATTTTCCTCTTGGGAAGCCTGAATAAAATCTTTTTGAGGAAAAAAATGTAACTGCAAAGTACATAAATATTTTACAAGTTGACTTCAAAAGTAGTCTTAGCAAACAAGAGACAACTTGTAGTGTCCATATATAACTTTTTATTAAGAAAATGAACAAAATACATTCTTTCTCCATATGTACATTACATACAATTCTACAATTGCCATTGTTCAGCAGATCACTATGCACAAAGCAGTGTTGAAAACATTCATCAAACCTGGGGTCAGAAGATTACTGTACCAAAGAACGAAGCCTACAATGTCCACACAGATTGAGTGACAGAGGATCATGACGGGAACCAGAGACTGCAGAACACCCCACATGGCGCAATAGTGACTGAGAACAATGCTGACCTAGAAGAGCTCTGATGCCCCAAAGCACTTCTGTGTAACAGCCACAACTGGCTTGCGCCTGCTTTTCCTGAGCTCCCTCATGATTCCCATTTCTGGTTTAGGAACCTCAGGATACAGCCCTAAGCCCCCACGTACCACCAAAGAGGGTGAACAAAAGAAAGGAGCCCTGACAGGCGGCAGTTCTTGCCTTCACCTGCTAAGAAAAGGAGTCTCAAATGAAATACGAAACTTCCGAATCATAGCTGTGAGCAAAGAAATACACTTTTTGAAGAGACACCAGCTTATGCATGATTAAGGGCATGCTTGTTTCAAGGACTCCTTATTTACATTTATGTTCCTTTTGCCCGTTTTCCTTTTGCTTTGCTTTTCCTTTGGCTTTTGAAAAGTACATCCTTTTTGGGTGTGGGTTTAACTATGGTCATATTAAAAAATACATGGAAACAGAAAGCTCTTCGTGGGTATGAAGATGCCCCAATGTCCATAATGGTGCACAAAGAGCTGAAGAATTGGAATGAGTTTTAGAAGTTCCCAATGACCTGAACAAGGCAGCTCTCTACAGCTTCTGGGTAACACGCCCATCATTTAGGCTTAAAAGATACATATCAACAGAATTGTTTCCAGACTGTCTAGAAAAGGACAATATTTAAAGGAATCGAAGAGTAGGCACAAATGCTTGCATCCCAGTCTTCCACACATGTGGTAGAAGACAATGAGAATGACTGTGTCAATTAAAAAAAGAAACTTTTTCTGTCCTCTAACATGTTGGGTTATGAAGTTTGGAAAAAGAAAATGAGTTAAGTCTCATCAGCTAATATATAGTGGTTTTCCTTCTTTACAATTATTTCCTAAGTTTCTATAATAAGCACTTATATAATCACAAACATCAATAAATGTTATCATTTAAAAGTCTCATAAAAGATATTTAACACTTTCCAACTTTCAGATGAGCAGGTTGCTGTGACACCGTGTTTCCGGTGTGGGAGACGCTGCGACAGAGAGAAGGAGCTATCTATCACAGCGTTACCAAGCAGGCCTGGAAAAGAGCAGTTCTGCTGGCTGTGCAAGGAGTTGTACCTTCCTTCTCAATCTAACTTCCAGTCCAACTTTGGTTGTGAGCATCCATAAATGGAGGGATCTTAATTTCTGGCCATTGAGTACTTCTAATTTATAAAAGTAGTAAAAGAGTTGACTTAAAAACAACTTTAACACATGCTATTTCGAAAGATGGAATAATGTTTGTTACCAAGACGAAGACCAAGACAGGAAAAGGAGGGCCTCATTTTAGCTTTCCTGTACTCTTCTTCTGAGGCTGCAGATGCAACAGCACATAGATTTTGAAGTGGTAGCAGGGAAGAAATCTCTTTAAAAGATAGCTGACCCTTGAACAAAATGGGGGAGGAGGGTAGGGACCCTCAACTCCTGCACTGTTGATATCCATTTCGAAAATCCACATATAACTTTCGACTCCCCCAAAATTTAATTACTTAATTACTAAGAGCCTACTGTTGACCAGAAGCCTTACCAATAAACACGCAGCCAATTAACTAACATACTTTGTATGTTATATGTATCAGACACTGTATTCTTACAATAAAGTAAGCTAAAGAAAATGTTAAGAAAATCATAAGGAAGGGAAAATATATATACAGTATTTATTGAAAAGAATCCACTTATAGGTAGACCCGCGCAGTTCAAACCTGTGTTGTTCAAGGGCCAACTATTTAATATCCATATATATCCATATAGATATATCTATATATGTTTATATAGATATATATATATGTCCATATATATAACAGAATCTGCTCAAAGAAAAACACATTATATTGCAATTTCTAAATTGAAGACTATAATAAAGGAAATTAATACTATACTATCTAATTTATACATTTCAAAAGACATTTTGCACAAGTCAAAAAAGCAAGCTGGCTTACAGAATAACACAATCACAGCACCTCTTGACCAGGCTAAATGTAATGTTTAAGAAAGAAAGTCCACTTTTATTTCTCTAATAAAAAAAAAAAAAAGGTGGTATACAATTGAGGGAGAACACAGTTTACAATTGGTTAGTCACCAAAATAGAATTTCTGGGAAAGGAGAAAAAAAAAGGAGACCAATACATGACTTTTAAATATATATATATTCCCCATAGACTATTCATACTTAAACTTTTAAACTTTCATATCCTATCAAATTTGGGGTTGAGTAGACAACTACTTTAGTATATAATGTTGTATTCAGTGCTTTTACACGTATAGCTAATGTGTATGTGTAAAGTTAAACTAAGCCTTTAAAAGATGAAAGTAGCCTAAGGACTTCTAAAATAGGCAATTACAAAAATGTAAAGCCCCCTTTTCCCTCAACCCAAGAAAGTAAAGACAGTAACTCCCAAGCAACATGCCAGAACAGGCATCCACAAACACCTGATAGCATGGCCCTGATGGCATAAGATCCTCTCCTCTGTTTTGTTGCAAAATAATCATAAGACTGCCAGCTGCAATAGCATTAGCCTTATTCTAGATACCTTTTCTAATTAACACTTTACAGATGTGGAGGCAACCTAAAGAATAATCAAAGTTATTTAACACTTTTAATGCCAAGCCCAGAATTCATGTATGCATTTCTTGGCCAAGTAGAATAAACAGACCTTTGGGATTATGTAGAATTAATTTATTTTAAAACATGGAAACTAAATTGATGTCAGTTCAATTTTGTATGGGTTCTAAGTTAAGCATGAAATGACAATATTTTTCCTATTTTGAAGGGCTTGAAAAAAATACTAACTGAATGCCCTAAACTGAACACATGCTTTCTTGAGGCTGGTTAACAAAGGAGAAATAAAGCTCAAAATTGTCTACTTGAGCAACTCTTTAGTCATGCATACAGGCCTGTTTAGTATATCAACAGTGTTTTCCCTTCCTGCCAATTAATTTGGCATTCATTAAGCCCTGAAGAAAACTGAAGAGTGGTCTCCTTAGGCTGGTATTCACGTGGCAGACAGCGCAGAGATCCAACTAACTCCTGAATGCTAGCATCCCAGATGGTACAGAGCTGTCTGCAGCAAGAGCTTCTCCTCCATGCAAAGCAAGTCCCATGGGAGCCCCAAACTGCACGTTAAAATGTTATAGTGCTGGCTTCCCCTCTGGATCCTTATCAAGGAACTAGCTGTACATAATAAACTACTCACCTAGTTTAAGATCTAAAGCCATTACATTGTGTTTTAAAAATATATTTTTATTGATTTCAGAGAGGAAGGGAGAGATAGAAATATCAATGATGAGAGAGAATCATTGATCGGCTGCCTCCTGCACCGTCGTCCCCCCCCCCCCCCCCCCCCGCCACCTGGGATCGACCCTGCAACCTTGGGCATGTGCCCTGACTAGGAATCAAACCATGACCTCCTGGTTCATGGCCAACGCTCAACTGCTGAGCCACTCTGGCCAGGTTACACTGCTGTTTTTTGTTTGTTTGTTTCAAGATCACTAACAGCTATTTGGGAGAAGATGAGAAAAGAAACTAACCAAGAAATGCTGCTTTCCAACAACTATTCAGAATAACTGAGCTTTGATCCCTTTTGATAAGTCTTCTTTCCAGCATTGCATTAATAAATTTAATCTAGGGCTAGAAAGGAAGAGCTTTCTTTTTCATTTAGATTTGTGCACCTTCAAATCCGTAAGGAAAAAAAGAAGTTCCACCTGGCTGGTGTAACTCAGTGGCTGAGCGGTAGGCTCAATTCCTCCTTCATGCAGGAGGCAGCCTATTGATGATTTTGATGTTTCTATCTCTCTCTTTCCCTTCCTCTCTGAAATGAATAATTTTTTTAAAAAGTTCCTTTTTTCTTTAACATATCCTCATTCTCCTCTCTAGCTCTGTTCCTGAGGCTCAAGTGAAAATGCCACAGACAGGCAAAATAGAACACTGCACACGTAAGTTGCATAGTAAGATGGTGTGAACAACAGACAAGAAGACAAACTGTTTCACAATTTTAAGTGATATCTTACAAATGGTCTACTTCCCTATTAAACATTTCTCCCATTTTTGTTGTTAACCCTATAACTCTTGGATAACATCCACATAACATCCTGTTTTAAATTAAGCCAGGCAGTGTTTGAGGACTTGAAAGCATATTTGCAAACTTTATTTCCAAACAATGACTCTAATGTGAAAGAGAAACTAGAACTGCCCTTTGGTTCTGGTGTTTTCAAACTCTGACCTGGGATTCCTACTTCAGGTCTAGAACTTTAGGGCTCTACCCAACAACAGACAGTGATATGATTTCCCACAGGACACCGCTCTCTGCACCACTAAGACATTTGTATTACTATAATCTCTCATGACTCCTTAAGGACTATAGAATCTATTGTCAGAGGACTTTATCATTGGCTATGACTAGGAATAAGATTTAGTCATTTGGAATTTGAACTAAATTCACATTGTTGAGGGGAAGAGATATGTCTAAGCCTGCATTACTTCTATTTAAGAAAAAATGAATACCAATCATTTCATGGCAATCAAAGCTATTACCAATGCTCAATTATATTGAAATTAAAAGTCAATTCTTAACACAAATTCCAACTTCAGCAGAAAATCAGTGCTACTCAGAGGAGTTGGGAGTAGGGGAAAAAGGCTAAAAAGTATAAAGAAAGGAAAGACAATAGGCAAATGGAAATGCTGGTGATGTGAATTCCATAAGCTCTGCTATAAAACTTGTACCTTATCAATAACTTTATGAATAAACTTCCTAGTGTCAGGAAAAGAAGCCAACACTGGCACCTCCATTAAAGCTGCCATAACCATATTACTATCCCCCATATGAAAATGACAAGCATTTTTATAGCAATATCTGAACATTAATTCTTTAATAATGTGCAAGTTTTAATTTCACAATTCTCTTGTCATAAACAAGAATAATGGATAATGATGTCTCAAAATGATTATGACTTTTTTTCTCAAGCAGCACAATACCCGTAAGCAATGCTATAGAAAACCTAGAAAGTCTAGGGCTAAAAGAGCCAAGAATAAAGTCAGAAAAATAATCACAACACAACTCACAGTATTTAGTGGGTAGAAGGAAATCAAGGTTAAAATTATGTATATATAAAATCCCTAAGATACTTTTTGAGAAAAATGAAAAGCATTTGATGAAGAAACCCATAAATTGCAATGAGTCCTTCCCACCAAAACAATGACAACATCATTCAGCTCATCTAGTGGGCTAATTACTTCAACCAACTTGGAAACTTCCACCTTCAGCTGACATACCTGCAGACTAGAAGTTTAAGAGCCAAGTCATTTCAGCATGAATACAAATCACAGGGAGATACAGCCCACAGTAAAATAAAACAATAAAAAAGAAAAAGAAAAAAAAAAGAAATTACAAAAGAATGATGCTAGTTAATGAATTAGGACTATAAGAATTTTTGAGCCCTGGCCAGTTTGGCTCAGTGGATGGAGTGTCAGCCTGTGAACCAAATTGTCTCAGGTTCGATTCCAGTCAGGGGAATGTACCTTGGTTGTAGCCAGGGCTCGTGCAAGAGGCAACCAGTCAATGTGTTTCTCTCACATCAATCTTTCTCTCTTCCACTCTCTCTAAAAATCATTGGAAAAATATCGTTGGGTGAGGATTAAAAAAAAAGAATCTGTGAGTGAAAAAGTCCTAAAAATCTAATCCTCAAGCATTGCCATGTGCAGACCCTTTATGATACTTCTTCTATAAACCTCTTCTGAGGAAGCCTGCACATCCCAGATCAAGGCTATTTTAAGAATTTAAAACTTGGTGAAAATTCAGGTCAGAATCTACAAAAGGATGACATTGCAGATGAAAATCAATTTCTAAGAAAAGAAGGGGTATGAAGGGTGTATTTTTTATGGCTAGATGACTCTGTTTAGAGTACACATTGAAGGACACCCCAGCCCACAGAGAAGTCACTTGAATCCGTAATTCTCAACTGCTTTGCAACATCCAAACAGCTGAAGAGTTAACATATTTACTCAGGAAATAATCAATGACCCACAATTACTCAATGAATTTCATATGGTGGTAGGAATAATTACAGGGTAACTTCTCATGTAATTCCCATGAAACAGTATAATTCAGAGAATAAAATCAGGAACATACTCCTGTCTAAATGCCTTTTCATCCATTAAGCATCATTCTCCATTCCTCACTAAATGATTAAGTGCCTCAAACTAGCTTTTGTTTGTAGGTTAGATTTTAAAACTTTTATTACATAAAACTGATCATGTTTCTGTAAAGAGCATTTATAAGGCAGATGTGAAAAGACCCACTGGAGGATAAGCTGGCAACCACTTATATTCAACATACATATTTCACCCAAGAATAGTTTTATAATCTTTTTTTTACAAATTATATTTTATTGATTTTTTACAGCTGCCTCCTGCACACTTCCTACTGGGGATGTGCCCACAACCAAGGTACGTGCCCCTGACCTGAATCAAACCTGGGACCCTTCAGTCCGCAGGCTGACGCTCTATCCACTGAACTAAACCAGTTTCGGCAGTTTTACAATCTTAAAATCACTGAGCTCTGAACCCAACAAGCCTGTCTATGATAAACCAAAGAGTTAACTTCCTAATGTTCTCTATCAGTTTTTACTTATTAGACATGCATAGGCCAACTTTAATGCAAATGAAAACCAGGTTTAAAAAGATGATCTTGCTGCCTGGCTGGTATGGCTCAGTGGTTGAGCTGTCGACCTATGAACCAGGCGGTCACCGTTAGATTCCCTGTCAGGGCACATGCCCGGGTTGCAGGCTGGATCCCCAGTGGGGGGTGTGCAGGAGGCAGAAGATTGATGATTCTCTCATCATTGATGTTTCTCTCTCTCTCTCCCTTCCTCTCTGAAATCAATAAAAATATATTAAAAAATGATCTTGCTAAAAGTTAATACTGTCAGCTTTAGCACAGAGTTAGGCATCCAAGTCTAAAATTTTTTGCTTGAATAAGAGATTGATACATTTGAATTAATCAAGCTGGCCACATGAGGTCTCTGTCATTCCACAAAATGCAGATGAATTTTAGAAGTGCCTTATAAGTCAGAGAATTTCTCATGAAGTATAAGCACTGAAAATGGTAAAGATCTAGTTTACTTCTAGTTTAAATAAACTATTTCTAGTTTATTATTCTGGAATAATATATTTGGCTGGAAGAAAAGAGAAATGGGAATGAAGCTGAAGCTAGGGATAACAAAAATGAACAAACTGTAGTCCACTAACTAGCATAAACCAGGTGTTTCAATGTGAGATTTACTAAACTAGAAAGATTTAAAAAATACTAAAACAGCTACTTGGCTATCTAAACAATATATCTATATACCAAATTAGATTGTTTAAATTACATATACTGCTGGAATTCTTGGAAATAAATGTAGTTACTCATTACATCTATAAATAAGTTTTAAAACAGTGATGTGAAATGTGACCAATATGTCAATCTTGGGCATGGGTATAATGAAGCCCTACATTCTCCTACAATCATTACCAGCAGTGTAAAGCCCCATGATACAAATTCTGATTTACCTAGTCAATAATCTCAACAGTTTCTCACTTAAGCAACATTAAAGTGTTTGCTATTATTCAATCCCATTTAAAAATGTTCGAGGAAAAAAAATCAGAAATAAAAAGGAAAAGTCCCACACCTAAATAAAGTAAAAGATAAAATGAAAATAAGTATATGTAACAAAATACAACTACTAGTACTTTCAGGGAAAAACAAGAACAAAAAAGTCACTGAGTTTCCTCCAAATATGGAATCTAAATGAATGAAAAAAAAGGGACAAAGCATTATAAAAATAAATCGTGGAGGGCAGCAGAACTTCATTTGGTTAATGTTTTTAAAGTGCCAGAATTCACAGAGAGCAAAATTTGAGGTTTTAAATTTAGAAACTCCTATCAAGTTCAAGTTCTTCCCTATCAACTCTTTGATTTATACTTGTTTTCACAAAATGAGATTCAATTGGCTACCATATTAGTGATATTAATATTTTATATTCTAGACTGTCATTCAGAAAAATCATTTTATGAAACTGTACAAGTATGTAAGTAAATTCTATTTGCTCATCTGTAAAGTCAATTGGTTATTCTGCAGCTACACAAATGTTGGTACTTACTAAATTATATATCTTTCACAAGGTAAGGTACAGATCTAATTGTTTAATAAATCACTATATTGATTGCTTTGGGAAGCTTGGAAAGCTAAGGCGCCCAAGATTCAAGCCTAGAACTAGGACGATTTCTGTTCATCCCCCAAAAAAGTAAAACCATGCAATACAGAGTGAAGATGGATCTCTAAGTCTCATTCCTATATATGAGACTTTTCAAAAGTGCAACTCAACTTCTTCTCTTTCTTTGGTGAGACCTAATCTTGCTACTCAAGTACATACTGAATTCCATAAAGTCATTCACTTTTAAGAGCCACTGGACTGAAGAATATTCATTATACTTAGTCTGCTTTAAGCATGATGGGTATCAGTTGCACATAGCACACTTTTTAAAAAAAAATACAACTTATTTTTAACACAGCATACTTTTGAGCAAATGTAATAAGCACTGGTCAGGTGTAGGTTTCCTATATTGCATTCCATAGCACCTCATGGAATAATAAATATCTCCACCCTCCACAAAAAATGGACAAACCTATCTGTCTTTTTCTTTTTTTCAGTTTAATGGAAAAGTGTTTGCACCATTGTTCTTTTTCTTCATTTAAAAAATCCTAGTCTATATGCTTAGCGAAGCCTGTCAGTTGTATTCCATTGGACAACTACATGCCATCACTCTTTAAAATATCAGTATGCAGAAGCAGATGTGCGGAGCCAATGTGTCTGGATCAACAAAGCAGAGCTCTGGACACCCAGCCTCCCAAACGAAAATGCTACGGATTGATAGCACAGGAAGTAATGGAAGCCCTGGATCTGTGCAGCTCTATCAGAGGGAAAAGCCATTTTCTTCCAAAACTGCCACACAGGTATCAATGAACATATTAATCACTTCTAGAATCCTCCTGCTGGTAACTTTTATAATGGCTCTTAAAGGTTCTGAACGATACTCTTCTGTTTAAGTTTCTGTGACTCAAAGCTTATAATATCCACCATAGAAACACTATAGGCCAATCTCAGATAAATGCCTGGACCAATCTTGGGTTTCATTTTTCAGTTCTATGAAGAGGAACATAAATTTGAGCCCTCTGCTTCTCCTATTGCTTAATGTAATACAAGACTCTAGTCAACAGAGACACGTATACATCACTTTAACATACATCAGTTGCCCTACAGAACTATATACTGTTAAGAATGAAGAGGTAAACAAGTGACACCCCCTACAAGCAGTTGTGTGATGCAAGGTAAAGTGAAATGGGAAGGGAGGAGAAAGAAGAAGGTCACACAACCCAACAACACAATCCTAATTCGTGTAGCACTGGGTCTGTTAATAGTGCTTACTTGCCCTAATTTTATAAAAATGAAATAAAAATCAGGAAAGGGTAAACTACCTGATTATTATTTTTTATACTCATTAATTTTTAAAAGTTAAAGTAAAAAATATATATATATTTAAATGGAAAGTATACCAATTTCACTTTATTATTAACTTAACTGAGGAATGGGATGAGGAGAATAGAGTTGAGGTCAGGTATGAAGAAAGAGGGTTAGAACTTGTGATGGTAAAGATCCCTTCGGAATTCTGGTGCAGTCCTCAGTCACTGCGGCCTAATTGTCAGTCAACAGAGTTGAAATCCAGAATACTGAAAGCAGACTCCTGGTCTCCATTTCTGTCCAGTGACTCTTCAGTTACAGCGTGATGAGGTCCACCAGGTTGCCTTTAGGAGGAGTCATGCTGTCAGGAAAGAAATTTACTAAGGTGTCAAAGAGCTGAGTTCTTTGAGCATAGGTATGATCCACATCCGAAAAGCCTGTGAAGGAGAGATACAAAGAAATTCATCCATTGTGTTTAAAACTCAACACGTAACAGAAAAGCCAGTTGAAAAAAGCAGCAATGTATAATGGAAAAACCAAAACCAAAACAGGCTTTAAAACTAGAGGTATGGGTCCTGACCCCGGTTCTGACTAGCTGGTAGCATTTTCAATGACTGATGTGAAAAGAACCTAGCCAAATAACCAGCACTTTAGTAACTAATAGTGATTTCCTTTTCCTGCAAGCCTTTTCATCTTCTAGTCCATTGAGGATTATTTCACTCCTTTTCTGACTTTTATTCATTTGTATTAATATGTTTTCATGGATCCTTTCCTTGTTCAATGTTATATTCATTGGTATCATTTTAATACTCATGTGGTCCCAGATTTGGCCAGTGAGAACTCTTTCAAGCTCCTGTCTTTTTGAAATATCCCTGTTAATTTCTGAGCACTTCCTTGCTTTCTGGCAGATATCCAAGCTTATCTTTACACAGCTCTGGAGTCAGCTATTTTTCCATGGAGCCCTAATTCCTTTTAGTGGTGAAGGATATCTAGAAACCAGATCACAGTTGTACTAATTACCAAGGGTGTTATTGTTTCCAGGCCCATATATATATATATATATATATATATATATATATATATATATATATATACATACATTACAGTATATACATAGTGTATTTTTTCTTTAACAGAATTGTGAGTTCCTGTTTTTATTGCTAATTCCAATTTTTTTAAGAACCTCCACAGGATTCTTCCTTTCTTTATCACGTTCTTATTTATACCTCCTTTCTGCCACTAAGAAAACCAACTCCCAGCAACATCATCATATTTACACATTTGCTCAACCTAATACATGAAAAAATGTTCCAGAATTCCTATACCCATACCACTACCAGCAAAAACTTAAGATTCTTTGCTTTTGTCTTTAGAGTATATCTGCGAATGTATAGTCTAAACACTACTAAAAAGATTTAATGTCCTCCCCCTCGCCCCTACTGCATGGTAATGTTACTAATTTGATAGACAGGTTTGTTTGTTTCTCTTTGTATTCAATGTTAGGGTTTTCCTCTTGTTTTCTTTATTTGTGAACATGTTGTGGTCTTGATTCTGTGACAGTACTCTAATGAAGTAATACCATTTTCATGAGATCAAATGATTTAGGAGGGAAGAAACACTAAGTTCCTACTGTGTGCTAGGTGCTTTCTGTATGACTGCATTGCACTGTCAGAAAAACAATGAAGCAGTTATCATAAACTCCACTTTCAGATGGGAAAACGTAGAGAAATTCAGTAATTTAATAAGGTTCCACAGCTGGTAAGGAAAGAGATTAGAATGTGAATCCATGTCTATCTGACTCCAAAGCCCATTTATTTTTATTAACCAACTAGAGGCCCAATGCATGAAAATTCATGCAAGAGTAGGCCTTGCTTCCCCCAGCTGCCGGCACCAGCTTCCCTCCGGCACCCGGGACCCGGGCTGCTTCCCTCCTCCAGCCGCTGGCAGGTACCTGGGAGCCGGGCTGGCTTCCCTTGGACCCCGGCTTCGTCAGGAAGGACGTCTGGAAGATGTCCTGTCTAATTAGCATATTACCCTTTTATTATTATAGCTTGAGTGCTTATTAAGTTGGAGGCAATGTGCTAAATTCATTTAATCCTCCAGAGAACATTTTTTACTTTTCCACACTTTATCAATGAGGAAACTGAAATTATACTTCATTAGATGAATGGTTAAATTATGGTAGACCTCTATTATGGAATACTATGTGTCACTAATAAGAATATAATAGAGCTAGTGTAGTTTCAAGCAAACATCTCCAAGTTACATCATTACATTTTAAATTTACAATGCAAAATACATGTTTTTATATTATACAATAAAACCAGGACACCAAAACTATGCATCTATGTGTGTGTACATGAATATATACAATTGTCATTACTCAGATTCATATTTGTGTGCCTGCCTACAATCCCACAATCAATACTGGTGGCACTTCACAGAGATGCTCAGAGCAGCGAAAATTTGCATCACCACATGCACACATTCTCAGCTGAGGTCAAACTGGTGATGCTCTGTCTTCTTGTTTCAGCTCTTTAATACATTTAAATAGTCTACTGGTGCCATGTTTTTTGCATTCTGTGCTTTGTTTTGGATGACATCACTGCTTACAATGGCCCCCAAGTGTAGTGCTGAAGTGGTGTCTTGTGTTCCTAAATGCAAGAAGGCCATGATGTGCCTTATGAGAAAAATTTGTTTGTTAATTAAATAAGCTTTGTTTAAAAATTAGTTATTAATGCTGCTGGCTATGAGTTCAATGTTAATGAATCAACAATATAAACATATAAATAAGGTACCTTTCAACAAAAACACACATAAAGCAAGGTTATGTACTGCTAGGTAGACAAAAATGTGAGCAGAGGCTTGCAGGAACCTGTGTATGTCCCATAGGAGGAATGGTTCAGTATTCATTAACTCAGTGTTCCTGGGGACTTTATAGAATGTAACTTCTGCAAATAATGAGAATCAACTGTGTCTCGATGTCTGTGTATATGGTTGTGTGTGTTTGTGTAAAGAGCTGTCCAGTATGAGTGGTTACACTTGAGAAGTGGGGACAAAGATTGAGGAAAGTTGTTCAAGGGGAATCTTAAGCTTTTATCTGTATTCATTTTTTAAAATACATTTAAAAAGGGTGGGACACTAAGAAACTCATCAACAGTGACATGACTACTTAAATGTCAGAGATAGGACAAAAAAAGGTTGTATTGAAGCTCAATGGAAGGTGGTATAGTTAGTGGTTTAGGGAATGAGCTATGAACCCATAAAACTAAGGTTTGAATCCTGGTTTTCCCACTCACTAGCACTATTCCTGGACAAGTTACCTTTGCCTCTCTGTGTCCTAGTTTCTTTGAATATTAAAAGGGATAATAAGAGTAGCTACTTCATAAGGTTACAATGGAAATTAAATGAATTTTGTCATGTAAAGTGCTTAGAATAGTATGTGGCCCCATAGAAAGTGCTCAGAAATACTAGCTATCACTTTATCACTATTTCCATGACTGAAGACAATGACTGCTCTAAAAAGAAAGTGACCTATTAGGAATACAGGCAGTCCTTGGGTTACACTGGACTCGACTTACATTGTTTCGAGGTTACGTCGCCATCTCCCATTTACAGTATTTTTTTTTTTAAAAGTTCCGTCATTTCGACATATGCACATATGTGTTTTATGTTTTTTATTATTTATTTACCACAAGCAAAGGTCAGGAATTATCTTTCTTTTAAATATTTTTTACTGTTCCACTTCATTACTGCTGTGTATGTGCTCCATGTGAGTGACGTAGGTGCTTATGTAGATGGGTTCCGACTTAAAAATCGAGTTACGTTGCGCCATAGGAACAGATGTCCGACGTAACCTGAGGACTGTCTGTATATTTTTAAGTTAACATCCTACACAGACTAGGTAGTTTTTCCTATTTATGGTGAAGAAGTAGTAGTAGCAAAAATTCTCATTATTTTCTGGATACAAGTTTCTTTATTTATACTTCCTAGTTCTAATAATAAATGTATCCTAATATATAAAAAGCCATGGTCTGTCATGACCTAAACGACTGAATAGCAGGCTACAGGCTAGGGTCCTAGCCGGCACAGTGTGAGTCAGTCCTGGGTCCCAGCTGGCATGGTGGGCATAGTGACTCTGGGTCCCGGCCAGTGCGGTGAGAGTCAGTCTGGGTCCTGGCCGGCGTGGTGGGAGTCAGTCTGGGCCCCAGCCGCCCGTGGCACGGCGGCGGGAGGGAGCTATGGGAATGGAGACATACTGCCATCGGACTGGCCTCTGGGCCCCCCTCCCCCCGCCTGCAGGCTCTGGGGAACCGGAGCCATGCTGCCATCGGGGAGTCTTGGTCCTTCCCCCCAGCTGCAGGCTCCAGGGAACCAGAGCCATGCTGCAATTGGACTGGCCTCTGGGTCCCTCCCCCTAGCCCGCAAGCTCCAGAGAACTAATGAATGCATAAATAACTGGAACAGGAAATCGATATTTCACTTTCTTTCTTCTTGCCACTCTTTATCTAAAAAACAATTTTAAAAAAGCTTTGCATATATTTAATGGTAATTAGAGATTTTTTTAATGAATAGAGAATTAAAGTCATATTATAAAGAGCTGAGAAGGAGTGGTTGGGCACTAAATATTAAGACTTAAATCCCTGGATATGTATTTGATATAACATTGAATCATCATGAAAATTTTATGTGATTGGCATTTTATAAGCAGTGCAGAGGAAAAGGTGCTGGGAAAAGAACAAAGTGGTGGCAGCCCCATGCCGGAACAAGAAGAAGGAGCGGAAGGAGTTTCCACAGTAGGAATCTGAGTGGCTGGAGCTCATGAATGCAGAGCTGAAAACCCAGATGGATGAGCTGAAGCAGGAGTGGCAGCAGCTCATCCTGATGCTCAGCCGGCATTGCCTCACCTGCATCGTCAGGACCAACAGTGTTAAGACCCCCGCAACCCACTGCTGGAGCAGCTGGAGAAGAAGTGACCATGGGCTGGGAGGAGGAGGAGGAGATGAGGAGATGGAAGAGCAGGAGGGTCCCAGAGGACTCTTCCTTGCTGCATGAAAAACTCTTCAATAAGGCTCAACACAGCCAGCATCGGCCAGACTTTTTTGTGAAACTCAGATCAGCCACACCAGGGGAAGAAACCCAGGCTGATGAAACCCAGGACCAAGTGCTGAGACCAAAGTAGTCTTGAGGGTGGGCTGTTCTGCCTGGGACCAGGCTTGTAGGAGGCAGAACAGAGGCTCCTGGCTGGAGAGATGCCCCATCAGGCAGCTGTGGGCACTTCTCTGGCTTCTCCACCAGGGCACCCACCCAAAGGACCTCCAAGCAGCAAGGAAAAGCCATAAGTTGCAACCAAAATTAGGCTGAGTATGGAACTCAGAGTGAAACAGCAATCTGCTTGCCCCCAGCCCTAACCCTGATCCTGATGCAAGGCTGGAGAAGGGCACAGTGCCTGGCCCTGCTGTACCCAATCACCGTGGTCCAGCTCAGTCCTGCCCAGAGTGGCAGCCAGGGTGCACCCTCGCCGGCCCTGCTGGAGTTGCTGTGGGCATAAGGCATGGGAGCCCTTCCAAAGCACATACTCACTGAATGTTTATAGACTGGCTCTCCTGGCAGAGCTTTCAACTGTGCATATTTTTTATACTTTATTTTTTTAAAAATATTTTTTACAAAAAAAAAGATTTTATACAAGCAATATATAAATGGATTCTGTAATCACTCAATGTGATACAGTATAAATATGCTATGGTTTGTTTGTTACAAACAGATATTCAGCAGTTATGGCCATTGTATGTAACTTCTAAGTACTGTAAGTCTCTAGATGTTGGGGGTGGCAGGGGCGGGGTGCAGTGCATTTCCATCCTGGTAAACCCTTCATAATACTCAGTTCTGTATCACTCAGTAAACATTACTCTTTCTTAAAAAAAAAGAAAAAAGAAAGAGGGAGGCCCAGGCCACCAGCCACACCTGTCGTAGAGGGAGGCCACTGGTGGCAGGGGAGGGGGGGCAGCGCTGCACAGATGGCAAGCAGTGGCAGTGGCGGAGGTGGGGCCAGCTGTCTAGAGCCGGGGGAAGGAAAGCCCCAATAGGCCCTGATCTCAGGCCAGGCCTAGGGACCCTAACCAAGGGGTCCTGGATTGTGAGAGGGTGCCGGCTGGGCTGAGAGACATCCCCCCTTCACGAAGTGCATGAATTTTCATGCACCGGGCCTCTAGTCTATATAAACTTAAGCAACTGTTACGGCAGAACGACTGGTCACTATGATGCGCACTGACCACCAGGGGGCAGAAGCTCAATGTAGGAGCTGTCCCCTCATGGTCAGTGCGCTCCCACAGGGGGAGTGCCGCTCAGCCAGAAGCGAGGCTCATAGCTGGCGAGTGCAGCAGTGGTGGCAGGAGCCTTTCCTGCTTCCACGGCAGTGCACCGAGCAGTAAGGAGCAAGCAGGCGGGCAGTAAGGAGCGAGGGGTTCCGGACTGCGAGATAGATGTCCAACCCCCAAAGGGTTCCAGACTGGGAGAGGGTGCAGGCTGGGCTGAGGGACACACGGACACACACGCGCGCGCGCGCGCGCACACACACACACACACACACACACACACACACACCAGTGCATGGATTTTGTGCACCAGACCTCTAGTTATTATATAAAAAGCACCTGTAAACATGTGAGCTACAGACAAGAGGTTGAAGAAAGTATCTTGCTGAAATCTAAATTTTGTGGGCTAAAAGGACATAGCAAATTCTGTGAAACTGATAAGGCACCTTACTGACAAATGTCAGTGCCAAAAAGCACTAACTACTTACTGTATAAAATGTTTTAAATCTTTATCTGAATTCATACTTGCACATCATATTTGGACTGTAAAAGTTATAAAAAGAGGTATGAAGACCAAAAAGGCAGTATGTTCTATAGACCAGATTTCTCCTACATGCCACATACATTGTTGAAAATACACTTAACTGATCCAAAGCATACTTTCTGGGGAGAAGACATTGCTCTTAAAATTAGCAAAATGTCTGAATTAAAGCTTAAAAGTGCCCACAGCCAGAAGCTCTAAACTAAAGATCCCTAGAGGTTATTCTTCCCTGAAGTAATTTTTTAAGACTAAGATAATGGCAGCTACTTACTTAAAAATCATTATCTTTCTAATTCTTTAAATTATATATAACATTAACAAATACTTTTATTTAATTCTAAGAAATTAAGATAAACTAGATTAATTCTGAAGGGAATCAGAAAGTTAGGCTGAGGCAAATTTCTTCTTAGAAGATTTAGAAAATGAAATATTTGGTTTATTTATCATTAAAGATATATATACATCTGTACACGAAATAACCCATTTGATTTCAATTCTATGTGGAGTAAAGGTAAAACAATCAGACAGAAAATGAATGAGGACAAGAACCAGGAACTCTAAGTAGATATGAAACATATAAAAGGTACTTTTGTTCATAAATTTTTATGCAAAGTATTTTTTTGTTTTCAATATATCAGGTTTCTCCTTATTACAATTAGCATGCCATGTGAATTTGCTCCTCATCCAAATTCACCATGATACAAAGATTATACAGATATTTAAAAAATTTTTAAATGTATTTTTATTGACATCAGAGAGGACGGGAGAGAGGGAGAGAGATAAAATCATCAATGATGATAGAGAATCATTGATCAGCTGTCTCCTGTATGTCCCCTACTGGGGATCAAGCCCACAACCTGGGCATGTGTCCTTACTGGGAATCAAACTGTTAGACATTCAACCACTGAGCCATACTGCCTGGGCCAAAGATTATATTTTTAAGGGAGTTAATAATAGTACCCTAAATTGAGCACTTACTAAGTGTTTTATTTTGCTGTTTTCTATAATTATTTCTCTCAACATAAGGTAAGTACTCTCATTACCTCCATTTTATAGATGAATAAATTATTAAGAAGATAACTTGCTCAAGGTCACTTTTAAAATTAGAAAGTGACAGAGCTGATATCTAAACCTAGATTCTAACTCTGAACCACTATACTATGTTCTCATCTCTTAACTACTAAATATACTGCCTCCCTTTAGACAAAGTAGGAAACAAAACTCCACAGGAATTTTCTTTTTGTATTTTTTCCATTGTGTTTGTATTGTTCTCAGAGCATTTGAGGTTTATTTGAAACCCAAGTAAAACAAACTGTTTCTGACAAAATATATTAGCTAGCAGTGAACAGGGCAGACAGAAGAAAGAGTTAAGCTAAAGGTAAAATATTTGCTGACAACAGCCTAACATCCTAATATATAAAAACCCTGGGTCCGTCACATCCGCAACGACCAGGAGGCTCGACCATTCGCCAGGCTGCACGTGCAGCAGGCAAGAGGGCTGAACTGCTGAGCTCTCAGAGAGAGAGAGAGAGAGAGGAGTGGCTGATCAGCAATGGCAGGAGCTGCTGGCAAGGCGCAGATAGAGAAGCAGGGTGATCAGACCCTGCTTCTCTCTCCCTCACCAGCAGCCAAGACTCTCTCTCTCTCCCCCAGAGGTCAACAGTTCAGCTGTTCGCCAGCAGCCTGGGGTGGCTGCTGATCAGCCCTCTAGGATCAGGCCCAGAGATGCTGACTGGCATAGAAACTGACCAATCAGAACCAAATCTGGGTGAATTGCAAGGAGCCAATCGCTGCCTAGGAGGCGGAGCTTTTGCTACTGACTGGCATAGAAACCGACCATTAGAACCAAATTGGCCAGCAGAGGAGGGCAGTTGAGTGCGAGATCAGGCCAGCAGGGGAGGGCAGTTGGGGGCAATCAGGCTGGCAGAGGAGAGCAGTTGGGGGCGAGATCAGGCCGGCAGGGGAGCAGTTAGGGGGTGATCAGGCTGGCAGGCAGAAGAGGTTAGGGGCAATCAGGCAGGCAGGCAGTCAAGCAGTTAGGAGCCAGCAGGCCTGGATTGGAGAGGGTACAGGCTGGGCTGAAGGACACCCCCTCCCGAATTTCGTGCCCCGGGCAGTATTTAAATAACTGCCAAGAAATTCTTGTTCTATAAGTCAGCTAGAGACATTTTAGTATTGCCCACTGATAAACTGAATATCTATGTGGCAGGCTCCCAATTCATTTAGCTCTAAATCTGTTTCAAATGGTAAAATTAATAAGGGCATGAATTTCTAAAATAATGCTTATACCTAAATTTTCCATCACAAGGTTGAGATTTCTTAACATCCTGAAAACATCTTTTTTAAAAGCCCTTATGTATCCCCCCCACTGTATGGAATAGTTGCAAACAACTATCAACATTTTTAGAAGAACCTACTGGAGTCATATTTTACAGCAGCAGTCTCCCCAGTCTTGCCCTGTGGAACTCGACATATTTGGGAACCAGAGCTCCATACTGCAGTTGCCTTGATCAGTAGAAAAAGCCTTAATTAGCCATTGTGGAAAAAGAACGGGCAACACCCCAAGTAACACTGCTATTTTTTCCCATCCCAGTGAAGAATACCAGAATTACATATGGTCTTTATTTTTTTCCTTTGAGGTATGGTTCACCTTTAAGAGACAAAAGGACAAACACTAAAGAAATTAAACTGATATCCCAAAGTGTTATTTTATTCCAGAGATAAAGAGTAGAATTTATATTATATATACTAGAAAATTCAATACTGTTGCTCAACTCTAAGGCACATAATAACAGCAGAGGCACCAATGAGATTAATATGCATTTACTGTGTGACTACATCTTATAGTAACAAGAGAAAAGCTGGACATTTCCATATTTCAAAAGGCTACTACCTTGCTGAAAAGTGAAGCTATAAAAATGACTTACAAAAACATCTTGAAAATTCACCTGAATTAAAGCTCTGGGTTCTGGAACTACTATAAATTCCCCACTTTACTACAGTCTACTTTACTTTAATAATTCATTAATATTAAATGAGAGTACTCTTAAGTGAAGATGGATGTTTAAGATTCATCAGTCTTGGTTTCTTTAAGAAATACTGAGTTTTGCCCTGGCCGGGTAGCTAAGTTGGTTAGAGAATAGTCTGGATACACTAAGGTTGCAGGTTCGATCCCTGGTCAGGGCAAATACAAGAATCAACCAATGAATGTATAAACAAGTGAAACAACAAATCGCTTTCTCTCTCTCTCCTTTCCTCTCACTCTAAAATCAAATTTTAAAAAAGAAACACTTGAGTTTCAAGTAGAATTTGTCTTGATCAAGATGCCAGCATACAAAAATTCCAATTTTCAGGAATAAGATAATTTATTTTCTCTGCTCCCAAAAGATTTATTTCATTGCCTGCCCTATCACCATACCCCATCACCATTCGGTTGACACCACACAATACCACAAAGAACAAACTGAGAGGAAAAATCATTCAACTAACAAGTGTTATCTCATAGTAAGTACATCAATAATACAATCTGTATTCCAAAACAATGCTATACAAATTAATTTATTTTGATCATGCTTCAATTGTCATCTGTTTGCATAATAAGGAAGCAATTGGTGGAACAGGAAAAGCAAACTGTTTTATGACCCTGGTGACTGATAATAACTTTGTGATAAGTTATCAGAATTTTTGCATTCTACCTTGAAACTTGTTCCATTGCTTAGATGAACATCTCCTCTGATGTTTCATTTAAAAAAAAAAACCCAACTCCAACCTCCCAAATGCTAAAGCACCTAGGTGAATAAACTACATGGGAATACTTACCTAGAGCTGTAAAATCTGAACCTGATTTGAATAAAGCTGAAGCAAGGAGCTGAAACTATAAAAGAAAAATAGAAGCAAATTAGCTAAGCACATTAGAGAAAAGTAACTTCTCTAATTATGACTATTCATTAGCCACTGTATGCCTCTGCATTTAAGTCTATTTACCAAAGAGTGGCAAGAAGAACACCACATTTAGTTAAAGGAATATGCTGACTTTTCTGTTGGATTGCTCATTATTTTCCAAAATACTGAACCAAGTTCTGGAATTATTTTATTTGAAAATTTTATTAAGATATATATTTATTAACAAATAACTGGTCAACTGAAATAAAATAGAAAATTACTTTCTCCAGTGTGAGATAGTCTAACACATATGGATAACTTGGTGTCCTGGACAGTTATTAATTCTTAGTACATATACATTCTCTTTCAAAAATAAGTACATGCTAATTAAAACATTGCTGTGTAAACCAAACTCTGAGGGAAAAAAGCATGCTTATTATGCTCAGGCCACTCCTAAATTACAAGTTAGACTGGTATTCCATGCCCATGTACAATTACATTGTTATGAATTACAGCTGTAATACAATAATATAAAATAAATAATATAAGAATAAACTCTATGATTAACATACAACTGTAAACCTATACATAGTTCTTTATATATGCTGGGTATCAATCATCTTTCAGAAATATCTACTGCAAATATTTAGTCTGTGGATTGCCCAGTTTTTAATAACGTCTTTGAGATTTTAATTTTGTTGAAGTCCAACTTATCCAATTTTCTCTTTTATGATTAGTGGCTTTATGTCATGTCCAAGAAATCTTTGATCTATCCCAAGGTTGTGAAGATAATCTATTTTCTTCTTGAAGATACACACACACACACACACACACACACACACACATATATTTGTTAATTTCAGAGAGGGAGAGAGATAGAAACATCAATGATGAGAGAGAATCACCAACTGGCTGCCTCCTGCATGCCCCTCACTGGGCATCTAGCTCACAACCCAGGCATGTGCCCTTGACCAGAATCGAACCCAGGACCCTTCAGTCCACAGGCCAATGCTCTATCCACTGAGCCAAACCGGTGAGGGCTCTTCTTGAAGTTTTTATTGTTTTGGGTTTTATATTTAGATCCATAATCCATCTTAATTTAAATTTTTAAATAAAATATGAGATAGGGGTTGAGATATGAGCACATCTGTTAAAAAGACTTTCCTTTCCCCAATGGATTTGGCACCCTGGTAAAATATTAAAAAAAAATCAATTCCATTGATGTGGGTCTATTTCTGTACTCTAGTTCAGTGGTCGGCAAACCGCGGCTCATGAGCCGCGGTTTGTCACTCTGTTGACTAATGAGTTTGCCGACCACTGCTCTGGTCTGTTCTACTGATCTATCTGTCTACCACAATACAGAGTTCTGAAATCAAGTAGTATGAGTTCTCCAACTTCTTTTTTCCCCAACATTGTTTTGGCTAGTGCAGGACCTTTTTGAATTTCCAAATAAATTTTAGAAACCCAAACTCGCTGGCTGCTGGCTTGTTTATAGGGTCCACATTAAATTAAATACCAATATGGGGAGAATGAGCATCTTAACAATTTTTAGTCTTTCAATCATAAATGTGATATGTCTCTCCATTTTAGGTCTTATTTAACTTCTTACAACAGACTTATAACTACATATTCAATTATTTTTGATATTAATATAAACAGGTTTTAAAATTTCCTCTTCTAATTGTTCATTGCTAGGAAATCTTATCTAATAAAGAGGGACTATGCTAATTGACCATAAGTCCATCACAAAGATGGCTGCACCCACAGCTGAGGCCAAGTTCCCTTAAGGAGTCTTACCGAACAATCAGCAGGGACCTGAGGCTACACCCTCCCCCGCCCCCGTGGGGTTTGACAGGGGACCTCAGGCCGTGCCCCCCACCAGGTGAGGCTTGACAGAGGACTTCAGGCCGTGCCCCCCACCCTGGCACCATGCCGGGGGACCTCAGGCCACACCCCCCAACCCAGCACCAGGCCAGGGGACCTGAGGCTGTGCCCCCTGCCTGGTGGGGTTTGACAGGGGACCTCAGGCTGTGCTCCCCACCCAACGGGGCTTGACGGGGGACCTCAAGGTGCACCCCCAGTGCTGGGTCGGGGGAACCCAGGCCACGCCCCCCGCCCCACAGGGCTTGACGAGGGACTTGAGGCTGTGCCCCCTGCCCAGCAGGGCTTGACAAGGGTGGGACTGGCCAGGTCTGGATCTAGCCCAATGGGGGGTGTGGCTGGGTCTGGGTCTCACGCGATTTTGAGGTGCATGTGTTTGGGCGGGGACTTGACTCTGGGTCTCCCTTTTAATGTGCATGAATTTCATGCACCGGGCCACTAGTATATAAATAAATGCTTTCCCCCCTATAGGCCTTGCATTCTGTAACCTTCCTAAATTCACTTAGTATATTGTTTTGCAGACTGCATGGGCTTTTCTATGTATACAAAATGTCATCTACAAGTGCAAACAATTTCATTTCTTCTTTTCCAATCTACATGCTGTTTATTTCTTTTTCTTACATGGTAAATAGAGGATGTCTATTAACACATTTTTCATAGATGGCCTTTATGAGACTTAGAAAGCTTCTTTTTATTTCTAGTGTGCTAAGAATTTTTATCATGAATGGGTTTTTAATTTTGTCAAGTGCCCCTTTCTTGATTTATCGAGATGATCTATGGTTTTCGTCCTTTATTCTGTCAATGTGGTGAATGACTGATTTTCAAATGTGAAACCAATCTGTGTACTAGGATAAGTCCCTACTTGGTCATTGTGCATTAAACTTTTTATATATTGCTGGATTCAAATAGCTAAAATTTTATTAAGAATTTTGCATCTGTATTCATGAGAGGCATTGGTCTGTGATTCTCTTTGCTTGTAATATCTTCGTTTGTTTTTTAATTCTCACTCAATGGATACTTTTTCCATTGATTTTTAGAGAGTGGAAGGGAGGGAAGGAGAGAGAAAGTGAGAGAAAGAGGGAACATCCATGTGAAAGAGAAGCTCTGGCCACTGAACCACACTGGCCCGGGCTCTTTGTTGTGTTTTTATATCAGAATTAAGCTGCTTCATAAAAGAATTTAGAAAGTATACTGTCTTCCTCTGGTTTCTGAGAGTCTATGTGTAGAAATGGTGGTTTTTTTTAAATAATTTAAATTGTTGATAGAATTGAATGATACAGCCAATGAGGTGCAGAGTTTTCATTATTAGTCAGTTTTCAATTACAAATTCAATCTCTGTAATTGACATAAAGTTCCTTAAGATTTTCTAATTCTTCTTTTATCTGCTTTGATAAGTTGTGTCTTTTAAGGAATCTGTCCATTTCGTCAATTAGCAACTTGTTGACAAAGTTATTAATAATGTTCCCTTATTACCTTTTAATGTATGTAGGGTCTGTAATGATTTCCTCTTTTCATTTGTGATGTTGATAATTTAAGTTTTCACTTTTATTTTCTGTCTTCCTAGGGGCTTACCTATTTTATTCACCTTTTCAAAGAGCCAACCTTTCACTTTTTAAATCTTTTCTATTATTTGTTCCTATTTCAATAATTTCCTATCTTCTACTTATTTTGAGGGTTAATTCCCTTTTCTAACATCTAAGGTTTATTGGCTCTACATACAGGAGGATGGGGGGAAAAAACCCTGTTGTTGAAATAATGTTATTAAATTACGGGTCTAGGATTTTATCAGTATCAAGTGATATACAATCTGAGTAAATCCAGACCTCTCCTCCAAATTCAGACTTGAATATCTAACTACCACGTTAACATCTCAAGTTGGCTGTTTCATAGACATTTCAAACTGAACATACCCAACATTAAATTCCCGATCCCAGTCAGGAGTCCCCACCCACCACCACAAACCAGATCTACCCAGTGCATTTTCATTTGGTTGATAATAACTCCATTCACTCAGGTAAAAAACTTTGGAGTCATTTATTTCAAACCCTATGTCCAATCCATTATAAAATTCTGTTAGTTCTATCTTTAAATATATTGAGAATCTGATCTACTTCACTTCTATCTATTTCTGTGATTACTACTTGGGTCTGAGCTACAATAATCACTTGCTTAGATTTCTACAATCTCCCCCATGAGTCTCTCTGTCTGAATCCTCATTTTCCTTCCTTCATCTATCTCAATACAATAGAGTGATCTAAAATATAGAGCAGATTATATCACTCCTCTGCACAATACTCTGACCTAGCTCTTTATTCATTCAGAGTAAAAGCCAAAGTTCCAGCAATGGCTTACTAAATCATTCACAATCTCCAATCCCTGCTCTTACCTCTCTGACCTCATCTCTAACCACTCTTACCCATCTCATCTCTACTCCAGCCACAATGGCCTCCTTGCTGTTCTCCTAAACCAGTGGTCGGCAAACTCATTAGTCAACAGAGCCAAATATCAACAGTACAACGATTGAAATTTCTTTTGAGAGCCAATTTTTTAAACTTAAACTTCTTCTAACGCCACTTCTTCAAAACAGACTCGCCCAGGCCATGGTATTTTGTGGAAGAGCCACACTCAAGGGGCCAAAGAACCCCATGTAGCTCACGAGCCGCAGTTTGCTGACTACGGTCCTAAACAAAGCCAGAATGCACTCAGCCTTGGGTCTTTGTTCTAGCCCTCCCTTCGCCAAATTATTGTCTTAGATCAATGGTCGGCAAACTGCGGCTCACAAGCCGCAGTTTGCCGCTTTGTTGACTAATGAGTTTGCCAACCACTGTCTTAGATCACTTCCTCATATCCTTCAAGTCTTCATGAAAATCTCGTTTCTAAATGAGGTCTATTACAATCATCCTATTTAAACCAGCAAGTGCCCATTTCTCACCCTTTTGCATTCTGATCTCCCTTTATCTTTTTATTCCTCTTATGCCTAGAAGAATGCCTGGCATACTGAAGGGACTCAACACACATCTGTTAAATTAATGACACCAGTACTCTGGAAGCTCAGCAGACATTTTTAAAATAAATAATGTGCAATACTAGTTAAAACTTGCTTTACTTATTTTTTGGGTTTTTTTTTGTTTTGTTTTGTTTTCTTTCTCTATTATAGAATCCTCTAAGTGATGGAATTGATTTACGCATCCTCTTCTTGGGTCTTTCCTTGGGGGCGGGAATGTCATTCTCATAATGTTTACTAGAAGCTCATCACTAATTTAGAACCCATGTTCTGGAGACTGGACAAAAGCAAAGAATCATTATTTGGTATATAATGGTAGTCCACCACTATTTCCCCAATAACATGACGATCACCATCATGATGATAAACACCACCCCCAAAATAAAATCCTAAAAACTACTTTTAGTTGCTGTGTAACAACTTAATATAGTGAAAATTTAATAAAGTGTACACAGAGAACAAAAATAAACTACTACATACAGAAAGTATTGGATAGCATTAAGGCCTTTCTTGATAAGTGGAATGATTTCTTAAAAGGAGAATGAAGATTTATATAGCTTACTAAAAATACTGTAAGTGTATATACTGGAACCATCATCAAGAAATTTCTTTCTCCAAAACAAAATCCATTTACACATTAAAAAAAAAAAAAATCACCCTAGCCGGTTTGGCTCAGTGGATAGAACGTCAGCCTGTGGACTGAAGGGTCCCGGGTTCGATTCTGGTCAAGGGCACATGCCTGGGTTGTGGGCTCTATCCCTAGTGGGGAGTGTGCAAGGAAGCAGCGGATCAATGGTTCTCTCTCATCACTGATGTTTTTATCTCTCCCTCTTCCTTTGTCTCTGAATCAATAAAAATAAAAAAAAATAATAATCTTACAAAAATCAATGTCAGGATGTTTTCAGTTTTCTGTTACATGGGATCAGACAGAGGAGTATCTTAGATCTTAGGGTGAGGGTATAGTTTTGAAAAAGATGCTGAAAAATACATGCACAACATCATTTTAACTAACTTCTACTAGGGCTAAACAACTCTTGATAGATAAAACTTTTAAGAAATAGAACGGAAGTCTATGGCATACAAAATCATAATTTGACACTAATAAAGAAAGGAGACAAAGTGAAATCCACTACCAAAATTTTAAAAATTGCTCTGTTTGAATTTGAGATAACTCCCTGTCCTGGTTTTCCCAAGAGCTTAGCATTACGAACAAACTGTCCTTCTTTGGCCTACTTGCAGCTGAAATTATTTGCTTGGCAATATTTTGTTTTGGTTTGCTTTTTAAAAAATTAGAGAAAAATTAATGTTTCCATGTTCTAGCCATTTTAGACTATGGAGAAAACATAGTATCATGAACTGACTGAAGATTCAAGGAAAGACAATTAACTGTCTTCCTTTGAGAAGAACCCCCTAAAGTATGTACTGATGATTCTCCATCTAGTGAAGAGTTGTAACCAATACTGAGTAAGAGAAATAGGAATTATTTTCACAGTAGGCAACTATGAAAGAGTATTTCTTTGTTTTGTTGCCAAGGACAAACAGGCTCTATTGCTTGAAAGTACAATGAACCTGGTGCCTGAAAGTGATTCAATATTAAATCTGAAACCTAGGCTGAATAGAGAAAAGCACTGCTTGATGTTGCTATTACAAAGCCAAAACAAAGCAACAGCTAACAGGGAAATAGTTGTAAGGGATAGAACTACATATAATTAGCACCAATTCTGTGAGTGGAAGATGAAATGGATTATGGTTCAGATGTTGCTAGATGAACTATGAATAAGGACATTCATCAAAAGGAAAATATGACAAAAAGAATCTCAGAAGTTAATAGGAAAACAGGCTATAAAACCATGAAACTTGTTGCAGGTATATTCATAAAATTAATAATAATAGATCTTTTGCTTCCATCCATGTTAGATTACAATAAATAAATAAATAAATAAATAAATAAATAAATAAATAAAACACCCCCCAAAAAACAAAAAAGCCTGAAAAGCAATGATCTGCTACTCATTTCTTAAACTTAGGGACCACTGACAAGTGAAGTTAGTAGTTATAGTCAAACTATCCTGATACAACATTTGCATAACTAACTATCAAGGCAGCAAGGATTCTACTCCCATCAATCTCTTTTCACCTTCTCTCTACAGAAAAGGGGAGTCTTCTTTCTTTTTAAGCGGGTTTCGGAGTAGCAACAGAAAAGTTTATAATGAACCACTATGTAATCCCTGAGTAAAAGAAGCATGGGGCAATGGCAGTAAAATTTCTATTTTCTTCCCAATGCATAAAACTAGTATCTAAATTAAAACTTTATACCTGATAATCCTGTTCTAAATGGATCAAGGGTTTTGTGTGTGACTTGAATGTTATATCACATGAAAATAAGCCTATTTAATTTTTATTTCATCTGCTCTGTCATTTTTAGTATTAGAGCCATCATATTTTCCTTTAAACATCTAAGAGTAAAATCAGCAAATATAAGTTGGAAAACTTTTTTTTTTAAAGCTCAATTTCTAAAGTTTATTACCACCTTTACCTCTTTTGTCTCTTCTGGGTCTGAATGATCCACAGTTATATAAAGATCGTTTTGTAAATATTTCAGAGCACTAAGAGGATCCATTTGGGCCTTTTCTTCAAACCTACAAAATGTAAAAAAAGAATAACTGTCTGGAGTTATAAGAAAACATCAGAAATGTCTTTCAAAGCTGGGACACTGTATATGAGGAGTTATGTGGCTATCTAAAAACCCTGCATTTGGGAATCCGGAAATGAGAAGACTGTCACATAGACAGTGCAGATGTGGAGTCCCTGAGATGTAATGGTAATGCCAGGTGGGCACAGGCAGCTGTGCTCCTAGAGACTGTGTGAGAGCACTTCCACCCTCCTCTTAAAACTATGAGCTAAGATAAAACCAACTATAAAACATAGTAAATATGTCAAATAGTTTACATAAACTGGGGGGGGTTGGGGGGGGAGAAAAAGCCAAGTAGGTTTCATAAAAAACAAGTAGAGATAAAATAAAAATACTTTATTAGATTTGTGTAATATCCTTCCAACCACCCCCTCCCCCGCCCCAAATGGAGGTGCTTAACAGGTACTTTAGAAATGAGTAGTTTCTTTTAATGAAATATCATTCACACTGATTAGATAATTTTAATGAAATTATTTCCATGCCTTAGTCAGTAATAACAATACCAACAAACTGCAGCAACTTATCAAGCCTTTGTCATGTGCTAGACACTGTATCAAGCATATATCACCTTGTTTATCCTCACAATAATCTATACATATATAAAAGCCTAAGCGACTGGTTGACCGGCCAGTAGCTATGATGCACACTGACCACCAGGGGGCAGACGCTCAATGCAAGAGCTGCTGAGCAACAGCAACTTTGCAGAGTGCCCTCTTGCACTCCGGGACCCAACATGTGCTGTTGGACTGCTGGTTTTGGCCCAATTCCCGCAGGCCAGGCTGAGGGACCCCACCCGCTGGAGGGCCTCCACTCACTCTGCAGATGCCCTTCGAGCCCTAGCGCTGCCCCAGGTGCGGCCGGCAGGAGAGGGACGGCGTGAGGTTGACTCCAGGGCATGTCTGGCCTGTCTCACCTAATCCTGCCCCGCCAACCACCTTCTAATAAATTTCCTTTCAATATGCATGAATCCATGCACCAGGCCTCTAGTAACTCTATGACGACAATAACTTTATCATCATTAAAAAACAACAGATGAGCAACTGAGACCTGAGAATGAATTTGGTCAAGATAAGAGGTAGTAAGTGGCAGAAGCAGAATCTAACACAGGACTATCTGATTCCAAGGCTGAAAAGGAAAGAATGAGATCTCTTAAAAAAAAAAAAAAAAAAAAGTCTGTTTGGGACTATGTATTTAAATAAGATAATGTCCTTTTGTTATAGCATAACTATATATGGATTTATTTATAATAAATTTGTATGCTTTTCAAATGTTCAGAGAGAAAGAAAAGACGACATTTAATTTCATTTTGAAAATGAAAATAATGAGCTATTCATAATGATGTTCAGGATGATGGCCTCAATAATTTCCTGTCCTTAGAGCTAACCTTAGTGATAGGGTTACCTGTATTTCAGGCAGGGGCAAAGACTATCAATATATTACAGTTCTCATATACCAGACAATACCATGACTGTCAGCCAGCCTTACGAACCTCAGAGGAGAGCTCCTTAGGCAGAGATTCTCCATATGCCTCAGTGTTCAAATGCTGAGAAACTGCCTTAATTCTCATAACAAATTCTCTTTCAGTGAATTTATTTTAAGCATGTCTTTCTCCTTTGCAACCTGAAATAACCTAATCAAAACACACCTACCATCCTATTAAATCCAGTAAAGAGATCAATTTTCCAGGAAGTTATGTTTTCTCTCTTCCTTTTCTAAGCTTTTATTTGGCTTGCAAAATTTTATCACTGGATTTGTGTTTGCAGGCTAGAATTGTATTTCAGCCAACAATTCTGCCCTGTAAAAGGAACAGGAATTAACCCTATTAAATTTCTTTTCTTTTGCCCCTTTCTATGCCCCAATTCATAAACAATTTTGGAAATTTGAACATTATATATATAAAAAGTGGCACTTTATTTGCTATTAAACATGGTACCATTAAGAACCAGGAGACACTTTCTTGGCATACAATATACTTCTCTCCCTCCAAATTTATATTTTATTGAAAAAGAAGTAGTTATTTCCCAAAAGAACAACAAAAATAAATAAGCCAGCACATCAGTACAGGGCAAGCTTTTATATAATGAAAGACCTGGTATCTAATTTAATATGAGATTTGAATTAAAAAGGTAATTTTCATGTTCAATTCAGAAATCAACTTCTATCTATTCTGTCCCCAATGTAATAAGCCCCTCAAAACTCTAAGTCATTTTAAAAGGTGGTAGAAAAAAAAGAGTCTGTTTTTCTCAAATGTCTAAGTTGGGCCTTTTATTGTCAGTTCAATTTAGTTGACAAGATTCGTAAGATGCCCTAGCAATCATCCTTAACTATTCTTTTTCTCATACCCATATCAAATCCATCAAGAAATTCAGTTGTTGCAACCTTCAAAGTTTATCCGGAATCTTACTGTACTTTCTGGATCTCTTTTATGGAGTATCCCTTCCTCTGCCTTCCCTCAAAGAGTAGTGATCCTCAGATAATGCCCTACATCCCTCTACTTTTCTCACTCTTCCTGAGCAAGCTCCTTTTCCTTACTGATGACTCACTAATGTAATACAGCCAACACCTTTTCCCCAAATGCTAACAGATGATCTCCAGAACTTAAAGTGCACCAAAATGAACTACATTAACTTGCTGTTTCTGAAGAATCTCCCCCCCCTCCCCCCCCCCACTCCCCGGGTGAAAATAGCCACGACCTTCTACCCAGTTCTTCTGGAAGAAAATCCAGAATTGTTTTATTTTTTTGTATGTTTTTTTTAAATTTTATTTTATTGTTTAAAGTATTACATATAGTAGTACATATATCTCTCCCCCCCCCAGAATTGTTTTAAATAAAAGCTAAATCTGAATGTGTCATTCCTCAACGTAAAATCTTTCAATGCTACCCTTTCACTCAGAGTAAAAGCCAAAGGACCTTCACAATCTGACCCCTTTTTTATCTCTCTTATCTTGTCTCCTACCATAATCATTTCACTTATTCCCACTTCTACCACACCGTCCTCCTCAATTTATTTCTCAAATAATCCAGGCATATTTTTAACCTCAGAGCCTTGTCTATTACCTATCTGGAACACTTTCCCTCTCAAATATCTATATGATCCATTCTCTCATGTTCTTTAGGTCTCTACTCAAATGTCTTCTTTGCAGTGAGGTCTATCCTAATATTCTTATTTAAAATTCACATCCCCACTCCCTCACCTGTACAAAAATAGTTCTTAACCTGATTGAGTTTTTTCATTAAGACTTACTATCTAACATATAAATTCCTTATTAAGCTTATTGTTAGCCTCTCTTTATTAAGAAGGAAACTTGAGGATAGAATCTTTTGTATTCTTCACTGACATAGCCACAGAACCTAAGACAATATCTAGCACAGTAAAGGTGCTCAATAATAAATATTTCTCATATGAATAGTTTTATTGATGTTTATAAAAACCCTTAGGTGGTTGTTTTGGCCATTTTACACATGAGCAAAGTAATCTCCAGAAAGATTAAATTAGAAGGCTTGAATATCAATCCAAGGTTCAGGTATAATATTTTTCCAATATAGCTATTAGCTACAGAACTAGAGGCAAAGAGTAGTCAAGATCAGAAAAGAAGAGTACTATGGTCCATATTTTTATGCTATTATTACTCTACTGAAAATAATATATATAAATGGATAATCTATATGAAACATTCTTATATTCCCCTTCAAGAGCTTTTCTGAAGTTCTGAAATAAACTGGCATACTTTCTTTCCCATAGTAGAAAATTTCCAATGTTGATTATTTGCCCAACCACACAAACTTACTGCCTTTCAATTTCAATCATTTTATTTAATGACTTAGTCTCGTACAACATTTGTAAGACTCTTTCATCATATATTTAAGAGTCTAAGTGATTTGTTACTGATTATTATTTTATTGTTCATCCACTTTCACTCCTCATTCTACACCTTTACTAGAATCAAGTTACTAGCCATGATGATTGTACTTAAAATTTAAAGCATGCCCTAATACATAATATTTCAGATTCCCAAACTGTCATTTCACCTGCCCACTGATATATTTCTAAAGGAGAAAAACAATTTCTGAGGATGGCTGGGCTGTGGGAAGGAGGGCAAACGATAATTTCCCAACTCTACCACTATCCTACAGAAATTTTAGATAGAAGTGCATATAGAAATATATAATATTAACAATAATATTATTTAACTACAGTAATATTAACTATAGCAAATAAATTGAGAATAAATATTCTATAAAAGGAGGTTAAGTGAATTACATAAAGTAGAATGCTATGCAGCCATTACAATTATGATTTGTACTTGTATTTATTAACATGGTAATGTTTATAATACATCATTCACTGAAAGAAATCAGATTCAAAACAACAGTGTGTACATATAGTTAGAAGGATATACACCAAAATATTACTCCTGAATGGAGGGATGATAAGTGATTCAATTCTTTTGGTAGGGAGAGAAGACTCATTTTCTTCTTTATTATTACCCATGCAATACTTTTACAATTAAAAGCCAGAGGGAAGTATTTGTGAGTTCCAATTCTTTACATGCAGCATTAAACAATTTCCTTTAATCTCTAATGGACTTTTGGTCAGGAAATCTTTTTTAAAAGCTCACTCTAACATTCCAATGACCAGTTGTTATATTTAAGGTAGAAAAAGAGCTCTATAATTTCCCCATATCCTTATAAAAACAAAGTTTAATATTAAGTATCTAGGTACATCAAGTAAAGTACTAAAGAATAAAATTTAGCAATGTAAACATTAGCAAAGGTACCTCAAGCATAAATCTTGTTAATAAAACAGAATTTATTCTTGCCATCCAGACAATGTGAAGATTCAGACCCTTTCTCCTGTAGATTCTATAGAAAATATACTAATTATTCACAGTAATGCCAAAGAAACAGAACTAGCTTCTGTTATTAATTTATCTCTCAAGTATAACTTATGAAAAGCAACAATAAGTAAACATGATAAAGGAATAGTCTAATTTACATCTACAGACTTTTATGTATTTATATTCTATATAAAACATTATATAATACACATATAATTATACGTGTGTATACACACTAGTATGTGCCTCTGTGCGTGTGTGTGGTGGTGGTAGTGGTGGTGTTGGTGGTGGCGATGGTGATGAAATGGAGAATTCTGGAATCAGAATACTCAGGATCAAATTTTATCTGTCACGTATGGTTGAGTGACCTTAGATGAGTTATATAACCCATTTAAAAGTTTCCCAATCATTTCTTCTTTTATAAAAAAGTGATAGTAACAGTTCTTCCTCCATTGGCTTATTGTGAGAATAACATACAAGATCTAGCACACAAAAATTGTTCAACAAATGGTAGCTATTATCGTCATTAAAGGTTAACTTCTCCTTCCAAACTATAAATATTTATCATCTAACACTATCAGTAACCAGAAGGACAGATATACTTTTCTACATTATTTTTTAGTAGCTTAACACCTGCTAGGTCTTTTTAAAAAGCAAACATGACTCATGAGACATACATGAAAATGTTTAATTACATGATTTTACAATTACTTAGCAAAGGTAATGACATAAAACTAATTCTATTTAAAGTTGTATTCTGAAACATCAAATTATAAACATATTATTAATAAACTATATCATCACATTCACAGTTAAAGTTATCAACAAGTCAGGCATATGTCAATAATCTAGAACTGATGTAATTTGTAGTGGTTAGGCCTTAAGTTACGTGATGTTAAGTTAATCACTTTCACAGAAACTTTTTCCATTATTTTAACAGTTGCAAAATTTCCTTGTTCTATATTTTAAAAATTTAGCATAAATATCTATTTTCACTTTGTGTCTTCCTTTGAAAGAAGAAACCAAAATTAGGAGAATAATAGAGCACCTACGAAAGTCATGACCTTCAGTGTTTACACTTTTATGTTACTAACTTTCCAAAGACAAAGGCACGTCTCCAAAGCTTAGGTAATACTAACAATAGCTGACAAAGTTAAATAAAAGTTTTCCGTGAATTATTTTTATACCTGTGTTTTCTTATGAGGTACTTGCAATGCCTCAGTAAGTAATCTTTTGAAGGCCTACACAACTTCAGTGACCAGAAGTCATCTAATCTCATTTTTGGGGAGCAAGATTTTCCTGGATTCCCACCAAATAAATAATGAACCTGTAATAAACAAAACAAACCAGACTTTTAAAAAGACATGAATACTTAAGAAACTATGTTAAGTGACAGTAAAACTTCTTCATTTTGCTAGTACTGTGTAACAGGTACCTTTCTTAGCCTTACTCATCTTTTAAAAAAAGTCAAAATATTATTGCTTCTCTTGATTTTTCTCAAGTTTACACTTTACTTTTTAAATTACTGACTACTTCCTAAATTACATTTTATATTAAAATAAGTTCTATTACCATGATTACACTGACAATGGAAACATGAAACAAAAGCAATGATAGTGTAAAAATGAATAAAGAAAACCTCAACTATAACTGAAGTTAGGATAGACTATATAGAAGTCAATTACCTATCACTGGAAGGCAAATACCCCATATTGGAAGACATCAACTACAAACCCTAACAGAAAGAGAGGCCCTTTCACTCCCAAACAGAAAGCACAACTGCTTTACCACCTAAGCAGGAAGAAGGAAGATTTTCTTTTTGTCCAGCAAGAAGCCCAGCCAACTGAAACTCCACAGAGCTCACCTAAACTCTTTACTTTCCTCCATGAACTTTCATTTCTTTCTTACTGATGACTTACTTGCCTCACCCTCTTTTCTATAAAAGACTTCAATCTTAAAAAGTTTTTTTCTTTTTTTTTTTTAGCCCTAACTGGTTTGGCTCAGTGAATAGAGCATTGGCCTGCGGACTCAAGGGTCCCAGTTTTGATTCCGGTCAAGGGCATGTACCTTGGTTGCAGGCACATTCCCAGTAGGGGGTGTGCAGGAGGCAGCTGACTGATGTTTCTCTCTCATTGATGTTTCTAACCCTCTCTCTCCTCTCCCTTCCTCTCTGTAAAAACTCAATAAAATATATTTTAAAAAATGTTTTTTTAATTGATTTTAGAGACAGGAAGGGGGTGTGGGGGGGGGAAGGGAGAGAGAGGGAGAGAAAGAGAGATATTGATGTGAGAAACATCAATCAGTTGCCTTCCTAATATGCCCTATATCCTGACCAGGGATTGAACCCGCCACCTTTTGGTGAGCTAGACCAGTGGTCGGCAAACTGCGACTTGTGAGCCACATGTGCTCACGAGCCATGGTTTGCCGCTCTGTTGACTAATGAGTTTGCCGACCACTGAGCTAGACGATGCTCCAGCCAACTGTGCCACACTGACCAGGGCAAGACTTAATCCCTCAGAGAATTTCTCTGCTTGCTAGATAAGATGCTGCTGAATTCATAAATGGCTTAATACCCAATGTGACCATCAAATTTGCTCAGTTATATTTTGTTTATTAACAATAGCAAGAAGCTAATCCAATGTATAGTTTGAAGGCATTGAATAATGGGGATTATCAAGTTAATCAAGTGTTGATTATAATAAATTATATCTTTAAAAAGGACAGATGACAACCTGGCTGGTGTACTTTAGTTGGTTGAACATCATCCCAAGCATCAAGAGATCGCTGGTTGGATTTGAGGTTAGGGCACATGCCCTGGTTTCAGGCTCGATCCTCAGTAGGGGGTGTACAGGAGACAGTCAATCAATGTTACTCTCTCCCTCTCCCTCTTCTCTCTCTAAAATTAATAAAAAGACATATTTTAAAAAACTATTAAAAAAAGATGTCAAATCACTGAAGGTCAATAGCAATTAGAAACTTTTTAAAAATTTTAGCATCTTAATTTAGCTTTAGCCTTAAGGTCAAATATTAAATGGCACATATAATTTGTGAAATAACTTTTAAAATATTCCATTACTCAATTAGTACCAAAAAATAAATGTAAAAGGAATGCAATAATGATTTCGCTATTATATTACTTAGTTTTAGTGATATTCTGTACTTACACAAAGTATTAAAGGCATTTTCTGAAACTTAAAAAACATTTATATTCAAGCCCTGGCCAGTATTTTCAGTGGTTAGTATTGAACTTTGCACTGCAGGGTCTTGGGTTCGATTTGTGGTCAAGGGCACATACCTGAGTTGCAGGTTTGATCCCCAGCCCATTGGGGTGCATGCGGGAAGCAACCAATCGATGCGTCTCTCTGTGATGTTTCTCTCTCTACCTCCCTCCGTCCCTCCTTCCTCCCCTACAACTCTCTCCCTTCCTCTCTTTCTAAAAATCCATGAAAAAAAATATCCTCAGGTGAGCATTCATCAAAAAAATAAATTTATATTCAACAGTGTAATAGAATCACAATATTATTTCTATCCTAAGGATGGAAATTCATTTACCCTTTAATTTGGGAGACACTAAAAGAAAGGGCTTTTATCCACTCCCATAGTATCTTTAACATGAAGGTCTCAAATGATATAAAATTTAAATATTCATCTGTGACCTAAATGGAAAGAATATAGGTTATGTCAGTAGCTTACTATATAATCTGAGCCCAATCACCAAACTACATGTAAAGCTTAAGGGAGAAATAGTTAAAGAAAACATTCTGAACACTAACTGACACTTAAACTTCAGAATGCCATACTATTTCACAAAGCAGATGGAAAAAGATATGTCGCTCATAGATAGGAAAAATAAAGACAAAAAGATTTCTTACACAATGAAATCTAAAATCAGGAAGTTATATATACCTTTTCATATCATGAAACATGGAACCCAAATGCTGAAAACTATACAATAGGCCATGCTATGTATGTATCTGATCTATGAAATTAAGAAGTAGCCACTGACCATTTTCAAAAGAGGAAAGTTCAAGGAGTTACCATCTATGCAAAAATGTTTATTCTCTTAAGGAATTTTAGGGGAAAATAATATTGAATGCTTGCTACATACTCTATTAAATGTCTGGTATGTATTACAATGTTTTATTCAAATCCACTTAAAAATAATAAAAAACGTATTTTTTGGATTCTTTCAGATTGCAGGTCATGGAAAATTTACAGGTCAATGTAGTTAGGATACCTTGTGTAATTCATCATATACAAGCTGATGGGCAAATCTTGGACAGGGTTCTTCTTCTTGAAGACTTTTACTTGGATTATCCTTTGCAGCTTGATCATTTTTATAGACACAAGACCTGTAAGACATTGCTTTTAAGGCATGCTATCCTAGAAAATTAGCAGTACACATAATCCTATATAATAAAGAGGTAATATGCAACCTCAAGATAGCTGCCTATGACCAGGCTGGCAGGGGGGTTAGTGAGGGACAACCAAACGACTGAGCAAGCAGGCTGTGTGGGGTGAACAGGCTGGGAGGGAGGTTAGTGAGGGACAACCAAATGACTGAACAAGCAGGCTGCGTGGGGCAACCAGGCCAGCAGGGGGGTTAGTGAGGGATGACCAAATAACTGACAGCAGGCTGCGTGGGGTGACCAGACCAGCAGGGGGACAGTTGGGGGTGACCAGGCCAGCAGGGAGGCCAGTACGGGGTGACCAGGCTGGCGGGGGGCGGGGGGAGGGGCCCAGTTAGGAGCAACCAGGCCGGCAGGGAGGGGGCAGTTAGGGGCGACCAGGCAGGCAGGCAGGTGAGTGATTAAGAGCCAGCAGTTCAGGATTGTGAGAGTGATGTCCAACTACCAGATCAGGCCTAAACCGGCAGTCGGACATCCCCCAAGGGGTCCCGGATTGGAGAGGGTGCAGGCTGGGTTGAGAGAACCCCTCCATGCACAAATTTTGTGCACCGGGCCTCTAGTCCTATATAATAAAAGGCTAATATGCAAATCGACCAAACTGAGGAGCAACTGGTCGCTATGATACACACCTGGGGGCAGATGCTCAACACAGGAACTGCCCCTTGTTGGTCAGTGCGCTCCCACAGTGGGAGTGCTACTCAGCCAGGAGCCCTGAGCCAGGCTCACAGCTGGAGAGCACAGCAGCGATGGCGGAAGCCTCTCCCACCTCTGTGCAGGGCTAAGGATGTCTGACTGCGAGCTTAGCCCCACTCCCCGGCTTAGGGACTAAGCCCTCTGTCAGACATCCCCCGAGGGCTCCTGGATTGCGAGAGGGCACAGGCTGGGCTGAGGGACGCCCCCTCCCGAGTGCACAAATTTCATGCACCAGGCCTCTAGTGTTAATACAATTGTAGACAGCAAATTAATTGCATGTCTAATTACCAACAAAACAATTATAAATTTGTTTACATCAAATCTTAAAGTTCTGGTCATTCCCATAAAATAATCTGATTTGTTAGAACTGAGATCTTAAGTTCTTTTAATGTCCATCAAAACCTCACTTAAGAACAACCTACCTCATGTTATGAAACACAAACAGCATTTATGAAGGCTCAAAACAAAGGCTGAAAGAGCTAAAATCCCAATTACCTATTCACAATAAAACTACAGTACACTTTCATTGTTACTATAAATAAATAAATATCGTATTTAGAAAATAATAAATTCTTTAGCTGTTGAGCACTACCCTCCATTACTGAATGGAAGAAGTTCTCTTAAGTGCCCTGTTCTGACATCACAAATTAACAAGTCCTCTAGTTCCCTCTTCTTTTGAATATACAACCTCAAGAAATGTTAAATTGGAATTGTAGTACAGACAAGAGCTCCTTACCAACTATTCCTCACTATGTCATAAATCCAGAATGAATTTCTGACATTCTCTTCCCTCTTTTCCTTGTCCTTGCTGAGTCCAGATAAGACATGTATTTCATTCAGTTCTGGATCAATGGTTGCTCTCTGTGTGAATCCTGTCATTGGAACTATAAAATGAAAGAAAACAGTAAGATGACAATGTTTACATAGACAGTGTTTCATTAGATAAAAGATTAGTGCTATTCTGTTAAAGATTACTACATCCTTACCCTACTCTGCAGGGTAAGGCCACAACTTATTTTTTAACACACTACATAACTTTTATATTAAACAATAAACAGCCCTGGCCAGTGGCTCACTTGGTTGTAGCATAGTTTGGACCAATAGGTTGCATTTTGATTCCAGGTCAGGGCACATATCCAGGATGGGGGTTCTATTCCATGGGCCATGGTTAGAGCAGGTACCAGAGGCAACCAATTGGTATTTCTCTCTCACATTGATGTTTCTTTCTCTCTACCTTCCTCTCTCTTTAAAATAAAACATTCTCAGGTTAAAAAAAAAAGTAAAATAAATAAATATAAACAAACAATGGTTTATTGCTTTCTCTCCACCCTAGAATATAGGCTGTACAAGGGCCAAGGTTATTTGGTTCATGATTTTGTTCCTAATGGATGGCATACAATAGTTATCAACTATTTGTTGACAGAGTAAATAAATGATAACTACCAAAATGGAGTTAAAAAAGAGATAGAAGGAGGTATGCAATGTAATTATTTTGCTTGAGAAAAAGGGCAATAGTTGAACTGATTTATTATCTGGGTCAGGTCTAATTTAATAATAGAGATAAAATATTCAAATCTTGATCTGGAAAAACAAAATTTGACAAAAACTGAAACAGATTTAATATGGTCAGAAGCATTTAAAATATTTGTCATGATGTAATATGAAATGACATAATTTCCAAGGAAAAAAATGTTGGTGTATAATATGCCCCAAATATATTTTCCAAAGTAGATCGAACTCCCCAGAGCTAACGTTTTATTTTTTTTAAGAAATCCATTAAATGAATGATGGTCATTCTGCATTACCCAGAAATTTGTAAAACATTGATATGGCAAATGTAAATTGTTCTCATCAATGTTTTTTGGAAACAAGTAGCCCTGTGTGCACGAATCCATACACCAGTAGCTCACCAGTAGTTCGCTGCCACCCTCCAGTAGCTCTCCGCCCACTGCCCTGCCCTCCTGTAGCTCTCCCTCCCCACTCATAGCTTGCTGCCCTGCCCCCTCCTATAGTTCTCCACTGACCACTTGTAGCCAGTAGTTCGCTGCCGCCTCCTATAGCTCTCTGCCCGCTGCCCCGCCCTCCTGTAGCTCCCTCTGTCCCCCTGCCCCCCTCATATCTTGCTGCCCTGCACCCTCCTGTAGCTCTCCACTGCCCGCTTGTAGCTCACTGCCCCACTCTCCTGCTGACCCGTGATGCAGTCGTTCCGCAGTCGCTCATTATGCATCAGTGGTTATGCTTCACGGACAATGACCATTTGCATATTACATCTTTATTATACAGGATATTAGTTGAAATATAATTTTATATTAAACATAATTGCCATGTATCTAAAATAATGTACTGTTTCAACACTACATTTCTTTCTTTCTTTGTTTTGTTAATCCTCACCAAAGGACATTTTCCCATTGATTTTCAGAGAGTGAAAGGGGAGGGCAGGGAGAGAGAGAGAAAGAGAGGAAGAGAGAGAGAAACATTGTGAGAGAGACACATATATTGGTTGCCTCCCTCACACGCCCCGAGAGGGACCCAGGATTGAACCTGCAACCCAGGTATATGCCCTTGACCAGAATAAAACCCATGACCCTCCGGTGCCCAGGCCAACATTCTAACTACTGAGCCACGCCAGCCAGGGCAACACTACATTTCTTATAGATAAACAATTATCATATGCTCAGAAAGCTAAACAAACATCAAACTAAAGAAAAATATCTCAAATCAATTCAGAATAGGAGATGCTAGCCATACTATATTTATTTTTTTCCAATTTGCCTTAAATTCATGTGTCCTCTTAAATTGCTATTCAATAAATTTGAGATATTTTAGCGAACATCCAAATGTATGCCACAGTAACTGTATTTAAAGATTATACACACAAAACACAATAATTTGTATGCATCCATACACAAGTACATTTATGTGTATTTATATTCATTCAAATACAGACCTAATCTTAACAAAAACCTAGACCCTCGTGCCATACTCCTTAGTGTTATTGAAACTCTGATATTTTCTTAATAAGGCTTGGTAAACTTTCAAAAGTGCTAAGATTTTGAACTCTATTCCTAAAATAACCTTGGGAAAAAAGATAAAACTGTAAAAATATGAAATCACTTTATAAAAATGTACATATTTTTATTGATTTCAGAGAGGGAGAGGGAGAGAGAGAGACATCAATGATGAGAGAGAATCACTGACTGGCTGCCTCCTGCACCCGGGCATGTGCCCTCACCAAGAATAGAACTGCGAGTTCCTGATTCAACCACTGAGACACACCGGCCAGGTGAAAATGAAATAATTTTTTATTAGTGGTGGAAGTGGAGAACATAACTGCCTAAATTTATTGCACTTAAATTTCTTTCTCCCATTTTGTCTTAATACTGAGCCTTAAAATTAAGAAATCTATAATATGTATGGATTGGCAAACTATGGCTTGATCTGATCAGGGTCAAATGAGGCCTCATCAATTCATTTAGATTGTATCTCTGGCTATTTTCACCCTATAGTAGCAAGGCTTAGTAGCTGCAACAGAACACTTATCGCTGGTAAAACTCAAAATATAGGTAGGGTGTCCCCCAAAATGTACACACACTTTAACAGCTGATAACTCACTTAATTTTCACTCCTTTTCAAGCTTAACTGATTTGAAATAATGGGTAAAGCCAGACTAAGCTCTGAACAAAGAAAATTTATCCTAAAAAATTCACTAGACTTTTATGGGGATACATAAAAGATAAAGTTTATAGTACAAAACTGCAAGAGTCAACGAACTGAGGGCACACAAATACCAAAGGAAATGATTCTTGATGTTTGTGATTCCATTGCTTTGTGTTATCAGCAGTGCCTGGACCAGGACGGTCATCAGTTCTAAAACAGGTATTGACAAAAAAATTGACTCATTTCTATAGATTCTTTTAAAATTTGAAAATGAACTGTATATTAGTAAGTAATGACTTTATAATCATTCAAAGTGTGTACACATTTTTGGGGGGACATGCCGTACTTACATCTGGTTTATTATAGAAATAGTTTATTGACCTTTGTTCTCTAATCTTTTAAAATGCAAGTATCAGAGATTATGAGTTAGAAACTAATGCAACAAACTGCTTACTTTAAATAAGGACCCACTGAGGAAATGTAAATTTTTGAGTGGAATGGAAATCAGTGGAGAAACATATTTTGAATTCCCTAAGTAGGGATGGAGTCATCAAAGAGAGGGGATTAAAACAGTATTGAGCTGGGGAATAAATGTAAGAACGTAGGAGAATGTAAGACCAAGTTGTACATGCTTCCATTTTTTTCCATATGGTCACATTTTGCCTAAAAGCACCTTAGTATCAGAAGAGAAAAATGGCAAGGGTCATTTAAGCAGTGGGCAGGTTTACAATACTCAGGGAGGTAAGACTACCATGTTTATAGAGATATATTTCACATACCATAAAATTCACCCATTTAAAGTGTACCGCTTGGTATTTTTTAGTATACCCACTGGAAAAACATCACCACAATCTAATTTTAGAATATTTTAATTACTCCAAAAGGAAACCCATACACATTAATAGTCACTCACCATTCCCCATTCCCAACTCCTCATGGAGTAAGCTATATCATTTGACATGTCCAACAATTTAAAAAGGTTCTAATTTCTCCATATCATCAACATTTGCTACTGTCCATTTTTTTTTTTACTACATCTTAGTGGCTATAGAGTGATATCCTATTGTGGTTTTGATTTGCATTTTAATGATTAATGATGTTAGTTATCTCTTCATGTGGTTATCAGCCATTTGTATATCTTCTTTGGAGAAATGTCTATTTAAATCCTTTGCTTATTTTAAAAGTGTGTTATTAGTTTCTTTATTATTGAACTAGGGGCCCAGTGCACATATTCCTGTATCAGTAGGGTCCCTCAGCGTGGCCTGTGGGGATTGGGCCCAAGCCAGCAGTCCAACACCGCCTGCCACTCCCACTCATCCTGGCCCCAGCCAAGCTGTGCCTGCTACAGGGTCTTTAGTACTGATAGATCAGGGAGGATTGTGCCACCGCAGCAGAGCTCAGCAGTCACTCGCCTGCTGTGAGCCCTGGTCTGGTGCCCGTTGGTCAGCTGAGCGGTGCTCCCACTGTGGGAGCACACTAACCACCAGGGGGCAGCTCCTGCATTGAGTGTCTGCTCCCATGGTGGTCAGTGCACATCACAGTGACCAGTGGACCGGTCGCTTAGGCTTTTATATATATACTAGAGGCCCGGTGCACAAAATTCATATACGGGGGTTGGGGGGGGAGAGGGTCTCCACAGCCCAGCCTGCACTCTCTCTAATCTGGGATTCCTCGGAGGGTGTCCGACTGCCGGTTTAGGCCCGATCCCCAGCAGTCAGATATCTCTCTCAAAATCCTGGACTGCTGGTTCCTAATTGCTCACCTGCCTGCCTACCTAGTTGCCTCTAACTGCCCCCCCCCTTGCCAGCCTGATCGCCCCTCACTGCCCCCACTACTGGCCAGGTCGCCCCCAACTATACCCCTCATCACCGGCCTGGTCGCTCCTAACTGTCCCCCTACCAGCCTGGTCGCCCCACGCAGCCTGCTTGTTCAGTCGTTTGGTCATCCCTCACTAACCCCCCTGCCGGCCTAGTTGCCCCATGCAGCCTGCTTGTTCAGTCGTTTGGTCGTCCCTCACTAACCCCCCTGGTGGCCTGGTCATAGGCAGCCATCTTGTGAGGGCATGATGGTCAATTTGCATATTACCTCTTTATTATATAGGATAGATTTTAAGAGTTCTTTATATACTCTGGATGCAAGTCCCTTATCAGATTTATAATTAGCAGAATTACCCCTCCCCCATTCTAGAGGTTGTCTTTACACTTTCTTGATGGTATCCTTTGAAGCACAAAAGTTTCTCATTTTTATAAAGTTCAATTTATCTCTTCTACTGTTGTCATTGTGCTGTAGTACTGATTTTGTGCTAGCCAGTTAGATGACACAATAACTCATAATAATATGTATGCTAAGCACCTAAATCAAGATACTGTTTTTCAAAGCAAAAAATGAAAAATTGCAGTCAAATGAGGACATTAAACCACTGGATTTAATACTAGTTTCATATTATCAAGTTATTTCACCTCAATAAATCTTTAATCTTTACAAATTCTTTGAGGAGCTATTTCAATAAAACCAACCAAAAAATGGAATCCAAGAAAAATGACATGGGATATAAGAAAGAGTGGTAGTGATATATGATACAGGAAAAGAAAGCATGAAAGAAAATAAAGATCCATTAGATCTTGAGCCTTGTATAATACATTTTGGAATGAAAAAACGTTTTAATAATAGAGAGTATTTTCTTCCCTGTAAGTCCAATCACAATACCAGAATTTATATGGTGCCCCATTTCCCCTCCCTCAATGTTTTTATTGCTTAGAATTTTGGTCCTAGTGTTATTCTTCAGGCACCCAATTTTCTCAAGATAATTTCATCACCACTTATCACTTATTTCTAACTAGAGACCTGGTGCATGAAATTCTGCATGCGGGGGTGGAGTGTGGAGGGGTGTCCCTCAGCCAGCCTGTACCCTCTCGCAATCTGGGACCCCTTGGGTACGGTCCCTAGTCCCGGCTGGCGATTTACATTGTGAAATCTTTCCTGCACAAAGTCAAGAACCCACACATTCACCCAGGGCTAGGTCGCTCAGATGGAGGTTGTGCTATACACCAAAAAGGTTTTGGGTTCAATTCCCAGTCAGGGCACATTGCTAGGTCATGGGTTTGATCGCCATTGAGGGTGGGTATGGGAGGCAACCTATTGATGTTTCCACATTGATGTACATTTTTCTCTCTCCCTCGTTCTCGCTCAAAAAACACACAAAACAATAAAAATGTCCTTATGTAAGGATTGGAGAAAAAAAAAGAACCCACACATTCCAGACCGTGACAGGGCACACCCACCTCATTCCCAGTCCCTTTCCGGTGACAGTTGTCCACATCTATTTTCATCAATTCTTAGCTCCCATAGGGATTGTGCACTGTCATAATGTTCTTTCGATTCTGGGGCTAGTGGGCTGTGTTACTCCTGCTAGTTTCTACAGTGAAGGAATAAGAACTGACTCAAGTTAATTTAGGGGAGAGAAAGTCTTCTATCTCATTTAAAGAATTTCTGAAGGCCAGTTGCCTTTCCTTATTTTTCCAGAGTTGGTTTTAGGGAAGAGAATGAAGAGCCTGTGTTAGTTTGCTATTTTGGCAGAAATACTTTTTATTTTGTAGCTCTTTATGTTGTTTGAATTCTACTAAAAATAAATGTTTTATTGATTTTTCGAGAAAGAGAAAGGGAGAGGGACAGAAACATGGATGAGAGAGAAACATCATCTATTGACTGCCTCTTGCACATTCCTAAGTGCCAGCAGTAGATGAGTGAATAAAAAAAAAGCTGTGGTACATTTACACAATAGAATACTACACACTGTAAAAAAGAAGGAACTGTTATCCTTTTCAACAGCATGGATGGATTGTGTGTTTTTTGAGCGAGAAAGAGGGAGAGAGAAAAATGTACATCAATGTGGAAACATCAATAGGTTGCCTCCCATACCCATCCTCAATGGCGATCAAACCCATGACCTAGCAATGTGCCCTGACTGGGAATTGGACCCAAAACCTTTTTGGTGTATAGCACAAGCTCTGTCTGAGCCACCTAGCCCTGGGTGAATGTGCGGGTTCTTGCTGTTTCACTTAGCATAATGAAGAGCATTATGCTAAGTGAAATAATCCAGTCAGAGAGAGACAAATATCATATGATCTCACTTGTATATGGAATCCAATGAACAAAATAAACTGATGACCAAAATAGAACCAGAAGCATGGAAGCATGCAACAGACTTACAGAGATCAGAGGGGAGGGAGGAGGGGGGGTAGCCTGGATAAAAGAAGGTGAAGAGAGTAGCCAAACAACATACACTAGTATACAGGAAAGATAAAAAACACAGGGGAAAAAAAAAGGAAAAAGTCCTGTATAATAAAAGCTTAATATGCAAATCGACTGAATGGCAGAACGACCAGTGGAATGACTGGTCTCTATGACACGCACTGACCACCAGGGAGCAGACGCTCAATGTAGGAGTGCCCCCAGCCTGCAGGCCCCTGGCCGCCCCACAGGGGGAGGCAACCAATGGCAGCGGCAGGGAGTGGGGCTGGTGAGTGGGCAGCACCAGGCCGGCCAAGGCGGGTGCCAGTGGGAGCCCCCCGATCACCCCACAGATCAGCCCTGATCGCTGACCAGGCCTCGGGACCCTACCCGTGCATGAATTTCATGCACCGTGTCTCTAGTAAATATCCTATATAATAAAAGGCTAATATGCAAATCGACTGGACAGCAGAATGAACAGTCTCTATGATGCGCACTGACCACAAGGGGGCAGACGCTCAAGGGCGGGAGCTGCCCCCTGGTGGTCAGAGCGCTCCCACAGGGGGAGCGCCACTCAGCCAGAAGCCACTAAGGAAGTGGGCCTAAGCCATCAGTCAGACATCCCTGGAGGGCTCTCTTACAGTGAGAGGGCGCAGACCGTGCTGAGGGACCCCCCTGAGTGCATGAATCTCATGCACTGGGCCTCTAGTATAAAACTAAAAACTAGTTGAACAAAAATGGTATTATCAAAAACTAAAAAGACTAAAGATTAAAAAAAGCTTTCATTCTAACATGGACTAATACACCTTCTGTACTAATTTTCTTCCCAAGATAAAAATAAGGCTATCTTTTCAATTTAACAGTTTTTAATGGGTAGTAGCAGGGGGAGGGGGAATGGATAGGAGATTTGCAACAGATAATATTTTAATAGCTTTTAGATTCAACAGCCCAAAAGCTTGACCAAATGCCAAGAAACTTAACTAGTCTTTATAAAATAACTCACAAGGAAAAATCATTATAGAAGTAATGCAATGTACATAATTTAAAAAGCCCAGTCATTGTGGCTCAGCAATTCAACTAAATCATGACATTAGGTTAACATCCCTATAATTGTCTGGTCCTTCCTCTCATTTTTGGAAAGTTCCAAATACCACTTCTAAGCATCACTTCCTGAGGGAGGATATTTTTCCCTAATGTCTTCCAGGAGACTTTTCTTGCATATCATTGGCCAGAACTCTGTCACATGCAAGGCATGAAAAGGGAATCTGGCAGAGAAACAATGACTGCTTGAGACTAATCATGATTCGTCCCCTGAGTTGGGCAACTTGCCATTAAAGGAATCATAGTTTGGTTAAGAAAGGCCAATGGCAACCAACAGTGTCTGCCACCTTCTTACCTTCTAAATTAGGGATATTTTAAATATTAAATGAGACCTTATTAAGCTCTATCAATAACTCTAGTTTAAAACTTCTATTATTTTACCTGAACCTGGTTTTCTAGCACTCATCATTTACTTTTTGTAAAATCCCAACTAACTTTTGACACTGGGCAATATAGTATTTATTGATCTATCTCAGTTATATTAAGCTACAAAGAATTCAACTCACTAAATACATCAACCATAATTTATTAACTGATTACTGACTGGTGGACAATTAGAGTTGTTTCCAGATTTTTTGCTCTTGCAAACAATCCTATATAATAAAGAGGTAATATGAAAATTGACCGTCACACCCTTGCACAAGATGGCTGCCCCCATGTGGTCACAAGATGGCTGCCACAAGATGGTCAGCAAGGGAGGGTAGTTGGGGGTGACTGGGCCTGCAGGAGAAGAAGGGCAGTTGGGGGGGACCAGGCCTAAGGGGAGGGCTGTTAGGGGCAACCAGGCTGGCAGGGGAAGGCAGTTGGGGGGCGACCGGGCCTGCAGGGGAGGGTAGTTTGGAGTGACCGGGCTGGCAGGGGAGGGTAGTTGGGGACAAACGGGCAGGTGGGGAGGGCAGTTGGGGGCAATCGGGCAGGTAGGGGAGGGCAGTTGGGGGTGATCGGGCTGGAAGGGGAGCAGTTAGGCGTCGATCAGGCTGGCAGGGGAGTGGTTAGGGGGCAATCAGGCAGGCAGGCAGAAGCGGTTAGGGGCAATCACGTAGGCAGGCAGGTGAGCAGTTGGGAGCCAGCAGTCCCAGATTGTGAGAGGGATGTCTGACTGCCGGTATAGCCCTGATCCCTGTCGGGCCTAAACCGGCAGTCGGACATCCCCTAAGGGGTCCCAGATTGGACAGGTTGCAGGCTGGGCTGAGGGACTACCGCCCCCCCCCCCCACAGTGCATGAATTTCGTGCACCAGGCCTCTAGTACTGTAATAAATATCTCTGTATAAGTCATTTTTATTCATCTGTACCAGTATATGACTAGGAAAAATTCCTGGGGGTAATTTGCTTATACAGAGTATACATATGTTATATTTTAATAAATACCAATATTCTGTGAGGAATCTTTTAATTAAATGTATTGACTATTTGAATTATTTTTTATTCTTTGAACTATATGTTCATGTCATTTGCCATGTTCTACTAGAAAATTATTCCTTTTTATTGGTTTGTAGGAGCTTTTAGTTTATAGTAGGACATTAACCTTTGTCTTGTTAGTTTATCATTCATTATTTGATATAAATATTTTCCATATATTTTTTAATATGTAAAAAAAATAAATCTTTTTTTTTAATAATGTCTGGGTTTTGTATCGTATTTAGAAAGGTATTCTCCCAATCCTAAATTATTAAAAACAAACACTTAAAATTTTATTTCTTAAGCATAAAATTTACAATAGCTAAGATTTGGAATTAGTCCATGTGCCCATCAGTAGATGAGCGGATAAAAACACTATGGTACATTTACACAATGGAATACTATGTAGGCCTAAAAAAAAAAAACAACAAAAAAACAACAACAAAAACACAACTCTTCCCCTTTGAGTCAACATGGAGGGACTTGTTATGCTAAGTGAAATAAGCCAGTCAGAGGAAGACAAATATCACATGATCTCACTTATATGTAAAATCTAATGAACAAAATAAACTGACAAACAAAACAGATCCAGAAACATGGAAGCATGCAGCAGACTGATAATTCTCAGGGTGGGGGGTGGGAAGAGATTAACCAAAGAATGTATATGCATATATGCATAACCCATGCACACAGACAATAGTGCAGTGAAGGCTTGAGGAGGGGGTGGGAGTGATGTGGAGAGGGTCAACAGGGGGGGAAAAAAGGGTACATCTGTAATACTTTCAACAATAAAGATTCAAAAAAAATTTTTTAAATCTCTCTAGCATTTTTTGTGATACATAGACATCAGAGATGCAGATTTTATTTTTAACCAATTCTAAGTGGCATCTTAATGTCATTTATTGCATAATTCATTTTCCTTCTCTGAGTGGAAATACCATTTTATCATACAATAAATTCTCATATGTATTTGGAGATATTTTTATATGATCTGTTCTATTCCATTTCATTAATCTGTATAAAGTTGTAGCTTTATAAATTGTTGTGTTAATACTACTTTATTACCTTTCATTTTCAAAATTGTCTTCAGTGTTCTTGCATGTTTTATGTTTGTTTTAAGGTGAACTTTAATTAATGTTATCAAATGACAAATATCAGTTGCTATGATATGCAATGCTGCTGGCCAACTGGCTCGATTGGGGGCGGCCCCACCCCCCCACCCCAATTGGGGGCGGGGCCGGCTGGCCAACCTATGGCGTCCCCTCCCCACTCTGGCCCCACCTGATCAGCTTCCAACAGGGTGGGCTGGCCGGACCCCACTCATGCATGAATTCATGCACTGGGCCTCTAGTTCTATTATAATAGCATACCATAGAGCTCTGCTGGTATGACAGACTATCTTCTAAACATAATTTCCAATTAGTGTTAAATAGAGAGCTTACATATGGAGAGTCTGTTAAACCCATTGTGTCCATGGATTTATTGCCAAAAGTTATTCAGAAATAAACCCAAATTTTATATGTGCTGAATTTTGATGTTAATTATGTATGTGTTAGACACAATGCTAATAAATCCCTTCTTTCTAAGCAGCTGCCAATCCTCTCATTTAAATTATAATGTTCTCCTGAGGGGAGCATACAATTATTATACTCTGGTGAAAAAATAAGAGTTGAGGTTTCTTCAATCTTGAGATAATTCATTTAAGTAATTATAAAGAACAATAATGTAAGATTTTATAGTATCTGCAAAATAAAAAATTATAACAAGAAGCAACCATTTTAGAATTAGATATATCATCTCTAATTGGTGACCTCAAAAGTTCAAACAAATTTCTATGATTTCAAACAATCCAATTGAAACTCACATCATAAATGCAGTTTTAATCAAATAACTCACATTACTGAATCATATATAAACATAGTAATTATATGTTAAGTCATCTCAAATTACAGTAATTATAGTAAAAAAAAAGCTTCAGAACAGTTAATAAATAGAATATTTAAATATGCTACAGAGCATCCATGTAATGGAATGAAATTAGTGTTTCTAAGAATATTAAATAATGTGGACATTTAAATAGTACCCTGCCTTATCTTTAAAAGGATTTTTCCTGGCTTACAAAATAAGTAAGATAAAATTAAATTTAAATGAACTTTAAATAATGTATAAGTAATTCTATGGGAGTTCAATACATTATACCAGTGATTTTCAACCAGTGTGGTGAAAGAATTTTTAAAACATGCAATACCTGACTATTTGGTCAGGGACACTAACCTCTTTTCCCTTAGATTGTCAAATAAAAAACAAGTGACAACAGCCAACACAATAATAGCTGTCTGGTGTGAATGAATCAAAAGTATAATATATTTGTAGGTGTTCTACAGAATTTTAGTAATTAGTTTACGTGTGCCATGAAATGAAAAAGGTTGAAAATTGCTGCATTATACCATAATTCTCTAATGTGAGGTTTTCCAAATGGTCTAACTCTACCTAAATCCAGTAAAAGATTTTTTTGATCTAGAGTACTAAAAAGACTAAATACTCCTTAAGAAATCTTAAGTAAAGTCTATGTATTTTAGCTGAGCTTTTCACAGGTTTTAAAAAGCACAGTCTACTAGTAGATTATGCTGCAAGGTGAATACCTAGAATTGTGTTAACAACCAAGGTTAGAACTATATGCTTCAATTTCTAACCTGGGCTTGAGGAGTTAGAGAATTTCAGGAGATGATGGTCAACAGGCTAAAATCTGAAAGAGGAGCAGAAGTTAACTTTTGGAGGTAGGAGGGAAGAGTGATCAGGTAGGAAGAACAGCATGAGCAAGAAACCAAAGGCAAGAAAAAGTATTCTATCTATAAAGAATTAATATTCAGTGATCATGAAACAGAACTGGTGGCAAGGTGTGGGTGGATAGCAAGAATGGGGCTGGAACTAAGTAAGTTAGAGCATATCATTAAGGAAGCTGTGGTCAGGCTTAGTTTATACTTAATCCTGAGGACAAAAAGAAACAAAGATTTTAAGCAGAGAAGGAAAACTATCAGGTTTGTATTTTTAAAAGATTTTACCTTATTAGCAGTAACCAAAACGTAAGGTTGTCAGTATATATTTTTCTCCCTATGAGCAACTATAAGCTCCATAAAAATAGAGCTTAATTACAGTTGTATCTCTAGTGCTTATCTAGCACCTAGTAGGTGACCAAAAAATATCCGTTGTATAAATGTTAAAGTGCACCTGGCTGGCATGGCTCAGTGGTTGAGTATTGACCTATGAACTAAGAGATCAGGGTTCGATTGACAGTCCGGGCACATGCCCAGGCTGTGGGCTTGATCCCCAGTACGGGGCATGCAGGAGGCAGCTGATCAATGATTTTCTCTCATCACTGATGTTTCTAACTCTCTCCCTCTTCATTCCTCTCTGAAATCAATAAAATAAATTTTTTTTTTAATGTTAAAATGCATGGTTATGTACTTAACTGGTAACAGAGAACAGCTATGTTCTGCTTACAATGTGAAGAATGGGTTGGGGAGAAGGATAGGAGTCACAGGAAGAGGAAGGCTAGAAACAGAGGCCAAATAGGTGATGATAGCCTAAACCAGTGAGTAGCAATGGGAATACAGAGAAGATGGAGGTAAAACCGACATGACTTGATTACTGGATAGTACTGAACTTAGGTAGTACTGACATACTCTTGTGAAAACTGAAGTACCCAAATTAACACCAGTTTAAACTAGAGGGTCAACCCATCTCTACCCTGCCATGATCAGGGACACTATTTTCCTTGAAATGCAATTTTGGACACTTATAGACATGCAAGCTAAGGCTGAGACATTAAGTAATTTACTCAAGGTTACTTTGACTAAGAACTGAGATAGGCTTGAAGATAGTGGTTTTCAATCCTGGCCACATATCAAAAGCTCCTGGGGTAGGAGACAAGGGAAACAGTGAGAGAAAGGGGGGAATGGGGAGGAAACTAAAAGAGAAGGGAAAAATGAGAAGAGAGGCAGAGGGGGAGAGAGAAGAAGATGGGAAGGAGGAAGAAAGGGAAGTAAGGAAGGAGGAAAAGGAGAGAAGGGAGAAAGGAGGGATAGAGGAAAAGAGATGGAAAAAAATAAAAAAATAAAAGAATTACAATTTCCTAATATGCCAACAGAACCACTAAGGTTCCACAATTCCAAGTACAACCAAAAAGTTTTAGTTGGGAAAATTTCCCAAGTACAGAAGTTCTAACTGATCAACCATGCCATAAAAAAATCAGTTAAGGCATCCATCATACATACAGCCTTTGGACAACACAATTTATCAGCATACTGACAAAATTAACCATTCTGTATGTAGACAAAAGAGTGATATTTTCAAAACTTAAATTCGACCAAGACCCTGTAATTAAGCCTTTCAATAACCGCCTATTTAAAAAAAAATCGAAAGTTCTTGCATTTGTAAAAGGCACTGAATAATCAGACAACTATTTCTTCAATGTCATTTCATACCAACTTTTCCCACTCTCAATTTGCACCAGCCCCAACTGTTTCTGAAACATGCTAAGTTCTTTCCTGCTTTGGGACCTTTGTACTTGCTTTTCTCTCAGTTCTTAACATAGTTCTTCCTAATTCTCTACTTTTTGTCTTAAATCTTAAAGATTACTTCCTCAGAGATTATTTTCCAACCCACTCTACCTAAATGGGACTTCCAATGTTACTCATTATCATAAATATCCAATTTTTTTACTTCACAGTACGTAGAAGGCAACTGCATGTTTCTCTCCACTACAATGTGAGTTCTTTTTGAGAAGGAATCTTGTAACATACAATCTATAAAACACACCTGGCATATAAAGGCACTGAAATATGTTGGGAAGGAGGAATAGAGAGGGTCAAACTTAGATGCTAACAAAGATTATTAAATTAATGAATTAATTTGCATGGTGGGATAATGCAACAAATTAAAAATGAACGCATAGCAAAATTGGTGATTCTGATTTCACAAAAGTTGATTATAGCAGTAACTTAGAAAATGAATCTTCTTGTCTTTTCTACTAATACCTCTAATCCATAATAATAAAATTATATTGATGGGAAAAAATGTCAATTCAATGAAAATGTAAAAACAGAATAAAATTGTACTAAATTTTATACAATAAATAAGTTTAAAAAGAGTAGAAGAAACTACATAAAAATGTTTACAGATTATGTCTGGATGGTTTGATACATTTTCTTTTTTGCATCTTTCTATATTTTCCAAATTATCTATAATGAGAATATTACTTTTATTATCAAAACAAAATTGAACTAAAAAACAAAACAATTATACTTTGATGGCTCTAAGTCTAGTCATAACAATGAATGAAGCATTATACTAATTATTTTTTTAAACCTTCAAATAACAGTCATTAAAGCCTACTTATGACAGTGAAATCTTTTATTTATTCCTTTACTATTTCTCTACCACTATTACTCTTTGGCCACTTTTTTCTTTTAATCTTGGGAAGCAGCTTACTTCGAATCGGGGGGTGGGGGGTTGGGAGGTAGGAGGGAGGGCATGGGGACGACTTTATTTGCACTCAAACTTCAAATCCCTGCTCTTTATGTTTTAAAAAAAATTTTAATGGATTTTAGAGAGAGGAAGGGAGGAGAAGAGAGAAACATTGACCTATATACCCCAGTTGCCTCCTGTATATACCCCAACCTGGGATCAAACCTCTAACCTAGGTATGTGCCCTGACCAGGTACCAAACTGGTGACCTTTCAGTGCACTGGATGATGCTCAAACAACTGAGCCACACCAGCTAGAGCAGATCTATCATATTTTATTTTTGTGTGGCAGACACTTTTGATTGCCTGATCTAATAGCCACTTCCAAACCCTTTCCCCAGTGTACTACATAAATATAGGCTGGAAAAGCTAAATACTTGCTTTTCCAGACTCTCTTGAAGCCAGGTTTCACAGGGAACTTTCTGGGCAAGTTTTGCTTTCTTTCCTTTTCTCCTATTTAAAATGAGGACATCGTTTGGGGTGCATCAGCCAAATTACCACCATGAGACTATCACCATGTTAAGGATGGAAAACAGAACAATTTAAAAGAACTTGGGGGCCTTTAAGATATTGCTTGAGTCACTGCATCAGTCCAGATTATCTATCTTTGGATTTCTTATTCTGTGAGAGAAAAAATTCCTTATATGTTTAAGCCATGATTCCCTAGGTTTTCTATTACTTGAGGCAAACAGATTCTATTGATAAGCCATACATATTTGAAAACAATATTTCTTCCCTCTTGCTTCACTGGTGTTTTGCCTATAAGTAGAAATATAGATCATGATAATTATCCCTCAGAATTTTAAGACCTTGTTTCCCCTTATCTTAGTTTCCATACTGTTGAGAATTTGTATATCCACTCTAAAGTCCTATTCCTTTGAATGTGACCTTATTTTACCCTAGAAAATTTTAAGATATTCTTTTACCCTGATATGTGAAATTCCACGGTGAACAATGATGGTTTTTATTTTGCTAAATTTGACGTACTGACTTCTGTAGGTGTCCATTTATAATCTGGAGCCAATGTTTAGAGAAATTTTCTGCTGTTTCTTTATTTTATAACTAGAGGCCCGGTGCATAAAAATTCATGCACTGGAGGGGGGGTCCCTCAGCCTGGCCTGCCCCTTCTCACAGTCTGGGAGCCCTCAGGGGTGGGAGGCGACCTGGCGATCAGGAGAAGGCAACGCCCAATCACACCTCTGCTGCTGCCACTGCCAGCAGCGCAAGCCTCAGCTGGCCCTGGTTACCTGAGCCTTGGGCAACCCTGGATGGCTGGGCAGCCGCCATCTGAGGCTTCAGGCACCTTGGACCGGCCCTGGTGGCTGGGGGGCTGAGGGGACTGGGGAACTCTGGAGGCAGGCACATGGAGCGGCCAGGCCTGCCTGGGGGCGGCCTGGCCTTGCAGCCCTGGCAGGGCTGAGGGGACTGGGGGCCACCATCTTTGAGGGGGTCAGTCAATTAGCATATTTCCTCCTTATTGGCTGTGGGTCCCACCATCTTTGAGAGAGGGTCAGTCAATTAGCATAAATCCTCCTTATTGGCTGTAGGCACCGCCATCTTTGCAACAACATGAGGGTCAATTAGCATATTCTATCTTTATTAGATAGGCTCTAGGCTCCTCCATTTTCCCTGTTCTCTACAGCTTGAGAAACTCTTATTAGTTCAATATTGGAACTCCTGGATTGATTTTCTAAGGTCCTTATTTTCTTTAATTTTCAACTTTTTGTCTATTTTTCAGATTTCTTACAACTCTTCTACTTTTTTATTCTAACAAAATTTATTTTCCGAAAGCGCTTTCTTAGCCTCTGGTTTTTCATTGCATCCTATTATGGTTTTATGGATGCAGATCCTTTCCTCTAAGAAAACTGGCCTTGATCATTATTATTTTCATTTACTTGTGTTCAGTGCATTGCTCCAGATTTCTGTTTTCAAGTTTGTTTTGTTTTTGTCTCTCTCTTCCATGGTGAAGGTCCTAATACAGAAGATACTTAACTGACAGTTCAATAAGAGTGATGAAATAAAAAGTTAATTGAAAATGTTATGTATATCGTGGGCAACACTATAGGGGGACTGGGCTGTGAAAGTGGACCAGGCAGCGAGATTAGCCATTTTATTGGCATGGAGGGTCCCCAAACAACAGTATGTGGAAATATTTTCTCTGAGGCCATACATTTCCTCCAGAAAAGGTGATTCCAGTCTTTTGTAAGAGACATATGTCTGGCATTCTGGGAACAGGGATGTGGTTAGAGGTTCTACTATTCAGTTTATAGGTTTAACGGTCCTATTTTCTGCCCTGACCCCTTTGCCTCCACAGAGCCTTTATCATTTCATTTCTCCCCAGAAAAAAAAGTGCTAGTAGAAACTACGGGAGAAGGGTCCTGAGGGCAAACTACTTCACGTGTGGGTTTTTTTTTTTTTTTAACAATGGTACAATCTTTTGTTAAAAGAAAACTTTCCCTCCTTAATATGAACAACTATTATAATTTTAAAAATCTGTTTTTATAAATAATAGCTAAAAGGAAAAGCAAGCTATTCTAATTTCTCACCCTATTGCTCAAATTAGGCATTTTAAACCACTGGCCTTAAACAAAAATACCATTCTCCTGTGCATACTAACCACAGGCAAAGTGACTACTATGTAGGGTAACTGTGTATCATCTAAAATAGGATACTTTTGAGAGTGAATGGGGCAGTTTTAATAATTATTTCAGGGCAATATACATAAAACTGGGACTATCTGAGGCAAGCCTTTCACCCTATTATGAGGAGAATAACTTCTTGAATGCTGAATTTGTAAACTTAAAAGGCATTACCATTACATGTCCTCCTTCAGAACAAAGACAGGCTCTACTATGCTAGTGCATAATATAAGTTACTATACTGAAAGCAAAAAAAGTGGAACTGATTAGCAAATATAGAATAATATAGTTTTTAGGATATCAATTCTTGCAAAGCCCCTCCTCCTCAATAAGCACACAAAATATTCCCATAGAGATTCATATACTATCTTTCTGCTCCAAGGAAATAATAATTAATATATTTTAAACAGATAGAATTAAATTATTTAGCTGGAAGAAAATGACAAAAACAAGTTTTCTGACCTCTTAGTCAGAATTACTTCAATTAAAGAAATGGGGAAAGGGTGAGGAATGGATAGAAAGAAAAGAAAATGGGCTATAGTCGTCCATCTTCTAAAGTATTTAAGACATGAGAGAAGAATCACTAAATGCCTTTACCCATTCCAGAGTCTTTCTTGGTGCCATCTGATATTATGTCTACATGATCAGAATCCACATCATAACTAAAGAAATCATTCAAATAGGTCTTCGATCGCTGGCCACCAAATACATATAAGCAACGATTTTTCTGAAAAATAAGAAAAAAAATGGCAAAGAACAGAGAAAGTAGTCACTTCCATGAAAAATTCAGAATGATCTTTAAAAAATTTAAACCTCTATAAAAGTAATTTTATGACAGATCCCATGCAGTGGAGTACTATGATGGTACAAAGAGAAATGAAGATGCTTTCTATATATGGCTAAGAGGAGATCTCCAGGATATCCTATTAAGGTAAAAAAGCAAAGTGCAGCCCAGCCAGTGTGACTCAGTTGATTGAGCAGAGTTCCATGCACCAAGAGATCACTGGTTCGATTCCCCGTCAGGGCACATGCCCGTGTTGAGGAAGCCACAATTGATCTCATGAATGTGTCTATCTCTCCTTCTCCCTTCCTTTCTAAAAAAAAAAAAATCAATAAAAACATTAAAAAAAAAAAAAAAAAAAAGCAAGGTGCAGAATAATGTATACAAGGTGCTCTCTTGTGCAAGAAAGGAAAAAAAGAAATGCATATGTGTTTGTTTCTTTCTCCAAAAAGAAACAAAGAAAGGAAACAAATAAGAGACAGTTACTTCTTGGAGAAGGGACAGAACAGGAAGACAACAGGGATAACACTAGATCTCTCTTAAAGTACCCAGACTTTTGGTTTTGCCTTTAGAACCAGGTGTATGTTTTTTATTTAATTAGAAAACAAATTAACTCAAAAGAAAAAAATCTCTGAAATTAGAAAAAAAATAAACCTATTGGTACATAAAGATATGACCACATAGAGAATATTTCTAGTGATATTAATTCATGTTTTTGAATACCCTTTCTTAGTGGGCTATATCCTAAACAGAAAAATAATAAGAAAGCAATTTTAAACAGCATTTAGTGATTTTGCTGTTAGTTTTGCTATTCTGTAAACTATAAGACAGAATAATATAATACTGACATTAGGAAGGAGGATTTTAAACTTAAAAGATATATAAAATCAATGTTATTAAAAATTATAATCTTTCATTTGTATTAGATATATCAGTATAAACTCATGATTTAATTTTTCTCTTACTAAAAAGGATATATATATATTATACACACAAACAAACATACATATATACACATATACATGCGCATACACACACACATACACATACTGGGAGGGGAGCATGGCTACTGGCCAAAAATAGAGAAAATTTTGGGGCATCAAAAAAATTAATGGCCCTGGCCGGTGTGGCACCAATGTGTCACCAGTTTGATTCCAATCCCTGGCCCAAGGAGGCAGACAATGGATGTGTCTCTCTCACACTGATGTTCCCCCACCCTGCTTTTCCACCCTCTCTGAAAATAAATGGAAAAAATATCCTTGGGTGAGGACTTAAAAAAAAAAAAAGAGTAATGACATCATTGGATTAAACACATCAAATATATAAAAATCGATGAGTTCATAATAACACTTTAAAAATCTATCAGTTAACTTTGGAGCCTCAACTCATTAATATAAAAAAGTGATAAAGAAAGAAAATCAATTTATATTACCTATCCTATGCAGTTTACTTATCAGAGTAGCCATACAGTTAATGAGAATAAGTTTTTAATGATACAATCAGTTAACAAATGCAGAAGAAATGACACAATTAGAAAAAATCACCATTTGTCAAATCTTAATGAAATCTAGGCAATGACTATAAATGGCTGCTAGAGCCATGAGGTAAAATGTTGACAGGGAACTTTATAATTAATAAGCAGGTGGATAGCACCTGAATTCACTGAATAATTTTAACACCACCAAAAGTATGACAACTACATATTAAATGCCTCTCGATATTTTGCAATCAGACCACCTATGAAGTATTCCTGCACCTTTCCTTTTGCGCTCCCCAAAAGGGAGAGTGAATCTAAAATCAAGTACTAGATTTATGGAAGTGATCACTTTTTAAGTTATATACATGTCTAATCACTGGGTTGTACATCTGAAACTAATATTATATGTCATCTCTAATTGAAAAATTATTTTTTTAAAGTGACTCTGGATTTATAACTACCAGGAAATATGGATAAAAGATCACAATAAATGACATTATGAGAAAATAAAATCAGCTAAATCAAGAATACAAGAAATTCTAAAGCTCATATAATTCAGTTTCTTTAACAAATAAGTGGTATGTGGGGAATAAAATAAGAAGGGTGAGTACTATTATGGATTAAATAAAATTAAGAGATCTGACAACCAAATGTAATACCTAGACTTTTCTGAACCCTGACTTGAATAAACCAATTATGAAAAGGTACTTTTCAGTATTTCAGAAAAATCCTATGTGTTAAATGTTGTTAAGAAATTGCTTTTACTTTGGTTAATATTATAATAGTATTACCATTATGTTTTTTTAACCCTTAACTGTTAGTGACACACTATAATATTTATAGGTGTCATGATAAGAGTGTCTGGGATTTGCTTTAAAATACCCCAGTACTTAAAAAAAATCAAAGAAACATTAAAAAAAAAAGAAATATAAGTGGGGTAGATATGTGAAAAATAGTGAAATATTGGTAACTGTTGAAACTAACGAGTCACAGGAATTTATCATACTCTTCTCCCCACTTTGGCATATGATTAAAATATTCCATAATATATTTTTAAAGTTATATTCACAGAAAGGCCCAAGTTTACACTGTAGCATCTGAAAAGTTTAATGCAATGTCTGTATGTTGGTACTGCTGATAAATTTTAATTTTAATTCTATAATGTCAATTCTTATTTGTACTTAATGAAGGAAAGCAAAGGGCAAAATAAGAACAGATAAGAAAATTGGTCTTGCAGTTAATAAATAAATAGAAATAGATCTATATAAGCAATGAAGTTAGTAAAAAAAAATAGCTATGTTATTATTCAGGTGATAACTATTTAGGAATTACTAAGTTGATGGAAAAGAGCCTCAATTATAACAGTTCACTGTTAAGAAGTTTTATTTTTTGTCTATCATTGCTAACACTAATCATTCATATCTAATGAAAAGTTTTGATCACTTACTGAGGAATTAGATTTCACCACTTTTCTTACTGAGATACACATGACAAAATAACATAACACAATGTATAGAATATTCTTACTGAGTGAAATAGCATGCAGTGTCCTATCCGAGACTGGATATCCTCAGGCCCAGCATTGCAGGAGTCCTCTCGAAGAAGTTTCCAGGTTTGACATTGACAGTTGAAAGCAAACAATCCACTGAATTGTGGTTCACTGGCTCTGCTGTCATCTACACTGCCATTACAAGTCAAAATTCTACCCCCAAAGGTGTAGATCATATGTTTCTCTGAGTCCATACACATCTATCAGAATAAAAAAAGATTGAATAGTTTTAAATTGTTCCTGTCATGTGTTAAAATGAAACCAATGTGTGTTGTTTTAGATTCTCAAAAAAACTTGAACTATGTCTTAATAATGCTAAGTACCAACCCTGATTATCATACGCATTTATTGCAATACTGCCAACCACCTGGCAGATGGATTTCTAAATACCTTTTCCAGTTTCAATTTTTCCCTCTGAGAATAAAATATGTTGGGTTAAAGAGCTTTATGCATTCTTGAAACTGCATAATTTTTATACCACATCAACCAACAAATAATACATGAGGTGCTGATCTTTAAACCTAAGAGTGAATACAGGTCATACTCTATGGGTAAAAAGTGATCACACACTCCTTGCAAGCATCCTATTAATCTTGCTACCATTAAATAAGAGAGCAAATATGTGAATGAGTGATGCAACTAAATTAATCTCTGCATTTATTTTACAAAACTCTTCAAATTATGTTAAAAACAGTAAAACAAACTGATATTTGCAACAGTCTCCAGACTGATTTCTACTGTGTGATGAATCTTGCCTTTTTTTTTTTTAACACAATACTATAAATTTAATTTTCTTTGAGGTATGTTATGCAACTTAAGTTCAAAAGCCAAACTTAATTCTTTCAACTCAGATGATAGTTTTTCACAAAAATATCTGAGAAAAGTCATTTGTCGAAGATAATAAGTAAGAATTAAATTCTATTTCAAAGAATATGTAAGTATAACTTGGAAATTAGATACTGAACACAAGTGGCATTTATAATTAAATAAAAAAATTGTGTACACAAAACATTATTTTGCTAAAGCACAAACACTAGCCATTGTATGTTCAAATCTCTCTTCCAATTACTTCTACTACTCATTTTTTGCAGTTTTTAATAAAAAGTATTTTTAATAATTGTAAAATTTGGTTTTAAAATTGATGTTAAAAAGAAGACTCTAACCAATGTTACCCCAATACATTTTAAAAAATTAAAATTAAAAAAATACTCTAGCATCTTCTAATCTTTACCTACCACTAAAAAGATCCACTCACTTGCCATTTCCCAGGTTTCTGGCAGATTTTCATAAATTAAGATGAAAATCTACTATACCTCAAAGGTTAAATCTTAATGAATATGGTTGCAAAACTGAGATAAAGTTTTCATGTCCCTAGCCTCCCAAAGAAAGTGTTCTCACTCTTTAATCTTCAATAATCCTATCATTAAAAGCAATACATACATTCCTGAAGACAACTCAGTATGGACCCATTCACCTACTATATATATGACTGTCCAGGGCTGCACTGAAGCTGAGTCACAGTACCCTGTCCTAAATACTTAAGGCTTAAGTCTCTCCAAACACCTGGGGATCATGCTGAAAATCCCGAGGGACACACATTACATAAGCCAATTATATTTTCATAAATTCAGAGTTATACTAATTCTGGCCAATCTCTGTTATCAGGTTTCCTATGGTTATCTAGCCCTTAAATTCTACTTCATAATGCTACAAAGGGATTTTCTCTTTCCTTTGGGCGATATTTAATTTTGATGTGCTTGTTCTCAGTTGTCTGCCTACAAAGGTAACCAGTTTTCTCTCTGAGGCTTTTAGGATTTTCTCTTAATCCTTGGTTATGAAATTTCATTCAGGAAGTATCTAGGCAGGGATATTCTTTTTTCATTCATCCTGAACTGCACGTGGTGTTCCCTTCGTTCTGAAAACTGTCTTTCTTCATCTTTAGGAGTTTCTTCATTTTTACCTTGAGTTTGTTTTGGCCAGCATTCTCTTCTTCTAGAACTCCTATTAGATGGTATTGGAACTTCAGGACCTTCTCTCTGTTTCTTAACTTTTCTCTCATAATTTCAGCTCATTACTTTAGTAACCATTTTTGAGGTGTGTCCATTCTGCTTTTCAAGTAATATGCTGAGACTTAAAAAAACCTTTAATTTTTAACTTTTCTAGATATGTCTTTTATGAATGCAATAGCTGTCTGAATTGCTCTACAAATATCACTTAAACTTATCCTAAAGGCTTCTTCAGTTTATACTACTGTTTTTCTTTGTTAATTCTTAATTTGTTGACTTCAGCACCCGTCTCATGGTATTAATTACATTAAAATATATGGATTTTTTGGTTGTTGTTCTAATCCTCTTTGTATCTGAGAATCACTAGTCATTTGCCTGCTGCATATACAATAGCCAGCCTAAAGGGACTGGGTGGGGAGAAATGATATGTGATGCTGTGAAGGGTTCCACCGCTGCTCTTCAGCTGCCCTTGGGAGTATTGCTCTATCTTTCCAGCTCCAATACCAACACTCAACATCTGACCTATGGACAATATCACACTTAAGTGCTACTCAAACTGAAGAATGCTTTGCTGTTCAGTCTCCCACTGATCATCTAATGTTTGCCTCAGCTATATAAACTTTGTGGCTTCCATCTTACAGGCTCTAGTTTCTTCCGGTTGGATCTCGTCCTATCTACTTTCTACCTTAAAGGAATCCTCCCCCTTCCCCCCGACCCCCAATTAATTTTAAGTTCCCAAAGGGCATGCTTTTTTTGTTTTCAACACTATTACTAATGTGTTCTATTGTCATTTCATAGGATACGGGCAGGAGAACAGTAAAAGTATGTGTTTAGCCTGCCAATGATCCACACTGACCCAAGGTGAATGTCAATGAGCTGAGATCTCTAATCCTTGACTGAAGTTTCTCCTGCCAATTCTTGGCTAGCTTACATTCCTTTTTCTAGTAATTTCTTCAAAAGGTGGTCATACTTGATGGACAGTTTCTCTAGATATAAAATCCTTAACTCACATTGTCTTTTCCTACCTTCTAGATGATGCTCTAATGTTTCCTGGTACTGAATGTAGCTGTAGAGAAATCTGATACCAGTCTCACTGTATTCCTCTTATAGGTGACTTGATCATTTTGCCTAGTTTCCCCCTAAAATGGCTTCTTTACATTTGAAATCCACTGTTACTAACATATGTCTTAGAATTGAATGCACAGGTCAACTTTTTTCCTTTCTGATTATAACACACCCTTTTGAAATGTGAAATAGTCTTCTTCAGAAAAGTCTTCTTGAATTTTATTATAAATATTTATTGTTCCATTATTTTGGTTTCTGTATTTAATGTCTCCAATTATATGTATGTTGGCTTATTTTTGCCTTTCTTATCTATAATTTTCTGACTAATCCTTTTCTTAATCCTTATTTCTATATTACCTGCTCTTCTTATTTCTATTCTAAATGACCCTTACCTATTCTTTATTATGCTCTAAGTAGATTTTCATTTCTGAAAATACTACCACGTTTTCTTCAATTTCTTTCCTGAATTTTACCAGGTCCCGTTTCACCTGCTCCTCTTATTTGGTCATCTCATCTGCACTACTGAATTTATGCTTTGTAGTTTTCTTCAAAGTATCAAGCTTCATTAAATCATTTAATTCATGTTCGGACACTGATATATAATTTTCATTTGCTATTGTGTGAAGGAAAGTTTTGCTGGTCTTCTTCTTTTTATTAATTTTCCTTAGAGTACCTCTCTGAAAATTTCGTGTTTTAAGCTTTTTAAATATTCATATTTAAATTTGTTGAATTTCCCTGGACCAGATAACAGAAGGTTCCTATGAAAGGGTAATGTTCTTGCTCAAGGACTCCCTCCTCTGTTGCTACTGAATTAAATGGCTTCTTCAAAATGTAGTCCATCTGTGAAGCCCTGTCTTTTTTAAACTCTATGAACCCTCATCTCTTGTGTGTGTGTGTGTGTGTGTGTGTGTGTGTGTGTGTGCGGGGGGGAGGGGGTGTTTCTATCTCAAGACTTGATTTCCTCCAGTTCCTTCACTAGATATTGCAAAAGGAGCACTGTTCACACTTGTCACGGTGTTTCCCAAACTTTTAGAAGATGGTGCTTTCTGATATCTACCACTTCTGAGCCATTTTGGGTGCTTTGCACATTTTATCTCACTAACTCCCCCAGAGTCTACCCTGCTAAGATGTAACTCTGCTAGGCTCCCTCTACATTCCCAGTTCTCCCGTTACATTACTGTCAGCTTAAATACAGGTTCTGAATATTTCAGTTATTTTTGGCTAAACTTACAAGAAATTGGGAGTTGTGGGTTTTCTTTGGCTCCTGGTTTTGCTGAATATGTGACTTGTGTTTTATTTTTTTTAATCTTTTTTTGTTTGTTTGTTTGGTTCTCATTGTTCCTGAAAATCACACAAAGCAACAACATCGAAAGCTTCAGAACTAAGCTGCCACTATGTTCTTAATAAATCCAAAGCTTTAAATTTATTAACTGTTAAATTCAAAATTGCAAAGTAACTTTTTAAAGCGTTTTTATGCCTCTAGCTTTCTCACATTCTTGAGCATTGTGTCAAATCTTAAAGTGTCATGAACAGCCCTAAGTAATTTTGAAGTTCCTACTTATAGCTTTATTTAATATATGAAACAAAATAGAAACTAGAGGCTTATACAGATTACACAAGGTCACAGAGCTAGTTATTAGCTGAATTAGCACTGAAATCCTGGTTTCTTCACATCTAATCAGTTGAAAACCAAACATTTAACAGAACCTAGCTTCCAAGGAACATTCTATTTTATCGAAGTCAAGAGAAACAAAGACCATACATAAGGACAATATACTTGTACTTAGACTACCCCTAAGCTATTCTTTTTCAACTTGTAAAAATAAAGACATAAGCATCTTTTGTAAAAGACATTTGTAACCAGTTGAAAGAAAGAAAATAAATTGTTTCCCTCAAAATGTTATCTGTTGATGTTTTGTTTTCAAAAGATCAGAACCAGTCAAACTTTTTTTGGAGCTCTTATTTTCCACATGAAAATACTGAGGATGTCGCAGGGAAGTGCAAAGCTTTGCAGAGCTCAGTTATGGAGAGCCAGCAGAAGTTCCAAATTCAATCTGGGGAAGAATACTTGAGGACTAATGTTTTTGATTTTCTACCCACCACTTACTTGATAGGCATATAACCCACTCCTCTTTTCCTTACCATTCTACTATAACAACTAATTGTTAATATAAATATAGCGCAAAAATACTTTTAAGTAAGAATTAACAAAAATATGTAATAAACAATAAATAAAGACTTGGTCTTAACTCATATATAAGATAGAAGATAAGTTAGGCCTAAACTAGATTCAATAATAATTATAGCACCATCTCCTATTTCATCATTACAGTGTTAAAGATTTTTTGAAAGTTTTCTCTCCCCACACTCCAAAAAAAACTTTGGACATGATTTAAATCAAATAAAACTGCCTACAGAATTCAAAGTGGTTACTGGTTTGTTTGAGGTACTGAACTATACTGAACTGATTGACATGGAGTACATATTCAAATATAGATAAAAATGATAATGACACTGATGGAGATGATGATGAGACTTACATACATATTAATATTAAAATGGCTTACAAATAAAGCTATGTGTAGTCTTGTCAACAACATCATTATATGATTTTTATTGGTGCTGATTTTAAACTTCATCTAGTTTATGTCAAATTTCTATCTGTTTTATAATGTTTGTGATTATATACAAAGGTAAATATATTTCATACAAATTAGAAGAAAAGCTCTAGATTTCAAATTCCTGAATTCATTATAAAGTAATTTAAAATTTCTTTCAGGAATGTAGAATAAGAAGTTTTAAAGGGGAAAATTGTTATTGTTATGATTTCTAGATTTTTTTATACAACTAAATTTGTTTTTCCTGATATGTACTGCTCCACCTACTATCTAAAGTTTTTATAACATTTGTGTTCTGAGATCTTAGTATTTTATCCTGCAATATAAAAAAAAAAATTTTTAAAGGATAACTTTACAACTACTGGCACAAGTTTTTTTTATTATCTGTCACAGGTTTTTGTAATAGAAATCTAAGAAATAACTTAGATTATTAAGCATAACATGTGACATAAACACTAAGAGAAAGTTACTAAGCACTAATTAATTCTACCATATATTTAGCTGTGCACCAAACCTGATGATCAAACACCAATTTCGGCCCTCCATCAGCAGCAGTGTCCTCACTGAGTAACATCCATGTGTTAGTGTCAATGTCATAACGATAAAAGTCACTTTTCAGAGATTTGCTGTTTCTCACAGAGGAATCCAAATAACGGCCCAATGTGTAGATTTGCCTTCGTTGAATGTCAATGCACATTTTATGACATGATCTGGCACTGGGACCATTCTATGGAGAGAAAAAAAAAGAACAAGAAATTAAAAGAATAACAAAATAAAATTAAATGCCTCTTTTTGTTGACTTTCATTACAAGCTTTGTTCAGAAACACATAGCAAGCCCAATACTAGGCTTAAATCTCTCAAGGAAAGCAAAAGAAGTAGTAGGAGAAAAAATCTTTCCATAGAAATGCTTAAAATCTGCCAGGAAAGATGAGATGAACTATTCTGTACCGTATGGCATTCTGTTCTTAACACTTATATGGCTTCTATTACATACTCCATTGCATTTTAGTCATTTGTGCACAGAATTTAATTCTCTATTATATGATGATCTACTTAAAGACACATTTAGTCCTTTAAAATATTTCTCATCAAAATTTCTCACCAGAATCTAGCACAGATAGGCATTCCAAGAATATCTAGAATCACTGAATTTCATAACTAATAGGACCCTTTATAAAATCTCTAGTTCAATTAAGCCCTTTTAAAGACAGGAACTAAAAGTCAAAAGATAAGAGGCATCCTCCTGAAAATGAGTACACTAGTGAGAGAAGCAGAATGAGAATCCAAGTCTTTGGCTTTTTCATTTACCCTTTATATTATATAAAAGTGACTTTCCTGACTGAATCAATAACACAATTAGGGGAATATAGGAAGAACAGTATATAACTAAAAAAAAAAAAAAAAAAAAAAAAAATCAAATTAGTTGAGATTATTTGTATCACAGGACTGAATAAAAGGTAAAAATTATTATAGTATAAACTAAAAGTAGAGTTCATGAAGCGAAAAAAAAAAAAAAAAACAACCTTCAAATGGGCAAGACTGAATTAGTTGAAAGATGGAAAAGAAACCAGAACTAATATTTGTTAAATATCTCCTAAATTCTGTCTATATTATTACTATGTGTGTGTGTATATATTTCATTTAATCTGTATAACAACTCTATAAGGAAATATCACCATTTCATAGAGTCTAAGTAATTTGTCCACAGTCACAAAACTAGAAAGTAAGATAGAGAATCTAAGCCCCAGGACAACCAAGGCAAAAACTATGTTTTTTCCACTATTCCAAACTGTTTTGGTTTTTTTTTCCAGAAGAGAAACAAAAGCAAAAATACATTTACTACAATGTGTATGGTTATGACTGAGATGAAGAATTGCTGCTGCAGAAACAAAAGAGTTGAAGTATAAGGCAGAAATAGGAAGTTTGGTGAATGTGACAGAGGAGACTAGATAAAATCTTATAAGCAATAAGTAAGTATTACAAGTTTCTAGAGCAGGAAATACAATAAAAAAGTGGTACTATATGAAGAGTAATCTAGCATTATTTAGATTACTTGAAGTAATAAAGGTATTCAGCATAAAGAACAGTTTGACATTAATGTTATCAACCCAGGTATTAAGGTGATTTAAAAATGCGCGTTAGCCTGGCCGATGTTGCTTAGTGGTTGAATGTCGACCTATGAACCAGGAGGTCACAGTTCAATTCCAGGTCAGGGCACATGCCCAGGTTGTGGGCTCGATCCCCAGTGTAGGGCATGCATCAATAATTCTCTCTTATCTATCTCTCTCTCCCTCTCCCTTCCTCTCTGAAATCAATAAAAATATACTTAAATAAATCAATCTGCATTTTAGTATTCATATTAATTATTATCCTAAAACTTATTTTTAAAGATTTTTATCAAGAAAAATCTTCAATAGATAAGATGAAAAGTTTTGAGACAGAATTTCCTGTATAATTAAATAATCTCAAAAACAAAGATGGGATAATATATAATAAATAAATAAATTCCATACTTCATAGAATGTGAAATTTGAAATTGTATTAGCAGAGTAAAAACTTCTTGCTTCATTTTAATTAGCAAGAGTGCTATTAAAGCCCTAGCTGGTTTGGCTCAGTAGATAGAGCATCAGCCTGCAGACTGAAGGGTCCCAGGGTCAATTCCAGCCAAGGGCACATGCCAGGGATGCAGGCTCAATTCCCAGTAGGGGCATGCAGGAGGCAGTCAGTCAATGATTCTCTCTTATCATTGATGTTTCTATCTCTCCCTTTCTCTCTGAAATCAATAAAAATATATATTTTTTAAAAAGAAGGTTATTAACCTAAGTTAAAAAAATAAAATAATAGGAATAAATAGAATAGGAAACAGACAAAACCAACAAACTTGGTTCTTTGAAAGATTAATAGAATTATAAACCATTCTAAGACTAATTTTTTAAAAAGGAAGAGAAAATACAAATTGCCAATATTATAAATGAAAGCAGAAATATTACTACAAATTCACTAAAAATTAAAAAGTAATAAAATCCTGTATATAAAAAAAGTAAAATCTGGCAATGTAGATAAAATAGACATAGTCCTTGAAAATTACTTACCAAAATTGACACAAGATAAAAGAGAAAATCTGAAATCATTATATCTACTGAAAAATTGCATTTATAATTTAAAATCTTCCTACAAAGAGCACTAGTCCTATGTATCTACACTGGTAAATTTTATCAAACACTTAAAGAAAAAAATAATATCAAATTTATACAGGAGAGAAACCAAGATGGCAGCATAGGTAAACACCTAAACTGCTGCCTCGCACAACAATGTCAAAACTACAACTAAAAGACAAAACAGACACCATCCAGAACCACAGGAAAGCTGGCTGAGTGGAAATTCTACAACTAGAAGAAAAGAGGAAAGCACACTGAGACTCAGAGGAGCTACAAAAGGCTGAGGTACGGAGACTCGCACACGGAGAGGACGGGCGGCTGTGTGCACAGGCGGCTGAGTGTGCGGCTGGCTTTCTAAAGCGGGAGGGAGAAGAAAACTCCCAACTGCCCTGAACTCCAGTCCTGGGTGAGACACTGGGAAACCAGACCCATTCAGGGGGAACCTGGACTGTCAGGAAAAAGAAAGCACATGGAGACTCGGGAGCTGCGGAAGGCAGAGGTCTGGAGGCGCGCACGTGCACAGAGAGGACTGACTGCTGAATACACAGGAGGCTGAGTGCGCAGCTGGCTTTCTAAAGAGGGAGGAAGACAGAAGTTCCCAACTGCGTTGAACTCCAGTTCCAGGCAAGTTTCTGGGAACCCTGACTCATTCGAGGAGAAACTGGACTGTCTGGCAGCGGGCAAAACTCGAGGGCAGCTTTCTCTCAGAGGTGCTTGCAGCGATTACCAAGGGACACTGAGACCCAGGGGCCTCATAGGGCAGGGCTGATGGGAAACCAAGGCTGACTGCTCTGCCCTGAGACTCTGCCCATCCAAGCTGAACACAGAGGCTTTTGCAATTTTGCAAGTCTTGTCTCATAAGAGTGTCTCCAGCACAGAAGTGTTCCCAGTGTAGACACAGCTGATCCTCACAGCCAATTGGCCTGGAGGTCAGTTCCTCCCAGTGATACCAACGACAATCAAGACTTAACTACAACAAGACTGAGCACACAGTCCACAAAGGGGTGCACCAAGAGTGTCCACCTCAGGTAACTGGGGAGGCTGAGATACTGTGCCCTAGAGGACACCTACCACACAAAGCTACTCTACCAAATCAGGGAAGCAGTGAAAATGCGGAGACAAAGAAACAGATCACAAATGAAAGAAATGGAGGAAAACAAATGACTGGATATAGAGTTCAAAACCAATTTCCTAGAAAAGGCTGATAAATTTAGCGAGACCGTCGAGGATATGAAAAAGGACCAACTAGAAATTAAACATACTCTGACTGAAATAAAATATAGTATACAGAGACCTAACAGCAGACTAGAGGACTGCAAGAATCAAGTCAAAGAGTTGAAATACAAAGAAGCAAAAAACACTCAGCTGGAAAAGCAAAAAGAAAAAAGAATCCAAAAATTTGAAGATAGTGTAAGGAGCCTCTGGGACAACCTCAAGCGTACCAACATCTGAATTATGGGGGTGCCAGAAGAGAGAGAGCAAGATACTGACAACCTATTTGAAGAAATAATGACAGAAAACTTCCCCCACCTGGTGAAAGAAATAGACTTACAAGTCCAGGAAGCGCACAGAACCCCAAACAAAAGGAATCCAAAGAGACCACACCAAGACACATCATAATTAAAATGCCAAGACCAAAAGACAAAGAGAGAATATTAAAAGCAGCAAGAGAAAAAGTTAATTACCTACAAGGGAGCACCCATATGACTGTCAGCTGATTTCTCAACAGAAACTATGCAGGCCAGATGGGAGTAGCAAGAAATATTCAAAGTGATGAATAGCAAGAACCTACAACCAAGATTACTCTACCCAGCAAAGCTATCATTCACAATGGAAGGTCAGATAAAGAGCTTCACAGATAAGGAAAAGCTAAAGGAGTTCATCACCACCAAACCAGGATTATATGAAATGCTGAAAGGTATTCTTTAAGAAGAGGAAGAAGTAGAAAAGGTAAAGATAAAAATTATGAACAACTAATACATGTCTATCAACAAGTGAATCTAAAAATCAAGTGAATAAAAAATCTGATGCATAGAATAAACTGGTGAATATAATAGAATCAGGGGCATAGAAAGGGAGTAGACTGACAATTTTTGGGGGGAAAGGGGTGTGGGAGGTGCGGGAAGAGATTGGACAAAAAGCATACACCTATGGATGAGTACAGTTGGGGGGGAGGTAAGGGCAGAGAGTGGGGTGGGAACCGGGTGGAGGGAAGCTATGGGGGGAAAAAAGAGGACAATTGTAATAATCTGAACAATAAAGATTCATTAAATTAAAAAAGTTTATACAAAATTTTTCAGAAAAGGAAAAATAACTTCCATTTTAAATCTGTACTGTATTCCATTCCTCATTTACTTTATGAGGACAATATAACACTGAAACCAAGTAACAATATTACAAAGGAGGAGGAGGAGAAATAATATACAGGCAGTTAGTACACAGAGACACAAAACTAATTTTTAACAAAATATTATCAAACAGAATGCAGCAAGATATAAAAAGGATATTGTATAACTAAAGGCTTTTTCTCAGGAATGCAAAGTTGTTTTTATATTTGAAAATCAATCAAATTAATTCATCACATTAACAGAATTAAAGGGAAAAACATGATTGTATCAGTACATATAGAAAAAGCATTTTTCCTCAGCATATATTCATGAGGAAAAACTCACAGCAAACTAGGAATAGAAACTTCCTTAATCTAATAAGGAATGTATAAAAATCCAGAATCTAATTTTCACTTAATGGTGAAATACAGATCCTGCTAGGATCTGAAACAAGATAAGGATATCTAGTCTCACCTCTTCTATTTAACATTATACTGGAAGTCCAAGTCGGTGCAATAAGGCATTCATTTAAAAAAATAAAATAGAAAGTTATGATAGAAAAAGAGAATGGAAAAAAAAGTAAAATGGTTCCTATTCATACATGACTATTTGATGAAAACAGCTAAAGAAATCAACAAAGAAACTATTAGAAGTGGATTTAGAAAAGTAACATATAGAAAGGCAATAGTTAAAAAGAAATTTACCTGTCTATATTAGCAGCTTGTTTGCTAATAAAAAAATTTTAAGTACCATTTAAAATAGCATAAAAATTCAAAATATACTGGGATCAATTGAATAAAAAATATCCAAGACCTATAACATGAAAATTCTAAGAGTGTTGAGAGGTATTAAAGAAGATCGAAATAAATGGAGATTTAACTATGTTCATGATTACAAGACTATTAATAAGACAATAATTCTCTCCAAATTGCTTTATAGATTCATTACATTCCCAATAATCCCAACAGTTTTAAAAATGGACAATATTCTAAAATTTATATGCAAATGTAAAGGACCTAGAAGAATCTGAATAATTTAAAAAAAGAATAAAGAGGTTCTACATTACCTGACCTTAAGGAGTCCCATATTGATATATGAACAGACCAAAAGATAATGGAGCAGAATAGAGTGTCCAAAAAGAGACATATACTTATATGACCAACTGATTTTGACAAAGATCAATGGGGAAGAAGATAGGGAGCAACAACAACTCTTAACATTTTTGGCAAGAATATAAAATGGTACAACCACTTTAGGAAAGCTTCATGGATGCTAACAGGATAAAAGTTTGATGAGTAACAGGATATTTTCAAAATCTCAAAATTTATTAATTATAAAATGGGAAAATCTGGAGGGCACCCTCCTTGACCAACTGATCAAAGCTAGTCTCAGACAAATCTATGGTAAAATACAATAAGGAAGACCCAATGTCATGTCATCTACATGGTATTCCTGCTAAAGATGCCTAACCTAAATGCAATCTTAAGGCAACAGACAAACCCAATTGAGGGACAGTCTACAAAGTAACTTCTTTGTATTCCAAAAATGTCAAAGTCAAGAAAAGGTTAAGGAACTATTCCAGACTGAAGGTGACTAAAGACACATGATGTTGAAATGCAATGCATGATCATGAACAGAGTCCTAGGTCAGGGATAGGGGTTGGGCTGACAGTGGGACACCTAAGAAGACATTACTAAGAAATTATTGGGATGATTATCTACCTCTGAATAGGGATTGTGGATTAAATTAAAGCAGTTGTTCTCAGTGCAGTCTGAAGTCTTCAAAATACTTCAGGGAGTCCACAAAATCAATGTTATTTTCATAACTAGAGACCTGGTGCACGAAATTCGTGCACGGAGGGGGGGGGTGTCCCCTCAGCCCAGCCTGCACCCTCTCCAATCCGGGACCCATCAGGAGATGTCCAACTGCCAGGGTTAGGCCTGATCCTGGGGATCGGGCCTAACCCTGGCAGTTGGATATCCCTTTCACAATCCTGGACTGCTGGCTCCTAATTGCTCACCTGCCTGCCTGCCTGGTCACCCCAAACTGCCCTGCCCCCACTGGCCTGATTGCCCCTCACTGCCTCTGTGTGCTGGCCTGATTGCCCCCAGTATTAACTTTTCATTTAATTAATATCACCTTATTACTCACTAAAGAGTAGTATATGATTTATGCCTTAAGGAATTCAGAGTCTCGGTAGGAACACAGGAATGCAAACCAATCATTACAATAACCCATTCAAGGAATATAAGGGCACATAAAAAAGAAGGAAAAAAAGCTACTAATTCTGCATGAAGAAGACATGGACACTACACAGAGGAAGCAGGGTGCATGGGAGGACAACCCTCTGTTAATTCCAAACAGGGAAAAAACTATTGCCAAAGGACACAGATGAGAAAATCGAGTAATTCCAGCAACTATAGATATGGCTAGCACACAAAGTCAGGAGATGAGGCTAGAAATGGTGAACAAATCCTGATGAGAAATTTGAAGTTTTTACTCTAAACAAACAAACAAAAAAAACCACAAACAAAAGCCAGGTAGATAAATTGCTTTATCATTCTGATTACTGTTGTTGTTATTCCAATTTCCTTGTATCTATACCCTTTGATAGTACCCCTCACCATACAGTGACACCGGACTTGGTCACATAACTTTCTTTGGCCAATGGGACAATAGTAAATTTGGTGGCATACTCATGTCCACCTCATTCCTCTTGCAGCCCTACCCCAGACATGAGAACAAGTCCCCAGCTAGCCAACAGGAAGGTAAGCAACCACTTAGAACAGAGCCAAATTTTCCCCTGACAGCCAGCTGAGTCCCAACACATTAGTGAGCCCAGCCAAAACCAAAACAATGACCCAGCCAATCTGTAAACTTTTGAGTAAAACAATGCTTATTATTATTTGCCACTGAAGTTTTGTTAAGTTCAAAATGAAATAGAATACAATAGATAACTGAAATGGATTGAAGCTAACCATGGGGTTTGAGCAGGTGTCACATGACCCAATATGCTTTCTAAAAGCTGTGCTAATAAATGGAAAATAGATCTGGAGTCAACAACAGAGGTAAAAATTTTAAGAAAGAAACTATAGTTGGAATTAATGCCAAGAAGACAGGAAAAGACATGTGAAATGTCATACTGGGTGTCAGAAGTGCTGGAACTTAGGCATTAATTAGATGCACTCTATGAATAAGAAGGAGATTTTCTGGATAAATTCTAGATTAATTGCAAGAGTAATTACAAATGCAATCAACCTACATTTAAAATAGTTGAAGATAAAAATCTTAGAAGAAACCATAAGAAGGAAAATCCCAGACATCTCTCGAAGCAGTATGTTTACCAATACATCTCCTAGGGCAACAGAAACTAAGGAGAAAATAAACAAATGGGACTCCATCAAAAAAAAAAAAAATCTTCTGCAAAGCAAAAGAAGCTATCAACAAAATGAAAAGGGAGTCCACTGCACAGGAGAACATATTTGCCAATGATACATTTGATATGGGGTAATTTCCAAAATATATAAGGAACTCATACAACTAAAGAAAAGGAAGACAAACAACCTAATTAAAAAATGGGTAAAGGACCTAAATAGACACTTCTCCAAAGTGGACATACAGCAAGCCAAGAGACATATGGAAAAATGCTCACAGTAACTAATAATCTGAGAGATATAAATTAAAACAGCAATGAGGTATCCACCTAACACTTGTCAGAATGGCTATCATCAACAAACCAACAAATGACAAGTGCTGGTGAGGATGTGGAGAAAAGGGAACCCTAATATACTGCTTGTGGGAATGCAGACTGGTGCAACCACTGTGGGAGAGTATGGAGTTTCCTCAAAATATTAAAAATGGAACTCCCATTTGACCCAGTGATCTCACTTCTGGGAATATATCCTAAAAAACGTAAAACACCAATCAGAAAGAATATATGCACCCCTATGTTCATAGCAGCGCAATTTATAATACCTAAGACCTAGAAATAGCCCAAGTGCCCATCAGTAGACGAGTGGATAATAAAGCTGTTGTACATTTCACTATGGAATACTATGCAGCTGTAAAAAAGAAAGCTCTCTTACCCTTTAAGGCAGCATGGAGTGACCGGGAGAATATTACGCTAAGTGAAATAAGCCAGTCAGAGAAAGATAAGTATCACATGATCTCACTCATATGTGGAATCTAATGAACAAAATAAAGTGAGGAACAAAACAGATCCAGAGACTTCGAAACATAGAACAGACTGATGAATCTCAGAAGGAAGTGGGGTGGGAGGGGAGAGATTAACCAGAGAATTTATATGTGTATACTAGAGGCCCAGTGCATGAAATTCATTCAAGGGTAGGATCCCTAGGCCTGAATGGTGATCAGGGCCGATCTGCAGGGCGATGGGGGGAAGGGGGAGGTGGGTGGGGGAGGGGGAAAAACTGCTGGCACCTGCTTTGGTCAGCCTGGCGCTGCCCACTCACTGGCCCCACCACCCACCACCACAGGTCACCTCCCTCTGTGGGGTGACCGGCGGGGCAACTGGGGGGCCCCCACTTGCACCCACCTTGACTGACCTGGGGCCTGTGGGCAGCTCCTGGGTTGAGCATCTGACCCAGGTGGTCAGTACGTGTCATAGTGACCAGCTGTTCCAATGTTCAGTTGATTGGCATATTAGATTTTATTATATAGGATATTCATAGCCCATGGTCACAGACAATAGTGTGGTAAAGGCCTGGGAGGGGCAGGTGTGGAGTGGAGGGGGTTAGTGGAGGGGGGGAACATCTGTAATACTTTCAACAATAAAGATAAATTTAAAATAATAAAATAGTTGAAGAAAGTTAGGTATTTTTTTAGGTGTCTTTATTTTTGTTGAGGATAGAAATATCATTTCAGAAAATGGCACTTTAATATTAAAAAACAAAGGCCATTTTTACATACTCTTAATAATAAATAGAAATCAGAATTTTAAAATACCTTTGGAAAGATTAGAATGATCAATTAAATTATTAACCCAGGGAACACATGAGTATGCAAGAATCCAGTGTCCTGGGATTAAAGACACAGCATCAGATCTTTTTTGAAATGGCCTCCCTAGATGAAAATCAGTGGGTTTTAAATTAGGTCTTTTTCTCCCACTTTTCACTTGCAGCTCCTACTGTTTTGTTACAGTTTATTTCTAACCTTGTAATCTGAAACATCTTAGACATAGGATACAATAAAACGTTCTATAAAGATTTGGGCCCAGCAAGGCTGACTCAGTGGTTGAGCATTGATCCATGATCCAAGTGGTCACCAGATAAGATTTCTGGTCAGGCACATGCCTAGGTTGTGGGCTCAATCCCCAGTAGGGGGCATGAAGAAGGTAGCAGATGGATGTTTCTCTTTCATCGATGCCTCTATCTCTCTATCCCTCTCTTTTTCTCTCTCTCAAAAGTAAATAAAAACATTAAAAAAAAAAGATTTTGGGGGAAAAAACCTGAATTAATTTTTACTTTATACCAGTGTATAATTATGTACTTACTTAATTCAAAGCCATAAATCAAGCCATCTTATTCACTACCAAAATGCTTGATGGATACATGTATCAAGAGGCACAAATATATACATACAACTTTAGGTAAAAATAAAATGTTTCATTCGTAAAACTGGTATGTTGTTAAATAGTAAGGGGCCAAAATAGTGAGATAGTGAAGACATCCAAAGCACAATTTTCCAGAAGAACTCAAAATAAGATGAATGCTTGAAATAAGAGCAGAGGTGACAGGAACATAAAAAAAATATATAGTTACATAGTTATATTCCCAGGAAAGTAGTAAAAACCAAATGATTTATATATATAAAAGCCTAAGCGACCAAACGACTGGTCGCTATGATGTGCAATGACCACCAGGGGGCAGACGCCCAACACAGGAGCTAACCCCTGGTGGTCAGTGCATTCCCACTGCCAACCTCCAGTGGCTGGCCAACCTCCCATGGTCCCGCCCCCTGGCTGGCCAACCTCTTGCAGTCTCTCCCCGCAGCCGGCCAGCTCTGATCGGGGCCAGCCAGGCAATGTCCCGTGGTCCCTATTCCCAAGGCTGGGCAAGACGACCCTGACTGCCGGCCATGCCAAGGGACCCCATTCGTGCATGAACTCATGCACCGTGCCTCTAGTATCAGATAACCACTGCTATTTAATTCTGTAAAATAGATTTGTTCGTGTACAAGTAATTGAAGAACCATGTATAGAAGCTGGAATGTAAAAGTACTTAAGCCAAACTTGTTCACCACAAATTCTTCTGCTATCACTGCTGATAGATATTAGAATGGAAATTATCCAGAAAAAAGAAGTATATACCCACACCCCTACTGCAATACCAATGGATGAAAAGTGTGAGAACTTGCCTCTTTCTCAGTGTCTCTAGATATGCATGTCCACTGGTTCTCCTTCACACTGTACGCCCAGAAGTCAGCAAGATCTTGTGTTCCATCCCAGCCACCAAACAAATAAACGGTCTCTATGAAAATTAGAAAAATATGTGTAAAAAGATAAACTTAAGGACAAAATGTAAGTCTAGGCATCCAGACCTAGCCAGTTGTCTCTAAAACCATTTTAAAAGGTACATCTAAATAAACTTAAAAATTTTAAACTGGTAGCATCCCCAAAATATTTCTAGACAAGTATTTCCTAAACATGAGTGGAAAGGCTGCTGTAGAACCACTATTTTGAGAGATTTATAAAAATACAGACAATGAGGAGGAATTCCCGAAGATTCTGCTTCCATAGGTATTTAGTAGGTAAAAAAGAATCTGTATTTTTAAAGTATCCAGGTTGAATCTGATATTCAGCCAGTATAGGAGTTTCTGTGTTAGGCCACGAAAAATTTACATTTACCATCTTCTTAATAATGCAGCTTCAGACTGCAAAGAGAAAAAAGAGAAAGAAAAAAAAAATACCAAAGAAATACATAACGTAAAATACATAAGGACATCTAGCTATTTCTGGAAAAAAATCACATTATAACTGTTTTCTCTCTAATGCAACACCAAAAACAATAATTAGCTGTAAGTTAGAGTTAGATATCTTAAGAATAAAGTGATGCATATGGCCTCGGTATTCCCATGGGAAATTTTTCCATATATACTGTGGTAACTTTTACTCCTTATAAGTCAACCCTTCAGTCATTTGTAGGTATCTTGAGAATTTGTTATCTTCTAATTCTGAAATATCTACTATATCCATAGACCTTATCCCTGTGAGAAAACTGATTTCTTGCTCAGTAAAAAGTGAAAATCTTTACACATAACAATGTGTATCATCCCATTCTTCTTTGTACAATAAAAGTGTCTTTTCTTCACATACTTCCCCCCTTTGTAAATAAATGTCTTATGTCTACCGGTTATACAATCCCAACAATTATTTTTTATAAATTTAATTAGACATCACAGGAAAACTATAAAGCCATCTACTTTCTAACTAACATGCCCTAGTCCCGTGGTCGGCAAACTGCGGCTCTTTGGCCCCTTGAGTGTGGCTCTTCCACAAAATACCATGGCCTGGGCGAGTCTATTTTGAAGAAGTGGCGTTAGAAGTTTAAGTTTAAAAAAATTTGGCTCTCAAAAGAAATTTCAATCTTTGTACTGTTGATATTTGGCTCTGTTGACTAATGAGTTTGCCGACCACTGCCCTAGTCCTATATATGAAGAAACTGTCATCTAAGTTATGCCCCACCATAAAGGTTTATAATTCAAAGTACACTAGGAAATACTGTCATACCCTTTAGAAGTGTCTTGCCATTCAGAGTTGGGCTGTCTTCTAAGAGGTTTTTGCAATTTTGTCATATAATTTCAAACTCTAAGTGAACTTTTTAAGTGAAACATCCCATTCTATGCCCCAAGAATCCTGGGAAATCAAACAATACTTCTGGATAAGAAAAGACCACTGGAACAGGACTGGGTTCTAGTGCTAACTCAGTGACAGGTCATTTAACCGCATTGGTTGTTAGTTTTCTTATTTACAAAACTCCCAGTGTTGTGAAGTTCTTCAGATACAAGTTTATGAAAACATTCTGAAAGCTGTCAAGAATGAACAGCATTTCTAGCTTTAAAACACACAGAAATAAAAAATACTTGCGTCTGATTCCATGTCTAACTCAGTACCTAGAACACTTTGGCTCTGTACAAATGTGAACTACTGTATCAGAACTACAAAACAATCCACTCTCATTAGTTAAGTAACAGCCTGTTTCTGAAATGGCACACAGTACTTCCCAGATACATAGAATTTTACAGGAAAAAAATTAAAGAATTTTCATCTGGCTTAAATATTATTTGCCAAGGCCTCACTATAAAGGCAGTTAACACCCTGTTAAACTCTGAAGCCTAGAGATGGTGGGGGTATTTAACTAAAATAGCAATAGCAATTGACCTTTTGTTTTATAGTGTTTCTGGGCAACCTCTGGATAAGGTTATCCTGGTTCATTAACTTTAATAACCCTTCCTCTTGGACTCTGGGTTCTCAATGTTCTTTCTGAAAGCAGGTCTCTTTGTACGCATAAATTCTCACAGCAAAGAAAACCCACATTTCCACAACAGCCTCATTGATAGCTGAGGAAAATAAAATCTGGCACAGAGCAAGCATCCCAATGGAATTAATCCAAGATGTCATTCTTGTCCATGACTACTTTGTGGTCCCAGTTGAAGTTTAATAGTAAAATTGAATAAATCAGAGAGAAACAGCACCTTTTGACATACCTGAATGAAATGTATAACAAAATTTTAATTAAATCATCTAATTATTTAATTCAAACCATTCAGAGATGAGATATTATCTAGAAACAAATGGCAGCAAAAGTATTATTTGATGGATAAATAATGTAAGGAACTTTTAAAGAGTATAGAAATAATTGGAGAGAACTGTAGTGAGAAGATAAGAAAGTAGAAAAAAACATTATTTGCAACAGGATAGTAGTTTGGTTGACTGAATGTCCATTCTCAAGCTTAAAGATTATATAACAATTCATGTACATCATTCATGTACATCCCTGGGACAGTTTAATCCTCCTCCAGCAGCAGCCCTCTCTTTTTATTTTTTCTTAAAGGAGAACAGGCTATAGAAGTTATCCATTTCTCCCAGCACTCAGAGGCATGTATGGTCAATATTTTTTGAATACTAATCTGAATTGGCAAGGCACATTAGAGAATAATTTAAAAAAAAAAAAAAAAAGACAAGGGAAGGAACTAAGATGGCGGTTTAGGTAAATACCTGTACTCTCCGCCTACCACAACCACATCAAAATTATAACTAAAATACAGAACCATCATTCAGAACCACCTGAAATCCAGCTGAATGGAAGTCCTACAATTAGAGGAGCAAAGAAGAAAGCACATTGAGACTGGTAGCAGGAGCGGAGGCATAGACTGAGCTGGTCCAACGCTCACATGCTGCATTTTTTTAATCGGGAGGGATATCTCCAAGGAAGCAGGGGTCCCAGCCACATACCAGACCCCCAGCCCAGCGTTTCAGAGGTGGGAAGAGAAGTCCCTATAACTTCAGGCTGTAAAAACCAGCAGGGATTGTGGTTGAGTGACATGGAGGTTGCTGGAGACCCAGTTTTCCTCTTAAAGGGCCCACGTAAAAACTTAGATGGTCTCGCTTTCTCTGAGCTCCAGTACAGGGCAGCAGCTTTGGGGGAATCCAGGGACATATGGGGAGGAATTGGCATAGGAACAGGAACTTGAGTGCAGCTTTCTCCTACAGGGGTGCTCCTAAGGGTCATGTTCCTGTGGGACCTCCCCCCATCGCAGAACTGACTGGCAGTCATAGCTGAGTTTCCATCAGCTTGGCCCACAGTTCTCTCCACCCTGTTGATTCCCTGAGACCCCACCCAATCCAATTTGCAGCCCCATCCAAGTTGTTTGCAATTGCTTTTCCATATGTGGTCTGTCCTGGCTCAGGCTTAAGACATTGTTAAAAACTCTTAAACAAGCAGCAGCTGGCATCACCATGCCCCAAACCAATTAATAAAAAGTCCAAGACCCAGCCCTAACACCAGAACGCCTTGCTTCATTGCTGGGCCTCACCCAGGCACTTCTTAGCCCATACAAGTCGTAGCCATCTGCAGATCTCACTGTAGCTCCTGCCAGTGGCCCTAGGCAGTGCCTGACTTTGCACCTCCAGGGAGGTCTCAGAGCCAGTGGACCCGATGGACAGCTTCTGACCATACCATATTACAACTCTATGCATCCACAAGGAACACGCTCCAGGGGCAGACTCAGTGAGCACCAAAGCCCCAATGAAGCAAGTCCTGCTCCACAGGTGTGTCTCCTGCACAGCAGCTCTTTCACTGTAGACACAGCTGGTCCTCACAACCAACTCCTCCCAGTGACGCTAATGGCAATCAAGGCTCAACTAAAACAAGACTGTACACACAACCCACACAGGGGCACACCTAGTGTCCTCAGCTCAGGTTACTTGGGAGACTGAGCCACCTGGCCCTACAGGACCCCTAATACAAAGGCCACTCTACCAATTCCAGGAGGCATAACAGCTCTACCTAATACACAGAAATAAGCACAGGGAAACAGCCAAAATGCAGAGACAAAGAAACATGTTACAAATGAAAGCAGGAAAATTCTGGATATAGAGTTCAAAACAATGGTTATACGTTTACTCAAGGATCTTAATGAGAGCTTCAAGGGTCTTAATGAGAACTTCAAGGGACTTAATGAGAGCATCAAGGGACTTAGTGAGACTTTCGAGGATCTTAGTGAGAATGTTAACATGAAAAAGGACTAGTCAGAAATTAAGCATACACTAACTGAAATAAATAATAATTTACAGGGAATCAACAGTAGAATAGAGGATTCCAAGAATTAAGTCAACGATTTGGAATATGAGGAAGAACAAAATGAAATAAAAAATAACTCAAAAATATGAAGATAGTAAGGAGCCTCTGGGACAACTTCAAGCATAGCAACATTCACATTATGAGGATGCCAGGAGGAGAAGAGAGAAAACAAGACATTGAAAAGCTATTTAAAGAAATGATGACAGAAAACTTCCCCTACCTGATGAAAGAAATAGACCAGGAAGCCCAGAGAGTCCCAAACAAGAGGAACCCAAAGAGGCCCATGCATCATAATTAAAATGCCAAGGATTAAAGACAAAGAGAGAACTTTAAAAGCAGCAAGAGAAAAGCAGCTAGTTACCTACAAGGGAGTGCCCATACAACTGTCAGGTGATTTCTCAACAGAAACGTTCCAGGCCAGAAGGGAGTGGCAAGAAATATTCAAATAAATGAAAAACAAAGACCTACAACCAAGATTACACCACCCAGCAAAGCTATCATTTAGAATTGAAGCATACAGGGAATAGGCAGTAGAATAGAGAATTCCAAGAATTAAATCAATGATAAAGTGCTTCCCAAAAGAGAAAAAATAAAGGAGTTTATCACCACCAAATCAGTATTATAGGAGATGTTAAAGGGTCTTCTTTAAGAAGAAAATAATAAATAAAACATATTAATAAAAGAGCAATAAATGCATATCTATCACCAGTTGAATCTAAAAAACAAAACAAACAAACACTGTAATAGACAAAATAAACTAATGAATAAAATAGAATCAGAAGCATGGAAACATGAAACAGACTAATGAATCCCAGAGGGAAGGAGGCAGGGGTGGGGGAGAGAGGCAAGAAGAGATTAACTAAAGATCTTATATGCATATACATATTACCTATGGATGCAGAAAATAGGGTGATGAAGGCCTGAGATGGGATGGGAACCAGGTGGAGAGGAGCAATGGGGGGAAAAAGAGGGACATCTGTAATACTATCAGCAATAAAGATTTAAAAAAAAAAAAAGAGTCCATATCCTCAAGGAGCTTACACTCAAATCAACAATATAAAACAAGTATATAGCCCTGCCTGGTGTGGTTCAATTGACTGAGCATCATCCAATGCACTGAAAGGTTGCCAGTTCAATTCCTGGTCAGGGTGCATACCCAGGTTGCTCGTTCAATCCTCAGTTGAGGCTAGTATGGGAAGCAACCAATCAATGTTTCTCTCTCACATCAATGTTTATCTCGTTCCCTCTCCCTCTCCCTTTCTCTCACTCTAAAAAAAAAAATAAAAACATATTTTTAAAACAAGTACACAAATCACCATGATTGCAGGGTAGATAAGTGTCATCAGAAAGGTTTCATGGTAACAGTGGTATTTGCATCACAAGGTGGCTTTGTTGACAGAATGAGGGACAAAAGAGAGGACATTTCAGCAGGGTAAAAAAAAAAAGGTAAAGACAGAAAAACACAAAAAGTGTTTTAAAAGACATGGACCAGGGGTCCTCAAACTACGGCCCACGGGCCACATGTGGCCCGCCGAGGACATTTATCCGGCCCGCTGGGTGCCGCTGCCTGTCCTACTTAGCAGTCGACTCGTCCCGGGCCCGCAGTGCGCACAGGAATTTGTTCATAGTTTTTTTTTTTAAACTATAGTCCAGCCCTCCAACGGTATGAGGGACAGTGAACTGGCCCCCTGTTTAAAAAGTTTGAGGACCCCTGATCATGGACTCTTAAGTCAGACAGGTCTCCAACAGAATTGTAGCTCTACCACCACAGCTGTGTGATCCCCATCAAGTTCCTTAACCACTGGTTTCCTCATCTCTAAAATGGCACCCAGTCCCTACCTCACAAAGCAACTGTGAGACTTAATTAATGCATGCAAAGTGGTAAAAACTGTGTAACGAATAAATGCACTGTTCAATTTAAAAGAAGAACACAGAAGGTAATGAGGGTAAAAGACAGGCAGTGGCCAGAACATGGAATGGAAGAGTTTAAATGAAAATATAGAAACTAAGAACTTGACACCACATACTTTGGAGTAGCTACAGAAGATTTTAGGCAGACTTAGCATGGTCAGATCGCAACTTGCAGCATATGGGACTGACTGAAAATGAGGAGCCAATAAAAGAAAGGAATTGGAATTAAATTGACCAATAATAGCGTATGTTCAAAATTTTAAACCAATTTTTTTTTTATTTTAAGAGCCTGAATGCAATTATCTATCCTATTCTGGTTTTTAATGGTAAAACTGACTGTGCTGATTGCATCTCCACAAGATGGCACACTATTTTTGTAGTTAAATTCATTTTCCAGTTTGAAACAGTATAGAATACATACGCTATCGCACTAACACAGCATGAGCCCAATCTTAGATAAAATTCTTGTGTCAAAGAGAAGTAGGAGAAGTGTTAACAGGCTAGTGAAGGAGGTTATCTTAATTCTTAGTTTAATATAGACACCGAGAGGGGAAAAAATGAAGTGGAAAATGCAATTTTAAGAAATACAAATTTATATTCAAGATAAAAATTAAACATTGTCAGAATATTTAGTTTAAAAGTTTAATCCTTCTAAAAATGCAATTAGGAAGACCTTAAATGGACATGAGAAAATTTGAAGAGAGCAATAAAAAAGAAGGGGAAAGATGTTTTATAAGCTTCAGCCATTTCCTTGAACTCTCAGGATCCAGCAGATTATCAACTGGATTCATCCACCTCCCTTTTAAAAAAAGAAAGTTATGATTTAAAACCTATCTAGATAACACTGATCTTTTTAGCGAATTCAACAGTTATTTTCCCAGCTAAAAGGTTGTATTTTCTGCCTATGACAATATACATTGTATTCTTAATTAAGGCTATATTTCAGAACTCCTTTGTGAAATCTGGCCACTCAATGTATTTGTATCTCAAATGGGTACCGAAAGTATTCTAGACTTTTGCTGGAGATCAACCACCTATTTGCCCTGAGCTTTCTATCAGCCAGTGCAAAGGGGAAAACTGGTCAGGTGCACAATTTCTAGTATCTTCAATATCAAATAAATGAGGTACTCAAGAGAAGTACACTCAGTGACCAGATTATTATGCATTTAGAGATCATAATAATCTGGCCACTCAGTGTGTGTGTGTGTGTGTGTGTGTGTGTGTGTGTGTGTGTGTGTATATATATATATAGCTACAGATCTATAGCCATCTGAATATATTTGTAATTCACAACAAAAACCCATGTTCACCTACTTCCTTCAAAGGTTTAAGGAACATTAGGAAAATCAATTATATGGCACTGTGTGTAAAAAAAAAAAAAAAGGAACTTGCATAGAATTCATATAAAATAGTCAAAGGTACAGCTTTCCATAGAAAGGCTCTTCCAAGTGACAAGCATCACCCCCTCAAACCTCTTTTGTAGATATCAAATACTGGGGTTTTGCCTGGCTCTTACTATCTATTCTGATTGACAGAGGGAAAAAGGCAGGCATTACAGGTTCTCAAAATTTAGTGCAAGTTACATAACAAAGAACTTCCTGGTAGAATGAACAGTTAAATTTTCATCTGAACAGACTTGAACCCTGAAACAAAATAGACATGCCTTTTCTCTCTTTTTATTCACCTAATTTCCTCAGAGTGGAAACCCAATTCAGAGTGGAAACATCTAATAAGTAGAGAGGTACCAGGTACAGAGATTATAATAAATGAAACTGACATATACATCCAGTAGTACAAAATACCAGATTCCTTCTCTACCATGGTATAAATGATAGAATTCACTTAGGAAGGTTTGAAAATTAAATAGTAACATTTATGTCATCATGTACTTTTTTATTTTTTAATTTTTTTCTTCATCATCATGTACCTTTAAAAATGGTAACTCTATTATTAGAGCTGCAGCAAAATGGAAAAAACTATAGACTAAAAAAGAAATAAAATTTATATTATTAAGTATTTCATATTTAAGAAAACAACATATATGAAACACTACGAAGCCACTTTAAAAAGATTACGAAGTTTTACTCTAGTGAAGTTGTTCTTAATTTTTTGAGTCAAAAGTCCCTTTGATTATCAGAATTCATGGATTCTCTTCCTAGAAAAATGTACATACAAACAAAATTTTGTTATAACTTCAACAGATTAAGAGCCTTCATTCTGGAAACCTTCGGAATGCATACTTAAATTAATAACTGGGCTTCTCTACACTCTATTTTACTCTTTAGGTACCAACTTCATAAAAATGAAACTTCCAGGTTCTTCAAACTCTACTTGGAAAAATCATTCTTCATTACTAACCCTACCTACAAATTATCAACAAAATTACTAAATGGGGTTTAATATTTTTTTTCTAAAAATCTTAAAAGTATATGGCTTCCCTTACTTTCTAAAATTAAGACAACATATATAATAGAGGCCCAGTGCATGAAATTTGTGCACTGGAGGGGGGGGGGGGGAGTCCCCCAGCCTGGCCTATGCCCTCTCACAGTGCGGGAGCCCCGCGATCGATTGCACCAAAGAGGTAGGCCAGAGCCGCGAGACCCACCTCCACACCGCGTGGAGCCGCGGGACCCCCAGCCTCGCCATGGAATTGCAACACCTGCCTCTGCGCCATGCACACAGCGTTAAGCTCCTGACTACCTGCATGCATCCGCTGCACATGCAGCCTCCTGGTGATTGCTCATTACAGCGTGAGGGCGTCACGACCACAAAGGCTTTTATATTAATTGGATGAGACAAATATACCAAAATAATACTGGGTAAATTATTCTCCCTCCCCCCAAACACGGCTTTTCAAGTTATTTTAAGTCGTTTTTCAAATTTTTTAATTATTTAAAAATATCTCCACTGTGAGATTCTGTCAAAAACCACAATATAAACTGCATATTAATATGCTGCATATAAATTACATAAACAATACATACTTCACATATAAAGTACATTATTTCTTATCATTTCAGTATAACTTAATTTATTATTCCTATTTTTATCAAAATTATTATAACTCATTCAAGATCAAACAAATAGTCAGTGGTAAAGTCCTATGTCAAACACACACACACACACACACACACACACACACACACACACACACACGCGCGCGCGCGCGCGCGTCTTTCCTACAAACTCAATCCCCAAACACTATATTTGGTTGTTATATAAGTAAGACTGGAATAGAAAAGGTTCTTTTAAATATTTACAAAAAAATACGATCATTTTGAAGATGATTAAGATCAACCTGATTAAGCCTTGACCGATTTGGCTCAGTGGACAGAGAGTCAGCCTGCGGACCGAAGGGTGCCTGGTTCGAGTCAAGAACATGTACCTCGGTTGCAGGCTCAATCCCTGGCCCTGGTGCGGGAGACAACCAATCGATGTCTTTCTCTCACATTGATATTTCTCTGTGTGTCTTTCCCCCACCCTTTCTCTCCCTAAAAATCACTGGAAAATATCCTCAGGTGAGGATTAACAAAAAAACAAAAAAGAAAACACTGAAATACTAATAGGATACAGAATGGTGACAGAAAGGAATATAAACAGTTATGGTTAGTTGAAGGAAAAGACTGGGAATGCCAAGATATAAAAGTTACTAGATTTTTCAATAGTATTATTATTATATTTTTAAAAAATTTTTTTCTTGATCATAACAGACTCCTGGATTACCCAGACTCAGAACCAGACACCTGTTTAAACTTAACCTAAACCGTAATTGCAGTCTTGTGAAAGTTCAAAAATCTTTCTCTGACTTGTCCTAGGGCAGTGGTTGGCAAACTGCGGCTCACGAGCCGCGGTTTGCCGCTCTGTTGACTAATGAGTTTGCCGACCACTGGGATAGGGGCTTAATCACAAGGAACAAAAACAGCCTGTAATTATTGGAATCGAGAGTCTAGGTCAGTGGTCGGCAAACTCATTAGTTAACAGAGCAGCAAGCCGTGGCTCGCGCGCCACATGTGGCTCGTGAGCTGCAGTTTGTCGACCATTGTCCTAGGGCATCTTTCCTTACATTTCTCTCTGCTTCCAGACAACTGAATTCTCAGAAACTGCACTCCTGCCCCACCTCACGCTAGACCCCAAACCTAATTGCACCACCAGTTCTTCCACCCTAATCCACCAAACACACAACACACACACATACCTTCCCAACTCAATTTTATTAGAGAAAACTTACAAGATTTTGGTGACAGAAGACTCATGTCACAAAGTGTGCATTCTGCCATTTGCTGGCTCCACTACCATTTATCTCTATGTTTTTCCTTGTCCCCTTTCTCTGGTCTTAAAAGTTCTCATTGTACTGCAAAGAATAGTTTCTTCTATAATCAGTTCTCCTAGGCATTTTAGGTTGTACTCCATACACCTTTCCAAATAATAATTCCTTTCTAAAAGGAATGCTGGTGAATAAAATTTTCTGCAACTGCATTTTAAAATAGAAAATTTTAAACTACTAGGTAACTGCCACCCAGACATAACAAAGGCATTATAAATTCCACTATATTTTCAAAAGAGTTTGAAAAAAATATATACTGGAGACAATCTAAACACAAATTTTCATCAAGTATTTAATTGTTCTAGAGTTAAAACCATTTGTACATAAATCTGATTCTTTAAGAAATAAGCATACGTACATTTCCTAGACACTTGGGTAGAAAAAAAGATGCCTAGATGCCTAAGATTCTAAAACTGAGTCAAACCTATTTCTGTGGGAGGAAGAAGAAGGACCAAGATCAGGAAAACAAATCGCTAGGCCTTGAAATGAATCTTTTCCAAAGAGACCTAATAATACTGCTAAACAAGTTCACAGGTTACTATGTGAATTTAGCAGTAAATTTTAAATAAAACATATTTTCTCTTGTTATTTACAAAATATTTGTGAATATACATTAATGCCTAGATTATCTGCATTGAAATAATTTTTACTCTTAATTATTTTATGTCAACAAAAATAACTTATTTATTCCTAAAGTACTATGAATGAATGAATATTAGCACTCTATGTAGTAAAGAATTTTAAAATCCGATAATAAAGTCAAATTAAACTAAAATTTTGGCATTTGCTTTTCAAGATGGTAATTTGAAACCTATTATACTTTTAGCATTAACCTCTAAATAAAATGGTATTTAAGCTGTCCTTGCCTATAGTAACCTAAGAAAAGTTTTCCATACTGAATTATAGAAAATTTAAAAGGCAGCAAAAAAGAATCAAGTAAATGATTCAGAGGCTTGTGAACAGTGTTTAGCAATTAATGGATCCAACAACACTTAATTAGTCCAACAAGACTAATTTGATAGTCTCTCCCTCTAAAATATATCTTGTGTCGTCCCCTTCATTACTATAATTCCCATAGTATGCATTAAAATATAAATGCACTGAAAATCCAGAAATATATCAAAGTTTCCAATGAAAATCAAATACAAATCCCCCCCCCCCCCCGCCCACACACACACAGCTATAAAGGGCTACACATTACGTTTCTTTTAGGTTATTTAATTTCATTTGTTCAGCAGCCTCTCCTCTCATGGGTCACTACCTAGTTTAGATTATGCCTATGGCTAATGCCTATTTTCTTTGCTACTTGGTTATGGGCATTAACATTTAACCTTTGGAATGAATGGAAAGTAAATTCATGTTTACCTGATATTTAAAAATGCATAAATTTATTTTAAAATTTGCTTTCCTTTGCAAGTATCCCTTACCTGTTTGAACATCAATAACCATCTGATGGCCCCCTCTCATTCCTGGTCGGTTATCTTCTCCATCACCTGAAGTAGAAATAATATTTTCTTTTAAAGGAAAAAACACAGAACCGCAAACCCAAAGTAACTTTATTCATAAGCTTGTAATGACTAGTGAAAATAACACACACTTATTAACAGTAAGTAAAAAGACTCAAAAAATATGACACATAGCTATCCTATATAATAAAAGGCTAATTTGCAAATAGACAGAATGGTGAAACAACCGAACAACTGGTTGCTATGACGTGCACTGACCACTAAGGGGCATGCAGGGAACATGGTGGGTATTGGCACAGCAGGATGGTAGCGCAGGTAAGTAGGGGCGCCAGAGTAAGGCGGGGTGCTGATTGCTGTCATCAGGGCAAGCCTCTGGTGGTTACTGAAAATTCTTTGCTCCCATGCGCCACAGTCCTGCCCAGTGCTTGCACCTGCTGCCGGAGCCAGCCCTGATTGCACCCGTTGCCAGCACCAGAGCAGCTGCTCACACCTGCTGCTGGTGCCCAGCGCCCATCCTGATCGCTTGGTGCTGTCAGCAGGTGCAAGCAGCAGCTGCTGGCCTTATCGCCCCTGAGGGCTTCCCCACCTCGCCCTGTTCCTGAGGGGAGATTGGGGCAGCAGCTGCCACTCACACCCACTACTGGTGCCGGCCTCAATAGCTCCATGCTGTCAACGGGTGCGAATGGGGCCAGTGCAGGGAGCAGGGCTGCAGGCAGACAGGGGTCCGGAGGCCATGGCAGGAGGGGCCGGGTGGGGGTGAGGAGGATGGGCCAAGACCCACCCCTGTGCCCACTGTAGCCTTGTGGCCCACAGTTCCTTTCAAGATGCACGAATTCGTGCACTGGGCCCCTAGTGTTTATAATAATTATCTTGCTCTTTTTTCCAATTGCTTTCTGGCTATTATTGCAATTGGTAGCTATTTTCAATGTATTTATGACCAATGTCATAAATCATCAATAATATAGGATATTCCACAAAAACCTCAGACAAGAAAACTCTAAACTACTGAAGTGACAAAATGAGGTGGTAAACAATTACAGAATTAGATATCAGGTCTACAATCCAGGCACAACTTATAAGTAGAATGCACAGTTTTAAAGTTCACAAAACTAGCTACTGAAAATTAAGATTTTATCAAGTTTTATACCCTTGATAATTTTCTTACTGTGTTAACTTTGTGCCAGTATTTCAGAAAATAGTTTCCACATAAAGACCACCTATTTTATATGATCACTGACTGAGAAAACTAAGATTTGCTTATCTTTTATTATTATTTCCATTACAAAGCTTAATAGGTATGTTTCAGTATAATCAGTGAAACTTTTAAACTTCTGTAGGAGAAAACTATTCCTAAACTTATATCTAATCTTACTTTATACAAAATTTTATATAAATGAAGATATAACTTCACTGCAATGGTTCAATAGGTTAGAGGATTCTAATATCTTACTTGACATATAAACCAGAGAACCCGAAGTTTTCTTTATAACTCACATATTAATGGAAATATATTACTTTGGCTAATAACTTTGCTTGTATTAGCTTTTGCCTATGTAAAATAGGAAACATGTAACTTTTTACTAATTTCACAGGGATACTATGAAACAGACTAAGAAATCATTTGCAACAACATGGATGGACCTGGAGAGCATTATACTAAGCGAAATAAGTCAGAGAAAGATAAATATCACATGATCTCACTCTTTTGTGGAATATAATGAACAACATAAACTGACGAACAAAAACAGATCCATAGACAGAGAAGTATCGTTCAGACCGTCAAACCTCAGAGGGAAGGTAGGGGAGGGTGGGGGTAAGGGGAAGAGATCAACCAAAGGACTTGTATGTATGCATATAAGCCTAACCAATGGATACAGACACCAGGGGGGTGAGGGTATGAGTGGGAGGAGTGGGGGAGCAAAAGAGGGATAAGGATGTAATACCTTAATCAATAAAGAAAATTTAAAAAAAGGAATATTGCCAAAGAAGGAGACATATGTAACACTTTAAACAATAAAAAACAATAATAAAAATATTAAAGAATTAAGTAAATTTAAAAAAATGCATTTACTACCTTTTGGGCATTTTTTTTTTTTTTTTACATGAGATAGAATTAAAATTCTACTTAACCTTTTATTTCTGTTTATGGAAAGACAAAATAAATTCTAACTTACGCTGACCAAAAAAAAAAAAAAAAAAGTCAGTTCTTATATAAAAAATAAGATGCAAAACTGAAGTTTTTCATTACTATGGTACTCAAGAGCTAATCTAATAGTTAGGTTTAGATTTTGCAGTTCATTATCATTGAAGCTTTGTTCTTTTCTTCTTTTTTCACCCAGTCAGTAATGTCACTTGTAAGAACAGATTAAGAAAACACTTAAATAAATTTATTGTATGTTTGTACTTTATATATTTAATCCATTAGTTTTCAAATACGCAATTATAATATTTGCTGTAAATCTGCTTCTTTGAATAAAATTACCTCATATATGACTGATAAAAATAGAATTGATATTCCTATAATGCAGAAATTATGGGTGCTCATAGCAATTTTCTTTAGTATATTAATGTTTAACATTTTCAGAAGAAAGTTTTCTCACAATTAAAGAGAAGACCTTAGCAATCAATATACGATGACCACAGGAAAAAGCTGAATATCTATAGAACTGCCTTCCTTCTTTTTAAAAAAAAATATTTTTTATTGATTTCAGAGAAGGGAGGAGAGAAAGAAACATGAAAGATGAGAGAGAACCACTGATTGGCTGCTTCCTGCACACCCCCTAATGGGGATCGAGTCTCCAACCCAAGCATGTGCCCTGACCAGGAATCAAATAATGACCCCCTGATTCATAGGTTGACACTCAACCATTGAGCAACATCAACCAGACAGAACTGCCTTCCTTTAATGCAAGTAGTTGCATTAGAGAATTGCTGCATTTTCTACTATATTAACCATCTGGCAGAGTAATGAGTGCAGATGGGGTGACAAAAACTTCCTCCACCTGAAAAAATAGGTTAATGAAGAAGACTACACCCTGAATCAGATTTCAAGTTTGATTAAAACAGTCTTTATTAGAAACAAATGCTCTCTGGGTTCTACGGTTATAAGGAGAAAGCATGAGCACCAGGATTTAAGGCTCCAAACTCATTTTGATGCTCAATATAAGTGCCTGGAAAGATTTAACTATATTAATATTATTTATTTTTTATTAGGATTACTACTCTCATTTTTATTAGTATCTAGTTATAAAGTTCCATAGATCTAGAATGGTATGCCCCATTTCTATTTTTCTTATAAGCCCTATTAGCTTTAGTGAGCAATTTTGAAGAACTTAAGGTTTTTCAGAAACATGTTTGGCATTACAACACAATGGCCTATAATTTTAGGGTCTCTATAAAAGTAATTTATGATAGTATTCTATGTAAAAACTGCCCAATCTTCTGTTATAGCAGTAAAACAAAAAGGTTTAAAAGAAAAATTTAAGTAAACTAAGTCTGCCACCTACTTAAGGAACCTATGTCTTGTTTTATGTTATTTATTATTTTTTTTAAATTAATTTCTTTTTTTATTGTTTAAAGTATTACATATGTTTTCTTTTCCCCCCATCGACTCCTCCCCGGCCACTCCCACCCCACAGGACAAGCCCCCACTGTCTTGTTTTAAAACCTGCTTTTCATTAACAGAGGACTTTGAAACTTGAGCTACCTGGGTTAAAAATGAAATTAAGACATTACAGCAAAAGCACCCACACCTAGAAGACAGGGCTAACCTTTGGTGCTTTTGGGAATGATCTGACTCCATCGTGGCTTATATTCCTGTTGACTGATATACTGATTGAACAATCCATCTGCAAATAGCAAAGAATGAGAGAGAATTACAACTTAAACAGCTTAAACTTTTTATTGTAGCAAAAAAGACAAAAATGCAGAAGCCTACATTAAGGTAAATTATTAATATATCATTAATACAATAGCACATTTTCATAAAATATATCACTGCAGTTTTCATGCTACCTCAAATATAAAAAGTATTGGTTGACAAAACCATGTAAAGCAATTGTCTTGATGGCAGTTCATATTAAGCTCACTATGCTTTCCCATTTGGTCAATACTAACAAGAAAACTAGAGAAGAAAATGGAAGCTCCAACTACTTTGGTTTAGGCCCTTATATCTTCAGGGGGAAAACAAAACAAAACACTAATCCACTAAAATGAAAATTCCATTTTTATAGTTTTCTTTGAGTATAAAACTACATAGAGATCAAAGTACCAGTAATAGTTATTAATATTTTTATTGAATACTTACTAAAATTAGAATCCATGCTATCTTAAATATCTGATTTAATTCTAAAATCAACCTTATGAACAAGGCATTATCATCTCCATTTTACAGATGGGGAAGTGGAGAAATTAAGAAATTTAACCGAAAGCACATCTTTTAACCTAAATCACACATCAATAAATTCTTAATTTACTTCTTAAGAGGAATTGTTACACTAGTTACTATAATGATCATGGAGATTGAACTCCCCACATACATATATCCTACCCCCAAATAATTATAAACAAAGATTAAGATTGAACTCCCCACATACATATATCCTACCCCCAAATAATTATCAACAAAGATTAAGAAAGGAACACAATACTGGCTACTGAATCATGAGGACTTTTTGAGGGGACTTCTAGGAAGTGTTCCCTACTTCTAAACAGACATACAGAGAAGAAAAATCTATTTTTTTTCTTTTAAACATTTTCATATCTGTATGCAATGTACACAATTACTACAGCAATCTGTAGAGGTATGAAAATGAAGTCAGTCCTATGATGATAACAGAGCAGACAGAAATAAAGAAATTGGGTCACTGAATCGACCAACCATGAAACTACCTATGGACTTCTTGTTATGTGATAGTAGAGGCCCGGTGCACGAAATTCATGAACTTGGGGTGGGGGGTTCCCCCAGCCTGGTCTGTGCCCTCTCACAGTGAAGGAGCCCCATGATCAATCTCCCCAAAGAGGTACGCCCCGCCCACCCATGTGGGGCTCGATAGATTGCCCCAAAGAGGTATGCTGGAGCCAGGGGTCCTGCCTACACACCGCACAGAGCCGCCAGGACCCACCTCCCCTCTGCGCACTCAATGTCAAGTTCCCACACACGCAGCCCCGCCACGTCCACCCACATGCGCCTGCTGCACACAAAGCCTCCTGGTGATGGATTGTTACCATGTGAGGGCATCACGGTGTGAGGGTGTGACAACCACATAGGCTTTAATTAGTATAGATTAGAGGTTAGTCTAGATAATAACAGTTTCTTACTTTTTAAACTACGGTTTTCTTTTACAGGAGCCCAAATAGATTATAATTTATAAAGTTACCTATACGATAAATTCTTTCATTTGACTCTGATTTCAATCTGAATAAAGATTTCCCCTTTTGCCTAGTCACTGAAAGCAAATACTTTTCCAAAGAACTTACAAGTAAAACTATCTGTTCTCCATGATTTGTATACTCGCCAGGGACTGTATAATATACAGAAATCTTCCTAATCTCTTTTTCTGGCTAATCATGAAGCTGAATTGTAACCACACCACAACACTTCAAGTCTTTTAAGATGGCTTTAATGGAAACTTCCATATATACACTCAATTTTTTCTTTTTCTTTGCCTTTTGGGCTTTTCAAAATTCCTTAAAAAAGAAAGTTCTATTCTTTCCTGCTTTTAAAATTAGCACTAACAAATTAGCATTTATATTTTGTCAAAGTAAGAGGAACAAGTAGATACGCAACTTATTTCAGTGAGAAAGTTTCTATAATATAATTTACTCTCCATGGGCTTTTCTGATAATTCTTGTCCCATTGAGCCTATTTTAACCAATCCTCTTCCCTCATTACAAGAGCTGGTAATCCTTTTTTCAGATAAAATGTTGTGGAGCTCTTAATAATAGTAAAGATAAGATTATAGTAAAAATATAAATTGTAACTTTACAACTATATGGAAAGAAAACAGTAATTAAATTTTTTTTCAGTTTTGAGAAAGGCAAATATGAGTTAAATACTATTTCATCCAGGAAGGGGGACTGGATGAAAGAAGGTGAAGGGATTAGCCAAAGAACATATATGCATAACTCATGGACATAGACAATAGTACACAGACAATAGTGTGATGATGGCCAGAAGGAAGGGGGGGGGGGGGTGAGAGAGGTTAGAGGGGGGCAAAGTAGGGGAAAATGGGGACATCTGTAATAGTGTCAATAATAAAAAAAGAAAAAAATTAAATACTCCTTTTAAACAGAGAAGATAAAATTATTCAATAAAGGCAATAATTTTAAAATATACACTAAGTCTACATACTAGCTACTGAATATGCATTCTTTGACCACTCTGAGAGAGAAATCACAATCCCACTGGGGAAAATTCTGCTAATACTCCAAAAGGAGTGATCACAGAACCCGCTCTCATCAGATGAAGGACCCCATCCCTGATCTTAAGTCATTCTGGACACTGCAGGTAAAATTCAATTCTCTAATTGCTTTTTCAACCAATCTTAGCCTCACTCTTAATAACCTGAAAAGCTTACAAATACTCTACCCATCAAGATCTTCATTCTATTTGTTTCCTATCAAAGACAACTGTCCTAAGAAAATACTGTCAGTAATTTTCCAAGTAAAAAAAAGCAAACTCTCAAACATTATATAATTTTTGTAAAGTAATTTCTTAAATATACACACAAACTCACAGATGGCAAAAATTCAACATTGACACACATCAAAAATTTAAAAGTGATTTTGTTTGACAAGATTAGGGTGATTTTTGATTTGGGGGTTTCTTCTGTGTACTTTTATGTTACCCCAATTTTTTGTATCAAACACTATAATTACCAGAAGAAAAGCCACAAAACAACCAGATATATGGAACTATTTTCTGAACCTTAGGAAAACGTTGTAACATAGTTATTACCAATATAAGTCATTTCACATCTTTTGTTATCCCTGAAATGCCTATTCCTGCCAGCTCACTAGACACAGCTATGTTTCTACAAGCATTACTTTGTACATTGACATTAGCTTTTTTGATTGTTTTAATCCTCACCAAAAGATATGTTTTTATTGCATTTTTAGGGAGGAAGGGGAAGGGAAAGGGAGAGAGAGAGAGAGGGAGAGGGAGGGAAGAGAAACATTAATTGGTTGCTTCTGGTACACAGCCCGAGAGGGGATTAAACTCACAACCTAGTTATGTACCCTGACCAGAATGGAACCCCAAACCTTTTGTTACATGGGACGGCACTCCAACCAAGCCACCCGGCCAGGGGACATTAGCTTGTTTTAACAAGGATAAAGTATATGCCCAAATATGCCTGAAGGATTTACAATCAGGAATGCAGAAGATATTACTTCTAAAATTTATAATATTAAGTACCCCAAACAGAAAATATTAGAAATTATGGTCTTACTCTAGGTTAATAAAGTTAATCTTTTTCTAAATAATGATAGTTAATAGTGTATAATCAGAAATGCTCAGTATATTAAATGCTTAGAACAGAAAAAAAGGCAGGGGGTGGGAAACTTTCCTAGCCACATAGTTGTCATTTCCTCTAAGTCATCTTAATGTTACTAAGTTCCTTACATTTAAACAATCTACTCATAAAAATCCCCCTTTCAATAAAGCACATTCCAAGTACATAATGGCACCCTGACAAGTCATACCAGTCCACACAAAATAGTCATGCAAACATTTAAAAAAATTGTTTTGAGAACTTTTTAATTTGTCTCCCTGTTTCCCTAACAAATCACTTTTGTCTTCACTAAAGTCACACACACAATTTTCTTTGCTATCTCTTACTCTTCTGTGCAGACGATTAGAAAACTTGAAGAAAATTATTTAGATACTAGAGGCCAGGTGCACGAAAATTCGTGCACTCGGGGAAGGAGGGTCCCCTCAGCCCGGCCTGCACCTTCTTGCAGTCCGGGAGCCCTCAGGGGATGTCCGACTAACAGTTTAGGCCTGGTCCCCTGTGCTGGCCAGCCATGAGCCAACTTCTGGCTGGGCGGCGCTTTCCCTGTGGAAGTACACTGACCACCAGGTATCAGCTCCTGCATTGAGCGTCTGCCCCCTGGTGGTCAGTGCACATCATAATGACCAGTCATTCCTGGTTGTTCCACAGTTAGGGTCAATTTGCATATTACCCTTTTATTATATAGGATGGCACTATCACATGTGGAAATAACTTTTAAAAAGACCTTAAAAGAAGAAATTACTTTTATTGAGTATCTACTGTGTGGAAGACACCACAAAGGTTTACTCATTTACTACTTAAAATAAACCTATGCAATGGTCATTAATTACTGCAAAGATTAGAAAATCAAGGTTTATAGAAGTTAAATAACATGCCCAACAACTCAAAAGAAAACAATATAAAGCCCCTTCCAAAGTGCAACTCTTCATAGACAACATGTGAATATAGATACACACATATATAACAGACTAACACACATATAATAGACTAGTTTTTAAATTGAAATCTAGTATAAAATGCTATTAATAATAGACATGGTAAAATGAAAAAAACACACACAAGACTTTGGGGGGAAAAACTCACCATATCAGACCATTACCATTCTACTATGAGATTAAACAAATTCAATATTATAAAAGAATAATAAAACTAAAGACGTTGAAATATATCACTTATGATTTAAAGGAAAAAATGCAATCTCTCTCTTAAGACACTGGCTACTGTGGCTAAAGTTTACTTTTCATGTTTTGATTCTTCTCTGGAACATTGGTTTGCCATTACTCCAGACTACTTACTAACTTAACAGAAGCATTCTTGTTAGTTGGAAGTGGTTCTGTATCAAAAGACAGTTTGTGAAGCTAGCTGTTCTACCAAAACAACAACAACAACAAAAAACCACAACAAAATGAAACACCTCTTCTTTTGGAAAAATCACGTTTTCATATAAGACACAAAAGCAAGAAACAGCCCTGGTCTTGTGTAGCACAGCTGATTGGAGCAATGTCCTGTGAACTGAGTGGTCGCAGGTCTGGTTCCCAGTCAGAGCACATAGCCAGGTTGCGGTGCAATCCCTGGTCGATCGGGAAGGGTGTGGGAGGCACAGATCAATGTTTCTCTCTCACCCTTCCCTTTCCCTTCCTCTCTCTCTAAGCTTAATTGGAAAAAACAAACAAATATAAATTATAGCTCTCTCACATCTCTTTACATTACAAATATCCCACTCATTATTACCTTTCTGACATTTTCATTTCATAATATTAAGTCATCCAATTACTGCAAATAAAAAATATAGAGATAAAAAAAGAATGCTGCACTTTTCAGAGAAACATGATAAAGATGACTCTCATTTAAAGACACATTATTGACTTTTGCCAGGGAAACTGGGTTATCAATAAATAGCTCAGATCAAATCTGGAGCAGCTTACATTTAGTCGCTATTTCAATATAAAAACATAGTTAAGAATCTTATTTTACATTTCAAAAAGGAGTAATACAAATGTTTATTAAGGCTTTGGTAAATAGTAAATTCTGTTTCAAAACCATATGAGACATGCTAAAGAAACTTTATTTTTTAATAGAAAAAACTTAAGTTTTACAAATCAAAGTCAAAAAGTTGAAATTCTTTGAGGCAATAAAAAATGCTTCAAACATTAAAGCAGGGTAAAGATTTTTTTCAAAATACATTGCTTTCAGTATCTTGTTTTAATGTTCAAGAACTTCCTTTCAGTATCTAAAAACAAATGAGAAGCTCACATGTCTATCCCAAATAATATTACCATGTTCTCTATATTTCTAATTCTTGAAAGGCCTTTTGTTTTGCTACTCTATATAATTCAGCAAAAAAAATTTAGGCTTTCTACTGAAACAATGACATTCTCATCTATAAAAATATAACAACACCCATTACTCTGTTTTGAAAATCTCAAAAATAAATGAAACAGTGAGGCATTTAAACGTGCCTGGGAACAATCTACATTTTAAAAATGCTATTTTTAAAGAGGAAGCCAGGCAGTTGATAATATTTCTATATATCTATTTTTGATAAAATCTAAAGTAGTAAATCAAAAAATAAAATTATAAAAAAGAAATGGAAATATAACTTTGGAGAAAGCACACTAAGACCTAGTTGCTAACAATTTTCAAACTATTTAAAGGCTCCAGTCCAAAACTACCTTATTTTCCCCTTATGGTTATTATAAACTAGAGGCCCTGTGCACAAATTCGTGCACCAGTGGGGTCCCTCAGCCTGGCCTGTGGGATCGGGCTGAAACCAGTTCTCTGACATCCCCCGAGGGGTCCCAGATTGCGAGCAGGCACAGGCCAGGCCAAGGGACGGTGCACAATCAGGGCCGGGGAGAGATGCCGGAGGCTGACCAGCTGGGGAAGGACTGCAGGAGGGCTCCAGGGCATGTTCAGGCCCCATAGGCCGGACCCCAGCAGCAAGCTAACCTACTGGTGGGAGCGTCTGCCCCGTGGTGGTCAGTGCACATCATAGTGAGTGGTTGCGCAGTCTTAGGATATCATCAGCATATTACGCTTTGATTGGTTGAACAGATGACCAGGCATTTAACATATTAAGCTTTTATTATATAGGATAAACACATTTCATATAGTCCAAATTAAGCACAAGCTGTTCTTGTCTCCAATAGTGTATACTATCTTAAAAAGTACATGACAAAAAATGAAACTTAGGAAGGAAGCTTTTGCTAAAAGGAAAAAATAACCTCACCTAAGATTCCCCCACAAAAAGAGCAGAGATTATAGTACTGCTGCCTGATTTCTCATCAAAACACAGATCACATTTTTAAAAATTAAAAATTCATTTATAGGTAAATAATGTGCAAAGCATAAAAACCTTTTTGATAATTCAAGAGTAATAATGGCTAGGTAAAAGATTAAAAAAAATGTATTTCAGCAGTTTGTTAAAATCTGAAGAAAATATGAATTAAGGCATTTATAGTGCAATAATAATGGGGAAACTTAATCTGTAAATATTTACTAGGATAGTAAAGCATAGTAGTAAAAAGTATGAATTCAAATCTTAGCTCTGCCACTTGCTAGCTTACACTGTCTTAGGAAAATTACTTAATCGTTCTCATTTATTAAATGGGGATAACAACAATACTTACCCTAGAAAGCAGGCATGAGAATTAACAAATTAATTCTTATACAGGGTTTCATACACTAAAAAAAAAATTGTATTGACTGATTTTTAGAGAGAGAGGGAGGGAGAGGAAAGAAGGTGAGAGAGTGAGAGACAGAAACACTGAGATGTTGTTCCATTTGTTTATGCATTCATTGGTTGTTTCTTGTATGTGCCCTGACCGGGACTGGAACTCTCAACCTTGGTGTATAGGGATGACACTCTAACCAATTAAGCTACCCAGTCAGGACTTTATATAGAATTCTGAAAAGTAAATGGCACATTGTAACACCCTCAAATTCATGTTATTATAATTTTAATTATGTAATATTTGGAACTATACTTGGCAGAAAACTAACAATCTTTTATGCACAAAATGAGAACTTCAACACAAAGGCTAAAAGGAGTTAAGAGAAGGGGAAGTGAATGGGGTATAGGAATAATAAAATAAGCTATCTTGAAAGAGCTGGCCTTGAAGAATGAGTTAAGAGTGAATAGTGATAGAAAGAGAAGTAATCAGGAAGGGAATAGAGCAAAAACAAAGGCAAAAGACATGAAAGGGCAGGAATATGGAAAGAAGCCATGTTTCCAAAAGCAGTCTGGCAGTCATGTAGGGAAAAAGAGATTTTGCATTTTGGGTAATGCTGAAAAGAAACAGTATCCTAAGGTGAAAAGCAAAAATCTTGCTATCCTAGAACACAACCCTAGCTACTGATCAATAAGAAACTCATCTCATTTAAAGATTAATAATACTAAAAAAAAAAAAAAAAAAAAAAAATCAACTCAAGAGCTATACAAAAATATAAAAAGAGGAAGAAAGAATTATTTTAAGTGGCAAATTAATCTGATTTAACAAAAAAATGAACGCATATAATAGATGAAAATGGTTAAATTTTTTACCATGAATATAAAAAAGTTAAGCAACCCTCTCTATAAAATACAAGCACAAATTAAATATATAAACAGTTGAAAAGTAGAAAATACTTAGAAAAGATATGGTAAAGCAATAAGAGGAAATAAAATATGAATTGTTAGACTTGAACGAAAAGAGAAAGAAAAAAATTAAAACATCACAGAAATGAAGGTCAAGGTGTAAGACCATACTAATAACATAGTAATGGAAATGAGATAAAGGATTTAGAGAAGTTTGAAGAATTCAGCATAAATGTGCTGTTAAAAAGAACAAATGAGAAAATGAAAGAATAGACAAAGGCAACATACATTTAATTAAAAGGAAACAAAATACACAAAGCTAACAGTGCTGCCACATTGGAGTTGCCCTGTTAATATAACTTTAAAACAATCTAAAACTAAAATAAAATAGTTAAACAGCCATAGAAAAAAAATTTAAATTCAAAGGAGCAAGAGTTGACAATTATAGTATACTCTTGATAATATTGGAAATAACTGGTTAACAGCAGAATAATATCCAAAAAGGTATTTGAGGAAGATAAGTGTCAACCTAAAATTCCATATTCAGCAAATATATTCTTCAAGAAAAGAGATAAAATTGTTGAGCTAATAAAAACTGAGAGAGTTAATCTGCATTAGGAGAAATTGTAAAGGAAGTGTTTAAGGCAGAAGGAAGATGATCCTACTTTTAAGATCAGCAATGCAAATAGTAATGAAGAAAAAAAATTAGTAAATATCTGGGTAAAATTAATGAACATTGGCTGTATAAAACAAGAACAGTACTATTTTATAGGGTCTTTGAATCAAATTTCAAAATAAAGGACAATAGTATGAGTTGGAAGGTGAGTAGATGAGAGTTGAAAGTCTATACTAATAGTAATGGTTGAAAGGGAAGAGGGAAAAGGAACGATGAATTTTGTTAAGTATATATACTTGTCATAATTTCTAGACTAATCATAAATAAAATATACACAGAGTGCATTACTTCCAAATGAATAAAAATGAAAAGATTGAAAAGTAAAAACAAGAGAAAACAACCAAAAAGAAGAACAGATATGACAAAGAATATGAAGTGGTAGGTTTAAATGTATATATTTATCAGTAATTCAAACAAGTAAACAAATTGTTAAATCAAAAAAGGGCAGAATTGCCCTAGCCAGTTTGGCTCTGTGGACAGAGCATCAACCTGTGGACCAAAGGGTCTCAGGTTCAATTCCAGACAAGGGCACATACCTTGGTTGCAGGCTCCTCCCCGGCCCAAGCCCTGATCAGAGATTGTGCAGGAGGCAACCAATCGATGTGTTTCTCTCAAATGGATGTTTCTCTCTGTCTTTCCCCCTCTCTTCCACTCTCCCTAAAAAAAAAAAAAAATCAATGGAAAAATATCCTCGGGTGAGGATTAACAACAAAAAAAAAGGCTGACTATATGAAATCCAACTAAATTTCCAGGACATACTTCTTTTAAAAAAGGATACAGAAGGGTTGAAAAGAAAAGATGGAAAAAATAGGCTATGCAAACACTTAGCAAATGAAAGCAGATCTTAATGTAAGACAAGTTACACTTAAAGACAAAATATTACTAAAGATAAAAACACTTCATAACAATAAAAGATTTAATTCAAAATAAAAGAATGTAAAATTTATGTGTCTAGAAATGTGGCTTCAAAATATATAAAGCAAAAAAATTGACAGAACTATAAGAGGATAGACAATTCCATAATCATAGGGGAAAGTATTAACGTATTTTTCTTAGTAATTGTGAAAATAAAAAAAAAATCAATATTGGTAAAGATTTATGCAACATGATTAGCAAACTGAACCAAACAGATATATAGAACTGTGCCCCAACAACTAAAGAACTCACATTCTGTCCAAGTATAAATATGTTTATAAAAATTGAACAAAGTGGGCCATATAGTAAGTCTCATAAAATTTCAAAGGACTAAAATTGTACAGAACATGTACTCTGACTACTATTCACTCATGCTAGAAGTCAGTAACAAATAAAATCATGTATTTGAAAACTATATTTCTCTAAAACTATGATGCACAAAACAAACATATTATTTCATAATGAAATTACTGAACTGGATAAAAATAAACTTCATAGCACAACTGAAAAATAAGTAGAGGTGTTGGCAGCAAAATGGCACCAGGTGTTAGACCTGTGCTTGCACTCTGGCTAAGAAAGAATTCAAAACCAAGACCCAAACTATAAGAGAAAGTTTATTTACAAAGTCACAGAAGTAAAAAAATGGGCACAGAAAACAAGTTACAGAGGCATAAGAAGGGTCCTTGGAGCTTAGGAGAGAAAGCGAGAGGCAAGGGAAACCTGCCTGGAGGAAGGAAGTGCAGGAAGGCAGAGGCACATTCCACAGAGAGCTGCACTGGCTCCTCCATCTTGAGAGAATTTATCTGGAGGTCTCAAGGGAGGATTCCGACAGAATCTTTTTTTTTTTTTAAATCAGCTTTCTAAGTGTGTCCTTTTAGGCCCGGTAATGGTTTCTGATTGATTGGGGCCAGGGCAGGGGTCAATGTAGCTGGTCCTGATGTCAGCCATGACATCCCTCATTTGGTTTGTTACTTTTCAGGGCCTGGAACTGAAACAACTGAGTCCTAGATGTATCTGATGCAGGTCTGAACCTCATTATCCTGTGGGCTTAATGCTTAAGGGCTATTCTACAGCCTCCTTGTTCATTCTCCTTCTAAGGGCATCTAATGCAGATGCCTAGCAATACTTTAGGAAAGTAAGGTCAGAAAAGGGTCTGAACCACATGACCAGCAATATGCTAGGGGAGGAAAGGTCACTCTAGGGGTGAGGTCCCAGCCCAGTTTTGCCCATTGCTAGGTACTTGGTGACCTTCTGTACCTGGCCCATCATCCTTGATTTGCTCATGTCTGTCTAACTGCCTACCTCAAAGGGAAATTAATATCCTTAAATGGGATAATAATGTTTGGAAATTAATATGCTAAGCATCCATCTCAATAAGACAACAAATTAATCCCAAAGAGAGAAAGAAAACATTAAACACAGTAGAGCATAAGTCAAGGACATTAAAAATAACAGAAAGAATCAACAATACAGAAATTGGTTCCTTCAAAAAAAAACAACAACAAAAACAAAAAAAAACCCCAGTGAGTTTGATAAAATTCTGGTGAGAGTAAGTGATGGAAAGAAAAAACAAAACAAAAAGAACTATAAGACACACAAGGAACTGTTAGACATTGAAACGGGGACTCAGAACTGTTGGACATTGAAATTGGGACTCAAACATTGTTTTGTTTTGTTATTATATGTTTATTTCTAGTCTGCAAAGGCAAAACTTTTTAAAGGAAAGAAATGGTGGGAAAAAGATACAGAGGCAAAGAAGCATTGAACAGACTGTCAAACTACGTTGGGAAGACAGGGGAGGTTGGGCGAGGGGGGCTGTAAGAGACCAACCGAAGGACTTGTACGCATGCATATAAGCACAACCAATGGATACAAGACACTGGGGGGGGGGGGGGAGGGCGGGCAAGTGAAGGCATGTACTGGAGGGTAGGGAAGGTCGGGGGGAGGTTAATGGGGGGAAAAAAAGGAGACATATGTACTACTATTTGTAATACTTAAAACAATAAAAAAATTAAAAAAAAAGAACTATAAGGAATAAAAAAAAGAAATCCTGCAAACATTAAAGAAATAATAAGTGGATATTAAGCATATTTTCATGTCTATAAGTTTGAAATTTTAAATGACACTGACAAATTCCTAGAAAAATTTAACTTTTTAAACTAACCAAACAACAATCCTGAATAGTACTAAAACATTTAAAGAAATGAAATTGATACAAAAATTTCCAACAGAGCAAAATACAGCAAAAATTATATGACAAAGTTAAGAATATCTGGGGTTTAACATTAGAAAATCAATCACTATGATTTCCCATATTAATAGAACAAAGCTGGAAAAAAATCATATCATAAAGGATGAAAAAAATGATAAAATTCACTATCTATTTATAACATAAACTCTTAGCAATCTAGGAATCTGATACAGGATCTCCAATAATCACAGATCAAAAATCATTTTAATTATGGAATATTGAAAGCATTTCTTTTGAGATGAACTAACTACACAAGTATCTCCACTATCATTATGTCACCTCACCCTTGCACTAAGTATCCTGTCCAAAAGACTAAACACAAGGGGGAAAAAGCATAAGGGTTGGAAAGAACAATGAGTCATTATGCATAAGTATCTTAAACTGAACAACAAAAAAAACCATAGCATAATAAAATTTGTAACTTAGAACTAAAACAATGAATGCTTAAAGGGAAACTCTTGACATCAAATGCCTACATTAGAAAAGAAGGATCTCAAGTTAATGGCCTCTGCTTTCATTTTATGAAAATAGAAAAGAGCAAATGAAAACAAAAGCATGTAGAAGAAAGGAAATAAATAAAGACAAAATAAATCAATGAAATAGAAAAGTATATACAGAGAGGGAAAAAGACAAAGGAAAACCAAGAAATGTTTTCTTAAAATAAAGTTAAGAGCGCTCTAGCCAAATTGCTAAGGAAAAAAAGACAAAAATTACCTGTATCAAAAATAAGAGATGACATAAAGGTATGAAGGGGATAACAAAATATTATGAACAACCTTATACCAATAAATTCACCAACTTAGATGAAATGAGCATATCCCTCAGATACACAAACTACCAATGCTCACTCAAGAAGAAATACAGAATATAAATAGTCCTAGAGCTATTGATAATACTAAATTTGCCATTAAGAACCTTGCCACAAAGGTAACTCTAACAAGATTAGAGATCTCACTTAAAAATTTTTTTTAAGGAGGATTAATAACCACTGCATAAACCAAAGGGTTAGAAGGGACAGATTACAGAGAGAGAAAAAAGAAGAGGAGGGAAAGAGGGGAGGTAAGAAGGGAGAAATAAAGGAGGTAAGGGGGGGGGGGGGGCGGGGAGAAAGGAGACCAAGACCTCAAGTTGAAACTTAAGGAAATTCAGACTAGTGAGCCTGTTGCAGTGCTATTTATACAACTTTAATCCACCTTTTCTCACAAAGTAAACTTTCATTTCAAAAGGCAATAAGATAAATATTGCAAAAAGAGGTTTTCTTTGATAATTTCCTGTTCCTAGGTGATTACTTTTGCCCATCATCACTGGATTATTCCTTTTTCCCCTGGCATTGTCAGAAAGGAAGTGGCAATAATTGGTTCAGGAATCACCTTTAATGTAAAGATATTTCTAGGCAAATAAAAAGCTAATTAGAGACACTTTCTTAAGATATAGATTATACTTGAAGAGTATATTATTACACTCTTCAAGCATCTTATAATGGGGGGGGGAATTACTTGAGAGAGAGAGAGATATATATATCTCAAGTATTTCCCCCTCCTCCCCCCAATTATAAGATGCTTGATAAAAGATGCTTTTGATTCTCTAGACTTTCCTATTTAGCAAGGAGGAACTTCTTGTCCTTTTCTGCTATGTTTTTAGTGGAACAGAAGCCAAAAACTTCTGCAATGTTTAGTTCCTAATTTGTCCAAAAAATTATCATCAGTGAAGTCAGCAGCAAACTGAACAACCCTGGAAAGAATGTTTATTAACTAAACACTGTTGCAAGCCAGTTGAGGAGTACAAAAAATATGACTTGGCTCTAAGTCTCAAGAATAGTTACTACCAATTTAACTTGGTTCCTTTCTAGAGCAGGAAAGATAAGTCTACATAGTATCAGAGTTGGACATGATTTTAAGAAATTATCTTAAATGTGTATATAAACTAAACAGTTTTAAAACGTAACTGCTTTTAGCTTAAGAATTACAGAAAGTTGTCAGAAATTTTTGTTGCTATTATTGTTGTTTACTTTAACAAAATATTACATGACAAAGATTTGAAATAAAACAAAAACCTCATAAAATTACTTGTATCTTTCTTATTCTGTAAGTTTAAAAAATACATAGAATTCATTCTCTGAAATGGCATACATGCATACACATATACTTTCACTAGTGGCAGTTTAATGGTTTGGGAAGGATTATCATATATATTCTATTTGTTTATATTCCAAATTATATTCTATTTCATACATAATAATCATTTTTTAAAAATATTTTATTGATATTTTACAGAGAGGAAGGGAGGGAGAGTTAGAAACATCGATGAGAGAGAAACATCAATGAGCTGCCTCCTGCACACCAGCTACTGGGGATGTGCCTGCAACCAAGGTACATACCCTTGACCAGAATTGAACCTGGGACCCTTCAGTCCGCAGGCCGACGCTCTATCCACTGAGCCAAACCTGTTAGGGCCATAATAATAATTTATTTGCAGGCATCATTACCAATTAAATAAGCAATAACAATGTACAAGGCTGAGAGGCAGGTTTATTGTTGTAACTCAATGGAGCTAGAAGCACCTCATTTTAAGTTAACTTTAAATTTATAAATAAGGCAGTACTGGTTCTGTTTTCTTCTGTTGTAAAATGCTACCAATATCAGATAAGTGAGTACCTAATGATACTAGATAATAACAATGATAAGATTAAAAAATATAAAAACATTGAGAAAGTCTATCATTCTTTATTTCTTTCCATAAAAGATTCACCAAATTTTATTCCACAAGTTTTATATTGAGCATTAAGCAGCTTTTACTCACAATGGTTTTGGTACCAAATGTATGGGGGTTTTTCTTAAAGCAACCATTTCTCTAATTCTGACACCAACCAGGTATCCAACAATTCAACTTAATGCTGACATTATCTATCTGGAGTTAAGCATCAGATTCCACAAGTTAAACAGCTCAGTCCCACAAGATGATCCCCACTTCAGATGTGAAGCACAAGTCCCAGAGGTCACGAATCAAGGCTTTCCACAACTCTCCTCAAAGTTCAATAACTCAGTGTGATCACATAATTCAGGAAAGTGATTTACTTACTATTATTATAAAGGATACAACTCAGAATAGCCAAATGGAAGAAAGGCATAGGGCAAGTGTGTGTGTATAGCTCCCAAGCCCTCCCTAGGCATACCATTCTCCCAGCACTTTGATGTGTTCACGAAATTGAAAGCTCTTGGAACCAAGTTGTTTAGGGTCTTTTTTTGTTGAGGTTCCACTGGCTGTTGGTGACTAAACTCAATCTCTGACCCCTCTCCCCTCATTAGAGGTGGTGAGGTAGGTGCTACTAAAATTTCCAGCCTCTAATCACATGTTTTGGTCTTTCTGGAGATCTGAAGCTATCTAGGAACCCAGCCACTAGTCATCTCAGCAAGCAAGACACTCTTATCCCTCCACATATTCCAAGGGTTATAGAAGCTTGGGCCAGGAACTGTACAAAGACCAAATATATATATATATATATATATATATATTTTATTATACCAGAAGCACCTATTCTGTTCTTCGTCACCATGAAAGTCACTGTGGGAAACTGTTTTAAAGGAGGCCATTGTATAAAGCAGAGATTTTCAACTGGTGTGCAATTTTTAAAACATACAATACCTGACTATTTTTTTAAATTGGTTTCAGAGAGAAGGAAGAGGGAGAGAGATAGAAACATCTATGGTGAGAGAGAATCACTGACTAGCTGCCTCCTGCATGCCCCATACTGGGAATCGAGCTCACAACCCTGGCATGTGCCCTGACCGGGAATTGAACTGTGACCTCCTAGTTCATAGTTTGACGCTTAACCACTGAGCAATGCCAGCCAGGCGCAATAACTGACTATTTAGTCTAGGGCACTAACCTCTTTCCTCTTAGATTGTCAAATAAAAAAATGACAGTTGTCAACACAGCAATGGCTATTCAATGTGAATAAATCAAAATTACATCTTTTCTTTTGTCAGACCTGCAAAACATATTATTGTGGTGTGCTGCAGAATTTTAGTAATTAGTTTATGTGTGCCATGAGATGAAAAAGATTGAAAACCGCTGCTATAAAACAACAACAGAGATCCTTTGTAAAATAACAAAACATATCAGACCTTAAATATTCAAATGGGTGTCATCCTATAACAGTGGTCGGCAAACTGCAGCTCGTGAGCCACATGCGGCTCTTTGGCCCCTTGAGTGTGGCTCTTCCACAAAATACCACAGCCTAGGAGAGTCTATTTTGAAGAAGTGGTGTTAGAAGAAGTTTAAAAAATTCGGCTCTCAAAAGAAATTTCAATCGTTGTACTCTTGCTATTTGGCTCCATTGACTAATGAGTTTGGTGACCACTGTCCTACAACATAGGTACCTTGTGAGATTACATTATGTTCTAACATCACATTTCTTTCAAAACCCAAGAATATCATCAATTATGTAGCATTCACACCACACAAAAGATGTTTCCATTATAAATTTCCTCATTCATTATAACCTTCTATTAATAACATTTTTGGCTTATCCAACCATCTCCTTCCTCAAATTACACTTTTAAACAATGACAATTTGCTATCAACAAAAATGACATAAATAAATAGGCTACTAATACTGAGGATAACATTAGAAGCCTTTTCCACATGGTTTAGTGCTAGTTAATGTTATCATTCATTCATAAGTGCATGATTTCCCAAGACGACAACTCAGATTTAGCTATGTGATTCAATGTGCTTCATTTTTGTTTTTCAAGTCTCATTAATTGTATACCGATCTTAATAAAAGAGGTCCATAACCAAGGACCTAACAATCTTTACAGAGTAAAAAACAAACAACAAAAATACACACAAGAAAAAAAGGAAATAACTCACATAAACGTACATTCTTTTGTAAAGTTTCTTGCATATATCTGAAATCACACTAATAACCAACTAAGTTTAATGTCTATAACATACCATTTACAGCTTTTTCAATCAGCTCTTCACAAGCATCAAAATCACCCTTCAACACCAGTTTATCATGCAGATCTGTTAACATAGGATGTTCCAGGGCAATCTTGGTTTTCTTTTGTAGTGATTCAAAGGCTTCTGTATAATTGTGTTGTCTAAAGTGTTTTAGGCAAAGACGAATGGCTTCCTGTTCACGGTACTACTGGAACACAAGAGAAAATATGAAAAGAAAAGATTTGCTTAGTTATTACTATAGGAATAGTAAGTGACAACTAACCAACCTAAAGTGAGCATTTATTATGTGCTAAACCTATTCCTTATATCATTATTTTCACTTTTAAATGGCAAAACTGATGCATAGTCAATTATAATAACCTGTCAAAGGTCACAAAGTATGTAACAGAAAGATAAGAATGAGATAAAGATATATAGATATAGCTTTCATGAAGATGAAAGATAGAAAGAGATGAAACCAGACCTAAATCTAGAGCATGAACTTTCAAGAAAAGCAGGAAAACTATTTATGAAAACCCACTTAAGATTGTAAAAATTATAACTTCATGGCTTTTACTAATCAGATTATAATGTTGGTTCTACCTCACTAGAAACCATTAAATAATATACAAAAATTTATTATGCTTTTTATTCTTGGTTCTTGGTATCAAGTTATTACTTGAATGACAAATATTTATGTATTTTAAATTCACATACAGGTTTTATGACTCAAAATCATGAGAAAGAGACTACTTAAATTATATAATTTTTCCTAACCCTCGACTACTTCCTCTATTTAAACAGCAATAAGTAAAAATCTTAATAAACTAGAATCCCAAAACAGGAATGTTTAATTTACTAAATCTTTCCTGTAATAGGATGAATGCCAAAAATACAAGCTCATATAAAGAACTTTTAAAGATAAAAAGTAAGTTCAAGAATACGTTTTGAGATTTCCAAATTTTTTAAATAAGAATGAACAAAACTAATGACACAGAAGCAATACATGATAATCAAACAAAAATATGATTTACTTGTAAGCAATTTCCTTTAATAAAGCAGGAAAATAAGATGCTACCTTTTAGGAAGCTTCACAAGAAAAACAATCAGTTGCCTGATTTTTTTTTTTTATTAATAAAAGGTTATTGAAAATACTTCCTTAAGCACTATAGTTAACCAAGATTCTCCCTCATTGAATGATTCTATACCCAAACTAATTTTACATTATTAGTTTCTTACCCTTGGCCTGTAAATAAAGATTTATCATAACTATCCAGAACCATATTAAACAGTAATACCTTCTTATTGTGTTGACCTTAGGAGTCTGAATAATCCCCATTTAAATTTTCTATCAGGTGGTATGTAGATACATAGTAGGAGATTTATGAAATAATAGAATTTTAATGCTTCAAAACAGGATTGAATATCAGAGGGTAAAGACTTTGATTTTAATTTCTAGAGGTTCAGAGTAAATATAGAGAACTTGAAAAGTGAATGTGGTTGAACAATTTTAAGTTCTCAAATATAATCTTTCCATAGTGTTGGGGAAAGAGGTGAAATTTGCAACTTCCTGAAATATCAAGAGTTCATGTGAATATATTAAAACACACATTCATATCATAGGCTAAAGGGAAAATTCAATTATCAGAGGATCTAAATATTTTTTACTTAAAGAAGCACCTTTCAAAAACTTACTATCTATTATGTGAATTACACTGTAAAGGTGTTTTTTAACATTTAAAAATATCGTCTTCACCTTGAAAGAATTTACAATATTGAGATCCAAAAATATATGCAAAATACAGAAAAGTCAGCATCTATTTTAAATTGAATGTAATCAAATGCCAAAAATAAATTAGTCAAAAGTTTCTCAATTAAACTGACCAAAAAAGCTGAAATTCCATACAAAAATATTATATTGTTTCCCAACCTTCTATGAGTAAATCAGTTTACTCACAAATAAAAATATCAGGAACTAGTGAGTAGAATGATAAGAAAGAGGCCTCCCCTCAAATTAGCCAAGAGTAAATAAGCATACGTTAAAAACAAAAATGAAGCATGAAAGATATTTTTAAAAAAACACAAAAACAGAACGTCTAATTCTCAATAATTTAAATTCACATTTCTCAGTCTGTATCTATATAAAATGACCTATGAATAAAATTGTTAAATATGCCCAGCCAGCGTGGCTCAGTGGTTAAGCACTGACTTATGAACCAAGAGGTCACAACTCAATTCCCAGCAAGAGGCAGTTGATCAATGATTCCCTCTCATCATTGGTGTTTCTAGCTCTCTCTCCTGCTCCCTTCCTCTCTAAAATCAATAAAAATACATTTTTTTAAAAACTGTAAATTTAATTTTTCTTTTTCCTATAAACACAAGATCAGAATATTTATAGAAACTGTTTCAAATTCTTTAAAAGGAAAAGCAAAAATTCTTATAAAAGGAATTTTTTATAGGAATGAAGGCATATATGGTAAAAGCAATTTGAAACCAAAACAACCCCACTAAATAAATTATTTCAATCAATATAGGTTAAAAACAAAATTAATGGTCAGACTATAATAATAAAATGGCAGAGTCTGGAGCCAGAATGCCCAAGTCTATATACTGGCTTAACCACTTTATAACTATGTGATCTTAGGCAAAATACTTAACCTCTCAGTGTTCCACTTCATCATCTGTAAAATATAGATAATAACTATACTTATCTCATAGAGTGGTAAAGATTTAATAAGTAATAAAGGCTGCTTAGAAGCTGAGAGAATATAAATGAGCAATACAATTAGCTGATTAATCATAATAATCATTATTCTCAATATTTTAAATTATTCTCAATGAAGACAAGAGAGAAACATAATTCTCTCTTTCCAGGCATTAGAAACATGATATAAGGATTTTAAAATACAGTCCTACCTTGCTATACCAGTTGAGACAAGGTTGTACTACATCGGGATCATCAATGCCACTAAGTTCAACATACCAGATGCTAAAGTTAAAGCTGGGTCCCCAGGATAAGAGTGGAACTTTGAGGAGAAAAAAAAAAAAGAAAGAAAGAAACAAAGAAAAATAAAAAAATTAACATAGTTCAAATAAAACTTTAGCAAAGTAAAATCACTATTCAAGCCTATTAGGAGTCATTCAACAAATTTTCTCTCAACACTTTCTATGTACCTAGCACTGTACTATTAAGTGCTGGGGCTACAAGAGCAAAATGAAACCACACAGATTGCCGTCAAAAGGTTTCTTTAATTATAAAAATACTAGAGGCCCTCTAGTATGCATATAAGATCTTTGGTTAATCTCTTCCCATCTCCCCCCGCACACTCTGAGACTCATCAGTCTGTTCCATGTTTCCATGCCTGTGGTTTCCGCTCCTGTGTTGAGTGTCTGCCCCCTGGTGGTCAGTGCGTGTCATAGCTTCCGGTCGGCCAGTCAGTTAGCCGGTCACTTAGGCTTTTATATATATAGACTAAAGGCTCAGGTCCCTCGGCCTGGCCTGAGGGGATAGGGCCAAAACTGGCTCTCCGACATCCCCTGAGGGGCCCGGGGTTGTGAGAGGGTGATTCTCAGGTGATGCACCCCAGAATCAGGCTCCCTCCTCTCTGGTTCCGGGTGCATCACTCAAGAACTGCAGCTCGCAGCTCCTGCACTGAGCATCTGACCCCTAGTGGTCAGTGTGCATCATAGCTACTAGTCGGACGGTCAAACGGTCAGCTGGTCAGCCAGTCACTTAGGCTTTTATATATATATATAGATAGATAGATAGATAGTAAGATAAAGTCGAAGTGGTCATTTACACATCCCAAAAAAACAGGGTCAGGGCTAGATGATTTAGGCAAATTCTACCAAACCCACAAGAAACAAATAATTATGATGTAATTTAAACTATATCAGAAAAAGACTGAAAGTTCAATTACTTATCAAAGTGGCACAATCCTGAAAACAAATCCAGAAGAAATAAAATTTAAGGCCAATCTCAACTATAAAGACATATTAAAAAAATTTTTTTTAAGTTGCAAAAAATACTACCAGGTTTTTACTGTAACCATTGTAGAGTTCATTCTATGAATAAAAGGATGGTTAAATAATAGGAGCTATCTATATATATAAAAGCCTAAGCGACTGTTACAACCAAATGACCAGTCAACCAGTCGCTATGACGCACAATGACCACCAGGGGGCAGACGCTCAACACAGGAGCTGCTCCTGGTGGTCAGTGCACTCCCAACCAGCCAATCTCCCCTGACCCTTTTCCCCAGCCAGCCAGCCCCCATTGGCCCCTGGTGCTAAACCATTTGTAGAGACCTGCTTCTGGGTCGGGGTTTTGTACATAGCAGAACAGCTTCCTCGACACAAGGGTTTGTCAGCGGTGAGGGAAGGAGGGGGCGTTAAGGCAGGGAACCACACAGTGGTGGGTCGCTGTCGGACTGTCGCCTTCTCTCCCAACCCCACTGGAGCCTTCAGGCCCTGGGCTGGGATGGGGAACTGGGGTTGGGTGGTGGCAGACATGGCCCCTTTCCCAGGGGGGCTGTGGGCAAGCTCCCTCCTCAGGGCCAGTGGCCAACCTCCTGCAGTCCCTCCTCTCCCCCCCGCCCCTTCCCCCATGCATGATTCATGCACTGGGCATCTAGTGTTAATATAATTCACAATGTTGACGAAGTAAAGAAGAAACAAATTTGATTACCTCAAATGTTGCCACAGTAAACTAATAAAATTTATTTTTAGTCACTAACAAAAGTATCATAAATAGAAGGCAAAATAAAACTTCCTTATCTAGGTTATTTTTTAAGTATAAAAACCTTTAAAAATTAAACCTAATGGAGAAACTTTAAGTATTGCTCTTCAAGTCAGCAACAAGACAAAGAGGCCCAATATCTCTACTATTCAATACTATATGGGAGATCTTCGCCAGTGCAATAAGGGAAAAAATGCAAATTAAAAAAAAAACACTATCATTTACAGATGATATAGCTATCTACCTAAAATAATATTCTTAAGTTTATATGCAAAGTAAACATGAAAATCAACTTCCCTACACCTATAATAACCCACTAGAAAATATAATGAAAAATGTCCCCTTTATAACAGCAAAGAAAGCTTAAAATATCTCAGAATAAACTTTAAAACATACAAGAGCTATTTAAAAAAGCATAAAATCTTAATTAAGAATTGAATAAATAGACAGACATACTATATTCCTAGATGGGAAAATGCAAATGTTTGTAAACATGTCAATTCCTGTCAAATTAATTGTAAATTTAATGTAATTGCAATAAAAATCCCAATGGTATATATCCATTTTTCCTTGACATGTGACTGAAAAAGCTAACCTGAAAGTAAGACAAAAATACCCTAAATAATAAAAATAATAACAAATATACTAAAATAATACAGTAACTATAAGTTTTTGTTTTTTTAGTACCTATAAGTTTGATATTGGTGAGGGAAAGGAAGGTAAATTATTAGAGAAGAGTGTATCAAAAAAATCTCAAGTATTTAAAGGAATTTAAAATAGGATAATCAGTAATGACAGAACAGAGTAGAGGTTTTTAACATGCGATTTATGGGCTCCTGGAAATCCCAACAATAATTTCAGGAGGTCCCATGGAGTTGAAATTATCCTATATAATAAAAGGCTAATATCCAAATCGACCAAATGGCAGAGCGACTGGTCACTATGATGCGCACTGATCACCGGGGACAGATACTCAATGCAGGAGCTGTCTCCTAGTGGTCGGTGCACTCCCACAGGAGGCACGCTGCTCAGCCAGAAGCCCTGAGCTGAGCTCACAGCTGGTGAGCACAGCGGCAGTGGCGGGAGCCTCTCCTGCCTCCGCGGCAGCGCTAAGGATGTCTGACTGCTGGCTTGGCTTAGGCCCACTCCCTGAGCCAGGCTGAGGGGGGGGACACCCCCCCCCGCCGAGTGCACAAATTTTGTGCACTGGGCCTCTAATTTTTATAAGACTAGGACTTTTGTGTGTGTACGTACTGACATTTGTACTCGTGGTTCAAAAGCAATGACGACCAAGACTGCTGGCACCATGGAAAGTAGTGGAATGAAAGTGCATAGAATTCCTTAATATGATACACATTATACTGTATTCCTCACCATCACACACTTGCAGCTAAAACATAAAAGCAAATTCATTTAAGAATGTCCCTGATGTAGTAAAAAGTAATTTTAATAATACCTGTCATTAAGTACACATCTTTTTAATATTTTGTGTGACACAATGGGAACTACACACAAAGTACTTTGCTGTGTACCAAAGTATGAAGTTTACTGCAAGGAAAATGACCTGTAAGTGGTTAGAGCATCAGCCTGTGCACCAAATGGTCTCAGGTTCAATTCCCAGTCAAGGGCACCTACCTGGGTTTTGGGTTTGCTCCCTGGCCCAGTTGGGGAGCATGTGTGCAGGAGGCAAACAGTCAATGTGTCTCTCTCATATCAATGTTTCTCTCTTTCCTTCCCTACCTCTTCCGCCACCCCTCGCTCCCTCCCTTCCTCCCTTCTCTCCTACTCTGAAAAGCAATGGAAAAAATATCCAACAAAGACTCAATGAGCTAAGATGTATTAGATGCCAAAAGAAACTTTGTGAGTGAAGACAGATACAGTCAATAGCAACCAGTCATTAGGTTATATGACAAACTCCTGGGACATTTAATATGGCTTTCAGTTTATATATGCAAACACAAATTTAAAAAAGTTTTATAGCAACAAATATTAAATTATTGTTTTGGTATTAATTTCTTTATGTGGCAGTACCATTTAAAAAGCTTATCTACTACATCACAGTAATAACCATCAACTATATAATAATCTGAATAAAATAGAATTCTAAACCCAAGGCCCCAAGAAGATAGTCTACAAGTTTAAACAGACATCTAATATTAGAGATGTGTGAACATTAAAAAAATTTTAATAAAAAAATAATATTAGAGATCTGAAATCCATTATCAAGTTCTAGGTCCAAGATAAATAAAATCAGGATGAAAAAAATCTTCCTATTATATCTATTCAAATCCCAATAAAATGTTCTTTTCTTAAAACCTTTCAAGCAATTATGTTTGCTTTTTAAAAAATATGTTTTTATTGCTCTCAGGTCCTCACATCCAAGATGACCAAGATAAGAAGGAACAGCGCTCATGCCAAAAAAGGCCATGGCCACGTGTAGCTTTTTCGTTGCACCAGCTGCGCCCGCTGCGTGCCCAAGGACAAGGCCATCTATCTATAATAATAAAAGCATAATATGCTAATTAGACCAGATGTCCTCACAGCAGGGGCTGTGAGGGAAGCTCAGGTTCCGGGTGCCTGCCAGCGGCCGGAGGGAAGCCCAGGTCCCGGGTGCCAGATGGAAGCCGGTGCCGGCATCTGGGGGAAGGAAGGCCTACTCTTGCAGGAATTTCATGCATCAGGCATCTAGTTTCTTAATAAGAAGTTTGTCATTCGAAACATAGAGACTGCAGTCGTTTGGGACATTCCCAAAGTGAGTGTCTTCAGTGTCTATATGCTTCCCAAGCTGTATGTGAAGCTGCATTACTATGTGAGCTCTGCCATTCACAGCAAGGTAGTCAGGAATCATTCTCATAAAGCCCAGAAGGACCAAACACCCCCACCCTGATTTAGAGCTGTGAGTGCTGCCCTACAACCTCCACCAAAGCGCATGTAAGGAGCTAAGTTCTTAAGAACTGAAAAAAAGTTATCAGAAAAAAATAAATGGTAATTGCACCTTTAAAAAAAGTTTTTATTGATTTTAGAGAGGAGGGAGAGAGAAACATCCATCAGCTGTCTCCTGCACACCCCTACTGGAGACCCAGCCTGCAACCCGGGCATGCACCCTGACTGGGAATCAAATCAGTGACCTTTTGTTGCACAGGACGACACTCAACCAACTGAGCCACACTAGCCAGGGCAGTTTTAATTCTTAACACCTTTCAAGGAACATTGTTGGGCTGGAGGTTAATTAGGAAGTTATATCAGAAAAACATCATATATTATAGATGAATGAAGAACATACAGTTGAGTACTGGCTGGTGTGATTAAGTTGCCTGGAGCATCATCCTATACAAGGAAGGGTCCCAGGTACAATTTCTAGTCAGGGAACATATCTAGGTTGCGGGTTTGATCCCCGATCAGGGTTTCTACAGGAGGCAACCAATTGATGTTTCTCTCTCTCTCTCTCTCTCTCTCTGAAATCAGTAACAATAACATATCGTTGGGTGAGGATTAAAAAAATATATACAGTTGACTCTTAAACAATATGAAGGCTGAGGTACTGGCCCACGCACAGTTAAAATTCCACGTATAACTTTTGACTCCCCTCAAAACCCAGTCGTCCCTCAGCATCTACAGGGGAATGGTTCTAGGACCCCTTGCTAATAGCCACGCGGGCATAGTCAAGTTCCTTATGTAAAATGACGTAGAATAATGTATGAGCCAGCCGTGGATTCCCAGCTCTGGATAGAAAATCTGGTTTTTGATCTGAATTTGGGTTAAGTCTGCAGATGTGAAACACAGATATGAAGGGACAACTCTATACAGTGTACTGAAAAAGTTCTGCATGTAAGTGGACCCACACAGTTCAAACTCATGTTGTTCAAGGGTCAACTGCAGTTAATGTTTAAGACTAAAGAGATATATATAGAATGAACAGAATGAAGTACTCCCACTTAAAATTTTACCAATAATTTTTAGTGGTATTAACAACACTAATAATGCATATTAGACATACTATGTATTATATGTCGGAAATCTAAATGTGAATTGGAGCTACAAGCACATATTCTTTGTTCTCCAATGAATAATGCCTTTGCTCCCACCTCAAATAAAAAGATTAGAAATTCCTAACACACATTCCCAAGGCTAAGAGTTATATTCTAGGATCCAACCACCAGTTTTTTCCCATGAGACAATCAGACAGAGATATGAGCAGAATCAGTGCTTCTCATCCTTTTTCATAATGGCATGCAGAGAAAATGATAATATTTTAAAGGCACACAAGGGTAGGTACTAGGTTGCAGGCTCAATTACTCCAGGAATAGGGGGGTAGGGGGTTAACATCTCAACACAATGAAACATATCTGTGGCACAATGTACTTTGATAGTATCACTTGGAAAACTCTTGTCTAGATGGCTAAAACAACTATTACAAGATGCTAGTAACTTTAAGATCAGGCTCTGGAAAACCCTAAAAATTCAAGTTTAACCATTCTGAAAGAATCAACCAGATGAGCACACAAAGCACTTAGCACAGTAACTGGCACATAGTAAGTGCTCAATAAAAGATAGCTACTCTTCCTATTATTAGCTCTTATTACTACATTAATTTCCCTTTTAACAGTACACTTTTAAAATGTTGCCTTTCCACATGTTCTCATGAAGGGCCACCATCAGCATACCTCCCCATTCCCAGACTTAGTACTCATCCTAGACTTCTAAATACTCCTGAGAATGCAGAATGCAGGCCAAATCCAGCCAGAGCTAAAGCTTCTCCCTAAAGCAACCACAACCATCCAGGCCACAAAAAATCCCAGAACTCCATAGAAATCCAAGTCATCCTATCTGCCAAAAACCAGGACTCCCCCAGAATCTTTCTAAGAGTTCTCCCAGGTACCTTCTTTGCCCCCACCTCACCTTGCTAATTTCTTCACATAGCTGTTATCTATGACTCAGGATGTAAGCCCTTCTAGTCCTCCGTAACCAATACCCTCATCCCATTCCACTTTATGTTTTCTCATTTCCCATTGAGGAAGATTTCCCTTCCGAATTTTTAACTTGCTCTCTCGAATCTGGGGTCCCAACTAATAACTCCCCTTCTTTACTAACTTCTCCTTTTAGTTACAGGCCTTACTGAAATCTAGCTTCTTCCTAAGGCCAACTCTCAACTTCCACAATAAGTCCTGAATGAACTCTGCCTTTTTTGTGCCATGAATCCCCCTTTGGCTATTTGGTGAGCCCTTAACCCAACACCCCTCAGACTTAAATACATAAAGGAAAATGCATGGGAATACAGAGTAAAGCAATTGTATTGAAATACAGTTATAAAAACAATAAACAAAATTATAATATAGAAAATATACACTGAGTAGCCAGATTATTATGATCTCTGAATGCATAATCATCTGGCCACTCAGTATATATCCTATATAATAAAAGGCTAATATGCAAATTGTCCCCTTGACCAGGAGTTTAACCAGCAGGCAGGCTGGCCAACTGCCCATGTCCCCTCCCCCTGGCCAGGCTGGCCGGACCCCACCCATGCATGAATTCATGCGCCGGGCCTCATATATATATATATATATATATACTGGCCAGATTATTATGCATTCAGAGATCATAATAATCTGGCCACTCAAGTGTATATGCTTGCCCTGTCCAGGTGGCTCAGCTGGTTGGAGCATCATCTGTTCACCAAAAGGTGGTGGGTCGGATTCTCACTTGGTCAGGGCACATGCCCAGGTTGTGGATTTGATCCTGGTTAGGGCACATTTGTGGGACAACCCATCAATATTTCTTTCTCACATCAATGTTTCTCTCTCTCTATCTCTCCTTCTATCCCTCTCTCTCTCTCCACTCTAAAATCAACTTAAAAAAATTGTAAAGACATATATATGCTTTTTTACTGATACATTAGATAACAAGATCTAGAGGACAGTCCAATAATTACAATTTCAAAGTTATTATATTTGCCATGCTATAAAGTGATAAGGAAAATCTGTAACTTCTATCTGTGACAAGTCACAGTATTACTATGCATTATTGCTAATATTACTATGAATTATTGCCTATATTCATAATTGGAAGAAATGTTAAATATATTTAAGGTTAGAGATGATAAAGATGCAACTTTTCTTCCATCAAATTCATAAAACCATTGATTAATCCTTCTAAACTCCTGTACAATAAACTCAAAAAGTGTATATACAATGTCTCTAATGAGGCAAGCAGTTTGCTTGGTGCTTTTGAAATTTGAGGAAACAGAATACAGGGTCACTATCCCCAAAGATTTCACAATCTACCTGAGGAAACAAAACTTACATATATCACACAATAAGAGAATTCAACCTTTGGCTGTAGACTTAAGTTTGAATCCCACCTCTACTTTTTACTACCTGTATGGTTTTGGTCCAGCCATTTAACCTCTAAACTTCACTTTTCTCATCTGTAAAGTGACTGTAATAATGCCTATCTCACATAGTGTTAGGTAGATGCTTCATAAACAATACCTACTACTATTATTACTTTAAAACAATATAAGCACATATGTAAGCATATACTAGATGCTATGTCTTTGGTCCATTGTTAATATCCTCAATCAAAAAAGGAAAAATTTTATCTGTCAGTATAATGTTCAAATGAGATACCACATTGAAAGCACTTACATACTATAAAAAACCATAAAACATAAGAAGCTCTAAATAATAAGTGCTGAAATGACATGATTCAAATTATATCTGTGCATACTCATTTTCTGTAGTACACGAAATATTACATTTAAGAAATTACGTAAACCAGAACTATTTGAATGTAAGTATAAAAATGCACAAAAGGATACATTCAAAATGAAACAATCTTTCATAAATATGAGCTTAATTATTTTAAGACTTACTTAAATTTGGTTTAAGCCAGATCTAATGATGCTATATTCATTATCAAATCTGGAAATTATCTGCCATTGAGTTAGTCTTACTGTGACTAACTGAATGCTGATTATATTTAAAAAACTGTATTTGTTTAAGGATAAACTTTTTAAAAATAAAGCAAGATCTTTCAAACATATTATTATAGACCATAAATATGAAGTACTCAGACATTTTTGCTTTTAAGGAGAAATTTAACAATTTATACCAACTAGGTTAAACAAATATCTGGGCTAAATCACCACCAAAAGAAAGCTAACCATTACTCAAGTGCTTTATTGACATAATTTTTAAAGGAAACATAGCAATAGAAATACTAACCTAACATCCAGGCTTTTAGTTTCACATTTTCCTTTTTTTTTTTTTTTTTTTTTTTTAATTTAGCAAGAAAATGTTGGGAAAAGGTTGGAAAGCAAAGGTACTACAGACCACCATTAACAGTTTTTAACAGAAAAGTGAGAAATATGAAGTTATCTAAATATTAATATCCTAAATATCAACTGAGCTAGTGTCTACAATTTTGGGGGAAGCTCCATTTAACATTTTGCCTGAATAGCATAAAACTAACCCACCAGGGTAAAGTAAAATAAAATCATTATATCCTATAATTAAAAGTTTGATAGAAAGAGCTGGAAATAAGAACCAAATTCTTGTCTTTAGGCAGATGAATATCTAATTGGTCCCTAAGAAACCTCAGTTGTCTTCTTATAACATTTTAAGAAAAGAAACTATGCAACTATGGAAAACAGACTTTTACTGATACTTCTTCTAATGAATAATACTAGAGGATTAAGAGCTATAGAAGCATCAGTATATATTTTCTAGAAAACTAATGACCAAAGGAAAGGTACAAAAAGCACCAAGAAAAGAACTTAAAAAAACAACACAAAAGAAACCACTTCATTTTGCCTGAATAAGCAAAAGAGAAGCTAAATAAGTACTTTAAAACTATAAATTCAGTTTCATATTATATGAAAATATAAGATATTTTCACTGCTTGTACATTTGAAATATAAGATTATAGAAGTGTTAAATCTATGCAAGAGTCTATAAAAACTAGGTGGTCTGCATGCTGAGAAAAGAATTATTCATTAATAAAAGAAGAGACAACCAATAGTTAAACGTATTTTTAAAAAAAACTTTGCTTGTTCATAAATTCTCACAGGAAAACAGGACACAGGTTCTTATTTATAATTATTTATTATAATTGAAACTATAATTAAAAAAAAACACCCACAATACACTGGATAGCCCAACTATTTAAAAAAGTTTCCCCTCTATAGGCAATCTTTATTAAGACCTCAGATATTCTTTTTGCACAACAGTACTATTTGACTTAATGAAAAAAAGAGGTTAACTCCTGATAGAATAGTAAAGAATGAGTATGAAGTATACTGCTTGTTCCAAAAGAGGAAATTATCTTCCAAATCAAAACATGGGATTCTGGCTTTCATTATTATTCTCTGAGGGGTCTGATTCACTTTAATCTCAATTTTACCATATTTCCAAAGGTATGCAATATAGATAGAAATTAAAATATTCCAGTCCTTAACTTTTCTACCTTCTAAATAATAAATCTTAAAGGAAAATAAAATAACCCTAAAAATATTAATTTTGAAGAGGCATTATAAGTATTTTCTCAAGCTAAAATGCTTGGTAAATAAATACCTACCTTTGGTAGTACTTTTCAAACAATACTCTGAAATTTATTACTTAAGGTCATGAAATTAGTTTTATGTGTTTGAACAACATTTCACTAAGACAATGAAATACAAAAGAACAAAATAGAGAATATAATAAACTGCCTTAAGAAATTCATCAGTATTTGATTATAAAATGTTATAGCTTCAGAACTGATAAATCTTCAATAAAACAATCAAGGCAATCAAATCACTGTATCTCATAAAATCTTCTAATAAACTTTCAAAAGAGAAAATATTTGGAAACAGTTCCACTTCAAATAACTGCCAGAGGAGGAGTCAGAAAACTTTTCTTACAAAGTTTGAAACATTTGGGCTTTGTGGGCTATGTGATCTCTTGCAACCACTGAACTTTACCTTGGTAGTGCAAAAGCAGGCATAGACATTATGTGAACAACCTGCGTGGCAATGTTTAATTAAAAAAGAGGGGGCCCGCAGGATTCAGCCAGGCATAGTTTGCTGACCGATGGTATTACAAATTTATTTATACTTCAGAATGCTAAAAACCTTACCTATTTTGATGAATCGACAAGGAAACATCTGCTCATCAATTTTATGCTTCAAGGTAAATGTTTCTTTGTTATAATCATTCTTTAAGCCACTGTGGGGGAAAAAAAAAAGATTGTCAAATCTGATTTCATAATTTAGTAACTGCACTAAAACTCAGATTGTTACCACCCTCAGATTTTAAGGTTAAAATAATGCTAAAAATATATGACCAAAGAAGTAGTTGAACAAGAAAATATAGGTCATAACTTGTACATTCATACCATCTGCATTATTACTGTATTCTCTTAATTATGAGGGCTAGTGAAAAATGTTCAATATTAATTTTAAAAAACGGAAATCTGATGACCATCCTTAATGTATAACTGAATATAACAAAATATTCAAGCAGTAAGAAGGAAATGAAAAAAAACAACAAAATTCACCCTCATATCTTATAATTTAAACAGGGCCAAAATTTGTCAAAGAATTAAGTTATTTAATTAATGTAAATGTAATTAGTATAAATGTAATCAGTACTAATGTAATATTTATTTATATAACCTATTGTGCTAATGGGACATACTATGTCACAAATATATTCTAAAACCTCATGGCTTTATTTGTCCATTCCACTGGCTATTTGATTTTTCATTATCTATGAGGTAAATTAACCCTTTCATTCCTAGTGGTCTATGTTGTTAAAACTCAAATTTTCTGAGCTCTTTCTAAGTGGTAGGCACTGTGATAGTCAGATACTTTTCTCTTTTTTGTCTCCAATTTAGAGTAAATTCCCAGAATATTACTTCTGGATAGGGCAACCAATCTTAATGTTTTGTGTAAAACCTATAAATATATTTTTTATTATTGACAGTATTACAGATGTCTCCCATTTTTTCCCCTTTTGCCCCCCTCCACCCAACCCCACCCCACCCCAGGTCTTCCCCATGCTATTGTCTATGTTCATGAGCTATGTATATATGCATGTATGTTCTTTGGTTAATCTCTTCCTGTCCCCTCTCACTCCCCATTCCACCACTGAGATCTGTTATTCTGTTCCATGCATCCATACATAGAATCTATATTTTTATAGCAAAGGTTATAGCAAAGATTTGGTTAAAGTTGAAAGTACTTCTAAAGTCACTACAGTCCAAAAAGACGACTGAAAAATAAGTAGAAATAGACAAAATTTTATTCCTTCTTGTTTGGTAACAATATTAACTGATACCATTATAATTAACCCAGTTATTAGTTAATTAACAGGAAAGGAGCAAAGGGAAGGCTACATTACATAGACATGCCATTTGTACAGCTTTACCAGGAAACTGCAGTTGAACACTCTCCAGGTCTGTTCCCCACAGATCACTGGGGGAAGGGACTGAACAACAGACACATGCCCAGTAAAATCTGGGTGACGTGGGAAGGTGCTTACCTGTCAGCCATATCTGGAAACAGACCATGGGCTAGAATAGGAATAGCCACTGCAAGCACCGGAAGATTTACTATTTAAAATCCTGAACAAAGGGAGTCCCCTCTTGCACTTTAGACTCTTGTTGCAAGGAGCAAGCTCCCCTGCATTAGCCCACATGGCCCACAGTCATGTGGACCCCACACACAATGGACTGATGGACTAAAATTAGCCTGGTGCTGTGCCCAACTTGACTTCGCTATGGAACAGAAACTTTGGACGCTGGCTTTGATTCTAGCTCTGATGAAGCCCCAGCTGCAACTTTTCCAGGACTGGTTTAAGAGAAATGGGACTTTGGAAACTGAGGGATGTAATTTCATGCAAATAGGCCTTTCTACCAAATCTCATTCTCCCATAGGAGTCTTAAAAAACTCCTTTTCTCAAGATATCATAAGACTCCCACTCCCACTAACATTGGAGAAATCCACCCATGCAATTCTCCAATAACATTAACTAGAATCTGGCGGGGGTTTTTGTTGTTGTTGTTGTTTTTAAAGCTAATTCAAGCCATAACACTAAATCACTAGAAATAGAATAGTGGAAATATTCTTTCCTCCCTTGAAAGAAAAATCAAACCATGCAGATTTAGATACAAAAAGACTAAACTAAGACTGCACCTTGTTTAGAAGACAACTCTTTCCACCCCATAATCATAACTCACCTGGACAATAGCTCTGTCATATTTTCTTCATTCATTCCACCAAAGACTTTAAATTTCTTCAAATTACAGACATGTGTTTTCTCATATTTTCCAAATGTGATATTCTGGACTATAGCAGGCCTTTCAAGCTTCAGAACCAAGTACTAAAAAAAGGAATGACCAAATTATATCCTCCTCTTTTTAAAACAAAGAGACAACTTTAAAAGTTAAAATTGAGACAGATAAGAGAAGTACATATAAGGTCTATTCTGTCCATCCTGCATGGGTAGATTTTTATTTTAATGCTAAAGAATTGTATGCAACAGCCTTATAAAGGCTACCATAACATACCACTTTTTTGTCGGAAAATACATCTGTAGATGAAGGAGGAGAAAAGGACTAGTATACCACTTATAATCAAGAAATACCACTCAAGAAAAGACATAACAGACTATGAATAACCAAATAAAACAATATTATAATGCAAAAATAACAATTATATTCTGATCAACTATAATAGCAAATTCAGTGTTCAAAATCAGTGATAAAATTTAAACCTAGAAACAAACAGGAGATTTAGTAATAACTGCTGCAAATTTTATAAACTAAAACACCCAGACCTACTATAAACATGTCTAATGTACTCACATTTTCCTATTATAGACAGGATAAGATGGAATTATTTTATCAGTTAATTAGGAAACACATTTTACATTATGAAGAATATTTTCAATTATCTATATACACTTAGTGGCCAGATTATTATGATCTCTGAACGCATAATAATCTGGCCACTCATTGTATATCCTATATAATAAAAGGCTAATATGCAATTGTTCCCTCGACTAGGAGTTCGATCAGCAGGCAGGCCGGCCAACCAACCATGTCCCCATATACATACTGAGTGGCCAGATTATTATGCGTTCAGAGATCTTAATAATCTGGCCACTCAGTGTATATAAAAGCCTAAGCAACCATCCGACCAGTAGCTATGATGTGCAATGACCACCAGGGGGCAGATGCTCAACGCAGGAGCTGCTGAGCTGCAGTGACTTGGCAATTGCAGGTCTTGGGTGACGCACCCAGAACCAGAGAGGAGAGAGCCCGATTCCGGGGTGCATCACCCAAGAACCACCCTCTTGCAATCCAGGACCCCTTGGGGGATGTCGGAGAGCCGTTTTAGCCCAATCCCCACAGGCCAGTCAGAGGGACCCCACTGGTACACAAATCTGTGCACCAGGCCTCTGGTAAAAATTAAAAAGGAAACTACCATTGACTGAATGCATGGGGAAAAAGCTATTCAGAAAAACAACTCATCATGCTGTAGTGTCTTCATGATTCATATCAATGGGTAATACAGGTGATAAAAGTGATCAGAATGAAGTTGGTGGTCCTACTTCATTCCATATAGAAAAATTAACTCAAAATTAATAAAATTAATCCAAATGGATCCTCTAAGATCAAAGATCTAAATGTAAGAGCTAAAACCATAAAATCTTAGATGAAAATATGAGTAAATCTTCATGATTTGAAATTTGACAATGGATTCTTAGATATTGACACCAAAGTACAGGCAACAAAATACAAAATAAAGAAACTTCATCAAAATTAAAGTTTTCTGTATCAAAGGACACTATCAAGAAATCAGAAAGACAACCTACAGAATAGAAATAATTGCAAATAATATATCTGATAAGGTTTAATATCTAGAATATATAGAAAGGATTCTTATAGCCCAACAACAAAAAGATAGAAAACCGAATTTAAAAATGGGCAAAGGACATCAATAGCCCTTTGACCAAAGAAAATAAACAAATGGCCAATGGATAAGTTAAAAAATGTTCATTAGTCCTCAGGAAAATGCAAATCAAAACCACAATGCAATAAAACTTCTCACCCACTAGGATGGCTATACTAATAATCCTATATAATAAAAGTCTAATATGCTAAGTGTCTGGTCGGCCGTTCAACCAATCAAAGCATAATATGCTAATGATATGCTAAGGCTGCTCAACCACTTGCTATGATGTGCACTGACCACCAGGAGGCAGATGCTCTGACTGGTAGGTTAGCTTGCTATTGGGATCCGCCCTATCGGGACTGAGTGAGACAGGCCGGACACGCCCTGGAGCCCTCCCGCGGTCCCTCCCCAGCTGGCCAACTTCCCGCGTCCCTCCCCAGCCCCGATCATGCACCAGTGGGGTCTCTCGGCCTGGCCTGTACCCTCTCACAATCCAGGCTTACGGACCACCCCCTCCCCCCTCCCCCCGAGTGCACAAATTTCATGCACCTGGCCTATATTATAAAAATAAAATAGTAAGTACTGGTGAAGTTGAAAAAAAACTGTAACTCATACATTGCTGGTGGGAATGTAAAACAGTATAGACAATGCAGAATATAGTATGGCAGCTCCACAAAAAGTTAAATATATAATTACTATATGGCCCAGGAGTTCTAGTATATATAAAGTGAAAAGGGTATCCAAACACTTGTACATAAATGCTAAGAGCAGCACTATTCACAATGGCCAAAAAATGCAAACAACCCAAATGTCCAACAACTGATTAAGTGGATAAACAAAAGGGAATATTTATATTATTCAGCCATAAAAAGGAATAGAGTACTGATATGTGCTACATTTGGCTGCACCTCAAAAACATGCTAAGTGAAACAAGTCAAACACAAAGGTCATATATTGTATGGTACCATTTCCATAAAATATTCAGGACAGTTAAATCCACTCAGGTAGAAAGCAGATTAATGGTTGCCAGGAGCTGGGTTAAGGAGAAAAGGAGAGTGCTTAATTGATACTAGATTACCTTTGGGATGATGAAAATATTTTGGGACTAGATAGAAGTGATAGTTATACAACACAATGAATATACTAAATACTACTGAATTGTACCCTTTAAATGATTAATTTTAGGTTGTATGAATTTCACCTCAACAAAATAAAAGAATGAAGCTGGTGATGACATGAAAGATTAGATCAGAGATAATATTTTGTGAGCAGTAAGTCTCTTGTCTGTCACACTGTTCAGATTTTAACATGCATTATCTCATTTTAGGAGGAGGAACAGGAGAAGTATTTTAATGACAACAATTATCCTCTTCATCCTCATTTCACAGATGAAGACATTGTCCAGCTAATAAATGACAGTGCTGAGATTACAATCAGTCAATCAGACTTTGGTTGACACGGTTGGTTGGCTGACCCAACCTCTATTCTCAAGCCAGTTCTTCCTATCCACCTTGCAGCCAAGAATAAATGTATAACAAATTCTTGTTCATTTATTTTGACTTTTAGATTCAATTCTTGATGGATATGTATTTATTGCCTTTTTATTGTTCATGTTTTTTATCTTATTTTTCCTTCTTTTTAAAGAAGACACTTCAACATATCATGTAATATTGATTTGGTGGTGATGAACTCTTTAGCATTTTCCTTGTATGGTAAGTTCTTTATCTGACCTTCAATTCTAAATGATAGCTTTGCTGGCTAGAGAAATCTTGGTTGTAGGTCCTTACTTTTTATCACTTTGAATATTTCTTGCCACTCCCTTCTGGCATGCAAAGTTTCTGTTGAGAAATCAGCTGACAGTTGTATGGGCGTTCCTTTGAAGGTAACTAACTGCTTTTCTCTTGTGCTTTTAAGATTCTTTGTCTTTAACCTTTGCCATTTTAGTTATGATGTGTCTTGGTGTGTGCCTCTTCCTCTTGTTTGGGACTCTCTGCACTTGTTAAGTGCATTTCTTTCATCAGGTAGGGGAAGTTTTCTGTCATTATTTTTTCAAATAGATTTTCAATATCTTGCTCCCTCTCCTCTCCTTCTGGCACTCCCATGATGGGAATGTTGGTACACTTGAAGTTGTCCCAGAGGCTCCTTATACTCTCTTCATATTTTTGGATTCTTTTTTCTTTTTGCTCTTCTGATTAGGTTTCTTCCCCTACCCCCCCCCCCCAATCTTCCAAATTGCTTGATTTGATTTGATTCTTGGCATCCTCTACTCTATAGTTGGTTCTCAGAAAATAATTCTTAATTTCAGATAGTGTATCCTTCATTTCTGATGGGTCCTTTTTTACATTATTGATGTTCTCACTAAGTTCCTTGAAGTCCTAAGATCCGTGAAAGTTTTGTGAAGATCCTTGAGTAACCTTATAATCATGGTTTTGAACTCTGTATCTAGGAGTTGGCTTGCTTCCATTTCTTTTTGCTCTTCTGATTGGGTGTTTTTTGCCTTCCTCATATTTCAAATTATTGATTTGATTCTCAGAATCCTCAACTCTACTGTTGAATCCCTGTAAATTATTCTTTACTTCAGTTAGTGTATGCTTGGTTTCCGACTGGTCCTTTTTCATTGAAATTATCACCAAGATTCTTGAAAGTCTCATTAAGTCCCTTGAAGCTCTCATTAAGATTCTTGAGCAACCTTATAACCATTGTTTTTAACTCTATCTCTAGTAGTGTGCTCGCTTCCATTTCATTTAGTTCCTTTTCTGGAGATTTCTTCTGTTCTTTATGTATTAGGTAGAACTGCTATGTGTAGTAGGTGTCTTGTAGGGTCCAGGACCTCAGCCTCCCCAGTCACCTGAGCTGGGCACTCTAGGTGCACCACTTTGTGGGCTGTATACACAGTCTTGTTGTAGTCAAGCCTTGATTGCTGTTGGCATCACTGGGAGGAATGGACCATCTGTGTCTACACTGGAAGAGCTGCTGTGCAGGAGACACCCCTATAGAGCAGGACTTGCTTCAGTGGGGCTTTGGTGCTCACTGAGTCTGTCCCTTGAGTGTGTTGCTTGTGGATGTGTAAAGGTGTAATATGGCATGGTCTGAAGCTGCCCACTGGGATACCCGGCTCTGGGGCCTCCAGGGAGGTGCAAAGTCAGCCATTGCCTGGGGCCATTCAGCATGAGCTATAGAGCCATCTACAGATGGCTGCTACTTGAGTTGGATTTGGAAGTACCCAGGCAAGGCCATGTTGTCTTGAGCCTCTTATTGATAGGCCTGGGGCATGCTCAAACCAGCTGCTGCTTGTTTGAGAGATATAAGGAAAGCCTAAAGCCTGAGCCAAGAGATAGGCCATTCATATGGAAAAGCCACTGCAAACAGTTTGGGTGGGTCTGCAAATTGGATGGCGCGGGGTCTCAGAATCACCAGGGTGGAGAGAACAGTGTGGGCCAAGGTAATAGAAACTCAGATATAGCTGCCAGTCAGTTCTGCAACAGGAGAGGTCTTAGCATAGGAACAATGACCCCTGAAAGCCACCCGCGAGTTCTTGCTTTGATGCCAGACAATCCAGTTGCTTCCTGTATGTCCCTGGGTCCACCTGCCCCCAGCCATTGCCCCAGCGCTGGAGCTCAGAAGAAGCAAGTCCGTGTAATTTCATGTGCTGGCCCTTTAAGAGAAACTACCTGAGTTTCCAGCAGCCTCTGAGTTACTTAGCCACAATCCTTGCTGGTTTTTACAGGCCAAAGTTATGGGGACTTCTCTTCCCAGTTCTGGAACCCTGGGCTGGGGGGACTGGTGTGAGGCTGGGATCCCTTGCTCCTCATAGCAGACCTCTGCAGCCACGTTATGTCTCTTGATTAAACAAATGCCACACATGGATATTGGACCAGCCTGTTCCAAGCCTCCATCCCTCCTAGCAGTCTCTTAGTGCTTTCTTTCATACTTCTCTGGTTGTAGGACTTCCATTCAGCCAGCCTTCAGAAAGTTCTGAATTATAGTTGTTCTGTATTTTAATTGTAATTTTAAAAAAATATATCTTATTGATTTTAAAGAGAGAGGAAGGGAGGATAGAGAGACAGAAACATCATTGACAGGCTGCTTTCTGCACACCCCTAACTGGGGATCAAGCCTGCAATCTGGGCATGTGCCCTGACTGGGAATTGGACCAGCTGAGTTTAGTTGTAATTTTTTAAAAAATATGTTTTATTGATTTTTTTTTTTACAGAGAGGAAGGGAGAGGGATAGAGAATTAGAAACGTCAATGAGAGAGAAACATCAATCAGCTGCCTCCTGCACACCCCCTACTAGGGATGTGCCCACAACCAAGGTACATGCCCTTGACCAGAATCGAACCTGAGACCATTCAGTCCATAGGCTGACACTTTATCCACTGAGCCAAATCGGTTAGGGTGTTAGTTGTAATTTTTAAAAAATATATATTCTTATTGATTTTTTTATAGAGAGGAAGAGAGAGGGATAAAAAAACATCGATGAGAGAGAAACATCGATCAGCTGCCTCCTGCACGCCCCCTACTGGGGATCAAACCTACTGCAACCAAGGTAGATGCCCTCAACCAACCAGAATCGAACCCGGGACCTTTCAGTCAACAGCCCAATGCTCTATCCACTGAGCCACACTGGTCAGGACAACTTAATAGTAATTTTGATGTGGTTGTGGGAGCCTACCAGTACAGGCATTTACCTATGCTGCCATCTTGGTTCTTCATCATAAATTGATGTTGAATTTTGTCAAATGCTTTTTCTGCATCTATTGAGATGCTCATATGATTTTTATCCTTGGTTTTGTTGATGTATCATATTAATTGTTTTGTGGATATTTAACCATTAAATGTTCTTATTATAGACATTGAATTGGAAAATTGAGATAGCTACTCTTTAGTCATTAATCCCTTTTATCCATATAATATGGCTGTGGTAATATGTTCTTCAGTAACTCAAAGTTTCTTAAGAATACTACTGTATTTATTAATGGGGGGAGAAGGAGGACCTATGCTATACTTTCAACAATAAAGATATAAAAGAAAAAAGAAAATAACTGTCAGGTAGGCAAGAGAGCTCTTTCACATCTCTGTCTTTCTCATTAACATACATGCCCTCCCATCCTTTTCTCCTCCTTTCACCCTTTATTCACCGTTTTAAGTCTTGGTTTAGATAGATGTCAATTTTCCCTGACAAATGGTTAGTTGGGTACAGTGCTGTAACTACTAAAATATTAGTGTTTATACAATATTGTGTACACCATTCATCACTCCACCTATGACACCTCTAAATCCAATAGAAAATATCTTCATATTAGTATATATATACTAGAGGCCCGGTGCACAAATTTGTGCACCAGGGGGGTCCCTCGGCCTGGCCTGCAGGATCGGGCCAAAACCAGCTCTCCAACATTCCCCGAGGGGTCCCCGATTGTGAGAGGGCACAGGCCAGGATGAGGGACCCCACTGGTGCACAATTGGGGCCAGGGAAGGGACACAGGAGGTTGGCCAGCTGGGGAGGGACCGCAGGAGGGCTCCAGGGCGTGTCCGGCCCGTCTCACTCAGTCCCGATTGACCAGGCCCCAGCAATAAGCTAACCTACCAATCGGAGTGTCTTCCCCCTGGTGGTCAGTGTACTTCATAGCGACCAGTTGAGCAGCCTTAGCATATCATGCTTTGATTGGTTGAAAAGCCAACAGGATGACCAAACACTTAGCATATTACGCTTTTATTATATAGGATAAAATTTTATTGACAACCAAATAAATAGGATTTCTGTTATTAAAAGGTTAATATCCCTGCAGTTGCGGCTCTGTGGTTGAGTGTCGACCTATGAATGAGGAGGTCACAGTTCAATTACTGGTCAGGGCACAGGCTGGGGTTGAGAGCTTGATCCCTGGTAGGGGGAGTGTAGGAAAGAGCCTATCAGTGATTCTCTCTCACTGATGTTTCTCTCTCTCTCCCCCTTTCCCTTCTCTCTGAAATTAATAAAGATACACATTTTTAAAAAGCCATATAGAAAACGTGTGTGTGTGTGTGTGTGTGTGTGTGTGTGTGTATGTATATACACTCCATGAATCCATTTATATTACATTTTAGAATTGGCAAAACTAATCTATGGCACACGAAATCCAAACAGTGTTTGCATCTGGGTGGAGAGTGTGAGAGTTAAAGATTCATTGGTAAGGGACTGAAAGAATTGATTTGAGGTGATGAAAACATTTCATATCTTGACAGGGGTATGAATTATATTAGTGTGTGCATTTTTCAAATACATCTAAGGTCCATGCATTTCATTGTATATAAATCATATTAATTAAAGTGTATTATACAATATATACAATTATCTTTTCACAAACTTAGACAAAATACCATAAAAACAGGTAAAAATTATGTTAAAGTGCATATATTTTCTATTTATTCTCTCATTTAGCAAGTAACTATTATTCTTATAATATTCTTCTTATGGTTCATCAAACAGAGAAAGAATAACATCAGTATCAGTGTATTACAAAAGCGAAAGCACCCCCCCATACATACACACCCTAAGTGTATTAAATAATCACTATAGCTTCTTTGACCTGTTTAGATTATACAAAAGCAGAATGATTGATGTTTGTTAAACAACTTTAAATGCTCTCTCTAACCCTAGAAAGCAAAGTATATTATCTAATACCATACTTTTCCTTATACTATCTTGGAAGGAGCATATTATTATAAAAGAGTTGTGATCTACTCTTTTTAAAGCAATTATCAAGACATCTGTAACTGCCCATGCAAACATTTTAACCAATTCTAAAGTATGCACCAGTCACCTTGAAATGCATGTTTTCTGTGGCAGTATCAGTCTCTCCTATGGAACATATTTGATAAAGGAGAAAGATACAATTACTATCCTATCTTTAAGTATTTATGGGATTTTCATTCATGCTACATTTACTCCCTACTAATAAAGATGATCCAGAATCAATAACAATGTTTCCTCATTAAATCTCAAGATATATGCTTCCTACTACAATGAACATGGCCGTAATTTTTTTCTGTTGATAAAAATTACAAATAATTGAAAATGAAAATAAAAGAGATAAAAGTATGACTGAAATTTAAAATAAATTAAAAATCACCTGAATTCCATCATCCTGATATAACCACTACCACCAATTTGATAATTATTCAAATTCACTCTCTATGCACACTCACACACACATACTTTACAGATGGAATATCATAAATGTTTATTAATTGAAATAACTCTTTAGAATAATTTTTTCTCATTTTCCTCCCTCATCTCCTCCTCTCTTAAATAACCAATGCCAAAAACCAGATGTGTATTCTTTCATTTCTTTTTTCTTGGCTCTTTACATAAAATGCAAATATACATACATACATAGCTATACACATATTAGTGAGGGAGGGAGAGTCATTATTTAGGTAGAATCTTATTGTAGGTGCTTCCCTACATCTTGCTTTTCTCATTTTACAGTGGAAATCCCTTCAAGTAAACTGGCATGCCAGTTCATTTTGTCTACCAGTAAATGTATCCCAGCATTTTGTTTTCCTGAGCCAGCACTCCCCAGCTAAGGCATTTTCAGATTCCTGACCCTCAGTAACAGTGTGAAATAATAAATGCTTATTGTTTTTTAACTGCATTGTTTTAGGGTAATTTGTTACAGAGCAACAGATGACTAAATACAGCACCCAAAACCAAAAGAAATATTAACAGTTCAACTTATTAAGTAGTTATGGCCAAACAACTTAACAAGTATTTAAGTCCTGACAATTTAGTTGCCATTTGAAAAAAAAAAAATAATAGACATATATTCAAAGATATATGTCTATTAAAATAATAGACATATGTCTAAATTTAATGTCATATATTTAAATAAAATATATGACATTATTTTAATATTTAAAATAATAGACATATGTCTATTAAAATATATGACATTAATATGTCTATTATAAAATAATAGACATGTCTATAAAATAGATATATGTCTATTAAAATAATAATAGACATATATTCAAATATTTATTTATATTTCTACCTACCCCACTCATTCCCCAACATGAGCTTTAGAGAGAGGTATTTAGGGTTCATTCACTCTGGGGTGCCATTCTCAAAACATGTTATACATCCTAGCACCAATGCATACATCTAAGTCCTTCATTCTGGGCAAAGAAAGGAGTAACTAAGAGGTGTTGAGTTTGATTACCACCCTTCTCTAGATAACCTGCACCATTATGTTTCTTATCTGCCTATGGTATATATATTAAACATAATTAACATTTCTTACAGAGTAAAGTACTATTAGAATTAAACAGTACACCCTAAAATAGTAATGCCTTAGATCTGTGAAATCTAAATCATAGCCAATGGCCACCTGGGGCTATTTAATCTAAGCCAATGAAAATTTAATAAAATTAAAAATGGCTTTTGTCAGTTGCACTAGACTCATTTCAACTGCTCTATAGCCACATGTTACTGGCATCTACCATATTATACAGCATAAATTATAGAATATTTTCATCACTACAGAAAGTTTACTAGATAACACTATCCTCAAGGCCACTAAACTATCCTAGTAGAATATTACTTATCCTTATACTAGTAATGCCCTAAATGTTATATTTTTGTTTTTCTATTTGTTACTGAGATTTTTTTTGTCTTCTCCCTCATAACACTTGGTCAGTTATGCACCCCATGCACAAAGTTGCTTCCAGTTGCTGAAACCTGATGAAATAAATAACCAAACAGAACAACAGTATATCCAAAGTAGATTCTAGAAAAAGTCCTCAAGACCAAATATTTCATCATGATGATTTTTTTCAGAATCCTCTTTTCCTCTAATTCTCAAAGCTGTTCAAGTTAAGCTAAATTAATTGTTAGTTACAGTATCGTCACTCTTCATTATTTATGGATTACATATTTGTGAATTCGCCTACTAATTAAAATTTATTTTTATCACCAAACTCAGTATCAACAGCACTTTCACAGTCATCCCAGAATCACCAGAACAGCAAAAAAATTGAGTCTCCTAATGCACGTTCTCCCAGATGAGGTCAAACAAGGGACACTGTACCTTCTTGTTTTAACTTTCATAATATAAATAAGTGGCCTTTTCATGACTATGCAGTGCCACATTTTTTATATTTTTGTGCTTTCTGTTAGCGATTTCCCTGTCTAAATTGGTCCCCACGTATAGTGCTGAAGTTCTGTGTAGTGTTTCTAAATACAATAAGACTGTGATGTGCCTTCCAAAGAAAATGTGTTAAATAAGCTTCGTTCAGGCATGAGTATAATGCTGTTGGCTATGAGTTCAATGCTAATGAATAAATAATATCTATAAAATAAAGTGTCTTTAAACAGAAACACACATAAGATAAGGTTATGTATTGAGTGGCTGATGAAAATGTGACCAGAAGCTCACAGGAACCTAACTCAGTGAGTTACAATGAAAGATCCACCAGACTGGCAAAATCTAAAAATCAGCCATAGAAAGACGGGGAGAATACAATGCATAGGTACTTTTATACACTGCCAGTGAGGACATAAATTATACAGCCATTTTGTAAAACAGTTTTGCATTGCCTAATAAAAGTTGAACATAGTCCCTGGCCAGGTAGTTCAGTTGGTTTGGGCATTGTCTCGATACAGCAAGTTTGCAGATTTGATCCCAGTCAGGGCACAGACAAGAAGCAAACAATGAATGCGTAATGTGGAACAAATCGATGTCTGTCTTTCTCTCTCTCTCTGTTAAATCAATTAAAAAAACAAAAAGTTGTACATACATATACCCTACAATCCAGCAATTCTACTTCAAAGAAACTCCTCAAAGCTTAAATCATAGGATATTTATAAACATATATGTATAACAGTACTGTGAAAAAGTGCTTAACAAAGTATGAAATAATAGTTATTGGAATGGAATTAGAGGACGAATAATAGATGGGGCTCACAGGAGGCTTCAAAAGGTTGTGGTCAATTTTCATTTTTTAATTTTATTTATTTATTTATTTTAATATATTTTATTGATTTTTTACAGAGAGGAAGGAAGAGGGATAGAGAGCTAGAAACATCGATGAGAGAGAAACATCAATCAGCTGCCTCCTGCACGCCCCCTACTGGGGATGTGCCCGCAACCAAGGTACATGCCCTTGACCGGAATCGAACCCAGGACCCTTCAGTCAGCAGGCCGACGCTCTATCCACTGAGCCAAACCGGTTTCGGCATCAATTTTCATTTTTAAAAATGGTTGATGAGTAAATTGGTGTTTTATTCTTTTTTATATTGTATACTAGAGGCCCAGTGCATGAAATTGCGTGAGACCCAGACCCTCCGTGCTGGCGGTATCCCAGACCTGCCCTGCACGAGCCACAGGCCCCGCCTCCGCCGCACCAGCCCTGCCTGCCCCATGTGAGTCCCGCCACGCCTGAGTCCCGCCACACCGCATGAACCACAAGCCCTGTCCCACCACCACGAGCTGCTCGCAAGCCGGGGGGAGGGACCAAGAGGTGCTCCAGCACCTCCTGGTAACCAGTTGTTTGGTCATTCCACGTTAGGGTGTGACAGCTACAGGTCTTTTATAGATAAAAGCTGTGTCTATTCTTTGGACACCAAAGAATGGTGTTTAAATGTGTCTTTGTAATGAAACATTTAAACACCAGGTGATTCAAAAGATATGCAAATAGTAAAAAAAAAAAGAAAAAATAAGTACAGAGACTAGTTTCCAAGAATTAGAGTAGAATAAAAAAAATAACGTTTTATTCATTCATCTGTTTTTCCTATGAGAATATTAATTCTTCCTCAAAGATAAGGACATAATGTGTTAATACTGAAAGTATGTAACAGAAAGTATGCTTACCTTTAAATCTAAATGTCTACAGACACCACTTTGTTGGAAGCTGTCCATTGCCTTCACTAGCAGAGAGAGGTGGACAAGGAATCCGGAAGGCTGGTTAACCTTGAAGGCTCTGGCAAGGGTCAGAGCCAAGCACCCGCTGTCTAGTTGAGACAAAGGGAGCTGAAGCAACTTCCACCTTTTAGTCTTATGTAAATCCTTGCTGATGGGCTATCATTGAGCTATTATTGGAATTGCCTGCCTAAGGGCTATGAGTATATCCCAAAACCTGAATAAAACGGATAGCAAGGCCAGAGCAAAGTGGGTCCTTCCTCTTGAGCTGGGCTCCCGCCTGGCCCCCAATATTTCCAAATTATATTTTCTTGTCTAGTCTCTTTCATTTGCGTGCAGCCTCCTCCAGAGCCCAAACCCTGAACCTGAACCCTGAACCACGCAGGACGTGGGGGGGATACTCGCAACTGGCAGCCCAACGTGGGGTACTTGCAACTGGCGTTCAACGTGGGGCACCCGCACCACTAGTCAAGGAAAAAAAATTTAGCTCGTGTTCCTGATGTCATCTAAATATGCTACTTCAGAAAAATAACAAACTATATTAAATTATTTTCCCCTAAAGGTATCATTGAGTCACTGAGTCAAAGTTCATCTTACTAACATTTCCTTAAACATACACAGAATGATTTGAGTTGCATTGCAGAAGTCACAACTTCTGCTCAAATCAGTACTCCAATCAGTTTTACTGCTCAGAACAGTAACAGCACCCTAACCAGTTCTTTTTATTTATTTCATATATATATGAAACGAAGGGAAAGGGAGAGAGAGATAAAAACATCAGTGATGAGAGGAAATCATTGGTCAGCTGCCTCCTGCCTACTGGGGATCGAGCCTACAATCCGGGCATGTGCCCTGACAGGGAATGGAACTGTGACCTCCTGGTTCATAGGTTGATGCTCAACAACTGAGCCACATGGTCCGGGCTTAACCAGTTCTTTTTAGTTAATATTTCTCTCAAAAGGATCAAGAAACTTAGTTTTGTATCATTAGTAATCCAGAAAAAATAGAAATAAGATTTTAAACGTTCAGTAGACAGAAGTATAAAGTTTATGTTTCATCAAATCCCACACTGCATTTAACTATGAAATAAAAATCCTTCCAAAATTTAAACAAGCAAAAAAAGAGGAAATAAAAATTTACCTCATAATTTCAAATACTGAATAAACTATTAATGAAATCCATATAAATGCCAATCAATTACCTAATTAAATTTTGATTTCTAAATAGTATCTGAAGCTACACATAATCTTACCTGGGGAGGATAATTGCTCTCTGAAGACCACCTTGAAGATTGGTCATTTGGTTTATCCACTAAAATATTCCTGAAATAAAGAAAATTATAGAAATTAATTGAAAGAATAAGTGAACATAAATATGCAAAGAGATGAATAATCTACCAGATGCTAACATTATTATCAAGGTATATAATGTCTGGAACTTGAAAAAGAGGAGAAAAATAAAACAGAAACAGAAAACACCTAGTATATATAATATTCTAAAATATGATAAAGATAGCATTTCAAAATATTGAGAAAAATATAGTTCTACTTCATATCAAGTGACAAAATGACCTGAAGATGTATTTAGGAATTTTAGGTAAAAATAAAGCAGTAAAATACCTAATAATAAATAAAATACCACATATATATTATATTAGATACCATTATATTGTATTATTACATATTATATAATTGTTACATATTACATTTTATGTAATATTTATATAATCAATCTATGGACCAAGAAGTTCTTTTAGCCCATCATCAGAAGCAGAACTGTAGGTGAAAAAAGAAATTGGTATAACTAACTTTGGAAAACGGTGCCTTCACTGGAAACTGGAAACTAAAGATAAATGGAACCATACATAAAAACTGTACTTTATTTGGTAAACTTGTCTTTCACAGGAACATGGGTTAATTCTGAAACATTCTATATGTATATTCAGGTTGAACAAATAAATAAACGGATTGTAGCTGGTGGGAGCTAAGCTTCTCACATTGGGGTGAGGACAGAAAAGCAAGGGGTGGGAGGTTAGAAAGAACCAGTGGTATTGGATTAGAATCAAAGATATCAGTGTGAACTCATGTTTAGTTTAATATAAATAGGTTCACAAGTAATAATAGATATGTGTGTGTACACACACTAATCCTACTTCTGTTCCTAAGGGAGACTAGAAGCAGTGACACTTCAGTGGCAATGAACACACCCAGATCTTGATTTCTACATACCACAGTCCAATAAAATAAATAGGGAATGTTGGGGAAGTGGCTGATTCTAGGGTCAGGGCAGGGAATTCAGAAGATTAAAGCCCAGAACATCATGTAATATTACCAAAAACAAACAAAGAAAAAACAAGAAAATAATTGGGGCATGCCTAAGGCGCAGAGAAATCGACATGAAAGAATAAATGGTCAAAGCTGAAGTAATATAAATAACAAAATAAATAATGTAGTATTAGATTATAACCCAAAGTATAAAATAAATATCTACGGGTCCATACTGATATTCCCCAGTCTAATGATCAGAAAAACAACCTCAAATTAACATCCTCATTCCACAAAATACATGACCAGTAGTCCTAAAAACTCTAAATAAAATGAAAAGCAAGGAAGACTGAAAAACTGTCACAGACCAGGGAAGAATAAGGAAACATAACAACTAAAAGTAGTTGACCCTTGATTGGATCTACTTAGATGAGGATGTTTGTCAATAAATACGGGCAGTACTGTGACAGTATTTTTCTTAAGATTTTCTTAACATATTCTTTTCTCTAACTTACTTGAGTGAAAGAACACATTACATAAAACAAAGAATATATAAAATATGTATTAATCGACTGTTTACGTTATTGGTAAATTGGGGCAGGGCGTCAAAAGTTACATGCAGATTTTTTACAACGAGGGGTCAGCACCCCTAACCAGCATGTTGTTCAAGGGTTAATGGTATCTTCAATGGGATCCTGAATCAGAAAGTGAACATTAGTGGGAAACTAGTGAAATACAAATAAAACGTGGATTTTAGGTAATAGTAATGCATCAATCAATGTTGGTACCTTAGTTGTGACAAATATACCATCTATATATATAAAAGCCTAAGCGACTGGCCAACCGTTCGACCACCCAAACCAGTAGCTAGGACATGCACTGACCACCAGGGGGCAGACACTCAATGCAGGAGTGGAAACCATAGGCATGAAAAACATGGAACAGACTGATGAATCTCAGGGGGAAGGGGGGAAGGGCAGGAAGAGATTGACCAAAGATCTTATATGCATACTAAAGGCCTGGTACATGGATTCATGCACCCGTGGGGTCCCTCGGCCTGGCCTGCACCCTCTCACAATCCAGGACCCCTCAAGGATGTCGGAGAGCCGGTTTCAGCCCAATATCCGCAGGCCAGGCCAAGGGACCACACTAGTGCATGAATACATGCTCTTGGCCTCTAGTCCTTCCTATATAATAAAAGGCCAATGTGCAAATTGACCAATAGGTGGAACAACCAGTTGCTATGACATGCACTGACCACCAGGGGGAAGATGCTTAACGCAGGAACTATCCCCTGGTGGTCAGTGCGGAGCGCTGCTCAGCCAGAAGCCCTGAGCCGGGCTCACGGCTGGCGAGCACAGTGGCGGTGGCAGGAGCCTCTCCCACCTCCGTGGCAACGCTAAGGTTGTCTGACTGATGGCTCTGCAGAGAGCAGGCCTAAGCTGTCAGTCAGACATCCCCTGAGGGCTCCGAGACTGCAAGAGGGCACAGGTTGGGCTGAGAGAAACCCTTCCAAGTGCACAAATTTTGTGCACCAGGACTCTAGTAGTAATATAAGATGTTAGCAAAGGGACAAACTAGGTGAGTGGCATATGGGAACTCTGTACTGCCTTTGCTACTCTTCTGTATAGTAAGTCCTCCCTTAACACTGTAACTTCAAGTGAAACAACATATAATGAACCCAATTTTACCATAAGTTTGATATAACAAAAGTTTCCTCAGCATTTCATCAATCTAATACGGAAACAAGGTTATTTGAGAACCTGCTATAATGGTAAAATCATTCTCAAATAAAAAGTATACTTTTAAAAAGTTAGATCTACACCTGGTATACAGAAGGTACTTAATAAATATCAAATAGATGAGTGAATAAAAATCTTTAAAGGCAGAACTATACAGAAAATTATTTTTACATACACATCTCACAAAGGTAAAAATAAATACATACAAGACCTCAAACAAAATTAAAAGACAAATATAAGCAATGCTAGAAAATATAAGCATTGCTAGAAAAATATAAGCAATGTAAAATACAAAAAACTAACTTAAACATTCAGAATCAATAATAACCAAAAATTGGAGATTAAAACAAAGATAGATTATCCCTATAATATTGTGCTCACACCCTTAAAAAAATGCTTTAATTATAATCTCAGTTGTTGGCTAGGGCCAGTAAATAGTATTTCATATTTTGCTAGTAGGAATGTAAATTGATACATTATTTTAGGAGAGAACTTTAATATAATACATATCAAAAACATTTTAAGTGTGCATACACTTTAAATAAAAATAATGATGCCAACCATGATAATGCTAGCATCTAACATTTGTGAACTTTTACTATATCCCAGACACTGTTCTAAGTATTTTCCATGCATAAGCTATTAAGAAACTGAGACAGATAAGTTAATTTGCCTAAATATACACACCTAAGAAGTAAGGATTGGAACCCAAGGCAATCTGATTCCAAAATCAATGCTCTTAATCACCACACTATACAACCTCGGTATTATTCCATTTCTTGGAACTTAATCTAAACAATAATCTATGACATGTAAATCACCCACATTCATCACAGCACAATTTATAACAGTCAAACTGTAAATAGCCTAGTTGTCTAACAATAAGGAATTCATTAAACAAATTATGACATACCTATGTTACAGAATACCATGTAATCATGATGTATTTTACAGCCTGACTTTAGTATAGTTGCAAATGTTCATACATACTAAGTGAAGGCAAAAAGTAGTTTACAATACATACATAATTAATCAAGTGCTGTATCTACACTAAGAAAATAAAAAAAAAGAGTAAGATGCAAATTGACTGTACCTTTGCAACGCCCACCAGCCAATCAGGAGTGACTATGCAAATTAACCCAACAAAGACGGCCCACCCTGCCCCAGTCGCTTCAGGCCTCTGGGCAGTGTGGGAAGGCAGAAAGGTGGCTCCGGGCCGGAGCAAAGGCGGTGCCAGCAGCCGGGGAAGGAAGGCCCATTCTTGCACGAATCTTTGTGCATCGGGCCTCTAGTGTAATAAGAACATAGATGGAGAAAAGACAAAGAACATATACTACAATAGCTCTCAATGTTCAGATGAGAACAACCTTTTTGCCCTCTTTGTGCTTTTGTAGGGTGTCCTCTGCATCCCCACCTGTCACTGGTGGAAAAGGAGTTCTTGGGGTACCACAGGGAAAAGAATTTCCTGAGGCCCTCACAAAAGAATGAGGTATGGTGGAACGCTTTATTGATTATGTAAAATTTAGGGGGTTCCCTTCCAAGGTCCCATCTCCCTCTATCTTGCCATGGAAAAAGTCCAATCTTATCTTCAGAAGGGCTAAGATTAAAGCCACTGACCAGAGTCTCCACTCTATAATAAAACACAGTTAGCTTAGTTTGTGTTTCCATCTGCATTCCATTTGTGTATAGGGTCTGCATGCACTTGGGTTCCCATTTGCAGTCCATTTGTGTATAGAGTCTGCTTAAAGCCACACAGTGATGCCCAGCCGTGTGGCTCAATGGTTGAGTGTCACCCCATGAACCAGGAGGTCATGGTTCAATTCCCAGTCTGGGCACATGCCCAGGTTTCAGGCTGGATCCTGAGTGGGGGGTGGGCAAGAGGCAGAGATAAATGATTCTCTCTCATCATGGATGTTTCTATCTCTCCATCTCCTTTCCTCTCTGAAATAAATAAAAATAAAAAAGATACTCAGGAATAAACTTAACCAAGGAGGTAAAATACTTGCACTCAGAAAACTACAGGACACTGAAAAAAGAGACAGAGGAAGATATAAACAAGTGGAAGAATATACCATGTTCATGGATTGGTAGAATTAACATGGTTAAAATGTCCATACTACCCAAAGCAATCTATAGATTCAATGCAATCCCCATTAAAATACCAATGGCATATTTCACAATATGAACAAACACTTCAAAAACTTATATGGAACCAAAAAGACCCTGAATAACCACAGCAATCTTGAGAAAGAAGAATGAAGTTAGAGGGATCACAATACCAGATATCAAGTTATATAACAATGCCACTGTAATCAAAACAGCCTGGTACTGGCACAAGACATATAGATCAATGGAACAGAACAGAGACTCCAGAAGTAGACCCAAGCCATTATGCTCAATTAATATTTGACAAAGGAAGTAAGAGCATACCATGGAGTCTAGATAGTCTCTTCAATAAATGGTGTTGGGAAAATTGGAAATGAACTAAGGGCAGCATGTAGGCAACAACTTTCAAGAAACAATCCTGCCATCACATGAGCTTAAATGCAGATTCTTCCCCACTCAAGACTCAAGATAAAACCCCCTTGCCAACACCTTGACTATAGCCCTGTAACAGATCTGAAGCAGCGGATACATCTACATAGTAAACTATGCCCCAAATCTTGACCCTCATAAACTGTGCAATAATAAATGTATATTGTTTGAGGCTGCTAAATTTGTGATAATTTGTTATAGAGCGATCAAAAACTAACACAATGTCCTCTTCTTGATGCATATGGAAATATTTAAAAATGAAATAATCTTATATTCATTTATATTCATCTTAAAACACACCACAAGAAAGAAAAAGAGGTGGGTGTAAATAGATTGTTTTATAAAAAGTCAGGCAAAATGCTGATAGTTGTTGAAGATGGAATTATTAGTATTCACTTTTCTCTATTGCTGAGTATGCTTGGAAAATGTTCATTAAAAGTTTTTGAATGAATGAATTAGTGAAGTAATGATGACAGAAACACACAAGCTCTTGGGAGGTTAGCTGTGTAGGGAAGCAGATAAATGGGACATGTGAGATTAAGGCAAAGTTTTTTAAAGACTAATGAAAGTTGGTTCAATGGGCACTGAATGGGGGCAGAAGTAGAAACTGAGTGGTGGATAACATAGGGAAAAAAGAGATAATTGAATGAACAAAATCAGAATAAGATCCAAAGTGTAAGTGAAAGAACTAACCTAAAATGATCTCTCCCATTTTAACAGACAAAAAAAGATGGAGAAAATTAAGCACAGGTACATTTCATAATGCTTAAGTGTACCCTGGACACACAATGATATCATTTTCATTGACAAAAAAGTTTATATTAATAAAATTTAAAATTTTTTCACACTGATAATATAGTCATGTAGAAAATATGACTGAATTTACAGTATTAAGATGTGGACTCTAAACTCTGCTTCAATGCTCCCTTAGTAAATGACTTTGGTTACACTCTTACTGGCCTAAGTTTCTCCATTTCAAAATTAATACCTACATTACACTCTGAAGAGTCATTGTTGAAAATTGCAGGATGTCAATGGAAGGATGCCTACTAACAAATAGTAGGCATCTGCTTATCAACACCCAGAGCAAAACTCATGTCACCTTATTACCAAGCACTTGAAAATGTTTGAGCCTGTAGCAATTATCTCTAAGGATTCAAAGCACTTTGGGATCACATACTTATGTGTACACACTCCACATAAGTAAAATGCAGCAATCACTGGGGAAAAGAGAATGGCAACAAAATAAGCAAACATTCCCATACAGAATGGTAAAATTGGAAACCCTCACTAGCACAAAATCAGAAAACCAGCTAATGTGGTTTGGGGTCTCCAAACAACAGAAAAATTTGCTGAGACAACCATATAAAAATACTCCTCAGAAGGCTTGAATCACAATCTTTTCTAAAATTAAACAACTGGCCCTTCAGAATATATTTCAAAAGTAAAAACTGCCCTTTTCCATCTAAAGCAAAGACCATTAAAGTTGGACATGTTATGGAAAAGGTTTACTGCTTAATATGCACATCTCCAAACCTCAGACAAAATAACAATATATCTACAAAGAAATTAGAGATTTAAGATATCAAATTCTTTCCAAGCACCCTCAAAAGCTGCATTTACATGTAATTAATTACATGGAAATAATCATAATCACCTTACTAAATCAAGTTCCCAAAATATCTTTGTTGGGCAAATAATTTAGCTTAATTTGAGTTACTACATATGTAATGGGGGAGGTACATTTATTTAAAAAACTATTCTGTAATATCAACATCTTGCTATTATCCTGTGCCAAAAAGGCCTTAATCTAATCCTCTCATTTCATATGAAAATTAATAAAAGGCCAGAGAAATTAATGATTGATCCAAAATTACCAATTAATTAGTGGCAGAACTGGGATTAGAGCCCAAGTCCTTGTTCAGTGTTCTCTCTATGCTACACTGTTTAGATTTTTTCATGTTTTCCTTTGTACCAGATCTAACTCCTCCCCTCAGATTAATGCAATAATTCAAATTGTACTAATGGTGAGATATCAAACCAATTATTAACTAATCCAAATGCATTCATTTTGTGAGACTTCTCCCCCTACCCGCTTAAGCATGTCAAACTTGTGGCCCACAATGAATATTTCTGCAGCCCAGCCAATTTAACAGTATGTAAGAAACATTTTAATAAAAATTTAGTAACTTAATTTTTACAATATCCTTATACATAATTATTAATAATGAACTACAACGTTCGCTAATGACTGATTACTATAATCATGTTGCATTCATTTCCCTTACAGGTGCACCATATCTCTCCACTAATACTAGCAGAGAGTATTTTAGCAGCCATTACCACATCATTAGTCTTGTACTGACTTGTTTGGTGAGTGCAACAGGAAATATTTTGCTTTCAGAAAACAAGAAAAATAGGTTTATTTGTGTTACACTTATTAATTTGTGCAGTTATTCGGTGTCTGGTAAGTTAATGTTCAAGGAAAAATACTAATTTTTATTAAAATGTTCTATTATTTTATGTTAACGATAATTCATTTATTTCAGCCCTTTGTATTCAGCATGTCTCTATCAAAATAAACATATGTTTCTATGAAAATTGAAGCTTTTGGGTGTTTTTTTTTGCAGCCCACATAAACTTAAACCTTATTTGGCCTGTGTGAGCCTTTGAGTTTGATATGCTCTTAATAGATATCTTTTACCTCTTAAGTCCTATGGCACAGCATTTTATAAACTCTGTTCCTCAGAAATATTATAAAAGATCTATAAGCATTTGAAAAACATACTTAACTATTCTTAAACCTATTTTAAAAATTCACTGCAAATACTCCCGCTGTTCTGATTTGGTAATAATCAGGGCAGGCTAAGTGTTTGCTATAGTAAGACCATGCACGTGTTGTCCCCAGACCTAGTTCTTTCCCTAGGTCTGATTTCATAAATGATGGTGATAAACTAAGAAAAAAATTTTTCAAAAATACTTTAGACCAAATGGATATCACTCTCCACAAAAAAACTTGTTTACTTTGCTTTTGTGCTAACTTTGGAGTAAAATTTCTCCTGAAATCTCTGTATCAATATAAACTTTTCAAAGTGTGTCAATGATTTATTTATATGACTCTAATTATATGTTGGTCTTTTAAAATTTAAGTTCTACACATGTCTGTTCATGTAAAATTCACAATTCACAACTATAACGTAATTACTAGTTGGATAAGGCTCAGGACTGTTTGGTTTTAATGCTCTCCTTAAAGCTTAATAAAGTATGTCACATGGAGAATCACATTATAGATCACTGTAGCCCAAATATAAATTTGAAGTGTTTTCCTGACTTTTTAAATTATTATATGGAATGTAAGCAGTTTGACGATAAAATCTTGAAAACAAGTTTATTACAGATAATCAATTTTCCTTACTCAACTTTCAGACAACTTATATGTATCGTACATGCTTAAAGCGTTCAGCCTTTCATCAAATTTAGAATGTTCATCAGTTGATAAACCAATACTTTAAAATACTATACCAGTCAAGAACCTACATGCTAACATGCCAGCCAACATTTGTTTCCAAAGGACTCCCAATGTCCATTTTTATAATTTTAAAAAATATTTTATTACAGTTCTATTATTTTATAAGAATGAATGTAAAATGAAAATGTAAAAGCCTACTGGTAATATTAATTCAACTAAAACAATACTGGGCATCATCAAGTGATCCAAAAAGAAAACTTCAGACACTAAATAGACTTAACCAGCTTAAATATAAATGGAACACTGAGAAAGTTTACTAGTAAAAAAATCACATCAAAAGCTAAAGTATAGGTGTGCCAATTATGGACCTACTAGTGCCCCGGTGCACGAAATTCATGCCCGGGGGGAGGGGGTGGGGGAGGGAGAGGTGTCCCTCAGCCCGGCCTGCACCCTCTCCAATCTGGAACATCCCTCTTGCAATCTGGGACCGCTGGCTCCTAACTGCTCACCTGCCTGCATGCCTAATTGCCCCCAACTGCCCCCCCCCACTGGCCTTCTCACCCCCAACTGCCACCCCTGCTGGCCTGCTCACCCCCAACTGCCCCCCCCGCCAGCCTTACTACCCCCAACTGCCCCCCACCAGCCTGCTCGCCCCCAACTGCCCCCCCTGCTGGCCTGATCGCCCCAACTGCCCCCCCCCCAAGCCAGCCTGATCACCCCCAACTGCCCTCCCCTCCTGGCCTGATCGCCCCTAACCGCCTCTGTCCAGCCCCGCCACCATGGCTTTGTCCAGAAGGACGTCCGGAAGGTCTCCGGCTCTAATTAGCATATTACCCTTTTATTAGTATAGATTCACTCTCACCTCCAAATTCACCCTTTTTGCCTACTCTTCGAAAATGAATTTGGGCCCTTTAAGTAATTTTCCTTTGCCAGCTGGCAAAAGTTAAGCTTTGTCAGCAGAGGGGGCCGGAGAGTCACCTCAAGAAATAAGGAGTGGTTTTGCTCCCTTGTTCAGGTATGCTTACCCAGAAGACTCCTGCACTACAGATGTTTCTTCAGCATCCTGCTCCTACAGCATATGTGGCTTCCTCAAAGTGTTCATGTGAGCAGCTTTTCTAGCACCAGGCTCCTACATCAGAATGTATACTTCTTGAGGGTATTTTTTTCAGTCTCTTGACATTTATCAGGCCTTTTTAAACTAATGACTTCAATCTTTCTTCAGCTCAGAAAAATTTTCCTCTATTTTTAGTATTTCAACCTTCTCTCTCTCTCTCTCTCTCTTTTTCTGGTATCTTTCTAGACCTACTATCAGGTATAAAGTGCAGGGCTGCTATATACTGTTGCACAGGTTGTACTTTTTGCACAAGAAGAACCCACTAAGGAGTAAAAGCTGAAATCCAACCTGTGTCCCACTTAACCTAGACCTATATCCTGGTCAAAAAGTATCATCTGTTCATTAAACCATGAAAATACAAAAGTGAACCTTCTGGATCAAGACTAGCTACCATGTCTAAACTTTTCACTAACATTTTTCTTTTTCTTTTTGTTGTAGATTTCAGATCTTTTTCTATGTGTATGTATATAACTATAAGACAGATGTATATGTCCATAACTATAGAACAATTATTATTTTTGTGACAACTAATTCACTCACTTATTAATTTAATAAACATTATGCTGGACTACAATGATATGAGAGGAGGGGGGAAATTTCCATAGTTCCTATGAAGTCTGTGGTTTAGTTGGAGGGATAGCTATTAATCAAGTAATCTCACAAATAAATGCATAATTAAAATTGTATAAAGTGACATATGAGAAAGGTATACATTTGTATGAAAGCATTTAACTGTTGGAGCAGAGGAAGGAAAGCCAGACACATTGGAGGGACAGGGTAAGACAAGGTTTCCTGAGAAAGCAACATTTTAGCAACAGCTAAAGAATAAGTAGGAGTTAGGTTATATAGCTCTTCTGCTAGAACTACTTAAAGCAGAGGGAAAGGGAAAAGGGAGATAATGAAAGGAAGGGAAAGGGTACATATCCAAGGATGCTTAAAATAATTTACTGTTGCTATTTATACAAAACAACATGCCTTAACAACAAATAATAGGTGACAATTATAATAAATATCAGTCATACTAAAGGAATGTAAGGAAAAGTAAATAGTACTAAATACTGACAATATTTACAAACCAACAACTTTACATTAGACCCTAGTATCTTCCTTGTAAACAGTGTCTTCACATAAATATAATATTCCCATGAAAATTCTAGTAAAAAGGTAGGTAATATAAAAATTATATTACCAGGAAAGGAAAACAACTAGATATTTCTGGCAAAGATTAAACTCTCAACTTCTGGACTTCATAAACAAGTCTCAAGAGATTTACAAATCAACATAACCAAGAATAAAAATCTCATTTTAACTCCTAGTCAATACGTACTTAAAACAATTTTAAACAAATAATGTTATGTTTATTCCGTAATTTTCCCCATCAGATATTAGCAATAAGCACTTAAAAGTACCAAAAGGAAAAATGAAGAAAAACACTGAGCAAAAAAATATGGGGTTCAAGTGTCAGGTTATTACATTAATATTATTATGAGGAATTCATAACCTACAAGGTATAAGTCTATTCCAAAGAACTAAACACAGTTTTCTGCTTCTGGATATGGCAGAACAGCCTGTAGCAGAAAAACATTCCCGTTTAGAACTAGAAAGGCTGTATAACATATAGGATGAAAAAAGCTCTTAAGATATCAGAGACTTTCTGAGGAACTAAGACTGGAATGCCAAAAAAACCTAATTGAAATGAGTCCCACATCCTGTACAGCTTTCCCTCTCTCAGTTTATTCCATCTATTTCTTTAATGGCACAGGGAAAGGGACTGAGTAACCAGGAAAGGACAGCCACTAAAGGGCAGAAAAGTCAGCCAAGCTTTTAATAATTTCACAGAGACAAAGGAACAAAACTTGGTAGTTGGATCTTGCCATAACACCCAGGACTTAAGAAGTCAAGATTCCATAATGAAGGGAGACACAGAAGAACAAAGCCAACAATACTATGTACTGATTTTCCTCTTGAGGCATTTGTTGATTCTTAAACTATACAGTGCAAGAAGTTAAAAAATAAATAAATAAACAGCAGAAAGCAACTGAAAAGCAAGGAAAAGCTTTTAGGACTCTCATGCTGCTGGAGAGACAAAAGCAGGAGAGGACAGATAAAAATCCAGTCTCTCAGCTAGGTTCCCTGCAGGGTTACCAAAGTTGGGCAAACTAGAGGTTTACAAAACCTAAAACCCAACTTTACGTCAGCTTAGTTCTTGACTGTTTGAGGCGATTTGCCTGTATTCTACCTGCCTACCAAAAGATGTGTGAATCCTCTCTAGAGAAATATATTTATTAGGTTTGCAACTGTAATTGCGTTTAATCTGCATATAACGCCTGGCATTCCATTAAAAGTTATCAATAATAATAAAAATTACAATAACTACTAGACCAAACAAGATACTTAAACAAAAGGAAAAAGATGAGAGAAATAGCCCTGGGAGTGATCCAGATAGTACTGAAGTTTTCAGACACAGGCTTTAAAGTAGTTTGACTGATATGTTCAAGAAATTATATGACAATATGGAGATTTTTCACCAGAAAATTAGAGTCTATTGTGAAGAGAGAAAGGGTAGGGGAGGGAATACCAACTGAAAATTCTAGCCCTAAAAAACAAACAAACAAACAAAAAAACACACACTATAGCTGATATCAAGAAAAAAATAGATAGGGTTAAAATCAGACTGAGCATAGCTGAATAGAGAATTTGTGAGCTGGAACACAGGCAAGTCAAACCTATCCAGAAGGGAATAAGGAGGGAAAAGATAGAAAGTGTAAGGGACAAGTGGGTCATGACAAAATATATAATATAGATTTAATTGGTGTCATAGAGGGAAGGAAAAAAGAAGTGGAGCAGAAACAGTATCTGAAGAATCTCAAATTTTTTTTCAGAATTGATGAGTCATGCTACAGATCCAGGGGGTACCAGAAACCCTAGAGTAAATATAAAGAAAATCACCATATTCTTAGGTGCTAATAGTTATATCTCTAAAATTAAAATGATTTTTGAATGATTGAAATACAGCAAATTTACATCACCACAAATAGCTGAAATGTATCTTATCTATATGTAAAACATCACAAAGTCCCTGTATCGGGCTCAAAAATCATTTATTAAAAATCCACATTTACCTAAAAGTTTATGCAAATAATAGAACCATTTGCCTATGAGCAAAAGAAATTATTTTAACATAATATAAAATCTCCCAGCATTTGGTCAAGATAACAAGTACTGCGTAAGGAAACTAAAGATGCTCAGAGAAGAATCATAACTTGCTAAAACTCACAAAGTTCTAATTCCAGGAGCCAGTTCTGCAGATTCAATCTCTAGACCTCCATCCACCTCATGATACTTTTTCTTTATCCTGGGAATCTTTATTTTTCTAAAGTTGTAAGATTACCAGACTAAGAATATCAGAACTTTCAGTGGCCTGTAAGGTTCCCAAACAAGGCCAATGCCTAATCACAGTTTAGGAAAAGGAAAAGTATGACAGTCCCCAACTCAGTGGATTGCAAGATACATTTCTATGGACTTGTCTGATCAAAACCACATTCGTAATCCCAATTTACTAAGGATAATGTCAAACTAAAGCCAAGGTACATCAAACAGAAAGTTTCCTACACAGACAGTAAGAAAATAAACTGATAGCCTTAATCCAACAATTAAATATCTAGGAACTCATCATAAATAATTTCAAGAATTGTTTCTGTAAAGCACACTGTCTCATTACTCATAACTGTCAAAGAACAACAACAAACAAAAACAAAAGTAGCCCAAAGCCTATGTATATCGAATAGGGGACCAATTAAATAAAATGCCAATACAGAGAGCTATTTAATAACATGAGGATATATTTATTATACATTAAAGAGAAAAAAGAATACAGAACAGCAAACAAAAGCCAAAACAAAATTGAAATATACATACAGACACAACAAAATATCTGGAATAATATATGTCAAAGGGTGATGAGTTATCTTTGGGTGGTAGTATTAAGAGTAATATATGTTGTTTCTGTGGGTCAATATTTTGCAAATATTCCACAAAAGACTTCTTAAGATGTTTTGCAATTAGAAAAAAATACAAATTCATTTTTAAATGTGAAATTTTAAAATAGTTGAAATAGGTTCACTTCTTATCCTAGTAGTCAAATCATATATATCACTTTTACTCTGAACCATATGTTAACACAAGAAACAATTTTGATCAATGTTTGATTTTAAGAAATAAAGACTTATAGAAAAAAGGTAAACACACTTAATGATTCATCAAATTTACTATCTAAACTTATGCTGTCTTTATTTTTTTTAAATATATTTTATTGATATTTTACAGAGAGGAAGGGAGAGGGATAGAGAGCTAGAAACATCGATCAGATGCCTCCTGCACACACCCTACTGGGGATGTGCCCGCAACCAAGGTACATGCCCTAGACCGGAATCGAACCCGGGACTCTTCAGTCCGCAGGCAGATGCTCTATCCACTGAGCCAAACCGGTTAGCGCAAACTTATGTTGTCTTTAAATAATATGTAAACACAAATTATTCCAAATCAATGAAATTACCTAATGTAAAAAAAAACACTTTCAACAGTCCTTCCAATTTTCATATTAATACATTAAAGCCATAAATGTAAAGATAAAATAGACCTAAATATCATTCCCTCTCTGTTCTAATGTTATAGCATTTCTTATCTGTATTCCCAACCTGGCACATATTACAGTCCAGTAGAATAGTGAAGGAGCTTTGGTAATAGAAGTCATAGGCCCAAGATCACAATCCTATCTCCTACCCTTTCAACTCCTAGCCCTGGGCAAGTTAACTTACCTCCCAGTTTCCCTAGCTATAAAATAAAATGATAATACTTATCATAGAGTTTTTGTAAAAGACTAAATAAAAAACTACAAGTGGTAAGCCTAGTAGTGCCTGAAGACTACTAGTAGAAGGTACCCAATAAGTGGTGGTTGTGAGTAGAGGCATGTGCCACAGTTTTTAAGTCACAGAATTTGCCAAGCCTCTTGATACCTGTATGACCTTACCAAGCCTCTTGAAAAGTTACTTAACCTTTACATACCTCATTATCCTCATCTGCAAAACAGATATAATACCTATCTTGCAGGTTTGTACGATTAGGTAAAACTAGATATAAAAATCATATTGCATATAGTAGCTATTCAGTAAATTGCGGTATCACTATTAGCTATAGCAATAAAACATTTGAGTATAGGGATTAGCAGTTTTTTAAATATTCTTATATTTTAAAAGAGTATATGTAATTCTAAGAATTATTCATCATTTAAATAAGTGTATTTCTCTTAATTCCCAAGTTAGGTGTAAATTTCAGGAAAAAAAGTAAAATACACACCAAGTACTCTTAAGCACGCTAAAAAGATAAAGGGCCACTTCACTAGTTTCAAAGTAAAAAGACATTATCTATAACTAGATTTGCTTTAAAAAAAATTTAAGTCCAAATAAATCTAAAAGGGTCAGAAGGGGAAATGTTTGTTTCTTTCTGCAATTTTAAGTCCTCAGGAAGAAAAATTGTAAGTCCTTAGGAAGAAAACAGAAATCTGAACTTTTCTATTATTTCTTAATTTCACATATTTACACAACTAAAATATAAGTGCCTTTAATACAACAACTCTTTCAAATCTTTGATTTCCTGTCTCCACCTTTGTGCAGAAGCAGAACAGTACTATAGTTAAGACCATGGACTGTGGAGCCAGACTGCCTGGGTTCAAATCTTGCCTCCACCTAACAGTGTGACCTTAGTTTTAACCTCCCCAAGCCTATTTCCTGAAAAATGTATATTCCTCATACAGTTGTTTTAAGGACTAAACCTTTTTAAAGTGTTCATATGAGAGGCTAGCCTATAGAAGGCACCTTATGTTTCCCTTTGTTGTCATTACATTATTACCCCTCAAAATGCCTAGATCTGTGACTTGTAATCAATAAATATTTGCTACTCTGTAGAAAATTTCAACAAATGGCTTTACTTAATATTAGACCTGCTTAGGAAGTATCTTAACATGACTGTCAAGGCCAGCAAAGATAGAGCAGTTGCTATTAGGATTTTATGGCAAATGTAAGGGAAGTCTATCCCTTCTTACACTTCCTATCATACAAAGCTGTAGCATCGTTACTTGCTAATAGAAGTTCAGTACCAAAAAGAGTTTTACAATTTAGGTATGGCATACACCAATCCAGCATACACAAAACTCTCAAATTCAAGCTCTGTAATACTCAATACATTCCTTCAAAGAAAAAAGTTCAGATCACTCTTCTATTATAATAGTTTAGTGCTTTAAAATAAAGTCTGTGTTGCATAAGTCAACAACCTATTATAGACATTAAATAAAACACTGTAATTGAAAGTGTTTGAAAGTTAAATATACATTAAATATAAGTTTATGAATATATTTGAGAAAATTATAACAGATTTCTCCAATTTCAAACAGCTGCCTTCTAACCCCAAAACTAGTGCTCTGGGGGCCAGGATAAAGAAACGTAAGTCACAGTCAAGTTGCCATCCCATTAGATCATTTCCTGCTTGAAATGCACTCTTCCCTTATTACTCAGATGGGACTTGTGACACTTGAGGAGTAAAATTCTGGAAGTAGTTTAACTCAAGACCAGGAAAGTATCTTCACAGTTATTGGATCAAACAATGCCAACCAATCCCCAATAGTCTGAGATACTAACCTGGGTATAGAAAAATGATGTTATCTTCAGGTTCAAGAACTTGTTAGCCATGAAAATCAGAAGTCAAGTACCTAGGGCCACATTTCAACTCCAGCTGAGGGCTAAGAATATTTACCTGGCTCACTCTCAAATTAGAAGTTTCAACCAGCACCAATCAGGTCAGGGCCATACAGCAGCCATCAGTAAGATACACAGGCCAGATCAGACCACATCCTACTGAAGGCCTGCCTGCCAATCCTTGACCTGGCCAACAGGACAATGGCCTGGCAATCAAGAGTTAGATTCTTCTAGTCACCACTCTGTTTCAAGAATCTTGATGGATTTGACTCGACAAATCAAATTTGATAAGATGTGAAGAATTTTTGAAACATAGGTGGAAAACTTCTTGGAATGTGCTTCACAGATCTAGTCACTTCATTTGTTCAGTAACATAAAAGTGTATTATTTGTAACATGTTTTGCTCATAAAACCATTCTGGTCTGATGAGATGATAGTCCAGGGGGACAACTGTCACTTTTCTTCAGGGTCTGCACGGGTCTTAAAAACTACTAAAATCAGTTACTCTATCTGTATTTTAAAACTGGAATTAGATCTGCTCCTTCTCTCAAAATAAGTTAAAAATAAGTAAATACTGCATTCAAGTACTTTCAGAATTTCAGAAGGAATTTTCTATAGAAAAACATATGCAGTATGTATGTATCACATACGCAATGGCAGTAATGGAACTCTTTTTAACACCTAAATCGGAGATCCAGACCAAGACAGCGTTGGAAGTCAAGTTAATTAAAATGTCTTTTCTGTCTACATTTGAATTTCTAGGTTGGGGAAATTGGTCTGTGTCTATATAAATACATGTTCCGACCCATAATATAAATGGAACTCTTCTGTAAGGTCCCTCCTGCCCACTCCCTATCTTTTTTAGAACTACCAGCCCTGCAAATCTCCCCACTTGCAAGAACTCGGTTGAATTGCACAACTTTGCAGTCTTCGTAAGTTTCACCACTGTTTTGCTGTTGATTACCTTTAATAACACCTCCCCGCCCCCACCCCACCCCCAAAACACACACACACACACACACACACACACAAAACCCTCGTCTCAGCTTTACACTTTGCCCCGGCAGCACTCGACTGGACTATCGGTCCCTCGCCTCCCGCCAGCTCGGACGACCTTAGAAACATCCCCACCCGTCTGCCCGCCGCCCGGACCCCAAAAGCTGCGACTCCTGTCCCACCTCCCTGAGTCGCCCGCCCCCCAAGCCCTCAAGTCCCAAATCCCGGGTGCAGCATCACAGGCTCCGGGTGGAAGCGTCCCAGGCCCGCCGCGAAGCTCGCCCCCTCCCCGCAATCTCGCTCTCCCCTCTCTAACTACCCTCCCGAGTCGGGGGCAGCCAACCTCTCGGCGGCTGGACTGACTCCGAGGCCGCGCGTCCCTTCACCAGGCCCCGCCTGGGCCTCACGGCTCGGCGTCCTCCGCTGCCCGCCCGGCCCAGCCGAGCTTACGCCGAAGAGAAGGGCAGCACCAGCCCAAGGCCCGGCACTTACTCAGGAAGGTAGGTGGAGGAGAAGGAGCTCCACTTGTGCAGCGCATAGGGCAGAAGCCGGCACTCGGGCGCCGCAGCAACAGCCCCGCCAGCCGCCATCTTGTCAGCACCAGAGCGGCCGCCACCGACTGCGGGCCGTACCAGAGGGGGGGCGTGGCCTGGTCTTAAAGGGGCCGCGGTCCGCCCGGCCGTCCGCAGCCTGGGTCTGCGCGTCGCGGGTACCTCTGCCCCGAGGGCTGGGGCGCGCGCGGGTCCGCGATTCCCTCCGAGTTGCCAACGCTGAACCCTTCTTAATGACTTACCGAAACGGGGACGGGAGTGTGAGCACCTGAGAGGCTCTCCTGTGGGGCTTGGAGGGAGTGGCGCAAAGGACTGTCTTACAAGCGGAGGTAAGGAAAAAGCCAAGAATATATGACGGAAAGAAATAGATGGGAACTATGGCCCAGGGAGGGAACAGGAGAAGACGAACTTGGAGACTTCGGAAACCACTGCCCTCTCCAGTTTATAAGCTCTTTAAGGACACAGCATTGAAGGGAACTGGAGTCAATAGCGAATGCCTTTTCCCTCTGGAGCTGTGGTGGTTTTAAATGTCTTGTGCCCGGTTCCAGAGGCGCACGGCGGCGGGAAAAAGAACCGCTCCCGGGTCCGCCTCGGGTTCTCTGCCCTTCAGTGTGAATATTGGTTGTGAGCCTCTCACACGAATCTGTGGGATTGGTTTATTCAGTCAGACATTCAGCCACCCCGCCCCCAAGCCCCACCCCAGACCAAACCAGAAAAAAATCTTGAAGCAGTTGGGGAAGCTGTGTGGCATCAACTTTCTAGTTGGTACATCTGCCCACTTTTAACTATGACATTTAGCCTAAAAGTTCAGAAAGAGCGAGAGACAGAGAAATTTCAAGAAAAAGACCGCAAGGTACTAACAATCCTTGGGCTCCGAAGGCCACATGGGCATCATACCAGCTTCTTTATCTAAAAAGGAGCACTTGCTCTAAACGCCTGGCAGCTTTAGGCAATGCTCCCATCCGGCACATGGTGGTCAGGAGTATGCATGTTGGTCCCTTGGCATAGCCACTGTGGTCACCAGAGTCCTTGTCACTCATTGTCTCAGGGGTCTTACCCTTGAAAGCCTGGACCGTGTCTCCATCTCCACCTGACCGATGAAAAATCTCATGCAAAGTCAAAACACCTCGGTAATTGTATTCTCTTTACGTTATAATCATTAACCTGCCGAAACTCCCTCAGATCTTTTCCTGACTTTTTATTTCCATCAGGGAAGACTTAATAGTTGGCCTCCACTAGCTAAATAGGCCACAGTATGTCAACCTTCAAGATCACATGTGCTCTGCGTGTTGCAGCATGTTGGAAAAGTATGTGTTCCTTAGGCAATGCTATAACCCCAGTGACTCCAGCTGGGAGTCCAGAGATAGTGGGTAGGACCAGAGGAGGTTAGCCCCAAGGATGATGAGTGGTTATCTTTGGGGGAAGGAAATACTATTAAGGGGAGAAGATTAAGATGGTGACTCAGTTCAATTCATTTGGGGCTCCTCCTTTGCTAAGTATACCTCTGACCCTAATGTCATAGAGTCCTTGTTCTTTTCCAGACATAGAGTTGTTGTTTATGAGTGATTTTTTTTTTTTAATCCTCACCCAATGATATGCTTTACTGATTTTAGAGAGAGGGGAAGGGAAAGAGAGGAACATCGATCGTTTACCTCCCTTACACGCCCAATCAGGGATTGAACCCACAAACTAGGTATGTGCCTTGCCTGGGAATCGAAGCAGCAACCTTTGGTGCATGGGACGGCGTTCCAACCAACTGAGCCACACTGGCCAGAGCTATGAGTAATCTTTTTTAAGAAACACATATAAGCCAGTTCTTCCCAAGAGACTTTCTATGACTTTCTGTTCCCTTTGGGTAACATCAAAAGGCCTTAGCAGATACCTTTCACATCCTGCCTTGCCTACCTCTCCAGCCTTCTGTCTGTCTGTCTGTCTGTCTCTCTCCTTTCTCCTTTGCACTCTACTCCAGCCACCACACTGAACTAACACATGGGATCGGCTCCTATAACTTGTGTTCTCTCTGGCCTCCCTCAAGGGCTTAGTCTAAGCCAGTGGTCGGCAAACTCATTAGTCAACAGAGTGGCAAACCGCGGCTCGCGAGCCTCATGTGGCTCGAGCTGCAGTTTTCGGACCACTGGTCTAAGCCAAGCCAGGAATACCGTTCCCCATTCTTCACCTGTCTAACTCCTGCTCCTTTTTCAGCTTCTTTCATTCTGGAAAAGCATTCCTCATCACTTATTTTGGGGTTATGTGCCATTTTCTACATTTTCCTTGGTACCCTGAGTTTCTCTCCTTATATTAGCAAGCATTACAATATATTTTAATCTCTTTATTTCTCATTTTCCCTCCCTAAACTGTAATTCTCATAACGGTATGGATCATGCATTTCTTGTTCACAGTTGTATCCTCAGTCCTGTCAGATCTAGACTCTAGCATATAATAGATGTTCAATAATATTTCTTGAAGAATGAGTGGATTGTGCTAAATGAAAACTTGGGTTACAAAGGAATAAGAATGCCAGAACTTCTCAGACTGTTAACATGTATCCCTGCGGTATGATTGCCATGGGGAATGTGAAAGACTCAGGATAGCATGGCTTTCCTACAGCACAGATTTTACAAATGGTAAAATAATTTAAAGCACTGGATTTATGTCTACACGTAAAGATCATACTGAACCCAACATTTGTGTAAATGTTAAGATAAAGTAAAAACTAAAGAAATTACAAATTTTGCAGGAGTAGCTCCTATCTCCTTAGGGGTAAACCTTTATCTCCTGCCTTTGGAGCATTACCTTAAGTGATGAGATTTATTGTAAGGATATATGGGGAAGTCCTGGAAACTGTCAGCAGCCATTTAGTCCCTCTAGTTCCCCCACACTTTAAAGATTGGAACATATTGATGGCCTCATGGAGATCTGGATAATAGATCATCATTTTTAAGGGATCAGCAGCTCTAGTGACCCAGTCATCGTGTCATCCCCTAAAAGTGATCATCTTTACTCATCTTAGAATGGTTCTCACAGTGAATACTTCCTGGAGAAAGTAACTGATTGTATTTGGTTTGTCACCTGCAAAAAAAAAGATTTATTGAAAGGCTGTGATGTGCCAGGCTCTGTCCTAGATGCTAAGGAGTCAGGATCTACAGACAAGGACACTGCTTTCATGGAGCTTACATTCTGGTAGGGCAACATATAATAAATAAGTCAACTAGATCATTTTAGTTTGTGTATTTAGATGCTAAGAAGAGACTGCACTGGAGTAATATTTAGATTGCATGGTAAAGGAAAGCTTCTCTAAGAAGGTACTATTTGAGCTAATACCTGTACAATGAGAAATGCCAGCCATGCAGAAGTGGATAAAAAAACATTCTAGGCAGAGAGAATAAGCAAGTGCAATGGGCCTAGAGCAGGAAAATGCTTGGTGTGTTCAAAGATAAGAAAGTGTGATTGGAGCAAAGTGATGGAGGGGAGAGTATAGTCAGAACAAATAAGGCCCTAACAGTCTTGGTAAGAAGTCATGACATGGAAATGCAAAGGGAAGAAAATGACTGTGGCTTGGACGAGAGAGGAGATAGAGGTGGTTGACATATTTTGGAAGTAAAGTCCTTAAACTTGCTAATGAGTAAGGCAGGAAGAAAAGGAAAGAATTAAGATAACTCCTGGGTTTTGGGTTTGCACCACTATGTAGATATTGATGCTTTTATTGAGAAGGGAAAATTTGGGGATGAAACAGTTTTAGGTTGAAGGAATCAAGAATTCTAACTTCAGTGGGATGCCTAATAGATAGCCAAGTGGAATTGCCAAGGATCCAATGTGAGACCTGTATTGGTCAGAGTCTTATATCAAACCACCCCATAGGCACTTGGCCTTCTTCATATCTAACCAATCAAGAGTTGCTTTTTTTCTTTTGGCTTTGGCACAGGTCAGTAAATTTTTCTCTGAGTAGCATGGTCACCATAGCTCCAGGTACAGCAGCTCTATATAGAAGAAACCATCCGTGGCAGCCTTCTGCAGAAGGGATGCAGGAGTACAAGAATAGTCTAGGGAAAGAAACCTAGAGTATATGTTGAAAATCTCAATTTCATTTCCAGTTCTGCTACTTTTCTAGCTATGGGACTGTGGAAAAGTCACAATTTCTCTGAGTCTCATTTTCCACCACTATAAAGTGAATTAAATAAAATGTATCTTTTCTATTTCCCAAGGAGTGTTAAAGACCAAATGAAGGAAAAGTGCTTGTCTGCTATGATATAAGCTCTCATTTAATTCTCACAGAACCCTGAGAGATAAATATTATTATTTCCCCTTTCACAAAGGAAAAAAATGAGACTCAGAAATGTCAAATAATTATTTGTCTTCTGTTTACCACTGCACCAGATATGCAGGAGAGAAGAGAGTGAGACTGGGTATTTGTTCCCCTGACTCCCTGCCTGCAAAATTCTGGGTTGACTGCCCTTTACAAGCAAAGGTAACAAGCCCTCCTCCCAAGTGGCCTCTCCACATCTCCCTCTGGTTCTGGGTTCCAGTAATCACCTATGTTTTGCTCCCTGTGATTTCCTGGTATGTTCTCACATCTTTATAAATAGTCCCTTCTCAAATTGCCCATATTTTGACCTATTTTTTTAAGTAAAAGGAATTTGCTTAGGGATCATCTATAAATTAGAAGACTAAAAGAATTAAAGGCATGGGGGCTGTCAATCTATTTTTTGGTCAGTAAATGAAGAATATCACCATGGAGATTAGAGGACTGATTTTGCCCCAGTATAATTCCCATTGGACATTTCTTGCATGCCAGGAATTTGCACCATTATTTCAGTTAATCTTCACAACAGTCTTGCAAGTACTCAGTTTCTTGGAGATTAAAATTCACCAAACTCATGTGTGCCCTCTTTATTATACAATTCTCAAATGTATGCATTCCTAACATCATCCCAGCATTCAGGATCCAGAAGACCAAGAGAATCAATCTGTTGTATTCCTAAAGCTAACTGTTCTGTCTCAATCTTCTGTTGTCTCTTGGTTTCTATATTAACTCATTTCAACTTTGTTATTGTTGTTTGAAATCTTTTCTTTGAGCACAACACAACCAAAAGGAGCAGATGAAAAGCAAATGCCAAAGTTTTGTTTGATAAGTAAGGGGATATCCCCTTTATTTTCTAAGACAAAGGAATTTCAACCCCCCTTAGGGCCTTTGCACAGGTCATAGGTGAACACTGAGACTAGCTTCAAGTGTGAAGCTTGAGTCGGTTTCTCCCAGGAGGTGGCAGCAGCAGCAGCCACAGCCTGCTAGAGAAATCAGACAGAATTCCTTTTGCCTATTGGCATCCAAACCTAGAAATTCCGGGTTCCAGCGACCACTAAATCCCTCCTTTCCTTTGCTGAGGTTGATTGGAGCGGGGGCACAGGAACTGGCAACAATTCCTCTCCTAAGTGCCTAGTTTTTACAAACACTTTGTTCTGAGGCATGACCTTGAAGCATGTGTGAAGGAGGACCAGGAAGTCTTTGGCCAAGGAAAAGAGCTTCAAAAAGAACCTGTAATTGAACACTTCCATCCACACAGGCATAAATCCAGAGGACCCCAGCTCCCACTTCAGTGCTGTACCTAGATTCTAGACATAGTTGCCCAGCTACCAGACAACTGACCTTGTCATTGAATCTGTCTGAGCTGCAATTTCCTCAACTAGGTGGTCTTTAAGTGCCTGCTAATTCTTAAATTATGAGTTAATGAGCTTTTATTTTTCTGGATTAAGTAAGGTTGGGCCTTCACCCTTTCAGAATTTAAAAAATCCCACACACAACAAAGAACTACTGGTTCCAAGTTAATCCCAGGTGAGCACATATTCTGGTTTGGTGAACCCTGCCAGCTGCCTACGAGATGGGCAGGAATACCAGGAAATGTCTGAATACCACACGGTTATGGTTGAACTGTCAATTGCTGGGAGTTACTTTGCAAATTACCACATCTAAATGAATCTGACAAAATAATATTCCAAAAAGCAACACTGATTCCTAATGTATTTAGAATGAAAAGGTCTTTTGGGAAAAGTAAAATTGGCTCAGAAAAATTTATCCAGCCCTCTGGGTAAAGAAATGTTTGAGGTTAAGAGGATTCTTAAGTCAGGATCTGCCAGTGCTTTTGTCCCATCACCTGGTCTTTTGTGAAGGAGGAGACAGAACTAGCTCTTCTCATTCCCCCATCCCATCCACCCCACTTCATCTTGGTGCTGTCACCTTCACTGGACTGCTTAAACTTTTATCTATGCATTCAGTAATCACTTGTTGAGCACCTACTATGTGTCAGGTGCTGGGAACACCTAACTATTAAGGAGCTCACAATCAAGTAGTCAGATATTAAATGGGCTAAAATAAAGAACTCAGAAAGGATTAGCATATAAAATATGAAGAAATAATAGTGGTCATAGTGGTGGTAGCATTATCTTCATAAAGACCACAGGCCAAATATATTTCCTAATTAAAGCTATCCTGTGGGATTCTGGTGAGCACATTCAGAGAGAAGCGTCTAAGCAATGGCTCTCTCTCTTGGCTGCATATTGGAAACACATGGGAAACTTTTAAAAGTCCCCATTCCGCATCCCAAGTCAATTACATATTAGGTGGGGACCTAGGCATCAATATATGAATGTTAAATTCATGAAAATATGTGTATGTGCAGCCAAGGTTGAGAACTTTTCCCTTTATGTCTTAGGACAGTGACAGGCAAAAAGCCTGGTAACTGACAGGCAGGAAGCCGGTCAGCTGGTAACTGACACCTGAGCTCTCCTGCTTCCTTTGTAATGTTTCCTGAAAATCTGCATGGAGAAACCAGATACTGCAATGGTGCTAGCTTGGACCTCCACTTTGTAAGGTTTCCATTTCAACTTTACCACCTTATTCACTAAGTCTATGTTTAATATTATTCCAGTACTTAAAGAGCTATGAACAGTGGTTAGTCAGTCAGTATGTCAAAGAGAATTGTAAACAAGTGATGGTGATAAAGATGCTACACTTTAGAAATCCCAAATTCATCTTTAAAACAAACATAAATGTATTTTTTTAAATCCCCGCACCACTCAGTCTTTTCCCTCTCCTTCTTTACCCATTTTTCCTCTTTCCTTTCCTCTCTCTGCCTGTCTTCTTCAGCTGCTCTCCCAGGAGTAACGGTATCACTGTTACCCCTTGTTTTTCTTACCCTCTGCCTCACCCCTATACCTTCTGCATCTGATCCATTTTTTACTCTATTCTCTTCCCCTTACTCACAACATACATTTTTTCCTTTATTTCATTATCTTTCACACTTACAGCTCCTCAATTAACTATACTGTAAAACAAAACCATTGTCAGATATTTATCATATTAAATAAGTTATTTTGTTGTTAATTTTAAAAGCAAATGAGTTCTGAAAGTGCTATATTTCTCTCTCCAAGCAGAAAAAGTGCTATATTTATCCCTCCTTGTCATAGTTAGTACTCCTTAAATACTAACTAATAATTATTTTTATAACTTCCTGTATTGGCCCTAGATTACTTTTTTTCAAGTAGTTCAGTGACCCGCAATAGAAAAATGTTTCTCGGTTCTTCAGTAATCCCGAGGACAGCAGCTGATAGCAATGTAAAAGAGAAACTAAAAACAGCAGTTGAGTGTATGCATATTCGTTTGCAAAGTCATCATCATGATTATTATTGTAATTGCAGAGGGGATGCATTTAAATAATTGGTCGAAGTGTCTTCTTGAGGAAATAACTGAAATAGGACCAGTTGTCACAAACCAACCTACAATAATAATCTTGTATGTGCATCTTCAGTATTCATAGCAACTCTACAATAACAAATTTGTGCACTCATCTAATGTCCTTAAGCAGCCTAGAAAATAATAAACAAACCTTGATCAGAGCCAGTGTCTCATTTGGTAGTTGACCTGTGTGTTTAAGCAGTGTCCCAGAACAACCTTAGAAACATAAACCACCAAACAAAAATTGCACCATCAATTCAATGACAAACTGGGATGGGTGACCCAACATCCACCTGTTTTGTTATGGCAATAAATCTAAGTACCAGTAGAGTAGAAACCAGGTAGATAGGTCAGCACACAAATTAAAACATTTAGGAGAATTAGCCACAAAGATAGACAGGTTTTATTGACTTGAAATTTGTAAACAAAGAGGAACTGTGGGAAAAGAGGGAAGGCCTTGTTTTGGGTTTATTTGTGAAAGCCGAAAGCATTTGAGATTTTCTCTTCCCAAGATACAGCTGTGAAATGACTAATAGGAATTAAGTGAGCCCGCATCAGGAACTGAATGTGCCACTTCACTGGGAACAGAGATTGTTCCCCTGATAAAGGCTGTCCTCTCAGATTAGTACCTTGGGTGTTTTAAAGAGGATCAGCCAGACACGACTATGGTGCATTTATAAAGAGCAAGAATCATCCAAGCACCTTGGCAAATTTTCTTTATATCTCAGTGCTTCTGAATCATGTTTATATCTTAACTTCGATGTTCCTGAAGAAACTCAGGAGAGAGGGAGAAGGAGGAAGAAAATTTCCTACCACATTGCTTTTTCCTTGCTGGGCTTTCCAATAGGAGTCTTGCTGAAGGCTTGGTCTGAGCAATTTAAAAAGGGTGAATGATTCAAGACTGCTTTAATCAAACTGCTCTGATTCAGTCTTCCTACATTCTAAAAATCATACACCCAATTACCATGGCTCAATATTATTTTCATATTTGCATCCCCATCTAAAATCAATTTGCCTGCACACATCCTTGTCCTGCTTCAGTAATTAAAATATTTTCTACAAAAGTATTGGAAGGATCACTGATTGACATTTTGAAAACTGTTTCAAGGCACAATCTAGGTACAGCATTTCTTGAATAACATTGTTTTGTTCAAAATCCTTTCATTATAAGGTTGATGAGATGCCTTAGGAATTTCACTTTCATTTATATCTATTTGCCTGTGGTAAAATTGGTTTCATTATACATCATTTTGCTCAAAGTTTCAGAACCTATTGATGACATTAAGTGAGGACTTACTATATTTTTTTCATTGTGAAAGTAAGTAAGACACCAACATAAAAATAAATTCAAACATCAAAAAATGTTTAAGCCCTGGCCGATTTGGCTCAGTGTATAGAGCATTGTCCTGCAGACTGAATGGTCCCGGATTCGATTCCGGTCAAGGGCACATGCCCAGGTTTTGGGCTCAATCCCCGATCCATGATGCTTTCTCATCATTGATGTTCTCTCTCCCTCTCCCTTTTTCTATATCAATAAAGATATATTTTAAAAATGTATTGTTATTTAAAAAGTTTAAAATGGAAAGGCAAATCTCCTTCCCACTTTTATCTGATGGTAAGCATCATTAACTATTTCCAGTGTATTCTTTCCACATAGCATATATAATATATATACCATTTTTACACAAAGCAGATTACATCATATATAGTGTCCTCTTGTGAGATAATAGAAAATACATATATTGGTCTCTGCCTCCCGCTGGCACAGAGCTAAAACCCTTGTAAAAATTCCTAAGTGATAAGAGTACTAGGAGTATATGTTTGTCCTAAGATTTAGTCTCTGCTTCCTAACACAGAGTTCCTAAACCCCTTTGAATTTCCTGGGTGATAGGAGTATCTTTTGTTCTAACGAGTTGGGCTCCTAAATGGCTCCTGGATGGGGGCTGGTCCCCAGACAGACCAAACTATGATGAGAAGCTTGGAATTTCCAGACCCACCCTTCATCCTCCAGAGAGAGGAGGAGGACTAGAAATGGAGTTAACAATTGATCACACCTATGTGGTGAAGCCTCCGTAAAAATCCCAATAGTATGGGATTCAGAGAGTTTCCAGAGGAGTGAACATTCACCTAACTGGGGGGGTGAGGCAGCCCAGCTTCACAGTGACAGAAGCTCCTGCACTAGGGTCCCTCCTAGATCTCGCCCAATGTTGTTCTCCATCTGGCTGTTCATCTGTATCCTTTAAGTTGTTATTATGCAATAAACTGGTAAACATAACTTTGTTTCCCAGAGTTCTGTCAGCTATTCTAGCAAATAATCGAATCTAAGGGGGCGGTGATCACAAAAACCTCCATTTGTAGCCAAGTCAGAAGTTGTGGGTAACCTGGGGACTTACTATTTGAGATTGGCATCTGAAGTGGGGAAGTTTCATAGGACTGAGCCCTTAACCTGTGGGTTCGAACACTATCTCCAGGTAGGTTGTGTCAAATTTTAATTAAATTATAGGACACCCAGTATGTGTCACAGAGAAGTGCCTGATGTCAGAAGTGTTGAAAGTGTGGTAATGTGAGATTGAAGGAGAGGGACACAGGAGGAAGAGTGAGTTTTTCCTGAATCCCTATTCCCTGCTTTATTTGTTTAATAATATATCAGAAATATTTCCATGTCAACACATACAGATCTTACAAGATCTTTTAATCACTGGATGTGCCATAATTTATTTAACCATTGATGAACATTCCAATCATATCCATTATTATTATTGTAAACAATATTTCCATGAATATCCTTACACATATGTCATTGGGAACTTGTATTACTCTATCTGTAGGATAAATTACTTGAAATGAAATTGCCAGGTCAAAATATGTGTACATTTAAGATTGGGTTAGATGTTCCCAAATTGTAACCCCTAAATGGTTCCAATACACCTTTTCATCAACAGGGTAAGTTTATTTTTGCCCCTGTCAGACCTGAGTTTTTTCAGACTTTCAACTTGTTATCAATCTGATAGGTAATAATAGTATCACATTGTTGAGATTTGCACTTTTCTAAGCACTAATGAAGTTAAAATGATTTTCAAGTAAATTTTTTCCATTCTTATTTTCTTTATGTAATATTTGTTCATATTCTTTGCCCATTTTTCTGTTCATTTTTTCCTTATAAAACTGTAATATCTCTTTATATAATAAAGAACTATGTACATTTTCTCGAGTTGCAAATAATTTTTTCCTCTGTGCTATTTGTCTTTTGCTATATTTACTGTATTTTCTTATTGTTGCTATATTCACTTTTACCATATAAAATGTTTAAACGTATTACATGAAAGCATTTATCAGCATTTTTCTTTTTGGTTTCTGAGTTTTATCTATGTTTTAAATATTAGCTCTCATGCAAGGAGAGTCTCAGCAGTTGCCACTTGAATGCACCAGTGTTTGATTTGAATTCTACTACATGGTATGATACAGGTTAAAAAACTAGGCTTTACTGTGGAAAGAGGAAACTTACAATGTCAAGGCCATTGAGAGAAGGGAGGGCACAGAGACCCCATTCTCTTATTGTCCCTGGCTAACCTGCTGGCCTTGCAGAATGATTTGTATTCCAGGAAAGGGAACTTTGCCCCTCTTTTCGTCTCCTTGTATGGAACAAGTACAAGAGTAGCCTTATCAGTAAATGGAAAAATCAGACTGTCTTGGCACCAGGCAGCCCAGATTTCAGTGCCAGCTGTTTGCCAGAGTTGTCTGGGAAACACACACAAACTGCCCTGCACCTAGACTTTGGTCCTGTAGGATGTTACCCAAGAAAGGAAGCCAGTGGTCCCATGGAAGCTGAGCTTGTATAGTTTCTCAGGCTGAGAGCAGCCCTTTTCCTCAGCACCAGCCCCCTTACCTTGTTTGAACCAGTTTATTGTCCAGGCAACAGAGAAGGAGCACCCAGTTTCATTTAAAACAAGCCTGCTCTTTGTATTATATTAAATTAATAGTGAATCAGGCATTGAAGATGAGATTAACTCTTTTTAAAGTTACCCCCAACTTTATATTTTAAAAAAGTTCAAACTCAAAAGGTTAAAAGAATGATACAATGAATACTTCACCAATTGTTAACATTTTGTCACCTTTGCTTTATCTCTTTCTATAAATATACATTTTTATCCATTGAAGCATTTGGAAGTAGGTTGAATACCTTTTGGCAGTTCATTCAAAATAATTCTGCACACATTTCCCAATAATAAAAGCATTCACTTATATAACACTGATACAATTTCTCAGACCTAGGAAAATTAACGCTTCAATATATTTAATTCCACATTCATATTCTCTAATTGTTCCAAATGTCTTTTATTACCATCTATTTATGTTTGAACCAACATCTTAACAAAGTCCATATATTACATTTGATTCTGTCTCTCTAATCCAGTGCCCCAAAAGGACATTTAGCATGCCTGGAGATACTTTTGATTGTCACAGCTGTGGGTGCTAATAGCCCCTAGTAGATAGAAACCAAGGAAGGATGTCTGCTAAATATCTTACAGTACACAGGACAACCCCCAACAAAGAATTACTTGGTCCAAAATGTCAATTATTGCTGAGATTGAAAAACCTTGTCTATCTGAAATAGTCTCCTTACTTTTTGTTGCTTTTCATGACATTGACTTGTAGTGTCCAGGCCAGTTGTAATGTAGAATGTTCCACATTCTAGAGTTTTCTGATTGTTTTCTCATGATTAGTTTCCATTTAAATATATTTAGCAAGAATATTGTATAAGTCATGCAATAGTTAGCTATTACTGCCTAACAACCCACCCCAAAACTCAGTGACATAATATTAACAGCCATTGGCTAAGTCATTCTGTTGATCTGGGCTGGGCTCAGCTGATTTTGGCCAGACTCATTCATGAATCTGCAGTCATTTGATAGATTGACTAGGTGATTGCTGGTCTAGGATGACCTCAGCTGGGATTAGCTGGCTCAGCTCCATTCACCTATCACACTTAGCAGGCTATTCTCATGGATGAGACAGGTCTGAAAGACAATGGAAGCGTGCAAGATCTTTTGAAGCCCAGGCTTGGAACTGGCATTCTGTCACTTCCACTGCATTATGTTGGCTAAAGAAGGTAACAAAGCCAGCATAAATTCAAGTGGTAGAGAAATAAACTGTACCTCTTAATGGGAATTGCTGCACAGTCATTGCAAGGGGTGTAGATGAGGGAAGTGTGAATCTGGGCCTATTGCAATCAGTCTATCAAAGTGATATTGCATATCTTTTATTGCATCAGCTCCAGAGATAAATAATGTCAAATTGGCCCAGTATTAGTGATGTTAAGTTTGAGGCTTGATTAAATGGTAATGGACAAAGCTCACCTTTGGATCTATCTTTCATGTCTGTGCATTGATATTTTGATACAGGATGTCTATCCTGTTCACCACTGTGTTACTTCCCTAGGACTGCTATAACAATTTACCCACAAATTGGGAGGCTTAAAGCAACAGAAATTTATTGTCTTGCAGTTCTATAAACAATGTGTCAGCAGGGCTCCTTCTGAAACCTTCCTTGCCTCTTCCAGTATCTGGTAGTCCCAGACATTCCTTGGATTGCTGCTGCAGCACTTCAATCCCCCCTCCACCTTTATATGACATTCTCCCTGTGTCTCTGTCTTCACATGAAATATTTCTTATAAGAACACCAGTCATATTGGATTAGGATTCCATCCTACTGGATTATGACCTCATCTTTACTAATTATGTCTGATACAACCCTATTTCAAAATAAGATCACATTCCAGGGTCCTGGGGGTTAGAATTTCAACTTGCCTCTTTTGGGAAACATAATTCAACCCATAACACCCATCATCTCTTCACTCAAAGGTTTTGTCATCCATGGATAGTCCTTGATTGACTCAATTATTACATTTGGGGGTTGCACAACAGTGTTTTTTTTTTTTTTTTCTTCCATAGCATTTTATTTATTTATTTATTTATTTGGGGGGGGGCACAAAATTAATTTTATTTTTTTTAATTTTTTTAAATTTTTTTTATTTTAAATAAATCGTTATTGTTCAGATTACATGTATTCCTCTTTTTGTTTTCCTCCTATAGCTCCCCTCCACCTGATTCCCCACCCCACCCTACCCCATGCCCTTACCCCCTGCCACTGTCTTCATCCATAGGAGTAAGATTTTTGTCCAATCTCTTCCCCCACCACTCACACCCGCTTCCCCCTGAGAATTGTCAGTCCACTCCCTTTCTATGTCCCTGATTCTATTATATTTACCAGTCCATTCTGTTCTTCAGATTTTTTATTTACTTGATTTTTAGATTCACTTGTTGGTAGGTATGTATTTGATGTCATTTTGTTGTTCATACTTTTTATCTTTACCTTTTTCTTCTTCTTCCTCTTCTTAAAGAATACCCTTCAGCATTTCATGTAATCCTGGTTTGGTGGTGGTGAACTCCTTTAGCGTTTTCTTGTCTGTGAAGCTCTTTATCTGACCTTCAACTCTGAATGATAGCTTTGCTGGGTAGAGTAATCTTGGTTGTAGGTTCTTGCTGTTCATCACTTTGAATATTTCTTGCCACTCCCTTCTGGCCTGCATAGTTTCTGCTAAGAAATCAGCTGACAGTCTTATGGGTACTCCCTTGTAGGTAACTAACCGTTTTTCTTTTGCTGCTTTCACGAGTCTCTCTTTGTCTTTTGCCCTTGGCATTTTAATTATGATGTGTCTTGGTGTGGTCCTCTTTGGATTCCTCTTGTATGGGGTTCTGTGTGCTTCCTGGACTTGTAAGTCTATTTCTTTCACCAGGTAGGGAAAGTTTTCTGTCATTATTTCTTCTAATAGGTTTTCAGTATTTTGCTCTCTCTCTTCTTCTGGCACCCCAAAATTTCGGATGTTGGTACGCTTAAAGTTGTCCCAGAGCCTCCTTACACTATCTTCATATTTTTGGATTCTTTTTTCTTTTTGTTTTTCTGGTTGGGTGTTTTTTGTTTCCTCATATTTCAGATCTTTGGTTTGATTCTTGGGGTATGTTGATCTACAGTTGAGTTTCTGTATATTCTTTATTTTAGACAGTGTATGCTTCATTTCTGACTGGTCCTTTTCCATTTTTTTTGGCATTCTCATTAAAGTCCTTGAAGGTCTCACTAAACTCCTCAGAAGTGTCATAAAGTTTCTCGGCGGTTTTTAGAAGATTCTTGAGTAACCGTATAAATGTGGTTCTGAACTCTATGTCGTCCGGTAGTTTGCTTTCCTCCGTTTCTTTCATTCGTGACATGTTTCTTTGTCTCCGCATTTTGGCTGCTTCCCTGTGTTGATGGAGTGGCTTTGTGTGGTAGGTGACCTATAGGGACCAGTGGCTCAGCCTCCCCAATCACCTGAGGTGGACACTCTTGGTGCACCCCTTTGTGGGCTGAGTGCAAAGTCTTGGTGTAGTTAAGCCTTAATTGTTGTTGATACGCTGGGAGGAATTGACCTCCAGGCCAATCGGCTGTGAGGACTCGCTGTGTTTATAATGGAAGAACTGCTGTGCTGGACACACGCTTATGGTGCAGGACTTGTTTCAGTGGGGCTTTGGTGCTCGCTGAGTCTGCCTCTTGAATGTGTCACTTATGGATGTGACTAGTTGAAATCTGGTTTCTCACACTGACCACTAGGTACACTGGCTTCTGGATCTCCAACGGGGTGCAGGTCAGCTATTGTCTGAGTCCACCCAGCAGGAGCTAGAGCGAGAGCTACAGTTTTCTCCTCTTTGCTTGGGGTTTGGAGGTTTTGGAGCTGTCTGACCCAGGCTGCAAGTTTGCTAGGTTAAGCTGCAATAGGGCAGGCCTTTCTTATGCTAAAGCTACTGCTTGGAGCTTGGGTGGGTTTGTAGGTTGTGTGGGGCGGGCCTCAGGGCATCACTAAGCTAGGGCGTGGCAAACAGTGATGGCTGCTAGTTAGCCGGCTCTGTGTCTCTGACTGCGTCCCGTGCCCCAGCGCAGTAAACAATTATTCTTGCACACAGCTTTGCAAGCAAGCCCCCCTCACTTTCTGACCCGATGGCAGACAGTCCAGCTTCTCCCCGTAGGAGTTTGGGTCTCCCCAGAAACTATTTCAGAGTAATTGGGGGCTTGTCTCCCTTCGGGTTGAAAAAAGCAACGCCTGCCGCCAGCCCGGATCACTAGCCTCCGTACCTCAGCTTTTCAGCACTTGTGCATGTCTCAATGCTCTTTTCTCTTTCCTTCTAGTTATAGAACTTCCACTCAGCCAGCTTTTTCATGGTTCTGGGTGATAGACGTTTTGTCTTTTAGTTGTAGTTTTAAAATTGTTGAGCGAGGCAGCAGTTTAGGTGTTTACCTACGCCACCATCTTGGATTCTCAACAGTGTTTTTCTTAAGCCTCACCATTTCTTCAACATTTATTAGCTGGCATTGTTCTGTAAAAAAGGTTTTGTTTTCCTATTTCTTCCCCATCTCTTCCTCTTCTCTCCCTCACTTTTTAAATCACTTTGAATGTTTAGCTTTTTCTTTTTATTACTTTCACACAACCATCATGTGATGTTTTATCCAATATCAAATCAACCATCATTTTTGTACAATACAGACAAAATTTTGGTGATCATATTGTTTCACATTTGGCTAGATAAAGCCCATAAAGTCAACTCTTAATGAAGGAAAGTATGATAAATTTAAAATTTTTATTTTTAAAATGTGACCACTCCTAATCTATCCCATAGGATTTACCTATGAAGTCCAAATAAGTCAGGGCTCATAATTTCCTCCCTGGGGAGACCATGTGATTATTCCCCCTGGGGGAAAAAAATCTCATATCATTCCTAAAGTATGGCCATAAGAAAAAGCTGTCATTTATTGAGTATTCTCTGCTTTACATGTTATTTTAATTGTCATAATAACTGCCTATGTAATGTTACTACATATTACAAATGAGAAATCTGAGGCTTAAAAAGTGAGATACTGAAAGAACATGGATTTTGCAAACTGATGGTTTGAATCCTGCCTCTACCACCTCTTAGGCATGTGATTTGGGCCTTGGTTTGTTTATCTCTACTATGGCGATGATGACATTTTCCTCATAGGTTTGAGCCCCGCAGCTTACCTAACCTAGAGTAGGTGTTTATTAGTTTATTAGAACCCACAGGTTATGGGTTCTTCCCATAGCCTGATGACAGGCCATGACTTCTAGGTCATTTTGGATAAATGACAGTGCCACAGAATCCATTAGCAATTAATCAGGAGTTAATCTATTCAGAATATGCTCACTAGGAATTAAAGATAGCTTGACCTAAGTCTCAAGTAAAGTTTATCTTTAAATATCTTTGGGGGAAAAACCAGTTTGTCAATTTTTTAAACAACGTTGTGAGAAGGAGATCATATCTATTCAAATTAAGAGAACAACTTTTGAGGAGATCTTTTTCATTTTACACACACATTAGCAAGTTCATTTACAAATTAGTCTTCAGAATAGGCTCAGCTTTGTTGCAAACAGTGCATTCATTCTTACCATAAATTGTATTGAATACCTACTATGTTATATACAGTGTTCTAGGCACTTGGGAGGATAGGTGAAAGACAAATACATTTGCAAATTACACAGAGGTTTAGAAGTTGGTAAGTACTAATGAGAAATATAAACTAAGCAGAGGTATAGAGGAGGGGATTTCAATTTTAAGTAGGGCTGTCCTTTAAAAGGTGATATTTGAGCAAAGACTTGCAGAAGGTGAGGAAATTGGTCATGTGGCCATCTGGGAGAACTACAAATACAAGGCTCTTGGGCAGGAGTGCTAGAGACAAAGCAAGGAGGCTAGTGTGGTTGGAATGCAGTGAATGAGGGGAAGTATTTTATTTATTCAACGAACACTTAAATAGCCCTCTGTAGTGGTCGTGCAGTACCCCCCCTCTCTGGAGCACACTCCCCCCACCTTTCCCCTCAAGGGGCATACCTTCACGCGCATCGTGTGTGTGTGTGTGTGTGTGTGTGTGTGTGTGTGTGTGTGTGTGTGTGTGTGTGTGTGTGTGTGTGCGTGCGCGCGCGCGCGCGCGCGCGCGCGCGCGTTTTCTCTCTCTCTCTCTCTCCTCCCCCCCCTCTCCCCTCTGTCTCCTAAGCTCCAACTGCCCTTTGTAACTTGTTTCCTGAGCCCACGCAGCCCCAGCCCTACACGCTCACTTTTTCTGCCTCTGTGTCTTTCTAAATAAACTTTCACTTGTATTTGGGAAAAAAAAGAAATCGTCACCGGTAGCACTTGAAAATGTTAACTCATCCTCCCAATAACTATGTAAAGTGGATGCTGTTTTTCTCTTTTTACGTGAAGAGACTGAGGCACAGGAAAATTAAATAACTTCCCCCAAGTCACATAACTATCAAGTTATAGAGCCAGGACTGCCTCAGATAGTCTGTCTCTAGAGACTTTGGGATCTTTTAAGCAGCCAAGTTGTTGTGCTGCCTCCTAATAGTAAGAGATGAGGCTGATAACTGGGGGCTAGATCCCATAAGTCCTTAAAGGCCATTGGTAAGGATTTGAGTTTTTATTCTGAGTGATACGAGTTTTAAACAGAAGAGTGATATGTGTTTGTTTTTTGTTCCAGAAATTTCCAAAGCAGTTATGTACTATGTACTTAAGGTATGTGTTGCTCTTGGCATTTAATATACTGGTATAAATTCAAAAGGATAACTGTTTATGGGAACAAAGAAAATTTGATATGTATAATTTAGAGATGTTATCCTATCAAATGCTATATGTGTAAGGTTAATCTCTTCTATTTTTAAAGTCTTACAAGAAACTCTTTATTGTGAGGATCTAGAAATACTTATGTACTTGGCTATGCATTTTGGGAGGCACCAAGGCAAAGTTATGAGCAAAAAACTTAGTTTTCCTACTTTGAAGCCGGGGGGGGGGGGGTCGGGGGGGAGGAAGGGGAGGGGATTATAAGAGCAAATGGACTAGCTAAGATATGTCCTAGCTACATACCAAAGATGGTGGGTCAGCGGTGCTGCCTTTTGGGGGCTTAATGTTTCAGCACCTTCTCATGGGCCACACACCTTCACTGGGGCTCCATGACCTCCAGTGCAGAGTGATCCACAGGCACCTGCACTTGAGAGTAACTAAAGGACTCTGGCTCAAGCCATCCATCCTGCTCAAGGAGCATTTAGGAGCAGCACAGACAGAGTCAGTCTGGAGAAGAGAAAGCATTGAAAAGATTACAGTTATCCAAGAATGACATCCATGATCATAATAATTACCACAATATAGTCAGCATTTACTGTAGGCCTAGCATCATGCAAAATGCTTTACAAGCATGGGCTATATAGTAAACTAAGGCTTAAAGAGATTCACTGAATTGTCCAAGATCATATACAGCTGTGACGTAAGCGCAGCTCTACTTGTCTCCAAGCCCATATCCCTACTCATTTCTTCTATACTGTCCAGGTCAGGAATAGAATTCTCTATGGCTCTTTCTTCTGTAACCTTCAAGAAGGTTAAGAGTCACTCTCTGGAGGTGGTTCCACTTCTGAGTTCCCAGCTGCCTGTTGTACACAAGTGCAAATTTCAGCCTTCACCTTTTTTGTACTGCTCAGTTTTTCAGGCACATCTTATGTGCCTCATCAGATTTCTTATCATTTCTCAAATCCTCAGTTCCTTGTTCTGTCTCAACCACCATGGCAGCTAACTTGCTTTGTTTGGGCTGACATAGTCCTGCTACTGTATCTGCCATTTTCCCAGCCTGCCCCTGCCCGCTTGACTGCCACTGAATAATCAGGCTCACCAACCAAATGCCATGAATTCTCTCTCTAGTCCCAATCATGATTAAAGGCCATACCACAGAGCATTGGCTATGGCTTGCTGAGAGACTAACAATGGCAAAATATGACATAAACTAGAGGTATGAGGATAATAACCTTAATAGGAGATGGGAGGGAACCACAAAGGGGGATTCATTTTCCTGTCTCCCTCCCAATAACTTACCTGAGCATGTTTTCACCATATAGCATGTCTGGAGATATTCTGCTTGGACATGAAGGCATATCTCCTGTCTCTGCAGATTGTCCAACCATCATCTTGCATTACTTCTCATCTTTCTCTGTTTCTCTTCCCTTTTTGTCTCACTCTTACTGCCCTGGGATTGCATCTCCTAAATAAAACGTTAGTATTAATTCTTGGTTGGAGTTCTATTTTTCTAGAAAACATAGGCTAAGATATCTAGACTCAATTTCTCTCATTGGTACCACCACTTTCTAAATTCTCTTGGCTCAAAGTCAAGCTTTCAAGAGATAGTAATATCCGATACTGTTGTCATTTTTATCAGTATACATGATAGAATTCATGTATTCCTCCAAAAATAAAAATAAGAATAATTGAAAGGATCCCTGATGCTGAAAAGATTGTGAACCAGTAGTTCAAAACTAGCATCAATCTTAAACACACTCATATTCTGAGTATCTCACAACCAGCTTTTCCTTTCCTTTCCAGCCATGCTGTGGTTTGGGTCTCCAGTATTCTTACTTGGACTAGACTATTGAACACCTTCCCGATTTGTCTTTCTGTTCCCATATTCACCTACTTCCAATTGAATCTGAATATCACTGCCATCAGATAAATAGTCCTAAAAGCTGGTTTTATCTTGCTTCCCTAAGTTGAAAAACTTTCAGTAATTTCTCACTACCCCTAGAATAATGTGTAAAGTTCCTTCTAGAACTAATCTTCACTCAAGGCCCTTTACAAACCAGTGACCGGTGACCTACATTTCCAGCTTTACTACCGACTATAGAGTTTCTCTATGTGAATTATACCACCAGCTATTCTGGGCTGCATGCTTTTCTCAAACATATATTGTACTTTTCTAAGACCACCATGCCTCCGCAATGGAACTGGACAACAGAAGTATTTGTGGGTTTTGGTACTTCCCCCAGCCCTTTCGGGGAAGTATCAGAATACCTCCCATAACTACTAAAGAATGCCTACCTTTAGTAGGACACCAAATTATGTGTCCGTTTATTCTGCCATCCCAAACAAAACCATTTAGTCCAGGAGTTAGAGCCTAACCTAGGCCAATAAACCTATCTATGTGGATGTGATGCCTTATCAAAGAAGCTCCACCTAACAGCCTGCACTCGATGGTGAGCAGCTAACCTAGTCCAGCCCTTTGGGGAAGTTAATATGAAGTACAGGGGCAGGGTCATCAGTTAGCAGTAGAGAGAAGCTAAAAGATACACATGTGGCAGCAGAAACCAGGAAGCAATAGAAGCTGTGAGATAGAGAAAGAACTAGAAAGTACTTAGTAGCAAGGGCAGCAGCAGTAGAGTCATAATAATAGCAGATAGAGAACAAAGCAACAGATATTACTGCTGAAGAACCCAGGAGATAACCAGCTGTATTGTGTGCTGACTCATCTTCCAGTTCCCACTGGACATTACTTAAACTTAGATTGAGGCAACCTGAGTCTCTCTCTGTTCTGGAAATTAAATTTTTGCCTCCGGTATCTCTATCAGTCAAGATCATAGCAGGAAACTAAAGGCAACTCAGCTGGGGTTTTGAAAATAATTGAAGACACTATTTACAAGGATGTAGGCAGGTTTGCGGGAAGGGAGGAGGAAAATTGAGGCACCCAAGGACTAGTAAGAGTGGAAATCCAGGGCAGAAGAGACAAGGGAAGGAAACTGTGGTAGTGTGATGGGAGTCTAGAAAGAACTAGAGCCTGAAGGGACATAGCTGCTGCCAGAATCACGGTGCTAAAGCTGGGAGAAAGAAGCATATCAGTCTCTTTTTCCTCGTACCCTCCGATACTTGCTGATGCCTCTCACTGCCCAAACCCTACAGTAAGAAAGAAGACAGTAGAGCCCGCTGGCGGCCGAGCTCAGTGGTGGAGCATTTACCTATGAACCAGGAGGTCACAGTTTGATCCCCAGTACGGGGCGTGCAGGGGGCAGCCAATTGATGAATCTCTCTTATCATTGATGTTTCTATCTCTCTCGCCCTCTCCCTTTCTCTCTGAAATTAATAAAAAAAATACATATATTTAAAAGAAAGAAAGAAGGCAGGAGAGCCCAGGTGATGTCATTTGTGGATAACAACCTCATGAGGTGCAGAACAGAGAGGGATGGGGTGAGGGAGAGCTATCATGGTCTCTCCAAAGCGGGGTGGGGGGAGGATATGTCCATGCCCTAATACCCGGAACCTGAGAACACTACCTTATATAGCAAAAGATGTGCTTAAATTTAGGATCCTGAGTAGAGGAATTTATCCTAGTTTATTTTGGTGGGTCCTAAATGCAATCATATGTATCCTAATAAAAGAAAAACAGGGGTAGTTTTGAAAAAGGAAAAGAAGGAGGCAATGTGACCTCAGAATCAGAAATTGGAGTGAAGTGGCCACAAGCCAAGGAAAGCCTGGAGCCATGAAAAGAGGGAAGAAGCAAGGAACAGTCTCCCCTAGAGCCTTCTAAGGGAGCATGGCCCTGCCACAACCTTGATTTTGGGTTTCTGGCCTCCAGAACTGTAAAAAGGTAAGATTCTGGGCTTTTCTGTTTGTTTGGTTTTTGTTTGTTTTTTGGCTTAAACAACAGAAATTTATTTTCTAGAGGGTGGAAATCTGAGATCAAAGTGTTAGTAGGGTTGGTTTCTTCTGAGGCCTCTCTAAAATTCTGTTTTTTTTAAAGCCACCCAGTTTGTGGTCATACATTACGGCAGTCACAGGAAAGTAATACAGGGACCAGGCAAATGGAGAATTACCAGCATAAAATCTATTCAACTCTGAATGCCAAATTGACCACGATAATGCCCTGATCACCTTTGCTGGGAATTCTTTTGCCTACCTTCTTTATTCACGTTGGCACTTCTTTCTAGACAACTCATATGATTCAAGTTAAATGCTCCCAAGTTATAGTGACTTTTGCATACAAATATCTTTTCATCCTAATCTGATGACCACATTCTTGTTTCGAACAAGAACCTTGCCTTGTACATCTTTGTAGGCCATGAAAACCCTAGCCCAGTACTTTGAACAGAGTGGATATTATGTAATTGGTAAATGAGAAAGAAAGAAAGCTTCCATTTGTCCATCTGTAAATGGAAAAGTAACAATTTCCACTGACTTGCCTTTCAGAAATAATAGTGGCAGTGTTTCCCGGAAACACTTTCTGTACCTGTAACAAAATGATAGATCTGAAACACCGGCTCCTGCTGGAGCAGTGCCTCAGAAAAGAATTACATTTTGTTGTAGTATGTCTTCCATTTCATGTGGAGGTGAACCTGTTTGCAGTCACCCCCAGGAAAGGGCAGGGCATCCTTAAGAAAATGTAAGAGCTGAATATTAGTGTTCTCTCAGGAATTTGATTCACCCCGTAAATATTTATCAAAGGACTATTATGTTAAAGTAGAATCCATAAATGCTGGAAAAACACAAACACACAGAATAAGGCATAGTCCCAAGTAATTGTGACACAATATGATCAATGCTTTTTATAAGAACAAGATACTATGGAACCAGATTAAGTCTATGGATGAGAATTTTACACACACACAAAAAAAGTCACATTCAAGCTAGTTTTTTAGGACTTCATCAGGCACAGGCAAAGTCAGAAGCACTGGGAGCCAAGAGAAATAACTTTGCCAAGCAAACCACATCCTTAGCTCAGCCCTATTGTATCTGACCTTATTTTTATTCATCATCCTCGTAGCTAGATAGTAAGAAAGGAAGAGAATTCGGACTGCTTCCTACTTTGCATCTAGATTTGCATCAAAAAAAGGAGGGTATCAGGAGGAAAAGTAGAGGTTGACGTCTTACAAGCTCAATAATGACAAGTCCAAATAGCCATGCAATAATGAGTTAATAAACACTCTTACCTTTCCTGAGCTTCTACCTCAATTCTGAAAACTGAGGTGGGCTATCTTGTGAGCCTGTGTGGTAGCAGGGCATGAATAACTCAGAGGAAAGCAGGCAAAGAATGAGAGCACCCCTTTGTCTCATTACCCCAAACTAGGAAGCATATCTTTGTGGCAAAGCCCCCTTGAATGGGAATAATGGCTGAGGCCCTTTTTCCTGCCATAGACTGACCTTCAGATCACTCCTTGGGGAACTGTTCTGTCAGGGGCACCGCCCAACATCTCTCCCCAGTCAGCCCTTCTAGGCCTCTGAGACCAGAGCTGTGTTGCTTATGAGTGGGAGGAGAAAACTCCTGGGAAAGCAGCCAGGAGAGAGGGAAAGACTGACCTAACCCACCAAGGGGCAGAGGGTTCCCCCTCCTCACCCTGTAGCTTCCATTGGAAAACGAGGAAGCTGAGAAACCAGATTCCAGCCTCCAGATCACTTGTCGTTGTTTTCTTAAGAAGCCTCTACCTCCCAGACCTTGCCAGGAAGCCGGCGGCATTTTCACAAAGCAGTAATAACAAGGACAGAGCGTTCTAGCCTGCTGGAGCCTGCTGGCTGGTCACTCTTTCCACTGCCTTTTGTTTTCATGCATCATTCCCTCACTTGCTTCTCAGATTCCTCAGGGCTTTGAAAAAGCCACAAATGCTCCACACAGTGACACCACCCAGAGGGCTGGCAGACATCACTGTCACGCACCTAGCCCTAAGCGATGGCACATATGCAAGCCCTGACAACTGACACCCTGCCTTACACCTAGGAAGAGTCAAGATAGTGTCCAGAAAGCCAGCCCCTTCCCCATCAGCTTAGCTGGTAAAGGTGGGACTTTAGATTAAGTACCACCCAGGGGACTAGTAAATCACAGACCCCTGTGTGATGCATAATACATCTGCAAGGTATGTTGGACAGTGGTACTTATCTACCCTTTCTTCAAGGATCTAAATGAAGCCAATACAGCCCAGCTGGCATGCCTCATTGGTTGAGCTTTGAACTAGGAGGTCATGGTTTGATTCCCCATCAGGGTACATGCCCGGTTGTGGGCTTGATCCCCAGAGGAGGCCATGCAGAAGGCAGCTGATCAATGATTCTCTCTCATCGTTGATGTTTTTCTCTCTCTCCCTCTCCCTTTCTCTCTGACATAAATAATATATTTATGAATCAATAAATGCAGCTAACACAGATGTTACAACAAAGCAACAGAATGCTCTCACTGTGCCAATTCACATATCAATATATTAGATTGTGTATATATACATACAGGAAGAAGAAGCTCTCAGTGATATTTGTGTTCCTATGTCACCTGTGGCCTGTTTTAAACCACACTCCAGAGCTACCCTACCAGAATCTGAAAACAGGGCCTAGATATGTACATTTTTTAAAACTTGGCAGTATTGGTTAGAATGTGGAAAAGAGAAATTCTCAGATATCATTTATGAGAGTAAAAATGAGTTCAGCTACTGTGGAAAGCAATCTAAAGAGCAATCTTGTGAAGTTGAGAATGTGTCCCTAGAAAGTTCCTTTCCAGATATATTCTAGAAGAATTCTGACACCTGTGCCCAATGAAGTATACATAAGGACATTAATTACATCATGATTTGAAATAGCTAAAAATTATCATAAATATCCATCCACAGAATAATTATTCTAGAACATTTATAGTATGGGACTATACTGCAGTACGATTTAGTATAATATTACTATATTATAAAGAAAGAAATAGCTTTACAAGTATCACATGGGTAAATCTCAAAAACATGATGTTGAAACAACACAAGATCCAGAAAAATATGTACGCTATTTATATACATCTTTAAACACCCAAAACATATATATTGTTAAGTAAAAACATAAGAACATGTGAGAAGGATTCCCACAATCTTTAAGAGATTAGTTACCTCTAGGTAGAGATGGGATGGAAGGCCCTCTTTTGTAACGAAAACATTTTATTTATTTATTTATTTATTTTTAACCTTAAGCAAATATGGCAAGCCGTTAAAATTTATAAAATCTCAATACTGGATATTTGTCCTACAAGTGACTCTGAAGATCTTCCATAGCAGAAGGATCTTTCAAGATTTTTAGGTTTCACAAATACTGAAAATAAAAGTTTGTTTACAGGGATAAGCCTTTCCCATAAACACAGATGACACTACTCATCCCTCTTAGTAATGTAGATACTTTGAGATGTTTTCATTAATGAAGGAGTTATTACACAGATTCACACACACTCTCCTACTCAGGTGTGCTTCTGACTTCCTGGATTTGTGAGCATTCTTAATAGAGTCAGAAGTGCAATGGAATGAAGCTAGGAATCTGTCCACATTTGGAGACCATTATTATAATCATCAGAGAGTCCCAAACCTAGCTGAAAATAATAATCACCAGATAAAAATTTTAATTCCATTGTCTATGCCCCAGCCTCTGGAATATGATATAGTAATTTTGAGGTGAAACCAGGAATCTACATTTTTAACAGGCTTGTCAAGAGATTCTGATAATCAGCCAGGTTTGAGAAATGAGGATAAGTAATCATGAGGCAGGATAGTAAGAAGTTAGGAAAATTCCTTGGCAAGTGGAATGGGGAAACTGAGACAAACAGCTGATTCAAACTGGCCCCATCCAGCACCCTGGCTCACCTGCCTTCTCCTCCCTTGCACGACCATTCCCTCAAGCATTAAGTCCTCAGGACAAAGAGGTTCTGACCCACATCAAATAATTTTGGGAACAAAGCTTTGGGTCTGTTGACCACAGAGATAGAGTTTTGGTCAAACTAGTGATAACATCTAGGCCTCAGTTGTCTCTAGTTTGAGATAAATGAGGGTGGAAAAGCAGCAAAACCAGACGAAGCAACCTAATGACAGTTATCAGGAGCAGATGAAATGAATGATGACCCCCTACACTAGCACCAACTAATCACTAGAGACCACAACCGTGAAAGAACACACGGTGGAAAGCTGATGAATATTATATTGAGATCCTGCCCGCCCCCCCCCCCCCCATATCCCCGCCTTTGGAAAACAGATAAAAACCCTTAAGATGAAGGACTCTGTGCATGCTTTCTTTCTTGAGCAGGGGTGGGAAACGTCTTGCCCTCAGGCCTGAGAAATCATTTGGTCTAGCCCTGGCAACATATTAGGGGTGAGTTAATTAAATGTTTGAGCAAATGTAGCAGGCTAATTTTTAAGTTGATAATTTTGTATGGCCCACGTATGATGCTATAAATATCCAAATGGCCCTTAGCAGAATAAAGGTTCCCCACCCCTGCTCTATAGCATGCCCATGACTCTCCACTCCCTTTTCTTTAAGGCGAGTATCTTTTCTTTCTTTCCCCTAAGCTCCAAGGGCCCTCCTTTTGCCTCTGTAACTTGTTTCCTGAGTCCATGCAGCCCAGCTGGCTCACTTCTACCTCTGTGACTTTCTAAATTTTCTCTTTGAGTAGAGTTCTTGGCTTGAATTCTAGCCAAACTCAAAGATCGAGGTCTAACAGCACCACTAACAAACATGATTATGTTTTATTCATGTTTTCAAAGAAGTTGGGATGGGAGAAAAAGAAGCAAGAAAATTAAAGGGGGGAAGAAGGAAGAAAGGGAGGGACAGTAAGCTTTCAGATCCTTCCTAATCTATTTTCACCCACTCCCCAACCTTGAATGTCTCTCCATCCTCTGAACTTTGCTAGAGCTGTAATCTGTAAGTTCATTGGGCAAGTCTGTACTTCCCTTTACATTACTGTAATGGGCTATTATTGACTCAATAGATTTATGTCTTATATCTTGAATTAGGCTATAAACTTACTCAGGACAGGGACCATATCTTGTTGCTCTTTGCATTTTCTATAGTAGCTAACACAACACCTTGAGGAGAGTAAACAGTAAAGCATGATTAAAAATAGAAGATAGCCCTGGCCACCATGCTCAGTGGTTAGAGCATTGGTCCATGCACGAAAGGGTGGCAGGTTCGATTCCCAGTCAAGGGCACATACCTGGATTGTAGTTTGATCCCTGACCCAGGTTGGGGAGGTAACCAATCAATGTGTCTCACACAGATGTTTCTATCTCTCCTTCTCTCTCTTTCCTCTCCCTTCTACTCTCTCTAAAAAAAATAAATATAAAATAATAAATGGAAAAAATGTCCTCGAGTGAAGCTTAAAAAACAAATAAAAAGGATAAAACACGTTTAGAGATGTGGCAGGATACAAGATCAATATACAAAAACCAATTGTATTTCTGTACACTAGCAATGAACAATCTGAAAATTAAAATGAAATTCAGTGCAATCCAGATCCAGATCCCAGGGGTGTGTGTGTGTGTGTGTCAGAAATTGGCAAGCTGATCTGTAATTCATATGGAAATGTAACCCGAATAGCCAAAACACTCTTGAAGAGGAAAAACAAAGCTGGAAGATACACATTTCCTGATTTCTAAACCTACAACAAAACTACAATTATGAAGACATTGGCATAAGTATACACATAGGGATCAATGGAATAGAATTGAGTGTCCACAAATAAACCCTCACATTTAAGGTCAGTTGTTTTTTTTGGCAAAGGTGCCAAGACAAGTCAATAGGGAAATAATAGTTTTTTCAATAAACGATGCTGGAACAACTGGATATCCACATGCAAAAGAATATGTTGGGCTATACCTCACACCATACAAATAAATTAATTCAAAATAGATCATAGACCTAAATGTAAGAATTAAAACTATAAAACTCCTAGGAGAAAACACAGGAGTAAATCTTTATGACCTAAATTTGTCAATGGTTTCTTAGATATGTCACAAACAGCAGAGGTAACAAAAGAAAATAATAGATGAATTGGACTTCAAAATTAAAAACACAGAACACCATCAAGAAAGTAAGAGACAACCCACAGAATGAGAGAAAATCTTTGCTGAAAGTATATTTGACAAGAAACATATTCAGAATATATAAAAATCTATTACAACTCAATAGTGAAAAGCAAACCCAGTTAAAATATGGGCAAGCCCACAGCTACCAAGCTGTGGTATTTGTTATGGCAGCTGTAGCAAACTAACACTGGTTCTTTTGAACATGTAACAATGACATCATGTATAAGAAAGGCCTATGTTTTGAATTATTGCATTTTGCAGGGTAGCATCTTTTGATCACTTATGTCATCAATTGTTAGAAATGTGAGAACTCTCCAGATTCCAGAAGATCAGGTACTGTACAGTAATTATCATGCACAGGCCCCAGAGAGCCCTGACCTTTGAGAATGCCCCCTTCATCAACCCAAAAGAAGGTAAATACTTGGATCTCTCCAGGCCTTTGGGATTTTCATAAATTGGTAGAAATTGATCCAAATGTGCTCAAAACCTGGGAAAATGTCATTTAAAATGATGTTTAATTACTGAGAACTTTTAATAACATGGGGAAATGATTCTCATACTCTAAGTAAAAAGTCAGCATGCAAATTTAATATGTATAGGTAGAATCATTTTATCTGTGTGATGCTATGCATAGAAGAAAGACTGAATAGAAATATAGTCAAAGTTAACATTTTTTTCTCTATAGTGAGACTATGTGTTAGTTTGGTTTTTTTCTTTATACTTCTCTATATTTCTGAATTTTCCAAAGTGGGTATGTATTATTTTTATAATCACAAAATATGCTTTTATTTTAAAATGGGGTTAAAAATGGGGCAGAGCAAGCCCAGTCAGCTTGGCTCAGTGGTTGAGCGTCGATCTATGAACCAAGAGGTCACGGTTTGATTCCTGGTCAGAGCATATGCCTGGGTTACAGCTCAACCCAGTGTGGGGTGTGCAGGAGGCAGCCAATCAAGGATTCTCTCTCATCATTGATGCTTCTCTCTCTCTCTCTCCTTCTCTCTTTCTCTCTGAAATCAATAAAAATATATGCTTTTTAAAACTGGGCAGAGCATATATAACTAGTATTGAGAGTCATCTCCAGAGGACAAAGTTCTGGGACTCATAGATCAGATGCAAGTGCTGCTGGAACCCTGCTGCCCACCTGTCCTCTTGGGATTGAGCCATTGGGTGTTGCCCCATGCCTGGAAATTCTGATTATGCTCCTGCAGTGCCCTCCTGTCTAAAACAGGTCTCTGAACATGGATCCTCCTTTCAGAACTCTAACCCCTAATTCTGACGTTAGGAACAACTCAACCCAACCTCTCCCTCCCTGTCTCACACTTTTCTTCCAAACATTTTGTACTCAAGGCTACCTACAGTGGCACATGGTTACCTGTATCCCTCATAAGCAGAGAGGCTGAGAAGTAACAGGCACAAGATGATAGTAGGAGGGCAAGAGAAGGGAAATATTAGGAGAAATGCTTCTGAGGTTTCCTTCCCGGTGAAGGTTTGACACTTCTGTCCCTCTGTCTAGCTTCTTGTCTCTCCCCCTCAAAGGAGGGGCTTAATCTGATTGGGGAATTGTGAAGCCTACATAGGGCATGCTCAGTTTAGTTCCTACTTTCTTCCTCTTAGGTATCTGCCTGCTACAGTGAGGATGCTCTGCTTCTCTGGGGCAGGGTCCCCTTGCTACCCCAACCCTCATCCCCAGAATGAGAAGGCCTGTCCTGGCCAAGTTTTACTTGTGACTGGGTAAATAATAAATAAGTCTACCTGAAGCTGAGACTCATTTAGTATTTAGTATCCCATTCTATCTTATAGTAAACAGCAATCAAGGTAATATTTTGGTCTCCATCCGCCTACTCTTTTGTCTCATTTCTCATCAGACATTGTCCTTGGGTGCCACCAAGACACTCCTTAGAGACAGAGGTAGCAACCTCATCTGCATTTAATACTTCATCCTAGTCCACTGAGCTATCAGTTGAGTAACATGCAAGGGAGACAAAGGTGATACAACCAAACGACAAAGAATGGGTGATTATATAACTCTAGACCAAAAACATCAAGAAATGTATTTTCCCCAGATTTCTTGGAAGCTTTTAGACAAATGACCTCCCCTGTTCCCCAACTAGTGCTCTGGCTTCCTGGTTGTAAAATAATTAATTAATATCCTGTCCTTAAATCAGACCACATACCATGCTTCCCTGAGACTGGCTTCAGCATAGTTGCCCTTTGCCCATTTTAAAAATGGATGTCATATGGCCTTGGGTAGCACATGGAGTAAAATAACTATCATATATAATAAAGAGGTAATATGCAAATTGACCATCACTCCAACACACAAGATGGCCACCCCCATGTGGACACAAGATGGCTGGCAGGGAAGGCAGTTGTGGCCGATCAGGACAGCAGGAGAGGGCAGTTGGGAGGGACCAGGCCTGCAAGGGAAGGCAGTTGGGGGGACCAGGCCAGCAGGGGAGGGCAGTTAGGGGCAATCGGGCCAGCAGGAGAGCAGTTAGGCGTCGATCAGGCTGGCAGGGGAGTGGTTAGGGGGGTGATCAGGATGGCAGGCAGAAGCAGTTAGGAGCAATCAGGAAGGCAGGCAGGTGAGCGGTTGGGAGCCAGCTGTCCTGGATTGTGAGATGGATGTCCGACTGCCCGTTTAGGCCCGATCCAAAAAGGATCGGGCCTAAACGGGCAGTCGGACATCCTTCAAGGGGTCCCAGATTGGAGAGGGTGCAGGCTCAGCTGAGGGACACACACCCCTCCCCCATGCATGAATTTCATGCACCGGGCCTCTAGTAATGAATAATGAATCAGCTCAACAATGTATGAAAACAAGAAGTAGTGAAATGATGAGCAGAAAATGCCAACTATAGGGGCTGACCCTTTAAGTAGACAAGCTGAAGATGTTTTGATTTCACCCCTGAAGGACAATCAGCTGGAGGGCTGAACCACAGTCGCTGAGAGAGCCAACAATGCTGCCAAGGCACCAAGCAGCATTTCCAGGAGCTCAAACCACTGCTACTTTCTTCTCATCTTCCCAACAAATGTTCAGAAAGTGCAAGGGCACCCCACAGGTCACTAAGCACATTCCCAATGGCCCTCCAGGGAAATCTGATGCTGAAAAATGGACCTATCCCAAAGTAGTGGTTCAAGCCAGATGAGGAATTACAGAGAAGACAGCCTTCCATGGAAAATACCCTGCCTCCAAATCCCCAATGTCTTCATTAGAGAACTGAAAGCACAGGCACACCAGCTGGTCTCCACTGCTCCAAAGCACTGCAGTACAGTGGAAAGAGCAATGCTATAGGCCTGGTAAACAAGAGACTAGCCTTCTATCCCCATCCCTGCCAGATTTTAGCTGGGTGACCTTGGCATAGGTACTTAGCTTCTCTGCGCCTCACTTTCCTCATTTGTTAAATGAGGTCTGACCAGTCTATGATGTGTTCTGATTCTGAAATCCTATATTTTGACTTTGAATTACCATTTTTACATTTAAAGAAAATTTAAAGCAAGCTCCTGAGTGTTGTTTCTCAGACATCCTATTATTCCAGGTATCATGCCTCAACCTTTTCAGCATTCTTCATTGGTTTCCCTCCTTCCACAAATCAAACCTAGATTCTTCAACATGGCATTCAAGGTTTTTTGTGGTCCACCAAGCCTATCCAGCCACCCTCCCTTTATACTCACCAATCATGTATTTTATACTCTGGCAATACTGGACTATTTGTATTTTCCTAAAATACTCTTACTGCAATATCAAATATTTATGAGTATGCACTCTGTCTAGACACACCAGTAAGCCTTTGAACATACTGTTCACTTTGCTTGGACTGCCCTGTATTAACTAAACTAGAGTTTGCTGCTGTAACAAATAAACTATATAGATTAACACAATAAAAAGTTATTTCTTAGTCATATAACAGTTCAGTGTGACAAGCAGCCTTCCATCCAGAATCCTTCTATTTTGCAGCTTTACCATCCTCTAAGCTTCAGTGTTTTACTTCCAGAGCTAACAGCTGGGAAAAAGAAGGAAGAAAAGGCACACCTACTTCTTAACCCAGCCCAGAAATGATGCAATCACTTCTGTTCACGTCCCATTAATGATAACTTGTCACTCCTCACTTGTAGATGTATAGGGGACTGGAAATTAGTAGGGCCACTTCCCAGAACATTTTCATACTATGGAATGAGAAAGCACAACTCTTTGATGATCAACCAGCCATCACACGCTCTTCCTTGACTTCTCTACTTAGCAAAGGCTTATTCACCCTTCAAATCCAAGTGCTACCTCCTTTGTGAAATCTTCCCTGATCTATGCAGGCAAATTTAGGGCCTCCTTTCCTATCCCTCACTGCACATTTTACATTTCTCCATTAGGACTATTATCCTAATACTGGAGGCCTGGTGCATGAAAATCGTGCACGGGTAGGGTCGCTAGGCCTGGCCGGTGATCAGGACCAATCTATGGGGCGACTGGCAGGGCAATTGCGGGGCCCCTGCTGGCACCCACCTTGGTTGGCCTGAGGCCTGTGGGCTGTGAGCAGCTCCTGCATTGAGTATCTGCCCCTGGTGATCAGTGCGTATCATAGCAACCGGTCATTCCAACAGTCATTCCACTAGTCATTTTGGTGTTCAGTAGATTTGCATATTAGGCTTTTATTATATAGGATACTATGTGGTTTGCATGCCAGTCTACTTAACTGAACTATGACCCTTGAGGCAGGAATCTTGTTTTTTTGTTTTTGTATTTGGAAACCTTAGCATAGTGCCTGGTAAATAGTAGTTTTATAATGATATTTAATGAATATTATCAGTAAATGAAAGAATGAATGATTACCTTAAAGAAAAGAAGCTGATTTTTACAGAGGAACAAAGACCTCCTTATAAAAAATAACAGAACTCTTGGTGATTTGAGGTCATCTAAAATGCTAAAAAGAAAATAAGCTTCCCATGTAAATACTACAGTTGTAATTAATATTTTGCATTATTATTTATTTAGAATATGTCTCTCTCATAAACTCCACAAGGATAGGGACCTTATATGTATTGTTATTTGCTCTGATTCTAGTATCTAGCATACTATCTGGCACATAGTAGATACTCAATAAATATTTCAGAAGGAATGAATGGATAAAGAAATGAATAAATACATGAATGAAGACTGCATCCTTAATTGCACGAGCCATATAATAAATGCTTAGCTTGGCTTATCCAAGGAAAGTATGGATAGGGCAGTAAAAACCTACCACAACTAGAAAGACAGCCCAGAATGCACATGAGGACTTTAACATCATTACCTTACATAGCCCATGGCATCATCCCCTTTATGTAAGAGGATGAACAAACATTTTTGGAGGAAGCTAAAATCTCAACGGGGATAGTAGCCGATGAGTAAATGAGGACAAATGGATGTCTCTAAAATGGTTGCACTATCAGATAGCCTTCATAAATTGGTTAATGAAAGAAGCAGGAAGCAAGAGTGCAGACAATTACAGAATCATGACAACTGTGAAAAATACAGTGATTGAGAAAAGACAAAAATATGTTTTCATAGTTTTTGAAGAGGTATTGAGACAGTCCTTTAAATGTTTGTAACACATTTATTGTTCTCATAGGTCCCATGTGACAAAATTTGGTTTAGATATTACATATGACTTTGTCAGGCAACTTTTAATTGGAACCTCTTCACAGGCCCGGTCCAGGTTATCTTGGACCTCTGGAAAGTCCTAAATATAATGGAGTAAATTTGCAATGTGGACTCATTTGAGTGGTAATGAGGTTGATGTTGATGTTGACAGATGGGCTTTTGCCAGGAACTGACCAAGACATTAGTGGCAGGGCTAGGCATCAAGTGACCTGTAAATAGGACAGTACATTTTTTCGCACACCTTTGGTAATATACAAGAACAGAAGAACGATTGGCCTGCCTCAAAGAGCTCTCTGTCTTGCCTGTGAGTTGGGCACATTGCTGGACTATACTTCCTAGCTCTCTTCATTGAAGTTAGGCAGAGCCACGTGACTGAGTTTTGGCCACAAGAATGTGGATGGAAATAATGGGTGCCAATTCCAGGTCTGGCCCATGAAAAGCCTCCCGTGCAGTGCGCAGTATACTCTTTCTCTACCCATTGGCTGAATGGAGAGGATTCTGACCTAGAGGAACACAGAGTATAAGTTGGAAGGAGCCTAGGTCCCTGAATTACTGAATAGGAGATGGACCACCACATTCCACACACTTCTACCCCTACCGATCCATTTTGGACTGTGACAAGAGAATGGACAAAAAGAAGAATACGTTTTGTTGGGTCAAACCATTGAGAATTAGTCACTTGTTATAACAATTAGCCTATTTTGATGAATACAACCCTTAAATTTATGGACTCTCAAAGGATTGAGATAAAAGAAGGTAACAGAGAACATATCCAATATCAGCGAATATTGCATTTAATGGGATTCTGGAGTTAATTTTTAAAGCCATAGAAATTCCTATATAGCCGAAGCCATGCCTGCTAGCCTCTGTTTATCTAATCAGTGCCTTCTGGACATTTTCATTCTCTCAGGAGAAGAGTGAATAACCATCTCCCAACTAGGTATCATATGTATCTCCCACATGGCCTATTTGATTTAATATACGTAGGGTCTAGTCAGATAGTACCACATTTAAAACATGTTTTGCTTTTGCTTCTGTTTTTTGTTAAACATGGTGATTAAGAAGAAGAAAAATAAATTAGTAAGTAACTTTGTGTTTAGTTTTTAAATGATGGTAAAAGGTTTGTTGAGCACAGTACTAATGAAGTATTATGGGGGAGCCAAGCAAGTGCTGTGGCAAAAATGAGGTCTTTCAGTGCTTGCCTGAAGATGTTATTGGAAAACTTTTGTTTACTTACTGGACTTTGGAAATTAAATCCTTCTTCAAGTAGCCTCCGGGTGTTAAGGACAGTAAATAAAGATGTGCTGATTGGAAACATTTCAAAAACAACTTGTTACAGCCATTAAAATAACAAGGGATAAATTCATCCCAAAACAGAATATTCCAAATTCATTTGGCCTGTTCAACAGAAAAAAAACAAACTCAAAATTTGGATTCCACAAGTCATCTCTCTAAAGACTCTCCACCAAATGAAATTTAGCAGTGGCCTGGGACAGGCGCTCTCGAAAGTGCTAGCTTGCTTCTGGCTCTTAGTTGTAAACCTGAGCCCATTAATGGAAAGGGGGCAGTTGATCTTCCTATCTTGGGAGTGCCTAGAGAAAGGGATGAACTGGGAAACTGTCAGGGCTTATGGGGAGGAAGAGGTAAGAAGTTTAGGAGGAAGTTTCATTTTTTAGTAGAATCCCCGTGATGCTGAGATGGAAGAAATGGATTTGGAACAGTACTTATCTCTTCAAGAAATAAATTCTGTTGCCCATTTTCAAGGGGTGCAAACTAAGACATGATGGTCCTTTAACTTTCTTCATCTCTTCCACAAACTTCATCTTCTATCCCCTTTCCCATGACACTCCATTCCTTTTACGTCCCACTTAAAATCCCAAGCTTCTATAAACAGGCAGCTAGGAGCAGACCTGGTACTTCTTGAAGCTCATCACCAGAGCTATGTCAGAATCAAAGCACAGGAGCAGGTGGTTGTTAAGGATATGTTGTTACGATATGATTAGTGAACTGACTGTCCCCCCTCAAGTTAGGATTCATTCATCAGCACAAAGGATGTGCAACCTCCTTATACATTCCCTAGTCAGAGCCCTTGGCAGGAGTTCTTAAGGGAGTACTGGTGTTTCTATGTAGAGCTGTTATGTTAATGCTTCTCAGTCTCTTCTCTCAATAATCAGATTCATTCTTTTCCCCAAGAGCTTTATTCCTTGAAAGGTTTTAATCTAAAAATCATTATATTTAGTAATGTGTTACTAAATAAATCACATTTCTAAAGACAACATCCTATATAATAAAAGTGTAGTATGCAAATTGTCCCATGGACCTGAGTTCTTCCAGGAGTTCAACCAGGGGGTAGGCCAGCCGGGAGAAGGGAGGGAGGCCCTGGTGGCAGCAGATGGCCAGAGGAAGGGAGGGAGGCCTTGGCACTGGCAGGCGGCTGGGGGGGGGGAGGAAGGGAGTACCTGGCTGGCAGCCAGCAGCCGCTAGGGACCCTACCAGTGCATGAATTTCGTATACTGGGCCTCTAGTATTAAATATTTATTAGGTATTGTATTAATGAGTGCTTTACACACATTGCCTAAAAACCCTCAAGTAGTCTGAAAAAAATGGAAATTATTAGTCCCATTTTACAGATGAGTAAACTGAGGTTTGGAGATGTGAAATAAATAGTCTAAGTCTTATTGCTAGAAACTAAATTCTGATTGGCCTCACCTCTACATCTGTATTCTTTCCAGTATACTCTCTCTACCTTATAGAAAATACACACAGCCAACAAGAACTCCTTCTTAGTAGGAACATACAGCCTTTGCAGGGAGTTAGTATGGCTTAATCTCCCCATCTTCCAGTTGCCCACTCCTCCAAAAAGAAAAGAAGTTTTCCATTATTTAGTCAATCTGGTCCAGTTTGTTGTGACTACATATACAGTCTTTAGGCTTTTTTTGAAGTACTGGGCATGGTTCAAGTAATTCCATTATCCTATATAATAAAAGCCTAATGTGCTAAGTGTCCAGTCGTCTGGTCAGCCGTTCAACCAATCAAAGCATAATATGCTAATGATATGCTAGGGCCGCTCAACTACTCACTATGACATGCACTGACCACCAGGGGGCAGACGCTCCGATGGGGCTAGACACGCCCTAGAGCCCTCCTGCAGTCCCTCCCCGGCTGGCCAACCTCCTGCCTCTCTCCCAGGCCCCAATTGTGCACTGGTGGGGTCCCTTGGCCTGGCCTGTGCCCTCTCGCAATCTGGGACCCCTCGGGGGATGTCGGAGAGCCGGTTTTGGCCCGATCTGGCATAGCTTATCCTTATAGAACACCAAGAGCCTAGAGAATCCAGACAGGAAACTGGAGCTGGCAGTTCAAAACAAATGGAAGTTGGGTAGAGGGAGTTCAGAATACAGGTTTAGGCAAAGACCTCCTCCGCTGGATGCATTCTTTCACTCCTTCGATTCTATTGAGTATTCAGTGACATACCATGGACTGATGCAAGGAAGGGAATCCTTAGGGAATACAACATTTGATGGGAATAAGAGGAGTCATTGAAGAATGACAGCCTAAGATGAGTGACAATGAAGAGAAGAGAAAAGACAGGACTGGCCAGAGTGAGAGACAGACATTTGATAATTTGGGAGGCTCAGATCAGCCAAGCCAGCTTTGTTGTGATTTGATTTAAAAAACACTCTTGTAACAAAACAAGGAGGGAGAGGGACAAGAAGAGAAGAAGAAGAGGAAGAGGAGGAGGAGGAGAAGAAGAAGAAAAAAGAAGGGGGGGGGGGAGAAAAGGGAAAGAATGGCTGACCCTTTCCACTGATTGGTTTTGTAATCTACTGGTGGAGTCTTCACCAAATGAAGTAATCCCCAGTGGAAGGCGATGGGAAAGTGTTGCTAGGCCTTCTGGTAGTACTTTTGTTGCAGAACTCAGTTATCAAAGGGACATGCACAACCTTCCCTACCCAACTGGTAACTTTGAAGCCAGAATCTTTAAAAATTACAGAAAAGTTAAGAAAAAGGATATTACTAATTCCAGTAGTAAAATGAAAATTGTTAGTCCAGTATCCTATGGTTAAATTCTGTACTGCTATGCAGAAAATTCACAACAACTCCCCTATCTTTATGTTAGCTTAAAAACAAAATAATAAAAACAAACAAACCCACTCAAAGCAATAATAACCCAAAATCCCCTCTGGGTATCCAGAAATACTGGGCAACCTTGAGCAGAGTTTAACTGACTTGGATATTTAACTGCTATAAAATAAAAGTGTTTACATGGAGATTAAAAATAACTTTAGAAACCCAAATTCTTAGTTTAAATAATGAGATCCTTTAACCTACTTGCTTATATTTTCAATAGATCGGTTATTTAGTTTATAGTAGCTAAAAGACTAAAGGTAAACATCAAAGCAAGAGAGCAGATACATATTTTTCCTTACTCTAAAATTTAAACAGTACTCAAGAAATATCTAAACATCTGTCTATTCTTCATTCAAAGAAAATGCCCTTCCTAAATTTTTTATTTTAGAGTGTAAAGTGTTGTTGTTGCTGTTTGGCAAGTGTGGGGGAGTTGAAGGTGGATAGGGAATTATTGTAAAATGCCATAAAAGATTCTTCTGTATCTGAATTCCCAAAGTGATTTCACTGTCTTTAATAATTGTTAGCAAAGAGATCTATTTCTCCATGGTTAAATTCTGGCTAAAAATTAATTTCAGGGTATTTTCTTTTGGGCCCAGAGAAAAAGTAGTCTCTGCTGGACTTCATATTCCAAAAATTTCCGCCTTGATTGACCACCCTTAGTAATAAATTTGAAGACTTGCATATCTTATATAATAAAACCCTAATATGCAAATCGACTGAACAGGGGAAATGACCGATTGCTCTGACACACAATGACTACCTGGGGGTAGACGCTTAATGCAGGAGCTGCTCCCTGGTGGTCAGTACGCTCCCACAGAGGGAGTGCTGCTCAGCAAGAAGCCAGGCTCAAGGCTGGCTAGTGCAGTGGCGGTGACAGGAGCCTCTCCTGCCTCCACTGCAGGAGGGTGGTAAGGATCGAGGGGGGTCCCGGACTACGAGAACCCCGGACTGCAAGAGGGATCTCTGACTGCACTTACGGACATCCCCTGAGGGATCCTGGTCTGCGAGAGGGAGCAGGACAGGCAGAGGGACACCCCCCCCCCTTCTGCCCCTCCAGTGCACAAATTTCATGCACCAGGCCTCTAGTACTCCATAAAGAGCATAAAGCCTCAGTCTTAATCCTCTTATTCTTTATACTGGATAAAGGCTGTCTCCTAGGTGCCAGGCAACATCTCAGAGTCCCTTTATCTGAACATTCAAAGTAGAGATAATCATTTGAAAACTATGCAAGTAGTTAAGAACCCATTTTTAAAAACCCATTTTTAACTCAGTGACCAATATTAGCCTCATCAATAGGGGAACAACCAGACATTATGTACAGCCTAATACAATGCAGTAGGAAGAATTCTTATCAAAATGTTTAACCTGATTCTTATCAAGCCTTTCTCTGAGCTTATAAGAAATACAGAAGACAGATGAACATGTTCAACAACACCATGAGAAAATAATCAGACAAATCCAAAAGGTGGGACATTCTACAGAACAATTGGCCAGAATTGTCAACAAGTCAATGTCATGAAAATAAAATATATGTGTGTGGCAAGAGGAGGCAGTTCTAGATTAGAAATCTTAAGAAATACAACAACCAAATGAAATATGTGGAGCTTATTGAATTAGCCATCTTTAAAAGATTGTTTGGGGTAACTGGGGAGTTATTCTTAAAGGATATAGGGTTTATTTGGGATAATGAAAATGTTCTGGAAATAGTAGTGGTGGTTGTATAACATTGTAAAGGTATTTAGTGCCTCTGAATTGTACACTTCATGGACTCTATCCCCGGTAGGGGGCATGCAGGAGGCAGCCCATCAATGTTTCGCTCTCATGTAAATGTTTCTCTCCTTCTCCCTTCCTCTCTCTCTAAAAAGAAATAAATTTTACAATAGGGAATATATGAATGTATTGAAAATTATGTGAATCTTGTTAAATGTGACAACAGAATTGTGTTTACCTAACAAAGTTGTATTAATTATTTTCTGGATGAATTTTGAAGTATTTAGGGGTGAAATATATATATACTTAAACTAGCTTTAAATTACTGCAGCATAAAAAAGAAGAAAAATAAAAAATAAAAAAGATAAAGGTAGGGGAGGGTGGGGGTAAGGTGGAGAGATCAACTAAGGGACTTGTATGCATGCATATGAACCTAATCAATGGACACAGACAACAAGGGGGCGGGGCATAAGTGGGGAGTGGGGGTTTATGGGAAAATAAGGACACATATGTAAAAAATAAAAATTAAAAAAAATTAAAATAAAATACTAAATCTAATCAATACTAGTGGTCACCATAACCTTAAGAGAAATTGTTACATGTGACAAAAATTTTTAAATGAAACTCTCTGTAGACTGAAAATTATTTTGGAAGAAAATAGAAGTTTCCTTCAAAAGTCATAAGGATTGTAATTGAAAGTCAATATATTTGGCCTCTTGAACTAAAGTAAGTAATTTGTGTTTTTGCCTCCCTGACAAAGTTTATATAAAGCTACAAAAAGAAATTGACAGCCAGTTTGAAATGGAATTGCCAGGACCTAGGGCAAAGAATATCCTTACATGATATTATTTTACAATGTCATTATAATTTTAGATATTTTACAACAGCATATTTTACAATTATCCCAAACAAACTTACAAACTAATTCTTTGAATGGTTGGCAGCAATTAAAAAAAAAAAAAAAAAGGACATGAAAGGATTTAATCCCTTTCCGAAGGAATTAAGGCACTGGGAAGGCACTTGAGCATCCTATATTGGCTCTTCTCACAATCCAATTGCCCTCAGCTGTTACCTGAGCTTTCTGTTCATGCTGAGCTTGAAGCCTCGTGGGGGCTGGTACCAGGGATCTGTCTCACACCCAATTGTGTGAGCTGGGCCCTCACTGGAGAAGAAACCCGAGTTCCCAGAGATGTGTGATCAGCACCGGGACCCTGCCAGCAGGCCAGGGGTTCCCAAGGCAGGTGCTGGGTGTGGAGGCCACGGGGTCATAGGCTACCAAGGAGACAGAACTGAACCTCACACCACCCTGGTTGGCCCCGGAGGATGGCTGGTTAGCCAGAGACGGGTAAGATTCCTCAAGGAAGGAACAACCTAAGACAGGCACAGTCGCAGAGGGGCCATCAGGAGAGAACTTCGGGGGGCAACAGAAGTGGGGCACAGACCCTCACCCCCCCAACATTGCAGGGGCTTGAACCCTCACCCCCTTCTAAAGGAGGTCTCCTACCCCCATGGCTGTTTCGCGCTTCCCACACCCAGCTCAGATCGGGACCCAGGCAACAGAAAGAGACTTGGCCCAGCTCACATCGAGATACAGGTGACAGACAGAGACTTGGCCCAGCTCAGATTGGGACCAGGTAACAGACAAGAGACTTGGCCGACAGCAGCTGCCCTATATTTAAATTCAGCCTAGCATCTGGAATGCTCAGGGCCCACTCAAGAATGCAAATAATCCTTCCCACTAATATTTAAAGGGTAAACTAAGATTGTTGGTAGAGTATTAAATTTGACAGTAAAATAGTAATCAAGTTTTCAGATTAATTTAAATAGGCTAATTGAAATAAGTGAATATTCAAGTAAATTTAATTGTACTGGACAAAAAGTTGTTCTTAAAGTAATAACTAAAATTTCTGTTGGTAGTTCATCTCATGGTAAAATTCCTGAATATGCAATGAACCTAAAGCAGTCATATGTGTGGGCAAAAAAAAAAAAATTTAAATTTAAAGTTATCAAGACTGCATTATAAAATTTACAAAAACCTCTATTAATAAAAAAAAAAAAGGGGGGGGATAGTAGGGCAATATCATGTAAGGAAAAATATCCTATAAATAAATTACATCTAGAAAATTTTTACTTTACCAAATTAATTTTCATTTGTAATGCTAACAGCAAGACAGCCATTAAAAACACACATGGTGTATAAATAAGACAAAGGAAAATCATTTGAACGAAAATAAAAAGGATCCCAAATCAATTATATAGAAAAGATTCCTTTATTAACTTGTGGTGGAGAATATATTTGTATATTTTCAGAAAACAACCTCAAGACCAGGTGGATTCCTGCAACAGGGAGGAATTGATAGGTGTGCTCCAACCACGAAGACAAGAGGAAAAAACAGTCCAGAGATGGAAGACGCTGACAACGCCTTGCCACGTGAGCAGTCAGCAGCTGTGCACCGCTGCAGGTTACCTAGGACCAAACCAGAGAGGGTCGGACCTGCATTGCCACCATATGCCCACCATCCAGATATCATTGCTGACATGTACACATAAGGAACTGTTAGACATTGAAACGGGGACTCAGAACTGTTGCACATTGAAATTGGGACTCAAACATTGTTTTGTTATTATATGTTTATTTCTAGTCTGCAAAAGCAAAACATTTTAAAGGAAAGAAATGGTGGGAAAAAGATACAGAGGCAAAGAAGCATTGAACAGACTGTCAAACTACATTGGGAAGACAGGGGAGGTTGGGCGAGGGGGGCTGTAAGAGACCAACCGAAGGACTTGTACGCATGCATATAAGCACAATCAATGGATACAAGACACTGGGGCGGGGGGGGGGGGGGGGGGAGGGCGGGCAGGTGAAGGCATGTACTGGGGGGTAGGGGAGGTCGGGGGGAGGTCAATGGGGGGAAAAGAAAGGAGACATATGTACTACTATTTGTAATACTTAAAACAATAAAAAATTTAAAAAAATAAAAATAAAAAAGATATGGCAAATTTTTCAATTGTTTGATCTAGGTGATGGATATTGGATGATCATCATAATATTCTGATTCTTTTTCTGTATGTACTAGAATTTTGAAAAGGAGAGGGGAACCATGGGCAAATCACCTCTCTGTACAACACCACAAACTTGTGATTGGAGTTCTGAAATGGAAACATCAGCTACCCTGAGGGGATGCTCTCTGGAAGCCAACTTTCCAGGGGTAAGAAGACTTAGTGGTCATAGTCATGTGCATATCAAAAAGCCAGTCCTGGCCAGTGGTTCAGTTGGTTGGAGCATCATCCCATTCATCAATAAGTGAGATTTTGATTCCTGGTCAGGGCACATGCCTAGGTTGCCAATTCCATCCCCAGTCAGGGCATGTACAGGAGGCAACCAATTGATGTTTCTTTCTCACATCAATGTTTCTTTTTTTTTTCCTTCCTCTCTCCTTTCCTCTCTCTCTCTCTTAAAAAAAAAAATCAATAGAACATATCGTTGAGTGAGAATTAAAATAATAAATAAATAAATAAGTAAATATATAAGTAGTCCAAAAGAAAGTTCAAAAGGGTGAAGAAAAAGTGTCACTCCAAAGCCAGAGTGCAGGAAGTCTGCACAAAGAAACCTTACTATCAACTATAACTGGCTCCCCAGCTACCTCCACCTCCTCCCCCCAGGGTTTAGTCTGACCCCCAGGGTCAGACTGTTGCAGTTCTGGAAGCTAAACAGAGAGAAAGAACTGTTTTCACCCAAGGCACCCTGTAGGTCATTTCTCTTTTACAAATCAATGCTCCAGAAAGCAAGTCACTAGGTTGTGACTCTTCTAGATCATTATGAAGAAAAAAATGGTTCTTCTTCATGAATAGAACTTTAGCATGCCCTACTAGAAGTGCACTCAGAAGAGAAGGGAAGAAGACTGAAAAAATAACCACTCAAGGCACTTAATAAAGTAAAGCTCTGGGAATGTAAATGGAAAGCTTCCCCTACCCACAATATCTTATAACATCTGCAAAGCACTTCATTTATACCAACAGTTGTGTCCTTGCTATAAAGCACAAATCACTTTAATAATTCTTCAATTTCCTTACAGGTTAAAATCTTACAAATCTCAAAATGAGCAGCTTTCTGTAAGGGTCTTTGATTTGCAAGGAACTGTTATTCTTTACTCACCAAGGCATTCTGCTCAGGTTTGTTTTGATCCTGTCTTCTCTGCTATTTGCATCTCTACATCTCTGTCAGGAATCTTCCTCCAATTAAAGAGCATCTAGGAGAGGGAAATCGACCTTCTCTGTCCTCTCCTTCCTATTCTGCAAGAGGAGACAGTACTCTGATTGTAGGTGTAGGGCCACATTTACAGTGAGTAAGGTATCTCCCTTCCTCTCCCCAACCTTCTTCTCCCCTCCCATCCCCTTCTCCCCCGACTCCCCTTCTGCCCTTTTCCCTTCCCTAGCTTTCTTCTGTTTTTTTTTCCTTCTAGGTGGTCTCAGAACATTTCTCCCTCATGCAATGAAACTCGACCATTTGGTTCTCCTCTGTTCTTATAATGTTCTTTAAAAAACTTTTTTTTTACTTTTCAATTACAGTTAACATACAGTATTATATTAGTTTTAGGTGCACAACATAGTGATAAGACATTTATCTAACTTCAGACTTATCTCCCTGATAAGTCTAGTACCCATTTGACACCATACACTATTATTGACTATATTCTCTATGCTGTATTTCACATCCCTGCAACTGTTTTTATAGCTGGTAATTTGTATGCCTTAATCCCTTCACCTTTTTCTTTTTCTTTTTTTTTTTTAATATATTTCTTTATTGATTTCAGAGAGGAAGGGAGAGGGATAGAGAGATAGAAAAATCAATGATGAGAGAGAATCATTGATCAGCTGCCTCCTGCACACCCCCTACTGGGGATCAAGCTCACAATCCAGGCATGTGCCCTTGACCGGAATCGAACCTGGGACCCCTCAGTCCGCAGGCCGATGCTCCATCTACTGAGCCAAACCGGCCAGGGCCCCTTCACCTTTTTCTATGACCCAAAACCCCCTCCCATCAGATAAGCATCAATTTGTTCTCTGTATTTAAGAGTTTGTTTCTGTTTTGTTTATTTTGTTTTTTTAGATTCCACATTAAATGAAATCATATAGTATTTGTCTTTCTGTGTCTGACTTATTTTACTTAACATAATACCCTATAGATCCATGCATGTTGTTGCAACTAGCAAGATTTCATTCTTTTGTTATGGCTAAGTAATATTCCAGTCATATATGTACCACATCTTCTTTATCCATTCATCTATGGATGGGCACTTGGATTGTTGCTTTTATATTTTGGCTATTGTAAATAATATATGAACAGAACAGATGTGTTTTTTTTCCAGCATCTGTTGAGATGTTCATGTGGTTTTTTACCTTTATTCTATTGATATGTGGTATTGCATTAATTGATTTTTGGCTGTAAATCCAACCTTGCCTTCCTGGGATAATTCCCACTTGGTCATTCTAGAGAGTCTCCCCTTCCCTGCCAATTTTTAAAAACTGTTTTAAAATACACATAACATAAAATTTGCCACCTTAAATATTTTGAAGTATACAGTTCAGTAGTGTTAAATACATTCATAATCTTGTGCAACATCACCATCCATCTTCATAACTCTTTTCATATTATAATATTGAAAGTTTATACTCATTAAACAATAAATTCCCATTTCTCCCTTCCCCCATCCCCTGGAAACCAACATTCTGTCTCTATGATTTTGACTACTCTAGAGACTTCATATTAGTGGAATCATATTGTATTAGCCATTTTGTTACTGGTTTATTTCACTTAGCATAATATCCTCAGGTTCCATGTTGTAGCATATAGCATATGTCAGATTTCTCTTACTCTTAAAGGCTGAATAATATTCCATTGTATGTATATACCACATTTTGCTTACCCATTCATCTGTCAATGGATATTTGGGTTGCTTCCGTATTTTAACTATTGTGAAAATGCTGTGAATACAGGCATACAAATATCTCTTCAAGACCCTGCTTTCAATTATTTTTGGTATATATCTAGAAGAAAATTTGCTGCATCATATGGTAATTCTATTATTATTATTATTATTTTAGAACTGCCTTACTGTTTTCTCAGCTTCTATACCATTTTACATTCTCACCAACAAGGCGCAAGAGTTCTAATTTCTCTACATCCTTGCCACACTTGTTTTCTGTGTTGTTGTGTTTTTTTTATAGCAACCATTTTACTGGGTATGAGGTATTCTAATTATAGTTTGACTTGCAGCCCCCTAATGGTTAGGGATATTAAGCATCTTTTCTTGTCCTTATTAGTCATTTGTATATCTTTGGAGAAATGTCTATTCAAGTCCTTTGCTCATTTTGAATTGGTTTGCTTTTTTTGTTGTTGAGTTTTAGGAGTTCTTTATATATTCTGGATATCAATCCTTTACCAAACATATGATTTGAAAATATTTTCTCCCATTCTGTGTGTTGCCTTTTTACTCTGTTGATAGTGTCTTGATATACAAAAGTGTTTAATTTTCATGAAGTTTAATGTTTATTTTTCCTTTTGTTAACGATGCCTTTGGTGTCATATCCAAGAAAGCATTGCCAAATTCAGTATTATGAAGTTTTTGTCCCATGTTTTTTTCCCTAAGAGTGTATAGTAATATTTATATGTTGCTATTTTCAAGTTCTAGCGTAAATGTGTTGCATCTGCATTCATAAAGCAATATTGTTCTGTACTTTTCTTGCGATGTCTGGTTTGGTATTAGGATCATACTGACCTCAAAGAATGAGTTGGGAAGTGTTCCTTCCTCTTCTATTTTTTGGAAGAGTTTGTGAAGAATTTCTATTAATTTTTTATATTGTGGTAAAATTAAAGAATGAAGTCATATTGGACCTGGGCTTTGAACCAACTTCATTTTAAGTAACCAAAAATAATAGTGCCTGGGTAAGATGAGACATAATTCTGGCTTAGAATTAGCCTATGATCAGAAAATTCCAAGTGTCCACTCCCTTTTCTTTCACAAATTAAAACACTTAGTGAGGGAAGAGATAAGCCTTTGTGACTTTATTTCCTCATCCAACAAGTTCAAGGTATTTAGAAAATGTTGATTATAGACCAAGGCTCAGCCTGGAGTTCACAGATCCAAAACAGTAATAACTTTTAATGTATAGACAGATGCATGATGTCAGTTACAAGAGACAGCAGAGGGAAAAGGACCAGGGAAGATTTAGTGAAATCATTCCATCATAAACACAATCTACATTACATTTCCTATTTTGGGGACCAGTAGTGAGACAAATACTTTTAATGCAATATACTATTCCTGGGAACTAGAGCTCAGAGTACGTTGCCTGGGTTACTTATGGTCATCCGGAAAACCAGAAAGAGAACTAAGAAGTAGTACCTTTGTCACCTAATTCCTGGTTTAGTGGTTTATTTTGATCAGTTTCTTTTGGTATTCTGTGCTTGGAATGCACAAGGGAGATGGTTCTCAGAGCCTCTCCATAAAGCTTTCATTTGGTCTGGGGTAATCTATCAGTACCTTTATCTCCAATTCACCTCCAATGTAGTCTTCATATTGCACTTATTTTCAATCAGAAACCAAATTTTGGGTAGAAGTCCATAAAATACTGATAGCAGTTAAGAAAAGGTTTACTGTTACTAAGATGATATTAGGGGACAATTTCCAGAATGGTAGGTAAGGAGCTCCAAAGACCCACGCTTCAGCAAAATAACCATACTGGTGAAAATTACTTTTAAAACAACCATTTGAAGTTCTTGTTCCACAAAGGGAGAGAAAAGCCAAGAGGACCAAAGGCTACTTGCTGCCACTCAGTGGCCCGCTTATAAAGCAGGGTTATCACTCCGAGGGAAGTGGTTGTTTTCCCTGTCCCCAGTTTGAGAGCAGAATCTCAAGAGATATTGCCCAAGGGAAGAGGCAGGTGATAAGAACAGAGAGTTCTGAAGCTCTCTACAAAAGAACAGACTTTATTTGGAACAGAGTTTGGGGAAGTCACGCTGAAGAGAGTTCTGGAAAACAATGGACATTTTGGTGATATGCAATTAAGAGGAAGCTGGTCGCAACAAGCTATACTGTAGGCTACCTAGTGTACCAGAGAGAACCAGAAAAAAGAACATCTAAGAAGAGCCCTCTCGGGGTCAGAATAAAGTCTGGCTTCAAAAACTACCTCTGGATCAGATTGTGGAGCAATTTATTCTCTAGAGCATTGTTGAAAACAATAGAGTGGTTAGTTAGCAACTTATAAAGCCTAACAACTGGTGATCATACCAATAGAGACAGACAACAGAGAAATCAAGGATAGAGACAGTCCAAGAGAGCTGTGCTAAAATCACTGTCATCCCAGGATGACTGTGCACATGACCAGGCATGCATATTCTAAGGAGCAACATCAGAGGTTTCACACTGCAGGGAAATTGACTTTATTAAAATAATCTAGCTAAGTCACTAAACAAGCAAAAAAGCAAAACTATAACAGTAAGTTTATAAGCTCAAAAATAAGCAATAAGGTTGAGGGAATCAATATCCAGAGTTTCTACATTACATTATCTAAAATTAGAGGCCTGGTGGCACAGATTCATGCACCAGTGCAGACCCTCGGCCTGGCCTGTGGGGATCAGAATAAAACTGGCTCTCTGACATCCCCCAAGGGGTCCCGGATTGGGAGAAGGCGGTTCTTGGGTGATGCATCCCGGAATCAGGCTCCCTTCTCTCTGGTTCTGGGTGCATCACCTGAGAATCGCAGCCGCCAAGTTACCGCAGCTCAGCAGCTCCTGCGTTGAGTCTTTGCCCTCTGGTGGTCAGTGCATGTCATAGCTACTGGTCGGGTGGTAGAATGGTTGGCCAGTCGGCTGGTCGCTTAGGCTTTTATATATATAGATGTCCAGTATATAACAAAAAGATTATTATACCTGCAAAGAAACAGGAAAGTGCTTTGCTACTTATACATGGGTGGAAAAAAGCAATCAACAGAAATTCCCTGTGAGAGGACTCAGATTCCCAACTTAGCAAAAACTTCAAAGCATCCTTCCAGATGTCCTTCCTTCCAGACAAAGCTGCAGTGGGCAGGGACTGAGGCAGAGGTGGCAGGGGCCAAGGCCCTTGCACAAATTTCGTGCATCGGGCCTCTAGTATATACATATAACTTCCTATGTCTCTGCCTGTTTCTCCAGAAACTTGACAATGATATGTAGCTACTTAGAGTCCAGGGATGCAGAAAGGCTTAAGATGGGTGTATAACATTTGGAGTTAGCCTGAGTTGGCATCCACTTCCCTATGCCCTCATTATGTGGTACCTGAAATAACCAGCAAGATCATTAAGTGGCTTACTCTAATCCTTCTGGAATCTAGATTGTTAGACTTAATCTAGAATTAGGATGATATAACCCCAATTAACTGCTGCTAGTTTGGAATATCCTTTTCTGATTGACTATATCTTTTTTCCTGTTTATCTGTTAGCCCGCCACAGCCTTCTGACCCCAGGTTCTGGAATGGTTCAGCCCTCCTACTCACTCCCTCTTGCGTACACCACATCTCCATGGAAACTGCTTGTCAGACCCTGCTTGGCTGCAGGTTCTGAGGCCCTCTCATCTGCAGCCTCAGTCCTGCACAGATTCAGTCTTAATCAGCCAGGCTTCTTAGTAGGAGCCTGTGTTAGGAGCTCCATCCTCTCAGCTGGTGGGGTCTGTAATTGTCTTTAGGGCTCCTTTGGAATACACCTGCAGAGTCCCCAATGCCACTGAGCTCCCCTGAGCTTCCACCACTGATATTCAAGCCAACGGCAGGATCACTGGCTCTGTTATAGTTCAGGCTCACGTTATTTCCTTCTTCAATGATTTCAAGGTCCTCTTACTTCAATGCTCACTTTCCTAGTATCCAATCTCCCCATTACAACTAGTGAGAAAATTTCCTTGAAAAGCAGATCTGACATGTCCTTCCCCCACAGAGAGTCAGTTAGTGGTTCCTGTAGCCCTAGGATAGAGTTCAGACCATCTTGCATGACACATAAGATTGTACCTTTATAATCTGATCCCTGCTCATCTCTCTAGGAGTATCTCTTGCCCTTTCTGCTGCACAGTCTGATCTCAGCCACACCAAACTTCCTTCCTTCTCTAATGAGCCACCTGTTCTCTCTTCTCTCTGACTTTGCACTGCTTCCTCTTCTACCTGGAGTGTCCTGCCCCTCGGTATAAATCTTTCACAAATTCTTGGGGAAACGTCCCTGCCTCTTGAATCTGAAGTCCCTCTTCTAAGTTCTCCTAGAGCTCCTCTGTTTACCCCCTTTCTGCTGAACTGTCAACTCCCAGAGGGCAGAGTGTGCCACCTCTAGCTCAGTGACTAGCATATTCACTCAAATGTCTGCTAGAAAAGTGAAAGAATGAAGAATAAGCTTCTGAAATAAAAATGTCATCGCATGCTGATTATAAGTATAACCTTTCTCAGAGTCTTTCATTGTTGGGCACCAGTCATGCCCAGATTGGATCATCTCTCAGTTTGCTACACTGCCAGGACATTGCGACGTGGACTGCTAGCCACTGTCCTTGGGGACACCTTTACAAACAGGACAGTTACCCCAGCTCAGCTCTACTAGTCCTGGTTGCTTCCTTTTTGTTAGTTGCTGGGAAGGTCCCTGCTGGCCCCATGGCTAAACCCATGGGGCTTTAGTCAGCAGCTGGAGAGCCATATCTAAGAGCTGAGATAGTGAGTCAGCCCCTGCCCTCCCATTGTCCAGGGAAGATTCCTTTCTCATTGGTTATGCAACTTCACTCAGGCTGTTTTTCTTAGTGGAGTCCAAGATTTGGAACCATGGTAAGAGGAGAACATGGCAGATAATCTCAAGAGTAGATAAGGTCTATCATGTTCCTTCAGGAGGGTTTTTGTTGTTGTTTTTTTGCAGGGGGAAGGGAAGTAGTAAGGGACATATGTTCATAGATAACAACTAAATCAAAGGGAAGGTAGGATGTATAAGGATCCTTTCCCCAGAGATTTCAGTGGAGTACCTGGGAAAGAAACCAGGAGAAGAAAGACCTGTCACAGAGATAGGTGCTCACCCCTGTGGGTACTTAGAGTGATGTACCTTCAGCTTTCAACCTTCAGCCCTGTGCCAGTCACCTTTTCCTAAACCAACACAGCTCTCATCTTCCAGAAATGAGAAACCAACCAATTTTTTGCATGGACCTGGATAAGATGAAAAAAGAATAAGTTTTGCCTCAAACTGAGTTCCCTTGCTACCAGAGTAAGACCTATACAGACATGGAAGAGCAGGGACTCTTTGCCTAGCAGCAAAGCAAGAGCACAATATCACTTTCTCCCATGCAGTGAGAAAGCAAAAAGATCCATTAGATGAGAAAATGTATATGAAAGCACTTAGCTCTATGCTTGGCAAATGAATGGGATTCAATAGAATTGACCTTTTTTTTTTTTTAATCTATGCTCAGTGTAGGAACCCACAGGGCAGTTTTGTGTATAGGAAGAATAGTGGAGGATTAGTATCTACCTGAATGACAGTTAAATTTTTGCTACTAGAGTTTCTTTCCTTTGACTCCTTTAAAAAACAATTAGAGGCAAAACACATTGCTTTCAGAACTTTCTATTTTACTATTATGGTTGAATATCCTATATAAAAAAAGGCTAATATGCAAATTGTCCCCTCTACTGGGAGTTTGACCAGGGGGCGGGGCCAGCTGACCAACCACCCGTGGCCCCTCCCCCTGGCCAGCCTCCCGCCCCCTCCTCCCCCCCCCCCCTGTCAGCCTCTCCCCGACCCCGATTGGGGCAGGCCAGCTGGACCCCACCCATGCAAGAATTTGTGCACCAGGCCTCTAGTAATATATAATTTTTAAGAGGCAGCAGTGGAGAGAACTTAAAGGCATTAAACATATATTTGGGGAAGAAAGTATAAATTTTCTATTTCTGAAAACTAGACAAACCTATCAGTCTAAACTGGAATACTATTACTCATAATGTCTACCATATAAATAAATAATTTTAACAAGTATAAAGTTCTAGTAGAGATGAGATAGCAAATATAGAAATAGCCCAGCCAGTGTGGCTCAGGAGGTCATGGTTCGATTCCCTGTCAGGGCACAAGGTTTGTGGGCTTGAAACCCAGTAGGGAGCATGTAGGAGGCAGCCAATCAATGTTTCTCATCATTGATGTTTCTATCTCTCTCTCCCTATCCCTTCCTCTCTTAAATCAATAAAAATACATATATATTTTTAAATGTAGAAACCAAGGAACAACCAGGTCATTTGCCTCAGTGTTGAGGAGGTTATTTATTTATGTATTTATTTATCTTGTTAATCCTCATTCAAAGATATTTTTTCCATTGACTTTTAGAGAGAGTGGAAGGGAGAAAGAAAGAGGAACATTGATGTGAGAGATACACATCAATTAGTTGCCTCCCACATGGGCCCCATCTGGGGCTGGGGATCGAACCTGCAACTCAGGTAGGTATTTGTCCTTGACTGGGAATCGAACCTGTGACCCTTCGGTGCACTGGCCAATGCTCTAACCACTGAGTAACATCGGTCAGGGCATGAGGAGGTTTTTCACCTGGACATGTTAGGAGTGATAGGAGATTCATCTGGTGAAAGGGTAGTTGGGGAGACAAAAGGAATATAGAAATCATAAGCACTTTTATGCATATAACTCTACTTTATGTATGTTACTACTACCAAAACCTAGACCAGCACTCAAAGTTCTTAAAACAAAATGGGTACTTGTTAACACCAGTGAGCAGTGTCCCACTCTAGAGTCAATAACACCATCAGGTTAATAGAAGCTCTGAAAACAAAGTACTCATGTTTTTATGCTCAACAGTTCTCTGAAATATGTAGTCTTTACCACCTCCATTTACTGAAAAGGAACCAATCACAACAAGTAAAGGGGCTTACTCAGATTAGCAAGAAAATTAATGTTAGACAGAGTCTAAGGTTCCTAAGCCCCAAACTCACAGACAAAAATAAAAGACTAAAAAGAATCTTTATTGGGGAAAAATATTTCCCTTAGTATTTAATGAAGCATTATTATAACTCGGTAAGTAAAATACAAAGACCCCTAACAGAAAAATTGGTGAAGGATATGAACTAACAACAAAAGGAGGTCTCTGTAGCAATCAAAGAAAGGCTCTGTCTAAAATGTGAGTTCAGAGCTCTCTGGTAAAATGGCCTAGATTGGACTTCACAGCCAGGTTGAAGATAAATGGGCCTTTTTCCTTGACCTAATCCCAAACCTGAATCTTGCAATTTTAACACCCTCCACAGGGAGTGAAGACTTGAGAAAGCCAAGAGCATTGGGAAGAATAGGTCAGCATTGTCTGAGCTTCGTGGATAAAATATCAGCAGCTGAGGCGGAGGAATGCATAGGGCAGTATCACAGAGCCTGTGGGTCCCCGATGGTCCCTTGGGACAGAGTCAAGCTTTGTCTGGCTCTGTGCAGAGCCCCTATAGTCTTGCTACTCAAAGGGTGGTTCGTGGCAGCACTGAGGACATCTCCAGGGAGCTTAGAGAAATGTAGAACCTCAAACCCCCACTCCAGGCCTCTTGAACCAGAATCTGCATTTGAGCAAGTGTCCAGGTGATAAGTATGCACCGTGAAGCTTGGGGAACACTGCCCTAGGGGCCTGGCTCTGGGGTAGCTCATTGTAAGTGCTGGGTGAATGGCTGCTGATTGAAAGACAGGATGATCTCTGAGGTCCCTTTCAAAGAAACTCATCTGACTTGGGGAAAACTAGTCACTATCCAGCCAAGATTAATGAATTAATAACAGTGCTTTGGTATTGATATTTTCCACAGTGAATTTAGTTTCTTATTAGCATCATTTCACCAGGCTTCTCTATATGCCCAGGAGGCGCCAACGAGGCATAAATCCATTTCTTTGATTGTCCTTTCTGGTCCACCTCTCACAAAAGGGCAAGCATTGGGGATGTAAAATAAAATGAACAGAAATGAGAATAACAAATCTGAAAAGGCTGGAGAAAGGAGTGCTCAGCAGTGGAAGGATATTGCCCTTCACTAGCCTTTCCACAGAGAGCAGGTCTGTGAACTTTCACCTTGGACCATGCAGGTGTGCGGTGTGGCGGGGTGATGAAGGGGGCGGGGGAAGAAGAGTCAAGGAAGAGAAAGAAGGGACTGAGAATTAAGGACCCCTTTGATGTCCTATTAGCTGACACAGGCAGACACACCAAATTGGGCCGTTAAAATGCTTCTGAAGCAACTGTGTGTACCACCATCACCATTGTCATTATCGTCGTCATCATTTTAATTCTGTTTGCTGTCTGCCAACCTCTTTACTGACCAGACCATCTTAGTAAGGACCTAGTCCCAGCTTCAAGGTTGGCCTTAGACTTTAGGCTGCCAGGAAACTAGTTACAAGAAGGGAGACAAAAGGGACCCAGAGGACAGAGAGGCATTCTGAGTTCCCCTAATGAGTGAGGTGACTCACGGCTGACTCAGACAAAGGAAGAGAAGCCTGGGAGAGGGGAGGCGGTGGGGGGCAGACCTCAAAGGAGCCCTGCCCAAATGTACCAATGCGAGCTAGGAGTCCAGGGACGGGTGTTATTTAGAGAACTGCCTGCAGCTCTGGCATTGGAGGGAGGAGGGGATCCTGAAAACACAGGGAGAAAATTGTATTTGAGGCCAGAAACTAAGTTGTGAATCTGTAACCTTCTGTGCTTTCACAAATGTGTAACATTCTCTGGTGACATTGCCCTGATCCTTGGCAAATCTCCGAATGCTAACTCAATGGGAATTCATTGTCATCAGGTCCCCGGAGAGGAGAGGTAGGCAAATCAGGCACCACCCTCTATTTTTTCTAACAATCTCAATTAGAAAAATGAGCCTCTTTTGACTTTAGTATTTTATATTTGGAGAACAGTGTGGTCCAACTTGTGCTTATAGATAGACTGTTAAAATGTTTGAATATATGACTGAAGCATCTTCTCTCCGACTAATGGCTAATTGAAGTTTTGAGTTTGAAGATTGCAGGGTCACACAATTGTTACGAAGGTTGGTAACAGCATTGTCCTACAAGGACTGTAGCGAAATGATATGACTGCTTCATCACACACTGTACCTAGGTCCCCTGAAGAGCATGCATTTGTGAGATGGCCAAGTGTCCATATAGACTGCCTGTGGGAAACAGCTTTACTCTGTGTACTAAATAACCTACACGGAGATCAAACCCAGGACCTCAGCCTCATTAAGACAATGAGAACCAACTGAGCTATCTAAAAATAATTTTGGTTGATTACATATTTATATGTGACTTGATGACTATCGTTACAAATTATTCACCAGAATGGCAGGCACCCGGGCGGTGGAAAGACGGGTTCTTTGGCAGCTTATCCACCTGTGAACTTTCATTGAGATGAAAAATAATTTTCTCCCAAAGCAAAAGTGTTTCAACTTTGCCTGCCCCTAACAGACAGCAATAGCAGTTGGACAGTTTTTTTAGCCTTGGCCAGTAGGTTTTATATTACTAGCAGGTTTGCTATATTTAATTTAGGGTGTTTTGCAGCATTATTAACCTCAGTATGTCTGATCATTGCAAAAGCAATGAGAATGTTGAATGTGCCATTGAGAAGAGGCTTATGATTAGGATGCAAATAAAAGAGATTCACAAGTTGAATGTGGTAAAAAAAAAATCACTAGTGCTGCATGTGGGTAAGAAATGGATGATTAGTCAAGAAGGGTGATCCTGAAAGACAAAGAGAGATTCAAAACACGTGAAAAAACGCTGGCTGAGTCTACGAACAGCAATGAATGGCAATCAGCAAGAAATAAGGAAAAGTAATCCAAGAAATGGAAATAATTTGGAATGTGTGATTAGAAAAATGGCATCGACTTTGAACGCCTATAAGCCTATAATCCAAACATTAATTGAGGGAAGGGCTAAAAATATGTTCAAGCATTTAAAAGCCTGATGTAGTAAAAGCTCTCATTCTGAAACCTTTGCTTAATCACACTGATGTTCCATAGATTCAAAGTCTGTTGGATCTATGCAACATTAAATTCCCTATGGGAGCTGCTGAGGGTTCTTTATGGGACCTGGCAAAGCCCACCAAGGGCTGCCCTGACCAATTTTCTATTTTTGATCAAGCAGCCTAGTAGAATGGATATTGGCAAGGAGGTGAGAATGCTATCTGCTTTTAAAGCTTTCAAGGACCATCAAACCCTTTTTTGGTGGAAATGTGTCTTTCTAAACTTAAGTCACTCTTAGCCAGCTTTGTCTAAGTTTTCAGACTATAAGATGTTTAAGTGTATATATACATTTCTCTATATTTTCTTTGAATCGTGCTTTTTTATTTAACACTAAAGGCCCAATGCATGAAGATTCGTGCAAGAATGGGCCTTCCTTCCCCTGATTGCCAGCACTGCCTTTGCTCTGGCCGGAATTGCCTTTCCGCCTTCCCACGCTGCCCAGAGGCCCAGAGTGGCTGGGGTGGTGTGGAATGCCTGTGTATGCAAATTAACCCGCCAGCTTTTTGGGTTAATTTGCATACTCACTCCTGATTGGCTGGTGGGCGTCGCAAAGGTACGGTCAATTAACACATTACTCTTTTATTTGGTAGATTGGGTAGTGGAATTTTCCTTTAGCTTTTAGCTAATTCTTTTGCATGGTATTTTAATGGCAGCTTGGTATTCCACTTCCTTACTATGTTGTGCGATCCACGTTTTGCTGAATTCTTAAGAATGTTAATATTCATATTATTTAACATAAATTGTTATGTTTTTCTAGATATTTCATTAGGATAAATTGTAATGAAGTTGCTAGAACATGTTTAAAGTTTTAATATATTTCCAAATTTTCCTTCAGAAAGGTATTGCCAACTGAAATCTCTTCCCTTCCAGAAAAATATCAGTGTTCCTATTTTCATATACCTTTGTTAGTACTAGATACTATGATTCTTTTACCTCTATTCATTTTTAGGAGAAATCATATTTTTAATGTTTATTTGGTTGTTATTGAGATCTCTTTCTATGATATTTTTTTAAGAGAGAAAGAAAAGAGAGAAACAGCAATTTGTTGTTCCACTTATTTATGCATTTATTGGTTGACTCTTATATGTGCCTGACAGGGGATAGTACCCTTGGCATATCAGGATGATGCTCTTAACCAACTGAGCTACCCAGCCAGGGAAATTTCTATGATTTTTTAATCTTTAACTTTTGCCAATTTTTGTGTTGGAATATTTGCCTTTTATTTATTTACTAGAGGCCCAGTGCATGAAATTTGTGCACGGGGGGCTGTGTGTCCCTCAGCCCAACCTGCACCCTCTCCAATCTGGGATCCCTGTCACAATCAAGGACTGCTGACTCCCAAATGCTCACCTGCCTGCCTTCCTGATTGCCCCTAACCGCTTCTGCCTGCCAGCCTGATCACCACCCCCTAACCACTCCCCTGACAGGCTGATTGATGCCTAACTGCTCCCCTGCCAGCCTATTTGCCCCTAACTACCCTCCCCTGCAGGCCTGGTCCCTCTCAACTGCCCTCCCCTGCTGGCCATCTTGTGGCAGCCATCTTTTGTCCACATGGGGGCAGCCATCTTGTGTGTTGGAGTGATGGTCAATTTGCATATTACTCTTTCATTAGATTGGATTTGTAATGGCTCTTTATATATTAAGGACAGTCCTCCTTCCCCCAATTTACATTAGCCTTTTAACTTTATTTATAGTGGGCACTATTATTTTTCATCTCTAAAGATAATACCAGTCCCCATTAATACACATGGTTGATGAGAAAACTAAATAAGAAAAATTTATGAAAATGCAATAAAACATAGAGGATTTTTATCACATACTTCCAATGTTGATACTACCCAGAAATGAAGATGGTTGGTCCACAAGTCTAACATGAATTGTTGACAATTAAATTCCTATTCTTGACTCTGACAGTATCTTACAAAACAAGAAATTAATTTAAACTTTTTGTATCATAGTTATTAAGACTATTATGAAAATAAACAAAAATGTAGGATATAAAAGCACTCTGAGATGTTCAGATGTTTCCACATAAAACCAAGCATTATTATTCTTTTACTTTCTTTTGAAATATCTAATTAATTCAGTACAGGCACATTAGAACAAGAAAGGCATCATATTTATCACTACTGTTACCTCAGGCTCATAAGTTATGCCTTGCTCACCTTCCCAAATAGTCCTTTTCTCAAGCTTCCCAATTACTTGAAAACAAAAAGAGATCAGTCTGCGAAAAAGTCTTCCTCAATAGAAATATTTTTTAAAACTACGTAGTTTTATATAATTAATTAAATAAACAATATTTAGAGGCATATATGGAGAAGTCTTGCTCCCAGTGATGTCTTCATCCTCCCTCTTACTCCCACCCTAGTCCCTACGGTTTCTTGTGCATTCTTTTAGTGTTTCTTTATACGTATGCAAGCAAATACAAATACATATTATCGTTATTATTACTCTTTTCATTCACAAAAGTGGCATACTATATACATTGTTCTCTATCTTATTTTTTTTTTTTAAACTTAACAATATATATTGACTAGGAGACCTTCAACAGAAAGACATTTAATGAAAACCTAAGACATGATGACATTGGCATTAATCAAGAAAAATTTTAAATTTCTATCTCAGTTTTGTCACCATAATTATAGAAGCTCAGAGTTGGACACTGTGGTAAAAGACTCACTGGTCAGTCATCGAACCCGTTTCCTCTTTTTCCTGGACACAGGACTGCATTTTACAGTCTCTCTTGCAGTTAGATGTGGCCATGTGACTGAATTCCACTGGACAGAATATGAGCAGAGTTTATGTGCGTCACTTCTAAGTCCATCCCATAAAAATCTCCCCACGCAATCTCCACATTCTTTCCCTGTCTGTCAGCAGGATGTCAGTGCCTAGAGCAACCTCATAAGCCACATGTTGAAGATGGCAGAATTACAAGATGGAAGAGCCTGGTTCCTTCAACTGCCATGAGAGCCATCCACAACCAGGGACACCAATTTTAGATATTATCTGAGTGAGAAACAAATTTCCCATCATCTGAGCCACAACACGGTTTTAGGTTTGATATACAGATTTAACACAGCAGCTAGTATTGCCTTCATTAATACAGACAATAACCTTAAAGTCCCCCAAGACTGGTAAATGGCAGGTATTTGGATAAATGAATTGATGTGTTTGGATAAATTAATACCTGAACACCTTTGAAGATAAATAATTAATTCACTATCCCATTGGTAGTTTAATTCATTTCAATCAGCTTGAATTATTGAAAAATTACTTATATGGAGCTAAAACCCATCACCCTTAACTTGTACCAATGTGCCCCTCTCAGTCACACAAAATCAGTCTGATTTTTCTTCAAGATAGACTTTCATTTATTTGACAATACCTCATCCCATTCCACCATGGTCTCCAAGCTAAATAGCCTAATAGTTTTTCATTGTTCTTTTTAGGTTATAGTTACTAAAACTCTTACCATCATCTTTATCCTCCTGTGGGCCATTTGAGTTTGTCATTGTTCCCTGTTCAATGGGTACTCAAGATAGAAGGTCATACTCTTGGTAACACTGACCAGCCATGAGGGTACCATTGCCCCTCTTACTCAGGATTCCATACTTCAATTAACACAGCTTAGTATTTTAATAGCCTCTGCGGTGGTCATGTCACCTGGTAACTTGTTTCAAGCTTGTGGTCAACCTTCCTACCTCTTTCCTCTCCTCTCCCCGGCCCCCACCATACACACTAGTTGGTTATACTGTGTGACCTTTACAAATGTCTTCTCTGAGACTCATTTCTCATATGAAAAATGAGGTGGTTGGACCAGGTAATCTCTGAGTTGTTTTTCCCCTCTTCTAATATTCTTTGAGTCTAATACAGGAAGTTCTGGGAGAGCTCACATTGTACTTTTACACAGAACCTTTCACCCATTGCAGTTGGAGGGTGTAATTCTGCCTGGAAACATTAAGCTCGTCAGACAACTTGGAAGTACTGCGCAGGTAATTTTTCTCAGCTGTATTAAGTTTATATTCACAGATATCTGGATAGACTACAGCTGAACTATAGTGATCAGGAAGGAAAAAATAAGGCCCAGGCAGAAAAGCAAAACGAAACAGTGGGAGCATGAGGATCAGGGTGTGATTTTCTCTGAAGGAATGCTCCATTGCTTTTTTAACCCAAGGGAGAGTGACCATGAAAAAGGAGTTTGACCATAAAGCCTGGTTTATGGTCAATTTTTTTATTTCACTTCATACACTAAAAATCCCTCAGCCAATGGGCAAATAAATGCATTTGGTGTAGTGGCAAATTAACCCATGTCTCCATACCCCTTGTCCTTGGTAAATTTGTTAAAATAGACATCTTACATGATATTAGCTGAATTTCTCCTGGTATTTCTGCCTGACAGTTCTCCATCCCTGCCTATGAGCCCGAATCTACTTCCCAGCCTAGACTGAGATTCTACGCATTTATTATTTGACCTCTTTTGAAAAACTCATTGCCAGCTTCATAACCTGATCTGGACACACTCCCCATTGGGGCCTGCATTTCCTGTGGATGATGCATTGGTTTCCTAGGTGACAGAATAGACCTGTTAGCTTGTGGTTTCTGACTCATTCACTGCAATGGACATCACAAAAATCACGGCTGAACAAGTGGATACTGATAAAAAGCATGTGCTTAAGGGAGCAGCAGGACACTAATGGTTAAAACCATCTCATTGTACCAGCTCGCCCTCCCACTAAGCAAGCCAACAGACTGACACAAATACCAGATGAGAGAAAACAAGCAACAGATTTGAAATCTCTCTGAATTACCAGTCCTACAGAAGTGCACAGTGGAGTCCTATTTACAGCCCCAATATTTTGTTCCTTTCCCTGTTTAGAATTTTCTTTTCCCCCTGGAATGTGGAAGTGCCAGGATTGTCTAATGAAATGTCAGATGGAGAATGAAAACGGAGGTGGAGACAAACCATAACCTCACCACAATCTTGTTTGCTAAGGTGACACCTCCTTTTGATCTTTCATATTTATTCCCTGAGAGGGTACTGGCCAATGATCAGAGCCGAGGATGAAAAATACAGACTGTCCAGCACTTAATCTTCAGAAAAGCTGGATTTCATGAAACCTAGAGATAAAGACCACCCCCCTCCCCCCCCCCCCACACACAGATGGGGAGGAGGGGAAGGGGGGGGAGAGAGAGAGAGAGAGAGACTTGCTAACTACTTCTTTTGCTATAACTGATCCCAGCTATGTACTGAAATAAAAACCACGAAGAGTCCCTTTGTCCTTCACATCTGAACAACTGAAGACTGAATGGATTCTTTAAATTCTTGCATTCTTTAAATGACCAGCAAACCTAAAGTTTCCCTCCTGGAGATAATGCATCTTGTTTTCTATGGAGCCTTGAGGGATGCTTTAAATAGCATGCAAGCATCCCAACAAATTAGACAGCAAATGTAGGTTAGCTTTATTTAGACAGATAAAGACAAGCAGAGAAAGTTGTCTGGTTCAAGGGCAGTGCAACCTGACACGAGAGCATTTCCCAGAGGAGGGGAAATTGTCTTGGGAGAGAGGGGTATTTCGGGCAAATAAAGTTCCTTGGATCACCAGGGGAAGTAATGCTAAGTTCTTCAGTACAGAGGAGCAGGAATTAAGAATGGCCTGCCACTTGTTGAAGGAAAGGTCTACAGATTTAATGTAAAGGAGGACTTACCATCCCTAAGCTCACACACACGCATCCCTGCTTCCCATTCCTTGAGAACCATCAGAAAGGACAGGCTTCCCAGAACATACACCGGGTAGGGAGTTCATGAGGCTCCTCTGGAGTGGGACTCGAGGTCCTCAGCAAGTCCTGAGTCAGGAAATATGTCCAGATGGAGAACCCCATGAAGATGTGGAAGCCCAGAAAGCAGGGAAACTAGCCAATTCGGGAGCATTCACTCTTTAAACAAAAATGTGGATCCTTGGGAAAAAGTTACAGTCAATTATTTTGGTTTATTTTTTCTCTCTCTCTTCTTCCAACCCTTAGATTATTTTTTGAAAACAAATGCCTAAGGGAAAGCAGTTAGTCTAGAAAACATTTTAACTTTCTGTTTTTGTTTGTTTTTACTGTAATGTTTATGGTTTCTTCCCTTTCTAATTTTTTGTTGGTTTCTCCTCAATTGGCAAAAGCCAAATATTTGATGTCCATTCATAGCCCCATTAGTAACTAGTTTTCAAAAGAAAAAAACAATTTTAATTAGTGAATTTATAATATTTGAATAAATTATATTTAAAATACATAATGGTTTTGAGTAAACCAATTTACACCTAACACATTTTTATGTTCCTAAAGTGATACTGAATTTAGGCTTGTAAAAAAAAAAAAAAAGAAAACTTCAGGAAATCTACAAATTTGCATAGATTTCTATTTCTCCCAAAACTAGATGTTTTCTTGTTAAGGGTCTCACAATTTCTAAAAAATTATAATCTTTATGTATCATAAAGGCAGCTATTATGGACAAAATATTATAACCCTGTCATGAAGCAAATTTTAAACTTCATCTTGAATTAGGTGTTTATGCCACTTTCTTTGTACTTATCACTCATTTCCTTCACTCCTTCAACACTTATTTGCTGAGTACCTACTGTGTGCAAATAGAGTGAGCTTGCTTGCTCCTACTCTCATTACTGGGTGCTTTCCTCTTCCTTGTCAAATTCTCTCCCCTCTGCCCACCCCAAGCCCATTCACTAGTTACCTGGCAAACTAGCATGTGGACTAATAATTTATTCAATGGAGAAGTACTGTTTTGTACTTTAATTAAAGTACACCAAACTTTCCTAGTTCACTGCTCAAAACTCAATATGCTTTTAACTATTTGTGAGACTGGCAAGACATTACATTTCCAACAAGGGATGGAAAGCCAATTCCTATGACTATATTTATAAAGCAATAGATTCAAAAGATGCATATGAGACCCTAATGCCAAGCTTATTCCAGTGTTTTATTAACTTTTTATAAAACCCCCTCACTTAAAGCTACTCCTATAAATGTTTTATTTGTGCAGTCACAAGAGGAAAACCACTCTTTTACTTCTTTTTGGTAAAGAGACAAACATTTCTAGATAAATGGAAATGGAAAAACTTAATAACATCTTGGGATCTATATTTCTTGCTCTGACATTTCAATTGCTTCACTATTATTAGAGTATCTTTATTAAAAATTTCAATTTGTGCTAATAACAAGACCTTTAAAATGTTCTGTAGTAAGTCCATCTCAGAACGTGTTTTTAATATTTTTAAGTGCTGGAGAAAAACACTTTTATTTGGAGTTGAAAGCAAGTTATAATTAATCACTGATCCAAATAAATAAAATATGATGTACATAACTTAAAAAAATTATAGCAGTTTTTTTGTTTGTGTTTTTCTGTGTTTTCCATGTTTGCTGCACTAAATATTATCTCAGTAATATTTACATGCTGCAAAGAAGAAAATACTGTAATAGTATTTGACTAGGTACAATAAGAGTCATACATTTTATTTTTATTTTGTGACATTGTGGCTCTTCAGCATGACCTTGGCATTCTTCCTCTTCTGATGCAACTTCCTTCTCTGCCTAATTCTGTTTTGGTTGAGGCTGTGTGAACCTCCCCCTTCTCTGTGCAGTCCTTCAGCTTATCTGTGAGGTCCTGGGCTGTCACCTTGTTTTCTGAATATCCACTTCTATTTTCTGTGGCAACACCTGCAGATAAACATCTAGCCAGCCATCCAAATGGACACACCCCCACAGCCCTCAAACTCACACCCATACACAGAAAGGTGTGCATGCCCATGCATGCTCAACTCCTCCCCTCCCCCAGGGAGCTCAAACCACGCCAGCTGTTTTCTGGCCTGGGCAACAAAAGCAGCCTCAGAGCTTCTTATGTCAGTTCTCTGATCGAAACCAGCACTAATAATGTTGCCGTTGCCAAGGAAGGATTTAAGTCGCCTGGACCGAGGAGAAGATGGTTGTACAGGGTAAAGAGGACAGAGCCAGACGCTTCAGGCTGTGCGTGGCAATTAGACGGGAAGAAACAAGAGTAGGGGTCCCTCTGCCTGAAGTGCTTTGCCCCCCCTTGTCTGTTGACAGCCATATACTGATATTTCAAGACTCAGCTCAAGCATCACGTCTTTTTGAAGCTTTTCCTGACCCTTGGACTGTCCCCTTCTCTGTACCCGTACAATACTTGCTTAATTAGATGCTTGTATTTCCCCCAAAACCATGAGATTCAAACTTTTAAAGGCACAGACCTTGGTTGATTCAACTTTTAGCTTAGTATCTGGAACATGGCAGGCATTCAATGTGTTAGATGGATGAGTGGAGTCCACTGCTTCCCTCACATGGGTGAAAGTAGCAACTGAATTTTTGTGGAGGGGGAAAAAGAAGAGTGTCATCTTTGAAGTTGACGTTGGGCGTCAAGAGGTCAGCATGATGGTGTGAGGCTGACCCTCCACATGAGAGAATAACTCAGCAACAAACAGAGCAGCTGCCTGGTCATCATGCCCATCACTGGGATTTCTTCAATGACCAATAGATAAGTCCACTTATAAGATAATAAGCCTTTGCAAAACTTGCAATGTGAATAAGAAGAGATTGTCATCAAGGAAGCTTGCATTAGCCACCAGCAAATGTGGTACATCTCTATTAAATCAATACAATTCATGTTCCAGGGTAAAATGCTTCAACATTTGAAATGTTTTAACATCAAGGGAGGGTAAGGGTAAGGCAGAACTGTGATTATTTTTTTACTTGCAAGATCCCATTTTAATTCTCACAAAAACCTATAAAAGATGTGTTATTGCCTTCCTTGTACAAGTGAAGAAGATGAGGCTAGGAAATGATAAGAATTAGGAAGCCATTTTAGTGCTAATACTCAGCAGAGCTTAGACCTGAACCCAAATCTGACTCCAAAATACCATTGTCACTCCTCTGATTCCTCACAGGAGCCATTTTTAAATATTGACATCGAGTTTTCAGGGAGGTTGAAAAATAGAGATTGAATCTTTATTGAGTACTGACGATGGGCCACATAGAGGCAGGGCGATGTGGGCGAATATAATGAACCATCTTCCACTCAGGGAGCTAAGCAGCTAGTGCAGAAAGCTGACAGAGAAGCATAGATGATGAAATGAGGGCTGCCATGAAGGGGACCATCATGGGCTGCTTGAGAACGGAGGGAAGGAGGGGTGGTTCCGGCTGCACAGAGAGCAGGAAAGACTCACTGAGCGCAGGAAGATGGGGTTTTGAGAAGGCTCCGAGGGGGCCAGGGGAGGGGTCCGCAGGACGGGATCCTGCAGAGTAAAGAAGGGAACACATTACAGGAGCTGGTGGAAAGTTTGGTGAGATCAGTGTACAGTTGGAACAGTGGAAGGTGAGGGTGGGGTGGAGGCAGACCACAGAAGGCTGTGAATGGGAGTCTGAGCTTGAAATGGGGAATTATTGAAGGTTTTTGAGTAGGAAAGGCAAGGATTCAATCAAATCGTTGACTAAAACATCCGAAATTATTGCTGAATCCATCCTGACACCAGAGCACAAGTACATAAAGTACACAAAGCAGAAAAATATAGACAACCAATATTCTTAAGTCTAAAAAAAAAAAAAAGTGCTGCTGACTTCTGAGGAAACACAGCAAATGGAGGAATATCCTAATTCAACAGCTCAAACCCCACATATCCTCTTCCTCCTGTCCTGGCCAAGAAGGTCCCACCCTCGTCATCCTGAGACAGCCTCGCCAACCAGTAAAACCAATAAAACTCCTCCCCCAAGAAAAAATTCCAGCAGGAAAATGACAGCTCCTTTCACTTCCTTCCTCTCATCAGAAGCCAGCCCACGAAGATTGCTTAACTGTTTTCTCACCTCAACACAGCAGAGAAACGTCCTAGAATAGGAACTGGATCCTGACACCTTAATTGAGTTAAAAGGAAAAGTGTTGATCGTCTAAAAGCCTCTCAATGGTTTGCGAGCAGCTTTCACATCTCTGAAAGCCCAGTGGCGTTCTCAGTTGCTTGGTTAGGGAGGAGCTGAATGGATTTCCTAGCACACAATTCAAAAGCACTGAAAGTCAGCAGTTCTGAAAGACTGCAGAAATGGCTTGTTTACATTTTTCTCTTGGGCTGAAACCCATCTATTTAAACTTTAACCAGAGGCAATTATGCAACCCTGGTGAGCCAGAGATGGCAGCCTGTGCAAGACAGGGAGACAGATGCCAACAGTCTGGCATTGGAGGAGGAACGAGGGGGAATATTTTGAGAAAGGGGTCAAGGAAGAGCTACAAAGGTTTTAGAAGCAAAAGGTGTCATCTAGGCAGCTGGTCTTCAAGAGAATAGGGAGGGAAGTGGTGAGGGAGGGAAGAGGAGGGGAGGCTGGTGGGGTGGGCAGGAAAGACAGCAGCCTCTGATGGAGTGGGTGGGGCTGGGGCTGTCACCATCCCACCGGTTCAAAGGTCCCACCCAGTAATGGCGAACTGCTCTGTAGCTCTGCTACTTCTACACTGCCCCCCCCCCCTCCGCCCCCCACTTGGATCAAAAGTACATTATTCCAGAGAATCAGTGGTTCTGGGTGGCCTGCCTGGAGCAGACACACCCAGCCAGGACACAGGCCTCTTCCCCGAAGGCCAAGCCTCCTCTTAAATTCAGGTTTTCCTGGCAAAGACCCACCTTGGAGCTGATGAGCAGTCCAGTGACGTCAGAGGAAATACCCCACTTGACAAAGGACTCTACTCCAGTTGCCAACAAACTGAACTCGTTAGCATGCCCTGATCCGGGTCCCAGGATCTGGTGAGTCCTAACAGCAACTAAGAGAGAGAGAGCTGTTGCTCCCAAGTGAATGTTTTATTCTGGATTTGAGGGTGTTGTGGTGCTGACATTGACACTAGGGCCAGGTTGAGAGGCATATACACATCTACAGGAGACCAGACCCCCACATCTCTCTGTGTAAAGGCATAAAGGCACCTGACAGTCTATCCCTAGATATTCATTCCTTTGAGTTTTTTAACTTCTTGCTTTTGAGTATTCTTATTAAGATGCACATGCAGAATATAGAGGATTGCCCTGCCTCGGATGTTATTGGCTAACTTGTTAGCAGGAATTCACTTTTTACCAGTTCCAGCCAGATCAGAACCACGGCCCTGCAGTAGGAAGCATTTTGGTAATGGAGAACGGGCAGAGACCTTGAGAATTATGAGTGGGAAGCCGGCAGGAGCCGTGGAAGAGGCCTGTACAACAATGAAACTCAGTCCCTATGTAGGCAGCAGAAAGCCAAGCTCATCCTAACTTCCTGTGAAGCTTTCTTCTCTGCTAACCCAGCTCTAACCAGGGAAAGCCAACTGGGGCCCAGCCAGAAGGCATTGGGAAAGGTCAGAGGATTTGCATATATTCAGGGCCGTGGCCACGGTCTTCCATAGCAGAGGCCAAGGTCATGGGCTTCTCTCCAGAAAAGTTTGCTGCTCTCACCGGAAGATCTGTCTACAGCTCTGAACTGCACTCCCAAGTCCTGCCAGCCATCTAAAAAATTCATGATGCTGTTCACAAGGCCTGGATGGAGAATGTGGGGTGGCTGCCTGCAAACTCACCCTGACTGGGGACAGGTCCCGGCGTAATGCTTGGGATGGAGTGAGGCACACTGCGTGCGAGCAATAGAATAGAGTGTGACCCTTTATTTTTATTAAACATATGCTTCAATTCTGTTTCTTAACGTTTGTATATGTATAAATTGCTTTCTTGTGCCCTGATCCTGGAGTGAGAGAAGGTCTGACTCTGATGGCTTCTGCAGGATAGAGCTGTGAACACAAGGCTGCTGGCAGACATCCCAAGTGCAGCATAGACATTTCAGAGGGATACACACATTGCCCAGCACCCACCAGCTATTTCACAAATATCTTCTAAAAGATGCAAAGCATGGAATCAGGAGCCAGGCTGTCTGCGTGCAGATCCTGGTGCTATCACTTACCAGCTACGTGACCTTGAGCAAGTTTAACGCCTCTGGGCCTCAGTTTCCTCATCCAGATCATTTAATCAAGAGTAGTTCCCAGTTCACAGTGTTGTTTGTAAGGAATAAATGAGTTAATATTTAAAGGGTTAAATGAGTTAATATTTAAAAGTGCTTAAAACAGCGTCTGTAACAGCAAGAACTATATTGAAAATGTCACATAATCAAGGGAACTTGGGTGGGTTCTACGATCGACTCTGTCTCTGAGGAGGCTTTCTCTGGTTCTGCTCTGCACTTCACCTCCCACTTGCCCAGCATGAGAAGACAGGAGAGAGGTCCCCGACACTCTCTGCCCAGGCTGCCCTTGGAGCACCAGCAAGGCACTTCTGTTCTACTGTGAAGCCTAGCAACGTGCAGGCCCAGGGCCAAGCCCAAGCCAGAACCAACAGCGGGAGCACTGGCCGGCTCCTGGGCCAGGAGTGGAATTCCTCAGCAGATCCCGCAGGCCCTAGGCAGCTCCATGCTTGCCCTGTCACCGAATGCTCACTTACTTGTTCTTCGTGGATACTGGGTACCAACCCAGGGTTAGAGAACACAAGGAAAAGCCCTAGTCGAGAAAGGTAGGAGAAGCAGAGAAACAACCAGGTGGCAGGAAAAGGGATCATGGCAAGAGGAAATCAAACACATAAGGAAAAAGCAGAAGAGCTCAAATAAGCACAAGAAAACTTTTTTTGTCTCTCTATTTTTGGCCACGTGAAAAACACAGACACAAGAGAATAAACCAGGCAACTAGAATGAGATGGTGCCAGTGAAGGGATGGAACAGGCTGCAGAGGGCAAACACATGCCAGTTACCTCATCTTCCTCCTGTGCCCTGCAACCCTGGCCCCAGAGGCGTTTGTACCCGGGGCTAACAATGATTTCATTTCAGACTTCCTTCCACATTTCTTTTTTTCTTAACAAAGCCCATCACAACTCTGTTTTGGGAAGTGGAAGCAGTATCTATCTTTAGGAAATCTAAATGCCAAAAAAGCTCAGAGAGGCATAATTGAGAAGTAAAGAATAGCTGGTGTGATAGGGACAAACATCAAATCGCAAATATTTGAAATTCTTCCCCTTCCGGGCCCTGAGGAGAGAAGTGCCTTTGTTTGCTGAATTGGCTCACAGACCACTTGGCCTTGTGTTGCGTAGGATGTTGGATGGGAAGGAGAAGCCAGAGGAAGGTCAAATATTTGTCAAGTACCTGCTATGTATCAGCCATTCTGCTAGATACTAGAAATGTAAGAGTGAACAAGAGAGATAGGACCCTACTGTCATGAAGCTAACTTTCTAACTTACAAAAACATTGTGGTAGATTACATATAATGTAAAATGTAGCATCTTAACCATTTTAAGTATACAGCTTAATAGTGTTAGTATGTTTACACTGTTGTACAGCCAATTTCTAGAACTTTTTCATCTTGTTAAACTGAAACCCTATGACCATTCAACAACTACCATTTCCTCCTCCCTTCCCCCAAGCCCTGACAACCTCAGTTCTACTTTCTGTTTCAATACACTTGATTACTTTAGAGTCCCCATGTAAGGAGCATTGGTCTTTTTGTGACTGATTTATTTCACTTGTATCCTTAGTAGTATTATCAGAATACCTTTTTTTTTTTAAGTCAGAATAATATTCCATTGTATGTACATGACACATTTTGTTTATCCATTCATCTGATAGACACTTGGGTTGCTTCCATCTCTTTGTTATTACGAATAATGCTGCTATGAACATGAGTGTACAAATATATCTTTGAACTAACATTCTTTTAAGAAGCTTATCCCATCAGATTTCGATTATTTGTTTGCCCAATTAGATGGTTTGTTGTACAAGGACCTGTGTTATTTATCTTTGTATCCCAATTTCCTATACACTGCTGCCACATAGTAGGAACTCAGTAAATACTTACTGAAAAAAATAATTTATTTTTATACTTCTTCATCATTACTGCTGCAGCTGACTGTTTTACATATTTTAATAAATAAGTTTTGCAATTTTAACGAATTCTATTTTTATTATATTTATATACTAAGCTGGGAATATAAGGGATTAGTATAAAAAATTCTAAATTTCAATCAAAATTCACTTCCTTGATGAAATGCCATTGACAATTCCTTCCCACTCACTTTGCTTAAAATCAACTCTTGCAACTCTTATCCCTCTCCTTCCTTTCCTTTCTTTTCCTCAAGTCATAATCTTGCATAGATCTTGATGACCTCATTACGGGTCTCCTCAACTCGCGGGACATCCTGTTGAGTAAAGCTAGGCATGGGCTCAAACACTTTCACTGAGGGTCATTTGTACAAGGCACAGGATGAACAAGGCTACACAGCTCTACCTCTGGAGGAACTCTCAACCTGGTGGTTCTGCCTGATGATTTTTGGCCACAACTAAACGAGTGGATTCAGTTTCCTTGGGTATAGAAAATAGTGTTTGCCTCCATTCCCCATTATTCAGATGCCAAACACAGATGGGACAGCATTTACAAAGCACGAGGAGCTGAAAGGCATTGGGAAGATTATGAGTAGCATTGTATTTGATGATAATTGCTCTGTGCAGTATCTGCAGTGGCAGAAGCTAGTTCTGTAACCATTCATAAAACACACATTTGGAATTAGGATTTCTGGTCAATGTAAAATAGTTGTACACAAAATTTTGAGGCACTAGCTCAGCTCTGAACACAAAGCAATGGTTTTTTAAAAATATAAAAGAAATATTAAAAGGCAGAGTTGGCTCCCAAAATAAACTTTTTATAGAACAAATGGGCCTGTTGGGCTGCAGGTCTGAAAGGGGGCAGAAGATGCTGGATTGAGGCTTCTGCAGAGCAAGGGAGACTAAAAGTGATCTGCAGGGGGTGAGGGAAGTAGGTGGGAACCCGAGCAGGTTCAGGGCTTGAATCCATGGGCTGGACTGGGAACTCCCATCCCCATGCATACGACCTGGCTTGCTAAAGAGGATAAGAAAGATGACCACTGCTTGATGAAGTGCCTGGCATGAGGGAATGATGAGGAGGAAGATAGGGGCACATGAACTGGATGAAGCAACCACAGGCCTCCACGACTAACACTATGGCATCTCCATGGTCACAGCAGGAGACAAGAAAAGACAAACTCTTTTTATTCATATAATATGATTGTCTAGAAAGACAATTCAGTAAGATTTCTGGGTATAAGATTAAACAAAATTCAATTGCAATTTAATATATTAGTGTTTATCACATATACGGTAATATTTAATAACAAACAAAAGACACCACTCTTAATAACAATACATAATAAAGTAACTAGGAATAAATATAATATAAAATGTGGGCCTGGCCAGTGTGGCTCCATGGTTGAGTGTCGACCTTTGAACCCAATTCCCGAGCAGGGTACATGCCTGGATTTCAAGCTCAATCCCCAATGTGGGGCATGCAGGAGGCAGTCAATCAGTGACCCTCTCTAATCATTGATGTTTCTATCTTTCTCTCCCTTCCTCTCTGAAATCAATTAAAAAAAAAATATATATATATATATATATATATTGGATTTTAAGTATAAAAGAGTTTTTTTATGGAAAAGTTAACTAAGATTTGAAAAAATGGAGAAATATGCCATATTCATGAATTGGACTATTCATTATACTGAAGAGTAGAGGCCCAGTGCATGAAAATTCAGGCACTGGAGGGGGGGGTGTCCCTCAGCCCGGCCTGCCCCCTCTCACAGTCTGGGAGTCCTCAGGGGCAGAAGGCAACCAGGCGATCAGGGGAAGGAGACGCCCCATCACACCTCTGCTGCTGCCACTGCCGGCAGCACAAGTCTCGGCTGGCCCTGGTTACCTGAGCCTCGGGTGACCCTGGGCAGCTGGGCAGCCGCCATCTGAGGCTTACCTGTGCCTCAGGCTTTGGCTGGGCAACTGCCATCCTAGGCTTGCCTGTGCCTCAGGCTGGCCCTGGGTGGCTAGGGGGCTGAGGGGACTGGGGTCTCCGGAGGCAGGTGCACAGAGCGGCCAGACCCACCTGGGGGTGGGCCTGGCTGTGCCACATGCCTGTTCCCCCGGTGTGGCTGAGGGGACTGGGCACCGCCATCTTGTGGCTGTGAGTACTGCCATCTTTGAGGGTGTGGCAATCAATTAGCATATTCCCTTTTTATTAGATAGGATGTGAGTTCTCCTAAAGTTAATGTTTAATTTGAGGCAAACCCAATTTTAATGTTTTTTTATTTTTTAAATATATTTTTATTGATTTCAGAGAGGAAGGGAGAGGAGGAGAAAGATAGAAACATCAGTGATAAGAGAGAATCATTGATCAGCTGCCTCCTGCATGCCCCACGCTGGGGATTGAGCTCACAACCCGAGCATGTGCCCTGACAGGGAATTGAACCATGACCTCCTGGTTCATAAGTTGATGCTCAACCACTGAGCCACACTGGCCAGCCTTGAGGCAAACCCAATTTTTAAAATACCAACCTGATTATGTAACATGGAACAATGATCACAAAATTCATGTTGAAAAGTAAAGGGTCAAAACATACTATCTAATAAAAGAGTAATATGCAAATTAACCACCACTCTGCTACACTCACTAGCCATGCCCACAAGCCAATCAGGAGCGAGTATGCAAATTAAACACAACCAAGATGGCTATGGCCATGGAGAGAGCAGGAGGAAGGCTTGGGTTTCCCCAGCGATGGAGGAAGCCAAGCTTTCCACACACCCTGGCCGGCCCAGGCCTCTGCTTAAGGCTACAAAGTTTCAATTATGGAAGTTAAATAAATCCCAAGAGAAATGGCTGCCACCATGGAGGGAGCAGAAGGCTTGGCTCTGCTCCAGGCTACAAAGTTTCAATTGTAGAAGATAAATAAATCCCAGATACCAGGGCCTCCACTTGGGTCGGCCTGCAAACCACCACAGGCTCCTCGCCCAGGCCGTCCCACGCCCCAAGGGAACCCCAACCCTGATCCAGGACACCCTTCAGGGCAAACCAGCTGGCCCCCACCCATGCACCAGGCCTCTATCCTATCTAATAAAAGAGTAATATGCAGATTGACCATCACTCTAACACACAAGATGGCTGCCCCCATGTGGACACAAGATGGCTGCCACAAGATGGCCAGCAGGGGAGGGTAGTTGGGAGGGACCAGGCCTGCAAGGGAGGGCAGTTGGGAGTGATCAAGCCTGCAGGGGAGGGCAGTTAGGGTTGACCAGGCCAGCAGAGGAGGGAAGTTGGAGGCAACTGGGCCTGCAGGGAAGGGCAGTTGGGAGGGACCAGACCTGCATTGGAGGGCAGTTGGGGGGATCAGGCCTGTAGGGGAGGGCAGTTAGGGGTGGCCAGGCCTGCAGGGGAGGGCAGTTAGGGGTGACCAGGCCTGCAGGGGAGGGCAGTTAGGAGCAATCATGCTGGTAAGGGAGCAGTTAGGCATCAATCAGGCTGGCAGGGGAGTGGTTAGGGGGTGATCAGGCTGGCAGGCAGAAGTGATTAGGGGCAATCTGGAAGGCAGGCAGGCAAGCAGTTGGGAGCCAGCAATCCTGGATTGTGAGAGTGATGTCTGACTGCTCATTTAGGACCGATCCCGGTAGGACATCCCTAGAGGGGTCCCAGATTGGAGATGGTGCAGGCTGGGCTGAGGGACACACAAGATGGCTGCCCCGAATTTCGTGCACTGGGCCTCTAGTATTAATATAAACCCTAAGACCCAACAGTTCCTCTCTTAGGCATATTGCCTAGATAGTGGATCTCAATCAGGGGTGATTTTGCTCCCCAGGGAACATTTGGAAACATTTGACGCCCTTTCTGGTTGTCACACCTGTGTGTGGGAGGGTGCTACTGGTTACTAGTAGAAATGAGGGATACTGCTAAAATCCTATCCCACAACAAAAAGTTATCCAGTCCAAAATTTCAATAATGTCAAGGTTGAGAAAGTCTGGTCTAGAAAAACTTTTATATGGTGTGCACCAGGAGATGGGTTTTTAAATGTAACTGCAGCACTGTTTCTTATAGCAAACAAAAGCAAACTAAAAACTATCTACTTGCCATTCAGCTGAATGAATAAATAACTTGCGTATATTCAAACAAGGGAATAACATACAACAGTTATAATTAATGAGCTAGTTCTTCAGGTTGCAACAGGAAAGAGTCTAAAAAGTAATGGTGACCAAAAAAGTATTGCAGAATGTTATGTACATCATGATACAATATTCTTTTACATGTTACAAATACAAAGGAATACTACATATTGTTTCTGACTATATACATAAAATAAAAAGTATAAAAACATGCACGGGGATGATTTATAGGCACTTCAAGATGGTGATTCCTTTTGGGAAAAGAGGAAAGAAGAAAAATAGAGAAATAAATGGGTCAGGGATAAGCAATGGGTTTCAACTGTACTTGTAAGACATTTTACAACACACACAAAATCCTAAAGCAAGTAAGTCAAATATTAAGCTTTTTTAAAGTGATTTATACATAGGCATTTATTAAACTATTTTCTATATATTTCAGTTTCATTGAAATATTTATTTATAATTAAAGTATTTCAAAATATTTTAAGAGCTGCATTTTTAAGATTTTTTTAAATGTGTTTTGGGAGCATAGAGTTGGTGGAGGAAGCCTGTGTTTTCAGAAGAAACTATTCTGTTCCAAAAGGAAATTAGAGAAGAGGAAAGTGACCCTTGAATAAAGAGACGCCTATTCATTTAAAGACCCTCTCCCAGGGATTCTTGGCAGGAAGAGTTTGCTTTCCTGCAGCGCTAACTATTGGTAGGCGATTCCTCTGTCCATGGTCCTATTCCTCTGCCTCAAACAACCTCACAAGAGCTCAGAGGGAGGTTCAAATTTTGCCTTGTAATGTTCCATACGGAGTGAGAAGCAGAGAGAAGAGAAAATATTGTACACAGCAGGTCTTGAGTGTTTGAAAGAAGTTCTGACTGTCTGCAGTAGATGCCACCAGCAGAAGGGGTCCCTGCTGGACCACCGTTCTTTATAATAACATGAGCAGCATCTCCTGGTTAAATGAGCCCCAGTTGCACTGAGACCTGCGTGGTAAGAATGATACATCATCTCCCTAACATTTCATAGTTTTAATGAAAGGCTTTCTCATCCCTAATGCTTTTCATCATTTCTTTCCAACACTCCTATAACAGCAGTCGATATTCGCCTCCGCTTTTACAGAGATGAGAAGAGACTAACAAAGATTCTCCAAAGACTTAGGTTCTGTGAACCAATACTTTTATCCACTGGGGATAAATAAACAGTGAGAGTAACTCAACTGAGAAAGACATTTTATGGGCATCCCAGAGTAATCACCTATCTTTTTTAAAAGAAAACAACATTTCTTGAGATCCCAAGAGGAGTCTGGCACTACATAAAGTGATATGAGAATGAGAGTTCAGAACATAATGTTTGGGATCATAATGTTCCTCCAGGGACTTAAAAATTAACATAGATTCAAAACTGTTTAAAAGATCAAGGGTTGTTGTAATAAATCATGGGAAAACAAAGTGAAAGATGTAGGGGCAAAAAATCCCAAGCAGGGTGATAAACTATGGAACACCAAAGCAGAATCTGATGAGCCAATTAACCTCAGAGAACACAGACTCATGGAATACAGTCAATTTTGCAGACTCAGTTACTTGCCTAGCCACATAAAATCAATAGCTGTTTCTGATGAGCTACTGGGAAAAAAATATTTACTGTTGTTTTCTATAGATGGAGTTGAAACCATTCAGCATACAATAAAGTAATTAGGGGGGAAATAAAATATGTGGGTTGGCAAACTTTTAGTCTACAAAACTGGAGATCTAGTCCTGGGTGATAGCTCTAATGGTGTAATAGGGTTTGTAGGTGCTGATTTTTATCAGCAACCAGAAACTATGCTAAAAGCTCAATTTGGCTTACTTTAGGTTCTCTGGATAAGTTGGGGGAGAATTTTTCATCAGGCAATTTGTTATATGTCCGAAGAGGAAATAAAGCTGTACATGAACACTGTAATACACTATAAGTAAGAAAGTATCTTAATAGAAAACTGTGCTCTAGTCTAGGATGACATTTCACCATCAACATGATGAAAAGTGCTTAGAAAGCTGGGGACCTAACCGGTCCTCCACTGAGCTTTGGCCGGTGCCCCAGATTTTGAGTTTGAACTTCAACCTTGCTAACACACCAATGCTAGAAAATGGGTTTTACATCTTGATGGTCAGCTTCTGTCTTGGGCTCCCTCATGGTCACTGAAACTTTGTTCACTTTTATATATACCTTTTCCTGTTTTCTAGTATTATAGTAATAAGGAAAGATAAAAGTGTCCAGAAATCTTTATTCTGTTGTGGAAGGGAATAAATGAGACAGTCAGTTCCATGTGCCTATCCAATAGGCATGTCAAACTGAACATGGCCAAAGAAGAACTTTCGATTCTCTCCCTTAACCTCTTGTATTAAATAACAAGAGGCTTAAACAAATAGCTTTACTTTTTCTCATAAACAAGATGCCTGGAAGTAAGCAGCTTCTGATGTTGGTCCAGGCAATTTTTTTTTCTACTTCACTATCTTTAACATGTTGGCCTTTAATCATCATGCCTTTAGTTTTGTAGTCATAGTCATAGGATGGCTGCCATGACTCCAGGCACTGTGATGGTATTCCAGATAGCTACATCTATCCCCAGAAGATTTTCACTTAGGTCTCATTAGCCATAAATGAACCACCCTTAACTGCAAAGGAGATGGGGAAATTGGTTATCTAGCAGGAGAGAATGGGATTATTATGATTGAATAATACCAATCATGATTCATCATTTGGGGCTGGATATACTGTCATCCTCAACAAAGTCAGGACTCTGTTAACAAGGAGGAAGAGAGTAATGGCTTTTGGGGAGGAAATGAATACAGTCTGTCACAATTCTCATTCCCAGCCTACCTGTCTCACTAAACAGCACCACCATCCGCCCAGTGTCCCAGCCAATAATAAAGGACTGTGATTCCTTTCTTTCTCTAATGTCCTACACACAAACCACCAGAAAGTTTTCCTGACTCCACCTCCCACATATACCCAATCCACTCTATTCTCCCCATTTTCACTGCTACTATCCTTGTTCATGTCAATATTGTTCACCTGAATTGTTACAATTGCCTCCTAAAGATCCCTGTACTTTCATTCTTGCTCTCTATAATTCATTGCCCAAACAGAAAATCACTTCTTTGCTTAAAATTTCCCATCTCACCTAAAATTCCTTCCTATGATCTTCCATGCCTACAAGATCTAGGCTTTGTCCTGTCCAACTTCATTTTGTACCACTTTTCCAATTGCCACTGAGTACCAGCCATCTAGGCCTTCTTTCTCTTCCTCAAACTCAAATTTGTTACCATCACAGGGCTCTCTGAACCATCTGTTCTCTCCATCTAGAATGCTCTTCATTCGGATCTTTTCATGACCAACTCCTACTTGTCATTTAGATCACTGTTCAAATGTCATCTCTTCAGAGAGGTATTACCTAGCCACCCAATCCAAAGTAGCCACCTGGTCATCCTTCCACTTCACTCTATTTTATTTCCCTTAGTGCATCTATCACTAAAATTATCTTGTTTGCCCCACTATGTATCATGCAATAAGTACAACTATTTCCATATTTTCCTCTACACTAGAATATAAGCCCCACCAGAGCAGAAACCTTGTCTGTTGTGTTCACTGCTGTATTCCTAGAACCTAGATCAAGGCACATGTCAGGTTCCTATCAAATATTTCTGAGTGAATGAATAAAGGAGAGGAAAGATTTTTAAGTAGGAACTTTAGCAATAAAAATAACATCTGTAACATATTATCCGCATCCTTAGAGTTATCCTTTATAGAGCAAAAATCACTTGGTTAGTTAAAGAATGTAAATGTGTGATGCTTTAAAGACTTTACAATGAACAAGCAACACTAATTTCTTCCACCCAGCCTCTTTCCACCTGTATCTTCCTTTCCAAAGCTAAACATCCCACAGACACTCTTAAACTTAGTTCTCTACCAGTGCAGTTATCGAATGCCTTCCCCACTGACTTCTTTCCTTTTGCCAAATAATATGATCACATGTTTGCACCATTTTCTAAAGGTCTGGGACAATTTAAAAGAAACATCTGGGAAACATCCTCTTTTTCATTCTTTTCAGCCAGGATTTCAAGAAGGGGAAAACCCAGATGCTCTTGGAAGAAGAAAGACTTCACATCTGAAATTTTCTGCCTTTCTCTAAGGCTTTCACATATCTATATGTGTTCTTCCCAAGACTAAAACTATTTCCACTTTTTTTCACCAGAAATCCAGATTTTCAACAGGCTGTCCTCCAAGTAAAATATTAAAATCAGAGAGACCAGTATGGAATCTTCCTTCACCTCTCTCTCTAGGATCCTCTCAGGCATTCCTATACATTCTCAATCCCAAGGTGACATCCTACAGGCCCAGGCTCTGGGTCAGCAGCCAGCTGGGCCAACGGGCTCAGCCTGCATTCCAGCCTCCTGTGCATCTGGCAGGCCATGGCACCTTGAAATTGGTCAACAGAACTTTGGGAAGTGCACATCCATGCTAGGGGCACAGCATTCTGGTGATGCTGACCCAGCATAACCCAGAATTCCTCTATGTGTAGGAATGGCCTCAAATACTGCTCATAAATTGCACACAAAGAAGCCCTGCGGTTTTGAATTTTGGGACTTGCCAACAGAAAATAACAAGAGATCATATCAAAGGTCTTCAGGGATTATGTTAAAAACAGAAATGAACTGTTTCTCTGCACTCACTACAATCTCAGCCCCTTCACCTTCTTCATATGTCATCACCACCACCCCACCCCACACACATACACAAACACATACATTCATGTCTAGCTTCACACCTACACATTACCTCTTGGACATTCACAGGCCCCTGAAACACATGTCATAAAAAGCCTTGACAGTTTTTATAATGCATCAGTAAAACAGATAAAGTGTGCACCCCAAAAAATATGCAGGTTTAATTTTTAAATTAAAAGGTAAAGTGGACTTTCTGTAGAGAGCCTATTTCCAGAGCATATCATCATATCTCAGGTTAACTGGGTAATTCTATTCCCATATGGTTATCAGAATTCTAAAGATAGTTCCCCAAGATTCCCATCTCCAGGTCCTTCGGCCAAACACTAATCTAGGTATTGCTGTGAAGGGATTTTGCAGATGTAATTAAAGTCCCACCGTTAAAGTTAAGATTTGGAGATTTTTCTAGGTGGGCCTGACTCAATCAGGTGAACCCTTTATAAGAACAGTTTTCCTCAGTTGGTAGCAGAAAAGGAAGTATAAGAGATTCTAAATGTGAGAAAGATTGGATGGTGATTGCTGGCTTTGAGGATAGAGAAGATCAGCCCTGGCCGGCATGGTTCAGTGGTTACAGCATTGGCCTGCCCACCGGAGGGTCTCTCAGGTTTGATTCCCCGTTAAGGGCACATACCTGGGTTGTAGGTCTGATCATTGCCCCCAGTCAGGGATCATGTGGGAGGCAACCTATCGATGTGTCTCTGCCATATAAATGTCTCTCTCTCTCTCTCTCTCTCTCCCCCTCCCTCCCTCCCTCCTTCCCTGCTCCACTTCACTCTCTCTAGAATCAATAGAGAAAATATCCTCACTCCTCAAGTGAGGATTAAAGAAAAAATGGTAGAGAAGATCACGTGAGGACTGTGTGTGGCTCTAGAAGTGATGGCTCTGGGCTGACAGCCAGAAAGAAAACGGGGACCTCAGTGCTGCAGACCCGGGAACTGGGTTCTACAGCGATGTGACTGAGCGTGGAAGCAGGTTCTTCCCCAGGTAAGAGCCTGACTGATCCGATACCTTGAGTTCTGCCTGTGGAACACCAAGTAGGGAACCCAGCCCAACGCACCCAGACTTCTCACCCACAGGACTGTGAGCTAATTAGCGAGACGTTGTCCTAATCCCCTACATTTGTAGTAATTAGTTACACAACAGCACAAAACTATTACATCCCTTTGATTTTTACATCTCTAAATAAAGGTAATAATGTCTGGCTATGTCTAAGAAGCATTCTGAAAACAAATATTAACAAGATTTAATTAACTTGTTTTAAGTTCAACAGAGAAGAAATATATTAACTTATTTATAAGCTGCTATAGTTTTTTAATTATATTACCCACTGAAGTTCAATCCAGGGCCATGAGACTCTTTAATCTCGGTTAGGTTTGTTTTCTCATATTTATGGCAGTTGCAGGTCAGGGCTAATGTTAGAAGCCAGAACATATGGGTTTAGAGCATGAAATTCTTGCTTCAGTGGGGACATGATTTAACCTGCAGCTTTTTCATTTCACAAAACAATATTCTGCATTCTGTAGGTTCTCTACTGGATGCCACATCTGCATGTCAAATACAGGGATTTTTTTCCCTTAGCTATATTTCCATCTCTGAAAAACTTGACCTATTCCTTCAAAAATATGTTGAAATTCAGCAAGCTCTATTCTGATCTTGAGAAGATTATGAGAGAAGAGGCAAAAGATATCACACCTGTTTAAATAAAGTTGATCTCACTGAGACAAAAGAAAACCCAAAAGTGGGGCAAGATCCATAATCATTCCTTTAGTAAACAGAGACATAAATGGTGCTAAGCTGCTAACCCAGATTTCTCCTCTTAAGAATGCTAGGTAACCATGGAGTTCTCAGATGAGCACAACCCCAAGACCAGATCTAGTTTAAACACAGTCCTGGGGAAGAGGAAGAGGAAGGGAGTAGTTACGTAAGCGAGAGGTTGTTTGCAGGGTGAGCACATTCCAATTTAGGGAGTAGACTTTATACACAGGATGAGGAGATGGAAGAAGGATAGCTTGGTACTAAGAGCTACAGGACTCTAGGTAAGTTACTTAAATTCCCTGAGCTATGTGTAAGTCAGGATAATTTTTTCAAACATCTTTGCACAGGACCTAGGACATGGAGTCCTCAATAAATGATGGCTGCATTAGGATCATGCAATCTCATCCTTCCGCCCTTTTCCAAGAATCCTGGACAATCATCTCTATTCTAATGGATGCTAATAGCCCTGCTGGCTAGTCTGAAGTATCATGTTCAAAGCAAAAGACTACAGGCCAGTGTCCAGGCCAGAAGTCTCACGCAAATACTCCCTTAGGGTAGGGAGGGACAGAGAGAGTAGTGCGGCAAGGGGAAGCTGATTCCCTGGGCAAGAACAGGATATTTATTAGATCTACAGAAGGAAGGACTTGTAGTCAAAAGTCCACAAATAAAAATCTCTTTCTAAAGCAATTCAATTTTCTGGCCCAATCAGTTGACAATGATATGGCCATTGAAGATCATATTTTTCCAACATGGTCCATATTCTTGGCTTTCCTCAGTCATTAATTATGACCATGTTTTCCCAAATGTGGAAATTCCCCTTGCACAGATGCTGCTGCTGGCCAACCTTCCTTTCCTGAGAAGTCTCTACAGCACAAAAATATTTTTGTTTTCCCCAACTGCCCACAGGGAAAATTTCCTCATTCTTTTTTTCCCTCCTCCCTTAAAGCCCTTTGACAATTTCCAGGAATCTAAGTAAAACAGAATCACTTAGATCACTGGAGAGCCTTTTAGATGTTCCATTTCTAACAGAGCAAAAAAGAACCCTGCACTTTAAATTTAACACTTTTAAATCAATATTAAGGGTTCCTTTTAATAACCAAAGGCAATGCCACTAATATCAGCCACATTCTGCCTGAGACTATGGCTCTGGGACTTGGGAGCTTCAATTATAAACAGAAGTGGCCAAAGTGAGTCTCCCTGTGTCTAGAGCAAATGTCATTATGTGAAATGTGCTTCATCCACATTAAAGCCCTATACAAATGTAGGCATTTGGCACCAAAGTGGATATATTGTCTCTAACTATGACATCTCCCATCAAAGAAGTGAGGTGGCCACTTGATGAATTTAGGGTAGGAGGAAGAAGTGTTTCTAAGTGTGGCTTTACCTCCTTTCCATAGAATGTGGCTCCTGTTCTTTATATATGAGAAAAGTAAAAACAAGTAGCAGAGACATAAACTTGGCACCTATTGCTTGATATGTGTAAGTATAAATAGTAAAAGAATGGTTAAGTGCCACTCTCAATTAAGGACCAACTAAATTACAGCATATCAGTGGAAAATATTAATTTACTAAAATTATTTATGCTTTTTCCCCCAGAAAAATGATCAGGTGGTCTAATGTTCTAGTGTTTATGAGATAAACAGGGCCATTATTGCATGAAATATCAGTACTTTTGATTAAGTAATTATGATATGCTGGTTCCCAAGGAAATATTGGCTTTCTTCTCCCACCTATTTGACCTGCATTTCCTCAATGTAAGCTGGTGAGTAAGTCAGGAAATGGCATCTAATTTTGTATTAGCATTAGTCAAATGTAAGTAAATTCTATTTTAAAATTTTAAATGGAAATAACTGGGATAATCTGCCAGTTGACTAATCAGTATCAATCAACGCGTCCTGAATTTAACACAGATAATGAAGACAATAATGTCCCTGATTTTTGCAACATAAGCAAGCAAAATTTCCTTTAAGTTTGAAAATTTCCAGTTAAGACTTTGTGCTACTGTGATTTTAATGAGGGATACTCAGGAGTGGGGGGAAGGGGACTTTACTCTTTTCTTTTCATAAAAAAACAAATAAATAGAAATCATTTTACTTCTGCAAGAGAAATGAATGGGGTTAAAATGACATACTTAAAAAATTTAAAAATTACAAAATTAAGAGCATAAACCTTGCTCAGGGAAATATTCAGTATGCTCAAAGAAAGAGGACTAACCAGTAGAAATGGATCTTGATTAACCATACAATAATTGGTAAAGTACTGGCACTGACCAATCAAAATAAAGCAGATTGGACACTTGAACATAAGCAACTAGAATGGGCAAATATGTACCAACTAGATTCAACTCTGATAGTTTTATATGGTCCTGAGAGTCAGTGTAAAGTTGATTTCTAAACCAAAAAGCATTATGAAAACATATTTTATTGTAATATGGTTTAGATGCAGCTGAATAGAGGGTATGGTATGGATATGTAGACAAAAATAAAAATATCTGCTAATTTCTATTGAACTCCCATTCTTATAGTCATTTATGAACTGAGAATTCTTTTTCTTCCTCTCATCACTTTGCAGGTGAAATAGACATTTTAAAAAGTCGAGTTTTGGATCTCTTTAGACCAGAAGTGGGGAACGTTTTTTTTGCCAAGGGCCATTTGGATATTCATAACATCATTTGTGGGCCATACACAATTATCAACTTAAAAATTAGATCTACAGAAGGAAGATCTAATTTATGCCTGATTTATTTATCGAGCATTTAATTAACTCACCTCTAATGCCATGGCAGAGCCAAACCAAATGATTTCCTGGGCCTTATTGGGCCCGTGGGCCAGACGTTCCACACCTCTAGACCAGGATCAAATAAGACCATGTTTAGAAACCTGAATGCAAGCTGTTTTTTTAAAAGTTCTGTCTGGAATGATAGTCCATAAAAATCTATGAAGGTTATTTTTAGATGGTGGGATATGGAGTATTTTTGTTTGTTTTCTTCCTTATATTCTTTTGTGCTGTTTGAATTTTTTCAATAATTTTTTTAAACAATTCATTAAAATAATTAGTTTTTTTTAAAACCTCTCCCTTCTATTTACTTAGCTGTATTATAGTTCAGCCTTCTATCCTCTCTATTAGATAATTGATTTTCTGAATTTGCATCTCCCAAATTCAACACCACTTTCATTTTGAATTCATTTTAAAGAAGCTCCCATCTAAGCCAAAGTGGAAAGGCAGGATACTAACTGTTTCCACAGGGCACACCCTTTGAAGGCTTTTCTTTTGTTATTTTTGTTCTTTGCGCTGTCATATCTCGTTGTTTCAAAATATTGCTGAACTGTCCAATTTCCTTTGAAAAGAATACCATCAGATGTACAATTTAAGTACCTTGGGAACACATTGCTCATCTTAGGTAGTATTTGTAAATGTTGGAAAGATCCCTGGATAAGATTCTCGCAGATATTTCTATTTGTGTACAGATGTCACAGTGACAAAAGAAGATGAATTAGGAAGAGACTTAGGAAATACCGTGGTCTTGAGACTTACACATTCTTTACACAATTTTCCTTTTCAGGCTCTGTTTCTTGTGGTGTGATGAACACCACGAACCAATGCAATTTCCAAAGTCTTTAAGCCAAATGGTTCAGCCTCTTTACATTCCCCATGGAGCCTAAAGGGTTATATTTATTTATTTATGTATTTATTTATTTTTTAGGGAGAGTAGAATTGAGAGGGAAAGATAGAGAGAAACATCAATAATGTGAGAGAAACACATCGATTGGTTGCCCAGACCAGGGCCCAGGGCCACAGAGGAGCCTACAACCAAGGTGCGTGCCCTTGACCGGAATCGAACCCTTTGGTCTGCAGGCTGATGCTCTATCCATCGAGACAAACTGGCCAGGGCAGGGTTTTACTTATTTAATACTGAGGGGGTCCTAGGTCAGTAACCGAAATTCAAAAATAGTTGATTTTGTGAAGGGTGGCAGGATTAAGAATAATTCGTTTTTTTCTCTTGGTTATCGTCCCCTTGATTGTGGTTTTAATGCTGTTTGTGCTCTTTTTATCAACCTCTCTGTCAGTATAAATGTGAAAAAAAATAGGACTGTTTCCATCACTGGAAAATGTCAAAGTCAGGATGAATGACTATCAGGTATATTCTAGAAGAGATACATACATTTAAAAAGAACTTGACTACAATGACCTTTCATGTTTCTTTCATCTTTAGATTCTGTGCTCTGGTCTACCCTCTACTGATGGTAGTGATGCACATATTGAAGTGACAGGAGTCTCTTCTGGCCACCTTCTTCACTTGTCTTGAACGTGCATCTCCACAGGGGTGGCAGTTCTGAGAATTAAACAGATGGAGTGGGTGGGAGAGTATTCCTAGGTGACATGGAGCTGTCCAGCCATCAAGGGAACTGCACACACTCTAAATCCCAAGTAATGAGAATATGGCAGTTTAGAACAGGGATTCAGCTATGTATACATGTATTCAGTATATGTACATGTATGTAGAAGTATACGCTTACCCAACCCCAACCTAAGGAGATTTTTCCTGTTTTCTTTATTGCTTTTCATTTAAAATGGGTCAATGGTCTTTTAAAATTGTGTAGGAAAAAGGAAGGTAATAGTGTAAGGGCAAGATAGAAGAGTCACAGAGGAAGAAAGGCAAAAACAGTATAGGCTATTACCCTGTACAAGCAGCCTTTCAGCTTAATTTCAAGGTATTTAGCCAAACACACACACACACACACACACACACACACACACACACGTAAACATGCTCTATAAGTAGATGAGCTCAAGTCTATAGCAGCTTCGTTATTTATATTTTGCAATCAGTAATATAGTCATCAGAGCACACAATTAAAAATGCACGTTTCAAATATTAGCTTACAAAGTCTTCCCAGAATATATAACTAAAAAATTAAAAATTTAATTTAATTTGCCTTAAAAGGTTGCTCAGGCTTTTTCCCTCTGCAAGTGGCAGATGTATTCACTTTGATGAATACCCACTTGACTGAAGTGCTGAAGAATAACATAAAAATCTTTAAGCATGTTTATAATATTTTTATAAGTGAATGGATACATAGCCCTCTTTTTCTTATATTTTCTTCTGAAAGGAGGAATCAATGTTTCCACAGATATCCTAGATTTGAAAAGAAAGGATTTTGGGGAAACATCTCAGCCAGCTCCCAGGTGCTAGGCAATTATAGGTAAAACACCTAAATGTGGAGAGGCTAATTGCCCCATAGTAATTTTTAATGATTGTAAAATTTACAGAGTAACATATTCATTGTAGAAAATTTGAGAAATACAAAAATATCCTCAAAAAAGAAAATCAAAATCATCCTGGCATAACTCTTATTCTGATGTTTAGCTTCCTAAGTACATGTATGTGGTCACATACAAATTTCACGCTCAATATTTCTTCAAGATGAGAAAAAGGGCCAAAATGAAACAGCTGTTGCTCTGTCTTATCCTAACCTGGAATCACTGCCCACAAACTTTAACTACCCTCTTTAAATGTTTCCTTTACCCTTAGGCCCAATCTGACAATAAATTATAAATGCCAGATCTCCTATTTTGAAAACAGCGCTAGTGCTGTAGGCAATTCCTTACCTTTCTCTTCCTAATAGAGACCCAATAATTTATAAAGGAAATATGACAGTGCAAAAACGACTTTATTTTTGTGAGTTAACATTGGAGGTCCCCATGCTGAGAGCTGCAAAGGCAGTCACATGCTTACAGAGCAACAAGCCCTACAAAGGAAGAAGTTCACTTTCACTTTGAGAATCCCTTTATCCTCCATGATTTGGATGGCTTTAATTTGTCACCTGAATTTGATATTAACATAATCATCTACATTCCAGCTAATGGATGCACCTGCTTCTAAGACTTTATTTTAGCAGTTTTAATGAGCTCTTCAAAAGAGTTTTCCTGGACTTACTGCACTGCTAGAGAAATAGCAGCTGTAAGCAGCTAACAACACATTCAGTATTTGAATCGAGCTTTGTGAAGTCGTTAAACATGAGCAGGAGCATCTATCCATTTGTCTGGGGTAAGGGAAGTGAAGCTGAGGTGTGGCTGTGGCATTTGGAAAGAGCACTGGGGTAAGTGGGCTGGCCAAACAAGGTTATTGCCCGCTTGGTTGAAATGTATGGATCTCAGGCAGGCAGTTCACTTAAGCTCTCTAAATCCCAATTTCTCATGTATATAATAATGGTACTGATAGGGAGTACTTATAATCTGAAAGACCACCTGAATTAATCTGAAAATAATCACATTGGCTTAAATCTTAGAACACATATACTTATGTGAATAGCGGGTTAAATTTCTTATATATGAATAGGGGGTTAAGTTTTTCTTAAGTTTCCTTTTCAAGGCCTGTGCAAAATGATTGAGGAGGTGACTCAGCTGTGAATCTAGCAAGTAGAACCAATAAGCAGGGTCAGGCTGACCCACTGGGAGTCAAAACATCATCTCATCAACTTCATCTCATCACCTTCATCTCATCACCTGATAACTGATGACAATAGCTGACATCTGCGGACCTCCAGGCCTGCATGTAGCTGCATTCTGTTTCCCAGCCCACTCCCCTTTATAATCCTGTCCCCTGGACCTTACTGTTAGGACAGGATTTGAATGCTTGTAAGCACCCTTGGTTGGCTAGCCTGCCAATAAACGCTTAACATGCTTCAACCCTGCCTTCCTTATTGGACAGAGCAACAGGCAGCTGGAGCCCAAGCAGAGGTTTCCTGGTAACAGTACCCATCTTATAAACTTGTAAGGATTAAGCACCTCACCTGTTGTAAGTACCCTATAATGTTAAATCTTATAATTATTATGTTTATTATTAAAAAGATGTGACTTTAGATGAATCAAGCAAATTCTATTTCATTGGTTGTAGGTTGTAAGATGGTTCTTAAATGAATAATTGCTCATTGAGATCTTTAGTAAGAAAAAGATCAAATTGATGTTTTTTTAGTTAAATAATCAGGAAGTCTATTTCAATGCTGAATCAGACTTTAACCCCACAGTGAAGATTTTTTGGAAAAGAAGAAGACATCAACCAATCTCCAGAAGACCAAATCCTTAATCCTATAAACCATTTAGAATTATTAAGTATTATGTACATGTTAGAATATTAAAAGTTATTTACTTTTTATATATTTTAATACTTTTTATTATATTATCAAATTTACTTTATGCTGTTAACACTCTGATTTCAATAATTTTCATGCTGGTAATCTCTTTCCTCTCCTCCTTTTTCCCCATATGCTCCTCTTTATACTTTAATTTGAAAAGTACATTGTAATAACCCATCTAAAAATAAAATGGAAAATGAAAAATAGGAAAAATGTTGCTTTAAAGATACACACAGCAGATACATTACAGATCAATTGGAGGTAACACCATGGAATAAAGACACTGCAGATTTTGATCTCTCTCTCTCTCTCTCTCTCTCTCTCTCTCTCTCTCTCTCTCTCTCTCTTTCTCTCTCTCTCAGTAAAATAGGTAGCACAAAGGTTAAGAAAATGCAAAATTCTCCTATTCCCTTTTTATCTCAACGAAAGTGAGACAACTATCTTGGCTGAGATGGAAGAAATTTATTTTCCTTTTCTCCTTTACACTGTCCTGGCCAACAGTCTTCTCTCAATAATTGGAGCTATTTCATTGGTGTTTCACCCCACATGTCACAATCTAGACAATCGCTCAGATTGAGAGAGGCCCAGCTTGATGATCTCCATCAACTTGTTATAGGGGTTTCTCTGCAAAGGCATTGTGTTCTGGAAATGAGCAATTTGACTCTGCTGACATAGGCAGGAGCCTGGAAACTGCCTCCCCACATTTCAAAGGTTGCACTTTATCCAGAAGTGCATGGAGCATCTTTCCAGAAGACATTCAGTTCTACTAAGAGACCTCAGCTTTGTAACCTGGAAAACAACCCTGAGGGAGCTCTCCTCCGGCTGCTCCTTGACTGTGTTTTACTATTGAAGGCAAGCTGGCCTCCCCATGAGGGGGACCTGTTGTTTATGGCCTGGCTACTCACAGTGCGGGCCTCAGCAGGGCAGCATCAGCATCAGCATCAGCATCAGCACCACCTGGGAGCCAGTTAGAAACAGTCTCAGGCTCCATCCCAGACCTACTAAATTAGAATCTACAGCTTAAGATTCCCAGGTGATTCGTGTGCACATTTAGGTTTAAGAAGCAGAGGTGGCCCTGGCCAGGTGGCTCAGTTGGTTGGAGCATCATTCATACACCAAAAGGTTGCAGCTTTGATTCCCAGTCAGAGCACATATCCAGGTTGTGGGTTCCATCCCCAGTTGGGGCATGTAAGGGAGGCAACTGGTTGATGTTTCTCTCTCAGTTTGATGTTTTTCTCTCTCTCTCTCTGCTCCCTAAAAAATCAATAAAAAATATTATCCTTGGGTGAGGATTAAAAAAAAAAGCAGTGGTGTAAGGAATCTGCCGGAGATTGCTTTTCCCAGCAGCAGACCTCACCATCTTCTATTCCTAAACTGTATCCATCCACTTCTCTCTACATAGGTTTCCCTGCAGTGTTCCTGGGCAAACTCTCTTTTGGATGAGTTCCCAGCCTGTGGGTCTTGTTGTGATCTGCATTTCTATGGTTCAGGTGGTCAAACATGTATATGTCATAGGCTCCCACTGGCTAAGCCATATTCATTCCCCTCCAAGTCATCTTGCCCTCCCTATTCCCAGCTGTAGTGTTACCATCTTCATAAATTATTGTGAAAGAAGAAAATTACCAAAAGAAAAAAAAATAGTCTCAATAAACCTGCATAGTTTAGAGCTAAAGAATATGTTAAAATTTTCCATTGTGGAAATTTCCTAGCTCCTGGGCTCTTCAGATTTTTTTTTCTTTCAGAGCTGCAAGCAAAGAATGGAAATTTCCAATTGCAGCATCAAGGGCTGCTGTTCTGCTGACTGTCTTGCTCAGCTGGGGTCATCTGCTTCTCTAAAACATCAAGGAATGCCAAGGTAGATCTGAGGGAACACACACTTCCCCTGCAGGAAGGAGAGAATGTCTTTGTGCTGCCTCCACGCTGCGATGAGGAGAGGGGATGGAGGGGTGGCATGCCCTGCTCCACCCACCTAAGTGGGAATTGTGTTGACAATTACCACATCAGCAGCTTATCCTAGCTGACATCTTTCCAATGGCAGCTGGCTGGCAGGTGGTGTGTGTGTGTGTGTGTGTGTGTGTGTGTGTGTTTAAGAAATCCTTGGGGGTGGAGGAGGTAGATGAAGGTAAAGGGGAGATAAATGGTGATGGAAGGAGACTTGACTTGGGGTGGTAAAGACACAATACAATATACAAATGATGTATGAAACCTGTATAATTTTATTAACCAATGTCATCCCAGTAAATTCAATTAAAAAAATACACAAGATGAAAGAAAGAAAAGAAAAATCCCTGAGGTGAGTGGGAGATGCAGAGAGAGGAGAGGAAGCAACATTTGTTAAAGTCTATCCTTCCAAGTTCTCTGCCAGAAATTTGATATATATTATTTGACCTTTATGTGACCTGCCCAAAGGTCAACTCCTGATTTTCTGCACCCCAAATTTGGAAGCTTCATTTGTTCTTCCTGACACAACCCGATCTCCCCTGACCCTCCCAGAACCATATCATCTCACATCCTGAAGGTTTGTCTCCCCTCTTCAATGAAATAAACCTCAGTTCCTTTTTACTGTATCTGAGCTGCAGTATGTTTTCATTCACAGCTGGTCCTGATGTCTGAGTCAACAGGCATCTAATAGTTCCCTAAATCCTGTCCTGTTCATCTCCATGCACTACTGCTATCCCTGCAGAAGTCTGACAGTGGCACCCTGACTGGCTCTAGGCCAGAGGGAATGTTCTCAAACTGAGGTTGTGTGGCTTGTCTGAGTGGTTTGGGAGTTTTGTTTTCATTTTTAGTGTTTTGCTTTTTTTTTTTTTAATTTGGGGGAGTCTGAATGACTCTAAGGCTCAAGGGTTACCTCTATTTATTCTCTTCCTACTGACAGCCCACAGTACCAGGAAGACAATAGTTAAGGAAGACTTTTGAAATCACTGTTGCTATTTATTCTTAACATTATTTATTGAGACAAGTTTGGTAATAAGGAAAATACTCCAGCAATAAATTTTAAAAATATCATAACATGGCAAGTGATTTTTAATTTTAATTTATTGATTTTGTGAGAGGAAGTGGGGAGAAAGAGAGAAGAGGGAGGAAGGGAGGGAATGGAGGAGGGAGGGAGAGAGAGAAACATTGATTTGTTGTTCTACTTATTTATGCATTTGATTCTTGTATGCCTGACCCGGGATCAAACCCACAACCTTGGCATATTGGGATGATGTTCTAACCAATGAACTACCTGGCCAGGGCTGCAAGTGAATTTTAAAAGGAGTATTTATTCTTTGTCTTTTCAATCACATCCATATCCATAGAAAGCAGTGTCATCTTTGAATACAGTGGACAATTTTAATGCCACCTGAAAATGGAAGTAGAGAAAGTGGGAATGGTCAGCAAGAATGTTGTAGGCCCTGGCCAGTGGTTTAGTTGGTTAGAGGATTGTCCTGTACACCAAAGGGTTGTAGGTATGATTCCCTGTCAGGGCACATACCTGGGGTTTGATCCCTGGTCTGGGGGCCTATAGAGGGTAACTGATAGATGTTTCTCTCAAATTGATGTCTCTCTCTCTCTCTCTCTCTCTCTCTCTCTCTCCCTTCCTGCCTTCCTTCCTCTCTCTCTAAAAATCAATAAGCATATCCTTGGATGAGGATAAAATAATAAAGAATGTTGTAAGTCTATTTAGGCTTTAGTCTCAAAGGCTAACATATATTTAGTCATTGGTAACTCCTGTGATAATGACTTTCCTTATCCCTTCAATCCATTAAAACTGAGTCTAGTTCCATGAGGAATTCATCAAGATGGCCTTTTAATAGGGTCTGGATCTCATATGATAGGCACCACATTTCTGACAGGCTTCTTTCCATTCCTCTTCTGCATCTGTTATTAGCTAGAGGACATTGGTCCTCTTAGTTAAAGACAATGATGATTCATATCTGTGGGTGGGGCTGAATAGATGTATGATGACTGTTCCTTTGCACTTTAGACCACAGTGATGACTTTTAAAGAAAAATTTATAGTTGGAATACATGCTGTTTTAGATGCTGATTGATTTCAACCATGGCCCCACCTCTCTCCCTCCTGTTTCTCTACCCCTTGCAACGTGACTTTGCTGCTCCTCCCAGAGTTAGAGTCCATTTCCCCACCTAGGCCACTGAATGTAGGCTGGCCTTTTGACTTGTTCTGGCCACTAGACTGCAACAGAAGTAGCAGTGGGCCAGATCCAAGCCCTAGCCTCAAGTGTACACTTCCACTTGCTTTCTTGGAACCTGCCTTCTAGAGCGGGTGTGTGTGTGAGTGCGTGTGTGTGTGTGTGAGAGAGAGAGAGAGAGAGAGAGAGAGAGAGAGAGAGAGAGAGAGAGAGAGAGAGAGAGAGAGATTGTGTGGAGTAGAGATGAGCTGAGGTCATTGCAGCCTAGCCAGCCCAGGGCTAACACACCAGCTGACCACAAATGCGTGAGCTAGCCCACCAAGATCATCTGGACCCAGCCCATGAGAAATAGTAAATGTAAGCGACTAACTTTTAAGGTGGTTTGTTATAAAGCAATAGGTAACTAATACAGATGACCAATTTCCCACCCCCACCCCTCTTTTTATTTTTCTGACTGACAGGAAGCTCAGAGTCAAATCTGAAGGCCAATCACAGAATCTATGTTCATTCATTATTCATGTTTATTGCACCCTTTATGGCTAACATATTTGCAATCTTCTCTCTCCTTGGTAGTGAATTTTTAAAAATTTAATAACCTACTGTTTTCCACATTGGTTCTAAACCAATTCCTGGCCTTAAGTATTTAGGTGGGTTTTACTTGTCATCAGATTAGAAGAGATGGCTCTATAGCAGGATTGGCAAACGCTTTCTGTAAAGTGCCAGCTAGTAAATATTATGCTTCACAAGCCATGCAGTCTCTGTCCCAACAGCTCAACGCTACCATTGTTGGGAGAAAGCAGTGCTAGGCCACATGTTAACAAACGGGCATGGCTGTGTTCTAAGAAAACTTAACTATAAAACAGGCAGTGGACAGGATTTTGCCCTCAGGCCATAGTTTGCTAACTCTTGATCTAGAGAAATCTATGTTACTATGTAAAACACCTTCATTGATTGTTTGAGCCCATCAACTTTACTGTAATTCATCTCAATTGATTTGAAAAAACAGGTAAGTTAAGTGAATTTACTTCCTCTATCAGAAGACCAGAAGGGGCTGACCTCAGAGCAACTAACAGCATTTGTACAGGGCAAGCAACATACCAAACAAATTAAAATTCCCTAGTGACTTAGTCCATGGTTGGTTATTTAGTTAATGCTCAAAGCCAGGGCGACAAAAGCGATGTCTCATTTGTCTTGTTTCATTTCACAGCCTCTAATCTCAAACACGCTGTATGTCACAATGAGGACGGAGCTCCCGTCGTACTTGCCTACCCAGAGCTCCCTGAATGTATTGTGCTATTTCACGCCTCTCCAGCTCTGCACACAATGTTCTCTCTTCCTGGAACTCACTTAGCCCTCTTCTCTTACTGGCTAACACCCACTCGCTGATCAAACTGAGCTGAATGATACTGCCTCTTGGAAGACTTTCCTGAGTGCACCTCCACCTCCTCACCCTGAACTTCCAGTCTGCACACTCAGTCTCTGTAATTATTCTACTAAATTAATAATTAAAATAGATATGCTTATATGGTGCCAGGCACCTACTATGTGCCAGGCATTGTTAAATATATAATTTTAACTGGAATTATCAGTATATTTGTCTGTTTCCTTAGTGCAATCATGCATTCAAAAACACTTATTGAGTACGTCCCAACTTGTGCTAAGTAAAAAAGATAAATAAAACACAAGCCTATAATATAGAGTGTAAGCTTACTGAGGGCACATAGTATGTCTTTATTTCTCAATACCTAGCAGTCCAGGCCAGAGCTTTTAAAATTAATGTCAGGTGAATGAATGAATGAAAATATCTAACACTTGCACAATACATATGTGCCAGGCAATGTCCTAAGTTCTTTATATGTGTTAAGAAGCAACAACAGGCCCTGGCTGAGTAGCTCAGTTGGTTGCTGTGATGTCCAAATATGCCAAGGTTGTGGGTTTGATACCCCATCAGGGCACATGCAAGAATCAACCAATTAATCCATTCTCTCTCCTTTCCTCTCTCTCTGAAATCAATCAACCAATAAAAAGACAAACGCAAACAAAAAACAACCAGCCCCCAAATAGAGTCACGTGTGGTAAGCTCCACCAATACTTAATACCTAACCTAATTCAGTTGTGACCTCTCCCAGGAGTGGACTTTCACAACGATCAGTCCAGAATTTCTCGGTCAGCACCAGTGAAGTAATCTGCCTGATAAGACCCCCTGCCTTTCCCTAAAATAACATGTCCTTGTCCTGGCTGGTGGCTCAGTTACTTGGAGCATTGTCCTGTACACCAAAAGGTTGCAGGTTCAGTCTGCAGTCAGGGCCTGTATGGGAGCCAACCAATGTTTCTCTCTCACATCAATGTTTCTCTCTCTCTCTCTCCCTCAAAACCAATAAATAAACAAACAAAACATATCCTTGGGTGAAGAATTTTAAAAAGTTTCCTTGCCTGAAATAATTCACTCTTTAAAATTTCTCGTCCTGTCCCATTTCAGCCTATAAAAGCCTTTCATTTTATATAGCTCCTTGGAGCATCTTTCTATTTTAAGTGATTTATGAATCAGGGATGCCACCTGATTCATAAATCACTTAATAAAGCCAATGAAATATTTACATTTACTTGGTTGAATTTTTGTTCTTGAACACATGGCTAAACTCATTTACTCATAAGAATTTTATGGGTTAGCTGGTAGAATTATCACCACTTCACATTTGGGGAATCAGATTTGGAGAATTTTTAAGTAATGAACGTGCCCACAGCCACACAGATAGTACGTGACAGAGCTGGTTCCAGAGTCCATGCTCATAATCACTGGCTGAAATGAAAGCTGAGTGACTCAGCAGAAATCCATTGCCCCTCCTGGAAAAGCAATTCAAAGGATGTATCTACAAAGACATGGGTAGTGATTATGTGCTTGGGTTTAGGAGTCAGAATTGTGCTTATATTTGCACTCAAGTGCTCAGGGTAAGTGATCAGTGGGGGTGGTGCTTCCAAAAGGCACCCTCACATTTATTCACAGCACAGTGTGCACAGTATGGTTGCATTCTTCCACCCTGATTTCTCCCACGGCCCTCTCCTGCTCTCCGGTGGGCATGCACTGATGCTTGAGGAGCAACTCCAGCACAGCTGCCAGCACGGGACTGCTGTTTTAACTCTTCCCTGGTAGCAAGCAGGATGATACAGTAGATCCATCCGTGCTGGACTATTCCAATAGACACTTTGGCAAATTAGCATTCGTTTATTAATTTATTTTTAATCCTCACATTCCATTGATTTCCAAAGAGAGTAGAAGGGAAGGAGGGAGTGGGGGAGAGAGAGAGGGAGAAATACCAACATGAGAGAGACAAATTGATTGGTTGCATCTTTCACGTGCCTGGACCAACCGGGGCTGGGGTCCCTGCAACCGATATACGTGCCCTTGATGGGGAAACAAACCCGCAATGCTCTGGTCTGCAGGCCGATGCTCTAACCACTGAGCAAACAGGCCAGGGCTTAAGAAGACTACATAGGAATGTCCATAATGCTGGTGAACCTGGTCAGTCTTGTGCATTTTTTTAAGGCTTTTTTCCAGTCACTCACTGATGGCTCTGGAAGTCCCTATGGGGCCTCTCAGGCAATATGCCACTCAGTGGGGAAGACACAGACAGGAAGAGACAGTGACCGGCCCTCAGCTGTCTCTGAGGACAGGCCTGCTCTGCTGAAAAAGAAAGAACAGATATTTCCAATGGAATGTCACTTCTGAAACAAACAGGGGTTTGAAATATTTTAGGTTTGAGCATTAGGACATCAGAAAATAAAAGTGATCACAGAGTCCCTGCAGACCCTTGAAGTCACAGTCCCTCTGAGTGTAGAACAAATGTGCACATTGTCCTGCCTCCAGGCAGTTTTCTTTAAAAAATTGGGCTGGCCTGGCTGGTGTTGCTCAGTGGTTGAGTGTCAACCTACTAACCAGGAGGTCATGGTTCGATTCTTGGTGAATGCACATGCCCAGGTTGAGGGCTTGATCCTCAGTAGGGCTTGTGCAGGAGGCAGCCAATCAATGATTTTTCTCTCATCATTGATGTTTCTATTTCTCTCTCTCTCTCCCTTGCTCTCTGAAATCAATAAAAATATATTTACAAAGAACTTGGACCAAACTTTTCATGGGGACATAAAGTACAGCATAGGGGATATAGTTAATATATTATAATAACTACATATGATGTCAGAAGGTACAAGACTTCATAAGTTTTATAAATGTCCCATCCCTATGTTGTACACCTGAAACTAATATAATATTGTATGTCAAATGTGATTGAAAAATAAAAAACATTTTAATTGGAACTTTCCCCTTTACTCCTTTTGCGGTTAGGTAAATAGGAGGATACAGAGAGGCAATTTGCTTGGTGGCCTCTACTGATGACTTAGAGGACCTAAGAAAGAGAGGCCAGGGTTAGGACTAGCTCCACAAACTTCTTGTTCCCAGTCTGAGGCACAACTGAGTCCAATTAGAATTCAAGGAGTCAAGACTCAGCTCTTGCAAGCAATCATGTGTCCCTGCAGAGCTATGCAAGATTATACCTGCAGGTACATGATAAGGTTTGAGAAGTTACTGCCTTTCTCTTTCTCCTCTGCAGGCTTTCCTCCGGTCAGTTATTAATCACTGAACTTCTCAGGAGCACACTGGTTGCCTGGCTGGAAGACTTAAGGAACATTCAGTTGACCAGTATTCTTGGGAACCTACAAACATTTCTCAGGACTTGGATAGAATTTATACTAGTAGCCCCTTATTTTCCAAGTAATCCAGACATTATTGTATTTATAGCCCATTTCATACAGTTTAACACTTAGTAATTCTCTGCTCATTTCATTATGTAACATTTTTCTTATCTGGATCATAAACTCACTGGGCAGGGATCATGTCTTTACTTCGTTTGAATCCTCCACAGACTAAACAGAATGGAGGATCCCCATCTGGGTGGTCAAGGGAACATGACCACAGGCCAGTGTCTGGAGACCTGGGTGGTTTCTGAGCCTCCTGCCCGCTGCTTCTGGGAATAAGGCCTTCAGGAAGCATGTAAGTGTCTCAGATGCAATTTTCTCATCTTAAATTTGTCCCACATACCTCACCAATTTGTTGGGAGGATCAAGTAAGATAACATGTGCAAGTATTTTGTAAACCAATATTTGCAAACTACCTGAATGTAAGAAGTCTTCAGAAGAGGCACGCTGCCAATATCTGATTGATTTTTTACTTATAAGTTATTGTGTTCCCCTTTCCTTACATTCAGTTCCTTTAGGGGTTTTATTTCTCAGGATTTAATTTTATCTGAGTGGCACAACCACTCCCCATCTTCCTAATACTGTGTGACATGTTCCCTGGTGCATTTTATCCCGAAGTACCTGAAAATTGGCTTAAAATCTAAGCAAACCAACCAAAAAGTCACAAAGCATGCCATGGTCACATTATCATACAAGACTCCTTGGGGTCAGTGCTTTTGTCATGTACCAGAGTTTCAGAGCCTTTCTTGTGCTGCATCAACCCACTTAAATTGTACCCTAGGCAAGGAGTATGCATATTTCTATATTCTAGCACCTGTTTAATATGTGAGAGTGGTAGATCATTGCTCTATGTCCAGGCCAGCTGAGAAGAAAATGAAAAACGTGGCCCTTTATATGGGAAATTTTACAAAGAGATGCCACTATGAAACACTTTTAGAATGATTCATCTATTTATAGTCCTTATTTTCTCTTTGTTCTTAGAAAAGAGACAGTCTCTCTGGTAACAGAATTCTATACTCTCAAAGGAAAAATCTTTCAAACATGGTTTTTCCTCAAAATGCTTCTGGAAGATATAGAATTTAGTCTCAGGTATTTTATTTTGTTTTGTTTTGTTTTTCTCATTTAACTGGAGAGAAAACATGGAGACACTAAGAGATAAAATAAGTTGCATATTCTAGGGATTCCCCATCTAGTACTCTGAGTCCAAATAACATGGAAGTAAAAATAACTAGAGAACTGATAACTTGTTTCTGGCAAGCATTATAATCTCTTACTGAAAAATTTCAATTTTAGTATTTTCAATTAATTCATGAAAGCTATGTGAGCCTATTTTTTTCCAAGTTCAATCAGAGAATGTCAACTGTAGGGTTCAAACACTTTGTCAACATAGTGAATCCAGACCAGATCTGAACCCCATTGATAACTATTAACGATGCTGTTTTTATGGGACATAAAAAGAGAAACATCTTTTTCAGCATTAACCAACCCGGAACAGTCTTTGAAACCTCACTTATTTTCTTTTTCAAACTTTGCTTTCTGGTAAGTTTCAAACATATACCCTAAGATAGAAAGAATAGTAAAAATGGACCCAACTTCCACCTTCATCATCTAGCTTCAACATGTGGCCAGTCTTGTGAAGCCTAATTTTCCATAGGTATTAGTAGCGAGCAAAATTAAAATCATACTAATGACAATCCTATATAATAAAGAGGTAATATCTAAATTGACCATCACTCCAACACACAAGATGGCCACCCCCATGTGGACACAAGATGGTCGCCACAAGATGGTCGCCACAAGATGGCCAGCAGGGGAGAGCAGTTGGGAGGGACCAGGCCTGCAAGGGAGGGCAGTTAGGGGTGACCAGGCCTGCAAGGGAGGACAGGGATGACCAGGCCAGCAGAGGAGGGCAGTTAAGGGTGACCGGGCCTGCAGGGGAGGGAAGTTAGGGGCAAACAGGCCGGTAGGGAGCAGTTAGGCATCGATCAGGCTGGCAGGGGAGTGGTTAGGGGGTGATCAGGCTCACAGGCAGAAGCGATTAGGGGCAATCAGGCAGGTAGGTAGGCGAGCAGTTGGGAGCCAGCAGTCCTGGATTGTGAGAGGGATGTCCGACTGCCCATTTAGGCCCGTTGGGATGGGGCCTAAACGGGCAATCGGACATCCCTTGAGGGGTCCCAGATTGGAGAGGGTGCAGGCTGGGCTGAGGGACACACACTATTCCCTCCCATGCACGAATTTTGTGCACCAGGCCTCTAGTACATTATAATGTTCAAATCAGATAACATGCTTATTAATATATATTTTCTTAAAATAATTTCTTTTCATCAGTTTTTTTTCTCACTCTCAAATTGCCCCCATTTCTCCTGGGACTGAGAAGGGGCCAGCCCTTTTAATAGTCAATGCCAGAGGAAAAATACCTAAGAGGAGGAAGCAGTAGATTTACAATGTATTCATTATTCTCTTTCTATGGCATCATGTCTTACTCTCTCTGCCTAAACATTGCAAGAAAATAGTGTGATGGAAAGGGAGGCCCTTCCAATGGAAGAACTGATTCTTTGTCCCCTTGGTCCCATAATATATGACAAGTGGTAGATACTGTTAAGAGATCACTCCATGTTGATGCTAAAGGGAGAGAGAGCCCCAGGGACAAATAGTACAACCTAAATGTTTCAAGGTATAGAATTTCTTATATATAATAGGCTCTTTATTTATTTCATTGATTTATATACATTAATAAAGAAGTTCGCAGAGTACAAATAGTTTGCACTATAGAATTACTCTAAGATTTATCAAAATATATATAAATTTGTAACCAAAGCATACCCATAGGGAATCTAAAATAATATTTTTTAAAAAGAAGTAAATTAGAATGACAGAGTTGGTAGAAGTTATATGACTTTAACATAACTTTGGGGTTTTTTCTTTTATATTGTTCCCCAATGGAAAAAGCAGCAGAATTCCTACCTAAATGGTAACACTTCTACCATTCACTTAATTGTAGGAGTCTTGATTGCTCTTGGGAATGAATATACCACTGTGGCATGAAGTGCGAGGTATAATTTAAAGCCAGACAAGAGAGAAAAGGCTTCTCTCAGAAGCAATATAATCATGTAAATGTAAAAGTATCAAAAAAAAAAAAAAAAGCTTACTAATTTCACCAAGAAATCTAACGCTACATTTCATATGCAAGTTTCTTACTGAACTACACTGAGTGGCCAGATTATTATGATCTCTGAACGCATAATAATCTGGCCACTCAGTGTATATCCTATATACTAAAAGGCTAATATGCAAATTGTCCCCTCAATCAGGAGTTCGACCAGCAGGCAGGCTGGCCAACCGCTCATGTCCCCTCCCCCTGGCCAGGCTGGCCGGACCCCACCCATGCACAAATTCATGCACCGGGCCTCTAATATATATATATACACACACACACTGAGTGGCCAGATTATTATGTGTTCAGAGATCATAATAAACTGACTACTCAGTGTACACTGGATTTTGTAGAACTCAAACCTCACATGGAAAACAGGTTTGAAACCAAATGCAATAGGGATAGCAAGCCACAGGATGGGCTGCAGTGTTACTCAGGATTGTCATCTGCTTTACCGCCTGTGGTAACTTGCTTGGCACTCAGTAAAGACTTAGAGAATGAACACTCCTCAGACTCCACTCCTGTGTGGACTTTTAGAATCCAGGGGAATAGCTCTCCTTTTTCTTCATTAGTTAGACTCAGAAGGGAACTGGAAAGTGCTGCATGGAGGAGTGGTACTCAGCCAACACTGGCTCCTTTCCGGCCCTTCTCAGGGGTGTGCTGCTGCCTGTGTGTGATGCTGCAGGAAGCGAGGAACACAAGCTTCCGTCACTATTACGAGGTGCCAATGACTTTCACTCCTGAAACAAACTGCACTTCTTCCTCAGCGCACTCACAATGAATCTCTGAGATACGGGTTATTCAGTCAGGAAGAAAAGCATTAATTTATTTAAGAGAAGTAAGAACTTCATAGGAAAAACTTTCAACTTAACAGAGGGAAAATAACTTTTTAAATAGGATCAAGCTGCCAGGCTGTCCTGGCTCAGTGGCTGAGCACTGACCTATGAACCAGGAGGTCACAGTTTGATTCCTGGTCAGGGTATATGCCAGGGTTATGGGCTTGATACCCAGTGTGGGGCATGCAGGAGGCAGCTGATCAATGATTCTCTCTCATCATTGATGTTTCTATCTCTCTCTTCCTCTCTGAAATAAATAAAAATAAAAAGGATCAAGCTAGTAAACCTAAGGAAAGGAGGAAAAAAGCAAACAGCAATGAAGTATAGTAAGTAGTAAAAATAAAATGGAAAGAATAGCAATAAATACTGTATATCAGTTATCATTATAAATTTAATGAATCTAATTTACCCTTTGAAAGATACACTTTCAGAATAGACTAAAAATGCAAAAAGCAAAATTAAGCTGTGTATAAGAAACCTCAAATAAAGTGACAAAGAAAGTTTGAAAATAAATGGTTGGGCAGATATATTTCAGGTAAATACAAAAGCAGGAGTGGCAATGTTACCAGCAAATTCAAGGCCAAAAGTAGTAAATAAGAACGAGAAAATGAAATGATTAAAGGCACCGCGGCAGAAATTGCTAGATGCCTACACAATGCCCATTCCTCTTCATCCTTGCTAACAAAACCTCCATTACATTTGGCACAGAAATGTGTCCCAATAAAAATGTTTTCTATCCTCTTTTACAATTAGGGATGGACAATAAGTTATAAGCAGAGTGTAGTGGCCAGGGCTTGCTGAAGTCTAATTCAGCTGGAAGCTACTTCTTTTTGCCTTCTCTTTTGCTTCCTTTCTAACTAGAGTATGCATGTGACGGCTGGTGCTATAGAAGCCATGTTGCAACCATAACTTGGAGAATGGAACTACATAGTAAAGGTGGCAAAACAGAAAGACAAAGGGAGTTTGCATTCTAGGTGACCATGGAGCCATTCTACCAGCCCTGAACTTCTTACCATTAGACATCTTTTATGTCTGGAAAAAATACATTTCTACTTATGTAAGCCACTTTTATTTGGGTATCATTTTCTATGCAGCCAGCTTAATTTCCAATGGTACAGATATAAACATGAAAAAAAATACAGTTGTCAGCTATTTTGCACTAAAAAAAAATAGAACAAATTTTTAAAAACCAAAACTACTAGAAAGACAAACAGAATTGGATGAAATGACCACCAGAGTAGTAAATCTTAATATATCTCTTTCAGAATTTATAGAATATGAAGGCAAAACAAGCAAGAATACAGAAGAGTATAATAATATAACCTATTAGCCTAATATGAGTATATGTGTGTGATTAGTATACTGTGTAAAACCCACAATTTATACCTCAAAAAATAGAATATACGATCTTTTTATGTGTATTGAATATTAAAATAATCAATAATATACTTGGCCATAAGAGATGGAAGCATATTGTAGTATAGGGCACAGAAAAAAGGTGATGGAACCAGACAGTCAGCTCTCTAGCTTGCTGGCAGAGTGACTCTGGGCAGTACCTTAACTTTCTGGGGCTTTGTTTCATTATAGAGTAGGGATCATAATAGCTAGAATTTTTGTATTTCATAATAATAATGATTTTTATCCTCCTCCAAGGATATGTTTATTGACTTTTATCGAGAGAGAGAAACAATGTGAGAGAGAAACATTGATTGGTTTCCTCTCGTACGCGCCCCAACCAGGGATCAAACCTGCAACCTAGATATGTTCCCTGACTGGTATTCAAACCCACAGCCTTTTGGTGCACAGGACAACGCTCCAACCAACGACCAAGGCTATCTTTTATAATTATTATTATCCCTCTCAGCCTAGTATTTTCCAACTTGATGTCCATGTACCTACATAAAGCTGCTGGTGCCACATGTAACCAACTCCAGGTAGAGGTGCCAGGCCATTGGATGGCTGCCACTGTTTCACATTGGGGGGGTCAGCAGCAGGATAGAAGGTGAACATTTCTCCAATTGGCCTCATCTAAGCAGTCCACATAACACTGTCTAGCACAGAATTCAAGTGCACCGAAAGAATGTTAAATGGATGAATTGTTACTTGCAGGAAAAGAAACAGGCACCATGTTTCCAATTATTCTTCATTTTAGACAACAACTAGCTGTTTCCGCTGGCTGGCACAGCGGCTGAACGGGGAACACTACTGAGTAAACTCCGCTGTAGAAGGATGAATGTGGGCCAGTGAATTTTTTGACACAGTCACAGCTTTATTTTTGCCTATTACTGGCAAGCTACTACAGAGACATGAGGAAACAACAGACAAAAACTTTGTAAATAAGGTTTAAAGGACAAGAAGTCCCTATAGCCCCCAAAATATAAACATTTTATACCAATAAGTCATCTGGCCCTAACCGGTTTAGCTCAGTGGGTAGAGCATCGACCTGTGGACTGAAGGGCCCCAGGTTAGATTCCCGTCAAGTGCATGTACCTTGGTTGTAGGCACATTACTAGGGGGAGTGTGCAGAAGGCAGCTGATCGATGTTTACCTCTCTATCCCTCTCCCTTCCTCTCTGTAAAAAATCAATGAAAAATATATATTTTTAAAAAGAGTCATCTGTGACATAAGACAGAACCTCTAAATTTAGCTGTTGATTAGAAAAAGAAAAAACACAAATCTTTTTTTAAAAACCCACAAAATAAATCATTTTTATTTAATCACTAAAGCAAAATATTAAAGTAATTAAACTATTTTAAAATAAAGAGAAGAGTATTCTCATGATCAAGTATTTTAATATATATAAATATGTGATTATTAAGAATACTATTAATTATATATTTTAATAAATTATTTCATATAAGTAGATTATAAATATAGACTATGTTATAAATTATACATATTCTAATAGGTTTATAACATTAAATTTAAGACAAATGTTAGATATATAAAAAACTTAAAAGTTTTATCCCTGAATTTAGAGGGAAAGCAGAAATGAACTGATGATACTAAGTTCCCCCAACTTATTTTACGTCACAAACAATTGATAAACTATCTGATGCCAACTGGGAATGAATGGGGTATTTGTTCCTTTGTTTTCGGGGATCTATAATAGGAGTAGAGTGATATTTGTGTGTTTCATCTCAAATACGTTGATGTATAGATAAACTGAGGGTGGTTATTATTATTCTTTTTGTCCAAAATATTTCCTAACTCACTAGGTATTCCTACTTTCTCTTAGCATTATCTTACCATACCAGTTCATCAATCCCTACTCCTTCCTCTCTTTAAAAAGTTTTGTGCAATTGCAAAATCAACTCTCATCTTCCTGCTTAGAATGACTATCATTAACTTCTATTCTCATGATTATCCTTTCTCAGCCTTTGCTTACTAGTAAGTTGTTGGCATTCATAGCTCTTTTCTCTATGGGCAGGAGAACATCTAACTCAAAAAGATTTCCCACCTCTGAGGTTTCAGCCTTACTCAGATACAGTTAAATAATGTATTGCTTCCCATATGAAGATACATAGAGGGTGCCCATTTATCAGAAAGGAAGGCAGGCTGGGGAGGAAAGACAGAGAGAATGAAAAGAGAGGTAAGAGGCAGAGAACAGACTTCCCCTGTCCGGCCTGTACTAAAAGCTGGCACTGTGCTTTTGTAATCCTGTTGATCAGCACAAAGCTATCAGGACTACATGATTTTTAAAAATGCAACTTGGCAGATAGTCCATATTTACTGAACTCAATGGGTAAAACCACTATTAAGAACTACATTAAAATGATTACAAGATGTTCTGGTCTAGAAGATTTTTTTTAAGCTTCCTTTTTTTATTTTTTAATTCCAAAATTGTCTTGTTAAAGATTGTGAGTCTGTCTAATCACGTGAGGCACAGAATCATCTTGCATTCCTGCCTTTTTCCAACACACAGAGGTCAGACGCTTCGTGCTGTCCTTGTCACGTGATGGGAGGAGGTGCCGTGGAGTAATTTTAAAGGATAAAGAAGGATTAAGAAGAACAGAGAAGGCATCCTGAGGCAAATGCAACATATGGAATTGGGAATTTTTCTCTGTAAAGCTTTTTGGAGTCTTTCTTGTCCCTGTTATTTGTCTCCCTTCACAGGCAGGGAAAGTCAGTTCTACCTGGGAAGAATTTCATCTGCCTCTCTGAAAAAGGGGCAGAAAGAGTGGGGTGGGGATGGTGAGGGGGGAGAGGGGATTAAAGTCTTTAACGTTTGAAGAAGAAAGTTAAAAGTGAAAACTAAATTTAATTGTCAGTTTCTTCCTCAAACATCACTGCTGCTTACAAGATAATTTGCAGTAGAGGAAGATCATGTTTTTTATAAACCTAAGTCACATCACCATCCTGGGACTCTGATGTATCCCTCTTCCACTTTTTGATCAATAAAGAAATTCATCTTACCCAGAATCCAATCATTTAAAATGAGTCACATGCATGACTCAAGATTCAACTAGCTACAGTTTTTTTCCTCAGATTAGAATGTTTCCTTCCAGATTGGCTTGTAGGAGTATTACTTTCCCACTCCCAGGTAGCTATAGATTTTTGCTACACTGTGTTTATTGTATGAATATGTGTGTGGGTATAAATAAAACATAATTGTGCATAATCGATATTAAAGGAAATATTGATTCATCAGTTCATCCAAGAAAAGGACAAATTAACTAAAACAAATACCATATTATGCAATGCATATGATTTTCGTTTTTAAAGTGAAGTAGTTTTTACTCAAATTTTACAAATTTGACTTAGTCATTTCTCTATGCTAGGAATCGTAATCTCCCTCATACGCGTGAATTATTTATCATAGATGTCAAACATTACATAAAGATTTATGGTGAAATTAATACCGTGGATCAAGTGTCAATGGCTGCTCCCCATTTGCATTTGACAGCATTTCTATCTTTCTTGGTTCCTGAAAAGTCTAACAACAGGTTTGTGTAAGTCAGAGCCTTTCTTGCTGCAGTTACTATAGGAGACATTTCCATGGGTTTTCATTGTGGGCAATATAGGCAGACTTCAATTCATGGCATCTAACTTGGTTGGGTCTTTATGTATGCTCACCAATAAATTAATCCTTGTGCAGCTACAGTAATCTGCCCTGGACCCAATCCTTCAGAGGCTCTTCAATGCTTCTGGTCAAAGGTGAAAGGCCCACACCCCTAGGTCTTTTGTTCACAGCCTTTCTCCACCTGGCCTCAAGCTACATTCCTGCTACACCTCTCCTATGCTGGTCCCACGTGTCTGTCCGCTCACTCCTCATACCTTTCCACCTTTGGGCATTGATTCAAGCTCTACTTCTCACCTGGAATATCTTCTTCATTTTGATCTACAAACCCAAACTACTCATTCTTTTTGTAAAATTTGGATTTCTTAGTTATACAAAATAATACATGATTATATAATGCTTAGAAAATATTTGAACAATATAGAAGTATATGTATAGTAAAAACTGAGAGGCTCTCTGCATTCTATCCCTTCCCTGCCCTCCTCCATCCCCCCACTGCACTCCCCTCCTCCCAATTTGCCAGATATCCTTCCAACTCTTTCTCCCTGCATTTAATATACATATACTTTTTTATTTCATTTTTAGGCAAGTGGGGTTAACTATACACTCAGTTCTGTGACTAGCTTCCTCCTGTTCAAGACCTATATTAAATTTCCTCTCTCCCCAAAGCTCCCCTCATTGCTTTAGAATTTAATGTTTCCTCCTCCATTACTGGTTGTGCCTTGAAGTTCTAACTTGTTATTCATGATACTCTATTGGCTTCAGAGCCATCTTTTTATGACATTGGGTTGTTTAACATTTTTATATGTTAGTGTCTTATCAGAGGAATGTGAAGTCTTTGAGGGCAGAAATTTATCTTTATCTTTTGTGATAGTTACAACTGTATTATGAACAAAGCAGGTATTCAAAAATGTTGTCTTGAGTTAAGTGAACTTCAGGTTCCCCATTTCCCAATCTAAGGGTTTAAAGCACCACTTAAATGGAGAGAAAAATAAAAGTGTATTGTCCTGAAGTGCTTTAGAGTTTTCATGGCCTCTCCGAAGAATCCTCCCAAGGTGTTCTACATGATGGGTGAGCGGATTCCTACATATCCACTGAGAATCTCAGCAATTTTGTGAGAAGTCATAGGCCCCAGACAACACTTTTCTTTTCTGAAGTCTCAGACCAAGGACAGCTCCACAGTTAAAGAACCCTCAGAGATGAAAACATTCTTCTTTTTTTTAAAATATATTTTATTGATTTTTTTTTTTTTTTCACAGAGAGGAAGGGAGAGGGACAGAGAGTTAGAAACATTGATGAGAGAGAAACATCAATCAGCTGCCTCCTGCACGCTCCCCACTGGGGATGTGTCCGCAACCAAGGTACATGCTCTTGACTGGAATCAAACCCAGGACACTTCAGACTGCAGGCCGACACTCTATCCACCGAGCCAAACCGGCCAGGGCGAGATGAAAACATTCTTATATAGTGAAGGAAAATTTAGGGTGCAGGGTGATGGGGAAAAGGGCTGTGAGGAAATTACAGTCTTTACTCTTCATACTTTTTAGACCTAAAATTTCAACTTTCACTGACCTACTTCTCCAGTGGAATTAATCACTGGCCTCAGCAATTTGAAAAGCCTTTCACTGTTCCTTTTAACATAAAAACTGTATAGTTGAACTGAACTTTACTTTTTTAAAAAAATGTTATTTTCTCAGATCACAGAGAAGGTGAAACAACCAATACAATAAGTCATATCAATCAAGTTACTTAATACTTCCTGCCTCAGTTTCTTTATCCTTAAAATGGGTATAACAATACTGCCTACTTTATTGGATTCTGACAAATAAATGAGATAATCAAGTAAGTTCTCAAAAAAGTTAGCTGTGATGAGGATGACGGTGTTATGGCTTTTCATGTCTATGTCAGGAGCTGAAAGTGTTTTCTACATGGGAGTTTAGTCAAAGAAGGCAGACGAAAAAGAACACTGTGAAGCTGTTATAATGCTGAACATTATGAGTGATGTTTCTTAGAAAATTCTATCTAATGCCTTCAATCTTATTACAACACATTTGCTTAGAATTTTTCCTAAACTGACTATTACTTGAAATAGATGGGTTATTAAATGGAAAATCTCTTTTCATTAGAAATTTGCTTTGAAATAGTATTAGTCATAACTGGATTTTCTATTTCTTTTGATATCTTACATATCTTCTATTAATAGTCTCAATTCTTAAGTCCAAATAACCCATTAAAAGAATCTAATTTAACATTTAATAACTAAGGATTTTATTTTATCAAAAAAGTTGCTGTTGGTCCCAAAAGAGCTAAATCCTTCAACTGAGGCCATTAATCAAAACAAACAAAATTATTTTAGTTAAGGGCTAAATACTTAGAATGCTGCAGATAACCAAAATAGTTAAAATACTTCAAATTGCTAATTTTAGGATCTCAAATAATTGTTAAGATGCTGTGGATGTACACAGAGAAAACCTGAAACAACTAACTAGTTAATCCAGACACAAAGACACTCGGCATCACCTGGTTGACAGTTTCAGGTTGAGTTTTTCAGTTATTCAGTTGTTTACTTTGCCTGGGTGATGTCTATGGAATAAATTAACTTATGCTACCTTGATAATTAATGTGTGTTCATTAATGTACAGGCCAAGGGCATAGTATTTGAGGTCAGAAAGATGAGAATTTAAATTCCAATTTGGTCATCTCTTAGGTCAGTCAGTGAACTTGAGCAAATTGTTTGACCTCTCTAAGCCTCAGTTTCCTCATCTCTAAAATGGGAGAATCATGTATTTTGTTGGCTTGTAAGGATACAATGAGGTAACATCCTATATAATAAAAGGGTAATATGCAAATTGACCCTAACAGCAGAACAACAGGGAACGATGGGTCGCTATGATGAGCACTGGCCACCAGGGGGCAGATGCTCAACACAGGAGCTGCTCCCTGACGGTCAGGGCACTCCCACAGGGGTAGCTCCGCTCAGCTAAAAGCCGGGCTGATGGCTGTGAGTGCAGTGGGAGCCTCTCCCGCCTCCTTGGCAGTGCTAAGAATGTCCAGGGTGTGAGCCTAAGCTGTCAGACATCCTCCGAGGGCTCCTGGGCTGCCTGAGGGATGTCTGACTGCCAGCTTAGGCCTGATCTCCTGGGGAGCAGGCCTAAAACATCAGGTGGACATTCCCCGAGGGGTCCTAGACTGCGAGAGGGCACAGACTGGGCTGAGGGACTCCCCCCAGGTCACGAATTTTCATGCACCAGGTCTCTAGTACATATATAAAGAGCTTAACTGACACTTAGTAGGTGGATGTTGGATTATTTCTTTTGTCTTTTTTTGAACCACTTCAATATTTAACCCTTGATAATAAACAATCAAATACAAACACATATCAGATGATGATAAGCACTGTGAAGAAGAGCAAAGTGGGGACCCTAAATGTCTACCAGTGTGGTAGGGGTAGCTAAAGCAAGAAAAACCAGAAGGACAGACATGGATAAGGTGGCTTAGCCTCAGTTCAGACACAGACATTGTCAAGATGCACAGGGCCAGTTGTGCTCTTTCATGATCGTGACCATCATGATCAGGCAGACACAATCTAAGTTATGGCAGCAAGTGTAGAAGAAATTGGGAATGAGGAGGTCGGGGAGCTGAGACTGGGGGACTAACGACCTGTAGGGCCAGCCACTGGGATCAGTGGCCCTCAGTCCTAAATGCAGGTTCCATTGTCCTGGAAACTCACACTTCCCGTAGATATCCAACATTGCAGCCAGGGGGTGAGGTGAGTTATAAGAGCAGCTTCTCTTGATTATTTAAAAATATATATTATTTAAAAAATAAAATGCCCTGGCCAGTGTGGCTCAGTTGGTTGGGTGTCATCCCGTGCACCTAGGGGTCACCAGTTCCATTCCAGGTCAGGCACATACCAGGGTTGCCAACTTGATTCCTGGTAGGGGGCGTGCAGGAGGCAGCCGATTGATAATTCATTCTTGCATTGGTGTTTCTCTCTCCCCCTCTAAAATTCAATAAAAATATTTTCAAAAGTAAAATAAAATAACCACATTACAGCAAGGATATAACCTAAATATGGAAAATCTAAAAATTTAGAAAAAATAAGCTACCTATGATCCCATTAGCCTGATATATTTAATATGGGCATTTGGGTTAATTTCCTCTAAGTATGCATATTTAAAGATAACAAAAATTATACTGTAAAAATTGTGGATTCTGTGCTGTTACATGTAACATTGTCTCACAAGCATTTTCCCTATTGCTAACCAGCTTTAACAGAGGATAACATATCATTAAGTAAATAAACAGTAATTTACTTAATTTAACTATTTCCTTATATTGTTAGATGTTTAGACTCTATCTTACTTGTTAATATTAAAAATGTTGTATCAGTATATATTTTCCTGCAGTTTTCTATCCATATTTTAGATTATCTTCTTAGAATTGATTTTCAGAATTTTCAAAACATTAAATGTTCCAGGACATCAACATTTTATGACTCTTCGTATTTACTGCCAAATTACTTTTCAAAGGCATTATATCAACGTACAGTCCCAGTAATGGCATGTGAGAGTAACAAACTTCATTGCATCCTTTAAAACATTTGGTTATTACATTATTAATTGTTTGTTTTTTTCTTTTATAGCTTCAGTTTCTGGGCCATGATAATAAACAAGTAAATACATAGCATGTCAGACAATGATAAGCACATCGTGAACAGCAAGTGGGGAGGGGGAAGTGGCGGGCGGGGCTGGTGCTGCTGTTTTGTATAGGATGATCAGGAAAAGCCTTTTTAAAGAAGAAGTGTTTGAGTAAGAACTGAAGGAAGTAAGGGAGTAAGTCGTGAGAATTATCTGAAAAAAAGAGGGCTTCAGGCAGAGAAAACACCAAGAAAGGCACTAAGCAGACTCCTGTTGGGCAGTCTGGAGAGAGGGTCAGGGTGGCTTTTGTCCATTAAGAGGGGAATGAGATACAAAGGAAAGAGGCAGCCAGACGTGTCAGGCTTTATCGGCCACTGTAAGGCTTTTTCTTTTATTTTGAGTAGGATGGGAAGGCACTAAAGGGTTTTAGAAAGAGGGTAGTCAGGAATTGACTTGTGTTTCAAATGATTGGTTGATGTGTTCAGAATAAGCTAATATGCCCCAAACCAAACTCAGCATCTTTCCCAGCAAACCTATATTCCCAGCATCTCCTTTCTCTGACTCATCAATGCTCAAAACCTCAGTCATCTTTTGCATCTCAAAACCAGTTGTCACAAGCCTTGTCAATTCTCCCTCCAAAATGTCCCCTCGTGTCTGCCTTTTCTATCCATTCCCATGGCCAGACCCTACCATAACAGTTTTCTAACTGATCTTCCAACCTCCGTGTTTCTGCTCACCCCATACCACTCAGTGAGGTGGCAACCATCCTAGCAAAGCGGATCATTCTTGCGTCTGCTCTTTAACTGTGCTGCCCTCCTTCTACCTGTGAGGTCCAAATTCCTCAGAATGAAATTCAAGCTCTACCACAGTCTGATTCTAATCTCGGGGTCAAAACTTATCTCCTGTTATTATTCAGAATTAACCGTGCCTTCCTGTCTAACAAGTTTCCTGAACCAGCTCTGCACTTTCTTACCATACACCTTTGCTTACATTGTCTCCCCCTTCCCTTCCCTTCCCTTCCCTTCCCTTCCCTTCCCTTCCCTTCCCTTCCCTTCCCTTCCCTTCCCTTCCCTTCCCTTCCCTTCCCTTCCCTTCCCTTCTAGCTCCACCCAGAAATCCTATCCATACTTCTGGGACCACCCCAAACATCACCTTCTTCACAAAGTCAACCCCAATTTCCATGGCTGGAATTAATCTTATTTCTTTCTGGGTTCCCATAAGTTCTATTCCACTACTCATACTTTCTGTGCCATGTTATGCCATAGTTTTGTGAATATGCTTTCTTTCCTTCTAAGTGATATGTTCCTGGAGGACCCATAGCTTATTCTATAGCACTTATTACAATGCCTTGAACATAATAGGTGCCCAATAAATCTTTGTGGAATGTAAATTCCCCAAGGCCTTGTTGCTAATTCGTGGTTGAAACACAATTAGAGTTCAGATTAGCTGAATACCAACTCCATCTACCCTTCCCAATACCATTCCATCTTCCTGACTTCTTTCTATGGCTCATTGTCATCTCATGTGAAGTGCATTTGAAACCGCTAAGGAATTTTAAGGAAGGATGACTAAACAAAAAAGCAAATGCTGAAATTTATTTTCCATGTCGCTGTTTAAACCAAAGTGAAATTAATTGAGGGAGGACTAAAATTTTGACTCTGAATTTAAAAATAAAAAACATAGCACATGCACATCTAGAAATCTTTTCCCTTCCCAGAGTTTGACTTTGGAGCTAGCTGTACTTAAACTTTTCGAGGTCAGGTTGCCATGCTGCTTGGTAGTCAGTAAATTTGTAGTCTAGGGGGAAAACTATGGAAAATAATTGTGTGTGTGTGTGTGTGTGTGTGTGTGTGTGTGTGTGATTTTGCTTAACAACTGTGAGCAACATTTCTAGCCTCCAAGAATATGAGAGGGTTTAAACGTTTGGGATGAGAACCTGTGGCAAAGCATAATTCCAATTATCCTAATTATCTCCATTTTGAAAAATATCTCAAGGAACTGGTGTTCTAAACTGGGCCTCTGCTTTGGTATTTGAAATTAAATCATACTCATGATACATGTGATATGTAAGTATATGTAAAAGGATAGTAAAATTGTTATAGTATTTAAAATATAGTAATAGCATTAATATGCACATATGAGAATTCTTGGAAATGACACTGATGCCTTAGGAAAAAGGAGATGTGATTGACTTAAAACATGTATTTTAAAGAATGCTTTGAGGTAGCAAGGGAAGAAAGGAAATGGAAAGACTCTTTCTCTCCTATCCAGTTTTGCCTTCTCTCCATTACAATTCAGATGAAGGCGGCATTGCTATGAAGAAGGTCCCATTGAGGTTTTCACAAATTCAAATGAAATGGGATGAAATTAAAGCCTTACATTTTGTTGTTAATCCTTACCTGAGGTTATTTTTTCCATTGATTTTTCAGAGAGAGTGGAAGGGGGAGAGAGAGAGAGAAAAAAAAAAGAGAGAAACATCGATGTGAGAAAGACACATTGATTGGTTGTATTCTGCACCAGGGCCAGGGATTGAACCTGCAACCAAGGTACCAGCCCTTGACTGGGAATCGAATCTGAGACCATTCAGTGTGTGAGCCAATGCTCTGACCACTGAACCATGCCAGCCAGGGCAAAGCCTTACATTTTACATGAAAAAAAGGACAAAACTGAAGCACTAATTCATCTCACTCTACTCTGTCTTACTCTGAGTGTTACAGCAGCGACTGACCTGTGAATCTGACATGAATTGCAATACAGGATCATAGAAATGAAAGCAACCTTTGAAGTAGTTTCATCAAACTCTATCCTTGGCAAGTAAGCCTCAAAGCATTACAAAGGATTCGTATTTAAGAAACTTTCCCACAGGCAATTTCCCCCAACTACAACCTAAATTCTACCTTACAGAACATGACACTTTTTCTTGTTCTCTACAATGAAGATATGAAAATAGCTTTTAGCCATAGCTAATGATCATAACTATTACCCTATCACATGGGTTGTATTTCTGAGCTATGGGAAGACAGCATAGAGTAACGGGAAAGAATTTGGGTTTGGAGCAGACAGATTTGTTCTTAAGCCACAGCTGTATGATCACAGGCAATTTACTTAAGCTCTCTAAGCCTCAGTTTCCTCACCTGTAATGTGAGAATGATAATACCGTCAAATGATAATACTGATCAAATTACTGTGAAGAATAGTCTAGAACAAGTGCTGTCCAATAGAAATACATAATGCAAGCTGTAAATGTGAGTCACATATGTAATTCAAAATTTTCTAGTAACCCCACTAAAGGTAAAAAGAAACAGAGGAAATTAATCTTAGTAATATATTTTATGTAACTCAACATAACCAAAATATCATTGCAACATGTAAAAATGTTAGTGAGATAAGTCTGCATTCTCTTTTTTGCACTAAGTCTTTGATATCCAATGTGTATTTTACATACATGATTTATCTCACGGCACACTAACCACACTGCAAGCCCAATGCCAGTGGCTACCGCATTGGTGAGTGCAGGTCTAGATAAAGGCCTTTACCCATTGTACAAGGCGTGCAGAGAATCCTGAAAAGCTAGGTATTCCATTGTTATCATTAATATTCTTCTTAGAGAACTGCGCAATCTTCTCAAAGCCTCCACTTCTCCAACTGGCCCTGCCTATGGTGCTCTCAGGAGTACCTGGAGAAACTGGGTTGCTCAAGCCTGCGCCCTCCACTTCCTTCAGGGGCAACTTCTCCTGGTCACTCTCCATGTATCCTCTTCAGGGGGCGACAAAAAGTGGGATCTGCATGGAGAAGATATCCCCGGAGTACCAATGACCCATTAAACCCCAAGAAGCAGGCACCACCACTAATCTGCCACCTTCTCCTACAAAGAGAATGGGAGAGGTTATTTGCTCCAGCAACTGCTTGCTCCTATGTCTTTCCCCTTACAAGCAGCAGGACGCTATGCAATACATTGTGCTCAAAAATTGATTTGATAAGTTAAACATAGTTACCAATGACCCAGCAATTCCACTAAGTGTACTCAAGAGAATTGTAAAACATATGTCCACACGAAAACCTGTACACAAATGTATAGAACAGCATTACCCATAATAGCCAAGAAACAGAAACAATCCAAATGTCCATCAACTGGCGAATGGATAAACAAATGTGGTATATCCACTCAGTCACATAAAGGGGTGGAGCTGGCACAGAGTACAACTGTGGATAAACCCGGGAAACGTTATGCTAAGTAAAAGAAGCCAGTCACCAAAGGCCACATGTTGCATGATGCCATTTGTATACTTCAAACAGTGAGCAAGTGTCTACAGTGAGCAAACCCATAGGGACAGGAAGTAGATTGGTGTTTCCGGGGTCTGGGTGGAGGAGAGAGTTGAGAATAATTGCTAACAAGAACGGAGTTTCGTTCTGGGGTGATGGAAATGTTCTGGGATTAGAGCATGGCAATGAGTCTACAATACTGGACATACACCCCAAAAGCACTGAGTTGTTTCTTAAGAAGTTGATTTGTTGTTCCAGGAAAGCATAGTCAGATACACAAGTACTGCCAGAGCCCCCAGAATAGGGATTATTTGTAAGACTTTAAAAATAGATCACCCATGCCCGAAGTGTTATTTGATAGGATATCATCTTTAACTAAAGTATGCATAAGTCAAGTCTTTCCTTCCCTTAAACTAAGGTTGTTTTACACTTTAACAGTAAACATATTAACTACTAGAAGGCACAAATCTCAAGGACACACATGCATATGGATGTATCCATAAACATTAATTCATGTAAATGTGCCAGAATTTCCTGAAAGAACCTCTCACTCCTCGTGTCTCCCAACGTACCCGTCTCACCCTCAGGGTAGCCCCGCTCCTCTCCAGGGCCACCTGTGTTCTGTGTGGCAGTGGAGTGCGGCGTTAAGTAGTGAGGCCTGCGCTCAATCGGGGCCTCACTACTTGTTTTGTTACTGTAAACAACTTTCTAACTCTTCTGGGCCTCAGTTTCCCTTTATAACAGGGATGATAAGAGTGCCTGGGCGTATTGCAAGGATTAAGTTAACATATATGAAGTGCTCAGAGAATGCTTGGCCTGTAATAGATACTTCATAAGTGTTTTCTACATAAAAACAAAGCAGTCATTGAAATGCTGTCTCCGCAGCCTGCCAACCTTGCTTGAACATGCTTTCCTTCTTCCTGGCACATCCTTTCTCCATGTCAGCTCCTCTCCTCTCTTCCTTCAGCACTTTGTTCCACTGCCACCTCAGCAACCCGGCTTATTCTACCCCACACCTTTGTTGCTCATTTCTGTTTGTAGCATGTAACACCTAGATCAGTGGTTCCCAATGTGGGGCACATGCCCCACTGGGGGCAATTTGATTTTGAAGGGGGGCAATTTGAGAATGAGTCATTAACAGTGAATTTTTTGCATTTCTTATGGTTCTAGGGGCCTCATATATAGTATATAAATGTATATTGTGACATATTTATGCATTTCAGTTCTCTATTATATGTTTTAAAACTTTATTTGCTATTTTTTTCATATCACTTTATATTATTATTTTTTAACAACTTCTGGATTATTTCTTCCTCGGTACTTCAATTGTCCTTTCGTTCTTTGATTTTTCTCTTTCATGGATGCCATGTTCTTTGGGAGCTTGTTTAGACCGAGTCAGTGGCCTTTTATGTATCCTCCACGTGAATAGGAGTTCACTTTTTTGAATAATAAGAATTGTATGTCACGGAGGGGGGGGGCAATCAGGATTTTAGAGATGCTTAGGTGGGGCATGGCCAAAAAAAGGTTGGGAACCACTGACCTAGATGATCATGTGCTTATGTATCTTGTTTGGGACCCATCAGCTCCAACCAGAAGGTAGGGCTCTTCCCTGTCTGTCTGCTACTCAACCCTAAGCGCCTGGGACGTGGCTGTCACAGAGAAGACAGCCCACTGTGGTTTCTGAATGAACAGACAATGGCAACTTCTGGGACCCAGTGGCACTGGGGGTCAGGATGGGAGTGAGGTGGACCTTTCACGAACTACCCTTCAGCACCATTTTCTATTTTACCACACACTTTTCTATTCTAGTTTTAAGTTCTTTGCACAGCAAGGTAAAGTGAGAAATGACATAATGGAAATAGAAGTGGACGTGAACCTGAGAGAGAAGCGGGGCGCATAAAACAGGAAGACTTCAGGTACTCGTGACCAGAGAAGGGTTCTTGGAGAAAGGCCACCTTTAGACATTACTGCTGAGAAAAAGTGGAATGACTCCTCGGAAACGGCACACAGCCCTGGGCTTGAAGCACAACGTGTACACAGGTCAGCAAGGAGTCTTCAGAAGACTCCTTTCGTGTTGTGCAATTTGTGTCCTGTGCCTTTGGGCACAATGAGAAATTTTTCCATGGCAAAAAGCCTATTTCCAGGCACAGTAAACAGAAGTGTTTGCGCAGGGCTGTTTGCCCACTTCCACCACTGCAGCGTGGACAGGCAGATGGCCTCGGGGCCTGGGAGTCCTTGGGCAGACACAGATGATCTGTGTCCGCAGCCTCCTGGACACAGCAGCCTTCCTCATTCCCTAACGGACCCTCTGGAAACCTGATAAAGATGACAGTACCCCATAGAAGAGCACTGGACTTCAAATGGATTGTTCTATAAACTTATCCCAATTAGTTTGGAGTAAAACTCTGCTCTAAGTTGTCTTTGGGGCCCCCTACCTCTCTTTCCAGTATCTCCCTTTCCTTCCTCATGCTTTGTTACCTCTCTGCTCTCTCCTGTTAGAATAGCTGATGCGTCACTGGCCCCTGGGATAATGTGTTACCCCTTCTACAAGTTTTTGCCTTTAAAAAGTGGCTAATAGGAAAGAATTGATGATGGTGTTGATAATGATAATATAGATGTTGATGACCATCACAGCTGAGGATAGCAGTTACTGTTTACTGAATTTTCTGTCAGGTGTTCTACTAAACATGGATGCAATTTATCTTATTCGATCTGTGAATAATCGAATGAGATAGATATTAATCATACCCATGTTATAGATGAGGAATGAAAAGTCACATAGCAAATGGCTGGTGAGGGGTTTTGAAGAACTGTCTCTAAAATTTTTTGCTCTAAGAAATAGTATCAAATTATTTAAATAAATAAATTTATAAGGTGGAAACTTTTTTTTAACTTCTTAAACTGTTACATTTATTTCCAAAAAAATAAAGAAAAAAAATGTATTCTTCTCTAAAGACATGTTTTTCTTCAAATCTGTACTTACCTTTTCCTTCTACTAGGTTGTAAGTTTCCTTGAGTGCAAGTTATTTTGTCATAAGGTGGAAAATGATCTTGTAGAGAGAGATCTGGGGAGAGTCAGTCATAGCAACCCTCAGTAGCAACGATATTGACCATTGAGGCTTGAAACTTCAAAACAAACCACAGTGTCTAATGACTGTCTAGGTTCAATCCTGACCGACATGCATGAGATTACCTGGGGCAAGTCACATGACCTCTACTGCTTGAGATTATTGTTAAATGTAATGAGATAATGCCAAGAAAGTGCTTGCAATGGTGTGTGTGGCATTCAGATGCTGTACATTTTGGTTGCTAGAAATCCCTATTATCAGAACAATTTATTTCTAGCTTCTAAATATCAGAAGTGCTCTTTCACCAGATTTTATAATGTAGCTGTTGATCCATTTTCTATAGGTTTTCATTGAAAAGGTAACATAACAATAAAATTTCCAAGGGAAACACCCTAAATCCAATTTCCTTAACAACTTTTATTTTTATTTTTAAGTTTTGTTAATAACTCTGAGAAGTTACACGAAGAGGACAGTGTATTGGGTCATTGGGATTTTTATCTCACTCATCACAAATCAGCTGTAAGGCCTCAGGGAAGTCACAGTTTGCCTTAGTTTCCCAGAGGATAAAGTGAAGAGGAAGGAGCAGCTGATCTCTAAGAACTCTCTAGTTTAAGTTCTCGCTAGTTTTAACAGCCCATGATTTCTATCTATAATCTACTTTCTTTTTGGCTTTCATGATATTTAGATACATATAAAGAAATGTTTGCAAAATTAGTTACCATTTATGTCCAGGAAATAAAGTTTCATATAATGAGTTCTGCAACTGCAAGGTTATAATGAAAACCCCCAGGAGTTTCCAAAGTAGCTACCAAATTACTGGAAAGCTATACAAGTGAATGTCTTAATACATTCATGATATATATGTTTGCAACTGAAGTATTGGCAATTCCATTAATTATAAGTAATGCATTTAGTTTGAGAGGCCATTCTAATCTTTGTTGATATGCTGTTATTTATTCAGAACGTAAACACAAAAATGTTCTTTCAATGTAGTTTTACCATGTGGTATTCTCCATTTTTAAAGTTTCTCTGCAAGAATTTCAGGAGGGGAAAACACAGAAAAGGAGAAAAAGAAGGGACTTTACCTGACGTGGTTCATGTTGGCAGAAACATGTCAAGGTAAATGTCCAAAATGTCCGTAATGAGATGGGATGAAGCAGTCACTCTCCTACACTGCCGCTTGTTGTGTAACCTATCATTACCTTTCTAGAGGCGACTGGACGATACTAATCAAGAGCTTAAACATGTTCCTACCTCTGACCAGGTAATCCCACTTATAGGAATGTGTACTAAAAAAAATACTAAGTGCACAAATGCTTTGTTGCAGTATTACATATAACTGTAAAAATTTGGAAATAATCTAAGTACCCAGAAATAGAAGAATGGCCAAGCAACTGATGTTGCACAGAATATATTAAATATGTATATATATGAATATATACACATTTATGATATATGTGTATATGTGTGTGGCATCTTTCCTGACTCAGATCATTGCATAGGGTGCTTATTGCTACTGTTTCTAGGTCTTTTTAGTGAACAGAAGGGATAGGAAATATATCTATACATACACACAGGCATCATCAGTTTATGTCACTAGCTTCTAATTCAAATGCAGAACATCAGGGTTTTTAACCTCTCTCTTTTTCATCTATATTTTCTTCCTCCCATGCTGAGGACCCCAATTCTCCAGGACACGGAGCATGATAGATTTAGAATATCCCATAATTAATATTTGCTTCTCCCATATTCCCCAGAATAGCAATAGCAACACTACCACCAACAATATGATGACCAAAAACTGCTAATAAGTGTTTTGCAGTTCTTTTTGTTTTTAGGGTATATCCCACTACATGTGGGAAGATCTTAAAATGATTTAAAATAATTCTCTGTATGCCACCACGTGAATACACAATTAGGCTTTTAAAAAATATTAGAAATTTCATTTTAAAATTAGTATTTTAATAATTATATAATATATTTATATGATTCCAAAGTCAGATCTATAAAACAAGGTAAATTCAAAGAAGTCTAATTTCTATCACTAACCCTTCTACTTCTTTTCTTTCTACCTCTTATAGGTAACTATTATTTTGTGATGTATATCCTTCCATTATTTGTTTTTGTTTTTTTTAAAATTTCTCCTTTTTATTAAAATTATATTTTTTAAATATCCTCTTAGGCTTATTTGCATATACAGAGGGATCATGGGAAGCCTTCAGTAACTTTCTTAGAAGACTTATTTAAATTGGTTACAAAGACATTGGCTTATTTAAAGGGGGTTGGCCTTGGGTATTTCAAGATGGTGGCCCCCATGGGCAAGCCATGCTGCCAACATGGTGGCTGTCTAATCCGTTCTTTTAAAATACAATCAAAATCACATTGCAGACAAACAAAACTCTAGCTGTTTCTGGTCTTTATTAGAATTGTTTATAAAATTATTAAATTTTCATTTAGCTGAAAACCTTGATTATAATTTAACAAGCTAATTTATTTAATTAAAGTAGGTATCTTCATTTTATTTTATTTATTTATTTTTCTGGTCCTGAGTATTTTATTTATGTATTTATTTTTTTAAAATTAATCTTTATTGTTCAGATTATTACAGGTGTTCCTCTTTTTTTCCCCCCATAGCTCCCCTCCACCTGATTCCCCACCCCACCCCATGCCCTTACCCCCCACCACTGTCTTCATCCATAGGAGTAAGATTTTTGTCCAATCTCTTCCCGCACCCCTCACACCTACCTGCTTCCCCTGAGAGTCGTCAGTCCACTCTCTTTCTTTGTCCCTGATTCTATTATATTCACCAGTCCATTCTGTTCTTCAGATTTTTATTCACTTGATTTTTAGACTCACTTGTTGGTAGGTATGTATTTGATGTCATTTTGTGGTTCATAATTTTTATCTTTACCTTTTTCTTCTTCTTCCTCTTCTTAAAGAATACCCTTCAGCATTTCATGTAATCCTGGTTTGGTGGCGATGAACTCCTTTAGCTTTTTCTTGTCTGTGAAGCTCTTTATCTGACCGTCAACTCTGAATGATAAGAGTAATCTTGGTTGTAGGTTCTTGCTGTTCATCACTTTGAATATTTCTTGCCACTCCCTTCTGGCCTGCATAGTTTCTGCTGAGAAATCAGCTGACAGTCTTATGGGTACTCCCTTGTAGGTAACTAACCGTTTTTCTCTTGCTGCTTTCAAGATTCTCTCTTTGTCTTTTGCCCTTGGCATTTTAATTATGATGTGTCTTGGTGTGGTCCTCTTTGGATTCCTCTTGTATGGGGTTCTGTGCACTTCCTGGACTTGTAAGTCTATTTCTTTCACCAGGTAGGGAAAGTTTTCTGTCATTATTTCTTCTAATAGGTTTACAGTATTTTGCTCTCTCTCTTCTTCTGGCACCCCAAAAACTCGGATGTTGGTACGCTTGAAGTTGTCCCAGAGGCTCCTTACACTATCTTCACATTTTTGGATTCTTTTTTCTTTTTGTTTTTCTGGTTGGGTGTTTTTTCTTTCCTCATATTTCAGATCTTTGGTTTGATTCTTGGGGTATGTTGATCTACAGTTGAGTTTCTGTATATTCTTTATTTTAGACAGTGTATGCTTCATTTCTGACTGGTCCTTTTCCATTTTTTTGGCATTCTCATTAAAGTCCTTGAAGGTCTCACTAAGGTCCTCAGAAGTGTCATCAAGTTTCTCGGCGGTTTTTAGAAGGTTCTTGAGTAACCTTATAAATGTGGTTCTGAACTCTATGTCGTCCAGTAGTTTGCTTTCCTCCGTTTCTTTCATTCGTGACATGTTTCTTTGTTTACGCATTTTGGCTCCTTCCCTGTGTTGATGGAGTGGCTTTGTGTGGTAGGTGACCTATAGGGGGCAGTAGCTCAGCCTCCCCAATCACCCGATGTGGACGCTCTTGGTACACCCCTTTGTGAGCTGAGTGCAAAGTCTTGGTGTAGTTAAGCCTTAATTGCTGTTGGTACGCTGGGAGGAATTGACCTCCAGGCCAATTGGCTGTGAGGACTCACTGTGTCTACAAGAACTGCTGTGCTGGAGACACGCTTATGGTGCAGGACTTGTTTCAGTGGGGCTTTGGTGCTCGCTGAGTCTGCCTCTTGAATGTGTCACTTATGGATGTGAGGAGTTGAAATCTGGTTTCTCACACTGACCACTAGGTACACTGGCTTCTGGATCTCCAACGGGGTGCAGGTCAGCTATTGTCTGAGTCCACCCAGCAGGAGCTACAGCAAGAGCTACAGTTTTCTCCTCTTTGCTTGGGGTTTGGAGGTTTTGGAGCTGTCTGATCTGGGCTGCAAGTTTGTTAGGTTAAGCTGCGATAAGGCAGGCCTTTCTTATGCAAAAGCTGCTGCTTGGAGCTTGGGTGGGTTTGTAGGTTGTGTGGAGCGGGGTCTCAGGGCGTCACTAGGCTAGGGCATGGCAAACAGCAATGGCTGCTAGTTAGCTGGCTCTGTGTCTCAGACTGCTTCCCATACCCCAGCGCAGTAAACAATTATTCTTGTGCGCAGCTCTGCAAGCAGGCCCCCCTCACTTTCCGACCCGGTGGCAGACAATCCAGCTTCTCCCCGTAGGAGTTTGGGTCCCCTGTGTCTCCCCAGAAACTGTATTTCAGAGTAATCGGGGGCTTGTCTCCCCTTTGGGTTGAAAAAAGCAACGCCTGCCACCAGCCTAGATCCCGCGCCTCCGTACCTCAGCTTTTCAGCGCTCGTGCACGTCTCAATGCTCTTTTCTCTTTCCTTCTAGTTGTAGAACTTCCACTCAGCCAGCTTTCCCGTGGTTCTGGGTGATAGACGTTTTGTCCTTTAGTTGTGGTTTTGAAATTGTTGTGCGAGGCAGCAGTTTAGGTGTTTACCTATGCCACCATCTTCTGGTCCTCAGTATCTTCATTTTAAAAGCAAAGCAAATTTAGTTGCCCTGCCTCTAGCTTAATTAAGAATGCAGGTGACTACCATGTCAGGCAGTAAATGGTAGCTTCTAATCTGTTCTTAAATTTTACTTGGATTCAATTACTTTTAAAAACATTGGCTTCTCATGTAACTTAATTTATATGAGACCTTGATTATATTATAAAAGCTAATTTATAAAGTAACTTAAGTAGGTATCTTTAATTATACTTATAGGTCTGATACTTATTGGTCTGATCCAAAAGCATAAACACTGTGCCACCCCCAGCCCATTCAAAATGCAGGCTGCTTGGGGCTTTTGTCTTTCTTGAAATACTACTGCTGTTGAAAAATTTGGTTATATTTAAGACATATATTGATTTTGCCCTTCTTAGAGGCGAAAACCTTCATAACATTTAATATATATATGTAAAATATATTAATTTTTATTTGATAAAGCTTTCCATGTGATTTCAAGTATATTAGATCAGTTAAATTTAAAAATATTTCTTTTAAGAGAGAACAGACTCTTGAAAAAACATTTCAGAGCCCATGAAATGTCCAAAAGTTACTCTCAAAACCTTGAAATATACTTGGAAAGATCAAATATATATAAAGATTATGAGAGGTTTGAGACACAGGAGACAAAATACAGAGTGTCCAGGCGATTAGAAAGGGGAGGAGGGTTTAATCTTGTGCTCCCTGGCGAAATTTGCTGGTCCGAGGGTGGGCCAGGGAAATTCGTGCCAAAAAGGGGGCATAGGTACTTCTTTTACACAACTGTTTAGTGAGGGGAGGGCGGAGGGCATGAGAAGTGTGGAATTCGCCTTGGGCCAGGGGTCTAAGAAGGCGCCAGTTATCTCTGTCACCATCTACCTTGCAGATGCATGCATAGGCTCTGGACTTCCCCCCTGCCTCGACCTAACATCCCGGCTTTTTGGTGATAGGCGGTGCTGAAATCGTCCTGGCTACTTCCTGCTGACCAAGGGCAAAGTGGGTGGGGGATGTTAAAGGCCAGGGTCAGGCAGGCAGAGGCAGGTCGGAGGGCAGCCAAGTGTAGGGGTGGAGCAGGAGCTGGTTTACAGTCACCCGTGACATTTCCCCGATCCGACTGGGGAGCGGATGAATTTGAGGAGGCAGGGAGCCCCAACATGACAGGAAGGTGGCCCTGCAGTTGGATGAAGGGAGCAACCAGGCAAGCTCCGATTCTCCTCACAAGGTTAGTTGAGGAACTACTGTGACCACGAAGCAAGGGCCGGGGTCAGAGGAGTTGATGCAGTTGCTTAAGGTGCCGTTGCACCAAAAGAAGGTACCCAGGCTGGCCTTGGTGGGACTGGCTGCAGTTTTCGGGTACAGTTCCAGGTGACCCGTTTCATAGTTATCAGGTTGCTGGTCTGGTAGCATATCCGCGGGGGCAAGGTGGGTTCTGGAGTCGGGTTCCCAGAAGGGAATGCCAGCCAGGGGAGGCTGACATTCACCGTGTCCTTGGGTTCCTGGAGGAGTCATGATTGAGACAGCAGCCAGCAAAGATCTTTGGAGAGAGACACATAGAAAGCAGTGCAAGACTTTGGGCAGGGTGCGGGTCTCGTTAAGGAAGAGTGTGTTGGATAAGTTGGAGCCAAGAAGACAGGACTTCTACCGGGGGGAATCAGGCAGCTTCCCTTTAAGGGAATGTTCAGCCTGTAGGATGCTGTTGGAGACCTGGATTTGGGCCTCCTGGCCCATGTCATATTCCCGGGAGATGTAGATGGTTCCTGAAGGGGTCAAACTCCAACCACTCCCATACACTTTTCCCATAACGCCTGCAACCCATCGCTGGTCCCAGGGGTCCCGGACCCTGATGTTGAAGGTCCCCTCCTTCTAGAAAAAGGGGCCAGACCTGACCTCATTGTAGGCATCATGGATGACACAGCCTGACCAGTGGCAAACTCCATAGGTGTTGACGTCTCCATTACACCTGTCTGGGTTCTGCCGGGTGACTTGTGTGCTGTCCTGGTCGTAGGTTTCATGGACCTTGAACCTCCACACATAAGCAGGTGAGGGTGGGTGTAGGTTGCCCAGGGCCAGGAGGAGGAGGAGGGGGAGGGCAGTTAAGGCGGACCTTAGTGGGGCCCAACACCTCACATTTATAGAAGTCATGCTGCTCCGGGGTCCTCTTGAGTCTGGAGAGGTGGTGCCACGATGAATCGCCAAGTAGTTTGGCCTGGGCTTGGTGAGGGTGATGGGGTCGTCAAGTCCAGGCATCTTCAGTCTTCAGCCACTCCCAGCATGGCCAGCAGCGGGTCATTACCTGGAAGGGCAGCCTCTCTATGCTGAGACGCAGAGGGCCTGTCACTTTTCCAGGGGCAGTCACTTTTCCAGTGGCTGTTTTGACCGCATGCCGGGCAGGGCTTGCGGGCACTGCTTTGCCCAGTGGTCCTCATTCCCGCACTTGAAGCATCCTCCACATGGCGCTCATCCTCTCGTTGCACCCCCACCACGCACAGTCCCCTTTGGACCATGCATGACTGCCATCGGCCTCAAGGTAGCAAGGCTTGGGTTTGCAGACTCACCTCCTGTCGAAGGTGGGCCTCCCGATCCGATTCTGCCTGCTCCTCACAGGCATTAAAAACCTTAAATGCCATATTCACTAGATCCCATACAGGAGTCTGAAGGCCATCCTCCACCTTTTTTAATTTCTTTCGAATATCTGGGGCCGACTGTGAAATGAAGTGAGTGGCTAAAACTGTTGCTCCAGCTGGGGACCCAGGGTCCAGAGGAGTATATAAGGTCAGAGCCTCAGTCAGCCTGTTAAGGAAGACCGCGGGGTTCTCATCTGGTCCCTGAGTAACTTCCCTCAGCTTGTCAAAATTAACTACCTTGTGGGAGACGGCCTGTAGGCCGGCTATCAGGCATTGGAGCATCTGGTCGCGACATTGGTGCCCATCTCGCCCTTTGGGTATCTAGTTGGTACTCCCAGCCTGGTTCCTGACGAGGAACGGCCTGGGCCCCCACCGGCATAGAGGCATCTTACTCTTTAATCTGTAGTGCGCACACTTCTGGAGCGACCCCCTCGCTTCTTGCCTCTGTACTCACTCAAACACCTACATTTGGCGCCCCTGTTCCGGGGCGCCAAATGTAGGTGTTTCTCTCTTTTCCATGTCCAGCGCGGAAAGAGAGGGGGTCCAGTTCCTGAGTAGAGGAGCAGGGGATTGAGAAATAAAAAAGGAAAGAGACCAAACAAGAAGATAGAGAAAGCTGGGAGCCGGGTGGAACCGCTGCCTCCTCTGATGGAGGGACAGAGACCCATTATTTGTGTGTATATATATATATATATATATATATATATATATATATATATGTACATATATATCTGTGTATATATATATATGTGTGTACTCCTATGTATGTGGATATAAATGTATGTAAATATATATTTATATCCATTCTTACATAAATTATAGTATCCTAGACTACTTTTCTCCCCATTGCTTTTTTACTTGCAATATATCCTAGAGATCAACCCATATAAGTATATCTCAAGATCCTTAATTCATATACAACTGCACAGAACTCCACTGTGTAGCTGTACCATACTTTGTTCAACCAGTCCTCTGTTAATAGATATGTGGTTGTTTCCAGTCTGTGGCTGATACAGTTTCTATCCTATGGTTTTGTATTATATTTATATATACTTAGGTCTTAAATATAAATAGATGTTTTACTGTGTGGAACTATATAAGATGAGCCTAGACCATCTTATCTTACCAAATATCAGGGGAGCTATCAAAGACTACTAGGGTCATGTCAAAGAATTCAGGAGCCAATTTGAAGAGGCTACCATGGGCCAATTACATAGAATTTCAGCATTAATAAGAATAATAAATAAGACCTATTCCATTAAAATGTTTCAATTAATGAGTTGAAAGGATAATTAAGAAAACAAAAGCAAAATAACAAAACACCTTTTGGCCACCTTTGGCACATGCCAGAAAATCAACTCAAGGAATAATAGAATTAATATATCACTATTTTGCAATCCTTAATAGACTAATAAACCTAGGCAACATCATAAAAGAAGATATTATTACACATTATGCACCTCCCAATGACAAAACACACTGTGAAACAGTCTTGCAAAAAAAGAGAAATCTGAGTCTGATAAAGCTAACAGATAGTTTTAAGAAACACATAAGACGGAACATGCTAAACTATATATATATATATATATATATATATATAGTTTATTTTTACACATGTAGCATATATATACACACACACATATATATACACACTATATCTATTAGAGTAGAAACCCATATGTGTCTAAAAAGATTTAACAGATATATTAACAGATATATCTACCAATTGGTGTGTAACCTGTCATTACTCTGACAGGTTACTGCTTGAGATTGTAGTATATAATTATGTCATCATCTGAATTATTTCTACATTTTTTTGACAACACATATATTCCTTTTTTTTTTATGATCCTTTTCTGAACTAGAGAGTCCTTAACAGATTCCAGGGTGGCCTGAGATTTCACATTTCTTTTTTTAAATTTAAAAATGATTTTTATTCCCATTCCCTTACCCTCTCCCCTTTGGCAACCATCAGCTTATTTTCTATATCTTTGGGTCTGTTTCTATTTTGTTTTGTTTATTCATTTACTTTGGGTTTTTCTAGATCCCACATTTAAGTGGAACCATATTCTCTTTTTAAACATTTTTTTAAAAATACATATTTTTATTGAATTCATAGAGGAGTGGAGAGGGAGAGAGAGACAGAAACATCAATGATGAGAGAGAACATTGATTGACTGTCTTCTACCCCACACTGGAGATCGAGCCCACAACCAGGGCATGTGCCTGACTCGTAATCGAACAGTGACCTTCAGGTTCATAGGTTGATGCTCAACCACTGAGGCATGCCAGCTGGGCTGGAATCATATTCTCTATAATCAGGAAAAATTATTTAAAAAGAAAAATCTTTTAGCTGTTTAACAATGCCATTTTCACAATTCAACTAGAATTCACTTCTGACACAGTGAACAAAATTACTTTGTATGCTTTAAATATAATTGGGCAAGGCCAATTATTTAATATTTAATTATATTTAGTTTTGCTTATGATACTAATTCACGAAACTGCAACTCTAAAGCAAAGTTTGAGGCTTGGGAATGCTGTCTTTCAGTGTAATAGAATAATCTTAAAATTATAGCTTAGGAGTAAACAGTTAATGTTTTTCTCCTCCTTACATAACACAAAAACAACTGATCCAGTTTGGCACAAACTTTCTCCTCCAAAGTCACCTTTGTGCTAAAATTCAGCACCTCAGGTTTCAGTAAAATAACTTGTAGAAGAGAAGGTTTCTTAACACAATTTTCTTGTAATTTTACTACAGTGTTAGTTCCTGGCAACTTGGGAGAGTCCTTTTTTCATACTTAACTGGGTCAGGTGAATGCTTCTGTCTCCTACTTTCTAATATGCAGAGAGAACAAGGAGTTTAAATAACTCCCTTTGTTTCGCTGAAATAAATGCAAGGCCATGACAGTAGATGCAATTAAAGAAAAAGATAGTTAATGGGCATTTTTAGCATATTAATAGTTAATACTGGTACTGCAGGGTTTGTCACTCAATTATGAGAAAATTAGCCCTTTAAGGTCAGTAAAAATTTAAAACTAAGTTATAAAAACATGTCCCCCCCTTCCCCAAATGATTTTTAGAGAGAGTGGAAGAGATGGGGGGGGGGGGGGGGAGAGAGACAGAGAAACATGAATGTGAGGGAGACACATTGATTGGTTGCCTCCTGAACACACCTGATGGGGCCAAGGAATCGAACCAACAACCCTCTGGTGTACAGGCTGATGCTCTAACCATTGAGCACCACCAGCCAGGCAAAAACAAATATGTTTTATAATTACATATAGTATATAATTATGTCAGCATTGGAATTATCTTTAATCAGATAACCATCCCTTCTTCATTTTTTTTTAAATAAAGACATTTATCCAATTTTCCTTCTGTGTTCACATGCAATTTTCTCCTAAAGAAACCGTAGTCAGCTGTTATGAACTATATTAACAGATTATCATAAAGTAACATTTTGTTCTGAATGTAGACTTTAAAACAAAGTTACTGATAAATGTAATTATTCGTTTGGAAGTGACTTTTTTTAATTTAAAAAATGGCTGAAGGCAGATAATGATTTGGGTCCATTTGTCCATTTGAGATTCCATGGGTTGTTATCTGCTTCTGGTAAATTCAATCCCCACTTGCAATGATATGCCAGGCTTTTGCTAAGTATTTTCATCTACAGTCTCAATTATTGATTACAAACAATAATCCTGAGAAATAGTTATTTTGGAGAGAGGTTAAGGTGCTTGTTTAAAGTCACACAATAGTTGATTGCAAATCTTGTGTCCCCATTTTTGTTTATGAGCATTGATGATTGAGAGCATTTGTAGCAGTCCTTGGTGCCTAACAAGCTTTGCACCAGAAAGTATGTGAAGTCAGTTCAAAGGCAGATAGTCATCGGTCTAATTGTAAAGTCAGGGCCCTCTGCCTCCTCAGCACACTGGATGTACTGGAGTGCAGTGTCCTTCCTACTGCAGCCACCATGGCACCAGCTGGGAGGGGAGCTAGCTTTCTGCCCTGATCTCTTAACGAAGTTTAGAAGGTTCCGACATCTTTAAGCCTGGGAATAAACAGTGTTTCGATTTGGTGACCCGCAAACAAAAAGCCAACCTGAGAAAGTTGATTCTTGACATATTTCCATCAAGGGTCACTTGTTTCATCCCGACGGACTCAAAGCTAAGAATTAAAAACCCCAACTTTAGTAAATTATATGTTTGAAATACGGAGAGTTCTAATTAGACGTACATCCCAAATGCCAGTGGAGCCTCCTCTATTCATTTACTCACAACTTCATGAAAAACTGTTTGTTTGGGATGTGGTTTCTAAAAAGCAATTTACCTTCAGGCTGAATTAAAGACTGGAACATGTGAGAAAAGAGTTTTCCAGCTTTTGTTGACTCAGTGATGGAAAGGAAAAATATGTTTATAAGAATTTGGCTGCTTGGTAACTCAAAAATAATTGATCTAAGAAACTTGAAACTTCACATGTTAAATGCTAAGTCAAGCTATAAATTCCAAACATATTTCTCCAGTGCATACCCTTGTTCTAGCTTCTAATACTACAGAGTCATTCTGATGGGCATCCACTAGGCATCAAATCATTAACTATTCCTATAAAGTTGTGCTAGAAGTGACTACTGGAATATTTTATTTGTGGAGACGTAAATGCAGTTACACAATACTTTGGAAGTAGACTTGAACTAGAGGATCTCAAAAATAAATAGGAACAACAAAAATAAAACATGACTAACACTCCTGCCACCTTCAAAACAAATGTTTCCAAGGACCTGAAGCCAAGAAAACAGAAATCCATAAACACAAAGGCCAGGATAATCAACCAGGTCTCTATACATGGACAAAACTCTAAAAACCAAACAAAACCAAAACCCCACGTGCTGTGAAGGAAAGAAGGTCAAAGCACATTGACCTTTTCTGCCTCTCCACCTACCACAGAAATCCCAGCTTGCAGTTGATTTTTAAATGGCCAAATCTCCAATCTTTAGTCTCGAAAAAGCAGTGGGTTTCATTCGCATAGGTCATGTCCACATTAGCTGAAGTTGTAACTGCTGAGGGAAGGGTAATCTCATTCATTCATTTTAATACCAATTCTTTCTGAGATCGGCCACAGAGCCAACACAACTTAATTATTATAAGACTAGAGGCCTGATGCATGAAATTCATGCACTGGTAGGGTCCCTAGTGGCTGCCAGCTGCCAGCCGGGCCTCCCTCCCTTCTCCCAGCAGCCCGCCCCCTGGTCGAACTCCAGGAAGAACTCCTGGTCGAGGGGACAATTTGCATACTACGCTTTTATTATATAGGATACAGTAATATTAGATTGAGCTATTTTTCAATCCAAGAATTTTTATTATGGAGAAAAAGTTGGTACAATTTAAGCAATTATGTGCCTCATTTCTCCTTTTCTGTACCTCTGTTCTTGCTTATATATAAGGTATTGAATTTAACTTGTTTCATTCTTAATGTTTTACATCTTGTTTTCTTCTTTTAGAAAAATTTAAACTAGATTTTAAAAGGCCTCAAGGCAAGTGTTGTTGGCTTGTTCCCATGAGTAACAAATCATAGTCGCTTGAGCCCAGACTACTGATCTGGAGAACAACAGGCCACGTTCTGGCTGCCCCGAGAAACCCTGCATACACAACTGATGTGTAATCCTGATTTTACCCCTGCCCCTCCCAAGCGCTTCCAGGGATGCCCAACCTATGCATACTCTCCTTGTATCCACGCACACCCCATTTCTTTTCATCTGGATGCAATATTGCTAAAGAGCAAGGTCACTGGAAAGGAAGCTGAACTTGGAGTCAGAATCTAAGTGTGAGTTCCACCTCTTCAGGGCACAAGTTTAAGGCAATTTAATGCCGTGGATAAATGTGTGCCTGTTAAAGCCACTTTCTAGCTATGGGACTCTAGGCAAGTTATTTAAATCTCGTGCCTCCATTTTCTGATTTGTAAAATGGTGATGATATCAATAACAACCTCATAGAATTGTTGTGAAGATTACATGTCTTAACAGGGCTTAGCACAGAGTGTCGGGTATCCTAAGCACTCAATAAATGCCAGCAATTATTACTACTAGCTGCATGACCTTGGGGAATTCACCTAACCTCTTCTGTACAAAAAGGGGTCACAAATTTCCATGGTCATAAACTCATGCAACACATGTGGCAGTCATTTAAAAAACATAATCAAGTATTAGACAACCCTCTCAACCAATTAGAATTAGTTCCTTTCTGCTCTATGCTTCTATAATACTTAAAACACAAACATACAGATCCCTCTCTCTTTCTCTCTCTGTTTCTCTCCCTCTCTCTCTCTCTCTCTCTCTCTCTCTCTCTCTCTCTCTCTCTCTCACACACACACACACACACACACCCGCTATAGCACTCATCACATTGCATCATAAGCATTTGCTTACTTGTCAATCTCCACCACTAACACAGCATCCTCTGATTCACCTCTGCACCCTCAGCACATTGCACATACCTGATACAGGACAGGTACTCAATAAATATTTGTTTAAATAAATGTTGTCCAAACGACTGAGCAGGAATCCTCATGGCTTTTGCCAAGAATGATGGATTGTCACTTTCTGCCAAGTATCCTCAGTAGACCACCCCAAAAGGTGCTTGTTTTTCCTCAGCCACAATAGATTGAGATTCTGTCATTTCGAATGCAGCTTGTGTGGTTGCATCCACTCATTCTTTCTACTTAATAAACAATCATTGAGCACATATTGTGTGCCAGGTCCTATGCTGGGCTCTATATAGTATACCACAAGTGGCAAATGCCCAGGCTAATTTAATTCCCACATACTGTATTGGAGAGACCTACTTACTTATGGGATAATTTCCAACTAGAGATAATAAGCTCCTTGGTTTGATTACTTCAAACAAAGCCTCAGGGTGGGAACAAATGGTGTTTTAGATGTGGGAGCCCCTTACAGAATAATAAAGGTCAGGGATCTGACTGCCTAAATTCAAATTATTGCCCTGCTTTTACAAAGTGTAAGAACTTGGACAAGTTACCTAACCTCTTTAAACCTCACTTTTCTCATAGATAAGATGGAGCTAGTAGGATTGATGTGAGCATTAAAAATAGCAACCCACATTAATTACTTTTTATAGTACCTGCCAAATAATAAGCACTCATGTGCTAGTTATTGTGATGAACACAATCCAAATACCACAGTGTTTGAACTTCCATCACAAGTGTATTCAGTGAGTGGGGCGTGAATGAATGCCCAGCTTCTGCTTGAATACCACCATGGTCAGGGAACTTACAACCTCTAGAAATTGTCCACTTGACTGCTGGGAAAATCTAATTGTTGAATATTCTAGTGGGTTATAACATACATGCTTATACCTTTCACTCATGGGTCCTCGCTCTGTCATTTGGTATTACTCAGAAGAAATCTAATCTCTCCTCTGCAGGATGGCCCTAGCTATCACCCTCCTCCTCACATACCCACACACAAACTTAGGTCTTTTAATCGTCCCTGTTATGACTCTTATTACCAAATCTCGTTATCCTTTTTTTTTTATCTTCTTGAAGAAACTTTCACTTATCAATGTCTCCTTTAAAGGCTGAAGATCAGAATTCATGAAACAGAACAAATGTGGCCTGATCACCAGTGAGCACTAGAGAACCTTTCCTACTTGAACACTATATTTCTATTAATACAACAGAATATTGATTTTTTTGTAAGTTCCATCACACTGTATTGATTCATTCTTTACTCATAATCAATAGGAGATTAAACCTTCCTACATGAGCAGTTGTAGGCCATCTCACCCTCTATCTGTACTTGTATAATTAAATTTTGGGATCTTTGAATACTTTATATTTGTCCCCATTGACTTCATAGTGAAACTAGAGGCCCAGTGCATGAAATTCATGCACGGGTAGGGTCCCTAGGCCTGGCTGGCTATTAGGGCCAGTCAGAGCCTTCTGGCTGCTGGCCAGGGCCCTCCTTCATTCTGCGCCACCCCTGGTGGTCAGCGCATGTCATAGCAAGCAACTGAACTCTGGTCTCCTGGTCGAACTCCCTAAGGGACACTTTGCATATTAGCCTTCTATATATATAGATGGATTCATTATGAGACTTTGCAGGGAAGGGGAATTGGGTTGTATCATCCAACTTGTTATTCTTTCTAGTTGTGTGTCATCTCTGGACTTGTTCATCATATCCATCAGTTATCATCTTCATCATCAGTAAAACATTAAGGGCTGCAAACCAGACTTGCACAGATCCCTGGAGATCTAGATGTGCATCAGCCCCTTCAAAATTATAAAACGACATTATTTATTTAATTGAAAAATATTTATTGACTGCCTACTATGTACCACGTGCTAAGCATATAGTGGTAAACTCACACACACACACACACACACACACACACACGCACACACACACACAAAATCCCTGCCCTCATGAAGCTTACATTTTAGTAGAAGAGATAAAGGACAAACAAATAAGCCCTAGCTGGTTTGGCTAAGTGGATAGAGAGTCAGCCTATGGACCAGAAGGTCCAGGGTTCGATTCCGGTCAAGGGCAAAATGCATGGGTTGTGGGCTTGATCCCCAGCAGGGGGCATGCAGGAGGCAGCTGATCAATGATTCTCTCTCATAATTGACTAGAGGCCCGGTGCACAAAATTCGTGTACGGGGGCCGGGGGTGTTCCTCAGCCCAGCCTGCACCCTCTCCAATCTGGGGCCCTTGAGGGATATCCCACCAGGATCTGGCCTAAACGGGCAGTTGGACATTACTCTCACAACCCAGGACTGCTAGCTCCCAACCACTTGCCTGCATCTGCCTGATTGCCCCTAACCGCTTTGGCCTGCCAGCCTGATCACCTCCTAACCACTCCCCTGCCAGCCTGATCTATGCCTAACTGCTCCCCTACCGGCCCAATTACCCTTAACTGCCCTTCCTGCCATCCTGGTCACCCCTAACTGCCCTTTCCTGCCAGTCTGATTGCCCCTAACTGCCCTCCCCTGCTGGCCAGGTCACCCCTAATTGCCCTCCTCTGCTGGCCTGGTCACCCCTAACTACCCTGGTCAACCCTAACTGTCCTCTCATGCTGGCCCAGTCACCCCTAACTGCCCTCCCTTGTCAGCCTGGTTGCCCCCAACTGCCCTCCCTGCTGGCCTGATTGCCCACAACTGCCCTCCCCTGCAGGCCTGGGTCCCCCCACAACTGCCCTCCTCTGCCAGCTTGGTCACCCGCAACTGCCCTCCTCTGCTGGATTGGTCACCCCTAACTGCCCACAACTGCCCTTCCTTGCAGGCCACCTTGTGGCAGCCATCTTGTGTCCACATGGGGGCAGCCATCTCTGACCACATTGGGGTGGCCATCTTGTGTCTTGGCGCGATGGTCAATTTGCATATTACTCTTTTATTAGATAGGATGTTTCTATCTAATTCTCCCTCTCCCCTCCTCTCTGAAGTCAATAAAAATATTAAAAAAAAATAAGAAGGTCAATACATAATGCTAAGTTGTTATTGTTTTTTTAATGAAAAACTAAAGCAAGTAAGGGGCTAGAGAAGGTTAATTGTGGGGGTGGAATGTGGGGCTGTCCATTGACAGTATGGATAGCACATAGCTGTTTTGAAGTTTGATTGCCCTGCTCATGTCCTGCAATCTTAGCATGCACCTGGCCCAGAAGGTGTCCCAGAATGGGCAGCAAGTCTTTCTGATTCCTCAAAACTCACTTTTCTATATGTGTAGTCATACTGGGGAAAAATCGAGATTAATGATGAAGAATTTAAATAGTCATGAAATAAGAAAATTCGAAAGGACATAATTCCTCAAGAGACTTCACAATATTTCTTTACATGCATAGGATATTCAAACCTTGTGAGGCCAGTGAGGCTAGGAGGGAAGCAGTCACACCTCCTGATGAAGACTCCAGAGAGAGAATTTTAGAATTATTGCTCCACAAATATAGTATATGGTTGGAAACTAAATAATAGAGGGAAAAACAGAAAAGCTAACTCTTACCTTATTCCAGTCCCCATGTTCTCAAGTATGGAGTGCATATGAATCCAATGGTTTATGGACAGTCAAGAAGATGGAGTGCTAGGGTGGCCCCAGACACGGCTCCCAGAGCCTGGATACAGACTTCTGGGAAAGAAGCCCATAAGGGACTGATTTGAAATCTACTTCTATCAGCTACTCTCTGCTCATGATTCTAACATTAATAAATTCTTCTAAATAGCTTTAATCTTCTAGTCCTTTTCATGTTAGAGAGACTTGATAAATCTTTGTTTAGAAAAATCCTAATTGCACCCTATGATTGGACATTGATTTTGTATTCTCACAATAAGACTTTTTCCAATTACGGTTGACATTCAATATTATTTTATATTAGTTTCAGGTGTACAGCATAGTGGTTAAACATTTATATAATTTACAAAGTGATCCCCCCAATAAGTCTAGTGCCCACTGGGAATCATATAGTTGTTACAATATTATTGACTACATCCCCTATGCTGTACTTTATATCCCTGGGACTATTTTGAGACTACCAATTTTTACTTCTGAATCCTTCAGCTTTTTCATTCCAGCTTACCCAACCTATCTCCCATCTGGCAACCATCAGTTTGTTCTTTGCACCTATGAGTCTGTTTCTGTTTTGTTTGTTCATTTATTTTGTTTTTTAGATTCCACATATGGTATTTGTCTTTCTCTGTCTAACTTATTTCACTTAGCATAACACTCTCTAGGTCCATGTTGTCACAAATGGTAAGATTTCATTCTTGTTTAGGGTTGAGTAATATTCCATTGTATACATGTACCACATCTTCTTTATCCAATCATCTATTGATGGGCACCTAGGTTGCTTCCATATAGTGACAGTTTTAACATTTATATTCATTCATCTTCACTGATATCTATTTTGTACCAAATGTTTTGTTGGTGCTAGGAATGCAAAGCTGAATGGGCAAAGTATGGTCCCTACTTACAGGGACCTTACAGTAGCCAGAAAAGGCAGAGCTGAGAAAGTAGTATGTTATGAAGAGAAAAGCACCCAGAACTCTAAGAGGTCACCTCGCCCAAACTTTGGGAGAATTGGAAGTGAGTGCCTTCTACACAAAGATTTACAAGGTGTGAAGGAGTCTGTCCAGGAGAGAGGGGAGGCAGGTCTCTTTCTGTGCAAGCAAGTTCCGAAGATGACAGATGCATGCAGTGCGTGCTGTGCATCTGAGCACTGAAAATTGTCCGGCACAGCTGAGGCAGAATGGTCAGACATGAGCCAGGAAGGTCCGAGGGACCAAATTATTCATAACCTTACAAGCCATGTCACAGAGGAGGAAGATTCTACTGAAACTGTGATTACTAGAATTTTTGAGGTTTAAAGGGAAGGAAGATAGGACTGCTGCTCAGATTTTTTACTTGAACAGCGGTGTGGACAATGCTATCACTGAGACAGTGAAAATAGACATACAAAACAGAGGAGATGTGGGGGAGAATGGGACAAGTTCAACCTTGGTCATGCTTGGTTCCTGCGGAATATTTTCAGGGTAGCAGTAGGCAGTTTGATCTAAAAGTCTGAGGATACAGGTTTAGGAATCACCAGTACATAACAGGCAACAATAGAATCCAAAGGGATGAAAGAGATGCCATGGGTGAATGTTGGGGAAGAGAATGGGGCCCAGGAGAGAAGCCAGAGAAACACCAAAGCTAAAGAGAAGGATCCTGAAAGAGAAAGTGAGAGGTGCAGCCAGAGGGTTAGGAGGGAAACAAGGAATGTGAAGTATCACAGAGGACAAGAGAAAGCACGTTTCAAGCAGATTGTGGTCAACAAAGACAGGTGCTGTCACGAAATCAGATAAGAAAAAGACTGAGACGTGCCATGGGTGAGCACCTGCTGGCCAGAAGCAGGGTCAGTGGAAGAAGGAGCCAGGTCATAGTGAGCTGAACAAATGGAACCAATGAATGCAGACAACTGTTTTTAAAAGTATGCCTTGAAAGTGGAAGATACAATCCCTGGGTTTTCTTCTCAACGATGAGAAAATGGGGCCACCACGAAGGCTCCCTCACTACCTTTACATTAGCTTACCTGACCATATGGCAATGCTCTTGGTAGGTGGCCTGGGTGTTGGACAGGCATCTCACAACCAGTGCTGGATGTGGCTAAAACTGTGGAGTAAACCAGGTCTGCCTTTTGTGCTCTCTTCATAGGTCTTCTTCACACGCATCCCTTCACTAGATCTCTAAGGTCCATGCAGGCTTCCTGGACCTAAGGCCTATGTGGTCCATGAATGTGCACCTGAGCAGCCCACCGATGAAATGACCTTCACAGGTAAAAGATGGTCAGAAGCAATTGTTGCGTTGTATTATTGCTCACCTATTGCCATAGCTCATGCATTGGGCCAGTTACAGGGAGGGAGGAAGAGGTTGGTCACCTTGGAGACTGGAGCAGGCAGCTGGCCCCACAGCTGGCCAGGCAACTATCCAGTCAGGGATCCTCTGTGAGCAAAACCCAGAAACCAAAATAAATCAGTCAGGTGGAAAACAGATGACCACAGGTACAAGTAATGCTGAAGGAGTGAAGGTGAGCCAAGACGTAATGGATGAACACTGTAAGGGGTCTGGCTGAGGGGGAAGAGCAGGGACAGTCCAAGTGCAGGGACCAAGAACTAGAAATGGGCTGAAGCTGTTATGCATACACAGAAGCCAGGTGCAATTATGCTGGACAGGGGTGTATACGGCACCAGCTCTGTTATCTTGAATCCTTTCACTGTACTGTTTTAGTTCTCATGCCTTCATCACACAAAGTAAAGTTTCTGGCAGTCACAACATTTCTCCAAACCTTATTTTCACAAGCCCTCTCCTGCCATCATAATAGAAGATAGCACAGAAGCATCAGCAGCAACGCATTTGAAAGGGTTCCCAAGCGTAAAAACCAGGAGTTGAAGTAAAGGCCTGACAGTGTTCATTTAGGCCCTGAATCAATCACAAAACTAGCTGCATGGCTTGTTAGTTGAAACATTAGTTCTAACTTGTAATCATTCCAGGATATTTATGTTCTCTAAAATGAACACTATGACTGAACTGAAAGGCTTAACTGTCTTCAGTTTGTGATTAGAGCACAAAGAGGAGATAAAGGATAGTGGTAAACATCATAGATAAATACAATAATTATGCCTTGTGCATGGACTAGCTAAGCTGCACAAACTGGGTTTATAGCTGAAGGTTTTTTTTCATTTAACTCAAGTCAGTAATCATTTACCCAGTGGATAGTGCTTGAAGGGGAGTTTCTGTCTAATTCTCATTTAACAAGATCAAAAAGGAAAAACTAAATAATAATACCTCATTTGTGTATAGTGCTTATCTTTCAAAGAAGACATCATAACCCATTTTATACTATCTAATTTATAATAACAACACTTTTATAATGTAAATACTAGTAAGGGCTATCATCATTTTACAAATTTGCATGAAAGAAACTGAGGCATGTGGGAATAAAATAACTGGTTCAATGGAACTTCCATTTTAGAAGTGTAATAGCTGTTTGCTTTCTTTTCTTTTTTTTTTTTACAATGAAGCCATGCTTTAAATAAACATGTCTATTAAGGTGTATCTTACTCTTAAATTTTAAAGTTAAAAAAAAACTTAGCTTAAGAGAAATAACTAAAACCAAAATGTTCATGTGCTCAACAAATCTAGATCAAAAGCAATTAATTCCTATCCCCAAACTCCGATTTTAATCAGCACCATTCTCATCATCTTGTGCCACACATATTACCAGCCGATGTGTGTATCACTTTCCTCTTCTTATGCATTATGTACACTGCCATGTTCTCATCATCTCAATAGGATTTGGAAAGTACCATTACATGCATAAATTCTGTATATATGTAAAGTCATTGACACTTTTATGCTTGTATTAGCTTCCATTTGGGGTTAACATTTTTCTGATCTTTTCATGTACCATACATTCCACTCATTCATTCATTCACTCATTCATTCAGTCATTTATTCACACTCTTAAGCATTCATGCATCTATTCAACAAACATTGCTTGTGTGCCCAAAATGCACAACACTACTCTCGATGCTAAAGATAAAAATAGGAAGATGACAAAAATCACTGACTTCAGGAAACTCACAGTTGCATGAGAGAGCCAGAAGAGTAAACAACTGTAGCTCAGTGTGGGTAGGTGTGGAGGTGGAGCCGCACAGGTAAATGGTTTGGGGAGCAAGGAGAGGGGATTGGTTTCTGTCAGAGAGTGTGAGGAAGACCTAGAGAAGGTGTTCCTAGATCTGAGTATGCTAGGAAGAAGGGGAGTTGTGTATTTCAGGCATCAAAGTACCTTTTGAAACTCTGAGGAATGTCACATGGCAAACAGCACACAATCAAAGGCAGGGTCTGGTCTACCCAAGGTCTGTATTCTGTATATTTCATAACTGTTCTACTCTAGGGGATGGCAGGTAAGAGCAGCCTACCTATTTATCAAATAAAGGTGATCACTTATCCCATCTCTGTTATTATTTCAGTGTATAAGTTTTATATAGAAATCCTTCCAAATACAACATTTTCAAATGCAGTGTGTTGGATGGATCAGATTTTTCCTGTTCACCTCTTTCTAACCATTCATACTTGGTGCTGCACAGACTCAAAATAATGAGAGCCGGCCTTATAGGCTTCTTAGCACCCCCACAAACTAGCAAGAGATGTTTGGAAATAGGCTCTGAAAATCCTCCACCAAGTCCCTGCAGGGACAGCTCTTCCCTGAAGCCTCTGAGAAGTTCTGCATGAAGGCCTTTATGAACTGGGTCCCAGGATAAAATGCAGCTGCTAGAGAACTCATACAGAACTTTCTCCCAGACTAACCCTATTGCCTTGAAATTCTTTTAATTCCCTTGTCTCTTAAGAAAAGCTTTGCACCCTGGCCACGTAGCTCAGTTGGTTATTGAGTCATCCAGCTATGCCAAGGTTGCATGTTTGATCCCTGGTCAGGGCACATGCAAGAAGTAACCAATGAACGCATAAATAGGTGTAACAACAAATCAATGTTTCTCTCTCCCTTCCCCTCTCTCTCTCTAAAGTCAATTTAAAAAAAAAAAGGTTTGCACCACTAAATCTCAATTTCTATCTTGGAAAAATATCAGAGTTCAAAATTCTAAGAGTTCAAAATAGCTCATCTGTTTTGGTTCCTGACTATTTATGGAATCCTAAGACATCATTTCTTTTCTTTCTTTTTTTAATGCTCTCATTTAATTAATTAATTTTTAAAAAATCTTTATTGTTGAAAGTATTACATAGGTCCTCCTTTTTCCCCCATTAACCTCTTCCAGCCCACTCCCATCCTCCCTGCCCCCCCATCACTCCCAGACCCTCACCACCCCATTGCCTATGTCCACGTGTTATGCATATATGCATACAAGTTCATTGGTTGATCTCTTCCGACCCACCTTCCCCTGTCTTCCCTCTGAGGTTAAGACATCATTTCTTCAATTTAACCAATACTTCACCCATTTAAGAAACATGAACATTCTCATTGCTGACTCTCTTTAAGCCAACCCAATTAGCTTTGTGCCCCCCATCTTACTTCACTGAAAACACACCTGTGAAGGTTGCAATGACCTCTATGCTGTCAAATCCAGTGGTCAATTGTCCATCCTCATTTTAATGCCCTCTCAGCAGCTTCTTGGCACCAATGGTCACTCCCTTCTTGTTGAAACATTTCCCTCATTTGGCTACTTCATACCACACGGCTTCTCTCCTACCTCATTGTCTGTTCCTTTTAAGTCTCTTTTGCTGGGTCCTTCCTGATTTCTGAATGTTGGGGGCCCCCTTGGGCATGGTCATCTACAATTACACAGCCAGACCATTGTTTTAAATATCATATCTCTTGCCCCAAAGTCTGACTTGGAAGCTGAAGAAGATTCTTTTCCTAAAGTGTTGAAATTTGGATTGGGCATTAAAGGAAGAGAAGAGTTGGCCAAGGGGAGAAGATTCTTAGGAGAATAAGATGAGAAAAGCACAAAGAGGGAAAATCTGGTACAGGCTAAAAAATGTTTGACAGGGTAAGTTATAACCATATTGAAGGGAACCTTGATTTAGAGCTAAGGTAGTAAGTAATTATAAGATAGTAAGTAATTATAAGAGACTAGAGGCCTGGCGAAATTGATTCAGTGCACGGCTTTGTCCAAGGCATGTCCAACCCGACACGCCCAGTCCCAATTGGGGCCAATCAGAGCCCGGGGAAGGACCACAGGAGGGCTCCAGGGCATGTCCGGCCCAACTCACCCAGTCCTGATTAGCTAGACCCCAGAGCGTCTGCCCCCTGGTGGTCAGTGTGCATCATAGCGACTGGTCAAATGGTTGAAACAAACTGTTGGACACTTAGCATATTAGGCTTTTATTATAGAAGATTCTTAAATAGGAGGTAGTTGTGATCATTCACATAAAAAAAAAAATAAAACTTTTGCCACAGGCTGAACTGGGCTAAGGGGAGAGTCCAGCTGGGAAAGCCACTTAGAAGGCCACTGTAACAGACTGAGGAAGAGATTAAGGTCTGAATCACCATAGCAGCAGTGGGATGAAAAGTAGTCCAAGGGAGATTTAGAAGTAACACTGACAACATCTTTTATATATATAAAAGCCTAAGCAACCATTTGACTGTTTGACTGTTGGAACAGTAGCTATGATGCACATTGACCACTAGGGGGCAGATGCTCAATGAACATGCATGGAAACATGGAACAGACTGATGAATCTCAGAGGGAAGGCGGGGAGGGAAGGGGAGAGTGTAGGAAGAGATTAACCAAAGATCTTATATGCATACTAGAGGTCTGGTACAGGGATCGGGCCTGCGGGGATCAGACTGAAACGAAGAGGTCCTGGATTGCAAGAGGGCACAGGCCAGGCCAAGGGACCCCACTGGTGCATGAATCCATGCACCAGGCCTCTAGTAGTTATTGATTAAACAGGAGTCTGGGAGGAAGGGAGAGAGATAAGGTTGAAGTGTAATGACATTAACTAAGATAAACAGGGAAGATGAGTAGCCAGCCTATTTTGATTATAGGAGATGTAGGTGTGAATGAAAGACAGGGCTGCAGATCAGGAGAGATGTTTGGACTGAATATAAAGGTGCAGAAGTCAGTACCCAGTGGTAGCTAAGTCCTCAGAATGGATGGAATATCCCAAGGAGGGCAAACAGTGAGAGGAATGCCAAGAACAAGACCCTGAAAAAAGGCATGCAGGTGGCTGTCAGAGGAGGAAGAGTCAGGGGAGGAGACTGGGCAAGAGCAGTCAGAGAGGTAGCAGGAGACAGGGGCAGAGTGAGGTCTGAAAGTAAAAGGAGACGAGACCTTCGAAGAAGACATGACTAGCACTTCTCCCTTGAGTAGGATGAGGGATAAGATTGGGTTTGGTCATTAATTCTGAAGAGCACTGTTTCTAGAGTTAGAAATCAGGCAGGAATGGATTGAGTGAAGACTCCTCTGAAGTTTGGCTGTGAGAAATGCAGGTAATGGCTTGGAAGAAGGTGGGGTTGGGCAAAGTGTTAGCACCTAGCTTTTCTCAAACATCTCTTGGGAGCTTACTAGCCCACAAGACAATGGTGTGGCATTTTTGAATAACAATTGAACATCTTATTCAGTTCAACATATATTTGTTGAGTACCTGCTATGTCTGAAGCATTAGGCTTGGCATGTCAGTGCCTAAAATGATATGCAAGACATAATTATATTTTGGTTTTTCATTTATTGGCCAAAAATCTGCCTCCCTCTAACCACAATTCTCTATCCTCTATCCCACAGTTCTTATACAATACTAGAGGCCCACAGGAAAATTCATGCACTGGAAGGGGGTGGGGGGGGGTTCCCTCAGCCCAGCCTGCCCCCTCTCAGTCCAGGAGCCCTCAGGGGCAGGTGACAACTTGGTGATCAGGGGAAGGCAATGCCCCATCACACCTCTGCTGCTGCCACTGCCAGCAGTGCAAGCCTCGGCCAGCCCTGGTTATCTGAGCCTCAGGTGGCACTGGGCAGCTGGGCAGTGCCATCCAAGGCTTGCCTGCACTTTGGGCCAGCCCTGGGCGGCTGGACAGCTGCCATCCAAGACTTGCCTGTGCCTCGGGCTGGCCCTGGGTGGCTGGGGGGCTGAGTGGACTGGGGAACTCCAGAGGCAGGCGAGCAGAGTGGTCGGGCCCAGCCTTGCCGCACACCTGCTGCCCCTGCAGGGTTGAGGGGACTGAGCGCCATCTTGTGGCTGTGGGCACTGCCATCTTTGAGGGTGGGCCAGTCAATTAGCATATTCCCTCCTTATTGGCTGTGGGTGGCACCATCTTTGTGATGGTGTGAGAGTCAATTAGCATATTCCCTCTTTATTAGATAGGATAAGAATCTCTTCTATATAGCAGCCCTTCACCTAACTGAAGATGTTTTTCAGCTACTTCTTGGGTTTTCTCACTTGTTTAACTTTTGTGAAATAATCCAATCTTTATGTACTAGTATGTACAGTATACTTGCATGTAAGTATGTATATATTTTGTTATTAGCTGGCTGCTCTGCTCTCCTCTGGAGATCCATAGCCTAGTCTGTCCCTTTTACAATGTGGCACTCAGAATTAATCACAATTCTCATCTGGTACAAGCAGTGCACAAACCAGTAGGAGCGTTCTCACCATTTTCCAGGACACAGTTCTTCTGTTTATGCCATCTGAGACTGTATGAGTGTTCTGACAGTAATACCAATGACTCATGGTGCTTCACAATCAACCCAGATCCTCAGACCGTTTGCACTTGAAATGTTGACTACATCTTCCACTTCTTATATCTATAACATTAACTTTTTAAAGCCAATTGCAGGATTTTGCATTTTCTCCCACTAAATGCTATATGTTCACATTTGATTTTTATTGGTCAATAGTAAAGACAATAAAGTCTTTGGAGTCAGACAGATGTAAATTAAACAATATTATTTGATTTTGTTATGTAGCCCAGTGACCTTGGACATGTCATGATCTCTTCCCAGCTCAACTTGCTTATCGGTGAAAATAGAGATAATCATATTTACATTACGAAGTATAATGACATTAGAGGAGGCTTAAAGGAGGGCAGCACAGTACATACCAGTAATATGTTAGGAGAGCTCACTAAATGTTGCTTTTCTTGCCTTCCTTTTCTTCTGTTCTCTCCGCTTTGTATTAGAAGAAATACGGGTTTTACACCATTACTAAGGATTAATAAACCGTCCTTTTAGTACAAAGAAAAAAAAAGTTGAGCAGAACAGGAGCTAACGGCCACGTTAGTATAATGGTTAAACATATGGGCTCTTAAACAGATTTTCTGTAACAAATCTCACCTTTCCTCCTATGAGCTGTCTAATCGAAGTAAGTTCATTAGCCATCCTGAGCCTTGGTTTTCTCATCTATAAAATGGGGACTGTAATAGTGCCTGTTTCTGTTGGGGAAGATTAGCTAAAGTGATAGAAAGTACTTTTGCACAGAACTTTGCCTATCATGAGTACTCAATAGGTGAGAAGGTATTATCACCACTAGAAACCTCCAGATAAACAATGCTCTTGTAATCCACACTTCTAGATATAATCATTTCATCTACTAAAAATTCTGTATAATATCCTGTTCCATGTTGCATTATATTACATACAAAAATCTCATGAAAATCTCTGTCCAATGTTAGGATTGAGCAATATGTTTGTAATCTTTCAAACTAGCTACAGGATCTTGGGTAAGCCACTTTACATCTCGGGCCTCAGCTCAGCTTCAGTGTAAAGGATAATACTCAGAGGTCTGGGATGAGGACCACATGCTGTAAGGCATATGGGGGGACCAGGAAGATGAGTGTAGTTTGGAAGAATTTACGTGAACCCACGCTGCCTCCTGTTGATACCAACTTGGTTTTCCTAAGTAAATGAAACTTGTCAGTGTGGGTTCTGGAAGCCACCTTTTCCTTTCCCAATAATTGGTAAACTCGTCTAATCCCAGCCATATGATACTTGTCATAGCATGTCTCTGATAATATCTGGAAACTCTTTTTGTGTCACAGAATGTAGTTTATATGGATCAGAAGGTTTGAAACTCGTTTAAAAATGAGAAGGTCTCTCTTCTCCCTCCTCATTCACCTTGGGCTCCCTTTTTGGCTTAAATTTCTTCTTTATCCTGACTAAAAGAGCAATATTTGGAGAGAAACCAAGATGGCGGCATAGGTAAACACCTGAACTTGCTGCCTCGCACAACCACTTCAAAACTACAACTAAAAGACAAAAAGGACATCATCTAGAACCACAGGAAAGCTGGCTGAGTGGAAATTCTACAACTAGAAGGGAAGAGAAAAGCTCACTAAGACTCAGAGGAGCTGCAGCAGTAAAGTGCAGAGATATGGAGGCATGCGTGTGGAGAGGGGGTGGGCAACTGAATACTTGGCTGGCTTTTTCAATCTGGAGGGAGACACAAGCTCCCAACTGCTCTGAACTCCAGTTCCAGGTGAGACTCTGGGGACCCAGACCCATACGGGGAGAAATTGGACTGTCTGGCAGCGGGCAAAACTCGAGGGCGGCTTTCTCTCAGAGGTGCTGCAGCAATTACCAAGGGACACTGAGACCCAGTGACCTCTTAGGGCAGGGCTTATGGGAAGCTATTGCTGTTTGCTCCACCCTGAGACTCTGCCCCATCCAAGCTGTGCACAGAGACTTTTGCATATGATTGACCTGGTCCAATCTATGCAAGTTAGATTAGTTAGATTTAGTTAAATTTCTTAGATCTAAGTTTAGTTAGATAAACTTAGATTTAGTTTGAAATCTAAACTTACCTAACAAACTGTAGTTGAGTGAGAAAGACCCAGAATACCCAAAAGAAGGCCCAACTAGAAATTAAGCATACACTGACTGAAATAAAAAATAATATACAGAGATCTAACAGCAGACCAGAGGACCACAAGAATCAAGTCAAAGATTTGAAATACAAAGAAGCATAAAACACCCAGCTGGAAAAGAAAAAAGAAAAAATAATCCAAAAATATGAAAATAGTGTAAGGAGCCTCTGGGACAACTTCAAGTATACCAACATCAGAATTATGGGGGTGCCAGAAGAAGAGAGAGAGCAAGATACTGAAAACCTATTTGAAGAAATAATGACAGCAAACTTCCCCCACCTGGTGAAAGAAATAGACTTACAAGTCCAGGAAGTGCACAGAACCCCAAACAAAAGGAATCCAAAGAGGACCACACCAAGACACATCATAATTAAAATGCCAAGGGCAAAAGACAAAGAGAGAATATTAAAAGTAGCAAGAGAAAAACAGTTAATTACCTACAAGGGAGCACCCATAGGATTGTCAGCTGATTTCTCAACAGAAACTATGCAGGCCAGATGGGAGTGGCAAGAAACATTCAAAGTGATGAGTAGCAAGAACCTACAACCAAGATTACTCTACCCAGCAAAGCTATCATTCAGAATTGAAGGTTAGATAAAGAGCTTCACAGATAAGAAAAAGCTAAAGGAGTCCATCACCACCAAACCAGTATTATATGAAATGCTGAAAGGTATTCTTTAAGAAAAGAAAGAAGAAGAAAAAAGTAAAAATAAAAATTATGAACAACAAATACATATCTATCAACAAGTGAGTCTAAAAATCAAGTGAATAAAAAATCTGATGAACAGAATAATCTGGTGAATATAATAGAATCAGAGACATGGAAAGGGAGTAGACTGACAATTCTTGGGGAGGAAAGGGTGTGGGGGTTCAGGAAGAGACTGGACAAAAATTTTACACCTATGGATGAGGACAGTGGGCGGGGGGGGAGGGGCGCGGGGTGAGGGCATGGGGTGGGGTGAGAACCGGGTGGAGGGGAGCTATGGGGGGAGAAAAGAGGAACAACTGTAATAATCTGAACAATAAAGATTAAAAAAAAGAGTGAGAGACAGATGCTATGTAAGGAATAAAAAGCCAAGTGACTTCCCAGCTCAATGTGTGTGCTCCCAGACCATGTGTGTGCATACCATCCTGAAGGAGTAAAGATACTTGCCTTGCTGTCTAACTCCCGAGTATCCTTTGTGTTCTACCAGGACCCCTGGTTTTGGGGGCTCGCTTTATTTCTAACAATAGGAAAGGAGCAAAAAAACAAAAGAGCAATATTTGTTTATTGGGTGGATTTAAAATATTCAAAACTCACCAAGAAAATCATTAATTGTAATGTCACTACCAAGATATCATCATTATTAATGTTTATCTGTGTAACTGTCCAGTCTTCTTTCTGAGCAAATATATTTAATAATAAATGACCAACATTTTATGATGTCAGGACACTTTCCCATAATCTGCTTTTTACTGGATGAATAAATTTCATCATCGGTATTCATTATAATTTATGCAATACTTCACTTTGACACTTAGGCTATCCAAGTGTTCAGTATTATAAAGAATAGTATACTAAGTATTCTTTTACATTACATTTTGTGAGTGATTCTGGTTTGCTTCCTTAAGATAAAGCCTTACGATGAAGTTACCGTGTTAAATAGTTTGCACATGTTAAGGTTTTTTTTATATACAACTAGAGGCCTGGTGCATGAATTCATGCACTGGGTGTGGGGTCCCTCAGACCTGCCTGCGCTCTCTTGCAGTCCGGGACCCTTTAGGGGATAGCCGCCTGCTGGCGGGGATTGGGCCTAAGCTGGAAGTCAGACATCCCTCTCACAATCCGGGGCTCTCGCAGTCCAGGATCCCTCACTTCTTACTGCCCGCCTGCAGTGGAGGCACCCAGCTTCTGGCTGAGCGACACTCCCCCTGTGGGAGTCATAGTGCGTCATAGTGACTGGTCATTCCACCATTCGGTCTATTTGCATGTTAAGATTTTATTATATAGGATGCCAATTGTCCTCCAGAATGCATGACCAATTTAAATGCCAATAATATACGAGGTTGCTTACTCCTATCAACTTTACCCATTCAAGATATCATTTTAAATTTCTTGACCTTTTGCTAGGCACAAAGACTTTTGGTTTTGTTTTAATTTGCATTTATTTAATTACTAGGAAGACTGGACCTTTTTCATTTTAATTGAATCTGTTTTTCTCATTTTGCCTTTTCATGTTTTTTACCCATTCTTCTTTTGAGATGTTGTCTTTTTCTTAGAAGCCTTTAAGTGCTCTTTATATATTAAGGACTTTATTGCATATATATTTTTATGATCTACAACATCTCATTTAGCTTTTAATTTTGTTTGTGGTACTGATTCACTGATTGGCTTAGCCTGGACCACATGCCCTACCTCCTAAGATAAAGGAGGAGTCTGCTTTCCCAGAGCTACATGACTACTGGGAAAGGAGATGTATATGAGAAGACAACTAAGGTAAGGGCTATATCTTTAAATATCAAGATAATTGTTTTTAATAGGAAATGACAAATACTCAGCCATTTGAAAACTCATTTATATTACCACTATTAACATGGTAGTAACTAGAGTTAGAATCATGAAAAGACATAGTTCCTCCCTAGGTACTCACCTCTTTATATTCAAGCTACATAGGGGCCACCTGGGTGCACCAGTTTCTGCAGGTCTAATAAAATGTTGTTGGAACATTTTTCTCATGGCCTACTGATCTTTAGGTTCTCTAAATTCCTCTTTTTTCTTTTTAACCCTCCCCTGAGAATATGTTTTCATTGGTTTTAGAGAGAGAGGAAGGGAGACAGAAAAACATTGATGTGGAGAGAGAAACATCCATCAGGTTGCCTCCCTTATGTGCTCTGTCCAGGGATCAAACTAGCAACCTTTTGGTGTATGAAATGACACTCCAGCCAACTGAGCCACTTGGCCAGGGCTAAATTCCTTCTCTAACATAGGTTTCAGAGAGCCAGTAGGCTCAGACCAGACTTCTAATCTCCCCTGAATTTATTCTGGCAAAGTCTCTATCTTTTGGCTACTTTGTTCTCTGGTTACTTATTCAGACCATTGTCTTTTGTTTTAAACTCAGGATCTTACTTAACACTTTGTCACTTGGCAATGTTTTTTCCTGGTTTGTGACCCCAGACCCATATTTTGATTTAAAGATATTCTCAGAGGAGTCCTCCCTAGGTCAACTGGAACTAACCAAGGTAGACCCTGGAGCACTGGGGCTTTAAGTCAATCACAGCAGTGATTCAGAAGAGGCAAGGCACAGTAATATCCACATACTACATGTTAGTCAAGTTCAAAATGTTCTGCCTCACCCACACCTTTATCCATCGACCCCCTCTTAAATATTGTTCCTGAGTATCTTCGTAGCAGTTATTTTATCCTTCCCTGCATCTTGACCATGCCTCGTTTTTTCAACACACATCCCCTCTCTCTATCTGCTATTCATGGAGCATTTGTGCCCCCCCTTCATATGCTGAACTCTAATCCCAATACGATGATATTTGGAGGTGGGGCTTTGAGGAGTTAATTTGGTGGAGCCCCCATGAATGGGATTAGTATCCTTATAAGAAAGTACGATCTCTGACTTCATGTATGGATACAGCAAGAAGGTCCTTTTCTACAAACCAGGAAGCGGGCTCTCAGCAGACACTGAATCTGCTGGCACCTTGGTGGTGAACTTCCCAGCCTCCAGAACTATGAGAAATAAAAATTTTTGATTAAGTCACCCAGTGTATGGTATTTGTTATGGCAACTCAAACTGACTAAGACACCTTCCCTATGCCTTCTGTGACAGTGACTTGGCTTCCGTAAGTCAGCAATGGTCTCTTTTTGACCCCTTCTTAGAGGTTTTGACCACAGTATTCCTTTCCTGTTTCAGTCCTCTCTCTAGCATTTGCAACTCTTCCATTCTTCAGTAGTGCTCATCCACCCTTTTCTGCTCCCTCCCTGGGCATCACACTTCTGACTGTGGCCTCCAAATTCCTTTCTGACTCTTTCTTACCTTTGGTGGCCCCTGGTAGCACTGCCATTTTTAGTACACAAAGTGGGATTAATACTAGAAGAGCCAAGTGAAAAGAATTCCATATATCCTCTATTCTAAGACCAATCCTACATAATGAAAGGGTAATATACAAATTGTCCCCACAACCAGGTTCCACCAGAGTCTGACCAGGGGGCGGGGCTGGCCCACCAACCATTTGGGGCCCCTCCCCCCAGCTGGCCTGGGCCAGCAGGACCCCACTCATGCATGAATTCGTGCACTGGGCCTCTAGTTATTATATAATGCACCACCATTTAATTACTATTTTTAGAGCCCTCCTCCCCACAAATACTACCACATAACTATCAAGCATATCTATTGAAGATATGTTCTGGCCTGGGCCAGTTTGGCTCAGTGGATAGAGTGTCAACCTTCAGACTGAAGGGGTCCCTGGTTCAATTCCAGTCAAGGGCACAGGCCCAGGTTGTGGGCTTGATCTCCAGTAGGGGGAGTGCAGGAGGGAGCCGATCAATGATTCTCTCTCATCATTGATGTTTCTATCTCTCTCTCCCTCTCCTTTCTACTCTGAAATCAATAAAAATGTATTTTAAAAATGTATTTTCTGATTTTAAAACTATGAAAAATATGAGGGGAAAAGCTTGTTCCTTAGAATCTAGAAAATGTTATAATGGAATAGTTCTGGTTTTCAGTTAACGATTAACATTAACTATGCCCCATTCAATAGCACTACCCCATCTTCATAATATTCTTACTATACTCATAAGCAAAAATGAACACACAAAAACCCTTGAATTGTCTTCAGTGCTTTCCATAGATCCTAGCTGTCCCTGGATGTTAGCCCTCTGGCATTATTTTCACAGATTTGAGCCCTTCTTTTGAGGTTTGTTTTATACCCTAACTGCTACCTTTTGTACATATCCTTTAAAAATTCAAGCTTGGCCCTGGTCATGTGACTCAGTTAGAGCATTGTCCCATACACCAAAAAGGTGGTATGGCCAGTTCCCAGTCAGGGCACAAACCTAGGCTGCCGGATCGATCCCCAGTTGGGGCACTTATGGAGGCAACCAATACACATTTCTCTTCCACATTGATGTTTCTCTCCCTCTCTCTCTCTCTCTCTCTCTCTCTCTCTCTCTCTCTCTCTCTCTCTCTCTCAATTGTAAACATATTCTTGGGTGAGGAGAAAATAAATAAAAATACGAACTTATGAGAACACTTCTTGAGCAGCCACATTGATATTTACCAGATGCTCCCTTTTCTTCATGGAAATTACTGGCTTTATAAGAATTTAAGTTTTAAGTCATTTTACTCCTTTTGAGATCGCTTTCCTAGTTTCTGGCCAGACAGAGTCTCATGTCTGTTTTGTCTTAACTTATTCAAGTCTTCCTTGGGTCATATTGGAAAGTACAGAATTGTCTCTTTGGCCATTGCAAATTCAAGGATGCCATGGTCATTAATTTTAAGCTGTCACTTGTGCCTCACCAACACATTCTTCTTAGCTGGTTAGAATTAAGCACAGAAGAGTTGTACCTATTCAAAGTGCAATTAGTTCTTATTTATTTATTTATTAAATATTTTTATTGCTTTTTAGAGAGAGTTCCTAGGAAGGGAGTGGGAGAGAGAGAAAAACATCAATGTGAGAGTGAAACATCAATCAGCCACCTCTTGCACATCCCCTACCAGGGATTGAGCCCGCAACCCAAGCATGCATCTCGACCAGGAACCCAACTGCCAACCCTGTGGTGTATAGGGCAAGGCACAACCAACAGAGACACATCAGCTAGAGCTAAGCAATTAGTTTAAATTAAAGTCATGCTAACTTTATTTGCTGCTCATTTTCCACAGAATGAGTTTGTCCGTAGATGTTAAAGTTCTCCATTACCTCTAAATTGTGGTCCTGTGCCAATAATTTTGTCATTTGAATTGGGAAAGCATTATTGGCGTTGCCACAACAGGATCACAAGTCTTGCTAGGACTAGTTGACAACACATGGCCCGTGGGTTGAGAGCATGAGCCAGGACTGGTGTGGGGAGTACTCCCAGGGCAGGGGTCATGAATACAGAAACTGGCTAGGATTAAGGCAGCTAAGTTGTTCAAGACTTGATATCTCACACCAAGAACAAGTTCAGGAAGTCTTTAATACTGAACAGTCCAGTATGAAGGGTAAGCCATATGTGTACCATAGTTTAAGGGGATTGTAACAGGGGTGTGGGCAGTAGCATACAACCCTCTGGGGAAGAGGACTGGTTAGAGATAAGCTAAATAAAATGTCAGAGTCATCGTGAAGTAGGCCAGGGTCAAATCTACAGGGAGGGACTATCATACAAGGCAGAATGACCAGAGACTGAAGTGTGGAGGTCAAGGTGGAAACCCAGAATTGGATAAACATAGGAGTGGGAGGCATAGTTGGAGGGAGCTACAGGTGTGTGAGGCTCACAGCTACCTGACTGGAAGGAAGCAAGATGCTGGGGTTTGTACTGATGATACACTTTCTCCCATTAGAACTGGCAGTTAAGTATTGGGGAGGTTGGAGAGCCAGACCTGTAAGTGGAAATCCTTAGACAATCTAGTAGCTGGTTACTAGGGAAGCAGAGGCAAGACAACTGTCTGGCTGCCTGATGTATGCTCCTGTGACCATGTCACTTCTGCTTTTCTTTCACCCCAACCTTCTCTACTAGGCATCAATCCTCAGGGTTGTGTTCATAAGTTCTTGACTCACAAGGTAACTCTGCTTTGCCTTTGATCTTGTATGCTTCTTTTGAACAAATTATATACCTTCATGTTGGTGTAATACAACAACAGCTCCCGTTTACTGATGACTTACATGTACTGGGTACCACACTATCTAGTAGGCACAGTCTTATTTAATGCCTACAATCTCATTGAGAAATAGGTATTTTATCCCCATTCTAAAAAGTGAAAACTGAAGCTTACGTGGTCACACATCTGGGACAGAAGAGCTCAGATTTAAACTTAGTTTTGTCTAACAGCTTATCTGTTACTTAAGTGACTACATTTATACTGTGCTATATCCAAACAATTCTCACTGGCACCTATCAGCCTCTAGATTTCTATCTATCATCTATCTATCTATCTACCTATCTATCTATCTATCTATCATTTATCTATCAATCTACCTATCATCATTTATCCTCTTTTATCTCTAACTCTGTAACACTCAGCACTGCACTATTAAAGAGGTAGCATTAATAAGTACTTATTGAAGGAATTTAATGCAATTTTAAAATGTTATTAAAACTCCTAAGTCCTCTCTTGGTGTGGGTATTTATAAAGTCAAGTAGTAAGAATTCTTCATTTTGCTCTATAAAAATACTTCATTCTTACACATTCGTTCATCACAAGAAGAGAAGGGGCAAAGTGTTATATGAATACTGAACTGAGGAGATATACTTTATTTCCAGGTAAGTCAGATGTGGGAAAATGTGTTTATACGTTCAAATAAACTTGAGAAGTTAAAGAAGTTTACAGGGGTGGGCAAAAGTAGGCTTACAGTTATTCGTATGGAAAAAGACATGCAGGTTATGATTATTACAATGACTTTATTAACTCTGTGTTTCGCACGCTCACAACTGTAACCCTACTTTTTCCTATCCCTGGATCTGAACAGATTATTTTCTTCACAAGTCCAATTCTGAACATCTTTTTCATGACATGATCTTTATGTTTGCTAAATCAGAAGTGGCCAAACTACTGTCCACTGGCCAAATCCAACCCACCCCATATTTTTGTATGGCCTAGGAGCTAAGAATGATTTTCAAATTTTTAAGTAGCTAAAAAAGATAAAAAGAAGACTAATATTTCAGACTTGTGAAAGATACATGAAATGCAAGTCTCAGTGCCCATAAATAAAGTTAAGTTGGAACACAGCCATGCTCATTCATTTACTCCTTATCTGTGACTGCTTTCACACTACAGTGGCAGAGTTGAGTAGCTGGGGCAGTGACTGTATGGCCCACAATGCCCAAGAAATTTCCCATCTGGCCGTTTCCAGAAAAATTTTGCTAACCCTTGCTCTAACTACGGAATACAGGATGTCATAACATGTTCAACAATGTTTGAATGATATCTATTATTTTAGTTTCAAATTCAAGGACACTACACCAAAAGGTCATGACATCTCTGTGGCTATGCAGGTTTCCATGTTCCCAGACAAAGGAAAAACCTTTTCTCCTTTGGTGTCCTGTCCATTTTCTCCTAATAATTCCTCTCTGCAGAAACAGTAATAGATTGAGAAGCTGGTGGTTTCTCTAAGAGGTGATACATCTCTTCCTGCCAAGAATCATCCTTTCCTTTGATGGGAAGCGAAGGCTGGGCATCCTGATGAGGGGTTACAGTTATTACAGAACTGTAGTGGCACCAAAATGGATTCCCCAGGCTCCATCAACTGAGTCAAGGTGGTAGGATAGAGTCAGATAGATGAGAAAAAGCAAATTGCTCTTTTTGTCATCACTCAGAACCTAAATAAAGACAAAAATGACTCAGAATGACCAGACCCAGGTGAAAGTGACTTAAATGCTTTCAGGAGGCATTTAACATCACAACAATATGGCCTGTGAGAGCTCAATCAATATGTTGGCACAGAATAAAATCAGGGAGCAGAACCTCCTTGCTTTTCTGAGATCAGGTTTGGTTTGCAGCAAAGTTCAAGGGAATATGTCTTATTTATTTTTTTGAGGTCCAAAGGTACATTCTACTATCTTTCTGTATCTCTGTCTGTCTCTCAGTGTCATTGTCTCTCTTTCAAATTTAATGAAATTTTAGTGATTATTTATTATGTGTGAGACAAAGGGCAAGCTCCAAAGATACAAAAATAAATAAAATAATCCCAACTCTCAAGGAATTCGGGGTTTATGAGAGAAACAAGTTATAATGACCTTCTTGGACATTTTGGCAACATCCTCTTTAACGTATTCTTCTCTTGGTTTCTTTGGCCCCATAATTTCCTGGTTTTATTTTTCTGATTTCTGATTCTCAGTCCCCATTGCCAGCTTTGAGCAGAGCTTAGTCCTGAGCCTACTATTCTTTTGATTCTATCTTCCCTCGTTAAGCAGTCTTCTCCCAAATTTATAAACCCAGTTCTAGCAGCTCTTCTGACTTAGGCCTGAATCACAAGTCTGCAGTAGACATCACCACTTTCTGTTTGCCAGGCTGGGAAGAGGGTGAACATTGTCAATAAGAGTGAAAGTTGGTACAACCTCTGTGGAGGGCAATCTGGCAGCATGTATCACATTTTTAAACATACAAAGCCTTTGACCTAGCAATTCTACTTTTTTAAAAAATATATTTTTTATTGATTTTTTTTACAGAGAGGAAGGGAAAGGGATAGTTAGAAACATCGATGAGAGAGAAACATCGATCAGTTGCCTCCTGCACACCCCTTATTGGGGATGTGCCCGCAATCAAGGTACATGCCCTTGACCAGAATCGAACATGGGACCCTTCAGTCTGCAGGCCAATGCTCTATCCACTGAGCCAAACCAGTTAGGGCTCTACTTTTATATATTTATCCAATAGATATATTCACACATGTATTGAAGGATGATTTTTAGGCTCTTCACTGACAGATCTTAGAAGAGTCATCCTGGGAATTCTGTTATTGTCTCAGGATTCTCCATCTTGGTGATTGACACCTGTACTCATGCATCTGATCTTGGAGGAATTCTCAAGTGAACCAGGACACTACCTCCCTCTCCATTTAAATGGTCAAGTTTTTAAAAATAACTTTTTAAAAATTTAATAAATCTTTATTGTTCAGATTATTACAATTGTTTCTCTTTTTTCCTCTCATAGCTCCCCTCCACCTGGTTCCTAACCCACCCTCTGCCCTTACCTCCCCCCGCCCACTGTCCTCATCCATAGGTGTATGATTTTTGTCCAGTCTCTTCCCGCACCCCTCACATCCTTTCCCCCTGAGAATTGTCAGTCTACTCCCCCTTCTATGCCCCTGATTCTATTACATTGACCAGTTTATTCTGTTCATCAGATTTTTTATTCACTTGATTTTTAGATTCACTTGTTGATAGATGCGTTATTTGTTGTTCATAATTTTTATCTTTACCTTTTTATTCTTCTTCCTCTTCTTAAAGAATACCTTTCAGCATTTCATATAATACTGGTTTGGTGGTGATGGACTCCTTTAGCTTTTTCTTATCTGTGAAGCTCTTTATCTGACCTTCAATTCTGAATGATAGCTTTGCTGGGTAGTGTAATCTTGGTTGTAGGTTCTTGCTACTCATCACTTTGAATGTTTCTTGCCACTCCCATCTGGCCTGCATAGTTTCTGTTGAGAAATCAGCTGACAATCCTATAGGTGCTCCCTTGTAGGTAATTAACTGTTTTTCTCTTGCTACTTTTAATATTCTCTCTTTGTCTTTTGCCCTTGGCATTTTAATTATGATGTGTCTTGGCGTGGTCCTCTTTGGATTACTTTTGTTTGGGGTTCTGTGCGCTTCCTGGACTTGTAAATCTATTTCTTTCACCAGGTGGGGGAAGTTTTCTGTCATTATTTCTTCAAATAGGTTTTCAGTATCTTGCTCTCTCTCTTCTTCTGGCACCCCCATAATTCTGATGTTGGTACACTTGAAGTTGTCCCAGAGGCTCCTTACACTATCTTCAAATTTTTGGATTCTTTTTTCTTTTTGCTTTTCCGGTTGAGTATTTTTTGCTTCTTTGTATTTCAAATCTTTGATTTGATTCTTGAGGTCCTCTAGTCTATTAGGTCTCTGTATAATATTTTTTATTTCAGTCAGTGTATGTTTAATTTCTAGTTGGTCCTTTTTCATATCCTCGAGGGTCTCACTAAATTTATCGGCCTTTTCTAGGAAATTCTTGAAAAACCTTATAACCGTGGTTTTGAACTCTATATCCAGTCATTTGCTTTCCTCCATTTCTTTCATTTGTGATCTGTTTCTTTGTCTCTGCATTTTCGCTGTTTCCCTGAGTTGGTAGAGTAGCTTTGTGTGGTAGGTGTCCTATAGGGCACAGTGGCTCAGCCTCCCCCAGTTACCTGAGGTGGACACTTTTGGTGCACCCCTTTGTGGACTGTGTGCACAGCCTTGTTGTAGTTAAGTCTTGATTGTTGGTATCATTGAGAGGAATTGACCTCCAGGCCAATTGTCTGTGAGGCTAAGCTGTGTCTACGCTGGGAGAACTTCTGTGCTGGAGACACCCTTATGAGACAAGACTTGAAAAATTGCAAAAGCCTCTGTGCTCAGCTTGGATGGGGTGGAGTCTCAGGGTGGAGCTGGCAGCCTTGGCTTCTTGTCAGCCCTGCCCTATGAGGCCCCTGGGTCACAGTGTCCCTCGGTAATCACTGCAAACACCTGAGAAAGCTGCTCTCGAGTTTTACCCACTGCCAGACCATCCAGTTTCTCCCCGAATGAGTCTGGATTCCCAGAAACTCGCCCCAAACTGGAGTTCAGCATAGTTGGGAGCTTCCATCTCCCTCCCGCTTTAGAAGGCCAGCTGCGCACTCAGTTGCCCGTGCATTCAGCAGTCTGTCCTCGCTGCACGGGTCCGCCTCCGGACCTCTGCCTTCCACAGCTCCTCTGAGTCTCAGTGTGCTTTCTCTTTTCCTGACAGTCCAGATTCCCCCCAAATGAATCTGGGTTCCCAGGGTCTCACCTGGGACTGGAGTACAGCGCAGTCGGGAGCTTCCATCTCCCTTCTGCTTTAGAAAGCCAGCCGCACACTCAGCCGCCCGTGCACACAGCCGCCTGTCCTCTCCGTGTGCGAGTCTCTGTACCTCAGCCTTTTGCAGCTCCTCTGAGTCTCAATGTGCTTTCCTCTTTCCTTCTAGTTGAAGAATTTCCACTCAGCCAGCTTTCCTGTGGTTCTGGATGGTGTCTGTTTTGTCTTTTAGTTGTAGTTTTGATATTATTGTGCGCAGCAGCAGTTTAGGTGTTTACCTATGCTGCCATCTTGGTTTCTCCTCTAAAAATAACTCTTAACATGGATCAGTTCTCTTCCTGTACATGCCACCACCCTAGTCCGGGAAACCATCATCTCTGACTTGAGTTGCTGAAATACCTTCTCAGCTGGTCTCCCTACATCTGCTCTTGCCCTGCTCTATTTTCTCTTCTCACAGATGTTTCTCAGACCAAAAAAAAAAAAAAAAAAAAAAAAAGGTTAATAGTCTTTAAAAAGAAATACAATGCTAGAAAAATACATGTTGTTCTTCATCTTTTTTTAAAATGTAGCAATGTATCATGAAGATCTATTCAGGTCAGTACACTAAAGCGCTTCACAATTTTTAAACAGTTGCTTACCTTTCACTTACTAGGTGTACCGGTTAATAATGCGGATTTTTTTGATAGATGGAGTTACACATAGGTTGATATAGCTGCGATTCGGTATGTATGCTATTTTATTGTATTGATAACAAGCTTCACAACTTCATATGTCAAATTTTCTGAAGGTGTTAACATCATAGATATTTTTACACTTAAAAATGTCAAATTTTGTGCCAAAAAAAGAGCATTTGCGGGAAGTTTTATTCATTACTTTATTTTGAAGAAAAGTGCTGCTGAATACTTCAGGAAGCTTATAGTGAACATGCTCCACCTCAAGATACTTGTGAATGCTGGTTTAAACACATTAAAAGTGATGATTTCGATGTGAAAGACAAAGAATGTCCAGGTCAACAAAAAAGTTTGAAGACCAATTACAAGCATTATTGGATGAAGATGCGTGTCAAACTCAAAAACAACTTGCAGAAAGATTAAACATTGCTCAGAAAACAATTTCTGATCATTTACAAGGAATGGGAAAGATTTTAAAGGAAGGAAAATGGGTGCCACATCAACTGAATGAAAGACAAACGGAAAACCGAAAAGTCATCAGTAAAAATGTTGCTTCAATGGATTGAAAGAATGTCTTTTTTGCATCGAATTGTGGCTGGCGATGAAAAGTGGATTTATTTTTAGAATCACAAATGCATAAAATCATGGGTTGCTCCAGGTCAACCATCAACATCAACTGCAAGGCCAAATCCCTTCAGAAAGAAGACAATGCTCTGTGTTTGGTGGGATCAGGAAGGCGTGGTGTAGTATGAGCTTCTAAAACCAGGTGAAACCATTAATACTGATCACTACCGACAACAAATAATCAATTTGAACCACGCTTTGATCATGAAATGACCAGAATGTGCCAGAAGACACGGCAAAGTAAGTTTGCTTCATGATGACGCACCATCACACACTTTAAAACCAGTTAAAGACACGTTAAAAGATCTTGCCTGGGAAGTATTAACCCACCCGCTGTATTCATCAGACCTTGCTCCTTCAGATTACCACTTGTTCCTATCGATGGCACACACACTTTCTGAGCAGCACTTCAAAATGTACGAAGAAGTGGAAAATTGGGTCTCTGAATGGTTTGCCTCAAAAGAAGAAAAGTTCTATTGGGACGGTATCCACAAATTACCTGAAAGATGGAGAAATGTGTAGCTAGTGATGGACATTACTTTGAATAAAGCACCTTTAATGTTGTTTCTCTTGAAATTATCATGTTTTCTTTGATTACAAAATCCGCATTATTAACTGGTAAACCTAGTATATATAACTGTACCATAATTTATTTAGCCATATCTCTACTGATGGATATGCAGGTTGTTTTCTGTCTTTAGCATAAATAAAGCGTCAGTGAAGACCCTAGAAAAGTCATCCTTCAATAGATGTGTGAATGTATCTATTGGATAAATTTATAAAAGTGGAGTTGCCAGGTAAAAGGCTTGTACATTAAAAATTTTTGATAAATACTACTAGGTTGCCTTCCACAGAGGTTTCACTCCTACTGACAATGTTCACCCTCTTCCCAGCCTGGCAAACAAAGTATGCTATTAAACTTTTTTTGTTGTTGTTAATTTTCACCTAAGAATATTTTTTTCTATTGCTTTTCAGAGAGAGTAGAAGGGACAGAGGGAGGGAGAGAAACATCGATGTGAGAGAGACACATCAACTGGTTGCCTCCTGCATATGCCCAGAGCCCCTAACAGGGTCAAGAAGCAAACCTACAGCTCAGGTATGTGCCCTTGACTGGGAATCGAACCCACAATTCTTCAGTGTGTAGGCCGACGGTCTAACCACCAAGCAATACTGGCCAGGGAGTTATTTAATTTTTTTATTTGTGCCAACCTGTTATGTAAAATACACATCTCATTGCATTGTAATTTGTATATCTGTTGTTATGAGAAAGGGTGAGCTTTTTTACATATTTAAAAATCAACTTGTATTTCTTTAACTATAATCTGTCAAACTCTTTGCCCGATCTCCCAGGGTTTTCGCTGCTTTTCTTATAAATTTGTAGGAGTGTTTTGTTTTCTTCTTAAATAATCTAATACCCAGGTTCTTTCAGGCATCCTAATATTTTTTAAAGTCACAACTTAGCATTTTTTCCCTAATAAAAAATAATCATCAAATGTTAACTCCATTATAGGGGAGCTCATATGAAGTGTTCATGTGCAGAGGTTATAAATTGCTTTGCAGAAGTCCTGATTTCCTGATAATAGTGTGACAAGACTGCCTTATACCTATAGCTATACTATTTAATTTTTCTAATGGCCCTGTGATGTACATATTATTATTAATCACAATGTGAACCTCAGAGAATATGAATGCCCAATGTCACACACCTAGTAACTCTCCCACTCCTGGAATCTTAAAAGCCTAGTAGTCCATCATCACTGGCCATCCCTCAACCACACCAGGCTCTGATGCTTGGTGCCTCTAATTTCTAATAATCAATTTCTCCCCCTTTTTCCTTCTATAAACATCCAATGAACATTTTTAAGTGCCTAATATGTGCCAGAAATCCTCTTAGGGTTTAAATAATAGAAACAAATAGTAATAAAGTTTTACTACTCTGAAAAAAAAATACATGGGATGGTTGGGAAGGTAGACAGAGAAGGATACTTTAGTAAGGGCAGTCAGGGCAGGCCTCTTTGAGGAGGTGACATTTAAACAGAGATTGGAATGATCAAAAGACTACTCCAGGAAAAAGGAAATATCTGCGGTGAGTCCTTTAAAACAAGAGCAAATCCAATGTGATTGAGGAGTATCAAAAAGGCCAGTGTGATTGGAGTGGGGGGACAGTGGTGGGAGAAGAGACTGAAGAGGTAGTCTGGGAATGCCACATAGGGTTTTGTAGGCCAGCAAAGGAGTCTGGAATTTATTCCAAGTGCAATGAGAAGACACCGAGGGATTGTAAAAAGAGAATAAATAAGAACTTATTTATATTTTATGCTTTATACAACTCTGGCTGTGCTGGGGAGTGTAGAGCAAGAGTGGAAGCAAGTAGACCAATTAAAACGCTATTACAGAAGCCCAGAAGATGGTTCTTATATTTGGGTGGTAGCAGCAGAGATAGCAATAGATAGATTGTGAAAGTGTTTTGGAGGTAGGGGTGTGCTGAATTCCTCATGGATTGGATGTGAGGCCTGAGGAAAAGAGAAGAATCATGTACATGTGTTTAGCAACTTGAGCAATTGGTGGATGGTAATGCCATTTAATTTGGAGGGCTTCACAGAATAAAAAGTTTGGTATTGCTGTATTATTTCCTTCTTTTCCTATGCAGCCTTAACAGACCATAATTTTACTCTCTTCCCAATACCTTTATTTCCCCCATCTACTTGCCCTTCAGTCCTCCTTATCCAGAAGAACTTCCTCTATCTAACTCCTCTACTCCTCAATCCACTGCAATCTGGTTACTACCCCAATAAACTCCTTCTTGCCAAACACAACAATGACCTCCTTGTTACTAAGTCCGAGGACTTTCAGTCCTCCTTTTTCTTGACCTTTCTCTAGCATTTAATACTGTTGCCAATTCCTCCCTTGGCTTCTCTGAAACTACTTGTTCCTGGTCCTGCTACCTCTCTGGGTGTTCTTCCTTTGCATGCTTGTTTTCTCACCTTTTAAATGTTGGCATTTCCATAAGGTTCCAGAGTAGTTCCTCTCCTCTTCTCATGCTATACCTTTTCTGTTGGGTATGTCATCTACTTTCATAAACCATCACATTATCACATTCTGATGATTCCAGCATAGATCTCTCTCCTGAGTTCTATTCTTCCCTGTTCAATTACATAATAGAAAGCTTCACTTTGATATTCCACAGACACTTCAAACTCAACATGTTTCAAATTAAACTTATTACCTTCCCTCCTAAACCTTTGTTTCCTCCTGAAGTCTCCGTCTTGGCAAAGGGTACCACTATCCTCCCATTTACCTAATTCATAAATCTCCTTCTATTCCTAATCCTGCAGATAAAATCAATAATAAAATTCAGTTGATTCTATTTTCCTAAATATGTCTTGAATCCTTCTTCTCTGTCCATTCCCATTCTTGCTGCCTTAGTTTAGATGTCCATCATTTGCTGCCTATAATGTTAATGTCCTAACTAGTCTCTTTGTTTACAGTGTTACACTAATAAATTCTCCAAATTGTAACGATCTTTCTAAAATAGACATACTCCTTAAAATTCATCAGTGGTTCTCCATCAGCCTTAGGATGAATTGAAACTTCTCAGGAAGACATATAAGACCTTACTGATCTTTCAAGGTGTATCCTTCAGAACTCCTGCCATGCATCCAGACAATGTATTAACTGAGATTCTACTACTTTCCTGGGCACTGTCCTTCCCTCCCAACTCTCTGGGTAACCTTTTCACCTCCAGGATTTCACACAGAGTACTTTTTAAAAAAAAACACACAAAAACCTGGAATACATTTCTCTTTAACTTGCCCACTTGTCTGGATTACTTCTACTTATCTTTCAGAACTCCTCTTCATCTTCTATGGTTAGGGACCTTGATTATGGCCAGCCATGGGTGGGTCCCCCTCTGAGCTTTCTTGTCGTCTCACTGTTGTGTGATCAATTGTTTACTTACCTGTCTCCTCATTATACTGTAAGTTCCTTCGAAGCAGACTTATTTGTCTTTGTATTCCCAGTGTCTAGCACAGTACCTGACACAGACCAGGCACTCAATAATGAATAAATCAAGTGGCAGAGTGGGGTTTCAAAGTCGGTTTTTTTCTCTCTGGTATAAGTCTCACATTTCTTCATGCTGATCCTTAATATCTTGAATCTGAAATTTTAAAAAATCTGTGCTAGGTATATTTTTGCCTATCAGTAATTAAAATACAGGTAAATAGATATTAGCTCCATGAGGATTCAGTTGATTATTTCTTGTGTAGCCCTTCTTCATCATTCCACTGTTTTGCTCATCAGAGTATTTTGGGTTAACTAAATCTAACATGACTTAACGCCCTTTCCATACAATTTTATATCCTTTCTGTTGCTTCTACAACATCACTACACAAACAGAGTAAGTACATTGAGAATAAGATTGATTTCATTTTATTGTCTGAAAATAGACACTAAAAAACAATATATCAACAGCAACTCATTTCCCATTATACTTTTCTCCAAGGTCACTATGGATACGTATTAAAGTTTCAGTGTCAAAATTTAACATTGCAAATCCAGCTACAATTTAAATTCAGTATAATCACAGAATTTTGTAAATGGAAGGAAACTTAGACATCTTTGAGTCCAGCACTGTTGTTAAGCTTCCATGAGGAAACTGACAGGAGAAGAAAAGCCTGGACTGGCTCGCCCAAAGTCATCTGGTCTATAGAAATGGGAGCAAATTTCCTAACTTTCAGTCACCTGACCTTTCAATGCCAAATACATCTTACATTTTCCATCTAAACAAATTATCTACACCAGAACCCACCAAACTGTTTACATAGTGCTTATCTTTATGATATTGCCTTTGTGATACCCTTGATATAGAGAGGAAGGAACTGGGGCAACAAGCAAGGGACATAGGCAGTGGTCGGCAAACTGTGGTTCGAGACATGCGGTTTGCCGCTCTGATGACTAATGAGTTTGCCGACCACTGGATAGGGGCTTAATCACAAGGAACAACAACAGCCTGTAATTATTGGAATCCAGAGTCTAGGTCAGTGGTCGGCAAACTCATTAGTCAACAGAGCCGCAGTTTGCCGACCACTGATAGGGGATTGGTAAAAGACAAATAGTCCACAAAATGATGGGCTCCTATTTGTAGTGTAGCCTTGTGATCACACAGTGTTCTCTGAACGCCCCAATGCTAACCCTGTGCTGCTGGGACCTGGATTCTACTCAAGTCTGTGCCTTATTTGGCCTAAATAATTTCTCCAGCTTCAATGTGTATTTTTTGGGCTTCATTTTAGAAATATCATCCTTAAATCTATTCTCTACTTGAGTCTCTTTTACTTCTAATGCTGAGGAATGAAGATTCTGGGTAAAAGGAAATAAAGATGATGGGTTTTTCTAAGCTTTATATTTCAAGAATTGATTCCTCAAATGGCAACGGCAGTCTACTTTATTCCTCAAATGATGACATATTCCATGCAAATTAGTATTTAATTGGACTAATTTGTTTTCACGGAAAGCACGGATTTCTTTCCAAGAGGATCAGTTTGATAATGTTTTACCAGCTAGTGCTATGAGACCAAATATAAACCAGTTCTGAGAAACAGGAAGTGAACCTGACTGGTCTAGTCTGCTGTCCCTGGCAGTGACGCAAATACAGAAATCAAATTAGGAAAACAAGATACGTGGGTGTGGGGCCATTGATAATAAGGCAGGATGCTACAACACAGGCAGGAACACTTTTAACCAAACGCCATTCATTTTAATAACACCCTGAGAAATGTGACTTCCACAGAACCCGCTAGTGATTGGAAAGCAGGATGAGCCTGAGTTCCCTAGCAACAGCATGTGCTTGGGAGACAGTCATTAGTCTTTCTGTGAATCCCACCAACTCCTTACTTTTCTAAACATATGACTGACATTAAAAATAAAAGACGTTTCAGAAAACATTTTAAAATTTCCAGGAGTGAAATGGAAAGGAATAATAATAATAAAAGGTTTCCCTGAGAACTGCACTCAGGTAAAAGAAATAATGTTCCTGTGTGCCCAGCCTGTCCCTACATTCACTGCTCTCGGTTCTGTTTCTGAATCCCCTACGGTAAAGGGCAGTGGAGGTGAAACCGTTCAGAGGTGAAGGCAGTCCCCTCATCCAACATGAATCATGGTCAGATAGCGCATGAATAGCGGAGTGGGTAGCTTGTGTTGGGCGGAGGCTGATGGGGATGGAGGGAGGGAATATAAACGCACAGTCTTCTTTTCCTTTCAGCAGGTTAAATTACTCTGTTTGAAGGAGGGTGGTGAGGGGAACGAAGCTGTTCTTCCTATTGATTGTTTCATTGCTCCAGTGGCTGTCTGAGGCCACTGGCCAAGAGCATTATTATTTTCGAGGCTAAAGGGAGGTTGGGCAGGTGTCCATACCATTCCCTACTTTTAAACAGGTCAACTCATAAAGCTCAGCCAGGCTGCAGGAAGATGGTTCATGTTGACTTTTACTACTCAGCTCTACCCTAAAGAACTAGTGCTGATGGGATGACGGGTCTCACACCCTGAATGATTGCCTCTAGCCCTGTCCTTGGTTGGGGATGCACAACTCCTCTGTAGCCTGAGTCAACTGCGGGCCGTTACTCGAATGGTAATTATTGCAGCGTTTTTCTGGTCAGCCTTATTATGGCCTAGGAGGCCCCTTTCAGCTGGACACTGGGCTCCTTCAGTTTGGCCCGGGTGACTCCTCATTTTCCCCACCTCCCCACCTCACGCCCCTACGCGCTCCCTTCCCAAGGCGACCACCTGCGCCGCCCCACTTACCATCTGCCCGCGGGGAGGGCCCCCCGAGGTAGCGGAGCCTTCCCTGCTCCAGGGAAGCTCGGGGGCGCTCGGTGTTAGCCTCCAGCCCTTCGCTACCGGAGAGATCAGGTTCCTCCCCTCCTCCCCCTCCAGTGCCGGCCGCCCTCTTCTTGCATGACACAGCAGAACCGCAGCTGCTGCAGCAAGTCCCAACCATCCGCCCAGGAAGCGCCGAAACCCGGGCTCAGGAGGGGCGAAGGGGGGCGAGGCGGGGAGCCACAGCCGAGGGGGTTCTTGCCCCCACTTTGCCACACGCACTCTTTTCCCAGGGCACCTACACAAAATGTGGCTAAAGCCGACCAGGCCGAGCTGTTGAGGAATGCTCGGGTTTGGCGGCAGAAAGGATGGGACCAGAGAGACGGGAGTGTGAAGGAGACCCCAGTAGGGGCAGGGCTTTGCAGGGAAAGAAGGGGAAGAAGAGGCCAAGAAGTCAAAGGCCAGGCTGTGAAGGAGAATAAAGGAGGTCAAAGAGAGGTAAGGAGGTAGAGTTGCTGAGAAAGGAGACCGAGCTGGAAGAGGTGGGTGTGTGTGTGTGTGTGTGGGGGGGGGGGGGGGGGCTGGGATGGGAGGGAGCTGCAGGGGAAGGAGGACTGGGAGGGAGTATTTGGGGAGGCCTGGGCTAAGTACCCTGGCAGCATGGGGGCTGAATTGGGAGGCAAGGGAAGAAAAGAGGAGAGGGATGGAAGAATTACGCTTTGGATAAGGTGGTAAAAATTGGGGGACATACTATGGAATTATTAGAAGGGATGTCTGGGAGCTCATTCATCATGGCTGATGAGGTGGAAAGAGATAGTTAATTGAGGTAAAGCCAAAAGAAAGGGTGTTATTACAACCCACTCTTAGTCGTATGTGAAGTTTTTAATAATTCTGCCAATCCAAACAGGGAGTTTTCCTTATAAATGGGAAAGCATGAACTGAAACATAGAAATGCCTATTTAGCTTTGATTTATGGGATGAAATCTCCATGGTCCACACAAACTTTAAGGCAGATATTTGGGATTTAAGTCATCAGTCCATAAAGGGGTTGTAATTCAGTAATATCAAAGGCACTCAAAACTGACGTTACAGTATCCACTTATCACTGGACTTTAAGTCTTTCATAGTGGTTATTAAATGTTGGAAATGATGACAAAATTATTGGTTCAAAATATTGAAATGTTCATGCCTCTCTGTCTCTCTCTGTCTCTCTCTAACACACACCCCTATAATTTCTAGTGTCTAGCATGTAACATATGATTAAGGGAAAAACGTGTTTCCCTGATAATTTTATTTCCCACCAGCACTCTATGCATTTGACAGCAGACCAGCCACTTCTCGCCATTTCAAAGAATGTGGTCAGAAAGTAATAGAGAAACTGCCACTTTGGTTTTGTCTGTACCTTCCAGGTCGTATCTTCGTGCCTCACTTCCTGACACAAACAAGTTTTCACTGTTGTCAGCAACAAAGCCCTAATATAGCTGCGGGAAGAAAACTGCATCGCATTTTGTCTCCTGCAAGCATCATCCACAGTTACCGGAGGAATGTAATTCCAGAAAGCTTTAAAGCTGGTGGTGATGGTAATTATGTATCAAATGCCCGATTCTATTTCTGTTATTATTGTTCTGTCATTTCTGTTCTACCCAAGAGCTGGCTGAACTCGCAGAGGTACAGATCCGATTTTCTTTTTGATCTGGTAAAATTTAATCAGACCTGATGGAGAACTCATTACTCTTGGGGGAAAATAAAGTGGGAGCCACGAAATGTCATTTTCACAGAGTGTGGGTTTTGTGACTGTAGGGAAGGATTTAAGGACGCTCCTTCTGTTCGGTTTTCTATGTAATGAGCAAAGGCTGCTCGCGCACACTGCCGCCACAGCTCCCGGATGCTGTGGCTCCCTTATCTGGGTTTCGGCAGCGCCAGGAGCCCCTCCAGGACGCTGCGAGGGGCTCGCGGTGGGTGGTGGTGCGAGTGCCGAGCCCGCGGCAGCCAGTCCTGCTGCTGTTGTTGCTTCTGCTGCTGCAGTCACGTGGGAGCCCCTTTAAGTTTCCATAGAGAAGCCTCTCCGGTGTCACATGATGGACATGATATAATGAAACAACACCGTGGAGAGGAAAGCATTAGGGGAGCCCACGGCTACGAAAACAAGTGAGTGAGAAGAGGTGGGAGGAAGAGAAACTACGCCACCTCCCCTGCAGCCAAGCCGCACGCAGCAGCAGCGGGCGAGGAAAAGGGGGCGACGCCGGGGGAAGGCGGGAGGCTGGGAGACCCGGTCCTCAGCCCCGGCCCGCAGACCCCGCCGCCCACCGCAGAGAGAACAACTTTCAGCCCGGCAGCCTGGGCCAGCCCTGCCTGCACCTGTCTCCGGAGCCTCCATCGCTCCCCGTGATGATCAAAGGGAAATTCTAGAAGAATATGCTCTACAAATATTACATGCGCATCGTCCCCCCCCCCCCCCCCGCCCCCCGCGTCTCGCTCTGGAGGAAGGAAAGAGAAAGGGATTTAAGCAGCCGCTGGTGTTCAGCCCCAAGGTAAGTTCTGGAAGGCGGGGAGAGCCGGCCCCACCGGCAGGACTTTGGGATGGGAATTTGGTTCTTGGTTTAGATCTTTCCTCGGGAGGGAACGAGGCGTCCCCTCGCTGCTGGCGACGAGGTTGGGTCCGATGGTCCAGCAGAAACATTTCCACTGTGGACTGTTATTTCCTCTTTCGCACGTCCCCGAGCTCCCACCCTCGGACTCCCCGGGGGCCCCCTGCTTGTCCCCGGGAGGGGCCGCAGGTCACGGCCTGGGTGTTCGGGAGCCGGGTGCAGGAAGGTAGGGGTCCTGGCGTTACTGGCAATGCGGGGCGATTTCGCCATGTTTGTGTTGCTAAGATCACTTTTCCCCCCTTTGAGGAGCCTAGATGCCACATGCTCCTCCGGAGCTGCTGCTGGGCTGAGAGTTTTTTTTTTTTTTCTCTTCTTCAATGTCCGCATTCCAACTAATGTTGCGCAGATAAAATTCAAACTTGAGGTAAACAGAGGGGGGGGGGGAGAGGAGGGGGGGAGAGGAGGAGGGGAGGGAGGGAGGGAGGGAGTTTCTATTTCGAGATCCCACCTCTTCATTCTGCGTAGACCAACATCCCGAACCCCCTGAGCACTCGCTCGTGCCCCCCACCTACCCCTCCTTTGGTGTCTACCAGAAATAAGGCGGCGCAGGAAAGGGGGGACGCTGTTGCTTATAGAGGACGCGGCGCCTGGGTTCTCAAAGAGAAACGCACCCCTGTCACTCGGGCCTCTGGCTACTCCCTCCTTTCGCCGGGAGGGACATTGGCTGCCTAGGTTTGCTTTGGAGCTGGGGGGCCGGGGGACAGCGCTCCCGGGCGGGGCGAGGGGATGCCTGCCCTTCTCCCCCTTCCTTTAGGAAAGGGACAGGATTGCTCCCGCCCCACCCAGCGCGGGCCCGGGAGGCGGGCTGGGTGGGTCTCAGGTGTCCCGCGGGCAGGTGGAGTAGCAGGTGTGTGTGGGGTACTTCTATTTGTAAGTGGCCCTGGGTCGGACGACGAGGGAAGTCTGAAGGCGAGTGGATGGGCAGAGCTGCGTCTTGTTTTCTGGCGAATGAAGGAGAAAATTCAGTATGTTCCTTACCCCTACCCCCGGTTTAAATACCGGATTCGGCTGGAAGCTAGGCTGAAGCGTGAGTGGGGATGTTTAAGGGCGAGAGTGAGCTTCGTCATGCGGGAAGCTAGGCTTCTGACAGCTTGTAGGCATGTCCCCCACCCCCCGGGCTGGAGAGGTGGGCTGGGTGGTCCGAAAGGGGCGGCGTCCCCTGGGGAGGGAGCTGGCTGGGGGTCCTCAAGTGTAAGTGCTCGAGGGTCCGCAGCCCTGGTCGTGGGGGAGTGCGGTGGAAGGAGGAGCGGCCACGTGAGGTCTGCGGAAGCGCTGGCGCCGAGGAGGAGGGTGAAGTGCGCAGCAGAGTCATGACGGGGCTGACACGAAGCCGCCGTAGGCAGTGGGCCGAGGCGGAAGGCAGACTCGCGCGGGTCCGACCCCAGAGCCGTGGCGACGGTTTTATTCCGAGCGGTGGGTGCGCACTCCTAGGTTCTCTCTGGGAAGACCGTTTCCGGGCGGGGTCCCCGCCCCGAGCGAGGGCTGTAAACAGGGTGGCGCCCTCTGCCCTCCGGCCCCGGGTCTGCCGGGGCGCGCGGCCGGCGGCGCCCGGGGTGACGGAGGCGCAGCCGCGGCTCAGGGCAGTGGCGGCGGGGACGCGCCTGTTCCCCTCCACCCCCGCGCGCCCCCGCCGCCGCCCGGCTTCCTCTGTTTTTGTTTTGATGGAGCCCGCGTGCAGCTGGCGCGTGTCAAGTCACGTGCCGTGGGCGGGAGGGGGCTGGGGCGCGGGAGGGGAGGGCGCAGTGACGCAGCGGTCCCGGGGCCAGGCGGCCGGGGGGGCTGCGGGGAAAGGGGCGAGGGGGCGTGTGCCCTGACAGGTCCGGATCGTGCCGGGGGTCAGGTCGTGGAAGTGGATCCTCCGTGGGCCGTATTCGGACGTGGGTGTAAATTCGAGTTCGTCGTCACAGCAACCATCCGGGTTGCGGGGCCAGCCTGCGCGCTGATTTGGTCAGGTCAGAAATCTACAGGTTTTACCGGCGTGTGTATTTCTGGGCACATAGATACCTACCTATAATTAGTCCTTAATCCTGCTGCACAGTATAAGCATCTAGAGAGGTTTAGAAAAAATGATGATGCTCTACCCTATTCAGGACCAATAGAACCCAAATTCAAGTAGAGCTTGGACACCATGTATTTAAAAACCCCTCCCTGAGTGCTTTGAGTGAGGGGTGATAGAACCAACTTGTGAGGGAATAGGTGTGAAAGGATCCTTCTTTAAGAATGAAATGGTAAAGATAGCTAAAGTAGCTAACATTTTTTGATCAGTCACTGCGTGGGGTCACTATGTGCTGGCGTTGTGCCTGCGCAGACATGGATATACATACTTGATGAAACATTGTTTGCCCATTTTACAGTTGGGGGAAGTGGAGCTCCGGAGGTTAAAATTGGTCAGTGATGATCCTTGAATAGTTAGTACCCAGGTAGGCTGACTTCAGAACCCATACTCAACCATAACATATGCTGCATTGGAAAACATACCTTCACTTACGGGCCACATGTTTGTGTGACGAGAACTGGTTATATGTTTGCCTACGGGCCAGCGAGTTTATATACATGTATTTACATACTAGGTATTTTTATCTGGAACATTTTGCTTGTTACTAAAGCGAGGAGAATCACTCGTGAATCAAGAAAGGCCTATAGGCTAGCAATATTTCCAGGAGTTTCTTGTGAAGAGAAGAATGAGGGTATCCCAGTTAACTTGAAAACACATTCCATGGGAGTTGTTTTTTGTTTTTTTTTTGAGAATGGAACACACGTATAAAGTGAAGGGAAGAGTCCAGAAGATGCAGATATTTTCCAAGGATTTACATGAAGCCACAGAAGCCCTGTAGTAGATTGCTGGGCATGATGTCGTTTTGGTGGTCACATGCTGGCGGCAGCCGAAAGTACAAGACAGTGTACAGAGTAGCATAAGTTCTGCCATGAAAATTTTGGAGGAAAATAACTACTTTGGTCTGGAATACAGAAGCATAACTTCTATAGCCCCATTCTTGCTTGGATTTCTTTCATTTGTCTCCTGGTCAGATAAACTCGGTGGGAATATTTAGCTCTGGGGTAATCCTTTTGTTTTGAAAATGTGTTCATTGCTATGTTTTCCAAGGATATTCCAAATCCACAAGAAACACAGGTTTCCTGAAAACAGGGTTACAGTTAAAATGTTTTTGTATTAAATATGTATACTAAATGGTACTGTGTCACCAAAAAAAAAAAAGTTTTGGTGTTCCTACTAATGATTGCCATCTATTATTGTTAGCTGTATGGTAGACATAGGCATAGTACTTGTCAGGTTTTAGGATTGGTTTTCATGTTGCTTGCAAGTTTTGCTGAGGAGAGTTGACAGACTCACCAAAGCAAGTTTGACATAATCCTAAGTAGTGTCATGTTGAGGTCTGACATGGAGCTCCATAGCCCCACGTCCTTCTCTCATTCTCATCCCCTTCCCTGTTAACCACCAAGGACACTTTTCTCCAGCTTTGCCAAACCACTTGTGGTTCCTTTGCACAGCCCTGACTAGGTTTCTCTTCTGCTGCGTACGTCCTTCAGGAAATTTCCTCTGGTTTCTTCTCAGAAAAAGCTTTATAAATATAAATGCCCTCTCTGTGTCACCCCTATGTCTGGTACACACATGCCTCACTGTGTGTATCACTATGTATCATATTGTTTTTGTTTACAAGTTTGGCACCCCTACTAAATTGAGCTCATGAAAGGTGGGAATGGTGATTATTTACCTAGTAGGCGTTTAAGTTGATTGCATCAGCCTGGATTGACTTAGAGTTGCATTATTAGCGTCACCCATTTTCGTTCTTAACTGTCCTCACAAGCTCTGCTGCTATGTACTGGGCTAAAGCACATCCATGTACAGAGAATACAAAATACTACCAACATGTTCTTATAAAAGGAATTGGAAGGAACGGGGCAAAATGTAATCAATTTTTCACTTGTTTCTTAATTTTACTCTCAGTTGACCAATTGGCCAGCACGACTTTTCTTGGTTACTTGTATACACTGGGAGAGATGCTCAACATGATCACCTTTCAATTTATTCAGGAAGGAAGAAATGGCACTCCGTCGCCGAAGGACATACTTTTATGTGCCATAGCCGAGTACAGGTGCTTCATCACATCTCATTACACTGTAACTTTCAGATTTAGTATTATCAGAGGTATTAGCAGAGCAGCACTGTCCCGTAGCACTTTCTGAGATGATAGAAGAATGATTATAATGATATATTTTTAATGACTTCAAAGTGATAGTCACTAGCCACTTGAGGTGATTGAGCATTTTTAAGTTTGGCTAGTGTTAACACAGGAACTGAATTTCTAATCAATTTAAAAATAGCCACAAGTGGCTAGTAGCTACTCTATTGAACAGTGCAATTATAGAGTATTTGACAGGTAAACATTTAGGCTAAGGTATTAAAATCTTGAATCATTTTTTAGGGCTCAACACTATGCTTCCCCATTGTAAGCTGTTACTGGATGATATTTTTGAGGCCTTCATATTCTAGAACATTTGTCTGTGTGTTCTGTGAGCCTTGCATGTAGTTGACTGGTGTCCCTTTTTTTAGGAGGAGAGTAAAGTGATTATGAGTAATTATTTACAAATAAAATGGATTTGAGCCCTCGGTGCATACAACTAAATGGAAGTCCCGTGAGCTAACCAGTATATTTCTCTAAGATGAATTGTTAAGAGCAGGCATTTTATTTGTCCTGCTGACCATTGTATCCCCCAGTGCCTTGTATAGTACCTGACACATTGTGAGTGCTCATAAATATTTGTTGAAGGAATTGAATGTTCAAATAATTTAACCCCTCTAATTTAGCTTTCTAGGGGTATATTGTGGAGCTGAAGAGGAGGGCGAGGACCAGTAACTATACTGAATTTACAGTTCTTCCAAGGAATGCAATCTCTCCAGGGGAATTACTGTTAACTCAGTGACTGATTTCTTTCTTGTACGATTAAGTATCAAGCATTGTTACCTTTATTTGATGATGGATTGAAAAATAAAGTCACAAGATTTGGTGCTCATGTCGTAGAGAGTTGGAAGTGTAAATCAAGTTGAATAGTTAGTTGTTTCTGTTGCCTTGTTCATTCAACCAAGATTATTCTTCAGAGAAATAAAACCAGGCACTGAACTACGTTAGTTAGAAAGTTTGGTTTGTAAAATCCAAGGTAGTAGTATATGCTAAAAGAGTCTGAAAAGAGGACTGAAATATCTCTTTTATGGCATGCCATTGGGTAAACAGCTTTATATGAGAAACAGGGCTGGAAACACTTCTTAAACCTCTAAATCTCAGCCTGTGGTAATCCTAACACCCAAGTTTTAAACTTCTCAAAGAGAATATTTGAAACGTAAATAGAAACAGATGTTTACTTGTGCAGATAACCAACACTAGACTTTGAAATGTTTATATAAAAAGGTATGAGATACATCAAACATCTGTTTAGAACGAGAACCTTAAGGCTGAAAATTGTAGATTCCATTTCATGTGGTAGATGCAATATGTGGTGTAGAGCATGTGGAGGGTGATGCGCACACAGCCTTCTCTCCTTGCTGTGCATCAGGCTTACATACTCGTGGTACTCGGTGTGGCTGGCTCACAGGCCTGTCCTTGTTCCTAGTTCACAGGCTACCTTCTTATCATTCTGTCACTAGGTGCCACAAATGAAAACTAATTTTATCCTAGAGTAAGTAAAACATAAAATATAAATCTGTTGTTTAAAAAAATCATACTGTGTATTCCAAGGTAAAATGTGACGTTTTCTTTTTCAGGGGTGTGTGTGTGTTACTTTCTCTTTTAGCAGTTTCTGGCCTCTTCGTCCTCTATGATTGATAACTCTTTTACTTTCTCTTTTAGCAATTTCTGGCCTTTTAGTTTGTTATGATTGCTCTTCTAACACCTTTGGTGTGAACTTTTTTGGTGGGGGGACAAACCACCAAAAAGTCCACAAACCAAAAACAAACCATCAACCATATGTTCCATAAATGACTGCTGTTGCCTTCAAAACTGAACCAAAACACAACCATAAAAAGACAATACCAACCACTGCTATCAGCAACACAGTTAACCCAGGCAACCAAACAAATAAGGCCTATGAGATTTGAGTTGTTGCTTTTGTGGCGAGGTCAGTAATATGAAGTCTCTCTTTAGATATTAAATGTAAATTACATATGATAAACTATTTCATATTTTGCCTAACCTATGTAGCAGTGATACAAGAATTCAAACTGCAGTGTAGATCTCGATCTGTTTGGAAGACTCTTATTGGGCAACTTGGATTCAGGTGTATAATTTAAGAATCATTTTGAAAGTTTACTGAGAACTGTCTCTTATGATTTGGTCACCAGCAGTATATGAATTGAAGGAAGTAACTGGCTTCATATTTTTCTCTTCAGTGGAGTGGTTGGATTGGGTCAGTGGTTCTCAAACGCTAGTGTGCATTTGAATCACTGAGGGCTTGTTAACAGCCAGATTGCTGGACCCCACCCCAGAGTTTCTGACTCCGTCAGAGTAGGGTGGGCCTAATTATCTGCATTGCTCACAAGGTCCCAGGGGATGCTGCTGTTGTGGGACAGAGCACTGCATGTTGAGGACCAGTGGATTAAATAATCTAAAGTTTTGTGATTCTGTGCTTGTTTCCCCCCCTTTTCAAATTGCAGCATCTATTCTTTGATTTCTGCAGCGTTAAGGCATTTAAAGATGGCTATCTGGCAAACTGAGTTTTAAACGTTTGAAATGGGTTGATTTTTATTTTGAGACTTTTTGAGAATTCTCGAAAACTTTGCAAAAACTTTGGGTATCTTAAAACTCAGATTAGGTATATTTACCCAATAGTAAGTAGCTTCTCTAGTTAAAATATATTGAAATATTTCTGATGTTATTAAATGACAAAACTATTTGCTGCTCCTTAAACCTAAAAGTAGTATCAAATCTAATCATGTACCTTTTAATACACAGCTACAGGTTATAATGGGGGCACATTACATAATTGTGGGCTCACTAAAGTGGCTTTTACGGGACATAGTTCTGGTCCTAGTTCTCTTGGTTTGGGTCCACAGTTGACTCTCGTAGTATTAATCTGTGTGTCCTCGGAAGATAACTGCCTCATAGAAGGGTCAAGGTTGCAGGAAGATGCCCGTCAGGGGGATAAAGAGTAAGTCAGGGCACAACCATCCCCTATTTTGAGGTCTTTGGGAAACAGTGGAGGCTCTACAGTTTCTAAAAGAAGGAGGCAGAGATACCAGGAGGCATCTTAAAGCCACGCTGTTCTTATTCAGAGGGTATGGGGGGAGGGCACTCGAGAGGTTCATGGAGATGCTAAGACATTCTCACAGGTGGTGCTCTGGAAGCGGTCCAGATTACAGTTGCCTTGCAGGTGCCCAGAGTCAACTGGGCAGGTTTGAAGTGAGTTGAAGTGAAGCTTGTTATCTTATCTGAGGAAAGGGAAATAAAAAATAAGAAATGGGTGAGGAGTAGGCAATGGGAAGGTAAAAATGAAAACTTTTTAAGTTTTTAAATGTTCTAAAACTCTGTTAAGACTAGACTCGTTAATAGCACAGAATTGTTTGTTAGAAAATAAATTAATGAGTTTTCCTTTTCATTTCTGCTGAATACTTGATAATATCACCAGATGCTGTTATTTGACTTAAATCAGATGCCTTTCAAAGTCATGAGTAGGATTCAACCTGTGCTTACCTTTTAAGATTGTTTGAGGATCGTTAACTAGTTTAAGTCAAATTCCTGGAAAGTACATGCGATCCCTATTACTGGGTGTGTTTTATGGGTTAGGAAACAAATCATTTGTGTAGCACAGGCCACAAAGCTGGGCTGAGGCCAGGAGATCTCACTGCTTTTTATATCTACTAGTTTTAATTTTATCTTAAAATTCTGTTTTCTAACTGCTTGTATAAAATGGTTGAACTTTAAATCTTAGAGTTGATCTAGCATCCATATTACTGATTTTAAACAGTATTTTGTGGATACAGCCTTGGATTTTGAGCTACTGTTTATTTCTTTGAGAAGAATGACACGTGATATGCAGTCATTTCTTGACTGAAATATCTGTGACAATAATCTTCATAACTAAATCTGTGAAATTGTGACTTCTTTAGACTTCACAGTTTGGCCCATGCGCAGCAGAGGGAGGGAGGCTTTTGTGTGATCACCTCCTCCCATTTTTTTTTTTTTTTTTAGTATTTTTTATTGATTTCAGAGAGGAAGGGAGAGGGAGAGAGATACAGAAATATCAATGTGATGAGAGAGTGTCATTGATTGCTGCATCCTGCCCACCCCCTACTGGGGATCAAGCCTGCAACCTAGGCATGTGCCCTGACTGAGAATCAAACCATGACCTCCTGGTTCATAGGTTGATGCTTAACCTCTGAGCCATGCCAGCCAGGCTCCCTGCATCTTTCTTGAAGTTTCTCCCCTACCACTTCCTCCCGTGTCTTAAAGAGTTAAGACCCTTTTCTTCAATGCAATCACACTAGCACTAGGCAACATCTGCCTTTGGTGTCCACATCTCCTGAGGGTCCTCTCTTGCAACTTCTGACATTTCTGTCTCTCTCGCACCAGCTTTCTGGCCTCTGGAGAGCTGGACCTCCTTGTGCATTTCCTTCACGGCCCTGCCCCCGCATCTTCTTCTTCCTTTCCCTGCCAGAAGTTCTCTTTCTGTCCTGTGGCTGATCTTCCTTCGCCTGATGGAAAGAGTACTGAAGTAGAATAGTGTTTGTACTGATGGTTCGTAGGTACCTGCCACTGAATACTGTGCTAGTGCTTTACATTCCTTCCACTAATTCCAGCTCCCACCAGCTACTGGATTGTGGAAGAGTGTCCCAGTCTGTGCCAGAAGCTCCTCGTCTATAAAATGAGGGGTTAGTGAGTTTCTGGCCCTAAAGGGCTATAATTGAGTTTATTTACATCATGGTCTCATTGTAAAGCCTTACTAAGAGTACTTTAGCTTTTTGAAAGAAACCTGTTAAACAAGACTGGGCTCAGTGTAGAGTGATGCTTGAACACGGGACCAGGAGATCAGGATTCCTTCGTTAGACTGTGTGCAGTGTGCCCAGCTGCAGTCTTTTTTTCTTCAGGAGTTAGGGATGGGTCTCAGGGTGCTCTTCTCTATCCTTGTGCTGTCTGCACAACCTGAAAGTTGAACCTGAGTGCTCCACTTGGGAAGGCTTGTTGACCTGATATTTGGGAGATTCTGCTGCTTCTCATCTCCATGATGAAAGAGCTGGGCTTCTGAAGCATCCTGCTGCTGATGGTATTTACACGACTGGGGGAGTTTCCGGGAACCTGCTGAATACTTTTATTTATTCTTAATCAACTCATAAAAAATGCTATCTCATATCTTTCTCTCGCAGAATTGTACATGGCCTGTGACCTTGAGTGCTTATTTCCTATTTTTAGGGGAATTTTTGTTAGTACTGAGTCTTTTCTGTAATGCTCACATTGACACCAAGCTACTTATCTGTTCATTGCCAAGGTCACTGACAGTTGTTTTGTTTTCTGCGATTATATTGGTGTAACGTGTTCATTGCACATACTGTCCATTTTCTAAAAACCTATAATTATATCTTTTGTTTCTTTATGTTCCAGAGAGAGTAAATATTTCTTCATCTTTTCCTATTTTTTTTTTTTTTTTAGCATTTCAAAATCATATAATACCTATACTTACAGGCTCTATCCCAAAAGACTTCGTGATGACTCTTCAGTTTTTAGTGATTATTGTTTGAAATGCAAGTACTTGATAACAAGTGAAAAGTATTTTTAAATAAAATGCCATTTCTTTGGATTTTAACTTTGAAATGTTTTCCATTTCATGCCTTTTAGTTAGTAAGTGTAAGGGTACTGTGCTTGCAATGTTTGTAGGCTTCTATTTTCATGGCAAAAGACATAAAAATCCTCCTTTTCTTCCACTTTTAAAGGCTTTGGAATTAAGATTTCTTCTGCTACTAATCTAATTATTTTGAAAAGGCATATAGGAGTTTGCTCTTTGCTATATGTACGTGTGTATATATGTTTTTTGTCATACAAGGACTTTATATTATAGACTTAATGAATCAACACCTTATTTAGTCAATTTATATTATCTGTAGAATGAAGATCATTTGAGATTCTGAGCAATAGAAATATCCCAACAATGGGTTTGCTTTTTTTTAAAAAAAATGTGTTTTTATTTAATCCTTACATGAGGATATTTTTCCTTTGATTTTTAGAGTGTGTGGAAGGGCGGGGAAGAGACACAGAGAGAAAAGCATCAATGTGAGTGAGAGACATCGATCGGTTGCCTCCTACATGTGCCCCGACTAGGGCCGGGGATTGAGCCTGCAACCGAAGTACATGCCCTTGACCAGAATCAAGCCTGGGACCTCAGTCCTCGAACTGGCTAGGGCAGCAGGTTTGCTTTTAAATGATTAAAAAAATATTATCCCTGTTATAGCTGAAGAGCCTTATAACAACTGGAGAGTATTAGCTCTCATGTGAGTACTTGAGGGTGACAATGTCCTGGGCTCATTCTGGGCCAGTGGTCCCCACCCCTTGATGGAGGAGGGAACCATGTTAAAGCAGCAATGCCCTGGGAATCTGACTGGAAATGCCCCTTCTGATTGTACTTGGTTGTTGGTTTTGGAGAGTACCAGTTGTTTGAAAGCACTGAGTTGCAATTTTACAAGTATACGTATTATTTGCTAAAACATCTTTTTGGATCATTGTGCTCTTCTGGAGTTCAGAGGTCCAAGTTCTGGGACGATTACTCATCAGGAACATGTCAGGTCCTGGACATGCCAGGCAAACAGCCCAGTGTGCTTGGATTGCAGCTCTTTTCTGTGTTTTCACACATTTGAATCCTCCTAATTCTCCACAGGGAGTCTAAGAACAGGAACAAGTAAACGTCCTATCTGGGCAGACTTTCTGTCCAAAACTAAACAAAAGAAAACAAACAAACAAAAGCACTTAAACAGCTGGTGGGATGCTGGCGCACCCTGGCCTGTGGTACTGACAAGCCATTTCTGGCCATTCCTCTCCTGATTGTTTATTCTCTTTTTTCTTTCCATGTTCTTTACTCTCTTGATATCTCCCCCATCCCCCCCCACCCCCCGCTTTTTTTTTTTTTTCTTTTTGGGTCTTTTCTGTTACCTTTGTTCTTCATCTTTACTCTTTTTTCTTTTGTCCCATTCCTAGTATGGACAGCCTCGTAACATCTCCCGGTTATCACAGGCATCTTTTTAGCCTGACTAATGGCAGACCAGAGCTTAAGAGAAGTTTTACTCTGACGTGTAAGGTTACCGTAGTCTGTAAAATTTCATGCTGGTGCAGACTATTTCTAAAGAGTTTAATGCATTATATAGCATTTTTCGTGTTGAATGGAAAAGATATGTGAAATGTAAAACTTTCCAAACTCTTCGGGATATATAAATAGGCATTCAGTGGGTTTCAGATGGAAGTTTAAATTTTGTGCAAAAGGACATTCTTCCAAAATTAGGTAATAGTAATCATGTAGATGGTGTTTTTATAGGATTCTTTTTATTTACAAAATTTTTGATAAACATATTTTTTGGTTAAAATGATGTGTTTAAATGATCTAATTTATAACAAAGTTCTGTGTAAAAAATGTGACAGCATCAAATTTGTTTTAAATACCCTAATATTATTTATGCCACTATCAAGGATCGGAGTATATTAGAGCTCTAAGAGGCTTTGAAGCTAGTTTAATTCAATCTGAATTTATAGATGAGACAATTTACTGACTTTACACACTTGGTTAGTGGCATAGTTGACCACAGTTAGGTCTTTTACTTCCTTATCCACTCTGTTTTTTTTTCAGACAGAAAATTAAATTTATGAAATTTAGAGGCAAAATAGGCAGCGAAGCCTGAGTTCTAAACCTAGCTTGACTTCATTAGTTCTGAGATGTTGGACTAGGTGTTTAACCTCTCTGATCTCAGTCTTGGGAGGGTTGGACTTTAAGGCCCCTTGCAGGCCTGTGACTATACTCGGGAGAGGAAATTGACATACATATAGATCCTTCCTATTGTACATTTGTGTAGTTTCAATTTGAGTCTTATTTCAAGTAAATACTCTTCTTGTTTTTTAGTAGGTGTCACTTGTGTTTTTGTTTGTGAATCAACTTTTCCGAAGTGTAGTGTTGTGAGACACAGGTTTTTGTCAACATCATAGTTACCTCTGTGTTCAGATGCCTCTAGCATTACCTTGACTCACTGAAGTAAACACATTCATAGACAGGTGTCTTCTAGCTTTAAACTGGTGAAAGGGTACTGCAAAGGAATGCCCCATAGACAGGAAATTGAGAAGTGCATTTTCCAAATGGCTTACTGTTTATTATAGTCATGTCATATAAATAAAAAGAGACTTTGGCTAGTTTAACTTCTAGAGTAGCTTTAATTGATGTTGTGAAACAGGTTTTTCCATTTTCAGTAGGACAATGTCAATTGTGTCAGAAGACAGTTGTGACAATCTGGCAGGATGGGAAAGATGAGATGAGTGTAAGGTATAGAGAAAAAGCTTAGCAGACTGGAGATGCTTTTCTAATAAGACTTAACTGAGCTTTGGGACTTTCCCCCATTGCTCAGGAGTAGTTCCCATGCCTTTTTTGTTTAAGAAAGCCCATTCTTTCAAACAAATTGTATACACCTATTATGTGCATCACATTTAACTGGAAATTACAAAAGAGTTACTCATCTGGAGTTTCTCTCTGGCTGGGTGTCCAATGCATAGACCATGAATTGGTGAGATACAGTAAATGTCTGAGGACTCCAAAGTATAGTCTACACAAGGAGAGGGAAGGGAGAAGGCCTGAAGCAGTAGGAAGACCCCAAGGAGCCATGACATTTGAGCAGTTTGAAGGACCAATAGTTAAGAATAGCTACAGAACCCTGGCTGGTGGCACAGTTGGTTGGAATATCATCCTGTACACCAAGAAGGTGGCAGGTACCATTCCCAGTCAGGGCACAAACGTAGGTGGCGGGTTTGATCCCTGGTCGGGGTGTGTATGAGAGGCAACTGAATGGTGTTTCTCACAGTATCTCTGTGTGTGTCTCTCTCTCACTAAAAACAAATTTAAAAAACATATCTTCAGGTGGGGATTAAAAAAAATAGCTAAAGAACTGATGTGCCGGGCCAGCCCAGGCAAGGGTTCGATGAGCCTGGGGTGGGGTTGTGGGCCGGGGGGTGGGGGGCAGTGAAGGATTTAAAGAAAAGACAAAGAGAGTCAGCTGGGGCTGGGTGGATCTCCGGTGCCTGGCTGCGGCCACAGAGATCCAGCCAGCAAGCTGAGGCTTTATTTTATAGTTGGGGAAAAACAAGGTAGTGGTCAACATAGTTACAATGTTCTTTTGAGTTTCACTTGTTTTGGCAGCACTTGCTGAAACTCCCGCAGCCCATTAGCTACCCAGAAGGATCTAGGGACTGTCACAAGGTCAAGCTTAATTATGCTAAGAGGGCTGCCCTCTAAACTGGGACTTGTGGCTTTTTCCAACAGGTCAGTTTGAGGCTTAACCGTTTAGCCGCTCCCTACAAACTGATTTTAATTTTCTTTTGGGAGAGTGCAAGGGATGTGGTTGGTCTGTGTTAGGACATAGGCTTGGGAGTTGGGACATGACCATTGTATGTTTTAAGGCGGCAAATAAGGTACTACCCTATGGAAGTACCAGAGCCTTTTTATTTGGAAAATTTTAAATCTTTAGAAAAATAGTACTCTGAACACATATGCTGTTTTTCTGGATTAATAGTTAACTTTTTAGCTGTACTTGCCCCCATGCTCTATGTATGTATGTCTTGAGTTAAATGTGGCATGTATATTTGTATTACTTTCTTAACCATTTGAATATAAGTTGCAGAAACCATGACATTTCATTTTTAAGTACCTGCTAAAGAGGACTTTCCTTAGTATAAACAAAATCCATTATCATACCCAAAAAGTTTAGGATTGATATAATAACATGGTCAAATATATAGAAAACATTTACATTTGGGAGTAGAAAGTGTATTTCTTTTATTTTTTTAAATGAGGTAGATTTGTCTGGCACAATGTATATTGAATGAATTGGTGGGACAAGAGACTAGAGCACATATTTAACAAGTCAGATATAGCCATAAAAATAGAAAGAGAAAGCTTATTAATATTCTGATATGCTGTATTCTTAAAGCTACAATCTTAAGTAAAGACAAGGCATAGAAGAGGGTAAAAAATTTATAAACAATTGTGTGTGTGTGTGTGTCTGGAAGGATAAAAAATGAACTAACATTTTGTGCCTTTTAGAGAAGGAGGTAGGGAACTGGAGGACAGGGAGACTTTTCCCTTAATACCCTCTTTTACCTTTTGAATTTTGAACTATTTGAATATAGTATTACTTATTCAAAAATAAATAGTAAATAAGCAAGCATAGACTTATGTTGATACTATTATTAGTTTTGTAGCAGATAGGATAATAGTTCTTTTTTGAAAAAAAAATATTTTATTGATTTTTTACAGAGAGGAAGGGAGAGGGATAGAGAGTTAGAAACATTGATCAGCTGCCTCCTGCACACCTGCTACTGGGGATGTGTCCACAACCAAGGTACATGCCCTTGATCGGAATTGAACCTGGGACCCTTCAGTCAGGGCAATACTTCTCTTTATGTCCTAATGAAATTTGGAAAATGGGACCTGAAACAGAAAAGGTGGAGGAAAATATTCTTCTTCACTTTTGAAGGAAGATTTGCTTTTTTGTGCCACTTATTGAAAAAGGATGTTCATGATGTAAGAAGATATTTTTTCAGGAGCTGCTGATGTGGAGAGGAAGGACTTGATGGGGGCCTGATATTCAGGAAGGCTGGGAATTTCCCTGAGAAAAGCAGAAAGGAAGATTATATATTCCTCTTGGAGTAAAGCAGCGACTCTCAATCTTCTACATCTCATGGCACACAAACTAATCACTAAAATTCTGTGGCACACCAGAATATTTGTTGCCAATCTGGCAAAAAATTGGCATAATTTTGTTTGACTTACAAAAAAATAGTAATTACTCTTTTTACTCCAAAGTGACTTAAAAAAAAAAAATCAGGTACCTATACTTGTATATAAGGATTCCTGGTACCAAGAATTAACTAATCAGATGAACCCTTATTATGTGATGTGACCTATATATTTATGGTTCAAGACAGGGCATTCGCATTGGACGGCTATTGTGTTGGCTGTTGTCATCTTTTTATTGACTAAATAGTCAGGTATTGCAAGTTTTAAAAATTGTGCAATACTAGTTGAAAATCACTGGAGTAAAGGATTTTTTTTTCTCTAAGATAAACAAGAATAGAATTTTGTAGTTTGTTTCAGTAGAAAAGTCTAGAAGATGGCAAATGGGACTTAGAATTTACATTTCATATATATTCATAAACCTTTGATGATAAAAGATAAGTATGTTTAAAAAGCTGCTAAAAGAAAATGAATATTTAGGAGTAATGTCTGGCTATTTTCTTTATATTTTTAAAAAGATTTTTGGGTTTTATATGAAAGGTTATATGGAAGTTTAAAAGAAAACCTCAAGTAAATATTAGTAAATAATTTTCATTTGATAGCTATTTGATTATTTTGTATGGTAGTTCTTATAAAATTATATGGTGAACTTATGATACTTATCCTTAAAATTGATATTTTGCAGTGTTTTGAAATACGTTGCATTAATTTCGGAGTTAACGCACAGTTTATTTTTTGTTTTCATAAGATTAACAAAAAGTTATTGATTGGTGCTTAGTGCTTTTTCTCTTGAAAGCCAATGTTTATTAACCAGTGAGTGTTGTATTGCTCCCAGTGTCTGCTAAGCATTCTGGGGTTAATGGAGACAGATGGTCTGCCCTTGACAGATGCTTCTGGAAACTTAACATTTCAACAGTGGAAGTTAAATTCCTGTCAGGGAGGGAAGCCACTGACTTCTCAGGCAGGTAGGCAGGCAAGCCTTCAGGAGCCAGAGGACCTCTGCACTGTTTGATCAGGTGTCCAGGATGGGACTTTGCAGGTGGAGAAATTTGATTTTATCAGTTCATTCAGAGTTGATGGGGATTGTGAGACTGAATGAAGCTAACCAAGCTAAGCAAGCTTACAGTCGGAGAAAGACAAATATCACATGATCTCACTTATATGTGGAATCTAATGAGCAAAACAAACTGTTGAACAAAAAGGATCTAGAGACATGAAAACATGCAACGACTGAAGATTCTTAAAGGGAAGGGGAGGGGGCGGGAAGAGATTAACCAAAGAATTTATATGCATATCTCCATAACCCATGGGCACAGACAGTAGTGTGGTGAAGGCCTGGGGAGGAGGTGGGGGTGGGGGATAGGTGGTCAGTGGGGAAAGAAAAGGGGACATCGGCTATACTTAGAACAATAAAGATAAATTTAAAAAAGTAAAAAGTTGCAAAAAACCCTGAGGATAAAGCAAAGAATAACTGTTTTTACTTAGGTTCACTTATTAACATTTTCCTCATTGACTTTATCATTTACCTGTATTTTCTTCCTCTTTATATTTATGTATGTATATATGTATGTATTTTTTCTGAATCATTGAAAATGTTATCCTGTCTAATAAAGACAGAATATGCTAATTAACCATCACTCCATCACAAAATGGCTGCACCCACAGCTGAGGCCAGGTTCCCATAAGGAGCCTTAATGAGCAATCAGCAGGGATTTGAGGCTATGCCCTCCCCTTCCCCCATGGGGCTTGATGGGGGACCTCAGGCTGGGCCCCCAATCCAGCAGGGCTTGACAGGGGACCTTAGGCCATGCCCCCCACCCTGGCGTCAGGCTGGGGGACCTCAGGCCACACCCCCGGCCCCAGTGCCAGGCCAGGGTACCTGAGGCCATGCCCCCTACCAGGTGGGGCTTGACAGGGGACTTCAGGCCATGCCCCCAACCCTGGCACCAGTCTGGGGGACCTCAGACCGCGCCCCCTGCCCCAGCACCAGGCCAGGGGACCTGAGGCTGCGTCCCCTTGCCTGGCTGGGCTTGACAGGGGACCTCAGGCCATGCCCCCACCCAGCGGGGCTTGACGGGGACCTCAATGTGCACCCCCAGTGCTGGGTCAGGCCACACCCCCCACCCAGCAGGGTTTGACGGGGACCTGAGGCTGCACCCCCCTGCCGGTGGGGCTTGATGGGGGACCTGAGGCTGCGCCCCCTCCTGGTGCTGATCCAGGGGATCTGAGGCTGCGCCCCCCACCCACCTGGCAGGGCTTGATGGAGGACCTCAAGGCACACCCCCCACCCTGGTCTGGGCTGGGGACCTCAGGCCACACCCCCCCATCCTGGCGCCAGACCAAGGGACCTGAGGCTATGCCTCCTGCTTGGTGGGGTTTGACAAGGGTGGGACTGGCCGGGTCTGGATCTAGCCCAATGGGTTGGGGGGGGGGCCCGGGGGGCGCGACCGGGTCTGGGTCTCATGTGATTTTGAGGCACATGTAGGTGGGCAGAGACTTGACTCTGGGTCCTGTGGTGCTCCCCAGACTCTGACAGAAGGAAGGTTTTCATATACATTTCACTAATATTATTTCATCTTTGACACTTCTATTATAGAGAAAGGGCAAATAGCAATATTAAATTATTTCCTCTAATTAATCCCTTTTTAATGTGCATGAATTTCGTGCACAGGACCACTAGTATATATATATATATCATGGCCCTTTACCCCTAAATATTTCTGTGTATTTCCTATGAATAAGAATATTTGCTTACATAATAGTTCAGATATTTATATTCTTAAAATATTTTCATTTAATCTATCTGTATTGCTGCTTTGTCAGTTGAGGTAATAAAGTCCTTTATTCTTTGTCTTTTATCAGATTGACATTTTGGAAGACTAGCGTCTTTTTTTTTTATATTAGGAAGTTTCTCAATTTGTGTTTGTCTGATGTTTCCTCATTGTTAGATTCACAGTATGCATTCTTGGCCAGAACTTACTCCCCCCCTTAATTTATTAAGTTTATTCTTTTTCTAAATTAGGAAGTTAACATAGATACAATAATATTATCTAAATATAGAGTCCATCTATTATTTTAAAATGTTTTTTTTAAATACCTTTTTATTGATTCCAGAGAAGAAGGGAGAAGGGAAGAGAGATAGAAACATCAATGATGAGAGCGAATCACCAATCGGCTGCTTCCCGTACGTCCTCCACTGGGGATTGAGCCCACAACCCGGATTTGTGCCCTTGACCGGAATTGAACCCAGGATCCTTTGGTCTGCAGGCTGATGCTCTATCCACTGAGCCAAACTGGCTAGGGCAAATTTATACTTTTAAAAAATATATATATATTTTTATTGATTTTAGAGAGGAAGGGAGAGGGAAAGTGAGATAGAAACATCAATGATGAGAAAGATCATTGATTGGCTGCCTCCTGCACATCCCATACTGGGGATCAAGCCCTCAACCAGGCATATGCTATACATTTTTTGATGTTGACTTACTCTGTACCCAAATAAGAAGTGTCTGTTTGTTAAAATCTTCATTTGTGCCTTTTTAGGAATGTTTTAGAAGTTTTTCTCAGATGGGTTTTACGTTGTTGTTAAATACTTTATTTTCTTTGTGAAACTTGCTTTTATCATTAATCATATCATGGAGATCTGACCTGTACATGCACGTCAGTACATGCAAACGTATTTCATTTTTAAAATGGATTCATGGTCAACCAATGAACTTGTATGCATATATGCATAACCTGTGGACACAGGCAGTTGGGTGGTGAGGGCCTGAGTGGGGAGGACAGGAGCGGGCTGTAAGGTTTATGGGGAGAAAGGAGGACCTATGTAATACTTTCAACAATAAAAGATTAAAAAAAATAAAATGGATCCGTGATAATCCATTGACCTAATTTAATTTTTCTCTGCAGATGTATTTCATGTTGCTTCTAATGTATCCCTGTTATGACCAGTACTGAGGAAAATACCCTTGTACCTATATTCTTGTTCACTTGTGTTACTGTATCTGTAAAATAGATTCCTGGAAATGGAATTGCTTAGTCATAGACCATGTGTGTATCTTTGGTAACATATTCTACCAAATCATCCTCTCAAAACTATTTGATGCTTTTAAAATCAAATAAACTTTATTGTATGTTTGTTGTTAAAAGATATCCAAAATTTTGTTTGAAAGAAGCCTCATGAAAGTTAATTCTAAACAAAAAGTGTATATCTATTTGTCCATTGATATGTGGAATATAAAGAGTAAAAGCATGATTTACACCTTCCCTAACTTAAATACAGTTTTGGAAATCAGATACATATTTATTTATATGCATTAGAAAACAACAATTTCATTGGTCAGTAGACTTTCAATTTAGAGTAAAAGTACTGAATATAGTTTAGGGGAGAGAATCAAGAAGGACGTTTCCTGTGAGATTAGCATAGGCTGATGTCAAGGCAGAGTTTCACCATGTCATGTGAGGCCAGTGAAGTAACTGGCCTCAGACTGAAGCAGTGTGCTTGTACTCGGAGAGAAAGTTTGGACAGTTAGTGGAAGACCTGGAGTTCCTTAAAGGTGTGGATTTGGTCCACTCGGCAGCAGAGGGCTCTTCTTATTTAGTACTCTATTGCCGTGTAGCAGTTGACCCCCAAATTTAGTGCTTAGAACACCCATACACATTAACGATCTCTTGGCAGTTTCTGTGGGGCAGGGACTTAGGCGCAGGCAGCACTATTGCCACATTCTGTTCCTTAGAAGCAAGCCAGTGCGTCCAGCCCACATTCCAGGGGAGGGCACTAGGTTCCTCCTTTCAAGAAGAGGGGTGTCAGAGTCTGGGAACACATTTTAAAACTACCACACTGTCTGTGTTCTGAAGGAGAGGATTGATGGTACGATTTTGAAAAGGAAGAAAGCGTGGTGTCTAGCAGAGGATTAATCTGGTAGCAGTGTCAAAGATGACCTGAAGAAAGGGAGAAGGGGAAGGAGGGCTGGTGAGGTAATCCAGCGGTGAAGTGTAGTGATGGAGTTAGTCCAGGGATATGCGAGGGGGACAGGTAGGGCACATGAGGAATGCAGCAGAATGAGAGAGAGGGAAGTGAGAGGCAGAAATGGCCTCCAGGCTTCCATGTCTGAAGAAGGATCAGACATGTAATAACTGGAAAGAGAAACCAGTTTTGAGGGGATCATGGTGCTCGTTTGGTTTTAGACATTTAAGGGGAAATTCCCAGGCAGTTGAAACTATAGAACCAGGGCTCAAGTTGAAATGTCGAGCCAGAGAGAGAAAGTTCACATTTGTCATCCCAAAATTTTTAAGGGATGAGTCTGCAGATATGCCAGTGCACGGAGGCCTCAGCCTTTGGGGGAAGCTGTGGTTTGGAGCATAATGAGCAGGAGCTTTATCTGTAGCCTTGGAGAGAGAAGAGCCAGCCGTGTTCCTGGCGGGAAGGAGAAGGTGGACTGATGCCGAGCGTCACGTGTCACAGAATCGGAAGAGAATGACGCATGCATTTGCCTGTCAGATTATTAGAGGTGACAGCACTTTAAGTGGAGTAGAACAGTTTTGGAAATTGGATTATAACATTTAATGTGATGATTCACTTTCTAAAAAGTGCTCGAGGTGGGAGGATGAGTGGCTGGCACGCCTTTCCTCACAGCTTTTGAGATCTTACACCCATCTTGCTTCCTTTTAGCACCACCAAGCCTCCCTGGAATGGCACTGCTACTCAGTTCTCTGCTGGAGGGAAGAAGTAGGACTTTACCTCTTGTTTTCAGGGAATCATTTAACAGTAAGTGAAATGAACATACTTGACAATTTCTTTACCTTCACCTGTTGCTTTTAATTACTCTTATCTGTACTCTCCCCCCAACCCTGTTAGTACGACTGTTCCAGATCAGATATCAGATGAGGGATCGCCTATTTTTTCCTCTCCTTTACCTCCCAATTTCAAGCATAATTCTATTATTTATCGACTTTGTTAATTGAACTTGTAGGGATGTAATTAGTATTTAGTAAATACTAAAGTTAGTAACTGACAGATGTAAAATAGTAACTGACAGATGGATTTTATCTTTTGTATCTATACATGTATTTAATCAGTTTTCAGTTAGTAAAATAATTGTCAGTAAGATGAAGCAAAAGCAAGAAAATAGTTAAAAAAATCACTTTATGACATAGTATATTTCAAGATTTCTGTAAAAATTTGAGATTAAATGGGTGAAAGAATTATGTAGTAAAACACTGACAAAACCAGAAATTAAATCTTGAGTTTCCTCTGCTACATGGTTAGGTGGTGGTGGTTTTTTCTGACAGGTTATTTTCTTTTAAGGTCCACCAAAGACTTAAAGAAATGAAATCAGCGTAACAACAGTAACTGTGGTTTCAAATTAAAGGTAAACTTTATGCTGGGAAGAAAGAACTACTGTTATCAGTTCTTTTTAGCACAAAAAGTTATGCTTGTTCTTGGCAACATCATCTTTGAATAAATAGGGGCCTTGCTTGATTTCGCTTAGTTCTGCAGTGTGCCTAGGGGAGCTCTGGCAGAGGTGGAAGGGGTCAGAGAGCGGTGGGAAGGAAGAAAGGGCGTGAGGAAAAGCTGAGAGATTTCGGCAGGGATAGCCCAGAAGATAAGTGAAGGTGTGAAAAAGAGCATCACCGACTCTACACGTGTCGGTACAGCCATGGAGGTTCTCACATGCAGTTTTCATTACACGTGTTAAGCTTTTTCTTTCTGTCAGTAGGTGTGAGAGGGAGGAACAGAAAAAGAGAGAGTGAGAAAGGGTGTCTCAGGAGATCACTGATTTGTATATTCAAGAGCTGGATATATTTGCAAAAATTATATCATGACTTTTTCTACTTGTATACGGGCATCTGACAAACACTTAATGTAACCGGTTAGTTGGTATTTTCCTTTGCCTGTTTCCCACCCATCCTGTCCTGTCCTCTTTCCCTTACGTTCTCTGGAACTCACTTCTGGTGCCGGCAGTCCCAGAAGCTCCCTCCAGTGGCCTCTTCTGTTCCCAGTGCCCGACACTGGCTGGATTAATTGCCCTTGTCCCCGCCTCTCTGTCTCCAGAATGGCCTGGAATAACTCTTATCACTGGGCTTCCACAACTTGTTATATGAACGTGTTTATGAGCTTGTTTCTCCTACTACACTGTGAGCTCCTCAGCAGGTAGGGTCCAGTCTTACTCATCTGGGTATCCCACATCTAATAAATGTTGAATAAACAGATGAGTACTTTTCCTGTGCCTTGTGGTAGACACACCACGGTCCATTAGTGTGGCGATGAAATTACCAAGCTTTGATGGTTAGGAGATCTGTGACGAGAGAGAGATACCACACGGGCCTTAAAGAATCAGGGATGGACCACAATGAGTAAGGCACGGATCCTGGTCTCCAGGTGCTCCACTGAGGAGGTCTGTGATGGCTTGGGAGCAAGAAACAAGTCTGTGCAGTGTGGTGAGGGTTGCTGCAGAGGCCTCTTATACAAGCGCCCAGGAAGCATGTGATGCATTTGGCTTGGGGAGGCCTGGGAAGACTGGCCTTTGAGTTGAGTCTTCAAGAGTATGTAGTTGCTCACCATTCGGAGGAGGAGGAGGAGCATCTGCCAAGCTGTAGAGGTTTGAGGATCCTGTTTTGAAAAGGTGAGAAGGAACATTTGAAGTCCATGAGTGTTGAGGAGTGGGGAAATGAGATCGGAAGGAGCTGTGTGTGTGTGTGTGTGTGTGTAAAGCTGGTAGCTGGTCTTTGTCCCGGTGGCTGTGAGGAACCATTGGGGGTTTTAAAATCAGAGGAATGGCACAGATTTGCATTTTAGTAAAATGCTTTGGAACAGGGTAAAAATTGGACTGGAAGGGAATAAACTAAAGAGACTAGACTGGTTAGGAGACCAGTGCAACAACAGTCCAGATGAGTGAGATGAAGGGCCTGGATTTGGGGAATAGAGGTGTGGAAGAGAAGAGAAAGCGTAGAGTATGATTTTGGTGGGTAGAATTTGTGAGACTCAGTGACTGGAGCTATGTAGAGCAGTTGTCAGAGAGATGGGAGGACAGAAAACATTTGTAGGTTCTTCAATCCTCTAACCACTGGATGGGAGAGTAGAAAGGAAGCATTGGGTTTGGTTTGGACATTTGAAAATGGGGCATCCAAATGGTGGTAACTATCAGACAGCTGGAAATGTGATTGAAGTTTAGGACTGAAGAGAAGAATGTGGAGTCAAGCATGGGTGAGTGGGTGAGATCACAAAAGGGGAGCTAGCTGAGCAATGAGGGAGGGCCAAGCAAAGGACTCCAGGCACTGCAGCGCTCCATGGTGCACACTCAGGAATAGACTGGCTAAGAACACGTTCCTAAAGGGAAGTAGTGAATATCAAAGGTTACTAAGAGGTCAAATTGGGATGAGAAGAAAATTGAGGCCATTGGATTCGACCAAGTCAGAGGCTTTCAGTGAGAACAGTTGTAACATAGTAGCATTAGAAACTTCAAGACCAAGTGCAGGGGACCTATCTAAATGAGTAGAGATGATGAGTATAGACTGTATTTTCATAAAAACGAGTTTAAAGTAGAGACATTACAGATAAAGGGTAGAGGGAAGGTCCTTTATTTTAGTACTAGAGGCCCAGTGCATGAAATTGGTGCACGGGTAGGGTCCCTAGTGGCTGCCAGCCACCGGCCAGGGCCTCCCTTCGCACCCGCCTTGTCCTGGTGACACTCGCTCACCTCCACCATCCCGCCGTGGTCCCCCTGTTGTCGGGGACCATTGGGGCCGGCAGTGCCTCCACTGCTGCTGGCTGCCAGCGCTGCGTTGCCGACACCTGCCATGTTCCACCCCGCCCCCCTGGTGGTCAGTGCACATCTAACTCCCAGTCGGTCGAACTGCCTGTAGGGACAATTTGCATATTACCCTTTTATTAGTATAGATAAGTATTAAGTATAAGTATGCTATGATGGTCTGAATGTGTCTACATATGGTTGGAACAGCCATTGTAGGAACTGAGAAAGAGAGCCAAGTAGGGCAAGTTGTGGGAGATTGCCCAGGAACAAGGGCCTGGTTGAAGTAGAAAGCAAGTTATTCCACCAAACGGTAGTTACCTGATCTTTCTCCCATAGCGAGCGCTCAGTCTAGCCTGGGAGCTGGAACAAGTAAACTGCAACATAATTATTTATTTTACTAAGTAATCAGTTTTTCAAAAGAATTTATAATACTTTTTTTTAAGTAGTACTTTTAAGTATTCTTTTTTGTGTGATAAAATACACATACCATAAAATTGACCATTTTAACTATTTTTAGTGTATCGTTCTGTGTCATTGTGAATGTCTTTAAGTACATTCACATTGTTGTACAACTGTCACCACCATTCATCTGTGGAGATGAACTTTTTCATCTTTCCCAACTGAAACCCTGTATCCATTAATACTAACTCTCCATGCCCCCCCACCACCACCCCAGGCAACCATCATTATACTTAATGTGTCTATGAATTTGACTATTCTGGGAACCTGATATAAGAGGAATCATACAATAGTTGCCCTTTTGTGACTGGCTTATTTCACTTAGTGTAGTGTCTTCGAGCTTCATCCATGTTGTAGCATGTGTCACAATTTCCTTCAGTGTTCTTAGAGTGTGACTTAAACACACTTCTTATTGTCAAGAATACAGATATTCCACAACTATTGTTAAGTTGTCAAGTTCTGCCCACATTAGTTCTACACAGAGAAAGGGGAGGTAGAAGACAGGAATTCATTTTTAGTACCTATATCCCATTGACCATAGGTTAGGTGCTGAGTTGCAAATGCTACATTTGATTCATTCAGTCTTCACAACAGCTCTGTGAGGTGGAGATTACGGTTTTCCTCATTCTATAACTGAAGAAACTGAATTTTAGAGAGTTAAGTAGCTTGTACACGGTCACACCGCTTGCAAGTTAACTGAGCCAGGATTCCAGTTCTGATCATCCTGATACCAGGCTCCCCGCGCTTTTCATGACCCTTCTGTTCTCTAATTCTGTTACTCTAAAGGAGTCAAATCTTTCTTTTCTAGTCATTTATAGAGCAGTTATTTCTAGAACTCAGGACCTGCATGGAAGTCAGCCAGAGGGCTTTGGAGGCGTTAGCAGGCTTTGCTTATCTCTGCATCTTTGTTCCCTGTTGTGCTTTGAAAGCTTTGAGAGCATGACTGAGCTTTTTAGTTTCATCTCCATTCTGTGACCAATTGTTGGAGAGACCCAAAGTCTGAAGTTTGTGTTGATTTTAGAAAGTCATCCTCTGAGGCTTATTTCTGGAATGAGTTTAAAGAAGAAGAGTACTAGAAGCCAGGTTCAATCTTAGAGTGGGTGCTTGGAAAAGGATAAGTGGTTTTCTGGGGTCATTAGAGTGGATCAGATTACCTTCTAAAGTAATGATGAAAACAAAGAATAAATCAGAGAAACTGTAAAACACCCTGCATTCTTCCTTCAGGCAAGTAATACTGTATCTTCGATGACAGATCATTATTTTCTCTCGAATATTGACAGAATTAGAAAATTTCCAGGGGTACATTTAAGTGGTTTAGTGTTCAGGTGATTAGGAAGTGTAGAATCTCTTTCTGCTTTATTTCAGGGCTCTTCTCTTGTTCTCACTGCATCCATTTAAAAGCAACTAATTAATGACCAGTGAAAAATTCCTCCTTGTAAAGGTCATGGACAAAGCACATGCCTGGTTGCATTTGCCTACTTGAGAGTCAGGGACTTAAACTGTAATCAGATGTTCAGCTTTATTGTTTTCTTCAAGTGTAAGGAAAGAACAATGCTCAAGACATAGCTAAGGTATTTTTAAAGCATGCAATTTGTGTGACTCTTGCTGAGTCAGGTGAGTGGGTGATGCTGGCAGAGTTGTAGAAAAAAACTGACTTCTAGCAAGGAATGAGAACCCACGCTAAATTGAACAGGAGTGAGGCTGAGAATATGCTGAAGGAGAAGGAAGACTGAGTGGTTAGGTGGGGGTCGGGTGCCTGAAGAGTGACTCAAAATGATTAGCTCTGGGGCTCAAAGGGAAGTGGATGTACTCTCTTTACCTTGGGCCTTGAGAGAAGAGCCCAGCCGTGTCTGGGAGTGGAGGTAGGGTGTCCTAACAAAACGACTGACTCCAAAGAATTGCTAGTCAGGGGGAAAATAATATTGTGGACGACCTAGAAGTCGTCTAGAACATCTCGTAATGTTCTAGACCTACCATGAAATTGCATACGGTGAAATTATTGTGCATAAAACATAGTCTAAACAGATAGCATTTCTAGTCCCAAGGTGCACAGTGGTAAATGTCTTGGTGTATTTGAACAAACTGTCAGTCTGTTATTCACTAGAAGTACCCAGTAGGGGATTCTTGCTAGCAGACAAGAGTCAGGATACGATGTCTTCACAGGACAAAACTCTGATGCATTTAATTAGACAAAACCCAAGTGCCAAATCTCAGGGTGCGACAGGGAGCATTGGCAGAAAAGTACCCCCCTTTTTTTTACATAACATTTGATCTTTAAAGTTATTCTCTAATTATTATCACTCAGAAAATGGCCTCTTTAACCACAATAGGTTCAGGAGGGGTAGAGACCTGGAGTTTATTTATTCATTTGAGAAGAAAATCCAGGGGAGGCAATAGAATGTAGTGTCTGAAGGTACAATAATGTTATGTGATTGTCCTGTAATGTAGTTGGAATCCGAAAGACTAGAATAGACTTGAGGTATAGAGGTTACATGATTCTAGTTTAATTGTCCTCTGGTTTTTGTTTTTATTAATCTGAACTGTTAAGTTATATGAAACTCAGTACAGTGTTCTCCAGTTTAAATTGAAGCTGGAATTATTCTTTGATATGAGGCAATATCTTAGCTAGCTTTCTCACTCAGAAAAATTTACTCAGCAGATGACTGTGGACACCTACTAAATACAAGTGTGCATTGCATGCTTTAAGTTAAGCAGATACTAAAATGAATCAGAGACAGACATTTATTTCTCAAGTTGTCTGTCTGTTGAATGATGGTTGGGAACTTGTGTTGTGTAGTCAGATCCAACCCAAGTTCAGATCCTGGTTTTGACATGTACATATATAAAACCTTGGAAAAGCTACTCAGTCTCTCTAAACCTTATTAGGCTATATATCTAGTACATGTCAACACCTTGATCTCTGTAATATTACCTATCTCACAGGAGTGCAGGAGGCCTAAGGAGATAATGTTTGTAAAGGGATTTAGAACATAGGAATTCCTCTGTAAACATTAGCAATACACATAGATGAAGAGAATGTTGTCCTGTGGGCCCACGGCATTATGACTTTGTTGGAAGTTCAGTGTTACAGATATGATTCCACCTATATGGAAGCAGTCACCCAGACTGTATGACACTGAATGATGTTCCCAAAGGCAAACACAAGAAATAACAGGAACAGAACCAAGAAATAATATTTTTTTAATCCACAAAAGTGGTCTAGCAATTATTTTTATTTTTTTGATGTTTTGTTTGTATTAATTTCTGGTAACTCAGATGTTAAATGAGTTGAATCAGACTGATACCAATATGAAGATAACACATCATTTCTTTTGATACATGATTAGGGAGCCTGCTATGTTCACCTCCCATGGGTTCTATCACTAGATCTAGTTTTATCAGTGCTGAAAACATAGGAGGTTAAGGAGCCATTCTGATGACTGGCTCTCAAACTCAGGCATTTGGCTATTAAAGATAGGTGGCTATAAATGTTTGAGGGTTTTCAGGCAAAATGGGTGAAACTACTAAATAATCCTATCTAATAAAGAGGGAATATGCTAATTGACCCTCATGCCATAGCAAAGATGGCAGCACCCACAGCCAATAAGGAGGGACTATGCTAGTTGACTGCCCCGCCCTCAAAGATGTCAGTGCCCACAGCCAATAAGGAGGGAATATGCTAATTGACTGCCCCACCCTCAAAGATGGCAGAGCCCACAGTCATAAGATGGCGGTGCCCAGTCCTCTCAGCCCCGCAGGGGCGGCAGGCATGTAGCAAGGCTGGGCCCACCCCACAGCCTGCCTTTGGAGTCCCCCAATCTCCTCAGCTCCCCAGCCGCTCAGGGCTGCCCGAGGCTCAGGTAACCAGGGCCGGCTGAAGTGCTGCCAGCAGTGGCAACAGCAGAGGTGTGATGGAACGTCACCTTCCCCTGATCGCCGGGTCATCTCCCGCCCCTGAGGGCTCCTGGACTGTGAGAAGGGGCAGGCCGCGCTGAGGGATCCCCTTCCAGTGCATGAATTTTCATGCACCGGGCCTCTAGTCCTATGTAATAAAAGGCTAATATGCAAATTATCCCCTGGACCAGGAGTTTGACCAGGGGGTGGGGCCGGCTGGCCAACCTTTTGCATCCCCTCCCCCCGCCGAGCTGGCCTTGATCACCCTGATCAGGGCTGGCTGGCTGGCTGGACCCTACCTGTGCACAAATTCATGCACCAGGCCTCTAGTTTGGTAGATAATAAAGAAGTGGCAGAGTTGGATTTCTTAGCTCCCTATTTCCTCAGATATCTCAAATTAAATTCTAAATATTTAATATCACTGATTATCCTGTGAGGTGATTTATTCTTTAAAAAGTTATGTAATATTTGATATGTGCAAAAGGTTATATAATTCTATAAATTAATAGTACATTATCAAGACATTAAAGATACTGTGTGACAAGGAGCTTAAATGGTTTACTGTGTTATTATATAGCTTAGTATGCATTGGTCAGTCATTAAATATTTCTTTAATGCCAAATGTCTGGTGATGGGCCTGAGGTCCTTGTGGGTCAGTAGGTCCAGTATTTGGGGGAAAGAGCTGAACACGGACCAAAGGGGTGTGAGGATGAGCTGGAACCCAGCAGAGTCCATGACTGTCACCACGTCTAACCTAGAAGCGAGGAATGACTTCAGAGGGCAACAACTTCTGCTGTAGTTCCTCCTTTCAAATCTCAAATAAATTCCTCTTTTGGCCAACTCTGACCTAGAACCACTTATAGAAGGGAATTCTGGGAAATAGTTCCACCTTACCCTAGTTACTACAGTTCAAACCACATGGGTTCTTATACTTACTTGTTGTATTATAAATAAGAGAGACATTCAGAATTATTTCTTCTTAGAATATATCAGGATATTTGAGATACCAGAATAGTTAAAAAATGAAATTAAACCTGATTATACAATTATTTTTTTTCCATTAAACCATATGTTTATTTTTAAAGCCAGGAAATAACTTAAAAAAGGAGTAATATAATCTTTCTTTTTCTATTGAAAGAAAGCATTCTTTTAATTTGCTTAGTTGGGTCTTGTGCTAAAATTTTCTATTAATGTCTAATACAGTGCCATCTAGTGATAACTTATTTTCTAGTTAATGGAAATAGTTCACTATCACATTTGACTTCTTGATAAATCAAGGACTTTATTTTTAATCATTCCTAACTCATAAGATATAGGGAGCTATTTTTATTTTACTTTTAATACATTTTTATTGAGTCCAGAGAGGAAGGAGGCGGGGGAGAGAGAGTGAAACATCAATGATGAGAGAGAATCCTGTACGCCCCACACTGGGGATTGAGCCTACCGCCCAGGCATGTGTCTTCATTGGGAATTGAGCAGCGACCTCCTGGTTGATAGATCTACGCTCAACCAATAGCCACACTGGCTGGGTGGGAACTATTTTTAAATAAATCAAATATTTATAAATAATTAGAAAAGTAAAAAGCTGGAAAAGATTTTTTTTTTATCCTTACTAATAGGTTCTATTTACTTTCTCATCTATACCCATAATGAATCACTATTTGTCTGTCCATTTACTGGATTCCATTTGGCTCCAGGAGGAAAATAACTTTTTTGTTTATGAATAGAATAGGATTATTTTGGAAATGTGATGTAGTGGAATGAGTATGGGCTTTAAAATCAGGCAGGCATAGGTTTGTCCTTTGGCCTTATAAGAACTTATATGAGCTGAATCATTAAATATTCACAAAAACCTAATGAGGCATGTTACAAACAAGGAAACCAAGGCTCGCAGAACGGTTGTGTTAAGGTGCTTATCTCATTGCTTTTTGGTTACTTGTGTGTTACCTGTTTTTCTAATACAGAGTGACCCTCTTCAGGGAAGGTCTTGTTCATGTTTTCCCAGCACCTAGTGCAGATTCAAACGTCCCCATCCAGTTGATGAATATTTGTGGGTTTTATTTTTCCTTCCATGAATAGCCATAAGAACAATAGAAAATTAAACTGTTAGTAAAATATCAGTGTTTTCTCTAAATATATAATTAAAAAAGGGTGTGTGTTATACAGTCAGAAATTCTAGGTTCTATTCTCTGATTGGCCACTTAATTTAATTTTAATCTCAGTTACACAAGCACAGAATGCCAGTAGTCCAGGAGTCTCCCAACTCTCTCCCTCCCCCCTCCCCAGGCCCTACTCTTGGAAGTTCAACTCTAAGATCGGATTCTTACTATTTACTTCCAATTCTCTAGATAGCCTGCTGCTCTTTCCGATTTTTAATATTTCAGTGTTAAGCAATACCTTTGACTTCTCATGATAGATGAAGAGATTTATCTTTCTTATGTGCCCTTACCCTATGTGAAGGGCCCTCCTTCATGCTCATTATAATTAAATTTTGAATAATAATCAGTGGTTACATTAGTAAAACTATAAAAACTTTCACAGCTGAGGCATATAATACATGGTTACTTATTCTTTCCAACACAATTATTTTTGTTTTCCTTGGTATTAATTGCATTTTTGGAAAAGAGTTTGCTTAGATTTTATGTATTTATCATTTATTCATTCCTAAGCTATTCCCCAGATGTCTAAAAATAGGATATGTGACCAGTTTAGCTCTTTTGATGAAATATTTTGTCATTTATAGAATGAAGGGTCCAGATGACATGAAGACTTAGGCTACTTGTATCTCTAAAACTTTATGGTTCCATGGAACAGACACCTGGATATTTTGTGCTGTCATGTCATTCATTAGTGGACAACATTGCCAGCTCATACACAGCCTTTCTCTCGGACCGGGGGACCGGGTGGTCTTTTCTTAGGTTAGTTGGAGCATCTCGCTGCCTCCCAGAGGGGCTGGGGGACTCAAGGTCTGCCTGGAAGTGGAGCCGCATTTGTGTGTGATCAAGACTGCTTGTCAGCAAGAGCTCTGCCAAGTACAAATAATGAGCTAGAAATACCCCAGGTCCAGTGAGAAGATCAGAGATTCTTTGCTTAGGTAGAGTTACTTGAGTCTTTTGACAGGTATAGAGTACTCACCTTTTATAGTGAATAATCATGGAGAAGTAGAGTGGATAAATAAAGTTGCCAGGGGTGAAATAAAGACTAAATGGCGTATGAGATATGAGTAAACAATAATTAAAATCTTGTTTAAAACAATAAAAAACAAAATAGAAAGATCCCTAGCAGGAGCTTCTCACAGATTGTTGTAGGAAATAATGCTGGAGGTAAGTGTGAATGACCTAGTGATGCTTAACTTTGCAGATGTTTTGTTTACCTTTATCATAGATTAGTATGCTTGTGAATAATGTCTGAGATGTTATTTTGAGGTATGTCATTGTTACTTTATGTAAATACAGAAAAAAAAATTAGAGGACAGAATGAATCTGTATAGGCATACTGGTTCCAGACAGCCAAAGAAAGTGAATATTGTGATACAGTGAGTCACATGCATTTTTTGGTTCCCCAGTGCATATAAAGGTTATGTTGATACTATACTGTGGTCTCTTCAGTCTGCAATAGCATTATGTCTAAAAACAATGTACATATCTTAATTAGAAAACCCTTTGTTGCTAAAAGGTGCTAACCATTATCCGAGCCTAAATTTATAAATATTTTTGCTGGTGGAGGGTCTTACCTTCAATTTGTAGAAAATACGGTATCTGCAAAGCGCAATTAAGTGAAATGTAATAAAATGAGGTATGCCTGTACAATTTAATATTTGCTACAGAAGCTGTCATTCTGGACGGCTAGCACTAGGAGGCCACAGAGACCACAATACTAACAGACTTGGGTTTAGTCATGCATCTTTCCTGTTGGAGTTGAAAAGGAAACCTCGGGTAGAAAGCCCAGTGAAGTGCAGTAAAAACTTATTCAAATGCAAGATCACTTAAAATAATTAAAGATTAGTCATCCTATTTTTCATAACGCAGTAAAACATGAATCTAAGATAGGCAACAGTACTTCTTTCTATGTTTGTGACATTGTAAATAAGTGAAGTCTGTATAATCGCCTCTTTTTAAAATTGTAATTCTGGTGTTTAGTTCTCGAATCCCTGGATCCAGGCCCTGATTGCATTATGCCTGGAAGTTTTCAGTAGCTTCCCAATGGATTACACTTTTGTCTCGTTTTCCTCCAGTCGATTCTTGTTAAAAACAGTTTTTCATCAGAAATAGTTTTAATCATATGTGTCCTCTGATTAGAAACCTTTGGTAGTTTCCAGTCAAATAGTATTCAAATCCAAACTATTCATTCACTCATCCATTCATCACATAGGTATGAGTGCCTTTATGCAACAAGACAGACACTTGTGGGTGTTATATTTGCTCATGCATTTTCTCAGTATCCTCCACAGAGTATTACAGCTAGATAAATATATCTATTCATCCCTAAATTTGTACCTTTCTGCCTTCAAACAAAAACCAGCCTCTTGGTCATTTCATAATTCTCTTCTTTCAGAGCTGCTGGTTATTCAAACCTGATCTCCCTCAGTGACTATGTAATCTCTCAGCCTTTGTGATACTTAGTTTATACTCTGTTAGATTCATTTATTTTTAGCTTTTCTCTGTTAAAATTTAAAAATTTAAATTTGTATATGTGGTTGCTTAAGAATAAGGTGGTCTTTTTTCTTTATATTTCCTCTTAGTGCCAAATATAATATTCTGTAAAAGGGTAACACATACTTCCAGTAGCTTTCCCTGCAGCCTTTGTCCACTCTCTTCTTTTCTAACAGAAATTCAGTTTTGTTCAAGAATCCACTCTTCTCTGTATGTCCATGTACTTTGAGGAAGATGGGCTGGGGCCCCAGATTCCACATCATGAAGGTTTCATTCTTGCCATTCATAGGGCAGGAAGTTGGCTGGGGCAGGGGTTGGGGCTTTGCTGGTATGATGGAGGGGAAAGTGCATCAGAATCATGTGGGGGAGTTTTTTTAATTAAAAATATACTTTCCACCCCCAGATTCTGACCTGATCCTATTACTATCATATTCTTTAATGATTTGTGATTGATTTTTTTGTTTTGTGGCCCAAAAGGAGGTGAGCACCCTGGCAGCCTGCCCTGTTTGGATCCCCTCTATAGCCTTTCCTATTAAAGTTCGTGATGGAACCATTTGTCCTGACACCTGATTCAGGACTGCTGTGTCAGTGTTTAGTTCCTCTCCAACTGAGTCTTCTATTTTGTGTTTACTGACATGGATTTAGTGGGATTTGTTAAAGAATTGTTTTTTAAATTATTAATAGCTTGTCTTTTTTTTTCGGAGAAGGTTTAAGGCAATTCTACCTCAAAGATATGTAAAATGAAATAACATGTAAACAGAAAATCAGTACTAAGGGAAAGTTTACAAATATATTGATTGATTTTTATTCAGATTTGGTTCTGGTGGGTTTTTTAATTGAAATATAATTTATATACAACATTATATTAGTTTCAGGTGTATAAAATAATGAAATGATCTCCACAATAAGCTTAGTTAATATCTGTCACTATATACAGTTACAGATATTTCTTGTGATGAGAATTTTTAAGATACACTCTCCTAGCTAATTTCTAGTATGTAATGCAGTATTATTAACTACTAGAGGCCTGGTGCAAGAATTCGTGCACGGGTAGGGTCCCTTGGCCTGGTGGATCAGGGTGTCTCGTGCAGTCTGATCAGGCCCCGGCCAGCAGGGAGGGGCCGCCTGAGGTTCTGATTGGGGCTGGCCAGCAGGGGGGATGGGCCACAGGAGGTTGGCTGGCCGCCTGGGATCGGGGGTGGGGGGGGTGGGGTGGGGAAGGAGCCGTGGGAGGTTGGCTGTGGGAGCATTGAGCGTCTGCCCCCAGTGCACATCATAGCGACTGGTCAACTGGTCGTTCCAGTCATACAGTCGTAAGGGTCACTTAGGCTTTTATATATATATATATATATAAACTAGTGGGCCGGTTGCACGAAATTTGTGCATGGGCAGGTGTCCCTCAGCCCGGCCTGCACCCTCTCCAATCTGGGACCCCTTGGGGGATGTCTGACTGCCTGTCATCTCTCTCGCAATCCGGGACTGCTGGCTCCTAACTGCTCACCTGCCTACCTGCCTCATTGCCCCTAACCACTCTGCCTGCCGGCCTGATCGCCCCCAAATGCCGCCCCCTGCCAGCCTGTCCACCCCCAACTGCCCCTCCCCTGCCGGCCTGCTCACCCCCAACTGCCCCCCACTGCTGGTCTGATTGCCTCCAACTGCCCCCCTGCCAGCTCCTAACAGCCTCTGCCTCAGCCCAGCCACCATGGCTTTATCCGGAAGGATGTCTGGAAGTTCTCCCGGTCTAATTAGCATATTATCCTTTTATTAGTATAGAAGATAATCACCACACTGTATATTATATCCCCATAACTTCCTCATTTTATAATTGGAAATTTGTACATTTTGACCTCATTTACCCATTTAGTCCACCCTCCCACTGTCTCCATGAGCTCTCTGAGTTCTTTTTTGTTTAGTTTTTGTCTTTTTTAAGTTGCTATTTTAAGTGGTAGCTTTTCTATTAAAATTATTGAAAGGTTTTTTTTTGGCTTTTAGGTATTATACTATTCTCTGCATGTTAATCTTATATGTATCAACATTGATAAACTTATTTTTAATAGTTTTAATAGCTTTCCTTCATAATTCTCTATAGAAATAAAGTGTTTTCTACAATTGTCACTTGGAGATAAGGACAATTTTGTCATTTCATTAAAATTTTTATATCTCAGTTCCTTTCTTTTATTACATTACTAGGATCTCTACCTTATTGAATAAAAGTGATGGTTGTAGTCACCTTGGTCTCATTGCCTGGTTTTTAAAGGAAATCCTTTTATTATTAGTCGATAAATATGATTTTATTTTAGGATTTTGTTAAGGAAGTTCTTTTCTATTCTTGATATGCTAGAATTACTTTTCAAAATCACCAGTGGTGGTTAAAGAATTAATGAAACCATTTCTCATTCTCTAAAGACAAATCTGACCTTGGATGAACTTTTTACTCATTTCCTCTAAATCCTAATAAAAGTGGGACATCAACCATGTTACTAGGCAACATTGTGTATGGTAAAAGGGATCTTTATTTGGTAGATGTACCAGCACTGGGAGGAACTACACATGAACCCTACATTCTTGGTTAGAAGCAATAGCTTTGAGCACCCCTGGGAGCACATTTCAGAGATGGGTGTAAACTTTGTGGGGACCCTGGAAGCTGTGGCTTGGGCCTGAGAGGTGTATTGGGTTCTGTTTGGGACAAAAGGCTTCTAAGCTAGCTTGACTCTGCACCCACCCTGTGATTCTCATTTCCTTGCACCTGAGGTCTCATTTAAATGCCAAAGAGAGGTCATGTGGACTCCTGGAAAAGCTCTTCCCATGAAGAGAAAAACACTTGAGACTGCCCTGCTGGGATGCTGTGTTTTCTTATGCTTTCTGAGTAGATGGCTGCTGTGTGTGGCCCTTGGTAATTGACTAGCTCAGAATGTGTAGTGAGAAGTCCCATGTGGGCATTGCACCATGCATTCAATCAAAATACAGAAATAAAGTGTTTACTGGGGCTGATCAAAGTTTATAACTCACTTATAACCTTTAATTTCTAATTTTATTTATTGGAAAATCATTCTCATTAACTATAATCCTACCTAATAAAATAGTAATATGCAAATTGACCATCACTCCAAGACACAAGATGGTCATCCCCATGTGGTCAAAGATGGCTGCCCCCATGTTGACACAAGATGGCCACCACAAAGATGGCCTGCAGGGGAGGGCAGTTGTGGGCAGTTAGGGGTGACCAGGCTGGCAGAGGATGGCAGTTGAGGGGAACCAGGCCTTCAGGGGAGGGCAGTTGGGGGGGAACCAGGCCTTCAGGGGAGGGCAGTTTGGGGGAACCAGGCCAGCAGGGGAGGGCAGTTGGGGGGGGACCCAGGCCTGCAGGGGAGGGCAGTTGGGGGTGACCAGGCCTGTAGGGGAGGACAGTTAGGGGCAATTGGGCCGGTCGGGGAGCAGTTAGGCATTGATCAGGCTGGCAGGGGAGTGGTTAGGGGGTGATCAGGCTGGCAGGCAGAAGCGGTTAGGGGCAGTCAGGCAGAGGTGGGTGAGTGGTTGGGAGCCAGCAGTCCTGGATTGTGAAGGGATGTCCGACCGCCCGTTTAGGCGGGCCTAAACGGGCGGTCAGACATCCCTCAAGGGGTCCCAGATTGGAGAGGGTGCAGGCTGGGCTGAAGGACACCCCCCCACCCCCCCGTGCACGAATTTCGTGTATCGGGCCTCTAGTTAATATTATAAGTTAAAACTTATAAAAATAAATATATACAATATACCTTTCATTTTTGTTAGAGTCTGTATATGTTTGCCAACCCAAAAATATGTTTGCTATTAAAAAATGTTTGACAGCTAATGTTTTAGACCTGTGTGGTTCAATGGGTAGATCTTTGCTCTCCTAATATAGCTATTAAAATTAAATGAAATGTGATTAAAAATTCAATTTCTTGGTTGCACTAGCGTCATTTCAAGTGCTCAATAGCCCCAGGCGACTAGTGGCTACCATATTCGACAGGATAGATGTAGAACATTTTCATCATTGCAGAAAGTTCTGTTGGACACTTTCTAGGTTTTTTTGTTTATTCATCCACATTATCAGAGAGCTTTATATTTACTGTATATGTTGCATACTATAAGAAACTGCTGGATGAACCAATTAGGATCTCTCTCAGGGACAGTATTGAAGACCCCAGTGTATTACTTACAAAATAATTTGCTAAGGAAATGTTTCTCAGATTTGCATACTAGAACAAATTCTGTTTCTCCTGAGATTTACCAATCCATCATGGCCTGTGTGAATTTTGTAATTTTTTTCTCTTTTTGCTTTATCAAATAGATAGTGTAGGGCCACATTTATGGCCAAAGTTAAGAAACCTCTGCCTTACAAATTGCATGCTTTTTTTTTTCTTTCTTTGAATTTTTGTATTTGTAAAATAGGATTTTACTGTAACCTCTTAATTATAATAGGCTGTTTCAAATGCTTTGTTGAAAGGAGGCAAAATATTTATAGTAATAAAATCATAGTATGCTAATTAAACCGAACAGCCGAATGACCTTCCAAACGTCCTTCTGGACGAAGCCACGGCGGCGGAGGCCAAGGCAGAGGTTATCAGTTAGGGGTGATCAGGCAGGCAGGCGAGCAGTTAGGGGTGATCAGGCAGGCAGGCAGAGTGGTTAGGGGTGATCAGGCAGGCAGGCAGGTGAGCAGTTAGGAGCCAGAGGTCCCGGATTGCGAGAGGGATGTCTGACTGCTGGTTTAGGCTCGGTGGGATTGGGCCTAAATCAGTAGTCAGACATCCCCCGAGGGGTTCAGATTGCGAGAGGGTGCAGGCCAGGCTGAGGGATCCCCTCCCTCCCATGCACAAATTTCGTGCATCAGGTCTCTAGTGTAGTAATAAGTAAATAGCTTCAAGATTTTGATGGATACTTTCATTACTTATTACTTTAGTCACTTATTAGGACCCACTTACTGCTGAACATCAGTACTGAGAAAGGGAGAAGGAGCTAAAAACAGTTCTTGGCTGATGAGGATTATAAGCCCTACACATGGAATCTTATGCTTTCCAAGTGAAGTGACTCACTGTGTTCACCTGTCATGTTCAGTTTTACTCAGTTTTCTAAAGTGTTTCGGGTTTTCAAAATAATGTTTGAAGAACTCTCTTAAAGTAGTTTGTAAAGTTTTCAGGCATTTTTGTATTGGGAGGGAAATTCAAATAAGAGAATATTTTGAGTATTTGAGCTGGTGAACCAGGTCTTTAAATAAATCAAATAAATCGGGGAGAATGCTGTTTTGTTTCTCTATGGAAGCATATCTTTTGGGTAGCAAGAAATTTAATTCTGGGCATTTATACCTGTTCTCAGTATAAAAACCCACAGTGCTTTTCTCTTTTTTCCCCATTCTATTCTGGCACTTAGAAGCAGATCAACATGATACATGTCTTTTTTACATTTTTATAGCTTTTCTTGGTTCTGAAAACAGTTAAAGCAACTTACATATATCAGGCCAAAAGGTAAAGTAATTTTATGAAAGAATAAAACCAACCTCATCTAAAAGAAGCTGAAAGATTAAGTACTCACATTAGTCAGTGCTCAATAGGTTTGGGTCATATTTTTTATTTCACTTTTTCTGCTTGCTCAAGTGAGGAAAAAAAAAAAAGCACAGAATTATATCGTTTTCATGTACTGACAACCAGAAGCGTATAAACATCTGCAGAAACCAAACATTTCCTGGAACTAAACTTGAGCAGAAATTTATCACGTGAATCTTTGTTTAAAGAGCCCAGTGAAAAATACCTTCAACCACAGTTATGTAAAAGACCCAGGAGTGCCGTTCACGTGGATTCGGTTCTCCAGAGGCAGAGTCGAGGAGTCTGCAGAACATGCTTGAGGTGCGTGTGCTGGCTGCAGGGGGCCGGGCGCGGGGCCTGCGTGGAGGGCTCAGGGCCAAGCATCCGCAGCCTCTGCTAGTTTGAAGCCATACTCAGAAAAGGAGCTTAGAAAATCACGATTGTCCATAGGACCTGTTGATTATTTTTTCTCTAAAATAGTAGGTATTGAGATTTTATTCTATTCATCTCAAGGCAAACACCTGCAGTTGGAGATACTTTATTTTGGAGATTAATGTGAAACTTTGAAGCTTCGAAGGAAGCAAGCCACCTTTTTCATGGAATTTTAAGAGTTAGGCTTCTAGTTTTGCCCATTCAGAAGTCTAGTTCACTTCAGAGTGAAGAAAATGGAATCTATTTTTTTAAGGAGCTTGTGCTCAATTTAAGTTTCCGTAACAGAAAGTAATGAAAGACTTCACAACTTAGGTGACATGGAAGAAACAACTTTTGCCTGAAATATTTGAGGGACAGATAAAACAAACTATCATCTTTTGAAAACCTGAACTGAAAAACTTGAGTTTGGTCATCATAGTGCAGTTTCTTTGAAGAATGTTTGTATCCCTTGAGCCTACGGGGCTGAGGTAACTGAAACTCTTTAAAAACACTAACCTGTCTATAGGTTTAAGATAGATCTTTCCATGTTTACTATATACAACAGTTTTGTTATAGGTGTTAAGTATTAGCTCCTTATTCTGGTAAAAACTGACCAATTTCTGCTTCTTAATACTGAGTCACACTAAAGCAACATGTAAAAGGGTGCACTGGTGGGATTTAGGAAGGTGTCTTAAGGAGGTTTAGAAGTCTGGTGCTGTATATCTACCATACAAAGCTATTATAGGATTACATACGATAATGTGAATAAAATACCTGGCACATAGTAGGTACTCAATGTTGCTTTTTCATTCTCTCATGTCATTGATGATGGCCATAGATACAGTTCTAGAATTTTTATTCTAGGTCATACACATTTAGGCATGTTGGGATTGATTCTGATTCTAGTAGAGTTCTTTTATATTGACACTTAAGAGCACTAATAGCATGTGTTGAAAGTGTAGTTTCTACTCAATAAATTATAGGCTGATAATAACTCAGGAAATAACGCAAATGGTTTGGAATTTCTTGGTGAAACGAGACAAGATTTGACAGTGTTCAAGAGTCGAATAATTGTATTAGAATTCAACTTTTCTCCAGCTTTATCTGTTCAGCACATAAAGATATGTTGCACTGATAAAGTACTCCTATGTGGAATCCACTGAGAACCAGGTGGAACCCTGGAGTCAGAGGATTAGAAGTGTGCAGACTGGTGCAGCCAGTCACAGTCATGGAAGAAAGGCTTACTCATGAAAAGGACCTTGAAATCATTGGCTATAGGCTGAGAAATGCCTTTGGGAGCATGAAGGTAATTATGATATACCTGAGAAGTTTAAAGAAGAACTTTGTGAAAAGAGAGCAGCCACAACTAGGCTCTCGGTCACTGTTCTTCCTACCACTCAGTTTAAGCCTGTGTATGGCTACAAGGTCTCCTTGCAGGCCGTGCAGCAAACAATATAATGCAGAGAGCTCAAGAGGGACTCTGTGAGGACAGTGCTAATGAATAAACATACATCTCCCTAAAGGAGGAAGTGATCGAGTGGTTGCAGTGTAATTTGAGGGAGTTGGTATTGATAATTGAGACCCAGATGTCATATTTTAAAATATTCTACTTAACTCTTAAAGTTAGCAACATTTGTGTAATATAGGAAAACTAAAATGTCAATGGGAAATGTTATGAATGATAAAATTATATGAAGACTGCAAATTACTGTGCAAAATTTGTTTCTAACTGTATGGCCCATGCTCTTCAAGAGCGTGCTGTTAAGAACAGTGGTGCCTGGAGATTTAGCTAAATTAACTACATACTATATTTTCAACCATTTGTTCAATTCATTAAATATATATCAGAGACCTGATATATATATATATCAGCTCTGTCAGATACCACCAGGCATTTTCTTGCCCTTGGAGGAATACGAAACAATAATTTCTTTCCTTATGAAGCTTATATAGAGGGAAGATAGAAAAAGGTGGAGTTACCAAGTGGGGGTGATACGAATGAATGAATGACTGAATGAATATAAACAAAAGTTGGGAAATGGATAGAAAGTGTAATGGTGGTGATGAGGCACTTGAGTAAAGGCCTGAAGTCAGTGGGGAGCATGCCATGCAGGTGTCTGTGAAGAGGGAACAGTAAGTGCAAAGCCCCTGGCAGGAGTGTGTTTAAATCCTGGAGGAGCATCCGAGAGAGCAGTGGGATAAGAATGGGATCACCAAGGGAGAGAATGGTAGCTGATGAAGGAGAGATGTTACTTGGGGCCAGATATGGACCTTGTAAAAGGCCTTTGTGATGCTCTTTACTCTGAATGAGAAGGAAACAATTGGTGGGTCTTGAGCAGAGGAGGGGCACTGTTGTCATTTTATTAATATGACTCTGGCCTTTTGTTTTGAGAACAGTGTGCAGTGAGGCAAGGGAAGAAGCAGCTGGCAGGCTATTCAGTCATCCAGATGGAGTGATGGAGGCTCAGATGGCAGTATGGTGGAATAGGGAAAAGAAGTTAGAATTTAGATATGTATGTGTTTTAAGGTAGAGCCAACAAGATTTGCTGATGGATTGGAGCTGGGGTGTGAGGAAAAGAGAAAAGCCAGGGATGACTTGGAGGATTGAATTATCATTTAGAGAGATGGGAATCCTAGGGAAGTATCGGTCTTAGAGGGAAAACATCTTAGGGAGGAGTTTGGCCTGGGGCATGTGAAGTGTGAAATGTCTATTACATATTTAAGGACTATGTCAAGTAAGCAGCTGAAAATAGGAGCCTTGAGTTCAGGGGAGCTCTTATCATTGGTATTTTAAGTGATAAGACCCCTTGAGATGGCCAAAGGGGAGGGAATATATATAAAAAATAAGTTTGAGAACTGAGACCTTGGGTCACTCTAACATTAAGAGGGTGGGATAATAAGAAACCTAAGAAGAAATGGCCAGTGAAGTAGTGGCAGAGTCAGAAGAGTGTGATGTCCTGGAAACCAAGCAAAGAACATGTTTTAAAAAAGGGTTATAATCAGCTCTGTCAGATACCACTGACAAGTCTAGGATGGTGAAAACTGATCATTACTTGTAATAAAAATGATCTCTGATACTTTTTACCCAAATGGCTTTGAATGAATTACCTGCCTCATAGGGTGGTTGTGGTGAACTGTTTAAAAAGCGTCTGCCTCACTCCATGTTGGTTATATAGTTCAAGGTGGATGTCATTGGTGACTAACAAGAGTAGTTTTCAGGGGATCCATGGGCACAAAAGCCTGATGGGAATGGTGGGTTGGAGTGAGAATGGGAAGAAAGAATGGGATACAGCAGATAGAGAAATGGGATGTTTATCCATGGGAATGTGGGGTCAAGAGAAAGGTTTTTTTCTCTGTGTCTGTGGTTGGGAGAAAGTACACCCTGTTTATATGCTGATGAGAACCATCCTGTATAGAAGATAAATTGATGATGTAGTTGGATAAAGATTGTGAGGTGTTTGGGTCATAGACCCAAGTTGACTGAAATAACGAGATTTGTCCTTTGTTTCCCACCCTCTCCTTCTCTGTCTTTCACTCATTTGTTTACCAAATAGTTATGTATTAATGGTTCACAAGGTGCCGAGGACTGAAGTAAGTTCTGGGTAGAGAATGATGATTAAGGGATGAATTAATAAATAGGAATGATCTCTACACACTCTTGAAGCTTTTAAATACATTTTTATTGATTTCGGAGAGAAAGGGAGAGGGAGAGAGAGATAAAAAACAACATCAGTGATGAGAGAGAATCACTGATCAGCTGCCTCCTGTGCACCCCACACTGGGGATCGAGCCCGCAACTTTGGCATGTGCCCTTGACCAGAATTGAACTGTGACCTCCTGGTTCAAAGGTTGATGCTCAACCACTGAGCCACACCAGCTGGGCTCTCATGAAGCTTTTGTCGTCTGGTGGGGTTAGACTTTCTAAAAATACCAATAAGTAAATATAGACTGTGATGAAAACTTAGCAGGAAAAGTACAGAGTATTTTTGAGAGAAAGAATACCATGGTGTGATTTAGACTGGCAGCATTAGGAGGCCTCCTAGCTATAAATGGTGGCCATGATTGAGAGGAGGAAGGGTGTTCCATGCAGAGGGAACAAAAGATGCAGAAGCTCTGGGGCAGGGGATAAACTGGTGCTTTGAGGAATTTAGAAGGTGGCCAGTGTGGCCTAAGAGGTAGGCAGGAACCAGGTCTAGCAGAGCTTTCTTGGCCATGAAGATTTTAGATTATATCCTAGGAGCAATGGGAAGCCATTGAAACATTTTAATGTAGGAAATGACATGATTCGATTTGCTTCAGGGGAAACAAACTGTGCTGCTGTGTCATGGTCAATGGATCAGTGGGGGCAACAATAGAGAAAAAAGAATACCAACTTAGTAAAAATGATAGTATCTGTGGAAATATGTAGACTGAAATAGTTTTTCTATGAAAAAAATAGAATTGAGAATATCCTTCTTTTAGCATAATTTGCTTTGAGTATACCAGGTTTCTCAGCAGCTATGAAGAGAGTATTTTCTTGTTAAAAATAATATCGATACAGAAGAGTCAGATGAAGGTATCAGTGATTTCAGATTATTTAACAAAAAGATGAAAATATTATTTACCAAAAATTGTGATAACTTTGTGAAAAATTAAAAATAATAAGACCATATCAGTCTTTTTGTCCAGAAAAACTACTAGTGATACAATATTAGAGGTAGAATCTACTAAGAACAGAAGAGTACATGAATATGTACCAAGAATAATTAATCTGTTTATATTTTAAATGTTCATATAATGTAAAGAAACCGTAAAATTTTTGCATTGATGTAGTGAACGTACCTTATTTTCATTTTTTAAATAAAGTAAATGTAATAACAGTTTATTGATTAAATATTTCAAAAGTTCCCTTTTCCACTTTCAAAAGTATCTTAGTTTGCATGATAAATTATATGGTTAGAGATAGAGGATCTCTATCAGTTGAGGGTCAGACTGGTAAAAAAGTGGTCAAGTTTTAGAACTGGATGCATAATTTATTGTGCTGATTTAGGCTTTTCCCCAGAGATTTCTTAAAGCAGAAGGGCAGTTTTAATAGCAAGTATTGCTATCTCAGGTCACCCACAACTTCAGGGCCATGAATTAACTTGTTCTGAGTCTTCACTTTAAAAAGAAGGGAGGGAGGGAGGGAGAGAGGGAAGGAGGGAGGGAGGGAGGGAGGGAAAGAAAGAAAAGAATAGAAGAAACAGAAGTTACTCTGTCTAGACAGTCTACTCGGGAGCATTCTGTCTTGGTTGTAATACCAGTTTTGTTTCTCACACAGGCATTTATTAATGCTTTTCAGAGTCAGAAGAGGCAGGCTATTTTACCATCTGGAGTTTCTGGGCCTGGCTGACCTAAGCCTAATCTGTCAGTTTATGGGAGATGATAGACAACACCCTGAACAGCTGAGTAAGTAGATGCTGCTATGCTTTGCTTTACAGCTTAAAAAAAAAGTAAAATTTTTATAACTTTAAAAGTTTAAAATATTCTGCATTTTAATTAGGTTCTTTAAATTTTGTTGTTGAATAATGATGGCAAGCATTATTATTCCAATAAGTAAATATTTCTATGTGATGGGATTCTGGAAGAAATCCCCTAATGATTAAAAAAATTAATGGAAACATTTCCATACATAATACTTCAGCTATCAAGAGACACAGTGAGAATTTAAATGAAAATTAAAAGCATTCTCCTTAAGTGCTTTATTTTACTTTCCTATCTAAAAGGACAATATGTAAATTAACCATCACGTTATCACAAAGATGGTGGTGCCCAGTCCTCTCAGCCCTGCCGGAGTCCCCCAGTCCCAGGGGGGCGGGCGGGGGGCTGCCATTGAGAGCAGGTAGTGTGAGCGGCCTGGCGGAATGCTTGCTTCATCGCCGTGATGGGAGGGCTTCCCGGCCAGGCCGGATGCAGACGGGAGGAGCAGCCCTGCAAGGCACCTGGCAGGCCTCACAGCCCTTGGAGGGTCAAGGATGGGATGAATCATGGAGCCTCAAGTGCAGCCACCAGTGCTGCCACACGATTGCCTTGCCGCCACACGATTGCCTTGCCAGTGCGTTCGGAGAGTGGGGTCTATGGCACAGCCCTCCTCTGAGTCTCTTGCTGTTAAAGAGGCTGGAGGTCCAGGTGACGCAGTTCAAAAACCACGCATGCAGGGGAAAGCCCGTACTGCCCGCTGCCTCATGGTCGCCTTTTGGAGAGGACCCTACCTTTTATGGCTGCCCAGCTTCTCTTCCCACCTGGGAGGGTCACATGCTCACCTGCCAGGAATGGGAGCTCTCGGGAGCACCCAACATATAGAGGGCCTCTCGCTCCTACTTTCCCCTGCCGCTGTGTGCCCATGGGAGAGGCCAGCCTCTCGGGTGACTCTGCCTGCCCACACTGAGTGATTAACAAGACATCAGCCTGGGGGCCTGCACAGCCTGTGGCTGTGGACTCCTGTGAACGACCAGCATGCCTAACATACTGGCCGAGGATGCTGGGAGGTCAGGGGTCAAAAGGACCCACATGAAAGAGTTGCTGTGAAGGAGCCAGCCTCCTGTCAGCAGGTGGCATGACAGAGGTGGGACGCGTCCTGGAAATGTACTGCGATAGGCTTGGGAAGTTAAAGTCTAGAGCCAGTCTCCTGCCAGTCATTGCTCCTGAGGTGTAGCTGCCAACTCTCTTGATTCTGTTTGTCCTTTCCCTCAGCACACGCATGCATGCACATCTGTGAGATAGATAGATATATATATGACACACACCCTACCTTTTCCCACATATGCAGCTCAGACACCTGCAGGAAATCACCAGGCATTATTCCATAGGCTCCGGGTAGTTGGCATTTCCTACTGAATGGAGTTGGGGATGGAATTTATGATATAACTAAACCAATTGCATGTGATGATAGTGGATGTTCTGTCTGGCGGCCTGGCTGTGGCAGTAGCATGGGCCAGGGGCAGAACACTTGTGTCATCACCTTGGTGATGAGGCAAGCATTCCGTGGCCGGCCATGGAGGGCCTCTAGTCAGGGAGAGCAGTTGGGGACCATGAGGCCAGCCAGGGAGGGCAGTTGGGGGCCATGAGGCCATCAGGGGAGGGCTATTGGGGATGATCAGGCCAGGGTGGGGGCAGTTGGGGGCGAGCAGGCTGACAGGCAGAGTGGTTAGGGGTGATCAAACAGGCAGGCAGGTGGGTGGTTAGGAGCTAGTGGTTCTGGATTGTAAGAAGGATGTTCGACTGCCAGTTTAAGCCCAATTCCACAGGGACATCCCCTGGCAGTCGGACATACCCTGAAGGGTCCCAGATTGGAGAGGGTGCAGGCTGGGCTGAGGGACATCCCCCTCCCCATGCATGAATTTCGTGCACCAGGCCACAAGTTATATAATGAAATGCAAAATTATTGGTAAGGCAACTGTTTGGAATTCTTTAAATGCAGCTATCTCTCTATACAAAAATAATTTTTTAGCACAGAATGCATTTTGGTTAACTTTAAATAAATAACTGTGGTTTTTTTTGTGTGTGTGTGTGTGTTTTTTTTTTTTTAAGTAGAAATTGAATTTTAATAGTTCTATGGAAATAATGACTTTTTCTCCCCTGCTAATGTAGATAAGATCACAGACTCTCTGATTTAGCTTTGTTTCTGAATCAGAGACACTAGGGAAGAAGGGCATTCATTCTTCCTAATCAAAACATCTCTATGAAATATAAAGAATTGAACCAATTGTCTTGATATAAATTATTTCTCAGAATGGAAGTGATTATTACTCTTGTTATACCCATTGAAACTGGACAAAACTAGGAAACAGTGAGGTTGTACCAGGGCCTTGTTTTGGAATGCTAAGTTTAAAAACAGTAAATACAGAAGATGTTACCCACAACAGGGGTATTTGATTTTGGCCTATATCTGTGCTGTCCAGTATGGCAGTCACTGGCCTCATGGAGCTGTTGACAATTGATATGTGGTTAGTCCCAGGTGAGGTGTGCTGTGCGTAAAATATGACATTTCAGAGACTCAGTCTGTAGAGACTTAGTCCTTACTAATACTTTATTCATAATTTTTATATGAATTACATGTTAAAGTAATAATATTTTGGATATATGGGGTTAAGTAAAATATTAAAATTTTACTTTTTTATATGACTAGTAGAAAGTTTAAAATTACTTGAGGCTTACATTATATTTCTAATGGACAGAACTGGTCTGTATCATCATATATAAGCAACATTCTTAGTCCTTCATTACACAGCATTCTGTAGGCCTTAAACCTTCTTGTGTGTGTATGGGTCAATTACTATAAATCTGTATTGCTTTAAGAATAAGATTCTTTGATTCATCATATATTTACTGAGTACCTACTATGTGCCAAACAGTATTTTATGTATGCACTGGGATTCAGTAGTGAACAAAGTAAACAAAACTCTCTGCTTTTATGGAGTTGACATTCTATTGGAGATACTAAAATAAGTAAATAAGTGAAATATATGATCTATTAGAAGGCAATAAGTTCTTTGCAGAAAATATAAGAGAAAAGTTCAATTATAAATAGGGTACTCAGAGAAGGGCTCACTGAAAAGGTAATATTCGAGTAAAGACTTGAAGGTGAGAGAAAGAGCCTTATAGATATTTAGGGAAGAGTGTTTTAGGCAGAGGAAATAGCAAATGCAAAGATCTTGAGGCAGGCTTGTGTCTGTCTTGTTGGAATGGTAGAAGGAGGCTTGTGCTTGGTTGCAGTGAGTGATGGGTAGAGAAGAAGAAGAAAGGAAATGAGAGCCGTGGTTATTGTAAGGATTTTGGTTTTGTGTGAGATGAAAAGAAATTGGTGGGGTTTGAGAAGAGAAGTGAGATGGTTTTCTGTTGATGCTGCTGTGTTTCTAATACTCTGAGGTGAGGGTGAGAGATGTAAGAATGCAGTAGAGAGGCCCAGTTCAGGGCTGCTGCAGTGACCCAGTTGAGAGGTGGTGGTTCCTGAGACCATAACCAAAGGAAGTGATGGAATTCTAGTTATAAGCTGTTGTGAAGTAACATATGGGATGAGAGAGAAAGAGTTGTGTCACTGTTGACTCAGCTTTTGGCCTGAACAACTGAAGAATAGAGTGCCTTTTATTGAGTTGGGAAGGATTGTGGGAGCAATAAATTTGAAGTAGCACCAGGAGCTCAGTTTTGGGCACATTAAATTTCAGATGACTCTTCAGACATCTAAGTGGAAAGGTCAAGGAATTCAGTGACATAGAGGGCCAAGTCATTAGCATTTAAAACTCTGATGAGATTTGAGATCAACAATGGAGTGAGAGTAGGTAGAAAAAAGGAGAGCCAGGGACCACTGCAACATTTGGAGATTGGGAGATTTGACAAAGGTGACTGAGAAACAGGCCATAAGGTAAGAATTGGGATATTGTAGTCACCAAGGAGACCAAGTGTTTCAGGGAAGCAGGAATAATCAGCCTTGTCAAATGCTGCTGGTAGGTTAGGTAAGATGTGAGTTGAAATTTGATCATTGGACTTAGCAATGAGGAGGTTACCAGTGAGCTGGACAAGATTGTTTCAGTGAATTGGTGGAGACAAAAGCCTGAGTAGAATATATTCAAGGGAGAATTGAAGGAAATGAATAGAAGAGGGTGAATATACAGACTCTTTTCAGGAACTGTGGAGTCAAGAGGGGTCAAGGAAATTACTGGTTTTAGTTTTTTCAATGAGAGACATTAACACATTTTCTCAATGGCATGTATTAGAAAGATTTTAAGATCTTCTGAAATGACCCACCAGATTTGTGACACTTAAGACCTATGTGGGAAGGATTAGTGTGTTTTCCTCCTAAGAGGATTTCATAGAATTGTGTTTTGTAACGTGTGTGTGTTGGCATTGATTGTGTTAAAAGTTGCTTTTTGTGGGGACCCTTTCCCCCTCCACACATGGGAGTCTGTGCTATGAGATTCTTTCCCTCTCCCCATGTGGGAGTCTGTACTTGTTCTTCAATAAATCTCTCTCTTTGCTATAAAAAAAAAGTTGCTTTTGTAATTGTTACGAAATTTGGCTTCATTTTTTCTTGCTCAGGGTCTGTATTCGCATTCTGATAAAAACTTTAAGGAAGCAAATGTTAAATTAGTTCACCTCAACTGGAAGAGTTGAGAAAACTGGTGTTTGGGGGTAATTTATTTTCCTTACCTTAAAGGAGGTTGCCAGAAGCATTGGGAGAAATTGAGGCAGAGACATGCCCAAGGTCACAAGACAAAACATTGCCAGAATAACTGGGCCTTAGAGCTGCTTTACTAGCTATGTGGAACACTTAATCTCTGCACTTCAGTTCTCACAGGTATAAAATGAGGATAATATTTGTTCTGCCTACTACATGAGGTTTTTATGAGGATCAAATGGGATAGTAGGTGAAAGAGCTTCATCAACTATAAAGCATTCTATACCTATTAAGTGTTAGTGTTAAAAGCAAGTTAGACTCAAGGATTTTGTGACAGTTTTTGTAATAACTAGAGATAAATGGAATGTCACAAAATCGGGGTTGAGAGCAACTACAATACATAATACTAATAGAGTCTTCCAAGAATTTCTCTTTTGTATATGTCAAGCTTTGTTAATAACGCCACAGAGTCAATCATATTTGGGTCATCATAGAGTTTTGTGGTTAAGAGCCATGGATGATATCCAATCAGTTTATCCCCTAGGAGCCTCAAAATTAACGACCATCTGACTATTTTGGCACATTAATGTTAGTTTGCTGAAACTCTGTGGAATAGCCGCTCTCTTAATGGAAAATATTCAAGTTATGATGATAAATTTTATGTCAAACTTGAGAGCATTTCTATATTTGATACTTGAAGTGAAATTATAGTCATACTTTATTTTCATAAGAGATTATGTTATGAGAAATTGAGAAATTTAAAATGGGTAGCCAAGGTCACTCCCATTAAAGATGATGTGAAGACGATGAGTGATACAAAATGAGTATATAACTGGACAAAATTGTCAAAAACAATCATTTCTGGACACGGGGAAGGAAGAAAGTAATTATGCTGGTGCTTGGGTAGAAGTGTGGCCTTCTCACGTGCGGCCTCTTCTGTTCCCCCGAGCCCCAACTCAGTTGGTAGGAACTGCAGTCTTGTCAGCTTACAGTTTTTACCAGAAGTGAGGGACTTTGTAGTGGGAGCTGGGGTTGTGGGTGAAACCCCACAGCTTTGCTGGCTAAAAATGGCATACTCAGTTTACATGGATAAGAAAAACTTCCAGCTTTGCTGTATCAGGTTTGCAGTCCTGTTTTGGGGCCACCAGGCAGAAATTGAAAGAGAGAGCCTGGAAATAAGAGAACTGCAGGAGCATTGTGATGAGCTCTCCACACATCTGTGGCAACTGCTAAATGTTGAATATCCAGGGGGGACAATCACATAACAAGTGAAAGCCAAGGGAGGCCCCCCCCAAAAGCTTGGGTGTACCTTAGCCGGTTTGGCTCAGTAGATAGAGCGTTGGCCTGTGGACTGAAGGGTCCTGGGTTCAATTCCAGTCAAGGGCGCGTACCCTGGTAGCAGGTTCCCGGCCCTGGTCACGGGCCTGGGTCCTGGGTGGGGGCATGCGGGAGGCAACCAATCGATGTGTCTCTCTCACATTGATGTTTCTCTCTGTCTTTCCCTCTCCCTTCCATTCTCTCTAAAAGTCAATGGAAAAAATATCCTTGCGTGAGGATAAAAAAAAAAAAGCTTGAGTGCAATTTTCAAAAAACCCACAAACAACTCCATCAGCGAAGTGGGGAACCCTTACAAGTACAAAGTTTTGGGCATAACCCCTGCTCGCATCTCTGGCTGACCATGAACCTAGACAGAGGAAACATCTAGGGAACTGGCTCAGAAACTATAAATCTGAATTTTAAAAACTCAGCAAAGTCATCAGGGACTACATGTCATGAAAGAGACAGATTCTTTAAGTTCAAACAAATGACTAAAAGGAACATCAACCCTTAGAATATTGAGGTTTATCAACTGATGAGTGGATAAATAAAATGGGGTATATTCATGTAATGGAATACTGTTTGGCAATAAAAAGGAATGAAGTGCTGATACGGGCTACCATGTGGATGGACTTTGAAAACATTATGCTCAGTAAAAGAAGACCATCACAAAAGTCTGATTATATGATTTCTTTGATATGAAATGTCAAGAGTAGATATCCATTCATATTAACATCAAAAAGACCAGAATAGTTAGGAATAAATTTAACAAGAGAACTATAAGTCCTCCACACTGAAAACTACATCATTTTTTGAGAGAAATTAAAGTATATCTAAATAAGGGGGAATATGTACTGCGTTTATTGGTTGAAAGACTCAATATTGTTAATGTGGCAGCTTTCCCCAAATTGACATATAGATTCAACAAAGTCGTCAAAATTACAGAAAGCATTTTTGTAGAAGAATATTTATACAATTGGCAAACAGATTTTAAAAATTAGGTGGAAATGCAGAATATCTAGAATAGTTAAAATAACTTTGAAAAAGAAGAATGAAGTTAGAGGACTTAAACTACCTGATTTCAAAACTTACCATAAAGCTACAGTAATAAAAACAGCATGGTATCTTGCATGTGGATAGACATCCAGATCCATGGTACAGAATATCCAGAAATAGGTAGGTAAGGGGTCATTCACTAAAGTAATTCAATAGGGACAGCACTGTGTTTGCAACAAACAGGGCTGCCAACAGTGAAAATCCATGTGTAGTGAAATGGATCTCTACTTTGACCTTACAGCACACACAAATGAACTTAAAATGGGTCATAGACCAAAGTGTGAAGAAAACATAGCAGGAAGTTTTTGTCTCTGTGGCTAGGCAAAGATTTAGTAATAGGATTTAAAAAGAGTGAAGTATCAAAGAAAAAAATGATAAATTGAACTTAATAAAAATTAAAGTTTTGCTTTTCAAAAGACACGACCTGTTAAGAAAGTGAAAAGTTGCCCTGGCCAGTGTGGATCAATTGAGCTTCGCCTATGAACAGAAACAGGATCCCTAGTCAGGGTGCATGCAGGAGGCAACTGGTCGATGTTTTTCTCTCTCTCCTTTTCCCTTCCTTTCTCTCTAAAATGAGTTTTTTTAAAAAGTGAAAAGTCAAGCCAGGTACTAGGAGATAATATTTATAAAATATATTTTTGATAAAGGATTTTTATCTAGAAAAACTCAATCATAAGAGAGCAACCCCATTTAAATATATACAAAAGATTTGGATAGACATTTCGCAGAAGAAGGTACATGAATGGTAGATAAGCATAGGAAGAATTTCAACATGTCATTTGGGAAATGCAAATTAAAGCCAATAATAAGATATTACTTTACTAGTATACTCACTCTAATGGATATAATTAAAAAGACTATAATCCATATGTTCGTTGGCAAGAATGTGGAAACACCAGAATCCTCACACATTGCTGGTAGGAATATAATATGATGTAGCCATGTTGTAAAACAGTTTTGCAGTTTCTTTAAAAGTTCAACAAATATTACAGCAATTCCATTCCTAGATATGCTGTAAAAAAAGATAACAGAATATGCCCAGAAAAAGAATTGTATACAGTGTTCATAGCAGCTTTATTTGTGACTAGAGGCCCGGTGCACAGGTAGGGTCCCTAGGCCTGGCTGGCGATCAGGGCTGATCGGGGCCTTCTGGCTGCCAGCCAGGGCCTGCCTTCCTTGCTGCTGGCTGGGGCCTACCTTCCCCAGCTACCGGCCACCTGCTGGGCCTTCCTTCATTTCACGCCACCCCCTGGTGGTCAGCACATGTCATAGCGAGCGATCTCCTGATCTCCCGGTCAAACTCCCGTGGGGACACTTTGCATATTAGCCTTTATGTATATAGATTGCTCAGCAATGAAAAGGAGTGGACTGTTGATAGACACACGCACACACGCGCACACACACACACAACACAACATGAGTAAATCTCAAAATAATAATGCTGCATGAAAAACCCAGGACCTTTCCCCACCCCCTCCAAGGACGATACTATCTGATTCTATTTAGGTGAGATTCTAGAAAATGCAAATGCAAACTAATGAATAGTGTGACAGAGAGCAGATCAGTGGTTGATGGCTTGGGAGATGAGGAAGAAGAGGATTCCAAGGAGGGCACATGAAACACTGGTGATGATGTATGTATACATTTTCTTGGTTATGCATGATAGTTTCATGGGTATATACACATGTCTAATTGCGTATTTTAAATATGTGCAATTTATTGTAAATCAATTACACCTTAATGAGGTTATTTTAAAGATTGTGCCCATTCAAAAACCAGCAAACAAAAAAGTTCAGGGCAGCATTATTCACACTTGATAAGAACTAGAAGCAATCCAACTTCATCAACTGGTGAATGAGTAAAACACAATGGAATTATATTCAGCCATGAAAAAGAATGAAGTCCTAATTCATCCAACTCATACATATGACAACATGGATGAACCTCAAAAACATTATACCATATAAAAGAAGCAGAAACAAAAGACTGTATATTGCATGATACTGTTTTATATGAAACTAGAGGCCCAGCCCACAAAATCGTGTGTGGGTAGGGTCCCTAGGCACCCAGTGCACAAAATCGTGTGTGGGTAGGGTCCCTAGGCCTAGCCTACATTCAGGACCATCTTCTGCCCATTCGCTAGTCCCCAGTCCCGCCCTGACGCCACCACCGATTGATCACAGTCTGCAGGCGGGGGGGGGGGGAGGGACCAAGAGGTCTGCCTTCCGCCCACTCGCCAGTCCTCAGTCCTACCCGCCGCGCCACTTACCCTGGTTCCCCATTCGCCATCCAGAGAGCAGAGCCTGCAGACTGGGGGGGGGAGGGTCCGAGAGGTGGTCAGAGCATCTCATAGCACTTGGTCAAGTGGTCGTTATGGTTGTTACGGTCACGCGGCTTTTATATAGGATTTTAGAAAAGGCAAAACCGCAGATCAGGTCAGTGGTGCCTGGGGCCAGAGGTGGGAGCAGAGATTGGCTGTAAATAGGTACAAGGAAACTATTGAGGTGATAGAAGTGTTCTTGGTAATAGTTGTACAGTTGTATAAATTTACTAAAAGTCACCCAAATAGTTGACTTTCATGGCATATAATTATATCTCAATAAAGCTGTTAAAAATGGGTGGCCACTAAAAAATTTAAATTACCTTTAACATAACATAACTTGCTGAACATACTGCTTTGGAATACTTTGATGAGACCTGTTGAATTAATGTTTATGTTAAATGCTCTTTGGATTTTTTAAAAGTTAAATTTATTGGGGTGACATTGGTTAATAAAATTATATAGGTTTCAAGTGTACAATTCTATAATATGTCATCTGTATATTGTATTGTGTGATCACCACCCTAAGTCACATCTCTTTCTGTCACTGTACGCTTGACCCCCTTTAACCTTCACTACCTTCCCCTCCACCCTGCTTCCCTCTGGCAACCACCATACTGTTGTCTGTATCTGAGATTTTGTCTGTCTTGTTTGCTCATTTGTTGCTTTCAGTTTTATACCCCTACTAGTAGTAAAACCGAAATATTTATTAGTCATCTTTCCCAGAATTTTGTATCTCCCTGAACATGAATATTGGTTTAGAATGATGGTTTTATGTTTAATAACTATTAACATTCCCTTCTGGAAGAAATAGTAGTTTCTTATATTAATATTCTGTCCGTGTAAAGTAGTTCAGATGTGTGGTGGTAGGTTGCCTTCACCTTTCAGTTCTTCAGGGAGGAAATTGATGAGATTTGTATCTTTTAGGTACAAAAAAGAAACATCCTTCTAGGTCTGGGGCGTCCACTCACCTGTCCCCAGCCCCATATATGTGAAGGCATCAGGGAATCTGGGCATAGAGTGCAACCAAGAGAAAGTAACCCTTCTGGGGCACTTTGCAACTGGCTCTGGTCATGTTCCACACTTGACTAGGAGTCAGGCTCCCTGGGGTTGGTGACTTCATGCCTTTGCTCCTGTGTGTCCTCATATATAAAATAGGAGATTGAATTTTAACATCTATAGGTGTAAAAACAAGTATCTTCATGTAGAAAATTACTTGAAAAAACCAACAACCTAGAACATTTTGCTCATGATTTTACCCAAGTTCATGCAAATACATACAAAAATTTATTTCAGAAACCAATTTCTTGACTGAAATTCATCAAGCCATTTTCCCAAATAAGGTACCAGCTATTTAACCAAATTCTACTTTTTCTCCTTTCCCCTTTCCCCAGTGCAAATTCTTTATTCAACAAAGACTTACGGAACACTCATATTTGTCAGTCATTCTGAAGAGAAGACATACATACCTGCAAGAATAAATGAAGCATGGGCTATGACATATGCTTGGGGATAAATGAAGGCGACAATTTACTATTTTGGAAATTCTAATTATTTCTACCTTGTCTTTTTGAAAGAAGTACTTAAGTAACAAGTGATCCATGGTGCACAAAATAATATCCTGTGTTTTTGTATTTTTTGAGAGTATTGAAAAATAATTTGGACAATAACTCCTCTTTCTTATGAAAACTTTTGCCCACTATTCACTTTCCTATTTTGTTTTTAATGATCATGAATATATAAACCAAAATTACTGCCTAAACTGTTGCTTTGAAACTATATCAAAACAATAGGAGTTAAAAATAGGTTCTGCCTACTGCTTCAGACTTACCCTTTAGTGATATGGGGTCAGATCCTGCTTTAAATGTGTTCTTGGTTGAGCTACCCTAAGGGAGTAAGTTGCTGAAAACAATGAAGTACATACCCGCTCCAGTGCTGTGAAACGCAGAAATAACTTTGTTGGGCTTGAATGCCAGCGACAGGCAGTTTCCTTTTGTGCCACAAGAGGGAGTGCGAATGTTGTTGCTAACCTGAACTGAGGTCTGAATTTCATTCTAAAATGCGCCTGAAAAGTTAGGATCCAGTGGGTTGCTGGGAAAATGTGAAAGAAAAAGGTTGTTGTTGTTTTGACAGTGTCAAGGGAAAGAGGCACTTGAAACATAAAAGGAATAAAAAGGAAGAGCTTGTGACTAAAATTCCTTTAAGGTAGGAAAGCTTTTGCTGAACATAGGTCACTGCAGATTTTATTCCAGGTAAAACAACCTTGTTTTTGTTATTTGAGAATTTTCATCTTTTAATTTTGTATTTCCCCTTCTTTACAACCGTCTATAAATCTTTTATATCAAACAATTACAGAACACAAAATTTAATTGTTGGTTTTTAATTCTCACCTAAGGATATCTTTATTGATTTGAGAAAGAAAGAGAGAGAGACATCAATTGGTTATCTCTCATATGTGCCTGACTAGGGTTCAAGCCCACAACCCGAAACCTAGGTAGGTCCCCTGATGGGGAATCGAACCCACAACCTTTGGTGTACAGGATGGCACTCCAGTCAACGGAGCCACCTGGCCAGGGCCAAAGTTTAGTTTCTTAGTACTAGTCCTGAATGATTAATATTGTTTAAAGAAAAATTGAATTGTTTGTGCTCTTGATGCCTTAGATCTGTACAGAACCTTTTAACCTTAAATTAGTAAGTTAGGAACCCTCCCTACACTTTTTTTTCTTTGTTTCAGCTTATGAATTCTTTTATCTGATGTTTTATTTTCATGCACTGCTCAGAAGGTTGGGTGGGAACATGGAAAGACATTGTTTCTGTCGAGTAGAGACATGGAAATAATTTTAATACACTTTGATCAGAGCTAAACAGAGTGAAGTTGGCACTTGTGGAATTATTCTAATTTAGGGAAATAGTTTTTAAGTCAGCTATGTGAATGATTCATGTCAATGTGTTGTTTTATTGAAATTAGGACATTATTTTGCTAGCCTTTGTATACAAAAACACATTGTGTTTTACATAATTACAATTACACTTTAGCATCTTTTTGTGTTGGAAAATGTTGGAATTTAGAAAGAACAATCCTAGGCATCTTGGTTTACTCTGAATCCTACTTTTAGAAATTTTCTCTGAGGCTTGTTCCTGTTCACAATCAGATTGCCTTAATTCAAATTATGGCACCACTATAGTTTGAAACTTGACAAAAGCAAAGTTATCTGTTGTAATCTTACTTTTGTTCGTTTGAAATCTGATAATTTCTTAAGCAGGAGAAAGAACTGGAATTGCTATAGAAATTACACAGGACTTACTCTGTGTAGTAGCCAATTTAAAATGATTATTGCTGGTACGCTGTAAGGAGTTACCAGCTTGTAAATACTTTTGAGATCACAGCATTAAAAAAAGAAAGAATATAAAAGGGAAAGGAACTCTGTAGGTCTTTTATTTCTTTTTTCTTTTTTTTGCTTCCACCACGAAATTTGTTCTTATTTCAAAATGTGGAGACATCCACGATAATCTGTTGTCCACATGAATGCCCCCCATCCTGTTTTTTTTTGTGGTAAAAAGAAGGTAGAGAGTAGATGATATTGTGGCAAGTTGTTCCTTTTATTTAAAGTTACTTTTTAAAATTATGGAATACTCCAGACATATAAAGAAAGCATAAGGAAGATTATGGAATTAAAATGTTAGGTGGTTATTAAAACATCATGTGTATTCTTCCACAAGCCTATCCCCCTTCCTACTGTACAGAGGTAACTATCCTGCGTTTGGTGTCTTTACACTTTTACTAAGTACATACAGATATATTCCTAAACATAAATAGAATGGCAATACATTTTTAAAAAAATATATTTTATTGATTTTTTACAGAGAGGAAGGGAAGAGGGATAGAGAGTTAGAAACATCGATGAGAGAGAAACATCAATCAGCTGCCTTCTGCACACCCCCTAATGGGGATGTGCCCGCAACCAAGGTACATGCTCTTGACTGGAATCGAACCTTGGACCCTTCAGTCCACAGGCTAACACTCTATCCACTGAGCCAAGCCAGTTAGGGCCATTTCTTACCTTCTTAAATTTCTAAGTGTACAGTACATTACTGTTAACTCTAAGCACAGTGTTGTACAGCAGATCTAGAACTCTTTCATCTTGCATGACTGAAACTATACACTCATTCCCCCTGACAGCCATCGTTCTACTTTGAACTTCTATGAGTTTGACTACTGTAGCTACCTCATGTAAACGGAAATCATGCAGTATTTGTTTTTCTGTGATAGGCTTATTTCACTTAGCATAATGTCCTCAAGTTCCATTCAGGTTGTCAAATATAACAGGATTTCCTTCTTTTTAAAGGCTGATTAATATTCATTGTATTCATATGCCACGTTTTCTTTATCCATTCACTCGTGGATAGACATCCTAGGTTGTTTCCACTTCTTGGCTAATATGAATAATGCTGCAATGAACATGGGGTGCAAATATCTCTGAGACACTGCTTTCAATTCTTTTGGATTGAATATACCCAGAAGAATTGCTGGATTATAATAGTTCTGTTTTTAATATTTTAAGGAACATCTATATTGAGTCCCCTAGTAGGTGTACCATTTTACATTTCCTCCAACAATGCATAAGTGTTCTGATTTTTTCACATCCTTGCCAACACTTGTTATTTGTTTATTCATTTATTTTGGATAATAGCCATTCTAACAGGTGAGATGATATCTCATTGTGGTTTTGATTTGCATTTCCATGATGATTATGAGTATCTTTTTACATACTTTTGGCCATGTGTATATTTTGGTCTATTCAAGTCCTTTGCCCATTTTTAAATCATTTTATTTACTTACTATTGAATTGTAGGGTCTTTATGTATTATGGATATTAACATGGCCATAATTACTATATAGTCATATGTAGTTTGCACACATTTTCTCCCATTCTGTGGATTTTCGTTTCAGTCTGTATTGATTATTTCCTTTGCCATGCAATTTTTTTTTAGTTTTATGTAGTCCCTCTGGTTTAGTTTAATTTTTTTTAATGTCTCAAAATTATTTTTTAAAAAATTTATTGTCTAAAGTTTTACATACGTCTTTTTCCCCTCTTGACCCCCCCTCCCCCGCCCAACCATTCCCACCCTGGCAAGCCCCCACTGCCCCAGTGTCTATATCCATTGGTTATGCTAATATGCATGCATATAAATCTTGTGATTGCTCTCTAACCCGCCCTCCCCTACCATTTGTCTCTGGATCTATTCTTCTTCATCAAATTATGTTGATCATTATATCCCACATACGAGTGAGATCATGTGATATTTATCTTTCTCCGACTGGCTTATTTCGCTTAGCGTAATGCTCTCCAGTTCCATCCATGCTAATGCAAATGGTAAAAATTCCTTCATTTTTATAGCGGCGTACTATTCCATTGTGTAGATGTACCACAGTTTTTTAATTCACTCATCTGCTGATGGGACTTAGGTTGTTTCCAAATCTTAGCTATGGTAAATTGTGCTGCTACGAACATAGGGGTGCATATATCCTTTCTGATTGTGTTTCAAGCTGTATTACCAAGCCACGGTTCTCAAAACTGCCTGGTACTGGCACAAGAACAGATATATAGACCAGTGGAACAGAACAGAGAACCCAGAAATCGACCCAAGCCATTATGCTCAATTAAAATTTGACAAAGGAGGCAAGACCGTACAATGGAGTCAAGATAGTCTCTTAAATAAATGGTGGTGGGAAATTTGGTCAGATACATGCAAAAAAATGAAACTAAATCATCAACTTACACCATACACAAAAACAAACTCAAAATGGCTAAAGGACTTAAATGTAAAATGGGAAAACATAAAAATCCTACAAGACTCCATAAGCAACAAAATGGCAGACATATGTTGTAGCAAAATCTTTACAGACACAGTTCCTAGGACAATTGAGACTAAGGAGAAAATACACAAATGGGACTCCATCAAAATAAAAAGCTTCTGCACAGCAAAAGAAGCCATCAACAAAACAACAAGAAAGCCCACTGCATGGGAGAACATATTTGCTAATGATATTTCAGATAAGGGTTTAATCTCCAGAGTTTATAGAGAACTCATATAACTTAACGAACGGAAGATAAATGATCCAATCAAAAAAATGGGCAAAGGACCTAAATACATTTTTTGAAAGAAGACATACAGAAGGCTGAGAGACATATGAAAACCTGCTCAAAGTCACTAATCATCTGAGAGATGCAAATCAAAACAACAATGAGATACCATCTCACACCTGTCAGAATGGATATCATCAACAAATCAACAAAGGACAAGTGCTGGCGAGGATGCTGAGAAAAAGGAACCCTCATGCACTGCTGGTGGGAATGCAGACTGTTGCAGCCACTGTGGAAGACAGTATGGAGTTTCCTCAAAAAATAGTTCTGTTTTTGTTGCATAATTAATCCCATAAACCTTTCCCCCTATGTTTTCTGCTAGGAGTCTTATAATTTCAAGTCTTAATGTTTAAATCTTTGACCCATTTTGAGTTGACGTTTGTGTATGTTATACAAGAAGGGTTCAATACGCAGATATGTGGATATCCAGTTTTTCTTATTGAAGTTGAATGTCCTTTCCCCTTTGTGTATTCTTGGTGCCCTTATTGAAGATCAGTTGACTGCAGAGGCGTGGATTTATTTCTGGGTTCTCTGTTCTTTCCATTGGTCTACATGTCTGTCCTTATGCCTGTACCAATGTAAGAAGAGTAGCTTTAATACTACTTGAAGTATTTGCTAGAATTCACCAGTGAAGTCATTGGTTTCTTTGTTGGGAAGTTTCACTGATTCATCCTACTTACTAGTTGTAGATTTGTTCACATTTTCTCTTCATGATTCTGTCTTGGTTAGTTGTATGTTTGTAGGAATTTGTCTATTTCTTCTAGGTTACCCAATTTGTTGGTATGTAGTTGTTTATTATCCTTTTTACTTCTGTGGCATTAGTTATTATATCTGCTCTTTCATTTCTGATTTTATCTAGTCCTCTCTTTTTTACATAGTCATTGTCAAAGTTTGTCAATTTTGTTGATCTTTAAAAAAAAACAACTCTTAGTTTTGTTTATTCTTTTCTATTGTCTTTCTACTCTCTATTTCATTTATTTCTGCTATGATGTTTATTATTTCCTTCCTTTTGCTTACTTAAGGCTTAGTTTATTCTTCCTTTTCTAGTTCTTGGCATAAAGTTAGCTTGTTTACTTGGGATCTTTTTTTTTTATTGTGGGTGTTTACTACTATAAACTTCTCTCTCAGTATTGCTTTTGTTGCATCCCATAAGCTTTGATATGTTGTGTTTTGTTTTCATTTCTCCCAAACTATTTTCTGATTTCCCTTTTGATTTCATCTGTGACCTATTGGTAATTCAAGAGTGTGTTGTTTATTTCCCAAATCAGTGTTTTCTTCTACTCGTTTCCAGTTTCATTCCATTGTGGTTGGGAAAGATACTCGGTATGATCTTAATCTTCTTAAATTTGTGCAGTATATGTTTTCAAACAAAATATAAATCATATTTGTTGAAAGTTTGTAAGTTCTGGAACTTTTTAGTTAAGTAAGATAAATCCCAAGATTCCTTATTTTAAAATTAAAATTCAAGGCAATTAAACATAGATACATTATACGTGTATTCTGTGAAGACAATGTTTTCTATATGGAGCAGCACTTCAAAGGCAACTTGGCTTGCATGGCACCTGACTGAGCAGATTCTTGAAAATAGTCAATATCTGTACCCCTACTTTTTCTCTGATTTACCTTTTTTTATGGTAAAAAAATAGTACACAAAGCCTGTTGGGTATGAGGGGAAGCCTGCATGGCTCTTTCACATCTGCTTGGATTCTGGCAGTGGTATTTGCTAAGTGAAGAATGAAGGCTGGCTTGTCATGTGGTTTTCACAGAACACCCAGGGCTCCAGGCCAAACCATTCAGCCTTCGTCTTTTTTGCTTGTATAAGACTGCCTATTTTTCACTTCAGATAGAAGTGTTAGGCACTTCAGAGATGTTTGTTTTGTCACATGCATGCCATCTGTGGAGTCTTGGCATCTTAGGTTCCCAAATTGACCAAAGTGTCTGTGGTTAGCATCCAGAACGGTCAGGATCCTAGCCTGTGTTTGTGGTGTAACCAGTGCAGCAACTACACACTTCAAGTCCCCTTCGTGGTGCTGTGGGCTCTTTTTTTAAAAAGTTTAAATAAACCCTTTATTTAAAATAATTTTTGATTTGAAGAAAAGTTGCAAAGGTAGTAGAGAGTTCCCGTATGTTCCTCACCCAGTTACTCCAATTGCTGACTTACATTGTTATATTTGTCAAAATTAAGGAACAAACATTGGCACATTACTATGAACTAAAATGGATACTTCACGCAGATTTCACTAATTTTTTCCCTGATGTTCTTTTTTTGTTCCAGGGTCTACCTGGCATATCACGTTACATTTTGTCATCATGTCGCCTTAATTTCCTCTGGCCTGTGACAATTTCTCAGACTTGCCTTGTTTTTGATGACCTTGCCAGCGTTGAGGAATGCTGATAGAATGCCCCTCAGTTTGGAGTTCTCTTACGTTTGTCTGATTATTAGACTGGGGTTTTGAGAGGAAGGCCACAGAGGTGAAGTGACATTCTCATCCCACTGTGTGAAGGGAACTTGAAATTGACATGACTTACCTTTGATGACGTGACCTTGGACACCTGGCCAAGGGAGCGTTTGCCAGGTTCCTCCACTGTCAATTTATCCCTAACCCCTCTCCGTACTCTACTATTGGGAAGTAAGTCACTGGGCACAGTGTAGACTCAATTTAAGAATTTTAAAAAAAAATATTTTTAAAATTGACTTCAGAGAGGAAGGGAGAGAGAGATAGAAACATCAATGATGAGATAGAGTAATTGATGAAGGCTGCCTCCTGCATGCCCCACACTGGGGGGTCTAGCCCACAACTTGGGCATGTGCCCAGACTGGGAATCAAACTGTGACCTCCTGGTTCATAGGTCGATGCTCAACCACTGAGCCACACCTATCAGGCATCAATTTAAGAATTTTGTTCATTGTTGGTTCTATCTGTACCCTGTTGTATTTGAACCATAGCTATAATTTATTTTTGTACTCTATATAGATTTTGTATTTAAAGCCCTAGGAACTGATAAAAATTGCCTAGGGCCCAAGAAGGATTTGACGTAGTTAGCTGTGTTGAATCTTTCTCCAGTCCTTATATATTTGGTTTATTGGCTTTAGTTTAGAATCTCCATACCCTGCACATTGCATCCTTGTGCCTCTGGTCCACTCCGTCCTGCTCAGGTGCCTGCAGCTGGTGCATTATTCTTCTAGCATAAGGAAGCCTCATCTTTCTTTTGCTGTTGGGGAAGGAAGTTTAGTGTAAGAACATTCTATCCATACTGAAACTTATCTAATCAATATACCAAAATAGGTTTATTCTAATGCATTTGACAGTTTTTCTCTGTGTGTAATGGCCTTAGAGATTTATGAGTTTTTTAATGCTTTCTGACACATATTTTGACATTATAGCAGGTGGTTTAGCCCTCCACACACCTCTGCTACCTATAAAGTAGTCGAACCTTAGAATTCAGATTACAGGTTGCTCGTTTTTGTGTTTTTCATGAGGCAAAATTCTCAGTGAATTTGATTATTTTTGGCTGATTACTCTTTTGTGCTCAACTCAAATGACTTGATTTGCATTTTCACTTCAGGTCCATTTCTGAATAAGAATGAAAGAATAAATTACTGTTTTAGCATATAATAGGATGTTCTTGAAATTATAAATATAATGTTGAATCATCATCTTATGTGCTCTAAGGTAACTTACTGTTTCCAAAAAAACCTTATAATAAAGTTTATGATGCCCAAAATGACCAGTTTTGCAAATCCACATTTCCAGACATTTAATTTCATCCATAGTTGCCAACGTTTCATTAAGGTGGGCCAGTTAAGGTCTATTTCCAAAATGTTAGAACATCATGTTTCTACTCATTATTGTGAACTTATTTAAGAAATTATTTTGCATGTGACAGAGTATTTTGTCTTTGTCAGTGTTAGTCCAGTACTGGGGGAAAGGTAAAAAAAACAAAAAACGTTTGGAGGGCTCACTTCATGGTATGACAACTCAAAAACAGAAGAGTGCTTTTAATCAACCACAGGGGAAATCCTTCTGGCCCCTCAATTCTGCTTTCAGTCACTCAACAGATTCTTAAGCTCATGGGGGGCAGGGCGGGGGGGATTCCCACGTGTGCTAAAAGAAGCCTCCTTTAAAATTTTCATGTATGTGAAGAATGTAGCACAGTGTTAGTGCTGCACACGTCTCATAACTCAGTTGTGAAGGCTGTTCAGTGTCCTGTGAGTTTTGATATTACTCATTCTTTTTTCTAAGTGTGGGTGTGCAAGATTGGGAAAGACCGAGCATGGTGAAACAAAATATAAAAAATCAGTTTGTTTTCAGGTAGGTTAAAGGCCTATTAAGCATCAGCCCTGTGGCTGTATCCTGGCTCTTTTTTCTGCAGCGAGCAAAGAAAACTACAGAGCTTCGGAGGCAGGAGGCCTGTACCTGCCCTTTCCGCATCAGCCTGCCCTCTCGGGATCTGCAGGCTCCCATGCTGCATGCAGTCAGGCATGTTTCCACTGCTCAGACCTGGCAGGGGTGCTTCCCCGCAGCCACTGTTAAGTCACTTTCTTGATGTGATCTTTAAAACGATGATAAATGTTGAGCCATGTGGGGGAAAATATACTGGGATGAAGAGCCATGGCCTATCGTGTGGAATTAGAATACTCCAAGAAAGTCCGTCAAAAACCATCTGTGTGGACCACTTGTGCTGTGCCTGGACCTTCCTGAGCTTCTAGGAGAGGATCCATGGCTTCTGTGGGGACAAGAAGGCATGTCCATGTACATGCCTGTTTGCTCAGTCTCCCTGTCCCCCCAGGTATAAGGGAGAAACCCCAGCAGCAAATGCCTGCCACCCACTCACTGTACCGCTCTGCAAGCACACTTGCAAAATTTAGTACCAAATGGAAGTTGTCTTAAGTGACAGGAAGACTGGTAACTGGTAGAGAGAAAGCAAAGTCCCTGGGTGTCTCCCAGCATGATGCCAGGCTTCAGTGGGGGTGTTCCTTAGGAGAGTGCTCCAGAGATAGGACCGATGGCGGGAAATGGGCAGGAGCTGAGGCTGTGTTTCCCTTCAAGCATTGAGAAGTCCTCCAACCCCCATCAAAGCCAACAAACAAACAGTAAATAGTCTCTCTTGAATTTGCCTGGTTCTCTCAGGCCTTTACATCTAAAAGAGGACTTAATATATTTTCATGATAAACTGAATTTTTATGTTCTTATGCCAGGAAGATTCAGTGTTGTAAGGTTGCTTTAAAATTGTTATCCTGCTTTTATTTCCCCCCTTTGAATTTTGCTTCTTCTCTAAAACCCTCTGTATTTTTCCTCTGGTTGTAAAATTTCCAGAAATTTTACATTTAAACCACTGCCTGTTTGTCTGTCTGTGCTTTTCAGTGGACTCAAGCCAGTCCTCATGCCCCTGCTCTGTACTGGTTTGCAGGAGAGGCCACATGGGCTGCCTCATGGCTTCCAGTCCAGCCCTGTCCTGAGGGAGGCTGTCTGCAGAACCAGCCTGCATCTTAGGGATGGCTTCTAGGCTGCACAGGGATTATCTGTTTCAGTACTTATCTTTTTTCAGCTTTGTCTCTCTTAACACAATGATCCAGAAATCACAATCTTAATATCAAGTTATCTTTCTTGTTTTTGACTTAGTCCAAACTCAGAGCATCTAGAAGTGGGTTGATTCCTGCCCTAAGTTAACATTAATTCTTTAAACTAACATTTATTACATGCTCGTTTTGAAAAAAATGTGTTTTTATTGACATTAGAGAGAGAAGGGAGAAAGAGAGAGATTGATGTGAGAAAGACATTGATTGGTTGCCTCCTGTATGAACCTCGAGGATGGAATTCACAACCAGGGTATGTGCCTTGGCTGGGAATCGAACCCACAACCTTTTGTTGTAGGGTACAATGCTTCAGACAACTGAGCCACCCAGCCAGGACTATTACGTGCTCATTTTGAACCAGGTTCTGTGATGAGATGGGGGTACAGAAATAAGAAGGCCAGTGCTGTCTTCAGTAAGCTTCCAGTCTCCTGAGATACAGGGAGTGCAGTGGGGGTGCAGCTCGGATCAGGAAGCAGCTGGGAGGGCCTGCAGCCCTGACACTTAAGGCCAATCGTTCTGGAGGAACTGAAATAGGACCAACTTGAGGTTAGGGTTTGTTAAAGAAAATTTGTGAAACAGTTTAGTTATGAGTATATGTCAACGTTTTATTACAGTTTTTGCAGTGCAAGGAAGAGGCCCCTGGTAGATTCACTCTTGGTAGGGACATACTACAGGAGAAAAGAATGACTAAATCATCATTAAAAGTCCTTAGGCTCTAACTTAGAGTTGACAGTCAGTTGGGTAGATGGTAATGAGTTCCTTAGAACAAGTCTTAATCTTCCTAAAGTTCATTAGAAAACTGCATTAGAAAAACACAAAACATTTCATCGGGAATGCTGTTGTGTCTAGGGCAGTGGTCAGCAAACTCATTAGTCAGCAGAGCCAAATATCAACAGTATAACGATTGAAATTTCTTTTGAGAGCCAAATTTTTTAAACTTAAACTCCTTCTAACGCCACTTCTTCAAAATGGACTCGCCCAGGCCATGGTATTTTGTGGAAGAGCCACACTCAAGGGGCCAAAGAGCCGCATGTGGCTCGCGAGCTGCAATTTGCCGACCACTGGTCTAGGGTATCATGAATTAGAGAGCAGGCAACTTGCTTCTCTGTTCCAGACTAGGATCGGGCCAGTTTTTCTCTTACAGGTTCAAGGTTACTATAGAGTGCAGGCAAGTTTCCAGAGGTCTGTGGGGGAGGGTCTTTGTCACCTCAGCTGAGAGGAGTTTTTATCCTGAGGGCACTGGGAGCCACGAGAGGGAGTTTTAAAGCCCAGCCCTCAGCATAGGCAGCGCACTGGCTACATGAGGCTGGAGCAGCCGGGAAAGCAGGTAGCAGAATATTGTAACTGTCTAGGTCAGTGGTTGGCAGACTGCGGCTCTGTTGACTAATGAGTTTGCCCACCACTGGTCTAGGGAAAAAGAATGTGTGCAGCCTGTGGCTTTCTCTGCCTCTAGTCTTCCCTACCCCTCCCTCGAGGGAGCTGGAGTAGAGTGTTATAATTTAGATGATGATTGTTCTTACCACAGTAAAAGGGAGATAAAGTTCTTAAGAGGATGATGAAAAGAAGGTAGAGGAAGCAGCCAGATGGCGAGAACTCAGAGAAAGAAGTGAGGGCCCTTGGTGGGGGGAGAGGGAAGCAGGCTTTTTCTCTAAAAGCCTCTGTATTTCTCCTCTGGTTGTAAAATTTCCAGAATTTCTGCTATCTTCCGCTGGTTCCATCTGTGACCTGAGGTCCCAGAAGCAGTTTCAGAAAGCAGATGCTGCAAAGTCCCTTCCTGCTGGCTCAGAACCTGCTCCAAGCCACCTTCTCTCCATTCTATTCGTCTAAGCAGGCCCAGCACCAGTCCAGATTCAAAGGAGTGGAGAAATAGATTTCACCTTTTGATGGGAGGATAGTCCCTGTCTCATTGCAAAGGAGTGTGGACAAAGAGAGGCATTTTTTTTTTTTAAAAAGTTTTTAAAACCATGGTATCACCTGACCTCAGCCTTGGCCTTGAGGCTGTAGTCAGTTATTCCTCCTCTAATTTACTGCTAATTACAAACGATTCTGCCTTCGTTAGAAGTCCGCCTGGCTGAATCTACTGCAGCCTGTATCAGTGCATCTGTGGTGGTTGGTGGTTAAAACAACCTTCAGAGGTGCCCTTGCTCCAGGTTGCACATCTGTTGGCATGTTGTGACCTATACTGCCTTTCTCGTCCTGTTTACGGGTTCGGGGGCAGAGTGTAACCAAAGTGAGGAAGGCTGACCTCAGGGTGGGTCTGCAGAGATTTGGGAGGCCACATCCCTCAGTTCGCCTTTGGTGTCCCTGTGGTCTTAGTATTTCAATGTCGTCTCCATTCTCTTTTATTGTAATGTTTAATTACTGTCACATCAACATATTGCCCTAAAAATAACACTCCACAATTATCTGATACAGATTATACGGGCGTATTTGAGAATATGCATTTCTCTTCTGCGCTCGATGTGAATAGATAATGTCTTCAACTTTTATTCCTGTTAGAAACCTGCATTCAAAATGAGTAATTATTCTCATTTTGCTTTTCTAATATCATGTAGGTTGCAAAATATCTGCCTCTAAGAATGCAGGAGCACTTACTTGTGGGAGCAAAGGTAGTGAGTCATACCTGCAGGCTTGGAAATGAGAGTTCGTTTGAGCCTCTTCATCCAGTCAGGAGGTTTCCTGGGCAACCATTTATGCAGTATTAAAAGATGAGGAATTAAGAAGTAGATACTTGGATATTTTAATCCTTACATGCAATCCCCCTTGTCAGATTGAGATCTCAGTTTTCTCTTTTTCATTTAAAATAAGTAAATAAAAAGCCTAACACTGAATTGTAGAAAAACACTATTAAGACGTGTGTGTTGTGCTTTATCCTTACCTTTTGAATACTCTTTCTCTGATGGGAATGTTCATGTACATAATGTCGGCTCATTTGGGAAAGCAGGAAAAAGTTACTGCTTCAAGTGATTTCGTTTGGCTGTGAAGTTATTTGGAAAAACAGATCATCTTTTCAGGAGCTTGCATGAGTTTGTCCTTATCAGTAGACAGTCCAGGATGTGAAGATTATTAACCATTTGTTTCTTCTCTCAGTGCTCAAATTTATATTTGTCCTAGTGCTTTAGTCATTTTATTCTATCTTAGATGATTGCCACATACTCCTTTGTAGGCCGGCTGGCCATGAGTAGGAATGAGGGGCTCTTTCTGCCAAGTAGACAGAGCCGGGATTTGCTGAAGGTTTTCCTCGAACTCTTCCCTCATCCTTTTCATATAGGCTTCTGCTTGGATGTCAGCAAGGACATGACATACATTTCTATCCTGTGAAACACTAACACTCCCAGACTTCATTTAACATGGACTTGCCTGAAATTCTATTTTAACGAGTAAGGTGGCTTTTTTCCATGCACCAGGGAAAGAGGAAAGTCCTATTAGTTATCTCACAGACTCATTGAGAGTGGTGCTAGAAATAATCGGAAAAGAACCAGAATATTAAACGATTAGCGGTGCTACTTTTAAAGAGGGTTATGTAATGACCCTAGGTCAGATGATGGGAAGAAATGTGAAACACAAGATGAAATATGGAAAATGGCCAGCTCCCTGCTCTGACCCCCCTGGGGGCTTTAGGAGCATTTGGGGCTTGTAGCCCCCAAAATTTGAATTTTCTTTTGAACGCCCCAGTTGATCCTTCTACCACCAACCACTTTGGGACTCTCCTGTGGACATGTGGCAGATTAAGTGGGAGACTTTGCTGTTCAGTTTTGTCCTCCCCCCTCTATCTGAGGAAGAAATGATGGGAGCAAATCGTGTTCTGGAGCCAAGGCTCTGGATGCTATTTTCTGTAGCAAAAGTGAAAAATGTTTGATTCTTAGACTTGGTTTAAGTGCACTTAATTCTAAAGAAGGCCATTTTGACACCGACAGTTTAGTGATATTGATGCTGCAGTTCTACCCTTAATTCTAACTTGTTTCATTTAATTACATACCTGAAATGCCAAGCTATAATTTATGAATGGTCTTAAGTTATTTTTAAACAAGGTGGGTTATAAACAGGGCAATACTTTGGTTTATCATTTTATTTTTATTTTTGGTAATCCTTAACCCAGTATATTTTCCCCCTCCCCCCCCCATTGATATTTAGAGAGAGTGGAAGGGAAGGGAAAGAGGAAGAGAGTGAGAGAGAACATCAATGTGAGAGAGAGACATTGATTGGTTGCCTCCTGCACACACCCCAATCAGGGCAGTGATCCATCCTGCAACCCAGGTACATTCCCTTGACCCAGGAATTGAACCTGAGACCGTTTGTGAGGGCCAATGCTCTAACCACTAAGATCAGTGGCCAGGGTGGTTATCACTTTTAATACCTACACTTTGTGAGATAAAAAAATGATTTGTTAATGGACTTGTGATGCATTCATTCACTGAGTTTCTCCCATTTACCAGTCACTGTACGAGGCATTGGGGATACGGAAATTAAGATCTTGTCTCCATTTTAAAGATGCTGACAAGTCCAAAAGGAGAGACAGTCAAATAAATATTATCATAAGAATAGTAAAAACTTGTGTAATACTTACTATACATGCCAGGCACTGTTCTAAGTGCCTTCTAGACATTAATTTTAACTTGTGAATTGATACAAAAGCCCTATAGATTGCTACTATTATTTTCTCTTATTTTCCGTATGAGTAACTTTTAAGGCCCAGGGCAGCTAAGTGCGTGTCTAAGGTCATAAAGCTTGTTTTGGTTGACAAGCACAAATACATTAAGTGCATTAACAGCTGTTCAGGGAGTACTCTGGCAGAACCGGGAGCATCCATCTGGGAAAATGGGGACTTAGAAGGGTGGATATCAATGGCATTTTCCCAAAGGAGACAATACCTGAGCGAGTCTATTCAGAAGAGTAGAGGAGCCATAAAGTACTTATTTAGTAACACAAAATGCTGTGTTGTAAGGGGATTCATTGGTTGAATCGGTGACAAAATATTTGGAGACGGGGAGAGTAAAAAATATACCAGATCCCTAAGTCTTTAATGTAAAAGACAAGGAAAATAGATTCCCATTTAAAGTCAAACCTTTGGTTCCAGGCGGTGTAAAGTATGATAGAAACTTGGCACTTAAAATTTCTAACAGAAATGATTAATTTACGTATACTCTGGAAGCATGTGGGTAAATGTGTGACCCCTTTCAAAGGTATTAAGGTGAGTTTCCCAATCACTGAAGATTTTATCTTTGGAAGACTGTAGCAATCTATAGGAATAATCTAGTATTTATTTTGTTTAAATGGAGGGGAAATATTTATTTACATCTTTCAGATTAAAAATTACCTGTTAGGTAGTTAGCTTTATCATTATAGAGATACAAAATCATTCAGAAGTTAGAATTGGTGGTGTCCAACTTCCACCATCCTATAACAAGGAAGGTGCTCTTTCCAGCATCAGCCATGCGTAAAACCATCCTTTGCCCCTGTGCGACCATTACCTACCGGCTTTCTCATTACTCCCACTGCCCTCTGACACCTGTTCTCCACCTGATCCACTTCATTAGATGAGCCACTTATTTCCCTGACTGCATGAGTTTTGGGCTTCTCATCACCTATGACCTTCTCCCCAGCTTTCCCCAGCTCTCCACTACCCAGACCTTGTCTACTCATGGCTCAGATCAGTCAGGCAGAAATTGCCTGTTTGATCTCACCCACCTGTCCATTCACCTCATCCCTCACAGTTACACCCCACCTCTCCTTTGATTTCACCAAGACTGCTAGTGAATTTTGCTGCTGCTGGTGAGAATATTGCTGTACCTACCCATCAGTTCTTTCCTATCTTCTTATCCCTCCAACTTAGACTCCATGGACCAGATTTTAAATCACTCCTTTGCCAAAGTCATACACATCCTGACCATGTTGTCCTTTTGCTTGCATCTGGGCTGCTGAGCAGAGTGGGAGAAAATCATACAACTGAGCAATTTGGTACCTGTTTGTTTGCATAAGTATGGGGATTGAAAGCACTGGGCAGTAATTGCACCATGTTACTTGGATTGCTGTCATTCTGATTGTTCATAGTGACCGTTGCTAAGCTAATTCACTATTCAGATGTCTGATGCTCTCCTCCCCCTTGCTTTAGTCAGGTGGATTCCTGCAGCAGGGCTCCATCCCACCTGCCACTGAGCCTTCTCTGTCCCTTGGCAACGACCCAATGACCTCCTGGTTTTTCTTCCTTCGCACTGCCTGAGTCATCGTTACTGGTTTCATCTCTGTGAAACTGACTTCCGTCAAAAGGCAAGTACTGATGTCTGTTTTCTCAAGTGCAGTAAAACGTTTTTTGTGCTTCTGTCCTTTGCCTTCTGCTGGAGGAAAGCTGGAATTTATTGCAGCGTGGCAGGGCACCTGGTCTCTTGTGCTGTGAGTGTGCATGGGCCTCACTCTGCATCTTAGCTAGATGCTATGCCAACCCGTGCACAGCAACCATCTTCCTTGCTGCTGAGTCGTTTTGCACTCTGCAGAAATAGTCCCTAGAGGGAAAGGTTTGATTGGCATCTTTCAAATTAGAAGTGGGCAGGAATTTCCCAGATAGATGAGTTTTATTATTACTGTGTTCTGAAGTGTTGTCTTTGGTGTAGCTCACCGGTGCCTTTGTGGATTCTGGGCCCCCTCCTGCCAAGTAAGCCTCAGGTGTGCTCTGTTCTACGCCTCCGTGTGCTGACTCTGTGATGATGGTGGTGGCTTGTTGCTTGCTGTCCACTTTCCTGTTGTCCTTATAAATGCCGCCACCCCCACCTGCTGCCGTGCGAGGCTCTATATTCCTTTCAGGTTTTTTCCCTCTTCTCTCCTTCTGCCACCTCTCTTTGGTTGGCTTTCACATAAAAACATGGATATTTAGTAGACAATGTTCACTGATTTATTAACTTCTGATCCAGAGCTGGACATTTGGGGATACAGATTGTGAGAATGACACTCTTCTGGTGATCATAAGAAACATCAAATGGTTATAGTAATTCCAACACATTATCATAAGTACTATTCAAGTCCATGCTGAGCATTTCATATATGTAATGCTATATAATAAAAGGCTAATATGCAAATAGACCAAATGGTGGAACAACTGAACAACAGGTCGCTATGATGTGCACTGACCACCAAGGGGTGTGTGCGGAACATGGTGGGCTTTGGCCACAGCGGGATGGTGGAGCAGGTGAGTGGGGGCACCAGACCAAGGCAGGGCGCCGGTCACTGTCATCGGGGCGAGCCTCTGGTGGTTACTGAAAATTCTTTGCTCCCGCATGCCACAGTCCTGCCCGGCACTTGCACCTGCTGACGGTGCCAACCACGCTTGCACCAGCTGCTGGTGCCCAGTGCCGGTCCCAATCAACTTGGCACCATCAGCGGGTGCGAGTGGTGGCTGCTGGCCCTGTATGATAGAGTCTCTCTTTTCTGCATCCAGCACGGAAAGAGAGAAGATCCGGTTTTTTGAGTAGAGGGGCTGGGGATTGAGGAAATATGAAAGAAAGAGACAAGACACAAAATGGAAGGAAAAAGCTGGGAACCGGGTGGACCGCTGTCCTCGTCTGAGGGAGAGAGAGTGACCCAGAGCCAATGCAGCGTGTTTATTTATATTCCAAATACCAGGTGGTTTCACCAAAACTTAGGATCAAAGGAGCTTGGATGGGCCCAGGTCCTATTCATTCCCTCATTCCCGATGCTAGACTGGATTTACATGTCAAAGCCAACTCCCAACACCTGGGCAAAGGTAAGAGTCAGTGCTGATAACACATCTGCCTTTTTGGTAAATGTGTATCCAAGACGTGGCTTTGCCTGTCCCCTTGGGTTCAGCTGACAATAATTAAAGAGTGCCCATGTGCCTTCCCAGGGGGCCCTCTACAGCCCTGATCACCCCTAAGGGCTTTTCCACCTCCCCCTCCTCCTGAGGGGCGATCAGGGCAGCACCCACAGCTTGCTCCCACTGACAGCACCAGCCCCACTTGCACCCACTGCTGGCGCCGGCCCCAATCACTCCGTGCGGTCAGCAGGTGTGAGTGGGGCCTGTGCTGTCAGGTCAGCACATGGGAGCGCATGAATGGGGCTTTAGGAGCGGGGCTGTGGCAGACAGGGGACCAGGCCCGTGGCGGGAGGGGTGCAGAGGATGGGCCGAGACCCGCCCCTGTGCCTACCACAGCCTCAGAGACCACAGTTCCTTTCAAGGTGCATGAATTCCTGCACTGGGCCCCTAGTTTTATATAATCTTTTAAAAATCCTGTAAGATTGTTGGTTATGTCCAATACAACAGGGGAGGAAACTGAGGCTCTGGGATGGGAAGGCATTTGCTCAGTCTCTTAAACAGCAGGCACATAGTGGGACTGTAGTCTCAGTGTGGGCTGCAGAGCTCATGCTCTTCACTGCTGTGAACAGTTTTTCTACTCCTCACATCTTTCAGAGGGTGGGCCACAAATACAGAATTCAAGACATATAATGGACTATACCATTGACTCTTAGCCTCAGTGAGGAGTTGGAGAATTAACTGGCTAAAAGTTATGTGATGTGGTGTTTTTATTCCTCCATTGGTTTCAGTGTGATTGCTGGAAGGCAGTGTCTTTCTTCTGCCTGAATATTACACTGCCTTTATTCAGTTTATAGTGCATTTGTTAGCACTGTGAGTCTCCTGTGTGACATATTCTCACCAAATGATTGTATTTGCCCCTCTGTTACCTCCTTAAGAACCAACTTCAAATTTACACCTTAAAATACTTCACGTTGGGTTTGACATTTTAAGTGCCTTGCATCTGAAAGAGGATTATGGCAACTGCTTTCTAGATCACTGGAAATAGTAGTTTTACTTTAATAGCCCAGTTACATCTTTCACAGTTAGCTGGGAACCGCACCTCCGCTTTTCCCTGAGGAACAGGAGCTGCTCAGGCCCACTGGCCTGGCCCTGCATTGTGACCCGGCTTCTCTTCTTTTCAGAGAGCTGTTTCCCGTGCTCTGATCATAATGGTTCCTACCCTCTCCCACTTTGGCTCCTTTTGTTTTTATTGTTTTATTCTAGACAAAAAAAATCACAGATTATTTTGAGAACTATTTACTCAGTAAATATTTATTAAGCTTTCCTCCCAGCCAGTCACCATTCTGCCTGCTGAGGATAGGGCAGGACACAACATGGCCTCTTGGCCCATTTTGAGCATTTGTTTGGAGTGGAGGCACCCACCAAACGTGACCTGATGCCAGATGATAGGAAATGCAGTGAAGAAAAGTGCAGCTGAGGAAAGGGATAGGGAGAAATGGGAAGGGAAGGGCTTGTGGCTATTTCGGCTAAGGCATCAGGTCTTTCTGAGCAGGTGACATTTAACAAAGACCCGAGTGCCTTAGTCAGCTTGTGCTGCCAGGACAGAAATACCATAGGCTGGGAGGCTTAACAGCAACAGACATTTATTTCTCACAGTCCTGGAGGCTGGAGTTGAGATGGGGGTGCCAGCACGTGCGGGTCCTTGGTGAGCGCCTCTTCCAGGTTTCAGGTGGCCGCCCTCTTGTGTCCTCACATGGAGGAGAGAGGTCATCTGTCTCATGTCTCTTCATAGGGGTACTGATCCCAATAACAAGGGCTCCATGCTCATGACCTAATTGCCCCCAGAGGCTCCACCTCTAAAATTCATCACCTTGAGTTTAAGGCTTTCGTAATCTAAATTTTGGGGGAACACAAACATCAGTCCACAGCACCGAGTGCAGTGAAGAGTTTCCAGGCACAGGGAATTGCAATTCGGAGGCCCTGAGATGAGCCTGTGCTTGGCATGTCCGAGGAACAGCTCTGTGCCCCCCCCCCCGCCCCCCCCCCCCCCCGCATTGTTGCTGGAGCAAATGATCAATGGAGGAGAGAGCATTTGGAAGTGAAGATGGAGGAGTAGCACAGGGTCCCTGTAAGGCCCTAAACTGGTGGCCAGTTTAGGTGTGATTCCTGGGGCATGGGGAGCCTTTCTGAGCAGGAGTTTTAATTTTAGATAGACATTTTGGATGCTGGGGGGGAGGGGCCGAGGTGGAAGTGTGGTATGGTCTAGGTGAGAGGAGGGGTTGGTGGCTGAGACCTGGTTGGTTGGTAGCAGTAGGGGTTGGAAGAAGTGGTTAGATTGGGGGACTCTGACAGTAGAACTAGTACAGTTTGCTAATAGATCATTTGTGGAATATGAAAGAAAGAAGAGCCAAGGATAATTCCGTGATTTTTAGACTGAGCAACTAGGTGAAGGAAGGTGCCATTTCCTGAGATGGGGAAAGAGCAGGATGAGTGGTGTCAGTAGGGGAAAGATGTTGGTAGGTGTTCCATGAAATTGATTTTATAGTCAAACTAGTGACCCAGTGCACAGATTCATGCACATTGAAAGGAAATTAATTAGAAGGTGGCTGGCGGGGCAAGATGGTCCAGACACCCCTTGGAGCCAGCCTCCCCCGGTCCTTCCCCAGCATCTTCAGAGTAAGTGGGGTCCCTCCGGCAGGTAGGGTCTCTCAGCCTGGCCTGCAGGGATCGGGCTGAAACCGGCTCTCCGACATCCCCTCAGGGGTGCGAGAGGGTACTTTGCAAAGTTGCTGTTGTACAGGGTGTGGAATGCAAATGCAAGTGTGCAGTAAACCAGATTCTGGACTGACAGTGTCCCAGCAACAACATAACCCATGGCCGAAGGTGGAATTGCAAGGGCTCCCTCCTCTCTGGTTTTGGGGTGTGTCACCCAAGAACCACCGCTGCCAAGTCACTGCAGCTAGGCAGCTCCTACATTGAGCGTCTGTCCCCTAGTGGTCAGTGTGTGTCATAGCGACTGGTTGGATGGTCAGACACTTAGCATATTAGCCTTTTATATATATAGATATGTTTTAGAGACATGGTTCTAGAGCATGATCTGGACTGTTGGAATAGATGTGACGGGATATGGGGAGAGGGTTAAAGAAAACCATTTCCCGTCATCTCTCTGTTTTTATCATCTATAAAGAAAACTCTGCATCCATTAAGCAGTCACTTTCAGTTGCTCCCTTCTCCTAGCCTGGCAAGCACCTTAACCTTTTTATGGGGTAAAAGAAAGCAGCTTAGATTGTGGGTGAATTTTCACCTTAAGAGGTAAAAATACATTAGAAACGTCAGCCAATTAAGTTAGTCCAACCAGTTGTCAGTTTTGTTTTATCATTTCACTTGACCGCACTCATAATGATCCCACTGGTTGTTCAAATAGAATCAACCACAGTGGCTGGGTGAAGCCAGAGTCATCAAGGATGCATTCAGTTTCCTGAGGGATTTTCTCGCCATTGAGGACAAGGAACATGGCAGTTCCCACAGTGCTGTAGTCCAGTAGCATGTCCAGGGAGAGCTCCTCAGGGACTAGGGTAGGAAACAGCAGAACAAGATGACAAAATATTGACGGAGAACAACTGAAGAGCAACAGATTTTACAGTGTCACTCAGCACGGGCAAAGATGACTTTGTTAGGGAAAGGTAGCTAGGTGGGTTGAAAAGGACAGGAAGATAGGATCCCATGGCGGGGGGCAGGGGGTGCTGGACCATTGTACTGTGTTTGAGTATTGGAATGTTTCCCCCTCTTCTACCCTTTTTAAAAATATTTTTGGGGGGATTTAAAAAAATACACGATTATTGATTTTAGGGAGAGGGATAGAGAGATAGAAACATTGATGAGAGAGAGAGACATCATCGATCAGCTGCCTCCTGCACGCCTTCCACTTGGGATCAAGCCCACAACTCCAGGTATGTGCTCTGATTGGGAATCGAACCCAATGACCTCCTGGTTTATGGACTAGTGCTCAACCACTTAGCCACATCGGCTGGGCTTGGGTCGTTTTTTTTTTTTGTTTGTTTGTTTTTTAGGTTAAATTCATATAACTTAAAATTAGCCATTTTCAGGGGAACAATTCAATGGCACTTAATACATTAATCATGTGCAACTACACCTCTATCTAGTTCCAAAACATTTTTGTCACCAGAACAGAAAACTCTTCATCCATTAAGCAGTCACTCCCTATTCCCCCTCCTCCTGACTCTGGTAAGCCCCTTAACCTTTTTATGGGGTACAAGAAAGAAACTTTGATTGTGAGTGAATATGCCGGCTGCCTAGGCCCAAGGAGGCCTGTTTTGGGGATGCTAGCTTACAGGCATTGTGGAGCCTTTGAGAAATAATTAGGTTTAGATGAGGCCATGAGGGTGGGGTACTCATGATAGGATTAGTTCCATGTAAGAAGAGAAAGAGGGATGGAACTCACCCCCCGCCCCCATGTGAGGACACATTGAGAAGACAGCTGTCTGCAAGCCAGGAAGGGAGCCCTCACCAGAACTCCACATGCTGGCACCTTGATCTTGGATGTACAGCTCCAGAACTGTAAGAAATGCGTTTTTGTTGTTTACATCATCCCATCTATGTCTTTGGTAATTTGTTAAAGCAGTCCAGTTGACTATAACACCTTTTTAAAAATATATATATTTTTATTGATTTCAGAGAGGAAGGGAGAGGGAGAGAGATAGAAACATCAATGATGAGAGAGAATCATTGATCGGCTGCCTCCTGAACATCCCCTACTGGGAACTGAGTCTGCAATCTGGATATATGCCCTTGACTGGAATCAAACCCGGGACCCTTCAGTCCATAGGCCAATGCTCTATCCACTGAGCCAAACCAGCCAGGGCACAACTTTTCTTTTTATTTGTTTAATGAGTGATCCATGCCCATTATAAAAACTAAATGATTAAATCAAAGCAGTATAGTGGTGCATACAGTTTAAGTAAAAAATTATCTTCTTTCCTCTAATTGTAATCCCTCTGAAGTAGCTGTTTCAACAATTAAGATTTGTTCTTCTAGATCTGTCCCATCTAATAAGATAGCCATTTGCTGCATATGGTGATTTAAATTTGAACTAATTGAAATTACATTGGACTAATATTCAGTGCCAGATGAGCCCTTTCAAGGCGCAGTAGCCTTATGTGACTAGTTGCTATCCTGCTGGACAATATAGGCCCAGAGCATGTCCATCACTGCAGCACGTGCTGTTGCACAGCACTGTTTTAGATGAATCCTTTTCATATCCAAATATACATGTGCATGTGCACACATGTATGCGCAGTTGCCATAATATTGTATATACTCCTCCGCGATTTGTTTTTTTCATCTAACAGAATAACTGCTAATTTAGTGTGATCCACAGACAACATCATGCCAGGAAAAATTTTAAACAGAGTGCCTAATCAAACAGAGTTTTAGTAAATTAAAATTACTTTCATTCCAGATTTTAGAGGTAATTGCAACATGCCTTTAATGCTTGTTCCAACTTTAAGGGAATTATTTTTGGAAATAGTCCACTCATCCTTGGGTATGTTAAGAAAGAAGATTCAGAGATCTTGAGCTTAATTTACTATGCTTACCATACATTTTCAGACACATTTTTATTTTTATATTTTATAACAGGGCTTTTAATTTTCTATCTACCCATCATTCAGCAGATCAGCACTAGTTGCCACTAGGCACATGTGGTTATTTAAATTAAGATTAAGTTAAATTAAAAACTCAGTTCCTCAATTGTACTGGCCAGTGTCAGGTGCTCATTAGCCACATGCGGGGGCAGGTGTGCTGTGGGGCAGCGTGGCTGTGAGCGTTGTCATTTGTAGAGGGTTCCCTCAAACAGCACTGCACTGAGAGCTGTCTTCAAACACATTCTCACTAAATGCAGGGCGTTTTCCACAGGTGAGGGGAGGGGCGGGGGGCTCTGCGTAGGAGGATGTGCCCAAATTCCTGGGAGTGGGTGGAGAGCTGCTCGTTCATGCCCTCCCCACTCCAGATTCTGATCCTTCCCTTGGAAGATGCACGTTGTATGTTGAGGATTAATGTTCCACAGTGAGTTAATCGCGGGAAAGAAAAATGGCTCCAATAGCTTTTCAAGGATAGAATGTTACTTGAAGTGAAAACTGGTGATGCGCACGTACTGTCAAACAGTACCTATCTATAACAGCAGATGTTACTGTTCAGTGTGGAATAGGAAGTGTTCAGTAACGAAAGTTACAATGAGTGCTGACCAAAAATTAAAATGACAAAATAATAGAATATTGGAAATGCATATTTTTGTGCAAAACAGCATGTATTTATGTTAGTACATAATCTGCACGAATTTACAAGAAACAGTAGGAGTCGTTCTGTGTGGAAGGGAATAGTGTGAGAGGGAGATATGGGTAGAACAGAGAATGAGTTTTTCACTGAACAGCCTTTTCTTTATGTACCTTGTAACTATGTGCATGTATTACTTAGTAAAAAAAATCAATCAATAAAATAATGAAGGGAAAAATAAAACACATCCTTAAAATGTGTGCAGGATGCAGAATAGCTTGTTTAGAAGGTAAAGGTCGCTTGGGATAGAAATAATTATCCAGTTGAATAAGAGCCCAGGGCTGGCAGAGGTTTCATGTGACCATCAGATGAATCCTCAGCAGACCTCCTGGTACGCCAGGACTGAGGTAAGCATACCATTTCTTATGGGCTTATTATTTTGCAGCCATTAAAGCTATTTAAAACCGTTTTATGTGTATAATTTAATACAGTTAGAAGAAAAATATTCCTAGTACCGACTTATTTTTTTTTTCCCCATGCAAACTTAACACAGCTCAGGAGATGCCGATTAAAACTCTAGGACAGGGATGGGGAACCTCTGGCCCATGGGCCATATAAGGCCCACTCGAATCATGTGGTCTGGCCCCGCCAAGCATGAGGGGTGAGTTAATTATATGTTTGAGCAAATATAGCAGGTTAATTTTTAAGGTGATAATTTTGTATGGCCTGAAAATGATGTTATAAATAGCCTTTGGCGGATAAAATGTCCCGACTCCCTCCCCCCCTCCCCCCCCCTTTAGGACAGCGCTCGGCAACTGTGGCTCGTGAGCCGTGGTTTGCTGCTCTGTTGACTAATGAGTTTGCCGACCACTGCATAAGGCATTACCCTTCCCCAGAAGTTTTGATTTCAGGTTAAAGACATTAGTACATTATTAAAATGTTTTTTAAGTGTTTTTCCCTAAGGCAGTGGTTGGCATATTCACGAGCCACAGTTTGCCGACCACTGCTCTAGGAGATAATTAGCCCAGAAAGATGAGGTTGAAAAGAAATTGTTCTAGGTCTGGGGCCCCCTGCTTCAGTTCGTCTTTCAAAAAGATGAACACTCGTGTTAATTGAACTTTAATTCGAGTAGTGATGCACCACAGCCTATTCAGCACATACTGCCCACATGTGAGTCACATGGGCACTGAGTATGGACGTCATAGTCTACACTGTCCCTTCTCCTCTCCATCCTTGCCTTACAGTGACCAAGAGGTGGGGAGGTCAGCAGTGTGGGCACTGGGCTGTGGGGACAGAGCTGCTTTCTTCCACCATCAAGTCTTTGTATTTCAGCTTCCAGGAGACCATGACCTCAAAAATGGAGTGCCTATTCAGGAAAGTGAAGTCTTTCTTAGTTTTTGAAAACAGAACCCGTGATTCACAAAATTGTTTTTTTTCCTATTAAAGCAAGTTGCTAGGATCTGTACTTTTTCAGGAAAGAAAATGAAGGGGAGAAACTATGTTAAAACCAGTTAGGAGAAAACTATGTCCTAAACTGTGTATATTACAAAGGAAATCTTTTTTGTTGCAGAAGTTTAAGGCAGCACTTTGCAAAGGCAAGGGTAATTTTTTTAAAAAAGTTTTTATTGATTTAAGAGAGAGAGGAAGGGAAGAATCATCGATTGATTGCCCCTGCATGCCCCCTACTGGGGATCGAACCCGCAACCCAGGCATGGCCCTGACTGGGAATCGAACCCTGACCTCCTGGTTCACAGGTCGATGCTCAACCACTGAGCCATACCGTCCAGGCCAGGGTAATTTTGAAAATATTTAATATTTCGGAAAGGATGACAGCCTTAAATACTGGTGTGGCTGCCCTTTTCCCATTTTGCTCTCTGGAATGTGGATGCCACCCTCTTGGACCATGAAGTTGAGATCACTCATGATAGAGCAACAAAATAGATGGAAGTGACACTCACCTTCCTGGACTTGTTTCTGAGAAAGAAAGAAACTTCTCTTGTTGAAGCCACTGATACTTGGGGGTTCCTGTCACTCTCAGCCAAACCTAGTTCTAACTAATGCAGGTCCCTAATCTGCTAGGCAAATTCAGTTTCATCTTATTTCAAACTCTCACCATCCTGTGAGCCAGGTATTCTTGTTCTATTTTAATGAATTAGGAGACTGGGGTTAAATACAAGTTAAGTGCTAACTCGCCCAAATACACCCAATAGAGCCAGCATTGGAACCCCATGTCTGATCTTTCTGACTGCACATGGCCAAAAGCTCAGTTCTCCCTTTAGTCAGTTACACGAAACATAAAGAAGGGCATGTGCCACACGGTTTTGTAACATTCATGCTTTGGCAGAGCCCCAATTTTGTGGATTTTTAAAAAAGACGTTGGGTTTTTCAGAGAAATTCATTTGTGGCTTTTTGAAAGGGACAAACATGTTAACTGCTTTTCAGTCAATAATACTTATCAGAAAAACCTTTTTTTTTTTTTATTTCAAAGAAATGTTCCTCTTAATTTCCAGTATTTGCCTGTCATTTCCTAATTGGGACATTTCTGCGAAGAAAAGAATAATTCAAGGAGAGGTTTTGTTGTTCATTTTCTTCAGTTACATCTACATTGGAGAAAATTTGGGTTGTTTTTTTTAGAAATTTCCTTACTATGCAACTAGTTTAGAACATTCCCCGTATTCATTATGTGATAATGTAGAAATTAGTTAATAGTGGAACGAGGGTCATAAATTACTTGGATTGTCACTGGAGGGCAGCCTCTGCAGCCAGCATTTCTGCAAAACTTAGACATGGAACCTGAGGTGGCTGCATGCCCTGCTGCTCTGGGTCTGGGGGGTGGGCAGGCTGGCAGCTGCTGCCTGGGGGCAGGTGGGGCCCAGCAGGGCTGGGGAGGCTGGCAAACTGGGCCCAGTGCGAACCACTACTTGGCAGCAGAACCTGCAGTAGATAGGGATGTTGACCTGCGGCCGGGGTTCGTGTTGGTGCCCTGAGTGGTGCTTCCAATTCATTCATTTTTGTCATCTTCATGTGGACACCTAATAGTTTGAGTGTATCCCTGGGAACACTGGGTCTGTAGGATTTTGCTGTATAAAAAGGATTCTATGGCAAATAAGTTTGGGAAAGTGCTGAGTTCTAATTTTTTCTGGAAACTCACAGTGCACACTTAGCCTTTTAAGTCTCAGATATTAAGAAACTTGTTTAACTTTATTTAGCACAGGTCCTGAAACTTAACTTGAAGATGGAAATTCTATTTGTTAAAATTTAACCTTCTGTGGAACTAACTTCATGATTCTTTGTATAAGCAATTAATGATGAAATGGTCTTGGAAGTTACTCTCTTGAGTAGGTTGAGTTCCTAAGAAAATTCAGGCTTTGAATCTCATTGTGAACGTGGGACTTTCTTGGTGTCCTGTTGGCTCTTATTTGCCAGGCCACATTCTCTAAAGGTCAGTGCCTCTCTGCTTGTGTACATCTCATAGAAGCAAAACGTCCGTGCTGGAAAGGCCCTTTGAGGTCAGCTAATCCTGCCTCCTCATTTGCTGGTTGAAGAAATTGAGATTTAGAAAGGTCAAGTCACTTGCCAAAGGTCAAACAGCCAATAAGCCCAGATGCCAGGACCACAGTCTCTTAGTGTGCTTCTAGTTGGTTCTTAGTAGGAATTAATTGAGTTTGTTCCTTATGTTAAAGATTTTTTGTGATAATCTTCAGATGCGGTTGGGACAGGAGCAAAACAGTTGATAATTTATTTCTGCAAAGGTTTAGGATAGACAAAATGAGCCCAAAGAGGAGTACATGAGGGGACATCGATGGTGCCCAGTACAGGGAGTGCTGCCCAGGAAGCCAAGAGCCACGTCAGGAATGTTCTGAAAAGTCATGTTATTTGTGTGGCTAACAATGACTTAAAATAAGCTCTTCGTCAGAGAATGCAGAAAGCGAGTTACTTCAGGTGGCTCCTAAGCAGTGAATAAATTAGCGAGTCAACAGACCATATTGTAGGTCTTGCCTTACTATATAGGGTGGAACCTGCCTCAGGCCCATCCAGAAGTGCTCATTGGCTGTCAGAGGTAACCTTTGTCTTCGTGTTGTTGTTGTTTTTTTTTAATGGAGTTAAGGATTTGGAAAGAATGATTCTGGGCATGTTTTACAAGACCCAAGGTGTTGACACCATTAAAGTCCAAATTATTTTAATTTAGATTTTCTTTCTTTGGTGGTGAAGTAAGACCACCAATGAACTTCCTTGTTCATTGATGCTGTATGAAGTTGGGTCCTTTTATTGTGAGAGGTTCTTTTTCTGTTTCACTTATTAAGTGGCAGAATATCACCTGTCATAAATGTTTGTGAAGTTAATATCTAGAGTATTTTTTCTTATGTTTTTATAAAACAGTTTTTATAAAATAATATAGCCTTATAATAAAGCAACACTACTTATGTGTTATAACCAAGGCCTTCTCTTAGTGTCCCTGTTGGTGGTGCTACATTCAAGACAAAAGCTGTACATTTGACCTAAAAATGTCAGGGTACTATGTTTTCTTACTGACAGCCAGGAAGAAGAAGGACAAGTATAAGCTTGTAGTATTGCCCTATTTCTATTGAACACGTCAGGAAAATTTCTAGAATGCAAAACCGTGGCAAATTTCCAAAGTCTCTAGTCTCTGTAGCAGCCTCTCATCTTCTATGTAAAGAGTTAAAAAAAAAAAAAAAAAAGATTTGGAGAGAAACCAAGATGGCGGCATAGGTAAACACCTAAACTGCTGCCTCGCACAACAATTTCAAAACTACAACTAAAAGACAAAATGAACATCATCCAGAACCACAGAAAGGCTGGCTGAGTGGAAATTCTACAACTAGAAGGAAAGAGAAAAGCACACTGAGACTCACAGGAGCTGTGGAAGGCAGAGGTACAGAGGAGCGCACACGGAGAGGGCTTGCAACTGAGTATGTGGCTGGCTTTCTCAATCAGGAGGGAGACAAAAGTTCCCGACTGCTCTGAGCTCCAGTTCCAGGTGAGACTCTGGGGACCCAGACTCATTTGGGAAGAAACTGGACTCTGGCAGCAGGCAAAACTCGAGGGCGGCTTTCTCTCAGAGGTGCTTGCAGTGATTACCACAGGACACTGAGAACCAGGGGCCTCTTAGGGCAGGGCTGATGGGAAGCCATTGCTGTTTGCTCCGCCCTGAGATTCTGCCCCATCCAAGCTGGTGCAGAGGCTTTTGCATATGAATGGTCTGGTCCTTTGAATTCTAAACTTACCTAACAAACTACAGCTGGGTCAGTGAGACCCAGAACATCCAAAAGAAGGCCCAAGGCCCCGCAGCAGCTCGCATTGCTTCACAGCTAGGCCTCATCTGGGCACCTCCAAAATCCAAACAAAGAAGAGGAATCTGCAGATCTCTCCATAGCTCCTGCTGGGTGGCCTCAACCAGAGGCTAAATTAGCACCTCCTTGGAAATCAAGAGCCTGTGTACCCAGGGGTCAAAGTGGGACCATCCAGATTACAACTCCTGAGATCCATAAGGGACACACTTAGGGGGCAGACTCAGTGAGCACCAGCGCCCCACTGAAGCAAGTCTTGTCTCATAAGAGTGTCTCTAGCACAGAAGTTCTCCCATCTTAGACACAGCTGATCCTCAGCCAATTGGCCTGGAGGTCAATTCCTCCCAGTGATACCAACAACAATCAAGGCTTAACTACAACAAGACTGTGCTCACAGCCCACAAAGGGGTGCACCAAGAGTATCCACCTCAGGTAACTGGGGAAGCTGAGCCACATAAAGCCACTCTTTCAACTCGGGGAAGCAGCCAAAATGTGGAGACAAAGAAACAGGTCACAAATGAGAAATGAAGGAAAGCAAATGACTGGATATAGAGTTCAAAACCACGGTTATAAGGTTTTTCAAGGATTTTCTAGAAAAGGCCGATAAATTTAGTGAAACTCTCGAGGATATGAAAAGGACTTAATTACTAGAAATTAAGCATACACTGACTGAAATAAAAAATAATATACAGAGATCCAACAGCAGACTAGAGGACCACAAGAATCAAGTCAAAAGATTTGAAATACAAAGAAGCAAAAAACATCCAACTGGAAAAGCAAAAAGAAAAAATAATCCAAGAATATGAAGATAGTGTAAGGAGCCTCTGGGACAACTTCAAGCATACCAACATCAGAATTATGGGGGTGCCAGAGGAAGAGAGAGAGCAAGATATTGAAAACCTATTTGAAGAAATAATGACCGAAAACTTCCCCCACCTGTTGAAAGAAATAGACTTACATGTCCAGGAAGTGCACAGAACCCCAAACAAAAGGAATCCAAAGAGGACCACACCAAGACACATCATAATTAAAATGCCAGGAGCAAAAGACAAAGAATATTAAAAGCAGCAAGAGAAAAACAGTTAATTACCTACAAGGGAGCACCCATATGATTGCAGCTGATTTCTCAAACAGAAACTGTGCAGGCCAGACAAGAGTGGAAAGAAGTATTCAAAGTGATGAATAGCAAGAACCCACAACCAAGATTACTCTATCCAGCAAAGCTATCATTCAGAATTGAAGGTCAGATAAAGAGCTTCACAGATAAGAAAAGGCTAAAGGAATTCATCACCGCCAAACCAGTATTATATGAAATGCTGAAAGGTATTCTTTAAGAAAAGGTAAAGATAAAAATTATGAACAACAAATACATATCTATCAACAAGTGAATCTAAAAACCAAGTGAATAAAAAATCTGATGAACAGAATAAACTGGTGACTATAATAGAATCGGGCATAGAAAGGGAGTGGACTGACAATTCTCGGGGGGGGGGAAAGGGGTGTGGGGGGTGCGGGAAGAGACGGGACAAAAATTGTACACCTATGGATGAGGACAGTGGTGGGGGTAAAGGTAGAGGTTGGGGTAGGAACCGGGTGGAGGGGAGCTATGGGGGGGGGGGGGAGAGGAACAATTGTAATAATCTGAAAAATAAAGATTTATCAAAAAAATAAAGAATAAAAAATAATGTAGACAAGCAAGAAAAATGATTTGTCTCAGGGAAATAGGGATAGTATCAATCAATATCTATAAAATCCTGAGAATAAGTTTAAATTAAACCAAACGTGCAGCAGATGACAGAATAAGTCTTAATTTTAAGAGAAGGGAGTGTTTTCCCCTTCTTTTAATAAGTAGTAATGAACATTTATGATTACAAAAAAATATATATATGTATTTTAGAGCAGTTAGGTTCACAGCGAAATTGACAGGTACAGAGATTTCTTATATTACTTGTCCCCCACCCCCTCCACAGGTATAGCTTCTTCCATTATCAACATCCCCTACCAGGGTGGTCCATTCATTACAGTTGGTAAACCTGCATTGGCACATCATAATCACCCAAAATCTTGGTGTTGTATATCCTTTGGGTTTGGACAAATGAATAATGCGGTGCAGGTGTCATTATAGTATCATATAGAGTATTTAACTGCCCTATAAATCCTCTGGGCTCTACCTGTTCATCCCCTTCCCCCAAGTCCCCTTGCAACCTTGGCAACCACTGATCTGTTAACTAAATCCATAGTTTTCCAGAATATCCATAGCTGGAATCATATGACATAGAGCCGGTAACTGTATTTCGAGTGAGAACATTTTTCTATTATTTATGCTACAAGGGTATTGCATGAGAGCCCAACATTTTGGAGCCTTTATCTGAGGCAGAAAACTTCTCTAATTTTTGTAAAGTAGTAGTTCTTATGAGGATGCTACAGTTGGGAGAAAAGGTAATTTTTTTGCATACCACTATTACTTTTACTTTTTGTTGAACCAGAGCCAGGGAGAGCTGAACATACAGCTGCTTTTCCTCTGTCTGGGATGCTCCTTCTGGAATGCTCACCAGCTCTTTTAGGCATCTTGGAAAACCTGTTTTACACAGCACCTGTTTGGTGAAACCTTACATGATTCTTTTCCATACAGTCAGCCCTTGGCAGAGACACAGCGATGGGCCAGCTGTGAGGCCCAGGGGTGTGGGTGGGGGCAGGGGGCATCTGCTACAGGCCTAGCTATGTGATTGCTTGTCTGACAGGTTAGTCCTATGAACCATGAATGATCCAGAGAGATTTTTTTGGAACAGATTTCAAATTTAAGGAAAAGTAATTAAGCACAGTATTTTCTTCTATTTGAACTAAGATGATTTTTCCAATGGAAGGAAGAAAGTGTATAAAAGATCATTTGGTTTGAGTAGGCTTTACGACCCCCTACTTCATCGTTGGTCCCTATCTGCTCCTTTTGTCTTTGAATTTCTATAATTATTATAAAGTTATTCCTTAAACAGAGTGGACATCTGCCTTATGGTGACTTTGGCCTGTGTTCCTGGTTTTGTCCTCTTAATCCCTGTTGAAAGAGCATGGCGCAAAACGCCATTATGCATGCACGTTTTGCACATTCTCAGTCTTCCTAACAAGCCTGGCAGGTTGGTCTCTCTCCATCTCTCTCTCTCTCTCTTTTTTTTTTTGTTAATCCTCACCTGAGGATATTTTCTCCCATTGATTCAAAGAGAGAGAGAAATGTTGATGTGAGAGAGACCCATCAATTGGTTACCTCCTGTACACAACACGACCAGCACAGGATGGAGAATCTACATCCCAGGTATATGTTCTTGACCTGGGATCGAACCTATGACTCTTTGGTGCATCGGCCAATTCTCTAAACCACCGAGCTGCACTGGCCAGGGCCAGCTCGGACTCCTTTATCTCCCTTTTATGATAAGGTGACTGAGATCCAGAGACGGAAGATTCTAAGTGTTTTTAGAAATGAAATGATTTGCCAAAGGTCACGATATAAGTAATGGCTGACTCTTCCCTTCAGCGTGAAAAAGGAACAGAATGACACTTAATAGAACAAAATCTAGGATCCTCACTGCTACTCAGAAAAATCTCTTTAGCTCCCTACATCCAACCTATGCCTTGAAATTGGGTGGATGGTAGGTCAGGAAGCTGCCTACTTGTCATGTGCACACCTGCTCCCTTTCTCTACTCACCTGGAGATATCACCAGACTCAGATAGGGGTTTCTCATGGCAACTGGTTGATTGTAATCTGTCCCTTGAAGGCCTCTTGGTGAGTCTGCATATGGAACTCACTGAGTCTATATAGGGAAAGCAAATGATATTCAGACTCTGCAGATACATGCTCTGTGCATTGCACTGTAAAGACTCAATAAATATTTGTTGACTTTTGAAGTATCAAGTTGTGGCCTTTGAATTGGGAGCTGGAGGTGCCATCCACACACCATGCACAAATGGGTCCTGAAGCTGGGCTGGATTGAGGCAGCACAGCTAAAGTGGTACCTAAGTGTGGGGAAGCACGAGACTTGGTTGGAAAGTCTATAAGGAATCTCTGAAAGGACGCAGGCCCCTGGGGGACCTTGCCAAAGGTAGAAGCCCCTGCCTTGACTTTTCCAAACAAGTCTGAGCCCCTGGGTATTTTGCTGGAATCGTTATGTTTAGACTTCAAAATGTCCTTGCTTAAAGGATGCATATGTTTTCTCAAGGATGCCTACCCGGCTGATAGTATCTAATTATTAATTTTAGTTCAAGCTGTTGTTACAATAACAGCCTAAGGAGGCAGGTGAACGGGGCTACTTAGTGGGTATAGTCAAGTAGTCCCTTAGCCCACTCTTTCACAGAAATATGTGCCAGGGTAATCATTCATCTGTTGTCCAGGGTCTGCCGGTCAGTCCCGGCACGTAAGGAACTTTAATCACAGGAGGAGGCAAAGCTGTGTGGTTAAAAGCTGGGGTGAGTGTCAAGGGCAAAACTATAAGTGGATTAGAAACGAGCAGGAATTGGGATTAAGAGTAGATTCCAACTCAAGAAGCTGTTCTGGGCGAGTGATGTAGGAATGAGGTTGTATAGTAAGGTTTAATCTGAGCAAACCCTACATCCAACCTCTCCACTTCCAGGTATATGGTCTGGAGCAGTGGTCAGCAAACTCATTAGTCAACAGAGCCAAATATTAACAGTACAACGATTGAAATTTTTTTGAGAGCCAAATTTTTTAAACTTAAACTTCTTCTAACGCCACTTCTTCAAAATAGACTCGCCCAGGCCATGGTATTTTGTGGAAGAGCCACACTCAAGGGCCCAAAGGGCTGCATGTGGCTTGCAAGCCACAGTTTGCCAACCACGGGTCTAGAGAAACTTTGGAACATGTGCATAAAGAGACAAGTTCAGGAAGACACCACCATTTAACTTTTATGGATGCAGAAGTAAGTATAAAAATTTGGAGACATCACGGGATTGATGAAACACTAAATTCAGAATAGTGGTTTGAGCTGAGACCATTTTCTTCTTTTTGAAGCCTATAATCCTAAATAGTCTTTAGAGATGACACTGTCTAAATTCTATTCTCGGTTAATAAATGGGGTGTGTGTGTGTGTGCGTGTGCACGTGCACGTGTGTGTATTTAATGGCAAATGGGGTTGATAGAAAGTCAGGGCTGGAAGGACTTTGGGAGAACATCAGGCTTCTCCCTTTGTGGAGGATGAAGCTGAGAGGCAGGGGTGAAAATCCAGATTGCCAGTGCTAGGAGTGGGACTAAGAATCAGGTTTTTCTGATGTCTAGTTCAGTGCGCTATGTCACACTTGTGTCCTCTCATAAAGAATGATCTTTTCTGTAAATGTATGTGACTGGAACCATGCCCTTCAACCTTTCGGACACCCTCCATTAGAACAATTTAATGGCTCGGGTGCATTAAGGCCTACTTTCCTGCAGCGTGGCAATTGCATAGATCACCAAGCCCTGAGTGTATTTTTCTTCTGTGAAAATATATTAGGTTCTATCCACATTTGAAAAAATTTCCAAGATATTTTATAAATGGGCCCCAGCATTGTATGGATCATTTATTCCTGAAAAACGTTTGTAGGACAGGTTCTTAAAAGTCATCAATTATTAAATAATTCCAATGGGAAAAATTTTAGTGATCCTGAGTCTTCAACCTGACATCTATTTGTACTAACACAGCACCACATTCACTTAGAAATGCAACCTAATTGCTTCAAGAAGTGGCATAGTCACGGTAGCATGACCTAAGAAGGCATTATGTTCTTTAGAATACGGCTCTTTGTCCACTTTTTGAAAGCTCTTTTGCAGCTATCCCATACCAAGAGTTTAAGACCAGAATTATAAACAAAACATCATCAATTAGGTAACAAAATACAAACCTTAAATCTATTTAATGCAAGACAATCAAGTAGTGTATAGACAAAATAAAGCAATGAAAACAATGTGTTTTTGTAGGTTAAATGCCTGAGAGTATCAGTGTGGTAAACTAGCAAGCCTCAGGTAGTGTGAAGGAAGAACTTGCGGGCACCCTCTCCAGCTCTGAAACACGTGATGTGCACTGGAAGGTGTGCCCTTTAGGTGTTCCCCATACAAACAGTGTAAGCTCATAATAAGATTTCATGCCTTTTTTGTAATACAGAATGAGTGACGATAAAGCTTGGCTAGCTTGTAATCAGTAGTGAGTAATGGCCAATATACTATTTGTGGATAATAAAGATCAAACTAATTAGGGGCACAGTTGTTTTTTTTTTTTGAAATAAAAATAAAAAAGTAGCAAAATTTGTATTTTAAAGGATCATCATCCTTTAAAGTATTCTGTCGTCTTCTCCTGTCCCAGGTTTGTTCAAACCTTAGGTGACTGCTGCTAGCCGAAGAAATCATCCCTTAGCGGGCTCTGCCTGGCTCAGCTGAAAGATATCACTGGGATATTTAGATTTCATTCAGTGTAATACTACTCTAATACCTAAAATAGTCCGCACTTGGAGAATGGTGGTCTCTATTACTTGATTTAGCAGTAATAGTAATTTTCAGGACACGAAATATACAAAAGTTAAAAACTTATTCCACATATTTTCATAGTAAAACTATTTCATGAGGATGAATGAAAAGCTGATTTATAGCGTTTCTGTAAACACATAGGAAATGGTGCTCTCAGATTTCTTCCTTCTTCCTTTTGTCAGCAGGTGGCATCTGCTTCTCTTTTCTGCTTTCGTTGCCTTTTTATTCCTTCTGCTACCACCAGTGGCAAATACTTGTCACAAGAATGGATGCTGTTATTTAAAGTCTCACTGTGACAGGTTGTTTTTTCAAAAGAACAACCAGGAAAGGAGGAAATGGTTTCATTGCTCAAGGTTGAAACAGCTGGCTCATTTTGTCTGCTAACACATTTATTAGAGGAGCACTCTTTTCCTGTAGAAGTGGATCTGATGTCTTATTGTCACACAGAGCTATTTTCCAAAGAAAAATTACTTGATGTACAGATACATAGATTAAAATACATTTGTACTTAGTTTTTGGAGGAAAACTAGTATGACAGTGATTTGAGCTGGTATAACAGTGGTTTGGGCTGGTATGACAGTGGTTTGGGCTGGTATGACAGTGATTTGGGGCTGGTATGATAGTGATTTGGGCTGGTATGACAGTGGTTTGGGCTGATAGAGAGCACATACCACCTAATGAAAGATTGTTCATGACTGGAAGGGGGTTTAGTTAACACTTGTTATAAAACCAGGCTGGAGAACAGTACAGTGAAATGTTCTCAGGACTACTACAAATCCCACACCTCTTTTCCTGTTCTTTCTTCATATACATTTTACTAATTTTCTTTTATCTCTGACACTTCTGTTATAGAGAAAGGGCAAATAGCAATATTTCCTGTAATTAATTCCCTTTTAATGTGCACGAATTTTGTGCACCAGGCCACTAGTATTTAAGAATTAGCACACTATTAATGAATTGCTACAGAAGGAGAAAGGATGGTAGGAGGTAAAAAGGAATTAAAAAAAATTTTTTTTTCCAGTTTAGATTTTATAAAGTCATTGGAGTTATCATTTGAGGACAATTAGAAACAAAAATGAAAACAAAGCGTCATCAAGAAAAACATTTGACGTGACACACGCCTGTGAAGTCAGGCTTTTACAGGTTGATGAATATCAGGTGATTTTTCAAGGAACGTAATAGCCTTTCTCTTGAAATACGTAAGGAACGTTTTAATTTATGAGAAAGATTTGATAGATGATTACAGTTACAGAACCAAATATTGTACTTAAGCCCCATAGATCTAGGCCAGTGGTCAGTAAACTGCGGCTCGCGAGCCACATGCAGCTCACGAGCTGCAGTTTGCCGCTCTGTTGACTAATGAGTTTGCTGACCACTGACCTAGACTCTGGATTTCAATAATTACAGGCTGCTGCTGTTCCCTGTCATTAAGCCCCTATCCCACTGATCTAGGCCATTCAGATAGCCCTACCAAAAAAATTGTTTTCAGGTAGACAATACTAGTATTTTTGATTGGAAAATTAGGTACCAATCTCCACCTGAGAAGATGGAGCCCGTGGAATATGCAGGTTTCGAACAGGGGCAGTGTGGGTAACAGGAGTGAGGGCTTTGGGATCAGACCAACTTGGATTTGAATCCGAGCTGTGTAACCTGAGGCTGAACCTGATCTAAATCATTTTTCTAAATCAAATGAAATCTGGTGAGGATTCCTACTCTTTGTCATTGTTGGCACTCCTCACCTCCCGGAAGGAAAGAGGGACTCCCAGCCTCGCCCCTCACTGTTGCTGCTGCTCAGGTTCCATCCCTGCAGTGCGCCCAAGGGAGGCCCTGTCAGTGGCTCTGCCCCACGATGGCTAGCTCTCCCAGGGGTCTTAGCAGAATTCCCTGAGCCCATGTGTTCACCAGCACCCCCAGGAATCCATGTTACTAAAGCTTATCTGAGGCTAGTGCAGCTGGTCCATACCCTGGTATTCGTAAACTAGAAACTGGTTTTCAGACTTTTGAGGGACAGGAAATCCTTTCATCAAGTGAAATCTTGGATTAAATCTACCATATAAAACAGATAAAGTAACATTTTATTTGAAAAAAACGTTTGAAGTTTACATTTGTAATGCTTACTGAAGAATAAGAACAATGAGACAGTTACAAAGACATAAAAATCTTAAATCAGGTGTTGAGAGTAACGCTAATAGCAATATTCATATTATCAACGTCTGTGTTTAATGAAGTTATATACTTTGCCTTAAATGCATAATGTTTTAAAACCCAACATAGATAATTTCTTGGAAATGGTAACAAGAGTTTTAGTTTTGTTTTTACTAGTAAAGTTGCCTTAGAATCCCAGGATATTTCTCAGTGCAGCCAGTCTAAGGGAGGGAATATTTGTTTCAAAATGGTAACCCTGTAACTAACTGTATGGAAACAATTGCTCACATTCCTTATCATAAATCTAGAGTCATACAGGAAATATCTAATTCTTAGAATAAATATTTACCCTCTCTCGAGTAGGGTGTTATCACGAAGGACTTTTTACTGTGACGGAAGCAGCTATGCAGGTGCCCCTGAGCCTCGCCTGGCAGGCAGTGGAAGCCCACTCAGGTGTGGCCTTGTGTCCGTGTGCTTGCTTGACTAACTTCATGAGAGCAGACTGTGCACACCAGTATTTTTCACCAGGCTGAGGTGGGGCTGCCACTTCCCTTCAGCATCACACATCAGAAGTACAAGAGGTGCAGACTGAGCCCACCGGGAGGACTGCCTAGATCTCCCAGACTGAGTCATTGGTCCCGGGTACACAGTATCTGCAGCAGGTGGGAAGTTTGCACATATGCCATTTCGGTGTCATTTATAAAATAATTACAGTTTCTAAAAATATCTAAAATATATTTAAACATTAGAAACAGATGGTGGTGGTATCCTTGGAGCACTTCCATATGAGTCTTTTTAAAAACAGTAGTCTAATATTGACTGGATGCTTGATTTATGTTAGGAAAAACGTTTGGTTTCCTGGGGGAATACAGAGATACATTTGGGGACAACTAGGTAGTGTAGATGAGGAAAAAACGATAACTCAAAGTGAGTTCGTGTACACAAAGAAAGGACAGACTACCTTTGAGTACAGATGGAGGAGTGACCTCTTTTGGACAGAAAATCAGGGAGGATTTCCTGGAAGAGAAGACATGTGGGGCAGTCCTGCAGACATATAGGACTTGGATATGAGACTCTTAGGGAGAAGAAGTGATGTTCTAGGCCAGTGGTCGGCAAACTCATTAGTCAACAGAGCCAAATATCAACAGTACAACGATTGAAATTTCTTTTGAGAGCCGAAAACTGACTTATGTGCATGGGCCACGAAGTTTTAATTGCACTGTACGTGCGTGCCTGCACATGGTATTTTGTGGAAGAGCCACACTCAAGGGGCCAAAGAGCTGCATGTGGCTCATGAGCCTCAGTTTGCCGACCACTGTTTAGGCCAGTTTACCTTTTGAGAGCGTATACTTTTAGGGAAAAATAATGTAGATAACACAACTCTCTTAAGCAGATTACCTTCTTCATTAATAAATTAGCTCTATCTGCATTTTAAAATGTACTTCATTAATCATCTCTAAAAGGGACCATTCTCAAATATTTAACTCATGCCTGAGGTGTTTTTTTTAATTTTATTATTATTATTTCCAAAGTTACTCCCAGCAGACAGTGATTTAACTTGCTCAGATTTAGGCCTTTCCAGCAATATTTTACCTAACTTGGCTGCCCCTTTAAAACCTACATGCATCATAAATTTACCCTAAGCCTGGCCTCTGTAAGAATTGTAGCCACTCATCCTTCATGTGTTCACCCACACTGGTATACTGAGCACCTGGTTACGAGCCAGGTCCTGGAGAGTTCTAGGCCCCCAGCAGGGAACAAGTCAGAACTGGACAGGTGAATCGAGTACCTGGAAACCACCTACAGTTCTTATCATTAAACTGTATTTTAAAAAGATAGCAGTGTAACTTTCCCTACAAACTGATAACTGCATTAAATGTATACCTCCCAGAGCTTACGTTTCAACAGGGATCAAAGCTTTTCCTAGAACTGCCTCTCTAATCAGGCAGTGTGTGAGGGGAATTGTGGTTTGAGCCTTGGGAATTTTCCAGCTTCTATGGCTCTTAAGCAGCAGGGCTGGTACTGTCCTATCTGTACCTTGTGGTGGGGCCTGGCTCTGATAATATTCTCCCCAGAAAGTGGCTTAAAGAAAACTCCACGGGAAAAGTCAATTAGATACACTGACAGAAAAGAGCTCTTGTTGCATTTTGCTTTTCTGAGCATAGAGAAGGGGGTGCAGCGGGCTGTCAGGTGCTATTGGTCAGTGGACAAGTCACTTAACCTCCCTGTGCATCTGTAAATAGAGATGATTTTATATAATAATACCCACCTCAAAGGATTACTGAGGGACAATCAAGTTAATATACTATAATATAGAGTATTTAGAATTGTGCCTGCCATAGAGTAAGCATTAGATTACAATTAGCTATTAGAGTTTTTCCATTTGTCAGTTTTTCTGAGAATATTTAGTAGATATAAAACAAGAATGGGTAAGAAACTAGACTTAAAAAAAAAAAGGGATGCTTAATTCATCTCCCCCCTCCTCATACTCCCCACCCTCCTGCCCCACCAATCCCAGAGTTATTTATTTTGTAAGGCTAGAACACCATATTTGAATGTCTGACCTTGAACATTTCTGATTAAGTAGTTCTGGGCAATGCTTTAATAGTTGGAAAATAAATCAGGCCTCCCACACATACCTGCTCAGCCAAGAATTTGTTTGCCCCAGGATCTGTGGGTGGGCGGGAGTGGAGGCAAGCACACACCCAGGCCGATGTGCACTCTTGGTTCTTGCAGGAGGCTGTGCTGGCCATGTTTCCCTGTTGTTTCTTTCCTTTCTCCTTCTAGAGAAACAAGTATTTTCATTTGTTAAAAATGCTTATTCTCTCTCCTTTCCCCAACCCCAGGGGGACATCCCCCTCTTCCTATTTGTTCCTTTGTTTTCTGAAGTTTGGCCCTTTATTTGTCCTTTGGCATTGCACTGGGCAGACTTCTCCCAAGCCCAGGATTGCAATACATGGTCGGTATACACTGAAGAGCCATAGGCTCCCTGCATGGACCACAAGTTTCAGTCTGTGGCAAGGCCTCTAGAAGTTTCCTGAGTTTTTCTGTGGTTCTTGTAGTGGGGACTCGAGGAGACTCCTGCCCCTCGCTCCATGCCTTTGCACTGGGGTGTGCAACAGGTGTGTGTCCTGAGGATGTGGGTGAGGGGGTCCAGTACCCACTAGAGAGGTTTAGTGTCCTGTTCCTGTGGCACATGCCAGCCCACAGCAGGACATGTGGTCTGTGTGGCCTTCAGTTACTGGTTCCTGGCTTGTTTCATGTTTTTCTTTTCAGCCTATTGAACATTTAATCCCATTGTCCTAGTTAAGTTCTCTCGGGAGAGCAGGTGTGTTCTGCGTGTGAGAACAGGCGTGTGTCGGGTCCTGTCCTGTAGGAAGCAGCCAGGGGTGGGCTGGAGAGAGGGCTTCGCAGCCCAGGGACGTGTCCTCGGCCAGAGCTAAGCTTAAAGGTCACTTGACTTTTGAGTCCAGGGAATTGCACTTCCCTTCAGTTTGCACCTGCCCCTCAGGGTGCTCTGCAGGCGAGCTCCCAGGGACACTCCGTTCCCTCTGCTTCCCTCTCTGATTAGGGAAGGACTAGGGACGCCAGGCTGGTAGGTATTGGGTGCGTTCTTTGTAGGAAGTGGCCTCAAGGTGGGAGACTGGTATTTGGGGACCTTTGCTCTGGAGTTAGAATCTGGATGGGTCTTCCCAAAAAGCCGGCCTTCCCCCTCGTGGCCGATGGGAATTTTGGAGGCAGCAAAACTCACTGCTCAAATACATGGAAGAACTGACAAAATTAAAAGGAGAGATTTTGTTTTGAAAATTATACCCCATCTACAAACAGCCTCCAATCTAGGGTAACCACCAGATATCCTGTTCTCAGCATGTTCGCTGCTTGTCCTGAGCCACTCAGGGTGGCTGTGTCAGGGTCCCGTGATGTGAAATCAAGACCTCCCTTAACTCCCAGCCTCTACCCATCCCGTCATGGAGGAGATCTGCTGTGCTTCCCTCTATAATAGGGAAAGGGGGCAGCAGTTTATATGCAAAAGGCCCTGCCACCCTCTGCCCAGAGACTGCAGCCTCTTTGTCAGGCCTCCCCCACAGCCGCCTGGGTGGGCAGTGGCACCTGTAGGGCCCAGAAAGCACCTTGTTGCAGCTCAGGAGAGAAAGTGGGACTACAGGAAGCAGGCTGTGGGAGGTGTTTGTAGGGTGGGAATGTGTTCATAGCCATCCGTGAGGGTGGGGGAGGACGCTCAAACTTATTAGGGGAAATTACTTTTATTATTAAATAACATATGCATATATGTGTGTTCATATACGTAAAAAATATTGGGACTGTTTTGAAGCAGTGAGTTACATACATAAAATGATACATAAGATGATAAACTCTAACGAAGGCCCCAGCAATTCTTACCTTTCTACATAGTGTACATTCATTCAAACTAACTTCTTCCCAGTATTGGAATTCCTTCTACTGTATACATAGGGCGAAAATCTAGGCATCCTCTCTCTCTTCACTTCCCTCCTCTCCTCTGCCTGCACTTACAAGTTCCCCCTGATCCTGACAGGCCTCGCAGTCAGAGTATGTACAGCAGAGGAAGGCGGCACGGGCAGAGAGCCGTGAAGTGACCCTGAAGAGGACCAGGCTCTAACCTGCCCTGAAGGAGGGAGATAGGAGTCACAGAGGACCCTTCCAGGCCCAGTGCTCAGGATGCCGAGCGCCTTGGGCCCATCCTTGGAGAACGGCACGCAGCCTAGTGTGGGTGCGATGTACAGAGGCTGGCGAGGGACAGGGTAGGAGGAAGCAATCTCAGCAGTGATGGAGCTCACTGCTTCATTTAAAAAAATAGTTCTGTGGCCAAGAAGTATATTTTGTTAGAAAGTATTTCCTTAAATTATGGTAAATCCTTCTCCTTCTCTATTTGACCTCTGCGTTCAAGTCAAAAGAGCAGCACAGAATGTGCCTGTCTGCTCTCTGCCACATGCCTTCATAGGTAGGTGGTCTGTCACTTCTTTACACCTTGCCCCAGGCTGTGTATATCCTTCTTAGTAGATTTACTATAACTCAGTGATGATTCCGTGGTCTTTGCAGAGTCTGCAAACAGTGGAGTGTGGTCTCCTAGATTGAGCTTGTACATCTCATCTCCAAAGCAGTTATTGCCACTGAACCCTCGTCTCTTGCTTCTTGTCTGCTGGGTTCCTCCCTCTGGTTTTACAGGATCCCCAAGGGAAGCAGTCTGGGAGTTAGTCCAGCTGCCTTCCCACCATACTGTCTCCTTCCGGTCATCGTAGGGTCCTTGAGAAAGGAAAAGTAGGCCTTTCTCACACATGCCCTGGGATCCTTGTCCTAGAGAAATAGTATTTTTTTTTTTTTTAATAATCTCACTACTTTACTTCTTATACTTTGGAATCAAACTAAGAAAAAAAATACATACCTGTTATAAAAGTGAATTGGGATGAACTAAAATCCCTCAGAAGTTAAGGGTCAAGAGGGGAATTTTATAACTCAAGTTCCATGTGAATTCTCTGTAGTTAGAAAATGTCGGTTATATATTCTGCAGGAGCGATTTGGTCATATGTGTAATGTGAGACCCCTCTGCCTGAGAGTGGAGGGATTGGGCCCTGGAGAGGAATTCCCAGGGGCTGCTTGTTACAGAAGCTGGCACCGCAAGTAATCCCTCATAAAATTTTTGTACTTTCCAAGCCAAGCCAGGGTTGCCTATGGATTAGCCTCTTTACAAAAAAAGGTTGAGATGGAAAATGTTGAGTAATTTTGGAATTACCTCATGCAGAAGCTGGGAGCTTACCTGTTAGCAGTGGTCCTTTGCACGGACTTTGAGGGAAGGAAAGGTAGGATAAAAGGAGGAGAACATTACGTGGTTGCTCAAGTAGAAGTTTCCGATCTGATCAGCTAGCTAAGGACACCCCAGCAGAAAAGACTCTGCTGATTGCTGGGATTTAATGTTCTGACTATGGAGGGCAAAGTCTTGTTTTTAGTAAAAAGAGTATCTTGGATTCAGTTGTTTCAGAGTCTTGTCAGTGGGCCTTGCAAGGGAATCAAAGGCAGAGGGGTAGGAGAGAAAAGTGTTTTACCACTGTGTACTCAACCTGTGGTCCGTGGACAGCCACGCCAGCATCTCTGGCAAGCCTCCTAGAAATGCATTCTCAGGCCCAGACCAGAGCCCCTGGACCAGAACCTGCATTTGCACAGGACTTACGGGCAATTCCTATGTACATTGAAGGTTCAAAAGCACTGCCCTACCGGGTGACGACAGTGCCTGATTCACACGGGAGATCTACCTGTCTGGACACACTTTGAGAAAAGCTGAACAAATAAGGCTTATCAGCCCTGAGTATGACATGTCAAGAACTAGTCATGTCACAGTGTAACTTTGTTTACAGCAAGAGACCAGGCCATCTGTTGATGTTTGATTCAACAGCAGAGTTCTGTTTAGGGGAGGACAGGGTTTATTTACCACACGGAGTTGAGTTGCTCCATGGCTTGATGTCCCAGGAGGACCTGCCTCCCTGCCCCAGAGCTTTCGAACAGTTGCCGTGATGACAGGTACAGGCAGTGGTCTCCCCCTATTAAAAACTTTTTCTTCCTTTCCACTTTTATTTGTGCTCACTTTGCTATACTTTTAAAAAAATATGTTTGTATTGATTTTTAGAAAGAGAGGAAGGGAGAGAGAGAAATATTGATCAGCTGCCTCCTGCACACCCTCTGCTGGGGATCAAGCCCATAACCTGGGCATGTGCCTTGACCCGCATCGAACTGGCGACCTCTTTGTTCATAGGTCGACGCTCAACCACTGAGCCACACCAGCTGGGCTATTTTATTTCTAAATTACAGTTGACATTCAATATTATTTTGTTTTCATTTCAGGTGTACAGCATAGTAGTTAGATAGTCATACACTTCCTCCCCCCCACCCCCAATATTTCCAGTACCCACCTGGCACCTCACATACTTATTACAATATTGTCTGTATTCCCTGTGCTACACTTACAGCCCTGCGACTGTTTTCATAGCTCATATTTTGTACCCATAAATCCCTTTACCTTTTTCTATCCTCTTAACCCCCTCCCCTCTTATAAGCATCAATTTGTTCTCTGTATCTATACATTTATCTGTTTTGTTTGTTTATATTCTGCATATAAGTGAAGTTATATAGTATTTGTCTTTGTCTGACTTACTTCACTTAGCATAATACCTCCAGGTCCATCCATTTCCCACCTATTAGCCATAGATCAGAGAATAAAAAGGGTACCTTAATTTCTTCTTTAGACTTCCATCATGGCCCTTTTTCACTTGACATTGTGTTACCCTCGTGGGTTTTTTCAAGGAAAAGGATCTGTGCAGAAAAGTGTTGCTTCCTCAGTGATGTGCCCAGAAGGAATCTTAGGGGCTCAGCCCAGACTGGCACTGCTGACAGAGGCAAGGACTTGACTGGACCGACTGGGACCTGTTTGAATAGGAACACCTCTGGGTTTATCCTGTTGTACATCAGTAGACCTTTAAGTGGAAAACCTTTTGTTAAATAAGTCATTAACTATAACGGTCACACGTATAGGATGATGTTTCTCCTTACCTAGGGAAGCCTTTTATTTTCAGAGTAAATGAAAAGTGCTAATATAATATATCATAACAAGTACTTAACCATTAGCACAAGTTCTTACATGTTCAGTTCTTTTCTAATGTGATGCAAATATTTTTGGGTCTGTTTGATCTTTTCTATTATCTGTGGTGATCAGCTGTTACTCTATAGTAGATAAAAATTCACTAGGTTTTCTTCTTTAAAAGTAACAACTAAAAAACAACACCTTTTACTAGTAGTGATAAAAGGATTAAGACTATGAGGGCATTTCTTTCAAGTTGAAGACTCCATTAACCTTTTAGAGGCTCTGCTACATTCTAGTTTGAGCCACTGCAGTCTCATGCCTGGACTGTTCAGTAGCCCAATACCTGGTCTTGCTGTTTCTCCCTTGCCTTCTGTTTAGTCTTGTCTCAGCATAGCAGCCAGATCGTATTTGCCTCTGTCCAAAACATCTCAGTTGTGTTCGATGGCTCTCGGAATAAAAGCCAAAGGCCTATAGTGCCTAGAATCCCACTGCCTGCCCCTGTCAGACAGGCTTCAGGGCCTTGGCACTTCCTGATCAGTCAGTCTGGAACCATCTGAAGATATCTACATGACTCACCCCCAAACTTCCTTCAGGTCTGTGCTCATGTGCCAGTTTCTCAGTGAGGCTTTATTTTGACCACTCTATTTAAAATTTAACACCCTCCTCCACTCACACACCTGACATATCTTATATTTTACTTAATATATGTTCAGTCTTAACTGGTTTGGCTCAGTGGATAGAGTGTAGGTCTGTGGACTGAAGGGTCCCAGGTTTGATTCCGGTCAAGGGCATGTACCTTGGTTGTGGGCACATCCCCAGTAGGGTGTGTGCAGGAGGCAGCTGATCAATGTTTCTCTCTCATCGATGTTTCTAACTCTTTATCCCTCTCCCTTCCTCTCTGTAAAAGATCAACAAAATATGTTTAAAAATGTATATGTTCATTGTCTGTCTTCTCTAAGAAGTTAGCTCTTTGAGAAGAAGAGGTTTTGTCTTGTTGAGTGTGTGTCCCCCGCCCTCAGAGCAATGGCTGGCTTATTCAAGGTGCATACTATTTTTTGAATGAAGAATGTAGCTGGCCCTCTTCAATCCCATGACTAGACATGGATTTAGAGCCAAAAGCACTGTGGAACTTCTTCCTACCAGTTTCATTCTCATTCTTGTTGCATATAAGGACTGAAATGTCAGGAAAACATCTTTAAAATATTAAATGTAGCTCTGAGCCATTTAAAACAGTCTACATAGTAAGTTAGGGAATTCCAATTAATTGTTGATTTGTAAGGCAAATGGGAGGACACAGTTGGTACACAGCAGGTCTCCTGTGTGCCAAACATGCATAGTCAGGCCTGGGGATGGGAGGAGGTGCCTCCTTCAGGGATCTTCACACTTTCTCGCTGTCAGCCCCTTCGTTGTGGCAGCATCCCACAGCAACTCAGCCCCCCGCCCCCTCCTCCGAGGACTACTGCTTTGGGTGTGCCTTCATGCATGTGTATTTGTTTGCCAGTGTTGTCTCATCAAGGACTTCCTTTGGCTGCAACTTATGTTTTCCTTTTTGTTTATAGTGTTTCTTAGTAACCCCCTGCCACAAGTCTCTCTGCAGAGTTGCTATCCAAATGTATCTTGAACTTTATGCTTTATTTCTCTTTTATTATTAGCAAGATTTATGTTGGCCATGGAAGTCTAGCAAACAAAGGTTACAGAAGTGAATGTAGATGGTGCTCATTTATTTCTGGCACCCCAGATGCAGGAGGGCACATTGCAGAGGATGGAGCCCACTCAGGGGAGCCATCCATGTGGTTTGCATGGCGGAATTATCCCTGTAATGGTGATAGACACATTAGATTCTAATAGCCCAGAGCCATCACTCATGCAATAAGCTGTCTCTTGAATCTCCACTCTTCTGCAGCTTGCTAACAGAATGAACAGTGTCCACCCTCATGGAGCTTCTGATGGTCTAGTGAGAGAGAGAAATGTAGATTAAATAACCACAGCAATGTGGGATTATAAACTGTGGCAGGTGCTGTAAAGGAGAAGATTAAGGTACTGTAGGAGTTTTGTCCTAGTTGTGAGCCCATGAGGCATTTGAGCTTGGACCTGCAGGTTACTAGGCATATGTGTGCTTTGGATGGAAGGGGCAGAGTGTGTGTGTTCACTTCTGGGCAGAGGAAACAGAGGTATGCACCATCTCCGAGGTGTTGAGGGATCTTGTGCATTCCGGGGAGTAGAAGGAGACCAGAGTGGCTGAAGTGTGAAATGCCGGGTGAGTGGTACATGGAGGGGTTGGAGAGGTGAGCAGGGCCAGAGTGAGTCCTGGCATCCACTGCTGGGTATTTATCACAAGACTGACCCAGAGCATTATAGGGGTTTTGGTAGGGCAGAGACATGGTCTGTTTTCTATTTTTGAATGTTTGCTCTGGGCATGTTGTGGAAGGGAGGGAGAGCGGAAGCTGGGAAAACCTCTAGAATTGTTTTGTGTTTGTCCAGGAGGATGGTGGCAGCTGGTCTAGAGAGAATGTCGGAGGACATTGGCATCCAGCTTGTGATTACTCTGATGGGCTCACTGAACAATCTCCTGCTAATATGGCTTGATCTTTGACCTGTCAATGAGGTGCCTACACCTGGGATTTTAGTGTTTTTGTTGATTAGAGAAATGTGAATACATTAGTCAAGCTGGGTGGAGCTAATGTCCAGGCTGTCTGACAATTATATGTTTCCTTGTAAATGAGTACATAGGCATTATAGCTTTCTGTGTGGGTAAGTTTGTTGTGAGCTCTGTTGGCATGAGGCAGTATTAATAAACATGATCATTTCTGGAAACAATGAGTTTTGGATCTGATCACTTTTGGAACCAGCAGAATTGAGGCACAGAATGTAGACATCAGGAATTCTCCAATGTCACCTGATAGAGACATTCTGAACAGCTATCTTTTCTAGGCAACATTTTCCCTTTAATGATGCTTTTCCATGATCATTTACAAAAATTTTAAGAGTCTATAATAGCTACATCCACCAAATGTTCCTATCTTTAGAACAGCAATTTCTTCACCCAGTGGGGAAAGGTGCTGCCCACCTAAAGATCTTCAGAGGGTGTGTAGTTGGAAAGGACAAATTAAATGCAGAAGGATTCAGAGTCAAGGAGAATCTTATTATAAACTAGAGGCCCAATGCACAAAATTAGTGTAAGAGTAGGCCTTCCTTTCCCTGGCTGCCAGCACTGGCTTCCCTCTGGCACCCAGGACCTGGGCTTTCCTCTGGCTACTGGCTTTGTCTGGAAGGTCATCCAGGCTAATTAGTATATTATGCGTTATTATTATAGACTAGAGGCCCAGTATGCGAAATTTGTGCACTGGGGTGTAGGAGAGGGGTGGGTCCCTCAGCCCAGCCTGTGCCTTCTCGCAGTCTGGGACCCCTCGGGGAATGTCCGCTTGCCGGCTTAGACCCGCTCCCAGCAGTCAAAACATCCATCTCACAGTCCGGGACCCCTTGCTCCTTACCACCTGCCTGCTCACTGCTCCTTAGCGCTGCCATGGAGGCAGAGAGGCTCCTGCCACTGCCGCTGCACTCGCCAGCTGTGAGCCAGGCTTCTGGCTGAGCGGCACTCTCCTTGTGGGAGGTCACTGACCACCAGGGGGCAGCTCCTGCGTTGAGCATCTGCCCCCTGGTGGTCAGTGTGCATTATAGTGACTCGTTGTTCTGGTCATTACGCCATAATAGTTGCTTATGCTTTTATTATATAGCTTGGTTCTCTGTGCATCTAACTTTTTATTATGTGTGTTGATTTCTTTAGAGACTATGAGGTATTTGTTTTTCAAATATCGTGTTATCTCTACATATATAATGTTACTGTCTTAATGTTCTGTTTAGGAACTGAGTCAAGGTAGGCAGCTGAACTAATTGGCTGAAGTTTCATGAAGCCCTTTTGGTACTCTCAAGTTCAGAAGATATCAAACAGTGATATAAAATGCATTATGCATTTGTGAATACTCACTAACAGTGTTTTCCTCATCTTTTGCAGGAGAAAAATGGAAGAAACATACTTTTAATGGAATGGAATAAACTGAACAGGTAACTGAAGTTAGCATGGAATGTGTATGCATTAGTCATTTTTGTGAGTTATTTGTGAAGTCCTCAGAGAGTACCTGGCACATAGTAAATACTGTATAAGTGTTTGCTGTTACTGAGTTATTAAATGTACCTGAGCCAAAGAGAAACCAGTCAATGGCTCTTTTAAACTAAAATCTATCCAACAAAAATGAACCCTTTGCGCCTAAAGAAGTTGTGAACATCGTTGGTAAGTTCAGGCCTGCCCTCTGTGTGATCTGTTACAGGGGCCTGAGAAACGGAATATCTTAATCTTGGAGCATAATGAGCACACGAACTACCATTTGTTCTGCTTTTGAGCACTCATTCCAAATGACCTTATAAGTGTTAGATCCATTTCAATTTGGAAACAAAACAAGTTTCTTTAAAATTCTTGAAGTGATAGTTCTTTATGATTTGGGGAAATGGCTCAGTTTGCAGACAGCTGCTGAAATGGCTTCTAGGAGAGTAAGAGAGAGAGGTCAACATTCAGGACAACCTCACCTTCTCTGGTGATAACTGGGAATAAGAAGTTTCAAACTCCTGACCCTGCCTGGCACTGACTGCATGTCATGAAACTGTTGATGTTGCTGAGACCTACTAGCACATTCACCAGACAGTTATAAGGGCCGTATTATGTGCCAAGTTCTGTGCTTGGTGTTGAGATTGCAGAGTTGAACCTGTCACCTCTCTCCTCACTGTCCCCATCTGTGGATCTGCACCAGCACCGGCACCAGCTCCTGTCTTTTTTACCTCACTGCGGGGAGACTTGGGTCTTCAGGCTGGAGTGATGTTCCCCGTCCCACCTTCCCTCTCCTCTTTAACTCTTCCGTCTCCGGGCTCTTTCTCATCATGTGAGCTCGCTGTGCTCTGGGTTGGGAGAAGACGCCAGGTCGGGGATGGGGCCCAGGATCTGATTTTATAGAGTTGGACATTTCCCTTTTGGTATTCAGATTGTATCTTCCTGCCCCCGACTTCTGTTTCACAGTATGCTGAGTTCATTTTAAATACTGTCGTTTCCTGTTTTGCCATGTTTTTCTTCTGGGATTTTGGAAGTCACTTTTCCTCCTGGTGGCATTACAAATGACATTATTAACTTGAGAGAGGTGGGCACTGGTGGTGCCCTCAGTGTGTGTCAGTGGCCTTCAAACCTGTGATTGGCGCCCACAGGAAGAATGTGTGTTACGTCAGGACCCAGTGCACATGTTGGTACACGTGGATGTATGGCTTCCCCTAATATAATACCTCTACTATATGTGAGTTGTGATAGAATTTTCTCGTCTATTGTGTTCCATCACTTTTTCTTTTTACAATATTTTTTTATTTTTCAATCATAGTTGATATACAACATTATATTAGTTCCAGGTGTACAACATAGTGATTAGACATTTATATAACTTATGAAGTGATCACCCCGAAAAGTCCTTAGTACCCTCTCTGACACGATACATAGTTGTTATATTATGGACTGTATTCCTTATGCTGTACTTTATACCCCCATGACTATCTTCTCTTCTTTTTAATGCAACTCAAAATAGGTTTCAGAACTTACTAGACAATTGTACTTCGACAACCTTGCACTATTTTCATGCTATGGGAGGGGCACATGCTTTTTTGCCTTCCTCTCCATATTCAGTAGTAATGTGTGCAAGTCTCTCTCATGCCTAAAATCCCCTCAAACTTGCCTTAACTTAATTCTTATGCTCAGGCTTTCCCCTTTTCTAATTAAGCTTCTGTTTCTATTTTATCACATACCATTCATTCCTCAACACTTTTTCTGTTTGACATTTGACATTTCTCTCCTATTAGCCAGGAATCATTTTATTTATCATTTTGAATGAAATGGATTTCTCTGTACTATTATATCTTGCATGTTAAGTAATATTCAAAAAAGTAACACACTTATTTTTCACTAATTCCTTTATTTGTTTGGATTCTGCATATTCAATTTCTCAGAAACATTAACTAATCTTATAGTCTGATCTCACAACTCATGCTCTTACTGGTCCAGGGGGTCACGGAATATCATTAATGGGAGGGGTATCTTCTATACCTTGTGTTTTTGGTTGGTGTCATGGGCTTCAGAGAGACACCTGCTGGCCCAAATGTCGTGTTGCATTATTTTTCTATCTTGAAGTCAATCATATTGTCCATTTTAGGACCTTAAACTTTCATAGTGTGCAGGTAAGCTTGGACATTGGAATGCATTGAAGTCACTCACCTCATCTCCTCAAGCATTTTTAGCATTTCCAGCTCGACATTCAATGGACTGAAATGTGGTCATACTATATCACCCTTTAAGCAGCTGATGTCTAATGGGGGAAAAGGTTTCATAGTGAAACTGGATTTCTTATCTTTGTGTGTTCTTTCTTTGGTTAATCCTCATCCGAGGATATTTTTTCCCTTGATTTTTAGAGGGAGGTGGGGTGGAAGGGGAGAGAATCATCAGTTGGTTGCCTCACAAAGACCAGGTGGGGATGGAACCTGTAACCCAGGTGGGTGTGCAGGATGACACTCACCTCTGAGCCATGCCAGCCAGGGCCCTTGGTGTGTTCTTAATAAGGCATCCAACAAACCAGGATCCATTGAACACTTCTGAAAATGATACTAATTCATTCTTCCAAGGTAAGTTAAGAACTTAAGTTTTAAACGGCATAGGTTTGCAGCCTGGTTTGTTATATGAGAGTTACATTTGGTTCTACTTATAAGTCTAGTGCTGAAGAAAACAAGAATCTAAAATCTATTGCTTATTTATTTTGAAGCCCTAATTAAAATATCATTGTGACTTTTATACAATGCTTATTTTAGCAAAATCTTCATTGATTTCAGAGGCAAGTTTATTTATCAAGGAAACATATGCATTTAAGATTACTCAGTGCATACATCAAAACTTAAGATTATAATGTGCAAAATGGTTCTGTTTATTTAGGTTAATCCTGATCTGAGGATATTTTCCCATTGATTTTTAGAGGGGATGGAAAGGAGGGAGAGAGAGAGAGAAACATGGATGTGAGAGACATTGACTGGTTGTCTCCCCCACATGCTCCTACCAGGGCTGGGGATCAAGCCTGCAATTGAGGTATGTGCCCTTGACCAGAATAAAACTTGAACCTTTCAGTGCATGGGCTGACGTTCTATCCACTGAGCCAAACTGGCTAGGGCTAAATGGTTCTTTTAAATAAAAACTAAACTAATACCCATCTGTCCTTGAAGAATATTTCTAAGGTTTTATAGACAGTAAATGAGACAACATATCACATTTTTTTTGGTCCTGTTTACTCCTAGGCCACGGTACATGCCTGAAAGCCAGTAGAAAAACATTAGAATGTGTGTGATAGTCCCTCTAAGCACAGCTTTGGGAGTATACGGGAGAGGCAGCTAAATCCTAGCCCCTGCCATGGACCACTCCATCTGCATTTGTCTCTTCCTCCCTTCATTTCAAACGATGAAGTATCATAGGACAAGACTGTACCAAATCAGAGGAGGGCAGAACTGAAAAGGACATTATTAATGGTTCAAGGGGGGACACATTAGGGCAGAAATCTAAACAGTATTTGGCAACATAAAATACTTTTTTTGAGTTTAATAACCCCAAATAAGAAAAACAACATGTTAAAAGTATTTCATACATGTCCAATTTTTCTGAGAGGGGAAACTGAATTGAAAAAAGAAACTATTATTTCTTTCATCAAGGCACTTGGATTGATAATGAAAGGTGTGAGAAGTCACAGCAGGTAGCCAGGCACCACTTTTGAAAGTGTGAGTAAAAGGGTACGACAGTAAACAAGATTGAAATAGTATGTTATGGGTTCCTAGTTCTGAGCTTCAGTGCTGAACAGTCCTAAAGTCTAAGTATTGTTATGAAATAAGGTAAACAAATGCTCGGTTCTTTGAAGCACTCAGTCCATAACAGCTACTGCTGTTGCCGTGTACAAAAACACTCAATGTCACTCTCAGTGCATATTTTAGTTGTGTTTGTTATAGTTAGGGATGAATTTGTTTGGATCTGTCTCTATTTTTGTAATAATTTGGGTGGCAGAAAAAACAATGACGTGAAAAGCATTTATTGTGTCCCAAGTGCTGAGCATTGGGTGCAGAGCATGAGGGAAGATAGGAGAAAGCTGAACTCGGTGTGCAGAAACTCAATATCTAACTCCTGGTGGGAATCAGTGATTGCCATAGTCTCAACAGAACTATGCGCTAGTTGGTTCTGAATTATGTTGTCACAACCTTTAAAGCTTAAAAAATATTTTGGTTTACATTGTTGATTACCTATGATTGCCACACAAGGAAAATACTGCTAATTAAAAGAGAGCAGGTTGTAATAGAATATAAAAATAACTTAAGATTTCCCGAAGATGGCGGCGTAGGTAAACACCTAAACTGCTGCCTCCCGCAACAATTTCAAAAATTCAACTAAAAGACAAAACGTCTATCACCCAGAACCACGGGAAAGCTGGCTGAGTGGAAGTTCTACAACTAGAAGGAAAGAGAAAAGAGCATTGAGACGTGCACGAGTGCTGAAAAGCTGAGGTACGGAGGCGCGTGATCCGGGCTGGCGGCGGGCGTTGCTTTTTTCAACCCGAAGGGAGACAAGCCCCCGACTACTCTGAAATCCAGTTTCTGGGGAGACGCGGGGGACCCAAACTCCTACGGGGAAAAGCTGGACTGTCTGCCAGTGAGGGTGGCTTACTTGCAGAGCTGCGCGCAGGAATAATTGTTTACGGCACTGGGGCACGGGACTCCAGGACGCCCTTGGGGACACAGAGCCAGCTAACTAGCAGCCATTGCTGTTTGCCACGCCCTAGCCTAGTGACACCCTGAGACCCCGCCCTGCACAACCTACAAACCCACCCAAGCTCCAAGCAGCAGTGTTAGCAGAAGAAAGCCCCACCCTATCGCAGCTTAACCTAGCAAACTTGCAGCCTGGGTCAGACAGCTCCAAAACCTCCAAACCCCAAGCAAAGAGGAGAAAACTGTAGCTCTCACTGTAGCTCCTGCTGGATGGCCTCAGACAGTAGCTGGCCTGCACCCCATTGGAGATCCAGAAGCCAGTGTACCTAGTGGTCAGAGTGAGACACCAGATTTCAACTCCTCACATCCATAAGTGATACATTCAAAGGCAGACTCAGTGAGCACCAAAGCCCCACTGAAACAAGTCCTGCCCCATAAGTGTGTCTTCAGCGCAGCAGTTCTTCCATTACAGACACAGTGAGTGCTCACAGCTAATTGGCCTGGAGGTCAATTCCTCCCAGTATACCAACAGCAATTAAGGCTTTAACTGCACCAAGTCTTTGCACTCAGCCCACAAAGGGGTGTACCAAGAGTGTCCACATCAGGTGATTGGGGAGGCTGAGCTACTGCCCCCTATAGTCACCTACCACACAAAGCTACTCCATCAACACAGGGAAGCAGCCAAAATGAGGAGTCAAAGAAACATGTCACGAATGAAAGAAACGGAGGAAAGCAAACTACTGGATGACATAGAGTTCAGAACCACATTTATAAGGTTACTCAAGAATCTTCTTAAAACCGCTGAGAAACTTGATGAGACCTTCAAGGAGCTTAATGAGAATGCCAAAAAAATGGAAAAGGGTCAGTCAGAAATGAAGCATACACTTTCTGAAATAAAGAATATACAGAAACTCAACTGTAGATCAACGTACCCCAAGAATCAAACCAAAGATCTGAAATATGTGGAAACAAAAAACATCCAACCAGAAAAACAAAAAGAAAAAAGAATCCAAAAATATGAAGATAGTGTAAGGAGCCTCTGGGACAACTTTAAGCGAACCAACATCCGAATTTTTGGGGTGCCAGAAGAAGGGAGAGAGCAAAATATTGAAAACCTATTAGAAGAAATAATGACAGAAAACTTTCCCTTCCTGGTGAAAGAAATAGATGTACAAGTCCAGGAAGCGCACAGAACCCCATACAAGAGGAATCCAAAGAGGACCACACCAAGACACATCATAATTAAAATGCCAAGGGCGCAAAAGACAGAGAGAATATTAAAAGCAGCAAGAGAAAAACAGTTAATTACCTACAAGGGAGTACCCATATGACTGTCAGCTGATTTCTCAACAGAAACTATGCAGGCCAGAAGGGAGTGGCAAGAAATATTCAAAGTGATGAACAGCAAGAACCTACAGCCAAGATTACTCTACCCAGCAAAGCTATCATTCAGAGTTGAAGGTCAGATAAAGAGCTTCACAGACAAGAAAAAGCTAAAGGAGTTCATCACCACCAAACCAGGATTACATGAAATGCTGAAGGGTATTCTTTAAGGAGAGGAAGAAGAAGAAAAAGGTAAAGATAAAAATTATGAACAACAAAATGACATCAAATACATACCTACCAACAAGTGAATCTAAAAATCAAGTGAATAAAAAATCTGAAGAACAGAATGGACTGGTGAATATAATAGAATCAGGGACATAGAAAGGGAGTGAACTGACGATTCTCAGGGGAAGCAGGTGTGAGGGGTGCGGGAAGAGATTGGACAAAAATCTTACTCCTATGGATGAAGACAGTGGCGGGGGTAAGGGCATGGGGTGGGGTGGGGAATCAGGTGGAGGGGAGCTATGGGGGAAAAAATAGAGGAACACCTGTAATAATCTGAACAATAAAGATTTATTTAAAAAACACACACACACACACACACACACACAAAAAGATTTCCCTAGGTTTGAATCATTACTTCAATAATCTTGATGTTTAAGATTTTTAAGTAAATATTTTCAATTTATAGTCTACTGTTTAGTCCTCAGGGACAGAGTAGTTTAATACATATATATGTTTAAAAACACATTGAAAGTAGCATTGCCTTTTAAAATCTGTGTATCCCAACATGACTATCTGAAGACATTTTCTGAATTTCTGGCATTTCCAGTTGTATACAATATATCTAGCTATTGCAGTAGGAAACAGACCATTTAGGCAGATATATTCCAAAGGATTTCAGTATTTTGGGTGTGTCTACATCAATAATTGGAAGAAAATAATCCAGCACTTCTGACTCAGGGGCAAAGAAATATCTACACTAATAAAAGAGAAAGATGCAAATTGACGGTACCTTCGGGACACCCACCAGCCAATCAGGAGTGAGTATGCAAATTAACCCAACAAAGATGGAAGGTTAATTTGCATACACAGGCGCCTAGCAGTTGGGGACATTCCGCACCCCCCAGCTGCTCCGGGCCTCTGGGCAGCATGGGAAGGCAGAAAGGTGGCTCTGGGCCTGAGCAAAGGTGGAAGGGTGGCCCCAGCCAGAGCGAAGGCAGTGCTGGCAGCCAGGGGAAGGAAGGCCCATTCTTGCACGAATCTTTGTGCATCAGGCTTCTAGTATTTGTATAATTGGTTTTCAGTTTGCCACCTCAGTGGGAAGGAACAGTAGCACGGGCAACCTAAATGTCTCCTTCACAGTGACTTACTTACTTACTTACTTTTTGGCTTTGGCTTGTTCTCAGGAGTGCACAGCTGCTTGCAATGAATGGATTGGGAAATGACCCGATACATATTTATGAAAGAGGAATGTTTCTGTAATTTAAAATTTGTTGCCAATTTTGCCAAAAGTTAGAATTAATACATAGGGATTTTATTACATTTGCCCATTCTTAAAATGATGAATATCCAGGGCTAAGCAGACAGTTAATGCTTGAATCTGTCTTGACAAGCTCTCCTGTCTCCCCGCCACCCTATCCCCCTATATGTGAAATTAGTGTAGGGTTCAGATCAAAGATATTTGAAGGGGAAAATAAGTCACAGAATAATTTAAATGTCAGCATTTGAATTTGGAATTAAAAGGAAGGTTAGCGGACATTTACCTTAACCTTTTCAATTTACAGATAAGGAGACTGGGTTTCTGAGAGCAGATGGGACTTGCAGAAGGTCAGAGCCTTCGAGAGGCACAACCGATAACAGGTAAAGAATACTTATTCAACTGGAAGTTTTCATGACTTTTTTGGTGTCATTGAAGTATAATTGACAAATAATATTGCAAAATATATAAAGTGTACAACATGACAATTTGATATACATATGCATTGTGAAAGGGTTCTCCTCACTCTTAGTAATTTTCAGAAATGAATATTAAACTTAAGGTTTTTAGTCTGTTTTTGTTTTTTATTATTTTTTGTTTGTTTTTAACACACTACTTGGAAAGTGTGTGTCTTAGCAAAATGTAGTGGAAGGCGGGCCTACTCATACCCGGGTATTGTTTTTTCCACCCACTATCTGGGGGGCAGCCTGCCACGTACACAGCCAGGAAAAAAACCCGTCTCGATGACAATGAAGGTTTTACAGGACACTTCAAATCTGAACCACTTCCTTTACTAACTAGTTGCTCAGCTGTGGGTACCCCTGTTCAACCCAGCAAAGAGCACCCCTAATTCCTGTATTTGAGAGGCCTCTGACAGATTGCCTCAATAATAAAATTCTGTTTAGAAGGTTATTATATACATGTTTGTTTTGTTATTGGGAGAGAAGCAGTTTTAGTGTTGTCCATTAACTTAGAATATTAGTGTCCTGTGCCTGCTGAGGCTAGTTTCCCATTTGACTCCCCTATCCCTGCCCCATAAGTCATGTAGCGCCCAATTTTTAAAAATCATCTCCCCACAACCAGCTACAACTCTCATATGAACGTCTGTCTTGAAAATGAATGTTCTTGGTTGCAAATGTAGTTAATGAAACAGGGTAAATGGGGCAGGAAAATGAGCATCACCACCAAAAAAAGTCCCAGTATGTACCAGTAATACCACTAGTAAAGAGTGTCATATTTGTAAAGTGCAGGCATTACTGTTCCTTTATCCAAAAGCCACATGTTTCTTAGAAACTGACCAGCTAGGTTGGTGCATATGTGAATCACCTTTTTTAACTGCCAAAAATGTACCCCCCTGACCTATGTGAAAGGTATTGGGGCAGACATAATGAATACCTGGTAGAAATAGAAATAAAGTTTCATCTGACCTGGAAAAGAAGTAACCTAAATATACCAGGGGCAGGACAGTAAAAGTTACGATAGCGATAAATGGTAGAATTGTTTTTCTGGCTTCTGGTATGACATTGACACTAGCATGTACAGAGTGATTATTTAGTTAGAAATGTTTTGACAGCACTCTACCTTCTATGTATTTAAAAAAATTTTTTTTATTGATTTCAGAGAGTAACGGAGAAGGAGAGATAGAAACATGAATGATGAGAGAGAATCATTGATAGGATGCCTCCTGCACACCCCCTACTGGGGATCAAGCCCACAACCTGGGCATGTGCCCTTGGCCAGAATCGAACCTCGGGACCCTTAAGTCCGCAGGCTGATGCTCTATCCACTAAGCGAAACCAGCTAGGGCTTGTATGTATTTTTTTAAAAGGTGTGTTGAAACATTGCCTTGCTTTTAGCAGATGACTTGGGGAATGTATATACAGGCCAAGTATGGTCAAGTATTTGTCACAAATATACTTAAATCTCAGATTTTGTCTGTTATCTGAGTTTTTCATTGTACTTTGAAAGAATCCTGAAGTATTCTAATAACTTAATTTTCCAAAACAAAATGTACAATTCATCATTATACATTAATTTTTTAACATTAGAAAGATAGTATGTTTGTTGGGCCACAAAGGTGATTTCATGCAAAAAGTTTCAAATTATGTGGCCAAGTTGTGGTGGTCAGATGAAGACGTAGATACTATTTCCCTTTTGTTCCAGGATTCATTGCACTGGCTGTTTTAATTCAGATTATATATGTAAGAAGAGGAATGGCACTTCCTTCTCCTTTCAATGTGTAGAAGCACACAATGTTGACTCGGTGTTTAAATAGCACCGTGCTAGGTTCTCACTCGTGGGCCTGGGAGCTAGGAAAGGTGTGACCATGCTACCAACAATAGTGTTATTTTTATTTATTATTTGAATAGGCCCTGTCTGTGGGGCTTACTACATAACCTGAGGACAAGGGTGGGCAGGTTATCTTTGGCATATAAATCTTTCAGGTTTTTCTAAAACATGACAGTACGCTTGTCACAGTGTATATTTGACCTGTGATTTCTTTGGATCCTATTTATAACCAATGAGGAGAGTAACACAAGTTGGTGCAAAGAAAGAGGTCCCCCTACAAGCTCTGTGTCACCCAGGCTGGCAGGAATCCCTGTTGCTACCGGAGTCACTGGTTTGTGGAGATAAGACATGGGAGATGTGTCCAACATGATTGGCTAATAGGAAAGTTTAAGTATCAGCACCTGAGAATGAATTATTTTTAATATTTGTCTTTTTGTTTGCTTATTTTTAAATTTCACCCATCGCCCTCCCCTTTGGCAACCATCAGCTCGTTCTCTATAGTTATGGGTCTGTTTCTATTTTTTTATTTTATTTCACATATAAGTGAAATCATTTAGTATTTGTCTTTGTCTGACCTATTTCACTTAGCATATACTCTCCAGGTCCATCAAAGTTGTCACAAATGGCAGGGTTTCTTTCTTTTTTTATTGCTGAGTAATATTCCATTGTGTTTATATTGCCACATCTTTTTTATCCATTCATCTATCAATGGACAGAATAAGTAAATAATAAATGATAAAATAAATAAACAACTAAGAGTTAGATTCATTACAGAAAATTAGGGGCCCACTCAACCACATTCTTACACATTTTCTAGGTGTTTGGGCTGATTTGCTGGGAAGCTTGTTCAGAGTGCATCCAGGGTATTGAAGTGTCACAGGAGCTAGCTGTCTCTGGGCAGACTGCACTCTATCCCCAGGAAGAATTAGGGGAGATAGCAAGCCTGGTGGTGTTAATAGCATCAGTTTGCCTTTGGGGTTCCAGTCTCCCTTATGTGTCTGTTCCCCTCTTTCTCCTTCCCAGTGTCATGTCTTATTCTCAGTGATGAGTGATTGTGGTACTAACCGATACATTAAGAGTGAAGGCTCTGGGTTCAGACTTAATACAGTCAGATACTGTCTCTGCCTCTTGGGCAACTGACTTAATTTCTTAGATTCTTCATCTGTAAAACAGGGATAATATTAGCATTTACCTTTATGGGGTTATTGAGAGGATCAAATGACTTACCTGTAAAGGGCTTGGAATTCCATCAGGCACATTCAGTATGTGTTAGCTATTATTATACCCTATGACCCTATTTAACTAAAAAATTTTTAATCTCTCTGTAACGTCTATGTAGAGAGAATAGACCCTGCATTGGTTGAATGAGTGAATAATGACGTGCATGTTACCTTTAGAATTGTTGATTAGTAATGTTAAATGCATCTTCGTTTCCAAGATAAGGCTAATGAAATTAAAGCCACACAAGATCCTCCCACCTCATTTCAAACATGCTCTTTAATCTTCTTTCCTAATAAACCATTTTCTTTCCTGGGATTCAGGGAAAGGATTATGCTCTACAGCATGATAAAGTACATGCAACACACACACTTAAATGAAACAACAATTTTATGAAACAATAGTTACACTAAGTGTGATGAACTCTTGCTTTTCATCCTCTTCATTTTTGTAAATATGCTGCTTGCAATGCATGAAATTCATTTTACTGCTCGTTAATGGATCATCCTGAGGTTTGAAAAGCACTGCAGTTAGGTCACTTGGACTTGTCCAGAAGCAAAGGGTGGGTGGGGGATACCTTTGATTATAACCATATTCCTTCCCTTTCTTTTCAATCTCTTAACTTCTCCTGATAGTGGGTCTGGAATTCACTAGCTTTACACACACACACACACACACACACACACACACACTTTATTGCCACCAGTCTGTTTAGTGAAGCCAAAGTTTGTGTTGTCATTTTAAATGCCTTTACATGTCACGGTACTTCAGGTTCACTTTTAGCACATTGGGAACAGTAAAAATGCAAAAAACACCTATCACTGTAAGATTGGGTCCAATAATCATTTTCAGTAAACATTCCAGATTAGGTATGATAATAGTAACAGATTTTTCAGATTGTGATACCTAATTTCTACTGTACCCACCTCTCCCCAGTTACATAAGGAACTAAGTGTCATGCCGCAGAATGATGTATTGTTAGGACGGAGCTCTGGAGAAACAGGGCTTTGGCCTGAGCTGTCTGTGGGCTTTGGTCCGCCCCTTCTCTGGCCGCACCCTGTGCTTGGGAGCTGACTGCTCAGAGCTGTTCATGCTCTGTGACTGTGACACTCATTGGACACACACCACTGTCCCCTGCTGACTCCTGACTGTTCTCACCGAGTCACCAGCCAGACCAATCACTACTCCTTTGAAAGATCACCATCCAGATTCTTACCAAGCTTACCACACAAGGCCTTCCCAGGTTATAAACCCCTGCTTTGCACACATACGTCACGCAGGTGACCAGCCACACATTGCCTGGGTCAGCCGCCTATCCCAGGCTCCACACAGCGTGCAGGCTGCCCTGGCTCGCTGGATATCTAATCCAACACCTTTTCCCTCTTACTTGTAATACTGAATATTGCATTCTTTTCTTTTCCTGTTTCGTTTCCAGGTCATAGTCTGTCAATTTTATACATATGTTTAAGTCATATTTCTTCTAAATTTCATGTAAATCTCTTTCTTAGCTTTTTTCTTCCTTCTGTCTGTTCAATTTTGGAGAGCCCCCAATGATACTAGTCAGAGGTCATAAACTCATTATCAGGAGAAAAGAACATTATATATGGAGGTAAAATACAGATTATAACTAGTGTCATCAACTTTCAAGTTTCTTAAGTGTCCTAGTCTGGTTCGTGCTCTTCTGTTTAAACCTTCTTATACATTGCATGCAGAAAAATAAAAATTCTTCTTAGTCTGTTTATTTTCTTCCTGATGTAGTTACTATTGTAACACAGTGATAATAGACATTTGGTTTCAGATATAGAATTGCAGACACATTGTGAGTGAAATACGTTTTTGAGGAATGACCAGGCTTCTAGCTGTCATAACAGCACCATTTCTGAACAGTAGTAGTTCGGTCCTCAATCGGCAACAGAGAGACATTGGGGGAACATACCAGGCACCAGAGGACTACTTACCATCATTTCTCTTCACCATGCTTTGTGCCTGGAGAGAAGATGACGGTTTAAAATCATCTAAGTGCCACTCGTGTGCTTCCGTAGTTATAGTCACTAATAAAATGGAAATTCGGAGAATTCAGAGTATTCTGAGAATAAGAATATGGTTGAGCATGGCTTTTGAAATGACAGCTCACTGTTTTCCTTGTATGTGTGAGGGTGTTAGGACACTCACTCGGACATAAAGTTTGCTACTTTTGAGCACGTTGTTTATTCTGAGGGACAGTTGAGAGAACATTGGAGCATTTCCCTGACCCACGTGGTGCTTCTGGGTGACCAGGACAGCCTTCCCTCGGCCACTTTCTTATATGTGCACTTGAAATGCCAGGCCTTTGCCTGATGAGACATCCTCTTTTTTAAAACTGGGGTGGGAGGAAGTCATACAACTGCTTTAAAAAAAAGGCTATTACATTTTCTGTTGACAGAATTTTAAGCAGAATTTTAAGTGTTCGCTCTTCAGGAGGGCATTTCAGTTTTTGTTTTCTGTCTGACCTGGTATTAACCTGGTTTTGATAAGATTAATTAGTAACACTTTAAATTTGTTTTAGCATTTTAAATCTCAGGGCATATCTTTTTTTGGCTTGACTTGAGTATATAATCTGAAACTTAATGTACCACAAGTAACAAGCTAATTGCCATGGTGAAAGTGAAATCACAGCAAGAAGTCTTATGTATTGAGATGATTATAAATGCAGTCATTTATAATGTACTAGAGGCCCGATGCACGAAGATTCGTGCAAGGGGCTCAGCCCTCACAGCCCTGGCTGCCTCGCGGCCCCGCGCCACCCCCTCCACCACTGGTTGTTCCGGAAGGTCGTTCTGGAAAATGGTTCCGCCATCCAGTCTAATTGGCATATTAGCTCTTCATTATACAGGATTATCATGACAAAATTTTGTTTTTATAAAGTGAGTTTGACTTGCAAATATGCTAAGGGTTTTGTTGTAAAAGAGATCCAAATAGAGATTATAATTTTTATGTTAGGTTCCATACAAGCCAAATATGTAACAGAATTCCTAAGCTTAATGTAGTAGGCAGCATTTGAAATATGACTTGATGTAACTTTAAAAAAAAATGTAATAGAGGTCTAATTTTGAGACACAAAGACATACATATAGTAAAATGATGAACGAATTTTTAGAAATCATCGAGGTGTGTGACAAGGTAAAATAGGGTCTGTGCATTTCGGCAGTGTTGCCTCAGTACCCACCTTGGGGATGAGGTGAGTAAGCCACCCAAATGAGGAGCGACTTGGTGCCCACGGGCCCACCGCACCACTAAGGCTGCCCTGCCTTCATCTGGTGCGTTGTGTGGGCTCTCACCTGAGATTTCATTCAGGGAATAATAGAGCGTTTGAGAACTACTGCCCTGACAGATTCAAGTTTTATCTGTTAGGCCAAATGCTTGGACCACCAAATCCACTAGGTCGACTCACAGGGGAAGGTGGAAGGTGTACGTCGGCTTCCTCATAGTCCTGTCGGCGTTAGGCATCATCAATCCTGGTACATGGAGGGAGCAATTGGAAGAGCTTGTTCGTAAATCTGCTGTTTCCTCAAGTTTCCTTAGAAACTTCATGCACATTGGAGGAAAAAATAAATCCCTTTTTATTAAAGTAAAACAAACTTCAAGCTTGGTGATACTCAAATAACTTCCCATATATGATATAATGGGATCACTCTACCTCCAGCACTTGGGACTGAAGTAAATTTGTTAAAATGAGGAAAGTCTGGATTTTATGCAAGTTCACACAATCTCAGGTTGGAAAAAGAGCAAGAAATATGGGAAGGTGGTATTATAAATACATTTCTGATGGTGTTTCTCAATTTCCTTTTCCTTAATCCCTGGTGTTTTAGGATAGTGGGTTGGAGGTGGGCACAGAGTAAGGAAGTAGAGAAGGCCCTGCTGGCGGCCCCTACTGTTAGGTGTAGACTCCTGAGTTTGCGTGGTCACACGCTCCTGAAGAAGCCATTTCTTGGTGAGACCTTTTTTTTGGCCAATAAAAGTATCTGAAGTCCTTGTTGTGGCGTCTGGAACGTGGTGAGCAGTCAGTGAACAGTAGTGCCTCCTGCCCGCATTTCCTCCTCTTGCTGTTCAGCAGCGTAGTTTGGGTTTTCCAGTGGTAGCATCTTTTAATGTAATGTTCATACGCAGCCTCACACACTGCATTTTTCAGGTTTTGAAGCCTGAGCTTTTCTCTCTCAGTTGAGCGATAGAGGTGGGGGGAGGGAGGTTGGGCAGACCCAGCCTGGCTCTTTTTCTGGAGAGAAAGGCGCTCCTGGTCCTGAGGAGGTGACAGCTTCTTATTGCTCCTGACTTGCAGCAGGAACCAGAGACAAGTGAATAATAAAGGAAGGTGGCAGTAGCTGTCAGCTGTTAATGTTCCATTGACAGAAAAGTAGCCCTCAAACTTGATAAAGGACAGAATAACCAGAATGCCAGTTAGCTTGCCGATGCCTGGGTTCCACCTCAGGGATTCCAAGTCCAGTCTTAGGTCGCTCTGATGAACCTGGTCCAAGGATTGCATGTTGAAAATCTCTAATTCTAAGAAGGTCAGTTAAACCCTTGCACCAGTATTCTTGGTTTTAATTTCTTGGTTGATCATCACTGTAGCAACAAAGATTAAATTTAAGAATTTTTACCAGTTGGTAATTTTGAGTCCCGAAACCATGGCTCAGAATTCTTGGCTTAAAACTGTGCGTACCGTGCCTATACCAATGTATAACTTTTAGGCAGTCATGATACACAAGAACTTTGGCAGTGGTATGAGAGTCATTTGTAAATTTCCAGTGTCGACATAATTCTTTTTTCATTGACATTGCCTGTGAAGGAGTCAGATCTCACTGTGGTTGGTTCTTGTGGTTTCCGTAGTGTTAGGGAGAATGCTACAGAAAAACTAATCCTGTTTTTAGTTTTGAGTCACTCGGGAGTGGAGTATCATTCGTCTTTCGGAGGGATATAAGAGGCATGCCCCGAAAGTGGCAAATCAGACTTCCACACGCATTGCCTTCACATAGCCAATAGCTGGCTCAGGACATGTATATCACGACGTGTGGTTTCATTCATCAGGGATTTCAGGCTCCACACCAGAGAGCTTTGGGCTTTGCACTGGCTCCTCCGTGGAGACAAGGAGGTGCGCTTGCCTTGAGGAGAATTAAGGGCAGCCAGGTAAGGATGTATTGAAGAAATCATTCCTTTTTTTTTCTTTGGGGTAGACTTGAGATTTTAGAAAAACTAGTCCTCTCTTTTAGAGGAACTCGGAACTACGTATCTTAAGTTTTACCCTCTGAATTATTTTATGGGGTTACTCAGTACATCATCCTTTTGATGGGAAATTCACTCCCTTCAAAACATAGTTTCATTTTCAAATATTAAAAACACAGGAATCCATTTTTCTTTCTGTGCATGAAAAATTTTAAATGCAGTATCTATAGTTGCTAAGATACTAATTATGCGTAAGTTCCTGGTTTAGAACTGAAATCTTGTAATTTTAGGAAGTATGCTTTAAAAGTTGGGTAGAGGTGAAATTGATGTTTGAGCTTGGTTTATGAAATGATGTTACGTATGTGTCAGACTTCTCTGTATTAAAGACCAAATTTTGAGAGGTGCTGCTTAATCATGGGCTCCTCCCTCTCCCCCTGCCACTCTCTCCATCTGTTGCCTCGTGGTGGGATCAGCTCCGCTTCTTCTCAGGCATGTGGTCCAGTCTGTGTACCTTCAGTGCAGTGGCATTTTTTTCGAAGAAGTGACTAAGGCTTCTTGGATGAATTCTCTCTTTGAAAGAGGAGGTAGAATTGCATCAGAAAGGCATTAACAGTAAATGGCTCCCCCTCCTTCCTGTAATGACCACATGTGAAAGAATGCATTAATTCTTACTTTGAGGAAATGAGAGTTGTAGCGTTCTATAAAAAACTCCCTTCTTATCATTAATTAGCCAGACTTGAATGCCAAAAATCAGAATCACTTTTTGCGATCTAGACAAGTGTTACAAAGACACAGCTTTTCCCTCTATGTTCTATCCAGAGCAGCCAATTATCTTGAATTAAAAAAGAGGAAACAGTGCTGATATGGCTACAGTTAATGGTGTTAGCTTAAACTAATTTCTTCATAGTAATTTCCATATTAAATTAATATACTACTTAGATATGTTGCTAATTAATCCTTCAGGGTCTGACTCTTAGTGTGATAGACTATGAAGGCTGGAAGGAATATCTCATAGGCCATCCAGCCAGGGTTCCCATGGGAACAGTACCACAGAACAGAACTTTGGGAGGCTATTTGTTTCAACAGTGAAGGACATTTAGTGTGCCAGAGTCAGAGGTTTTGTATGTCCCACAGTGGGAAGGACAGAAGGGGGACAGCCCTGTATCCCACATGACTTTCAGCTGCCCTGTTGCATATTCATGCTGTAAAAATGTGTTTATCAGAGCTTACATCTAATTCCATTTACATAAAAACCCAGGGTAACTTTTGATACTCTTAATATATACAGATTATCCCACTTTTTATTCTGTTGTCCACCTATTCCTCTCCTCTTATTTCCTGTACTTTTAATACAGAAGGCTTCTGATTTGACCTCTTATAGTCCAAACTTACTCTTTATATGCAAGTTATAAGCATTTATTTTGTTATATGTTATATAGTTCACTGGACCTGAAACATGTTTACATATTGAAATAGTAGTTTTATTATAGATTGCTTTTCTTTTAGTTTCTCTGTTATATTACACTTAGGATATTGGTATTTTAAAAATTATATGTATACTTAGTTAATACTCATCCATGAATTTTCTTTCAGAATAGTAAAGAGGGCGTTAGGCATTTTGGGTTATAAAAAGGGTTTTGGGAATAGTAAGGTTTTGAACCAATGAGGCAGCTGCTCTCTCTCCTTTCAGGAAGGACAGCATGCCAATCACCTAGGGGGAGGGATGTTTCTCTTCTCTGAAGTTCTCCAGGGATTTCACATGTACCTTGCTAATAGGTTGTAATATCTTGAAGTCTTCACATTAAGCTAGTTCTTCCTTATTAACCCTTTCCAGGTGTGTATGTTATGCTACTGTAAAAACATGAGCCCTGGTTTCTCCCTTGCTATTGGAAGGGCAGGCAGGCAGGGGAGCGGCTTACAGGCCATCCCAAAAGCTAGCAGAGCAGTTAAGACCAGACTTAGGCTTTGGTGAACAATGGGGCGTTGTGTCCTGGTCTCCATGTCATGAACATGTTCTACACGTGCCATTCAAAGCTTTTCTGACTGTGCTATCAACAGAGCACATTGTAAGTGAGGTACTGTCTGTGTCAAAGAATTAAATCACCAGAGTCAAAGCTGTGAGGGTAGGGTGTCCAGGCACACGTGCCTCGCGATCTAGATGAATACTTGTGGTTTGCAGCTCCATTTTTAAGTTCATAAACCGTTGTCTTGGGTGGTTACTCTCGTGGAGGTTATTATGTGGATGTAATGATGGCTTCTTAGGTATTTGTAGGGACACTGTTAAAGGTTGTTTTTTGAGTTCTTTATAGAATATCTTTGCTCACTTGAATTTTCTGTTCCTTGAAAATTCCGACTTTCTTTGTTGTTTATCTTGGTTTTCCTTTTTCATGTTGCAGGTTTCCTTTAAAAGTATATTTCTCCTTGACTGGTCATTCACATGAAGATGAGGTGGCGTTAAGGTGACAGGCTCTGTATGTGTGGGTGCATCTGGCAGGTTCCGCCCATGGCGCAGAGCCAGCCCTCCTCTTGGGGAGCTGCTAAATGTCGGAGTCAGGAGGGCTTGGCTCTGGGGTGCTTAGAGAACCACACTAGACGTTTAGTCCTCACCAGACATTTTGTTTAATTTCTTTAGAGAATCATCTTCCTTTTAATATTTTTAGTTTTTGCCTGAAGGCCTATAGCGTTTGTTGTTTCTTATAAAGACAGGAATCAGGCCTGGAAGGAACCATTGTTGATACTTAGACTTTTCTATAGATCGCCCTTCGGCCCTCCTGGTCACTTCTGCCCCATGGTGTACTTGCATCTTCTGAGTCTGGGGCCTCTCTGGGGTGTCCCTGGGTCAGTCGGTTGTCTTCTTCCTGAGCTGCAACCCTCTCAGAGAATCTCCTGGGCTGTGAGCGGCCCTGCTCAGCTTCATCATTTTCTGGCTTCCAGACATTTGTTGAAAGCTCTCAGGCCCTTGATAGTCTTTTTATTGTGGTGGGTGTACATACTTCTTTATAACTGTAATAGGGGCATAAGTGCTCTGACCACCATTTTGAAATCGTGTCTTAGTCAATTTAGGACACATCACAAAGTGTTGTAGACCGGAATTTACCCTGAACAACAGGAATTTACCCTCACCGTTCTGTAACCTGGCTCCTAGACGGCCATCTTCCTGCAGTGTCCTCACACGGCAGGAGGGACAAGGGGTCCTCTGGAGCCCCTTTTCTGGGGGCGCTAATCTCATTCATCAGGGCTCCACCCTCATGACCGCATCACCCCAAAGGCCTCGCCTCCTAAGATCTTAGGGGGTCAGGATTTCAATATGTGCAACTTGGGAGGACACACACTTACAGTCCAACACAAATAGAAGCCCTTCCATTTCCTGATTTTTTGGAAGTGCGCCAGGAGAATTAAATCTGAAATGCGTTTGGCCAGGCACTTAGCCAGGGTAAAGATTAGGTCAGGTCACAGTAACTGCAGTGGGTCATTGAGGTTTGGGAAAACTAACCCTCAGAATAACTGGGCTGGACTGAAGCAATGAGCTGACATAATTATACAAATGCACGCTTTCCAGCTGCAGAGTCTATAGTCATTAGAGCCCCACCCACTACAACATTTGTTGCTGGAAGAAAAGACGCTTCTTATAAAACATCCAGCTCGGTCATTAAAAAAATCAATGAAGCTGGTGGTAGTTGTTTCTGATCTTTAATAGGAATATAAATGTGGATGAGTTTACTTTTTAATTTCTTCTCCGCCCTTGGGTGGTGTAGGGGTCTGCAAAAGAACCAACTGTCCCTTCATTTAAATAACTTCAGTTCCTTAGGAAATAAACCCCAATAGTTCTCCCCTTTCTTTTAAGAAGCATCTCATTAGTCGCCCTTCCCATTTTGTTTAAAAGCGCGTGCACACACACATACACACACACACACAATCTGCTCCAAATTCTTATTGATCATCCCTTTTCTCGAATTTGTTGTGTAGTTCCTGAAAATGTGTAGTAGATAGTATGAAGATGGGAAAAATTGGACGTTAACAAATTAGTCCTTTAACTTCCCTGGCACAAATGGCAGCCATTTATGTCTCAGAAGAAACTCTGAATTGATGTTTCCAATCTGGGTGTTTCCTCATTTTACTTAGAAAAAATAGCTGTTTCCCTGAGGAAAAATATCACTGGCGACCTTTCCCAGAGGTCGGCCCAACGTGATCGAACCCAGGCAGAATCTCCCTGGGCCTGTCCTGATCTCTAGGATAATATGGGAGCCCAAGTCTGTCTATAGAGTAGTACTGTTAAATATTAGTCTTCCTGTAGTAGCTTAGAGGCAACTGAAGAAAGAAGAGATCCTATGGTGTCTGACCTCAGTAACCTGTAAGTTTTTCACCAGCTTTGAGCCATCAGGACACTTCTAGATCAAAGGCTCTTTGAGGCCATTCCCCTGGCAGCAGAGAGGGAGAGCAATGAAATGTCCTAAGCTCGGAGGATGTGAGCTTCTGGACAAGCAGGAAATGCTAGAAATTTTATTTCTGGCCAGAACCAATATCAACAGCCTTCTTCCCAAATACACTTTTCTCCCATAACCTGCTGGGGGTGAGGAATGTGTTGAGTGTAGGGTGTCCGTTGTCTGCTAAAAAACAATGGGCCTGAAAAGAATACTCTGGCTGCAAGAATTTAGAGTATCCTACTCTTGTTCCTGGAGTATTGCTTGACTGCTACTGTTAGATGAGAAAGCCAGCAAGTCCCTTTTTTCCCTCTGGGAGGAATATCTTTAGGGATGATTACAAAGAAATGAGACAGCCGTGATAGTCATCAAATTGAAAGTAATTCAGGTAGAGTCCCCATTTGATGGGGTCGATGAATGCAAATCAAGTCACATTCTTCAGGAGGACCTGAGGATGTCAAGACAGTTAGGAAACTGTCTTGGTAACCGATGTTATATTTACTGCTAAGATGTTAAATATACTTATAACGAAACCCCAGGTAGCATGTAGGACATATCTATCACCCAGGTTTCCTCACACCCCCATCCAATCAATCTCCACCCCCAATGGCAAACTCTTTCTTTGCCCCTCCCTCCCTTCCTCCTTCCCTCCCTCCCTCCCTCCCTCCCTCCCTCCCTCCCTCCCAAATCTTTATTGTTGAAGCTATTACATATTGTTCCCTTTTCTCCCAGTGACCTCTTCTAGCTAACCCCCACCTTTCATCCCAGGCAAACACTTTCTGATTTCTATTGCTATAGAATGTTTTTTTCCTGTTCTTGAACTTGTTTTTTCCTATCTAAATGAAATTATAGAGCAAGTACTCTTGCATATCTGGACTTCTTTCATGCACAGTTATATGTTGTGTGTGTCACCTGTTCATTCTTCCTTGATTGCCAGGTAGTATTCTGTTATGCTGGTCTATTTATTTTTTTTATTGACAGACATTTGGATTGTTTTCATCTTTGTGGCTATTATTAATATTAAGCTGCTGTGAACAAGTCTTGTCTTACTCTCATTTCTTTATTAGATTTAGGCCTAATCGCTGGGGCATACAATAGCTTTATGTTTATCTTTTTAAGAAACATCCAAGCATTTTTCCCAGGTGTTTGTACCATTTTAAACTCCAGCCAGCAGTGGGTGAGTCCCAGGTGCTCCAGTCCTTCTCACATTGTATATTGCTGGTTTTTCTAATTTTAGCCATTCTAGCAGATATGAAGTGGTCTCTCAATTTGGTTTTTAATTTGAATTTCTTGTTGACTAAGATGTTCCTATTGGCCATTTGTATATCTCTCTTTCTGAAGTATCTGTTCAATCTTTTGCCCATTTTTAATTTTCTTCAGACATTTTTAAATTGGATTGTCTTATTATTTTTGATTGGTAGACTATATGTATATATACTCTAGATAAAGTTCTTTTGTCAGAAATTTGTAATGCAAATATATTCTCCCAGCCTATGGCTTGGCTTACCTTTCATTTTCTTAAAAATGGCTTTTCATGAGCAGAAGGTTTTAATTCTGAAGTAAGTTTTAATGAATCAAAATTTCCACCTATATTATCAGTACTTTTCGTTTCCTAGGTAATCTGCCTCTCCAAGGCTATGAAGATATTCTCCTGTGTTTTCTTTTAGAAGCCTATAGTTTTAGATTTTATGCTTTGGCCTGTGACCCATCTCAAATTACTTTTTGTGTAGAGGTCAAGGTTCATGTTTTGCCTGTGTTTTCCCCGTGGTTCCAGCATGGTTTGTTGAAAAGACTTGACTTTCCTCATTGAGTTGCTTTGGTGCCTTGGTTGAAAACCAGTTGTCCACATATGTGTGAATCTCTTTCACAGAAAATGTGTGTGTTCCAGCATGGTTTGTTGAAAAGACTTGACTTTCCTCATTGAGTTGCTTTGGTGCCTTGGTTGAAAACCAGTTGTCCACATATGTGTGAATCTCTTTCACAGAAAATGTGTGTGTTCATGCCACGTGTGGCATGCCCTCATGTGTTGGAAATGACAGTTCACATTGGTCCATCTTCATAAGCCTCACAGGCCTGGCAGTCTTAAACTTTTGTATCATGGAACATTTGTGCCAAAGATCACAACAGAGCTGTGTGGGGCCATTTTTTGCTTGTTTTATAAAGCTAACGCAGCTGAGGCCGCCAGAAGTACCAGCATTCCCACATTAAGTGTAATATTCTTATCTGCACTGAAATATACCATCAAAGCTGTGAGAGCCAGCTCAAGCCTGCAGGGAACTTCGCACAGAACTAAGCATGTGAACTCAGTTTTCTTGTTTGAAAATGTGGATATGTGTGGATTCAAAGTAACTGCTTTGGAACTTAATTAAGTGGAGGTCAGACAAAAAACATTCCTCTGAGGAAGGAAAATCTTCATAACGTAAAGAAGCTCCTGAATACAAATTGTTTTAATAACTTTTGCATAGTGTATACAAAAACAGATCTGTTGGCTATAAACCCCTCTATGAGGAGAATCTCTACTTGGAAGGTTTTTGTAAATAGTTTTACTTGACTTTAGTAAGAAACTATTTTCTTCTGAAAGATGTTTTAAATTTGAAAAGTGAAGGATGAATAGGGTAGGAAACACACCAGAATTATTCTCATAGAGGGGTAGGGTGGACAGTAATTATCCTTGGCACCATCGATTTTGGAATTCGTGTTTTGGGGGCGGTGCAGTGAAGTGTCCAGCGCAGCATTGAGGCTGGGCTGCCATCTCAGCTGGTCCACAGGGTGAAGGACTGAATCTCCCTCCATCCTCCCTCTGGTGCTTCTCTAAAACCAGGAGAATAAGCGTTCCTGCCACAGGTTTAAAGGAGGCAAAAGATTAGAGCTGTGTCTGGGTCCCGGTGAGTACTATGCAGCTGTTGGTCAGTAGTTGTTATATTACTTTTATAATAAAAGTATACAAAAAAGGGAAATTTTTCTTAAAAAAGAAGAAACTAAAAAGCAAAAGTATATTATACTATCCTATGATTCAGCTAGTTCACTACTCACAGTAGACACCCCAGTTGGTTGACTTGGTCAGCTGTTACTATTCATTCCCATTCTCTCCCCCAAAGGATGTAGCATTAGAGGTTTTCCCTTTTGAGTTCCCTGGGAGACATGTGCCCTGAAAATACGTATTATTCATATTATTTACTAGAACTGCATTGTCTCTACCAAAAGGTTTTACAAGGAAAGTTCTTTAAGCTCATGCCTTCCTCTCCTCCTACTTCGCTGAGTGCTGTCTGTTCTAACTCCACGGCGTGAGAGCTGTATGACCCTTCTGTGCCTCCCTTTTCTCATCTTTAAAACTCCCAAAGAAGACACAACAGCCACTGACTGGAAATGGTGCCTGTGTTTGGACTTGTACGGTTGTGCTCAGCTCCTGGCCCCCATTTTGCTTTCTCTAGTTTCCTGGCCAGAGCAGGAACTAGAGCCAAATCTGACCGGGCAGCCTCTTTCCCACTGGTGCCCCCATACACTCCGGAAGGAGGGGTGTGCCTGACCCTCCCTGGACTCCTGTGTGCACACTTAGCAGGGTTAACGATAAGCCAAAAGCAGAAATCCAGCTCAGAGCAAACACGAAGGCTGGTACTGCGCTATTAGTGATGTCATTCCTGGGGACGTGTGATGTTTTGGTTACACAGACAAGCCAGGTTGCACTACAGACTGAAGTGTGAGCTTTTCTACCCATTGTCACAAGATGGTCATCTATTCCACCTGAAGCATTTGTCTTCATTGTGCATATGTGGTTAAGTGTTCTTTGGTAAGTGCTACAGATGCACAGAGTATTGGCATACAGCTCTCATGATTTGACATAAGGGAGAAGCACATTCGACAAGGTCACTTTCTACTGTGTGGTGACTGCTCCCTGCCATCCCAGTCCTCTCATCTCCCCGCAGCTCCTGTACACATTGCTCATTCTCACTTCTCCACTTCACTTCTTACTCTCTCCGTAGCTGGCCACCCCTCCCAAGTCACACACCTTATACTAGCACACTGCCAGGGCCAACCTTCTTGGAGGAATTGTGTGTATTTGCTGCCTCCATTTCCTCCCTCCTGCTCCCTCCTCAGGCTACTCCAGTCTTCCTTTGCCCCTGTGACCTGGCTGGTAACGGCTCTGGCCACGGCTGGCACTTGCCTTCCTATCCTTCTGTTGCCACCTTTAGTAGGTATATTTGGATTCTTACCTCCCATGACCTCTCAGCAGTGACAGGGTTTGCTCGCCCTCCTCTAGGCCTCCAAGATCTGGCCCTGCCCTCTGGCTTTTTCACTTTGTTGCCCTGTGCAGGTTCCTTCCATCCATCCCTCTCTAAGCTCCAGGCTTTGTGTTCAGATGCCAACTGGACATTTCCACTTGGATATCTTGCTGGAACCTCATATCCAATAGGTTCCAAACTTAGCAAATTACACAAAGCTCAAAACCTGTTCGCACTGACCCTTCTATCTCCTCATCTTCCAAATCTTCAAAGAAACCAGATCTGGTCCAAATTCTGCATATCAGCTGTTCTCAAATCCATCTGTGTTGTCTCCAGTATGTCCTTCTTTTATCTAAATTACTGCATTAGTAACTCTCTCCCCGCTCCTGGTATTCTCCCCAGTTTATTCTTCTGACTGCATTCAGGGTGATGCTTCACCTTCACGTCACTTCTCCTCTTAAACTCTTGCCCATTTCTGTGATATCCTGTACCCAGACTGATGGGGGCCTCTTCAGAGCAGGTGTTCTCACCTGTGCATAAACAAGGTATGAAAGCACCAGTGTTCATGGGGAGATGGAGAAGGGAGTTATTTCCCTCTCGGCACAGCATGACTTAATGAATATCCCACCAGCACATCAATCACTCCTGCCCTCCAGAGTTTTCCTAATCATGGCTCATGTTCCTCCCATCTCTTCCATTCTTCCCCACTCACACCTGTTGACCTGTTCACATGTTCCAGCCCCTGCCTCTCACATCTGTTGAACTTCTATTTACCCACCACCTTTCTTATTCAGAGTAACTCAACGCTTTGCTAAATGTTATAACCCCTAAATTTCGTACCTGTCTTATCTTAGTTTGGGTTCCCCTTGAAGCAGGTTCTGAACAAGGATGCTATCTGTTCTGACTCCACTGTGTGAGAGTTGTGTGACCCTTCTGTGCCTCAGTTTTCTCATCTTTAAAACTACATTTTGTAAGATAGTAGTGAAAATTAAATTTTGTGCATGGGAAGTGCTTAAAACTCTGCCTGACCTATAGTAGAAGTCAATCAAGCTTGCTGTGATGGCAGTAATAACAACTATTATTAAAAATGTTACTTCTCACAGGTTTCCGTCCTCAGCCTGTCTGGACCAGGTTAGAGCCCCCTTATTACTGTGCACCAGCAGCACCCTGTGTCTCCTTTAAATGGTAATTGCTAGTTCAATGAGGGGTGGAGGATGACATCATCCTGCTCACCATTCAGTGCCTAGCCCAGTGCCGGGAACATGGTACCCAATATGTACTATGTACTCAATAAATACTTCTTGAACAGAATTAGTCAAATAACTTGTAGAAAGAACATTTCAATTATGCCATGTTTCTTACCCATTTAAAAAATAAAACAGCAAATAAAGTATAACTGTGTTCCAGGGGTTTGTCTTTTAAGTTCCCACATTACTGAGGAAGCCTAGGCAAGCTCTCTCCCTGGTTAAGGGCCGTTGTCTGGCCCCCAGATCTTTATGATGTGATAATAGTGTGTAATAAAGATAGAGTACAGTTTTAGGGCACTCAGGTTTCCCTCATCATTATGTGTTTTTCCTATTAGCTGATAGAAAATGTCATCATTTGCTTGGGCTTGCAGGTTCTTTCCTAGTTATGGGGAATTTTTCAAGCTGACTGTAATGAGAAGATCTCAAAAAACCACAGAGAGGTCTGGTATGTTCTCTTCAAGTTAAACATAATGTCCCTTCTTATTTTCACTTTTGATCGTCTGTGTTTGTGAGATGGCTTCTCTAACTGTATTTAAAGAATCTAGTATCAAAAATAGGGTATATTTTATTTTTATGCTTGCATCCTTGACATTCTTTAAACTCTAATGTCAACAGAACGTCTAATTCAGAACGTCTTCAGAACGTCTAATTTCCCTTTCCTTTTCCCTTCTTCCCTCCCTCTCTCCCTCCCTCCCTCCCTCCCTCCTTTCCTTCTTTCCCTTCTTCCTTCCTCTATTTCAGTATATTCAATACACACACACACACACACACACACACACACACACACTAGTATACACATAATCTTCCTTCCTATATAATAAAAGCAGCGTAATATGCAAATCAACTGAATGGCTGAACAGTAGAATGACCATCCAGGACATGCTATGACACCCACTGGTGTCAGGCCAGCCAAGGTGGGTGTGATACAATTGGTTGGGGGCCCAGCCATTGCCCCATGATCTCCCCACAGAGGGAGGCCCAGGCCACGGACTGGCAGGCCGCAGCGGGTGGATGGAGCCTCCCTCTGCGAGGGAAGCCCAGGTCCCAGGTGCCGGCAGCCAGAGGGAAGGAAGGCCTACTCTTGCACTTATTTTGTGCATTGGGCCTCTAGTATATATATAATATATATAATCGATAATATTAAAAGCCTAAGCAACCATCACAACTGAACGGACATCCAAACAGGCTGCGTGGGGCAACCAGGTCGGCAGGGGGGTTAGTGAGGGGCTACCAAATGACTGAGCAGCAGACTGCATGGGGCAACCAGGCCAGCAGGGGGGTCAGTTGGGGACGACCAGGCCGGTGGGGGGGGGGGGGCAGTGAGGGGTGACCAAGCTGGCAGAGGGAGGTAATGAGGGGCAACCAGGCTGGCTGGGGGGGCAGTTGGGGGTGACCAGGCTGGCAGGGGGGCAGTAAGGGGTGACCAGTCCAGCGGGGGGCAATTGGGGGTGACCAGGCTGGCAGGGGGGGCAGTTAGGGGCAATCAGGCAGGCAGGCAGGTGAGCAGTTAGGAGCCAGTGGTCCCAGATTGCAAGAGGGATATCCAACTGCCGGTTTAAACATCCCCCGAGGGGTCTTGGATTGGAGAGGGTGCAGGCTGGGCTGAGGGGATCCCCCATGCACAAATTTTGTGCACCAGGCCTCTAGTTCTATATAGTAAAAGGCTAATATGCAAATCGACCGAACGGCACAACAACAAGTCGCTATGACATGCATTGACCACCAGGGGAAGATGCTCAATGCAGGAGCTGCCCCCTGGTGGTCAGTGCACTCGCACAGAGGGAGTGCTGCTCAGCCTCTCCCACCTCCACAGCAGCGCTAAGGATGTCTGACTGCCAGCTTAGGCCCGCTCCCCACCATCAGTAGGACATCCCCCGAGGGCTTCCGGACTGTGAGAGAGCACAGGCTGGGCTGAGGGACTTCCCTGCCCCGAGTGCACAGGGCCTCTAGTAATATATATAAATAACATATGTATAATTATTAATTATGGTAAAATACATACAGTGTAAAATGTACTATCATAACCATTTTTAAGTGTATGGTTCGGTGGTAGTAAATACATCCACATATTGAACAGCCAGCCATCACCACCATTCATCTTCAGAACTCTTTCGTCTTGCAAAACTGAAACTCCATACCCATTGAACACTAATTCCCCATTCCCTGTCTCCCCAGCCTCTGGCAACCACAATTCTGCTTTCTGTCTCCATGAATCTGACTACTCTAGGGACCTCATATCAGTGGCAGATTCATAGTATTTGTCTTTTTCTTTCTGTCTCATTTCACTTCACATCATGTTCTCTAGGTTCATCCATGTTGTAGCATGTGTCAAAATTTTCCTCCTTTTTATGGCTGAATAGCATGGCATTGTTTTGGGTTTTTTTTCCAGCATCTTTCCCTTTTAATAGTAACGTTCGACAGGTTACAATCTTACAAGTTCTTTAAAAAAGGGGCGGGGGGGGGGCGGGGAGGGATTCAAGCGTTTACCCTTCCAATGAGGCATTAAAAAAATAGTGAACTTTGAACTAGGTTTGCAACAGTGCACATGAGAGGGAAATGTTTCTGGGACATTTATTCGGAATTTCTTTTTATCCACCCAGTGCTCCAAATCCAATATTCACAGTGATAAGCATCAAAATGTTTCACCTTCCTTAGGTTGATCATGGCGTTGTATTCATAGATCACATTTGTTTATCCATCATCCATAGTGGGTATTCTGTTGCTTCCAGTTTTTAGCTATCCTATATTATAAAAGGATAATATGCAAATCGACTGGAGAGTAGAACGATCAGTCACTATGACACACAATGACCACCAGGGAGCAGATGCTCAATGCAAGAGCTGCCCCCTGGTGGTCAGTGTGCTCCCACAGGGGAAGCACTGCTCAGCCAGAAGCTGGGCAAGTGCAGTGGTGGTGGCAGGAGCTTCTCCTGCCTCCAAGGCAGCACTAAGGTGCAGCAAGCCTAGTGGTAAGTAGAGAGGGCACAGGCCGGACTGAGGGACCTCTCCTCCCCATCCTCCCCACCCTCCCCATCCCAAGTGCACAAATTTCTGTGCATTGGGCCTCTAGTTATGAATAACGCTCCTATGAACACAGATACACAAATGTCTCTTAGATCCCCAGTAGGGAGTGTGCAGGAGGCAGCCAATCAATGATTCTCTCTCATCATTGATGTTTCTATCTCTCTCTCCCTTTCCCTTCCTCTCTGAAGTCAATAAAAAATATATTTTAAAAAAATCAGGCAGATTTTTGTGGCTATAGATATTCTGTATTTTGAAATTTATTAATAGCATCTTCTTTTAAAATATATTTTTATTGATTTGCCCACTACTGGGGATCAAGCTCGTAATCTGGGCATGTGCCCTGGTTGGGAATCATACCATGACCTCCTGGTTCATAGGTCAACCACTGAGCCATGTCAGCGAGCAATAATAGCATCTTCTTGATGTATGAGTCCTATTATTATGATACTAGTATTTATTCTTTCTCATAAAAACAACATATGACAATCATAGAAAACTTGTAAGGAATAGCAAAAATACTACAGACAATCATACTACCTAACGGAAACCATTATTAACATCTTGCTGCATATCCTTCTGGTGTTTATAATGAGAGCTTTTATATATTTAATATCATTATTTTGTACTTTTTTCTTGTACTTAATAAAGTATAAGCATTCTCTTTTTTAAAAGGGCTTTGTAAATGTTTTAATTATTTGGTATGACCAAGAAATAGTTATAGAATATACATTAACTTCAACAACATTTTTCCAACTATAAAAGTTTCTCATAGAGAAGGTCAAATAATATTAGAAAGAATTAATGAAAAATCTAAATTATCTACTCCTTCTTAAGCTTTTTAAAAAATGTTTTTATTGATTTTTTTAGAGACAAAGGGGAAGGGGAGGGAAGGAGAGAGAGAGAGAGAGAGAGAGAGAGAGAGAGAGAGAGAGAGAGAGAGAGAAACATCAATTGGTGACCTCCTGCACACCCCTACCTGGCCATGTGCCCTGACCTGGAATCAAACCGGCAACCCCTAGGTTCATGGGATGACGCTCAATCAACTGGGCCACAATGGCAAAGGCAAACTTTTTAAATGTATTCTTCTTTGTTTTCCTTTTGAGATTAGGTTCTCTTACCCCCACCATTTGCTAGTACCACCCCTGCCCCCCCCCCCTTCTCTCCTTTCTACTTCCTATATCTGGCAACATTTCAACTAACATATTTCATGATTTGCAGTGTCATTAAGTATTCTCCAAAAACCATTATTTAAACATATGAACTTATTATAATTTATTTAGTCACATGCTCCCCTCCACTTTAGGATGTTTAAATTGTTCTCAACATTATGTTATTTGTAAGGATGTCCTTGTACAATTATCTTCCTGTGTACCCGTGATTGTTTCTTTCGGAGATATTTATAGATATGTTATGAGACAAAACAGTTTGTTGGCTTATAGAAAGGTATTGCAGATTTCCTGAAATGATTGTCTCACTTCACTAGCTTTATTCTTTTTTTTAAAAACCCTCACCCAAGAATATGTTTATTGATTTTGAGAGGAGATGGGGGAGAAGGAAAAACATGGATCCAGTTGCCTTCCATATGCACCCTGACAGGGCACTGAACCTACAGTCTAGCATTGTTCTTGTTGTTGTCCATCTTTGTGAATTTGATTGGTGGAAACTTGGTGTTTGGTAGTGAAATTCAACGCTTTTTCATGTTAATTGGCCTTTTATATTTTGGAGTGAAGAGTCTATTAGTATCATTTACCTTTTACAATTATCTATAATAATAAAAGCATAATATGCTAATTAGACCGGACATCCTTCCAGGTGACCTTCGGGACGAAGCTGGGGCTGCGAGGGAAGCCCAGGTCCCGGGTGCCAGAGGGAAGCTGGTGCTGGCAGCCAGGGAAAGGAAGGGCTACTCTTGCATGAAATTCGTGCATCGGGCCTCTAGTGATCATATAAAGTATATTATCATGTTGCAAGTATCTTATTTTTTATTTACCTTTCAGTTTTGTCTGCTGCTTTTGGACATACAGGGATTTACATTTTAATGTAGAGAAGATGGATTCAATTATCTTGCTTTTTGTTACTTTCCTCATTACTTTTATAAAGCTAAGACTTCTTTTCCTATCTCAAATTCATAAATATTTTTCTAATTTTCTCCTTTTTTCCCCTCTTACATTTAACTTCTGACTCCACCCACTATTAATTTTGGTGAAGATTATAAAGTAGGGGATACATTATTTTTCCAAGAATATTAATCTGGTTCTCATGTTGGTCCAAAATTCCAGTAATGTCGTGAACCAAAACAAATGCTTTTTCTTATTTCAGTGCCTTGATTTTCCCATTGTGGAAAGTGAGGAGGCTGTGATAGCCCTGTGGAGGGCAGGAGTCAGGAACAGGGACTGGAACCCCCTCAGAAACTTTCCCCCTCGGCCCAGAACTTCCCTGGTATTTCCTGGCAACTGGTTCATCATCCCTTAATTTAGTCAACCAGTGTGACACCAAGTTGAGTAAGATGATTACAGTGTCATTTAATACTCTGTACCTTGGAGAATTTGTGCTTTTTACCTTTGTTAACTGTTCTTAACCTACCTCAAGCTTCCCTTCTGAAAGGCTTCTGTCTTTCCTAATAATTTCTTCTTTTGCCCAGCTACCTCTTGTGTTTCAGAATTAAAAAAGGATGAGCTAGTCATCAAGAAATACCCAGAAATGGTTGCTGTCCCTGACCTGGCCCTGCCACTTGCCCAGAGCTGTGGCATAAATTTTTTTGAAGGTTGAAATAAAAAGAGGGAAAGCATTTTGAAAAATGTGAGACACTGAAGTGATAAAAGTAACGGCCTAAGTAAATATCTGCTCTCAATCTTGTTGTTTATTATCAGTATTAGTAAATTATTATTAACATATTAGTAACAGAAATGGCATTGAGAAGCAAAACAGCTACAGGCCAAACCTTTTGCGTTTCAAATACGTTCATGTTAACATCTTCTGCAGCACAGAGAATATGTCTTAAGGCATTTTTGTACAATTAGGTCACCTGTCAGTCAATCCATTACACTTATTAAAGTGTTTTAACATTCATCTTCCACTTTCTGATTTTGATTGAGGGAACGTGGTCTGTGGCATAACTCACATAACACACAAGGAGGATTCAGATACTATTTGATGGGGACCCTATTACAAGCTTTTGTTTCTCAGTGAAAATTGTGTGGCTCTGACATTTCCTGCTTGAGAATGTATCTGCTGTAATAAAATACCGTGACTATTTGTAATCTGTAGAACTTGCGTGGAGTCTGGCTAAACTGAAACCATTTTCTTTTTTGCTCGGGAACACACAGCCCTACATGTCAAATAAAGCATAAGTATTTGTACATAGCTGCAGCCAATGTTTTGTTCGATTACACTTATGGATGGCCTGATCTCTAAAATAACATTGAAAAATTGCCTTTACATAATCTTCGAATGGGTATGATTGTCAGAGAAACAATTCCTTTATTAATTAAACTTTCATTTCTCACTGTACTGCTTTGATCTTGGAACATTTTTTAAAATGCCCTGAAGGCTTATTTTCAAAGCTTCCAAATAAATTATTATTTCTCAAAAGCCATGATACAGTCATGGCTCTATGAGTCCCACCGACAGTATTTGTAAATCCCTGTTAAGTTTTTCTTCGTGCGCTCATCTGCTGCCTAATTTCCTCTGCTGTGGGTCACATGATTCCTCCCCTCCATAATACACACACTTAAAATGTTTACTTCCTGATTGAGCCATCGAGATTATGTAAAATGTAAATCCTCTAAATACCTAACAACAGGAATTTTAAGAGAAAAAAATGCTGTCTTCTTTTTCTGTTTCATTATTGACGCCTGAAAAATCCGAGTGCTTCCCTGTTTGTATTTGGAAACACGAGACTGTTAGGGATTTTTTTGTCCCTTCCCTTTCAGATCGAGTCGGAGTTGCTTTCATTATAAAAATAATGCACCAGGGAGAGAGGCCATGGAGTGGTGTGGTTGCAGGACTGAAACCATCAAGATGGTTCCGACCACACAGAGCTGGTGTTGCCCTGCTAGTCTTTCTGGTGGGCCTGAAGGGTGCAGCATCTCCCTCCCAGAAGGTAACGATCGGATGTTTCAGAATCAAATGGCCACTCGGCCTTCCTCTGCCGCCTGTAACCACAGTAATTCCTAGCAGGCTGGGTCACACTTGTTTTATCATGGACTTAAAAGCCCTCACATTTTCTCAAAGCAGTTTTGAAGTTGTCATAGTAACAGCATGATGTTTGGAGGGGCTTTTTAGTGTTCTTTAGCTAGAGTTAATTAATTTTATTAACTCTGGATGTTTTTCTTTTCACTCCTCTCTGACTTACAAGGGCCATCGTTGCTTAAATATGTATTTCATGTTCTTTTTTTCTTGGTGACTATAGATAAAGGACTTGGTGTGTGTGTGTGTGTGTGTGTGTGTGTGTGTGTGTGTGTGTGTGTGTGTGTGTGTTTCAGGAAAGGAACAAGAATGTTATCCGTTGATTTCACATAGTTTAAACTTGGATTTTTAGTTATTTCTCTATAAAATTGTACTACCATTGTAGGACCAGAATTTAGTTTTATTATGGGTTATGAGAGATGTTCCCCCAAATTTAATGATGACGTATCACCATGTGTTTCAGTGATCCTTTGCTTTGATTCTGATCTATTTGGAATAAGAACTGAGGATCAAGGGAAGGAGATCTGTCAGACTTACAGGAGAAAATTACTTCTTTAAAAATTCAACACTCATCCAACACCACAAGTGTGTTCCACCAAAAGCGGGGGCGGGGGGGGAGGATACCTCTGGCTTTATCAAAATTAAAACTTTCAATACTCTTTGCAACTAAAAAAATTACTAAAATAAATTATCCTCTAGGAAAGTTTGCAGGAATGTTTTATTGGGAGAAAGTAGGTCAGGATCTCCTCTTAACAAGTCTCTGTGGCAGGAATTCTTGCCAATATGGCCATTGGTTAGCGAGGAAGCCTCTCTTGGGCAGGGAGAGGGTCAGAAGAAAGAATGGTCTGTGCTCGGTCTGGATGCTGAGACTTTAAAAAGTGTCACATGTTTGATGCTTTTGTGTTCTTATAAAAGTGACCAGAGAGATGGGACACTTAAAACAGCTATCATGTGAGTTCCCTGGGTTTAATGCTCACGCCAGTTTCCTCTTGGCGCGACAGGAAGGTGCAGCGAGCAGTGGCGAAGGTGCTAATGCTGGGCCAGTGCTGTCAGGAGGGACCAGACGGCGCTTTCAAAACATTGCAGTAAACAAGGTAAAAGTGTCCAGGTTGGCTGGAAGGAGGTTTATTTTTATGAGCTGGACAGTACATGGATGAAGTGTTTCCAAAACAAACATCCAATCTATATGCTTGTTTGTTTACTTTTTGGATTTTAAAAAATTAAACAGATGAGATTTAGTAAGGGCTGCATTTTTAAGCAGACTTAGTGTTCCTGTTCTTTTTTAAATTGATTCTCTCAAAAATCTTGAGTTTTCACAGAGAAATGAAAATGCTCCTGATCTTAAATGCAGGTTTAGGGAACAAGATGGGACCCAGTACAGGGCAAATGCCAATCAAAATCACCAGTACAATATTCCTTCTAATTTTGTACCTTTTGCTCTTTTTAAAATATGTGTTGAGTGCGAGAAAGTGAGTGGTGCAGAATACTGCTGACTACGTGGTTCTCGTCTTAATACATTTTCCAACCTTGAACCTGAGAATGTCAGAGGCTCGCGTCTCTGGACACTCATCTGAGCAGTTATCTGCTGGTGGCCCGGTTCCTGAGGCAATGAGTGGGTGTCCCGGGCGTGTGTGGTAACAGCGGTGGTGCCACGTAGCGCCCAGAGGTCGCCTCGCTCTCTCCTTGGGATCCCTGGTCCTGTTCGCCTCTGGTGAACTGTGAACTTGGGGCGTCCTGGGAAGTGTGGGCATTTGGGAGTCCACGGCAAACCTGGACATAGCATAAGCCCGGCTTCTAAAGTGAAAGCAGGGCTTTGGGGAAGGACCGCCTCGCCTCATTCCCGACTTGCTTACTGTGCTGGAAAACAAAGTAAGTGTTGTTTGTTTCTTTCTTAGTCACTCTTCTGCGTGTTTTCTCTTGCTCACATTATTAGACAGCCAGTATCTGACAAATGCCAAGTGTAACCCTTCATTGGGAAGGAGGATATAAAGTCTGTTCAATAGTTAATTGCTTCTTTGATCTTTTCTGTCCTATATCTAGGCTGCTGGCTTGCTTGTTAGAGATAGCAAGAGACTGAAAGGTTTTATCAATGAGAAAACAAGTTGTTGTTTTTTAATGGTTCAAGAACTTTGCCATTAATTAAATGACAGGGACACAGACGAGGCTTTTTACGTGCCAGGAGCAATCTAGCAAAACAGCTCCAGTTCACTGCCCCTATTCTCACTGGGAAGCAGGAAGAGTTGTGTGTACAAGACAAATACAGCGTCCCTGTGTGGGGACTGCAGGAATTAGGTGGGAATGGCTTCTGGACAAGAGGCTATAATTTAAAAACCAGGTTGGTAGTTACAAAATAGTCACTAGGCTGTAAAGTGCAGCACGGAGTATAATCAATAATATTGTAATAACTATGTATGGTGTCAGACGGGTACTAGAATTATCAGGGGGGCACTTTATAAAGTACATGATTGTGTAACCACTATGCTGTACACCTGAAACTAATACAAAATAACACTGAATGTAAATATAATTAAAAAATAGCAACAACAAAAAAGAAAGAAAGCTGGTCAAGGGAATGGAAAGGAACTGAGAAATAGAAATTGTTTAATGATGTTTGGGGGAAAAAACCGATTTAGTATAAAAATGGGATAAAGTGTATAAAGAACCTAACCCTGTCAACAGAAACTGAACTTTCCCTTCATGTTAGAAAGTTTCATATCTTGTAGATTCATAGGAAATGGGTTTAATGCCTTTTAGAAAATTAGGAGTCTTCATCACCTAGACCCCTTTTTCTGCCAAAGGCCATTTGGATATTTGTAACATCATTCCAGGTCCGTACAGAATTATCAACTTAAAAATCAGCCCGCTATATTTGGTCAAACTTTTAATTAACTCGCCCTTAATGCCAGACCAAATGATTTCTCCGGCCTTATACGGCCTGTGGACCAGACATTCCCCACTCCCTACCTGTACAGAAGTTTCTGTGACTCCAGCCTAACTCTCACACTTGGCCCTGCCTTCCATTTGTGCTTGTTTCTTATGCTGATCCTGCGGTCACAGATGTTGCAATGCTTGATACATTTTTAATACAAAGTTGTATGGTTTTGGAAGTACAAAACAAATATAATTGCAATGTTTTATGATCTGTAATGAAATTATCCTTCCTTATAAAATGGACTATTTTTACTGTAGAATTTTCTTAAACAGTAACACTTTGAAAGTAGAAGGAGGCGGGACCGCAGAGCGGCAATGGCAGCAGAATAGGGGTTTAGTACCGAGTCTAAACCGAGCTCTGAATGCTGTGTGAATCTGGTAGGGCCTTGGTGCCAGGAGAATTAACATTTTGTCTGGAAGTGGTGATCATAGGACTCTGTGAATTAATTCAGCAAACATCTTTAAGTGCCTTTGTCATATATAGTGTTGGCTCAGAGCTATAGTTTTTCACAGTTAAATTTACAGAGATTTGGTTTATAAATTAAAGGTCGAGAGCAGTGTGAAACAAGGGTGAATGAGCCGAGCATTACCATCGAAGTGATTGGGTAAGGTTGGTGCCAAGTGAGCAGGGCTGTCCCCTTCTGAGCTGCCCTCCTAATTAAAGGGAAGGTGGCTGCCATCTGTCTTCTTTCATTCAATGCTGCAGGGGACCTGGTGTGGAGGGAAGCACCCCCTCCTCTCTATCCCCCCCCCCCCACTCTTTTTATATAGGCTGCTTTCTCCCTAGTCAGTGACCCAGAAGGTCATTGGTGATCTGTCTATCTCAGAATGAATAGTATCGTAAGCATGCAAGGCACTTACTTGCTAAGAAAGTTTATAACACCCACTAATCCGTTTAGAATGCCGCTTGAATTATGTCTGAGAGTATTGTAATCGCTGTTCTGGTGTCTTTGCCCCTTTGTTACTGAGGGCATTTCTGGCAGGAAAAGTGGGGAGTTCTACTTTATTGATTTTGCTTTTACATGAAAAAAATTTTGCACTCCACTGGGCATAATCAGAAGATGGCAGCACAAAGCTATCCAGTGGGGATATAGGAATATTATTCTTATCAAAGTCAAGGGCACGTGGAAACGGTGACAGATACGTGCCATCTCAAGGGAATAGTGGACGAGGATGTTAACAGATGTCTAACTTGGTCTGTGGCTGCTTCTTGGACTAATTATTGAAGTAATTAACACTGTTTATCTTCAGTTGAGCAATAATAAGCCTTTTGGGAGAATTAAGTTAGTTTGGGCTTATGGCTTAATTTGAAACGTGAAAGTACTCTTCACAAAAGGACTGCACTTTCTTGCCTCAGTTTCCATCTCTTTAAGTGGAAGAGATGTGTGCTGGTTTTAGATGTATTTAAGAAAATATATTATGTTTTCTGTTTTCGATAAAAACTTCTATTATAAATGGAACATTCTGAAATAATTGGTTATTTTTGTTTTTAGTTTTTATATATTCAAGCAGAGGTCAGTGTCATCTAAAAAGATTTGGCCCTTATGCACACTATCTGCCTCCCCCCCTCCCCCCCACAGGAAGTAGATATGGACTTCCCAGAATATGCTGGTTTTTAGAATTCTTTATGACATGGAAATGTGGTGCTTCTTAAACCCACACAGTAGGTTTGGAAAGCCCAAATGTGAGAGTCATGTCTGTAATTTTATTTCGAGTTCTTTCAATTTAGTCATCAACTTGTGATGAGCTTTGTTGGAAATGCAGATGCTCTGTTGTTGAGTCTGGGAAGAGCAGTGCAGGTTCTGGAGACGCTGACGTCGGCTTCTGTGATTGGATAACACCAGGAAGGTGGATCACTTCCTAACTGCTGAAGGGTACACAGTGACCTTGTTGAGTTAATTCAGCAATTAATTAACAGGCAGGTGTTTTTGGCTTTTTCATGCACTAATTTTAGATAGTCAACTAGGTACTTCCATAACAAAGCTTTTAAGGTGTGATTAAAACTAATTCGGTTTTACCCACCAGTATTTACTTCAGGGCGACTAAAGAAGTGAATTAAAAAAAAAAAAAAAACGAATTAAATGAAGCACATCTCAAAAGTGTGACTCCAGTGTTGCCACAGCCAGGTGGCTTAGTTGGTTGGAGCGTCGTCCCTGCACCAAAAGGTTTCGGGTTTGATTCTAGGGCAGGGCACATACCTAGGTTGCAGGTTCATTCCCCACTTGGGGCACATGTGGGAGGCAACCAATTGATGTCTGTCTGTCTGTCTCTCTGTCTCTCTGTCTCTCTCCCCCCCTCGCCCCTCCCCCCCTCTAATCAATAAAAACATATCCTTGTTTGAGGATGTTTTTTTTTTAAAGTGGGGCTCTGACGTGATATGATCAGTTTTAACTCACACAGCAGAAGACACATAGACATGCAAGCGAAGGTGGCCTCCTTGAAGTGCTATGTTAGCTGGGAAGGTCTGAATTTTCCACTGCAGTGACGCCGTTGTTTGCCAAGGACACTTTAGAACTTCCAATTTGCTGTCGCCTTCAGAGCCTCCCATCCTGTTTGTAGTGTCCGCAGTAGCAGAAATTCTGTAATCTGTGAGGGTGGGGAGGAGTCAGTAGTTAGGTCTGATGAATAGGATTATGATCAAATAACTGATTTGAGTCATTGATTCCTATAAACATTTACTGAGCCACGCATTGCATTCTAGTAGTAAGTACTGCAGATTCAAAAAGGAGCTCATCATGGACCTGGCCTTTCAGGAAGACACAGTGGAGTGGGGTGGGATCAACGACATAAAAGAGGTGACAGTACAGGCTGACAAGTGCAATAACAGAGGTACACTGGGTGCTCGTAGAGCCCAGAGGCGAGTTAAAATAAAATGTGACGGAAAACAAGCATTGTTACACACATGATTCGTAAAGTGGCTTATGTAATAGAATTTGGGAAATGAAAGCCCTGAAAAATCACTTCTATTTTAAGAATGAGGAGATTGGAATTTATTTCCGAAATTCTTTAATTCTCAGCCAGTTTAAAGCCTTGTGAGAAAAAACATTAATTCTAATGGACATCTTTTTTTTTTGTTGTTCCCTTTAATTAAAGGGATAATTATATATAACTTTTTATTAAAAAATCAACTCTGTATTCTGTCAATAGCTGATAGGAATTCACAATTAGTGACATGGCTGGAAAAAATAGATCGGAACAGTAGTTTGTGGAAGGAAAAAAAAGCTGCTCTAAAATTATTTACAGACGTAAAAAGCCGTGTTGCAGAACTTTCTCAAATTATGAAGATTTCCAACAATGTAGTAAAATAAAAGATACTTCAAAAATTATAGCTCTTGGGTTCCAAACTCATATGCCGCCTATATCTGCAACCCACGGGTTTTGGCACACATGTGACTAAGTGTGTCTGCATGCACAGTGAGGGTGTGACTGGGTTTCTAGCACCTACTGAGAAGTTGAGGAAGGGAAGGAGACGAAAGCCGAACCCCAAGATTGCTGGGTAGTTTTCTGAATGTTCAGTCCAGTCCAGGACTCACTAAGTTTCTGGGGGACTGTCATGCAGGGAGACCCAAACCAGTCTCAAGTAATCCTCTCTACAAACAAACACTATTATGCGGATACATTTTTAGTTGTGGGCTTTTAAAACATATAAATAAATCTTTAGAAGATATTCTTTTGCTTTTGCAGCTCCTATTGTATGTAAAAAGTCCTGTTTCCCCCCCCCAAACATCTTTTTTATTTTTTATTTTTTTTTAAACCAAAAGAAGTTGTGGCTATATAAAAGGTGAGGTCTAAGAAAGGTTTGGGACTTTATTAGAAAACAGTTTTCTCCAAAGGATATTTTTGAAGAGTGATTCTTATTTCTGTGTTAAAATGGAGTACTTTGCGTGTACTAACTACACCAAAGTGTCTGTTTATTGCTGAGAATAGCTGTGTAGCTCATAGGAGACAGCGCACGTGAAGCTGGCCTGCATCTGTACCTGCTGCTTTATTTCACGGGGACAGGATTTCTGTCCCATAGGCATAGAGGACCTCCCTTGTGTATGAGTTCATTGAGCAGTGATCCCTGACATGGCGCTCGATGCCAGGCACTGTTCTCAGAGACGCTCAGAAGCCACGCTGAGTGGCTGCAGAGCCTGGGCACTGCCTCCTCAGTAGCACCCTGTCGTTGTGTACAGTCAGCACCGTTTCCTGGTGCTTTCCCCAAGCACAGCGGTCAAAGCCTGGCCAGGAGGCTGCCCTCGGGGAGCATGGAGCTAAGGATCTGTGCCCAGATGAAAACAGGATAAATGTAGAGAGAGGAAATGTATTAATGCAGGGAGAGAAATACATGAAACACACTACATGTTTGTAGAAGAGGAAGGTTTCCCGTGGCTGGGGCGATTAAGAGAGTTTTGTAGATTAAGGAGCATCTGAGCCGGACATTGCAAGAAAGGTTGTGCTGAACATGTGGACGTGGAGGGAGAGTGTCCCAGTACAAAGGAAGTGAGCAGAGGCAGAGCTGAGGCAGGGATGGGAAATACCGGTGTACAAAGTGGGCAGTAACCAATTTGTTGTTGCTGGGCAACAGTGTGTGTCAACGTGAATACTGAGAAGATAAGGTAGCAGAGGTCTGTTGAGGCCAGATCCGGGAGGGCCTTGAATGTCATGTGACTAAACATTGGAACTCAACCCGAGTCCCTGGAAGCAGTTGAGGAATTTGGTCAGGAGGGGACAGTGGGTCTTCCCTGTAGACGCTGGGTGACTTGGGCAGTGAGAAAGCCAGAGCCGGAAGCGCGTTGGGGCGTCACAATCGTCCAGGCAGGAGGTTTGAAGAGGGCCTGAATGAGGGATGACAGAAAACTAGACAGATTCAAGAGGTGGGATTTAGGGACTGCTGGATAATGGGGGCTGGCTTGGTGGGGGGGGGGGGGTGTAGGGAGGGGAGGGGAGATGGAAGCAAAAATAATTAATGGATTTTTGAACCCAATACCATTTACTACTTATATGCCATTTACCGGCATTTCACATACATTATCTCACTCAGTCTTATTCTCATCCCGTAAGGTTGGTATGTCTGTCCTCATTTCAGAGATGAGAAAACTAAGGCTCAGAGAAAGATTTGTCTAAAGTTGTAGTGCTAACAGGCTGACGAACGGGTCTTGCAGGCATCTGGTTTCCCCGCCTGTGCTCTTCCTGCTGTAGTAGGTTTGGAAGAGAGAGATCTCTGTCCATTCTGTACATACTCCGTTTAGGTGCCAGAAGCTGTCCACCTGGACTGGAGATGTGGAACCCAAATCTCAAGGGCAAACAGGAGGATCGGAGATAGGGGTTTAAGAATCAACTGCTTGTTTATTTATTCAGCAGATCCTTGCCGAGTGTCCGTAAGGCCCACATGGCTGTGGCAGTACAGTGTGAAGGAGAGGGCCGCAGCCTGGCATCACAGACCTACCCCTGAGGAGGGGGCTCTGTGCTGTTGGTGAGTGTAACGCAGGGGGAGGTGCCGGTTTGCTGTAGAAACACCTGCCCAGGGCACCTAACCAAGTCTGGGGACAGGGAACATCTCCGAAGGAAGTTGTAGGACCTCACATGGCACTCAAATGATGCGTGCCAAGATGAAAGGTGAGACAGGGAATGTAATAAGATGCAGAGGCAGGAGAGCAGCTGCGTAGATCTGGAGCACTGGAAATCTGTGGCTGGGATAGAGGGACAGTCGCAGGGAGATGAGGCTAAGCAGCGATTTTCAGCCGGTGTGCCGCAAGCATTTTTAGAACATGCAACACCTGACTATTTAGGCAGGGGCACTGACCTCTTTGCCCTTAGATTGCCAAATTAAAAATGACAACAGCCAACACAATAGCCATCCAATGTGAATGAATCAAGATCATACCTATTTTTTTGTCAGATTGCCAAAAAATATAACACATTATTTGGTGTGCCACAGAATTTTGGTAATTAGTTTGTGTGCCATGAGATGGAAAAAGTCAAAGATGACTGGGTTGGCGAGGTAGGCAGCAGCTTTTCGGGGAAGGCCTCAGGAGCCGTGTTGGGGCATCTGGCCATTTCCTTCAGGACATGGGGAGGCATTAGTGAATTTTAACTGTCCAGCCGCATGATTAGACTTGCTTTTGGAAAGGACGTAGACGTGTTGGCATTTGGGGATTTGTTGGATGTGGAAGAAGAGGGGGAGAGAGGAATAAAAGGTAACGTGTAAGTTTCTGACTGGATTGTTGCTGGTCCTTCACTAGGGGACACAGTGGAAGTTGGAGTTTGGGGTTTATTGGGGTTATTGATTTGGGCTTGCCCTGATCCTAAGTACTTGGTAAAGGGAGCTGCGGGATAGGGTTGCAGTCAGAGAGAGGAGGTGCCAAATTCATGGCTGCGGAAGTGCTGTGGTCACACGGCCAAGAAAGGACCAGGCACTGGGAGTGGCGAGTGAGGAGGAGGGGACAGGCTGGCCGTGGGGCTTTCCAGCCCAGTGACTCTGGTGGCCATCTCATTTGCCAAAAGTCATGTAACAACGTGATCAAGTAGTGTTGTGTATCAGTTCCTTGTCCAACAGTTTGGGGTGTGTTCTGGGGAAGAAGGTAGCGAACCTCTTTGTGTATGTCCCTTTGTTCTCCGAGGGAATAAAAAGCAAAGCTGCCATTTCCTGGGCCTCACATGTGCCAGGCACTTTGTTTTAAGTGCTTTACAAACATAATCTCATGGGGCCTTCTCAACGTTATCATCCCATTTCACATGTAAGGAAAGCAGTGATTAGAGAGGTAATGTTGCCAAGGTAAGTGGCAGAGCAGGGCTTAAACCTCACCTTAATGATGCCCGAAGGTGCTCTCAGTCACTCTACTGTGCCCGTGCGGTGCCTCCCTGGGCCCTCCACTCTTCCCAGCCAGACTACAAGCTCCTGGAGGACAGGAACTTTTTTCCACTTCATCAACATATTTCAGCACCTACTAAGTGCAGGACCTGACATGTAGTAAGTGCTTAATGAATATGTGTTGAGTGACCGACGGGCTCACTGTGCTCTCTGTGATCACTATCAGGTAGCGGGGGGCCAGCGAGAGAGGGTGTCAACCTGCGAGGGTACTTGGACTCAGGTGGCTTAGTCCTCAGGCGCCTGCCTTTCTCTTCTGTGCTCCAGGATGAGCATATCAGCCTGGCTTCAGGCAGGTTGCTATGTGGCTCTGTCAGTACATTTCCTTCCCCAGAGACAACCAGGTGTGTGCATCTCTATGATTAGCACCCAAGACTGGTCTGTTATAGCTTGAACTCCACACTGGTCTAGGACAGCATCTAAACAATACTGTTTAAGGACACATCCAATGATGTATTGTAAAAACATTCCTTGTGGTCAGTGGGCATTATAGCAACTGGCCGTCCAGTCAATCAGTCGCTTAGGCTTTTATATATATAGGTTTTGCCTCATTTTTGTCAAAGTTTAATTAATTTCATTTGATTCTCATAATTGGAAACTAGATATTTTATTCAGCACCCTTATATAAGCTTATTTTTCCTGTTGCAAATAGTAACTTATGATGACTTGGACCAAAAAATAGAAATCAGAGCTTTTCGGTGTTCAGTGCCTAACCTTATAGTCTTGCCTTTAATTGTGAAGATATGAGATGATCTCTGAAGACCTAAAGTAAATAGCATGCACTTCCTTTTTTTTCTTTGTAAAAAAAATGGTATGGTCTAGAAGAGTCAACTCTGGGCTCCTAGTGTTTGATAAAATACACAGGTCTGTGTACATACTTATTCTGTGAGCCAAAGCCTATGCCTTTTCTAATAATTTTCACCTAAGAAAATCTTGAATAGCTAGAAGCTCCATTATTGTTGGTGTGTAATAAGCCTTAGAATTTATATCCAAATCCAGGCCATGCAGGAGCGCAGAGCCACTCAGTAAAACTCACTAGCAAGTCTGCTTTGTGGTAGACTGAGCGTCCTCTTCATTTTGGAAAGCCTCAGAGCAGGGCAGTTTATGTTTGGGAACAACCAGTCAAAATAGCAAGACAGAGGCAAGAATGTCATTTTTCAAAATTTAAATGGGGAAGAGTGGTGCATAGGTCAAAACAGAGCACAGGTGGAGGTGGCAGGAGGTGGGGCATCTGTGATAGTGTCAAAGATAAAACAGCACAGGAGCTACAAAATTAATAAATACCTTTGAAAAATTTACTTCTAACCATTCTCAAAATCAGAATTTTTGCTCTTGCCGATGACACTGGAATGTGTCATGGGCACTCCTTTTTTCTGACTATTCTGAACTGTTTGTTCATTTTTCTAGTAAGAAGGAAGAAAAAGTTCTCCTTGAAGAGTTCATTGGAAATTAAGAGTATTTATTTTTAGGATGTGGTGAAGACTGACCTGAAAGCGCAGTGGTTAATGTGATCAGCCATGGAGCGGCCAGGCGGCAGCCCCAGGCAGTAGTCCTGGCCAGCACGTCTTCGCCTGATGGAGAAACGGTGTTGCGTTCATTGTAATTCTTTCATTCCCTTCCCTGCCAAACCCCATGGCTTCTGTTGTAACATGTGGCAACTTCTCCCCTGGAGACTAACTCAGTCCAAGTTAGTTACCATAATATTTAGGACCAGCTACAAAGGCATTTCTTTACCTAAGCCCATGCCAGATCTGAACCCAACTAGCTTCTGCTTCCTGGCCACTCCATTAGAACCAGCTCTTATTTGAAAAGGACAAGAAGTGCACAGGCCTCTTTGTTTTATGCCTGTTCAAACAGATACATACATAAGGCACCTCATGCCTACAGTTGGCTTTGAGCTCTTCACTTGCTTCCAGAATAGTCTGTGATAGTATGTTCCTTTTAAGAGTGGCATCTTAGATGTTCTAGAAAGAGGAGGGGAGGTTCTGAGTCTACCTACAACAGACTGTCTGCTGTCAGTGCTGATGGAGAAAGAGTGACTCTAAGACCACAGGCCTTCCCGCTGCGGCTCTGAGCTTCTGGGCAAGCCTGGGCTCCGGGGGTTCAAGGCCCAGTGGGGCCGGGAGACGTTCTCGTCCCTGGCGGCCTTGGATCTTCTAGCTGCTAAACACATCACATAAAACAAGTAACGTCAATCCTTAAGAAAGAAAGCCTAGCAAAATAGGAAAAAGGTTCCTAATAAATTTGTTCTGACCTGTAAATCTGGCCACTTTCCGCTTGGCATTTGATCCATGCACCACATACCTGTTTCATTCATCCTTGTTATATAATTACTTGTTAAAGTAATTATATCCCATAACCAGCTTTGTTAGTATACATTAATTTGTTCATATTTTTTAGCAAGATTTACTTCCCTTCACTGCTTAGTTTATTGGTTTGAAGTCTGACTTTCAACACAATTCATTTTTATGGGTTGTATTTCTGTCTTTTCTGTTAATTTGTTGATTATTTGATACATACGAAAGGGTATATCTAACATATAAGTAAGCACTAAAGCACAATCAAAACAAAACGTGCTCTAGTGAGCCACCATCCAATTGAAGAGTTAGACTATTACCATACTTTTGGATTTCTCTGTAGGACTTCGTTCCTGTCGTTCTCCAACTCCTCACAATTCTGAAATTGTGTTTATAATTCTCTTGACTTTTCAAACAAATATATTTTATCACATAAATGTGCATTGCTAAAGATGTTTTATTTATTTTATTTTTAATACTCACTGGAGGATATTTTTTCCCATTGATTTCTAGAGAGAGTGGAAGGGAGGGAAGAGGGGGAGAAAAAGATAGAGACACATCAATGGGTTGCCTCCCGCACGTGCCCCTCCCAGGGTTGGGGGACCTGCAACCGAGGTCAGTGCCCTTGACTGGGATTCGAACCTGAGACTCTCTGGTCTTCAGGCTGACGCTCCACCACTGAGCCAAACTGGCCAGGGTGCTAAAGGTATTTTTAGACACATAAAATCTGTGTCACACTTCATGTGGCTTTCTGCAGCTTAAGGTTTTCCTTCATGTTATTTTTGTAAAATGCATCCACGTGGTTGGGGGTATAACTGCACTTCGTTTGCATATGTTGCTATAATACTCCAGTCGTGTGTGACTACATCACAGTTACCCATTGTCTTGCTTATGGGGGAGGGAGGAAGCAGTTCTGCCTTAGACATGGCAGCACTGAGATGTCTGTTAGGGCTCAGTGCGGGCGTCGAGCAGACAGATGGCCATGCAAGCTGGCCGTTCGCAGGGGAGAGAGGGCTGGGATGGAGATGGCAGCATGTGGACCGCATCTAAAGCATCGTTTCTTCAGCCGCTTCTAGCATGCTGTTTAACCCAGCCACTGAGATACTTATTTTAAAAATGTTTGTTATTTCTTAAAGTTCTATCTTTGTTTTTGTTTTTCTGACTTGCCCGGTCACTTGCTGAAGTGTGACTTGTAAAAGAATAAGTGACAAGAATATGAGCTTCCCAGAAAATAAGGGAAAGTGGTTGGCAAACCCTCAAGGGCTGTAAAAAGGTTAAGTGTTACTATGTTAGTAACTCTGGGGTTTTCATGAGGTCCAGATAAAACTGTATAGGTAAGTTAAAAATGAAAACGTGCCCTCAGTTATTATATTTGGTTTCAATACCTGGTTAACGTTTAGCTAATAGCTAATGTTCACCGGGTGCTTACTGTTCATGAATTAACGCACCTGATCTTCACAGCAGCCTGTGACTGGTAGATACTACTTACTCATATTTTACCGACAAAACTAAAATGCGTAAGTGGTAGACCCAGGACTTGGATCCATTGAGTTGGCTCCTAAAAGCTGTGCTCTTAGCTGCTCTGTGGATCTTCCCCCTTTTAAATGGCAGGTCTCACCCACTGTCATCCACTTCAAGATTTAAAAAATGTTAGGGCCACCTTGAACCCAACCACAAAACAGCACTCCAGGCATTGGGCCCTGGCAGAGGGCCTTGTCTCTACTGACATAGTTTCACCACTGAACCCGTCCTCAGGCCTCACAGGGCACTGACCTCCCACCAAGTGCCCACTCTGTACTCATTGAAAATGTCGTCTACTTGATGTAAGTTATTTGCCTGAAGCCACCCAATGAGTCAGTAGCGGGCCAGGGACTGGAATCTGGGTCTCTTGCCTTTCAAACACCACATTTGTTTGGTGTTAATAAAACCATATTTCTCCAGGGGATCTGGCAGAAATTTGAAAGTGCTCAATTTTACTGCAGTAAATACTAAGAATCCCTTTTAAAGCAAAGAAGCCAAGCCCCAGCCTTGGAACACAGTTTGTCCTGAGGGCCTTTGACAAGCTCACTTTGGCACCAGGATCAGATCCTAGATCGGTCGGCCTTGCTTGGTTTCATCTCTGGCTGGGGCTGCTGGGAGCCACAGCTAGACCTGGAAATACTCTAGCGGATGACACTGGAATGTGTCAGTCCTTCCCACAGTCAGAAGGTCCCAGCTGATTGTCCTCACATTCCTGGGACACTGGTGACACAGGTCAGGACGCAGGTGAACGAGCCAGGCTGTCAGAATTGACTCCTCTCTGCCTGCATGCTGTGTAACGTGACGTGCGGTTAGCTTCCGGTGTTTGTGAATGTGCCTTATTTCCTAAGCCACGCCAGTCGAGGAGAAGATGCAGGAGTGCAGGAGAAGGGAGAAGAAAATAGAGTTTGGACTGCTTGCATGCAGGGAGTGGTTTATTACTTTGTCGTCTGAATAATTCTGGGCATATTGTGGACCCTTGGCTAACAATGTGATTAAGACACTTAACTGATCAAAATGTTTTAGAAAGCCGAATTTCTGAGATTGATCTGATTGTGCTCAGGCCGGAACTGGGTTTGAATGTATTTTACAGAAGGCAGGTTATCACAGGAGACCCATATTAAGGCGCACAAGGGCACGCTTTGATCCTTTTAACCCTCTCAGTTCCCAGGGCAGCCACGGACGACAGACATTCGTGTCCATCTCTGCCCTGGCAGGCAGGCTTTAGGCAAAAGCCAGTCGTGGCAAACACGGACCAGACTGGGGCTGCGCTCAGCTCAGCAGGTTAAGCTTCATGTCAGTAACTGTTCCTAGACAAGATGCTTCGAAACCACAAGGGTCGCTCTGGACTTTTCTTTCCCTTAGAACAGTGGTCGGCAAACTCATTAGTCAACAGAACCAAATATCAACAGCACAACGATTGAAATTTCTTTTGAGAGCCAAATTTTTTAAACTTAAACTTCTTCTAACGCCACTTCTTCAAAATAGACTCGCCCAGGCCATGGTATTTTGTGGAAGAGCCACACTCAAGGGGCCAAAGAGCCGCATGTGGCTCGCAAGCCTCAGTTTGCCGACCACGGCCTTAGAAGAAGTCTGTGTTCCCACTTTCTCTGCGTTGCACGTGATAGCTGCAGCCCGTGTCAGCTGCAGAGATGGAGGCCCACGCCCAGGGCCAGGCCAGGCGGCCACCAGCCTGTGAGCCTTGGTCTGCGGTGCAGCTCTGTCAGCCATGGGTTGTGTGAGCAAGGCAAGTCCTCCTCTGCCCTGTGTGGGTGGCGATGCCCATCGTAGGATACGTTGCGTGAGGAAGAGCACCTTGATGCTCTCCCTACAGCTAGGCGATCGGGGGACCCTCTTGGTGACACACCTGCCTTCCTGGTCCTCTTCCGCCCCAGTGCCCTGCTTCGTAGATAAATGACTTTGTCATCAGAAAGCTGCATGCTGACACGGGTGGTAACAATGAGAAGACTTGGCCTGAGAACTAGTTCTTTTCCACATGTATATCCACGGTTAAAATCGAGGGTTTGTGTCTCTAGGATACGAACAAATAGAGATACCAGACCTTTATCACAGTTCTTAAACGGGGAGAGACGTTGCCCTGCACTTACACACAGATAACATGGAAGGTCAGTAACAGGAGTGCCTGCTTGTGTGGCTGGAGTATGGATAAAACATGAAAGATCAAGGAGCAGTTATCCTCATTGCTCTGCCTCCGTGTCATAAATAATCATTTTAATTTAATGTTGAAAGATTGCTGGGGGTTATCTTGAGATTTATGAGATAATGGTTACAAAGAATTTTCAGTTCTATGAATGAGTGTTCTGATGAAACTCTGAAAGTCTTTCCATTTACTAAAACTAGTGCAGGTGCTGCCGCAACACTTTTTCCTTCCCTTCCTTCTCTTACTACTTGTCTCTTCCCTCCACTCCCCTCTCCTGCCCTCCATCCCTCCATCCACAGTGTTTATACAGGGATAACTCAGACGTCAGTCCTTCCTCCGTGGAGACTAGTGGGAGAAAAGGGCAGCTTGCAAAGGCCATTGTAGGCTAGGTTGTACTATGAGGGAAACGAACATGTACAGTGAAGAATCTGAATTAAACCTGGTGTTAACTCTGAGTGTACATATTCAGAGACTAAGGGTAACGACAAAGGGTAGATTTATGAGCATACAGACTTTGGTTTTTATAAAGCTGCCTAGTACAGAATCACTCCTGGAGATTAGTGTCATGAGCTTGTTTTCACATAGGTCAAGGATAGGTAGGTGGGAGGGATTTTCCTAACAAGCTGAAATGCCGATCTGTAAAAGCTAATTTCTCACATGTGTGATTTAGGGTTGATGGTGACTGTTGGCTGAGTTGTGATAAACCAGAGGAGAAAACATTTTATGTTATTTTTTTATAAATAAGGTTCAAACTAGGATATACATATTCTCTTAGAAAAAGTTTGTGTTCCTATTTTCAGAAGAAGAACTAGAAAAAGGAGAGCTCATTTCTGTGTTTACAGTAGCTATCTGTTCCTAAAGAAAATGTATTGAAAAGTCCCATCACTGTCCTCACACCGAAAACAGGAATCAGGCCTGCTATGTGTGCAACACTCAGTGGACAGGAGAGCGTGGGTGTAAGGAAGGCCACCGTCCCCGCTGAGGACGGCCCCCTGGCTGGCCAGTCTGCCTGCGCAGGCGTGGCTGCAACCACAGATGCCCTTGCACGGCTGGGAGCCGCTGGGCCCAGCACTTTCTCTATTTCCAGTCCCCTGGAAAGAGGGCTGTGGATCTCAGCTCTCCAGTCCTCACCACCAAATCAAGCAAACTCAATGCCTTCTGTTCAGGGAACATGGCTGGTGTCTCAGGTCTCAGGATCTGGCTCGAGTCCCCGGGGCACACATCGTGTTTCTCGTTTTTTGGCCCTTCTGACTAAAAGCAGCCAGGGCCTTTAAACAGAGGAGAAAATTCAAGCAGAAATCTGCCACAGCTGGAAATTATCTTTAAAATGACCTTTCCTTATTAGAACACTAGTTCATTGAAAGTTTGTTCACATTTGTGCTTGATCCAATGTTTAAATGATTTAAAAATAAAGAACTCATTTTAATGTTAACAGTTCATTCCGCTGTCATATTTGTGAAGTTCTAGGTCTTTTTGTGAACAAATTAAGTACGGTGCCTCCTTTGTGACATAATTAAATCTAGACCCCAGTGATATATTGGGCATCTACTAAATACCCAGATAGGCACAGTGTTCGCCTTGAAGTGAAGGCGTGTGTAGGGTTTTAATCACAACATGATTTATTTTTACTCTTTTAAATACCACCTTTTTAATAGTTGCTTCTGAATGAATGATTATTTACTGTGATTTATAAGTAGGAATTTGAACATTAAAAAATTCTAATCAAGATCCAAATGGGAAAAAATTCTCTTTTCTCATCCCTTACATTAGGATAAAAACAAATTGTCTTCTTTTGAAAACTTAACAGTTTGAAAAGTCCCATCATTCTCATCTTGAAAAGTTTAAGAAATCAGTTCAGAGGAAACTTAATTATAGTTCTTAAACTATTAAAAAACTCCTATAAAATGAAAACAAGGGTAGGGCTAGAATAAGTTTCACCTCTTGAGTATAACCACCTGTTTTGGGGGGGGGGGGAATGTAGTTACAAAGTAATTTTTGCTGTATCTTCTCCATTGTATAATCAGGGTTCTTTTGAAAGCACGAACAAGACACAGTGCTTGCTCCCTACCCAGGGAAGGTCATTTGAGAGCCAAGGCCAGATTCCACAACAGGTGCACGCGCGCGCACACACACACACACACACACACACACACACACACCCCTCAGAGATGACCCTCAGCCCCTGGTTTTCCAGCGTCGGCTGTCCCAACAGGCCATGAGGACTGTGGTTGAAGCTGTTAGTGCTCCTGACAGAGGACTGAACTCGGAGCAGACATGTGGCAACAGAAAGCTGTCCAGGGTCCATGCAGGGGGTGGTCCCAGGCTGTCAGATCCACTCCACAGACTGCTCAGTGTGTCTGTAGTGAGCACGGCGTGTACGGTGAATATAAGTGATCTGACACTCACATAGCTAAATATAATCTATAATTTTGAAGTGAGGTTGAAACACGAAAGATCATGCTTTTCCAACTGCTCTGTGACGTACACTCTTTTTTGATGATGGTGACTGAAGCCTGCCGGCATTTGAACATGTCCACCCATTTGTTCAGACACCTGCAGTTGGGTGCCAGTGCCGATATTTAATTGTTTGGAGGTAAATTATAAAATCTGCAGAGGCTGTTTTCACCCTAGAAAGTAAGATGGGGTCTCTTACAAACACTGGCTGCCTGCTCCTTGCCTATCCCAGGACTTAGGTGCCGGCCGCTTAGGAGAGGTCTGCTTGGCAATGCAGCCACCAGCTCCCAGCACTCCCTGGGGAACCTGTCTGTCAGGAGCTATAGTTCATCCTGGATTCTGAAGACAATGATTGGCTGAGCCAAAGGTCTGCTTTATCAGCCAGAAGATTTCCTTTATTTTTAAGTTTGATCACTCACCCCTGCTCCTGCGGACACTCTGCAGCCACAGAAGATACCAGAACGAGATTAAAACGGCCCGCAGCAGAGCCAGGGTCTCTTGGCTCGTGCCTTGCTATTTGTCCCTCCAGAGGTTCCTAGCAGTTGTGATGTCAAGGCTGCCATTCAAAGCTGAGAAAATGGAAACCGTGGCCTCTCTTCTCATCAGTGACCCGGACAAGCTGTTGTTTCTCAGGCATCCAAAACGCCCTGAGTCTGGCAGAGCTGTACATTCCATGCCTGGGTGACCTGGTTAAATGGAGGAAACCAAATGCCGTCCATCCGCTGAATGCTCTCTAGAGCTAGCGTCCCGAGCTCCTGAAGCCGGCCCCGCTGTTGAGGCCTAGAAGTGGGGCTGCAGCACGCCCCATCTGTGCACACACTCGGCTTCTGTTTAGAGTCTTAATAGAGAATGTCATTATCAGTGGCCCTCATTAATATGGAAAGCAGCCAGTCATTATGCTGTCCTTGGGGTCAATGCCACAAACTCCTCTTTGGAAACCAGTGCTGTCTTAAACATCTTCTGGAATCATAGTTCAAAACCACTGCACTGCCACCTCTTCCTTCCATCCCACCTCTGCTCACCTCATTCCCCATCAGACACTGGACCTCGAAAGGCTCCTGTGTGTACTTGCATGTTGATTTTGCACTTTGCATCATTGGGCATGGGTATTCTTCGCACATGTACGAAAAAACCTCGGCTCCAATGTGTAGATCACAGGCTCTGGATGGTCCTGAATGAAGAGCACCTTTCATTTTCAGAGGCAAGGAACTGTTTCAGAGTGTCACAGAACTGTTGTCTCTAGAACAGGTCAAGATCCCCACAGCAAACAACAATCTTGCAAGGCCAAAGCTCACTTAATGTTCTGATGGCTTACGCATTTCCCAGCTTAGACGCAGTCCTCTGAGGGCATGCGTTCTTGGGTTTCTTTCTGGCGTGGGTGACATTATTTCCTTAGATACCGGGAGATAGACATAATAGTAGGAAAAGTGCAACAACCACACTTTGTATTCCAGGGTCATGTTGGTTACTAGTAAGTCAATATGCATTTGAGGTTTTATGTTACAAATCCCATTAAATCTTTCTCAAAATAGCCCTTCTCCGAACTTTTGATTGAAGGATATGCAGACACCAAAACTGTTTAGTTTTATACACAAGTGTATTTACAGATTTTATATCGGGAAGAATCTTGACACAGTTGGACCTTTTTAAAGTAAATTATTATAAGACATGATTCTTCCAGAGTATAAACTCCTGTCTTTTGGAAAAGAAGTCAAAACCTTGAGGTAGCTGGGTTAAGATGGAATGGATGGAATGTGTCTTGTAAAGTTAGGTTTTACACTGAGAGTCGCCTAAACTGCAGTCGAGTTTCACCTGGACAACAGACCTGCCCAGGGACCAGCTCAGCACCATGTGGCTGAATGCCACATCGCTGCCACCATAGGTGCAACAGTGGGCATGGACGTGTGGAGCACATGAGCATGCATGCTTTGGACTAGGTGAGAACCTTGAAATAGGTGGAAAACCAGGACATTACTTTCCACTTGTGGACTGGAGGATTAGTCCTTTTTTGCTGACTGCTGTTTGCATTTCAGTAATCCTTTTATTCTTCCTTTTTCTGTCACGATCATTTCTAGAGGTCCTTATCTGAAGATAATGGTCTCGAAAACTGTGACTTTGAGAGAAACAACTTAAAACTGAGTCACATATTTAAAACACACAGTAACATTATTTTTAATCCTCACCCAGGGATATGTTTATTGATTTTAGATAGAAGGAAAAGAGGGAAAGAGAAAGAGAAACATTTTTTAAAGTATTTTATTGGGATTAACTTTTATTGGGAAAAGTTTTAAAAGTGAAATCTTAAATTTGTTTTACATTATATAACAGAAATTTGGGATATGGTGCAACAATATGTTATTTCTTAGAGCAAAGATTGAAAGTTGACTTCTGTGGTAGAATCATAACCTAAAGAGGGTGCCTACGCATTCAAATGTTCCCAAGGGCTGCTCTTAGTCTTTTGATATACAAACCATTCTCTCAAAGAGTCTACCTCTCATGTAATCATTTCTGTTGACTTTCCTTCCTCAGTTAGAACTGTTCAAACTCTCTTTGACCCTTATTTGCCCATGACCATGTATGACAAAAGCGCGGGCAGTTCTCTAGGGTCATCCTTGTCAACTTCATGTAAACGTGCAGTTTCACCTTACAAGTGAACTGCATTGTGTTTGCATTTTTATTCTGTGATGCTAACCAGCCAAGAAAGGGAGCAGGAATAGATGCTCGTGTTAATGTGATCTACACATTGAATAACTTTGTCAATATTTTACTATTCTGATGACCTATGCTTCCTTATGCAGCCTGGTAACCAAGGGAGTCAGCGAATGATTACTCAAGTTACTAAGGACCCTCCCATTCTCCCCTCGTATCATGTTGTAGGTAAAGTACTCTGTATGGCTTAGTGGGCTTTATAATCAACCACATAGATTTGTATGCCATCCCTGGCACTTAACTAGGTTATAAAACTTTGGGTGAGTTATTCACAGAACCTCAAATTCTTGATCTGTAGTGTAGAGTAATAAAACCCACTCATAGCGTGGTAAAGGGACTAGAGCCCACATATATAAAACTCCTGGATAATACAGAGTGCATGCAGCTCAAGAAATGATTCCTAGCCCAGCCAGCTTGGCTCAGTGGTTGAGCATCAACCCATGAACCAGGAGGTCACAGTTCAATTCCTGGTCAGGGCACATGCCTGGGTTGCGGGGTCGATCCCCCGTGTGGAGCGTGCAGGAGGCAGTCAACCAATGGTTCTCTCTCATCATTTATGTTTTTATCTCTCTCTCCCTTCCTCTCTGAAATCAATAAAAATATATTTAAAAAATGATTCCTATTAGAGTTGCTATTGTATTTCTGTGGTGCCTTTCATTTCATATGAGACGTTCCCATTTTAATTCAGCTGAAGAACTTAAATTTTAGCAAAGTCACTGAAGCTTTTTTAAGGTGTGCAGTGACCCAAGGAAACTAAATATCATAAGATTATGTTTGATGATTATGTACATCATGGATTAGATCACATAATTTGATAGCTGTTTTCTTCATGCTATAGATGAGAACACTGAGACCCAAGAAAATTACATAACTTTCTCTGGATCATGTGGTTTGTGTCTGGCAGAGCCAAGTCCCTGTGTTTTTCCACCACACAGTTGCTCACTGGCAAGTAGACCAATTAAAAAGGCCTTCATACTCGTCGGGGAACAGTGATAAAGGCCCGGTGTTTATTGGAGGCGGGGGTGGGAGGGAGAGGACAGAGGCAGCCATCACCGAAAAAGGTGCTGATCAGATTGGTGAGGACTGACTCAGCTCTGTTCAATGAGGAAGGGAGTCAGGGTCCCAACTCTCAAGCCTGGTCAGATGGCCATACAATTAATTAAACTAAAGTAAGTAGACTGTGTTGATTTTGTTGTCTCCTAATGAGTTTAAATGACCTCACTGTCCAATTGGAAATACTATAATGAAGGATTAACAGAAGATGGCAGTGCTGAATAAATAAATTTGACATTCTAATGCAAAGGAGGGATGTTGAAGCCACTGTACTTATATATAAGTGTGTGTGTGTGAGAGAGAGAGAGAGAGAGAGAAAGAAACTGGACTTTGCAGCATACTCTCAATTCAAGACTGAGTCAGGTTTTTACATTGTACCTTCTGCCCAGTTATTGTCACAGCCCCTTATACCTTGTCAGAAAGAAGCGCTATTTCCATAGATTCTGTGTTTGCATGTTTGTTTTGTTGGATGGGTCCTGCTGTGCACTGAGAGACAGACTTTGCTAGGCCCTGCTTTGCAAACAAATCTGTTCATGCACACTTTCTTCTCTCACTGTATGTTACCCTGGCTCAGCATTCCCAGCAGACACACGGAAGCCTGGGAGTGTGGAGGCTTGTTTTCTTTCAGACATGTGCAGGCACCAGAGGCAAACATGCACATGCGTTTACAATGAGCCCCTCTATCTACCCTGCATCAGTTTCTGAATCTTCACAATTTCAACCTTGGGCCATGAGCTCTGTAAATACACTGCAGCTCAGTACATACACAGCACCCCTGGGAGGCACCCTGAAAGCTGCCACCAAACCATGGATCGAGCCCAGTAAATGCAGAAAGCTCTTGTTGCCCTTCAGCGCATTCTGTAGGCCGCAAGTGGGGTTAGTCACCCGAGATGATAAAGCATAATACTGGTCTCTCCAAAAAGGGATGATTTGTGCCTTTCTCAGATTGGAATATGAACTTAAAATAATGTATATCCATACAGTCACTTCCTCCCTATAGGTTTTTGCAAGTTATCTTTAATATTCCAGCCAAGTTCAGGTTTTTATGACAGGAAGTATGAATGGTCATGACAAGAGTAAATAACTTTTGCTTTTATGATTATGGTACAGGAAGTACCTTTTCATGCCAAATAAATCTTTGGGGAGGAAAAAAGAGCCAGCTTATAAATTCAACGTACATCAGTTTCCTAGAATCTTTGCTCTCTTAAGTGGAAATAAAACCAGAATGTGGTCTGTCTTCTTTCTCCGCTTAACTTTTGTTGTCAACAAATGTCTTTGTTTTGGGAAGAGATATTTTCAGGTATGTTGGTGTGACCCAATGTGATGTAGAACCATTAAAAAAAAAACTTAAGTGAAACTAGTAAGGCCAGACTTTATAGAATGAATAGCACGAAAAGCTTGAAAATGCTACACAGGAAATTACATCTTCCTTGAAGACTCAACGGCCAGCCCTGGCCAGTGTGTCTCGGTTGGTTGTAGTGTCATCCTGTGTACCAAAAGGTTGCCTATTTGATTCCTGACCAGGGCACATGCCTGGGTTGCAGGGTATGCAGGAGGAAGCTGATTGATGTTTCTCTCTCTCTCTCTCTCTCTCTCTCTCTCTCTCTCTCTCTCTCTCTCTCTCTCTCAAAATGACTTTTCTTAAAAGTCAGTTGCCACATCATCATTCACCCTCAAAAGTGAGGAGTGCCCAGCCAGCATGGCTCAGTGTTAGGGCATCAACCTATGAACCAGGAGGGCACATGCCCAGGTTGCGGGCTCAGTGCCGGTGTGGGGCATGCAGGAGGCAGCCAGTTAATGATTCTCTCTCATCATTGATGTCTCTCTCTCTCCCTCTCCCTTCTTCTCTGAAAGCAATAAAAATATATTTTTTTAAAAAACACACAAAACCTGAGGAGTCCCCCAACTTCCAGTTACTCTGGTAGCCACATTCAATAAGCAAGTGGCATCAGCTACACCTTAATAAAAATAAAACGAATGAATGAATAATAAGCACACAGGAAAGACAGTTGTGTTTTTTTTAACATCACAGAGTTTGCATATGAGCAAGTTTAAAGAAAAAAGAAAGAATTGGGTAGAACTTGAATTATGTTTATCATAACCAGAACTTTAGAAGCTTTGTTTTTCCCTAATTAAAAAAAAAAGTAAAAATGGGGAAAAAAGGTTTTCTCCTCATCTTTGTCTTCTTAAAGCCAGGGGAACTTGAAGTGAGAGGAGGGTGTGTAAGAAATCATCATTTTGAGGACTAATATTACATATGCATGCATCACATGAATGGATGGAGGCCTGACAGATTAAATTGCCTGAGAAATGTCCCACAGTTCCAGGTGCACTTGCAGCCCCTGTGAGGCTGTGAGGCTGTGGGCAGTGGGTCAGCGTTTCCCTGGGAGCTACAGGTTAAAGGTTCAAATTTAACTCTGACCTTGAGCCTCACTTAACCATACTGCCTGGAAACAGGGTCTCTGATCCCCTCCCCCTCTAAAACTCAATGTCAAGTTTTGCAAAAAAGCAGTTTGCAAATTATGGGAAGCTATTTTCAGAGAACAAACTAATATGTTAGCATTACAAGTGCTTAGTTATCATTAACTTTCTCTAAATTCTGCAGAGAATGTATTTGTGTCTGGCATGATTATAATCCTGCCTCGAGTGTGTGGTTTTTTTTAAATATGTTTTTATTCATTTCAGAGAGCGAAGGATATCAAAGATTGAGAGGGAATCGTCCATCAGCTGCCTCCTACATGCCCCCCAGTGGGAATTGAGTCCCTCAACCTGGGCATGTGCCCTGACTGGGAATCAAACTGTCACGTCCTGGTTCATAGGTTGACACTCAGCCACTGAGCCACACCAGCTAGGCTCATGTGTGGTTTTCAAGGCAGTTTGCTATGTGCTGTTTAACTTACTAGGCACCCCAGCTGGGTGAGACGGGCACACCTGCTCATGGAAGGCTGCAGGCAGGATGGTCAAGGTCAAGCTCCCTGGCTCTGTGTGCTGGCTCCACCACCTACTGATAACATGTCCCTGGTCAAGTCCTCAAACTCCCAGGGGCTCAATTTCCTTATCTGTCGGATGGGGAGAGGAGTAGAATTCAGCCAGTAGGGTTGCTGCGGGGGTCAAATAGGTAGCTATGTGAATGTCAGTCTGTTTATCACTGATGGTTAGAGTGGTTCAGAGAGGCTGGTGATCCCTCCAGCTTCCCCCTTCCATGTGAGGCCACTCCCCTTCCTGCCTGTGAAAGTGCCACTGAGGAGCGCAGTCCTTTTCACTGTTTAAAAGAAACTGAGTAAACATTAAACATGGAGAACATTGGTCACACGGTTTTATTTTGTTGGGGGTGCAAAGAGAATGTGTGGAGATGGTGGGATCACCGATTCGATAAACTTGGCCTTGAGTGGTGTCCCCAGCACACCAGATTCCCTCATGACCTGGGTAGTCTCTGTAGCCTAATCCCATTCTAAACACCCAGCCTCCAAAATTACCTCTCTTAGCCCCAAATCGATAGGAATTCCCAGAGGGCAGCAGCTTCTTGCCTTGGCCAGACCTGTTAGGTCCCTTCCTCCCCCAGACCTGTCTGCCATGATCTTTATTATCTTGCTCCACTTTGCCTTTCTCTTGTTAAATCCTCTGCATTGGCCATCCAGGCCTTGAAAGGAACTTTCCTGTGAAGCAGTGTCTGAAATGGGAACCAATTGCATGGAAGCTTTAGACGCTCTGAGCATGTGTGTGAAGGTGACCCAGCCAAGATGGAGCCCTCCTGCTAGCAAGTGAGGAAAGCAGATATTCTCACAGTGGGGTAGTTGTCAGGTCTCCAATCATTGCTCTTTTTTATTTCTTCTTACCAAGCTCAGTATCCGTAGATTGTGAAAAAGTGTAGATACTTCTCATCGATCTCCCTGTAAAGGGCCCTGGTCTTGGCGTTGGACAGGATGTTCCTCTTCCGGTCGAGGAGGGCCGGAGGTCTCCGGAGTGAGGGCGAGGGTGACAGTGTGCAGTGCAGCTGCTGTAAGTTAAAGTTCTGCCAGTTTTCAGTGCTATTTTACTGCTCAATGTGAAGATTACATTCACGCCACCCTCGTGGTTTACGTGCTCCTCTTTTTAAGATACCAGTTTGGTTAATATTACAAGAACGGAGCACGCATTAGTGATCACTAAGTTTCCTTCCGAGGATAAAGCACGGATGGCTTTATTACATTTTTCACGTACATTCTTCGTGTTTGTCCTGAGTACTCACAAGGACAAGCTGAGGAGTCAGGGCACAGCTGGCAGCACGTCCTGTGTCAGACCTGAGGGACCAGTGGTGGGTGTAAGCAGTGGGAGCTGGAGAGCATCCCTCCGCCCTCTGTGAGGGGTGCTCTCCTACCATCCCACCCAGGTGGAGGCACAGGCCCAAGCCCAAATGAAGGACAGGCTTTCTTTTAAAGCTCCTCTGTTAGCAAAATGTCTCTTAGTCCCTTCAGAGAAGGAGCTCTGGCACCTTCCATACTCTTTCGGGTGGGATAAAAGCAATTTTTCTTATTCACTTTACCCAGCTGTCAAGAAATTCTACTCTTCTCTGATGTAAAGGATCAGGTGCAGCTAACGCCAAGAGAAATCCAAAAGGTCACCTTTTAGTTCTTCACGGCCAGTTTTCAAAGCATACTTTGGTGTGAAAGCCACATGGCCACTCTGTTAATGTGACAGGGCCTTAGCAGTTGTGTTATTTTTCGCCCGCCCAGCACAGAGACACCTGGACCAGGTCTTCTCACACACCTCCACCCCACCCCCAACCCCCACCCCTGCCCTGGGCGGTGCACAGCACCTGTGTCTTCCGTGTGTCGGTGCCCAGCAGGGAAGGCTATTTCCATTTTTAAATTTTGGAGATAAACACGAGTAACTCTTTTTCTCTCCTTGAAGGGTTAATACTTGAACCAGCTTCAGATTGGTTCACTTGAATCTTAAAATTACTTTTCTGGTCACGCGCTCTGAAGGTCTAAGCATTTGTGAAATGTCTTTTTCCCCCTTTCTCCTGATGCTGTCTCCTTTGGCTGTCTTAATTACACGGGGCTGAGAAACCAAATTAAAATTAGGTGTGGCTGGTGAGCAGTGAGCTCGTTGCATGCTTTTAGCTTTGCTTGTTGGGGTTACTTTCCTCGCTGTGCTGCTTTTCCTCCCCACTCCTCCCTCCCAAAAGGAAATATCATAAGCTCTTTTAGAAATACTCACAGGAAGTGAGTATCCACATGCTGGTTACTCGCCAGTAACCGAGCGTTGACAGGTGGAGAATGGGGCTGCAGCCCGCCCCGATTTATCTGAACCTTCCCCCCAGAGGATTTAACCTAGGGCGTAGGGACCAAGGGTGTTTGTGTACTGAGGGAGTCAGAGGAAATGGGTCCCGGCGTGTAATCTTGAGGCGGTGATTCAGGAGCCCTGATGGGGTCTGAAGGCACGTGGCTGCCATCTCTGAGGTTTTTGCTCACTTCTCAGAGGCCAGGCTGCCTTCTAAAAATTAGTACTCACTCCACCGCCAACAACGATTCTTTTGCAATGAATCACTTCCAGAAATGAATAGCCACAGTTTTTTGGAATGACTGTTGTGAAATCCCTCGTTTATAATGGCAGGTTTTCAGTTGGTGGTTTTATCAGAGAGAATTTCTCAAGATCAAAACGAAACCTCCTCTTTAAAAAGAAAGAAAGTACTGGCTATATAGAAAGCAAAAGTGTTTCCAGCCTCCTGCTGAGGAGCTGTCACAGAGGGCCTCTGGACCTTTATTGAGAGATGTGGCCATATATTTGCCGTAATATGTATATGTATATGTATTTGTGTGAGTTCTTGGAATTATGGATTCATTGCTGGTAGCTGATTTCCTGTGCAGACGGTCACTCGCTACAAGAAACGCTCCATGCGGTGAGTGGGAGGTAGAGTCTGAAGATTATTGCTAACCTGGCATTCATCGTCTTGAGTTGTGGGTTCCAAGGACTGCTGGCAAGCTCCTTTGTATTCTGCTTTGCATGATTTAATGATGGAACTGCAGGGCTCACAGAAGCCTGGGAAGGGATTTTCAGAATGTGGATTAATTGAATAGTCCTGGAATCTTTTGAATATACGAGTCCTTTTACAGAAGGAAGCGATTTGGGGGGTGGGGGGGGCAAGGCTTTTACAAGTACAGTTACTTCTCTTCTATGTTTAAGTATCATTCTCTCCCCTTGTGTGAAAGAAAGAAATGACTACATGGTCTCAACAAAAAAAGTTATGCCAACTCTTTTTAGATGAAGAAACTTCCATCTGGATTACTCCACCTTCTAAACCCTCACAAGGAAGTCTTCAGTGAAGAAGACTGACCTGGTGGGACCTGCCGTGCGTCTCATGCAGACCCCGGGGGGCTGGGTTGTGGGCAGCACGTCAACCAGGGGGCCAAGGAAGGAACGGTTACTGGAAACAGTGAGTGGAGCTTTGGGATTGTTCTCTCCAGAGTGGAGAAGCTGTGTGACCTCCTGACTCATTTCATAGGAATTGAGAAAACAACCTAGTGGTTTTCATTGTTAGTCCTGGAGGATTCCAAAATCCTTGTGTCTGCAAATAGGATAAGCTGGAGACCGGTGGTGTGGCCACTCGCTGTCTCTACTTGCCTGTTCTCCGAATGAACCCACTCCTTCCTCCTGGGGCCAGTCTGGCCTGCGCCTGGGCACCCTTTGTGTGACTCTCGGTGGTGAGTATGGATGGCAGCAATTTCTGATTTTCACTAGTTCTTGCTTCTAAATTTCTGTAAATGGCATTTCATCAGAAGAAGGCTTTAAAGGACATTTTTTTATTTAACTGTATAAAATAAAATACTCTGGGCATGGGGATAATTATAAAAGACAACACATAGACAGTAATGGAAGCGAAGGGTTAAGATATGTTTTGCTATTTTTTGGTGGCGTGTTGACATGAAGGCAGCTTTGATTTTGACATTTATATTAAGTGATTTTGTATAATGTTATTTAAACACAAGTATGGAAGGTAACAGTATAGTCTAGCAAAAATAATATGATTACTAATAGTTACATGAAAGGCATATGTGGGGGGCTCATAATATTTATGTGCAGAGGGACTTTTGATTCATAATGTTTTGGTTTTAAATCGATGTTATCAAATAAACTAAAGGAATGGAAAGAGGTTAAAGAAAAATATATTGAATCTGGCTAAAAGCAGACACTAAGATATTTGAAGTGATTGATTTGAAGTGTTACATTATTGCCCCCAGTATAATTTTATATTTGCTGGACCCCCCCAGATCACCCCTCAAGTTACATTCTTCATTAATGCAAAAGGTGTTTTGTGTATCATGATTACAGGATTTCTTGTTCTCTTGGAGCTGACTGAGTGGAAAGGGTCAGTCGTGCTGGTGCTGTTTATTCCATTTACTGCCTTAGGTCTGAGTGCCCCGGAGTCGGAGTTCTTAACCTTTTCGGGGTGTCAGGCCCCTGTGAGATTGTGTGAAAGCCACCCTCAGACACAGACATTTGCCTGCTTGTTAGGGCATTCTCAGCCCCAGGGAAACTCATCTGTGGCCCCGGGTTAGGGACTCCAGCCTAAACCGAGACTGTACTTGGATTGTGCTTTCCTTTAGGGTCTCAGGAAACACTCTGATCTACAAGGGAAGGCGTCCAAGTCAGAAGGAAGTATTCTCTGTGGTTGTTAGGTGGGAGTACAGAGCCGGGGACAAGGAGGAAGGGTGGAGAAGACGTGACTAATATGAAATAGAGGTAGTAGCTAATATCACCAGAACCTCTAAACAGAGACCCCAGGATCCCTAAGCATTCCACCATCTATACTGGTGAAGTACATTGTGAAGTTCCTGGAGGCCTAAGGACGCAGTGTTCAGCAGCTGGGAGTTCTCCTCGTGCATAATGAACTCGCTTTTCTTCCTTCTTTTCCATTGTGTATGTTACCAAATTAGGTAGGTCAGCAAGTCATCTGAACTCCAGAAATATAATGTATAAAATTGCACCGAACTGGGAAGATTATTCTCCATTAGCAGAAGAAATTGGGTGGGAATAGATACATCTATTGAGTATAAAAAAAAACACATACACACATAAAAACCCACACCGGTTTTAAAAACGGTTGCTCTTACTGCCCTTCAGCTAAATTTAAGTCAATACTGTAATGCTGTTGTGGAAAAATATATACTTGATTTTGGGTGTATTGAAAGGAATATGACATAAAAGGGTAAGAAAATAAGACTTGCATTAGTCAGGCTCATTATTGTGTCTGCTTTGAGTCACACTTGAAAAAAGATTTTGGAACCTTAGAAGCTGACATAAGCGCAGAAGCCGCACGCACTTCTAACGCAAGAAGGCTGTAGGCTGCAAAAGGCGAACGAGTGTCCTCCTGCTGGTGTTTCAGTCGTCACAGTCCGATTTATCTTTATATTCCTGGGCCCACCACAGGGCCTGCTTTCGTTCAGTGGGTTGTGATACTTTATTTTTTAAATTTATTTTTTCCTTTTTATTGAATTTATTGGGGTGACACTGGTTAACAATATTATACAAGTTTCAGGAACACAATTCTACAACACATCTGTACGATGTATTGTGTGTTCACCACCCCAAGTCAAGTCTCTGTCCATCACCATTTATCTCCCCTATTACCCCCGCCTCCCCGCCTCCCCCCCCCCGCCCCCCCCATGAGCACCACACTGTTGTCTGTTGCAATACTTAAATGACTGACGTGTGTGGGGACCTTAGTGACACTGTGATAGGCTCAGAAGGAGTAAACAGATTTAGGTAGAACTGGAGGACATAAGGTACATAATAAACTATTTACGGGCTGATTAATAGATATGACAGACCATCTCAATTGCCAAGGTGATAAAATAGATGCATGGCTAGCTGAGGGAAGTGATGAAATCTTTGGTTGGGATTTCTTTCAGGACAAGACCAGGTAATTCTGTTTTGGATGGCAGAAACATTTATTGATTCATTCAGCAGACATGGAGGGCCTGCTTTGCTAGGCGCTCACAATCTGGTGGAGGAGGCAGGATTCACAACAGGTTCACACATATGATCGGTGCCACGGGCACATAGAAACAGCATGCCGGGGTGCCATCACTCCAAGCTGCCATCCAAGAGGCTTCCTGATGGAGGTGATGTGATGTCTGCACTGACTCCCAAAGGCCAGCGCTTGCTCGAAGAGTCAGCGAGACAAGGGAGGCAAGCACTGTGCTGAGGGGCCAGGCTGAAGGAATAGTGTATGCAGAGGCGCAGAGCTGTGAGGGGTGGAGGAGGGTGTGGGGAAAGGGATGAAGGGAGAAGAGGGGAAGTGGAGGGGTCATTGATAACAGAAGTCTAACACCCCAGCTTGTTTGCCTGGAGATGTCTCCCTGGGAAGCCAATGTGGCAGGAAGTACACTTAGAAAGATCAGTGCAGTGAGGAGAATAAATTGGGGTGGGGTGGATATAAAGAAGACAGGTCAGGCCAGGTAAGGAGACCAGATAAAGAAAGCTGTTCTCATCACATACAGTGGGGAAATGATGGGTACACCTTTGGAAGTAGATTAAACACAGATTAGCAGCCCTGGCCAGATAGCTCAGTTGGTTAGAGCGTCGACCTGATACACCAGGGTTCAGGTTTGATCCCAGGGCACATTACAGCAGTCAGTCAGTGAATGCATAGATGGGTGGAATAACAGGTCGATATCTCCCCCTCCCTCCCTCTCTATGACCCTCTTTCTCTAAAATCAATAAATAAAAAACTAAAAAAATTATTTAAAAAAAGAGGTATTAGTGGGGTACAAGGGAAAAGGTGAGTTAAGGATAGTGGCTTAGGTTATTAAACAGTATCATTTGCCATGAAATACAAGAGGAAAACCAGGTTTGAGGGGAAGATGAGGTGGCATCTGGACACGTCAGCGAGCATATAGACGAAGTAAGCAGAGTTGTGAGAGACAGTGTGAGTGGGAAGGCGGGTTATGTGGATTTGGACTTTAATTTAGATTAGCAACAGCAATTCAAAGTCATTACCTTATTGGTGGTATCTGCTTATGTGGAACCTGTTTCTAAAGCAGTTGATCACTTTTCCAAATTTTTTATATGGTATTTTTAATTCTTTTTTCTAACTCATTTGTAGTAACACTTCTTTTAAAATATAGAATAACAGAAAGAAGAAATAAAAATTATATCTGATCCCATCACTCAAAGCCCTGCTAATATTTGTGTATATTTCCCTCCAATATTTTCCTGCCCACATGCATGCCCGCGCATACACACACACACACACACACACACACACACACACACACACACACGCAGCAGGATTCGCAACAGTATTCATAACTTCCTGAGGATAGATTATTTGCAGTGAATTCATTAAGGAAAAGAGCTTAACTTTTTAAAGATTCTTGATACTTTTTGCCACATTGTTTTCTGCAAAATTTGTACCAAATTATCCACATTGTATAGCAGTGTATGAAATGCCCATTTCACCATATTTTCATCAGTATTGAATATTATCTTTTAAAAAAAACTTCAGACAAAAATGTTACATTACTTTTGGTTCATTTATGTTACAGCTATTTAATTTAATACTCATTCTGTGCCAGGCATGTGGCTTTTTAAAAAATCCTCACCTTAGAGTATTTTCCCATTGGTTTTTAGAGAGAGTGAGGGGGAGAGAGAGAGAGAAATATTAATGTGAGAGAAACACATCGATTGGTTGCCTCCTGCACAGGCCCTAATCAGGGCCCAGGCCAGGGAAGAGCCTGCAACCAAGGTATGTGCCCTTGATTGGAATTGAACCTGGGATGCATTGGTCCGCAGGCTCTCTCTATCCACTGAGCCAAACCGCTAGGGCCAGGCATGTGGCATTTTTTAATTGCTACTAGTAAAGTTTAGCTTTCTCATATGTTTTTTACACATTGTTTCCTTTTGTAAATGTTCAGTTCATGTCCATTATCGGCTCTTCTATTGGGGTGTGTCTGTTTCTATAATTTATTTGAGGTGTGTGAGTACACATGTGTGTTTATGGGGCAAATACTTTTCTCAATGTCTCTAATTTTTCATTTTGCTTATGGTTTTTTGAGATACAGAATCTTTACATTTTATTTAGTTGGATAAATGACTGTTGTCTTTTTATCCTTTGGGACTTACTGTGTTATTTTGGGCTTAGGAATTCCTTCCCACCCAGAAGTTAGAAAATACTCTTCTAATTAAAAAAAAAAAAGTGTGTGTATATGCGCGTGCGTGCTCACCAAGCTAAAAGTAAGGTGTGAGGGAAAAAATCCAATGGATTTTTTAGTAACTCCCCAGCATTGTGTATTGAGTCATGTCTTTCCCCAATTAATTTTGGTGCTTCCTTGATTTTGTATTTCAAGACCTCTTACTGCCATATCTAGCTGTAGGATTCCATGAATTTTGGGGAATATTAGTACCCAAGTGAAGGGCGTCATAATACTTTTTTCCAACATTTTATTATGAAAAGTCTCAAGAAAACATTAAAGTTAAAATATTTTTTCAGTGAATCCTGCATATACAACTGGCTTGATTCTACAATCAATATTTCACCACTTTCTTTTATCTGTTCATGTGATAATTTTGAAATCTCCAGAATCATTATTTGAACTCAGAAGTAGAATATCGAAGACATTTTTTCTAGTTCCTTTTTTCTCTAATTTGCTGGTTTGATTTTCAGGAAACTTTTAGCAATTTATATTAGTACTAGAGGCCCGGTGCACAAAAATTTGTGCACAGGGGTGTGTGTCCCTCAGCCCAGCCTGCACCCTCTCCTATCTAGGACCCCTTGAGGGATGTCTGATTGACCTCTCACAATCCAGGACTGCTGGCTGCCAACTGCTTGCCTGCTTGCCTTCCTGATTGCCCCTAACCGCTTCTGCCTGCCAGCCTGACCACCCCGTAACCACTCCCTTGCCAGCCTGATGATGCCTAACTGCTCCCCCGCCAGCCTGTTTGCCCCTAACTGCCCTCCCCTGCAGGCCTGATCCCCCCCCAACTGCCCTCCCCTGAAGGCCTGGTCCCCCCTAACTGCCCTCCCCTGCAGGCCTGGTCCCTCCAAACTGCCCTCCCCTGCTGTCCTGATCGCCCACAACTGCCTTCCCTTATAGGCCTGGACCTCCCAACTGCCCTCCCCTGCTGGCCATCTTGTGTCTACATGGAGGGAGCCATCTTTGACCACATGGGGGCAGCCATCTTGTGTATTGGAGTGATGATCAATTTGCATATTACTCTTTTATTATATAGGATAGTAAGATAGTAAACACCATCACAAATACCAAGAGAAACTGCTCCCAGAATGTGTTTTTGTCTTGGAATTTTATGACTAGGGTTTGATTTTTAAGAGTTATGATGGTTATTCACATACGATGAGTTTATTTTCAAACATAAATCCTTTTAAGGTCCCTGTCCTCCAATACAGTACCGTTGTTTTTTGTCCTCTGGCCAGAACTTTGAAGAAAAGGATAGCAAGGCCGCACGGTAGGCACTGGATGCTGTGGAGTCGGGGATGGTGAGCCTTGTCTGAGCAGGGGCTGCCTGCAGGGCCACAGTGGGCTTTGAAAGGAGACCTGCCAGCGTCAGGCCACTTTCCCGGGTGGCCACCATCACGCTGCCATGGAGCCCTTTGCATAAAGGCTGCTTTGCATGGGGCAGCCTGTCACCTAGACCAGCCTGCCGACACGTGTCATTGAGGGGCCCTGTTCCCTGTGAGTGCTTAGGTCGAATGGACCTGAGGTTGGAGTTTAATTACCTTTTCCAGCCTCAGTGATGAGCACCTGGCAGTCCTGATAGCCTCCCAGCTCAGAGAGGGGTTTGCAGCTGTCTTAGCAGATCAGCTGCTGGTGCTCTGTGCGGCCACAGCCTGCCCAGGGAACAGCATGAGGCACCTTTGACTTGCCTCGGGTCGCCACTGGGAATTAGCTGTGGTTCAATGTCCTGCACTGCTTTCCCCTCCGAGCCTCCGTTTCCTGTCTGTAAAATCAGTGGGTTGTATTAGGTTATGTGGGAGGTTTTCTCTTTATCCCATGTCTGTGATCGTAATCTAGAACACGGAGTGTAGGTCAGTGTCTACCCCTTCCTCAGAATCTGGGGAGGCAGTGTTTTCCCGCTTCTCTGAACACACTTCCCAGGAAGTTCACCGGACTCTGGGCCTGGGGCTGACGTTGTAAAGCCATTAGCTCCCGCAAGAGGAATGCGGGGCATCCTGAGGCCTTTGGTAGGAAGCCTTACTCACAGGACGTTATTAGCTGACCAGCTGCTGACTGGGCACATTCCCGCCTCCGCGGACCTCGGGAGACTCACTCTGTGGTCCCGTGTCACCTTTGTTCTAGGTCAGCTGCCCATAGTGAGGGATGCTGTGGTATTTTAGAAGTCTGGCCAGCAAGCGCTTTGAAATGTGAGAGTAGCTACACTAAAGAAATAATAATAACACAACCTAAATTGATGTTCTAGTAACATCAGTAATCAGAAGAGTCATCCTATTTGAATGAATGATTTTCAGGTAAAAAAAGTTAAATAGCCAGAGTTTTCCTCTTGCCACTGTCCCCTCACTTTTTTTTGCCTCAGCAGGAGGCAGCATGTTGCTCCCCAAACTCGCTGTGCTGTTTCCTGTTCCTCTGCCTCTAAAAACAGCGCCCCATCCTCACCCACTGTCCACCTCCCAACACCAGCAGGTGGGCAGGGAGCTCAGAGGTGCCCTTGCTGACCTCTCCCAGCCCAGCGCTGCCTTTCTCCCTGTAGACGCAAAAGCACCGAAGGATGGAGTTTATTAGGCTTTCAGTAATTTACCAGGGGCGGGGCAGGGCGGGGGGGGGGGGGGGGCGCGGTTACAAAGCATTGCTCTAACCCGCTGACCTCCTATCTCCCTATCTCCCCTGCTCTTAAAATGTAAAGAGGTCCCATGTAGGAGCCCACCCTTCCCACCATCATTGCCATGGTGTGCCTCGGGCTCATGAATCATCTTCTGAACCCACAGCTGTTTAAATAAGGAAAATAAGATTGCGAGGTCATAAACGCTATGCGGTGAGGGTGAGGCTCTTTTCCAAACCCCGTGATGTTAGCGCTGGGAATCCTGAAGAAGGTGTCATTAGGAAAGGGAGTCACACCTGCGTGGAACCTAGTCTCTCCAGGGGTGACTCAGGCCAAAAATAGAAGTAGCTTTAAAGCAAGTTTAAATTCAAACATAATACAGCCTTTGGGTATAGCCATAGGCAGAGGGATTATGTAACAGGTTGGTAAGGAAAGGAAGAGATCTTTGAGGTACATCTTTAACTTGTAAGATCGGCATCTTGAAGAGAAAGCCCTAAGGAACTACTCAGCGGTGTTCCTTGCAGGGATTAAAAACGAACAGAGGGCACTGAAAAACGGTATTTAATATCAATCATGAAGATTTTCCAGTGTGCTATTTTTAACACACTGATTCCACCACGAGCGAGCCCGTATGAGACTGAAATGTCACCGCTGTGATGGCAGTGCCACTGAGCTGTGACCTATCATGTGCCGGTCGAGACAGACACCTGGAGCTCCAGCTCCCAGCGGCTGCGTTTTCCGTGGCCCCCGTGCTCGGGGGTCTGGGTCAATAATCCATTCTGTGTTCATTCATGCAAACAGGTGAGAATGGACCTGATGCAGTACAGGTGTAGGAGGTTAGTGTAATAGTAACAACAGTAGCTGACACCCTAGCCGAGCACCATATGCCAGGCGCTGTGCCAAGTTCTTTACTTGGTTGTCTGTTTTAATAAACAATCCTGTTTGGCAGGTACTATTGTCATACCCATTTTACAGAGAGAGAGAACTAAGGATCAGAGAGATCAGTCATTTCCCCCAACATTAAACAGCTCAGGGAGGAGCCAGGGTTCCAATCACAGCAGTCTGGCTCCTAAGCCCAAGGCATTAATTTGTATCCTGTTCTGTTTTCATAAATGACTCCTATTTTGGAAGTATCCTTTGGGGCCACTCAATTTCCTTTGGTAAATTATCCTTTTTTTAAAAAAAAAAAAAGTCGTTTATTGATTTTTAGAGAGGAGAGAAAAACATTAATGTGAGAGTGCAACATCAGTTGGCTGCCTCCTGCACGCCCCCTACCAGGGATCCAGTCCACCACCTGGGTGTGTGCCCAACTGGGAATTGAACTGGCAACCTCTTGGTGCACATGATGATGCCCAAGCAACTGAGCCACACCAGCCAGGGCTGGTAAATGACCTTTTTTTTGCAGTGGTTTTCATGTCTTAGGGAAGAATGGATTCAGCCCCCAAAGCTATGCATTTTTGTGCCATGCTTGATCACTTGGTTATAGCTTGTTATTAATGGTGCATGTCATCATAACCCGCCCATGACCCCCACCAATGCGCTGTTGGTTATAAGAGAGGATGTCCAAAATAAAGGTAATTAGCAAAGCAACAAAAACACAACTTGGCCCGTGGCCCATGACGGAATTCCCTTTCTTTTATTATTGGAAATGAATAGGCGCTCATTAATGGTGTGCCTTCCAGTAAGAGTGGGCCCATAACTGAGGTGTACTGTCAGGCTCCAGAACCCGTCCTACTGTGGTAGTGTTGCTGCTTGGTTGACTACAAAAGGCCTCAGCCAGGGGAAGCTGGTTCCACCTGACACGGCATGAGGGACTTCGTGCTCTGGTCTCATTGGCATTCCCCCATCCTGACCGCTACTCGATGGTCTCTTTTCCAGCCAAACGAAGCTGGCCATGCTTCTCTCTGCATGGAAGCTCTTTCCTTTCCTCCTTTCCTAGCCAGCCACCACTATCCCCCTCATCTGAGACCTCCTCCAGGCAGCCTTTCCTGACTGCTCAGGATCCCTCGTGCTCTGCTTACCCCTGTGTGCATGCGTTATATGAGGTTCTCACTTCCCATATCTTACATGTCTTCCCTGATGCTCATTGGCCTGGGAAGAGCCAGGATTGGTGTCGCTGGCTTTTGGATAAACACCCTGACACACAAGACAGTGCCTGACACACATTTGAGAGAGAGCAAGCAGTAGAAACGATGTGGAAACTAATAGTGTCTGGTGTTGACAGTTTAGGAGGCACTTTCACATGCTCACCTTACTGAGTCTGGGAGATGGAGTCTGTATCCCACGGCACTGATGTGCCAACAGCAGCTCGCCCGGTGCAGGTACAGTTAAGGGGCAAAGCCAGGACTTGAGCGTAGGTCTTCTGACCCAGGTCCTGTGCTCTCGGACCCTGAGAATAGGCCAAGGCCGGTCTGTAAAAGGGGTAGTAGAACCCATCACAAAAGTGTGTCATTCTTGTCCTGACCAACTAGAGCCAGCAGAAGAATGGGCAGATCTTCATTTCTCACCTGTCCCCACATTTCCAATGAAAACCTTATGCTGGCTTGCAGTGGGTCCTCTCCAAGTTCCAGGTTGTTGACAGGGTGAACCTTGTATACTCAACCAGGCTGCCTGCTGCCCTTCCTGTTTTGGGGGTAGAGCTTTTGGGAAAATGGAGAACCGTAGTGATTCAGGTAAAGTCCTTGAGCAGATTAAATAAGATCTTGGTGCATTAGGGGAGTTGGAGGTGGGAGGTGTGTGTGCAGGGCATGAGGGTGTGGTGGGGGGCCGGCTGGGTTGGCCAATCAGAGGCTGTGGAGAGGTTGTTGGCCGGGAAGGTGGGAAGGGCTGTGTAATGAAGCAGTTGAACAGATGCTGATAGCAGAGTGGGTGTTCTCCACAGCCCTTGGCGGGTGGTGGGAGGAAGTGAGCCAGCAGCACACAGAGCTGTAGGTGAACAACCCCCCTGGACGGGGGCCTGCATCCTTTCCACAAGCAGGTGGCCCAAGGAATATAGTGTCATCAGAGGATGGAGACAGAAATTTGGGGCAGCATTTCCTAAACTTTAAAAATTCAGAGTTTAATACTCAGCCCTGCTCTGTTCTAGCTACTCCTGGCAATGTTGTCGAAGGGAGGAATTTTGTATAGACAGACAGACAGATTGGTTGATGGATTTCAGAGAGGAAAGGAGAGGGGGAGAGAGAGAGAAACATCAATGATGAGAGAGAATCATGGATCAGCTGCCTCCTATTGGGGATCAAGTCCACAACCCGGGCATGTGCCCTTGGCTGGAGTCAAACCTAGGACCCTTCAGTCCTCAGGCTGATGCTCTGTCTACGAGCCAAACTGGCTAGGGCTCGAAGGGAGGAATTTTTAATTGCAGAGAGAAGTTAATTATGCTACCACAATAGAATCTTAGACTAGGTTCATAAATCCATCTAGTGAGTCGAGTGTCAGTTATCTGCACCTGGTTGTTTGCAGTAAGACAATATACCAGCATTTATTATGTTTTTATTGGGTGGGGTCAAGGTCAGGAAGAGATGGAGATGCCATTAGAGGTGCCTTCCACAGGACATTCAGAGATCAGAGCAACTCGGGGAGGTCCACCTAGGCTAACGTCATCGTTCGTTCACTCAACATACATTTCTTGAGCACCTACTGTGTGCTGCCCACTGGTTAGTACTGAGATGATGATGATAGTGATGAAAAAACAGACATGACCTCTGTCATCACGGGTCCTAAGTGAATGCACAGAAAGCAGCTGGTGAGAAGTTGGGGTACATGCTGCGAGGGAAGAGGTGCTCTGGGGTAAGCTGCCTTCCTCCCAGGAGGTTCGATGAGGGGTGATTCCCAGGGTGAGAGCTGCAAGATGAGAAACTGTGGGAGGAGGAGTTGGGGTGAGGGTTGCCCACATAGACAACATTAAAAAGACTCTGGGCCAGGCCAGTGTGGCTCAGTGGTTGAGCGTCGACCCATGAATCAGGAGATTTCCGGTCAGGGCACATGCTCAGATTGTGGGCTCAATCCCCAGCATGGGGCGTGCAGGAGGCAAGCGATCGATTGGTGATTCTCTGTCATCATTGATGTTTCCATCTCTCCCTCTCCCTTCCTCTCTCTGAAATCAATAAAAACATTTTTAAAGAATGGGTCCAGAGTGGGGAATGAGGTCGGCTTTGAGGATGGAGAAGGCAGGTGTGGCCCAGGATGTGGGAGCCGCAAGCAGGTGTGGCCCTCCCAGGTGGTCAGTTGGTCCTCCCCTGCTCTGGAAGGCACCCCCTCGGAGATCCAAGGAAGCTCTTGATAACCCTGTGGGTGTCCCCACCCCAGGGCATCCCAGAGGCTGCCAGCCACTGCCCTCTTCCTGTGTCACCTGCGGAGGGGAATAAACAAGGACATAAGATGAAAGCAAATCTCAGTGAACCTGTAACCAGTAGTCATTTCAAGTACCAGAAAGCTTGCACACATTCCAGGGCTGTATAGTGACTCTAGGGCAATGGCTTTAAAGCAGATGCTCGGCTCGCTCTGCTGTGGGCTACTCGGACACGCCCTGGAGCCAAAGGACTGGTGGTGAGCGCAGGGAGTTGGATTGAAAAACAAGCATCTCAGTTGACGCTGAAAAGTGAAACCTGCATGGTTGGACCCGGGAGGTTCTGGAAGGTCTTCCACTGCATGAAGGGGACCTGCCCCCTCGGGACCATCCTCGGGCTCTTTTTGATGTCAGGATCCCTCAAGTTTGGGAAGGAAAAGGGGCCGGCTGGCAAGATGGCCGCAGGCTGTGTCCTGCTGAGACCGGACACTGGGGGCAGGCCTGGGAGCCAGCACGTCCCCCCTCTTTCTCTGCACTCTCCGTGCACCACCTTTCACCTCATTTTAGAAGAAATGAACTTCGAACTTAGAAGGAAGAGAGCTTGCTGTTGTGTACACAGCGTGGTTAGAAGGATCACCTCATCTTTTACTGCCTGCAGGGGCAGGCGGTGCGGGGAAGCTGCTGGCGGGAGAGGCTGTTTTTTCAGGGCTGGTTATGCAATGAGGGTATCTTTGAAGCTGCAGGAGGTCAGAGCAGCTTGCCCACAGGCATGTTACGCAGAAGTCTCCCTCCATGCGATCTTACATGCTGGGTGTCATTAGGAATGTTGTGCCCACAGTTAGCTGGAGCTCTGGGGTGCACAGTTGTGCCCATTATGTAGTTAAAGTAGTGCTTTTTCTAAAAAGGACCCCACTGCCCTGGCTGGGTGGCTTAGCTGGTTGGTGCGTCATCCATACACCAGAAAGGTCGTGGGTTTGATTCCCGCTCAGGGTGCCTTTGGGAGACAACCAATTGATGTTTCTCTCTCACATTGATCTCTCTTTCTCTCTCTCCCCCCCCCCCTTCCTCTCTCCCTTCCTCTCTCTAAAGTCAATTTAAAAAATATCCTCGGTGAGGATTAAAAATTTTTTCAAATAAAAAAAAAAGGATCTACTTTCAAAGATTTCCTGAGATGCCAGTGTGAAGTAGCTCCCTTCAGCAGCTGTTTCGGAGTAGGTTGCTGTTGTACCCTAACCATGGCTGTGTTTGTGGAGAAGAGAGGAAGGGGATGCTCTGTCTCTATCCAGTGGCGAGTGGAGGTAGACAGTGCTGAACCGGTGCTGGGACCCGGCTGTGCTGAGCTTGCGTCTGGAGCCGTGACCAGATGTGACCAGACGGTGAAAGGAGAAGTGAGGGTATTTTTAGCCATCAGGGCTGCTCAGAAACATTGGTTTTCCCCGACCCAGCGGCTCCCAGGGAGAGGCAACTGTACACTCATTCGCTCCAAATCAGTGTAGACCCATTTTGCTTCTGTAGACACGTGGGGACTGGTGAGTAGCTGATTTGATGGAGTAGCTTTGAAACCCACACAATTCAGCTCACATGCGTGGTGTTCCTGCGAGGCCCCTGAGAGGCCCCTGGGCCTGGGGACCAGCTGGTTTCCCTGGAAAGGGGAGTGAGGACACACTTTGCTGTGTCCCCTGTGTTAGGGAGTCCAAGCATGCATGGAAGTTCTGCTGTTGAGAACAATGTGACCTCTACGATTAGGGTCTTATCATTTGGGGTGCACCAATTTAAACCACTACCAATGTTAAGTCACCTGCAAACGTGGGTACAATTTTAGAGACGTGGTAAATGGAAGGGAGTTGGCCTGGGCTGATCAGCTATCTCTAGACTCACCTTTGCAGGCTGAGAGGAAAGTACTAAGCCACTTGTACACAGGGTTTTAACCCCTCTGGCGAACTTCTGGTCATTGTTGTGTTTGAAGTGCCTGCTGGCCGTCCAAGCCAGTGCTGCCAACCCCGGGGTGTGTGGACGAAGGACGGGTGGGGTTACGAAGCCAGCCTCTTGTCTCTTCCTCTATTCCCCCTCCCCCAGGCACCCACCACCTGTGAGTCCCTGTGATTGGGGTGGTCCCCGGGCCCCTCTTCCTCCCCGTTGAGGTGAGGCATGTGTGCAGCTAAGGCTCTGAGTCCTAGCTGGGCCACTCACTGGCTGTGAGCCTAGGCACATTGCAGTTACTTCCTGCCTTTGTGCTTCAGTCCCCATCCATGGGATGGGAATGACGACAGTACCCTCAGGGCTGCGCCACAACCTGAATGGGTTAATCCCTGTGAAGTGCCCGCCAGGGGATTGGCCATTCCTGGGATGAATCACAGCCTGCATTCCAGGTGACAGTCTGTTACCCTTTCTCCTACCTCCTGGGTGGCTTTGCCTTCAAGTGGCAAAGTCAGAGCGCGTGGATGGACCAGGGAAGCCGAGGGGTCGGGATGGGTTCTCGAGGCCCTTCCAACTGTGGAGTGGGGCTCCGGGACACCTCCCGACGCTCGCACTGCAGTCCTGGCCTCCCCAGAGAAAGCGGCTGCTCTGGGCCCCACATGGAACACATCTCCCCAGATGGCTGCCTAGTGGACGCACCTCAGGTAGGCAGCTCACTGGCCCAGAGTCGGCCTCTCAGGCAGCACCGGCCAGTTGTCCTGCACTTTCGGGTGCCCTGTCAGACTCCGGCAGCTGAGCTCCTGACGAGCTGGTTCTCCCTGATGAACACTCTTTCATTGAGACTTCCACTCTCAACCTGCACTGGTTCAGGCTCTGTGCCCTTATGGAAATAGTGCCGGAGAGGTAGGAACACCGGTGTCCGTGCTGTTCCCCCCTCCCCCCCCCCACTGGCTGGTATCTCATGCCTTCCCTGGAGAAACGCGTGTTTGTGGGGAGATAGCTGTCTCCTCCTCAGAATCTGCTCGGTGGTTCTGACCTGCTGGTGGAGAGCTCCCTTCTCGGAGGTCGGGTGGTTCCCGCCACCTGGGGAGTGGGCAGGTAAGGGACATCTATGAATCTGGGACTAAACAGGTGAGCAGATTGGGAGTAGAAAGCCAAGACTAGGGCAGATCAAGTGGTGCTGATTATCTTGCAAGTCACAAACCCAAACTTGTGTGAGATTCCTGAGTTGAAAGGGGGAACCACCCTGAATAGATAAAACGTCTTACATCAATTTTACAGTGCACCGAACTGTGAGGATGGTAAATGTCCTTTACCACTCAACATTGGTAGCTCAAAAAACTAGAAAAGGCCAGCCACTTCTGTGGTCAAAACCAAGTGCTCCCAGTGTCTCAAACAAACCTGGAAATTCCCTCCCTCGTGGGGCTGGGCCGCAGGAATGTCTGTATGAGGCTGCCATCATGTGGCCGGTGCTAGGCAGTGCATGTGTGACCTGTTGCTGGATCCTCTCTGTGTACTGTGTGTGTGTGAGGGGGGTAGATCGGGGATGGGGCCGGCTGGGACGGAGGGGCTGCTGGCAGTTGGCTGGCCCTGCCCCCTGGTCGAACTCTCAGTCAAGGGGACAATTTGCATATTAGCCTTTTATTATATAAGCTATGTTTTTAAATATATTTTTATTTATTTTACAGAGGAAGGGAGAGAGGGAGAGAGAGATGGAAACATCAGTGATGAAGGAATCATTGATTGGCTGCCTCCTCCATGCCCCCTACAGGGATCAAGCCTACAACCGGGGCATGTGCCCTGACTGGAATGAACCTGGGACCCTTCAGTCCACAGGCCAATGCTCTATCCACTGAGCTAAACTAGCTAGAGCTGAACTATATTTTTAAAGGTCTTTTACAAAGACTTTTCTCAGTCACTGTCTCATTACACATGTAATTTCATCTCTGGGGCTTTGGCATCTGTCTAATCTGTACTCTGCCCCCTTTTGACTCAAGAGTGACTATCTTCCAACAAGCTTCCCCGCCGGCCTCCCGACTGACTTTCTAACATGTAGATCTGATTGTCTTTTCCCAGGTTCCAGCGCCGCGCTGAGAAAACCCCAAGGCCAGTCCCCTGCCTGGATGGCATCTCTGCAGATGCGTCTCTTCCTCGTCTGCCCCCTGCCGACACCTGCTCACTCTCTGCCTCATCTCAGGTATCGCCCCCAGGAAGCCCTCTGCATTGAATGAGATCATGTGATACAATAATATCACGTGATAGGAAAGGGAGGGAATGTGAAGGGACATGACACACCGCATCGTAACTGGCCTTTCCTTCCTCTCCCACAAGACAAGTGATTTGAGAGGGGACTTTTACCTCCGGGTCACAGCATCTGGCAGTGACTGCTGCTCACTGACTGTGAGGAGGAGTAGAGGGAGGGAGAATAAAGCCAGGCAAAGGCCCGCATCTCCAGGTTTCCTCTCAGGGACGCGCGGCCCTCATACTTAGGGCTGTCACTCTCCTTTGTACTGTTGTCTCCGCTCAGCCCATCCCACTGGTAAGTGAATCTTTTTAAACGTGCTTCAGTGGTACCATCTCCTCACTCAGAACTCCGTTACAGGAGAGGCCAGGTCCTGCAGCCTGCAGGCCGGGGCCTCCTCACCACCACCCAGCCGCGGGGCTCACACCACTTTCTGGATGCCCTAAGTGCTATCCACATTCTAGAACTCAGGAATTATTTTGCTGAGGCCGCGTGGCAAAAGCGCACCTAAAATTTCAACTTAGACGTGTGATACCTGTGGGTCCCTGTGAAGCCGTCCAAGAAGAAAGCATTGCCTCGTGCCTGCCGGGAGCGGGCGGTCCAGCTGGGTGTGACACGGGAGGTCAGGAGAGAGCAGGAATGAGCTCTCTCCTGCAGCGTGTGGTCAGTGGCCAAAAAAGGGTCAAGAGCGGGATGGCGATTAAACAGGAGGATGTATGTGAGTGCCTCGCGCCTCCACACCTCCTGACCCAGACAGTCCTGCCGGCGGCTCTCACACAGGACTGAGTTCCACTTCCTGCTCCACAGGGACTCACCCCTCGAGATAAGGCCTGGCCACCCCCGGCCTCGTGTGCCCACCCCGCCAGGGAGCCCTGCCTCTGAGGTAGTGAGGAGAATGCTCCAGGAGGTTTAGTTAGCACCCAGGGTCCCTGAAACATTCCCCACCTCCCTCCTGGGTCTCACCTGTTCCTCCTTTAAACCTCTTCTCTTCAAAATTCAACCCAGTCTGAGTTGCCGCTCCCTCTTTAAAGGGTTTGTGCCTGCAAAATGGGCAGAGAGAGTCCCACGTGGAGCAGCTCGGAGCCAGTGACTGCTGGTACCTGGGCCCTTCTCTCCAGCAGAGCAGGGCAGTGAGGGGGCTCCTGGAGGTTGGAGCCGCAGGCGTATTGCAGGGGTGGAGAGAAGGCCCTGAAGGCTCGGAGTTCCCTGCGAGAGAGACCTCACAGGCACTCGTGTGTCTTGTGGGCGTGGGCTCCTTTTCTTACTTTTGAAAACCATGGTGACATGATCAAAGAGGTGTTGAAAGTGGGAGCTGCCCTCACTGTATGTCACAGCCCTGGGGCTCATGGGGTGACCCAGGCTTACGGGACCCCGTGCCAGCGAAGCCCCCTCCTGCACCCCCAGCCTTGCCTGTGAGGGCTGGTCTTTCGTAAACAGAGCCCTTTCCTCTGGGCTGCCCTTGACCTGGCCTGGAGCTGTGGGTCCTTTGGGTCTGTTCAGTTCTGTTCTGTGCCTCTGCCCTCGCAACTGGTGATGACCCGGGAGGTGGCAGCACCCACGCAGCAGGTGGCCGCCAGAGCTGAGTCACTGCCCTGGGAACCGTGCCCTGGTGAGGCTGGCTCGGGCGGCCCTCATGTCACAGCGAGAGCAAAGGGATGGGGCTCTCCTGCAGCGAGGGTGCCACCACGCTGGTGAGGAAGTGAAGTGAAGCCACTTGGAGAGCGAGAAGGAAGGTGCCCCAATGGCAGGCTCTGGCTGGTGGCTGTGGCCAAGCACAGAGCCTCTCCTCTCGCAATTGCAGTGACAGCCGTGGCTGCTTTACTTACACACCACAAAACTACCCACTTAGGGGTGTCTTTAGAAACGGAGTGAGGAGCTCTCAGATGCTCTAAGGTTCTCTCTGGCCTGTGAATTAAGAGAGCGTAAGCAATAAAACGATACAGAGAGATAGCTAAGCTGTTGATACTCTAGGAAATGAGCAAATGAGGGGAGGGTTTTTAAAGTTTTTATTATCCATAGGTGCTCTGATGGATGCTGTGTTTAAAAACAATGCTGCTTGTATTTCATTTCCAGAGAGGACAAAATGTGGTGTGCTTTTGAAAGGAGGTTTTTAAAAGAAAAAAGAAAGCCTGGCTTGTTGACTACACCCGTGAATAGAGGTGACCTCAGTCTGGTAAACCAGCTGGCTACCACCTCTCCATGCCCCGCAGAATAAGCCTTTATCAAGTAGCAAAAGGCAGGCAAGTCTGAGCAGCGAGTCATCGCTTCAGCTGACCAAGATTCTTCAAGAAAACAAAACAAGAGGCGCTCTGCACTTTCACAGATGAACAGAGCCCTTAGGAAACGCCGCCAGCTCACGCCGTGCCCACGAGGCCATTAGAGCGTCTGGTGACCGTTTGTCAGGGGCCTGAATGCAGAGGCTGGAGGGTGCGTTAACGTGTGTCACCCGGCCAGCTTGCAGAATTGGAGAGATCAGAATCACGGTTTTGCTTTTTGAGCACAGAATTTTTTTAACTTAAAAAATTGTTAGCCCTAGCTGGTTTGGCTCAGTGGGTAGAGCATCAGCCCTTGGGCTGAAGGGTCCCGGGTTCGATTCCAAGCAAGGGCACGTACCTCGGTTGGAGGCTCGATGGGGCGCATGCAGGAGGCAAGGCAACCACAATCTATGTGTGTCTCTCACATCATCGTCTCCTGCTCCCTGCCACTCTCTCTAAAAATCAATGGAAAAATGTTCTCCTGTGAGGATTAACCACAACAAAAGGTTTTTCCACACATTATGTGCCCAGTTAATTCTGTGGAGCTGAAGAATCCCTGGTGGCAGAGCCGTCATTTTCTCGGGGTAGCCGTTCCGCGCTCTGGGTGTGTGCCCTGCAACCACCCTGGGCCGGGAGATTGCCTAAAGTCCGGGGATCTCTGAGTTCTCAGACACACTGGGACCTGCGGCCTGGAGGTGGGCTTTCTCCTTCAGCTTCCTGTTTGCTTTTCATGAGTACTGGGTGGATGAAAAGTCAGCCGCACAAAAATACAGACCGTCAAAATGTGTCCTAGTGGTTCTGAGGCATAAGAACAGAGGCAGAAATGGCCAGATCCAGAGCCATTTCGGGGCCCTACATCTTTATGATTCTAGATCAGTGAGGCCTGAATCTAAACGCATTTGGCAGTCCGAGGTCAGTTGATTCTAGGAGCCACGCTAGTCCAGAGACTCGCTGGAATTTGGGAGGGCAGTTGGGGAGAGAGGATCTTAGAAAGAGGGAAGCTTTATTCTTTATTTTTTTACTTGTGTGGGGTAGGAGAGCTAACCTGCTTTTGGATAGAATTTGCAAAAAAAGTCAGTCCGGGTGACCCTACCGAGAGATCAGCAGCCAGCTGGATACGCCGGCCTTTAGGAAAGGGTGTGAACAGTACCACGGTGCCGGCATCGAGCACGAAGCCTGGGCAGGCACCCGGCAGCACGCAGGCGCGGACGGGTTAACGGCAGGTGGCGGCAAGAGCTCCCGCCCGGCACAGTGTGTGCCCTCTGAAGTCGGAGACAACATTCTCACTGGTTTTGAATGGTTGAGAATGTTTCCCTCTCAGCAGGTCGCTGTCCACACAGGGGCTGGTGACTAGAACCCCTTAGGTGAGGTCCGGAGCAGAAACCAGCCTGACGCTCCACGTCGTGTTTCAGAATCGTCTTACTTTAGAGCAAAGGCAAGGCTGTGAAACACAGCTTGCTTGTTCCAGGGGTGAAGAGGCGACCCTGGGGCCCGGGTCTGCCACACCGGGGTGGGAAGGGACGCCTGTCCAGGCCCCTCTGGCCGCATGGCTCCTCGTGCAAACCTCGGGAGGGGCTTCCGAGGGGCCCCGGCCCCCAGGCTGTGAGAGGCCACGTGCCCTTTGAGGAAGTTAAAAAATGATGTGGGTCAGGGGGAGACTCACACAAAAGGAAACAAACCAGTTATTTGTCGAGATGGCTGCTTCCACAGGCCTGTGGTCGGTGTGGTGACGGTGAGCTCTGGGCACAAACGGGAGGAATAGCATTTCTGTGTTTGCCCAATCACGGGTTTTGATGCCCCCCCCCCCTCTTTCCAGATGGGAGCCACACTGGTTCTTAATAAACAAGCTGAACCCTTCCTGCAGGAGGGAGAGTTGAGCAATGTTCTGAGAACATGCTGTTCCTCTGGGCCCTGAGGAAACGCAGTCTCTGGAAGATGCTCTAGACGTAAAGGGCAGCGAAAGCCGGGACAGGGAAGCGGGCGGAGCCTTCGGGACAGCAGGAGCCAGCCTCTTCCTGCCTGGCTGAGGCCTGGAGGGGGCTGGGCCCCCCACACAGTCCTGATGGTTCTTCTCTGGACCCCACGCCACCACCACTGTCCACAGGGGCCAAAGCGGGGCACCAGGGCACCTCGGCCCTGAGCCAGTGCTCACCCAGCTACTTCCCCAGCCTCGAAGGAAACGGTGTTGCCTTTATCGACCTAAGAACAGCCACCTGCACCAAGAGATGAAGTCCTTTACCTGCGGAGGAAAGGCCTGTCCAAGGAAGAGACTTTGCCCAGATCCTGCTGGGAGCTGGCCTGTGCCCTCCCTCCCAGGTGCCCGGCCACAGCTGGCCTGCCGCTTTGTTACGTTGGCGGCACAGTTATTACATGGTGTTTCCCCCCGGGAATGTAAATATCAAGGGAAGCATCTCCAGTGACCTGCTGGGAGGACTGTCCCCCCATCCTGGTGTAAGCGGTGGCACGTCCCCTGGTCCTACCCCCGTGGAGGGAGAATCACCTGTGTTTACCTGCGACGTGGTTTGGGAGATAAGGAGCCATGTTTCCGCCCATCACCTTTCTCCAAGGCAGGCTGTTGATTGTAAGAACAGCTGAGGAGGACTGTGGGGCTGTTCCCAGGCCTCTCTTCCCAGGCGGTGGCCACAGTCCCGTGGTTCCCACACGTCACAAGAACGAACACCCCTTGGCTCTGCCTGGTGAGAGGGGGCCTCGTGGGTGGGGGGGGCGGGGGAGGTCACTTAAACCCGCCTCAGCTTAGAAAGATTGTGCTTTGTTATATGTGTGTGTGCTTACTTTTCTAATCTAGCAAATGTTTCGCATTTAAGTCACGGGTAAAATTTTCCTAACAGAAAATTACACAGAAAGCTGGAAAGTGAAATAGAAAGCGTGTGTTGTTTTCTTCTTCAGCATGGCCCTCCCCCTCGCGGCTTCTTTCCTGGGCGACGCTGTATTAACTAACGCCTTCCGTGGGGGGGAGGGGAGAGTGTGGGAGCCCCACGTTCTGGTCAGGCTGGGCCTGCTGTGCACACGCAGTCGCGTAGGAATGTCTTCGTGTCATGCCGCGCACATGACAGTCCTGCCCGTTTCACTGACAGTGAGCGCGTGTCAGCCCCCGGGGACCTGGCCAGCCCCCTGTGGCCTCCACAGGCGTTGGGGGCTCTTGCTGGGCGGAGGGCATTTCACAGACTGTCACTGAATCGCCTCTTTCCATCTCAGTCAAATGGTTGCTTGTGCATGCTAGTCCCCAAGGCACCTGAGAAGGGGCTCCCAGCCCCTCGGGACCAGAAGGAACTGCCCACCCCGTTGGTCTACTTGCCCACCCCCTGTGGGTGCGGGGAGGAGGCCCTTGCCCACTCCCTGTGGGTGCGGGGAGGAGGCCCTTGGGAAAGCTGCTCCTGACCCCAGAGTCTGATACCTTACCCGTGGGCCCCGTAGCCTCTAGAGCTTCCCCTCCTAGGGTCTGCCCTGTTGTCATCATAACGTTTGCTTACTTGCCTTTCCCCTGCTGTGTGCGGACTGGTGCCCTATCTCGTTCGCCTTAGTGACCCCAGCACATGGTTTCCCGCATACTAGGTCTTAGCAGATGTTTCTTCTGCCCTTCATAAACTTCATGCTTCTCACCTCCTGCCGTCCTGGTCTCCGCTTGCCATGTGTGCGTGCGTGCGTGTGTGTGTGTGTGTGGTGGGGTGGGGTGGGGTGTACATACCTGAGCTCTCACACCCCTTCTGCAGTCTTGTTATTCCAAGCCCTCGCCATCTAACCTCCCAAAGGTCCCATTTGCCAAATTCAGTGGCTTCCCCCCTTTCTCACTGAGCTGCACCTGCCTGCCACATTCCACAGACGTCACTGCCCCTCCCTGCCCCCTCCCTTCTTGCCACCTGCCCAGGCCACCCCTGTGAGGAGCCCGGCTCAGGCCCGTCCTCTGCAAAGCTCCCCCCACCACCTAGTCAGCCTACCCCAAGGTCATCTATCCCTGAATGACCATCGTTACTCAGTCAGAGTGAGGCACTCCAACACGGACCTGTGCCGTGTATTAGACGCCGTCCCACAGTTAGATTGTAAGGCCACAGGCAGGTGTACCCACGCCCTTGATGCACACGTTTCGGCAGCTCCCAGCTCAGCGTTGGCTCCAGGGGCAGCCGGTGAGTGAGTGTGAGTGTGAGCCATCTCACTGAGACGATGTCATCAGTAGCTTGGAGACGTGGCTGTGCTGAGCAGCATTGCTGCGACAGTCCCCGCGCCCTTCCCTGTGCGGACACACAGGCCGGGCTGCGTGCTGCTTTCCCGCGGAGCCTGGTTCCTCTGTGTATGTGTCATGCACGCCGCACTTACCTGCCTTATTTGCTCTGTGCCCTCCGAGCCCGTCCGTGCCCCCCGCGCCACGTTGTGAACTCTGCATCCATCAGGGGCGGGGAAGCAGAGGGAAAGGGTTGGGATGTCCTCACCCGTTTCAGAGCCTGTTTGTCCTCTGCAGGCGCCTGACTCCGTGTTGCGACGCCTGTGGCTCATGAACCACGGCACTCCCTCCAGAGCAGCCCAGACCCAGCCTCTGGCCATGGATGCCCAGCATTCATTTTTCACACCAACTTTAACATATTGGTTTACATACTCTCGACATTTTATCCCAGGTACCAGCTGCGCTGTTACTGAAGTCACCTATGCACCGTGTGTTGTGAGTGAGTTAGGTACAGTTCCACAGCTCTGAGAATTACTATTCCCAGGTTGTCACTGAGGAAACTGCCCAAGGCTGCATGACAAGTGATGGGGAACGTTTGCATCCAGGTCTTTCTGATCCCAATGTGTCTCCATGCTGCTCTCTGTTTTGTCTGCATGTGCCACTGACGATAGGTACTGCGTCGCCCTGGGCGTTAAGTCAGCACCTAGTAAGCACAGGAACCCAGACAAGCAGATGCTCAGGGGAAAGGCGAGGGGAAGGGGGAGCCGTGACCTGTAGGCTTGATCCCCAGCAGTGGTTGACAGGCAGCTTCGTAGGCTTTGGTGCTTCTAGATGAGGCTGGGGAGCGCCTGAGCCTCCTTTGGGGGGAGGGGCTCTGTGAGGGCTGTCCTGCTGAGGGTCGGTCCTGCACTTCGACAGCAGAAGGCTCGGCTCCAGGGCGAGGCAGGGATGTTCGTGGGAAGCCGAACGTGCACTCGCCAAACTCACACGCTCCTAGTGGAGAAACCTGACCACGAACCGCTGTTTTCTGGACCAGACCTCCTCGTGCCCTGGTTGTCCACCGGGATGAAACGCCCGAGTCTAGGCCGCCGGAGGCTGTGGGCAGGCGCACAGGCCACCGATCTCCCGCGTCCCTAAGGAGGGACAGCAGGAGGAAGGGCGGGCTGCAGGGGCGGTTTATCGTCAGGAGGAGGTCCATCGAAGGACGACTTTGCAGTAGCCTGAGTGACCCGCCCCAGACATGTATCCAAAAACTGCAAAGCTCCCAGGAGAAGGTACCCTGTCCAACCCCAGGCCCTTTCCTCCTCCTCAGGGTCAGACAGTCTTGGAAACATGCTGTTGTTTTATAACAGCATTTAAGTATTCCAGAATCGTGATTTGAATGTTACATTTACCCTGATAGGTCTCCCTGCCCATTGGTACGTCGCAGCTAGACTATTTTAGATGTGTTTTTCTGTTGTAAGACAGGATTGACTCTAACCATGGCTTTTCTCTTCCTGGTCAAGATCCTGTTGAATTTCAACCTCGACTCTCCAGACTCTTCCCAACAAGGTATGTATGTCCCTGTTCTGGTGGAATCTTGACATGTGTGAGCATCGTCATGGCAGCACACCCTGGGTCGCACTTGGCTGAAAGATCACACCCGTGAGCACGGTGTGTTCTGGGTCACAGATCTAGGCATTGCCAGCCCGCCTGCTGATAACGTGGCCTTTAAGTTCCTCTGTGGCGCTGTAATCATTAACTGGGAAATCGCAGTCTGCGGTAACTTGCCAGGACTGACTTTTCTTCATCGCACGGTTGAGTCACTCGGCCTCCTTGAGCTTTAAGGCCCTTGGCGCTGTTAGGCAGGAACTCCGTGGCTGCAGCAGATCACCTGTGCGGAAGACTAAAGCGTTCCCTGGAACCATCCATCCGTTTGCAGAAACAAAGACCTCATGACAGGCCGTTTCAGGTGCTGTGGAAGGTGCCGCTTTACCGCGCAGGGAAAGGCGCCTGTGGTTGCAGCTCATGGTAAATAGCCCTCCACCTGATTCCAGGGCCGAAGGGAAGCTGTGCTTGCGGGCTAATGCTGCCCTCTGCTGGCCCTCTGGCGTCAGTGCTGCGGCAGCAGGAGGCTGCAAAATCAATTTTGAAAACAGGAACCTCCTCCTACCTTCTGCGCTGGCTGCTTTCATGCCCGTCCTCTGCGGTTGAAACTGTAGGTTATGCCATGTTTCATTTCACAGTCATCTGCCGATCAAACCTTTGATGCCTGTGAAATGCGCAGCCTCGTCTTGGCCGAGATTTTTCTCAGCTTTGGCCGCCAGTGCGGAGCACGCCAGCACTGGGAAGCATGAGCCATGCACGCACAGGGACTTCCCCCACCTGTGTGTCTTAAGCAGGAAAGAGAAGGTGCTTCTTGCTTGTCATTTTTTAATCCCTCCCTCTCTCACACTGGTGCAGCAACCGGAGGAGAAGCTGACTTTTACTTCCTGTTGCTCGGGTGATTTCTTAGGGGCTTACCTGTCATTGCAGTTCCTGGTGCTGGTCTCCTAGCAAAGGCCCCTTGAGGGTCCTGTGCTGGAGATGCTCCCAGCAGGTTGCCTGCCTTTACAGCCCTGCCTGGTAGAGGCTGTGCTCCTAAATCAACCTCAAGGGAGTTGGGCTTTATTTTGTCCCAGGAAATGTTTTTTCAAATGGCCATCGTGTTTGGCCTCTTCCTTTTCTCGTAAACACTCACCTCCCAACTTGACGTCAGAAGAAGGCCACAGCACGGACTGCCCCCTGGCGCGCTGAGGGAGACCCGACAGGACCCTGGCCATCATAGCCACCACTTACCGAATGTTTGCATTGTGCCGTTTCTATTTCAGGCTGCTTCAGTTAATTTTCACCCCAACTCTGTGTGATAGGTATTGTTATTACCCTGATTTTACACACAAGGAGACCTGAGACAGAGATGCCGAGAGTTAGAGGCACATACCCAAGGTTGACCAGGAGTCTGCCCTGGACCACCTCGCCACATGGTGGCGTAGAAATGGGAAGCAGCAGGCTAACCCGCTGGGCTGTCTTGGAGACAGTATTCAGCCTTGTCCTAGTCACATGTGTGTTCTTGACAACTGAATATGCTCTTCTGATTAGAGCCTCCTTAAGAGTAGCGGGGAAACAAGGCCTTGGAAAAGGTGTGACTTGCTTACGGTCACACTGCAGGTCAGAAGAGTGGTTAAGGCTCCTGCGCCCAGGTGTTCTGACCCCACGATGACCTCTGGCCGTCCTGCGCCCAGGTGTTCTGACCCCACGATGACCTCTGGCCGTCCTGCGCCCAGGTGTTGTGACCCCACGATGACCTCTGGCTGTCCTGCGCCCCAGGTGTTCTGACCTCAGCATGGTCTCTGGCTGTCCTGCACCCAGGTGTTCTGACCCCAGCATGGCCTCTGGCTGTCCTGCGCCCAGGTGTTCTGACCCCACGATGACCTCTGGCCGTCCTGCGCCCAGGTGTTCTGACCCCACGATGACCTCTGGCTGTCCTGCACCCAGGTGTTCTGACCCCAGCATGGCCTCTGGCTGTCCTGCGCCCAGGTGTTCTGACCCCACGATGACCTCTGGCCGTCCTGCGCCCAGGTGTTCTGACCCCACGATGACCTCTGGCTGTCCTGCGCCCAGGTGTTGTGACCCCAGCATGGCCTCTGGCGGTCCTGTGCCCAGGTGTTCTGACCCCAGCATGGCCTCTGGCTCCTTTACCAGGTAGAGGTTTTCCCTTGGCTCCCAGGAGCGAAGAGTCTGGGGCAGGTGGTAACCTGGCCTTTGCTGGGCACGCCCGCCCCCAGTTTGGTGATGTCAGCATCTGCAGGGATGAGATCTGCTGAAGCTCTGTTTAGAGCCCAAGGTAATAGCTCACAATCAGGCTTCAATGTTTTCTTTCCTAGGTTTTATGTGCATCGCATTCCAAAGGCAAAACACGATCACAAAGCTTCCTCAGGAAGCTGGTTTCAGATGGTGGTTTAGATTTAAATAGTGATTGTCTAGCACCATTTGAAATCAGTGTTCTTGGGGAAGACCACCCGCACGGCCAGCAGCAGAGGAATGACGGGCAGCCCTGAGGCAGAGACGAGCCGCGTGAGAGCCCGCCCCACCGGTTCCATGTAACTAGTTAGTTACCCAGAACGTCTCATTGTTAGACCCTCAGACTCACTTGTGTAATAAGCCCCCCATAGTGCTTTGCCTGTAATACCAGTTCTGTGCACGCAGGTTGAAGGGCTGAATTACGGGAGAATTATTCATCTTTGGGTCCTGCCATCCCGCGCGTCCTCCTGTGACCCCTTAGAGGATGACTGATTTCTTTTGGTGTTCAGAGTCAATACAATTTTCTAGCACCATCTGAAATCGGTTATAATGATGGGGGAAGAGCACCTAGCAGCTGATTTGCCAGAGAATATATATGGGTAACCTCTGTGACCTCTGGGATCATGAATTAGAAGCAAGAAAGCGGACCTACCAGCGTGATTTTCTTTTTTTCAGTTTTAAGTTGTTTCATTGCCCCGAATCACGTGTGATGATGCTAATAAATGGTTAACTATGAACAATTGTTATTGGTTATATTCCACAGAATTTGTGGGGATGTTTGTTTTGATGACAGATACCTAGGGAAAAAAATGGGTAAACTCAATGACTGCCTCGGATCCTTGGAAAGGACCATGGGGGGATGGTTCTCACTCACGTGGCCTCACCCTCAAACACGCCTCCGTGCCTGGCTGGGGCTTACCCCATGCAGACACCATCATCGTTGGTGAGGTGGTGCCGGCTCGGGGGCCGGGATACAGTCCGTCACGGCACATGAGGAAAGCTAACCCAGGAACTAGGCTCTGTGTCCAGGACAGAACCACGCTGACACGTGTCAGTCCAGTTTAGAAAGTGAGGCGAGGGAAACGGGAGATTGCACTCCCAACTGCCATCCTGAGTTACTGCAGAGGGCGTCGTTCTGTTGGAAACAACCCCGAGTTTTCTAGGGCCAAGCGGGGGGTGGAAAGCTTCAGAGCGCTGTCTCGGCCTCCCCCTCCCAGGTCCCAGTGCTGCGTCTGCCTGCAGGGTACTGCCTCAGCCCAGGCCAGCCCGCTGCCGCCGCCCAGTCTCCCGTCTCCTTGCGACACCCTGGAGAACGGGAGGGTACAGGCGGAATTCAGCCTTGTCCTTCCCTTTCCTCTCTCATCCGGAGAAGTGACACGGCCTAAAGTCAATGCTATCACCTGCTTGACCACACTGGGGCTCACCCCTCCCCTGCCCCGCTCCTGCCCTCCGACCCTCCTCCTCAGTGCCTGGAAAAGCCCTTTGCACCTCACGGCTCTGACTCGGAATTTGTTGCCAACAGTTCTGTCTCCCACGCCCACCAAGTGAGAGTTAGGGTTATTTCCCCCGACTCTGCCTTCTGCTGTCACAGCGGCGGCTCCCCAAGCGCGCTGCCACGTGCTCACGCCTCCCAGGCTGTTCTAAAGCTGTCTCGACATAATATGCCCAAACCATGCCTGCTGCCTTTCCACAAGGCCAGTTCTCCCTTCTCTGCCCCTGGTTAAAGTTGAACCCCTTAAATGGTGACTTTTCCTCCTCCCGAGCCCTCTGCCACGTCCACACCCACCATGCCTTTGTTGCTCTTTAACTGCCTCCCTGGGGTCCACAGGCCTCTGCCCTCATTGCTGCCTCCCTGGCTTGCTGGCCCCGCCCCTCCTTTCCAGCCCAGCCTTTGTGTTGCCACCAATTCTTTCTAAAACACACGCACTTGGGACTCTTCCTTCTCCATCCTCCCCATTCCCCAGCCACACCCCTTGGGCCTGTTTTCTGAGCTCGCCCGGCTTGCTGACACTCCTCAACCTGCGTGGACACGGCTTCCTCTGCCCAGGCCTCCCCTGGGCCCCGGGCCTGGAGCTGCAGCCAGCTCTTCCCCTGGCTGCACATGTGCTTGCCTGTCGGGGCCCTTACCGCTGCCGGCAGCCCAGCGCTGGTGGTTGCTCTCTGCACTGCCCCCTTCAGGACCTCAAGACACACTCACGTCCTGTGTGTGCTCACTTTCCACTTTTCTCTGCTGGACTAAGATCCTTGGGCTCAGAGGGACAGGGTCACACAGCACATACTACGCACCTTCGGTTCCCGCCACGGCCACGCAAGGTGTCCTCCTGCAGTGTCGGTGGCAGGGTCCGTGCAGGCCGCTGTGTCCACCTTTCAGCCAATCGGTTTCTCTCCATTTCACTGGGGAAAGGTAGCGACTTCCAACGGTGACCTGAATTAACTACGAGAAAGTATATCTCAGAACCCCTGCCCCGTTCTAAAGTTTGCATGTGCTTTTTATGGGCTTCCCCTGTGGAGAATCCCTGGTCTTTCCCTTCTTCTGTAGGCATAACTAGGAAGTGGTATGCCTAATGAGTTAGAAAGCTATAATCATTGAGGGATCCTTGTCCCCATTTTAGAGAAGAGTAAACAAAGGCACAACACATATGCCCAAAAAGCAGCGAATTCATGCTCAGCAGAGTGAACCCATTAAAAATAGTAATACACAGCCACTGAGGTGGGTGGTAGTTTCCCACGTTACCGTGAGGAGAAGAAAGCACAGAGAAATCACGTTAACTTGCCTGGGATCGCACAGCTTGTCAGCACTGGAGTCTGAGTTCCAATCACATGAACAGACATGATAGTGATGATGACAGCTGGCACTGAGCTTCACTTCCATGTGTTACCTCCTTCAATCTGACTTTCAAAGTTGTCCTACGAAGTAGGTGTTTTTATTGGCATTCCCATTTTGCAGGTGAGAAAACAGTGAGGAGAATGAAATAATTTGTAGCTACAAGGTTTCCGTGCAGGAGTCTGAATCCAGACCTCCTGACTGCAGGGTCGATGCGCTTAGGGCTGTTCTTTCCGTTGTGGTGGACGTACCGGGGCTCTGCTCGCCTGGCGGGCAGCCTCCAAATGGCCCCCTTGATCCACCTGCTGTGCTCGGGCCGTGTAAGCCTCTCCCTCTGAGTGTGGGCTGGGCCTGCTGACAGACTTCTCACGGACAGAACTCTTCAAGGTGACAGGATGTCATCATGAAACTAGGTTACAAATTGGGATTCTGTCCTCCTCTCGCATGGGTGCACACACTCCTGTGCTGTCTGTCTGTCTGTCTCTGTATCTATCTAGCCCTAGTTTTCCCACAATGTCCTATTTCTCTTCCAGGATTGGTGTCATATTCTTATAGCCTAATAGATACCACACCTCATAACGTGTGTGTGTGTGTGTGTGTTGTGTGTACAGAAAGAGAAAAAAAAATAAATATGTACATGCATATATATATATATGTACATGCATATATATATATATATATATATATATATATTTGCTAAAATTTGGGATATCTACCCAAAGATAATAAAGGAACATTAGCAAGGTGTTTAATTAGGGGTCTTGTTTATAATTATTTGGAAAAATAACAATTACATTAATTTAACTGAAAACTTCTATGTGAAATTACTTAAGGAGGTAAGAGTGGCTCCAGATAAAAAAATGATAAGACCTTAACAAGTCACAAATACTTATAAAAAGTCAAGTGACTTTTTAATGTTTTAATAAACTAAAACATTATTTTCATAACCTAAGGTGTTTGTTATTTTCACTTATGAATGAGTATAACTATAGCCAGATTTGCAAATGGATATTTGACATCATATTAATTAATTTTATTTATATAATATGGAAATACTTATCTTTTTTAAATTTTTATTGATTTTTTAAGAGGTTGGGGGAAAGAGACAGAGAGAGAAGCATAGATTTGTCATTCCACTTACTATGCATTCATTGGTTGATTCTTGTATGTGTCCTGAGTGGGGATTGAATTCACAACCTTGGCCTATCCAGACAACGTTCTAACCAACTGAGTTACCCAGCCAGGGCTAATACTTAATTTTCTTGTGATTATTTAAATGGAAACTAAAAGTACTAAATTCCTTTTTTCATAATTCCTATGCAGTGTGATTCTGGCCAGTCACTTACTAGTAGACTTTCTGGGTTTGCTTTCTCTAGTATCAATTTACGCTACTAAATTTTGAGGGAATTAACCATGTACTGCAGTCACTACAAAAGTCTGTGTAAAAGCTGATTTAACTTTCTACTCCCTAATTGCTTAAATATTTAGCTGTATGATTTTGCAGCGTTTCCAAGTGATCCTTAGAGAACAATCCCTATAAAAGTAAACATTTCGGGTAAGAATGAGAAATGATGCTTCAAGAAGAAAAGACAGCCTACTTCCACAGATATTCTCCTGGATGGGTTTTTTTAAGTAGGGTGTATTAATGAGAAAATCTGGTGACTTAGGAGAAAATGACTAGCAGCTAAGCTTTGGATAAATCCTAAAAAGCTGTTATGTGAGACAAGACTTAAAAAAATCTTGGTGACCTAACAAAATGCAAACAAACAAACAACACACACACACACACACACTCACACACGTCAATAACGGAAACAAATTTGGACCCTAAAAATGATGTACCCATGAGAGCCTGCATCTTGATGACCCAGGTTTGCTTCTGGGCTTGACTGAGGGGTCTTCTTTGAAGCCAGCATGACTTGCCTCCTTTCCATAATTGTCTGCTGAAAAACAAAGACAGTCAATAGAAGATAGTGAAGAAGGAGAGGGTGCCAAAGGGGAGAGAAATGAAATGTAATGAGGGAGAAAACAGAATACAGCATAACCTCATTTTCAGCACATTACTTCCAAGAACTCTGCATTCATTACATGTTCCGCACATCTCTACTTTGAAATGAAAGTGTCAGATGACAAGGAAGCAAGCTGCTAAGTTTACTGAAGAACTGCATGCATAAATATTTCTAATATTATATTTTGAGGTTAGTGCATAATTCATTTATGTCTGGTGTGCCTAAAATATAACCTTATCTATTCAGAGTGACAACTGATCCTCAGATACTGCGGAAAACAAATCATCAGAGGCTTTAATTTTATTCATCACTCTGTGCTTACTAAAGCCAGGAGAATGTAGAAATGCATTGCAGAGACTTTGTAAAAAACTCTCAGCCAAAAATAAAATGAAATCTGAACACTAAGTAGACAGAAGCCATTATATAGGTCAATGCACGTAGCATAAAATTCACCATTTTAAAGTTGACAGTTAAGGAGCTTTTAGTACATTCACGATGTTGTGCCACCATCAACATTATCTAATTCCAGATAATGTGATCATCCCCAAAAGAAAGTCCATCGCCATTAAATAGACCCACCTTATCCCCTGCCCCCTAAGCTCCTGGCAACCACTAACCCACTTTGGATTTGCCTGTTCTGGACATTTCATATCCATGGAATCTCACAATAGGTGGGCAATAGGTGGTCTTTTGTGTCTGTCTCTCATTTAGCATAATGTCTTCAAGATTCTTCCAGGTTGGAGCATGTGTCTGTACTTTGTGCTTTTTTACGGCTGAGTCATATTCCACTCTGTGGGTTTAACCATTCACCAGTTTGATGGCATTTGGTGGTGGTTCTTTACATGTACATGTTTATTCCTGTCACTGTCGTACCTGTCCATGGACCAACAGGTCACACCGCACTGAGTCCTACCACCACTTTCATCCCATTTATCTGCTTCTTCTGATTCTTTCCTTCCACTTAAAATGCTTGTTGCTATCTTCGTTTTGACTTTATTCTTTACTTTTTCTAAGGGAAAAAGTAAACCACCATTCATACACATCTTGCTCCATTTGCCTTCACACTTTAGTTGTAGCACAGTTTCTAGTCAAATCAAGAATTCGTGTTGAAGGGGATCAATGGGGGAAAACGAGGGACATCTATAATACTTTCAACATTAAAGATACATTTTAAAAAAGGAATTGGTGTTAAGCACTGGCTGGTGTTGCTCAGTGGTTGGAGTGCCCACGCACATATGGGTTAGAGATTCAATCCCCGCCCTGGTTGGGTTGCATGCGGGAGGCAACTGACGAATGTGTCTCTCTGACATAGATGTTTCTCTCTCCTCTCTCTCTTCCCCACCCCTCTCCCCTGCCACTCTCTCTAAAAATCAATGGAAAAAGTATCCTCAGGTGAGGATTAACAATAAAAAATGATGATATAGAGAGGCTGTTGACAGCATAGGCACATAGCTACGTTAACTTACAAAGACTTTTAAATGCTAAAATTAATAATCATCATTTTTATTTGCTTGCTTTTCCATGTACTTGATTCGAAGCCTTTACCCCAGAGCTGTACCGCCCATCTCAGCACCAGGGGCATCTTTTCCTGAGCCAGCATCCAGCGGTGGCCTGGGCGGGGCTCTGGGTGGGGCTCTGGGCAGCTGCCCTCTGCACCTGCTTCACATCACTGTGCTCCTGGAAGTTCTTTTACTCTCACCCCTTGGATTCCCACCCTGGGTCCCAGGACCTTGCTTGCTTGGCCTTTAGCTCTCATCCTTTCCCCTTATTTTTGCGGGCACATCCTTCAGTCATTTCCTGAGGATGACGGGAGGTCATTGGGGCTTTTCATTTCAATCTTATCTTGTAATTGATGACCTGGCTGATGACATTCCTGCTTGGGAAAAAGTTCCCCTTGGACACTTATTTTCTAGCTCCTAGTGTTGCTGAGAAGTCTGATATGGTGCTGCCCCCTTTTCTGCCCCCTTTTCTCTGGAAGTTTTTAAGAGACCCTGTTTATTCCCGATGCTGCATAAACTTCATAATTAGGTGCCGTGATAATAGAGGCCTTTTTACGTTTGTCTGGCCTGGCCTTGAATGTCCCTTTCGTTCTGGAGGTCTGTCTGGCAACTACAGAAAATGCTCCTCTGCTATTTGTTAGGTAATTTCCTCTCCCCTTCACCATTCTTTCTTTCTAGAGCTATCATTTTTCATACGTGGGACCTCCTGGACTAACCCAAGATTTTTTTTCTTTCCAGTTCCCATATTTTTGGACTTGTTCTACTTTCTGTGAAAATTCCCACTTGTATTCCCAATACTTAATAATGAATTCTTTCTTAAATACGTTTTTACTGATTTTTTTTTTTTTTTTTTTTTTTTTTTAGAGAGAGGAAAGGAAAAGGAGGGAGGGGGGGAGGAAGCGGGAGAGAGAGAAAGAGATCTCAATTGGCTGCCTCCCATACCCACTGGACTGGGGACTGAACCTGCAACCTGGGCAGGTGCCCTGACCGGGAATCGAACTGGTGACCTTTTAGTGCACAGGATGATGCTCAACCAACTGAGCCACACCAGCCAGGGCTAGTACTGAATTCTTATTTCTGCTAACATATTTTTAACCTCTGAGCATTTTTGTCTTTATTTTTTGTGGGTTTTTCCCCCTGTTTTGTGGACTCACAAACCTTGCTAACAATTGGGTTGGTTTTTGTTTTGTGTTGTGTGTTTTTTTGTTTTTTTTTGTCTTTTTAAAATTCTCTGCCCCTGAATTGTCTCTGTTTCTTCCAGGCTCGTTGGGTTTCCATTTTGGGTTTTACCTTTTGAGAGAAATGCTCAAATGTCTGGCATTTAGTGATTCTTAACATCCATTTCTATTTAAGGACAGGACCTTAAAACTGTTGAAGGTCTCGCTTTGTTGGCAGGACTTACCCAGCTGGTGGGTCCCTCTTAGGGCATGTTGTAGGCAGAATAATGACACACACACACACACCCAAAGGTGACCATAGCCTAGCCCCCAGATCCTGTGAAAATGTTACCTCAGTGGCAAAAGGGACTTCGCACATGTGATCCGGGTTAAGGCCCAAGATGGTGGGGGGTGGGGGTGTGTGTGTGTGGCCTGAGTGAGCCAGGTGGGATCAGCCTCCACCTGAGTCCACATAGGCCAGAACCTTCCCCAGCTGTGTCCCAGGGAGACGTGCCTGGGGCATAAGGGTCAGGGAGATGCAGCATTGCTGGCTGTGAAGAGGGAGGAAGAGGCCGAGGCGAGGGATTCAGGCAGCTCCTAGAAGCTGGAAAAGGCAAGAAAACAGCCACCAGAGGGAACGCAGCCCTGCAGACGCTGGTTGTCCCCCGGCGGGCCGGCAGCAGATGCTGGCCTCCAGATGGCAAGAGGATAAACGTGTGTGGGGAAACCACTGAGTCTCCAATGCTTGGTAACAGCAGCAGTAGGAAACGAATCCAGGTGATTGCAAGGGCCTCGGCTGCTTCACCCAGGGACCAGTGTCATTATCTAGGCGGGGGTGGGGGGAGGGTCTCTCCTGGTCTGGCCCGTTTCCTCAGAGATGAACCCTTCGGTCTCCTGCTGGGGGTTGTACCAGGAAGGCTCACTCAGAGTCCCTACGCGTTTCACCAGAATAAAACCTTCATGTCGATCTTAGGGGCTCCACAAATGCAGGAGGAGGGAGTGAAGGTCTCAAAAGCTGTAGCTGGAGAATGCACTCAGTTCTCCCTAAAGATGACCTGCAGCCCCGGAGCCCAAGCCAGTGTCTCCCCACTGGAGGGGCCAGGGGCCGTGAGCCCGCCCCACTGAGCGCTGGGATAAGGATGCTCACCTCACCGGGCACCCCACATCTTACACAGGCTCCTCTCTCTGCAAACTGGAACCTGGAGCCACACAGGGAAAGGTTCCCAGTCTTAGCTGGGCACGGTGGCGGTGGCACTGAAAATCCACAGCCCGGCCCAGAGGGCAGCCCGGCTGCCAGGTTCCAAAAGCTGAATGGAGGAAGGGGCCGGAGTCTCCCCAGAATGTGGGTGAGATGTAATTCTCTTTTTAGCAAGTCACTTTATCCTCCCTTGGCTGCGCCAAATATCTCTAAGGCCTGAGCTCCTCGGTTCAGGCTCTCAGAGAGTGGACACCTGAAGGGACTCAGGTGCTCCCCGTCTTCAGAGGTGCCGGCACCCTGACTCCTGGGCCTTCCCACCATGCTGCACAGGGTCCGATGGCTGCCGTGGGCTCTGTTCTCTGGGGTCTTGGTTTTGGCCTTTCTGCTGTGCTGAGTTTATTTTCCACATGCCTGTCCTCTCTAAAGCTTTGCTAGCAGCTCTCGCCGGCTGCTGTCCACTCGCATTCTCTGTCCTTGTCGGTACTTTACTCCCGTGTCTCCTGTTAGTGGGATTCAAGAGGACACCAGCAAGCCCATGTGTTCAACCTGTTCAACTGAACGTCTATAAGATTTTTAAGCTCAGTCGGCCCTCGCTGGTTTGGCCCAGTGGATAGAGCATCGGCCTGCGGCCTGAAGAGTCCCAGGTTTGATTCCGGTCAAGGGCATATGCCCGGGTTTGCCAGCTCGATCCTCAGTAGGGGGTGTGCAGGGGGCAGCTGATCAATGATTCTCTCTCAGCATTGATGTTTCTATCTCTCTTCCTCTCCCTCCCTCTCTGAAATCGATAAAAAGTATTTTTTATGAGATTTCTAAGCTCAATCGTATGCTATAGTGCAAAGAGCTCGAAGTCAGATGACCTAGGTCTGGCTCCAGCATCCTCCATTTCACTTTCAAGGAGCCCTGTGTTCTCATCTCAAAAACAAGCTGGTCCCATCAAGGCCCTTTCTTAAGACTCTAATGAAAGCTGGGGCCCCTCCCTTAAAAAAAGAAGCAATGCACACACACACAACCGAGTGTTACTTTTTAGAAGGTCCACAGGCTCCCCAGGGCCTCCCATGAATGCCCCAGAAGCATTCACCCCAAGTTCAGAACCCCAGACTTAGAGCATCTCTGAGGTCACATTTAGACCTGACATTCTGTAAGGCTCTAATGTAACAGAGTTCATGATGACGTTTTAGGCTGGCCTTCCTCAGAGTTAATGAAACGGTGTTCAACTTACTATTTATCAGGAAACTCAAGAGCTGGAGCGCAAGAATTAGTTTGAATTCAGTTCAGAGAGGCCAAGGGCCTGAGAGATGGCAGTGGCTCGGATGGCTAATCGGCACGGCTAGTGAGGAATGACCAGAGATCAGAGAAACTCATTTGCTCACCATGAAAAATGCAGCGGAATCGTGGCCAAAAATCTCAGCGGCGGCCTGGTCAACAGGCGCTGAGTATCACCCAGGGGACATTAGAGCGGCCTCCATGGCAGTGCTCTCTCACGGCAGGTACTTTTCAATAACGACGTCAAGAAAACAGGCTGCACCGAACTACAAGCGAGGTGACAGCATCCCTGGTACCCAAGGGTCCTGCTGTTTTGGTCTCAACTTCCAGCTTCAAGATGTGAGGGCAGCACAGTGCCTGGGACCCGTGCATGTCCTCGGTGTCTGCAAAAGGAGCAAGAGGACTTGTTTGGAGTGGCCGGTGAGTGGAGCGAGGAGGACACGGTGTTTGCCTAGGTCAAGAGGAACTCAGCTAACCTAGGGGAAGGCTCACTAACTAACCTCCAAGAAATTGGAGCAGCATTTCGGTTGCAGTGTTTTTCTCTGGACCTCGAGTGAACGAAGGCCAGGCCTCTGATGCTATTGTCTTCATCTGGCATCTGGCTGCGGCGCCTGCGCCCCCAGGTGCCCTGCAGGATGGGATTATTAGTGAGCGGATGGGCGCCACGCTGTGTAGCCTTGGCGCCATCTCCCTTTGCCTTAGGAATTAGGTTCACTCCCTTCTTTCTTTTGCATGCTTTGTCTCTTTCGAGAGTTGAGTCTGCCGAGTGAAAGTAATTCTTGATTATTTGGTTATTTCATATTGGATGTAGTGAGAAAAGTAGTTCCACCAGCCAATCATTCCTTTAAAAAAAAACAAAACACTTTGGGTTTTTATGCCCCCCCACCCCACCCCCTGATTCTGCAGCCGGCAAAGCGGAAGCATCAGAAGGGAGAACCGCTGTCTCCCTACCTACATCATGGGTCATGAGGGTTGGGGAGAGGCTCCAGTGTCTTCTCGGTTCCTCCCATCCGGGCATCATGGCCACCAGCTGCCATGGGTTTAGCTTTTTCCGGGAATGGAGTGTAAAACCCTGTGGAAATGGTGCTTTGTCAGTAAGTTCACTGAAGGATTTTTTCACATTGATTTTTAATTCCCATGATCTGCTTCTAGAGAAAGTTCTGGGCTCCACACCCCTCCTTGACTCTCTGTCCCTGAGGGCCAGGGGACAACCTTTAGCTGCCTGCTTGGAGCCACCCTGCTTTGAAAAGGCTTGTTCCACCCAGGTGGCCTTCGTGCCCAGTGGCCAATCCTGCCCGCTGCATGGAAACAATAGGGAGCTGCCGGAGCTGGCACCGCCCTGGTATGTGGGTGCGGCCAGGGAGCTTTGGGCCAAACTATGCAGACTTGCTGCCTCAGGATTCGCACTTTCTAGAAGCCAGAGAACAACTGGGGACAGTAGGCACATCACTCTTTCTCCTGGGAGATGAGAGGGTCTGTGGGACAGGGTGCTTATCCATCAAAAGTCAAAGAGGAAGGGAGGATGCTTCTGCTGCTTCTGCAAATCCTGTCTCCATGGAAATGAGAAGTTTTCCACAAGATTAAGGCCCAGGACCAATCTGCATGAGGCCCAAACATGTTGGCCACCACCGCTGTGGGCTGGGCAGAAATGGGGCAAGCCTGGCAAAGGCTCAGTAGCCATGCTGTGCCAAAGGCTAATGTGGCAGGAGGTGACAGGACAAAGTATTGGCATGTGCCAATTGGGCGCCAGCCCTCTTAGCTGTCAGAACTGGTCTTGGAAAAAAGCACAGCCCTTGGGTATACTTTGGTGGGAGGCATTTTTACTGTGAAAACAACTGCCTCTCCCTTCAGGCTTCCTTCCTATGACTGAACACGCCAGAGGGGAAGGTCAAGGGCAGGCAGGAGAATAAGGACAAAGGAATAAGGTGTGGATGTTACATAGAGCCATGTTCTAATCCTAGCTCACTTACTAACTTCCTGCATAGACAAAACAAACAAATAACCAAAAAAAGAGGAAAGGGGGAAAAGCTGGGAGAAATGCAAATGAACAGAGCTTCAATAACAAAACAATGAACAGACAAGATTCTTGGGGGGACCTTACCTGTGAATGACTTTGTGTGTATATATATATATATTTAATCTTTACCCAAGGATATGTTTTTGTGGATTTTCAGAGAGGGAGAGGGGGAGAGAGAGACTTCGATCAGTTGCCTCCCACACACACCCCAATAGGGGATTGTACCCACAACCTAGGTATGTGCTCTGACCCGCAGTCGAACCTGCAACTTTTGGGTGTATGGGTCGATGCTCCAACCAATTGAGCCACCAGGCCAGGGCCTGTGAATGACTTTGAAATGACCTTGGAAAGGGTCCTGATTCACACTGTGTATGAAAAAACACTAGGCTCATTTTTCCTACCTAAAAGCTAGGGTCAGCAGCAATACCACATTGAGATGTCTGGAAAGTGAGAGTGACTGTATTCATAAAGAGAAAAAGAGGGGTTGTGGACATGTATATTTTGTTAACTGAAGATGATGTGGCCGGTGGAGATGGGCTAGACGCTGGGTCTCTGGGTGACCTTTCCTGAGCTCATGCCTCTCCTCCCAGAGTAGGAGTCCCTCGTGCTGCAGAGTGTGAGGCTCATGACCTACTGAGGTGTAGGGGTCCCTCGTGCTATAGAGTGTGAGGACCATGGTCTGCTGAGGTGTAGGGGTCCCTCATGCTATAGAGTGTGAGGACCATGGTCTGCTGAGGTGTAGGGGTCCCTCGTGCTATAGAGTGTGAGGCTCGAGGTCTGCTGAGGTGTAGGGGTCCCTCGTGCTGCCGAGTGTGAGGCTCGAGGTCTGCTGAGGTGTAGGGGTCCCTCGTGCTGTAGAGTGTGAGGACCATGGTCTGCTGAGGTGTAGGGGTCCCTCGTGCTATAGAGTGTGAGGCTCGAGGTCTGCTGAGGTGTAGGGGTCCCTCGTGCTGCCGAGTGTGAGGCTCGAGGTCTGCTGAGGTGTAGGGGTCCCTCGTGCTATAGAGTGTGAGGCTCGAGGTCTGCTGAGGTGTAGGGGTCCCTCGTGCTGCCGAGTGTGAGGCTCGAGGTCTGCTGAGGTGTAGGGGTCCCTCGTGCTGTAGAGTGTGAGGACCATGGTCTGCTGAGGTGTAGGGGTCCCTCGTGCTATAGAGTGTGAGGCTCGAGGTCTGCTGAGGTGTAGGGGTCCCTCGTGCTGCCGAGTGTGAGGCTCGAGGTCTGCTGAGGTGTAGGGGTCCCTCGTGCTATACAGCAGGGGTCCTCAAACTTTTTAAACAGGGGGCCAGTTCACTGTCCCTCAGACCTTTGGTGGGCCGGACTATAGTTTAAAAAAAACCACTGTGGCTCTGGAAACCAAGATGGCAACATAGGTAAGCACCTAAACTGCTGCCTCGCACAACAGTTTCAAAACTACAACTAGAAGACAGAACAGACACCATCCAGAACCACAGGAAAGCTGGCTGAGTGGAAATTCTACAACTAGAAGGAAAGAGAAAAGCTCACGGAGAATTGGAGGGACGGCAAAGGGTTGAAGTACGGCAAAGAGTCTTTGTGCGCACAGAGAGGAAGGGCGGCTGAGAGCCTGGCTGACTTTCTCCAGCGGGATGGGGAAGCAAGCCCCCAACTGCACTGAACCCCAGTTCCGGGCGAAACCCCGTGGACCCAGGCTCATACAGGGGGTGTCTGGACTGTCAGGTAGAGAGAAAGGCACTCGGAGACTCAGAGACCCGGGAGGTGGGGGGTGGGGGGCGGGAGCCTCGGCAGGCAGGGGTCTGGAGGCTCGCACGCCAGTGCGCACAAAGACTGCAGAGGTTGGCACAGGCTTTCCCTAGCAGAAGGGAGTCGGAAGCTCCTGAATGCACTGAACCCCAGTTCTGACTGCATTGAATCCCAGTTCCAGGTGAGCCCCTGGGGACCCACGCTCTTTCCGGGGGAATCTGGACTCTCGGGCGGAGGCTCAGGAAGCGGGGAAGGCAGAGGTCTGGAGGCGCATGCGCAAGGGCAGGGCTGACAGGAAGCCAAGACTGCTCTGCCCTGAGACTCCACCCCATCCAAGCAGAGCACAGAGGCTTTTGCAATTTGGCAAGTCTAATCCTATAAGGCTGTCTCCAGCACCGAACTTCTCCCAGGGTAGACTCAGCTGATCCTCACAGCCAACTGGCCTGGAGGTCAATTCCTCCCAGTGATACCAACAATAATCAAGACTTAACTACAACAAGGCTGTACACACAGTCCACAAAGGGGTGCACCAAGAGTGTCCACCTCAGGTAACTGGGAGGCCGACCCACTGGGCCATATAGGAAACCTAGCACACAAAGCTACCCTACCAACTCAGGGAAGCAGTGAAAATGCGGCGACAAAGAAACAGATCACAAATGAAAGAAATGGAGGAAAACAAATGACTAGATATAGAATTCAAAACCACAGTTATAAGGCTTTTCAAGAATATCCTAGAAAAAGCTGATAAATATAACGAGACCCTCGAAGATATGAAAAAGGACCAACTAGAAATTAAGCATACACTGACTGAAATAAAAAATGTTATACAGAGACCCAACAACAGACTAGAGGAACACAGAATCAAGTCAAAGAATTGAAATACCAAGAAGCAAAAAACAACCAAAAAAAGCAAAAAGAAAAAAGAATCCAAAAAGTTGAAGACAGTGTAAGAAGCCTCTGGGACAACTTCAAGCGTACCAACATCAGAATTACGGGGGTGCCAGAAGAAGAGAGAGAGCAAGATACTGAAAACCTATTTGAAGAAATAATGACCAAAAACTTCCCCCACCTGGTGAAAGAAATAGACTTACAAGTCCAGGAAAGGCACAGAACCCCAAACAAAAGGAATCCAAAGAGGACCACACCAAGACACATCATAATTAAAATGCCAAGAGCAAAAGACAAAGGATATTAAAAGCAGCAAGAGAAAAACAGTTAATTACCTACAAGGGAGCACCCATACGATTGTCAGCTGATTTCTCAACAGAAACTATGCAGGCCAGACGGGAGTGGCAAGAAATTTTCAAAGTGATGAAGAGCAAGAACCTACAACCAAGATTACCCAGCAAAGTTATCATTCAGAATTGAATGGCAGATAAAGAGCTTCACAGATAAGAAAAAAGCTAAAGGAGTTCATTACCACCAAACCAGTATTATATGAAATGCTGAAAGGTATTCTTTAAGAAGAGGAAGAAGAAAAAAGTAAAGATAAAAATTATGAACAACAAATACATATCTATCAACAAGTGAACCTAAAAATCAAGTGAATTAAAAACCTGAGGAACAGAATAAACTGGTGAATATAATAGAATCAGGAGCATAGAAAGGGAGTGGACTGAGAATTCTCAGGGGGAAAGGCGTATGGGGGGGCATGCAGGAAGAGACTGGACAAAAATCGTACACCTATGGATGAGGACAGTGGAGGGGGAGATAAGGGCAGAAGGTGGGGTGGGAACTGGGTGGAGGGAAGCTATGGGGGGAAAAAGGAGAAACAATTGTAATAATCTGAATAAAGATTTATTTTTTTTAATTAAAAAAAAAAACAACTATGAACAAATTCCTATGCGCACTGTGGGCCTGGGACGGGTCGGCTGCTAAGCAGGACAGGCAGCGGCACCCGGCGGGCTGGATAAATGTCCTCGGCGGGCCGTATGTGGCCCACAGGTTGTAGTTTGAGGACCCCTGCTGTAGAGTGTGAGGCTCGTGACCTGAGGTGTAGGGGTCCCTTATGCTGTAGAGTGTGAGGCTCAAGATCTACTGAGGTGTAGGGGTCCCTCATGCTGCAGAGTGTGAGGATCGTGGTCTGCTGAGGTGTAGGAGTGTCCACAGAACCAGAACACGCAGCCAGTTCCTCTTTACCTTCTGAAGTATAACATAGGCCCTAGGCAGCTGTCCCCTATTCCTTTGATACCTTAGCAATAATTTGGCTACACAGAGATTTACTGAGCACCTACAACATTCCAGGCACTATAGGTACTGAGAGGGGGGCTTCCCTATAACATGCCACGACTGTGCTCCTCAGGCCATTTCCACCTGAAGATACTGGTCAACTGCTTGCAGGTGCCATCTTTTCATGCTATAAAACACCCATGTTCTCCTAGACCAGGGGTGGGGAATCTTCCTTCTGCCAAGGGTCATTTGGATATTTATAATGTTACTCACGGGCCATACAAGTTTGCCAACTTAAAAATTAGCCTGCTATATTTGGTCAAACATTTCATTACCTCACCCCTAATGCGTTGACAGGGCCAGACCAAGTGATTTTCCTGATGGCCAGATGTTCCCCATCCCTATTCTAGATAAATTTGACATCCCAACATACCACAGCTTTCTCTCGGAAACACTTTCTAAGTTCCGAGAAAGGGAACCCAAGAGGGAAATCCTGATGTGCAGATGAAAGACTCTCTGGCCCTGGTGCTGATCAATGTCCTTCCCAAACACATTCCTGTGGATCCTTTGTTTGCACCACCTCCGCGCACTAATCTCTCTGCCTTGTCTGGGTGCAAGAGCTGGTGGTGGAGGGAACATACAGTTTAGGTCGAGGCAGCAGATTAATACCATTTGTCCCAATCTGCCTGTGACTGCCCCCTCTGGTTGGCAGTACTCAGAGGAAAAAAACCAATCTACCCAAGCTCCCAGCAAGCAGGAGTCCCTAGAATCATGCCAGGATCTCCTTCCAAAGTGGAGTCCATCTATTACAGCCCCCTGGACTTCCTCAGTTCAGCCCCTGGTTTGAAATGGAAGGTGAGTGGAATGTCAAGATCAGAGCTCAGGACTCTGGAGGACTCTCTCTGGCTAGGTTCCAGATCAGAATGGATCACTGTCCTGTCACAGTTCTTCTAACACATGGCATCTCCGTTAAAGCACACAGTCCATTCATTCATTCTGCCTCACATGGGAGTCTAGTAGACTGTGCACTGTGTGATGTCAGAGTCCATGTCTCCAGCACACGCCTACCACCGTGTAGGCCCTCTGTGCTCAGTTGGCATGAAAAGTGCTATTTCCCATATACAGGTTTGTTCTGTCTTTAGAGGATTAACCCATGATAAAGCTTTATGTGAACACAAATTTGCTGATGTCAGCAAGGCAGAACCACACTGAAGTCGGGAAACCCCACTCTGAGATGGATAAGCCTCTGTGTGGTCATTGCCTTGGGAACTATGGCATTGCTATTATCATTTCTTAGACATTGAGGGGATAAAATATTGTGCTTGACCTGCATTTATTTACTTTGGTACCAGTTGATTTTCCTGACTATCTAAAAACCTACTCATATTCAGATGGGATTTGGGAAGTGGGAGCATCCTAATCTGTAAATTTTAGCAAAAAAAAAAAAAAATTCTCCCCAAATCTTATTCCTCAAAAGGAGCTCAAGGAGCAGATAAACTCTGTAGCTTAAATACATGGTTAGTAGAATTTATAGAAGGAAGGGCAGGCAAACATTCTTCTCCATGTCACTTTTAACACATCCCACAACTGTGAGAGTTTGTTTTATTTTATTTTATCCTCACTCCAAGGATATATTTCATTGATGAGAAAGAGAGAGAGAGAGAGAGAGAAACATCAATTAGTTGCCTCCCATATACATCCCGATTGGGGACCGAATCCGGAACCCAGGTATGTGCCCTGACCAGGAATTGAACCCACAGCCTTTTGGTGTACAGGACAACACTCCAACCAACTGAGCCACTCTGTCAAGGCTCCACAACTGTGAGTTTGAATCTATTGCCATTGTAAGGGTTGCATTTTCAAGATCAGAGGCTTCAGTACCATGGTCAGAGCCAGAAATAACAAATTTGGGCCTGAAGTAAATGCTCCCTATAGGAGCAAAATAAGGGGAATCTTTACCTGAAGAATTCTCCTTCTAAACAACAACAAGATACCACTATGCACCTATTAGAATGGCCAAAATTCAGGACACTGACAACACCAAATGCTGATGAAAATGTAGAGCGACAGTATCTCTCATTTATTGCTGGTAGAAATGCAAAATAGTACCAACACAGTTTGGCAGTTTCTTATAAAAATAAACATACCCCTACCATATGGTCCACCAATTACAAAGGAGTTGAAACATTACATCCACACGAAAACCTACAGGTGATGCTTATAGCAGCTTTATTTATAACTAGAGGCCCAGTACACAATAGTCATGCACTGGGGGAGGGGAGTCCTTCAGCCTGGCCTGTGCCCTCTTGCAGTCCAGGACCCCTCAGGGGAATTCCACCTGTCAGCAGTTGGACATCCCCCTCAAGGGGTCCTTAGCACTGCCGTGGAGGCGGGAGAAGCTCCTGCCACCGCCACTGGGCTCTCCAGCCTGAGCCTGGCTTCTGGCCACTGTGGGAGCACACTGACCACCAGGGGGCAGCTCCTGTGTTGAGTGTCTGCCCCCTGGTGGTCAGTGCACATCAAAGCAAGTGGTCGTTCTGCTGTTCAGTCGTTTTGCATATTAGCCTTTTATTATATAAGATTGCCAAAATTTGGAGGCAGCCAAGATGTCTTTCAGTAGATGAGTGAATAAATAAACTCTGGTATGTCCAGACAATGGAATATTATTCAGCACCAAAGACATGAAGTACCAAGTCATGAAAAGATATGGCAGAAACTTAAATACATATTATTGAAAGAAACCAATCTGAAAAGCCTACATACTATGTGATTCCAACTATAAGACATTCTGGAAAAGGCAAAATTATGGAGACACTAACAAGATGAGTGGTTGCCAAAGGCTAGTGGGGAGGAAGGGATGAATAAGCAGAGCACAAAGGATTTGTAGGGCAGTGAAATTACTCTGCATGATATTACAATGATGGAGACATGTCATTATACACTTGTCCAGACTGATGGAATGTCCAACACCAAGAGTGAACACTAATGTAAGTGGTGGACTCTGTAGGTCCATTAATTGTAACAAACATACCACTTTAGAGGTGGCTATTGATAGCAAGAGAAGCTGTGCATGTGTGAGGTCAGGGGGTTATGGGACACCTCTGAACCCTCCTCTCACTTTTGCTGTAAACCTCAAACTGGTTTAAAGAAATAGTCTCAGGTCGGCCCGAGAAAGGACCTTAGAACCCCAACTCCATTTTATGATGGGTACCCCTCTGTCTTCAGCGGATGCTTTACCCAGGACCCAGATCCACAACCCTGTGTCTCAATGTGAACTTATGCCATCAAGTGTCTTTTTTACTTTGGAGGTAAATGCTTTCCCACTATTGATTTTTGGAGTCTGCTACTCTGTGACATAAAAAGAGTCCTGGTGTCCCTTAGCTGTGTTAACCCAAATGTCTGAGAGCTCCTACAACACGAAGGTAGGGGACTGGCCTCAAGGCCCTGAAGGAAGATCTCCTGGTCCCAGAATCACTCCTGTGCCCCTCCCAGTGGCTCTTCTAAGGGAAAAGCTAACCGTATGCAAGCATGGACAAACAGGATGCAGGTGGTCCTGGAGGGCCAGTGGGGAAAGTAACTAGCATCTCCTGAGCATCCCTTATGTGCCAAGTGTGAACTGGAAACTGCCTCGTGCCATCCTCACAGCAGCCTGATGAAGATACGAATTGCTCGCTGGCTCCCTTTCACAAGAACATGTGCACAGACATGGACGCGCCCGCATTCAGGCGTGGCAAAGGAAACCTTTGTTGCTAATGCTCTGCATGCCTCACGTCCCATAATCCATGCATTTTCAAAGAGGTGCATGCATTAAGCTTCACATACACACTGTGTTGTCTCAGATCAGAGAGCACATCATTCAAGGTTTTGTTTTTCTTATTTCAAAAAGTTTAGAATCCAGCACAGTTAGAAGTAAATGGAACACGTGGTCATCGACGACTAACTGCTTCTCTGATGTATACTTGAAGCATGTATGAAGTTGAAACGGCAATGAATATTACACACATGCACACCCACCTTCTCTATGCCCCAGTGGGACTACACGGCAGGTGCAGTCTCTGGAACAGGGTGTTCCTAGGGACAGATCAATTATTACATTCTACAGCTCAGGACTATTAGTTAGTTGTTAGTTAATTCCTGTTAGCTGAGTGCCTGGGTACTTTCTTCAAGATACCTTTCAAATCTCTCCTTTTAATTTTTCATGAAAGTTCCAAAACCAGATGCTGCTTTTATGGAGCAGTCTAATTGCTGTGGAATCCAATGTATGTGCTACTTTCAAGTCCAAATATCCTCCTTCCTGTTTAATTTGCAACATTCCCATGACTCATCTTTCGGTTAGGATACCACACCTTTTTGGTCCCACCCACACATAGTGCTAAGTGTCTTCAAGTTTGGAAAAAAAGGATTCATGAGTTATATTAATAATATGAGGCACTAACAGCTATTTGTCCTACAATCACAAAGCAATAAATGAAATGGTTTGCTTAAGCCCCAAGTGCTTCTCTCCCATTCCTTGCAACCTGTACTTAAAATTTTTTCGGCACTTTGATGGCATGAGGCATGCTGGAAAACTCATCATAAAATAGGATGTGCCTAATTAAATATTTGTTGGTTCTCACATTTTCAATTCTTTTTTGAATCAGTAAAAAGGGACAAAGAGAAATGAAACCTAGATATTTAGTGAATACTGTAAAATGAACAAAACAGCGACAAAGCAATGAAATAAGAAAACCCTGTTTCCATGTTTTTCTGAATGTCCTGTGTGTTTTTCAGTTTTTTTCTTGCCATCTATACTAATAAAAGGGTAATATGCTAATTAGACCAGGAGACCTTCCGGATGTCCTTCCAGACAAATCCATGGTGGCGGGGCCGAGGCAGAGGCAGCAATCAGGCCAGGAGGGGAGGGAAGTTGGGGGTGATCAGGCTGGGGAGCAGTTGGGGGCAAGCAGGCCAGCCAGGGGTGGGGGGCAGTTGGGAGTGAACAGGCTGGCAGGAGGGGCAGTTAGGGGCTATCAGGCAGTCAGGCAGGTGAGCAGTTAGGAGCCAGCAGTCCCAGATTGTGAGAGGAATGTCCGACTGCCGGTTTAGGGATTGGGCCTAAACCGGCAGTCGGACATCCCCCAAGGGGTCTTGGATTGGAGAGGTTGCAGCTGGGCTAATGGGACCCCCTTCCTGCATGAATTTCTTGCACCAGGTCTCTAGTTTATCAATAATAATATGTAGTCTAGAAGGATAAATGCCAAATTTTTTATAATAGGTGTGGTAATGGGGTCAGGGGGCTTGAATTTTTTATCTGTTATGCTCTATTTTTATTTTAAAGTTTTGAAAGCCACAAAAGAAAAATGTTAATTTTTGTCAATTACAGGTAGTAAGTATAAAAATGTTTAGTCTCTGTTGATTGCTACTGGATGGCTAGAAGCAAAAGATGAATAGGAAGTGTTGATGAGAATGCGGAGGACCCAGAACCCCGGTGCATTGCTGGTGGGATGTAAATGGTACAGCCACTCTGGATAACAGTTTGCTAGTTCCTCAAAAAGTTAAACATAAAGTGACTGTATGACCAGAAATTCCACTTGTAAGTCTATAGACAAGAGAAATGAGAGCACATATCCTCAGAAAAGATTGTGCGTGAATATTCATAGCAGCACATTCATATAGCCAAAAAGCAACAATAAACCATGAACCATGTGATGAAAGGATATAAAACTGTGGTATGTCCAAACAATGGGATATTATTCAGCTACGAAAAGAAATGAAGAACTGTTGTATGCTACAACATGGACAAACTTTGACAACATTGTACTAAGAAAATAAGGTAGACACAAAAGGCCACATGTTGTATGCTTCCATTTACATGGACTGAATACTTGCTTCCAGATCCACCCCAGGTCACTTGCGAATGATGAAACTGAACTCAGCATTTCTCCACGCATTGCAAAGCCATGCCTACCCTGAGCTGTCTCATGTTTTCCACTGCTATGGGCTCATTTGTGTCCCCCCACCCCTCAGACACCCAAATATGTTGGCATCCCAAATCCCAATACCCCAGATTATGACTGTTTGGAGATAGAGCATTTAAAGAGGTAATTAAGATGAGGTCATTAGATTGGCCCAAATCTAATATGACTGGTGTCCTTATAAGGAGAGGAGATTAGGTGGACTGAGCCAGGCACAAAGGAAAGATAGTCATCTACGAGCCAAGGAGCATGGCCTCAGAAGAAACCAACCCAACTGACACCTGACCCTTGATCGCAGACTTGTAGTCTCCACAACCGTGGGAAGATAAATTTCTGTTGTTTACGCCCTCCAGTTTGTAGTACTTAAGATAGCCCTAGATGTTGGGTGATTCTATTCATTAATTTTTAAAAAAATATCTTTTTATTGATTTTAGAGAGGAAGGGAGTGGGAGAAAGAAACATAGATGTGAGAAACATTGATCGGCTGCCTCCTGCATGCCCCCTACTGGGGACTGAACCTGGCAACCTGGGCATGTGCCCTGACGGAGTCAAACCAGTGACCTTTTGGTGCATGAGATGATGCTCAACCAACTGAGCCACACCCGCCAGGGCTCTGCTCGTTCATTTTATGTGGTCACTGAGCTAGGCTATGATGCCTAGTTGTTGGATCAAACATAAGGCTAGATGTGCTGTGAAGGTATTTTTTAGATGTGATTGACATTCAAATCAGTAGACTTTGAGTAAAGCAGATTACCCTCTCTTATGTGGCTGGGCCTCATCCCACCAGTTCACCACCTTAAAAGATAAAGAAGAAAGTCCGACTCTCGCCTGTCTTTGAACTCAAGGCTGCACCATCAACTCTCGCCAGAATTCCAGCCTGCCTTCCCTACAGATACCAGACTTGCCCACAACCACATGAGCCGATTCCTTAAACTAAATCCATACCCATACGCTTGTACACATATGCACATCCTATTGGTGCTGATTCTCTGGAGAATTGACTAACACAGTAACTAAGGACTGAATTCTTGTACTTAATTCCTTATTCTTACACTTGTTCTATGCAAATATATATTTACTTATTGCTAAATTTGTGAATGGGAGAGTTAGTCAAATACTTGCAAATTAATCCATCAGTGTTCTGTTCATTCATGCTTTAATGATGACATTGAGCTTTGTTAGATGTCAGCAGAGAGCAGGGAGGAATGAAGAGACATCATTCATCCAGACGCCTGGCAATTTACACCCACGGTGCATTGACAGCCAGTAAATTCCAATGGAATGACCAATTACGGTTATAAGTGTAAAGCTCTTGTTATGAGCACCCTGCTTTTGCCTTCTGATCCTGCCTAATCTTGTTCAACCCTGTCATTTACTGCCTCACTTCTTTCTTCAGAAATGGCAAGTTTTCTTTCTGCTCTGTTAAGTATAAACACTGAGTTGCTAATCCAGTGAGAAGTCAGCTATGGAGTGGAGGATTTGGCCAGGAGGAAAACAAAGATGAGAGACATGAAAGCATCAGGGAAGTCTGGGAAATGTAGGGAGCAGGAGTGCCTGGAGGGTGGGCAGGTGGTAGGGAATGACCCCCTGCACACCCATTACCAGGAGCACTTATCTGTGAGACCAGCTGACAGAAGGTAGCGGGGTGACCTGACGGATCAAGAATTAAAGCCATCGGAGCTACATAGGTTGCGCTTGTGACTGGCTTTCTTGTCACCTTGCCAGAAAAGCCACTGCCCCCACGTTTTCCTTCCCTAAAACACCTGTAAATTTCTCCATTTGAAGAGGCTTCTTATGGAGGTGGCCTTAATGAAGAGACACACAAGCCCTGCTAAAGAGTGTCCTGCATGGTGGGGCAGAACCAATGAGGGGCTGGAGGCAGCCCACGGGGTGGACACCATAGCACTGGTCCCCATAGCACTGAGAAGCAGCACTGTCCAATAGGACCTCTGCAGTGGGGCAAATAGTTCACATCTGCCCCAGCCAGCATGGTAGCAATTAGCCACATGTGGCCACTCGGCACTTGAAATGTTGCCAGTGAGATAAGCAACTGAATTTTAAATTTAATGTGATTAAAATGTCCATTGTCACATGTGGCTAGTGGCTCCCATCATGGACAATGCAGCCATGTGATCTTCCTGACACAATGCCTGATGTGTCTCTCAACATTTGGGAACTCACCAGTCCTCTTGCTACTGACTGCTCCATATTTAAATTACTAGTGACCCAGTGCATGAAATTCGTGCACATTAAAAGGGGATTAATTAGAGGACATAATTTAATATTGCTATTTGCCCTTTCTCTATAATAGAAGCATCAGAGATGAAAGAAAATTAGTAAAATGTATATGAAAACCTTCCTCCTGTCAGAGTCTGGGGCTCACTACAGGACCCAGAGTCAAGTCCCTGCCCACCCACATGCACCTCAAAATCGAGTGAGACCCAGACCCAGCCGGCCTCCCCCCAAACCCCCCCCCCCATTGGGCTAGATCCAGATCTGGCCTGTCCCACCCTTGTCAAGCCCTGCCGGGCAGGGGCATAGCCTCAGGTCCCTGGGCCCAGTGCCAGGATGGGGGGCATGGCCTGAGGTCCCTCAGCCCAGACCGGGGTGGGGGGCGTGCCTTGAGGTCCTCCATCAAGCCCCATCAGGTGGGGGACACTGCCTGAGATCCCCTGTCAAGCCCCATTGGGTGGGGAGCATGGCCTGGGGTCCCTGTCAAGCCCTGCCAGGCAGGGGGCATGGCCTGAGGTCCCCCATCAAGCCCCACTGGGTGGGGACACGGCCTGAGTTCCCCCAACCCAGCACTGGGGGTGCACTTTAAGGCCCCCTGTCAAGCCATGCTGGGTAGGGGGCATGGCCTGAGGTCCCCTGTCAAGCCCCACCTGGTGGGGGGTGCGGCCTGAGGTCCCCTAGCCCAGCACCAGGACGGGAAGTGCACTTTGAGGTCCCCTGTCAAACCCTGCCGGGTGGGGGGTGCGGCCTGAGATCCCCTGTCAGCCCTGCTGGGTGGGGGACATGGCCTGAGGTCCCCTATCAAGCCCCACAGCAGAGAGGGAAGAGGTAGCCTCAGGTCCCTGATGATTGCTCATTAAGGCTCCTTATGGGAACTTGTCCTCAGCTGTGGGTGCAGCCATTTTTGTGACGAAGTGACCATGGTCAGTTAGCATATTCCCTCTTTATTAGATGGGATTAGCAATCTGAAGCAATGGGTGAGAATGATGGCACCTCCTGAAGACCTAGTGGGAGAGCTCACCTGCTGAGCAGGAGCTAATCTGGTAAAGGGAGGATTAGAGTGCGTTTTTCAGGAAACACTATTTTTTATCTTCACCAAATGTGCTTAAGATAAGCTTGTCTAATAATAACTCACAACTCAAGAAACAGAGCTAAGACTTTTTTAAAAAGAAATTTACTTCAATTTTTGGTAGGTTTGGAAGAAAAATCCATCTCCCCCCTTCCCCCCCCCAGCTGTTAGGAAGCTTTCTACATAGGGGGAAAATAACATTTGTCAGCTTGTATTAGAAGAATTTCTGTTCAAGTGATTAGAAATGAGATGAACTTGGAGTGTAGAAATATCTCATATTTGACATGATGGCAGAATTTTGAGCAAGTAAATCATTTGGCATTTGGTCCCCAGCCTGAGTGTGTACATGCAACTCCATCAGCTCATATTAGGAGGGGAATGTACTTTGCTGGGAAATGTCCTGGGCTAAACCATAAACTCAAGTTCTGGGGCAGGAACTCTGCTGCCCTCCTGAATGACTAGGTGCCACTCAGCCTTGGTCGGTCTATTCTCTTTCATCTATGTGGCTGGGGGGAGGGGGATGCTTTCTTGGGGTTTCTTTGAGGGAAAAAACTGTAACAATTATACACATTATAAATTATTTTAACAAATGCTAAATATCCCTCAATATAAATGAGAACAAAGATGTTGCTTCTAGATTTCCATTTTGAGTGTGGAATTAAGCATTATTTGAGTATGGAGGTGGTTCAAAAGTGTCTTTATAACTGAGGTTTTAAAAGAGTAAAGGAGAGAGCTGATTTTCATGGATGACCTGCTGCTCCCATACTGCTGGCATTATTGGAATAACCTCTCATATATGATTTTTTTAAGAGTAAGGGAATTCACAAAATGATCTCAAGGTAAGAAAGTACTGTTCAGTTTCACATACCAGCTTTTAAGAGAATTATTACAGATTGAGAAGGAAGTGAGTGGCTGCAATATACACTGTGACCAGCTTTCAGATAATACTTGTGATGAGTCATTTCTGGGAAATAAGTAACAAATTCTTTTACTTTGACTATTGGATTCTGTTGATCAAGTCCCTCTGCTTTTACCCACTGGAAGAGATGGTCACCCTGAGTCAGCCTGAGAATTGGAGTTAATGTGTTTGATGTCCTTCCCATTTGTTTTCACTTCACCCTGTGTATCTACCCCAATTTTTCCTCCTTCCCTCAGAGCTGCTTGAGCACATGAATACCAACCTTAATCCTAAAAGCAAGAAGGAAATTTCCATGTTAGGAGAGAAATTCTGCTAAGTATAGGGGCCACATAATTTATTGCTCAGACTGAGATGTTAGAGAATGAAAGGGGATCCTTTTTTGTTGTTGTTAATCCTCACCCAAATATACATTTTCCATGGATTGTTTTTTCTAGAGAGAGTGGAAGGGATGAGATGAGGGGAGAGACAGAGAGAGAAACATCAGTGTGAGAGAGACACATTGATTTGTTGCCTCCCACACGTGCCCCAACTGGGACTGGGAATCGAACCTGCAACCCTTTGGTATATGGGCTGATGTTCTAACCACTGAGAAACACCAGCTAGGGCTAAAGGGGACCCTTTTAATAATGGTGCTGGGGCAACAAGTATGCACTGATCACCCTAAGGCAGTGGTCAGCAAACCGCGGCTCGCGAGCCACAGGCGACTCGCAAGCCGCGGTTTGCCGCTCTGTTGACTAATGAGTTTGCCGACCACTGTCATATACTACCCTTTGCCTCTTTGCACACAATATGCCACAATTGCCTAATCCTCACAGCTTCCAACTACATGGTAACATTTAGTCTAGTCCAGTGGTCGGCAAACTCATTAGTCAACAGAGCAGCAAACGGAAATAAACAAAAAATGTAAAGGCAGTCAACCTCATTAGTTATCAATGCAAAAACAAAATGAGACCATCATACATCCACCAGATAGGCAAAAAACAAAAAAGAACAATGATACCACATGTTGGTAGAGACATGGAACAACTGGGACTCTTACTGTTGGGAGTACAATTTACAACCACTTTAGAAAGCATTTGAGGGAGGAACCAAGATAGCAGCAGCATTGGTAAACACGGTACTCGCATCCTCCCACAACCGTATCAAAATTACAACTACAATACAGAACAACCATCATTCAGACCACCTGAAATCTGGCTGAATGGAAGAGCTACTGATAGGAGGCGAGGAACAGGCTGGTTCAACACCAAATGTGGCATGTTTTTAATTGGGAGGACAGTTTGGCTGAGGGGGCCTCCCATGAGGAGCAAGGGATCCCAGCCCCACACCAGAACTGTCAGCCCAGTGTTTCAGTGCCGGGAAGAGAAGTCCCTATAACGTTGGGCTATAAAAACCAGTGGAGATTTTTGGCTAGGTGACACAGAGGCAGTCAGAGACCTAGGCAATTCCTCTTAAAGGGCCCATGCACAGACTTACTCGGAATCACTCCCTCTGAGCTCCCACAGTGGGACAGCAGCTTGAAAAAATCCATGGACATACAGGGAGGAACTAAATTGTCTGGAATCAGGGCAAGGACTGGGAGGCAGCTTTCTCCCAGACAAATGTGTTGACAGAGGTCATTATTTCTCTGCTGAGATCTCCTCCCCCCAACACACACACCTCACAGAGCTGACTATCAGGCACCATATCAGAGTCTCCAACAACCTGGCCCACCCTGTTCACCCTGTCCTGTTGATTCCCTGAGATCCTGCCCCACCCCTGCCTGCACCAATTAGCAGTCCTACCCAAGCTATTTGTAGTGGCTATTCCATATGAATGGCCTATCCCAGTTGTCGTCAAATTGCAATGTGGCTCGCGAGCCACAGTTTCCCGCTCTGTTGACACATGTGGCTTGCGAGCTGTGGTTTGCCGCTCTGTTGACTAATGAGTTTGCCGACCACTAACCTAGACTCTGGATTCCAATAATTACAGGCTGTTGTTGTTCCTTGTGATTAAGCCCCTATACAGTGGTCGGCAAACTCATTAGTCAACAGAGCGGCAAACCACGGCTCAGAGCCACATGTGGCTCGCGAGCTGTGGTTTGCCGACCACTGGCCTATCCTGATTTAGGCTTCCTAAAATCTCTCAAACAAGTAGCAGCTGGCCTCAACCTACCCCATACTTTTTGATAAGTGGCTCCAGGCCCAGCACAAGCAGCAGCTTGCCAAGGTTCACAGGTTGGCCTCTCCTAGGCACCTTCAAGCTCAACACAAGTAGGAGCCATCTGCAGATTGCTCTGTCACTTGTGCTAAGTGGCCTCAGGCACTGGATAACTTGTACCTCCTGGGAGGCCCCAGAGCCTGTGCACCTGGTGGACAGCTTCAGACCATGACATATTACAATTCTACCACATCCATGAGTGACACACTCAATGGGTAGAATCGGTGTGCCCAAAGTCTCACTGAAGCAAGTCTTGCTTCATAGTGATGTCTCCTGCACAGCAGCTCTTCTGCTGTAGTCACAACTGGTCCTCACAGCCGATTGATCTGGGAGTCAATTCCTCCCAGTGACACCAGCAGCAATTAAGGCTCAACTACAACAGGACAGTGCACACAGCCCACACAGGGATGCACCCAGAGTGCCAAGCTCAAATAACTGGGGAGGCTGAACCACTGGGCTCTACAGGACACTTACTATACATAAGGCCACTCCACCAATTCAGGAGAAACATCAGCTCTACCTAATACATAGGAACAAACACAGGGAAGCAGCCAAAATGCAGAGACAAAAAAACATGTCACAAAAGAAAGAATGGATGAAAACTCCAGGAAAGTAACTAAATGAAATGAAGCAAGCAAACTACCAGATACAGAATTCAAAACAATGGTTATAAGGATATTCAAGGAGCTTAATTAGAGCTTCAAAAAACTTAGTGAGAATGTCAAGGAACTTAGTAAGAATTTCAAGGCACTTAGTGCGAATATCAAAGACATGAAAAAGGACCAGTCAGAAATGAAGGATACACTAACTGAAATGAAGAATAATTTACAGGGAATCAACCGTAGAGTAGAGGATGCTGAAGATTGTATTGGCAATTTGGAATATGAGGAAGCAAAAAACACCCAATCAGAAGAGCAAAAAGAAAAAAGAATCCAAAAATATGAAAATTGTGTAAGTAGTATCTGGGGCATCTTCAGGTGTACGAACATTCACATCATGCAGGTACCGGAAGGAGAAGAAAAGGAGCAAGAAATTGAAAACCTATTTGAAGAAATAATGACATAAAACTTCCCCTACCTGGTGAAAGAAATAGACTTACAAGTCCAGGAAGTGCAGAGAGTTCCAAACAAGAGGAACCCAAAGAGGCCCATTCCAAGACACATCATAATTAAAATATCAAAAGTTAAAGACAGAGAATGATAAAAGCAGCAAGAGCAAAGCAGTTAATTACCTACAAGGGAGTTCTCATACAACTGTCAGCTGATTTCTCAACAGAAACTTTGCAGGCCAGAAGAAAGTGGCAAGAAATATTCAAAGTGATGAAAAGCAAGGACCTACAACCAAGATTACCCAGCAAAGCTATCATTTACAATTGAAGGTCACATAAAGAGCTTCACAGGCAAGAAAAAGCTAAAGGAGTTCATCACCACCAAACCAGTATTAGATGAGATGTTGAAGAGTCTTCTTTAAAAAGAAGAAAATAAAGATAAAAAATGTGAACAGTAAAATGGCAATATGTACATATCTATCAACAATGGAATCTAAAAATCAAAATAAAAAACAAGGAATCTAATGAACAAAATAAACTGATGAATAAAATAGAACCAGAGGCATGGAAACATGGAACAGACTGACAAATCTCAGAGCAATGGAAGGGATAGGGGGAGAGGGGGAGATTAACCAAAGATCTTGTATGCATATATGCATTACCTATGGACACAGACAATAGGATGGTGAAGGCCTGGGATGGGGAGGGATCTGGGTAAAAGAGGGCAGTTTGCTAGTTTCTTTCAGATGTGGTATTCTATTTGATGGTGTTGTTATCTGGGGTTTTATCTTAGTATTGGAAAAGGGGGAACATCTACAATACTCTCAACAATAAAGATTTAAAAATAGAAACCATTTGACATGCTATCTAAAAAACGAGCAATATGCAAATTAACCACCACTCTGCTACACTCACAAGCCATGCCCACCAGCCAATCAGGAGAGAGTATGCAAATTAAACCAACCAAGATGGCTGCAGCCACGGAGTGAGCAGGAAGCTTGGGTTTCCCCAGCAATGGAGGAAGCCAAGCTTTCAGCACATCCTGGCAGTCCCAGGCCTCTACTCAAGGCTACCAAGTTTCAATTCTAGAAGATAAATAAATCCCAACAAAAATGGTGGCAGCCATGGAGCTGGAGAGAGCAGGAGGCTTGAGTTGCCCCCGGCGATGGAGGAAGCCAAACTTTCTGCCTGCCCTGGCTGGCCTAGGCCTCCACTCAAGGCTACAAAGTTTCAATTATAGAAGATAAATAAATCCTAGATACCAGGGCCTCTGCTTGGGTTGCTGGGGGCCCCTCACCCAGGCTGCCCCACACCCCAAGGGAACCCCCACCCTGATCCAGGACACCCTTCAGGGCAAACCAGCTGGCTCCCACCCGTGCACCAGGCCTTTATCCTCCTATCTAATAAAAGAGTAATATGCAAATTGACCATCACTCCAACACACAAGATGGCTGCCCCCATGTGGACACAAGATGGCCACCACAAGATGGCCAGCAGGGGAGGGCAGTTGGGGGGGACCAGGCCTGCAGGGAAGGGTAGTTAGGGGTGACCAGGCCAGCAGAGGAGAGAAGTTGGGGGCGACTGGGCCTGCAGGAAAGGGTAGTTGTGGGGGACCCAGGCCTGCAGGGGAGAGCAGTTGGGGGGAACCAGGCCTGCAGGAGAGGGCAGTTAGGGGCAAACAGGCTGGCAGGGGAGCAGTTAGGCATCAATCAGGCTGGCAGGGGAGTGGTTAGGGGTGATCAGGCTGGCAGGCAGAAGCAGTTAGGGGCAATCAGGAAGGCAGGCAGGCAAGCAGTTGGGAGCCAGCAGTCCTATATTGTGAGAGGGATGTCCAACTGCCCGGGATCGGGCCTAAACGGGCAGTCGGATATCCCTTGAGGGGTCCCAGACTGGAGAGGGTGCAGGCTGGGCTGAGGGACACACACACCCCATGCACAAATTTTGTGCACTGGGCCTCTAGTTATCTAATAAAAGTGAACACACATATATCCCATAATTCATCAATTTCACACCCACAAGATATGTACTAGAAGATTCATAGAAAAATTATTTATAAAAGCCTAAACCTGGAAACAACACAAATATATCTCAACAAATATACCTTCTTTATCCATTCATCCATTGATGGACACTTAGCTTGTCTCCATATCTTGGCTACTGTGAATAATGCTGCAATGAACATGGAGGTGCATATCTCTTTTCAGATTAGTGTTTTGGTTTTCTTTGACTAAGTACAGCCATGCATGACAGCGTTTTGGTCAACAATGAACCACATACACCAAAGAGGTCTGGAGATGATAACTTCCCGCTCCCTTCTCTCTCTCTTCTCCTTCTGGAAACCCAGTTATTCTATTAGAGGCCTGGTGCACGACATTCGTGCATGCAAGGGGGGAGGGGTTTCCCTCAGCCTGGCCTGCACCCTTTCACAGTCCAGGAGCCTTCGGGGGCTGTCTAAGCTGCAGTTGGACATCCTTAGTGCTGCCTTGGAGGCAGGCCACTGCACTCGCCAGCCATCAGCCCGGCTTGTGGCTGAGCTGTGCTCCTGCATTGAGCGTTGGCCTCCTGGTGGTCAGTGCTTGTCATAGTGACTGGTCATTCCACCGTTTGGTCAATTTGTATATTAGCCTTTTATTATATAGGATGTGTTCTTTTGATGGAATCCCATAGATCATGTAGGCTTTCTTTGTTCTTTTTTCTTTATCTGCCTCTAACTGGGTTATTTCAAAATTCCTATCCTCTAACTCACTCAGTCTATCTTCTATTTGCTCCAGTCTTGCATTCTCTCTTGAATTTTTTGGTTCATTCTCTGGGTTCTTTAGCTCCAGAATCTCACTTTGGTTTTATATATATATTAGGAGCCCAGTGTGCAATTCAAAATCACGCGGTGCCACCCACCCTCGAGTCGCAGGTCCAGCCCTGCCTTGCTCTCGGGCCTTTGAAGCAGCCGTAGCCACTGCTGATCAGGCCCTCCCCCAGTGCAGGCATGCAGAGGCCCCTGCCGCCCCGCCCCCGACACTGCACACGCAACCTCCTCCTGTCCAGTTGACCTATCATGGTGTCCCAGGTATTAGCATATTTCTCTATTATATATATAGATATACATACATACATACATACTAGGGGCCCAGTGCACGAATTCGTGCACCTTGAAAGGAACTGTGGGCCGCGAGGCTGCAGTGGGCACAGGGGCAGGTCTCGGCCCATCCTCTATGCCCCTGCCTGGCCCCTCCAGCTGTGACCCCTGGTCTCCTGTCCACTGGCAGCCCCACTCCCACTGACACCACTAACACTGCTGATGGCACAGAGTGATGGGGGCCAGTGCCATCGGCAGGTTCAAGTAGTGGCTGCTGCCCTGATCATCCCTCAGGAGCAGGGGGAGGTGGAGAAGCCCTGAGGGGCGATTGGGGCCAGCGCCAGGAGCTGGCAGCAGGTGTGAGCACCAGGCGGGACTGCAGTGTGTGGGAGCAAAGAATTTTCAGTAACCACCAGAGGCTCACCCTGATGACAGCAACCAGCGCCCTGCCTTGCTCTGGCAACCCTGCTCACCTGCTCCACCATCCCGCCACAGCTGACACCTGCCATGTTTCACGTGCGCGCCCCCCAGTGGTCAGCGTATGTCAAAGTGACTGGTTGTTTGGCTGTTCTGCAGTTTGATCTATTTGCATATTAGCCTTTTATTATATAGGATATATATGTATTTTTATTGGTTGCAGAGAGGAAGGGAGAGGGAGAGAGAGAAACATCAATATGAGAGAGAACCATCAATTGGCTACCTCCTGCATGCCCCCTACTGGGGATTGAGCCCGCAACCTGGGCATGTGCCCCTGACCAGAACCAAACCCGGGACTCCTCAGTCTGCAGGCCGATGCTCTATCTACTGAGCCAAAGCAGCTAGGGTTTTGGTTCTTTTTAAATGATTTCTATCTTTTGGGGGAAATTTTCATTTTGATCTTTTTTTTTTTCTTTAAATTTTAACATCTTGGTTTTATGAGGTTTCTTGTGGCTTGTTGAGCTTCTTTAAAACTTTCGTTTTGAATCCCACTAGATCACAAAAGCCCCCATGCCTGTGAGCTTGGTTATTAAAGAATTGTTATTTCTTTTGTGAAGGCATGTTTCCTTGTTGGTCATGTTCTTGGTAGTTTTGCATTGTTGCTTTTGCCTTTGAAGTAGCAGATACCTCAAGTCTTTGCTAGATCCTTTCAGATGTGGTGTTCTGTTTGATGGTGTTGTTATCTGGGGTTTTATCTGTCTTAGTCCTGGCACACCTGCTTCACTCTTCTTGCTTCCTCATGTGGCAGGATTCTTTAGCTTTTATGCCTCCTCTAGTTCTCACTGGCTACTAGAAACCTTTCCGGCAGGTGGTGCTGGCTCGAGTTTGTGGTTTCTCCCTTGCAGACACTATGGCCTGCTTTTTAAGTGTCAGAGGCTTGCTTTCATCACTGCCTCTGGAGTGCACACAGGGGTCTCAGTAGAGTTGGGGAGGTGTGGGTTTAGCACTTGGGGCACTGCGGGAGCCCATGGATCTGGTGGGGAGGTCCCAGGATGCGGTACTCTGGGGAGGGAGGGGCTTTGCTGTGAGTGCAATCAGCAGGAAAGGTGTCCCTTATCTGCCTCGTTCCTGATTTCCCCCAGTCATGGAGGTCCCTGTTCTCTGGATGCTGTTGGAGAGAAATGGGTTTGTCCCACACACCTGGCATAACCGGGTACTCCCTGCTATCCCTTTCCCCTGAAGGAGATGCTGCCATCACTGGGTAGATCTGCCTGGTGCAGTATTTCCTTGTAGGGAGGGTGGTAGAACTGGGAAAGTTTCTCTTACTGCCTCCTTCTGTTGCTACCCAACTTTTTTTTTTTTTAATTTTCTAGAATGGCATGCTGCTATCTCCTCAGGATGGCGGAACTTCTGCAAGGTCCCTCTCATGCGTGAGTATCAGCACTGTCCAGTTTTTCCCCTCCAACCCCAGCAAGTTGGTTCACTGGCTCCCCTGGTTCTACCCAAACCGATGTCTGTCGACCTGTTATTGATGGGCAGGCAGGTGCGATTCCTCCTGGGTCCTCTGGTGTATAATGCTGGGTCCCACAGCTCCCACACGGCACTTCTGTTCATGCATGGATATCTATCGTGTTCTTACAGAGGGGATAAAGGCAAGGGATGTCTTATGCTGCCATGATTGGGGCATCACTGCCCCATTCTTTACAACATGTTTCATAACTAGGAACACATAGTGTAAACAAAATAGCATGAGGATAGCTGTTGGAGCTGCTCAGCTCCTGGGCACATAGTAGGACTGTTCTTCCTGGCTCTTTGTGGTTGGATGGGGGCCAGAGCATATCCAAGTTGTAGAACAAACGTGGCACAGAACTTAGAGTGTGTTAAGAGGCAGCCATGGGTGGGTAAGACAATGACATGATATGGGTCACCTTTTAAAGGGACAATTTTTGGTGCTGTGTGGAGGATGTATTGTTGAGGGCAAGTGTGGAACCTCAGAGTCCAGTTAGAGAGCTAGTCATGGTGAGTGAAGATGGTGACATGAATTTCAGGCAAAACAGATAGAAGTGAGAGTTTCTGGAGTGAGTTTTGTAGGTGCATCTAAAAGGACTTTCAGGAGGAATCCAAGATGGCGGCGTAGGTAAACACCTAAACTGCTGCCTCGCGCAACAATTTCAAAACCACAACTAAAAGACAAAACGTCTATCACCCAGAACCACGGGAAAGCTGGCTGAGTGGAAGTTCTACAACTAGAAGGAAAGAGAAAAGAGCATTGAGACGTGCACGAGCGCTGAAAAGCAGAAGTACGGAGGTGCATGATCCGGGCTGGCGGCGGGCGTTGCTTTTTTCAACCCAAAGGGAGACAAGCCCCCGATTACTCTGAATTACAGTTTCTGGGGAGATGCGGGGGACCCAAACTCCTACGGGGAGAAGCTGGACTGTCTGCCAGTGAGGGTGGCTTGCTTGCAGAGCTGTGCAATAATTGTTTACTGCACTGGGGCACAGGACTCGCGGATGCCAAAGGGGATGCAGAGCCAGCTAACTAGCAGCCATTGCTGTTTGCCACACCCTAGCCTAGTGACACCTTGAGACCCCGCCCCACACAACCTACAAACCCACCCAAGCTCCAAGCAGCGGCTTTAGCATAAGAAAGCCCTGCCCTAAGGCAGCTTAACCTAGCAAAATTGCAGCCCGGGTCAGACAGCTTCAAAACCTCCAAACCCCAAGCAAAGAGGAGAAAACTGTAGCTCTTGCTGTAGCTCCTGCTGGGTGGCCTCAGACAGTAGCTGACCTGCACCCCATTGGAGATCCAGAAGCCAGTGTACCTAGTGGTCAGTGTGAGACATCAGATTTCAACTCCTCACATCCATAAGTGACACATTCAAGAGGCAGACTCAGTGAGCACCAAAGCCCCACTGAAACAAGTCCTGCCCCATAAGCGTGTCTTCAGCGCAGCAGTTCTTCCACTATAGACACAGCGAGTGCTCACAGCTAATTGGCCTGGAGGTCAATTCCTCCCAGTGTACCAACAGCAATTAAGGCTTAACTACACCAAGACTTTGCACTCAGCCCACAAAGGGGTGTACCAAGAGCATCCACTTCATGTGATTGAGGAGGCTGAGCTACTGCCCCCTATAGATCACCTACCACACAAAGCTACTCCATCAACACAGGGAAGAAGCCAAAATGTGGAGACAAAGAAACATGTCACGAATGAAAGAAACGGAGGAAAGCAAACTACTGGATGACATAGAGTTCAGAACCACATTTATAAGGTTACTCAAGAATCTTCTTAAAACTGCTGAGAAACTTGATGAGACCTTTAAGGATATTAATGAGAATGCCAAAAAAATGGAAAAGTATCAGTCAGAAATGAAGCATACACTGTCTGAAATAAAGAATATACAGAAACTCAACTGTAGATCAACGTACCCCAAGAATCAAACCAAAGATCTGAAATATGTGGAAACAAAAAACATCCAACCAGAAAAACGAAAAGAAAAAAGAATCCAAAAATATGAAGATAGTGTAAGGAGCCTCTGGGACAACTTTAGCGAACCAACATCCGAATTTTTGGGGTGCCAGAAGGAGGGAGAGAGCAAAATATTGAAAACCTATTAGAAGAAATAATGACAGAAAACTTTCCCTACCTGGTGAAAGAAATAGACGTACAAGTTCAGGAAGCGCACAGAACCCCATACAAGAGGAATCCAAAGAGGACCACACCAAGACACATCATAATTAAAATGCCAAGGGCAAAAGACAAAGAGAGAATATTAAAAGCAGCAAGAGAAAAACAGTTAATTACCTACAAGGGAGTACCCATACGACTGTCAGCTGATTTCTCAACAGAAACTATGCAGGCCAGAAGGGAGTGGCAAGAAATATTCAAAGTGATGAACAGCAAGAACCTACAACCAAGATTACTCTACCCAGCAAAGCTATTATTCAGAGTTGAAGGTCAGATAAAGAGCTTCACAGACAAGAAAAAGCTAAAGGAGTTTATCACCACCAAACCAGGATTACATGAAATGCTGAAGGGTATTCTTTAAGAAGAGGAAGAAGAAGAAAAAGGTAAAGATAAAAATTATGAACAACAAAATGACATCAAATACATACCTACCAACAAGTGAATCTAAAAATCAAGTGAATAAAAAAAATCTGAAGAACAGAATGGACTGGTGAATATAATAGAATCAGGGACATAGGAAGGGAGTGGACCGACGATTCTCAGGGGAAGCAGGTGTGAGGGGTGCGGGAAGAGATTGGACAAAAATCTTACTCCTATGGATGAAGACAGTGGCGGGGGGTAAGGGCATGGGGTGGGGTGGGGAATCAGGTGGAGGGGAGCTATGGGGGGAAAAAAAAGAGGAACACCTATAATCTGAACAATAAAGATTTGTTTAAAAATAAATAAATAAATAAATAAATAAATAAATAAATAAATAAATAAATAAAAGTACTTTCAGAAGGGCGGAACATGGGTTGAAGGAAAGAGGGATGGCAGATGACTCTTACGGTTTTGGTTGAAGAACTGAATACGTGGTATCGCTATTTACTGATACTGGACAAATGAAGAAGTAACACGTTTGAAAAGAGGGAATGGAGCTAATTGCTTCTCTATTAACTTTAGGTATCCGTGCACATGTTAAATAAGCCTCTGGATAGACAAGCCCACCAGGAATACCCAAAGCTGGAGATGTATATTTTTGGGAGTCACTAGCATATAAATGATATTTAATTCAGAGGACTATATTAGATCATCTAGAGAAAACACAGATAGAAAAAAGATGTGGAGATAGGAGATAAACCAGGCAAGTATGTGATCACTGAAGTCAAAAGAAGAAAGTGTGTTTTGAATGCTGTTGAGGGATTCAACGAAATATTGAAGCAATGATAGTATGTAACAAATGGGGGTGATTGGCAGCTTTGACAAGTGGAGTTTCAATGGAGTTGGCGGAGGGCAGATTTGAGAAGGAAGTGGAAGAAAATGAAGGAATAGAATGAAGGGACCTTTCCTGATTAGTTTCACTTTGAAGGGGAACAAAACTGGGATAGAGCTCAAAGGGGACATGTGGGAAAAGCAGGTTTTGTTTCTTTTGTGATGAGAGACACTAGAGTGAGGAAGAAGCTGCCGATGCAGGGTATGAAGAGGTTAACTCAAAGGGGCACAATGGGAGGGTCCTCTTCACCAGAAGAGAGCCCTCCATCCGAGGATGGCAGAGGCAGGGAGATGTTGGTTTTAATGATGCAACTATGGGAGAGTTGTGGCTGTTTTCATTGACTTGGGAACAAAATAAGTGGAATAATAGCTGGTGGAACCAAGTAAAAACTCCGCAGAGTGAAAGGATTCTCATGAAACAATAAACAAATGAAAAGCAATCAGCCCCTATACAGTTCTTGGTTAACATGAAGACTTAAGGGTAACTAATGAATTCTATAAACCTGTAAGGGGACAATAAAGTTTACAAACAATGGGGAAAGGCAGGCTGCACTTCTGGTCCATCTACAATGGGATAGTTAATATCAGGTGAATTCTCCTCCTGAAAACAGCTATGAAAGATGCACAATGTGCCCTGGCTGGTGTTGCTCAGTGCTTAGAGCATTAGCCCAAACACCAAATGATCGCAGGTTCCATTCAGGGTCAAGGGCACATACCTGGGTTGCAGATTCAATCCCAAACCTAGTCAGGGAGCTCGTGGGAGGCAACCAATCAATGTATCTCTTTCACAACAACAACAAAAAATATACTACGTAAATTGAAAAACAGTTGAAAATATTTGTAGAGCATGTAACCCAGGCAGGACTTCCGGGGCTATGATACCTGAGACAAAGGAAACACGATGAGGGGGACTTCTTCACATTTGCCCAGGATTTTCCTTTGAAGGCATTTTCTATTTCACAGTAAACCCGAGGACTAGAGTCTTGGTAGAAAGCAGCAGATAGAATTTATTATTATTATTTTTAAATTCAGAGGTGACACAATTATGTATGTAGAAAATTCAAAATAATAAATAGATAAATTGTTATAATTAACTAGAGGCCTGGTGCATGAAATTCATGTAGTTGGGGTGGGGGGGGGAAGTCTCTCAGCCTGGCCTGTGCCCTCTTGCAGTCCTGGAGCCCTCGGGGGATGTCCGCCTGCCGGCTTAGGCCCGCTCCCCTAAGCTGGCAGTCAGACATTCTTAGCACTGCCGCAGAGGCAGGAGAGGCTCCTGCCACCACTGCACTCACCAGCGGTGAGCCCCGCTTCTGGCTGAGTGGCACTCCCCCTGTGGGAGCACACTGATCACCAGGGGGCAGCTCCTGCGTTGAGTGGGATCAGGCCAAACCGGCTCTCCGATATCCCCAGAGGGGTCTTGGATTGCTAGAGGGTGCAGGTCAGGCCGAGGGACTCCATCATTGCACAATCGGGACGGGGGAGGGACCCAGGAGATTGGCCAGCCAGGGAGGGACTGTGGGAGGGTTCCAAGGCATGTCTGGCCCATCTCACTTAGTCCCGATTGGCTGGACCCCAGCAGCAAGCTGACCCATCAGTTGGAGCGTCTGCTCCTTGGTGGTCAGTGCATGTCATAGCAAGCAGTTGAGCAGTCTTAGCATATCATTAGCATATTACTCTTTGATTGGTTGAACAGATGACCAGATGACCGGATATATTAGCCTAGCATATTAGGCTTTTATTATATAAGATAAGTGCATTAGCACGGTCACTCGATGCAATATCAATATGAAAAAGTCAATTGCACTTTTACACACCATCAACAAAAATTTAGACAATGGAATTTTTTTTGTTTTGTTACTAAACCTGACCCAAGGATATTTTTTCCACTGATTTTTAGAGGGAGTGGAAGGGAGGGGCAGAGATAGTGAGAACATTGATGTGAGAGAAACACATTGATTGGTTGCCTCCTGCATGCATGGGGCCGGGATCAAGCTTGCAACCAAGGCTGGAATTGAACCTGGGACTCTTCAATCCATGGGCTCCCTATCCACTGAGCCAAATTGGCAAGGAATAGACAATGGGATTTTTAAAAACCAGGCTAGCTTCCTATTCTGCCACAATATGAGATATCAGAAAATCAGGGAACATTGTCTAACTAGTTTTGAGGGATATGTTCCTGATCTGGCAAATTTTCTTCTCCTTTGAAGCAACAGAGAGACATCCTTAGGCATGCAAGGTTGTGCTAGTTTTAATGGTGAAACTAAGCAGAGTGCTCCTTCATTGTGGCTCTTTTCCACTCGAAATTATTTGGTGTTGGGCTTCAGCTGCCTGCCGGGTGAGTCAAGATGGAGAATTCATGAATGACAAAGGTATAGTTTGAAAAACTGGCAGTGAGCATCAAGTGATTTGAAAACAAGTAGCTGTAAGATACTATTAAGTGTATTTATAAAATATACTTTTTAGGCATATGTACAAAGTATAATTTTAGAGTAATAAGTGGATAAAAATAGTAGGTAGCTCATTCTCAAATGTAACATCATTTCATTCTTGAGATTAGTCATTAGAGAATACTAGGCTTAAGTGTATTTTTAGGTTTTATTGAAGTAAAATATCCATAATAATAAAAGCGTAATATGCAAATCGACTGAACAACGGAATGACCCTCCAGATGACCTTCCAGATGAAGCCGGGGCTGCGAGGGCCCAGGCAGCAGCCAGGGTGATGGCTGCAAGGGCTGACGCAGCCAGGTCTGCGAGGGCCTACCCTTGCATGAATTTCGTGCATCGGGCCTCTAGTGCATATAAACATGCACATATTGTAAGTGTACAGCTTACTGAACTGTCTCTAACTCAACACACCTTTGAAACTATCACAGACATCAAGAAATAAAACATTATTAGCACCCCAGGAAGTTAAGCATATTTTTAAAAATTAAAAGTAATAATTAGTAGAATAAAATCAAAGATACTAACCTATCCCCCCCACCAGTGTAATTATTAAATAAACTACAGTTCTCTAAATTAACAGAAGAGGGCGCTCATGAACTGTGAAATATAGTAAGCTTTCTAAATTCCCATCATTGCTAGTCCAAGAAAAAACAGGACATTTCCAAATGAATGGGAAATTGCAGATAGCATCCAAACAAAGCCAGTATATAAAAGGGACATAAAAATAAAAGCACTTCAGCCGATAAAAATTTCTTCCCAAAAATGAAGCAGAAGGAAATGGATGCATAATAACAAGTCTGTATTAAACATAAACGTTTGCAGATATGAAAAACACCTAATGTCACAAATTCAAAACTCAGAACATAAATATACCCCCCCCCCAAAAAAAAAAAAGAAACAGAAAGAAAACCAAGGCGATCTGAAATGAGAGTCTTGCAGTAATGGAGTAAGAGCTTCTGTGGACCACCTGCATATAACCACCATCAAATCTCATCCAAATATAAAAACAACAACAAAAGGAAGCAGAAATTGGAGGGGATTGGCCCTTAAGAGAAGAGACCAGTACTGGGTACATTTTCCATTCTGATGGCTTTTAGCCTGAGGGCAGCCCACAGTCCTCCTCCCTGGGTGACAAAAACTTGGATAGAAACCCCACAATCTTACCATCTTGAAGAATCAAAGGGCAGAATTTGAGGCAGACATAAAGATGGGACTTGCTATGTGTTGAGTTGTGTCTCCCCAAGTCTTTATGTTGAAGTCCTAACCCCCAGTACCTCAGAATGTGCCCTTATTTGGAAATAGGGGTGTTCAGATAGACTGAGTGAAGACAAAGTCATAACTGGAGTGTGTGTGTGTGTGGGGGGGGAGGCCCAATCCAACAGGACAGGCATCCTTATTGAAGGAGAAACATGGACACAGGCATGCATACAAGGACAGCATCATGTGAAGATTGGAAGTTAATTGCCAGAACAAATTTTCAAAAATTTCCAGGAAGAAAAGAACATTTTAAATGAGTGAGGAACACACACTACACAGAAAAAGGAATATATTAGAAAACAAAATACACAGTAAAAATAACATTAAAATAGATATTAAACCAAGCCTGTCACTCATTTCAGTACGTGCAAGTGGAAACTCGCTTATGAAAAGAGATTTTCAGGTTGATTCACAAAGCTGTGCTGTATCCAGGAGAGATACCCACATCAAAGTGGTTGAGAATGAATAAAATCGAGAGATGAGAAAAGATAGCCGGCAAATAAAGCAATAGGGAAGCAGAGACTGTGATATGATTCAGAACACCGAGTTTGGACAAAAGGCATTCAGTGAGACAGCAGAATACTTGATAATGCCAGGAGCCACAATTCACAATGATAATACATCAGTTGTGAATATAGAGTGTGTGATACAAATAACAAAGAAACCACCTTTATAAATCAGAAACCAGAGGATAAACAGGAATGAATAAACAAAACTAAACAAAAACCACAAGACATCACTTTTAGTCCAACACAGGACACATCAAAAGGACAAAAAAATAGGAAACATTATAGAAAAGCTAACCAGCATAATCAACCCAGAAAGAATCCACATATATTCATACAGTGCTAACAGAGTCTGCCTGAACGGCATGCTTCTGCTTCCCATCTGAGGGTCAGGAAGCCTCTGAAGCCTGCTGCCATGAGCTAAATGTTGGTGTGTCGTCCCCGCCGCCCCCAAATTCATAGGTTAAAGCCCAAACCTCCTTGTGATGGTATTCAGAGAGGAAGCCTTCAGAAGCGATTAGGTTGAGATGAGATGATGGAATTAGGGTCCTTAGAAGAAGAGAAACCAGATCTCTCTCTCTCTCTCTCTCTCTCTCTCTCTCTCTCTCTCTCTCTCTCTCTCTCTCTCTCTCTCTCTCCAGGAAGAGGAAGCTCATCAGAACCACAGCACCAACCCTGCCGGCACCCTGATCTCTGACTCCCAGCCTCAGGACTGTGAGAGAATAAAGGCTAAAGGCATTGAAGCCAGCCAGCCTGTCGTGCTGTGTTGCGGCAGCCTAAGCTAACCAGTACAGACTTTGGTACCAGAAGCAGGTGCTTCTGTAACAAATACCTGCAAATGTGGCTGTGGCTTTGGAACTGGGAGGTGGGTAGAGGCTGGAAGAGTGTTGAGGTGCCTGCTAGAAACATGGGTGTTAGGGACACTTCTGGCAAGGACTCGGGTGCACATGAGAAACATGTTATGGGAAAGTGGCGGAGAACTCGGCTGAAGAGTGTCCCAGCGTTTTGTGGAAGGCAGAGTGGTGAGCAATGAAGGTGGCCACTTAGCTGAGAAAAGAACATTTTAAATGATCAAATTATCGAGTGTTGAAGGGGCAGCTTGGCCCCTCCTGGCTGCTTGTAGCATCGCTTTTCGCCTTTTTCATCTGATGGCACACAAACCAATTACTAAAATTCTGCGGCACACCAAACATATATTTTTTGCCCATCTGACAAAGCAAAAGGTATCATTCGATTCATTCACACCAGATGGCTATTGCTGTAATGGCTGTTGTCATTTTTTAAATTTAACAATTTTAAGGGTAAACAGGTCAGTGCCTCTGACTAAATGGTCAGGTAGTGCATGTTTTAAAAGTTCTCACGGCACCCCGGTTGAAAATAGCTGGCTTATAGTAAAATGAGAGGAGAGACAAATTGAAGAAGAAATTGTTAAAGGAGAAATTGATAAAGGAGCCAGTTTGGAGATCTGGAGAATTCTCAGTCTGTCTATACTGCAAAAAAAAATGAGAAAGCTTGTTTGAGAAGAACACCAAGGGTGTGGCTGAACAGCCACTTGATAAAGAGACCCTGGTGCAGCCATTGGCCGTCTCCATGGAGGTCAGAAACAGAGGCGGGTTATACCCACAGAGATGCTGTCAGGTTAAACTAAAAGGGAAGGGAAAGCCAGACAGGATGAAGGAAGGTGGTCGGATTTCTTAGATTCTGTAAGACAGGGTCGTAGACCCATGTAGCTGCAAACCTCCATGTTTGTGGACAATATAAGATACAACTTTAGAGGAAGCCACGTGAAGGCTTTCAGGAACTCTCCTGCCTCTGTAACTCCAAAAGTATTAAAAAATAAAAAGTTTTTAAAAAGACAACGAAGACAGACCACAGACTGGGAGAAAATGTCACATATGTAAAGGGCTTGTATTCAGCATTTCTGAAGAACTCCTACAATTCCATAATAAAAGACCAAGACTCCAAATGAGAAGGGATACACTATTTGGAAGTACCTTTGCAAAGGAAGGCCAGGAAACACACGAAAGGGCACTCAGCATCATCACTCACTGGGAAATGAAGTGGAAGCCACAGCAGGATGCCCTGACACCATTAGAACACGGGTGAGCACACGAAACAAAGGGTTCTCTCAGTAGTCGCCCACGGGAATGTCAAACCATACAACCTCTTGGGGGAAAGTGTGGCAGTTTCTTATAAAGTTCAATACCTGCCTCGTATAGGACCCCACAGTCCCACCCCTGAATCCATCACCAAGATAAATGAGAATCTAGCTTCACAAAATGACGTAGACACAAATATCGACAGCAGCTTTTGTCACAATTCCCCAAATCCGAAATGAATCCAAACAGGAGAATGGATAAACGGTGATGCGGCTGCACAGGGGACTACTACTCAGCAATAAAAAGGACGAGGTTACTGATGCCACCAGAGCGTGGGTGAGTCTCAAATATGTGCTAAATTTACACTGAGCGGTCAGATAATTATGATCTCTGAACTCATAATAATCTGCCCACTCTGTGTGTGTGTGTGTGTGTGTGTGTGTGTGTGTGTGTGTGTGTATTATATTATATATTAGAAGCCCAGTGCATGAATTCATGCAGGGGTGGGGTCCGACCAGCTTGGCCAGGGGGAGGGGACATGGGCGGTTGGCCAGCCTGCCTGCTGGTCGAACTCCTGGTCGAGGGGACAATTTGCATATTAGCCTTTTATTATATAGGATATACACTGAGTGGCCAGATTATTATGCATTCAGAGATCATAATAATCTGGCCACTCAAGTATATACTTACATGAAGTTCAAAAGCCATCTAATCTCTGGTAAGAAAATCGTAACAGCAGCTGCCTCTGGCAGGGGAGGATGTGCTGGGAAGTGGCACAGGGGAATTTGGGGGGTGATGAAAATGTTTTCCATCTTCATTTGGGTGTTTGTTTCCTGTGTTTGGCCTGAGTAGGGAAGGGGCCAGCCTTGGGCTCCTGGCTTCCTCCTGTGTGTCTTTCTGCTCTCACACTCTTCCCACATTCACACCAAACACTTCACTCCTGACACTTGTGGGAAAAAGGTGTGGGAGTTTTCCCCACACCAGGCCACTCTGGGACACCAGCTGGGGGGTTCATAGTTTAACTCAATTCTGACACTATCAGATCCCACAAGTTGCAGGCTCAGTTCCATGAGGCTGTTCCCACCCCATTGCCCGCGCCATTCGCAAGGAGTAGGTCCCCAGGTCACCCACACTCTGTGGGGTGGGCATGGCTACACACTGGAGGGTCCCCCAGCCCCTCCTCAGGTTTGGTTAATTGGCTAGAGCGGCTCACAGCAATCTGGGAACACTTACTTGCTTTTACCAGTGCATTAGGATAAGGTAAAGGATATGAAGCATAGTAACCTCCATCTTGTATAAAAAACTGCTGTTTGAATTCTCTGCTATTGTTAGATAGTCCCTAGTCCTGTAAACTCTGTCATTGTAAACTCTGTCACTTTAAGACAGTTTCTTATTCTATAAAATGGTTTTGTTCTTGGTTCAAATAATAGAAAAAGATAAACTTAACTGTCTGACCTTGCAAGCTAGCCATCCAATGTAATAGACTAATATAGACTAATACTAATAGTAATTCCCATATTCTTATGCCAAGTACTAACTCATTATGTATTCAAGGTTATAACTGTCTGTAACAATAATCCACACAGAGCTCTTTGTGAAATCTGCAAAGAATCTCAAAAAGTATAAATACAGGAAACTTCCTGTATGTGTTGCTCAGAGATTTGGAAGAGATACCTCCCTCTGGGCCGTGCGATAAACCACTCCTAATTAATTGGCTCATTAAGGCATCTTGTATCTCACTCATTGATTTACGATACAACAGATACAGGTGGACAGGCAGGTAAGAGATGCATTGGGTGAGGTCTGGGAGAATCCTCAGCCCGGAGTTCTGTCCCCGCGGAGTTGGGCTGTGTCACCCTTTCTGGTGTGGATGTGTTTACCAAGCTGTAATGTCTCCAAACTTCATGCAATTGGAAATTTTACGGAGGCTTCCTCATGCAGCACAATCAATTATTGCCTTCATTCCCAGGCCCTGCCCCTTCTTTGGAGGATGGGGTGGGTGGGGCTGAATATCCCAAGCTTCTAATCATGGCTTGGTCTCTCTGCTGACCAGCCCCCATCTACTGAGAGTCACCTCATTAGGGCAAAAGATGCTCCTAGTGCTCTTATTACTTAGGAAAGTACAAGGTTTTCAGGAGCCCTGTGTTAGGAACTGGGGGCAGAAACCAATATATATATGTATATATATTCATTCTATTATCTCACATATACTTTTGGCAGAAGTCATTGAAATATATCATTAATATCTCTGTATATGACTCTATATAAACTATATCTCAGTAAAAATGAGTAAAAAGCCATGGCGGGTTTGGCTCAGTGGTTAGAGTGTCAGCCTATGGACTGAAGGGTCTTGGATTCGATTCCTGGTCAAGGGCATGTGCCTCAGTTGCAGGCTCGATCCCTGGCCTGGGACAGGGTGCGTGAGGAAGGGAACCAATCGATGTCTCTCACATTGATGTTTCTCTCTCTCTCTCTCTTTCCTCTCTTTTTCCCTCCTTCCTTCCTCACTTCTACTCTCTCTAAAAATCAGTGGAAAAATATCCTCAGATGATATTTTAAAAAAGCAAATTCATAGAACTGAAATTTAAATGCAAAAATAATTCCTCTGATTATTAAGTAAGCCCAAGTTTTAAATGTGTTTTCTCTTGGCTGCCCTTCTGCTCTGGTTGTCAGGGAGAGCATCTCCAATCAGCCACCTGTCCCAGTCCTTGGGGCCCAAAATATATGTCAATTTGGAGTTCTATTGTGACCAAGAGAACACAAATTCACCAATGTAAAATTAGATGGGAGTGAGAATTTTAAACTAGAGGCCTGTTGCACAAAGATTCATGCAAGAATTGGCTTTCCTTCCCCTCACTTCACTCCCGGCTACCCGGGAGCCTGCAAGTCCTCGCTCCTGGCCACAGCACTACTCCTGTAGCTCCCTCCACCCCCTGCTCTTCCCCTCATAGCAGGTGTCCTGCCCCACCCAGCCACTCCATGCCTCTGTATGCAAATTAACCTACCATCTTTGTTGGGTTAATTTGCATACTCGCTCCAGATTGGCTGGTGGGTGTCACGGAGGTACAATCAATTTGCATATTTTTATTAGTGTCGATGTTAAAATAGCCATAGCAAAATTTTAAAATTGTAAAAAGCTCATAAATACCACAAGCACTGCAAATCTAATCTAATATTTTAAATGATTTATTGCCTGGCAAGCCTCTATGATATTTTCCCATTCATATGTTTCCCATTCATCTGCGTACTCTTTGATTGCCTGTTTATATGACAGTTATTTTGTAATATCATGTTCTATATAAAGAAAAGAAAGATATTTCACTTTTGTAGTATGGTTTTATATGTTCATTATATGTATTATGTTTATTATATACTAGAGCCCCGACACATGAAATTCATGCACGGTAGGGTCCCTAGGCAATCAGGACTGGCCAGGGCCTTCCTTCGTTCCACGCCGCCCCCTGGTGGTCAGTGCATGTCATAGTAAGCAATCGAACTCCCCGTCTTCCCGTCAAACTCCTGAGGGGACAATTTACATATTAGGCTTTTGTATATATAGACGTATATTTTATTATTGTTTTTAGGAATGCGTAAAGGTGCAACTTTGTCCACAGAAGTTTGGGGTTGTAGGTTCATGCTCTGGAAATATTCTTTTTTGTGATTCCCATAGAAATGTACAATGTCTTTATAGTTAGGTATGCTGCATTATCAAATATATTTCTGATTAAAGAGCAGTTCTGTTTTGACTAGGCATCTTGGAAAACCAAATCCTTCACTACAGTGCCTCACAATGGCAAGAATCCCCTGTGGCCCAGACTCTGCTTCCATACATCCCAGAGCTTGTTCTTCCACCATGACCGACATAACTGGGTGCCGGGTGTGCCTTGCTATTGCAGTAGGATCACTGGCCCCACCTTCCTGTCCAGTTGGGTGAGTGGGCTCCTCAGGTAACAGTGTTCTTGGAAGTGATCCCAGGAGCCCAGTACTAACTTAACTCTACAGGAATGACTGTGAATCACATAGAGATGTTCTATTAACCCCAAACTAAATGTATCCCCGGCTCCACTTTGCCTTAGCCAGATCCAAGTCTTGCTGGGGCCACCTGGCAGGGCTGGATCTGAGGAGGCAGATGACCAAGGGAAAGTTGGCTGTGGTTAAAATAATGCATTTTGCCAATTTTACAGAAACATCTGACCGTTTGGACACGGTGCTGGGCCTCTTCCTGGGAACTGGGGAAGGGCTCTGCGAGTGGGTGGCCCTGAAGCTTAGTTTTCATTCACTTTGTTCATGTAAATCAGTTTCCACTTATAATTCTTTGCTAGTTGGACACATCTTGAGAGCCCTGTCTCATTCTAATTATGCAGAAACCTCAGCTGTTTACTTTTCCTCCAAAAAAAGTCATATTTTTGTGTTTGATTTCTGTTTGGTGAGCAAGTTGTCCAGTTTCTACACAAGATGATGCTAAATTTAAACAGCAATTCATCAATCAGAAGACACCAAAGGAAGAATGCCCAAGTGGAGCTCTGGCGAATGCACTAACTTAAACCACAGCGCTCCCTGGGGGAACTGGGAATCTAATCATTTTGATGGCATTAGGTTTTGTTCACTATTTCCCATTATGGTGAGAGTAAAAAAGGTGAAATAACTAGACAGAAACTTCAAAAGGAATATTGAGAAGGACATAGGGACAGAAGCTGGAATAATTCACTCAGACTTTCTTTGAAAACTCTAGATGAAAGAATGGAGTCAGTTACTTTCTCCAAAAGAAAGGTAAGTTAGTTGTATCCTCATGGGTAGAGAATTTAGACCCTCTGGCCCATTCAGATCCTTTCTGGAGCAAAGATATAATGGATATGTACATAAAGTAATGAATAATACATAAATAAAAATCTGAAACCCTCCCTCAGTTCTACTCAGCTCTATTCTATTCTGAGTCGAACCTGGGTCTAGTCTCTGCTCTGTCGCTCACTATCTTTGTGACTTTGGGTTAGCCAGTTAAGCTCTCCGAGCCTCAGTTTCTCATTTGTAACATATTAGTTCTAGGTCTACCTCATCAGTTTGTGATAATTAAATGAAATAATCCATGCAGAGCTGTGGAATAATGCCTGACACATAAATGTTCAATATATGTTAACTATTATGGTGGTTGCTGTTAGATGGTTTAAGATCCTTGTTCTGTCAATTACTAGCTGTGAAACTGTGAGAAATTATGTAACTTTTCCAAGACTCGGTGTCCTCATGAATTATATGCAACTCCATATGATTTCTACTAAAATTGGAGATAATGTAGTTGAGATTCTTAAAAGTGGAAACTGTTATACTTGTGGGCAGACAGCTCAGTAAGAAATAATGATGTATTAGAAAAGGATTCCCAAACCACATCACTCTTATTCAATTAGAACATCATTTAGCATGGAAAAGGAGCTGTGCAATGTAGCCTGGAGGGGCCCATGAAAGAGGTGAGTGCACAGATGTTAGCAGCTGCATCTACTTAAAGGTATTTGACATGGCAGAAGATGGAGAGTGTAATAGGACACACATTTTTGAAGGAATAGGTGATAGCCAGCCTCCAAGAGAGCCCCCGAATGCCCTGTCTCCTGGTATTCACACCCTTGTGTCCCTTCCCACATGTTGGTCTCTGTAACCAACAGAGTATGGCAAAAGTATGTCACTTTTTATATTGAGATATAATGCACATTTATAAAAGTCATCCATTTAAAGTGTGTGATCAGTAGGCAGAGAAGGGAGTTACTATGCTGGCTGGGGTAGTCGATTCTGACTATTGGGAAATTGGACTACCATTACCCAGTGAAGGTGAGGAAGAGAATGTCTAAAACACAGGAACTCTCCTAGGGCATCTCTTAGTATCACCATGCCTTGTGGTTAAGGTCAATGGAAACTAAACAGCCCAATGCAAGCAGGACTACTAATAGTCCAGACCTTCAGAAATGAAGGTTTGAGTCATCCCTCCCGGTAAGGAACCATGGCTAGCTGAGGTGCTTGCCGAGAGCAGAGGGCATACAGAAGGGCAAATAGAAATACTAACTATGAACACATAGCAGTTACAGAAATGAGTATTTCTTTCTTGTTTTGTTGTGAACATGTTTGTGTGCGTGTGTATGTATCATGTAACATAAGAAGGATATGATGGTATATTGATTTTATGTCATAGTATTTAAGCATTGTTTCTGAAAAAGTTCCCAGCTTTATTGACATAAGAATGACCTAGAACACTGTGTGAGTCAAGCATTGTTAACTTTACATCACAGTATTTAAGTTACGGGTCTCAAGGAGAAGAGAAACATCATCCAAGGAGTCTCTGTCCTCTTCTGGGGGAAGGTGGGCGTGTTTTCAGTTGTACACAGGATAATTGTACCATTTTAGGCAAAAATATGACCTTATTATTCTATTTCTTTGACGACTATGTATGTTTTAAGGAGATAAAGGGTGGATTTGTGATGGTTAATTTCATATGTCAATTAGTCTGGGTCATGGTGACCCGATATTTGGTCAGACATTATTCTGGATGTTTCCGTGAGGGTGTTTTTGGATGAGATTAATAGCTAAATCAGTCGACTTCAAAGAAAGCAGCTTAATCTCCATAATGTGAGTGCCTTTATCCAATCAGTTGAATACCTTATTAGAACAAAGTCAGACCTCCCCTCAGCGAGAAGAAATTCTGCCAGCAGGAGGACTTTCGACTTGACCTACAATATTGGCTCTTCCCTGGGTCTCCTCCAGCGTGCTGGCCCACCCTACGGATTTTGGATTTATCAGCTCCCATAGCTTTGTGAGCCAATTCCTTAAAATCAATCCCTCTCTCTCTTATGCAACTATCACCACTCCGTAATTCCAGAACACCCCCCAAAGAAGCCCTGTACCCAATTGACCATCTCTTCCCATTTGCTCGTCTCCCCAGCCACTGGCACCACTAAATTACTTCCTAGCCATTAGATGGATGTACCACATTTTGTGCATCCACTCATCAGCTGGTAGACATGTGGGTCCTTTCTACCTTTCAGCTAATAGAAATAGTGCTGCTATGAACTTAAGTTATTTTTATTCTTTGTTGTTCACCTACTACTAGCTAGCAGTATTGTACTACAATTGGAAGCAGTGAAGTTGCTATTTTTACTTTGGGTTGAGGCTTCCTTTGTGGCCTGTGATGTGATTAATTTTAGAAAACTGCCCCCGGCACTTGAAAACAAGACACATGGTTGGCGTGCAGTTTTACATATCTCAATTAGGCATACCTAATTAGTTCTCTTATTTATTTTTTTAATTATCTGAGCTTTATTTGACTGAGGTAAGGTAAGTCTCAAGTTGGCAATTTCAGGGTCAAGAATGGAAATACCCAGGAGCTTGGGTATTGGTTTGTTTTTGTAAATATATAATTAAATGACATTTTTATTAATGTATTGACGTATGCAAATATCCGCTGTCCAATTTTAGCATATATACATCAGCCCAAAAAGTTCCCTTATGCCTCCTTGCAGTAAATCCCCACTTCTACTAAACTGCTTTCCATCTCCACAGATTTGCCTTTTCTCGACACTTCATTTAGATGGAATCATAAATATGTTATCCATTGTGTCTGGGGTTTTTTTACTCAGCAGAATGTTTTTGCGATTTTGAGATTAACCCATGTTGTGGCATTTATCTGTAGTTCGCTCCCTTCCTAAGTAATATAAGAATATACTGCATTTTGTTTATCTACTCACCAGTGGATTGATGTTTAGATTGTTCCTAGTTTTTGCCTATTGTGAATTATGCTGTGTGAGTGTTCGCTTAAAAATCTTTGTGTGGACATACATTTACATTGATTGTGAATAGATAGCTGGGAGTAGAACTGCTCCACTGTATGTTAGTTAAGTTTATACCTAACTTTTTAAGAAACTGTTTTCCAAAGTGGCTATGCCATTTTACATTCCCTCTAGCTAGCAAGGTATGAGTATTTCGCCCGCATCCCCACTGACACTTGGTATTGTTTTATTTTTCAACTAGAGACCTGGTGCATGAAAATTCATGCACTGAAGAGGGTTTCCTCAGCCCGACCTGCCCCCTCTCACAGTCCGGGAGCTCTCAGGGGTGGGAGGTGACCCAGCGATCAGGGGAAGGTGACGTCCCATTACACCTCTGCTGCTGCCACTGTCGGCAGCACAAGCCTTGGCCGGCCCTGGTTACCTGAGCCTCAGATGGCCCTGGGTGGCTGGGCAGCCGCCATCTGAGGCTTGCCTGTGCCTTGGGCTGGCCCTGGGGGGCCGGGGGGCTGAGGGGACTGGGGGACTCTGGCGGCAGGACTCTGGAGGGACTCCTGGGGGCGGGCCTGGCTGTGCTGCACACCTTGCTGCCCTGGCGGGGCTAAGGGGACAGGGGGCCGCCATCTTTGAGGGTGTGGCAGTCAATTAGCATATTCCTTCCTTATTGGCTGTGGGCGCTTCCATCTTTGTGAGGGTGTGACGGTCAATTAGTATATTTTCTCTTTATTAGATAGGATGATGGTATTCTACTAAGCATGTAGTAGTAGTCTTACTGTGGTTTTAATTTCCATTTCTCTAAGGTGTTGGGCATGTCTTCATGGGCTTATTAGCCATTCATATATCTTCTTTGATGATATATGAATACAAATCTAATGCCTATTATTTAATTTTATTGTTTGTCTTATTACTGAGCCATAGGAGTTCTTTATATATTCTTGATACAGGCCCTTTGTCAGATGTGCAAATCTATTTCCCAGTTTATGTTTTGATTTTTTCAGTTTATTAACGCTGTCTGTTGCAGAGCAAGAGTTTTAAGTTCTGATGAATCTGTTCGATTAATTTGTTATGTTATAGGTCATGGTTAGATACCATGTTTAAGAAGTCCTTGCTTAATCCAGGTCACAAAGATTTCCTTCAATATGTTCTAGAATTTTATAACTTTAACTCTTACATTTAAGTTTATGACCTATTTCAAGTTGATTTTTGGGTGCTGTGGGTTAAGGATAGCCACCTCCCCCCACCCAGAACTGTTTGTTGTTGAAAAGACTGTTCTTTCCTACATTGAACTGCCAGGACCACTTGTTGAAAATGAATTGCCATAAATATAAGGATATAGTTCTTAATTCTGACTCTCAATTTGGCTGCATTGACATCTATATACTTACACTAAAATGACCCAAGCTGTACCTTTATAGTCAGTTTTAAAATCAGGTACACAAAATCCTACACTGTTCTTACTTTTCAAAATTGTTTTGGTTATTTCAGATCCTTTGCATTCCAAGTATATTTTGGGAACAACTTGTCAATTTCTGTTAGAATGCATGCTGGAATTTAAATATGGATTACATTGAATCTATAGATTACTTGGGGGATAATTGCCACCTATTAATATTAAGTCTTCCTATCACAAGCGTGGCATGTCTTCCCACTTACTTCGCTCTTCCTTAACAATGCTTTCTAATTTTTGGTGTACTTGTCTGTTTTGTTTGTTTATTTTTTGTTAATCCTCACCCAAGGATATTTTTTCCATTCATTTTTAGAGAGTAGGAGGGAAGAGAGAGAGAGCGAGAGAGAGAAACATCCATATGAGAAAGACACATCGATTGGTTGCCTCCTCCATGAACCGGATGGAACCTGCAACCCAGGCACATGTCTTTGACTGGGTGGGAATCAAACCCAAGACCCTTTGGTGCCTGAGCAGATGCTCTAACCACTGAGAACACTGACCAGAGCAGTGTACTTGTCTTATTAATTACATTTGCTTCTAAGCATTTTGTTCACTTTAATGCTATAATGAAAATAATTATTTTCTTGATTTCATTTTTTGATTGTTGCTGATATATAGAAATACAATTGATTTTTATTTTTATCTTCTATCCTGCAAACATGCTAAACTCATGTATTAATCCTATTAATGTTTTTATTGACTCTTTAGAACTTCTCCACACATCATCCTGTATCCCAGATTATACCATCTGGGGGAAAAACTAACTTCTTCCTCGGCCTGCCTGTCTGCCTTTATTTCTCTGGCCTTATTGCATTTCTCCAGTTCAGTGATGAATGGGGGTGGTGAGAGCAGTTATCCTTGCCTTCTTCTTGTTTTAGAGGGAAAACAATCCTTCATCATTAAGAATAATGTTGGCTGTGGGTTTTTGTAGATGCCAGTTTTACAAAGTTGAGGAAGTTCCCTTCTATTTCTATTTTATTGAGAGTTTTTACCACGAATAGTTTGGGGCTGTTGTCAAATGCTTTTTCTGTTTCTATTAAGAGGATTATATGGGTTTTATCCTTTATTCTATTAGTATGGTGTATTACATTAATTGGTTTTTGAATGTTAAATCAACCTTGCATAGTTGGGATAAATCACATCTGGTCATGGTGTATAATCCTTTTTACAGGTGGTTGGATTTGATTCGCTAACATTTTGTTATGGATTTTTGTGTTTGTGTTAATTAGGTATATGAGCTGTAGTTTTCTCTTCTTCACATGTTGTTTGGTGCTTGTTTTTAGCTCTGTTATTGGAGTAATACCAGACTCAGAATGAGTTGGAAAGTGCTCCTTCTCCTCTCTTTGCAGAAAGTGTTTATGTGGGATTGACATTATTTTCTCTTTAGACATTTGATAAAATACCCACTGAAGCTATCTAAGCCTGAGCTTTTCTTTGTAGAATTTTAATTACAGATTATCTTTATTATAGATCTCTTTAGACTATTTATTTTTTAGTCAATTTTAGTAATTTGTGTCTTTATAGGAATTTATCCATTTCATCTAAGTTATCTAGTTGTTGGTACAAAGTTGTCCATAGCATTCCTTTATATTCCTTATTATTTTTGTAGGGTGTATATTGATGCTCTCTTTTTTATTTATGATATTGGTCGTTTTTGTCTTTTTTCCTTTTTTCTTGGTCAATCTAGCTCAAGTTTATCAATTTTATTGAGCTTTTCAAAGAACTTTGTATCTACTGATTTTTTTCTATTATTTTTCTGTTTTCTATTTCATTGAGATCTTTATTGTATCCTTCCTTATGCATGCTTTAGGTTTGCTTTATTCTTCTTTTTCAACTTATTAAAATGGAAACTTAGATTATTGATTTGAGGTTGCCCTTTCTAATATAGGTGCCTAAAGCTAAAGATTTTTTTAAGCACTGCTTTACATATGTCCCATCTATATATATAAAATCCTAAACGACCAGTCGACTAGTCGATTGCTCAAGCGTTTTACCAGTCGCTATGATGTGCCTGACCATCAGGGGCAGATGCTCAATGTGGGAGCTGCCTCCTGGTGGTCATTGTGCTCCCACAGTGGGAGCACTGCTCAGCTACCCAACAGGTGCCAGACGCCAGGCTCACGCATGGCTGGCAAGTGCAGCTGTGCTGGCATGAGCCTCACCTGCCTCTGCAGCAGCCTTATTGAGCTGCAACGGCAGGTGCAGTGCGGCCGGGATGAGCGGGAGCAGCATGGTGCATCGTCTGGGCTCGGGCTCCTCCCAGGCTGCCTGCCACTTCGAACACTACTACATCCCCTGAGGGGTCCCAGATTGCGAGAGGACGCAGGTCAGGCTGAGGGACCCCACTGGTGCATGAATCCATGCACCGGGCCTCTAGTGTTAATATGTTTTCATTTTCATTAAGTTCAAAATATTTTAGAATTCCAGTCATGAGTTCTTCTTTGACCCATGGGTTATTTAGAAGTGTTTTGCTTAAATTCCAATGATTTTAGTACTTCCCCAATTTTTTTCTGTTGATTTCTAATTTAGCTCCATTGTAATCAGGTGTACTTTGAATGATTGAAATCCTTTTAAATCTATTGAGACTTGTTTTAGGACTAGTGTAAGATCTATGCTGGAGAATATCCCATGTGTCTTGAAAGAATGTGTTTTCTCTTGTTGCAGGGTGGAGTGTTACATAAAATGTTAGAGTAAGTTGGTTAATACTGTTGCTAAAGTCTTCTATATCCTGGCTAATTTTCAGTTTAGTTTTCTATCAATTAATTGGGAGATGAGTAATGAAGTTCAATCTATAATTGTTAAACTATCCATTGTTCCTTTCAGACCTGTCAACTTTTGCCTCAATATTTTGGGGGCTCTGTATATATATATATAGCCTGAAATTCATGCACGGGGGAGGGGGGGTGTTCCTCAGCCAGGCCTGCACCCTCTCCAATCTGGGACTCCTCGAAGGATGTCCTACTGCTGGTTTACAGGGATCCGGCCCAAACCAGCAGTTGGACATCCCTCTCACAATCCAGGACTGCTGGTTCCAGCAGCTCACCTGCCTGCCTGCCTTGTTGCCCCTAACCACTCTGCCTGCTGGCCTGCTCACACCTAACTGCCCCCCACCACTGGCCTGCTCATCCCCAAATGCTTCCTCGCCAGCCAGATCACCCTCAACTGCCCCCCATGCCAGCCTGCTCACCTCCAACTACCCCCCCTGCTGGCCTGCTCACTCCAAACTGCCCCCCCATGCTGTCCTGATCACCTCCAACTGACCCCCACTGATGGCCTGCTCACCCCCAAAGGCCCCTGCCATCCCATCCTGGCCTAATCATGCCCCCGCTCCGGGTGACACAAGGTACCAGCCTCTCCTTTTTTTCTTTTTCTTTTTCTTTTTCTTTTTCTTTTTCTTTTTCTTTTTCTTTTTCTTTTTCTTTTTCCAGTGGAGGCCAGGGCCGGCTGGAAGCAAGTATCTAGGATTTATTAATCTTCTATAATTGAAACTTTGTAGCCTTGAGCAGAGGCCAGGGCCAGCCAGGGTGGCAGAGAAGCTTGGCTTCCTCCATTGCCAGGGCAACCCAAGCCTCCTGCTTGTTGCAGCTCCATGGCCGGCCACCATCTTGGTTGGGTTAATTTGCATACTCGCTCCTGATTGGCTGGTAGGCATGGCTTGTGGGTATAGCGGAGTGATGGTTAATTTGCATGTTTCTCTTTTATTAGTGTAGATATATACATACTTTCATCATTGTTATAGCTTCCTAATGTTTGGGCCTTTTAACCATTATAAAATTTCTCTTTTGGTTTCTAGCAATATTTGGAGTCTTATCATCCATTTTCTGTGATGTTAATATGGCTATTCCAGTTTTCTTGTGATTACTATTTGCATACTAACTACAGTGGTCCCCTGTACCTACAGGGGGTGCATTCCAAGACCCCCCAGTGAATGCCTGAAACTGTTGATAGCACCAAACCCTATATATACTGTGTTTTTCTTATGCATACATACCTATGATAAAGTTTAATTTATAAATTAGGTGCAGTAAGAAATTAATAACTAATAATAAAATAGAACAATGATAACAGAACACTAGAAAAGGTGTGTGAATGTGGTCTCTCTCACTTGCTCTCATTCTCTCTCAAAATATCTTATTGTGCTGTGCTCACCCTTGTATCATGATGTGAGGTGATAAAAATCCTATGTGATAGTTGATGTGAGGGGAATGAGACATGGTGAAGTAAAATAAGGGTGACTTGAACACCAGCGCTGTGATACCACGACAGTCCATCTGATAACTGAGCAGGCTATTAAGTGACTAACAGGAGGGAGCATCTACTGTGCAGAGACGCTGGACAAAGGGATGAGTCAAAGCAGGACAAAGCAGGATGCATGCGATTTCATCACACTGCTTAGAACGGCACACAATTTAAAACATATTGTTCATTCTGAAACTCCATTTAATATTTTCAGATGACAGTTGATTGCAGGTAGTGGAAATTTTGGAAAGTAAAACTGTGGGTGAGGGGAGACTACTGTATATCTTTTCCATTATTTTACTTTAAACACATATGTGTCTTTGAATCTTGAAATGTGGTTTTGTAGTCAGAGCACAACTGGATCTTGTTTTTTTATTCAGTCTAACAATATCTACCTTTTTAAATTTGTTTTTTAATTTTTTTTTCACCTGAGGGTATTTTTTCCCATTGATTTTTAGAGAGAATGGAAGGAAGGGGGAGAGAAAGAGAAACATCAATGTGCGATAGGCACATTGATTGGTTGCCTCCCCAACGTGCCCCTGCGAACCTGCAACCTAAGTATGTGCTTTTGACCGGAATCAAACCCATGGTACCCTTAGGTACTCGGGCCAACACACTAACTGCTGAGCCAAACCGGCCAGGGCAATATCTGCCTTTTGATTGAAATGTTTAGTTCATTCACACTCAATGTAATTATTGATATGGTTGGATTCCCACCTGATGTTTTTTTAATCTTTTTTCTGTCTAAATCATTTTATTACTCCGTTCCTTATTGTCTTCTTAAATGTTAAACAAAAATTTTAGTCACCATTTAAATTGTTCTGTTGATTGTTTTTACTAATACATTTTGAATTGTCTTAGTGTTTTTTCTAGGGTTGACAATATTCATCTGAATTGATCACTGCTTACTTCAGATCAGTACTCATGAAATTCTGGAAAAACACAGAAACTTTATTACACTATAGCTCCATTCCCCACTCCCAACTGTACATCCATAGTTATATATTTGTATTTAATATGTTTATATAGTTTATATATAGATATAGCATAGTAAATGTGCTATTACATCTATGTATGTTATAAACCCAACAATGCACCCTAACTGGTTTGGTTCAGTGGATAGAATGTTGGCCTGTGGACTCAAGGGTCCCGGGTTCGATTCCAGTCAAGAACATGTACCTTGGTTATGGGTACATCCCCAGTGGTGGGTGTGCAGGAGGCAGCTGATTGATGTTTCTCTCTCATCAATGTTCTAACTCTCTCTCCCTTCCTCTCTGTAAAAAATCAATAAAATATATTAATAAAAAATAAACCCAACAATGCAGTATTAATATTTGCTTTAACCAATGTTATATCTACACTAATAAAAGATAAAGATGCAAATTGACCGTACCTTCGTGACGCGCACCAGCCAATCAGGAGTGAGTGTGCAAATTAACCCATCAAAGCTGGTGGGTTAATTTGTATACACAGGCACCGAGCGGCTGGGGGTGGGGCAGGATGCAGGCGTTCTACAACGCCCCAGCTGCTCAGGGCCTCTAGGCAGTGTGGGAAGGTGGGGCCGGAGCAGAAAGAGGCAACTCCGGGGCCAGAGTGGAAAGGCGGTGCTGGCAGCCAGGGAAAGGAAGGCCCATTCTTGCACAAATCTTCATGCATTGGGCTTCTAGTCTTTTAAATAAGGGAAGAAAGAAAAAAATATTTATAGTCATTCACAGATTAATCACTTTTATGGTCTTCATTCCCTTCTTTGGATTTGAACTTCTGCCTCATATCATTTCTTTTTAACATGAAGGACTTCTTTTAATATTAGTGTAAGGTAGGTCTAAAATAAATTCTCTTAACCTCTGTTTATCTGGGAATCTCACTGTATTTCATTTTCTTTTTTTTTCTTTTTAGACCGTGTGATGGTTAATTTTGTGTCAGTTTGATAGTGACATGGTGTGCCCAGAAGAAATATTACTTCTGGGTCTGTCTGTGAGGGTGCTTCCAGATGAAATTAGCCCTTGAATCTACATAATCAGTAAGATAGATTGCCCTCCCAGTGTGGGTGGGCCTCATCCAATCTGCTGAGAGCTGGAATGGAATGAAAGGCAGAGGAAGGAAGAGCTCACCCCTCTGTCTTCTTGCCTGCCTGCTGAACTGGGATATTGGCCTTCTGCAGAGGCTTACATCATCAGCTCCCCTTTGGATTCAGACTGGAATTATCCCACTGGCTCTCCTGGGCCTCTGTCTTGCAGAGGGTAGACTGTAGGACTTCTCAGCCTCTATAATTGAGTGAGCTAGTTTCTCATAATAAATTTCTTGCTAGATAAATAATCTCCCTTCTCTTTCCCCTACACACACACACACACACACACACACACACACACACCACTTACAATGTACCATTTCAATAAGTTTCTTTCACATCTGCTACCCAAATGGAATGAGTGTGCTTACCAGAAACTAACAGAAATATCAGAATCCACCAACACAACTTAAATGTAAAACAAGCATATGTGGTATTTTTTTTAAAGGATCTTATAGTGCAAATGGCTATCACAGTAGCTAAGTTCTTTTCACCAGACAGACCCATTTAGACCCTTTCAAAACAATTATCTTGATATTGCCAGCTGAGATGTGTAGTAGAGGGAACTTCTTGACTAGAGAACTGGCTGGCCTGGCTCAGTGGTGAGAGCATTGGCCAGCGCACCAAAGGGTTGAGGGTTCAATTTCTGGTCAAGGACATGTACCTGGGTTTTGGGTTCTAGCCCCAGCCCCAGTCATCCAGTCAGGGTGCCTGTGGGAAGCAACCAATTGTTGTGTCTCTCTCACATCAATGTTTCCCTCTCTCTCTCTCTCTCTCTCTCTCTCTCTCTCTCTCTCTCTCTCTCCCCCCCCTTATCCCTCTCTCTAAAAATATTGGCATATCCATGGACACAGACAATTGTGTGGTGAAGGCCTGGGGCGGGGCAGGAACCAGGCGGAGGGGGATAATAGGGGAAAATGGGGGTCATCTGTTATACCCTCAACAACAAAGATAAATAATTTTTTTTAAAAAAATCAATGGGAAAATAGACTCAGATGAGGGAATTAACAGCATAAAAAATAATTGAGGAGTTGTGAGTTGGGCTGGTATTGATGTAACAGAAACTAGGCTGTCCTCAGATTTACAGATATATTATTAAAAATTTACTTAAAAGACCTGGGAAATACCTTTTTTTAGGGGAGAGATTCCAAATACGTGTTTCATGCATAATCCTATGTTTTCTGAATGTTGGCATAAGTGTATTTAAGGTTCAAAACTTCATGTAAACATTTCCAGATAGCAAAGCTAGGTGATGTGGACTTGACTCTTAGACACCAGCAAAGTGTATGCATTCAGATAATACCAATTCAAACTCAACCTTGAATCCATATATTTCATAAACTTGCTTTGCCTGGTATAAATAGAATACCAGGCAGCAGTGAAATTTCCCTATTATTTCTCCTCTTTTTGTTCCATTTACATGCAGTGGTTCTCAACCTTTCTAATGCCACGACCCTTCAATACAGTTCCTCGACCCACAGGTTGAGAACCGCTAGCAGGGTCGCCTAAGACAATTGGAAAACACAGATATTTACATTACGATTCAGAACTGTAGCAAAATTACAGTTATGAAGTAGCAACAAAAATAATTTTATGGTTGGGGGTCACCACAACATGAGGAACTATATTAAAGGGTCGCGACATTAGAAAGGTTGAGAACCACTGATTTACAGTGAGAGGCTTTTTTTTTTTTTCTGTAGGCACATGTTTGTAAGTGTTTTGCTCAGCAAGGGAAGCTCACACTAACAGTGTGAGTATATTTTAAACATGCAGGCAGATGCTTTTATATGTGTAGGAAGGAATTAGCTAATAATCACATCAAGGAAGAGAATCTGGGTAGATATGTCCGGACTGACTGTGAGCACAGTGGCTGCATTAAAAGCACCAGGGCTCCTCATAGGTAAGGAGAAAAATCTCATTATCTCAAGTCAAATTGTAGGGGAAGCAATTTGGAGGAGTATTGCATTCAGTAAAAAGTGCCTTAGCTGCCTGGCTGGTGTGGCTCAGTAGTTCATGGGACCCATGAACCAAGAAGTTGTCGGTTCAATTCCTGGTCAGGGCACATGCCTGGGTTACAGGCTGGATCCCCAGTAGGGGGCGTGCAGGAGGCAGTCAATTGATGTTTCTCTTTCATTGATGTTTCTATCCACCTCTCCTCTCCCTTCCTCTCTCTAAAATTAATAAAAACATTAAAAAAAATTTTTAACTAGAGGCCCAGTGCATGAAATTCATGCACTCGAGTGGTGGGGGGGGTGGGGAGGGAGGGGAGTCCTCAGACCAGCCTGCACCCTCTAGCAGTCCGGGAGCCCTCGAGGGATGTCCATATGACAGCTTGGGCCTGCTTCCATGAGCCCAGTTTCTGGCTGAGTGGCACTCCCCCTGTGGGAGTGCACTGACCACCAGGGGCAACTCCTGCATTGAGCATCTGCCCCCCTGGTGGTCAGTGCATGTCATAGCAACTGGTTGTTCACCTGTTTGATTGATTGGCATATTAGCCTTTTATTATATAAGATAAGTTACTTGCTGGAGTATCAAAGGCCCATTGGTGTTGATGCTCCCCCCATACCTGGCACACCTGAGTGCCACTATTGTGCGTATACTACTTGGCTTCAATTTAGGACTCCCTCTCCACCTGCCAATGGCCACCATGAGCTCTTAGGAGGGGATGGCGATTTAAAGCAGTATTTTTTTAAATATATTTTTATTGATGTCAGAGAGGAAGGGAGAGGGAGAGGGAGGAGGAGGGAAGGGGGGGAGAGAGAGAGAAACGTCAATGATGAGAGAGAATCATTGGTTGGCTGTCTCCTGCATGCCCCACACCAGGGGATCAAGCCAGCAACCCAGGCATGTGCCCTGACCAGGAATCGAACCATGTCCTCCTTGTTCCTAGGTCAATGCTCAACCACTGAGTCACACCGGCAGGCAAAAGCAGTATCTTTAAGTAGCTCAAAAAAATGTAATTCCGAGCAGACTAGAACCCCGCTGAGACACATGTCCTAATTCATCTAGGTTGGTCCATGGGCCCAGCTGTGGAATTTTAACCCATTTCCAAGGTGGAATATCTGAGTCAGGTTGAGAACCTGGTTCCCTTCCTAGTCTCCTCTGGCTGTGAGCTGACTTTGAATGTAAAAACCCCTAAAGGGTTTGTGATTTAGTTAAAATGTATGAGTTATTTCTTTGCTTCGTTTTTTTCCCCTTAATTTTCTAATATATTCAAGAATAGCTACAATGTAGTGTTAAACCCAGTTATATTAGAATACTACATTATTTTCCCAGTAAAAATAGTGAGGAGATAGAAAAAGAGGGCTAGCAGTCAGTCAGGAACTGGCCCACAGGGTGGGGCGAAGGGTGGGAAGTAGAGCTTTGCAGACATGGAGACAAACAACAGGACTTACTAGTGGAACTAGACTCTCAGCCAGGCAGGAACCCGCTGGGCGGGGAAAACTAGATGCAGCTAGGAGGGAACAGTGATGTCACCTGGACCTGAGACCTGAAGTGGCAGTTCTCAATCAGGTCCTCCTGCAGGCAGGAACTGGAACTTTGAAATAATTGGATATTGCCACAATTCCTTGAAGGGACCAACCAGAAGCTAGCACGGTATGTGAATACCCCTAGACAGAGAGCTTCAGTGGTAAGCTGCTTCGGACCCCCTTTCTGCTGCCTCCTTGTGGCAGGAAGTCTTCCTATCCCTCAATACACTGTTTCCACCAACCATTTTTGTCCGTGAATCTATTTTTCAGTTTTGTGAGATAAAGAACTCGGACCCTATCATTGAATTTTGGTTTCAGAAGCCTCCAGATTTTTTTAATTTTCTGTTTTTGTGGGTTTTTGTGTTTGTTTTTTTTTTGAACCCTCCAGATTGATGGGTATTTTGCTTTGATATAAGTCCATCTAGTTGTAACAGCATAGCCAGTTTTATTTGAAATATGTCTTTTCTTAGTTCCTTCTGCACTTTGAGAGTGGTAAGGAAGTATAAAAGCTGCTAAACACTAAAATTTGTTTATTTGATTTACTGCCTAGCCCATTCTCTCTGACAATGGAAATAGACCATCTCCAGTAGGAAATTGGATTGCTGAGATTTGTTTTTGTAGATACAAATCAATTAGCTCTTTATAAGAATTTGCACCTATATATCTGAAAAATATATGTAATCACTACTTTGGGAAATTGAATGAAACCCATTAGAAAATTTAAGAAAGGGCCTAAGAGTCCCACAACTGGCTTCCCAGGATTCTTTACATTGTGAACACAAAATAAAGCATGCAGGATATAAGTTTTGAGAAAGGTGCTTAATACTGAGGGCAAACAAATGTTTTTGGCTGAATTATTATCTCTCCTTTTCTCACTAGCAGCAAAGAGCACCCATATAAGATGTAAATAAGAGAAGGATAATCTGAGGGGCCACCAGACCTCCATCTGTCATATGATCAGATCATTTACTATTCTGGTTCTCAAAGTTGGTCCCTGGGCCAGCAGCATCAGCATCACCTGGGAACTTGTTAGAAATGCAAACACCTCAGACCTACTTCTGGTGTGTTTTCCAACACCAACAAACAATTCTCCAATTCTCAGTGGACACTGACTGTGTGTCCCATAAATTTAACGCAATTCTGACACCATCTACTGAGAGGTTAAGAGCGAAATCCCATGCAACTGCCCCCATTTCAGATACCAACTACAAGTCTATGTGGTTACTGTGCTTCTGACCAATCAGGGTTCCCAGAACCCCCTCCTTAGGTTTGATAATTCACTAGAATGGCTCACAAAGCTGAGGGAAACATTTACTTACAGTTACTAATTTATTAAGAAGGATGTTATAAATGGTAGAGATGAAGAGCCAGATGAAGAGGTACAGAGGCAGAGCCATATGGAAGCTTCCGTCCCCATAGAGTTGGAGTGCACACCCCGCCCCCCATGTGGATGAGTTCACCTACCCAGAAGCTCCTCAAATTTGTTAAACAGTTTCAAGCCTAGTCTCCAACTGCCCCATTTCCTGTGGCTTGGTGGGTGGTTATGAACATTCTAACCTTCTCATCTCTTGGTCTTCCTGATGACCAGCCCCATTCTGAGGTTATATAGAGGCCCCATCCTGTCACCTCATTATCAAACCTGTGGTGTACTTAAAAGGGACTCCTTTTGAATAATAAAAGATGCTACTATCACTCAGGAAATGCCAAGGTTTGGGGGAGCTCTGCACCAGGAACCAGGGACAAAGACAAAAGTATGTCTTATTATACCACATACAGAATCAGAAACTCTGGGGACAGGACCCAGCAGTGCCTGATCTAACACATTCTCCAGGACAAACATGATACGCATTAAGGGTTAAGTACCACCGCTTTATGATGCTCTTTTGCTGATTCTGGGATCTGATTTTGTGTATTTGCCACATCTCAAAGAGAGAGCAGTGAGAAAATCAGGTTCAATAAGAAAACCACTTAAAGAGAGGAAATAACAAAAGAAATAAAGAATTGAAGGCCATTGCCTTGGCTACAGAATCAGCTAATGCATTTTATTTTCAGATCTCATCAGTTATTTTATTTATTTATTTATTTTCAATCCCAATATCATGAAATTAGATGTCATGTGCAAAAAAGGGCGAGTACCCATAATTCAACAGAACAACACACAAGCAGGCATCTGGGCTGACTGGCTGGTGCCCATGTTGTGCAAGCCTTTAAATCTATCTCCCCTAAGGGGTGTGGTAGAGAACACAACATACAGATCAACTGCTGCCTTAGTTTCACTCACAGTTAATGCAAAATACGAATGAAAGATACAATGTGAATGTATCAGGGCAGGACCCCAGTAGAAAGGAGAATTTACTCCAAATGGTTCCAATGAAGAGACCTGAGGGAGGGGACAATTTCAGAAGTTTAGGTAGAGTTGAGGGAACAAAGGAATCAGGGTCAGGGACTCAGAGACTAGCAACTGCACAGAGCCACTAAAATCTCTGGGCTGGAAGAGACAAGGAGAGAAAATAGTGTTGCTGGGGAAGAAGTTCTCCAATACGGATTATTTCTATGGAAGGATCCAGGTGTGCTGTTAAAGGACAAAATTCAACATAATAAACTTGAAGACCTAATGGCTTTATTTTATTTTTAATATATATTTTTAATTGATTTCAGAGAGAGTCAGGGAGAGGGAGAGAGAGATAGAGACATCAATAATGAGAAAGAATCATTGAGCAGCTGCTTCCTCCACACCCCGCACTGGGGATGGAGGCCACAACTCAGGCATGTGCCCTGACCAGGAATCAAACTGGGACTGTCTGGTTCATGGGTCAACACTCAACCACTGTGCCACATCGGCCGGGCTCTAAAGGCTTTAGTAAGTGATTCATAAGTCCAGTAGCATCCCATCTGGCAACTAGAAGGATCCCCAAAGGGTTATACAAAATGGAAGAATTTTTATAGGCAGAAGGTTGTGGCAGGTAAGTTTTTAGCAAAAGAAAAGAAAGGATTATTTTTAGGCCAGGCCATATTTCAGGGGAAAAGGGATGGCAAGGAGTTATATCATGCAGATTACGTCACTAGTATTGATCAGCAAATTCCAGGCTGAGTGGTTTAAAATTCCACTCCTGGAAGAGGCTGAAACTGTTACCATCATAATTAGCTAGTTATTAATATTAATAACTAGAGGCCCAGTGCACAGATTCATGCACTGGTGGGGTCCCTTGGCTTGGCCTGCGCCCTCTCGCAATCCGGGATCCCTCATGGGATGTTGAACTGCTGGTTTCAGTCTGAACCCCACAGGCCAGGTGGAGGAACCCCACTGGTGCATGAATCCGTGCACCAGACTGGTTTCAGCCAGATCCCCACAGGCTAGGCTGAGGGATCCCACCAGAGTAGAATCTGTGCCCCAAGCCTCTAGTATGCATATAAGACCTGTGGTTAATCTCTTCCCACCCTGCTCCCCTTCCCTTTGAGATTCATCAGTCTGTTCTATGTTTCCATGCCTGTGCATTGAGCGTCTGCCCCCTGGTGGTCAGTGCACGTCATAGCTACTGGTCCAACATTCAAACAGTCGATAGGTTGAACAGTCGCTTAGGCTTTTATATATATAGATAGGAAAAGAGCAAAGAGGAAGCCAGACATTATAAGCATGGTCATCCGGGCAGCTTCATCAGGAAGCTGCACTTTCCCACTCCCCAGGGACTCACTGGTCCATTCCCTGAGATCACTGAGGCCAGGGTTCCAACAAAGGAAGAAATGGATGCATGTACAGTGAAGTTGGGATGATGTAAGGAAAGTGCTTGCCTGTCAGTCTAGCCTGGGGAGCCATGGATTGGCTAGAGAGGTGGAGTTACTGCAAGTGTGGGAAATCCTGAAGGATTCATTGATAAGCTCCTAGTTAAAATCCCCAAAACAAAGAATTCTCTCTCTCTCATTCCTCTTGCTTCACTCCTGCTTCCTACCACTCACCCAAACTTCTTCCATAGTCATGAAGCCCTAGAAGCTGCATGGCCCACAGCCATGCAGACCCCACATGCAATAGACTGCAACTGGGACCACAAGCTAAGATAGCCAGATGCTAGGCAGGACTGTGCAAATAGGGAACAGAGGCTCTGAGCAGTGGCGTTAATCCCACCTCTGCTGAAGACAAAATGGGACTTTTTCCTTGGAGGGACAGAGAGAGACGGGACCTCGGAAACCCAGGGGTTTAATTCCACAGAAAGAAAGTTTCATCATCCTCCCATGGGGCCCTCAGGAAATTCTTTTCCCCATGCACCCTAAGAAGCCCAAAATGTGGATGTGGGATGTGGAGAGTACCCAGTGGATAACAAAATGACAGTTGGGTTAGTTAGTAAGTTCTGGTTTGGTGATTTGGCTTAGCAAAAGTGACTCTGTTTGGCCTCTTGGTTCTTTTTTCATTCCAAAGCATGAAAGGATTTATCTCTCCTGTTCGCCAATCTCCTGCCTCTTACATGCTAAACTCAACCAGAAGCCAACAGCAAGAGAGCTTGTTGATGTAAACTATAGGGTCCAGCTCAGGTCATGGCAAAACAGAGGACAGGGGGAATGAATGGGTGGGGTGAGGTAATAGAGAATAATGAGGGTAACAGACAAATGAGGACTTTGAAGCTTTGACTCTCATTTAACTCTATTTTTATTCTCTTAAAATTTTTTTCAAATATATTTTTATTGATTTCAGAGAGCAAGGGAGAGGAAGAGAGAGATAGAAATATCAGTGGTGAGAGAGAATCATTGATCAGCTGCCTTCTGCACATCCCACACTGGGAATCGAGCCAGCAACCTGGGCATGTGCCTTGACTGGGAATCAAGCTATGCCCTCCTGGTTCACAGGTCAATGCTCAACCACTAAGCCATGCTGGCTGGGTCATTATTTCTCTTTTATGATAGGTAATGTCATTGTTGAGCTCCATTTTTATAAGGCCTTTACATAAATATTTATTGTCTCAATGTTGTATTAACTGTAAAGATATCAGGAACTATAACCAAATTAATAACAGTAAATTTCAGAGTTTTTTTTTATAATTTTGGTCCAGTAATGTCATTGGAACAATTTACGTAGGTAAATAGTTTTAAAACATTGTTTATATTCTACAAGAACATTAAAAAAACATTAGCATATTTTAATTAACACATTTTAGTAGCATAATTATCTTTAAATTACATTTTGTTATCCTACTAATAGCTTTACAAGTAATTTTCAGACACATTTGAAATTCTGCCCAGATGATTTGATTACATATGCAACAACCAAAGAATTTAGCAACATCTATAGAAAGTTTTGTATAAATATCCAAATTTCTAAAGCACATTAAGCTCCAGTTTTGGATTCTGTGGTGAATGCATAATCAGTGGAGAAGAAGGGGCACAAAGTCACCTTATGATAGTTATCTGGGCTTTATGGATAAGAACTAGTGGTGTGCTGTGGCTGGCTTACAGTGACCCATGGCAGCCATTCTGTGCATCTCCCAACTCCACATGCAGTGATTTCACACTGATAGCTGGAAATCTGCTATGATGGGAGTATTTTATAATAAGACACAATTTATCACTCTGACTCTGGTCTTGCCCTCCCTCTGTGGAATTGTCTCCATTTCTCACAGGAATCAACAGAGGTACAAATAAGGCAGGCCTTCCTTCCTTCCTTCCTGCCTGCCTGCCTGCCTGCCTGCCTCTCTTCCCCCATCCACCTCCTTCCCATGCTTCCCTCCTTTCTCTATCTACATATTTATTTGAGAAGTCACTGAGGTCTACCAGGTATTCAGCTTCTCTCTTGGACCTGGTTGAGGCCGATAATTTAGCTTTTGCTGTCTGTGATCTGCACTTGCCCATATGGGTCTCAGGATATAGCTACTACAAATTAACTTTTTATTTAGGGCTTATAATACTGGAAGTTCCCATCTTGGCCATACAGTGAGCATCTGCACTGCAGTGGGGAGAGACCTCCTTCTGGGCCATCAGCGTGCTCTACGCCATGCCTGTACACTGCCCGTGTCAGGGACAAGGGGCCTCTTTGCGGACTCCTCCTCTGGCTTTCAGTGCAGTTGTTTTACCCACCTTCTCCCTGTCTCTTTAAGTGTCCCTTACAGCTTGCCTTGGCCTCTCCAGGGTCCTGGTGCCCACTGTCCTGATTTTTCTCATTGTAATAATATGTACTTTTTCTTTGATTATTGTGATACCTCTACCTTCGCCTTCTGTGTCTCACATGCCATTGAGTCGGCTCCGAGGCCTATGAATGAGTGAGGTCCACAATGCCCTGTCCTCCACGGCCCTGCTCAGTTCCTGTAGACTCAGGTCTAGGGTTCTTTTATGAAGTCAGTCCATTTCGTATTGGGTCCTCCTCTTTTCCTGCTGCCTCCTCTTTTCCCCAGCATTGCTGTCTTTTCCAAAGACCCCTGCCTTCTCCTGATGTGCCCCAAGTAGGACAGTGTCAGTTTTGTCATTTTGCTTCAGGTTTAATTTACTCTAGGGCCCACTTGTTTGTCTTTCTGGCAGTTCGTGGTGTCCACAGAGGTCTCCTCCAAGGCCATATTTTAAATGAATCCATTTTTTTTCTGTCAGTTGTCTTCACTACTCAACTCTCACATCTGTACATAGTAATTGGGACCACGAGGGCGGGGATGATCTTAGCCTTGGTCTCCAGTGACACATCTTTGCTTTTCCCCTTACACAGTCCTTTTGTTAACCGAAGGAGGTGGAACAAAATCCCCTGCCCCCTCCCTCCCTCACTCAGTTCAGAAGCTATATAAATGGCTGGCAACCAGCCAAGATCACAAGTTAACTTAAACCATAATTTTTCTCCTAATACTTGAAACCTTGGCAAGTTCTGGGCATCACGCCAGATGCTTTTTATCCCAGGCTATGAAGGCCATCTCCAAGTAAATAAAATTGTGCCTGAAATAGAAAAGTCTGCTCTTTAAATCTTTAATGACATTTTCTTTATGCCATTATAATTTACCATCCCTGGTAGCTATGGAGCACCTTGACAATGATGATGTTTGTATTCAACACTTTTTAATTCACATTTAACCCAAATATTATGCTGTTTTACCAGACTCAGCAGGCACACAGGAGTTTAAAGAATAAATCACTCTCTCTACACCTAACCCAGAGAAGGCCTGTGTCAGTATGAGCAAGCCCCCACCTTCTCTGAAGGTTAGTTTCCCTGTTTGCAAAATGGGAACCACAGTGGAGCTCACCCAGCATGGCTCAGATTAGACCCAAAATAAAGGTTTTACAGAACAAGTGTCCACACGTATCAATCATTAGCTTCATTATTATTGCTAGTGTGGAAGTCCATAGTCTCCTTTCATCTCAATTGTTTTTAATCATCGCCCGAGGATATGTCATTAATTTTTAGAGAGGCAGAGAGAGAGAAAGAGAGAGAGAGAGAGATGTGAGAAAGAAACATCTAGCGATTTCCTCCTGTAGTGCCCCAACCAGGGATCAAATCCAGAAACCTAGGTATGTGCCCTGATCAGGAATCAAACCGGAAACTTTTTGGTGTTCGGGCTGATGCTGCAACCAGCTGAAGCACCGGGCCAGGGCGCATCTCAATGCTAACTCACTTTGAGTAGTAGGCTCTTTCTGAGTTCAAACTAGAAGTCAATTATTAATCTCACTTAAAAAATGTTCTGCCTTTACTAGTTTAGATTTTTGCTTTGTTTCACCCTTGTAAAGAAAAAGAACACACAGGGACAACACAACTTATTAAAGGTAACATTCTTTTCATGTTACTGTTTGGTGCAGGGCTAGCATGAATGTGAAAAGTTGCTTTTGGGCACTGTCCACTCTGCTTTTTCTAGGTAGGATTCCAAACATATTGAAGAAATTTCCATCTGAGAGAACAGGGGGAGACTCGTGGGACTAAGGTGGGATTGAGAGAAACATAGCCACGGAAAGGATTTCATAATGAGACACAATTCATCACTCTGACTCTGGTCTTGCCCTCCCTCTGTGGAATTGTCTCCATTCCTTACAGCAAAATAACGTAAAAGGTCTGGTGTAATCAGAGAGAATTTCTTTCAAAGCAGAATGTGCAGGGACGGGGGAGGGAGGGGTATTTCTCTAACCGGGGAATGCAGGTTATTAGTAATACTTCATCCCATATCCATTTTGTTATCCTGTAAAATGTAGCAGATTATGTCGTAAATATTTAAAATTCCTCTAAGGGTTTATTTACTTAACAACAAATAAAAAAAAACAAATGCAAATTAATATGAAAAGAAGGGTTTCCCCAGACACTTAAGCATTGATTGCGACTTAAATTTTTCAGATCTAATAGATTGGATTCTTGTAAATGCTTTAAAGCCTCGAGAGAATAAGCACAGAGCAACACAATCATTTAAAACAGATGGGTACACGTACGCTGCCACTGGTTAGAAACATGTTAACGCCATGACTTAGAATTTCCTTGATCTTTTTATTCCAATAGGGACATTTGTATCATTAAGGCCTGAAGTGTTTCTCACCTAAACACTCATCCTCCCAGATCTAAAACCTTGGCATTCATCCAATTTCACTTGCCAGGTTAGAGTTCTTAATCACTTGAGGCCTTTTTCTGCTTTAACGCTGAGATGAGGATTACTAGTTTGTCTATATTTTTGTTGTAAGTAATGCATCTGGTTACAGAGTAATGGAAGGTCTGGGCTTCCTAAGCCTTTCAGATGGAAAGAGATTTGCCTGAATCTAATAATCCAGGTGAGGAGAATTATAATTTAGAATGATCCCAGATAAAGAAATACCAATTAGCCAAGTCTAAATTGCAGCGTGATTGTGCCGGTGGCTCATACTTAAGGCCCTTATTCACCTGCTTTTTTCTTTAATCTTTCTTCCTCCCCAAAGCAAACTCTATTAAGAATGTAATTCCTGACCCCGAGCGTGATTAGAATATAAAGGTGTTGGAGTGTGCTATGGGAACAGCTTCCTCACGTCACCACAAAGACAGGGCTGCAAAGTCACCATGTTACCATTCTTGTTCCCGGAAAGGACTGGCACTCTTGGGAAATTTGGACATACATGTACCTGTCTTGAGCCTACAGAGATCAGCTTGTTGGACTCAAATGCAATGGCCTGTTTGGAGCAGAGGGGATTATCCAGAATTCAAATGAGCCAGGTATGCCTTTCAGAAACTATCAGAACAACCAGAGACTAAAAATGACCAGGATTGCAGGGTCTGGATGGATGCTGGTGCTGGACACGTCCCTCTGGCTGTCTGACCCAGATAGAGCCTTTAGCTGCTGACCATGAGTGTGTGGTGAACTCTTCGCCCACACCACTAGCCGCCAGAGTCCAGACTGCACTCAGTCTGGGATTTTTACAAGCGCTGGTGAGGATGTGGTGAGAGGATTCCAAAGAGTTAAATACATCACCATCAGTCACGAAAGAACAGTGCACTTTAAGCATGAAGAACTCAAACATTTTTGGCTACCAATGTACATGTTAAGAGTTTTCACTTTTAGCACTGGCCAGGCGGCTCAGCTGGTTGGAGCATTGTCCCTGTACACCAAAAGGCATTGGATTCAATTCAATTCCCGGTCAGGGCACATACCTAGGTTTCAGGTTCAATCCCTGGTCAGGGTGTATACAGGAGGCAACTGATCTGTTTCTCTCTCCTCTCTCTCTCTCTCTCTCTCTCTCTCTCTCTCTCTCTCTCTCTCTCTCTCTCTCTCTCTCTCTCTCTCCCCCCCCACCCCCATTTCTCTAACATCAATAAAAACACATCCTTGTGTGAGGATTAAAAAAAAGAATTTTTACTGTTAGAGAGGGACAGAAAGGGAGAAACTACTAGCATGGAAATTTTCAGGACAAAATGGAAAACCAGATAAGGATCACCAACTTTGAAGAAAATATACAACATGAATGAGAAAGACCAGAATTAATAAGAGAAACAGCCCGCCCCCCAAGGGGGAGCGGAGAATAAACAGTCTAGAACTGGAAAAGAACATCAAGCATCTTCAGAGAAATTTAGGGGATATTTAATCCATAAAACAAAAACAGGATCCCATAACAAAGGGACATCAGGGAACAACCGAGAGCATTCAGTACAAACGTGATTGTGAAAATGGAAAAGAATCACCAGTATAAACCCAGAAAAATGCAGTCAAGGAATTCTAAATAAAAGTGAAACAAAAAGGCAGTGACTTGGGCCCTAGCCAATGTGGCTAAATTGGTTGGGTGTTGGCCAGTCCACAGATAGGTTGCCGGTTTGATCCGCAGTAGGGGGTGTGCAGGAAGCAGTTGATTGGTGTATTATTCTTACACGGAGGTTTTTCTCTCTCTGCCTCTCCCCTCCTCTCTAAAATCAATAACACAATTTAAAAAAACAAAAAGTCAATGACTTGGAACATGTGAACAGAAAACCAGTAAAAGGCATTGAATGTGTTAGGGAGGCCCAAAGTATCAGAACATTATTCTAAAGAGAGAGACCAGGGAAGATGGAGGAAGGACATTCTTATAAACCACCAGACAAACACAAAAGGAAACAACTTCCCAGGACAGAGGCTGTCAGGCTTCCTATCGGAAGGGCTCACCAGGTGCCCACGTGCTTACCACAAAAATAGGACCGCCGAGCCAGGACATTAATCTACACTGGCATCCCCTTAGGGCAGTGGTCGGCAAACTTATTAGTCAACAGAGCGGCAAACCACGGCTCGCGAGCTGCATGTGGCTCGCGAGCCGCAGTTTGCTGACCACTGCCTTAGGGAATGTAGTCGATCATATTGAAATAACTATGTACGGCGCCAGGTGGGTACTAGAATTGCCAAGCATCACTTAATTTATATAAATGTCTAACCACTATGCTGTCTACTTGATACTAATATAATATTAAATGTCAAGTGTAATAAAAATAAATAAATTTACTCTGTTCTTCCTCTCTAGGTTCCATGGACTCCCTGGGTTTTCAAAATAATCTCCCAGCACACACAGGAAGTTGAATAATAAGACAATATTTTCAAACTATACCAAAACTCCACTGCTGCCCCATTAAAAGATGACTTTGAAACACTGATAGACTAGTTCAGTTTCCTTTGAAAAACAGCAAATTCATAATGAAATTAGATGTCAGGTAGATAGAGAGAGAGAGAGAGAGAGAGAGAGAGAGAGAAGCCTTGAAAAGATACGCAGAACATGGTAGGAACAGAACTGAGGGCATATGTGGCTGAAATCCAGATACACGTTTGCTGACTCAGCCACACAGAGGGAAGCACCATAGAAAACCGATCACCAACATACCAACTACTGGAACAGAGGCTCCAGAACTGGGCATTTCTGAAATAAAGCCTGTGGCTACTTTAAACTTTTCCACCACAAGTATACTCTCATCACAGCTCCAAGATGTTCTCAGAAGTCCCTGTTACTAAAACCTATCAGGCTGGCTTAATATTTGTATAATTAGAGGCCCGGTGCATGAAAATTCATGCACTGGAAAGGGGGTCCCTCAGCCCGGCCTGCCCCCTCTCACAGTCCGGGAGCCCTCAGGGGAAGGTGACGCCCCCATCACACCTCTGCTGCTGCCACTGCCAGCAGCGTGAGTCTTGGCCGGCCCTGGTTACCTGAGCCTCAGGCAGCCCTGGGCAGCTGGGCAGCGGCCATCCAAGACTTACCTGTGCCTTGGTCCGGGCCTGAGCAGCTGGGGGGCTAAGGGGACTGGGGGACTCCGGAGGCAGGCACATAGGGTGGGCCTGGCTGTGCCACGTGCCTGCTGCCCTGGTGGGGCTGAGGGGACTGGGCGCTGCCATCTTTGAGGGCATGGCAGTCAATAGCATATTCCTTCCTTATTGGCTGTGGGTGTTGCCATCTTTGTGAGGGTGTGATGGTCAATTAGCATATTCCCTCTTTATTAGATAGGATAGTTATTACTGTCTGACATTTCCTGTTTATTGCTTGTTTCTTTGGTTGTTGTGGGGTCCACACAAGCTGAGACTTTGTGTGTTTTGTCCATCTCTCAACCCTTATTGCCTAAAATTATGTCTGGCACATTGTAGGTGCACTGCTAATGTTGAATGAATGAATCAAGGAATCAATGAACAAATGGGCGAAACTTTCTTCAATGCAGTTTGTGCCTGTCACAGTTGGTGTTGATAATCAAGCCTCTCCAGGAAGCTGATCCTCAGCCCAGATTCATGGTGATCTTCTAAAGAGAGCTTCTTTCAACATAGTGCGGAACCTCAGGGAGAGGTGGGGGAGGGCAAGACCTTGCATGCATATATATATAACCCATGGACACAGTCATTAGGGTGATGAAGGTGGGGGGCAGGGAAGGAGCGCTTGGTAGGCTAGAAGGGGTCAATGGGGAAACAAAAGGGATATATGTAATACTTTAAAAAATAAAGATTTTTAAAAAAGAAACATAGACAATTTTACCAAAGAAAAATAAATAAAGAGGGTTTCTTTCAAACGAAGTTGTTCCTATTGTTGTCCACTGCGTTAGCACAGGTGTAAAAGTAAATGTGGGCAGCCCGGCCAGAGTGGCTCAGTTGGTTGAGCATTGTCCTGTGCACTGAAAGGTCGCCAATTCCCAGTTAGGGGAGGTACCTGGGTTGCAGGTTTGACCCCCAGTTGGCCAATGTTTCTTTCTCTCTTGCTCTCCCTTTCTCTCTCTAAGCATGTCCTTGGGTGAAGATTAAAAAAAGAAAAGAAAGAGTGAAAGTGGGCAAATTGTTTGCTGTGATAAAACAGAAATGTCCTTCAGTGGAGAATGGAGAAATGTGGGGGCTTGAGGGGGTGAAAAATGACACTGTTCTCTTTCCCTCTTGAGAGGGAATTTTTTTTTCTTTTTAAGGAAAAGTCACAATTTAAAGTCCACATTGAGCTTCACTAGAGAATGCGACTGAAATGTGAGGCCACAGGTGGGCTTTCTCCTTCTGCCCTCTGCTCTCCAAGTGGCCCACCTGGGACTTCTGCCTCCCACGGGCAGCAGCAGAGGCCCCTGGGGGGGTTAATGCTGGAAGCCAGCCAAATCCTGGCATCCCCAGGGTCAGCCACGCTGACCAAAGCTCAGAGGGGTGTGGCCACTTGTGTCCAGCTTCTTCTCCTCTCATCAGTCAGTTAAATCGCTCCTACCCAGGGGATGAAACCATTTATACTGTCACACCCTGGGAGTGGAAATTCCCTCCTGAAATATGAGGGAGGGGAGTTACATTTCTCACCAGATAAATCCTTTGCGGAACACCCGATGTTGTAGCATGCATCTAGTTACAAAAACAGCATCCAACCGACTCATACCAACACAAATGCTCAAAGGATATTAAAAGTGGAGGGGCCCTGACCAGTTTGGCTCAGTGGATAGAGCGTTGGCCTGTGGACTCAAGGATCCCAGGTTGGATTCCGGTCAAGGGCATGTACCTTGGTTGCGGGCACATCCCCAGTAGGGGGTGTGCAGGAGGCAGCTGATCGATGTTTCTCTCTCATTGATGTTTCTAACTCTCTATCCCTCTCCCTTCCTCGCTGTAAAAAATCAATAAAATATATTTTTTTAAAAAGTGGAGGGAAAATTGCAATGTTACCTTATTTTTGTAAAAATATATGATTAATTCTAGTACATGTTAGCACAAGAGTAACAGGGCAAAAAAGAGGACTATGCATCAAACTCATAGTTTGGTTGTTATCGTTTGGGGAGAATTACAGGGGATGTTTATTTGTATATTATGGTTGTGATAATATCTGAGGTTTATATAATGGGAAGGCATTTCTTCTATAATCAAAATAGCAATAATGATGAGTAGCAAAAGGGAATTAAAGAGATTTTTTTCTTTTCTTCCTAAAATTGCCTTAGAGACAAAGAGTAAGAGTCAAACCAAATAGGCGCCAGCACACAGGGTGAGAGTGGGGGGTCCTGGCCACGCTGTGCCCTTGGTCAGCCTCCTGCTCCCCACTCCCCTCCCCTCTGCTGTACAGGGCCAGGAAGGCACAGCCCGGGACCTGGACATGATGGCCAATGAGGGTGCAGAGGAGCAGCCTGGGCTTCGGCAGTTGACCTGGGGTGGGACCTGATGGGGGGAGGGGCTGCAGGAGATTGATTGGCTGGCCACCTATTGGGGTGGGGGGATCAGAGGTGCAGCCAGCTGGGGGGAGGGGCTGGGGGCTTATTAGGGTGGTGGGGCCAGCCATGGGGAGGGGTTGCAGGAAGTTGACTGGCCAGCCCTGCCCCCTAATGGGGTGGGGGGTGTGATCAGGGGTGGGGTGGCCAGGGGGAGGGGCTGCAGGAGGTTGGCCACCCAGCCCCACCCCCTATTGGGGTGGGGGTGTGTGATCAGGGCCTTTCGTGGTGGGGCTGGCTGATTAGGGGTGGGGCTGGTGGGAGTGGTGGGGGGGGGAGGGAAGGGGCATTTGGCCAACTGCCCTGCTCTTGATCAGAGTGGGAGAGTTCGATCACAGGCAGGCTGGCAGGGGGGAGGGGCTGTGAGGTTGGCCAGCTGGCTCCAGTGGGTATCATAGCAACCAGTCATTATGGTCATTGTGGCCATTACAGTCGCTGGCTTTATATATAGATAGATAATTTCCATCTCTATAAGGTTGATTTTATTTAAAAAACAAGACAAAGGAAGTCAAATCACATCACTCTTCCACTCAAAACCTTGCCACAATCTCCATTTCACTCAGTATAAAAGCCTGCAAGGCCCTTCACAGCCTGCACCTTCCTTGTTACCATCTGACCTCATCTCCCATCAAAGCCATCAGCACTCCAACACCGTGGCCTCCTCAGTGTGCCCCAAACAAGCCAGCATGCCACCTCAGAGGCTTCGCACTGGCTGTTCCCTCTCCCTGGAATGCTGTCCCCCAGGAGCCACATGTACTCTCTTCTCCTTAGTTCTGTGAGCAAATTCCACCTTCTCAGTGAGATCCGTCCTGACAATCCTATTTAAAATCGCACCCTTTCTCCATTCTGGACATCTTTTATTCATTCTCATCGATGTGCTGATCATTCCCTAACTGCTGGTGTGATTATAAATTGGTTTAGTCACTTGGAGGGACAATTTGGCATTGTGTTTTGAAATATAAGATGGGCTTGTCCTATAACTCAGTAACTACACTCCTCTGTTTTGTCCTGGAGAAACACCTGCACATGTGCACCAGGAGGTATGTATTAGGATGTTCATTGCAGTGGAGTCTAAAATAGTGAAAAGTGGAAATAATTTAAAAGTCCAACAGTAAGAAGCTGGATAAATACATCAAGATGTATTTGTACTATGACCATAGCCAGTTTTTCTCATTGGTTAAAGCATCAGCCCTCAGACTAAAGGCTATCGGGTTCAATTCCCGTCAAGGGCACATGCCTCCATTGCAGGCTCGGTCCCTGGTAGAGGTGCATGAGGGAGGCAACCATTTGATGTGTCTCTCTCACATTTATGTTTCTCTCTCTGCTTCTCCTCTCTTCCCCCCCCCCCTTCTATTCTCTTTAAAAATCACTGGGAAAAGTATCCTTGGGTGAGGATTAACAAAGATGTATTTGTACCATGAAGTACTATACTGTTCAGCATTTAAATAGAATTAAGTATATGTACTAACAGGGCTGGATCTCAAAGACATACTGTTGAGTGGAAGAAATTTACAAATTTATCTAAATATCAAAGAAGAATGGGTAAGACTATAAGGAGTAGCACCAGGGAGCTTTGTGGTGATGAAACAGTTCTGTATCTGGATTGCAATGGTGATTAGAAGATTACACATGTGATACAATTACCTGAACTACACACACACACACACACACACACACGCACCTGAGTGTATGTAAAGCTGGTGAAGTCTGAGTAACCTCTGTGGATTCTGGGAATGTCAGGGTGCTGGAGGGTTTTTTAAAAATATATTTTATTGATTTCAGAGGGGAAGGGAGAGGGAGAGAGAGATAAAAAAACATCAGTGATGAGAAAGAATCATCAATTGGCTGCCTTCCACACACTCCTTACTAGGGATCAAGCCCGCAACCTGGGAATCGAATTGTGACCTTCTGGTTCATAGGTCAATGCTCAACCCCTGAGCCACACTGGCCAGGCAGTGTCCTGGTTTTGATAGTGTACCAAAGTTATATGAGATACTACCTCTGAGGGATGCTGGGCAAAGGGTATTCAAGGTCTCTTGTATTATTTGTGCAACTTCCTGTGAATCTGTAATTATTTCAAAACAAAAAGTTATAAGATATAAAACATAAATGTTGATGTATTGGAAGACTCAACTTGATTATATCAATTGTTCCTAAATTGGCTAGTCAATGCAATCTCAAAACTTTTTAAAAAAGGAACTTGACAGCCCTATCCACTGAGTTTTGCTCAGTGGATAGAGCGTCCGCCTGTGGACTAAAGGGTCTCAGGTTCCATTTCGGCCAAGGGCACATGCCCGGATTGCGGGCTCGATCCCCCCCCCCCAGTAGGGGGCGTGCAGGAGACAGCCAATCAATGATTCTCTCTCATCACTGATGTTTTTATCTATCTCTCCCTTCCTCTCTGAAATCAATAAAAAATATATATTTAAAAAACAAAAGTAACTTGACAAACTGGTTTCAAAATTTACATGGAAATGCAAGAATCACAAAAACATTCTTGAAGAAGAGCAAAGGAGGAGAACTTGCTCTACCAGACATTAAGATTTATTACGACTGTGGTAAAAAGAAAGTGTGGTATAGCCACAAGAATAAGAAAAGTGACCAATGGAACAGAAAAGAGCTTCCAAGGGAGGGGGCAGGGACCCACGAAGGGAAGAACACTTGACTAATGATAAAGGTGGACTTTTCAATACAAGGTGCTGGAAAATCTGGGTATTTGGACATAATAAAACTGGATCTTTGCCACACACCTAACAAAAATCAACAGAACCATCATAAAATGCTTCAGTGAGCAATTAGGAACACATTGAAAGCAAATGAAAAAACAGGCTCAGAAAAATATATCAAAAAGAATTAAATGCCAATTTTATGACAGAAAAAATATAATAACCTAAATTTTAAAACTCAGTGGATGGGCTTAATAGCAGAAAGGAAAAAAATGGAGGGGAAAAATCAGTGAAATTGAAACAGAAGTCTACCAAATGTTTAAAAAAGAATTAGTACTAATTCTACAAGTCTCCTCCAGGAAATAGAAGAGGACGATATTTTTCTCAACTCAAATTATGAGGCCACTATTACCTGATATCAAACCCTCACAGACAGCATGCACACATAAACATACACAGAAAGCTACAAACTAATATCACCCATAAAAATAAGTGCAAAATTTTAAACAAAATATTAGCAAATAGAATTCAGTACTATATAAAGAGTATTATATGCCATGACTAACTGGGGTTTATTCCAAGGGGTTGGTTTAATAATTGAAAATCAATCAGTGTATCCCACCATATTAATAGGCTAAAGGAGAAAATTCACATAATCATATCAATTGATATAGAAAAAAATATTTGACAAAATTCAATACCCACCCATGATAAAAAGTCTCAGAAAGCTAGAAAAAGAGGAAAATGTCATTGACTTGATAAAGGTCATATACAAAAAAATACCTATAGGTGACATTATATTTAATGGTAAAAGACTGAATGCTTTTTCACTAAGGTCGGGAACAAGCAAGGAAGCCCATTCTCACTGCTATCCCTCAGCATAGCACTGGAAGTCCTGGCCAGAGCAATGAAGCCAGACAAGGAAATAAAAGGGATATGTAGGTGGTTTGGCTCAATGGATAGAGTGTTGGCCTGCAGACTGAAGGGTCCCAAGTTCGATTCTGGCCAAGGGCACATGCCTGGGTTGCCAGCTCGATCCCCAGTAGGGGGTGTGCAGGAGGCAGCCAATCAATGATTCTCATCATTGATGTTTCTATCTCTCTCTCCCTCTCCCTTCCTCTCTAAAATCAATAAAATATATTTTAAAAAAATAAAAGGGTTATGGATTGGAAAGGAGAAAATAAAACTGTTCCTATTGCAGATGACATAATTATCTACATAGAAAATTCCAAGGACCCTACAGAAAAACCCTCCAAGAACTAATAAATGAGTTCAGCAAGGTTGCAGGACACAAGATTGACATACAACGATCAATTGTATTTCTACATTCCAGCAATGACCACAAAGAAACCAAAATTTAGGATACAATATGAAGATATCAATTCTCCTCAGATTAATATACAGATCTAATGCAATTCCTATTAAAATCCCAGAAATATTTTTTGTAAGATAGACAAAATTATCCCAAAATTTAGATGGAAAGTCAAAGGAACTAGAATAGCTAAAACAATTTGGAAAAGAAGAATTAAGTGAGAAGAATTAATACACTCAATTTTAAGACATTGTTGGGAAAGGCAATCTTGTGATCCAGTCTTTCAGGCCCTACTAGGCCTCATAGGAATGGGCCCTGGGCTTAGAACACTTCCTTACCAGGGGGTGAAGAGACCACACAGCCTGTGCTTGGTCTCTTTCTATGTAAGTGAGGTGTTATTCCATCCAGTGCTATATTCACCTTAGTGGCTCATAGCTTCTACCAATGGGCAGAAGTGTTTAGACTCCTCTTCCTGGGGGGTGGGCATTGTGATGATCTTTGCTGTCCTCCATGTAGTTGGGATCCTCCCCTGGAATTAGTGAATGGTGCTCTACTTCCTTGAGACTGATAATCAGTGCATGGTAATCTGCTCGACATAGAGCTACAGTAATCCAGACTGTGTGTTACTGGCAGAGAGATAGAGACATAGATGAATGGAACAGAATAAAGAACCATAGGAGTACACATAGCTGATTTTTTGTTGTTAAGCCTCACCTGAGGATATTTTTCCATTGATTTTCAGAGAGAGTGGAAGGGAGAGGGGAGAGGAAGAGGGAGAGACACATCGATGTGAGAGAGACACATCAATTGGTTGTCTCCTGAACATGTTCCAACTGGGGCTGGAGATTGAACCTGCAACCCAGGTACGTACCCTTGACCGGGAATCAAACCTGAGACCCTTTGGTGCATAGGCCAATGCTCTAACCACTGAGAATGCTGGCCAGAGCCAGATAGCTGACTTTTGACAAAAAGGTGCAGAAGCAATTTGGTAGAGAAAGAGTAGTCTTTTCAACAAATAATGCAAGAGCATTTGGATATTCTTAGGCAAAAAAATAAAGTAAACTTCATCCTAAATCTCACAACTTACACAAAAAGTGAACTAAAAATAGACCATAAATTTAACTATAAAATGTAAAACTATAAAACTTTTAGGGAAAAAAACATGGGAAGTAACAAAAGAAAAAAATAGATGAATTAGAATTCATGTAAATGTTGAAAGTTTGTGCATCAAAAGACACTATTAACAGAGTAAAAACACAACCCACAGAATGGGAGAAAATATTTACAAATTATGTATCTAATAAGAAAATAATGAGACTCCCTGTCAAGATGGCAGCATAGTTAAATGGGGCACTTGAATACTCCCACAACCATATCAAAATTACAACTAAACTATAGAACAGCCATCATTCAGAACCACCTAAAATGTAGCTGAGTGGAAGTCCTACAAATAGGGATTTAAAGAAGAATACACATGGAGATTGGTAGGAGGGGTGGAGACACTGAATGGGCTGGCCCCACATATGCCAGATAAAAATTGTGAGGGATATCTCAGCTGTGGAGACATCCCCTGAGGAGCAAAGGGTTCCCAGCCCCACACCAGCTCCCCCAGCCCAAGATTCCAGTGTCAGGAAGACAAGTTCCCATAACTTCTGGCTGTAAAAATCACTGGGGATTGTTGGCTGAGTGAGAAGAAGGGCTTCTAGAGTCCCAGGGAGTTCCACTTAAAGGGCCCATGCATTAACTTACTTGGACTCGCTCCCTTTGAGCTCCAGTGCTGGGGCAGCAGCTCAAATGTCACAATGGACATTTGGAAGGAACTGAATTGTCTGACATCAGGACAAGACCTGGAGGGGCAGTTTTCTATCAGACAAAAGTGCTGGCAGAGGCCATTGTTTATTTTTTGAGACACCCTCCCATAGAGGTGGGCACCATATCTGAGTCTCCATCAACCTGGCTCACTCTTCACCCCACCATGGTGATTCCCTGAGACCCCGGCCCACCCAAGCCATTCCAAGTGTTTTTTCCTTACAAACTTCCTTGGCTCCTACTTCAGACTTTCTTAAAATCTCTCATAGGTTCACAAATTGCAAACAAGCATCATCTGGCCTTGGTGTGTCCCATATCTCTTGCTAAGTGGCCCCAGGCCCAACATTAGCAGCAACCGGCCTTGGCTCACAGCTTGGCATCTCCTGGGCACCTCTAATCCCAGCACAAGTAGCAACCATCTGCAAATTGCTCTGTAGCTTGTGCCAGGTGGCACCAGGCAGGGCACAGGGAGCAGCTGATCTTGCACCTCTCAGAAGGCCCTAGAGCCAGTGCATTTGGTGGGCAGCTTTAGAACATGCCAAATTGCAACTTTATCACCTCCATGAGCAACACTGAAAGGGTGGACTCAGTGAGCAACAAAGTCTCACTGAAGCAAGTTCCTCCACTGTATTAGCATCCAGTCTCATAGCCAGTTAGCCTGGGATCAATCTCTCCCAGTGAGGCCAACAGCAATTAAGGTTCAAATGCACAGCTTACATAGGGGCACACCTGGAGTGCTCAGCATGGGCGACTGGGCAGACTGAGTCACTGGCCCTACAGGGACACCAACTACACAAGGCCACTATACCAAGTAGTGGAGATGTAGTAACTCTACCTATAATACAAAGAAACAAACTTAGGGAGGCAGCCAAAATGTGTAGACAAAGAAACATGTCCTAAATGAAAGAAAAGTCTCCAGAAAAAAATAATTAAATGAAATGGAGGCAAGCAAACTATCAGATACAAAGGTCAAAACAATGATTATAAGAATGCTCCAGGGCCCAGTCAGTATGGCTCAGTTGGTTGAGTGTCATCCCATGCACCAAGAGGTCACTGGTTCAATTCTTTGTCTGGGCACATGCCCGAATTGCAGGCTTGATCCCCAGTAGAGTGCATGCAGGAGGCAGCCAATCAATGTTTCTCTCTCCTTGATGTTTCTATCTCCCTCTCTCTCTAAAATCAATTTAAAAAAATTTTTTAAAGACTACTCAAGGAACTTAGTGAGAATTTCAACAGCATGAAGAAGGATATAAAAACCTTAATAAAGAACAGTCAGGAAAAAAAAAAAAAAGAACCAGTCAGAAATGAATGATACACTAACTGAAATGAATAATAATTTACAGGGAATTAACAGTAGAGTAGATGACACTGAGAATCAAATCAGCGATTTGGAAGATAAGGAAGCAAAAAACAACCAATCAGAACAGCAAAAAGAAAAAGGAATCCCCCAAAAATGAAGATAATGTAAGGAGCATCTGAGATAACTTCAAGTGTACCAACAGTTGCATTATGGGCACCCCAGAAGGAGAAGAGAGAGAACAAGAAATTGAAAACCTATTTGAAAAAAATGACAGAAAACTTCCCTAATCTGGTGAAGGAAATAGACAAATAAGTCCAGGTAGCACAAAGAGTCCCAAACAAGATACACCCAACATGGCCCACACCAGGACACATCATAATTAAAATGCAAATGGTTAAAGCCAAAGAGAGAATGTTAAAAGCAGCAAGAGAAAAGCCATTAGTTACCTACATGGGAGTTTCCATTAGACTGTCAGCTGATTTTTCAACAGAAACTTTGCAGGCCAGAAGGGAGTGGCATGAAATGTTCAAAGTGATGAAAAGCAAGGAACTAAAACCAAAATTACTCTACCCAGCAAAGAATAGAAGGATAGATAAACAGCTTCCCAGACAAGAAAAAGCTAAAGGAGTTCATCACCACCAAACCAGTATTACATAAAACATTAAAGTGTCTTCTTTAAGAAGAAGAAGAAGAAAACAAAAATATTTAAAAAAAAGCACACACAACACAAAAAAAACATGAACAATAGCCCAGCCAGAGTGGCTCAGTGATTGAGCATCGACCTATGAACCAGGAGCTCATGGTTCAATTCTCAGTCAGGGCACATGCCCAGATTGTGGGCTTGATCCCCAGTAGGGGGCGTGCAGGAGGCAGCTGATCCATGATTCTCTCTTATCATTCATGTTTCTCTCTCTCTCTCCTTCTCCCTTCTTCTCTGAAATCAATAAAAATATATTTTTAAAAATATGAACAATAATGGCAATAAATACATATCTATCAACAATTGAACTTAAAAAAACAAAATAAATGAACAAGTCAAACAAAAATAGATTCATAGATATATTATGACAGTTACCAGTGGGAGGGGGATTGTGATGATGGGTGAAAAAGGTAAAGGGATTAACAAGTACAAATTGGTTGTTACAGAATAGTCATGGTGATGTAAAACTCAGCACAGGGAATATCTATACTAATAAAAGGGTAATATGCAATTTGGTCAGGATGCCTTCACAGTAACAACCAAATAGCAGGTTGTGTGGAGTGACCAGGCCAGCAGGGGGGTTAGTGAGGGATGACCAGCAGGCTGCGTGGGTGACCAGGCTGGCAGGGGAGGCAGTGAGGGGTGACCTGGCCAGCAAAGGGGGCAGTGAAAGGCAACCAGGCAGCTGGGGGGAGGGAGGACAGTTGGAGAAGACCAAGCTGGTAGGGGGGGCTGTGAGGGGCAACCAGGCTGGCGGGGGGGGGGGGGGGGCAGTAGGGGCAACCAGGCCGGCAGGGGGCACAGTTGGAGGCAATCAGGCCAGCAGGCAGAGGCAGTTAGGAGTGATCAGGCTGACGGGGGGGCGGGGGGGGGGGAGGAGGGTGCAGTTAGGGGTAATCAGGCAGGCAGGCAGGTGAGCAGTTAGGAGCCAGCAGTCCTGGATTGTGAGAGGGATGTCCGACTGCCGGTTTAGACCTGATCACTGGGATTGGGCCTAAACCAGCAGTCAGACATCCCCCGAAGGGTCCCAGATTGGAGAGGGTGCAGGCTGGGCTGAGGGGACCCCCTCCCCCTCATAGTCAATAATATTCTAATAACTATGTATTGTGTCAGATGGGTATGAGATTTATTGGGATGATCAGTTAGTAAGTTATTTAACATCCAGTCACTGGGGTGTATACCTGAACTAATTGTATATCAACTATAACTGAAAAATAAAAAATAATTACATAGTAAACTGATGCATGGATGGACCTGGAGAGCATTATGCTAAGTGAAATAAGCCAGCCAAAGAAAGACAAGTACCATGTGATGTCACTCATATGTAGAATCTTATGAACAAAATGATCTAACAGGCAAAATAGTGACAGCCTCACAGATAGCAAGCATGCTGACAGCTGCTGGGGGTGAGGACTGGGGGTGAGGGGGGTGGAGGGATTGAGCAAAAGAAGAAAAAAGTTGATAAAAGAACTAAAATAAATACATTAATTAAATAAACTGAATGGCCCTGGCCAGGTAGCTCAATTGGTTAGAGCATCATCCCAATACACCAAAGTTGTGGTTAGAAGCAACCAATGAATGCATAAATAAGTGGAACAACAAACAGATGTTTCTCTCTCTCCCCCACCCCTTCCTCCTCTCTCAAATCAATAAACACAAATGTTTTAAAAAGTAAACTGATTGTGGACTTAAAAAAGGAATTAATATCCAGAATATATAGAGAAATTCTAAAACTCAAAAACAAAAATAAAAATAGACAAAGGACTTGAACAAATTTCCTCCAAAGAAGAAATACAAATGGCCAATAAATGCACAAAAAATGCTCAACATCGTTAATCATTGGGGAAATGCAAATAAAGCTACAATGAGATACCACCTCACACCCATAACGATGATTATTATAAAAACACACACACACAGCAGAAAATAAGTGTTGATGACAATGCGGAGAAAGCAGGGCCCTTGTGCACTGTGGGTGGGAATGTAAAATGATACAACTGCTATGGAAAACACTATGGTGGTTCCTCAAAAAAATAAAATTAGAATTACCATCTGACTCAGTCATTCTACTCCTGGGTGAATACCCCAAAAACCTGAAATCAGGGTCTCAAAGAGATATTGTACATCCATGTTCACTGCAGCATTATTCACAATAGCTAAAATGTGGAAACAATGCAAGTGTCTATCAGCGAATGAAATGGACAAACAAAATGTGGTATATACATATAATGAAATATTATTATCTTAAAAAGGAAGAAAATTCTTCAATATGCTACAACATAGATGAATCTTGAAGATATGATGCTAAATAAGCCAGTCACAAAATGATAAATGCTGTGTGATTCCACTTATAAGAAGTACTCACACTTTTTTTTTTTAATTTAGAGTAGTCAAAATCATAGAGACAGAAAGTAGAATTGTGGTTGCCGCGTTCTGTAGAGAGGGGGGAAATGGGCAGTTGTTTAATGGGTATAGAGTTTCAGTTTTACAAGATGAACAAAGTTATGGAGATGGATAGTGGTGAAGGTTTTACATTATGAATGTATTTGGTACACTGAAGTGTACACTAAAAAATAGTTAGGATGGTAAGTTTTAGGTTATGGACATTTTACCACAATGAAAAAATTGAAAACAAAACCCAAATCATTCAATTAGCAAAAGGCCCACAGTTTAGAGTGGTCTAATTAAAGTGGTTCAAAGAAATAAAGTGTACCATTAGATACTTTCAAAAACAACAGCAACAATGCTACACTTAAAGGTGAAACAAATAAAGAACAAGACAAGGATCCCGATATTACTGAAGATAACTATGAATGTTCCTCTGAATGCAATCAGAAAATTAAAAGAGAATTATTTATTGGGAAGGTGGTAGTAAAATAATCATGATTTCAGATGCGATTGCTCATATAAAAACCCAAAGGAATAAACTAAAAGATTAAAATTCAGACATCAAGAAAATTGCAAAATATTTAAAAATCAGTTGCATTTCTATGCCCACACCCATAATAATTCGTTAGAAAAATAATGAGTTGAGAAAGATCCAATTGCTAATTCAATAAAACTATAAAATACCTAGAAATAAACTTTAAGTTGAAGTGCTGGACACAAAGGAAAATTACAACATTCGATTGAAGATTATAACATTTAAAAGAAGATCCAAACAAATGGAAAGACCTGCAATATTTCTAGATGGACTTTTAATTTTATATTATAAATCTATAAACTCTCTCCAAACAAATCTCCATATTTCCCATAATTTAAATACCAATTAGTTTTTTAAACTGAATAAAATTATTCTAGAGTTCTTCTGGGGGAAAAAAGTAAGTGGGAAAAGAGTCAATACTATTTTGTAAAAAGAGTAATGTTGCATTAGTAAAAATAATTTCAAAATACATTAACTTCTTTAGTGGCAAATTGCAAATGGCAATTACACTTGCAATGTGGCAGATTACAATCGCTGTTAAAAAATTATGCATTAAAAGGGGCTTGGAGTAGCTCTAGTAAATATTGTCCCTGGCTGATGGAATAATGGGCAATTCTTTTTAGCTCATTTGAATCTTATAAATTTATTATAATAAACATACATTAATACTTTAAAGAGGGAAAAAAACAATGTTTATTTTATGAAAGCTAAATCACATCTTTACTTTTAACCCCATCCTTCCTGATTGAGGCTAGATGACTACACTTGGTTATTTCTGTTATTGCAGGTATAGCATATAATAATTTTTATTTTCTCTTACAGCCTTGTGAGCTTTTTGTAAATGAGGCTGTGTCTTTTATCTCCACACTTCTAATAAAAATCCTCAATAAACCTTTGTTGACAATGAAACTGTATATAAATAAGAAAGTTTGCAACTCTGTCTATCACCACCAGAGGGTACTACATCCCCATCAAGATAATGCTGGGATTTATGGATTTTTTTTTTTTTTTTTAAACAAGGCAGTTCAAAGCTGAGGAACCTTCCAAAAGGCATTATCAAATTTAAAGCATTACTAACAGCAAGGTGTTTATTTTGTAATATCCCAGCTTATCCAAACTCATTGTACTTAATATCTGCTCCATTTTGCCTGACACTGATCAAAAGCGGTTTTATTGCTTATCAGGTTTTATCCTGTGTCTGTGGCTTGCCTCTGCAAGAGCGTAAGCTCATGTTTAAGCTAATTTCTCTCATTAGGCAGCTCAGTTCTAATCAGTAAAGGTGTACAAAAATATTTATTTAATTGAATTAAAAGCTTAACATTCTCCCATGAATCAGGTGCCACTCTAAGAAAATCTAATAAGCACAATTTCAAACGTACAGAACACAAAAATCATGTGATGATTATAAAACAGTCTCAGATTTGCAGGTTTCAATACCAAGTTACAACAGAAAGCCTCTCCTACTATACTGAAAATATGGTCTTGCTTTAGAATTAAGATGGTAGCCCCTTTTACAAGGGACAGTTATGATTTAAGTAGTGACAGGCTATTCTGAAAACCCCCCATCAGACTTGAGGGGTTTTCAGAAAGGGGTGTGACTGGAATATGTTTGATGTTTAAAAAGGGGGGGGCGCGAAGTGGGAGGATCTACTTGGCTGCTGAGCCGCCGTGTTATAGGGTCTGTCACGTGGACCAGGAATAGAAAGAAAGGCAGGAACTGGCAGGAGCTTCTCAGTGAGTCTCCAGCAGACTCCATGAGAGGCATGATGGCTGCTAGAGCTGAAACCCCAGCTCCCCACTTGCTAATCATGTGACCTTGTATATGTGACCTTACTCAGCCTCTCAGTGCCTCTGTTGCTCCATATACAAAATGGGGATGATAATTAGAACCTATTGCATAGGAGTCGGATGAGGATTAAGCGAGATACCACGTGGAAAGTGCTTGGAATAGCACCTGGTACACAGTAAATGAGCAAAACATTAACGATTACTCATAAGCTCATTCAACAAATTGCACAGAAAAACTTAAATTGTGGGTGGCATAGAGTAGTCACTCTATAAGTGCATGCAGTTACTGTTATGTGACAGAAGAGACCCAGTGTGTGTGTGTGTGTGTGTGTGTGTGTGTGTGTGTGTGTGTGTGTGTAAATTTTAATCTCCATGGAGGGTATATTCCCATCCCATGTGTGTGGTCAGGAGACTGCCTAGAGCTTGAGAACACCAGCTATGCTGATGACCCTGGTTCCTATATTCTGATTCAATATGTCACCTTTGAAAGTAAAGATTTTGCTAGAGAGAAAATGTACTGGTGAGTTGGTAGTGTTATGAGTAAATGCCACACTTCAAGATAGAAAATAAGGTCACATTTCCTTTAGTGTTCAATTTGGAGAGACTTTAAGCCCCTTCCTGAGCAGATTAATAGAAATTAAGACTTTCCAGGGGTCTCTCCACATAAATATTCTTAAGGAAAAAGGGTTCACCCAATTCAATCAACAGGTATTTATGAAGCCCCTGCTATGTGTTGGGCACTGTTCAGGCGTTGTAGTTAAAGCAGCGAACAGATAGTCCCCCCAAATCCTTGCTTTCCTAGGGCTTACATTCTAGTGGGGGAGAGAAATGATAATTAAGGAGTGAGTTCAACACTATCATAGCTGGACAGTGATAAGTACTAAAGAGAAAACTAAAGCAAGTGAGAGGGGTCTATGGGGAGATAGCGGGGAAGGGGATGTAATTTTACTGATATGTTATTGTTTTTTAATTCCCCTTTCCTTGCCCCCTCCCCTTTGGCAATCATCAGTTTGTTCTCTATATTTATGGGTCAGTTTCTGTTTTCTATTGGTTATTTATTTATTTTGTGGGTTTTTTTGATCCCACATATGAGTGAGATCATATATTTGTCTTCCTCTGTCTGGTGTATTTCACTTAGCATAATAATACCCTTTAGGTCCATCCATGTTGTCGCAAATGGCACGAGTTTATTCTTTCTTTTTTTTATTGCTAAACAATATCCCATTTTGTGTGTGTGTGTGTGTGTGTGTGTGTGTGTGTGTGTATGTATATATACATATATATATACACACATATATATATATATATGACATCTTTGTTATCCATTCGTCTGTTGATAGACATCTAGGCTGCTTCTATATCTCGGCTCTTATTAGTAATGTTGCAGTGAACATAGGGTGCATACATCTTTTTGAATTAGTGCTTTTGTTTTCTTCAGATAAATACCCAGAAGTGGAATTGCTGGATCATGTGAAAGCTCTAGTTTTAATTTTTTGATGAGTCTATAACATTTCCTAGAGTGGCTGGAGGTGATGTAAGTTTAAATAGAGATCAGGGAACTCCAGACCTGAAGGAGATGAGAGTGGCATCTGTTGGTCTAAGAGCCAATTAACCCTGTATCTCATCCGCTGTGACTTTTAGGGACTCAAATGTTCCCCAATCAGGTCAATCTCTACAACTGCTGACCCCAGGCCATCTCTCCTGATGAACTCACAGGCATCAGGGATACACCTCTGCTTTCAGGATCCACCTCTTTCACGGGCAGGTGCATCCTCTCTTAACCTGGGAGTCCAGGAACGCCCCCATCCCTGCTACTGTTGTCTCTGACAAAGACCATGGAGGCAAGTGGCCTCTCTGGTCTCCCCAAACCTCTGAGTGGGCCCACAACCACAGACTATTCCTACCTCTCTTGTTTACAGCCACAGAATTAGCTGCTTCCTAAAATGACAGGCAGAAAGGTCTTCATGGCACACATTGACAAGCTCCAGACAAAATAGTCCAACACCGGTCCAGTTCCTAGGGTCTGCAGTATTCCCTCCCGGCCACAGCACCTGCTCGCAAGGGCGTTCGATCCAGAGGTCAGCCAGCTTTTTCTCTAAAGGGCCAGTTATTAAACATTTTAGGTTTGTCAGCCACATGGGTTTCTGTTCCATTGTCTTTTGTTTTACAACCAGTTAAAAAATCTTTTTTTAAAGTTCCTTGCCTGTGGGCTGTACAAAACAGGCCACAGGTCATAGTTTGGTGACTCCCGTTCCGTTCCATTTGTCAGTTACCACATTAAAATGAATGTCTGTTGGCTCATTTAGCATTAATAGGATACAGTTAACTACTGCATCAGATATTGTATCATTTGTAAGACCTGATGCATAGTGGGCATTCAATTTGCTGCAGGGTGAAAAAAAAATATTATTTCAACAGCAGGCACCCAGTTCCTCATCTGGAGGGAACTGTCCTCCCTGAAAAGACCGTGATAGACCCCCTGGGGCGTGGAGGTGACCCTGCAGGGGCATGGCTGGGAGGGAGACAGTGATGCAGGGTGTGACAGTGCTCTGCAGGAGATGGTAATGAACAAATGAACGCTGGGAAAAGAGTAGATGGGAGGAAGAGCGGAGGGTGACACCATGCCGGTGACTGAAGCCATAGGAATTATGGGCAGAGACACAGTCCTGTGGCAGAGTGGCCAAAGACTTTTTAAAAGAAATCATCACAGCTTTCTAATACTCCATTTCTAGTTATTAGTCTCACTGTAATATAAACACCTTCTAAATCCCAAACCTCATGTTTGTGGCTTCTTTTTTCTTCACAAGGAAGAATGTGGCTAGCTTCAAGCAGCAGGACTTATTCGGAGATAGGGACCAGATAAACGAAGTGAAGGAAATGTCACAGCGCCAGGCTGGGAAACCAGCACTGCTGACTTAGCTAGACTGTCCCTCCCGCATTCAGAGCGGCCCCTCCACTCCAGAGGACCGGCTGGCTGGCTTGGCCAGGTGCCCACTGCATCTGCTTCCATTAGGGGAGGGGTAGCTCCCCAAAGCAGATCAGGGTGCTGTGACCAGGACAAGGGTCAGTTGGACAGGCAAAACAACAGATGTCTGCTACCTCAGCTGCACACAGCATTTCCTGTGAGCGGTATTTGGGGAATGGGGAGAGGGGGCAGGGACCCACATTCTGGTCTGTGCAGTAGAAAGAAGAAAACAGCTGCGGAAGGTGAGAGCTCAGCGGAGACATGAGCTCAGAACCAAAGGTGACTCTGAGAAGTGAGCCCCCAGAAATTCACGTGTATCTCAGGGAGGTCATTAGAATTTCCCCAGGATGTTGGAAGGTGCTTGAAGCAATTTTATGAAAAATCTAGATTATCCACTATTTCCCTCCCTCCATCCCATAATCTGTGGCTCTACTGAATTTTAAGGATTAAGGGTCAGACCTGAAGTATGGGGCAGGGACAGGGACATCATCTCTGAGCTAATTGCCTGAGCAGAGCAGCCAGCCAACGTCTTCCATTTAAATACAAAAAGGGCCGCATTATCTAACAACCTTGCATCAGAAAGCCCTTCAATATACAGAGCCTAGGGTTTCGGAAGAAAAGTGTCTTTTGAGAGTCACCTTTCACTGACTCATCTCCCTGCCCAGAGGGGTTCTAAGCCAGAGGCTCTTGAGGTGTGGTCCCAGACCAGCAGCATCAGCATCAACCTGGAAACTTGTTCAAAATGCTCATTATTTAAGGCCACACCCCCAACCTACTGAGTCAGAAATTGGGGTGGCGGTGGCGGGAGGAGCTGTGAGTATTTTTAAGGAGCCCTCTAGATAATTCTAGTGCAAGTTCAACTTTGAGATCTATGGCAGTTTGCCGACCATTGATCTATGGGATTTGCCTAAAGTTACAGATAGTGAAAGAACAAAGAGGTTTCCAGCCCAGGTGTCTTCATGTCTCATTCGAATATCTCTACTGGAACTTGGTCATTTCCTTCCTTTATGCAATAATTAACCCTGCACCTGTGCCCCAGAGGTGAAGATTCCTACACTCTGGCCCTAGAATTATGCCACTGTTGCAAAGACTTATTTTTCCTATTTCCACAAAGTCAACCCTGACTCTAGTTTAGTCTTTCCCAGTTATTTCCTCTGAAGGTCTGAGGGCATTATCAGCCAGTGTCCAATTTCTTCCTCAACCATTCCCTTGCCAATAATTTCGATTCCCCTGTCCTGACTGGTACCAGTTCTAGGACATCCCTTACATTCCAGTGCTTCAAGGTCATTCAGAGGAGGACCTAAGGACATTTTCTGGCCTCATGACGCTGTCCAGAATTGGGGAAGTAGCAAGGACCCACCTCAAGCTCAGTTCAAAAGAGCACATGTTGACCATAGCTTATATAAATTGAGCCACTTCTTCCACTGCAACATTTTCTCAATTTCCTCCTAGCTTATTCCCTTCCCAGCACCTTAACAACCCAATCCCTATGAGAATCTGTGAAAGTCTTATAGGAGAGACAGAAAGAGTAAGCCTTTCAGTGGGACCTCCAAGACCAGAGGAATCCGTGGTCTTATTCTTCTCATTGGATTTGGCCACCTTGTGACCTTCAGGACTTTCCCATGATCACCTAACTGCTTCTAGGTCAAGTGGGGGCCCTTATACTATCTTGGAACTCCCCATCGGATATCCCACAATATAAATAATGGGACCAAATACTAAAATCACATAAACCATAAGGGAAGAGTGAGGGCTCGCTATGGTAGATGCCTGTCTCGGGAAAAATGATTATGAGCTATCACCAAGCAGCCCTGCTAAAGGAATCAAGAAATCGAGGCTGTTAAAGGCTGAGGAACAACGGGGGAGAAATACCAGCCAGAGCTGGTTTAAAGGTAGAGCTGCCCAGCCCTCAGGCCGAGTGCCCAATGTCGCATCCTTGCACGTGGTCAGTGTCCTGTTTTAGGACGGCTTCAGCATGCTTGTCCTTCCTCCACCACACACCCACAAGGGGCAGCCCTGATTCTATCTATGATCCTTCCAGTCGTTTTTACATATAAAAACTTAAAACAAAATTAAGATCATATCATATATGTAATATGTAATGTTTTTTCCTTTCAGAATTTATTAACATATTTTCGTGTCATTGTATATTTTTCTACATTTAGCAATTTATTGCCCCCATGGGGTTGCATAGTAAAGAAATAGGTATCATAATATAACCAACTAGTTCTCTATTTGGAGGCAGTTATGTTCTTGATTGTAGGGCCTTCATTGTGCATTCTATCTTTTAGCAGTATAAAATAATTATATTTGGTCCATTTAATATTCTGGTCCTGAATTCTATTTGTATGATGTTAATATTAGCATAGATGGATGGGTTCCCTTTGCTTGTATTTGTCTGTGAGATTTTTGCCTATCCCACTGCTTTTCAACCTTCTCTGTCATCTTCATCTCATGTTACACACACACACACACACACACACACACACACACACACACACACTCATTTTACAAACAGCTTGTGGCTAATTTTTTTTACACTTAATCTGATATTCTTCTGTCTTTTGATAGTGATGTTAAGCCCACTCACTTCTATCATTACAAAAATTATACCTACTTTTAATTTTGTCAATTTGTTGTTCTATTTTTAATGCTTCTACTTCTTTTTTCTTATTATAGTAATCAAGTTTACTCTTTCCTTTTCCCACTTATGATTTGGAAATTACATACCTTTTTTTCTACCTGGGTTTACTTATTCTAAAATGTATAGCTATATTTCAACTATACTTCTTATTTCTTTCTCTTTTTTTCAATATAAAATGGGCTGGCTTTTTATAATTAAACTGATGCATTAGGAGATATAGGATGGCAATATGCCTTTTTTTTAAATCCTCACCTGAGGAGGATATTTTTTATTAATTTTAGAAAGGGAGGAAAGGAGAGAGAGAGAACTGGGAATAGAATCGGCACCCTAGGTATGTGCCCTGACTGGAATGGAACCTGCTACCTTTTTTGTGTAGGGAAGGATGGTCAACCAACCAACTGAGCCAGCTGGTGGGCTGTATTAGGTCTTTATTACCTATGATATTAACTTGGCTTACAGAAAAGGTGGTGTTACTTAATTTTTTAAAATTATACAAGTAAAATATAAATACGACTACATTTTAAGAGTTTAAATAAGACCAAAGGATGCAAAATGGAGAACTACCGCCGTAACGTTGATGTGTATTTATCCAGACCTACACATGTATGTGTGTTTGTGTGTGTAGATTTTCAGATTTTAAAAGGCACAAATAGGATCAATATGCATTACTACATGCTCTTTTCATTTAATAACATGTTTCTTTGTATAAATAGATGCAGTATTTGATCACTACTTACCCCTGTATCATGTGTCATAATAGCCCATGATATGAATTTGCCTAATTTATTTAACCAACCCTCTGCTCACAGATATTCAAATTGGTTCCCAGTTTTTACAACTAGAAGCAATGCTCTAATAAAAAATTATTTTATATACATATATGTGCACCTGTGCAAGTATTTATATAGTATTAATACCTAGAAGTGAAATTACTGAGTCAAAAAAAGATACACATTTAAGTTTTTATAGCTATAGCCAAATTATCCTTCAAACCTTGTATCTTTATACATTCCCAAAACTCAGTGTAGTCTCACATTTTTTACTAATGCTGGGCTTTCACGATCTTTAAAATTTTGCCTAGCTGGTGGCTGAAAATGATAGTATAGTATTAGTATTGCTTTAATTATAGCTCACCAAATGACAGTGAGTTTTTTCATGTTCATTGATCATTTGGGTCTTTCTGAGAATTCCCTGTATTTTACCCTGTACTTCATATACTTTGCCCATTTGTCTGTTATATTATTTATCTATTTTCATATTAATTTGCAGGCACTTTGTATTATGGGTCTTAATCTTTGGTCTGTTAAATATGCTGAAAATACATATTCACCAAGTCTGTGACCTGATTTTTAAATTTGTTTAAGGTAATGTTTATTCTAAATAAGTTTAATATTTTGTAATGATCACTTCTTTTCCTTCACAGTTCTGGGTGTCATGTCTTTCTTCCCTACTACACCATTATTTTTACAGTTATTTTTAATTCACACTTTAATATTTAAATGCAATAAAATTATATTCTTGTAGTGTACCACTCTGAGTTTTAGCAGATTCATGTGTCCATGTAACTACCACTGCAAACAAGATATAAAACAGTTCGATAAACTCTCAAATCCATTCACGCCCTTCTTCCCACACCAACCCATAGCAAAACTTTTAAAATTTTCTCATATAAATTGAATCATAAAGTATGCAGCATTTTCTCTGAGGCCTTTCACTTAGCATAATGCATATGGCACTCATCCATGCTGTGCATGTCAGCAGTTCTTTTTACTGCTGAATAGTATTCCAGTGTAGGGAAGTAACAGTTTGTTGATCTAGTCACCAGCCGAAGGGCATTTGGGATGTTTCTAATTTGGGGCTATTAGGAATAAAACTCTTATGAATATTCACATAAAAAGGAATATAAGTTCTCCTCTCTCTTGGCTAAATACCTGGGAGAGGGAATGCTGAACCATATAGAGTGTGTGTTTAACTTTATAATCTATCAATCGGTCTTTCAAAGTGACTGTACTATTTTGCTTTCCTGCTCGCAATGTATTAGAGTTCCAGCTGTTCTGCACTTAATGTTGTCAGGTTTTTAAAAACATTCTAATCAGTGTATAGTGGTACCACATTGTAGTTTTAATTTGCATTTCCCTAGCAACTAATGATGTGGAGCACCTTTTGGCGTACTTATTTGCCATTGTTTGTCTTCTTTGGTGAAGTGTCTGTTCACATCTTTTGTCTGTTTTTTAAATTGAGTTATTTATTTTTTTAGTATTGAATTTGTAAAGTTCTTTTATTTCTTTGATAGAAATCCTTTGTCAGATATGTAATATGCAAGTATATCTCCTAGTCCAGCGGTTTGCCGCTCTGTTGACTAATGAGTTTGCCGACCACTGGACTAGACTAAATGTTACCGTGTAGTTGGAAGCTGTGAGGATTAGGCAATTGTGGCATATTGTGTGCAAAGAGGTAAAGGGTAGTATATGACAGTGGTTGGCAAACTCATTAGTCAACAGAGCGGCAAACCACAGCTCGCGAGCGGCTGTTTGCCGACCACTGTCCTAGTCTGTGGCTTACTCATTCTTGGATTTTTTATTTTTCAATTACATTTTACATTCAATATTATATTAGTTTCAGGTGTACAGCATAGTGGTTAGACATTTATGTAACTTATGAAGTGATTCCTTTATAAGTCTAGTACCTGACACCACCATTTCTCATTTTTTAACGGTGTCATTTGCAGAGAAATTTTCAGTTTTGATGTTCAACTCACAATTTTTTTCTGTTATAGATCATGCTGTTGATATCATATCTAAGAAATCTTTGCCTGACCCAAGTTCACAAAGTTCTTTTTCTAGAAGTTTTATAGTTTTAGGCTTTACATTTAGGTCTATGGTTCATTTTGAGTTAATTTACGTAAGATGAAAGGTATAAATTGAGGTTCAATTTTTTTACATATGGGCATCCAATTGTTTGAGCACCACCCATTGAAAATGCTATCCTTTCTCCATTGAATTGTGTTTGCAACTTTATCAAAAACTAGTTTGCTATTTTGATCTATTTCTTGACTCTCTCTTCTATTGCATTAATCCTGTGTCTATCTTTTATCAGTACCATGCTGTTCTTATCACTAGTTTTTAACTCTTGTAATCAGATAGTATGACTCCCCCAACCTTGTTCTTCTTTTCCAAAATTGTTCTAGTTACTTTAGTTCCTTGGTCTTCTATCAATTTCAGATATGCCACCTAATGAAAAATAACAATCCTGCCGAGATTTTATTAAGATCGCATTGAATCTATGTATCAGTTTTGGGAGAATTGACACCTTCCCAATACTGAATCTTCCAATCCATGGAGACCTTCTGTCTCTCCATTTATTTAGGTATTTGCTGCCTTTCATCAGGGATTTGTAGTTCTAAGTACAAAGAAAATGCATATTTTGTTAAAATTATACTAAGTATTTCATTTGGGGGGGGGCCTACTAAAATGGTACTGTTTTCGATGGTAATACTGTTCTTAAATTTTCATTCCTATTTGTTCATTGTTCGTATATAAAAATTCTATTGATTACTGTATCCTGCAACCTTAAAATTACTCTTTCGTTCTGGTAACATTTTGGTATTTGTTGGAATTTTCTAAATAGATAATCTTGTTTGAGAAGAATCTTGTTTCTTCCTTTCCAAGCTGTATGCCTTTTTGTGCCTTATTGCCCTAGCTAAAAGCCTTCAGGACAGCATAATGTTGAAATAGAAGTGGGAGCGTGAACATCCTTGGCTTGTTTCCAGTCTTAGGAAAATAATTTGGTCTTTCATCATTGAGTATAATAAAGGCTTTTTTTTTTTTTTTTTAGATGCCCATTCTCAAGTTAAGGGCATTCCTTTCTATTGCTAGTTTACTAGGTGTTTTTAATCATGAATAATCTTGAATTTTGTCAAATATGTATTCTACATTTATTGAGGTGATTATCCCAGTACTTTAAATTTTACTTTTGTGCTAGTGCACCTAAAATCTACTTTTTACACTGTATGTGGAAATGCTGGAACTTTATTCCCCGCAATGATTATTGAAACCCTTTAATAAATTGTCTACCATTTCCTCACTGATTTGAGACTTCACTTGTGTAATATATTGAACTCCCACAAATATGTCTGTTTCTGGGCCATGTCTTTTTGTTCCATCACTTTATTGATCTATTCTTATGCCAGAGTACACTGAATCAATCAAGTAAAGCTTAATAATACGTTTTAACTTGCTAAAAATATTATTCCTGCTATTTTTCTCTTCCAGATGAATTTGAGTCTGCTTAACAAATTCTATACAGAAACTTATTGATATATTGTTTGGGATACTGTTAAATTTATAAATTTGGGGGAATAATTGTCATTTTACAGCACTGAGCTTTTCTGTTAGAGAACATTATATATTTCTCCATGTATTCAGGCCTTTATTTGTGAATTTCAAATCATTGCATACTTTCCTTCATGACGAGCTTTATACAGGGTGGACAAAAGTAGGTTTAGAGTTATAATACAAATAAATAATATAATAATTAATAAATAATAATGCAAGAATAAACTGTTTCATGCACTCATGACTGTAAACATACTTTTGCCCACCCCTGTATAGTCACCTTACCAATATCTTACTAGTTTCAAAGTTTCTCAGACACTTTTCCTGGATTTTTTCCAGGTAGATGGAAATATCATCTGCCAAAAGTGACAGTTTCGTATCTTTCTCTCTAATATTTATATATCTTATTTATTGCCACCCATTTTTTTCATTATTTGCATTGAATGGGTTATCTATTTCAATGCTAAATAGTAGTGGTAGAGTGTACCACAGTATTGTTCCTCATTCTAATAGGAATGCTTCAAATCTTTCATGATTAAGTATTTGTGTTTGTTGTAGATTTTTGATGGGGACATCTTTTCAAATGTAGGACACTTTCTTCTATGACCTGTTTACTAAGATTTCCTTTCTAGATTTGTTCCTTGCATTTTATTGACTATTTTGGGGGAGGCACCTATTGAGATAACCATCATTTTTCTCTTCAGAGAACACAATGAATTCTATCAATGGTATTTTTCTACTTTCCAACTACTCTTTCTTTCCTGGGATAGCTCATTTGGGGCATGATGCAGTATTTTTTTTTAATACCCTGCTAGATTTGATAGGCTAAAAATTTATTTGGAAATTTTATATTTATATTCATAAGTGAGATTAATCCTTCTTTTGAGTCTTATATTAATCTAATTTCAGAACTAAGGTAATAGTTACTGCTTAGATAAACTGGAAAGCTTTCCATCTGTTTTATAGACTAGAAACCATTTATTTAACACTAGAAGCCCAATGCACGAAGATTCGTGCCAGAATGGGCCTTCCTTTCCCTGGCTGCCGGCACCACCTTCGCTCTGGCAGGAGCCACTTTTCCACCTTCCCACACTGCCCAGAGGCCCTGAGCAGCTGGGAGTAGTGCAGAACACCTGCGTCATCACCATAGCGACAATGCAAGTGTCCAGCCCCACCCCCCGCCACTCAGTGCCTGCGTATGCAAATTAACCCAATGTCTTTGTTGGGTTAATTTGCATACTCACTCCTGATTGGCTGGTGGGCATGGCAAATGGACAGTCAATTAGCATGTTACTCTTTTATTAGGTAGATGGGAAATATCTACTCCTTAGTTTTGGTAGATCCAGATTGCAAAAGTACTTAGGTCTGATGCTTTTTTTTAGATTTTAAATTATTTTTCTATTTATTTTTAGATGATGGTCCATAGTTTTTCTCCTCCTTATTACATCAACTTTGGTGATTTGTACTTTTATGGATCAAACATTTCATCCTAAATTTTAATTGCATTTATTTAAAATTATACATAGCAATCATTCAGTTTTTCCAACTTTTCTTGTTCCTTATATATTTTTTTATTGATTTGAGGGAGGGTGGGAGGATAGAAGGGAGGGAAAGAGAAAGAGCAAGAGACCGACAGACAGACATCATTATGTTGTTCCACTTATATATGCATTCATTGGTTGATTCTTTTATGTGCCCTAACGGGATTGAGCTCACAGCTTGGCATATAGGGACTTGTTTATTTTCACAATTTCTGTTTTCTACAAGCACTTAAAGCTGCAAATCTTTCCATTTGTACCACTTTGGCAGCACTCACAGATCTTGAAATGTAGGGTGCTCATTTGTTCATTTCTAAGGAGTTTGTAATTTCTATTTTAATTACTCTTGAATCCAAGTTAATTAGAAGTGTGCTTTCTCATTTTCAAGAGGATCAAGAGCATTTTTGCCTGTAATTTTTCTATTTTTTGTTGTTAAGTAATAATTTTATGTATGTGGTCAGTGAATGGAAGTTGTATAATTTCTACTTCATAGAATCTATTGAATTCTCCATTGTAAATATCACATGTAAATTTTAAATATATAAATATATACGTATATATAATATCCATTATTTCTTGAGAATAAAGCTTACCTATGTTAATTAATTTTTCTATGTCCTTGTGTTTTTGTACTTAAAATGTTAATTTGCTTTTCTTTGTTACATCTGTTTCTATCATTTAATTTTAAATTCCTGGGTCATTTTGTTTTAAATGTTTTAGGTAAATAGCATAGAGCTTTTATGGTTTTGGGTCTTTCTTTTTCAAGGGGCTTGGGCTGTCATTTCACAGGGTTAGTAAATCCACTCACATTGTGATTAGTGACACTTTGGACTAATTCTTGCACCACATTTCATATTTTGTGTATTCTGTTTACTTTGTTACTGTTTCTCCTTTCCCATTGTGTTGAATTAATGACATTTTCCTATTTAACTTTTTTTCTTGTAATGGTCAGGTAGTTACACATCCTATTTCCATGTTTGCAGTGGTTCCTCTAACTCTAACTGTAAGCACATGCTTAACCTTGTCTTACAGAATCAATACCTTCCATTACTGACCATAACCAGCTTCTCTCTGAACAAGTCAAGAACCTCAGGTGCTTTTGCTTTTCTCCTTTGGCCCTGCTACCTCCCAAGCAATGATCGCTGGGGATTTTAATGCCAGCGTGCTCTCTCTTCCCTTCCTCTCTTTCCCCACTGTCCTCAGTCAATAACAATTGTAAACTTCACCATGAGTTTTGCTGCTTTGTCACCAGATTTTGTGTCCCTCATGCCTTCCTCTTTGATTCATTTTCCATTTTCCTGAAATACATTGTTTAGTTATTCCTCCTGAGAGGGTGCTTGAAAGGTATATTTTCTGAACCCTCACATTTCTGAAAGCATTTTTATTTTGCTCTCACACTTGAATGATATGTTCGCCTGGGTACAGAATTCTAAGTTCAAAATAATTTTCGCTCAGAACCTTGAAAGCCATTGTCTCCCTGATTCCACTGCTGCTGAAGAGGACCTTTCCCTCCTACAGTTCTACACACCCCACTGCTCTCCTGGTCCGGCCCTGGAGCAGAACAAACGGGAAGTCCACCTGAATATTCCTAGGGCTGTTTCCTCATTCCATGCCACTTCTTAATCACGCGTTCACTTAAGAGATACTTTTGTGCATGTAATGTTCCAGGCTCTGTCCTGAGATTTTTTTAAAAAGAAAAAATTTCATACACAAAGAAAAGTGTAGAGAATACCACGCACACAGGAGTGCAGTCACCACCCATATTGACAAATCTTATCTTTTGCCTTATTTGCTTCACGATTTTAAAAAAGAAGTAAAACACCAAAGAATCTGTTGAAATCCCATCCTTTTTCCTCCCACACCAGAGATAACGGCTGAACAAAATGTGGTGCTTATCATACTCCTTAACGGAGTATACTTTCAATATATAGATATGTAAGACTATATGTGGATGAATACTATCTGGACAAACAATATATAACAAGGAATACAGTGCTTACTACATGCCTCTATGCGGTCTAATCACATTGAATATGTTAACTACTTCTCACTGAACCCACTATTATTGTTCCCTTTTTATAAATGAGGAGACGGGACTTAATCAAGTTCGCATAGCCAGTGACCCACTAAGTGATGGCACCTGAACTGGGCAGTCTGGCTGCTTAGTTTGTGCTATTAACAACTATAATGTGCTAACCTCATACTAATTCCCACGTATCTAAACTTCGTGTAAGTGGTATTGTGTTTGACACATTTTTCTAAAATCTTGGACTTTTTTTTTCTGCTCCATTTTACTCAGCAGAAAACATCCCTGCTTCCTCCTTTATTTTTACTACTGTATACTAATGCCTTGTATTTTTATGAATATTTAGATTGCTTTAAAAATTTGCAGCAAATCTTACACTGAACACATGTGTAGCTGTCTCCTCCTAGGGCCAAGGACAAGAGTGTCTCAAAGATACTTACTAAGGCGTGAAATTTCTGAATCACGGGTACATACATCATCATCTTTGCAAATTATTCAAACTGCTGCATCAATTTATATTCCCTTGATGTGAAATGTAAGGGGCCTATGTCTCGTGCTGGGATTTGAATCTGGCTTGTTGGACTCCACACATATTGCTGAACTATTGGGCCATTATACTGCAGAAGTTTCTGTCACCCATGCTTTTTGTCTTAATATAGACACCTCAGTTAGGCCTTTGCTCTCCATCTCATTATGTAAAAATATATTTTTACTGATTATATACTATGTGCTCATTCTTCCTGTCAATGGTTATTTTTTAAAGCCACAACACTGCACGCACTGAAAGGTATTTTAAATTAGTCCAGTACAGGCTCACCTTGGAATTTAACATGAGACTGAGTGTAACGTGGAAGAAGTTCAGCTGGATCTAAAAAAAACCTGACCACTAAGAACACAGGAGTTTTTATCAAGAATTGAATCTAAAGCATTACATTTAAGTTATTAGATTAGTTTTAAAAATACTTAGATCCTACCTTATTATCATTATACTAAAAACTATTAGACAAATGATTATATATAACATTTTGAGGAACTCTACCGAGAGTTAGAATGTCTGTCCTCCAGGAACATACATATAAAGACATATAGTTCAGTAAGTGACTGATGTAGGCCAACTTCAAACTGTAAAAGCTTCAGACTCAGATCCCACGGCCTATACAGCATCTCCACCTAGGTGTCTGAAATACACCTAAAGTGTCCAAAACCAAACTCCCACTTTCTACCACCTATATCCTGCTTCTTCTAAAGTCTTTCTTATCTTGCCCTAGCCAGTGTTCTCAGTGGGTAGAGCATTGGCCTGTAGACTGAAGGGTCATGGGTTCGATTCCAGTCAAGGGCACATACAGTGATTGCAGACTCGATCCCCAGTCCAGGTAGGGGTGTGTGCAGGAGGCAACCAATTGATGTTTCTCTCTGTGTGTCTCTCCCTCTCCCTTCTACTCTCTCTAAAAATCAATGGAAAAGTATCCTCAGGTAAGGATTAACAGAAAACAAAACAAAACAAAATAATGAAGTCTTTCTTATCTCGAAGTAAAAAGTATATTCTTCCAGTGGTTGGGTTGAACTTCTTGGAGTAATTCATGAGTCCTCACCTTCTCTTCTGCTTCATGTGCAACACATCAGCAAGCAGATACCTCACTCTAACTGTACAGGAAATCCAGACCTGACCACTTCACACCACCTTCATTACTACCACAGTCGTCTATCATTGCACCATCACCTTTTGTTTGGACTCTGCAGTGGCTAACTAACGGGTCTGCTTCTACTCTTGCCCATGCTCTAGTCGATTTGCCACACAGCAATCGGGTGAACCTCTAAAAAGTAATTCAGATCATGCCACTGCTCAAATCCTCCCTAACACTTCCCATTTCACTCTGTACATTGGTTTACAAAACCCTACATGACCTGCCTCCCACTGGCTCAGATCCCCGAATCCATTCATCTATTTCCATTCATTTACTCTGTGTTAGCCTTGTGTTGGCAGGATAATGGCTCGCCAAAGATGTCCACATCATAATACCCAGAATTAATGAAGATGTTACATTATTACAGTAGTTTTGACCAAGAGATGATGGTGGTTTGGGTTAGGGCATTAGGCGGGAAAATGAGAAAAGTGAGTCGTCAGGATATAGTTTAAAGGTAGAGTTAACCAACCAGGAAGATAAATTAAATGTGGGGGCTGATGGAGAGGGAGCTGTCAAGAACGACACCCAGTTTGCTGGCTTGAGCAGCAGGATGAATGAAAGCGTTATTTACTGAGACAGAAAGAATGTAGACTTGGGGTTAAAAAACAAGAATTCAGCTTTTGAGTATATTAGTTTGAGATATCTAGGAGACATCCCAGGAAGGGTGGGGTGTTACCAAGTAGTCAGATGGATAAGACTACCTGGCCTCTCTGGAAAATAGATCTGGGGGGGAAATTATCATTTCATAAGCTGTTAGTATAGAGGTGTACCGAAGCCATGGAAATGTTAAAAATTACCTAGAGAGACTGGGTAGAATTGAGAGAAGAAGCATTGTGTAGAATTCCATAGAACTTTAAATTTGGAAGGTTAAAGAAGGAAAAATGAGCAATTAGAACTGAGAAGGAACAATGAAAAAGATGAAAGAAAGCCCCAAAAGAATGCAGTATTACAGAAGCCAAATAAAGAGAATGTTTCAAGGATTACTTGACTGCTTTGAGAATGCTAGTAATGGGAGGGCTGGACTAGGCAATATGATCAATGTGATGATCTTCTTCTTTCGAAGAAATGGTTTTATTGTGGTAAAAATACATAGCATAAAACTTACCATTTTAACCATTTTTAGGTGTGTAGTTCAGTGGCATTAAGTACATTCACAGTGTTGTGCACCAATGTTGATCTTAACAAGAAGAATTTCTGTAGCAAAGTGAGAGCTAAATATTGGAACAATTTTATTAATGTACAGGGTTAAGGAAGTGGTCCCAGAGAATACAGAATATAGTCAGCCTTTGGGAAATTTGGCTTGAAGGGGGAATATGGCTATATATCAGTAGCTAGACGAGAATGTATGATAGAGAGGTTTTTAAAAAATGTTGGAGACATTAGTCTATTATTAAATGTCGATTTAAATTATTCCATAGGGAAGGAGAGAAAGGAGATGCTGGAGAGAGAGGAGATATGTTGTGGATTGTGTACCCTGAGAAAGCAAGAAGTAATGGGGCTAGAACTCATGAGAATGGACTGATCTTTGCCAAAAGCTGGGAGGGAGATTGGCAGAGATGCAAACAGGTTTGCAGTATTTCTGGGAATGTTAAATGTCTATTTGAGATTAGTAATCAAGAGTAAACACTGATACTAATCTGTCAGTTTGCATATTGCTATTTGTTTATTCTATATACATTAATGAATGCCTACTACGTGACTCATTCGAATCACTTTTGACCAAAGGGGATGGACAGGTCGGCCTCTCAAGGCCTTCAGGAACATTTCTTCGATGCTGCTCCATAAGCTTCCGAATGAGCTTGGGAGAAATATTATTTCTGAGACATTTAATTCAAGGCCACAGTATACAGTGCATTGAGAAACCACCCTTATTCTACTTTCCATTATGCTTCCAGAGCTGATTCCTGAGCGCTTACACAATGTGCACTCGTTACAGAATAGCTCAGATGATAGAATACCAGCTGTATAGAGACCCCAAAGCCTTGTCACCAACTTGAACAACTGGTGCCCGGTCCATTAACCAGTGAATTCCTTGATCCCCAAAAAACAATAAACAATAAGAAAACTCCCCTTCCTTTCCAGAGAAACTACCGATGTCTGAGCTGTCTCCTCTGCAATGTCCTGCAATTCTGCTTCTCAGCCAGGGAACCTCAACCTCCCAGGAGGTCCTCTCAGCAGTGAGATGGGGTGTCTTCCACTGGAACAGGAACAGCTCCTTCAACAACCTCCAAACCAGTATTTGTGCTCCAACCTCAAGCCCCTCCTTTGCATTGCTTTTCCAAAATTCAAGAGAACCATCTAGATAATTTGCAATATCAGCACCACATCCACAAATTCAGAGAAAGGTAAGGAAATTCCTACACTCTAATATAAACTCCACGAGAGCAGAAAGTTGTTTTTTTGTTCACTAATGTCATTCCTGCTGCCTGGAAGAATGCTTGGTATACTGAAGGCTATCGGTGTGAATTGGTTGAATGAATGAAATATTTAGAACCATAGGCCAATCCTATGGCAGAACATTAGCAAAATAAAGTTTCCAGATCCTAATAACATTGCTTGAAAATTGCTTGTGTTTCTTGGTACCATGCACCTTAAACCTCCTTTACTTCAGAAAGAGCTTCCCTTAGGTAATTATCTACACAAGGGTAAATATTATCTTTTCTGCACTATTGATAGGAAGGATCCCGTCATCCAGAGAAAACACCCTTCTGAAAATTTAGTGTTTAAGAAATCATGGTGGAATTATGAAGTCTTTAGAACTGAATGACAACAAAAGCACTATTCTGAAAACTTGTGTGATACAGACAAAGAAGGGAAATTTCTCTTCAAAATAAATGTATAGCCCTATATTATATTTTAGAAAATAAGAAAGATTGGAAAGTACTTAACTTGAAAAGCTTTTTTTTAAAAAAAAAATGAATAAATGCTCAACTCAACATAAATGTAAGAGATTAATAAAAATAAATACAGAAATTAAACATATATATTTAAAAGAAACAGATGCTCTACAAAAGATGGCTATTTGAAAAGACTATAGACAAACCTCTGTGAAAACAAAAACGAGGAAATAGAGAATTTACACATAAAATATAAAGAATGAGAAGTAGGATATAATTACAGATGCTGCAGAAAATTTCTAAATAGTAAGAGAATGCTATGAACCATATACCAAAATTTTAAAGGCTTAAATATAATATTTAATTTGTAAAGAAAAACGTAAATTATCAAAATTTACCCCAAAAGAAATACAAAATCCAAATAAATGAATAACCATAAGAGAAACTGAATTGAATTTTCAAAATATGATCATTTCACAGATAAGATTTACCAACATCAAGAAACAAATCATACAAACTTTTATAGAATATAGAAAAAGGGAACTTTCCACATGTATTTTATGAGGGTAACATATACAAAAAGCTGGGCAAGTCTCAGAGAAAAAAGGAGTAAAAATTGGTGGAAGAAATATCAATAACTTAATATATACAGATGACACTATCTTACTGGCAGAAAATAGCAATGATTTGGAAACAATTTTTGATGAAAGTAAAAGAAGAAAGTGCCAAAGCAGAACTGCATTTGAATATCAAGAAGACAAGAATCGTGAAACAAAGGCGTTGAAATTGTTAAAGATTTTGCTTACCCTGGTTCAGTCATCAATGCAAATGGTGACTGCAACCAAGAAATCAAAAGAAGGCTGAGGCCCAGAAGGGCAGCCATGCAACAATTAGGAAAGATCAAAGATGTGTCATTCCAGACCAAGGGCTAAGATCTTCCACACCCTCAGATTTCCTATTACTATGCAAGGATGAGAAAGTTAGACAGTGAAGAAGGCTGGGAAGAAGAAAAAAATGGATTCAGTTCAAATGTGGTCTTGGAGGAGAGCTCTACAGATACTCTGGAGTGCTAGAAAGAGGAACAAGTGGGTCCTAAACCTGGAACATCACTGGAAGCAAAATGACAAAACCGAAGCTGTCCTACTTCGGGCACATCACGAGAAGGCAGGGTTCTTTGGAAACGACACCAATGCTGGCGAAAATAAAAGGCAGCAGGAAGAGAGGAGGACCCACTATGAAATGGAACGACTCCCTAAAAGAAGCCACAGGCATGAGTGTGCAGGAGCTGAGCAGGGCTGTTGAGGACAGGGCATTGTGGACACCACTTATTCATAGTGTCTAAGTCGACTCAATGGCACTTAACAACAACAATAACCTTGATACTAAACATGCACAAAAGTAGTGCAAGAAAAGAAAGTTATAAGCCAATATCATTTATGAACATAGACACTAAAAATAGGAAGCATTCACAAACCGCATGAAGCCTTGTATTAAAAATAAACATATATACAGCAAACAAGGTTGATCTCAGAATCCGAGGATATAGCCACATTAGAAAAAAATCTATCCAAGTGACCCATTACATTAACATATCAAAGACAAAACCTATAATCATCTCAATAGTTTTAGAAAAAGCTCTTAATTAAATTCAATATTAATTTCATGATTTTAAAATATTCCTACTTTAAACTCAACTGGGATAGAAGGGAATTTCTTAACCTGATAAAGGGTTTCTATCAAAAACTTTCAACAATATCATAAATAATAATACCACATTAGAAGCGTTCTCAATGAGCTAGAAATAGGAAAACAATGCTTTGGTCTTCACCCTTAATATTTGATGTTATATTGGAGGTCCCAGCCAATCCATTGAGATAAAAAAGGGGAAAAGTATCAAGAGTGTTATTTATAGATAGTATGATTATCTACATGAAAATACAAACGAATCTGCAAATAAATTATTCAGCATGTTTGCTAAAGCAAGATTATTCCAAAATCAATTTCCAAATAGCAAAAATAACCATTTAAAAACTTTAAAAAGAATCCAACTTATAATAGCAACTTATAAAAGTTGTAAGGTACCTAGGAATAAACCTAACAAAGAAACATAGGAGTTTCATTAACAAATCATAAAATGTTACTGAAGGACATGAAGAAATCAGAATAATATTAATGTATTGGATGACTCAATTTTATAAAGATGTCACATCTCCCAAATTTTAATCTATAAGTTTAACTTAATAAAATACCAAAAAAGCTTTTCAATGGAAGTTGAAAAACTGATGCTAAAGTTAGTATGGAAGAGTAGAAGTCCAAATATAGCCAATATAATTTTTTAAATGAACAAAAGAGGAAAACGACCTTCCAGACATGAAGACTTGTTATAAAGCCATAATAATTAAAACAGTGTGGTATTGGCTCAGAATTGATTTGATTGGTGGAGAAGGATAAAGTAGTAACATATCCACAAATATGTAGAAATTTAATTTTCAGTCATGGTGGCATTACACATTAATGTGGGATTGAAAGGCTGTTTAGTAAATTGATGCAGAACAATAGGTTTTCCATGTGGGGGAGAGAAGGAGTAAAAGTAATTCCTATTTTACACCACTGAAAAAAAATAAGTCCCAGGTGGATCAACTTTACAAGTATAGAAAGCAAAACTTTACAACATTAAGGAAAAAAAAAATAGGAGCCTCTCTTCATGGCATCAGGTATGGAAGAGAGTTCTTTAATGAGACACAGAAGTGACACTAACTATAAAGAAAGAGATCAGTGAATATGACTACATTTTAAATTTTCTGTAGTACAAAACACATCAAAAGCAGTTAAAAGAGGTGTCACAGACTGAGACAATGTAATGTTTATATGGATGAACCCCTACACATCAGGAGAAAAAAAGATGAAAATATTTACAGCCCATTGGAAAAATGGGTGGCTGTGAGAAAGCAAATCACAGACTCAGAAACCTTAATAGCCAATAAAATGCCCAACTCACTAGCAGTGAGGGAAATTCAAATAAAACAATGAAATACTGAGTCTTTAAAAAATCAAATTGTCAGAAATAAGAAAACTTTGAATCTAGAAAGTATTGAAGGTCATGTGAGAGAAACAACGGACATACACTGCTGATGGGTGTGTAAATTTAAAAAACATTTGGCAGTCTCTAATAAAACTGAAAATCTGTGAGCAGGCTAGCAATTCCCCATCTAGATTCCCCACAGAGAAATCCTCACATATGTGTATGGGACACATGTACACATATGTTCATACTAGCATTGTCCATGATACCAAAACATTGACAGTAGCTTAAATATTCATCAATAGGGGAATGAATGAACAGGACACATTCACGTGCATGGACTTATAAATACAGTATAGCAATTAAAATGAATGAATTGGATGTGTATTTATCACCATGGAGAGAAAGAACAGAAACATACCATGAAGGGAAAAAAAAGTCAGAGAATAGGTACAGTCTAACACCACACATGTACATTTAAAAAAATCAAACAAAGCAATGTTTTGTGTTTTTATGGGTTAATTTGTTGTAAAAGTGTAAAACCTAGATTGTAAAGTTATTTACCAAATTCATGATAGTGTTTACCTTTATAGTAAAGGGTGGAGAATGATTTTGGAGAGGAGTACTGAGAGATTTCAATTTTATCAGAAATGTTAAATAGTTCAATTTAAAAAATAGACCTGACACAGAGATGGCAAAATATGAACATTTACCAATTTTATGATAGGTAAATGGGTGCTTGTGATAGTCTCTCTGCATTTTAAAATATCTTTACATTTTTCTAAATAATAAAATTAAAAGAAAAGCAGCTAGTAAAGAATTCTATCTCTGATAGAATTTTTATATGTGTAGATTAAGAGTTAACTGTCTAAAATTTTAAGGCAAGCAACTTTACAATAATTATCTGTTTTAGAAGGGAATATCCACAAAAATAATAAAGCTGACAATAATATAAAACTACTAAAATGAATAGATCCTATAAGTATCAATATGGATAATTCTCAAAATCATATTGAGGGGAAAAAGTAAGTTGCAAAATAATATGTACACTACAGTAACATTTAAAATGCATAAGCATAGATATAGATTTATAGATAAATATATATAGGTAATTAGGTAATAAAGTATAATAACAAATGCTGGAAGAATACACACATTATAATACTGATTACCTAGGGAAGGAGGGAGAATGGTGAATGGGACTAAGGAGAGAAATAAAGTGACATTTAACTCTGTCTTCTTTATATAAATAAAAAACCTGAAGCAAATATGACAAATATTTCACATTTGATTATTCTAGGAAGTAAATACATAAAGTTATGTTATTCTTGATGTATATGTATTTTAATTGTCAAAAGAAAAAGCACGGAAGAATTGCAAACAAAATGCACATAATTCAATGTATCAGTAAAGCTTGTGTACATCAAAATCCCTGCTATGCCCATTTTTAGAAATCATCCTGTTTGCTTTTCTATGTTTTTTCAATTTTTAAATATCAGAGAAGGAAAATAAATGAAAGCAGTGAATAAATATAAGACTATATATAACCTGTGTCTGATTATATTAAAAAGAAAAACCTCCACAATCACAAAACACCATATGAGCAATTCTATATCATTTGCTGCATTTTCTTATTTTTAATTTTTGTCAAAAGAAAAATAAAAGATGTAGTCTAATTAGAAACGTGACTTTCTATTACTAAAATTGTGGGAGTCCATTTTAATGTGTTTATTCGCTACTAGTCTATAATTTATATTTCAGCGTGGAAATCTGTTCCTATGCCTGACAGGTTAATGCAGTTTAAACATGCATTTTTCTTTCGTTGGCTGAATAGTTAAATCGTTACTCAAAGGATTTTAAGTTTCAATTTCAACCATGAGAGGATTCTTTGCTTTTTCAAGGTTAAAAATGTGTCTGATTCAAAACGCTATTAATTAATGGCTACGTAGTGGATCTATTTAGGGAATTGGTACCGACCCGAGATTAACAGCGGGACTGTTAAATGAGAAAACTTTTTTGATGCAGACTTCGGGAGATTTTAAATTTGGTCTGACAGCGGTGGACGGAACTGAAATGTAATTCCAGCCCGCTTAACTAACGATCGTCATTATGAATCGAAAGACAGGTCAGGTATTAGCATTTTTTTCCTTAAAAAAATAAAAAAAAAACTTTCTCGGACTCCGCCGGACACCCAGCTGGCGGAGGACCAGCGGGCGAGGGGGGCGAAGCCGGCAGGCTGCCCAGAAGTTACGATCGGAGAGTTTTCTCTTTATTAAAATTACCTGGCTCGCCAGCAGAGGCAAGAACGCGAAGACAAGATAATTTCCTAGGCTGTTAAAAAGGACTTAGGCCGGTGGGCCGCGCGTTCCGAGGGGGTGTCCTGCGGACCAGGGCGGGTCCCGCCGCCCCCGCGGGCTCCGGTGCGTCAGGGGCGCGTCAAGCGGGGCGGGCTCCGCGCGGGCGGCAGCAGCAGCGGCGGGCGGCGGGCGGCGGGCGGCGCGCACCGGGCCTCCTGCTTCTTGCTCCGAGGCTGCGGGACGGACGCTCCGGAGAACTCGCTCGCTCGCAGCCGGCTGCGCTCAGACCGCGCTCGCCGGCGGCCCGGCGGTGCCAGCATGTCAGCAGCCGTGGCGTGTCTGGACTACTTCGCTGCCGAATGCTTGGTGTCCATGTCCGCGGGCGCCGTGGTTCACCGCCGCCCGCAGGACCCCGAGGGCGCGGGAGAAGCCGCAGGCTCGGAGGTGGGTGCGGCGGCGCCGCCGGAGTCCTCTCTGCCGGGTGCGGGACCACCGGGACCCGCGTCGGTCCCCCTGCTTCCCCAGGTCCCCGCCCCCAGCCCCAGCGCGTGCGGCGCCGCGCCCCACCTGCTGGCTGCAAGCGTCTTGGCTGACTTGAGCGGCAGCGCTGGGGAGGGCTTCGGGGAGAACTCGGGGGAAGCTCTGCGCGCCTCGTCTGGCTCCTCCGGCCCCACCCCGTGCTCCGGGCCGACCCCGTGCCTAGAGCCGACCCTGGCCTCCAACCCAGCCGAAGTTTCCTGGCCCGAGCACTTCTCCGGCGCGCTCGAGGTCCCAGAAGCACCTGACGTCTCCGGAGCGCCTGCCACCCTGGATGCGGTCTCTGGTGCGACCCCTGGCGTGGGTCCGGCCCCTGCCACGGGTCCAGGTCCCCGTCGGAGGCCAGTCACACCTGCTGCCAAGCGCCACCGCTGCCCCTTCCCGGGCTGCAACAAAGCCTATTACAAGTCGTCACATCTGAAGTCCCACCAGCGCACCCACACGGGGGAGCGCCCCTTCTCCTGCGACTGGCTCGACTGCGACAAGAAGTTCACGCGCTCCGATGAGCTTGCCCGCCACTACAGGACACACACTGGCGAGAAGCGCTTCTCCTGCCCCCTCTGCCCCAAGCAGTTCTCCCGGAGCGACCATTTGACCAAGCATGCCCGCCGCCACCCAGCCTATCATCCCGACATGATCGAGTACCGGGGGCGCCGTCGCACACCCCGCGTCCACGCGCAACCTGCCAGCCTGGTGGACAGCTCCGGCTCCGTCCCCGACCAGGCATCCAGCCTTACTGCAAGCCTGTCTGACAGTCATTGCTGCTAGTCGCCCCCCGCAAGGACGATCCCCCAGCCATACTATCCCTGCTTTCTTTCTGCCCAACCTTCTTTCCCAGTGTCATTCTACCAAGGCACAGACTGGTTCCTCTGCTCTGAGGGTGGGTCCAGACTGGCATGTTGGACCCTGGGGAGGGACTGGGGGCCTGAAAATAGCAGGAATTCTTACGACATGTAGATCATCTTGAAAGGGGGAGGGTTGCCTCAAGACAACCCCTAGGAACTGATGAGAAGGGATGAACCCCCATTACTCTCCAGAGTCCTGAAGATTCTCCCTTCCCTGGAAGCAGAGATGTGAAACTGGAATTCTCAGGTGCCTGAGGAGCTCCCAGTCTCAAAGGACTCTGGTATCTTATCCACCCACCAGGGCGGACCTTGAAGAGTGTATTAGGGGTGGCAGTCTTGGAAATGTCCAGGACTGGGATGGTGAGAGGCCTTTGGAAACAGAAATGATTTCTATTTCTGTAAACAGCGATGTTTACTAATTTATTTTTAGTATCTTTTAAACAGGGATCCCAGGTTGATGGGAGGTTGAAGTCCTCCACTCCCCAGTTGCCCCAGCTACCTCTGTTAGGAGAGACCATGTTAGAGTCCATGCGGATGTATGGCTGGGAGATGCTTCTTGGTGTCTGGGGAATGGTGCGAGTCTGCTTTGCAGGTCCTGTTGCTTGGTTTAGAACCCTGCACTTTTGTGGTAGCCTTTCTTCCCATTTGGATTCTTAGGTGGGACGGGTAACTTCTTGGCTCACTCTCATGTGAGATTGGTTTAAAATTTTGGAAGCAACCATAAAAGCACTAGAAATAAAGGGGTGGTCCAGGCTAGTTCACCCTTCTCCCAGAGGGTAAACCCAAATGACTTTGGGTGAGATAGATCCAAAACAACATTCAGGGAAATAGGGCATGTGGTTCTGGCTGCCCACTCCAAGTAATCTCAGGTGTGGTAGATTCTGTTCATTTCTTAATGGCTAACTAGAGGGTTCTTTCTTTTGGGATCTGTGCATTTTTGTTTCAGTAACAGGTGAGTTGGTAGTTTGAGGAGGGGAAGGTGAGAGTGGCTTCTTCCAAAGAGCTGGCTGCCCTGGATTTGGGGGAGGAAAAGCCAGGTGAAAGCTATTATCAAATAAAAGGACCCTTTTCCCCGGCCCTTGAAATCCCTCCAAGTTATACCCTCAGGACCCCTCTTTCCTAATGCAGACGTGAGCATCAACAGTATTTATTTTTTCTAAGTGTATATCTGCTGCTATGATGAAAGTGTCTGCCACTTTGCTTATGTATGTGTGAATGTGTATACGTGTGCCCCTTTGGTTAGAGATGGGCCTGGAAGATATTTCCTGCTCTGGTCACGTTCTCCTTGGCCCCCTCCTGGAAGTCTTGTAATAGTCTGTCAGTCACGCTTGTGGAGGATGCCATAATCTCAAAGAACTATAACAGGCATCTAGTTCACAAACTGCTTTCCGCTAATTTGCAGATGAAGACACTGAAACCTAGATAAGCTCAAAGTCACGTGCTAAATTGCTGGCAAAAGCCATGGCTAGAAGTTAGGTACCTGCTTTCTAAGTGATTCCCTCACGCTTGGTTATCCTACCTGATTTCTCTCTGGGCCCTTAGTCAAAGGACCCCTCTCTCCTTTCCTGCCACCAGATCCCCTCCCTCCCTATTCTCTATCACTTCTATGTTCCTTCAAATGTTTGGTCCCTGATGAATTCTTTGCTTATTGTGTTTAACCTGAAAGCCCTTTTCTTAGCAGGTTGAGTTCATTCCTTTCTTCCACATCATGTGGACTTAAAGTGGGAATGACTCTGGCATCTTGGGAGATATTTTATCTGTTGACCTGGCAGGTTAATTTTCAATGCCAATTCTATTCTCTTTCTGGTTCTGGGTGTTCCAGCTTCCTCAAGAGAGTGAGTGATATGAACCTGACATTGGGACTCTACTAAGTGCTCCTGTACTAAGTGAGGGAAAGGTCCTTAAGAAGGACCCAAAGGCTGTGGCCTGTGACTCTGAAGATGTTTATTGTTTCCTGATGTGGACTAAGCAGGGAAGGTGGCTCTCTCCTTGGGTTACATATGGGAAAAGGAGGTTCCCAATTGTGGAGGTGGGTTTGGTGGTGGGAAGAGTCCTCCCTTTGCTCTGTTTGTCTCCTCAGCTGGAACTGGATAGGAAGGGCACTCCAGGCCCCCTTGAGGACTATGGTTTTCCCTTTCAGTAGAAGATCTGCCATTGGGTAGGTGGACCAATGAAGCTAACAGGAGAGACTCCCACTGACTGTTCTGGAATCTGGCTCAAAAAGTTTGACTTTTCCAACTACCCTTTGATAAATAACTTTTCATTCTCAAGCTCCCAAGCAGTGTCCTTTTTTGGGGGTTTCTATCTTGGGGGCTTTTGTCTGGGGATGGCTTCTCACAATCTAAACGCGGCATGTCTGTCTTTGGTCATACCATCCTGAACGCATCCAATCTCATCTAAATGTGGCATGTCTTTCAGAGACTCCTCCTAGGACTTGCAGTGGTGGAGAAGAAAATACCCAGAACACTACAGTAGCCACATAATGGAGGCAAGATTTGTAGGCTGATCTTTCTTAGTTTTCACTCCAGTGCCCAAACAGTTCTTGAGGAGCAGTTATTAGTGAAATGACCTGGAATGGGTTTTAGTGGTGTTGCTATTGCTTCTTTTTGTTAACCAGATGGAGTTTAGCAAGTGAATGTATCTGGGGATTGGTTGGGGTCAGCCGAACCTCTGGGCCCTTATTCTACCCATGCCATCCTGAGTTCTAATGTAGGGATGACTTAGTAGCCGAATGTATTAATAACACTCTTCCTGACATCTGGGTTGGGAACTGGGAATGAATTCCAGGTCATACCTAGGGTGTGAAAGAATTCGATCCCCTACCATTGTTGGGGGGGTGGTGGTGAAAAATACAGGCCTTTTCCCCCACTCATGGAGACAAGAATCTGTCATTTGTCCCTATTTCCCCTTGTTTCTCCAAGTAGGGAACCATATTGCAATATCACTCATGACCACTGTCTCTACCTCTTATTCACTTCTCCCAAAGGAAGATTGTGTTCTCTGGCAGAGACATAGGAAAGAGAGTCATTGTACACACACGCACACACACTCTCTCTCTCTCTCTTTCTCTTTCTCTCTCGGCTCTCTTCTCTCTTTTGTACCCTTTTGCCTGTAATGTGTATGCATTCCACTCAGATCCAGCTTTTATATGAACCTGCTGAGGCCCAGGCCTACCTTCCAGAGGCAGGTGTGAAGAGCACCTCTCTCTGTCTCCACTTTTGGAGCAGCCACACCCCTTTGCAGCTCTCCAGGTAAGTGTTTCCTTTGTTTATTCTCCTTTGGGTGGGTAATCCCAATGACAGGAATTGGGAAGGGTGAGAGAGGCATTGGTGGGATGGTATTAGAAAGCCCAGTTTTGTTTATAGATACAGATACAACCACAAAATACTGATATGTTAATACTTGTTTGTCTGATTCCTCTATTTATTATTCAGTTGGTTGAGAACCTAGAGAGGAGAGGGATATGATTAATTTTCTCTCGTAAGCCCCAACACATGCAAATATACATTGGCTGTTAATTCTTGAGGAAATAGGCACCCTGGCTGGCTGGAATTAGGAGACCAAGATAAGATGTATGAAGACGGGATATACTAGATGTCCCAGCTTTAGTGATCTTGAGCCTTTTAGTTCTTTGGCCTTTCCAAGTTATAGCAGCTTACAGTAGCTAGTGTACACAGACAAATCACTATTTTTTAGAGGTACTGGACATAGGACTTCGCAAAAGTAGGCTGCATAGGCTACTCTGGCTGATCTTGGTTCATGTGATTTAGTTGAGACAGGCTTGTTACAGAAGGGAAAGGTGCTACTGAATGGAAAACTGCCTTTATTCTCAGCCAGAATTGTGGACAAGGACCTTTTAAGGTACAATGGCACAAGTTTCATGTGTATTTTGCAGGTTTGTGAGACTCTAGCCCTTATATTGTGCTGGGGGATGAGCAGGTGGCATTAGATCAGTCATACCCAATTGGTCCCTTTTTGTCTTTATTTGAATTGCATCCTTTTATAAGGCCAATGAGAGACCTATGGGAAGGGCTAAGTTCCTTCATTCACATAGGTTATCAGAGTCACCTTCTATTTATATGCCAAATTGGTGCCAGATGTATTGACTATATAAGACCTCCCAGTGGAATTTCAGGGACTCAGGCTGTGTGTTTAATTACAGAGGAGTGGTGAATTTTAATCCTAACTAGAGAAAGAGGGATGCAAATATTTGTTATATTGGGGTCTGAGGTAGAGAGAAGCAACACTATTAAAATCCCCAAAGCTAAGAAGAGTATTTAAAAGGATTGTGTCTGATTCTTCTTTCCCTACGAATCAGGTCTATTCAGGTAATCAATTAGCAGCCATATTTGTTCCAAATATACATTTAGATTTTGAAGTCAAAATGGAAGCAGTGGGAAGGTGAAAAATGAATAAAGAAAGACAGGTTAATTAAGCTGAAGAAAGAGGATTTCTTTAGAAGGACGATTGTGTTCTTAAATGACAGAAATGACAAATGGAAAAATAAGGAAGACCAGGAGCCAACCAATCTTAAATATAGGATTATAATAGTGGTGGTTTAGTCATTACAAGTTAGAGGAGGTTATTGAAACCCGAAGAGATATAACAGGAGAATGGGAACAAATTCTCATATAGAAAGCAAATGCCCACCTTCACCAGGGACCTCAGGTCCAAGGAAATATAGAGAGGTACCTACCTGAATCTGCATAGAACACAGCGGAAAATCACCCCTTTATCGTTGAGCTAGGTAAACTAGAAGGTTACAGAAAATGTAGATGCACTTCCAACATTTTAGCTTAGTCTCAGTGATATAACCATTGTAAGTGGGAATACCAATATGGCTTGGAGAATGTTCAGAGTTAGGTCTGTAAGGGAAAGCATAGGTAGATGAGACATGTAAAATATATCAGAGTAATTACTCAAATGAATAAAAATTAGGAAGAAAGCATGGTCAACTCAACTGGTTCCAAAATATATACAGATGCTCCTCTACTTACGATGAGGTTACATCCCAATAAACCCATTATAACTTGAAAATATTGTAAGTCGAAATGCATTACTACATCCAAACTACCAAACATCATAGCTTAGCCCAGCCTAACTTAAATTTTCTAGGAACACTTAAATTAGCCTACAGTTGGGCAAAATCATCTAACACAAAGCCTATTATATAATAAAGTGTTGAATATCTGATATTTTATGTAATTGTGGCTTGCCATCTTCATGCTGAGTAATTATGCTGTTTCATTTCAAGAGTAATGGTCTTCCTCTTCTTTTTCTCACCAGAAGCAGGAGACACAGATGGTCATTTTATAGGCATGGATATAAAAACATGAAACAATATCCAAAAAATGCTGGCAACACAGTATATGTAGAGTATTGGTTGTTTACCCTCATGATCAAGTGGCTGACAGGGAGCTGTGGCTTATTGCCACTGCCCAGCATCACGAGAAAGTATTGTACTGCATAACGCTAGCCCTGAAAAAGATCAAAATTCAAAGTACAGTTTCTATTTAATGTATGTCACTTTTATATCAACATAAAGTAAAAAAATCATAAGTAAAACCACTGTAAGTTGGGGACCATCTGTATTTGTTAAAACTCAGCGCCAATTTGTGATTTAATTTAAAAACACTTTAGCAAACTAATAACAGTCTCAACAAACTCCAGGCAGGAAGTTACATAAAAATACAATGAAAACAGAACCCCAAATCCATGCATTGGCTAATGTAAAAGCAAGTCTCTACATAATCCAATTAAAGGGACAATGACAAAAATTTAGAACTGAATGAAAACCAAAAGCACTACATAACAAAACTTTTGTGATGCAAGCAAGTGGCACTGGGTAAGGAAGTGCAGTTTATAGCCTTAAAATTTTTATTTAAAAAAAAAAAAAAAGGAAGTGAATGAATTAAGTTTTCAACTCCAAAAGAAAAGGAAAATGAAAGAAAGCAGGAAGAAGTATTACCACAAACCATGCATTTTCTTAGGGAAGATCTTGCCAAGGGGGTAAAAATTGGTTCTTAATGATTTAAAAAAAAAGTTAGATATCACAATGGCTGTGGCCCTCCAAAAGACCATACTACATAAACAGATAGACACTTATATGTGTGGTTTAAGATTTTAGAGAGGGTGGGGGAGAGAGGGAGGTAGTGATTAGCTGGAAAAAAGTCTAAAAAGGCATCTAAAGGGGAGATAATGAAAAAAAGGTTAAAAAAAACACTGCCATGGATAAAAGAAGAAATTAGTGAAAGAGAAAAAAAAAAGAATAGTTAGTCAAAACTTTAAAAAAGCCTAATAAAAATAGATTGCTTTAGCAAATATGATTAAGAATAACAAGAGAAGGCAACATAAAAAAGTTATCAGAAATAAAAAAGGATATAAACTCTTAACACTTGATCAGTTCTTTACATTATAAAAGAATAATACAAACCAATTTATATCCATAGAGTTGAAAAAGATACGAATAATTTTATAGGAAAATATAAAATTTCAAAATGCTCTATGAAGATGTAGAAAATCTGAATGGACATTGTAGTCAAAGACCTATCCCCAAAAATGGCACTGGGTCTAGGCGGTTGTATAGGCAAGTTCTCTAAACCTTTAAGAAAGGGGTAACATTCATCTTTTATAAGCTGTATCAAATCATATAAAAGATAGAAAATTAACCAATTTATATTACATGGTTAAGTTAACTTAATACCAAAACAAAAGGAAAAAATATATAGCACTTTTATCTATAAAGATGGGTGTAAAAAATCCCAAGTAAAATACTAGAAATTTTAATTCAGCAGTGAATAAGAAGAAGAATTAATCATGATCATGTGAAGTTTATCTCAGGAATGCAAGATTAATTCAATAATAGACATCTGTCTATATAACTTATTGTATTAACCAAAGAAAGAAGAAAATCAATTACTTTCTTATATACCACCAATCAGAAGTTGTAATAGACTGATTCCATTTAGAGTAGCAATAAAAAGTAAAGAAGCATTATAGATGAAACTATAAAACTTTTACTGAATGACATAAAAGAAAATATGACTAAGTGGAGATAAATAATATGTCTGTGGATGATAAAGCTCAGTACTATAAAGATGTCCATCCTTTTTCAAATTTATATATTTAATGAAATGAAAACTGAAAACTTCCACAATTTTCCAATGCAAACCCCCCAAATATTTTTCATGAAACTTTAAGAATTATTACAGAAGGTCAAGGGCGGGGGCGGGGTGAGCAGGAGGAGAGGGAAGAAGGGAGGATGACTTTACCAGAGAGCAAATATTACAAAGCTATTGTCATTAAAACTGTGTGGCATAGTGCAGAGATAAACAAATAGGTAAATGGAGTTGAATAAAGACCTGAGAAATAGGCCTGTGAATACAGAAGAATTTGGCATATAAGAGAGATGGCACTTTACATCAGTGGGGGAAAAGACAAACTAGAAAAGAAATACTATTGAGACAATTGGCTTTCATGAGATAACAAAGCCACAAAATAAAACAGCATTTCTATGTCAATTCTTTCAGAAAAAAAAATAAGTTCCGTATAGTAAAGACTAAAACATGTTTAAGCTATAAAAAGTATTAGTCAAAAATAAATCTGGAAAATATATCATCATTGGATAAGGAAGACATTCTTGTTTAGGATACAAACATTTTTAAAATAAAACTTTAAAGTTGGAAAAGATAGATTTGACTGCACCAAAATTATAAAATGTTTACATCTGAAAACATAAAATTAAATATCAAGCTAAACTCTGAAAAAAATATTTAACAGGCATAAAGTTAATATCCAGAATATATAGAGAATCAAAAATTTAAGAGGTAAGGATCAATAAAAGTGGTCAAATGATAGTAACAGGCAATTTAAAGTAAGGATTGAGAGATAGTGGATCTTTATACACATATAATGCCTTCATGTATATCTTCATACATTGCTGGCATAAGTTTAAAAATATTTTAAAAGATTTTAAAGGATGGGTAAATACTATTGGTTAAAAAACAAAAGCAGGTGGTAGGGTAGGACATGATATACCAGGCAAAAGTTAATGAAAGCAAGCAGGTGTGACAAGGTTAATATTAGAGTCAAAATAAAATTCAAAGCGAAGCACATTAGTGGGACAAACATAGATTATTTTATATGGAGAAAATGTATAGTACACAAAGAATCTAAAATTATCAAGAACCCAATGTTTGCCCATATATAGGGTGGGCAAAAGTAGATTTACAGTTGTGAGTACAAGAAACAGTTTATTTTTGCATTATTATTTATTAATTATCATATTATTTTCCATATGAACAACTGTAAACCCACTTTTGCCCCATCCTGTATTTGGGATGTGAGCTCAGGAGCTCTAGTGCCTATTTCTGGACTTGGGCTGGGGTTACTTCCCCTATCCCTTACTAGGAACTCAGAAACTGATTCCCATTTTCTAAGCTCATTGTAGGAGGTAGGGGTGGGTGTGCAAGCAAACGTTAAACTGAGAAGGCTAAAAAGGGCTAATTCCAATGTGACCCTGATATTTGGGGGCTAGTGATCTGAATCCATGCCAGCAAGCTCAGTTTACATGCTTGATAACCTATAATTAAGTCAATACCTCCTTCCCAGATACTGGTCTTGCAGAACCTGTTACTGTGAACAGTGCCCTGCCCTGGAGGGAAGGTTATTAACACTGGCACCAGACCAGACCATCAGATATGGCCTGGAGACCCCCAACACCTGGGGGCCTTCTTGCAAGGCCTGCAAAAAGGACCGGAAGCATAATTCATATTTGCGGGACAAAGACCACAGGGAGATATAAAGGAAGGCCCCATGCAGGTTTCTTCACTCAGATTTGGAAAGCTATTCCCTGAGTCTGCTGGTGTATTAAACAGTGTCCCTCCTCTTCTTTAAAAGCGTTGCTTGGTTTTTCTTTGGTCTTCTGCAACAACTGGTTCCCTAGACCGGCAACCCAACCGCGCTTGGCTTTTTTGGCCTTTGGTGAGGGGACAGGGCTTGGGGCTCGGGGCATGAGATAGGCCTCCAGAAGGTGCGCCCTGCTGATTTTAGCAGAATTGAACCAGGGGACTCTGGGGAACTCCTGGCACTCCCGGACCTCAGCATAGGACCCAGCCAGCATCTGGAGAAAGTGGACAGACACTTCTGGACCTGTTGACAGAATCGGTAACGTAGGGGCCCAGTCAGTCAGGCCCACTCCAAGTGAGTGGAAGGGGGAGCTTGATCACCACACAGGAACCTAGCTCATCAAAATTCCCTCAGGATAATCTCCCCACCACCACCACCTCCACAAGCCCTTCCTTTCTTTCTCCTCCTTCAACATACTTTTTTTTTTCACAGTAGCTCTTGATGATCAAGAGCTTGACCCAGAATGCTAGTTCCCTTTCAAAATAGTTTACTGAAGGAGAAGAAAAGAAAAACAGTAAAAAATGTATGAACACTTACAGGATGGTAGCATCCTGTATCACCTGTTGCTAATTGCATCTTATTAACAAGCTCCCACTCCTATTAATGACAGAGGAAAAAATTAAATTTGTCAACTCTCTCCCAGGGCTTCCTTCTTTCAGGGGTCTCCCACTCCTTCCTACCTGGCTTCTGAATGCCAAGAGCTTACATACCCTCATGATGGCAGACAGGGAAGCCATCTCAGGGCTGTGTGCTGTGCTGTTCTCTGGGTCTTCACTCATTTTCCACACCGTGCCGCTGTTTTGGGGATCTCTGGGCACATAGTGTTCGCACCCAATGAGATGCAACAGGTCCTATCTGGTTCTTTTGCCTGCCTTTCTCATGCTCAACCTGTAGCCTCTCGTTATGAGTTCTCTGCTGAATGTGACTCTCACCCCAAATGCAGACCTATTCTGGACCTTGGGTTCCCTCAGCACATCTATACCCTCTTACCAAGGTATGAAAAATATTCTGTTTCCCTCCATACCACACCAAGGCCACAGGGAGCTGGGTGCAGACACAGGTCCATCTACCTAGGCACCTCAACCATTTCAGAATTACTTTTTGAATGGCACCATGCTGAACATGGAGTGGAAGTGAAGGAACAGCCCAGAAGTTCGAGATTCTACCTCAACTTATCTGGGGTTCCTGATGCCCTGTCCATCTTACCCTTCTGAGTCAGGCCCAACTAATGAGGGTCTTGACGTCTTCTTTCTCAGGGATCTAAGCACCAGGTAGGCCTAATGTCTACCCCTCTGACCATACCCCTATCCTTGGCTTTTCCAACCGGAAGAACACTTCACTTCCTCCCTTAGTAGGTGGCAACTTCCACCATTGTTTCCAAGTTTGTTCTGCCTATGAATTATAGTAAATCTTTTTGTCCAGGCTACATGCCTTGCTCTTAATATTTTAGAGGGGTTGGAAATGAGAGCTTCCTTTACTTTCCCAATGAAGCTTTCAAGACTGTTATTTAGTTCAAGGTTTCAAAGCTGCACTAGAGTCATTATTTACTTGTGCACACCTGGTACAACAACCATGGTGTTCTCTGAGGCAAATGGGTGCCTCTGGTCAAAAAGAAAATAGTCACATGGAGGAAATTAGGGGAAAAAAATCATACTAATGTTTTTCAAAATATATCTCTCACACCATTTATTAGTCTGGTTAAAAATTAAAGTGTTAGTTTGAAGGTAGAACTAAGAGCAGGTTCTCTACCCCCCCCCTCCCCCCCATTAATTGGGTCCTTAGAAGAGAACACACTTATCAGATGAAACTAAAACAAAAGGGAACTTTTGCAGATCCCTAGAAACAGGAAAAGCCCAAGGAAAAGGAAAGATTACTGCTCCAAGATATGTAATGATGTTGGCTTTTTATCTGAGTAAAATGGCAGAGAGGGTATCAGCAGCACTGTCACCCTGCTAAGTCCCCAAGGAGTTCTGGGTCCGCTAATTCAGTCAAGGGAGGGACAACAACGTGGTCAATGGGTTCCAGCAGGGGTCAGCAATAGATTGACTGAAGTGCATCTAGCAGCCCAGAGGCGGTGCTAGAGGCTTTCCTTCCAGGGCCATGTGTCCTCATGGCTTTTACCTGTAAGAACTAGGTTTCATGGGCCAGGACATAGATTTCAACAAATATTTATTGAGCACTTACAGTGTGTCAGGCACTGTTATTGGCACTTGGGATGCATAAATGAATACAACAAAAATCCCTGCTCTTATGATTTTATATACCAGCAGAAGGGACATAGAAAATAATAAGTAAATTATATAGTATGTTAGGTAATAAAAGATGGAATTAATTGAAAGTAGACCAGGTTACGTGGGATGAGGAGTGCTAGGTGGAAGTACAGGTTAGATTGAGGTAACAAATAGGGTGATCTGGATAGGCTTCATTGTGCAAATAAGGTATGAAGAAAGACTGGAAGGAAGTAAAGAAATTAGCCAGGAGATATCTGGGTGGAAAGTGTTTAGGCAGAGGGAACAGCCAAAGAAACACCCTAGCAGATGAGATCAAGATACAAAAAGGAGACCACCATGGCTGAAGCAAAATTATGAAGGAAGTGGGGATGCCAGATCAGATAGACCTTATATGCCATGGTAATGATGTTGGCTTTTTATCTGAGTAAAATGGAGAGTGACTTAGGATTTTGGTCAGAAGTATGATATGATCTACCTATATTTAAAAGTTCTGACTGCTATGTTTGAGGGGTTTAAACGAGGAGCTATGTTAGGAGGTAATTTTATTAATCTAAGTAAGAGATGATGGTGGCTTATACCAGATTGATGGTGATGGGGTTGGCTATGATGAGTGAGAGAATGATAAGAATCAGAGTGACTTAGAATTCTTTGACCTGAGCAGCTGGGAGGAAGGAGTTGCCATTGACTGGGATAAGGAAGGCTATAACTGGGGGGCAGGTTTGTAGGGGAAGATCAAGTGTTCAATTTTGGACATGTTGAGTTTTAGGTATACGTTAGACATCCTGATGAAAAATTTGAATAGACAACGAGATAGTTCTGGAGTTTGGGAGAGAAGTCTGGGATAGAGATAAAAATGTGGGAGTATATTTAAAGCTCTAAGTCTGATTCAGATCAACAAGAAAGTGAATGAAGAAGAAGAAAAGAAAAGCTAGTGATACTGGGGCACTCCTACATGAAGAACAAGGAATCTGAGGAGGAACCAGGAAAAGAGACTGAGAAGGTGTGACTAAGGAAGGAAGAAAGTGAAGAATGATGTCTTAGCCCTAGCTGGTTTGGTTCAGTGGATAGAGAATCAGCCTGCGGTCCAAAGAGTCCCAAATTCTATTCCGGTCAAGGGCATGTACCTTGATTGCAGGCTCCTCCCCAGCCCGGGCCCTGGTTGGAGCTCATGCAGGAGGCAACCAATCAATGTGTTTCTCTCACATCGATGTTTCTCTCTGTCTTTCCCTCTCTCTTCCACTCTCTAAATATCAATGGAAAAATATCCTCAGGTGAGGATTAACAACAACAAAAGAGCATGAGATCTTAGCAGCCCAGTAAGGAAAGAATTAAAAAAGGGAATGGTCTACTTTGTCAGATGCTCATGTTGAGCTAAATAAGGATGAAGGCTGGGGAGCTGGCATTGACTCTAGCCACTCAGCAATCATTGGTGACTTTGATAAGAGCAATCATAGTGGAGTGATAGGAGTAAATTGCAATGGATTTAGTAAAGAACAGTTAGAAAGAACCCAGAGACTGAGTATAGGGCACCTTTTGATTTATTTATTTATTATTTATTTATTTATTTATTTATTTATTTATTTATAGAAAGAGAGTGAGAGTGAGAGAGAAACATCAATTTGTAGTTCCACTTATTTTTGCATTTATTGGTTGATCTTGTATGTGTCCTGACTGGGGATTGAATAGGGTACATTTTAAGACATTCTTCTGCAAATGGGAGCCAAAAAAAAAAAAAAAGGACTGGAAATGGATAGGAAAAAATGGGATCCAGAAAAGTGATTTCTTTTTATTTTAAGATAGGAAAAACCAGGCTGTTTGTATGCTAGTGAAAATTATCCGAGAGAGAGAGTAAAAAGTTGCTAATGCAAGACAGAGATGGGGGAGAATTACAGGTGTGAGACCCTTGAGGGGGGCAAGGGCAGTAGGATCTGGTGCATAAGTAGAGGGGTTGGTTTTTAGCTAGGAGCATGGCTATTTCATCTGTGAAGCAGTTGGAGACTCAGATCTCTTCCTCTGTAAGGTCTACTCCACATTATAATGACCCCTTAGTTACTAAATTACTAGTATAAAAATCTATGATGGGGCATTTGCTTCCCTGATGAATTCCTAGGTTGGAAAGTCAAAGAGAAACATTTACCAAGAGATTTGAGGTATTAAATTCTGAGTTTCAAATCATATCTATTTACCTTTTTCCTTGGATTGCTAATATCTCAGAATTTCCCAGCACCATTTTTCAGGCTCAATGGGGCATTTTTATCTCTTTTATAACTGGAATGACTGAGACAAACAGGGTCTTCTGGTCTATTTGAGCAACATGTTGACCATTAGCTACATACTAATGTCCTTTCAACAGGCAACCTTGCCTTATTGTCCAAAAGGCCCTGCCTATGAATTCAGTCCTAGTCAGAGTCTGTGATCAGTCTGGCCCATCCTGATGTAGTTCCTACGTTAGACAGGTAGTTTTGTCCTGGAGTCCTAGAAAATGGACCTCCTTCCCATCTCCCCAAGTGTTACACAGCTAACACAGGATACTTTTCTCAGACAGCCATCAGCTTAATGGGTTTTGGGTCATAGACAGTGTCACAGTGATATTCCCTGGAATATTTATGTGATTCCTTCTTCTTCACTGTAGCTGTTTTAGGGATAGCATTAAAGGGTCTCAGCATCTACTCTTTGTATTTTGATGAAGACATAAAGCACCTCATTGACTAAAGAATAGTAGGTCAGCCTTCCTGATATTGCCCAGAATACCAAATTTAGTTAAAGTTGCTTTTGGCCAGGGCTGTAATTCGGCTGATGGTGGCAATATGCACAACCAGAGGTTCTGAGACCAATTAACACACACACACCCCTCCACATTCTGCGAGAGCTCTGGGAGGCACGTCACCTAACCAGGAAGCCTTCAGGGACAGAGACCAGTCAGGGTAATGGAGACCTCAAGCCCAGAATGACAGTACCTTTCCTGTGTACTGACGTTAGTGCTTCTGCTTCTCAGATTTCCCACTTGAGAATGCCCCAAGGTAGAAGTCTGATGGGTGACTAAGTCGATAAACTGAAATGAGATGCTGGTAACTAGATAAAGCACTGATTCTGCTTCTTGGAAAAAAGGCACCTTCAGGGGAAAATCCATCTGACAAAAGACATTTAATGCTCAGAAGTCAGAAAGGGCACTGAGACCCTGGAGCTGGATATGCGCAAATACCTCTAAATGGGCTCCTGATAGAAACGTCATTGATACAATTCTGCAAAAAATTCTGAGGGCAAAGGAAACACCAAGAAAAAGGTCTTGCCACACCACAAAGTGTTACAAGTCAGGAGAATTCAAGCAACGGCAGTTAAGTATGCTGAGAGTGTGCTGCTTAGCGTCAGGAGGGAAGAGGATGCTGCTGGTTGGTGGACAGAGATATAAAGGAAAGCACTGGCCCTGGCAGTGGCAGTCAATAACGGTGGTGGATGATATCTGGGCCAAGTTAAAGACCCACACACTATCTCTGTGAGTCATCTGTGGCCAATCATTTTTTGAGAGAACATACGGGAGAATTAAAGTGATACGTGGTAAGAAAATGACCTCTACTGAAGGCTATGAGGCATAGTTGATGAATTTCCCTTTAGAGCCACACAGCAGCAGACATTGCCATGTCATTTAGGGTCCCAGCAAGAAACAGATGGCATTCAAATTGGGTAAATAGAGAAGAGCTTAATAAAGGCACTATCTTCCACGGTGTGAGTAGAGATTAAGCAAGGGATAGTTCACTATCCTGCAGCTAGTAACTCGGGGTGCTATTACCATTCCTAGACTTGAAGGGCAAGGAGAGGGGCTTAGTGACAGGTTACCAGAGCCTGAAGAGAGAGCCACGTGCAGAGGATGGCAGGTGCAATGTTCTAGTTAAGGGATAAAGCCAGCTTGTAGAACACCTTCTTGAGGGAATCAAGAAAAAATTACCCACGTCTCATTCTCTTCCCTCCCACATTTTTTTCTTCTTTGCTCATCATTGGCCAAACCCAACTGGCCAGTGTTCTCAATGGTTAGAGTGTCAGCCCAGGAACCGAAGGGTTGAAGGTTTGATTCCCGGTCCAGGGCATGTACCTGTGTTGTGTTTTGCTCCCCGCCCTGGGTCAGGGTGCATGCAGGAGGCAACCAGTTGATGTGTTTCTCTCACATTGATGTCTCTGTCTCTGTCTCTGTCTCTCTCTCCCCCTACTCCCTTCCACTCTCTCTGAAAAGCAATGGGAAAAATATCCTCATATGAAGATTAACATCACAAAAAAGACTATCTTGACTGAGTCAGACTTCTGATGATGAAAAAGAGCAGAGAAAGGTAGAGAGTGGATATTGAGGGATAGCAGAAGATATCCAGGAAAACATTAATAATTTTGGAGGGCTGGAGGAATGCCAATTGTCCTTTTTCATATAAAAAGATAATTTCAAACTTTGTAAGATTACAGAACAAAATATCTGCTCTTCGCTCAAAACAAGAGACTACATATGATGTCTATATCTAAGTTACATCCTCTAAGAAGAGCAATAAGTGTTGTGGGGTGAGCATGTCCAATAAGATCAATTTAAGATTTTAATGCTCTTTTATCCTTAATATAGAGCAAGAGCAATAAACTTCCACTGTAGAACATTTAGAAACAGATAAACCAAAAGGAGGAATAAAACTGTGTTGTAATCCCACATTCTAGTACTAATCACTGCTAATATTATGGGATGTGTTTTGTTAAATTTCTTAATCATATATTTCATACACATTTGTATATATTTAACTTTTTATCTTGTCATAATTTTAGACTATACACAAAATTGCCACATGCCCTTCACAGTGATCCTCCAAATGTTAACTTTTCACCACATTTTCTTTATTCATATCCCTCTGTATGTATGTGTGCATGTATACACACACATAAATATATACATACACAAATATAATTTATATCTTTTTCCTAAGTCATTTGATATTACTCAACTTTAAAATTTTAGCAGACAAGTTATATAAACCACTAATATTCCCAAGTATAATAGCAAATCCTCAAAAGTTACAAATAAGAACATAATAACTATAACAGAACCTTTATCAAGGAATTTCAATCAGAGCAGAACAGAGTTAGCTAGCAATTGATCATCCGCAGACCTTTGTAAACACCTTGGGGGCTTATTGCAATCTTGAGACCCTCTGTGAAGGGTCCTGGGTGACATATGCCTACCCATGATCCTGAGGCCCTTTAAACTGGGCTAGCCTAGGAGGTCAAGTGGCCATTAAAGAACTCAGAGAGGGATATCAGAAAGTCACCAATAAGGGGATGTGTAGAGACACTGAGCCAGATAATGGGAAGCCAGGCAACTAAGGCTCCATTCCAAAGACGTTGTGGCTTGGCTTCCCATCTCATTTAGAGTGCAGATTATTATTGTGGAGAAGTCAATTCCAAGTGTCCAGTTGTAGATGCTTAGTATACAAGGTAAAGAATTAGTCATCCCAGCCAGAGTATAAACAATCTCTCCCACAGTGGAATCACTAGGGAGTGAAGAGAAATTAAGGCCTTCTGTTACCTGTCAGGTGTTGATTTTAGCAGAATAATGTGTTGGGCTGGATTTAATCATTTTTGCAGCATAACACATCACCTCAAGTCTGGGCATAAAATAGAGCCAGATGCTAAAATGCCTTCCTACATTGTTTTCCAAGTTGAGTTGGTTCCCCTGAGGTGTACAGTTGAAAATATCATGCTTCTAAAAGCTAAACAGCAAGAGGCTTAGCAACAGGGCCAAGCACTACAGAGCGGCATTGAGCTGGATGTCAATAGGCAGGAGCCAAGAAAGTCCAATTCAGGCTTATCAAGGAGCATGGCACACCTCGCCAGACTTGGCCTTGTTTTAAAAGAGAAATGACATTATTTTCCTTAGAAACTGAGACTTATGGGTTTCAATTAATTTAGAGACTGTCTCCTGACCAAAAAGAGAAAGAGCCATTTTAACACAGTACTTTCTCGCAGAGTGATTTTCTTGAGGATTCCTACAATATCCTGTAAAGGAGGTTGGCAGTTGTCATTCCAGGCATATGCCTTTGTAACCAATGCACCACCGAGGGATCTGCCCTGTGCTTTGAGATCAGAAGGAAAAAATAGAGGAGAGATGGAATGGTGAGGGCTTCTAAGGAAGAGAGGAGGCCAGGACTCCTCCCTCACCCAGTTCCCAGTTCCTGAAAGGAACAGCATGCGGGTCCTCAAAAATGCCTTTGGGCCCAAGAATTAGCTGCAGAAGGTGGATGAGACTAGGGACTTCCGTCTTGCCAGGACACCACCTGCTCCACGTGCCATGGACAATGAGCCAAAGAGAGACATAGACAACCTCTTCGTGGGCAACCCAGAAAGTTTCTACCTTTGCTATCCCTCTTCTCTCTCCATCAGCAAGGAGAGAGACTGACTCCCTCCACATTAAGCCACTATAAACTGGGGTGAATAAGGGGTTTAAGGAAGACTTTAAAACCCAATATAACATTTAAAATTTGGAATGCACATTAAGGACTTCGTAAGAACTGAAAATGACTTTTAAGTAGATGAATCACTAGACATCTCTATGAAGGAAATTTGAAAAGTGAACAGATAATAGCAGTCATTAAAGAAAAACTTTCATTTTATACCTAACAGTTAAGGTTCTTCTCTAAGATAATTACATTACACTCATCTCCTCCCTTTCCTAAGACCTCTGGGTTCTAGCCATACTGCTCTCTCTGTTTTTGCCCCCTTAGTAGAGCAACAAACTTATCAAGGATTAAATGCACACCAGCCAGTATCATAACCTTTTAAATCTACAGGGTGTCCCGAAAGATGTATACACACTTTAACAGCTGATAGCTCAATTTTGAAAATGAAATGTATTTTAATTAACGCTGCCATTATAATTATTCAAAGTATGTATATACATTTTTGGGGGGGACACCCTATATTTTCCCAGTGGCATGAGGAGCCCCAAATGGCCAGGAGGTGGTCTCAGATTCCAATTCAATGGGACTTCTGTGGATCTCTTGGTGGAAACATTCCTCCCTTTGGTATTGGGAGCTTTAATAAGCAAAGCACAGCCTGGCCAGCTTGGCTCAGTGGTTGAGCGTCGACCTATGAATCAGGAGGTTACGGTTCAATTCCTGGTCAGGGCACATGCCTGGGTTGCAAGCTCTATCCCCAGTGTATGGCGTGCAGGGGGCAGCCAATCAATGATTCTCTCTCATCATTGATGTTTCTGTCTCTCCCTCCCTCTCCCTTCCTCTCTGAAATCAATAAAAATATGTTTTTAAAAATAAGCAAAACACAAAGCAGTAGAGAGGGACATAAAAACTTTGCAAGTGATAGAAGAATCCCACTTCAACATTTACTCTGACCCATGTATTCTGGCTTTGGAAGAAATCGACCATATATAGTCCTGGTTGCCCTGTTAAGCATCTTATCTTGCAAGTGTTGTCTCTCAGCTGATAACAAAGTTGAGTCTTCAAAAGCCTTTCTATCAAGTGACTTCTGGATGATGCAGTATAAGGTAAAACCAGTGGGTCCCATGGACATAATCAACTTCTGCTCTATTTCTGTGATGAAAGAGTGAATTTCTTGGTCAAAAACAATGTTTTATGATATTGTGTTTGTGAAACAACACGAAATCCAAAATGACGCTTATCGTAGAGAAAGGGCAGGGAGAAAAACAAACTTTTATTCGAGTGTTTATTCCAAGTAGGGAAAAAGCAGTCCCATCCATGATTGAAGGGACTTGGTATCACTCATCCACCACCATTTGCCCGACTATGAGGGTTCAGGGGTCCTTGCTGCTCACAGGTGGATAACCTGAGAAGGGGAAAAAAATCCATGTTATTGAACCTGTGCATAAAGTCCAAATTTTCCATTATTTCATTGTTCATGGGCCAGTGAAACAAGCAGTGCTAGGAAAGAGAGCAGTTCACATCTAGAGGATAGATCATATTATCAGCTGGTAACTCAGCCTTCTCAGCAATAGGAGCCTTTTGGTGAGCAGCCACAGGGGACACATTCTTACACTCTGGGTTTATTCTGAGCAGTTCATTCATTCATTCTCCATCACTCAGGGTCCCAGCAGAAAGAAATGGTACACACAAATTAAGATGGTTCATGAAGGAAAGGAGGGTTGTTTACAAAGGTGTAGGCAGCATGTAGGGAAACCACAAGGGACAGTTCTAACACCCTGGTGCTGTTACCACACCTAGACCCCAAAAACAGGACCCTGAGAGGAAAGCTGTAACATTCATTTGAGATAACCCAATCAGAAGTCAGGGGAATATATAATTGTACTTCAATCTCCTTCTTCCTTCTCATATCCTGCTGGGGTTCTTTTACCAAACCCAGCCAGAAGCCAGAAGACAAAGGATGCAGACAAGCAGCTCAGGGCTGAGAACAGGAAATGGACAGACAGGTGGACACTAGTGAAGAATGGGCCCAGAGAGGCACACAACAGTTATCCAGCACACATTTCTTTAAAAATAGTGCTCTTACTATGTGACAAACGATATTCCATTTGTTGGGGACAGAGCAATACACCCCCGCCCCGCCCCCCCCCCCTCGCCGCTCAATGCTTAACTTCATAAAATACATACATAGTATACATAGTATATATTTCTAGTATAAATATGTAGTATATTTACAAGTAATAATGAGAAGTTAAAAAAGCAGAGAAGGAATATAGAAAATATTTGCTGACAAGGACTAATCACATTTTTAAATAAGATGACAGAGGGGGCTTCAGAGAAGCCTGAAGGAGGTCAGGAGGTGACACTGTAGATATCTGGGAAAAGCAAACCATGCACAGGGAATCGCAAGTGGAAAGGCTCTGAGATGTGAGTATGCAGCATATTTGAGGAAGAGAGAGAAAGCTATTGGGTAAAGTAGAATGAGCAAGAGGGAAAGTATTAAGAGATATCAGAGAGGTGAGAGAGGGGGGCAGGGTGGAGGCCACACCACCCTATAAGACTTTGGAGAACATTTCTGAAATTTGGCTTTTACTCTGAGTGAGATGGGAACCCACTGGAGGATTTGAGCAGAGGAGCGGCATGACCTGATATATTCTTGCCCCAATATTCTGGCTTTTGTGTTGAGATAGACTGGCATGGAAAGGAGGATCCATGCCAGTCTATGGTTAAGCAAATGGGACTAGTCAGAAAGATATGGCAATAACCCAGTCAAGGGGCAGTGATGCCTTACCAGTGGTTGGCAAACTGTGGCTCTGTTGACTAATGAGTTTGCCGACCACTGGGATAGGGGCTTAATCACAAGGAACAACAACAGCCTGTAATTATTGGAATCGAGAGTTTAGACCATGATGGTAGCAGGGATAGTGGATGGTAAAGGTGGCAGGGCTTGCTGAAGGATTGGATGTGGATGTGAAAGGGAGAAGGTTGATGCCATGGTTTTTTGGCTATTGGGAAGAAAGTAACTGTTGTTTACTGAGATGGGACAGACTGCTAGTCTGCATTTGGTGTATATTGCACTGGGTGGATATGAGGATCTCAGTTTTGGACATGTTGTTCTACATCCAAGTGCGGATGTGAAGGTAATAGGTAGATATGTGAGTCAAGATTCGAGGAGAGGGGGAATACTTAAATATGCATTGGACAGTGTAGTGCCATGGAAATCAAAGAGATGTGATCAGCCATGACAAGTACTACTGATAGTGTAAATAAGATTTGACCTAACATTACCATTGGAGCCCTAGCCAGTTTGGCTCAGTGGATAGAGCATTGGCCTGTGGACTGAAGGGTTCCGGGTTCAATTCTGGCCAAGGGCACCAGCCGTGGTTGGGGCACATGCGGGAGGCAACCAAATGATGTGTCCCTCTCACATCAATGTTTCTCTCTCTCTGTCTCTCCCTCTCCCTTTCACTCTCTCTGAAAATCAATGGAAAAATATCCTCGGGTGAAGATTAACAAAATAATAGTAATAAAATTACCATTGGAAGAAGCAATGCAGAAATTTTGGAAATGGTAAGTATAGACAAACCTTTCCAGGAATTTTGCTATAAAGATAAGGAGAGGGCAGTGGGGTCATAATAAGGTTTTAAAAACAGAAGATACTAAAAATCTTATTCCCAAACCACATTGTCCCCAATACTTCAATCTTGAACAATTGTGGTCGGCAATGTATCTCAGAAATTGAAGTCTGAGTCTATATAAGAAAATCTATCAACAAAATTCACAACTACAATCAAGGAAAATCTAAATAAACAGAATTTTATCCTCTTACACTTATTTTGGAAAAAAAACTAATAAAGGATATAAAGATGATATAAATAGATAAAATTGTCATGCTTTGTATGGCACAACTTTATAGTACAATAATGTTTCCCTAAATTCAACTATAATTTTAAGTAATCCAATTGAAAATTCCAGTTGGACATTTTGAGGAAGATGATAACCTAACTCTTAAATATGAATAAAAGTCACTTTAAGCCCTAGCTGGTTTGGCTCAGTGGATAGAGCATTGGCCTGCGGACTCAAAGGTCCCAGGTTCGATTCTGGTCAAGGGCATGTACCTTGGTTGCGGGCACATCCCCAGTAGGGGGTGTGCAGGAGTCAGCTGATTGATGTTTCTCTCTCATCGATGTTTCTAACTCTCTCTCCCTCTCTATAAAAAATCAATAAAATATATTTTTTTAAAAAGTCACTTTAAAAACATTAAATCTTAAAAAAAAAAAAAAAGAGTGTATAGAGGTAGACTCTGCCCTAACTGATATTAACAGGATATTGGCTCTTTATACCTGATATTAACAAGTTTTTGCTCAAGAACAAACAAATAGGCTGTGGAATAGAGTAGAGAAATTAGAGACAACATTCATATATCACAATTTTTAAAAAATCTATTTTTTTGTTAATTCTCACCAGAGGATATTTTTTCCATTGCTTTTCAGAGAGAGTGGAAGGGAAGAAGAAGTGGGAGCAAAGGAGAGAGAGACAGACAGACAGACAGACATCGATGTGAGAGAGACACATCAACTGGTTGCCTCCCACATGACCAGGGCCAGGGATCAAACCTGCAACCCTTTGGTGCATGAACCAACACTAATCACTGAGCAACACTGACCAGACCAAGTATCAGAATTTAACATATACTAAAGCAAGCACCAAAAATTCATTGAGAAGTGAAGATCGATTGATTAGTAGATGATGTTGAGGAATGGCCCACTATGTGGATGACATAAACTGGATTATTATCTAATCCTATATAATAAAGAGGTAATATACAAATTGTCCATCACTCCAACACACAAGGTGGCCACCCCCATGTGGTCAAAGATGGCCGCCCCATGTGGACACAAGATGACCGCCACAAGATGGCCAGCAAGGGAGGGCAAATGTGGGTGATCAGGCCAGCAGGGGAGGGCAGTTGGGAGGGACCAGGCCTGCAAGGGAGGGCAGTTGGGGGCAATCAGGTCTACAGGGGAGGGAAGTTAGGGGTGACCAGGCCTGCAGGGGAGGACAGTTAGGGGTGACCAGCCTGGCAGGGGAGGACAGTTTGGGGTGACCAGGCTGGCAGGGGAGGGCAGTTAGGGGCAATTGGGCTGGCAGGGGAGCAGTTAGACATCGATCAGGCTGGCAGGGGAGTGGTTAGGGGCAATCAGGCAGGCAGGCGAGTGTTTGGGAGCCAGCACTCCTGGATTGTGAGAGGGATGTCTGACTGCCCTCGAGGGGTCCCAGATTGGAGAGGGTGCAGACTGGGCTGAGGGGCAACCCCCCCCCCCCCATGCATGAACCCCCTATATATATTTATTATATAGGACTAGAGGCACCGGGCCTCTAGTCCTATATAATAAAACCCTAGTATACAAATCGACTGAACAGTGGAATGACTGGTCACTATGATGTGCACTGACCACCAGGGGGCAGACGCTCAATGCAGGAGTTGTCCCCTGGTGGTCAGTGCGCTCCCACAGGGGGAGCGCCGCTCAGCCAGAAGCCAGGCTCACAGCTGGCAAGCGCAGCTGCGGTGGCAGGAGCTTCTCCCACCTTCGCTGCAGGTGGGTGGTAAGAAATGAGGGGTCCCAGACTAGGAGAGCTCCAGACTGCAAGGGGGATGTCTGATAGGGCCTAACCCAGCAGGCGGACAACTCCCAAGGGGTCCTGGACTGTGAGAGGGCTCAGGCTGAGCTGAGGGACCCCCATGCACGGATTTCATGCATCGGGCCTCTAGTAATACAATAATACAATATAACATCATCACTATATTGAGAAATACAAACTGGATCCTTACCTAACATCAAATACAGAGGGAGATTCTAGATGGATTAAAGATTTAAATTTGGTGGGGGAAACTTACAGAAGAAAAATTAAGAGAATATCTTTGTCTGAGAAGTAGGAATGGCATTTAAAAACAAACACCTTAGGAAACATACACCATAAGGCAAAATGTTGATGAATTTGATTATATCAAAATGAAAGCTTTTCGAAACCACAATGAGGTACTACTTCACACCCACTGGAATGGCTCCACTTTTTAAAAAAGGAAAAGAACAAGTTTTGGCAAGGATCTGGAGAACATTGAAACCCTTGTACATTGCTGGTGGTTCAGCTACTATGGAAAACAGTTTGGTGGTTCTTTAAAAAGTTGAACATGGCTGGCCGGTATTAAGCGTCAACCTATGAACCAGGAGGTCATGGTTTGATTCCTGGTCAGGGCACATATCCAGGTTGAGGGCTCGATCCCCAGGGGTGTGTGTGCAGAAGACAGCCTATCAATGATTCTCTCTCATCATCGATGTTTCTATCTCTCTCTCCCTCTCCCTTCCTCTCTGAAATTAATAAAAATATATGTATTTAAAAAGTTAAACATAGCATTACCATATGACCCCACAATTCTACTCCTATGTATACCCCAAATATTTAAAAAGTTTCTCAAACAAGTGCATGTACATACATGTTTATAACAACACTATTCATAATAGCCAAAGGTGGAAACAGCACAAATGTCCATCAGTGGAAGAATGGATAAACAAATTGTGGTATACCCATACAGTGGAATATTATTCACCGTAAAAATGAAATAGTGGTACATGCTATAACAGGGATGCACCTCCAAAACATTATGCTCAGTGAAAGAAGCCAGATACATATTTTAGGATTCCATTTATATAAAATATTCAAAATAGAAAAATTATAGAGGTGGAAAAGACTGATGGTTGCCAAGGGCTGGAGGGTAGAGAGGTTGGGGAGAAACTGCTTAATGTGGGAGGGGTTTTATTTTGGAGTGATGGAAATGTTTTGGAACTAGACAGAGTGGTGGTAGTACAATACTGAGAATGAACTATGTCACTGAATTGCTCGCTTTTAAATGATTAATAAAAAAGTCTTGGTGGAAATACTAAAAAAGCTTTCTATCCGGGGGAAAAAAAAATGAATAGACAGATAATAGAATTAAAGGAAATTACTTGTACAGTTTAAAACTGAGGATTGATATTTGGAATATACAAAAAATATTTGCAAATTTATAAGGAAAAAAAACAGCACCAAAGCAATACCCAATAAAACAATGGGCAAAAGATAATAAACCAGCATTTGTAGAAGAAACCAAAAGTTGATATAGATATGAAGAAATGCTCACCCTCATTAATAATCAGAGAAATTCAAGTTAAAACAATAGCAAGATATTAATTTACATCCATGAGATAGGAAATAATTAAGAAGTTAAGTGATACTAAGTTGGTGGTTGGGGCAGGGGGGATAGGGTGCAGGAGCGGGGCATGTGTCTTAGATCATGTTCCCCTGAGATGTGGATTCATTTGCAAGTTGTTTATTAAGGAAGTTGTCCCAGGATAGAGTGGTAAGAGAGTGGGGGACATAGGACAGAAAACCAGAAGAGACCAAACAAGGATGTATTTCAGGCAGAGTCCTAGCATCAACTGGCTCCTGAGGGGGAGTTGATGAGAAAATTACACTTCAGTCTGAACCATTTTAAGGTGTTGACATAAGAAACATCCAAACCTGTAGGGAAATTTTGATTTATTTGAGCCAAACTGATAATTGCCAGGAAGCAAAATCACAGTGGATTGGGAAAATGCTCTAGAATGGCAGTTTTTGCAACTTATTTTATATATGACAATCAAAAGAGGAGGCATATAAGGAGAGTTACATGAAATTCATTGGTGTTAGATTAGGGAGGTGGGAGAAAGCAAAGCGGGAGGGGGGGAATTGGATATAGGGGAAAATGGAGAGAAATATTTCCTTTACATTGGTGGGTACAGGATAATTAATGATGAACATTTACAGTACATAGAGATGGTATGCAGGGAACAAGATAACAATGAGGGGTTCTGTGGTCTCCTGTTCTGGTGGGAGACTGTGCCCCGAGAGGTCTAGAAAAGGAGATGACTGTCATTCCAAAGGTATGTTTCATTGATGCACAAAGACAATAGACAGCTCAGGTAAGGTGAAGACTGACCTTTGTCAGGGAAGATACTGGCTTAGGACATGACTACCTGCCATGACTGGCTCTTAGTTAGGAAGTTTTCATTTCAGACTATCCTATGTGGTTACTTTAGGTCACCCATTGCCTACAGGATGCCCTGGAGGAGCCTAAACCCCCAGGCACTTCCTATTCTCTGGGCTAACTTGTTCCAAAAGCCCAGGGCAATCCTCTAATGCAGTGGTTCCCAACCTTTCTAATGCCGTGACCCTTTAATACAGTTCCTCATGCTGTGGTGACCCCAACCATAAAATTATTTTCGTTGCTACTTCATAACTGTAATTTTGCTACTGTTATGAATCATAATGTAAATATCTGTGTTTTCCAATGGTCTTGCTAGCGGTTCTCAACCTGTGGGTCGCAACAGGTTGAGAACCACTGCTGTAGAGCCTAAGACCATCGGAAAACACAGATATTTACATTATGATTCATTAACAGTATCAAAATTACAGTTATGAAGTAGCAACGAAAATAATTTTATGGTTGGGGGTCACCACAACATGAGGAACTGTATTAAAGGGTCGCGGCATTAAAAGGTTGAGAACCATTGCTCTAATAAGATTTTAGGGCTGGCCAGAAGCAAATCTTACAGAAACTGGGAGATGAAGCCACAGGGGCAGAGAAAGAGATCTATGAAACGGGCAGAGCAAGAATAGTGTCTGCAACAAGGTGTGAGCGCACAGGAACCTCCGTGAAGTACTGGTGGGAAGAGTGACTGAGGATGCCACTGTGGAGATCAGCGTTTCTTAGATAGATGTTATTAGACAGACATATGCATATCATAGGACTCAGTATTTTTATTTTTGGATATATTCACAAAGAAATTGTAACCTGGGTTCATAAGAAGAATAGTTACTTTCATATGTTCACAAAGACATGGCTTTTTTTTCAAAACCAGAGGAGTCACTAATGTGATCCTATTAACAAGATGTCACACAGGCTCCTTCATCATCCTTACTTTTGAGCATCATTGTCTCTCCAGAATTGTAAGAACCAAGGGACAGAACTGCTTGTTTGCAGCATAAAGAAACATTTTTGCTTTGGAATCCACTCACGTTTGGCAGTTTTTCAAGAGTTATCTGGCACCACACTCATCTGTGTCATTTGTCGCCTCCAGGTATTGTGCCTTTTTCTTGGTATAAGGCAGGTCAGTCCTTTACTTAGGAGGAGATGTCCTCATATACTCTCAAATTGGATCCCTTAGAAGATATACTGATGTAAAATCTCTCAGATTTCTTGGCATCCATGTATTTTACCAAGGCTTTTAGGATGCTTCCTGGATAAGCATAATTTTCTTTGGTGAGAGGGTCAGGATCCTTTCAGCAGGCAGGGTTCCATCCGAAAAGTGGAAACCATGCTTGGTGTTTCAAATAAAGGGTATTTGATAAAGATAGTTGGTTACTTAATTGTTGAAACACTGAATAAGCAAATAAGGAGAGGTTGAGTTAACCCAGAGATAATATCTTCAGGAAGAAGCTACCATCCCTAGAAGTAGGGGAACAAAAGGAATACATGATGTTACCAGAACCTAGAGAAGAGGACACTTGATCACTCGTGTGTAGAAAGCTGAGGGAGTGTGAAGAGCCCAGGTCACTTGGAGTATGGTGGGCTTGGCTGCTACCTGATCTTGATGCGGCATGGTGAGGTTATGGCAGGGAATTCCTTTTTGTTGTTGTTTTTTCTTAATCCTCACGTGAGGAAATATTTTCCATTGATTTTTAGAGAGTGGAAGGTGGGTGGGGCAGGGGGGGGGTGCGGGGAGAGAGAAACAGAGAGAGAGAAAGAGAAATATATAGAGAGAAACATCCATGTGAGATACATTGCCTCCCACACGTGCCCCGATGGCAGCCTGGGATCAAACCTCCAACCCAGGCACATGCCCTTGACCGGTAATAAAACCCGCGACCCTTCATTATACAGGCCTATGCTCTAACCATTGGAGAAACACTGGCTAGGGCATTGCTGGGAATTCTTGAAGAAGCTGGAGGCTGTAGCTGGAGGGTATGCAGACTCAAACTGGAAAGTGAAAGAGACTTCCCTTTTCCTCCTGAAAGTGCCTCTAATTGGCAGAGCCTAACCAGAAGCTAGCTAGCAAGGGAACCTGGAAAATTCAGTTTGTACAGTCCAGTCCCAGCATCATAGGTAAATGCCGGACACACTTGCAGCAAGATGATGAGGGCACGTGGCAGGCACTACCAGATGAAAGCAAACAGGTTCTAGTATTTTGTATCCTTGCCAAGGTAACCCAGTACCTGCCTACATCCACCTGGATAGCTCTAAGCTGCTGTTATTGGCTCTACTTTGTAGGCAGACTCTTGGGCATCACCTATAACATAGAGATATGATGGTATAGGAAGCAAAGTAGATAGAGGTGGAGGAGATTTGAAAAGAGAAAAAAGAAAGTGAGCAGAATACTCTCTTCTTTCTCCTGCATCCCTGTGTTTGCAGCCATTCTGTGTTTTTACATTTTAGGTCTGTCTAGATAAACAGTACATGGCTGGATTTAAAAAATCGAACCTGAGATTGTCTATCTCGTAAGTGACCTTTCTCTGTTTATATTTATTCTGTATACTGTTTTATTTTTACTTATTTCTACTATTTTATTTTGTATTTTTAATTTACTATGTTTTTGTTACTATTATTCTTCTTCCCGTATTGACGTATATTGCCTTGATTTTTCTCTATTCCCTTCTTTCTATTTGAAAATTTTAAATTTATTTTTGGGCATCTTCCACTTAAGTCAATAATCCTCTCCTGAAAACCAGATGTTCTGTAGAAAAAAGTTAAGCAGGAGTATTTCCTATAATTTTAAATGGAAATATTATAATAGGTTATATGTCAACAAAATTCTCCCAATCAAGTTCTTAAAACATAACTAAAACACCTATCATTAACAAATCATTATGTTAGAAAGAAAAATGCTTAGAAATTGCTTTCTGATCAGAAGTAATCAATATAATTGTTAACAGTTGGTTTGATGCAATAATTTGGTCTCTGAGCACCAGCAACATCTGTAATGCATATTTTTTTGCCAATACTTGTGCTTTATAAAATGGCTACATATGATTTCAGCATTCCGCTAATTGTATTTGGAATGTAAATCAAGCTATTACTTGCATATCTTTAAAATACATATTTTAAAGTTGTATTGGGTTTTGTGGACATGAATGTAAATTTTTCTTAGATAAACAATGGGTGGAAAACATTTGTATTGAGATATATACTGCTAGAAAACTGGTATTTAAAAGCAAGGAAACATTCACAATATTAATAAGCAAGATATTGTGTAGGATAGGTGTATATATTCTTCTAGAAATTATCTTTAAATTTTTAACCTGCAATTTTTATAAAATTAAAAAATCTGTTATACTCCTGAACAGATGGAGTTAAAAAGGAAGACTGTTTACCTCTAAATTCTCCCCTACCATTTTCCCTACTATTGACCAGCATTTTGGTTCCATCTTGTTTTCTTGGTAACTATTCATTTTGATAGAATTTAAAGCTTAGAGAAAAGTTGCAAGAATAGTATTTACCCTTAACCCAGACTAAACAATTGTGTACATTTTGCCCCATTTGCTTTACCACTGGTTTTCAGAAATTTGAGCATATTATGTATGCCTCAGTGCTGGGTTTTTTTGTTGTTGTTTGTTTATCCTACTTTGGGTTTGTTGAGCCTCTTGAATCTATTCACTGATCTTTTTTTATTTTAATTTGGAAACTTTGGAGCCATTGTCTCTTCAACTGTCCACCGCTGCCCCCTTTACCACAGCCTCCAATTACACATAGGTTAGATCATCTGATATTGTCCTACAAACCACTGAGGTTTTATTCATTTTTTATAGCCATTTTTCTTTTTATGCTTTATTTTGGATAGTTTCTTTTAGTATGTCAAAATATTACTCATATTTTCTTCCTCAGTGTCTATTCTGCTACTAAGCCCTTCAGTGAAATTAGATATTGTATTTTTTTCGATAAAATATGTTAGACTCACTAAATGAGGTTATAAAAAGGCACACAGGGTTTCTAAATATTAAAACAGTAATGTCACTGAAAGTTTGAATTGTGTGAATTGAAGTATCTGACTAAACAGTTTTTAAAGAGGATGATGTATTACTCTTCCATGTACGGATATTCCCCCATATTTATTAAGGTTTTGATTTGGTTAAGGTTTTAATCTGATACAGTGCACATCTATATTTTTTATTTTTATATATTGAGTTATGAAACTTCCTAGGAGAATTTCCAAAGTATTTACAGACCAACATAAACTCTCTTAGATCTCCTGAGGGGTATTTGTAGACCAAGTCTAGGAACTTGTCAAATGGACTCTCTCCCCATAGGATAAAGTCTCAGGTGAAGATTAAAGTCTGTCTGTGTTGAGGAGCTGCCTAAGGCTATATAGTAAGAAAGAATGAGGAGGACTACTCTCTACCCCAACCTCCAGCATATTAGTAACCACTCAGAGATGTTTGGACATATATGGGATAAAGAGTGCAAGTGTTGGAGAAATGACTGGACTCCTTGTAGATTCAATTATATAAAGCTCAAATGTTGATTGAGTCACTATTTAGAGGTTATTTTTTACATTCTAAATTATGAATTTGAACATCCAAAATATGTGAAATAATGTAATAACTATTAATTTGGTCAGCTTTCCAATACCTATTTAGCTTTACTGCTTCCCTCAAATCCAAATCAATATACTTTTCCCTTAGCTCATGTTTAAACTGGCCTTAAAACTCAAAATTTTTCTGTATCTGCTTATGGATTCCTGAGTTACCTTTTCCCAAAGCTTTTACTCTTATAATCATGGAAGATGGTATTGTTTCATTCTTCTTATAAGCAGAGAAGTCTCTCAATTGTTCTTATTAAGGACTTTCTATCTGTTACCATCAGAGGGCGACTTTCAGTAATTTCCTGGGTCAAGGCTCCCTCTTGGGGTATAATTACAAATTGCTCCCTAATGTTATTCCTTTCCTCTTCCATTAAATCTCTCTGGGACCCAGTCATTTCCCCAGACCTACTGTCATCAAAACATCTCCCCAACCAACCCTTTCCTAGCCCAGTTCTCAAATGTAAAAGCAGTTAGGTCCAGATATAAAAGCAGAGGAACATTCTTCTTTTCTTTAATAGAAGACTAGTTTTGACATTTCGGATCTCATATCTTCCCCTGAGTATCAATCCCTCTTCATTCATCTGTGATACATCCCTAGTTTGCCTTGTCATTTTTAAAGCTAACATTCTCAAGTCCTACTTGTCTCTTCATTTGAAATACCCAATAGGTTGGCCTTACCTGTTGATCAGGGCCCTCCCACTGTTTCTGGGACAGACTGACTCCCTAAGTAAGGACACACCAGATGCAGGTTCTCTGTAGCGAATTTTCACCTTTTGAGATGATATTGTTTCATTCTTCTTATAAGCAGAGACCTCTTTCTGTTGTCACAGTCATTGCTACAATGCTATGGTATTCACAAATGTGATTGGGTCCTAACTAATGGACATGCTGGGGCCAAACTGAGAGCACAGAGCAGAAGGTAGGTAGGTAGGAAATTGCCTCAGAGAGGCTGTGGATACGCCATATCAATCCCTTGATATTGACTCCACACTGATTTTCCCTTGCACTTAGTATTTTTCCTTTAAGAACATGATTAAAAAGGAAGAAAATTTGGGATGGCTATCTAGCATCAGCAAAAATGCCTAGCACTAATAAATCAAATCTAAAAATCTCACATAGTCTACACGGACCTCTTCAGTTACTCATTCCATCAACAAACATTTGCTGAGTGTCTACTGTGTACTAAGTACTGCTGTTCCAGGCACTGGGGATATGTAGTGGTGAACAAAGCATGAAAAATCCTTGCCACATTGGAACATATATTCTCATGAAGGAGATGGATAATAAATAAATAAATTCAGGTCAACCTAAGGGCTTTGAAGAATAATAGAGCATAAAAAGAGATAGAATGTGATTGAGGTGGCTCTGGAAGTTCTCTCTTATATGGTGACAGTTGCCCAGAGAAATGAAAGAAGTGAGGGAGTAAGCCACAGGAATTCTTGGTGAATAATATTCTGGACAATGGAATTAGCAAAAGCCCTGAAAGGACTTCTTCTTCTTCTTTTTTTTAAATATATTTTATTGATTTTTTACAGAGAGGTAGGGAGATAGAGAGTTAGAAACATCGATGAGAGAGAAACATCGATCAGCTGCCTCCTGCACACCCCCTTCTGGGGATGTGCCCGTAACCAAGGTACGTGCCCTTGACCTGAATCGAACCTGGGACCTTTCAGTCCGCAGGCTGATGCTCTATCCACTGAGCCAAACTGGTCAGGGCTGAAAGGACTTCTTGCTATTCCCTGAACCTTAGCATGTTAAGGAATAGCAAGAGTCTCTGACAGGATGGAGAGACTGGCAGGCAATAAAGTTAGGGAGGGGCAGGGAGAACCACACGGGCCCTTGTATAATAGGAGTTTGAATTTTATTCTAAATGACATAGGAAGTTATTGACAGGTTCTGAGCAGGAAAATTCTGTGATTTCTTTTTTTACACTAAAAATATTTATCTATAGAATACATTTGCTTCTTTCTCTCCCTTCCTGTGTGACTTTTGCACTGTCTCTGGGCCTAATTAGGTGTTCACGAGAAGCAGGACCAGCTTGCAAACTTGGGGAAATGGCATACTTAGGCTATAATTCATAGACTCTACTGAAGAACCTGAGAAAAATCATTTAGATTTTTTTCTGATAAAATGCCTATCATTTCTTAGAGGAAATGGAGTTGATAAGAACTGCCAACGTGCAGTCTAATCTCTGCCTGACACATTATTGTTCCTTCCTTAATATTATTTCCCTTTTCCCCCCCTCACCCACAAAGATGATTCTACTCAAAGAAAGCTATAGTTGTGTTTAGCCAAGTGAAAGCAAGTTTGGCTTGGGCCAGGGTGGTTGAAAAGCAATCACATTTGAAATATATTTGGAAGATGGAATCAATAGGATTTGATGATGGACAAGTTGGATGTGTAGTTGAGGGGACAAGAGAAATCAAGAATAAGGCCAAAGTTTTTTTGTCTGCACAATATTAACAGCAATACCACTTACTGAGGTAAGAAAGGCTGAAGGAGGAATGGGCTTGAGGGGGAGGGAGAATCAAGAATTATTTTGTACTTGTCAAGTCTGAGATGCCTGTTAGACATCTGGAAGCAGATACAGACCACACAGTTATATATCCTCCAACCCAAATGTAAGCTGCAAGAGGACAGGGTTTTCTGTCTGTTTTATTTACATCTGTATCCTCAGAACCTGGAAGAAGCCCTGGCAGGTGTTTAGAAAATATTTGCTGAATGAATGAACAAATACATGAATAAATATAAGCCCAAGGCTTTTGTTGTTTGAAGTCCTGGCTTGTATCCCTTGTTGAGGAGAAAGATAAAAAAAAAAAAAAAACGAACTGTGGCAAAAACAAACAAAAAACGATTTGTAAATGCCTAACATACTGAGAGAAGCAGGGTTCTAAGAGATCTTCCTTTTGTCAGGACTCAAACCCAAATTTCTAGATTGACCTCCCACATGGAAGAAAGGAGAACAAAGACACTAGAAGGCCAGAGCCTGAACAGGGGAGTGAGCCAAACCCATTTATGGGATCCTTTCATTTATAGGATATCCCCAATGAACAAAGAAACACAAAGAGGGATATACATTTCCTTCTTGAGGGAAAGCAAAGTAAGAAGGAAGAAAGAAGAGTCTACCTCAAGAGTATCCTCCCCACCCTCAATCCCCATTCCCCTAAACCTACAAATATTGATGTTTGTAAAGCTTTGGCTGGTATTGAAATTCAATATGTGGTTTGGTATGATAATATAAGGTATAAAAAGATATGTATAGTTTGGTATGAGTATGCATTATTCTATATTGTTGCTGGCTTTCACAACAGGCAAAGACTGGTCATATTTAGAAGAAATGGAAGGACTGAGGGGAAGCTTCTTGGTTTTAGCCTGAGATGCTAGTTGCCCATAGTCTACCTTTTGTGGGTGGACTAAATTGTGGCACTCAATGTCTCAATTGTGACACTATGTCTCCCACATCAGAGTGGAATTCTATAATAATAAAAATCTTTCTTTGAGAGAGGCTCCCAAAATTGATCACATCTATTTCCTAAACCATTTCCTTACAGTAGGGTCTTTGATGCTTGGACTTAAAAAGCTAAGAATCTGTGACCTTGTTCTCTGGTTTCATTAAGCAAGATCAGGGGCAAGGCTCTAGGGATACAAGAGAATGAAACCTGTCAGTGGGACTGGGGAGGGACCATGAACGGAAAGCACATCTTTTGCTTCTTCATGTATCCTTCCATCATATTTTATATACTTAGACATTTACCGTGATGGGCATCTCCAGTCCCATGGTTTTTCCTGAGACTGCTTTCCATGCCTTACTGTCCATCTTGTATTTTTAAAAATCTTAATTTTTTTTTTCTTTTTGTTTCTCCTTTAGTCCCCATATTCCTGATTCTTCCAGTGCTAAACCTGCTAAGTTCGGCATTGAGAGACAGCTCCCATTCTTTTTTGTGAACAGATATCTCCATATTTTTAACAGACAGATTTACAAACAAATTTTGTGGCCTTGAATTTCCCAGATTTCCAATCTCCTGCTCTTTCTTATATTTATCTATTTCTGGCAGTCTTTCTAAGCTCTCTATTTATGCCAGAGTGGCTATTACTTATGCTACATTCATTAGCTCTGAAAATCAATTTCCATTCATTCATCGCTGAATAATGCTAGTTCTGTTCAGATCTGGTGTTGTCAACAGATGAGATAAATGAGTCTATAAATCCTGGTCCCACTCTGCCCACGGATGGCAGGCAGGTTACTAGCAAAGCTCTCTTCTCATCTCCAGTTTCTAGCAAGCTTTCATTTTTGCTTTGCTAAGGAAATAACTTGCTTTCCTGGTCTCTGGTATCTGAACCAATAGAGAACATTAGCTCTAGCTGCAGCTAGGGCATTGAAGGATTTGAGGTACCAAACCTATCTCCTCTCCCTACAAGTTCTGAAGCAAATAATAAAAACATTCAAGAATCAGATAAGTTCAAAATATTAAGGGTTGTTTGTTTTTCTGTTGTTAGAAGTTGGTTTGGAGACTGTAGCTGGGGTCTGAATATAAACAGGCTTCCTAATACATCCCCCTTGGTACTGATAAGCAATAGGTTTCCCCCTGACAAAGGAAGAGCCTCCCCAGATAACTTACTTACATGTTGCTGACAGGTAGTTTGAGACAGGAAGAGCCCAAATGGGATAAGTTACCTTGCCCAGCACTCTATGCCACTACTTTTTCATTGCAGAAGGAAAGAAGGGAGCAAACCAATGCTGCCACTAGGGCAGAAGTTTCTATTTCATATAGAAGTTCCTATTTCCAAAGTCTAAGATAAAGGGAGAAAGTGATTCCATAAAGAGTTCTTCCTGCTTTGTGCCCTCACTTACGGCTCTTGCTTCTAAGGTCACATTTCCCAGAATGCACTGTGCCACCAGTAGCACCGTGTCCTTCCTACCCAGCTGTTATCTGGGGTATAAGGTCTCCATCTGGACATGGAAAGTTGTGGAAGTGAAGGGATGTGGAGAAAACTGTAAGACCTAGCATAGATCAAAATCCAAAAGGGAGTAGAAAGTGATGATCAATCTAGTTTTGGCTGATGTAAGGTCCACCCCCTTCCCACCCTCGGGTCAAAAAAGAAGACAATCAATAACTGAGTGATGCATTCGTATTGCCTTTTATCAGACGGTCCATGTTCAAGCAAATCTTGGCTCTGCCATGAAGTTAAGCCTAGTTGGTTTTTTCATTCTAGGTGTATTTGCCTTAGAGTTGGTTGCGCTGGATTGTTTATTAAGCTTTGGTAATTTCTGTGAGTTTATAAAAATCTTTTTCTATACTTTCAAAAGTTGCAGTTTAGATGCTTTAAGGTAGAGGCCCTCCCCCCTTTTTCATGCTTTTGTCCTGTGATTTTTGTGGCTACTTTCTCCTGGTTCTCCTCTATCCTCTGGCCACTCCTTTTCAGTGTTCTTCATACCATCCACTCGTGATGCTCTTCCTTTGGTGTCTGCAACCTCTGGGGACCTATGCTATGCCTTGGCCTCTGTTCAGCCCACTCTTTCTCCTGCTTGATCTCATCCACACCAACGGCTTTACCTAGCATATATTCCTGAGGCGGACTTCCAATACATAATTTTATCCCAAACCTCTCTCTTGAGCATATTTTAAACCATTTACTAGACAGTGTCCCCATCTGTACCTCATATTCATCCAACCAAAACAAAAATCATCTTTTATCCCCCAAACTTGGTCCATCTCCTTTATTCTCTCATTTGGTAAATTGTACCTCCATTCTCTCAGGTAACCAAGCTTTAAAAAGGTGGTTATAATCATTAGTCCATAGATTCAATTGATTACCAAGTCCTATTCATTATGACAACTTTCAAATATCCCTTTTTAAATCTCTCTTTACTGCCAACACCTTGCTTTGGAGCCTATATCAGTTTAAGATTTTTTGTTGGAGTTTAATGCATCGTAAATGTTCAGTTTAATTGTCTAAATTAATCATAGAAATGAACTCTGATTAATTTAAAGGGGGTGGGAAGGAGGGCAGATTTATTTGAAAGGGTATTGGGAAAGCTCACAGAATTGAAGGGAAAACTGGATGACCATACTTCAGCGTAGATGAGATCTGGGGCAACTCTGGGGACCTCAGTGAGTTGAGCTCAGTCTTTATGCCTGGGATACTGCATGTGGTAACTAGGCCACAATCATCTTTCATCTCTGTGTGTCTTTGTCAAACTTCCAAATTCTTAGTAGAGAGAATTTGGTTGACCATCTTTGAATAAGCCATCCAGGGCTAGATGACAGGAATGAGTGGCACAAGTTTGTAAGCACTAACGGTCCTTATAGTGTCTCAACCCTTTCTCAGCACTGCCATAGCCTTCTCAAAGGCCTCCTTCACCTTTCCAATCTATACTTCTTGCATCTTTCCAATCTATATATTTCTAAAATATATATTGTTCACTGTATCACCTTAGTTAAAATTCCTTGATAGCTTTTCATTCCTCATAGAATAACCTATAAGCTTCTATCAGTGATTTCACTCTTAGATCTGAACTCTTGCTCTCTCTCCAGCCTCATCTCTGCTACCTTTCTGTTAAATCTTATGTTCCAAGCATACTGCAGTTATTTGCAACTCCCCTAAACAAGCCAGGCTTTATTCTAATCTCATGTTTTTGCTCCCTCTTTCTTAAATACCCACTTGCTCTTCTCTTTATCTGGTTAACTCAGACTCATCTTTCAAAGCTCAGTTTAGGCATTAGTTCCAAATCTATTCTAGTCTCTTCTCATTTGGGCTAAGTGCTTTTCCTCTGTGCTCTGATAGCATCCTGAATTTATCTATAACACTAGAGGCCGGATGCACAAAATTCGTGCAATGGGCTCAGCCCTTGCAGCCCCAACTGCCTTGTCTGGTCCTCCCATCCCTGGCTTCATCCGAAAGGTCGTCCAGACGGTTGTCCGAAAGGTCATCCGGATGGTCGTTCCGCTGTTCAGTCTAATTAGCGTGTTAGCTATTAGCTCTTTATTATGTAGGATAGGCATTGCAATGTATTCCATTCAACTCTTTCCTTGTCCTTCTTCCTATCTAAACTATGAGCTCTTGGAGGTCAGTGACTATATCCAATTTATGTTTGGTTCCTATTAGCTAGGGTGGAGTTTAATGCATCATAAATGTTCAGTTCAATATATTGAAATAAACAAATATTGATTTTTGAATGCCTAGTACACAAAGATATATATATATATATTTCACATTTCTACTTTTAAGGAGCTTACTACCTAGGAGGTAAACAATACGTACACATAAGAAAAGTATAGGTAGAACTACAAGATACTGTATCATTTCGTGCACACACAAAAAATGACTGTAAGCTAGAATTTTGGATTTAATTGATCTGGAAAGTCTTCTCTAAAGAGGAAAGACCTGAGTAGTAACATAAAGATAGAAAGAAGATTCAAATTCTTTGAAGAGGGTGCGAGAGTGTTTTAAGTATGGGGAGTAAGAGAAAAAGGCTCACTATGTTTAAGGAGCAGGGTGAAAACATTGTCCAAGGTAGAGGTTGATTAAGATATGGTGAAAAGAGCCCTGGCCAGTTGAGGAATGGTTAGCGTCAGCCTGGGACTGAAGGGTCGAGGTTCAATTCCTAGTCAAGGGCATGTACCTCAGTTGCAGGTTACCCAGAGGGCTGGAGAGATGGGGGAGGCAACCCATTGAAGTGTCTCTCTCACATCGATGCCTTTCTCTCTCTCTCTTTCTCTCTCTCTCTCTCCACTCCCCTCCTTCCCTTCCACTCTCTAGAAATCAATAGGAAGAAAATATCCTCAGGTGAGGATTAAAATAAAAAGAAGATATGGTGAAAAGGTCAGAGTGTGTGTGTGTGTGTGAAAGTCAGAGGTTAGGGGAAAGAATTTGGAGATTTTGTTTGTGCTTTTCATTCTCTGATTCCAACATAGAACACCTCAGCATTCTAGATTGCCTGTTCATCACAAATTCCCAGTGTCTCATCCAGAATCAAGGAAAGAATAATTCAGATATTTTCAAAATAGAAAGTTTCCATATCAAGGCTTTTCCCCCTCTTCCCTGAAGTAAGATTTCCTGGTGTCATTTGAGGTATTGTACACCACATCTTTCCATTCTTATTTTTGACATAGTTTCTGTGATTTTTTTTCCTACCCTTGAGTTACAGACAAGCAGCACAAGATTTGTGGCCTCCAATTTGGTGGCTCCTATTTATTTTCATTTTAATGTAAAGATGAACTGGAAAAACTAAATGTGAGTAAAGGGTGAAAAGCTCATTAGCCTATGTCCCTGTAAGTTTCACAGTTTAGCTCAGTCTAGTCATAAACTTTAGACAATCATTTTTAGGGTTTCTGTCTAGATGATCAAACTAGATACAACCCCAAATAATCACCTTTGACACTATCAACACTAACATAGATCTTTCCTCCAAACCCGTCGACTTTATAGGAGCTTCAGTTGATAGGCCTTATCAAAGTTCTACTTAATTGTCAAGGCCTCAAAATTTGATCCCATCCTACTAAAACAAGAAAAACAAGTAATTTCCCAGTTAGGCTACTTCACAAACTATCCGACAAGGCCCAGCTCAATCTCCACATCCTTTCAGAAATATCCACATCCTTCCCCCTCAGGCATCACTAACCCTCTCTCTTCTCTAAATGGTGGGTTCTAAATCCTCAACTCTTTTCTTCCGTTTGTAATTATCAAAATGTGGCAACTCCCTGGACAAACGTGGTTGTGTTGAGAGAGGATGTCTGCTCCTCCAACTTTCCCCCATTACTGAATTACATGAATTAATTTTATTTCAAGTCTTTATGTAGATAAATCTCACCAACATCATAGAATTGGAATGTTACCTTGACAGCATTTGGTTAACTCTTTCCATTTTTAGAGATGAGAAAGTTGAAGAAGCCCAAGAGATTTTTCATTCCTGTTTCAGATTTAACAATCACTTCCTCCTCCCATCAGTCTTCTCTTGTTTCTCATACAGGATCAAGAATGGGGCTGGCCCACAGTGTGTGCTAAGGGAACAGTGTTTGTATTGAATCGAACCCCTACAGAACGTGGACCATTCAGAAGCACTGAGTTTGGCATCTGGATGATTAATTGCTTTGGGTTGGCCCATTTAGCGTGAACAGCAATGGACCAAAGAAGACTTACCAAGTGTGTAGTCTTGTTTGCCCAACTAAGTTATAAATACCATCTTATAGGAACTTATTTTGTAGCTGATAGCACTTCGAACAGTTCTAGCCACACAGTAAACCTTCATTAAAAATGCTTCAATTGACTGACTGTCCTCAGATAGAAAACCAGATCTTGGTCTGGATTTCATGCAGCAACTAGAGTAGCTTTGCCAAGAGAAAAGCACCAGTCTGTCCAAGTTAGACACAGCTGGGCCGAGGAAGCATTTTTCATGCAGCTCTATGCCTTAAATTGTCCTTGAAGAAAAGTATTTGGAATCCAGTGCTACCTTTTAGCTACCAAAGATTTATTTATTTATATTACAATAAAAACTGTAATATATTATTATTAGGTAACTTAAGGAAATAGGACACATCAAAAGGGCACAAACTTTAAGATGTTAAGTGGGGATGAATTTATTTTGGTCTGAGCACAATGTATCATCTGCTCCCCTTAAGACTATTTTTTAAAAATATGTATTTTTATTGATTTCAGAGATGAAGGGAGAGGGAGAGAGAAAGAGAGGAACATCAATGATAAAGAATCAGTGACTGGGGGCTTCGTGCACACCCCACACCGGGGATCCAGCCTGCAACTCAGGTATGTGCCCTGATCTGGAATCAAACCATGACTTCCTGGTTCATGGGTCATGCTCGGCCATTGAGCCACATTGGCCTGAGGTAGAAGCAAGCCATCCTTGAATGGGATTGATCCTGGATTTGGGTTTATGTGTACCATGCTATAGTCTGTTGACCTACCAACAACATAGCTTGACTATTTCTACTTTTCTTATTTTGGTCCTTACTCTGCTACCCTCATTTTTAAAGGAGAGAGGTCTAGTTGAAATAGTTATAGGATCCTACTTAATTTGAACTAGATAACCCCCCAAATGGAACTGTCTCCAAGAAGGGAACTGTCTACTTATTTTGGTTATAAACCCAATCTTCTACTGAGCATTTTTTACTATGTTCAGGAAGTAATGGATTTAATAAGAATCAGTCAAGGAATCCAAAATACTTTATTACTAAAGATTGCAACTTCTAAGAAAAAAGAAACAAACAAACAAACAAAAAATACAAAGATCACAACTTCTGCCCCTTGCCCTCTTTCCCATAAAGGCGGGTGGTATCTTGTAAGGGAAAGAGTAGAGTATGAGAATGTTTACTATTGACTATTATTTTCACTACCCCACTTCTAGGAAGAGAAACTTAGATATGGTTAGGAACACAAGGGAGACCAGAATCCAAGCTTGAGCAATGAAAATTGGAATTTTATTTGTGAAGTTCCACTAACTATATTCCTTCTTATGGAATCATTGGCTAATCATTGGTGCAGGCAGAACCATTTCCATGGGAGAGGCAAATAGACCTTCAAAATTGAAGTAGGTCATCTTCAAGGATATACTGAGGGTCCAGCCACCTAAAAGAAGTTCCTTAACCAGTCTACTAGAGCACTTCCTTTAGTGGTCTGAAACCCCTATTTGAGTAGAAATGAACTCATCAGATGTCTCCAAGAGGTCCCACTTGCTTAACTCTTCATTCTGAGATTCTGTCTCTTCATCCCCCACCCCTCTACACCACCCCTGCCCCCCGCCCTGGGACGTAGGCTGGATAACGAGTCCTATTATTTACTATCCATAGGTTTTTCAGTTAGTGATCACCTAAATAGGGCTCTTCTAAGTCAAGCGATCTAAGGAGATTGAAAACATGCAGAAGAACAGGCCTCTGAGCAACTGGATGTTCTGTGTCTTTTTCAGCTCCTCATATGACAAATCAAAGACTCCAGGAACTAACGCAGTTAAACCTGAGAAAGGAAATGCGGATGGTGACGAGGTAAGGAAGAGAATTAGCAAATGTTTGTTTGTAATCTTTCTTTGGAGTAGCTTAGAATATTTTATAAGCTGTGTCTTACAAACTTTCTGTTGAAAAGCAAAAAAAAGGGTCAAGAGTCATATAGCAAGGTTAATTGATCCATTTTATGCAAGGTAAACAGAGACAGAGAAAAGAGAAGAGATAGGACACAACAGCAATAAATCAGGGTACAAAACCAGGGATCTTAGGGCACGAGTGTTAAACCCTGACTTACCTAGAATTCATGGCCACTTTCATTTTTAATATATATATATATATATATATATATATATATATATATAATTTTTATTGATTTCAGAGAAGAAAGGAGAGAGAGATAGAAACATCAATGATGAGAGGGAATTGAAACGTGACCTCCTGGTTCATAGGTTGATGCTCAACCATTGAGCCATGCTGGCTGGGTACATAGCCACCTCTTGGCAGCAAAAGTTTGGTTGCATTTTCAGGTTTATTCTATTTAAGTGATTTTTTCAGGCCAACTTTTATTTTATTGGCCAGAGATACTGTTATTCAACATAAAACTAAAACATATTCCAATTTGGACACTCTTGTGGTTTTTGTGAACTGCTGGAGACTAATTTGGAACAGAGATGCACTATCTCAGAAAAATTTAGGAGTGAAAACATATTTTTTTAAATTTATTTGAGAGGAAGGAAGGGAGAGAGAGAAACTTCAATTTGTTGTCTCAGTTATTAATGCATTCATTGGTTGATTGTTGTATATGCCCTTTCTGGGGATTGAACCTACAACTTTGGTGTATTGGGACAATACTCCACCAATTGAGATACCCAGCCAGGGCTAAACCATCTTGCCCAGAGACCTTCCCCACTATAATTATTTCCCCCATTTATTTTATTATTATTATTTTTTTTTTAGAGAGAGAGTGGAAGAAAGGGAGGGAGAGAGAGAAACATCGATGTGAGAGAGACATTGATTGGTTGCCTGCAACCCAGGTATGTGCCCTTGACTGGGAATCAAACCCATGACCCTTCAATGCATGGGTTGATGCTCTAAACTCCGAGCAACATCAGCCAGGACTATAATTCATTTTTTTAAAAACCTATAGAAAAAAAGCCTTTACATCTTTCCCCCCAATTTTTTTCCTAGACTTCTATATGATTCTAAATATGTATTTTATATATCATATCTATGAAGCAGGTTTTTCATAATATGCCTTTGTTTCGAACAAAGGGACTTCAGTTTTCCAAAAGGTAATAAAATTAAATTATTGCATCTTTGTATTTGTCCCATATTTTACCCCATGCTCCCAAAGTGATGTATGGAGTGACTCTGCTAGACCTCCTCCCTGTCCTTCCCCAAATCCTTGGAATTGCCAACTCCTGACATTTTCTTTCAGGAGCATAATAATGGCCTGTCCTCATCCCACATCTGCCCCATTCTTACTACTTCCCTCTTCTCCATTCATCTGATTGCCTTATTAACTCTTTCAAGTGCATGTTCCCTTTCTTCTGTACCCCATCTTACCAGATCACCTTCCTGGGGACATGGCAATCTTTAGGGCCCAAATACTAGGATTATGTCCCCTCCCTCTTGTTCTGATTTCTCATTTTGCTAAGCCTGAAGGAGATAACTCAGTTTTTTTCACTTTGGATTCTCATCCCTTTGATTTACTCATCCTTAGGTAACCTAGGGCTAAGCTTGAGGCTGGGCAATGAGCGGGGGTCAGCAGAGGGACACACAGGTGGCCCAGCACTTCTACCACCAGACAGGACACTCAATCTGCCAGTCACCAGCCAAAAAATGTGAAGTGGTAGACAGAAGTCTAACCTAACATTCAGTTATTTTTGGTAACATTTTGGGAAGAATTACATGCCACAGAAACATTCAGAAATGTAAAATGTTGTTTCTCCCTTCCTCTGTGAGCCTGTCGGCTCCTAGCTCAGTTGGCAGCAATTCCCAGGGCTCCCTTCATTCACAACCCTTAAGCTATCGCCCTTTTGTGACTTCCTTTTCTCCTTAAAGAGGTGAAAAGCAAGTTACATGTTGATTTTCACCTGATTTCACTCCCACAGAAATGAAAAGGCAGAAGATGTGATCCCTTGGAGTGACTTGTCCCAGTCTGAACTTTAATGCTGCCTTTGTCTACTTTACCTCCTAACAGCTTGACCTGACATTTCATAAAACTGGTCCCCATTTCCATGGACAAGCTTCCCAGTCAGGATGTCTCAGAACTCAGCTCTCCATGCTGTGGCCCTCATTCCAGAAACCCAGGGTGCAAAACACGAAGCACAGTGTTCCCTTTCGTTAATTTGGAGACCACATTTTAGTAAGAGTCAGAAATGGAATATTGTTTAGGACAGTACAGCTAGAAACCACTAATTTTGATTACTGTCTCTAGATTTCTTATGCAGCTGGGCAATCAAAATTTGTTCCAGAGAACCTTCAGTATTACACAGTCCATCCAAAATTGGTAGGTGGAAAAGCTTCCTCTCCCCTCCTCCCCGTACCCACTCCCTCCCACCCACCAAGATCCTTAAGAGCAAGTCTCAGCAGCAGAGTGGAAGATGGAGACAGAGTATCCATATGCCTCCAAATGCTGCCACCTCTGTGACTGCACAGGCTGCTGGGTCAGGGAGGCAGAGCTGCCCTAGGACACTGGCTAGAGCCAGTGCAGAGAAAGGCACGGAGAGGGAGGGGGGAGGTACTGGGAAGAAGGTGGTCCCTATAGCTGAAATAGTATTTTTAAGTTGAGAAAACATATTAATAATCAGAAGGTGTTTCGTTCTTTCCCTCTCCCTTCCTCCCTGTCCAATCCTCCGCTTTCCCCCTATTGACAGAAAAGCAATTTAGTGGAACTGCCTCTGCCCCCACCCACATCTTAAGTGACATGCTGTCTTTTGTGACTGCTTTTCCTTTTAAAACATTGTGCCTATTATGCATGGTAATGCGGTTGTGCCTGTGGGAAAGCGTTAGTGAGTGAGAATGTTGGTGTCACCTCCACCCTCCAAACTCCTTGACAAGAAGATTTGGTTCCTGGCAGTTTCTAGCCTCTGCCTCTCAGACAGTTGTAGAGAAGACCAGCGAGATTTAATGTAGAAATCTCTCTGCCCTGTTGTATTGAACAGATTCTGTTCAGAAGAATTAAGTCACCTTTCTCCCTTTCAGAAGAATTAACTTGTCTTTCTCCCTTTATTGTGGAAAGCTTTCCATGTCATTTCCCCAGCCCCTTAGTCAATGTGTGGGGAATACTCTGAGGGCAGAAAGGGCCAGTGAGCTCCAGACTTCTTCTGATAAACATTATTTCAGAGCAGATTTGTCCAGCCCCTGTCCTGCCTCTGTCCCTACCCCCACAGAGGCAGATTAGCCAATGGATTTATTAACTTTCTCTTGATCTAATCTCTTTGTCTCTCTGGAAACCTTTCTGTCTGTCTGCTCAGAGCCGGTACTATGAGCCTTTGAAGCCCACCAAACTGCAGAAATTTGTGGCTCGAAACAGGAAAATGTTAAGCTTCATGCTCAAAGTCACAGAGTACGATCAAGATAAGACCATACTTATAATGACCAATAACCCACTTCCCTCTCCAATTGAGCAACAAGGAAAGGACACCGAACCACATTTCTTTTCCAAGGAGTTACTGGTCAAGGTAATGGCACCTGGAGAAGTTTCCTGGCACCCTAAGTAAGGACCCTAGAGAATTAGGCATGAGCTTGAAGAAGGAAGCTAACTAACTTAACTTGGTAATGAGGAGCCAACCTCTTCCCTCTAATTCAGTGGTTCTCATCCTTTCTAATGCTGCGACACTTTAATACAGTTCCTCATGTTGTGGTGACCCCCAACCATAAAATTATTTTCGTTGCTACTTCATAACTGTAATTTTGTTACTGTTATGAATCGTAATGTAAATATCTGTGTTTTCTGATGGTCTTAGGCGACCCTGCTAGCTGTTCGCGACCCACAGGTTGAGAACCGCTGCTGTAGAGCCTAAGACCATGGAAAACACAGATATTTACATTACGATTCATAACAGTAGCAAAATTACAGTTATGAATAGCATCAAAAATAATTTTATGGTTGGGGGTCACCACAACATGAGGAACTGTATTAAAGGGACATGGCATTAGAAAGGTTGAGAACCACTGCTCTAATTCTTTGCCATGTGCTTCACCAAACAGAATCTGTAGAGCCTGGAAATACTGAGAGAAAGAGTTGGACAAATTTGGGTCATGAAACTTCATTGCACAGAGAAAGGATAGTCTTAATTTGAAATTGTTTCTCGTTAGCCAAAGATATTTAGTTTGTAGTTAACAAAGTATAAATTAGCCATTGGCTTTCTAGGTGAATATAAAATAATAAAGGATATACTGAAAAAATGAAGACTAAGGAACAGGAATGAATACCTAAGTCAGAAAGGAGTAAAGGGTTATACTTTATACCTGTTGCTTTTGGGTGTCAGCAGAAGGGAAGAGGAACAGAGTAGGGAATTCACTATCACAGTATCCAGACACTTGGGACTCAGGTATATATTAAAAAGTTCAAATCCAATTTAGTAACCAATCAGTGAACATACACTAATCTAAGAACTAAAATATAAAGATGATTACTAGTATAGGGCAGTTTCTATCTTGAAGGAACTTGGAGTCTAACAGGAGAGACAGATCAATAAATGAGTAATTATAATATACCAAGATATCCTATATAATAAAGAGGTAATACGCAAATTGACCATCACTCCAACACACAAGATGGCCACCCCCATGTGGTCAAAGATGGCTGCCCCCATGTGGACACAAGATGGCCACCACAAGATGGCTGGCAGGAGGGCAGTTGTGAGTGATCAGGCCTGCAGGGGAGGACAGTTAGGGGTGACCAGGCCTGCAGGGGAGGGCAGTTGGGGGGGACCAGGCCTGCAGGGGAGGATAGTTGGAGGGGACCAGGCCTGCAGGGGAGGGCAGTTAGGGGTAATTGGGCGGGCAGGGGAGCAGTTTGGCGTCGATTAGGCTGGCAGGGGAGTGGTTAGGGGGTGATCAGGCTGGCAGGCAGAAGTGGTTGGGGCAATCAGGTAGGCAGGCAGGCGAGTGGTTGGGAGCCAGCAGTCCTATATTGTGAGAGGGATATCCAACTGCCCGTTTAGGCCCAATCAGGCCTCTAGTATGAATCATAAAAGAATACACAAGCCCTAACTAGTTTGGCTCAGTGGATAGAGTGTTGGCCTGCAGACTGAAGGGTCCCAGGTTTGATTCCAGTCAAGGGCATGTACCTTGGTTGCGGGCACATCCCCAGTAGGGGGTGTGCAGGAGGCAGCTGATTGATGTTTCTCTCTCATCGATGTTTCTAACTCTCTATCTCTCTCCTTTCCTCTCTGTAAAAAATCAATAAAATATATTTTTTAAAAAAAGAATATACAAGATACAGAACTCATAGTAGTTCTGTTGAGAGAAAAGGGGTAATCAGAGAGGCTTTACAGAAGAGATGATTCCTGACAAAGAACAGGAGAATATTCCAATCAGAGGGAAGGGCAAAGCCATGGAGACATGAGCAAGTGAGGCACATTTAGAGAGTTGTAAGAGAGTAAATGGCAGGTGATAAAAGGATAAAATCATATATCCCCCCCTCCTTTTTTTTGAGGTTGGGAGCAAGAGACAAAAATCAGAAAGATTAGTTGAGATGTTACTACAATCATCAAGGTAAGAGATGCTAAGGAATTGGAACTAAATCAACAGCAGAGGAAGTGAAGAATATCCGTTTAGGGAATCAGGATCTAAAAAAGATCTTGATAGCCCTGGCTAGGTAGCTCAGTTGTTAGTGTCCTGATATACCAAGGTTGTGGGTTCAGTCCCATGTCAGGGCACATACAAGAAGCAACCAATGAATGCAACAAATCAATGTCTTTTTCTAAAATCCTATCTAATAAAAAGGGAATATGCTAACTGACCCTCACACCATTGCAAAGATGGCAGCGCCCACAGCCAATAAGGAGGGAATATGCTAATGACTGTCCCACCCTCAAAAATGATGGCATCCACAGCCAATAAGGAGGGAATATGCTAATTGACTGCCACACCCTCAAAGATGGCGGCACCCACAGCCACAAGATGGCAGCGCCCATAGCCACAAGATGGCGGCACCCAGTCCCCTCAGCCCTGTGGGACGGCAGGCATGCAGCAAGGCCAGGCCCACCCCCAGGCAGGCCCGGTCACTCTGTGTGCCTGCCTCCAGAGTCCCCCAGTCCCTTCTGCCCCCCAGCCACCCAGGGCCAGCCCAAGGCACAGGCAAGCCTCTGATGGCGGCTGCCCAGCCATTCAGGGCCACCCGAGGCTTAGGTAACCAGGGCCAACCAAGGCTTGTGCTGCCGGCAGTGGCAGCAGCAGAGGTGTGATGGGGCATCGCCCTTCCCTGATCATCGGGTTGCCTCCTGCCTCTGAGGGCTCCCAGACTGTGAGAGGGGGCAGGCCGGGCTGAAGGACCCCCCCCACTCCAGTGCATGAATTTTCATGCACCAGGCCTCTAGTCAATTAATAAAAACAAACCTTGATAGTTTTGAGAGTGGGCCTAATATAACAGAAGAAATTAAATGAAATAAATGAAAGTACAAACGAAAGAATATAATTATAACAGAAATTTGAAGCTGGGAGTGGAATTACCCAAAACAGATTCTTATAATAGAGTGTAGTGAATTTGGAATTAGTATTTCCTTAGTTGCTACATGAATGGCAGTGAGAGATTTCTTTTCAAATAGAAGATAAAATACTAGTATCCAAAGTTATATGCGGACAAAGGAGTTAATTAACTAATATCTTGACTATGGTGTCTCTTGCTATTTTTAAAAAATTTATTTATTTACTTATTTTTAAATTACCTGCCGTCTTTCAACCAAATGAGCCACACATGTCTATACTCATAGCGCCTTCTCAGAGAAATGAAACTACCACAGTTCATGAAGGAAAGGATGCCCTAGGAGGATATATATATATATCTATATATATATATATATATATAGATATATATACATTATTGATTTTTTTACAGAGAAGAAGGGAGAGGGATAGACAGTTATAAACATCTATGAGAAAGCAACATCGATCAGCTTCCTCCTGCACACTCCCTACTAGGCATGTGCCCACAACCAAGGTACATGCCCTTGACTGGAATTGAACCTGGGACCCTTGAGTCAGGCTGACTCTCTATCCACTGAGCCAAACCGGTTAGGGCTTATTTTGTATAACTAGACTTGGTCCTGTACTCCTAGCTAGGAACAGAAAAGAACACCAGACCCAGGAAAGCAAAATAGGTTGGTTAGTGACCTGTGGTGGTCACCACCAAAACAAAATCAACCAAAAATGAAACCAACCAACTTACCAACAAGCCAAATCCCTCAGTTAATCAGATTCTTGTTTACAGGCACCTGAACTAGAAAAGGAAAATATTGAGGTAGTGGGAATGAAAGCTGAAAGGACACAGAGAAGCCATAAAGAAGACAGTCTAGCCCAGCCAGCATGGCTCAGTGGTTGAGTGTTGACCTATGAACCAGGAGGTCCCAGTTCGATTCCATTCCCAGCCAGGGCACATGCCCGGGTTGTGGGCTCAATCCTCAGTGGGGAACATGCAGGAGGCAACCAGTCAATGATCCTCTCTCATCATTGATGTTTCTCTCTTTCTCTCCCTCTCCCTTTCTCTCTGAAATCAATTAAAAAAAAATAAAATAAAGCCCTAGCTGGTTTGGCTTAGTGGATAGAGTGCTGGCCTGTGGACTGAAGGGTCCTGGGTTTGATTCTGGTCAAGGGCACATGCCCAGGTTGCAGGCTCGATCTCCAGTAGGGGTCGTGCAGGAGGCAGCCGACCAATGATTCTCTTTCATCATTGATGTTTCTATTTCTCTTTCCCTCTCCCTTCCTCTCTGAAATCAATAAAAAATACGTTAAACAGTTAAAAATAAAGAAGGTAGTATAGAGACAATAAGACTAGAATAGGAGCAGGTTGAAATCATAGGAGAATATAAATGAACTAGAGGCCTGGTGCACAAAATTTGTGCATGGGTAGGGTCCCTAGGCCTAGCCAACGATCAGGGCTGATCAGGACCTTCCAGCTGCTGGCCCAGGCCTTCCTTCCCTGGCTGCCAGCTGCCAGCTGGGACCTTCCTTCATTCTGTGCCGCTCCCTGGTGGTCAGCGCATGTCATAGCCAGCGATTGAACTCCCAGTCTCCCAGTTGAACTCCCAAGGGGACAATTTGCATATAAGGCTTTTATATAGACAGATAAGCAGAAGCTATAAATAGAAAAAAGGTATACAGGGTAAGGTAAGGCGTGAACAGAGAGGAGGAAGCAGGCAGGAAGAAGTAGGAGAGACATTAATGATATGATGTAGAATCAAGATACATAAACTCATGCAGTGGTGGTACTTAACTAGTGCTATCTTGGATTTGAAATAATTTTTTCACTCCTGTTTTTCTGCTATGAGATCTAACTCTGTTCAGGTTCTGCTCTTTTTGTGGCCAAATTGTTAGCTATGTCTTACTTCCTAGGCACATGTGCTCTTACAATAAAACTCCTATTAGGCAAGGTAACTTTGATGGATGTATGCCTGTTCCTCAAAACTGGAAATGCTTATTGAGAACTAGAGGCCTGGTGCACAAAATTTGTGCATGGATGTGGTCCCTAGACCTGGCTGGCAATCAACGCCTGCGTGTCTGGCATGGAAGGGCAGGTCCCAGCTGACCTCTGGGCCCTGGGCAGCACCTGGGCCCCTGGGTGTCCCCTCCACCTGAGTCATCAGGCTCCTTCCCAGCTCTCTCAGTGCCCTGCCCCCTGCCACTGCCACTGATTGCTGTCTGTGGGGCGACTGGCAGGACAATCGGGCCCCTGCCCAGCTCCCTCAGTGCCTGGGAGCCAGGCAGTGGCCCAGCCCCCACCACCACTGCTGGTCACTGTCTACAGGATGATCGGCAGGGCAATCAGGCCCTGCTTGCACCTACCTTGGCCTGGTGCTGCCCACTCACCTGCTCCACTATCCTGCCGTGGTCCCGCTCTCGTCAGGGCCCATCAGGGCCAGTAGCACCTCCACTGCTGCCCGCTGCCAGCGCCTCATTGTTGACACCTGCCATGCTCCGGGCTGCCCCCTGGTGGTCAGCGCATGTCATAGCGCTCAAACTCCTGGTTGAACTCCTGGTCAAGGGAACAATTTGCATATTAGGCTTTTATTACATAGGGTGAGTACAGCATTAAAAGGACATGTTCAGCAGCAAATATTTTTTTAAAAGCTTTAAAATTCTGAAAGAAAAAGCTCAATATATATCAATTAAGTAGTTTGGTCATTCATTTATTTTTCATTCAACAAATATTTGTTGAGCACCTACTATATACCAAGCACTGTTATGGGTAACAAGGATATATCAGTGACTAAAGCAAAGTTCACCCAAATGAAATTTAATTCTAGGGAGGTAGACAGACAGATCATAAGCAATCATACAGTTAATATAAACATGTGATAAATGCCAAGACAAAGCAGGATAAAGAAATTGAGCATGATGGGTGTGAGTGGTGATTTTAGATAGTGTAGTTTAGATAATAATTTGAATAGTAGGTTCTTAGAAGAGTTGATGACATCTGACACTTTATTGGGGTGATGGGATATGTCTTGCAATTGTGACATCTCACATACTGTTTTCATTTCAGATTGCTGCACATTGGGAAGAATATAAATTGTAACTTTCCCAAATGAGTTATAATGAGATAAATCAGGAGAATAGGAACCCCAAGCCATATCATATAAAGAAAAATTCAAAATATTGGCAATGTTGAGCCTGGAAGAGATAGAGAGATAACTTAGGAGAAACTTGATGGATTTCTCCAAATTCTTTAAGAACTCTGTGGAAGAGACACTGGACTTGTTCTATTTGAACTATAAGTTAGAAGTTACAGCTATCAGCTGATCAAAGATGAAATAGGTTGTGTTTTTAAAAAATATATTTTTATTGATTTCAGAGAGGAAGGGAGAGGAGAGAGAGAGAAACATCAGTGATTAGAAAGAATCATTGAATGGCTGCCTCCTGCATGCCTCCTACTAGGGAGCAAGCCCACAATCTAGACATGTGCCGTGAGCAGGAATCAAACCATGACTTCCTAGTTCCTAGGTCGATGCTCAACCATTGAGCCACAGTGGTGGGTTAGGTTGGTGTTTTAGGTATAGGAAGATTGACCACTTGATAGAGATATTGTGTAGGTGAAATGAGTGTCAGATAAATGGTTAGACTAGATGACGTTTACTATCCTTTCTGAAAGTCATTGACTCTGTAACCTTTACAAATGATGACATTATTATATCACAAAACATTTCATTCGGTGGCCTCTTCACTTCAGAGAATAGAATATGAATGAGGTAGCCATCTCTGAGAAAGGAAGGTAGAGTCCTATGGATTTCCCAACTTATTATCAAATGTTTGATTTACTAAGCAATTCACTAATTGAATCCTTCTCAAAACCGGGTAAATTCTTCCACCACGCTCTTCAGAGGGCCAGGGTGCAAGTTCAATCAAGTACTAAGGAAACTGGCAAAGCTTTGGACAAGTCATCTGGCAAGGAAACAAACGTGGGTTAGCCCACTCGGAACTGCTTCCTCTTTTTTTGGTTTCTGAGTGCCTGCTTCCTTCTCTGACAGGTTTGGTCCAATCGTGTTGGGCCGTGGTCGGCAAACTGCAGCTCGCGAGTCACATGCGGCTCTTTGGCCCCTTGAGTGTGGCTCTTCCACAAAATACCATGGCCTGAGAGAGTCTATTTTGAAGAAGTGGCGTTAGAGGAAGTTTAAGTTTAAAAAATGTGGCTCTCAAAAGAAATTTCAATCGTTGTACTGTTGATATTTGGCTCTGTTGACTAATGAGTTTGCTGACCACTGGTTGGGGGATTGAAACTTAGTCCAAGAACTTTTAAGTCCCAAGGTCCTTGGTTAACTCCCTTGCTTACTCTTCTTTCCTCTGCTGCAGGAAAATTATCAGCACAAACCCACCGAGAACTACCTACCCCCGTTGCCTCAGAAAAAAAGGTTAAGACCTAAGCTGAAACCAGTCTTCCCTGTGACACTGTTGAAGGATGCCAAATCCAAGCAAGAACAGCTGTTTAGGTGAAGTCCTGGCTGCTTTTGTTCTCTTTTTCTTTCCCATCATTACCTTATTCATGTTACCATCTATTTTCAATACGATTTAATACTTTCTGCTTGTTAGGGTATAGAAAGGTACAACTGTATATTAATAACACACAATCCCCAATATCTTTTACACCCTAAGGAAAAATAAACTCCTTCAAAGCTAAGGTTTTTCACTAAGAAGGATTTTCAAGAGTGAAGAAAAAAATATTCAAAGATCTATGATTTGAGGAAACAGAAAAAAATTCCTCCCCCCCCCCCACCCCAGTGCATGATAAGGGCTATAGCATAGGAACAATGTGCTATGAGATTTTATTTGAAACTAGTTCTATGAGCAGCCTATATCTAGTTTGGAGAGGAGAGAGGAGATTCTGAACTTCCTTAATAGGTTTACAGGCTAGGTTCTAGAAGCATCCCTTTTACTGAACAGTATTCCCACTCTGTACTAATGAACACCTATCCTCGCCTTCTCTCCTCCCCTGAAATCTGAGAGTGTAGTGACTGGTTCTACTAACATCCAACCCTAGGATTTACTAAATGAGCTTTCTTTGTTAAGGTTTTCCACCAAGAATGATTTCAAGAGTGAAGGGAAGTATTCAACAGTCTGCACTTTGAGGAAGCAGAAAAATATGTTCCCTCAGCTCACCTTTGCTCAAGTCTCTCAAGGAGGTATGAAGAAAGATGGTAAGCTCCTCTCGTTCAAAGCAATGGCTTACAGGACTGAGATATGGGCAGGAGGTGCAACCTATGGAGATGAGATTTAAGGGCAAACCAACATCTCTCATGGAGGTTCTGGAGACTGTTTTTCCTTGTAGCACAGAAGCTAAGAACTGATAGAGGCTTAAGTGGTGCTAGGTTTTGAATTCTGCTTAAATCTTCAAATTTCAAGACGCCATAGCACAGTGCTTCCCAAACTGCATCACCTACCACTTTAAAAGTTCTGGTATATAAGTTATTTGCCCTATTATTTATTTAATGATTTTTTTCTTGTCCTAATTAATACCATATCATTAACATGGGTTTGATATACTAATTACATGTTGTTTTTTTTGTCCTGACATTTAATCAAATTCATAATAATTAAAATTTGAAATGTTTATGTATCACCTAAAACTACCCAGTAGTATGCATATCACACTTAGAAAAATTGTTCTAGAAGGGCCAAAGGATAAAGTCAGTCTGTCAGTCTCAGTCTCAGAGGTCTAGGAGTGTCTTCTGGAATGAGGCAGGACACGGGGTGGGAGGGGTTTGACATAAGGTTGCATGGAATGGAGGAGGGTGTAAGGAGAAAGCTCCTTACAAGTTATCATTCATTTAAGAACGTTTATGGGGCAACTAGTAAGTGTTTAACACTTAATCAAGCACCAATAATAGCACATTCGATGTATGAGATAGATGGGCCAAATCATGACAGGCCTGGGCTATATATGATTAAGGGTTTGGGTTTTCTCCACTAGGCAGTTGGGACCCATTGAAGAATTTCAGAGCACTCCATAGATATTTGAGACTCAAAACCAACACACTTAGGGAAAAGGCTAAGAGGTATAAGAATATACAAGTGACTGTACCTTAACTTAGTAAGAGTTACATGGGTATCAATGTGGTTGTGGATGGAATCATGAGAGGGGCGAGGTTAAACAGGGAAGACTCTAAACTGGCAGTGTTTTAAACTGGGTTTTGAGGAAGGTAAGGAATCGAGAATTATAAACAAGGTTGGGAATGGTAGTCCGTGCTCTTACTAAGAGTAAAGACCACTTTACTCGTCTCTCCATGTGTGTTAATTTCATGCCTCATGTTAAGTGTCCTTCTGGACCCTCTGGAAATCCACATTCACCAAGGTACCCTGTGTTTTGTTGCAGTCTCCAAGGAGTCAGAAAGTGACATGCTGACTGGGAAGGTGGATTGGGAACCACTAACCCTTTCATCGCTCCTGGAACTGAAGCCCACTAAAACCGCGCCTGGGGACAGTGCCTTCCGCAATGGAAGAGTCAAGCAGTGGTTTCTAAACAATACCATTATCATTAAGTAAAAATAAACCCTTCAGGCCTCTCGCCTCGGTCTCCACGGACTGAGAGGCCAGCAGAAGACGCTTTCCAGGGCATGTCAACCAAATAAAACCACATTCTGCCCACTGCGAGCATGGACTGCCTAGTCGCTGGCAAGGTGGGCCGGGGTGTGTTCCGACCCATAGCAGCAGCGACCACCACGCGGCCCGGCACCAGGCGCCTGGCCCCGCCCCCGAAGGCTGGGGGACCACAAGAAGGCGTGGCCGCGGCCCCAGGGGACCCGAGCGGTCGCGACAGCCGGGGAGGGCGGGCCTTTTCCCCGAGTGACGCGACGGCGGCCCAACCCGCGCTAGAGCGCGGGGCCCGCCTTCCTGCAGCCTCTTCCGCTCGGCTGCGGCGCCTGGGAAGGTTGCGGTGGGTCTGGGCGCTGGGAAGTCGTCCAAGATGCTTAAAAAACTCGACAAGAAGGACGAGGAGTCTGGTACGCGCTGGGCTTCTGACGCCCACCCTCCGCCACGGTGGGGTCCCCTCCCTCGCCCGCCGCACCTGCTCTGGGGACTGCAGACCGGGGGCGTGGGCGCCGGTGTGCCGGGGGCCGTTCCAGCGGGGCCTGCCCCTAGCCCCTCCCCCGGCGCCGGACCCTCCCCCAGCTCGGTCGCGCAGGCGCCCCCGCGCCGCATCAGCCTGCTCGGCGGCCCCGCCCACGCCCCCTCCCCTCCACCCCCTCCCCTCCTCTGGGCGCCGCTCCTCGAAGCCGGCTCCGCCCCGCTCGCCTAGGGTGGGCTGCTTGCTGAGGCAGCGGGCGCCGGGGAGGTGGTGGAGGGAGGGGATGTGTGTGCAAGAGTAAGAGACAAGGGGTGCTCCTAGTGCGAGGCCCAGAGCGAGTCTCAGATCCACCGGACGTGTGTGTGTGTGTGTGTGTGTGTGTGTGTGTGTGTGTGTGTGTGTGTGTGAACTTGGAGGTGCCTTATGCCTTACAGTCTTCCTGGGGATCTTTACACTGTCTGCTTCCCAGAGGTCATACCTGGCTCATGGTACATAGATCTTTTAATGCGCCCCAAAATGAGTTGGCCCTATACTTTGGCCCAGATCAGAAGAGGAAGATACTAAGCCACCTTACAAACAAACAGAACAAAACTCAGTGTTTGATAGCTGCTCTCATAAAGTGTGGTAGAAGGTTGGGTTAGTAAAACCGCCATGGCCCCTTCCACCTTTAAGTTTATATGATTATCTGCTAAACTCTTCTTTTCTGCCTCACAGTAAATGTTAGAAACACATAAAATCGTGCTTGCCTTTAGGGAACTCCAAAGGGCCCTACCATGCTCTCATTAATCTTGGTCCTGTGGACATGACAGATACTTGTAATATTCATATGAAAAAGAGGACAGGGCAAAGAAGACACTCATTTGGGCAGGGTTCCTGCAGAAGTACAAGATCTTACAAGAAAGCAATGACAGACATAGTTTCAGAATAAAAACGATTATATTTAGTTTATATGCATATTAGTAATGATTATCACTGTGATATCCAAGTCGTCGCTTCACTTAGGTGAGAGATCCCAAACATTCAGTATCCTGCAGAAAATAAGTTTGTGTAGAACAGCTATTAAAGATACGTTTTGTTTTATACTATAGGTAGTGGCTCCAATCCTTTTCGGCATCTGGAGAAGAGTACTGTCTTACAGGAGGTATGGCTTGGAAGTATATTGTGTTTCTTCTTTTCCATTCCATTTTAGAATGGTGGGCAGAGAGCCCCTGGAATGCTGAGATCCGAAATAAGAATTAAGGAATATATCTGAGTTCAGAGAATATAGACTTAAGGGAAAAGGAAAAGGGTTTGCTTGTCAGAGGAGAGAGAAATGCAAAAACATTCAGACTGTGCTATATGTTGAGATTTATTTAATCTTCATGGAGGATGTGTTTATTGATTTTTAGAGAAAGAAAAAGAGAGAGAGAAACATTGATGTGAGAAACATCGATCCGTTGCCTCCTGTACAGGTCCCGCTGGGAATCGAAACCTCAACCTTTTGGTGTACAGGATGACACACCAACCAACTTAATTACCTGGCCAGGGCCACATGTTGAGAATTTTAGATAAAATGCCAGAAGAGATGTTTAGTGCAAGGTTATTGAAGGAGGTTATAGATATTAAACTCATTATATTCAAGTGATGTCCATAAATTTGTGATTCTTAACAGAGCTTACAAAGTTGAAGCAGAATATCTAAGAGAAAAACAGTATAAAATGGAAAATCAAGGTCACATTTAGTAAGTTATCATATATCATTATAAATGGAAAACTATAGGTAGTTAACATTATATATTATTAAAATACATAATAGTCTTTATTTTATTAAGGTTGATTTTTTGTAACCTGAGAAAAAATAGAATATATATATATTTATATATATATTTTCTATATATAATATATAGAATTTATATATATATAGAATATATATATAAATTCTATATATAAATTCTATATATATATATAAATTCTTTATATATATATAGGATATATACATATACATATACATATATATATATATATATATATATATATATATATATAAAACAGTGACTTTTTTGTTTCCAGGCTCGTCTATTCAATGAAACACCCATCAACCCAAGAAGATGTTTGCATATTCTTACAAAGATTATCTACTTACTGAACCAGGTAAATTATTTTAATTTTCTTCAGATTCGTGGCCTGGAATAGAAATACATAATATGTAGTAAAGTACTTTCTGGTAAGTATAATTATTCTTTAAAACTTAACTTATTTAAAAAATGAACAATATTTGATTAATAGAATAATATGTAAAACTTCTTGAGACAAGGTCTGTGACATATACTAGTACTTTTATACATGAAATACTAAATCAGCTAAGCACATAGTAGATTCTCAACATTGATTTGAATTTAACAAGTATTAATGTTAAAACATGTTGTTTAGAATTGTTCAGAGGTTTTTATGTTCCTCAAAAAACATAGTGCAGAACCTTAGACATATTCTAAATTGTTATTTTATCCTTTTTGGGGTCTGGGTGGGCATATAGGGATGTTTTAAAGCTTTGCTTTTAATATTCAGATTTTATATTTATTATCTCTACTCCACCATTACAACAATATGATGCTTCCTTAATGTCCTTTTCTATAAATGGAGATTATGATAATATCTGTTTTATGAAGTTGTAGTGATTAACTGAGATAATAAATATAAAGCATGGAGAATAGTTCTGGATACATAGTAAGCCTTCAGGAATAGTTTTCATTCAGTCATTCAGCAAATGTTTATTACTAATCTGCTGTCCTATGCACTGTTTTAGACACTGGGATATAACCAACAAAATATTTGCCCTAAATGAAATAGAGTCTATTTGCCATTATTATTACTAATTTAAATTTTTAAATTTATTTATTTTTTTGTTCTTGTTGACTTAAAACATTTCATAAAATTTCTAGGGCCTTAGAAAATGTGATTTTGTTTCACACACACACACCCTCACACTCTCGGATGGTTTACATATGGTGCTAAGAAGACTGTGGTTTCCAGTTTTAATTCCATGAGAATATTTTATCTTTACTATGCTTCATGAATGAAGAATTTATCTAGAGACATAATAAAGTTTTGTAGTATGCAAATGGAGATTGAGCAATGAGTACATACTTTTTTGTTGTTGTTAATCCCCACCTGAAGATATATTTTCCATTGATTTTTTTTTCTTTTCTACAGAGAGTAGAAGGGAAGGGAAAGAAAGGGTGTGTGTGGGGGGGGGGGTGGGGAGAGAGAAAGAGAGAGAGAGAGAGAGACATTGATGTGAGAGAGACACATTGATTGGTTGCCCCCTACATACACCCCAACCAAGGCCGGAAATGAAACCGACAAACCAAGTACCTTCTCTTGACTGAGACTCAAACCCAGGGCCCTTTGGTGTGTGGGCTGACGCTCTAACCACTGAGTAAAACCAGCCAGGGCCAAGTACATACTTTTAAATAAAGTTCACAAAGCCATATTCCTCTGTGGTATCATATTGGAAACATTTAAGGCACAGTTAGTTTGATTTAATTTCTCATAGCACATGTTGTGTCCAAGTTACTTAAATCCATTATATAAGCAGAGTGTTGAGTAGTTGGTGTTGGTTCAGAGTAGCATATACTTTTGTATTGGCCAATAGCTCTTTGATGGGCAACTCATGTTGAAACATTTAATTATCTTGATAAGGAACTTACCAAGCACAGGCTGATACACAAACAGGTTTGGGAATCTTAGTTTATTCTTTTGCCTAGATCTTGGGGGAGCTTAGTGGAAAACTACTTTTAAATTTCTATGAGAGTTAACATATTTATATGTTTTCTGAGTTTTAAGTCAAGTAGGCACTCAAGTTTTACCAATATGACTGAAAAGTACATGGCCTTCTAGGTATTCAGGAAGCAGTTATGAAAGTAAGAGGGAAAATCTCTTGCTGATGAGTAAGTTGGATATTCTGATTAAAGCAATTGTAAACTATTATACTTTGTCTTTCATCCTAAGCTTTCAAAGTGTTTCATCTAAATTGGCATATTCTTAGACTCATGACAAATAGAGTGAAGATTACTTATATTCTGTGTGAAATTTAAAGTTCTGAAAGTGATTTGGCCTGACATTTTATCGGATTGCTTTAACGAAGATATTACATTGAAATGGCAATGTTTCAGGTAGCCTGTGATCTGCAGTGTTTTGTCTATAAGTGAAATAGGTTATTTAATACCTTGTTACACACAAAAAAATTGGTTCTCAAATCAGCAGCATTCTCATTACTGGAAGCTAGTTAGAAATGAGAAATTTTAGGCTTCAGCCCAGAGCCATTGAATCAGAATCTGCACTTTGGCAAGATCCTCAGCTGTTTTATTGAGCACAATAAACTTCTGATCCAAAACATGTTTTAGGGGCTTGAGCAAGTATCTTGAGATCTATTAGCAGTCCCTTAAGCCTTTTATTTACTCACCTGATTCCTGCTCTTTTCGTGGGTTCTTTTAAGTTATGTTTTCTGGATTCCTAATAGTTCTTTTTTTTCTTTTAAATATATTCTTATTTATTTCAGAGAGGAAGGGAGAGGGAGAGGTAGAAACATGAATGATGAGAGAGAATCATTGATTGGCTGCCTCCTGCATGCCCCCCACTAGGGATTGAGCTCACAACCCAGGCATGTGCCCTTGACCAGAATCGAACCTAGGACCTTTCAGTCTGCAGGCTGACACTTTATCCACTGAGCCAAACCAGCTAGGGCCCTAATAGTTTTTTACAGTTCAATATTTATTATGTTCCAATGAGAATGCCAGGCTTGTGATGGGCATTGGTTTATAGAAAGGTATAGGGTATGATCTCTGCTTGTAGGAAGTGAAATAATAACATTGCAATCTGATTAGGAACTCAACTTGCCGTCATCTCTACCTCCTTGTAAATCACAGTTCTTCAGGGAAATTAAAACAGTTCCTGCTGTAAAGTTAGAGACCACTATTCTAGAACTTTTATAGCACGTTCTGTGATACTGAACTATTTTAAACAAGGAGCAGATAAATAGCTATGTCAGAAAAAGCAAAAAGGCCATTGTTTACAAACAGATTTTTTCCCTGCATTCTGAAAGAATTTTGCAGAAATAAAGAGTAAGTTCTTAATTATTGTTTTCAATTTTACTTAGGGAGAACACTTTGGAACTATAGAAGCCACAGAAGCCTTTTTTGCCATGACTCGATTGTTTCAATCTAACGATGTAAGTCCTTTTATTTTATTCTTTTAGGCTGAGAAAGCTGCTTTTATTTGTTTTCCTTGGGGAACTCAGAGTGCTCCAAATTAGGGAAGGTTGCTTGAAATGTTTAAAATTACTTTAAAATTGTTTATTTTCCTAAAATATTCACTAAAGGACCTATGAAAATAAAAGAATGAAGTCTATAGAATAAAGCTACTCACCCACGGATCTACCGTACAGTCATAAAGGCTGTTACTACACAGCTTCTGGCATGACATGCCGAAGTGGACTAGCATGGGAGTCAGCAGACAGAGCTTCCACATCTCTGTGTTCTTAGTCAAATTTCTGGTGGGCCTGGGGTTGCCATTGGTTAGCAAAGCTGGCAATTGAGAAGAGCTGGATGCAGAGTGGGAAAGAGGACATGGAGTGAGTGTAAAGAAGAGTGAGGACAAACTAGAGCTGCCAGAGCCTCTGCATTTGTCTCTCATTACCTTAGACCCGTGGTCGGCAAACTGCGGCTCGCGAGCCACATGCAGCTCTTTGGCCCCTTGAGTGTGGCTCTTCCACAAAATACCACGGCCTGAGTGAGTCTATTTTGAAGAAGTGGCGTTAGAAGAAGTTTAAGTTTAAAAAATGTGGCTCTCAAAAGAAATTTCAATCGTTGTACTGTTGATATTTGGCTCTGTTGACTAATGAGTTTGCCCAACACTGCCTTAGACCACCCTGACTTTCAGAGCACAGTGGCTGCTGCTTTTCTCCTGTCTTCTGTGGCACATATTTCTCTTTGCCCAGCTGTAGCTCAGAAGCATGCCAGGGAAGGGGATTCTGGAATATATATTTTCCACCTTTCTGTTGACATAAATTGTCCAAATCTTGGCAGTCCATTGGGAGGTATTGCATATCATCACTGGCCACATTTTTTGTCTGACCCCCGGACCTTCTGGGATTTGAGGCTGGTTATATGTCTAGATAATGAAAAGTTTTGGGAGTTGGTCCTCAGGAACATCAGCAGTCCCTTGTAAGGCAACTATCTTAGGGGAGGCCATTACACATTCTTCAGGCAAAGGGAGGTGATTTTCCTCAGACAGAGAATGGAGAACTACTTATACTTGCAAAGGAAGCTTGGTGGAATTTAGGGGTTCAAGGTACTCAACTGCATCAGAGTCTGCCCATATGTCTCCATTCCAATTTTCAGGGCCCCAACTCCTTCCCAGTTAAGGTCCTAACTTTAACATAAGATGCCCTACAAGGGTGTGAATTGAATTTGCATTGTAATTCAGCCTGCAGAGTATGCCTTTCAGCAATCTCAGCCCTGTGTCCTTATGACATAGGCTTCTTATTAAAGCGATATAGAACATTTCTAGTCACTTACCCAGACCTTGAGCTGTGAATTTAAAACTCGGAGCTCATTTTCTTTTACCAAGTTCTCCAGTGTAGTACTTAGAAGCAACTAACCCATTATACAACTCATTTTTATAAAAATGTTCTGTGGCAGCAACTGCTGGGTCAAAGCCTTGTCTTTTATAGGTTCTTCATTATGCTTGTCTGAGGTGATAATTTAAGTATTTTGCCACTGCATGCCATGGACTACTAGTGTCCTCTTTATCACTAGAAACAGGGTCATTAATGGCTTTTATCAACTCAGAGAAGCAATTTAAGGTTCATATCTTTAAGGTCCTCTTTCCCTTAAATCACTCCCTGTATCAGAAATTCAGTGTTTAATCAGGGAAGCGAAACCACCATGATTATTATAGAATTACTACAGGCCCGGTGCATGGAATTTGTGCACGGGGGAAGGGGGGTGTCCTTCAGCCCGGCCTGCACCCTCTCCAATCTGGGACATCCCTCTTGCAATCCAGGACCACTGGCTCCTAACCACTCACCTGCCTGCCTGCCTAATGCTCCCAACTGCCCTCCCCTGCTGGCCTGGTCGCCCCCAACTGCCCTCCCCTGCTAGCCTGGTCACCCCCAACTGCCCTCCCCTGCAAGCCTGGTCACCTCCAACAGCCCTCCACTGCAGGTCTGGTTGCCCCCAACTGCCCTCCCCTGCCAGCCTGATCTCGCCCCTAACTGCCTTCCCCTGCCAGCCTCGTCGCCCCCAACTGCCCTCCCCTGCCGGCCTGATCTTGCCCCTAACTGCTCTCCCCTGCCAGCCTGATCTCACCTCAAACTGCCTCTGCCTTGGTCCCCATCATCATGGCTTTATACAGAAGGAAGTCGGACGTCCGGAAGATGGCCAGTTGACCAGGTCCAATTAGCATATTACCCTTTTATTAGTATAGATTATTAGAGGAATTAGATTAGAAGCTTGGCATTTCAAGCTATTTGAGTAGAGCCAAGGAAAAGGACTATTATAAAAGTTATGGAAAAAGAACCCACTGAATGGATGAATATATTTGCCAATGATACATCTGATAAGGGGTTAATATCCAAAATTTATAAAGAACTTATGAAGCTCAACACCAAAAGCCCAACAATCCAATTTAAAAATGGGCAAAAGACCCGAATAAACACTTCTCCAATGAGGACATACAGATGGCCAATAGACATATGAAAAGATGTTCAATATCACTAATCATCAGAGAGATGCAAATTAAAACTACAGTGAGATATCATGTCACACCTGTTAGAATGGCTATCCTAAATAATAAAGAGGGAATATGATAACTGACGCTCACACCATCACAAGGATGGTGGCGCCCACAGCCAATAAGGAGGGAATATGCTAATTGAATGCCCCACCCTCAAATATGGTGGCGCCCACAGCCAATAAGGAGGGACTATGCTAATTGACTGCCACACCCTCAAAGATGGTGGTGCCCACAACCACAGGATGGCGGTGCCCAGTCCCCTCAGCCCTGCCACGCATCTGGCTCCAGAGTCGCCCATTCCCCTCAGCCCCCCAGCCACCCAGGGCCAGCCCAAGGCACAGGCAAGCCTCAGATGTTGGCTCCCCAGCTGCCCAGGGCCGGCCCGTGGCTCAGGCAAGGCTCGGATGGTGGTTGCCCAGCTGCCCAGGGCCGCCTGAGGCTCAGTTAACCAGGGCCGGCTGAGGCTTGTGCTGCTGGCAGTGGCAGTAGCAGAGATGTGATGGGGCATTGCCTTCCCCTGATCGCCAGGTTGCCTCCTGCCCCTGAGGACTCCCAGACTGTGAGAGGGGGCAGGCCGGGCTGAGGGACCCTCCCTCCAGTGCATAAATTTTAATGCACTGGGCCTCTAGTCATTAATAAATCAACAAACAACAAATGTTGGCCAGGATGTGGAGAAAAGGGAACCCTTGTGCACTGTTAGTGGGAATGCAGACTGGTGCTGTGAACAGTAGGTGTTTTCTTAAAAAATTAAAAATGGAACTGCCTTTTGACCCAGTGATCCCACTGCTGGGAATATATCCTAAGAATCCTGAAACACCAATCAGAAAAAAATATATGCACCCCTATGTTCATTGCAGCATTATTTACAATAGCCAAGATTTGGAAGCAGCCCAAGTGTCCTTCAGTAGATGAGTGGATAAAAAAGCTGTGGTACATTTACACGATGGAATACTGCTCTGCTGTAAAAAGGAAGAAAATTTTTACCTTTGCAACAGCATGGATGGACCTGGACAACTTTATGCTAAGTGAAATAAGGTAGTCAGAGAAAGATAAGTACTGTATGATTTCACTCATATGTGGAATCTAGTGAACAAACTGGACTATCAAGCAAAACAGAGATAAACTCATAGATAGAGAGCAGGCAGACAGCTCTGGTGTGTGTGAGGAGGTGCTGGAGGGGAAGTGGAGGGATTGAACAAAAAAGAAAAAGGGAGAACTCATGGACATGGACTACAGTGTAGTGTTTGGGGGTGGAGGGAATGGAGTTGGAAGAGGGCATAGAGGGGATAAAGGGTGATGAAAAAATAAAATAAAAATAAACAATTATAAATAAACCAAAAAAAAAAAAGGTATGGAGGGCCGTTGCTTTTTTGTGGCTGTGAATTTGTAGGGCAAGTATCTGGTCGTGGGCCTGTGGTTGCTGTTGCTCAGAAGGTGGGCAGTTGGGAGGAGGAGCTAGATATGGAGCAGGGAAGAGGATGCAGAGCAGGGAAGAAACAGAGTGAGGAAAACTTGAAGCCTCTAGCACAGAGGTTGTATTAAAAAAGAAGATATGACATAGTGTTCTAGGAAATGAATTGCAGCAATGTAGGATTGTTTGACAGGACAGATGGCCCTTGAAGTTAGTGGTCATGAGTTTAAAGTATTACCAGGTAGCATGGTGAATTTTTTTTCCAGTTACAGGCTTCAGGTTAAGGCATGGAATGGTTAGGGTTGGGATTTTGCCAATTTAGTAAAGAGAGGTGCAAAAAAGTTGAGTAATTGAAGTATTTACTATGGAATTTGTGTTTGTTTAGGAGGCAAGTGAGAACAGGGGCTGATTGAAATAGTCAAACATTGATAGGATCAGGATGTAGGTCCTGATGGAATGAAAAGAGTTGTTGGAGTCAGGAGTGGTGGTTGGAGAGTGAAATGCTTGGAAATGAAATTTTGAAAGGGATACCCTTGTTGATAAAGTCTATGACAATAGAAGTGAGTGATTGCAATAGAAAGAAGGACAGGATCATTGGAGAAGAGCCAAGGAGAAGGACTATTATAAAAGTTTTAATATTATCTGTATGGGTATTAAATTCACCAGTAATTATTAGTGGGGTAGTATTAGAGATAGTGATAATGAACAAAGGTAATAATATTTTTTAAATGTAAGGTAAGTAACCAGCATCTATATATGCAACCAGGAATGGTGGGAGGTGATAAAGTCTAATGGCATAAGTTTTGAAGCCAGAGCTTTTAAGGGAAGGATTTACAGTGAAAGAAGGCAATACAGTAATTTTGAAAAGGCAGTAAGAATCGACTTGGACAGCTTCCCCACCCCTAGGTGTGGTGGGTGAGGGTGATAGGAGAGAAAACTACCATTTGAGAGGGCTGCAGGGGAATCTCAGGGGAAAGCCAAGTTTTAATTAGAGAAAAGATGGGACAGTTGAGAGAAGAGGTAGAATAGAAGGAATTTTGCTGATGGAAGTGCTGGAGAACATGGTGGAGGGGTTTGGGATTTGTGGAAGAGTGGAAGCTGGACTCAGATCAGGTGCTGTACCCACCTGCATGGTGGTGAGTAATGACCAGGATATTTTAGGGATTTTTTGGGTAGCGACTGAGGTAAATAATCATGAATAGCACAACGTGATTCATTCAGATGGTCCCTTAGGCAGAATATGGAATTGAGAGTGTGATTTATTGGGGGGAAGGAGAGTTGAGGATTTTGCCAGGAGCATGTGGAGCGCCTTTCTTTCCCAGAGGCTAATTACTATCTTGAGAGTGGTATCCTCCTGTCCATGTGTATATAGATGGATTACAGATGGTTGCATCCATAATCTAAACAATATTTTTGTGTTTTTGAAAATGAAATATAAATAATATCATCTCCATATTATTTTGCAATTTAAAACAGTATTTTTTAAAGATCTACTCACTTGCTACATGTATTTCTACTTTGTTCAGGGTCACTGCTGAATGGAATCCCAGTGTGAATGTACACTTTTCCTATTTATTTATTATCCATCTCCCATAGATATTTGAGTTGTTTCCATTTTTTGCTATTACAAATGATATTACACATAATGTTTAGGTACATGTCTTCTTGTGTACACAGTGAGAATTTTTTCTGGGGTAGATAGCCTACAAGTAGAATTTCTAGATGTGTTAGCTATTTGATCTTATCAAATTGATCTTTAAAGGGTTATACTAATGTACACAGACTGCTCCAAATCCTCACCTCCTCCTGATAATAACTTTTTATTGTAAGACCTAAGGTATTTGTCATTTAAGAGTGATTTTCAACTCTTTTTATCTTATGGCACGCATAAACTAATTACTAAAATTCTGCAGGACACCCAAAAACATATTTTTTTGCCAATCTGATAAAAAAAAATAGGTATAATTTTGATTCATTCACACTAAGCGGCTATTATTGTGTTGACTGTTGTCCTTTTTCTATTGGACAATCTAAGGAAAAAGAGATCAATGCCCCTGACTAAAGAGTCAGGTATTGCATTTTGGTTTTTATTCCTCACACCAGGATATGTTTACTGATTTTAGAGAGAAAGGGAGGGAGGGAGGGACGGACATCCATCAGTTGCTTCCTGTACGAGCCCCAACTAGGAATTGAACCTGCAACCTTTTTGGTATACAGGCCGATGCTCCAACCAGCTGAGCACCCGGCCATGGCAGGTATCGCATGTTTTAAAAATTCTTGTGGCACACTAATTGGAAATCATTGATTTAGAAGAATGTGAGCCCTAGCCAGTGGTTAGAGCATCGGCCCATGGACTGAAGGGTCGCTGTTTCCAGTCCATTCAAGGTCACATACCTCCATTTTAGGCTCCATCCCTGCTTGGGAGAGGCAACTAGTCAAGACACACTGATGTTTCTCTCTCTCAATCTTTCTAAAAATCAATGGGAAAAAAATCCTCGGGTGAGGATTAACAAAAAAAGAAAGAAAAAAAAAAGAAAAATAGAAGAATGTGAAATGGCATCTCTTTGTGGTTTTAATTTACTTTTTTATGATGACTGTTAAATTTGAAACTCTTTTCATATGTTTAGTGACTATTTTACTTTCCTTCTCTGTGAATTATCTGTTCATATTCTTTGCTTATTTATAATCCTATTGATTTTTAAGTTTAAAATTTATTTTTATCTTTTAAAAAATCAGTTTTATTAAGTATAACATATACAATAAAATTCACCAATTTTAAGTGTACAATTCAGTGAGTTTGGACCAATGTATAGAGTCATGGAACCATCACCACAGTCATGATATAGAAACTTTTCATCACCTCAGAATGTGCCCCCATATCCCTTAGTTGTCACTCTTTCTCCCTCACTCAACCCCTAGCACCTAGCAATCACTGATTGTCTTTCTGACAACATAGTTTTGCATTTTCTAGACTTCTGTTTAAATTTAATCATGTAGTATATAGTCTTTTATGTCTTGGTTGTTGTTTTTACTTAGCTTATGAATTTTGAGATTAATTCAAGTTTTTGTGTATCTCAGTAGTTCGTTCATTTTTATTGCTTAGTAGTATTCCATTGTATGGAGGTACTCTAATTTATCCATTCACAGGTTAATGGGTTGTGTCAGTTTATGGATATTAGAAACAAAGCAGCTAAAACATTCAAGTACAGGTCTTTGTGTGGATGGACCTGTGTTTTTATTTTGTTTGGTTAATATCTAGAAGTGGCATTGTTGGGTTGGCATTAATTATGAAAATAGTAAGCAAGTATATGTTTAGTGGCCATTTTACTTTCCTTCTGTGTGAATTGTGTTCATATTCTTTGCTTAGTTATATTCCTCCTATTGATTGTAAGTTTAAAATTTATTAAGCATGTATTAAGCAAATACATGTTTTTCGCCACCTTTATATCTTCTTGCGTGAAGTGTCTGTTCAAATCTTTTAATCAGGTTGTTTGTTTTCTTATTGAGTTATACAGTTTTTTATATTCTCTGGATAAAAGATCTTTATCTGGTGTTTTGTAAATATTTCCTTCTAGTGTGTGGCTTGCCTTTTCACTCACTTATCACTGTAGTCTTATTTTTTTTTAAAGTATAATTTATATACAGTAAAATTCACCCTTTTTTAGGATGAAGTTTTATGAGTTTTTACAAATGCATACAGTAGCATTACCACCACCACAATCAAGATGTAGAACATTTTCATCACTCTAACAAGTTCCTTCCTGCCTCTTTGTATATTTGTTATTCCTCCATCTTCAGCCCTGAGCAACCAGTAATATCACTTCTTTCTTTAAAGTTTTTTCCCCCTTTCTAAGAAGTCATGAGAATGATGTCATATTGTGTGATGCCTTTTGAGTCTTCTTTTCCGTTACTTAGTATTAATGAATTTGAGATTGATCTATGTTATTATTTGTATCAGTAGTTTACTCCTTTTTATTTCATTGTAGTATTTTGTTGTATGGATGTACCTAAGTTTATCTGTTTACCAGTTGAAGGATCTTTGGTTTGTTACCAGTTTTTGTTACCAGGTTATGAATAAAGTTGCTATAAACATTCATATACAAGTTTTTGAACCTAAGTTTTTATTTCTCTTGGATAATACCTTGGAGTAGGATTGCTGGGTCAGATAATAGGTATAAGTATATTTAACTTTGTAAGAAAATACTAACCCATTTTCCAAAGTGATTGCCATTCCCACCATGACTGTATAGTAAATTCTATTTGCTCTGCATTCTGGCCAGCACTTGGTATTATCTTTTTTTGTTTTGTTTTTAATCTTAGCCATTATGAGAGTTGTGTAGTGGTACCTTGTAGTTTTATTTTGAATTTTCCTAATGACTAATGACCCTCAAGCATCTTTTCATGTGCTTTATTTGTCTTCACATTTATTCCATTGTGAAAGATCTGTGCATATCTTTTGCCCAATTTTAATAATTTGGTTGTATATTTTCTTATTGTTGAATTTTGAGAGGTCAGATTTCATTGTATGTACCTAAGTTTATCTTTTTATAAGTTGAAGAATCTTTGGTTTGTTACCAGTTTTTGTTTCTAGATTATGAATAAAACTAGAGGTCCGGTGCTCGAAATTAATGCACGGGTAGGGTCCCTAGGCCTGGCTGGTGATCAGGGCTGATTGGGGCCTTTTGGCCGCTGTCCAGGGCCTTATTTTTCTCTGCACCACCTCCTGGTGGTCAGCGCATGTCATAGCGAGTGATCACATTCCCAGTCTCCTGGTCAAACTCCCGAGGGGTCACTGCATATTAGCCTTTTATACATATAGACTAGAGGCCTGGTGCACGAAATTCACACCTGGGAGGGTGGGGGTCGCTCAGCCCAGCCTGCACCTCACAATCCGGGACCACTGGCTCCTAACCGCTCGCTTGCCTGTCTGATCATCCCTAACTGCTCGCCTGCCTGCCTGCCTGATCGCCCCAACCACTCTGCCTACCTGCCTGATTGTCCCTAATCACTCTGCCTGCCTGATTGCCCCAAACTGCTCACCTGCCTGGCTGATCACTCCTAACCACTCTGCCTGCCAACCTGATCACTCCTAACTGCTTGCCTGCCTGCCTGATTGCCCCTAACTGCCTCTGCCTCAGCCCCCGCCACCACAGCTTCGTCTGGAATGATGTCCGGAAGGTTGTTTGGCTGTCCGGTCTAATTAGCATATTATGCTTTTATTATTATAGATTGCTATAAACATTCATGTACAAACTTTTCAATATAAGTTTTTATTTCTCTTGGGTAATACCTAGGAGTGGATTGCTGGATCAGATGATAGGTATAGGAAACCTGAAACCTATATAATCTTATTAACCAATGAATTTAATTTAAAAAAAGGGAAGAAAAGTCTGCTGAAACTCTGATGGGGATTGCATTTAATCTAAAGATCAGTTTGAGAAGAACTGACAATGAAACATTATTGAATTTTCTGCCCCACAAACCAGTGTATATCTTCCTTTTTTAGGTCTCTGATTTATGTCAACAGTATTGTAGCTTTCAGCATACAAGTCTTATACATATTTTGTGAAATTTATCCTAAAGTAGATAATATTTTTATGCTATTGTATTTCTGTTGTTTGTAGGTAGTATATAGAAATTAAATTGATTTTTATATATTGCTCTGTGTCTTGTGATCTTGTTAAATTTAATTATTTGTTCTAGGAGTATTGTGGGGGAGATTCCTTAGGATTTACGTTTCCTTTTCAACCTGTATGCCTTTTATTTGTTTATCTTACCTTTTTTTCTTGCACTGTTATACATACAGTGTGAATAGAAGTGATGGTCTCAGAGACATCCTTGCTTTGTTTTCACCATTAAGTGTGATGTTAGCTCTAAGTTTTTCAGAGGTGGCCTTTATCAGGTTGAGGAAGTTCCTTTCTATTCCTAGTTTGCTGAAAGATTTTTTTCATGAATGGGTATTGAATTTTGTCAAATGCTTTTCTATATCCATGGGATTATCATGGCTTTTCATTTTTAATATATTGATATGGTAAATGCCTTTATTTATTGTCTTGAAAAATATAAAATCTTTGGTTTCTATTTGTTAAAATTTGTTAGGGATTTTTGAGTCTCTGGTCATGAAATAGAATTATCTGTAGTTTTTTCTCGTGATGTTTTTGTCTGGGTTTTTTAAATGGAAGATGCTGGCCTCATAAAATGAATTAGGAAGTTTTTCTTTCTCTTCTGCTTTCTGGAAAAGTTTTTGTAGACTTTTTATTAATTTCTCGTGAGTGTTTAATGGAGTTCACTATTGAAGCCATGTTTATTGTTGGAAGGATTCTGATAGTTAACCCATTAAAAAGATATAGATATGGTGCTTTTCAGATTATTTGTCTTGTGTGAGCTCTGCTAGTTTGTGTCTTGGAATTTTTTCATTTCATCTAAATTGCTGAACTTTGTTGGCATAAAATTGTTCAAAATATGTATTCCCATAGTCTTTCGATGTTTGTAGGATTTATAGTGATATCTCTTCTTTCATTCTGATACTGGTAAATTGTATCTGCTCTCTTTTATTTTTGGAAAATTTTACTATAGGTTTATAAAATTATTAGTTTCTTAACAGAACCAGCTTTTGTTTCACTTATTTTTTCTCTGTTGTTTTTCTCTTCCAAACTAAGTTGCAAAAACCTAGAATGCTAAAAAAACAAACCAGAGGAAGGGAAAAAGAAAGACAAGAACAAATACGAATCACATAATAGATGGTAGATAGACCATCATTATCTACATTAAATGTAAATGAAGAACACAAAAATATTTTTAAAAATCTATATTGAGTCATAAAGCAAGGCAACACATTTCAAAGGAATGAAATTATATAGACTGTGTTCTATAATTACAATGGGATAGTGTTGACATTATAAAGGAGTAACTAGGCAATTCACCATATTTGGTATGTTGTGTGTTTTTTTACTATATGTTTTGATATTAGGAACACATTTCTGTTCTGCTTCCAGCCATGATGAAGTAGAGTCTAGATTTACCCTGCTACCATTAATACTTAGAAAATAAAACAAAATATATTAACTGGTAGTTTTCAGGCATTCAATTAATAGGTATCCCAGGACTGCAATCTAAAGAAAAAGAAAAATAAGGTGATCCCTTGGAGGACAGTAGCTCATTGCCCAGAGGCAGATAACAGGCCTCAAGTCAGGAAGATCATACCCAGTTGAGAAAACATGGAGTTGGATAGGCTAAGAAAGCTCAAATTTGAAGGGCAGAGTAAAAAAGGAGAGGGAAGGAGGGAAAGGGAAGGGGAGGGAAGAAAGAACGACAGGAGATAGTTTCAGCAATCTACTGAGGCCCCCTTAATTTTGTGGATCAGAACTGATCTGTGCATATATAAGAGGAAACTTCCCCAGGCCAAAGGAAGAATCACCAGAATACCAGGCTAAGAATAGTTCATATACCCCCCAGTGGGAGTGGAAAGACCTTGTCATCTGGTATAGTTCTCAGGAAGGTATCACCTCAGTAATCTCTCTCTATAAAAAAAAATATATATAAAAGGCTAATATGTAAAGTGTCCCCATAGGAGTTCGACCAGGAGACCAGGAATTCGATCGCTCACTATGACGTGCGCAGACAACCAGGGGGCGGTATGGAATGAAGGAAGTCCCGGGCCAGCAGCCAGCAGCCGGGGAAGGGAGGTCCTGGCTAGCACCTGGAAGACCCTGATCAGCCCTGATCACTGGCCAGGCCTAGAGACCCTACCTGTACACAGATTTCATGCACCAGGCCTCTAGTGGGAATATATTAGCCTTAGACTAAAACTTTAAACCTCTTAAAAGCCTGAAACGTGAAAAACTGATCCCAGGTAACTTAACTTCATGATAGAGTAAACAATACATATAATGCTATGTAAAATATACAGCAAAATTCAGCGCCTAGCAACATAAACTTCACAATGTATAGCATGCAATAAAAAATTATCCATAACCTGGAGAAAAATGCATTAACACCCATGAACCCAGAAATGATAATGACAATGGATGTGCAGGTTAAGACATTAAAGTAGCTATTCTAGATATGGTCTAGATCAGGGGTCACCAATCTTTTGGAGCTCATGAACCATCAGAGGTCCACGGATCACTGGTTGGTGACTGCTGGTCTAGATGCTTAAGAATGTTTAGAAAGACATAACAAGAATGAGAAGCAAAATAAGACACTCGGAAATTTTTAAAAAGCTATCTATATATCTATCATTGGGTTAAATACACTGCATTGGGTTAGTAGCAGATTAAAGACTGCAGGAGGAAAAAAATCAGTGAATTTGAAGATAGAAACTACCCAAAATGAAACAGAAAAAGAGACTGAATAAAAATAAACAGAACAGCAGCAACAACATCTTATCTAATAAAAGAGTAATATTCAAATTGACCATCACTCCAAGACACAAGATGGCCACCCCCATGTGGTCAAAGATGGCTGCCTGCATGTGGACACAAGATGGCTGGCAGGGGAGGGCAGTTGTGGGCAGTTGGGGGTGACGGGCTGGCAGAGGAGGGCAGATGGAGGAGACCAGGCCAGCAAGGGAGGGCAGTTGGGGGCAGGCAGGCTTGCGGGGAGGGCAGTTAGGAGTGACCAGGCCAGCAGGGGAGGGCAATTGGGGCGACCAGGCCTGCAGAGGAAGGCAGTTGGGGGGGACCAGGCCTGCAGGAAAGGGCAGTTGGGGGGGACCAGGCCAGCAGGGGAGGGCAGTTAAGGGTGACTGGGCCAGCAGGGGAGTGCTATTGGGGGCGACCAGGCCTGTAGGGGAGGACAGTTAGGGGCAACCAGACTGGCAGGGGAGGGCAGTTAGGAGCAATCAGGCCGGCTGGTGAACAGTTAGGGGTCAATCAGGCTGGCAGTGGAGAGGTTAGGGGTGATCAGGCTGGCAGGCAGAAGCAGTTAGAGGCAATCAGGCAGAGGCAGGCAAGTGGTTGGGAGCCAGCAGTCCTGGATTGTGAGAGTGATGTCTAAGTGCCCATTTAAATGGGGGGTCAGATATCCCTCAAGGGGTCCCAGATTGGAGAGGGTGCAGGCTGGGCTGAGATCCTCTCCCCCTCCACCCCCCACATGAATTTCGTGCACCGGGCCTCTAGTGTGGAATAATCGTTTTGAAGTTCTATTTAGTGTATAGCCTAGAAATTGCAACATGGACTTTTGACTTATCAAAAATCTAATATTCATCTTTACTTGTTCATGGACTTTTGAGAACCTCAGGATGCTGTGTATTTAATATATGTGTGAATATATAAATGGTGTATGTCATAACCTTGGTTTCTGTTCATGCAGATTTACTCATGTCTTTACCATTTTTCAATAAAGGATTTTATTATTTTTTTTTGAGCAGTTTTAGGTTCACAGCAAAATTAAGAGGAAGGTACAGAGATTTTCCATATACTCCATGTCCCCTCACATGTACAGCCTCCCCATTATCAACTTTCCCCAAAGTGGTACATTTGTTACAATTCATAAACCTACATTGATACAGTAAAACCTCGATATAACAGACTAATTCAGGAGAGGGAGTGTCCATTAAAGCTGAAAGTCCGTTATATAATAAAGTAGGTTTTCTGAATGCATATGTTAAAAAATTAGCTAATTAGTTTACCTCTTTTTTACTTATGTAGATATGTTCATGTAATTAAAATTATGAATGAAAAGTTTAATTTCACAGTTTTCTATAGTATTACTGTAATACATATAGAAGTTTTCTATATGTTTTACTGTTTAACTTTATACTGAATAGGTCTAGCAAATGAATGCATTCACCAGTCACCAAGAGTAAACAAATGCACATGGCTTAGTGCATGTGGGAACATCAGCCCACAAGTGTTAATAAAACTGCTGCAGAAAGTCACTCCAGGGAACAAAAGGACCAATTACTGAGTGCAGTGCAGTGTGATCACATGCTTATTATTCGCCTGAACATTGTTTACGAGCCATGACACTTGGATTTAAGTATGTAGACTAGAGTTGTAAATACGTAATATTTATTTATATTGGTGAAATTACTACAGTGTTTTTTCCAACATATGGCCTATTTACTAAAATTTGTTAAAAGTAACAGTGAATTAATAACAAAAAATAACCTGTTAATTTAATTATAAGCAAATCTTGGTTAAAAGCATTTAAAAATTGACAGGTTGTTCATTTTCACATAGGACATACAGACTGGAAATTTTACCCATTAAATCTGAAGTCCGTTAAATTGAGGTCTGCAAAATCAAAGGTTTACTGTACTTCATAGTAACCCAGAGTCAATTGTTGATTTGTTGATAATAGCCATTCTGACAGGTGTGAGATGGTACCGCATTGTTGTTTTGATTTGCATCTCTCTGATGATTAGTGACTTTCAGCAGGTTTTCATATGTCTGTGGGCCTTCCTTCTGTCTTCTTTCAAAAAGTGTCTATTTAGATCAGTTGCCCATTTTTTGATTGGGTTGTTTATCTTCTTTTTGTTAAGCTGCATGAGTTCCTGTAAATGTTGGAGACTAAACCCTTATCGTTGATATCATTGGCAAATATGTTCTCCCATGCAGTGGGCTTTCTTGTTGTTTTATTGATGGTCTCCTTTGCTGTGAAAAAGCTTTTTATTTTGATGTAGTCTCATTAGTTTATTTTCTCTTTAGTTTCCATTGCCCTAGGAGCAGTATCAGTGAAGAAATTGCTTTGGCATGTGTCTGAGATTTTGCTGCCTGTGGATTCCTCTAGTATTTTTATGGTTTCTCGTCATATGTTTAAGTCCTTGATCTATTTTGAGTTTATTTTTGTGTATGGTGTAAGTTGGTGGTCTAGATTCATTTTTTTGCATGTATCTGTCCAATTTTCCCAACACCATTAATTGAAGAGACTGTCTTGACTCCGTTGTATTTTCATGCCTCCTTTGTGAAATATTAATTGGGCATATTAATCGACCCAGTGGTTTGGGTCGATTTCTAGGTTCTCTATTCCATTGATCTATATGTCTGTTCTTGTGCCAGTACCAGGCAGTTTTGAGAACAGTGACTATGTAATACAGCTTGAAATCTGGTATTGAGATCCCACCTACTTTGTTCTTCTTTCTCGGGATTGCTGTGGCTATTCGGGGTCTTTTTTAATTCCAGATGAATTTTTGGGGAGTTCTTTCTAGGTCTGTGAAATATGCCGTTGGTATTTTAATGGGGGGTGCATTGAATCTATAGATTGCTTTGGGTAGTATAGACATTTTAATGATGTTGATTCTCCCAATCCATGAACATGGTATGTTCTTCCATCTGTTTACGTCTTCCTCTATCTCTTTTTTCAGTGTCCTGTAGTTTTCCACGTATAGGTATTTTACCTCCTAAGTTAAGTTTATTCCTAGGTATCTTAATTTTTTTGGTGCGATGGTAAATAGGATTGCTTTTTCAGTCTCTCTTTCTGTAAGTTCACTATTGGTGTATAGAAATGCCATAGATTTCTTGGCATTATTTTTTTTATCCTACTACATTGCCGAATTCATCTATTAAATCTATTAGTTTTTTGATGGAGTCTTTCAGGTTTTTTATGTACAATATCATGTCATCTGCAAATAAGGACAGCTTTACTTCTTCTTTTCCAATTTGGATGTCTTTTATTTCTTCTTCTTCTCTAATTGCAATGGCTAATACTCCCAGTACTATGTCAAACAGGAGTGGTGAGAGTGGGCATCCCTGTCTTGTTCCTGTTCTTAGGGGAAATGGTTTTAGTTTTTGCCCGTTGAGTATGATGTTAGCTGTGGGTTTATCAGATATAGCTTTTATTATGTTGAGGTATGATCCTTCTATTCCCACCTTGTTGAGAGTTTTTATGTAGAAAGGGTGTTGGATTTTGTCAAATGCTTTTTCTGCATCAATTGATATGACTATGTGATTTTTATCTCTCAATTTGTTTATGTGATGTATCATGCTTATTGATTTGTGGATATTGTACCATCCTTGCATTCCTGGGATAAATCCTACTTGGTCATGGTGTATGATCTTTCTGATGTAGTGCTAGAGCCAATTTGCTAGAATTTTGTTGAGGATTTTGGCATCTATGTTCATAAGGGATATTGGCCTGTAATTCTCTTTCATCGTGTTGTCTTTATCTGGTTTTGGTATTAGGGTGATGCTGGCTTCATAGAAGGAGCTTGGAAGTGTTCCTTCCTCTTGAATTTTTTGGAATAGTCTGAGGAGGATAGGTTTTAGTTCTTCCTTGAATGTTTGGTAAAACTCTCCTATGAAGCCATCTGGCCCTGGGCTCTTGTTTGCTGGAAGCTTTTTGATGACTGCTTCAATTTCTTCCATAGTTATTGGCCTATTGAGATGTTTAGATTCTAACTGATTGAGTTTTGGAAGGTTGTATTTTTCTTGGAATATGTCCATTTCCTCCAGGTTGTCCAGTTTGTTGGAATAGAGTTTTTCATAGTATTTTTTAACAATCCTTTGTATTTCGGTGGGGTATGTTGTTATTTCACCTTTTTCATTTCTGATTTTGTTTATTTGGGTCCTTTCTCTTTGCTTCTTTGTGAGCCTGGCTAGAGGTTCATCAATCTTGTTTATCCTTTCAAAGAACCAGCTCTTGGTTTTGTTGATCTTTCGCATTATTATTTTTTTTTTATCTCAATGTCATTTATCTCCACTCTTATCTTTATCATTTCCTTTCTTCTGCTTACACTGGGCTTTTCTTGTTGTTCTCTTTCTAACTCTTTGAGTTGTAGGGTTAGGTAATTTATTACCATTGTTTCTTGTTTTTTGCAGTAGGCTTGTAGAACTGTGAACTTCCCTCTCAAGACTGCTTTCGCTGTGTCCCATAGATTTTGGATTGTTGTGTTTTCATTGTCATTTGTTGCCATGATGTTTTTTATTTCTTCCTTGATCTCTCTGGTAACCTAGTCATTGTTTAATAGCATGCTGTTTAGTCTCCATGTGTTTGATTTTTTTGAATTGTTTTTATTGTAGTTGATTTCCAGTTTTATGCCACTGTGATCTGAGAAGATGCTTGATATGATTTCTATCTTCTTGAATTTGAAGAGACTTTGCCTATGACCCAGCATATGGTCTATCTTTGAAAATGACCCATGTGCACTTGAGAAGAGTGTATATTCTGTGGCTTTGGGGTGAAACGTTCTGAAGATGTCAAGTAATTCCATCTGGTCTAGTGAGTCCTTTAGGATTGATGTTTCTTTTCTGATGGTAGTGGGGTATTAAAGTCACCTACTATGATTGTATTGCTGTCAATCTCTCCTTTGATATCCTCCAGGAGTTTTTTTATTTTTTTATTTGGGTGCTCCTGTATTGGGTGTGTATGTTTACCAGAGTTATTTCTTCTTGTTGGATTGCTCCCTTTAGTATTATGAAGTGGCCTTCCTTATCTTTTGTTATGTCCTTCAGTTTGAGATCTGATTTGTCAGATATAAGTGTTGCTATCCCAGCTTTTTTTTTCATTTCCATTTGCCTGAAAAACCTTTTTTCCATCCCTTCACCCTCAGTCTCTGTGCGCCTTTTTTTCTGAGGTCGCTTTCTTGTAGACAGCAGACATATGGGTCGTGTTTTCTTATCTAATCTGTTACCCTCTGTCTTTTGATTGGGGCATTTAATCCATTTACATTTAAAGTTATTATTGATAGGTACTTATTTGTCATCATTTTTATTCTTTACCCCTGTGTTCCTTCTTGGCTTCCTATTTCTTTCTTTCTTTCTTTTTTTTTTTTTTTTACAGCAGTCCTTTTAGCATTTGTTACATTGCTGGTTTGGTGGTAGTAAATTCTCTTAGTCTTTTTTTGTCTGTGAAGCTCCTGATTTCACCTTCAATTTTGATTGATAGCCTTGCTGGGTATAGTATTCTTGAATTCATACCCTTCCTTTTCATTACTTTGTATATTCCATTCCATTCCCTTCTGGTCTGATGAGTTTCTGTTGAGAAATCAGTTGCTAGTCTGATGGGGGTTCCTTTGCAGGTAACTTTCTGTCTCTCTCTGGCCACTTTTAAGATTCTTACTTTGTTGTAGGTGTTTGCCAATTTAATTATAATATGCCTTGGCATTGGTCTTTTGGCGTTCATTTTGCTTGGGCCTCTGTGAGCTTCTTGGATTGGTGTGGGGTTTTTCTTCCCTATATCAGGGAAGTTTTCTTTCATTATTTCTTCAAACAAGTTTTGTATTCCTTGCTCAGTTTCCTCTCCTTTTGGAACCCCTATTATGCGTATGGTGTTTTGTTTCGTGTTTTCCCAAAGTTCCCTTAGGCTCTCTCTTGCTTTTTAATTTTTTTTTCTAGAAGCTGCTCTACTTGGGTATTTTTTTCCTACCTTGTCTTCTAGCTCACTGACGTGGTCCTCTTCTTCTTCTAGTCTACTCTTGATGCTTTCTATTGAGTTCTTTACAGCACCGATGTCATTTTTCATTTCTTCTTGGTTCTTCTTCATTTCCTCTTGGTTCTTACTCATATTGTTGAATTTGTCTTCCATTCTTTTCAGCCACCTTATGACCATTTCTCTGAATTCTTTCTCTGGCAGGTTGCTTGCCTCCATTTTGTTTACTTCATTTTCTGGTGATGCCTGCTTTTCTTTCATATGCGGGCTGTTTCTTTGTCTCCCCATGGTCTCTCTCCTCTGGGTGTCTGGTTATATAGTTCTCTCTCTCCTGCGTTGATTTAAAGGCACAAAATACAACACAACCAGGTACCACACACAAGGCACAGCATAGAAATGTATTCACCATATTAATAACCCCAAATAAAGGTGACCACCAGAGAAAGGCATATTAGGGGATAGGAGAGAAAGGAGAAAAAAAATAAAAGAATAGAAAGGAGTGCCAAAATGAAATTGGGAAAAGGGAAAAAAAAAGTTAGAGAGGAAAGAAAGAGAATAAGAAAGAAAAGAGGAACAAACTATATATATGGGGGGAAACCTCCAATAGTAGAATAGCCAATAATCCCAGCAAATGCCAGCAACAAGTACCTGGAGATGAATACAAACTACAAACAACAATTAATATCAAGCAAGGCGAGGAAAAACGGATGCAAAAAACAAACAAACAACAAAGCAAAGCAAACAAAAAACCAAAACAACAAAAAAAGAATAAGCAAAACAATCTCACAAACAAGCATAAAAAATTGATATAATCAACATTCAAGCAATCTCAAAGTCAAATAAAGAGAAAATTAAATAACACTTTTTTTAAAAAAGGTAAAATATTAGCAGTAATTATACCAATTGAAAATAAAAATGTAATAATTAAAAAGGTAAAATCAAGTGAGGAAAAAAATTAGTTTCTTAAGTAAAAGAGGAAAGATAAAAAAAGTAAAAATAAAAAAACATAAAAATAAAATGTGCAGTAGTGAAGGTCATTCACTTCCTCTATTCTGTTTGGCACACCTGTTTCCCAGTCAGGACAGTATTGCAGTTCCCTGCGTTCCACTGCTCCTCAGTGTTGTAAGCCAGTCCAGATTTTTAAGCAGGCGGTGTGTCTTACTTTCTTGTATTCCTTAATTTGTGATTACACTAGAGTCAATTTGTGATTCAGCCTCTCGGTGGCAGTGTTTCTGGACTGACCTCCAGGTCTATAGGTCCTCTCTAGCCTGTGCTTGGATCCTGCTTTCCCTGTGGCACTCAATACCCGTTAGTGGGAGTGGGCTGCCCCAGAGCTGGTTCTCTGATGGTAACCTCCCGCTCTGATCCCCAGGTTCCAGAAAAACAACTTTCCCCTGCAGTCTCCTAGGGTGTCCCCAACTGGGTGATCCTATGCATTGGGCTCAGTAATCAGAAGCAAGGATTCAAAGAGGAGAAAGCACGAGTGTGCGAACTCCAGGTCTGTGCGCAAGCCTGCACAATCCCCTTTCCCCCCTTGTGTCCAAGCAGCCGGCACACTCCCAAAATTTTTAGGTTGTCCTTCTGCATCAATCAAAATGGGTTGCTTTTTAGAGATCCCCTCTGTTCGCAGCTCTGAGGACCCCCTTCCACATTCACGGATCACGCCAGCCCCAACATCTACGTATTTTTCTAGGCACAGACTTCCCCTGGTCCTCCAGCTCCCACAGTGTGCATGTTTCTCTGTCCTGCCAGGACCAGAGACCTCACCTTATCCCAGGTGAAATCTGACTTTTCTGTGGTGGAGTGTAGAGCTCCTCTGAATCTGCATGTTTGCTCCAATTGGGGACCGGTGCTCTGGGGTTCACAGCTGTTCAGTGGGTGTTGCAGTTGTAGATTTTCAGGCTTCCGATAACATCCATTTTCCCCTTCAAGATGGCTTGGTCTCCGCATCCGCACCGGTGGCTCCAGGAGGGAACCCGGTAGCTGTGGGGGCTGCCCGGTCAGGGGACCCCCGTCCAGCAGTCCCCCACCTTCTCCTTGAGTATAGCTGTCCCTTAACTCTCCAACAGACATTCCCCATGTGACCCTCAGCTGTTCTTTCCATCTGCTCAGGGACAAGGCTCGGGACACATCTGTCTATTCCACCGCCATTTTCCACTTCTCGGTTCCTTCCAACTTTTGGCAATTATGAAAGTAAAGCTGCTGTAAACATCTTTGTGCAGGTTTTTACGTGGACATAAGTTTTCAACTTCTTTGGGTAAATACCAAGGGGCACTATTGCTGGATCATATGGTAACAGTATACTTAGTTTGTAAGAAACCATCAAAACATCTTCTAGAGTGACTGTACTATTTTTCTCTATCCTCAGTGAATGAGAGTTTTTGTTGTCACTTGCTATTGTCAGTGCTCTGGATTCTGGCCATTCTATTAAGAGTATTAGTGGTATCTCATTTTAATTTGCCTTTTCCTGATGACATATGTGAAGCACCTTTCTATATACTTACCATCTATATATCTTCCTAAGTGAGGTGTCTGTTAAGGTCTTTGGCCCATTTTTAAATCAGGTTGTTTTCTTATTTTTGACTTATAAGATTTTTTAAAAATATATTTTTATTGATTTCAGAGAGGAAAGAAGAGGAAGAGAGAGATAGAAACATCAATGATGAGAGAGAATTCATTGACCGGCTGCCTCTTGATGTCCCCCATTGGGGATCGAGCCTGCAACCTGGGCATGTGCCGGGACTGGGAATTGAGCCATCATGACTTCTGGTTCAAAAGTCGACCCTCAAGCACTGAGCTATGCGGGGCAGGCTAAGATTTTTTTAAAAATATGTTTTGGATAACAGTCTCTCTCAGATATGTGTTCTCAAAATATTTTCTTTTAGTCTGTGGCTTGTTCCTACTCTTGATACTGTCTTTTGCACAAAAGTTTTTAATAAAGGCCAGCTTATCAATTATTTCTATTATGATCATTCCTTTGATATTATACTGGTATGTAAAAAGTCATCTCCATACCCAGAGTTATCTAGGTTTTCTTCTAAGAGTTTTACAGTTTTGCATTTTATATTTAGGTCTGTGATCCATTTGAAGTTAATTTTTGTGACTGGTGTAAGGTCAGTCTAGATTTAATTTTTTGCATGTGGATGTCCAGTTATTTCAGTACCATTTGTTGAAGAGTTTGTCTTTGTGCCATTGTGTGGCTTTTTCTCTTAAGTCAAAGATCTGTTGACTATATTTATGTAGGTGTATCTCAGGGTGGTCTATTCTATTCCATTGATCAATTTGTCTGTTCTTTTGCCAATACCACACTGTCATGTTACTATTTACCACTTTTTCTTTCTACTCTTCATTTCTTGCTATATTTCTGAATTATTATCTAGAATAATTTTCCCTGTGCCTGAAGAATATACCTTTTTAGACTTTATTCTATGCCAGTAGGACCCTGGCCTTGTACTTCTGTAACTGGAGTTGTTTGTTTTTCCATTTTTGGCACCTATGAATTGCCCTTAATTTTGTCCTTGCCTACATATTTAAATTTTTTGTTCCTATTTTATTTAGCATCTCTGTGTATTTGTTTAGGCAATGTGTTTTAGTAGTTATGAGCCCAACTTTGTCAACACTTTGTATTGTCACTTAAAATTTCTTTAGTCATTTTGTTGGGTATTTAAAATGTGGTTTTAATTTTTTTGTATCTTTAGTTTTATTCTCCTTCAAGGTAGATTTTTATTTTTATCTTTAGCTCTGAAGTTTTTATTCTTATTTTCTGTTTTCTTCTCATAGTAGTTTCACATGGGGGTATCTGCCCTGTACTGGCTTTCTCTATTTAGGATTTATTTTTTGTGTGTGTTTAATCACTGTGAGAATCCTCACTCCCTTGTTCCTTTTTCTTATTGGGCTCAGTAGTCTCCACTAGATTCTTTCTATAGCTTCGATGCTGGGGCTGGGGCTGATGTATTTGAGTTTCACTACTTATATACATTTGAAGTTACTTGTTAGAGAATGAGGCTAGACAGGCCAGAGGAACCAATGCTCATATTGTATGAATAAATCAGAGATGCAGGTGAGGAGAAAGGGTAGACAAAACTTTATTATTGTTAGCTTAACACATATTTTAGATACAGGTATCTAGAAATGTTAATAGTTGAAAATGAGAATTAGTTATACAACCACAGATACTTTAAGGAAAATATCTGTATATGATGAACTAAGGAAAATGCAGAGTTTGCCCATTTCTTTATATTTTTATTTTTAAGGAATTAAAAAAAATACACTTTCCAGGACAAGTCTTTAACAGGTGAAATAAGCTACTCAGAGAAAGACAAATATCATATGATCTCACTTATATGAGGAATCTATAAACAGAATAAACTGATGAACAAAATAGGACCAGAGGCATGGATACATGGAACAGACTGACACATCTCAGAGGGGAGGAGAATGAGGAGGACAGGAATTGGTCAACCAAAGAAATATCTACATATATGTATAACTTATGGACACAGACAGTAGTGTGGTGAAGACCCAGGGGGGCGGGGGAAGGATGGAGGAAGGCAAAGGGAGGGAGGATGGGAACATCTGCAATAGAATCAACAATAAAAAGAAAATCTTAAGTCTTTGGAATCACACTGCCCAAGTCCAACTTTGGATCTCTTTACATAAAAATCCATATTATTAACTGAAATTTGGAGTTTTCATCTAGATGTTTTCCAGTGTCAGTGCAGCAATTACTTGTGTTTAGGAAATAGTTGTATTCTGGGTATTTTCTTATCCAGATACTTTTGAAAGGACTTTTTTGGGTGGATGAGAATCTTTTTAAGAAAAACTTTCTAAATATATCTACTTGGGGTTCTCATTTCAAACATTTTAGAAAACTATTTTCTTAGGAATAACCTGTTGCCTTCTATAAATAATTTCAGCAAATATTGCGAAGAATGTGCTACCTTACCATCAAAGAAATGGCTAACATCTCTGAGGATGTCATCATTGTCACAAGCAGGTAAGTGAATGGTCAAAACCTAGGGTGGAATACTTATTTATTTAGTGGGAATGTTTGTTGTTTTCGTGATATTAATTTTAGTTGTTTGGCTGTAAGAAAGTCAATAGGAATTTAAAAGAATATGGTATCTTAAAGCATTCTTTTCTGAAATGTGTTGTCATTATGTAAAAACCATCCCTATCTGATAACATGATAGGTATGATTAAATTTTAAATGTTTTAAAATATATGTAAACAAAACCAAAGAGTTGTGTTACACTGAAATAAAATATTTACATCAGAATATTTACAATAGAAAGAACTCCTCTACTTTAAAATGTTCCAAGTGGTAATTCATAAAATAACCAATATAAAGGATCAAAATATTTTTAATCGTTTTCACTAGTAACCAGAAAATGTAAATTAACTGGAGAATGAGTTGTGATATCTTTACTCCTCAAACTGGCAAAAGAAAAAAGACAGTCAGTACTTGTAAGGGAGACTCTTTTGTATATAGAAAAAAGGTAGAATAATAAATTGATTCAGTTTCTCTAGAAAGCAGTTTGGCAACTTTTGTTGAATGTTTGAAAGGGTTTATCCCTTTGACCCAGTAATGCCACATCTATGCAACAATGTTCAGAAAATAATCAGAGAGAGCACCAAAAGACTTGTATACAGTGGTGTTCACTGCAACACTGTTTACATTGGTAGAAAGGATAAAACAACTTAAATGCCTACCATGTTAATAATTACTTGGTCATATTTCATAATCTGATTATTAATTTTTTGAAAATATTTATGAAACATCCTTTTTTAAAAAATTTATTTCAGAGAGGAAGGGAGAGGGTGAGAGAGATTGAAACATCAGTGATGAGAAAGAATCATTGATGGACCTCCTTTTGCACACCTCCACACTGGGGATTGAGCCCATAACTCGGCCATGTGCTCTTATCTGGAATCGAACCATGGCCTCCTGGTCCATTGGTCAATACTCAACCACTGAGCCATGCCAGTTGGGTTGAAATACCTTTAGTGATGTGGAAAAGTCCTCAATAAAGGGCTTGATGAGAGTTGGATTCAAGTCTACGTATTCCATATAGTCTCACTTTAAAAAAATATTTTATGTATGTACATAAAACATATGGATGGAAATACACTGATATATTATCAGGAGGTTATTTCTGGATATTTGGGGTTGTGGCTATTTATTTTCTTTAAACTTTTGATCATTTCCAAATGTCCTAGAATGAGTAAGCGTAATTTAGAGTTCTAAAATATGTAACATGTTATTTAAAAAATAATTGCCTTCTTAATTATAACTCATTTAAATGAATAGGTTTTTGCAAAAAAAAATAAATTTTGCTGCTTATGTTTAACCAGCAGTTGTGTTTAATGTAGTTTCAATTTCCAGAGCTTTCAGTTGAAAGCTGAAAGGCAGTGTGAATAGTCACTCAAACAAAATAGGCTAGAGTAGCTGGTGTTGGTTCAGTAGTTCGACAGTGGCAGGGCTGGTGTCTCTTGAATTCTTGTGGATATTCTCACATTATTGCAAAATAGATACCTGAATTACTGGAAGTGCACCGTTCAAGGTGGGTGGAGTACTGGGAAGGGGGCCAGGGAGGGCAGCACCATCTAGCTGCCTCTTTTATCAGGTATGCAATAGCTTTTCCCAAGGCAATTTTTAGATTTCATTTGGCACAGCTGTATTATATAACCATCCTTAGGTGGTCAGGAAAGTATTTAGTTTTTATAGTCCAAGTATTAGGGGCAGGCAAGGAAGAGGGGGTTGGAAATAGGTATTGGATTAGCCAATGAACAGTGTCTGCCACAAGAAATAAATATAAAATCTTCACTAGATCAGCTAGCTTCACTAAATATTGGAAAAAATAAAAATAGATTAGTCAACTATTGATTGAGAGTTTTTTGTTTGTTTGTTTAGTTGTTAATATTCCCTCTGAATTCTATAAGGCTGCCTTAAATTATGGTTGGTTTTTCCTTCATTTTAAGTGATTAGTAAATGTGGTAGGTAGAATAATGCCCCTCTCCTCCTCAAAGATATCCAGTCCTGATTCCCAAAACCTGTGAATATGTTATATCACGTGGCAGAAGGGCATGAAAGTTGCTGATCAGCAGATAGGGAGAGTATCCTGGATTATCCAGGTGGGCCCAATATGAGGTTAAGGGTCCTTAAACGTAGAAGAGGGAGGCAGGAGAAAGGGTAATAGGGGGATGAGTTGATGGAAGCCAGGTCAGAGAGATGCAATATTGCTGGATTTGGAAATAAAGGAAGGGGGCCATGAGCTAAGGACTTTTGTTTTGGATGGAAAAGGTAAGGAAATAGACTCACCCCTACAGCCTCCAGAGAGGAAGGCAGCCCTGCTGACACCTTGATTTTAGTCCAGTGAGACCACTTTTGGACTTCTAACTTACCGAACTGAAAGATAAAGAAATTAATGTCTTAAGCCTTTAAGTTTGTGGTAATTTGTTACAGCAGCAATAGAAAACCAATAGGGTTTTGCAATATAGAAGTGTATCAAGTTAATATGTTGTGTACCTTAAACTTACATAATGTTTTATGTCAATTATATCTCAAAGCCAGAAAAATAAGAAAAGAAAACTAATAGAAATTTTGGTACCTGGAAGTGGGGTGCTGCTTATTAGATAACAAGTATCTAAAAATGAGAAGTGGCTTTGGAATTGAGCAGTGAGCAACTGCTGGAAATACTTTGAAGAGCATGATAGAAAAAAACCTATAATAACTTGAACAGACTATCAGTAGAAATGTGGATGTCAAAGATTCAGCTACAGAGAAGTGACATAGAGAAGTGTCTGTCTGTATAAATATGGGCCTTGCCTTGGCTGGGGCTCAGTGGTTAGAGCATTGGCCCGCATACCCAAGGCTTTTGGGTTTGGTTCTGTCAATGGCATGTACCTGGATTGCCAGTTCATTCCTTGCCCCAGTGGGGTGCATCTGGGAGGCAACCAATTGATGTGTCTCTTTCACATTGATATTTTTTCCTCTTTCTCTCTCCCCTCCCCTTTCCCTCCCTTCCACTCTATCTAAAAGCAATGGAAAAATATCCTCAGGTGAGGATTAAAAAATAATAAATAAAATAAAATATGGTCCTTAAAGGTGCTGCTAGTGAAAGCTCAGAAGAAAATGAGGAAGTTGATAGAAACTGGTGGAAAGGGGATCCTTGTTATGTAGTGACAGAAAGTTAGTGGAATTGTGTCCTGCAGTTATGTGGCAAGCAGGACTTCTAATCAATGAATTTAACAGATTTCCCAACAGAGTGTTGATGTGCGGCCTGGTTTCTTTTGTGACAGTAAATTTGGGAGTAGAGAAATAAATTTAAGAGAAACCTGTTAAACAAGCACCAGGAGTTCTTTACAAAAATGAAATAATTGTACAGTAAACCCTCAATTTTGTGGACCTTGATTTAATGGACTTTGAATTTAATGGTCAAAATTTCTGGTCAGTGTGTCATATGTGAAAAGTAACATCCTTTTAATTTTTTGTTGTTGTTAATCCTCACCCAAGGATATTTTTTTCATTGATTTTTAGAGAGGGGAAGGGAGGGAAGGAGGAAGGAAACAGGGAGGGAGTAGGCTGGGATCAAACCTACAACCCAGGTACATGCCCTTGACATGGAATCGAACCTGAGACCCTTTGTGTGTGGGCTGACACTGTAACCATGGAGCAACACCGGCCAGGGCCACCCTGTTAATTATAAAATGCTTTTAACCGAGACTTGCTTATAATTAAGTTAACAGGTTAGTTTATTAATTCACTGTTACATTTTTAAAAATTCACTGTTATTTTTAACAAATTTTAGCGAATAGGCCATATGCTGGGAAAAAACACTGTAGTAATTTCGCCGACAAAAATAAATATTACATATCTACATCTCTAATCTACACATTGAAAGTGCATTGGGGGAGGTAATTGGTCCTGTTGTTCCCTGGCGTGACTTTCTGCAGCAGTTTTATTAACACGTGTGGGCTGATGTTCCACGTGTGCTAAGCCACGCCCCAGCCGTGTGTACTTGTTTATTCTCGGTGATGTGAATGCATGCATTTGCTAGACCTACTCAGCATAAAGTTAAAATTACTGTAATACATATAGCAAACCTTTCTGTGAAATTAAACTTTTCATAATACTTAAATTTTAAATACACAATCATGTCTATATAAGTGAAAGGTAAAATAACTAATTTGTCAATTTTTTTAAACATATATACATTTGGAAAACCTACTCTTTTATATAATGGACTTTCGGCTTTAACGGACACCTTGCCTGAGTTAGTCTGTTATAACAAGGTTTTATACACCTGAAACTAATACAGTGTTATATGTCACTTATACCTTTAAAAAAAAGGAACCAGGAGTTCTTAATTTTGGAAATTCTTAGCTAGCTACCAAAATGGCAAAGGATGCTAAAATAAAGATCCAGTAGGAAAATATGCTATAGAGAAAAAGTCAAAGGGGTTACTCTATAGCCTTTTGCTAAAACCTCAGAAAGATTCAAAGGTAAGAGTACTCACTTACACAGAACACTCTGAAGAGATCAAGGGTGGGACTCAGATTCCCTCAGCTTCTAAGGAGAAGCCAAAAATAGAGGTGGGAATATCTAGACAAGATCTCTGGAGGAGCCTCTTGTCTAATGGAGGGCACATATGGTAGTCCCACAGGCTCTTGAGAATTTTCGAGCAGCAACACTGCCAGTTTGAACTAAAAGGAACAGAGAGGATAAAGTGAAAGAAGGCTGTCAGAGCCCCAAACTCTACAAGCAGGAAGCATGCTGCCCACTGTAAACAGCAAGGGTGGCTCTGAGGGCAGAAGTGCAGGGCCATTGGTGGAGCTGGGAAGTATAGAGAATTCTGCCTAGAACTTGAGCCCTTTTCCAGTTTGCCCGTCTGGATTTCAAATTTGCGTGGGACCAGGGACTCTTCCTCCGTTCCTCTCTTTTTGAACAGGAATGATTATATCTGTTATCCTATGGCAGTCCCACTCCTGTATTGGGAGCCAAGGACATCTAGTGTTTTGTTTTTTTAAAATATATTTTTATTGATTTTTTACAGAAAGGAAGGGAGCAGGATAGAGAGAAACATCTATCAGCTGCCTCCTGCACACCACCCACTGGGAATGTGCCCGCAACCAAGGTATATGCCCTTGACCGGAATCGAACCTGGGGCCTTTGAGTCTGCAGGCCGACACTCTATCCACTGAGCCAAACCAGTCAGGGCTGCAGCACAGACTTTAGATTGAGTAGCTTAATTTACTTGTATTTCCACACCCACTCCTCTTATCTAAAATGATCTGAATGAGGTGGAACTTTTAGAGAGGAATAAGATTTTGGAGCCCATGGCACCTTGAGGAGGAGCAATGCTCTGAATGCAGAGGCTACAGTGCTAGGCTTTGAACAACCAAAGGTCAACATGAGGTTATTGAAAGCCCCTAACTTGTTAACAGAAGATATATAAAGGCAGGAAGGGAGATTTGATAGAGCAAATTTTGTATAGAATCAGCTGTCTCCTGCTTGTCCTGTCTTACCACTCTCCTCTCCCACCCACAATTGTCATTTCATTTTTATATTTTATATATACTGTTATTTGGTTTGTTGTCTTCCCTGGCAAGGTGATAATATTGACCTTGGTATTTCAGTTCCTTCAGTCCACAGCCAATGCTCTATCCACTGAGCCAAACCAGTCAGGGCCAAAAACATCTAGCTTTATAGGTCCACAGGTGGAGAGGAATTTTGCCTCAGGATAGATTGATTATACCCAGAATCTCACCCATAAGTCATTTGGTTGATTTTGATGATATGATTGTGACTTTTGAATGAAATTTACGTGAGATTTGGACTTTGCATTGATGCTGTTGTCAACCTAAGAAACATCCAAACCTGTAAGAATTTTTATGAGTTTATTTGAGCCAAACTGATGACAATTGCTGGGAAGCAAAGCCTCAACGGATTGAGAAAATGCTCTGGAAAATGGCAGTTTTGCACCTTATTTTATATATTACAGTAAAAAGAGGAGATATAAGTGGGTTACATGAAATCCATTGGTAATAGATTTGGGAGGTGAGAGAAAGCACGGGGTTACTGGGCAGTTAACGATCAACAACATGATGACAATAACAATGAGGGGATGTGTGGTCCCTGCTCTGGTGTGGTAGTTGTGCTTTGGCATGGGGGCAGGGGAGCATTATTTTGTAATTCCAAAGGCATGGTATCAGGTATGTTATCCTAGATGCAAAAAGATGACAGACAGGCTCAGTTAAGGTGAAGACTGACATTTGTTAGGGAAAAATACTGCTCTAGAACATGACTACCCACATTGAACTGCTTTTAGTCAGAAAGTTTTAATTTCAGACCATCCTGTGTAGTACAGTACGTCTCTGAGTTGTAAGGATGCCACGCATGTCTCCTTTGAGTCTGTCAGGTTTAGTATGTGGCCCCTTTTGGTCCACATGTCCCTCTTTTGATTACAGATCCAAAGGATGCATTGATGCCCAACCTTGTATTTGGATAACGAGGTCCCATGGTGCTAGGAAGGCTTATTTCTAGGAAGTCTCAGAATCAGCATCTGTCTTGCTGAATGATGGACCATTGGGGATGGGGCAAGACAGGAACCTTGGATGGAAGTCAAGGCCAGATTTTCTCAATATGAAAAGTAGATAAATGGGAAGCATTCAGGTCTTAAGGGCCTTTAATTAAGAAAAATACTCTGGATCATTTCTAACCTATAAGCTATCATGATCCAAGTTTTGTTGCCTAATTTTCCTATATATTTTGCATACAGTTTGAGGACATACCATACATCTTTTCACTTTTCATGATCTGACCATGAGATGGATTCCTATTTACTGTGACCCATCCACTTCCCATTGGAAGCACTCGTGTGCTGTTAAGGATCTGATTTCCATTAGTTCTGCAATTGGAAACTGTAACCTTAAGTTTTCATCAGAACCAAGGCTGTGAGAACACAGTGCTGTAAATTACAATTACCATTTAAACTCTCAGAGGCCAAGAGGACAGGTTCCCTGTGCCTCAGTAGTAGTTATAGAGGGCCATGTTTTTATGCCATTTCAGCTTCTACCTGAATTAATATAGTTAGTAGTCTTTGTTGGGTTAGGGAGTAAGCATATTCCCATAATTAGGTTCTGGAATTTAGATGTGAAATTCCTTTCTTAATATTTGTTTTCCACTAACTTTCTACAACTGCCCTGCTCTTGGTTTGTTTCTTTTTATTCCTTCAAAAATAACCAGCTTATTAAGACAAAACTATTTTCTTTTAACTTCTCTTAAAAATATACACACCCTTTTCCTTCTTTTTACAATAGCATTTCTTCTAAATTTCAAAAGAGAAGCTATAAAAAAAAGAGCATTATAACACCTTCAGCAATTATTAACAATTGGTCTATATCAGTGGTCGGCAAACTCATTAGTCAACAGAGTGGCAAACTGCGGCTCGCGCAGGTTGCCAACCACTGGTCTGTATACACAAGGTTTGAGAAAAGCCTAAAGAACAAATATAATAATAATTATTGATATTAGCAGACAGGTAAAGATATTCAAACAAATAAAGTTCAACATCAATTTGTAGGTATACCTGCCTTGTCCATGTCTTGGGATAGCTGTCTATTTTTGATGTTGTCAATTTCTCATCCTGGAGAAATCTTTAAATCTCCACTGTAGGAAGAGGCAAGTGTCAGAGATGGGGGCAGATGTCCATTTGCAGTTAGGCACCTGGTAAGAGAGAGTTTTTGATTAATGTTGGAGAGAGTTTTTGATTAATGTCTCTTCCAGTGGGCAAAAATCTCCTGGTTGTTAAGTTGTGGTCTTTGAAATCTTCATCTCCCAGGAGTGCACTGTGGAATGAATGTCACTAATTTATCAGTTCCTATAAGCTGGTTAATGAGCCCTTGATAATACAGAATGTCTACTTTTAGTAAAGTTGATTCATATATCCCTTCATCTTGATTCATAGGGCAGCTAGTGGGCTATTTTATAAAGAGAATGACTATGTTTATCAAAAGAAGTAGATTTCAGGTTGAGGATCAGTATAGGGAGAGCTTTTGGCCATGGGATATTAAAAGTTTCTGAAAATTCATCTAGTTGAGTTTTAATTGTACCATTTGTATGTTCCACCAACCCAGAGAACCAAGGTGATAGGCACAATGAAAATATTATAGAATAGGCCACATATTACAAATGGATTGCATTATTTGCCCAGTAAAATGAGTCTCTCAGTCACTATAACTCAGAGGGAATTCCCCAATTGGGAATTAATTTTTTTTCTAATAATTTACCTACCATACAAATCATAGCTAACACATATTTCTGTTCTTGAGATGGTGGCATTTGGATAAAATTCAATTACTATACCTCAAATGGATCTGAACGAAGTGGGAAATGTCCTTGGAACCTGTGGAATGATTTCCCGGGGTTATATTGGGACAGATAGAATATGTGCTGTACAGTTTTTGAGTTATAGTAGCAGTAATATTTTTCACTTCATGAAATTATTTTTTTTTAGGACCCAATGTTTTAGCTTATGTGCATGTTAAAGTATAGGTAACTAAACCACTATGTGAGATTGGTTTCTGACTGGGTCCAAGTTGTATCTGTTTGCCTGAGACAAAGGTTCTCCCTTTTTGTTGTCATATTCTCTTTTCTTCTGCATCTGTCTTGGAACTATAAGATTTTTCTTTTTTTAAAATTAATTTAATAGGAAGTAAGGAGCATTCTCAGGTCTGGATAATTTGGCTGTTTAATGCTGCCAATCTAGTTGCAACATTAGCTAGTAATTTTCTTTTGATTCTATGGTGGCAGCTATTTAAAATGTTCTGGAATTTGGATAACTGCTAATTGTTTCAATTTCTGTATGACATCTAATAATTTTACAATCTGTTTTCCATTCTTTATGGGCTGCCCTGAGGAAATTTAAGAAGCCTTGGTACTTCAACAATATTCTAAAGTTGTGAGCTATACCAAAGGCATAGCTACTATCAGTGTAAATATTGGCTATTTGATCTTTGGCCAATTGACAAGTCCAAGTTGTAACAATTAATTCAGCTTGCTGGGCAGATATTTTTTTAGGTAGTTATTTCATGTCTAGCTCGGTAACATACCTGTTTATCTTTCAAAGATCCATTTGTAAGCCAGATTAAGTCAGCACTATCAAGGAGTTTCCTAAAAAACAATTCCTATGAATAAGAAAGTGACCAGTAAGCAAAACACATTCATGGATGTCTTCATCCTGTAAAGAAAGTAGCAAAGTTGCTGGGTTGACTGTAACATCAAGTTCAAGTAAAATTAGGTGCAAGAGGCAAAGAGTCGGTCAGCTGACAGAATATTGAGTGTGATAAGAATTTAGTGGAGTTCAACACAATGAGAAATATAAACAAAAGCCCATAACTATCTTTTATGTTTGCTTAACAACATGTCTGTAGCAGAGATGGCTATTATGCAGGGAGGGAGCCCTTTGGCTACTGAGTCTAATTGCTGACTATATATTTTAAATTTTTTAAAAAACTTGTTGCGCCAAAACCGGTTTGGCTCAGTGGATAGAGCGTCAGCCTGCTGACTGAAGGGTCCCAGGTTCGATTCCGGTCAAGGGCATGTACCTGGGTTGCGGGCACATCCCCAGTAGGGGGCGTGCAGGAGGCAGCTGATCAATGTTTCTAACTCTATTTCTCTCCTTTCCTCTCTGTGAAAAATCAATAAAATATATTAAAAAATAAATAAAAAACCCCAAAAACTTGTTGCTTTATTTTTAATGTGTGGTGTTTTTTTAAAAAATTGATTTCAAAGAGATAGAAACATCAATGATGAGAGAGGTCACGGTTTGCCTGCCTCCCGCATGCCCCCTACTGGGGATCGAGCCCGCAACCCACGCATATGCCCAGATTGGAAATCAAACCGTGATCTTCTGGTTCACAGGTCAACGCTCAACCACTGAGCCACACCGACTGGGCCTGTATATTTTTTAGTTCAAACTCCTTTATTTTCATGTATAAAAAGTTGGAAAGTTTATAATTAAGGTGTCCCATAGTGGAAGTTTTAGATAATTCTTTAGATACTTTATAGCTTGTTTCCCTTCTGGGTTCCACTGAATTGTGTCAGGTCAATTTGATTTTAATAGATATATAGAGGCTGAGCCATTAATGAAAAATTTGGAACCCAATTGTGACAATATCCAGTCAAACCCAGGAATCCTCTAAGCTTGCTTTCTTTGTTTTGGAAGAGGAAAAGATAGGATTCCTCTGAATATTTCAGGGTTAATTAGTAGCCCATTTTTAGAGATGAGATGGCCAAGGTATTTTACTTGAGGTAAGTAGAATTGAAGCTTACCCTTTGAGAACTTATGTCCTTTTATAGCTAGCTATTGTGATAGGCAAATTGTGTCCTTTTGCCAGTCTAGTAATGTCCTAGAGCAGTGGTCGGCAAACTGCGGCTCCCAAGCCCGCGGTTTGCCGCTCTGTTGACTAATGAGTTTGCTGACCACTATCCTAGAGCATACAAGTAAATTATTCACATATTGGATTAGAGTGAAATCTTGTAAAATCTCTAGAAAAAAAACTTAACATCATTTAAATAAGCTTTTAGTATCTAAGAGAAATAGGGGGGACTCTTTGTATATCTCTGAGGCATTACTGTTTAAGAAAACTTGTAATCTTCCCAGGTGAAAGCAAAGACGTATTGACTGTCTTTCTACTGGGATGCTGAAAAAGGCACTACACAAATCTATTACTGAAAGCTATTGGCAGTCCACAGGAATAGCTGATAATAGGTTATGTGAATTTGGAACCATGGGATGTTTGGGACTAATTGTTTTATTTATAGCTATGAGATTTTGTACTAATCTCCCTTCTTTGAGTTTCCTTATTGGAAGGATAGGAAAATTACAGTGGCTCTTGCATGGAATTGTAAGCCCCTTTAAAAAAGTAATCTTATATATTAGGCTTAATTCCAGCTTGTGCATAAAGAATATTGGTGATTGGAAAAGGCCTGTAGCTGCATTGGAATGTCCTGTAACAAGCATTCAGTTCCTCTTGTGGAGGGAGTTTTCTTTAAAATCATTATTTTCCCAATTGGTTCAGTATCTGATTTATTTACTTCTAAATACATTTCACCCTTCTGGAAAAAGGATAGTGGGCATCATTGGTTTCAAGAAAATCTTGCTCTGTCAGGTGAATTGAGGCAGATTTGATCAGCAAATATATGTATATTTCTGTAACATTCACTAGTTAGAAGGGGACAGGTTCTCCCTTCCTCTCTGAAATCAATAAAAGAAAAAAACAGACATTGGTTGATTAGATATCCCTACCATTTGCACAGAAGCTTTACTCCAACTTAGGTGTGGTTAAGAACAGATAAAGTAGCCCCAGTATTTTAAGAACCTTAGTAATTCCCCCCCCCTTTTATGGTAAATTTTAATTTTTCTTAAAATATCGGTAAAGAGAAGGGGAAAACATCCTCAGAGCAAACCTGTGCTTATTTCTCTTTTTAAATTTTCTCTTTACAAATCCTGTAGTCCTTTTTAAGGTGACCTGGCTTTCTACAGATTCCTCTATAGTTTCCCAGCAGACCGTATTTAGCAATTCTGTTGCCAGAAACCAGTAGGTGTATTAATTGGAATAGGTCAGAATAGCCAGGATTACATGTTCTAACAGTTAAATTAAATTCCTTTACAAACCATTAGTGTCCCGGAGAAAATCGAGGAACAGTTGCTGGTTCCTCTCTGCCTGAGACTAGATTTTCTGCAAAGGGAGCTGCTAGAATCCCTGGATTATCCTTGTCTGAATTCCTATTTTCATTTTCCCTTAGGTCAGTGGAGAGTGGTAGTGCAGGAGATACAGAGGAGATGGAAGGGAAGGAGGAAGGGAGGGGAAGATAAGTCAGGACAAGGAAGCTCAGAGAACAAATATAGTGGAGCTGTAGAAGGTGGAAGAATGAGAAGTTGGCATTTATTAGCTTCAGAAGCCTTCTTTAGTTCAGAGCCAGTCTCTAAAATTTCTTATTTCTTTTAAAAACAATTTATCTATGCTCTTCCTAGAAGTTTCCAATTTCCTAATCAAGATATGTTTTCCATTCATTCAGTTTAATTTTAGAGCTGGCATTTTCTAATTTTGCATGCAAAAATTAAGTGCTGAAAGAAAACTGCATTTTTGGCCATTTTAAGTTGATATCATTTCTAGTTAAATACTCCGATTTCTGTTAAGTATTCACAAGTAAAGGCTTCCTACCAGGTGTATTAATGGAGTCTGGGGATTGAGAGTTTCTGGCCTTTCAGTTTTTTGTTTGTTTGTTGTTTAGTCCTCTTGTGAGGATATGTTTTTATTTATTTTAGAGAGGTGTGAGAGAGCAACTGGGGATTGAAAACACAACCTGGGTATGTGCCTTGACCGGGAATCGAACCCGTGATCTTTTGGTATATGGAATGATGCTCCAATCAACTGAGCCACATTGGCCAAGGCATTATTTTGGGAGCTTTAAAGTCTGAATAAATCTTTAAGGATATTGTGTAGTGCAAACATGTCAAACTTGCAGCCCATGGTTCCGCATGAGGCCCACAACGAATATTTTTGTGGCCTAGCCAATATAACAGTATGTAAAAAACGTTTTTATAAAAATTTTGTAACTTAATTTTTACAATATCCTGTTATACATAATCCTATCTAATAAAAGAGTAATATGCAAATTGACTGTCACTCCAACACACAAGATGGCTGTCCTCATGTGGTCAAAGATGGATGCCCTCATGTGGACACAAGATGGCTGCCACAAGATGGCCAGCAGGGGAGGGCAGTTGGGAGGGACCAAGTCTGCAAGGGAGGGCAGTTGTGGGCAATCAGGCCAGCAGGGGAGGGCAGTTGGGAGGGACCAGGCCTGCAAGGGAGGGCAGTTGGGGGCAATCAAGCCTTCAGGGGAGGGCAGTTAGGGTGACCAGGCCGGCAGAAGAGGGAAGTTGGGGGTGACTGGTTCTGCAGGGAAGGGCAGTTGGGTAGGACCAGGCCTCCAAAGGAGGGCAGTTGTGGGTGATCAGGTCAGCAGGGAAGGGCAGTTGGGAGGGATCAGGCCTACAAGGGAGGGTAGTTAGGGGTGACCAGGCCTGCAGGGGAGGGCAGTTGGGGGGGTCCAGGCCTGCAGGGGAAGGCAGTTAGGGGCAAACAGGCTGGCAGGGGAGCAGTTAGGCATCAATCAGGCTGGCAGGGGAGTGGTTAGGGGGTGATCAGGCTGGCAGGCAGAAGCGGTTAGGAGCAATCAGGAAGGCAAGCAGGAGAGCAGTTGGGAGCCAGCAGTCCTGGATTGTGAGAGCGATGTCTGACTGTCCATTGGGATTGGGCCTAAATGGGCAGTTGGACATCCCTCTAAGGGTCCCAGATTGGAGAGGGTGCAGGCTGGGCTGAGGGACACTCCCTCCCCCCCCCCGCATGAATTTTGTGCACTGGGCCTCTAGTTATTAATAACAAACTACAACATTCGCTAATGACTGATTACTATAATCGTATTGCATTAATTTCCTTTACGCGCCTTATGTGCAGGCACACCATTTCTTTCCACTAATACTAGAAGCAAATATTTTAGCAGCCAGTTGCCATGTCATTAGTCTTGTACTGACTTGTTTGGTGTGCACAATAGGAAATATTTCGCTTCTGGAGAACAACAAAAATAGGTTTATTTTCATTATGCTTATGAATTTGTGCAGTTATTCAGTGTCAGTAAGTTAATGTCCAAGAAAAAATATTAATTTTTATTAAAATGTCCTATTTTATGTTAATGATGACTTATTTATTTCAGCCCTTTGTATTCATCATGTCTCTTATCAAAATAAACCTACGTTTCTATGAAAATTGAAGCTTTTGTTTTTTTGCGGCCCACATGAACTTAAACCTTGTTTATTTGGTCCATGTTAGTTAGCCTTTGAGTTTGACATGCTTGGTGTAGTGGGTCTAAGTGTGCTGTTTATTGGTTGAGTTCCACAAGGCTCTCACCTCTTGAACTACATCAAACCTCTTATGTGCTTTTGTTTCTTTCCCCAGCTGTCTAATACAGCTGTGAGGACTCAGAGTGCTAGGTGACCAACATGGACAAGTGCATTCCTGGACAAGTCAATTTAATTACAGTTGAGTTGGAATTCCCTATGGGGCTCCTGCATGTCATGGGTAATGCCCCCCTGACACCTCTACAAAGATTCTTAGTCAACTAAGAATATCCGAGATTCAGGCTGGAGTGAGTATGTGCCCCTTATCTTCAGAGAAGAACAAGTTCAGGTTCTCATTTATCAGCAAAAGGTTATTGTTCAGACTCTCAGAAAGCAATTCTAACGGAAAAGCCAAAGTTAAAAACTAGCCACCCATTTTTCCTTCAGTCCTGTCTCTGCCTGGGTCCTCTGAACCCTTAACCTTTAGTTCCACCTTGAGGATTAAAAACAAAAAAAAATAAGGCAGCTCAAATAAAATCAGGGTCTCTTACTTTAAGACAGGGAGGTCTGGAATTCTAAGCAAAACTCGCCCAAGTCCACCCGATCCAAAATTAGGAGCTGGTAGGTCACAATGGGCATCTGCTGGTACCTAGTTGAGTCTAGTTCAGCAAGGTGGTCCTGGGTGGGCTTCTTCAGGATCCTGCTACGCCAAGTGAATGTCAACATAAGAAAAATCCAAACCTATAAGAATTTTTGTGAGTTTATTTGAGCCAAACTGACAATTATTGCCAGGGAGTAACACCTCAACAGATTGAGAAAATACTCCAGAAAATGGCAGTTTTGCACCTTATTTTATACATGATAATCATTAAAGGAGGCGTAAGTGGGTTACATGAAATCCATTGGTGATAGATTAGGGAGGTGGGAGAAGGGAAAGCAGCAGGGGAGGTAGCTCTGGAATTGGATAAACAGTAAAATGAGAGACATTTCTTTTCCATAGGTGGGTACAGGATAGTTAACAACCAACAACACCATAACAGTAACAGTGAGAGGATGTGTGGTCTATGCTCTGGTATGGTGGTTGTGTTTTGAGGAACATGGAGGGGAAAGGAAATTACTTTGTAATTCCAAAGGCATGTTATCCTAGATGCAAAAAGAGACAGGCTACTGCTCTAGCTGGTTTTGCTCAATAGTTAGAGCATTAGCCTGAGGACTGAAGGGTCATGGGATCAGTTCTGATCAAGGACACATTCCTTGGTTGCAGGCTGGATCCCGAGCTGGGTTGGGGTGTATGTGAGGGGCAATCAATCGATGTACCTCTCTCATAACGATGTTACTCTCTCTGTCTTTCCCCTTCCCTTCCACTCTAAAAAAAAATGAAGATTGATCTTTGTTAGGGTAAAATACTGCCCTAGGACATGACTACCCATCATGAATTGCTTTTAGTTAGGAAGTTTTCATTTCAGACCATCCTATATAGTTACTTTAGGTCTTTGAATTTTTTTCTTTTTAAATATATTTTATTGATTTTTTACAGAGAGGAAGGAAGAGGGATAGAGAGCTAGAAACATCGATCAGCTGCCTCCCGCACACCCCCCACTGGGAATGTGCCCACAACCAAGGTACATGCCCCTGACCGGGATCGAACCTGGGACCCTTGAGTCCGCAGGCCGACGCTCTATCCACTGAGCCAAACCGGTTTCGGCAGGTCTTTGAATTTTTAAGGCTACCACTGAAGTTTCCCCTGAACTTGTCAGGTTTAGTATGTGGCCCTTTTCATCCACACTGTGATATGCTGAGATTTGGGAGATCCTGGGGATGGGGTGAATATGTATGTATGGGTTAATTTTGCCTATGAGAGGGATGTAGCCCTGCTGACACATGATTTTATTTTAGCCCAGCGAGACCTATGTTGGACTTCTAGCCCACAGAACTATAAAATAAAACATTTTTGTTGTTTTTAGACTCTGATTATGGTCATTTGTTACAGCAGATGTAGAAAACGAATATAGTCGATGGCCACTGATTGCCTTAGTTTGGTAAGAAACCAAGGAGATTAAGAAAACTTGAAGGCATGCCCTTCACAACTGAATATACTAGTACAGTGGTCGGCATGTGGCTCACGAGCCGCGGCTTGCCGACCACTGTATAGATGGCCAATAAGCACATGGAAATATACTTAATATAAATAACTGTGAGGGAAATCCAAATTAAAACCTCAATGAGATATTATTCTATACACACTAAAATGATTAAAATAAGAAAGCCTGGAAATACCAAAATCAAAAAGCCTGCTTCACTATCAGGTATATGGAACAGTTGAAACGCTCATACATTGTAGGTGGGAATGTAGTATTGATGTAAGAACATTCAAACTGTGTAGAGAATTTTTATAAGTTTATTTGAGCCAAACTGCTGACATATGTGAGGGAGCATGATTGTAAATGCTCCAGAGCAGTGATTTTCAACCTTTTTCATCTCATGGCACACATAAACTACTAAAATTCTGCGCCACACCAAAAAAATATACTTTTGCCCACCAGACAATAAAAATAGGTGTAATTTAAAGAAAAAGAGTATAATTTTGATTCATTGACACTGGACAGCTATTGTGTTGGCTGTTGTCATTTTTTTGATGATCTAAGGGCAAAGAGGTCAGTACCCCTGACTAAATAATCGGGTATTGCATGTTTTAAAAATTCTTATGGCATACTTGTTGAAAAATCACTGCTTCAGAGAATAACAGTCTTGCAGTTTCTTTTATGCATTTGAAATTAAGGTGGGAAGGTAAGGAAGATTAAATCAGGGGTGGGGAACGTTCGGGCCGAGGACTGTATAAGGTCCCTGCAATCATTTGGTCTGGCCCTGCCAAGGCAACCGCAAGTGGGACTCAAAATTCAATAAATTTAGGAGCTGTTTACATAGCAATATAAATTTATATTAAGTGAATTATATTAAGCCAATGATGTTATAAATACCCAAATGGTCCTTGGCAGAAAAAAGGTTCTCCCCTGCTGGAGTACAGGGAGGTGGAGAAAGCAAGGTGGGGATTAGATTATAGGACAGTTTTCAAGATTATGTGCTCTCTTGAGGGTGGTTAGGCTTATTTTGAAGAAGTGTTAACCTAGATGCACAGAAACAATGGCCAGGCTTGCTTAAAACAAAGATAAATCCTTTTTTTTTTTTTCCTTCTCCAGAGAGAGGAAGGGAGAGGGAGAGAGAGATAGAAACATCAATGATGAGAGAAAAATCGATCAGCTGCCTCCTGCATGTCCCCCACCGGGATCTAGCCTGACACCTGGGCATGTGCCCTGACTGGGAATCAAACCATGACCTCCTGGTTCATGAGTCAACGCTCAACCACTGAGCCACAGAGTCGTGCAAGAAAAACCTTTTATTAGAAAGTTATATGCCTGGGGCATGACTATTCACCATGACCTGCCCAATTAGGAATTTCCAATCAGATCACCCTGTGAGGTTAATTTCCATAGAACCCCCTTTTTTGTCTACAGTAAAATGGTACAATTGTCCTAGAAAAACTTTACCCATTTCTTAAAGTTAAACATATACCTGCTCTGTGACCAGTAATCCCACTGCTAGGTTTTACACAATAAAAATAAAAATATATGGTCACAGAAAAGACTAGAAGCTGATTATTTAGTATCTTTATTTGTGGTTGCCTTAAACTGGAAACAACCCAAAAGTTCATCAACAGGTTAATGGGTAAACAAATTGTGGTATATTAATACAGTGGACTACTCCTCGGCAATAAAAAGGAACAAATTGCTTATTCCAGCAACAACATGAATACATTTCTAAACATTATGTTGTAACAAAATAAAACAGGCGATTCTATTTATGTAATTCTAAGACCAGCCAAAACCTAGCTGTGGTGATAGAAACCAGAAGTCTGGTGGGTTGTGGGGAATTGACTGGAAGTAGGCATGAGAGAATTTTCTGAGATGATGGAATTGCTCAGTGTTTTATTTTGAGTGGAGGTTACATGAGTGATCACCATTGCTAAAAGACATCTAACTGAGCACTTAAGCTGTGCATTTTTATTATGTATAAAGTATAACTCATTTAAAAACAAAAACATGAGATTTGGTTAGGTAAGGATGGTCATCTATATTGACAGTCTGGTCATCACACTTTACCCCTGTCTGATGAGACAACCCAGGAAAGATGCACCTGAAGATTGCTTAGAATCCGGAATTGAGTTTTGAAGAAGGATCTGTCACTCACATTAGGGAGTAGCAGTGGCTGGGGCTTGGGTATCAGTGTGTGATAGGTTACATCAATGTCTCAAAAAATAAAATGAACAGTCCATAAACCATGATTTAGGAGGTAATATATTGGTTGTAGAAACTGTTGTCTGGCAGGCAGTTTTGAAGTCAATTGTTGAAATATTGTGAGGATTTGGGTAGGGGGAGGACAATAGTCTGAGGTTCCTGAGAGAATAAGAAGCTAAGTTCATCCACTTACTTGGACAGAGATATTCCAGCCTGAAACAGCTTTTCTACTTGAATGGTCACCAGCTTTCTGGGCTTCCCTTAGCCCAGTCAAGTTAAAACATAAACTTAATCATCACAGTGGGTTTTATGGGTGTTGAGAACCTTTCTGTATGCGGCTTCCCTTCCCTCTCATGCCCAGTTGACAAGGAGACTGCCCTGATTTATTTGGATTAATACCTATTCTCCTTTAAAATGAAATTGTGGAAGATTTTTGAGAAATGATGATGAATATTATGCCAAGTCTTAAAACTTCCTTCTCCAAAGCCTAATAAAATGAGTAACTATGAATAAAAGGGAAAGCTGGGGGACTTATAATTCTAGCTGAGATCGAGTAAGGACACTGCAGGCTAACTCTCCCGTGATTACAGCAAATTGTCTGGATAAAAGTACAAAAAGCAGATAACGAAGGCCCCTGAAAAGGGAATACAGTAATAGCAGTGAATTTGGGGAGAGAAAACAGTAATTAATGAATAACCAAGATGGTAACAGTGAGTTTCATGGTTATTTTTCCTCTTCATACTCTGGGTTTGACCCAAGGGCAGGCTAAACAGGGGAACTGTATATTGACAGGGTCAACAAAAGCAGAGAGAAGCCCATCTCTGTGGCCCTGAGCACCAGCTTAAAGAAAGGCCCCTATAAGCCAAAGAGCATGGGGGAGAATCCTTGTTTGTTTTAGTTTTTCGGGTCCTGCCCTGAGGCCAGTCCCAATTGTGAAATAACTTTACTGTGGTCTGAGCAGTGTTGCAGACACCTAAAAACCAAGATAAAATCTGTCCCCGAGGAAAGGGAACCTTTGTGTGAAGAGTGGGGGGAAATCCACCTTTTTTTTTGGACTTCCATGTCTTGAGGACCTACTTGCACAGAATTGTGCAGATGCACAGGGAGCTAAAACTGAGAGAATCCCTTATTTCTGACTAGAAGAACTGGGAAAAGCAGTCCTTGAGAGACAGAGTATGGGAGCAATGACATGCACAAAAGGCCAGGCAGAACTTGTGATCTGAAGCTGACTAGGTGGATTGCTTGCTGAAACGAAAGGCAACATTCCTCAGAGACTATTAACAGGACCCAGTCTCCTGACAATATTAAAAATATCCAGCTATAATCCAATATTAGTCTATCAGGAAAGACTGACCAATTCTCAAGAGAAAAGGTAATCAATAGATGCCAACCCCCAAATTACCTAGATTTGGGGGTAAAAACTTTAAAGCAGCTAGTGCAGCCATAAAGGTGAACACTCTTAAGATGAATAGAAAGTAATTCTTAGCAGAGAGCTATATGTAAAAAGAATTAAATGAAATTTTAGAAATGACAAAGTTTTGCAGAAAACCAAAGAAAAACCAAGCAACACTTTCAAGAAAAGGAGGGACACTGTTTAATATGCTGCAGACTCAGGGAATAGCTTTCCAAATCTGAGTGAAGAAACATGCACGGGGCTTCTTTTTATATCTCCCTGTGGTCTTTATGCCAAAATTTGGATTATGCTTCTGGTCCTTTTCGCAGGCCTTGTAAGAAGGCCCCCAGGTGTTGGGGGTCTCCAGACCATATCTGATGGTCTGGCCTGGCGCCAGCATTAATAACCCTCCCCCTCCAGGGTAGTGCATTGTTCACAGTTTTATGGCCTCTGCAACAGGTTCTGCAAGACCAGCTTCTGGGAAAGAGGTAGTTACTTAATTATAGGTTATCAAGAATAGACACTGAGCTTGCTGGGATGGATTCCAATTGCTATCCCCCAAATATCAGGGTTACATTGGAATTAGCCCTTTTTAGCTTTCTCAAAAGTACAATATGTGAAATAAAATTCATTGACTGGCCTCAATAACAGAATGGCTTTGTCAGAGGAAAGGGTCAATGAGCTTGAAGATAATTCAGTAAAATAATCCCAACTGAAAACAAAGAGGAAAAAGTAAAATAAGCCTCCTATTTGCTTTTTGTTTTTTAAACATATTTTTACTGATTTCAGAGAGAAATGAAGAGGGAGAGAGAGAGAAACCTCAATGAGGAGAGATAATCATTGATTGGCTGCCTCCTGCACACCCCCATTGGGGATCGAGCCTGCATCCCAGGTGTGTGCCCTTGACCAGGATCGAACCTGGGACCCTTCAGTCCGCAGGCCAACACTCGATCCACTGAATCAAACCAGCTAGAACAGCCTCCTGTTTTTAAAAGCTCTTTTGCTGGGCACAGCATTCTGGATTGACAGGTTTTTTTGTTTTCTTTCACTCCTGTAAAGTTGTATTGATCGCTCTAGGGATCATTCTAGTATCATTTCCCTTCAGCCTGGAACACTTAATTTAATATTACTTAGAAATATTTCATTTAATAATTGTGAAGAATACTCTTCATTTGCCTTTATCTGAGGAACTCTTTATTTCACTTTTCACTCCTAAAGAATATTTTTAGTAGCTATGGAATTCTGGGTTGTCAGTTTCTTCTGTTTCAGCATTTAAAAGATGGTGTCCCATTCATTGTCTCCTGACATCTGTGTTTTCTGATGAAAAATCTACAGTATTTTCAGATAAGTTCCCCTATCTGTAACGTGTCATTTTTTCCTACTGCTTTCAAGAGTTTTCCTTTATTTTTGTTTTTCAGCAGTTTTGTTAAGTACTTGGGTGTGGATTTTTTTGCGTTTGTTTTGTATATGATTCACTAAGCTGCTTGAAACCAGAAAATTATGTCTTTCTCCAAGTTTTCAAACATTATTTCTTCAAAAAATTTATTTTTGGCACCAATCCCTTTTCTCCTCTTCTTCAGGTATTCCAATGACATTGATATATTCTCATAGGACATAAAATTAACATACAAAAATAAGTAGCCTTCATGTAAACAAATAACACAGAACCCCACTACAACAACACATAAGATTAAATACTTAGGAATAATTTTGACAATAAATGCACAAAAATTATATGAAGTAAAAAAATTTTAAACCCTGAAAGATTGAAAGTATACTTGAACAAATGTAAAGATACCTGCTGTTTTTTGAATAGGTCAACGTTATAAAGATTTTAATCCTCCCTAAATTAATTTATAAATTCAGTGTAATCCCAGTAAAAAAAAAAAATAGGCTCTATTATGGAGTTAGAAAATTTGATACTAAAGTTCATGTGAAAAAGCAAACAGGTAGGAGATAACTGGAAAAGGAAAACCAGGAGGAAGGACTAATTCTCCCAGTCTGTAAATATTAAGGCCTGTAAAGTTAAAACAGTGTGGTGGTACTGACACATGAATAGAAAAATACACCAATGGAATAAAATGTGTGATGACTTTGTACTGTTTCAACTCTGCCATGCTGATCTGCATTTTCCAGAATTCTGATACAAATGGTAAGTACAGAATTAGTCCCAAATATACATGGAAATTTAGTATATGACAAAGGTGGCCTCTCTCTTACTACTTCCTGGGGTAAACTTGTATTTTTCAATACATGATGCTGGGACAACTGAGTAGCCACGTTGAAAAGTTAAAATGAGATCCATTTTTTACATCATACACACGAATAAGCTCTAAATGGATAGGAAATATAAAGTAGAAAGTAAAACCATACAAGTACTAGAAGAAAACATGAGTGTATTCCTCTTTAATGATGGTGTAGGGAAAAGCTTTGTTAATTTTGACTAAAATTCCAGGGACAATGAAAGAAAAGATTGATAAATTTGATTACATAATTAAAAAAAAAATTACATGGGAAAACCACTGTAAAATATAGGATGAATAAGGGGCTTGCAGCAGTCCAAGTGGTACACAGTTATTCTTAATTTATTGCCATGGTATTCTATACGACATGGTCATGCATTTCATGGCAAAAGCCGTGTGACAGTGGCTTAAGACTAGGAGATCCAATAGTTTTACCATGTTGTGCTTCTAGGAGCAGACACCCCATGATGGGATAGCCTACTGAATACTCACTGAGGTAGTAGGCTGCAGATAGGACCCTGTTAAGTTGGGAATTCTCTTCCAGGATGCAGGCCAGGCTATGGTTCTGTCACCAATAGATACATTTGGTTATTTAAAAATGTATAGATACCTAAAATTTTTTTAAAAATCTGCCAATCAGAAAGATTCTCAAGTTATGTTATTAAGTAAAAAAGGAAGGTACCAGAAGAGTGGAGACCCATTAGCATGCATTTTAATAAGTCTCTGTGGTTTTCCATATATTTTTATAGTATATAGCCTATACTATATAGGCTAGGGTGCATGAGGGGAGATTTAGACTTGATATTTTTTACCTTTATGAATATTTTGAAAGTGTACCTGTTACATAAATGAAATACTTTAATAATTGAAAAAAGAATGAAATTGAACGACTAACAGTTATTCACAACTTTCTCTTCTTGGTGTCCTAATGGAGTATGTTGGAGGTGTGGCCATTTTCATTACACGAGGAGAGTTGAGCAAGGGAGATGGGTATTTATGTTGGGGGTAGTGTCAGTGCACAAGGATAAGAGAAGGAAGGGCAATAGGGTGAATAACAGAAAGGCCAAACACCTCTTTAAAGTAGAGGCATGGAATTTAGTAGCTCAGCCCACACTACTGTGGCCTGTTTTTGAAATGAGGCAGAAAAGTGTAAAGTCATTGAAAAATGTTATTTTAGAAAGCCATGGCTGAGAGAGTGACCTCATCATTTCAGACAGTTTCTTTAATTATTTTTTTTAATTTTTAATTTATTGACTTGAGAGAGAAATAAAAGAAACATCGATTTGTCATTCCACTTGTTTATACATTCATTGGTCGATTCTTATATGTGCCCTGACCAGGTGTTAAACCTGCAGCCTTCATGTAGCAGGACGATGCTCTAACCAACTGAGCTACCCACTGTGTCAGTGTCACCTCTGCCATGTCAGGGCCAGTCCAGTTTTTTTTAAAGAGTTATGTCTGATATGGTGATTTTTTAGGATTTGGGGAGATTTCAGCCCAGGGCTCTGAATACTATGTCTTATTTATTTATTATTTAATAAAGGTTTATTTTTCAAAATATACAGCCAGTGAGATCTATTGTTCATGCATCTTCTCCAGCAGCTGGGGCATCCCCACCTTTGGTGTTTCTGCTATAAATCACTTGAGCTCTGTACTGTGAGACTAGTTTAATAAGTCCTTTACTAAGGAGCTCCTGAAGGGCTGCCCTGGCCAAGGAGCCGCGGATCTTCATCTTCTCGGAGACCATAGCTGGGGTTATAAGCTAGTAGTTGGGAACTTCCTTACAGAGCTTGTCATACGTGGCTTTGTCAAACAAGACCAGATTATTGAGCTTGTCCCGAACTTTGCCTTTGGACCACTTCTTCTTTTTGGCCTTGCCCCCCAACTTGTTCATGGGCTCTTTGTCTTTCTTGGTTGACTTTCCAGCATATTTCTTCTTCTTGTCGTCCTTGGGCGGCATCCTGGGAATTGGAGAGCAGGGATGTGCTGCTGCCTCACCAAGATGTCAGCCCGAGAGCTCATCTTTATTTTTTATTTAAAAAATATTTTTATTGATTTCAGAGAGGAAGGGAGAGGGAGAGAGAGACAGAAAACAGTGATGAGAGAGAATCATTGATCAGCTGCCTACTGCATGCCCCACACTGGGGATTGAGCCTGCAATCTGGGCATATGCCCTGACCAGGAATCAAACTGTGACCTCCTGGTTCCTAGGTCATTGCTTAATCAATGAGCCACGCCGGCTGAGCATCTTTATTTTTTTTATGCCAATTGTCAGTATCTAAAATATGATTTATGTGGTTATTATCTCTCTGTTACCGCTAGAATATAAGCTCCATGAAGGCAAAGACTTTGTTTTGCTCACTGCTGTATTCTTAAGATTTAGAACAGTCTTCTACCCAATAATTTTAATGTTTAATCGAAGAAGACAATAAATATATTTTGAGTCAGTAGCTGTGTTGAGATAATTATGGGGATAAGTGGAATTAGCTAAGGCTGGACTCCACAAAAGGAAAGACTTGACTCTAATAGATCTCACAGTAACTAATTTGATTTTTCTCAGTCTCACCAAGGACATGACAGGAAAGGAAGATGTGTACCGAGGCCCGGCCATCAGGGCTCTCTGCAGAATCACTGACGTAAGTTCTCCTTGTTTTGCTGAGGTGCCAAGCCAGGGTCGGGGGGTGGGGGGGGTGTCACTCTGTTTATCTGCAGGAGGCCATGTACAGTGAGTAGGATTCCCTAGTCCGACTCTGTGAATCTTCAGTACAGGCACACCTCGTTTTACTGCGCTTCACAGATACTGCATTTTTATTTAGACATAATGCTATTAGTACACACTTAATGACTACAGTATAGTGTAAACATAACTTTCATATACTCTGGGAAACCAAAAAAATTCATGTGACTTGCTTTATTGTGATATTTGCATTATTGCGTGGCCTGGAACCTGCAGTATCTCCGAGTTATGTCTATGTAAGAGAAACAGGACCACCAGAAAGGCTTTTGTGGTTCCAGGCTTCTTTTCTTTCAGATTGTTTTTTTCTTTTATTTATTTAGATTAGTCTATTTCTTTCTCTATTTGCCCTCATAGACTTTTGTTATAGCCAGGGCACATTGCTTACAGGAAACAAAGTACCATTTAATTTAGCTTTAAAAAGAAGTGTTCTTACAGAATATAAAGTACCATTTAATTCAGCTTTAAAAAGAAGTGTTCTTACAGAATATAGAGCACTCAGAATTTGAGGTAAAACTTAGAACCAGATGTCAGCGCAAGAAAGGAACTCAGCGGCAAGATTTCTTAGATACTTACTGTTATGATCCATCATTTACCAGGCTCAAGCCTTGTCATTCAGATAGTTATGGAAGAGAACCTGTTAGTCATCAGCCAGCCCAGTAGCTTGTATACACCTGTATCTGAGTCAGGTGTTTTACCTCACTCAGTCTGTTACTCTGGAGAGATGAGGGTATATAGTGTGTTAGGCTGTCCATTTCTTGGAACTGTGAGTAGGAAAGGTTAAAATGGAGAGCAGGCTGGACATTGATAAGCAAATTAAATAATATTTCAGGTATACTAATGCATGGGTACATGTTTGTAATCCTCTCAAGTTTTAAAACTTGAGCAGGATCAAATGGTAAATCTAGATTCTAGAAGGAATAATAGAAATGCTTTAATATTTTAATAAAAAAGTTACTCAGCTATTTTATTGTGGTTATTTTTGTTTTTAGTATTAAGTTGGTGACATAAGACTTGACAATACCAGTGCTAGTAATAGGACTCTGTTTAAAAAATGTTTAGTCTGTTTACATATCTTCTTGGGCCAGCACCTTTCCAGTGCTAAGCTTTCTTCCAGTTACATTAAAAAGAACTTTATTTTCAGAGGATTTTGTATTGAGAGCTCACTATAGTAGTATATCAAACATTTAATTATATATATAAAATCATCAGAGATTACACTTGACTTATAAGACTCTCTGGGGTCCATATAAAATAGATCCCCTTCCCATAGAGGAATCTTTAGGACTTCAAAAGCACCTTTTGTCCTCATCTAGGAGTTTCCTTTACAACATCCTTGGTAGGTTGAACCCTGCTTATGTATTTCCTGAAACTGGAGCTCTCCACTTTGACAGTTTATTTCATTGTTGAATAGTTATTTGTCTTCCTTACATATAAATGTCCCTCCTTGAAGTTCCCACTCCATTGTCTGGGTTCTGCTGGATGGGCTATGATTGCTCTATTATATGCCAATCCTTCTTAATGCAGTCTAAATATTTACACAGAAACTAATATATGACTGGTTTTTGTAAATTATTTTGAAGTGGTAATAATAGCTTGAAAATGTTTTGCTTCAACAACTTTTCTCTCTGAATTTTATTAGGGAACATTGCTGCAGGCCATTGAAAGATACATGAAGCAGGCCATTGTGGATAGAGTCCCCAGTGTATCCAGCTCAGCATTGGTATCTTCCTTAGTAAGTGAACAAGACAGTGGCTGCCTAGTTCTTATGCATGGTACAGTTTCTAGTTGCAAAAGCAAAGTGATTCTCTCAAAAATGAAACATTTAAAAAATATGTGTATATCTCTGTTACTTTATCCAAGAATGTTTCATCTGCCAGGGAGCATTGAGCAACTAAGTTAAAAACATGAAATTTTCATGGTTTTGTAAGGTTTTGGTAATCAGAAAGTTATGAGGTATGGGTGAGGGAAAGACAGGGAAGACACAGGGTTGATCACTTATTTTTTTCAAAAATTATTTATTTATTTTAGGTGGGGAGGGAGGGTGGGAGGGAAGGGAAGAAAGAGAGAGAAATTAATTTGAACCTGCAGCCTTGGCCTAGAAGACGATGCTCTATCCCACTGAGCTACCTGACCAGGGGTCTCAATCTCTCTTTTTTTTAAATCTTCTGTTATGAGCTACACTTTTACCCCTTGCCTCTTGGTTCTCTACTTTCCTTGTTGCCCACAGTGTCCTTCAATCCAAAGTCTCCGTCCCACTTCTAAATTTTCTCCCAGGAAGTAGCCTTTTCTTTCTCTTTTTTTTATCAAAACAAAATTTATTCCTTACAATCTATCACACTGCATTTAATTAACATTGATTACTAACGTGTAAATGGATTCAATCATCTGAATCACAGGAGTATCTGGTTCTGGAATATAATTGACCAAGAGGATATAGTGGTTCTCTGATTTTTCCTTCTAGGTGAGTTTCCTCGAAGTAAAACTTATATTGTTAACATTATTTAAGTATTATCCATCCCTTCCTGTCCCTCCCCTCTCCTTACTTTCTTTTACTCATCTCTCTTGGCCTCTAGACATATACGTTACTCACCTTTCTAGGGGATCTTGGAGAAAGTACTTTTGGTTTTATTAGAAATAGACTTATTAAGCTACAAAGTTGTTTCTTTTTTTTTTTTTAATATCTTTTGGAAAAGGAACTCATGCTTCTAAACTTGCAGTGACCATGCGTTATCTATTCTCATTTTTTTCTGCCCTTAGCACCTGATGAAGATAAGCTATGATGTAGTTAAGCGCTGGGTCAATGAAGCCCAAGAAGCTGCTACCAGTGATAATATTATGGTCCAGGTATGGATATTGAATCATTTTAGCTTCTGTCTCAAGATCAGCTTTCTTTAACCCTACATTGTAGGGGCAATTTATTGATTTCCAAAAAATGAGTATTAGCTAAAGGCTAATATTAAGCAGCCTTTGAGTGCATATTCTCAAGTAGGTATCCCACTAATTATGATTACTACCATAGGCCCTGCTAGTGTTCAGTTGAAGCTGTATGAAGGTTAGAGAAAACTTCTTAATATTCAGTAGTAGTTTGAGAGGCTCATTCCAAAGGTCCTTCACAGTGCATTTCAATCCTTTATTTGAAAAATAAATTGTGAAGAAGGATGTTCAATTCCAGACTTTTCAGGCCTTGATTATAGTAAACATTATAACAACAGTAAAGAGTAATTTTTACATTATGAAACTTTAGTACCATTTTGTTGGAAAGATCTCCTTTTGATATTCATTAGGCTGTTCCTAATTAAAAGGAACAAGATTAAATCCTTCACTGGCAATTTTATGTTAAGTACCCCATTTGTTTTTGAGAGGGTACTTATTTATCCCCTTTCTGTGTTTATAACTTCTCATGTTAGCATATCAGTTATGAGGAGACACAGTAGTTATTTTTCTAATGGGAAATATCTCACTCTCCTAATTCCACCATTGTGTTTTTACACAAAGTGCCATGATAATATTCGTGCACTCCTTAAGCCTTCTTCAGGAGATGGATCCCTTAAATTCGGACATGGTCACAGGTGATTTACCGGGAAAGCCACTCAAAGGCCTGCCACACTGGTACAGCCATGGACCTAAGACCTTTGTACTAAGGATGAGTGGGGCCAGGCTGACCTGTCAGATGTCCCTTCAGATTGTATGTTACCTTCTTAATACTTGTCCAATCTAAATTTACACCTTCCGGGGATAAATTATCCTGTCAGTCTTGCCTGTGTTTGATTCAATGTGAAAAAAGCTATTCTATCTGTATACTTTTGACCTGAGAATCTTTTTATAAAAATTTAGTTTCATAAGATTCCACTTTCATGTAATTTTGTCTTCTTCCTACTCAGTTTTCTGTATGTTACATTCTTTTTCTTGTTCTTTAGTACCATGCATTGGGAGTCCTGTATCATCTTAAAAAGAATGATCGCCTTGCTGTTTCTAAGATGTTAAATAAATTTACAAAATCTGGTCTCAAATCACAATTTGCTTACTGCATGCTGATCCGAATTGCCAGTCGCTTACTAAAAGAAAATGAAGAGGGGTAAGTGTCTTTATCTAAACTTAAATAATTTTTCCTTTGCTAGTAAATATGCATCAGAATTTATTTCCTTAATGAATATTTTTTGGGCATTGCTTACTTTACAGATTTCATGTTTTCAGAATTAAAAAAAATCATGGAATTCCAAGTAACACAAATTTTTAAAAAATTTAATATATGCTCTGGTATATGTATTTAATAGATTAGGATTGTTAATAGTATAATAACAAATTGCCCCTAAACAAAAAATTCTTCCAAAGTTTGAAAAAAAAATCCTTAAATGTGGAAACTGGAAGTAACATTAAGAATCTTTTTTATCCCTTTTATTTTTATAAAAGAGACTATTGAAGTATTGCATTTCATTATTTATTGATTTAAATTCCTTAAAGGGCAGGAGGGAGAAAAATAGAATTACATCTGTAAGGTTCTTTTATTGTTCATGAAGCAGTATTATATTATATTGATATGTAGTAGACTCTGGTAATATTAGGATAAATACTGTGATCTCTTGAGTACCCACTAAAAACACCTAAAAGATATAATGTAAATGTTAACAGAGAAGATAAAAATGGAATATCCAAAAATATTCAGTTGAGCTTCCTGCAGTGGTGGAGCAGCTTAGTCATATTAGCCCTCTTGCAAATAATGATTATGGTATAATCAGTATAAAAGTATTATTCCTCCCCCCCCCCAAAAAAAAAACACAAAAAAACAAGAAAACCCACAACTATTTGGAAGTATTGGTGATTCATGAAAAAGAGGCAAAAAACTGGAGGGAAGTTGATGCCTGAACAACTGAAGCTATACTGGGTGAGATTTGGGTATTTCTGGGTAGTCTCCTAAGGGCAGTTCCCAATTCTCAAGTGGGATCACAAGAAGGTGTAGTATTTCCAGGACAGAGGGGTCAGAACACAGTTTGAGATTGGAAGAGGGATGAAAACTTAGGGTGGAAATCCTAGAAAGGAGGGAGCCACAAATGGGTGAGCCTCACCATCAGTTTTAAACTACAAAAATCCTTGGTTGGCCCATGAACTGTGCACATATAGGGGAAGACTCTAGGAAACCTGGCAAACAATAGTAGCTCTGAGCTGAAAGAACTGAGTAGAGAATTCAATTGCAGCTCACCATAGAGGAGATAAAGTTTGGAGTTTGAGCCTTGCCAGGTTGACTGCCTGGTAGAGAAACATCAATGAATGTATTCTGGAGTCTTTACCTTGTGTCATTCACAGTGTCTATAGTCACGCACCACATAATGCTGTTTTGGTCAATGATGGACCAGATATGATGGATTATTATAAAGCTGAAAAATTCCTATTGCCTAGTGATGTCGTAGCTGTCATAATGTGATAGCACAACACATTACTTGCGTGTTTGTGGTGATGCTGATGTAAACAAACCTACTACATTGCCAGTCATGTAAAAGTAATAGCACATACAATTATGTACAGCGCCTAATATTTGACATTAAACATTTGATATTAAACAACTATGTTACTGGTTCATGTATTTACTATACTTTTTATTTTTAATTTTGGAGGCACTCTTTCTACTTATAAGGAAGTAAGTTTGCAGTAAAACAGTATGTTATGCAGCAGCAGCTCATTTTTAGTGGGTCTCTTGATTGCATTATTTTCTCTTGTGCTTGATTTAATTTGATGTTATTTTGTTCATCATGGCCGCTAAGCATACAGAATCCACTACTATTGTTGCCAGTAAGAGGTTATGTTGAGTGGTTGACCTAGAAATGAAATTGAAAGTAATTAAGGACTGTGAAGGTGGAAAGTCAGTGAAGGTGGAAAGTCAAGATGGTTATTGCTCATCAGTCAGGCATGTCCCATCTATATAATAAAATCCCAGCAACCATTAAGGTGGAACAACCAGAACTACTGTTCGACCAGTCGCTATGATGCACATTGACCACCAGGGGCCAGATGCTCAACGCAGGAAGAGGGGGAAGGGGATGCAGTGAGGCCTGGAGGTGCACACTATGACTCAGGGATCCCAGAAACTGCAAGCCCAGAGCTTGCTTTCCAATAAAACAAAATAAACTGAAAAAATAAAAAATAAAATAAAAGCAGCCTAATGCCGCCACCCTGGGTAGAATGGCTCCAGGAGGGAAAGGCCTCTCCAGGCCCTGCCCGGCCTGGCTGGCACACTGCAGGCTTACAGTGACTCACCTGTGATGTACAGGAAGAGCAGCCCCTCCGACTCCAAAGCCGGTCGCACCAACAGCTGCTCCCTGTCCAGCTCCATGGCAGAGGCAGAGTTGCTAGGCCGCCTCAGCTCTGACTTCCAGCTTCTGGCTGCCCCTTTGTATATATGTGCATTTGGGGGTGTGGCTTCGGCCTCCCTGGCCAATAGTGCTGCAGCACAGCCAGACAGTGGCAAGACACGGCTACTAGGGCTGGCTGGGCATTGATTTGGCCACTGACTGATATCCATGTGCAGTTACACTGTGTGTTTACATTTGTAGGGAAGCAGGGCAGCCCACTTCAGCCACCCGCCTCACCTTCTAGGTTAAGAAAGGCCTGCTGATCTCCGTGTTTCTCCTCATGTCTGGAATCAAAACCTCTTGGGGATGAATGATCCCAGCAATGGCCCCAACACACGCTCAGTGTCACTGTGACAGACATTCCCAGTCATTACAGCCCGTTCCTCAGCCCGCAGTGCCCTGCTCCACCCACTGCTACTCCTCACCTGTCACCCCCTGAGGACCACCTTGTGTTATCCTATCTGAAATGTGAGCAAGATCTCAAATGCCCCCTGTCAATAGCTCCCTTGCCCTACTTTTCTTCCTCTAAAAACCTTGCATTTTAAAAATATATATTTGGTTGATTTCAGAGAGGGAAATAGAGACTAGAGATAGAAGCATCAATGATGATAGAGAATCATTGATTGACTGCCTCCTGCACATTCCAAAGTGTCATGGCACCAAGGGAAGGGGGTGGGGGCGCGGGGAACCGTGGGGTGGTGGAGCAGTGTCAGAGTCTGGCATCTGTTCCTTCTGTGCCTGGCCCAGCACCAGTCACCTCCTCTCCCGACCCTGCCGGGACCTTTGGTCCCAATCAGCCTGACCCTGATTGCCCACCATGCCTAGGGAACCCACCCATGCATGAATTTCATTCACCAAGCCTCTAGTCCTATATAATAAAAGCCTAATATGCAAATTGACCAAACAGCAGAACGACGGTGGTCGCTATGATGCGCACTGACCACCAGGGGACAGACAATCAATGCAGGAGCTGCCTCCAGCCTGCAGGCCCTGTCAACGGGGGCCCCCCAATCGCCCCACCAGTTGCCCCAAGAGAGAGGTGAGTGGTGGCAGTGGGGGAGGGGCCAATGAGTGGCCAGCACCAGGCTGGCTAAGGCGGGTGCCAGTGGGGGGCCCCCCCAATCACCATGTTGCCCCACAGATTGGCCTTGATTGCCAGCCAGGCCTAGGGACCCTACCCATGCATGAATTTTGTGCATCGGGCCTCTAGTTCCACTATAAGAAGAATAAGAACAGTGTCCTGGTTGGTTTGGCTCAGTGGATAGAGTGTTGGCATGCAGACTGAAGGGTCATGGGTTCAGTTCCAGTCAAGGGCACATACCTTGGTTGCAGGCTCAATCCCCAGCCCTGGTCAGGGCACGTGTGGTAGGCAACCAATTGATGTGTCTCACATTGATGTTTATCTCTCTGTCTTTCCCTCTTCCACTCTCTGTAATAATCAATGGAAAAGTATCCTTGGGTGAGAATTAACAAAAAAACAAGATCAGTGACAGATGCTGTTAAATGACTTGTTTTATTGAAGGCAATGAGAATAACAAAAAATGTCAGACGTGGAGAAACTTCTAATGGCCTGGATTAAGAAGTGTACTCTCAGCACCATGATAATCATGGTCAAAGCAAAAAAATTTATTTGTGATGTTGAAAGAAAAGGCTGGACATGACTATTGCGTAGAATTTACGACTAGCTCTGGGTGGTTTAAACCAGCGGTTGACAACTTTTCAGACCTCACAGACTACCAGTGGTCTGCAGATCACTGGTTAGCGACTGCTGGTTTAAATGATTAAGGATGGTTATTCATTCCATAATGTGAAAGTGAGTGGTGAGTCTGCGAGTGCTGATGTGAAGGCAGCTGGAGAATTTTTGGAAATTCTAGATAAGATGGTTGTGGAGGAAAATGACTTTCCAGAGCAAATATTCAATATGGATGAGATCTCTCTGTTCTGGAAACGGATGCCTGAAAGGACTTTCATCCATAGGAGACAAAGTTAGTGCCAGGTTTCAAGGCTTTTAAGGACAGGATAACAGTTTGCTCAGGGCAGTATTGCAGGCTGCAAAGGGAAACCCTTGGTGATCTGGCACAGTGAGAACCCCAGTGCCTTCAAGCATATCAGTAAGCACACATTGCCAGCATACTACAGGGGCACTAAGAAGTCATGGTTGACCCAGCTCCTCGTACAAGACATCCTCCTGAATTGCTGTGCCAGTGAAATGGAGAGGTACTGTTTGGAGAATAACATTCCTTTCAAGATTTTGCTTATAGGACCCAGCAGGAATCTCCATATGAGCTTCCATGTGTAGGGAGTACCAGTCCCTCTGCTGGCATGATGGGGAGGAGCTGAGTCCAAGGTTTGTGGCTGACCAGAACTGATTGCCTTATACCAAGCATGTCAAACTCAAAGGCTAACACGGGCCAAATAAAAAGGCTAACACGGGCCAAATAAACAAGGTTTAAGTTTATGTAGGCCGCAAAAAAAAAAAACACCAAAAAAACACACACAAAAGCTTCATTTTTCCTAGAAATGTAGGTTTATTTTGATAGAGACATGCTGAATACAAAGGGCTGAGATAAGTGAGTCCTCGTTAACATTAAATAATAGAACATTTTAATAAAAATTAATATTTTTTCTTGAACATTAACTTACCAGACACTGAATAACTGCACAAATTCATAAGTGTAACACAAATGAACCTATTTTTCTTGTTCTCCAAAAGCGAAATATTTCCTGTTGCACACACCAAACAAGTTAGTACAAGACTAATGACAGACATGGCAATCAGCTGCTAAAATATTCGCTGCTAGTATTAGTGGTGAGGAATGGTGTGCCTGTGATTAATGCACGTAAGGGAAATGAATGCAACACAATTATAGTAATCAGTCATTAGCGAATGTTGTAGTTTGTTATTAATAATCTTATTTAATAAAGACAGAATATTCAAATTGACCATAACTCTGTGACAAAGATGGAAGTGCCCACAGCCAATAAGGAGGGAATATGCAAATTGATGTAACAAGGCAAGAGGCAGAAGGCAGCTCTGGCCAGAGCGAAGGCAGAAAGTCATCTTTAGGCCGGAGCGAAGGCGGAAAGGTGGCTCTGGGCTGGAGTGAAGGCAATGCTGACAGCCAGGGGAAGGAAGGCCTATTCTCCATGCATTGGGCCTCTATTTATGTATAACAGGATATTGTAAAAATTAAGTTACGAAATTTTTATTAAAATGTTTCTTACATACTATTATATTGGCTGGGCCGCAAAAATACTCATTGTGGGCTGCCTGTGGCCTGTGAGTTTGACATGCTTGCCTTACATATTTGGTTGAGTGTAGTTGTTTTGAGGTTCATAGGAATCCAACTTCTTTTCTTGGTAGCCAGCTGATCAGTTTTGGATAAAATTATCCTAACCCCTCACTTATTAAACTCACTTGTTAATTCTCAAAATTTCTCTGACAATTCTTTTTGGTTTTGTAGGATGTTATCATAGATGGCATTTCAAAAAAATTATATTTTTTATTATGAACTTCTCTCTTAGTACTGTATTGCCTTTACCACAGCCCATAACTTTTGGTATGTCATGTTTTTGTTTGTCTTGTGGTCTTTTCTAATTCCCTTTTTGATTTCTTCTTTGACCCATTGATTCAACAATGTGCTGTTGTTTAATGTCCACATATTTGTAAATTTTCTAGTTTTCTTTCTGTTAATTGATTTCTAGTTTCATTCCATTGTGGTTGAAAAAGATACTTGGTATGATTTAAATCTTAAATGTATTAAGGCTTGTATTGTGTGGCCTAACGTGATTTATCCTGGAAAATTCTGTGTGCACTTAAGAATTTAATGTTCTGTGTGTAGGTCCATTTGATCATAGTGCTTCAGTTCATGAAAAGAGATGGTTTCTCCATTTATTTAGACTTCACAGCAGGGTTTTGTAGTTTTCACTGTAAAAGTCCTGAATTATTTTTATTAAATTTATTTCTAAGTATTTTATTTGTTCTGATGCTATAATGAACAGAATTGTATTAATTTTGTTTTGGATTTATTGTTGCCAATAAATATAAATACAATTGAGTCTTGCATGTTGGTTTTGTATCCTGTAACCTTCTTATGGTCATTTACTTCTGTGTATGTGTGTTTCTTGGGATTTTCTATGTATAGACTCATGTCATTTGTGAAAAAGAGTTTTCTTCCTTCCCAAACTGGCTATCTTTAATTAATTTCTTTTCTTTCTTTTCCCCTTCCCTCCCCGCTGCTCTAACATGAATTGACTTTTTGTTAAACCAAGTTTGCATTCCAGGGATAAATACCACTTAATTATGGTACATAATTCTTTTTACATATTGCTGGATTCAGTTTGTTGATATTTTGTGAGGAGTTTTGTGTCTGTGTCAGGAGGGATATTGATCTGTAGTTTTTACGTGAAAATTTGTTTTTGTTGTTCAGGTAACATTGGCATCACAACATTAGTTGGGAAGTAGTGTGCCCACCTCATTTATTTTCTAAAAGAGTTTGTGAAGAATTGGTATTATTTCTTTACATATTTGATAGAATTAACCAATGAAGTCATTGGGACCTGTGCTTTTCTTTGAGGGAAGATTTTAAATAACTAACTCATAGGTCTGTTTAGATTTTGTATTTCTTCGTGAATCAGTTTTGGTAGTTTGGTATTTCTGGGGACTTTTCCATTTCATCTAAATTATTTAATTTGTTGGTATATAGTTTATTATATGCCTTTATAATCATTTAAATTCCTTTAAGGTCAGTAATTTGTGTTGTTTTCTTGGTTGGTCTAGTTCAATGGTTCTCAACCTTTCTAATGCCGTGACCCTTTAATACAGTTCCTCATGTTGTGGTGACCCCCAACCACAAAATTATTTTCATTGCTACTTCATAACTGTAATTTTGCTCTAGAGCCTAAGACCATTGGAAAACACAGATATTTACATTACGATTCATAACAGTAGCAAAATTACAGTTATGAAGTAGCAATGAAAATAATTTTATGGTTGGGGGTCACCACAACATGAGGAACTGTATTAAAGGGTCACGGCCTTAGAAAGGTTGAGAACCACTGGTTGAACATTTGTCAATTTTGTTGATCTTTTCAAAGAACTAGCTTTGGGTTTTATTGATTTTTAAAATTTATATTTCTTCATTCTAATCCACCAATGTCTGCACTGCTCTTTTAAAATGAAATTTATTGGGGTGACATTGGTTAATAACATATAAGTTTAAAGTGTACAATTCTATAATATGTCATCTGTATATTGCATTGTGTGCTCACCACTTACAGTCTAGTCTCCCTCCATCACCATATATTTGGCCCCCTTAACCCTCTTCATTCTCCCCAAACCTCTCTTTTTTTTTCTGGTGACCTTCTGTTGACTGTGTCTATGAGTCAGTTTGCTTTATTTTGTTTGTTTGTAGCTTTCTATTTTGTATCCCACACATGAGTGAAATTACATAAAATCCATATTACTTCCATATGACTTATTTTGCTTGGCATGATACTCTGAAGATTCATCTATGCTGTCCCAAATAGCAGTATTTTATCCTTTCTTATGGCTGAGTAGTATTCCATTGCATATATGTACTACATCTTTATTCCATCATCCATCAAAAAACACTTAGGTTGCCCAGCTGGGGTTGCTCAGTGGTTGAGGATCGACCCATGCACCAAGATGTTGATTCCAGTCAGAGCACATCCCCGGATTGTGGCTTGTTCCCCAGTGTGGGGCATGCAGAAGGCAGCTGATCAATTTTTCTCTCTCATCGATGTTTCTCTTTCCCTCTTCCTTCCTCTCTCTCTCTCAAATAAATGAAAACATATTTAAAAAAAAAAAAAAGAAAAACAGGGAAGGAACACTTCTCACACATTAAAAAAACACACATTTAAGTTCTTTCCATGTCTTGGCTATTGTGTATAGTGCTGCAATGAACATATGGGTACATATATCTTTATGAATAAATGTTTTCAAAAATTTCAGGTAGATACCCAGAAGAGGGATTGCTGGGTCATATTGTATCTCTATTCTTAATTTTTTAAGGAACCTTCATACTTTTTTACATGGAGGCTGACCTAATTTACATTCCCAATAGCAGTGTATGAGGGTTCCTTTTTCTCCTCATCTTCTCCAACACTTCTTATTTCTTGCCTTATTGATAACTAGGGCCCGGTACACGAAATTTGTACATGGGGGGGGGGGGGGCGGCGGGCGTGGAGGGGATGCGGACCATTGGCCAGCCTGGGAGGGATCGCGGGAGGGCTCCAGGCGTGTCCGGCCTGTCTTGCTCAGTCCCGATTAGCTGGACCCCAGAAGCAAGTTAACCTACTGGTCCACTGTCTGCCCCTTGGTGGTCAGTGCATGTCATAGTGAGCAGTTGAGCAGCCTTAGCATATCATCAGCATATTATGCTTTGATTGGTTGAACAGACAACTGGACGACTGGACCCTTAGCACATTAGGCTTTTATTATATAGCATAGTCATTCTAACAGGTGTGAAGTGGTATTTTACTGTGGTTTTAACTTCCCTATAGCTAGTAAAGTTGAGCATCTTTTCAAATATGTTAGCCATTTGTATGCCTTTGTGGGAAAAGTGTCTGTTCAGGTCCTCTGCCTATTTTTAAAATAAGATTGTTGGGCTTTTGTTTTTTAGTTCTTTATGTATTTTGAATAAAACCCCTTATAGGAGGTATTGTTTTTAAATCCCTTGTCCCATTCAGTTGGTTGCCTTTTTGTGTTTTTTTTTCTAAGATTTTTATTTTTACACATTCTTGTGACATTTCTCTTTGTAGGGAACAGGAGGTTAGCAAGGTAAGCCTTTTGGATGAGTCCATTCTCTATATATTTTAAACAAACAGTATCGAGACATTGGGATGGTGAGAAACATTCCACAAATATGGTTATGTCTAAACAACAATAAATAGGAAAAGACAGTGTCCTCACCCCATCCAACCACAAAGTTGGTTTCCCTCGTCTCCAGGGTTTTGAAGGACACGGAGCTGTGGGGCGACATGTCACAGCTGCTCCTGGGTGACCCAGAGACTTGATAACCCACAGCTCATGATTCTATATAGGTAAATACTCTCACAGGATATTTCTCAAAGGTGTGCATTCCAACAGGGAGATAAGAATGAAGATCTAAGATATTTATTTTCCAAAAGAGATGTGGATCCGCCTTTTTGTTTTGTTGTTTCTTCTGCTGTACAGACCTTTTTAGTTTGATATACTCCTATTCACTTATTTTTGCTTTTATTTCCCTTGCCTCTGGGATCAAGTTCAGTCCTCTGAGACCAAAGTCCATAAGTTTAATACCCATGTTTTCATCAATGTATTTTATTGACTCAGGTCTTATATTAATGTCTTCAGTCAATTTTGAGGTAATTTTTTTGTGTATGATGTCATATAGCAGTCTTGATGTGGCTTTCCAATTTTTCCCATCATCACTTATTGAACAGGCTTCTTTTCTCTATTGTATGTTTTTGGCTCATTTGTTGAAAATTAGTTGCCCATATACATGCAAATTTATTTCTGGGTTTTCAGTTCTATTGGTCTGGGTGTCTGTTTTTGTGCCAATACTATAGTGTTTTGATTATTGTAGCTTTGTAGTATAAGTTGAAGTCAGGGAGTGGAATACCTCCGGCTTTGTTCTTTTTTTTAGGATTGCTTTGGCTATTTGGGATCGTTTGTGGTTTCATACAAATTAGATAATTTTTTGTTCAATTTCTTTGAAAAATGTCATTTTGCTCTGATCTTTATTATTTATTCTTTTTGCTGTGGGCTTAGTTTACTCTTCTTTTTCTAATTTCTTAATTGTGGAAGCCTAGTTAATTGATTTTGAGACCTTTCTTCATTTTTGGTATAGGTGTTCAAAATTATAAATTCCTCTCCAAGCATTGCTTTAGCTACATGTCATAAATATTGACTTGTGTTTAATTTTTATTCAGTTTCAAATATTTGGTCACTTTCCATTTGATTTATTATTATTATTATTACTAGAGGCCCAATGCACATAATTTGTGCAAGGGACTCAGCCCTCACAGCTGCAGCGGCTGCCGTGGCTCTTGCAGCCTGGCTTCATCCAGAGGGTCATCCGGAAGCATGTCCAGAAGGTTGTTCAGCTGTGTGGTCTAATTAGCATATTATGCTTTTATTATTATAGACTAGAGGCCCGCTGCACAAAATTCGTGCAAGAGTAGGTCTTCCTTCCCCCAGCTGCTGGCACCAGCTTCCCTCTGGCACCCAGGACCTGGTCTTCCCTCACAGCCCTGGCTTTATCCGGAAGGTCATCTGGAAGGACGTTGGTCTAATTATCATATTATGCTTTTATTATTATAGATTTTAATCAAAAGCATCTTTATTTTTGTTTAAACAATTAAAACAGTAAAGTAGAAATGAAAGTTACTTAGCAATTCCAGAGAGATGATCATAACAGCTTGATGGATTAGAGATCTGAACTTTTAAGTGGGATAGATTGTGACTTTTCCTTTACTGGGTTAGGGAAGTTTTCTGCCATTATTTCTTCAAACACTTTCTCTATGCCTTTCTCCCTTTCTGCCTCTTCTGGCACACCTACTATTTTAATATTGTTACATTTCACATTGTCCCACAGCTCCCTTTAGCTGCCCTCCTGTTTTTTATTTGTTTTTTCTTTTTGGTTCTCTGATTGAGTGATATTTTCAACTCTGTCTTTTAATTCACTGTTCAATCCTCAGCTTCCCCTAATGCTGTGTATTCCTTCCAATGTGTTTATTTGTGTTATGTCATTCTTTATCTCAGACTGTTCGTTTTTCATAGTTACCTTTTTTATGCTGTTGAGCATGTTTACCATCATTACTCTGACCTTTGTTTCAGATAAATTTTTTATCTCTGCTTCATTTATCTCTTCTGGAGAATTCTCTAGTTCTTTCATTTGGGGGTTGTTTCTTTATCTCCTCATTTTGGCTTTCTGTTTGGGTTTGTGACTACATATTAGGTAGATCCTTTCCAAGCATGTCAAACTCACTGACTGCAAGTTTGACATGCTTGCTCTACACCTCTCAATCTCTAGTGCAGGACAGTGTTAAAAGCTGTTTCTGACTAATTAGATCAGGCATAGAGTCAAAGCCTCCAGAGACCACCTGTGCCTATAGACTGATCGGATTCTGACTTGAATTACCCCCCAGGCAATCATCCTCTGTTGTGGGGAGAGTTGTTTTCAACAAGGTGGGGCAGTTGCTTCTGCCTGAAGGCTAATTGTTTTTAATCTCTTAAGTGGCCTCAGAGTAAGGTGTTTTCCAGTAGTGTGTGTCAAATGTCTTCTCTCCCTGGCAAGGCAAATGTTTATGTGGGAAAGATGTCCTCCGCTATGTGAGGGAATGACTCAGCCCTGGAAACTTGGGGTGTCTGCCTTCCTGAATTCTATCCCCCAAGTCCTCAGTCCTGGCTTCTGCTCTCACAGCTCCAGTCCACTTCACCCTCCCTCTGCTGGAGCACAAGGTGGATAGCTCCACAGGGAGTTTAGTGTATTGGCCCTTTAAGATGGAGCCTGAATTTTTAGCTGTTACTCCCTTGGCAGATAGCACCCCACTGCTTTTATAGCCAGATGTTACTCTCCTCAGTCTGGATGCTCTCTGCTGGGGGGCCCAACTTGGGGATTAGATCCCAGAGTTCTCAGTGGCAACCCCCCACAGCTGAAATATCTCTCCAGGACTTTGGGACTTCAGTTGCTATCTGTAGGTGCCTGGCCAACCCTTTCCTGATTTATTCTTGATCCGTGGATTACTTAGACATACATTGTTTAATTCCCAAATATTTTGGTATTTCCCCAATTTATTTCTTGTTGACCTATAATTTTTCTTTTTGTTGACTTATATTTTAATTCCGTTATAGTTGGAGAACATACTTTGATTATTTCTGTCCTTCTAAATGTATTGAAACGTGTTTTATGATTGGCATTTGATCTATCCTTAAGAAATGTCCAAATGCACTTGAAAACTGTGTATTTCCAGTCATTGGGTTGAATGTTCTAGGTTGAGTTGGCCGATTATGTTTTTCACATCTTCAATATGCTTGATGATTTTCTGTCCAGCTGTTCTATATGTATAGATATCTCCAAATATTATTGTTAAATGATCTATAATCTCCTTTCATTTTGTCAAGTTTTAATTCATGTATTTTGATGCTCTGATGTTAAATGTGAGTATATATTTATCATTGTTACAGCATACTGATACATTGACCTCTTTCTCATTATGAAATTTCTCTATCTCTTGTAATATTTTTTTCTTAAATTCTATTTTGTCTGATGTTAATATAGCCACTCCTGATCTTTTATGGTTACTGTTTGCATGATATATTTCACTTTCACCCTATTTGTATCTTTGAATCTAATGTGAGTTACTTCTGGATAGTATATAACTGGATTTTGCTTTGATTGGGATGTTTAGTTGTATTTATCTTTGCCATTCTTTATTTGTTCTCTGTAAATCTCCTGTCTTTTTTTTTTCTCTCTCTTCCTCTTTGCCAACTTTCTTTTGTGTTAAGTAAACATTTTCAGCATATCACTTCAACTTCTCTGTCAATATTTTTACTTTTTCCCCATTTTTTCTTAGTCATTACTCTAGGGATTAGAATATACATTTTATTTTATTAATTTCTTTATTGATTAAGGTATTACATATGTGTCCTTATTCCCCCATTACCCCCCAACTCCCATTCATTCCCCCACCCCCCTGGTGTCTGTATCCATTGATTAGGCTTACATGCATACATATAAGTCCTTTGGTTGAACTCTTCCCCTTACCCCCACCCTCCCCTACCTTCCCTGAGGTTTGCCGTTTGGATTGATGTTTCTGTCTCTGAATCTATTTTTGTTCATCAGTTTATGTTGTTCATTATATTCAACAAATGAGTGAGATCATGTGAAATTTATCTTTCTCTGCCTGGCTTATTTCACTTAGCATAATGGCTCTCCATCTCCATCCATGTTGTTGCAAATGTTAAGAACTCCTTCATTTTTACCGCAGCATAGTATTCCATTGTGTAGATGTACCACAGTTTTTAATCCACTCATCTGCTGATGGGCACTTAGGCTGTTTCCAAATCTTAGTTATGGTGAATTGCGATGCTATGAACATAGGGGTGCATATATCCTTTCTGATTCCTGTTTCTAGTTTCTTGGGATATATTCCTAGAAGTGGGATCACTAGGTCAAATGGGAGCTCCATTTTTAGTTTTTGAGGAAACTCCATACTGTTCTCCACAGTGGATGCACCAGTCTGCATTCCCACCAGCAGTGCACCAGGGTTCCTTTTTCTCCACATCCTCTCCAGCACTTGTCATTTGTTGATTTGTTGATGATAGCCATTCTGACAGGTGTGAGATGGTACCGCATTGTTGTTTTGATTTGCATCTCTCTGATGATTAGTGACTTTGAGCAGTTTTTCATATGTCTCTGGACCTTCCTTCTGTCTTCTTTGGAAAAGTCTCTATTTAGATCAGTTGCCCATTTTTTGATTGGGTTGTTTATCTTCTTTTTGTTAAGCTGCATGAGTTCCTGTAAATGTTGGAGACTAAACCCTTATTGTTGATATCATTGGCAAATATGTTCTCCCATGCAGTGGGCTTTCTTGTTGTTTTATTGATGGTCTCCTTTGCTGTGCAAAAGCTTTTTATTTTGATATAGTCCTATTTGTTTATTTTCTCTTTAGTTTCCATTGCCCTAGGAGCAGTATCAGTGAAGAAATTGCTTCAGCATATGTCAGAGATTTTTCTGGCTGTGGATTCCTCTAGTATTTTTATGGTTTCTCGTCATATGTTTAAGTCCTTGATCCATTTTGAGTTTATTTTTGTGTGGTGTAAGTTGGTGGTCTAGTTTCATTTTTTTGCATGTATCTGTCAATTTTCCCAACACCATTTATTGAAGAGACTGTCTTGACTCCATTGTATATTCATGCCTCCTTTGTCAAATATTAATTGAGCGTAGTGATTTGGGTCGATTTCTGGGTTCTCTATTCTATTCCATTGATCTATATGTCTGTTCTTGTGCCAGTACCAGGCAGTTTTGAGAACATTGGCTGTATAATACAGCTTGAAACCTGGTATTGAGATCCCACCTACTTTGTTCTTCTTTCTTGGGATTGCTGTGGCTATTCGGGGTCTTTTTTTATTCCAGATGAATTTTGGGGGAGTTCTTTCTAGGTCTGTGAAATATGCCGTTGGTATTTTAATGGGGAGTGCATTGAATCTATAGATTGCTTTGGGTAGTATGGACATTTTAATGATATTGATTCTCCCAATCCATGAACATGGTATGTTCTTCCATCTGTTCACATCTTCCTCTATCTCTTTTTTCAGTGTCCTGTAGTTTTCCACGTATAGGTCTTTTACCTCCTTAGTTAAGTTTATTCCTAGGTATCTTAATTTTTTTGGTGCAATGGTAAATGGGATTGCTTTTTTAGTCTCTCTTTCTGTAAGTTCACTATTGGTGTATAGAAATGCCATAGATTTATTGGCATTAATTTTGTATCCTGCTACATTGCTGAATTCGTTTATTAAGTCTATTAGTTTTTTGATGGAGTCTTTCGGGTTTTTTATGTACAATATAATGTCATCTGCAAATAAGGACAGCTTTACTTCTTCTTTTCCAATTTGGATGTCTTTTATTTCTTCTTCTTGTCTAATTGCAATGGCTAATACTTCCAGTACTATTTCGAACAGGAGGGGTGAGAGTGGGCATCCCTGTCTTGTTCCTGTTCTTAGGGGAAATGGTTTTAGTTTTGGCCCATTGAGTATGATGTTAGCTGTGGATTTATCATATACTAGAGGCCCGGTGCACGAAATTCGAGCATGGGGGCAGGGGGTGTCCCTTAGTCCAGCCTGCACCCTCTCCAATCTGGGACCCCATGAGGGATGTCTGACTGCCCGTTTAGCCCCGATCTCAATGGGCAGTAGGACTTCCCTCTCACAATCCAGGACAGCTGGCTCCCAACTGCTGTCTGCCTGCCTTCCTGATTGCTCCTAACCGCTTCTGCCTGCCAGCCTGATCATCCCCTAACCACTCCCCTGCCAGCCTGATTGATGCCTAACTGCTCCTCTGCCAGCCTGTTTGCCCCTAACAGCCTTCCCCTGCAGGCCTGGTCACCCCTAAGTGCCCTCCCCTGCTGGCCTGGTCCCCCTCAACTGCTCTCCCCTGCAGGCCTGGGTCCCCCTGCCCCCCAACTGCCATTCCCTGCAGACCCAGTCACCCCTAACTTCTCTCCTCTGCCATTCGGGTCACCCCCAACTGCCATCCCCAGCAGGCTTGATCGCCCCCAATGGCCCTCACTTGTAGGCCTGGTCCCTCCCAACTGCCCTGCACTGCTGTCCAGATTGCCCACAACTGCCCTTCCTTGCTGGCCATCTTGTGTCCACATGGGGGCAGCCATCTTGTGTTTTGGAGTGATGGTCAATCTGCATATTACTCTTTTATTAGATAGGATAGAGGCCTGGTGCATGGGAGGGGGCCAGTTGGTTTGCCCTGAAGGATGTCCTGGATCAGGGTGGGGGTTCCCTTGTGGCGTGGGGCGGCCTGGGCAAGGGGCCTGTGGTGGTTTGCAAGCCGGCATGCCCCCCGGTGACCCACGCAGAGGCCCTGGGATCTGGGATTTATTTACCTTCTACAATTGAAACTTTGTAACCTGGAGTGGAGCCAAGGCTTCTGCTTGCTCTGGGCTCTAGGGCTGAAGCCATTTCTGTTGGGATTTATGTATCTTCTATAATTGAAACTTTGTAGCCTTAAGCAGAGGCCAAAGCAGGCCAGGGCTGCAGAAGCTTGGCTTCCTCCATGGCCACTGGCAACCCTAGCCTCCTGCTCTCTCCAGATCCCTGGCTGCCGCTATTTCTGTTGTGCTTTATTTATCTTCTATAATTGAAACTTTGTAGCATTGAGTGGAGGCCTGAGCCGGGCAGGGCAGGTGGAAAGCTTGGCTTCCTCCATGGCCAGGGAAACCCAAGCCTCCCTGGTGCTCTCTGTGGCTGCAGCCATCTTGGTTGGGTTTATTTGCATATTCCCTCCTGTTTGGCTGATGGGCGTGGCTGGTGGGTGTAGCAGAGGTACCGTCAATTTGCATATTACTCTTTTATTAGATAGGATAGCTTTTATTATGTTGAGGTATGATCCTTCTATTCCCACCTTGTTGAGAGTGTTTATCAAGAAAGGGTGTTGGATTTTGTCAAATGCTTTTTCTACATCAATTGATGACTATGTGATTTTTATCTCTCAATTTGTTTATGTGATGTATCACGAATATTGATTTGCGGATATTGTACCATCCTTGCATTCCTGGGATAAATCCTACTTGGTCATGGTGTATGATCTTTCTGATGTAGTGCTGGATCCGATTTGCTAGAATTTTGTTGAGGATTTTGGCATCTATGTTCATGAGGGATATTGGCCTGTAATTCTCTTTCATTGTGTTGTCTTTATCTGGTTTTGGTATTAGGGTGATGCTGGCTTCATAGAAGGAGCTTGGAAGTGTTCCTTCCTCTTGAATAGTCTGAGGAGGATAGGTTTTAGTTCTTCCTTGAATGTTTGGTAAAACTCCCCTGTGAAGCCGTCTGGCCCTGGGCTCTTGTTTGCTGGAAGCTTTTTGATAACTGCTTCAATTTCTTTCATTGTTATTGGCCTATTGAGATGTTTAGATTCTTCCTGATTGAGTTTTGGAAGGTTGTATTTTTCTTGGAATATGTCCATTTCCTCCAGGTTGTCCAGTTTGTTGGAATAGAGTTGTTCATAGTATTTTTAAACAATCCTTTATATTTCGGTGGGGTATGTTGTTATTTCACCTCTTTCATTTCTGATTTTGTTTATTTGGGTCCTCTCTCTTTGCTTCTTCGTGAGCCTGGCGAGAGGTTCATCAATCTTGTTTAACCTTTCAAAGAACCAGCTCTTGGTTTTGTTGATCTTTTGTAATGTTTTTTTTTTTTTTTTATCTCAATGTCATTTATCTCCACTCTTATCTTTATCATTTCCTTCCTTCTGCTTACACTGGGCTTTTCTTGTTGTTCTCTTTCTAACTCTTTGAGTTGTAGGGTTAGGTAATTTATTACCATTGTTTCTTGTTTTTTGCAGTAGGCTTGTAGAGCTATGAACTTCCCTCTCAAGACTGCTTTTGTGGTGTCCCATAGATTTTGGATTGTTGTGTTTTCATTGTCATTTGTTGCCTTGATGTTTTTTATTTCTTCCTTGATCTTTCTGGTAACCCAGTCATTGTTTAATAGCATGCTGTTTAGTCTCCATGTGTTTGATTTTTTTGGATTGTTTTTATTGTAGTTGATTTCCAGTTTTATGCCACTGTGATCTGAGAAGATGCTTGATATGATTTCTATCTTCTTGAATTTGAAGAGACTTTGTCTATGACCCAACATATGGTCTATCTTTGAAAATGACCCATGTGCACGTGAGAAGAATGTACATTCTGGGGCTTTGGGGTGAAACATTCTGAAGATGTCAATTAATTCCATCTGGTCTAGTGAGTCATTTAGGATTGATGTTTCTTTTCTCATTTTTTGTTTAGAGGATTTGTCCAATGGTGATAGTGGGGTATTAAAGTCTCCTACTATGATTGTATTGCTGTCAATCTCTCCTTTGATATCCTCAGGAGTTTTTTTCTTATGTATTTGGGTGCTCCTGTATTGGATGCATATATGTTTACCAGTTATTTCTTCTTGTTGGATTGCTCCCTTTAGTATTATGAAGTGGCTTTCCTTATCTCTTGTTATGTCCTTCACTTTGAGATCTAATTTGTCAGATATAAGTATTGCTACCCCAGCTTTTTTTTCATTTCCATTCGCTTGAAAAACCTTTTTCCATCCCTTCACCCTCAGTCTGTGTGCGCCTTTTTTTCTGAGGTGGCTTTCTTGTAGACAGCAGATATATGGGTCATGTTTTCTTATCCAATCAGTTACCCTTTGTCTTTTGAGTGGGGCATTTAATCCATTTACATTTAAAGTTATTATTGATACTTATTTGATACTTATTATAAGTACTTATTTGTCGCCATTTTTATTCTTTACCCCGTGTTCCTTCTTTGCTTCCTATTTCTTTTTTTTTACAGCAGACCTTTTAGCATTTCTTGCATTGCTGGTTTGGTGGTAATAAATTCCCTTAGTTCTTTTTTGTCTGTGAAGCTCCTGATTTCACCTTCAATTTTGATTGATAGCCTTGCTAGGTACAGTATTCTTGGATTCAGACCCTTCCTTTGCATGACTTTGTATATTTCATTCCATTCCCTTCTGGTCTGATGAGTTTCTGTTGAGAAAGCAGTCACTAGTCTGATGGGGGATCCTTTGTAGGTAACTTTCTGTCTCTCTCTGGCCGCTTTTAAGATTCTTACTTTGTTGTAGGTGTTTGCCAATTTAATTATAATATGCCTTGGCATCGGTCTTTTGGGGTTCATATTGCTTGGGCCTCTGTGAGCTTCTTGGATTGGTGTGGGGTTTTTCTTCCCTATATCAGCGGAAGTTTTCTGTCATTATTTCTTCAAACAAGTTTTGTATTCCTTGCTCAGTTTCCTCTCTTTCTGGAACCCCTATTATGCAGATCTTTTGTTTCGTGTTTTCCCAAAGTTCCCATAGGCTCTCTCTTGCTTTTTAATTTTTTTTTCTAGAAGCTGCTCTACTTGGGTATTTTTTCCTACCTTGTCTTCTAGCTCACTGATGCGGTCCTCTTCTTCTTCTAGTCTACTCTTGATGCTTTCTATTGAGTTCGTTACAGCACCAGTGTCATTTTTCATTTCTTCTTGGTTCTTCTTCATTTCCTCTTCTTGGTTCTTACTCATATTGTTGAATTTGTCTTCCATTCTTTTCAGCCACCTTATGACCATTTCTCTGAATTCTTTCTCTGGCAGGTTGCTTGCCTCCATTTTGTTTACTGCCCTTTCTGGTGATGCCTGCTTTCTTTCATATGCAGGCTGTTTCTTTGCCTCCCCATGGTCTCTCTCCTCCGGGTGTCTAGTTATATAGTTCTCTCTCTCCTGCATTGATTTAAAGGCACAAAATACAACACAGCCAGGTACCACACACAAGGCATAGAACAGAAATGTATTCACGATATTACTAACCCCAAATAAAGGTGACCACCAGAGAAAGGTAAATTACGGGATAGGAGAGAAAGGAGAAAAAAGAAAAAGAAAAGAAAAAAAAAAGAAAGGACTGCCAAAATGAAATTGAGAAAATGAAAAAAAAAGTAAGAGAGGAAAGAAAGAGAATAAGAAAGAAAAGGGGAACAAACTATATGTATGGGGGAAAACTCCAATAGAACAGCCACTAATCACAGCAAATGCCAGCAACAAGTACCTGGAGATGAATACAAACTACAAACAACAATTAATATCAAGCGAGGCGAGGAAAAACAGATGCAAAAAAACAAACAAAAGGAAAGCAAACAAAAAACCAAAACAACCAAAAAAAGAATAAGCAAAACAATCTCACAAACAAGCATAAATTATCGATATAATCAACATTCAATAAACAACAACGAAAGGTCAGAGAGAAAAACAATTTTATGGATAGTGAAGACAGAGAAGAGAGAGGTGTGTATGAACTCGTAATAGGGGATTGGAAATTAGATATATAAGTAGGGTGTAATTTTAACAGGTGGTAAAAAGAATAGGGAAAATCTAAAGCAGGAAGAGGGTAAGAGAAACAGGACAAGGAAAGGGCAAAAGTTAGGAAGAGAGTGATTGCATAAAGGGAGAGTTGAGATAGAGTAGAATGATGCTAAAGGAAAGATGAAAATAGAATGTAGAACACTAATCTCAAAGTCAAAGAAAGAGAAAATAAAATGACACTTTTTTTAAAACAAGGTAAAATAGTAGCACTAATAATACTGATTGAAAATAAAAATGTAATAATTAAAAAGGTAAAATCAAGTGAGGAAAAAATTAGTTTCTTAAGTAAAAGAGGAAAAATAAAAAATAAAAAACATAAAAATAAAATGTGCAGTAGTGAAGGTCATTCACTTCCTCTATTGTTCTGTTTGGCACACCTGTTTTCCAGTCAGGACAGTGTCGCAGTTCCCTGCGTTCCACTGCTCCTCAGTGTTGTAAGCCAGTCCAGATTTTTAAGCAGGCGGTGTGTCTTACTCTCTTGTATTCCTTAATTTGTGATTACCCAAGAGTCAATTTGTGATTCAGCCTCTTGGTGGCAGTGTTTCTGGACTGACCTCCAGGTCTATAGGTCCTCTCTAGCCTGTGCTTGGATTCTCCTTTCCCTGTGGCACTCAATACCCATTCGTGGGAGTGGGCTGCCCCAGAGCTGGTTCTCTGACGGTCACTCCCTGCTCTGATCCCCAGGTTCCAGAAAAACAACTTTCCCCTGCAGTCTCCTAGGGTGTCCCCAACTGGGTGATCCTATGCATTGGGCTCAGTAATCAGAAGCAAGGATTCAAAGAGGAGAAAGCACAAGTGTGCGAACTCCCGGTCTGCGCGCAAGCCTGCGCAATCCCCTTTCCCCCCTTGTGTCCAAGCAGCCAGCACACTCCCAAAATTTTTAGGCTGTCCTTCTGCATCAATCAAAATGGGTTGCTTTTTAGAGATCCCCTCTGTTAGCAGCTCTGAGGACCCCCTTCCACATTCACAGATCACACCAACCCCAACAGCCACAGATTTTTCTAGGCGCAGACTTCCCCTGGTCCTCCAGCTCCCACAGTGTGCGTGTTTCTCTGTCCTGCCAGGACCAGAGACCTCACCTTATCCCAGGCGAAATCTGACCTTTCCGTGGTGGTGGGTAGAGCTCCTCTGAATCTGCGTGTTTGCTCCAATTGGGGACCGGTGCTCTGGGGTTCGCAGCTGTTCTGTGGGTGCCACAGTTGTAGATTTTCAGGCTTCCGATAACATCCACTTTCCCTTTAAAAATGGCGCGGTCTCCGCATCTGAGTCGGTGGCTCTAGGAGGGAACCCAGCAGCAGTGAGGGTTGCCCTGTCAGGGGACCCCCGTCCAGCAATCCCCCACCTTCTCCTGGAGTATAGCTGTCCCTTAACTCTCCAACAGACACTCCCCATGTAACCCTCAGCTGTTCTTTCCATCTGCTCCAGGACAAGGCTCAGGACACGTCTGTCTATTCCACCACCATTTGTCCACCTCCTAGAATATACATTTTAATTTGCTACTTCAGATTAATACTAACTTAATTCTAGTAAAATAGAATCTTTGCTTTAATATAGTTCCACTAGGGGCCCAGTGCACAAATTTGTGCACCTTAAAAGAAACTGTGGGCTGCAAGACTGCATTGGGCACAGGGGTGGTGTTCAGCCCATCCTCTGCTCCCCTACCTGGCTTCTCCTGCCGCAGCCCCCAGTCTCTTCTTTGCCAGCAGCCCCACTCCCCTCTCTGCCACAACCCTGCTCCCGCTGCTGTCATGTGCTGATGGCACCAGCCCCGCTCACACCTGCTGACAGTGGGTGCTAGCAGCGTGGCCAATGCCGTCAGTGAGTGCGAGCGGTGACTGCAGCCCCAATTGCCCCTCAGGAGCAGGGGGTGGTGGAGAAGCCCTCAGGCTATCAGGGCCAGCAACCACCGCTTGCACCCACTGACGGTGCCAAGTGATTGGGACCGGCACTGGCTGCGGGTGCGACCAGGGCTGGTGCCGGCAGTGGGTGCGAGCACCAAGTGGGACCATGGCATGTGGAAGCAAAGAATTTTCAGTAACCACCAGAGGCTCGCTCCGATGACAGCGACCAGCACCCCGTCTTGGTGTGGTGCCCCTGCTCACCTGCTCCACCATCCCACCATGGCTACCACCCGCCATGTTCCGCGCACGCCCCCTAGTCGTCAGCACACATCATAGTGATCAGTTGTTCTGCCATTTAGTCTATTTGCATATTAGCCTTTTATTATGTAGGATGTTCTCCCTGCTCCTGTTTGCTGTTATTGTCATGTGTATTACATGTGTATGTGTAATAAATCCAACAATGTAGTATTATAATTATTGCTTCATAAAATTTATGTCCTTTTAAAACAGTTAAGAGAAATGAAAATAATGTATCTATATTATCTTTTATATCACTTTACGTGTTTACCATTTCTAGTCTCTTATTTTGTCCCTGATTATTCATTTCACTCTTTAGAATCAATAGTTCAGTCTAAATCAGATCTACTAGCAGTGCATTCTCATTCATTGTTTATGTGGGAATGTCTGTTTTCAGCCTTCATTTTTTGTAGGATAGTTTTGCTGGATATAGAATTCTTGTATTTTTATTTCAGCACTTTGAATATGACATTCTACTACCCTCTCGTACATCATTTTAGGTGAAATGTCAGCCATTAATTGTATTGATGTTCCTCTATACAAGCTGATCAGTAGCTTTTATCTCACTGTCAAATTTTTCTTTGTTGTATGTTTTTAGCAGTTTGTGTCTATCTGTGTGGGATCCTTTTGTATTTATGCTGCTTGGAATTTGTTGAGCTTCTTAAGTGCATAGATGAATGGTTTTCATCAAATTTAGAAGTTTTTAGCCACTATTTCTTCAGATATTCCTTTTGTCCCTTTGTCTCTCTCCTTTCCTTCTGAGACTCCTATTGTGCAAATGTTGCTTCACTTGGTCATATTCCACAGGTCTCTAAACCTTTGTTCTTTTGCTTTATTCTTTTTAAAAATTTTTCCTCAGCTGGTTTATGTTAGGTTACCTAACTTAAAGTTTAATGGTTCTTTCTACTGCTAGTGCAAATCAGCTGTTGAACTGCAGATTTGAATCTCTGACTCCCATTATTATACTTTCCAAATCTAGAATTTCTATTTGGTTCTTTTTAAGAACTAATTTCTATCTCAATATTAATATTCTCTTTGGTAAGGCATGATTGTCATGCCTTTAATTCCCTTTTATTCTGTAGACATAGTTTCCTTTACTTCTTTATATTAGTTGACCTAAAGTCTTTGCCTAGTAAATCCAACATGTAGGCTTCCTCAGAAATATTGCTCATTGACCATTTCACTTTCCCCTCCCCTCTTCAATACAGGGGCTATACTTCGCTATTTCTGTGTATCATAAATTTTTGTCAAAAATTGGATATTTTAAATTAGTTGATGTGGAAATTCGGGTATTCAGATTTTCCCTTCCCCTATCCTCAGAGTTTGTTATTGTTGTTGTTTGTTGTTGCTGTTTGCTGTTTGTTTACTGACTTTCCTGGGCTAATTCTGCAGCCTTTATTCTTTATCATGTGCAGTCATTGAAGTCTTTGCTTGGTTATCTGAATCATCAGATAATGATTTGACATATTTTCTTAAATGCTTTAAACCAGCATGTCTTTCATCCCTTTCCAGTGGGCATTTTGTGTGTTGGGGCATGCCTTCCATGCTCTTGCAGTTTATAACTCTGCCTTAGGTTTCACTTCCTGCTTGCTCAGAACCTCAAAGTCAAGCATAGGTGAGAAATTAGGGCTCTGTCAATCTTTACTGGGCATCTGCACAGCCTTCTGCATGCACATGGCCTTTTAGATCCCCAGGGATATGTCAGAAATTATCAAAGCCCACTATGGACATCTTATGCCTCAGATTTGCCTTTTAAGTTTTTGTGCAGATGTTTGTCCCAACTGGAATCACTGCCTCTGGCAAATACAATGATAAACCATTGCCACTGGTTTTGAGGAACAAACTCACTGGGGATATAGGGCTTTTTTCACTAAATGAGATATGAGTCAGATGAAATAAAGATTAGCTCCATGAATGGGACTTTTCTAGGGAGCACTAGTCTGGTCAAATAGTAACAGTTCTTGGGGGCAGGGCTTTTGGGGGAGCTCCAGATACATTTGCCTCCTCCAGTGGCTGCTGGGCTTCTGGCTTTTTTAGCTATTATGATTGTTGCAAGCCTTTGCTAATTTCTAGAGTGCTGAAAAAGTTGATTTTGAAAATTTATGCCAGTGTTCTTAATGGAGTAATGGATTTTCAGAGATCCTTCATCCATAATTCTAAAAGTGCTTTTCAATCTGTCTATTTTCAACTACTGTGCATATTTCCTCTGATGTTTTTGATATCTAGTGATGGTCTATTTATATTTATTGACAGCCATGAAAGTCCATTCTTTGATTTCATTGAGAGCTGCTTGCGAAATAAACATGAAATGGTTATTTATGAAGCTGCTTCAGCTATCATTCATCTTCCTAACTGTACTGCAAGGGAGCTGGCACCTGCTGTTTCAGGTTGGTTATATATTAGATAGCTGGTTTTTGTTTCTATTCTTATGTTTATATTAAGCTCCAAAGGTCTTCAGGAGAGATATTAGGAATGATTTTTGAATCTTAGCTCTGTATATATAGATAGCCTTTGCATTCTGATATGTAGATGATTATTTTTGTTGCTTTACTTCTTTTTCTGAAGTTTCCCCATATAAAACATTTAAAAAATAACTTTAATGTCTTCAGTTATTTTTAATGTTTAAAAAACCCATTTGCTCTTATAACTATAAACTAGAGACCCAGTGCATGAAATTAGTGCACTGGGGGGAGGTGTCCCTAAGCCCAGCCTGCACCCTCTCCAATCTGGGACCCCTTGGGGGATGTCCCTCTCACAATACAGGACTGCTGGCTCCCAACTGCTCGCCTGCCTGCTTGCCTGCTTGCCCGGAACCATTCCCCTGCCAGCCTGATCAATGCCTAACTGCTCCCCTGCCAGCCCAATTACCCCCCAACTGCCCTCCCCTGCCAGCTCGATTGTCCCCAACTGCCCTCTCCTACTGGCCCGGTAACTCCCAACTGCCCTCCCCTGCCAGCTCAGTTGTCCCCAGCTGCCCTCCACTGCCAGCCTGGTTGCCCCTAACTGCCCTCCCCTGGCCTGGTCCCCCCCAACTACCCTCCCTCCCCTGCAGGCCCGGTCACCCCCAATTGCCCTCCCCTGCTGGCCTGATCACCCACAACTACCCTACCCTGGCGGCCATCTTTGACCACATGGGGGCAGCCATCTTGTGCGAGGGTGTGAGGGTCAATTTGCATATTATCCCCTTACTATATAGGATAAAACACATTTGCTCTTATAACTGTAAATATTCCTATCACTCAAATACTGATGAGTATATTAATCCTTTTAGAAAAAATAATAAACTTTGTATTCTCTATTTAAAGTTTTTATACCTCAACGAAATGTGCTTTTTCTATTTTTGATGACACATTTTTCATGTGAAATTTTGATGCTGTGATCTAATTTCCTTATGCATATTTTGAATATGATTGTTCATGCACTATATTTTCAAATATGTGCTCTATGATGAAATGAGCTATAGTCACAGTGATCTTTTTTCTTTTCCAGTTCTTCAGTTGTTCTGTAGCTCTCCAAAGCCAGCTTTGAGATATGCAGCTGTGAGGACTTTGAACAAGGTAGGTCATTTATATCAATGTTTGATTGAGAAACATTAATTGTGAAGTATTTGTCTTTCTCTCCAAGGTTAGTAAATATGATTTATTAGCTTTAGTTCTATACCATCTCACTTATATTTGTGGCCTTAGATATGGCCATTTTCATTGTCATTCAACTAAATATTATAATTCATTTCTGACTTTTAAGCACTTTATAGTGCCACATTGTCCAATATGATGACCTTTAGCCACAAGTGGCTGTTTCCATTTAAATTAAAATGAAATAAAATTAAAAATTCAGTTCCTCAATTACTAGTCACACCTCAAGTGCTCAGGAACCATATGTGGTTAGTGACTTTCCCATTGGATGGTGTGGATATAGAACATTTCTATCATTGCTGAAAGTTGGATATGCTGATCTATAGTAGCACCATCCAATAGAAACAAAATGGAGTCACATATGAAAATTTAAATTTTATAATAAACACATGAAAAAAATTTTTAAAGTTGAGATTAATTTTAATATAACATTTTATTTACCCTAATCCTATCTAATAAAAGAGTAATATGCAAATTGACCATACCCCCACAAGCGACACCCACCAGCCAATCAGGAGTGAGTATGCAAATTAACCCAACCAAGATGGCTGTGGCCACGGAGTGAGCAGGGGGCTTGGGTTTCCCTGGCAATGGAGGAAGCCAAGCTTTCCGCCTGCCCTGGCCTGCCTTGGCCTCCTCCACTTAAGGCTACAAAGTTTCAATTATAGAAGATAAATAAATCCCAACAAAAATGGCTGTAGCCACAGAGCGAGCAGGAGGCTTGTCTCCACTGAAGGCTACAAAGTTTCAATTATAGAAGATAAATAAATTCCAGATCCCAGGGCCTCTGCTTGGGTCACTGGGGGGCGTGGCCAGCCTGCAAACCACCACAGGCCCCTTGCCCAGGCTGCCCCACGCCCCAAGGGAACCCCCACCTTGATCCAGGACACCCTTCAGGGCAAACCAGCCAGCCCCCACCTGTGTACCAGATCTCTATCCTATCTAATAAAAGAATAATATGCAAATTGACCATCACTCTAACACACAAGATGGCTACCTCGATGTGGTCAAAGATGACTGCCCCCTGTGGACACAAGATGGCTGCCACAAGATGGCCAGCAGGGGAGGGCAGTTGGGAGGGATCAAGTCTGCAAGGGAGGGCAGTTGTGGGCAATCAGGCCAGCAGGGGAGGGCAGTTGGGAGGGACCAGGCCTGCAAGGGAGGGCAGTTGGGGGCAATCAAGCCTTCAGGGGAGGGCAGTTAGGGTGACCAGGCCGGCAGAAGAGGGAAGTTGGGGGTGACTGGTTCTGCAGGGAAGGGCAGTTGGGGGGTACCAGGCCTGCAGGGGAGGGCAGTTAGGGATGACTAGGTCTGCAGGGGTGGGCAGTTAGGGCTGACCAGGCCTGCACAGGAGGGTAGTTAGGGGCAAACAAGCTGGCAGGGGAGTGGTTAGGGGGTGATACAGGCTGGCAGACAGAAGCTGTTAGGGGCAATCAGGAAGGCAGGCAGGAAAGCAGTTGGAAGCCAGCAGTCCTGCATTGTGAGAGGGATATCGCAGATTGGAGAGGGTGCAGGCTGGGTTGAGGGACACTCCCTCCCCACATTTTTGTGCACCGGGCCTCTAGTCTCTATAATAAAGAGCCAGGGTGTAATGACCAATCATGACCAAAGGCTGACCATCCCATCCTGAAGCATGGAGACCCAGCACTACTGAGGCTGCAAGCCCGGTGACCCAGCAGTGACTGCTGAGGAGGCTTTGAATCAGGCTCGGAAAGAGACCTGAAGAGAGAAGCAGGGGCTGATCTGTAGCGTCTGAGGCAGCTTTTGACCAGCACTTGCCTCTCTCTTCCCCTCCGAGCCTGCCCAGCAGAGCCTGCCCAGCAGCCCTGCGTCCATTTCTTTCCAGGCCTCCACTGGTCCTGCTGGTCAGCCCTGCCTTTCTGATCAGGCCCTGTTGATAGGCCCAGAGATGCTGACTGGCATAGAAACTGGCCAATCAGAACCAAATCTGGGTCAACTGTGAGGAGGCAGTGGCTGCCTAGGAGACAGAGCTTTTGATGCTGACTGGAATAGAAACTGACCAATCAGAACAAAATCTAGGTCAACTGTGAGGAGCCAATGGCTGCCTAGGAAGTGGAGCTTTGGACGCTGACTGGTATAGAAACTGACCAATTAGAACCAAATTGGCCAGCAGAGGAGGGCAGTTGGGGGTGAGATTAGGCCGGCAGGGGAGGGCAGTTGGGGGCAACCAGGCTGGAAAGGTGACGGCAGTTAGGGATGAGATCAGGCCAGCAGGTGAGGGCAGTTGGGGGCAAGATCAGACTAGCAGGGGAGGGCCATTGGGGGCAAGATCAGGTCGGCAGGAGAGGGCAGTTGGGGGCGAGATCAGGCCAACAGGGGACAGCCTTTGGGGGCGAGATCAGGCCAGCAGGGGAGGGCAGTTGGGGGCAACCAGGCTGGCAGGGGAGGGCAGTTGGAGGCGAGATCAGGCCAACAGGGGAGGGCAGTTGGAGGCAACCAGGCTGGCAGGGGAGGGCAGTTGGGGGTGAGATCAGGTTGGCAGGAGAGGGCAGTTGGGGGCGAGATCAGGCCGGCAAGGGAGGGCAGTTAGGGGTAATCAGGCAGGCAGAGGCAGGTAGGGGCAATTAGGCAGGCAGGCAGGTGAGTGGTTAGGAGCCAGCAATACCAGATTGCGAGAGGGATATCCAACTGCCGGTTTAGGCCCAATCCTGATCAGGCCTAAACCAGCAGTTGGACATCCCCCAAAGGGGTCCCCAATTGGAGAGGGTGCAGGCTGGGCTGAGGGCACTGCCTCCTCCATGCACGAATTTCGTGCACCAGGCCACTAGTGTGTGTGTGTGTGTGTGTGTGTGTGTGTATAATGTTATATTAACATGTAATCAGTATAGCATTTTAAAAGATGCATTTTGCCTTTTAGTTTTTTCATTCTAAATCTTACACATCTAGGGTTTTATATATATATATATATTTACAGTATATCTCAATTTGAACTAGCCACATTTCAAATGCTTAGTAATCACATGTAGCTATTGACTACCATGTAGCATTGTTCTAGAGGTTACATTACAGAATAAGTTAACTAACCATAAAAATTTTAAATGAAAGTTTAATATAGTAGAAGACTCATCATAAGGTGGTAAGTGATTGGTTATGGGTTAATTATTTGAACAATTGGAGGACAGAGAAGTTTAGAGCAGCCAAGGAAAAATAATGTGAATTGTATTCAAAGAGTTGGTATAGGTCCACATTCCTTCATCTATGATCTTGGAGCCAGATGTGTCTCTATTTTGTGAAATTTAGAAATTTTCTATGATGCAATCTCTTATATACTAACCCCCTTGAGCCTGGAGCTGTAACCCACCATTAGACACATTAAAATTTCTGCATGATACATATGATTATCCTTGGTAAGTGGGATACATTAAGACTTAATTAGTTTTATAGTAGTTAGGGTCATATTTTGCTGTTAAGTGAATTTTGAGGCAATACTTGACTGTTTTCAGATTTTTTTATTTTTATAGGCAGAGAGGTAAATGGCACCTACAAAAAGAAACAGAAGATTGGCAGACATGTTTTAGTGACCATGAGCAATCCAGTTTGGATGGAATTTGTTTGCTTAAATACAGAAGTGTTTTCTAAGTGATAAGATATTAACAATCTTTGAGCAGTATTTACCACGTGAGGTCCTATTTTCAGAGACCCCAACATCTAGTCGAATGGATATCAATGTGCGCAGGTACTATAAGGAAAAACAGGCCAACTGTAATAAAATACAAGACTGTAATATTGTTAGAAAGATTATACAAACCTGGGAAGAAAAAGTGCTATGCTGTTCTGTGACTATGATTGTTAATCATTTATCAAATGATATTCCATACCTTTTAAATTGGAAACATTCTTTTTGAAACAATTATAACCTGTATTGTCCCATTCAGGTTTTCAAAGCCACTTACCTTAAGTTACAATTTCTATTTTTCTCTTCTTTTTTTTTTTTAAATTCTGGTTTTTATCAATAGCAATTTGCTTAATATTTTTCTTGCCCTTCCACAAGGTGGCAATGAAGCACCCCTCTGCTGTGACTGCCTGCAATCTAGACTTAGAAAACTTGATCACAGATTCAAATAGAAGCATTGCTACCCTGGCCATTACTACACTCCTCAAAACAGGCAGTGAGAGCAGTGTGGACCGACTCATGAAACAGATATCTTCTTTTGTATCTGAAATCTCAGATGAGTTCAAGGTAAGAGTTTAAGTATGATCGTGTTTTCTTCCAATCTCTATGGCTTGCCTATTTCTTAACAATATCTTTTTTTTTTTAATTTTTTTTATTGTTTTAAGTATTACAAATAGTAGTACATATGTCTCCTTTTTTTCCCCCCCATTGACCTCCCCCTGACCTACCCTACTCCCCAGTACATGCCTTCACCTGCCCGCCCTCCCCCCCCTCCCCCGTGTCTTGTATCCATTGATTGTGCTTATATGCATGCGTACAAGTCCTTCGGTTGGTCTCTCACAGCCCCCCTCGCCCAACCTCCCTTGTCTTCCCAATGTAGTTTGACAGTCTGTTCAATGCTTCTTTGCCTCTGTATCTTTCTCCCACCATTTCTTTCCTTTAAAAAGTTTTGCCTTTGCAGACTAGAAATAAACATATAATAACAAAACAAAACAAAACAAAAAAATGTTTGAGTCCCAATTTCAATGTCCAACAGTTCTGAGTCCCCGTTTCAATGTCTAACTGTTCCTTATGTGTACATGTCAGCAATGATATCTGGATGGTGGGCACATGGTGGCAATGCAGGTCCGACCCTCTCTGGTTTGGTCCTAGGTAACAATATCTTTTGATGAACAAAAGTTTTAAATGTTTATGAAGTCTAATTTATTAATATTTTTTGTTTCATAGTTATTGCTTTCTGTGTCCTGAGAAACCCTTGGCTACTTCTAAATCTTAACGATATTTTCTTACATTTTGTTCTTAATATTTTGTGGTTTTAGCTTTTATATTTTGGTCTGTGATCTAACTTGAATTAATATTTGTGTTTTGTGTGTGATAAGTTCAGTATTTTCCCATACCAATATCCAGTCATTCCAGCATCATTTGTTTAAAAGACACATCGGCATGCTTGGACATCTTTGTCTTAAAAGCAGATAACCATAGACTTGTAGGTATATTTCTGGGCTCCTTATCATATTCCATTGATCTATTTATCAGTACTATGCCAATACTCACTGTATTTTTTTTATAGTTTTATGGGTACCTCTTAAATGTCAAGTAGTGAAGTAGTGTGGTCTTTCAATTTTGTCCTTCTTTTTAATAATCTGGTTTCTTTGCATTTCCATATAAAATTTAGAACCATTTTATAATTTCTATAAAACAAAGCCTGTTAGGATTATGATTGGGGTTGTGTTAAATCTATAAATTAATTTGGGAAGAACTGACATTTTAATAGTATTAATTCTTCTAGTTCATGAATATGGTATACCTTCCTCTTTATTTAGGTCTTTATTCTGAGCAGTGTTTTGTAGCATTCATTCTAGAGGTCTTATACATCTTTTGTTGAATTTATATCTGAATATTTTATGCTTCTGACTCTATCTTATTAAAATTTCTATTTCATTTGTTTGTTACCAGTATATTAAAAAATCTCTCTCTCTCTCTCTCTTTTTTTTTTTTTTTTTTACTTTCCCATAACTTGGTATCCTTGTAAAGTACCCTTATCAGTTCTAGTAGTTGCTCTATACATCCCTTAGGATTGTCTATATATAATCATGTTATCTGTTAATAGAGACAATTTTACTTTTTCATTTCCAATCCAAAAGCTTTTCCTTTCTTTTTCTTGCCTTATTAAAATGGCTAGGACTTCCAGTACAGTGTTGAATATAACTTGTGAAAATGTGTTAGAGATAATCAGAAGAAGAATAAATTTCAGCTAGAAGAATTAACATAGAAAAAAATTTTTCTTTTTGTCTTATTTCTCAAAGACTATAATTGACCCTATTTACTTTCTTATAGGATATATCTAGTCTTTTAAAAGACAAGCCTAGCCTGTATATTTAAGAAGACATCCTGAATATTTGGGAAACCAATGAAGGTTATTTTGTAGTATAGCTTATTGAATGAATCTCCTGCACTTGAGCATTTAGAATTTGCAGTATTTTGCAATTACAAAGAATGCTGCAATGGATAACCTTGTGCATTTGTTTCCTTGAAATGTTAGTGGTATATCTTTAGGGTAAATCCCTAGAAGTCCATTTGCTAGGTTGAATGGGTTAATAAAAATGTAGTTTTGTAGAGAAAGCTAAGTTCTACCAGCACTGTATGAGTGTCAGCTTCCCCTTAGTCTCACCAATGGACTGTGTTACATTTTGATGTTTGGCCAACCTGATGGATGAAAAAGGATATTTCAATGTAGTTTTAATTTGGATTTATTTTGTTATGAGGGAAGTTAAACATCTTTTCTTACATTTTAGGATCATTTAACATTTCTTTTTAAATATTGTCTGCTCATATATTTTCCCCATTTTTATAGGCTTTTTGGTTTTTTGTTTCCTTATTTAAAGGTTTTTTTTGCATATGTTTATTAGGATATTGGTTCTTTATATATGAAATACGTTACTTTTTTTCCCAGTTTGCCATTTGTCTTTTGACTTTTTTATGACATCTTTTGTCATGCAAAAGTTTATTTTGCTGTAGTCAAATTTGTCAATATTTTCTTTTACTGCTCTGATTTTGAATAATAGAAAGCCTTTCCCTTCAGATTATAGAATCTTAATGGGTGAATAAGAATTCACCCATGTTTTCTTCTGGTATGTTTTGGTTTCATGTTTTACATTTAGATCTCTGATCTGTTGGATTTTATTATGTATGAAATGAGAAAAGGATCTAATCTCATTCTTTTTCAATAACTATCCTGTTGCTCCCACCCCCAATTTTTATTCAATAGACTGTTTTTGCTTGCTATTTAAAATACCACCTTTAACATATACTAAAGTACTATATGTACTTGGGTCTATTTTTGGGCTATCTATTATATTATGTTGTTCTCTTTATTCATAAATCACTACCACATACTATTTTAAATATAGAAGCTTTGCATAATGTATTAATATTTATTAGCTGCTTCTCATAATTCCTTATTTTCATTGTTTCCCTAGCTAGTCTTACGTGTATATTTTTCCTTATGAATTAGTGTTAACTTGTCTAGCTTCATAAAAATATCTCCTTGGAGTTTTTATTGGGATCACATTAATTTATAAATGAACTTAATGTTGAGACATTTTAACCAAGAACAGAGATGTCTTATAATTTGTTCAAGTCTACTTTTGTGCCTTTCAAAATATTTAATAGTATTTTTATATTAGTTTTGAATGTCTTAAATGCTTTTCCTAAGTATATTATCTTTTGTTGTTATAAATGTTTTAACCTATTTTATCTTTTAACTAGTTATTTTTTTGCAATGATTAGTATGTTTTTTGCATTTTAATTTTATCCTACTACCTTGTTGAAATATTTTATTTAGTTTTATTATTGCTTCCCTAGGACTTCCAGGTATATTGTCATATCATCTGTAAATAAAGATACTTTTGTCTTTTATTTTACAATTCTTATTCCTCTAATTGTTTTCTCTTGTCTAATTGCATTGGCTAATAACTCCATAATAATGTTAAATAATAGTTGATAGTGGCATCCTTATATTATTTCTGACCTTAATGGAAATGACTCTTGGTGTTCTCTGTTTAGTAATATGCTGATGTTAGGATTGAGGTGTGAGTGTGTAAAATGGAGCTATCCATCCATTTCTATTTTTTTTCAAGAATTTTTATTAGGAATGGGTGTTGGATATTTATCAAAGTCTTCAGCATCTATGGATATAATCATATGATTTTTCTTTACTGATTCATTAATATATGCATTATATTAACTAATTTTCTAAAGTTGAACCATTATTGCATTCTTGGTACAAATCCTATTTCATCATGAAATATTATTTTCTTACAGTAGTGTTGGAGTCTGTTAGCTAATCTATCACTTAGAATTTTTGCATCAATATTTATAAATGAATTCCATCTAAAATTTTTCTTTTTGCATGTATACCATCTTTATTACGTTTTGGTATTATTGCTTCATAAAAAAACTGGATGTTTGCTGTGGCCAGGTGGCTCAGTTGATTGGAGCATCATCCCATACACCAAAAGGTTGTGGGTTCAATTCCTGGTTAAGGCACATTACCTAGGTTGTGGGTTTAATCCCTGGCAGGTGCATACAGGAGGCAACTGATTGATTGTTTTTCTTCATTTTCTATGTTCTGAAATGATGTGTATAGATTGGTACTATCTGGTTGTTGAGAAACAATTCCCAGTTCTCCAGGAGTTTTCTTGCATTTCTGCACATCTTGCAAGTTAGGCCTTTGTTTCCTACTGTCCCAGCTTTGTTCCCTTTGTGTAGTGCAAGGTATCTCCCAACCTTAGAAAATATAGTGTCTCCCTGTACAGGGCATATTTCTATACAGCTCTAGAAGACAAAGCTACTGTTACCTGTAGAGCAAAAAGCAAACATGCTCACTGTCCAGTATAAGAAAAATAATGTTTCCCTTCAGAACAAAAGACCAGCTTGCTTATTGCCCATTGTAAAATATTCAAGTGCCATACCTCAGGGTTCTTCTCCTGTAATGCAACCCGCACTGCAGGTCTCAGTGTTATCTGCCCTTTTTTGCATTGCCCTGTGGGAATTGGGGCTCAGGAAACTGGTTCCAAATACTGGTATTGTAGCTACTGCTGTTGCAATGAGTAATTTACTGTCTTTCATCTCTAATCCTGGAGTCTTATGTTTTCTACTAGCATTAATGAAATTGTGGCAAGCTAACTTGTTAGCTTGCAAGTAGGATAACATCTCACACCCTACTTGACACTTCTCACTTGACACTGGTCTTTAAAGTTGTGGTAAAATTGTTGCAGAAGACCAAAGACAAACCAAGTGACGCTTTTAAAGAAGAGGAGGGACACTGTTTAATACACGAGTGGACTCAGAGAATAGCTTTCCAAATCTGAGTGAAGAAACATAAATTGGGGCTTTCCTTTATATCTCCCTGTGGTCTTTGTCCCGTAAATATGGATTATGCTTCCCTTTCCTTTTCACGGGCATTGCAGGAAGGCCCCCAGGTGTTGGGGGGCTCCAGGTCATATCTGATTGTCTGGCCTGGCACCAGCGTTAATAACCCTCCCTCCGGGGCAGTGCACTGTTCACAGTAACAGGTTCTGCAAGACCAGTATCTGGGAAGAAGGTAGTGACTTAATTATAGGTTATCAAGCATGTACACTGAGCTTACTGGCATGGATTCAGATCACTAGCCCCAAATATCAGGGTTACATTGGAATTAGCCCTTTTTAGCCTTCTCAAAATTATCCTAGAAACCATTTTGTGAAGTAGTTCTATGGTAATGTTTTCTATTTCTTCTATGGAAATCAGTCTATTTAAGCTTTTAATCTTTGCTGTTCACTTTAAAATTTTTATGTGCTTTTTTATTTGGAGCAAAGGAATAAGGTCTCTTGAATGAACTTTTTATTTTCCCTTGTGGTCTCCTGGCTTATCTTTCATGAAGAACCATTGCAATTTTGAATAACTATAGCACCTTCTTAGCTTACAGTAAGTATGCTTAGTAGCTAAAGTTATAAAGATGAATGTCCTTTCTGTGTTGGTTTTTTTTTTTATGGGTGGTTGTAGTACAGTCATTATAAAGGTTAATGGCCTTTCTGTTTGTTTTTTTGCAGGTGGTGGTTGTACAGGCAATTAGTGCTCTCTGTCAGAAATACCCGCGAAAGCACGGCGTCATGATGACTTTCCTCTCCAACATGCTCCGAGATGATGTAGGTGGACTAGTTTGTAATCATAGGAAGTTGCTCTCTTAAATTCTTACTGTTCCCATTAAATGTCATAGTATTTAAAGCAGCATATGTCTCAGATAGTGAGCTTACTTCTGGTTACTGACTTATCATTACTAAACATGCTATTGCTCTAGCTTTCCCTGCAGAAAAAACACTTCTGTTTCTTTCATAAAGGAAGGGAAGTGAAATTTTAATATTATAAGCATAGGCCTTGGAGTATAAGCATTTCTCCAAAAAGCATCCTCAGAACGAATGGCAGTCTTCTTTTTTGCCAGGGAGGCTTCGAATATAAACGGGCCATTGTGGACTGCATCATCAGCATTGTGGAAGAGAACCCTGAGGCTAAAGAAGCAGGTCTAGCCCACCTCTGTGAATTCATTGAGGACTGTGAGCACACTGTTCTGGCTACAAAGATTCTACACTTGCTGGGCAAAGAGGGCCCCAGAACGCCTGCTCCCTCCAAGTATATCCGCTTTATTTTCAATAGGGTCGTACTGGAAAATGAGGCTGTTAGAGCTGGTAAGTCATTGGAACACTGATAATGATGTAACTGCTGATCTTTTGAAATGCGTAACTCAAGGGGGTGGTGATGACATTGGAAAATGAAGCTGCCAGGTCTACTAGATGGTGGGATCCTGGAGCATACTTAGGCCCTCGACATACAGCTCTTTCTCTCTAGTCAGTGTCCATCCTGATTTCACAGATAAAAATATTACAGTATCTAAATTGATTTTCCAGCTAGCTTATCAAGAGACAAATAACCCTTGACTTTCAGTATGACAGTAATATCATGATGGCATCATCTACTTTTTCAGAGTTACAGCCTTAAATGTGAATGAATGTCTGTGAAATTTGTGTGTGTCTATATATTTTTAAGTGTCTTTTAAAATAGCTCTTAGGCATATTTTTACTTCCTCCTCCCTAATGGTTTCTTCCTCTTAGCATATGAACAAGTCTAGATCGCTTCTATTAAAAATATAAACCCTCCTTTGATCAGTTGTCTCTTATTTAGTTAGCTACTTCCTATACTTCCCTGTCTGATAAACTTGAAATAGCCATTCATGAACTTATTTCCCATTTTCTCTTCAACTCACTATAATCTAGCTCTCTTCCTTAAAAATCCTCTTAACACTATTTAAAAAATACATCACTGATAAGCTAGCTGGAAAATCAATTTAGATACTGTAATATTTTTATCTTTGTTCACCTCTCAGTTTAATGTACTATTGACTAAACTCTCCCTTGGCTTCCACAATAGCCTGCATCTTTCCGTCACTCCTCAGTCTTATTTATAGAGCTTCTCTTCCATTCCCTAAAATAATAGTTTTCTTAGGGGTTTTTCTTCTTACCATACACACTTATTCTGGTGATCATTTTCAGAGCTCTATTTATAGGTGGTGACATTGCAGTCATGTCTCTTTCCTGAACTTTTATGTCCAACTATCTAAGGCACTTCTAATTTAACTTAAAATTCAAGTTCACCCAAACCTTTATCATTCATTCTGTTGCAAAGGCAGAAACTTATTCTACTGTTTTATAATCTCCACCTCTTCTTTGGCAAAATTCTATCAATTCTGACTCTTTAATATTTCTTCATTCTCTTTTTCCTTTATTTTCATGGGTGCTGTTTTAGGCTCTCCTTCATTTCCAGTGTCAACTAGTGTGGCTGCTTCCAGTCTCACACAGATCCAGTCTGTACTCCAAACTCTGCTACAAAAATGGACTTTGCATTTAAAATCTGCTTATAAATTTAGTGTAGCACACTTTGCTGCAAATACACAAATTCATCCTGTATTTAACATCCTATGTCAGGGGTTGGCAAACTGCGGCTAGCGAGTCACATGCGGCTTGCGAGCTGCGGTTTGCCGCTCTGTTGACTAATGAGTTTGCTGACCACTGTCCTATGTAATAAAAGGGTAATATGCAAATTGTCCCCTTGACCAGGAGTTCCACCAGAGTTCAACCAGGGGTCAAGGCCGCGGCCTACCAACTGCCCGCGGTCCCTCCCCCTGCTGTGCACAAATTCATGCACCAGGCCTCTAGTCTATACTAATAATCTATACTCATAACAAGGTAATATGCTAATTAAACCAGACATCTTTTGGACATCCTTCCGGACGTCCTTCCAGACAAAGCCATGGTGGTAAGGCTGAGGCAGAGGCAGTTAGGGGGATCTGGCCAGCAGGGGAGAGCAGTTAGGATGATCAGGCCGGCAGGGGAATAGTTAGGGGTGATCGGGCAGGCAGGGGAACAGTTAGGGGCATCAGGCAAGCAGGCAGAGTGGTTAGGGGTGATCAAGCAGGCAGGCAGGTGAGCGGTTAGGAGCCAGTGGTCCCGGATTATGAGAGGGTGCAGGCTTGGCTGAGGGACCCTCTCTCCTGTGCATGAATTTTGTGCACTGGGCCTCTAGTCCTTTAATAAGAATGGAGGCTAAACCACAGCCTATTTTTGTTTTATCTCTAGTCTCACACTTGTCTCCTCCTGCTCTCAAACATGGGATCCTATTCTTCAGCCTTCCTCACCTGTGTCTAGATCCAATATGACATTATGCTTTCTTCTCTGGACTGAGGGCCTTTGCACTTGTCATTCTCTCTGCCTTTAATAATATTTTCCTTCCATTTCTCTCTGGTTAACACTACTTGTTCTTCAATATTTAGCTCAAGTAATGTGTTAACTTCTTTTCTTCACCAATTCTGATTTAAGTCTCTTTCTCTGTATTCACTTAGCTTCCTGGATATGGTTCTATCATGGACTTATTGTGCTGTGTCATAGTCATCTTTTTACTTACCTGTCATTCCCATTAGAGTACAACTCCTTCATGTCAGGAGCTATTTCTTCTATCTTTCTTTCCCCAGCACCTATCACAATTCCTTGCAAAAGTTATGTGAGCAATAAATCTTTATTGAATTAAGTGAATTTTAATAATAGAGCATCTTTTTATGCTTGGAGCTGGTTGTTTGAGATTATGGCTTAATTATATCAGTGTGATATATAAGAGGTTGTAGGGGAAATGGAGGAGTGCTCATAAAAAGAAATTGATATGATTTTTCCTACAATGCATAGAGGATTTTCCTATTCATAGCTCTCTTGGGCCTGCAGATTTCTGTTTATGCTTAAATGGATCAAAGAAATAAGATCAAGACACAATAAAACAATAAGAGTTTATTCCCTCTGAACATGGGTAAACTCTAATTTTTTGAATGATTATTACTTAATGCAAGAAACCAATATTTACGTTGCTCCATTTTATGCTTCATTATAGCTGCTGTGAGTGCTTTGGCTAAATTTGGGGCTCAGAATGAGAATCTCCTCCCAAGCATCCTTGTACTCTTACAAAGGTAAGTAAAAGAATGTCATTTTTTGGGGGGGGGGGGTCTTTTTTTAAAATAAGAACTACCATATGGCTGAATAGAATTCCTCATTGTACCATATCAAATGCATTGCAGGACCTAAGAATAGAGCTGATAGAGTAAGTGAGGGGCAAATGGCATTTTTGTTCTCTTCTAATTTTGTGTATGCTAAGTACATATAAAATTTGAGTTTGAATTTCTCTTTGTATGAGTTTGAGAAAGTGACTTAAAGGTATATGCCTCAATTTGTATATTAGGGGCTAACTTCAAAGTGATTCACTAAGTAGAGTTGCAAATTTCAGCTTCTCATGGTCTCTCTAACTCCGTATTTGATGAGGAAAAGACTTGATGTGAGCAAAAACTGTGATTATATCTTGTTATTAAAACATAAAAATTACAAACCAAAGGCTGGCTGGTTTAAATGAACAATGCCTGGATTTTGAGTGCTTTTTAGTGTCCTTAGAAAGTCTAACATTCCCATTTTTTAATTATAAAGAAGTCTAAGTCTTTATCAGGATCATGTGGTTGCAGACCCAAGAAAAGACTCCAAACTGCTATCTTAAATTATTGAGTTCTTCCTAATTATTTTTTAAATTCTTTATTATTGTAAGTATTACATGTGTCTCTTCCCCCCATCTCTCCCCCCCCCCCCCCGTTGTCTTCTCCCAGCCTGCCCCTGCCCCCCACCCCTGGCCTTCACCGCCCCCTCCCCCCACATTGTCTGTATCCATTGGTTATGCTTTTATGCATACAACTTCTTTGGTTGATCTCTTCCCCACAAGGTCCCCCCCGCCACCCGCCACCCTCCCCTGCCTTCCCTCTGAGGTTTGAGGGTCTGTTTGATCCTTCTATGTCTGGATCTATTTTTGTTTGTCAGCTTATGTTGTTCATTATATTCTACAAATGAGTGAGATCATGCGATACTTATCCTTCTCTTCCTAATTATTTTAATGCCTACTTATATAGTGCTTATTTACCAATTGAGAGCAGTACACAAGATTTATGGTGATTTTAGGATCTTCTGTTGGCTGTTGTTGAATTCTTTTAAATAAAGGTAGTGGTGTCACATGGCCTGATTGTGTTCTTTAGGCATGGTGGTAAAGCTCTTGGTAATCTTTAGGGTGCTGTTTGACATGCCTATTTGTATCCTTTGGACAGGTGTATGATGGATACTGATGATGAGGTACGAGACAGAGCTACTTTCTATCTGAATGTACTGCAGCAGAAGCAGATGGCATTGAATGCTACATATATCTTCAATGGTCAGTGAGAGCCACGGATGTAGACAAATATACTTTTGGTATCTTGGAAGCATGTCTTAAGATGATTTGCATATGAGCTGACTTGACTAGGCAAAATGCTTGTTTTATGCCTTTGACTGCACTTCCATTTCTAGGGAAATCTAAAGTATGTAAAAGCCCAAAGAATATTGCTTGCTCCTGATCCTCCTTAAGTTCCTTCTTGGATGAGTTTACCCTTTCTCCCATTTCTTATGCTACTAGAGGCTTGGTGCACAAAATTTGTGCACTAGGGGGAGGGCCCCTCAGCACAGCCTGCATCCTCTCGTGTCCTGGAGCCCTTGGGGGATGTCCAACTGCCGGCTTAGGCCCATTCTCCAGGGATTGGGCCTAGGCTGGCAGTCACACATCCCTCTCACAGTCCGGGAGCCCTCACTTACTACTGCCTATCTGCTCGCTACTCCTTATTGCCCAGCTCACTGCTCCTTAGCACTGCCACGGAGGCCAAAGAGGCTCTGCCACTGCCGCTACGCTCACCAGCTGTGAGCCCATTTTCTGGCTTAGCGGCACTCCCCCTGTGGGAGCGCACTGACCACCAGGGGGCAGCTCCTGTGTTGACCGTCTGCCCCCTGGTGGTCAGTGCACATCATAGCAACCAGTTGTTCTGATCATTTCGCTGTTATGGTCTGTTAGGCTTTTATTATATAGATTATATAGAACATGGTACTTGTATTATGTTGAAAATTTTTATGCTCTGCTCCCATGCTTCCTTGGATGAAATTATAAGAAAGTTTTATATACTAACATTTACTTTTAATTTCTTATGTTATAAAATCTGTGGTTATATTTTCCCCTCCTTCAGAAAGAGTAGATAAACAGTATAAATATGGGCCTATATGGATCCTAGCATTGGCAAGAAGTTATAATGCTGAGATTTCTCTGTTTCATAGGTCTGACAGTGTCTATACCAGGGATGGAAAAAGCTTTACATCAGTATACATTGGAGCCTTCAGAAAAGCCCTTCGACATGAAATCTATTCCTCTTGCTATGGCTCCTACCTTTGAACAGAAAGCAGGTAATGGGACCACTTCACTCTGTTAGTGTTTCTATGTTTAAGTAGTGTTATTAGCACATTTTAATACATTCTTTGTTCGCTTAATTGTCACTCTGTATTTCTAAATCTTTTTAGAAGTGTGGTGGATGATATTTTAAATTAGGTTTTAAATTATTTTCCTGGTTTTCACATAAAAGTTCAAATATGAAGTGTGGCCAGATTGAAAGTTTTTCTTTTTCCGTGCTCAGTATTGTAGCAACTGAAGTAAGCTGTCACTGTGTGTCTCAGAGAAGCAATTGTGCTGTCACCTCCTATTTTTATTTTCTGAAGTTGGTCATTTATTAATTTTACTATTGGAGGTTTGTCTTGAAAGAATGTATGGTATAAGATCATAAAAAAATGTTCCCAAGGGGTAGCTAACTATAAAATTAAGAAAGGAAGAAGAAAGAAAGAAAAGAAAGAGAGAGAGAGAGAAATGTTTAGTGGTCAGAACTGCGAAAGAATAATCTTAACTTTGAACCTTTTCAGTTTTTCTGTTGATACTATACAAGTAATTTTTCCTATTTGAATCATGAGAAGACTTGTTTTATAAGTAGTTCCTTCTTTTAAGAAATTTTTTTTTGTACATTCTCGCCCATTTAAAGCAAATACTGTATTTTAGGGCTTACTTTATTATATCACAAAATATATTCACTAAATACATTTTAATTTGAACATCTTTCTAAAAAAAAGGTGACAGAAGCCTACTGGTGTTTTTAGCAATGGCTTCTTTTATGTCTGCTAGAAATTTCTGTCTGCATTTTCAGCTTGGTAATGGGAGGAAAGCTCACTTGATTGCTCATATCTGTCTTTTTAGAAATCACACTTGTGGCTACTAAGTCAGAGAAGTTGGCTCCTTCCCTGCAAGACATTTTCCAAGGTATGATAAATTGATGGGTAAAAGTAATAGTCTGCACCGTAGGCATTATAAATATAACGAAGTGCACTACTTTTATTCAGTTTGATGAATTCCCAGTGCAGGAAATCTTTGTGTGGCTGAATATTTGTTGTTATAGGTGATAGTTGCTGTTATAGGTTATAGTTGCTGGGGCTACCTGAAGTCCATGGGATGTTACAATTGCCAAAGCTAATGTGCTAACTGGGAATGTTGTTCTTCATATTCTAGTTGACAGGGAACTCAAATTCTAAGAAATTAGGAATATAAGGTTTTGTGCTTTTAGTAATTGAGTATATAAAATCGTAAGATATTAATTTATTAAAGCTTGGGGATATATCAGAGTTTAATTATTAGTTAGGTGATGGAAACTTAAAACATTGTAAGCAGGTAGAATAATGTCCTAGGCCGAAACCGGCTTGGCTCAATGGATAGAGCGTCAGCCTGCGGACTGAAAGGTCCCAGGTTCAATTCCAGTCAAGGGCATGTGCCTGGGTTGCGGGTGCATCCCCAGTGGGGGGCGTGCAGGAGTCAGCTGATAGATGTTTCTAACTCTCTATCCCTCTCCCTTCTTCTCTGTAAAAAAAAATCAATAAAGTATATTTAAAAAAAATAATGTCCTAGATTATTCTCATTTTGGGTCATCTTGTTTTCATCTCATCTTGTTTTCTTCCTTATTTCCTTTTTTCTTGATAGAACAATTAGCTGCTATTCCTGAGTTTATGAAACTGGGACCCTTGTTCAAATCTTCTGAGCCTGTTCAGCTTACAGAAGCAGAGACCGAATACTTTGTTCGTTGTGTCAAGCACATGTTTACCAATCACATTGTGTTCCAGGTGAGATAAGTTCCCTACCCAGCCCTTATGGGAGCTTACTAGGCTTGGAGACCAGTATTAACCCCTCTGTAATTTGTGATTCTAGTAGTTCCTTTTATAGAGAAGGAAAAGAACTTGGCAGCATTTCTGGTTTTCCTTCCCATGGCTACAGAGATGCCTTCGTATGATAGGTTAAAAACTAAAAGGACTTAAAAATAAAATATTTGGAAAAGCTTCACAACATAAAGTATAAGCTGCTAAAGAATAATCATCATTTAACATAGGGGTAAAAGCTTAGCTTCTAAGAATCAATTGAAGTCCATTAAACATCTGCTATCTTGTTTGGTAGAACTAAGTCACAGGAAAGAGAAAAAAACAAGTGAATAATATAAACCCCAAAGCCTCAATGATAAGGCTACCCCTATTACCTAAAGAAAAACCTTAGGAGGAGACCTGCAGTACTGTTTGGAGAGGAAAGGTATGGTGAATTCCAGAACTGAGTTATGGGTTATGGGTGGGAAGGAACAACTTGCTTGCAAACGGTTCTTGTCCTTCATAATGTTTTTCTGTTTGCTGACTTTTCAGTTTGATTGTACCAACACTCTCAATGACCAGCTTCTGGAGAAAGTGACAGTGCAGGTGGAACCATCAGATTCCTATGAAGTGCTGTGTTGTATCCCAGTCCCCAGCCTCACTTATAATCAACCAGGAATATGTTACACTCTTGTTCGTTTGCCTGATGACGACTCTTCAGCAGGTACTAACCCGCAGAAGGAAAGAGATACTTACATGATTAAGAATGCATTTCTACTTGAGCTCTTAAATGTCTGGACACATGTTTGGGGTTCAAGAATATGGTTCTTTTCTAGAATTAAATGTAATGACAGTGATGATGTATTTATAGTTATATAATTAGTGCTGCAGAAATATTATTTATAACTAAACCTCTAAGTAAAATTTGCTGGACATTTAATCTTCAAAGAGAAACTGAATGCGTACAGGGGTAGCCCCAGAAGGACTTCAGGCTTTCTGGTAGAACAGTGTAACCACTGATAAGGGTTCATCTGCCTGATGTCTCCTATGAAGGAGCACGACCCACTTCTCCCTGGTGTTTCTTTCCAGGACATTGTAAGGGCTTTTTATTAGTAGATCCATGGCACTTTAAAACATTGTGAGGGTCTGCCAGCAGTCGCCAACCTTTCAGACCTCACGGACCACCAGTTGGTGACCGCTGCTATACCATAAGGCTGGCATCTAAGAGTATGTCTCAGCCCATTAAATGTCTTAACATTCGTGTATCCACGTTGGAGAAAGGCTTTATAATTCTTTCCTTGATTCGTGTGGAGTCTGGGTAGGAGTGGGGAGGGTAGCTTCTAGTGCCCATAATAGTATTTACAGGTTTGGGGATTTGAGGTCTTCTGACCTATCTCTTGTGAATGTCTAGTGTGTTGCGCTTGATATGTTTTCCCACCTGTGTGTTTCTTCTCTTTCCTTATTCACTAAGGAGTATTCACAATGGTTACCTGGTTTTCACAGAAATAAGCACACACATTACATTTATGTTTTAAACAACTTTTATTAGTAGTACTGGAAAAAACTTTTTTACTTCTAGTACAGGAAAAAGCAATTTTTACTTCTAGTACAGGAAAATACAATTTTTACTACTAGTACAGGAAAAACAATTTTTACTACTGATACAGGGGAAAAAATTTTACTACTAGTACAGGAAAAACAACAGATAATAGTTAACAAATATTGAGGAAGATACAGAGTTACAAGAAATTGTAAAAGTACTAGTGAATTGTTATCTCTGGTCATCATTCAGTTACATTAGGGGCTTAACCTGCCTTCCTTTAGCCCCTTTCCAAGCTCCCTTTTTAGATGTTAGTTCTGGGAACCCCTGCCCAACTGTATCTGTGTTGGATGATAGACCAGGCTACTCACTCTAGCACGAGGTAGATTCAAATTGGCACTGTTGCTGGGTCTGAATCCCAGGTTGTTCCCTCTGACCCCTGGGTGCAGCCACCCTGGATCCATAACCCGCTGGGTTAGGAAGGCACTTTCCTATCTGGCCTTTAGGATTTCTCCTTCAAGCTTGAGGCTGTCCAACTTTAACCTTTCATTACCTCCCTTATCCCTTAATGAGGTTTATCTTGTTTCATTCCCTTTTAGCTTTACTTTCTCTCCTGGTCTATTCCACTCTAGTTAGACTTTTCTAAAGTATGTTCACCAGCCAGAAACATAGCTGGCTGTATCTTAAGTAAAAGTAGTTTTATTTACTCTTGTTCCAAACCAGTATCAGGGCCCAGTCTTAAAGTAGTCCTGTGGCTTCTGCCACCATCCTGGGACAATCTGCACTTTTACCAGTTTTTTCAAGTGGCCTCCTCTGCTTATTTCATAATTGTTCCTCCTGTGGTGCTTCTCACCAAGTTTCTGCTTTTTTAAGAAAAGCCATTACTTCACCACTTAATTTTAAAGGGAAGCAAATGCTTGAACCCATTGAAGAATCAAGCTTTTCCTAAATAAGAACACTAGCTCTTCCCTTTCCAGGTTCACTTGGATAACTGATAACTCGGGTGCCTCACAGACCCCAGGGAACGTCTTAACAGAAGACAGTAAATACAGTTTTACAATATCAAAATACATAAAACAACAGCATTGAAATTACAGCAATCACATACAGTTCAAGAGGAAATAACAACAATAGAAACTTTTCTACTAAGAGAGTAGGTACAGGGGAGGTTTTCTGACCCCTCTGTAGTGAGGGGTTAATTTCTTTTTAAAAATGTGTATCTTACAAATTAGCGCAGAGGTTTCAATCTTTGATCTGCTGGCTATGGGCTCTTTTGCTTAATGGTTTGTTTGTATTTTATTAATAAAAATTTGGCATTTGGAGAATTTTTTTTCCCCTATTAAATTCAAAGGGTTTGTTGATTTAGTGCTAAAAGTCCGTTATAAACTCTTGTCATCCCATCTTGGAGAAAAGTCTCAACACTTGGACTTTTCAAAATGCTTTATATTTGACCCATCAGATCTACCTGCTTAAAAACGAATTCCTTTCTATTCCTTTGTTTTTGTCAGAAATTCTAAAATTTTTAATCTATGGCCAATCCAAAGTCTTTGCTGTACAATGAATAGAAGTAAAATACCAGGACATAGATGGTAATAAAAGTCTTTTACCCATCCCTTCCTTTTCCCATTGCAAATATTCCAATCACCTGAATATCTACACATCACCTCTACTTTGTCTCATCTCAGAAAATATATGTTCCTTATAATCAAAAGGGGGAAAAATAAATTGTATAGATAATGATTTCTTTCAACTTGAAAATTATATAGCATAATAGAAAAAAATATAGGTTTTAGAGCTACACAAATTGGGATTTGAATTCTGACTCTGCTCCATATAGACTGTATAACCATGGGAAAGCTATTTGATCTCTGTAAGCCTTTCAGGATTGTTGAAAGGATGAAATATCATTAAATAAGGTCATTACCACAGTGCCAGACATGTAGTAAATACTCTATAAACAGGAGCTATTTTTGGTTCAATTCTGGAACTATCTACTTTCTTCCTTTATCCTCCTTAAAAAGTAAGTCTTCCACAGTTGAAGAGACACACACCCTCTAACCTCGTCCAGAAAATAATTCAGTTATTCTTATCTTTGCTGTATCTTTAAACTTTCCCATTCTCCCTTACTTTATAAGTGTACAAAAAATCTACACCATCTGAAAAATGTGCTTTAACCCAACATCAAGATAGCACCATAACTCCTTCCTTCAATTTATGGACAGTTTGTGGAAAGACTAAGTCTCAATTCAATTAGTCCTACTTTTATATTCTAGCCTCTAACAAGTACTGTTTTACTCATAAATTTTAAGAAAAGCCTTATGGCAGCATTCTTTCTTAGCAACCTTTCTCATTCAGAAACTTAACTTACTTCTTAATAGTTACTGCATCAGTAACAGTATATATAAGCAACAGTCTACAAAATTTTCCCCACTTTGGATCTCTTATCTATTTTAACTTTGTGACCCATTACCTATTCAGAACTGTTCTAATCCCTATATTGCTTTTATTATTGGACTATCAGGCCTGACTGCATCATATGTCTCATCTCAAAACATTTTAGCATATTTAAATAACTAATTTAAAAAGTCTTCAATAGAAAATATACATACTAAGAACAAGTTTCATAATATATCAATATGAGTTGCTTTAATCTGTTTTTTATTAGGGATGCTGCCTCCCAATTAACAATTCATAACTCTTTCATATATACTTTAGTTCTCGATTTTCTGCCTACACTTCTTTAAACCTCCACGTTAATTTGAGCGACCATAGGAATGTGATGCAAGCTGAATTCTTTTCTGAATCTGTAGTCTCTCTTCATTATTTGTTGTTCAGGTTTAACCATATTAACACCTAACACTCAGTATTAAATCTACACGTTCAATTAAGGAATTGATCTCAGAGTTATTTTACTTTGACTCATCTCCATCTTCTCACTGGGATCCATATTAATGACCGTTGATGAAATTTACATTCTTTATAGCTAAAGAACATAACTTGAATTTTTACTCAGATGTTAAAAGGATAGAACATTACTTTTACCACCCCTTTCCTGCTTTTGTGACTAGAATTTGTATCACTCTAGCCTTATACCTATATTCCTCCAATATGACCCATTATGAAACTGAACAAGATCCCAGATTAAAATCTCCTTATTCACCTTTCCATTCATCTTGTAACCAATCTGCCTTTCATCAAACACACTGGAATTTCTAATATTCCCTCTACACATTCAACCTGTCACTTTCTGGTGTCATTCTTGACCATATAGTTGTTAACTCCCAGTCTGAGACCATGGCACTCAGACTGGAACTGAACATTTGGGTATTGCCATACCCCTTCTTTCCCACAAGCAGTCATCTCTTTCCCAGATGCAACTTCTTCAGTGTAGTCTCCGAACACAGCTGACCATTCGTTCTGTCAGTACAGCCCATGAAATACTCCCTTCTCACATCAGCCAACACCTCACAAGTCCTTAGAAGCGGGACCAATCCCTAATCACTACAGGTGAATCCCAGGGTGCCACCACCTGTCCTTTCAGGACATTTCTCGGCTACATCCATTTGCTCGCTGTCTGCCTGGCCCAGGGTCCTTTGACCCCATTCTGACATTCTTGACTCTCACGCCTGCACCTCTACCACTCAGGCGCTCCTCCGCTCATGCTTCACCTCTCTGCCCAGCTCTCCTCTCTTCCCCTTCCACCCAGTGATTCTCACCCGAGGGTGCATGTCCCGCAAGATGGCCTATCAGCAACATCTTTGGGGGGTCTTTTTGTGTTTCCTTTTTGGAATTTTTTTGGGTTCACTCATTTGAAGCAGTGTGCTGCTCCCCCTTCAGATGGTGTGATAGGCCTCCCTTGGGGGTCATGCCCACCCTCCCCGCGCCCCCGGTGAAACTCACCACCCCCTATCGCCAGGAAGAATCACTGCTGTGGAAGTCCAAATTGACTTCTGGGTCGCACTCACCCTTAGACCTCTGGTCTTCCATTGGTTGCCATTGACACGTTTTCCTGAAAGATACCAGCACTGGCACCATTGTCACACTGTCCGGACACTGTCCTCTTGCAACCACCCCACTCCCTTCAAAACGCCAGTCTGAAAAACACTGATATTTATCTGACACGACCACCATAATCCCAACACACACACACACATAAGCTACTCCTTCCTCCCTGCCTTTATGACTCTCATGCCTTGTGAAATACCTTTGTCCAGAAGCCGGTCCTTCTCAGCACATGATGTTGCCCCTTTTCTCTATGTTATGCCTCCTCCCAGACCCCTGGCATGATCCTTCCACAGAGCCTCGGTGGTCCTCTTCTGCCTTCGTGTGTTTTCCAACAAAGAGACTTTTCCCTTCCCTTGATTCCGCAGCTGCTGGCATTGCCCTTGCTGGATAGAACCCTTGGTATTGCCCTCCTGCTCTTTGACCCGTCCTCCTCATGCTCACCAGTTGACATGGAATCAAACCACCATCTCCATTAAAGGACATGGTTATCTCTGTGTGTAGAACTAGGCTACCGTCACCCAACCCCATCCGAAATGCCATGGATCTTAAGCCTCCCCTCATCTCCAACCCTGGCACACCAGAAACACATACAGACATGACCATATCCCAACTCGCCCTCCACACTGCTGACCCTAACAGTGTGAACTTACTTCCAGTGGGCACCTCTGAAGTCAGCCTGGATACCTACGTGCCACCTCTCTCCTCTCTTCGCTCTCCTTCTTGGTTACCAGCCCTGTACTTTCCACTGTGCTCCATTCTCCATCCTTCCCTGGATGGCCAGCATCACTTTCTCTATCTCCTTCCGCTCTGCCTGCATCGAGACACCCTTTGCAAACTCCGTCCCGAGACCATTCATTCCAGATGCATTATTTCTCTTACCTCCTCCACCACGGGAATCATCCTGCCTCTTCTGGAGGCCCCAGGCATCTCTTAAGCTCCCTAATGCCTGCTGATGACGACCTTGTATTGGGTCATCGCTTCTCCCTCGTGCTGTGCTCACTCGGGAAACCTCTTCTCCCTACTCACACTCTTCCCATGCCCTCAGCAGCCTCTTTCTCTCCCGAAACCATTCATGGTCACTTGGTCCTTCAACGGGCAGCCAGCCGCACCCCTTTGGCTTCTTATTAATTTTCCCCTTCTGCAGCCTCACCTCATTCGCCCTCTCTAGTCCCTCTTTACCCAGCCCTTGTCCCACACAACATTAGGGCTCATGGCGCCACATCCTGTTCGTTTTCTGCTCTCACCTTTACCCTTTCCACCTCTCTTACATTCAACACTGTCCATCACTCTCAACCCTCCAGGTCCATTGATTCTGCCCACATCCCTCCTTTGCCATCTTTGCCTCTTAGGCACACACCCCTCACAATACTCACCTGCATATTTTAAGGACCTCCCTTCACTCTCTGTCCCATTCTGCCTTGTCCCATGTTTCCACCATGTACAGCCTACCAAGCAAGCATCCCCCGGCCCCTTCTATCCCACAGCTTCCTCTGTCCCTCTATGACCATCTGCTCTGTTGCCCATTTTACCTCCTGAACTAGACCACAAACAATCCACAGGTTTTGATGATCTGCCACTGGACTCCAAGCATATGAGCCAATGCTGCAGTCTCTGAGTCTAGCTGACATGGTTTCAGTGCAGGGACAAGCTTATCATACAACGCTGCAGTTTCCTCTTCTCCTCACGCATTGTGGCCATTTTCCCTGCTTCCTCTTGAGGTCCCCAAGAGTTCCAATGCCTGTAACAGAGCCTCTGGACTCTTTTCTGCTCAGCTCTGTTCCTACTATCCTTCCTCAGTTCAATCCATGCTACCGCTCTGGAGACGTGAGATCTATCACCATCTCAAAATTGGTATCTTTTTAATCCCCCAACTTCCAATTTTCCTCGGTACTTTCCAAAACTAAGTCCGTGTTCTTACGGGTCTGTCACATGTTCTGTGCCAGCTGGTGGCCATCTCCTTTGCAATCTTCTTTCTTGACCCTTCTCTCAAACCCAGATGCATCGTTTCATGGCTGTCTGAGATTCCAGTTTCTCTCCCTCTTCCTCTCTATCTCTATCTCTATTTCTCTGTCCGCCAGGGTGAAATTGATCCTAGCTTATGCATTTGTGGTCCTATTTTCCACTCTTGGTCTAGCAACCCTCCTCTTGACTTCAAAGTCACATGCTACTCCCACTATGACCTGCTGGTCAGGTGAAGGATTGATTGGTCCTTCCATGACCTGTGCACCTCTTTTCAGTGGCAGTCCTCCTTCCGCCATTGCCAGCATTTTTATCCCCAAGAGTGGTCTACTGACTCCATCTGCTGTCCCGAGGGCCTTACCTTTGTGGGTCCACCCTTATGAGATGGTGGTGGCTTACCTGGCCTTCTCTGTGACCTCACCTCATCTCGCCAAGCCCTACACTGACAGGGTTGTCCCCAGGCTTTAAAAGGGCCACTTCTCCACACCTCATCCTCCTCTGACCTCATCCAACAGGCCCGCATTGCTCTTTTGCCTTACCCACTCTGTGATCTTCACCCTGCGTGGGCTCCTTCACGCCCTTGTGCCACTCAGGGGCGTAAAGTTCCTGCCTTCTCCTAGTCCCCATCCGTGTTTCCCTTTTTAGCCTTCTTTCGGTGCAGTGGGTAGGTTCCCTGTCCTTTCTCACTCTGTTTTCCCCTTGGAATTTGGCCCCTCGACTACGCTCTCCCACAGTTTGAATCTGCTCACCTGAAGCCCTAGCTCTTCGGGCTGGGGACATCATCTTTCCTGCGTTGCTTCTCTACTGCATATGTAGGAAGAGAACTGTCCTTCCTGAGCCATGTGACATTTCTGCAGCCACAGTGTGTGCATCTCCTGGCTGAACCCCATAATGCTCTGTCTGCTCCTTAAGTCACTCCCCACCTCCTTCAGACCCCAGCGCAGTCTCCTTGGCCGTGATATACTGTCCTGCATCAGCACGCTTGCCCAGTGCCCTCTGCTCACAGTCTGTGAACCCGGACTGTGATTTCCTCCCGGGATGCAAAACTCGTTCCCCGTAACCTTTCCTGTTTCCATTGGGACCCCTTTGTTGCACATTCTTGGGACACAGCCCTTGGGGAGCCTCTTCTTCTCATTGCCCTACCTCTTCCTTATTACTCTAGGTCAGTGGTTCCCACCGTTCACAGTGGGACAATTTGGTTTTTAACGGGTCGCTTTGAGAACGAGTTATTAACAGTGCATTTCTTGCATTACTTATGGTCGTAGAAGCATCCTATACTACTACAGTATAGAAGTATCTGTTGTGACATATTTATGCCATTCAGTTCTCAGTTATATGTTTTAAAAGTTTATTTGCTATTATTTCATATCGCTTGGTAGTATTATTGTTAAAAATTTTCTGGGTTATTTCTTCCTCAGTACTTCAACTGTCCTTGTGTTCTTGGATTTCTCTCTTTCATGGATGCCATGTTCTTTGGAAGCTTGTTTAGACCAAGTCAATGGCCTTTTAGGTGTCCTCCACGCCAATAGGAGTTCACTTTTGGAATAATGGGAATTACACATCACGGGCCAGGGGAAGCATCAGGATTTTAGAGATGCTTAGGTGGGGCATGGGCAAAAAAGGTTGGGAACCTCTGCTCTGGGTCTTTGGCCTTCAGGCCTCCCTCTTGCCCCGTGCCTGCTAACCTGTGCCTGACACCATGGCTCTCAGTCTCGTCGGGCACAGAGCCCTGGGTCTTCCCGTGCACCCCTCCTGTCCCCTTTGTCTGCCAGCCATCGTCTCTCTCCGAGGTGATCTCCAGTCCCAGCTGGGCCTTGCTTCTGCTCTACAGCCCTTCAGGTGCTCTCTGATCACATCAGTCCACCCTAAATTTCCCCGTTGGTCACTCGTGTCTCCCTCAGCCTTTCTCCTCAAGAGGCCTAAGTTCCAGGACCAAAGCTTGGTGCTCCACTCCCTACTCACTCCAGGTGGATCCCACTTAGCCACCCCCTCTCCTTCCAGGACATTTCTCGGCTACATCCATTTTCTTCCTGTCTGCCTGGTCCAATGTCCGTTGACACCATTCTGACATTCTTGACTCTCACACCTGCACCTCTACCACTCAGGCGCTCCTCCGCTCATGCTTCACCTCTCTGCCCAGCTCTCTCTTGGCCCCTTCTACCCAGTGATTCTCACCCGAGGGTGCATATCCCCCCAAGGCAGCCTATCAGCAACATCCTTGGGGTGTGTTTTTGTGTTTTCTTTTTGGAATTTTTTTTGGTTTTGTTGTTTGAAGCAGTGTGCTGCTCCCCCTTCAGATGGTGTGATAGGCCTCCCTTGGGGGTCATGCCCACCCCTTCCCCCGGGTGAAACTCACCCCCCCCCCCCGGGATGAATCACTGCTGTGTAAGCCCAAGCTGACCCCTGGGCCCCACTCAGCCTTGGGCCTCTGGTCTTCCACTGGTTGCCATTGACACGTTTTGCCGAAAGATCCCAGCGTTGCGACCATTCTCACATTGTCCTGACACTGTCCTCTTGCAACCACCCTACTCCCTTCCAAACTGCAGTCTGAAAAACACCGTTAGTTTTTGTGACGCAACCACCACAATCCCAGCACACACACACACACACACACACAAGCTACTCCTTTCTTCCTGCCTGTATGACTCTGAAGTCCTGTGTAAATATCTTTGCCCAGAACCTTGTCCTTCTCAGCAGGTGATATGGCCCCTTTACTCTACCTTATCCCTCTTCTCACACCCCTGGCATGATCCTTCTCCCTGTGGTCCTCTCAATTGCTGGTGTGGTTTCTGTCAACCAGACCTTTCCGTTGCCCCTGTCCTGCAGCTGCTCTCCAGTGGGCACTCTGGGTGGATTCCCTGGTCCTGCCCTCACGCTCCTGAACCTGTCCTCCGCATGCCTACCACTTGACGTGGAATCAGCCGGCAGTCTCCATTAAAGGAGTTGGTTATTTCCTTACATGGAGCTTAGCTCCCTTCTCCCAACCCCATCCGAAATTCCATGGGTCTTAAGCCTGCCCTCCTCTCCAACCCTGGCACAACAGAAATGCCTCCAGACTCGACCCTCGATCCCAGCTCACGCTCCATCCATGCCTGATCTCGGAATGAGAGCCTCGATGAAAGGTTCTGCCTTCACCATCCTTTTTCACGCCACACCAGCAGCCTTTGCTCTCCACCCACTGCTGGCCATCCCTCTTTCTCCACACACTAACTGTCCCCAACGGTGTGAACTTCCTTTGGGCACCCCTGAGGTCAGCCTGGATTCCTACTTGCCACCTCCCTGCTCTCCTCGCTCCCCTTCTTGGTGTCCAGCCTTGTCCCTTCCACTGTGCTCCACTCTCCATCCTCCCCTGGGTGTCCACCATCACCTTTTCTCCTTCCACTCTCTCTGCATCGAGGCACCGTTTGCACACTCCTTCTTGAGACCTTTCTTTCCCGATGCCTTGTATCCCTTACCTCCTCCACCAGGGTTATCATTCCTGCCGCTTCTGGAGGCCTCTTGCATCTCTTAAGTTCCATAATGCCTGCTGCTTATGAACTTGTATTGGGTCATCCCGTCTCTGTAGGGCTGTGCTTACTCTGGACACCTGTTCTCCCTGCTCACACTCTTCCCATGTCCTCAGCAGGCTCTTTCTCTCCCGAAACCATTCACTGTCAGTTGGTGTTTCCGTCCTCAAGCAGCCGCATATTGTTGGCTTCCGTTTAGTGTTCCCCTGGTCAGCCTCACCTTATCGCCCTCTCTCGTTCCTCTTCATCCAGCCCTTGCTCACACAACAAACAGTATGCTCTTGGCGCCACTTCCGCTCCTCTTCCTGCCCTCACCTTCACTGTTTCCATCTCTCTGCCATCTGACCTTGCCTACACAACCCCCTCCAACTTCATTGACTCTGCCCACATCCCTCCTTTGCCATCTTTTTCTCTTGACCACACACCACTCACAACACTCACCTGCAGATTTTTAGGCCCTCCCCTCGCTCTCTGTCCCATTCTGCCTTGTCCCATGTTTTCCATCTGATACAGCCTCCCAAACAAGAGGTCCCCAGCCCCTTCCATCCCATCCCTTCCTCTGACCCTCTGTGCCCATCTGCTTTGCTGCCCACATTACCTCCTAGGACTAGACCAATGACAACCCACTGGTTTTGATGATCTGCCAGTGGAATCGAGGCACATGTGCCCATGCTGTAGTCTCGGAGTCTAGCTGCCATGGTTTCTGTGCAGGGACAGCCTTATCGTACAACACTGCACTGTCTCCTCTTCACCCCACTCATTGATTCCCTGGTTGCTTCTGAGGTTCCCAGGAGTTCCAGTGCCTAGACCACAGCGTCTGTTCTCAGCTCTGCTCAGCTCTATTCCTACCATCCTTCCTCAGTTCAGTCCATGCTACCCCTCTGGAGACCTGAGCTCTATCACCATCTCAATATTGGTATCTTTTTAATCCCCCCACCTTCCAATTTTCCTCTGTGCTTTCCAAACCTAAGTCCGTGTCACATTCTTATGGGTCTATCACATGTTCTGTGCCAGCTGGTGGCCATCTCCTTTGCAATCTTCTTTCTTGACCCTTCTCTCAAACCCAGATGCATCGTTTCATGGCTGTCTGAGATTCCAGTTTCTCTCCCTCTTCCTCTCTATCTCTATCTCTATTTCTATGTCCGCCAGGGTGGAAATTGATCCTAGCTTATGCATTTGTGGTCCTATTTTCCACTCTTGGTCTAGCAACCCTCCCCTTGACTTCAAAGTCACATGCTACTCCCACTATGACCTGCTGGTCAGGTGAAGGATTGATTGGTCCTTCCATGACCTGTGCACCTCTTTTCAGTGGCAGTCCTCCTTCCGCCATTGCCAGCATTTTTATCCCCAAGAGTGGTCTACTGACTCCATCTGCTGTCCCGAGGGCCTTACCTTTGTGGGTCCACCCTTATGAGATGGTGGTGGCTTACCTGGCCTTCTCTGTGACCTCACCTCATCTCGCCAAGCCCTACACTGACAGGGTTGTCCCCAGGCTTTAAAAGGGCCACTTCTCCACACCTCATCCTCCTCTGACCTCATCCAACGGGCCCGCATTGCTCTTTTGCCTTACCCACTCAGTGATCTTCACCCTGCGTGGGCTCCTTCACGCCCTTGTGCCACTCAGGAGCGTAAAGTTCCTGCCTTCTCCTAGTCCCCATCCGTGTTTCCCTTTTTAGCCTTCTTTCGGTGAAGTGGGTGGGTTCCCTGTCCTTTCTCACTCTGTTTTCCACTTGGAATTTGGCCCCTCGACTACGCTCTCCCACAGTTTGAATCTGCTCACCTGAAGCCCTAGCTCTTCGGGCTGGGGTCATCATCTTTCCTGCGTTGCTTCTCTACTGCATATGTAGCAAGAGAACTGTCCTTCCTGAGCCATGTGACATTTCTGCAGCCACAGTGTGTGCATCTCCTGGCTGAACCCCATAATGCTCTGTCTGCTCCTTAAGTCACTCCCCACCTCCTTCAGACCCCAGTGCAGTATCCTTGGCCGTGATATACTGTCCTGCATTAGCACGCTTGCCCAATGCCCTCTGCTCACAGTCTGTGAACCCGGACTGTGATTTCCTCCCGGGTCACGCAAACCTCGTTCCCCGTAACCTTTCCTGTTTCCATTGGGACCCCTTTGTTGCACATTCTTGGGACACAGCCCTTGGGGAGCCTCTTCCTCTCCTTGCCCTACCTCTTCCTTATCACTCTAGGTCAGTGGTTCCCACCGTTCACAGTGGGACAATTTGGTTTTTAACGGGGGCGATTCGAGAACGAGTTACTAACACTGCATTTCTTGCATTACTTATGGTCGTAGAAGCATCCTATACTACTACAGTATAGAAGTATCTGTTGTGACATATTTATGCAGTTCACTTCTCAGTTATACCTTTTAAAAGTTTATTTGCTATTATTTCATATCGCTTCGTAGTGTTATTGTTAAAAATTTTATGGGTTATTTCTTCCTCAGTACTTCAACTGTCCTTTTGTTCTTTGGTTTTTCTCTGTCATGGATGCCGTGTTCTTTGGGAGCTTCTTTAGACCAAGTCAATGGCCTTTTAGGTGTCCTCCACGCCAATAGGAGTTCACTTTTGGAATAATGGGAATTATATGTCACGGGCGAGGGGAAGCATCGGGATTTTAGAGATGCTTAGGTGGGGAATGGGCAACCAAAGGTTGGGAACCTCTGCTCTGGGTCTTTGGCCTTCAGGCCTCCCTCTTGCCCCGTGCCTGCTAACCTGTGCCTGACACCATGGCTCTCAGTCTCGTTGTGCACAGAGCCCTGGGCCTTGCCATCCAACCCTCTTGTCTCCTTCGTCTGCCAGCCACCGTCTCTCTCCGAGGTGACCTCCAGTCCCAGCCGGGTTTTGCTTCTGCTCTACAGCCCTTCGGGTGCTCTCTGATCACATCCGTCCACCCTAAATTTCCCCGTTGCTCACTCGTGTCTCCCTCAGCCTTTGTCCTCAAGAGGCCTCAGTTCCAGGACCAAAGCTTGGTGCTCCACTCCCTACTCACTCCAGGTGGATCCCAGGGAGCCACCCCCTATCCCTCCAGGACATTTCTCGGCTACATCCATTTGCTCGCTGTCTGCCTGGTCCAGGGTCCTTTGACCCCATTCTGACATTCTTGACTCTCACGCCTGCACCTCTACCACTCAGGCGCTCCTCCGCTCATGCTTCACCTCTCTGCCCAGCTCTCCTCTCTTCCCCTTCCACCCAGTGATTCTCAACCGAGGGTGCATGTCCCTCAAGATGGCCTATCAGCAACATCTTTGGGGGGTCTTTTTGTGTTTTCTTTTCGGAATTTTTTTGGGTTTAGTTGTTTGAAGCAGTGTGCTGCTCCCCCTTCAGATGGTGTGATAGGCCTCCCTTGGGGGTCATGCCCACCCTCGCCCCCTCCCCCCCTCCCACCCCCAGGGAAGAATCACTGCTGTGGGAGCCCAACTTGACTTCTGGGTCGCACTCACCCTTGGGCCTCTAGCCTTCCACTGGTTGCCATTGACACATTTTTCTGAAAGATCCCAGCGTTGGCACCTTTCTCACACTGTCCCGACACTTGTCCTCTTGCAACCTCCCCACTGCCTTCCAAACGCCAGTCTGAAAAACTGTTATTTATCTGACGCCACCACCACAATCCCAACACACACACACACATAAGCTACTCCTTCCTCCCTGCCTTTATGACTCTCATGCCTTGTAAAATACCTTTGTCCAGAAGCCGGTCCTTCTCAGCACGTGATGTTGCCCCTTTTCTCTACGTTATGCTTCCTCCCAGACCCCTGGCATGATCCTTCCACAGAGCCTCGGTGGTCCTCTTGAGTCTTCGTGTGTTTTCCAGGAAACAGACCTTTCCCTTCCCTCGATTCCGCAGCTGCTGACGGTGCCCTCTCTGGGTAGATTCCCTGGTATTGCCCTCCTGCCCTTTCACCCGTCCTCCTCATGCCCACCACTTGACATGGAATCAAACCACCATCTCCATTAAAGGACATGGTTATCTCTGTGCGTAGAACTAGGCTACCGTCACCCAACCCCATCCGAAATGCCATGGATCTTAACCCTGCCCTCCTCTCCAACCCTGGCACACCAGATCCGCCTGCAGACATGAGCCTATCCCACCTCGCCCTCCACACTGCTGGCCCTAACAGTGTGAACTTACTTCCAGTGGGCACCTCTGAAGTCATCCTGGATACCTACTTGCCACCTCTCTCCTCTCTTCGCTCTCCTTCTTGGTTACCAGCCCTGTCCCTTCCACTGTGCTCCACTCTCCATCCTTCCCTGGATGGCCAGCATCACTTTCTCTACCTCCTTCTGCTCTGCCTGCATCGAGACACCCTTTGCAAACTCCGTCCCGAGACCATTCTTTCCAGATGCATTGTTTCCCTTACCTCCTCCACCACGGGAAGCATCCTGCCTCTTCTGGAGGCCCCAGGCATCTCTTAAGCTCCCTAATGCCTGCTGATGAGGACCTTGTATTGGGTCAGCGCTTCTCCGTCGTGCTGTACTCACTCGGGACACCTCTTCTCCCTACTCACACTCCTCCCATGCCCTCAGCAGCCCCTTTCTCTCCCGAAACCATTCAAGGTCACTTGGTCCTTCCACGGGCAGCCAGCCGCACCCCTTTGGCTTCCTTTTAATTTTCCCCTTCTGCAGCCTCACCTCATTCGCCCTCTCTAGTCCCTCTTCATCCAGCCCTTGCCCACACAACATTAGGGCTCATGACGCCACGTCCCGTCCTCCTCGTGCCTTCGCCTTTACTCTTTCCACCTCCCCTCCATCTAACCCTGTCCATCACTCTCACCCTTCCAGCTCCATTGACTCCGCCCACATTGCCCAGTTGCCATCTTTGCCTCTTAGGCACACACCCCTCACACTACTCACCTGCAGATTTTAAGGACCTCCCTTCACTCTCTGTCCCATTCTGCCTTCTTCCCTGTTTTCCAGGCAAGAGTTCCCCAGCCCTTTCCATCTCCCCACTTCCACTGTCCCTCTGTGCCCATCTATTCTGCTGCTTCCATTTCCCCCTAGGACTAGACCAATGACAACCCACTGGTTTGTGCGATCTGCCACTGGACTCCAGGCACATGGGCCCATCCTGTCGTCTGACTCTAGCTAGAATGGTTTCTGTGCAGGGACAGCCTTATCATACAACGCTGCACTGTTTCCTCTTCACCGCACTCATTGTCGCCCCTTTCCCTGCTTGCTCCTCAGGTCCCCAGGAGTTCCAATGCCTAGACCACAGACTCTCCTCTATGATTGCTCGGCTCTGTCCCTACCATCCTGCCCCAGTTCGGTCCAGGCTACCCCTCTGGAGACCTGAGCTCTGTCACCATCTCAATCTTGGTATCTTTTTAATCCTCCCACCTGCCGATGTTCCTCTGTGCTTTCCAAACCTGAGTCCCCCTCACATTCTTGAGGGTCTGTCTCATGTTCTGTGCCAGCTGGTGGCCATCTCCTTTCCAATCGTCTCCCTTGACCCATCGCTCATTCTGGGGTCCTTGGTTTCATGGCTGCCTGAGATTCTAGTCTCACTCCCTTTTGATGTCTCTCTCTCTCTCTATCTCTATCTATCTCCATCTCTATCTCTCCATTCACCAGGGTGGAGTTTGATCCTTGCTTACCCATTCCTGGCCCTCTGTCCCACTCTTGTTCTAGGGACCCTCTGCTTGACCCTCATCGTCCCATCCTACTTTCCTTACCCCCTGCCGGTTAGGTGAAGGATTCACTGGTCCTTTTCATGACCTTTGTTCCTCTCATCACTTGCAATCCTCCTTCCCACATAGCTAGCTCTTTCATCCCCAAGAGGGGTCTAGTAGCTCTGTCTGCTGTCCCAAGATGCTTACCTTTGTGGGTCCACCATTGTGAGTTGGTGGTGGCTTACCTGGCCTTCTCTGTGACCTCACCTCATCTCGCCAAGCCCTGCGCTGACAGGGTTGTCCCCAGGCTCTTCCATGAGCCACTTCTCCACACCTCATCCGCCTCTGACCTCGTCCCACCCGGCCGGCCTTGCTCCTTTGCTTTACCCACTCTGTGATCTCCTCTTTGCGTGGGCTCCTTTACGCCCTTGTGCCACTCACGGTCATAAAGGTCCTGCCCTCTCGTAGTCACCCACCCATGTTTCCCTCTCTGCCATCCTTTCGGGCAGTGCGTTCGTCCCCTGTCCTTTCTCACTCTGTTGTTCCCTTGGAATTTGGCCCCTCTCCTACACTCTCCCACAGTTTGAATTTGCTCACCTGGTGTCTACCTCTTGGGCGTGCGCTTCATCATCTTTCCTGCGTTGCTTCTCTACTGCATACGTAGCAAGAGAACTGTCCTTCCTGAGCCATGTGACATTTCTGCAGCCACAGTCTGTCATCTCCTGGCTGAACCCCATAATGCTCTGTGTGCTCCTTCAGTCATTCCCCACCTTCTTCACACCCCAGGGCAGTCTCCTTGGCCGTGATATACTGTCCTGCCTCAGCATGCTTGCCCAATGCCCTCTGCTCACAGTCTGTGAACCCAAACTGTGATTTCCTCCCGGGTCACGCAAACCTCGTTCCCCGTAACCTTTCCTGTTTCCATTGGGACCCCTGTATTGCACATTCTTGGGACACAGCTTTCGGGAGCACTTTCCTCTCATTGCCCTACCTCTTCCTTATCACTCTAGGTCAGTGGTTCCCACCGTTCTTAGTGGGACAATTTGGTTTTTAACGGGGGCGCTTTGAGAACGAGTTTTTCACAGTGCATTTCTTGCATTTCTTATGATTCGAGAAGTATCTTAGACTAGTATAGTATAGAAATATTTGTTGTGACATATTTATGCAGTTCAGTTCCCTGTTATATGTTTTTAAAGTTTATTTGCTATTTTTTGAAATCACTTTATAGCGTTATTTTGTAACCTTTTCTGGGTTATTTCTTCCTCAGTACTTCAACTGTCCTTTTGTTCTTTGGTTTTTCTCTGTCATGGATGCCGTGTTCTTTGGGAGCTTCTTTAGACCAAGTCAATGGCCTTTTAGGTGTCCTCCACGCCAATAGGAGTTCACTTTTGGAATAATGGGAATTATATGTCACGGGCGAGGGGAAGCATCGGGATTTTAGAGATGCTCAGGTGGGGCATGGGCAACCAAAGGTTAGGAACCTCTGCTCTGGGTCTTTGGCCTTCAGGCCTCCCTCTTGCCCCGTGCCTGCTAACCCGTGCCTGACACCATGGCTCTCAGTCTCGTCGTGCACAGAGCCCTGGGCCTTGCCATCCAACCCTCTTGTCTCCTTCGCCTGCCAGCCACCGTCTCTCTCCGAGGTGACCTCCAGTCCCAGCCGGGTTTTGCTTCTGCTCTACAGCCCTTCGGGTGCTCTCTGATCACATCAGTCCACCCTAAATTTCCCCGTTGGTCACTCGTGTCTCCCTCAGCCTTTGTCCTCAAGAGGCCTCAGTTCCAGGACCAAAGCTTGGTGCTCCACTCCCTACTCACTCCAGGTGGATCCCAGGGAGCCACCCCCTATCCCTCCAGGACATTTCTCGGCTACATCCATTTGCTCGCTGTCTGCCTGGTCCAGGGTCCTTTGACCCCATTCTGACATTCTTGACTCTCACGCCTGCACCTCTACCACTCAGGCGCTCCTCCGCTCATGCTTCACCTCTCTGCCCAGCTCTCCTCTCTTCCCCTTCCACCCAGTGATTCTCACCCGAGGGTGCATGTCCCTCAAGATGGCCTATCAGCAACATCTTTGGGGGGTCTTTTTGTGTTTTCTTTTCGGAATTTTTTTGGGTTTAGTTGTTTGAAGCAGTGTGCTGCTCCCCCTTCAGATGGTGTGATAGGCCTCCCTTGGGGGTCATGCCCACCCTCGCCCCCTCCCCCCCCTCCCACCCCCGGGGAAGAATCACTGCTGTGGGAGCCCAACTTGACTTCTGGGTCGCACTCACCCTTGGGCCTCTAGCCTTCCACTGGTTGCCATTGACACATTTTTCTGAAAGATCCCAGCGTTGGCACCATTCTCACACTGTCCCGACACTTGTCCTCTTGCAACCTCCCCACTGCCTTCCAAACGCCAGTCTGAAAAACTGTTATTTATCTGACGCCACCACCACAATCCCAACACACACACACACATAAGCTACTCCTTCCTCCGTGCCTTTATGACTCTCATGCCTTGTAAAATACCTTTGTCCAGAAGCCGGTCCTTCTCAGCACGTGATGTTGCCCCTTTTCTCTACGTTATGCTTCCTCCCAGACCCCTGGCATGATCCTTCCACAGAGCCTCGGTGGTCCTCTTGAGTCTTCGTGTGTTTTCCAGGAAACAGACCTTTCCCTTCCCTCGATTCCGCAGCTGCTGACGGTGCCCTCTCTGGGTAGATTCCCTGGTATTGCCCTCCTGCCCTTTCACCCGTCCTCCTCATGCCCACCACTTGACATGGAATCAAACCACCATCTCCATTAAAGGACATGGTTATCTCTGTGCGTAGAACTAGGCTACCGTCACCCAACCCCATCCGAAATGCCATGGATCTTAACCCTGCCCTCCTCTCCAACCCTGGCACACCAGATCCGCCTGCAGACATGAGCCTATCCCACCTCGCCCTCCACACTGCTGGCCCTAACAGTGTGAACTTACTTCCAGTGGGCACCTCTGAAGTCATCCTGGATACCTACTTGCCACCTCTCTCCTCTCTTCGCTCTCCTTCTTGGTTACCAGCCCTGTCCCTTCCACTGTGCTCCACTCTCCATCCTTCCCTGGATGGCCAGCATCACTTTCTCTACCTCCTTCCGCTCTGCCTGCATCGAGACACCCTTTGCAAACTCCGTCCCGAGACCATTCTTTCCAGATGCATTGTTTCCCTTACCTCCTCCACCACGGGAAGCATCCTGCCTCTTCTGGAGGCCCCAGGCATCTCTTAAGCTCCCTAATGCCTGCTGATGAGGACCTTGTATTGGGTCAGCGCTTCTCCCTCGTGCTGTACTCACTCGGGACACCTCTTCTCCCTGCTCACACTCCTCCCATGCCCTCAGCAGCCCCTTTCTCTCCCGAAACCATTCAAGGTCACTTGGTCCTTCCACGGGCAGCCAGCCGCACCCCTTTGGCTTCCTTTTAATTTTCCCCTTCTGCAGCCTCACCTCATTCGCCCTCTCTAGTCCCTCTTCATCCAGCCCTTGCCCACACAACATTAGGGCTCATGACGCCACGTCCCGTCCTCTTCGTGCCTTCGCCTTTACTCTTTCCACCTCCCCTCCATCTAACCCTGTCCATCACTCTCACCCTTCCAGCTCCATTGACTCCGCCCACATTGCCCAGTTGCCATCTTTGCCTCTTAGGCACACACCCCTCACACTACTCACCTGCAGATTTTAAGGACCTCCCTTCACTCTCTGTCCCATTCTGCCTTCTTCCCTGTTTTCCAGGCAAGAGTTCCCCAGCCCTTTCCATCTCCCCACTTCCACTGTCCCTCTGTGCCCATCTATTCTGCTGCTTCCATTTCCCCCTAGGACTAGACCAATGACAACCCACTGGTTTGTGCGATCTGCCACTGGACTCCAGGCACATGGGCCCATCCTGTCGTCTGACTCTAGCTAGAATGGTTTCTGTGCAGGGACAGCCTTATCATACAACGCTGCACTGTTTCCTCTTCACCGCACTCATTGTCGCCCCTTTCCCTGCTTGCTCCTGAGGTCCCTAGGAGTTCCAATGCCTAGACCACAGACTCTCCTCTATGATTGCTCGGCTCTGTCCCTACCATCCTGCCCCAGTTCGGTCCAGGCTACCCCTCTGGAGACCTGAGCTCTGTCACCATCTCAATCTTGGTATCTTTTTAATCCTCCCACCTGCCGATGTTCCTCTGTGCTTTCCAAACCTGAGTCCCCCTCACATTCTTGAGGGTCTGTCTCATGTTCTGTGCCAGCTGGTGGCCATCTCCTTTCCAATCGTCTCCCTTGACCCATCGCTCATTCTGGGGTCCTTGGTTTCATGGCTGCCTGAGATTCTAGTCTCACTCCCTTTTGATGTCTCTCTCTCTCTCTATCTCTATCTATCTCCATCTCTATCTCTCCATTCACCAGGGTGGAGTTTGATCCTTGCTTACCCATTCCTGGCCCTCTGTCCCACTCTTGTTCTAGGGACCCTCTGCTTGACCCTCATCGTCCCATCCTACTTTCCTTACCCCCTGCCGGTTAGGTGAAGGATTCACTGGTCCTTTTCATGACCTTTGTTCCTCTCATCACTTGCAATCCTCCTTCCCACATAGCTAGCTCTTTCATCCCCAAGAGGGGTCTAGTAGCTCTGTCTGCTGTCCCAAGATGCTTACCTTTGTGGGTCCACCATTGTGAGTTGGTGGTGGCTTACCTGGCCTTCTCTGTGACCTCACCTCATCTCGCCAAGCCCTGCGCTGACAGGGTTGTCCCCAGGCTCTTCCATGAGCCACTTCTCCACACCTCATCCGCCTCTGACCTCGTCCCACCCGGCCGGCCTTGCTCCTTTGCTTTACCCACTCTGTGATCTCCTCTTTGCGTGGGCTCCTTTACGCCCTTGTGCCACTCACGGTCATAAAGGTCCTGCCGTCTCGTAGTCACCCACCCATGTTTCCCTCTCTGCCATCCTTTCGGGCAGTGCGTTCGTCCCCTGTCCTTTCTCACTCTGTTGTTCCCTTGGAATTTGGCCCCTCTCCTACACTCTCCCACAGTTTGAATTTGCTCACCTGGTGTCTACCTCTTGGGCGTGCGCTTCATCATCTTTCCTGCGTTGCTTCTCTACTGCATACGTAGCAAGAGAACTGTCCTTCCTGAGCCATGTGACATTTCTGCAGCCACAGTCTGTCATCTCCTGGCTGAACCCCATAATGCTCTGTGTGCTCCTTCAGTCATTCCCCACCTTCTTCACACCCCAGGGCAGTCTCCTTGGCCGTGATATACTGTCCTGCCTCAGCATGCTTGCCCAATGCCCTCTGCTCACAGTCTGTGAACCCAAACTGTGATTTCCTCCCGGGTCACGCAAACCTCGTTCCCCGTAACCTTTCCTGTTTCCATTGGGACCCCTTTATTGCACATTCTTGGGACACAGCTTTCGGGAGCACTTTCCTCTCATTGCCCTACCTCTTCCTTATCACTCTAGGTCAGTGGTTCCCACCGTTCTTAGTGGGACAATTTGGTTTTTAACGGGGGCGCTTTGAGAACGAGTTTTTCACAGTGCATTTCTTGCATTTCTTATGATTCGAGAAGTATCTTAGACTAGTATAGTATAGAAATATTTGTTGTGACATATTTATGCAGTTCAGTTCCCTGTTATATGTTTTTAAAGTTTATTTGCTATTTTTTGAAATCACTTTATAGCGTTATTTTGTAACCTTTTCTGGGTTATTTCTTCCTCAGTACTTCAACTGTCCTTTTGTTCTTTGGTTTTTCTCTGTCATGGATGCCGTGTTCTTTGGGAGCTTCTTTAGACCAAGTCAATGGCCTTTTAGGTGTCCTCCACGCCAATAGGAGTTCACTTTTGGAATAATGGGAATTATATGTCACGGGCGAGGGGAAGCATCGGGATTTTAGAGATGCTCAGGTGGGGCATGGGCAACCAAAGGTTGGGAACCTCTGCTCTGGGTCTTTGGCCTTCAGGCCTCCCTCTTGCCCCGTGCCTGCTAACCCGTGCCTGACACCATGGCTCTCAGTCTCGTCGTGCACAGAGCCCTGGGCCTTGCCATCCAACCCTCTTGTCTCCTTCGCCTGCCATCCACCGTCTCTCTCCGAGGTGACCTCCAGTCCCAGCCGGGTTTTGCTTCTGCTCTACAGCCCTTCGGGTGCTCTCTGATCACATCAGTCCACCCTAAATTTCCCCGTTGGTCACTCCTGTCTCCCTCAGCCTTTGTCCTCAAGAGGCCTCAGTTCCAGGACCAAAGCTTGGTGCTCCACTCCCTACTCACTCCAGGTGGATCCCAGGGAGCCACCCCCTATCCCTCCAGGACATTTCTCGGCTACATCCATTTGCTCGCTGTCTGCCTGGTCCAGGGTCCTTTGACCCCATTCTGACATTCTTGACTCTCACGCCTGCACCTCTACCACTCAGGCGCTCCTCCGCTCATGCTTCACCTCTCTGCCCAGCTCTCCTCTCTTCCCCTTCCACCCAGTGATTCTCACCCGAGGGTGCATGTCCCTCAAGATGGCCTATCAGCAACATCTTTGGGGGGTCTTTTTGTGTTTTCTTTTCGGAATTTTTTTGGGTTTAGTTGTTTGAAGCAGTGTGCTGCTCCCCCTTCAGATGGTGTGATAGGCCTCCCTTGGGGGTCATGCCCACCCTCGCCCCCTCCCCCCCTCCCACCCCCAGGGAAGAATCACTGCTGTGGGAGCCCAACTTGACTTCTGGGTCGCACTCACCCTTGGGCCTCTAGCCTTCCACTGGTTGCCATTGACACATTTTTCTGAAAGATCCCAGCGTTGGCACCTTTCTCACACTGTCCCGACACTTGTCCTCTTGCAACCTCCCCACTGCCTTCCAAACGCCAGTCTGAAAAACTGTTATTTATCTGACGCCACCACCACAATCCCAACACACACACACACATAAGCTACTCCTTCCTCCGTGCCTTTATGACTCTCATGCCTTGTAAAATACCTTTGTCCAGAAGCCGGTCCTTCTCAGCACGTGATGTTGCCCCTTTTCTCTACGTTATGCTTCCTCCCAGACCCCTGGCATGATCCTTCCACAGAGCCTCGGTGGTCCTCTTGAGTCTTCGTGTGTTTTCCAGGAAACAGACCTTTCCCTTCCCTCGATTCCGCAGCTGCTGACGGTGCCCTCTCTGGGTAGATTCCCTGGTATTGCCCTCCTGCCCTTTCACCCGTCCTCCTCATGCCCACCACTTGACATGGAATCAAACCACCATCTCCATTAAAGGACATGGTTATCTCTGTGCGTAGAACTAGGCTACCGTCACCCAACCCCATCCGAAATGCCATGGATCTTAACCCTGCCCTCCTCTCCAACCCTGGCACACCAGATCCGCCTGCAGACATGAGCCTATCCCACCTCGCCCTCCACACTGCTGGCCCTAACAGTGTGAACTTACTTCCAGTGGGCACCTCTGAAGTCATCCTGGATACCTACTTGCCACCTCTCTCCTCTCTTCGCCCTCCTTCTTGGTTACCAGCCCTGTCCCTTCCACTGTGCTCCACTCTCTATCCTTCCCTGGATGGCCAGCATCACTTTCTCTACCTCCTTCCGCTCTGCCTGCATCGAGACACCCTTTGCAAACTCCGTCCCGAGACCATTCTTTCCAGATGCATTGTTTCCCTTACCTCCTCCACCACGGGAAGCATCCTGCCTCTTCTGGAGGCCCCAGGCATCTCTTAAGCTCCCTAATGCCTGCTGATGAGGACCTTGTATTGGGTCAGCGCTTCTCCGTCGTGCTGTACTCCTCGGGACACCTCTTCTCCCTACTCACACTCCTCCCATGCCCTCAGCAGCCCCTTTCTCTCCCGAAACCATTCAAGGTCACTTGGTCCTTCCACGGGCAGCCAGCCGCACCCCTTTGGCTTCCTTTTAATTTTCCCCTTCTGCAGCCTCACCTCATTCGCCCTCTCTAGTCCCTCTTCATCCAGCCCTTGCCCACACAACATTAGGGCTCATGACGCCACGTCCCGTCCTCCTCGTGCCTTCGCCTTTACTCTTTCCACCTCCCCTCCATCTAACCCTGTCCATCACTCTCACCCTTCCAGCTCCATTGACTCCGCCCACATTGCCCAGTTGCCATCTTTGCCTCTTAGGCACACACCCCTCACACTACTCACCTGCAGATTTTAAGGACCTCCCTTCACTCTCTGTCCCATTCTGCCTTCTTCCCTGTTTTCCAGGCAAGAGTTCCCCAGCCCTTTCCATCTCCCCACTTCCACTGTCCCTCTGTGCCCATCTATTCTGCTGCTTCCATTTCCCCCTAGGACTAGACCAATGACAACCCACTGGTTTGTGCGATCTGCCACTGGACTCCAGGCACATGGGCCCATCCTGTCGTCTGACTCTAGCTAGAATGGTTTCTGTGCAGGGACAGCCTTATCATACAACGCTGCACTGTTTCCTCTTCACCGCACTCATTGTCGCCCCTTTCCCTGCTTGCTCCTCAGGTCCCCAGGAGTTCCAATGCCTAGACCACAGACTCTCCTCTATGATTGCTCGGCTCTGTCCCTACCATCCTGCCCCAGTTCGGTCCAGGCTACCCCTCTGGAGACCTGAGCTCTGTCACCATCTCAATCTTGGTATCTTTTTAATCCTCCCACCTGCCGATGTTCCTCTGTGCTTTCCAAACCTGAGTCCCCCTCACATTCTTGAGGGTCTGTCTCATGTTCTGTGCCAGCTGGTGGCCATCTCCTTTCCAATCGTCTCCCTTGACCCATCGCTCATTCTGGGGTCCTTGGTTTCATGGCTGCCTGAGATTCTAGTCTCACTCCCTTTTGATGTCTCTCTCTCTCTCTATCTCTATCTATCTCCATCTCTATCTCTCCATTCACCAGGGTGGAGTTTGATCCTTGCTTACCCATTCCTGGCCCTCTGTCCCACTCTTGTTCTAGGGACCCTCTGCTTGACCCTCATCGTCCCATCCTACTTTCCTTACCCCCTGCCGGTTAGGTGAAGGATTCACTGGTCCTTTTCATGACCTTTGTTCCTCTCATCACTTGCAATCCTCCTTCCCACATAGCTAGCTCTTTCATCCCCAAGAGGGGTCTAGTAGCTCTGTCTGCTGTCCCAAGATGCTTACCTTTGTGGGTCCACCATTGTGAGTTGGTGGTGGCTTACCTGGCCTTCTCTGTGACCTCACCTCATCTCGCCAAGCCCTGCGCTGACAGGGTTGTCCCCAGGCTCTTCCATGAGCCACTTCTCCACACCTCATCCGCCTCTGACCTCGTCCCACCCGGCCGGCCTTGCTCCTTTGCTTTACCCACTCTGTGATCTCCTCTTTGCGTGGGCTCCTTTACGCCCTTGTGCCACTCATGGTCATAAAGGTCCTGCCGTCTCGTAGTCACCCACCCATGTTTCCCTCTCTGCCATCCTTTCGGGCAGTGCGTTCGTCCCCTGTCCTTTCTCACTCTGTTGTTCCCTTGGAATTTGGCCCCTCTCCTACACTCTCCCACAGTTTGAATTTGCTCACCTGGTGTCTACCTCTTGGGCGTGCGCTTCATCATCTTTCCTGCGTTGCTTCTCTACTGCATACGTAGCAAGAGAACTGTCCTTCCTGAGCCATGTGACATTTCTGCAGCCACAGTCTGTCATCTCCTGGCTGAACCCCATAATGCTCTGTGTGCTCCTTCAGTCATTCCCCACCTTCTTCACACCCCAGGGCAGTCTCCTTGGCCGTGATATACTGTCCTGCCTCAGCATGCTTGCCCAATGCCCTCTGCTCACAGTCTGTGAACCCAAACTGTGATTTCCTCCCGGGTCACGCAAACCTCGTTCCCCGTAACCTTTCCTGTTTCCATTGGGACCCCTTTATTGCACATTCTTGGGACACAGCTTTCGGGAGCACTTTCCTCTCATTGCCCTACCTCTTCCTTATCACTCTAGGTCAGTGGTTCCCACCGTTCTTAGTGGGACAATTTGGTTTTTAACGGGGGCGCTTTGAGAACGAGTTTTTCACAGTGCATTTCTTGCATTTCTTATGATTCGAGAAGTATCTTAGACTAGTATAGTATAGAAATATTTGTTGTGACATATTTATGCAGTTCAGTTCCCTGTTATATGTTTTTAAAGTTTATTTGCTATTTTTTGAAATCACTTTATAGCGTTATTTTGTAACCTTTTCTGGGTTATTTCTTCCTCAGTACTTCAACTGTCCTTTTGTTCTTTGGTTTTTCTCTGTCATGGATGCCGTGTTCTTTGGGAGCTTCTTTAGACCAAGTCAATGGCCTTTTAGGTGTCCTCCACGCCAATAGGAGTTCACTTTTGGAATAATGGGAATTATATGTCACGGGCGAGGGGAAGCATCGGGATTTTAGAGATGCTCAGGTGGGGCATGGGCAACCAAAGGTTGGGAACCTCTGCTCTGGGTCTTTGGCCTTCAGGCCTCCCTCTTGCCCCGTGCCTGCTAACCCGTGCCTGACACCATGGCTCTCAGTCTCGTCGTGCACAGAGCCCTGGGCCTTGCCATCCAACCCTCTTGTCTCCTTCGCCTGCCAGCCACCGTCTCTCTCCGAGGTGACCTCCAGTCCCAGCCGGGTTTTGCTTCTGCTCTACAGCCCTTCGGGTGCTCTCTGATCACATCAGTCCACCCTAAATTTCCCCGTTGGTCACTCGTGTCTCCCTCAGCCTTTGTCCTCAAGAGGCCTCAGTTCCAGGACCAAAGCTTGGTGCTCCACTCCCTACTCACTCCAGGTGGATCCCAGGGAGCCACCCCCTATCCCTCCAGGACATTTCTCGGCTACATCCATTTGCTCGCTGTCTGCCTGGTCCAGGGTCCTTTGACCCCATTCTGACATTCTTGACTCTCACGCCTGCACCTCTACCACTCAGGCGCTCCTCCGCTCATGCTTCACCTCTCTGCCCAGCTCTCCTCTCTTCCCCTTCCACCCAGTGATTCTCACCCGAGGGTGCATGTCCCTCAAGATGGCCTATCAGCAACATCTTTGGCGGGTCTTTTTGTGTTTTCTTTTTGGAATTTTTTTGGGTTTAGTTGTTTGAAGCAGTGTGCTGCTCCCCCTTCAGATGGTGTGATAGGCCTCCCTTGGGGGTCATGCCCACCCTCGCCCCCTCCCCCCCTCCCACCCCCGGGGAAGAATCACTGCTGTGGGAGCCCAACTTGACTTCTGGGTCGCACTCACCCTTGGGCCTCTAGCCTTCCACTGGTTGCCATTGACACATTTTTCTGAAAGATCCCAGCGTTGGCACCATTCTCACACTGTCCCGACACTTGTCCTCTTGCAACCTCCCCACTGCCTTCCAAACGCCAGTCTGAAAAACTGTTATTTATCTGACGCCACCACCACAATCCCAACACACACACACACATAAGCTACTCCTTCCTCCCTGCCTTTATGACTCTCATGCCTTGTAAAATACCTTTGTCCAGAAGCCGGTCCTTCTCAGCACGTGATGTTGCCCCTTTTCTCTACGTTATGCTTCCTCCCAGACCCCTGGCATGATCCTTCCACAGAGCCTCGGTGGTCCTCTTGAGTCTTCGTGTGTTTTCCAGGAAACAGACCTTTCCCTTCCCTCGATTCCGCAGCTGCTGACGGTGCCCTCTCTGGGTAGATTCCCTGGTATTGCCCTCCTGCCCTTTCACCCGTCCTCCTCATGCCCACCACTTGACATGGAATCAAACCACCATCTCCATTAAAGGACATGGTTATCTCTGTGCGTAGAACTAGGCTACCGTCACCCAACCCCATCCGAAATGCCATGGATCTTAACCCTGCCCTCCTCTCCAACCCTGGCACACCAGATCCGCCTGCAGACATGAGCCTATCCCACCTCGCCCTCCACACTGCTGGCCCTAACAGTGTGAACTTACTTCCAGTGGGCACCTCTGAAGTCATCCTGGATACCTACTTGCCACCTCTCTCCTCTCTTCGCTCTCCTTCTTGGTTACCAGCCCTGTCCCTTCCACTGTGCTCCACTCTCCATCCTTCCCTGGATGGCCAGCATCACTTTCTCTACCTCCTTCTGCTCTGCCTGCATCGAGACACCCTTTGCAAACTCCGTCCCGAGACCATTCTTTCCAGATGCATTGTTTCCCTTACCTCCTCCACCACGGGAAGCATCCTGCCTCTTCTGGAGGCCCCAGGCATCTCTTAAGCTCCCTAATGCCTGCTGATGAGGACCTTGTATTGGGTCAGCGCTTCTCCGTCGTGCTGTACTCACTCGGGACACCTCTTCTCCCTACTCACACTCCTCCCATGCCCTCAGCAGCCCCTTTCTCTCCCGAAACCATTCAAGGTCACTTGGTCCTTCCACGGGCAGCCAGCCGCACCCCTTTGGCTTCCTTTTAATTTTCCCCTTCTGCAGCCTCACCTCATTCGCCCTCTCTAGTCCCTCTTCATCCAGCCCTTGCCCACACAACATTAGGGCTCATGACGCCACGTCCCGTCCTCCTCGTGCCTTCGCCTTTACTCTTTCCACCTCCCCTCCATCTAACCCTGTCCATCACTCTCACCCTTCCAGCTCCATTGACTCCGCCCACATTGCCCAGTTGCCATCTTTGCCTCTTAGGCACACACCCCTCACACTACTCACCTGCAGATTTTAAGGACCTCCCTTCACTCTCTGTCCCATTCTGCCTTCTTCCCTGTTTTCCAGGCAAGAGTTCCCCAGCCCTTTCCATCTCCCCACTTCCACTGTCCCTCTGTGCCCATCTATTCTGCTGCTTCCATTTCCCCCTAGGACTAGACCAATGACAACCCACTGGTTTGTGCGATCTGCCACTGGACTCCAGGCACATGGGCCCATCCTGTCGTCTGACTCTAGCTAGAATGGTTTCTGTGCAGGGACAGCCTTATCATACAACGCTGCACTGTTTCCTCTTCACCGCACTCATTGTCGCCCCTTTCCCTGCTTGCTCCTCAGGTCCCCAGGAGTTCCAATGCCTAGACCACAGACTCTCCTCTATGATTGCTCGGCTCTGTCCCTACCATCCTGCCCCAGTTCGGTCCAGGCTACCCCTCTGGAGACCTGAGCTCTGTCACCATCTCAATCTTGGTATCTTTTTAATCCTCCCACCTGCCGATGTTCCTCTGTGCTTTCCAAACCTGAGTCCCCCTCACATTCTTGAGGGTCTGTCTCATGTTCTGTGCCAGCTGGTGGCCATCTCCTTTCCAATCGTCTCCCTTGACCCATCGCTCATTCTGGGGTCCTTGGTTTCATGGCTGCCTGAGATTCTAGTCTCACTCCCTTTTGATGTCTCTCTCTCTCTCTATCTCTATCTATCTCCATCTCTATCTCTCCATTCACCAGGGTGGAGTTTGATCCTTGCTTACCCATTCCTGGCCCTCTGTCCCACTCTTGTTCTAGGGACCCTCTGCTTGACCCTCATCGTCCCATCCTACTTTCCTTACCCCCTGCCGGTTAGGTGAAGGATTCACTGGTCCTTTTCATGACCTTTGTTCCTCTCATCACTTGCAATCCTCCTTCCCACATAGCTAGCTCTTTCATCCCCAAGAGGGGTCTCTAGTAGCTCTGTCTGCTGTCCCAAGATGCTTACCTTTGTGGGTCCACCATTGTGAGTTGGTGGTGGCTTACCTGGCCTTCTCTGTGACCTCACCTCATCTCGCCAAGCCCTGCGCTGACAGGGTTGTCCCCAGGCTCTTCCATGAGCCACTTCTCCACACCTCATCCGCCTCTGACCTCGTCCCACCCGGCCGGCCTTGCTCCTTTGCTTTACCCACTCTGTGATCTCCTCTTTGCGTGGGCTCCTTTACGCCCTTGTGCCACTCACGGTCATAAAGGTCCTGCCGTCTCGTAGTCACCCACCCATGTTTCCCTCTCTGCCATCCTTTCGGGCAGTGCGTTCATCCCCTGTCCTTTCTCACTCTGTTGTTCCCTTGGAATTTGGCCCCTCTCCTACACTCTCCCACAGTTTGAATTTGCTCACCTGGTGTCTACCTCTTGGGCGTGCGCTTCATCATCTTTCCTGCGTTGCTTCTCTACTGCATACGTAGCAAGAGAACTGTCCTTCCTGAGCCATGTGACATTTCTGCAGCCACAGTCTGTCATCTCCTGGCTGAACCCCATAATGCTCTGTGTGCTCCTTCAGTCATTCCCCACCTTCTTCACACCCCAGGGCAGTCTCCTTGGCCGTGATATACTGTCCTGCCTCAGCATGCTTGCCCAATGCCCTCTGCTCACAGTCTGTGAACCCAAACTGTGATTTCCTCCCGGGTCACGCAAACCTCGTTCCCCGTAACCTTTCCTGTTTCCATTGGGACCCCTTTATTGCACATTCTTGGGACACAGCTTTCGGGAGCACTTTCCTCTCATTGCCCTACCTCTTCCTTATCACTCTAGGTCAGTGGTTCCCACCGTTCTTAGTGGGACAATTTGGTTTTTAACGGGGGCGCTTTGAGAACGAGTTTTTCACAGTGCATTTCTTGCATTTCTTATGATTCGAGAAGTATCTTAGACTAGTATAGTATAGAAATATTTGTTGTGACATATTTATGCAGTTCAGTTCCCTGTTATATGTTTTTAAAGTTTATTTGCTATTTTTTGAAATCACTTTATAGCGTTATTTTGTAACCTTTTCTGGGTTATTTCTTCCTCAGTACTTCAACTGTCCTTTTGTTCTTTGGTTTTTCTCTGTCATGGATGCCGTGTTCTTTGGGAGCTTCTTTAGACCAAGTCAATGGCCTTTTAGGTGTCCTCCACGCCAATAGGAGTTCACTTTTGGAATAATGGGAATTATATGTCACGGGCGAGGGGAAGCATCGGGATTTTAGAGATGCTCAGGTGGGGCATGGGCAACCAAAGGTTGGGAACCTCTGCTCTGGGTCTTTGGCCTTCAGGCCTCCCTCTTGCCCCGTGCCTGCTAACCCGTGCCTGACACCATGGCTCTCAGTCTCGTCGTGCACAGAGCCCTGGGCCTTGCCATCCAACCCTCTTGTCTCCTTCGCCTGCCAGCCACCGTCTCTCTCCGAGGTGACCTCCAGTCCCAGCCGGGTTTTGCTTCTGCTCTACAGCCCTTCGGGTGCTCTCTGATCACATCAGTCCACCCTAAATTTCCCCGTTGGTCACTCGTGTCTCCCTCAGCCTTTGTCCTCAAGAGGCCTCAGTTCCAGGACCAAAGCTTGGTGCTCCACTCCCTACTCACTCCAGGTGGATCCCAGGGAGCCACCCCCTATCCCTCCAGGACATTTCTCGGCTACATCCATTTGCTCGCTGTCTGCCTGGTCCAGGGTCCTTTGACCCCATTCTGACATTCTTGACTCTCACGCCTGCACCTCTACCACTCAGGCGCTCCTCCGCTCATGCTTCACCTCTCTGCCCAGCTCTCCTCTCTTCCCCTTCCACCCAGTGATTCTCACCCGAGGGTGCATGTCCCTCAAGATGGCCTATCAGCAACATCTTTGGCGGGTCTTTTTGTGTTTTCTTTTTGGAATTTTTTTGGGTTTAGTTGTTTGAAGCAGTGTGCTGCTCCCCCTTCAGATGGTGTGATAGGCCTCCCTTGGGGGTCATGCCCACCCTCGCCCCCTCCCCCCCTCCCACCCCCGGGGAAGAATCACTGCTGTGGGAGCCCAACTTGACTTCTGGGTCGCACTCACCCTTGGGCCTCTAGCCTTCCACTGGTTGCCATTGACACATTTTTCTGAAAGATCCCAGCGTTGGCACCATTCTCACACTGTCCCGACACTTGTCCTCTTGCAACCTCCCCACTGCCTTCCAAACGCCAGTCTGAAAAACTGTTATTTATCTGACGCCACCACCACAATCCCAACACACACACACACATAAGCTACTCCTTTCTCCCTGCCTTTATGACTCTCATGCCTTGTAAAATACCTTTGTCCAGAAGCCGGTCCTTCTCAGCACGTGATGTTGCCCCTTTTCTCTACGTTATGCTTCCTCCCAGACCCCTGGCATGATCCTTCCACAGAGCCTCGGTGGTCCTCTTGAGTCTTCGTGTGTTTTCCAGGAAACAGACCTTTCCCTTCCCTCGATTCCGCAGCTGCTGACGGTGCCCTCTCTGGGTAGATTCCCTGGTATTGCCCTCCTGCCCTTTCACCCGTCCTCCTCATGCCCACCACTTGACATGGAATCAAACCACCATCTCCATTAAAGGACATGGTTATCTCTGTGCGTAGAACTAGGCTACCGTCACCCAACCCCATCCGAAATGCCATGGATCTTAACCCTGCCCTCCTCTCCAACCCTGGCACACCAGATCCGCCTGCAGACATGAGCCTATCCCACCTCGCCCTCCACACTGCTGGCCCTAACAGTGTGAACTTACTTCCAGTGGGCACCTCTGAAGTCATCCTGGATACCTACTTGCCACCTCTCTCCTCTCTTCGCTCTCCTTCTTGGTTACCAGCCCTGTCCCTTCCACTGTGCTCCACTCTCCATCCTTCCCTGGATGGCCAGCATCACTTTCTCTACCTCCTTCCGCTCTGCCTGCATCGAGACACCCTTTGCAAACTCCGTCCCGAGACCATTCTTTCCAGATGCATTGTTTCCCTTACCTCCTCCACCACGGGAAGCATCCTGCCTCTTCTGGAGGCCCCAGGCATCTCTTAAGCTCCCTAATGCCTGCTGTTGAGGACCTTGTATTGGGTCAGCGCTTCTCCGTCGTGCTGTACTCACTCGGGACACCTCTTCTCCCTACTCACACTCCTCCCATGCCCTCAGCAGCCCCTTTCTCTCCCGAAACCATTCAAGGTCACTTGGTCCTTCCACGGGCAGCCAGCCGCACCCCTTTGGCTTCCTTTTAATTTTCCCCTTCTGCAGCCTCACCTCATTCGCCCTCTCTAGTCCCTCTTCATCCAGCCCTTGCCCACACAACATTAGGGCTCATGACGCCACGTCCCGTCCTCCTCGTGCCTTCGCCTTTACTCTTTCCACCTCCCCTCCATCTAACCCTGTCCATCACTCTCACCCTTCCAGCTCCATTGACTCCGCCCACATTGCCCAGTTGCCATCTTTGCCTCTTAGGCACACACCCCTCACACTACTCACCTGCAGATTTTAAGGACCTCCCTTCACTCTCTGTCCCATTCTGCCTTCTTCCCTGTTTTCCAGGCAAGAGTTCCCCAGCCCTTTCCATCTCCCCACTTCCACTGTCCCTCTGTGCCCATCTATTCTGCTGCTTCCATTTCCCCCTAGGACTAGACCAATGACAACCCACTGGTTTGTGCGATCTGCCACTGGACTCCAGGCACATGGGCCCATCCTGTCGTCTGACTCTAGCTAGAATGGTTTCTGTGCAGGGACAGCCTTATCATACAACGCTGCACTGTTTCCTCTTCACCGCACTCATTGTCGCCCCTTTCCCTGCTTGCTCCTCAGGTCCCCAGGAGTTCCAATGCCTAGACCACAGACTCTCCTCTATGATTGCTCGGCTCTGTCCCTACCATCCTGCCCCAGTTCGGTCCAGGCTACCCCTCTGGAGACCTGAGCTCTGTCACCATCTCAATCTTGGTATCTTTTTAATCCTCCCACCTGCCGATGTTCCTCTGTGCTTTCCAAACCTGAGTCCCCCTCACATTCTTGAGGGTCTGTCTCATGTTCTGTGCCAGCTGGTGGCCATCTCCTTTCCAATCGTCTCCCTTGACCCATCGCTCATTCTGGGGTCCTTGGTTTCATGGCTGCCTGAGATTCTAGTCTCACTCCCTTTTGATGTCTCTCTCTCTCTCTATCTCTATCTATCTCCATCTCTATCTCTCCATTCACCAGGGTGGAGTTTGATCCTTGCTTACCCATTCCTGGCCCTCTGTCCCACTCTTGTTCTAGGGACCCTCTGCTTGACCCTCATCGTCCCATCCTACTTTCCTTACCCCCTGCCGGTTAGGTGAAGGATTCACTGGTCCTTTTCATGACCTTTGTTCCTCTCATCACTTGCAATCCTCCTTCCCACATAGCTAGCTCTTTCATCCCCAAGAGGGGTCTCTAGTAGCTCTGTCTGCTGTCCCAAGATGCTTACCTTTGTGGGTCCACCATTGTGAGTTGGTGGTGGCTTACCTGGCCTTCTCTGTGACCTCACCTCATCTCGCCAAGCCCTGCGCTGACAGGGTTGTCCCCAGGCTCTTCCATGAGCCACTTCTCCACACCTCATCCGCCTCTGACCTCGTCCCACCCGGCCGGCCTTGCTCCTTTGCTTTACCCACTCTGTGATCTCCTCTTTGCGTGGGCTCCTTTACGCCCTTGTGCCACTCACGGTCATAAAGGTCCTGCCGTCTCGTAGTCACCCACCCATGTTTCCCTCTCTGCCATCCTTTCGGGCAGTGCGTTCGTCCCCTGTCCTTTCTCACTCTGTTGTTCCCTTGGAATTTGGCCCCTCTCCTACACTCTCCCACAGTTTGAATTTGCTCACCTGGTGTCTACCTCTTGGGCGTGCGCTTCATCATCTTTCCTGCGTTGCTTCTCTACTGCATACGTAGCAAGAGAACTGTCCTTCCTGAGCCATGTGACATTTCTGCAGCCACAGTCTGTCATCTCCTGGCTGAACCCCATAATGCTCTGTGTGCTCCTTCAGTCATTCCCCACCTTCTTCACACCCCAGGGCAGTCTCCTTGGCCGTGATATACTGTCCTGCCTCAGCATGCTTGCCCAATGCCCTCTGCTCACAGTCTGTGAACCCAAACTGTGATTTCCTCCCGGGTCACGCAAACCTCGTTCCCCGTAACCTTTCCTGTTTCCATTGGGACCCCTTTATTGCACATTCTTGGGACACAGCTTTCGGGAGCACTTTCCTCTCATTGCCCTACCTCTTCCTTATCACTCTAGGTCAGTGGTTCCCACCGTTCTTAGTGGGACAATTTGGTTTTTAACGGGGGCGCTTTGAGAACGAGTTTTTCACAGTGCATTTCTTGCATTTCTTATGATTCGAGAAGTATCTTAGACTAGTATAGTATAGAAATATTTGTTGTGACATATTTATGCAGTTCAGTTCCCTGTTATATGTTTTTAAAGTTTATTTGCTATTTTTTGAAATCACTTTATAGCGTTATTTTGTAACCTTTTCTGGGTTATTTCTTCCTCAGTACTTCAACTGTCCTTTTGTTCTTTGGTTTTTCTCTGTCATGGATGCCGTGTTCTTTGGGAGCTTCTTTAGACCAAGTCAATGGCCTTTTAGGTGTCCTCCACGCCAATAGGAGTTCACTTTTGGAATAATGGGAATTATATGTCACGGGCGAGGGGAAGCATCGGGATTTTAGAGATGCTCAGGTGGGGCATGGGCAACCAAAGGTTGGGAACCTCTGCTCTGGGTCTTTGGCCTTCAGGCCTCCCTCTTGCCCCGTGCCTGCTAACCCGTGCCTGACACCATGGCTCTCAGTCTCGTCGTGCACAGAGCCCTGGGCCTTGCCATCCAACCCTCTTGTCTCCTTCGCCTGCCAGCCACCGTCTCTCTCCGAGGTGACCTCCAGTCCCAGCCGGGTTTTGCTTCTGCTCTACAGCCCTTCGGGTGCTCTCTGATCACATCAGTCCACCCTAAATTTCCCCGTTGGTCACTCGTGTCTCCCTCAGCCTTTGTCCTCAAGAGGCCTCAGTTCCAGGACCAAAGCTTGGTGCTCCACTCCCTACTCACTCCAGGTGGATCCCAGGGAGCCACCCCCTATCCCTCCAGGACATTTCTCGGCTACATCCATTTGCTCGCTGTCTGCCTGGTCCAGGGTCCTTTGACCCCATTCTGACATTCTTGACTCTCACGCCTGCACCTCTACCACTCAGGCGCTCCTCCGCTCATGCTTCACCTCTCTGCCCAGCTCTCCTCTCTTCCCCTTCCACCCAGTGATTCTCACCCGAGGGTGCATGTCCCTCAAGATGGCCTATCAGCAACATCTTTGGGGGGTCTTTTTGTGTTTTCTTTTCGGAATTTTTTTGGGTTTAGTTGTTTGAAGCAGTGTGCTGCTCCCCCTTCAGATGGTGTGATAGTCCTCCCTTGGGGGTCATGCCCACCCTCGCCCCCTCCCCCCCTCCCACCCCCGGGGAAGAATCACTGCTGTGGGAGCCCAACTTGACTTCTGGGTCGCACTCACCCTTGGGCCTCTAGCCTTCCACTGGTTGCCATTGACACATTTTTCTGAAAGATCCCAGCGTTGGCACCATTCTCACACTGTCCCGACACTTGTCCTCTTGCAACCTCCCCACTGCCTTCCAAACGCCAGTCTGAAAAACTGTTATTTATCTGACGCCACCACCACAATCCCAACACACACACACACATAAGCTACTCCTTCCTCCCTGCCTTTATGACTCTCATGCCTTGTAAAATACCTTTGTCCAGAAGCCGGTCCTTCTCAGCACGTGATGTTGCCCCTTTTCTCTACGTTATGCTTCCTCCCAGACCCCTGGCATGATCCTTCCACAGAGCCTCGGTGGTCCTCTTGAGTCTTCGTGTGTTTTCCAGGAAACAGACCTTTCCCTTCCCTCGATTCCGCAGCTGCTGACGGTGCCCTCTCTGGGTAGATTCCCTGGTATTGCCCTCCTGCCCTTTCACCCGTCCTCCTCATGCCCACCACTTGACATGGAATCAAACCACCATCTCCATTAAAGGACATGGTTATCTCTGTGCGTAGAACTAGGCTACCGTCACCCAACCCCATCCGAAATGCCATGGATCTTAACCCTGCCCTCCTCTCCAACCCTGGCACACCAGATCCGCCTGCAGACATGAGCCTATCCCACCTCGCCCTCCACACTGCTGGCCCTAACAGTGTGAACTTACTTCCCTTGGGCACCTCTGAAGTCATCCTGGATACCTACTTGCCACCTCTCTCCTCTCTTCGCTCTCCTTCTTGGTTACCAGCCCTGTCCCTTCCACTGTGCTCCACTCTCCATCCTTCCCTGGATGGCCAGCATCACTTTCTCTACCTCCTTCTGCTCTGCCTGCATCGAGACACCCTTTGCAAACTCCGTCCCGAGACCATTCTTTCCAGATGCATTGTTTCCCTTACCTCCTCCACCACGGGAAGCATCCTGCCTCTTCTGGAGGCCCCAGGCATCTCTTAAGCTCCCTAATGCCTGCTGATGAGGACCTTGTATTGGGTCAGCGCTTCTCCGTCGTGCTGTACTCACTCGGGACACCTCTTCTCCCTACTCACACTCCTCCCATGCCCTCAGCAGCCCCTTTCTCTCCCGAAACCATTCAAGGTCACTTGGTCCTTCCACGGGCAGCCAGCCGCACCCCTTTGGCTTCCTTTTAATTTTCCCCTTCTGCAGCCTCACCTCATTCGCCCTCTCTAGTCCCTCTTCATCCAGCCCTTGCCCACACAACATTAGGGCTCATGACGCCACGTCCCGTCCTCCTCGTGCCTTCGCCTTTACTCTTTCCACCTCCCCTCCATCTAACCCTGTCCATCACTCTCACCCTTCCAGCTCCATTGACTCCGCCCACATTGCCCAGTTGCCATCTTTGCCTCTTAGGCACACACCCCTCACACTACTCACCTGCAGATTTTAAGGACCTCCCTTCACTCTCTGTCCCATTCTGCCTTCTTCCCTGTTTTCCAGGCAAGAGTTCCCCAGCCCTTTCCATCTCCCCACTTCCACTGTCCCTCTGTGCCCATCTATTCTGCTGCTTCCATTTCCCCCTAGGACTAGACCAATGACAACCCACTGGTTTGTGCGATCTGCCACTGGACTCCAGGCACATGGGCCCATCCTGTCGTCTGACTCTAGCTAGAATGGTTTCTGTGCAGGGACAGCCTTATCATACAACGCTGCACTGTTTCCTCTTCACCGCACTCATTGTCGCCCCTTTCCCTGCTTGCTCCTCAGGTCCCCAGGAGTTCCAATGCCTAGACCACAGACTCTCCTCTATGATTGCTCGGCTCTGTCCCTACCATCCTGCCCCAGTTCGGTCCAGGCTACCCCTCTGGAGACCTGAGCTCTGTCACCATCTCAATCTTGGTATCTTTTTAATCCTCCCACCTGCCGATGTTCCTCTGTGCTTTCCAAACCTGAGTCCCCCTCACATTCTTGAGGGTCTGTCTCATGTTCTGTGCCAGCTGGTGGCCATCTCCTTTCCAATCGTCTCCCTTGACCCATCGCTCATTCTGGGGTCCTTGGTTTCATGGCTGCCTGAGATTCTAGTCTCACTCCCTTTTGATGTCTCTCTCTCTCTCTATCTCTATCTATCTCCATCTCTATCTCTCCATTCACCAGGGTGGAGTTTGATCCTTGCTTACCCATTCCTGGCCCTCTGTCCCACTCTTGTTCTAGGGACCCTCTGCTTGACCCTCATCGTCCCATCCTACTTTCCTTACCCCCTGCCGGTTAGGTGAAGGATTCACTGGTCCTTTTCATGACCTTTGTTCCTCTCATCACTTGCAATCCTCCTTCCCACATAGCTAGCTCTTTCATCCCCAAGAGGGGTCTCTAGTAGCTCTGTCTGCTGTCCCAAGATGCTTACCTTTGTGGGTCCACCATTGTGAGTTGGTGGTGGCTTACCTGGCCTTCTCTGTGACCTCACCTCATCTCGCCAAGCCCTGCGCTGACAGGGTTGTCCCCAGGCTCTTCCATGAGCCACTTCTCCACACCTCATCCGCCTCTGACCTCGTCCCACCCGGCCGGCCTTGCTCCTTTGCTTTACCCACTCTGTGATCTCCTCTTTGCGTGGGCTCCTTTACGCCCTTGTGCCACTCACGGTCATAAAGGTCCTGCCGTCTCGTAGTCACCCACCCATGTTTCCCTCTCTGCCATCCTTTCGGGCAGTGCGTTCGTCCCCTGTCCTTTCTCACTCTGTTGTTCCCTTGGAATTTGGCCCCTCTCCTACACTCTCCCACAGTTTGAATTTGCTCACCTGGTGTCTACCTCTTGGGCGTGCGCTTCATCATCTTTCCTGCGTTGCTTCTCTACTGCATACGTAGCAAGAGAACTGTCCTTCCTGAGCCATGTGACATTTCTGCAGCCACAGTCTGTCATCTCCTGGCTGAACCCCATAATGCTCTGTGTGCTCCTTCAGTCATTCCCCACCTTCTTCACACCCCAGGGCAGTCTCCTTGGCCGTGATATACTGTCCTGCCTCAGCATGCTTGCCCAATGCCCTCTGCTCACAGTCTGTGAACCCAAACTGTGATTTCCTCCCGGGTCACGCAAACCTCGTTCCCCGTAACCTTTCCTGTTTCCATTGGGACCCCTTTATTGCACATTCTTGGGACACAGCTTTCGGGAGCACTTTCCTCTCATTGCCCTACCTCTTCCTTATCACTCTAGGTCAGTGGTTCCCACCGTTCTTAGTGGGACAATTTGGTTTTTAACGGGGGCGCTTTGAGAACGAGTTTTTCACAGTGCATTTCTTGCATTTCTTATGATTCGAGAAGTATCTTAGACTAGTATAGTATAGAAATATTTGTTGTGACATATTTATGCAGTTCAGTTCCCTGTTATATGTTTTTAAAGTTTATTTGCTATTTTTTGAAATCACTTTATAGCGTTATTTTGTAACCTTTTCTGGGTTATTTCTTCCTCAGTACTTCAACTGTCCTTTTGTTCTTTGGTTTTTCTCTGTCATGGATGCCGTGTTCTTTGGGAGCTTCTTTAGACCAAGTCAATGGCCTTTTAGGTGTCCTCCACGCCAATAGGAGTTCACTTTTGGAATAATGGGAATTATATGTCACGGGCGAGGGGAAGCATCGGGATTTTAGAGATGCTCAGGTGGGGCATGGGCAACCAAAGGTTGGGAACCTCTGCTCTGGGTCTTTGGCCTTCAGGCCTCCCTCTTGCCCCGTGCCTGCTAACCCGTGCCTGACACCATGGCTCTCAGTCTCGTTGTGCACAGAGCCCTGGGCCTTGCCATCCAACCCTCTTGTCTCCTTCGCCTGCCAGCCACCGTCTCTCTCCGAGGTGACCTCCAGTCCCAGCCGGGTTTTGCTTCTGCTCTACAGCCCTTCGGGTGCTCTCTGATCACATCAGTCCACCCTAAATTTCCCCGTTGGTCACTCGTGTCTCCCTCAGCCTTTGTCCTCAAGAGGCCTCAGTTCCAGGACCAAAGCTTGGTGCTCCACTCCCTACTCACTCCAGGTGGATCCCAGGGAGCCACCCCCTATCCCTCCAGGACATTTCTCGGCTACATCCATTTGCTCGCTGTCTGCCTGGTCCAGGGTCCTTTGACCCCATTCTGACATTCTTGACTCTCACGCCTGCACCTCTACCACTCAGGCGCTCCTCCGCTCATGCTTCACCTCTCTGCCCAGCTCTCCTCTCTTCCCCTTCCACCCAGTGATTCTCACCCGAGGGTGCATGTCCCTCAAGATGGCCTATCAGCAACATCTTTGGGGGGTCTTTTTGTGTTTTCTTTTCGGAATTTTTTTGGGTTTAGTTGTTTGAAGCAGTGTGCTGCTCCCCCTTCAGATGGTGTGATAGGCCTCCCTTGGGGGTCATGCCCACCCTCGCCCCCTCCCCCCCTCCCACCCCCGGGGAAGAATCACTGCTGTGGGAGCCCAACTTGACTTCTGGGTCGCACTCACCCTTGGGCCTCTAGCCTTCCACTGGTTGCCATTGACACATTTTTCTGAAAGATCCCAGCGTTGGCACCATTCTCACACTGTCCCGACACTTGTCCTCTTGCAACCTCCCCACTGCCTTCCAAACGCCAGTCTGAAAAACTGTTATTTATCTGACGCCACCACCACAATCCCAACACACACACACACATAAGCTACTCCTTTCTCCCTGCCTTTATGACTCTCATGCCTTGTAAAATACCTTTGTCCAGAAGCCGGTCCTTCTCAGCACGTGATGTTGCCCCTTTTCTCTACGTTATGCTTCCTCCCAGACCCCTGGCATGATCCTTCCACAGAGCCTCGGTGGTCCTCTTGAGTCTTCGTGTGTTTTCCAGGAAACAGACCTTTCCCTTCCCTCGATTCCGCAGCTGCTGACGGTGCCCTCTCTGGGTAGATTCCCTGGTATTGCCCTCCTGCCCTTTCACCCGTCCTCCTCATGCCCACCACTTGACATGGAATCAAACCACCATCTCCATTAAAGGACATGGTTATCTCTGTGCGTAGAACTAGGCTACCGTCACCCAACCCCATCCGAAATGCCATGGATCTTAACCCTGCCCTCCTCTCCAACCCTGGCACACCAGATCCGCCTGCAGACATGAGCCTATCCCACCTCGCCCTCCACACTGCTGGCCCTAACAGTGTGAACTTACTTCCAGTGGGCACCTCTGAAGTCATCCTGGATACCTACTTGCCACCTCTCTCCTCTCTTCGCTCTCCTTCTTGGTTACCAGCCCTGTCCCTTCCACTGTGCTCCACTCTCCATCCTTCCCTGGATGGCCAGCATCACTTTCTCTACCTCCTTCCGCTCTGCCTGCATCGAGACACCCTTTGCAAACTCCGTCCCGAGACCATTCTTTCCAGATGCATTGTTTCCCTTACCTCCTCCACCACGGGAAGCATCCTGCCTCTTCTGGAGGCCCCAGGCATCTCTTAAGCTCCCTAATGCCTGCTGTTGAGGACCTTGTATTGGGTCAGCGCTTCTCCGTCGTGCTGTACTCACTCGGGACACCTCTTCTCCCTACTCACACTCCTCCCATGCCCTCAGCAGCCCCTTTCTCTCCCGAAACCATTCAAGGTCACTTGGTCCTTCCACGGGCAGCCAGCCGCACCCCTTTGGCTTCCTTTTAATTTTCCCCTTCTGCAGCCTCACCTCATTCGCCCTCTCTAGTCCCTCTTCATCCAGCCCTTGCCCACACAACATTAGGGCTCATGACGCCACGTCCCGTCCTCCTCGTGCCTTCGCCTTTACTCTTTCCACCTCCCCTCCATCTAACCCTGTCCATCACTCTCACCCTTCCAGCTCCATTGACTCCGCCCACATTGCCCAGTTGCCATCTTTGCCTCTTAGGCACACACCCCTCACACTACTCACCTGCAGATTTTAAGGACCTCCCTTCACTCTCTGTCCCATTCTGCCTTCTTCCCTGTTTTCCAGGCAAGAGTTCCCCAGCCCTTTCCATCTCCCCACTTCCACTGTCCCTCTGTGCCCATCTATTCTGCTGCTTCCATTTCCCCCTAGGACTAGACCAATGACAACCCACTGGTTTGTGCGATCTGCCACTGGACTCCAGGCACATGGGCCCATCCTGTCGTCTGACTCTAGCTAGAATGGTTTCTGTGCAGGGACAGCCTTATCATACAACGCTGCACTGTTTCCTCTTCACCGCACTCATTGTCGCCCCTTTCCCTGCTTGCTCCTCAGGTCCCCAGGAGTTCCAATGCCTAGACCACAGACTCTCCTCTATGATTGCTCGGCTCTGTCCCTACCATCCTGCCCCAGTTCGGTCCAGGCTACCCCTCTGGAGACCTGAGCTCTGTCACCATCTCAATCTTGGTATCTTTTTAATCCTCCCACCTGCCGATGTTCCTCTGTGCTTTCCAAACCTGAGTCCCCCTCACATTCTTGAGGGTCTGTCTCATGTTCTGTGCCAGCTGGTGGCCATCTCCTTTCCAATCGTCTCCCTTGACCCATCGCTCATTCTGGGGTCCTTGGTTTCATGGCTGCCTGAGATTCTAGTCTCACTCCCTTTTGATGTCTCTCTCTCTCTCTATCTCTATCTATCTCCATCTCTATCTCTCCATTCACCAGGGTGGAGTTTGATCCTTGCTTACCCATTCCTGGCCCTCTGTCCCACTCTTGTTCTAGGGACCCTCTGCTTGACCCTCATCGTCCCATCCTACTTTCCTTACCCCCTGCCGGTTAGGTGAAGGATTCACTGGTCCTTTTCATGACCTTTGTTCCTCTCATCACTTGCAATCCTCCTTCCCACATAGCTAGCTCTTTCATCCCCAAGAGGGGTCTCTAGTAGCTCTGTCTGCTGTCCCAAGATGCTTACCTTTGTGGGTCCACCATTGTGAGTTGGTGGTGGCTTACCTGGCCTTCTCTGTGACCTCACCTCATCTCGCCAAGCCCTGCGCTGACAGGGTTGTCCCCAGGCTCTTCCATGAGCCACTTCTCCACACCTCATCCGCCTCTGACCTCGTCCCACCCGGCCGGCCTTGCTCCTTTGCTTTACCCACTCTGTGATCTCCTCTTTGCGTGGGCTCCTTTACGCCCTTGTGCCACTCACGGTCATAAAGGTCCTGCCGTCTCGTAGTCACCCACCCATGTTTCCCTCTCTGCCATCCTTTCGGGCAGTGCGTTCGTCCCCTGTCCTTTCTCACTCTGTTGTTCCCTTGGAATTTGGCCCCTCTCCTACACTCTCCCACAGTTTGAATTTGCTCACCTGGTGTCTACCTCTTGGGCGTGCGCTTCATCATCTTTCCTGCGTTGCTTCTCTACTGCATACGTAGCAAGAGAACTGTCCTTCCTGAGCCATGTGACATTTCTGCAGCCACAGTCTGTCATCTCCTGGCTGAACCCCATAATGCTCTGTGTGCTCCTTCAGTCATTCCCCACCTTCTTCACACCCCAGGGCAGTCTCCTTGGCCGTGATATACTGTCCTGCCTCAGCATGCTTGCCCAATGCCCTCTGCTCACAGTCTGTGAACCCAAACTGTGATTTCCTCCCGGGTCACGCAAACCTCGTTCCCCGTAACCTTTCCTGTTTCCATTGGGACCCCTTTATTGCACATTCTTGGGACACAGCTTTCGGGAGCACTTTCCTCTCATTGCCCTACCTCTTCCTTATCACTCTAGGTCAGTGGTTCCCACCGTTCTTAGTGGGACAATTTGGTTTTTAACGGGGGCGCTTTGAGAACGAGTTTTTCACAGTGCATTTCTTGCATTTCTTATGATTCGAGAAGTATCTTAGACTAGTATAGTATAGAAATATTTGTTGTGACATATTTATGCAGTTCAGTTCCCTGTTATATGTTTTTAAAGTTTATTTGCTATTTTTTGAAATCACTTTATAGCGTTATTTTGTAACCTTTTCTGGGTTATTTCTTCCTCAGTACTTCAACTGTCCTTTTGTTCTTTGGTTTTTCTCTGTCATGGATGCCGTGTTCTTTGGGAGCTTCTTTAGACCAAGTCAATGGCCTTTTAGGTGTCCTCCACGCCAATAGGAGTTCACTTTTGGAATAATGGGAATTATATGTCACGGGCGAGGGGAAGCATCGGGATTTTAGAGATGCTCAGGTGGGGCATGGGCAACCAAAGGTTGGGAACCTCTGCTCTGGGTCTTTGGCCTTCAGGCCTCCCTCTTGCCCCGTGCCTGCTAACCCGTGCCTGACACCATGGCTCTCAGTCTCGTCGTGCACAGAGCCCTGGGCCTTGCCATCCAACCCTCTTGTCTCCTTCGCCTGCCAGCCACCGTCTCTCTCCGAGGTGACCTCCAGTCCCAGCCGGGTTTTGCTTCTGCTCTACAGCCCTTCGGGTGCTCTCTGATCACATCAGTCCACCCTAAATTTCCCCGTTGGTCACTCGTGTCTCCCTCAGCCTTTGTCCTCAAGAGGCCTCAGTTCCAGGACCAAAGCTTGGTGCTCCACTCCCTACTCACTCCAGGTGGATCCCAGGGAGCCACCCCCTATCCCTCCAGGACATTTCTCGGCTACATCCATTTGCTCGCTGTCTGCCTGGTCCAGGGTCCTTTGACCCCATTCTGACATTCTTGACTCTCACGCCTGCACCTCTACCACTCAGGCGCTCCTCCGCTCATGCTTCACCTCTCTGCCCAGCTCTCCTCTCTTCCCCTTCCACCCAGTGATTCTCACCCGAGGGTGCATGTCCCTCAAGATGGCCTATCAGCAACATCTTTGGGGGGTCTTTTTGTGTTTTCTTTTCGGAATTTTTTTGGGTTTAGTTGTTTGAAGCAGTGTGCTGCTCCCCCTTCAGATGGTGTGATAGTCCTCCCTTGGGGGTCATGCCCACCCTCGCCCCCTCCCCCCCTCCCACCCCCGGGGAAGAATCACTGCTGTGGGAGCCCAACTTGACTTCTGGGTCGCACTCACCCTTGGGCCTCTAGCCTTCCACTGGTTGCCATTGACACATTTTTCTGAAAGATCCCAGCGTTGGCACCATTCTCACACTGTCCCGACACTTGTCCTCTTGCAACCTCCCCACTGCCTTCCAAACGCCAGTCTGAAAAACTGTTATTTATCTGACGCCACCACCACAATCCCAACACACACACACACATAAGCTACTCCTTTCTCCCTGCCTTTATGACTCTCATGCCTTGTAAAATACCTTTGTCCAGAAGCCGGTCCTTCTCAGCACGTGATGTTGCCCCTTTTCTCTACGTTATGCTTCCTCCCAGACCCCTGGCATGATCCTTCCACAGAGCCTCGGTGGTCCTCTTGAGTCTTCGTGTGTTTTCCAGGAAACAGACCTTTCCCTTCCCTCGATTCCGCAGCTGCTGACGGTGCCCTCTCTGGGTAGATTCCCTGGTATTGCCCTCCTGCCCTTTCACCCGTCCTCCTCATGCCCACCACTTGACATGGAATCAAACCACCATCTCCATTAAAGGACATGGTTATCTCTGTGCGTAGAACTAGGCTACCGTCACCCAACCCCATCCGAAATGCCATGGATCTTAACCCTGCCCTCCTCTCCAACCCTGGCACACCAGATCCGCCTGCAGACATGAGCCTATCCCACCTCGCCCTCCACACTGCTGGCCCTAACAGTGTGAACTTACTTCCCTTGGGCACCTCTGAAGTCATCCTGGATACCTACTTGCCACCTCTCTCCTCTCTTCGCTCTCCTTCTTGGTTACCAGCCCTGTCCCTTCCACTGTGCTCCACTCTCCATCCTTCCCTGGATGGCCAGCATCACTTTCTCTACCTCCTTCTGCTCTGCCTGCATCGAGACACCCTTTGCAAACTCCGTCCCGAGACCATTCTTTCCAGATGCATTGTTTCCCTTACCTCCTCCACCACGGGAAGCATCCTGCCTCTTCTGGAGGCCCCAGGCATCTCTTAAGCTCCCTAATGCCTGCTGATGAGGACCTTGTATTGGGTCAGCGCTTCTCCGTCGTGCTGTACTCACTCGGGACACCTCTTCTCCCTACTCACACTCCTCCCATGCCCTCAGCAGCCCCTTTCTCTCCCGAAACCATTCAAGGTCACTTGGTCCTTCCACGGGCAGCCAGCCGCACCCCTTTGGCTTCCTTTTAATTTTCCCCTTCTGCAGCCTCACCTCATTCGCCCTCTCTAGTCCCTCTTCATCCAGCCCTTGCCCACACAACATTAGGGCTCATGACGCCACGTCCCGTCCTCCTCGTGCCTTCGCCTTTACTCTTTCCACCTCCCCTCCATCTAACCCTGTCCATCACTCTCACCCTTCCAGCTCCATTGACTCCGCCCACATTGCCCAGTTGCCATCTTTGCCTCTTAGGCACACACCCCTCACACTACTCACCTGCAGATTTTAAGGACCTCCCTTCACTCTCTGTCCCATTCTGCCTTCTTCCCTGTTTTCCAGGCAAGAGTTCCCCAGCCCTTTCCATCTCCCCACTTCCACTGTCCCTCTGTGCCCATCTATTCTGCTGCTTCCATTTCCCCCTAGGACTAGACCAATGACAACCCACTGGTTTGTGCGATCTGCCACTGGACTCCAGGCACATGGGCCCATCCTGTCGTCTGACTCTAGCTAGAATGGTTTCTGTGCAGGGACAGCCTTATCATACAACGCTGCACTGTTTCCTCTTCACCGCACTCATTGTCGCCCCTTTCCCTGCTTGCTCCTCAGGTCCCCAGGAGTTCCAATGCCTAGACCACAGACTCTCCTCTATGATTGCTCGGCTCTGTCCCTACCATCCTGCCCCAGTTCGGTCCAGGCTACCCCTCTGGAGACCTGAGCTCTGTCACCATCTCAATCTTGGTATCTTTTTAATCCTCCCACCTGCCGATGTTCCTCTGTGCTTTCCAAACCTGAGTCCCCCTCACATTCTTGAGGGTCTGTCTCATGTTCTGTGCCAGCTGGTGGCCATCTCCTTTCCAATCGTCTCCCTTGACCCATCGCTCATTCTGGGGTCCTTGGTTTCATGGCTGCCTGAGATTCTAGTCTCACTCCCTTTTGATGTCTCTCTCTCTCTCTATCTCTATCTATCTCCATCTCTATCTCTCCATTCACCAGGGTGGAGTTTGATCCTTGCTTACCCATTCCTGGCCCTCTGTCCCACTCTTGTTCTAGGGACCCTCTGCTTGACCCTCATCGTCCCATCCTACTTTCCTTACCCCCTGCCGGTTAGGTGAAGGATTCACTGGTCCTTTTCATGACCTTTGTTCCTCTCATCACTTGCAATCCTCCTTCCCACATAGCTAGCTCTTTCATCCCCAAGAGGGGTCTCTAGTAGCTCTGTCTGCTGTCCCAAGATGCTTACCTTTGTGGGTCCACCATTGTGAGTTGGTGGTGGCTTACCTGGCCTTCTCTGTGACCTCACCTCATCTCGCCAAGCCCTGCGCTGACAGGGTTGTCCCCAGGCTCTTCCATGAGCCACTTCTCCACACCTCATCCGCCTCTGACCTCGTCCCACCCGGCCGGCCTTGCTCCTTTGCTTTACCCACTCTGTGATCTCCTCTTTGCGTGGGCTCCTTTACGCCCTTGTGCCACTCACGGTCATAAAGGTCCTGCCGTCTCGTAGTCACCCACCCATGTTTCCCTCTCTGCCATCCTTTCGGGCAGTGCGTTCGTCCCCTGTCCTTTCTCACTCTGTTGTTCCCTTGGAATTTGGCCCCTCTCCTACACTCTCCCACAGTTTGAATTTGCTCACCTGGTGTCTACCTCTTGGGCGTGCGCTTCATCATCTTTCCTGCGTTGCTTCTCTACTGCATACGTAGCAAGAGAACTGTCCTTCCTGAGCCATGTGACATTTCTGCAGCCACAGTCTGTCATCTCCTGGCTGAACCCCATAATGCTCTGTGTGCTCCTTCAGTCATTCCCCACCTTCTTCACACCCCAGGGCAGTCTCCTTGGCCGTGATATACTGTCCTGCCTCAGCATGCTTGCCCAATGCCCTCTGCTCACAGTCTGTGAACCCAAACTGTGATTTCCTCCCGGGTCACGCAAACCTCGTTCCCCGTAACCTTTCCTGTTTCCATTGGGACCCCTTTATTGCACATTCTTGGGACACAGCTTTCGGGAGCACTTTCCTCTCATTGCCCTACCTCTTCCTTATCACTCTAGGTCAGTGGTTCCCACCGTTCTTAGTGGGACAATTTGGTTTTTAACGGGGGCGCTTTGAGAACGAGTTTTTCACAGTGCATTTCTTGCATTTCTTATGATTCGAGAAGTATCTTAGACTAGTATAGTATAGAAATATTTGTTGTGACATATTTATGCAGTTCAGTTCCCTGTTATATGTTTTTAAAGTTTATTTGCTATTTTTTGAAATCACTTTATAGCGTTATTTTGTAACCTTTTCTGGGTTATTTCTTCCTCAGTACTTCAACTGTCCTTTTGTTCTTTGGTTTTTCTCTGTCATGGATGCCGTGTTCTTTGGGAGCTTCTTTAGACCAAGTCAATGGCCTTTTAGGTGTCCTCCACGCCAATAGGAGTTCACTTTTGGAATAATGGGAATTATATGTCACGGGCGAGGGGAAGCATCGGGATTTTAGAGATGCTCAGGTGGGGCATGGGCAACCAAAGGTTGGGAACCTCTGCTCTGGGTCTTTGGCCTTCAGGCCTCCCTCTTGCCCCGTGCCTGCTAACCCGTGCCTGACACCATGGCTCTCAGTCTCGTTGTGCACAGAGCCCTGGGCCTTGCCATCCAACCCTCTTGTCTCCTTCGCCTGCCAGCCACCGTCTCTCTCCGAGGTGACCTCCAGTCCCAGCCGGGTTTTGCTTCTGCTCTACAGCCCTTCGGGTGCTCTCTGATCACATCAGTCCACCCTAAATTTCCCCGTTGGTCACTCGTGTCTCCCTCAGCCTTTGTCCTCAAGAGGCCTCAGTTCCAGGACCAAAGCTTGGTGCTCCACTCCCTACTCACTCCAGGTGGATCCCAGGGAGCCACCCCCTATCCCTCCAGGACATTTCTCGGCTACATCCATTTGCTCGCTGTCTGCCTGGTCCAGGGTCCTTTGACCCCATTCTGACATTCTTGACTCTCACGCCTGCACCTCTACCACTCAGGCGCTCCTCCGCTCATGCTTCACCTCTCTGCCCAGCTCTCCTCTCTTCCCCTTCCACCCAGTGATTCTCACCCGAGGGTGCATGTCCCTCAAGATGGCCTATCAGCAACATCTTTGGGGGGTCTTTTTGTGTTTTCTTTTCGGAATTTTTTTGGGTTTAGTTGTTTGAAGCAGTGTGCTGCTCCCCCTTCAGATGGTGTGATAGGCCTCCCTTGGGGGTCATGCCCACCCTCGCCCCCTCCCCCCCTCCCACCCCCGGGGAAGAATCACTGCTGTGGGAGCCCAACTTGACTTCTGGGTCGCACTCACCCTTGGGCCTCTAGCCTTCCACTGGTTGCCATTGACACATTTTTCTGAAAGATCCCAGCGTTGGCACCATTCTCACACTGTCCCGACACTTGTCCTCTTGCAACCTCCCCACTGCCTTCCAAACGCCAGTCTGAAAAACTGTTATTTATCTGACGCCACCACCACAATCCCAACACACACACACACATAAGCTACTCCTTCCTCCCTGCCTTTATGACTCTCATGCCTTGTAAAATACCTTTGTCCAGAAGCCGGTCCTTCTCAGCACGTGATGTTGCCCCTTTTCTCTACGTTATGCTTCCTCCCAGACCCCTGGCATGATCCTTCCACAGAGCCTCGGTGGTCCTCTTGAGTCTTCGTGTGTTTTCCAGGAAACAGACCTTTCCCTTCCCTCGATTCCGCAGCTGCTGACGGTGCCCTCTCTGGGTAGATTCCCTGGTATTGCCCTCCTGCCCTTTCACCCGTCCTCCTCATGCCCACCACTTGACATGGAATCAAACCACCATCTCCATTAAAGGACATGGTTATCTCTGTGCGTAGAACTAGGCTACCGTCACCCAACCCCATCCGAAATGCCATGGATCTTAACCCTGCCCTCCTCTCCAACCCTGGCACACCAGATCCGCCTGCAGACATGAGCCTATCCCACCTCGCCCTCCACACTGCTGGCCCTAACAGTGTGAACTTACTTCCAGTGGGCACCTCTGAAGTCATCCTGGATACCTACTTGCCACCTCTCTCCTCTCTTCGCTCTCCTTCTTGGTTACCAGCCCTGTCCCTTCCACTGTGCTCCACTCTCCATCCTTCCCTGGATGGCCAGCATCACTTTCTCTACCTCCTTCTGCTCTGCCTGCATCGAGACACCCTTTGCAAACTCCGTCCCGAGACCATTCTTTCCAGATGCATTGTTTCCCTTACCTCCTCCACCACGGGAAGCATCCTGCCTCTTCTGGAGGCCCCAGGCATCTCTTAAGCTCCCTAATGCCTGCTGATGAGGACCTTGTATTGGGTCAGCGCTTCTCCGTCGTGCTGTACTCACTCGGGACACCTCTTCTCCCTACTCACACTCCTCCCATGCCCTCAGCAGCCCCTTTCTCTCCCGAAACCATTCAAGGTCACTTGGTCCTTCCACGGGCAGCCAGCCGCACCCCTTTGGCTTCCTTTTAATTTTCCCCTTCTGCAGCCTCACCTCATTCGCCCTCTCTAGTCCCTCTTCATCCAGCCCTTGCCCACACAACATTAGGGCTCATGACGCCACGTCCCGTCCTCCTCGTGCCTTCGCCTTTACTCTTTCCACCTCCCCTCCATCTAACCCTGTCCATCACTCTCACCCTTCCAGCTCCATTGACTCCGCCCACATTGCCCAGTTGCCATCTTTGCCTCTTAGGCACACACCCCTCACACTACTCACCTGCAGATTTTAAGGACCTCCCTTCACTCTCTGTCCCATTCTGCCTTCTTCCCTGTTTTCCAGGCAAGAGTTCCCCAGCCCTTTCCATCTCCCCACTTCCACTGTCCCTCTGTGCCCATCTATTCTGCTGCTTCCATTTCCCCCTAGGACTAGACCAATGACAACCCACTGGTTTGTGCGATCTGCCACTGGACTCCAGGCACATGGGCCCATCCTGTCGTCTGACTCTAGCTAGAATGGTTTCTGTGCAGGGACAGCCTTATCATACAACGCTGCACTGTTTCCTCTTCACCGCACTCATTGTCGCCCCTTTCCCTGCTTGCTCCTCAGGTCCCCAGGAGTTCCAATGCCTAGACCACAGACTCTCCTCTATGATTGCTCGGCTCTGTCCCTACCATCCTGCCCCAGTTCGGTCCAGGCTACCCCTCTGGAGACCTGAGCTCTGTCACCATCTCAATCTTGGTATCTTTTTAATCCTCCCACCTGCCGATGTTCCTCTGTGCTTTCCAAACCTGAGTCCCCCTCACATTCTTGAGGGTCTGTCTCATGTTCTGTGCCAGCTGGTGGCCATCTCCTTTCCAATCGTCTCCCTTGACCCATCGCTCATTCTGGGGTCCTTGGTTTCATGGCTGCCTGAGATTCTAGTCTCACTCCCTTTTGATGTCTCTCTCTCTCTCTATCTCTATCTATCTCCATCTCTATCTCTCCATTCACCAGGGTGGAGTTTGATCCTTGCTTACCCATTCCTGGCCCTCTGTCCCACTCTTGTTCTAGGGACCCTCTGCTTGACCCTCATCGTCCCATCCTACTTTCCTTACCCCCTGCCGGTTAGGTGAAGGATTCACTGGTCCTTTTCATGACCTTTGTTCCTCTCATCACTTGCAATCCTCCTTCCCACATAGCTAGCTCTTTCATCCCCAAGAGGGGTCTCTAGTAGCTCTGTCTGCTGTCCCAAGATGCTTACCTTTGTGGGTCCACCATTGTGAGTTGGTGGTGGCTTACCTGGCCTTCTCTGTGACCTCACCTCATCTCGCCAAGCCCTGCGCTGACAGGGTTGTCCCCAGGCTCTTCCATGAGCCACTTCTCCACACCTCATCCGCCTCTGACCTCGTCCCACCCGGCCGGCCTTGCTCCTTTGCTTTACCCACTCTGTGATCTCCTCTTTGCGTGGGCTCCTTTACGCCCTTGTGCCACTCACGGTCATAAAGGTCCTGCCGTCTCGTAGTCACCCACCCATGTTTCCCTCTCTGCCATCCTTTCGGGCAGTGCGTTCGTCCCCTGTCCTTTCTCACTCTGTTGTTCCCTTGGAATTTGGCCCCTCTCCTACACTCTCCCACAGTTTGAATTTGCTCACCTGGTGTCTACCTCTTGGGCGTGCGCTTCATCATCTTTCCTGCGTTGCTTCTCTACTGCATACGTAGCAAGAGAACTGTCCTTCCTGAGCCATGTGACATTTCTGCAGCCACAGTCTGTCATCTCCTGGCTGAACCCCATAATGCTCTGTGTGCTCCTTCAGTCATTCCCCACCTTCTTCACACCCCAGGGCAGTCTCCTTGGCCGTGATATACTGTCCTGCCTCAGCATGCTTGCCCAATGCCCTCTGCTCACAGTCTGTGAACCCAAACTGTGATTTCCTCCCGGGTCACGCAAACCTCGTTCCCCGTAACCTTTCCTGTTTCCATTGGGACCCCTTTATTGCACATTCTTGGGACACAGCTTTCGGGAGCACTTTCCTCTCATTGCCCTACCTCTTCCTTATCACTCTAGGTCAGTGGTTCCCACCGTTCTTAGTGGGACAATTTGGTTTTTAACGGGGGCGCTTTGAGAACGAGTTTTTCACAGTGCATTTCTTGCATTTCTTATGATTCGAGAAGTATCTTAGACTAGTATAGTATAGAAATATTTGTTGTGACATATTTATGCAGTTCAGTTCCCTGTTATATGTTTTTAAAGTTTATTTGCTATTTTTTGAAATCACTTTATAGCGTTATTTTGTAACCTTTTCTGGGTTATTTCTTCCTCAGTACTTCAACTGTCCTTTTGTTCTTTGGTTTTTCTCTGTCATGGATGCCGTGTTCTTTGGGAGCTTCTTTAGACCAAGTCAATGGCCTTTTAGGTGTCCTCCACGCCAATAGGAGTTCACTTTTGGAATAATGGGAATTATATGTCACGGGCGAGGGGAAGCATCGGGATTTTAGAGATGCTCAGGTGGGGCATGGGCAACCAAAGGTTGGGAACCTCTGCTCTGGGTCTTTGGCCTTCAGGCCTCCCTCTTGCCCCGTGCCTGCTAACCCGTGCCTGACACCATGGCTCTCAGTCTCGTCGTGCACAGAGCCCTGGGCCTTGCCATCCAACCCTCTTGTCTCCTTCGCCTGCCAGCCACCGTCTCTCTCCGAGGTGACCTCCAGTCCCAGCCGGGTTTTGCTTCTGCTCTACAGCCCTTCGGGTGCTCTCTGATCACATCAGTCCACCCTAAATTTCCCCGTTGGTCACTCGTGTCTCCCTCAGCCTTTGTCCTCAAGAGGCCTCAGTTCCAGGACCAAAGCTTGGTGCTCCACTCCCTACTCACTCCAGGTGGATCCCAGGGAGCCACCCCCTATCCCTCCAGGACATTTCTCGGCTACATCCATTTGCTCGCTGTCTGCCTGGTCCAGGGTCCTTTGACCCCATTCTGACATTCTTGACTCTCACGCCTGCACCTCTACCACTCAGGCGCTCCTCCGCTCATGCTTCACCTCTCTGCCCAGCTCTCCTCTCTTCCCCTTCCACCCAGTGATTCTCACCCGAGGGTGCATGTCCCTCAAGATGGCCTATCAGCAACATCTTTGGGGGGTCTTTTTGTGTTTTCTTTTCGGAATTTTTTTGGGTTTAGTTGTTTGAAGCAGTGTGCTGCTCCCCCTTCAGATGGTGTGATAGGCCTCCCTTGGGGGTCATGCCCACCCTCGCCCCCTCCCCCCCTCCCACCCCCGGGGAAGAATCACTGCTGTGGGAGCCCAACTTGACTTCTGGGTCGCACTCACCCTTGGGCCTCTAGCCTTCCACTGGTTGCCATTGACACATTTTTCTGAAAGATCCCAGCGTTGGCACCATTCTCACACTGTCCCGACACTTGTCCTCTTGCAACCTCCCCACTGCCTTCCAAACGCCAGTCTGAAAAACTGTTATTTATCTGACGCCACCACCACAATCCCAACACACACACACACATAAGCTACTCCTTTCTCCCTGCCTTTATGACTCTCATGCCTTGTAAAATACCTTTGTCCAGAAGCCGGTCCTTCTCAGCACGTGATGTTGCCCCTTTTCTCTACGTTATGCTTCCTCCCAGACCCCTGGCATGATCCTTCCACAGAGCCTCGGTGGTCCTCTTGAGTCTTCGTGTGTTTTCCAGGAAACAGACCTTTCCCTTCCCTCGATTCCGCAGCTGCTGACGGTGCCCTCTCTGGGTAGATTCCCTGGTATTGCCCTCCTGCCCTTTCACCCGTCCTCCTCATGCCCACCACTTGACATGGAATCAAACCACCATCTCCATTAAAGGACATGGTTATCTCTGTGCGTAGAACTAGGCTACCGTCACCCAACCCCATCCGAAATGCCATGGATCTTAACCCTGCCCTCCTCTCCAACCCTGGCACACCAGATCCGCCTGCAGACATGAGCCTATCCCACCTCGCCCTCCACACTGCTGGCCCTAACAGTGTGAACTTACTTCCAGTGGGCACCTCTGAAGTCATCCTGGATACCTACTTGCCACCTCTCTCCTCTCTTCGCCCTCCTTCTTGGTTACCAGCCCTGTCCCTTCCACTGTGCTCCACTCTCCATCCTTCCCTGGATGGCCAGCATCACTTTCTCTACCTCCTTCCGCTCTGCCTGCATCGAGACACCCTTTGCAAACTCCGTCCCGAGACCATTCTTTCCAGATGCATTGTTTCCCTTACCTCCTCCACCACGGGAAGCATCCTGCCTCTTCTGGAGGCCCCAGGCATCTCTTAAGCTCCCTAATGCCTGCTGATGAGGACCTTGTATTGGGTCAGCGCTTCTCCGTCGTGCTGTACTCACTCGGGACACCTCTTCTCCCTACTCACACTCCTCCCATGCCCTCAGCAGCCCCTTTCTCTCCCGAAACCATTCAAGGTCACTTGGTCCTTCCACGGGCAGCCAGCCGCACCCCTTTGGCTTCCTTTTAATTTTCCCCTTCTGCAGCCTCACCTCATTCGCCCTCTCTAGTCCCTCTTCATCCAGCCCTTGCCCACACAACATTAGGGCTCATGACGCCACGTCCCGTCCTCCTCGTGCCTTCGCCTTTACTCTTTCCACCTCCCCTCCATCTAACCCTGTCCATCACTCTCACCCTTCCAGCTCCATTGACTCCGCCCACATTGCCCAGTTGCCATCTTTGCCTCTTAGGCACACACCCCTCACACTACTCACCTGCAGATTTTAAGGACCTCCCTTCACTCTCTGTCCCATTCTGCCTTCTTCCCTGTTTTCCAGGCAAGAGTTCCCCAGCCCTTTCCATCTCCCCACTTCCACTGTCCCTCTGTGCCCATCTATTCTGCTGCTTCCATTTCCCCCTAGGACTAGACCAATGACAACCCACTGGTTTGTGCGATCTGCCACTGGACTCCAGGCACATGGGCCCATCCTGTCGTCTGACTCTAGCTAGAATGGTTTCTGTGCAGGGACAGCCTTATCATACAACGCTGCACTGTTTCCTCTTCACCGCACTCATTGTCGCCCCTTTCCCTGCTTGCTCCTCAGGTCCCCAGGAGTTCCAATGCCTAGACCACAGACTCTCCTCTATGATTGCTCGGCTCTGTCCCTACCATCCTGCCCCAGTTCGGTCCAGGCTACCCCTCTGGAGACCTGAGCTCTGTCACCATCTCAATCTTGGTATCTTTTTAATCCTCCCACCTGCCGATGTTCCTCTGTGCTTTCCAAACCTGAGTCCCCCTCACATTCTTGAGGGTCTGTCTCATGTTCTGTGCCAGCTGGTGGCCATCTCCTTTCCAATCGTCTCCCTTGACCCATCGCTCATTCTGGGGTCCTTGGTTTCATGGCTGCCTGAGATTCTAGTCTCACTCCCTTTTGATGTCTCTCTCTCTCTCTATCTCTATCTATCTCCATCTCTATCTCTCCATTCACCAGGGTGGAGTTTGATCCTTGCTTACCCATTCCTGGCCCTCTGTCCCACTCTTGTTCTAGGGACCCTCTGCTTGACCCTCATCGTCCCATCCTACTTTCCTTACCCCCTGCCGGTTAGGTGAAGGATTCACTGGTCCTTTTCATGACCTTTGTTCCTCTCATCACTTGCAATCCTCCTTCCCACATAGCTAGCTCTTTCATCCCCAAGAGGGGTCTAGTAGCTCTGTCTGCTGTCCCAAGATGCTTACCTTTGTGGGTCCACCATTGTGAGTTGGTGGTGGCTTACCTGGCCTTCTCTGTGACCTCACCTCATCTCGCCAAGCCCTGCGCTGACAGGGTTGTCCCCAGGCTCTTCCATGAGCCACTTCTCCACACCTCATCCGCCTCTGACCTCGTCCCACCCGGCCGGCCTTGCTCCTTTGCTTTACCCACTCTGTGATCTCCTCTTTGCGTGGGCTCCTTTACGCCCTTGTGCCACTCACGGTCATAAAGGTCCTGCCCTCTCGTAGTCACCCACCCATGTTTCCCTCTCTGCCATCCTTTCGGGCAGTGCGTTCGTCCCCTGTCCTTTCTCACTCTGTTGTTCCCTTGGAATTTGGCCCCTCTCCTACACTCTCCCACAGTTTGAATTTGCTCACCTGGTGTCTACCTCTTGGGCGTGCGCTTCATCATCTTTCCTGCGTTGCTTCTCTACTGCATACGTAGCAAGAGAACTGTCCTTCCTGAGCCATGTGACATTTCTGCAGCCACAGTCTGTCATCTCCTGGCTGAACCCCATAATGCTCTGTGTGCTCCTTCAGTCATTCCCCACCTTCTTCACACCCCAGGGCAGTCTCCTTGGCCGTGATATACTGTCCTGCCTCAGCATGCTTGCCCAATGCCCTCTGCTCACAGTCTGTGAACCCAAACTGTGATTTCCTCCCGGGTCACGCAAACCTCGTTCCCCGTAACCTTTCCTGTTTCCATTGGGACCCCTTTATTGCACATTCTTGGGACACAGCTTTCGGGAGCACTTTCCTCTCATTGCCCTACCTCTTCCTTATCACTCTAGGTCAGTGGTTCCCACCGTTCTTAGTGGGACAATTTGGTTTTTAACGGGGGCGCTTTGAGAACGAGTTTTTCACAGTGCATTTCTTGCATTTCTTATGATTCGAGAAGTATCTTAGACTAGTATAGTATAGAAATATTTGTTGTGACATATTTATGCAGTTCAGTTCCCTGTTATATGTTTTTAAAGTTTATTTGCTATTTTTTGAAATCACTTTATAGCGTTATTTTGTAACCTTTTCTGGGTTATTTCTTCCTCAGTACTTCAACTGTCCTTTTGTTCTTTGGTTTTTCTCTGTCATGGATGCCGTGTTCTTTGGGAGCTTCTTTAGACCAAGTCAATGGCCTTTTAGGTGTCCTCCACGCCAATAGGAGTTCACTTTTGGAATAATGGGAATTATATGTCACGGGCGAGGGGAAGCATCGGGATTTTAGAGATGCTCAGGTGGGGCATGGGCAACCAAAGGTTGGGAACCTCTGCTCTGGGTCTTTGGCCTTCAGGCCTCCCTCTTGCCCCGTGCCTGCTAACCCGTGCCTGACACCATGGCTCTCAGTCTCGTCGTGCACAGAGCCCTGGGCCTTGCCATCCAACCCTCTTGTCTCCTTCGCCTGCCAGCCACCGTCTCTCTCCGAGGTGACCTCCAGTCCCAGCCGGGTTTTGCTTCTGCTCTACAGCCCTTCGGGTGCTCTCTGATCACATCAGTCCACCCTAAATTTCCCCGTTGGTCACTCGTGTCTCCCTCAGCCTTTGTCCTCAAGAGGCCTCAGTTCCAGGACCAAAGCTTGGTGCTCCACTCCCTACTCACTCCAGGTGGATCCCAGGGAGCCACCCCCTATCCCTCCAGGACATTTCTCGGCTACATCCATTTGCTCGCTGTCTGCCTGGTCCAGGGTCCTTTGACCCCATTCTGACATTCTTGACTCTCACGCCTGCACCTCTACCACTCAGGCGCTCCTCCGCTCATGCTTCACCTCTCTGCCCAGCTCTCCTCTCTTCCCCTTCCACCCAGTGATTCTCACCCGAGGGTGCATGTCCCTCAAGATGGCCTATCAGCAACATCTTTGGGGGGTCTTTTTGTGTTTTCTTTTCGGAATTTTTTTGGGTTTAGTTGTTTGAAGCAGTGTGCTGCTCCCCCTTCAGATGGTGTGATAGGCCTCCCTTGGGGGTCATGCCCACCCTCGCCCCCTCCCCCCCTCCCACCCCCAGGGAAGAATCACTGCTGTGGGAGCCCAACTTGACTTCTGGGTCGCACTCACCCTTGGGCCTCTAGCCTTCCACTGGTTGCCATTGACACATTTTTCTGAAAGATCCCAGCGTTGGCACCTTTCTCACACTGTCCCGACACTTGTCCTCTTGCAACCTCCCCACTGCCTTCCAAACGCCAGTCTGAAAAACTGTTATTTATCTGACGCCACCACCACAATCCCAACACACACACACACATAAGCTACTCCTTCCTCCCTGCCTTTATGACTCTCATGCCTTGTAAAATACCTTTGTCCAGAAGCCGGTCCTTCTCAGCACGTGATGTTGCCCCTTTTCTCTACGTTATGCTTCCTCCCAGACCCCTGGCATGATCCTTCCACAGAGCCTCGGTGGTCCTCTTGAGTCTTCGTGTGTTTTCCAGGAAACAGACCTTTCCCTTCCCTCGATTCCGCAGCTGCTGACGGTGCCCTCTCTGGGTAGATTCCCTGGTATTGCCCTCCTGCCCTTTCACCCGTCCTCCTCATGCCCACCACTTGACATGGAATCAAACCACCATCTCCATTAAAGGACATGGTTATCTCTGTGCGTAGAACTAGGCTACCGTCACCCAACCCCATCCGAAATGCCATGGATCTTAACCCTGCCCTCCTCTCCAACCCTGGCACACCAGATCCGCCTGCAGACATGAGCCTATCCCACCTCGCCCTCCACACTGCTGGCCCTAACAGTGTGAACTTACTTCCAGTGGGCACCTCTGAAGTCATCCTGGATACCTACTTGCCACCTCTCTCCTCTCTTCGCTCTCCTTCTTGGTTACCAGCCCTGTCCCTTCCACTGTGCTCCACTCTCCATCCTTCCCTGGATGGCCAGCATCACTTTCTCTACCTCCTTCCGCTCTGCCTGCATCGAGACACCCTTTGCAAACTCCGTCCCGAGACCATTCTTTCCAGATGCATTGTTTCCCTTACCTCCTCCACCACGGGAAGCATCCTGCCTCTTCTGGAGGCCCCAGGCATCTCTTAAGCTCCCTAATGCCTGCTGATGAGGACCTTGTATTGGGTCAGCGCTTCTCCGTCGTGCTGTACTCACTCGGGACACCTCTTCTCCCTACTCACACTCCTCCCATGCCCTCAGCAGCCCCTTTCTCTCCCGAAACCATTCAAGGTCACTTGGTCCTTCCACGGGCAGCCAGCCGCACCCCTTTGGCTTCCTTTTAATTTTCCCCTTCTGCAGCCTCACCTCATTCGCCCTCTCTAGTCCCTCTTCATCCAGCCCTTGCCCACACAACATTAGGGCTCATGACGCCACGTCCCGTCCTCCTCGTGCCTTCGCCTTTACTCTTTCCACCTCCCCTCCATCTAACCCTGTCCATCACTCTCACCCTTCCAGCTCCATTGACTCCGCCCACATTGCCCAGTTGCCATCTTTGTCTCTTAGGCACACACCCCTCACACTACTCACCTGCAGATTTTAAGGACCTCCCTTCACTCTCTGTCCCATTCTGCCTTCTTCCCTGTTTTCCAGGCAAGAGTTCCCCAGCCCTTTCCATCTCCCCACTTCCACTGTCCCTCTGTGCCCATCTATTCTGCTGCTTCCATTTCCCCCTAGGACTAGACCAATGACAACCCACTGGTTTGTGCGATCTGCCACTGGACTCCAGGCACATGGGCCCATCCTGTCGTCTGACTCTAGCTAGAATGGTTTCTGTGCAGGGACAGCCTTATCATACAACGCTGCACTGTTTCCTCTTCACCGCACTCATTGTCGCCCCTTTCCCTGCTTGCTCCTCAGGTCCCCAGGAGTTCCAATGCCTAGACCACAGACTCTCCTCTATGATTGCTCGGCTCTGTCCCTACCATCCTGCCCCAGTTCGGTCCAGGCTACCCCTCTGGAGACCTGAGCTCTGTCACCATCTCAATCTTGGTATCTTTTTAATCCTCCCACCTGCCGATGTTCCTCTGTGCTTTCCAAACCTGAGTCCCCCTCACATTCTTGAGGGTCTGTCTCATGTTCTGTGCCAGCTGGTGGCCATCTCCTTTCCAATCGTCTCCCTTGACCCATCGCTCATTCTGGGGTCCTTGGTTTCATGGCTGCCTGAGATTCTAGTCTCACTCCCTTTTGATGTCTCTCTCTCTCTCTATCTCTATCTATCTCCATCTCTATCTCTCCATTCACCAGGGTGGAGTTTGATCCTTGCTTACCCATTCCTGGCCCTCTGTCCCACTCTTGTTCTAGGGACCCTCTGCTTGACCCTCATCGTCCCATCCTACTTTCCTTACCCCCTGCCGGTTAGGTGAAGGATTCACTGGTCCTTTTCATGACCTTTGTTCCTCTCATCACTTGCAATCCTCCTTCCCACATAGCTAGCTCTTTCATCCCCAAGAGGGGTCTAGTAGCTCTGTCTGCTGTCCCAAGATGCTTACCTTTGTGGGTCCACCATTGTGAGTTGGTGGTGGCTTACCTGGCCTTCTCTGTGACCTCACCTCATCTCGCCAAGCCCTGCGCTGACAGGGTTGTCCCCAGGCTCTTCCATGAGCCACTTCTCCACACCTCATCCGCCTCTGACCTCGTCCCACCCGGCCGGCCTTGCTCCTTTGCTTTACCCACTCTGTGATCTCCTCTTTGCGTGGGCTCCTTTACGCCCTTGTGCCACTCACGGTCATAAAGGTCCTGCCGTCTCGTAGTCACCCACCCATGTTTCCCTCTCTGCCATCCTTTCGGGCAGTGCGTTCGTCCCCTGTCCTTTCTCACTCTGTTGTTCCCTTGGAATTTGGCCCCTCTCCTACACTCTCCCACAGTTTGAATTTGCTCACCTGGTGTCTACCTCTTGGGCGTGCGCTTCATCATCTTTCCTGCGTTGCTTCTCTACTGCATACGTAGCAAGAGAACTGTCCTTCCTGAGCCATGTGACATTTCTGCAGCCACAGTCTGTCATCTCCTGGCTGAACCCCATAATGCTCTGTGTGCTCCTTCAGTCATTCCCCACCTTCTTCACACCCCAGGGCAGTCTCCTTGGCCGTGATATACTGTCCTGCCTCAGCATGCTTGCCCAATGCCCTCTGCTCACAGTCTGTGAACCCAAACTGTGATTTCCTCCCGGGTCACGCAAACCTCGTTCCTCGTAACCTTTCCTGTTTCCATTGGGACCCCTTTATTGCACATTCTTGGGACACAGCTTTCGGGAGCACTTTCCTCTCATTGCCCTACCTCTTCCTTATCACTCTAGGTCAGTGGTTCCCACCGTTCTTAGTGGGACAATTTGGTTTTTAACGGGGGCGCTTTGAGAACGAGTTTTTCACAGTGCATTTCTTGCATTTCTTATGATTCGAGAAGTATCTTAGACTAGTATAGTATAGAAATATTTGTTGTGACATATTTATGCAGTTCAGTTCCCTGTTATATGTTTTTAAAGTTTATTTGCTATTTTTTGAAATCACTTTATAGCGTTATTTTGTAACCTTTTCTGGGTTATTTCTTCCTCAGTACTTCAACTGTCCTTTTGTTCTTTGGTTTTTCTCTGTCATGGATGCCGTGTTCTTTGGGAGCTTCTTTAGACCAAGTCAATGGCCTTTTAGGTGTCCTCCACGCCAATAGGAGTTCACTTTTGGAATAATGGGAATTATATGTCACGGGCGAGGGGAAGCATCGGGATTTTAGAGATGCTCAGGTGGGGCATGGGCAACCAAAGGTTGGGAACCTCTGCTCTGGGTCTTTGGCCTTCAGGCCTCCCTCTTGCCCCGTGCCTGCTAACCCGTGCCTGACACCATGGCTCTCAGTCTCGTCGTGCACAGAGCCCTGGGCCTTGCCATCCAACCCTCTTGTCTCCTTCGCCTGCCAGCCACCGTCTCTCTCCGAGGTGACCTCCAGTCCCAGCCGGGTTTTGCTTCTGCTCTACAGCCCTTCGGGTGCTCTCTGATCACATCAGTCCACCCTAAATTTCCCCGTTGGTCACTCCTGTCTCCCTCAGCCTTTGTCCTCAAGAGGCCTCAGTTCCAGGACCAAAGCTTGGTGCTCCACTCCCTACTCACTCCAGGTGGATCCCAGGGAGCCACCCCCTATCCCTCCAGGACATTTCTCGGCTACATCCATTTGCTCGCTGTCTGCCTGGTCCAGGGTCCTTTGACCCCATTCTGACATTCTTGACTCTCACGCCTGCACCTCTACCACTCAGGCGCTCCTCCGCTCATGCTTCACCTCTCTGCCCAGCTCTCCTCTCTTCCCCTTCCACCCAGTGATTCTCACCCGAGGGTGCATGTCCCTCAAGATGGCCTATCAGCAACATCTTTGGGGGGTCTTTTTGTGTTTTCTTTTCGGAATTTTTTTGGGTTTAGTTGTTTGAAGCAGTGTGCTGCTCCCCCTTCAGATGGTGTGATAGGCCTCCCTTGGGGGTCATGCCCACCCTCGCCCCCTCCCCCCCTCCCACCCCCGGGGAAGAATCACTGCTGTGGGAGCCCAACTTGACTTCTGGGTCGCACTCACCCTTGGGCCTCTAGCCTTCCACTGGTTGCCATTGACACATTTTTCTGAAAGATCCCAGCGTTGGCACCATTCTCACACTGTCCCGACACTTGTCCTCTTGCAACCTCCCCACTGCCTTCCAAACGCCAGTCTGAAAAACTGTTATTTATCTGACGCCACCACCACAATCCCAACACACACACACACATAAGCTACTCCTTCCTCCCTGCCTTTATGACTCTCATGCCTTGTAAAATACCTTTGTCCAGAAGCCGGTCCTTCTCAGCACGTGATGTTGCCCCTTTTCTCTACGTTATGCTTCCTCCCAGACCCCTGGCATGATCCTTCCACAGAGCCTCGGTGGTCCTCTTGAGTCTTCGTGTGTTTTCCAGGAAACAGACCTTTCCCTTCCCTCGATTCCGCAGCTGCTGACGGTGCCCTCTCTGGGTAGATTCCCTGGTATTGCCCTCCTGCCCTTTCACCCGTCCTCCTCATGCCCACCACTTGACATGGAATCAAACCACCATCTCCATTAAAGGACATGGTTATCTCTGTGCGTAGAACTAGGCTACCGTCACCCAACCCCATCCGAAATGCCATGGATCTTAACCCTGCCCTCCTCTCCAACCCTGGCACACCAGATCCGCCTGCAGACATGAGCCTATCCCACCTCGCCCTCCACACTGCTGGCCCTAACAGTGTGAACTTACTTCCAGTGGGCACCTCTGAAGTCATCCTGGATACCTACTTGCCACCTCTCTCCTCTCTTCGCCCTCCTTCTTGGTTACCAGCCCTGTCCCTTCCACTGTGCTCCACTCTCCATCCTTCCCTGGATGGCCAGCATCACTTTCTCTACCTCCTTCCGCTCTGCCTGCATCGAGACACCCTTTGCAAACTCCGTCCCGAGACCATTCTTTCCAGATGCATTGTTTCCCTTACCTCCTCCACCACGGGAAGCATCCTGCCTCTTCTGGAGGCCCCAGGCATCTCTTAAGCTCCCTAATGCCTGCTGATGAGGACCTTGTATTGGGTCAGCGCTTCTCCGTCGTGCTGTACTCACTCGGGACACCTCTTCTCCCTACTCACACTCCTCCCATGCCCTCAGCAGCCCCTTTCTCTCCCGAAACCATTCAAGGTCACTTGGTCCTTCCACGGGCAGCCAGCCGCACCCCTTTGGCTTCCTTTTAATTTTCCCCTTCTGCAGCCTCACCTCATTCGCCCTCTCTAGTCCCTCTTCATCCAGCCCTTGCCCACACAACATTAGGGCTCATGACGCCACGTCCCGTCCTCCTCGTGCCTTCGCCTTTACTCTTTCCACCTCCCCTCCATCTAACCCTGTCCATCACTCTCACCCTTCCAGCTCCATTGACTCCGCCCACATTGCCCAGTTGCCATCTTTGCCTCTTAGGCACACACCCCTCACACTACTCACCTGCAGATTTTAAGGACCTCCCTTCACTCTCTGTCCCATTCTGCCTTCTTCCCTGTTTTCCAGGCAAGAGTTCCCCAGCCCTTTCCATCTCCCCACTTCCACTGTCCCTCTGTGCCCATCTATTCTGCTGCTTCCATTTCCCCCTAGGACTAGACCAATGACAACCCACTGGTTTGTGCGATCTGCCACTGGACTCCAGGCACATGGGCCCATCCTGTCGTCTGACTCTAGCTAGAATGGTTTCTGTGCAGGGACAGCCTTATCATACAACGCTGCACTGTTTCCTCTTCACCGCACTCATTGTCGCCCCTTTCCCTGCTTGCTCCTCAGGTCCCCAGGAGTTCCAATGCCTAGACCACAGACTCTCCTCTATGATTGCTCGGCTCTGTCCCTACCATCCTGCCCCAGTTCGGTCCAGGCTACCCCTCTGGAGACCTGAGCTCTGTCACCATCTCAATCTTGGTATCTTTTTAATCCTCCCACCTGCCGATGTTCCTCTGTGCTTTCCAAACCTGAGTCCCCCTCACATTCTTGAGGGTCTGTCTCATGTTCTGTGCCAGCTGGTGGCCATCTCCTTTCCAATCGTCTCCCTTGACCCATCGCTCATTCTGGGGTCCTTGGTTTCATGGCTGCCTGAGATTCTAGTCTCACTCCCTTTTGATGTCTCTCTCTCTCTCTATCTCTATCTATCTCCATCTCTATCTCTCCATTCACCAGGGTGGAGTTTGATCCTTGCTTACCCATTCCTGGCCCTCTGTCCCACTCTTGTTCTAGGGACCCTCTGCTTGACCCTCATCGTCCCATCCTACTTTCCTTACCCCCTGCCGGTTAGGTGAAGGATTCACTGGTCCTTTTCATGACCTTTGTTCCTCTCATCACTTGCAATCCTCCTTCCCACATAGCTAGCTCTTTCATCCCCAAGAGGGGTCTAGTAGCTCTGTCTGCTGTCCCAAGATGCTTACCTTTGTGGGTCCACCATTGTGAGTTGGTGGTGGCTTACCTGGCCTTCTCTGTGACCTCACCTCATCTCGCCAAGCCCTGCGCTGACAGGGTTGTCCCCAGGCTCTTCCATGAGCCACTTCTCCACACCTCATCCGCCTCTGACCTCGTCCCACCCGGCCGGCCTTGCTCCTTTGCTTTACCCACTCTGTGATCTCCTCTTTGCGTGGGCTCCTTTACGCCCTTGTGCCACTCACGGTCATAAAGGTCCTGCCCTCTCGTAGTCACCCACCCATGTTTCCCTCTCTGCCATCCTTTCGGGCAGTGCGTTCGTCCCCTGTCCTTTCTCACTCTGTTGTTCCCTTGGAATTTGGCCCCTCTCCTACACTCTCCCACAGTTTGAATTTGCTCACCTGGTGTCTACCTCTTGGGCGTGCGCTTCATCATCTTTCCTGCGTTGCTTCTCTACTGCATACGTAGCAAGAGAACTGTCCTTCCTGAGCCATGTGACATTTCTGCAGCCACAGTCTGTCATCTCCTGGCTGAACCCCATAATGCTCTGTGTGCTCCTTCAGTCATTCCCCACCTTCTTCACACCCCAGGGCAGTCTCCTTGGCCGTGATATACTGTCCTGCCTCAGCATGCTTGCCCAATGCCCTCTGCTCACAGTCTGTGAACCCAAACTGTGATTTCCTCCCGGGTCACGCAAACCTCGTTCCCCGTAACCTTTCCTGTTTCCATTGGGACCCCTTTATTGCACATTCTTGGGACACAGCTTTCGGGAGCACTTTCCTCTCATTGCCCTACCTCTTCCTTATCACTCTAGGTCAGTGGTTCCCACCGTTCTTAGTGGGACAATTTGGTTTTTAACGGGGGCGCTTTGAGAACGAGTTTTTCACAGTGCATTTCTTGCATTTCTTATGATTCGAGAAGTATCTTAGACTAGTATAGTATAGAAATATTTGTTGTGACATATTTATGCAGTTCAGTTCCCTGTTATATGTTTTTAAAGTTTATTTGCTATTTTTTGAAATCACTTTATAGCGTTATTTTGTAACCTTTTCTGGGTTATTTCTTCCTCAGTACTTCAACTGTCCTTTTGTTCTTTGGTTTTTCTCTGTCATGGATGCCGTGTTCTTTGTGAGCTTCTTTAGACCAAGTCAATGGCCTTTTAGGTGTCCTCCACGCCAATAGGAGTTCACTTTTGGAATAATGGGAATTATATGTCACGGGCGAGGGGAAGCATCGGGATTTTAGAGATGCTCAGGTGGGGCATGGGCAACCAAAGGTTGGGAACCTCTGCTCTGGGTCTTTGGCCTTCAGGCCTCCCTCTTGCCCCGTGCCTGCTAAACCGTGCCTGACACCATGGCTCTCAGTCTCGTCGTGCACAGAGCCCTGGGCCTTGCCATCCAACCCTCTTGTCTCCTTCGCCTGCCAGCCACCGTCTCTCTCCGAGGTGACCTCCAGTCCCAGCCGGATTTTGCTTCTGCTCTACAGCCCTTCGGGTGCTCTCTGATCACATCAGTCCACCCTAAATTTCCCCGTTGGTCACTCCTGTCTCCCTCAGCCTTTGTCCTCAAGAGGCCTCAGTTCCAGGACCAAAGCTTGGTGCTCCACTCCCTACTCACTCCAGGTGGATCCCAGGGAGCCACCCCCTATCCCTCCAGGACATTTCTCGGCTACATCCATTTGCTCGCTGTCTGCCTGGTCCAGGGTCCTTTGACCCCATTCTGACATTCTTGACTCTCACGCCTGCACCTCTACCACTCAGGCGCTCCTCCGCTCATGCTTCACCTCTCTGCCCAGCTCTCCTCTCTTCCCCTTCCACCCAGTGATTCTCACCCGAGGGTGCATGTCCCTCAAGATGGCCTATCAGCAACATCTTTGGGGGGTCTTTTTGTGTTTTCTTTTCGGAATTTTTTTGGGTTTAGTTGTTTGAAGCAGTGTGCTGCTCCCCCTTCAGATGGTGTGATAGGCCTCCCTTGGGGGTCATGCCCACCCTCGCCCCCTCCCCCCCCTCCCACCCCCGGGGAAGAATCACTGCTGTGGGAGCCCAACTTGACTTCTGGGTCGCACTCACCCTTGGGCCTCTAGCCTTCCACTGGTTGCCATTGACACATTTTTCTGAAAGATCCCAGCGTTGGCACCATTCTCACACTGTCCCGACACTTGTCCTCTTGCAACCTCCCCACTGCCTTCCAAACGCCAGTGTGAAAAACTGTTATTTATCTGACGCCACCACCACAATCCCAACACACACACACACATAAGCTACTCCTTCCTCACTGCCTTTATGACTCTCATGCCTTGTAAAATACCTTTGTCCAGAAGCCGGTCCTTCTCAGCACGTGATGTTGCCCCTTTTCTCTACGTTATGCTTCCTCCCAGACCCCTGGCATGATCCTTCCACAGAGCCTCGGTGGTCCTCTTGAGTCTTCGTGTGTTTTCCAGGAAACAGACCTTTCCCTTCCCTCGATTCCGCAGCTGCTGACGGTGCCCTCTCTGGGTAGATTCCCTGGTATTGCCCTCCTGCCCTTTCACCCGTCCTCCTCATGCCCACCACTTGACATGGAATCAAACCACCATCTCCATTAAAGGACATGGTTATCTCTGTGCGTAGAACTAGGCTACCGTCACCCAACCCCATCCGAAATGCCATGGATCTTAACCCTGCCCTCCTCTCCAACCCTGGCACACCAGATCCGCCTGCAGACATGAGCCTATCCCACCTCGCCCTCCACACTGCTGGCCCTAACAGTGTGAACTTACTTCCAGTGGGCACCTCTGAAGTCATCCTGGATACCTACTTGCCACCTCTCTCCTCTCTTCGCCCTCCTTCTTGGTTACCAGCCCTGTCCCTTCCACTGTGCTCCACTCTCCATCCTTCCCTGGATGGCCAGCATCACTTTCTCTACCTCCTTCCGCTCTGCCTGCATCGAGACACCCTTTGCAAACTCCGTCCCGAGACCATTCTTTCCAGATGCATTGTTTCCCTTACCTCCTCCACCACGGGAAGCATCCTGCCTCTTCTGGAGGCCCCAGGCATCTCTTAAGCTCCCTAATGCCTGCTGATGAGGACCTTGTATTGGGTCAGCGCTTCTCCGTCGTGCTGTACTCACTCGGGACACCTCTTCTCCCTACTCACACTCCTCCCATGCCCTCAGCAGCCCCTTTCTCTCCCGAAACCATTCAAGGTCACTTGGTCCTTCCACGGGCAGCCAGCCGCACCCCTTTGGCTTCCTTTTAATTTTCCCCTTCTGCAGCCTCACCTCATTCGCCCTCTCTAGTCCCTCTTCATCCAGCCCTTGCCCACACAACATTAGGGCTCATGACGCCACGTCCCGTCCTCCTCGTGCCTTCGCCTTTACTCTTTCCACCTCCCCTCCATCTAACCCTGTCCATCACTCTCACCCTTCCAGCTCCATTGACTCCGCCCACATTGCCCAGTTGCCATCTTTGCCTCTTAGGCACACACCCCTCACACTACTCACCTGCAGATTTTAAGGACCTCCCTTCACTCTCTGTCCCATTCTGCCTTCTTCCCTGTTTTCCAGGCAAGAGTTCCCCAGCCCTTTCCATCTCCCCACTTCCACTGTCCCTCTGTGCCCATCTATTCTGCTGCTTCCATTTCCCCCTAGGACTAGACCAATGACAACCCACTGGTTTGTGCGATCTGCCACTGGACTCCAGGCACATGGGCCCATCCTGTCGTCTGACTCTAGCTAGAATGGTTTCTGTGCAGGGACAGCCTTATCATACAACGCTGCACTGTTTCCTCTTCACCGCACTCATTGTCGCCCCTTTCCCTGCTTGCTCCTGAGGTCCCCAGGAGTTCCAATGCCTAGACCACAGACTCTCCTCTATGATTGCTCGGCTCTGTCCCTACCATCCTGCCCCAGTTCGGTCCAGGCTACCCCTCTGGAGACCTGAGCTCTGTCACCATCTCAATCTTGGTATCTTTTTAATCCTCCCACCTGCCGATGTTCCTCTGTGCTTTCCAAACCTGAGTCCCCCTCACATTCTTGAGGGTCTGTCTCATGTTCTGTGCCAGCTGGTGGCCATCTCCTTTCCAATCGTCTCCCTTGACCCATCGCTCATTCTGGGGTCCTTGGTTTCATGGCTGCCTGAGATTCTAGTCTCACTCCCTTTTGATGTCTCTCTCTCTCTCTATCTCTATCTATCTCCATCTCTATCTCTCCATTCACCAGGGTGGAGTTTGATCCTTGCTTACCCATTCCTGGCCCTCTGTCCCACTCTTGTTCTAGGGACCCTCTGCTTGACCCTCATCGTCCCATCCTACTTTCCTTACCCCCTGCCGGTTAGGTGAAGGATTCACTGGTCCTTTTCATGACCTTTGTTCCTCTCATCACTTGCAATCCTCCTTCCCACATAGCTAGCTCTTTCATCCCCAAGAGGGGTCTAGTAGCTCTGTCTGCTGTCCCAAGATGCTTACCTTTGTGGGTCCACCATTGTGAGTTGGTGGTGGCTTACCTGGCCTTCTCTGTGACCTCACCTCATCTCGCCAAGCCCTGCGCTGACAGGGTTGTCCCCAGGCTCTTCCATGAGCCACTTCTCCACACCTCATCCGCCTCTGACCTCGTCCCACCCGGCCGGCCTTGCTCCTTTGCTTTACCCACTCTGTGATCTCCTCTTTGCGTGGGCTCCTTTACGCCCTTGTGCCACTCACGGTCATAAAGGTCCTGCCGTCTCGTAGTCACCCACCCATGTTTCCCTCTCTGCCATCCTTTCGGGCAGTGCGTTCGTCCCCTGTCCTTTCTCACTCTGTTGTTCCCTTGGAATTTGGCCCCTCTCCTACACTCTCCCACAGTTTGAATTTGCTCACCTGGTGTCTACCTCTTGGGCGTGCGCTTCATCATCTTTCCTGCGTTGCTTCTCTACTGCATACGTAGCAAGAGAACTGTCCTTCCTGAGCCATGTGACATTTCTGCAGCCACAGTCTGTCATCTCCTGGCTGAACCCCATAATGCTCTGTGTGCTCCTTCAGTCATTCCCCACCTTCTTCACACCCCAGGGCAGTCTCCTTGGCCGTGATATACTGTCCTGCCTCAGCATGCTTGCCCAATGCCCTCTGCTCACAGTCTGTGAACCCAAACTGTGATTTCCTCCCGGGTCACGCAAACCTCGTTCCCCGTAACCTTTCCTGTTTCCATTGGGACCCCTTTATTGCACATTCTTGGGACACAGCTTTCGGGAGCACTTTCCTCTCATTGCCCTACCTCTTCCTTATCACTCTAGGTCAGTGGTTCCCACCGTTCTTAGTGGGACAATTTGGTTTTTAACGGGGGCGCTTTGAGAACGAGTTTTTCACAGTGCATTTCTTGCATTTCTTATGATTCGAGAAGTATCTTAGACTAGTATAGTATAGAAATATTTGTTGTGACATATTTATGCAGTTCAGTTCCCTGTTATATGTTTTTAAAGTTTATTTGCTATTTTTTGAAATCACTTTATAGCGTTATTTTGTAACCTTTTCTGGGTTATTTCTTCCTCAGTACTTCAACTGTCCTTTTGTTCTTTGGTTTTTCTCTGTCATGGATGCCGTGTTCTTTGGGAGCTTCTTTAGACCAAGTCAATGGCCTTTTAGGTGTCCTCCACGCCAATAGGAGTTCACTTTTGGAATAATGGGAATTATATGTCACGGGCGAGGGGAAGCATCGGGATTTTAGAGATGCTCAGGTGGGGCATGGGCAACCAAAGGTTGGGAACCTCTGCTCTGGGTCTTTGGCCTTCAGGCCTCCCTCTTGCCCCGTGCCTGCTAACCCGTGCCTGACACCATGGCTCTCAGTCTCGTCGTGCACAGAGCCCTGGGCCTTGCCATCCAACCCTCTTGTCTCCTTCGCCTGCCAGCCACCGTCTCTCTCCGAGGTGACCTCCAGTCCCAGCCGGGTTTTGCTTCTGCTCTACAGCCCTTCGGGTGCTCTCTGATCACATCAGTCCACCCTAAATTTCCCCGTTGGTCACTCGTGTCTCCCTCAGCCTTTGTCCTCAAGAGGCCTCAGTTCCAGGACCAAAGCTTGGTGCTCCACTCCCTACTCACTCCAGGTGGATCCCAGGGAGCCACCCCCTATCCCTCCAGGACATTTCTCGGCTACATCCATTTGCTCGCTGTCTGCCTGGTCCAGGGTCCTTTGACCCCATTCTGACATTCTTGACTCTCACGCCTGCACCTCTACCACTCAGGCGCTCCTCCGCTCATGCTTCACCTCTCTGCCCAGCTCTCCTCTCTTCCCCTTCCACCCAGTGATTCTCACCCGAGGGTGCATGTCCCTCAAGATGGCCTATCAGCAACATCTTTGGGGGGTCTTTTTGTGTTTTCTTTTCGGAATTTTTTTGGGTTTAGTTGTTTGAAGCAGTGTGCTGCTCCCCCTTCAGATGGTGTGATAGGCCTCCCTTGGGGGTCATGCCCACCCTCGCCCCCTCCCCCCCCTCCCACCCCCGGGGAAGAATCACTGCTGTGGGAGCCCAACTTGACTTCTGGGTCGCACTCACCCTTGGGCCTCTAGCCTTCCACTGGTTGCCATTGACACATTTTTCTGAAAGATCCCAGCGTTGGCACCATTCTCACACTGTCCCGACACTTGTCCTCTTGCAACCTCCCCACTGCCTTCCAAACGCCAGTCTGAAAAACTGTTATTTATCTGACGCCACCACCACAATCCCAACACACACACACACATAAGCTACTCCTTCCTCCCTGCCTTTATGACTCTCATGCCTTGTAAAATACCTTTGTCCAGAAGCCGGTCCTTCTCAGCACGTGATGTTGCCCCTTTTCTCTACGTTATGCTTCCTCCCAGACCCCTGGCATGATCCTTCCACAGAGCCTCGGTGGTCCTCTTGAGTCTTCGTGTGTTTTCCAGGAAACAGACCTTTCCCTTCCCTCGATTCCGCAGCTGCTGACGGTGCCCTCTCTGGGTAGATTCCCTGGTATTGCCCTCCTGCCCTTTCACCCGTCCTCCTCATGCCCACCACTTGACATGGAATCAAACCACCATCTCCATTAAAGGACATGGTTATCTCTGTGCGTAGAACTAGGCTACCGTCACCCAACCCCATCCGAAATGCCATGGATCTTAACCCTGCCCTCCTCTCCAACCCTGGCACACCAGATCCGCCTGCAGACATGAGCCTATCCCACCTCGCCCTCCACACTGCTGGCCCTAACAGTGTGAACTTACTTCCAGTGGGCACCTCTGAAGTCATCCTGGATACCTACTTGCCACCTCTCTCCTCTCTTCGCTCTCCTTCTTGGTTACCAGCCCTGTCCCTTCCACTGTGCTCCACTCTCCATCCTTCCCTGGATGGCCAGCATCACTTTCTCTACCTCCTTCCGCTCTGCCTGCATCGAGACACCCTTTGCAAACTCCGTCCCGAGACCATTCTTTCCAGATGCATTGTTTCCCTTACCTCCTCCACCACGGGAAGCATCCTGCCTCTTCTGGAGGCCCCAGGCATCTCTTAAGCTCCCTAATGCCTGCTGATGAGGACCTTGTATTGGGTCAGCGCTTCTCCGTCGTGCTGTACTCACTCGGGACACCTCTTCTCCCTACTCACACTCCTCCCATGCCCTCAGCAGCCCCTTTCTCTCCCGAAACCATTCAAGGTCACTTGGTCCTTCCACGGGCAGCCAGCCGCACCCCTTTGGCTTCCTTTTAATTTTCCCCTTCTGCAGCCTCACCTCATTCGCCCTCTCTAGTCCCTCTTCATCCAGCCCTTGCCCACACAACATTAGGGCTCATGACGCCACGTCCCGTCCTCCTCGTGCCTTCGCCTTTACTCTTTCCACCTCCCCTCCATCTAACCCTGTCCATCACTCTCACCCTTCCAGCTCCATTGACTCCGCCCACATTGCCCAGTTGCCATCTTTGTCTCTTAGGCACACACCCCTCACACTACTCACCTGCAGATTTTAAGGACCTCCCTTCACTCTCTGTCCCATTCTGCCTTCTTCCCTGTTTTCCAGGCAAGAGTTCCCCAGCCCTTTCCATCTCCCCACTTCCACTGTCCCTCTGTGCCCATCTATTCTGCTGCTTCCATTTCCCCCTAGGACTAGACCAATGACAACCCACTGGTTTGTGCGATCTGCCACTGGACTCCAGGCACATGGGCCCATCCTGTCGTCTGACTCTAGCTAGAATGGTTTCTGTGCAGGGACAGCCTTATCATACAACGCTGCACTGTTTCCTCTTCACCGCACTCATTGTCGCCCCTTTCCCTGCTTGCTCCTCAGGTCCCCAGGAGTTCCAATGCCTAGACCACAGACTCTCCTCTATGATTGCTCGGCTCTGTCCCTACCATCCTGCCCCAGTTCGGTCCAGGCTACCCCTCTGGAGACCTGAGCTCTGTCACCATCTCAATCTTGGTATCTTTTTAATCCTCCCACCTGCCGATGTTCCTCTGTGCTTTCCAAACCTGAGTCCCCCTCACATTCTTGAGGGTCTGTCTCATGTTCTGTGCCAGCTGGTGGCCATCTCCTTTCCAATCGTCTCCCTTGACCCATCGCTCATTCTGGGGTCCTTGGTTTCATGGCTGCCTGAGATTCTAGTCTCACTCCCTTTTGATGTCTCTCTCTCTCTCTATCTCTATCTATCTCCATCTCTATCTCTCCATTCACCAGGGTGGAGTTTGATCCTTGCTTACCCATTCCTGGCCCTCTGTCCCACTCTTGTTCTAGGGACCCTCTGCTTGACCCTCATCGTCCCATCCTACTTTCCTTACCCCCTGCCGGTTAGGTGAAGGATTCACTGGTCCTTTTCATGACCTTTGTTCCTCTCATCACTTGCAATCCTCCTTCCCACATAGCTAGCTCTTTCATCCCCAAGAGGGGTCTAGTAGCTCTGTCTGCTGTCCCAAGATGCTTACCTTTGTGGGTCCACCATTGTGAGTTGGTGGTGGCTTACCTGGCCTTCTCTGTGACCTCACCTCATCTCGCCAAGCCCTGCGCTGACAGGGTTGTCCCCAGGCTCTTCCATGAGCCACTTCTCCACACCTCATCCGCCTCTGACCTCGTCCCACCCGGCCGGCCTTGCTCCTTTGCTTTACCCACTCTGTGATCTCCTCTTTGCGTGGGCTCCTTTACGCCCTTGTGCCACTCACGGTCATAAAGGTCCTGCCGTCTCGTAGTCACCCACCCATGTTTCCCTCTCTGCCATCCTTTCGGGCAGTGCGTTCGTCCCCTGTCCTTTCTCACTCTGTTGTTCCCTTGGAATTTGGCCCCTCTCCTACACTCTCCCACAGTTTGAATTTGCTCACCTGGTGTCTACCTCTTGGGCGTGCGCTTCATCATCTTTCCTGCGTTGCTTCTCTACTGCATACGTAGCAAGAGAACTGTCCTTCCTGAGCCATGTGACATTTCTGCAGCCACAGTCTGTCATCTCCTGGCTGAACCCCATAATGCTCTGTGTGCTCCTTCAGTCATTCCCCACCTTCTTCACACCCCAGGGCAGTCTCCTTGGCCGTGATATACTGTCCTGCCTCAGCATGCTTGCCCAATGCCCTCTGCTCACAGTCTGTGAACCCAAACTGTGATTTCCTCCCGGGTCACGCAAACCTCGTTCCTCGTAACCTTTCCTGTTTCCATTGGGACCCCTTTATTGCACATTCTTGGGACACAGCTTTCGGGAGCACTTTCCTCTCATTGCCCTACCTCTTCCTTATCACTCTAGGTCAGTGGTTCCCACCGTTCTTAGTGGGACAATTTGGTTTTTAACGGGGGCGCTTTGAGAACGAGTTTTTCACAGTGCATTTCTTGCATTTCTTATGATTCGAGAAGTATCTTAGACTAGTATAGTATAGAAATATTTGTTGTGACATATTTATGCAGTTCAGTTCCCTGTTATATGTTTTTAAAGTTTATTTGCTATTTTTTGAAATCACTTTATAGCGTTATTTTGTAACCTTTTCTGGGTTATTTCTTCCTCAGTACTTCAACTGTCCTTTTGTTCTTTGGTTTTTCTCTGTCATGGATGCCGTGTTCTTTGGGAGCTTCTTTAGACCAAGTCAATGGCCTTTTAGGTGTCCTCCACGCCAATAGGAGTTCACTTTTGGAATAATGGGAATTATATGTCACGGGCGAGGGGAAGCATCGGGATTTTAGAGATGCTCAGGTGGGGCATGGGCAACCAAAGGTTGGGAACCTCTGCTCTGGGTCTTTGGCCTTCAGGCCTCCCTCTTGCCCCGTGCCTGCTAACCCGTGCCTGACACCATGGCTCTCAGTCTCGTCGTGCACAGAGCCCTGGGCCTTGCCATCCAACCCTCTTGTCTCCTTCGCCTGCCAGCCACCGTCTCTCTCCGAGGTGACCTCCAGTCCCAGCCGGGTTTTGCTTCTGCTCTACAGCCCTTCGGGTGCTCTCTGATCACATCAGTCCACCCTAAATTTCCCCGTTGGTCACTCCTGTCTCCCTCAGCCTTTGTCCTCAAGAGGCCTCAGTTCCAGGACCAAAGCTTGGTGCTCCACTCCCTACTCACTCCAGGTGGATCCCAGGGAGCCACCCCCTATCCCTCCAGGACATTTCTCGGCTACATCCATTTGCTCGCTGTCTGCCTGGTCCAGGGTCCTTTGACCCCATTCTGACATTCTTGACTCTCACGCCTGCACCTCTACCACTCAGGCGCTCCTCCGCTCATGCTTCACCTCTCTGCCCAGCTCTCCTCTCTTCCCCTTCCACCCAGTGATTCTCACCCGAGGGTGCATGTCCCTCAAGATGGCCTATCAGCAACATCTTTGGGGGGTCTTTTTGTGTTTTCTTTTCGGAATTTTTTTGGGTTTAGTTGTTTGAAGCAGTGTGCTGCTCCCCCTTCAGATGGTGTGATAGGCCTCCCTTGGGGGTCATGCCCACCCTCGCCCCCTCCCCCCCCTCCCACCCCCGGGGAAGAATCACTGCTGTGGGAGCCCAACTTGACTTCTGGGTCGCACTCACCCTTGGGCCTCTAGCCTTCCACTGGTTGCCATTGACACATTTTTCTGAAAGATCCCAGCGTTGGCACCATTCTCACACTGTCCCGACACTTGTCCTCTTGCAACCTCCCCACTGCCTTCCAAACGCCAGTCTGAAAAACTGTTATTTATCTGACGCCACCACCACAATCCCAACACACACACACACATAAGCTACTCCTTCCTCCCTGCCTTTATGACTCTCATGCCTTGTAAAATACCTTTGTCCAGAAGCCGGTCCTTCTCAGCACGTGATGTTGCCCCTTTTCTCTACGTTATGCTTCCTCCCAGACCCCTGGCATGATCCTTCCACAGAGCCTCGGTGGTCCTCTTGAGTCTTCGTGTGTTTTCCAGGAAACAGACCTTTCCCTTCCCTCGATTCCGCAGCTGCTGACGGTGCCCTCTCTGGGTAGATTCCCTGGTATTGCCCTCCTGCCCTTTCACCCGTCCTCCTCATGCCCACCACTTGACATGGAATCAAACCACCATCTCCATTAAAGGACATGGTTATCTCTGTGCGTAGAACTAGGCTACCGTCACCCAACCCCATCCGAAATGCCATGGATCTTAACCCTGCCCTCCTCTCCAACCCTGGCACACCAGATCCGCCTGCAGACATGAGCCTATCCCACCTCGCCCTCCACACTGCTGGCCCTAACAGTGTGAACTTACTTCCAGTGGGCACCTCTGAAGTCATCCTGGATACCTACTTGCCACCTCTCTCCTCTCTTCGCCCTCCTTCTTGGTTACCAGCCCTGTCCCTTCCACTGTGCTCCACTCTCCATCCTTCCCTGGATGGCCAGCATCACTTTCTCTACCTCCTTCCGCTCTGCCTGCATCGAGACACCCTTTGCAAACTCCGTCCCGAGACCATTCTTTCCAGATGCATTGTTTCCCTTACCTCCTCCACCACGGGAAGCATCCTGCCTCTTCTGGAGGCCCCAGGCATCTCTTAAGCTCCCTAATGCCTGCTGATGAGGACCTTGTATTGGGTCAGCGCTTCTCCGTCGTGCTGTACTCACTCGGGACACCTCTTCTCCCTACTCACACTCCTCCCATGCCCTCAGCAGCCCCTTTCTCTCCCGAAACCATTCAAGGTCACTTGGTCCTTCCAAGGGCAGCCAGCCGCACCCCTTTGGCTTCCTTTTAATTTTCCCCTTCTGCAGCCTCACCTCATTCGCCCTCTCTAGTCCCTCTTCATCCAGCCCTTGCCCACACAACATTAGGGCTCATGACGCCACGTCCCGTCCTCCTCGTGCCTTCGCCTTTACTCTTTCCACCTCCCCTCCATCTAACCCTGTCCATCACTCTCACCCTTCCAGCTCCATTGACTCCGCCCACATTGCCCAGTTGCCATCTTTGCCTCTTAGGCACACACCCCTCACACTACTCACCTGCAGATTTTAAGGACCTCCCTTCACTCTCTGTCCCATTCTGCCTTCTTCCCTGTTTTCCAGGCAAGAGTTCCCCAGCCCTTTCCATCTCCCCACTTCCACTGTCCCTCTGTGCCCATCTATTCTGCTGCTTCCATTTCCCCCTAGGACTAGACCAATGACAACCCACTGGTTTGTGCGATCTGCCACTGGACTCCAGGCACATGGGCCCATCCTGTCGTCTGACTCTAGCTAGAATGGTTTCTGTGCAGGGACAGCCTTATCATACAACGCTGCACTGTTTCCTCTTCACCGCACTCATTGTCGCCCCTTTCCCTGCTTGCTCCTCAGGTCCCCAGGAGTTCCAATGCCTAGACCACAGACTCTCCTCTATGATTGCTCGGCTCTGTCCCTACCATCCTGCCCCAGTTCGGTCCAGGCTACCCCTCTGGAGACCTGAGCTCTGTCACCATCTCAATCTTGGTATCTTTTTAATCCTCCCACCTGCCGATGTTCCTCTGTGCTTTCCAAACCTGAGTCCCCCTCACATTCTTGAGGGTCTGTCTCATGTTCTGTGCCAGCTGGTGGCCATCTCCTTTCCAATCGTCTCCCTTGACCCATCGCTCATTCTGGGGTCCTTGGTTTCATGGCTGCCTGAGATTCTAGTCTCACTCCCTTTTGATGTCTCTCTCTCTCTCTATCTCTATCTATCTCCATCTCTATCTCTCCATTCACCAGGGTGGAGTTTGATCCTTGCTTACCCATTCCTGGCCCTCTGTCCCACTCTTGTTCTAGGGACCCTCTGCTTGACCCTCATCGTCCCATCCTACTTTCCTTACCCCCTGCCGGTTAGGTGAAGGATTCACTGGTCCTTTTCATGACCTTTGTTCCTCTCATCACTTGCAATCCTCCTTCCCACATAGCTAGCTCTTTCATCCCCAAGAGGGGTCTAGTAGCTCTGTCTGCTGTCCCAAGATGCTTACCTTTGTGGGTCCACCATTGTGAGTTGGTGGTGGCTTACCTGGCCTTCTCTGTGACCTCACCTCATCTCGCCAAGCCCTGCGCTGACAGGGTTGTCCCCAGGCTCTTCCATGAGCCACTTCTCCACACCTCATCCGCCTCTGACCTCGTCCCACCCGGCCGGCCTTGCTCCTTTGCTTTACCCACTCTGTGATCTCCTCTTTGCGTGGGCTCCTTTACGCCCTTGTGCCACTCACGGTCATAAAGGTCCTGCCCTCTCGTAGTCACCCACCCATGTTTCCCTCTCTGCCATCCTTTCGGGCAGTGCGTTCGTCCCCTGTCCTTTCTCACTCTGTTGTTCCCTTGGAATTTGGCCCCTCTCCTACACTCTCCCACAGTTTGAATTTGCTCACCTGGTGTCTACCTCTTGGGCGTGCGCTTCATCATCTTTCCTGCGTTGCTTCTCTACTGCATACGTAGCAAGAGAACTGTCCTTCCTGAGCCATGTGACATTTCTGCAGCCACAGTCTGTCATCTCCTGGCTGAACCCCATAATGCTCTGTGTGCTCCTTCAGTCATTCCCCACCTTCTTCACACCCCAGGGCAGTCTCCTTGGCCGTGATATACTGTCCTGCCTCAGCATGCTTGCCCAATGCCCTCTGCTCACAGTCTGTGAACCCAAACTGTGATTTCCTCCCGGGTCACGCAAACCTCGTTCCCCGTAACCTTTCCTGTTTCCATTGGGACCCCTTTATTGCACATTCTTGGGACACAGCTTTCGGGAGCACTTTCCTCTCATTGCCCTACCTCTTCCTTATCACTCTAGGTCAGTGGTTCCCACCGTTCTTAGTGGGACAATTTGGTTTTTAACGGGGGCGCTTTGAGAACGAGTTTTTCACAGTGCATTTCTTGCATTTCTTATGATTCGAGAAGTATCTTAGACTAGTATAGTATAGAAATATTTGTTGTGACATATTTATGCAGTTCAGTTCCCTGTTATATGTTTTTAAAGTTTATTTGCTATTTTTTGAAATCACTTTATAGCGTTATTTTGTAACCTTTTCTGGGTTATTTCTTCCTCAGTACTTCAACTGTCCTTTTGTTCTTTGGTTTTTCTCTGTCATGGATGCCGTGTTCTTTGTGAGCTTCTTTAGACCAAGTCAATGGCCTTTTAGGTGTCCTCCACGCCAATAGGAGTTCACTTTTGGAATAATGGGAATTATATGTCACGGGCGAGGGGAAGCATCGGGATTTTAGAGATGCTCAGGTGGGGCATGGGCAACCAAAGGTTGGGAACCTCTGCTCTGGGTCTTTGGCCTTCAGGCCTCCCTCTTGCCCCGTGCCTGCTAAACCGTGCCTGACACCATGGCTCTCAGTCTCGTCGTGCACAGAGCCCTGGGCCTTGCCATCCAACCCTCTTGTCTCCTTCGCCTGCCAGCCACCGTCTCTCTCCGAGGTGACCTCCAGTCCCAGCCGGATTTTGCTTCTGCTCTACAGCCCTTCGGGTGCTCTCTGATCACATCAGTCCACCCTAAATTTCCCCGTTGGTCACTCCTGTCTCCCTCAGCCTTTGTCCTCAAGAGGCCTCAGTTCCAGGACCAAAGCTTGGTGCTCCACTCCCTACTCACTCCAGGTGGATCCCAGGGAGCCACCCCCTATCCCTCCAGGACATTTCTCGGCTACATCCATTTGCTCGCTGTCTGCCTGGTCCAGGGTCCTTTGACCCCATTCTGACATTCTTGACTCTCACGCCTGCACCTCTACCACTCAGGCGCTCCTCCGCTCATGCTTCACCTCTCTGCCCAGCTCTCCTCTCTTCCCCTTCCACCCAGTGATTCTCACCCGAGGGTGCATGTCCCTCAAGATGGCCTATCAGCAACATCTTTGGGGGGTCTTTTTGTGTTTTCTTTTCGGAATTTTTTTGGGTTTAGTTGTTTGAAGCAGTGTGCTGCTCCCCCTTCAGATGGTGTGATAGGCCTCCCTTGGGGGTCATGCCCACCCTCGCCCCCTCCCCCCCTCCCACCCCCGGGGAAGAATCACTGCTGTGGGAGCCCAACTTGACTTCTGGGTCGCACTCACCCTTGGGCCTCTAGCCTTCCACTGGTTGCCATTGACACATTTTTCTGAAAGATCCCAGCGTTGGCACCATTCTCACACTGTCCCGACACTTGTCCTCTTGCAACCTCCCCACTGCCTTCCAAACGCCAGTGTGAAAAACTGTTATTTATCTGACGCCACCACCACAATCCCAACACACACACACACATAAGCTACTCCTTCCTCACTGCCTTTATGACTCTCATGCCTTGTAAAATACCTTTGTCCAGAAGCCGGTCCTTCTCAGCACGTGATGTTGCCCCTTTTCTCTACGTTATGCTTCCTCCCAGACCCCTGGCATGATCCTTCCACAGAGCCTCGGTGGTCCTCTTGAGTCTTCGTGTGTTTTCCAGGAAACAGACCTTTCCCTTCCCTCGATTCCGCAGCTGCTGACGGTGCCCTCTCTGGGTAGATTCCCTGGTATTGCCCTCCTGCCCTTTCACCCGTCCTCCTCATGCCCACCACTTGACATGGAATCAAACCACCATCTCCATTAAAGGACATGGTTATCTCTGTGCGTAGAACTAGGCTACCGTCACCCAACCCCATCCGAAATGCCATGGATCTTAACCCTGCCCTCCTCTCCAACCCTGGCACACCAGATCCGCCTGCAGACATGAGCCTATCCCACCTCGCCCTCCACACTGCTGGCCCTAACAGTGTGAACTTACTTCCAGTGGGCACCTCTGAAGTCATCCTGGATACCTACTTGCCACCTCTCTCCTCTCTTCGCCCTCCTTCTTGGTTACCAGCCCTGTCCCTTCCACTGTGCTCCACTCTCCATCCTTCCCTGGATGGCCAGCATCACTTTCTCTACCTCCTTCCGCTCTGCCTGCATCGAGACACCCTTTGCAAACTCCGTCCCGAGACCATTCTTTCCAGATGCATTGTTTCCCTTACCTCCTCCACCACGGGAAGCATCCTGCCTCTTCTGGAGGCCCCAGGCATCTCTTAAGCTCCCTAATGCCTGCTGATGAGGACCTTGTATTGGGTCAGCGCTTCTCCGTCGTGCTGTACTCACTCGGGACACCTCTTCTCCCTACTCACACTCCTCCCATGCCCTCAGCAGCCCCTTTCTCTCCCGAAACCATTCAAGGTCACTTGGTCCTTCCACGGGCAGCCAGCCGCACCCCTTTGGCTTCCTTTTAATTTTCCCCTTCTGCAGCCTCACCTCATTCGCCCTCTCTAGTCCCTCTTCATCCAGCCCTTGCCCACACAACATTAGGGCTCATGACGCCACGTCCCGTCCTCCTCGTGCCTTCGCCTTTACTCTTTCCACCTCCCCTCCATCTAACCCTGTCCATCACTCTCACCCTTCCAGCTCCATTGACTCCGCCCACATTGCCCAGTTGCCATCTTTGCCTCTTAGGCACACACCCCTCACACTACTCACCTGCAGATTTTAAGGACCTCCCTTCACTCTCTGTCCCATTCTGCCTTCTTCCCTGTTTTCCAGGCAAGAGTTCCCCAGCCCTTTCCATCTCCCCACTTCCACTGTCCCTCTGTGCCCATCTATTCTGCTGCTTCCATTTCCCCCTAGGACTAGACCAATGACAACCCACTGGTTTGTGCGATCTGCCACTGGACTCCAGGCACATGGGCCCATCCTGTCGTCTGACTCTAGCTAGAATGGTTTCTGTGCAGGGACAGCCTTATCATACAACGCTGCACTGTTTCCTCTTCACCGCACTCATTGTCGCCCCTTTCCCTGCTTGCTCCTGAGGTCCCCAGGAGTTCCAATGCCTAGACCACAGACTCTCCTCTATGATTGCTCGGCTCTGTCCCTACCATCCTGCCCCAGTTCGGTCCAGGCTACCCCTCTGGAGACCTGAGCTCTGTCACCATCTCAATCTTGGTATCTTTTTAATCCTCCCACCTGCCGATGTTCCTCTGTGCTTTCCAAACCTGAGTCCCCCTCACATTCTTGAGGGTCTGTCTCATGTTCTGTGCCAGCTGGTGGCCATCTCCTTTCCAATCGTCTCCCTTGACCCATCGCTCATTCTGGGGTCCTTGGTTTCATGGCTGCCTGAGATTCTAGTCTCACTCCCTTTTGATGTCTCTCTCTCTCTCTATCTCTATCTATCTCCATCTCTATCTCTCCATTCACCAGGGTGGAGTTTGATCCTTGCTTACCCATTCCTGGCCCTCTGTCCCACTCTTGTTCTAGGGACCCTCTGCTTGACCCTCATCGTCCCATCCTACTTTCCTTACCCCCTGCCGGTTAGGTGAAGGATTCACTGGTCCTTTTCATGACCTTTGTTCCTCTCATCACTTGCAATCCTCCTTCCCACATAGCTAGCTCTTTCATCCCCAAGAGGGGTCTAGTAGCTCTGTCTGCTGTCCCAAGATGCTTACCTTTGTGGGTCCACCATTGTGAGTTGGTGGTGGCTTACCTGGCCTTCTCTGTGACCTCACCTCATCTCGCCAAGCCCTGCGCTGACAGGGTTGTCCCCAGGCTCTTCCATGAGCCACTTCTCCACACCTCATCCGCCTCTGACCTCGTCCCACCCGGCCGGCCTTGCTCCTTTGCTTTACCCACTCTGTGATCTCCTCTTTGCGTGGGCTCCTTTACGCCCTTGTGCCACTCACGGTCATAAAGGTCCTGCCGTCTCGTAGTCACCCACCCATGTTTCCCTCTCTGCCATCCTTTCGGGCAGTGCGTTCGTCCCCTGTCCTTTCTCACTCTGTTGTTCCCTTGGAATTTGGCCCCTCTCCTACACTCTCCCACAGTTTGAATTTGCTCACCTGGTGTCTACCTCTTGGGCGTGCGCTTCATCATCTTTCCTGCGTTGCTTCTCTACTGCATACGTAGCAAGAGAACTGTCCTTCCTGAGCCATGTGACATTTCTGCAGCCACAGTCTGTCATCTCCTGGCTGAACCCCATAATGCTCTGTGTGCTCCTTCAGTCATTCCCCACCTTCTTCACACCCCAGGGCAGTCTCCTTGGCCGTGATATACTGTCCTGCCTCAGCATGCTTGCCCAATGCCCTCTGCTCACAGTCTGTGAACCCAAACTGTGATTTCCTCCCGGGTCACGCAAACCTCGTTCCCCGTAACCTTTCCTGTTTCCATTGGGACCCCTTTATTGCACATTCTTGGGACACAGCTTTCGGGAGCACTTTCCTCTCATTGCCCTACCTCTTCCTTATCACTCTAGGTCAGTGGTTCCCACCGTTCTTAGTGGGACAATTTGGTTTTTAACGGGGGCGCTTTGAGAACGAGTTTTTCACAGTGCATTTCTTGCATTTCTTATGATTCGAGAAGTATCTTAGACTAGTATAGTATAGAAATATTTGTTGTGACATATTTATGCAGTTCAGTTCCCTGTTATATGTTTTTAAAGTTTATTTGCTATTTTTTGAAATCACTTTATAGCGTTATTTTGTAACCTTTTCTGGGTTATTTCTTCCTCAGTACTTCAACTGTCCTTTTGTTCTTTGGTTTTTCTCTGTCATGGATGCCGTGTTCTTTGGGAGCTTCTTTAGACCAAGTCAATGGCCTTTTAGGTGTCCTCCACGCCAATAGGAGTTCACTTTTGGAATAATGGGAATTATATGTCACGGGCGAGGGGAAGCATCGGGATTTTAGAGATGCTCAGGTGGGGCATGGGCAACCAAAGGTTGGGAACCTCTGCTCTGGGTCTTTGGCCTTCAGGCCTCCCTCTTGCCCCGTGCCTGCTAACCCGTGCCTGACACCATGGCTCTCAGTCTCGTCGTGCACAGAGCCCTGGGCCTTGCCATCCAACCCTCTTGTCTCCTTCGCCTGCCAGCCACCGTCTCTCTCCGAGGTGACCTCCAGTCCCAGCCGGGTTTTGCTTCTGCTCTACAGCCCTTCGGGTGCTCTCTGATCACATCAGTCCACCCTAAATTTCCCCGTTGGTCACTCGTGTCTCCCTCAGCCTTTGTCCTCAAGAGGCCTCAGTTCCAGGACCAAAGCTTGGTGCTCCACTCCCTACTCACTCCAGGTGGATCCCAGGGAGCCACCCCCTATCCCTCCAGGACATTTCTCGGCTACATCCATTTGCTCGCTGTCTGCCTGGTCCAGGGTCCTTTGACCCCATTCTGACATTCTTGACTCTCACGCCTGCACCTCTACCACTCAGGCGCTCCTCCGCTCATGCTTCACCTCTCTGCCCAGCTCTCCTCTCTTCCCCTTCCACCCAGTGATTCTCACCCGAGGGTGCATGTCCCTCAAGATGGCCTATCAGCAACATCTTTGGGGGGTCTTTTTGTGTTTTCTTTTCGGAATTTTTTTGGGTTTAGTTGTTTGAAGCAGTGTGCTGCTCCCCCTTCAGATGGTGTGATAGGCCTCCCTTGGGGGTCATGCCCACCCTCGCCCCCTCCCCCCCTCCCACCCCCGGGGAAGAATCACTGCTGTGGGAGCCCAACTTGACTTCTGGGTCGCACTCACCCTTGGGCCTCTAGCCTTCCACTGGTTGCCATTGACACATTTTTCTGAAAGATCCCAGCGTTGGCACCATTCTCACACTGTCCCGACACTTGTCCTCTTGCAACCTCCCCACTGCCTTCCAAACGCCAGTCTGAAAAACTGTTATTTATCTGACGCCACCACCACAATCCCAACACACACACACACATAAGCTACTCCTTCCTCCCTGCCTTTATGACTCTCATGCCTTGTAAAATACCTTTGTCCAGAAGCCGGTCCTTCTCAGCACGTGATGTTGCCCCTTTTCTCTACGTTATGCTTCCTCCCAGACCCCTGGCATGATCCTTCCACAGAGCCTCGGTGGTCCTCTTGAGTCTTCGTGTGTTTTCCAGGAAACAGACCTTTCCCTTCCCTCGATTCCGCAGCTGCTGACGGTGCCCTCTCTGGGTAGATTCCCTGGTATTGCCCTCCTGCCCTTTCACCCGTCCTCCTCATGCCCACCACTTGACATGGAATCAAACCACCATCTCCATTAAAGGACATGGTTATCTCTGTGCGTAGAACTAGGCTACCGTCACCCAACCCCATCCGAAATGCCATGGATCTTAACCCTGCCCTCCTCTCCAACCCTGGCACACCAGATCCGCCTGCAGACATGAGCCTATCCCACCTCGCCCTCCACACTGCTGGCCCTAACAGTGTGAACTTACTTCCAGTGGGCACCTCTGAAGTCATCCTGGATACCTACTTGCCACCTCTCTCCTCTCTTCGCCCTCCTTCTTGGTTACCAGCCCTTTCCCTTCCACTGTGCTCCACTCTCCATCCTTCCCTGGATGGCCAGCATCACTTTCTCTACCTCCTTCCGCTCTGCCTGCATCGAGACACCCTTTGCAAACTCCGTCCCGAGACCATTCTTTCCAGATGCATTGTTTCCCTTACCTCCTCCACCACGGGAAGCATCCTGCCTCTTCTGGAGGCCCCAGGCATCTCTTAAGCTCCCTAATGCCTGCTGATGAGGACCTTGTATTGGGTCAGCGCTTCTCCGTCGTGCTGTACTCACTCGGGACACCTCTTCTCCCTACTCACACTCCTCCCATGCCCTCAGCAGCCCCTTTCTCTCCCGAAACCATTCAAGGTCACTTGGTCCTTCCACGGGCAGCCAGCCGCACCCCTTTGGCTTCCTTTTAATTTTCCCCTTCTGCAGCCTCACCTCATTCGCCCTCTCTAGTCCCTCTTCATCCAGCCCTTGCCCACACAACATTAGGGCTCATGACGCCACGTCCCGTCCTCCTCGTGCCTTCGCCTTTACTCTTTCCACCTCCCCTCCATCTAACCCTGTCCATCACTCTCACCCTTCCAGCTCCATTGACTCCGCCCACATTGCCCAGTTGCCATCTTTGCCTCTTAGGCACACACCCCTCACACTACTCACCTGCAGATTTTAAGGACCTCCCTTCACTCTCTGTCCCATTCTGCCTTCTTCCCTGTTTTCCAGGCAAGAGTTCCCCAGCCCTTTCCATCTCCCCACTTCCACTGTCCCTCTGTGCCCATCTATTCTGCTGCTTCCATTTCCCCCTAGGACTAGACCAATGACAACCCACTGGTTTGTGCGATCTGCCACTGGACTCCAGGCACATGGGCCCATCCTGTCGTCTGACTCTAGCTAGAATGGTTTCTGTGCAGGGACAGCCTTATCATACAACGCTGCACTGTTTCCTCTTCACCGCACTCATTGTCGCCCCTTTCCCTGCTTGCTCCTCAGGTCCCCAGGAGTTCCAATGCCTAGACCACAGACTCTCCTCTATGATTGCTCGGCTCTGTCCCTACCATCCTGCCCCAGTTCGGTCCAGGCTACCCCTCTGGAGACCTGAGCTCTGTCACCATCTCAATCTTGGTATCTTTTTAATCCTCCCACCTGCCGATGTTCCTCTGTGCTTTCCAAACCTGAGTCCCCCTCACATTCTTGAGGGTCTGTCTCATGTTCTGTGCCAGCTGGTGGCCATCTCCTTTCCAATCGTCTCCCTTGACCCATCGCTCATTCTGGGGTCCTTGGTTTCATGGCTGCCTGAGATTCTAGTCTCACTCCCTTTTGATGTCTCTCTCTCTCTCTATCTCTATCTATCTCCATCTCTATCTCTCCATTCACCAGGGTGGAGTTTGATCCTTGCTTACCCATTCCTGGCCCTCTGTCCCACTCTTGTTCTAGGGACCCTCTGCTTGACCCTCATCGTCCCATCCTACTTTCCTTACCCCCTGCCGGTTAGGTGAAGGATTCATTGGTCCTTTTCATGACCTTTGTTCCTCTCATCACTTGCAATCCTCCTTCCCACATAGCTAGCTCTTTCATCCCCAAGAGGGGTCTAGTAGCTCTGTCTGCTGTCCCAAGATGCTTACCTTTGTGGGTCCACCATTGTGAGTTGGTGGTGGCTTACCTGGCCTTCTCTGTGACCTCACCTCATCTCGCCAAGCCCTGCGCTGACAGGGTTGTCCCCAGGCTCTTCCATGAGCCACTTCTCCACACCTCATCCGCCTCTGACCTCGTCCCACCCGGCCGGCCTTGCTCCTTTGCTTTACCCACTCTGTGATCTCCTCTTTGCGTGGGCTCCTTTACGCCCTTGTGCCACTCACGGTCATAAAGGTCCTGCCGTCTCGTAGTCACCCACCCATGTTTCCCTCTCTGCCATCCTTTCGGGCAGTGCGTTCGTCCCCTGTCCTTTCTCACTCTGTTGTTCCCTTGGAATTTGGCCCCTCTCCTACACTCTCCCACAGTTTGAATTTGCTCACCTGGTGTCTACCTCTTGGGCGTGCGCTTCATCATCTTTCCTGCGTTGCTTCTCTACTGCATACGTAGCAAGAGAACTGTCCTTCCTGAGCCATGTGACATTTCTGCAGCCACAGTCTGTTATCTCCTGGCTGAACCCCATAATGCTCTGTGTGCTCCTTCAGTCATTCCCCACCTTCTTCACACCCCAGGGCAGTCTCCTTGGCCGTGATATACTGTCCTGCCTCAGCATGCTTGCCCAATGCCCTCTGCTCACAGTCTGTGAACCCAAACTGTGATTTCCTCCCGGGTCACGCAAACCTCGTTCCCCGTAACCTTTCCTGTTTCCATTGGGACCCCTTTATTGCACATTCTTGGGACACAGCTTTCGGGAGCACTTTCCTCTCATTGCCCTACCTCTTCCTTATCACTCTAGGTCAGTGGTTCCCACCGTTCTTAGTGGGACAATTTGGTTTTTAACGGGGGCGCTTTGAGAACGAGTTTTTCACAGTGCATTTCTTGCATTTCTTATGATTCGAGAAGTATCTTAGACTAGTATAGTATAGAAATATTTGTTGTGACATATTTATGCAGTTCAGTTCCCTGTTATATGTTTTTAAAGTTTATTTGCTATTTTTTGAAATCACTTTATAGCGTTATTTTGTAACCTTTTCTGGGTTATTTCTTCCTCAGTACTTCAACTGTCCTTTTGTTCTTTGGTTTTTCTCTGTCATGGATGCCGTGTTCTTTGGGAGCTTCTTTAGACCAAGTCAATGGCCTTTTAGGTGTCCTCCACGCCAATAGGAGTTCACTTTTGGAATAATGGGAATTATATGTCACGGGCGAGGGGAAGCATCGGGATTTTAGAGATGCTCAGGTGGGGCATGGGCAACCAAAGGTTGGGAACCTCTGCTCTGGGTCTTTGGCCTTCAGGCCTCCCTCTTGCCCCGTGCCTGCTAAACCGTGCCTGACACCATGGCTCTCAGTCTCGTCGTGCACAGAGCCCTGGGCCTTGCCATCCAACCCTCTTGTCTCCTTCGCCTGCCAGCCACCGTCTCTCTCCGAGGTGACCTCCAGTCCCAGCCGGGTTTTGCTTCTGCTCTACAGCCCTTCGGGTGCTCTCTGATCACATCAGTCCACCCTAAATTTCCCCGTTGGTCACTCCTGTCTCCCTCAGCCTTTGTCCTCAAGAGGCCTCAGTTCCAGGACCAAAGCTTGGTGCTCCACTCCCTACTCACTCCAGGTGGATCCCAGGGAGCCACCCCCTATCCCTCCAGGACATTTCTCGGCTACATCCATTTGCTCGCTGTCTGCCTGGTCCAGGGTCCTTTGACCCCATTCTGACATTCTTGACTCTCACGCCTGCACCTCTACCACTCAGGCGCTCCTCCGCTCATGCTTCACCTCTCTGCCCAGCTCTCCTCTCTTCCCCTTCCACCCAGTGATTCTCACCCGAGGGTGCATGTCCCTCAAGATGGCCTATCAGCAACATCTTTGGGGGGTCTTTTTGTGTTTTCTTTTCGGAATTTTTTTGGGTTTAGTTGTTTGAAGCAGTGTGCTGCTCCCCCTTCAGATGGTGTGATAGGCCTCCCTTGGGGGTCATGCCCACCCTCGCCCCCTCCCCCCCCTCCCACCCCCGGGGAAGAATCACTGCTGTGGGAGCCCAACTTGACTTCTGGGTCGCACTCACCCTTGGGCCTCTAGCCTTCCACTGGTTGCCATTGACACATTTTTCTGAAAGATCCCAGCGTTGGCACCATTCTCACACTGTCCCGACACTTGTCCTCTTGCAACCTCCCCACTGCCTTCCAAACGCCAGTCTGAAAAACTGTTATTTATCTGACGCCACCACCACAATCCCAACACACACACACACATAAGCTACTCCTTTCTCCCTGCCTTTATGACTCTCATGCCTTGTAAAATACCTTTGTCCAGAAGCCGGTCCTTCTCAGCACGTGATGTTGCCCCTTTTCTCTACGTTATGCTTCCTCCCAGACCCCTGGCATGATCCTTCCACAGAGCCTCGGTGGTCCTCTTGAGTCTTCGTGTGTTTTCCAGGAAACAGACCTTTCCCTTCCCTCGATTCCGCAGCTGCTGACGGTGCCCTCTCTGGGTAGATTCCCTGGTATTGCCCTCCTGCCCTTTCACCCGTCCTCCTCATGCCCACCACTTGACATGGAATCAAACCACCATCTCCATTAAAGGACATGGTTATCTCTGTGCGTAGAACTAGGCTACCGTCACCCAACCCCATCCGAAATGCCATGGATCTTAACCCTGCCCTCCTCTCCAACCCTGGCACACCAGATCCGCCTGCAGACATGAGCCTATCCCACCTCGCCCTCCACACTGCTGGCCCTAACAGTGTGAACTTACTTCCAGTGGGCACCTCTGAAGTCATCCTGGATACCTACTTGCCACCTCTCTCCTCTCTTCGCCCTCCTTCTTGGTTACCAGCCCTGTCCCTTCCACTGTGCTCCACTCTCCATCCTTCCCTGGATGGCCAGCATCACTTTCTCTACCTCCTTCCGCTCTGCCTGCATCGAGACACCCTTTGCAAACTCCGTCCCGAGACCATTCTTTCCAGATGCATTGTTTCCCTTACCTCCTCCACCACGGGAAGCATCCTGCCTCTTCTGGAGGCCCCAGGCATCTCTTAAGCTCCCTAATGCCTGCTGATGAGGACCTTGTATTGGGTCAGCGCTTCTCCGTCGTGCTGTACTCACTCGGGACACCTCTTCTCCCTACTCACACTCCTCCCATGCCCTCAGCAGCCCCTTTCTCTCCCGAAACCATTCAAGGTCACTTGGTCCTTCCACGGGCAGCCAGCCGCACCCCTTTGGCTTCCTTTTAATTTTCCCCTTCTGCAGCCTCACCTCATTCGCCCTCTCTAGTCCCTCTTCATCCAGCCCTTGCCCACACAACATTAGGGCTCATGACGCCACGTCCCGTCCTCCTCGTGCCTTCGCCTTTACTCTTTCCACCTCCCCTCCATCTAACCCTGTCCATCACTCTCACCCTTCCAGCTCCATTGACTCCGCCCACATTGCCCAGTTGCCATCTTTGCCTCTTAGGCACACACCCCTCACACTACTCACCTGCAGATTTTAAGGACCTCCCTTCACTCTCTGTCCCATTCTGCCTTCTTCCCTGTTTTCCAGGCAAGAGTTCCCCAGCCCTTTCCATCTCCCCACTTCCACTGTCCCTCTGTGCCCATCTATTCTGCTGCTTCCATTTCCCCCTAGGACTAGACCAATGACAACCCACTGGTTTGTGCGATCTGCCACTGGACTCCAGGCACATGGGCCCATCCTGTCGTCTGACTCTAGCTAGAATGGTTTCTGTGCAGGGACAGCCTTATCATACAACGCTGCACTGTTTCCTCTTCACCGCACTCATTGTCGCCCCTTTCCCTGCTTGCTCCTGAGGTCCCCAGGAGTTCCAATGCCTAGACCACAGACTCTCCTCTATGATTGCTCGGCTCTGTCCCTACCATCCTGCCCCAGTTCGGTCCAGGCTACCCCTCTGGAGACCTGAGCTCTGTCACCATCTCAATCTTGGTATCTTTTTAATCCTCCCACCTGCCGATGTTCCTCTGTGCTTTCCAAACCTGAGTCCCCCTCACATTCTTGAGGGTCTGTCTCATGTTCTGTGCCAGCTGGTGGCCATCTCCTTTCCAATCGTCTCCCTTGACCCATCGCTCATTCTGGGGTCCTTGGTTTCATGGCTGCCTGAGATTCTAGTCTCACTCCCTTTTGATGTCTCTCTCTCTCTCTATCTCTATCTATCTCCATCTCTATCTCTCCATTCACCAGGGTGGAGTTTGATCCTTGCTTACCCATTCCTGGCCCTCTGTCCCACTCTTGTTCTAGGGACCCTCTGCTTGACCCTCATCGTCCCATCCTACTTTCCTTACCCCCTGCCGGTTAGGTGAAGGATTCACTGGTCCTTTTCATGACCTTTGTTCCTCTCATCACTTGCAATCCTCCTTCCCACATAGCTAGCTCTTTCATCCCCAAGAGGGGTCTAGTAGCTCTGTCTGCTGTCCCAAGATGCTTACCTTTGTGGGTCCACCATTGTGAGTTGGTGGTGGCTTACCTGGCCTTCTCTGTGACCTCACCTCATCTCGCCAAGCCCTGCGCTGACAGGGTTGTCCCCAGGCTCTTCCATGAGCCACTTCTCCACACCTCATCCGCCTCTGACCTCGTCCCACCCGGCCGGCCTTGCTCCTTTGCTTTACCCACTCTGTGATCTCCTCTTTGCGTGGGCTCCTTTACGCCCTTGTGCCACTCACGGTCATAAAGGTCCTGCCGTCTCGTAGTCACCCACCCATGTTTCCCTCTCTGCCATCCTTTCGGGCAGTGCGTTCGTCCCCTGTCCTTTCTCACTCTGTTGTTCCCTTGGAATTTGGCCCCTCTCCTACACTCTCCCACAGTTTGAATTTGCTCACCTGGTGTCTACCTCTTGGGCGTGCGCTTCATCATCTTTCCTGCGTTGCTTCTCTACTGCATACGTAGCAAGAGAACTGTCCTTCCTGAGCCATGTGACATTTCTGCAGCCACAGTCTGTCATCTCCTGGCTGAACCCCATAATGCTCTGTGTGCTCCTTCAGTCATTCCCCACCTTCTTCACACCCCAGGGCAGTCTCCTTGGCCGTGATATACTGTCCTGCCTCAGCATGCTTGCCCAATGCCCTCTGCTCACAGTCTGTGAACCCAAACTGTGATTTCCTCCCGGGTCACGCAAACCTCGTTCCCCGTAACCTTTCCTGTTTCCATTGGGACCCCTTTATTGCACATTCTTGGGACACAGCTTTCGGGAGCACTTTCCTCTCATTGCCCTACCTCTTCCTTATCACTCTAGGTCAGTGGTTCCCACCGTTCTTAGTGGGACAATTTGGTTTTTAACGGGGGCGCTTTGAGAACGAGTTTTTCACAGTGCATTTCTTGCATTTCTTATGATTCGAGAAGTATCTTAGACTAGTATAGTATAGAAATATTTGTTGTGACATATTTATGCAGTTCAGTTCCCTGTTATATGTTTTTAAAGTTTATTTGCTATTTTTTGAAATCACTTTATAGCGTTATTTTGTAACCTTTTCTGGGTTATTTCTTCCTCAGTACTTCAACTGTCCTTTTGTTCTTTGGTTTTTCTCTGTCATGGATGCCGTGTTCTTTGGGAGCTTCTTTAGACCAAGTCAATGGCCTTTTAGGTGTCCTCCACGCCAATAGGAGTTCACTTTTGGAATAATGGGAATTATATGTCACGGGCGAGGGGAAGCATCGGGATTTTAGAGATGCTCAGGTGGGGCATGGGCAACCAAAGGTTGGGAACCTCTGCTCTGGGTCTTTGGCCTTCAGGCCTCCCTCTTGCCCCGTGCCTGCTAACCCGTGCCTGACACCATGGCTCTCAGTCTCGTCGTGCACAGAGCCCTGGGCCTTGCCATCCAACCCTCTTGTCTCCTTCGCCTGCCAGCCACCGTCTCTCTCCGAGGTGACCTCCAGTCCCAGCCGGGTTTTGCTTCTGCTCTACAGCCCTTCGGGTGCTCTCTGATCACATCAGTCCACCCTAAATTTCCCCGTTGGTCACTCGTGTCTCCCTCAGCCTTTGTCCTCAAGAGGCCTCAGTTCCAGGACCAAAGCTTGGTGCTCCACTCCCTACTCACTCCAGGTGGATCCCAGGGAGCCACCCCCTATCCCTCCAGGACATTTCTCGGCTACATCCATTTGCTCGCTGTCTGCCTGGTCCAGGGTCCTTTGACCCCATTCTGACATTCTTGACTCTCACGCCTGCACCTCTACCACTCAGGCGCTCCTCCGCTCATGCTTCACCTCTCTGCCCAGCTCTCCTCTCTTCCCCTTCCACCCAGTGATTCTCACCCGAGGGTGCATGTCCCTCAAGATGGCCTATCAGCAACATCTTTGGGGGGTCTTTTTGTGTTTTCTTTTCGGAATTTTTTTGGGTTTAGTTGTTTGAAGCAGTGTGCTGCTCCCCCTTCAGATGGTGTGATAGGCCTCCCTTGGGGGTCATGCCCACCCTCGCCCCCTCCCCCCCTCCCACCCCCGGGGAAGAATCACTGCTGTGGGAGCCCAACTTGACTTCTGGGTCGCACTCACCCTTGGGCCTCTAGCCTTCCACTGGTTGCCATTGACACATTTTTCTGAAAGATCCCAGCGTTGGCACCATTCTCACACTGTCCCGACACTTGTCCTCTTGCAACCTCCCCACTGCCTTCCAAACGCCAGTCTGAAAAACTGTTATTTATCTGACGCCACCACCACAATCCCAACACACACACACACATAAGCTACTCATTCCTCCCTGCCTTTATGACTCTCATGCCTTGTAAAATACCTTTGTCCAGAAGCCGGTCCTTCTCAGCACGTGATGTTGCCCCTTTTCTCTACGTTATGCTTCCTCCCAGACCCCTGGCATGATCCTTCCACAGAGCCTCGGTGGTCCTCTTGAGTCTTCGTGTGTTTTCCAGGAAACAGACCTTTCCCTTCCCTCGATTCCGCAGCTGCTGACGGTGCCCTCTCTGGGTAGATTCCCTGGTATTGCCCTCCTGCCCTTTCACCCGTCCTCCTCATGCCCACCACTTGACATGGAATCAAACCACCATCTCCATTAAAGGACATGGTTATCTCTGTGCGTAGAACTAGGCTACCGTCACCCAACCCCATCCGAAATGCCATGGATCTTAACCCTGCCCTCCTCTCCAACCCTGGCACACCAGATCCGCCTGCAGACATGAGCCTATCCCACCTCGCCCTCCACACTGCTGGCCCTAACAGTGTGAACTTACTTCCAGTGGGCACCTCTGAAGTCATCCTGGATACCTACTTGCCACCTCTCTCCTCTCTTCGCCCTCCTTCTTGGTTACCAGCCCTGTCCCTTCCACTGTGCTCCACTCTCCATCCTTCCCTGGATGGCCAGCATCACTTTCTCTACCTCCTTCCGCTCTGCCTGCATCGAGACACCCTTTGCAAACTCCGTCCCGAGACCATTCTTTCCAGATGCATTGTTTCCCTTACCTCCTCCACCACGGGAAGCATCCTGCCTCTTCTGGAGGCCCCAGGCATCTCTTAAGCTCCCTAATGCCTGCTGATGAGGACCTTGTATTGGGTCAGCGCTTCTCCGTCGTGCTGTACTCACTCGGGACACCTCTTCTCCCTACTCACACTCCTCCCATGCCCTCAGCAGCCCCTTTCTCTCCCGAAACCATTCAAGGTCACTTGGTCCTTCCACGGGCAGCCAGCCGCACCCCTTTGGCTTCCTTTTAATTTTCCCCTTCTGCAGCCTCACCTCATTCGCCCTCTCTAGTCCCTCTTCATCCAGCCCTTGCCCACACAACATTAGGGCTCATGACGCCACGTCCCGTCCTCCTCGTGCCTTCGCCTTTACTCTTTCCACCTCCCCTCCATCTAACCCTGTCCATCACTCTCACCCTTCCAGCTCCATTGACTCCGCCCACATTGCCCAGTTGCCATCTTTGCCTCTTAGGCACACACCCCTCACACTACTCACCTGCAGATTTTAAGGACCTCCCTTCACTCTCTGTCCCATTCTGCCTTCTTCCCTGTTTTCCAGGCAAGAGTTCCCCAGCCCTTTCCATCTCCCCACTTCCACTGTCCCTCTGTGCCCATCTATTCTGCTGCTTCCATTTCCCCCTAGGACTAGACCAATGACAACCCACTGGTTTGTGCGATCTGCCACTGGACTCCAGGCACATGGGCCCATCCTGTCGTCTGACTCTAGCTAGAATGGTTTCTGTGCAGGGACAGCCTTATCATACAACGCTGCACTGTTTCCTCTTCACCGCACTCATTGTCGCCCCTTTCCCTGCTTGCTCCTCAGGTCCCCAGGAGTTCCAATGCCTAGACCACAGACTCTCCTCTATGATTGCTCGGCTCTGTCCCTACCATCCTGCCCCAGTTCGGTCCAGGCTACCCCTCTGGAGACCTGAGCTCTGTCACCATCTCAATCTTGGTATCTTTTTAATCCTCCCACCTGCCGATGTTCCTCTGTGCTTTCCAAACCTGAGTCCCCCTCACATTCTTGAGGGTCTGTCTCATGTTCTGTGCCAGCTGGTGGCCATCTCCTTTCCAATCGTCTCCCTTGACCCATCGCTCATTCTGGGGTCCTTGGTTTCATGGCTGCCTGAGATTCTAGTCTCACTCCCTTTTGATGTCTCTCTCTCTCTCTATCTCTATCTATCTCCATCTCTATCTCTCCATTCACCAGGGTGGAGTTTGATCCTTGCTTACCCATTCCTGGCCCTCTGTCCCACTCTTGTTCTAGGGACCCTCTGCTTGACCCTCATCGTCCCATCCTACTTTCCTTACCCCCTGCCGGTTAGGTGAAGGATTCACTGGTCCTTTTCATGACCTTTGTTCCTCTCATCACTTGCAATCCTCCTTCCCACATAGCTAGCTCTTTCATCCCCAAGAGGGGTCTAGTAGCTCTGTCTGCTGTCCCAAGATGCTTACCTTTGTGGGTCCACCATTGTGAGTTGGTGGTGGCTTACCTGGCCTTCTCTGTGACCTCACCTCATCTCGCCAAGCCCTGCGCTGACAGGGTTGTCCCCAGGCTCTTCCATGAGCCACTTCTCCACACCTCATCCGCCTCTGACCTCGTCCCACCCGGCCGGCCTTGCTCCTTTGCTTTACCCACTCTGTGATCTCCTCTTTGCGTGGGCTCCTTTACGCCCTTGTGCCACTCACGGTCATAAAGGTCCTGCCCTCTCGTAGTCACCCACCCATGTTTCCCTCTCTGCCATCCTTTCGGGCAGTGCGTTCGTCCCCTGTCCTTTCTCACTCTGTTGTTCCCTTGGAATTTGGCCCCTCTCCTACACTCTCCCACAGTTTGAATTTGCTCACCTGGTGTCTACCTCTTGGGCGTGCGCTTCATCATCTTTCCTGCGTTGCTTCTCTACTGCATACGTAGCAAGAGAACTGTCCTTCCTGAGCCATGTGACATTTCTGCAGCCACAGTCTGTCATCTCCTGGCTGAACCCCATAATGCTCTGTGTGCTCCTTCAGTCATTCCCCACCTTCTTCACACCCCAGGGCAGTCTCCTTGGCCGTGATATACTGTCCTGCCTCAGCATGCTTGCCCAATGCCCTCTGCTCACAGTCTGTGAACCCAAACTGTGATTTCCTCCCGGGTCACGCAAACCTCGTTCCCCGTAACCTTTCCTGTTTCCATTGGGACCCCTTTATTGCACATTCTTGGGACACAGCTTTCGGGAGCACTTTCCTCTCATTGCCCTACCTCTTCCTTATCACTCTAGGTCAGTGGTTCCCACCGTTCTTAGTGGGACAATTTGGTTTTTAACGGGGGCGCTTTGAGAACGAGTTTTTCACAGTGCATTTCTTGCATTTCTTATGATTCGAGAAGTATCTTAGACTAGTATAGTATAGAAATATTTGTTGTGACATATTTATGCAGTTCAGTTCCCTGTTATATGTTTTTAAAGTTTATTTGCTATTTTTTGAAATCACTTTATAGCGTTATTTTGTAACCTTTTCTGGGTTATTTCTTCCTCAGTACTTCAACTGTCCTTTTGTTCTTTGGTTTTTCTCTGTCATGGATGCCGTGTTCTTTGGGAGCTTCTTTAGACCAAGTCAATGGCCTTTTAGGTGTCCTCCACGCCAATAGGAGTTCACTTTTGGAATAATGGGAATTATATGTCACGGGCGAGGGGAAGCATCGGGATTTTAGAGATGCTCAGGTGGGGCATGGGCAACCAAAGGTTGGGAACCTCTGCTCTGGGTCTTTGGCCTTCAGGCCTCCCTCTTGCCCCGTGCCTGCTAACCCGTGCCTGACACCATGGCTCTCAGTCTCGTCGTGCACAGAGCCCTGGGCCTTGCCATCCAACCCTCTTGTCTCCTTCGCCTGCCAGCCACCGTCTCTCTCCGAGGTGACCTCCAGTCCCAGCCGGGTTTTGCTTCTGCTCTACAGCCCTTCGGGTGCTCTCTGATCACATCAGTCCACCCTAAATTTCCCCGTTGGTCACTCGTGTCTCCCTCAGCCTTTGTCCTCAAGAGGCCTCAGTTCCAGGACCAAAGCTTGGTGCTCCACTCCCTACTCACTCCAGGTGGATCCCAGGGAGCCACCCCCTATCCCTCCAGGACATTTCTCGGCTACATCCATTTGCTCGCTGTCTGCCTGGTCCAGGGTCCTTTGACCCCATTCTGACATTCTTGACTCTCACGCCTGCACCTCTACCACTCAGGCGCTCCTCCGCTCATGCTTCACCTCTCTGCCCAGCTCTCCTCTCTTCCCCTTCCACCCAGTGATTCTCACCCGAGGGTGCATGTCCCTCAAGATGGCCTATCAGCAACATCTTTGGGGGGTCTTTTTGTGTTTTCTTTTCGGAATTTTTTTGGGTTTAGTTGTTTGAAGCAGTGTGCTGCTCCCCCTTCAGATGGTGTGATAGGCCTCCCTTGGGGGTCATGCCCACCCTCGCCCCCTCCCCCCCTCCCACCCCCGGGGAAGAATCACTGCTGTGGGAGCCCAACTTGACTTCTGGGTCGCACTCACCCTTGGGCCTCTAGCCTTCCACTGGTTGCCATTGACACATTTTTCTGAAAGATCCCAGCGTTGGCACCATTCTCACACTGTCCCGACACTTGTCCTCTTGCAACCTCCCCACTGCCTTCCAAACGCCAGTCTGAAAAACTGTTATTTATCTGACGCCACCACCACAATCCCAACACACACACACACATAAGCTACTCCTTTCTCCCTGCCTTTATGACTCTCATGCCTTGTAAAATACCTTTGTCCAGAAGCCGGTCCTTCTCAGCACGTGATGTTGCCCCTTTTCTCTACGTTATGCTTCCTCCCAGACCCCTGGCATGATCCTTCCACAGAGCCTCGGTGGTCCTCTTGAGTCTTCGTGTGTTTTCCAGGAAACAGACCTTTCCCTTCCCTCGATTCCGCAGCTGCTGACGGTGCCCTCTCTGGGTAGATTCCCTGGTATTGCCCTCCTGCCCTTTCACCCGTCCTCCTCATGCCCACCACTTGACATGGAATCAAACCACCATCTCCATTAAAGGACATGGTTATCTCTGTGCGTAGAACTAGGCTACCGTCACCCAACCCCATCCGAAATGCCATGGATCTTAACCCTGCCCTCCTCTCCAACCCTGGCACACCAGATCCGCCTGCAGACATGAGCCTATCCCACCTCGCCCTCCACACTGCTGGCCCTAACAGTGTGAACTTACTTCCAGTGGGCACCTCTGAAGTCATCCTGGATACCTACTTGCCACCTCTCTCCTCTCTTCGCCCTCCTTCTTGGTTACCAGCCCTGTCCCTTCCACTGTGCTCCACTCTCCATCCTTCCCTGGATGGCCAGCATCACTTTCTCTACCTCCTTCCGCTCTGTCTGCATCGAGACACCCTTTGCAAACTCCGTCCCGAGACCATTCTTTCCAGATGCATTGTTTCCCTTACCTCCTCCACCACGGGAAGCATCCTGCCTCTTCTGGAGGCCCCAGGCATCTCTTAAGCTCCCTAATGCCTGCTGATGAGGACCTTGTATTGGGTCAGCGCTTCTCCGTCGTGCTGTACTCACTCGGGACACCTCTTCTCCCTACTCACACTCCTCCCATGCCCTCAGCAGCCCCTTTCTCTCCCGAAACCATTCAAGGTCACTTGGTCCTTCCACGGGCAGCCAGCCGCACCCCTTTGGCTTCCTTTTAATTTTCCCCTTCTGCAGCCTCACCTCATTCGCCCTCTCTAGTCCCTCTTCATCCAGCCCTTGCCCACACAACATTAGGGCTCATGACGCCACGTCCCGTCCTCCTCGTGCCTTCGCCTTTACTCTTTCCACCTCCCCTCCATCTAACCCTGTCCATCACTCTCACCCTTCCAGCTCCATTGACTCCGCCCACATTGCCCAGTTGCCATCTTTGCCTCTTAGGCACACACCCCTCACACTACTCACCTGCAGATTTTAAGGACCTCCCTTCACTCTCTGTCCCATTCTGCCTTCTTCCCTGTTTTCCAGGCAAGAGTTCCCCAGCCCTTTCCATCTCCCCACTTCCACTGTCCCTCTGTGCCCATCTATTCTGCTGCTTCCATTTCCCCCTAGGACTAGACCAATGACAACCCACTGGTTTGTGCGATCTGCCACTGGACTCCAGGCACATGGGCCCATCCTGTCGTCTGACTCTAGCTAGAATGGTTTCTGTGCAGGGACAGCCTTATCATACAACGCTGCACTGTTTCCTCTTCACCGCACTCATTGTCGCCCCTTTCCCTGCTTGCTCCTCAGGTCCCCAGGAGTTCCAATGCCTAGACCACAGACTCTCCTCTATGATTGCTCGGCTCTGTCCCTACCATCCTGCCCCAGTTCGGTCCAGGCTACCCCTCTGGAGACCTGAGCTCTGTCACCATCTCAATCTTGGTATCTTTTTAATCCTCCCACCTGCCGATGTTCCTCTGTGCTTTCCAAACCTGAGTCCCCCTCACATTCTTGAGGGTCTGTCTCATGTTCTGTGCCAGCTGGTGGCCATCTCCTTTCCAATCGTCTCCCTTGACCCATCGCTCATTCTGGGGTCCTTGGTTTCATGGCTGCCTGAGATTCTAGTCTCACTCCCTTTTGATGTCTCTCTCTCTCTCTATCTCTATCTATCTCCATCTCTATCTCTCCATTCACCAGGGTGGAGTTTGATCCTTGCTTACCCATTCCTGGCCCTCTGTCCCACTCTTGTTCTAGGGACCCTCTGCTTGACCCTCATCGTCCCATCCTACTTTCCTTACCCCCTGCCGGTTAGGTGAAGGATTCACTGGTCCTTTTCATGACCTTTGTTCCTCTCATCACTTGCAATCCTCCTTCCCACATAGCTAGCTCTTTCATCCCCAAGAGGGGTCTAGTAGCTCTGTCTGCTGTCCCAAGATGCTTACCTTTGTGGGTCCACCATTGTGAGTTGGTGGTGGCTTACCTGGCCTTCTCTGTGACCTCACCTCATCTCGCCAAGCCCTGCGCTGACAGGGTTGTCCCCAGGCTCTTCCATGAGCCACTTCTCCACACCTCATCCGCCTCTGACCTCGTCCCACCCGGCCGGCCTTGCTCCTTTGCTTTACCCACTCTGTGATCTCCTCTTTGCGTGGGCTCCTTTACGCCCTTGTGCCACTCACGGTCATAAAGGTCCTGCCCTCTCGTAGTCACCCACCCATGTTTCCCTCTCTGCCATCCTTTCGGGCAGTGCGTTCGTCCCCTGTCCTTTCTCACTCTGTTGTTCCCTTGGAATTTGGCCCCTCTCCTACACTCTCCCACAGTTTGAATTTGCTCACCTGGTGTCTACCTCTTGGGCGTGCGCTTCATCATCTTTCCTGCGTTGCTTCTCTACTGCATACGTAGCAAGAGAACTGTCCTTCCTGAGCCATGTGACATTTCTGCAGCCACAGTCTGTCATCTCCTGGCTGAACCCCATAATGCTCTGTGTGCTCCTTCAGTCATTCCCCACCTTCTTCACACCCCAGGGCAGTCTCCTTGGCCGTGATATACTGTCCTGCCTCAGCATGCTTGCCCAATGCCCTCTGCTCACAGTCTGTGAACCCAAACTGTGATTTCCTCCCGGGTCACGCAAACCTCGTTCCCCGTAACCTTTCCTGTTTCCATTGGGACCCCTTTATTGCACATTCTTGGGACACAGCTTTCGGGAGCACTTTCCTCTCATTGCCCTACCTCTTCCTTATCACTCTAGGTCAGTGGTTCCCACCGTTCTTAGTGGGACAATTTGGTTTTTAACGGGGGCGCTTTGAGAACGAGTTTTTCACAGTGCATTTCTTGCATTTCTTATGATTCGAGAAGTATCTTAGACTAGTATAGTATAGAAATATTTGTTGTGACATATTTATGCAGTTCAGTTCCCTGTTATATGTTTTTAAAGTTTATTTGCTATTTTTTGAAATCACTTTATAGCGTTATTTTGTAACCTTTTCTGGGTTATTTCTTCCTCAGTACTTCAACTGTCCTTTTGTTCTTTGGTTTTTCTCTGTCATGGATGCCGTGTTCTTTGGGAGCTTCTTTAGACCAAGTCAATGGCCTTTTAGGTGTCCTCCACGCCAATAGGAGTTCACTTTTGGAATAATGGGAATTATATGTCACGGGCGAGGGGAAGCATCGGGATTTTAGAGATGCTCAGGTGGGGCATGGGCAACCAAAGGTTGGGAACCTCTGCTCTGGGTCTTTGGCCTTCAGGCCTCCCTCTTGCCCCGTGCCTGCTAACCCGTGCCTGACACCATGGCTCTCAGTCTCGTCGTGCACAGAGCCCTGGGCCTTGCCATCCAACCCTCTTGTCTCCTTCGCCTGCCAGCCACCGTCTCTCTCCGAGGTGACCTCCAGTCCCAGCCGGGTTTTGCTTCTGCTCTACAGCCCTTCGGGTGCTCTCTGATCACATCAGTCCACCCTAAATTTCCCCGTTGGTCACTCGTGTCTCCCTCAGCCTTTGTCCTCAAGAGGCCTCAGTTCCAGGACCAAAGCTTGGTGCTCCACTCCCTACTCACTCCAGGTGGATCCCAGGGAGCCACCCCCTATCCCTCCAGGACATTTCTCGGCTACATCCATTTGCTCGCTGTCTGCCTGGTCCAGGGTCCTTTGACCCCATTCTGACATTCTTGACTCTCACGCCTGCACCTCTACCACTCAGGCGCTCCTCCGCTCATGCTTCACCTCTCTGCCCAGCTCTCCTCTCTTCCCCTTCCACCCAGTGATTCTCACCCGAGGGTGCATGTCCCTCAAGATGGCCTATCAGCAACATCTTTGGGGGGTCTTTTTGTGTTTTCTTTTCGGAATTTTTTTGGGTTTAGTTGTTTGAAGCAGTGTGCTGCTCCCCCTTCAGATGGTGTGATAGGCCTCCCTTGGGGGTCATGCCCACCCTCGCCCCCTCCCCCCCTCCCACCCCCGGGGAAGAATCACTGCTGTGGGAGCCCAACTTGACTTCTGGGTCGCACTCACCCTTGGGCCTCTAGCCTTCCACTGGTTGCCATTGACACATTTTTCTGAAAGATCCCAGCGTTGGCACCATTCTCACACTGTCCCGACACTTGTCCTCTTGCAACCTCCCCACTGCCTTCCAAACGCCAGTCTGAAAAACTGTTATTTATCTGACGCCACCACCACAATCCCAACACACACACACACATAAGCTACTCCTTTCTCCCTGCCTTTATGACTCTCATGCCTTGTAAAATACCTTTGTCCAGAAGCCGGTCCTTCTCAGCACGTGATGTTGCCCCTTTTCTCTACGTTATGCTTCCTCCCAGACCCCTGGCATGATCCTTCCACAGAGCCTCGGTGGTCCTCTTGAGTCTTCGTGTGTTTTCCAGGAAACAGACCTTTCCCTTCCCTCGATTCCGCAGCTGCTGACGGTGCCCTCTCTGGGTAGATTCCCTGGTATTGCCCTCCTGCCCTTTCACCCGTCCTCCTCATGCCCACCACTTGACATGGAATCAAACCACCATCTCCATTAAAGGACATGGTTATCTCTGTGCGTAGAACTAGGCTACCGTCACCCAACCCCATCCGAAATGCCATGGATCTTAACCCTGCCCTCCTCTCCAACCCTGGCACACCAGATCCGCCTGCAGACATGAGCCTATCCCACCTCGCCCTCCACACTGCTGGCCCTAACAGTGTGAACTTACTTCCAGTGGGCACCTCTGAAGTCATCCTGGATACCTACTTGCCACCTCTCTCCTCTCTTCGCCCTCCTTCTTGGTTACCAGCCCTGTCCCTTCCACTGTGCTCCACTCTCCATCCTTCCCTGGATGGCCAGCATCACTTTCTCTACCTCCTTCCGCTCTGCCTGCATCGAGACACCCTTTGCAAACTCCGTCCCGAGACCATTCTTTCCAGATGCATTGTTTCCCTTACCTCCTCCACCACGGGAAGCATCCTGCCTCTTCTGGAGGCCCCAGGCATCTCTTAAGCTCCCTAATGCCTGCTGATGAGGACCTTGTATTGGGTCAGCGCTTCTCCGTCGTGCTGTACTCACTCGGGACACCTCTTCTCCCTACTCACACTCCTCCCATGCCCTCAGCAGCCCCTTTCTCTCCCGAAACCATTCAAGGTCACTTGGTCCTTCCACGGGCAGCCAGCCGCACCCCTTTGGCTTCCTTTTAATTTTCCCCTTCTGCAGCCTCACCTCATTCGCCCTCTCTAGTCCCTCTTCATCCAGCCCTTGCCCACACAACATTAGGGCTCATGACGCCACGTCCCGTCCTCCTCGTGCCTTCGCCTTTACTCTTTCCACCTCCCCTCCATCTAACCCTGTCCATCACTCTCACCCTTCCAGCTCCATTGACTCCGCCCACATTGCCCAGTTGCCATCTTTGCCTCTTAGGCACACACCCCTCACACTACTCACCTGCAGATTTTAAGGACCTCCCTTCACTCTCTGTCCCATTCTGCCTTCTTCCCTGTTTTCCAGGCAAGAGTTCCCCAGCCCTTTCCATCTCCCCACTTCCACTGTCCCTCTGTGCCCATCTATTCTGCTGCTTCCATTTCCCCCTAGGACTAGACCAATGACAACCCACTGGTTTGTGCGATCTGCCACTGGACTCCAGGCACATGGGCCCATCCTGTCGTCTGACTCTAGCTAGAATGGTTTCTGTGCAGGGACAGCCTTATCATACAACGCTGCACTGTTTCCTCTTCACCGCACTCATTGTCGCCCCTTTCCCTGCTTGCTCCTGAGGTCCCCAGGAGTTCCAATGCCTAGACCACAGACTCTCCTCTATGATTGCTCGGCTCTGTCCCTACCATCCTGCCCCAGTTCGGTCCAGGCTACCCCTCTGGAGACCTGAGCTCTGTCACCATCTCAATCTTGGTATCTTTTTAATCCTCCCACCTGCCGATGTTCCTCTGTGCTTTCCAAACCTGAGTCCCCCTCACATTCTTGAGGGTCTGTCTCATGTTCTGTGCCAGCTGGTGGCCATCTCCTTTCCAATCGTCTCCCTTGACCCATCGCTCATTCTGGGGTCCTTGGTTTCATGGCTGCCTGAGATTCTAGTCTCACTCCCTTTTGATGTCTCTCTCTCTCTCTATCTCTATCTATCTCCATCTCTATCTCTCCATTCACCAGGGTGGAGTTTGATCCTTGCTTACCCATTCCTGGCCCTCTGTCCCACTCTTGTTCTAGGGACCCTCTGCTTGACCCTCATCGTCCCATCCTACTTTCCTTACCCCCTGCCGGTTAGGTGAAGGATTCACTGGTCCTTTTCATGACCTTTGTTCCTCTCATCACTTGCAATCCTCCTTCCCACATAGCTAGCTCTTTCATCCCCAAGAGGGGTCTAGTAGCTCTGTCTGCTGTCCCAAGATGCTTACCTTTGTGGGTCCACCATTGTGAGTTGGTGGTGGCTTACCTGGCCTTCTCTGTGACCTCACCTCATCTCGCCAAGCCCTGCGCTGACAGGGTTGTCCCCAGGCTCTTCCATGAGCCACTTCTCCACACCTCATCCGCCTCTGACCTCGTCCCACCCGGCCGGCCTTGCTCCTTTGCTTTACCCACTCTGTGATCTCCTCTTTGCGTGGGCTCCTTTACGCCCTTGTGCCACTCACGGTCATAAAGGTCCTGCCGTCTCGTAGTCACCCACCCATGTTTCCCTCTCTGCCATCCTTTCGGGCAGTGCGTTCGTCCCCTGTCCTTTCTCACTCTGTTGTTCCCTTGGAATTTGGCCCCTCTCCTACACTCTCCCACAGTTTGAATTTGCTCACCTGGTGTCTACCTCTTGGGCGTGCGCTTCATCATCTTTCCTGCGTTGCTTCTCTACTGCATACGTAGCAAGAGAACTGTCCTTCCTGAGCCATGTGACATTTCTGCAGCCACAGTCTGTCATCTCCTGGCTGAACCCCATAATGCTCTGTGTGCTCCTTCAGTCATTCCCCACCTTCTTCACACCCCAGGGCAGTCTCCTTGGCCGTGATATACTGTCCTGCCTCAGCATGCTTGCCCAATGCCCTCTGCTCACAGTCTGTGAACCCAAACTGTGATTTCCTCCCGGGTCACGCAAACCTCGTTCCTCGTAACCTTTCCTGTTTCCATTGGGACCCCTTTATTGCACATTCTTGGGACACAGCTTTCGGGAGCACTTTCCTCTCATTGCCCTACCTCTTCCTTATCACTCTAGGTCAGTGGTTCCCACCGTTCTTAGTGGGACAATTTGGTTTTTAACGGGGGCGCTTTGAGAACGAGTTTTTCACAGTGCATTTCTTGCATTTCTTATGATTCGAGAAGTATCTTAGACTAGTATAGTATAGAAATATTTGTTGTGACATATTTATGCAGTTCAGTTCCCTGTTATATGTTTTTAAAGTTTATTTGCTATTTTTTGAAATCACTTTATAGCGTTATTTTGTAACCTTTTCTGGGTTATTTCTTCCTCAGTACTTCAACTGTCCTTTTGTTCTTTGGTTTTTCTCTGTCATGGATGCCGTGTTCTTTGGGAGCTTCTTTAGACCAAGTCAATGGCCTTTTAGGTGTCCTCCACGCCAATAGGAGTTCACTTTTGGAATAATGGGAATTATATGTCACGGGCGAGGGGAAGCATCGGGATTTTAGAGATGCTCAGGTGGGGCATGGGCAACCAAAGGTTGGGAACCTCTGCTCTGGGTCTTTGGCCTTCAGGCCTCCCTCTTGCCCCGTGCCTGCTAACCCGTGCCTGACACCATGGCTCTCAGTCTCGTCGTGCACAGAGCCCTGGGCCTTGCCATCCAACCCTCTTGTCTCCTTCGCCTGCCAGCCACCGTCTCTCTCCGAGGTGACCTCCAGTCCCAGCCGGGTTTTGCTTCTGCTCTACAGCCCTTCGGGTGCTCTCTGATCACATCAGTCCACCCTAAATTTCCCCGTTGGTCACTCCTGTCTCCCTCAGCCTTTGTCCTCAAGAGGCCTCAGTTCCAGGACCAAAGCTTGGTGCTCCACTCCCTACTCACTCCAGGTGGATCCCAGGGAGCCACCCCCTATCCCTCCAGGACATTTCTCGGCTACATCCATTTGCTCGCTGTCTGCCTGGTCCAGGGTCCTTTGACCCCATTCTGACATTCTTGACTCTCACGCCTGCACCTCTACCACTCAGGCGCTCCTCCGCTCATGCTTCACCTCTCTGCCCAGCTCTCCTCTCTTCCCCTTCCACCCAGTGATTCTCACCCGAGGGTGCATGTCCCTCAAGATGGCCTATCAGCAACATCTTTGGGGGGTCTTTTTGTGTTTTCTTTTCGGAATTTTTTTGGGTTTAGTTGTTTGAAGCAGTGTGCTGCTCCCCCTTCAGATGGTGTGATAGGCCTCCCTTGGGGGTCATGCCCACCCTCGCCCCCTCCCCCCCTCCCACCCCCGGGGAAGAATCACTGCTGTGGGAGCCCAACTTGACTTCTGGGTCGCACTCACCCTTGGGCCTCTAGCCTTCCACTGGTTGCCATTGACACATTTTTCTGAAAGATCCCAGCGTTGGCACCATTCTCACACTGTCCCGACACTTGTCCTCTTGCAACCTCCCCACTGCCTTCCAAACGCCAGTCTGAAAAACTGTTATTTATCTGACGCCACCACCACAATCCCAACACACACACACACATAAGCTACTCCTTTCTCCCTGCCTTTATGACTCTCATGCCTTGTAAAATACCTTTGTCCAGAAGCCGGTCCTTCTCAGCACGTGATGTTGCCCCTTTTCTCTACGTTATGCTTCCTCCCAGACCCCTGGCATGATCCTTCCACAGAGCCTCGGTGGTCCTCTTGAGTCTTCGTGTGTTTTCCAGGAAACAGACCTTTCCCTTCCCTCGATTCCGCAGCTGCTGACGGTGCCCTCTCTGGGTAGATTCCCTGGTATTGCCCTCCTGCCCTTTCACCCGTCCTCCTCATGCCCACCACTTGACATGGAATCAAACCACCATCTCCATTAAAGGACATGGTTATCTCTGTGCGTAGAACTAGGCTACCGTCACCCAACCCCATCCGAAATGCCATGGATCTTAACCCTGCCCTCCTCTCCAACCCTGGCACACCAGATCCGCCTGCAGACATGAGCCTATCCCACCTCGCCCTCCACACTGCTGGCCCTAACAGTGTGAACTTACTTCCAGTGGGCACCTCTGAAGTCATCCTGGATACCTACTTGCCACCTCTCTCCTCTCTTCGCCCTCCTTCTTGGTTACCAGCCCTGTCCCTTCCACTGTGCTCCACTCTCCATCCTTCCCTGGATGGCCAGCATCACTTTCTCTACCTCCTTCCGCTCTGCCTGCATCGAGACACCCTTTGCAAACTCCGTCCCGAGACCATTCTTTCCAGATGCATTGTTTCCCTTACCTCCTCCACCACGGGAAGCATCCTGCCTCTTCTGGAGGCCCCAGGCATCTCTTAAGCTCCCTAATGCCTGCTGATGAGGACCTTGTATTGGGTCAGCGCTTCTCCGTCGTGCTGTACTCACTCGGGACACCTCTTCTCCCTACTCACACTCCTCCCATGCCCTCAGCAGCCCCTTTCTCTCCCGAAACCATTCAAGGTCACTTGGTCCTTCCACGGGCAGCCAGCCGCACCCCTTTGGCTTCCTTTTAATTTTCCCCTTCTGCAGCCTCACCTCATTCGCCCTCTCTAGTCCCTCTTCATCCAGCCCTTGCCCACACAACATTAGGGCTCATGACGCCACGTCCCGTCCTCCTCGTGCCTTCGCCTTTACTCTTTCCACCTCCCCTCCATCTAACCCTGTCCATCACTCTCACCCTTCCAGCTCCATTGACTCCGCCCACATTGCCCAGTTGCCATCTTTGCCTCTTAGGCACACACCCCTCACACTACTCACCTGCAGATTTTAAGGACCTCCCTTCACTCTCTGTCCCATTCTGCCTTCTTCCCTGTTTTCCAGGCAAGAGTTCCCCAGCCCTTTCCATCTCCCCACTTCCACTGTCCCTCTGTGCCCATCTATTCTGCTGCTTCCATTTCCCCCTAGGACTAGACCAATGACAACCCACTGGTTTGTGCGATCTGCCACTGGACTCCAGGCACATGGGCCCATCCTGTCGTCTGACTCTAGCTAGAATGGTTTCTGTGCAGGGACAGCCTTATCATACAACGCTGCACTGTTTCCTCTTCACCGCACTCATTGTCGCCCCTTTCCCTGCTTGCTCCTGAGGTCCCCAGGAGTTCCAATGCCTAGACCACAGACTCTCCTCTATGATTGCTCGGCTCTGTCCCTACCATCCTGCCCCAGTTCGGTCCAGGCTACCCCTCTGGAGACCTGAGCTCTGTCACCATCTCAATCTTGGTATCTTTTTAATCCTCCCACCTGCCGATGTTCCTCTGTGCTTTCCAAACCTGAGTCCCCCTCACATTCTTGAGGGTCTGTCTCATGTTCTGTGCCAGCTGGTGGCCATCTCCTTTCCAATCGTCTCCCTTGACCCATCGCTCATTCTGGGGGTCCTTGGTTTCATGGCTGCCTGAGATTCTAGTCTCACTCCCTTTTGATGTCTCTCTCTCTCTCTATCTCTATCTATCTCCATCTCTATCTCTCCATTCACCAGGGTGGAGTTTGATCCTTGCTTACCCATTCCTGGCCCTCTGTCCCACTCTTGTTCTAGGGACCCTCTGCTTGACCCTCATCGTCCCATCCTACTTTCCTTACCCCCTGCCGGTTAGGTGAAGGATTCACTGGTCCTTTTCATGACCTTTGTTCCTCTCATCACTTGCAATCCTCCTTCCCACATAGCTAGCTCTTTCATCCCCAAGAGGGGTCTAGTAGCTCTGTCTGCTGTCCCAAGATGCTTACCTTTGTGGGTCCACCATTGTGAGTTGGTGGTGGCTTACCTGGCCTTCTCTGTGACCTCACCTCATCTCGCCAAGCCCTGCGCTGACAGGGTTGTCCCCAGGCTCTTCCATGAGCCACTTCTCCACACCTCATCCGCCTCTGACCTCGTCCCACCCGGCCGGCCTTGCTCCTTTGCTTTACCCACTCTGTGATCTCCTCTTTGCGTGGGCTCCTTTACGCCCTTGTGCCACTCACGGTCATAAAGGTCCTGCCGTCTCGTAGTCACCCACCCATGTTTCCCTCTCTGCCATCCTTTCGGGCAGTGCGTTCGTCCCCTGTCCTTTCTCACTCTGTTGTTCCCTTGGAATTTGGCCCCTCTCCTACACTCTCCCACAGTTTGAATTTGCTCACCTGGTGTCTACCTCTTGGGCGTGCGCTTCATCATCTTTCCTGCGTTGCTTCTCTACTGCATACGTAGCAAGAGAACTGTCCTTCCTGAGCCATGTGACATTTCTGCAGCCACAGTCTGTCATCTCCTGGCTGAACCCCATAATGCTCTGTGTGCTCCTTCAGTCATTCCCCACCTTCTTCACACCCCAGGGCAGTCTCCTTGGCCGTGATATACTGTCCTGCCTCAGCATGCTTGCCCAATGCCCTCTGCTCACAGTCTGTGAACCCAAACTGTGATTTCCTCCCGGGTCACGCAAACCTCGTTCCCCGTAACCTTTCCTGTTTCCATTGGGACCCCTTTATTGCACATTCTTGGGACACAGCTTTCGGGAGCACTTTCCTCTCATTGCCCTACCTCTTCCTTATCACTCTAGGTCAGTGGTTCCCACCGTTCTTAGTGGGACAATTTGGTTTTTAACGGGGGCGCTTTGAGAACGAGTTTTTCACAGTGCATTTCTTGCATTTCTTATGATTCGAGAAGTATCTTAGACTAGTATAGTATAGAAATATTTGTTGTGACATATTTATGCAGTTCAGTTCCCTGTTATATGTTTTTAAAGTTTATTTGCTATTTTTTGAAATCACTTTATAGCGTTATTTTGTAACCTTTTCTGGGTTATTTCTTCCTCAGTACTTCAACTGTCCTTTTGTTCTTTGGTTTTTCTCTGTCATGGATGCCGTGTTCTTTGGGAGCTTCTTTAGACCAAGTCAATGGCCTTTTAGGTGTCCTCCACGCCAATAGGAGTTCACTTTTGGAATAATGGGAATTATATGTCACGGGCGAGGGGAAGCATCGGGATTTTAGAGATGCTCAGGTGGGGCATGGGCAACCAAAGGTTGGGAACCTCTGCTCTGGGTCTTTGGCCTTCAGGCCTCCCTCTTGCCCCGTGCCTGCTAACCCGTGCCTGACACCATGGCTCTCAGTCTCGTCGTGCACAGAGCCCTGGGCCTTGCCATCCAACCCTCTTGTCTCCTTCGCCTGCCAGCCACCGTCTCTCTCCGAGGTGACCTCCAGTCCCAGCCGGGTTTTGCTTCTGCTCTACAGCCCTTCGGGTGCTCTCTGATCACATCAGTCCACCCTAAATTTCCCCGTTGGTCACTCCTGTCTCCCTCAGCCTTTGTCCTCAAGAGGCCTCAGTTCCAGGACCAAAGCTTGGTGCTCCACTCCCTACTCACTCCAGGAGGATCCCAGGGAGCCACCCCCTATCCCTCCAGGACATTTCTCGGCTACATCCATTTGCTCGCTGTCTGCCTGGTCCAGGGTCCTTTGACCCCATTCTGACATTCTTGACTCTCACGCCTGCACCTCTACCACTCAGGCGCTCCTCCGCTCATGCTTCACCTCTCTGCCCAGCTCTCCTCTCTTCCCCTTCCACCCAGTGATTCTCACCCGAGGGTGCATGTCCCTCAAGATGGCCTATCAGCAACATCTTTGGGGGGTCTTTTTGTGTTTTCTTTTCGGAATTTTTTTGGGTTTAGTTGTTTGAAGCAGTGTGCTGCTCCCCCTTCAGATGGTGTGATAGGCCTCCCTTGGGGGTCATGCCCACCCTCGCCCCCTCCCCCCCCTCCCACCCCCGGGGAAGAATCACTGCTGTGGGAGCCCAACTTGACTTCTGGGTCGCACTCACCCTTGGGCCTCTAGCCTTCCACTGGTTGCCATTGACACATTTTTCTGAAAGATCCCAGCGTTGGCACCATTCTCACACTGTCCCGACACTTGTCCTCTTGCAACCTCCCCACTGCCTTCCAAACGCCAGTCTGAAAAACTGTTATTTATCTGACGCCACCACCACAATCCCAACACACACACACACATAAGCTACTCCTTTCTCCCTGCCTTTATGACTCTCATGCCTTGTAAAATACCTTTGTCCAGAAGCCGGTCCTTCTCAGCACGTGATGTTGCCCCTTTTCTCTACGTTATGCTTCCTCCCAGACCCCTGGCATGATCCTTCCACAGAGCCTCGGTGGTCCTCTTGAGTCTTCGTGTGTTTTCCAGGAAACAGACCTTTCCCTTCCCTCGATTCCGCAGCTGCTGACGGTGCCCTCTCTGGGTAGATTCCCTGGTATTGCCCTCCTGCCCTTTCACCCGTCCTCCTCATGCCCACCACTTGACATGGAATCAAACCACCATCTCCATTAAAGGACATGGTTATCTCTGTGCGTAGAACTAGGCTACCGTCACCCAACCCCATCCGAAATGCCATGGATCTTAACCCTGCCCTCCTCTCCAACCCTGGCACACCAGATCCGCCTGCAGACATGAGCCTATCCCACCTCGCCCTCCACACTGCTGGCCCTAACAGTGTGAACTTACTTCCAGTGGGCACCTCTGAAGTCATCCTGGATACCTACTTGCCACCTCTCTCCTCTCTTCGCCCTCCTTCTTGGTTACCAGCCCTGTCCCTTCCACTGTGCTCCACTCTCCATCCTTCCCTGGATGGCCAGCATCACTTTCTCTACCTCCTTCCGCTCTGCCTGCATCGAGACACCCTTTGCAAACTCCGTCCCGAGACCATTCTTTCCAGATGCATTGTTTCCCTTACCTCCTCCACCACGGGAAGCATCCTGCCTCTTCTGGAGGCCCCAGGCATCTCTTAAGCTCCCTAATGCCTGCTGATGAGGACCTTGTATTGGGTCAGCGCTTCTCCGTCGTGCTGTACTCACTCGGGACACCTCTTCTCCCTACTCACACTCCTCCCATGCCCTCAGCAGCCCCTTTCTCTCCCGAAACCATTCAAGGTCACTTGGTCCTTCCACGGGCAGCCAGCCGCACCCCTTTGGCTTCCTTTTAATTTTCCCCTTCTGCAGCCTCACCTCATTCGCCCTCTCTAGTCCCTCTTCATCCAGCCCTTGCCCACACAACATTAGGGCTCATGACGCCACGTCCCGTCCTCCTCGTGCCTTCGCCTTTACTCTTTCCACCTCCCCTCCATCTAACCCTGTCCATCACTCTCACCCTTCCAGCTCCATTGACTCCGCCCACATTGCCCAGTTGCCATCTTTGCCTCTTAGGCACACACCCCTCACACTACTCACCTGCAGATTTTAAGGACCTCCCTTCACTCTCTGTCCCATTCTGCCTTCTTCCCTGTTTTCCAGGCAAGAGTTCCCCAGCCCTTTCCATCTCCCCACTTCCACTGTCCCTCTGTGCCCATCTATTCTGCTGCTTCCATTTCCCCCTAGGACTAGACCAATGACAACCCACTGGTTTGTGCGATCTGCCACTGGACTCCAGGCACATGGGCCCATCCTGTCGTCTGACTCTAGCTAGAATGGTTTCTGTGCAGGGACAGCCTTATCATACAACGCTGCACTGTTTCCTCTTCACCGCACTCATTGTCGCCCCTTTCCCTGCTTGCTCCTGAGGTCCCCAGGAGTTCCAATGCCTAGACCACAGACTCTCCTCTATGATTGCTCGGCTCTGTCCCTACCATCCTGCCCCAGTTCGGTCCAGGCTACCCCTCTGGAGACCTGAGCTCTGTCACCATCTCAATCTTGGTATCTTTTTAATCCTCCCACCTGCCGATGTTCCTCTGTGCTTTCCAAACCTGAGTCCCCCTCACATTCTTGAGGGTCTGTCTCATGTTCTGTGCCAGCTGGTGGCCATCTCCTTTCCAATCGTCTCCCTTGACCCATCGCTCATTCTGGGGGTCCTTGGTTTCATGGCTGCCTGAGATTCTAGTCTCACTCCCTTTTGATGTCTCTCTCTCTCTCTATCTCTATCTATCTCCATCTCTATCTCTCCATTCACCAGGGTGGAGTTTGATCCTTGCTTACCCATTCCTGGCCCTCTGTCCCACTCTTGTTCTAGGGACCCTCTGCTTGACCCTCATCGTCCCATCCTACTTTCCTTACCCCCTGCCGGTTAGGTGAAGGATTCACTGGTCCTTTTCATGACCTTTGTTCCTCTCATCACTTGCAATCCTCCTTCCCACATAGCTAGCTCTTTCATCCCCAAGAGGGGTCTAGTAGCTCTGTCTGCTGTCCCAAGATGCTTACCTTTGTGGGTCCACCATTGTGAGTTGGTGGTGGCTTACCTGGCCTTCTCTGTGACCTCACCTCATCTCGCCAAGCCCTGCGCTGACAGGGTTGTCCCCAGGCTCTTCCATGAGCCACTTCTCCACACCTCATCCGCCTCTGACCTCGTCCCACCCGGCCGGCCTTGCTCCTTTGCTTTACCCACTCTGTGATCTCCTCTTTGCGTGGGCTCCTTTACGCCCTTGTGCCACTCACGGTCATAAAGGTCCTGCCGTCTCGTAGTCACCCACCCATGTTTCCCTCTCTGCCATCCTTTCGGGCAGTGCGTTCGTCCCCTGTCCTTTCTCACTCTGTTGTTCCCTTGGAATTTGGCCCCTCTCCTACACTCTCCCACAGTTTGAATTTGCTCACCTGGTGTCTACCTCTTGGGCGTGCGCTTCATCATCTTTCCTGCGTTGCTTCTCTACTGCATACGTAGCAAGAGAACTGTCCTTCCTGAGCCATGTGACATTTCTGCAGCCACAGTCTGTCATCTCCTGGCTGAACCCCATAATGCTCTGTGTGCTCCTTCAGTCATTCCCCACCTTCTTCACACCCCAGGGCAGTCTCCTTGGCCGTGATATACTGTCCTGCCTCAGCATGCTTGCCCAATGCCCTCTGCTCACAGTCTGTGAACCCAAACTGTGATTTCCTCCCGGGTCACGCAAACCTCGTTCCCCGTAACCTTTCCTGTTTCCATTGGGACCCCTTTATTGCACATTCTTGGGACACAGCTTTCGGGAGCACTTTCCTCTCATTGCCCTACCTCTTCCTTATCACTCTAGGTCAGTGGTTCCCACCGTTCTTAGTGGGACAATTTGGTTTTTAACGGGGGCGCTTTGAGAACGAGTTTTTCACAGTGCATTTCTTGCATTTCTTATGATTCGAGAAGTATCTTAGACTAGTATAGTATAGAAATATTTGTTGTGACATATTTATGCAGTTCAGTTCCCTGTTATATGTTTTTAAAGTTTATTTGCTATTTTTTGAAATCACTTTATAGCGTTATTTTGTAACCTTTTCTGGGTTATTTCTTCCTCAGTACTTCAACTGTCCTTTTGTTCTTTGGTTTTTCTCTGTCATGGATGCCGTGTTCTTTGGGAGCTTCTTTAGACCAAGTCAATGGCCTTTTAGGTGTCCTCCACGCCAATAGGAGTTCACTTTTGGAATAATGGGAATTATATGTCACGGGCGAGGGGAAGCATCGGGATTTTAGAGATGCTCAGGTGGGGCATGGGCAACCAAAGGTTGGGAACCTCTGCTCTGGGTCTTTGGCCTTCAGGCCTCCCTCTTGCCCCGTGCCTGCTAACCCGTGCCTGACACCATGGCTCTCAGTCTCGTCGTGCACAGAGCCCTGGGCCTTGCCATCCAACCCTCTTGTCTCCTTCGCCTGCCAGCCACCGTCTCTCTCCGAGGTGACCTCCAGTCCCAGCCGGGTTTTGCTTCTGCTCTACAGCCCTTCGGGTGCTCTCTGATCACATCAGTCCACCCTAAATTTCCCCGTTGGTCACTCCTGTCTCCCTCAGCCTTTGTCCTCAAGAGGCCTCAGTTCCAGGACCAAAGCTTGGTGCTCCACTCCCTACTCACTCCAGGAGGATCCCAGGGAGCCACCCCCTATCCCTCCAGGACATTTCTCGGCTACATCCATTTGCTCGCTGTCTGCCTGGTCCAGGGTCCTTTGACCCCATTCTGACATTCTTGACTCTCACGCCTGCACCTCTACCACTCAGGCGCTCCTCCGCTCATGCTTCACCTCTCTGCCCAGCTCTCCTCTCTTCCCCTTCCACCCAGTGATTCTCACCCGAGGGTGCATGTCCCTCAAGATGGCCTATCAGCAACATCTTTGGGGGGTCTTTTTGTGTTTTCTTTTCGGAATTTTTTTGGGTTTAGTTGTTTGAAGCAGTGTGCTGCTCCCCCTTCAGATGGTGTGATAGGCCTCCCTTGGGGGTCATGCCCACCCTCGCCCCCTCCCCCCCTCCCACCCCCGGGGAAGAATCACTGCTGTGGGAGCCCAACTTGACTTCTGGGTCGCACTCACCCTTGGGCCTCTAGCCTTCCACTGGTTGCCATTGACACATTTTTCTGAAAGATCCCAGCGTTGGCACCATTCTCACACTGTCCCGACACTTGTCCTCTTGCAACCTCCCCACTGCCTTCCAAACGCCAGTCTGAAAAACTGTTATTTATCTGACGCCACCACCACAATCCCAACACACACACACACATAAGCTACTCCTTTCTCCCTGCCTTTATGACTCTCATGCCTTGTAAAATACCTTTGTCCAGAAGCCGGTCCTTCTCAGCACGTGATGTTGCCCCTTTTCTCTACGTTATGCTTCCTCCCAGACCCCTGGCATGATCCTTCCACAGAGCCTCGGTGGTCCTCTTGAGTCTTCGTGTGTTTTCCAGGAAACAGACCTTTCCCTTCCCTCGATTCCGCAGCTGCTGACGGTGCCCTCTCTGGGTAGATTCCCTGGTATTGCCCTCCTGCCCTTTCACCCGTCCTCCTCATGCCCACCACTTGACATGGAATCAAACCACCATCTCCATTAAAGGACATGGTTATCTCTGTGCGTAGAACTAGGCTACCGTCACCCAACCCCATCCGAAATGCCATGGATCTTAACCCTGCCCTCCTCTCCAACCCTGGCACACCAGATCCGCCTGCAGACATGAGCCTATCCCACCTCGCCCTCCACACTGCTGGCCCTAACAGTGTGAACTTACTTCCAGTGGGCACCTCTGAAGTCATCCTGGATACCTACTTGCCACCTCTCTCCTCTCTTCGCCCTCCTTCTTGGTTACCAGCCCTGTCCCTTCCACTGTGCTCCACTCTCCATCCTTCCCTGGATGGCCAGCATCACTTTCTCTACCTCCTTCCGCTCTGCCTGCATCGAGACACCCTTTGCAAACTCCGTCCCGAGACCATTCTTTCCAGATGCATTGTTTCCCTTACCTCCTCCACCACGGGAAGCATCCTGCCTCTTCTGGAAGCCCCAGGCATCTCTTAAGCTCCCTAATGCCTGCTGATGAGGACCTTGTATTGGGTCAGCGCTTCTCCGTCGTGCTGTACTCACTCGGGACACCTCTTCTCCCTACTCACACTCCTCCCATGCCCTCAGCAGCCCCTTTCTCTCCCGAAACCATTCAAGGTCACTTGGTCCTTCCACGGGCAGCCAGCCGCACCCCTTTGGCTTCCTTTTAATTTTCCCCTTCTGCAGCCTCACCTCATTCGCCCTCTCTAGTCCCTCTTCATCCAGCCCTTGCCCACACAACATTAGGGCTCATGACGCCACGTCCCGTCCTCCTCGTGCCTTCGCCTTTACTCTTTCCACCTCCCCTCCATCTAACCCTGTCCATCACTCTCACCCTTCCAGCTCCATTGACTCCGCCCACATTGCCCAGTTGCCATCTTTGCCTCTTAGGCACACACCCCTCACACTACTCACCTGCAGATTTTAAGGACCTCCCTTCACTCTCTGTCCCATTCTGCCTTCTTCCCTGTTTTCCAGGCAAGAGTTCCCCAGCCCTTTCCATCTCCCCACTTCCACTGTCCCTCTGTGCCCATCTATTCTGCTGCTTCCATTTCCCCCTAGGACTAGACCAATGACAACCCACTGGTTTGTGCGATCTGCCACTGGACTCCAGGCACATGGGCCCATCCTGTCGTCTGACTCTAGCTAGAATGGTTTCTGTGCAGGGACAGCCTTATCATACAACGCTGCACTGTTTCCTCTTCACCGCACTCATTGTCGCCCCTTTCCCTGCTTGCTCCTGAGGTCCCCAGGAGTTCCAATGCCTAGACCACAGACTCTCCTCTATGATTGCTCGGCTCTGTCCCTACCATCCTGCCCCAGTTCGGTCCAGGCTACCCCTCTGGAGACCTGAGCTCTGTCACCATCTCAATCTTGGTATCTTTTTAATCCTCCCACCTGCCGATGTTCCTCTGTGCTTTCCAAACCTGAGTCCCCCTCACATTCTTGAGGGTCTGTCTCATGTTCTGTGCCAGCTGGTGGCCATCTCCTTTCCAATCGTCTCCCTTGACCCATCGCTCATTCTGGGGTCCTTGGTTTCATGGCTGCCTGAGATTCTAGTCTCACTCCCTTTTGATGTCTCTCTCTCTCTCTATCTCTATCTATCTCCATCTCTATCTCTCCATTCACCAGGGTGGAGTTTGATCCTTGCTTACCCATTCCTGGCCCTCTGTCCCACTCTTGTTCTAGGGACCCTCTGCTTGACCCTCATCGTCCCATCCTACTTTCCTTACCCCCTGCCGGTTAGGTGAAGGATTCACTGGTCCTTTTCATGACCTTTGTTCCTCTCATCACTTGCAATCCTCCTTCCCACATAGCTAGCTCTTTCATCCCCAAGAGGGGTCTAGTAGCTCTGTCTGCTGTCCCAAGATGCTTACCTTTGTGGGTCCACCATTGTGAGTTGGTGGTGGCTTACCTGGCCTTCTCTGTGACCTCACCTCATCTCGCCAAGCCCTGCGCTGACAGGGTTGTCCCCAGGCTCTTCCATGAGCCACTTCTCCACACCTCATCCGCCTCTGACCTCGTCCCACCCGGCCGGCCTTGCTCCTTTGCTTTACCCACTCTGTGATCTCCTCTTTGCGTGGGCTCCTTTACGCCCTTGTGCCACTCACGGTCATAAAGGTCCTGCCGTCTCGTAGTCACCCACCCATGTTTCCCTCTCTGCCATCCTTTCGGGCAGTGCGTTCGTCCCCTGTCCTTTCTCACTCTGTTGTTCCCTTGGAATTTGGCCCCTCTCCTACACTCTCCCACAGTTTGAATTTGCTCACCTGGTGTCTACCTCTTGGGCGTGCGCTTCATCATCTTTCCTGCGTTGCTTCTCTACTGCATACGTAGCAAGAGAACTGTCCTTCCTGAGCCATGTGACATTTCTGCAGCCACAGTCTGTCATCTCCTGGCTGAACCCCATAATGCTCTGTGTGCTCCTTCAGTCATTCCCCACCTTCTTCACACCCCAGGGCAGTCTCCTTGGCCGTGATATACTGTCCTGCCTCAGCATGCTTGCCCAATGCCCTCTGCTCACAGTCTGTGAACCCAAACTGTGATTTCCTCCCGGGTCACGCAAACCTCGTTCCCCGTAACCTTTCCTGTTTCCATTGGGACCCCTTTATTGCACATTCTTGGGACACAGCTTTCGGGAGCACTTTCCTCTCATTGCCCTACCTCTTCCTTATCACTCTAGGTCAGTGGTTCCCACCGTTCTTAGTGGGACAATTTGGTTTTTAACGGGGGCGCTTTGAGAACGAGTTTTTCACAGTGCATTTCTTGCATTTCTTATGATTCGAGAAGTATCTTAGACTAGTATAGTATAGAAATATTTGTTGTGACATATTTATGCAGTTCAGTTCCCTGTTATATGTTTTTAAAGTTTATTTGCTATTTTTTGAAATCACTTTATAGCGTTATTTTGTAACCTTTTCTGGGTTATTTCTTCCTCAGTACTTCAACTGTCCTTTTGTTCTTTGGTTTTTCTCTGTCATGGATGCCGTGTTCTTTGGGAGCTTCTTTAGACCAAGTCAATGGCCTTTTAGGTGTCCTCCACGCCAATAGGAGTTCACTTTTGGAATAATGGGAATTATATGTCACGGGCGAGGGGAAGCATCGGGATTTTAGAGATGCTCAGGTGGGGCATGGGCAACCAAAGGTTGGGAACCTCTGCTCTGGGTCTTTGGCCTTCAGGCCTCCCTCTTGCCCCGTGCCTGCTAAACCGTGCCTGACACCATGGCTCTCAGTCTCCTCGTGCACAGAGCCCTGGGCCTTGCCATCCAACCCTCTTGTCTCCTTCGCCTGCCAGCCACCGTCTCTCTCCGAGGTGACCTCCAGTCCCAGCCGGATTTTGCTTCTGCTCTACAGCCCTTCGGGTGCTCTCTGATCACATCAGTCCACCCTAAATTTCCCCGTTGGTCACTCGTGTCTCCCTCAGCCTTTGTCCTCAAGAGGCCTCAGTTCCAGGACCAAAGCTTGGTGCTCCACTCCCTACTCACTCCAGGTGGATCCCAGGGAGCCACCCCCTATCCCTCCAGGACATTTCTCGGCTACATCCATTTGCTCGCTGTCTGCCTGGTCCAGGGTCCTTTGACCCCATTCTGACATTCTTGACTCTCACGCCTGCACCTCTACCACTCAGGCGCTCCTCCGCTCATGCTTCACCTCTCTGCCCAGCTCTCCTCTCTTCCCCTTCCACCCAGTGATTCTCACCCGAGGGTGCATGTCCCTCAAGATGGCCTATCAGCAACATCTTTGGGGGGTCTTTTTGTGTTTTCTTTTCGGAATTTTTTTGGGTTTAGTTGTTTGAAGCAGTGTGCTGCTCCCCCTTCAGATGGTGTGATAGGCCTCCCTTGGGGGTCATGCCCACCCTCGCCCCCTCCCCCCCTCCCACCCCCGGGGAAGAATCACTGCTGTGGGAGCCCAACTTGACTTCTGGGTCGCACTCACCCTTGGGCCTCTAGCCTTCCACTGGTTGCCATTGACACATTTTTCTGAAAGATCCCAGCGTTGGCACCATTCTCACACTGTCCCGACACTTGTCCTCTTGCAACCTCCCCACTGCCTTCCAAACGCCAGTCTGAAAAACTGTTATTTATCTGACGCCACCACCACAATCCCAACACACACACACACATAAGCTACTCCTTCCTCCGTGCCTTTATGACTCTCATGCCTTGTAAAATACCTTTGTCCAGAAGCCGGTCCTTCTCAGCACGTGATGTTGCCCCTTTTCTCTACGTTATGCTTCCTCCCAGACCCCTGGCATGATCCTTCCACAGAGCCTCGGTGGTCCTCTTGAGTCTTCGTGTGTTTTCCAGGAAACAGACCTTTCCCTTCCCTCGATTCCGCAGCTGCTGACGGTGCCCTCTCTGGGTAGATTCCCTGGTATTGCCCTCCTGCCCTTTCACCCGTCCTCCTCATGCCCACCACTTGACATGGAATCAAACCACCATCTCCATTAAAGGACATGGTTATCTCTGTGCGTAGAACTAGGCTACCGTCACCCAACCCCATCCGAAATGCCATGGATCTTAACCCTGCCCTCCTCTCCAACCCTGGCACACCAGATCCGCCTGCAGACATGAGCCTATCCCACCTCGCCCTCCACACTGCTGGCCCTAACAGTGTGAACTTACTTCCAGTGGGCACCTCTGAAGTCATCCTGGATACCTACTTGCCACCTCTCTCCTCTCTTCGCCCTCCTTCTTGGTTACCAGCCCTGTCCCTTCCACTGTGCTCCACTCTCCACCCTTCCCTGGATGGCCAGCATCACTTTCTCTACCTCCTTCCGCTCTGCCTGCATCGAGACACCCTTTGCAAACTCCGTCCCGAGACCATTCTTTCCAGATGCATTGTTTCCCTTACCTCCTCCACCACGGGAAGCATCCTGCCTCTTCTGGAGGCCCCAGGCATCTCTTAAGCTCCCTAATGCCTGCTGATGAGGACCTTGTATTGGGTCAGCGCTTCTCCCTCGTGCTGTACTCACTCGGGACACCTCTTCTCCCTGCTCACACTCCTCCCATGCCCTCAGCAGCCCCTTTCTCTCCCGAAACCATTCAAGGTCACTTGGTCCTTCCACGGGCAGCCAGCCGCACCCCTTTGGCTTCCTTTTAATTTTCCCCTTCTGCAGCCTCACCTCATTCGCCCTCTCTAGTCCCTCTTCATCCAGCCCTTGCCCACACAACATTAGGGCTCATGACGCCACGTCCCGTCCTCCTCGTGCCTTCGCCTTTACTCTTTCCACCTCCCCTCCATCTAACCCTGTCCATCACTCTCACCCTTCCAGCTCCATTGACTCCGCCCACATTGCCCAGTTGCCATCTTTGCCTCTTAGGCACACACCCCTCACACTACTCACCTGCAGATTTTAAGGACCTCCCTTCACTCTCTGTCCCATTCTGCCTTCTTCCCTGTTTTCCAGGCAAGAGTTCCCCAGCCCTTTCCATCTCCCCACTTCCACTGTCCCTCTGTGCCCATCTATTCTGCTGCTTCCATTTCCCCCTAGGACTAGACCAATGACAACCCACTGGTTTGTGCGATCTGCCACTGGACTCCAGGCACATGGGCCCATCCTGTCGTCTGACTCTAGCTAGAATGGTTTCTGTGCAGGGACAGCCTTATCATACAACGCTGCACTGTTTCCTCTTCACCGCACTCATTGTCGCCCCTTTCCCTGCTTGCTCCTGAGGTCCCCAGGAGTTCCAATGCCTAGACCACAGACTCTCCTCTATGATTGCTCGGCTCTGTCCCTACCATCCTGCCCCAGTTCGGTCCAGGCTACCCCTCTGGAGACCTGAGCTCTGTCACCATCTCAATCTTGGTATCTTTTTAATCCTCCCACCTGCCGATGTTCCTCTGTGCTTTCCAAACCTGAGTCCCCCTCACATTCTTGAGGGTCTGTCTCATGTTCTGTGCCAGCTGGTGGCCATCTCCTTTCCAATCGTCTCCCTTGACCCATCGCTCATTCTGGGGTCCTTGGTTTCATGGCTGCCTGAGATTCTAGTCTCACTCCCTTTTGATGTCTCTCTCTCTCTCTATCTCTATCTATCTCCATCTCTATCTCTCCATTCACCAGGGTGGAGTTTGATCCTTGCTTACCCATTCCTGGCCCTCTGTCCCACTCTTGTTCTAGGGACCCTCTGCTTGACCCTCATCGTCCCATCCTACTTTCCTTACCCCCTGCCGGTTAGGTGAAGGATTCACTGGTCCTTTTCATGACCTTTGTTCCTCTCATCACTTGCAATCCTCCTTCCCACATAGCTAGCTCTTTCATCCCCAAGAGGGGTCTAGTAGCTCTGTCTGCTGTCCCAAGATGCTTACCTTTGTGGGTCCACCATTGTGAGTTGGTGGTGGCTTACCTGGCCTTCTCTGTGACCTCACCTCATCTCGCCAAGCCCTGCGCTGACAGGGTTGTCCCCAGGCTCTTCCATGAGCCACTTCTCCACACCTCATCCGCCTCTGACCTCGTCCCACCCGGCCGGCCTTGCTCCTTTGCTTTACCCACTCTGTGATCTCCTCTTTGCGTGGGCTCCTTTACGCCCTTGTGCCACTCACGGTCATAAAGGTCCTGCCGTCTCGTAGTCACCCACCCATGTTTCCCTCTCTGCCATCCTTTCGGGCAGTGCGTTCGTCCCCTGTCCTTTCTCACTCTGTTGTTCCCTTGGAATTTGGCCCCTCTCCTACACTCTCCCACAGTTTGAATTTGCTCACCTGGTGTCTACCTCTTGGGCGTGCGCTTCATCATCTTTCCTGCGTTGCTTCTCTACTGCATACGTAGCAAGAGAACTGTCCTTCCTGAGCCATGTGACATTTCTGCAGCCACAGTCTGTCATCTCCTGGCTGAACCCCATAATGCTCTGTGTGCTCCTTCAGTCATTCCCCACCTTCTTCACACCCCAGGGCAGTCTCCTTGGCCGTGATATACTGTCCTGCCTCAGCATGCTTGCCCAATGCCCTCTGCTCACAGTCTGTGAACCCAAACTGTGATTTCCTCCCGGGTCACGCAAACCTCGTTCCTCGTAACCTTTCCTGTTTCCATTGGGACCCCTTTATTGCACATTCTTGGGACACAGCTTTCGGGAGCACTTTCCTCTCATTGCCCTACCTCTTCCTTATCACTCTAGGTCAGTGGTTCCCACCGTTCTTAGTGGGACAATTTGGTTTTTAACGGGGGCGCTTTGAGAACGAGTTTTTCACAGTGCATTTCTTGCATTTCTTATGATTCGAGAAGTATCTTAGACTAGTATAGTATAGAAATATTTGTTGTGACATATTTATGCAGTTCAGTTCCCTGTTATATGTTTTTAAAGTTTATTTGCTATTTTTTGAAATCACTTTATAGCGTTATTTTGTAACCTTTTCTGGGTTATTTCTTCCTCAGTACTTCAACTGTCCTTTTGTTCTTTGGTTTTTCTCTGTCATGGATGCCGTGTTCTTTGGGAGCTTCTTTAGACCAAGTCAATGGCCTTTTAGGTGTCCTCCACGCCAATAGGAGTTCACTTTTGGAATAATGGGAATTATATGTCACGGGCGAGGGGAAGCATCGGGATTTTAGAGATGCTCAGGTGGGGCATGGGCAACCAAAGGTTGGGAACCTCTGCTCTGGGTCTTTGGCCTTCAGGCCTCCCTCTTGCCCCGTGCCTGCTAACCCGTGCCTGACACCATGGCTCTCAGTCTCGTCGTGCACAGAGCCCTGGGCCTTGCCATCCAACCCTCTTGTCTCCTTCGCCTGCCAGCCACCGTCTCTCTCCGAGGTGACCTCCAGTCCCAGCCGGGTTTTGCTTCTGCTCTACAGCCCTTCGGGTGCTCTCTGATCACATCAGTCCACCCTAAATTTCCCCGTTGGTCACTCCTGTCTCCCTCAGCCTTTGTCCTCAAGAGGCCTCAGTTCCAGGACCAAAGCTTGGTGCTCCACTCCCTACTCACTCCAGGTGGATCCCAGGGAGCCACCCCCTATCCCTCCAGGACATTTCTCGGCTACATCCATTTGCTCGCTGTCTGCCTGGTCCAGGGTCCTTTGACCCCATTCTGACATTCTTGACTCTCACGCCTGCACCTCTACCACTCAGGCGCTCCTCCGCTCATGCTTCACCTCTCTGCCCAGCTCTCCTCTCTTCCCCTTCCACCCAGTGATTCTCACCCGAGGGTGCATGTCCCTCAAGATGGCCTATCAGCAACATCTTTGGGGGGTCTTTTTGTGTTTTCTTTTCGGAATTTTTTTGGGTTTAGTTGTTTGAAGCAGTGTGCTGCTCCCCCTTCAGATGGTGTGATAGGCCTCCCTTGGGGGTCATGCCCACCCTCGCCCCCTCCCCCCCTCCCACCCCCGGGGAAGAATCACTGCTGTGGGAGCCCAACTTGACTTCTGGGTCGCACTCACCCTTGGGCCTCTAGCCTTCCACTGGTTGCCATTGACACATTTTTCTGAAAGATCCCAGCGTTGGCACCATTCTCACACTGTCCCGACACTTGTCCTCTTGCAACCTCCCCACTGCCTTCCAAACGCCAGTCTGAAAAACTGTTATTTATCTGACGCCACCACCACAATCCCAACACACACACACACATAAGCTACTCCTTTCTCCCTGCCTTTATGACTCTCATGCCTTGTAAAATACCTTTGTCCAGAAGCCGGTCCTTCTCAGCACGTGATGTTGCCCCTTTTCTCTACGTTATGCTTCCTCCCAGACCCCTGGCATGATCCTTCCACAGAGCCTCGGTGGTCCTCTTGAGTCTTCGTGTGTTTTCCAGGAAACAGACCTTTCCCTTCCCTCGATTCCGCAGCTGCTGACGGTGCCCTCTCTGGGTAGATTCCCTGGTATTGCCCTCCTGCCCTTTCACCCGTCCTCCTCATGCCCACCACTTGACATGGAATCAAACCACCATCTCCATTAAAGGACATGGTTATCTCTGTGCGTAGAACTAGGCTACCGTCACCCAACCCCATCCGAAATGCCATGGATCTTAACCCTGCCCTCCTCTCCAACCCTGGCACACCAGATCCGCCTGCAGACATGAGCCTATCCCACCTCGCCCTCCACACTGCTGGCCCTAACAGTGTGAACTTACTTCCAGTGGGCACCTCTGAAGTCATCCTGGATACCTACTTGCCACCTCTCTCCTCTCTTCGCCCTCCTTCTTGGTTACCAGCCCTGTCCCTTCCACTGTGCTCCACTCTCCATCCTTCCCTGGATGGCCAGCATCACTTTCTCTACCTCCTTCCGCTCTGCCTGCATCGAGACACCCTTTGCAAACTCCGTCCCGAGACCATTCTTTCCAGATGCATTGTTTCCCTTACCTCCTCCACCACGGGAAGCATCCTGCCTCTTCTGGAGGCCCCAGGCATCTCTTAAGCTCCCTAATGCCTGCTGATGAGGACCTTGTATTGGGTCAGCGCTTCTCCGTCGTGCTGTACTCACTCGGGACACCTCTTCTCCCTACTCACACTCCTCCCATGCCCTCAGCAGCCCCTTTCTCTCCCGAAACCATTCAAGGTCACTTGGTCCTTCCACGGGCAGCCAGCCGCACCCCTTTGGCTTCCTTTTAATTTTCCCCTTCTGCAGCCTCACCTCATTCGCCCTCTCTAGTCCCTCTTCATCCAGCCCTTGCCCACACAACATTAGGGCTCATGACGCCACGTCCCGTCCTCCTCGTGCCTTCGCCTTTACTCTTTCCACCTCCCCTCCATCTAACCCTGTCCATCACTCTCACCCTTCCAGCTCCATTGACTCCGCCCACATTGCCCAGTTGCCATCTTTGCCTCTTAGGCACACACCCCTCACACTACTCACCTGCAGATTTTAAGGACCTCCCTTCACTCTCTGTCCCATTCTGCCTTCTTCCCTGTTTTCCAGGCAAGAGTTCCCCAGCCCTTTCCATCTCCCCACTTCCACTGTCCCTCTGTGCCCATCTATTCTGCTGCTTCCATTTCCCCCTAGGACTAGACCAATGACAACCCACTGGTTTGTGCGATCTGCCACTGGACTCCAGGCACATGGGCCCATCCTGTCGTCTGACTCTAGCTAGAATGGTTTCTGTGCAGGGACAGCCTTATCATACAACGCTGCACTGTTTCCTCTTCACCGCACTCATTGTCGCCCCTTTCCCTGCTTGCTCCTGAGGTCCCCAGGAGTTCCAATGCCTAGACCACAGACTCTCCTCTATGATTGCTCGGCTCTGTCCCTACCATCCTGCCCCAGTTCGGTCCAGGCTACCCCTCTGGAGACCTGAGCTCTGTCACCATCTCAATCTTGGTATCTTTTTAATCCTCCCACCTGCCGATGTTCCTCTGTGCTTTCCAAACCTGAGTCCCCCTCACATTCTTGAGGGTCTGTCTCATGTTCTGTGCCAGCTGGTGGCCATCTCCTTTCCAATCGTCTCCCTTGACCCATCGCTCATTCTGGGGTCCTTGGTTTCATGGCTGCCTGAGATTCTAGTCTCACTCCCTTTTGATGTCTCTCTCTCTCTCTATCTCTATCTATCTCCATCTCTATCTCTCCATTCACCAGGGTGGAGTTTGATCCTTGCTTACCCATTCCTGGCCCTCTGTCCCACTCTTGTTCTAGGGACCCTCTGCTTGACCCTCATCGTCCCATCCTACTTTCCTTACCCCCTGCCGGTTAGGTGAAGGATTCACTGGTCCTTTTCATGACCTTTGTTCCTCTCATCACTTGCAATCCTCCTTCCCACATAGCTAGCTCTTTCATCCCCAAGAGGGGTCTAGTAGCTCTGTCTGCTGTCCCAAGATGCTTACCTTTGTGGGTCCACCATTGTGAGTTGGTGGTGGCTTACCTGGCCTTCTCTGTGACCTCACCTCATCTCGCCAAGCCCTGCGCTGACAGGGTTGTCCCCAGGCTCTTCCATGAGCCACTTCTCCACACCTCATCCGCCTCTGACCTCGTCCCACCCGGCCGGCCTTGCTCCTTTGCTTTACCCACTCTGTGATCTCCTCTTTGCGTGGGCTCCTTTACGCCCTTGTGCCACTCACGGTCATAAAGGTCCTGCCCTCTCGTAGTCACCCACCCATGTTTCCCTCTCTGCCATCCTTTCGGGCAGTGCGTTCGTCCCCTGTCCTTTCTCACTCTGTTGTTCCCTTGGAATTTGGCCCCTCTCCTACACTCTCCCACAGTTTGAATTTGCTCACCTGGTGTCTACCTCTTGGGCGTGCGCTTCATCATCTTTCCTGCGTTGCTTCTCTACTGCATACGTAGCAAGAGAACTGTCCTTCCTGAGCCATGTGACATTTCTGCAGCCACAGTCTGTCATCTCCTGGCTGAACCCCATAATGCTCTGTGTGCTCCTTCAGTCATTCCCCACCTTCTTCACACCCCAGGGCAGTCTCCTTGGCCGTGATATACTGTCCTGCCTCAGCATGCTTGCCCAATGCCCTCTGCTCACAGTCTGTGAACCCAAACTGTGATTTCCTCCCGGGTCACGCAAACCTCGTTCCCCGTAACCTTTCCTGTTTCCATTGGGACCCCTTTATTGCACATTCTTGGGACACAGCTTTCGGGAGCACTTTCCTCTCATTGCCCTACCTCTTCCTTATCACTCTAGGTCAGTGGTTCCCACCGTTCTTAGTGGGACAATTTGGTTTTTAACGGGGGCGCTTTGAGAACGAGTTTTTCACAGTGCATTTCTTGCATTTCTTATGATTCGAGAAGTATCTTAGACTAGTATAGTATAGAAATATTTGTTGTGACATATTTATGCAGTTCAGTTCCCTGTTATATGTTTTTAAAGTTTATTTGCTATTTTTTGAAATCACTTTATAGCGTTATTTTGTAACCTTTTCTGGGTTATTTCTTCCTCAGTACTTCAACTGTCCTTTTGTTCTTTGGTTTTTCTCTGTCATGGATGCCGTGTTCTTTGGGAGCTTCTTTAGACCAAGTCAATGGCCTTTTAGGTGTCCTCCACGCCAATAGGAGTTCACTTTTGGAATAATGGGAATTATATGTCACGGGCGAGGGGAAGCATCGGGATTTTAGAGATGCTCAGGTGGGGCATGGGCAACCAAAGGTTGGGAACCTCTGCTCTGGGTCTTTGGCCTTCAGGCCTCCCTCTTGCCCCGTGCCTGCTAAACCGTGCCTGACACCATGGCTCTCAGTCTCCTCGTGCACAGAGCCCTGGGCCTTGCCATCCAACCCTCTTGTCTCCTTCGCCTGCCAGCCACCGTCTCTCTCCGAGGTGACCTCCAGTCCCAGCCGGATTTTGCTTCTGCTCTACAGCCCTTCGGGTGCTCTCTGATCACATCAGTCCACCCTAAATTTCCCCGTTGGTCACTCGTGTCTCCCTCAGCCTTTGTCCTCAAGAGGCCTCAGTTCCAGGACCAAAGCTTGGTGCTCCACTCCCTACTCACTCCAGGTGGATCCCAGGGAGCCACCCCCTATCCCTCCAGGACATTTCTCGGCTACATCCATTTGCTCGCTGTCTGCCTGGTCCAGGGTCCTTTGACCCCATTCTGACATTCTTGACTCTCACGCCTGCACCTCTACCACTCAGGCGCTCCTCCGCTCATGCTTCACCTCTCTGCCCAGCTCTCCTCTCTTCCCCTTCCACCCAGTGATTCTCACCCGAGGGTGCATGTCCCTCAAGATGGCCTATCAGCAACATCTTTGGGGGGTCTTTTTGTGTTTTCTTTTCGGAATTTTTTTGGGTTTAGTTGTTTGAAGCAGTGTGCTGCTCCCCCTTCAGATGGTGTGATAGGCCTCCCTTGGGGGTCATGCCCACCCTCGCCCCCTCCCCCCCTCCCACCCCCGGGGAAGAATCACTGCTGTGGGAGCCCAACTTGACTTCTGGGTCGCACTCACCCTTGGGCCTCTAGCCTTCCACTGGTTGCCATTGACACATTTTTCTGAAAGATCCCAGCGTTGGCACCATTCTCACACTGTCCCGACACTTGTCCTCTTGCAACCTCCCCACTGCCTTCCAAACGCCAGTCTGAAAAACTGTTATTTATCTGACGCCACCACCACAATCCCAACACACACACACACATAAGCTACTCCTTCCTCCGTGCCTTTATGACTCTCATGCCTTGTAAAATACCTTTGTCCAGAAGCCGGTCCTTCTCAGCACGTGATGTTGCCCCTTTTCTCTACGTTATGCTTCCTCCCAGACCCCTGGCATGATCCTTCCACAGAGCCTCGGTGGTCCTCTTGAGTCTTCGTGTGTTTTCCAGGAAACAGACCTTTCCCTTCCCTCGATTCCGCAGCTGCTGACGGTGCCCTCTCTGGGTAGATTCCCTGGTATTGCCCTCCTGCCCTTTCACCCGTCCTCCTCATGCCCACCACTTGACATGGAATCAAACCACCATCTCCATTAAAGGACATGGTTATCTCTGTGCGTAGAACTAGGCTACCGTCACCCAACCCCATCCGAAATGCCATGGATCTTAACCCTGCCCTCCTCTCCAACCCTGGCACACCAGATCCGCCTGCAGACATGAGCCTATCCCACCTCGCCCTCCACACTGCTGGCCCTAACAGTGTGAACTTACTTCCAGTGGGCACCTCTGAAGTCATCCTGGATACCTACTTGCCACCTCTCTCCTCTCTTCGCTCTCCTTCTTGGTTACCAGCCCTGTCCCTTCCACTGTGCTCCACTCTCCATCCTTCCCTGGATGGCCAGCATCACTTTCTCTACCTCCTTCCGCTCTGCCTGCATCGAGACACCCTTTGCAAACTCCGTCCCGAGACCATTCTTTCCAGATGCATTGTTTCCCTTACCTCCTCCACCACGGGAAGCATCCTGCCTCTTCTGGAGGCCCCAGGCATCTCTTAAGCTCCCTAATGCCTGCTGATGAGGACCTTGTATTGGGTCAGCGCTTCTCCGTCGTGCTGTACTCACTCGGGACACCTCTTCTCCCTACTCACACTCCTCCCATGCCCTCAGCAGCCCCTTTCTCTCCCGAAACCATTCAAGGTCACTTGGTCCTTCCACGGGCAGCCAGCCGCACCCCTTTGGCTTCCTTTTAATTTTCCCCTTCTGCAGCCTCACCTCATTCGCCCTCTCTAGTCCCTCTTCATCCAGCCCTTGCCCACACAACATTAGGGCTCATGACGCCACGTCCCGTCCTCCTCGTGCCTTCGCCTTTACTCTTTCCACCTCCCCTCCATCTAACCCTGTCCATCACTCTCACCCTTCCAGCTCCATTGACTCCGCCCACATTGCCCAGTTGCCATCTTTGCCTCTTAGGCACACACCCCTCACACTACTCACCTGCAGATTTTAAGGACCTCCCTTCACTCTCTGTCCCATTCTGCCTTCTTCCCTGTTTTCCAGGCAAGAGTTCCCCAGCCCTTTCCATCTCCCCACTTCCACTGTCCCTCTGTGCCCATCTATTCTGCTGCTTCCATTTCCCCCTAGGACTAGACCAATGACAACCCACTGGTTTGTGCGATCTGCCACTGGACTCCAGGCACATGGGCCCATCCTGTCGTCTGACTCTAGCTAGAATGGTTTCTGTGCAGGGACAGCCTTATCATACAACGCTGCACTGTTTCCTCTTCACCGCACTCATTGTCGCCCCTTTCCCTGCTTGCTCCTGAGGTCCCCAGGAGTTCCAATGCCTAGACCACAGACTCTCCTCTATGATTGCTCGGCTCTGTCCCTACCATCCTGCCCCAGTTCGGTCCAGGCTACCCCTCTGGAGACCTGAGCTCTGTCACCATCTCAATCTTGGTATCTTTTTAATCCTCCCACCTGCCGATGTTCCTCTGTGCTTTCCAAACCTGAGTCCCCCTCACATTCTTGAGGGTCTGTCTCATGTTCTGTGCCAGCTGGTGGCCATCTCCTTTCCAATCGTCTCCCTTGACCCATCGCTCATTCTGGGGTCCTTGGTTTCATGGCTGCCTGAGATTCTAGTCTCACTCCCTTTTGATGTCTCTCTCTCTCTCTATCTCTATCTATCTCCATCTCTATCTCTCCATTCACCAGGGTGGAGTTTGATCCTTGCTTACCCATTCCTGGCCCTCTGTCCCACTCTTGTTCTAGGGACCCTCTGCTTGACCCTCATCGTCCCATCCTACTTTCCTTACCCCCTGCCGGTTAGGTGAAGGATTCACTGGTCCTTTTCATGACCTTTGTTCCTCTCATCACTTGCAATCCTCCTTCCCACATAGCTAGCTCTTTCATCCCCAAGAGGGGTCTAGTAGCTCTGTCTGCTGTCCCAAGATGCTTACCTTTGTGGGTCCACCATTGTGAGTTGGTGGTGGCTTACCTGGCCTTCTCTGTGACCTCACCTCATCTCGCCAAGCCCTGCGCTGACAGGGTTGTCCCAGGCTCTTCCATGAGCCACTTCTCCACACCTCATCCGCCTCTGACCTCGTCCCACCCGGCCGGCCTTGCTCCTTTGCTTTACCCACTCTGTGATCTCCTCTTTGCGTGGGCTCCTTTACGCCCTTGTGCCACTCACGGTCATAAAGGTCCTGCCGTCTCGTAGTCACCCACCCATGTTTCCCTCTCTGCCATCCTTTCGGGCAGTGCGTTCGTCCCCTGTCCTTTCTCACTCTGTTGTTCCCTTGGAATTTGGCCCCTCTCCTACACTCTCCCACAGTTTGAATTTGCTCACCTGGTGCCTACCTCTTGGGCGTGCGCTTCATCATCTTTCCTGCGTTGCTTCTCTACTGCATACGTAGCAAGAGAACTGTCCTTCCTGAGCCATGTGACATTTCTGCAGCCACAGTCTGTCATCTCCTGGCTGAACCCCATAATGCTCTGTGTGCTCCTTCAGTCATTCCCCACCTTCTTCACACCCCAGGGCAGTCTCCTTGGCCGTGATATACTGTCCTGCCTCAGCATGCTTGCCCAATGCCCTCTGCTCACAGTCTGTGAACCCAAACTGTGATTTCCTCCCGGGTCACGCAAACCTCGTTCCCCGTAACCTTTCCTGTTTCCATTGGGACCCCTTTATTGCACATTCTTGGGACACAGCTTTCGGGAGCACTTTCCTCTCATTGCCCTACCTCTTCCTTATCACTCTAGGTCAGTGGTTCCCACCGTTCTTAGTGGGACAATTTGGTTTTTAACGGGGGCGCTTTGAGAACGAGTTTTTCACAGTGCATTTCTTGCATTTCTTATGATTCGAGAAGTATCTTAGACTAGTATAGTATAGAAATATTTGTTGTGACATATTTATGCAGTTCAGTTCCCTGTTATATGTTTTTAAAGTTTATTTGCTATTTTTTGAAATCACTTTATAGCGTTATTTTGTAACCTTTTCTGGGTTATTTCTTCCTCAGTACTTCAACTGTCCTTTTGTTCTTTGGTTTTTCTCTGTCATGGATGCCGTGTTCTTTGGGAGCTTCTTTAGACCAAGTCAATGGCCTTTTAGGTGTCCTCCACGCCAATAGGAGTTCACTTTTGGAATAATGGGAATTATATGTCACGGGCGAGGGGAAGCATCGGGATTTTAGAGATGCTTAGGTGGGGCATGGGCAACCAAAGGTTGGGAACCTCTGCTCTGGGTCTTTGGCCTTCAGGCCTCCCTCTTGCCCCGTGCCTGCTAACCCGTGCCTGACACCATGGCTCTCAGTCTCGTCGTGCACAGAGCCCTGGGCCTTGCCATCCAACCCTCTTGTCTCCTTCGTCTGCCAGCCACCGTCTCTCTCCGAGGTGACCTCCAGTCCCAGCCGGGTTTTGCTTCCGCTCTACAGCCCTTCGGGTGCTCTCTGATCACATCAGTCCACCCTAAATTTCCCCGTTGGTCACTCGTGTCTCCCTCAGCCTTTGTCCTCAAGAGGCCTCAGTTCCAGGACCAAAGCTTGGTGCTCCACTCCCTACTCACTCCAGGTGGATCCCAGGGAGCCACCCCCTATTCCTCCAGGACATTTCTCGGCTATATCCATTTGCTCGCTGTCTGCCTGGTCCAGGGTCCTTTGACCCCATTCTGACATTCTTGACTCTCACGCCTGCACCTCTACCACTCAGGCGCTCCTCCGCTCATGCTTCACCTCTCTACCCAGCTCTCCTCTCTTCCCCTTCCACCCAGTGATTCTCACCCGAGGGTGCATGTCCCTCAAGATGGCCTATCAGCAACATCTTTGGGGGGTCTTTTTGTGTTTTCTTTTCGGAATTTTTTTGGGTTTAGTTGTTTGAAGCAGTGTGCTGCTCCCCCTTCAGATGGCGTGATAGGCCTCCCTTGGGGGTCATGCCCACCCTCGCCCCCTCCCCCCCTCCCACCCCCGGGGAAGAATCACTGCTGTGGGAGCCCAACTTGACTTCTGGGTCGCACTCACCCTTGGGCCTCTAGCCTTCCACTGGTTGCCATTGACACATTTTTCTGAAAGATCCCAGCGTTGGCACCATTCTCACACTGTCCCGACACTTGTCCTCTTGCAACCTCCCCACTGCCTTCCAAAAGCCACTGTGAAAAACACCGTTATTCATCTGACCCCACCACCACAATGCAACACACATGCACATAAGCTACTCCTTCCACCTTCCCAGCATGCCTCTCATTTCTTGTGGCAATATCTTTGTCCAGATTCTGGTCCTTGTCAACCATTGATATTTACATTTTCTCTATCCATCCCCCCAAGCCCCTGGCATGATTTCTCCCCATAGCAATTTGTGTGATTTCTGCCAACCAGATCTTTCCCTTTTCTTCTTCTTGAGTGTCTGTTCCTGGTTTTCTCTGGTTGGTTTCCCTTTTCTGCCCCTCTACTGTACCACTCTTCCAGTAACCCTAGCATGATCCTTCCGCAGACCCTCTGTGGTCCTCCAGAGTCCTCCCATTTTTTCCCCTCAACCCAACCTTTCTTTTCCTTCTTTTCTACAGCTCCTCTTCCTGTGTCCCCTCTGTTCTTGTCTTCCCCCTCTTCAACCTTTTATCAATACTCCAAACACTTGATGTGGAATCAGCCCTCCATCTCCATTAACAGAACTGGTTTTCCTCTGCATGGAGATTGGCTCCTGTTTCTCAACCTCTTCTGAAATTCCTAGGTCAATCTGCCTCCTGGGGTGCACTCAAACTTGCCCTTCTCTTGTTTTCCATTAGTTTCTTCAGACAGTTGTTCCTTGAAGATTCCAATCTTGGCCCCCCTTTCACACTGTCCCAGCACTGTTTTCTTGTAACCACCACAGTCCCTTCCATATATTCTCTGCCACCTGACATTTCAAAACTCCTAGTCTGCTTTAGAGCATTGTTTTTTACTTTGCACTCTCTTCCTGCCATCTCCTTTTTTTGACTCTCAGGTATTGTATCAATATCTTCATTCTGAATTTTGTTTTTCTTGGCTGTAATGGTCCTCACTTCCCTATTTTCTCCTGCCAACCAGACCTTTCCCTTCTCCCCTTTCCTGGAGGTACTCTCTAGTTTCCTCTCTGAGTGGATTCACTGGTCTTTCCTACCCACTTCTCATCATGTTGCCATCACTCCCAATAGTTGACATGGAATCAGTCCACAAGCTCAGATAAAGAAGTTGGTTTTCTCTGTGCCTAAAGTTTGGCTCATATAGTCCCATCCCCACCCCAATGCCCATTGATCCCTACCCCTCCCTCCCGTTCAACCCCATCTTACCCAATGCCTACCCTATCCCAATCCCCACCCCAAAGCCCAGCTATGCCCCTCCCTTTCTCCCTCCCCTTCCCCACCACCCACCCCATCCCCTTCTCCCACCCCATCCCCTCCTCCCACCCCAATCCCGCCGGATCCGGATTAAGTAGTATAGAGCCTGGCCAAAAAGTTTACCCTTGTCCCAACTTACAAGGCTATATGAGCTTTCACTGTTCCCTGCCCCTGCTATCCATGTTACTGTGTCACTGCTCACAATGTTTGTCCCAGAAGTTTGAACTTTCTTCTGGTTCTCTCCTCTGAGATCTGCCAGGTGCCTACTCTGCCACCTTTCTCTTCTCCTTGGTCCCCATTTGGAGTCTAGCCTATCTTCAGTCCACTGTGGTCCACTCTCCATCCTCCCTGAGTGCCTCACATCACCTCATCTGTCTCTGAGAGATGACCCTTCACTGGCAGGGTATCAGAGCCCCAAATGGATATCATTCCCATGATCTTTCCTCAAGCTATGCATTTTTTTCCTTTCATCCAAGGAAGTCACCCTGTCTCTTTTGGCTCATGCATCTCAAAGCTTCCTAATGTCTGTAATTACTCATTTTTTATCATCACTTCTCCTTAGGGATATGCTTCCACCTGTGACCTGCTGTCATCATTTATACTCTTTCCATCCCTTAGCCATGGCTCCATCTCTCCTGCTGTCTCTCATCTAGTCCTTCCACTGCCTCCAACCACTGCCTTCTCTTTATGCTACCTTTACCTTGGCCTTGCCCTGTCTCACTTTTCTTCCTTTCTCTCTCCCTTTAATCAAGATATTGCCACAAGACTAGACCCATATTTCCTCCTCTTCTTTCTTCACTCCTCCACTGCTTCCATCTTGCCTCCATCGGGCCTGATTGCACCTATGCCCATCACCCTTGCTCATCCCCTACCCTTGGACAAGGTTTGGATCCCCCCTTTGCCCTCTTACCCTCTAGGTCACATACTCCTCACAACACCCATGTGCAGATTTTAAACCTTACACACTCTCCATCTCATACTGCATTTCCCCCTCTGTTGTCCCTCAACCTCTTTAACAAGAGCCCCCCCATCTCAAGCCACCATCCAAGCCCTTGTTCTCTCCAGCTGTGCCTCATTGCTACCCATATTCTTGGACTAACCCTATGAAACCTCACTGATTTGAAGGTCCCCCATCCCTCTCTCCTTCCTTCTGTGGAGTCTCTCCAACACATGCTAGAATTCTCCTCTTTCCAGCCTCCCTAGAATAGCACAGCATGGATTCCATGATGGTTGTGAAATGTCACCTCCTTGATTCCTGTCTGCTCCTCCTCCATTTCTAAGCATATTTGCTACCCACATACTGGACTCCATCAATGTGAGTCTATCCAGACGTCCTTGCGATTACCTGCCAATGGTTTCTGCTGGGTCCATCTTAAATGTGCAGTGTGCCCCATTTCCTCACTACAATCATTGTAGCCCTCTCCCCACTTGCTCCTGATCTTCAAATGCCCAGGTTATGTGGTCTCAGTCTGCTGTGCTCTAGTCCTATATCAGGTCTCAATACCACACATGCCACTTTTCTTTCCCCTTGAGTTCTGCAGATGTCCCCAGAGTGGCAATTCTTCAGCCTGCCTTCCCATTTTCTGCCCTCCCATTAATGACCCTGAATCCCTTACATATTCATAAGATTCTCTCCCCTCTTCTGAAATGCCTGTCCCTATCTCTTCCCTGAGATAACTCACTCTGCTGATCTCCTTATCATGGCTTCCAAGACTCCACTGTCTCTGTTCCTGGGTGTGGAATGAATCTTGCTTTACACATCCTCTGCTTTATCTCTATCATCTTCATTGGACCCCTCGGCTTTATCTTCAATTTCCCATCCTACTTTCCCCACAACCTGCCTAACCTGGGATGGATTCATTTTTTTCTTTGATATTGGCTCCCTCTAACCTGCCCTGATATTATTCCTGTTGCAAGGTTCTTGGTCCTCAAAGAGCTGTACAGAATCCGTCTTCTATTCCAGTTCATCCCATGCATCCTACCTTTTCCATTCCACCATTTTGGATAAGGTCCTTACCTATCTAAACTCCTATCTGACCTTCTACATTTCATCATCCCCTGACTAACAGGATTGTCACTAATGGTTTCAGTGGGCCACTACCTCTACACCTTATCCACTCTCCTATTTCTCATTAACCTCTCCACACTGTCCCCTTTTCCTGCAAGGGCTTCTTCATACCCTTGGTCCATTCATGGGAGCAGAGTTCATGGGTTCCCAACTTTCTCTCCCTCCTTCAGGCATTGTATGATCCCTCTCTTAGTAGAGTGTTTTCCCTTATCTTCTCAAGCCTATTCTGCCCTAGCTGCAAGGTGCCATCTCCTGTCCTTTCTCACTCTTTTGTTCCTTTGGAACACAGACCACAGTTTGAATCTGCTCACCTGAAGCCCTAGCTCTTCGGGCTGCGGCCATGATCTATCCTGCTTAGCTTCTCTACTGCATATGTAGCAAGAGAACTGTCCTTCCTGAGCCATGTGACATTTCTGCAGCCACAGTGTGTGCATCTCCTGGCTGAACCCCATAATGCTCTGTGTGCTCCTTAAGTCACTCCCCACCTTCTTCACACCCCGGTGCAGTCTCCTTGGTCGTGATATACTGTCCTGCCTCAGCATGCTTGCCCAATGCCCTCTGCTCACAGCCTGTGAACCCGGACTGTGATTTCCTCCCGGGTCACGCAAACCTCGTTTCCCGTAACCTTTCCTGTTTCCATTGGGACCCCTTTATTGCACATTCTTGGGACACAGCTTTTGGGAGCACTTTCCTCTCATTGCCCTACCTCTTCCTTATCACTCTAGGTCAGTGGTTCCCACCGTTCACAGTGGGACAATTTGGTTTTTAACGGGGGCGCTTTGAGAACGAGTTTTTCACAGTGCATTTCTTGCATTACTTATGGTTGTAGAAGCATCATATACTAGTACAGTATAGAAATATCTGTTGTGACATATTTATGCAGTTCAGTTCTCAGTTATATGTTTTTAAAGTTTATTTGCTATTATTTCATATCACTTTGTAGTGTTATTTTTAAAATTTTTCTGGGTTATTTCTTCCTCAGTACTTCAACTGTCCTTGTGTTCTTTGATTTTTCTCTTTCATGGATGCCGTGTTCTTTGGAAGCTTGTTTAGACCAAGTCAGTGGCCTTTTAGGTGTCCTCCACGCCAATAGGAGTTCACTTTTGGAATAATGGGAATTACACATCACGGGCCAGGGGAAGCATCAGGATTTTAGAGATGCGTAGGTGGGGCTTGGGCAAAAAAGGTTGGGAACCTCTGCTCTGGGTCTTTGGCCTTCAGGCCTCCCTCTTGCCCCGTGCCTGCTAACCCGTGCCTGACACCATGGCTCTCAGTCTCGTTGGGCACAGAGCCCTGGGTCTTGCCGTGCACCCCTCATGTCCCTTTTGTCTGCCAGCCATAGTCTCTCTCCGAGGTGATCTCCAGTCCCAGCTGGGCCTTGCTTCTGCTCTACAGCCCTTCAGGTGCTCTCTGATCACATCAGTCCACCCTTGATATACTGTCCTGCATCAGCACACTTGCCCAATGCCATCTGCTCACAGCCTGTGAACCCGGACTGTGATTTCCTCCTGGGACACGCAAACCTCGTTCCCTGTAACATTCCTGTTTCCATTGAGACCCCTTTGTTGTATACTCTTGGGACACAGCCCTTATGGAGCCTTGTCCTCTGATTCTCTTATCTTTTCCTTATCACTCTAGGACTTTTACCTTCAGCCCTCCCTCTTGCCTCCACCCCCACCCCTGCCTGCTAACCCACACCCAACACCATGGCCCTCCTCCACAGAGCCCTAAGTTCTGCTGTCCACCACTCCATCTCTCCTTCCTCTGCCAGCCATCGTTTCTCTCCCCTAGATTATCTTCAGTGTGGTCTCCAGTCCCAGCTGGGCCTTCTTTGTGCTCTACAGCCCATCAGATGCTCTCTGATTACATCAGTCCACCCTAAATTTCCCCGTTGGTCACTCATGTCTCCCTCAGCCTTTCTCCTCAAGAGGCCTCAGTTCCAAGACCAATCTTGGTGCTCCATTCCCTACTCACTCAAAGTGAATACCAACACCCTCCCCATATTCTTACAGGAGATTTCTCGGCTACATCCATTTGCTCGCTGTCTGCCTGGTCCAGGGGCCTTTGACCCCATTGACGCCTCCACCTCCCCCACTCAGGCGCTCCTCTGCTCTTGCTTCACTTCTCTGCCCAGCTCTCCTCTCTGCCCCTTCCACCCAGTGATTCTCACCCGAGGGTGCATGTCCCCCAAGGCGGCCTCTCAGGAACATCTTTGGGGTGTGTTTTTGTGTTTTCTTTTCGGAATTTTTTTTGGTTTTGTTGTTTTGAACAGAGCATTGCTCACCCTTCCGATGGTGTGAAAGGCCTCCCTTGGGGGTCATGCCCATCCCCACCCCCCAGTGACACCCACCCCCCCTACCCCCGGGAAGAATCACTGCTGCAGAAGCCCAACCTGACTCTTGGGCTGCACTCACCCTTCCGACTCTCAACTTTCATAATTTACTGTTGATATTTGCTCCTAAAGGATCCCAGCATTCAATCCCACTCTGGCATTCTCCCGACACTATCCTATTAATACCACCACATTCCCTTCCATATTTATTCTTTCATACCCTGCATACCCCAAACCTCAGTCTGCATCACAGCATATTCTCACCCCTCTTTCTGATAGCCCTCATGCCCTACACTCTTGATGAGTCTCAGGAATTGTGACAATATCTTGGGTCCAAATCTTGTCATTCTTGGCCCCAGTGGTCCTCACACCCCTCTGTGTTTCCTGCCAACCAGACCTTCCCTCCCTCCTTTGGAGTAACTCTCCTGTGCCTGCTCTGGGTGGATTCTCTGGTGTTCTCCACCTTTTCCTCAGCCCATAGTCATCACCCTCACCACTTGACATGGAATCAGTCCACAAACTCATTAAAGACAGTTTCCTCAGAGCCTGTAGTTTGGCTCATATTTCCCACCCATCCCAATCCCCATTGATCCCTACTCTGCCCTCCCATTTAACCCCATTAAACCCAACCCAACCCTGTCTTGCTCCTCAATGTAGCTCCCACCTCTCCCACACATCCCCCATCCCTGCCTCCCACCCTAACTCAGAGTCCCACCCCAACCCATCCTCCCACCCCATCCCCACCCTCCACCTGCCCTACCCCTGCGGATCCATATTATTAAAGAGCCTGGCGGAAAAGTTCTCCCTTTGCCACAACATTCAAGGTCACAAGAGCAACTGCTTTTGTGCACTCATTGCTAGCCACCCCTTTTCCACTCCTCTTCCCCATACTGGTGTTCATGCTGGCTCACATGGAAACTCTGAACTTCCTTCTGGTTGGCTCATCTAAGATCTTCCATGGTGCCTACTCTGCCACTTCCCTTTTCTCCTGATCCCCCTGTTGGTGTCTAGACTGTCTCCCTTCAACTTCGTTCCACTCTCCATCTCTCCTGGATGCCTCCTATCACTTTGTCTGTATCTGGGAGGTGACCCTTCACTAGTGCAACATGAAGGCCCCATTGGACATCCCTTCCTGCTACTGTTCCTCACACAACATAGCTCCCTTTTCCTACTGGTTCTATGGAAAATGTCGTCTCTTCTCTGGGGCCTATGCATCTCAAAGGCCCGTAGTACTTATCATTTAGTCATATTGTGTCTTCCCTTCACAGGGTTGTGCTCCCTCCTCTGACTAGTTCTCACCACTCACTCTCTTTCCATCCCCCACAGGCCACACTCTCTCCTGAAACCATCTGCTGTAACCCATTAATAGGTCCTTTCACTGGTCCAGGCACTGCCTTCCCTTTAGGCTCCCTTTTCTCTAGCCTTACCCTGTCTCACTTTTCTTCCTCTTCCCTTGCCCAGAGGATTTTATAGTCAGTTTTGCCACACCCTTCTCCTCTTCCTTCCCTCGCCTCCATTGCTTCCATTTCTCCTCCCTCAGGCCCCTTATGCATCCCTTGCCATCACCCTTGACCTCCATTCTCTGTGGACACTGACCAGAACCCTGCCCCTCCCCTCCTTTGCCCTCTTTCCCTCTTGGCCACGATCCCCTCACAAGATTCACGTCAGAATTCAGACCCCTCCCTTGTTCTCCATCACATTCTAACTTGCCCCCTTTGTTGTCCACTGGATCTAGCTTCCAACAAGAGCCTGTTCCCAACCCCCTGCCGTCCCATCCTTTGCTCTGTCCCTCTGTGCCTCTTTACTGTCCAAATTATCTTCTCAGACTGGACCTATAACATTCCACAGTTTTTAAAGTTCCTACATTCTTCCCTACTTCTATGTGGAGTCTTTCAGCTGCAAGTAGACCTCTACATATTATTGCCCCTAGTACAGTAGATGCATGCATCAGGTGCTCATTGCAAAATGCCACCCTGCCTTCGTTTCCACTAGTTCCTCCACCATTTTTTTGCATATCTACATCCACATGAGTCCCGCCCAAAGTCCCTGAGGCTAAGTATCTGCTTTCTCCACATCCACTCCCTCCTTCCTGTTCTTAGCCATCCCTTTCAGCACAGGATCCTCTCACCAAACCTCTCCTGCGCTGAGAGGCAGCACCACCTGCCCATTCTCACTATTCTGGCCCATTGGACCACATACCCCTTAACACACTCTCCTAGTGTTCAAAGAGAACACCTGGGTTCAGAGCCTCTCCTGCTTTGCTTCTGTGCTGCATACATGGCCAAGGCCCTGTCCTACCTGGGCCATGTGACATTCTTTCAGCTACTGTCTGTGAGTCTTCTGGCTGGATTCAGTAGTCTGCTCTGCTGTGTGCTCCCTTCTTGATCCCCACCCACTACTCATTCCAATTCAGTCGTCATTGCTTCAGACATACTGTACTGCATCCCCACGCTCCATGCACCAACCCCAGCTCATACCCTGTGGAACAGTTGTGGTTTCCTCCTGGGACCCACAAATGTCACTCCCCATTAACATTTCACGTTTTCACTCAGACCACTTTGTTGCACACTCTTTGGACACAGCTCTTGGACGCCTCCTCTGACTCTCCTACCTTTTTCTTGTCACCACAGGACTTTTGCCTTCAGCCCTCCCTCTTGTTTCAACACCTACCAACCCCACACCTGACACCAAGGCACTCGGTCTCAAACTGCATAGAGCCCTTTGTACTGCTCTTCTTTCTCTCCTTCCTTTCCCAGCAGTCATCTCTCTCCCAGATGCTCTCCTTCAGTATCTCCTGTCCTGCCTCACCTTGCCTTTAGGTGGACATCCTTGCCCTCTGTTCACATCCACGTAGCCCCAATTCCATTCACTAGCCACTATCAAGTGACTCAGCCCTACTCCTCAAGTATCCTTGGAATATCATGTTGGTGCTCCAATCCCTAATCCCAACCCACCCCCCAGGTGCCTTCACGGCTACATCCATTTGCTCGCTGTCTACCTGGTCCAGGGCCCTTTGACCCCATTCTGACATTCTTAACTCTGATACCGCCCCCTCCCCCACTCAGGTGCTCATCTGCTCATGCTTCACCTCTCTGCCCAGCTCTCCTCTCTGCCTCTTCCACCCAGTAATTCTCACCCGAGGGTGCATGACCCCCAAGGTGGCCTATCAGCAACATCTCTGGGGTGTGTTTTTGTGTTTTCTTTTTGAATTTTGTTGGTTTTGTTGTATTGAGCAGAGTACTGCTCCCTCCTCAGATGGTGTGATAGGCCTCCCTTGGGGGCCATGCCCACTGCCCCCCCTCAGGTGAAATTCACCCCCCTTTACTCCCAGGAAGAATCACTGCTGTGGAAGCCCAACCTGACCCCCTGAATTAGCATTCCCTCTTCGTGCCTCTTACCCTCCCATCAGTTGCCATTGACATTTTTTCCTCAAATTCGCTGCATTGGCCCCCACTCTCACATTGTCCTGGCACTGTCCTCATGGAACCATCACATTCCCTTCCGTATTTACTCTTTGATACCCAACATGCCCCATACCTAGGGTCTGCATTAGAACATTGCTCTTTACACACACACACACACACACACACATATCCTGATACTCCTCCTGCCCCCCTCCTTTATGACTCTTAAATTATGACAATATCTTTGATCCAAATCTGTCCTTCTCAGTACTTTCCCTAAGTTACCCTCCTTTTCAGGTCCATGACTCTGTCCTCCTGCAGAGTTTTGTCCCTCTGGTCCTCATATCCCTTTGTCCCCGCCAGCCAGACTTTCCCTCTTCCCCCTCCCCTCCCTGCAACCACTCTCCTGGTCCTCTCTGAGTGGACGCCCGCGCTCTCTGTAACCTTTAGTCATCACCCCCAACACAATTTGGAATCATTCTATAAGCTCAGTAAAAGAAGATGGTTTCTCTGAGACTGGAGTTTGGCTCATGTTTCCCCTCCCCACCCCAAAGCTTATCAATCCCAACCCTGCCCTCCCATCAAACCAGACCTATATCCAAAACTGGACCCTTTCCTCACCCATCACCTCTTCCCACCCCATCCCCACCGGATCCATAGTAAAGAGCCTGGCCAGAAGGTTCTATCCTTGCTACAGCACTCAGAGCTGCAGAATCATCCACTGTTCACTGCCCTTGCTAGCCACCCTTTTTCTGCTCCTCCTTCCCTATGCCGCAGGTTGCACTGGCTGGCCTCAAAGTTCTGAACTTCCTTCTGGTTGGCACCTCTGAATCTCAGGATGCCTCCTCTGCCATATCCCTCTTCTCTTCGCTCCCCTTTTGGTGTCCAGCCTGTCTCCCTTCCACTACACTCTACTCTCCATCTTTTCTTGGGTACCTCCCATCACCTTGTCTTTCTCTGGAATTGACCCTCCCATGTTGCTACATCAAAGCCATTTGGACATTCCTTCATGTGACTATACCATCCATTTCTTCTCTTTCCCACATTGGCCCAAGGAAGGCACCTGCCTCTTTTCTAAGGCTTATGGATCTCAAAGCTCCCTAAAGCCTGTCATTTATTTACATAGGGTTGTGTTCCCTCCTATGACTTGCTGTCACTGCTCACACTCTTTCCATCCCCTCATCATACTGTGTTCTTTCTGAAACCACCTACTGCCACTCATCAGGTCCTTTCACTGCTCTAGCATCACCTTCCTTTTATGCTAATTATTCCTTAGCTTTCTCCCATCTTACTCTTCTTTTAACTTACCTTTTAATCAAGCCCTTGCCCACACAACAACACAGCCAATCCCATCACTTCCTAGTCTTCTTCCTCCCCTCACCTCCACTGCTTCCATTTCTCCTCCATTAGGACCCAGAATGCACCCCTGCCATTTGCCCTTGACTTCCCACTCTTCATAGACACTGTCCAGATCCACTCTTTGCTCTCTTTCTCTCTGGGCTACACTCTCCTCACAAAACCCATGTGCAGATTTTAAGACCCTCCTCTCATTCTCCATCCCATTTTGCCTTGCCCCTTCTGTTTTTCACCTAGTCTAGCCTCCTGAACAAGAGACCCACCATCCAACCCCTGACATCCTCCCTTTGCTCTATCCCTGTGCCCTTTTGCTACCCACATTATCTTCTTTGACTAAACCTATGACACTGCACTGCTTTTGAAGGTTCCCATTCTTCCATACTCCCCTTGCAGTCTCTCTCTACCACATCCTAGACCACCACCCTGCCCAGCCTCCCTGGAATAGCAAATTGTGGATTTGGTGATCATTGTGAAATGTCACTTCCCCTTCTCCCCATCCTCTCCCCTTCCAGTTTCATGTGTATTTGTTACCCACACACTGGAGTCCATCTCAATCCCTGAGGTTACCTGCCATGGTTTCTGTGCAGGGTCAGTCTTAATGTGCAATGCAGCCTGTTTCTCCTCTTTCACATCAATCACTGTGGCCCTTTCCCCATGTGCTCCTGAAGGCCTTTAGTCTTCAAATGCCCAGGCTATTACTTCTCAGCTCAGCTCTGCTCTGCTCTGCTCCTTAGTCTGGTCACATGCCACCACTGTTGCCCTGGGTTTCTCTGATGTCCCCAGATTGAGAGCTGTTCAAGCCACCTTCCCATTTCCCCTTTACTGACACCAAGCCCCTCCCATGTCTGTGAAGTTCTCTCCCTTTGTCCCTGCTGTTTGTCTATTTCCTTCCCTTCTACTCCCCTGACCACCTCCCTCACCACCTGCCAACTATCCCATGAATTCACTTGTCTTTTCCTTAGCATCTGCTTCCCTCTTCACTTGTGCTCATACTGCCCCGGTTGCCAGCTTCTTCTTCCCCAGCATACTATACTGAATCCATCTGCCATCTGAAGTAACTCCTAAGCACTCTACCTTATCAAGTCTACCATTCTGGAGATAGTTGCTTCTCTGGACTTCGCTCTTACCTTTCATCTTCTCACCCTGCCATTCCCTGACAGAGCTGTCCCCACATTTTCCACAGGCCACTATCTCTATCCTCTGGCTCCTCCCACCTCCCCCAAGTGCCTTGACTGCTTTACCAGCACTATGCTCTTCTTCCTGCATGGGCTTCCTCATGCTCTGGTTCCACTTTTGTGGGAAAAATACCTAGATTCTCCATGTCTACTCCCTCCTTTGGGCTCTTAGCTATCCCTCTCTTGACTCATTGGTCCCCTGAACCTCTCAATAAACCTCTCCTGCCATAGATGCAAGTCGCCATCACCTGCCCTTTCTCACTGCCTTGTCCCTAGCATGCTCTTCCAGAGTTTGAATCTGCTACCTGATCTTGACCTCTTGGTCATCCTCTCTCCTGCTTTGATTCTCTACTGCATACAGAGCAAAGGAACTGTCCTGCCTGAGCCATGTGACAATCTTTCAGCTACTACCCATGAACTCACAAGCTGGATTCAGTAGTCTCTGATCCCCCACCCACTCCTCATCCCAATTCAACAGCCATTGCCTCAGACATACTGTACTGAATCCCCATGCTCCGCCCACCAACCCCTGCTCACGCCCTGTGGTTTACTACTGGGACCTGCAGATGTCACTCCTTGTAACCGTCCATGTTTCCATTCACACCACTTCGTTGTATACTTTCTGACAGCTCCCAGAGAGCTGGCTTTGACTCTCCTACCATATTCCTGTTACCACAGAACTTTTGCCTTTAGCCCTCCCTCTTGTGCCTCTACTTGCCACCCCTACACCTGATACCAAGGCACTCGGTCTCAACCTGCACAGAGCCCTGGGTACTGCCGTCTACTCCTTCTCTCCTCCACCCTACAGGCATTCATTCTCTTCCAGATGATCTCCTTCAGTATTTTCTTCCATCCCATCTGCCCCTTCCATCTGTCCTGCATGGAACTCTCTGCTCATATCCACACAAACCCAACTCCCATCACCAATCCCATCTCTCACAGCCTTATATCTCAGGCATACTATGTTAGCGCTTCACTCCCTATGAATTAATGGTGAATCCCTGCCCACCCACCACATTTCTCTTCCGCTACAACCATTTGCTCACTACCTCCCTGGCCCAGGGTCCTTTGATGCCTCTCCCTCTCCCACCCAGGCGCTCATCTGCTGATGCTTCACCTCTCTACCCAGCTATCCTCTCTGCCCAGTGATTCTCACCCGAGGGTGCATGACCCCCAAGGCGGCCTATCAGCAACATCTTTGGAGTGTGTTTTTGTGTTTTCTTTTTTAAATTTTTGTTTTGTTTAGTTGTTGTTTTAAGCAGAGCATTGCTCCCCCTTCAGATGGTGTGACAGGCCTCCCTGGGGGCCCATGTCCACCACCCCCAAGGGTGAAACTCATTCCCCTACCCCCCAGGAAGAATCACTGCTGTGGAAGCCCAACCTGACCCCCTGAATGAGCATTTTCCTTTCATGTCTCTTACCATTCCACCGGTTGCTATTGACACTTTTTCCTGAAAGATTCCAGCATTGGCACCACTCTGACCCTGCCCCGACACTGTCCTCTTGGACCCACCACATTCCCTTCCCTGTTTACTCTTTCATACCTGAAATGCCCCAAACCCCAGTCCAAATGAGGACATTTCATCTCATTCTTGTTTGTTTGGTTTTTCCTCAGAGACTCCTTTAGTCCTATGTGTAACTCTAGTTTCACATATCCATTCTTTCCCTTCTCTGCCATATTTAACTGCCTGCTCATCTCGCCCAATTCCATAACTGGTTCTGCACCATCTTTCTGAAAAAGTTAGAAGTTCTTTCTAGTTATGGATGTGCACTTTTCAGTTCCATCCCATGGTACCCTTTTCCTCATGTCAAGTCTTCTTGATCTTTTCTTAAAGGTTCCTTGGTTTGGAATTGGATTAAATATACAGGTCAACCTATCTTTTCCACTTTGGCTCATCTTCAGTCCTCTGTCCATTTCCTTGCTTTATTCACTACTTGTATTGCCCTCAGATTTCTAGGTCTCCCTTTTGTGAAGCTGTTTTACCCTGTATTTACTCTAGTTAGTCTGAGATAAGTATCTAATCCATACAGTGCTCTTTTTACTTAGTTTCTATCATTTGTATTCTTCCTTGTTCCATTAGATACAATGATAGTGCCAAACCTTGTTTTTTCAGTATGTTGTTCCTCACATGACCTTTCCTATCATTTTGTGGGGTTTTTTGCCTCCTCTCCTCTTTTTTATTAACCATTTAAATAGTATATATCATTCTCATAAGCTAACTAATACCTTCCTCTTTGGATCCTCTTTTTGTTTTACATCCATTGCTCAATCCATTTTTGTGTTTCTTCTTTCCTACATATTTTGCTGAATTGCTTTAGTCTTCTATTTATTCCTTGGTAGAATCCCTGCAATTTGCCTTGTTTTACGTCCACTTCACTGAACCTGTCTCTAACCTTTCTTTCTATTGATTGTTCTCACCCATGCAAATGTACTTTTCTGGATACTGGCCCTCTTAAGTCTCATATTTAATTATCATTTTATCTGCCCCTTTTCTTCCTTTAACTGCCTTACCACACAGTTCTCTTATTGACTCAATTGTTGTATAAGTATAAGCAATTTCCCATTATCTTTTGTTTATAATATGCCAAATAACAATTTTTGTTAATAAACACTTATATGGCAATATCTTGAATTTTAAAAAGCCCTCAACCATCTCTTTTAAAAAATCCAATGTATTTTCAACCATCACAAACATTCCTATATAATAAAGATGTACTATGAAAATTGACCATCACTCCAACACATAAAATGGCCACCCCCATGTGGACACAAGATGGCTGCCACAAGATGGCTGGCAGGGGAGGGCAGTTGTGGGTGATCAGGCCAGCAGGGGAGGACAGTTAGGGGTGACGAGGCCTGCAGGGGAGAACAGTTAGAGGGACCAGGCCTGCAGGAGAGGGCAGTTGCGGGGGGACCTAGCCTGCAGGGGGAGGGAAGTTAGGGGTGACTGAGCCAGCAGGGGAGGGCAGTTGGGGGCAACCAGGCCTTCAGGGGAGGACAGTTAAAGGGACCAGGCCAACAGGGGAGGGCAGTTAGGAGCAACCAGGCTGGCAAGGGAGGGAAGTTAGGGGTGACAGGGCCAGCAGGGGAGGGCAGTTGGGGGAGACCAGGCCTGCAGGGGAGGGCAGTTAGGGGCAACCAGGCCAGTAGGGGAGGGCAGTTGGGGGTGACCAGGCCTGCAGGGGAGGGCAGTTGGGGGGGACCTGGCCTGCAGGGGAGGGAAGTTAGGGGTGACCAGGCCAGCAGGGGAGGACAGTTATAAAGGGACCAGGCCGCAGGGGAGGGCAGTTATGGGCAACCAGGCTGGCAAGGGAGGCAAGTTAAGGGGTGACCGGGCCAGCAGGGGAGGGCAGTTTGGGGCAACCAGGCCGGCAGGGGAGGGTAGTTAGGGGCAACCAGGCTGGCAGGGGAGGGCAGTTAGGGGTGACCAGGCCGGCAGAGGAGGTCAGTTAGGGGCAATAGGACCAGCAGGGGAGCAGTTAGGCATTGATCAGGCTGGCAGGGGAGTGGTTAGGGGATGATCAGGCTGGCAGGCAGAAGTAGTTAGGGGCAATCAGGCAGGCAGGCAGGCAGATGAGTGGTTGGGAGCCAGCAGTCCTGGATTGTGAGAGGGATCCCAGATTGGAGCGGGTGCAGGCTGGCCTGAGGGACACACACACCCCCTCCCCTCCACCCCCATGCATGATTTTCATGCACCAGGCCTCTAGTACTATTATAAAAACTTTTAAGTATTCTTATAATAGAAACCATTTTAAAGGACAACTACATAATTACTAAACATACAATTCATTCATTAGTGTTCATGTTTATATATGTTACAAAATTACCCCATACTATAAGACTGTAATTTCATTCTCCTTTTACAATACAAGAAATAATGATAGGTTTTTCAAGATAAATAAATGCATATACATTTTTTAAATGAAATATAGAAATAAGAAACATTTTGGAAATATTTACTTACCGATTGGTGAATTGCTTGCATTGTCCCATGCGTGTTGTGGGGAAGATGACAGATATAATGCACAATACATTTAAAAACCTTGAGTATATTAAATAAGCCTATTGGTAGAAGAGCAATGACCTCAGCAAACATATACCATCCCAAACAATCTTGTGTACAAATTTAAAGCTTTTGCTAGCACAAGAATGCTAACTCACTACAAGTTTCCCAAGCACATGGTGATATATGGATACAAACTTTTTATGTTAACAAGTATATTAATAATGTGAGTAAGAGCTGGGGATACCTACATTCTTCATTCTGGTCTCAGTAATATTTGCTATTTGACACAATTGCAGATTGCAAACATGGCCTAATTCATACATCCCCTCTTCAGCCATCATCTCTTCTCGCTTCCCCTTTCCTATGTGTGTGTTGTTGTTGTTTTTTTAATATAAACCTTTTCAGTTGTTTCTCTCACTTTCAGCCAGTTCTAACATGATTCCTTAATTCTGAGCAAATGTAATATCTTTCCTTGTTGAACATTTTGCACAACTGTACACCCTGCACCATACTCCCTCTCCTTACTTAGATTTTAGTCTTAATGTTTCTGTCCTTTTCCTTGTCTTTTTAAAGTGCATGTCTCAATAGTTTTTCTCACATATTTTCATTTTGAGCAAACTTAACATCATTTTTCAAAGAGTTCTGGTTGATTTCCTTTGAGTATCTGCTCTGTCATATATATTGGCATCTATAATATTTTCAGCTTCCCTCTCTAATCATAGTGAGAGATATATTATTTTTCTTTTGGGTGTGCTCTAGAGGTATACTACCTTAAGGATACCCACCACTTCTTACCAAATGCAGCTCTTCCTCTCACCAGATAAACTACCCACCCACGCTCTCTAATTGTTCTAACTAATGTCCTTCAGGTTGCTATCAATGGCTTGTCATCAAGATTTATCCTTGCCCTGGCCAGCTGGCTCATTGGTTGGAGCATAGTCCTGTATACCAAAAGGTTTCAGGTTCAATTCCCAGTCAGGGTATATACCAAGGTTGTCAGTTTGATCCCCGGTCAGGATATGTACAGGAGGCAACTGATGGATCTCTCTCTCTCTCTCTCTTCCTCCATCTTTTCCTCTATCCCTTCATTTCTCTTGAAAAAGTCAATAAAAGGTGAGGAGTAAAAAAAAAAGGTTTATCCTGATCTTCCCCCTTTAACTGTTCTTATCAACCAACCCCTTTAATTTTTTTCCATCCCACAAAATTCATAGTCACTACCCTCCTTCTTTATATCCTAACTTTATGCTGTATTTGTGGATTTTTTAAAGAAATAAAATATTGAACATATAATTGGACTTCCTCTGTACCACTTAAGAATCATTTACCTCGCTCCCTTCCAAAAGAAAATCACTATATAATTTGATACTTATCCTCATACATCCTATATAATAAAGAGGTAATATGCAAATTAACCATCACTCCAACACACAAGATGGCCGCCCCCATGTGGACACAAGATGGCCGGCAGGGGAGGGCACTTGGGAGGAACCAGGCCTAAAAGGGAGGGCAGTTGGGTCACCCCTAACTTGCAGGGGAGGCAAGTTAGGGGTGACCGGGCTGGCAGAGGAGGGCAGTTGGGGGCAATTGGGCTGGCAGGGGAGGGCAGTTAGGGGTGACCAGGCCAGAAGGGGAGGGCAGTTAGGGGCAATTGGGCAGCAGGGGAGGGAAGTTTGGGACAACCAGGCTGGCAAGGGAGGGCAGTTAGGCGTGACTGGGCCTGCAGGGGAGGGCAGTTAGGGGTGACCATGCCAACAGAGGAGGGCAGTTAGGGGCAATCAGGCTAGCAGGGGAGCAGTTTAGGCATCTATCAGGCTGGCAGGGGAGTGGTTAGAGGGTGATCAGGCTGGCAGGCAGAAGCAGTTAGGGGCAATTGGGAAGGCAGGCAGGCGAGCAGTTGGGAGCCAGCAGTCCTGGATTATGAGAGGGATGTCCGACTGCCTGTTTAGGTAAGATTGGGCCTAAATGGGCAGTTGGACATCCCTCAGGGGGTCCCAGATTGGAGAGGGTGCAGGCTGGCCTGAGGGACACACACACACCCCCTGTCCATGAATTTCATGCACCAGGCCTCTAGTAGTTTTATAATTTTAATAAATATTTCTATATGCATAAATAATATGTACATAAATTCTTTAAAAAAATGTTTCCTCATCCAGACTTCCAGAGCTTGTCTACTTTCTAAATTCAGTCATACTGTTATATGCACCACTCACTGCAGTCTTTAGCACCAAGCATATAATCCTAACCCCTTCAGAGATCTTACAGATTTCTCCACTTCAGTTGTTTTTAACTCATGTCTTAATTCCCTTTTTGCCACTCTGACAACTGAGAATCCTGCTCCAATTCATGTAATGCTCCATTACTTAGATTAAAATCCCTCTTCTTTCTTATTCTGTTATCTCTGCCACTTCTTATCTAACTCAGCTACTATCATTTTATCATTGCAGTGGATACAGTATTTTTCTCCTTAAGTTTACTTCTCTGATGATTCCCAGCCATTCCTCCAGAAATAGATGATCTTTTCTATAGACACACTGCTTGCCCATGCTCCTGATGTACTTCAAGTTTGCTAGTAAAGTCTTTTTAGTAGAATTCATCTTAATAAAACTCCCTTAAACTTTCCTATTAACCAAGTCTTAATTAAAAATTGTTATCCATTGCAATGCCTATTTCTATCTAGGTCCTTGAAACTCTATCAGATACACCACTCATTGCCACTGGGCTTCCCCAACCCATCTGACCCATGTCAAGGTCACCATTCTGAGTTTCTTTATTATACACCCGATCTGCATTGTTGCTAATCCACTTACTCTTAAGTCTTCTCTAATTCATACAGTGGTTCTTCACTCAGCTAACAAACTCTCCTCCTTATTCCATTATAACCTTGGTCTAAGTGTGATGCCATAACCCACCAATTAATATCTGCCATTCTTAACGTCATTCCTTCATATCTGTAGGAATCTTCACTTTGCTCCTCCAATCCTTTCCTCCTTGTTGTTCCTTTCCCCCGGAAGAACTACCTTCTCTTCCCTGTCCCTCCTGTCAGCCACCTCCCTCCATACTTATCATTGTTACAGTTGTCTCTTATGGTTAGATACTCCCCTCATGTTGGGCACTCACTGCTCAACCCTCTGCCATCTCCCTTGTTTCCAATATCCTTAACTGCATTTGTGCACACTCTCAGTTCAGCATAAACTTCCAATGGATCCTATCACTGGCCTGCCTTTTATGTCCATCCCACTCAGCCTATTTCTGACCTTCCACTATATTGACTACACCCATTACTTCCAGTATTTTCCCAACAAGGTGTCCTGGACAGCAAAACCTCATACTCAAATTCTTACTTTGCTACATTTTTACTTCACTCACTCTCCTTGTTACCACATAACTCTGACAAATTTCCAACTCCTTTTCCTAATGTTCCCATGTAGTCCTCTTTAATGCCCTCCCGCACTTGTTACATTTCTACACTGCATGACCTGCACCCACTCTAAGTCACACATCCCCTTTCCTTCAGCAGTTTCCACCTTATGCTCTCTCTTTCTTTGCTACTGCTATTTTTTTATACAAGTTTCCTGAGCTGCTTCTCTCATTTTCCACAAACACTAATCTTACCTTAATTTTTTAGTGCATCTTTAATATCCTCTCTTATAAAACATTGTTCTTTCCAATGTTCCTTTGGAGATTTCCCCCATATGTCTTAACCGTTCATAGTGATGACAACTTATTCTTTTTGAGGTTCCTTCCCTTCTGATCCTCACACTCTCCCTCATTCAAAACCAATTTTGTACTCGTCAGATAAGCCTTTCCCTTTGGTAGATCCGTTTCCATCATGATCTTTGGCCAAAGTATGGTGCCATATATCTCCAGTTAGGACCAGTGATATCTTCTGTGTCAATATTAAATGATACCTTCTCGACTGGCAGCAGCTTTACTTTTGCTATTTTACTCCTCTTCCTTTGTTTTGCCTTATAAATACTATACCTTATATTCAGCATCCCTCCTCCATTCAGAGACTATGTATGTACATATAATTCCCATAAATCAAGTTGTCTCTACTGGACATTGCCACCTTATATTCAGCGCTCACTGTTCAGACTGTGTGGACTGTAGTACAGGGCCATCTCTCTAGTTTCTCTCTGTCCTCCCTCCTCCACAGCCTCCTGAACAGTTCTCCTTTATAACCTCAGTTCTTATGTACCCACACTCCCTCCTTCCTATTGATAATCTGAATTATCCTAAACTCACCCTCCTAAAGCTCCTATTCGCGTGTCCCAGTATTCCTCATTCTAGCACTCTTTAATGCCCTTGGCCACGTTACTCTCCTGCAAGTTCCCCACCCTAACTTACTTACGCCTCCATTTTCTCCTTTTCTATTAGCCTTTCTTTTTAAAATGTAGTTGAGTTAGTATACAGCTTATTAATTATAGCCTTTCCTACACGTCTCCTCAGTGACTTCTCTAATTCTCAGCTAATCTTAATGTGAGCTGCAAAGCTAATACTAATGCTCCTCTGAGCTTTAACCTCTCCTCTTCCATCTTTTGGCCCAAGTGTGGACCTTTCCCTTCTAGGCAACACCTGCCCTTCTTCAAATGACCTTCTAATCTGGGGGCAGCTGTCATGTTGCTCTCTCATTCCCTTCCCCTTGTTACCTCTCTTGCCCTAACGAAATACACTGCCTTATCTGAAGCCTCCTTTCTGTTAGCTGCCACATACATTTCATTTCAGTGACTCAGTCTCCTCCTGGACAGCATTCCCTAGCCAGGTTCTCTGCCCAGTGACTGTCTCTCACTTCAGAAAATCTTCACAGGAGAGAGTAAATTCTAAGGGTACTTTTAATGTGGCATTTGCATGATGAACATTGTATCACCCTTTGGTGGTTTGCCCTCCAACATCTTAATTGCATGTAGTATAATTTCATCTATCATCTGAACAAGAGATGAAGTTCTAACAGAAAGGAGGCAGCTAACTAAAAGGAGGCTTCAGTTGGTTCTCTATCCATTCATCTCCCACATTAGTGATCAGTGCTACAGACACACCACTCAGTGTCTTTAGAGTTACTGTCCTAGCTTTATATCAGGGTTCATTTTAATCCATCTCCTTCTGATCCTCCTAATTAAAACTTCCCTTTACTTCACAGGCTTCGATTTTCTCCCATCCTATCTAATAAAAGAGTAATATGCAGATTGACCATCACGCCAACACACAAGATGGCTGCCCCATGTGGTCAAAGATGGCTGCCCCCATGTGGACATAAAATGCCACCACAAGATGGCCAGCAGGGGAGGGCAGTTGGGAAGGACCAGGCCTACAAGGGAGGGCAGTTGTGGGCAATCAGGCCAGCAGGGGAGGGCAGTTGGGAGGGTCCAGGCCTGCAAGGGAAGGCATTTGGGGGCGATCAAACCTACAGGGGAGGCAGTTAGGAGTGACCAGGCCGGCAGAGGAGGGAAGTTGGGGGCGACCGGGCCTGCAGGGAAGGGCAGTTGTGGGGGGGGGGGGGGAGGGGAGAGACCAGGCCTGCAGGGGAGAACAGTTGAGGGGGACCAGGCCTGCAGGGGAGGGCAGTTAGGGGTGACAAGGACTGCAGGGGAAGGCAGTTAGGGGCAAACAGGCTGGCAGGGGAGGACAGTTAGGGGTGATAAGGCCTGCAGGGGAGGGCAGTTAGGGGCAAACAGGCTGGCAGGGGAGCAGGTAGGCATCAATCAGGCTGGCAGGGGAGTGGTTAAGGGGTGATCAGGCTGGCAGGCAGAAGCAGTTAGGGGCAATCAGGAAGGCAGGTAGGTGAGCCGTTGGGAGCCAGCAGTTCTGGATTGAGAGAGGGATGTCCAACTGCCCATTTAAACAGGCAGTCGGACATCCCTTGAAAGGTCCCAGATTGGAGAGGGTGCAGGCTGGGCTGAGGGACACCACCACCCCCACACCCCCCGTGCACGAATTTCTTGCACCAGGCCTCTAGTTGTGTATATACTGCTTTTCAAAGTGTGGCATTAAGACCCAAATAGACTGATTATAAGATCTCACAAGACTGCCCATTCTGGGAACTCTACCCTCATCCTCTCTGCCCATGCCAGTCCACCTACGCTTAACACTTCATGTAGTACTCACTTTACATAGTTCCCAGTCTCTCTCTTATTTAATCACGATCTTTGGTATAAGTATGGTATCTTATCCTTCCTGCCAGTACTGCCAATCTTCAAATAAGCCATCTCTTCTTCAGACTCATCCACTCTTTTCCTTGATTGACCCTACAGAAGCACCTATTACCTACACAGCTGCTTATTTTTTCAGCTACCATCTTTGTCATTTCTCATGGATTCAGTAGTCTTCCCTTTCATGTTTCCTCCACACCCTTCTAAATACATCTGCACTCCCAATTCAATCCAGGATTCCTGCCACTGACCATGACTGAAACCTATCCCATTTAGACTCTTTAGCCTTTTGCTGTATTGGTCACACTTGTTACTTCAAATAAGATTCCCACATGGCCCTCCTTCAAACACTAGCTCTTCAGTCACTTCCTTTTCACATTCTCTCTCCTTTGGTTTTAATCTAGCTTAGTTCACATCTCTAACAGCCAACTCTACCATTTTCCAGTGTTCCTCATTTTGGCCCTCTATTATGCCCTTCCCTACTCACACCTTATATTCTGCACCCCAGCTTAAATCCCCTGTCTTCTCTCCATTCTTAGATTCTAGCCTCCATCTTCTTCTCTCTCCATATTTTCATATAAGTCTCTCTAGGAAATGTCTTTGACTTTTAGCCAATCCTCACATGGCAGGACAACTTCTAAGAGCAACCAGCTTTAATGACACACTATGCAATAAACTACAATAACTTAACTACACATCATCCCTTCACTTACCATCTCTCTACAGAAGAATGGATGCACAGTGCTTCAGCGGTCCCCCGCTGAGAGTCCTCACCCACTCCCCCACCTAATACTGTCAACTACTTGGACATACTGTCACCCACACCCTCTAAGTAAGTCTAGTCTCCTCTCTCTAAAGCTTCCAGCAACCACTCTGTCAGCATTCATCTTAGTCCACATCCTTATAAACTTTCCTGTCACCCAAGTCCTTTAATTAACAATTTCCTTCCAGATTGGAAGAACTAGTCTATGACTGCCTCCTACTCAGGTTCTTGATCCTGTCCTTACTCTTTCTTTATATTTCTCATTACAATATGATCTTTACACCCAAAAGGTGACCAATTAGACCTTTTTTGACTCTGACAGGGTTCCCCATTCTAGATCTCTACTCCACACCTGCCTTGTGGGCCCTCCACTATATAGTATTCCTTTTCTTTGCTTCGTCTATTTTCTTTCTTACTGCCGCATGACTTGTGGCCCAGGAATGCTGTCTTCTTCTTCCAGTTGATGTCTGTCATTCCTTAGTGACCACATTTCGTCTGAGGGCAACTTTAATGTTGCTCTCCTATCCCTCTCCTTGTCCCCTATACTTGTGCTAGAGAAACACCTTATCTTCAGCATCCCTCCTGCCATGTGTGTAGCATCCCCTGGATTCAGCACTCCTTCCTGGTAGGGATAGACTCGTCACTTTTGGCACAAATTGCTCCACTGCTTTCATCTCCCTTGATTCCCTACATGCTAGATGCATGCATTTCCTTTCTAGTTCAGTCCCAACCTGCATGGACTGCTGCAGTTAGCCTGGCGCAGACCTATCCCTTTTACCCCCTTTCTGATTTTTGCCCCATGGACCACATCTTCAGCGCATCCTTCTCTTACTCCCATCATCTGCCTGGCTTTGTGTGGCAAAGGGTTCGGGTTGTTCTCTTGCCATGGAAAGGTCCCTTCCCACCTCCCTTCTCCTCATCACCCAGTGTCAGTCATCCTTTCTAGCAATATTGATAGATCACTACCAATGGTTTTTACTGGGTTTCACCTTCGATTCCCTGTGACTTCTCATTGTATCAAAATCTTAAAAATTTGCCACTAAAGTTTCAAGAACATCTCTACTGATAGCATTCCTATTTGCTTCCTTATTCAGTGTCTCATTATCTCTTACTTACACATAGCATCTTCTGTCTTTACTTGTACATAAAATTCAACCAGTTTGCTGAGGCTGTGAGCTACCATTGTTCCTGCCTATCTCCTTATTCCTCTTCCTCATTTGTCTGTATCCTCTCTGCTTAATCGAAACTAAACAGGGGTTCATATAATCTTGTATTACTAATGTCTATCCTGCCTCTCCATTCTTTTTTTTTTTTTTTAACATATTTGTATTGATTTCAGAGAGAAAGGGAGGGGGAGAGATAGAAATATTAATGATGAGAATCATTGATAAGGGCATGTGCCCTAAGAATCGAATTATGACCTCCTGGTTCATAGGTCGGTGCTCAACCACTGAGGCACACAGGTTGGGCCTGCCTCTCCATTCTTATTTGATCTTGACCTTTGTCCCTACCATAATCCCCTCTATCTCCTTTCATTGTTTTAAATACCTCAACTAAGCCATTCCAGGCCTGTGTTAACTTCCACCTTTTTCTTACTTCTTCCTGCTTCCTTGGCAGAAAATTCTAGCTTAATTTAACCATAGTCATTCTTCCATCAACCCCCAATTGCATTAAAATAGATTCTGTAGCCCTAGCCAGTTTGGCTCAGTGGATCGAGTGTCAGCCTGTAGACCGAAGGAAGGGTCCTGGATTTGACTCAGGTCAAGGGCATGTACCTTGGTTGCAGGCTCCTCCCCAGCCCAAGCTCTGGTCAGGGTTCGTGCAGGAGGCAAACCAATCAATGTGTTTCTCCCACATTGATGTTTCTCTCTGTCTTTCCCTATCTCTTCCACTCTCCATAAAAATCAATAGGAAAAAATATCCTTGGGTGAGGATTAACAGCAACAACAAAAAATAGATTCTGTAGTCTTGAAAGGTATACTCTTTCTATATGGGTCAACTCACTACCATCATTTTCAATGCATTCTACTAAATTCATTTGTTCTCTGAATTCAAACCTATTCTTCATAGGACTGCCTCAGCTCACCAGAGCCTATTGGAAAATATCTAGTCCCCTAGGTGTTTCAAATATGTTCTCTCTTCTCGGCACCTGTTCAGTAGCATATCTCTTACTATTTTCATCTACCCTTGGCCTTTCTGGCCTCTTTCCTTTAGCTCATGTACCTTGCTTTGCTCACTGAAGCTCTTTCACATCTTTTGAGATCCAATTAATTCACCCATACTTAAAAATCCCCTCCTTCAGGCAGTTCAGAAAGTCCCCTTTTCATGAAGTTCACTTTCCAAAACTGTGCCCCTACCTCCATTTCTAATTACTTCCTCCAGTGATCTCAAAACATATTAATAACCTACTTGCTTTTGCATTTAAGACACTGACTACCAATACTAGCACCTCCTTGCTGACCTATTCACTGCAAGTTGAAAGTTGACTTAAAGCAAGTTCATTCTGGTGATCTGTGGACCCACAATCTAAAACTAGTATTATCTGTTGATATTTAGACTATTGTGCTTTGTGTTAATGATCAGTGTGCTTTTTACTATCCATATTTTTTGCTTTGTCAGCTGCTAAAGTAGTGGTTCTTACATTTTCCACGATGTAGTCCCCCTTTGACAGCATGGCAGAAAGCTCCCAAAGTAGCTCCCCTGCTGCTTTCTTTATACCAATACAAAAATAAAGTTCTGCCAATGTCGTCTTTTTTGTACTATTCTAACCCACAGTGGGGAGTGGATTTTAAAATGCTACTTTGTGAGACTGCCTTTTGACCAGTACACAGGCTGCTTTCAAGAACTACTACCCTGGAAACAGTGGTGTGTGCCTCGCTTGATGATACAGAACACAGTGCCAAGTGCAGATGGTGCTCCCTCAGTCACCTGGGGAACTTTGTGCTTGCGCTGCCCACTGACACTGGCCTGCCTGCTCTTTCTCCTCCAGTTGCTGGCACCTTTAGCTGCACCATGAAGTTTACTGTCCGGGACTGTGACCCTGACACTGGGGTTCCAACTGAGGAGGGGTATGACGATGAGTACGTGGTGAGTGTCGCCTGCACAGAGACACCTGGACACCCTTGCACCTCTGACTTCTGCCTGAAGAGAACATTTTTCTAGGAACATCTGACATGAACCAAGGCGGCTTTATTTTCTCACATTACAACTGCGTGGGCCTGGACTAACCCTCCTCTGTGGATGGGAGTATGTCGTGCCTAAGGGAAGTGAGGCTGACCACTTCCTGATTAAAACAACTCACCCTTTTCTATGTCTTTATAATAGGGATAATTACAAGATGAAAATAAGTACATGATTTTCATTGAGATCAATGAGCTTTATTTAAAGTATTGGGGTTGTTTTGTTGAGCAGCTTTTAATTGGCTTGTAATGTATCTACATCATGGACTGAGTGACTTCATAGAATGCAGGCAAAAGATGATGAAATAACAACCTGTTAGTGAATGCTAAGTTCAGAAGGCCCTGGATGGCTTGAACTTGATCGTTAGGTGTGGCCACATGACTGCTTTGTACCTCAAGGGTGTAGGTGTTGATCTGAATATAGCTTTTGCCATATTTTCTTGCTTTTCTTTGCTAAGGCCTACATCGTTAGATTTATCCAGACTATGGGACTTGAATTAGTTTGGTGATAGTTTTTCCTAGGCTCCTGCAAAGGACGCGTCTCAGAATGATAAAACCCTTTTAGCCCCTCCCACTTGGTCCTATACTGAAAGAACTGTCGCTTACTGACCCCTGCCTGTGCCCACTAGCTGGAAGATCTTGAAGTGACTGTGTCTGACCACATTCAGAAAGTTCTGAAGCCCAACTTTGCTGCTGCCTGGGAAGAAGTAGGAGATACTTTTGAGAAACAGGAGACCTTTGCCCTCAGTTCTACCAAAACTCTTCAAGGTGAGAACAATTTTGCTATCAATGTGTTGCCTGACAGCAGTATAAAACCTAAGAGGCATATGTATCATTCCAGAAGAACACTTTGGTTTAATGCTGCATAAACTAAGTCACTTAAAAGGACAGGACCCTGTCATCTAATTGAGTTAACCAGTTTCTAGTCCAGTGGCCTCCATCCACTGTGGCACCACCCTTCTAGCTCCAGCTCCCAGTGTGTAGTGGTGCAGAGGCAGACCCCTGTGCTGACCTTTCCTGATACTGTTGCATCAATCTTGTCAACACAGAAGCTGTCAACAACATCATTACATTTCTGGGCATGCAGCCATGTGAAAGGTCAGAGAAAGTCCCTGAGAATAAGAATTCCCATTCCCTCTACCTGGCAGGTAAGGAACTTTATCGGATTTCCCCTTTATTTTGTTGCAAAGTTTAATAGAAAGGGCTATGCATGGGCATTTCATGCCCTGCCATTGTCCCATTGTATGCATTACAGTTTGAAGCCCTGTCGCAATGAGCAATTTGTTTTAGCTGTTTAATTTGCATGCTATCCTTAGTTTCTTCTTTTAAGATGTATATTTGGCCTAAAACACTTACTTAAATCTCTCCCATGTTTACTAGTGCCACTACCTCCCCCATTTGAGTTACTCCAAACCAGTATTCTTGAATACCTTCTATGTACCTGGTATCATGGGAATATAAAAGGTTATTTCAAATTTGTATGTAGGATGCAATTCCTACCATAAACACAAGTCTCTAGAAAAGCTAAACTAAAATAATAGAAAGGAAATGCAAGCAGAGCCTGATTAATTTCACTAGTCAGAGTTTGTTTTGAGTTCTCAATATGGTTTTCCTCACTTTGTTCTCTCAGGTGTATACAGAGGTGGCTATGATTTATTGGTGAGGGCCAAGCTGGCCTTAGCAGATGGAGTGACCATGCAGGTGACTGTCAGAAGCAAAGAGGAAACACCTGTGGATGTTATCTTGGCTTCTGTTGGATAAGTGTTTACTGGGCAAGATGAAGTTGATGTACCTCACTGTCGGTGGGCTTTAGGCTAGTGGCATGAATTTCCCAGAATCCCGCTTCTAAAGATTAATGATTCTGGAGAAGCAAATTAAATGTTTGGCCCTGAGCCAGCAGATCAAGCAAACGTCTGTCTTTGTGCATGTCTCTTCTTTTTTTTTTTTTGTCTTTTTTCCTTTTTGTTCCATTGGTCGACTTTGGTGTGATAGTACAGCTTTGGGTGAACATGTAAAGCAAATACTATCCTATACCCCAGCTGCTCAACTTCATCATATTCTTTAATGTAATGTGTCTGAAAGCTCCTGGCAATGTTGGAAAACTTTATCCCGGAGGGGTGGTGGGGAGGGGAAGGCAGAGTCCACTTTTGTCAAAATTCATTTTATTAATAGAAAATAAACACTTATTCCACTTTCAATTGTTATACTTGAAGTTGCTAATTTAAAAAAAAAAGAATTTAAAATAATCACCTAATCCTACTTTGACTAAAACAATGAAAACTGTGACTTTAAAAAAAGTATTCAGCACCTTTTGCTCACAGGCCTTTCAGAATTTGTTCTTAAAGTTTCTGGAACTTTCCTGTCTGTAAAGTACAGGAATTAAAGAACTACATGAGGAAGCCTCTCTGGAACAACCAGTGAGAAGTAAGCACTCATAACAAAAGGAATCCGTGTGCACTCAGCGTGGGAACTGGGACTGCACAACGCTCCCCTCCCCTCCACGTTAGCTCAGGAGGGATGTGCTTTGAAGCAATGAGGTATGAAGAAGCAGACTGTTATTTGCTGTTAGAATTGGGTCTTTCCAGCTAATAACAGTAAATCTCTGGCATAGATGCTGTTGGTCTTTAATGTCCTGTGACTTTTAGGAAATTTTTTTTAAGTTTGGATTTAGTTTAACTTATTCAGAAGTCAAATATGTTTAATAAGGTTCACTACTCTGCCAGAGTGAGTGTCTGCTGGTAGTACCTTTCTAAAATGGATATAACACATGTCAGTAAATCATAGTCTTAAGGTACACTTAGAATACTGCATTATGTAAAGCTGCATTATTTAAAGCAAAATCTATTTTAACAAAACGTCTATAATTAGATGCAGCTGATGAAACTAAGCCAAAGTTATGACAGGAGAGACTCACTCTCTCCTGAAGCTGCTTAGAAAACAAAAAAGCATGTGCCCTTAAAGCCGTTCAAGGAGAGGGAAGCAGCCATCCTCTCCTCATTTTTACTACAAGATTCCAATTGGGGCTGGGCCAGAAATTACACTTCTAAGTATTTCAGAAAAGTCCACAGAAATGTTAAAAGTCTTATGCAAAAGAATGTCTGTCTCTCTGCATCTGTGAGTCGTAGTGCTCATCAGACTTTCCTAATAACACAAAGGCAAGTCCATACACTTGATCAGATGTCAAAGGAATGGGAGGTGGACTAGCAGGTCACCCTTAGTCAGAGCCTCAACTGGCTTTTTCCTATATGCTGTTCACCAGTGTGAGTCAGGTGGACCTTTGTGAGAGAAGTGTTCGGTGGCCAGGACCTCTTTGGGGCATTTCTTTCTAAATGGAATACACAACAGATAAGGGAATAGGGGAGGTAATACAGGGAAGCTACTCTTTCCAGCTCAGAAGGAGTTGATGAAGCCCATATATGCATTCAAGAAGCCCATGGGATCCTCTAGCTGTGGGTAGTGGCTAATGTGGTCATCCAGAATCGACACTGTGGACCGCGGCAGCGTTTTCCTAGTGGAAGAGAACAGCATGTAGGTGAACTTGAGGCTGGAGGGAGGGGGAGGAGGTAAGCCAGTGGGCAGCCCTAGTAAATGTCCCTGCGGACATACCACACTGGAAGGAACCAACAAAGAGCTTATTCAGTTTCTATTTTGGAATTGTGTCTTAGGCAGGTAAGCTTGCCAATTCCATTTATGACTATATACAGACTAGGTTTTACATGTTCATAAGCCAACAGACAACAACTTAAAAAGAAAACACTTTTGCAATACATGTCAAAGCAGGGTGACTTCGAGCTCCTTGGAGAAGCATAAGGCATCACATAAGTGGACCACTGTCCAGGTAAGGATAACAAAAGACCTTCCTTAACCGCGAGAGGAGATGAGAGAGGGTATTTTGTTGAAAATTAAATGCAAACTATTTACTACTGGATTATTTCTACTAGGCCATATGAAGGATGGAACATTCTTATGGAACAAAATCTGTCAAGATTTCATATTCCAACCTTCTGAGTAAGTACCTAGAGAAAATGACCACCAGTGAGGGCACTTTTCCTGTGAGCTCCTCTCCATCTCTCCTTGCAGATGCCCAGCTGAAGCTGTTGAGCTGGCTTTACAATGACACTACAGCAAACATTTTTTATCAACTTTACGCACTTCCATTCCTTAGTTCACATGATAGCATTTTCTTATCTGTCCACCTACGAATATGTAGCATACATACAGTAAAAACAGGCTCAAGAGAGTGTATAACAATTATATATATATATATATATATATATATATACATACACACACACACACACACACACAGTAAAAACAGGCTGTATAACTCAAGAGAATGTATAACAATTTCCTGACTTTGCATTTATGTGAGAATAAGATTCCCCAGCGCATCCTTTATCATACGTTTCCTGGATGATCAGCCACTGAGGCCAGAGACAGTGGCCAGAGCACTGTCGGGAGGAGGAACTAACAATATGAAGCCCCTGAGGGAGGCTCACCTGTACAGCTCCAAAAACTCCGGATAGGGAGTCACTGGATCAAAAGGCCCGTAGATAAAATGAACTGGGAATGAGAAAAGGAACTAATTACTAATAGCTTGCACATCTATTCTAACCCAGACTAAAATTACCCCTCTAGAACAAATTTTCTTTAAAGAAATGGTTATAAAAATCTAGCTGCTTTCAGTAAGTAGGTTATAAGAAACTTCTGGGAATAAGCTGACAACTGAGTCCATTTGGGACATTTTCTCTGTACACAGCCAGCCATTCAGCCCCGAGCAGCATTCTCTCTCCCTAACTCCAGGATATTGTCATTCTTAAAGTCTCTCTCTTAAGCAATAAATGACCCTTGACATTTGAAATCCACCGATTCTTGAACACTAACTTTTATATGTGAGACACAGCACTGATTTTTTTTCTTTTTAAATGTGTAAGAATTAAGGGACAAATGAGCAGAAACCACCTATAGGTTCTTGATTAGTAATTTAAACAGCCTTCTGTCCCAGAATTCGGCATTTAATGTGATAGTCACTGGCAATGCACAGCAGGAAACCAATCTAACTCCCACTCCAGGCCGTGCTATGGTAGTTACCTTAGCAATAGTATCTCAGTGTTTTATATACTTCACTCTACAGCACGGCACCCATGTTCCAGATGTTGGAGAGGGTCACCAAATAAAATAAAGCATGACCAGCTGCATTTCAGATAATGATTTTTAAAAATATATTTTTATTGATTTCAAAGAGGAAGAGAGAGAGAGCAACATCAATGATGAGAATCATTGACTGGCTGCCTTCTGTACGCCCCCTACTGGGGACCGAGCTTGCATCCCAGGCTTGTGCCCTGAATGAGAATTGAACCATGACCTCCTGGTTCATAGGTCGACACTCAAACCCAACAGCCCAGCCAGTATGGCTCAGTGGTGTTTTTTTTACGTATCAGTATGTCCCACATATTGCACAGCACATACTTTTCCTTTAAAAAAAAATTGTTAATCTGAAATTCAAATTTAGTTTGGTGTCTTTATTTATATTTGCTAAATCAGGCGATTATTTTAACCCTAGTCCCTCAGTTTTCCTATCAAGATGTAATATAGAAATACTCACTGGGAATAGTTACAGAGGCAAGAGCTCCCACCCAGCGTCTTCTAAACTTCTTCCTCTGATTAATGTACTGTAAGAGACTATAGGACAGGTAAGTTAGCAGGAGAACAAGAAACTTTTATGGGTAGAGGGGTGCAAAGCCTGACATGAGCCACAAGGAACCCAGTATGTGTTTTAATTCAGAAGCAACTTGGCACGCCTGGGATTAGCCGGCTAAATTTACTCATTTCTGTTAACCTCTACAGTTAACCTCCATGTAGCTGCAGCAGTCATCATGCCTACTACCAAAGTAAAAATTAATGTTTCTTAGTGTTCGTCAAACAGGAACTGGGATGTAGGAAGGCTGGGAGTTAGCTTGGGTTATGTGTAATGAAAGGCCAGGTTCAGATTGTGCCTCTACCACTAATTAGTTCTGTAACACCAAGGTCTAACACACATCTTTTGACCCATTTCCTCCTCTTTAAAAATAAGAGAACTGAACTACACGATCACTAAATTGACATCTACTTCTAACGTTTTAAGTGTAAAAGTTCCTAAGCACAAAGTTTCATTCTCTGCATTTCATCTAACCACAGATAAAATGGAGAATTTCTCCTACAATGACAAGCTGCCATAGCCACATTTTAGAACTTAAACTCATATATTCTAGTTATTCTGCCTGGAAACTCCAGGAATTATTTCTAACAGGTGATAGTTGAGTTTCATAAGTGCTTTTTACATTTTGGAGAAGTATGTGAAAATTTTAAAAGAGGGTTTTGCAATTTTTTGAGAGAGAGCAACATCAATGATGAGAATCATTGATCGGCTGCCTTCTGTACGCCCCCTGCTGGGGACCGAGTTGGGGTGGTAGAGAAGAATGGCTCTCTCTCCCTCACAATTCCCAGCAAAGCCATCAGTTAAAGCCGTGGAAACTACACTGACCTAAGGACTGGCCTTATCTCGAGTAGTTATGGACATCACCACCTCTAGCCCCTCTGTGAAAGCAGCATCTGAACCAAGGCATGGGAAGTCTTGGTACAAGACAGCGAAATCTCCCTCCAGTCCCTGTTGCTACAGAAGAGATATGAAAAAAGAAGAGACTGGTACTCTGAGGAAGGCACTAAATGCCTTTCATAACTGTGATTAGACATGTTGAAGCATTTAATATTAACAAAAAGTCTGAAGAAGGATTTGCCAAAGCCAATCAGCAATTACAACTGAATTAACATGAGAATTTGCAGCTGTTTTTACAAACTGTGTGCCACATTGCTTCACCTCAGGGCTCACTCTATGCTGGATTTCTTTCCTCAGAGAAAGTACAGAACATGACTGTTTTTGGTGTACCTCATAAGTCATAACCAACCTTCTTCTGAGACTGTAGAGCCAGCCAAGAACAGAACAAGCAATCCCACATTTTTCTCCATATTCCCCCCCACAAAAAAAAAGCCTCGGGAAACCAAAGCAAAGGGTTATTTCTCACCTGTCGATAACTAAGTTCCCATCATTGTTGCGTATCGCTGCCCACATGTCCCACAGCTCATTCTCTGAGGGTCGGGTGTATGGCCCAAAGACAGGGGCAAGACTGAAAGAGTTAAAAAAAAAAAAAAAAAAAGATAAGTGTAAGAAGAATTCAGAATGTCAAATATGATTGGAACCTTGAATGTCATGTAGTCTGACCCTTAACTGATTTATGAATTCCATCGACTCCTTCCCTGGCAAGTGGCCAACACCTTTGCTTTAAAATATCAAACCATAGGATTTGGCCCAGAATTTTAATGGCAGCAGCTTTGTTCCCAGGCTACCGTAAATCAGTCTTTGACAATGACTTACCCTCGAGAGAATACAAAGAAGTTCAGCATCCGTGTGAGGATGGGTGACAGCAGGCCTCCATCTTTGAGAATCTATAAGTAAATAAGTAAAAATCAAGAATCCAGAGAGAACACAACCAGGACAAATGGTTTTATACTAAGAATTAAAAAAAAAAAAAAAGACTAGCCAAATCTCCTACTGAAAGGTTTGGCCATTGGCTTTTAGTTTTTTGTTTTGCCAATCCACATTCTCTCATGGAAAGCAAACTGTTTCTAATTCCCTTTAAGATTCCATTTTTACATGTCACTAAATCCCTAAGACATTTAACTGATACCTTCAACTTCAGACTGAGGTCCCAATTTGTCAACCAGCATGCTGATGACACAATCTTTGAGACAGCTATACTTCTCCAAATACTATTGATCTCTAATGCTCATATTTTCATAAGAAGGGAAAAACTAACTTCTAATGTAAACTGATGAGAAGGATTTTATCTGCAGCCTTTTACAACAGAAATGGCCCTTATGAAGGTCCCAGCATTGTTTATATTAGTATAAATTTTTTTTAATTTCTTTATTGATTAAGGTATTACATATGTTAGTATAAATCTTAAGAGCTACGATCTAATCAGTGGAGGAGCCAACCTTTTGGAGGAGGAGAGGGTGGTGAGTCTCGGGAAATATACCTGTAGAAAAAGAAGAGACCTATGTTAGTCGTTTTCCAGCAACTTCAAGGCAAACATAGGTCCCTTATTGGAGACTACCCTACTCACTGTCACCTTTGGGGACTTTACTGCTACAAAACTAATTATAAATAAATTAGTATTGTCATCTAATTCCTTCCCCACGGAATTCTAGGTTTAACAGATCAAACAAATTATATCCCGCTGAGATTACTCTCAGATTGTAAAGGTGGGGTATGGGGAAAATGATGTACAGGGTCATCCATACTGCTGATGACAAGGCTCTGACTCGTGTTTCTTCCCATGCCTCACAACACATTGTTGTTAATGATTGGGGCAGAAAAAGAAACCAAGGATTTTTCAGGAAGTGTAGGTCCTTAAAAAAAACACACACATCTAGGTACTGATGGAATAGCTCAGTTGGTTAGAATGTCATCTCCGTATGCCATCAGGTCACATACAAGAATCAACCAATGAATGATGTTTCTGTCAAAGCAGTTTTTTTTTAAAGCACATATTTACAACAAAGCTTTTTATTAACTGAATATCACTGTAATTAATTTCCTTTGTAATCCTATCATATATATATTTTTAAACATTATTTTGAGAAAGGGTCATTATAGCTCATCAGAGCACCAAAGTGATTTATGGTGTAAAAAAAGGTAAAGATCCCCTGGTTAAACTGCATGCAATAATACCATCAGAGTACCATTTAGGTGTCACTGATATCTAGGTGTGGCCCTCGTCACCTTCCACCCACCACTGCCAAGGCAATTACCTCCATTTGACAGACAGAGACTCTTTATGGTAAGCCGACCAGAGCGATTCTGCTTGAACCTGGAAAACAGGAGGCAAATGCATCTGACTGAGTAGGCATGCACCAATGCAGCGGCTGAAGACAAACTTCCAAAAGGCAAAAGGGCTAGAAAGACCCCAGGAACAAGTTACTTTTCCCAGCATCTTAAATGAGTGAAACCGCCCACTGACCTATAGAGAAGCTCCTGAGCCACAATGTCCCCGTAATCATGAGACAGAAGGTTGACCCTGCGGTTCTGAAGCCCCAGGTGCTGCAAAAGCGCCTCCACGATGCTGGCCTGCTCAAAGATGGAGTAGTGGTGTGGCCTCTAGGGGAAGGAAGCAGACACACGGGATGCAGTCAGGAGTGCAGACCTGTCTGCGGCCTGACCCCTCCATCTCGCCCACCCCTGTCCCTCAACACTGGTCCCATCCAGAGCGCTTACCGGTTTGTCGCTAAAGCCAAAGCCTAGGAAATCGAGGGCAATCACTCGATGAAACCTCAGTGTGAGACCTTCCCAAATCTACGAAAAAGAAAGGGATGATTAGGTCTCTCTGATCCTGCCCCTCCCCTCCAACCTACAGCAGCATAAGGGTTTCATCCCTTTCTCAGCTTAACAAACAGACTTCAATGAAGGGAAAATCCACATGAAACCACCACGGGCCTGCAGATAATCCTCTTGCAAAGTGCATTATTCCTAATAATCAATCTCTACTGAGGGAGGAACTCTAGCATTTTTAACTGGGCAATGAGCCCTCCTAGATAGCCAAACAGTTTTTTTACTCCCTTACAGTAAATGGAAAAACAATTCTACATTTAATCCTATTTTATTAAGCAATTCAAATATGTAAGAGCCTTTCAGTGCTGATAACAAAATCCTTGATTTGGGTCTTTTAAAGATGTAGTAGGATCTAGAAAGTCTGATTTCCTTACCTTGTACCAATCATAGCTGGATGTTGGGAAGCCATGTAAAAGCACGACTATCTCGGGACTTCCAACCACACCCACAGAGTCTGAGAAGAAGGAGAGAGATCGGTCAGGCCAACTCCTTATAAAAATAACCTTGAAGATGATAAAATCCACATAATGTGATAAAAAGAACAAGAAATCCCGCCCACATTCATTAATTTTAAAAACAGGTTTTTAAATGCAAGCTTATCGCTTTAGGTAAAAATAGGCATTTTATTTTTCTAAATCTGTATATTAAAAATATATAAATAGGACACTTTATATGAAAATACTTAAAGGGAGTCTGCTTAATTTCACCAATTTTTTAAGTATTTCTCCCATTATTGTGTATTATTAATATATAAATTACTTTTCACATTAAAAAGTAAACTTTCACAGTTAAGTTATGATCACAATATATAAACTACAAATTCTTTGTACCCTATCATTAATGACCACAAAATTCTCTAAAATATAGCAACTCTTCCTCAACCTTGTGAGTACCTTAGTTTCTACTGTTTGTCCCGCACTTCTGTTTCCCAGAGAGGATATAAATATCAAAACCCAGTATCAAAAGCGTCATGCTTAAACTATTGTAAAATTTTAACTATAAAACAGGATTATAGCCAATATAAATAGGAACATTTCTTAATAAACATCTTTTTAATTAGCCAAACATTTAAATAGTAGAACACCTTGCTGATAACATTAGATTAAAACTGATATATTCATATACTGCCAATGGCATGAGAATTTGAAAATAAGGTTTGCAAAAGAATTTAGAAGCAATTTAAAGTTTTATATTTTATCCTATATGTCTTATTCTTTAAATCCATAAAATTAAATCATTCTATTTACAAATAGTATAGTATGAAAATATAAGGAAAAATAAACACATATAAAGATTTCCCTTCGACGTTAACTAAAACATTGAAAAATTGGAAACAACCTAAATGACCAATATAAAGAAAATTATATACTTACTTAATTGAAGATAGCAAATGAGAGGAGGTCAGGAGCAATAATGAAAAACGGTTTATGACAAACATTTTTCGTTATTGCTCTTGACCCCCGCCCAAAAGAAATATTTTCCAATTTTGTTTCTCGAGTTCTTTACCTATAAAATGAGGTTAATGGCACTTCTCTCCAATTACTGTTACAGAGATTAAATGAATTAATAAATATTGAAAATATAATTCAACGCCTAGCATATGGTAATTACTTGATAAATAGCAATCATAACAATAATTATCATTAGCACATTAATTTATACAAAGGTATAAGACTTAAATCATAGTTAGTTATGCATATAACAATATTGGTAGAAAACAAAATGAAATCAGGAATTGGGGGGCGGGGAAGACAATCAATGGTAGCTTTATCTATGAATAGTTTATATTACCCGACACTAGGGGCGCTCCAAAGGAAAAAACCTATCAATTCAAATGGACTATGAAAAATTATAGTAAAAGGTCAGTTTACAGAGATTGAAATCTCAATTTTACCACCCGCGCCCTCCCAGCAGTTTCCTTTGCATTTCCTGTTTCCCTGCTATTAAGGGGTTTCATCCACTCCTTCAAGCACACTTCCTGGAAAAATGGGGTTTTCCCCTCCATCACTGAGGACCAATAGAGACCAACTGACACAAAGTAAGTACCTAAGTGGGACCTTTGGGGGCCTGTATGCACAGGGGGTCCAACAGTCCTGTTCTTACCTTGGTAGAAGATGCGCAGTCCCTTGTAGGTGAAAAATTTGCCTGACAACTTCCATGAGTGAAGAGCAGGGGAAAACTTGGGGGGCGGGATGTATAGATAGGCCGCAAGCAGGGGTATTGCCAGAAGCCCCACCTGCACCCACCACTCCCTCATCCTGTGGGAAAATCAGAGACCAAGGGTAAGCAGTCAGGTGACATTGTACACACGTCTACAAGCCCAAACAGGTAAGACAGGGTGAAATTGCTGTACCATGTGGTGACTTTCTTGCCCTCCTATGAACCATGGCGGAAAATTTTCCAAGAAGAACGTAGGTGCACCTCTGCCTGCTATGGCAATCACCGTATTTGCTCACCATTCTAATTTCCAGGGGGAAAAATATATTATTTTAATATGTAATCGTCCTCCTCTTCTCCCCATTTTAATCCCTCAGCCCCTCCCTTGTGCCATTCTCAAGACCTATTGGAGAGGTTTTTATATAAAATAAAAGGAAGAGTTCTAAGTACAATGGTGCACCTTTTCATTGGCTTTTCCTGGGGGTGGGGGGGATAATTTCCCTCACATGTAGTCAAAAGCTCTACCACCACCATATATATTTTTAACCAATGTTTTAAAATATATATGTATAGTAATAGTACATGTCCTTCATGTACTAAACAAGAAAGTTACTCTTGATTTGATAGTATTTGTTAGCATCTGACCCCAGTGCAACCCTGTTTAGTACTACTATCTGGGTTTGTGTGGAGAAACTGCATGGGGTAAAGAGGCGGTGAAATAAGAAGATGGGTGCACTGCATATTCCAACATAAGCAGCTTTGTCGTGACCCTAAATATTTAATCTCTTGAGAGGTGAGGGCTGCAGATTATATTTCTGCTTTTCTTGAGGAAGCTCCCATTTATTGAATTTCTTAGGACTCCCCTTTTCCCTCCTCCCCCCCCCCCAAAAAAAATTAAGGCGGACTCATACCCAACATCTGGGAATTGATTTTGTCATTGAAAGGAGAGCATGGTTTGCGCACCCAACCTTCCCAAGCCCAGGATTTCAAAGGTCAACTTGTCCATAATAACAGTGAGTGCTAAACAGGAATTAGAAACAGTTTCCCCTGTTTCTATCTTATCAGGGAAAGAATTATCAGCAGAATGGAAGTTCTCTCAAAATAGCCAGAATGGAAATATCTTCTAAAACTAAAAACAAAAACAAAACAAACAAACAAACAAAAAAAAAACCAGAGCTATAAGAAATTGACGAAGCTCAGTTGGAAATGGCTTTGTGTCTGTACACACGCCCTTTCACCATATTACAGGTAATCTGGCCACAATCGCTACCCATCACAAAATATATTTTAACTCTAAAATAAATAAGCCCATGGTTCCACAGTGGTAAAAACAAACAAAAAAATCTTGTAGGTATCATTATGACAATCTCCCCCACCCCCAAAGTACCTGTCCCTAAAAAAAATCCAGTCAATGATTTGGTTCTACCTTTCAAAGTAACATTAGAAACAATTTTTTTAAATGCCTGGGATGTGATTATTGCATCTCAGTTTTCAGCTCACAATAGTAGTAGGGTGCATCCCAGTAACTCTTTGAAAGATGAGATGACAAAAAGCATTAGGTTTAGATTGTCCTTTCCTCAGAGCTATCTGTACTACACTCCAGCTCATACATTTTTAAGGGTCGCATTTCATCACGCCTTATCCCCAGCTTCTCTCCTTCATTCAGGTCCCAGCAGCCGGATATCTGCAATGACTCAGCAGAGAGCCAGGGAGGGGTTACCAGAGGAGCAGGCAGAAGGAGCACTCCCACCCAGTTGGGGGGGGGAGGAACGACTACACACTCTGCTCCTGAACACCCCCACCCTCCACACATTTCCTTCTTTACTCCAAGAAAACCAAGAAGCTACCTCTTAGGAAGTCGTTTTCTGTCTTCATCACCTCAGTAAAAATGCCCCTAATGACGTTGTAGGATTTTTAGTAGGGAAGCAACCTCGCAGTCAGTAAGCAAAATGGATTAAACCTTTTTAAACAAAATCTCCATTATTTTATGAGCCATAAATCAAGAGAATAAATTTGGCAAACCATAGTACAAACCTTGTGGAAATTAATCAACCTTTCCCAGCCTTGATTTCTTCATCTTGTAAATAGGAAAAATACGTTTAACACCACCAAACCTCACCTTAGGACATCGCATGAGACTAGGAACTACTTTGCAACCCAATGCAAACAACCCATGTGCAACACGATTTGGTCACATCGCCGTTCTCACTTAGCTTCTCGTTACTGAAATCTCAAATATACTTAGGACGCTCGGTGATAATAAACTCAGGCAAGTCCCAGTCACCCCGCTGCGGTAACTAACATCTCGGCGATACCAGGCACTTGAAATCGTAAACTGCGCCACGGCAATACCGGAGTCTTAACAATTGTAAATCGCGCCAGGGTGCTACCTGCTGTTAAAATCCTAAATCGCGCCAAGGTAAAACCCGGATCTAGAAATCCTATTGCGCCACAATACCTGGGTTTGAACGCCTAATAGCACCAGGGCAATAGCAGAGTCCTGAAATTCTAAATCACGCCAACGAGATGCAGGGTTCTAAAAACCCTCAATTGCGTCAGGGTAATATCTGGTGTTAAAATCTTAAATCGCACCAGGATGAAACCGGGTCTACAAGCCGAATCACGGAGTCTAAAAATCTTAAATCGCGCCAGGGTGACGGAGGGGTCTAAAAATCCCAAAACGCGCCAGGATGACGCCAGGTCTAGAAATCCTAAATCGCGCCAGAGCGACGGCGGGATCTGAAAATCTTAAATTAGACCAGGGCGACTGCGGGGTCTAGAAATCTTAAACCGCGCAAGGGCGACGGCGGGGTCTAAAAATCCTAAATTGCGCAAGAGCGATGGCCGGATCTAAAAATCCTAAAATGCACCAGGGCGACGCCGTGTCTAGAAATCCTAAATCGCGCCAATGCAATGTGGGTAATCTAAAAATCCTAAATCGTGCCAGGGCGATGCCGAGATCTAAAAATCTTATTAAATCGCGCCAGGTTTCTAGAAATCCTAAATCGGGGAGATCCCAAGTTCTGTGTGCCGAAGAGACATCCCCTCCCAAGTAGATAGAGCAGGAGGGTCCCCCACCCAGCCTCCCATGGGGTTTTCCCTCCACTGCGGGAATAGCGGACCGGCAGCCCCAGCTTGGAAACGGAGTCCCTACCCATTAGCCAGCACCCCAGTGCCGAATCCAACCACACCCCCTCGCCGGCCGCGCACCCACCTGGGGAGGCGATCTCGGCGCACCAAGCCAGTGTCTTATCCCATGCCGCACGGCACACCGAGCCGGAGCACGGGTGCCGAAGCCCGCGAGGGCGGCGCCGACCACGGCAAGCAGCGAACGGCCACCCGACCGCGGCAAGCAGCAGACCGCCACCCGGGCGCGCTGCGGCAATGCGCGAGGTGCGACTGCTGCAGAGGAGGCGCCAGGATGTGCTGGTTGCCGCGGCAGCGCGGAGCCAGTGGGCGCCGACTTTTAGAGCCCACCCATGCCCCGCCCCTAGCCGCCCACCACACCGCAGTGCCCCGCCCACCGCAGCCGCTGCAGGGATGGGGCGTCACTCTCCCAGAAGCTCCTCTAGGGGGCACCTTAAGTGTGTTGGCCCCCACCAGCACCTCACTGCTTCCCCCCACCCACCCCCAAACACTGGGCTCCAGGTTCTGCAACAGAAGTCCTCCTCTGGCTAGTTAATGCTGCAGGAAAAGATAACAGATCCCTGAAACCCTAACCTTCCCCTTTGACCACCCTATGGGCCCCCCCAACCCGAGATGGCTGATCAACCTCAGGTGTGGCATCCGCTCGGTCTGGCGCCACGAACTACCTGGGCTCTGAACTACACGAGTGCCCGATTCGAAGCAGTGGTTCACAAGTGCTCAACACCTCCCAGGTCCCTAAGAATGGGTAACCACTAAGGCATAAACAAGTGGCTAGGGAATGACACGCTCTACTCAAGCGACCACCAGGATAATCGCCGGACGGCCGCTACGGAGCAAAAAGGTCACCACTAGTGGAACATCTGAGTCTCCCGCTCCGCCACTGGGCACAGCGCAACACAGGCCTCATGTTAGAGCCGGCCGCAGCCCGCCCGCGGCACCCACTCCCAGCAAAGGATCCGTTCTGCGCCAGAATGAATGACCATCACGGTTATGAGACTAAAGCTCCCCTTTATGTAAGATTGAATTCACAATGCAAGGGCCCCAGTGCTACAGAAAAGTAGGAAGGATTTTTTGTCTTCAACCATAATCCTTTCAAAAATATTTACTACGCCTCTGAAAAGAAGAGGGTACAGAATCACAGTGTCTGTGTTCATTTTCTGGTTGTAAGTTGGAATTCGGAGGAACGCACGAGGGCTACAAGCAAGCCAGGCAGCCCGAGCAGTACCGGCTCCCTCCAGCGGGGGCGCTGCAGGCCTCTCTTCACTCGCGCCTGCCTGCCACTCCTCAGCCCAAAGCGCAGGCAAGTGCGAATGGCAAAGGCCGGTCCAATGGAGCCCACCCAGTCCTAACTGCACCAGGGAGACGAGCGCCACCAACCACACCTGGGAGAAACCACCAACCATGAGCATGCCCTCAAAAGGTGTGGCCCAGTCCACGGTACGCTTCTACTGGTACCCGATTAGGAGGGTCATGAAACGGGTGCTTATTTAGTACCTACAGTGCGCTAACAGGCAGAGCTACAAATAGGAACGAGAATGGTCCCTGGCCCCGAGCAAGAGGCCCACCATCGGTGGGGATAGACAAGAACCGACACTGCTAAATTTCCCCTCTAATTTCTTGGCCACATTTTGTGACGGGTTGGCCCCCTCCCCCTAACATGTAAGGCCCTCAAAGGCCGAGCCCAAGTATTATTCATCTTTTGTATCCCCAGAGCCCGCCATAGTGTCGGCCACAAAGCAGGCCCCTAATAAATACTGCATGAGTAAGTACAAGAATTTGAGGGCGCACAGAGGAGGAAGTAATTAAGGGGAGAGGGAGGGGGAGGGTTGTCTTGAATGATGAATAGACATTTACCAGACAGACAAAGGACATTCCATCCAGAGGAGACGGCATTCGCAAAGCACCGGAGGCGCTGGACCGCACGACCTTCGGAGAACACTGCCAGTCCTTTGGGCTGGGGCGCTGACCGGCAAAAAAATTAGGCTAGAAAGAGTATTTCATCCTAAAGGCGTTTGGAATTTGTCCTAAAGAAAATGAAAAGCCACAGATGGATTTAAACCCTTTATGGCCTTAATTGGTTACTTAACAAAATTTAAATTAGTCCCTTTACAAATGGAGGATTACCTATTTTAACTAACCACCACCTTTAAAGGACTGAATTACTTTGTAAAAATTTAAATGGGTCCTTTCAATGGAGTAAAGGCTTTCCTATTTTAACTAAGACGACAATAGTAACGACCTTTGCATTATTTTTTTTTCATATTTATTGTCAATGGAATCTATGAATCCTACAAACAATTCTGCACTTTCATTCGCACCACACCAGAAGCACCCGCATCCAAGATGAAGGCAATTTTGTATTTAATAGACCGAGTGCTCACAAAAGATCTGATTCTGAACGTAAGTGAACTTGTCCACCCATACAGAACAAATGGGAAGACTGAAGGAGAGATCTGGGGAGGAGTAGGGGGCGGGAGAGGGGACCCGGGAAGCTCTTGAAGACCACAGGAATTGTCAGTCTGAAGCTCAAGAAAAACCCTTGTGGGCAGAGTGGCCGGGAAAAACTTCGTTGGAAAGGAGGGACTGGGGCTGGGAAGGACTTCTAACTGGGAATTTAGGGGGGGGAAGCAGTTCTGTTGGGAAGAACCACGAGTGCAGAAGCGGAAAAAGCAGGGGGTACTATACGAGATAAGCTCTCAGCTAACGCTGGGAATTTGCTTTGAAAACATAGATGGAGAAAAAATTGGCGATAAGGCTTCGGGAGCCAAAGAGTTAATGACTCTTGTAAGAGTGCCTGACATTTCCAGGGAGAAGCTTCCTCCAACTGGGGGAGGATCTGGCCCAAGGTATGAAACCCTTGGCGGCCGAGAAAACACACAGCCATCCATCAATCGGAAGTCAGCCTCCGACCTGTTCTCAGTGCACCCTTTCGGTTGTTGGCTACCGGGGCCACACTGGACCGACATCACATGCAGCAGTATTCCCTCCACCAGTAGCTTATCCTACATTCCTGCCACATTCTAATTCTGACAGCCCGACATGATAAGACCTCGAATTTGTGCAAAAATTAGTGTAGAGAGCTTAGCATTTATTAGCTCGCTGAGGTGCCACAGTGGTATGCGATCAGCGGGGCTGATACCAGGAGTTCAATAATCATATTTTTCTAACCCCCGTTTCAGATGCAAAAATATGATAAACACAAGGATATTTATGGAGACAACGGGACAGCAGAACTGGGACTGCCACTTCCAAGAGCCATAATAACCAATTCAGATAAACTAAAGAAATTCAAAATGGGAAAAACTTGCTTGAACGGCAGCACGTGCTAAAGAGAGGGTTTTAGTTGACAGGGAGTCTGTGATGTGGTTCCCAAAAAAGCCATTGTAGACTGTAGGTTATACTTAGAGAGGCACCCGGCATAAGCTAGTCCTACCCTACTCTGCTAGTTAGATCTCACAGGAAGTACTTATTCTTCTCTACGGAACAAACACCGAGACACGTAAACAAACAGGAATTGGTTCAGAGAAGATAAGTGAAAAATGCATTGCAAATTATGTCACTGAAGGTGTACAAAGTCCTCATATTTTAAGCTCCTACAATAGCATGGATCTTTACCCAATTTATCCCTAATCCTCATAATAACTCGCCTAGATGAGTGTTTCATTCACATTTTTCAGAGAAAGATACGGCAGCTCACAGCACTAAGTGTTAGTATGTGAAGGGACTGGGAACTGAGCGCAGATGTGTCTGGCTTCAAAGCCGGCATTCTTTCCACTACCCCACACTGTCTCCCTGTTTAAAATAACTGTACATGTTTAGTTGGAAGAAAAGAAGCCTTGTGGAGTAAGTGGAAGAAGGAAATGTGTTAGCAGTCCTCAAATATTTGTGGAAGCAGCATTAGACATTTTCTTCTGTATGGCTCAAAGTGCAAATTGTCGAGAAACAGATGTCGATTCAACATACAGAATTTCCCAAGTCAGGGCTGTCTAGAGAGACTGGGTGGGTCAACCATTTGGGGACATGACAAGTTCCCTGTCACTAAGGGCTGGATAACCCTGCAGCAGGTAGGAATGCTATAAATGAGTGCATGCATGACCTTTAAGATATCTTCTCATCGGATAGAAACTAAGGCTCAGAGAGGCGCTGGAACTTGGCCAGGGTCAAATCTACAACTAGATCTTCTCTGGTTGGGCCTCAGCTCAGAGCTCTTTTTGGAACATGCTGTTTCATGCTGAAAGCAAGACAAATTGAAAAAAGTATTACTACAATCACATCAACCTCCCTCTCAACCAAACTTAACCAATATATCCCCAAACTGACTGGTGTCTTCACTCCTCTTCAGGTTCATTTACGGTTAAAGTCTTTGGCTGCCCTAGCCAGTGGCACCATGGTTAGAGCATCATCCATGAACTGAAGAGTCGGTGTTTGATTCCCAGTCAAGGGCACATACCTAGGTTTCAGGTTCAATCCCCAGCTCTGGTCAGGGTACATGCAGGAAGCAACCAATCTCTCTCTCTCTCTCTCTCTCTCTCTCTCTCTCTCCCCCCCCCACTCCATCCCCCTTCCCTTCCACTGTCTAAAAAAAATCAATGAAAAAATATCCTCAGGTGAGGATTAACAAAAATAAATAAAATAAAGGAGAAACCAAGATGGCGGCATAGGTAAACACCTAAACTGCTGCCTCACACAACAATATCAAAACTACAAGTAAAAGACAAAATGGACACCATCCAGAACCACAGGAAAGCTGGCTGAGTGGAAATTCTACACCTAGAAGAAAAGAGGAAAGCATATTGAGACTCAGAGGAGCTGCAAAAGGCTGAGGTACAGAGGCTCGCACGCGGAGAGGAAGGGCGGCTGTGTGCACGGGCGGCTGAGTGCGTGGCTGGCTTTCTAAAGCGGGAGGGAGAAGGAAACTCCCGACTGCACTGAACTCCAGTCCCGGGCAAGACGCTGGGAAACCAGACTCATTCAGGGGGAATCTGGACTGTCAGGAAAAAGAAAGCACAGTGAGACTCGGGAGCTGCAGAAGGCAGAGGTCTGGAGGCACATGTGTGCAGAGAGGACTGACTGCTGAATGCACGGGCAGCTGAGTGCATGGCTGGCTTTCTAAAGCAGGAGGGAGACAGAAGCTCCCGACTGCACTGAACTCCAGTTCCAGGCAAGTTTCTGAGAACCCCGACTCATTCAGAGAGAAACTGGACTGTCTGGCAGCAGGCGAAACTCAAGGGTGGCTTTCTCTCAGAGGTGCTTGCAGCAATTACTGAGGGAAACTGAGACCCAGGGGCCTCACAGGGCAGGACTGACGGGAAACCAAGGCTGTCTGCTCCACCCTGAAACTCCACCTCATCCAAGCTGAGCACAGAGGCTTTTCCAGTTTTGCAAGTCTTGTCTTATAAGAGTGTCTCCAGCACAGAAGTGTTCCCAGCGTAGACACAGCTGATCCTCACAGCCAATTGGCCTGGAGGTCAATTCCTCCCAGCGATACCAACAACAATCAAGACTTAACTACAACAAGGCTGAGCACACAGTCCACAAAGGCGTGCACCAAGAGTGTCCACCTCAGGAAAGTAGGGAGGTTGAGCCACTGGGCCCTAGAAGACACCTACCACACAAAGCTATTCTACCACCTCAGGGAAGCAGCAAAAATGTGGAGACAAAGAAACAGATCACAAATGAAAGAAATGGAGGAAAGCAAATGACTGATACAGAGTTCAAAACCATGGTTATAAGGTTTTTCAAGAATTTCCTAGAAAAGGTCGATAAATTTAACGAGACCCTCGAGGATATGAAAAAGGAACAACTAGAAATTAAACATACACTGACTGAAATAAAAAATATTATACAGAGACCTAACAGCAGGCTAGAGGAATGCAAGAATCAAGTCAAAGAGTTGAAATATAAAGAAGCAAAAAAACACTCAGCTGGAAAAGCAAAAACAAAAAGAATCCAAAAACTTGAAGATAGTGTAAGGAGCCTCTGGGACAACCTCAAGCGTACCAACATCCGAATTATTGGGGTGCCAGAAGAAGAGAGCAAGATACTGAAAACCTATTTGAAGAAATAATGACCAAAAACTTTCCCCACCTGGTGAAAGAAATAGACTTACAAGTCCAGGAAGCACACAGAACCCCAAACAAAAGGAATCCAAAGAGGACCACACCAAGACACATCATAATTAAAATGCCAAGAGCAAAAGACAAAGAGAGAATATTAAAAGCAGCAAGAGAAAAACAGTTAATTACCTACAAGGGAGCACCCATATGACTGTCAGCTGATTTCTCAACAGAAACTATGCAGGCCAGATGGGAGTGGCAAGAAATATTCAAAGTGTTGAATAGCAAGAACCTACAACCAAGATTACTCTACCCAGCAAAGCTATCAGTCAGAATTGAAGGTCAGATAAAGAGCTTCACAGATAAGAAAAAGCTAAAGGAGTTCATCACCACCAAACCAGTATTATATGAAATGCTGAAAGGTACTCTTTAAGAAGAGGAAGAAGAAGAAAAAGGTAAAGATAAAAATTATGAACAACTAATACATAGTTATCAACAAGTGAATCTAAAAATCAAGTGAATTAAAAATCTGATGAACAGAATAAACTGGTGAATATAATAGAATCAGGGGCATAGAAAGGGAGTGGACTAACAATTCTCAGGGGGAAAGAAGTGTGGGAGGTGCGGGAAGAGACTGGACAAAAAGCGTACACCTATGGATGAGGACAGTGGGGGGGGGGAGGTAAGGGCAGAGAGTGGGGTGGGAACCTGGTGGAGGGGAGCTATGGGGGGAAAAAAGAGGAACAATTGTAATAATCTGAACAATAAAGATTTATTAAATTAAAAAATAAATAAATAAAATAAGTCTTTGGCTGCAAAAAATGCAAAAGATGAGTGGTAGAGGAGAGAAGCAATAGTCCATTAACCAGTTAAGATGAACCCAAGTGACAGACAGCCATTTCCCTAGATTATAGTATAAAGGGGTACCACTAAAGCACCTTTACCCACCCTCTGCATTCCCGGCACATCCCATGAGCCCACACCTGGCACTATGCCACTATTCCACACCTGGAGGACATTTTATACACTCACACAAAGAAATAAGTTGAAGGATTCAAAATAAAATCATATCCTGTATTTGTATAGCTCTTTATTTTTCACATATATTATCTCATCTGATGCTCACCACCGTCCTCTAAGGAAAACAGCTACTTTCTTTAAAACAGACAAGCAATTTCCTAGCTGTCTGGGGCACACAACTCACTTTAAAAACAAAAAACTTTCCAAATTAGATTATTCTTCCAGAAGCAGGTGTTTCGATTTTCCTGGATTGCTGTCAGCATCACCTCACACTTTCTTCAGCTGTGCTCCGCCCCTATGCCCTCCGGTGGCTCCCACCCACGCTATGGTGCTTCCTCCCGGATCTCATCGCTACCACACTCGGTGGGCTCGACCCGCACTTGCTGCCCCAACTCTCAGAAGAAACACCCACGTACCAGCACCATGTGACCACTTCCCGACACTCCCAGGCCCTAGTGGCTGCCGGGGGCCCCGGCCCCCCTCTCCCCCCCCAACCCCCACTCCCCACCGCAAGTGGGAAGGCTCAGCCTCCCAGGAACTCAGTCCCAGGAGGGGTGACAAGGCCACTAACAGAATGACTCCACGCTGTAGGGGTAGTCGAGCCTGGAGAAGGTTAGAGGACTTCCGTGTTCTCTGAGCCTGAGGTTCTGGGAGATGAGGACCCAGGGACTCGCTCACGTGGCCCTCACACCTCTTGTACCACCCACGAACCCAGCGTGGTCCTCACGCCCAGCACATCCTCAGGCCCTCCTGGGCCATCAGCGAGCCAAGCGTGGCCCCAGGATCGGGGTGGTCCATGCAGACTATCCACTAGGGGTTTAATAACAAGGAACAACAACAGCCTGTAATTACTGGAATCAAGAGTCTAGCCAAGTATGGCCAGACCCACTCTTCTGGTGGCTGGGAGGGTGACGCCTTCCCAGCCCACCTCTTACCTGATTCAGGTAAGACCTGTGCTGCAACACTCTAGGGCTGGGGAAACCAGCTGCGCATGCGCAATGTAAAGCCGAGGCGGCAGACCTCACCCCAGTGCCCTGCGCTGACCCTGCCAAGCCACCGAACCCTTACCCTGGGCTAGAGCGCCGCCCGCCACCTAGCTCGCAGGCCCATGGCCCCATGTCCCACAGGTGCAGCTGCCTTCTCCCCAGGCGTCAGCGCCACCTATTGCAAAGGGCATGACATGGCATGGCAGGCAGTGCCTTGGTAAAGAATCTGGATAACGGAGTACTAATCTGAGTACTTCTAAGTGACTGAAGGCCAGAGAAGTGTCATTTTGAGAGTTTACCGTAGAGATCTTTGGTGAGCCATTCCTATCTCAGCCATTGCCCTAACTTCATAGTTACCCTAAAGATGCCAAACCCACATCTTTAGCCCTACCTCTACCCTAAACTTAAGATCTCTATTTACCTTCCTTCTGTTCATCTTCACGTGAATGGCCCACACACCTTTCACATTCAACAAGGGCTACCCTTTCTCTAACTACCTCCCACTCTACGAACTGACACGCCTTCCCCAGAACCTGTGCTTCCTCCTATATTCTCTATCTTAGTTAATGGCATTACCATCCTCTCCGTTGTCCTGCACATAATCACCAATACCTGTGGCATAATGGGATGAGGCTAAAAAGCCAAGCAGCCATGGATACAAATCTCAGCCAGTTCCCTCCTTCCTCCTCCTTTTCATCTTACCTCCCAAGTATCTCCTACATTATCTTAGTTCCCTCTGTTCCCACTCCTTTTTGCCCTATTCAGGCCTCACTGTCTCTCATCTCATTGGTTTCCACCATCACCCCTTTCTAATCCATCATTCACACATCTACCAAAGTGATTTTTCTAAAGTGCACATTGATCACATCTCTTTCTTCTTAAAACTCTTTACTGACTCCCCATTGCCAATGCTAAATTTAAGCTCTTTAGCTTGGCATGCAAAACATTTCAAAATCTGATCCTTGCCATCCCCTAGAATTTTCTTCCTTACCACCTGACCTTGCCCACCCCCAAAAACACTTCATAATCGGACCAACAGTTATTAACTGTAGTTCTTCCTCAAACACCATGTGCTTTCCTTTCCCCCTACCTCTACACATATTCTTTCCTCCTAGCAATTATGTTCTTCCCCACTTTGGCTACCTAAAAAACAATTCATTTCTTAAAACTCAACTTATCACATCCTCTTGCAAGCCTTTTCTCAAACCCCCTCCTCAGTGCTATCTGTCCCAGTTGCACTCACCGCCCTGGGCTGTGATGATGTTTGCATATCTGTCATGTTTCTCCTAGCACATTGCTGAGCTCCTTGAGGACACGGGCAGCATCTTAGGCATTTCAGAGCCCCTTGTGCCAATCCAGCATTTTATAATGATGATAAGAATGAATAAAACACACATTTGCTTGATCACTATGTGCCAGACTCGGTGCTAAACTCCTTATGTACATTATATTATTTAATTCTCGTTCACTCTAAAAAAAAAAAAAAAAAAAAAGAACTATTATTGTTCCAATTTTACCAATGAGAAAACCAAGGCATTGAAAGATGAAGGATTTTGCCCAAGGTTGCTGAGCTGGTAAATTGTGGAGCCAGGATTTGAACCCAGGTATGTCTGTTCATGTTTATTCATCAAAAAGGCTTGTAAAATTAAAATATTTGAAAAATCACAGGTCACTTGTTTAAAAGTATTAATGTTTACAGAATTTATTTTTTAAAGGGACAATGCATAACTATTCTACTCAAGTGGGTGGAAACAGAGTTCTAATTTAAACTTACGGTTTAGAAGGTGAAATAAGAAAATTATATTCTCATATGTTCTTATTATATGAATGTTAGGAATATTTTTGCTGAGAGACTGATATATTGTAAAGCAATAACAAGTAGATTTTTTCAAAACTCCTTCTGGATAAGTGGGGGAAGAGAGAGATATGGTGAAAGAATCACCATAGAAGGTTCAAGAAGTTGCCAGAGGTTGGGATACCAAGAGATCACGAAGGCTGTGTGTGAGGTCTAGATGAGTTGATGCGTGTAAACCTCTTAGAAAGAGTGCCTGGCCCGTAGGAATCACTCTATTATTGCTGTTGCTGTTGCTGCTGTTAAGATCTTCAATGACTCACAATCTAGCTGTAGAGATAAACAAACACGCTGATAACAAGCAATGTGACAAATGAATAATAACAGCTTAACAAGAGTCTATGGAGGACGGGTATCTGTCTACCCAGAGGTCACATGACTGAGGAAGGAGCACATTGTTAGAACCAGAGAAACACCCCCTAACTTCTGCAGAAACATGTGTTGGCAAATCTTTTACTACTCAAGGCTCAATTTTTAGGCCCTCTATGTTTAAAGCTCCTCACTATTCCACGTGTTCGTTTGCCTCTGGCATAGCAATGGGGCCTTGGCCACTGGGCAAAGGAGCAAGACTTTCACCGAGATGACATGAGAGTGGGAATGGGTGGGAATGGGTTGGGGCAGAGGTGACTGAACATTAGGATGGTGAAGGCCAGCACTCAAAGGAAGTTCCAGCCCCACCCAGAAGTCCAACTGGGATCATCCATGAGATTCTCGAAAGAGAAAACACATTCCCATCCCCCAAGCTGCAGAGGAGAAACAGTTGGACACAGACTGGGTGATGTCTGCACTGAGCAAGAGGGAAGGGCTCGGCAGCAGAGGCCCTGGTCCAACTTGGCAGGCACTTCCCAAGAACGCCCACCTTTTTCCTCCAAACCCATGCCAGGTGTCTAGCACACTAACCCAGTGTTTCCCAAGCCAAACGACATGGAAGGCTGCTTAAAAGTCTGCATTCTTTACCACAGGCCATTAACTTTACATGTAGGCAAAACATATTTATGGTCCTCCCGTGCTTCAATAAACACAGCGAAGAAACTTTCCGTGGATAGTTCACCCTGGACCAGTGAAATGAGAGCAGCTATTCTGATAGGAATAATTAATGAGACACATTGGGGAGGGGGGGACGGGGGGACGGGGGGACGGATGGGAAAGTGAACATTAAACAGAGGAACACTGTTGCTAGAAAAAAATGCATTTTTTGGAGGGTACTTTGGTATCAAAATTAGCTATCAAAATTGACCAGACAATTCCACTTTGCCAAATTCATCCTATATGTATATTCCCTGATGCATGTCCAAAGAGGAACAATGATGCATTATTTGGGGAAATTTTTTTAACTGAAAATAAGCTAAATGTCCATTTATAGGGTGCTAGTTATAAGGCAAAGCTTCTTGATGTACATGAAAAGCAATATTCAAAACAGTATGTATATTCTAATTCTACTTGTGTCAAAACACAGACCAGCTATGTAAATATCTCTGTTTCTATTTACAGTATTGATATGTTTGCATATGTATTAGAAATGCATGGAAAGATCCACATATGGCAAATTGGCTGGGGACAAATTTGGCCTACAGGGAAATTTGTTTATTGTTTTTATTTGTTTGTTTTAAATTTAAATTTGAATGCCCCTTAGGAAGGGCCCTCATACTATTACCTTTATTCCCTAGAATTTACAACCTGCTCTCCCCTCAATTGTTACCTGCCTGGCTCCTAAATGCAAGTGGGAAGAGAAATGGACACACGTAGGAGTAGCTGGAGGGATGTTTTTCGTTTTTACTTCCATATCTATCCTATAAGCAAACATGACTTTTATGACTTACGGGAGGGTTGGGTGGGGACTGACGACTTTCTGTGTGGGAAAGAAGAGCGACTGGATAAATAAGAATCTTGAAAGAAGCAGCATTGATTTGGAAGCTATTGCCGGAGTCCAGATAAGGAGCCAGGAGAGTCCGAGCTAGCCAGTAACAGCAAGGATGAATTGTGAAACCCAGATTATATCCCTTATCATACACTGAAGTCAAAGGAATGCACGGCCTCTTCTTTCTTCTTCCTTCTTTCCCCATCACGAATAATTGCAGCCGCAGGGCGCCTCACTGGGCAGGGCTGGGTTGTGGCTTGTGCAATCCGACTCTGCTCACAGCAGTCCTGGAGAGTCTCATTCTCCAGTGCGTGCAAGCTCATTTCTTTCTCTTCACTGTGTTGGCGCCAGCTGTATAGGAAACAGGGGTCTTCAACACCAGAGGTAGAGCAGAAACTGGGATGTCCCCAGACAAAGTCTATCAGATAGTACTGTGCTGGCTCTTGTCTGCTTGGTAGGACCAGTGGTTTCCACGGTTAGCTTTGAGATGTTAGAAACCTTACAGTCTGCACATAAGAGTAAAGCTTTACCTTAAAATAAGAACAAGGAAAACTTCCAAATGGAACATTCCCTTGTTTCTGGCAGCAGCTGAAAGACAGCCTGGTGTGAGTCCTGGATGCCATACTATGCTCTTTCATCTCCTGGAAATCCTTCAGTTGAATGAAATTATTTATTTGAAAAGGTTTCATTTAATTTAGGCTGGTATTTCAGAGGCTTTCTCTTCTGTGATCTGAACAGTAGGGAATAGAGCATGGTACTAAATTGGGAAAATTAGGTCATGAATAAAGTCAAACCCATGATTTACTCACCTTTTTGCAGGTTTAATCCAGAGAGAGAGACAGAGAGACAGAGATGGAGAAATAAAATGTGGTATATGCATATAATATTATTTGGCAATAAAAAAGATTGAGGTTCTAATATGTGATACAACATGGATGAATCTTGAAAATATTATACTAAGTGAATGAAGCCAGACACAAAAGACCACATATTGTATGATTTCACTTCTACAAAATGTTCAGTACAGGCAAATCTATAGAGACTGAAAGTAGATTAGTGCTTGCCTTGAGTAAGGAAGGAATGGGGGGAGGGAAGTGATTGTTTAATGGGTATAGGGTTTTGGGGGGGAAGTGGTGAACGTATTCTAAAATTGATGGTGATGGTTACATAACTGTAAATAAACTAAAAATCATTTATGTATAATTTAAACAGGTAAGTCATGTGGTATACTAATTATATTTCAATAAAGTTATTAAAAATAAAAGGAAGAAAAGATGTATACTAAGAAACCATTAATTTAAAAAGCTGATGTGGCTTAAACATTAAGATTTTGGAACAAGGAATATTACTATGGATAAAGAAGAATTTTGCAATGAAAAGGGGATCAATTCACTAAATCCTAAATCTCTATGCATATGGTAATAGGACTTCAAAATAACTGAAGCAAAAACTGATGGAACTGAGAGAAGAAGTAGACAAATGCACAATTATAACTTCCTTCTTAGCATAGCTTTAGTTATACCTCACAAATGTTGTGTAACTGGGAATTTTAATACTCCTCTCTCAATAATTTATAGAGGAAATAAACAGAAAATGAGGAAATAGAACACTTGAACAACACAATCAACTTCAACTAATTGCCATTTAAAGAAAACACACAACGAAAGTAGAACACACAGTCTTCTACATGGAATATTCACCAAGGTAGATCATATTCTGGACCATTAAATAGGTTTCTCTTAATAAATTTAAAGGAATTGAACCCACATGATGTATGTCCTTAAATGAAATGAAATTTTAAATCAATAACAGAAAAATATATGAAAATTCTCGAATATTTGGAAATTAAACAATAAACTTCTAAATAATCCATGGGGTCAAATAATAAACCACAAGAGAAATTTTAAACATTTGAACAGAATAGAAATAAAAACACAACATATCAACATTTGTGAGGTATAACTAAAGCTATGCTAAGAAGGAAGTTTATAGCAATGAATGCTTATATTCAATAAGAAGAAAGGTCTCAAATAAAAAAATCTGATCTTCCACCTTAAGAAACTATTTTTTAAAATAGCAAAGAAAACCCAAGTAAATACAAGGGATAATAACGAGCAGAATCAGTAAATACAAGGGATAATAACGAGCAGAATCAGTAAAATAGAAATCAGTAGAATAGAAAAGCAATAGAGAAAATTAATGAAAATAAAAGCTAATTCTTTGAAAAGATCAATAAAATTAGTGAAACACTAGGCAGACTAAGAAGATAAACTGAATGTCCCTACATCTAGCAAGTAAATTGGACTCATGATTAAACACTTTTCCCAAAGAAAACTCCAAGCCTAGATTACTTCACTGATGAATGACACCAAATATTTCAGGAAGAAATAATCCCAATTTTATAGTCTTCTGGAAATAGAAGGGAAGGAGATGCCAGCATTACTCTGGTCAAAACCAAACAAAGGTATTACAGGAAGAGAAAACTACACCCTAGTATTTTCATGAACACGGATGCAGATATTCTTAATTGATTTTTGGCAAAGTGAATCTAACAATATATAAAATGAATGATACATCATAACTAAATGGAATTTATCCCAGAAATATAAAATTGTTTAAACATCAAAAATCAATCAGTGTAATTCATCACATTAACAGACGATAAAAGAAAAACCATCTCAATGGATGCAGAAAGCTTTTGACAAAATTCAAACCCCATACTTTACAAAAACTCTTAGCAAACTAGGAATAAAAGAGAACTTCCTCAACCCCCCAAAAAAGGACATTTATGAGAATGATACAGCTAACATTATCCTAACGCCCTCCCTCCTGGAATCGGGGTTAAGGCAAGGATACGTGCTCTCCACATTTCTGTTCAGTCTTATACTGGAGGCCCTAGTCAGTGAAATAATGCAAGAAAAAGAAGTAAAAGTTATACATATTGGGAGGAAAAGTAAAACAGCCGCTATTTTTAGCGTGACTATGTACGTTGAAAATCCTAAAAAAAAAAAATCTACCAAAAAATTGCCAGAACAAGAAGTGAGTTTAGTAAGATTGGAGAATGCAAGATTAATATACAAAATCAATCTTATGTCTATTTACTAGCAATGAACAATTAGAAATTGAATTTTGAAATATCATTTACTGTAACATCCAAAAATATGAACTATTTGGGGATAAATTAAATATTACAAGATCTGTACATGGAAAACATTACTGAGTAAAATCTAAATAAGTGAAGACTTATGTCATGTTTATGGATTAGGAAACCCAATATTGTTAAAATATCAGTTCTCCCCAAATTGATCTACAGATTTGACACAATCATCATAAAAAGCCAAACAGGCTTTTTTTTAGAAAATAAGAAGCTGATTTTACAGTTTGTATGGAAATGCAAAGGACCCAGGATTGCCAACAAATTCTTTTTAAATAAAGAACAAAGTTAGAGGACTTACACTATCTTATTTCAAGACCTATTAGAAAGCTGTAGTAATCAAGGCAAGATGATATAAGTGTAAAAATATACATGTACAGCAATGTAAGAGAATAGAGAGTCTAGAAATGGACCCACATATGTCTGGTCATAATTTTTACTTTCAATAAAGTTGCCAGAGCAATTCAGTAATGAAATAATAATATTTTCAGAACATAGTACTGGAACAAGTAGATATCCATATGCAAACACACACACACACACACACACACACACACGGGGCGGGGGGGGGGGGGAATACCCTGGATTCTCACCTCATATCATTTACAAAATTTAGTTCAAAATGAACTATAGCCCATATTAAAAATATATTCAAAATGGATTACCAGATATAAACATTATAGGAACTATAACTTTAATACTTCTTGAAGAAAATGTAAGAGAAACTCTTAGTGGGCTTTTGTTCAGCAAAGATTTTCCTAACTAGGACATAAGAATATAAAATATAAACAGGAAAAATGATCATTTGGACTTTATCAAAATCATTGTAATAAAAACAAAAAGTTAAGTCAAAGACTGAAAGTATTCATAATATATATATATAAATTATAAAGGGCTTACTTCATCAAACATATGTAAAGAATCCTGCAAGTCAATAAAAAGACAACCCAATTTTAAAATGAGCAATAGATTTAAACAGACATGTCACCAAAGAAGAGATATGAAAGGTAAATAAGCACAATAAAAGATGCCTATCATCATTCATCATTAGGAAATTGCAAACTGAAGTCACTTCAGACATGCTAAGTAGACTAAAAATCAAAATACTGACAATACCAAGTTTCAACAAACACAATTCCTAAGGAGAAGACACACCAGGAAAAGTCCTAAACCAACTTTTAATGGTCCAACTGGGGATACAAGTCCTTCCCAGAGCACTGGGACCCTAATGGCCAGGCCGAGGTCACAGGACCATGTCCAGAGTCTCATCCCCACACTGAAGAGTGGTTTTAAAGGGGAGATAAAAGGAAAAAGAACTGATATCAGAATAAAGGCAGGTTGGTAGGTGAGAGCAGCAGATAACTACTACAATAGTTATCTGGAATTAGGGAGAAAAATGTTTGTTTTTAATCTTCAGGATAACTGAGCCCAAGACTGTAAAGGAGGACAGTGGCATTTCCTTCCCTACTGTTATGAACAGAATGTCTGTCCCTTCTCCCCCAAAACTCACGTGTTGAAACCCTAACCCCTAATGTGAAGATATTAGGAGGTAGGGCCTTTAGGAGGTGATTAGGGTAGATGAGGCCATGAGAGTGGAGTCTCCTTGTTGGGATTAGTTTCCTTATAAGAAGAAAAGACTAGAGCTTTCTCGCCACCGAATGCAGAAACAGTGAGAAGGAGGCCCCCTACAAGCCAAGAAACAGGCCCTGATCAGATACTGAATCTGCTGGCGCCTTGGTTTTGGGCTTCCCAGCCTCCAGATCTGTAAAAAATAAATAAATAAATGTTTGTTGTTTAAGCTACCCAGTCTATAGTATTTGTTATAGCAGCCAGAGTTGACTAAGACACCCACATAGCATCCTCTTGTTACTGGTGATGTGGATTCTCAGTTCTTGAGTTCGGCAAAGAAAGAATTCAGAGCCAAGAATCTAGCACCAGAGGAAGTTTATTTAGCATGCAAAGTGAAAGTACACTCCAAGAGACGATTCGACCAGGCTGCTCAGTCAGCTGCCTTGGCCTTTTAGAAAGAAAGGCGGAAGAAGTGAGCCACAGGGCTACATGGACTCTGGAAACAGATTTAGGGTGTTATCCCAGGACCAGCTGCCACTGCCTGCTGCTCCGCTGGTTACAAATCTCATGAGAACCCTTAGAGCTTAGAAGAAAGGAAGCAAAGATACACACCTGAAGAAAGAAGGTGCAGGCATGCTCTGAGAGAGAGCATGTGCACTGGGTCCTTTGTCTTAAGGATTTTTTTTCCTAAAAGCAGGACTTTTACAGGAGGTCTCGGGGGAGGATGTCAATAGAACATTCATCAGCTTTCCAGGTGTGTCCTAGGGTCGGGGAGGATCATTAGTCATTGCAGCTGGTACTGATACCAGCCATGGCATCACTCTGCAGCTTTTCTGGGCCTGGAGCTGAAACACAACTGGGGCCTAGATGTTATCTCTAGTTTGACCAAAACTGTGTGTCTGTGGTCAATAGACCCAAGGTTTTATTTCTAAGATTATTTTATGTGGATCAGAACTTCATTGTGCCAAGGCCTTAATGCTTAAGGGAGTGGTCATGGGAGAAGGAGGTGGGCGAGTCAGGGTGTCTCATGAGGCCAGTTTGAATCAGCCATCTGTCTGTTTCCCCATTCCACTTGCCGAGAGATTTTCCTGGCTTCTTACTATCCTGCCTCACTCTGAGACAGATGGGAGAGGAGCTAAGGAAGATGCCATCCAAGGGAACCCTATCCTGGCCAAAACAGAAATAAAGTACAGAAAAGGGTGGAGGTGAGATTGGGATTGGTGTAGTCCCTTGAGGGAAATGGCATAGGAAGTTGACGAAGGATTAAAAAAAAGGATTTCAAAGTCATGCTGAGGGTGGGTTCCATTGCACCATGTGAACTCTCTGGAGTATGGGGGTGACTGAAGCCCTCAGGGTCACGTCCATGCGCCACTTGCACTCAATCTGCAGGATAAAGATACTGCATGTCTGAAGCGTCAGACCAATTTTGCTCAATGGTAAATAACTTCAAGCACTTTTGTATTAATACAAATAGGAATGCATTTTTAAGTAGAATGCAAGAATTACATAAATTGTAAAGATAAAACACAAATTTCTTGTTTGTAATAACCTCTCCAGGCTGCCTCTCACTCTCTCCTTCATGTGAATTCATCTCCTCTGCCACTGGAAACGCCTTGGTGGAAATTTGAGTAATATTTCTTTAAGGAATAAGGCCTGGGGATAAGGGATGTTCTTGGGATTTTTACAATGTCCAGATACTTTGCCAGAAGAGGAAACTAGGCAAGGATTTATCATTGAAAGATATGGGATTTTGAGGACAGTGCTAACATCTGGAGAGTTTGGCAGAACTGATGTAAGTATATGCATTAGGGACTGAAGTTCAGGGCTGCTCACGCAAACCCTAATGCAGCTGCATTCCTGGGGAACATCTCATGTGGAAAGTATGGGGTCCTGTGCTGGCTTGGGGTCTGGATTAGTGTCTCTTGGTAGGAGTAGGAATCTAGTGTTCTTGGAGAGGCAGATCCATTTCTGGGGTCAGAGGAAGTTCATCTCAAAACAACAAGTTCGAGTGAGCCAGCTTTTAGCTTCAGAATTGGTGGAGGAGAGAGATGGAGCCCAGAGGTTTTGCATTCCCAGGTTTTATAAAATATGGGAAATCAACGAAGAGTCATAAAAATAAGAAGACAGTTTAACACAGAAAAAGGAAGAAGGACATAAGGGAAATGACAGCCCTTCCTCCAGAAAAGGACCAATAGTTGGTACCTGCCCTCCCCCCCTCCCCCAATCCCCTACCCCCACCCTTCATCACAAGGCAGAAAAAAACTATCATAGATCTCATCATTCTGAGGAACTGGGCACCAGTGAAAGACAGGCTGGTTCCTACTTTTCATGCATTTTGGATGCTATGCAAATTACCTCCAGGAGGACTTAATTAAAAGACAGAGAGATCAGCTAACGCTACTGTGGTAATCATATTGCAATACAGGATGTCCCCGGAAAATGTATACACACTATGTCTGTAGATTCTATTACATTTTGAAAATGAAATGTATTTTAATGAACACTGCTTTTATACTTATTCAAAGTGTATATACATTTTTGGGGGACACCCTGTATATAAATGTATCAAACCTACACATTATACACCTTAAACTTACACAATGTTATATGTCAGTCACATATCTTGGAGGAGGAGGAGGAGGAGGAGGGCAGCTCATGGCAATCTGCTGCCCTTCTACGGCCTGAGTGCAGGACAGCAGATGCTGCTGCTCCTGGCTGTCCTGGGCGGGGGTCTCTGAAACCCTAATCAGCACCTCTCAACTCTCATGGTAGATTTTAGAGGAAGAGGAGCAAGGAGGGGTGGATGGGTGAGAGAATTAAATTGGCAATATAGATTCTTGGACTGAGGAGGATGAAGAAATTAAATGATTACAAAGCCAAAGGCCAAACAAAAGAAGAAGAGAGGCGGGGAACAATCAGCCTAAACCTGGAGCATATGTTCTGGAAATCCAATTTGCACATGGAGAGTGGAGGGGCCCTTGCAGAGGGGAGCAGGGGCTGAGGACTTGCTGGTGAACAGAGGGCCGTTGCCCTGGAGACAGTCTTAGCAAATAGGAAAATAACAGGGGCTTAAGGGAGAAAGGGGAAATGGGGCCCTGCTTAGGATGGTTGAAATCTTAGAAACCAGACCAGTACATGGGAGGGATGCATTTAAAAAGACAAGCACAGATTTCACTGCTTTGGAAAGTGAAGGAAGAAGGAAGCTATGTTGGTTGTTTCTAGGTTGGTGTGGGCAATCAGACACTAATGAGGTTTAATAGAGGGGAAGAGGGACACTTTTTAGGAGCAGAAATTGGGGTACATTTGCCTATCTCCTAGCCTCTGTCCCCGAGGGTACTATCAAAATGTGCTGTCAGAGAGCCACTGACAGAGAAATAACGGTAAAACTAAGTTCAGGGAACTGCCTCCTTGGTGTCCACGATAATAACTTGAGGTGGCAGATTTAAGATAGGGAAGTCCAGAGCTATTAAGCATGAAATCCACAGATGAACCAGCTAGTTTCAAGGGAAGGCAATGGTTAAGGGGAAATGGCTTGAGCAACTATGGCCAGGAGTTCCGGCGTTAGCACTCGATAAAAGTTGGTCTGGACAGTCCTCTGCACCATGTCTGTGTGTTTTGGTACTAAATTTGAAACTCTGAAGGGCGGGGCTGGAGGAGGGGCTCCCACCTGGAGCAGGAGATGACCTGGAGCAGGAGAAGCCCAGTGAGAGAGGTCAAAGGGCTTAGCATAAGGGGAAAGCTGGGAGAACCAGGGTGAGCACAGAGGACAGATGTGGCACTAAAAACAGTGGCCATTATCAAAGGAAGGAGGAATGGGGCAGTTGGCTATTTTAGCAAGGAGAGCCCTGGACAATTGCTGAGAATGGACTCAAACAGTGGTTCTCAAAGTGTGGTCCCCTGAACAGCAGCATCAGCACCACCTGGGATTTGGCAAAAATGCTAAAAGCTCAGTCCTCCTGAATCAGCAGCTTTTGTGATGGGGCCTAGCCATCTGTACTGCAACAAAGTGAGAGTGATGCACACCACAGTTTGAGAACAATCCTACTAAGACATCCCTAACTTGCCTTTAATGGCTGCTGAGTGCAAACTTGCTCGGGAGCTGGGCTCCCCTAAAACCTTCGGGTCAGCTTAGACAGGTGGGTAATGGTGGGACACACTGAAGGGAAGCCACGAGAAGCCACATCTGGGGTTGACATCAGTGTTGGACCGACAGTGGGAGAGATTTTATGCAAAATTACCCTGCTCATAGAAGAGAGATACACAAGACTAGTGTAAGAAGTAACCGGACTTTGGAAAGAATCAGAATTCACTAATCATCTCTTCCCATCGGAGAACTAACTCTGGATAACTACAGGTTTGTAATAGAAAAATTAGTGAACCCGGTAACAGAAAGCAAACACTGATGATCCTGTGATCTTAATATTGAGCATGTCTACAGATCAGAAGGCCCCTAGGAGTTGGGAAAGGAACATTTCCAGCTTGGAGAGATCAGGTAGTAAAGCAACAAGAAGCTTTAGACATCGGGAACAAAAAACATGCAGAAATAATTAGATGGGGTCAGGGCACTAATGCAGAAGACTGTGAATGACTGTAATTTTCAGAGCTGTGAAGCCATAAATTACGCCGGGAGGACTGCCTGCTATTAGTGCAGCACTCTCTGCTATCAAGATGAAGCAGCTGAAGGCTGTCGAATTGGTGAAAATTATTCCTGGAAAAAAGAAAGAAAATTGAATATGAAAGATAAGACGTCTTCTGGTACCTATCAAAAGAGATGGGGGCCCACAGCCCTGGATACGGGGGCCTGGGCCATCTTCAGAGGTAAGACTATTTTCATATTTTTTGTAATCCAAGGATGGAGCTTTGAAGCTAAAAACTCAAGGGCACTAAAAAAATAAACAGGCTACCAACTCTTGCGACCATTAAAACTCTGTGTTTTGTTTTTGTTAATTCTCACCCGAGGATATTTTTTCCATTGATTTTTTTTTAAGACAGTGGAAGGTGTGTGTGTGTGTGTGTGTGTGTGTGTGTGTGTGTGTACACGCGCGCGCGCACGCACAGAGAGAGAGAGAGAGAGAGAGAGAGAGAGGGAATCATCAACGTGAAAGAGATACATCGATTGGTTGCCTCCCACATGTGCTCCAACCAGGGCTGGGTATTTAACGTGCTACCCAGGTATGTGCCCAGGACCAGGAATCAAGCTGGAGACCCTTCGGTGTGCACTAACCACTGAGCTACCGGCTAGGAATAAACTTTTGGTTTTACAGAGAGGCAATGGAAGGGCTGAGCCTGTGAGGCATCGATTCTATAACTCTATACAAAGTGTACAGAGGGAACAGAAGCTGTTGCTCTGGAAAGTGTCTTAGTTTTGGGAAAGACAGATGGCAAACCAGGAAATAACAGCGACTTAAGGAAAGAATCATAAGACCTAGTACCCTCTCCAACTCCGTAAGCTGCTGCTGCAGCAATAGAAATAAAAGATAAGATATAGAGTCCAAATGAGGGAGGATCAAGGCATGAGGAAATCCAAGAATGAGAACCAGGCAAGTGGGTAAGCCAGAGGTGGAGGATGGCCAGAGACCAAGTCCATTCCAAAGCTTTCCTCTGGCCTCACTCCTATTTTTTTTTCTTTGCTTAGTTTTTAACAGCTGTATTGAAATGCAACTGATGTACAATAAGCCACATTTAAAATATATAATTGCATAAATTTTGACATAGGTACACACCCCTGAAATCATCACCATAAGCAAGATAATGATTATCAATATTTCATTACCCCCAAAATTTCCTCTGCCCCTCTATAATCCATTTCTCTTTCCCTTCCCGACCTCCTCTCGGTCATTGCCATCCCCAAGCTATCACTGATTTGATTTGTGTCACTTAATTTCTGTTAGGCTTTTCTAGAATTTCCTATAAATGGAACTGTGTGGCATATACTCCCTTTTGGATGACTTCTTTCACTCAACATAATGATTTTCAGATCCATCCATGTTGTTGTGTACATTGATACTTTGTTTTGTTTTTTAATTGTTAAATAGTATTCCATTATGTAGAATCAATTATATAACCATCAACTATCAATTCATTTATTAATTTATTATAGTCATCTGTAGATGGTCATTTGGGTTGTTTCCATTTGGGAATATTATAAATTAAGCTATTATGAACAATCATGTGCAAGGCTTTGTATGAATATGTTTCTCAAGTAAATGCTGATGATATATTATTTGATTTGGGTTTAATTTGCTTAAACTATTAAGAATTTTTGTGACTGTGTTTATGAATGATATTGGCATCTAGTTTGCTTTTCTTATAATGTCTTTGTCCAGTCCTGGTAGTAAGGTACTACTGGCCTAATAAGATAAATTGAGAAATGTTTCTCCCTCTCTGTTTTCTGGCAATTTTTATATAGAATTGGTGCTTTTCTCCCTTAAACTGTTGGTAGAATTTGTAACTAAAGCTATCTTGGCCTGGAGGGGTTTTTGTTGGTTAGTAAGTTTCTTGGGGAAGGGAGGTTTTTACAAATTCAACTTCTTTCATAGATATAGGACTCTGCAAGTTGCCTCTTTCTTTCTGAGAAAGCTTTGGTAGTTTGTACCATTGTCAAGCTTATTGGCATACATTTTTTCACAAATATTATTATCCTTTTAATGTCTGTTGGAGCTATAGTGATAGCCCCTCATTTATTCCTGATATGGGTAACTTGTGTCTCTTCTTTTTTTTTTTCCATATCAGTTACAGAGTTATTTATTTTATAAATGTTCCCAGAGAACCAGCTTTTACCTATCTCAAAGAATGAGATTTTAAGCAAGTTTCTAGGACCTTGAAACATTAATTAATACCTTATCACAAGAGTGTCCCAGAACCATGTCTAAGGTATTCACTTAGTGAAACTAAAGTAACGCAGATTATCAAGGAATTGTGCTTGAATATAAATTTATTATCCATCACTATACAGAGGTCCCAGCAGGATCAACAGAGCTAGCTTTCCTGATATCAAGAAATTCAATCTTTCACTGAGAGTCAAAAATCTACAGGTGTCCTTAACCCAGTGTGAGGGCTCTGCAGACCATGATTTTCTAGGTGCTCTGTGAGTGCTCTGCCCCTAAGAGCCAAAGAACAGCACAGCCAACCAAGCAAAGAGAGAGAAGATGAAAATGACCAATATTAGGAATATAGACAGACCCTCACCACTATTAAAGAATACTGAAGCAATGTTAAAAACAACTCTAGTGCTCACTTCGGCAGCACATATACTGAATTTGGAACCATACAGGGATGATTAGCATGGCCCCTGCGCAAGGATGACATGCAAATTCGTAAAGCGTTCCATATTTTTTAAAAAGAAAAAAAACAAAAAAAAAACCTCTAGCCCGTGAACTGAAGGGCCCTGAGTTTGATTCCAGTCAGGGTTGCAGGCTCCGTTGGGAGGCAACCAATCTATGTGTCTGTCTCACATCGTTGTGTTTCTCTCTCTGTCTCTCCCCCTCCCTTCCACTCTAAAAAAATCAATGGAAAAATATCCTCAGGTGATGATTAACAACAGCAACAGCAACAACCTCTATGCCTCAACATTTAATAGCTTTAATAAAATGGATCGATTCCATGAAAAACACAAATTATCAAAACTCACTACAGAAGGAAGAGATAAAAATATTTTGGGTAGCCTTGTATCTATTAAAGGAATTAAACTTGTGGTTAAAAACCTCCCCCCATCCACCCCCCTTAAAAAAGAAAAAAACAACCTTCATGGCAAGGTGGTTTCTCTGTTAATTCTATTAAATATTTAAGGGAGAAATAACACTAACTCCTTACATTCTCTTACACAAAATATAAAAGGAAGGAACACTTCCCAACTTACTTTGTGAGACCAGCATCCCTAAATACAAAAATCAGACAAAGACATTTCAGAAAAAAAAATTGTAGCCTAGCCAGTATGGCTCAGTGGTTGAGCATCAACCTATGAACCTGGAGGCCAGGGTTTGATTCCTGGTCAGGGCATATGCCCGGGTTCCAGGCTCAATCCCCAGTGTGGGGCATGCAGGAGGCAGCCAATCAATAATTGTCTCTCATCACTGATGCTTCTGTCTCTTTCCCTCTCCCTTCCTCTCTCTGAAACCAACAAAAAATATATTTTAAAAACAACTGTAGACTAATATCTCCCAGGGATTAGAAACAAAAATCTTTTTTAAAATATTAGCAAATTGAATCCAACATTATATAAAAATAAAAATACATATGACTACATGGGGGTCATATTAGGAATGCAAGGCTGGACCAACATTCAATAGTCAATCAATATAATGGTCACTATAATTATCAATACTGTATTTTATATTTGAAAGTTTTTAAGTAAGCAGAAACTTTTTAAGTAAGTAGACCTTAGATGTTATCACCACACAATTGTAATTTTGTGAAGGGATGAAGACATTAACTAATCTTATTGTGGTAATCATCTTGCAATATATACATATTTCTAATCATCATACTGTACACCTTAAACTTACATATGTCAATAATATCTCAATAAAGTTGGGAAGAAAAATTGATCATATAATTCATTGACTAAATGAGAAAAATCATACGACAATACAATTAGATGCAGAAAAAGCTTTTGACAAAATTCAATATCAATTCATGATTTAAAAACAACAACAAACCCTCTCAGGAAACTAGGAATAGAAGGAAAGTTCTTTAACCTACAGCTAACATTGTACTTAATGGTGAGAGATTGAACACTTTCCATCTAAGATCTGGACCAGGCAAGATGTCCTCTTTACCACTCCTATTCAACATTGTACTTGAATTCCTAGCTAGTACTATAAAGTAAGAAAAAGAAATTTAAAAGTATATATGTTAAAAAGAAATAAATAAACTATCTTTAGTCATAGGCAACATGTAGAACATAAAATCTACAAAAGTCTCCTGGAACTATGAAGTGAGTTTAGCAAGATACAAGATTAACGTACAGAAGTTAATTATGTTCCTATATACAAACAATGAACAATTGAAAACTGAAATTAACATAAAACAATACCATTCACAATAGAACCATCTTCACAAAGGACTTATAAATAAATCTAACAAAATATATACAATATCTATATGTGGAAAACTAAAAAAAAAAACATTGATAAAATAAATAAAAGAAGCTCTAAGTAAATGGAAAGATATAACATATTCATGGACTGGAAGACTCAATATTTTTAAGGCATTAAATCTATCAAATATGGTTTATAGAGTCAATGCAATCCCAATCAAAACCCCAGCCAATTTTTTGTATATTTTTATAAGATTATTCTAAAATTCATATGGAAAGGCAAAGGAATTAGAATAGCCAAACAACTTTTGAAAAAGAACACATTACTGTATTTCAAGACTTACTATTACTCTAACACTATAGCAATCATGTCAGATGTAGATTAGCCAGAATCTTGGAGAAATCCCAGGATGGAATGCGACAAATAAATCTAACAGTATTTCAAGTATGTGACATAACCACACTTAAGTGTGTGTGGAGAGAGGAGCTGACCTAAGTAACTTTGAAAACTGCATTTGCCTGGAAGTTTTAAGAATAAGGATAAAATAAACCATACAGAAAAACTGTATTCCATTGTGGATTTGTTTCTCATTGGAGTCCAGGTTTACAATTATTTTACACGGATATAGGGGATGAATAATTAAGTAAGTGGATGATGGATGATGGTAGCCTGGTTTCTCACTACTGGAGAGGGAAGTGACAGAAAAAAGGAACGCTAAAATGACCCTTGTGGTACTGGTTTGGAGTTCAAGGCATCAGTATGAACTTGTGTATGTGCTATATATATGAACTCATGTCTCTGATATATATATATATATATATATATATATATATATATATATATATACACACACACACACACACACACACACACACACACACACACACACACAATTATAGATGTATATATTACCTAGCTGTCTGCTGGGAGGGCCTAAAAGCAGTGACATCCAATAGTAATGAACAAACTCAGTGCCCACATTTTCATTTTTAAATTAAATGAAAATAAGGCATCTTGGAGAAGAGGCTGATTCTTAGACTGTGGTGAGGAAAATAAAGGAAGAACCATCTTGTAGTACCAGAAAGTAAGAAAGTGCTCAAAAACAAAATAATGGCGCCTGTCATGGGTCATAGGAACCAACCTGAAAGATTTCGTAATTTGAGCAACAAAATAAGTACCAGTGCTGAATTATAACCCAAAATATAAAGTAAATATACATGAGTCCACTTATATAAATAAATGATTCATTGAATTATTAATGAATGAAATTGAAGCGAAGAAACAAATCTTCTCTAGATAAGAATTCCTAATAATATAGAGATATACAGATACAGATACTCTCCACTCCAACAGGTGAAATTTAATTCCTTCCTCCCTTGACTTAGTCTACTTTCCAAAGTATAAAGTATGCACAGGGATAAGGATTAACTATACCATGGAGAACCATTAGAAATACCATGTGAACCGAATGATCAAGGCAATATCACCAGCGATATTATGTGCGTGTCATGAACCTCTTAACCGGAGGTGATGAGAAGGAAACCTCACCGCTGTGGCCTTCCTTCCAAAAATCCAGGACTATGAGAAAAACATCAGAAAAAAACAAATCGAAGGACAATGTATAAAACATCTGACTAGTGCTCTTCAAAATTGCCGAGGTTGTGAAAAACAAGGAAAGACTGAGAAACTGCCACAAGCCAGAGGAGACGAAGGATGCTGATTCAGGGGCAATGAGGTGTCCTGACGAGGGTCCTAGAACAGAAAGAGGACACTGATGGGGAGTTCTGGAGTTTATTAGTAAAAACAAACCAATGCTGCTGCTTAGTTTTGACAAATGTACAATAATAGAGGAAATGTGAAGAGACTTATGAGAATTCTCCATTATCTTTGTAACTATTCTGCAAATCTAAACTTATTCCAAACGAAAAAGGTTATTGTTTTAAATGAAGGTAAAGTAGAGTCATTTTCAGACAAACACAAAGCTGAAATAATGTGTCTCTGGCATTACTGAACTATAAGAAATGTTCATGAAAATTTTCACTCTGAAAAAAATGTTACCTGAAAAAAATTATTCCTTCTTGAAAGACTCTCAGACACACACACACACACACATACACACACACACACACACACACACACACACACACACACAGAGGCATCAGAAATGGCAAGTACATGGTTAACATAAATAAATTTTCTCACTTTTATAATTTATTTTAAGTATAATTGACTTGTTAAATTAAAATATTAAGAATGTATAGTGATATTTATATAGAGAGAGCATAAAATTATGACAACAAGAACACAAATGACCGACAGCTTCTATAGAAGTATACAAATATTATTTGAAGGTGCAATGTAATAGCTTAAATATATGTATTATAAGACATAGGAAAACCAAAGAAAAATAAAACAAAGAGCCATAACTAGTAATGCAACAAAGGAAGTAAAATGAAATGCTAAAAAATATACAATTAAAGCAAAAGACAGCAGAAAAGGAGGGGGTGGGGGGAACAAAAATCAGATGAAATAGAAAAGTAATAGCAAGATGGTAGCCATAAGCCAGACCACGTACTAGTATGTAATTAAATAAAATAAAAATACTCTATTACAAGGCAGAGATTGTCAGAATGAATTATGCAATAAGGCCCAACTATACGATGACTACAAGAAACACATTTGCTACATAAAGAAATAGACTAAAATAAGAATATGGAAAGAGACATAACATGCAAACCCTAATCATAAGAAATCTGGAGTGACTTGATAATGTAAGAGAAAGTAGACTTCAGAATAAGAAATATTGGCAGCGACAAAGAAGTACTGTATCAGTTTTCTATAGCTGCATAACCAATTACCACAAGCCTGACAGCTTAAAGCAGCACCATGGACTAGTTCAAATGCCATGCATGGGGAGTCTGGTGTGCTGTGACTGGGTAGCAGAAGACTGAAATCAATCAGGTTGAGTTTTCATCTCGAAGCTCTGGGAAATAATCTGCTTTCAGGCCCACTCTTGTTGGAAGAGTGTGATTCCTTGTGATTGAATAATTGAATTCCCTTTTCTTTGCTGGCTGTCAGCACACTGAATCCTCATGCTTCAAATTTCTGACTCCCCTTCTGTGATCAGCTGTAGAAAACTCCATTTTCATGTGATTAGGTCAGGCTGACCCAGATAATGCCCCCAGTGTAAGGTCAATAGTGCCAATACCACGTAACCTAATCCTGGGAGTAAAATCCATCACATTAATAGTCCTAGAGATTATTGAGGTAATGTATACAAGAGGGGAAGGGAATTTTGTGGGTCATCTTGGAATTCTTCCTGCCATAAGGAGATTACATAATGATCAAATAATCAATTCATCTAGACATAGCAAAACTAAATGTGTTCACATCTAGTAACAGAGCGTCAAGATACACGAGGCAAAAACTAATGGAACTAGAAGAAGAATTATATACAAATTTGTAGTTATAGCTGGAAATTTCAGTCTTTCTTTCTCAATAATTGATAGCACAGATAGACAGAAAATTAGTTCAGATAGAGAAGATTTGAACAACACTATTAACCAAATTGACCTCATTAACATTTGTGGAGCACTACTCCCAGTGAGTTTAGAATGGCCATTCTTTTCAAGTCCATGTAATGCAGTCACCACTATAAACTATATGTTGGGCCTGGCTGGTGGTGGCTCACTTGGTTGGGCATTGTTCTGTGCACCAGAAAGTTGCTGGTTTGATTCCAGCACCTAAAGGTTGCGGGTTCAATTCCAGTGCAGGAGGCAGCCATTTGATGTTCTGCTCTCACATTAATATTTCTCTTTCTCCTTTCCTCTCCCTCTAAAAAACAATAATAAAAATATATATATATGTATATAAAAGCATAATATGCTAATTAGACTGGACAGCCGAACTACCTTCCAGATGTCCTTCCAGGACTAGGAGGGCCAAGGCTAGCTGCTGTGGCTGCGAGGGCCAAGCCCCTTGCACAAATTTTGTGTATCGGGCCTCTAGTATGTGTGTGTGTGTGTGTATGTGTACATATGTGTACACACACATATGTACACATACACACACACACACACACATATGGGCTATAGAACAAGTTTCAACAAATGTAAAAGGATGGAATCATACAGAGTATATTTTCTGAGTGCAAAGGCATCTAAGTACAACTCAAGAAAACTGCTATAGCAACTCTGCCATGACATGGAGACACTCCAACTTTATGTTTGAATGTCAGCATGACAGTAATCCTTTGATATGACAAAGAAATATTAATAACTCACATAAAAGTAAAAGTTCCAAGATGAGTGGTGGGGAGGATTGCTTTCTCTGGAGAAAGTCCACAATAGAAAGAGAGTGAATAGTAAGTGTGCAACGTTTTATAAAAGGGAAGCTCGGCCCATATAAGATTTGAAAGAGGATCCACCCAGCATGAAACATCAGGGACAGCAAGAGGGCACATGTGCTTGTGGGGCCTATGGGTGGGTTAGCTCTGTCAGGATGTTGCAGAAGGCAACCAACACGGGCAGACAATAGGCTTAGAGTTGTCTCGCACCAAATCAAATGTCAGTGGGAGTTTTATAAAATAATTTTATATGTCTATCATAACCCCAAATCAAAGGAAATTAAATACACACTTTTTTTGCCTTATTTTTAAAAATAAATCTTTATTGTTCAGATTATTACAGGTGTTCCTCTTTTTTCCCCCCACATAGCTCCCCTCCACCTGATTGCCCACCCCACCCCATGCCCTTATTCCCCGCCACTGTCTTTATCCATAGGAGTAAGATTTTTGTCCAATCTCTTCCCGCACCCCTCACACCCCTTTCCCCTGATATTTGTCAGTCCACTCCATTTCTATGTCCCTGATTCTATTATATTCCTCAGTCCATTCTGTTCATCAGATTTTTTATTCGCTTGATTTTTAGATTCACTTGTTGGTAGGTTTGTATTTGTTGTCATTCTGTTGTTCATAATTTTTATCTTTACCTTTTTCTTCTTCTTCCTATTCTTAAAGAATACCTTTCAGCATTTCATATAATCCTGGTTTGGTGGTGATGAACTCCTTTAGCTTTTTCTTCTCTGTGAAGCTCTTTACCTGACCTTCAATTCTGAATTATAGCTTTGCTGGGTAGAGTAATCTTGGTTGTAGGTTCTTGCTATTCATCACTTTGAATATTTCTTGCCACTCCCTCTGGCCTGCATAGTTTCTGTTGAGAAATCAGCTGACAGTCGTATGGGTACTCCCTTGTGGGTAACTGTTTTTCTCTTGCTGCTTTCAAGATTCTCTATCTTTTGCTCTTGGCATTTTAATTATGATGTGTCTTGGTGTGGTCCTCTTTGGATTCCTTTTGTTTGGGGTTCTGTGCGCTTCCTGGACTTGTAAGTCTGTTTCTTTCACCAGGTAGGGAAAGTTTTCTGTCATTATTTCTTCTAATAGGTTTTCAATAGTTTGCTCTCTCTCTTCTTCTGGCACCCCAATAATTCGGATGTTGATACGCTTGAAGTTGTCACAGAGGCTCCTTACACTATCTTCATATTTTTGGATTCTTTATTCTTTTGTTTTTCTGGTATTCTTTTTGTTTTTATGAGTATGTATGCTCATATTTCAGATCTTTGGTTTGATTCTTGGGGTCCTTTGATCTACAGTTGACTTTCTGTATATTTTTTATTTCAGACAGTGTATGCTTAATTTCTGACTGGTCCTTTTCTATTTTTTTGGCATTCTCATTAAGGTCTTTGAAGGTCTCACTAAGCTCCTCGGAGGTCTCATCAAGTTTTTTGGTGGTTTTTAGAAGATTCTTGAGTAACCTTATAAATGTGGTTTTGAACTCTATGTCCAGTAGTTTGCTTTCCTCCATTTCTTTCATTCGTGACATGTTTCTTTGTCTCTGCATTTTGCTGCTTCCCTGTGTTGATGGAGTGGTTTTCTGTGGTAGGTGACCAGTGGTTCGGCCTATCACCTGAGGTGGACACTCTTGGTGCACCCCTTTGTGGGCTGAGTGCAAAGTCTTGGTGTAGTTAAGCCTTTATTGCTGTTGATACACTGGGATGAAATGACCTCCAGGCCCATTGGCTGTGAGGACCTGCTGTGTCTATAATGGAAAAACTGCTGTGCTGGAGACACATTTATGGGGCAGGACTTGCTTCAGTGGGGCTTTGGTGCTGAGTCTGCCTCTTGAATGTGTCACTTATGGATGTGAGTAGTTGAAATCTGGTGTCGTCTCACACTGACCACTAAATACACTAGCTTCTGGATCTCCAGTGGGGTGCAGGTCAGCTACTGTCTGAGGCCACCCAGCAGGAGTTATAGCGAGAACTACAGTTTTCTCCTCTTTGCTTGGGGTTTGGAGGTTTTGGAGCTGTCTGACCAGAGCTGCAGTTTGTTAGGTTAAGCTGCAATAGGGCAAACCATTTATATGCAAAAACCGCTGTGTGGAGCTTGGGTGGGTTTGTAGATTGTGCGGTGCAGGTCTCAGGAAGTCCCTAGGCTAGGGCGTGGCAAATAGCGATGGCTTCCAGTCAGCTGTCTCTGCATCTCTGCGTTTCCAAGTCCCCACGTCCCACGCCCCAGGGCAATAAACAATGATTGCTGCGTGCACCTCTGCAAGAAAGCCACCCTCACTTTCCCACCCAATGGCAGACAGTCCAGCTTCTCCCTGTAGGAGTTTAGGTCCCCAGTGTCTCCCCAGAGACTGGAGTTCAGAGTAATCAGGAGCTTGTCTCCCTTTGGGTTGAAAAAAGCAGCGCACCCAGTCGCCCGCCACCAGCCCAATTCGTGTGCCTCCGTACCTCAGCTTTTCAGCGCTTGTGCACGTCTCAATGCTCTTTTCTCTTTCCTTCTAGTTGCAGAACTTCCACTCAGCCACTTTTCCTGTGGTTCTGGGTGATAGACGTTTTGTCTTTTAGTTGTAGTTTTGAAATTATTGTGCGAGGCAGCAGTTTAGGTGTTTACCTATGCCGCCATCTTGGTTCCTCCTCTAAATACACACTTATAAATAATTTATGGGTCAAAGATGAAATCACAAGAGAAATTGCAGGTATTTTGAACTGAATGACAATGAAAATACAATATATTAAAATTTCTGGGATGCAGCTAACCCAGTTCTTATAGAGAAACTTTTACCTTCGAAAAGAGAAAGATCTAAAATCAATGACCTAAATTTCCATCCCAAAAAACTGGAATAAGAGAGCAAAGTAAGTGCATAATCTATTAAAGGAAGGAAACATAAAAGCAGAAATTAACAAAAGAGATAGATGAGGGAAAAATTAACAAAGTAACTTCTTTGAAAGTTTTAACAAAACCGACAAACCCTTAGCTAGACTGATTCAGGAATAAAGAACATAAATCACCAATATCAGGAATGACAGGTGTGATCGCCACAGATCCTATGACATTAAAAGGATAATAAAATAATATTTTGAATAAATTTATGCCAATATATTTGACAACCTAGATGAAAGGTTGAAAATTCTTGAAAAAAACAATTAATAATCACTGATACCCCAGAAAAGCAAGTATTCACAACACATATATCAGACAAAGGACTGGTATCCAGAATATATATATATACATATATATATGTACACACACACATATGTATATATCCATAAAAAAACAAATTACCCAATATAAAATGGACAAAAGATTTAGTTTTTCACAAAAAAATATTTATAATTAGCCGATAAGCACATAAAAAGATATACAATGTAATTAGCCATCAAGGAATTGCAAATTAAAAACTACAATAATTTACCACTACATACTGACTAAAATATTGTAACCTTAAAAAAGTGATAATTCTAAGTGATAGAGGAGATGTGGAGAAATTTGAACTCACATATTGTGGGTGGGAATGTAAAAAGGTGCAACCACTTTAGAAAAACAGTTTGGCAGTGCCTTATAAACACACACTTACTATACACCCAGCAATTCTACACCTATTTACCCAAGAAAAATAAAAACATATGCTCACACAAAAGCTTCTATATGAATAGCCTTGGCAGCTTTATTCATAATAGCTAAAATCTGAAAACAACCCAAATGTCAAATAACAGGTAAACAAATATACAAACTGCAGCATATCCACACCCAACAGTGAAAAGGAACTAAGTACTGATACCTACAGCAATAAGAAAAAAAACCCTCACAAAACAGTATGATGGACAAACGAACCATGCCATATGATTCCATTTAATGAAATTCTACAAAATGCCAGTCTTCCACAGTGAAAGAAAGTAGATCAGTGGTGGCCTAAGACAAGAGTAAGGCGTATTACCTGGACTGAGGCATGGGAACTTTAAAGGGTAATGGAATTGATTGCAGGTGTGGTTACATGAATATATGCATTGTTAAAATTCACTGACTTGTATGCTTAAAATAGGTGCATTTTATTGCACGTAAGTTACAACTCAATAAAGCTGAGTAAAAAATATATAAATTAGGCAGACAATTTTGTAGGTTCTGTAATAATATCTTTTAAGCACTTCTTCCCCCAGCTGAATCTTATCCAATCTGGGGTAATACTGTGCACCTGCCAGTATGCCCCACACCTAATCATCAACTCTGATTTGAAAAAACTTAGCATCGTCAACACGGCAGGCCCATGCCTGCCTGATTGCCTGTAAGGATCAGAACAGGCATTCAGACATCACCCTTGATTTCTGATTTCTATGTTGAATGATTTCTTTCATGGAAAGAGTTTACCTTGCAGTGGCAATCAAACTGGATTCTGAGATTTGTTGCATTTTATTTTCTCAGTGAGCAACACAGATATTTGCTCTAGGCAAGAATTCCTGTCTGGTGCTCCTATCCCCTGAAAACCTCAAGAAGCTAGTGAAAGGTGCCATCAGCCCTCAACCCAGGGGCATCCAAAGGAGACTCCACCACAGCCAAATGTCACATTTAACAGCCACTCTGAATCCCAGGAACCTGCTCTCACTTAATCCCTAGGCAGCAAGACAGCTCCTGTGCTTCCAAACCTGGTCACTTACCTCGGTCCAGGCAGCCAAGGTGAGTCTCCTTCTCTGTACTTCCAAGAAGCTTCAGCCAAGCCACAGACACCAGAGAGAACATTGTCTAACGTTTCTTCAGCACCACCAACCCCAAGTCAGACCTTGAGTCCAAGAGAGGACGAACATGTGGCTGCTCTCACCGGGGAAATGTGTGGGAGAGCCTGGTTAGCAATTCCCTTGCTGGCCAAAGCAGGTGAGAGAAGGATCTAGTGATTGCCTCCTGGTAACTCAGGAGAAGTCAGCTTGAGCTAGTAATTCACCCAAGATTAAGAAGTAGCTGAGACACTGCGGGGGAAACCTCTATGTTGTAGCTAGGGAGCCATGCTCAAGCCCTTCACCCATTTTTTCCCGGGTCCAGTTTTGGTCCCAGACTGGTGCCCCAGGTGTTCTGCTTTCATCACAGGCCCTGGGTCCTTTGCTGGCTTCCTTGCCTCCTGCTGCTGTCAGTAATTAGGGCCATCAAATCTGTCAGCCAAACTGGGATACGTTTGAAAGTGGAAAGTGGGTGCTATTCCTTATTACACTATGAGACAGGTACAAACTGGGGTCATCCCAGGAAAACCAGGACTTATGGCCACTGTCACAATGACCCCTCCATTCCAAGGAGTTCTCAGTTCTCTCTCTCAAAACTAACTGGAGAATCACCGCCACCACACCATTCTCTTTGCGCCCCCCCCCCACTCCCCTTCCCACAAAAATGCAGACAGGCTTTTCATTTTAAAGCCCTTATTTCTAGTCAGCAGAGACAAATTGACAATGATAACTGAAAAAAACCAGTAAGGGAAAGTTAAAAGAACATAAAGTTCGTAACTAAAAGTCCCTCGTCTGAACAGTCAAATTCACTGATATGGCAAACTAAAATTTCATGGATTTTAGTTTTAGATTTTATTCTTTTTCCTACTGTAAATGAATACTTATTGCAGACACATCACATGTGTATTGTGGAAAATTAGAAAATGTAGACAAACCCAAAATACAAAATAATACCCTACATGACCATCACCAAGAGATTATCACGCTAAATGGTATTAGCAAAAATAGTAGACTAAGAACTTCCAAATACTCTCCTCCATAACAGCAATGAAAAAAAAAAAAAGAAGAAGAAGCAAATATCATCAGAATGAAGTTTACCAGAATTCTGGAAAGTGAACAAAGACTTACAGCAATCCAAAGATCATTTTTTTAAAAATCTGAATCTCAGTAAAACTATATGTTTTGTGAAAATTTAATTTGCCCTATCCCCCAGTACCTATTTCTAGCTCCCTGGTAGCCTTGAAAACCAACAGCCCACAATTACAGTGAAAACCAGCAGCCTGGCACCAAGAATTCACCCGGGATGGTGGTTAAGAAGTAGCTGAGACACTGCGGTGGAAACCTCTATGCTGTAGCTGGGAATCATGCTCAAGCCCTTCACCCATTTATTCCCAGATCCAGTTTTGGTCCCAGACTGGCTTCTCAGGTTTTCTGCTCTCATCACAGACCCTGGGTCCTTTGCTGGCTTCCTTGCCTCCTGCTGCTGTCAGTAATTAGGGCCATCAAATCTGTCAGCCAAACTGGGATATGTTTGAAAGTGGAAAGTGGGTGCTGCAGAGAGGACAGAATGGGATTGGAGCTCCTGCAAAGCCGTATTCACAGAGAATTGTCATTATTTGACCTATCTGGTGGTTCCCTTGTAGATCCCATTTGCAAGGCTGGCTTTATTTGACTGACTCAGGATTCTTCCCATGCAAAATCCTTTTCCCCAGAACATTTGTCTAAAACAATTAGAAGTGCCCTGGCTGGTGTGGCTCAGTTGGTTGGAGCATTGTCCCATGCACTGAAGGATTGTGGGTTCAATTCCCTGTCAGGGCATATAACTGGGTTGTGGGTTTGATCCCTGGTTGGGGCGTGTACGGGAGGCAGCCAATAGATGTTTCTCTCTCACACTGATCTCTCTCTCTCTCTCTCTCTCTCTCTCTCTCTCTCTCTCTCTCTCTCTCTCTCTTTCTCTCTCTCTCTTCCCCCTCTCTCTAGAATCAATAGAAGGGATGTATCCTCAGGTGAGGAATAATAATAATAATAAGTTAATAAAACAATTAGAGGTAATTGTTTAACCTCACAGCTGTCTGAGTCATTGGATAATAGTTGGGGCAAATAATAGGCTTATTAAAAAACTTAAAAGAAAAATTTGAAAATGAAATGTTGCCCCCAACTGCCCTCCCCTGCTGGCCTGATCTCGCCCCTAACTGCTCTCCCCTGCTGGCCTGAGGGGCTTTAAGAAGAACTGCATATTCCTGGGAATCTAGAATCCCCCTGCATATGTGGGGCTGTGCTCATAGCCAGGGCAATGTGCATAATTAGCAAAGACCTCAAGAGCTCACTTTACCGACCTTGAGCCTCTGCACAAGCAGGAAGTGAAGGTTATGGAAGAATTTTCAACCACGTGGCCGAGTGTTGAAGTTGTGCACCAACATACATACTGAACTGCTCTGCAAACACGGGGAGACTTACTTGTTTCAAGCACTTAAGGAAATCTCTGTCCTATCATTAGCTGACCGCTAAGCTAACAGAACAGAGTCTTCAATGGTCACATAAACAACGAGTTCAGACTTTACAGCATTTGTTCAGAAAAGTTGCTAAATAAACAGCAATAGCAATGACAAACCCTGGGGAGGAGAGAGGATCTGATCTATAGGTTATATTCCAGATTGCCAGCCTGGATTCTAGATTACAATATTATATTATTAAAATGTTCAGTTGTCAGCAAAAAATTATAACACATGAAAAGAAATAAGGTATATGGTCAATACATGGGGAGGATAGGGGAGTAATCAATAGAAACTCTCTAGGAAGCCCAGATGCTGCACTAAAAGGACAAAGATTTGAATTCCCTATTATAAATATGTTCAAGGATTAAAAGAAAACCATGTCTTAAAAAAAAACTATAGGAAAGTATGAGAACAATGTCTCATCAAATAGAAAATATTCATAAAGAGGTAGACATTATATTTTTAAAGGAACTAAACAAGAATTCTGTGGTTGAAAAGTACTATAATGAAAATTTAAAATTCATGAGAGGGGCTCTAAAATAAATTTGACCAGGCAAAAAAGTAATTTTTAAAAAATTTTTATTTATTGATGTTTGAGAGAGAGAGAGGAAGGGGTGGGGGGGGCGGGGAGAGAGAGAGAGAGAGAAACATCAATTTGTTGTTCCACTTGTGTATGCATTCATTGGTTGCTTCTTATTTGTGCCTTGACAGGAGATCAAACCCACAACCATGACATATGGGGAAGATGCTCTAACCAACTGAGCTACTGGGCCAGGGCGGAAAGAATTTGCAAACTTGAAAATAGTTCAGTTAAGCTTATTCAGTTGGAGGAATAGAAAGAAAAAGAAAAGAAAAATGAAATGAATCTCAGAGATCTGAGGGGCACCATTAACAATTCAGCAATAGCTGGAAACTTCAATAACCCACTTTCAATAAGGGATAAAACAACTAAACATATTAGCAAGGAAATAGAAGACATCACTATTAATCAACTAGATCTAACAGACATGTATAGAACACTCCACCCAACATCATAATGCACATCCTTCTCAAATGTACATAGAACATTTTCCATAATAAACATACGTTAGGCCATAAAATAAGTCAATAAATTTAAAAGGATTGAAATCATACAAAATATGTTCTCTGACCAAAATGGACTGATATTATAAATCACTAATAGAAGAAAATTTAGGCAATTCACAAATGTGTGGAAATTAAACAACGTACTCCTAAATATCCACTAGGTCAAAAAAATTGTCCCAAGGGAAATTCAAAAATACTTTGAGAGAAACCAAGATGGCGACATAAGGTATACACCTGTACATGCTGCCTCTTACAACCACACCAAAACTACAACTAAATGACAAAACAGCTATCACCCAGAACCATGGGAAAGCTGGCTGAGTAGAAGTTCTACAACTAGAAGGAAAGAGAAAGCTCATTTAGACTGGATAGGAAGGCAGAGACACGGAAAAGCAGAGGTACGGAGGCACGCAAATCGGGCTGACGACTGGGTGAGCTGTTTTTTTCAACTGGAAAGGAGATATAAGCTCCCTACTGCTCTGAACTCCAGTTTCCAGTGAGACTCTGGGGACCCAGAGTCCTACGGGGAGAAACTTGACCCTCTGGCATCGGGTCGGAAAGTGAGGGTGGCTTTCTCACAGAGGTGCTCGCAGAAATCATTGTTTACTGCACTGGGGCACGGGATGCAGGGACGCAGAGACACGGAGACTCAGAGACGGCTGACTGGCAGCCATAACTGTTTGCCACGCCCTGATGATTCCCTGTGACCCCGCCCTACACAATTTACAAACCCACCCAAGCTGTGTGCAGCGGCTTTTGCATATGAATGGCCTGCCCTTTTGCAGCTTAACCTAACAAATTGCAGCTGGGTCAGAGAGCTCCAAAACTTCCAAATCCCAAACAAAGAGGAGAAATCTGCAGATCTCGCTGTAGCTCCTGCTGGGTGGCCTCAGATAGTAGCTGACTTGCACCTCCTTGGAGATCCAGGAGCCAGTGTACCTAGTGGTCAGTGTGAGATGACACCAACTCCTCACATATATAAGTGACACACTCAAGAGGCAGACTCAGTAAGCACCAAAGCCCCATTGAAGCAAGTCATGCCCAATAAGGGTGTCTCCAGCACAGCAGTTCTTCCATTATTGACACAGCTGATCATCACAGCCGATTGGCCTGGAGGTCAATTTCTCCCAGTGTACCAACAGCAATCAAGGCTTAACTACAACAAGACTGTGCACCCAGCCCACAAAGGGGTGCACCAAGATTGTCCACCTGAGGTGATTGGTGAGGCTGAGCCACTGCGTCCTATAGGTCACCTACCACACAAAGCCACTCCATCAACACAGGGAAGCAGCCCAAATGCGGAGACAAAGAAACATGTCACAAATGAAAGAAATGGAGGAAAGCAAACTACTGGACATAGAGTTCAAAACCACATTTATAGGGTTACTCAAGAATCTTCTAGAAACCGCCGAGAAACGTAGTGAGACCTCCAAGGAACTTAGTGAGACCTTCAAGGATCTGAATGAGAATGCCAAAAAAAAAAAAAAAAGGAAAAGGACCAGTCAGAAATTAAGCATACACTGTCTGAAATAAAGAATAATATATAGAAATCCAACAATAGACTGCAGGACCCCAAGAATCAAACCAAAGATTTGAAATACAAAGAAGCAAAAAACATCCAACCAGAAAAACAAAAAGAAAAAAGATTCCTAAAATATGAAGATAGTATAAGGAGCCTCTGTGACAACTTCAAGCATACCAACATCCGAATTATGGGGGTGCCAGAAAAGAGAGAGCAAAATATTGAAAACCTATTAGAAGAATAGGTTCTTTCACCTACCTGGTGAAAGAAATAGACTTACAAGTCCAGGAAGCACAGAGAACCCCAAACAAGAGGAATCCAAAGAGGACCACACCAAGACACATCATAATTAAAATGCCAAGGGCATTTAAGACAAAGAGAGAATCTTGAAAGCAGCAAGAGAAAAATAGTTAGTTACCTACAAGAGAGTACCCCTACGACTGTCACCTGATTTCTCAACAGAACTATGCAGGCCAGAGGGAGTGGCAAGAAATATTCAAAGTGATGAATAGCAAGAACCTACAACCAAGATTACTCTACCCAGCAAAGCTATCATTCAGAGTTGAAGGTCAGATAAAGAGCTTCACAGAGAAGAAAAAGCTAAAGGAGTTCATCACCACCAAACCAGGATTATATGAAATGCTGAAGGGTATTCTTTAAGAAGAGGAAGAAGAAGAAAAAGGTAAAGATAAAAATTATGAACTACAAAGTGACAACAAATACATATCTATCAACCAGTGAGTCTAAAAATCAAGTCAATAAAAACTGATGAACAGAATAAACTGGTGAATATAATAGAATCAGGGGCATAGAAAGAGTGGACTGACAATTCTCAGGGGGAAGGGGGCATGAGGAGTGTGGGAAGAGATTGGACAAAAATCTTACACCTATGGATGAGGACAGTGGCGGGGCGTAAGGGCATGGGGTGGGGGGAATCAGGTGGAGGGGAGCTATGGGGGAAAAAAGGAGGAATATCTGTAATAATCTGAACAATAAAGATTTATTTAAAAAATAAAATAAAATAAAACAAACACACACACACAAAAAAAAAAAAAAACTTTGAGATGAATGAAAATGAAAACACAACATACTGAACCTTATGAGATGCCACAAAAGCAGTGCTCATATAGAAAGGTACAGCTTTAAATAGCTATATTTAAAAAGAAAAAAGTTTCATGTTAATAATATAACCCCACACACTAAGACACTAGTAAATAAGAGTAATCTGACCGAAAGCAAACACAAAGACAGAAACAGTAAAGATTAGAGCTGAAATAAATGAAATAGAAAATAGGAAAACAATAGGGAAAATATACTAGTGATGAACAATTCAAAAATAAAATTAGGGAAACAATTTTATTTATAATAGCATCAAAAAATACTTAAGAATGTATTTAACAAAAGAAGTGCAAGACATGCACAGTGAAAACCCTAAAAACATTGTTGAAACAAATTAAAGAAGACTTAAGTAAATAGAGGGACATCTTGTGTTAATGGGTTGGAGATTTATTATTGTTAAGATGGCAACACACCCCAAATTGATGTACAGATTCAGTGCAATCCCTATCAAAATACCATATTTTGCACAAATTGACAAGGTGATCCTAAAATTCAAATGGAAATGCAAGGAACTCAGAGGAACCAATTTGGAAAAGAAGAGCAAAGTTGGAGGTCTCACACTTCCTAATTTTGAAATTTACTACAAAGCTGCAATATTCAAGACTGTGTGATTCTGCCAAAAGGATAAACATATAGATGAAGAGAATAGAATTGAGAGTACAGAACAATCTATTGTGATCAACTGATTTTTGAGAAGGGTGCCAAAGCAATTCAGTGGAGAGAACTTAGTCCTTTCAACAAATGTTTGTGGGGCAACTGGATACCCACCTGCAAAAGAATGAAATTGGATCCTTAACCTCATACTATATACATAATACCTACTCACATACATATCACATACTATATACAAAATGGATCAAAGACCTAACTGTATGAAACGCTTAGAAGAAAGTATAGAGATAAATTTCATGAATTTAGATTAGGCATGATTTCTTAGATGTGGCACCAAAGGCACAAGCCGCAAAAGAAAAAATATATAAGTTGAACTTCATCAAAATTAAAAACGTTTGTGCTTCAAAGCACACTTTTTTAAGAAAGTAAAAAAACAACCCACAGAATTGGGGAAAATATAGGGTATCCCCCAAAAATGTATACACACACTTTGCCTATTATGAATATTGCATATACATGGAATCATACCATATGTGGCCTTTTGTGTCTAACTTTATTCACTCAACATAATATTTTCAAAGTTCATCCACATAAACACTTACAAAGGCAATGTTTATTCAAATACATTTCATTTTCAAAACTGAGCTATCAGCTGTTAAAGTATGTATAATTTTTGGGGGGACACCCTGTATTTGCAAATCACATGTATGACAAGGGTCTAGTATCCAGAATACATAAAATCACTCTTACAGCTCAGCAATAAAAAGACAAATAATCTAATTTTTAAATTGGCAAGGGATTTGAATAGACATTTCTATGAAGATTTACAAATAACCAATAAATAAATACATGAAAAGAGGCTCAACATCATTAACTATCAGGGAAATGCAATCAAAACCAAAATGAGATCCCACTTCACACACAGTAGAATAACTCTAATAAAAATTTTTTTAAAAAACCATGCAGCCCAGCCAGCGTGGCTCAGTGGTTGACCGTCAACCTATGAACCAGGAGGTCATGGTTCGATTCCAGGTCAGGGCACATGCCCAGGTTGTGGTTTCAATCCCCCGTGTGAGTCATGTAGGAGGCAGCTGGTCAATAATTCTCTCTCATCATTGATATTTCTGTATCTCTTTCCCTCTCCCTTCCTCTCTGAAATCAATAAAAAAATATTAAAACAACTTTAAAAATCCCCTGCACAATAGCTTTGGCAAGGATATGGAGAAGCTAGAACCCTCCTACATTGCTGGTGGTAATGTAAAATGGTACAGCCCCTTTGGAAAACAGTTCAGTAGTTCCTCAAAAAGATAAACAAAGTTACCATGTGGCCAACAATTCTATCACTAGGTATATATAAAAAAGCATTGGAAACATGTTCACACAAAAACGTGCACACCAATGTTCATAGTAGCATTATTCATAATAGCCAAAAGGCTAAAGCAGCCCAAGTATTCATCAACTGATGAATAGATAAGCAAAATGTGGTATACCCATAAAATGGAATACTATTCAGCCATAAAAAGAGATGAAGTACTGATGCATGTCACAATATGGATGAACTTTGAAAACAGTATGTTAAGTGAACGAAGCTAGACACCAAAGGCCACATATGGTATGATTCCATGTATATGCAGTATTCATAATAGGCAAATTCATAGAGACAGAAAGTAGATTATTGCTTGTCAGGTGTGGGGAAAGGGGGATTTAGGGAGTGACCAGTGATGAATATGGGCTTCTTTTTGAGGTGATGAAAATGGAACTATATAGTGATGAGAGTGGCACAACCTTATGACTATAATAAAATCCTCTGAATTGTACACTCTAAAAGGATGAATTTTATGGTATAATAATATCTCCAAAAAGAGAAACACTACTGATAATATATTCATGCCTCTTTGGATCTTTCTGTGTTTATATGTAATATGTAATGTTTTAACCAAAATGACATATTACTAAATGTGCTCTTTGAAACCTTCTTTTTCAGTCATCTTGCCATTTCTGTTTCATTTCATCTAATACTCAATCCATACTCAAATTCTCCATTTGTTTAAAAAATGTTCTTTAGAGCTATTTTGCTCAAATCAGTATCCAGTCCAGGATCATACATTACATCTTCTTTCCTGTTGTTGTTGTTGTTATTGGGGTTTTTCTTGTTTGCTTTTTTTCTTTCTTTTTTTAAAAAAGTATAGCTGACATACAGTAATATAGTTTTAGATGACATGTATATTCTTAACATGCGATCACCACAATAAGTCTAATATACATTTTGTTTTGATGTTCCTTAAGTCTCTTTTTAAAATTTTTATTGATTGATAAATTTGAGAGAGAGAGAAACATTGATTTTTTTGCTTGACTTATATTTGCATTCATTAGTTGATGCTTGTATGTACCCTGACTGGGGATCAAACCCATAACCTTGGGTTATCAGGATGATGCTCTAACCAACTGAGCTACCCAGCCAGGGCTTAAGTCTCTTTTCTAATTTAAGTATAGTTGGTATACAGTCTTATATTAATTTCAAGTGTACAATATAGTGATTCAACTTTTTTATACCTTACAATGTGATCACTAACTCTCGTAATCATTTATCACCATGCAAATTTATATAATATCATTGATTATATTCCCCTCCAGCTTTTCACCACTCTTATCCCCCTCCTCTCTGGCAACCATCCCTTTGGTCTCTGTTTCTATGAGCCTGTTTTTGTTTTGTTTTGTTTTGTTTGTCTGTTTTTCTTTTTCATAACACTGGCTATTGAAGAAGGCCAGGTCAGTTGTCTTGCAGAATATGCTACCCTCTGAATTTGTTTGATTGCTTCCTCCACCTCCTCTTTTTCCTATAAAATAAAAGTTATATCTAAACTATATATGTGAGTTAAGTATATTTGACTAGAGCATATTGTAGGCTTTACTGTACACACTACACTGGGTCACATCAGAGGACAACTATAACATCTGGTTGACTCTCTCTTAGCAGCACTGTGATTGATCCCAGGATATGAGACATATCAGCCTGGCCCCTGCTTCGTTTTGCACCTGGCCACTGGAAAGTTATCCGTAATGTGTTGCTTTAACACTCTGCAAGTATCAGCTCCCCAAGAATCACTCAGCAAACAGCTTTGAACAAACTGAAGCACCTTGTCTGCAGAAATATTTTCATTAGTTTCCAAATGATTGTTTTCCTCAGTGTATGATTCTTTCTACATTTATTTGCTGGCCTTCTGGCAGAGCTTTTCCTCATCAGCTAGGGCCATTTGCTTGCCCTGAAATACAGTTCCTACTAGAAAGGAAGGATAAAAACTTAATTCCTTTTACTTAATTACTAATTTTCAGGGTTTTTTTTATTATTAAAGTAGGGTTCACCAACCCCATCTTCCTTCCCTGCATTTCTATGGCTCTTCATTTCCATCTGAAAATGTATTCAAGGCTTTTCTCCAGTCCAGCATTGATCCATTCCCATTAACTTAGTCCCTAGCTTTTCTAGAACTCAAACAGCCTATTAAGACAAAGCACCCCACAGAATAGTCCTAGGACTACACAAATCATTAGTTGAGGCCTTCGGCCTACAGAAATTTGTCTGAACAACCATTTCAAAGACTAACTCAACCAGGTAGAGGCTGGTCTCCTCCTTCTTCCATTCTACTTGAAACTGAGCCCTTGCCAGACTCATCTCAACTCCCACCTCATTCTCTGAAAGTATTGTTCCTAACCTGTAATGTTTGGACATGATTACTAAAGCAAATAAACACATTGGCAAGGTATGGGAATATGAGAACTGCACCAAAGGCAGAGGCCAGATTTCTGAAAAGGAAGGTACATCCTGGGGAAAGATTGGCACAGCAGCACCAATGGTGGGTCCAAGGCCCTCTCCTCTACAAGATGGACTCAAACCTGGAGGAGCTATGGCTGACTCGTGATACTTTGTCCTCAGCCCCCGCTGAGGGAGGTGCAAACAAAGAGGAACAGAGCTGCGTGCAGGCTCGGTGAGAGCTGGGAGAATGAGCACCTCAGCAGCCCCTGGGGTGCATGAACTGACTGATGTATAAACCAGAACACAAATGCATTCATATACAAAAAGGACACCCCTTGCCAAATGGACCAGATGTTCATGTTGACTGGTCAGCGTATTCTCTCCTGTTGGAAAATCTACATGGAAAGCCAAATTATAATCAAGAGGTTGTTTGTGAGCATGAAATCAGAACAAAGGGAGGGAACTGGATGAGCTCTGTGGCATCCATAGGGATATAGGGTGGACTGCATATTGTGTCAATGGTCAAAAAACTCTTTTCCTTGACAGGGCTGGAGACATAATGACAAATGTTTGTTCCTTGGCTCCACTTTTCAGCACTCCCTACAGACCACCCCCCCTCCCCCTTCTGCTCACATATTCTTTCTTCAGCTGTTAAGGCCATTGATTTGGTTACAGCTTTCCTCCACATTCCGTCATGCCTTGATTAAATTTCCAGGCACTGCTACATCCTGTTGCTTAGGATGACATTTGCAGACATTTAATCACATCTATTATGTAGATTTCACTAGTTTAATAGTCACAGGATAATATTTATTTATCAGTTTGGGGAATACCTCACCATTCTACCCTATGTTCTGATATGCTAGACAGCAGGAAAAAAAAGTTGCAACGACCAATGTGATAAAGGGGTAGATTTCTGTTGTTTGAGTCTTCCTCGTGCCTTCATGAGAACTGTTACAGACCTGGACTCATATGACAAACATTTATTGTATGCATACCATATGGCAGGCACCATACTAGGCACTAGGAATATAAAGAGTGAGCATGACAGTGAAGGAAGCAGGCGAAGAAGCCACCCATCACAGTACAGTGAGGTAGACACAGGGTGCCATGGAGACATTTGAAAGAACACCTCCAGAAGTCTGGAATGGGGTAGGGGTTATTTAGGGAAGGCTCCCAGAAAGAGATGATTTTCATCGTTATCTCAAAGGGTGAGTAGAAGCAGCCAGGTGAAGAGTGGGAAAACTCCTTGTCCTCACAGGCACAGAAACTCAGAGGCAAGAGACAACATGGCGTGCCACGCTGTACTTCAGAAGAGCAAGAGCACTTGCAATGCTGTGTTAAGATGAGAAGGCTAAAAAGGGCTAATTCCAATGTAACCTTCATATTTGGGGGCTAGTGATCTGAATCCATGCCAGCAAGCTCAGTGTACATTCCTGATAACCTATAATTAAGTCCCTATCTCCTTCCCAGATACTGGTCTTGCAGAACCTATTACTGTGAACAGTGCACTGCCCTGGAAGGAGGGTTATTAACGCTGGCGCCAGACCAGACCATCAGATATGGCCTGGAGACCCCCAACACCTGGGGCCCTTCTTTCAAGGCCCGCGAAAAGGACCAGGAGCATAATCCATGTTTGTGGGACAAGGACCACAGGGAGATATAAGGGAGGGCCCCATGCATGTTCCTTCACTCAGACTTGGAAGGTTGTTCCCTGAGTCTGCCGGCATATTAAACAGTGTCCCTCCCATTTCTTTGAAGTATCCTTGGTTTTCTTTGGTCTTCTGCAACAAAGAGACTGAGCTGAAGTGGTAGGCAGAGAACAGAATTTCAAAGGTTTTGTGTGTCATGCTAAAGAATTCAGACTTTAACCACAAGACTATGGAGAATCACTGAAAAGCTCTAAAGTCTACTTTGTCTAAAATTAATATAGCCAGTCTAGCTTTTGCTTTGTCCTTATTGTGGTAAAATATATGTAACATGAAGTTTACCATTATAAATGTTTCTAAGTATGTATATACCATACTTTGTTTATCCATTCATCAGTTGATGAACACTTGGGTTATTCCCACATTTTAGTTAGTGTAAATAATGCTGCTATGAATATTGGTATACAAGTATCTGTTTGAGCCCGTTTTTAATTCTCATGGATATACATATATAGTAATTCTATGTTTATGCTTTTGAGAAACCACTAACTTTTCCATAGCATGGGCATCCTTCACATTCCTACCAGCAATGCCAAGGCTTCCAATTTCTCCACATCTTCACCAACTCTGTTTCTGGTGGTGGTTGTTACTGTATTTATGTAACAGCCACCCTACTGTGTATGAAGTGGTGGCACATTGTAGTTTTGACTTGAATTTCTCTAATGAATATTTATTCATGGGCTTATTTGCCATTTGTATATCTTTAGAAAAATTACTATTCAAGTCCTTTGCAAATTATTTGAATTGGGTTTTTGTTGTTGAGTTTTAGGAGGTCTTCATACATTCTGGATAACAATTCCATATCAGATATGTGGTTTGCAAGTATTTTCTCTCATTCTGCAGGTTATCTTTCCACGCTCTTGATAATGCCCTTCAAAACACAAATGTTTTTAATTTTGCTAAAGCCCAATTTATTATTTCTGTTGTTGTTGCCTGAGCTTTGGGTGTTACATTTAAGAAATAATTGCTGAGCAGGATGTCTGCTCCTAGAGGGTTGTTTAGATCATATTTTCTTTTCCTTTAAGTTTCTTTAGTTGACATACTTACTCCAGGCTGGTTCTTTGGAGAAGTGGTAGCAGGCTCTGAAAAGGCTGCCATATTATTATTTTTTTACGCAGTCAAGTTTTGTAAATCTACAAATTTCAGGTCAGCCTTCTCTGCTTTTTCTTCATTAAAGCCTCAGCACCCCAGTTGAAGGCTCTGACATTGACCCTGAACCCGATTTGCCACTAAAGAGGAAACAGCACAGGAGCCAAACCACCTTTACAGCAGGACAGCTTGAAGAATTGGAGCGCACTTTTGAAAGAACCCACTACCCTGAAATGTGCACCAGGAGAGAATTGGCACAGAGCGCAAAGCTCACGGAGGCCTGAGTTCAGGTCTGGTTTAGCCACTGCTGTGCAAGATGCAGAAAGCAAGCTGGGAGTCAATCAACTGATGGCTTTCAACCACCTTATTGGGTGGGGTTGGGGGGTGGTCCCTTCCACTGCCCTGCCCACCTTGCCAACATATCAACTGTGGGAGACCTGGTACCAGCCCATCACTATTCCACAGGTTTGGAGGAAAGGAGTCAAAGTGTACTAGTATCTCCCGATAGCTTTCCCTGCTGCTGATTCTAAGGAAGACGTGATGACACTCTTGCTGTTTGTATGTTAATGACATTATGTCAGGTTGTCCTAAATGTACCAGACACATTTCAGAAACATAGTTTGTTCTGGGACATATCTAAATCTCTCTAGATAAATTGTGTTATAATATGATCTTATTTTAGTATTTGAAAGCAAAACAGTGAAACCAAACAACCTTTCTTTAAAAATATGTGATTTGCTTTGCTTTTGTTAAAAATTTTACCTCTACATTTGTACTCCAGTGGAAAAGTGACTGAAGTTCGATGATGGATACTAAGTGCAGTGGTAATTGAGGGAAGATAAGTTTGGAAAAGTCACTGCTTGTTGGCACATAGAGGTGAATGGGATAAATAAGACAAAATTACTTTGGATTATAAAAGATTGCATTCCAGGTGTTTGAAACCTTACTATTGCACTTATATTTAGATGCTTTGAAAGTATATTTGCAAGAAATTTGAGACCTGCAACTCTTACATCATTCAATTCTTACATTGATTAATAACATTCACTACCCATATTGATGTGTTGGCATTGGTTTTTGTTTTTTACTATTTTTTTCATTTTTTTAATTAAGGTATTATATGTGTACATATCTTACCATTGCCCCCCCCCACTTCCATACATGCCCTCACCCCCCAATGTTTTGCATCCGTTGGTTATTCTTATATGCATGCATATAAGTCCTTCGGTTGATCTCTTATTTCCCCCGCCTCTCCCTAACCTTCCTGCTGTAATTTGACAGTCTGTTTGATGCTTTACTGCCTCTGTATCTATCTTTTTGTTCATCAGTTTATAATTTTATAAACTGATTATCCACAAATGAGTGAGATAATGTGGTATTTTTCTTTCATTGACTGGCTTATTTCACTTAGCGTAATGTTCTCTAATTCCATCCAGGTTGCTACAAATGGTAAGAATTCCTTCTTTTTTATGGCAGCATAGTATTCCATTGTGTAGATGCACCATAGTTTTCTGATCCAGTCATCTGCTGACGGGCACCTAGGCTGTTTCCGAATCTTAGCTATTATAAATTGTGCTACTATGAACATAGGGGTGCATATATCCTTTCGATTGGTGTTTCTAGTTTCTTAGGATATATTCCTAGGAGTGGGATTACTGGGTCAAATGGGATTTCCATTTTTGGTTTTTTGAGGAAACTCCATACTGTTCTCCACAGTGGCTGCACCAGTCTGCATTCCCACCAGCAGTGCACGAGGGTTCCTTTTTCTCCACAACCTCGCCAGCACTTATCATTTGTTGATTTGTTGATAATAGCCATTCTGACAGGTGTGAGATGGTACCGCATTGTCGTTTTGATTTGCATCTCTCTGATAATGAGTGACTTTGAGCATGTTTTCATGTGTCTCTTGGCCTTCCTTCTGTCTTCTTTAGAAAAGTTTCTATTTAGGTCCGTTGCCCATTTTTTTATTGGATCATTTATCTTCCTTTAATTAAGTTGTATAAGCTGCCTATAGATGTTGGAGATTAAACCTTTATCAGTGATAACATTTGCAAATATGTTCTCCCATACAGTGGGGTTTCTTGTTATTTTGTTGATGGTTTCTTTTGCTGTGAAAAAGCTTTTTATTTTGATGTAGTCCCGTTTGTTTATTTTCTCTTTAGCTTCCATTGCCCTAGGGGTAGTATCAGTGAAGAAGTTCTTTCAGCATATGTCTGAGATTTTGCTGCCTGTGGATTCCTCTAGTATTTTTATGGTTTCCTGTCTTATGTTTAAGTCCTGTATCCATTTTGAGTTAATTTTTGTGTATGGTGTAAGTTGGTGGTCTAGTTTCATTTTTTTGCATTTTTGCATGTATCTGTCCAATGTGTTGGCATTGTTAATGTGACTTCTGAATTCCTATTCTGGGTGAGTTTGCCATGAATGTATATAAATAAGTTATGTGCTTACACACAGGTGCGGGAATAGTCACATGTTCAGAAATGCAGGTGGAAATGAACATTTGGTCTGACAGTAGGTACTCTTGGTGGCTTGGTGACTGTGAACTTTTGCACTGAACTTTCTGTGTTGGTCTACAGAGGAACTTGATGGCTGACCATCTTCTTCACTGCAGCTGTGTCAGATCCCGGTAGCACTGTTCCTGGACCTCAGCTGCTTCCCCCGAACACTGTACACCAAGGCACTCTTCCTTTGAACCTGGGCAGCAAATCTGCTTACTATCTCCCCAGCATCAGGCACGTATTTTCCAGCTACACAGACAGCTTTGTGCCTCCATCCAGGCCCTCCGATCCCCATGAACCCAGTCATTGGCAATGGCCTTTCACCTCAGTCAGTCCCATGTTTCCAGACAGTCGATTTGCTGTATACTAGAACCAAATACTCAATTCCCTGAGGAGTGGTATAATGAATTGCCAAATGTAAACCATCATGTATTATTTATACAAGCCACATGATTTCAGTTTCCTTTCTCTCCAACCTTCCCATGGGCTGCATCTAAAGTTGGAGCTTAGACTTAAAATTAAAGTGATTTAAAATGTAATCATGGAGATTTTATGTTTATACTTAGTTGTCAAGGTACTTGTCATCTCTACTCTTAGTTCTGATCTTGAGTAAGAAACACACACACATTTTTTTTACGATGGTGTTTGGTCAGCTGAGAGGGTTGTGAGCAAAAGCAACTATAAAACACCAGGTTTTATAAAACAATCAAAAAGAAGCAAACAAGTTGTACAGGGAGAGACCCAGCAAATGAGTACAGAACTTTGGAATAAATGAGGCATAAATACATGAATTAGAATTACTGCTCCTTGGGAATGTAGAGAGATTTGAATGTTGTAATTGTTTTTCAATGTAATTTGCATTGGACTATGATCTTTTCTTGAAAGATCATATTATTAATAAATGCCTTGATAATTGTAAGAAAAATAATAGCCAATTCCAATGTCATGAAGATTTCCCCCTATGTTTCTTCTAAGAGTTTTATAGTTTTATCTCTTACAGTTAGGTTTTTTATCTACTTTGAGACCATTTTTGTATATGGTGTAAGGTTCAACTTCATTATTTCGTATATCTAGTTTTCCCAACACCATTTGTTGAATAGACTTTCCTCTCTCTTGTCCAGTTTTCATTTACCGTTTGCAGTTTTCTACATCCATTTATGTTTGCCAATCAGTATTTTTATATTTTATATTTAAAGTATATTTCTTATAAATAATAGTTAATTTTCTTTATCCAATCTAACAATCTTTGCCTTTTTTTCATCATTTTTGTTGAGAATATTACATATGTCCTCCCCTCTCTTTTGCTTTTTAACTGAGGTGTTTATACCAGAAGTTGGCAAACGTTTTCTGTAAAGGGACAGATAGTAAATATTTTAGGCTATGTAAGTCATCCAGCCTCTGTTGCAACTGCTCAGTTCTTTCATTGGAGTCAGAAAAAAAGCCATGAACAATACATCAATCAATGGGCATGCTATGTTCCAACAAAACATTCTTTTTAGCTTAAAATAACTATTTCATTATTTTTCACAATTCTTTCAATTGATTGAGACTCAAATGGATGCTTTTCACTTTATTTGTTTTTTCTTCTTATTCTTCATTTTCTAAAATTGAGACATAACAGATATATAACATTATCTTAGTTTGATGTATATACATAATGATTTGATTCCAATAAAACTTATTTTACAAAAACAGAATGCACACTAGATTTGAGCTGAGAACCATAATTTATGCCCCTGGTTCAGACCATTTTTACTTAACTATTGGTATGGTTTGATTTAATCTGAACATCTGGCTATTCTTTTCTATTTGTCCTATTTAGTTTATATTCTTTTTTTTTTTTTTCATGACTTCTTTGGAATAACAGTATTTTTACTCATTTTATCCCTACTATTGGCTTATTGGTTATGACTATTTTTTAAAGTAGTTGCTCTAGGATTTATAATATACATACTAAATTTATTATAGTCTACCTTGAAATAATTTCCCACTTCATGTATAGTTTAAGAATCAATTTTGTCTCCTAACCTTTGTGTTATTATTGTCATGCATTTTAATTCTATGTGTTATAAATTCCATAATACGTTATTATTATTTGTACTGAAACAGTAAATTTTCTCTTAAGGAGAATAAAAAATCAAAAGAAAATGTCTTTTTGCCCTAATTGGTTTGGCTCAGCGGATAGAGCATCAGCCTGCGGACTGAAAGGTCCCAGGTTCGATTCCAGTCAAGGGCATGTACCTTGGTTGTGTGCACATCCCCAGTAGGAGGTGTGCAGGAGGCAGCTGATCGAAGTTTCTCTTTCATCGATGTTTCTAACTCTCTATCCCTCTTCCTTCCTCTCTGTAAAAAAAATCAATAAAATATATTTTAAAAAGAAAAGAAAATGCCTTTTATATTTGCCCTCATTTTATCATTTCCATTGCTCTTCATTTGTGTATGTCAAAATCATACTCTTTCTGCCAAAAAATGTACTTTACCATTTTGTGTAATATGGGTTTATTGGCCATGAATTCCTTCAGTTTTTGTTTGTCTGAAAAAGTCTATATAATGATCTTTTTAAAAAGATATTTACACCCTGGCCTATGTTGCACAATGGTTAGAGAACCAGCTCCCACCCTCCACCCCCCACCTCCCTCTACACACACACACACACACACACACACCAAAAGGTCCCAAGTTCAATTCCCGGTCAAGGGCACATACCTGGAGAGGCTGCAGTATGGTTGAGGCCTTTGGGCTCAGGCCATGTACTTCAACTCTAGCCAAGCGGGAGGCAGAAAAAGGTCAGGCCTCCCGCTTACACTGGAGATTCGTGTGCTCCTCCCTTGACACATTCAACCCCCAGGTAGAATGACACCAAACTGTTACCAGAACCACAGGGACTTTATCACAGGGTGGAGCCTGTGGATCTATGGGTTCACTGCCTCAGCTGCTATTCCATTTCTGGGGTGCAGAGGAAGGACCCCAGGACTGGACTGAATTGGGCAGAATTGTTTTTCTTAAGCATCTGAGTGTGTGTCATTTAGGAAATGAAGGTAAATGCAGCCAAGGAAGGGAGCCAAGGCCCATATTTGAGAAGCAACATCTTGAGACAGGTCCGAGGGGACGCTCCTAGGCTCTGACTAGGAAAGCAGGCTGAGCTGAGCGTGAGGGGAGGAGGAGCTAATTGGATGGCGTGGGATGGAGAAGAAGATGGATACAGGATGAAGAGCGTCCAAAGGTTTTTAGGCTCAGAAGAGGGCAGACTGCTTGACATGCAAATGTTCACTGACCAATCACAGTAGTCTAAAACACTAACTATCCTTAAACCAGCCACACTTACCTAATTGGGACTCCCACCAACTCTGCAGAAACTAAAAGCTTTTGAACACATACAGGGTTAAAAAGAAGACGTCACGCAAATGGAAGTTCACAAGAGCACTTCTAACTTCATGAAAAATGAGATTAATCAGTGGAAGTAGGAACTTTTAAAGAAAAGAATCAGAACTTCTTCTCTTACAAACAAAGCTCGAACCTCTTAGCAATTACAATTCTGATTGCAAGGATCTTACTCAAGTGCTTGAAGAGTCTTTTACTGCCAAGAAGGAGCGAACTGCACTTCAAATAGTGGAATTACAGAGAATTCAGCTCAGGTCTAAATGGGCCCAGACAAATGTCATAGACAATTTTCAGACTGAAATAAGAATGAGGTTTTTGGTTTCTTAGGGGGTGGATGTTTTGTTATGGTATAAAATAATTCATAGTCACTTAAGAAAATCTGCAAAATACACAAAAGTGTAAAAAATAAAACAAATATCCATAATCCAGAGATAATTTATATTTTAAATATTTTCAAAACAGTATTTTTGTGGGTACTCCTCCCCCCCCCCTCACAAATCAGGTTTTATTAAATTAAAAATTGTTTCCATATCTTTCCATTTACTCCATCAGGAACAATTCTCTATTGCCTTAATTATCCCTTAAAACATACTTTTAAATATTATTCCATAATGTTACATTTTATGGATATACTACCATTTATTTTAGTCCTTTTTAACTGATGATCAATTAGGTTATTTCCATTTTTTAACCTTTTAAATACAATTCCAGTAAATATCTGTGGCTGTAATCTTTGTGCACCTCTCTGATTATTTCCTTAGGAGGAATTCTCAGACTATTAAGATTTGAGAGCTTCTCCATACTCACTTTCAAATTACTTTTCAAAATGGTCTCACTTCTATTTACTCACATTAACAATGTATGAGCATGGCACTGAGCATTATCATTAAAAAAAGAGAGAAAACAAAAAAATCTTTGTTTGTTAGTTGAAAAATGGGATCTAGCTGTTTGGTTTTTCTTTCTTTCACGTATTTATCGGAAGTTTTTCTTCTATGAATCATCTTTTTGTGCCATTTACTGTTTTTTATATTTGGGGTAAGCAACTTGCTTTATTTTTGATGCAATTTTGCTGTAGCAAATCCAAAGGGAATCCTAAAAAGAAACTCATGAAGCTAAAAGCCTTTTGATTTATAGCTTTAAGCTTTCCAAGGATTTTGAGGCAAAATGTAAAGGAAATTGGAGGTTTTTCTAGAGTACAGTCTCTCAAGGTATGGCTCTTGGACTCTATGCATCAGAACCAAGGAGTGAGAGAGAGGGAAGATGAATTTAAATTACAGATTCCTAAACCCCACTGCAGACACACAGAGTCGGCATCCCAAGAACCCACATTTCTGTAATCTCCATGTGTATTCAATTTTTCTTGTACTTGATTAATGAATTATCACTCATCTAGTCAATCCTCCAAGTTAGAAAAATTACAGCCATCCCATTCCTTGCATCCCTTACCTCTTCTCATGTATACCATAATTTTACCAACAAATGTCTTTAAATTTCTTTTCTGCTCCTTCTCACCACCTCTTAGTTTTGTTCCTTATTATCTTCCTCTCTTCTTTCCCTTCTCCTGTTTATTCTACCCTATCATTACAGTGCACTGGATAAGGATAAGCATACATTCTTAGTAATGTGTCCACAAGTTTCTACTTACCATGCAAAAGGTTCTAGATAAATATCCTCCCCACGGCTCCCCTTCCAATTTTTTGCAACCCTTAAACTCTTCTTTATTCTAGTGAAGGGGTGAGGAACTGGGATTTTAGAGAGGTTGAAGGACTGGAGAACATTAGAGAAGTTCAGACAAAACTCAGTAAGAAGTTTGAAAAGGCAAGAGACAGCTATAGGCAGTGTAAGCTCCTAGGGTCACCCAACTGTGACAACAGAATTAAAGGTGTGGCCCTAAGAGTGGCATCCTGAAGCGTCTGAGAAGACAGGGCATGTGAGGCCATGTTGTTGAGTGGGTCATCTACACAGACCCTAAAATAGTTCACACGGATGCTGTTATTCACAGAGAGCCAGGAATATGAACAGTTCAGAGTAACATTTCTCCGTCTCTGAAAAAACAACTTAGAGCAAAGAACAAAGTGTTACTGTGTTGTTCCTCCCATGTAAAAGGAAACAATAATTTTGATGGATTTGGTGGGACATTGTGGAGCCAAGTCAAACTGTGTGTGATTATTTTATAAAGGTGCTAGGACTTAATTTTCAGATCTGGAATAAGAACAGGTGGTGGCTGATGGCAGGAGTCACAATGGTTTCCATGACAACGGGATTGGGTTTTAGTCATCCTCCCATCCTCCACAAACCTTCTACAGCTTTTCTCATAAGGTGCTTATTAAATATTTGTTAAATGAATCATGAATCACAGAATGGTGTGTGTACTTTGCAATTAAGGCTGCCGTTCTCTAGCTAGCTAAAAGCTTTTAAAGCAACACTAATTACTGTATTTACACGATATTTTGCATAATTTGCATATTAACTTAACCTGAAAATAATAAGCTACAGATTTCCACCCCTGCTGAACAATCCTGTCCCTTATCTGTTCCCTATGGTGGAAGTAGTCCAGATGTTTGAAATGGCCTTAAGCGGGGTAGTGGTATGTGTGTCCTAAACCATATTTGTTCTTCCACATTTGCTAGAACGCTTGTTTCCCTTACCACCACCACCACCACCATCTCCCTCCCCACTTTCGAGCCCCAGCTCCCCTTCTCCTCACCCCACCCGCCCCGCCAGCATCTGCGCAGTCGCCCCCATGCAGGCGCCAGCCTGCCCCTCCCCCGCGCCCCTCTTCCCGCGCTACCGCTCTAGCCCGTGGGGCCCAGCCCAGAGCACAAAAGGCCTTGGCAGCTGGCGTCCCGCGTTGCCCTTGGCAACCATCGGGGTAGCGTCTCCTTCTACCTGGACCCTGCGAAGAGGTAGTAAACGGGGCCTCCATTGGCTGGCCGGGAAAGGCCAGCCAATCGGAGAAGAGTTTATAGAGAGGCGGCTGAGCGGAGATTGTAGGGGTAGGAAGTTAGGGTTAGAGGCAACCGGTGAGGCTAGAACCCTGAACGTGGTCGGTTGGCGCAAATATGTCTGTCCGGAGGCACATTGGGAATCCTGAGGTGAGGGCCAGGTCCGGATCGGAGAGGCGGAGGGGGCGGGAGCACCGGAAAAGGCTCCATGTGGGCAGGGAAGAGCAGCCAGCGACTTCCGCCGCCCGCAAAGCGGGAAGCGGCGGGCGTGAGGAGGGGTCTGGAGAGAGAAAGGAGGCGGGGTGGGCCGGGGCGCGGAGCCCAGGCCTTCCTCCCGTGATGGGGCTCCCATCCCGCCCTTGCTCACTGCAAGCCGGTATTTGTCGCCGAGAGGAGTGAAGTGCATAAAGAAAGACACAGCCCCTCCCCTCAAAGGGCTTGCAATCTAGGAGCGGCAGATACAAAACATGAGTAACATACCTTTGCAGCCCCGAACACTAAAGGAACACCATCAAAAGCAGCTGTCATTTCTCATTATGGGGATAACAGAAAGAGCAGCAATAAGCAGACCAAGCCTTTTGGGAAGGACGCAAAATATGACAGTTTTACCCCCACCCCATAGGGCCTTTTACTTTCTTGTCTGTTTTGCCCCTACTGCCCTGCTGCATTTGTGTTCATTTAATTTCAACTAGTGTTTATTGGACTCCCACCTTGGAGTAGGTGGTAGAAATACAAAGATAGTAAGTCAAGGCCTTTGTCCTGTAATAAGTTCAGTCTAGTGAGGGAGACTTGTAAACAGAATTTGAATGCAGTGTGGTTAGGGAACAGCATGTTATAAGAGAGCACAGGGGAAAGATAGGACTGCACTTAGGGAGAGAAGGGCCCTGGAGTGGCCTGAACCGGCCAGGTAATGAGCCAGGTGAAAAAGCACTACAGATAGGACAGCGTGAGCTTGATAGAAGGTGTGGAACATGGGAGTGAGCAGTTCCCTGCAGAGCCCATAAGTTAAGTCTGGAAGGGCCTCTGCCTTGCTAAAATTCCTGGCCTTTCTTACTGACCAGGAGTTGCAATTTATTATTATTATTTTTTTTTTTTATCTCATGGTGGATGCCTATAAACTATGTTGAAAAAGTCGTGAGGCTGAGCTTAGGCTCTGCAGGACAGTACCATGATGGATTCTATATGATCTCTACCATGGAGGTGGGGAGGGAGGTGGGGAGAGTGGCAGTCAAACTGCCATATGTTTATCTTGTCTGCTGGCCAGAATTCAAGAAGTTTTTTAAAGTAAAGAGTGATGTGATCTGTTTTGCGTTTTAGGCACATGGTTGGGACACATTGTGGAGAATGGATCTGAAGGAGCCCAAGTCTGGGCATAGGGAAACTGGTTGGGTGGTTATTATGTTATAGACCTAAAGGAAGGCCACAGCATGAGGGACAGAATTGAGAAATATTTAGGGGATAAGTCATCAAGACTTCATCATTAGTTTTGAGAAATGAGAGAGTGATGGATGATAGGTTCCCAGCGTGGGCTCCTCATTGGTGCTGATGCCACGCTAATGAGATTAAGAATATGGGTGAAAGAGGATTGGGGGAGGAGCAGGGATGTGTGATTATACATTTGTATCCTAAAGGAAGATGTCCAGCTTACTCTCCTGTTCTAGTGGAGCACAGTTTCCTGTAGTTTCTTGAGCGTGTATAAGAAATAAATATTTTTTTATTTATGCCTAAGATATTAGGCATATCTAAAAATGTTAGTGCTCTACCTTCACATTTACTTGCCTGAACGTTTGGTTGAATATAGAATTTTTGGTTGGATTCCACCAGCATTTTGAAAACATTGCATTGTGATCTTCTAGCATCCAGTGTTGCTGTGGAGAAGTCCAAAGCCATTCCGTTCCTTAGTATGGGACTTGATTTTTCCTCTCTGGAAACTTGTAGAATCTTCTCTTTGTCCCCAGTGTTATGATCTTTCACAAAGGTATTCCTTGCTCTGTTTTCACCCATTTTGTTAGGTACCAGAAACGCATGTCTTTCTGTTCTATAAAGTTTTCTTGAATTATTTTGTTGTTGACTTTCTCCCTCCTATTTTCTCCATCCTCTCTTTCTTGAATTCATTATTTTGTTGTTCCTTCTATATGACTTGTTCTCAAATTTAAAAAATTTTTATCTCCTTTGTTGTCGATGACATTATTACAGATGCCCCCCTTTTTCCCCTTCTTTGCCCACCACCACCCTGCCCCGTACCACCACCACCACCACCCCCCTCTCCACCCTGGCCTTCACCACACTGTTGTCTTTGTCCATTAGCTGTGCATATATGTTCTTTGGCTAACCACATCTTTGTCTTTTTGCTCTCTTTGGGAGATTTGTTTAACTTCATCTTCCAATCCTCTTATCGAGTTTTTAATTTCTGCCATAATGTTTTTAATCCTTAAGAGCTCTGTTTTGGACTCTGATATCCTTTATAAAAACTCTTGTTTTGATATAAATACAGATTCACAGGAATTTGCAAAAGTAGTAGAAAGTAGTCCCCTATGCCCTTCACCCAGTTTCCCCCAATGATTATATTTTACATAAATATAGTATAATATCAAACCAGAAAATTGGCATTTGTACTATGTGTGTATAGTTTTAGGTCTTTTTATCACATGTGTAGATTTAATATAATCAAGATTTGCACATGTGTAGATTTTGCAATCAAGATACAGAACTATTCCATCACTACGTTATCTTCCTTATACTACCCCTGGCTAGTCACATCCACTTTCTTCCCCCTCGTTATTCTAACCCTTGGCAACCACTAATGTGTTCTCCATTTCTTCAATTTGTAAGTCACCTTTTGAGATTGGCTTTTCCCCACTAGAATAATGTCCTTCAGATACATCCAAGTTGTTGCTTGTAGCAGTATCATTCCTTTTTTTTTTTTTTTTTTTTTTTTTGCTGATTAGTATTCTGTGGTTTGGATGTATAACAGTTTATTTAACCATTCAGCTATTGTGGAATATTTGGCTGCTTTCAGTTTGGGGCTATTACAAATAAAGATATGAACTTTTGGGTATAGTTCTTTGTGTGATGTTAATTTTCATTTCTCTGGGATAGGTGCCTAGGAGTACAGTTCTTGGGTTGTATGTAAGCTTGCATTTAGTTTTTTTAGAAACTCAGTATATACGACGATGGCATATACTACATACTATATAGTCTAGGTATGTAGTAGGCTATATCATCTAGATTTATGTAAGTACACTATGTGATGTTTTCACAATGATGAAATCACCTGTGTATTTCTCAGAATGTATCCTCATTGTTAAGTGGCACATGACTGTACAAGTCCATGTGTGGATATCTGTTTTCATTTCTCTTAGTATTTTTAAATATTTTTCCCCTTCTTAGCCTCAGTTTCCTCCATATTGCTATTTTTCTTTTTGTTTTGTTGGAGATATTTAGATTAGTAAGCTTGAGCTGCCATAACAGAATACCACACATCAGGTGGCTTATACAACAGGAATTTTTTCCTCATACTTTGGGAGACTGGAAAGGTTAAGATCAAAGTGCTAGCCAATGTAGTTTAAGGTGAGAGCTCTCTTCTGGCTTGCAGATGTGCCCACATGACCTTTCTGTGTGCAGGTATGGGGAAGGAGCAGGTTCTTTGGTGCCTCTTTTTATAAGAGCATGTCCACCCTTATGACTTCATTTAACTTTACTCCCTAAAGGCTCTAGCTCCAAATACAGTTACATGGGTATTGGGATTTCAATGTATGAGTTTGAGGGGACACAATTCAGTCTATATCAATGTTCTCAGTCTTCTTTTATCCCTAAATTGTTAATTTATATTTTTGTGTAGGAGACTTAAAATGTGATTGGACCCTGGCTGGTAGGGATCAGTGGTTAGAGCATAGGCTGCACATTGAAGGGTCCCAGGTTCGATTCCTGGTCAAAGGTGTGTACCTGGGTTTCCCATTCGCTCCCACCCACATGTGGGGGGCAACCAGCCAATGTGTCTCTCTCCCTCTCTTGCACTTTCTCTGAAAAACAATGGAAAAAAATATCCTCAGGTGAGGATTGACAATAACAACAAAAAATTAAAAATGTGATTGGTGCCCAGCCAGTGTGGCTGAGGGGTTGAGTGTCAATCCATGAACCAGGAGGTCACGGTTCAATTCCTAGTCAAGGCACATGCCGGGGTTGCAGGCTCAATCCCCAGTAAGGAGAATGCAAGAGGCAGCCAATCAGTAATTCTCTCTCATCATTGATATTTCTATCTCTCTCTTCTTCTCCTTTCCTCTCTGAAATCAATAAAAATATATTAAAAAAAATAAAAAAAGATGGAGAAACTGAGTTTCAGTAAGTTGCTCAGGGGTACACAGCCAGTAAGCAACAATAGCCCACCCACCACCCAGTCTGACAACGTAAAATGTTTCTAAACATTGACAGTTGTCCCTGGGGTGGGGGGAGAAAATTGCACTTGTTTGAGAACCTGTTATCTATAGGATAAAATCCCTGTTTCCTAGCATGGATACAAGGTCCTTTATGATCTGTCCCTGTCTGTCTCTCCAACCTCATTTGACCCCATATTGCCCCCTATGGCTGCCCTCAAAGAGCCTGATATAATACCACAGACATGAACCTCTCAGCTTCTCTGTCTCCCCTGTAGCTCCCACCCACTACTCTTTGAGTTTAGCTAATTAACTCAGCCCTCAGATTTCACCCTCAGGAAACAGTTCTTTACTCTAGGTCTGGATTGGGGGTGAATTTTACAGACTCCTGTTGCACCCTCAGCTTCTCTCTCCTTGTTTATCATGCAGGGTGGCATCTGTTCACTTGCCTTCCTTCCCAGCATCAGGGAGAGCTGGATGGCTAAGAATGTGTTTTTTTTCCTCTGTGTCCTCAGCACAGTGGTTTACTCCTAGAAGGCACCCCGTAAATGTCGACTGAATGAATGGTTGGCACCCAATAAGGCTTTATTGAATGAATAGTTTTCCTTGAAACAGCTTCTTTTTCAGTTCTTTCACTTTCTACCACCCCATCCTGTTTATGTAATTGAAAAAAAGCTGGTTGGTCAGTAGGTCAAGAAACAGTCACCCCAAAGCAAGAATTTTAATGAAAAAAGTATGGCAGTTCCATAAAATCCACGGTGCTCTGCTTAGAGTAGAGCACAAATACTTTTACGTTGCGATTGATACTAGAAAGTCAAGAACAAGAAGTTGGACCAATATAGGAAAATGAGAAGAAATACTACATTTTCCTACTGCAGCATATGGATTTCTCATTAGGCTATGAAAGGGAAAACCGGGGGCGGGAGGGCTCCCTGACTGCAGCTGTCCGCACTCCCCCCATCATTCTGCTGCCACCACACCTGGTCCCCAGAGACACCCTCACTTCTTAGCTATGTTGGCTTAGGTATGGATAAATCCCCTTAGTTCAGCAGAGACTAGCGTGGAATTTTTCAAAAGAACCTTTGCTAGGCAACTAGGGGAAAAACAAAAGTAAAAACAGGAAATAGCATATAGGAATTATAAAAATACAGAGAGCAAAATAGAAAAAAAGAAAATCTCTAGCCTAAGATAACTGAGTTCCAGTATTAGCTTTTCTTTTTTTTCGATTTCAGAGAGGAAAAGAGAGGGAGATAGAAACATCAACAATGAGAGAGAATCCATCAATCGGCTGCCTCTTGCATGTCCCCCACTGGGGATTAATCCCGCAGTCTGGGCATGTGCCCTTTACCAGAATCGAACCCAGGACCTTTCAGCCCCCAGGCCAACTCTCTATCCACTAAACCAAATCAGCAGGGCAAGTATTAGCTTTTCTTGACTCAATTTATCAGACACATGTTTTCCCTATTTTTTGGGGTTGTTTTGTTTTGCTGTGATATTGTCTTCCTCTGGGAACTTGTCCTAAAGTCCCCCTTTTTAGTCTTTGAATATTTTCTTTCACTTAAGAGTCTTCTCAAAAAAAGCATCTTCTCCATCTTCATCTAGGAAAGGAGTTGAAATTGTCATTAGAGTCTCTTTTTCTTCTAGACAGCAGGTGACTGATCAGATGGAGAAACCTTTCAGGGTAAAATAGTTCAGTGGTCCCACAAACACAACCATCGCGAAGGTTTCACTTACCTAGAGTGAAATGAAAAACATAGGTAATGTCAGTGAGTTTTGTAATAATAGTAAAGGACCATTCTTTTTATTTTGAGATATTTTTTTTCTTTCTTTTTAAGTGTTAAAATAGCAGATAGTAGTTTTGAGTCATTAACTAAATGCTGTAGTTACCTATATTTTCAAGGGTAAGTGATACAGGTTTTAAAGTTTGATGTTCTCATATAAGGAAACACCAGGTAGTTGTTATAATACAGTCCTCATTCTATATATTCATTTATTGATTGATTATTAAGTCCTGGTGAATACAAATTTGAGTAAGTTATTGTCCCTGCCTTCAAGGAAATCCTAGACTAGAGAAGAAGTCCAGTTTTAAACAATGGTACAGGGTGTCCATATTCGGGAGGGAGGAAGAAAAGAAAGTGCCTAATTCCACCTGAGGCAGCTTATAGAGGAAGTGAAGTTTTGTCTGAGAAAAGGCATCCTAGGCAGACATTTGCTAAGACTGAATACTTGAGTGAATGTGGCACACTTTGGGGAACATTCAGGCAAGTTTAACTTGGCAACATGTGGGTGAGTGGCAGAAGATGAAGCTGGAAAGGTATTACCCAGTTTAACTTCATATTCCACAGCTACCTGTGACTAAACATATGGTTTTCATACTTGCAGGCCAGAAAAAAAGCTTGAGCAAGAAAGCTATATTCTGTAATGTCCTTATTCATCAACCTTTCCTCCATTAATGGCTTTTGAAAATGTCACTAAAATTTAATGTGGGTCAATGTCCTATGCTTGGATTCAGAGTTCACTGGCAGAGTACAGGAGAAGGGAGACCCAAGATAGGCATTTTTGCTGGCTATAAACTTACCCTGAGCCTGGATGTGCCCCAGCTGCACCGAGAGCAGCTGCTATTGTAGTGACATCTGTGGAGCCTCAGACTCCAGGCAGGCAGTGGGAGAGGCCGGCCAAACTGAGTCCTGGCCTGACAACATCTGGGTGCTGTGCTCAGGTCTGGGTCCACGTGCCCCTTTTTTAGGAGAGATGTGAATACAGTCTAGAGGGTCTCCAGAGGAGATGGCCTACAAGTCATCATACAAAGAGTAAAATTAAAAAGAAGAACAAGAGAGCTGCTTTAGTTTAACTGATTTCTTGAGGCAGAGTCCGGTGGCTTATTCTGGGTTGCAACAGTGGACTGGATGGAAATTAGTGACCAATTTTGGCTCAATGTCAGAAATGATTTTAAGAGCCTTTTCCCCTAGACCTTTTTTTACATACTGCTATGATATTATTTTGGCAAAATATGGAAATGTTTTGACAGAAACAAGACAGCCATCTTCACCTGTAGAGATGCTGTAAATAGTCCTATTTTGAAGGGATTGTCGGACCTCTTGAACTCTTCCCACCTATAAATTCGATGAAATTGTAGCATTTGTTCTAATTTTTAAGTATCTGACTCCTAACTTTGCCACCTTTATCTTTACATTAACCCAATTTATTTTGAATTTTTAAATTTTTTTTAGTATCTGACCAAAAGAATACCACAAAACCCAAAGTATCAGCATGTCAAGTCAAGACTGGACACTGGTGAGTAAAGATTAAAAAATTAAAACTTTTTAAAAATTCAAAAGCTAATTGTTGACAAGAAGCAGCTAAAAGTTTCTCACTGTCTTGTTTGATGTCTTTCTGGGCTCAGAGACTTGTTTTTGAAACCTGTTTCTCAGATTGTCAGCCACAATTCCATTCACATAATTCGCTTATTATAAATTGAGAAATTGATGAAAACATTGTTCAATAAGTTGCAGGGCTGAGGCTAATAAATATCAGATGGTCAACTTCTATTTGGGGACACTCAAGTATGTTTCTTTAAACTGGGAGTAATAGATTATACTTGGGTACATTTGTTCAATTTGGTATTTGCAGAGTTCCAGCTACATGAAAAGTTATGGCCGATGGGACTATAAAGATGAGTGTGAATCGTGATTTTTGCAATCAAAGAGCTTAGATTCAAGTGGAGGCAGACAGACTTGAATGAGTAACTGAAATACCAGACAAAATTAAATTAGTGCTGCAATTCAGGTAAAATGAAATTTGAGTGTATTACTGCTTATTTCCATGCTGTTAACATTTTTTACCAGCCCCTTGTGGATTTGCAGCCTTGTGAGGTTTTTGTTGTTTATTTGTTTAGTGTGTTTTTTTTCCAAACGTTTAAAGCCTTCTGTGGAAAATCCATCCTATTAAGATGGTTTCGCTAGTAGATTAGGGTACTGCATGCCTTTAGAATACTGAACATTCCACCAGTAACCTGAAGACAACTGAGAAAATAAATTGGGATGTCAACTTTGTTTATATCTCATTCATTTTGTCTTTGTCTTTTTCCAGTCTCCTTCAAAATCATTATCTCCCACTGTACATGTTTCCTCATATAAAATAGAGTTAAATGCTTTAAATGAACCCATTTACAGATACAATTTCTGGGGATCTTTCTTTCAAACATTTCCGTGCTGTACAGATATTTCCTTGCAAATATCCTGTTTGATGGGAGGTTAAAAAAATATTATCTGTTATTGAGAAGCAGGAAATTGTGGCCAGAGATTATGTGATTTACATGAAGTTCAGTAAAGAAGCTAGAACAGGGATTTGTATGCAGGATGAGGAAGTGCATGGTGGAGAACTGGTGCAAAGTCTTGTGTATTGTTTCAGTCCTGTGTACTGTCCTGATTTTTCCCCAGAGCTGAGGGGTTTTTCCAAAAAAAAACATATATTTGTCTATAGCTTTATATCTTTGTCTCCTGGAAATTGAACTGAAATTTCAATGAAAATCCATTTCTTTCTTTTCAATTTCTCAATTCATAACCAAACTTTGACTTAATATAATACCTGAAATTAATTTCAGCTTTTAAAATATCTTCTTTTTATAACACATAGTAATTACCTATATCCTTTTATATTCTGAGATTTTTGTTGTTGTTAATCCTCACCTGAGGATATTTTTCCATTGATTTTTAGAGAGAGTGGAAGGAAAGGGGAGAGAAAGAGAGAGAGAGATGAGAGAGACACATCGGTTGGTTGCCTCCCACACGCACCCCAACCAGGGCCTTAGATTGCACCTACAACCCAGGTATGTGCCCTTTATTGGAAATCGAACCCGAGACCCTTTGGTGGGTGGACCGATGGCCTAACCACTGACCCACACCAACCAAAGCTATCCTGACATTTTAAGCTAGTGTTTTGCTAATTAAACTTTTTATTTTGAGGTAATTATAGATTCATATGGATTTATAAGAAATGATGTAGAGAGATTCCATGTACCCTTTACTCAGTTTCCCATGGTAACATCTTGGGAAATGATACTGCAAAATCACAACCATGATATTGACATTGATGTTTATAGTCTAGATACAGAATGTATCCATCACCACAAGGATCCTTCATGCTACTCTTTTAAAGCCAGGTCCGCTTTCCACCCTCACCTTCTCCCTAACCATGGCAACTACTACTCTGTCCTCCACTTCTAGAATTCTGTCATTTCACAAATGCTGTATAAATGGAATCATACAGTATGCGACTTTGCGGATTGGCTTTTTCACTCAGCATAATTCTTTGGTGGTCTATCCAAGTTGTTGCATTTATTAGTAGTTTGTTCCTTTTTGTTACTGAGGAGTTATACCGTGGTATACTACAGTATAACCAGTTGCTTGTTGGAGGAGGTTTGGATTGTCTCCACCTTTTGACTATTACAAATAAAGTTGATGTACACATTTGTGAACAGATTTTTGTGTGAATATAAGTCTTCATTTCTCTGGGATAAATGCCCAGAAGTAAAATTGCTGGGTTGTATGATAGTTGCAGTTGTGTTTTTTTTAAGAAACTGCCAAACTATTTTCCAGAGTGGCTGGGCCATTTTATATTCCCACCAGCAATGTCTGAGTGATCCAGTTTCTCCACATCCATACAGCATTTACTTGGTTTTTTACTTTAGCCATTCTGATAGATATGCAGGGGCATATCATTATGGTTGTGATTTGCATTTCCTTAGTGGTTAATGATGTTGGACATCTCTTCATGCGCTGATTTACCATCAGTATATCTTCAGTGAAATGTCTGTTCCTGGCTTTTGCCTATGTTCTAACTGAATTGTTTGCTTTTTAATTGTTGAGTTTTGAGGGTTCCTTATATATCCTAGCCACCAGTCCTTTGTTGAATACATGCTTTGCAAATACTTTCTCCCACTCTGTACCCTGTCTTTTCAGAGCAGGGTCTTTCAAAAAGCACAAGTTTTTAATTTGGACAAAGTCCAGTTTTAATGTTTCCTTTTTGGGTCATGCTTTGCTGTCAAGTCTAAGAACTTTTTGCATAGCCTAGATCCCAAAGATCTTCTATTATGCCTTTTTCTAAAAGTTATATAGTTTTAAGTTTTACATTTAAGTCCATGATACATTTTCAGGTAATTTCTGCGTGAGATATGCGGCTTAGAGTGAGATTAACGTTTAGCTATGGATGTTCAGTTGCTCTAGCACCGTCTGTTAAAAAGATGATCTTTCCTCCATTGAACTGCATGTTCACCTTTGTCAAAAACCCAGTGGGCATATTTATGTGGGTCTATTTCTGAGTTCTCCATTCTGTTCCATTGATCTATGTGTCTGTTCCTCTACCAGCACCACACAGTCCGGATTACTGTAGCTACATAGTAAATTAGATACTTAAACTTGGTTGCTGATTACTCCCACTTTACTTTTCTTTACAAAATTATTTTAGCTATCTTAATTCCTTTGCTGTTCCATGTAAATTTTAAAATAATCTTATTTACACCTACAATAATATTACTATGATTTTAATAGTAGTTGCATTAAACCTATGTATTCAATTGGAGAGAATTGACATCTTGCTATGTTGAGTCTTCCAATTCATTAATATACTATGTCTCTCCATTTATTTACACCTTCTTTGATTTATTTCATCAGCATTGTATAGTTTTCAGGCTATAAATCCTGTACATGGTCTGTTACATTTACACCTAGTATGTAATTTTTTGAACAATTGTAAATGGTCCTATATTTTAAATTCTGGTTTCTAAGTGTTTATTGCTAGTATATAGAAATACAGCTTATTTTTGTATGTTTATTTTGTATCCGGGACCTTACTAAACTCACTTTTTTTAGGGACAGGAGGCATTTTGGTGTATGTCTTGGTGTATGAAGGAGAAGGTTGTAGATTCCTTGGGCTTTCCAGTGTGGACAATCATGTTATCTACAAAAAGGAACAGTTTTATTTCTTCCTTTCCAGTCTTTACACTTTTTATTTTCTTTTGTTGCCTTATCACAATAGCTAGAAGTAACAGCACTATGTCACATAAAAGTGAAAAGAGTAAGCATCCTTGTCTTTTCCCAGCCTTAGGGGAAAAGTACTTAGTCTTTCATCATAAGTATAGTGTTAGCTATATTAGGTTAAGGAAATTTCCTCCTGTGGATGTTTTTCTGAGAGTTTCTATCATGAATGACTGTTGAATTTTACTAAATGCTTTTATTGCATCAATTAATCATGTGATTTCTTTTCCTTTAACTTGTTAATATAGTGGATTTTCAATATTGTACTAGTTTTGTATCCATGAGATAAACCTCACGTAGTCATGTTGTATAATTCTTTTTCTTTTTTAATCTTTATTGTTGCAAGTATTACACATGTCCCTTTTCTTCCCCCCATGGAATCCCTCCAGAACACCCACACTCCCCATTCCAAGCCTTCACCACCCTATTGTTTCTGTCCATGGGTTATGCATAGATGCATACAAGATCTTTGGTTGATTAACTCTCACCCATCCACCCTCCCCCACCTTCCCTCTGAGATTCCACACTCTGTTCCATGCTTCCATGTCTTTAGAACCACTCCATTCATCAGTTCATTTTGTTAATTAGATTCCACATATGAGTGAGATCATGTGATACTTGTCTTTCACTTACTGACTTATTTCTCAGTCATATGACTCAGTCATACTCTCCAGGTCCCTCCATGCTGTCTCAAAGGGTAAGAGATTCTTCTTTTTTACTGCTGCATAGTATTCCATGGTATGTATATATGTGTGTGTGTGTGTGTGTATCTCACAGCTTTTTTACCCACTCGTCCACTGATGGGCACTTGGGCTATTTCCAGGTCTTAGCTATTGTAAATTGTGCTGCTATGAACATAGGGGTACATACATTCTTTCTACTGATTTTAGGGAGAGGGAGAGAAGGATAGAAACATCAATGATGAGAAAGAATCATTGATCAGCTGCCTCCTGCACTCCCTGTAATGGGGATCGAGCCAGCAACCCCAAATATATGCCCTGATCGCAAATCAAACTGTGACTTCCTGGTTCATAGATTGATGTTCAACCACTGGAGCAACACCAGCCCAACAGTATGTGGTCTTTTATACCTGGCTTCTCTCACTTAGCATCAGTGTGTGCGGGGTCAGTGTTGTTATAGCATGTGTCAGTGCTTTATTCCTTTCTATTGCCAAATAGTATTTTGTATAGATATTCCACATTTTGTTTATCCACTCATCAGTTAGTGGACATTTGGTTCATTTAGACTTTTTGGCCATAATGATGCTCTGAACATTAGTATACAAGTTTCTGTGTGAACATATGCTTTCAGTTCTCTAGGTTATATACCTAGGAGTTGAATAGTTGGTCATATGTTACCTCTGTGTTTAATTATTTTTTTTTTTTAGGAACTGCCAAACTGTTTTCCAAAGCAGCCGCAATGCAGGAGGGCTCTATTTTCTCCACATCCTCAAAAATTTTTTATTGTCCATCATTTAGATCACAGTCATGGTTGTAGGTGTGAAGTGTTATCTCATTGTGGTTTTGATTTGCATTTTCCTAATGACTAATAATATTGAGCACCTTTTTATGTGCTTATTAGCATTTGTAAATCTCCTATGGAAAAGTGGCTATTCAAACCATGGGCCCATTTTTTAAATTGTGGGTTATTTTTCTCTTAATTGTTGAGTTATAAGAGTTATTTTATATTCTCTGGATTCTGGACCCTTATCAGAAATATGATTTGCAACTATTTTCTCCCTTTTTGTGGGTCATCCAGGGTTTTTGTTGTATTTAGCTGTAGGAGTAGAGAAAAATACGTCCACCTCATCTTCCTGTAAGTAAATGTCTCCCAAACTAGTTTTTAATCGTTTTGGAAAGGCCAAAGTATGTTTCATTGCTTAAAACTCAAAGTTTAGTTTAAACTCAGTGTGGGAGAGTAGTTTTATTCTAGTGTTCAATTTCTTTTGTTGTTTCAAATTAAATTGTTTTAAAGACAAATTAGGGAAAAGATTTTAATTTTTTTCTATGCATTTTTATGACTTAACCTCCCTGTGTATTCAGTATAGTGGCCTGTGTATTATATGCCAAGTTATACTACAGATCCCTTTAGCCCTCTTGGTAGCCATCAGAGTCCGAGGCGATGCAAACCTGTGTTCTGTCCAGTTATTATCACTTATATATATATACCATAAGGCGAAAAGGGTGAGGAGACCTGGTTAAGAAAACACAAGAGGAACCTTATAGCCCAAGTGAGAGTAAAGAGTTCCCATCTGTGGTGTGTTTTAAGCTCTGCCATCAGAGCCATAGAAACAGGCACAGAATGAGTGAGCATTTCTCATTTCTAGGCTAAATAGATAAGTCTTTGATCTTTTCTGACCAAACAATGAGTAATTCAGAGTTAATCACAAGAAATTAAGAATTTCCTCGTATCTCCTGTCTTCACCCAAATCATTGGCTACTGAGTTCTTCAAAGACTGATCCCTTCTTCCTTGGTAAAGATTGTTTTTTATGTCTATACTTCTGATTCTACTTCTCTTATAAACTCTAACACCAATGTATAGCCATGGCTAGGAATGTCAGAATTATTTTGAACTTCAAATATTTCTTTTGTTCCATAGGTGCCTGGGTGTATCTTACCAGTTCCCCAGCATTGCCAGACTGTACCATGAATGGATTATGCTTCTTTTGAAATCCCTGGTGGCGTTTTGTTCAGTTTCCACTGCAGGGTTCTCGTTTATTCTCAAGCACCCTCTCTGTGTTCTGTTCTGCAGCACCGCAGGCTGATTAAGGAACACTTTCCAAACCACAGGGCTCCCCCTTTGTTAGTCTCCTACACTCTTTCATTGCTTGTATTATCCCCTCATTTCACTCCATTTTCAGTCTAATTTCAAATTTCTTTAACTCTCTAAAATTCTGTAGTCTTCTCCACTCAGTGTTTTCTAGCCTTATTTTTTTTATTCACCTTACTTTTATTATCTCTGCACAAACTAGTATTTTCTTTTTTCTTTAGTCTTTACTGTTCCAGAATTTTTGCTAATAGCCTTGATCTGTAGCAGTCAAACTCATTACAGTCTAGGTACTCTTCATCTTTTTCAGTATTTAATTCTTTTTCTTATGTCAAAGGAAGAAATGTATGTGAAAGCCTTTACAAACCAGAAAGCACTATACACTCGTATAACTTATTGAGATTAACAAAGGACCACTGTGCCTCTTTCACGCTTTCTGCTTCTTCTGAGCCAAAAGAACTTCTCCATAGAGGAGAGAATATTAAAGAAAAATAAAGCAATGGAGTTGTCTCTTAGCAACCGGGTCTGCCTTATAAATCTTACTTTAGATTACTGCTGCTCAAAATCACTTGCTTTTCTTACTGGCTTAGTGCAAATAATGTTATTAAATTATCAGAAAAGAAAGGAAAAAATATACTGAATGAGTCACTTAGTTTATCGACTATGCTCTATCTTTGCATAAGACTATTGATATAGTTGGGTTGTCTCTTTCTCTTGTTTCAAATTGAAAAAGTTTGTAAATAAATCTTTTGTTGCAACTTAAGTTGTAAACTAAGTAGAAACTAAATACCACCTTATACATTTCGAGGTTACCTGACTCCTGAAACAATATGGGTCGGATAGGTAGTATTTAACAGATACTGCATATAAATCAGGTTGTACATTTAAAGAAAAGCGAGTGTACAAAACTCAAACCAGATTGTGGTATGAGTGTGTACATTATGAAAATAACTCGTGAGTATTCTTCAGATATCTTTTAGTGCCTCCTGTGCTAGACAGTGGAAGAGAGAGAGATTCTCTTCGTGTATGTGTGTGTGTGTGTGTGTGTGTGTGTGTGTGTGTGTGTGTGTGTGTGTGTAAATAGTCCTTGGCTTTCCCAATAATAAGGTAGATAAACTTGCACACAAATAAGGCAGTGAAATGATAAATGCCTGTGAATGGAAAGCCAACCTCAGAGGATGGAAAGGTCCCTCCCAGCTGGTGAGCTATTATGATTACATGGACAAGGTGACATGTTCAAGAATCCAAGACTAACAGAGATTTTGTCAAGTTTGGTAATTAAGGCAAGATTGAAGTGTAAGTAAGATATTGGTGCCTTCAACACTAGAGCAAGGAGTTTAAAATTTTAGCCAGTAAGCAATGGGGAGCCACTGATTTTTTTTTTTTTAATCAAAATCTTGTCTAGGAAAATGTATCGTGCAATAATTGTAATTTTAATTCTTTTAAAAACTGGTTTGCTGATATTTCTTTAGGCTCCTTACTCTTGTATAAAACAAAGATGTTTACAAGTTAATCAGTTACAGAATTGTTTTATTTCTAGTCTCTTTAAAGGGTAGTCAGAAAACTATTTTCAGATGAAATTAGATCTGGTAAGATAAGCTAATTAGTTAGACTTTATCTGAAGAGGGGTGGAATACTACTTTTCATACCTTCTAAAGTCACTGTTAGGGAACTCTGTGTCGATTAGTCAGCCATCCTGCTGTCTCAGTTCTCCAACTGGGACAATGCAGAAATCCACCATTTTCTTTTTTTTCTTCCCATGAGGATAGAATGAATATCTGTGAAAACAGCTTTTTATCAATGGCCCTCTTAGATTTGTTCTTAATTTTGCCAAACATTTGTTTACCTGAGCAAAAGACTTTGTTTCCCTGCCTTTTCCTTTAGTGGGAAAAACAAACAGTGGGAGTGACAGCTTGTTGTGAGGCACTGCTGGTACAAAGACGAATTGCTGTGTAAATACTCTGAAAATGTTGATAATTGACTGTTAGTGAAAATGCAATGTGGTCTTTTGTTTTGTTTTGTTTTGTTTGTTAATCCTCACCTGAGGATATTTTTCCATTGATTTTTAGAAACAGTGGAAGGGAGGAGGGGAGGCAGAGAGAGAAACATTGATGTGAGAGAGACAATAGATTGGTTGCCTCCAGCATGTGCCCCGATGGAGCCTGCAACCCAGGTATGTGCCTGTGACCGGAATCAAACCCGAGACCCTTCAGCCCACGGGCCGATGCTCTATCCAAACCAGCTAGGGCAGGAAATGCAATGTGTTAGTAATAAAGACTATCTAATAAGGTTGGCTATTATTTTCCATGCATAGTATGCCCTGGGGGATTTAGAACATAAAATGCTTCCCACCTGCTTCTGTTAAGGAAGTAACACTTCCTACATATTTACCTCACAGTTAACTCGTGTTTTTAAAACATTACAACTAGAGAAGCCATGTGTTTTTGTGAGCCATATTAGATTCACAAAGGACTACTTTGTTAATCTAGTCATTCACTTGCTGTGTCAGGACAAGCCAGCACTCTTTCTTTGTGCCTTGGTATTCTGATGAGACTGTCTGAAGCTGCCCTGGCCAAAAGAATCTTGCATGCCAGCAACATGCAACTGCCAGGGACTCGGGGACATAAAGCCAAAGCTGTTATGTAAAATAGTTTAATAATAAGACTGTGGGGTGCTGAGCAGCACACTGTTTGCCCTGTCTTCTTCCCCCACTGCATTGACCACACCGCTCCCACCTGAGTTCAGAGTTGCAGGGAGAGGGAGGGATAGTGCCTGGGAAGAATCATGGTTTCCACTCTGGAAATCTGGTCACGTCTCGAGTCAGTTCCAGCCTGAAGAACCTAGCAAAGATCTTATTTGATTCTAATCCTGCTCTTTGGTGCTATGTGGGTCTCTTGAGAAGGCACAGGATATTGTGTCTCTGAACTTTGGAAGTTCAGAGACTCTAAGGCTGCACACCCGAGTCCAGATTCCAGAGAGTGTGTGTCTTCAGATGAAAAAGAAATGTAGCTCAGTGGAACTCAATTCCATGATGAATAATAACAAATGACATAAGTTATTTTTGAAAATGAATTTTGGGTTTCAGAGCAAGACTTTTCTTTCTCTACTTCTGACTTAAACATGAAGAAAAATTCAGAATACTCCTTAAAAACAGTAGTTCTTGCCATTAATTGAAAAGCATTTTGTTATCTGAAGTTGGGCTCCTCTCAAGGTCTAAAAGTTAGGAGCACAATTTTAGAAATAAGAAATTATTTTGCATGTTTTTCCCTCTTTGCTATACCTTTTAGGTGCCATATGGAGCTTGCTCTATGGACTTGAAGCAAATGAAAGCATGTCCCGTGAAACTCACCTCTGGCTTGAGAACCAGACTGTAGTTCATTCAGAAACCAGAATGGTCCTGGCCCAGTTTCAATGTATGAAAATGCTCCAACCCACCTTGGCTGGAACTTAGTATTGTAGAACCAGGCTATAAAACATGAGGGCTGGGGACTCTCCACACTGTGGGAATCTGCTGTTATTTCTCAGCAAATCAAATCCACCGTGAATTCCAATGTACAGACTGTGTGGTCTCGTTCAGGCTGCAACATCAGCATGAATGGGGAAGGCCAAGTTTAGGAAAGAGGGAAACCACAAGACTTAACTGGAGAGGAAAGGGTTGCTTGGGTAGCCACAACGGCACATTTTAGACATTTGAAGATTATTGCCTCTCTTTCTCCTTCTTTCTCCCACATAAAGATTATGGAAGGAATAAAGGGAGGAAAGCCTTGACTCAAAAAGGAAAAAAATTACATCAAATTATCATCTTTACTACCTGGGACTTCTTAATGTTTATTGGGTGTGCACCCCAACTTAACACATTTGACCAAACATTTCCCATGATTCATCATCTTTTAATGACACTGTATAATCCCAAAAAGATTATTATTATGTGTGGCCCATTTGCCTCCTGTAATTCTGTAAGAACAGGATAGGAAGGCTTAGGAAATACTTGTACTCCATTTTGTTTTCACAGTGTTATTGATTTCCTTCCATTAAAAATATATCTAAAATCTTTATTCTCTTTTTTAGGTAACAGTATGACTAAATACATTGAGAAGCTAGAAGAGATAAAAAAAAGTAAGTAGCACTATTGATGTGCAGGCATAATGGAACCCTGTAGTAGTTCTATAAGTTGGTTATTAACAATCCTAATCATACTCTGTAACTGACACACACGGAGAGCTATGGGAGTCCACTGGCAGGTGGCTGGAAAGATGTGGGAAACATGTTACCTTCTTGGTTAGCTGCTAGGATTGTGGCTTGTGGGTCGAGTTGTGCCTGACTTAGACCTCAGAGGAGATGTTAATGTGGGAGCGTAGAGTGAGCAGTGAGAACCTGCGCTTTAGTTTCATTGTTCTACAGTCTTCTTAGCCTTTTTCAAGGTACTTAATCTTTCCTACTTTATACCTGAGATAGGAGTAATAATATCTTATTTCATAACATTCTTTTGAGTATAAATTAGTACTCATGAAAGCCTTAGAGATGAGAAAGAGCTTATTCTTAAAGTGATGTTATACATTATAAATTCATTGTAGTCTGCTTTCTTTTAATTAAAAATCATATTTCATGCACATTCTTTTTAAAAACTAATCTGCAAAGATATGCCACTAGTCACTGAGTGTATTGCTCTTGTATAAAATCATGATTGTTCAGTCTGTGTCCAAAACAGATGTAAAATGTACACATTAAGGCCAGACTTAAAGAAGAAGCAGAAACATCTACCTCCTCAGACGGATTTGCGCCTATCTTCAGTGGAACACAGTGCTAGGGGAGTATTTAGCTAATGTGAGGAAAGAGGGACTCACTCAGATAACAGTTCAGAAGTTGGCTCTGGTAATATACATCCTCTGGGAAGAGATTACTACAAATCCAGAATTCAGAGAACTTTGTTTTCACACAGCAGGCCTGTTAATTTAAATGATAATGTTTCTGTTCCTTTTGAATTGCTGAGAAACCCCAGATAATAGATGTGGACTCTGGAGCAGCTTTCTGCTGACTCTGTTGTTTGCCTCAGTGAGCTATAGGACTAATGCTGGAGACATTGGTTTTCTAATGTGTAATGTCACGGTAGCCTTTTCTTCTTATATATTCTATATTATATTTTATATTGCACTTTATATTGTATAAGTATGTATTTTAAGGATATATTAACATTTTAAATGAAGAAAAAAATCTTGTTTACTCACCTGGGCTGCATTATCGTCACCCTTAGTTCATCCATGGCAGGAAAATCCAGCTGGCCTGCTTCGAATTCAGTGTGTAGTCTCTTTCACCTCCTATCCATTTGTAGCTGAGCATAAAAGCTCACATGTCCACACCAAAATGTGTCCCCTAAAAATGTCTTGTTCCACCCAGGTTGCGGAAACCCTGTTTAAAACATTTCTTAAAAGCACAATGTGGTCTCTTTAATATCTAAACTTTAAATGGAGCTTTTCTCCCCAAAGAAATACCTCTGGAATGGAGTCCTTGAAAATGCTTTTCTCTTTAGAAGTTGTGGGCTTCCTTTTAGTAAGACAGGAGGTTCCTCTCACCTGGTTTCACACACTTTGTGCTGATTCCCTGACTAGAATTACTTCAGATTCTGGTTTGGGATCTACATTTTGGACGATATTTCCTTCTCTTATCCCATTTTCTGTTGTAGGTGTTCTTTTGGGTCAAAGGGAGGAGAATATTGCCTTGTTTCATGACACCCTAGACCCATCCCTTTTCTCGGATTACCTTAGATGCCATGTCTTTCTGTGAAATCACAAACCTTGTTCTGTTAACTTCCTTTGATTTGTCTTCCACTGTGAGCCCAACTTCCCTTTGCTAATAACGTGTTTTAACAAAACCCTGAAAACTCAGAATTCCTTTGTAATCTGAATATTCTTTCAACTCTGCCTGGGGAGAACAGACACTCTGTGTCTATTGACCACTTACAAAGCGTATTCTTGGCTTCTGGTGGTTAGATGACACTAGTTGGACCCAGTGTGAAACATCCTAGATAGTTAGGTCTCTGTCCTTCCAGTAACTCGAGAGAGACAGGCTGAGCCTCCAGACTTACTGGAGAAGCAAAACTTGATAGCATATCTGAAATGCAGGTTAATTGTCTCGATCACGGAGTTGGGAGAAGCTACCAGTAGCAGAAGCTCCATTCTTAAAGCTCTGTTCGCCCTTGCAAGGACAGACTGACAGAGCTTTCCAAGCCATCCTTTTTATCAACTTTAAAACTTACTGTACAACGTCTAGTTTGATCTTTTTATCTCTGAGTAATAATGTCAGAAAGTCCTAGTGATGGCTGCCCTTCTAAACCAGAACCAGGTATGTAGAGTTGAGGCTCAAATGTGCAGTGGGATTTCTCGTGCTTGCGAGAGGACACTAGAAATGTCCATCATTAGAATACAGCTGAACCAGTTTTTTGTTTGAGGTAATTCCTACTTCTTTAAAGGGGGTTTTAATGTACTTAGAATGTGAAGAATTGGAGAAGTATTTCAAACTATGTAACTATACAAAAAGAATATCGGTAGATAAATGGCACACTGCAAACTACTTGAAAGCGCCTGACTGTTCTCATTGTCTGATTTATCACCATTTTGATTTAAATAAGTGACTTTTGGTGGACGGGTTGGTGGTGATTCAGTTGCATTTGTTATTGCTTGTGGTCAGCCTATTAGCGTCTACATCCTGGTGAGTCTTAGAAGCTGGTTTGCATCTAGGTTTGTTACCTTGTATCCAGAAGAAGCTGTTCTAAGAATTTTCTAGAAATTATGGTCAGTTATTAGCCAAATCACTCTCTTTAAGACATTTTAGAACAGAAAAGCTCTAATTCCCTGTAAGACAAGAATCTCATGTAGTTTTTAATGTAATAGTTCCTGACTCTAAGTCATAAGGTGTTTGGTAAATCAAACAAACATTATCCTCCAAAATAACTATCCGGTCTGTGCTGGTTTTTTGGAAAATTCATAGAAATGATTAGTACACCAGGTAAACAGTCTTAAATATCTTAATCCTTTCCTTTGTTGCTAGGAGTCTTGGCTTATGAGACGTTGTGCTATGAAGGCCACAGTAATTATCCAGCTAACTGATCTTTAGTGATTCTGAAGTAATGACACAGTCTTTAAGGAGCCCTGGGCTCCAATAAAAACACCTAAAAGAGGAGTGAAATAAAGGGTAACAGTGGGAGGGAGTTCAATGCTGAAAACTTCAGAATTGGCAGTCATTTTCAGAAAAGTCTAAGGAAGCTATCTGTTAACATGCCTCTATGGGGCAGAGATTAGATAAAGTGATATTGGCTGAAAAAATTTAAAAACTGTTTAATGTGATACATAGGATTATTATCACAATTACAGGAGTACCCTCAGTGGAGGAGTTATGTCTCAGAACTGTAAAGATAGCACTCAATACATGTTGATGTTTTAGGTTGATTTTTACTTTAATTGTAAAAAGCATTTACCATAAAATTTACTCTTAACCATTGTGAGTATACAGTCCAGTAGTGTTAAGTATATTCACTTTGTTGTACAGCAGATCTCCAGAGCTTTTTCATCTTGCAAACCTGAACAGGTTGCTTTTTATTGAAGTGGAGTCGAAGAGAAACTAACACAAAAGATGGTCAGGAGCAGTCAGGACTTTGTGCCCAGCATTGTGCCCAGGGGTCAGGGAGGAAGTGTTGTCCTGGGTCTCTAGCATAGTTTGTAACCTCAGGAATGTAACTGTCCTCTTTTCAGGGCAGGGTTTGACCTGGGGCCACTCAGCTTAAGGGTCTCTGTCCTTGTTTATAAAATGCAGATTTGTTTCCCTTTATTCTGAAAATATTTTAAAGCAGTTTCCAAAAATGTAGTACAATATGGCCAAAGTAGAGATAGCATGGTAAGAGAAAAATGGTAGACTAATGAAATAAAGGCAAGGGATAAAGTCTCTAGGCACAAAGAGGTGGCTATTCAATTATAGGCTTTCTACTGGCCCAAGAAAAGGGGGGGGGGGGCGGGGGAGAAGAAGAGGGGGGGATGAAGAAATTATATAATACCGACCACTTCTAATTTTGAGGATATCATGAGGATTCAATGAGGTAAGGTATGTAAAAGCACATAAATAACTTGAGAAATATACCATATAACTTGGTGATTAGAAGAATGAATACCTCTGAGAAAGCAAAATAAACCTAGAAAAATATTTGTGCTTTTCAGATTACAGATACAAAAAAGATGAGCTTTTCAAGAGACTAAAAGTTACCACTTTTGCCCAGCTGGTAAGTTTAATGATCCTCCATTGGAGTAAAACTTGTCTAATTTGTGCTGCTTTATGTGAGTATCTCTAAATTTGATTCTAGGTAATATTTCCAATGGGTTTCTTCTGATTATTTCTATTTTACCTGTGAGAGAATTAATTGGTGTATGATGTGTGTATTCATTGGAGGACAGGGTGAAAATTTTCTCTCTTCTTTGATAAGAATTTTATAAAGTTAAATGTGCATTCTACTTTTAAATCATCAAATTTGTGGTTTAGCTTTTTTTTCCTTGTCCATTTAATTTAGAATCTAGAATTTTGGACTCGGGATTGTTTGTACATTTTTCTCTGTGTTAACGATGTGATCGCCCTCCAATGACTGAATTTTTTTACAAGCCTTTCTTGGGCTGTTTTGTTACTTTGAGAAAGTCCTTTCTCCTTTCATTTGAAAATTACGGACCACGTGTCTCTCTGGTACCCAAACAAGAGTTCCAGTGATGTCACTCAAGATGGATCTTGGGTCTTATGAGTTAAATTTTAAAAACTGCTTCAAAATCTCTATGTAAGGCCCTAGCCAGTTTGACTCAGTGGATAGAGCCTGCGGACTGAAGGGTCCCGAGTTGGCAACCAATCGAGGTGTCTCTTTTCACATCAACGTTTCTCTCTGTCTCTCCCTCTCCCTTCCACTCTCTCAAAATAAAATAAAATAAAAGGAAAAATATTCTCAGGTGAGGATTTAAAAAATCTATATAAGTATACAATGTTATAATCAATGTACTCATAATTACATTTATTTCTTCCTTGCATGAAGAATTGCTGATTACAATTTGTTATTATATAAGTATTGCATTTTTAAGAAATAACATGTTAAAGTATAACATGAAATACTTTCAACAGTAACGATTTTTTTTAAAAAGTAACAACATGTTATGTTGGGACTAGAATTTATATGGACGCAGTTTTAGACTCTTATTCATATTTCTTGTTCTAAATTATCTTTTTGGCCTTTTAAGTTTATTGTGCAATGTCTTAAATGAACCTTTTTCTTCTGCAATGGTCATCTCCTTACTCCAGGAATGACCACTCCTGGAGTAAGGAGACCTGAGACTGACAGTTTCTTAAAACAAGAGATCTTTGATGTTCCCTGTCTTTTGTAAAAGACAGACTTGCCTCTGTTTAAAGACAAACAAACAGACACATCTCCACATTTCATTCCTTTTTCTCTCAGGTCATCCAGGTTGCTTCCTTGTCAGATCAAACACTGGAAGTGACAGCTGAGGAGATTCAAAGACTAGAAGGTAATGAGAATTGAGGCTGCGGGAAAGTAACGGATTGACCGTTTGACTGAAGCGCTCGCCCTCTGTGGCTGCTTTCGCAGCGACTTGGGACTTTGATGTACCTGTTTGTAATTAGATTGTTGCTCTCTGAGAAATGCTATCTGCTGCTTTAATTGTTAATTCTTACTTCTTTTTTAAAAAAGCCATATGGTTTTCTGGCTCTAGCATTTGTAGTTTTAAATGTTTTAGATGTGTTTGATATACTAATTACTTTTTTTCCAACAAATATTTTTAGTGTTTTCTATGTATGTACAAGCCACAGAATTAGGTGCTATGAGACTACAAAGATGAATAAAACCCAGCTCTACATACATGGAGTTTGTAATCAAGCGTGCACATGTGTTTGTATGTTGGGTGAAGAGAATGATAGCAGAAACACAAAATCACTAACATGGCAGAAATTCATGATGGAGCACTGAAAGGAAGCTATCATTTGTTGAATTCATGTATATTGCTAGATACTTCACCTGAGTTTTCTTATTTAATTTTTGCAGAAACTCTAGAAAGAAGGTACTCTTTACAGTTGAGAAGCTCAAGCCCAAAGGTGCAGTGACTTCCTGAAGGTGATACAGCCAGTGAGGACACAACTTTGTGTGTCTCCCGTGGCAGCCTGTGTCCGCTGGGGAGTGCCGGGGAAGGGAAGGTATTTTCCAGTTAGAAAACAGGTAGACTTTCTTAAGGCTTCTGAACCAGACCTTCCAGGTGAGGCTGTTGCTGGCTGAGGAGAGGCACCGAGGAGAAAAGGCTGAGCACAGGCACGGAGAAGAGAAAGCTCCCGGCATGCCGGGGGAGTCACGTAATCCAGTCTGGCTGTGGTCTGAGGGAGGAATAGGTGCCTGGTAGGAGATAAGACCAGAAAGATAGGTAGGGTCCAGATTTCCTTTCTTAAATGCCCAGTCGAAATAAAACCTCTTCGTTGTACTCTCATGAAAGGCATACACAGAGCTAAGTTCTTTATTTTATCCTGAAGCACTCACCAATCAATGTGTGGCTGTTTATTGATGGAGAATGTGTTTTGTTAAGGTTGATGTAGGCCAGGAATTTGACTTCTGATTTCAAGACAAGTTTCTCAGGAAGTCTGAACACTGGATTTGTGCAACTCAACTGTCATTTTCCTGGGCTTGTTTTTGTTAGCGAGGATAAAGGGAATCTGAAAAAGCCAGGAATTTATCTTTGACAGATGCCTCTCACACAGCAGAGAAAGAAGGGCTCTTTGTAATAGAGATAATTGAGTCTTCTCATACAAATACACCCAATTTTAACCTGGTTATATAAGTACCTGGATTGGGTCTTTTAATTCATTATAGAGATTGCAGCACCAGGACATATGGGCTCATGCAATTTTCTCTTCTGAGATGAATTTGCACAGCAAAATAGGCTCTTGTAAAATAGAACACCATAATGTGTGAGTAATATTAGTGTTTTTCTAGTGCTCTACACAGAATAATAACTCACTCAGGAATGCCTGTAGGACAGATTGTATCTGTTTGCATATTGACTATCTTTGAAGGATTACAAAATCTCCTTTTGTAATGTTTATTTTTTCCCTGGCTTAAAAGTATATTTTTAGAAAACTGCAAAAAATATATAAAGAAAATTAAAATAACTAATAATCCCTGTTTTAAATTTTGTTGTCTGTTGTCCCCCCTATCTAACTCCCACCCAAATCCATACTCTTTGTATATAGTTTTGTATTATGCTGCTTCCAGTTAACATTTTGTCATGCAGACTTTCCTGTGTCATTAAATAGATTCACAGAGCTTCAGTGTAAAGGTCGTGTGATGAGATAATGCCAACCCTTTGGACATACCATAATTTATTTAATTATTTCCCTATTCCTGGGGCACTACAGTTTTTCTAATTTTTCACTTTTATAAAATAATGCTGCCGTGTAAATACATAAGTGCTTGTGTGGTTCTGATTTCCTGGAGATAAATCGCTTCAGATGGACAAAGGGTAGAACTGTTTTGGAGACACTCAATGCTGATTCCACAGCCTCTCCTGAAGGTTCTACCTCTGCATCCCACCGAGTGCACGAGAAGACATGTTTCTCCCCATGCTAGCCAGTGCTGACCTGGTTTTATTTTGAATGTCTCTGATAGTGACAGTGAGCTGTGTGTGTGTGTGTGTGTGTGTGTGTGTGTGTGTGTGTGTGTGTATGTGTGTGTGTGTGTGATACGTATTTCTTTTGAGGATATTATTTCCCATTTTTTTCTAATGGAATGTTCACCTTTTACTTACTGATTTATGAAAGCGTTGTATAATTATGATATCTTTTTACTTTGGAAACCAATACAGCTTTGGAAATAAAGGAGAAAAATCTTTACTTGATGATTTGGAACAATTTCCAAGCTATATTATTAAGTAAAAATAAAACAACAAAACAAAAGCCAAAGTGTAGAGCAGTATGAATCGTGTTCTCCTGGACATGTAAAAAGGAGAGGAAATAAAGTATATGCAGAAGTATGTAGTTGTTTTATTTCTGGAAGGAGACATAAATATGTGAAGCTGGTTCCCTTGGGGGAGGAGGCCTGAGGGCCGTGCGTCTGGAATCGGAAGAAGGCTTCCTTTCCACATAAATTTATGTTGTTTGCATTTTTACCTTATACACATGATCCTTTTTTCAATTAAAGAGCTAGTTAATTTTTTTAAAAACTCTGTAAATTAAGTATATTAACCTTTTCTCATCCATATATGTTACAGGTATTTTTCCTAATTTGTTATTCACCTTTTAATTTTCTTCGTGTTGGTTTTGACATATATGAGATTTGCATGTTTGCATGATTAAATCAGCCTTTCATGTTATGTTTTGTTTTATTGCTTTAGGTTCATAAATTCTAAAATAAGATAAATTATTTACCTCTATTTTCTTCTATCAGCTTGCTTGTTATTTTTGTTTTTGTTTTAATATCAATCTATCTGTTACATATATAGGGTGTCCCAAAAAAGTGTATGCACACTTTACCAGCTGATAATCACTTAATTTTCACTCCTTTTCAGGTTTAACTGATTTGAAATAATGGATGAAGCCAGACTAAGCTTTGAACAAAGAAAATGTATCCTAAAGTGCCACTAGACTTTTTTTATGGGGATACATAAAAGAAAGTTTATGGCACAAAGCCGGCAATAGTCGACAAATTGAAAGCACACAAATACTGAACGAAATGATTCTTAATATTTGTGATTTCATTGTTTCACATTATCAGCAGTGCCTGGACCAGAACGGTCATCAGTTTGAAAACAGGCATTGACACACACAAAAAATTATTCATTTCTGTAGATTCTTTTAAATTTTTTAATGAACTCTATGTTAATAAACACTGACTTTATGATCATTCAAAGCGTGTATACATTTTTGAGGGGACACCCTGTATATGATGTGAGAGGTTAGCTAAAGTTGATTTTTCTAGATAGTTGACAGCTGTTGAAATCATCTGTCAACTATCTAGAAAAATAGTTCTCCTTTATCAACTGATCTGTGATGCCACCTTGAACATATATTAGCTTCTTATATATATTCTAGGATTTGTTTCTGTGTTCTCAATTGTGTTCTATTCTGGTTGTTCTTCAGCATTGCTTTTATCATTTATCTTTTTAGTATATGTTACTATTTGATGAGTCAGGTTCTCTAAATTTTTATATATGTATGTATAATTATTTTGTTCTTCTTATATTTAAAATCTTTTTAAACTTTTTTTTATCCCATTAGGATTTGTATTAAGGCTAAAAAATAAATCTGGAAAGGATTAAATCATTTAACTTTCAGTCACCCAGTCAGGTGACTATTCAATGTATGCCACTCTCTTTATTCAGGTTAATGTCCCTAAGTAAATTTTTATAAGACCTATAAAGGATTTACAAGTTTTTACTGGACCTTTACATTTCTTAATTAGGTTTATTTTGTAGGCAAGTATATTGTATATCTGTAATTGTTACTGTAAATGAGATCTTCGTATTATTTTCTAATTGGTATATAGGAAAAATATTTTGTTAGTATTTATACTTTTATCTAACCACTTATTTATTTTCCTTATTCTTATAGGAGTCTCTTGAAGTTTCTCTGTATATTTTATCATATCCAAATTAAGATCTCATTTCTTCTCTAATTATACTGGTTAGAACAGTAAATGCTCAGACTTTTTGGTAATAATCTCCCTCCACACTATAACAATTATTGAGAACCTCAAAAATTTTGTTTATGTAAATTATACCTATTAATGTTTAGAGTATTAAAATTTTAAGTATAACTTAAAAATATTTATTCACTATTTCACCCATTACAAACATAAGTAACATATTTTTATGCAAATAGTTATATTTCTAAAACAAAAAATTTTCTGAGAATGGAATTATTTACTGTTTTTGGGTAAATCTCATTAATGTCTGATTTAATAGAAAACAGGGGATTCTCCTGTCTTCTGTATTCAATGTGTTGCAATATGCTATTTGGGTGAAGCATCTGAGGAAAACCTGGCCTCACACAGACCTGCAGATACAAAAGGGTAGACTGTTTTAATAACCCTTTCCGTTATTGTGGATATTTTTCTTTGATACAACACCAAAACAACAACTGATAGTTTCCTAAAGGTTAGTTGTAACGTAGAATCTGAAACCATATTAATGAATTTTTCACACCCTGTTACATTAAAAGCCATCGGACTGTCTTGCGCGTTGAATGAATCTTTTATCCGTGTATGATTTTATAACATCATGCCTTGGTCGTGCGAAAATTATTGGTTCACTGAGTTATGAAGATCTTCCCAATGTTGACAAATTTCATTACACAGCATCAAAAAAAAAACACATTTATCAATCTCACCGCCTATCTTATCAGAAAAAGCATTAAGTATGGGGAACAGTCAAGCTCCCGATGGTACATAGCTTTCAAAATTATGATTTTTATTCAAAATGAAATCATTGCAACAAATGCCATCAGTTGTTTTCCCTGAAATGACAAGTTCACTTTTCACTTAGATCATTTTATTTAACGTCTGCCAAATGCACAAGTCTAAGTAACCAGTTTTTCTCAGATTTTCTTCCAAGTAAAAATGGTATTCATGGCAAAAGCAGCAATAATCAGACTAATGCTTTTCCTTGAGACAACCATGAGACTTGGGTATGTAGCAAACTGTCCGTATGCAATTCCCCATTTCATCACACAGAATATGAAAAAGGCGTGTATGTGAGGGTAAAATTTAATAAAGATATTAATTATTAGTGCGTCAGCAGGGACGATTTTTAAGTGAGACTGCCATATTAACTGTGATTGCAGGTTGGTGAAAACAGGATGATTGCTAATAAAACTTAATGCCACTACCCTGTCTCTTGCTAAGGCACTAGCAGTTTTATCTACCATTTTATTTGCACCATCAGGGCAAATATCAACATAGTAAAAACGATAAGTAACATCTCAGCATCATTATGAAAAATAATTTTTACCTTGCAGATTCCCTGAAAGGGCCTTGGGGACTCCTGAGGTACACAGATGGCATTTTGGGAACCTATATACCTAATTTGAGAATTTATAGGACAATTTAAGTAAGGTGATGTGAGCTCCTTTTCTTGACCTAATTTCAGTGGCCCTGCCTGATAAGTAAATACAGGTTGTACCATTAAATGTACTTATTTCTTCATTTGCACATTTTAGACAATGATTCTGCGACTTCAGACCCTGATGCTGAAGTCACTGCCAGCACCAATGGGAAGGGGAGCCCCAGTGAGCAGTCGCCGAGCCCTGTCCAGTTCATAAATAGCATGGGTGCAGGGGACTCCAGTCGCTCGACACTCCAGAGGTACGCCAATCGGATCCATGCTTCCCCTGCATCTTACCTTCATATCAGGCTAGAGACCGATTTCAGTGGTCTCTATATTAATATATTAATACCTCAGATTGGCAATGGTGAAGCCCCACATTCTCACCCAGCCTTCTACTTTCTCTTTATGTAAATGCCTCCTCCTGAATCTTCCCACAGCATCCTCCATTGGTTAATGTAAGACTCTGTTGATGGGAGAGCATTACTTTTCACACCTTGCTTCCACTCTTCTCAGCCCTCCTGTATGCATGTTTGCTATCAGGACCTAGCTTTACAACTACTGTCTTTTGACTCAGAGAGCATGATTCTCTTCACCTTTTCTGTCTGTTGCCCCTTTTAAGTACCCTGACTAGAATCAGAAGGAAAATGGAAAGGCACACACAGGGCTCTGCTATTACAGGTGCAAAGAAGAGTGAGAGCAGCCCTCGGTGTCCATTCTCCAGCTGCATGTGGCTGGTCCTTCTTCCATACCCTGTGACGTAATACTTTCTCACAAATATTAACTGTTGATTATAAGACAGTGCTAATTTTTGGCACATACCCATCCCTTCTACTGATAAAATAGTCCAACTAGTGAAATAATTGCTATCATCTATACCACTATTATTATTTTTATAACTACTTTTGTGCAAGGACTCTAAAACTGCATTCAAATCAAGATAGACCAACGAGACTTCCATTGAGGATAGAGTTTCTTCTCCTGTGGTTCAACAAAATATGCACTACATGGCATATAGTTAAAATGCTTATCAGATTTAAGTGCAGAATTGGACTTGCTGTGGTGGGAACTATACTGCATGTCAGTCTGTGGTTTGGCATACATGTCTTCATATTTGCCAGGAAAGTAATCATCTTCTAATAGAGACACTCCATTACTTGCCATTTTGTTCATAACGCCTATTCTTCTTATTCCTTTGATCGATGTTTTAGCCCCATTTTGCCTATAATATTAATATGGTGACCAATTTTAGTGATTTTATGACCTTATAATAGAACTGTCAGTGGTGAACTCCCTCATTTTAATCCTAGCTTTTCCTGTGTCTGATTGTATGATTATCACCAAATCTAAAAGCCTCTTCAACCTCAACATCATAACCTATAAAGTGGAAGTAAGTACACATAACTACTAAAAACATTAAGGTTCAAAATCCATATTGGATAGACTGTATGAATAAATTAAAACATTGTTGTTACTTTACATTACATATAGAAACGCCTTCATTCATCCTGCCCCATCAACCTTATACTTTCCCCTTTTGCTCTGCTTTCTTATGCCCTCAAAATTCTGTTGGATTAATTGTTCGCCTCTTCTTTCTCTGAATGCTGCCCTCATTGCTGGAGGCAGCATGCACCCTATCGTTTCTACCCCCTCGGCCAGGCTAATGGCCTAACATACATTGTCGGAAGGTAAGTATGGACCCTCTCCTTCGGGTCCAGTGAGATGGAATAGGAATCCACAAGACCTTGTATTCAGAAGCAGAACTGAGACACTATACCCATTTTCCTTTTTCTTTGAAGTGTCTTTTGAAAAGACACTGAGCACTCTCTCACTATTCTGAAGAAAAGCATCTGACCTTTAAGACTAGTTGCTGCTGACCTACTTTTCCACTTGCAGCGTCATCAGTGGTGTTGGCGAACTGGATCTAGACAAAGGGCTAGTGAAGAAAGCAGAGCCCAACAGCAAAGACAAGCCGTATCCCGACTGCCCCTTCCTGCTGCTAGATGTGCGTGATAGAGACTCTTACCAGCAGTGCCACATTGTTGGAGGTAAGAGAGGCGGCCTCAGAGTGTTTCACTCCCAACAACACTGCCCATTCTTGCATCCTGGCCCCCTGACCATATCCCATGGTCAACAGTTAAGGAACCATTTGCTAGCCCGGTCCATGGTGAGTTGACTTTACTATAATGCTGTGAGACAGGCCAATGACGCTCTCCCATGGCTCAGGGCCCAGGGCTAACACCAGACACAGTCAAGTAAAAGCTTCATATTTCGTTTATAGTGTCCTGTTTCTTTTCTTTCACAAAAGTATTTAGGTTTATGGCTTGTTGATTTTGAAAATATATTTCTTTAAGCTCTTAGTGAGACTTGAAACCCACTGGAGGGCGGGGGGGTCAAGTTTTACTAGGAGAGCTACAAACTTCCTAATTTTCCTTTCTTTACAGCTTACAGTTACCCAATTGCAACTCTGTCTAGAACAATGAACCCTTATTCAAATGATATTCTTGAATATGTATCCTTTGTTGCATTTTAAGGAGTTGGGTGATGATGAAGTTTGTAATAATCAAACTTACCAGGAATCATGCTCCTGGTAGGAAAACTCGATGAAGGACTTTTGATGCGTCACTTGATCTTAGCCAAAAGACCGAGAAGCAATGTGTGAATGCCTTTCTATAGTAATTAGCTTATTTTGGCATATTTCAGAATTTGGATTCTCAGTTGTTACTGAGTATGCTGACTATGATGGCAGATGGTTCCAAGCTGTACTGCATCAGGCCAAAGAACATCAGGTTAAAGGTTATGATCCATTAAGAGTTAGTTCTGTCCTGGCCGGTGTGGCTCAGTTGATTGGGCATTGTCCTGTGCACCGAAAGGTTCCAGGTTTGATTCCCGGGCAGGGCACATCCCCGGTTGTGGGCTTGTTCCCTGGTGGGGAGCATGTAGGAGTTAGAAATGGTTGTTTCACTCTCACACTGATGTTTCTCTCTCTCTCCCTTCTTCTCTCTCAAAAGAGTCCTAAGACATTTTTCCCCCCAAAAAGCTTTCCCAAGTAAAACTTAAGTAAATTTTCTTCCTTCTATTTTAACTTTTTTCTTCTTAATATTTTAATATTTTTGCTCATAAAAATCATACAAGTAGAAAATAATTTAAATACTGAAATATGTGAGAAAGAAAATTGAAATATTTTATAATCACCCATTTGAACAACTCTTATTACATTTTCTGTATATTTCACTCCAGACTGTCTTCTATGCGTGTTTTAGCAAAGTAGAAATCATACTGTCTATATAACTTAGTATATTGCTTTTTCCGCACTTGATATTACAGTGTACTTTGTCACACTAACACACGGCCTTTATAAACTCCATTTTTGATGTAGTGTAAATGTCTTCAGATGTACTATAATTTACTAAAATGTTCTGCTTTATTGTAGTTTTTTTTTTTGCTATGATAAACAAGGCTGCGTTAGAGCATATTGAACATGAAAGTTTTTCTACTTCCTTGTCTGTAGAATGGACTTGTAATGCTCATTCTCCAGGGTTGTGATGATAACAGAGCTAAAGGGTGTATAGTGTACCTAGTGCATCTTGAATCAGGGTTCTGTTAGTTTATAAGATAAAAGAACACTGGCTCCAGTGGGTTCCCTGACAGGAAAAACTCCAGTAATTGCCAGTGTGATGGGTAAAGAGGGACAGTCTGGTGTTGCCCTGAATTCAGAAAGGTGAACTGGGACAGCTCTCTGCTCCTTGGGGGTTTCTTGTAGTCTAGAAGCATTAACTCAGTGTGGTCAAACCTTAACTCGTCTGACTCTTAGAAAAATGCTCACGGCAAGATCATCATTCTGTATGACGACGACGAGAGGCTGGCCAGCCAGGCGGCCACCACCATGTGTGAGCGAGGATTTGAAAACCTCTTCATGCTTTCCGGAGGTGAGCAAGCGGGACTGTGTTCTGCTCCAAACTTTAAAGGCTGAAATTTGGGCTTACAATCCTTCACCCCACTCCAGCCGCTTTTTCCTGGGAGGTCAGGATTTAGTACAGGCATACCTCGGGCACATGCAGATCACCACTACCAAGCAAGTATCCCCATAAAGCGAGTCATAATCTTTTTGCTGGTAGAGGGTCTTGCCTTCAGTTTGTAAAAAATAAAAATAAAAAACATCTGTGAGGTTCAATGAAGCACAGGGCAATAGAACCAGGTCTGCCTGTGCTTTGGAAAGAGAGAGCCGTGCGGCTGAAAGGAGGCAGTTCTGTGAAACCTCCCTGAGCTTTATCGGCACATGTTTTAAATTCCTGAAATGCTGACATTGCATCAGGGCTCTGAGAAAGCTTTGATGCTGAGGACTTACGCAGAAGGATTTCTGGTGGAATTCTCAGAATCCCACATAACAAGCGACATTTTCTGGTGTAATTTTCTTAATGGCGAAGCAGTTGAGAGAGATTTCTGCATCCTTGTGCTGGCCTCGACTTGGAAACCAGAGATTAGGAGGCATGCAGGCTTCTTGTCTGGTTTCGCCTTGGCCTCACAGTGGTAACGCTGCTTTTTCTATGATTTCCCACACCCAGGTCTCAAAGTCTTAGCTCAGAAATTCCCAGAAGGACTGATTACAGGTTCCCTGCCAGCATCTTGCCAGCAAGCCCTTCCTCCTGGTTCTGCCCGGAAACGATCCAGCCCCAAAGTGCCACCCCCACCGGCTGAGAATAAGTGGAGATTTACCCCAGAAGACCTAAAAAAGATAGAATATTACCTGGAAGAGGAGCAGGGTCCGACAGACAATCTCAGTAAGACATGTTGACCTTTAGAGATAACACTTTCTGTAGAGCTTGAGATTTGTGATCCCTTGTAATATATTCAGAGTCTTCCAATATTTTGGAAGGGTACAGGACCTGTGCAGGGAGGGGTGCAAGTGGAGGTGAGCCAAGATTGTGGCAAGAATTAGACATTGTGCACAGATAGGAGAGAAGAGACTTGATCAAAGTGTGTGTCTCAGGCAGAGTTGAGAGGCCAGGCTCAAGCATCCAGAGTCCTTCTTGGAAGTCTTCATTTTCTTCTGTTGCTTCTAGGCACACAAACCACTTCAGGCCTTTCCTCTGCACACTGCCTCCTCCTCTCTGCCCTCTAATCGCTCCTGCTCACTTCTCTGCCTAGAAGGAAGGTGGGACAGGCTACCTTGGCTGGGTTTCCTTTCGTCTCTGCCCTTTTCCCTACCATTAAGTTGGTCACAAGGATAAACAGTAGGTTTTAGCCTTAAGTGAATACTGAGTATGACTTTATTAGCTTAAAGGTTGTTGTAGCATAAGACTTCATTGACTTACAAGTGTACTTGGCAGATTGTCCCTGAGACCATTCTTGCAGCTCTCTCCCTGCTTCCTTGCTCCCTCAGGCCGGCTGAGCCACGCTAACGCCTCGGCAAGAGACTCCAAGGTCCCTGGCACCCGCAGCAGTCAGAACCTGTCCACCGGGGGCCCTGCCAGCCACGCGAGCCCCCGCTCTCAAGGCAGCGGCCACCTGCAAGGCAAACCCTGGAAGTAAAGACTTTGTCTGTCCCACTCAAATAAATGTTTTCTCTCCTTGCGGACCCCTGAGCAGTTCCCCAGCTGGTCCTTTTCAGACCAGGACACGTGTGATGGGCCCCTGCCCTCTTCCTCTCCAGCTCCAGAAGGGTTTGTACACAAACCAGAGGCAGCACAGACTCGTGTCCGCCCATCATCCACACCATATTCACGTCTCTGGAACTGAGTAGGAAAAAAGGGTCTCGGTGGGGGTGGGGCTGGGGGGTTTCATCTTTGAAATAAGGCCCAGCTTGTTTGGGTGTGTATCCCATGCTGTTGTGTACATACTTCAGTCACATCTGGGGTGTTCTTCCCCACCAATTCTCTTCCACTCACGTTCTTGGTTCCATGGAGGTTGTCCAGAGAGGCTTTGCTGCCTGAGAAGCTGGCCCAGGGATGCGGGTGACTCTTAGCTCTCAGCCTCCCCAGAGCCCCCCGGGGAGGGCCGCAGGTCGGGCGCTACCCCCAGCATGGATACAGGCTCTGTGGTGAGTTTGGAGGCTGGCTCCGCGAGCATCGCTCCATTTTAAGATTCAGCGCAGCAGCTCTCACACGTCCTGGACATTCCTCCTCACGGCTCTTCCTGGAGCCCGCGCCCGTGGAGGTGCGTGCTCGGCTGCCTTCACCGGACACAGCCTCCCAGAAAGCCCTGGCTGTCCGTGTGCAGGGCTGTGGAGAGCCGCTGAAGCCCCTGGAGCTGCCCCTCACTGGTGTCTCTTAGGAATTTCCATCACCCAGCTTGGCCCATCCCACCTTAGATGGGCAGAAATTAGGGCCACTTGTAAACCTCAGCTCCGGGTGGGCCGCCGAGGGCACACAGGTGAGGACGCCTCCACGGCCCTTTGTCAGAGCTGACAGCCCCTTAAGCCCTTGCTTAAAATACAGTATTAGTCTAATTGAGTAATTAGTGCAATTTCCTACTTACTTTCATTCTCATGGCTGAGCTGTGATTAGGAGGTTGTGATTATAGATTCTGGTTTGGGCCAGAATTTTGAATCAGCATTAATTGAATTGCTAGATGACTGACATTCATTCCATTTAATTGGGGGAACAAAAGACCTCAGGTAAGGATGAGGAACTCTGAAATCATCAGGAAAAGGAAAAGAGCCTTGTTAATTTTTATGGTCTGTGATCTGTAGCTGTGATAGGGAACTGAGGAATAAATTGTGCTTTTTGTCATGGCAACCAGCTTCTGAAAAGCCAACTGAAAATTGCCTGTCCTTAGGTGGTTACTGCTGCTGGGTAAGATTTGCCTTAACGGCACTATTTTCTCACCATCAAAAAAAAAAAAAGAAAGAAAAAAGTACCACAGTATTTCTAGCAAGGGGACTGTGTTTGTAAGAGAAGTAAAGGTAATAAATATCTCATAGATTCATGTGGAAAAAGAACTTTCCAATTCAGCCCAGTTCTGTTGCAGTATGTTTATTCCTCTCTCCTTGATTTCCAAAGTATAACATTTTCCAATGCTTTAGAAATCAAACAAACCAGAGACATTGTTCAGATGTCAAGCCATGCCCAGTTTTCCACAAGATTCAAGAATCTTGTATAAAATTCAGCCAATGTACACATAGCTTTAATGAGGAGCCTGTCATGTTTCCTCATAAATTTATTGCCGGAGAACTAGTGCAGCCTTTTGCTAATGCCAAAATGCTCTGCCTTTTTATTTTCTTTGCAACATACATTTTTTTAAACGCAAATTTTTCCACACTCAACTTTCCCCTAGCATGGACAAGATTTTCAGCCTTTTTGACATACATTTTTAAGAAAAAAAAATGTTTTCTCTGTAACAAAGTTCTGGTTATGCCATTTTAAAGTTGACTAGTCAGGAGTTTAGGTTTCCCCACTCGATTCTATTTTGAGAGTAAATGGTAGCCCCCCTTTCTTCCTATTCTGCATCCCCATCACCAAACAACACTCAAGTGTTGGAAACTACTGTGTATACGTGGAAGGTAAGGTTAGCCAAACCCATCAGAATTGCTGTGCGTTTAGCTGAGCAGTCTGGCAGGCTGTGTGTATTTATGTGTCGTTCTCCATAGTGCTTTGCCCTGTTGGTAAGGATTTTAAGTAACTATTCCTAAAGACCTGTTCTGACTCTGCACTACGGGTGTTAAGTGGCACTCGCAGTTTTTACATGCTCAAGGTATTGCTTTGAATGTTTGACTTTACTCCTTTCTGCATTAGGTTAACTGACATGTATTATTTAAGTGATCGGTGATATTCTGTGCAATTATGAATGTTGAATATTAAAGTACGTAGTTATTAATTTGTTGTTTGCTATTAATATGCGGATATCTGCCAAATTCTCTCTTCCTCTCTGGTGAGATGGTTTTGGGGAGCCACGTGAGACTGTGGATATTTGTATAAATAAATCAGAAACCATTCTGGTGAGGGTAAGAGACGTCAGCTCTCTAGTCAGAGGCCTGAGTTTCATGCTCAGGCAGGGACTAATGGCCACCTTAAACACATGACAGCAGGGCTTTATTGACATTGTTTCAGGGGTTGACAAGATGCCCTTGCCTCGCGACCCCCTAAATGGAAGGTGCTTTATAAATGCACAGCTACAGCTCCATCTGCGCAGTGGTGAGGGCCCAAGTCTAAATAGTATGTTCAATGCTCTAAAGCAGTGGTTCTCAACCTTTCTAATGCCGCGACCCTTTAATACAGTTCCTCATGGTGTGGTGACCCCCAACCATAAAATTATTTTCGTTGCTACTTCATAACTGTAATTTTGCTACTGTTATGAATCGTAATGTAAATATCTGTGTTTTCCGATGGTCTTAGGAGACACTGCTAGCGGTTCTCAACCTGTGGGTCGCGACCATCGGAAAACACAGATATTTACATTACGATTCATAACAGTAGCAAAATTACAGTTATGAAGTAGCAACGAAAATAATTTTATGGTTGGGGGTCACCACACCATGAGGAACTGTATTAAAGGGTCGCGGCATTAGAAAGGTTGAGAACCACTGCTCTAAAGGGTTATGTATTTAAGAAAGAAAGAAAGGAAGGAAGGGGAGAGGCGAGGAGGCAAGAAGTGGGGCGGGAGGGAAAAGCTGCATTACTCATTCAAAAGCAAAAAGAACAATCTTGAGCTGTAATAATGTCAGATTTAATCTATTGAAAGGTAAAGAATGATTCAGATTACCTGAAAGTCATTTTGTTTTTTCCCTTGAGTGGAAAGCCAGAACCAGCACAATCATTTTGGACGTGGTGTAAATCAGAATGAAAAGAGAACAAACAATGTTCATTAGTTGCTGAGGGATTTTTCCTGTGGTGCTATTGAGACCAGACAAAAATTCTTTAGACTTTAGGCTACTCACCAAGAACACAGTACAAAACAAAACCTCCTTTTCTCTAATTCCCTTCTGGAATATAAGGGATATCAGAGTCCTAGACTAGGAAGAAATATGGAGGTAATTTTTCTTGTTTGGTTTTGGTTTCTGTCATGTTATTTATGGGTTATAGATTCTGTCTTTTGTGTTACCTGACTTTTTTAAGGGAGATAATTAATTTCTATCCACCTGGATTTAAATCCATGACTCCCTTCTTGCTCTACTCTGAAGATAACCATTAAGAACCTTTCTTTTCCCAGTTCCAGAATGTTCTCAGTGTATTTCATGTGCCTTTGTTTTCTTCACAATTCTTTTTCAAGGTGTAAATCCATAATACTTTTCTTTTTTCCCAAGAAACATCAGAAACATGGATTCTAATTCATCAGTTTGGTTATGTGAGCATGATGACAACCTTACATGCAGTTCAATTACTTTTTTTGATTAACAAATATATTTTCCTCATAAAAACAGTAAATAAGACAGGCTGTGCTTGCAAAGTATTCATAATACATTTCGCTAGCAATTCTTTCCCACAATTGTAGTAATTATTGAAATTGTCTATTGTGGTGTTCTTAAACTGGTACACAGGTCAGTTATAGCATAAAATATGTAACGGAAATTTCTCAGCATTGAATTCTGACAGAACAGGATTCAGTGCATGGTTTTATGTGTTTACAAAACTCTGTTGGTCACGCCACCATCCTGATGGTCTCCCTCTCTGATGCCGATCCTCTTTGTTCCAAATGCAGCAGCAGATTCTTCTCACGTGTGCAACATCCCCAGGCGCTTGGTAGAATGTGGGGCAAACAGAGGTCACTTACCAGATGCTGTTACCTGGTGGGCTACATTTTTTTAATTATTTGAAATTTTATTCTGACTATAAGCTCCTAGAGGGTGAAAATCACCAACTATATGACAGTGGCCCTTAATCAGGGTGTGTGACCAAGTGAATTGAACCTGTCAAGTCTGAAGTCTGGGATGTGAGGCCCATTGTGGGGCTACTCAATGCTGGCCCGACATTCTGGACATCCGGGAAGCGCTTTCTCTTTTATCCCCTTGTGCACATCCTGCTTTTGTGGGAGAGGCATTCACAACCCTGAGGTTTTTAGATTACCCTCTGCAGGAGGCCCCGGAGAGCTGTGAGGGCCTCATTATTCCCTGCTGTCTGCAGTCTGCCTTCAGCATTCACCAAATTTGGGTCCCACTCCATCCCCAGCTGAGAGTGAGTTATGTTTTCTCTCTTATTTCAAATCTTGAAGATGTCCAGACAATCATACTAGCCGACATTTATGGAGAGCTTACTATGTGTTAGGCAGTGTTTCCAGAGCCTTTGTTTTGTGTTTTGACTCATTTAGTTCGCACAGCAGTCCCACGAGGTAGGCACTGTCATGTTCAGGTAGGAGACGGAGGGTTGAGTGGAAACGAAGCAACTCGCGCTGAGTGAGCTAGAAGGTCGGGAGGCCAGGACCCAGCTCGAGAACTGTGGCTCCAGGCCAAGTTCCATCAGCTGGGCACAACCACGCTCTTCCCTCACCATGCCTCCGATTTACCAACAAAAATGGAACCTCCCCGGCCTCTGGCTTTCCCCCCCCCCCCCCCCCTCACCTGAGACTCCACAGGAAGCACTCCTCTGCTGCGAGGGAAGTTTAGGAACCGACATCTGCTCCTGGGACTCTGCCTCTGCATTTCCGCCGGCTGTGCCTGGGGGCCCGTCCTGAAGACAGGTGTTCCAAGGTTTCTGGGCTTTGTTTTGTTTCTTCATGAACACCTTCTGAGGTGTCACTTAAGGAATGAGTTACAAACTTTTCATTAGATTTTAGGGAAAAAATAGGCAGTTTTCCCAAGAGGTCCAACTGTTCATTCAATAAACGATATTGATATGATTTGTGTCTGGTCTTTTCTCTCCTTTGTGGTGATGTTTCTGATTTAGGCTGAGACAGAAATTATATGAACTGGCTCGTGGCCTGAGGCCTGGGTGGGAGGAAGCAGCAGCAGCCCTCTGTGCCTCCTGGGTGTTAGCAGAGGTCTCCTTCACTGCACTCTCCTGAAATGCAGCTGTACCGCTACTCTGGTTAAGCAGAAGACTTTTAATTTTCTTCTTTTAGTTTGGCAAGAAACATCGGGCAGTCTCAGTCTCTGGGGTTGTTAAATGATGCTCACAGTTGGTGTTCCCAGTTTAATGCGGATCCTGAAAGCTTTGGGGAGGATTCTTTACCCTTTGACGGTTTTTCAGAGTTCACAGGTACCCTGTGCTTTTTTTCTCGGAGCTCTTCCTTCATCCGGCAAATTTGAATATTGTAGTTGGTCATATCAGTTTCCTGAAAGTAGCATCTGGGTCTTAGTGTGTTCACAGGGTGATGTTTCTGTCCTTAGAGTCCTGAGAGCAAGAGCCCATCTGCATCTTCAAATCCACCTAGTCCCACTCACCCTTGCAAAACAATTGCTGAGATGATGAATAGTCTGCACTGGATGAGGGACCAGTGAGGTCATTTCTGGATTGCATTCAGTGACATTTCAATTTTAACTTCAGGCCAAAGCCAGAAAGCTAGATGTGTGTGTGTGTGTGTGTGTGTGTGTGTGTGTGTGTGTGTGTGTGAGTTTTAGTTCAGAGACCACCTGAAGGGTTCTCATGGACCATCAGTGGCTCACATGCCATATATAAAGGGCTAAGAAAAAAAGTAAAATAAGTTCATTGAAAAAGGATTTTTGAAAAGCCCTGGAGAACAGACATAATCAATTACCATAGTCAATTCCCCAGAAGCTAGGGGAACAGAATCTGAGCAGAAGGAGCTCTTGGGAATTTTCCTCTGAGCTACGGCAGAGTGCTTCAGGGATTGGTCCCCCACTGGAGGCATGAGTAACCCTTTCTCTTCGTAAAAACACTGCTGCTTCCAGCTCTATCTGGAGCGTAAATTTTCCCAAAGATAAGACATTTGCATTGTTCTGGGCAATTGATGGTGGAATATGATGCCAGAGTAGAAGAAATGACAAAGTATAAAAAAGAATCTGGGCTCAAATTTATTATTTATTTCCTGTTAATCCTCACTTGAGGATATTTTTTTCCATTGATTTTTAGAGAGACTGGAAGGGATGGAAGGAGGGGGAGAGGAGGGAGAGATTGAACATGCAACCCAAGCATGTGCTTGACCAGGAATCGAAACCATGACCCTTTAGTCCATGGACCAACACTAACCACTGAGCAGCACCAGTCAGGGCTGGGCTCAAATTTAGATGGCTATTTAGATGTTTGATGTTGATACTAGATAACTTTACCCATGGGTTATATGGTGTGTTTGAAACAGCACCCCCGTGACCCCTATTATTAAAGTTCATTGCAAGAAAGAAAAGTATAAAGAGGAAAACCACTACCACTACCCATTTAAAATATATAATTCAGTGTTGCAGTAAATTTACAGAGTTGTGCAGCCATACACAGTCCTGTTTTAGAACATTTCCATCGCATGGCCGGCTTCTTTCCCTTAGGATGTTGTGACCGTTTTCCCATGTCAACATAGACCTCAGTGGCTTCACGATACTCTGTGTAAACCTGTCACATTAGTATCAATACTGGTATCCACTTAAGTTCTTTTCCTTTTTATTTAAATTTTTATTATTGCAACCATGTAATTACATATATTTGAAATTATCTGAATATTTTAATAAAATAAATTATTCCGAGTGGACTTTCTGGGTCAAAGGGGCATACGTTGAAAACTTTTACCCACATTGCCAAGTGGCCCTCCAGGAAGGGGTGTAAATTTATCCTCCCACCAGTAGGGGAAGACAGTCTTATTTCTTCATACCCTTGTTGGTCTTTTTATTCTTTGTCCATCATGGGAGAAAATGGTATATTTGTTTTTCTTTATTGGCCAAAAGATTACTCAGAGGATCAGTATCTTTCATACATTTATTGGCTTTCTGTGTTTCTTCTTTTGGGAATTGTCTATTTTTCTTTTGAAATATTAGTCTATTTTTTAAACTCCTTTTACTTATAAGAGCTCTTTTCCCCTCCAGGTTATTTATGCTTTTTCATATCTGGTACAACACTTTCTAAAATTATTGCTTCTTTAAGCTTTTGTGCTTTTATTTATAAAATAAAAAATTTCACCAATAGATTTTTAGAAATATGTATCTGCAAACAAAATGTAATGCTCTTTCTACATTGAAAATATGGAAGAAAAGTATTAATGACTTCTATGTCTCCATTTAATGGACATTTATTAAGTCCCTACTATGTGCCATGCATTTGGCCAACCAGTAGGGATTAAGTATTAACAAGAGCAATGCAATCCCTGCCCTCATGGAATTTTCATTCTAGTGCTTCATTCTTTGTCTTTTCCATTTCCTTGACTCTTACTTGCTCAGAGACTTACTTTCTAAACTACACCTTGGGGAATTCAAAATAACTTGCAAGCCTATACTAGACAGATTATAAAATTCATGAGTTCATTAGAAAAAGTGGAGAACATTCATTCCATAAATATATATTGGACATCTGTATATCAAGTACTATTGATGGTTTGGGAAATTAAATGTCAAGTGTTTCCTACTATCAGGAAGCACGGTGTGTGTGTGTGTGTGTGTGTGTGTGTGTGTGTGTGTGTGTGTGTATTTAATACTTTTTTTTTACATTTCAGAGAGGAAAGGAGAGGGAGAGAGAGATAGAAACATCAATGATGAGGGAGAATCATTGATCAGCTCCTTCTGCATGCCCCCTACTGGGGATCAAGCATACAACCTGACCGGCAATTGAACCGTGACTTCCTGGTTCATAGGTTGATGCTCAACCACTGAACATACCGGCCGGGCAGGGCGCACAGTTTTAAATTAAGCAATTTGACCCCTTGAAATCTAAGTAATCCAGTTTTGTAAAATGACATATTTTCTTACTGACAGTATTTATTCACTTATTAGTCTTTATTAAACAAAAAATTATATCAGCTTTTTACTTGTGCAAGTTGAACCATTAAATTGGGGTTCAGCTTACCTTCATAGATTGAAGGGAAATGTTTGCCAAAAGGTAACTTGAAAGAAGTGTTTAAAATCTTTAGGTCATGTTTCCATAAAGGCGGAAACACTATTTTACCTTGCCTCCTATAAGTTTACATATATTGTATGTATAGTCCATTTTATTCTTTTCATTTTTTAGTCTGTTTGGCACAAAAAAACATATATTAAAAAAACAACAGTTTCAAGATGAAAATTCCCCAAGGGTCCCTTAAAAACAGGCACTTTACCTTTAGGCCATTTTATGTGGGAAAAGACAAGTAGAGCTGCATGCATTGTGACATCCCAACCTGGCTGATACAGGAAGAGGCTGCCGTCCCTAGCCCCTACCCTTCTGTTTGGGGAGCTACCAATCCATCCCACCCACTTCCCAATGACTTCTGTAGGAATCCATCATAGTTGAATAGAAACTAGGGCCGCTTGAAAGCATTGGCTTCATTTGCGATGTTGGAATAACCCCCTGCTCTACAGTCACATCTTAAGAGATTTGGAGAAAACAATGTAGATTCTTGCTTTGAAAAAAGATTGAGATATCCTATATATTGTTGTGCTAGCCACTCATGGGATATCACCGCCATCAGAATCAGCAAGGCAAACTAGGGAAGGCAAGTTCTTGGTTCTGTGGAGGGTATGAAGAGGAGAGCCTTATGTTTGAGAAAGTTTGTGAATGTTCAGGAGTGGTGGTGGGTGGGACAGGAAAGGGCACGGAGACAATGACCAAAAGATTCTGGAAAGGATGTGCAAATGTAAAGGAAACTACTTCCGTCCCTAAAGGCAGTCTTCATGATGAACCACAATTAATAAAATGTCCTGGGCCTGGCTGGCGTGGCTCAGTGGTTGAGCATCAACCACAAACCAGGAGGTCACAGTTCAATTCCCGGTCAGGTCACATGCCCAGGTTGTGGGCTCGATCCCCAGTGTGGGACGCGCAGGAGGCAGCCGGTCCATGATTCTTTCTTATCATTGCTGTTTATATCTCTCTCTTCTTCTCCCTTCCTCTCTGAAATCAATAAAAAGTATTTTTTAAGATGTCCTGGGATTGGTGTTCTTCATCTTCAGAAAATGATTCTATTTAACCTAATTGCTCTCTTCCGATTTCATTCAGGAGTGGGAGACCATATTTGCTTTACAGAAATTTGAATCCTGGCTGCAACATCTATTTGGGGCAGCAGTGGCCACCTGATTACTCTGTTTCATACTAAAAGTTATTGCTGTTGTAGATGAATGGGTCCAACCAGCTAGACTGTTGTACAAGCAGAATTCCTCGCCACAGCAGGGTGCCAGGCATTTGGTTAGCAGCTGTGACTGCAGCTTGCTACTACGGTATGAACAAATCACCCCACTGACGAGCTGAGCTCAGGGTGGTCTAATTAAAACAGATGCCACTTGGATACAAATTCACAGGACCTTGGAATGTGGGGGGGATTTCGGGGTCATCTAGCTCAACCACCCACACATTTGCAGCGAGGCCTGCAGGAACTAAATCACTCCTGCCCCAGCTTGAAAAAGCAGACGCGCCACATGTGTTCCCATATGCACATCCCAAGATTCTGTTCCATGTACACACGAACTTTATTTGGTTGCCAGAGAGGCTAAAGAGGAGAGAGTGAAGGGCCAGTTCAGTAGGGGTGCTTCAGAGTATAGTCCATGATGGTCTGGAGTGCCAGCCAGGTCTCCTGGGCTGTGGGGACGATCTGGGAGGCCGGCAGCAGGAAGCCGTAGCGCCCAGTGTCACGGAGCTCAAAAGTGTAGGAATACTTGATGCCCTGGTTGTAGGTCCAGTCAATGGTACCTCCACTGGCTCGGTCTGGGCAGGAACAGAAACAGGAGAGCAAAGGTCAGTCACTTTGAAATATTTCATGGGCCAAGCTGATGGTCCAAAGCCCGAAACCCCTGCAGTGTTGATGGGGTCACCATCTACTCGGTGCCTGCTGTTGACCAAGAAGCCTGGCTTCCTCCCAAGTAACTCCCCAGAAGGTTCTCAGCCCAAGAGGCCCACAGAGGGGGACCAGCAAGGGTTCTCCTCTCCCTGGGGATGTGGGAACGTTCCTGCGATTGCAAAAGCTCCACTGAAAACCGCCTCCACCCTCCAGGAGCCATTTTGGTCAAGCCTCCAAATACTCCAGCTACCCACTTGGGTCACCAGGATTTGTCCCCTGGGGCCGTGGTCTGCAGGGGAAAGTGCAAGGCCAGAGTCAAAAGCAAAAATTCCTTGTCTGTCTTTTCAGGAGAAACTTGGCCCAGACTTGCAGTTACCAAGCAGTTAAGAAGCTGCTTTCAAATTGGGCAGAGAGGAGGAATGTGGCTGCGCATCAGAACTTGACAGCCTTGAATAAAGCAAAGACCTTAGACTTGGTGTTGAATCAGTTGCCAAAGAAGGCCTGTAGTCCAAAAGCAAGGCCAGCCCTGGGGAAGATTGTGACCCACCAGAACCTGGGCCCGAGGGCAGGAAGGGTGTGAGAAGTGCATGCCCCCCACCTCTGTCCCTGTGCCCTTTTTCAGTGCTCCTGCCTCCAGTCAGCTGGTTAACTCGGTGCTTTCCCTCAGGGCCCCACAGATCTGCCTGCATCCCGCCTGCCTCCACAATTCTGTGTTCTCACTCTGCTGCAGCCACAAGAGTCTCTGTGCTACTCCCACAACACTAGGCCAAACCACAAGGTAGGGATTTTGTTCTAGAAGCTTCCTCCGTCTGGAAGCTCTTCCCCAGGTAGATAGATAGCCTCTTGGCTTCCTCCCATATTTCCTTCAACACTTGTCCAAATTTCACTCTTTCATTGAGGCCTTCCCTTCAACTCGCCCGCCCACGCCCACCCCCAGGATTCCTGGGTCCCCTCACCCTGTTCTAATTTTCCTTTTACTCCCTAACATACTGTACCATTTACTCTTGGTCATTGTCAGTCTCCCTGGCTAGAATGTAAGGCTTTGTTTTTGTGGGGTTTTTTTTAATCTGTGCTTATTTTATTCCCAAGCAGGTAAAACAAGGCCTAGTGCACAGTAGGTGCTCGACAAATTATTTGTTGTGCAGTAGTGTTCCTGCCACAGTCACTGCATAAGTAAGCTGGGGAAAGCGTAGACGTATTGGCTCATTGAAGGGCATTGCAGGGGATGTCTTTTAAGTTGAATTTCTGGGTGATCTATGAATGCCAGCAGAACTTTCCACCTTCACTCTTCATGAAGCTGGACTTAACCCCAAGACAAGGGACAAGAGTTCTCAGAGGAACTGACATGTTTGTTTGAAGGTGTTGAAGAAGGCAGAGAAAGGGCAGCACTGCCCAGGGAGCCCGCAGTTATCAGCGGGGTCAAGAGCCATTCTCCTTGCCCATGTCCCCAGATTTGGGTACCCTTGGCCAACTGAGGTTTCCCACACACACAGAGACCATGCACCCACTTACAAATTGCTTTGATGATGCTGCCATACTTGTACTTGGTCCCATACAGAGAGGCCAGGGCCGTCACAGCAGACTTGGCCAGCTGATCCTGGAAAAAATGCCAAATGAATCCTGTCATGGCCAGCAACACCAAGCCCCCAGAACAGCAGGGCCAGGGGAGCCCAGGGGTGGCAGGGTAACCCGGGAACGTGCACCCCACAGAAGCAGGTCCCCAGCAGAGAACACAGGGCCTGCTAGGACCTGCAGGGCCAGCTCCAGAGCTGGGATCCTCTGACCCTGCAGGATGTCTGGCTGGCACTTTACTGCCCTTTGGTCACACTGTAGCTCCAAGTGTGAACTTGAGGTACAAGCTCAAAGTCTAGCCCCTCCTCTCAGTCTGCCACGTGACAGAAGTGACTCAACCACTCGATGCCTCAGTTTCCCAGATGAAAAGTAAGGCTGGTCTGTCTTGCCAGTCTCCCCAAGCCCTCAGGGGCCCAGGGAGGAACAGGGTGTCAGGCATGCATAGGCCCTCGTGGCTTAAGCAGATCTTATGGATGAAACCCTAGGCCTGCTGCCCAAAGCTACCTTTGGGATCGAAGGGCAAGCAGGCGTGAGCACGTACCAGCTCAGCCTGGTCGGGGGTGGGGTCTGTTGTGTAGCCATAGGGATAGAGGAGGAGCTGGGAGTAGCTGTGGATGGAGATGAAGGCCTTGATGTTCCCATGGCTCTTCACAAAGTCCACGATGGACTTGACCTCCGTTTCGGAATTGGCAAACTTGCCATGGTAAGTCTCAGAGCAGGGGTTGTTGCTGGCTCCAGCCTCTGAGGAGGAGAGAGGGGGTAGTTGGCATTCCTTACAGTGAAGCAAAGTATCCCTGCATGGAGTCAGGGGTGAGGTGGATGTAGGCAGGCTCAACCCACCCTCCGCTGAAGGAAAGGCCAGAGACCTTTTATAATCTGGGGGGCCCACCTCTCCAGGCCATGGGCAGAGATGATGGACCTGCCCAGGAGGTGAGAAAGGCTCTCAAGCCAGACCCATTCCTGCAGTGAAGTGGCCACAGAGGGACAGCCTGAAGACCCCTACGGAGGTTTCAGATCTCAGTTCCATTGAGAGGAACTTTCTCGTTACACACAAGGGACAAACAAGCTTCAGAGTGCCACCTCCCTCACTGAGCCTCAAAGAGGACTGACATTTCCACCCCCCACCCCTACCCCAAGCCCTTGCTGCTGGAGCAGGACAGGGATGGGGGGCAATAGGACAGAAGTGTAAGAAGGCATTCCCAGTTGTCCCATCCCTGCTCCCAGATCACACTGGGCCTTACTCCCAAAGCCAGCATCCCAGTTCCGGTTGGGGTCCACCCCAACACAGGAGGAGCCTGCAGTGATGGATCGAGTCTTGCGCCACAAGCGGTTCTGAGGAAGGAATCAGACACTAGTCTGTCACCATCACCACGCTAGCCTGGGGCTCAGCACCCACAAGGAGCAGTGTGGGCTGGAGCGGCCTCAGTCAACTCAGAACTTTCTTCTGATGGAAAGTGAAAATGCATGAGGTGCCCACCCCATTCACATTTGATTGGTAGCATGCTGTACCTGCCATAACAAAAAAACCAGGAAGTAAGGTCTGGGGCAATGGGTCTCCACTGGGGACAATTTTGTCCCCCCCACAACTGGACATTTGGCAATGTTTGAAGACGTTTTGGTGATCTCAACTAGGGAGTTGCTACTGACATCTCATGAGTACTCGTCAGGATGTGCTAAACACTCAGCATGCCGAAAATGTCAAGAACGCCGAGGTTGAGAACCCTGGTCTAAGGGGGAGCAGGTCTGTTTGCCCTTCCCTTGACTTCTGGAGGTTGAGATGAGGGGTGAGTAACTTAGTCTCAGGAGCCAGAGGCCCACCCTGCTTTCCACAAGAACAGGAGATGGCGTATACCTTGCTGTGGGTGAAGGCAAAACCATCAGGATTGGTGACAATCTCTAGGAAAATGTCCATCTTGTCAAGAATGGTGGTGAAAGCCGGATTTTGGCCATAGTCTTGTGTGATCTGGTGAGGGTTGGAAGGCAGAGAGCTAGAATGGGCCAGGTCAGGTGTCTGCCATGCTAGACCAGTAGACACCTGCCCGCGGCCCCCCTCTGCGGTCACAGTTTCTGGGTGGGAAGAGGCCAGTATTCTATGGGCCTCGGACACCAGTGCTCCACTGAGCCAGAGCCGCCCCCCACAAGCTCCCCAGGCTTACCTTCTTTGCAAACCAGATCCCGCTGGCCTGAGTGACCCACTCCCGGGAGTGGATGCCCGTGTCGATCCAGATGGCGGGGCGGTTGTTTCCCCCAGTGCTGAACTAAACGAGAAGAACAGAGAGGTGGTCCGGCTGGGGCCTGGTCTCGCCCCGGGGCCAGAGGCCAGCTGCTCTCTGGGTATCACAGATTGAGACTCTTGTTTGTGGGGCTATCACTCAGGTGGGGCATAGGGGTGCGGCCTAGACAGAGACCCCCACCGAACTTGGCCTCCTGCCCTCAGCCCAAGCTTCCAGGCCCCACCCTGTTCCTCTCCATTGGAGATCACAAAACATTTGGTCTGGGTTACTCCAAATCCAGGATACTTTCCACAATGTGACACTTGATTGGAAACACGTAGGTCACTTAAAAGTTAAAATTGTGCATACAGATGCGCACACACCTAGACCAGCATGGAAATTCAGACCTTCCCATTGTTGGCACAGGGAGTCGTTAAACACTGTGTTCCCCATGACCACAGGCTCCCCCTACACACGAATGTGGGTGCCCATTCTTGCATATGTGCCATGTACACCACCTGCAGGAGCTCATTACCTTCAGCACGTAGATGGGACGGCCTTCATAGGTTTTGCCGATCTGGAGCTTGCTGACAAGCTGTGGGTGCTCAGCCACCAGCATGTCCATGAAGCCATAGATCTGAGAAGGGACAGGAGGGAAGGCCGGCTTTAATGGCTTCCAGGCACCTGGATGCTTCCCTTAACAGCTCCATCAGCCGGCCAGCTGTGAGCCCTGCAATGTGGAACCCAGGCCACATGAAGACGGGGCAGGTGCCACGCACATCCAGGTTCTGCCAGCCTGACCAAGAGCTTGGTGCCTGTGGGCGTGGCCCAGAGGTCCCTCACCTCCTCCAGGGTATGGTAGGTGGCATAGTTAAAGGTGTCGGTAGAGGCAGCCCGGGCCTGGAAGGCGAATATCTGCTCCTCCTCCTCGTCCAACAGCGACTGCACGTCCTCAATCATGATCGTGTACTCGATGCCATGGGCCTCCAGGAAGACTTTGACAGCCTGGAGGCTGGGAAAGGGCACTCGGACATCGATGGGGGAGCCAGGCTGGGCAGGGCCCCGCCAGAAGTCCAGCTGGGAAGGACAAGAACCGGCACTGTCACAGCGGGCTGGGGAAGGGCCAGCCTGGGAAAGGGTGTTGGTGGCAGAATTTCCCATACAATTGGGGTGTTAGGGACAGAGGACGAAGGGAACCCCTGGACACAGGACAAAGTCCAGTATGATCAGAGAAATGGCCCAGGAAGCAGAGTGAGGTGAGGACTTGGTGATAGAGAGGGTTGAGGGGGAGGACTAGAACGGGGATCCCCCTTTGTTCAGGTGACCAAAGGCACCAAGATCCAGGAACCGGGGGTTTAATCACTTCCTAACAAGGATCAGTCCATGGCTCTTTCTAGAAGGCTTGGGGGAGAGAGTCCGGGCTCCAGGGGTCTGTGAGGGCCGAGGGCGGGCCCAGGTGGCCTGAGAGGCATCCGGGGCCTCAGGGAAGGATCCTCTGTCCTCTGACCTGCAGGTGCTCCAGATCCTCCAGCTCCGTCACCTTCTGGACCTGGGCTTCATCGGCCACAGAGATTCGGAGCACCTGGTGCCTGGGCAGAGTAGAAAGGGAGACTGAGGGTCTGAGAAGCCCCTACTGGCCATGCACATTCCCCGGTGGGAGGAGGGCGGCAGGTGGCCTAGAAACCCAGGCTGGGCCTCAGTCCTCTGGGCTGAGCAGGGGGAAGCACAAGGGGTCTAAGCAATAGATGGCCTGGGCTCCTGCGAACCTTCTGGACACTGCTGATGTCCCCAATCCCAGTGTAGACTCTGTCTCTCTCCAAAGCCAGCCAAGCCTCCTCCTGCCTCCTCTCTGGGAAATTCCTCCTCAGAGCTTAGGTGTCCAGGGCTCAGGGGGCGGCCCTGACAGATGGGCCCTTTCTCAGCCCTGGTCCCAGGTCAGCCTGCCTCCCAGAGTGTGTCTGTCTGTCCATCTCCTTCAGATGGTGGCTATCTCCCCTCTTACCCCACGAAGTCCTCTTTGCCAAGGACAGCCCCCAGCAGGAGACTCAAAATCAGCAGCCCCCGCATGCTGAAGCCAGATGGGAAGGTCAACTGAGACAGAGAAGATCCTGGGGCCTTTTAAACTCTCCCAGGACAGAGGTTTCCTGCCTGTGCTTGAGAGCTGACCTCCCCCTGCACCTGGGTACTATCCCACGGGGAGGGAGAGGTGGGAGTTCTGAGCTCTGATACCTTCCTGATAAAGTGGCAGGGAACAGGGCAGCTGGAGAGATAAGCTGGGGCTCAATCCCTTGACCACGAAGGGCCTGAAGGTCACTGGGGCTTAAGGCCCCCATCTGGAACCCTGCTCGCCCACAGCTCACAGTGCTGCAGCCCCCAAACCCAGGCACCCACAGCTGGCCTGGGCAGCGGAGAAGGACCCAGGACTTTGGAGGAGCCACACCAGCCTGGGCCTTGTGTGAAGTGTTCCCTGAGGCCAGCTAGTTTGTTCTTGTGACAGAGCAAGCGGGACCCTGTACCCCACCCAGTTGCTGTACCTGCTGCTCCTTACCACGTTGGCTTTGTCTAGGGCTCTCCCTACCCTGTGCATGGCACACCCCCTCAGGGTACAGTCCCTTGAAGGGCACTTCCCAGCCCCACTCCTATCAGCCTCGGTGGCCTGTGGGAGTCAGGCCACAGCTGGGGCAGAAGCCCAGTTCTTGCCAGCGTCTCCCCCCACCACTCCCACCACAGGGCTCTGGGAGCAGGACTGCTGGATGGGAACTGTAAACAGCTGTCATCTGAGCAGACAGTGTGGTGCTAGGAGCCAGGGCCAGGCGGTTAGGACTGCACAGTGCCCAGGAGGCACTGGAACTCACAAAGGGGAACTCACTTTGGCTCTGGATGCTGATCTCATCGTGGAGACATGTAAGGAAAATCCGCCCTGATCCACAGGGACCCCAGCAGTTCCTGGCACCATCTGGGAGCCCTGCTCTGTGTCACAGCCTCCGACCTGGGTGCTGACGACAGCCACGGTTGCCCGTCCTGGTTCCCATGTGCTCGCTCTGCCTCTCTGCCCCACCCCTACCTGCCAACCCTGCTATGCCGAGGCAGAGTGACCCATTCTAGCAGCCCACATCCCCCTCCTGAACCCAGACGATGAAACACTAACCCACCCTCCCCAGGTGCTGCGCCTCCATGAAGACTGTTGTTTTCCACTCCACAGCCTCCATGCCTGGGCAAGGCTCGCTTCCTCCCTGAAGCTTCCTCTGGCTTCTTCCTCCCCCACTCATCTACCCCTTCTCTCAAGTCACATCCCTTTGTTCAGTGCTCCTTCTGGGCCAGGCACTGTGCTCCACTGTGGGATGATGCCCAAGATCCCTGGTCCCTGATCTCAGGGAGCTCAGGGCCCAGCAGGGAAGACAGAAATAACCAACTCTCAGGTCCTCCAAGAAGCTGCCATCAAGACAAGACTAGACAAGCCAGAGGTTCATGGGGAGAAATGCCCATGAAGGATAACGAGGAGGGATCAGAAGGCAGGAGAACCTTCACCAGATGTGGGGCCTGACACCTGGGAATGGAGGGGGAAGGACGGAGCAGGAAGGACTGAGCGGGAAGGATGGAAGGGGAAGGATGGAAGGATGGAGGGGGAAGGATGGAAGGATGGAGGGGGAAGGATGAAAGGATGGAGGGGGACGGATGGAGGGGCAAGGATAGAGGGTTGGACAGGAAAAGGTCAGACAGCAGCAGTGCTGAGACCATGACAACCAGGCTGTTGTGCGGATCTGTGAGCCCACATTGTCATCGGGCGAGCCTTGCATTCCTCAGGAAGGCTGGCCCTAGGGCCCGAGCTATGCTGTCACCAGCTGGGAACAGCTGTGGGAAGTGCTGCCCTCGTCTCCGCATGGCAGTCAGGCAGCTATGTACCCTGCTGACTGGTCCCTGATCTCAAAGAGCTCACAGTCTGGAGGGAAAGTGACCAACTAATGTGCTGGTTCTCTGAAAGGTCTTACAAGAAGCTTTTGCCAAAACAGAATTAGACACGCAAGAGACTTCTGGGAGATGCTCCCCTCGCTGCAGGAGACCTGAGCAGGGGGTTCTCTGGGATGTGGCATGAAAAGCACCAGGAGGGCTTTGGACTCAGCACTATGGGTCCATACAGGAGGGTTCAGGGGAGACTTTACCAAGAAGGGGACATTTCATCTGCGTCTTCATGACAGGATTTTGCCAGGCTGGGAAGAGAAAGGGTGCTTATCACACGAACTCACACTTACTCCTTCATTGTTGCTGGAGTGTTATTTCTATCTCCCCAGGCAGGCTCTAAATGTGCTCAGATGAGGACCCATCTTACCTGGTCCTCATGGTCTCATCTCAGTGTCCTGCAGTCTTCTCAAACTTTCCAATCTGCCCCACCAGGAAAGAAGGCTTGTGGAGGCCTTCTTTGGTCTGCATTATTTAAAAAAAAAATACTTTTCTATGTCTAAATCTAAAGCTGCCCTATAATTTTGACTCTGTTTTATGTACACTACACATGTTTGGGGTGTTGGCTAATGCTTAGGCCTTCTGTGAATTCCAGAAAAGACAAGCCCATGGGAAAAGGGAGGCGGGGTGGGAAAGGGCACAGCCTCCGCAAGAGGCCTCTTGCAGCCTCCCACCAGCCATAAGGTATCCAAGAGCCATAGAATCCATTTTCTTACAAAGTTGGGAAAGATTGAGGAATCCAAGATGGTGGCGTAGGTAAACACCTAAACTGCTGCCTCGCACAACAATTTCAAAACTGCAACTAAAAGACAAAACGTCTATCCCCCAGAACCACGGGAAAGCTGGCTGAGTGGAAGTTCTACAACTAGAAGGAAAGAGAAAAGAGCATTGAGACGTGCACAAGCGCTGAAAAGCTGAGGTACGGAGGTGCGGGATCTGGGCTGGCGGCAGGCATTGCTTTTTTCAACCCAAAGGGGAGACAAGCCCCTGATTACTCTGAAATACAGTTTCTGGGGAGACGCAGGGCACCCAAACTCCTATGGGGAGAAGCTGGATTGTCTGCCACTGGGTCGGAAAGTGAGGGGGGCCTGCTTGCAGAGCTGCATGCAAGAATAATTGTTTACTGTGCTGGGGCACGGGACGCAGTAGGAGACACAGAGCAGGCTAACTAGCAGCCATTGCTGTTTGCCACGCCCTAGCCTAGTGACGCCCTGAGACCCCGCCCCACACAACCTACAAACCCACCCAAGCTCCAAGCAGCAGTTTTAGATAAGAAAGGCCTGCCTTATCGCAGCTTAACCTAACAAACTTGCAGCCCGGATCAGACAGCTCCAAAACTTCCAAATCCCAAGCAAAGAGGAGAAAACTGTAGCTCTCGCTGTAGCTCCTGCTGGGTGGACTCAGACAATAGCTGACCTGCACCCCATTGGAGATCCAGAAGCCAATATACCTAGTGGTCAGTGTGAGAAACCAGATTTCAACTCCTCACATCCATAAGTGACACATTCAAGAGGCAGACTCAGCGAGCACCAAAGCCCCACTGAAACAAGTCCTGCACCATAAGCGTCTCTCCAGCACAGCAGTTCTTATAAACACAGAGAGTCCTCACAGCCTATTGGCCTGGGGGTCAATTCCTCCCAGTGTACCAACAGCAATTAAGGCTTACCTACACCAAGACTTTGCACTCAGCCCACAAAGGAGTGTACCAAGAGCGTCCACATCAGGTGATTGGGGAGGCTGAGCTACTGCCCCCGATAGGTCACCTACCACACAAAGCCACTCCATCAACACAGGGAAGCAGCCAAAATGCGGAAACAAAGAAACATGTCACGAATGAAAGAAACGGAGGAAAGCAAACTACTGGACGACATAAAGTTCAGAACCACATTTATAAGGTTACTCAAGAATCTTCTAAAAACCGCCAAGAAACTTGATGACACTTCTGAGGAGCTTAGTGAGACCTTCAAGGACCTTAATGAGAATGCCAAAAAAATGGAAAAGGACCAGTCAGAAATGAAGCGTACACTGTCTAAAATTAAGAATATACAGAAACTCAACTGTAGATCAATGTACCCCAAGAATCAAACCAAAGATCTGAAATATGAGGAAACAAAAAACACCCAACCAGAAAAACAAAAAGAAAAAAGAATCCAAAAATATGAAGATAGTGTTAAGGAGCCTCCGGGACAACTCCAAGCATACCAACATCCGAATTTTTGGGGTGCCAGAAGAAGAGAGAGAGCAAAATACTGAAAACCTATTAGAAGAAATAATGACAGAAAACTTTCCCTACCTGGTGAAAGAAATAGACTTACAAGTCCAGGAAGTGCACAGAACCCCAAACAAAAGGAATCCAAAGAGGACCACACCAAGACACATCATAATTAAAATGCCAAGGGCAAAAGACAAAGAGAGAATCTTGAAAGCAGCAAGAGAAAAACAGTTAGTTACCTACAAGGAAGTACCCATATGACTGTCAGCTGATTTCTCAGCAGAAACTATGCAGGCCAGAAGGGAGTGGCAAGAAATATTCAAAGTGATGAACAGCAAGAACCTACAACCAAGATTACTCTACCCAGCAAAGCTATCATTCAGAGTTGAAGGTCAGATAAAGAGCTTCACAGACAAGAAAAAGCTAAAGGAGTTCATCGCCACGAAACCAGGATTACATGAAATGCTGAAGGGTATTCTTTAAGAAGAGGAAGAAGAAAAAGGTAAAGATGAAAATTATGAACAACAAAATGACATCAAATACATACCTACCAACAAGTGAATCTAAAAATCAAGTAAATAAAAAATCTGAAGAACAGAATGGACTGGTGAATATAATAGAATCAGGGACACAGAAAGGGAGTGGACTGACAATTCTCAGGGGGAAGTGGGTGTGAGTGATGCGGGAAGAGATTGGACAAAAATCTTACTCCTATGGATGAGGACAGTGGCAGGGGGTAAGGGCATGGGGTAGGGTGGGGGGAGGTATAGGGGAAAAAGAAAAAGAAGAACACCTGTAATCTGAACAATAAAGATTTATTAAAAAAAAAAAAAGTTGGGAAAGATTAACTCAATGCTGTAAACAAAGTAGGGCCTGCACTAGCTGGAAACTGAGGAATGGGGTCCCAGGTGGAGACTAGCCTAATTCCCCAAGTTTTGGCAAAGCACCTCAGGAAGCTGAAAATTGCCTCTTGGTAAAACCAGTTTGCTAGAATGGGATCTGGGGCAGAGGGCCACAGCTCTGCCTTCCCATTCCATCGGCTTGTCTCACATGGATCCAAAGCAAGGCAGAGATGAAGGCTGAAAGCTGGGGGAATAGGCAGAGAACCAAGACCTATGAGCATGAGAAAGAAACCACCAGGCTGGCATCTAGATTCAAGGACAGGTGGCCAGGCAAGTGCCTGAATGCAAATAGACAGAGGCCTGATGGAGGCCCACAGACTGGTGTTCACAGTGTCCCTACCTTCTTCCTGGCTGAACAAACCCAGATTGTGTGCAGCCATCACCCCCCAGGGAAGTCACCCCATTCCCAGCTCAGGAACTAAGTCTAAGAGCAGTCAAATGATTGGTTTAGGAATGGGCATGTGACCCAGTGTTGCCAATGAGATGTGGGGGGAGGCCAGCAAAGAAGTTTCTAGAAAACAATTCCTCACTCTTGAAAAAGACGTACCTTTCTCTGCATATTGTCCTTTTTACTAATTGGGGTTTCTGTTGTTTTTGGGAAAAGCACTCCTGCCCTCACCGGTTTGGCTCAGTGCATGGAGCGTCAGCCTGCAAACTAAAAGGTCCCGGGTTCTATTCCGGTCAAGGGCACGTATCTTGGTTGCAGGCTCCTCCCTGGCCCAGGCCTTGGTGGGGGCTCATGTAGGAGGCAAGCAATCAATGTGTTCAATGTTTCTCTCTGTCTTGACCTTTCTCTTCCACTCTCCCTAAAAATCAATGGAAAAATATCCTTGGGTGAGGAATTAATTAATTAATTAATTAATTAATGTGAAAAGCATTCCAAATGATGTACTTATTACGCTTTTAAGTGCTTGTACTGTCAGGAGACAATACAATTTTCAGCCTAGGGAACCTTTATGTGACATGGGAAAGGGCCCCTTCCCCTCTGGGCAGACACAGTCCCTCATTCTCCCAGCAGAATGCCTTTGTCCATGCAAACTGGACAAGCACCCATGACAGCCCTATGGCCAGAGAATGCCCAAACGTGGTAAACAGAGGCTCTAAGACACTACTCAGAGACCCTCAAACCAAAACCTAGAGAATAGGCTGTTAAAGAGGCAGAAGAACCAGTTCCCCGTGTCCATATGAGGGAGCCAAGGGGACAGTGGGCCAGGGAGATTCTCTCAGAGCGCACAAACGGGCATAGTCAGAATGGCTGGACCCAGTAAAGGGGGAGACTTCAGCTGTCTTCCTGTGGCCAGTGTGTTTAAGGTTGTATGTGGCGCAGCTGTGTGTATAGGAAGAGAAGTCGATGAGAATTTAGGGCAGCCTAGAGGTGGACTGTAACAGACACCCCACTCTCACCCTCCAGTATCCTCCTCCTTCTGGTAACAGCACCTCCATTTCCCTTACTCGGAGGCCATGTGATTCAGGACCGACCCACCGTCACCCACCCCAGCTCTAGGAATGAGCCAACAAATTCCTTTCTTCCTCAAGCATTTTCAAGTTGGTTTTCTGTCCCATGTGACTGAAAAAATGCACAGCAACACAAAGATATTCTCCAGCTTCAGAAGAGAGGAAAAGGAAGGATGGAATGCCTTCTAAAGGAGATTGCCACAAACCCATGCTCTGATTTCGAGCAGGGTGCTGCACACCCCTGGGCCTCAGTTCCCTCGGTGATGAAGCGAGTAGGTGGGCATCATGATCTCCATGGTGCTTTCCAGCTGTGACACTGGTGCTAGGGCATTTGTATTTCGGATCACAGCTGCGGTGACCGCTCAGGGCAGAGCAGAGCGGCTTCCCAGGTGTGTGTGGAGACCGGAATAGGGTCACAGGGGCCCTGCGGCCAACTTGCAAGATAAGTGCTCCCAGGACAGTGCCCGTCAAGAGGGGCTCCCATCCTGCTGAGGTTCAGTGGGGGGTCTGGAGCTTGGGGTGCCTGGCAGACTGGGAGGAGGAGCTTCCGACGGGGTCCTCTGAGTTGTTCTTTCATAACTGACTGCCCGGAGCCTACCGCTTGTTATCTTTGAAGCCGCAGAACTCACTTTAAAGTGGCCAGCAGTGCTTGTCGCCAGAAGGGCCCGGAAGGTCTCTGGAGGAAGATTCACCTGAAGACAGAAGCACTCCAGGGGGTCTTTGGGGAACGTCAAGTCGTAGCCCAAATCCCAGAACAGAGATCTGGAAGAGAGGAACTAAGCAGGAGTGGCCACAGAGGAAAAGAGGATCTGGGGGAGGGGAGGTTCACTTCTCACTTTGCATGAGAGAGTGGGGAGGGTCGTTCCTGGACTTGGGGGGCAGATTGGGCTGCCCCTGGGATCGGGAGCAGCAGGCCGAGGGTCAAGGGAAGCGAGCGCTGTAGGGAGGGTGTGCCTCACAAAAGGACAGGAACCAACTCTGACGCCAGCGTGCAGGAAAAGGGTTTTATTTTCTCCACTGCCTTTCCCTTCTGTGTTCCCAAGTACAATTTTGAGAAAATGTTACCCTGTGGTCTCAGCTATGCTTTGGGGAGTTGGGGGAGCTGAGCTGAGAGGCAGGAGGGTAGACGGAGAGCCACAGAGCTTAGCGAAGCTGGTTAGGGGAGAGCAGGAGGCCAACTCCAGACCTCAGGGATGGCAGGGGGAGGGGGGGAGGCCAAACAAGCCAAAAAATGAATTTGCAAACATGTCCTCGTTCCCAAGGTTTGTCCCAAGTACTCAGGGAAGGAGAACCTCCAAAAGTTGCTCTTCAGGACACCACCCCCTCCCCAGAAGACAATTATTTGTGTGTGTGTGTGTGTGTGTGTGTGTGTGCGCGCGCGCACACACACGCTCAGTTGTAGTGTGGCCTCACCAGTCTGGGGAGCACTGACAGGCCCATTGCGGGGATTCTCTCTCAGCTCGCACTAAATGTCTGCCTGGGCCTCCTTAGGTTTCTACAAAAGATTTTTTTTTAAATAAAGAAGCTTTTTTTAATTAAAAAATTTTTGGTAAAGTCGTTTTCTCTCTGGCTCTGTCTGGGGCTGTCAGAGGGAAGACAGAAGAGTTTGGGTGCCCCTCGCGGGCCTCCTGGAGCCGGGCCATGGGCCCATCGCCCCGGCCTCCGCCTGCCCTCACACAGGACGCTTTCACATTCCAAACCGCCGCCCGGTTTGTTTTTTTAAGAAGGCAATAACCGCAGCACATTCACTGTGGCTCTTTATGGCTTTCCATATGTATAATCGCTCTTTCTCTCTTCAGTTTTTCCAATGTTTTTTTTCTTTAAATAAATGCTCATAAATTTTACTGGTGGAAAGGATGAAAAAACATACCCTAAAAGGAGCAGTTTGTTGGGAGGGGAAAAAAAAAACACGAAGCTGGATGTAGAGAAACTGCACTCTTGTGTAGCATTATATACCTAAGAAATAAATTTTTTTGCAAGTTGAGGTTTTATGAAAAAGAGATTATTCTGTAATATCTCTACAGCTTGTGTGTCTAAGTCTTGAGCTTTTACTTGATAAACTTCACCGCCAGCCCTCGCCTCCCTGGGCTTGCTGAGGAGGCCCTGTCCTGGAGGCAGCCCCTGCCTGGGTCCATGTGGGACCTTGAGTAAGTTGGATGATCCAGAGGCCCCCCGTTTTTATAACGACAAAACGAGGGCGCTGGACTAGAAGCAGTTAAAGGACCCTTTCATCTCAGCGGCTTGTAATTCAGTCAGTCACTTGATAAACGAGAGCAAAGAAACTGATTTGGAGGCCCCTTCAGAGCAGCTGCAGCAGAGGCTGCCTGCTGCCCTCCCCATACCCATTCTCCCTTTCCTCCTGACCAGCAGAACCCCAAGTTTCATTTGGGGAGCAAGGTGCCCAGCTCTAAAGTGATTCCCAGCCTCCCTTGCACCGGGGCGTGGCCACCCCACACAGTCCCAGCCAATAAGATGTGAGTTTAAATCCATAGCTGGCTCACATTTTTTTGCCCCTCGCTTCTCCTGTCTGGAATTCAGTTACGTGATGGAGGTAGTCTAGGGCTCAGAACGACAGCAGAGTGGCAAAACAGATCAGGCCACAGGCGTCCGGGTCCCCAGTGCATGAAGGTGTCACTGAACTAGAGGGAACTGCCCACTTCGGATGTCTTCTTGTTCTGTGATAGAAAGAAACCCCTCATCTGGTTAACCCACTGTGAAGTGGCTTTCGGTCACATAATGTTAACTCTAGTCCTAATTTGTACTAGGATGAGGAAGAGCAAACAAATATTTAGTACCTACTATGTGCCTGTCGGAACTGAGTGAGGATGAATAGCCCAGACATGGTCCCTACTCTCCTAGAGTCTCAAATCAGTGGTGGAGACAAACAATAACAAATAGACAACGGCATCCATTAATTACCATCATTGCTATAGAGGAAATAAATAAGGCCTTGGAAAATAGAATAATAGATCTACTTCCAGTGGGTGGGCCTAGAAGGACTCGTGAGGAAATGATATTGAAGGAGGAAATCTAAGAAGTGGCTGTTTGAAGAAAGAGTGAGAAGAATGACTATTCCAGACGGGAAGGAACAACCCATGCGAAGGCCTCTGGCTGGGAAGGAGTGGGAGGAACTGAGAGGAAGCCTGTGAACTTGGAGCTGGTGAGCGAGGTAGTGAAACAAGACGGGAGAGGTAGGCAGGGCCGGCCCTGCGGCACCTGGAGCAGGTTGCATTTTAAGTCATTAAAGGATTTTAAGGAGAAAATTGCATTCTAAGAAGGTACCCACCCGAAAAGCAGTTTCGGCCCCAACTTTTGTGGGCTGTTGGCGGCACAGAGATCAGTCCAACATGGCTGTGGGAAAAGTTCCTGCCCATTGTCCAAAGGGGCTTTGGGCATCTGACTCAGGCTCACCTGAAGGCCAGTCCCAGGCTTGCCACTCAGGAGCTGCACGCCCTTTTGCCACTATCCTCTCTGAACTCCCTCAGCTGAAAACAAGGACGGTAATAGTCCTACCTCTTAGAGCTGTGAGGAGGCAATGTGTTGAATCCTGTCATGCATTTGGAACCATGCCTGGCACATAGTAAGTGCTAGAAGCGGGTTTATTATTTTCACTGTCCCTGGGAAATCCACCAGGGTCCAGAGACTCCTGCCTCTTGGGCAGTGCTTCTCCAACTCGGCGTCACCTGGGTCCCAGTACCACACATTCTGGTTCCGTAGGTCTGGGGTGGCCCAAGAATTTGCATTTCCCACAGGCTTCCAGGTACTGCTGCCTGTGGTCTGCAGACCACACTACTGTAGTCCAGGGCCATGCAGCCCTTTGGGAATATTTTGGAGGAGGATGACCAGCCTCCCCCTGTTGCAGCCACCTTCAGCCCTAATGGACCGTGCAGCGGGTGGAGACCAAAGCCCCAGTTCCCCTGGGAGACGCAAACATGTTCCCTCTGGGAGGCAGGAGAGCAGGGATCCGCTTTTAAGGGACCGCAGACCTCCTGGGGCAGATGGTAAAAATGCCGAATTGAGGAGTCCATCCCAAAGATTCTGTTTCAGCCTGGGGGTGGAGCACAAGAATATTCATGCTAATGACTCCCCATGAATTCTGCTGCAGGTGTGGCCAAATAGTGGTTTTGTGACAGGGATTTTGTTTTTGGAAAAACCCAAGTTCAAATGTCCTTCAACAACTTTCCATCCGTGTGGCCTTGGTTTTTAAAACCTCTCCAAATTGTGCTTTCCTTACCTGAAAAATGAGCTTATTAATACCAATAATATCCTCCCCGTGAGGATGAAATACAAATATTTATGCAGAGGGCATAAAAGTTATAGTCACAGACTCCAGTGTGCACAGGTATAACTCGCTTTATTTATCTGCAGTTTATATTCACTTAGCCTGGCTTCGTATTTCCACTAAGAGCAGGAAACAGCAGCTTTGACATTCTCGATCGCTCACACAACTTTCAGCTTGAAAAATCCTCCATATCTTTGGGGAAACTGCAGCCCGAATGGGGATTCCCTCCTCCTCTGTCGCTGACTCACCCCCTGGAGATGATCTGTGTTCTTCAAGGGTTCAGTACCCTGACTTCCTCGGGCCTCCACATGGCACCTCTGGACCTGGCACCGGCATCTCCCCGGGGTTTGGCCTTCTTGCCTCTATCTAGGCCTCCTTACCTGGACCCTTCTTGTTTATTTGCCCAGAGCCCTCAATAGCTGCTCCACTGAGGTGTGCCCAGCCAAATCGCTGGCTCTAATCATCTGCCCAGACCCCTTGCTCAACGATTATTTATCTGCTGCTCACATGCCATATTGGAATGGCCTAACCCAGAATTTTAATCACCACTGATCTCCTCCTTCCATTAACTGGTCCAACCTCTGTTCTTTGACAGGTTGGATGAAAAGGGGGACTCGTCCTGATTTCACCCCACTTTCTTCCTTGTCTGTCATTTATAGTAAAACCGTGTGTTCTGCATCCTGCAGGGGCCAATCCAAGGATACCCACAATCCGTTTCTTTTACAACAATAACAGTCTTGCTTTCTGCTTCAGATTTACCCAAATCCATTCAGCTCTCCAGTTGACCTCTTGCTTCTTGTGGGTACCTGCCCTTACCTGAGGGCAGGGCACATAGACCCATTACTCTGCTCCCCAGTGTGGTGGGGAAAGTCAAAAGGTATAAGGAAGCCTGAGGATGGGGGAGAGAAAGGGGTGATATTTTGTATATACCCCTTTCTCTCCCTTAATAAAGTGCTTACTTAGCACATGGCCTGGCCTGAACTAATTGCTAAGTGCATGACCCCCAGGATGACACAGGAAGAGGAGGAGAAAGGATTTCTTCTCCCTGAATGTGCAGTGCTTGCTGTGCTGGCTCTTATAGTCTCTGACTCTGTGTTTCCAAGACTAGGGAAGCCTGTGAGGGCCCCAGGAGGAGCAGGTCACAACCAGTGAGTTACTCAGTTTCATTTACGGGGTGAGTGGGATCTTCTGAGGGGGGCCTCTGAAATGTGCCCCTGCCCCTAACCAGCATGGAAAGTGAAGCAGGAAGAGAAGAAGGCTGCCTCTCTGTGCCCACCTCTCCCCCAAGATGCTGGAAATGCCAACACTGGAGATCCACTCTTAGATCAAACATTGTCCCCTCCAGGGTCATCTTAAGATGTAAATACCACTAAGAGGACAACGTGTATGTTAGTAGCTCCCAGTGGGTGAGTTATCTGTTCTGGGCTCTGAGAACATTGCAAGAGGAGAAAAGGCAAGACCTCATCCTCCTGGATACCTGGGGAGAGAAGAGGCTTTTTGAGCTGTCACTGTCCCCTCCTCAATGCTGAGTCCAACGGGGTGGTGGCCAGTGCAAGAGGCCACCAAGCCTGTTAAACTTGATTTATTTTCTAAGGGGTCATGGCAGGGTTTTCAGGAAGGGGTGTCTAATTTGCGGTTCAGGAGGAGCCCCAGGCCTTGGGGAGGAGGATGACCTCTCCTGCTCTGCCCTCGATCATGCTGCTAGTAGGGGTGCGTCAGGGTGTGCTTCAAGATGGTCCGAATTGCCATCCACGTCTCCTGGGCCGTGGGGATGATCTGTGTTGCCGGTAACAGGAAGCCATAGCGCCCAGTGTCACGGAGCTCAAAGCTGAAGGAGTATTTGATGCCACTGTCATAGGCCCAGTCGACGGTGATCCCACTGGCCACATCTGGATACAAAAGGGCAAGGAAATGCCCCTGAATGGAAGAACAGGGTGAGGCCACAAGGAAAGTGAGCCTGGAGGCCAAATCCCAACCCACCTCAGACCCACCAAGCCTCCCAACCCAGGCCTTAACTTGGGCCACATCCTGCTCACCCAGCCCATTCTCTGCCCAGCAAACCTTAAGACTACTAGGCAAGGGATCTTTGCCCTCCAGGAATGCTGGAGGGCAAAGATCCCATGACCCTGACAATGTGTGCAATAAAAAATGTGTGGAAGCAAAAAACTCTACATGGGGGAAGTGTCCCAGATCCCTAGCTCTGGCCCAGCTAGACCTTCGGCACTGCCATGACCAATGAGGCCCGCCAGACAGCCAAGAGCCTACACCTGCCCACCCCAGGTGGATGAGGTGCCTGAAGAAGCAGCCAGGAAAAGGCTCACTCACAGAGAGTGGTGCTGATGCTGCCGTAAATGTACTTGATCCCGTGGACCTTGTACAGGGCCTGCACGGCTCTCTTGGCAAGATTGTACTGCAGGATGACATCCAGAAGGTGAGAGGCTGGGGCTCCCCACACCCCACACCCCACACCCTTACCAGCTGCTGAGAAGCAGGAGTTAGGAGTCCTGGAAGTTGCATATGTAGATGGCTCTCATGAAAAGGGAACACAGAACCTCCAACTTTGGACTTGATCACACATAAGACTGAGCTCCCTCCTCCTTCCTACCATGAGGTCACTTGGTCCAGACCCTTGTTTCAGAGTGAGGGCCTGAGCCCTCTGGGAGTCTGCCAGATGCCTCCCCCAAGCCCTAAGTGGCCAATCTCACCAACTCCTCCTGGTTTGAAACAGGCTTCAGCGAGTGGCCATAAGGGTACATGAGCATCTGAGAGTAGCTGTGGATGGAAATCAGAGCCTTGATGTTCCCGTGGGCTGTGATGAAGTTCACAATGGCAGACACCTCTGGCTCCGAGTGAGGGTAGGGCCCATGATACGTCTCTGAGCATGGGTTGTCATTAGAACCATTTCCTGGAAGTCAAAGAAAACCACCCAAAGGGTTCAGACTCCCCAGATTGGGAAAGACACTTAGTGCTCACAAAATATCCATCTATTCCTCTACATTTCCCAGCCTCCTTTGCAGTTTGGTTGAGACCATGTGACTAGTCCTGACCATGACAATGTGTGCAGTAATGATGTGTCACTTCTAGTTTGAGGCTGTTAAGAGCAGGCATGACTTCTTCACACTCTCTTCTGATTGTGTGTGGTTGGAAGCAAAAAACTCTAGATGGAGGAAGTGTCCTCCATCACCATCGGGAGAGACCTGCCAAGGAGAGTCACTGCCCACATTGGACTTTGTGTGCATGAAAAACAAACTTTCATTGTGTTGAGCCACTGAGATTTGGATGGGCATTTGTTACTGCTACATACCCTAGTCCAATACCACCCTGCGACTCAGCAATTCCTGCAAGGAGCTCCCTGGGCTTGTCCTTTGGGTAAGTCCTGACTGTGGTTCCATTAAAGAGGTGGGCCTGCCTCAGCAGTCGCCTCCAGAGGAAACTCTAGGTCTCCAACCCCAGCTTCCCCTGTGAGCAATGACCCCTTTAAGCTGACCCTTCATTGCCATCCTTCCATTGCCATGGGGAAGGCTTGGGTCAGTTGAATGCTCAAACTCAGTGTCTGCTCAAGCTGTGCCACATCTACAGCCCCAGGAGCCACATGGACTGGGGGCCAGGAAAAGAGAGAATAGATCTCCATAGTTACCCGAGGCTGGTCTGGGAACCACAGACACAACAAGTCTTTGAAATTTCTTCTTGGGGACCTAAATTCCGGGAGAGGGCAAAGAGGAGCTGTGCCTCTATTTTGTTCACAAATTTAATTTGTCCCCATCTCCTCCTAGATTCTTTGCCTCCCACCTCTTTCCCTCCTATTTTGTTTGCCTCCCTCCCAAAGGGCCATGTTGTGGAGGGCTGGGCTGGGCTGGTCAAGATTTGTGGGTTAGAAACACATTTGGAAAGAACCATCCCAGTTTCTCCTCTCGTTCGTTCCCCCCTAAAATGACTACACACAAGCCTGGTCTAGAGGCCAAGGGTCGCTCCAATATCTGGAGCCTCCTGAGGGTGCCCGAGCACCCTTTTGACCCCCAGGGCAGAAGGCTGGCTGGAGAGCTGGGGGCTGTCCCATGGGCTAGTTCAGATGCTGCTCTGGGACTGCAGCAAACCGCTCCTCCCCAAGAGTGCAGGTGAGGGCGGTGTGTGTGGGAGGGATGATCTACAGATTACTCATCATGCAGCAGTTAAATTAAGGTAATAATAAAACCATAAACAAAATCTTCCTGCCTGAGTCACCACCCCAGACACACTGTTATTCCTGGCCAGAGGCAATTCTGTCACCGGAAGCGCATCCCCTCTTGGTCTTCAGGTCCTCACCTGGGGTGGGGACCCAAGCTGGAAGGGATGTGCTTGCAGGGAGCAAGGGCGTGAGGAGCTGCGTGAGGAGGCTGGAGCCAGCCAGCTAACAGGGGCCCTGATTGTTGTGTCTCCCAGGAGCTTCTGCACCTGCTACACTTGATGAATGACAAATAGCAACAGATGAGCAGAGCGGGGGAGGCTGAAAGCTTTGTCTGCATTTGCAGCCCACGCATGGAAAGCTGTTCCCCTGCCAACGACCAGGTGGCTTTGCCCAAATATGGAGGAACACTTCAGGCCATTAGTTCTGGTTTGAGCTGAGCAGAATAAACTAATCTTCCCCTGACCAAATGGGAATTAGCTGCCTGCCTCTCTCTGCCGCTCCCAAAGCCCTCTGAGCCTGCCTGTTTCACAAGTACCTGCTAATGGATTCATTAGCTATTTATTTTCCCTTCTCTAAAAATGTAATTTGTAGCAAGGGGAAATCTCTGGAAAGACATGGTAAATTATTAAAAGCAGTAATCTTTGAGTAGTGGGATTATGGGAGCTTTTTGTCCCCTCAGGGCATTTCCCCCCATATATATTTTTTTTACATTGTGTGTATATTGATTTTTTTCCTGTGGTGAAACAACAAACATTATTTTTTTAAGAAGTAATTTGTCTTTCTAGCCAGTCTGTCTCAGGGTCTGTGGGTACACACTTCAGCCAGTTCCAAGGGACGGCATGGATGACTGCTTGGGGCAGGTGTCTGGCCATTTGGAGGTGGAAATGCCCAATTTTACACAGTTGTGTTCCCTTACACAGGCGGTTACACACACAGCCTCAGATCTCAGGAAACCCCCACAATGTGGACTGGGGGGCTTTTCTCTGGATGCTTCAGAGCTGCCCTTACTTTTCAATGAGAGCCGACTCAAAGAAGCCAGGTTTTCAAAGTGGTAGGCATCCAGATCTAGAATGTTCTATCTCGTTGCTTTAGCCACCCATCTGTGGATCTGCTTTTTAACAGCAATGGCACTGTCTCCTGTGGAGCCAAACCCCAACCCCTCCAAGCATGGTGCAGGTGCCACATCTGGGGCCAAGGGCTGTGGCCATGCAACCTCTCCTCTGGACACTGTCCTATCCAGACCCAGCATCCCACCCATTAAAGTGCTGGGTTCCCAGGACCACATACTCAGTTTCCTCATCCAGTCCCCATGCCCCTGGCATGGTAAGGGAATCATCAGGAAGAATACCAAGGAACTGGGAGGAAGCTGCCCACCCGTCCCTGGACTCATACAGTCCGGCAGATAAACCCTGCCATCAGCTCTGGGTTACAAAGTAATTGGGTCAAAAATAAAAACAGGCTCAAGTGGTATTGATGATAAAGAATTCGCTTATTCTATATTTTAAGTATTGTTCATGATAAGGAATTGGCTTATTCTACATTTGAAGTATTGTTCCGGTCTCCCCAGGGGGCAAATTTCGGGTCACAGCTCTCAGGAAATGAGTTTGGAGGCGTTTTCTTGTGGCCTGCTCTCTTCAAGGAAGGCTCGAGGCATTTCAGGGGCATCATAAACTCTGAATTTTAAACAAACAGCAAGATTACCTTGTACCTCCTTAAGCCCTTCTCTTCGTATTTCGGATTTGATCTTTGCAGTTATGCTGTTTCCATGTTTCTCATGAGGGCTTAGCACATGTGTACGTTTCCCACACGTGTGCAACCTGTCCCCATATCTCACAGCCAGTCCTAGGCATGCGCTTGCCTGTCCCTGGCCATGACTCACTTGCATGAGCTAAGTACATTGCCTCCCAAGTTAAGAGTCACCGTAATCTGACTGTGGGAGTCCCCAGGTCCGGCAGATCGCCCTACCTCCAAAGCCTGACCTCCAGTTCCTGTTAAGATCCACACCAATGCAGGAGATTCCGGGTTGGTTGGACTTGTTCTTCCGCCACAAGCGGTTCTGAGAAAGCCCAGACGATGACCTCATTACTGAGCCCATTCCCAGGATGGGAGCCCCTGACATCCTGGCCTAGGAAGGAGAGTCTGGTAGGACAGAGAGGACAAAGTGAAGGAATCTCTAGGGCAGGAGCAGGGGGCATGGGGCTGGACCAAGGCTGCAGGTCAGACTCTTTGCGGTTAAAGCCAGGGTGCAAGAGGGAGGTCGGAGGACAAGGGCTGCGGCTTCAGTCCTGAGCAGCCCACCTTCCTCAGTGAGACTCTGCAAGGAACCCAAGGGGCAGGCAGGCCCCAAGGGAACCTCAGCTCAGCTTCCCAAAGCAGAAGTGTCCGTTCCTCCACCACCACCACCCCCCAGCCGCTGACCCCCTCCCTCTCAGGTGCCCTCACCATGCTGTGGGTGAAAGCAAAGCCATCAGGGTTGGAGACAATCTCCAGGAAGATGTCCATGGTGTTCAATAGGTTTGTCAGGATGTAATCTTTGCCGTATTCACTGACAATCTGCAAGAAAAAAACACAGAGTTGGACAGGGTGAGGGACGGAAGGCCCTACTGGGCTCTCCTCCGAGGTGGAGCAGGACATTTGCACAGCCAGTGGCTGCAGGCAGGGAGGACATCAGGCCATTAGGTACATCCTTCGAACAGAAGCGAAGGCTTGGATTTTAAGCAAATAGAAGGCAGAGGCTAGATGGGAGCTCTGTGCTGCAAAAGACCAGCTGGCAGCTGTTCCAAAGGGCAGAGAACACCCTGAGTTTCAAAAAACCAAGTATAATATTTCATCTGGAGGTGCCCTTAAATAGTCAAGCAGCCCCCGCCCCCTGCCCCAGCCCCCATCCTCCGTGCTGACCTGCTTGGCAGTCCAGATGCCGGTGGCATGGGTGATCCACTCCCGGGAGTGAATTCCAGTGTCGATCCAGATGGCCTGGCGCTCAGAACCTCCAGTGCTAAACTGGGGAAAAGCACCGGGACCCATACAAGTTTGAACTGAGACAGCTACACGGTTGTCTCTGGGCTGCCTGGAAGGAGGCCCGGATGCATCCTCACTGCCTGGGGTGGTCCTAGGATGCCCAAGATGGGGGGGCTATATGTGCAGATTCCTGTGCGTGAGCCCATAAAGTGCACACGTGCTTGAATCCTGGCAGCACAGTACTGCTCCAGGAGAGCAGAGTGATCCGGCCAGAAGCACAGAATTCCCCCCACCTGTAAGCATCGTAGACACTTCTGGTGCTTCTCCAATGTTAAAGGTAAGAGAATCCCCCAGGGATCTTACTAAAATGCAGGTTCTGAAGCAGTATGTCTGAGGGGAGGGGTGGGGCATTTCTAACAAGCTCCTGCAGATGCTGCGGCTACGGGTGCAGGTGTGAGGACCACACTTTGAGTAGCAAGGTTTCCAACAACTAAAGAAAGAACACGGAAGGCCTGGGGTAAATCATCACGGGGACAGACAAAGGCAGGTCTGAGGTTTGGTGAGATCACTTGGCCTCAGAAGAGTCCCCCGGGCATTGCGGAGAGCAGCAGCGCCTGTCTTCTCTGAGGGCTGGATGTCAAATGCCCTCTCATCCATGCTCCTGAGTGCACTTTGTGGCACATGCTAAGAAATGCTTTCCGGTGGGTTCCACACTCTACTCTATCCTGCCTCCTTCACGACCAAGGACATTGCCACTGCTAAGCTTGCTCAAACTCTGTTTCCAAGGGTCCTTGTGAAGGGGCTGGGAGGTCCCCCCATAGACTCAGGTCTACCTGTGGGGCTGCCTGAGCCAGATGACCTCAGTCATTTGTAAATGAGGCCTCTCTGCACCCACCTCTCTCCCCATTTAACAGATGAAGTAACTGCGGAAACAGGAAGAATGCTGACTCACCCACACTTATACCCCAAATCCAGGGTGGTGCCTGCCACTCTGCCAGTCCACCTTCGTAGCAACCCTCCCACCTACTTCCTGACCCAGGACATGCCAGGCCACCACACTGTCACCTGCCCATGCCTCCAAGGACAGGTCCCTGATTACCACAAACCCAAAGTTTATGGGTCACCTCAAGACAGGAGTATACACATCTTCTCTTTCCCTAAAACTTCCACCCAGCCCTGGCCAGTGTGGTTCAGTGAGTTGGAGTGTCGTCCTGTGCACCGAAGAATTTCATGTTCAATTCCCAATCAGGGCTCATGCGGGAGGCAACTGATTGATGTTTCTCTCCCTCTCTCTCTCTCTCTTTCCCCTCTCTCTGAGGTCAATGAACACATCCTTGGGTGAGGATTTTAAAAAATAAATAACAACCTCCCATCCAGCCATAACCCCACATGAGCTCAATCTCATGCCAGAGGCTCTCACTGTAGAGTCTAGTGGTCAACACTGCTAGCTTTTACCTTCAGGACAAGAATGGATCGATTTTCAAAGCTGTGGCCAATCCGAATTTTTGAGACAATATCTGCATGCTCAGTGACGAAGCTGTCAATCCAGCTATATATCTGAAAGTAAGGAAGTTTCTCAGATGGGCAGTTAAGCAAGAAGAGGATGAACCCAGGACTTCTCTGAATAGTCTCCTTCTCCCATCCCACCCTCCTTACTACTTTCCCACCTCTCATGAGGATCTGAACAAACCCAGATCAAAAACTAAAAGAAGACAACCTCCAGGCTTAAGGCAAAAAGCTGTGGTTAGCCTGGGTTCTTGGGCTTCTCACCACCATGCCAAGCAAAGACTTTACCTGGAAGAACAGCATGTGCTGACCCTACTCAGTGCTTCCATTCAATACATTTGACAGAGCTCATAGACCTGGCAATGTTGTTTTTGGTCTCCTTGCTCCTTTTGGATTCTAGGCCACTTGAAAGCAGGATGATTATCTCTGATATCGGTAAACACTGATGGCCTATATTAATTCGTTCTCTTAGTCTTTCAATACATGTCATTGAATTAATAAATATATGAAAGAACATGGATCCTCCATTACAGGCCTTGTGAATGGGAAGAGTGAAGATGAGGGTAATAAAGTGGACCAATAATGTCACACCCTTCCTATGGAAATGGGAGCTGTGCCTTGAGTTACTTTCTTCTGAACTCTCCTTGCAGATTCTCCTTTATAAACAAGTCACAATCAGTCATATCTACCCTAACTGGCTGTGACTGTGATTATGAAGGCAACTCTGTTCTACAAAATGGCTCTCCAACATGCCTGGCTTCCTGCCCTTTCTACACTCTAGTTCCCACTGCTGGGGCCACTTAACACCAGGAGTGGTTGTGGTGAGGTCAGGACCCCTGGACCCCTAGTCAGAGCGAGATATGAAGGTGCCTCTACCTGTTCCAATCTGGCCAGTGGCAGGTCCTGCCTTAGTGTCCCACCTCATAGACCATCACTCTGGCCCAGGACCTGCCATGGGCTGACTGTTGAGCCGTGGTCCCCTTGATCTAAATCCTGGCTTCTGGATCTCTGAAGCTGCCTGCCTAATGGACCTTCACCCAACTCCACACTTCCCAACTGCCAGTTCATGGTCTCCCATAGACCCCAGAGTCCTTCACTAGCCTCTGCCAGAATCTAGAGACCCTGAGGACCCACAGGGAAAACAGAGGCCAGAGCTTGACCTAGCAGACCTACCTCCTCCAGGGTGTGGTAAGAGGAGTAACTGAAGCTGCTGGTGCTGCGCTCCAGCCGGCGGGATTTCGCCATTGCCTCTCTCTCCTGATCCAGCAGCACCTAGGTGATGGGGGCACATGTCAGAAGGGAAGGGGTGGGCTGGGACAGGCATGCCCCTTCTGAGCCCGGACTCAGGTGGCTGTGCACAAAGACAGCATCAACACAGGAGAATGAGCCACCATGAACATGAGCTGCGGGACAAGAGGAGACGCTGGATTTCCAGGAGACTCTTCTGCGTGACACGCTGGTGTTCACCATGCCATTTCCCAGACAAGCACAAGGCATGGAGCAGAGAGCCGTGTTCTAAGTCTGCCGCTGCTGCTCACTTGCTGTGGGACCTTAGCCTTTGTTTCCTCAGCTTGATCATTGGGACAGCAACACCTGCCTTGCCCATCTCATAGGATAAAATGTAATCCTGAATGTGAAAGTGTTTGGGAAAAGATGCTCTACTGCCAGCATTGCTTTTGTCCTCTGTGAACATTCGATTGAGTTAAGGCATGCACTGAGCCATGAACACTGACCTCCTGGGGAGCAGAGGGCTCCCCAACCCACAACATCCACTCAACCCCCAGGAAGTGGCCTAGACAATTGGTGTCCAAGCCATTTAGAAAGCCAGTCCAAGTCATTATGATTAAAGTGCCAACAGACTTTCACTCACCATCTTAACTGCCCCTTAGTTATATCTAGATATAGATATAAATATAGGTATAGCCCTAGCCAGTTTGGCTCAGTGGATAGCGCATCAGCTTGAGGATCAAAGGGTCCCGGGTTCGATTCGGTAAAGGGCACGTACCTTGGTTGCAGGCTCCTCCCCGGCCCCAGCCCTGGTCAGGGTTCATGCAGGAGGCAACCAATTGATGTGTTTCTCTCACATCGATGTTTCTCTCTGTCTTTCCCTCTCTCTTCTACTCTCCCTAAAAATCAATAGAAAAATATCCTCGGGTGAGGATTAACAAAAGGTAGATAGATAGATAGATAGATAGACAGATAGATAGATAGATAGATAGGATATAGAGATACAGATCTGTACACATAGATATATACATGTATGTATACAGATATATCTTTGTGTCTATGTGTATGTGTATACACAGAGTGAAAGCAAATAAATACAGTATGTAAAATGTAAACAACAGGTGAAAAGTCCATCCTATTATTCTTGCTATTAAAAAGCATTTTAAAATAATGAGAGAAAGACATCATGAGTCAAGGACAGCAAGACAATAAAATGCCCCCCAAAAAAACATGAAAACGCTAACAATGGCTGTTAGGATAGAAGAATTATGATTTGACACAATTTTTTTCTTTTCTCTGTTTTTGCATTTCAACAACATCCTAATACTACTCCAATAAGTAAGATCTTCTAAGTGAATAAATAATACTAAAACTAAAACAGAAAGCCCTAATGATGAAAATACCGTGGCAGCCCCAGAGCCTTGGGCACTGCAGCCCCAAGAGGCTCGCTGACAACCTTGCTCAAGTTCACAGGTTAGACTAGGACTGGAAATCCAAGTTTGGGGCTCATTTTATTGTCTTGTTGAGCACCGACTACATTTGAGACAATTGTACTTGCAGTGCTTCCTGGCAGGACTGCTGGCTGAGGACGGTCCCAGCTGGGCAAAGCCTGGCTGCTGGTTAAGTGAGAGGTGGCGGGAGGGGTCCTGACCCTCTCTGGCACAAGCACCCCCCTGGGAAGCTCTCACAAAAGGAATTTGTCTTCTTCCCAGGAAATCAATGGAAATCTCAGCAGCCCCCCATGACCGATGTGTGCCGGGCACTGAGCCGGGTACTGCCAGCTGTGGGAGCAGCTGCAGGGGAGAGAGCAGGCCTGTCCAGGTCACTGGAGTCAGGGCCCATCCATCCCTGCTCGGGCCCCAGCAGAATAAAGTTAAAGGGTCCATAAGTCTAACTTTCTGGGGACTGGTGGAGGCCGAGGGGGTGAGGGAAGGAGCAGGACAGGAAGGAGAAATTGGAAAGAAAGGACCAGGAGGCCCCTCTTCCCACACAGCCCCGGGACACCCACAGGAAGACAGCTCCCACAGGCTGTGCTTTGTTCCACACAACAGCTTGGAGGCAAATGGGAAGTCGGCACCAAACTGCAAATATCTTTCCAAATACCCTCACAGCCCTGTGAATGGATCTGACACGGCTCACACACTGGGAATGCTCAGCTGGGCCCCAATTCCAGGAACATTAATCTACCCTGGCCCGAAAAAGACACAGATGTTTGCTCCCCTCACAGGGCCCAGGGAAGGGGATGGGAGGGCTAAGAATGCAGTCTTGCCACAGGCTCAGGAATGCCTAATTACAGCCCTGTCAGGCTGCTCTGAGAGGAAAAGGAGAGAGGAAAAAACCTCAGAAGGCAGCCATTTGCCTCCCTGGAAGCCAAAACCTGACAGGGAAAGTAATACCTCAGTGTGAATTAATTTATGACAGGAGTAAGGAAGGATGGGGGACATTAAGCAAAGAACAGCACCTCCAGGAAGAGGGAGGGGAGAAGACTGAGGGCCCCCAAAAGAGAAGTTGACAGCGGAGGGAACTCGCTGGGCAGCGGGGCTCAGACCACAGACATGAAATGGACACAGCTCATAGAATCAGTTGGGGGAGTGTGGGGGGAGGGGGGGCTCAGGAGAGAGGCCCTGACCCCGCTCTGTGACCACAGCAGGCCCCTCCTCAAGGCCTGCCCTGCTCTTCCAGGCCTAACTAGCAGCTACATGGCAGATGGAAACTACAGTCCATGCCTATTTGGGGCAGGGAGTGGGGAGGCGTAAAAGGTTGGGGGTGTTAGAATGGACCCCCTGACAGATCAAGGCGAAACTATGGCATCACTGCCCTAAAGGCAGCTTAAAACACCACACAAACAACAATGACAACCTCTGAGGAGGCAGATGGCACAGGAGCAAAGGGTGCCAGGCCTGGAGCAGCTGTCTCAGATGAGATCCCGACGCTCTCACTGACTTGCGCAAGTTACTAATTTCTCTGTCTTCATTACACGGGGGTCATGTTATCACATAGTTTAGCAGATGTTCTCATGAACATTAGAAGGGTTAATACGTCTAAAATGCTCAGCACATTGCCTAACATGCAGAAAATACTAGCTATGCTAATGACCGTGACCATGACAGGACAAGAGTAACTCTTGGGGTGACTCCAGGACTCTGTGATAGAGCAATCATTGCAAGGCGTGACCAGGAAATCTGGATTCCTCCCGCGGGGAGTGGTGTGTGTAGGACTTGGGATGGCAGAGCACTCTCATGAATGGTCCCTGGTGTGAGTCAGTGAGCACCTGCTCCTGCCAAGGATTAGTCCTTCTGTCCCTGTCCCATTGGTGCAGCCAGACTCTGCCTCTCCCTCAGGGCCTTACCCCTGATGGCCTCCTCCTTCCCTTGCCTTCTCCTGCACTCATCCCTACCTGTCCTCCTCTCCTCTTTATTTATTTATTATCTTTTAACCAATTTTTTTAAGCCTCACCTGAGGATATTTTTCCATTGATTTTTAGAGAGAGGGAAAGACAGAGAGAAACATCAATGTGAGAGAAACACTTTGCTTGATTGCCTCCTGCATGCACCCCGACCAGGGGAAGAGCCTGCAACCAAGGTACATGCCCTCGACCGGAATCAAACCTGAGACCCTTCGGCCTGCAGGCCAACACTCTATCCACTGAGCCAAACCAGCTAGGGCCCTTCTCTCCTGCCCCCCAGCCAACAGCATTTCTGCTTTTGAATCTCTTCCAAACAAGTGTTTGTTGAGCACACTGAACACTAAAAATATGGTAATCTAGTAGGGGATACAGACAATAAACAAGGTAAGTAAATTACACAGGATGATAGAAGGCAGTAACTGTCAAGGAGAGAAATGATGCGGAGGAAGGAGGGAGGGAATTGGGGGAGTATGGAGAAGAAAGGTGCATTTTAAAATAAGGTGAAAATGTGACATGTGAATAAGATTTTGAGAGCAGTGAGGGAATAAGCCAGGCAGATAACTGCAGAAACAGCATTCTAACCATAAGGACCAGCATGTGCAAAGGCCCTGGGGTATGAATCTAGTCAGGAAAGGGTCAGGCAAGTTTGAGGTACATCAAGGAGGTCCAGGTGTCTGAAGCAGAGTGAGCAAGGGGGAAATAGTGAAGAGTGTGGGACTCAGATCATGTAGAACAGGGGTGGGGAACATCTGGCCCATGAGCCATATAAAGCAGAGAAATCATTTGGTCTGGTCCTAACAAGGTATTAGGGGTGAGTTAATTAAATGTTTGGCCAAATCTAGCAGGCTAATTTTTTAAAAATATATTCTTATTGATTTCAAAGAGGAAGAGAGAGGGAGAGAGAGATAGAAACATCAATGATGAGAGAGAATCATTGACTGGCTGCATCCTGCATGCCCCACACTGGGGATCGAGCCCGCAACCAGGGCAAGTGCTCTGACCAGGAACTGAACCATGACCTCCCAGTTCATAGGCCGATCCTCAACCATTGAGTCACGCCAGCCAGGCAAGCAGGCTAATTTTTAAGCTGATAATTTTGTTTGGCTCACGAATAATGTTATAAATATCCAAATGGCCCTGGGCACAAGAAAGGTTCCCACCCCTGGCAGAGCCTTACAGCCATTTTAAGGACTTGGCTTTTACTCTGAGTTGGGATGGCATTGAGGACTTTAAACAGAGGAGTGATATAATCAGACTTGAATATTTTTAAAGGACCCGTGTGGTTGCTGTTTTAAGACTTGGCAATAAAGCCCTAGCCAGTTTGTCCAGTGGTTAAAGCATCAGCCCTCAGATTGAAGGGTCAAGGGTTCCATTCAAGTCAAGGGTACATAACTCAGTTGCAGGCTCAATCCCCGTCCCCAGTCCAGACTAGTTGGGAGAGGCAACCAATTGATGTGTCTCTCTCACATTGATATTTTCCTCTTTCTATCTCTCCCTTCCACTCTCTCTAAAAAGATCAATGGAGAAGATATTCTCAGGTGAAAATTAACAATAACAAGAGCAACAAAAAGACTAGGCCATAAGGAGATAAGGGTGAGAACAGGGAGGCCAGTTGGAAAACTACCCAGGAGAAAGCTGAAGGAGTGTTGGCCCAGGTGGTAGCAGAGGGATTTGCTGATGGATTGGCTATGGGATGTGAGAAAGGAGTCAAGCATGATTCCAACAACTGATATAGAACTTCCTGAGATGAGAGCTTTCTGGGGGGCCTTGGAGGCTCGGTTGGGACCTGTGAAGTTTGAGATGCCAGTAAGGTATGTGAGTCTGGAGCTCAGGTGAGATATTGATTCTGGCTGGAACTGTGAAGATGGGAGTATTCAGGAGGTTGAGGTATTCAATGCCATGGTCCTTGGCCTTGAGGGGACAGCGAAGAGGTCAAAGGACAAAGCTAGGAAACAGGAAAACAACCTGTAAAGGAGCAGCCAGTAAGATGGGCGATCCAGGCGGTAAGATGGGCGACCCAGGCAGGTGCAGACTTCCAAGTTTGCCCCACAGGAAGTGGAGAGATGGGGAGATAGCTGGAGGTGGGGAAAACGGATCAAGGGAGGATTGTGTTTTTTTTTTTTAAGGTGGGATAAATAACTCTAAGCTGATGGAAGTGACTCAGTAGAGAGAGGGAATTGGTGAAGCAATATTTACACTGAATTGTGTTTTCTCTAGATGCTCAGAGCATGGGTGATTTTTGTTGTCTTCTTTGTGCTCTTCCCTATTTTCCAAATTACCTAACATGAATATTTATTAATTTTGTAATCAGAAAAAAAGCCATTAAAATCCACTGAGCTGATTGCTCAAGTGAAGCTTCTCCACGGTGACTCATCTACAGGAAAAAACAACAACAACCAAAGGGCTGACAAGAACGAGGAGGTGAAGAAAAATTAAATGCAAATAGAGCTCACTCAGAATCAGATAATTTCTTGCCTGGCCCACTGCAATTTCCTCACCACCCTCCCTTCCCTCCCTGCTCCTGTTCCCAACTCAACATTGTCACTGTCGGAGGGGGTTTTCTTCAATGCAAATCTGACCATGTCAGAGACCTCCACTGGCTCCCTCACCGTTTGGGGGATAAAATCTCGACCTCTTCACCTCGCAGAGGTTGCCCTTTGTGATCTGGACCGGCCTCATCGCCAATCTGGGGCCCCCTTCCTCTCCCAGTCCCCCCTCTCTGCTCTTCAGCCACACCGTAATTACTGCCTTTTCAGAGCAACTTGCAGGGCCTCTTGTACTCGCTCCCATAGCAACCTGCTCCACTCCCTCCGTGCACTCATCCACTCCATTGTAATCACTGATTCACTCCCTCTGCTCCCCACCCCCACGGCACTCAGCTCCCTGGATACAGACCAGTTCTCATCTTTGTATTTCCAGCACCTTGTCCGATCCCCAGCACACAGGAGACATCGCTGTATCTGTGTGTTGAATGAATGAACCCACCTCTTCTATCTCAAGCACCCCTCTGATCATGGGGATGTGGGGTGGGGGGACACTTCCCTCCTCAAATCTCTCCAGTGCCTCTGGCCAAAGTGAAAGCCTAGTTCTATTAAGCAAGCTCACCCTTTGTCCTTTCCTTCTTCCATCTACTAATTCAGCTAGCACTTATTAAGCCCAGCTAGGCGGCAGGTCCTAGCATAGGTTCTGGGGCATAAAGATGGATAAGGAGCATGATCCGGGTCTTGTGGGGCTCAGGGGAAGAGGTGTCCCTCTGGGCATGCTCTTCCAGAACCTACCAATAGAGCAATTCAGCACACAGTTGTTGAGGGCCCACCACGCAGGAAACACTGTGCCAAAAACTGAGGCTGAGAGGATCCAGAAGACAGAAGAAATCAGGCCTCGGCGTTAATAGCTGGAACATCAAACTGGAGGCCAGAAACCTGAGTGGTGCAAGGCCCTTCCCCTCCTGTTAGCGCCTCTGAGCTTTCCTCCGCCTGGACACCTTTCCCCTTCATCGCCACAAATCAACTCGGCACAGCAGCCTCCCCCACCCCAGCTCCCTCTAAGCCAAAATTGGATCTCACATCTGACAATCAGAGCTTGATGTGTTGCAGACAGAGCGAGTTGGTGAAAATCCTGCCTGGCTGGGTTAGGCCTGAGAATCCTGGGCATTTTACTAAAAATGAGTAAAAATTCCCCCCCAACCCCCCACCTCCAGGGACTCCAGAGCTGGGGACCACAGTGAAGGGGGTGGGGGTCGGCAGGAGGAGGTTACAGACTGACAGAGAGAGGATGGACCAGCTTCAAAGGAGCTGGGGGTTGGGGGGGCAGGGCTCAGAGGTGCCTCGGGAGCTATTCCTGATGTGCAGAAATCAACAGAAACTTTTTAGAGACCTTTTTATATCTGTTTGCCAAATGCTGTGGGGTTTCCAGGGTGGAGAAGGAGCAGGGAAATGCAAACTTCAAAATGCAGGCATGGGCTACAATGAGAACGGAGCGCTGTTTCTTTTGATGTGGTGGCCTCTCTTGTCTGTGGGAGTTTCCCCATTTTTGTTTGTGGGGATTTAATTAGAGAAATAGCCCACCCCCCACATGTTGAGCGGGAAACAGATGTGCCTGATGAGGATAAAAGTCTTTGAATGGACCTAAGTGCCCCAGCCCTGTGCTTGCCTGGGAAAGGAATGCCGCCTAATGCGTTTATCCCCTGGCATGTGGTGTCAAGTGTGTGCGCCGCGGGAGGCTCTGTGTTCCCACACTCCGGGGAGAGGAGATTAGCTGCAGCACAGCGTGTTTGGGAACGAACCCCCGGGGATACAATGCTACAGGTACCCCACAGCCTCTGCGGAGGGTGCCCAGCACATCGCTGGAGGAAGGAGGCCCCTGGGAATGGAGGTCCTTGAAGACAAAACAACTGAAATAGAATTGCATAGTGTTCAGAAAAGACACCGGAAGGGGCAGCCACCAGGGCGGCGTAGGGAGGAGGGGTGCCCAAGATGAAGTCTCTCCTTGCCCTACCCAAGGGCCAGTCTGCAGCCACTTCTCCCACAGCTCTTCCCCTGGGAGAATCCTGCCGGGCAGAGGGGCCTCAGACTGAGAGCCCTGCGGTGGAGTGGGGCAGGGAAGCCACAGCAGGGCTCACACTGGACTTGTCTAGAAGGAGGGGATTCCCTGGAGATGGCTGAGATGCCACAGGGACCGCAGGGGCAGCGAGAAAGCAAGGGGGGCCTCCAGAGCTGCCTCTCCACGGTGCCGTACAGAAGCCCAAGCTACTTCCTCCGTCCCCCTTCTCCACTTTTAGCCCTGGATCTCTTTTCTCCACGTGGAGCCCGAGCCAGAAAGGCAGCGCTGGGCGGGACCTCACCTGGATGTCCTTGATCATGACGCTGTAAGCAAGGCCGTGAGACTCCAGATAATCTTTGATGTCTTTCAGTTCAGAGAAAGGAACTCTCATGTCCACAGGGAGGCTGGGCCTGGCTGGGCCACGCCAGAAGTCCACCTTGTTCACAAAGGAAAGGAAAACGGGTGCCTGTATCACTTGTCCTTACACACAACCCTGTAGGCGCCCTGGAAAACCGGGTGATCTCATACAGAGAGGAAAGGGGCCCCATTCCCTGATGAAAACCCTAAGGCCAAGCAGAAAGATGCACAAAAATAAAAACTCCCCAGGTCACTGAGTTTCTGTCACTGAGTTGGGTCCCCTTCATCACCCAGGCTCACACTGCAACACTGCCCAGGCCCAGAGAGCCCAAAGCAGTTGCCACAAGAGAGACAGCTTCTCCTCCAGAACATGAACATGAACAAGAACGTGGTCAGAAGACAGACCTCATTGCCCCCAAACCTAGGGAAGGAGGCGAGGCCTCACCTGGAGTCCTAGGTCATCTGAACATGCTAAGTCCATTTTTCAATTTACAAAATGGACAGAATTACTATAAGGCATACGAGAGTGGGTTAGTAAGGGCACTCATGCAAATCGGAATGAGGGCTCTGGGCCACATCCAGAAATATCTGGTTATTTCAACAGCCCTCAAACAGAGTCCTTTTATTACAGTCATTGACGGAAATGTTTTCCATTGTGGAATACTCGCAAAGGACAAATGTTCTTGGAAACGAATGCTCATCTGACAGGGACGAGCCCAAATAAAACACAGGTTTGCCAAGCAAAGCCCTTCCAATTCTTTCAATTGGCAAACAGATGGGTCCAGTCTGCATGGTGCATGGCATCCCACCCAGAGACAGATGTGCCCCCGCCCTGTGGCTTCAGGACATTTCAGCTGCATCCAGAGCAGCCCCCCACAGGGTCCCCCCTCAGCAGCCCCATCCAGGACAGAGGGGAAAGCCAATAAGAGCTGCCCAGGCTTCTAGGCAAGTGCTCCCAGCCTTTCCTGAAGAGGAGCCACCGTTGATTTTTCCATAGTTCTGTGATCTTTGGCAGAGCCTCAGAGAGCAGATTTGGGGCCCGTGGGGTCAGGGGGAGCCAAAGGTGCAAGTGACTGTGAGAGAAGGGAGAACATGTCCCCAAGCCCTGAGCAGTCCTCACCTTCTGGGGCTTCAGGCCCTCCAGATCCCTGAGAAGGCAAAGCTGCATCTCATTTTTAGCCAGGACTCGAAGAACCTGGTCTCTGGAAAGACACGGGGTGGGGGAGGGGGGAAGGCAGAGGGAGCTGCTGAGAGGGGTTCCTGGAAGGCTTTGCTGCTTGCAGGAGGCAATGTGGAGAAGACACCAGGCTGAGGGGGCCTGGTGGGAAGGCTGGGCCATGTGGAGGCTGCCACGTGGAGGCTGAAGGACTGAGCAGAAGGACTTGTAGCTCTGGGAAGCATGCAAGTCCTTCATCCTGGGGCCAGCAATCTCTGCCAAGAACAGATCACCCAGGGGACCAAATAAAACCTGTTTGTGCTGCTAATGAACCTAAGGACCAGACAGGGATAAAAAGATGGGGAAGGAATGAGGGGGATAGAGGAAGGTGCAGGAACAAGAGGACTAAAGGGAGAAAGGAATGGGGTTCTAGGATACTGGGGTTACAGGGACAAACGATGGCCCAAGTGCTCTTCATACAGCTGTCCCATGGCCATGGGCTGCCTAAACCTGGTGCCCAAACTTCTTTCTCCCAAGAGCTTGGGGATATGGAAGGGGAGGTCAGCCTCACTCTGCCTTCTGGAGGGAGTGGGAGGCGGCGGAACTGAGCAGCCTGCAGCATGACCTCTTGGGTCTGATGCCTGGGATGGCGTTGGCTCGGTCCCTGACTGGCTCTGAGACCGTGGACAGTGGACCTGCTCTCTAAGTTTGTATCTTCCTCTCTAGTGCAGGGTCATTGGGAGGTTGGGAAATTGTGTCCTTACTGGCCTAGTGTAGAATACTGGTGCTTGTGTTATTTAAAGGCGTATAATCCTACATCCAGCTGTGGTAGGGTATATAGTCTTTTGGGGGTTACTAACTTCTTTGAGAATCTGAGGAAAGCTATGAACCCTCCCCTGAGGGGGACAAAAATACATACACCAAAAATTATGTATGATTTCATGGGTTCTTAGAGCCCTGAAAGCTTAACCCAAGAGCCCCAGTTGAGAATTCTGGGTTTGGGGCAGGACAATAATACAGCCGTGTGTCCTACCCTTGAGCATGGGAGCGGGAGACTGCGGAGTTGGAAGTGGGTTCAGGGTGAGAACCGAAGTCCTGACTCTGTGTGCCTTGATCAGTCCCAGAGGACGGCCACCTCCCCACTGGGACACCCAGTCCCCCAGCGAGTGCCTGGCAGTCCTCCCTTCTGCTACGCAGCAGCCACTCACCCTGTGAAATTCATTTGGCCCAAAGCTGCTGCCAGGATAAAGCTGCAGACCAGGAGCGTCCGTCTGTCCACAGCGGGCAGCCCAGGGCCCAGGCCTCCTGCAGGGGCGCCCTGCATGCTCCCTCCTCCAGGCGAGCTTCAGGGGCTTGTGGGCATGGCCCAGGCCTCAGGACTGCGCAGTACTTGGAGGCGGAAGCCCCGGCCTGGGAATGGGTGTTAGCTCTCTCTGAGGAGGCCCAGCCACACACTGGCGTTGGGAGAGCTAAGGCGCCCCTTCCCAACTTCTAGGCAAATCCTCTCCTGGAAAGGGGAGAGGAAAGAGGGAAGGAGGAAGACAAGGCCCTTGGCTTTCTTTCTTCCCTGGAGGTTTACTGGGCCAGCATATTGTGAACATCAAATCCACCATCTCGAAAGAAAGATAAGAGTAACTAGAGACCCAAGGAAATCACTCCCTTCCTCCATCCTCATTTAACTCTTTCCTTTCTGCTCTCCTCCCTCCCCATCCACTCACACTTTCCCTGGGCCATATCCTCCTTACACATAAGGCTGTGGACGCCATTGAAAGAACTCTGGGTTTAGAGACAAAGACCGGTACTCACTTCCTGTCTAAAAGAGCTGGGGCAATTGACAATCTCTCTAAATCTCAGTTTACTCATCAGTCAAATGGGGATAATAACACCTCCCTTCCCTACCTCACAGGGTTTTTTTGGGTGGGGGGCGTATTAGCAGAGACAACTTGGGTGAATTGGCTTGGCAAAGCCTTCAAAATGGAACGTATTATTATTTCAAAGGCATTAACTCTTAGTCACAACTGCATCTTAGGTCAGTACTCCAATTGCAACTGAGAAGGGGAAGAGAAGAGAATGGAGAGGGGACAAAGGAAATGTATTGTATGAGAAGGAATTCAGTGGAGAGTCCCTTTTCTCTGCCTTCAGGTGGTCCCCATTATGCTGGGGTAGGCAGTGAGCTTTCTGCTGGACAGGAAGGTCCCTGCAGTCATTCTTATAGTTCTCAACAGACAGCAGAGTCAATTTCTCGGTCCTGCTAAAGCCCTGCACAGCCCCCTTTATGGTCTGGCAATCGTAGGAATAAAGCAGAGGCCAGCACACAAAGCAGTCATATTGGAAGCAGAGCCTGAAAGATGATGCCTGAATGGTAAATGATGAATCTAACAGAAAATCCACAGGAGGCAGAGGAGAGGCAGAGACGAAATCCAACAAAGTTGTTCAGCAGAGGATGTCAACAAAAGGCCACTTAACTGTCACCAGCCATTCTCAGCAGCCCCCCTCCCCATCTGTCCCTTCCCAGAATGGCCAATTAACTGGCCATGTGTGCAAGAGGGGAGCTCTTTTACTGACAGAATGCCCTGCTCCCACACCCCGCTGGACCTACTCCATTATTTCGTGGGTCAGCTGCTCAGACATGCCAAGCTCTCCTAGAACCCTGGCTTTGGGAACTCTCAGACGAAAACATTAGCAAAGGGTTTAAGGGCCTAAAAAAGAAAGCAATTACGCTTGCCACCCAGGTAACATTCAGCGTTAGTAGAAATCAGGAATAAAAGAATATCTTAGTAAACAATAGCTCAGGGATTGAAAAGAAAAAGTGGGAATAGTGCTAGTCACCAAAAATACCCAGCATCTTCTTGTTCAAAAGCATCATTATAAGACACTAAAAACAAGACATCTATCCCTGTGCTTGGTTTGGGGCTGGAGAGAGAGATCAAGAGCAAGAGAGAAAGAGAAAGAGCCTTAAGAATTTGCCAGAATTCTGTGACAGCACTTCCAATAGAACTTTCTGTGATAATGGAAATGTTCTCTGTCTTCACTGTCCAATAGGATAGCCACTAGCCACTAGCAACTGAAGAACTGAATTTTTAATTTTAATTAATTTTAATAGCCACAGGTGGCAATGGCTGCTGTATTCACAGCACAGTGCTATGGGAATTCACCAGCCCTAAAACACTGCCTCCAATGACTGGATTTGAAGCAGAAACACACAGCTGTGCTTGATCTAATACCTAATATTGGTGTCTTCCTCAAAATTAATTACTTATCTAATCATTTATGCAATAAATGTCTACTGAATACCTACTCTGTGCCAGGCACTTGCTAAAATCTGGGAATAAAATAATCGTATAGACCTGGCCCTTAGATTTCTGATAGGGTAAGTAGAAAATTAATTTAAAATAAATATAACAAGAAAATCCACCCACCTGCAGGAGAAAATTAAAAAAAGAGTTCACTGAATCCTTTCCTGCTAGAAGAATATACCTCGGATTTAGGATCATTTGCCTTCTGCTTGAAGTATACTAGTACCTTTTAAAAGATTCCTTGAATGAAGTTCTCGCTTTTCATTTGTCTGAAAATTCTTTATGTTGCTGGGTTTCAATTCTAGGTTGATTATTATTTTTCTCTTGGCATGTTGAAAACATCCCACTGTCTTCTGGTACCCATGTTTTGCTGTCAAAAGATCATCATTGGTCCATTTACTGCTCTTTAGTAGGTGATCTTTTCTTATCCCTGGTTGTTTTGACGATCTCTTCGTCGTTTTACTTTTGTGTATTCTTCAGCTACACCACAGTGTGTCTAGGTATAGATTTATCAATCTTATTCTGCTTGAGATTCATCTGGACTCCTGTATCTGGGGATGGCTCTCTTTCCACTATTTTCACAAATATCTCAGTCGTATTTTTAAACTTTGCCTCTTTTTCATTCTATCACTTTCTGGAACTTTTTATTAGATATGTTAGGCCTTCTCATTCTATCCTCCAAATCTCTTAATCATTCTGCTGTATTTTTACTCTATTGTCTCTCTAGGCTACCTCCTGGATAATTTCTTTGTATCAAATATCTGTTTCTTTTTTATTATTATTATTCAAATATCTGTTTCTTTATTCCAGTTAACTGATTCTCCCATCAGCTGAGTTTAATCTGTAATTGAATCAATCTGCTAAATTGTAAATTCCAATTTCTACAGTTCATCAATTTTGAAACAATTTTCCCCCCACGTTTTAATACCTCTGACAACAGGGTGTATCTTACAATGAGTGGCATCTTGCAATAATAAGTGGCAGTGTTTCTGATGGCACATAACATTCTGATGCATCTTACAGTCAATTATGTTTTATAGTCAACACAACATAGTATTCATTTTCACAACTTCTATTTGATTTTTTTCAAGTCCAAATGACTTAAATTTCTTATCTATTTTAGAGCTCCTTGGTTGTTGCCTTAAGTCTATAAAATATAATTATTTTATATTCTATATCAGATAATTGCAAAATCTGAAGACATGGCAAGTCTACTGGTATTTCTGTTGTATATTGTTTCTGCTGGTTCTTACTCGTGCTGCCTTGTCTCCTTGTGCCATTCATCTGGGAGTCCGTCATTTTCTTTGGACCTTTATCTATAGGAAGCCTTGCGGCCTGGATCGAAGTGGAATTCTTCAGGGAGGAATTGCATTGACTTTTGTGAGTTGCCTGGGAGGCACTGCCAACCTGAGACCAGCCTAAATTAAATTATTTGCTTGAGTTTGGGTTGTTTGTTGTTGTTTTTTTTACTACATAGTTAGCACAAATTTAGATCACAAACTCATGGGCTAGGGGCGGGTTACCTGTAATTGTGAAGTCTCAGAAGATATTTTCTCCCTGTTCACCTAACACCAAGATTTTAAATCCTGGACAACAGTAGCATATTTTTTGCAAGTGGGTAATCAGAGTTAGTGTTTTAAGGTCCTGGAATTGTTAGGAGAAAAGGCAGATACTGATAATTTTCTAGACTTTGATTAGTTTGCCATGTTCAAATTTGCTAGAATAAGAATTAAAAGACTACAAACAGGTAGAAAGGATAAAGATGAAATGAGGAAAGTGGGTGGAGGAATAAAGAAAATGAAAAAGAAAGGTTTAAGAAGGAATTTTTAAGAGTAGACAAGTAGAAAGGACATTTTTTTAAAAAGCAACTCACCTAAATCTATTTCAAACGTACCAAATGTAAAAGAGCTTAGCTCTCCAGTGAAAGACAAAAAATATCAGAATAGATTTTATTTTAACCTATATGTATTCACAAGAGATATGCCTAAAGAATAAGAACAAAGAGAAATTCAAAGTCAAAGATGGGAAAAGGGTATTCTAGGTAAATGCTAACCAAAAGAAAGCAGGTGTGGGTTTATTAATATAAAATGAACTTTAAGGCAAAGGCATTATCAGAAGAAATAAGGGAGTCACTACATAATGATACTGCTTTCAACTTCCCAAGAATATTTAACATAGAAAAATGTTCGAGAATAATTCTAACAGATAATGTGCAATCCTTCCAGAAGACAATTATAAAACTTTATTGCGAAATGCTAAGGTTCTAAACAAATCTAAAGATATACTATATTTTTGGATAAGAAAACTCAATATCACAAAATTATACATTCTCCCCAAATAGATCTTGAGATTCAAAGTAATGCCAGTCAAAAGCCCAACAGTCCTACAAAACTTCACAAATTGATAAAAACATATCTGCATACATAAAGATCCTAAGAAGAGTCAAGACAATCCTGAAGAATAATTAAGTGGGAGAGCTTTCTATACCAGACAGTAATATTTTTTTAAAATATATTTTTATTGATCTCAGAGAGGAAGGGAGAGAGAGATAAAAGCATCAATGATGATAGAGAATCATTGATTGGCTGCTTCCTGCATGCTCCCTACTGGGGATTGAACCCACAACCCAGTCATGTGCCCTTGACCGGAATCAAACCTGGGACCCTTCAATCCACAGGCTGATGCTCTACCCACTGAACCACACTAGCTAGGGCAAGACATTTTTATTTTGTCTTGTTTTTTGTTAATCCTTACCTAAGGATGTTATTTCCATTGATTTTTAGAGACAGTGGAAGGGAGGGAGGAAGGGGAAGAGAGAGAGAAACATTAATGTGAGAGGCACACATCTATTGGTTGCCTCCTGCACTCGCCTCAGCCAGGTAGATGCTCATGTTGGGAATAGAACCCAAGACCTTTCAGTGTACATGCCAATTCTCTAACCACTTAGCAACACTGGCCAGGGCAGTAAGACATATTATAAAGTTATAGTAATTTAAACAGCAGAGGACTGGCACAGATAAATACCAGTAGAACATAGCACAGAAACAAACCCAAACATACTGGAAATTTTGTTTTGTGACACAGCAGATCATTATGGAGCAGTTAATTCAATAAATGTTGCTGGGACAGTTGTAGATCTATATGGAAAAAATGGAATTAAATTGCTATCACACCACATGCCAAAATTAATTCTAGGTAGATTAAATATTTAAATATAAAATGCAAATAATTATAACACACTTAGAAGACAATATAGAATAGTCTTATGACATTGGGATAGGAAATCATTTTTCTAAATAAGACACAAAAGAAAAAAACATGAAGTTTCCCATAAAGGGAAAAATGGATGAAATCAACCACACTAAAATTAAGAACTTCTGTTCTTAAGACCCTTGACAGGGAGAAGAAAGCAAACTTCAAACTGAGAGGACATATTTACAACACATAAAACTGGTGAACAATTAATTTGCATGACATATAAAGAACATCTGTGGATTCATTTTTTTTAATGGGCAAAAAACATGAAAGGCCATTTCACAGAAGAGGACTCACAAATGATCTATAAATATATGCAAATTAGTAATTAATAATCAGGGGAAAAACAAATGAAAACCACAATGAAATTACCACATCACACCACCAAATTGGCAAAAGTTAAAAAGTCAGTCCAGCCCTAGCCAGTTTGGCTCAGTGGATAGAGCATCAGCCTGAGGACTAAAGGGTTCCAGGTTCGATTCTGGCCAATGGCACATGCCCGGTTGTGGGCTCAATTCCCACCACGCCCCCCCCCCCCAGTAGGGGATGTGCAAGAGGCAGCCAATCAATGATTCTCTCTCATCATTGATGTTTCTCTATCTCTCTCCCTTCCTTTCTGAAATCAATAAAAAATATATATTTTTTTAAAAAGTCAGTCTAAACCAGTGTCGGCAAAAAACAGGGGGAAATAGAATTTCTCATCCACCCCTGGTGGAGCTTTATAAATTGATGAAATCACTTTGGAAAACAGTTGTTACCTAGTAAAGATAAAAATGTACCGCACAGCCTATACCCCTGACAATTCCACTGCCGACAATCCCACTCCCAGCCATGTGTTCTGGACTGGAATTCTTGTGCATGTGCACCAAGATACATGGACAAGTCTGGATAAATGGAGATGGGGCTTTATTCATAACAAATACAGCAGAGTAGAGAAAATGAATCCACCATAGCTACATGCATCCAGTAGATGAACCTCAAGACTATGATGTTGAGTGAAGGAAACAAAATCAGAACACACATTGTATGTTCCCATTTATATGTGTGCAAAGACAGGTAAAATGAAACAATATATTGTTTAGGAATATATACACACATGATAAATATGAGGAAAAGGAAGGAAATTATTAGCACACATTAGTGGTTCCCTGAGGAAGGGAAGGAGGTGCAATTGAGGGGCAGGCATCTAAGGTTGTGTTGTGTTCTTGTTCATAAGCTGAACAGTGGATTAAGAGTGTTCATTTTATTTTTAACAGGGATAGAAGTCTTATACAGGCTCTTGTGTATCTGATGCATGTCACAATAAAACATGTTAAAGAAAATATGAGAAAGCTAAATTCTTATTTTTTCATAGTGAAAAATCAATAGGTTTGAAACGGGAAAAGTCAAGAAGTAGCAATGGAGTCGCCTTATGTAGGTTTATGGATGTGAATGTCAAGGCTAAAAGAACTCAATATGATTATTGCTGGAGAGCAAGATGCAGGAAGAAGGAAGGGGAGCAGGACTGCTGATGTCTATAACGCCTTGCAGAAATAGATGACTCTTTAAACTATTTAACTATGTGACTGGTTAAAATAAAAGCGAAGTTTAAAAAGTGGCATTTAGTACCTGGGTGGTGGCCAGGGGCTGGTGGGTGGAGGTGGGAAACATGAAAGGCCATTTCACAGAAGAGGATGAGAGTTCAACAGGGCCAATGTTTCCATCGGGGAAAATGAAGAGGTTCTGGAAATGAATGGTGCTGGTGGCTGTACAATAATGTGAATGTGATTAACAGCACTAAACGGTACCCTTAAAATGATTGATGTGGTCAAGTTGATATTACATATACAAAACAAAATTAAAGCTCGAAAAAAGAGAGCGGCATTTGAGCTGAGTGAGGTGAAGTATGAAGTAGTGAATTAGCTGGAGCGGGGTGAGGAGGTGACAGGAAACCTGATTCTGGCCCCGCGCCCCTTCTTTATTAAAGGTATTCATTCCCACTGCTGCTGGGGAACCACCCTGAGGGTCTCCCAAGATTGCATGAGGCGCTCCAATATTTGCAAATAAAACTCTCAAACTAAATTATGTTTAATGTCCAAAAGGCCCCTTTGGGTGCTCATGGACATAAATACATCAAGTGTAATCTTAAATAAAGCACACACTGAGAGAAACAGGAGTGTCATCATTCACAGTGCTAAAGGATTCCTTGATTAAAAGAGATTTACCAGTCTCTTAACATAGCCAGCGCCCACAGTACATTCAAAATGTGATTTAATTAAGAAAAATACAGGCTATCCCACATTCCAGAAATATGCCAAGCAGGTTCTTTCAAAGGAAATAAAGTGACCCATCAAAGGTGGGCTAATGCTGCTCTAGACTAGCGTTTTAGATGGTTTTCATCATTTAAAATCGTCATTCAAAATCCTCCCCACCCCCCCGCAAGAAGCCCTACTAACTATATCTCAACTAATCGCACTTTGTGCCTCCCTCTACGTAGCAACACACATTATATACATAGATTCTAAGTCTGCACAAGCATCACTCTGACATGAAATAAACTCCTCAGGGCCTGGGGCTGTGTTATATTCACCTGTGTGACCCCACAAGCCCTGCATACAGCCCAGGGCACTGCCCAGACCTACTTATTCGATCCACTCACTCAAATGACTGCCTAAAGCTTAGGGAACAAACCCTTGCTTCCTGGGCCTTCACCCTTGCCTGTTTCACCAGCTCTAAATCCTCAGATCAGAGCTCCTAAATCTCTGCTCTGTCGTGCTCCTCATTTTTCGTTACTGGACCTCACTCTCACCACCCACAGTCAGAGCTCTCACGTAGTGTCATCTCTAAGTGCAGTCCTCCAACACCAGGGTCTTGCCTCCCCTCCCCACAGACAGGTGTCCAATCCCAAGCCTAGTCCCAGCAATTGATGACAGGCTCTTAGGCTACCCTCTGCCACATGGCTACCTCCACCTAGGAACCCAAGTGGCCTCCTTCCAATTGCAACACACCACCCCCTGACCTGCTGGTCTAGCCACCTCCTAAGGGAGCCCCAGTTCCAGCCCACCTCCACCCAGTCTGTGAAGAGAAGAGGGTTTGCCCGGTGACATGCCCTGGCCCTCAGCCCATCGCTCTCACTACCCCGTGGCGGAGGATCTGGCTACCCAGGACCACCACTCAGTGAAATGCCCCAACCGCAGTCCAAGAGGCAAAGGGTTGGCAACCACCACCAAAGAGGCCACTTTATACTCTTTGAAAGAAGGATGCCTATAGGCCAAGAGATGTAGCTGCAGCCAGGGCCAGCCCCATGGATGGGAGAGCCACCTCCCCAGCTCTGGGAGGCTCCTGTGAAGTCCCTATTGGAGGAGAGGCAAAGGTGACCCAGACACAAAGGTGACCCAGGGGACAGCAAATTCTTTCTGGAAAGGGCCAAACAGTAACTAGTTTAGGCTTTGGGGGCCCATAAGGTAAGACAGAGCAAGCATTCTCACCGAATAGTCTTTCTTACAGTGAGAAATACAAAAATCATTCTTAGCTTTCAGGCTGTACAAAAATAGGTGGAGACTAGATTTGGCCTGTAGGCTGTAGTTTGCCTACCCATGTCTAATTGAAGAGGCAGGTAAATGAAACTATTAGAGAGCTCAAGGTAAGTAAGTCAGAGATCGGTTAGAAGCGCGTTTCAACCAAATCCCGTGACCTCCAGAATGCTGGGTGCAGGGAAGGAGGCATTCACTCCTATTAGGGATAAAGGAAGAAATTATTAAGACTGCTGCTATATATTTTTTATCTCATCCTTTTATATTTCAATTTTTGTTTGTGTTTTATAAAATAGCTAATATGAGTACAATGATATTTACATAGAATTTATAAATATATAATTACATATGTCAAGTGTGACATGCTAAATTTTTTAATTGTAGGGGTGAAGTATGAAAAAATATAAAGAATGCTGGCCTAATGATCTGGCACTGATTGATTTTGGAAAGTTGTATGCCATCATGCCTTTGTCTATAGAAGTGCTTCTTCTCCTAAATAGTGTTGGGTAACAAAATCTGACTTCTTAAAATAAATTAAAATTTATTTAAACCAATGTTGACAGATATTGGAGAATTTTTCCAACCTTGAAAACAATATATTATGAGAAACATAAAAAAAGCTACTTGGGCACTGCTATGAGCAAGGTTCTGCCTGTGGAAGCTGATGTCTCATTGAAATTTGAAAACTTTGCTGCTCCTTTTGTCACATAGACTCAGAACCATCTTCCCCCAGGGCAGGTCTTCGGGATAAGAACTTTGAGACTATGCATTGCTGGATCCGTGTTTACCTCAGGCTTTCCTTGGCATATATCAATGACATAGTCACACTGCCTGTATGTTCTGAACTCAGTCTCAGTACAACAGCAGACTGTGCAAAAGGGAAAGTTGTGCATATGTGTGTGTCGGGGGAGGGAGCGGGGTGCCAGCAATTTAGCTCCTGACCTTACTTGATTTCACCTAAGCAGCGATGTTTGTGCATTTCCCCCACATTTTGTAAAAATGGAAAACTGAAATTACTAGTGCCAATGATCAAACAAGTGAGATAAATTGGATGCAACTGAGGTAGATATGGAAATAAACATTCTGGAAGCAAATAGCCTCACTTGGACATTCATTGGATTAATCCAGGTAACTAGGAATTGATCTGATCTGGAGAAGAATAAAACTATAAAAGATGTTGTTAAGAACTCCGAAAGGAAGGGAATTTATTACCACCAAACCAGCAATGTAAAAAATGCTAAAGGGTCTGCTGTAAAAAAAAAAGAAAGAAAGAAATAGGAAGCAAAGAAGGAACACAGGGGTAAAGAATAAAAATGGCGACAAATAAGTACCTATCAATAATAACTTTAAATGTAAATGGATTAAATGCCCCAATCAAAAGACATAAGGTAATGGATTGGATAAGAAAACACAACCCATATATCTGCTGTCTATAAGAAACCCACCTCAGAAAAAAACACACACACAGACTGAGGGTGAAGGGATGGAAAAAGGTTTTTCAGGCGAATGGAAATGAAAAAAAAGCTGGGGTAGCAATACTTATATCTGACAAATTAGATCTCAAAGTAAAGGACATAATAAGAGATAAGGAAGGTCACTTCATAATACTAAAGGGAGCAATCCAACAAGAAGAAATAACTCTGGTAAACATATACGCACCCAATACAGGAGCACCCAAATACATAAAAAAACTTCTGGAAGATATCAAAGGAGAGATTAACAGCAATACAATCATAGTGGGAGACTTTAATACCCCACTATCACCATTGGACAAATCCTCTAAACAAAAAATCAGAAAAGAAACATCAATCCTAAATGACTCACTAGACCAGATGGAATTAATTGACATCTTCAGAACGTTTCACCCCAAAGCCACAGAATATACATTCTTCTCAAGTGCACTTGGGTCATTTTCAAATATAGACGATATGTTGGGTCATAGACAAAGTCTTTTCAAATTCAAGAAGATAGAAATCATATCAAGCATCTTCTCAGATCACAGTGGCATAAAACTGGAAATCAACTACAATAAAAACAATCCAAAAAAATCAAACATATGGAGACTAAACAGCATGCTATTAAACAATGACTATACCAGAGAGATCAAAAAAGAAATAAAAAACATCATGGCGACAAATGACAATGAAAACACAACAATCCAAAATCTATGGGACACAGAGAAAACAGTCTTGAGAGGGAAGTTCATAGGTCTACAAGCCTACTGCAAAAAAACAAGAAACAATGGTAATAAATTACCTAACCCTACAACTCAAAGAGTTAGAAAGAGAGCAACAAGAAAAGCCCAGAGTAAGCAGAAGGAAGGAAATAATAAAGATCAGAGCGGAGATAAACGACATTGAGACCAAAAAAAAAAAATAATACAAAAGATCAACAAAACCAAGAGCTGGTTCTTTGAAAGGTTAAACAAGATTGATGAACTTCTAGCCAGGCTCACCAAGAAGCAAAGAGAGAGGACCCAAATAAACAAAATCAGAAATAAAAGAGGTGAAATAACAACAGACCCCACCAAAATACAAAGGATTGTTAAAAAATACTATGAACAACTCTATTCCAACAAACTGGACAATCTGGAGGAAATGAACATATTCCTAGAAAAATATAACCTTCCAAAACTCAACCAGGAAGAATCTAAACATCTCAATAGGCCAATAACTATGGAAGAAATTGAAGCAGTCATCAAAAAGCTTCCAGCAAACAAAAGCCCAGGGCCAGATGGCTTCACAGGGGAGTTTTACCAAACATTCAAGGAAGAACTAAAACCTATCCTCCTCAGACTATTCCAAAAAATTCAAGAGGAAGAAACACTTCCAAGCTCCTTCTATGAAGCCAGCATCACCCTAATACCAAAACCAGATAAAGACAACACAATGAAAGAGAATTACAGGCCAATATCCCTTATGAACATAGATGCCAAAATCCTCAACGAAATTCTAGCAAATCGGATCCAGCAGTACATCAGAAAGATCATACACCATGACCAAGTAGGATTTATCCCAGGAATGCAAGGATGGTACAATATCCACAAATCAATAAACGTGATATATCACATAAACAAATTGAGAGATAAAAATCACATAGTCATATCAATTGATGCAGAAAAAGCATTTGACAAAATCCAACACCCTTTCTACATAAAAACTCTCAACAAGGTGGGAATAGAAGGATCATACCTCAACATAATAAAAGCTATATATGATAAACCCACAGCTAACATCATACTCAATGGGCAAAAACTAAAACCATTTCCCCTAAGAACAGGAACAAGACAAGGATGCCCACTCTCACCACTCCTGTTCAACATAGTACTGGAAGTATTAGCCATTGCAATTAGACAAGAAGAAGAAATAAAAGGCATCCAAATTGGAAAAGAAGAAGTAAAGCTGTCCTTATTTGCAGATGACATGATATTGTACATAAAAAACCCAAAAGACTCCATCAAAAAACTAATAGACTTAATAAGTGAATTCGGCAATGTAGCAGGATACAAAATTAACGCCAAGAAATCTATGGCATTTCTATACACCAATAGTGAACTTACAGAAAGAGAGACTAAAAAAGCAATCCCATTTACCATCGCACCAAAAAAATTAAGATACCTAGGAATAAACTTAACTAAGGAGGTAAAAGACCTATACGTGGAAAACTACAGGACACTGAAAAAAGAGATAGAGGAAGACGTAAACAGATGGAAGAACATACCATGTTCATGGATTGGGAGAATCAACATCATTAAAATGTCCATACTACCCAAAGCAACCTATAGATTCAATGCACCCCCCATTAAAATACCAATGGCATATTTCACAGACCTAGAAAGAACTCTCCAAAACTTCATCTGGAATAAAAAAAGACCCCGAATAGCCACAGCAATCCTGAGCAAGAAGAACAAAGTAGGTGGGATCTCAATACCAGATTTCCAGCTGTATTACAAAGCCACTGTTCTCAAAACTGCCTGGTACTGGCACAAGAACAGACATTCAGATCAATGGAATAGAATAGAGAGCCCAGAAATCGACCCAAACCACTATGCTCACTTAATATTTGACAAAGGAGGCATGAACATACAATGGAGTCAAGACAGTCTCTTCAATAAATGTTGTTGGGAAAATTGGACAGATACATGCAAAAAAATGAAACTAGACTACCAACTTACACCATACACAAAAATAAACTCAAAATGGATCAAGGACTTAAACATATGAAGAGAAACCACAAAAATACTAGAGGAATCCACAGGCAGAAAAATCTCTGACATATGCCGAAGCAATTTCTTCACTGATACTGCTCTTAGGGCAATGGAAACTAAAGAGAAAATAAACAAATGGGACTACATCAAAATAAAAAGCTTTTGCACAGCAAAGGAGACCATCAATAAAACAACAAGAAAGCCCACTGCATGGGAGAACATATTTGCCAATGATATCAATGATAAGGGTTTAATCTCCAACATTTACAGGGAACTCATGCAGCTTAACAAAAAGAAGATAAACAACCCAATCAAAAATTGGGCAACTGATCTAAATAGACACTTTTTGAAAGAAGACAGAAGGAAGGCCCAGAGACTTATGAAAACCTGCTCAAAGTCACTAATCATCAGAGAGATGCAAATCAAAACAACAATGCGGTACCATCTCACACCTGTCAGAAGGGCTATTATCAACAAATCAACAAATGACAAGTGCTGGCAAGGATGCGGAGAAAAAGGAACCCTCATGCACTGCTGGTGGGATTGCAGACTGGTGCAGCCACTGTGGAGAACAGTATGGAGTTTCCTCAAAAAAATAAAAATGGAACTCCCATTTGACCCAGTGATCTCACTTCTGGGAATATATCCCAAGAAACTAGAAACATGAATCAGAAAGTATATATGCACCCCTATGTTCATAGCAGTACAATTCACCATAGCTAAGATTTGCAAACAGCCTAACTGCCCATCAGCAGATGAGTGGATTAAAAAACTGTGGTACATCTATACAATGGAATACTATGCTGCCATGAAAAAGGAGTTCTTACCATTTGCAGCAACATGGATGGAGATGGAGAGCATTATTCTAAGTGAAATAAGCCAGGCAGAGAAAGATAAATATCACATGATCTCACTCATTTGTGGAATATAATGAACAACATAAACTGATGAACAAAAATAGATCCAGAGACAGAGAAACATCAATCAGAATGTGAAACCTCAGGGAAGGTAGAGGAGGGGGAGTAAGAGGGAGAGATCAACCAAAGGACTTATATGCAAGCATATAAGCCTAATCAATGGACGCAGACAACAGGGGGGTGGGGTCATGAATGAGAGGTGGGGGGTAATGGGGAAATAAGGACACATACGTAATACCTTAATCAATAAAGAAATTTTAAAAAAAGAAGAAGAAGAACTCCGAAAGGTTAAAGATTTTATCTTGACTTCAAGCTAATAAATTAGCTTGCCACAGTTTCATGGATGTCAGCAGAAGACACAAAACTCCTGGGTCACAGACAAAGGACTTGATTACTCATGGCTTTTGTGCCAGTTCTTTGAGCCCCATTGTCCACAGAGAAGGCCAGAGAACACCTGCACAGGCTAACTTATAGGAGGGAATCTGAAACCTTTTATTATTTCCATCCTTTTAAATTTGTTTTTTATGACCCAGAATGTGGTCTTTCTTAGTGAAAGATCCATGAGAGCTTGAGAAAAACGTGTATTCCTACTGTCATTGGATGGAGTGTTCTATAAATGTCAATTAGATCAAGTTGATTGATGGTGCTGTTCAGGTCAACTATATTCTTACTGATTTTCTGACTGCTTGACCTATAAGTTATTGGAAGAAACGTGTTAAAGTCTCCAGCCAGGTAGTAGATTTATCTATTTCTCCTTGCATTTCTGTCATTTTTTTTTCCTTGTGTATTGTGACACTGTGTTGTTAAGTGTGTAACTGTTAAGAATTTTTATGTCTTCTTGGAGAATAAAGTCCTTCATTGTTATATAATGGTCTTCTTTCTCCCTAATAATTTTCCTTCTTCTGAAGTCTGTTTGTCTAAAATTAAGATAGTTACTACAATTTTATTTTTGATTAGTGTTAGCATGGAACACTAATATCCCTTCTCTTTTAACATATCTGAATATCTATATTTAAACTGGGTTTCTTATAAACAACCCAATAGTTGGCTCTTGTTTCTTTGTCTGGTCTGACAATCTCTGTCTTACACTTGTACATTTAGAGCAATCACATTTAAATGTATCACTGATATTCTTGGAGAAATATCTACTGTGTTTATAACTGTTTTATATTTATTATACTTGTTCATTATTTCTTTGGTTGCTCCTCTTTTCCTGACTTCTCTGATTTTATTTGAACACTTCCTACAATTATATTTCATCTTCTCTATTGGAATATCAAGTTTACTTTTTAAAAAATTATTTTAGTAATTGTCCAAGACTTTGCCATGAACACTTTTAACTATGTCAACCTTCAAATACCATTATACTACTTCACATGTAGTTTTATACCAGAGTATTCTCAATTCTTTCTGCCTATCCCTCCGACATTGCTTGAAATATATTTCATTTATTTATAAGCTATAATAATACAATACATTGTTACTATTACTACTTTAAAGTTATATTTTAGAGCAGTTAGGAATAAGGAAAATAAAATATTTTCCTTCATTTTCATTTATTTCTTCTCCTTCCCTTTCTTTATGTAGATATACATTTCTGACCTATATCATTTTCCTACTCTCTAAAGAACTTTTTTTAATGCTGGTGATGAATTCCCTCAGTTTTTGTTTGTCTGAGAAAGTTTTTCTCCTTTACTCTTGAAGAATAATCTCACTGGATAAGAATTCTAGGTTGTTGGGTTTTTTCTTCCAGTTCTTTAAAATTTCAGTCCACTCTCTTCCTGCTTGCATGGCTTCAACAAGAAGTCCTCTATAATTCCTATTCTTGTTTTTCCATAGGTTAGGTTGTCTTTCCCCATCTCTGGCTTCTTTCAAGATTTTCTCTTTCTTTTTCTGCAGTTTGAATGTAACGATTATATTTATTATACTGGGCAGTAAACAAATCTGCCCTTCACTCCAGAGGGAAACATTACCTGTGTCTGCTCAGGCTGTTTGTTGTTCTGACATCCTTGAAAAGATAATCTAGAACAGTGGTCGGCAAATTGCGGCTCACAAGCCGCGGTTTCCCGCTCTGTTGACTAATGAGTTTGCCGATCACTGATCTAGAGTAATCTGGTTGTGCAGAAATGTAAGTAAGAGGTCTATGGAGCCTTGCCTCCAGCTGATTTATAAAACATGGGGGAGAGGGGGAGGAAGAAGCCCTGGAAATTGGGTTTAAAACAGTGGTCCTCAGCCTTGGCTGTCCATTAGCATCACCTGAGCAGATCTTTACAAATCCAATGTCCAGAGATTCGGTTTTAATTGATCTGGGATGGAAAGCAAGCATCAATAGTTTGCAAAAGCCCCCAGGTGACTCCAATGTATAGACAGGGTAGAGAACCTGTCTTAAAGATAATGAGGTAAGGTGTAATTAGTAATATATACTGTATAGTTTAGCTCATTGCTTCACAAACTTTGATGAGCACATGAATTACCTGGGAATCGTGTTCAACACAGATTCTGATTCAGTGGGTTTAGAACAGCGGTCACCAACCGGTGGTCTGCAGAGCACTGGTGGTCCGTGAGGTCCGAAAGGTTGGCGACCGCTGGCTAGAGCGAGGCCAGAGATTGTTTCTGACAAGCTCCCTGGTATAGCCTGATGTTTTCATTCGACTTTAATTAGAACGGTTTTGCTCACTGGGAATATACTTCTCTTTATAATCTGTGTCCACTGCTAGACTTCATCCTTCAGACTTTATAAACATACATGTTCAGGAATTTATCACGCATGAAAGGAGAAGGCAGCTTGAATCTGGAAGATGGTTCTTGGAATAAGAGTGTAGCCCATTCTTTCCTGGGACCCTGGGTTTTGAGATCATGAGAAATTTGAGAGATACTTCATGGTTTTGAAGAACAGAGACGTGGAACTTAGGGCCATTAAGTCCTAAGCAACAACTTTACTTTGGCTCAAATATTGATGATAGTAGCAGTTAGAGGTGTCCACAAACTTGGATCCAAGTGTCAGGGAAGTAAAAAGTAAAATCCTGCCCTCACCATTTTGGCTCAGTGGCTAGAGTGTTGTCCTGCTGAGTGAAGGGTCCCAGGTTCGATTTCAGTCAAGGGCACATGCCCAGGTTGCAGGCTCGATCCCCAGTAGGGCCGTGCAGGGGGCAGCCAATCATGATTCTCTCATCAGTGATGTTTCTAGCTCTCTCTCCTTCCCCGTTCCTCTCTGAAATAAATAAAATATATATATATATATATATTTTAAGTAAAATCCTGATATTGCTGGAGCAAAAGCTCTATCGAGTGTGAGCAACTCAGGAAAACATCCTTCAACTTGTTATGATTTCTCTCTCCTTCCATTGGAACTAAGGGAAGTCATCTCTGGACCTGGCTTAATTCCCAATGATACATTGGCCTGTGAGACTGCAGAGCTGGCACCAGTTGGAGAGGAACACCCTCTTCCAGGGCCAGTGTCGTTCATTGCCAGGTCTTCCCCAGCGTAGCAATTTGTCCACTTTCCAGTTTGAATGAATATCTTTCTGGCTCCACAAGTCCTGTATTTGTTTTCCAGAGTAATTGGGAAGGCTCCTAGACCTCCTGACAGGCACCAGGGAGCCTGGAGGACATTGAGAAACGTGCCTGTTAAATATTAACCCTATTGATGTCCTTAGAGAGGGAGGGAGGCAGAGAGGGTGGGTGTGGGGAAGATCTGATGCCTTCTTTGACATGCCTCCTAAACAAGTTAATACCTGTGCACCACCAGCTGCATCTGGAAGTATTTTAGAAATGCTTCACCCTGATGAGATAGGTCATCAAAGGGCCTTGCACCTTGAGCTTTCTAATCCAGATTTGCTGAAATTGGAGCAGAAGGTCATTGCTTTCCCTGACCTCTGTGCTTCTCATGTCCATTAGAAAAGAACAATGCCAGGGCAAGGTATTGGGAGCCGAGGAAGGAAACTGCCTCGGCCAGTTAGCTAAGTGGAAAGAAGACACTGGGCTCCTTTTGGATCAGGTGTGAAAGGGTGCCACTGCAGCTATTCATTCAGGGCCTGCATGCTGCACCAGTATGATGTATCATTATGTGCTTAAGCGCTGGGATCCAAAATAAACAAAACCTTGGCTCTGCCCTTGAGGGAATTACAAACTCAAACCCTGGGTTAATGGTTTTCTAAGGTTAGGCCAAGCGGTTTAAATACGCAAACAGAATATATCTATTTGTTTGTTGAGAGAAGTGGACATTTTGTCATCCAAGGTTTCCAGAGGCTAATAGTTAACGGTGGGGGTTTGTGGCTCTGTGGGTTATCTAATCCCCATGAAAGGGCATACAGTCCCCAAAGGATAGAAACAGTGCCTTTGGTTCATTTTGAATGTTTCAAAATAATTAAAACACTATTCCAAATTATCCCTGGGTGACCATCTCAAGCCCAGACCAAGAAGGGTTGAGCCCATGAGAATTACACAATGCCTCTCAATTGGCAGTGGACATCAGCCAGCACTGGCGGCCAGAGAGTGACCTGGCTGCTGTTTCCTCCCTAAATTCCCTCTCATCACTGCAAAACTGGAAGCTCAGAGGCTTCAGAAGCCAGACAAATAATGCAGGGCTACGAACCCAGAGGAACTGGGAGCATTTTAAAGGCATTCACGTTCAACATAGTGGCCTCTTTACTTTCTCAGCAACACTCTGTAGAGCGGTCTTGAGACTCCGGTTCACCATTCCCATCCATGTGCACGTGGGCATGTTACTTCTCTTTAAGACTTCGCTTCCTCGTCAGTTCAATAGGGATAAGAATACCAATCGCGCTTATATCATGGGGCAGCTGTGATAATTTAATTATCCAATATCTATGAAAGCATTTTTAAACTATAAATCATTACAAAAATGCAAGCAATTTAACAAATATCAAGTTTTCCTTATCTCTGAAGGTTTAATTTATGTCCTGTCTCTCTTAGAATTTAGGGACATACGTGCCCATCTGTTTTCCAGAAATCCCCTGATAATATTTGTTGGAAAAAGTACTCTTTTCCTGCTGCCCTAACTTGTTGAGTGTATGGCTTATGCAACTGTTAATTTGCTGCCCTGCAGCAAATCGAATCAACAAATATTTACTAGCTGCTGAGCCTGGCCTTGTAGGAAATACAGAAAATGATGAGATTCACTTTCTGCATTAAAGGAGCAAATTGCCCAGATGCACCACAATACCCATGTATTCTAGGGGAGAAAAAATCTGCCTGTGCTCTCTGGATGCCCCCAGTACACCTGGAGCTTTACTTCAAATACAAGAAACAGCTGGTGTTCATGATTTAAGGCTCAGTACAAATGGTAGAAAGAATTTCTTTTACAAGCTGTCTGGTTTGGCGAAATTCCAGAATTCATCAAACAGAAAGATAAGGATGATGATGATAAAAGTGATTCTTCATAGTTGGTCTTAATACAGGGTTACCAAAGGAATGTTATCTACATAGGACATTCCAGAGCTGGAACATACCCTCAAGTTCACCCAAAATAGACTTACAGCAGGGCCTTCCCACCACCTGTAAAAATCAAAGATGACCCCACATGCCTGACACCATGTGCTTGGAAGCTGGACCTATGAGGGTTTCAGGCAATGATTCTTTGTATTCCTCCAGTAAAAGGGCATCCATTTCCACTTACCATGGGAAAGCTCCCAGAGAAAGAACCCCAATATTCCAAACCCAAATACTAAAAATGACTTAATATTTCACTCCTGATTTTCTGTGAATTGTTGAGATCTTCGACATTAGGTCTCATGAAAAGTTAAAAAAAAAAAAAATGTCTTCCAATTAGAGGAAATGCCAATGACCTAATCCATAAATGAATTTCCACCATATGGTGATAATAATAACTCCGACAAACATAGTGCTTTTACTGCCAGGTATAACGCTGAGCAGAGTAGCTTACTACATTTTCTTGATAAGCCATTGTAAAAAATATCATTATTCTCATTTTAAAGATGAGGAACCAGCCCTGGCCAGTTTTTCTCAGTGGTTAGAGTGTCAGCCCAAGGACCAAAGGGTCTCAGGTTCAATTCCCAGTCAAGGGAACTTACCTCAATTATAGGCTCTATCCCTGGACCCCGGGTCACACACATGTGGGAGACAACCAATCGATGTGTCTCTCTCACATCAATGTTTCTCTCTCTCCCCCTCCTCACTCTCCTTCACTCTCTCTAAAAATCAATGAGAAAAATATCCTCAGGTAAGGATTAACTATATATATGGAACCTGGGGCTCCCAAAGGTTATATTATAGTCTAAGGTCACATGGCTAAGTAAAGGAGTTGGGCTACTCCCTTCTCCTCACCATCTGTAACCCAGAAGACAGAAGTGGATGTGGTCTGCCTTTCAGGAGGCTGGCAGTTCAATGAATGGCTCCCATTTTAAGTGGGCAGCACATGGACAACACCCAATCCCATCCATAGCCATGGACTGTATCCTTCACCCTGACTGCTATTTCACAAAGGTCTTTTTTTGGGTGTAAGGGCTGGAGGTGGCTCAGCAAACCCCCTCCCCAGGACCACAAAAAAGAACTCAAAATGCTTTTTTCAATCACCAGGGCTCACTGTGCTCTTAATAGTGGAAAATTCCATAGAGACTGATTTCATACAAAGCCTCTTGAATTTAAATGTATTTCAGAAATTTAAGTCATGTTCATGAAGGTTTATGGCTCAGGTTTTCTCTTTTTCAGTGGGGCTTTCGCTTAGATAATAGGACATATTTTTTATCTTGGGCAAGGAAGAATTGCTCTTGAAATTTTCCACCAATATAGTGTGGATAATAACATCTAGCCCACCTTTTTCGTGTGGTTTGGGGAAGTATAAAAAGAATACGAAGAAGAAAGTTCAGAACAATATTATAAATCCAAATGCCATCTCCTCTAACTTTCTCAACCTAGAGGCCTGACCACCACGTAGCACTCTCCTTTCAGCTGCCATTTTTCTTTTATTTAAAGCAGCTCTCATTACCCAAATTAAATTTTTAAATTTGTTTACTTGAGTATTTCCTGTCTCTCCAACTTCAATAAAATTCCATGCAAGAAGAAATTTTGTCTTTTTTTTTTTTTTTTACCATTGCATTGCCAGTATCTAAAATTGTCCTTGGCACACACTAGACACTCAATAAGGGCATGTTGAATAATAACACCTTTTTGTGTGAAAATCTGCATCTTTATAAACATTCTTAAAATTGGATTTCAGGTCCATAGAAATAGATTAATCATAATCCTTGGTTAATGGCATGCTCATCAATGATCCCTGTACAGCCCTCTTCTGTTACTTATTTTGCTACTTAATTAGGTGTTTTAAAAAACAGAACCTGAAACAAAATCTAGGGCCCTGATCCCCATTTCATCCACAATCATAGGGCCCTGATCCCCATCTCATCCCCCTGCCTATCCTATCTGAGGTAATCATCATTCAGAATCTCAGGTTCTTTGTTTCTTACTGTCTTAAGTCCATTTCCGTAGAAGCAGAGCCTGCGATGATGGGATTCTTACTCAGGTGACTTATTGAAGGAGTGCTCAGAAGAAGGGGAGTTCGGAAAGCAAGGTGGTGCATGGGAAAAGCCAGGCAAGGATGTAGAATCAGCTGGAGACTGGATTCAGAGTGTTAGAGCACATGTTGCCCTATAGCACTGACCCACCTTGAGGCATAAGACTTGCTCTTTGTAGCCCCAAGTCAGTCAGTCATTGACTGACCTTTGGGGAGGTGATATAGGGAAAGCAGGTGCACAGCCTCCTGAGTGAGGCAGCCCCAGTTAGCTAAGGGCAATTCTCCAGAGGAGGAAAGAGCCTTAAGCTGTTGGCAGCCAACACTCATAGCAGCTAGGGATCAGAGCACTTGACTGGGTAAAGGTGTAGGCACTTCTCCTACACCTTGCTTCCCTCTTAATGCTGTTTATCAAATCAAATTTTGTATACCTTCCTTAAAAGTATGTATATACATACATTTTTCGTTTATTTGAGACTTTCTAGAAAGGAAATCACACTGAATTTTGACTGTCGTGTAATATTTCAGTATGTGAAAATACCATACTTTATTCGCCCATTCTCCCACTGGTGGACTTTTAAGTCATTTTGGGGTTGTTGCTATGAACATTCCCACATGTATTCCTGTCATATATGTGCAAGAGTGGAGTGGGGGTGCCTGGGATAGAATAGCTGGATCATGAGATATGGACTCTGGAAGGTAATGCCAAACTGTTTTCCATACTGCTTCTGCTAATTCCCATGTTCCCCAACAATGCGTATATGAGCACTATCATCCACACCCGCTCCCACAATTTTTACTTTTGTAAACTGAAGGAGTATAAAATGGCAATCTCATCATGGTCTTGATTTATGTCCTCTATCACTAATCATCTCTTCGTATGTTTATCAGATATACCTGTTTCCTCTTATGTGACATGCTTGCTCCTATATTTTGTCCATTTTTCTATCAGATTATTTATAATTTTGTTTATCTGTAGGAATTCTTTATCTGTCCTTTATCTGTTGTATTTTGAATATTGTGAATATCTTCTACTTTGTAACTCTTCTCACTTTCTTTATGGGGTCTTTTAATAAACAGATGTTCTTAATATTATTATAGTTGCAGGTATTCTTTTTATGGCTTTTTACATCTTGTTTAATAAACCTTTCCCTTAAGGAATCTAAAGGACAATCTCCATCTTGGGGTGGGGGGCACAAATGTAACCAGATTATAGGTGAGTCACAGAGGCAAGTACTGTCATGCCTAATGAGGCCCTGTCTGGCCGCAGGCAGCCCTGACCAGCCAGCACAAGCAACCAGCTAGCTGGCTGGCAGGTGTGTTCTGGTTATAGAATTGGATATATCATGTATTAGAGCTGGATACCATTAAAAATTCTAATCATAGACTGTAATTAACTTTCCTCGCTCTGATGGCCCGCTCACTAAACAACCTTCTGATTATAATTTGGCTTCCCATGTATGTTGCCTACAGGGAGAGAATGTACTGTTCAGGCTGACGTGAGGATCCAACTCACTAAATAGTTATATGCCGTAATGTAAATTAATAAATTCGTATTCTGGTTTTATCACATGCCTCATCTGAGCTCTGTCGGCGTGAGTCAGCATCCCTGAGTCTAATCAACATGGACACTGAGAATATCAAGCTTCTGAGCTGAAAAACGAAGAACTAGACTCACGACCAGAACGAAATCACCAAGGCAACACTGCCCTGGGGGCCCCTCGACCTGATGGAGAAGGTCTTCCTACATGTCATGTGATAAGTACAGAGATTAAAATGAACTTTTGACGTTATAAAGAGCTGCATATTCAAAACCATGACTTGCTTCCATTCAGGTAAAGGTGAAGAATAGGAGACAATCTTAAGACTCATATTGAATATTTATTGGCTTATGAGCACACACCACATGCTGCACAAATCCTAGGCAGAAGGATAAGATTTACAGACATGTTTGAAAAAAGAAAAAAGAAAAAGAAAAAAAAGTGGGGGAGGTGCAGATGGAACAAGCGGAGCCTGACTGATGAAGCCTGGCTCCACCATGGTACTCATGGGCCAGGGTGCAAATTAGAAGACACAAAAAAAAGAAAGAAAGAAACACGAGGTACCAGAGCACAAGCAGGAACGTGCCAAGGCAGTGAGATTATCCAGGCCAGAGAAGTGATTTAGAACTTGTAGGGTGAGGGCAAGATCTTTGATGTAAGTTCAAAGGCGAAGTGGAGGTGAGCCCATAGGACAGATGGGGATAATTTAGTGATATTAGATCATCAATTTATTCAGGGTTTCTTGGTGAGCAGTACCTATAGTGACACAGATGCCCTTCTGGGATCCCAGTGACACTGAATAATAAAAAGGATGCGATTGGGACTGTAGTATCTGGGAATTTGGGGCCCAGTGATGAGAAGTGACAACCTACTTTATATTCAGACCAAAACCATACAAACAAAAACAAAAAGGGGGTGGGGGGAAGCAAAGATGACCTATACTGATGACCATGCAGGATTTGTTTTTCAAAGAAAAATATGTTCAAGGAGTGAGATAAATTAAAGGAAGTTCATTCTGTATCATCCTTGAGACCAATCACATTGTTTCCCACAGCACCTGCCTCAGGGCCCCCACCAGAGCAAGGTCACCAAGCTTGGCTGGATTGAATGAGGTTAGAGAACCATCTCAGAATACCCTTTTGTTCTAAAAATGAGGTAGAGACATGTCATCAGTAAGGGGTGATCCTAAGAGTGGCCCAAGGAAAGGTATACAAAGGGTTCAGAGAAACAGCAGGACAAAAATATGGCAAGTGACAGAAGCCCTTCTCTCAGGTGTGCCACCCCAATGTAGGAACTTCAGGGAGGAGCACTGGAAAGGGGTGGCCTCTGTACTCTCCAAAGCCAGAGGGCTCTGACACATGTGAAGGAATAATCTCCCTTTAATATGGCTTCAGCATGCGCACATACATTGGAGGATATGTAAGTGTAGACAGGGCGGGCTCCTCATCTAGTAGAGGTGGTCTCGCACATGCTTCATGATGGTCTTCAGCCCCAGCCAGGTCTCCTCTGCAGTGGGAATGATCTGGTCGGCTGGCAGGAGGAACCCATAGTGCCCAGTATCTCTTAACTCAAAAGTGAATGCATACTTGATGCCATTATCATACGCCCAGTCAACGCTGCTCCCACTAGCTTGATCTGCAGATCAAAAGAGAAAACACCTTTGAAGCACAGTTTCTTTCACGGTTAAGTGAGAAGGGGCTGGGAGTTCTGCCTGCCTGTGGTTCTTTAGGGACCCAGAGTTCTTTCTGCAAATCATTAGGCCTATGACACAGACATTGGCCTGATCCATATGTCTCAGGCTGTCCTCCACCATGAGGGCTTCACTAGTCTCAAATGAAGAGATTTTAAATCCTCATCCCCACCTTGTCACTAATTCCATAGATTTCTGCAGGTCATGCAAAACCAATCTTTACAGAGACTGAGTATGGTAGACAACCCCCAAGACAGCCCCAATGATCCTTGTCCCCTGATAGTCACATCCTTATATAGTGCCCTCTACACTGATTAGGACTTACCTGACCTGTGTAACTAACAAAAGACTACAGAAATGAAGGTGTGGAACCATCAAGGCTAGGCCATAAAAGCTAGGTGGCTTCTACCTTGCTCTCTCTTGGACCACTTGCTCTGAGGGAAGCCAGCTGTCATGTTGTAAGGACACACAAGCAGCCCTACAAAGAGGTTCATGTGGTGAAGAACTGAGGCCTCCCCATAATCAGCACCACTTGCCAGGCACCTGAGGGAGCCACGGAAGAAGCGGACCCTCCAGCCCAGTCCGGCCTTTAGATGACTGTAGCCTTAGAAGACATCTTGACCTCATGAGAGACGAGCCAGACCCACCCAGCTACTCCACTCTTGAGTTCCTGACCCACAGAAACAGTTTTTTAAAAAATAACTGTGTCTTGCTCTAAGCTGCTAAGTTTTAGGATAACTTTTTACATAGCAAGAGATCACTGGTACCCAGGGAGCAAGCACAGCCCTTGGACATCCCTCTGCCAAAAGACTGGGGGGAAAACAAGTGACTCGTTTTTCTGCTTCTTCTCAAACTCTACCAGAGCAAAGATTGGGTAAGAGTGCAAAAGTGTAGATGATGTTAAATAAACTAATTATGCCAATAGCAGCTATCACTTATTGTACATCTACTAGGAGCCAATCATTACACTGGAAAGTTTACATTTATGATCTCATTTAACCTTTAAAAACCCAATGAGAGTAGGTATTACTGTCCTTGTTTTTCAGATGTGGAAATCCAGGTTCAGAATGGGTAATTTATCTAGGCAAGGGTAGAATTTAAATCCAAGTCCATCTCAGGATAGAGCCTATGCTTTCTTCAACATCCTTCTAGTCCATTTGGCATGTTACATGTCAGTTAAATAAATATATGGGTCCTTTTGTTTTTCCATTGTTCCTGAGGGTTGTTTTTCATGATACCATTTGTGATTTTTCTAGAGATGCTGGTTCCACTGAGAGTACCTGCTCCCTGAGAGGATGGGACATGCTCTCCTACACTCTCTGAAATCCTTGTGTGGTTCCCATAGCCTTTCTCTATCCTGGGAAAATGCTGAATAACAAAAAACAGGCAGTGGCACCAGACATGTCTAGAGGTTACATACACAAGCAAGCTCAACTATTTCAGAGCATTCAAAATTCAGAAAGGCGACAAGAAGACCTCTGCTGAGCAAAGTGATCGAGTTCATGAACTTCACTTTATTTGGGTCCCTGTTCAAAGTCTATCTACTCTTTTTTTTTCTTTAAACACAGATGGGATCATACTATTTACACTGTCCTGTACACTGTATTTCTTAACTAACATTTGAAGGTTATTTCCTATTAGCACACATAGGCCCACCTCATTCACTCCAGGACTGTTTCACTGAAGAATGCACCAAATGTGCTTTTTCCCCCAGCACTCTACTGATGGACCGTTATATGCTTAGCAGTCTTTTGTGGATTACCAGTCTTCTGTGACTATAAACAATGCTGTAATGGCCATCCTTAAAACCCACAATCTAATGAGCCAAACCAGCCCAGAGAACTTGTTTCCAAGCCCTTAGTAGATCAAAATCAGTAAGAGGAAAGGAAAGGGTTGCTGGAGACAGTTGGCCTGAAAGCAGTACAGTCTGACCAGAGGAAGGAGACATGAAAACTCTAAAAAGCAAGACACAGAATTAAAGAGGCAAAACAGGCCCGGCTGTTTAACACAGGGATTAACTAGTCCAATAGCGCACAGTAAGCCTTCAGGATATAGCAGTTGATATTCAGGAGGCCAGTGAGTCATAAAGAAAGGAGCTTAGCCCTGGCTGGTGTGGCTCTGTTGGTTTTAGCGTCGTCCTATACACCAAAAGGTTTGATTCCGGGTTAGGGCACATACCCAGATTGTAGCTTCAATTTCCGGTTGGCATGCATGTGGGAGGCAGCCAATCCATGTTACTCTCTCTTTCTCTCCCTTCCTTCCTCTCTCGAAGATCAATAAAAAAAGAAAAAGAAAAAGAAAAAGAAAAAGAAAGGAGCTTAAATCTCTTCTACATGATCTGTTTAAAGGGCAAGAAAATGTGAATTCCTTTTTAGAATGATTTTCATTGATTTTAGAATGATTCTCATCTAAGATGGTAAGCCCAAGAAAAAGTCCAGCTCTCAAAGGGCAAACATCAACTATTTGTATAGCATATTCCATAACCCATGGAGTTCAAGTGTTATTATACAAAAACTGATTACATTTTTGGAAAGCAAGGAGGGCAGACAAACCCTATAAAGAATACAGAAGATGGGCTCTTGAAAGAGGTAGGAAATAATGTCTCCTGGAAAACACTCAGAAGAGCCTTCCTCCTCTTCTGTTGAAGGCATCTGATGAGTATCTCGTGATTTTGGCACAGCTAGGCTGGGGAGAAGAATGTGTTTGATGTGAGAGGGACAGGGCCATTCTTTAACCCAGAAGTCAGGATCCTGATGACTCACAAAGATGTTTTGAGAGGTCCTCCTCAGAGAGTTCCTACCCAGTCTGTTTAGCTCTCTTTGTTCCAGGATTCGATTCTGACTAATTAAGCAGAGGATGGAGAAACTCCCTGATGTGTTTAGTCTCTGAGGAGTTCCCATTTAACAACACTAATAATAATAAAGCATGAATAATTAATGAATTATTGTTGCAATTAGCAACACAAACACCAACATCATGCTAACTGCCTTATGCAGCATTGTGGCTTATGAAACACAAACAAGGGCTGAGACAGAGGACCTTGGAGGTGACATGAAGAATCTTCCCATAGCTCTAGCTGGTTTGGCTCAGTGGATAGAGCGTCAGCCTGCAGACTGAAAGGTCCCAGGTTCAATTCGGTCATGGGCACATGCCTGGGTTGCGAGCTCAATCCCCAGTAAGGGGCTTGCAGGAGGCAACCGATCAATGATTCTCTCTCATCATTGATGTTTCTATCTCTCTCCCTCTCCCTTCCTCTCTGAAATCAATAAAAAATAAATAAATAAATAAGAATCTTCCCAGAAGAGGAAGACTGAAGGGAATAGCTAATGGAAGATAAAGCAGGTAGAATGGGAGAGTGGGTTACAGTACGGAAGAGAAAACAAATCCAGTATCAGCAAGTGTTGAGGGGCTCTGGAAAATAAGGACTGTAGAACATACCACTGTTGGAAACTACAGAGGAGGCACTAGTGGGAAAAAGAAGGACACTAACTTAAAAGGGGTCAGAGCTGAGCTCCCAACATTTGTATATACATTTCCCATTTATAGCTAGTGTCTTGGAGAATGATCATTTTCTTCAATTTTTTAATTTAGAAATCAGAGTCACAAAACATAGGGACTAGAAGGATCTCAGCAGGAAAAGAGTGAATTGTTCAGATGAAACACTCCAGTGAGAAACCAAAACAAAGGCTATTTCCTCAAAATGGGGTTGAGGTTGTAGGTGTTGAGCCTCAAGACTATCTTCAGATTTGGGGTCTTGCTGTGGTTTTTTTCTCTTTTTTTGGCTTGATGCTAAACACTGTTGGGAGGACACCCTAACCCAGTTCCCACCCTACCATGCTCCAACACGTGTTCATTTCTGATAGCAAGGTGAAGGAGTCTCATCCACCCTACTACTACCACCTGAATCTGCCAATTCAAATATGGGTTTTCACTGGAAATGGAATGATGGGGAGGAAAAAAAGAAAATGGAATGATGGGCTTGATGAATTTTTGATAAACTATGTCAGGATCTTTAATGGAAGATAAGGAATGTAGACCATACCACCCTGGCAGGCAAGTCATCATGGGCACATGATAAATGGCATGAGATAGCAGTGATGATGTTGATGAAGATGACTGCCTGCAACAGCTATTACCACACAGGTTTGACATAACTTTAGTCTATTACTAACAACAAAGACAGTCAGATTACAGTGGAGGAAGTCTAACTTGCTGCTCTTCTCCTGCTCCATTTCAAGTTTCCTCTCAAAGCCTTTCTAAATAAAGAATAAATACTTACAGACAGTGGTAGAGGTAGAACCCACGTGGTACTGAGTGCCAGACAGGGAAGCCAGAGCTTTAGCCGCACGCCTCGCCACCTCGTCCTAGGAAGGGGAGTCAGCGGAATGAGAAAGAGTGGATCCCGCAGCCTGACATTCCTCAGCTGTTCTGCACTGAAATGGTCTGGAAGATTCTCAGCTGCTCTCCCAATTTTCCCTTCTGGTCTCCTCTTCTTTCCCATCCAACTAAAGATAAGGCTGATTACAAAATGAGGGGAACTCCTCCCATCACACACCAGTTCTTTACTACTAGTTTGGGGAAGGGGGTAAAGAAGGAGGTGAAAAAAGACACATTTTCATTCTGAAAGCATGTGTATTATACACTCCAGCTCTCCAAAGACCTGGAGAGCTGCTCATCAGCCCATTAAGAATCTAGTACAGGCACCACCATCTTCACCTATCCTAAGGGAAGGGAATGTCATGTTCACAAGCATGAGGTGAGGCCAAGTATGTTCAAGAGAAAACCTTCTAAGAGTTGGGTATTCCAGAGTGGAGGTAGAGGTGGGGCTGCCATATATAGATGTGTCCTATGCAGAGTGCCTATTTGAGACCAGAATCTGCCCACACCAAGCCAAGGAACCCTGCATCTGCTGGGAGGTTTATGGGCTAGCTAAGGCCTGGGCTGAGGGGCACGTGAAAGCTGACCAGCACAGCAGGGAGAGGCCTGCAGTCACCCTACAGATGTCAGCCCAGCTCCCTCAGTCCACCCTCCATGCCTGTTCACATCCTAGGGTGAGTCACTGTATGAGACACAGAGCACCCCTACGCTGTGGCCTACACCCTACTTAACTCTACCTTAACTGGAATGAGGAGCACCTCCACCTCGCCCAACACAGTGCCACCCCAGCTCTTGGCAAGCAGTGGGTCTACAATAAGTTTTGATCAGAACAACAAGTGAGAAGGAAAGGCAAGGATCAGGTGTGGTTCTTGGAAGTCACAGCAAACACAGAAATAAGGGCACCATCTTCTTTCTATCCCTGTAGGTCTGATAAGCAGGGAAAGAAGCCTGGGCCCTTAAAGAAATAAGCCCAGGCCCCCAAACTTTCCCTATAAAGTTGTAGAACCACCACCTTGGCAGCAGCTGAAGGTAAAGCAGGCCTGGGACTGGGTGGAAGGCAGCCCATTACTCACCAGCTCTTTAGCATCTGGGGCCTCTTTTATTGTGTACCCGTACGGATACATCAGCAGCTGTGAGTAGCTGTGCAGGTCGATGAAGCATTTGAAATTCCCGTGCTGTTGAATGAAATCTACCACCGACTTCACCTCTATTTCTGAATTGGCATGGGGTCCATGGTACACTTCGGAGCAAGGATTGCCACTGGCTCCCCTTCCTGTTGCGGGCAGCCCAAGCAGGAACATTAACCCATAGGCCAAAAAAAACACACAGAAATGAAGGATCCACAATCCAAAGGATGGACAGAAGGTATTGTCAATGGACAGGTCACTGTTAGATGCCCCTAGTCCGTGGTGTGTGTATTGAGGTGCAGGAGTGGAATGTCGGGGTGTCAGATCTGCCACAGCTGAGAAAGAAAACTGGCAGAACTCCTTTAAAAGGGTAGTTGACCTTGTATTGTATCATTAACAATTGTCATAAATAATTAATATCACACTTGACAATGAGATGTAATTAATAAGTATTCTAGATAATTAATATGAATACCAATTAATAATGAAAATGACTCCATTTATTCTGGTGTCAACTTGTTCTCTTGGTTCAGATCTTAATGGCAAAGCACTGCCAAAATAATCTATTGTTGTGGCTAAAATCTCTTGATTATTTGTCAGGTGTTAGAAATACTGTCTTCAATATTACTTCACAATATAGTTCCCTGAAGTATCTGGTTGTGTAAAACCACTCCAGCTGTGGAATATCTGACCTAACTTTTTATCAGCTCCTTTCCCACTCACATTATTTTCCCCCCACTGGTTGGTGTGGTATTTCTAGGCAGGTACTGTGCAAGTCGATATTAAGAACAAAACATCTGTGGAACAGTGAAAGAGAACTATTTGAATTTGGAATTGTAAGATAAGTTTAGTTCCTAACTCAACCATAAATTCTTAAGATTGTCCATTGTCTCATTTCAGATAATAAAATTCACTCACTAGGTTAGAAGAATTGTAAATAAAATAATATATGGGAAAGTATGTGACACACAGTTGGCACAATTGTGAGAATGATTTTAAACAGTAGGAACTTCCAGCCCAGGTGTCCTAATTCTTATTCTCTTTCCATCACATATGTACATATCTAAGGATAGACCGCAAGATCTTGTCTGTTACAGTGGCACACTTGCCCTGCTCAGTGTGGCTCGGCTGGTTGGAGTGTCATCCCGAACACGAAAGGTGGCGGGTTCCTTTCAGGTCAGGGCACATCCCAGGTTTTTGGTTCAATCCCTGGTTCAGACCCATATGGGAGGCAACCGATCAATGTTTCTCTATCTGTCTCTCTAAAGTTAATAATACTAGTTAAAAAAAACACAAAAAACATATCCTCAGGTGAGGATTAAAAAACAAAGCAAAACCAAAAAAAAAAAAAAAAAGTGCTAATTGCTCTCTTCTGAGTTGCCTCCAGGAGCCCTTCCACCCACCCAGTAACGTGCCCAGGACAAGCTGAGGCAGCCAGGGTATGAGGAAGAGGCATGGATGTGTATATCTAAGACTGTGATGGTTTTTAAATATTAGTGTTCTCTCGGGAGGACAGGAATTGCTAAGTTGTTCCCTTTCAAAATCACACACACACACACACACACACACACACACACACAAATTTTTTAAACAAAACCAAAATATGAGACATACAGGGCGTAAGGGATTTGCCCAAGTCTCTCAGTGAATCAGCAATGGAGCTAGCCTGGAACCCGGCTCCCACTCTGCCAGCTTGGAGTCCTGTGGACCAGGCTACCCAGGGGTAACAGGATTTGAAAACCAGATCCCCAACCTACCGGCAAAACTAGCGTTCCAATTTCTGTTTGGATCAACACCAATGCAGGGGCTTCTAGGATGTAGGGACCGTGTCTTCCTCCAAAGTCGGTTCTGAAAAATCCAGCAAGAAAGGAACAAACATCCAGAGATAAGCCAGAGCACAAGAAAGGTGAAGGTTTCTTTGGGGACCAAAGATGGAAATGAGCACCATGGATGGGGCGAGCTGCTTACAGTTCTCTCTGGAGAATCATCAGGGCTCCCATCTTCTCACCCCAAAAAGAGGAGGCTGAGCCCTTCTGGTTCTGAGAGAAAGACTCCCCCAAAATGCCCTCGTGAGAATTTTATAGTGCAAGAACCAGGTTGACACCACATGAACCCACTGAGTCATTTTTGGCTGCGGAAAAAGTGGGACAAATGAACATTGTGCACCTGAATGATCACTCATGTGATAGAAAGTGCACAACTATTGCATTCTTGCCTAAAAACTTAATCTGAATCCAAACAAGCCTCTAGATCTGACTACCAGAAAATAGGGAATGCGGAAATAAGAGAATAAATTAAATGGCACACAAAAAGCCATCAGGCAAATTCAGAATGTGCAACATTCTACAGGAAAATTTACTTGGTTCCTCTAAAAATGAATGATATTTTTTAAAAGATAAGTGTGTGTGTGCAGGAGTGAGGAGGTCGGGGGGAGGAGAGATAGTGCTAACTGTTACGGAATAAAAAAGTCTGCAAAGCCATAACAACCAAGTGGGTATAGGCCCTTGGCCAGTGTGGCTCAGTTGGTTGGGCATCAACCCATGCACCAAAAGGCTGCCAGTTGGATTCCTGATTCCTGCAGGGCTGCAGGCTCAATCCCCAGCAGGTGGCAGGAAGGTAAGGGGCAGGAAGCAGCAGATAGATATTGTTCTCACTTTGATGTCTCTCTCTCTCTCTCCCTCTCCCTTCCTCTCTCTCTAAATATCAATTTTAAAAATCTTTTTTTAATAATGCAAGATCAGCCCTAGCCTGTTTGGCTCAGTGGATAGAGCATCAGCCTACGGACTGAAGGGTCCTGGGTTCAGTTCCCGGTCAAGGGCACATGCCTGGTTTGTGGGCTGAAGCCCCAGTAGGGAGCATGCAGGAGGCAGCCAATCAATCATTGATCTCTCTCTCCTCTCCCTTCCTCTTTGAAATCAAAGAATTTATATATTTTTTAAATGCAGGATCAGATCTCATTTAGATCCTAATTGCAACAAATTGGCTTAAGTAATTTCCATTACTTTTTTGTTGTTGTTGTTAATCCTCACCCAAGGATATTTTTCCATTGATTTTTAGGGAAAGCAGGAGAGGGAAAGAAAGAGAGAAATATCAAGTGAAAGAAACACATTGATTGGTTGCCTCCTTCATGAGCCCTGACCAGGGCCTGGGCCAGGGAGGAGTCTGCAACCAAGGTATGTGCCCTTGACCGGAATCGAACCTGGGACCTTTTGGTCCGCAGGCCGATGCTCTATCCACTGAGCCAAACTGGCTAGGGCTCCATTACTTTTTTAAAGGTGATAGTGGCAGGTGTGGTTTCTTTGTTTTAACTACATTAGCTAGAGATGTGTACTAAAGAAGTTTTGGGTGAAATAACCTGATGTCTAGGATTTGCTTTATAATGCATCAGGAAAAAAATGTGTGGGAGGGAAAGAAATGGAAAAAAGATTGGTAAGGTGTTGATAATTGTTCAAGATCTATGTAGGAAGTTCATTAGACTGTTCTCTCTAAGAAAAAAATATTCCCTGGTGATTCTCAGCTCAGAGAATGACTAGAAAATGAGACCCCAAGGGAGCTTATAACATGCACATTGTGGCAGTTTTCTCCAAGGTCATACAACTATTTAGTGGCAAAGCAAGGAATTCAGCAAACAAGTCTTAACTCCAAGCAGCCCATTTGGTATTACTCACTTCAGTGTGCGTGTATACATATCCATCAGGATTGGCCACAGGCAGCAAGAAAATATCCATTTTCTCCAAGATGGAGGTGATGGCTGGATCCTTCCCGTAATCAGATACAATCTAAGCAGAGATAATAAATGTGTCAGCGATGCCCTCGAAGGCTGAATTGTTAGGTCTAAGCCTGTGTATCTTCCCCCAGATGCCCAGCTCCTAAAACAGCATCCACCCTCCACAGCCTCCCTGTCACCATCAGACACAGCTCTCAGGACACTTGAAAACCTGGGGGAGCATGGCTGCATGGTGACATCAGCGGCAGGGTCCTGGGCTGTCTGGTTTATTCTTTCTTTCCAGGGGGTGGGACAAGGGAGCAGAGAGCCACACATTAGAATAGTTATTAGGAATCTGAGCCCCCATGCTAGGAGTAGGGAAGATGGATCGTTCTTATCCACACGCCCCCTCTTCTCTCAGTGCTGGCTCAAAGAGGGCTTCCCAGTGGGACATGGAGACAGCGTGAAGTCCCTGAGGGTCTGGGGGGCTGGCAAAGGGCTAAAGGCAAAGCTCATCTGAGTGTTGCTGCTGGCAAGGCTCTGCTCCCTTTCTGCTGAGCTGACGATGGGTCAGTGTTTCAGGGCCACCTCTGCAGCTCATTAGCTTACTCTGCCATGAATGCACTCTTTAGCCACAGAGTCTTGACCAAGGGGCTCTGACCTTTTGCTGCTCCGAAATGAAAAGGCCCCCAGCCTACTGTGCCTTCCCACCTTATCCCCTTGGCGCAGATTCATGGGAGGCTGCAGAGGCACCCCGGGCCCACCAGAATTCTCGCCTAATACCGGGTGACATGACCTTCCTCGCAGTCCACATGGCCGTGGCCTGTGAGATCCACTCCCGGGAATGAATGCCTGCGTTCAGCCAAATGGCTGGCTGCTGACTGCCTTTTCCAGTGCTGAACTGTGGAAGGAAAAAGAGACCAGAAAATGACCCTCCTGACCCCGTTTCTCAGCCCACCTCGCCTCTCTCCAGCTCAGCTCCAGTTCCTATTCACTGAATCTATTTAAGACAATTCAGAGACCAAATGTTCCTGAGGTCACCATTTATTTATCAGTTTATCAGTGACTTAGGGAACTTAATTGGCTGGCTGGCTGGCGGGACCAGCCAAAGCTCCAGGGTTGGAAGCAAATGGGAAAGGGAAACAATTGCCATTGTGAACTAATGCCGGTATGATTAGAGATAATATTGTGTCTCCTGAAAAACCTCAAATGGTATCCCAACAGAGAGAGACAAGAGCGCCTGAACCAGCCCATTCTGGTTGATGCAATAAATGAATTCAGTTTTGAAAAAGGGGAAGAGGGGGTTCACTCTAGCTCTTTGTAAATGGCACTAAATGAATTCTGGGTCTTGCCTTTTCATGCCCCCTCCCCTACCTGACAGAGCTCAGTGCTAATGAAGCCAGGGTCTCCATCAGATAGGCAAATATTCTAAATGTGTGAAGATTATTTGAGCAAACAGCTCGGGAGCAGGTCTCTTCCTGCTGGTAATTTACCCATTGCTATAAGCCTGGGTTCTTTGGGGCTGATATGAAGCTAGAGGTTGACAAATTCTTAGCATCCTCCATCGTTCACATCTCCAAATTCTTTTTTATTCATCCAGCTGGATTATTTATGTAATTTATGTTACTGCCATAAATTATCTACCTCCTCTGCCAAAATAGACCTGAATCTGTTAGAAATTAGGCTTTGTGCAGCCAAGGATCAGAGGCTGGGCTTAAAATTACATCAACCCTAAAATTAGTTTCCTAGATTGCTTTTCAAATAAGTACCCCTGGAAGCAGGATGGAATTTGTAGAACTATCCCAATTTGTCTTGCTATTTACAGAAGGTGGGAATGAAGGAAGAAGACTGTATAGCCTGAGAGCTTTCTAGAATACTAACCTCCTCCAGCCCCACGCCCACACCACAACCTCCGCCCGCCCCAAGATAGGCCCTTAATCTTGCCTTTTAGTAGAAACCTGGAATGAGAATGCGCAAGTAGGAGACTGCCTGTCTGACCAAATTTGAAGGAGGTCCTAAAAAGCTGCCCCTGGCAGAGGTCCGATAGTTGGGTCCTGGGCACAAGGAACCAGGAGCCCGTGTCTAGTTCGGCCCTTCAAAGAACATGGGCCTTACCTTCAGTACATACATTGGCCGGTCTTCAAACGAATGCCCAATCTTCACCCTGCTCGCCAAGTCAGGAAAGTCTCCAGCAATGCTGTCCATCTCCTGGTAAATCTGAAGCATGAGAAAGTGAACCGAGAGGCATCTTAAAAATTTGTTCAGCTCTGGGTAGGTATCTGTGAACTTTATGTTGATGATCTTAACGATCTCTTCCGGCCTCCTAACCATGGGGTTGACAATATAATTGGCATGGAATGCTTATTCTTAAAGAACTGCCTAAAGAGTCCTTTTCTACAATTTTCTAGAAAATAGTACACTTGTATCCATCCACAAAATTATAGTCCACTAAACTAGTCCACTGCTCCAACAGTGTGGCCCTTTGCACCATACTGGACTGGATCAACAGCATGGCCCAGTTTAGCCCAGGTTCTTGAAATTTCCAAACTTGTTTGACCACTTTATCCATTAGTAAAATATATATATATATATCTATATTAGCATGGCCCTCGCTGATTTAGTTCACTAGATAGAGTGTCGGCCTGTGGACTAGAAGGGTCCTAGGTTCGATTCCAGTCAAGGGCACATGCTCAGTTTGTGGGCTCGATCCCCAGTAGGGGGCATGCAGGAGGCAGCCAATCAATGATTCTCTCTCATCACTGATGTTTCTATCTCTCTCCCTCTGCCTTCCTCTCTGAAATCAATAAAGAAATATATTTAAGAAATATATATATTAGCATGCACTATATATACATAGAAATGTAAGTAGAAGTGGTAATAGTTTCTTCCTGCATTCCAGTGGACAGGCACTCAGTTTGAAGATGATTCCTCTAAAGGCTTTAAGAGAACAAGTGAAGAGCTATTGATCGTGGCTAGGAATGAGTTAAATAGAGTTCATCCATCTTAGTTGCTCAAAACTTTTGAGGGTCAAAAAAAAGGAAATTAAAAAATTCATATTTAGACCTTAAAATTGGAAGAAGGACTTTACAGAGGAGGAAAATGTGCAATCAACACATAGAATAAAATCAAGCTTAAAGGATTTATCAGAGTTGCATTCACTGTGGCAAATTGAAGCAAGAAACCATCCCTCAAATACATAGGCAAGCCAGATAAAATACAATGAAAATTATTCACAGCCAAGTTAAAAAGCAGAAAAGGGGGGAACGGCAGGTGTCAGAAATAAAGAGGAAACAAGCTGACAGAGTGGGAGCAGAGGATGAAGCCCACACATATGCCTCAGCTGCTGAGGGTTTACAGCAAACCAGGAGTGGGAATAGAGGGCACAGGACGTGTGGGGCAAGGACCTAGAATTTGAGAGCTGGGAATTGGCAACTGAGCCATGAAAAGGGCCTGGAAACTCTATCCACTGACCCTAGAAAGTGGAGCGAAAGCCGGATGCCTACCCTGAGCCACGAGAGGAAAGAGAGTCACCCAGGAAAAGTCAAAACGCTTCATGAGTCCAGACTGGAGAGGGAAAACTCACCTGAGAAACAAACAAAAATAACAGCAACCACAACACACACAAATGGTCTGAAACTAGAAACCCTGGCAGAAACAAACATGAAATTCCCACTAGAGAACTAAGACTAAGTGGTTGTAGGAGATGAGCTCTTAAAAGCTGGGTTTAGGGGGAAAAAACAACTAAATCTGATCAAGCCAAGAGGAGATGATGGTACACCAATCCACAGTAAAAGGCCTCTCAGGGAACAAGAGATATCTGTAAAACAGTAACAATGGCACCTAACACCAGGGAACAAAAACCAAAAGCCAGCGAATAAGAAAGTGAGGCTCCCGCAGCAGGCAAGTGAGCAATGATGGCTCCAGGGTCTTGGGTGACATTTGCAACCGGTTAGCTCAGCTAGGGAGTGCCTGGTGTTACTGAAGCTAACATCATGGATTTAATCCCTGTTTGGACCCTGAGCTCTGGTTTCGTTTGTGTCCCTGGTCTGAACTCCTAACTTTGTCCAGCTGTTTTGCAGATGTATGTCATTGGTCACAAGAAGGATCAAGGGGCAATGCAGTTGGAAGTGTACACAATAAACAAAGCTACTGATAATCATGGGAAGGAAGTGCAAACAGTTAGTCAGCCTTGAAATAATCCCTCACTAGAGGAAAAACAACTCAAAATATACGCCTCATGACCAGCATGCCAGGAGCACCATCTTTGGACATAAAGAGCAATATGCATTGAGGTATAGGAAGGCAAATACCAATTTAAATTGGCATGTGATCCTAAGCTAGTAGTTTCCTGATTAATGAAGAAGACACTGAGGGACTTAAGTCAACTGTATTGTATGTGATGCAATTCCATTCTATTAGTTCCTCTTGATCCTCAAGTTCCAATTATCGTATTAAATTATTCTGGTCCAAGTTTTGCATGTGAAGGGTTGGCTTACCTTGAAAGTCAGTCAACTATATAAAGTGGTTTCTAACTAAACACAGCACCAAAATGCATTATGGAACAAATATATATATTCTAAGTAGTTATGATAAATGAGTGGAAATACTTGGTTAACCTTGAAATAATCACTTTATCTACTTGCCTAGAATAAGTAACATTTTAACATAGGTGAATAAAATACAAGAATTACGGTGGCGTACAAGAAGGTTAATTTGCAAGCACTGGAAGTGATTGCAATTATTTCATGGCTTTCTTTAAGGGGTTGCTTAAGAAAAGAAGGATGCATGTGGGAGAAAATGTGGTTTGTCTTTTCACTACGCTCTTAGGTGCTGGCGTTAAACAACCCAAGAATTAGAAAGGAATCCAAGTGAACACATTTTAGCCCCACAGTGAAGGGATGTCATGCTGAGGATGAGTACCTCCTGAGAGTGAGGAAAAGGGTCACAAAATCCAGGAGACGGATAACCTTGATCTTAACCTGCTCTGAAACACTTACAGCTTCCAGGGAATGATAGGCCCCGTAGTTGAAGTTATTACTGCTCCGTTCTTGCTCTTTGTTGTGTTGCATTTCTTCATCTTCTTTATCTAAAAGGGCCTAAAACAGAGATGGCAACACTGTGAAGTGGTCCGTTGGAGATGGAGATTCACGTTGTTTCTGCCATGCCGTGGTCCATGAGCCAGCCAAGATGGCGGCATCTTTGGCACACAGATCAAGCACCCCAAAAGCCAAGATGTAAAGGAGGTCAGTTATCTTCCACATATCTATAAAATTGTACTCCTTGGGGCCCGCTGTACATCACTCCATTCAAAACTCACTCACTCCCTGGAAGTAAGATATATGCTATTTTGTTATTCTATACTATGAATTCTCTAGACATCAGCTCGCATCTGGTATCCAGTGCCTCTGAAATACACAGCTTGGGAAATCATTCAGAAACAAAGAAATTCTTATAACCACTCATACTTTGAAGGCTCCTGGCAGATGTCTATGACATGTGAGGATGATTAATAAGCTCACAGCTGCTCACACCATCAGGAAACTCCCAGGCCAAATCACCAATTAGTCCATAACCTACCTCGGTGAAGGAGAGAACATGAGCCAGACACTGTCCTGCTGTTTAAATACAGGTCGTGAGACTGATGCCTGGCTAGGATGGTGGTGTTCCCTCTGCTGGGAGCTGTTGGTGACATTCCCCCTTTCTGCTTTTTATGACTGGTCTCCAACACCTGCCCTACTCTGTTCTTCCCTCCTAACTTCAAATAAGAAAAGGGAGAGAGACTTAATACTTGTGGACATTTCTGACATACCAGGCACTGTTAGACATTTCACATATACTTAATCACTTTTCTCAATAAATCCTATGAAGTAGTTATCACTATTAACATTTTACCAATGAAGAAATAGGCTCAAGATGTTAAAAACTTGTCCAAAGTCACACAAATAGTAGTTGGCAAAATCAGGATTTGGATCCAGATCTGTCTGATTCCCCTTCCTATCATGCCCCTCCTACTACAACATGCTCCTCTAACAAGTCAGTGCACTTTACTTCCATAAACCTCAATGTCTTCATCTGTAAAATGGAGAAAAATAAGACCAGACCTTGGAAATGTCTCAGGTCCACTCTGGCTGCTTTGTCCTACGCAAGACAAGTTAGGAGCCTTGATTTACCCACCTGCAGGTCTTCAATTGTCACTGAGTAATCTAAGCCTTGGGACTTGAGGAAGAATTCGACTGGTTGCAGACTGACAGCCGGGACCAGGACATCCACAGGATGACCCAAGGAAGAGGAAGATTTCCAGAGGTTGAGCTGAAGATAATAGAGAGAAATCAGGTTAAAGGACAGTTCAGGTAAAAGGCATAATGAGTTAGCTCATTCTTCTCGAACAACTGCCAGAAGGCAGGGTGATCCCTGAGGAGCTGGGTTCTGCCCAAGAAGGCAAACTTTGTCTATCTGGTCAGACCTGTCCAGCAGGCAATACCTGGCAAAGCCCAAGAAATAATAATAGTAAGTCAATGGCAGATGGGAAGATGGAGGCCACGGCTGAGGCTTCCCACTTCCCAGCACCGTTATGATGTACAGCACGTCTCCCCCTTTAACCCTCTCAATCTTGGCAATTCACATTGACCAGGACAGAAATGCCAGAAATGATGCCATTGGTGCAAGGCTTCCCCCACCAAAATTAGAAGATACCCAAGAGGACTAGGAAGAACCAGGTACCTTCAAGTTGTCTGATTTCACTAGCTCATTTAGTTTGCTGATCTCATCTCCATTTCTGATGTTAATCCTAAAAACTTGATCCCTAGAGAGAAAAAGAGAGAGAAGCAAAAGATAATGGTGAGCTTTCAGCTGGCAAATAAGCCCAGCCTACTATCCCAGACATAATTGCGCCGAGTGAGAGGAAATGGTCTAGCCTTTGGTTACAATGTATAGCCATTAAAAACAAGACTACGTGGCTAATATGAAAAAGTGCTTATGGTATAACTTTAAGGGAAATATTAAGTGAAAGAGCAGGACACAGAATTGTATGTATGCCATGATCACAAGTATGGAAAAAGCAGATGCATTGGAAGAAAAACAGACAACGGAAATCTAGCAAATGCTGACAGTGCTTATGTTCGGGTCGTGGAATTATGGATGACTGACTTTTTCCCCCCTTGTATCTGTTTTCTGTAATGTGGTCATATTACTTTATAATGAAAAACATATATATTTTGCAGAAAGGAATGTTCCTGAGTTACACGCAAAGCTAACTCAAGACATAAAGAAGCAGTTCTTCACTGTCAGGGGCTAAGACTGAAACTGGCCCAACACACAATGCAGTGTGCAGAGGAAGTTTTGTTGAGTATGGTTTTGTGAACCAATGTCTCCCCAATAAATTCAATTAAAAAAATAAAATTTAATTCAATTCCTTTTTTTTTAAAGAAAGAAACTCTGGCCCAAGGTCCGTGCTGGAAAGAGACGGAAAAGAAAACAGACCGTCCGTCCCTGAAGGGTTAGCTATTTTCCTCTTAGCAAAAGGGGGGAGACTGGGTGCTCTTTTGATCTCATCCAGCTCCAGAATCCTATAAAAATTTGAATTAGATAAAGGCCAAGGTGCTGGGGCTGAACTTGGGATTCAATCCTCCTAAGGGGGCCCTGAGAGGGCCCAGAGGGAGCCGGCCGGTCCCGAGCCCCCCTTGGCCATTTGTCCTGTACTTGTTTCATATACACTATTTAGCATCCACGACAGCAGCAGGGGGAGAGGCCCCCCGAAGTCCTGTGTGTGGGTGGGAGAAGGACGAGCCTGAAAAGCTGCCTTTGTGCTCTCAGCCGGCTCAAGTAGCCAGGGGAGCCATTAGGCTGTTGCTAGGTGACGGGCCGAATGAATCTGCACTCAACGCTGTCACATGCGTCATCCCTTTGACACGAATGAATGCAGGAAGCGCTGGTGGAGAGAGCTGTGGGCTGAAGGACCTGTTGACAGAAAATGGTTCTGTCACAGGGAGCTAAACGTGCAGCCTCACGTGGCACCTCAGCATCTCCTCCTCAGAAAGCCAGTTCAATCCGGATGGACTCTCAGGGTGTAACTTTGTTCTGTGAGGTTCTCCGGGATCTCTGGGAGGTCTAGCCCAGCCCAAAGAGACATGGTCCATTGCAGGTGGCAGGTCTGGAGGAAATGACAGTGCCAAAGGCTCACTTTCTTCCAACTCATCTGGTCTCTACAGGATCCTGGGAGGTGGGCAGCTAATGGGGTCCCTGAGTGCTGCTGGGGCCAGAGTGGAGAAACCACTGGCTGGGCAGCTCTCAGTTGGAACCCAACAGGCTTGCTAGCCGAGGGCCTGCAGCCCTGGGAGGATGAGGAGTCAAACCACCACTTCCCTGACACTGGCAGGCAGCCTCACAAAAAGGGAAGGGTTTACAACAGAAGGGAAATCCTTCCTCCTGGCTGAATCCCAGGGCCCATCTGCCAAATCCATGCTCTGTTACAACCCACCCCCAACACTCCAGGAAAAGAACGTCTTAGAAGTGGTGTTCTAGAAAGCGCCTGTGCACTGATACTGGCAAATTAGGCATTTGTAAAATACAGCACTGACAAGAGCAATCACAAAGCAGGGGAGAGAAAAAGAACAGGAAGAGAGAAAAAGAGGAACATAAAAATAAGGAGCTCTCAGAACTATCGAAATCATGTTACACATTCACCCAGAGCATTTGTTTTACTTTTTCTAAAGTGGTTACTTCACAACAGAACTTCCATACCCCTGGAAGTCCATGACAACAGATCACAGCGAATCTCACTGGCGCTGATGATTAAATTCGCAGCCCATTTCATCACACCCTCAGCAGCCCAGCTACAGAGGTTAAAGACACAGCTGTAGTATTCAGAGAGGCAGCAGGGAAGATGGGGACAAAAAAAAGGGACTCTGCAATCTAACCAAAAGTAACCTCAAAGACTAATCTGATCATCAATTCCTAACTGGGCAAGTCCTGGTGGGTAGTCACGTCCAGATCTCTAAAAGGTTTACCTTCACCTTGAGCAAACCTTGTCCATTGTTCTCATGCATCCAGGTTCACACACCTTTGAATGCCTCTACTTCCGACCCCTCAAGGGAGCACATAATCTTGTTAACTTCCCTATAATCCCCGCCTTCTTGTAATCTTCCTTACCTTTTCTCCTTCATTCCAAATATATAAAAGAAACTGCAAAAACTGTCATTTTCTGGAGCATTTGAGAGCTTGCTTCCCGGCATGTCATCCATTTGGTTCAAATAAACTCAGAACAACTTATATGAAAACTCCCTACAGGTTTGGACATTTTTTACATCAACAAAGGGCTGGTCAGGTCCTTCCCCATCTATCTCTTCTCCACTTCTCCCTCCTATACCTTCTTGGCACCAGCCTCAATTAAATTCTAAATTCACCATGTACTCTGCCCTTCTATGCCTTTGCACGTGCTGTTCCCTCTGCCTAGACACCTAGCCTTTTCCTTAGTTACCTAGCAAGCTCCCACCCAGGCTTTAGGACAGCTCCCATCACCCATGAGGTTTTCCCAACCTAGAGTGATTGGAGAGAAGAGATTGTTTAATATTATTTCCATAAACATCAGCTCATCAAAACCTGGAACATAAGTGGGCGCCAGGTGAAGGGCAGCCTTTTTCTTGTCCTCATTGTCCTCGTCTCTATTTGGAAAATGCCCTTCCCAGTGTGGGTGGCTGAACACAGCCTATGTCCACCATCTGGAAATCCATTCAAAGACCTTAAGCCCCTTCTGACTATGGAAGATTGGCCTGGGAGGGGAGATATGATGGGATTTGCAGGTTGCCATGTTCACCCCTCTACTCCACACAGGTATTCTGACAGCTCTTGGTAACTCTGGTCCATTCCGATACCCAGGGCTGTCCCACTGTTGCCTACACAATGGTTGGTGATCCCTTCTCACTCTTTCACCCTTGTCCCATGTTCTGGACAGTCAATAGTCCCCTTGGTGCTGAGCTTCTGTCGCTCCCCAAGTGGCCTTGCCTTTGTACCTTTCTTAGCTGCATCCCCAGCCAGGCTTAGCATCTACCACGAATACTGAGAGACGGCCGCCCAGAACTCTTAAATGCCTGCCAGCTACAGTTGATGCTGCAACTAGTTCTGCAACTACTTCCTGCTATCTGCCTGCCCCACATCTCTAGGCATCTTGGCCACCTTCCCATCCTTAAAATGACTGAAGACCAAGGCAGAAGACACCAGCAGAGACAAACTAGGGAAGTCAGTGAGTTGAGTAGAAAGAACAGAGCCTAGGGTGAAGGCTTTGAGTGGTGGGGTGGAGGGGGGGGCGGGGGCGGGGAGAGAACCATCACCTTCATCTCCTCAGCACTGTACCCCCTCCAAGCCAGCGTGTGCCCTGGCTTCCCAACTACTTGAATGCTCAGAGGCCAGCTTATCCTTGATCTAAATGTTCCCCTTCTGGGACATGTCTATGGACCCCAGGAAGGATTCCACTATCTTTGCTGGGTTCTATACTATAGGGTGAGACCAGGTTTGGGGGTGAGCTTGGCACTAAAACCACCTGCAATTAGCCCAGGCACACTTTCTGTGCCCCCTCCTGTGGTGAGGACTCCAGGGCCCAGCCCAGCTATCTCAACTCAGGTGCCCCCTGTATTGTAAGAGAAGTCTGTATCCTGAGAAAGAAAGATTTTTCAGCCACCTGCATAGCTGCAGCAGGAGCCTAACAGCTCCAGGTGTCAGCCAGCTTGACAGCAAGTTAGTTATTACACTGAACTGCCTGAGGAAAATCTCCTTACCTGGCCACCTGCTGGTCCTAAGGCCTCTAAGCTATTTGGTAGTAGAGACCAGGTGTGAGCAGAAGTCATCACCATAAAAATTACTCAATTTCATATTAGTACAGTGGTTCCCCTTATCCACGGTTTTGCTTTTCCTGGTTTCAGTTACCCAAGAATGCAGTCTGAAATTATTAAATGAAAATTTTGAGAAATAAACAATTCATAAATTTTCAATTACACGCCGTCCTGAGTATCTCACTTCACCTCATCACATCATCTCACCTCATCACATCATCTCACATCATCACAAGATGAAGGGTAAGTACAGCACAATCAATTATTTTCAGAGGGAGAGACCACATGCACATAACTTTTATTACAGCATGTTGCTATAATTGTTCTATTTTATTGTTAGTTATTATCATTAATCTCTTACTGTGCCTAATTTATAAATTAATTTTGTCACAAGTATGTATGTATAAGAAAAAACATAGTCTATATAGGGTTTGGTACTATCCGTGGTTTCAGGCATCCGCTGGGGGTCTTGGAACGCATCCCTCACATATAAGAGGGGGCTAATGTAATTACCACAGCAAACAACCCCAAAGCCCTTTAGCCAGATAGTATAATAGAGTGAGCAGGTAGATATAGATAGATCAGTGAGATATAGGATTCTGTCTGATTACTTTGTGTTACAGCAAAGGGTATGGTTTTTGCATTCAGAGTTCCAGCTCCCCTGCTTACCAGCTAAGTGGCCTTGGGCGGGTTTCTTAATCTTCCTGAAGCTGAGTTTTTTCATGTTTAAATTAAGGAAAATAACACCCTTGCCTGTCAGAGTTGTTGTGTAATCCAAAAGATAAGGCACACTAAAGCTTTTTGCAAATGGCAAAGCATTTATGCAGTAATGAGTTATTAGAATCCAATCTTCCAGCAGGGTACCATGGCATCCTTTCATCTCTCCTACCTCCCAAATGTCCTCTCCTTTGCAAACCACAGAGCATTATGTGTGGAGCATGTGTGTACACAGTGTACAGGTGTATCCTGGCGTGTCAATCTTCAGAGCTGTGGCTAGGCAAGACCTATCAAATCTCCATGTCCCAGCTGCTAACGAGAAAGCACCAGCTCTACTAAGCCTTCACTGTTAACAAAAGAGGCAAAACCAAGACACCTAAGACCTAGGTTTTCCCTTAAGCAGGACAGAAATCAGAAACAATTTCTGGTAACTCTTGTTAATTCATAATACTATACAGCAGTAAGAAAATAGAAGATGCCTGGGACTGACAGGACAAATAAGAACTAGGAAGAAAAATAATTGGCAGGAGACTAGGGAGCTAGGGAGGACTGCAGAGACTACCTAGTCCTGATTTCACAGGTAAAATTGAGCCTGAGAGACAAGTAACTTGTCCAGGATGACACAGGGCAGAGCTGGGACTGGAGCCCAGAACTTTTTTCTCAATGACAAACCGCTTGAAGCAGCATCAGCCATTCATTTCCAAATTCATCTACCTCCCACATCTCTCAACTATCCAAGCAGTAATAAGTCCAAAGGGGACTTACCCAAAAAACTTGCCTCGGCCACAGATGCTGGGCCCAATAAGGGCCCCAAAGAACAGTATCCACTTCATGTCCCAAAGGTGTCTATCACACCATGGCTGAGTCAAGCTGTATTTATAAGAAGTCTGAGGCAGACTCAGTTCTCAAAAATGCCAGTGTGATTCCCAAGTAGCCTTTCAACTCTGATGATAGACAGGTGGGCCCCTACCCATGACTCTTTCATTCCTTTTGAGTGATAAAGGCCAGCCTCCTGATTCACAGAATCAGGAACCTGCTCCTCGGGCTGGAAAACTCTGTGCCAAAGGTACCATATTGCTCAACGCTGTATGTAAAGAGTGTGTGTTTTTTTAATAAATAGGAAGTCCCAGAGTGCCAAATAGAATTTATAGTCATAGGAGAGGCCAGGTTGTAAACCTAAGACAGAGTTACCTCTAGAGTATTTTTAAAAAGTGAAGAGTATCAAAGAAATCACAAGACCACATATTTGACAACCTGTCAGAGAATTCACCAGAGCAGGTCATAACAATGACAGTTTGTGGCCTCTGCTATGAATCTGAAACATAATTCTTAGGACTCCAGGAAGAAAGTAGATGAGGTAGCGGGTATAGAAAGAATGTGTTAAGTCTGAACAAATTATCCGTTTTCCTTAGGGTCTGAGCTAAAGTTAAGTCTTAATAGTATTAAAATAAAGCTTTCTTACATTTGCTAGACTCTGAGTCTAGTGTCCTTTCCACCACGTCACAGCAGAATAAATGGAAAACACTTGTGATCTCCATGAGTTCTTCCTGGGCTCTGTGGCCTTCAAATCTGTTCTGGGAGCCCCAAATCCACAAGCCTCCCCCATTCCATGATCTACACTCTTTCTGTACTTGCTAAGGAGAGTGAACACAACAAAGGGTCCTGATTGGGACTGTTAAAAAATATTATTCTGACATTTGTTAAAACAGTAAGGAAGACTTTATTCAAAAATTATTGCAGTAGGGGTCATGAAATAGAAGAGAGTAATTGTGTTCAACTCTGAATAAAGACAACAGAGTGAGGAGTCATGGATGGACAACTGATAAGAGACATTAAGGGTAGGGGGGATACTTGCTTAACTGACCTAACAGGATTCTTGCTAAAGGCAGGCCAAGTATTGAGACATCACAAGTGGATGATAAGGAACTTGATCAGATATCAAAGGCTGGGGGATGATTTCCTTAGCAGGATTCTTTGCTAAGACTGACTTAGGGCCCAGGATAAGCCTAGTCAAAAAGAGGACTCAGAGCCCTACCCAGTTTGGCTCAGTGGATAAAGTATCGGACTGCATACTGAAGGGTCCTGGATTCTATTCTGGTTAAGGGCACATACCTCAGTTATAGGCTGCATCCCTGACCCTGGGCAGGGCACGTGCAAGAGGCAACCAATCAATGTGTCTCTCTCATCATTGATGTTTCTATCTCTCTCTCCCTCTCCCAGCTCTCTTACCCTTCCCACACTGAAAGAGAACTCCTATTCCTACTCTGGTCCATCACAAAGACTGGGACTCTCCTTCACCAAGATAAATTTCAGCTTTGAAATTACCAAAAAGAGAACCTGAGACCTGAATCTGTGAGAAATGTGAGTTAAAGAAGCAAGTACCCAGAATTCCAGGAAAGCTGGAATTCACTTCCCACCCTTTTCTTCCAGAGAAAACCATCCACATGAAGAAAATGTAAACCCCTAATGGAAGTAAATGTCTAAAGGGAAATTACAGGGCAACCAGAAAGGATTGTCGGTGGCTTGGGTCCCCACCAGTTTCTATAATGCAGCATACCAGGAATGGAAAAGCAAAGTAAATAATGGAACCAGATGGCACAGTACCTACCATAGTGCTTGGAACAATGTAGTTGCTTAATTAGTACTTATTGAATACATGAACTCAAAAGTCCCTTTCTAGCTCTAAAATGCTACTCTGTTAAGAGGAAGGAGCTGGCACATACCACAATATGCATGAACCTTGAAAACATTATGCTAAGTGAACTAAGCCAGTCACAAAAGGGCAAATACTGTGTCATTTCATTTATATGTGGTGCCTAGAATAGGCAAATTCATAGAGACAAAAGTAGACTAGCGGTTACCAGAGGCTGGAGGGAGGCAGAACGGGGAGTTATTGCGCAACCGGTGCAGTTTCTGTTTGGGATGATGAAAGTTCTGGAGATGGACAGTGGTGATAATTGTACAGCACTGTACATTTACAGTTCCACTGAATTGTACACTTAAAAATGGTTAAAATGGTAAATTTTATGATTTGTATATTTTACCACATTTTTTAATGTTGAAAGGATGTTGGGAGCATTTTGCTAAGAATGGATTTTTTTTTAAAGATGAAGGAGTACAGCTTAGTGGTTTACTATATTTTAGGACAGCATAAACTGAAGAACAAATTCTCCTAAATCAGGATTCGACAAAGGAATAATCACTCCCCAACTTTGTTTCAAATTAGAGAGCTTTTAATGGTGTTTATTTCCGCAGATCCCTAATAGGGATGGTCTCGCACGTGCTCCATGATTGTCTTCAAGCCAAGCCAGGTCTCTTCAGCTGTGGGTAAGATCTGCTTGGCAGGCAGGAGGAAGCCGTATCGACCCGTGTCTCTCAGTTCAAAGGCAAATGAGTATTTGATGCCAGAATCATAGGCCCAGTCAATGCTTCCTCCACTGGCTTGGTCTGAGGGGCAAATGAGAATAAGTCTGGTTATGCTATTCCCAACTGGCCTCTCACACTTATGTAACTGCTAAGTTAAGTTCTACTGTTATTAAAAAGATAAGATAGGCCCCTATCTGCAAGGAACTTCAGAGCAGGGATAGCTTAGTAGGGGGTCACCCTTATGAAAAATTACAAGATTAATTTGAAAAGCGAAAGATGTTATGTCAATGGACATTATACTTGGCCTTCCTCTGGTGTTCTGAGGAGCCTCTGGCTTCACCCACCCATTTGGAATCCTGCCTGCTCTCCTAATTCGCCTCTGCTACAATACAGGGAGGCCGCCCCACTTCCTTCTTTAGAAAAGTGCTAGGTGTAGACATTTTTTTCTCTAGAGAGGGAGGAGGGATTACAAATACAAGAAACAATTTGGTCCCTTCCCTCAGGGGATTTTCAGCTAAGGGTGGAACAGGCCTTGTTCTGATATAAAAGAACATGCCCACTATCTGTGTGTGATGGTTCACCCAACAGAGTAAAGTGCACCTGTGTATTCTGTGGCCACAGACGAGACAGATGATGAAGGAAGGTGGCATTAGCCAACAAAGACTTGGGCAAGCATGATTCAGAAGAGCTGAGTCATGATGGGCTCTGAGGCCTGGCCCAGAGAGGGCAAGTAGAGGTCAAATGAAGGAGACAGGTGAGGCAGAGATGGAAAAAGTCACCTAGTTCCCAAGAACAGGGCTGGGCAAAGGGGAAGACCAGGGAGGCTGTACAAAAACAGGACTCAAGGTTAGGATTGTGAATGAACACTGTACTCCTGTGACTAATGTCTTTGTCTTCACTCATAGCAGCTATGGAACCTGGTAAATAACAAATACCAAATGGTTTCTGACTTGAACTGAATCTTCCTGGGTACCAGAATTACTAACTTATGCCTTCGGTGTAGCTACATGACACAATCCTACTAAGAAGCCTGTAGTAAATGCAATGCTAGCTTCAAATTGAATCCTAATTCTGCAAGACATAAGTACATAAAGCATGTACTTATCTCACTGCATCCAAAATGCTTCATCCATCAAATGGGGATAAAAATATTACTTATTTCACAGAGCAATGAGAATTAAATGGAATAATATAATGTTTATAATTCCAACACTTTTTGAGTGCTTACTAAATGTGATAGGCAGTATGCTAAATTGGTTCATTTAATCACCACTTGAGTCACAAAGTAGATTATTAGTATTATTTCCATTTTACAGATGAGAAAACGGAGGTTCAGAGAGATTAAGTGAAGGAGCTGGGATAATGTATATAGAGTAGACATTCAATAAATGTTAAGTTATTGTTATAACTATGATTATAAATAAATTATTAGGATCCTATTTTAAAAATTGGGCCACATTAAGGATAAGAGGTATCCAGAGGAGAGTAGTTCACCAGGAAACTAACAAAAAACATTTATATGGTGCCTTAGAATTAGTGAACAGTTTTAATCTATATTCTATCCTTTGAGCCTCTCAACAATCCATTTTACAGATGAAGAAACCAAGGGAGGTCCTGGCCGGTATGTCACCGTGATTAGAGCACTGGCCCACGCACCCAGGGGTCTCGGGTTCGATCCCCAGTCAAGGGCATGTACCTGGGTTGCAGGTTCAATGCCCAGCCCCAGTCAAAGCTCGAGCAGGAGGCAGCCAATGGATGTGTCTCTCTCACATAGATTTTCTCTTTCTTTCTCTCTCTCCCCCTCCACCCCCCGCCCCTCCCTTCCTTTCTCTCTAAAAATCAATGGCGCCCTAGCCAGTTTGGCTCAGTGGATAGAGCATCAGCCTGTGGACTGAAGGGGCCTGAGTTCCATTCCAGTCAAGGGCACATGTCTGGGTTATGGGCTCAATCCCCAGTGGCGGCTGTGCAGGAGGCAGCCAATCAATGATTCTCTCTCATCATTGATGTTTCTATCTCTCTCTCCCTCTCCATTTCTTTCTGAAATCAATCAATCAATAAAAAATCAATGAAAAAGATATCCTTAGGTGAGGATTAACACACAAAAAAAACAAACAAACAAATAAATATTTTTAAAAAACAATGGAAGATGAGTGACCTATCCAAGGTTACTTGGACCTATAACTCAAACCCAGGTCCTTGCCCCAAGATCTGTGCTTTTCCCCGCTACACCTTTATGAGAAACAACCCCTCCTGGACCAAACACCTACTGTAGTGCAGCTCCTCAGAGCCCTTTCCAAATGAGGAACTGCCTCACCCCCCACAGAAGCCCAGCCATCTCTTGGGTGGAGTGAAGCAGGTGCTCACTCAGAGCTGCATACCAGTCTGGAGCAGGAAGCAACAAGAAGTTACTTGGGACTAGTTCCTAGAGGCAATGCTTGTCCAAACTGGAATGAAGCCAGGATCAAAGATAACAGAGGCAGCTCTGGGCACAGATGTAGCCAGAACTTGCTTGACCACTAATGGCCAGGTTCCAAAAAAAGAAATCAGAGAGCAAACCCTATACTTGTCTGATATTTGCTTATTAAAAATGTCTTCAATATCTGTGATCTTACCGAGAAAAACATACTAAATCTCAGTCTTCCACGGTCTACCTTACTTGTAAATACCTCAGCAACGGAGGGGGGAAACTAAATTCCTTGTATAATCTGGGGGCATATGATGCCATTCTGCTGACATTCCAAACTCCAGCCTCCACTCTGAAGCTGCCAACCAGAGAAAGCATGCATTCTTCAGCCTTAAGTGGCCGGCCATGATGCCTTCCTCCCTATGCCATCATTCAAAAGGCTCTCCTCCCTGGTGGTTCCCCCACCAAAAGAGAGGACAATCCCACATAGAAGTGGTTTAAAAGGTCTGGGCAGCCCGGCCAGCGAGGCTCAGTGGTTGAACATTGACCTATGAACCAGGAGGCCACAGTTCGATTCCCAGCCAGGGCACATGCTCAGGTTGCAGGCTCCATCCCCAGTGTGGGGCATACAGCAGGCAGCCAATCTATGATTCTCTCTCATCATTGATGTTTCTATCTCTCTCCCTCTCTCTTCCTCTCTGAAATCAGTAAGAATATTAAAAAAAAAGGTCTGGGCAACTCTAAGCAGATCAATTTTCCAGAGAATAGACTAAGAAACATGTAACAAGCTCCAAAGCTGTTCATTCCATTTGATTTGGAAATCTTGCCTTGGGAGTCCATACCAAAGAGCTCTAAAAGAAAAAGGAGTTTGTACCAACATGTTCATAGCAGCATTGCTTAGCAAAAAGCTGAAACAATCCAAAGACCCAGTAACTGGGATATAGCATTATAACGGAGTAACAAATATCTAGTGTGGAAAAACATAAAATTACACAAGAAATGATGTTAACTTAAAAAAAGCTGGACACAAAACAGAACACTGACACGGATTAAAATTTGTGGACAGAAAAGGGGTTCTAAGGAAAGTAATCTCACAGCGTGATCTGATCGTAAATTCCTAACTGGGCAAGTCATGGTGGACAGTCACGTCCAGGCCTATAAAAGGCTTATCTGTGCCTTAAGATTGCCATGTCTATTATTTCTGTGCATCTAAGTTAACTCGATTTCGAAATGCCTCTTTCCAAACCCCTCCTTCTAAAGCGTGACCACCCTCATGAGAGCCCATAATCTTAATTATCCTGTCATCTGATTCCACCTTGCTTTCTCTCATCATCATGCAATCTTCCTTACTTCCCTCTTTAATGCATAAAAGAAACTGCAAACTGTTATTCGCTGAATCATTTTTCTCAGTCTGTTGAGATCTTTTTTTTATTTTATTATAAAAGAAAGTTTATTTAGAAAATTAAAGAGGTAGTAGATGTGCCCTTGTTGCTTAGGAGAGAGAAAAGCAGAGGTAACTTGCGGGGAGGGGGGTGGGGGGGAGGGAAGGAAAGGTGAAGGTGAGCTACTGAGAGGGAGAGGGCCCTCCGTTTGTTGAAATCTTGTTTCCAGGTGTATCCTCTGTTTGGCTCACATAAATGATTGTAAAAATTCTCTACTAGTTTGGTAGTTCTTATTATCTACAAAGTAGATAAATATATATGTGTTCATTGACAAAATCATTAATGAAATTGAAACAAAATAAAAATGTTGGTTATTGGATTATTTTTTATGACGTTTTTAAACACATCATAATAGAAAGAAGAAAAGAAAAATCATAATTGGGAAAAAGAGAACTTTCACAATGTGAGATATTAACGGAGCAGTAGTTTGTGTGTTTTCAATAAGTATTCTAGGTAAGAGGAGTAAACTACTCCTCCTCTGCTCTCCAAGACTCCGAGAGAGAGAAACCCACAGGCCCAAAATGGCATCACTTGTGCTAAAAGCCCATGATACCAAACCTATATTTAATAACTGATCTAATTGCAGTTTCAGCCTCTCCCAGGAGTGGCATTTTATACAAATCAGTTTGTAATTTCCTGATCTACACTAGTGAGGGAATCTGCCTGGTAAGACCCCCCACTTCCCCACCCCCCCAAACTGCCTTCCCTTAGAGCAGTGGTTCTCAACCTTTCTAATGCTGTGACCCTTTAATACAGTTCCTCATGTTGTGGTGACCCCTAACCATAAAATTATTTTCGTTGCTACTTCATAACTGTAATTTTGCTACTGTTATGAATCGTAATGTAAATAGCTGTGTTTTCCGACCGTCTTAGGCGACCCTGCTAGCTGTTCGCGACCCACAGGTTGAGAACTGCTGCTGTAGAGCCTAAGACCGTCGGAAAACACAGCTATTTACATTACGATTCATAACAGTAGCAAAATTACAGTTATGAAGTAGCAACGAAAATAATTTTATGGTTAGGGGTCACCACAACATGAGGAACTGTATTAAAGGGTCACAGCATTAGAAAGGTTGAGAACCACTGCCTTAAAGGAAGGTGTCCTTGCCTGAAATAATCCACCCTTAACTTCTTAGTCCCATCCTCTTTCTTCCTATAAAAAACTTCCATCACCCAGCCAGTGTGGCTCAGTGGTTAAACATAGACCTATGAACCAATCAGGCAGTAATGGTTCAATTCCCGGTCAGGGCACATGCCCAAGTTGTGGGCTCGATCCCCAGTAGGGGGTGTGCAGGAGGCAGCAGATCAAGGATTCTCTCTCTCTCATCATTGATGTTTCTATCTCTCTCTCCCTCTCCCTTCCTCTCTGAAATCAATAAAAATACATAGGGGGGAAAAAAACCTTCCATCTTGTACAACCCCCAGAGTGCCCTTCTAGTTGCTAGATGAGATGCTGCCGGATTCATGAATCACTTAATAAAGCCAATTAGAACTTAAAATGTACTGGGTTGAATTTTATTTTTTAATGAATCCCATTAAGAAAACCATGACTCACAAGTGTTCATTCCCTCAGATTTCTGCCACCACCCGCCTACAGATGTAGCTATCTTTGCCCCCAGCATGTCTGCAGACTCCCTCCTCTTGTTCAAGCTCGATCTGCCCACCTCCGCTTGTCTCCTCCTTGCCCTTCTTCTCCCCCACTCTGGGACAGTATTACATTGGTCTCTCCTGTATCTTTCACCTCTCTCTCTCTTAATCCTTCCCCACCATCTCTTATCTCAAAAAGAAGGGAAAAAAAGCAAATCCTGACAGGTGCTCAGTGGTTAGAGCATCAATCCTTGGACCGAGGGGTTGTGGGTTCAATTCTTGGTCACAGGCATGTACCTTGGTTGCAGGTTCTGTGGGAGGCAACCAATCCATGTGTTTCTCTTTCTCCCCCTTCTCCCCCGCTTCCACTCTCTGGAAATCAATGGAAAAAATATCCTCTGATGAAGTTTTTGTTTTTTAGAAAAGAAGAAATCCTTGATTCCTATCTCTCTTTCCCTTCACATCCAGGTTCCTCTAAAGCAGAGGGGAGGAACAGCTGACCCATAGGCCATATAAGGTGCTTGAAATCATTTGGTCAGGCTCTGCCAAAGCAGTAGGGATGCATTCATTAAATGTTTGAGCAAATACAGCAGGCTAAAGTTTAAGCTGGTCATTTTGCATGGTCCTCAAAAGATGTTATAAACATCGAAATGGTCCTTGCAGAAAGAAGGTTCCCCACCCCTGCCCTAAAGAGTAGTCTACTCACCAGTCTTGCCTCTCCCTCACCCCTGTACTCCTCCAGCTATTCTCCCCACTCTTCTGAAACTACTCTGCTTAAAGTCACCAATAAGCTAGTGTAGGGGTTTAGAACAAGTTACCCTAAGATGTGCCTGTGTGGTATGCAGGTTGTTCTGAGCTAAAGGCAACCAGGACTCTGTAGGCTCAAGATAAATTTCTGCCCTTTCCAAACTACCTAGAAGAATTTGAATTAGGGGCCTTACCCATAATTAAAGATTATCAGAAATCATCTTTTCTTTCTTTCTTTGTTTTTACCTATCTATAGGACAGGGCAAACTCACTGAACATCTATTATTATTCTGACCATATATATATATGTGTGTGTGTGTGTGTGTATATATATATATATATATATATATATACACACACACACACACACACACACACACACACACACACACACCTTGTTTTCCCTTTCTGTCATTGAACCTCTTGTGTACATGGAGTTCACATATATATGCATGTAATTAAAATTTTTTCTTGTTAATCTGTCTCATGTTTATTTGCTTATTTTTAAGCCTCACCTGAGGATACGTTTTTATTGGTTTTTGAGAGAGAGAGAGAAAGAGAGAAACATCAAAGTGAGAGAGGAACATCCATTAGTAGTCACTTCCCGTACACACCCCAACCGGGGATTGAACCAGCAACCTAGGTATGTGCCCTGACCAGGAATCGAACCTGCCACCTTTTTGGTGCACAGGATGATGCTCCAACCAGCTGACTCACCCGGCCAGTATTTGTGTCTATTAAACCAGCTGAAAGAACCTTGAGAATAGAGGAAATTTTTCTTCCTCCCCCACACTCATATTAAAAAGAGAGAACCACAGGCCCAAAATGGCATCACTTGTGCTAAAAGCCCATGATACCAAACCTAGATTTTAATACCTAACCTAATTGCAGTTTCAGCCTCTCCCAGGAGTGACATTTTAAACAAATCAGTTTGGAATTTCCTGATCCACACTAGTGAGTTAATCTGCCCTTTAAGACCCCCTTCCTCTAAGGGAAGGTGTCCTTGCCTGAAATAATCCACTCTTAACTTCTTGGTCCCACCCTCTTTCTGCCTATAAAAACCTTCCATCTGTACAACCACCAGAGTGCCCTTCTAGTTGCTAGATAGGATGCTGTCCAACTCATGAATCGCTTTAAAAAGCCAATTACATCTTCAAATTTACTCAGATGAATTTTGTTTTTTAACACTAGCGATGAAAATCCAATGGTAAATATCCTGTCCTTGTAATATTTGGCCTTTCTGTGGCCTTTGTCATTGTTAAACACTGCCACCTGCTTAACAATTGCTCCTTCCCCGTTTCTGAAACACGAGGTTGTCTGCCTCCTCTCTGCCCAGCTCTGCTGTCTCTCTCCCTCCCTGCTAAACTCTCCTGCCTATCGCCTTGCTCCCCTCTGCCGCCCAGGGCTCTTCCCACTCCAAATGATCTTGCTCTCCTGTACCAACCATCCTCTCTATGTCAACTAACCCCAAATCTCTGCAAAATCTCAGGGCCAGGTAACCCAACACCTTCAGGACAACCTCAATATTTCCAGAACTCAATTCAGTATCTTTCCAAGCCCACCCCCGTTTCATCTTCCTGGATGCCTCCCTCAGTTAATGGCACCATTCAATGTCCTTTGGTGAGAAACTCAATATCCAATAAATGGCAAAAACCTTTGGTTTTTACCTCCTAAATGTCTCTCTTCCATCCTCACTGCTCTGGTTGTGTGGTAGGCAGTTCGAAAGACATGAGCAAAGCAAGGTTGATGGGCCAGGTACAGAAGGTCATCAATGTGGAAAGCCCCAAGTGCTTAACAACAGACAATCAATTCTAGGGTGAGACCTCTCCCCCAGGGTGACTTTGCCTCCCCTACCATATCGCTGGTCTGGTCACTGCTGGTCACTGGTCTTGCTGTTTGGATCCCCTGACCTCTCTAGAGACAACATCTATGCCTAAGTTATATTTCAGCTCCAGGCCCAGATAAGCAACAAAACCAGCCACAGCTGATGGCAGGACCAGCTGCATTGAGTAATGACCCCTTGCCCTGTGCCTGCCAATCAATCAGTGGAGAGCACAACCCTGAAAGGACACACCTAGAAAACTGCTGCATATGCTATTGAGATCTTCCCCTGGGGCCTGCCTCCCTAGCCTCCACCCTTAAACCCTTAGGACTGAAGACCCAGCGCGCTCTCCCTTCCTGGAGCACACCCATGCCTCTCCCTTTCCCTTACCCTTTCCCATCTCTTCCCCTCCCTCTCTCCTCCCCCTGCCTGCCCTAGGCACATTACCATTAGCTACCTCACTCCGAAGCTCCAAGCCCTTCCTTTACCTCCATAACTTGATTCCTAAGCCCATTTATTCTAGGAATTACTTCTTCTACCTCTGTGATTTACCCAATAAATGTTCTCTTACAGTCTGAGTCCTGGCTCTGAATTCCTTCCGAGCCAAAACCCAAGTACCTAGGTTACTAAACCCAGATTTGGTCTGACTCCACCAGTCAGACACCTGGTGCTCTTTCAGCCCACAGCAGTTGGGCCACCCACCATCTCTCCCCCAAACTTCTCCTACTCTTCCTGTGGGATGTTCCAGTCCATTATTACTTCATCCTCCACGCTGAAGCTAATGTGTTTTACCTAAATTAAAACACAATGCCTCGACACTCACTGACCTGCTGAAAACTCTCCAGTGGCTTCCAAAATCCTTTAGGTTAAAACCCAAACTCCTTAACATGGTACACAAAACCCTGAACTCCCCACTCCCCTTCTTACACTTTCATTCCCGCAGCCCCAAACCTTATCGTTCACAGAGCCCGTCATAAAGTTTCATCCTTCTGTGCCTTTGCATGTGCTGTGAAGGAGCCAAAATGCCCCCCTCTTTTTCCCCTCCTCTAGCTCTCTGGTGATCAGCCTTCAAAACCCTGCCTTCTTGCCCAGCTGGAGTGGCTCAGTGGTTGAGCGTCGACCTAGGAACCAGGAAGTCATGGTTTGATTCCAGGCAAGGTACATGCCCAGGTTGCCGGCTCGATCCCCAGTGAGGGGCGTGCAGAAGGCAGCTGATCAATGATTCTCTCTCATCATTGATGTTTCTATCTCTCTCTCTCCCTCTCCTTCTCCCTTGCTCTCTGTAATCAATAAAAAAATTATTTTTTTAAACCCTGCCTTCTTCCTGTATGAAGCTTTTCCACTGTCAAATCCCTCCAACTTCTAATACTTCTGCAGCATTTATAGCCTCCTATTTCACATATCATACTAGTTTATTGATTTCCTCTTTTTCTTCCATATTAAACAGTGAGTTCTCTATGGGTTCATTATGTCTCCAGTACTTGGCATAATTATTAACACTTAGTAGATGCTTAATAAAAGGGTGAACAGAGTGGGTACTTATAAGAGGCATTTGTTTCCAAAGGATCGTGGACATGGGAGCACTAGGGAACTCCTGGCCATTCAACTGTAAGGTCCTGAGTTTCTGGCTATGTCCATAAGAAACTGGAGGGATGCCTTTGGGGGACCCACAATCTGCATGAGAGTGCACTGGGATTTCCTATAGCAATGCAGTTGTTTCTTGTTTTTATCCCAATCCACTTTGGGAGAGGGAGTTTAGGAAGTCTGGCCAAGAAAGGTGCAATTAATAAAAGTGATGACTTAGGAGGAATCCAAGATGGTGGTGTAGGTAAATACCTAAACTGCTGCCTCGCACAACAATTTCAAAACTGCAACTAAAAGACAAAACGTCTATCACCCAGAACCACGGGAAAGCTGGCTGAGTGGAAGTTCTACAACTAGAAGGAAGAGAAAAGAGTATTGAGACGTGCACAAGCGCTGAAAAGCTGAGATACAGAGGCACGGGATCTGGGCTGGCGGCAGGCGTTGCTTTTTTCAACCCAAAGGGGAGACAAGCCCCTGATTACTCTGAAATACAGTTTCTGGGGAGACGCGGGGGACCCAAACTCCTACGGGGAGAAGCTGGATTGTCTGCCACCAGATCGGAAAGTGAGGGGGGCCTGCTTGCAGAGCTGCGCGCAAGAATAATTGTTTACTGAGCTGGGGCATGGGATGCAGTCGGAGACACAAAGCCGGCTAACTAGCAGCCATTGCTGTTTGCCACGCCCTAGCCTAGTGACGCCCTGAGACCCCGCCCCACACAACCTACAAACCCACCCAAGCTCCAAGCAGCAGTTTTAGTGTAAGAAAGGCCTGCCCTATCGCAGCTTAACCTAGCAAACTTGCAGCCCGGGTCAGACAGCTCCAAAACCTCCAAACCCCAAGCAAAGAGGAGAAAACTGTAGCTCTCGCTGTAGCTCCTGCTGGATGGACTCAGACAATAGCTGACCTGCACCCCATTGGAGATCCAGAAGCCAGTATACCTAGTGGTCAGTGTGAGAAACCAGATTTCAACTCCTCACATTCAAGAGGCAGACTCAGCGAGCACCAAAGCCCCACTGAAACAAGTCCTGCCCCATAAGCGTGTCTCCAGCACAGCAGTTCTTATAGACACAGCGAGTCCTCACAGCCGATTGGCCTGGAGGTCAATTCCTCCCAGCGTACCAACAGCAATTAAGGCTTACCTACACCAAGACTTTGCACTCAGCCCACAAAGGGGTGTACCAAGAGCATCCACATCAGGTGATTGGGGAGGCTGAGCTACTGCCCCCTATAGGTCACCTACCACACAAAGCCACTCCATCAACACAGGGAAGCAGCCAAAATGTGGAGACAAAGAAACATGTCACGAATGAAAGAAATGGAGGAAAGCAAACTACTGGACGACATAGAGTTCAGAACCACATTTAAAAGGTTACTCAAGAATCTTCTAAAAACCGCCGAGAAACTTGATGACGCTTCTGAGGAGCTTAGTGAGACCTTCAAGGACCTTAATGAGAATGCCAAAAAAATGGAAAAGGACCAGTCAGAAATGAAGCATACACTGTCTAAAATAAAGAATATACAGAAACTCAACTGTAGATCAATGTACCCCAAGAATCAAACCAAAGATCTGAAATATGAGGAAACAAAAAACACCCAACCAGAAAAACAAAAAGAAAAAAGAATCCAAAAATATGAAGATAGTGTAAGGAGCCTCTGGGACAACTTCAAGCGTACCAACATCCGAATTTTTGGGGTGCCAGAAGAAGAGAGAGAGCAAAATACTGAAAACCTATTAGAAGAAATAATGACAGAAAACTTTCCCTACATGGTGAAAGAAATAGACTTACAAGTCCAGGAAGCGCACAGAACCCCAAACAAAAGGAATCCAAAGAGGACCACACCAAGACACATCATAATTAAAATGCCAAGGGCAAAAGACAAAGAGAGAATATTAAAAGCAGCAAGAGAAAAACAGTTAATTACCTACAAGGGAGTACCCATACGACTGTCAACTGATTTCTCAGCAGAAACTATGCAGGCCAGAAGGGAGTGGCAAGAAATATTCAAAGTGATGAACAGCAAGAACCTACAACCAAGATTACTCTACCCAGCAAAGCTATCATTCAGAGTTGAAGGTCAGATAAAGAGCTTCACAGACAAGAAAAAGCTAAAGGAGTTCATCGCCACCAAACCAGGATTACATGAAATGCTGAAGGTTATTCTTTACGAAGAGGAAGAAGAAAAAGGTAAAGATAAAAATTATGAACAACAAAATGACATCAAATACATACCTACCAACAAGTGAATCTAAAAATTCAAGTAAATAAAAAATCTGAAGAACAGAATGGACTGGTGAATATAATAGAATCAGGGACACAGAAAGGGAGTGGACTGACAATTCTCAGGGGGAAGCGGGTGTGAGTGGTGCGGGAAGAGATTGGACAAAAATCTTACTCCTATGGATGAAGACAGTGGCAGGGGGTAAGGGCATGGGGTAGGGTGGGGTGGGGAATCAGGTGGAGGGGAGCTATAGGGGGAAAACAAAAGGAGGAACACCTATAATCTGAACAATAAAGATTTATTTAAAAATAAATAATTAAATTAAATTAAATTTTAAAAAAAGTGATGACTTAGGACCAGGTCTCAATAAAGGCCCATTTTCAAACTCAGATTCCAAAGGATGAGAATGAGGTGTAAGGATCAGTACAAGCAGAACAGAGAGCACACAACTCCAGTATTTAGAAAGTTCTTTGTTCTAAGTATCACATAGTAAATATCTCATGGAGGAGATCTAGCCTTGCTGAGGGAAGCTGGATAAGGCTGGGTTTCCTGCATGAAGGCATATGAATTTCACATCAGGGCATTTAAAGGCTTTGGCCCAAAATCACATGGTGCCTGCTATCTTAGTGGATCATTTGTAAAAACACATTAGATACTTACAGATGACTGAGCAGATAGGTCCCACTTTGTACTTGGTGCCGTGCAGTTTTTGCAGAGATTGGGTAGCCTTTTGGGCCACTTCCTTCTACAGTGAGAGAGGCAAGGGAAGATGAATGGCTAACACTTGTCTCTTGGAAGAACAGATGCCCAATAGCAGAATGTAGAGTGGGACTGTCTGGTTAACTGGACTCTGGTTAATTGAGGATTAAGTACAACACCCTTTTTGTTTCAACCATTTTCAATGAGAAGCAAGCACAGCTCACTTTTGTTGGCTTTTAAAATACAACAGGATTGCTTCTCGGCCTTTTGGCTAAGATCAAGTGTAGTATCTGTTCCTATCAGTTTAATAGCTGATAAATCCTCTATTTAAAAAAATACAAAATGAAGACCCCCCCGCCCCCCCCCCCCCCCCCCCCCCGCCGCATCCCGTTTATTTGGTCATCCAGACGCTTACATTAATAATGACCAGGGTCATAACTTTGCTATAAACTCTTCTTGGTCACAGGGCTGTGGATGGAAATAGGGTGGGAGTAAGGGGCTCAACAGAATGTGTACTGACCGCAAGATGTACCCAGAAAGTTTGTTTTTTCCCCCCTAGATCCTTACATTGGCTTATTTTCCCATGATGGTCTCTTTTTCCAAGAAGTAGAAATCAGCAAAATATTTTCCATTATTTGAGTGTTCCAATTTTGACTGATTGAGGCTTTACTATCCTTGCTAGGGATAAATGTAAGGTCTTAAACTTGGGTCCAGGAAAACAACTGTACAATTACCAGATGGGGAAACCTGGCTCGGCAGAATCCTCAGAGAGCTTGGGGGTTTCAGTTGTCAATAAGCCCAACATGAGTCAACCTTACGGTGCTACTGCCAATTAACTGACCCTCAGTTGCATAAGCAGCAGCACACAGTCTGGATGAGGGCAGTTATGGTCACGCTCTGCTGTGCTGCTTAACCTGGGAGCTACTCTTGAAGAACACAGGAAAAAAACACAAAGCATGTTTGGAAAATAGCAATCTGAATGGTATGGAAACTTGGGATCCTATTATGAGTGCTTGAAAGAACTGGGGGTACTTAGCAGAGATAAGGAAAAACCTAGGAAAAACAGGTTACTGGTCTTCAAGTAATTAATGGGTTTGCCTCTCAAAGAGAAATAAACTTGTTCCATGGAGCCAGATGATAAATCAGGGCTGGCAGGTGAAAACAATAAGGAGGTGTTTTGGCTCTCTATTAGGAAGAATGCAAACAATCAAATATGCCCCAAAATGGAATAGGTTCTTTGAAGCCAGGAACCCATCCAATCACAGGATGAATAACTATCTGGCAGAGATGTGAGCACCAGGTTTGGATAATTTAAGGTGATCTAGATCTACTAAAAATGCCTTTTAGGTTCTTTTCAATCCTGACATTCTTTTTCCCCCATTTCAACCCTGAAACCTGCCCTCCGGTGCTAAAATCCAACTGAGATGAAAGCTACACCTGAATTTGAATAATCTATTTCATTTCTGCCAGGAGCTATTGACAAGAATCTATTTGGAAATAAATCCGCCAAAAGGTCACATCTCAAGGCTTATCTCTAGTATATGGGTTTCAAAATTCAAGCCTAAAAGCCAAATTGGAAATATTTGCACATTCTCTTCAGCTGAGGATAGTTCTTGCTCATTTGTAAGCAGCCCTCTGAGATGTCACCATCTGATTTAAGGCTGCCACCAGTTTACCTATTCCTCAAACAGAAAAGATGGCGGAAGATATCAAGTTAGGGAAGTGAGTGTTTAATGCCCAATATCATGCATTAGAGTGCACCACAATGGCAGATCATGGAGCTGAAGGCACCAAAAAGGTATCAGGCAAGGAGCTAGAAGAGAGCATAGAGCATCTCTGATTCTAGGTCCAAGTGGTTATTTCCTAAGCAACAAAAAGCACATCCTGGGAGTTTATGTTCAAATCAGGGTCCTGCTCATCAAGATTAAGGCAATAATAATCTCATGAATTCTATTTCCAAAGGAAATTTAATTTAGGAAAGTCCACATCACAATCTTCCCCATGGTTGGACATATTATGTCTCATTGATCTTTATAACCTATCACTAGTGCACTCCCATCTCAGTACCTAACTTTATGACTGAAACTTACTTACTTGTCTACACAAGGGATATTTGTGGTTGGGCTAAAATGAAGTTTCAGAAACTCACCAGCTCATCAAAGTCGTCTAACTTGGAACATTTATACCCATAGGGGAACATCAGCAGCTGGGAATAGCTGTGGAGGGTAATGAAGGCCTTGACTTTTCCATGACTCTTGATGAAGTCCACTATGGATTTCACCTCAGCTTCAGAGTTGGCACTGGGTCCATGGTATGAATCAGAGCAAGGACTGTTGCTGGCTCCAGGTCCTGATGTAAGAACCCCAAGAGAGAACAGTGAGCTTAATGGAGACACTGCACGAAGGTAATTTCTACGCATCACCAAGTTCCTCCTCTGTAAATCAGAGCAAGCATGTTACAGTCAGGAAGCAAGTGATTCTGGACATTGCTCTCTTCTTTAAAATATGGTTCTATATGACAAAGAGAGCTATCAAATTAGATCGTCTCCTCTCTGTGGGAGTTGTTGGAAGAAAAGCTAGATTTAATATTATAGATGGAATTCCTGCATTGGGTAGGAGTTGAGCAAGTTCATTTTCTGGGATCCCTTCCAATTCTTAGAGTCCAAGAGTAGAAGATTCTATGCATCTGTACTTCTAAGTCACAAAGCCACAAATGCAAAGAACCTCTGACATCTTTTCTACAGCGAAGAAATCACAACTGCATCTGACAACAAGGACACCTTTGGCTTTGATTTTCTCAGCAACTAGAGTAACTCATGACCACTGAAGTGGGTCCACTGTGGCCTGGTCAGGGCTATGACTGCTAGAGAAACTCTGATGGGATAGGTAGGAGCTGGGACTCCCTAGATCTCTAAGTGATAGGGACAAAGGTAAATATAGCCTGTCACCTTTATTTTAGGATTCTTTTCTAAGAACTACATTATTTTGGATCTGATACTTTGATTTTTTTTCCCTACACTAAAACACACACACATACACACACACATAAAATCAATGAAGAAGTTGCCACTCATCCGTATCCTATCACAATCCCCTAATATGTTTTCTTTTGGTTCAATGAACCTCACTAATTTATTTGTCTTACAAATATTCCATGATTGCCTTCTATGTTCCAGACACTGCGCTAGGTGTTAGGAAAACTGCAGTGAAAGAGATAGTTTCTCACCTCATTGTGATCATACCTAATAAGGAAAAAACAAACAAATTTCAATTCTGTGATTAAATATAAGGAGCTTTAACTGATGCCTGAAAGCATAAAGGAGCACCTAACCAGACTTCACTGAACTCTGAACAATTAGAGCTGCAAGTCAACAAAGCCAGAGCAGCAAACTAATATTTTCTCTTTTGAATCTGTTTTGAAAATCAGTTTCTTAGTCTTATTTGAACTTGAGTTTTCTTTCTCGAAGCATCCATGGGTGATGTAATGCTTCTCTCTGTATAGATCCTAACCCCCTCTAGTGGTTGGTTAGGGGCTTCCGGAGGCCTCCCGCCATTGAGCAACGTCCTAAGAGCTCAGAAGCTGAGCTGGGCTACAGCTTATGGGAAAACCAAGATGTGAGACAAAATATATTAAATGCTGCTCGGAGCGCTGTGACAGCACGGCGAGCCTGTGAAGGGAATTTAGTTAAGTGTTTTTCAAATTGGTTTTTAAATGGCTTGAATCCTGAATGGGCTTAGCGGGCTGACAGTCCTGCAGAGCCATGCAAAACAGCTAGCAGGCCAGACAAAGTGTGACCATTCCTGGAGGCAAGTCCCGGCGCTCACCTCCAAAACCTGCGTCCCAGTTCCGGTTAGGATCAACACCAACACAGCGGCTTCCAGATACTTTGGACCGGGTCTTTCGCCACATACGATTCTTTAAAATCCAAACAAAAGAGAAAAGGAAAGGGGTGGGATACGGTCATTCAGCCTTATGAAACGATCTCTTTAGAATTCTGTTCATCTCCCTCCACCCTTCCAGGAGGCCCCTGTGACACTGCACGACTTTCCCTTGCCACGGAGGTGTGGAGTAGTGCTCCCACAGAGTTCTGCTGGGGGCTTCCAGTCAGTCCCCCATCTCCCCACAAAAAGTGGGAAGAAAGCAAGGGTTCCATGACAGAATCTTTTGGGGAAATATAGAACTAAATTGGCTGATTTACTTTAGAACTTCTAAGGGTTTTTTAATGCTCTAATTTTTTTTTTTTTTAATGAAACTCCAAGAAAGGGATATAGTGGGCGATAGTTCCCAAACTTCACTGTGGAACTTTTATTCATAGGGTATCTCATAAGATGAGTACTACTATTTGTATGAGTTCCTTTTGAAACCTCGTTGAAAAATGCTATCATAGTCAGATCTCTCCAAAAATAAATTTGAAGCTCTCACTCATTTTGAACATACATGGGGTCACAGTTGCCACAATGGCGTTTTGTAATGAGATTTTTAAAGGGGGGGAAGAACGACGTAACTCCTTTTAGTTATACTCCAGAGATTTCTTCTACAGATTTTAAGTAAAATGTTAGATGTATTGTACTGCCTACCTAAATCCTACCACAAATCTAATTGTCAGCAGGTAACATCCGCCTCCACTTTTCTATCAATCCTGCCACAAAAACACAGAGATAATTGGAACAAATCTCCTAGGTGACTCACAGTGAACAATGAGCTCTAATAGCCCAGCCTAACAGCTGAAATGAGGCACTGACAGAGGCAATATGTGAAGCCACTGTGTGCTGTAATAAGAAGTGATTATAAATTCCACTGCTTGCCTCAATTCAGGGCCACTATGGAGAGATTAGGCATTCTGTTTACAGTGAGTCAAGGACAGGAAGATTACTTTTATTTTGTTTTCAAAGTTCCTACACTTCTCCTTAGATTCTTGTTTTGAGAAGAGAAAAAGTCCAAACTTACTTTGGTTTGAGAGAACACATATCCATCGGGGTTTGTGACCGGCAGCAGGAAGATATCCATTGTGTCCAAAATGGAAGTGATGGATGGGTCATTTCCATAATCAGAGGCAATCTGAGCAGAGGCAACAACATATATGTCAAACTCACTGTTCCCTTTCACGGGGGAATACAGGATAGAACATTAAGGCAATGTGTTTTTTCCACACATGAACTAGATATCACTGCTGGTCAATGGAAAGTCTCACAGGACTTCATCCAATTTCCTGCAGTGTTAATGTGTTTCATATGCCAGCGTCTACACTTTTATTTCTGGTCAGAAGTATTTACTTATAGTAAATAAAAATCAGATATTATTTATCCATTTTCTCTAAAAAGCAGCAGAATCCTTCCTATTAATTCTGGTGAGGCATTTTGCAATGGTAGGCAATGGTGTATGTGGCTTATAGGGATCTATGAATCAAAGAAATATTTGCAAGTTTACCTTAATCACCAGACAGGTTAGCTTTCCAAAAGAACTCTCAACCAACATCAGATAACTTAAATATGCGGAGACTTTTCTAAAGATACAGAGAGCCAGTTAAATTCCATTTGGGGAATTAAATTTCTACTTGCAATCAATTGCAGTAGAGTTGAAGTTTCTGCTGGATTAAAATTTACTCATTTCCTGTGCTCAGCCATCCTAAAGCATTATTATTCAACTGTTAAATATCCATTTCATAATACCCTAAAGGTAACCGCATTTTAATTGAAGGGAAAAATGTATCAGTCAGTATGCACGTGGTTGCACATGCTTGAATGATCTGATGTGGATTGATTTCCTTTGCTCATGAATTAACATTCTGATTTATAGCGTGTCACTTTTGAATTACTTAAGAAATACCAGACGAGGTCACACCCAGCCTGGTGTCCTGACTCTAATTCCAATGAACATGTGGAAGAGAGGTACTGCTACACCCTGACTTCAAAATCAGATTTGGAAATTTTTCAGAACCACCAAAAACCCTTGACGAATTCCACTTTGGATCTGTAGGTCAAAGTAAATTCTTCTAGCACCTGTTTATATTTTCCATCTGAGCCCCCTTGGTGGTTTTATAGATTTCTAGCCCTTCGTGCCTCAGCTGAGAATTCGAGGCAGCAAAGCAATTTTTCTCTTGTCTGTTCTTAAACTGAAATCTGACTCCCTAGGGTCCTTCTTTTCTACCCTTTCAATCTCTTCTAGCTCGCTTTTCTTTTAGCAGGCACACTGTGGCCCACCAGAGGAAGAGTGCCAGGGTGCTGGCTGGGGCAGTACCAAAAGAGGTTGAATGGATCTGATTCCTGCCTGTGTAACAAGAGAAGCAGTTGAGCTGAGCGCTTCAGCCGTTAGGACCACAGGGATTGTTGTGTGGTTAAGTGGGTCCTGATCCCAGAAAAACAAAATAATGGAAGAATGTTAGGCAAAATCACCTTATTTGCTGTCCACAGAGCAGTAGCTTGTGTTACCCACTCTCGAGCATGGATCCCGGCGTCCAGCCAGATGGCCGGCTTGTCTCCTCCGGTACTGAACTGCAAGAGAAGCGGGGAACTGTGAGCGCTGCAGCCCTGGGTCCCCTCTCTTCCACCCCGGGCCTTGTCTGTCCCTCTTCCTGTACTTGATGTGATTGAGAGAGAAGGAGGAGGTGTAAACAGTGATGCATCAATTAACTCTTCTCACTTAATGTGATTTTTTTTTTTTTGGTCCCCTTCCTTTAATGTAAGCTAAGTGCAGGCTAAGGAGAGCAGAAACTTTTTCTTTTTTCGTGTTTGTAAAAAATCATTGCAGATAATGTGATGACATGAAAATATGTTCATTGTATGTTGCAAATTAAAAAAAAAAAAACAGGTTACAAAATAGTGTGATGCCACTTTTATTTTCTAAAAAGGCTAGTTCGTGTGTATGTGTGTATATGTACACATACAAACATATGAGATAAAGGGAGAGGGAGAGAAAAATAGAAGGATATGCAACAATAGCTATCATTCCATACTTGTGGAATTAGGAATATGGGAATGTTTTTCTCCCGCAACCCCCCTTTTTTTGTTTCTCTTCCAATTTTATGCAATGATTGTGTCATTTATGTAATAAAAATGTTCATGATAACCTTTTGAGTCCTTCATAAAAACAGGATGACAGGCTCTGAGGTGCTTCCCAGAGTTTAAATTTTATGGTCTAAGTGGCTTAGTTTTATTTGGAGCAGTGGTTTTGCCAACTGGATCAGTAAATGGGGAGGAAAACATTATTTTTGCACCATCAATTTCTATGTCTGTGCAGCACTCTAAACATAGCCGATAAGGTAAATGAGAAATGCAAATCCTTGCTAAAAATTATATTTCACGGGTTTTGAGAGTTTTCGTTCAAAGTGTTCCCTGCCTTTTCCTCCCAAGAGCTCAAATGTAAAAAGCAGGGTACTTTAAAAAAACATACACATTCTCAACCACGAACCACCCTGGAGAAGGGAAGCCAGGAAAAGCCGGCGGTGGGGGTACGGTGGGGAGCGGGGGGGGGGGGGGGGGGGGTGCTGCGGTTTCCTGACCCAGCTGCAGGAGAAACAGGCAAGAGGAGACTTTTTTAAAAGAAAGTGGTGAATATTAGCAAATGTATCCTAGTCCAGTGTCAATAAAGTAGGCAAACCACTCCTCTCGCGCCTGCTTTGAGGAAAACATTCTGGTGAAATCCATCTGTCCCGAGTCCGTTGGTTCTCAGCCATAACGTTTCCAAATTTAGCAGGGAGTTGTGACATTCTTTTTTTTTCTTAACAAACGCTTTCTAGGAAATCTGGGGAAATAATTTTCACTCTTTTTCAGGGCGAGGTGAAAAAACTTGAAATTTCAGCACTAAGTCTATTAGAGGTTTCAGGTTGGAATGCTTTAAAAAATGCGTTTCTGGGCATTTGCCTTTGCGATTTAGTTTCCTGCCATCCTTTCGCACACAGCGGGAACTCCTTTTTTCCTTTTTTGTTTGTTTGTTTTTTTAATGCGGGAACTCTTCCTTTTTAAATGAGGCTCTGGCTTAGGCGCCTTTTTTTTTTTTAAATCTCTCGGTTTAAAAAAAAGAGAGAGGAAAGAAAAAAGAGGGGAGAGAGAAACACGGCACAGAACTACTAGCTTGATTAAATACAGAATATCTCACCTATTCTCCCCACCCCGTGTCCTGCACCTCCCCCATCCTCCCCAGACTCTGGGGCCCCGACCACCGCCCCTCCTCCCCGGACTCTAGGGCCCGCACCACCGCCCCCTCCCTCGGTTGCTATTGGTGCCTGGGCCTCCGGTTCCCTGCAAGTGAATTTATCAAATTGAGAGCATTAATTCACTCCCGCAGACCTACGTCAGTTTGCGTAAGATAGAGAAAAAGAAAAAGAAAGGGGGGGGGGGCAAGCGGGGGCGGTAATGGGGAGGTGGATACTCAAAACCGGCAAGGACCGGTTGGAGGGCAGGCGGGGGCGGAGGAAAGCACCCCGGCAGTGCGGGAACCACAGCCGCCTGGGAGCAGCGGGTTCGAGCCGGGGGGTGGGGGAGGACCCCGGGGGGACCCCCCGCTGCATCTGTGTACCTTGAGCACGTTCATGGGCCGTTTTTCGAAAGAATAGCCAATAGTCACTTTGCTCACTAGTCCCGGGTGCTCAGCCACGAGGTTATCCATTGCCTGGGAAATCTGAAATGTTTAGGATAAATACATAGGCATTGTAAGTGAATAATCTGATGCACCTACCAGCGACTTTTCCCTCTCCCCATTCCCATCCCCCCAGGACAAAGCGGACAGGGCAGCGGGCATATGCCGCTGGTTGGGGACGTTTGTATCCAAGCTGAGAGAGAAGCGCTGGGCATCTGCAGGGTTGAGGCGGGCTGAGAGGGGCACTGGGCATCTGAAGGGCTGGAGCCGGGCTGAGAGAGGGGCGCTGGGCCTCTGCAAAGCTGGGCATCTACAAGGCTGGGGCGGGCTGAGAGAGGGGCGCTGGGCATCTGAAGGGCTGGGGCCGAGGAACCATTTTGCGGCTGCGGCGCCGGCTTTTTTCTGTTTTGTGCTTAAAACAAAATGGCCCTTTCCAGGCTTGCCTCGCCCGGCCCTGGAGTGCAGCTTCTCCATGCGGAAAGCTGCTCCCACTTACCCGCTGAGGAACACAAATGGTAGTGGCACCAAAAAATAAAAAGATGGATTTAGAGGCGAGGCAAGCATTACAAAACGCAGCAGGGCTCGGTCAGGCCGCAGATGCGCTGGTCGCCAGCTACCTCGCCTCCTATTTGTGAAGTTGATTGAAATTCTGTGCAGCTGGGGCGCCCAAGCTGTGTCCATTGCCCGGGCTGAGACGGGTCTGGGCGCGTCTGGAGAAGGAGCAGCAGGAAAGCAGCTCCTCCAGCTGCGGCCAGCATTTGCGCTCAGTAGGACAGGCCCCAATTTGTGAGGCCCGCGAAGGAGAGTGGCATTCCCTGTTCTCCCTCACTGTATCGATCCATAAACCCTTATCTAAATCCTTAGGGGCCACATACATTTGCAAATTAAGGGGTTTTGGTGGTGGCGGGGGAGAGATTTAGGAAGGTAGGAAGCCTGCATTATATATTACACACGCAGCATCGCTCCGTATTCAAATGCATTGATATTTCTAGCAGTGACACAAATGAGTAGCAAGTCAGTTCAGGTCACATTTTGCCCCCAAATGAGTTTAGATCATGTTTTGCCACTAAATAAATTAGGGGGGAAACTTTGTTTTCAGAGTTCTTTGCAATTTGTAATTCCTGATTTGGGGAGTCAGTACCTACAAGATACCTGCTCTCTGGCTCTTGCCTACTCCCCCACCTCTCCCCTTAAGCCCCATCCCCCTACCCCCATCTCCTCAACCCCTCCCCTCCATTCCTCACCCCCAAATCAGTCAGTGCAAAAAGACCCCTGTGGGCCTGAGAAAAGTTCTGGCGCAGAGACAAGGCAACACTGTCCAGGTGCCCCAGGTCAGCGTGTGGCTGGGGATGAGGGACGGGGGGCAGGAAGGGAGTGCTCGTCACTCCAGCAAACTCGGGAAAGAAGCAGAGACTGCTACTGTGAGGTAGGGAGCTGTGGGCAGCTTGGGAGACCCTGCCTTGGCTGGAAGTCAGAGGTGTCAAGGTATCCCATGATTCTATCATCAGTGACAGCGCGAAGCACAGCTCTCAAATGGCTTTGTAGGCAGCACGGGCTAGAAATCAGCAAGGAGCCCTGAGCAGAGAGTAGGAGCGTGGCAGGCTGTTTGTCTGATCACTTAAGACACTCCTGGGTACTTCAAACACAATGGGATGGCAGCCGAGATGGGCAGGTGGGCTTCAGGTTCTGCCTTAAGGCAGTGATACTTAATACTGGCTGTGAAATTCTAGGGAAACTTGGGAAAGTTAGGAAATATGAGAACAATTTCCATTAAATCAACCAAGTGGACGTATTGGTTTTGTTATCTGAGGAAAGAATGCCCATTTCTCAGATGTTCATTTTGAAACACTTACCTCTTCCAAGGTATGATATGCTTCAAAGTTGAAGTTACCATTCCGTTCTCTTCTCTGATTAAATAACATTTCTTCATTCTCTTTGTCCAACAGAACCTAAGACAAATCAATTTTACCTATGCTTACTTTATAGCAATGCATTTGCACCTACAATTGTGAAGGAAATGGTAACACTCAAGTCCCCAGTCCCAAGCATCCCTCTTCCTGTCCTATAGGCTACCTTATTCTGGTAGCACCCTGAAAGTGGATGAATGGGGCTTCTGGACAACCAGATGCTGCAAATATAGAATGACAGTCAGTCAGTCCTATGGTTGTCTTATAGTTCATCCTACCTCTCCGGGGACCCAGGGTGTATAGATAGAGCTACGAAAAAAACCAACTCCATCTCTGTCCCGGATTTCATTTCATTTTTTAAGTTTCATGCTGTGACCTTTGGCCAACTTTACAGTCCTTAGCAAGCATATCAAAGCTATCTAATTTAAAATATAGCCATGATTATTTTTTGTTAGAAACATCTGAATGGGATGACAACTGAGATAAATATCAAACTGGCAACAGTATTGATTATAAACAATTATCTATCACAGCTATTCCAACATTTTCACATTCGGGCACACATAAACTAATTACTAAAATTCTGCGACACACCAAAGAATATATTTTTTGGCAATCTGACTAAAATAGGCATAATTTCAATTCATTGACACTAGATGGCTATTGTGTTGGCTGTTGTTCATTGTTTTATTTAACAATCTAAGGAAAAAGAGGTCAGTGCCCCTGACTAAATACACAGGTATTGCATGTTTTAAAAAGTCCTGCTGCACATTGGTTGAAAATTGCTGACTACCACCAACCATTAGGAGGTATGGCCCCTGGAGCTACTACAATCTTTGTCCCTTTGTCCTGTCAATCATTAGTACCCGAATTATACTATTAAAAAGTACACACACATAAAGTACAGTAACAGGGGCCTGGTAGCAAAGAATAATTAGTACAAAACTGCTAGGCCATCCATGTGTCTGCTCTGGCCCAATCGTCCCAAAAGTAAATTACCCTATAAGTTCTGTTATAGTCTACTGCGGAGTTGACTGCTTTGTCTTTGGTTCACAGGGCCTAACCTCCAATTAAAAACTAGATGAAAGAAAAGAAAAAGAAAGGAAAAGAAAAAAATAAATAAATAAAAACTGGCCCAGCTGGATTGGCTCAATGGTTGAGTATCGACCTATGAACCAGGAGTGCATGGTTAGATTCCCAGTCAGGGCATATGCCTGAGTTGCAGGCTCAATCCCCAGTTTGAGGTGTGCAGAAGGCAGCCGATCGATGATTCTCTCTCATCATTGATGTTTCTATCTCTCTCTCCCTCTACCCTCCTCTCTGAAATCAATAAAAATATATTTTAAAAAACTAGATGAATAACATCTTACTTTTCCCTACTTCGACCAATATCCATCAGTTTGCCTTTTGTATTTCATGCCAGAGACTCTCTTGCCCTTTCCCTTAAGTTTTTGATTATCATATCCAATTTGTGTCAAATGTAGAAGAGAGAGTAACAATGTCTTCCTACCCACTCTGCAGGGGTGGCCCAGACTGCAGGAAGGCACCCACAGGTCCCTTCGCTGGCGGAGAGTACCCAAGGATAAAGGAGGATGGTCCTTCAGTTCAAGTGGATCAGTAAGCCTCTGGAAGGATGGTCTCTGGGATAATTACCTGAACATCGTCAATCATGATGGAATAAGCAATGTCCTGGGACTCCAAGAAAATTTTGACAGCCTGGACACTGACAAAGGGAACCCGGACATGGGCTGTCTCTCCAGGTATGGTGGGTGATTTCCAGAAATCAAGCTGAAAGGGATAAAAGACCAAGGCAGTGAGTGGGTAATTCCAGGGAAAAGGACAGCTCAGTACTGCTGGATTTCAAGAAATCAATTCATATCTACTTTAACTCAAGCCCACAAGACCGGAATCATTGTAGAATCACTATGATATTGCAAGAAGGGTTTTTAAATAGCCAAGCATCAGCATATGAGTTATAACGCTCCCCCCCCCCCCACACACACACACTTCCTATGGTTAGGTATTAAAATGGGCAGAAGGAGCAGATTATTTAAAACTATGGCAGTTTTTTTTAACAGTTGACATTTAAGTGATCTAATTCATTTTATAACAGAATGTTAATACTATACATCATTTTAGGAGGTAAATAGTGCGTTAAAGGTTTTCAAAATTTTTCAAAGTAACTGCAATCCCTCTTTTCATTCTTAATAAACCTGTGAGATAGAAGTATGGTTTACTTACTCTCATTATACTGAATGGGAAAATGAGACACAGGAAACATGGGTGGCTTGCCCAGTGTCACATAGCTGGGACAAGAGCCCAGGTTTTCTGCATCCCAGCTTCATGAGTTAGCATTCCACACACTGTCAGAGAACGTTAGATGCAGTCCAAAGTAAGAGATCTCAACCATCGTGTCTAACTGTGGAGTAGTCTCTAAGAAACAGAAATCCCCTCTAGGACAGATACCTGAAGATGTTCTTCAGCTTCCAATTCCACCAGATTTTTTATTTGTTCTTCATTCCTTGGTATGATCTCAAGAACTTGATCTCTAAAGAATATTAACCACAGACATGACCTTAAAAGCAAAACCTGGACACTGCTTCCTGTTGCTTTCTGCTCCTATTAGTCTCCACATGCCAGGAGGTTAATGCAGCGCTTAATAATCTTTTTGACAATCAAGAAACTGATAAACAGTATCCTGACCCACATCCCCAGAATGAGCAGTTGAGAGAATGACTTTACTTCCCCCAAGGGTATGTTATCTAAATAATAATTAAGAGGTTTACCTACTCCTAGCAGGAAGCTTGACATTAAAGTTACCTTTCTTGTAGCTAATGATTATTCTGAAATAGCACCTGCTGTGCATAAAGAATTGACTTTTAAAACTTGTCTGTTCCTGTTTTTCGATACAAATGAAAAAAAAAGTAGAATAATTACTTTGGTGCTTGTAAGAGGAATTGAATTCACATCTGGGTAGACCTAGTATGATTTGTTTGTTTGCTGTGGTTCATTGAAATGTATCTGAGTTTCATCTCCAAGCACCATTTATGTAGCCCAAACTTGAGATATGGCTAGGGACAACTGGGACTTAGGAAAGTCATGGTGTGCCTCTCTCCCCACACAAACACATATATACGTAATGGCGAACAAAGGATATCAAGGACAATTTGGCAGGAAAAAGAAGTTGCAAAACAAGCAAATACATATCTTTAGAAAAAAATTGGTAGTAGAGCTGGATTTTTGTCACCCTTGATGACAGATGTTTCTCCTCAATCCCTTTCTCCAAGTAGGTCACTTCCTGTGTCACTACCCTGCCCATTTGTACAGTGGGGAAGGGATTGGTACAAAGAGCATACACAGGGATAAGAATTTAAGTCTTCTGAAACCAAGCACCATGCACTTTCCAATGAACTCAAGTGGAATATACTGTATGTGATAGAATGGGATCTTTAAGACTCTCCTGCCTTCAAGTATCCATCCACCTGCCACAGATGGTCTGAAAATGCTTTCATTTGAGTCTCATTCCTTTTGATTAATGCATAGATTCCCAGGAGTCCTGCTTTGAAATGGAAAGGCACTGGGAAAAGTACTACATTAAGCTAATATTTCCTGGTGTGCATGCTAAGGAATAGTAGCCATTTGAGTTACTCAGCATTAAAAAAGAAAAAAAAAGTGAAGCAGAGTTTCATGATCAAAAATATTGGGTAGATGCCGCAACCTAGATCCCTTCTCATAGATTTACAGCGCATGCTATAATAGTAAAAGAACCTAGAAATCCTATAGTTTATTTAACCCTCTGATTCCAAAGTTTATTTGACCACCCACTTTTGAGGGCCAAATTTATTTGACCACTTTGTTCCCTGGAATACTCTTCAAGAAATGCTGCCCAGCTCTAGCTGTTTTGGCTCAGCGGTTAGAGCGCTGGCCTGCAGACTGAAGAGTCATGGATTCGATTCACGTCAAGGGCAATCCCTGGCCCTTATTAGGGCACACTCGGGAGGCAACCAATCGATGTGTCTCTTTCACATCGATGTTTCTCTCTCTCTTTCCCCCCTCCCTCCCTTACACTCTCTAAAAAAAAAATTCAATGGAAAATATCCTCTGGTTGAGAATTAACAAAAACAACAACAATAACAAAACAAAAAAGAAAATGCTGCCTAAAGCCCTTCATAGAATCTTGGAACCAAAGTATTTTGGAGCAAAGATGAATCTACAAAGCCATGAGAGTTGGATTTGGATTGGTCTTCCCACTTTATGAGGTTCCACTGCCTGGGCACTAGATCTGCAGATGGGAAGACAAGGGTTAATACGGAGGATGAAACTGAGGAAGGTAGGAGAAGGAGGTGGGAGAATAACCTGTCACTTACTGAGATGGCACTGAGATAAATGGCCTAACAGCTTTATTTTCAGTCATGTCTATCACTTCTACATCCTGATCACCAAAGGGGAAAACGAGTAAGGACGGAGAGAAATAGGGTATATGTATTCGGTTTTCAGTTTTTTTGGTTTTTTATTTAAATGTCATTCCTCTCTCTCTCTCTCTCTCTCTCTCTCTCTCTCTCTCTCTCTCTCAATGGCTCATTTCTATTAATCCCACTATCTCCTCTCCAAATCTAAGCGAATGCTCTGAAAATGCTGAATACATACATCCATGATTCTGCCACAATCCAGTGAGAGCCTCTGTGCATCAAGTAAGCAAAATTCAAAAGTATCAGAAAGCATAACTTACCCCACAAATGTTTCTCGACAGTAGATATGCCCCAAAAGGGCACCAAAAAACAGGATCAACCTCATCGTCAAGGGTTTTCCCAGAGTCTAGAATTCAGTGTCAGTCCTGCAGTTATATATAGGGACCGTGACTGGAGCTGACCTGTCAGCAGTCTAAGAACTCAAGTAAATTCCCACATGGTAAAATTCCCACCTGCATGTCAAATTCTCAAGGTTGTAGACACCCACCTGTGTGATATCTGCCATTCGTACATTTTCCATTCCTATGATGAGATAACAAACTTTAATGGAAAGAGCATACCAAGGACAAATTACGTATTTATGATTTAGAACATAAAGTGCCACTAGCTCTACTCAGTGATAGAAGCCAGATTAATAGACCTAGAGGTTAAAGTCCATTCTGGGTCTCTGACAAAAAAAAGGACACAGCATTTATAGTAATTATTTGGTCATCCTGTCTATCACATTCCATTAGTTTGCTCATTTGTTTATTTTTATAATGTTTACCCTTAAACACTGCAATCACTGAGTCCGCATCTGCGGAATCTCCCTGTAGATGTGGCCCTGTCTAGTTCTCACTCTATATTAAAACAAAACAGAAGGCCTTTTAATAGTCAATTCTGAACTGTCTCTAAAGTCATCCATCTGCATTTGTACCAAATTGATGTCTTTGTTTCTGTACCATTTCCCAAAATGAAAATGTCTTTCTGATTATGACAATGAAATTGCTTGTAATAGAAAGTTTATATAAAAATGGAAGTGTTTGCGTAATCACCAATAATTTCTCCACCCAAAGAAAATCACTTCGTTTACATCTTTCCAAATTTCTGTGTTTTAGAGGCTTTCCTTAAACAAAAATTATGTCGTATCATAGATTTTGATTTTTAAACAAAGATGTTTTTAAAAAAGCAAAGGTGATATTTTCTTATCTATGACATAGCTACTTTTAGGAATCATACTTTATTGCATTTTATTCATTCACTCACATTATATTCAGCCTAGCAAGAATCAACCATAAACAGACACAAGGAAATGTTTGTCTGTCCTCTGTGTGTCAAATTTTTCATTTGCATGCACTTTAAATCCCTGGGTTAGAATTCTCAAGTACCTACTTGAAAAGGAAAGGGTATTTCTGGTTTAAGAAACTCCTGAATAAAACTTGTGGGTGGGGGAGGGGTTTAGTCTCTTGGGTGTCTGGAGAAAATAGAAACAGAGAGGCTGAGACCATAATTTATCCTTATACCCCCGGCACTTCTCAAGTAAACAGTAGTCATATGAATTGAAGTGAGTGTGCTTGGGGAACCAGTAAAAGCTTCTTGGAAAAGGCGGGGATTGAACTGAGTCTTAGAGTGGGTAGGATTTGCCGAGGAGAGCCTGGATTTCTGGTGGTAGGGAAACAAGTAGACAACTGGGAAAACACATGGCACATGGTTGGATTAGGGAGGAAACGTGCCCCACTCGGGCAGCTTTGACCTTGGACAGGTGGGAAGGTAGGGCTACATGGTGGAGGGCCTCACAGTCCAAGCAGAGGAGTTTACATCAGATGAGAGGGGGAAGTGTAGAGCCCCGGAAGATTTCTGAGCAGGTAACTGGTGATGAAGACAGTATTGAAAATGAGGAGACTTGTAAGATGGGTTGCCCGGCAGAGATACTCTAAGCAGGGAGCCAAGGACTTAAAATGATGTGTCAGGATTAAGTGGTAGCAGAGGGAATGCATGAGATGGGCTGGAAGAGGTATTTCAGTGGAAGAATCACAAGGGCATGTTGAGTGATTGGCGCCTGACTGGGTATAGGAGAGGTCGGGGAAAGGTGCTTTCCAGTGGCTAAGAGCCACCTCCATGGAAGCCTCTCAGCAGTTCTTCATCCAATTGTCAACTTGTGGGTTCAAAGAGGAATTTTTACTGGGAATTACCACTCAATGAATTGCATTCCCTATAAGTGTAAAGTACATGATAGCTCTCTTTTCTTCCTGAAAAGGACAGTGGGATGAACCTAGAGTTGCAGTGGGGATCCAAGATAAGTTTGGACCCCTCAATCCTGAGCCTGGAGTTAGTCCCAAAAAGAAAGAGGACTCTAGCATCATGCCTGAGATGAGGAAAAAGAATATTCCCTGGAATGGATGAAAATAGTAATTTTAAATAAATAAATAAATAAATAGAAGTCAGAGGAGGAGAAAGCACAAGCTTTAGTAGGGAAAACTCCAGAAAGCACTGTTGTTTCTGTCACTGTTGTTCCTGATAATATACACAGATCCTTACTAAATAGAGCTTCATCCTTCTACCCCCCCCCCATTCCAGAAGCTGCATAAAATCTGTTTAGATTGCTGTATTGAGGTGTACCTGACATACAATAAACTGCATACATTTAAAATATGCAATTTGATAAGTTTTAACACATGTATACTATATTCACAATCATGAACATATGCATCACCCCCATTAAAACCTGTTTTTGAGAATCACTGAGAAAATATCTAGCCGGGCCCTAACCGGTTTGGCTCAGTGGATAGAGCGTCGGCCTGCGGACTGAAGGGTCCCAGGTTCGATTCCGGTCAAGGGCATGTACCTTGGTTGCGGGCACATCCCCAGTGGGGAGTGTGCAGGAGGCAGCTGATCGATGTTTTTCTCTCATCAATGTTTCTGTCTATCCCTCTCCTTTCCTCTCTGTAAAAAATCAATAAAAGATATTTGGGGGGAAAAAGAAAATATCCAGCCGGAAAGATCACTGAAGCCCCCTTGCTTTACAGGGAGGAACTAAGTCCCCAAGCAGAGAAGTGTCTGGCACAAAGCCCGGGCTGATCCGGGCTTGGGGCAGGCACTGGGAGCTCTGTTCTCAGACCCTGGGTCATTGCTCTGACACTCTGGACTGTCCTGTTACCCAAGGTAATTCTACTGAGCTCTAGGAAAAGACCATTTCAGACCAAGCACTTCCTTAGCAGACTATCCCTAAGGAAGCCATAATTCAGAAAGGGAAAAATGATAGCTGTCTTTAGAAAAGTGCTCTAATGTCATGTTGCTTCCTGTTAGGATGATGTTAGGCACACTTCTCACTTTTGCCCTTTAACCTCAGAAAGTGAGTAGCCTAATAGTATGGAAAGGAAGATACTAAATGTTAGAATCATAGGAGAACAGACTACAAATTAAATCCTCCAGTAGAGTCACCAGACTCCATAGAATTTCAAAATCAAAATTTGAATGTCTTGCCCTAGCTGGTTTGGCTCAGTGGATAGAGCATCGGCCTGCGGACTGAAAGGTCCCAGGTTCGATTCCTGCCAAGGGCACGTGTCCGGGTTGCGGGCTCGATCCCCAGTGGGGGATGTGCAGGAGGCAGCCAATGAATCATTCTCTCTCATCATTGATGTTTCTAGCTCTCTTTCCCTCTCACTTCCTCTCTGAAATCAATAAAGATATATATATTTTTAAATTTGAATGTCTTTGCATGTAGAAACAGTGTTACTTGTAGTAAAAGGAGTTCTACAGCTCTATTAGTAAACCATTAACGATATTTTTCAGAACATTATGGATTAAATAGACATCTGTGCTCTGACTGGAAAGTTCATACTTTCTGGAAAAATAAATGTGCTCCAAATTTCAATCAACCGAACTTTAAACCAAAGTTTCCTTCAGAGGAAGATCATTACTCCAGTCTCCACCCCACATGAGCAAGGCAACTCTAAAATGTTATGGGATTGCTTTGTTTTGACAATCATACTATGGTTATACTAGTATAAGATGATAATGTTAGAGAAAGATGAATGAAAGACATATAGAAACTCCCTTGGCAACTTTTCTGTCTTGACAACTTTTGTGCAAATCCAAAGTTATTCCAAAAATTACTCTACAGTTAAAAGTTTATTAAAAAAAATAAAACTTTCTGGGAAGCCACATGCAAAAACAATTAAAATGGTGGAAAATATTTGCAAAATAAATGTTATGTGTGTATGTATGTATGTATGTATTTTGCAGCCAAGAAAGTAAGAGTTTATTAAGAACATGGTGTCATGCCTGAAGTCACAGGTAACTAATGCTTAAAGACCTGACTTACAGCAGCATCTATTTTAAAGGGTGAATAGCCTTACTAGGTGGACAGTACTTACAAAACTACAAGGAAATATCTTATAGAAAATAGACAATAATAAAAATAGGCAGATCAAACAAGCACACACACACTTGTACACTCAAGTATATAACCAGATATTTTTAAATGTTCAATATCTGTAGTAACCAAAGAAATGCTGTTTTTAAAAATGAGGTGCTGTGTTTTTTTTTTTCATCAGTCAGGTTAGCAAAGTTGTTAGTGTGTTGTTTTTTAAAAAATATTTTTATTAATTTGAGAGGGGAAAGGAGAGGGAGAGAGATAGAAACATCAATGATGAGAAAGAATCATTGATTGGTGCCTCCTGCATGCCCCATACTGAGGATCGAGTCTGCAACCTAGGCATGTGCCCTGACCAGAAATTGAACTGTGACCTCCTGGTTCATAGGTCGATGCTCAACCACCGAGCCAAGCCAGTAGGGCGGGATACTTTTTATTGTAAACGATATTTGTTTGCTTGGTTGTTTTTCTTTAATTTATTTTTCAATTACAGTTGGCATACAATATTATGTTAGATTCAGGTGTACAACATAATGATTAGACATTTATATGCCTTATGAAGTGAACACCCCAGTAAGTCAAGTACCCACACACCTAACACCATACATAGTTTTTTCAATATTATTGACTATATTCCCTGTGCTGTACTTTACATCCCCATGACAATTTTTATAACTAACAGTTTGTACTTCTTAATCCCTTTGACCTTTTTCACCCAAATCTAGAAATTAATTTAATCAATGTGGTAAAAGACCTGTGCTTGGAAACTCTAAGACACTGAAGAAAGAAAATGAAGATGGTACAAAGAAGTGGAAGGATTTACCATGCTCGTGGGTAGAAAGAAATAATATGGGTAAAATAGCCCTACTACCCAAGGCAATCTACAGATTTAATATTTGATTTTAATATTATCCAGAACTGGTGAGGGTTTGGAGAAAATGGGCACTAGTGGAGGGGTGTATACTATTGCAGCCTTCCAAGAGACAGATTTGGCAATTCAAATCCAAAAACTTGCCCTAGTTGATTTGGCTCAATGGATAAAGCATTGGCCTGCAGACCAAAGGGTCCTGGGTTCAGTTCTGGTCAAGGGCACTTATCTTGGTTGCAGGCTCCTCCTCAGTCCCAAAGCCTGGTCAAGGCTCATGCAGGAGGCAACCAATCGATGTGTTTCTCTCACATCGATGTTTCTCTCTCACATCGATGTTTCTCTCTCTTCCACGCTCCCTAAAAATCAATGGAAAAAATATCCTTGGACAAGGATTAAAAAACAAACAAAAACAATATGGACCTCTGCACTTACTGTTCTACTTTTAGGAATTTATACTCAGGAGATCCTCATAAATACACATAAAGATTTACCTAGAATTTATATGTTTTAAAATGGTGGAAAATTAGAAAAATCCTAGTGTCTTCTAATTGGCAACTGGTTAAATTAAACAGAGCAAATTCACACCAACCAAAGATGAGGTGACCATTAAAAACTATGTTGTATAAGAATATTATGACCATGTAAAGACATGGAAAGATGTTATGGGATATTGCAGGGTATTTTTTTAAAGGCAGCTTACGAAAGAAAGAGAGAAGAAGGAAAGGAGGAAAGGAGGAAGGAAGGAAGGAAAAACCCGTATTCAAATGATTATATAGGAAGGAAATACACCAAAGAGTTAACCCAGTGATTTGGCTATACAAATTGCCAACATTTCTTTTTATTTTAAAATATATTTTTATAGAAGAATGGAGAGGGATAGAGAGAGAGAAACATCAATGAGAGAGGAACATGGATCAGTTGCCTCCTGCATGCCCCCTACTGGGGATCAAGCCCACAACCCAGGCATGTGCCCTGATCAGGGATCAAACCAGCAACCTCTTGGTTCCTGGAACCACACTCAACTGCTGAGCCACACCAGCCAGTTGCCAAGATTTCTTTGTATTAACATTAACTTTAATTTTCTTCAATTTACTTATAATTTAAATAAAAAGAAAGAAAAGACTAAATCTTCTGAGGTGGGAAGCCACAGTTCTCAGTATATTGTTTTACACCTTGGTCCCAGCCTGGTTTGGAGTCCCTCTTGATACTGTGCATTCTAGCCTGGTTTTCCCTGTGGGCTGTGAGTTCCTTCTCTGGGTTCACCTTAATATTCTATTCTCCCACCAACCCACCCTTTGGGACTCTCCAGAGCTCACCACCCTGCCCACTCTCTGCTGCTCCTTCCTCTGGTAGCAGACAACATTGTGGTAACCTGTGGGACCTAGATTACATTGGTTCCCAGCCTTCTCCTTCCAAAGACAGCATTTGCACTTGCTTGAGTCTAAAATCTATTATACAAATTCTTTTTTATATTAGTCAGTTGGGAAGAACAAACAGACTCCATAGGTCATTGCTGTTTGCAACACCAGGCTGGGGAGACCTTCAGTACAATAACTATTTGCTCTTCCTCAGCTGGAAGTAAACAGGCCCCCAACACCATGTTGCGAAGATCTGTCTTCTCCTTTTCTTTCTGCATCAGGTTCCCACCTATGAGCATCCCAGTTCATGGATTGATCATTTCTGGAATCATTTCAGTTACAGATAGGACTCCAAAAATGAATAAGCGCTTATCAGCCAAGAGCTCACTGTCTAGACCTGCACTGTCCAATAGAACTTTCCGTGTTGATGGGAATGTACTATCTCTGCCCTGTCCAATAATGCAGCGACAAGAAAGACATGTGGCCATTGACCACTTGAAATGTGACTGATATAACTGGGGAACTGAATTATTAATTTTATTTTAATTAATTTTTACTTACATTTAAAAAGAGAAGCAGTGTAAAATATTTTTCCTTTAAACATACTTTAATGACTTGGCAGGACATTTTAACTGTTGAAATTTTAGCATTCAAATTGAGATATGCCATAAATGTAAAATACACTTCAAAGACTTAATATGAAACTTAGAATGTAAAATATCACTTATGATTTTTATATTCATTATGTAGCAAAATGATAATATTTTGGATATGTTGGGTTAATAAAATATTAAAATTAACTGCACTTGTTTCCTTTTACATTTTTTAATGTAGTTACTAGAATATTTAACATTTCATATGTGGCTTGCATTAAACTTCTATTGGATAGCTCTAGCCTAGAGAGGAAAAAAGTGATGTCTAAATAGTCCTACTAACATATATTATAGATTCCTGGAAATGCATACAAAGGTCTATTGTAGCCCTAGTTGGTTTGGCTCAGTGGATAGAGTGTCGGCCTTTGGACCAAAGGGTCCTGGATTCGATTCCGGTCAAGGGCAGGTACCTCGGTTGCAGGTTCCTCCCAACCCGGACCCTGGTTGGGGCTCATGCAGGAGGCCACCAATCTATGTGTTTCTCTCACATTGATATTCCTCTCTGTCTTTCCCTCTCCCTCCTGCTCTCTCTAAAAAATCAATGGAAAAATATCCTCGGGTGAGGATTAAAAAAATAAATAAATGTACTGCATAAAAGTTAAACAATACACTTACCTGGGGTAGTTAATTCTCAAAAACTTTTTTAAAAAATCACAAAATCCTTAATTTCAGCCTGCATTACATAATAGGCTTTTTTCCCAATTGCAAAAGTAACTGATGCTGATTATTAAGAATTGAAACATTACAGCTCTGCTGGTGTGGCTCAGTGGTTGAGAGTCATCCTATGAACCAGGAGGTCATGGTTTGATTCCTGGTCAGGACATATGCCCGAGTTGCAGGCTCAATCCCCAGCAGCTGATCAATGATTCTCTCTCATCATTAATGTTTCTCTCCCCCTCTCCCTTTCCGAAATTAATAAAAAATATATACTTTTAAGAGAATTGAACATTACAGAAATACCTTAGAAAATTAAGGTATTGCTAGAGATAATTAACACTTCAAGCTATATAACCACATATTGTTGTTATTGGCTATTTTTGTTAAGTGTTAGATTACACAGCATTTGGAGAGAGCTGAATTGTATGCCACTATATGGATATACTGTTATTTATTTAACCAATCTCTCATGTATGGCATCCAATTTTTACTATTTCAAAACATGTTACAAGGAACATTTCAGTACTACTTTTGAATACTCTTTACTTTTTCTGCTTCTAAAATAATATTCTCAGAGTAAAACCATTCAAACATTACTGAAAATTATAACACAAAAATGTGACAACCTCTCATATTGCCCACCCCTAACTTCTCTGCCCTAATCTGTACCTCTGCTAATTGTTACCAGTTGGGTGAATATTCCACCAGAATTTTTCTTCTTTGTCTATTTTTAAAAATATATTTTTTATTGATTTTTTTTCAAATATATTTCATTAATTTTTTTACAGAGAGGAAGGGAGAGGGATAGAGAGTTAAAACATCGATGAGAGAGAAACATCGATCAGCTGCCTCAGCTGCCTCCTGCACACCTTCTACTGGGGATGTGCCTGCAACCAAGGTATGTGCCCTTGACCGGAATCGAACCCTGGGACCTTTCAGTCCGCAGGCTGACGCTCTATCCACTAAGCCAAACTGGTCATGCCTATTTTATTGATTTTTTTATAGAGAAGAAGGGAGAGGGGTAGAGAGTCAGAAACATCGATGCAATCAGCTGCCTCCTGCACGCCCCCTACTAGGGATGTGCCCACAACCAAAGTACATGCCCTTGACTAGAATCAAACCTGGGACCCTTCAGTCTGCAGGCTGACACTCTATCCACTGAGCCAAACTGGTTAGGGCTTTTGTGTCTATTTTTACCAGCTTACCTTTTTCTTTTACAAAATTTTGGACAGACTCTACATACGGTCCAAATTAATTTTTAACTTAAAAATATAATTTGGATACTTTTCCATGTCAGTGCATATAATTAGGCTATCAATCAATGCTCATCAAGGATAAACTAGTTCAATAAATTATGATATATTATTATATATATCTATACAGTGGAATACTATGCATCCACTAAAAGGAAATGATACATCTTTATGAATGAACATGGAATGATGTAAAAAAAAAAAATGCCATTCAACCAAGTGGTTGAATGGCATTTATTACAATTCAATTTTTGTAAGAAAAATTAATATTTGTACATGCCCTGGTTGGTATGACTCAGTGGTTAGAGTGTCAGCCCTCAAACAAAAGGGTCTCAGGTTTGATTCCCAGTCAAGGGCACATGCATTGAAGTTTTTCTCTCTTTCTACTCTCTGTTTCCCTCTCTCTCCCTCCCTTTCACTCTTTCTAAAAAACAATGGAAAAAATATCCCCAAGTGAGGATTAACCAAAAAATATGTAATAATAATAATATCTGTACAATTATCCTTGGCTATCCAAGTCTATTTACTTCTAAAGGCAGATAGCAAGAGGTAAAGTTTGGCTAGTAAATTCAGATAGTAAAGGATATTCAGTTTTATTTTTTTTTAATAAATCTTTATTCTTCAGATTATTACAATTGTACCTCTTTTTTCTTCCCATAGCTCCCCTCCACCAGGTTCCTACCCCACCCTCTGCCCTTACCTCCCCCCACCCCCGTTCTCATCCATAGGTGTACGCTTTTTGTCCAGTCTCTTCCCGCACCCCCCACTCCCCTTTTCCCCCAAGAATTGTCAGTCCACTCCCTTTCTATGCCCCTAATTCTATTATATCCACCAGTTAATACTGTTCATCAAATTTTTTATTCCCTTGGTTTTTAGATTCACTTGTTGATAGATACGTATTTGTTGTTCATAATTTTTATCTTTACCTTTTTCTTCTTCCTCTTCTTAAAGAATACCATTCAACATTTCATATAATTCTGGTTTGGTGGTGATGAACTCCTTTAGCTTTTTCTTATCTGTGAAGCTCTTTATCTGACCTTCAATTCTGAATGATAGCTTTGCTAGGTAGAGTAATCTTGGTTGTAGTTTCTTGCTATTCATCACTTCGAATATTTCTTGCCACTCCCGTCTGGCCTGCATAGTTTCTGTTGAGAAATCAGCTGACAGTCATATGGTTGCTCCCTTGTAGGTAACTGTTTTTCTCTTGCTGCTTTTAATATTCTTTGTCTTTTGCTCTTGGCATTTTAATTATGATGTGTCTTGGTGTGGTCCTCCTTGGATTCCTTTTGTTTGGGGTTCTGTGTGCTTCCTAGACTGGTAAGTCTATTTCTTTCACCAGGTGGGGGAAGTTTTCGGTCACTATTTCTTCAAAATAGGTTTTCAGTATCTTGCTCTCTCTCTTCTTCTGGCACCCCCATAATTCTGATGTTGGTACGCTTGAAGTTATCCCAGAGACTTCTTACACTATCTTCAACTTTTTCTTTTTTCTTTTTGCTTTTCTGGTTGAGTGTTTTTTGCTTCTTTGTATTCCAAATCTTTGACTTGGTTCTTGCAATCCTCTTGTCTGCTTTTAGGTCTCTGTATAATATTTTTTATTTCAGTCAGTGTATGCTTAATTTCTAGTTGATCCTTTTTCATATCCTCGAGGGTCTCATTAAATTTATCAGCCTTTTCTAGGAAATTCTTGAAAAACCTTATAACCGTGGTTTTGAACTCTATATCCAGTAGTTTACTTTCCTCCATTTCCTTCATTTGTGACCTGTCTCTTTGTCTGTGCATTTTGGCTGCTTCCCTGAGTTGACAGAGTGGTTTTGTGTGCTAGGTGTTCTATAGGGCCCAGTGGCTCAGCCTCCCCAATTACCTGAGGTGGACACTCTTGGTGTGCCCCTTTATGGGCTGTGTGTGCAGTCTTGTTGTAGTTAAGCCTAGATTGTTGTTAGTATCACTGGGGGGAGTTGGTCTGGAAATAATATGCATTGAACTGTTAGCAGTAATCATCTTTGGGATGCAATTTTCTTTCTATTTTAACATAGCTATCATTTGAATTTCTTACAATGTGCATAGGCACTTCTAATCAGAAAACCACACAATAAAAATGTCATTTTAAAAAAGCAGATTCTAGGAACATAGCAACCCTTAAGTTCTTCAGTGAGTAATATCCTTAAGTATGTATCTACATATATTTTTGTATATCTGAAAGAATATTTTTTGTTGGACCAATTATTTTTTTAAAGAGATGACTATTTTATGGTTAATTTTTTTATTGATTGATTTTTTTTTTTGAGAGAGAGAGAGAAGCATCGATTTGTTGTACTTGTTTACTAGTATGCATTCATTTGTTGTTGTGTTTTTCCCCCTATTGGTAGAAACCTAGGTGTATGGGGACAACACTCTAACCAACTGAATTTCTCAGCCAAGGCAATTGGACCAATTCTCTTTGTTTTGTTTTGTTAATCCTCACCAGAGGATATTTCCCCATTGATTTTTACCAAGAGTGGAAGGGAGGGGGAGAAACAGAGAGAGAAAGAAACGTCAGCTGGTTGCCTCCCATACACATCCTGACCTGGGTCCCTGAAGGAGCCTGCAACCAAGGTATGTGCCCTTGACCAGAACTGAACCCGAGACCCTCTAGTCTGTAGACTGATGCTCTATCCACTGAGCCAAACCAGTGAGGGCTGAACCAATTCTTAATAATGGAATTACTAGAACACAAAATACAAGCATTTTTATATTCTCAGATTGTTCTCTAAAGAAATTATACCAATTTTCTTTCCCACCAACATTTCTTTGAAGGGCCTGATTGCCACGGCTTCCCAATACTGGCTCCATCACATATTGGTCGAACTAAAATAAGAAAAATGTTTGTCTATTATGTATTTTTTAATTACTTTTAAAGTTAAGCATCTTTTTATGTACTTATTAGTCCTTTGGAATTCCTATTCTGTGAACTTTCTATTCATATATTCTGACCATTTTTCTACTAACTTGTTTGGTTTAATCTTTTTTTGTTTTGTTTTGTTTTTTAAATCTTTATTGTTGAAAATATTATATATGTCACCTTTTCCCCCCACTGACGCCCTCCATCCCTCCTCCAACCCCCACCCCAGGCCTTCACTACCCTATTGTCTGTGTCCATGGGTTATGCAAGGTCTTTAGTTGATTACCTCCCACCCCCCCCCCCCACCTTTCCTCTGAGATTCTGCACTCTGTTCCATGCTTCCATGTCTCTGAATCCATTCTTTTCATCAGTTTATTTTGTTAATTAGATTCCACATATGCGTGTGATCATGTGATACTTGTCTTTCTCTCACTGACTTATTTCACTTAGCATGACACTCTCCAGGTCCCTCCATGCTATCTCAAAGGGTAAAGGATTCTTCTTTTTTACTGCTGTATAGCATTCCATGGTATACATGTACCACAGCTTTTTTAACCCCTCAGCTACTGATGGGCACTTGGGCTGTTTCCAGATCTTAGCTATCACACATTGAGCTGCTATGAACATAGGGGTGCATATATTCTGATTGGTGTTTCGTGCTTCTTAGGATATATTCCTAGAAGTGGGATCACTGGGTCAAATGGTAGTTCCATACTTTTTGTCTGGGAAGCACTTTATTTCACCATCTATTTTGAATAATAGCTTTGCTAGATATAGTAATCTTGATTTCAGATCCTTGCTTTCTATTACCTTGAGTACTTCATGCCATTCCCTTCTGGCCTGTAGAGTTTATGATGAGAAGTCAGCTGACAACCTTATGGGAGCTCCTTTGTAGGTAACAGTTTGCTTTTCTCTTGCTGCCTTTTAAGATTCTCTCTTTGTCTTTAATTTTTGGCATTTTAATTAGGATGTGTCTGGGTGTGGACCTGTTTGGATGATTCTTGCTTGGGACTCTCTGTGCCTCATGAATTGTGTGACTTTTTCCTTCACCAGGTAAAGGAAGTTTTCTGCCATTATTTTATCAAACATGTTCTTTATTTCTTTCTCCCTTTCTGTCTCTTCTGGCATACCTGCTATTCAAATATTGTTACGTTTCATGTTGTCTCACAGCTCCCTTAAGCTGTCCTCCTGTTTTTTAATTGTTTTTTTCTTTTTGGTTCTCTGATGAGTTGTTTTTTTTCTACCCTTTCTAATTCACTGACCCAATCCTCAGCTTCCCCTAATCTGCTGTGTATTCCTTCCAATGTGTTCTTTATTTGTGCTATATCATTCTTTATTTCTTTTTTCATAGTTATTATACCTTTTCTCGTGCTGTTGAGCATCTTTATCATCATTATTCTGAACTCTATATCAGATAAATTTCTTATCTCCATTTCATTTATCTCTTTTGGAGAATTCTCATGTTCTTTCATTTGAGGTTGTTTCTTTGTCTCCTCATTAGCTTCCAGTTTGCGTTTGTGACTATGTATTAGGTAGATCTGCTACACTTCTCAATCTCTAGTGTAGGACAATGTCAAACGCTGTTTCTGACTAATTAAATCAATCAAATACTCAAGCCTGCAGAAACCACCTCTACCTGCAGACTGATTAGATTCAGTATTGAATAGCCCTCATACAATAGTCCACAGGTGTGGCGAGAATTTTTCCAGCAGGGTAGGGCAATTGCTTCTGCCTGAAGGCTGTTATTCTCAATTTCTGAATGGGCCTCAGAAACTCCATACCATGAGGCAATATGTTCTCCAATAGGGTAGGTCAACTGTCTTCCCCCTCGCCAGGCAAAACCGCCTGAATAGCAAATGTCTGCATGAGAAAGACGGCCTGTGCCGTGTGAAGGAATGACTCAGCACAGGAAACTGGGGTGTCTGCCTTCTGAGCTCTAACCCAACCATGACTTCTGCTCACACAGCTCCAGTCCACTCTGCCCTCCCTCTGCTGGAGCACAAGATGAGTGTCTGCACAGGGAATTTTGTGTGTTGGCCCTTTAAAAGGGTGCCTGCATTTCCAGCCATCTCTCCCTGGCAGATAGCAACCCTGCTACTTTTCACAGCCAGATGTTAAAGTATGGGTACCCTTCCCAGTTTTGGTGCTCTGCTGGGGGCGTCCAGCTTGCAGATTAGACCCATAGTCTTTAGTGGCAATCCCTCATGGCTGAGATATCTCTCTGGAACTTAAGTTGCTGTCTTTGGGAGACCAGCCAGCCCTTTCTCGTGCCCCACCCACACCTACCAGTCTCTATGTGGTCTCCACTTTCCGTCCTAGGTCATCAGGGTTCTCTCCAGCAAGTCTTCAGTTGTTTATTCAGGGAGTTTTTCTGCATTTTAGTTATAATTCCAGTTTGATCCTGGGAGCATGTCCATGTAGCATCCACTTATTCTGCCACCATTTTTAATCTTCTATCTTATTTTAAAACTCTTTATATGTTATGAATATTAAGGGTTGCCCTAATTTTGTGTTCCAAATTTTTTCCTAGTTTGTCTGTCTTTTTACTTTATTTACTGAGTGTCTCTCTCTCTCTTTGTCTCCACTTCTCATCTCTCTCCCTTTCTCAGTTTCAGTATTTTTAAGCAGTTCAAGTATCAGTCTTTAAGTCTTCTGGATTTATTTGTATTTTGCTTGGAAAAGTCTTCCCTACTTTAAGATTAGAAAACTGTTTGCTGGCACTTTTTTCTAGCACTTTTATGGTTTCCTTGTTTTCTCTTTCAATCTTGTTTCATCTGGTATTAATATTATATAAGGAATTTGTTCACATCACCTTTCAGATATATTCTTCAGGAATATATTTCTCAACAGTTTATGGGTTTTTTAATTTTGATCTTTTTTTCCCCCACAAATGAACAGAGTCAACAGGCTTAAGTACAAATATATGATTGATACTAAAATGCACCCCTTCCAGCATGTCTAATGATTTCCAGCTTTGTTTCAACTGCACTAAATTTATTAAAATCTGCTCTTCTTATCTCTAACATCAACACATTCATTTTTCATGTATAAATGTCGAAGACTAAATATTCAACTAGGTATGCAAACACTGATGCACGAAGATATTGATGCCAATAAAACTAAACAATGCAGTTGTTTTAAAAGTTCATTCATGAGCTTACATACAAAAATTCAAGTTCTGGAAATTTAGGAGTATCAGTGCATAGTGTCCAAAAATTCCAGTTATATTTAAACATCAAACACTTGAAAGACTGGGTTTCATTAGAGTAAGCTATGATCAGGTCTACAACAGGGGTCTTAACTGTGGGAACCCAGCTTTCCTGGGAGAGTCACGGAAAATGTTAGAGGGGTGACCTTTGAGATTAGTCTTAAAATTGAGGAGAGGTTCAACACTTAAAGAGTTCAACATTTAAAGATTTGGTGACTGGCCTACAGGCAGAGGAATCAAGTGTGAGAAGTTGGCTAGACTGGAATGGGTTTCTTCAAGTCCCAATACTATCTTTTTCTACCCCTCCCAACTTCCCCTCATCAAAGGAGGGAGGAATCTGATGCAGGACTTACTCTTACTGATTAATTGACCTCATTCACAACAATAGTATTACTCCAACCCTGCATATGCATTTAATGCCTTCTCTTCCTATCTTTAATTGTGCAGTAAAAGGCTTTTCTCTCTTTTAAAAAAAATTTTTTTTTAATTTATTTCAGAGGAGGGGAGAGGGAGAGAGAGAGAGAAACATCAATGATGAGAGAGAATCATGGATAGGCTGCCTCCTGCATACCCCACACTGGGGATTAAGCCCACAACCCAGGCATATGCCCTGACCAGGAATTAAACCATGACCTCCTGGTTCATAGGTTGAGGCTCAACAACTGAGCCATGATGGCCAGGCGGCTTTTCTCTCTTTAAAGGAAATTCAGACAAAAGCAAAGCAGATCAGGAGATTTTACAGGATATGGCCAAATGACCAAATTTAGCCCTTCGTTGGTATGGTAACCTGGGTTACCAGGTAGCCTTGGCTTCTCACCCCTCAGAATGCCCCTCCTGACTGGTACAAGATAATATTCTCCCTTTTGTCAAGGTCTGGACCCTGCCCTCACATAGGTCATCTTCGTCACACCTTCCCAATTGCACTCCCAGCCTCTTTCTTCAATCCAAGCCCCCTACCTCCCACCTCATCCCAATATACCTGAATCATTATTATACTGAAAAAATGTTTTTCAATATTATTTAAAAACTTAATCCTACTTTCTCTATTCCCTGAGCCCCAAGACTCTGCACATTTGAAATTAATTAAAATATTTTAATGCCAGAATTCCCAGCTTACTGGCCATCAGTATATAGCCCTGAATTTCCTATATATCGTGTGGGCTTTCTGAAAAGCATGCTTTATGTTGTATTCCTAGGCAGTGTGAGCTGGAGCTGGCTCAGACCAGTCTGCCAGAGCCAATGTGCTCATCTCTTCCCAAATCCACGTTCAGTGATGTCACTTTGGTAGCTTGAAATAAGCAATAGTGGGAGTATTTATATCACTGATAAATCAGCAAGTGCAACAAAACAAGGGCTTTTAACAATCAGAGGCAATTGTTAAACATTTACCAACACACCACTGTTTTAGGGATTCTTTTGGTTTCTAGTAATAGAAACCCACTTGAGCTAGCATAATCTCAAAGGGAAATTTATTATAAGAATCTGCTAGTGAAATGCCATGAGCCCAGGAGTGGGTAAACAATTGGGCCTCAGGAAGTAACTGGAATCAGGGAATTGACAACCACCAAACTTTCCATCAAGTCTCTCTGCCCTTCTCTTTTTGTTTCATTCTTTTGTTGTTGTTGTTAATCCTTACCCCAAGGATATTATTTTCCATTGATTTTTTTAGAGTGGAAGGAATGGGGAGAGGGAGAGAAACTTCAACGTGAGAGACATATAGCCATTGGTTGCCTCTCACAAATTCCCCTTGGGGACTGGGGGTGGAGCCTGCAACCAAGGAACGTGCCCTTGACAGGAATCAAGCCCACGACCCTTCAGGCCAATGTTCTAACATGCCAATGCTCTAACCATTGAGCACCCAGGTAGGGCTGTTTGTTTCATTCTTTTCTTTCAGTCACAACCTGCTTTCTCTGGTTCCCAGTCTACTTGGAAGGAAATGTAGAGCCTGAAAACTTGCTCCAAGTCCAGTCACCTAAAGAGACTGCTCTCTTTTCTGATCTAAATTCTCAGGAAGGGACTCCAATGAAAAGAAAGTCTTACTGCCCTGGCCAGTGTTTCTCAGTGGTTAGAGCATTGGCCCTTGAACCAAAGGATCTCAAGTCCAATTCCTGGTCAAGGTCATGTTCATACCTGGATTGCAGGTTCCACCCACAGGCCCCCCACACCCTCCATTGGGGCGCGTGTGGGAGGCAACCAAACAATGTGTCTTTCTCACAGCCATGTTTCTCTGTCTCCCCCTCCTTTCCTTCCTTCCACTACCTCTAAAAATTCGTGGAAAAAATATCCACAGGTGAGAATTAACAAAAGAAAGAAGGTCTTACTGAAATCCATGCCTGCGCCAGGTGAAGGTGGGGTGGGAACTGGCAGGGTCACACTGTACCAGCATTCATAAGACTTGGGGTAGAAGAGGCTCCCAGAAAAGAGGAATAAAGCAGTCACCCCCAAAAAGGCCCACAACATTTACATAGACCTTTATAAATTAATAGCCACAGACCCCATCAAAACATGCATTTTGTTTAGTATTTAACACCTGCGGTATTATAGAGTGCTTCCTAGGTTAAAGGAAGCACTCTATAATACCTAAGAAGATGACTAAGACCCTGTATTGGCTGTAAGTAACAGAAAAGCCAACTTAAAACACTTAAACAATAAAGAGAATTTTCTTGCCTAATAAGTCAAATAGTAGGATGGTTCCAGAGTTTGCTAATTCAGCAGCTCAGAATTTAGTCTTTTCCACAGTCTCACTCTGACATATTCAGAGTAATGCCTTTATGGACACGTGTAGCCGTCACAGTTGCAGACATCATGTGCAGACTTGAAATCCTCCACCAAACAAAAAGGGACCATTTCTTCCCTGTGCAAGCTTTGTTTTAGACCAAAAAGACTTTTCTCAGAATGCCCCCACCAGCAAACTACCCTTTCCAGAATTAGATCATGAACCCATGCGTGAACCACTCATTGACGGCCCGCATTGCCATGGTTGGCTTAAACAATCAGGACCTAATTCCAAGTCTTTAAGGGAGGTGGAACAATGGAACAAAAATGAGGGTCTGCTTGAATGGAAGGAAAACAATCAAAGGAGGCTGCCACAGACCCTTTCTGCAGCTGAAGGGGTGCAAGCAGAGAAGAGAGACAAAAAGACCTTGGCCCTAAGTGGCATTTCTCCAAGCCCCTTTGTCTCTTACTCAACTCTGACCTGCCAGTCAGTCTTACTAACCCTGGCTGCAGACCCTTCCACTGGGGCCTGGTTTTTATCTCCCCGTTTCTCCCTTTTGATTTACACTAATTAGTAGCAGAGTTGGCTCCCTGCCTGATGTTCTCACTGCTAAATCAAGATTTTGAACATATGAAACTTCATGGTGAGAGAGGGCCTTAATAAACAAAGACAATTATAGACAACAGACCCCTGTAATAGGGCAGCTTGAGGAACTGCCTGTGAAAGAAGCCAAGCTCAAAAGATTAAAAAAATAATAAAATAAGGAGAAGAAAACAGTATTGCCCAGGATTATAACATTTTTGTTTTTTAGTTTCTTGTGTGTGTTTTTTAAGCATATTATGTATTTCCTTTTGTGCCACTAAGTCGATATTTGCAATGAGAAATGTAATTTATGAAAGGACAAGTATATATTTTTTCATAATGCATCTTTCCTCGGCCAACTTCTCTAGGCCTCTCTAAAAACTTCCAGTTGACATTAAAGAAAAAAATCAGTTTTCTATTTTCATCTGTACCTTTGTTAAATTTAGATTAAAAGTGCAACTCCGTTTTACAACAGAAAAGTGACTATAATCTAATATGTTGATATATAATAGGTACCAAAAAAAAAAAAAAAGCATTTTCTCCCTTTATCTCTTTCCCACCCCTGCATGTTTGTGCCCTTACCCTCTCAAGTACCTCTGTGACCACATGTTCGTGACGGAGAGAGAATGTCCAGGTGGCCTGGCACTTGGAAACTTGTCAGATGTTATTCAAAGCAATAAAGAACACATCATACAAGTCTCTAGTATATTGTTACAGGGAAACCCTATTTAGAATTCACTAATTGGGAATTTGTAATAATTTAAGGAAGGGCTGGCTGAAGTTAACCTTTGTACTATCTATGCAAAAAATAAAGAGGTCACTAAAGTTTTGAATAGTGTAAACAAGATTGGAAGGGGAATAATTATCTACTTAAAAGAACCAGTTGTTTTGAAAAGCTTTAGAAGTATCCTTTTACATACAAACAGGGTAATTATGATTTAAACAAAGGCTGGCCTGTTTCTAAGGCTTCTTTGAAATGTCAATTACAAATTACGCTTGTCTATTCACCAAGGCTAAACCCACCCCTGTGTACCAGGCAACAGTTGGTTAGCTTGCTTCCACTTACTCTATATAGAAATAATAAACCTTAAATTCTTTTAGTCGAATTCAGTTCAGGTTTTTCACTGATCTAAACAGTTGGCCCATCTTATAGTATGGATGAAGATTTTACTAATGACTAGCATACAACAATCAGAAATGCAGGGAGTGACAACTGCCTTCACTCACTCAGTGGAAGAGCTGCTTAATACCAAAAATCTGCAAAGAAAGCTACTCCCGAGCACTGTCTTTGTGGGCCTTTTTTTCCTTACCGAAGTAAGAAACACATTTTGCATTGCAACTGAATACACACACACTGGAACAGAAACAATACTTACCCTTATTATCTGCAATACTCTGTTATTTTCTACTTACTTTCTAATAAATGCTAGTCACAACCCACTAAATTTGATTTCACAATCTATTAATGGGTGGCTGTTTTGAAAACACTACTCTAGAATCTGCTGGGAGATAGTATTCATGGGAGAAAGGCTTGGCAGTGTGGAAGAGCAGTGGTTGCTGCCTGGTTTTCTGAATGCTGTCCTCTCCCCATTCTCCTTGTCTCGAATCCTTGGTCATCAACCTCACTGCCCCTTGTACCTTGATACTCAGTGCAAAGCTCATTCTTACCCTCACCAACCCTTCCAGCTAATTTTCTATCCCCTCCCCTTTTTTTTTTCAAAAGACCCTATGTTGTACAGCCTCTCCACTCAACAGTCTGAGCCCTCTCCGACTTTACTAAACTGCTCCCATCGCTGCTGCAGAGTTTCTGACTCTGCTCCATTTTCCATTAACAGCCCCTGTTCACTTTGGATTCAGTTTGGTATTTGGTATAGGTCTCCCAAGTTCTTATCTAATCGCTCTCCATTGAGAACACAGATAATGTATTATCATCATGGTAAAAACAAAACCTTTGTGTTCAGACAAGACCCAGCTCTCCACACTCACCAGCTCTATGAGCTTGGGTATGTCATTTAACTTCCCTACGCCTCAGTTTCATTATCCTTAAGATTGGGAAAAGATGTATTCTGCAGGCTTGTGAAGGATAATCTTTACAAAATGCTTACCTCGGTGCTTGGCATATGGCAAACACTCTCTAAATGTTAGTGTTATCAGTATTATTATTGTTGCTGTTATTTAGATTTTACCTACTAGCTCATTTCTCCTGCCACCAAATCTACACCACCCAGTCCTCAAGGGCAGATACTGGTTCAGAGTTTGAGACTATCAAGTGCCATAGTTTCCAGCTCCCCCAACCCTCTCCAATCACCTACCATGTGTATATTCTCATTCTTCACCACATCCATCTCTGTTGGACTTTTCCCTGCATCACATAGTTCCCTGCATGGCAATTCCTGATAAGAATTATATTTGATGTAAGTTGACATTGTCACAGATGTCAGTTCTGAACAGTTAGCTGCATGGAAGGGCCACAGCTAGGAGGCAAGCCCAAGAATTCCATGCCACCCAAGCAGGTCACAACCAGACACAGCCTAGTTTATCCCATTTACCAAGGGTGAACTGAAGAGGAGACAGTTATGCAGCTCAGGGACCCCACCCTGAGGGATAGCACACACTAGACTGCATTCAAGCAACATTCAGCCAGGACTAGTTTGCAACCCTGGTTCCATGAACTGTCTCCCACATCAATGGCTCTGTACCTTGCTCATTAATCCCATTCCAACATGCCTAGCTATGCTTTTACTCCTCAACCCACGCATTTGCCTTAGTCCTTTGATCTAGTGCATTTCTTTCCTTGGCTTTGTTTGGCCTGTTTTCAGTTTAATGTACTCACAGTTTACCTTAGTTAATCCCCTCATACTTACAGGCCCTGGTTTATCTCAACCCTAATTCCTTCTTCCTATAGGTGGCTATCTTCTACCCGCTATCTCTGATCTGTTCTAGCCCCATGGATAAGACCATGAAAAGTAAGTCTTTGATGAAGAGTCATTTATATCAAAGACTTACTTTTCATTGGTTTATATTCTAAACCCACAAGCAAAACATTTGGGGCATGTTCCCTGACTCTGCTATCTAGAAAGTAGTCATCCTTTCCTTGTATGATCATATCTGCTTAGACATCACTTACGGCTGTGTAGGAGGTAGTGATTAACTTACCTTAAAACCAGGATCTTCCATCTTCAGAGAATAATGGTTAAATCATAGTAATTAAGAGCCCAAACTCTGAAGCCAGAATACTTGGGTCTAAATCCTGCCTCTGCAAAGTACTATGTTTTGAGCTTGTTTTATTTTGTTTGTCTTTTGTGTTTTGGTTTTTGTGTTGGTGCTATTTAAACAAACGATCTTGATCTTTTCAAGTTAGAAATATCATACTTATTAAGTTTTAGATGTTGGCCTCTGCCTTGCTTCCTCTGTCACTTAGCTTTCCTCAGCTCCTCCTTTTTGAATTTGTGCATCCCTCTGTATATCTATTCAACTGCATTATTTATCTGCCATGTCTGACACTGTGCTGGATCACAGAAATACAAAGGTGACAAATCATGGAGTTTACCTTTAAGGGTATGTATATATGCATATACTGGAGTGGGCAAAAGTAGGTTTATAATTGTGAGTACATGAAACAAAGAGTGAATAAAGCTATTGTAATAATCATAGCTTGCATGTATTTTTCCATACAAACTGTAAACCTACTTTTGCCAATATATATATACACACACACACACACCATATGTAATGTATATATATAACTAACAAACACATTCATTAAAATGTTAAGGATGCTGAGATTGAGGACTTTTCTACCTGCACTGGAGCATTAGGGAGGGCCTGAGGGAACACAGTAGAGGAGGGTGTGGAGAAGAAAACTTCTACTTGGAAAAGGTTGATGCTTGAGCTGACCTCAAGCATCAGACCTGTTTCAATCGTGAGGCAACCTGAATAAGACAGTCTCCTCAAATAAGCTCAGAAATGGCCCCCATGTCCTGTACTCTAATAGTCTATTGGACTCCAGTTCCGATGGTTGGGGCTCCCACATGGCCCTCCTGGTCTCTTTGTTGTAATCAGTTAAAGAAGCTGCTATTATCAGTGACTCATGAGCCCAGTGTCAGAGCTCTGTGATCTCCCTCCCCCAACCCGCATAAAAGGCTCAGTCCTTATGTTGCAATCTTTATCACATATAGCACTTAAGTCCTCCCCTAAGACCTAAAGCCCTTCTTTGAACTTTACAGCTTAGTGACCAGAGTCTCTGCTGCTTATCAGTCCTGGCCAGCCCTCTTCTCTGGAATCTGGGTTTCATTTTATATCCCAGATGGGTTCTGCCATCTAGAGAGAGATAGCCAGAATGGCCACCCCCTCCCCTAGGCCTACCGAGTTCCCCACTGCTGGGATCCCTACTTAACCAGAAAGCCCAGCCCCAACTATGTGTAGGTTACAGCTTACTTTCGCCAAAGACCGAATTTTAAGTCAGGCTCTTCTGAGCCCTCTTGTTGACCAGATCTCCACTCTGGTATCTATATCCTATCTTTGGCCTGTCTAGCCCAGTTTTAGCAAAAATACTGCTAAGTAGGTTTAGTGAGAGTGTCCCATCCACCCTTGATCGAGTTCCTCATCTTCCATCTTTCATGTATAAGTCGTATAAGTCCTTGGCCTGCCTTCACCAAGAATTCTATTAGGTTAGTTTAGCAGAAAACCCCAATCCTTGATGTTTCCTCCTAATAATTTCTTTTCATTGCCCCCTTACCCTGCTCTTTGGCTATAAATCATGGCTTGTCCTTGCTGTATTTGGAGTTGAGCTTGATTTCTCTCCTCTATTGCAATAGATTTGACCCCTGTAACAATAGTGTTGCATAAAGCCTTCCTTACCATAAGTGTCAGAATAAATTTTTTTTAACATTTGCTATGCCCTTTGGACAATAACAATGAACAGCCCCTGGCCCGGCTGCCCTTCTAGGTCTACCTTCCCTCCTTAGTCTACTCCAAGAATCAGAGATCTTATTTCAGGCTCTTGAGCTCCTCCTCCTCCTCTTCTTCCAGCTGACACATGTGCAGCAATACAGCTCAGATAGAGTTAGTCACCTGAAAATATGGACCTGGAAAATATGGGCCAATTCTATCCTAACCAACTAAACTTTATTCATTGTCAGTCAGGTCATCAAAACATATGAATAATTGTAAATGGTTTCTGAACATAAATATATTTTTAAAGAGCTTCCTTAAACAAAATACATATACTCAAGGGATAAAATATCTGTCTTGTGCTCTTTTGAATAAAAAATCATAGTGGATGCAGATCTCTGATGCTCCAGTGGTGCCATGAACAAATTCATTTGTTTTTGGACAAATAATTACTTGAAATTTTACCTCTTGGGTTCCAAGTATTTTTGTTGTTGTTTTAAATTTTTTTTTTAATCCTCACCCAAGGATCTTTTCCATTGAATTTTTAGAGAGAGTGGAAGAAAGAAGGAAAGACAGACAGAAATATTGATGTGAGAGAAACACATGGATTGGGATTGGTTGCCTCCTGCATGAGCCAACCAGGGTCCATGCCGGGGAGGAGCCTGCAACCAAAGTACATGCCCTTGATGGGAATTGAACCTGGGACCCTTTGGTCTGCAGGCTGACGCTCTATCCAGTGAGCCAACCAGCTAGGGCTTTGTTGTTGTTAATAGAGAGACTTTATTATAAAAAGCCTCATCGCCTACAGCTCTGGTGATTTTTCATGTTTTATCTCTTTCATTTAGCTTCAAATAAGGTAAGGACTTGATAAAATTCAAAATTTACTGAATTTCGTGTTATCAGGTACAGAATTTTCCTCTTGACTATCTCCCTTCCTTGGGGCTGTTGCTGTTGTGTTTTGAAGGAAATGGCGTGCCAACCATTCATTGGTTCTCATGGCTTTGCAGTGGAGGCAGGGCCTTTCCCTGATTTGGTAGCTTCCCACACTCTTTTGCCTCTGAACTGTTTTTCTTTTAATATCGGCTGGTGATGGGTGTTCGTTTTCACTCTCCTTCCACGAGGAGGGTCCGGAGTCAGACTCTTCACTGTCATACTCAGTAGTATCACTGTCATGTTGGGTCTGATTCACCTGGCTGAATTGAGAATGGTGCCTAGATCGTCTTCGTTCAAGATAGGCGTTTACCAAAGCCACTTCTGAGTCAGTTATAGGAGTAAGCTGGATTTGCTTGGGTTTTTTCATCTTTTGTGAAGAGTCCCAGGCACCATCTTTGTTTTGCCACTTATGGGAAGTATATTTGCTTGCTAACAATCAATGAAATAAAAAAAAAGTTAGGCACATTGTTGGTTATCATACCTTCACATTACTTAAGAGCCCTGATATAAGATCAAGGGAAAAGTCTCTAAACTTTTCTAGAGAAGGACCCTTTCTCCTTTGAAGTCTTAAAGATTCACATGTTTATGTGAATGTGATTTGGGTAGCAGGAAACTAAAAAGAATCTTTTTTTTATACAGTGGTGTACTGGAATTGGCTGGACAACAACTTAGTTAAGCTTTCAGGAATTTGTGAGATAGTTATTAAACAGACATTAGTAAAAATTAAACTATCAAAAATTACCATTACATCAATTTATTACAAATAAACATAATGCTGAAAACATCACTTCCTAATTATTTTATTACATTTTATTATGATGTATGCTCTTGAAGCTATTTGTCTATTGTTGGGTGTTGGAAATACCACGTAATTATGTGTTACTGTGCATCTCCTTCCCAGCTCCATGTTCAGTGACATGTTAGTGACTTGAAATCAGTTTGGGTAGGATAAAAATCAACAAGAACCAAATTGTTTTATGGTTTTGTTGACTCTCTAGGTTTAAAGTGATGGAGAACATGGTACTAACCTAGATTTACATTTAAAAGTATCATGCCTATAGCCACTACATTGTGAATAGCACCTCCAAAAAATGAGGAAATGTTCTTCCAGAGTATTCTAAAGCTATTATCCAGTTTGCAAAGAAGTCACTCACATCATTGACAACCAAGTTAAGTTCCAACATACATCTTGTTTCTTTCATATTACTCTTTAGGGAAAGTAACATTCATAATGGAACTACACTTGTTGATCAATTGCAGATATAAGTTGGCTAAGGATGCAAGAGTCTGGTAAAGATCAAGGAAAATATTTTGTGAGAATCAGTGGTCTATATGGAATTTACCATAAAGAGTATTATATATTTTACTAAAGGCCTGATGCACAAAATTCATGCATAGATGGGGGGTCCCTCAGCCTAGCCTGTGCCCTCTCTGGCAATCTGGGACCCCTCGCTCCTAACCGCCCTCCTGCTCGCTCCTTACCGCTTGGCTCACTGCTCCTTAGCACTGCCATGGAGGCAGGAGAGGCTCCCGCCACTGCTGCTATGCTCGCCAGCCATGAGCCCAGCTTCTGGCTGAGCCGTGCTCCCGCTGTGGGAGCACACTGACTACCAGGGGCAGCTCCTGCATTGAGCGTTTGTCCCCTGGTGGTCAGTGCGCATCATAGTGACCAGTTATTCTGGTCATCCGGTCGTTTGCCCTAATGGTTGCTGGGCTTTTATTATATAGATTATTTGTAAATTATGTGATACACATCCTTTCTATCAGTAATTTTTTTTAAATGTATACACACATTTTTGGAGAGTCAATTGTTAAACATTTTCCAGCACACCACTGCTTATGGGTTATTGAAAAAGATGTTATTTACAGCTCATAATCCTGTTATAACTCTAACCTTAAGTGTGTGTAAAAAGGAAGCTGTGTGAAGGGAGAATGCTGAGGAATGAAAAGAACTTGAGCTTTACCTACCAGTAATTCATAGCCCCTACTAAATTAAAGCAGCTAAATTATCCTGCACTAAAGCAAGAAGCTTGTCCAATGAGCTGCCATAGGTCTTGGGGAGGCCCTATAACACTCTCGGCTGTTCACCTCTGTTGCTTGCTTCCCACACGTAGCACATAGTTCTCTCATCAAAATCCAATATTAAATATGCACCAACTCTCACCTTTACTTACTGAAGAGCTTGTCCCACTCCCTTCATCCTTTTTCTTCTCAGACATCTGTTTCAGAAATATAGATTAGTGATAGTGATCTTACATCATACACACCCTCAGATCATCCACACCCTCATAGTCCCAACTAATATGTACAGATGCAAAAGTTGGACAGTGAAGAAGGCTGATAGGAGGGAAATGTACTCATCTGGAATGTGGTGTTGAAGGAAAACTCTATGGATACCCTGGATCACCAGAAAGATGAACAAGTGGGTCCTAGAGCAAGTTAAACCTGAAACGTTGCTGGAGGCAAAAATAACAAAAGTGAAGCCTTCCTATTTTGGGCACATCATAAGAAGGCAGAGAAAATAGAAGATAGCAGATTCTTCACTAGAAGGGCCAAGTACGAGATGGGTCAACTTCATCAAAGAAGCCATAGGCATGAGTCTACAGAAGTGGAGCAGGGCTGTTGAGGACAGGACATTGTGGACATCACTCATTCATAGTGTCGCCAGGAGTTGAAGTCACTCTATGGCACACACAATAGTCATCATAGTTGGTTGCTTTTCACTTTCACTTCTGCTGCCCATTAGGAAGACCATACTTTGATAGCAGAATCTACCAAAATGTTTGAAGCAAAAGGAACAAAGACTTGAGGGAAAATAATAATGGTAAGGAGCTATAGGTTATAAAGTTTTTCTGTATTCATATTATAGAGTAATACCATTTAAAAAGAGATTTGATAGTACTATGATTAGTGTTTTAAATTGCTTTAAAAAATTTTAAGCCTCACTAGAGGATATTTTTTCCATTGACTTTTTTTAGATAGAGTGGAAGGGAGGGAGAGAAGGGGGGGTAAGGAGAGAGACACATCCATGTGAGAGAGCCACATCGACCAAGGTACATGCCCTTGACCAGGAATCAAACCTGAGGCCCTTAGGTCCACAAGCTGATGCTCTTAACAATGAGCAAAACCAGCCAAGACTTTAAATTACTTTTTAAAGGGCATTTTATCAAGTCACATTTCAATAATTCTTTCAGATCTTTACTCAATTCATAAACTTAGTATTTCCTAAATCCTTTGAAACTTTCCTTCAAAATGCAACCATAATATATATTATCTGTGAATATGGCAACCAGAATAAACGGATTTTTCTGAATAGTTCCAATTTCAAATATTCTGCCCAATACTCCATAAATGTATTTGTCCCATTTATCAGATCAGTCTCCCACTTTTTGATGCTGAAGATGATTTTGTCAAATAATATAAATATAAAGCTCTTCCTCCTTCAGAATGTATCAAAAATTTTAGGAATACTCATAACACTTTTGACACATAATAATTCTTCTGGGAACTTTTCATCAGGAAATAACCCACCAAAGAGAAAAAATTTTGTGTACAGAAATATTCATCACAGCGTAATTCAGATAATATAAAATACAAAATTCAAACATAGACATGGTTAAATAAATGCAGTATAATTATACAATCATATAATATATAGTTGTGTAAATGATTATGGTAAAAGTATGTTATAACATGAGGAAATAAATGTTATAATATTAAGTTAAAAATCAAGATGCAAATTTGTATATACAGTATGATCACAAGTTAGCTAAAAATATAAAAAGAAAAAAGATTTTAAAGGATTACAGGAGTGTTAGCAATAGCTAACTGTGAGTGGTGAAAGTATTTTTCCCCTATAATTTTTCAAATTGTCTAAATGAAGAAAAAATGAATTTATGTAAAGTCAAACACTCTTTGGGTTGAAAAGTGCCACACTTGGGAATTCATAATTTTTTCTCTTTGGTGGGTTATTTCCTGATGAAAATCTAAGATCTTTGGCCCATTCCTTTCTCTTTTTTAAAATATGTTTTTATTTATTTCAGAGCGGAAGAGATAGAAACATCAATGATGAGAGAGAATCATCGATCAGCTGTCCAAACAAACACTAAACAAATATAAAAGCTAAACACAGCACATATAGTCTCTGAAAGCAAAAGGTAAATGCATCTTAAAAAGTGGCAAATCCAGCCCTGGCCAGTGTGGCTCAGTTCGTTTCCCGGTCAAGGCACATACCAGGCTGTGGGTTTGATCCCCAGTCAGGGCACCTATAGTAGGCAACCAAACAGTGTTTCTCTTTCTCTTTCTCATTCTCTCTCTCTCTCTCTTTCTCTCCAACTAAAAAATAATTTCTTAAAAAGTGGCAAATCCAAAGGAAATCAGTGTGCTTCATGTTTGAGGATAATTACCACCACACTTCCATCACACTTTTACCATTACTTCAAGGTTTGTAAATAAAGGCTTATAGTTTAACAGAGAAAATGAAGTTCAAAGGGAATGAAAAATTCTATCCTCCTTAACTAGTCCTCATATGATTCTTAGATTTCAAATCTGGGACCCTTGAAAATCAGCAGTTTAGCTGAACAAAGTAAAAGATAAGACTTCTAAGATAATTAAGGTTTTAATCAGCACTGAATAAATTTAATTCAACATTTCAACTATGCTTTGAAGCAAACAAATGATATGGCAGGAAACTTGGGTCTACTGCTCCCAAGTTTGTGTGAGATTGGACAAGTCACTTAATTTCTTTGGGCCTTATCAATTTAAAAAAGGATAGATAACTGATATCTAACTTGCTTACAAACATGAGACTGGACCATATGCAATCTTGAGGTCCTTGAAGCTTGGGTCACTCTGACTACGACAGAAGCAAGGGAGCAGAAGAACACAGCTTAGGCCTCTTAAGTGGTCTTCAAGATGAAATTGCCACGAATCAATTTCAATTTTTTGTTAATTTTCTAAAGTAGCTTTTCTTGCCAGACCAGACAAATTCAATATACTTAGCTAGGGAGTCTAAGATACATATAAGCTATCGCTTCTAAATCTCATTTTGGCAAAGTATCTACCTTATGAAGCATTTAAACTTCAGGTGAAACTTCTTAGAGGGAAGACATGATGAGGGAACGAGTCTTTGATTATTATAATGGAATCCAGCTGGCATAGACATAACAAACCTCCTCCTCTCCATCTAGAGCGATATAGCACTCAGTCTAGCTGACCACTGACAGCCCAGGGTTCTGGCTACAATGCTAAATGATGGTGGTTTGATTAATCATCAACCTGGTATTAATGGCCAGCAAGGATCCCATGTCAGTGACTTACAAGAGCTCAGTTACACTCATTATATGTTGGAACATAACAGTCCTGATAAAGTGAGCTACCTCATTCCTAAGAGGATGGTATTTTTTTCTGCTAGGAGGTGGTCTAGAGTGGCGACTTTAGTTCTGTTTAGTTTCATTTCGTTCTGCAGCTTATTCTATTCTGAGAGTATGTTGCCCATTCTAAAATCCCCAAAATATTATAACATATGTCCAATAAATAAAACAACTTATTTATTTGTGATTAAAATTACCTGGCTACACAAGGAATTTCAAGGTCATTAACTAGTAGGGAAGTTTATCCCAGCATTACACAGCATATGAACAAAGTACAAAGCACCTCAATATCTCAAAATTGCAGATTTGTTATGGTGCAACCACAGACAAAACAAAAGTATGCCATCACTAAGAACTCTGCTGTGTGAATATAATTTGGAGAAGTGTTACAATACAATATAAAGTTTAAAAAAGCAGGATATGAAAATATATACTATAACATAATGCCAACCATGTAAAATCAAAGATGGAGAGATATATATTGGTATAGAGCCGTGGTCAGTGAACTGCGGCTCGCGAGCCACATACAGCTCTTTGGCCCCTTGAGTGTGGCTCTTCCACAAAATACCACGGCCTGGGCAAGTCTATTTTGAAGAAGTGGCATTAGAAGAAGTTTAAGTTTAAAGGATTTGGCTCTCAAAAGAAATTTCAATCGTCGTACTGTTGATATTTGGCTCTGCTGACTAATGAGATTGCTGACCACTGGTGTAGAGAAAAAGAAAATTAGAACATACTCCAAAATGATTATCTCTAAGAAATACGATTACAGTAGTTTAAATTTTCTCCTTCATCATTTTCTATATTCTTGGATTCTCTAGATTAAGATTGCATTGTTTTTAAAACTAGAAAACAAACTTTAAAAGAGTAGTTTCATGAAAGTAAATTTATTTTATGGGAAAAAAAAACCCTAGTGTATAGTAAACATATTATTTAAAATAAAAAGGATATCCTACCCAGATAGTAGCTCGAGAGAAGAACATCAAGACCAATATAATGACAAAATACCAGAAGAGTAAAGCCCCTATTGCCCCACAAGAGTCATCCTGCCGGCACTCATAATCCTGATTTGGAATGCTAAAAGTTAGAGGTCTGGGGGGAGGATCCACCTCCCAAAATAAGGAAAGAAGTTCTCCCATGATGGCTTCTTGCCTCAAAAGTAAGACATGCTCAAAGGGATGAAAATGACTGGAAAGTACTTCACTCCACATGTATGACAACTTCTTTGACAACCTATTATGACATACACTTCAGCAACTGTGACAGGAACTGACAAACCCTTCTTAGAGTCCTAAATTTTTTTGGAGATTTATTTAAATTACTTTTATGAAAGTTTATGGTCTTTCCTCATAACTTAATATAGTGTGTCCTGCCTTAATTCCCCCCATCCCTGAAATTTGTATATATAGTAGACCAGTGGTCGGCAAATTGCAGCTCGTGAGCCACATGCAGCTCTTTGGCCCCTTGAACGTGGCTCTTCCACAAAATACCACGGCCTGGGCGAGTCTATTTTGAAGAAGTGGCATTAGAAGAAGATTAAGTTTAAAAAATTTGGCTCTCAAAAGAAATTTCAATCATTGTACTATTGATATTTGGCTCTGTTGACTAATGAGTTTGCCGACCACTGTAGTAGACCCTTAAGCAACATTGGTCTGAATCACATGAGTCCACTTATTAGGATTTTTTTTTTCCAATAAAAACCAGTAATATTTTTGATCTGCTTTTGGGAGCCCAAGGATGCAAAAAGCAGACTGTATGCATTGATCTATACCATTTTCTTTTTTTTTTAAATCTTTTATATATTCCTTTTAATGAAATTTCCCTTTTTTTAATTGTCTAAAGTTTTACATATGTCTCCTTTTCCCCCAATTGACAACTCCCTCCCCCCAGCCACCACTATGCCATTTTCTATTGGGGATTTAAGCATTCTCAGATTTCGGTTTTGGACCCAAACCCCTGCAAATACTGAGGGTAGTTAAATTTGGGGGAGTCAAAAGTTATACTTGAATTTTCTTGGTTCAATGCTCAATACTGTATTTTCTTTGTTTCTTTTTTACATTGCATTTAGAGAGAGAGGGAACTATCAATCGACTACTTCCTGCACAACCCCTGCTAGGGATGGAGCCCAAAACCCAGGCATGTGCCCTGACCCGGAATCAAACTGGCTATCTCTTGGTGCGTGGGACAACACTCAGCCAGCCAGCCACATTGGCCAGGGCTGTACTATATTTTCTTTACATACAGTATTTTAATGTCTTTAAATCTTAGTCTCTGAAGTACCCATTTTTTTTCAGTCTCTTCTGATTATAAATTAACATACACATTCTTATGTGTTATAGACTGAACTGTGTTCCCCAAAATTCATATGTTGAAGCTTTAATCTTCAATTTGTCTATAACTGGAGACAGTGCTTTTAAACAGGTTATTAGGTTTAAATGAGGTCATAAGGGTGGGGCTCTAATCCAATATGACTGGTGACCTTATTAGAAGAGGAAGAGACAGTAAAGATGTTCAAGCACAGAAAAGAAAAAAAGGCCAGAGAGAAGGTGTCCATCTGTAAGCCAAAGGAGACAAACCTTAGGATAAACCAGTTCTGCTGGAATCTTGATCTTAGACTTTCAACCTCCAAAACTGAAAATAAAATTATTTTGTGTAAGCTACCTAGTCTGTAGTGTTTTGTTAAGACAACCCTAGCAAACCCATGTGTAATGCCAAGGATAAATCTAATTGGAGTAGTAGTCGTGTTCCTTATTAAGCCTTGAATAAATGCACAGTAATTTATAGATTGCTTTAAAAGGGAAACTATCCATGTGTCTGTTGTGAATGACATCAAATGCATACAGTTTCTTCTTAGGAAAGAGCCAGACATGGGCTAAGAAGGAACCTAGTATTCTCAATTTGACTATACATAGAACCCTTTCACTGTGAACAATTTTCAAGTTAGTTCATCTCTCAATCTAAAACTAGAGCAAAACACCATTGCTATTAAGACAATCTAAAAATTATAAAAATCCCACTCTAAAAAAAAGTCTGTTAGATCTTTAAAACCACAGCATACCTTCATTCTCTCAATATGCAATACCACAAGGAAACTTCATTTTCTTCTATTGGAACATTTTAGGAAAAATTTTGGTCTTTGGGACTTGCATGATGTAACAATTCACTAGCTTGTGATACGGATTTTTTTTTATTAGGGGCACACTGCTCTGCATCCTCAAGGGCAAGTCCCCATTCTGATAGTTGTCTGCCTGCGGCCTGCCTCGCTTCCTCCAGGCAACTAGTGGGGAGCCCGAACTGGGCCCATTGAGCCTCTTAATGCACCTGCCCTCCTTCCCCCAGCAGAGCTCCTCCGAGGCAGTAATCAGAGCGCTTTTACTTTTACACCCCTACATGGTTCGGCGACACACTGTAGGCGTATTTGTTAAATAAAACCAAATAACTCTATGATGAACTTTCCCTCAGGATTAGAAGTTCTTGCAAAGAAAATGCAGGAAATTTAAATATTTTTTTAAAACCTCAAAACCACTAACAACTTTAACAAAACACATTTGAGTTTTTCTTGTTACTGCTGAACCTTCATTACACGGATATTTAAGAATTAACATGGGGTCAGACATTTTTTTTAAAAACACAGTTGTGAGAAATGCTTTGTCATTGCTGATGGTCCCTGGACACATTACAACGTACTCTAACCTACAAATTAGCCACTCTACTGAATAAAGTGTTTTAAAATGTGAGTCCATAAATGCCCTAAAGAAGCTAAAATTATGTTAATACATAGAAATTTAGTTTCTTATAGTTATTAATGAGGGTTCAGAACCTGGTCTGAATCCTTGCTGTTCATCTTTCTCTCCGCACCTGAGCGCCAGCCACAAATCCAAGAGTGTTTCCCTGGTAACGCATTCAGTCCCCATCCCTCCCCTCCCCTTCTCTTCTCGCGAGAAGAGATAACCCGTTCTTCCGGTAATGTAAACCTGTAAGTAGGTCTCTTTCGCCTTACAATTGGCTCCGCGCATGTGCAGTTGAGTGGCGCGAGTCAGCGGCTTCCGGCCAAAGATCATGGTGCGTTTTCGGGGTCATTTTTGTGCTTCCTGGACGCAAAATACACGCGGGCCGTGGGAATTCAGTGCCTGCGGATCTGCCGCGGGCTTAGCCAAAGTGGGGGACGTAGCCCGGTGTCCCGCCACCCTTAGAGGAACGGAGGAAAGAAGCAATAGGTTGCTGAAATTGGGACTGGGAGAGCCAGGGAGGGAAGCTCGTTGGCCTGGGGAGTTTTGACTCCAGCTGGGTGGCGGGAAGGGCACTGCTCTGTACGCAGGGATGCGACTCCATATAACGAACAAATCTTACACTTGTCCGCAAAAGATGAGGTCTAGCAAAACAAAATGTAAATCCCAATGTAGACCAAGACTGAATGCATACTTCTCCCCACTCGCCCTCAGCTCCCTCACATGAATACTGGCCCTTCTAAAATTTAAAAACAAAACTGAGATCTCTGGCGTGTATCCGTCTGAGTGCAAAGTGAAGAGCATGGGAAGTTAATGGATTCTGCATAAGGCTTTATTTAGGAGTGTCTTTACGGGCTTATTGCGTAAATAGAGTAGTTTCTCCCAAAAGTTTGTATTTGAATTTCTTAAATTAGCCCTTGGGCTAGGCCTTGTGACATATTTCAAAAACACAATATAGAGTAATTGCAGACGTGACTACCAACACATAAATTACAAACTAAGACGTTTTTATTTATTGGAAGCATGAAGTTGTTTTCTTAAGTGACCAGCCACTTCTTTGTTGATTACAATACAGAGCTAATGAGTTTATAATTTAGGGTTCCCTTTTTACATACTAATACTAAAATGTAAAAAATTTTGGAAAGTCATTTTAAAGATGAGGAAAAGTATGTGCAATTTTTACTTACTGTTATAAAGGACACGAGTGTGCTTTCTTAAACCGAGTAGTTTCTTCTGATTAATTTTTGTGCTTTTTGTTTTTGAATAGATGCAAAGGGAGTCTAACCCTACTGCTTCCCTTATTGACAGAACCATCAAGATGAGAAAAGAAACAGAAGCTAGGAAAGTGGTTTTAGCCTGGGGACTCCTCAATGTGTCTATGGCTGGAATGATATATACTGAAATGTAAGTTAATTAGGAAAAAAAATGTAAGAGGCCAATGGTTGGTTACACAGGTGTTTGTGTTTTTGTTTTGTTTTGTTTTTTGGTGTGTTTTGTATTTTTAAGACATTGAAAAGCCTTTCTAATTTTTTCAGGACTGGAAAATTGATTAGTTCATATTATAATGTGACATCCTGGCCTCTCTGGTATATTGGTAAGTCATTAATTTTCACTGTGATTTAGAGTTACTGTCAATGAAAAACTGCACACAAGTTTAACTCAACTTAGTATCCATACCTTCATTCAACAAATATTTGAGTGCCTACTATGTTCCAAAAACTGAATGCAGCAGGAAGGGAACAAAGTCCCTGCCCTGGTGGAAGGAACATTCAGTAGAGGAGACAATTGCATTAAACAGTACAATTCTAGATAATAATGAGGTTGTGAAGAAAAATAGTTTGGGGGTAGTGAGATTTGTATTTGTTACTCTCTCTGAAATGCCTTCCCTACTTCTCTAATTTTTCACCTTTCAAAACCAATCAGATTTCTACAACATTGATGCCTTCCTCAGTCTCCTCGTTTCTTCATCTCCCTGTCTGCTCTTCAGTAGTCTTTGTGTATAGAGTCCTATGGCCATTAAAGGAAATTCCATCATCTAATATACACATTAATCTAAAGTCTGTGATAGAAGTGGTGTGGAAAATGGAAGAGCAAGAGTTTTGGAATCAGCATACTTGAGTTAGAATCAATAATTAGCTGTGTGCTTTTGCAAAATCACTTTATTTCTCTGCAACTGTTGGTTGATCTTTAAAGATGAAAATGTTTATTGTACTAGTTTTAAGGATTAGTGATAATATTTTGAAACTTACTAGTAAGTACCCTACATATAATAGACATTAAGTGGTAAGTGATAGGAGGAAAAAGAAATTTTCAATTTTGTTAATTTGCTAAAGTATAAAGAGTTCTGTTTCCCCTTTTAAATGTTACACACACACACCCTTTTTAAAAAAATTTAATTGTTGTTCTCTTACAGAGCTTGCCCTTGCATCTCTCTTCAGCCTAAATGCTTTATTTGATTTTTGGAGATACTTCAAATATACTGTGGCACCAACAAGTCTGGTTGTTAGCCCTGGACAGCAAACACTTTTAGGGTTAAAAACAGCTGGTAAGTGTTTGCATCTTTTGCACAGGTTGGGGAAAGGTTGGCAATAACTCTTTCTCAGTTTAATTTTCCCTTTTCCTAGACCCAGCTGGACGGGGCTTAGGCCATTTGGTTCAACTATATTCAGCAAATCTATAATATATTGTCTTAAGACCAGTGACTATTATTCCTATTTGTATGAATTAAATAGAACTAGCAATCAATAGCCTCATGAAAGTTTGTTCTGTTTAGTTATAATTAAAATTAAATACTGATGCTTGCTGCATTGAAGCTAATTTCTTATTTTGAACTCTGGAAATGGTAAACAACTAATTTGTGTCTTTTGGTAATAATACTTTATGTAATTTAACAACCAAGTTCTCTTTTACTTTCCTTTTTTTTTAATAAAAAGATTCAGTTCATTAAATGTTTTCATAGAAATTTTATTTATATATATACACACACATTTTATTTATTTGCCATTTATTTATCTATCTATTTCTTCTAGTTGTACAGACGACTCCTCCACGTGACCTGGCAGCAACCCAAATTCCTCCCTCTCCACCTTCTTCAATTCAGGGTCAGAGTGTGTTGAGTTATAGCCCATCTCGTTCACCCAGTACCAGCCCCAAGTTCACCACCAGCTGTATAACTGGATACAGCCCTCAGCTACAAGGTCTATCATCAGGTGGCAGTGGTTCTTATAGCCCAGGAGTGACCTACTCACCCATCAGTGGTTATAATAAGGTAAAGACTCTTTTCTCTTGGCCAGTCAAGTTATTTTAGAATTTGGAGGTACCTATACAATCTAGTGAGTTGAAATTTCTCATTTCATCAATGAAGAAATGGAGGAACAGTGGGTAATAGAGTTGCCCAATTTGCCCATTTAAGAGCCAATAATAAACCCAGATTTCCTAACACCTAGTTAGAAGTTGTTGTTTTTTTTTAATATTTTTTAAATTGAGTTTTAGAGAGAGAGGAAGGGAGAGGGAGAGAGAAGAGAGAAACACCAATGTGCGAGCATATCGATTGAGCCCGAAACCTGGCATGTGCCCTGACCAGGAATTAAACCACTAACGTTTTGGTGCATGGGATGACACTCCAACCAACTGAGCCACCCAGCCAGGACTATAAAGGATTTTATAGGAAAATGTTTGGTTAAATTTAAATAAAACAGGGACATAAAATTAAAAATTGATAGTATTGTCATTTATGTAAAAAAAATACATTGACATAGCCATATACATTTAAAGATTTGAAAATACATAAAATATGAAAAGGGATTATATTATCTCTGGGTGGCAAAGTTCTAAGTGTGACTTATTTTTTTCATACTTTTTAGGTTTTTTTAAGCATGCATATGTTATTTTAAAAAAAGATAGGCTTTATTTTTAGAGCAGTTTTAGGTTCTTAGGAAAATTGAGCGGAAAGTGCAGAGATTTCCCATATGCCCCCTGCACACAGGCACAGCCTTCCCAACTGTCAACATCAGGCACAAGAGTGGTACAGTTGTTACAACTGAAGAACCTACACTGACACAGCATTCTCACCCAGAGTCCATGGTTCACATTAGGTTCTACTCTTGATGGTACACATTCTATGCGTTTGGTCAAATATATAAGGACATGTATCCACATTATGGTATACAGAGTATTGTTACTGCCTTAAAATCCTCATGCTCCGTGCTCCTCCCCCTTCAGTGTCAGCCCTGAACCTTCCTTTCTGTAAGTTGAGGGGGAGGGGTATCATATCAGCAGCAATCATCAACCTACCAATGGGATCTACTGAGTGATGAATGGATCGCTGTTTAAATGCTAAGAGTCACTGGCCTGACCAAACCACAGCATGACCACTGGGTTCCTGTAGAGATGGCTCTCAGTTTCCAACTTTTCCCAAAACGTTTGCCTCTTGCCTGATGGGGGAGGGAGTTTCTCAAGACCCCTGATTGGAGCTCTCTCTGTATAGCTAGGTGTTATGAAGTGGGGCTGGGGACCAAGGGCTGTTACTGCCATTTGGAAATACTTGACTTGCATAGATCCAGCCTTAATGTTTTTCTGATATCCTAGTGATAGCAGACCCTGCACAAAGTGATATCAGAGTTAATACTGTGAGGGGACAAAATATTGAAAATGGTTTTACAAAAGATAATGAACTATCACATAATGTTTGCATTTTACCATTGATTTGAGTGCATCCCTAGAAAACTGAATGTAACAAAAATCCAGGACATTTTTGGAAATTATATGCTCTCTAGCAATTTTGTGTGAATTTTTATACAAGCACTGTTTTATGAGTTATATAAAATGTATAAAAATAGAAAATAAAATCCCTATATTCCACTTATTCATCCTTCTCCCAACGCCTGACAACAGCTGATCTGTTTATTGTCTCCATAGTTTTTTTTTGTTGGTTTTGTTGAATCCTCACCTGAGGATATTTTTCCATTGATTTTTAGAGAGAGTGGAAGAGAGCGGGAAAGGTAGAGAGGAATATCAACAATGTGAGAGAAACATATCAATTGGTTGCCTCCCGCACGATCCCTGACCAGGGCCTGGGCTAGGGAGGAGTCTGCAACCAAGGTACATACATGCTCTTGATCAGAATCAAACCCCAGACACTTCGGTCCGCAGGCCGATGTGGTATACACTGAGCCAAACCAGCTATGGCTCTCTCCATAGTTTTGCCTTTTTCAGAATACCATATAGTTATTGTACTGTATGTAACCTTTTCAGATTGGCTTATTTCACTTAGTAATACGCATTTAGGTTCCTTTATGTCTTTTCATCACTCCTTTTAGTGCTGAATAATATCCCATTGTCCAGATGTGCCACAGTTTGTCTATTTACCTACTAAAGTAGGTCGCTTCCAAGTTTTGGCAGTTATGAATAAAACTTATAAACATCTGTGTGCAGGTTTTTGTGTGGACATAAGCTTTCAACTCCTTTGGGTAAATACCAGTGAGCACAATTGCTAGATTGTATGGTAAGAGTATGTTTAGTTTTATAAGAAACCACCAGACTGTCTTCCAGAGTGGCTGCACCATTTTGCATTCCCACCAGCAATGAATGAGAGTTCCTGTTGCTTTATATCCTGGTCAGCATTTGGTGTTGTCAGTGGTCTGGATTTTATTATTGGTGTATTACTCTTTGAAAGTCAAAAGCCAAAACAAAAGTAAATTTCAGTTAAACAAAATAAAGGTTATTTTTATTTTGTATAGTTGGCAAGTTATAGTCCCTCTCCTTCTTCGTACCCTACCACTGTTGGGCCAGTGGAGAGCAGTGGATTGCGATCTCGCTACCGTTCTTCACCCACTGTCTATAACTCCCCTACTGACAAACACGACTACATGACAGACCTACGAACTTTGGATACTTTTCTTAGAAGTGAAGAAGAGAAACAGCATAGAGTTAAGCTGGGTATGTACATATATTTTTAGAACATATATATGGTGTCATTTTACTGTACATTATCCTTAACCTATTATTTCCGTTACTTTGATTACCTGTACATAAATCTTTGTCTTTTTTACTTATATACCTTGTGTAGCTTAGGAGAGAAATACATTTTGTTTTTATATTTTATGCAGTTGAGTTAAGTTCCAAATTTAAGAAGTAAAATAAAGCTGAACTAACAAATCTTGAACCTTTTCATCTACATTAAGATTGAAAGCTTTTTTATATAATGTAAGTTGTCATTTCTATTTAAATGTTAAGACTATCAAATGTTTTTGAAGTGGTGGATATAGCAAAGCTCAGTGATGTGATAGTTGTCTCCTTTGGGAAGGTTGGTGTGGCCTGGAAGGATGAAGGACAGAGCAGGGATTTACGCTGGAAGTGCTGCTGTTTTTCAAAACATTTTAAACTTATCTTTAATTTACCTTGGGAAACAATGTTAGAAAATGTTAATCTATTTGTGGTGGATTTGATTATTACAAAGTCAATTACTTGACACAAGATTAGGTTATTGAGCAGAGTAATGATTTTCCCCCTCAGGAACTTTCACAGAAAGCACATTAGGTGCTAAAGCATGGCCACAATGAGGAAGCCAGTTATTGGACCATGGCTCTTGTGTCACTTTAAATCTCTCCATTGATTTTTAATATAATTTGGCCTGGAATTGCCACAAATGTCAGAGAAACAAATCAATATTATCTTGTTATTTGTCAACGCGTGCTATTTCTTTTAAATTTTGAAATATTTCAAGAATACTGAAAACTATAGGATAAAGTACAAAGAACAATCTATTAACCCTCTACATATCTTTGTCATAGCCAGAGTTTTTCTGACTTCCATTTTTATTTCTTCTTTGACATAAAGGAGTTGTTTGGAAATGTTGTTATTGATTGCTGTTGCTTTTAATTTCCAAATATATGAAATGAAAGGCTTGTTTATCTTTTTTCTATTCTCTAAGTTGATTGTACTATGGTTAGAGATTCTGATCTGTGTCCTATTGATTTTTTGGTGTTTTTTTCAGACTTGCTTTTAGGTCTGCTGTGTGATTACTTTTTATAAATGGTTCTTGTTATATTGAAAAAAAAAAAGCAGTCTCAAATATTGGACTCCTTATTTGTTCATTTAGTAAGCTTTTTGGTGGTGTTCTTAAGTTCTTTATTAATTTTTGTCTGCTTGATCTATTAGTCACTAAGGGAAGTGTGTTAAAAACTCTCACTGATTTGTCTTCCAGTAAATATCTCCTCGTAATTGTGTCAAATTTTCTAAGTATCTATGAGATTATGTTAAGTGCATATAAATTCAGAATTGTTAATATCTTTCTGGTCAATTACTTTTATCACTTAGGCTTTTTGCCTTCAAGAATTTTTTGTCTGACATTAACACAGCTGTACTGTTTTCATTTGGTTAGCATTTACTGGATACATCTATGTTTATCCCTATACTTTTAACACTTCTGTGCCCATAGATTTTAGTTAAGTATTTTGTACAAATTAATTTGTAAATAGTAAGTATTTTGGGGGGGAGCTACTTTGAGACTATACAAATATCCTCTTTCTCATCAAATTTTGACTTTCTAGTTTTAACATCCTTTTGAGATTATTTTCAAAATTATTACTGTTTGTTGTCATAGCTTTCTAATTCTGTCATTCTTTTAACATTTATACCTTATTTGTTTAAACATTTTTTGTGATAAGATATACGTAAGATTTATCATTTTAACCATTTTTTAATTCAATTTATTGGGGTGACATTGGTTAATAAAACTATATAGGTTACAGCCCAGGCCCAGTGGCTCAACTGGTTGGAGCATCGTGTATACAAAAGGTTGTGAGTTCAATCCCCAGTCAGCACGTATGGGAGGTAGCAGATCAGTGTTTCTCTCTCTCTCTTTTCCTCTCTCACTAAAAAAATAAAATCATCGGGTAAGGCTTAAAAAAAAATTACATAGGTTTCAGGTGTACAATTCTATAATACACCAACTGTATATTGTATTGTGTATTCATCACCCCAAGTCAAGGCTCCTTCCATCATCACATTTTGACCATTTTTAAGTGTATAATTCAGTGGTATTAAGTACATTCACATTGTTGGGCAACCACCTTTCATATTTATTTATTGGCATTGATGAATCTTTTTCTTCTTCTCAATTATGTCATTTATTTTAATGGTTATATTGTCTCAGATTTGGCTAGTGGGCCTCTGACTTCAGTGTTCTTTAGACATGACATTATTCATTCTTGAGCACTTTTTTTTTTAACTTTTGCGGATCACAAGATATTTCAGACTCCTTTTGCATTTTTCTTATTACCTAGCTCTGGAGTCAGTCTGTTTCTTAAGAGGCCATAACTGTTTTTAGTGAAAAATAATATTTAGAAATTAATATCTGGGTATTGGATATGCCATGTTAATGGGGTGTCATTACTCTAGGTCCTCTCAACAGACAGTTAGGAAATATATCTATACTAGAGACCTGATGTACGAAATTTGTGCGGGGGGTGGAGGGGAAGGGCCCTCAGTCCAGCCTGCACCCTCTCGCAATCCGGGACCCCTCACTCCTAACCTCACGCCTGCTCGCTCCTTACCGTTTGGCTTGCCACTTCACTCACCAGCCATGAGCCTGGCTTCTGGCTGAGCGGCACTCCCCCCGTGGGAGCACACTGACCACCAGGGGCAGCTCCTGCATTGACCTTTTCCCCCTGGTGGTCAGTGTGCGTCATAGCAATCGGTTGTTCTGGTTGTTCCCCGGTAAGGGTCGCTGGATTTTTATTATATAGGTATGTACATGCACATACACATCTATATGTATTTCTACATCCATCCATCTATAGTAATCCATCAGTTGATTCTTCAATAACATGGGTTTGAACTGCATGGGTCCATTAACAAGTGTTTTGTTTTGTTTTTTCAATAAATATGTACAGTACTGTAAATACATTTTCTCTTATGATTTTCTTTTTTAAAATATTTTTATTGATTTCAGAGGAGAGGGAGAGATAAAAACATTAATGATGAGAGAGAGTCACTGATTGGCTGCTTCCTACACACCCCCTACTGGGGATCAAGCCTGCAACCCTTCAGTCCACAGGCGGATGCGCTATCCACTGAGCTAACACAGCTAGGGCTCTTACGATTTTCTTAATAGCATTTTCTTTTCTCTGGTTTCCTTTATTGTAAGAATACAGTATATAATACATATAACACACAGAATATGTGTTAATCTACTGTTTATGTTAGGGTAAAGCTTCCGGTCAATAGGAGACTATTAGTAGTTAAGTTTTGTCAGAGTCAGAAGTTAAACATAAATTTTTGACTGGAGGGGTGGGATAGGTCCCCCTAACACCCACATTGTTCAAGGGTCAACTGTATTAAAAATCTGGAGTTCATACTAATACTTCCAATTCCAATCCAGCCATACTGGGTTTATTCTAGCCTCTTCTCTCTTTCTGTATTTGTAACTTCTTTTTCCAGTAGTGAGAAACCAGGCACTCATGTACTCTTTCTCACATACCCACTGTTTTGCTAAAGAGCCACTTCATCCCTAAATAGTTCACATGCATCTCCTGAGAACAAGGACATTTTCCTTCCTATCTTAAGTATTTTCAATATGATTATCATACTAAAGATACTACCATTATTCATATTCACATTTCGTACACAGTAATGACCTTTGTAGCTTTTTTTCTCCCCTTTTACTAATCTAATTAAGGTTCATGCATTGCATTTAGTTGCCATGCTTCTTTTGTCTTCTTTAATCTAGAACACATGGTTTTTTGCATCTTTTATGACATTTACATTTTCAAGAGTTGTATTGCACAATTGGATTTAGTTTAAATATTTTTTATCAAGAATACAACTTAGGTGGTGATGTGTTCCTTTTAGTGTATGACATCAGGAGACACATATCTTCTTGTTCCTTTATTGATAATGTTAAATTGGATCATTGGCCAAGGTGATGGCAACCTGATTTCTCCATAATAGCTTTTCCCTTTTGTAATTCTCCTATATAATAAAAGGGTAATATGCAAAATACGCTGAACGGCAGAACAACCAACCAATCAAAGCATAATATGCTAATGTATGCTAAGGCTGCTCAACTGCTCGCTATCACGTGTACTGACCACCAGGGGGCAGACAATCAACTGGTTGACAGGTTGCTATGACATGCACTGACCACTGGGGGGGCAGATGGCCGGTAGGTTAGCTTGCTGCTGGGGTCCCGCTGATTGGGACTGAGCGAAATGGGCCGGACATGCTCTAGAACCCTCCTGTGGTCCCTTCCAGTCCCGATCGTGCACCAGTGGGTCCCTCAGCCTGGCCTGCACCCTCTCGCAACCCGGGACCCCTCAGTGGATGTCAGAGAGCTGGTTTCAGCCAAGTCCCACAGGCCACTCCCCTTAGGAGGGCGCCACATGCAGGGCTCTTGGCTGGTGAGCCTCTCCAGATCGGGACTGATTGGGCATGAGCCTATAGCAGGCACAGTGGGGCTGGGATGAGCGGGAGTGGCAGGTAGGAGCTGCAGGCAGTGTTAGACTATGGGTTTCAGCCTGATCCCTGCAGGCCACCCAGAGGGACCCCATCCATGCACGGATTCGTGCACTGGGCCTCTAGTTTATAAATAATCTGTAGTGTGATTTTTTAGACTGAATATACTGTTCCCCCTACAGCCTTTCAACAAGTGTTTTTAGCTAGCATCCATTGATTGTCATTTCCCAGTAAGTTAATATAGTGGTAGTTTCACAATGGAGACTTTCTAATACTTTCATTTCTTCTAGTGGTAGTTTCACAATGGAGACTTTCTAATACTTTCATTTCTTCTACATTTAGTTATTTAGCATTCTTCTGTACAGAACTTTCTGTTTACCCTCACCCCACAGTTTGTTCATTTTAGCCAGTTGGGACTCAGGGTTGGTTCTTTCTTTAGCAATGTTTAAACTGCTTTTTAACTGAGTTTTTTAATTAGTATTTTTTCATTTTTCAGTTTTATTTGGCTTTCTTTCAAATATGCCTGACTTATTTTAGAGTATCTTGTTTTGTTTCTGTCTGCAATTCCTCTTCCTATCTCAATCATTTTAAACATACTTTAACAAAGCCTCTGTCCAATAGCTCAGTTATATGATGTTCGTGGAAGTGAAATACTAACATTTTTTTTATCTTGTGAAAGCTTGTTTCCTTATGATTTATCTGGTTTTTCTCTTGTGTTTTTGGTAGGCTCATCTTCAGTAGAGTTTTATCTGTGCTTTTTCTACCCTGGGTGGGCTGGATGTAAGCCTTGTTTTCTCCTAGAAGTTTGTATATGACTCTGCCAGATCCCTAAGGAATATCATTAACTTTGAACTAACTTAAGTAATGTCTAGGCTTAAAGGATTAATCTCCCAACAGCCTAAGAAACACAAGCTTCCTTGTTATCTCCTGGTGCCCAGTGGTTAGATTATTTTCTTATCCACTGAGAATGTGGACTTTGAGGTTCCTGGCCCTATGCCAGGTGCAAGAGATGGAGGTTGGAGAAAGGTCTCAATCCAACTCTCTACATCTTTGAGGCCCACATCTTTATTTCCTACATCTTCATTTTCAGTTCCCATTTGGCCACTGAAATCCAAGCAGATAGGTTTCCTAAAACCTACAAAATTCTTCAGAGCAGCCACAGTATCAGCTTACACACAGGCCACTCTGATTTTCAATTCCCTCTTCATTTCTAGCCACTGGCTATTCCTCTTAACTTTTTGCAACCTCCATTATCTATTGAAATAAAGTGTTTTATTTTAATAAACATTTATATATATATACTAGGGGCCCAGTGCACGAATTCATGCACCTTGAAAGGAACTATGGGCCATGAGGCTGCAGTGGGCACAGGGGCGGGTCTCGGCCCATCCTCCATGCCCCCGCCCAGATCCCCCCAGTCCCCTGTCTGCTGGCAGCCCACTCCTGCCACTGCTGCCCCCGCTCCCACACTGACGGTGCGGAGCGATTGGGGCCGGCGCCAGCAGTGGGTGCAAGTGGGTGTGAGCAGGCCGGTGCTGGCAGTGGGTGCAACAGGTGGCTGCCTGCCCCAATTGCCCCTCAGGAGCAGGGGGAGGTAGAGAAAGCCATGAGGGGTTATCGGGGCTGGCTGCCACTACTCAAATCCACTGACAGCGCGGAATGATCGGGGTCGGCGCCAGCAGCGGGTGCAAGTGCCAGGCAGGAACGTGGTGCATGGGAGCAAAGAATTTTCAGTAACTCGCCCTGATGACAGTGACCGGCGCCCTGGCTTGGTCTGGCAGCCCCGCTCATCTCCACCACCCAGCCGCGGCCAACGCCCGCCATGTTCCGTGCGTGCCCCCCTGGTGGTCAGCACACATCATAGCAACCTGTTGTTTGGTTGTTCCGCCCTTTGGTTTATTTGCATATTAGGATATATATATATATATATATATATATATATATATATATATAGTAGTCATTCCTCTTAGAAATTCTGCTAAGATTAAAAAAAAATTCTATTTGTGATTTTTGTGTGTGGGTATGAAGTATCAATTGGTATTTTTTATATTAGTTAAACTTAAAAAAAAATAAGCCCTTTATAAGTATACTAGAGGCCTGGTGCACAAAATTCGTGCACGGTGGGGGGCGGTGTCCCTCAGCGCAGCCTGCACCCTCTCCAATCTGGGACCCCTTGAGGGATGTCCGACGGCCCTCTCACAATCCAGGACTGCTGGCTCCCAACTGCCCTCCCCTGCAGGCCTGGTACCCCCAACTGCCCTCCCCTGCAGGCCTGGTCCCCCCCAACTACCCTACCCAGCAGGCCTGGTCCCCCCACAACTGCCCTCCCCTGCTGACCTGGTCTCCCCCAACTGCTCTCCTCTGCTGGCCCGGTCACCCCCAACTGCCCTCCTCTGCTGGCTTGGTCACCCCTAACTTCCCACAACTGCCCTCCCCTGCAGGCCATCTTATGGTGGCCATCTTGTGTCCACATGGGGACAGCCATCTTTGACCACATGGGGGCGGCCATCTTGTGTCTTGGAGTAATGGTCAATTTGCATATTAGTCTTTTATTAGATAGGACTAGAGGCTCAGTGCACAAAAATCATGAACTCAGGGGAGGAGAGGGGATCAGCCCGGATTGCAAGAGGGCACAGGCCAGGCCAAGGGACCCAACCAGTGCATGATCACGGATTGGGGCCAGGGAGGGATGCGGGAGGTTGGCCAGCTGGGGAGGGCTCCGGGGTGTGTCTGGCCCATCTTGCTCAGTCCCGGCCAGACCCCAGCAGCAAGCTAACCTACTGGTCGGAGTGTCTGCCCCCTGGTGGTCAGTGAATGTCATAGCAAGCAGTTGAGAGGCCTTAGCATATTATGCTTTGATTGGTTGAATGGCCAACTGAATGACCAGACACTTAGCATATTAGGCTTTTATTATATAGGATAATTTCCTTTCACAACTTGCTGTTTATTCATATACTGTGCTAGGTGCTAGGGGAAAAAATACTCTCTGCCCTCAAAAAGCTCACATTTTATTAAGAAAGAGTTAAACCATGGCCCAGTGTTGCTTGGTTGGTTGGAGTGTTGTCCCATACACTGGAGGGTCTCGAGTTCGATTCCTGGTTGGGGCATGTGCCCAGGTTTCAGGTTTGATCACTGGTTGGGGCATGTGCAGGAGTCAACCAATCCATGTTTCACTGTCATGTGGATGTTTCCCTCTCTCTCTCCCCCTCTCCCTTCCTCTCTCTCTCAAATCAATTTTTTTAAAAAGCAGGTCCTCAGGTAAGGATTTAAAAAAGAAAGATAATTGACTTTAATGTGATAATTACTCCAATAATTATAGGATTAAGTCCCTAAATATAACTATTTACATTTCCCAGAAGTAAATTATTCAGAAATGTGATCAGCAGTCTCTTTTATTACAACACAGGACTTACAACAGGATATGAGTAGACACAGTATAGTGCAGGGAAGAGTGAGTTTAGTTGCTAGCCCAAAGAGTAGTTCATTAATAGGAGGCTGTAGTTATCCCATTCAGAAAGGTTTAAGCAAGGAACTTCCTTAGCCTATTTATTTCCTGAGTAAATCTCTCTTTTTGTTTTTGAATCATTTGAAAGTCTTAGAGAATAAAACAAACTTAATTTTACAACCAAACAAACCACTTTCCACCATTTATGATTATGGCTCTTAAATTAATACTGTTCAGAAATGTCCTTGTTAACTTTTAGCATAAGTAGTCCATGTTCTCTAAAGAAAAAATAATGTTAGGGAGGAGAAAATGAGGAGCGCCTTGAGGCTTGGTCTTCCTTGGTTGCCATTGCCTCTGTGCCTAGATACCCTGTGCTCATATAATAACTCTAGATGTCAAAATGCCTACAACACACTGATGCCCTTTGAATTAATCATTATAGGGAGCCCAGATTCTACCTCGCCTTCCACCAGTCCTACTTTCTGGAACTACAATCGTTCTATGGGAGACTATGTACAAACTCTAAAGAAGTTTCAATATCAGCTTGCCTGTAGGTCCCAGGCTCCATGCGCTAACAAAGATGAAGCCGATCTCAGTTCTAAACAAGCTGCAGAGGAGGTAAATGGAAAATAAAAATGACTTAATATTTATGATTTACAGATTATTAGAAAGTTATCTTTTTTACTTCTGGAACTTTTTTTGTCCCTGTAACCTCCACTTTTACTGGTTGACAACATAAATCTGGCACATTAAAGAGTGGAAAGGCTCCTGTCTAATTCTGTACCTAAAATGGAATTATACTGCATGTTTTACTCTTTATGACACATAGTTGTCCTTCGTATCCTGCCTAAAACATTTTTCTGCATTTATTTATTAAAAAGGTATCTCAAGTATCAATTTCTATTTAACATACACAGAACTCTTGCTTTTAAAATATATTTAGATTAGAACATTTGACAGTCTAATTTCATCAGTTTAATACCAAATACAGGATTTTTATTTTGTTCTTAAAAGCAAGAAGAATGTTTTTTAATCATACCGACATAAGGAATTTTAAAGATATGTCTGCATGAATAGCAACAAATATGTAATAAAAAAGTTATTACATATTAGATCATTATTGACATGTGAAGTTTTTTCCCCCCAAAGTATTCCAATATTTTTGAGGTTGCGGAAAAGAATAACTGATTTTTGGCAAGACTTTTTCCTCACTGATTGTTCATTTTAAACATGTTTTAATAGGTTTGGGCAAGAGTGAGTATGAATAGACAACTTCTTGACCATATGGATTCATGGACAGCTAAGTTCAGAAATGTAAGTTGGACATTACTCTTTGGACATTATTAGTGCCTCTTAATATGCAAAGTATGTTATTAGAATATCAATTAGAGATGTTAATTGTTAATTAGATATCAGAATTAGTAAAAGTGCAATATGGATGGAACATATATAAGGATAAACATGACATTTACCTTATGGTGTCCTTTTTTGTGTGTGTATGTGTGTGTCCATTTCTAAGGGATTTTTTTACCCCCTCTATGTTGAATAGATAAAGGAACAATATGACCTTCCCTTTTCCAACATCTCAATTTTATTTTTCAAAGAGTTTTTTTGTCAGAGCCTATTGTGTGTCTAGAAATGTGTGGGAAACAAAATGAGGTTCTTGTGCGAGGCTCGGTTGGTTGGAGTATTGTCCTGTGTGCCAAAAAATTTCAAGTTCAATTCCCAGTCAGGTTACATGCCTGGGTTGCAGGCTTGATCTCCAGTGGGGAGCATGTGGGAGGCAGCTGATCCCTGAATATATATCAATTTCTTCTATTTTTTAAAGAAGAACCCTCTCTGTTTTTGGCCTGGAAGTTGGGAAGGCCAATTCTTCTTTGTACAGAGTGCGTTAATTCCTTTGTTTCAACCCCTGCCTCTTTTTCTCCCCTTCTGTAGTACCTGTATGTCCCAGGTTCTGCTGGGCACATTGGCCCCTCCTCCACTGCAGGTGTCCACATAGATTCTGTAGAGGCCACCACTTCTTCCCCTGTTTCATATTGCAACAGTTATTCATCTGCAGCTCTTCATTTCTAGAAATACGTTGAAATCACTTCCACTCCTTTTGCATTCTTTTATCATAATTTAAATAGGGTATCAAGAGGGAGTGATGAAAAATAGCAGCCTACTTTTTTGAACCAGAAGTCTGGATGGCTTTTTTTTTTTTTAACATATTTTTATTGATTTCAGAGAGGAAGGGAAAAGGAGACGGAGATAGAAACATCAATGATGAGATAGAACCATCAATTGGCTGCCTCTTGTACCACCTCCAGACTTGTGCCCTGACTGGAATTGAACCCAGGACCCTTCAGTCTGCAGGCTGACGCTCTATCCACTGAGCCAAACCAGCTAGGGCTAGATGACTTCTAAAAATAAAAATTTTTGCCCTGTCCTGTGAACTCAGTGGTTAGAGTAACGGCCCACACACCGCATAGTCATGGATTTGATTCCTAGTCAAGGGCACTTCGATCCCTGGTCCCGGTTGTGGCAAATGTGGGAGGCAACCAGTTGATGTGTCTCTCTCATATCAATGTTTCTCTCTCTCTCTCTCTGTCTTTCTTTCTCTCTCTCTCAATCCTCCTTCCCTTTCTCCTTTCCAGGCTCTCTAAAAATCAATGGGAAAAATATCCTTGGGTAAAAATCAACAAAAAATGAAATACAATTAAATTAAAATAGATAAATAAAAATTCTTGAGCCCAGCCCTGGAAGTACTCAATCAGACTTCCTGGGAATGGGGCCTAGATCTCTCTCCTGAACCCCCTAGATCAGTTTGTTTCAGTGAAAGAGTAGCTGACAACTTAGAATGTATTTAAATAAATGTTGGAAGTGTGAATGAGTGAAATGATATCTTAGAATTGTACTCTCTCTTATTTCCACACATAGGCTTGTCTAAAATACCAATATAAAGGCTTGGTTGAGAGTATTAGCTTAGAAGAAATATAAGCACAAACCCTTATCTGAATTCCTTAGACTACTGAAGTTTAGAATTTGGGGGATTTTTTTTTTTTTTTTAAGGAATAGTAGACATTTATTTGACCTGAAACTTTTTTCATCCTTTAATGTAATGGTTAAACAGAAGCATGGAAACAAATGGTGGAAGCTTCTAAAAACAAACACACACACAAAAAAGAAACAACACAAATAAACCAGATGAGCTGTTTCCTTAGACAGTCTTTTCATTTCCCAGAATAAGTTTGATAGTAGCTAAACAAAGTGGCATTTGAAATTCCTAGTCTAAAGTCATATGGTAATATTCACAAGCCAGTTTCAAATACAATACATTGGGTTTCTACGTGGTTAAGGAATTGGGTGAGTCTGCTGAGTTAATCCTTTTAGCGTGGTATAATAAGCATAGAAACATTTAAGAAAAACTTAACATACAACTGGAAGTCCCATATATTCTTCAAAAAAAAACAGCATATGTGATTTAAGACTATAATTTAACTTACACTCTAGTAGCATATTTACTTAACTCTGGACTTCAGGTAGCTGCTACTTCCATTCTCTTTCACTATACTCTAATATGTGAAGTACACAACAATAAAAAAAATCTTAGAGTCTTGTGAATAATTATTTGAGAAATGCTTTGGAATTACGTGTGTAAAATCTTTACCTCATTTTTTCCTAGTGGATCAATGAGACAATATTAGTGTCACTTGTACAAGAGATTGAGTCTGTCAGCACACAGATGAGACGCATGGGTTGTCCAGAGCTGCAAATAGGAGGTATGTGAAAATAGAGCCCAGCATTTGATTTACCTTCGGTGAATATGCAGGTGGGAATTTCTTCTGTAGTGGGTATTTAACTTGGTTACCTTGAGGTGAAGGAATAAAACTAAATTGCTATAATACAGGGTTGTTTTTTTCAATATTAAGTTTTATTGAAATATAATTTACTTACACATAGTTCATCAATTTAAGTCTACAATTCAGCCCTAGCCAGTTTGGCTCAGTGGATGGAACGTCAGCCTGTGGACTGAAGGGTCCCAAGTTCAGTTCCGGTCAAGGGCACATGCCCAGGTTGTGCAGGAGGCAAGCCCATCAATGATTCTCTCTCATCATTGATGTTTCTATCTCTCTCTCCCTCTTCCTTCCTCTCTGAAATTGATAAAAGTATATTTAAAAAATAATAATAATAAAGTGTGCAATTCAAAGGTTTGAGTTGTACAACCATCACCATAATCAATCTTAAGACTATTACATCACTTCAAAAAGAAACCCACATACTCTTTAGCAGTCACCTCTGCTTTCCCACCACCACCCATTCTCCAGCCCTAGGCAACTATCAGGCTTCTTCCTGTCTCTATAGAATGACCTCTTCTGGATTTTGTGTACAAATGGGATATGCAATATGTTGTCCTTTGTGACTGGCTTCTTTCATTTGATATAATGTTTCCAAGTTTCATCCATGCTGTAACATGTGTCAGTACCAGCATGATGTGCTTTTTAAAAAAGAGCAACATTGCTTTATGACTACAAAAGCAGTATACAGTGTTCAAGTAGAAAGTTCAAAAAGTACAAAAATACACAAAGAAGAATATTATTTACCATTCTGCTTCCAGCAATAACCATTATCAATTTAGTCACAACCAATTATTATTTTTTAAGAAAATACTATGATATTAACTATATATGTCAATTATAAGTTATCTTATAATTTAAGAACATGAAAAGTATATATTTAGAATTGAGGAAATATGGTACATATATATGTATATGTTTCTAATTAAATTGGAGTTGTCTTATGTTTTTTCCCCTTGCTCTTTCTATTTTGTTAAGTATTGTCCAGTATAATTTTTATGGCTGGACTACATATATATATATACACACACACATATATATATACACATATATATATATATGTGTATATATGTGTGTGTGTGTATGTATATGTATGTATGTATATATATATGTATGTATGTGTGTGTGTGTGTGTATATATATATATACACACATATATATATATATATTAGTTGTTTATATATCTTCCAAAATGGATATGGCTGATTCTTTGGAGGACAGGAGGAGGAGGGGAGGAAGACAGATAGATAGACAGATAGGTAGATAGATAGATATCTGTCCACCTTGTCAGAAATGATAAAATAAATTATAAGTAAAGTAGATAATGCAAATAATTAAGATAAACTATTATTGCTGTCATTTATTCCTTCAACATTTATTGTAGGAAGAGCATTTTAAGTATTTTTTAGAGGCCCAAGTGAATAATGTGTTTGTTGTGTTTTATTTTTAACAGAGGCTAATATTACCAGCTTGAAACAAGCTGCTCTGGTCAAAGCTCCTCTCATTCCAACTCTGAATACAATTGTGCAGTATCTAGACCTTACACCAAATCAGGAATACTTGTTTGAAAGGATCAAAGGTAACTATTGATCTGAAGAGGGGAAAAAATGAGTACTCTTCCACTACTTTGAGATTTTATAAAGGTAACAAAGGGGAAAGTTTTTTTGAAAAAATTAAAAGTATCACTAAGTATGATCTTTTGTTTTATAAAAATATATTTAATTACAGCTTTATTAAGGCTTATATTTGAACAACTTTTGGGTTTTATGTTTTATATACTTAAGAATTGTCAAAATAATATACTTAGCCTTGAATATGTTAGTTAATAATTTTATTCTATATAGAAAGACTTAAAAATGAGCTAAAAGGGCTCAAGTGGATATTTCACTCATTTTTTTATTCTTAAACTATCAAAAATGGTGCCACTTTGACATTCTTTATAATATCGGAAGGTGATTCTTATTTCTTTCCATTTTTATGTCATATTTATGTTCTTTTGTTGATGTTTTTGTTAATCCTCACTTGAAAATATTTTTTCCTTTCATTTTTAGAGAGAGGAGGGGAGTGGGAGGGAGGGAGAAGGAGAGAGAAACATTGATGCCAGGGATGGAACCTGCAACTCAGGTACATGCGCTTGACTGGGAATTGAACCCATGACCCTTTGGTGCTCAGGTTGACACTCTAACTGCTGAGCCCCACTGGCCAGGGCTATTATGTTCCTTTTTTTTACATTTTGTTATCTGAGGAAGCTGACGTGAGAATCAGGAAATTTATCTTCCCGGACATTCCCATACACTGTCTTTTTTCATTTGGGTAAGCTCTGAAAAATGTTCTCATCACTAAAGCAAGTTTTAGAAATAGTATTTCACTCTTCAGATTTATTATAAATCTTAATTTGAAAATATTATGGTGCACCCTTTTTTCCCCTAGGTTTGACTGAGGTTTAGGAATAAGCATTTATCATGACTTTTAAAACTCTTTTTATATAAGGGGAATTCAAACATACATAAAACTAGATGCAACAGTATGCTCAACACTTTTGTACCTAGCACCCGGTCCCACCCATCAGTCTCTGGGCAACCTCTGCCCTCTCCATATCCCAATCTACCTCCTCTCTTCCTGTGTGTGTGAAGCAAATCCTATATATTATCACTTTATCTGTAAATATCTATATATATCTCTAAAAGATAAAGCCTTTTAAAAAACATAACTATAATATAATTATCACACCTAATATTTTTAACCATATATTATTATTATTATTATTATTATTATTGATTTCAGAGAGGAAGGAAGGGGGAGAGAGAGATAGAAACATCAATGATGAGAGAGAATCATTGATCAGCTGCCTCCTGCACTCCCCCTACTGGGGATCAAGCCCGCATTCGAGGCATGTGCCCTGACCAGGAATTGAACCGTGACTTCCTGGTTTATAGGTTGACTCTCAACCATTTGAGCCACACCAGCTGGGCTATGATTATTTATTTATATCATGAAATATACAGTTTATATATACAAATTTCCAACCATCTCTTAAAATGTATAATTACTTTTTTTTGGGTACTTTTTATTTGAATTGGGATTCAGATATTATCACATGTTGTGATTGGTTGCTATATTTAAATTTCTTTTAAGCTATAGGTTTCCTATCCATCATTTTTGTTCTTTACAACTTTTTTTTTCAATTAGCAATAATTGTGCCTTGGATAAACCTCATTGGCTACGATACTGCCACTGTGCAAAGCTTATTTTTTGAAAGACCTGGATTGTTTGTCCTTTAGTGTTTCCTATGTTATGGATTTTGTTGAATGCATCTCCATGGTGTACTTTTACGTGACCTTCTGTTCTCTGTATTTCCTGAAAATTTAGGTTACAATTTTTTGGCAAGATTGCTCATAGGTAGGTTTGTGTATATATATATAAAGATATGTGTGTGTGCATATATATACACAAATTATATACAAAGTATTAATATATATCAAATATACAAAAAAAGTACAACGAACCCTGTATAGATAGGCCTTCTAGATTGAATAGTTATCCACATTTTCCATATTTGATTCTCTCTCTACATATACATGTACATGTACATATATGCATACAGACACACTTTTTTTTGCTCATTTGAAAGTATATTGTATAGGCATTATTATTTTTCAGCATGCGATTCCTAAAAGAGTAAGTTCCCTTACATTACCATAATACAATTAAAAATTAAAAATATTTCTATATTATCGAATATACAGTTCATATTCAGATCTCCCAATTGTCCAAATAATGTTATATACTCCTTTTTTTTTCTAACCAGGAATAAAGTGTAGGTTCATACATTAAATGTATTGTTTCATCTTTTTTTTTTGTCTCTAACAGTCTTGCCACCTTTTGCCTACATGACATTGACTTTTTTTTTTAAATAAATCTTTATTGTTCAGATTATTACAGGTATTCCTCTTTTTTTTTTCCCCATAGCTCCCCTCCACCTGATTCCTCACCCCACCCCACGCCCTTACCTCCCACCACTGTTTTCATCCACAGGAGTAAGATTTTTGTCCAATCTCTTCCCGCACCCCTCACACCTGCTTCCCCTGAGAATCGTCAGTCCACTCCTTTTCTATGTCCCTGATTCTATTATATTCACCAGTCCATTCTGTTCTTCAGATTTTTTATTCGCTTGATTTTTAGATTCACTTGTTGGTAGGTATGTATTTGATGTCATTTTGTTGTTCATAATTTTTATCTTTACCTTTTTCTTCTTCTTCCTCTTCTTAAAGAATACCCTTCAGCATTTCATGTAATCCTGGTTTGGTGGTGATGAACTCCTTTAGCTTTTTCTTGTCTGTGAAGCTCTTTATCTGACCTTCAACTTTGAATGATAGCTTTGCTGAGTAGAGTAATCTTGGTTGTAGGTTCTTGCTATTCATCACTTTGAATATTTCTTGCCACTCCCTTCTGGCCTGCATAGTTTCTGTTGAGAAATCAGCTGACAGTTGTATGGGTACTCCCTTGTAGGTAATTAACTGTTTTTCTCTTGCTGCTTTTAATATTCTCTCTTTGTCTTTTGCTCTTGGCATTTTAATTATGATGTGTCTTGGTGTGGTCCTCTTTGGATTCCTCTTGTAAGGGGTTCTGTGTGCTTCCTGGACTTGTAAGTCTATTTCTTTCACCAGGTAGGGAAAGTTTTCTGTCATTATTTCTTCTAATAGGTTTTCAATATTTTGCTCTCTCTCTTCTTCTGGCACCCCAAAAATTCGGATGTTGGTACGCTTAAAGTTGTCCCAGAGGCTCCTTACACTATCTTCATATTTTTGGATTCTTTTTTCTTTTTGTTTTTCTGGTTGGATGTTTTTTGTTTCCACATATTTCAGATCTTTGGTTTGATTCTTGGGGTACGTTGATCTACAGTTGAGTTTCTGTATATTCTTTATTTCAGACAGTGTATACTTCATTTCTGACTGATCCTTTTCCATTTTTTTGGCATTCTCATTAAGGTCCTTGAAGGTCTCACTAAGCTCCTCAGAAGTGTCATCAAGTTTCTCGGCGGTTTTTAGAAGATTCTTGAGTAACCTTATAAATGTGGTTCTGAACTCTATGTCATCCAGTAGTTTGCTTTCCTTCGTTTCTTTCATTCATGACATGTTTCTTTGTCTCCACATTTTGGCTGCTTCCCTGTGTTGATGGAGTAGCTTTGTGTGGTAGGTGATCTATAGGGGGCAGTAGCTCAGCCTCCTCAATCACATGAGGTGGATGCTCTTGGTACACCCCTTTGTGGGCTGAGTGCAAAGTCTTGGTGTAGTTAAGCCTTAATTGCTGATGGTACACTGGGAGGAATTGACCTCCAGGCCAATTAGCTGTGAGCACTCGCTGTGTCTATAATGGAAGAACTGCTGCGCTGAAGACATGCTTATGGTGCAGGACTTGTTTCAGTGGGGCTTTGGTGCTCACTGAGTCTGCCTCTTGAATGTGTCACTTATGGATGTGAGGAGTTGAAATCTGGTGTCTCACACTGACCACTAGGTACACTGGCTTCTGAATCTCCAATGGGGTGCAGGTCAGCCACTGTCTAAGGCCACCCAGCAGGAGCTACAGTGAGAGCTACAGTTTTCTCCTCTTTGCTTGGGGTTTGGAGGTTTTGGAGCTGTCTGACCCGGGCTGCAAGTTTGCTAGGTTAAGCTGCGATAGGGCAGGCCTTTCTTATGCTAAAACCGCTGCTTGGAGCTAGGGTGGGTTTGTAGGTTGTGCAGGGCGGGGTCTCAGGGTGTCACTAGGCTAGGGCGTGGCAAACAGCAATGGCTGCTAGTTAGCCTGCTCTGCGTCCCCAACGACATCCCCGAGTCCCGTGCCCCAGTGCAGTAAACAATTATTCCTGCGCGCAGCTCTGCAAGCAAGCCACCCTCACTGGCAGACAGTCCAGCTTCTCTCTGTAGGAGTTTGGGTCCCCCGTGTCTCCCCAGAGACTGGATTTCAGAGTAATCGGGGGCTTGTCTCCCTTCGGGTTGAAAAAAGCAATGCCTGCCGCCAGCCGGATCCCGCGCCTCCGTACCTCAGCTTTTCAGCGCTCGTGCATGTCTCAATGCTCTTTTCTCTTTCCTTCTAGTTGTAGAACTTCCATTCAGCCAGCTTTCCCGTGGTTCTGGGTGATAGATGTTTTGTCTTTTAGTTGTAGTTTTGAAATTGTTGTGCGAGGCAGCAGTTTAGGTGTTTACCTACGCCGCCATCTTGGATTCTCCCCCATGACATTGACTTTTAAGAATCCAGAATATTAGTCTTATCTCACATTTTGAATTTATGTAATTCTTCTGGTGATATTTAAGTTAATCCTTTATATTTTGTATTTATGTTATAGATCTTTTAATCAGGTTTTTAAGATGATATGCTTCTCTTATTATAACCCCTTAGCTGGTTTTCCCTCATTTTTGCATAGTCTTAGCTTTTTAAATTTCACCTTTGTTGTTACAGAACTTTCTCAGGGAGGCTGTATGAGCTCGTTTCGATGGAATAGAGGTGGAGACTTCAAAGGACGCAAGTGGGATACAGACCTGCCCACTGATTCTGCTGTAAGTCTACAGTTTTATTTTTCATTGTTGTTTTTCAGTGGTTTGTTTGTTTGTTTTTTATTGCTTTTGGAGAGATAGAGAAATACCAATTTGTTGTTCTACTTATTTATGCATTTATTGGTTGCTTCTTGTATGTGCCCTGACTGGGGATCAAACCTGCAACCTTGGCATATCAGGATGATGCTCTAAGCAAATGAACTACTCGGCCAGGGCCTTTTTTCAGTTTTGTTATTGGATTTATGTGTTTTTATTTTTCCATTATCAAAATAAATATTAAAAAGAATTTGGAAACTAAAGTAGAAATAAAAAATTAAAATTGTACCAGCATCTTAACCCAACAAGTGTTACTATTTTGGTCTATTTTTTTCCCTTTACTTAGGTTGTAATATTTTTTAATGTTTTTTTATCACAGTTGTAATCACATGTGTAAAATGATATATCTTGTTTTTTTCACTTTTGCAATATTTAAGTAGGTTTTTTATTATTACACACTGTCATTTAACTCTTCTCCAATATTAGACTTAAACATTTGAGAAATGTGATAGGGGAAGAGATTTTTGTTTTTCTATCTTAAGTAATGTTGCAAGGAATATCATGATGCTTCTTTCTTTCTTTTTTTTTTAAATATATTTTATTGATTCTTTACAGAGAGGAAGAGAGAGAGAGAGATAGAGGGTTAGAAATATCGATGAGAGAGAAACATCGATCAGCTGCCTTCTGCATACCCCCCCCACTGGGAATGTGCCCGCAACCCAGGTACATGCCCTTGACTGGAATCGAACCTGGGACCCTTCAGTCCGCAGGCTGACGCTCTATCCACTGAGCCAAACCAGTTTCGGCATCTTTCTTATTTTTTACTACTTTAAGAAACATTCCTTGCCTTAGCTGCTTTGGCTCAGTGGCTAGAGCTTCGGCCTGTGGACTGAAGGGTCCTGGGTTCAATTCTGATCAAGGGCACATGCCGGGTTGTGGGCTTGATCCCTAGTGGGGGGCATGCAGGAAGTAGCTGATCAATGATTCTCTCTCATCATTGATGTTTCTATCTATCCCTCTCCCTTCCTCTCTGAAATCAATAAAAACAAAAACAAAATATTTTGTAAAAAATTCCTAGTAGAATTAGATTTCTAAGATCAAAGATTATAAAAATTTGGGTCATTTAAGAGTTTTTCAAAATCATGTTATTTTTTTATAGTGACTTTTTTGTGAAAATGATGTTTTAATTGCTGATATTCAAATTAAGAATTGAATAGATATGTATTTTATCTTGGTTTTGCTACTCACTAGCTATATGGGTGTGAAATATCTACATAACAGAAAATTAGGAATGTCTTTTATCTTTTCATTTTACAGATTTCATCTTAAAACCATTTGAAAGCATTTTTGCTAATTCTCTCTTTACGGAAAAAAATTTAAATTAGAGTCATAAACACAGATTTTTTTTTTTTTTACACATAAAAGTTTAGTTTATTAATCCTCTCATGAAAAATTTGTACCATCACCACAGATAAAGTCACTGAAGAATCTTTACTTCTTTTTGCCAGCACCAACATTGGCCTTTGCAGTCCCCCTGTCTTCATTCTGTTCTTGTGTTCCTTTCTCTGTTTTCTTGAGGTTGTACTTCTCATAAAGGCTATGTCTTGCAAGTCTGTGTTGGGGTTCATTTTTCTTTGCGTAATCCAAGGAATCATACATAAATCATGCCAAAGCCAGTTGTCTTGCCACCACCAAAGTGGGTTCTGAATCCAAACACAAAGATGACATCTGGTGTGGTCTTATACATTTTGGCTAGTTTTTCCTGAATTTCTGTCTTGAGTACTGTTGCCTTCCCAGGGTGAAAGACGTCAATGACCATTTGCTTCCGCTGAAGCAGTCTGTTGGTCATGAACTTCCTGGTCCAGATAGTTACTGTGTCATTCATGATGAAGATTGATCTTCAAGCAGCCAGTAAGGAAAAGGACACAGATGTTTTTAAAGGCTCCATCTATGACAGATTTTCATGCTGATTTTGAAAAATTGTTTTCTCATTTTTAGATCATTATGCATGTGTTTTGCACCTACCTTGATTCCAGATTACCTCCACATCCTAAATACCCTGACGGAAAAACATTTACTTCTCAGCACTTTGTTCAGACACCAAATAAACCAGGTATAAGCCTCTCCTAAAAGAATGAGTTGAACTTTTTACATGAAATACATCTGGTGATTTTGTTTTTCATGTAGCATATTTCCTTTACAGATGTGACAAATGAGAATGTCTTTTGCATTTATCAGAGTGCTATCAACCCTCCCCATTATGAACTAATCTACCAGCGTCATGTCTACAATCTTCCAAAGGTACTTCTAAGTGTAGAAGCTGCTATTATAGAATGTCACGGATGACTTGCTTTGATGACGTTTTTAAAATTAGAATCTCTAGTTTATGGAATAGGTAAGCTTTTTAAATTAGGGAAAATGCGTTTCTTGCATTAGCCCATTTTTAACTAGAAAATATATGTTTAATTGGGGAAAGTATAAAGAAAAATCACTCATTTTATTACTTAGAGGCAACTGTTAACATTTTGGTGTATTGCTTTTGGTAAATTTCATTTTGCTTTCTCTATACTTTTTCTTTTTTAATCCTCACCTGAAGATATTTTCTCCATTGATTTTTCAGAGAGACTGGAAAGGAGGGAGGGAAGATGAAGGGAGAGAGAGAGAAACATCAATGTGAGAGAGACCCATTGATTGGTTGCCTCTTGCCCGTACCCTGACTAGGGCCCAGGATGGAGCCTGCAACCCAGGTACTTGCCCTTGACCAGGAATCAAATCCTCGACCCTTCATCCTTGGGCCAGTGTTGTAAGCACTGAGAATACCAGCCAGAGTTCTCTCTCCTTTTTTATGGGTTGAAATAATTTATGTAAATGATTCTAAAAACTACCTTTATAATTTCCATACCATTAAAAATTTTCATAAAAATACTTTTTAAAAATATATTTTTTATTTTATTTAATATATTTTTATTGATTTCAGGGAGGAAGGGAGGAGAGATAGAAACATCAATGATGAGAATCATTGATCGGCTGCCTCCTGCATGCCCCCTACTGGGGACCAAGCCCACAACCTGGGCATATGCCCTTGACCAGAATTGAACCCAGGATCCTTCACTCTGCAGGTCAACTCTCTATCCACTAAGCCAAACCAGCTAGGGCATAAAAATACTTTTTAATGGCTATAAAAAATTTCATTATAAGATTGTAACATAATTTGTTCAACCATTCCCCTACTGTTAGACATTTTGTTATGTTTGTTTTTTTAAAATATATTTTTATTGATTCAGAGAGGAAGGGATAGGGAGAGAGATAGAAACATCATTGATGAGAGAGAATCATTGATCAGCTGCCTTCTGCATGCCCCCTACTAGGGATTGAGTCCATAAGCCAGGCATGTGCCCTGACCTGGAATCGATCCCATCACCTCTTGGTTCATGGTTGACACTCAACCAGAGCCACACTGACTGTGCTCTAATTCTTAATTATCATAAATATGGCTGAATATTCATCTTTATATGTATAGCTCTCTGCATTTTGGGTCATTTCTTTAGCTCAGAATCCAAAAGTAAAATTCTAGGTTACAGAGTATTTTTAAGGATTTTAAAATAGATATCAAACTACTTTATGAAAAAGGGAATTGTACCAATTTACACTTCTATCGAGGGTTTTGTTTTTAATATGGAACACTTCATCAATTTGTGTGTTACCGTGCGCAGGGTTCATGCTAATATTTCCTGTATCACTCTAATCTTAGTATATGTGCTTCTGAAGCAAGCATTACCCAGGTATTTTAGTCTTGATTGTAAACATCAGTTCTTTTTATGACTGTTGCAGTTATTTTTATCAGTGCGTTTACTAAGAAATTTTTACATTGACTATAATTATAAAATGTGTTCTCCATCAGATTCCCAAGGAAGAATATTAATTTCATTTTTCAAATTTAATATTTCAACTTTCTAAAAGTATAAATATTTTGGGCCATTGAACTTCCTTTGAAATCTTTTTTTTTTTTTTAAACACTGTGTTTTAAAATTTATATATCCTTATTCTTGAGTAAAAAGACTGAATCAGAGTAAGTAGATACAAGTTGATCAGTGAATTGAAAACCTAATTAAGTTAGGAGCTAAAGACCAGAAATTACATATCATTGCTTGATTTTAGGACTAGCAAAATGCTGCCATGTAGTCACTTGTAGATAAAATAAATTTATGTTTAACCTGTTACTTATATTGTCATTAACATATAATTGAAGTATGATTAAAAGGTTTTTAATCCCCATACTTTTGTTTATGCTGTTAATTTTTGATATAGAACATTTTGTGTATATAGTATGCAGGGGCACCAGCCTAACAATAGCTCTCTTCCAGGCCTTTGTAAATGCTACTCTCCATGTGTAGAAACTTACCAGTCTGTTTACTTTTCTGCTCATCTTTCAGGTCTCAACTTAAAATCTCTTCCTCAGAGAGGCATTTCCTGGTTCAGTCTGGGTCAGAGGCCCACATATGTTCCCATGGCACCTTCCTCCTCCCCCTCATAACATTCATCACACTTTTTGTAATTCTGAATTTTGTCTGCCTTTTACTAGACTTTAAGCTCCTTGATTTAATGGATCCTCTCTTATTCACTGCAGTATTCCCACTTCCTAGCACAAAGTAGGCACTGTCTTTAAATGAGTAAATGAAAATCTGAGTTACATGGAATTCTGAGTTTGTAGAATGTGAATTGATAGGATCTGCATTTACTTATCAGACTGAATCTTTTGCTTGGTTTAGTTTTTTGTGGGGTTTTTTTTGTTGTTTCTTTTGCTTGGTTTAGTTTAAATCTTGCTGTCTTTTTTGTCTTTGTTCCAGGGCCGAAATAATATGTTTCATACATTATTAATGTTCCTTTACATCATAAAGACCAAAGAGTCAGGAATGCTTGGGTAGGTATTTGTGCTTTAAAAACACAAGTACTTAATTTATTAATTGATTTTCTTCCTTTAAGATTTTGCAGGAGTTTCAAGTGGTGACTTTGGGAAGTGGGCTTGGCGAATACAGGGAACTGCTTATTTCTGTCATTAACTTTCAGCACTATTTGATTTATTAAATTATGAGTATGTATCCATTTTGATAAAAATTAAAAAAATATATTACAAAAATGCCCTTCAAAAATGGTAATTTCTAGCCATGGGTGGCTCAGTTGGTTGGAGCTTTAGACATATTTTAAACAAACAGTGAAGTTTTAGTTTTTGTCTTTTTGTTTTGTGTTTGGTAATCCTTACACAAGGATATTTTTCCCATTGATTTTTAGACAGAGTAGAAGGGAGGGGGAGAGACAGAGAAAGAGAAACCTCAGTGTGAGAGAGATACATCAATTGGTGGCCCCAGTTCAGGCCGGGGATTGAGCGTGCAACCAAGGTACATGCCCTTGACTGGAATCAAACACAGTACTTCAGTCTACGGGTCAGCACACCAGCCACTGAGCCAAACCAGCTAGGGCTAGTTTTCTGTTTTAATTGAAAATGTATCTTTTCCCCTGTCGATCCAAATTGACATTTAGATGCATAAATGATTTGCCATGATGGTGTGAATCTTGTGGTGAGTGTCATATACAATTTGTCCTATGCATAAAAATGTAAAAGCTTTAAAAGTACTCAATGGAACAATAATTTACTCAAAGGCCAAAAACAAATTGATACAGTGCTTATCTTTTAAGTGTACAACTTATATGTAGAAAATGAAACATTTTTGACTAAGACTAATTTGTGTTTTATTTATTTTGGGGTTTTTCTTAACCAAGGAAAATAACTTTGAATTAAATTTAAAAGTATGATTGCTTACTCTTTTTAATATATTCTAAAATAATGAGATAGTTAAAAACTACTATCCTGTAACTTAAAGGAAATAGCAAGTTACTCAAATATACTCCATTTGGAATCATGCCCATAAATCAGATTGATCCAAAAAAATTTTCAATTTAATGCCACATATCTGTGCTGTTACTGGAATAAGATGAATGTTTTACTTCCAAAAGGGAAAAAAATCTAGACAGAATTGACCACATAGTAATTTAAGTGTTCTGTTCAGTGAAAGGCACCATAAATAAAGTGTAAAGTTAAATGTCAAACTGAAACAAAGCATTATAGTTGCAACACATATAGCAAATCTAAGTTAATATTCATCACATGTAAAGCATGTAAGTTAATTAGAAAAGAAAAATATAGAAAGTGGCCAAAGACACAAAAGACTTTTTCATAGAAAATGTTGTGCAAATGGTTAATAAACATGAAAAGATGCTTAGCCTCATAGACAAGCCCAAATTAAAATGTTTTTCTATCAAATTGAGATTTATCATTTGCAGTGTCGGTGAGGGTATGAAAAAATAGGAAAATATGGCTGATAGAAATTACCTTTTTTGAAGGGCATTTTTGTAATACATATTTTTAATTTTTATCAGAATGAATACATACTCATCTACACTAATAAAAGAGAAAGATGCAAACTGACTGTACCTTCGCGACACCCACCAGCCAATCAGGAGTATGCAAATTAACCCAACAAAGATGGCGGGTTAATTTGCATACGCAGGCGCAGAGCAGCTGGGGTTGGGACACTTGTGTTGTCACCATGGCAACGACGCAGGCTTTCCACACCACCCCAGCCGTTCCGGGCCTCTGGGTAGCGTGGGAAGGTGGAAAGGCAGCTCTGGGCCAGAGGAAAGGCGGTGCCGGCAGCCAGGGGAAGGAAGGCCCTTTCTTGCATGAATCTTCATGCATCAACGCCTCTAGTAATTTAATAAATCATACAGTGCTAACAGTTACTGACAGAAATAAGCAGTTCCCTGTATTACCCAAGCCCACTTACCAAAGTCACCACTTGAAACTCCTGTAGCTTTTCATTATGATATTACTCCTGTGATTCCAAATAATAGAGGTGCACAACTCTGATTCTTCAGTGTTGGACATAGTTGATTTGATTTCTTACTCTGTTAGATGAGTAACTTATCTCTCTTATAGCCCTCTTCTCTTCATACTTTAAATACAGTTAGTTATATTACTCTCTGGAGTAGAAACCAATTTTTCTTTTTGTTAATCCTTACCCAAGGATAGTTTTTTTTTTCATTGATTTTTAGAGAGAGTGGAAGGGAGGGGAGATTGAGAGAAACATCAATGTGAGAGAGACACACATCAACTGGTTGCCCCCATATACGCGCTCCCCCCGCTCCCAACTAGGGCAGGAATCAAGCCTGCACACAAACCTGCAATCCATCCATCAGTGTGTGGGCCACTACTAACCACTGAGCAAATCGGCTAGGGCAATTTTTCTTTATTTATTTTTTAATATATTTTTTATTGTTGATAGTATTACAGATATCTCCCATTTCACCCCCCCTTACCCTCCTCCTCCCAGCCCCTACCCACCCCCCAGTGACTTTTGCTATGTGAAATATGGTTTAGTTTAGTTTAGTAGAAATATGGTTTATTAATACCTATATGCAAATCCACTAAAGCATCTCTAATATTGGAAAATTCCTAATTCAAGTCAAATAGGTAAATTTCTCTAAGAGGCCTGTCTCTATATTCTCCATTTAAAAAAATTTTATTGACACATTTACTTTGATTTTACCTACTAAAATTATCCTAGTAACTCTACCTGATATAATAGTTCTTAAGGCTCACTGAAAAATTAATTTTCAACACTATAAATTCATTTATTCTAAATTTGGGTTTTAAGCACAATTAAGAAAGTAATTATTGTTACTAGAATTCACCTGATAAACCATGTGTACCATAACTTACTACAGAATACTGTTAAAAATGTCATCAATAAAATGATAGAAGAGACCTTATACTCTGTGTTTTAGTTATATGAGAAAAGACCTTCAATGCTTGACAATCAGTTCCACTAAAACTTTTTTCTTTTTTCTTTATAGGAGAGTTAATCTTGGTCTGTCTGGTGTGAATATTTTGTGGATTTTTGGCGAGTAGTTGGTCATTTAATTCCAAACATTTGGACTTTTATTTGGTTGAATCTAAGCATCTCTGAGTCACCATCTCTTTTGCTTTATGACATGTGTGTATGTTACAGACTCTTCAGATTTAATGAAAAAATAGCTATTTTGGAAACTTTCTTGTGAAAGTATGTCCTATATCTTCAACAACAGACATTACTCTTGATTTTTTATCACATTTCAGATTTTTCAGTTGCTTACAAAACTGCAACCCTTCAGGATTGTTGTTAACCTAAAACACTGCAGTTGCCCCTTAATTAAATAAATATGAGTCCCTTTTCATTTTAACTTTCAAATAAGAATCATCTACCTGATTCTTTCCCACAGAAATTGACTCTTCAATTACATTATTTAGTATAAGTACTTAAAAAGAAAAAAGCAAATTGTCTAACTTTTTAAATCTACTTTCCCAGTGTTTGGCAAATCAGCCCAAGGTCCATATTTTAAAAATGAAATCAGCTTCTAAGTAATGTATTAGTTAGTTCATGTGTATTTTTTAAACTTTATGAAAGAAGATTGACAGTATTGTGTTTAAAAAGTCAACTCTTTGATTAAATTTAGCTGATAGAATTAAACTGTTTGGGTCTTAGTTAAGAAGCTGAGGACATCAAGAAAACTGCTTTTTGTTTTAATCCTCACTGTATATGTTGTTGTATTTTCATTGATTTTAGAGAGAGGAAGGGAGAGGGAGAGAGAGAGAAACATCAATTGGTTGCCTCCCATACATGCCCCAACCAGGGTTTAAACCGGCAACGTGGGCATGTACCAACTGGGAATTTGACCGGTGACCTTAAGTGCATGGGACAATGCTCCAATCAACTGAGCCACACTGGCCAGGGCTGCTTTGGTTTTAATAAGTCAAATAGGGAAATTTTTCGAAGAGGCCTACCTTTATATCCTCCACTTTAAAAAATTTAATTCCATGATATTGTATGATTTTAAGAGTTCCCTTTAAGATCATATGATATGTTTAAATTTTTTTAGGTATTCAAAATATCTGGTGAATGAGAAGTTTTGCATGACTATTTTTTTTAATGTGTATATGTAGTACCTCTAAGGCCAGCCAACAATTGCATATATTTTCTGGATTGACATATTAGACTGCTTCCATCACCTGGAAATAACTAAAACCAGTATCTTCTCAGAAACTGCATGTCAGTATTTTATGTGCAGCCCGTTTTGTATAATTTTGTAAATTTTCTTTTTTTTAACTTGTTTCCGTTTTTTAAAAGTCTTATGCTCACTGGAATGGTGTTTCTATCTTTTAACTGCTTTTGATATATGTTAATATGTTGGCTATGATATTTTAGAGGAAAAAATTAAACGTGTTAAATATGAGGACATGTTAAGACCTAAGTCTACTATTTTTTTAAATAAATCTTTATTGTTCAGATTATTACAGTTGTTCCTCTTTTTTCCCCCCATAGCTCCCCTCCACCCAGTTCCCACCCCACCCTCTGCCCTTACCCCCCCCACTGTCCTCATCCATAGGTATACACTTTTTATCCAGTCTCTTCCCGCAGCCCCCCATACCCCCTTCCCCCCCAATAATTGTCAGTCCACTCCCTTTCTTATGCCCCTGATTCTATTATATTCACCACTTTATTCTGTTCATCAGATTTTTTTATTCACTTGATTTTTAGATTCACTTGATAATAGACATGTATTTGTTGTTCATAATTTTTATCTTTACCTTTTTCTTCCTCTTCTTAAAGAATACCTTTCAGCATTTCATATAATACTGGTTTGGTGGTGATGAACTCCTTTAGCTTTTTCTTACCTGTGAAGCTCTTTATCTGAACTTCAATTCTGAATGATAGCTTTGCTGGGTAGAGTAATCTTGCTTGTAGGTTCTTGCTATTCATCACTTTGAATATTTCTTGCCACTCCCGTCTGGCCTGCATAGTTTCTGTTGAGAAATCAGCTGACAGTCGTAGGGGTACTCCCTTGTAGGTAACTGTTTTTCTCTTGCTGCTTTTAATATTCTTTGTCTTTTCTCTTGGCATTTTAATTATGATATGTCTTGGTATGGTCCTCTTTGGATTCCTTTTGTTTGGGGTTCTATGCACTTCCTGGAATTGTAAGTCTGTTTCTTTCACCAGGTGGGTGAAGTTTTCGGTCATTATTTCTTCAAATAGGTTTTCAGTATCTTGCTCTCTCTCTTCTTGCACCCCCATAATTTGGATGTTGGTACACTTGAGGTTGTCCCAGAGGCTCCTTACACTATCTTCATATTTTTTTATTCTTTTTTCTTTTGTGGTTGGGTGTTTTTGGCTTTTTCGTATTTCAAATATTTGACTTGATTCTTGCAATCCTCTAGTCTGCTGTTGGATCTCTGTATATTATTCTTTATTTCAGTCAGTGTATGCTTAATTTCTAGTTGGTCCTTTTTCATATCCTCAAGGGACTCACTAAATTTATCGGCGGTTTCTAGAAGATTCTTGAGAAACCTTATAACCATGGTTTTGAACTCTATGTCCAGTAGTTTGCTTTCCTCCATTTCTTTCATTTGTGACCTGTTTCTTTGTCTCCACATTTTGACTGCTTCCCTGAGTTGATAGAGTGGCTTTGTGTGCTAGGTGTCCTGTAGGGCCCAGTGGCTCAGCCTCCCCAGTTACCTGAGGTGGACACACTTGGTGCGCCCCTTTGTGGGCTGTGTGCACAGTCTTGTTGTAGTTAAGCCTTGATTGCTGTTGGTATCACTGGGAGGAATTGACCTCCAGGCCAATTGGCTGTGAGGATCTTGTGTCTACAATGGGAGAACTTCTGTGCTGGAAACACCTTATGAGGCAGGACTTGCTTCAGTGGGGCTTTAGTGCTCACTAAGTCTGCCTTCTGAGTGTGTCCCTTATGGATCTGAGGAGTTGTAATCTGGATGGACCCTCTCTGACCACTGGGTACACTGGCTCTTGGAACTCCAAGGAGGTGCAAATTTAGTTCTGCCTGAGGCCACCCAGCAGGGGCTATGGAGAGATCTGCAGATTCCTCTTCTTTGTTTGGGGTTTGGAGGTGCCCAGAAGAGGCCCAGCTGTGAAGCAGTGCAAGCTGCTGTGGAGCCTTGGGCCTTATTTTGGAAGATCTAGGGCTCTCTGACCTAGCTGCAGTTTGTTAGGTAATTTTAGATTGCAAAGGGCCAGGCCATTCATATGCAAAAGCCTCTGTGCATAGCTGGGTTGGGGTTGTAAATTGGGTGGGGCAGGGTCTCAGGGTATCCACAGGGCAGAGCAAACAGCAATCGCTTCCTGTCAGCCCTGCCCTAAGAGGCCCCTGGGTCTCAGTGTTCCGTGGTACTCACTGCAAGCTCCTCTTAGAGAAAGCCACCCTTGTGTTCCAGCCCGATGCCAGACAGTCCAGTTTCCTTCCAGATGAGTCTGGGTCCCCAGAGTCTCGCCCGGTACTGGAGTTTAGAGCAGTTGAGAGCTTGTGTCTCCCTCCCGATTGAAAAAGACAGCCGCATTCTCAGTAGCCAGCCTTTTCTGTGCGCGCACCTCCTCTGGTCTCATTGTGCTTTTCTCTTTCCTTCTAGTTGTAGAATTTCCACTCAGCCAGCCTTCCTGTGGTTCTGGATGATGTCCATTTTGTCTTTTAGTTGTAATTTTGAAGTGGTTGTGCGAGGCAGCAAGTTCAGGTTGCCATCTTTTAGTTGTAGTTTTGAAGTGGTTGTGCGAGGCAGCAAGTTCAGGTGCCGCCATCTTGGTTTCTCTCCCTACTATTTTTTGTTGTTGTTGTTGTTGTTAATCCTCACCCAAGGATATTTTTCCATTGATTTTTAGAGAGAGTGGAAGGGAGTGGGAGAGACAGAGAGAAACATCTATGCGAGATTCTCACATTGATTGGTTGCCTCCTGGAGCTAGGATCAAGCCTGCAATGGAGGTACGTGCCTTTGACCGGAATTGAACCCCAGACCCTTCAGTCCACAGGCTGATGCTCTAGCCACAGAGCAACCCGACCAGGGCTAAGTCCACTCTTTCAATAGTTAGTAAAGGTGTCATGGGATAACATGTTAGACCATTTGGTGCATATTCTTTATTAAAGGCAATAAGAAAATATTAGCAATACATAAAACAAAACAAAATCTTTATAGGATTGAAGGCATCTTTTAGTCCAAAAATTCAAAGCTGCAATATTTTCTTTTTTTAAAATGATTGTAAAAAAATATAATATACTGTAAATATACAAGTAAAAAGACTAGGCATAAAAAAGAAAAGATACTCTGTTTGCATGCTAAGTCTAGTGGGGCTTACTATACTCTGGGTAGCTTTCCTATATTAACTCATTTTCACAAATGTTTGAGCCAGCCTATGCTTATTGCAGCCTTTATTAAAAATTCACACTCAGGAAGACAGTGTACTGCAAATATGGTAAATTTATTGGTCCTGTGTTAAAAATGAGTAAATATTTACTTTTCTCTAATTAAATGTTATTTATAGGATATTTTTCACAAGTTTTTATTGCTTGACATCCTTGTGGGCTCAAATCCACTAATCTTCTAGATTATGTTCACTATATTATTTATTCTTTTTTCTCTGGATATGAGCCTTGAATTCAGCCAAATTTGTTTAGGGGCATAGTTAGGTTATTATAATTTAGTTCCTACTGAGTCATAAAAATGCTATGTTGCTTGGCTTTCTCAAACTGATAGACACTTTAAACTGATTTTAATGGTGAGGACATGCAGCATGTGGATAGCACTTTCTAAACTCAGGTTTGTAATAGAAACTCTTTAAATATGGGCATTCCTCAGAGATCAGTCTTTGGTCCTCTATTTCACTGTATTAGGCTTTTCCTTAGAGATCTCATTCATTCCACAACTTCATTTATCATTTCTCTGCACTTGATTCTCACGTTCATCACCAACCAAAACATACCTCCTGAGCTCTAGTTTTAAATTTCCTGTGACCTATCAGACATTTCCACTTAGGTATCCTGCAGGCTCTGTCTGAACTGAATTCGCATCTGCTGAAAACAGCTCCCTCTTCTAACATCCCTTCTTCTGTTCAGTGTATCAGCAGTTGCCTACGCTCAAAACTCTGGTGTCATCTTTGATTCCTTGAGCTCCCTGGGTCCCCAGTCCAATCAGGCAGCAAACATCATCCATTCTTTCTTAACAATGTCTCTTGCAGCTGTCCCTTTCCATTTATGCTCATTTACACCCTTATCAACTCACATAGGACTACTACAACAGCTTAATTAATCTCACAGCTTCCTAATTGTTGCCATGCTTCCAGATTTTCCAATTCATCCTGCACATTCTCTTCAAATTCATCTTCCTAAAACACCTGTTTGATCATTTCATTTCCCTGATAAATTCCTTAGCCTGACATTTAAAGCCCTCCACAATCTGGTCCCAAGCTAGCCTTATGCCCCAGACCTTGGCTCTAGCTGGTGCAGGCTGCTCCTTGCTGGGCTCCCTGCAAACTACCTCCGGTCATCCTGATCACTCTGGGAATACCCCATCCGCCTCCACAGTCTACCCTGCCGACAGACTTCACTCTAATGAAACCTGCTACCTTTTGGAGCTGATCCTGACTACTCCAGCTGGCAGCATTTCTCCCCAGGGTGGTTAGATCTGTGCCCCTTTCTTGGTACTTAGCAGTCATATGAATGGATTCATGAATGACTTCTAGTCTCTTTAACAGAATATCCTTATATCTGACTTCATCCTCATAAAAAGAACAGTTTTTTTTACAGCTGTACTGCTGTTGAAGAGGACTTGATGAAGACCATTACTTTTTGAGAAAGGCTTACATTCTTCTCTTTGAAGGACAGACACCTTTTGAGCAGCCCCCCAAAAAAGCCTAACCTTTTGTGGTTAGGTAAGGAGGAGGACACACTCCTGGACAGCTGCTGCAGGGGCGCTGCCTGAAAGTGAAAAGTGAAGGTGTTAGGAAAACGACACCACCAATTCCATGGACTCTTGGGGTCTTCCATTGCACTCAGCAGCAGCACACTGTCCCAGATGCCACAGGGCCCACGTGAGGGATGGGAGAAGCTACAGGTTCACTTATCCCTCCAGCTGTCCCGGACAGTGTGTGAGGGCAGGCAGCAGAGGGCTGAAATCTGTGGCAAGAAAGCTTTGGGGAAGGATCTGTGTGGGGCCCTTGTCTGCCACTTAGAAGGATTTGCACAGTCAGCACCTGTGCTTCTTGGGCCCCAGTGACTGCCACGTCTCTCACTGGGTATGACAGTGGCTCTTGGCTGAATTTGCAGGATTAGTAGGCATTAGCTGTGAGCCATATCGCCAATTTGTTCCCTGGATGGCCATCAGTAATTTCATTTCCACAGTGAGTGAGCTGCACTGACCTGGGGAACAGGTTATTGATTCTACGGGGATGGCACCTCATTTGGGATTAGGAAGAAGAGTGATACAGCAGGATGGACATGGAGAACAGCTTTGTGTGTCTCTGGGACCCTGTCCACCTGGGACAGCAGTGACCCCAAATATATTTCATAGCAAAGTCACACACAAACAACCCTGGGCACTGCTATGGATGAAATTGAAAGCTAGAAGTAAATTTTTTCATGCCCTAAAAGCAAAATGAATATTCCAAAGTCTGTCTAACTAGGAGAGCTAGTGGCCTAAATGGGCTGTAACTTGTGAGGGCTGAGCTTTGCCACTGATTGGGACAGGGCAATTAACCTTTTACACTGTGATTTCTGATTAACATAAAGATACTCCCCCATGCCTCAGATCATTGAGAAGCTAAAAGTGATAGTACTTTTAGATAGTTTAAAAAAAAAAAAAGGCATTTAAAAGTCTTGCAAAATAACATTAGTGTAAACCTAGGAAATGGCCTCTTTGGCTTTGTAACACAATTTTGGGGTCATGCTGAACTACAGATCTTCATGGCCTTGACACCCCAACCATCCTAGCCCAACTGTATCTGTGGCCTCCTCCCTCTGTCCTTTACCCCCACCCCTTCCCACCCCCTCAGACGAGGCCATCCCCAGTCAACAGTACTGTCCTTGTAGCCTAGGGGCTGGGCTTTCTGGTCTACCAAGAAAACATTCTCCTTTCCCATTTCTAAACTAGAGGGAAAAAATAACAATCCTGAATCAGACTCTGCTTTCATGAACTGCGACCCATAGGAGGCAAGTCAGAAGGTGGTGATCTGCTTTGTCGGGGGTAAAACTTGTTTTTTCAGGAGCAGCAGCCAGGCATGCTTCTTCCTCAAACACATGGTGTGTAAACGAGTCAGGCAGGTCTGTGATAGTTTTGGCTCAGGATACAGGCATTAGCTTACTGAGCTCCAACTCCAAAGAAAGACTCCTTGTGTTCCAAATGGGGAGGGGTATCATCCCCTGGACAGCCTGAGGGGCGAGAGGAGTCCAGCTAACTCCTGAAAATGAGACCTGACACAGAAGTCTGAACTAAAGCCACCAGCCCCCAAACCTAGTGGTTTGAGAAAGTGTTATATGGCTTCCATCTCAAGTTTGTTAATCACCCTTAAAAAGATAGTCAGTGCAATGTTCTGCTTGAGTTCTTTAAAGTCTTTTTTATGCCATCTTGAAAATTCCTGGAGTTAAATGCCTTAAAGTGGTGGTTAGACTCCACTTAGACCAAGTGCCTTGGACAGAACTTGGAGGCAAAATCCACATCCTAGAATAGTGTCTCTTCAGTAAGACTAGCTATTTTCTATGTAGCCAGAGTAATTACATTTCCTTGAGGTTACTGTATTACTGAGTACATTGCTTTTTCCCACCTTGCAACTCTATTTCCCCACACATACCCCCTCTCTCCTCACCCATCCCTATTGTTTCTATTAGAGAGGAATCTGTGAGTGTTGCTAGCTTGCTCTCCTGCCCCTATCCTGGCAGTTGCAATAGTGAGGCAAAAGCTAGAAAAACACCCAAGGCAAACTGCAGGTCTCAGATGAAACTCCTGTAAACAATGGAGATTTCTACTAGACTGCAGCTTCCTGGAGAGCAGGTGTGTATTAGATGCTCAGTAAATATGTGTTGAATCAATAATTGGGTTAAGTAAGCAGAATTCACTTGATAAGCAAGCCTTTTTATGGACTGAAATTTTTAGTGAGTGCTTTTTTCATGCTGAAGACCAAGGAGAGCTCTCTGGCTGTGAGTGTAAGTGTGACAGAGAAGAGAAGCAAGACCCTGGCAATTGGCAATTGGATCTAAACTCAGAAGGGAAGGCCAGAGAGCCCACTCTGCATTTCCATGCATTCCTCTTTGGTGGGCTCTATGAAAACATTCAATAGTATAGAGCAGTGGTCGGCAAACTCATTAGTCAACAGAGCCAAATATCAACAGTACAACAATTCACATTTCTTTTGAGAGCCAAATTTTTTAAACTTAAACTTCTTCTAACGCCACTTCTTCAAAATAGACTCGCCCAGGCCATGGTATTTTGTGGAAGAGCCACACTCAAGGGGCCAAAGATCCGCACATGGCTCCTGAGCCGCAGTTTGCCGACCACAGGTAAAGAGTATGTATATGCTTGGGGGTGGGGAAAACCATCTAGATATATATCTGCCAGTAGTTTCTCAGGAGGATGCAAAATTGGTGGCATCACAAGCCCTCATAGCTGGAAATGTATTTGGGTGAATGCAAGGTATGAGGGCTGGGAACACTCTGATCCAGTCACATGACACCATTATCCTGTTCTCTGAAACTATAGAGTTGTCTCCAAATATGTATGTAACTGGACTACAGGATGTATTTTCTGAGCTGTCTCTGGAATCTGCCTTCTCCCATGGGGAAATCAAGATAGCCTTAGTTGACCTGGCCAGTGTAGCTTGGTTGGTTGGGCCTCCTCCTGTGCACCAAGAGGTCACTGGTTCGATTGCTGGTCAGGGCTCACGCCCTGGTTGCGTTGTGAGTTGGATCCCCATAGGGAGTTTGCTGGAGTGGGGAGGGGGCAGCTAATCAAAGTTTCTCCCTCTCCCTTCCTCTCTCTATAAAATCAAAACATATTAAACATTTTTTAAAAATCTTTATTGTTGAGAGTATTACAGATGTCCCCCTTTTTTTGCCCCACTACCCCCTTTCACCCCATTTCTGCCCCGCCCCGCCCCAGGCCTTCACCACCCTACTGTCTGTGTCCATAGATAAGATATTTGGTTAATCTCTTCCCATCCTCCCGGCCCCCTTGCCTCTGAGATTCACCAGTCTGTTCCATGCTTCTATGCCTCCCTCTGATTCTATTTTATTCACCAGTTTATTTTGTTCTTTAGATTTCTTGTTCACTTATTTTGATTTTTAGATCCAATTGTTCATAGATATGTATTTGTTGCCATTTTATTGTTCATAGTTTTTCTCCTCCTCCTCCACCTCCTCCAGCTTTTCATTGTTTGTAAAGCTCTTTATCTCACTCCAATTCTAAATGACAGCTTTGGTTGTAGGTCCTTGCTATTCATCACTTTGAATATTTCTTGCCACTCCTTTCTGGCCTGCAAAGTTTCTGTTGAGAAATCAGCTGACAATCATATGGGTGCTCCCTTGTAGGTAACTTTTTTCTTGCTGCTTTTAAGGTGCTCTCTTTGTCTTGGCATTTTCATTATGAAGTGTCTTGGTGTGGGTCTCTTTGGGTTCCTCTTGTATGGGGCTCTCTGTGTTTCCTGGACTTGTAAGTTTATTTCTTTCACCAGGTAGGGGAAGTTTTTAGTCAAGATTTCTTCAAATGGATTTTCAATACCTTGCTCTCTCTCTTCTTCTGGCACCCCCATAATGCGAATGTTGGTATATCTGAAGTTGTCCCAAAGGCTCATTACACTATCTTCATATTTTTTTATTCTTTTTTTTTTTTTGCTCTTCTGATTGAGTGTTTTTTGCTTCCTCATATTTCAAATCATTGATTTGATTCTCAGAATCCTCTCCTCTACTGTTGAATCCCTGTATATTCTTTATTTCAGTCAATGTATGCTTAATTTCCGATTGGTCCTTTTTCATTTTTTTGGCATTCTAAGATCCTTGAAAGTCTCACTGAGTTCCTTAGACGTCTCAAGAAGATTCTTGAGTAACCTTCTAACTGTGGTTTTGAACTCTATCTCCAGTAGTTTGCTTTCTTCCATTTCTTTCAGTTGTGACATGTTTGTCTCTGCATTTTGGCTGTTTCCCTGTGTTTGTTACTATGTATTGGGTCAGGGGTCCTCAAACTTTTTAAACAGGGGGCCAGTTCACTGTCCCTCAGACCATTGGAGGGCCAGACTATAGTTTAAAAAAAAAAACTATGAACAAATTCCTATGCACACTGCGGGCCTGGGACAAGTCAGCTGCTAAGCAGGACAGGCAGCGGCACCTGGTGGGCTGGATAAATGTCCTCGGCGGGCCACATGTGGCCTGCGGGCCGTAGTCTGAGGACCCCTGTGAGCTGCTACATCTCCTTGAGTTAGTAGAGTGGCTTTAGTAGGGCCCAGTGGCTTAGCCTCCCCAGTCACCTGAGCTGGGCACTTTAGGTATGTCCCTGTGTGGGCTGTGCGTACAGTCTTGTAGTTAAGACTTGACTGCTATTGGCATTACTGGGAGGAATTGACCTCCCAGGCCAATTGGTTGTGGGGACCAGCTGCAACTACAGTGGTAGAGCTGCTGTGCAGGAGACACCCCTATGGAGCAGGACTTGCTTCAGTGGGGCTTTGGTGTTCACTGAGTCTGACTTTTGAGTGTTTCCCTTATAGATGTGCAGAGTTGTTATCTGCTATTAGACTGAAGCTATCCACCAGGCACACTGGCTCTAGGGCCTTCAGGGAGGTGCAAAGTCAGCCACTGCCTGGGGCTACCCAGCAGGAGCAGCAGAGGGATTTGCAGATGTCTGCTACTTGCTATTTGTATTGGGCTTGGAGGTGCCCAGGCGAGGTCCAGAGGTGAAGCAAGGCAGCTGGTGCTAGTGCCGGGTCACGGGCCTTTTATTGATAGGTTTGGGGCACGCTGTCACAACTGCAGCTTATTTGAGAGGTTTTAGTAAACTTTGAAGCCTGAGCATGGACAGGCCATTCATATAGAAAAGCTGCTGCAAACAGCTTGGGTGGGGCTGCAAATTTGATGGGGCAGGGTCTCAGGGAATCCCCAGGGGGTAACAAACAGTGTGGTCCAGGATGATGGGGACTCAGATATGGCTGCCAGTCAGCCCTGCAACAGGAGAGGTCCCAGCACAGGAACAATGACCCCTGGGAGCACCCCCATCTGGGAAAAAGCCACCCCCAAGTTCCTACCCTGATGCCAGACAATCCAGTTCCTCTCCATATGTATTTAGGTTCCCTAAAGCTTCCGGTACTGGGAATCCAAGTAAGTTCGAGTGGTGGTCCTTTAAATAGAACACCTGGGTTGCCAGCAACCTCCCTGTCACTCAGCCACAATCCATGCTGTTTTTTATAGTCTGTAGTTGCAACTCTGGAACCTTGGGCTGGGGGTCTGCTGTGAGGCTGCGACCCCTTACTCCTCACAGGCAGCCTCCACAGAGACTATCTCCCAATTAAAAAAAAAAAAAATGCCACACGTGGAGTCTGACCAGCCTGTTCTCACCTCCACTCTTTCTATCAGTCTCGATGTACTTTCTTCTTTTCTAGTTGTAGGACTTTCATTCAGCCAGCTTTCAGGCAGTTCTGAATGATAGTTCTGTATTTTGATTGTAATTTTAATGTGATTCTGGGAGGTGGCGAGTCCAGTCATTTACCTACACTGCCATCTTGGTTCTCTCAAACTTTTTTAAGATAGCCTTAGTCTAGTCCAAGCATGTCAAACTCGTGGCCTACGGGCTGCATGCAGCCCACAATGAATATTTTTGTGGCCCAGCCAATATAACAGTATGTAAGAAACATTTTAATAAAAATTTAGTAACTTAATTTTTACAATATCCTATTATACATAATTATTAATAATGAACTATAACATTCGCTAATGACTGATTACTATAATCGTGTTGCATTTATTTCCCATACGCGCCTTATGCATAGGCGCACCATTTCTCTCCACTAATACTAGGCAACAAATATTTTAACAGCCGATTGCCATGTCATTAGTCTTGTACTGACTTGTTTGGTGTGCACAACAGAAAATATTTCGCTTTCAGGGAACAAGAAAAATAGGGTTATTTGCATTACACTTATGAATTTGTGCAATTATTCAGTGTCTGATAAATTAATGTTCAAGAAAAAATATTAATTTTTATTAAAATTACTCTGTTAACGATGACTCATTTATTTCACCTCTTTGTATTCAGCATGTCTCTATTGAAATAAACTTAGTTTCTATGAAAATTGAAGCTTCTGTTTTTTTGTGGCCCACAGAAACTTAAACCTTGTTTATTTGGCCCATGTTAGCCTTTGAGTTTGACATGCTTGGTCTAGTCCACGGTCATAGTCTACCTCCTGACCAGGGCAGTCTCACAAAAGTACCCTACTTATATATACTTTGAACAAATGTACCCGCATTTACCGAGTGACTGCTCAGAACTATGTACAAAAGAGCAGTGATGTATCCCCTCAAGTTGCTTACTCTTTAGAAGTAGAGATGAGATTTAGAGAGGATGGAGTAAGTGCCCACAAAGAAACCAAGCTTTGGTGATGAATGAGGTGATGAATCTGCCAACCCCCTCCACTGCTGGTGGTACTGCAAACTGGTACAACCCTTTAGGAAAACAACATGGGACTCTGTGTGTGTTTTAGTCACTCCTGCTGCATAACAAATTACCCCAGAACAATAACGCTCATTTAGTATCTCTCTTCATAGGCAGGAATTTAGATGGGACACAATGGGGATGGCTCCTCTCCACTCCACAATGTCTGGAGCTGGAAGAGAACCATCTTAAAGCTTATTCACTCACATATCTAGTGGCTGGGAATGTGGACAGAATGTTCACATGTGGCCTGGGCTTCCTCAGAACATGGTGACTGAATTCTAAGGGCAAAGACCTCCAGAAAGAGGAGGAAGTGGGATGGAAGCATTATTACCTCTATATTCTAGGCTTGAAAGCTGTGTTTCGCTGCATTCTGTTGATCAAAGCAGCTACAAAGAACTGACCAATTTCAAAGGGAAGGAACATAGACCCCACCTCTCAGTGGAAGGATGTTTCACATCATAGCATGTGGGATGGAACATATATTGATGTGACCATTTGTGGAAAAATACAAAATCTGCCACAATGTACAATGTCCCACACTCCCCCAAAACATTATTTTGGTTCACTGAGCCCAGGAAAATGTATCCTAGGGAAATAACAGGAAAAAAAGTTAAGCCTAAAGATGTCTGTTGTGTGCCTTTTGTCACCTATTCACCTAATAAATACTGATTGAAGTAGTTTGCTAGCTGCTAGGAATACAGAGAAGACTCAAGATAACCTTTTTCCCCCTCAAAAAGCTTCTAGTTTGTAATAGCCCAAACCAAACCCATCCAATACTCAGTGCTAGATCAACTTTGAGATACATCCTTGAATGAGACAGTTATAGACGTATTTTGACCTCTTTTTAAAACTCCTACAACTTTCAAAATACTGTAGGAAGATGGAAAAAATGTTGGGTAGAAGTCAAAACAATGTTGTCTGTCTACTATGATTACAATTATATAAAAATATGCATTCAGATAGCCACAGACTGGAAAAAGAATATCTTTTTTCACTCACCATCCCTTTTACTCCGGTCAGATGTGAACTCACTTGTTGAAATGGGAATATGGATGGTTGTACTTTCATTTTCAATTCTTTTCTCAACGTTACAATCGAAAAGGGCCAGAAAATAAGGGTGTGCAGATTGAATTTTATAGGTCAAAGGAAGAGAAAGCTCTGCTGAGTGAGAACCGAGGAGAGACTTCCTGGGAGAAGTGGCGATTGAATTTCAGTAGGAGGAGGAGGCGGCAAAGCTCAGGACATGAGGACAGGCAAGGAGAGGCTGTCCTTGGGGAACTGTGAGGAGACGGGGTGGGAAGGAAAGGGGGACCTTCGGTTCTGGGGAAGGACTGCAGGCTATATTTGTAGAGGCGCTCAAGCTTTTCAAGAGGAGAATTAAGTCAAAGCAGTGCTGAAAGAAGCTGACTGACCACAGGTGGGCAGAAGCCAGAGCAGCTGCAGGCAGGCAGGCCTGTGAGGAGGCCCCTCCATAACCCAGGGCCTGGACTCCAGAGGTGGCGGAGAAGATGGGAGGGCATTTGTGGAAGCCATGAGCACAACCAGGGAACCTGGTGCACACAACTCCAATATTTCCGTCCAGGTGATTATGGAGATAGTGGCACTAATAACAGAAGTAGAACTAGGAGGCCGAGGAGTTGGCGCAGAGCAGGAGGGAAATTTTAAACACATTGAGTTTGAGCTGCCACTGGGACATCCAGATGGAGAAGACAACGGGTAGCTGGAAGTGTAAGTCTGAATCTTAGTAAGAGATCCCCCTTATGGCAAAACAATTTGAACGTATCCCTCTTGCTGGAGTGCTCTTCCCCCAGCTGTCTGTTACAGCTCAGCACCTCCTTGACCCTTACTTATCACCCTAAAATAGCACCGCTATCGCTCACCATCCCCCTCACCCCACTCAGCTCTTCTTCGTTGCACATGCCTGAGCTTTCACGTATTACCCGATTCCCCCACCAGCAGCCCCTATCCCCTTTAAAGATGGGACACTGTTTGAAAAACTAAACATTAAAGGGCAACTATGCCCTGGCCAGTGCGTCTCAGTGATTAGAGCGTCCACCCACACACTGAAGGGTCTCCAGTCCAACTCCTGGTCAAGGGCAAGTACCTGGGTTGCAGGTTAGATCCCTGCCCCATCATGGCTCATGTGGGAAGCAGCCAATAGATGTGTCTCTCTCACATGGAGGTTTCTCTCTCCTTCTCTCTCTCTCTCTGTCTCTCCTCCTCCTCCTCCCTCTCTTCCACTCTAAAAAACAATGGAAAAAAATACCCTCGGGTCAGGATTAAAATAAAAAAAATTAAAGGGCAACTATGTGCCAATTCACTCTTACGTACATTTCTATTGTGAAAGAACAGATAGCATGTGTTCTGCTTCAGATCTTAGTCTAAAGGTTTAAAATGTCTCTACCATTCGACTCAGAAGGAAGGAGACGCACCCACTGTTTCTGAAAGCTCCCGGATGGTGGCAGACACTTCCAGGTGCATCCCCTTGGCCAGCACTTGGTCACTCGGACACATCTAGCTGCAAAGGGTTCTGGGGAAAGCAGTTTTTGTTCGCAATGGCCATGGCCAGCTTATCATCCTAGTACAGCCTGCCTTCCCCAGGAGAAAAGCAAAGCGTGCCCATCTGACACCTCGCCTGCCTGCTCTCTGTGACACGTTCATCTGTCCTCGCTGCTGCCCCTGCTGTGCAGCATCCCCACCCCAGCTTCCTGCTCCAAACTCCACCAGGACAGCTGTCCATGTGCCTGTCCCCACCCCATCCAGTGCTGCCCAGGTGAGCATGGCACCTGGAGGCAGGCCGCGTGTCCTCCACACTCCTCCTCCCCCATGGAAAAGGTGAGGGTGGATATTAGACAGCTGTCTGTCACACAGGAGATGTCTGGCTCCAAGGAGAATAAGTGCTATGCATCTAGGACCACCATCCCCTTGAACAGTTTAACTCTCACCAAGCATTGCCTTCATTGGCTCACCTGCTCCCTCTTCCCCAGGCACTGAAAAGGGGAAACGTTCAACTTCTGTATTCCAGATGCCAAAACCCTATAGAACAAAACATTGCAGACACATCCACGCTGCTTCTCCTCGGCCAGCATTCTAAGCACTTTTAGCCAGCACCAGCGGCATAACTTGCGGGGGCTCAGTACAAAATGAAAACGCAGGCCCCTTGTTCAATAATTTAAAGACGGCCACAGCAGAGCATTAAACTTCTGAGTGGAGGGTCCTGCGTGACTGTCCAGGTGGCAGGCCTGGGAGGCCACTTCTGTTTAGCCTAATAGAACAAAGGAGCTATTTCTATTGTGAAATACCACGAACAAGTGGTTGTAGACCAGCTTTTAGGCGAGTTGTTGTTTTTCTTGTCACAGCTAAAAAACTTAGAAGTGGCCTTGGGCTCCAAGCAGCTGGATTGTTTCATGTTACAGAAGCCCAGAGGGGCCTGGGAGTGCCCAGCGTCCTGCTCGGCCACCAGAGCCCTGGCTGCACTGCAGGAAGTAGTCTGCCCAGAAGGCTGCCTCTGTGCTGCCAGGGCAGGGGCATCTTTGACACTCCCAGGACCCCCTTGGGCGGGTCCCTTCTTCCAGCCTCTGGTCAAAGCAGAGACACAACCACGAGCCAGGTTTTGGCTTTTGACTCCCTTTAGGGGAGATGCCACCAGTCACAGAAAAGCCGAATGGTGGCCCAAAAGGGAGTGCTTGGCCACTGCGCTCTCTACTCCTCTCCAGAGACCTCCAGGCTGGGGGTGGAGGACACACAGCTGCCTCCAGGTGCCAAGCTCACCTGACAGCACTGGATGGGGGAGGAGAGGGGACAGGCATGTGGACTGTTGTCCTGGTGGAGTTTGGAGCAGGAAGCTGGGGGTGAGGGTGCTGCCCAGCAGGGGCAGCAGCGAGGACAGATGAACGTGTCACAGGGAGCAGGCAGGCGAGGTGTCAGATGGGCACGCTTCGCTTTTCTCCTGGGAAGGCAGGCTGCGTGAGATGTGAGGCGAAGGAGAGGGGAGTGATTATTAGGCAGTGAGTGAGTCATGCATCCGGTCCCCTAGGTGACTGCGTGCACTACGGGCTCTCCTGGGTGCAGGACCTGGTGCCAGGCTGCGCAGCTGGCATCGGAAAGGTGCCAGATTATCTGTGGGGGCCTCAGGAGCTGGGGGCCAGGAGGCTGGGGGCCAGTCATCTAATGGCCACCTGCTCCTGGCTTGAATCCCAAGGCCACTGGCATCTCTGCCTCTGGGGGGATATCATGGGACATCCCTGACTTAGCAGGCCTGATGCCTCCCCGGCCCCCACCCTCCTGCCCTTACCCTCCCAGTCCTCCTCCTCCTCCTCCTCCTCCTCCCTTTCCCCCACCATACACTGGAGAATTAGGGTTTCTAAGGAGCTTTGAGATGTGCCCTTCACTCCCTTATCTCCCTCCCCCACCTGGTGGCCCTTAGCTAGAGGACAAAACCTGAGCCCCAGTGGGAGCAGAAGGGCACCTCCCTCTAATGTGCCCAGGTGCTCTCAGCCTCGACAGCTTCTGTCCTGGCCTCTCCATGACGCCAGGCTGCTGACCACGTCCTTCTGGTGACTGGGGAGTTGTGGGCAAAAGAAACCCAACTGTTTTCCATCCCCTATTCTAGGCTCAAGTTCTGGGAGTAGCTCACTAAGCTGCCAAGCCCAGGCTCCTGGTCCCCAGCCTCTGGAATGCAGACTCTGTGGCCCATGTTTCTTTAGAGTCAACTGTGCCCCCCTCCCCAAGGAACCTCGATGGGCACCTCTCGCCGAGCTCGCTGGGTCTTAGAGAAGCATCAGAGGGGCCTGAGGGGTGGGTGGCCGTGGGTAGGGGCTGTGGCTGGGGTGAGAGGAAGCCTGTCGCCGGAGGGACTGTTTAGAAAGTGGAGGACTTCCAGGAGGAGCTTGTTTCTAAACTCTGCCCTCCACAAAGGCTGCTGCTGAGCTGTGTCTGTCTGTCCTGGGCAGGGAGAGGGAGGAAGGTCCCTGTGGCTACTCAAGCACCAGCTCTCCCGGCTGTTCCGAGCTTCTGTCTGGATCCAGCTTACTGGGTGCTACATCCAGATGTTACCCTTTTCACAGCTGTGCCAATGGCTCCCAAGGATGAGGGGAGTTTTCACACCCCTTTAGTGGTCATTTATGTTTGCCCCTCTCCTGCCAGAAGCTGCTCTGCCCTCGCAGAGGAGGTCAAGGGGGGCACCAACAAGCTGGAAGAAGCTGGAGGCCCCTCTGCGTGGCCAGCCCTGGGAGAGGAAAGGGCCAGGCCAGCCAGGCAAACCCCGCCCAGCCTCCATCCTGCCCACCTGCTCGGGGCCTCAGGAGAAGTGGCCTGGCTGCAACACTTCAGTCTCATTTCCGTCCTTCCTCCTCCATCCGCGAATTTATTGAACACAATGTGCTCAGGGCCTCGCTGCTCCCACCTTTGGCTAATCACTTTCCTCCCCTGTATCTGTTTTCTCCGTCTGCAAAATGAGATCGATAAATCTCATTGCCGAGGTGAGAGGCTGTTTTGCAGCAGCGCTGCTGAAGGAACAATAGCCCGGGGCCTTCACCCGCCTGCGCAGCCGAGGCCAGAGTGAGGCGATGACGCACTTCGTCCCTAACCACAGAAGCGGGCAATGAGCCATCGTCCTCACCTGCTCGCTGCCTCCTTGCCTCAGCGCACTTGCCTGCCTGCATCACAGAGTCCAGGCTCCTTCCACAGAATCTGGCCCAGGACAGGGTGTGTGTGTGGTGTGTGGTGTGTGGTGTGGTATGTAGGAAGGAGTGTGTGGTATGTGTGGGGAGGCATTGGGCATGGAGGGTGCTGCCTGTGGAGGAGCCTTAAACAGTGGAAAATACCTTCCTTAAAGCTCCCTTCCTGGGGCTTCTGGGGACGGGCCTGTGTTTGAGCTCCTGCAAGAGTGACCCCACGGGGTGGCCGCAGCAGCTCTTACACCACAACCACCGCGGGCCTTATTTAAGGTGACACTTTGTGCTCACCCCAATTGATGAGGCAGTGTGGGTGGGGCCTCATAAGGTGTCCTTCTTAACAAGGTCCTCAGGAGGGTCTTCTGCAGACTCAAGCCAGAGCCGCTGCCCCGCCAGATGGGTGCACACCCACAGCCACCTGCAGGGAGCACTGTGGCAGGGGGGCTTCCCTCAGCCCCCCGCGGCGCTGGGAGGTGTGGTCCATCCTTAGCTTAGTAGCAAAGAGCTCCCTGGGGGATAATTGTCCCCTGCACTAGGCTAGTGTCCTTGAACTTTCTTCGTCACCTCTGCTTCGCTGCCTCTGCCCCAACTCCTGAAGCCTCGGGTTTATGCGTCGTGAATGTGCCTGTCGGCTGGCTCTGTGCTCAGGTCATGTGGCGTAGATTTGTGTTTCCTGACCATTTTAGAATATCCTGTTCCTTTTGTTTCCTTTTCACTCCCCAGGGTCTCATGGGGGGTTCTGTACGCAGCTGGTGCCAAACTGCCTGCTAAATTAAAAGGTGACAACGTGGAGGGAGGCTCTAAGAGGCCCGTGGGGGGTGCTGGAGGGTGGAGGTTCCTCGCGACAAAGCCCACACGCCCGCACTGCCTCCCGAGCACCCACACCTGACACAGGTGGCCTGCTTGGCCCTGCCTGTCCCCCTCACCCCCTTCATTAGACGAGGATGAGGCAACTGGTGGCAGACCCAGAGCAGGTGTGGGTGCAGTGGAGGCAGGGCAGCAGGTGGCCATCCTGTGCCCGCTTGGTTGAGTGCTAGGTAGGCTGGGGCGGGCCCTTCCTGCCAGCAGAACGGGGAGCCCCCAGGCCCCGCTGCTGTCGGGCTGCTCAAAGCTCCTCTGCAAGGAACAAGTCCTGGCCCTGCACCCATGGCTAGTCCCCAGCAGCAGGACCTGGGGGAGTGCCCCCTCCACCCGCCTGGAGCAGGAGGATTTGGGGGCTTTCAGGGTCAAATGTCTTAACAGGCCTCTTAGCTTCCCTATCCCCCAAGCTGGGTCAAATTTTAACTGAAGCCCATGAAGCACCAAGTCCTATGGAAGCCATTTCGAGAGTCTTCTGGAAAACAGTGACTGACAACACTCCCTGCGGTGAAGAGGGTGAAAGTAACTCAACGGTCGCCAAGGCCTCTGGTCAGCGAGTCCAGGGTACCCAACTGGGCGGCTCCATCTCTGTTCTGGGTCCTCTCTCAATCCTGATCTCATTAAGAGGAAACCAAAAGGACTATATTCTCTGGCTTCCATCTGGCCTCTTGAACTTTAAGGACTTTGATCAGTTGGATGTTAAAGAATAAAATAAGTACAATAACTAGAAAGCCACCAGCTGGTCCTTCCAGCGGCCTTGCCAGAGGGCATGGGGAGGGGACGTGCAGCCTGGGCTTGACTCCTCCCCCCCCCCGCTTCCCCCCCCAGACCCGCGGACAGTGAGCAAACACACCATTGTAGGATCCAAGTTGACAAAAAAATTTACTTCCCAAATTAATAAAAGTTGTGCCCCAAACTGCTTATATCTAAGACATCTGCTTCCTACATCCCACTGCCTGCTCCCCCCTCCCTCCCCGCCCCAAAACCAGCCCACCTCTGTTCCCCATTCTGGGTCCAAAATCCCAACATGGAATTTAAGAGCTCCCAGTGAAGAAAGGTGGAAAATCTAAAAGCAGGAAATAAATTCCAGTGGTTGAAAAGTAGTGGAATTCTTCCTCCAAGGCCAAGTGCTCTCCCTGGAGCCCGCTGCTCTCACGGGAAGAACCTAAACCTGAGTCTGAAGGAACAAGGGAGAGAGGCAGACCACCCAGGGGGGCCGTCCTGGAGGGAGCAGGGAAGAAAGTTGGGGGTTCATGTTGGCCTTGGAGTTTGCAAGGAGCCTAAGTTTCTAGACCTGAAGGCCTCCCTGAAATTCCCTCACACCCTCCTCTGGCGAAAATGACTAGCCCCTGCTCATCTGCCGGGCCCCACCTCAGACTCTTTTTCCTCAGCCCATGGAAGCCCAGAGAAGCTTCTTCCACAGCTGTGGAAGCTCCACCTGTGCTGGCCATGCACCCACAGGTCATGGGCGTCTTGGCCATTGTGCCCTTTCTGAAGGAATTGGCCGTCATCCTCCCAGGGAGCACCCCAGGCAAAGGCTGGGGGAAGCAGACCCCAGAGAGAGACCCGCACAAAGCCAGCAAGGGCCTGAGGGGAGGAGAGGTCTGGTGGGTGGTGCGACTCCAGCTCCGTTGCTGGGACCAGAGCTGCTCCCAGGCTGCTGAATGTAGCATCAATGGCCCAGGGAGCAGCTAACCAGACACCTACCAATGTCCTGGCACTTTCCAGGTCCTCGATTTTCTTCTTGTGCCTGATCCTCACAACCTTTCCAGGCCAAATTTTCATATTTCATTTATTTAGTTAGTTTGCTTAATCCTCACCTGAGGATATTTTTTCCATTGATTTGTAGAGAGTGAAAGGGCGGGAAGGTATAGAGAGACAGAGAGACGTTGACATGCGAGACACATCAATTTGTTGCCTCCCTCATGTGTCCTTGGACCAGGACTGGGGATCAAACCTGCAACCCAGGTACATGCCCTTGACAGGAATCGGACCCTAGACCCTCACGGACCGATTCTCTAACCTCTGTGCACACCGGCCAGGGTTGGCTTTTCTTATTTTAGAGAAAAGGAAGGCATGGCCCAGAAGGCCACATTCTAAGTAGAGTTGCTGGGACCCAAAGCCACGAATTGTTTAAAGCTCATGTAACCGAAACACCTGGCCAGCTGGGGCCAGGTGCACAGGCACTGGAGCCCCCTCAACCCCGCCGGCTTATTCTCTTGGGGCAGGCTCTCCCCAAGTGGAGGAGGCCAGACCCCTCAGCTCCAGCTCAGAGCCTCTGCAGTCAGCAACCCCAGGAGGAAAACGTTGAATCTTTTTAATTCTTTATAAGAAAGTATTGAGAATACTCTTACCTACTGTGGAAAGCGGCTACAGCGTTTGGACAGGTTCAAGCCTCGGACTAATGAGCTATAGTCGTAAGCTTGACCTTATGGTCCAAACCTGTGATCCCATGTGGCTAAGTGGTATGGGCTGCGGGAGGTGCAGCAAGGAAACAAAGCTTGATCAGGTGCATGTAATTGAGTAGATTCAAAACCCACGAGAATGTTGTAAACATCTTGACCACGCCCTTACTTTGCCTCGTGGAATCTGGCTATAAAATAAAGACTCACCTTGCAGACCATGGTGTCATCTCTCCATCAGAGAGGAGTGTCCCATCTAGCCCCAGCTTTATTCTCTTGTCTTTTCTAAATCCTTCACCGCCCCCAACTCAGACTCACCCATGGATATGCTGGCACGGCACACCTACCACCTAGCTTTGTCATATCTTTTCATTCTGTCCCGAGCCAGTGTTTTGTGTGTGTGTGTGTTTTAATTTTAAAGAATAATATAAAAATGGGTAAGCTGTGGCACATCTAACAATGGAATGTTATTTGGTGCTAAAAAGAAATGAACTATGAAGCTGTGAAAAGACATGGAGGAACTTTAAATGCATATCATTACTAAGTGAAAGAAGCCAATCTGAAAAGGCGACATATATGATTCCAACTCTACGACTTTCTGGAAAGGGCCAAACTATGGAGACAGTAAAAAAAAAAAAAAAAAAAAAAAAAAAAAAAAATCAGTTGTTGCCAGGGTTAGAGGGAGGGGAGATGAATAGGGAGGATCTTTAGGGCAGTGAAAAGTCTGTATGATACCCTAATGGTGGATACACGTCCTTATACATTTGTCCAAGCCCATAGGATGTGCACCACCAAGAGTGGGCCCTAATGTGAGCCATGGACTCTGGGTGAGAATGCTGTGTGTCAGTGTAGGCTCCTCAGTTGTAACAAATAGACCACTCTGGTGCCTGATGTTGACAGTCGGAAAAGCTGTGCCTGTGCGCAGGGGGTATATGGGAAATCTCTGCACCTTCCGCTCAATATTTTTAGGAACCTAAAACTGCTATAAAAACATTAGTCTTTTAAAAAACAAAAAATACAGGAACATTAAAAACAATGACACCCAAGCCTCCACAATGCCTAGGTCAGCCATGAGGAAGTATCACAAACTAGGTGGCTTCAACAGAAATTTGTTGTCACGTGGTTCTGGAGGCTAGAAGTCCAAGATCAAGATCTCAGCAGAGTTGGCTCCTTCTGAGGGCTCTAAGGGAGAACCTGTCCCATTCTCTCCTCCAGCTCTGGTGGTCGGCTGGCCAGCTTTGGTTTTCCTTGGCTTGTAGAATCACTGCCCAATCTCTGCCTTCCTGTTCTCGCGGTTCTGGGTGGGTGATCAAAGTTGCCCATTTTAAAAGAACACCAGTGATATTGGATTAGGAGCCAGCCACCGTATTAAACTCATTTTAATTGGATTGCCTCCCTAAAGACCCTGTCTCGGAATAAGGGCGCATTCTGAGGAACTGGTAGTTAGCGCTGTAATGTCTCTCTTTTTTTTTTTTTGCAGGGGACACCTAACTCCCACCGAGGACACAGCCTTGCCCCAACATGTGGTGGCTGATTGAGTGCCGTGTTGCTCTGGACCCTTCAGACTGTTTATAGCCCTGGCCCAGTTGACTTTATTCCATCTCGGAGCTCTCACAAGTAATTTCACAAGTGGGCTGCAACTCACACCTGGCTCTCATCAGAGCGGCCTGTCAACACGCAGTGTGGCTAGACACATTTTCCAGGTGTTGCAGGACAAGTCAACGCGTGTCAGGTCAGCAGGGGCCCAGGAGCCTCCACCAATCACATCCAGAGCCTGAGAGACATGGGCACTTCCAGAGCTTTCCACGCCCCCCCCCCCCAACTTATTGTGCCACAGAACCCACGCCAGACATTCCACGGGGCAACTCCAATATGAATTCTCTCGAGATCTATTACCCAAAACACACTGTCTGACACAGTCATTTTTATACCTTTTAGAGCCCTTTTTGCATTGCTGACTCCAAGAAAGCTAATTAATTATTTTAGACACCACTATTAAATTGACACAGTGATTAATCTGATAATCCTTTTTATGAAATTGCCTCTGAAATGCTAACTTTCTATCTTTTGAAGCTCAGTGTGTAAATTACTATGAAGATTACATTGTACCAGCTTTTGGCTCTGCAAATCTTAATGGCAGTTTTTTGCCAAAAGCAATAAAAGCTGTCCTGAATTTATCAGGTCAATCAGGAAAGAGGCAGGCAGGCAGGAAATTGAAGGTGACTCACGTTGCAAGTGGGAGTTCTGACTGACTGACGGATTGCTAGAACCTGCTGTTGCTGATTAGCTACAGGGACTTGATGCCTATGAGAGGAACAGTGCTAGCTTCATGAAGCAGAAGGTCACGCAGACCTCATGTTGCAGGTGACAAGGCTCCCTCCCCACCCCTATCCTCACATCTCCTCCCAATGCACCAGCTGAGTGTCTTAGTGGCAGAGACCTCCAAGTGAGTCACCCATCCTGAGAAATCCCCGAAGTCCTCAGCATGGGGTAGGGGCAGGAGCACACCTTGGTTATTGCCCTCCAACCCTGCTTTACCCAGCGGGCAGGCTCTGGGACCTCAGGGTGACTTGGGTCACTCCACCATGCTATCAGTGCTGTGGCACAGAAGGAATCTTACATAAAGCCTGCTGGGGCTATCCGGCCTAGTATAAACAGCAGTATCCACCTTCATTTTTTGTTTAAGCTTTCTTTTTTTTTATCTTCATCAGGATTTTTTTTTTTGATTTATAGAGAGTGGAAGGGAGGGAGGGTGGGGGGGGGAGAGAAAGAGAGAAAAAAACACTGATGTGAGAGAGACACATTGATTAGTTGCCTCCTGCACCCTCTGGATCAGGACTGGGGATCAACCTGCAACCCAGATACCTTTCCTTAACCAGGAATCGAACCCAAGACTCTTTAGTGTATGGGCCAATACTCTAACCACTGAGCACCACGGCTGGGGCAGGCTCTTCTTTCTAATAGTAAGTCCTGTGTGCATCTCATGTGTGCCCTGCCAGGATAGCGTTAGATCATGTTGACAGCCTCTTCTAAGGCTGCAGTATACCTTTCACTTGTTTCGAGACAAGATAAAAAAAAACAAAAAACCTATTGAACCTATGGCCTCATTTATTCACCCACCCATCCATGCATCCATCCATGCATGGATCCATCCATCCATTCAGCAATGTATATTGAGCACCTACTCTGTGCAAGGCTCTGGGGAAGGCAAAACAACAACATAACAGAGACAATTCTTGCACTCATGGCACTTTATTCCAACAAAGGAAGTTGGACAGTAAACAAGATAAATACTGAGATGGTGTCCCAGGATCTGGAGTATTGGGGGAAGGTGTTGTATACAATTTATATAGAGGGGTCAAGAGAAGGCCAGGCTGACTCACCTCATCCTCGCCCTGGCTCTGTTTCATTGCAAAGATGACATTTGAATTAAGAACTAAAGGAGGGGAGAGAGATTGAGCCATGTGAATACTGGAGGAAGAGCCTTGCAGACAGTGCCACAGCCCTGACCGGGGAGCATGTCTGACTGGTGAAGAATCAGCAAAGAGGTGCTGTGATTGGAACAGAGTGAGCTGATCACAGGTGTTGCAGGACAAGTCAACACGTGGCAGGTCAGCAGGACAGGAGCAGGGGCAGGAGTTAAGTTCAGAGACGTTTGGAATCCATGGGCCATGACTCGGCATACCTGGGTGTTTTGCAAGGGAAAAGTGGGCCTGTCTGCTCTGCTCTTGTCCTCACCTGGCGCTCCCTCCCACCTTCTCGGTTCTGTCCTGAAGGAGTCCCCCAGGCAGACCACAGTCTGAGGGCCCATGCTGAGGGTGTGGGCTGGAGAGCACGTGGGTGCGCTCTCCTGGGCCCTGAAGCCCACTGCTAGGATTCTCTGTATGGCCTGGGAAACCCCTCCAAGTTTTTTGTTCGGCTGGGGCAGGGGCTTACCACCTACATCCTGCCTGTCCTAGGGTTCCTCCCATCCCTGCGCACACAGGTGAGAGATGAACAGCGAGAGAAAGGCTCCTGGCCCATTTGTGGTGGAACAATGTGAGCCTTGAACCTGGAAGAGGTTTCTGATGCCCTCACATTGCTCCTGAGAGAAGACCCCCGCGTGCGACAGGCTCCCTCAGCGGCTGGAGAATGACCTGAAGAATACTGTGGTCCTCTGCTGGGGCGGGCCCCCCCCTTCTGTGACGCACACCCCTAATCCCGTGCAGAAGCGACTGTTTCCATCACACGCACCCTCCAGTCAGGAGGTCACATGGAGGGGTCGGCCTTCCAGGGGCCTAAAGGAGGAGCAGGAGGCCTGTGAGGGGCACAGAGAAGAGGCAGCAGTGACCCCCAGCTCACCCGCTGCTGGGGACCGGTGTGGGCCTCTCCCGTCAGGCAAAACCTGCTTTTGACCCTGCGGCCCTAGGTCCAACCTCCGTGGCTGCCCCTGGGCTGAGCTGCCCACAGGCGGACTTGGGGAGGTTTTCTGCCTCGAGTGTGAGGACTGAGCCCTGGCTGTCTGTGTAGCATGTTTGTGTATCCCCAGCCTTCCTGCTCATCTGCCTTCCACTGAGGTGCCGGACCCCTCCTCCCCACCTTCCGCCTCCCCCACAGGGCCCACCCCACCGGCCTCCCTCCCCGTTGTTTTTCTAGTGAGCCTGTTCTCCCCCGTCACACTGACATCCGAGAGCACCTCGGCTGCCCTCTGGGTTGCCATAGAAACAGAGCATTCTTTCCTTCTCCCTCTCTGTTTACCTTGGTCAGGGACTGCGGCAAAACCCAGCCTGTCGCGGAAGGAGGGCGGGCGGGGAGGGGAGCCAGCCACTCTAAACCAGATCATTCCAGTTCGGAGCGCCTCTCCCGCTAGGCGGGGTGGGCTGGGAGGCCCTAGAGCAGCTTTAGTCTGGAGGCAACTCTGCCCACCCCCACCCCCACCCCCTCTTTCCACCTCGGCCGGCCTCCTGCCTGCTGGCGCTGGGTGGGAGCCAAGCCTTTGTGGTGCTGCCCCCCGTCGCTGGGCCTCCGCTCCGAGCTGGGCAGTTGCTTTCTCCCCTCCAAGGGGCCCTGCAGAGGGTGGGCGTGATGGGGCTGAAATCAGCCCGCGCTGGCCCTGCACCACCGCCAGGTCCTCCTACCAGAGGGGCGCTTTGGCCCCTCGGCTCACAGCCCCCCCGAGCTCCTGGAACACAAGCCAGACTCTGCCAGCTCCCGACGCTCGGCTGGCCGCCCCTCTGGCTCCCCCAGGCCTCCTCCCCGCCCCTGTCACAGGGCTCCTTCCCTCCCAGAAGGCACCAGGGCTTCTGGAAAGCTCTGGTCCTGTTGTAGTAACATCCTCTCTCATGCGCTTTCTAGCTCCTCGTGCAGTTTCCTGGGCCCGCAGAAAGGCGCCCCGTAGTTGGTCTGTGTAAAGCAGCCCTCCTTGCATCAGCCTCTGGTGGCCTCCCTGTGAGCAGGCTGCCTGCACCCCATCACGTGGAAGCTCCCTGAGGGCAGGCCTTCAGGACACGGCGCCGGCGCTACCGGTGCTCAGTAACCGGCCCAGAGGGGTGAGCGCCAGTCCCGGGCTTCCCAGCCGGGCCCCCACCATCTTCCCAGGGGCAGGTGAGCCTGGCGGGCAGCTGGGAGCTCGGGAATCTGGCCAGCGCGGCCGCCCCCTCCTGGCGGAATTCGATGGGCCCCTGCTTCCCGCCAGGGGAGGCCGAGAAGCCAGCCGCCGGCCTTGGCGGTCCGTGGACGCCAGCACCAGTCCACCTTGCTGCGCAGGGAGAAACCCACTCGGACTGCCCAGCCCTGTGTGCGCGGGCATCCCGCCCGGCCCGGCGGGGGTGAAGGCGGAGGCGAGGGCTGCAGGCGGCGGGCGAGGCCTCACTCCTGGAGGGAAGGCGGCGCTTCGAACACCCCTTAGTCTTCGCCCCAGTGCCACCCTTCTCCCCACCCCCACCGCTGTCCGATAGGGAGACGAGGGGGAGTGGGGAATTCATTCTCCATACACCCTTCGAGGTCTTCTCGTTAAGGACTTGCTGTCACCCGCCCAGAGGGTGACATTTCTTAAAAAGGAAACCTCTCGGATTTGCAGGCAGGGTCACCCTTTCCTGAGCTCTGCAGATCTGGCTAACCCCCTTGGCAAACCACTTAACTTGGCTTGTCTTGGCCTACCGACCTGTGAAATGGGGTAAGACCTCCAGGCTTACATTCCAACACCGGGTTGCTGAGGAGAAAATGAACCGTGAAAATGCTTGGCTGACATGCAGGAGGCAGAGGCTGGGCTCTGCGATCATGGTGAGACCAAGCAGGGCTACAGTTCAGTCCCCATGCCCTAGTGCACCCCTCGGCACATGCCACCTGAGCGACCTCCAAGGGAGTCTGGGTAGCGCAGGGGGAGCGAGAGGCAGATGTTGCCATCCTGAACCACGACCCAATCTTGGCTGTTTCAGTGCACATTCTACCTTTTCCTCTAGGTCTAGGCTGAGCTTAGGGAGGAAACTGAGTCCCCAGATGCCTGATGCATTTCTTTGTGGTTGGCAGAGCAAATAAGTTTGTTTCTTTATAGTGGTACTAGAGGCCCGATGCACAAAATTCGTGCAAGGGGCTCAGCTCCACCTGCAAGCTGCCTGGGCCCTGGCAGTCCTGGCTACATCCGGAACGATGTCTGGTCTAATTAACATATTACACTTTTTTTTATTATAGATGTAGATGGGGGGATTTTGAAAACACCCTTCCCAGGCACCTCAGCTCCAATAGAAAGACAGCTTTAGGTGGAAGGTTCAGGAAGGATTTTCCCAGCTGACGTGGTTCAGTGGTTGAGCATCTACTCATAAACCAGGAGGTCACGGTTTGGTTCCCAGTCAGAGCACATGCCCAAGTTTCAGGCTCAATCTCTAGTAGGGGGTGTGCAGGAGGCAGCCAATCAATGATTCTCTCTCATCATTCAGGTTTCTGTCTCTCCTCTCCCTTCCTCTCTGAAATCAATAAAAATAAAAAGGATGAACTGACCAGTCTGTTCTGTCCCTCTAAGGGGACAGACTGAACGACAGCTGCTTTCTCCTCTTTTCACAGCTGCCATGTGTAATACTGCTCTAAAGCTCCTGGCCTGGTGGGAGGTCCTGCAATAAGTGGCCTGCCCTCCCACCTGCCTGTTCTTGTCCACAGTCCTGGTGTGGGCCAGGTGGTTCCTGCCCTTCCTGAGCAGGGCTTGGCATCTTCCTTCCTACAGGAGCTGCTGAGGTCTTCCTGTGCAGCTGACTGCTGCAGAGGAGCTTGGACACACTGTATTTGAGAATCTGAGATAAGTATCGCACTTCTGTGTTTGCAACTTCCAGGCCAGACCCCCCAGGCCTGTGCAGGATGGATGGATTTGCTGGGTCTGTTTTGTATGTCACTCAGAAACCCTCTACCTCCTCTCACCTCGCTGTGTTTATGAAATAAAAAACGTCTGCCCTGGAATAATGTTCTTGCTTGATTTTATGAATGGATGGAATATTGAGGAATAGGCTCTGGGTGACAGGATTAAAACCACACTTAAACCTGGAGAGACTGTGTAGTTTTTAAAAAGTCTCTCCCTCCCTACTCTTTTTTCCTTCCACTAGCTTCCAAGATTGGCTTTTAAATCAAAGATTTCCCCCAAACCAGTCAGGCTACAACTGAATCAATGAAGAAATTAAAAATACTAATACTCCAGCCCCACCCTTTGAAACACCCGATCATTTACATTCTGACCCAGATTTACAGTATCCTGAAGAACTAAATTGGAAGAGCTGTGAAGGGTTCTGCTTTATAAAGGGGAGAGAGGAAAAAACACACACACACACACACACACACATTTAAAAACACACAAAAAAACAGCAGTCCCTGCAGCCCTTTCCTCCCTACCCATCTCATTACTGTTAGCTCTTTGAGCTGCTTTTTGGATACCGTCCTTTACATCTCTAATTAATATGCTTTACTGGTTATTGCTTCGATTTGAGACATTCCATATATTGCCTTCCTGCTATGGAAGATGAGGAGTTAGCTCACTTACATAATTCTACCTCCCCTGCCTCATCCTCTTTAACTTCTTGATTAACTAATTTTAAGTAAATATTTCATCTTTATTTCTTGTTCTATCAACTATCCTATCTAATAAAAGAGTAATATGCAAATTGACCACACCTCCGCTACACCTATAAGCCGTGCCCACAAGCCACGCCCACCAGCCAATCAGGAGCAAATATGCAAATAAACCCAACCAAGATGGCTGCAGCCACAGAGAGAGCAGGAGGGAGGCTTGGGTTTCCCCCCCAATGGAGGAACCCAAGTTTTCCACCTGCCCTTGCTGGCCCAGGCCTCCACTCAATGCTACAAAGTTTCAATGATAGAAGATAAATGAATCCCAACAAAAATGGCAGCAGCCACGGAGCTGGAGAGAGCAGGAGGCTAGGGTTGCCCCCGGCAATGGAGGAAGCCAAGCTTCTGAAGCCCTGGCCTGCTTTGGCCTCTGCTTAAGGCTACAAAGTTTCAATTATAGAAGATAAATAAATCCCAACAGAAATGGCTACAGCCACTGAGCGAGCAGAAGGCTTGGCTCCATTCCAGGCTACAAAGTTTCAATTGTAGAAGATAAATAAATCCCAGATAGCAGGGCCTCCACTTGGGTGGGGGGGGGGGTGGCTGGCCTGCAAACCACCACAGGCTCCTTGCCCAGGCCACTCCATGCCCCAAGGGAACACCCACCCTGATCTGGGACACCCTTCAGGGCAAACCTGCTGGCCCCCACCCATGCACCAGGCCTCTATCTTATCTAATAAAAGAATAATATGCAAATTGACCGCCACTCCAACACACAAGATGGATGCCCCCATGTGGTCAAAGATGACTGCCCTCATGTGGACACAAGATGGCCACCACAAGATGGCCAGCAGGAGAGGGCAGTTGGGAGGGATCAGGCCTGCAAGGGAGGGCAGTTAGGGGTGACCAGGCCTGCAGGGGAGGGCAGTTAAGGGCAAACAGGCTGGCAGGGGAGCAGTTAGGCATCAATCAGGCTGGCAGGGGAGTGGTTAGGGGGTGATCAGGCTGGCAGGCAGAAGCAGTTAGGGGCAATCAGGAAGGCAGGCAGGCAAGCATTTGGGAGCCAGCAGTCCTGGATTGTGAGAGGGATGTCCGACTGCCCGTTTAGGCCAGATCCTACTGGGGTCGGGCCTAAACGGGCAGTGGGACATACCTCAAGGGGTCCCAGATTGGAAAGGGTGCAGGCTGGGCTGAGGGACACCCCCCGCCCCCCGTGCATGAATTTCATGCACCGGGCCTCTAGTAGAGAACAATAATAATAAATGCCTAATAATGTTTACTACATGCCAGGCAGCATCCAAAGCACTTTACACATACCTGCTCATTTAAGCCACATAATAATGTCAAGAGACAGGTTACTATTATTGGCCCCACTTTAGGGAAAAGTAAGGCCATCTTACTATTGTTTTAGTGGTTCTCCAAGAGCGAGAGGAGGTAAATGCAGGGGACCAGTCTGCCATCTTTACAGAGTTTTAACAGAACAAGGATTGGGAGGCATTCATTCTAGTTCCCTGCTGAATAATTAAGGACAGTGATGCCCTGGCCCATGCACCAAAAATGTGGTGGTTTGATTCCTGGTCAGGGCACATACCCAGGTTTCGGGTTCGATCCCCAGTCAGGGTGTGTGTGGAAGGCAACTGATCAATGTTTCTCTCTCACATCGTTTCTCTCAAAATTAGTAACCTTTTTAAAAAATTGAAAAAAAGAATGACAGTGACAAGTAAGGTAGCAAGTTCTCTCAGTCATCTCGGCCAGCACCAGGCAGTTACTCAGCTGTGGAGCTTGGATTCCCACATGCCACAAACCAGCTAAATTGAAATCAACTGAGGAGTTTGTTCAGCATTCACCTGCTAAAACCGAATCTTTGGGATTTGGGCCCAGGAATCTGTATTTTTAAGCAGCATGCCTCATGGTTTGGAAACCAGTGGGTCACAGGTGGGCCAGCAGCTGGGCTCGTTCTATTGCAACCCAAGTGCCAGCACGGTCACTCGGAGCCTGCACTACGGCGGCACTCACAGGAACGGCCTGGCTTCTACAGGAGACCTTCCACTGAGTCGGATTCACGATCTTAATCCCAAAATCAAGGTGAAGAGCTAACCCAGTCCGTCTCAGTGTTCACATATGATGCTCACCGTGATGCTCCAAGCCTTTGGTCATAATCACAGAATGTTAGATCTGAAAGGGATGCTTACTCTGGACATAACGGAGTGGGGAACAGCACTGTGGGAGAAGGGGTCCTATTAGAGGGTGAAGTGATGCAAAACACGGGTCTGCAGAGGGAAACGTGTGGAAGAGCAAAGCCAGAACTAGGAACTGGTTTCATCCCCAAAGGACCCCCATGAAGGGCTCAGCTCCTGCTGGGGCTTTCCCCTTGAATCATAAAGACAGTCATGACTCTGTATATAAAAGTTCACAATTTTCCCTTTCAATTCTCTGCGGCTCCTCCAACCATTCAGAAAAGTGTTCATACATCCATACAAACTTGTCTAGTGGTAGTCTGCGGAACATAGGGGTGGGGCAGTAAAAGGGAGTGGGATCTGCCCCACAGTCACACCCTTGCTGATGTCCTGAAGGGACTCGTGTTCTGTAGAGGTGACTATTTTGCCCAGGAGTTCCAGATGGCAAGCAGAGAGAAGGAGCCCACAGTGCGTGGGGGTGGAAGGTGGATGACCCACAGAAATTATACAGGGAAGTGGACCCTGGTGGGGTGATAAAATAGGGGGGTAGGGGTGGGTGAGGCTGATGCTTAGGTCACAGAGGTGAGCTCACATACCCACAAATTAACATCAGACAATCAAGGTAGCCTTGAACCAAATAGATTTGGATGATTTATTGATCACATTGTTTTTAGAAAACCAACAGCAAAACACTGACAAGGTACATAAATACAGATTGGACATTTTAGGATAAATTCACTATATTTCCTACCTGTTTGAAGGAAACCAGGTAAGGTGGAAAAGCTGTCCTGATCATACGGCATGCACACCAGACTGCAAAAGGACTTCCACACTATTTAACAGGACTGTGGCAATAGCTTTATAATAAGGCAAGCATCGCGTGTGGCCTAAGCATACCCTGTATGAGAGCCAAGCCCAGGCTCACCCTCAGAGACTGCATGTGGGAGAGGTTTCCCTTTCTTGCCTAGCTTCTTCCAGAAAATCCTCATTGGCAGGTGCCTGTACAGGGAGATGCCTGGTGCTGTCCCTGCTCAGACTCTGTACAAGGAAGTGGCTCTAGAGAAGGTCAGTGTGTTTCTGATGCCTCCTTTGTATTCTAAATGTGCAACTAGTACAACAGCAATTACTGAGCTTGGTGAAACTGCCTCTGACTCACCCTGTACACTAAGCAGGGCCCTTAAGAAATTTCTAAAAAGTGAAAAAGAATTAAAAACATGAAAATTATACTAAAAAGATGGCACCACTTTTGAAGCACAACTCAGAACTTCTTTTCATAACATCAGACAAGACAGGTGGTTGCTTTCCACCCAATCTAACAACCTTAGAAGGAAACCCCACTGCTGGGCATGATCTGGTGGCGACGAACGGAACACAGAGGTTACAGACCTCGACTGAGTCTACCTTAGGCCTGGCCAACGCTCCACTCCGGGAGTCCTTGGGTATTTGGGGAACCAAAGCAATTTAAGCTAACGGTGACAGTTTTTGGAGCTTATGGTCACAAACCATAAACCCTCGCCCATCTTGAAGCTCAATGCCAGAACAATGAAGAATAAGGAAAATGGCTTGTGTTACATCTGAGTGCTGTCAGGTAGGCAATTCAGTAACCTGTGCGTCATTCTAGATGACTGTAAGACACCTAAAGACAAAAGGGTTTTACAGAATTAAGACAACACAGTCTCCGAAGATAATTCAACCTTTCCTACATGCCAAGCACTATGGCTGGAAAGGAAAAAGTAAGGCTCCTGCATGAATAGTGGGAAAGCAAGTATATGTCAAAAGCTAAAGAAATGTGTTGACATGACGGGCTTTCTCCTCCTCACACACTGCGTAGTCTTCCTACAGGTGCTGAGAGTTCTTTGATGGTTAGACGGTGGATGGTCGACTCTCAATTCCAATAATTACAGGCTGTTGTTGTTCCTTGTGATTAAGCCCCTATCCCAGTGGTCAGCAAACTCATTAGTCAACAGAGCCGCAGTCTGCCGACCACTACTCTAGAACTCAAGGCAGGAAACTACGCCAAAGCTAAACTCAGGATTACCACCAGTGGGTCCTAATGTCAGCAGACTGCCCAAGCTAATCAGGCTGCTTATATATCTACTGGTTACCAACCCCTACCAGGATTCTTCCTTTTCCATTTCTAACCACTCATAGCTCCACCCATTGAAGAGAAGGTGCTTCTAGGGAAAGGGGTAGGAAGGAAAAACTATATGAATCAAGTGAGACAGAAAAGTTGAAACACTGATTATCTATAGATTTCAATGATCTGTGCTTTACTCTTGCTACTCTGGGTAACCAAAGGTCACTGTTAATATACTGTTGCTTAGAAATGTTAACATTTATTATACATCTAAATCTAGCTATGTAATAGACATGAATAGTTTAGAGCGAAGTTTCACATCATGTCACTAGGGCCCTGAAAGAAGATTCTGCCAGTGGAAACGGTTTCAGTTTGGCCCCTGAAGAATAGCTAACATTTCAATCTAGTCTATATTGTTTTATAGATTTTTCCAGGATGTGGAAAACACTCTATTAAATTAAGAAAGCATGATTTTCTTTACTTAAAGTCTGACATTCACAGATAAATTAGTATATACATGGGAGAACTGGTAGTATTAAATATTAGGTTTTAATTCTCCACTTAGGAAACTCTCACAGATAGACTTCCTTGTTCCTGGGCAAAGAAATGTAGGCAGATATGCAAACATGAGACAGTACAAAGATGACTGGGGGAAGTCTCAACTCGAACAAACCCAAGGACTGGAGTCACAAAACACTGACTTGAAAATCCAGCTCTACCAAGAGTTGGCTTAAGCCAGCTGATCCCAACTCCAATTCTGGCTATAGTTTGACTCTAAAGTGATGAGCTGGCTTCCCCAAGAAAGTTGGCTACCTGCCTTATAGTCATATCCCATATATAATCTGTACATATCCATATGTGTTTCTTTATATTGCACTTAAATTTACAGGACTGCAGTAAGATGGCAGGGAATACCTCAAAGAGGTGGAGAAGCAGCAGGCATAAACTTTCCTAAATCAAGTAACAGTGTCAGGAATTCAGAGTTAAAGTTCAGAATAACTTTAAAAGCTGGTTACAGATATCTTAAAAGGCCTGGTGACCCTTTATATAAAATCCTAGTCATCTACATTTAAGTCATCATACACACAGTCTCATTTGGCATCCAGAACATGTGCATAAAGTGTAGTCTACAGCACTCAGAGTTGGTCATACTACATCATTTTCACTAGTGTTATATTAAAAGAAGACATTTTGGATCAAAGATGTGTACTTTTATGAAAACGTCACACAGGTCTTGGATTTCAGGCCTCCAAAGTCTACCTCAAAGACGACCGTCCTATGGAGGCTTTACAAAACGAATGCTAGCAAGTGTGGACTGAACCAGACTTTCTTTCTAGCTCTCTGTGTAGAAGAACTAGAGACCTACTTATATCCCAAGAACCATGGAAGGAGAAGCACAGAGGCTGAGCACTCAGTCTTTGGTCCCTATGTAAATCCATGACAAAATCCTTTCACCACCCTAGACTGCACAACTTGTTTAATTCTAGACATATTTCCCCCAGTGATCCAGAGACTACACTGGAGTCATGCAGCAAAGCTTTGTTTTGAATTAAGGGGGCTGCTCAGACTGACTTGCTCTGGAAAGAGCTCCTCATTGCAATAAGCCCAGCAGTGGCTGGAAAGTTAATGCCAAACAGACTGGTCATGGCAAATGAGGGTGGGGCCTCTAGAAGACTTGCTCCTTTTCCTGCCTTTCTCCACACCCCTCACTCCCTGCAAAAGGACCCAAACTCAGAGATGAATGGTTATTACAAGACCTTGCCAAACAGAGGCTCCATAAACTCAACCCAACATGGATGGGATGTTATAATAAGGCCTGCAAGTTAGGAGTTCAAGTCTAGAGGCCACAATTTTCTCTTCCCCAGCACTGAACTCTAGATGGTAACTTTTAGGCATAACTTGAAGTGATTTTAAATCCACACATGAGCTAAAAAAAAATCCCTTCTGGAACGAAGTAAAAAGAATAACTTCAAAAGCTAAGTGAAAAAGAGGCACTTAAAGGAAAATGTGTCCTAAATCTCCCATCCGAGTCTCCTGTGGTGAGGCAACCAATGGGATGACCAGCACTGTGTGCCTTTAGCACCTTTCATACGCCCAAGGCCTTCCAAATGCTGAACTACTCTAGCAGCGTGATGGCATAGCAAGTGAAAAGTTAAGTCATTTCTTTCCTAGAATTAAAAACAACACAAAATAAACCAGAACTAAAATTTTGCACCAAAAAGAGAATGATCCTCAGTTTCATTCATTCCTCATGCTAGTTTTTGTTTGTTTGTTTGTTTAGAGAGAGTGGAAGGGGTGGGGTAGAGAGAGAGAGAGAGAGAGAAAATCTATGTGTGAGAGACACATCGATTAGTTGCCTCCTGCACACACCCCGACCAGGGCCTGCGATTGAATGAATCTGCAACCGTGCCCTTGACAAGGAATTGAACCCGAGACCTTTAGGTCCCGGGATGATGCTCTAACCACTGAGCAACCAGCCAGGGCTCCTCATGTTAGTTTGTAAAATGATGTTTAGTTCTTCAGGAAAGATGACCTGTAGTTTTCCTCTCCAGGACCTTTTACCCATTTACTAGACAAGTACTCACAGCACTATGCACATTAAAGCAGACGAAGGAGGCAATAAGTTAAGAGAAAAATCAAGGGCCAACTGGCTTTCTAGAGTTAAACCTGACACCTAAGAAAATGACAGGTGCATGGCCCAGAGTTAGAGAAGAAGCAAGTTCTGAAAGAAAAATGGTCACCATGAAGTTGAAGCTCGCAGCCCAGAGCAGAAGCCCTCCTGGCCCTGCTCTTCTCCAGCCTCTCATGAGCTTACCTTTATGTCCCACAGCATTTGTGCCACTTATTTAGGGTCTACAACTCCCCATGAAGAAGCAGCCAAAGTGATACTTGAAGAATTAATAAGCATAGGAGAATTTCAAAACTGCTCAAACGAAGACTTTGACCACCATCGTTTCTTGATTTGAAACATTCTTGGTGTCCTAATTTCTAAGAGCAACAACAAACAGCATGACCATGACACACGTAAGTCTTTTGACAAGCCACCTCTAACTATTGCTGGCACCATAAGGATGAAAAAAGAAATCACTAATTAAGAGTTGCTGAGCTGCTTAAATTTCCTCCAAAGTCAAAATTTAGGCCTGGGTATCTCTGCAGCAAGATGTCAACCACTGTGGCCATTAGAACCAGCTATTCAGATGTATCTTTGAAAGCAGTAAGTTAAACATCTAGCTTTACACACAATCTGCAAGACTCTCAAGGTTAGCCTTCTTGTTCTATCCCCCAAATGTCTTGTTGTTGCAGGATTTAAAATTTTTTAATTTTATTTTTGTTTTCATTGATGATGTTGCTTTAATTTATAGAGCATTAGCTGACATGGTCATATGTTCAAATTTTCTTTAAAAATTATTTATCTTATCTTGATTCATAACATTATTAAGGTACTTTCAGACTTTCCCTCAATGTCATCAAGGAAGAGGGAATATGTGAGTGTGTGTGTGTATGTATTAGGGTGGGAGGGAGAGAAGCAAAGAAAGAAACACAAGGGAAAATGAGATTCCATAAACTTAAAACCAAAACCAATGTACAGAAAGGCATCTGATGTATTTTCTGAATAAGGCCTTGATCAGGGTAACCAATCCTCTTTGTAGCACATTCTACACTGCCCATAAATAAAGGAGTCTCTTTAAATTAACATTTCCAGTATCAATGAACAGTCCAGAAATCCTCATTTCAAGCGCTCGATGAGTCCCTGTGTGAGTCCAAGGTGCAGAAGCTGTGTTCGGGAGAGATTGGCTAGGTTAGGGAAGGCTGCAAGCAGTTTCTCCCATGCCAGTTCCAGCAAGCTAGGTACCACCAGCCAGATCTTAAACAACGAGCCAGTCCGTTTGTTTTCGTGGATGTTCACCACTCCTCCATGAATGTACATGCAACCAGCCTATGAACAAATGGCAGTCAAAGAGGATAAATTCAAACGGAGAGAAACAGATACTAAGACTAAAGAAAAAAATTCAACGTAGGGTGAATTGAGATGAGGTGAAACAAAAAATTTCTCACTGATCCCAAAATAGTGCAGCGATCACAACTGGTTTAAATAACGAATGAGATCATAAGGGGAAAACTACAGGTTTTTTTTTTACTTCAACAAACATTAAGGTTACTATCCATTGTGCCCAATACTGGAAGTAAAGAGATGAAAATTAAGGTCTTTGCATTAAAAAAACTAGTAAATTCTCAATAACCTGGCATCATGGGGTAAATCTATTCTGCCCTCCCAGGAACCCCTTTGATAGCACTGTCAGGGGCCTGAATGCTGCACGTAGCACTTCTTTTACATTTATGCTGCTCTCTTAAACTTGTATATGATGTGTTTTCTCCCCGCTTCTCAGAAGAAGAGCTAGCTTTGGAAGAACGTTTTAAAAACACATCCTTAATCCTGAATCTGCTAATGTCAGAATCGTTTTTCTTGCTAATATTCCTAAAAAGATTTCTTTATCTGCAACTATGTAAGGAAGATATGAAAATAAAAACTTACTGGTGTAACAGCTGCACAGTGAAAATAAACGGGCTCTGGCATGGTAGCTGGGAGCTTTACCCATTGAAAAGTCTGCAGATTCAATTTCCAGATATCTCCCAGGATCACTTCTCCATTATAGCCTCCACAAATAAACACATCTATCAAACAAAAAGAGAAAGTCAAGATCACACAAAGACAATGAGCCACAGCTCTAGCATGGCTAGTTGACCTGGGACCAGTTCAGCAGATTTCCCCAAACCACAGAGGACTTTAGCTGGGTGGGCCTCTCATGCTGCCGCCTTGTCCCTCGATGGACACTATGTTAGGATCTTTGCTAGGACAAAGGAAGCAAGCCTCTAAGGAGGCTTCATGTTTGGGTTCCGATACCTATAGGTGCCAGGCATAGAAAGAAGTAAAAAGGTCCAGGGAAAATAAACAAACACAAGGTCCAGGGCACAAACAGGAGTGCACATGCTCTATAGGGGAGATAGCAATGGGGCTCCAGGTGATCAATACCATGCCAGACTTAAGGTCAGGTTTGCCTTAAAGAAAGCTAGCCTTGAATGGTGTGGCTCAGTTGGTGGGCGTTAGCCCATGCACCAGGAAGTTGCCGGTTCGATTCCTTGTTCAGGGTGCATGTGCAGACTCAATCCCCAATGGGTCATGCAGGAGGCAGCCAATTTTTAAAAAAATATATATTTTTATTGATTTCAGAGAGGAAGGAAGAGGGAGAGAGAGACAGAAACATCATGATGAGAGAGAATCATGGATTGTCTGCCTCCTGCAAGTTCCCCACTGGGGATCGAGCCCACAACCTGGGCATGTGCCCTTGACCAGAATTGAACCTGGGACCCTTCAGTTCACAGGCCGACGCTCTATCCACTAAGCCAAACCAGCTAGGGCATAAACTATTCTTTAAAGTAAATAAATAAAAGAACAAAGCTTCCCAGCTAGAGGAACTACATTCCTCCACTGGACACCTCATGTAATCATGCAAGAAATCTGGTATCACACACTGGGTTCCCAAGAAAGAAAAAAAAAAAATCTGGATTTCTTTAAAAGTGAAGCATTTTGATTTTTAAGTGTTAGTAATTCAAAAAATTTTAATACACATATGAGCCAAATAAAACACATCTGCAGACCACCAGTTTGTAAACTCTTCTTTTAAAATAACGTCCTGGAAAGGATCGACACTTATCTGCACATAGAGACAAATGTTCTCTATGTAGACATTTAACCTGAGGAGAAACATTTGTTGGGCTGTTCTGTTTGGGGGCACAAAAGAGGCTCTTCCAACTTTCTTCAGCCCAAAGAGGACAGTCTGAAGACCCATTTGATGTGTATGGTTACTTATGTCAGATGGAAAAAACCTTCCCAAATTCAAAGTTTTTCTTTGTTGTTGTTTTTGGCTTTCTAAATTCAGTTAGTTATAACTAATTAAACAACTTGTAACAAACAAAGGCTATGGGAGCCTTCAAATTAAATGTCCAGAACTAAGGCTGAATTTCGTTTGTACAGTGCCTGGTCTCAAAGAATCAAAATAATAGCTATCTTATTTCAAGTCTTGATTAAGTTTAAGCCAGTACTTAAACAAACGATAAAATACACAGGAAACCATTTTGACTAGGATTCAAGAAAAGTACAGTTCCATTCTTAGAGAGGCAAAGCTGAACAATGCCACTATCTATAAATCTTATCCAAAAAGCAGAAGCATAATAAAAAGATTCTCTGTACTAGAGACAGCAGCATAATCCCAGGAAAATCCAAACTAAGCTGCTGAAAGGATACAGGCTATCAAACTCAGTTATATACAACTTCCTCCCAGAAACACATTTAAGGTGCTATATCAAACTATAAAACAAGCTGTAAATTAAAAGACAGAAAGGTTATCCAAAGAGGAGTCATTTATCACACTTAGATAAAGCAGCTGCAGCTGCTCTCTGAAGCCACACAATGCCTTTGTTATAATATGGCCCAGGAATAAGCTAACAGTTCTGTTTGGCATCAGACAGAGAACAAAATAAACTTTACGATGTAATACTCCAGAAGGAATTATTACAATTTTAATACAATGTTCACTGAGGTCTCTATTGTATGTCAAGATTATTAGTATTCCCCACCATAACCACCGATATCTGCTGAGGTGGGGTGCTGAAAATCAGGTGGTACAATAAAAGCTTATTTATCACCAAGTCTTGAGTTCTCTGATAAATGGAGGAACCCAAACATACGAATTTACTTTATAAAAACTGCTGAGAGAAGCATAACTTTATATTTCCTTTTAAGTTGAAATTACAAGAAATAGACTGTTCCCAAAGTTATGTGTCTTTTAAGAAGATATCGTTAGGAAATAAGGCATTCTCAGTATATACAATTACAAAAATGGAACCAGAAAGTTATTTAGAATCTTTACCATTTTTTATTTGAACACAACTGTGACATCTTCGGGCTGCAGGGAAACCTGCCAGACACATAAACACAGAAATTCCATTATTCACAGAAATAACATTGATACGACATAGTGATAGACATACTAGGAGCAACTCACTTAAAACAATCCCTTTGCTGCATTCAATAAACACTGCCTAGCACTTCCAATCCTCCCTTATTGCACACAAACATAAAGCCATTAGAAGTCTCATTAGAGTGGTACAATTTTAAGGTGCCAGGAAAACAAACTGGGGTGGCAGAGGTCAGGGTTACTAGTGGTTTTCCCAAGCCCTTTTACTTACAAACAGGTAGATAGATCTTGTTTTAAGTACCTATTTCTTATCCCACCCATAATTCCTCACTTCCACAGAAATCAGCAATTCCCTTTAAAAGTCTCTACTCAACTGCTGAAGAAGAAGAAGAATTGGGCTAAGGAATACAAGTAATTTCTAATAACAGTTCAACAGATATTTACTTGTCATATAACTCAATAAAATTAATTTTTCCCTTCCAAAACAAGTATAAAATACATTTGTTAAAGATAAATGAGTCAATACTATAAATTTACCTATTTTTTCATGGGGTTTTGTTGCAATTTCCTCCCATGCATTTGTTTCAAGGTTGTATGCATGGATCTTGGAGAGAGAAAAAAAGAAGATACACAAACAGATAATTTTAGCTAGCCTGAAAACTGGATTTTAAACAACAGCCTGTACAAACATATATTCTTTTTTGAAAAGTCTTCTTTTCCTGTTTTTAATCTGATTTGTTGCTAATTCTAAGACAAAACATTAACAATTAAAAATTAAGCACATAGATTATCTCAATATTTAAAAAACACAGAAAATAATGAAGAAAACAATTAGAATTTTGCAATTTCCACATTTTCTACAATGAATATGTATGATTTTATAACAGAAAAAAAGCAAGTGTTGGTAAGAAAGCACCCAAATGCAGTTTTAACCTAACTGGGAAAAGACCATTAAGGTTCCAAAGCAGACCAGGAGCTCTGCATCCTACTCTAGATTTCCTCTACATACGTGCGTTTAGAAATGCCACAGGGATGGAAGAACTGAAAGCCCTTCAGAGTTCAGCTTTCTTAAGATAGTGATGCACAGCCCTACAAATGCCTGTTCTTTTTAGATGCACTGATGATGATAAGGATGTGACATTCTGAGAATGCTGGTTCCAATTCCAATTAGTTGCTCCATTCAAGCTACTATATCTTCCTTTTAGTCATTTTCCTCATCCAGCGCGAGAGGATAATTTTCATGAAGTGTATTCAATGTGTGATAATGCAGCTGTCAAATGGAGAGCATATTAGGGGCACGGAGCTCAACCTTACATGATAAAGAGCATGCAACATAAAATAGATGTTAATGAAGAAACTTTTCAAAACTTAAGATATCTACAGTAACAGAAGTATCTTGCTTAGCATAGCACATGTCTCCCTCTATACTTCTCCCTCTTTTTTTTCTCTCTTTTTAAAAAAAAATATACCTTGTTTAAGGAATAAGCTGTCCAGGAAGTACCACCTCCCAAAATGTAAATCCTCTGTCCATCATGTGCAATTTCATGTCTGTATCTGAAATACACAATAAAATATGATTATAATTAAGTGAAAAATGATCTACCTAAGATTTAGCCACTAGGCTTCTTACTGGATTATTATTTATAATAACAAATTATTAGAAATAACCTAAGGGTTTAATAATGTGAATTAGTTAAATAAATTATAGAATACACATAAAATAGATTAGTATGCAACCAGTAAGAATGTTGGCATAGAGAATAATTAACATATTGAGAAGTTGTTTTTGTGTCACTAACTGATGGGGAAAAAAGAGTTATATAAGAGCAGATGGGCTATAATTCCATTAAAAATTTATAGATAATTGCAGACTCTCTCTGGAGCATGCCCATGCCTTCCTTTCTTCTCTTTCCTGGCACCTTAACATTGTACTGCTCTGATGAGACTTCTAATGGCTTTGTGTTAGTGTGCAATAAGGGAGGACTGGAAGGGCTAGGCAATGTTCATTGAATGCATCTTTACTTTTCTTTCCTAAATTCCAAGGGTCCCCCTGAGACTTGCAACCAGGGGAGCAATGAGCAGCGCCAGCTCGTCCCAGGCTAACCCTGAACCTGTCTCCAAGGCTGCCTTTTCTCTGAATTTTCAGGGAGCTAACAGCAGCCCCTCCATGGCCCACTTCTTTCCTCTACCATTTCTGGAGAGGCAAAGCAGATCACTGCCTAGGCTCTCTCCTGTTGCTTCTTGTGCCCCAAGCCCTGTATCCCCAGTTTTAGTAAATGTACTCTCAAAATAAATAAATTATAGATACATAAATATGCAAGGAAAATTATTATAAGGTTACATCCAAAATATTAACCCTGCTTATCTCTGAGTTTAGATTTTGTTTTTTATTTTCTTCATTTTGCTTATTTGTATTTTCTATAATCTTTTTGTGATAACTTTGCATAAGGAGGGAAGCTATTTAAATAGAGATTTTAAAAAGTGATCTGCCTACATTTAATTAGAAACTCTAGACCATGGGCTTTCAAACTAAAATATTTATTTAACAGATATAAAGATACCAGGAAAATTATGCTATAGAGAACTGTGAATATAATGTGAAATGCCTACCACTTTTATCCAAGCAGCCTACTACCAGCTGAAATAATTTATAATATGTCCATAAAATAATTCAAGAAGGCAACCATATTAAAATGCTTTGAAAACTTCATCTATTTCCTCCTTTCCATGAAGGAAATAAATGCTGATAAAATTACATCAAAATTATTCCAGTAACAGTCCATTTCCCAAGTCCTCTCACGGTAAGTTATGCAAGTCAGCCCACTACTATACTAAAATAAAGATAAATTCTTTCTTAGCATCTGTATACCATTTTGCTTAAAGACAACAAAGAGACCTTAGATTAGTTTAAACAAAATAATTTAAAAAATTATTTACTATACCTTTGGTTTTAAACTAGAGGGCAAAAGATCATTCTAAGTTTTCTAGTGAGTTTAACTCTAAGAAGCAGCAACCACTTATAGGAAAGAAAAGTGAAAGATCTAGGGTCTACTAGAAGGCAACCAGAGTGAATCATGTGCTGTCTGAGTGTTTAACAGAGAACTTGAAGAACCCTCAACCCCCTCCTTCTCTCTCTCCCTTCTCCTCTCCCTCCATACCTCCCTTCCTCCTTCTCATCCATCCAATCAACCACTATAGGTAAGGCACTAAGCCCTATACTGGTGATACAGCTGTGAGCAAATGAGCCAAATAATCAAAATATGCAAATTAAGATAGGAAATAAAAAATAACTAGAAAGTAATTGTTTTGCCTGTTATATTAAATTTAGGGAGAAACCAAGATGGCGGCATAGGTAAACACCTAAACTGCTGCCTCACACAACAATTTCAAAACTACAACTAAAAGACAAAACGTCTATCACCCAGAACCATGGGAAAGCTGGCTGAGTGGAAGTTCTACAACTAGAAGGAAAGAGAAAAGAGCACTGAGACGTGCACAAGCGCTGAAAAGCTGAGGTACGGAGGCACGCAAATCGGGCTGGCGGCAGGTGACCGGGAGCACTGCTTTTTTCAACCTGAAGGGAGATAAGCACCCGATTACTGCAAACTCCAGTTTCTGGGGAGACACTGGGGACCCAAACTCCTACGGGGAGAAGCTGGACTGTCTGCCATCGGGTCGGAAAGGGAGGGTGACTTTCTTGCAGAGGTGCACCCAGCAATCATTGTTTATTGCACTGGGGCGCGGGATGCAGGGACTTGGAAACTGGCAGCCATCGCTGTTTGCCACGCCCTAGCCTAGTGACTCCCTTGAGACACCACCCCGCACAATCTACAAACCCACCCAAGCTCCACACAGAGGCTTTTGCATATAAATGGCCTGCCCTATTGCACCTTAACCTAACAAACTGCAGCTCTGGTCAGACAGCTCCAAAACCTCCAAACCCCAAGCAAAGAGGAGAAAACTGTAGTTCTCGCTGTAGCTCCTGCTGGGTGGCCTCAGACAGTAGCTGACCTGCACCCCATTGGAGATCCAGAAGCTAGTGTATCTAGTGATCAGTGTGAGATGACACCAGATTTCAACTACTCACATCCATAAGTGACACATTCAAGAGGCAGACTCAGTGAGCACCAAAGGCCCACTGAAACAAGTCCTGCCCCATAAGGGTGTCTCCAGTGCAGCAGTTCTTCCATTACAGACACAGCGGGTCCTCACAGCCAATTGGCCTGGAGGTCAATTCCTCCCAGTGACACCAACACAATTAAGACTTAACTACAACAAGGCTGTACACACAGTCCACAAAGGGGTGCACCAAAAGTGTCCACCTCAGGTAACTGGGAGGCCAACCCACTGGGCCATATAGGGCAACTAGCACACAAAGCCACCCTACCAACTCAGGGAAGCAGCGAAAATGAGGAGACAAAGAAACAGATCACAAATGAAAGAAATGGAGGAAAGCAAATGACTGGATATAGAGTTCAAAACCACGGTTATAAGGTTTTTCAAGAATTTCCTAGAAAAGGCTGATAAATTTAGCGAGAACCTCAAGGATATGAAAAAGGACCAACTAGAAATTAAACATACACTGACTGAAATAAAAAATATACAGAGACCTAAAAGCAGACTAGAGGATCACAAGAATCAAGTCAAAGATTTGAAATACAAAGAAGCAAAAAACACTCAACCGGAAAAGCAAAAAGAATCCAAAAATTTGAAGATAGTGTAAAGAGCCTCTGGGACAACCTCAAGCGTACCAACATCCAAATTATGGGGGTGCCAGAAGAAGAGAGAGAGCAAGTTACTGAAAACCTATTTGAAGAAATAATGACCCAAAACTTCCCCTACCTGGTGAAAGAAATAGACTTACAAGTCCAGGAAGGGCACAGAACCCCAAACAAAAGGAATCCAAAGAGGACCACACCAAGGCACATCATAATTAAAATGCTAAGGGCAAAATACAAAGAGAGAATATAAAAGCAGCAAGAGAAAAACAGTTAATTACCTACAAGGGAGCACCCATATGACTGTCAGCTGATTTCTCAACAGAAACTATGCAGGCCAGATGGGAGTGGCAAGAAATATTCAAAGTGATGAATAGCAAGAACCTACAAGCAAGATTACTCTACCCAGCAAAGTTATCATTCAGAATTGAAGGTCAGATAAACAGCTTCACAGATGAGAAAAAACTAAAGGAGTTCATCACTGCCAAACCAGTATTATATGAAATGCTGAAAGGTATTCTTTAAGAAGAGGAAGAAGAAGAAAAAAGTAAAGATAAAAATTATGAACAACAAATACATATCTATCAACAAGTGAATTAAAAATCTGATGAACAGAATAAACTGGTGAATATAATAGAATCGGGGGCATAGAATGGGAGTGGATTGATAATTCTCAGGGGGAAAAGGTGTGGGGGGTACAGGAAGAGACTGGACAAAAATCATACACCTATGGATGAGGACAGTTGGGGGGAGGTAAGGGCAGAAAGTGGGGTGGGAACTGGGTGAAGGAGAGCTGTGGGGGGAAAAAGAAGAAACAATTGTAATAATCTGAACAATAAAGATTTATAAAAAAATAAAATTAAAAAAAGAAAGAAATTTAGTTACAATGCTACCATTGGTTTCTTCTTCAAAGTGTTACTATCTTCCTAATGCAGGAAAAGTGAAGTATAAGAGAAAATAACATGGAAAAAAATTCTAGAGTTCAGAGGGAATTATCACTCCCTTACCAGGAGACCCTTCTTGAATGATGAACTAGGATATAACAACCAGTTAGCTAGTTTAACCAGGCCAAAGGATTTTCTTCAAACCATATTACCAATATGTGGAAAAAAGTCAAATCTTAGGAAGAAAGAATGTGCTTTAATCTTAGCATCTTACCTCTCTTCTGGTAGATCACAGGATAGGTTGTTAGGTTTCAGTTGTGTCCACTCTCTGGTATTAAGATCTAATTTGTGCAGGTCTGTGCTGTAAATATAGCCAGTTGTCCCTCCAAAGACATAAAGGGAGCCATTGATGATAGCCATGGCCTGGAAAACAAGGAAAGGTGAAGAAGACTGACTCGTTAGCACTTGATTAAAGAATATAAACTTATTAAATACCCCCAAATCAGGTTTTATGAAATTCTCTTGTATTTTTTAAAAATATTTTTATTGATTTCAGAGGGAGGAAGGGAGAGGAAGAGAGAGAGAGAAACATCAATGATGAGAGAGAATCATGGATTGGCTGACTCCTGCACGCCCCTTACTAGGGATTGAGCCCGAAACCTGGGCATGTGCTCTGACCAGGAACCGAACTGTGACCTCCTGGTTCATAGTTTGATACTGAATCACTGAGCCACACCAGCTGGGCCTCTTGTATTTTCAACCTTCTAAAACACAAGACACTTAATGAACTAAAGATTTTAGAGAACACAGAGATTATTTTTATTTTTATTCTGAGAGAGAGAGAGAGAGGAAGGGAGAAGATAGGGGTAAAAAAGGGAGAAACATCAATGTGAGAGCAAGACATTGATCAGCTGCCTCCCACCGTGGAGCCCGAAACCCAGGCATCATGGGAATCGAACACGCAACCTTTCAGTGCACGGGAGCCACACTAAACCACACTGGCAAGGGCACAGAGATTATTTTTAGAAGGTAAAGCTTAAAATTTACCTTAATTTTAAGCTTTACCTTCTCAACTGGGAAGCCAGTTCCACCTAGATAGGCAAGGGGGTCAGAAGATCATTAGGGCTTCTAGCCAACCAAAGAATTTGTAGATCATGGACATGAGCATTTTCATTGAAAACCGCTTGTCACCCAGACAGCATGGCTCTGTGGTTGAGTGTCAACCTATGAACGAGGAGGTCAGGGCACATAACTGGGTTGCAGGCTCAATCCCCAAGGTAGGGCATGCAGGAGGCAGCTGATTAATGATTCCCTCTCATCTTTGATGTTTCTATCTATCTCTTCCTCTCCTTTCCTCTCTGAAATCAATAAAAAATATATTTAAAAAAGAAAAAGAAAACTGTTTCTCTTCCTAAGAAATTTGAAGAAAAATGCTCTCAAGCAGGAGCAAAAATGAAAATAAGCCACCAGAATTCCTTAGGTAAGATCTAGAGTTGATAGTCAGTCCCCAAAACTTGACGTTTTCCACCAGACTTTCTTCTTCAAAGTAAGTTTGGCTATTTTTATTGTCATTTCTTAAGAGTTTAAATGCCTCCTGTTGTGAAATATAGGGTTATCTAGTATGTGACTCTACACATAGCCAGAAGGTATTTATCAGTACTGATGCCAGCCAGTCAAGTAAGAACAAAGACTGATTATTTTAAGCTTAGCCATTATTCTCAAAGTGTCTCTGATGTATGGTGAGTTGCACCCTAACTTTTTGGACATAACTTTTCAAACCTAGGTTTGAAGCACTGGAACCTAACTGGAAACTAATCTCTACATAATCTGTGTTTTAGCTCAGATCTTAACCAAGTGCAGGGATCACATACTTTGCTACTTAGGTCAAAAAGCTCTTCAAAAAATCCTATCACTCTAAAGATGACAAGACCTAGACCATATGGAGCCCAATCTCTTGTTGGGGGTGGGAGAGAAGGTGGGGTGGGGTCCTGACATTTAAGAAACTTCTATACAGGTCTGTATCATAATCCTAAATTGGATTTGAAATAAAGAGGGGGGAAGAAGAGAAGGCAAGATACCAGATTTACAAATTACAATTTCACATCAGAACTGAAAAAACAAATATTAACTAGAGTAAATTTACTCTCCATTTAAACAACTGGTAGTACCCTGGCCATGTGGCTCAGTGGTTGGAGTGTTGGCCCGTGTACTGAAGGGAAGCAAAGTATGTGATCCCTGCACTTGGTTAAGATCTGAGCTAAAACACAGATTATGTAGAGATTAGTTTCCAGTTAGGTTCCATTACTGGTCAAGAGTATGTACCTGGGTTGCAAGTTTAATCCCCAGCCCTAGTCCCTGGTCAGGGTGCGTGTGGGAGGCAACCAATCAATGTGTCTCTCACATTGATGTTTCTCTCTCTCTCCCCTTCCCTCCCTCCCTTCCACTTGCTCTAAAAATTAATGGGAAAAATATCTGCGGGTGAAGATTAACAAAAACAAACAAACAAAAATTGGTATTAATATAAAGATCCTGACTTTTTTTTCCCCCAGAACTAGAAAAATCCAAACAAATATATCCACCATGACCAGCCATAGATTGGTACCTGTCCATATATACGACTGGGTTTCTTCCCCCGACAGCTGAGTAAAGCCCATCTCTTATACTTCACATTACAGACATGGACATCATTTCCATTGCTCTCACCAAACGGGATGCCTGTACCTCCAAACACTAACAGGTTGTTTCCATGCAGCACAACTGGGGAAGGAGAAGCACAAATTCCATTTATGTACTGGGTACTTAAAATGTATTCCCACACAAACCCAGAATATCTGAGAAACTCAAAAATGTCTGCTTAAATGCTCTCAGAAGATAGCTCAACCCACTGACATCTAACTACTACAAAGTTCTGCAAGAAGGAGATCTAATTCATGCTATATGGAATATATCATATAACAATATTGAATGATATGAACTACAGTACACCACTACCGCTCAAGACAGTTCAAGTGTACAACGAAGCAGAGGAAAATGAAGTATCACCTATGTCCTAGCAAAGACCCAGTGGGATTCAAAATGAAGGGGTAAAAGAATCACTCTGTTTTTGCCAGGTGAATGCTGCTGGTAACTCTGGTGTTCTCTGTATCACTTCTATTCCTGCCAACACACACACACACAGTCACACACACCTTCTTTCCTTTTCTGATGGCAAATACTCCCAAAATAGTGCTACCTTCAATGGCATTTTACCAATCTTTCAATAGATACAGTGTAAGAGTCAACAGCATGGGCTCTGGAGCCAGCAGAAAGCTAGGTTTAAATTCCTGTGTGACCCCAGGAAAGTCACTTAATCTCTCTAAATTAAATCTTTGAGGTAGGAACTATTATCTTCTCCATTTTTATAGATAATGAAACAGAAGTGGTAAGTGGTTTAAATCACTTGTTGAAGTTTTCCTAAAAAAGAACCTTGCCAAATTAGCATTCAATCCCAGGCAGTTGGCTCCAGGGCCTGCATTCTTAGCCACTACCCAGAGGGCCTTTCTAAAGCCTCAGCTTCCTCATTTGTATAATGGCAATATATCCAGTACCTGCAGTAGGGATGTTATGAAAATTAAATTGATACCATGTGTGAACTATGCATGAACAGGGTTTAATCATATTACAGTGTTACTATAAAATATTAACAAAGAACAAGTGACATTGAACAGGACCTCTCAGACATTTCATGAAGTCAAAAGTTCAGAACTGCTTGCACTCACGTGACATAGATGCCAATTCCCGGGGCATGTACCCATCTGTGCCCATCTGGTGCCATACTCCTGTAGCAAAATGATATCGCCAAAGCTCCCTGAAGAGAGGATAGTCTTCATTATCTGGCCCTCCAGATTCATCATAATCTGGGTTATAACCTCCAAATACATAGAGATTGGTATTATCTGCCACACAACGATGTCCACTTCGTGCAGGTGGAGGTCTGTGGCCTAGGAGAGAGGAGGACAGTTTTCCACAGATGGCCCAGCAGATTAAAAGCATAGACAAAATTTAGTAACAATCTTTTAGTTTTAAAAGGGGATCAGGGAAGATTTATAACATGGATGTACTTTTCATTTGCTTGGGTTATTTTATACATTCCCACACACTAAAGATTTTAGGGAGCTGGTCTCCATTTCTATTTCATATGACTACTTTCAGATTTTGATAACTGTAAAAAGATTTTTCCCAAGGGAGGCAAAATAGCATTATAAACTCAAGAAAATGGCTGATAGCTTGACATTTTCAAGAAAAGGAAGAGAAGGGGTTTAATAATCCAAAAGCTTAAAGGATAAATTTTCTTATTTCCTTAGAGGAGAAAAAAGCACAGGCTAACTAAATTTAACTGAAAATATTAGAAAACTACATAAATATAATCACAAATGTGAATGAGTCATGTATAAATAAAAATACACACACATAAAGCCTATTATTTTTCCATAATATATAATAATTCACTTAAAAAGAAAACTCGTTTTTCAAAGAGTTACAGCAAAATGTAGAATTTAAATACTCCAGATATTCTGTCAGTTAACAAAAAAATATCCTTATATTTATCTAAAAGAGCTCTTAGAGAGAGCTCCACACTAAGAAAAGCTATTTCTACAATTATATTTGAAAGCTTTCTGAAGTTTAAATGATTTCAACCAGTTCACTAAAAATAATTTTGGGATTATTTTAGAGAGAAAAAAATCCCCAAACTTGACATTATTTCTATTATCCTTATAATTGTTATACCAGTCTACACAAACCCTTACATAGCTGTAGAACCAAATATGCTTGAATATATATTGGATGGTAAGAAACTACTATAGTTGACTGTTACCCTAAAGACTTATCTACTTTCACATATTATGAGTAAATACTAGTATGATGTTAATTAATATTTAGGACAATGCTGGATACCTAATAACATAAGCCTTATATGTTTATTTTTAAAATTATAATTCCACTTCCTAGGATATGCTTTTAAGCAAGAACTGAAAAAAAATTGTATAGATCTAGAGAAACCAAAAAACAAACAAACCACAAAGTGTTGAATCACTCAAGTCCAAACTATCCGTCCTGAGTCTTTAATGGTTCCTTACTGCACAAAGTCCTCAACCAGCAATTTAGAGCCTTTCATGACCTCGTCTTGTCCTGAGCTCTGACATATCTGCTTGTTTAAGTTTGTCTCTCTGCTTGGGAAACTGAGTCCTTCCCTTAGACCTTGACCTGGTCTGCCTACCCTTCAATGCCTAGTTGTGGAAATATTTCAAAGTCCATACTGCTCTTCCTCGTCAAAAAACAAACAAGCCCTAGGGCCCTTATAGTCAGTACCTTAGTACTCAAATATTAGGGTTTACAGGTACAATTAATAAGATTATTATACCATAACTAGTAGCCCAGTGCATGAAATTCATGCATGGGGGGGGGAGGGGCAGGGGTGTGGGAAGCCCTCAGCTTGGCCTGCATCCTCTCCAATCTGGAACCCCTGTGGGATCGGGCCTAAACCAGCAGTCGGACAACCCCCTCGCAATCCCAGACTGCTGGCTCCTAACCGCTCACCTGCCTGCCTGCCATGGCTTTGTCTGGAAGGACATCTGGAAGGTCTCATGGTCTAATTAGCATATTACCCTTTTATTAATATAGATTATGTAAATACATGACTATATATAAATATTAGGCAAACTATAATCAGAAAATTTACTCATGAGCTGTGATTTACTTCAAGTAAAGAACTCAATTTCTCATTTTAGGAATCCTGAAACAGAAAGTGTGGTGTGAAAGAAAGAGCAAGGGCTCCTACAAATGTCTAGATTTGAACCCAGGTTCTTTCTGTTACCTTGAGCAAGTCACAGGCCCTCACTGACTCTCAGTTTCCTCATCACAGATGTAATATACTGGACTCTTTCATTCACAGTTATATCTTTGAGATTCATCCACGTTGCTGAGGGTAAAGGTCACTGTTAATTTCCATTGCCAAATAATATTTCCTTGTATAAATATATACCACAATTTATCCAGTCTATATTGCAAGAATGGACACTTGGGTTGTTTCAAATTAGTGGTTCTTAATGCTATAAGCATTTTTTCAAACATGTTTTCAGGTACACAGGGGCCCACATTTGTTGGCTATAAGTCTAAAAATGAAATTTCTGAGTCAGATGTATGGACATCTTTACCTTTACTAGATAAGGCCAAACTTTTGTTTACAAAATACTTAGTATTGGTATTGCACTTTTAATTTAGCAATTCTTGTGGGTTTGTAGACCTATCTCATTGTGGTTTTAATGTGCATTTCTCTCATTACAAACGAGGTTGAGCACCTTTCCATGTTTAATAGCCAATTGAATTGTTCCTTTTGGGAAGTGCTTGCTTAACCCTTTTATACATTCTTTTATTGAGATGTCTCTTTTTTTTTTTACTGATTTGTATAAATTTGTAGGTATGCTTGAGATACATTCACTTTTCACCCTATGTATTTCCATATTATTTGAATTTTAATGAGCACATACTACATACTTATAAATTTCAAAACAAAAATTTAAAAGACCTTTAGCAGTTTTACTTCCTCCCTACCCACACTTTGTTTAAATCATCTGAAATGTTATAGAATGTTAGATACATACACACACACACACACACACACACACACACACACACACATTAATACTAGAGGCTTGATGCACGAAATACGTGCAAGGGGCTCCGCCCTTGCAGCTGTGGCAGCTTGCCTCGGCCCTCACAGCCCCAGCTTCGTCCGGAAGGTCATCTGGAAGGATGTCCAGAAGGTTGTTCGACTGCCCAGTCTAATTAGCATATTACGCTTTTATTATTATAGATTTATTATTATTCTATATATTTAGAAATCTTTTCTTTTTTTAAGTTTTTGTTGATTTCAGAGAGAGGGAGAAGGAGAGGGATAGAAACATCAGTGATGAGAGAGAATCATTGACTGGCTGCCTCCTGCACTCCCCCTACTGGAGATCGAGCCCACAACCCAGTCATGTGCCCTGACCGGACTCCAACCATGACCTCCTGATTCATGGGTCTGACACTCAACCACTGAGCCACACCAGCCAGGCTAGAACGCTTTTCTTAACTTTTATACTAGGCTTCACAGTTCCTTAATTTAGATGCAACTCTAAGTTTTATTGTTTGTTCCTTTGCACACTACTGCTTCTTATATCCAAAACTTCCTCTTTCTTAGATTTTCCATTTTACCAGGAGTACCTCTTTAAGTAATTTTCTCAAAAAGAGTTTATGTCATAAACTTTCAGAGTTCTTATTTATTTTGAGCCCCATTTAAACATTAGTGAGGTTGGGTACATTCTGCCTTCAAAATAAATTTCCCCTCAGAACACTGAAGGCAATCGCTAGCTGGTTGCTCAGTGGTTAGAGCGTCAACCTGTGGAATTAAGGGTCACAGGTTCGATTCTGGTCAAGGGAAAATATCTCATTTGCAGGCTCAATCTCTAGCCTGGTCAGGGCACGTGCAGGTGGCAACCAATTGATGTATCTTTCTCACATTGATGTTTCTCTCTCTGTGTCTCTCCCCCTCCCTTCCACTCTCTCTAAAAATCAATGGAAAAATATCCTGGAGTGAGGATTAACAACAACAGAAAAACTGCAGGCAAACTAGTTTTCAGAATAACACTGAAGGCAAACTAGTTTGCAGGTGAGAAATGCAACATCAGTCTGCTTCTTAGTCTTGAGTCTTTCTATATATCTGTATTTTATTTCTGGAATCATAAATAGTTCAGTAATGTATAGACAGATGCTTTTGTTTGTTGTTGCCTTCCAGTTTGTTCCCTAGTGGGCCCTTTATACCTGGAAACTCAGAATCTTTATTCAACGTAGGAAAATACTCTTTATTTATTTTCTCCCTTCTTCTGTCCTTCCTTTTGTAATGCCATCAATGGATACTGGATCACACAGAATGGTCCTCAAAGTATACTTTTCCTTATGTACTTTCTTTTTTTTGTCTTCTTGCTTTATGGTCTGAATATTTCCTTTGCTTTATTTTCATAAAGATTGGCCTTAAGCCTATATATTATTTAAGCCTCCAACTACATTTTTATTTCAGCAATCAAGTTTTCAATATAGAATTAATTCTTTAGTCATTCCTTTTTCTCCACGGCATTGGTTTTTTATTTATGGATCCAATTACTCTTGACTCTGAGGAAACCTTCTATGATCAGAACTTCCTAAAGTTCCAATCTGCCTCATCATTATCTCTGCTTTCAATACAGCCAGCTATTTTATTTGTTCATCTTAGTCACCCCTTTCAAGTCTAGTTTCCCTCAAATATCTGGTCATCTATTCATATTAATAAATGAAGGACTACATTGATTGACAATTGTAAGAGATACAGGTTTCCTTAACAGTTGTGTTACTGTCTCCAAACCTCCATGAAGAGAGAGAAGGAGTAGGGGAAATAACTATTTTAGAGACAGTCCCTTAATTATTTGCCCTAATATTTCATCTTTCTCAAACCTTCTCCTTCCTTCTACATTTGCTGACTCTAGGCTTAGAGTTTCAAAAAAGAGGCCCTACTAAGAAATTCTCCTGACTTCCAGCATGCACCAGGAGCACTCATTGAGGATGCATTTTATTCTGTTCTCATTTCTCAATCATTATAATTCCAACTACTTTCTATTACTCTGAAATTCCACCAATTTTCTGGTATAATAACAGATATAACAATAGCAGCTAACATGAATTGGCTAAATGGAAAAACTCTCTTAAGTGTTCTTTGCTCATATTCTCTCTTGAGCCTCACAACAACTCTAGGAAGTAGGTACTATTATCATTATCCTAATTATTTTTGTTGTTGTTAATCCTCACCCAGGGATATTTTTTCACCTGTTGATTTTTAGAGAAAGTAGAAGGGAGAGAGGAGAGAGAGAGGGAGGAAGAAAGGGAGGGAGGAGGGGAGAGAGAGGGAGAGAGAGGGAGGGAGAGAGAGAGAGAGAGGGAGGGAGGGAGGGAGGGAGAGAGAGAGAGAGAGAGAGAGAGAGAGAGAGATGTGAGAGTGACATATCAACTGGCTGTCTCCCACACTCACTCTGACAGGGGCTGGGGATCAAACCTGCAACCCAAGTACATGCCCTTGACCAGGAATTGAACCAGAGACCCTTTGGTGAGCAAGGTTGCTCACAGTGGCCAGCACCATCTTAATTTACAGTTGAGGAAATTGAGCCCCCAAAAATAAGCAACTTGCCCAAAGTCACACAATAGGTAAATGGCAGAGACTGGATTCAGACCTAGGTAACCTGGCTTCAAAGCCTCCCTTTTCCATTTTTCAGTACAATTATGATTTCTTTTTCATATGTCAGTTTTGTCATTTTCAGTAATATCTGAAAAGTATGGAAAGATAAAAGGGTATGTTAGGTCCATCAATGGAAACTCATTGTTTCCACTGTATCAGTATTGTTTTCACACCACACAATTTTAATTGGTAGAAATGTATTTTAGAGATGATACAGGATTGAGTGAAGGAATCTAGTGGTAGAAAACAAGCCGTATGCACTAGTGTTCAATCAGTATCAATACAGGTAATGTGGAGGATTCCCAAAATGAGAGACTTAAAAGTGGAAATTTCAAAAGCATAGATAAGGTATATTTAATCTAAGTAAACACTAAACAGCAGCATTTTCATATTCTCAACAACTCCTTTATTTACTGTCACCACCACCAAAGAGAAGTTGAAACATACTACATTTTTAGTTCCATTCTATTTCCTGTCAGTGGCCTTATAAATAATTCAATTCTACTCAAAGGCACTGTCCCTGCCCTTATAGAGCTTACAGTCTATGGCAGGCATAAACAAGTAAACAACTATAATTCAGTGTGATTAGTGCTATGATACAGGTGGGAACACAGGGTGCCATCAGAACAAAGAGATGGGCCTTCAAAGACAGTTTCCCAAGAAATAACTCTTAAACTGAGTGTTCAATCTAAGAGTTAATCTCCCCAAACCACTATTATTGGTTTGGGGAGATTAAACTAAATGTGTCATCTTCCACCTCGGTCTGCTCCTCCATCCATCTATATAACACCTTGTGACAAGCACAATGGTTCACACAGAAAGCTGGAAGCTTTCTTGACTTTTCCCTCCTCCTCTTCAATAAGTCAAGTCTCAACAAATTCCACTTCCTTAGATTTCAAATCAATTTCCTCCTCTCTATTCCTACTATAACTGCCTTCCTTGTAGCTGCCATCATTTCTCACCTTAATAATTATAATTACATTGTAACTGGCCTTTCAATTAAATTTCTTCACTAATTGAAAAACAAACAGGTCCTGAAAACTCGCATTGGGTGGTCCCCGCTTGATCTGGGCCCTCTCCAACTTCTCTCCACACTCCTTCCCGCTAAGGTGAACTTCCTGCAGTTCTCTGAAAGACTATGCTGTTTTGCCTGATTGCCTTTACTCCAGCTGGTTGCTCCGGTGGTTTGAGATGTTCCAACACTCCCTTCCTAACACCCACTCAGCCTTTAAGTACATCTCTTCTGAAAAGTCATTCTAATGGCCACCCTCTCTCCATCCTCCCATGAGCTGGGCCAGATACCTCTTCTGTATGCTCCCATATCATACTACTTCATCAGGACATTGATCACAAAGAATTGCACTCAACTTATTCTGTAACTGTTTCTTTCCCTGATTCTCTATTATCTAGATGATTGAGCTAGCACAGTGCCTGTTAATTAGGAGGCAATCAAGAACTACTGAACGAATGAAAGAATGAACGAACGAACGAACGAAGATAGTTAAGTCTGTGAAAGCTGATGTGATAACTAAAGGAGATAATGGAGAGGACAGAACGTTGAAATAATACCCACCTTTAGTGGGTATGAAGAAAGAAGCCAGTGAAGGAAACAGAATGAACAATCAAAGAAGTAGGAAGAAAACATCCGGGATTGTACAGAAAAGTAACCCAAAAGAAGAGAAATCTAAGAAGGTGCAAGTGGGTCAACAGCATCAAACACTACAAAGTCACAGGTCAAAGAAGGTGTGAACTAAGACAAGGCCACTGATTTAGAGGTGGTCACTGGTGACCCTGATATTGCTAATACTGAGTTTACTCCTGCCTTACTCTTAGTACTGTCAGAGACCGTCTTCCTCAGCCATTGTTTGAGGCAATTTAGGGCTGACAAAATAATCAAAGGTATAAAACTTACCTGTGCTAATCTCCTTTTTTCCATGATTAAAAAATTGAAAAACAGAGAATACACAAAAGTAAATCCCACCATCCAGATATAACACTACTTCCTTTGTATTTTTTATGTTTATATTTGTACAAAATGATATTACATTAAATTGTATATCCTAATTAAACAATTTCTTAATTACATTTTAAATTTAGTCAGCCTAAGTTAGCTTTCTCACTGTAAATCAATAAATTAACATTCTAATTTATAACACAAAAAAAGAAAAAGATGTTACAGAATTAAATGTGTCTGCTTGGCCACATGTGTGCACTATGTTCTTTTTGTCACATAACACTAAAATTACCTCTTACTTTGTATCAATAAAACAATTTATTGATGCTAAAGGGTAGCAAACCATCCTAAGTATCTTATATTGACCCATTTAAAATAGATTTTATTATTTTCAAGTTCTGGAATTTGGCTGTTAAAATAGGTAGGTACTAAAAACATCTATAGCAGCTGCAAAGGTTTTTTTTTTTTTTTTTAGTTTTTAAAAATATCTCTTCAGTTAAAATCAGATACACTGATTTAGAAATAATTTAATAAAGTCTAAATTACAACATTAAGCATGCTTATCTGACAATTTGTTAATCAAGAAATAGTGTGAACCAGAGTTTTCAATTCTCTTCTGAGATTTTCTTTTTTCACAATGAAGTATATTTTTTTGTGGAAAAATATTAAAAATAGAAGGTATCTGGGGGGAAATGGGAGACATCTGTAATACTGTCAATAATGAAAAATTTCAAAATTAAATAAAAATAGAAGGATTACAAGGTGAAAGAATGTGAACATTTTTAAGGCTTTTGATACATATTGGCAAGCTGAATTCAAAAAGGCTGTTAAATTTACACCTTCTTAATATGAGCTTCATTTTCCCATAACCTTGCCAACACTGGGTATTCTTATTTTTAGTCTTTGCAAATCTAACATGTGAAAATTATATCTATTATTTGAATTATCATGCTTATAACAATAGTGAAATAAATATTTGTTCATATTTATTGAACTTTCTTTTTTTATAACTGATATTCTTTTACCTATTCATGTTGTTTTACCTATTTTTCTAGTGGGCATGGGTATTTGTTTTTAAACTGTTGATTTATAAAATCTCTTTATATATTCATAATATTAACCATTTGTTACAAATACTTCCCCTTATTATCTTTTTATTTTTTATCGTAAGAGGTTTTTAATATTTTAGTCACATTAATTATTTCTTCCTTCGAATCATGTTTAGAAAGCTCTTTCCCACACCCATATTTTATAAATTATTCAAAGTTCTTTTTAATATGGTTATAGTGGAATATTAGTAATATCACTGAGATCAATTATTTCTATCATCTAATACACATTAAGTGATTCTAACTTGCTCAAACTTAATTACAATTCCAACAGTGGTCAGTATGAAACACAGGCTTAAATTTGCTCTAGACTTATTTCAATCTTGGCTGTTGAGACAATTTTTTAAAACCAGAGTTTTGAGTTTATAAAATTCATTCCAAGTTCCCTTCAACCCATATGAAGCACAGATCTCTTGCTAGTCACACCCACCTCTCAAAAACCTGTTAGGGATCCTTATGATGGGACAGGACTGAATGAAGCGCCTCCTAACAGGGTCCCATCGTATTTTCTTCTTACCTGTTACCACAATTATCAGCAATAAGTCAGACACATACAACACATGGCAAATAATACATAGTAACTGTAGTTATAAAGACAGAAAAACAGGAAACAAAACAATACTTGAATACAGAAAGAAGTGATGTAAAGTAGCATTTAACCCTGTTTTAGGAGTCAAAACAAAATTAAATTAATATAAGCAGTGATGAAAGTTTTCAGCTCATCCCCAAAAGAATACAAACAATTATGTGCACCATTTTTTCAGAATTCTGGGTCAAAAGAACATGCATTCAATAATCACCAATGCCATCTTGTGGCAAAAATTCACCACAAGCTTTACAAACAGATTCGAAACTAAGACATTTTAAAAAGTCAGTGAAAGTAAAAAAAAGTACTGATTAAAATTAATGTAGGCTCCTGTTCTCTTCCAGGTTTGGTATCCTTTTACAAGTTATATGGTTAAGAGGATAAAATAAGGGGCACCATTCTTTAAATATGAAATAATCTCTTGGCACTTCCATTGGCCAGGGGTGAGGGGTTTCAGCTGCCTTCCCAGGGAGCAAATTAGCTCCATCTTAATCCAATTAAAACTTGTTTTCTTATAAAATAAAAATGGGAAACATTATAGAACTGTGAAATGGGTAATTTTGTTTCTACCCAAAATGTTGATAGCTCCCAAAGATAGCTCTTATTAGCAATAAAAATAATTAACATTTGTATAGAATTCAAAGTTTACAAAGAGTTTTCACACATTACCTCATTTGATCCTCACAACAATCATGTACAGATTCAATGGCCATTTCATTAAGTACCTGCTATGCCTTGAGTCCTAGGTGAGGTTCTAGCGTAGGAAAAGAAAGCTATGATTCCTACCCTCGAGAGCTCATGGTCTTGTGAGGAAGGCAGATGTCTAAACAAATAATTTCATTACAGTGAAGTAACTGCCAGAACTGGAGCTATGGAAACTCTTGGAGAAAGATATCTTATTTTATAAATAAGGAAGCTAAAGGGAATTAAGTGGCAATGCCAGAGTCAGGATTCAAACCCAGGTCGTCTGACTCAAACATCTACCTTCTCTCCATTATAGCACACTTAACCTGTCTCAAATTTCTTAGAAAGCACATAGTTTTTTGGTTTGGGCAATTGGAATATATTTAAATGCTCATCAGCAAGGTCTGGTTTGTTTAGTGCAGTACTTGTACATTGAGATACACAAATTCTGTGTAATTAAAAAATGGCATTACCTGCACTTGTGTACTTATTGTGAAAAAGACAGGCTTGTGGGCAAGAAGAAATTTACTTTGCAAAAAGGGTTATCTTTTAATCCTCTAAGTCTTTTAAATCGGTAGTTCTCAAATGCTGGTCTACAGAGCACTGATTGACTAAGGTGAAGATTCAACAGTCCAATACAAAATGAGAAAAATATGGATAAGGCAGTGAGTTTTTTTAAAAGCTACAATGTTCCATTTAAAAACCTGTCCATTTTTCAGAGATTAGAAACATTTTGTTATTAAGCATTCTTTATTTTATGAGATGGAGGTTGTAGGAAATGGTAGTTGGTTTTGTTTTTTAATATCCTTTCTTGGAAAAATAGAAAATTTGCAAGTCTTGTGTATCCCCAAAATACATATATTTCTAAATTTACAGGTTTATGACATTCAAAAGCCTGTAAAACCACAGGTTTAAATCAATACAATATTTGTTGATTACTCATAAATCCAACATTGTAAACCACAGACTGTCAAAGGATACGTAAGATGTATAAGAAACTTCCCTTGACCTCAAGAAGCTTATATTCTAATTAGGGAGACAAGACAGACACATAAAACAATTATATAGCAATACAAGACAGAATATAACAAGTGATTAGCTTAAAACTTGACATTTTTATGTACCAAAAGCATTAAAATGTACATACCCTTTTACCCAGCTATTCCACTTCTAGGAATTTATTCCTAAAGAAACAGTCATAGATGCATGAAAAAATGTAGGGACAAAGATATATAATATAATTTGTGATGGTAAAAAATTTGAAATACTTTCAAAGTCCAATGATAGGGAGGTGGTTAAGTATGCCAAATAAACATACTTAAATATGTTCATATTCTATGTAACACTAAAAAGTATATACACGAATATTTACTAACATACAAAAACATTCACAATATACTGCAAATGAAAAATGCAAAGTACAAAATAGTACTAGATTATGACACCATATTAATAGTGAAAAAATTATTTGTATATATTCATAAAAAAATACAGGAAGGATATACACCAAATTTCAATTGTGGTTATCTTTGGGTGGTTATTATGAGTGCTTTTTGTTTTTTTCTCCTTAGTGCTGGTCTTTATTTTCCAAGTTTTCTCATTGAGTAGGCATTACTTTTGGACTGGAAGAAAAACAATACCATATTACTTTAATTTTGTTTGAAAGCGATGGTTTAAAAAAAGACTATAAAGAAATATACTGAAGTGTTAACAGTGGTTGTGACTGGGGTTGAGGGTTATCACTTCTTTTATATTATCCAAAAAGTCTATGACATATTATTTTATACTAGACGAATATTTTTTAAAATTTAGAATAACAGTGAGGGAATAACAATGAAAATTATTGAACCAAAGCTGTAGTAAAAATCCTTTTATGATGTTTTATCAGAGCTCTGTCAAACATTTTTGGCATGTTTCTCCCGTAGCAACCAACGTAAGTCTCTACAGGCATAGGCTAATGTTGACTCTATGGAGGTTATTCAAACAAGGTAGACACTGACTTCGGAATCCATGTTTTCTTCCTTCTCCCAAAGAACAGAAAACAAGAAAAACCAGCAACATCACAAATATATGCCTTTCCAAATTCATGTAAATATATTCCTGGTCTGAAGTTTTGTTTCCTGAAGTTTTCATTGTTATGTATTTAAACTGCCAATCTTCATTTATGATTGCATCTACTCTTCAAAACAAAAACCATAATTTATTCAATCATTTTATAAATATTTCATTTTTTGCTAGATTTAAAACTTTTTTTCTTTATTAGATTTATTTCACTACAAATATGATATAATCGTTGACTGAATCAAGATGGTAGGCTAAGAACACTGCAAGCAAACTTCCTTTCCCCCTTATCCCCACAAATAACAAAAATGCCGTTTTTAAAAAAGTCAATCATCAAAATCACCAAGAAATATCCTTAGTGAGCTAAAACTATGAGGAATCACTGAAAGATGAAAAGCTGATAAAATCAGTTTAAAGGAGGAAACCACAATCTTATATGCCCAGAGTAGAGAGCTATTGCAAGTGGTTGGAGTCCTCAGTATAAACTAAGCCCAGAGGTGGAAGACAGCAGGAAGAACGAAAACAATTTACAGAATTTATAGCATAACTGGCTGGAGGGTAGCACAGAAGTCACAAAGCAGGTCAACCTCTCACACCTGTTTTACCTCTTTGGGTCAAGCATTATAGAAGAGAGATATAAAGGTGTCACCCTGCCAGGAAAAAGAGTGAGTATAAACACTTGGATGAGAGTGACAGGACAGAGCCCTGGGTGGACATTAAGCCTGAGGCAGAAGTGGGGACACTCACTTTAAAGAAGACTTGTAATTGGTACACTCCATCTACTGCCTATTTCATCACTACCCACAATCAATGGAGACCTGCTGCAATACACACTATCATATTCACAGGAGGTTAACCAGGATGCTCAAACAAAGATGAATGAGCACAAAACCAAGACTCGAACATGAAAAAGAGGCATTTGTGTCACAAATAGAACTCACACTTAAGAGTCAATATATTAAATAGAATAAGACCTGAAAAGAAACACACACCAAGATGGCGGCATAAGTAAACACCTAAACTGCTGCCTCACACAACAATAGCAAAACTACAACTAAAAGACAAAACAGACACCATCCAGAACCACAGGAAAGCTGGCTGAGTGGAAATTCTACAACTAGAAGAAAAGAAGAAAGCACATTGAGACTCAGAGGAGCTGGAAAGGGCTGAGATACGGAGACTTGCACACAGAGAGGATGGGCGGCTGTGTGCACGGCTGGCTTTCTAAAGTGGGAGGGAGACGTAAGCTCCCAACTGCACTGAACTCCAGACCTGGGCAAGATGCTGGGAAACCAGACTCATTCGGGGGGAATCTGGACTGTCAGGAAAAGAGAAAGCACACTGAGACTCGGGAGCTGTGGAAGGCAGAGGTCCGGAGGCGCACACAGAGAGGACTGACTGCTGAATGTATGGGCGGCTGTGTGCGTGGCTGGCCTTCTAAAGCAGGAGGGAGACGGAAGCTCCTGACTGAGCTGAACTCCAGTTCCGGGCAAGTTTCTGGGAACCCTGACTCATTTAGGGAAAAACTGGACTGTCTGGCGGCGGGCAAAACTCGAGGGCAGCTTCCTCTCAGAGGTGCTTGCAGTGATTACCGAGGGACACTGAGACCCAGGGGCCTCATAGGGCAGGGCTGACAGGAAACCAAGGCTGTCTGCTCTGCCCTGAAACTCTGCCCCATCCATGCTGAGCACAGAGGCTTTTGCAATTTTTCAAGTCTTATCTCATAAGGCTGTCTCCAGCACAGAAGTTCTCCCGGCATAGACACAGCTGATCCTCACAGTCAATTGGCCCGGAGGTCAATTCCTCCCAGTGATACCAACAACAATCAAGACTTAACTACAACAAGGCTGAGCACACAGTCTACAAAGGGGTGCACCAAGAGTGTCCACCTCAGGTAACTGGGGAGGCTGAGCCACTGTGCCTTAGAGGACACCTACCACACAAAGCTACTCTACCAACTCAGGGAAGCAGCGAAAATGCGGAGACAAAGAAACAGTTCACAAATGAAAGAAATGGAGGAAAACAAATGACTGGATATAGAGTTCAAAACCACGGTTATAAGGTTTTTCAAGAATTTCCTAGAAAAGGCTGATAAATTTAGCAAGACCCTCGAGGATATGAAAAAGGACCAACTAGAAATTAAACATACACTGACTGAAATAAAAAATATACAGAGACCTAAAAGCAGACTAGAGGATCACAAGAATCAAGTCAAAGATTTGAAATATAAAGAAGCAAAAAACACTCAACCGGGAAAGCAAAAAGAAAAAAGAATCCCAAAATTTGAAGATAGTGTAAAGAGCCTCTGGGACAACCTCAAGCGTACCAACATCCAAATTATGGGGGTGCCAGAAGAAGAGAGAGAGCAAGATACTGAAAACCTATTTGAAGAAATAATGACCCAAAACTTCCCCCACCTGGTGAAAGAAATAGACTTACAAGTCCAGGAAGGGCACAGAAGCCCAAACAAAAGGAATCCAAAGAGGACCATACCAAGACACATCATAATTAAAATGCAAAGAGCAAAAGACAAAGAGAGAATATTAAAAGCAGCAAGAGAAAAACAGTTAATTACCTACAAGGGAGCACCCATATGACTGTCAGCTGCTTTCTCAACAGAAACTATGCAGGCCAGATGGGAGTGGCAAGAAATATTCAAAGTGATGAACAGCAAGAACCTACAACCAAGATTACTCTACCCAGCAAAGCTATCATTCAGAATTGAAGGTCAGATAAAGAGCTTCACAGATGAGAAAAAGCTAAAGGAGTTCATCACTGCCAAACCAGTATTATATGAAATGCTGAAAGGTATTCTTTAAGAAGAGGAAGAAGAAGAAAAAGGTAAAGATAAAAATTATGAACAACAAATACATGTCTATCATCAAGTGAATCTAAAAATCAAGTGAATAAAAAATCTGATGAACAGAATAAACTGCTGAATATAAAAGAATCAGGGGCATAGAAAGGGAGTGGACTGACAATTCTCCGGGGGAGAGGTGTATGGGGGGGTGCAGGAAGAGACTGGACAAAAAAGCGTACACCTATGGATGAGGACAGTGTAGGGGAGGTAAGGGCAGAGGCTGGATGGGATCCAGGTAGAGGGGAGCTATGGGGGGGAAAAAGAGGAACAACTGTAATAATCTGAACAATAAAGAGTTATTAAATTTAAAAGATAAATAGAATAAGACCTTAGATTAAGTACAATTAATATCTTCAGAGATAGGCAAGATAACATTTATTTAAAAGAAAATCAATCGGTCCTGGCTGGCATGGCTCAGTGGGTTGGGTATTGTCCTGTGCACCACAGTTGCTGATTCGATTCTGGATCAGGGCACATGCCCCGGTTTGCAGACTCAATCCCAGGTAGGGGGCATGCAGGAGGCAGCTGATCAATGTTGTGCTCTCACATCAATGTTTTTCACTTTTCCCTTCCTCTCTCTCTAAAAAGCAATAAACTATTCTTTAAAATAAATAAATAAATGAAATCAACTGGAACACTTCAAAGTTTTGATCACTGAAGTAAAAAACTTAAATAAGGACTGAAAAAAAAAGAACAAATTAAATTAGTAATCTGAAGCCAAGAAATTCACCAGAATACAGTATAGAAGGAAAAAGAAGTGAAAATCATTTTTAAACTTAATATGTAAAATAGAATTAAGTAAGTTCTACCATAAGTTCAACTGCCTTTCTTGCAGAAATGCTAATCCTAAACTTCATATGGAAATGCAAGGAACCCAGAAAACCAAAACAATCTTGAAAAATAACTAAATTGGAAGACTCACACTTCCTGACTTCAAAACTTACTATCTTAATCAATAAAGAAATTTTAAAAAATACATTATCCAAAACAATGTAGTACTTTCATAAGGATGGACATATATCAATGGATTAGAATTGAGAGTCCACAAATAAACCCTTATGTCTATGGTCAATTGACTTATGACAAGGGTGACAAGACTATCCAATGGGAAAAGTGTCTTTCAACACAGTCCTGGGACAACTGGATATACTTTTAAACCTAGAATTATATATCTACTCAAACTCTCACTCAAGTGTGAGAGTACAATTAAGACATTTTTGAATCTACAAGGATGCAAAAATTTTGCTTCCCTCAGATTTCTGGTGAGATAATTGTTTAAAGATATATATCTGGAATAAAAAAATTAATCCAAAATAATAATCAAGGTATAAGAAGAGTAAAGCAGAGAAACCAGCAAAGCCTTTAAGTAAGTGTTGATTTGAAATAAAAAACAAAACAAACCTTACTAATATTCAAAACTACAATATATGATATTGACAAGAGTAATTGTGAGGGTAAGAAGAGGGGTTGGGAGAAGGGAAAGCAGGTAAATTATAAAGTCCTTGTCTTATTTGGAAGAAATAGAAACTGATCAACATAAATATCAATAGAAAACATAAATTTAAATATTATGGAAAAAAGATTAAGAATATTAGATGGCTTCACTTCAAACATTTAAGAAGATATAATGCCTACTCTACACAAACACTTTCGGACAATACAGAAACTCATTTGTGAGACTAGAAGAACCCTGATATCAAAATCCAATATAGACATAAAAATAATTGCAGGTCAACATCCTTATAGACATAGGCACAAAAATTATAAACAAAATACTACCAAATTAAATCAAAGTTACGTAAAAAGGAGAATACATCATGGCTAAGTGAAATTTATTCTAATAATGTAAGGCTGATTTAACATTCAAAAATCAGCATAATTCACCTCATTGACAGAATAAGGAAAAGAAACATATGATCCTCTCGATAAATATAGAAAAAGCATTTGATAGAATTCAACACCAAGCAAATTGGGGAAAAAAGAAACTTATGCTCACCCAAAAACTTGTGCACAAATGTTCATAGAAGGTTCATTCATAATAGCCAAAATCTGGAAACAGCTTTCCAATGGATGAATGGTTAAACAAACTACGGTACATCTATACTATGGCATTACTACTCAGTATCAATGAACTACTGATATGTGCAACAATTTGGATGGCTCTCAAGGGAATTATGCTGAATAAAAATATCCAATTTCAAAAGTTATATATGTTATGATTCCATGTATATAACATTCTTGAGATGATAAAATTATAGAAATGGAGAACAGATCAGTAGTTGCCAGGGGTTGGCTATAAAAGGGTAACATGAGGGAGCCTTGTGACTGATTTGTTCTATATCTTAACTAAGTGGTCACACAAATCTGCACCTATGATAAAACTGTTTAGAACTCAATATATACACAACACACACACACACACACACACACACACACACACACGCTTGTAAAACTAATGAAATCTGTGTAAAGTCAGTGGATGGTGTATCAAAGTTGATTTACTGGTCCTGGACAGGTGGATCAGTTGTTTGGAGCTTCAACACCTAAAAGGCTGCGGGTTTGATTCCTGGTCAGGGCATATGCCTAGGTTGAGATGAGTATGGGAGGCAACAGATTGATGTTTCTCTCCCACCTCTTCCTCTCTCTCTAAAAATCAATGAAAACATATCCTCAGGTAAGGATTAAATACATTTTTAAGTTGATTTGCTGGTTATGTACATTGTACAATAGTAACAAGATGTTATCATTTGAGGAAACTGGATGAAGAACATATAGATCTCTCTGTATTACTTCTTAAATTGCATGTGAATCTACAATATCTCAAAGTAAAAACTATGAAAGTTTTAAATAACTAAAATCAAAATGAAAAAAACTGATATTGGGCAGATTGCATTCAAAATGATATGTCTGAAACAATAAACATTTTAATAATGAGAACTATTGATAGAGAACACACTCTAAGAATTCTAACTTAGGTGGCTAGAGCTGTGGTATGGTCCTACCACTTTATACAATTCAGTATCTATAAAGAATTTCAAAAGAGAAGCAAACTAATACTGGATTTAGAATCACTGAACAGTTGTGCAGATTGCTTACTGCACAAGAGCTCCATGCCAAGAGGCTAAGTGGGGGTGGAGGCTAAAATCTAGTTTGTACTCTACCCCCCAATGCACCCATAGCATTTATGTCTACCTGAAAGACATTTTTTAAAATGTTGCACAATGGTACACTTTGGGCTAACAGTGACCCACTTGTTAAGTAAATAACTTTCTTTTAAACATAAGAGAAATAATGTTTATTGTCTATTCCTAGCACTTGTATATACTCATTTTTAAATTTCTGCCTTTCAAAACAAGGAAATCTGAACCCATATCTTAGTTCTGTTGTGCTGTGTGGGTATAGTGTATTCCTTAGGAGGCCTCAGTTTTTTCTCAAATCTTTTTGAAACAAAGTGTATAAATCAATACAAACTAAAATATGAGTTAAAGTGCTATATTGTTCTGTTATGGTTTAACTAGTGGCCCAGTGCACGAAATTCGTGCATATTAAAAGGGGATTAATTAGAGGAAATAATTTAATATTGCTATTTGCCCTTTCTCTATAATAGAAGTGTCAGAGATGAAAGAAAATTAGTAAAATGTATATGAAAACCTTCCTCCTGTCAGAGTCTGGGGCATACCACGGGACCCAGAATCAAGTCCCTGCCCACCCACATGTGCCTCAAAATCGCGTGAGACCCAGCCCCAGCCGCCCCCCCCCCCCAGCAATTGGGCTAGATCCAGACCCAGCCAGTCCCACCCTTGTCAAGCCCCGCCAGCCAAGGGGGCATAGCCTCAGGTCCCCTGGCCCAGCACCAGGACAGGGGGCGTGGCCTGAGGTCCCCTAACCCAGACCAGGGTGGGGGGGTGTGCCTGGAGGTCCCCCATCAAGCCCCGCTGGGTGGGGGATGCAGCCTGAGGTCCCCTGTCAAGCCCCACAGGGGCAGGGGAGGGCACAGTCTCAGGTCCCTGCTGATTGCTCATTAAGGCGCCTTGTGGGAACTTGGCCTCAGCTGTGGGTGCAGCCATCTTTTTGACGGAGTGATGGTCAATTAGTATATTCCCTCTTTATTAGATAGGATTAGTCATGGCATAGTGTGTGTGTGTTGGGGGGGGGGGGGTGGGAATGTGAAAACAACTGCATTCCTTAATAATACTCTTCCAAGAACTTACTTAATCCTCACCACAACTCTATGAGATAACATAATATGATGATTCCTAATTTACAGATCTAGAAATTAAGACATAGAGAGATTAAGTAATTTGCCCAAGGTCTCTTAACTAAGTGAAAAATCTGGGATTCAAACCCATGAAGTTTGTATCCAAATCACTCTTAACCACTCTACAATAATGCTCTTAGTCACAATTCAAGTTGGCACCTGAAAAACTGTCTAATAGAGGCATCTGATAAGATACTTGTTGAATAAATAAATACAAAAATAATGATTCTCCAAAGGTATAACTCTCCCAACCCCACAACGAAGTTGCTCTCATCACCCAAGATTCTGTCTGGTCTTATCCCCCAATATACCATCATATTGCCACTTTATTAAGAATAAAAACTATAATTATAAGTCATTGTAACTAATGAAAATGGTTAAGAACAACTGTGCTGGCAATGTGAACATGCACTCTGAATCTTTAAGGGTCTTCAAGCTAGGGTGTGAGAAGCTGTTGACAGCTTACTGGCTTCTCCTGTACTTCCCTAATGCACACACACTGGAAATGTATTTTTAGGGAGTTACATTATTGAGAGAAAGGCAATTATTTGCACCCCAGATATCAGATACACCGTCTGTTTTTAAATACGCCCATGTTTATGTAAGCATTCTATTTTCATACATATCTCTGTTTATAAACCAACTCAAATATTTTTGGCACTAGGAGAGGAATAAAAAAATGAAAATAGCTGGTTCTCGCCTTCTCTGTTGCTTGCCATTTCTATTGTTCAATAAAACATGTTCATTTCCCCTGCCATATTTCAATTTTCTGTTTTCTTTCACTTTAGTCTCCTGTCTCTTCTGATATTACCCCTCTGACATTTGTAGCAAAAAGTGAATCTACTGCCCAATCCAGTTTGGCTCAGTGGATAAAGTGTCGGCCTATGGACTGAAGGGTCCTGGGTTTGATTCTGGTCAAGGGCACATGCTGGGGTTTCGAGTTTGATCCCCATAGGTGACGTGCAGGAGGCAGCCGGTTGATGATTCTCTCATCATGGATGTTTCTATCGCTCTCTCCTTTTCTCTCTGAAATCAATAAAAATATATATTTTTTAAAAGTGAAACTATCATAGTCTTCTTTCCTTCTATAAAAGTGAAGTAATCATAGCCCATTGAGAAGTATCTTCAAATATTAAGCTGTGCTTTGTCATTTTGGTTTATGAAATTAATTATTCACATATTACTTTACTGAAAAAAACAGGTTTGTTGGTTGAGCAGTTCTGTCCTTGATTGAAAGCAGGGGCACAGGAGGAGTTGTATCAGGCTCAAACTGTTTCAAGTGTAGATGTGGTATTTGACTTTTAAAAATTATTGATTTTTAGAGAGAGAGGAAGAAAGGGGGCGGGGGGGAGAGAGGGAGAGAGAGAGGGGGAGAGAGAGAGAGAGAGAGAGAGAGAGAGAGAGAGAGCGAGAGAGAGAGAGAGAGAATCGATGTGAGAGTGAAACACTGATCAGCAGCCTCCTGCATGCTCCCTACCGGGGATAGGGGATCGAGGCTGCAACAGGGGCATGTGCCCTGACCAGGAATCAAACCTGCGACCTTTCAGTGGACAGGACGACACCCTAACCAACTAAGCCACACGGGCCAGGGCTAGATGTGGTATTTGAAACCAGTATTCATAAATGACTGAATTATAAGTTATACTTTTCTTCCTTAGAAATTGTTTTAAATAACCTATAAACTTTACAAATTAAAAATCCAAAAGTATTATAATTTATAAACCTGTGTTAGATTAAAATATTAAGTCTGAATCATCAGCCCTGACTGGGTAGCTCAATTGGTTAGAACATCTTCCCCATAAGCCAAGGTTCTGGTATCCCTGGTCAGGGCACATACAGGAGTCAACCAATGAATACATAAAAAATGGAACAACAAATTGATGTCTCTCCCCCGCTCCTCCTTCTCTCCCTCTAAAAAGTCAATAAATAAAAAATTAAAATAAAATAGCATCATCACATTCTTTTCTTTTTGTTTTCATTTACTGATTTATTTATTTTTTTTTTTTTTGAGAAAGAGAGAGAGAAATATCAGCTTGTTGTTCCACTTATTTATGCATTCATTGGTTAATTCTTATAGGTGCCCTGATTGGGGATCAAACCCACAACCTTGACATATCAGAATAATGCTCTAACCAACTGAGCTACCTGGCCAGGGTCTCATCACATTCTTAATGTTTGTGATGACTGCCAACACTGAAATAAATAAAACCCCACCCTTTGGACCAGTTGAATCTTTTGAAAGGCTAATTAACTATACCATAAATTATATGTATACCAGATGATCTCAAAGCTCTAAAAATTATACAATTCCCAATGAAATCAGAAATTTTCCAAGCCCTACTTGGTTTAGCTCAGTGGATATAGCGTCGGCCTGTGGACTGAAGGCTCCCGGGTTCGATTCCGGCCAAGGGTACATGCCCAGGTTGCAGGTTCAATCCCCAGTTGGGGGCATGCAGGAGGCAGCCAATCAATGATTCGCTCTCATCACTGATGTTTCTATCTCTCTCTCCCTCTCCCTTCCTCCCTGAAATCAATAAAGAAATATATTTATACCAAGAGTAATTCAAAACTTTGGAAAACATTTAGAGCAAAACCATCTTCTCTTTAAAAAAAAAAATGTTCTGAGAATATAAGAACTCACTTAGTGAAATGGTTCCAGAGATGCTAGACTAGCTGGCTCATTGAAAGCTTATTAAAAATAATACTAATTAGCCCTGGATGGTGTGCTCAATGGTTAGAGCGTGGTGGTCCCTAGCACCAAAGGGTTGAAGATCCAATTCCCAGGTTTTAGGTTCCATCCTTGGCCCCAGTAGAGATGAGTGCAGGAGGCAACTAATCAATGTGTCTCTCTCACATTGATGTTTCTCTCTCTGTCTCTCTCTTCCCTTCCACTCTCTATAAAAATCAATGGAAAAATATCCTCGGGTGAGGATTAACAAAACAAATAAACAACAACAAAAAAATCAATGGAAAAAGTATCCTCGGGCAAGTAGTAACAAAATAATAATAAAAATAAAAGCGGATTTCCAGGCCCATCCCAGTAGGCCTGGCATATTGACTTTGGTGGGAAATCAGGTTCCACTGAGACTAGTAAAAATTACTGGCTCTCTCTCCAGAAAAATGCACATAACTCACAATTTTACATATGATAAACCAGCCCCAGACTCATGAATTGATGGACCCCAGGTTAAAAAGTAAAAAAAGAATTCAGACCCAGAATTTTATGGTTATTTTCAAAAGGGTAGTTAAATGGAAGAAGGAATAAATTTATTCCATATTCTACCGGACGACAAAGCTGGGAGAAACTCGTAAAAGTTGCAGTTGAATTTATAGCAACTCTTTGTAATAATTAAAGCTAACAAATAATCTGACAGTTCTTAACAAAGCAATAAGCAGGTTGAAATAAGTAGACCTCTTTAAAATGAAGGTTTAGTCCCTGGCCAGGTAGCTCAGTTGGTTAGAGCATCGTCCTGATACATCAAGGCTGTAGGTTCAATCCCAGGTCAGGGCACATACAAAAATCAAACAATAAATGCATAAATAAGTAGAACAACAAATTGATGTTCTCCCTTTCTTCTTCTCTCTCTCTCTAAAATAAATTTTAAAATAAAATGAAAATTTAAAAACAAAAAGATTAGAGCTATTATAGAAAGGATTCCCACACTGGATAGAAGCAGGGCAAGATGACTTCCAAGATCTTTCAATTTTAACATTTTATAATCCTAAGGAGTTTTAGAAGAGGTAAAAGGAAAAAGATGAAAATTTAATTTTAAGCCTTTTTTACTGCTTAAAGGTTGTTTTGTGTTTAAGATTTTAAAAAAGGATTGCCTGCATTTGTACTCAGTGTGTAGCTATGTCAGTGTGCCTGTCTTGAAATGTAAACTATTGCCAAAAGATGTTTTTAATTTAGTATCACCTCCTTACTTTTTATTTTTACACATACATATACAAAACTTTACTTTTATTCTTTAAAAGATTAAGTATAGAAATCATCCTACAACACTACAAAATAACCCAATCAGTTTCCTTAAAACAACTAAATTTTTTATCCTAATTATACTGAAATAAAAATTTATAGTAATAATATACTCAAGAATCAGAGGACATTGTTTGGTCTTTTCTTGCTTCTTGGATTTCTTGCACTCTAACTTTAGTATTCAGAGAATAACCTCTCTCTTCAAAAACATCCCTGAGAGAGAGAGAAAGAGAGAGGGGAAAGACTATGTACTGGGTAAATGTAGATGTAGAAGACTAAATATGAAAAACAGATTTTTAATTAATATATTTTAACAATGCCTGATGAAAATTTTGCAACCTCCCTCCTTTAAGGAGCACCAAAGATGGGTAGCTCTATAGACACAGAGCCTTCCCTCTTTCTGTAAGCAAAACTAAGAAACTAAGCAGAAGGAAATCCTCAAATTCTAATGTTAAATGATTATACTGAGAAATGTCATTTATTACTTTTACTACTCATTCTGTTCCTTGACTAAAACTAGAGAAGTAGTGTTTTGAAAGTGAAAACACAACTGTTCTTTATGAACTCATTTCCCCTTCTCTCAAGTCACCATTTTCTGTTGGTGAATGCAATATCTTCCAAGGCAATATCTAGACTTAACTAAAGGTAATAAAAGCTTGTGTTAGACTAATTCTAGCAAAAGGCAACAAGGCATTCACTAAACAACAATTTTTTAAACATTTTTTGTAATTGATTTTAGAGAGGAAGGGAGAAAAGAGAGAAACATCTGTGATGAGAGAGAATCATGGATCAGCTGCCTCTTGCACACCCCACACTGGGGATCAAGCCCACAATCTGGGCATGTGCCCTGACCAAGAATCGAATTGTGACCTCCTGGTTCATGGGTCAGCGTTTTAAGCACTGAACCACACTGGCCAGGCTCAAATTTGAATGCGTGATATTTTAAAAACTGTTTTTAAAACTCTAATATTTAAAAATAAGATACTCTAAAAAATTGATAATAATTATGTTAATGTAACAAGCAGAGAGCCAATAAAAATATCTTAAATGCAAAACTAAAAAATGTCAGATACGAATACTGCCAAAGTAGACATGATGTCTAGTAAGACATCAATAGGAAGCATTATATTCATAAAGAACAACTATTCAAAGGATAACATTTGTCAAAGGATAACATTTCACTCTATAGATGGAGAGATAAGTTTCAAACTTCAAATCACAATTGATCAGAAAAACTGATGTAGTTTTAAGAAGTTATTTCTCTTCCTGAAAGGTTTTCTCAATATTTTGTTTTGTATATGTATGTGTATTTCAAGATAAATATATTACCTCTTTCTAAAGTACCAAGTTTAGAGTGCACTTTAGAAATTTCATATTCCTCCATCAGGTTTGTGGAGTTTTGCATGTTTCAAGGAATGTGTTTTAAAAATTTCAAGATGTTTGTGGTTAACATTTGATCAATAACACATCTGATTTAAATTAACTGAGTTGACAGTTTGTGGAAACCATATGGCAGGGAGCTACTATGGGTAAAAGGGAAACAACTCAAAAAAAGCACCGTTCAACTCCAAAGATTACTTGCTTCACTTTTTTGCTAGTTATCATACTTCTAATTTTACTATCTAGTCTTATAGACAATTCAATTATCATATCTTACATAAAGCTTGGAGCAAATTCACTAACAGAAGAGCAAATATAAAAGGGAAGAGCATGAGATCAGGCTAGAGTCTAAATGCAACAGGAAGCCACTTTTGAGCTGGGAAGCAATAATCCTAGCTGTGCTTTTGAAGATTAATCTTTTTCAGTTTATAGGAAAAGGAAGACTGGGAATAGGAAATGAACACTGGGAATGACAAAAACATTGTTAGTATATTCCAGTTTAAGGCAATGGAGGCCTGAATTATAGTCATATCAGAAAGAACTGGGAAAGACAGGGAACAGAGAAGAGCACGGACCTTAGAACTATACTGACCATGTTCACATCCTGGCTCTGTCCCTTGCTAGCTATATGGCCCTCAGCCTCAGCTTCCTTCTCTATAAAAAAGGGACAATAACAGTCAGTTATGAGTAAAGGTTTATAGCTAGTAATATTATTATGGGGATAAAACTTAAGTACTTAAAAATTAGCTGGATAGGAAAAGTTGAGTAAAATAAAGGAATAAATATAAATGTGAGTTTTTAAGTTCTATAACTTGAAGAAAACTTTAAAAACACAAATATTAAAGAGTAAGTTGGCAATATTTGTCACTATGTATTGCAGCAATGTTTTTAAATGGAAGACCAGAAACAATCTAATTATTCTACATCCATACAATACAATACTTTAAGCCATGAAGAAAAATCAGATCAATCTAATGTGCTAATAGAGATCAATCCCCAAATTATATTTTTAGTTAAAATAAAGAAAGGTTCAGAAAAAATACTTTATGTAGTACTCTAATTTGTTTGAAATTAAAGATATCATATACCTATATGCATATATGTGCACATTCTATTTCTGAAAAGATACGCCAGAAACTCTAATAGATGATACCTCTGGAGTGAGACTACAGAACTAGGGATCTAGGGTATAAAGGAGATTTTGTCTTCCTGGTATATACTTTTTAAATGAAAATACGTTTTTATTGACCTTTAGAGAGAGAGGAAGGGAGAGGGAGAGATAGAAACATCGATGAGAGAGAAACATGAACTGGCTGCCTCTTGCAGGCCCCCTGCTAGGGATTGAGCCCACAACTGGGCATGTGCCCTGACCAGGAATCGAACCTGCAATTTTCAGTAGACAGGACCATGCCCAACAAACTGAGCCACACTGTCCAGGTCAAGTTGTTTTTTGTTGTTTTTTAATCTCTCCTAACCTATCTTATTCAAAGAATTTAAGGCAACTATTTGTTGCAAATATTTCTATATAACTGAAATATAAAATGAAAGAAAGAAATTATAAGGTTGGAGAGATAAAAAGTGGTAAACAGGAGATACAGGGTAATGAGGAAAAATTGACAAGATTTTGGGACCAATTAGATAAGGGATAAGCAAAAAGAAGAAATTTGACCAGATTTTCAAGTTTCTGGCTTGAGTCACTAAACTGATGAGATAGACATTAAATCAGTCAAGATAAGAAGCACAGAAGAACAGATATGGCAGAAAAGAGGATAAAGTTGTTTTTGGACGTGTTGAATTTAAGGTACTCATCAGTCACTTGGGTGACAATGTCTAGTAGCCATTGGCAAACAGGCCAGGAAAAGAGGTCTGGGTTGGAGACAGATTTAGGCATTGCCAGAATATTATGATGACAGCAATGGAAAATAGAGTAAGAAAGAAAAACAAACAGATACACTCTTGGATACCAATATTAAGGGCAGATAAAAGAAAGCTAATGACAAGTTCAAGAAATAAAAGGATAACTAAGAGCTCTTTTAAAATAGAAACTGTCTAATCTGTGGATTGCCAGGCTCTACTAAGGAGGTAGTCAAAACAAGATCTAGAGAAGTTGGATAAGATAAAGACTAAGAGGTCTCTAAAGGATTTAGTAATTAGGAAGTTATTACCTTAGCAAGAGCACTTGAATAGAACGATGGAGGCAGAATTGAGATTACAATAGATTGAGGAGGAAAAAAAAAGAAATTAAAATAAACAACAGACTATTTTTTCTGAAAGCTTGGCTGTGAAGGCAAGAAGTAAAATAAGACTCTTGGGGAAAAAACCTTATTCATGTGATAAGCTGAGAAGAAACAGATTCTACCTGATAAAATAAAATAAAATATAAACACGTGTTTATGAGTAAAGCATTTAAATATAGAAGTTTTAAGAGAGTCCCATTGCTACTAGTTATATGTAATTTTTTACATAGTATTAAACAAAACATTCACTGATGAAGAACTAACTGAGTTCTTCAAATTGGCAAGCTGATTCACAAATTTAAATGGAATTACAAGGGACCCAGGATAGTCAAAACAGCCCTGAAAAAGAATAAAGTAGGAGGACTCACACTTTCTGATTTCAAAATTTTCTACAAAGCTATGGTAATTGAGGCAGTATAGTATTGGCACATGGATAGACATATTAGTATAGAGCAATGGAATAAAACTGAGAGTCCAGAAATAAACTATATGTTTATGGTCAACTAATTTTTGATAAGAATACCAATGGGAAAAGAATAGTATTTTCAACAAACAGGGCTGGAACAATAAGACAGCAGGTTGAGATAACCCTTACCTTACAAAAACATGAAAACTAACTCAAAATGAGTCAAAGAGATAAATGTAAGAGCAAACTATAAAACTATAAGAAAAACCACCAGTAGGTCTTCATGACCTTAGATTTGGCAAAGGATTCTTAGATCAGACACCAAAAGCAAGAACCACCACCACAAAAGTAGATAAATTGGACTCCATCAAAATTTAAAACTTTTGTGCTTCAAAGCACACAATTAAGAACACGAAAAGACAATCATGGAATGGGGAAAATATTCACAAATCATTTATCTGATAAGGGACTTATATCTTGAATATATAAAGAGCCCTTACAGTTCAATAATAAAAAGACAAGCAATCCAATTAAAAATTAGCAAAGGATCTAACAGACATTTCTCCAAAGAAGACACAGAACTAGTCAGCAAGCACATGAAAATATGCTCAATGTCAATTACATCTCAAAAAATCTGGAAAAGCCCAGCCGGGTGTGGCTCAGTGGTTGAACATAAACCTATGAACCAGGAGGTTACTAGTTAGATTCCCGGTCAGGGCACATGCCTTGGTTGCAGGCTCAATCCCTAATAGGGGGTGTGCAGGAGGCAGCCGATCAATGATTCTCTCTCATCACTAATGTTTTTATCTCTCTCTCCCTCTCTCTTCTTCTCTGAAATCAATAATATATATATATATATATATATATATATATGCTGGAAAAGAAAGAAAAAAGATGTTCAACATTATCAGTCATCAGGTAAATGCAAATAAAAAAAACTACAATAAGATGCCACTTCATATCCACTAGGATGGTTAAAATGAAAAAGTCAGATAACAGCAAGTATTGACAAGGATGTGAAGAAATTGGAATCCTCATAACACTGCTGGTAGGAATGTAAAATTCCAGGTGTTTTGGAAAACAGATTGGCAGTTCCTCAAATAGTTAAACATTGCATAGAATTACCATATGATTGAACAATTCTATTCCTAAATATACACCTGAGAAATAAAAAACATATCTCCACACAGAAATCTGTACACAAATGTTAACAGCACCATAATTCATAATAGCCCAAAAGTGGAAACAATCTAAATGTCCATCAATGGATAAATGGATAAATAAAATATGGCATATCCATACAATGGAATGTAATTTAACCAAGAAAAGGAATGAAATACTGATACTTGTGACGAACTTTGAAAACATTATACAAAGTGAAAGAAGGCAGTCACAAAGGATCATATAATATATGACTCCATTCATACGATAAAGTAATAGGGAAATCTATAGAGACAAAAAATAGATTAGTGGTTGCTTAAGGCTGGGGAGAGGGGTAGGTAGGAGGGTGGACAGAAGGATAAGGGAGTGACAGCTAAAAGATATGGGGTGTCTTTCTGAAGTGATGAAAATGTTTTAAAATTACACATATCTGCTCTAGCTGGTTTGGCTCAATGGATAGAGCACCAGCCTGCGGACTGAAGGGTCCCAGGTTCAATTCCGGTCAAGGGCATATGCCTGGGTTGCTGGCTCAATCCCCAGTGGGGGGTCGTTCAGGAGGCAGCCAATCAATGATTCTCTCTCATCATTGATGTTTCTATCTTTCCCTCTCCCTTTTTCTCTGAAATAAATAAAAACATATTTAAAAAATAAAATAAAATTGCACATATCTGAATATACTAAAAACCAGTGAATTGTATACCTTAAACGGTAAGTTGGATGGTATGTGAATTATCTATACTAATAAAAGAGTAAGATGCAAATTGACCGTACCTTCGCAGCACCCACCAGCCAATCAGGAGTGAGTATGCAAATTAACCCAGAAACCATGATGGGTTAATTTGCATATGCAGGTGCTGAGTGGCTGGGGGCAGGGCGGGACCCTTGTGTCGTCACCGTTGCAATGACTCAGGCATTCCACCCCGCCCCCAGCCGCTCCGGGCCTCTGGGCAGTGTGGGAAGGCGGAAAGGCGGCTTCGAGCCGAAGCGAAAAGGTGGCTCCAGCCAGAGTGAAGGTGGTGCCAACAGCCAGGGGAAGGAAGGCCCATTCTTGTACAAATCTTCGTGCATCGGGGCCTCTAGTATCTCAATAAATTTATTAAAAATATAAATGGAAATGTTCAGAAAAAGTTTAAAAGGATTACCCTTGTGCTATAGAAAACAAATAAAAAATGGAATTACAAACCATTTATAAAATAACTACAACTATAACTCACAGAACACAACTACAGCACCATACAAAAGAAATCTTGTAATTTAAACACTTGGAAAGAATGAAAAGAACACTAAGCATCCATCATAAGAAGAGAGAAAAACAATCACAAAACAAAAAATAAAGGAAGGACTTAAAACAATGAAAGGAAAAATTAATAAATAAAGAGAACTAATTTTAAAAATCCAAGAGCTGGTTCTAAACAAGAAAAAGGGGCAAGGCCTCACATGTACAAAATAAGAAGTGATAATGAGTAAAGTGATAATATAATCAAAGACAAGAATTTTTTTTAAATCATAAAAAGATATCTTCCTCAACTTCACACAAATAATTTTGAAAACTTGGATGAAATAGATTATTTTCTAGGATACTAGTAATATAAATTATCAAAGCTTACCCCAAAAGATATAAACTTTAAGCAGTTAAATTATCACAGAAGTAGAGATACTGTCAAAGAGCTACTATCTCCCCAAAATACTCAAGGTCAAATGATTTCATGGGCAATTCAACCAAATCTTTAAATTCAATACCATTTAACCAGAGAGGGAAAGAAAAGAAAAGAAAAAAAAAGCATAGAAAAGTTTGAAATTATTTTTATGCAAGTGGCATAATTCAACAAAGATAAAACACAGAAAACTAAAAGCAATTTAGCTTATCTAAGGAGAGAGGCAAAACTTCTGAATAAAGTTTAGCAAACAGAACCAAGCAATATATTTAAAACTAGAGGCCTGGTGCACAGATTCGTGCACCAATGGGGTCCCTCAGCCTGGCCTGCGCCCTCTCGAAATCTGGGACCCCTCGGGGGATATCAGACTGCTGGTTTTGGCCAATCCCCGCAGGCCAGGCTGAAGAACCCCACCGGTGCATGAATCCGTGCACTGGGCCTCTATAATGCAAGTAAGATCTTTGGTTAATCTCTTTCCACCCCACTCCTCCCCACTTCCCTCTGAGATTCATCAGTCTGTTCCATGTTTCCATGCCTGTCCATTGAGCATCTGCCCCCTGGTGGTCAGTGCACATCATAGCTACCAGACAAACAGTTACTTAGCCTTTTATATATATAAAATATAAATAATACAGAATGACAGAGTGAATGGATTAAGGAATACAAGGATGGTCCAGTAACAGTAAATCTATTAGTACAATTCACTATAATAGTAGAGCAAATGAGAAAAATTACCTTAGTTCTCATAGGGGCTGAAAAGGCCTTTGACAAAATTTACTTCCATATTAAAAAATCTTAATAAAATGATAACAGCTGACTACTTTCACATGATATATATGTATACTTTAATCTAAAGTCAGGTCAAAGTTTAATAGGAAAACACTAACAATATGCCATTAAAGTCAAGAATATGACAAAGATCCACTACTATCTTATTGTTTAATATTCTTGGGAAGTACTAGACAAATCAATTTGATAAAAGAAATAAGTATTAAAATTGTTGAGGAGATAAAATATCTTTATTTGATAATTTTATAATTATTTAACTATAAAACCCAAGAAAAAGAACTCTCTTATTTTTTTCTTAAAGATTTTTTAAAAATTGATTTTTAGAAAGAGAGGAAGGGAGAGGGAGGGGAGAAAGAACATCTATGTGGGAGCAAAACAGCTACTGGCCACCCCTGCCTGCCCCCTCCTACCAGGGATCAAGTCCTGGGCATGTCCCCTGACCCAGAATTAAATTGGCAACCTCTCGGGCCAGCTGGTGGCGTTCACTTTTTTAATGTCGACGCAAGAACCAAGAGGTCACTTGTTCGATTCCTGGTTGGGGCACATTCCCAGGTTGCGGGCTCAATCCCCAGTAGGGGCGTGCAGGAGGCAGCTGATTGATGCTGTTCCTCTCTCATTGATGTTTCTATATCTCAATCCCTCTCCCTACGCTCTCTCTAAAAATCAATAAAACATATTTTAAAAAATAAATAAATATACTGGCAACCTCTTCATGCATAGGAGCACACCCAACCAAATGAGCCATACTGGTCAGGGCAACAACTATCTTTTTGTTACTATTTACAGTAAGTATTATAATTCCAAAGGTGTCTATGTACAAATTAATACTCAGAAGTTAATAGCATTCCCATATTCAAACAAGATAAAAGACATAATAGATGTAGAAACTCCATTTACAATAGCAACAACAAAAAAGAGAGAAAATACCAAGGAATAAACAAAACAAGAAATGTGAAACATCCATATGAAAAAAATTTAAATCTTATTGAGGGATGCAAAAGAAAACTTGAACAATTAAAAAATAAATATATACCCTGTTCTTGAGCAGAAGATTGAACCTCAAGTAGATGTCAATTATAGCTAAATGAATATATAAATATAATGTAGTACCAATAAAAATACTAACAGGATAGGGAAGGGTAGCTTGATAAACTAATTTTAAGTTTTATGGAAAAATAAACAAGCAAGAATATCCCTGGGAAGTAGAATGAGAGAGGACTATAATCAAAGAATGAAGTCATTAGGTATAAATAGGTAAACTAACCAATCTACACTAATAAAAGAGAAAGATACAAACTGACCGTACCTTCATGACACCCACCAGCCAATCAGGAGCGAGTATTCAAATTAACCCAACAAAGATGGAAGGTTAATTTGCATACGCAGGCGCCAAGTGGCTGGGGGTGGGGCAGGACGCTCGCGCCGTCGATATGGCAACAACGCAGGTGTTCTGCACCACCCCAGCAGCTCCAGGCCTCTGGGCAGCATGGGAAGGCGGAAAGGCAACTCCAGCCAGAGCAATGGTGGTGCTGGCAGCCAGGGGAAGAAAGACCCATTCTTGCATGAATCTTCATGCATCGGGCCTCTAGTGAAACAATAAAAGTCCAACAGAAACCAAAATTATATGTAGGAACTAAGTACACCTATAGACAATATTTCAGTACTGTGATAAGTGGGTAGCCACCTGGAAGAAAAGTAAAGTTGGGTTCCTATACACCTCTATACTTTACACAACTTATATTTTGTATGGATAAGTGCATTTAACTTAAAAATAAAATTGTAAAAGCATTAGGGGGAAAAACAAGAATTTTAATTTTAGTTAGAAATAATGTTGAAATAGAGAAGACCCCTATCTTATGACACAAAACTTAAATCCAAGAGATTGATTATTACAACTATAAAAATGTTTTCATTTCTTTTAAAGTTATACACTATTAAATAAAGTCAAAAGCCAAGTTACAAACTGTGAAAAATGTCTGCAACATATAGCAAAGACCCCCCCAAAAATTTCCTAAGAACAGAGTTCCCATAAATAGTATTAAACATGCCAATAGAAAAATTAACAAAAAATGCATATCCAGGTGAATAAAAAATATAAGCAAATGCTATAAATAAAGGAAACAAATAAGGTTCTTATACCTATTTAAAAGATGAAAAAAATACCTATTACATTGGCAATTTTAAAAAGTTTGATAACCTACTCTGATACCAAGGGTATGGAAAGTCAATACTCCAACACCAATAGTGGAACATAAACTGGTATAACCTCTGTGGAGGGCAATTTGACAAAATCTATCAAAATTTAAATAGTACAAACAACAACAACAAAAATAGAAAAAAATGTAAATAGTACATATCCTTTGACCTGCAATTGAAGTTCTAGGAATATATCCTAAAGACAGACTCACTCAATGTACAAAGTTATATATGCACAATATTCATTGTATCATCATTTGCATTAGCACAACTGTACACATTTTAAATGCCCAGCCAATCAAAGAAATGCTACCATCCTCCCTCCCCTCCTCCCAACCCCACATCTCTCTGGCAAGGATACACAAAAAAATTTATCACTGGTTGCTTCTGTGAAGGAAGCCAATTAACTGAAATCAAAAGTAGAAGGAAAACTTGCCTTTTAACACATGCTCTTTTGTATCATTTGGATTTCATATCACAAACATATATCACATTTTAAAACTTTAAGATTTCAGTATTATTTTTACCCAGCTTTACCAATTGTTATATTTTCCCTCCTCCTTTTTTTTATCCCTTTTCTAATTCCTACATTAGCAATAATGTTTTAACTGTTTCCCCAGTTAATACTGTACATGGTATTTAATCAAACTCACAATTAATCTTAACTTGGGTTCCATTATCCCCATCATTTCCTTACTCCTGAGCTCTACCATTGCATACCTCCTCTATAAAAAGCCCCGTTCCCTATTCTTTGTGTGTATGGAGATTATGAGTTAGTCAAAATCTAGGACCAAGAAGCTATGAAATTTCAGTCACTACTCTATTTTAGGAGACAGCAAAAAGAAGAGGCTGCTCAAACACGGTTTCACAAAATGTCATTTGAACTGTCACTATGGAGAATCCAGTCCACTATTTTTATGTTCAAGAACTTGATTTTTACTCATTTGTCCAGAGTCAGTGGAGCTTATAGGGCAGGGGTGGGGAATGTCTGGCTCAAGGGTCATAGAAGGCCCTCAAAATCATTTGGCCTGGCCCTGCCAAGGCATTAGGGGTGAGTTAATTAAATGTTTGACCGCAGGCTCATTTTTAAGTTGATAATTTTGTATGGCCCTCGAATGTTATAAATATCAAATGGCCCTTGGCAGAAAAAAGGTTCTCCACCCCTGCTCTAGAGGAATGAACCACATCAATTAAATTGAATTCACAAGAAACTAATTGCTTACACATAATGCCAATGTATTAATTTAGAATTTAAGAATATATATGTATATAAGTAGTTATGTGTATATACATATATCACTTGAAGTGGGTACATATACAGGTGTGTTCCCCAAAAATGTATACACATTTTAACAGCTGATAGCTCAATTGATGTTTCTTTGTTTTCAGATTTAACCCATTGGAATTAATAATGGCAGCCTAAGTGTGTATACATTTTTGGGACACCGTGTGTGTGTATATGTGTGTGTGTGTGCGTGTGTGTGAAGAGTATCAATTCATTCATATCAGGAAATCACACACAAATGGAAAATATGCCCAGGTAACCACATGGTGCTATGAGTGTGTATAGGGAGAAAAGAATAAATCAGAAGGTCTGAGAAGACTTCCCTGAAAAAAACAGTGTGATCAAGCTGAGATCCAATGGAAGAAAAGTGAAAAAAAAAAAAAGAGAGAGAGAAAATGGTAAGCAAGAGGGTTCCTGAATGATGGGATAGCAGGTGCAATGGTTCCATGGCAGAAGGGAGCATGACATGTCTAATTAGGTGGGAAAAGTTCAAAGGGCAAGACCATATGATGTAGAATTAACTAGAGAGTTAACTACAAACTGTGTAGTGCCTTTTAGGCCATATTAAAGATTTTTGCCTTATCCTAAAAGCAATGAAAAGCTAGTAAAGGGGTGTGAACAGATTTGTGCTTGCAGATCAGCATGCTTACGAATTGCGGGCAAGAGTAGAATCAGAAGACTGCTTAGAAAGCTACTGCAGGAGACCTACGTGATAGATGACAGCAGCATGGACTGGAGTTAGAGGAGAATAAAATAAATAGGACTTTGTGATTGATTATACCCAAAATGCAAGGGAAAAGAAAATGCCCAAATTTTAAATTTGCATAACAATATGGGTCAGGGTGCTATCAATGAAAGAAAGAATGCCCTAGGAAGACCAGATTGTTCTGTTTTGTTTAAAAGAGATAGATAGAGGGGAAATGCACAAAATGTAAGAAAGGGACCCGGGTGCTCAGAATCTGGAAATCTTTGTAGAAAAGGATGGAAAATGAGATTAGATTCAAAGGAAAGAGAACATTAGCTGCAAAAACTTAAATATCTATTTGTTTATTTTTTACCTCCAGGGTCAGCCATAAAACAGGCCTAGACATTTCTATCTCTCCCCATCACCTAAAATCTTTTTAAACATCTCAAAATAAGGGGGAGGGTAAGCTTAAATGCAATACTTAGGAAAAGAAAGCCTTGGTGTGAAAGAATTTCCAAGTATATATTGCGGTTTCCAATTCTGACAAGAAAGAAAAGACAGAGGTTGACTACTTGGGGAAGAAAGAATTAGAAAAAGAAACAGGCTGATGACCCCAAGGCATGAATTCTCACGGTTTAAACACGTTTATCTTTACCTCTGGACAAACAGCCGTTATTGGACTTTCGTGCTAAGGGAACACAGAAATAATAGCTCCACACTGAGGCCCCTTATCAGAAATCATGGCTTCCACTACCACCTAGTGGTAACATTGAGGAAGTGCATCAACCAGGTTCTTGAAGCCCGGAAATGTCTCTATGAAGCCCATGCATGGTATTAATCTAAGATCAAAGACCTAAAGATTTCAGTAGTAAAGGGCAAGCTGGTGATAGGTTTTGGTAAGAGATTTATCTTCTAATCTGTCAATACACAAAAATATAAGTTTCTGTTATTAACTTGGGGTGAGAAAAAAAAGGCTCCTGTTTTCTTTTTCATGTTAAAGATCAAATACCATTTAGTGATTGTAAAATACCCAATTTGATACTATCAACTCAAAACCAACTCCTGGTGCATTATACATTTGACTATTTAATAGTACTTTAATGTTAATTTCAATGGCGCATTAAAAATGGGCTAATGTGTATTTCTACCATACATCAATAACTGTATCACAGACATAAGCAATTGTCTCATTGAATTTGCAAAATTCCTTTTGTTATCTTCAAATTAATCAAATAACAATTTTTGACTGCTTAAAAGTACACAGCACGATAATAAACACAATTAAAAAACCATCACGTTCTCAAAATTCATCAGCTAAATATATCACTGATAAAATCAACTTCAACATTATTCACACAAAAAACATGGTGCATGATTTACACATCATCCTGATAGTTCTTTTCATGGTAAAAGAAGGTTGCCCAATTAATGTTTAACCTTCTGTGTGGTATTTATTTCCCTGCCTTCCTTCTACTATACTGATTATTTACTTATAAATGTATAGTTTTACAATGGTCTGTACACACATATTAATTTGATTTGTCTTTGTTTTTTAAGACATTTGAACTGAAGGATATGGAATTGTGGACCAAAACGTGAAATAATCATATTGGGTACATTTTTCCAATTCTTAACCAGCTGTTTTTATAGAGTAGACACGGCATAATTTTGGCAGTATATTCTTGATCTTCGTTTTCTTCCCTTAAAATCCAGTCACACTATCCATTCTGTCTCTGGACATTCTATCATATGAATAATGTAACTAGTTTTCCCTAATTCTCTTGGTTCTGTTTCCCACCCACCTCCCAACAACCCGTCCACGCCTAATCCTCCTTTCTTGGTTCAGAATGCCTAACTTTTTTTAACACACTCGAGATGGTTTTTACAAAATCACTCTTTGGAATGCTCTTCCCTCTTCTCTCAATTTAGCACCCCTTGAAAAAATAATTTCCACAGCCAGAAGCCAATGTCTTTCTTTTACAAGATCAAACTGCGGGAAAGGATGAGACTAGGAACCGAGGGAAACATTTGGGCATGTCAGTGAGACAGCGGGCTCTCCTTTGAAAAGAAAACACAACTCTCAGCACAAAGCTTTTGAACAGAGCAAAAATACCCCCCCACCCCACCCCACCCGTGTTCCTGTTCCCTCCCTGACCTCAGAGACACCTTTCCTTTTCTCTAAGCCCCGGTCCCTCTGAGATGTGTGGGGCCTGCCTTTCCTCCTCTCAAGGGAAAGAAAGCCAGGGAGAAAAGCAAAGGTAGCAGTCACCTGCTCGCCGCGCCCGCAAGCTGTCAGGACCACGGGACCCCGTCCCACGACTCACCTGGCAGGTGCGGCCGTCCGGAGAGTTGCACGAAGCGGTTGAGCTGGCCAGGCCCCCGACCCCCGCTGCCCCCACTGCCCCCGCCGGCCCCGCTACCTCCGCCGCCGCCACCATTGCCCGCGGCGCCTCCTCCCCTCCTGCGGTTCCTGTCCCAGCCCTGGGCGGCCGACATGACCTGCTAGCGATTGCCGCAGCCCGGTCCCGGCAGCCCTTGGCCCGGCAGCACTAGCCGAGCCTCCTTGCAGGGCTCCTCTAGAGACCCAGGAGACAGGGAAGGGGGAGCGCCCGGTTTCACCAGTGACCAATGACTGGCTGACTTTGTGACAGGCAGCCAATGGCCTGCCGTCTTCTTGGCAGGTGGAGGGAGGCGGGGAGAGACGTGGTAACCATAGCTATGGTTAAAAAAAGTGGGGTCTGAGTAAGTCAGAAGCAGCCGCTACTCGCTCGCATCCACCGCGGAAGCCAATCCTTGGTGACTTTTGCGGAGGCAGGTGGGCCAATCGAAGGCCGAGTGAGCGAGGCCACGCCTGCGGAGAAAGCGGGCGACAGCTAGTCCAGGTTGTGCAGGGCTCAGCAGCTCTTCCCGATGGAGATGGAGTAGCATATGCACATATACACATAGGTGGAGACCGTAGTATTCCTCCAGCTTTACCGACGGAGATCCCTTTCCCTGACCTATGACACACAAAAAGGGCTCTTTTGGAGGGGAAAATCCAGGGGCGGAGGCAAAACTTATATGTAAGGAGGTATTCCCGGGTTCCATTTCTCCTGTCTTTCAGTGAACTGACAACTCCCTAATTCAATATAAGCCACATCCCAAGCAAACAATTTTAAACCTGGTTAACAAACATAGAAAAATGTTCAAGCTCACCAATAATTATAGTAACACGAATTAAGACGCTCCTCTCTTCTCCCCAGTGAGAAACCAGCTCTGGATCATTAGGTTAGTAAAGATTTTTTTAGGTAACACCCAGCAGAGAATAGAGTGCCAAGAAAAAGGAACTTTCATAGCTGACTGATGGCTATGTAAACGTTTTTGTTCAATCAAACACCTTTTGCTCATAGAAAATTTTCATCAGCTTAAAGACAGGAACAGTTATGGAAGATCGAGATCGAAGAAAATTGTAGATGTACGGGCCAGAAGTTCCTATTGTTCCAAAATTAAACAGAAAATGTGGCTTTGAACTTACTGGGCGCGGTGCAAAGTGGGGAAAATACAGATTGTTCACTGATGTCTATCATCGATGAGGGAAAAGCATATAAATTGCCCAAAGGAAACAAAACTTTTCAAGGTTTTCTCCCTGATGGTGTGTGTGTGTGTGTGTGTGTGATGCTTCATATGAGAGAACCTCATGTGATGCTGAGAAAAAAGAAAATCTGCTAGAGCTGAGGATGCATACCTCTTGGTGCGAATTTCTTGTGCCTCTAATTCCACCTTATTATTCTACTTCAGTCCCTGTTGCCAGGTATTTTACCCATTGAGCACTGTAACGCACTGCTTATGAGAATATTGGAGACCTGAAAAAAAAAGTTTATGGCTCTAAAATATAAAAATCAAAATTAATAAATGTTAATTTTCTAAAGAAACTGTATCAGTGAGTGACCAAATAGCAGATAAAGTAAATTTTATTTTTATAGAAGTACATATTCCAAATAATAAATAAAAAGTGAATAATAGAATGTTACCATTTTCCAACTCCTAATGAATTCAGAAATCAACCCATTGAGCATTAACCATCCTAGCATCACAAAATGAAAGATGAGACTTGTGTCTCTACAACATAAAGATGACAATGACGTGTCTTGTAGGAAAAAATTTGAATCTTAATCTCATCCTACATCTATATCTAACTACCAATTTATAGAAAATACAGAGGACAGGGGGAAATACTACAGTGGAACATTTTTTAAAATGCTACAGAGATACAAACAGCAAAATCCAGGTTATTAAAATTCTACAGGATAAACAAGTTTCTTCAACAAATAAATTGCAAAGGAAAACTATTTGGAGGGAAAGATGTGTAGGTTAAAGGAAACTTGTGAAGGTTGTATAACTGTGAATACACTAAAAATCATTGAACATTAATGGTTGTACAACTTTGTTAATATATTTAAACCACTGAGGTGTACACTTGAAAGGGTGAATTTTATGGCATGTAAGTTATATCTCATTTTTAAAATTTTAATAATATAGGAAGGGAGAAATGGATGGGGAGCTAGATGAAAGAACATTAACCATTAGCTGAAGCTGGGTGATGAGTACATGAGAATTGTCATTATATTGTTCTGTCTACCTTTGTATGTATTAGAAGGTCTTCATAATAAAAAGGAAAAAATAGTCTAGAAAAATAAGATTATATTAACCATCAACTGAAAATTATCTCATAGTTTTATGTTTATATCAATGTTAAATTTCAGAAACAAAATGAAAGATTTATTCTTGACTAAATTTAAAGAGTTACATTATTTTAAAAGCTTTTTTAAAAGGTTAGAGCCAAATTCTTTTAGCTTAGAATGTGAATACACTTTGCTGGGTATTGACATGATTTGGAGAGGGACCTTCAAAATAAGTGCACACAGACAATATGTACCTACTAACACAATGTAATAGCAAGTACACAATATCGCCTATGAAGTAATAATACCAACAATATTAATTTCAATCTAATCAAGATTTAAGCTATAACATCCACTTATAGGAACTTTCAGGGGGAAAAGGAACAAGTTAAATGACATGTGAAACAATCAAATTCAGGGGGACAATCTCCACAATATCTAGCCTAGTCTTGTCAATATCATGAAAAACAAAATGAAATAACACAAAAACAAAATGGGACGGTGGTAACCCCTAATGAAATAATAGATCTAGGCAACGATAACCAATAGCTCCTAGCATAACAAAAAGAAACAACCAGACATTATGTGTCTGCTGACAGAATTACACTTAATCGTCTTTGAAGGAGTCTTACAAAAAAAAAAAATCTGAACAATATCAAACCATTAGTGTTAACTACCAGTTTAACAGGAAATAAAAAGGACAGGAAATATGCTCAGTGGTATCTTGAGGATGTAACCTCCAAAATATACAATGTGGAAAGCTATAAAACAAACAGCCTATTTTCTTCAACATTATATTTCGAGGAAAAGAGAATCAACAGATTAATAATTTTAAGAGACATATCAATCAATGTAGTGTTTGGTCTTGTTTGCCTTTTGATTAGAATGAGCCAACTGGTTTTTTAATGGGAAAATTTGATTGGATATTGGATTATATTCAGGAATCATTGTTAATTTTTTTTAGGTATTGTGGATATGTTTTTTAAAGAGCTATTTTAATATAAATATCAATTTTAATGGAATCAGTTAAATAAAAAATAAAATAGAAAAACATCCTGGCTGGTTTGGCTCAGTGGATGAACGCTGACCTATGAACCAGAAGGTCAGAGTTCAAGTCCCAGTCAGAGCACATGCATACTGAAATATTTACAGGTAAAATGCTCTGGTGTCTAGGATTTGCTTCAAAATAATTCAGGAAGGGGGGCATGGAAGACAAAATGAGAATGTAGATTGTACTGGCTAGTGTGGCTCAGTTGGTTGGAGCATCACTTCATACATCAAAAAGTGGTGGGTTTGATTCCTGGTCAGACTCCTGGTTGATGTTTCTTTCTCTCTCTGGAATCAATTTTAAATATATATATATATATATATATATATTTTTTTTATTAGAATGTAGATTAAACAAGGATGGCCAAGAGTTGATGCTTAGTATAGCAGGGTGATGGGTACTTGGAGTTAATTACACTACTTTCTCTCTTTTATAATTAAAATTTTTCCTTCATAAAAAGCTTTTTTAATAGCTCTTTAAAAAGCAATTCCAGATTAAAGGGAATTTACAACAAATTGTATGTAGTTCTCTTGAACAAATAAACATAAAAGATAATTTCAGGACAACTGGAATTTTTTTTTTTTAGCTCTATATGTATATATTTTTATTTTTTATTTTTTTAATAAATCTTTATTGTTCAGATTATTACAGGTGTTCCTCTTTTTTTCCCCCCATAGCTCCCCTCCACCTGATTCCCCACCCCACCCCATGCCCTTACCCCCCGCCACTGTCTTCATCCATAGGAGTAAGATTTTTGTCCAATCTCTTCCCGCACCCCTCACACCTGTTTCCCCTGAGAATCGTCGGTCCACTCCCTTTCTATGTCCCTGATTCTATTATATTCACCAGTCCGTTCTGTTCTTCAGATTTTTTATTCACTTGATTTTTAGATTCACTTGTTGGTAGGTATGTATTTGATGTCATTTTGTTGTTCATAATTTTTATCTTTACCTTTTTCTTCTTCTTTTTTTTTTTTTTTAATAAATCTTTATTGTTCAGATTATTACAGGTGTTCCTCTATTTTTTCCCCCATAGCTCCCCTCCACCTGATTCCCCACCCCACCCCATGCCCTTACCCCCGCCACTGTCTTCATCCATAGGAGTAAGATTTTTGTCCAATCTCTTCCCGCACCCCTCACACCTGCTTCCCCTGAGAATCGTCAGTTCACTCCCTTTCTATGTCCCTGATTCTATTATATTCACCAGTCCATTGTGTTCTTCAGAGTTTTTATTCACTTGATTTTTAGATTCACTTGTTGGTAGGTATGTATTTGATGTCATTTTGTTGTTCATAATTTTTATCTTTACCTTTTTCTTCTTCTTCCTCTCCTTAAAGAATACCCTTCAGCATTTCATGTAATCCTGGTTTGGTGGTGATGAACTCCTTTAGCTTTTTCTTGTCTGTGAAGCTCTTTATCTGACCTTCAACTCTGAATGATAGCTTTGCTGGGTAGAGTAATCTTGGCTGTAGGTTCTTGCTGTTCATCACTGTGAATATTTCTTGCCACTCCCTTCTGGCCTGCATAGTTTCTGTTGAGAAATCAGCTGACAGTCGTATGGGTACTCCCTTGTAGGTAATTAACTGTTTTTCTCTTGCTGCTTTTAATATTCTCTCTTTGTCTTTTGCCCTTGGCATTTTAATTATGATGTGTCTTGGTGTGGTCCTCTTTGGATTCCTCTTGTATGGGGTTCTGTGCGCTTCCTGGACTTGTACATCTATTTCTTTCACCAGGCAGGGAAAGTTTTCTGTCATTATTTCTTCTAATAGGTTTTCAATATTTTGCTCTCTCCCTTCTTCTGGCACCCCAAAAATTCGGATGTTGGTTCGCTTAAAGTTGTCCCAGAGGCTCCTTACACTATCTTCATATTTTTGGATTCTTTTTTCTTTTTGTTTTTCTGGTTGGATGTTTTTTGTTTCCACATATTTCAGATCTTTGGTTTGATTCTTGGGGTACGTTGATCTACAGTTGAGTTTCTGTATATTCTTTATTTCAGACAGTGTATGCTTCATTTCTGACTGATCCTTTTCCATTTTTTTGGCATTCTCATTAAGCTCCTTGAAGGTCTCATCAAGTTTCTCAGCGGTTTTAAGAAGATTCTTGAGTAACCTTATAAATGTGGTTCTGAACTCTATGTCATCCAGTAGTTTGCTTTCCTCCGTTTCTTTCATTCGTGACATGTTTCTTTGTCTCCTCATTTTGGCTGCTTCCCTGTGTTGATGGAGTAGCTTTGTGTGGTAGGTGACCTATAGGGGGCAGTAGCTCAGCCTCCCCAATCACCTGATGTGGACACTCTTGGTACACCCCTTTGTGGGCTGAGTGCAAAGACTTGGTGCAGTTAAAGCCTTAATTGCTGTTGGTATACTGGGAGGAATTGACCTCCAGGCCAATTAGCTGTGAGCACTCCCTGTGTCTATAATGGAAGAACTGCTGCGCTGAAGACACACTTATGGGGCAGGACTTGTTTCAGTGGGGCTTTGGTGCTCACTGAGTCTGCCTTTGAATATGTCACTTACGGATGTGAGGAGTTGAAATCTGGTGTCTCACTCTGACCACTAGGTACACTGGCTTCTGGATCTCCAATGGGGTGCAGGTCAGCTACTGTCTGAGGCCATCCAGCAGGAGCTACAGTGAGAGCTACAGTTTTCTCCTCTTTGCTTGGGGTTTGGAGGTTTTGGAGCTGTCTGACCCAGGCTGCAAGTTTGCTAGGTTAAGCTGCGATAGGGCGGGGCTTTCTTCTGCTAACGCTGCTGCTTGGAGCTTGGGTGGGTTTGTAGGTTGTGCAGGGCGGGGTCTCAGGGTGTCACTAGGCTAGGGCGTGGCAAACAGCAATGGCTGCTAGTTAGCCGGCTCTGTGTCCCCAAGGGCGTCCCGGAGTCCCGTGCCCCAGTGCCGTAAACAATTATTCCTGCGCGCAGCTCTGCAAGTAAGCCCCCCTCACTGGCAGACAGTCCAGCTTCTCCCCATAGGAGTTTGGGTCCCCCGCGTCTCCCCAGAAACTGGATTTCAGAGTAATTGGGGGCTTGTCTCCCTTTGGGTTGAAAAAAGCAACGCCCGCCGCCAGCCCAGATCATGCGCCTCCGTACCTCAGCTTTTCAGCGCTCATGCACGTCTCGATGCTCTTTTCTCTTTCCTTCTAGTTGTAGAACTTCCACTCAGCCGGCTTTCCTGTGGTTCTGGGTGATAGACATTTTGTCTTTTAGTTGAATTTTTGAAATTGTTGCGCGAGGCAGCAGTTTAGGTGTTTACCTACGCCGCCATCTTGGATTCTCCCCCCTTTTTCTTCTTTGTCTTCTTCTTAAAGAATACCCTTCAGCATTTCATGTAATCCTGGTTTAGTGGCGATGAACTCCTTTAGCTTTTTCTTGTCTGTGAAGCTCTTTATCTGACCTCCAACTCTGAATGATAGCTTTGCTGGGTAGAGTAATCTTGGCTGTAGGTTCTTGCTGTTCATCACTGTGAATATTTCTTGCCACTCCCTTCTGGCCTGCATAGTTTCTGTTGAGAAATCAGCTGACAGTCGTATGGGTACTCCCTTGTAGGTAATTAACTGTTTTTCTCTTGCTGCTTTTAATATTCTCTCTTTGTCTTTTGCCCTTGGCATTTTAATTATGATGTGTCTTGGTGTGGTCCTCTTTGGATTCCTCTTGTATGGGGTTCTATGCGCTTCCTGAACTTGTAAGTCTATTTCTTTCACCAGGCAGGGAAAGTTTTCTGTCATTATTTCTTCTAATAGGTTTTCAATATTTTGCTCTCTCCCTTCTTCTGGCACCCCAAAAATTCGGATGTTGGTTCGCTTAAAGTTGTCCCAGAGGCTCCTTACACTATCTTCATATTTTTGGATTCTTTTTTCTTTTTGTTTTTCTGGTTGGATGTTTTTTGTTTCCACATATTTCAGATCTTTGGTTTGATTCTTGGGGTACGTTGATCTACAGTTGAGTTTCTGTATATTCTTTATTTCAGACAGTGTATGCTTCATTTCTGACTGATCCTTTTCCATTTTTTTGGCATTCTCATTAAGCTCCTTGAAGGTCTCATCAAGTTTCTCGGCGGTTTTTAGAAGATTCTTGAGTAACCTTATAAATGTGGTTCTGAACTCTATGTCATCCAGTAGTTTGCTTTCCTCCGTTTCTTTCATTCGTGACATGTTTCTTTGTCTCCGCATTTTGGCTGCTTCCCTGTGTTGATGGAGTGGCTTTGTGTGGTAGGTGACCTATAGGGGGCAGTAGCTCAGCCTCCTCAATTACATGAGATGGATGCTCTTGGTACACCCCTTTGTGGGCTGAGTGCAAAGTCTTGGTGTAGTTAAGCCTTAATTGCCGTTGGTACACTGGGAGGAATTGACCTCCAGGCCAATTAGCTGTGAGCACTCGCTGTGTCTATAATGGAAGAACTGCTGTGCTAGAGAGACGCTTATGGTGCAGGACTTGTTTCAGTGGGGCTTTGGTGCTCACTGAGTCTGCCTCTTGAATGTGTCACTTATGGATGTGAGGAGTTGAAATCTGGTGTCTCACACTGACCACTAGGTACACTGGCTTCTGGATCTCCAATGGGGTGCAGGTCAGCTACTGTCTGAGGCCACCCAGCAGGAGCTACAGTGAGAGCTACAGTTTTCTCCTCTTTGCTTGTGGTTTGGAGGTTTTGGAGCTGTCTGACCCAGGCTGCAAGTTTGCTAGGTTAAGCTGTGATAGGGCAGGGCTTTCTTATGCAAAAGCCGCTGCTTAGAGCTTGGGTGGGTTTGTAGGTTGTGCAGGGTGGGGTCTCAGGGCGTCACTAGGCTAGGGCATGGCAAACAGCAATGGCTGCTAGTTAGCCGGCTCTGAGTCCCTGTCGGCAGTCCCGTGCCCCAGTGCCGTAAACAATTGTTCCTGCGTGCAGCTCTGCAAGCAAGCCACCCTCACTGGCAGACAGTACAGCTTCTCCCCGTAGGAGTTTGGGTCCCCCGCGTCTCCCCAGAAACTGTATTTCAGAGTAATCGGGGGCTTGTCTCCCTTCAGGTTGAAAAAAGCAACGCCCGCCGCCAGCCCGGATCACGTGCCTCCGTACCTCAGCTTTTCAGCGCTCGTGCACGTCTCAATGCTCTTTTCTCTTTCCTTCTAGTTGTAGAACTTCCACTCAGCCAACTTTCCCGTGGTTCTGGGTGATAGACGTTTTTTCTTTTAGTTGTATTTTTGAAATTGTTGCGGGAGGCAGCAGTTTAGGTGTTTACCTACGCCGCCATCTTGGATTCTCTCTGGAAAATATTTTAATTTGGAAAGGTTATTAGAGAATATTAGGAAATTAATGTTATGTTTATTAGGTGTGATAATGATGTCAAGGATAGATAATATAATCTCTTTATTTTTTTAAATGCATAATAAAATAATTAAGAATGGACTATCATGCCCTGGCTAGTGTGGCTCAGTTGGTTGAGTATCGCCCCATGCACCAAGGTCACCTGTTGATTCCCAGTCAGGGCACATGCCTGGGTTTCCGGCTCAATCCCCAGTAAGGGGTGTGCAGGTGACCAAGCATACAGCTGTCTCTCCCTCTCCCTTCCTCTCTCTCTAAGGTCAATAAAAACGTATTTAATTTTTAAAAAATGGACAATCATAATGTCTTAAGACAGCAGGACCATCTCTACTCTCCTGGGGCTTACCCAAGAACACAGCATGACAAGCAGTAAGAACTCTCAGTTCACACTAACTCAGAAAAAAAATGTCAGTTGGAATTAGCAAGAAATCTGTATTGAGAATATTTCTAGGAAATTATATTTTATAAATGTTGAGTACATACAGTGATTCAAATGAATTTCCAGAATCGCTTTCCCACAGAGATTCTATCATTACAACTTTTAATGTAGTGGGGAAGTAGAGGATTGGGGGAGTGGTAAAAAGCATTTACTATATTATGAAATCCAGTTTTATTTGTCAAATTGGCACCTTAAACTCAGCACTGTGTAACCCAGTGGCTTTCAACTCTCACTGCACATTGGACTAACCTGAGGACATTTTGGAAAATACTGATGTTCAGCTCCATCCAGACCATTTGGATCAGAATATCTGGAGCACGGCATTGGCCATGTTTTCAAAGTTCCCTGAGCTATTACTATCTATAGCCAGGGTTGAGATCACAAGTTTAACCCTCTGTACCCCAGTTTTATCAAGTGCAAAATGTGAGTAATACCTTCTGTTTTAACCGCAACTGAGAATTATTGTGAGAGGTCAATGAAGTACCATATGTGAAAATACATGGAAAAATATAATGTTTTATATAAATGTAGGGTCATATTCCCATGTTAGCAATCCATGTGTAGCAATCCTTTAACAGTGTTTACTTCTTGGACTGTTGGTTAGTTTGTTGTAGATTAAATATGACCCAGGATCATATAAATTCCTTGGTGAAGAGTCAAATGTAACTAACTGCTTGTCATCAGCCCAGATCAAATTAGCGTTGATATGGAGAAGCCCAAAGTAATGAGTCTTTAGTTTACTTAATTATGAAAAGTATAAGTATTTATACTTGTAAGCATTACACACATAAGCATTACACATATAGATGTCATAAAAATGCAAAATATATGAATTGCAGCTACAGTTAAGTTTGGCTGCCCAAAGAAAAGAAAAAGGAAAAGGAGGGCTCACCTGTTGTGAACTAGACACTTCCATGTGTACTGACTTTTTAAATGGGCACCTTAGCCCTGACCAGGTTGCTCAGCTGGTTAGAGCATCATCCCAATATTCCAAGCTTGGGGGTTCAATCCCAAATTAGAGCACATATAAGAGTCAACCAATGAATCCTATAAATAATAAAAGGGTAATATGCAAATTGTCCCCTCCATTGGGAGTTCCACTGGAGTTTGACCAGGGGGCAGGGCTGGGCTGCCAACCACCCAGGGCCCCTTCCCCTGGCCAGCCTGGCCCAATTGGCCCTGATCAGGGGTGAGGCTGGCTGACCCCACCCATGCACGAATTCATACACAGGGCCTCTAGTGTATAAATAATGTACAAATCAATCTTTCTCTCTCCTTTCCTCTCTCTCTGAATTCAATTTAAAAAGATATTTTAAATAAAAATAAAATGGGCAGATTAACCTACCATAGTATTTTTTTAGTAATTTAAAAAATATATTTTTATTGATTTCAGAGAGGAAGGGAGAGGGAGAGAGAGAGATAGAAGCATCAATGATGAGAGAGAATCATTGATTGGCTGCCCACTGCACAGTCCCTACTTGGGATCGAGCCCACAACCCAGGCATGTGCCCTTGACTGGAATCAAACCGGGACCCTTCAGTCCGCAGGCTGACGCTCTATACACTGAGCCAAACTGGCTAGGGCCCTACCATAGTATTTTTGAAACATTAAGTCATGAAATCAGTTTAGTGGGTATAACTAGTAATGTTAAAATGAAATACAGTGGGAAAATAAAAATATGAGTACAAGAAAAAATGAGGAGTACAAAGGGATCAGAAAGGATTAAAATACCTTGCCTCTAGGTATTCAAGTTGGAAGGGCCTGCTCAGGAGGACTGGATGGGCTATATAAACTTTAAGCTCCACTCTCACAATGTTCAAGCAGGCATTTGATCAACATTAGGGCAGGTAACACAGGCCACAGACTGAAAGAAAATATTTACAAAAAACTTATCTGAGGAAGGACTTTTAACCAAGATATAAAAAAGATGTCTTAAAACTCAACAATAAGAAAACAATAACTTAATTTAAAAATAGGCCAAAGAGCTAACACATACCTCACCAAAAAAGATATTTAGGTAGTAACCAAGTATATGAAAAGATGTTCAGCAGCATGTGTCATTAGGGAATTGAAAACTAAAACAATAATAAAATACCACTACATATCTATTAAAATGGTTAAAATCCAAAACACAGACAACACCAAGTGCTGACAAGGATGTAGAGCAAGAGGAGTATCATTCATTGCTGGTGGGAATGCAAATGTTGCAGCCATTTTGGAAGACAGTTTGGCAGTTTCTTACAATACTAAACATACACTTACCATACAATAAAGCAATCATACTCCTTGGTATTTATTCAAAGGAGTTGAAAACTTGTGTCCACACAAACACCTGAACACAGATATTTATAGCAGTTTTATTCATAATTGCCAAAACTTGGAAGCAATTAAAATGCTCTACAGTACATGAATAGATAAATAAACTGTGGTATATCCATACAATGGAATATTATTTGATGCTAAAAAGAAATGAGCTATCAAATCATTGAAAAATATAGAGGAAATTTATTATCATACTACAGTCCTGGTGCACAGGGTCCCTCGCCCTGGCCTGTGCCCTCTTGCAACCCAAGACCCCCTTGGGGGATGTTGGAGGCCCAGTGCACGGATTTGGCCCAATTCCCGCAGGCCAGACTGAGGGACCCCTCATGCACTAGGCCTCTAGTATGCATATGAGATCTTTGGTTAATCTCTTCCCACCCTCCCCACTTCCCTCTGAGATTCATCAGTCTGTTCCATGTTTCCATGCCTATGCATTGAGCATCAGCCCCCTGGTGATCAGTGGGCATCATAGCTACCGGTCAAACGGTTGAAAGTTAGGATGGTTACTTAGATATATAAATTAATTTTACATATATAGATTACTAAATGAAAGAAGCCACTCTGAAAAGGCAACATACTATATAATTCCAACTATATGACATTCTGGAAAAGGCAAAACTATGGAGATAGTAATAAGATCAGTGGTTTCCAGGAGTTTGGGAGAAGGAAGAAAGGGATAAATTAATAAAGCATGGGGGATTTTTGGGACAGTGAAACTATTCTGTACGAGACTATAAAGATGGATATATGTCATTATGTTTCCCAAACCCATAGAATGTACAACCCTAAAAATGATACCTAATGTAAACTATGAACTTTGGTAAGTAATGATGTATTAAAGTTGGTTTAGCTGTTGTAATAAAGGTACAACTCTGTTGCAGATATTGATGGTGGGGGAGACTGGCTAGATGGGAACTCTGTACTTTCCAATCAGTTTTGTTGTGAACCTAAAACTGCTCTAAAAAATAATATTTTTATTTTATTTTTAGAGTTTAAAGTGAAAGGAGTTTATTAGTGAAGCAGTGGCACAGAGAGGAGGCCACAGACAGGGCAGCCTAAAGTCTTTTAATATAAAAGTCTTTTAATGTAAAAAAGTGGGGCCCTAGCTGGTTTGGCTTAGTGGATACAGCATCAGCCTGCGGACTGAAGGGTCCCGGGTTTGATTCCAATAAGGGGCCCATGCCAGGGTAGCGGGCTCAATCCCCAGTAGGGGGCATGCAGGGGGCAGCCACTCAATGATTCCCTCTCATCGTTGATGTTTCTATCTCTCTCTCTTCCTCTCCCTTCCTCTCTGAAATCAATAAAAAAATATATTTTTAAAAAAGAGGGTGTGCGAAGGGACCAGGATTATCTTGAAACACCTTCTCTGTAGGTGTTCAAGTTAAAAGGCCCTTTTCTGGAGGACTGCTTGAACTAGAGAGCATTTAAACTCTCCTCTCATGATTCTTAGGCAGGCATTTGATTGCCATTAGAGCAGGCAACTAATGTGTTTAGCAAAGGGTTAGGATCCCAGAAGTCTGGTAACTTGAACCTTGTCTAAGAAATGGATATGGAAATTTTGAAGTCAATTCTTTGCCCCTCTCACACCCCCACTTAAATAAAATAAATTAAGTTCAAAGCTTCCATGTTTCTTTGTGTAACTCTGGACTTGAAGGCCTGACCTTGCCTTTGATATTTAGAAAAAAGACCTTGGCCCTGTCTGGTGTGGCTCAGTTGGTTGAGTGTCACCCCTTGCACCAGAAAGTCACCGGTTAAATTCCAGTCAGGGCACATACCTAGATTTTGAGTTCTATCCTGGGTCAGGGTGTGTATGGGAGGCAACCCATTGATGTTTTTCTCTCACATCAATGTTTCTCTCTCTCTCTCTGTCTCTGTCTGTCTCTCTCTTCTCTTCTCCCCCCAACCCCCCTTCATTCCTCTCTCTCTGAAAATCAATAAAAACATTTTTAAAAAATATCTTGGGCCTTGCAAAGGTAAAACCAAAATTTCATTCTGGAGTAGGGAAGGAATTAAACAACTCTGAGATGACATTGTAAAGGTAAGCCTCAACAAGGAGCTTAGGTTGACTCCTAATGGATTGAGGAGCCATTGAAGTCTTGAAGCAGAGAGGTGACATAATCAGCTTTGTTTTCAAAGATCACAGCAGTGATTGGGTTGAGGATTTGTATTCAAGGCTGCCCGATCCCATGGGTGAACGTGCTATAGACAGCAGCTTCAGGGAAAAGAATTCTTCTCCAAAATATCTTCTACCTGCCACCTAAAGATCTATCATGTCACAGTATGCATATTTCAGAGCAATATAACAAAAGATTGATATTCTTGTTTAGGCTATGATTTAAATGTAGTATTGTCCCAGCACTGAACCACGTAATCTTACATCCGTCAATTATAACAACAGTGCTCTTGTAGTGATGTTTTATAGCTGAAAGATTAAAACAGAAGTCAACTGTAGTTTATTGTTATTTAACAAGTTTTCTTTTACACTTGTCATCAGGAAAATGACATGATGTGACACAGTAATATATTCCATTAGTTTTTGTAGACAAATGAGAAGAGGACAAAGGCTCCATATAACATGTAAACATGTACTCATACCAAATAAAGGCTGTATGATGTCACAGCAGGAAATCCCAATAAAGTTTCATAGTGGTCCTAATGTGTTAAGTTCAATGAAAAGTAGAAGTTTATTTTTTAAAACTGAATAATGGTCCCACATTTTTAAAGTTATGTAAATGAGTCATTTGTTTATTTATTTCATCCAATAATCCAATAGAAAGTTCTGGGTTAAAACTCGACACTTTTTTTTTTTCAACATCTGCAATATTGAACTTGAAGTTCAGATGTTTTTTCCTGTTCCCAATTCCAATAATAATTGGCTTATATACTCATTTGATGTGGCTTTATGTAACACTAACTTAACTACAAGGGAACAAGACAGTTTTATGAAAATATCAAGTGACATCTCCTTAAATTGACATTAGAGGAATGCTCTCTGGCAAACATTTGTGAAGTATAACATCCAATTATCTCAAACAAGTAAACAGAGCCTTACAATTATTAATATCATTTTGTATTTTTGATGTAACAAGCTTAAATGAACAGGCACTCTCTGCATGTGTTAATATTATTAAAACTAAATTGCACAAGCAGATTAAATAGAGAAACTAAATGGGGACACATTTTTCTACTTTTCCCTAACATTGGTAATTGTAGTTTAGCAAAGCAACATCATTCATCAGAGTAAATTAATGTCACTAATGTGATGTTTTGAGTTTATGGTTATTTAACTTACAAGTTTATTTTATTTTATGTTTTATAAGCACTGTAAGCATAATAAGCTTATAAATAATTTATGCATTTAAGTAACATTTTGATAAAAATAACTTGTCAACATTGAGGAGCCTTTTTTTCTGTTTAAAACAGGAAGAACAAAATTAAAAGGTGAAATGAACATTACTCAATTTTAAGATATACTGTTCCTCCAAATTCTCCTTCTTGCTTAAGTTAAATTAGTTTTGTTACGTGAAGCCAATAGCATTCTAATTAAGATACTACCTTTAGAGTCATAAGATATAGATGCAAACCGTAAAGTACAATTCCAATGTAATATTTACTATACAAAGTAGATTCTTAAGAAATGCTTTTTAATTTCTCAGCTGGGAAAGGTAAAATAATATAATATATAAAGTTGTAAGTCCCAAGATTACAATAGCTATATGGGTAACTACACCACTATGTCTTTAAATTCAATTTTAATTTTTAAAATAATGACAATGTCCGTATTATGTAATCATCCATAAATAGAGGAATAAATAGAAAAAGTAAAAATCTCCCCTTCACTCTTCACCTGGTCCTAATTTCCACTCCAAAAGACAGTTTGGTGCCTATCCTTCCAGATCTTTCTCTATGTATTTACATACCCTTATGTGGACCTATACAGCTATACTATTTTAGTTTGTTACATAAATGGGATTATACAGCATGCATACAGCAGATGGCTTTTCTTCTTTTATACAACATATCTTGGACGTGTTATTACTTTTTAACAGGACTTTTAAATTCTTTTTAAAGCTGCAGCCATTCTTCTGTCACCTTTGGTGGAAACGTTAAGAGTGAAGACCTCCTAGGTTTGCCTTTCTGCCGGTGGACTCCGCCGAGTAAGCATCGTTGGAGTCTGCCCTCCCCAGTCCTCACGTCTAAATCAGAGTCTCCCCAAGAGCGGGAACACCTGCGGAAGCTCTTTAACGGAGGTTTGAGCTTTGAAATTATCATCAGTCTGAGGAGCCATGTTGAACAATGGGGACCCTCAGTGGTGATGAGAGATCCCAAACCAAGTGCTCCCGAGCTCTGGGTTTGTCCCGGTACCACCGTGGAAGAGGGAATGGGAGAGCTGTGGAACCGGAGAGGCTGTTTCAAGAGAAAATGCTCAAAAACCTGGTGCCCACTTAACTGTGGAAAAGATTTTAGTTGGTGGTATTGAAGAAGACACCGAAGAACATCACCTAAGAGGTTATTTTGAACAGTATGGGAAAATAGAAGTGATTGAAATCATGACTGACCGCGGCAGTGGCAAAAAAAAGAGGTTTTGCTTTTGTAACCTTTGATGACCATGACTCTGCAGACAAGATTGTCATTCAGAAATACCGTGCTGTGAATGGCCACAACTGTGAAGTAAGGAAAGCCCTGTCGAAGCGAGAGATGGCCAGTGCTGCATCCAGCCAACGAGGCGGACGTGGTTCCAGAGACTTTGGAGGTGATCATGGAGGTGGTTTTGATGGGAATGACAACTTTGGTCATGGAGGAAACTTCAGTTGTCGAGGCGCTTTCTGTTTGTTTTCAATTTTATTGATTTTCAGGGAGAGGAAGGGAGAGAGGGAGAAACATCTGTGTGAGAGTGTAACATGGGTTGGCTGCCCCCTGCACGCTGGGGATGAAGCCCCAGCCCAGGCATGTGGGGATGGAACCGTGACCTCCTGGTTCATGGGAGGATGTTCAACCAACTGAACCACACTGGCTAGGGCAAGGGTCAAGTCTTGTAGACATTAAATTTTCACTAAAAATATAACCTTAGCTGCTTGACACATTTTTTCTACTTCATGAAAGAATTATACTAGCATACATAGTATGTTTGACTCATTCTTAGCATAAAAGTTTACATACATAAATTTTTGTATATTCTCACATCAAAAAACACACATACAAAAAAGACAGTCTGGCAGTTGGGGCTATCAGCAGAGCAGTCTGCTTCCTTGGGATAAATAAAATGGATAAGCTGACCCCCAGAGGAAGATTAATATGCCAGAGGTTTGCAGGGAGGGCACTTGGGATCAAACAGCAGGGAGAGGAGGGAAGGAAGCAGGAGTGGACAGGGGGAGAAGCTGGACTGTGATGAAGTCTCAGGGTTGGCCCCTGGAAACTCAAAAGCTGACTGGCTCTTCAGCATTGTCCTGATTTGGGGCAGGGCGTCTGGGCCTTTTATTTATTTATTTTGGTTCTCATTTCATTTTTTAATTTAACCCTTTTCATTTTTTAAATAAATCTTTATTGTTCAGATTATTACAATTGTTCCTCTTTCTCCCCCTCCCCATAGCTCCCCTCCACCAGGTTCTCACCCTACCCTCTGCCCTTACTCCCTCCCACTGTCCTCAGCCATAGGTGTACGCTTTTTGTCCAGTCTCTTCCTGCACCCCCCACTCCCCTTTTCCCCCAAGAATTGTCAGTCCACTCCCTTTCTATGCCCCGAATTCTATTATATTCACCATTTAATACTGTTTATCAATTTTTTTATTCCCTTGGTTTTTAGATTCACTTGTTGATAGATACGTATTTGTTGTTCATAATTTTTATCTTTATCTTTTTCTTCTTCTTCCTCTTTTTAAAGAATACTTTTCAGCATTTTGTATAATTCTGGTTTGGTGGTGATGAACTCCTTTAGCTTTTTCTTGTCTGTGAAGCTCTTTATCTGACCTTCAATTCTGAATGATAGCTTTGCTGGATAGAGTAATCTTGGTTGCAGGTTCTTGCTATTCATCACTTTGTAGATTTCTTGCCACTCCCGTCTGGCCTGCATAGTTTCTGTTGAGAAATCAGCTGACAGTCGTTTGGTTACTCCCTTGTAGGTAACTAACAGTTTTTCTCTTGCTGCTTTTAATATTCTCTCTTTGTCTTCTGCTCTTGGCATTTTAATTATGATGTTTCTTGGTGTGGTCCTCTTTGGATTTCTTTTGTTGGGGGTTCTGTGCACTTCCTGGAGTTGTAAGTCTATTTCTTTCAACAGGTAGGGGAAGTTTTCAGTCATTATTTCTTCAAGTAGGTTTTCAATATCTTGCTCTCTCTCTTCTTCTGCACCTGCATAATTCGGATGCTGCTATGCTTGAAGTTGTCCCAGAGGCTTCTTACACTATCTTCATATTTTTTTAATTCTTTTCCATTTGGGTGTTTTTTGCTTTTTTGTATTTCAAATCTTTGATTTGATTCTTGTGATCCTCTAGTCTGCTGTTGGATCTCTGTATATCATTCTTTATTTCAGTCAGTGTATGCTTAATTTCTAGTTGGTCCTTTTTCATATCCTTGAGGGTCTCACTAAATTTATCAGTCTTTTCTAGAAAATTTTTGAAAACGTTATAACCGTGGTTTTGAACTCTATATCCAATAGTTTGTTTTCCTCCATTTCCTTCATTTGTGACCTATTTCTTTGTCTCCGCATTTTCACTGCTTCCCTGAGTTGATAGAGTGGCTTTGTGTGCTAGGTGTCCTATAGAGCCCAGTGGCTCAGTCTCCTCCTTACCTGAGGTGGACACTCTTGGTGCACCCCTTTGTGGGCTGTGTGCACAGTCTTATTGTAGTTAAGTCTTGATTGTTGTTGGTATCACTGGGAGGAATTGACCACCAGGCCAATTGGCTGTGAGAATCATCTGTATCTACAATGGGAGCACTTCTGTGCTGGAGACACCCTTATGGGGAAAGACTTGCTTCAGTGGGGCTTTGGTGCTCCCTGAGTCCCTTATGGATCTGAGGAGTTGTAATCTGGATGGCCCCACTCTGACCACTGGGTACACTGGTTCTTGGATCTCCAAGGAGATGCTAATTTGGCCTCTGCCTGAGGCCACCCAGCAGAAGCTACGGAGAGATCTACAGATTCCTCCTCTTTGTTTGGGGTTTGGAGGTGCCCAGTTGAGGCCCAGCTGTAAAGCAATGCAAGCTGCTGTAGGGCCTTGGGCCTTCTTTTGGGTCTTCTGGTTCTCTCTAACCCAGCTGCAGTTTGTTAGGTAGTTTTAGATTGCAAAGGGCCAAGCCATTCATATGCAAAAGCCTCTACGCACAGCTTGGGTGGGGTGGGGTCTCAGGGAATCCACAAGGAGGAGCAAACAGCAATGGCTGACCTTCAGACCTGCCCTCAGAGGTCCTCAGTGTCCAGTGGTAATCACTGCAAGAAATTACAGTGAAAGCCACCCTTGAGTTCTGTCCAATGCCAGACAGTCCCATTTCTCCCCGTATGAGTCTGTGTCCCCAGAGTCTCACCCGGAACTAAAGTTCAGAGCAGTCAGGAGCTTGTGTCTCCCTCCCAATTGAGAAAGACAACCACGTACTCAGTTGCCAGCCCTTTCCATGCGCTTTTCTTCCACAGCTCCTCTGAGTCTCAGTGTGCTTTTCTCTTTCCTTCTAGTTGTACAATTTCCACTCAGCCAGCCTTCCTGTGGTTCTGGATGATGTCCATTTTGTCTTTTAGTTGTAGTTTTGAAGTGGTTGTGTGAGGCAGCAATTTTAGGTGTTTACCTATGCCACCATCTTGGTTTCTCCGGGGGTCTGGGCCTTTTATATCTCTATCTTGATTAGTCTCTGAATGCAGAGTTCTGTGGGGGAATGGTAAATGATTCTCTTCAGTCAAGGAACTCCCAGAGGGTCCTGGCCAGGGTGGTCAGTTGCTTGTCAACCACTAAGGGTTTCCTGCTGATGGTATTCCCAGTGGCTGTGAGAATTAGCTCTTCATTCCTGAAAGGGAACCTGAGTGAATGCATCTCTGATTTCACCACCTATACTAAAACACTTAGGAAAAAACTAGCACCCGCCAAAACCTACTATGTGCCAACCACTTTCATAGACATTATCCTATTTAATCTCATAAACAGAGATTACTTGACCCCAAGGTCACATGGTCAGTGTTATAAGTGGGAGGAGTGGCCATCTCTTTCCTCCAAATCAAATTTGCCAAGTAACTCTGAAAACTGGTCATTTCAGAAGTATTTATTGATTCATGTCTTAAAACTAGTATCTTCTGAACATCTATCTATGAGCCAGGCACTGGGGAATTCTAGAAAAGAGACAAAATGTCTGTCACACAGGCACAGAAATATATATATATATAAATTTATAAATATACTAGAGGCCCAGTGCACGAATTCATGCACAGGTGGGATCTGGCTGCCCAGCCCCAATTGGGGCGAATCGGGACTGGGCCTGTTGGGAGGAGGAGATGGCAGGAGGTTGGCTGGCTGGCCCACCCTGATCAGGGCCTGATCAGGGCCGGGCTAGCTGGCGGAAGGGGCCATGGGTGATTGGCCAGTGGGCCTAGCCTCCAATTAGGGTTGGGGGCTGGTTGGGGATGGGGCTGGCCATGGGGAGGGGCTATGGCCAGTGGGCTGACTGGCCCCACCCCTGAATGGGATGGGGGTGCTGATCGTGGGCCAGTGGCCTGGGAGAGGGGTCATGGGTGGTTGGCTGGCAGGCCCTGCCCCTAATGGGATTAGGGGGCCAATCTTGGGTGGGACCATGGTGGGAGGGGCTTCAGGAGGTTGGTGGGCCAGCCTCACCCCCTATTGGGGTGGGGGGGCCATCAGGGGTGGGGCAGGCCGGGGGGAGGGACTGCAGGCCTATCGTGGTGGGGCGGGCTGATCGGGAGCAGGGCTGACCAGGGGAAAGGGAGGAGGCGCTTGGCCAGCAGCCAGCTCTTGATCAGGGTGGGAGAGTCTGATCAGGGGCAGACCGGCGGGGGGGAGGGGCTGTGAGGATGGCCAGCCAGCCCCAACTCTGATCGGCTGGTTCACTGGCCACAGTGGGTGTCATAGCAATCAGTCATTATGGTCGCTTTTTATATATATAGATAATGTATGTATGCATACATGGTTGTTCAGTCCTCCTTGCAATCTATTCTCTCACCTGCTATGTATAAACTTTCACCAATCCTGTGGTTTCTGGCTTCAAAATATATTTTGAACCTTCCCATTCCCAGCTATCTCCACTCTAGTCTTGGCCCATCATCACTGTCTGCAGGGCTTTCTTTAGCAAGTTCTTAAGGGTCACTCTACATCCTCCTTGGCTCCAATCCATTCTTCACATAGTTCTCAGAGTGATTTTCCCTAAAATACACAACTATTCATGCTACTGTGCTGCTTAATGTCTTCCAATGGCTGTCTTAGGCTTTAGGATAAAGTTTAAGTCCTTTAGAAGGCTTACATACATTCATTTGAAAACTATTTATTGAGTGTCTGCTCTGTTACAAACACTGGGGACACAGCAATAAACAAAAAGACAAATCTACTTTTGAAAAGATTATAAAGATTATATTCTAATAATTTAGAGGACAGGTAGAGACAAACATTAACATAAGATAATTATATAACACAATATAAGAAGATAAGCACGATAGAGAACAACAAAGCACAGTAAGTAGAAGAGGAATCCCAGGTGTCTGGGTGGGAAGAGGGGAAGTTGGAAGTTGATACAGAGTGGTCAGGTTAGATTTCATTGAGAGGTGACATTAGAGCAAGGAAGTCACAAAGAATTGAAGGATGTGAGGGAGTGAGCCATGTGAGTTTCTGTAAGATCCTTTCTAGGCAGAGGGTACAAGGAGTGCAAATGCCCCAAGGCAGGACTATGTCTGCCATGTTCAAGAACTAGTGAGGAGGCCAGTGTAGCTGGACCAAAAAAAAAATGAGGGCTGGGGTGGGGAACGGAGCTATTACAATCAGAGACAAAACGTCATTTCCTTCAAGGAGTTTTGCTGTAAAGAGCAGATAAATGGAGTGGTAGCTGAAGAAGGAACTGAAATCTGAGAAGGTTTTTGTTTTGTTTTAAAGGTGGCAGAAATAATATCTTGATGCTGATGGGAACAGTCAGTAGAGGGGAGAACATGGGCAATGTCCTTGAGTAGGCAAGAGGGGATTGTTAGGTCCAGTGTATAAGGCTGGCCTTAGAGAGGAACACAGACGATAGCAGGGCATCTCAATTTCTACACTTTTGACAGTTTGGGTGAGGTAATTCTTTATTGGGGGAGGTAGGACTATTCTGTGATTGTGTTAAAATAGTTTGCAGCATCACTGACCTCTACCATCACACCAGTTTAACAACCAAGAATGTCTCCAGAAATTGCCAATATGCCTTGGGAGGCAAAATTGTGCCCACTTGAGAACTACTGATGTATAGTAACAGGAGGGAAGGTAAAGTACTATCAGAGAATAATAAGATAACCACTCAATATATGAAATAAAAAGACAAAGCTGAGTTTATTGCTTATACTAGAGACAGTCATAGCCATGTGGGTCAGTCATGGCTTCAAGCAGACCAACCAGACTGCTGATCTCATACTAGATTTTGAGAAAGAGGATAATTCAGGGATTGGCGAACTTTCAGGGGTCTAATTGTGTTGACATCATCGTAGAAGTGATAACTTGGGTGAAACCATTGCTGACTGGCTGGCACTCAGGGGCATGTTTACTGAAGTGAGTCTTTCTGATTGGCTTATTTTCAGAAACAACAGGTAGTTGTTGACTTGGCTTGCAAAAGCATGTTCACTCAGTTAAGTTATTGATCAACTGAACTTAAAACTGGCTCTGATTTCTGGTTGTTCCCATGGGAGTGTGGGGAGTACAGAAATTCTCAGTACTCTGTATGCTAGTGGATAGATGTTGTGGTGGAAATTTGTGGAAGTTCTCTTCTGCTTTAATTTTTTTTTTAAGTGAAATAGGAAGTAAGGCCCTCAGCAGACAGGGAGAACAGTTAGGTGTAGGTGTTGAAGGTTTAAGGAAAGAGGTATAAAATAGGTATGAAAGTGGGAGACGAAGTGGACTAGACAGTGGTCGCCGCCAACCGGTAGTCCGTGGACCATTGGTTGTCCATGAGGTCCAAAAGGTTGGCAACCACTGGACTAGAGAAATGTAGTATGATTACTGGGCAGAATTAAGGACCCATTGAGGTCAAGAATATAGAAATAAATTAGCATGTCATGCATTTTTCTTTCATATTCAGTTGACTGGGTGCAGGAGACGTGAACTTAACTGGGATTGAGGTTTTGCCAAATAAGTACTATAAAGCAAGAAACGTTCCAGGAACTTGAGAGGATATTCAAGATAATGTATTATTTTGAGCTTATTTTGCTTTTTATTATGATATTGTCAAATACCTCAATAGTAGAAAGATTAATATAAAGAACCCTCATGAGCCTGTCACCCAAACCCAACAAATAAAACATTTTGCAATCTTCTTTTTTTTTTTTAAATTGATTTCAGAGAGGAAGGGAGAGGGAGAGAGAGATAGAAACATCAATGAGAGAGAATCATTGATTGGGTGCCTCCTGTACCACGCCGCCCCCCCCCCCCAAGAGGAGTCGAGCCCAAAACCCAGGCCTGTGCCCTGACTGGGAATCAAATCATGATCTCTTGGTTCACAGGTCGATGCACAACCACTGAGCCAAGCCAACTGGGCTGCAGTCTTCTTTCATCTATTCTGCCACACATTTTCTTTTCCTCAAGAATTTTAAAGCAGCCAGTTCTTTAAGAAAATTATTTTTAATTAAAAAAAAAGAATTTTAAAGCAAATCCCAGACTGGTTCACTCATAAATACCTCAAGATGGCCTTAGCTGGTTTGGCTCAGTGGATAGAGCGTCAGCCTGTGGACTGAAAGATCCCAGGTTCAATTCTGGTCAAGGGCATGTACCTTGGTTGTGGGCACATCCCCAGTAGGAGGTGTGCAGGAGGCAGCTGATCGATGTTTCTAACTCCCTATCCCTCTCCCTTCCTCTCTGTTAAAAAAAAAATCAATAAAATCTAACACTAATTACTTAATACTAGATGCCCGGTGCACAAATTCATGTAGGGGTGGGGTCTGGCTCACCTGATTGGGACTGATCTGCCTGGCCGGCTTGGGGGAGGAGACGTGGGAGGTTGGCTGATCCCCCCCACCCCGATTGTGTTGAGGCCAGCCCACCAACTGCCTGTGGCCCCTCCCCCCCCACCCCCTGCCAGCCCACCCCCTGGTCGAACTGCTGCAGAACTCCTGGTGGAGGGGACAATATGCATATTACCCTTTTATTATATAGGAGGATTAACTAATTCTCAGCTCATATTCAAATTTTGCAAAGTGATGATAAGGTTTGCTGACCAACTTAAACTAGCTAAGGAGAGAAGAAATAAGAAAGCTGATGAGGTTTGGTACAATGGGAGTTGGTTAGATCAACAGGTTAAGGGACCTGGTGGGTAGAAAGATAATTGAAGTTAGGAGCCCATAGGGAGTTAGCTGAAGGGGTGGGGTGAGGAGATCCCATTTTCATCTGCCCACTGCTCAGTCACAACAGTCTTCTTTTTCAGTTTATTATATGAGACAAACTCCTTCCAATCACTATCTCATCCATTTTTTAAAAATATATTTTTATTGATTTCGGAGAGGGAGAGAGAGAGAGAAACATCAAAGATGAGAGAGAATCATTGATCAGCTGCCTCCTGCACGCCCCACACTGGGGATCGAGCCTGCAACCCGGGCATGTGGCCTTGACCGGAATCAAACGTGGGACCCTTCAGTCCAGCGGTGGCCAACCTTTCGGACCTCACTGACCACCAGTGGTCCACAGGCCTGCGCTCTATCCACTGAGCCAAACCAGCTTGGCCTATCTCATCCATTTTAGCTCCAGCACCGGATACTCTCAGGATACTCTGCAAACTAAATTAGGTCCTCCTTTTATACCTTTCTTCTTTGGAGCACTTACAATTTCAAAACTATAGAAAAACGTGTTTGTTTGAAGTCGAAGTCCACTAAGAACTATGTTTCCTTTGTTCACTACAGTATTGCAAGCTCCTAGGGCAGCGTCATAGGACACACCCAATAAATATATTTGTTGGACAAGGAAGGAGGTGTTCAATAATGCCAAGTGCCACAGACTTCTAAACCCACCTGTAATACAGTTTCTAAGAAGGATTCTAAATTACTTATTCTCAGGTGACGGTCGCCAGTTCCTCACTTGTAAAAGGATAGAATTTAGGCGGGCCATTTAAGTAAATTATTTGAAGACTAAATTGGGCCCTTCGTTCCTGCTTAACTTGAAGAGACAGAGCTCTAAATTCCCCTTTATCAGCCCCAAAATGCTCTTGCATAAAGGAAACAATTATTTAAGGTTCAATCTAAACACCAGAGCCCCCCCACCTCCGCCCCCTCAACCCCGCCCCGTGGTTTACCAAGCCCTAAAACGACCAAGAAGGGATGGGTCCCGTGGGCATGCGCAGAAGGATACCTGCAGAAGGGGATCTTAACCTCCCCAGAACGGAAGTACCCGAGCCTTCAAAGCCGCGGGGAAGTAACTCGGCAACGGACCAAGATGGCGGCGCCCAGCGAAGGGACAGCGTTTGCTGCGGGGATTGAAAAGTCTTGGGGTGCAGTTGTTCGCTCCCCAGAAGGGACTCCCCAAAAAATCCGGCAGCTGATAGATGAGGGGATTGCCCCGGAAGAAGGAGGCACTGAAGCGTGAGTTCGCGAGTCCAACCTGGTCCAGCTCCGGCTGATTGGAGAGGGTTGTCCGGCCTGTGGGGATACTCTGGGTGGGCGACTCTGGCAGCGAGGATGGCTTCGTCCCGTCATCTGAAGACTGGAGTCACTATCGGCTTTAATCTTCTCGGGGTGTATGGGATTGCCATAGTCAGGTTTTGGGGAGAAGGAAGAAAGAAGACCGCTATGTGCACCTGACTGCTCTTAGTTGGGCTTCTTAACCTTTTTTGAGCGGTAGGCAGCTTTGGCAGCCTGGTAAAACTTACCCCTTCTCAGCATATTTTTAAATATACAAAGTAAATTACATAGGATTATGCCCGGCCGGTGTGTTTCAGTGGGGCAGCATCGAACCATGCACCAGGAGGTCGCCAGTTGGGTTCTGGTCGGGGCACAGCCCCGGTTGCGGGCTCCATCCCCCGCGGGGCGTGCGGGAGGCAGGCAGCCCGCGATGTTTCTGCCTCCCTCTCCCAGCCACTATCTGAAGTAAATAAGTAAATAATTACCTAGGATGCTAAAGGAAATCAATTCTGTTGGAATTCAGTTATGAAGGTAGTAGAAAAAAGTGATGCAGTCACGTACTTTATTATTAACGCGTTAAATACTATCTAGCCATCGGTCTTTTAGCTGCCATAATTTTGTAGTGATATCAGCATAAATATTTCAAAACACGTGCAACCACCATAATGTGACAAAATGTCTGTAATTTCCAGTCGTCACAAATTCGCAGGTATTGCTGATGCTACTATGGTTTTATTACCTTCATTCATAATTGAAAGAATGCCAAATTTCAGTTAGAAGTTAGTAAAGTAAGTGTCATTTTTTCCCTTCCAAGTTTATGAATCCTCAGGTTTTCCCAAGAACCGCACCTCCCTGAGACTCTCTGAATCTCTGGGAAGAATTCTTACAATAAATTCCTTTCGATTACAATAGTGGATGTAATCCTGTTTCTGTTAATACAGTGGTTCTCAACCTTCCTAATGCCGCGACCCTTTAATACAGTTCCTCATGTTGTGGTGACCCCCAACCATAAAATTATTTTCGTTGCTACTTCATAACTGTAGTTTTGTTACTGTTACGAATCGTAATGTAAATATCTGTGTTTTCCGATGGTCTTAGGCGACCCTGCTAGCTGTTCGCGACCCACAGGTTGAGAACCGCTGCTGTAAAGCCTAAGACCTTCGGAAAACACAGCTATTTACATTACGATTCACAACAGTAGCAAAATTAGTTATGAAGTAGCAACGAAAATAATTTTATGGTTGGGGGTCACCACAACATGAGGAACTGTATTAAAGGGTCACGGCATTAGGAAGGTTGAGAACCACTGTATTAAAATGACTTTTTTCTTCATCAGTTCTGCCCAGTACCCCTCCCTGGGCGCTGTTGAAATACTTTTCCCTGCAAATAAAATAATTGTTTTTTGCTGGGTTTTTTTCTCCTTGAAATTTTTTCATGAAATTGCCTAAAGATCTTTACTTTGATTTGACTTTTCAAATTAGTACATTTATGGGCAGAGAGGGTATCAGTGATTGATCTAGGTAGCAATGCCAAGATTATTTTCTTCTACTGTTCAACGAATTAAATGCCTAAGGTGGTCCAATTATATAATGCACAGAAGCCCAGAGTCTTATTTTGTGTTTCCTAAAGTTATGCAAAATATGATTGGGGAGCATGAGTGAACTAGAGGAATGCTTAGCCATCGTAGAGGTAGGGATTGCTTGGAACCTAGGTGTGGCCAAATGGAAAAGAGACAGAAGGATTGGGATTCTATTTAGTAAGTGCCATTGTCCAAAAGCCCCTTCGGGTATCCAGACCCTCAGGTGCCCAAGTCCTTTATATATAACTAGCGGCCCAAAGCATGACTTTGTGCACAGATGGGGTCCGGCTGCCCCGATCACCCCAGTCAGGCCAGGGGAAGGGGCCGCGGGCAGTTGGCCAGCCAGTCCCGCCCCCTGGTCGAACTCCCAGTGGAAGGGACAATTTGCATATTAGCCTTTTATTATATAGGATGACATAATGTTTGCATATAACCTGCGCATGTCCCCCATATACTTTAAATCATCTCTAGATTACTTATCATGCCTAATATCTATCTATCTATCTATATATCTACTAGAGGCCCAATCTGGGACCCCTCGAGGGATGTCCGACTAATCATTTACACAATCCAGGACTGCTGGCTCCCAACTGCTCGCCTGCCTGCCTTCCTGATTGCCCCTAACCACTTCTGCCTGCCAGCCTGATTGATGCCTAACTGCTCCCCTGCCAGCCTGTTTGCCCCTAACTCCCCTCCCCTGCAGGCCTGGTCACCCCTAACTGCCCTCCCCTGCAGGCCTGGGTCCCCCCCCAACTGCCCTTCCCTGCAGGCCCAGTCACCCCCAACTTCTCTCCTCTGCCAGCCTGGTCACCCCTAACTGCCCTCCCTTACAGGCCTGGTCCCTCCCAACTGCCCTCCCCTGCTGGCCTGATCACTCACAACTGCCCTCCCCTGCTGGCCATCTTGTGACGGCCATCTTGTGTCCACATGGGGCAGCCATCTTGTGTGTTGGAGTGATGGTCAATTGCATATTATTATTTTATTATATAGAAAAAATACACACACACACACACACACACACACACACACACATATATATATAAGCCTAAGCGACCATCGCAACCGAAACAACTGAACAGATGACCAAACAGGCTGTGTGGGGTGACCAGGCCGGCAGGGGGGGTTAGTGAGGGCCGACTAAACGACTGAGCAGCAGGCTGGGTGGGGCGAACAGGCCGGCGGGGGGGGGGGGGGGGGCACTGAGGGGCAACCAAGCTGGCGGGGGGTGGAGAGAGTTGGGGGCAACCAGGCTGGCGGGGGGGGGGCAGTCGGGGGTGACCAGGCCATCATGGGGGCAGTTAGGGGTGATCAGGCAGGCAGGTGAGCAGTTAGGAGCCAGTGGTCCCGGATTGTGAGAGGGATGTCCAACTGTCGATTTAGGCCAGATCCCAAACTGGCAGTCGGACATCCCCCAAGGGGTCCCAGATTGGAGAGGTTGTAGGCGGGACTGAGGGGACCTTCCCCCATGCCCAAATTTCGTGCACTGGGCCTCTAGTAATGTAAATAGTTGTTTACTGAGTCTTTAGGAAATAATGACAAGAAAAGGTCTGTACATGTTCAGTGTAGACACAACCCTCATAGGCCTAACTACATAGTTCACGTCAGCAAAAACATAACATTTTTTCCCCCAAATATTTTATATCTGCAGCTGAATGAATCTGCAGATGTGGAACCTGCAGATGCAGAGGGCCAATTGTATTGTGAAACCACTGAAAATGTTATCAGAGGAATTGCATGACTGAAATGATTTTTAGCAAGGTTAAAATCCAGTGCAGTGTGGTTGAGGATGTGGAGTGCAGAGAAGCTAGATACAAAATGTTTAAGCAAAATGATGCCACGGAAAGATTACCAGTAGTTCTGCCATTTTATTTTAGGAAAGAGACATCTGCCACATTCCAGTCAGTTAATGGATCACCCCAAACAGAACAGCCACCATTGGAATCTACAAGCAAAGAAGCCTTCTTTAACAGAGTGGAAACATTTTCTATATCCTTTATTAGTTCATGCAAATTGTACTTCTGCCTGCTCCTGGAATTGTTATTCCCCAGGAATAACACTACTTAACACTACTTGTTCTGATGTTTTAAATTTAAGAATTAAACTTGGTAAGAAATCTTTAAAAATATTTTTTTACTAGAGGCCCGGTGCACGAAAATCATGCACTGGGGGTGGTGGGCTCAGTCCAGCCTGCGCCCTCTCGCAGTTTGACATCCTTAGCACTGCTGCAGAGGTGGGAGAGACTCCCGCCACCGCTGCGCTCACTGGCCATGAGCCTGGCTTCTGGCTGAGCAGTGCTCCCCCTGTGGAGCGCACTGACCACCAGGGGTCAGCTCCTTTGTTGCGTGTCTGCCACCTGATGGTCAGTGTGAGTCATAGCGACCAGTCGTTCCCCCATTTGGTCGATTTGCATATTAGCCTTGTATTATATAGGATTGCTTTCAGAAAGGAGGGGATAGGGAGACAAAGAGAAACACCATGATGAGAGAATCATTGGTAGACTGCCTCTTGCATGCCCACTACTGGGGTTGGAGCCCACAGCCCAGGTATGTGCCCTGACTGGGAATCGAACTGTGACACCTGAGCCACACCAGCTGGGCTTGGTAAGAAATTTTATAGGAAAATTAGTATCATAAAATGTTTTCTCTCAAAGGAACATTTTAGATGATCCAACCTTTTCCTTTTACAGAAGAAAAAACTAAGAGCCAGAGAGAAGAAGGAACAATAATTAACATTTTTATCTGTGTTTTCACATATATTATCACATTTGATCTTTACCTTAAACCTATGAAAATAAGGTATTATTAAATACTCATTTTACCAAAGAGGAAGCAGTTCAGGTAGGTTATGTGACTTGCCAAAGGTCAACCTGCTAGCAAGTGGCAGAGGCAGGACTGTAGCGTAAGGCTCTTGGCAACCAAACCTAATGTTTTTATGAGACTACTATACTTTTTGTCTTTTTCTAGATTTTCCTCTGTATATTAGTTATCTATTGTTGCATAACAAATTACCCTAAAACTCAGTGGCTTAAAACAACAAACACTTATTATCTCACAATTTCTGTGGATCAGATATCCAGGCACAGCTTAGCCGAGTCCTCTGATTCAGGGTCCCTCACAGACAGCAGTGAAGGTATAGTCTGGGGCTGCAGTCATCTTAGGACTCGGCTAGGAAAGAATCTATTTTCAATTTAATGTGGTTGTTGGTAGGGTTCATTTCCTTGTAGTCATTGGATTTAGGGCTTCAGTTATAAACCAGCTGTTGGCTGGAGACCTCCCTATGTTTCTTGCTACATGGGCCTTTGCATGGCAGCTGGCTTCCATCAGAGTGAGCAAGCGAGAGAGCAAAACAGAAGCTAGACTCCTTGTAACCTAATATCAGAAGATATCCCATCACTTTTGCCAGGTTCTATTCACTAGAGTGATTTTCTTTTTAGATTTAAATAGTTGTAGACTTACAGAAAGGTTGCACAGGTTACAAAGAACTTTCTTTGTGAGCTACTTGAAAATAAGTTGTCAAAGTGATACCTCATTGTCCCCAAGTATTCCCTACAAACAAGAATTATCTCCTACATACAATGCAGCCATCAAAAAAAATTCATGTAATAAATAACTATCATCTAACCCTCTGACCCAAGTTATTTCATCTATCGTCCCAATAATGTGTTTTTTTTTTGTTTTTCACTTTATTGATTTAAGAGAGAGAAACATTGATTTGTTGTTCCACTTGGTCAAACCTGAAAGTTTGCCCTAGCTGGTTTGGCTCAGTGGATAGAGTGTTGGCCTGAGGACTGAAGGATCCTGGGTTCAGTTGTGGTCAAGAGCACATGCCTGGGTTGTGGGCTCGATCCCCAGTAGGGGGCGTGCAGGAGGCTGCCAATCAATGATTCTTTCTCATCATTGATGTTTCCCTCTCCTCTCCCTTCCTCTCTAAAATCAATAAAAATATATTTTAAAGAAATAAAAACAAACAAAACCTGAAAGCTTGTATGGGGACGACACTCTAACCAACTGAGCTACCCAGCGAGGGCCCAGTAATGTTCTTTATAGCAAAAGGATACAGTTGAGAATTCTCAATTTTTCCTTGAATTTCATGATCTTGATACTTTTGAAGATTGCAGGCCAGTTAATTTGTAGTGTATCTCAGTTCACATTTGTGTGCTATTTCCTTGTGATTAGTCAGGTAATGCAGGAGCATCACAGAAGTGATGCTGTGTTTTCATTGCATCCTGTCAGGTGGCACACAATTTTGATTTATCCCTTTACTGGCAATGATCACTTTGATACTTGATAAAAGGGAGGGTCTGTCAGTCTTCTCCATTATAAAGTAACTTTTTCCTCCTTTGTAATTAAAGAGTGTTTTGTGGCTGGCCTGCATAACTCAGTGGTTGAGTGTTGACCTATGAACCAAGAGGTCACAGTTTGATTCCAGTTCAGGGCACAAGCCGGATTGTAGGCTCGATCCCCAGTGGGGCATGCAGGAGGCAGCCAATCAATGATTCTCTCTCACCATTGATGTTTCTCTCCCTCTCTCTCTTTTATTTTTAATTTTATTGATTTTTAAAGAGAGGAAGGGAGGATGTGCCTGCAACCTACTGGGGATGTGCCTGCAACCAAGGTACATGCCCTTGACCGGAATCGAACCTGGGACCCTTCAGGCCGACACTCTATCCACTGAGCCAAACCGGTTAGGGCTCCCTCTCTCTTTCTTCCTCTCTGAAATCAATAAAAATGCATATTTTTTAAAAGTGTTTTTGTGGGGAGGTGCTTTGAAATTAGGTAAATAACCTCATCAAACTTTATATAATTTCTTTATTTGTAGCAGCATGGGATCATGATTTCTTTTAGTTAATAGGTTATAATCCATTACTACCATTATATATTTGGATACTTCAGTTGTCCCTGGCCTAATTTTTTATTTTAATATAGTATTTTTTATTTTATTGATTGATTTTAGAGAGAGGAAGAGATTCAGAGAGATATAGAGGGAGATTGAGAAAGAGAAACATCGATATGTTATTTTACTTATTTATGCATTCTTTGGTTGATTCTTGTATGTGCCCTGACCTGGGATTGGACCTGCAACCTTGACGTATCGGGACAACGCTCTAAGCAACTGAACTACTCAATTAGGGTCTGATTTTAAGAAAGTATTTAGAACCATTTCCTTTTATTCTCTTTTGTTCTCATTGGATATAAATTGATTACTACTTTGGATATGATAATTATTTATTTAAGTTAAGCTACTTAAGTGATTCTACTACTTTTATTCTAGATAATCCCAGCTCCTTTAACATTTACATCTAAATTCTGTTTTCTAGCCATTGGTCCTCCTTTTGCTGATACTGGAATGTTTTCAAATTCACATATTCCTTATAAAAATATAGAACTTTCCTACATCTTCTTTCATGTTTTATCCCTTTTTCTCCCTGTGCTGTGAAAAATAAGAGCTCTTTAGGTAAAATATAAAAAGCTGAGTGTTGACTATTAAAGATCAATAAGTGTTTCAGGACATTTTCCCAAGCACATACCTATAGATGCTCTTGATGCTCTCAACCTATTGAAAACACATAGACTAGACCACACACATTAGTACATAACAATCAAATTTGGGGCAAGGGGTCCCTGGCCAGTATGACTCAGTTCGTTGAAGTGCCATCCTCTACATGGAAAAGTCAAGGGTTTGATTCCTGGTCAGGGCACATACCCATGTTTTGGGTTCAAGCCCCAGTCAGGGCATGTGCAGGAGGCAACTGATCTATATTTCTCTTCCCCATTGATCTCTCTCTCTCCCCTTCTCTCTTCTTCTCTTCCATTCTCTTCCTCTCCCTTCCTCTCTCTCTAAAATCAATTTTTTACAAAAAGTATGTCCTTGGGTGAGGATTTTAAAAAATCGGGGGGCAGGGGGAATAATGAATAATACTATTTTATTGAATATTCTTTGGAAGGTAAAAGTGGATGTGGTACAGTAGGGGAGCATAGGTGAGTGGTGAAAAATATTTTGCTTGTTTGGCTTTCACTATGCCTTATTGGTTAGGCACATCCTAGTGCTTTTGCTAGTGTTTATAAATCCCTAGTAGGTGCATGTGAATGGCCTCTATATGCCACCCCACACCGATAATAAAGTAGACATTTCATTTTATTTTACTTTTTAATCCTCACTGGAGGATATTTTTCCATTGATTTTTAGAGAGGGAAAGACAGAGAGAAATATTGATGTTAGAGAAACACATTGATTAGTTGCCTCCTGCACGAGCCCCAACCAGGGCCCAGGCTGGGAGGAGCCTGCAACTGAAGTACATGCCCTTGACTGGAATCGAATCCAGGACCCTTGGGTCTGCAAGTCGACGCTCTACCCACTGAGCCAAACCAGCTCGGGCTAAAATAGATATTATTTAAAGTATTACACATTTTTTAAATCCTCACCCGAGGATATGTTTTTTATTTATTAAGTTTTTAGAGAGAGGAAGGGAGAGAAAGAGAGGGAAACATCAGTGTGAGAGAGAAACATTGATTGGTTGTTTCCCGTACATGCCTTTTCTCGGGATTGAACCTAGAACCTAGATATGTGCCCTGACCAGGAACCAAATCTGCAACCCTTCTGTGTACGGGACAATGTTGCAACCAACTGAGACACATCAGCCAGGGTTAAAATAGACATTTTAAACAAATGAAATACATAGGGCTTCCTAGAGAAAATGTTAATAACTTTTTTCCTCTGCTTATTACTTAAATGACCTGTATGTGTCTGTTCTTTAAAAATAGTTGTTTTTGTTAATCCTCACTCAAAGATATTTTTTCTATTGATTTTTTTTGTTTTGAAAGAGTGGAAGGGAGGGAGGGAGAAAGGAGGGGGAGAGAGAAATATTGATATGAAAGAGACACATTTATTGGTTGTTTCCCAAACACAACCCAACTGGAGCCAGGGATGGAACCTGGAACTCTTATGTGAAGATCAACGCTTTAAACACAGCGAAACACCAGCCAGAGCTAAACATAGTTTTAAGCCCTGACCCCTGTACACTGAAAGGCCGAGGGTTTGATTCCTGGTCAGGTCACTACCTAGATTTCAGGTTCAGTCCCTGGTTGGGGTGTGTACGAGAGGCAACCAGTCAGTTTCTCTCTCACATCAGTGTTTCTCTCCCTTCCTCTCTAAAGTCAATTAACATATCCCCGAGTGAAGTTTAAACCCTGGCCTTGAAGCTCAGTTGCTTGTAGTGTCATCTTAATACAATACACCAAGATTATAGGTTGGATCCTCAGTCAGGGCACATAGAAGAATCAACCAATAAATACATAAATAAGTGGAACAATAAATTGATGTCTCTCTTTCTCTCCCTCTCCTTGTCCTTCTGCCGCTCCCCCTTCCTCTCTCTTTCGCTCTCAAATAAGTAAATAAAATTTTTAAAATAAAAATTGTTTTAATACTTTTTTACTGCGTTTTTCCCTCAGTTTAATATATTTTATTTCTATATACAGAAAGAATAAGTGAAAGGTTTAATTTCTGACTTACTCAATTTAATGTACTTGTAGTGTTGTTTTCTTAACATGAATACTCTTTGAAATGGGCAGGTAAGCCCTCTGAGCTGTCTCCACTTGTCTGTGCAAAATATGGCTGGGTCACAGTTGAATGTGATATGCTCAAGTGCTCCAGCTGTCAAGCTTTTCTCTGTGCCAGTTTACAACCAGCTTTTGATTTTGACAGATGTAAGTATAAAATACAAATTACATTTTCCTCCATATTCAAGATAGACTCTGCTACTTTTTCTGAAAAGACTGGCCACTTGTTTGATTAAAGAATGTATACTACTGTATATAACAAGGTGAATTTGTGTTAGTCTTCACTGTATGAATTTCAGTCATTCCTCTTTTTTTTTCAATCATTCCTTTTTTTAAAAACTTAACTAGAATGAACTTGGTTTTATGTATTCTGGGAAACTAACAGTAGTATGTTTACTTTATGGTTCCAAAATTTATACTTAGGCAAAAAGACAGAAGACTTGGTGAAGGCTCACACTTTGGAATGCCTGCCTTATAAGATACATGATACTCTCTTTGTTATTGATCTTAGGATCTTGATTTAGAACTTGTTTTGTAGAAAATACTAAGATGCTGCAGTTGCTACTATTTCCTATATTTTGTAATTTTCTTAGTTATTTTTATGTTTGAGTCTATACTCTTAAGGCTTTGAATCTCTATAATGTTTTTAAAGCTTCGTTTCCTCTGTGGGTTTCAGATAAGGAACGATGTGCTGAGCTGAAGAAAGCCTTGTGTACTGCCCATGAGAAGTTCTGTTTCTGGCCAGATAGCCCCTCTCCAGGTACTTATTTCCAAGATTTCCCATTTACCATCTCTTCTGGGTCATTGCATTTCTAATATTGTATATTTATTTGTGAAAATATAATATTTCAAGTTCTTGGTCTTTATATTTGTGCTTTTCAAGAACTGACTTACATTTATTCACTTACTGTGTTACTGCTTAACTTTATTAAGTGCGTTTGACATGCCAAAGGCTTAGCCATGCATACATTATCTCATTTAATCCTCATAGGGGCCCTGGAATGTAAACATTATCAACCCAGTTTACATATATATATATATATATATATATATATATATATATATATATGTATGTATATACATATATATATTTTTATTGTTGATAATAGTACAGCTATCTCCCATTCCCCCAGCCCTTACCCCCCTCTTCCAAGACTCTACCACCCCCTAGGTTCAACCCACTTTTTAGGTGAGGAAACTGGGAATCAGAAGTCTTAAAACCAACTAGTGAGGAGCCATAACTAGGGTTATCTACTTTCAAACCTTCTGTGCCTTTCCTGTGATAGCAAGGAGCCCCATGTTCTACCTTGGCTTCCTTGGGTGCACTTACAGCCCTAATGATGGCAGTTCAGTTGCTAAAGAAGACTCACAGAACCCCAGATTACAAATCTACAGTTTATGTAAATTTACAGTAAAGTGGCACAATCTAACAATAGCCAAAGACTGCCCCCACAATGGTCTGGACCAGCCAGGTGCAAGCACCTGTTCTCGCTGTATAAGGGCCATGGCAGGATACACTCTTTTGAATCAGGAACCACTGATATGGGTGCAAAACACTGTAGAACAAGAGAGCCTAAAATGAGATCTCAAGTGTGATTTATTTTACATATATGTATTTTGCTGGTTATAAAATCAGCCTTAGATGCAGAGCCCTCTGGGTACAAAACTCTTTGGACCAATGGTTACAGAGCAACACTGTTAATCCATATATTTCATCCTTGACCAGAAATCAGTGCCATGTAGATATCTTTTTTTATTATAGTAGGATAGCTGAGGCTCATTTCAGGGTCACTGATGACTAGGAATATTCCACGAGTGACCACAAGGAGAAAAAAATGGATAGAAGATGACTAGAGTACCATCTACTGATAAGTGAAGAGGTGATAGGAAAGGGATTAAGAAATAATATTTTAAAGTGAAAATGATAACACTTTGTAAAGTATATGATTGTTTAACTATATGCTGTACACCTGAAACTAATACAAAATAATATGGAATATAAACTGTAATTGAAAAATTAAATTTAAATAAATTGAAATTCTGAGATCCAAATTTTTAGTTTTAAATTATGGAGAAGACAGTCTTAGAAGATGCCTCTGAAATTAATAGATGATACTATACACCTGGGAAATCCCTCAGGCTGTCTGACTACCTCACGTGAGGAAGGTTAACAGAAGGAAGTCACTGAAGCACACCAAGTGGATAGTGTAGCTTTCTCCTAGCTGGCTTTGGTCTCTAAACATTCATTTTGCCTACAGTAGATTTAGGAGTAGATTCGGTTATAGTAATAAATATCTAAAATAATTTTAAACCCTTGGAAATTGATACAATATAGCCATGAATTTATTTTAATATTATCTTTATGAAATATGGTACATGAAAAGAGAATGTTATTGGAGTAAATTGTAGGTAAGTTTCCCAGGTAGTGTGATTTGGGGAAAGGCTCTTGAAAGATAAAAGCTTCAAGTGCCTCACTGAAAAAAAGGGAAGATGACTGTAAGAAGGATTTCCTGCTGTTGGCCTGGCTATTTCATTGTGCAGTACAACAAAACTCAGTCCTATGAGGATGAATTCATCTGGGGCCAGTGTGCTCAGGCCAAGTTTTTAAGGGTCTGCCTAGAGCTCTGTTGGTGAATCCCAACTCTTCTTGCTATACACTTCTTTCTTGATCCTGTTCATAACTTCAGCTGCCACTTACTTACAAACCTCTAACTCCTATCCAGACCCCTCTTTTGAACTTGACTTGTATCTTTCTGAACATTTCTACTTAATATTTTGCAGGTACCTAGAACTCAACATAAACAAACCTAAATTCTTCCTCTGATACTTAATACTTGGTTCTCTTATATTTTCTCCATGTTGGTAAATGACACTAATCTCCTCTTCCAGTTGTTTTAGCCAGAATCCTGGAAGTCATCTTAGATGTCTTCCCCATTACCACCACCTTCCCTGGTCCAGTCCATTCTCCCTCTTAAGTAGATCTCAAACAGGACCTTCCAGTTATACTATCCCTGGGTTTGGTTCTTTAACATTCAAGAGACTTGAGTGGAGAAAGGAACACCCACAAGTATTTATACATTAATGCTTAAATTTATTAAGTATATTCAATAAATACAATTTTGAAGGTAATATTTTTCTAATATGTAATAATTACAAACTAAACTAAATTCCTTTAAAAATTTTAAATCACAATCACTAATTTACTAGGACTGATTATTTTGAACATATTAAACACTAAAAGTAGACACATAGTCACATATGTTAATTATAAAAGGTATATTTAAACTTATGTTAAAACATTTGCATGATGGGTTTCATTTCTTCCCTTTCACCTTTGTAAGTTTTTATTAGTATGTTATTTTTTTCTAAATATATTTTTATTGATTTTACAGAGGAAGGGAAAAAATAGAGAGATAGAAACATCGATGAGAGAGAAACATCATCGATAGACTGCCTCCTGCATGCCCCCTACTGGGGATCCAGCCCGCAACTCAGGCACGTGCTCTGATGGGGAATCGAACTGTGACCTCCGGTTCATGGGCTGACGTTCAACTACTGAGCCACACTGGCGAGGCTATTAGTACTTTCTTAAGTTTGCAGCAATCAGACCAGATCCTAAATTAGAAGAGGATGATCAGAAAGATGTTGGGATCTGGGGTTTCTTCTCCTAAGTATGTCAAACCTAAGCCACTGGTCATTCAAACAAGTTTCCTTTTTATTTTTATTTTATTATTTTTATTTTTTTATTTTTTTTATTGATTTCAGAGAGGAAAGGAGAGAAACATTAATGATGAGAGAGAATCATTGATTGGCTGACTGCACACGCCACACTGGGAATTGAGCCTACAACCTGGGAATGTGCCCTGACCGGGAATTGAATCGTGACCTCCTGATTCATAGGTTGATGCTCAACCACTGAGCCACACCAGCTGGGCATCCTTTTTATTTTTAAACCTCACTTAGTTTTTTAAAGTCCATACTTTTTCCATTGTTTTAGTTTTTATAACCTGACTTTTCTAGTAAAATGATGATGCATCATTTTAAATTGATGTCATGTGTTTTGACATATTTGATTACTTGCAACAACTTTAAATAATTTAATAATATTAGACACCAAAATTTGATTGCTAGTGATAGACTAAGTAGTGGACAAAAATGCTACCGTTACTATTTTTTGGGCTCCTTTTAATAAAAAAACTGAAAAAGATTTTTTTTTTAAACAGCTTGTTGTGGTATAATTGACATAAAACTGCCCATATTTAGGTATACAGTTTGATAAGTTTTGACAAGTTTGTACACTCATGAAACTGTCACTACTAGAATTCTACTTAACTGCATGAGTTTATATTCATTTTCCCAATCTAATGCTGTATATGGTATTATTGTACCCACAATAATGAGGTTTTAAAATTTTTTTTAATGAGGTTTCATTCATCATTTAGACTTTTAAAGTACTGATTCTCTTTTCTCTATCCTTATGCTGCTGGTATCTTATAGGAATTATTACTTTATATCACTTTGATGTCTGCTAAGCTTATTTCTTTGCATCCAAAGACCCCTTACAATCTCTACTCCTAACTAATGTGTGTTGTCTATAACATCACTTTCTTCTTTAAAATAATCTTTTAGTAATTTCTTATTTTTTAAATTTTTCTTGATTTTAGAGAGAGAGAAACATCAATTTGTTTGACCACTTATTTATGCATTCAGTGGTTGATTGGTGTATGTGCCCTGACGGGGGATCGAACCTGTAACCTTGGCGTTTTGGACCAGTGCTCCAACCAACTGAGTTACCAGGCCAGGGATTCAGTAATTTCTCATCACATACATTAATGAAGTCGTGGTCTGGCCACTGTCTACATGAACTTTATCTCCTGCTACTCTCCCCATAGGCATACTGTGTTCCAACCCTGTGAAACTACTTAGAATTCCCCAAATGTGCCATTCTTGGGCCTTTGCTTTCACACATTATTGTTGGTCTTTCAAATTCAGCTTAGACTTGACTGCTTCTGAGAAACCTTTCCTGAGACTCTACTTTTTAAACATAATCACAGAAGTATCATCACCACCCCATAAAAAAAAATCAATAGCCCTGGCCAGTGTGGCTCAGATGGTTGAGCGTCTTCCCGTGCACTAAAAGGTCATCGGTTCGATTCCTGGTCAGGGTTGTGGGCTCAATCCTAGTAGGAGGTGTGTGGGAGGCAGCCAGATGTTTCTCCCCCTCTTTGTAAAATCAATAAAGACATATTTTTTTAAAAAAATCAATAATTGTTAATATCATAAAATATCTTACCAGTTTTACATATCCCATGTGTTTTTTTATTTGTTTGTTTGTTTGTTTTTAATCCTCACCCAAGGATATGTTTTTATTGATTTAAGAGAGAGGAATGGAGAGAGGGAGTGTGAGAAACATGGATCAGTTGCCTCTTGTACCAGCCCTGACGAGGAATCGAATTTTCAACCTAGATATGTGCCCCAACTGGGAATTGAACCCACAATTTTTTTGGTTTACAAGATGATACTCTAATCAACTGAGCCACCCAGCTGGGGCTCCCCACAGCATTATACATTTTTTTTTTCTTTTACAATTTGCACCAATATAATCTTCCAATTTACTTTTTCTGCAGATCGATTTGGGATGTTGCCATTGGATGAGCCTGCTGTTCTTGTTAGTGAATTCCTAGATCGATTTCAAAGCCTTTGTCACTTGGACCTTCAGCTTCCTTCCCTGAGGCCAGAGGACTTGAAAACTATGGTGAGTTTTTCTTTACTAGCCTTCCGTGGCCTCAGTTGTCACCAGCATGTGTATATGAAGCATTTCTTTTAATGACAAGAGGACACAGATTGCTTTGAAAAGAACCACTGGTTTGTCACTCAATTGTCCTTTTTCAGTTTTCATCGGAAAGGTAACTATTGAGCCTGGCCGGTGTTTCTCAGTGGTTGTCGACCCACGAACCAAGAGGTCACAGGTTCAGTTCCTGGTCAGGGCACATGTAAGGGTTGCGGGCTCAATCCCCAGTGTGGGACATGCCAGAGGCAGCCGATGACTCTTCCTCTTTCATAGATATTTCTATCTCTCTATCCTTCTCCCTTCCTCTCTCTAAAATCAATTTTTTTTTTAAAAAGGTGACTATTAAGTGTTTAAGTAAATGGGTTCCATTTAAACTTTTAGATATGATTCTTTAAGTGGCATAAATTAAATTTTATCCTGATTTGTAACTTAAACTATTTAACAGAAGATACTGAAATGTTATTTCATATGGCTTATTGAATATCATTTCCTAAAGAAAGTGCTAGAGGAGAAGTTATAAACTCCCTTCTCTCTTGTGAATAGAAATCTTGAAATGTTCTGGCTCGTCTGTACTTTGAATGTTTACTGTCCCATTTCCTCACCTTGTAAGTACTTTGAAAACAAGCTTCATTGTAGGAACTAGAAGCTATTATTTTGCTTCTTTAAATTGAGAGGTAGCTATGGACGTTAGCATCAAACCTCTGATGCCTATTTCACCCTAGCCAAGGTAATTTTTTTTTAATCCTTATCCGAGGATATGGGTTTTTTTTCAAAATTAATTTTGAGAGAGAGGAAGGGAGAGAGAGAAGTTGATGTGAGAGAGAAATAACGATTTGTTGCCCCGACCAGGGATCAAATCCGCAACCTAGATTTGTGCCCTGACGGATTTGAACCTGCAACCTTTTGGTGTATGGGACAATACTCCAATCAACTGAGCCACCCAGCCAGGGCCCAAGGCAATTTTTTTCCACCCTGTCATGGTTTAAAAACTGTGGCAAGCTCTGTGTTCTGTCAAAAAGTAAATCCAGTGTCAGGCCAATATATAAACAGTGACCTTTTTTCATTATTTGGGTTTGAAGTTTCCAGGTTTCAGAGAAAATGTGCAGTTGGTAAACTAAAAACAAATTGGTACTATGAAAAGATTTGGTGGTTCCAGGAAAACTACCCCCTTTCTCAGTCAGCAGATCCGGGGCAATTCAGAAAGCTCCTGTGTGCTGCCGTAGCACTGTCCCAGGACATCTTCTCTAATGAAGAGAGCTGTCTTCGTGTTTGTCAGTTCTGTCAAGATTTTTGCCTTGAATTATGTAGGTATATCATTATGTATAATTTTCTTTTCATGGTGACTAAAATTTAAAGCTTTTTGTTGTTGTTGTTCTTTTGTAGTGCTTTACAGAAGACAAGATCAGTCTTCTCCTGCACCTACTTGAAGATGAACTTGACCATGGGACTGATGAGAGAAAAACTGCTACCAAATTAGGCTCAGATATCCAAGTCCATGTCACTGCCTGTATTCTTTCTGTGTGTGGCTGGGTAGCATGTAGGTTAGTCAGCAAATTTGGCTGGGTGACATCATACACTCATATACTTCAGTCTCTAATAGTACTTGGAGATGTTTCCTATAAGGAAAGTAGAGACAGAGAGAAACTGAAGAGGTGGGGGCATGGAAGACAGTAAAAATCAGTAACAAAGCCAGAATTAGAACTAGGAAATTTTTAAACATACCTAAACTTTGTTCCTTTCACTGTCACTTCCCAGCTGGGAATTTGTATTCCTATAAACAATGAAGCTCCTTTCTACTTTCAGAAAGGAAGAAAAATGAGTTTGGTTGATAAAAACTAGCAAAGGAAACACGAGATGGAGTCTTCTGGTCCCCCATTTTGGTATTTCCATTCCAGCTGCTCAATTTGGCATAGACTCCCTCTGAGATAGAAGACTGTCACAACCAATCTTGATTTATTTTAATATGTTTTCTTTGGTAGATGAAGGAATAATTTTCATTTAAAAGGGAAAAGTTTTAAGAGGGATAGGGAAATTTATAAAACATAACTTTTAAAAGTCTTGCCATAGAAGAGCACACCAAGACTCCTAGGTATTTCTATGGGAAATAAATGAGAGATGATGACCTTGGGGTCCTGAGATCAGAGGATTGGGGCCCTGGAGAGGATGTGTTCCTAGTCACTGGACTGTTTCAGAGATTTGTTGGATGAGATAAAGCATACTTGCAAATCATTACACTTAGTCCCTTGGAAATATTACCCTTTGAGAAAACTCTTTCTTTTCTGTTCCTACCTAGTTCTTCCTTGGAACCCATGCAGCTCTCCCTGATAACGTGTTCACATTGTATGAGGAAAGTGGGGCTCTGGGGCTTCCAGCAGATTGAGTCATCCATGATCGACCTGGACACATCCTTTGTCCTGACCAGCTCCCCCATCCCTGGCTCTGAGGGGCGGCCGGAGCGCTTCCTCTTGGTGCCTGAGTCTCCTCGGAGGATGGTGACTCGGAGCCAGGATGCCGCGTCTTCCCCAAGCTCAGAGCAGGTATAGACTTAATTGGCTTGTTTGGGGTGAACTTTTTAAAAACAGCATTCTTGGCCCTGGCCAGATAGCTCAGTTGGTTAGAGCATCGTCCTGATACACCAAAGTTGCAGGTTCAGTCTCTAGTTAGGGCATTTACAAAAATGAACCAATGAATGCATAAATAAATGAAACAACAAGTCAGTGTCTCTCTCTCTCTCCCACTCCCTATTTCTTCCCCCCGCCCTGCTTCCCTCCTCTCCCTTCCCCTCTCTCAAATCAATAAATAACATTTAAAAAATAAAAACAGCATTCTTGCCAAAAATGTTGGTGGAAAAGTTGGGAGTTAACTTAGGAGTCAGTTCTAACCACATTGATACCACATAATGGTTTTATTTACCAGTTGCAATGGAAAGCTAGATTCATTGTTTTGTATAGAAATCTGATATTCTCAGAGACTAAATTTTTACCATTTAAACTCTAAAGTACTTTCACCTGCTTCTAGAATTATTTCTCCTGACCATAGTCACTAAGAACATTGGTGTATTTCCATTATCATCTCCCCTTCCTCAGGCTGAAAGGAGCCCAGGACCCATCTTTTCTCGAACTCGGAGCTGGGACTCTTCCAGTCCTGTTGACCGCCCTGAACCAGAGGCCGCTAGCCCCACCACCAGGACCCGCCCAGTGACCCGGAGCATGGGAACAGGAGACACCTCTGGCCTGGAAGTGCCATCCAGTCCTCTTCGGAGAGCCAAACGAGCCCGCCTCTGCTCATCCAGCAGCTCGGTGAGTCCACCTGTGCATGCGGAAATCCCTGAGCACAAAGAGCATGCCACACCCTTACCTGCAGCACAGAGAAGCAGGCGTGAGAGCTCATCCTGTAGCTAAAGGTTAGCTATGTGAATAAGTTTAAAGATGGGTGACCGAAGGGAAAACATTTAAGGGTTTTGTCATTTGTTTCTTTGGGATGGATTCTGGAGAGGTAATAAATATGTCAGGGTTAGGACAGCAGTGAGGTAGAGGAACAGACCAGACAACTAATAGTGCCTCTGAATTTACGTAGCATTACGCTTCATTAACACGGTTCTCCTCCTCCATCAGGACACATCTTCACGAAGCTTCTTTGATCCCACCTCTCAGCATAGAGACTGGTGCCCTTGGGTGAAGATCACACTTGGCAAGGAAACCAGGGAGAATGGTGGAACTGAGGAAGATGCCAGCGCCCTGGCAGAACCAGGCTGGAAGGCAGTGCTGAACATCCTCTTGGCCCATAAGCAGTCTAATCAGCCAACTGAAACAGATGCCCTGGTGAGATGAGCCGTTGTCCCGAGTGTGTGAGGCACTTGCCATTTACGAGTTGAGGAGCAGAGCTCAGTCCTATAATTAGCCCCGCCTGCCCTCAGCTTTCGTAAGTCAAGTCAGACTCCGTCTGGTTTCATCCTGGAGAACAGGCATGGAACTGGTTCAATCTTTCTGCACTTTAGCATATGGCATTCTATCAGGTTCTCAGAAATTCTTTGTTTTCTCAACTAAAATGTCTCAAAGGGAAAGGGAGTAAAGAAATAGAAATAGATGAATAGGCAGCTGCTCCGGCCTCATGTTGCAGAACAGCTGCTTTTTCCATCTGTTGCTGTCACTGGCATTTGGAGCCTGGCCAGTTAACTTAGCTGCCTAGAGCACTGTGCTCTGGCACCAAGACTGCAGTTTCATTCCTCACAGTGGGCAGGTTACTTTGCCCTGAGACACGGCCCCAGACGTGTGCACTGAACCTCAGCTAGCCATCACAGTCATGACTGCTGCCAGTCACAAAAGATGGGGAAGCGCCAGTCCATCATGACAGCTGAGAAAACAAGTCAGGTGTTTGCTCTGTGCAAAGGCTGGAAGTGATAAGAGGTGGACATTAAGGAACCATGACAACTGGGTTCTCTTTTCTTTGCTGGCTCATTCCCCAAGTTGCCTTGTAGCCTGCCTGGTATAAATATAGTAATTTCTGACCTCTGTTCCCTCCAAAGACAAAGTAAAATAATACTCGACAGATGTTTACAAGAAGCATTTCCAGATATGGTTCTGTAGGGTCAAAGGATTCCACTGGAAGGAACTATAGTGATGCTAAAAGCCCAAGAAAGTACATTTGTACCCTTAGTAAATGTACAGATGAAGGTTTTTCCAAGTCTTTGCAGGAAAAAAAAAAATCTGCATTTTCCCAACTTAAAAACTTGAAAATATATAAAGCTATCTGAAGAAGAAATATTTGACCTACCTCTCAAATTGGAGAGATTAGATCTATCTTTGCACATGAATTCTCTCTTCCTAGAGCTTCATGAAATAATGTACTGCCAGTTTTTATTAACTTCCTCTCTCACTTCAGACTAACAAGAAATCCCATAGGACCCTTTTTTCTTTTTCTTTTCTTTTTTTTTGGTAGTGGGAAAAGTTGGCCTCATAATTGGCTCTGGGTTCCAGGACTTTTGAAATCCTTTTTGGCGGCCTGTCTTTTAACCTCCCCACAGCTGCTATGACTGGGAAATACAAAGCTTAATAAGGCTGTGGTAAGGGATCTTGATGTTGGAAAAAAGTTTACACTATTCTTCAACTTGCTTGTTTCAACTTTGTCTCTTTATTAACTAAATCGCTCTCAGTCTCTAGTAAGAACTCAAACTTTTCCCTCCTGGGACTTTATTTTATTGAGACACTCATCCACAAAGAGGATAAGAAAAGAGTGAAAGTGTCATTATGTCAGAAAGCGGGGGGGGGGGGGGGGGGTGACTTTATGGATTATCTTGTTAGATATTGTTTGTGTTCTCACTGCTTGTGACTCAAAGGCAGAGAGAACCAAGTGTTCCAAATCACTGAGAACTTTTTTATCTTTTAGAGAATTGTTTTGTCTCCCTGTAACACCATTTCTCAGAATCTCAGATCACTTCATAGGCAGGATCAAGTGGCAATGAGACTCTTCCTATTATTAGCTCTGCTGGCTAAAACATGAAGCTGAGAAGACCAAGGTTATAGTTTAAACTCTTAATGGTCATTTAACTTTGTTTTATTCCTTGGCCTTGGATTATATTATTAACTCCAGCTAGGCATCACGTAAATGTGAATCCTTGTTCACAAGAAATAATGAACTAGGACCAATTCAGCATCACAGATGAGAAACCAGAGCAAAATGTGTGCTGCACTTGGTGGGTCAGAAGTGTCATCCTCACATAGAAAGATTAGGACAAATACAGATATTTGGAGAGAAGACATGAGCCATATTTTAGAAACTTAGAGTGTGATAGCAAGAGTTTAACAGTAGAACACAAGCTTCTTGATTTTTACTCTGGCTTTAGGTGTTTATTATGTATAGCACTATATAAAGTTAACTTGTTTTACTCAGTCTTGGTTATATCTAGATCATTGTTGGAGAAATGTACAGACCAAGCCTTAATGCTGTTATGTACCCTTCATCTCTGTGAAAAAAGTTTAATCTCTAATAATGAGCTTTTCTACCTATAGAGTCTGTCTGAGAAATCAAGGAAAGTATTCCGAATATTCCGGCAGTGGGAATCTTTATGCTCATCCTGAAGATATTCCAGCCCTTCCTGGAGAGAAGTGGAATGAGTGACGTTGAAAAATAAAGCCTGGATCTCCTTTGATCAGCTGATGCTAAGTTTTTCTCCGTTCTGGTTTAATCAAAGGGAGCTCCTGCCCTTTCAGAGGCAATGAGTGTCACCGTCTGCATCTGACTGAGGGAAAACCCGTTTCCACATGGGGGTGTGGACCTGATGAGGCACAGCAAAACTGGTTCTATGAAACTAGACCGAGGGCCAAGTACATGAGCACTTGCGGTGTCTTTAGTGTGAGGCAGTGATTTAAGGACTCATATATCCCAAGAATATGACTACGTATTAATAAAAGTTTTGTTAAAATTTTTATGCTGGACAACTGTTTTCCGCCTTGCCTTCTGGGCTGATGTAAAGGAAGCAGAAACAGAAAATTTCAGTGGATCAGTAAACAGTCAAATTTTTAGTTTTTGGATTAGTTGCAAAGCCTAAACTTTATTTGTGGTTCTAGTCAAAGAAGGTATTCCTAAACCAGAGTCAACATGATGTCTATTATGTCACCAGGAATATCTCCTGATGTCTTCAGTGAGTAGTAAGCCAATCATTCTCTCTTCACTTTAATAATAACAATAGGAGAGGAAGGCCCTTCAGAAAAGACCCCTCTCTCCATGTGCCTTCTAATGCCTGGCTCCTCTGAGTGGGGCTCCCAAGGCTTTCACTAATGGTAGGGAGCATCAATCACCATGGTTAACCAGCCCCATCTAAATAAGACTGTTCACTCATAAAGTAACCATGAAGACTAGAAAGTAGTTATTCTCTGAAATGTCGTATTTTCTTTCAGTAACTGGTTGGTTGGCTTTATAACCCACGCCATTTATACTGAAGTATTTTATTTATTTGTATTTATTTTTTTTTTAATTGATTTCAGAGAGGAAAGGAGAGGGAGAAAGAGTTAGAAACATCAGTAATGCGAGAGAATCATTGATTGGCTGCCTCCTGTATGTCCCCCACTGGGGATCAAGCCCAAAACCCAGGCATGTGCCCTGACCAGGAATTGAACCATGACCTCCTGGTTCATACGTTGATGCTCAATCACTGAGCCACACTGCTAGGCTATACTAAAGTATTTTAAAGAAAATAATAGACATTATAGTATTTCACCCATGCTAAACTTTATGAAAAATAGAACATTTTTCTATGTACTATACCCAACAAAAATTAATCCCCTAGTATCATTTAATACCTAGTCTATATTCAAAATTTTTAATTGTTCCCAAAATGTTCTTTACATTTGATTTGTCCAAACCAGGATTCAGTCAAGGTCATGGTTTTCATAAATGTCTTCACTATAAAGAGATCTTTTTCCCATGCATAATTTGATTTTTTCCTCTCTTTTTTTCCCCCCCCTCTTTAGAGAGAAATAGACATGAATTGTTGTTCCACTTATTTATGCATTCATTGGTTGCGTTTTGCATGTGCCCTGACCATGGATTGAACCAAACCCTGGCACATCAGGATGATGCTCCAACCATCTGAGCCACCTGGCAGGGCCTTGCATATCAGATTTTAAATCTGTCATTTCTAATCCTGACTTTTAAAATGGTAAATAGTGTTGCTATCTCCTCTATCAGGAGGTGAGGCCATTAGAGGCTGCTTCCAGGTTATTTTTTGAGAAGGTGCTCTTCTGCCTTTGGCAGTGGTGATTGCGTGACTCTTCATCATTGCGTCTCCATGGTCCCTTTAGAGGCTGACTAATGGCAGTGCTAATGTTCCCAAGGTGGGAAGCCATCTGGTGACTGAGTTTGAAGTCTGCCCTCTAGAAGCTCATAGCCTCTAGGTCAGTGGTTCTTAACCTTCCTAATGCCACGACCCTTTAATACAGTTCCTCATGTTGTGGTGACCCCCAACCATAAAATTATTTTCGTTGCTACTTCATAACTGTAATTTTGCTACTGTTAATGAATTGTAATGTAAATATCTGTGTTTTCTGATGGTCGCGACCCACAGGTTGAGAACCGCTAGCAGGGTCGCCTAAGACCATCGGAAAACACAGATATTTACATTACGATTCATTAACAGTAGCAAAACTACAGTAATGAAGTAGCAATGAAAATAATTTTATGGTTGGGGGTCACCACAACATGAGGAACTGTATTAAAGGGTCGCGGCATTAGAAAGGTTGAGAACCACTGCTCTAGGTGATAATTTCTTAAGAAGTGTTTAAATTTTCCACAATAATTTTTAATCTATATCTCCTTCCAAAAAAAAATATTCACATTTCTTTAAAATTGGCAAAGCGCCACAGTTTTTTGTTTGTTTGTTTTTGTGGGATTGTTGTTTTTTAACTATAAATGGAAACAGGTTGGAATAGACATGGTATAATTCAAAAAACATTAAGTCTCCTCCACATGTGAGGCTCTGTATATAATGCCAAAATAGATGACTACTTGGTTTCCCCCTTCAAGAATGTTATAGTCCAGGCTGAAAGACATATTTGTACATAGATGTTAAATTAAATACTCTAGGAGAATTATACAAGCAATTAATTCTCATGTATGGAATTGGAGAGAATTTCAGTCAAGGTGTAGGTTTGAGACAGGTGAGTGAGAGGTGTAGGCTCCATGGGAACAGGGATCTTGTCTGTTTTATAATATTAACACTTAAAAACTGCCTGCACATGGTAGACACTTAATAAAAGAAGAGCATTTGAGGCTGAAGGGACATTGTGAGTAGATAAGCAGTGCTGGAAGCTAATTCTAGCATGTCATAAATGCAAGAGTTTCATCAAAAGGTTGATGGAACTTAGGGACTCAGCAAGGGCTGAATCACCTATGTTATTGCCTGTTGGAAATGGCTAAGGGCATTTCCCTAAACCTGAAAAGGATGCGTAAATGATTGCTAGACGGCTGAGGGCATCTTAATCTACATGTTATTGCCTCCTACCGGCCAAATACCTGAACAGCCTTAGGCAGTTTCCCCTAATCTGACAATGGATTCTGTATACTAAACCCTGGCCTTTCATATGTATATCTACCTTGGTTTAGGACAATTTGTGTTAATAAAAAGCAAGGGGTCCAGAGAGACAGGAGAACTTGGTTCCTTTAGCTAAGTTTTCTCTGGCTCCCCAAAATGCCTTCCAAAATTATGTTTCATCTCTGGACTCTTGATTAATTTACACACAGTGCCTTCTCCAGATTCCTGAACCCCTTCTAGATGCTGGGAAAGACCCCCAGCAAAGCAGAATTTCACACGTTCCTGAAAGAGCAGGTATTCTGCTGTGGCTGCACCTTTGCATTCTAGAGTAGAAGAGAGAGGCTAAGAGAATAGAAATTGGGCCAGACTTGAATCTTGTATGTTATACTAAGAAGGAGTTTAGTCTTGATTCTGTGGTAAAAGAGAAGCTGTTAAATTTTTGAGCAGGGCAATAATATCTGTGCTTAGGAAAGTCATTCTGGTATTTGTGTATAGCATGCACTGGAGAGACAAGAAGGCTCTGAGAGAGGTATGATGGCAGGGAAAATGGATACTTGGTAGAAATGTCAGCAATGACTTCAACATGATTATTTTGGGTGTGAGGAAAAGGGGCGGAATCAAGGATGACATTGAGGTTTGTTCCCGATCAGGATAGGGAACTCAGGTGGAGAGGGAAGATAATAGTTATGTTTTTAACATTTTGAGTTCAGTATCTGTCTAGAAATTATGTGCTAGAGACCAGCTGGTGTGACTCAGTGGTTGAGAGTCGACTTATGAACCAGGAGGTCACAGTTTGATTCCCAGTCAGGCCCATGCCCAGGTTGTGGCTCGATCCCCAGTTTGGAGCATGCAAGAGGCAGCTGATCAATGAGTCTCTCTCATCATTGATGTTTTTATCTCTCTCTCTCCCTCTCCCTTCCTCTCTGAAATCGATAAAAAAAATATTTTTAAAGAATAAAATTTAAAAAGAAATGATGTGCTTGAGGTCAGGAAAGGAGGATTCAGTGTGTTGAAATTGAATGCTCAGCATCTATAGAACCATGTAAAGTGAACCCATCAGTCTTATTGTCTTCTCACAGGATCTTAATGCCAACCTGTTTAACTCTGTACCTGAGGGCTCAAGGCTACCTGTCAGAGTTTCTGGCAAATATGCTACAAGGCTGGACTGAGTATACTTTCAAACAATGATGGATGTTCTCAGATGGGGTGATGGTTCATTTTCTGTGGGATGCCCGGATAGCTGTTAAAACATTATTTCTGGATGTGTCTGTGAAGATGTTTCAGGAGGAGATTAGCATTTGAATTCTTTAACTGAGTGAAGAAGCTTGCCCTCACCAATGCAGTGGGCATCATCCAATCCATTGGTAGCCTAAAAAGCACAAAAAGACAGAGGAGGAACCAATTTGCTCTTTGCTTCAGATGGCACATCCATCTTCTCCTGACCTTGGACATTGGAGCTCCTGGTTCTCAGGCCTTCGGTCTGGGGCTGGAACTATACCACCAACTTTCCTTGGCTCCAGCTCGCAAAAGGCAAATAAATGGAGCTTCTTAGCCTCTATCATGTGAGCCAATTCTCATAATAAATCTCTACATATCCTATTGGTTCTATTTATCTGGAGGATTCTTACCAATACAGATGGGATTGAACTCATGAACTTTGTTCCCAAAGCATCTGTTGTCTTCCACATACTAGGACATCACTTCAACCCTAGGCTATTCATTCTTTTTCTGGATTGTTCCAAAGTTTTTTATTTGGCCTTTCTAGGAACCCACTTTTCCTGATTTGATTCTTTATTTGAAAAATGTTTGTTTGTTTTTTTGGCAGATCCTTTTAAAGTAAATAATGGCCTAAAATATCATTTTTGCTACTTTAATACCTACAAAGGTAGCATTATATCTTCATCCTAAGGCATTTTCCCACTTGCACTAGCCACTCTAGGTAGCTTATGGGGATGCTATACAATGTCTGTGCTCTTTGTCTCCTGCTGGTAAATAGAACTTTCAAAGCTTTCCTCTCTACCTCTCACATCAGAGCCTTCTTTTGCCATCTTGATCCCAGCGTCAGAGCAGGTGGTGGTATCTCAAAGACCCTCTGCTATTCAAGGCTAGTCAGACTCCCTCGTTTGGCCAGTCCTCCCAGCCTTCAGATTCTTTTATTGTTTTTCTCCACTAATGCCTCCAGGATTCTGTGTTTTATTTAAACAAAGGTTGTATTTCCCATCTTAGTTGATTTCGTTTTCACAGAGGGAAAGACTGAAGCTCGAAGACATTTAATAACAAGCTCTGCCATATAGCTAGAATGTGGCAGAGCCGCATTCAATCCATTTCCCAGCCTTCTGTTCTTTTCATTATAATATAGCTGTGATCCCTTTCAGCACGGCAGTCCTATGATCTTCCTTCCCAAGTACAAAGTCAAAATCTGCCTCTCACCGCAGCAGGGAATGCCTTGCATCTGCTCATGGGATACTGCTATCCAGAAATGAGTCTTTTACCTGGCCCTTTAAATTTTTATCCAACTTTAATAAACTTGGCAGCTGGAGCATTCTCTTTGGGGGCTTTTCTCATTTACCCATCAAACTCATAGACCGGTTTTGGATGCCCTCAGAGCCAGCTTGTACCTTCGTCCATGGCCTTCCATTTTAGCAACAAAAACAGCTGCATGTACAGCTTGACCAAGAGCAAAAGTTACAAACACTACCTCCTCCTCAGTTTTCCTGCTATTTTTAGTTTTATTCCTATTCTGGGTTTTCTTTGGCTTTATGTAGCTGTTATCTGGGTCAGTTGAACCATGCCCTCAGAAGTGAAGGCTGCATCTGAGCCCTTTAATTAGAACCCATTCATTCCATCTTTATCCCGGCTCTCTTTTTTTCTCATTGCTCCTTGGCTAAGGTGGTCGGTGGTGATTGTTTTTCTTTCCACCACACCTCTCTAGTCCAATCAGCATCATGTAGCTGAAGCCAATTAGTAAGAAAGGGAAAAGGGAACAAAGTTTGTAGGAAGGTCTCTGGGGAAGGCTGGTAGTTTACCCAGAGATTACCCAAAGATTCAGGCCGTGTTGATAATATACTTCTCAGCTTTCTGTCCTCACTTCAGTCAGCTCCCTATCACTCTCCCAGTGGGTAGGTACAGAATAAAATGGGCTGTTTGCCACAGCCCTCAAGAGGGTGGAAATAGGAACATAAAATGTCAAACCTGGAGGGAATTCCAGATTTACAACAAGGCTTCACTGTTTTCATGAGGAAACCAAGGTCACAGAGATAAGAAAATCATCTTTAGCCTCCATGTCCCTCTTGCCCAGCCGTAACTAGACCCAAAGGAGAAGAAGGAAACCGCGTGAGAGTAGCCAGTGGGGTTCAAACCATTTGAAGTGACAGTGAAGCAAAGACTGCGGATGGGGTCAGCCTCTGGGACATGAGAGAGAGGAAGATCCTTGAACAGGAGAACCCTGAAAATAGATATCCTCACTACTGCAAATAGCTACCACAGCAAGTATACATTGCATATTCTAAATGCTACATATTTCACCTCACTCAAGGTCACACGGCCGATAAGTAAAAAGGCCAGAATTCAAACTCAAGCCATCTGTGCTCTGTGGGGAGCGGCTACAGTGTTTGGACAGGTTCAAGCCTTGGACTAATGAGAGGGCACAGTCCTCTCATGACCACGTGCAAGTCCCAGCTTGGAGGGCAGGGCCCTCCCAGCACAATTATAGCCAACAGCTGTAGTTGTAAGCTTGAACCTATGGTCCGAACACGTAGCCCCATGTGCCTGAGTGATGTGGGCTTGATAGAGTTCAGGTGCATGTAGTTGAGTAGGATTGAAACCCACAAGAATGTTGTAAACATCTTGATCACGCCCTTACTTTGCCTCGTGGCATCTGCTATAAAATAAAGACACGGCTTGTGGGAGCAGTTGCTGTCTCTCATAGATGCAGCGTCCCACTGAGACCCAGCTTTCATTCTCTTGTTTGTGTTTTCTAAGCCTTTCACCACCCCCACTCAGGGTCACCCTTGGCCGTGCCGGCGCGGCACTGTGCTCCTAACTATACTGCCTGCCTTCTAACCAAAAATATAGTTCAAAAAAGGAAAAGTTATATACATGAAGATGTTCAGTACATGGTTACTTAAAATAAGTTAAAAATAACCTATAAGTTGAAAACAGCCCTGGCTGTTGCGCCTCGGTTGGGCATCACCCATGCACCAAAAGGTTGCCAGTTTGATTCATGGTCAGGGCACATGCCTAGATTGTGGGCTTGATCCCAGCAGGGGTCGTAGAGGAGGCAGCTGATCGCTGTTGATGTTTCTCTCTCATCTATGTTTCTCTCTCTCTCTCTCCCTCTCCCTTCCTCTCTCTGAAGTCAATAAAAACATATTTTTTAAAAAGTTTTTCTATTTCATTGTTTCTCTGATTCTTTTTGTATGTCTTTGATATAAAGTAGGTGAGAAACCGTCCAAGTAATAGCAATAAGTGACAACATTAAGATAGAATAATAATAAAGTTGTATGTTTTTTGTTCTTTTTTGTTTGTTAATCCTCACCGAGGATACCTTTTCCATTGATTTTTAGAGAGAGTGGAAGGGGAAGAGAAGGAGAAACATCGATGTGAGACACATTGATTGGTTGCCTCCCACATGTACCCAACTGGGCCGGGGATCAAGCCTACAACTGAGACAGTGACCTTAAACAGTATTGAATCCATGTCCCTTCAGTCCATGGGCTGATGGTCTAACCACCAAGCCAAACCAGCCAGGGCAGTAATAAAGTTTTATTTTGCGAGTTGCCAAATAATATATTGCCCACTTTTGGTAAATATTTTATATGCAAACAAATATATCAAACATTCTTTGTAGCTTACTAGCTTATACTGGGTATCATTTTTCACAGTTTATAGACTGGGCAGGAAGGCTACCTGTTCTAAATCATATAGTAAGAATAGAAAGAGCTCTGCCCTCCTCTCTACCCTTCCTTCATTCACCTTCAATCCACCTTCACTCCAGTGTAGAATCTAGTTCATCCTTTTCTGGGCTGAGCCTCTTCATAGCTGTTAAAAAGAAATGGTTGCAGCCCAGTGGCATAGTTCAGTGGATAGAGTGTCAGCTTGTGGACTGAAGGGTCCCAGATTCTATTCCAGTCAAGGGCACATGCCTGGGTTGAGGCTCAGTTCCCAGTAGGGGATGTGCAGGAGGCAGCAGATCAATAATTCTCATCATTGATGTTTTTCTCTCTCTCCCTCTCCCTTCCTCTATGAAATCAATAAAAAAAAAATATTTTTAAAAAATGGCTGCACATCCATGATCACAGCAGCATTATTCACAATAGTCAAGAGGTGGAAGCAACCTAAGTGCCATGGGCAGATGAATGGAAAAAGAAAATGTGGTATATACATACAATAAAATGTTATCCAGCCTTCTAAAAGAAGTAAATCCTGCCCTAGCTGGTTTGGCTCAGTGGATGGAGCAAGGACCTGCAGACCAAAGGGTTACAGGTTCAGCTCTGGTCAAGGGCAGATGCCCAGGTTTCAGGCTGACTCCCCAGTGGGGGATGTGCAGGAAACAGCCGATCGATGATTCTCATCATTGATGTTTCTATCTCTCTCTCCCTCTCCCTTCCTCTCTGAAATCAATAAAAAAATATTTTTAAAAATAAAATGGATGTGCCGAAACCGGTTTGGCTCAGTGGATAGAGCGTCGGCCTGCGGACTGAAGGGTCCCGGGTTCGATTCCGGTCAAGGGCATGTACCTTGGTTGTGGGCACATCCCCAGTAGGGGGTGTGCAGGAGGCAGCTGATCAATGTTTCTCATGGATGTTTCTGACTCTCTGTCCCTCTTCCTTCCTCTCCATAAAAAATCAATAAAATATATATTAAAAAAATACAATCACTGTGATATACAGTGATACTTATTTAAATTTAAAAAATAAAAATAAAAAAAAATGAAATGGATGTAAATCCTGTCATATGATACACATGGGTAAACCTTGAGGACATTATGCTAAGTGAAATAAACCAGTCACAAAAAGACAAATACTGCATGATTCCACTTATATCTAAAGGAGTCAGACTCAGAACCAAGAAGGCAGCATAGGTAAATGCCTGTATCACCACCTCCCATAACCACATCAAAATTACAACTAAAATACAGAACAACCATCATCTAGAGCTGCCTGAAAGCTGGCTGAATATAAGTCCTACAACTAGAAAGCACATTGAGACTGGTAGGGGCAGTGGAGCGGGCTGGACCGACACCCACGTGTGCTACTCTTTAATCTGAAGGGAGATTGTCCCTGCTGAGGCCGTCCATGAGGAGCAAGGGGTCCCAGCCCTACACCAGACCCTCCACCCAGGGTCCCAGAGCTGGGAAGAGAAGTTTCCATAACTTTGGGCTGTAAAACCAGTGGGGATTGTGGCTGAGGAACGCAGAGGCTGCCAGAGACCCAAGTGTCCCTCCTTTTTTAATATACTAATATATTTTTATTTCAGAGAGGAAGGAAGAGGGAGAGAGAGAAACATCAATGATGAGCGAAAACCATCAATTGGTTGTCTCCTGCATGCCCCCCACTGGGGTTTGAGCCCGCAATCCAGGCATGTGCCCTTGCCCGGAATCGAACCCTGGACCCTTCCATCTGCAAGCCAATGCTCTATCCACTGTTCCTCTTAAAGGGCCAGGCACAAACTTATTCAGATTTGCTTCCTCTGAGCTCCAGTGCCAGAAGGCATTGGGGAACCCAGACACATACAGGGAGGAACTGGATTTTCTGACATCAGGGCAGGAACTCGGGGGTGGCTTTCTACCAGATGAAGGTGCTCACAGGAGTCATTGTTCCTATGCCAAGACCTCCCCTGTTGCAGGGCTGACTGGCAGCTATATTTGAGTGCCCATCACCCTGGAGCACACTATTTGCTCTGCTCTAGGGCAGTGATCGGCAAACTCATTAGTCAACAGAGCAGTTTGCCGACCACTGCCCTAGGGGTTCCCTGAGACCCCACCCATTCAATTCACAGCCCCACTCAAGCTGTTTGCAGCAGCTTTTCCATATGAATGGTCTGTCCATGCTCAGGCTTCAAACTTTACTAAAACCTCTCAAACAAGCTGCAGCTGGGTCACAGAGTCCCAAACCTATAATAAAAGGCTCAAAACCTGGCACTAAAACCAGCTTGCCTTGCTTCACAGATGGGCCTCACCTGGGCACTTCGAAACCTGAAACAAATAGGAGGAATCTGCAGATCTCTCTGTAGCTCCTGCCAGATGGCCCCAGGCAGTGGCCAACTTTGCACCTCCCTGGAGACCCAAGAGCCAGCGCACCCAGTGGTCAGCATCAGACCATACCAGATTACAACTCTTCACATCCAGAAGCAACACACTCAAAAGTCAGACTCAGTGAGCACCAAGCCCCACTGAAGCAAGTCCTGCCCCATAAGGGTGTCTCCTGCACAGCAGTTCTCCCACTGTAGTCACAGCTGGTCCCCACAACCAATTAGTCTGGAGGTCAATTCCTCCCAGTGATGCCAACAGCAATCAAGTCTCAACTACAATGAGACTGTGCATATAGCCAATACAGGGGCATACCTAGAGTGCCCAGCTCAGGTGACTGGGGAGGCTAAGCCACAGGGCCCTATTAAGACACCTACTACATAAGGCCACTCTACTAACTTAAGGAGATGTAGCAGCTCTACCCAATACATAGAAACAAATACAGGGAAATAGCCAAAATGCAGAGACAAAGAAACATGTCACGAAAGAATTGGAAGAAAGCAAACTACTGGATATGAAGTTCAAAACCAGTTATAAGGTTACTCAAGAATCTTCTTGAGACCTCCAAGGAACTCAGTGAGAATTTCAAGAATCTTAGTGAGAATGACAAAAAAAATGGAAAAGGACCAGTCAGAAATTAAGCATACACTGACTGAAATAAAGAACAATATACAGGGATTCAACAGTAGAGGATTCTGAGAATCAAATCAATGATTTGAAATATGAGGAAGCAAAAAACACCCAATCAGAAGAGCAAAACGAAAAAAGAATCCAAAAATATGAAGATAGTGTAAGGAGCCTCTGGGACAACTTCTAGTGTACCAACATTTGCATTATGGAGGTGCCAGAAGGAGAGCGAGAGCAAGATACTGAAAACCTATTTGAAGAAATAATGACAGAAAACTTCCCCCACCTGGTGAAAGAAATAGACTTAAAAGTCCAGAAAGCACAGAGGGTCCCAAACAAGAGGAACCAAAGAGGACCACACCAAGACACATCATGATGAAAATGCCAATGGCTAAAGACAAAGAGGGTATCTTAAAAGCAGCAAGAGAAAAGCAGTTAGCTACCTACAAGGGAGCACCCATCTGACTGTCAGCTGATTTCTCAGCAGAAATTATGCAGGCTAGAAGGGAGTGGCAAGAAATATTCAAACTGATGAATAGCAAGGACCTACAACCAAGATTACCCAGCAAAGCTCTCATTTAGAATTGAAGGTCAGATAAAGAGCTTCACAGACAAGAAAAAGCTAAAGGAGTTCATTACTACCAAACCAGTATTACATGAAATGTTGAAGGGTAGTCTTTAAGAAGAGGAAGAAGAAGAAGAAGGAAAATTAAAAGTTAAAAAATATAAACAATAAAAAGGCAATAAATACATATCTATCAACAATTGATTCTAAAAATCAAAATAAACGAATAAGAAATCTAATGAACAGAATAAACTGGTGAAAAAAATAGAATCAGAGGCATGGAAATGGAATAGACTAATGATTCTCAGAGGGAAGGGGGGTGAGGGAGGCGGGAAGAGATTAAACAAAGATCTTATGTGCAGATATGCATTATCTATGGACACAGACAATAGGGTGGTGAAGGCCTGAGGCAGGGCAGGATGGAGGGAAATGAAGGGAGGGTGGGAATATTCTCAACAATAAAGATTAAAAAATAAATTTAAAAAATAAAGGATAAAGGAGTCAGACTTGTAGAAAGTAGAATGAGGTTACCAGGTGCTGGGAGAAGGGATATGGGAGTTGGCATTGAGTGGGTACTGAACTTCAGTTTTGCAAGATGAAAAGGTTCTGGAGTTTTATGCACTCTCAGAAATCGTTAAAATGGTAAATTTTATGTTATCTTGTTTTTGGGTGTGTGTGTTTTTGCCACATTAAAAAGAAAAGAAATGGCTACTTCTACTGCCATCAACCTTTTATATGTACAGAACAAGACCACTCTTGAATTCTGTCCCCTTAATCCTTCCTGTTAGGTTTAGGCAGCAAGAGTCATCACCCCTCTTCCTCTGTTGATGTGTCTGGGTATGTCCTGGCTCAGGGGTCATGGCTCAGCAGTGCCATGGTCCTGGTCTTCCATGAGCTTCAGTTGCTTCTTCTCTAATACGGGAAGAAAATGGATGTGAAACCAGAAGCGAGACCTTTCTTCTGTAGATCCAAAGAAATTACATGTCAAGTGAAAAGAAACTTTTTCGATATTTAGTGCCTAAAAAATCTCCCCTCCTTAACCATCATGCCAGGTTCCAAAAGAACTGCAGTCGCTGTAGCCTGCCTGAGAGTCCAGACCAAGTGCGTGGCCTTAGGGCCCAGCCATAATAAAGCAGTTCCTTCCAGAGCCACTAGATGGACCCCGTGCTCCACATTTGACTTCATCAGTGACTCGCGAGCCGCAGTTTGCCGCTCTGTTGACTAATGAGTTTGCCGACCGCTGCTCTAGCTGGACTCGCAGAGACCAAGCAAACCTGCCTCCCCGTTTATACTCATCAATACCAGAGCAGCATTGGTGGACAATGCTTTTCAAATAAATTATTCTCTTTTTCAGCATCATTTTTAAAACTTATTTTAGAGAGAGGGAGGAAGAGGGAAAAAGAGAGAGGAAGGTCAATATGAGAGAGAGAGAGAGAGAGAGAGAGAGAGAGAGAGAGAGAGAGAGAGAGAGAGAGAGAGATTGATTGGCTGTCTCCTGCACACCCGCACCGGGGATCCAACCTGAAACGCCGGCATGTGCCCTGACTGGGATTCAGACTGATGACCCTTTGGTGCACTGGATGACGCTCAACCAACTGAGCCACGCCGGCTAGGGTAGCATCATTCTTACTTTGTCATTTTTGTTACAGGTCTTCTCTCCTAACCAAACTCACATTCCTTGAAGGCTGAAGCCGCCTTGTTTCTACTGCAGGCTCAGAGAGGTAGACCAAAAACACTTATTGAAACAGCAGGGAGCAAAATGGAGAGAATGGATGTTTGTTGAGATAAGAAAGAGGCGGGGGGTGTCAGGGTTAGGACCCTGTGGCCAGGATTAAGGGCCAGGGTAGCAAGGACCAGAAGCAGACTGAAGGGGAATTCAGCTGCAAGAGGAAACCCAGGGGACGGTAAGCCATTGGCAGCCATGTTGGCACACACGCGGTGGCCCTCCTGAGATGACTTCCTCATGCTGTCACAGCACCAACCAGAAAGTGAGCAAGCCACCAATGAATCTCTGAAAACATGTTCACAGGGCACGATACGCGCCCGACTGATGTCATCGTGACCACAGTGCAGCCGCGACCCAGCAGATGACCCTTTGATTGTGAGGATTCCAAAGCCTGTGACTAGTGCTAATTAACCCTGACTAATTAGCACTGAACACAAAGAGGTCAGTGTCTCCACTGAATCAAGTGGGGAAACTGAGGCGTGGAGTGGGGAAGCAGCTTTGCTCTATTAGTCAGGGGCACCAGGCCACAAGTTTACCGCTGTCCTGCTCACATGCCCTTGAAGCCGCCCTTGAAAGTCAGGAGTAAACACTTCCAACAGGGCTGCCCAGGGGAGGAGGAGAGGGGCCTTTCCTCAGGCTGTTTACAGGCTGGGTAGAGACATTGGACTAGAACCTCCCAGTGGCAAAGCCTACTTGGCATAACAATCCCCGCCCCCTTCCCCCGCTTCTACTGGCGGCCAGACTCAGCAGTGACAGCCAAGATCACAGGTGGTGGTATGGCTGGGCCAGACGTAGAAGCCTGAAGTCCCATCAGTGCTCAGTCTTCCTGTGCTGCAGCCCCTGTATCGTGTGGGAGTTCTGGTAGCCTGGGTTCAAATCCTGGATTCACTGGTTACCAGCTGTGTGCTTCTGAGCCAGCTACTCCATGCCTCGGTTTCTCTATCTGTAAAATGAGGCGAGTGCTAGCAGCTGTGTCCTAGGGGTGCTTTGAGAAGTAAATGAGACATGTGAAGTGCTTCCGACAGTGTCTGGCACATAGTAAGTGCTCAGTAGATAGTAGCTATTTTTTTTTTTTTTTTAGTATTATTTAAACAAGGCAGGTATGACAATCCTTAGCTGCACACCTGGCCACTCAGCTACCCTGTTGGCTTCAGCCCAATCATCTCTCTTGCCAAGTTTCTCCAGTTTGCCGGGTCTTTTGTGTCTCCTGAGGCAAGAGAACACTGACACAAGAGGTGTTGGGCTCAGGAGACACATACCAGAGTTTCCTCACCACACGTCCTTCCTCAGAGTTGGGCTCTTTTAGCCCAATAGCCTCCATGACATCATCAGACAATGCAGGGGCCATGGGCTCAGCTCCAAGCCCAGCTCTAGAAACATCTTGGGCAACAAGACACAGGCCAAGATAACCACATTCCTGCCAGTCCCTCGGGCCCTGGCAAGCCCACCCTCAGAAGGTGGTGGTACAGTGATGACAGGACAGCTAATTAGAGTCGTCACCCTGCTGGGATGAGAACACGGGCTTGTTTGTCCTGCACTTCTTACCTGAGTCATCCATCCTGCAGCCACCTGTGCCTGGAGTGGAACCAGCAGGCTGCCAGGAGTCGGGAACCTTCTGCACACCGAACCTGGTGAGTGCCCGCACTTCCTGCTTGCTCTCCTCTCAGAAAGCAAGTCCAGGCAGCTTGGTTCTGGAGGCAGAGTGCCAACTGAACGGAGCCTGGCTGGGCTCGACAACAGGCCAAAGCTCCAGGGCCCTTTCTGGGTGAGCTGAACCAGGGCCGAGGCCCCTGAGCCTTTGGAAAAGCACTTCCACCAATCAGAGATGAAACCAAGAGGCAGAGAAGGGACAGGGCCGCAGCTTCGTCCCTGCCTCCGTGCCATCAACACACCACTGAGCCGCTCCCAGGGCCCCCCTTAGGGCCACAGCACTCCCCAAGCCAACCCTGCAAGACACCACCAATCTGGGCTCAACTCCCACTAGTTCAGCCTGGGGTTTTCCAAAGTAAAATGAGGAAGAAAATTGATGCTATAGTCACAAAAATAGTTTTTAAGTTATGATAAATTAGCCCTGATTGACTGGCTGAGCATCATCCCGATAGACCAAGGTTGTGGGTTCTATCCCCAGTCAGGGCACATACAAGAGTCAACCAATGAATGGAATGAATAAGTATAAATAAGTGAAACAACAAATCGATGTTCTCTCTCTCTCTCTCTCTCTCTCTCTCTCTCTCTCTCTCTCTCTCTCTCTCTCTCTCTCTCTCTCTCCTCTCTCTTTCTCAAACCAACCAATCAATCAATAAAAATACAGTAGAACTAGAAATGCTTCTTTGAAAGGTATCCTACATAATAAAAGGCTAATATGCAAATTAACCAAAAGGTGAAATGACCGGTCACTACAACAACTCTGACCACCAGGGGACAGATGTTCAATGCGGGAGCTGCCTCTGATGGTCAGTGCACTCCCACAGGAGGAGCACTGCTCAGTCAGAAGCTGGGCTTATGGCTGGCGAGCACAGTGGTGGTGGTGAGAGCCTCTATCGCCTCCGCAGCCGCGCTAAGGATGTTCAACTGCCGAGAGCGGGCCTAAGCAAACAGCCAGACATCCCCCAAGGATTCCCCCCGCCCGCCCCCCTTCGAGTGCATGGATTTCGTGCACCGGCATCTAGTATAAAATGAAAAAGGCCCCTGCTCCCTCTCTGCCTCACTGTGTGAGGGGAATGAGAAGGATGTAGACAGAGGTGAAAAGATGTGTGCTTCTGAGCCAGCTACTTCCTCTGAGGAGCCTGGAGGAAGTTTACAACATTGGGTGATTTCCACAGCAGGGCCCATCTGTGGCACAGCTGGTAAAGGCCAAATGGGGACACCTCTGGTGGGGACAGGAGACACAGGAAGCAGTGTTTTAAGACAGTGATCCCCTAAGCTTAGGAAGGTGGTTCTCTCCTCCTTCAAGACAGAGAGCTACAGAGCCCCGTAAAACAAGGCACTGGCCAAGAGGCCACTTCCCTGGGGCTGGGCCTGCCTCCCCACATCTGTGACTGCTGCTTGGCTCCCTCTGCCCCTGCAGCTCCCCCTGTAATTGGAGGCTTGGGGGTGGCACCCCTGCCATACAACCTGTGCCCCATTAAAGCCTCAGCATTCCTGTAGCCACCCATCACCCTCGTGCTTTCTAGTTTGGCAGGAAGTAAGGCTGACGACAGCTTATCCCCTGCAGGGAGGGAGAGGCAGGAGGGTGGAGGAAGGCCTAGTTCTGGCCTTGCTGACAAGAATATGACCTCAGTGTCATAATGACTGGCTTTCTGGCTCACCTGCCAACTGAGGGTGACTCCCAGCCCTGGCCTTTGAAGGTCCTGGTGGGCAAGGAGCAACCAGGGGCTTCCCGCAGCAGAGGTCAGCCAGGGGTGGTCCCAGCAGAGGTCAGCCAGGGGTGGTCCCGTGCTCTTCTGTATCCGCTAAACAAGGCCTTGGGCTTGAGCCCTAGGGCAGGCCCTCAACCCTGTGACTCCAGCAGACTCTTCATCACCACATATTCTGAGGGAAAGTTGGGATACATGGTCTAACAAGGAGGACTGAGTTCACGAAAATGATGTGGCCTTTTAAACACAGGACTGGGGCCCTGCCAGGTGGCTCAGTGGGTGAAGTGTCGTCCCATACACCAAAAAGGTTGCAGGTTCGATTCCTGGTCAGAGCACATACCTGATTGGGGGTGTATGGGAGGCAACTGATCGATGTTTCTCTCTCCCCACCCCCCATTCCTCTCTCTAAAATCAATAAAAACATATCCTTGAGTGAGGATTTAAAAATAAAATAAAACAAAATAAAATAAAACTGGGATACACAATCTCCACGTGCCCAGTGCTCAGTACTCTGGATGCATTGGGGACACCTGAGCTAGAATAGGGAGCCTGGCTGTCCCAGTGCCCCAGCTCTGGCTGTCACTCTGGTGACCTTGGCAAAATCAGTCTCCATTTCATTCTGTGTCTGTCCAGTCAGGGTAGTGATACTTATCAACTGATTGCTGAGGCCAGGGAGCCTTTGGGAAAAGTGTGAAAGTCTATCATGGACACACACTCACGCCACATGAGGAGTGACAAGCTACATGGGGACCAGAGGTGTTGCCACAGAGTTGGGGTGGGGTGACAGTGGTACCTGAGTCAAGAATAGGAAATGCACTTGACGGTATTTCTCAGTGGTTAGAGCACTGCCCCATGCACCAAAAGGTCTGGGGTTCAATTCCTAGTCAAGGCACGTATCTGGGTTAGCAGGTTCAATCCCCAGCCTTAGCTGGAGTGTGTGCTGGAAACAACCAATTGATGTATCTCTCTCACATCGATGTTTTTCTCTTTCTCTCTCTCCCTCTCCCTTCCACCCTCTCTAAAAATAAATGGGAAAATATCCTTGTCGACCTCCCCAATTTAGTGCTAAATGTTGTTAGTGCATCTCAAATTTGTAGTGCATGGTCCAAGTCTCCCAAAGTCATCTGTGAATGGTTTGGTTAGCTTCTGACCCTTATCCTCAAATCGTGACCCTTGGAGCCTGAACCTAGACCAAGGATCTGACGAAGAGAGGACACCTTTTGGCCAGGCCTCCTCTCTACCAGGATTCTCCCTCTACCCTTTCTCTTTGGCACCCTAAGGCCATTGTAGCTTCTCGGAGCCAGGACACATTCAACATCTCCATTTCAGAAGTTACTCCTTTACGTTTCCATATCCACAAGTTCATGTTCAGTGCTTTCTCCTGAAACAAAGGAACTGGGAGGTCTCCGCTTACTGAAGCTTTTTCCAAGGAGAAGCTGGTTTTGATGGTTCCCTTAGACTCTGAAAATCTTAGGACAGAGTTTCATCAGAGCATGTTCATAAGTGCTTGAGGAATAAATGAGAGGAAGTATGCAGGTGAGCACTGGAAAATGTGAAATTATGTGTCAAATACCTGTGATCTCTCAGAACTTCCTAACTGCTTCATCTACCCCCCCACTTTGCAGGTCTTCCCCAGGACTGTACCCCTAGTAGCTGGCACAGTGCCTGGCACAGATAACGTGCTTAGGAAATATTTGTTGCATGAATGAACAAGTAGATGTTGTTAGTTGGTGTATAAGTTTGGAGGCAGAACTCACTTGGTCTTGCAATCATAGTGTGGACACAAGGATACCTGTTCTGATCCCTCAGAGAACCTGCTTTGATAGGGATCTGGAAGACATGATTTGCCATCCTCTTTTTTAAAAATATTTTTACTGATTTCAGAGAGGGAGGCAGAAGGAGAGAGAGATAGAAACATCAATGAGGAGAGAGAATCATTCATTGATTGGCTGCCTCCTGCACACACACACACACACACGGATTGAGGCCTTAACCTGGGCATGTGGCCTGACTAGGAATCGAACCATGACCTCCTGGTTCACAGGTTGATGCTCAACCACTGAGCTATGCGGGCCACGCTGCCCTCCTCTTGATAAGAAGAAGGCAGAACAGTGTAGGAAATGAAAGGGGAAATGACCTGAGGGCTGGAAACGGGAAATTTGGGGCTATGTTTCGGCTGAGAAGTAAAGAAGGGGACCGAGTGTCCCAGCAAGTATGTGATCTGACTCTGACACATTAGGGACATTTTGACGTAATATATACTCTGTGGCTCCTCTCCATCTCATCTGATATTCTCAACATGGAACAGGTAAATGAGAGAACTTGAGTTTATTTATTTATTTATTAAATATATTTTTGTTGATTTCAGGGAGAGGGAGAAAGAGCTAGAAACTTCAATGATGAGAATCATTGATCAGCTGCCTCCTGCACTCCCCCTACTGGGGATTGAATCCCATTGTGTCCTGACCGAGAATCCAACAGTGACTCTCTTGTTCATAGGTCAATGCTCAAGCACTGAACCACACCGGGCAGGCCTGAGTTTGTTTTTTTGTTTTTTGCTTTTTTTTTTTTTAAATTAAAACAAAGGTAATACTTACCTGGCAGGGGAGATACCATGATCATGAAGGTGGTTTTCCCAGGGTGAGGCTTACCCCTTGCATTCCAGATGTGCTGACCCCTGCGATTTTCCCAAATGTGAGAAACTCAACTGCATAGTTTGTGGGACTGCATTCGTGCTGAAAGAAAAAATAAATAAATAAAGTAAAATAAAGGTAACCAACCTTGTGAGGAGCTTTATCATTCACAAAAATGTTACACGTTCATTGTCTCATCTTACCTATAACAACTCCATAGAATTAGGTTAACAGACATTAGTTTCAACTTCCTTTTGCAGTCAGTGAATGGAGTAAAGACTCTAACCCAGGGCTCTCCAACTCGGGGCCCTGTACTCTGTCTACTGTATTTTACTTGTTATCGATTGCATTATAACACTACAATGGGGAATTAAAGGAAAAGGCTGTCTGAAAACACCTTGTAAAACCTAAAGCCTTATCCTATGTAATAAAAGCCTAGTATGCAAATTGTCCCCTTGGGAGTTCAACTGACTGGGAGTTCGACCACTTGCTATGATGTGCACTGACCACCGGGGGGTGGCACAGAACGAAGGAAGGCCCTGCTGGCAGCTGGAAGGGAGGCCCCGGCTGGCAGCCAGAAGGTCCTGATTGGCCCTGATTGCCGGGCAGGCCTAGGAACCCCATCCATGCATGAATTTCATGCACCAGGCCTCTAGTGTTTTCATAAAACATCTTTTAAATTGTGATATAGCGTATGGCCAGAGCTCCTGCTGGTCCATATGAAGTCTTTCTAGCAGAGAATGAACTGTTTGTATTTTGAGCAATCTGTCCAACTGTACATAATGAACTTATGGGGTCTGGGGAGAGGAAGCACAAAATCTGGGCTTTAAATCCAGCTCTGCCCCTACTAGCTTTGTTACAGTGAGCTTGTCATTTGCCTCTCTGAACTTTAGTTTCCATATCTATAAAACTTAGATATTAATTATACTGTTATCTTTATCACAGCATTATGATGAGGTTTAAGTGAGGTAAGATAGTATTTGAATGAATATACATATATAGGGTGTCCCCAAAAAATGTATACATATTTTTTCTGATAGCTCAATTGATGTTTCTTTCTTTTCAGATTTAACCCATTGGAATTAATAATTATTCAAAGTGTGTATACATTTTTTGGGGACTACATATACATATACATATACATATACATATACATATACATACACACACACACACACATACTAGAGGAGCCTGGTGCACGAAATTCATGCATGGGTAGGGTCCCTAGGCCTGGCTGGTGATCTGGGCCGATGGGGGGCCTTCCTTCCCCCGGCTGCCGGCCGCCGGCCAGGGCCTTCCTTCATTCCGCACTGCTCCCTGCTGGTCAGCGCATGTCATAGTGAACTCCTGAGGGGACAATTTGCATATTAGCCTTCTGTGATATAGGATATATATACCCACACATACATATATAAAGTGATCTATACACTATAACTGTTACTTTGCCTTTTGCTTTTTTGTTTTATGGTTGGGGCGGGGCGGGGGGGGGCGATATTGGTGATGGGCATATTTCCCTTAGAGTTTCTAAGGCAGAAGGCAGTGGGCCAGTCATCATCCACACAGTTCCTTCTTCCTAAAAGGACTTAGCTTTTCTTGGATCTGGGAGTCGGCTTGCGTATCTACTCCAGCAGTGGTAGGTAAGGGCTCACCAGAAGATCTGTTGAGGGTGTGTATTTCCCCTGCAGGCAGAGAATGTGCAGTCCTCACCAGCTTCCGGGCTGGGGTTCTGCAGGGTGGTTATCCAAGGACCTGCATGGTCTGAGCCTTGGTTACCCTTCATTCAACACAGAGTAACTGTCAGGGATTGGGTCTGAGCTCATAGAGAGAGCCCTCATAAAATGATTGGTGTGAAAAATGCCACCTTGCCCTTTTGAAGAAAGAGAAAAGGAAGTTTTTGCATACTAAGTCAGGCTGGGGAGGGGCTCAGCCCTCCAACCAGGTGGCAGCAGGAGAGTGTCAGTTTCTGTCTGGCTGAAGGCGAGGGACCCTGTGGCAGCGAGGGGTCAGAGAGCATTGGAACTGCTAGTGGAGCTCTGGGGTACCGCCCCTGGATAAGCTCTTGTTTTCCTTATAAGAAGATTTCCTCCTATTTTTTTCCCCTAAGCCAGACTTTTTGCCCAGCTCTTCGCCTCCATTTCCACAGCCTCTTGAATGTTTCCACTTAGATGTCCTATTGTCTCCTCCATTCAATATGACCAAATGGCACTTCTTGTCATCTATCAGTGTCATCATTTTTATCCTAGCCACTCAGGCTGGAAACCTAGGAGTCATCTTTAATGTTTAATATCCCTTTCTCTCTGGCCACCATCAACCGCGGTCTCCAAATCCCATTGCCTTATCCCTCCTGCATCTCTCACAGCCTTGTGTATGCCCTTCCCCACTGTACTGCCCTCCCCTGGCTGAGACCCTCTTGACATCCTGTCTAGATTGCTGTCCAGGATGGCCTTGCCTCCAGACTTTACCTGGTCTGACCCACCTTGCACACACTCCTGTCAAAATGCTGCTTTGACCAAGCCACCATCATTCTCAAGATCCTTCAACAACTCCCCATGACCTATGGAACTGGTGCTTTCTCAGTCTGATTTCAACAATCTTTGTCCATTTTATTTTATTTTTTTAACATATATCTTTATTGATTTCAGAGAGGGAGAGGGAAAGAGAGATAGAAACATCAATGATGAGAGAGAATCATTGATTGGCCGCCTCCTGCATGTCCTCCAATGGGGATCAAGCCCGCAACCCAGGCATGTGCCCTTCCTTGACCTGAATCGAACCTGGGACCCTTCAGTCCGCAGGCTGATGCTCTATCTACTGAGCCAAACCAGCTAGGGCAATCTTTGTCCATTTTAATTGCATGAGAATGAAAATTCTGTTCTAGCCATACTGGTCTATGAATATACTTTCTGAACAAACCACACTCAGCCTGGTCTCCATGCCCATGCCTTCCTTTCTCCCAGGAGTAGAATGCCCTTCCCTGCATCTCTCTCCTTGTCTACATTGTACCCACCCTTTAACACTCAGCTCTCATCCAAAGTTCACATTAGCTCACACGATTCATTGCTCTGAACCCCTACTGTATTCACTGCCTGTAACACACACATTTATTTCTTGCTCATTTTTCAGGCAACATCTTTGATTCATTATAGTGATTAAGAATGTGGGCTCTGGCACAGCTGGTGTGGCTCAGTGGTTGAGCGTCAACACATGAACCAAGAGGTCACTGGTTTGATTCCTGGTCAGGGCACATGCCCAGGCTACAGGCTCAATCCCCAGTGCGGGGTGTGCAGGAGGCAATCTATAGATGATGTTTCTCTCTCATCAATGTTTCTATGTCCCCCTCTCCCTTTCTCTCTCTAAAAATCAATAAAAACGTATTTATTTATTTATTTATTTTTAACATATATATATTTTTTTTTATTGATTTCAGAGAGGAAGGGAGAGAGAGATAGAAACATCAACGATGAGAGAGAATCATTGATTGGCTGCCTCTGATTATAGCTCTTTACTGATTATAGCTCCTCTTAGTACTTGGTGTATTATTTCATTCATTCATTCAACAAGCATTTATGGAGCACTGACTGTGGGTGAGGCATTGTAGTAGGTGCTGAGAATACAACGGTGGGCAAAATGGACACCTGCCCTCCGCAGCGTACAACCTAGTGGACCAACGATGACCATAAGGCAGTGACTGGTTTTCTTACAAACGTGCAGAATTAAGACATCCAAATAAATGAGTCCTCCCCTCCAAAAGTCAACGGGAGATGATCCCCACCCATCCCCCCTCTAACAAAGCTGCCACTGTTCAGAAGGTTTTGTATGTTTTTTTAATTTTTTAAATTTAATTTAACTTCATTGATTCTAGTGAGGGAAGCTGAGAGGGAGGCAGAAACAGAGAGCGAGATGTGAGAGAGAACATTGATTGGTTGCCTCCCATACAGGCCCAACTGGGGACCAAATCTGCAACCTCAGTATGTGCCCTGACCGGGAATCGAACCTGTGACCTTCTGGATGAATGGGATGATGCTCCAACCAACTGAGCCACACTGCCCAGGGCAGGTTTTGTATGTTTTTGTTTTGTTTTTTAGCTTTTCTCTCGAAATAGCTTTTAAGAGCCTCTGGCATATTCTCTTGCATAACTTCAGTGGAGGCAAAGCTGTGAGTGGTCTGTTGCCGTTCTGACTTAGAAATAGTTAAAAGGCATTCAGAGTTAAGTCTGGCAAAAAATTAGTGTGATAAAGCTAGGCAATAACATTGTGGGTAGAAAATTTTTTAAACTGTGACTCTCTGGAGACTGATTCTTGTCAGTCTCAAAACTATCTCTGGAAGCAACTTCCCAACCGGAGAGCCAAGAATGTTTGGAGCCACAACAGCATCACTGTTTAGCCTTCCAGAGGTGAAAAGGGCAACAGTTATTTGGATGTGAAGTCCCAGAGAATGGCGGGGCTGTTACACTCCACAACCTTTGAGTTCCTTTCAAACTTGAGAACTTATGGTTCTATTTTTGTATTAAAAACAATCTCATTACTTCATACGTATGAACTCCCAGGAGGAGGAAGGGGCTGTAGGCGGCATCTTCCCAGCCCCCTGTTTGTGGCTCAAGACACTGAGGACAGTTTAGTGCCAAGGGGCAGCCTCGCCTCAGGTGATGGTGCCTGTATCCTCTCAGTCTGTCCCTCCCCGCTGTGACCTAGGGCACATTGTTTAGCTGCTTTGCCTCAGTGTCCTCATCTTAAGAATAATAATAAAAATTATTATTATCACTAATACCTTGTAACTACTGCACAGGGTAGTCATGAAAATTAAATGAGTTAGGACATTGTAAGGCTTTGAGAGGAGTGCCTGGCATGAGATCAGGCCTAGTGAATGAATGAGTCATTCCTAATGATGATGTTTAGTTCTTGAGGAGCAAGGACCAGGCATGCTCTTTTGTTTTCATGGTTTCTAGAATGGAGCTACCAACATGGTGCATGCTCAGTAAAACTTTATTCCGGAATAAAGCACACACACACACACCCCTCCAAGAGCTCTGTGTCCTGACATACACACGTGTTTACACAGACACCAGCCCCTTGCCCGCTCCCTTCCTCTTGGGTACTTGCCTGTAAGAATGTCTTCTGCTGGGCCTTGGTTCCCAGTGGTCTGAAGACTCCGAGGCAGTTCTCTGCTCTTTGGCAGGCAGACAGCAGTGGGGTCTGGGGAACAGGGTGCATCAGGAGTGGGGTGGGAGCAGGAAACAGAGGGTCCTCTATTTTAAGCACTTGCCTCACCTGTTCCTGAGGACCATCCAATCACCATTTAAAATAGAGCCATCCTGGTGGCCAGGGCAGGCTAGCAAGGCCTGCTGGGTCCCAACCTACCCATGTGGCCATGAGGCTGAACCCTGCAGCCTGCAGGCCTGGCTGGCTGCTCTGGAGAAGAGTGGCTTTGTCTTGGGATCAAGTGGTAGCTGCCTGACTGGTTGGGAGCTGCCAAGGGCGGTGCTGAAAAGAAGGCTGTGGTTCCCAGAGGGTTGCAATGCCTCGGCGGCCTCTTCCTCACCCAGGAGGGCCTCAGGATCCCTAACCAGCTGGCATCTCGCTGGCTTGGTTTTATTTTTAGACACCTGTGGTAGGTTGGATTATCTCCAGTCCTGAACATACTCCCAAGCCACCAGCAGCATTTTCAGCAACTCAGGTCATGTCTGTCTCCTCTCCAGAACTGACCCAAAAGCAGAAAACAAACAGGGCACAGGAAAGGGGAGAAGGTCAAATGTCTAGCTGCCTCTGGGAGGGGACAAGCCTTGGCCTGAGGTGACCACCTTCTCTTCATGCTTGACCTGGCCCAAACAGTTCTAGGCCCAGCTGTGCCTGAACAGAGGGGTGCTCCATCTCCAAGCCTCTGCCCCTGGCAGGCCCCGCTGGGCCTGGCTTAAGGCCTGGTCACAGCCCTGGGGGCACTGACAGCCCAGCCTTCCTCGGGGCAGACTCCTTCTCCAGCAGGCCCTAGTCATGCGGGTCTCAAAACACAGGAGGCTTGTTAAAATCACCTGATGGCCTGTTAAAAACACAGATGCCTGGGCCTCACTTTAAACTCATTAAATCAGAGTCTATGTGGTGGATCCGGGCGTCTGGATTATGGCAGCAAGGTTCCAGGTGATTCTGATTCACACCAAACTCAGAGTCAATGCCCTCCTCAGCAGGTCCTCTTTGATCTTCACCTCCTTGTTTCATTGAACCCGGAAGCCCCTGGGGCTCAGAGAGGTGCCATAGATCATTTCTGACTCTAAAAAGTAAAGTGTCTGTTGAAATCATGCAGACACCAGATCTCCAAAATGAAGAACTTCTTATCTGTGTAGCATGGATGCTTCTTGCCTATCAGGCTCTGCTTTTTAAATGTAAATTGTGAGGATTGTGAACAAGAGAAAAGGGATCAGGAGTGGGGCCTGGTATAGTTAATTTAGGCAAAAGCATTTCTTGAGCAGCTAGTCTAAGGCAGACACGATTCTAGGCACTAGGGATAGTGCACTGAACAGGCCAGAGTGGGTCCCAGCCCTCATGAAGCTGACATTCTGGTGAGAAACAGTCAATAAATGAGCAAATCCTATATAATAAAAGCATAGTATGTAAATTGTCCCCTCGACCGGGAGTTCATCCTAGAGTTCGACCAGGGGGCGGGGACAGCTGGGGGAAGGGAGGAAGTACCCAGCCAGCTGCTGGCAGCCACTAGGGACCCTACTAGTGCACGAATTTCGTGCACTGGGCCTCTAATAAGTACATAAAATCACTTCAGACAGTAATTGAATCAGGATGTTCTCAAACACAAGTAATAGAAGATTCCAACTGAACTAGCTTAAATGATAAGAGTACTGCCTATCCCTCTGTTACAGACAAAACACTAAATTGTGGCTCCCCCTGCCCCTGGTTTCATGTTGAAGTCTAAACCTCCAGTACCTCAGAATGTGACTATATTTGGAGACAGGACCTTTAAAGAAATGGTTAAGTTAAAGTCATTAGGGTGGGCCCTACTCCAAGATGACTGGTGACCTTATAAGAAGAAGAGATGAGCCATGGCTGGTGTGGCTCAGTTGATTGGAGCATCATTCCATATACTGAAAGGCTGTGGGTTCAATTCCTAGTCAAGGTACACACCTAGGTTGTGGGTTCAATTCCCGGTTCGGGGTGCGTACTGGAGGCAACCATGTTTCTCTCTCACGTTAATATTTCTCTCCCTCTCTCTTCCTCTCTCTCTAAAATCAATAAAAACATATTCTTTGGTAAGGATTAAAGATGAAGAGATGAGAGGTGAGGCCCTGGCTGGTAGCTCAGTTGGTTAGAGTGTCAAGGTTGCTGGTTTGATCTCCAGTCAGGCACATATAAGAATCAACCAATGGCCCTAGCTGGTGTGCTAAGTGGTTAGAGCATCGGGCTGAGCACTGAAGGATCGTAGGTTCAATTCCCAGTCAAGGGCATGTACACCTGGGTTGCGGGTTCACTCCCCACCCCCAGTCAGAGCACATGCAGAAGGCAACCAATTGATGTGTCTCTCTCACATGGAGGTTTCTCTCCCCTGTCCCCCAGCCCCACCCTTCCTTTCGCCCTTCCACTCTCTCTGAAAAGCAATGGAAAAGATATCCTCAGGTGAGGATAAACAAACAAATCAAACAATAAATGCATAAATAAGTGGAACAACAAATTGATATTTCTCTCTCTTCCTCCCTTCCCTTCTCTCTCTAAATTCAATAAGGAAATAAAAAACTAAAAGAAAATAAGAGATGAGGACACAGACAAGTACAGAGGAAAGACCCTGTGAAGACAAAGGAAGGAGACACAAGCTAAGGAGAGAGGCCTTAGAAGAAACCAACCCTGCGAACACCTGGACTTCTGGAGTCCAGAACTATGAGAAAACAAACTTCTGTCGTGTAGCCACCCAGTCTGTGGGACTTATTTATGGCATCTCTAACAGACTAATATACTCAGCCAGCAAGAACTCCTGTGGTGTGGTCAGACAGCTCCAGGCTTGAGTAAGTCAGGGAAACAATGGCTTCCTTAAGGACCCAAGTCCCTTTCATCCTTCTGCTGTGCCATCTTCTGCCTGGTGCTCAGCTCACAGCGTGGTTGTAAGTTGGCTTTCCAAGTTCCAGGCATGACACTCAGCTAGGACAACGTTCCCTGGAAGAAAAGAGGGACTGTTTCATGCCACGTGTCTCCTTTTCAGAAAAACAAAGCTTTTTCCCAGCAGCCCCCCAATGAAGTCCCCTCACATTTCATTGGCCAGAATGCCATCACATGCCCAATCCCAAAGCAAGTGCTAGCAAAGGGACTGGGAGCCCTATAATTGGCTTAGACTAGTTAGGATTCACTTTTGAGATGGGGGAGGGGGGGTGGTCACCTGAACAAAATCAGAGTTCTGTCAGCAAGGCAGAGGGGAAATGGCCTTTGGGGAGGCAGCCAACAGTGTCTGCTATGAAGTGCTCTGCAGAAAATAAAAGCAGGCTGATGTGATAAAGACTAATGGAGGTGGGGCAAAGGCAACAGTGTGAGTCAGGGAGGACGGGGAAGGTCATCTGCAAGCCAAGGAGAGAGGCCTCAGAGGAAACCAGCCCTGCCGGCACCTTGATCTTGGACTTCCAACCTCCAGAGCTGTGAGACAATAAGTTTGTTGTTTAAGCCACAAAATCTGTGATATTTTGTTATGGCAGCCCTAGCAAGCAAATACAGTGATGCACCATGGAATCGAAGTGGATAAGAGGGACATAAGGACATGAACAGCATGTACATTGTGACACTGGAGTGTTGTTCTGATGAGATTGAAGAATCAATGGGGTGGAAGGTCCTCAAGTTAGTGAGCTGAAAAAATAGGAAGTGATGGTCAGAGTGAAGGCTTCTCGGATCCTCAGTCTGTCAGCTCGTCCTTTGGCTGGCTTCTTAAATGGTCTCCATGATGGTTGACCCAGTTCTGGGGTCACAGGCAGACTTAGCAACACCTCACCGAATAGGAGGCACTATTTCTTTCTTCCATGCACCTTTAAAGAAAAAAAAATCTTTCCCAGGCCCAGCCTGTGTGTTCAGTGGTTGAGCAGGAGGTCAGGGTTTGATTTCTAGTGTGGGAACATGCCTGGATTGCTCAATTCCCAGTAGGGGGTGTGCAGGAGGCAGCCGATCAATGATTCTCCTTGTTGATGTTTCTATCTCTCCCTCTCCCTTCCTCTCTGATAAAATATATTTTAAAAAATCTTTCCCAGAATGCCTACAGCTGTCTTTCCTTTATGTCTCAGAGGTCAGAAATTCTTCCACATTTCCATTCATACACAAATCTCTGAATGGGCAAAAAATGCTCATGACTGGTTTACTGAAGCACATACCTGTGTGAAGGAAACAAAATTGGAGTTATTGTAGCAAGAAGGAAAGGGAGTCTGTGCTCAGTATTGTTTACTACCAAGGGATGGTGGCTGGCATGGGATGAGGCTTATGTTTTGAGGAGATGGCAATTCTGTGGTTTTAGAGAGGTCCTGAGGTTACCTGACCTACCTCCGGACTCTATGGTATATGAGACATTGAACCTCTTCTCTCTTTCCTCCCTTTCTCCCTCCAGTCACACAGAAGTACCAGGAGTTCATCTAACATGTGTGCTGTGCTTTCTCTGACCATTATCTCCCCTCCTGCCCTTTAATTGTGCTGCTTCTTCCCCACATCCCTCTTTCCCCACCCCAAATCCTGCCCTAGCCTGGCTCACTTAGATGTTCTTAGGGTTCAGCTAAGGGTCACCTCCTCCAAGAAGTCCTCCCCAATTTCCTCACTTTGAGGTAGCATCCCACACGTGTACTAGGTATGAACTGTTCAACAACAATGACAATGGTAAATATGTTACTTTTTAAAAGATATCATTGGCATTAATTAAAACCACCTCAAGCTCACCCCCCTGGATTGGAGAGAAGTCTGATATCAATAGTTTCAGAGATGGAGTCTATGTCCTTGGATCACCACTCAACCCTGGAAGGGGTTTAGAAGGGGTCCCCCGGTCCTGGCCGGGTAGCTCAGTTGGTTAGAGCATCAAACTGATTCACCAAGGTTGTGAATTTGATCTCTGGTCAGGGCACATACAAGAAGCAACCAATGAAGGCATAAATGAGTAGAACAACAAACAAATCGATGTTTCTCTCTCTCTCTCAAATCAATTTGAAAAAATAAAAGGGGTACCCGAGATTCCCCGTCCCCCAACAGGAAGAGGCCCTGGTTGGCTCTGCTGTTTCTGCTCTGTGAGCCAAAACTGCCGCTTCAGGTCTGGTTCCCGACCCCCTCTCGACATTGCGGTCCCAAGGCCTCTACCAACCTAGTTCTTCCCCATCCTTGGATTCACCTGGGGTTTGGCTGCTGCCCGTTTCCAAACCTCCCCCTCAACCCTTCCTTAGACAATAAATTGTAATCTCACTGATAGGAGATTTATAAATGACCTTCATCACCTCCTGGGGGTAAAGATTTCCCAGAAATCTAAGAGGCCTGTTTATCATACAGGGAGGGGGAAATACCTTTCATTCCCTCCTCAGGTATTCAGAACCACATAAACAAACACAGTTGATTTTCAATTATAATCTACACAGGTATCATGCTACATATATCATATATTTATATCTCATCCTAACCAAAACAAGAAAAAAAAAGAGGTGAAGTTTACCTACACTGTAATTATGTATGTCTCAATCTTCTTAATAGGCTTAGAAATATCTTGAGAACAGATAGTCCATATTACAAATCTTGTATCCCCAAGATGAGTGCATAATAAATGTAGGATGAAGGAATGAATTGCCTGTGGAATTCAGAATGCTCAATGCAGTATTTTACTTACTGGCCATGTTACAAGGCTTAAATACCAAGACCTCTGGCTTTCTCTTTACCAAGAGAACTCCTGATTTTCAGAGTCTGGTAGCAGCTTGTCCTTCCAGACTGGGGACAAGTTTGTATAAGGTGGAGTATTTGTACAGGAATTTTCTACCATATTTGGCCTAATCTTTGACAGCTTGTAAAGATCAGTACCCCACCCAGCTGGCATGGTTCAGAGATTGAGCATGGACCTATAAATGAGGAGGTCACGGTTCAATTCCTGGTCAGGGTGGTTGGTTGCAGGCTTGATCCCCATTGTGGGGTCTGCAGGAGGCAACCAATCAATGATTCTCTCTCATCATTGATGTTTCTATCTCTCTCTCCCTCTCCCTTCCTCTCTGAAATCAATAAAAATATTTTTAAAAAATGATCAGTAGACTTGACTTTCCTGACTCTAGGCAGTTCATAGTCAACGTGTTAATAATTTAGGAAACAGACTTATGTGAGAAATTTTCTCCCAAGAAAAACATTGGAAGACCATTTATGTGAATGAGCAGGGTGTTTGTTTGCTTGTTTGTTTAAGTGTGTGTAGGGGGATGTTTTGTTTTCGGTTTGCTCCATAAAAACCTTGGCTTCTCAGTGTTAATACAACTGACCAAATGAAATGTTTCCACCTGTGCTGAAAACGAACGTCATTAGCACTACTGACCACTGCAAGTAGTCATCCCATTCCGGAAGACAGCGGCCAAAGGCGGGCTCCTGGGCATGATCATCTTAGCCCTTCTGACTCAAGATCTCCTTCCCCTCCCTGGAGACGGAGGAGGACCTCAAAATACACTCAGTTACCTCAACAGCAGACACATTGCTATTCCTCGATGAGAGAAATTTAATTCCAGTGATCTGTGCATAGGAGCTAAAGAACACCAATTAAAAACCCAGCAGGGTTTGAGGGAAAAATATCTAATAACCAATAAATACTTATTTCTCCAAAACAAGTCGTACCAAACACATTTATAGGTTCTTTCCCCCCCCCTCCCTGATTTAATTACTGATCTGGTACATGGCTAGAGTGCAGTGGGAAGCAAACCTTGTCCTATAATCAGAGATACTCTCCCATTAATGCCAACACAGCCACGCTCAGGTTAGACGTGAGGGTGTCCTACCTGGGTGATGCGGGGGGAGTGGGGGGGCAGGAATGAGCACCAGCAGGGGCTGGGAGCAGAAGCCTCTCCACAGAAGGAGCCATGTGAGAATCAGTTCCTGGTGGGGGCACTGTGGATCTGGCCCAGGCAGAATCCGATGGGGAGGGAACGAAGTAGAGGGGAAATGGAAAGCAGATGGGAGCTAACATTGGGGGACTGCCTACCTCTGTGCGCAGGAGTTCTCAGGGGCTTCCTCAGATGGCAAGGAAGGCCGGGAGAAAAATTCTCCACAGAACCTGGGCCACGCTACCTGAGCTAGAATTCGAGAAAGTTAAATGAAAGAGGAGTCGAGGAACTACACCTAAGCATTGATTAACAAGTCATTATTGAGCACTCGACCCCACATGCCCATGACTCTGCTGGACACCAGGAATATTGTAAGATAGATCTGGTTTCACCCTCATGAAGCCTCTGGTGCTGTGAGAAAGGGGGACACTGATCAATTAATTAAACAAAGACACCCTGCCGGGTGACTTAGTTGGTTGGAGTGGCATCCCATACAACAAAGGGTTGCAGGTTCAATTCCCAGTTAGGGCACATACAAGACGCAATCAATGAATGCATAAATAAGTGAAACAACAAATCTCTCTCTTTCTCTCTCTCTCTTTCCCTCCCTTCTCCCTCCCTTCCTCCCTCCCTCCCTCTCCCCTCCTCTCTCTCCCTTCCTCTCTCTCTCAAACCAATACACTTACTTAAAAACAAATAAAAAAAAACAAAGACAATCATGACCTTTGACATTCCACAATATTCTAGTCTCCTGGTACTGGCCAGGGCCTTGCCTCAGCCATACTCTATTGTCCAGCAATGCCAAAGACAAATTCAGCTCTAACACAACAGAGGATGTCTCCTTTCCTTCCTCAACATCTCAGAAAGGCAAACTGTTGCAAATGAACCAAGTTAAGTTCATTTTGGAGAAAGAGGGTTTCAATGATTTATTTAAATACTAGTGGCCCTATGCACGTATTTGTGCACATTGAAAGGCAATTAATTAGAAGAAATATTTTAATATCACTATTCTCCCTTTCTCTATAATAGAAGTGTCAACCAAATACACAATCAACAATGACAGATCAAAACACAAGTGTGTGATTGGCGCCAGAGAGAACTTTATATGTATCACACATGCGCAAATCAACGTTTATTTTTAAATTGCCAGTGCGCATCATATGTACTGGCCGGTCGGTAGGTCAGACAGTCAGACAGACGGACAGTCAGTCACTTAGTCTTTTATATATATAGATAGATTACTACTAGTGGTTGGCTGTACAATCTTTTTCTGAAAATCAAGAATCTTGCTTTAGCTGGCGTGATTCCATTAGCTGAACATTGTCCCATGCATTGAAAGGTTGCTGGTTTGATTCCCAGTTAGGGCACATGCCCAAGTTTTGGGCTCAATCCCTGGTAGGCGGCATGCAGGAGGCAGCAGATGGATGTTTCATTCTCTCATCAATGTTTCTCTCCCGCTCCCTCTCCCTTCCTTGCTGTCTAAAAATCAATTTAGGGGGTGGGGCAGTCTAGAAGGGGTCAATGGGGGTAGCAGGGGGGGCATATATAATATTTTCAACAATAAAGATTTAAAAATAAATAAATAAATATCCATTTTAAAGTCTTAAAAAAGAAAAAGAGCCCTAGCTGGTTTGGCTCAGTGGATAGGCAGCCTGCAGACTGAAGGGTCCTGGGTTCGATTCCCGTCAAGGGCATGTACCTGGGTTGCAGCTTCCCTCCCCAAGCCCTGGTCAGGGCTTGTGCAGGAGGCAACCAATTGATGTGTTTCTCTCGCATCAGTGTTTCTCTTTGTCTTTCCCGCTCTCTTCCACTCTCTCTACAAATCAATGGAAAAATATCCTTAGGTGAGGATTAACAAAAACAAAAACAAAAACAAAAAGAATCTTACAATGTTCACTCTCTGCCCAGAAGTTCCACTTTATTTAGAATATATCTAAGAAAGTTTTAAAAATTAGAGTATTATATACAAGTATGCAGTGTTAATTATAACAAGAAAAAAAGGGATGCAACAAGTGTCTATGAATCGATCCACATTAAACAAATTGTGGTACATTCATGTGGTGAAATAGTTAACAATAGCTAAAAACAATGTTGGAGCAGGTGCTCATGATTTAGTAAGTGAAAAAAAATTGATACAAACTCATATATACAATACATTCCAACTATGTAAAAAATATGGGGGCCTAAAAATGAAAATATGCCAAATATTAAGGATTTTTTCTCTGGGACAAGGGGTTATATATGACAGTTATTTTTAATATATATATTTTTTATTGATTTCAGAGAGGAAGGGAGAGGGAAAGAGAACTAGAAACATCAATGATCAGAGAGAATCACTGATCGGCTGCCTCCTGCACGCCCCCTACTGGGGATCGTGCCCACAACCCAAGCATGTGCCCTTGACTGGAATTGAACCTGGGACCCTTCAGTCTGAAGGCTGGTGCTCTATCCACTGAGCCAAACGAGCTAGGGCATGACTGTTATTTTCTTTACATGTTCTAAATTTTCCCCACTGCAAAGATATTACTTTTAGAATCAGAAAAGAGTTTCTATCAATGGAAAATAATTTCAGGCTTATAAGCTGTTATGTCTGATCAAATAATTGAATAGATACTCCCTCCCCTGGGAACTGACCTTTATTTATTTATTTTTGTTGTTAATCATCACCCTAGGGTATTTTTCCCATTGATTTTTAGAGAGAGTGGAAGGGAGGTGGAGAAACAGAGTAAGAGAGAAAGAGAGAGAGAGAGAGAGAGAGAGAGAGAGAGAGAGACAGCAATGTGAGAAAAACCAGTGTGAGAAAGACATGATAGAACCTGCAACCGAATCATGTGCCCTTGCCCAGAATTGAACCCAGGATCCTTCAGTCCAAGGGCCAACACTCTATCCACTGAGCCAAACCAACCAGGGCAGAACTGACCTTTAGAGTTTACCACTTCACAGCAGACATTTCCTTTTGCTTAGACCACATTCCATTTGCTAAGACCATTATCTTCCCCCTGGGGACTTTCCCAGGATCTGGACCCGCCCAGAGTTTCCCACTGAAAAAGCCCGCCTAGAGTCCTTTCAAACCTCTGACTGCCCATCCCTGGGTTCTGGTGCCATTTTGGGGCTCGGCCCACCTGGTCTCCAGATGACCTAATAAATTTATAATCTCTTACCTCTTTGGCCTCGTGTGTCCTTCCTTCGGCGATCCTCACGTAAACCGTTGTGGTTGAGTTATGAATTCTTAAATTTTCTTCTGTTTTCTTGCCTGGCTCCCTCTTCTTTGTTTCCATTTGGGGTAGCAGCAGAGGCCTGGCAGGAGACTTTGGTCTCAAGAGGAAGCAAATAGCGCTGAGACTAGTGGGGAGGAGAGGAAATGAAATGTCTGCTGGGGTGGCAGCAAGCTGGGTCCTCTGGGGACGTAGCCTGGCACCTTCCTTGTGTGGAAGACAGGCATTCCCAACAGCTACTGCATCCCCTTTCCTCTCTTTCAATGTTTGAAAATTTGGGGCAACCTAAAAGTCATCTGTGTGCCTGGCACAGCCCACAACTGAGGGGAGGGGGATTGAGGGCCTCCAGGGGAAGGAAGGATACTTTATTTAGAAGTAGGAGAAGGGACCTGGGCTCAGGGGATCAGAAGGTCTACCATTAACCTCAGGGAGGCAGAGCCTATATGTTACTTCTGAGGCAAGAGATACAAATAATGAAGCAAAAGAGGAAAGATCTCTTAGGGGCTGGAGCGGGAAAGCCTGAGGGGGGAACTCGGGACACTCTGTTGTCCTTCCTCAAGTTGTCCTCTCATTCTTTGTGACCCTGTTCCACATGGTTTCTCTACTCAGATAAATGGGGTTTACTTCCACCTATTTCCCAGAAGGGACCACAGGAGGACACAGCCTGTCTTCATTTTGTTTCCTTGATTCACTGATTCATTCAACAGATATCCCTCTGACCTTCTTCTTTCATCAATAATTCCCAAACATTCTCAATTAGCAGGCTACTTCAGGGGAGGCAAAATGTCCCTTATTAAAAGTGTAACGTACCTCCATGCTTCCCAGACCTTTTCATGTCCTGGCCCACGTCACGGTGAACCATAATATTCATGTGACACAAAGGATGAGCCGATCGTGTACGGCTGCAAGCAGTCACCAGGCGCCCGCTGCTTCAGGGCTGTGGGGTCCAGCTCTCCTCTGCACACCTGGAGCCCACATTTCAACATGCCATTGGGAATCTGTCTGACCCTTGAGGCGGAGCCACTGTGCGTGGAGGGGGAAACCCTAGAATACATGTCATCTTTGAGCAAAAGCATTAATTTTAAAAAGCATGCCTGTCAGTAACACAATGATGACCTAAACTACATGTCTTAAATACTGTGAACACGTTTTAAAGGTATGCCCCAAACAAAATATTGCTGACATCCCTATTCCTATGAAGTCCCTGCCTGCCTGCTATGCCTGGACTGCACTCGGAGAGCCGTTGGCTAGAGGCAGCCTGCTCTGGGCCAAAGAAGAGTAGGTGGTCTCTAGATATCGATTCTAGCACGCGGGGAGCATGAGGGCTTATGATCATTACCGTCAAACTCATAGCACTATCCTCCCCAACTACCACAGGTGCTGAACTGAATGATAACTGGGCTTGAGAATCAGATAAATTGAGATGAAAATATAGCTTTATTACTGAGAAAGCTGGATTGGAAAATATGTGGCTGGTACCTACATTCAAACAGGCTCCCTATATTTTCCTCACAGAATTAAATTTACATACAGTCTTCGGCAACGCAGGGCAAACACCTCCATCCTTCTTGTCAAGGACTGCCTCCCCGCTCCCCCCCCCCCCACCCCCACCTCAAGGGGTGCAGGAGATAGGGAGGATTCAAACTATTTTTTTTTTCCAGGACCATTCTCTCCCAGGGAAGGGAGCAAAAGTTTCTATTCACAAGGTATGAATGAGTGATGATGAAAATAGCCCAAAGCGCATTTGAGAGTTTAATGCAGCTCATCTGCCTTGGCTTCCTAGAAAACAGAGCTTGAGGCAAAGCCTAAGGGTTAATGTTTCACTGGGGAGGTTGCAAACCCAGGGCAACAGGAGGGAGGTAAAGCTCCAGAGGGAAGGAAGGAAAGTAAATATAAGCTGGCTAGTTGCCTCACAAGAATATCCACATGGTTGCCACTCATTCACTTGGGATATCTCTAAGGATTGGAGGAGTCAGTTGGTAGGAGAGACATAGGGGCAGCAATTGGCAGCTCCTTCCAGGTCCCCCTCCCTTTTTGGTCAAAGTTTACTCCTTGAGTGTTCCTCTCATGTCTGGGTTGTATGAGCTCCTCTGAGCAGTTGCTGGGCAGACAGGGGCTCCTGGAGTTCAGTGAGTTGGACTTGAGAGCTGGAGTTCCAAAGGGGAGGCTGAGACAACCCTGAGCGAGTTAGAGCAACAGCAGCAGCTGTGACTGGAGGGACACAGAGAGAAGCGGTGCTGCAGGGCTAGACCTGGCAAGATTGCTTGGGAAGAGATGGGGCTTGGCCCATCCAGGAAGGTGTACATACTGGGCCCAGAACACTAACTTACTGTCTTATTCTGAACTTGCCCTGATGATCTAGGCAGTCCGATGCTTTGGTAAGCACTGGTTTTTTAAAAAAGGATGTGAATTGAGAGCTTTCTTGTGTTCTCTCCTCATAATGAGATGATGCAACTGTCTGCAAGGGCCCAGAGGCCTTAAAAATTTGAGCTGGGCCTGCAACTGTGCAAAAGGCCTGGATCATTGGCCCAACCACTAGCCAAAACATGGTATTGGAACAGCATCATTTTTATTTATTTTAAAATTTCTGGAGTTCTATTTAGTATCATTATTTTTTTATTGAGATATAATTCATATACTCTACAAATCATTCTTTTAAACTGTACAATTCGGGGTTTTACTATATTCACAAGGTTGTACAACAAGTAACACAATTAATTTTAGAACATTATCATTACCCCCAAATGAAATCCCATATCCCTTAGCAGTCACTTCCCATTTTCCACATCCCTAGCCTAGGAAACCACTAACCTACCTTTTGTCTCTATGCATTTGCCTGCTCTGGACATTTCATGTGAGTAGAATCATACAACATGTGGCCTGTAGTGATTGGCTTATTTTCTTTTAAAATATATTTTTATTGATTTCAGAGGGGAAGGGAGAGGGAGAGAGAAACATCAATGATGGATGAGAGAATCATTGATCGGCTGCCTCCTGCACACCCCCTAACCTGGGCATGTGCCCTTGACCAGAATCGAATCCGGGACCCTTTAGTCTGCAGGCTGACACTCTATCCACTGAGCCAAATCAGTTAGAGCTGGCTTCTTTCACTTAGCCTGTTTTCAAGATTCATCCATGTAGTAGCATGTATTAGAACTTCATTCCTTTTTATTGCTGATTAATATTCCATCGTATGGATATATCACATTAATTTTTTCATTAATTAATGGACATTTGGTTTGTTTAAACTTTTTGGCTATTATGAATAATGGTCATAGGAATGTGTACAGGGCTTGTGTTTTCATGTCTCTTTGGTACATACCTATGAATGGAATTGCTGAGTCATGTGTCAACTCCATGTTTAACTTTTTCTAAAGTGGCTGTACCATTTTACATTCCCATCTATGAGGATTCTCATGTCTCCACAGCCTCACCAACATTTACTGTCTATCTTTTTTTATTCTAGCCATCCTGGTGGGTAGGAAGTGGAACCTCATTGTGATTTTTCCCTAATGACAAAATGACATCTTTCCATGGGCTTATTGGCTATAAAGAGATTTCTAATCAAATCCATTGCCCATTTTTCAATTGGGTTATCTTTTACTTGTTGAATTGTAAGAATTTTTTTGTAGTTATTTGTTTGTTTCTGTTAATCCTCACCAGAGGATATTTTTCCATTGATTTTTAGGGAGAGTGGCAGAGAGAGGGAAAGACAGAGAAATACATTGATTGGTTGCCTCCCCGCCTCCCCCCCCCCCCCGCCCCCGCCACGCCCATCCAGGGCCCAGGCCTGGGAGGAGCCTGAACCAAGGTACGTGCCCTTGGCGGAAATCGAACCTGGGACCCTTTGGTCTGCAGGCTGACACTATCCACTGAGCCAAACCAGCTAGAACTTAAGCATTCTTTATATATTCTGGAGAGTAGAAACTTGTGAAATACATGTTTGCAAATACTTTATCCACGCTGTGGGTTGACTTTTCACGTTTTGTTTTTTTTCTTTTTCAAATATGTTTTATTGACTTTAGAGAAAGAGGAAGGGAAAGGGATAGAAATAGAAACATGGATCAGCTTCCTCCTGCATGCCCCCCTACTGGGGATGGAGCCTGAAACCCAGGATTGTGCCCTCACCGGAATTGAAACTGTGACCTCCTGGTTGATGGGTCCAACACTCAACCACTGAGCCACACTGGCTGGGCAATCTCTTCACTTCCTTGGTGTGTCCTTTGAGAAACAGAACTTTTTAAATGTTTTTATTTTTATTGAGTTCAGAGAGAGGAAGAGAGGAATAGAGAAACATCAATGTGAAAGAGAAATACTGATCAGCTCTCTCCCGCATGCACCCTAACTGGGGATCAAACCTGAAACCTGGGTATGTGTCCTTACATGGAATTGAACATGCCACCTTTTGGTGCATGGGATGAGCTCCAACCAACTGAGCCACACCAGACAGGGCAAAACATTTTAATTTAAAAAAATATGTTAGAAAAAAAAGTTGCTCAGCTGGTTGGAGTGTTGTTCAGATACACTGAGGTTTCAGGTTCAATCCCTGGTCAGGGCACATACAAAAATCTGCCAGTGAATACATAAACAAGTGGAACGACAAATCAATGTTTCTTTCTCTTTCTCAAATCAATAAATTAACTTTTTAAAATAAAAAAATATGTTGATGCATATCTTTTTCTTACTTTATATATGCATATATCAATGTATACGTTTTATTGAGATATAATTGGCATATAAGATTATATTGGTTTCAGTTGTACAACATGATTCAATAACCTATCTAATAAAAGAGTAACATGCAAATTAACCATCACTGCACTACACCTGCCAGCCACGCCCACCAGCCAATCAGGAGTGAGTATGCAAATTAACCCAACCAAGATGGCTGCTGCCACAGAGAGAGCAGGACTTGGGTTTTCCTGGTAATGGAGGAAGCCAAGCTTTCCGCACACCCTGGCAGGCCCAGGCCTCCACTCAAGGCCACAAAGTTTCAATTATAGAAGATAAATAAATCCCAACAAAAATGGCAGCAGCCACGGAGCTGGAGAGAGCAGGAGGCTTAGGTTGCCCCTGGAAATGGAGGAAACCAAGCTCTGGCAGCCCTAGCCTGCCTTGGCCTCTCCTACAAAGTTTCAATTATAGAAGATAAATAAATCCCAGATCCCTGGGCCTCCACTTGGGTCGCCGGGGAGCGTGGCCGGCCTGCAAACCACCACAGTCCCCTCACCCAGGCTGCCCCACACTCCAAGGGAACCCCCACCCTGATCCGGGACACCCTTCAGGGCAAACCAGCTGGCCCCCACCCGTACACCAGGCCTCTATCCTATCTAATAAAAGAGTAATATGCAGATTGACCATCACTCCAACACACAAGATGGCTGGCCCCATGTGGCCAAAGATGGCTCCCCCCATGTGGACACAAGATGGCCACCACAAGATGGCCAGCAGAGGAAGGCAGTTGGGAGGGACCAGGCTTGTAAGGGAGGGCAGTTGTGGGTGATCAAGCCTGCAGGGGAGGGCAGTTAGGAGTGACCAGGCCAGCAGAGGAGGGAAGTTGGGGGCAACCAGGCCTGTAGGGAAGGGCAGTTGGGGGGGACCCAGGTCTGCAGGGGAGAGCAGTTAGGGGTGACCAGGCCTGCAGGGGAGCAGTTAGGCATTAATCAGGTTGGCAGGGGAGTGGTTAGGGGTTGATCAGGCTGGCAGGCAGAAGCGGTTAAGGGCAATCAGGAAGGCAGGCAGGCAAGCAGTTGGGAACCAGCAGTCTTGGATTGTGAGAGGGATGTCCGACTGCCCGTTTAGGCTGGATCCTACCGGGATTAGGCCTAAATGGGCAGTCAGACATCCCTTGAGGGGTCCCAGATTGGAGAGGTTGCAGGCTGAGCTGAGGGATACACCTCCCCACCCGTGCATGAATTTCATGCACTGGGCCTCTAGTATGTATATATTGCAAAATGGTTATTTTTAACCAAGAAAAGGTGACTAGATCAAACCAATCTTTGCAGAGTTTGGTAACAAGCCTCTCCCCTCCCCCTTCCCACTGTCACAGGCCAGTCCTGAGAGCACATTTCCTGGACCCTTTGCCATGTGACAACTGGAATAAGGCCAAGGCAGCCAGTGTGCCCTGAGTAAAACCAAACAGCCTCTTGAAAGCTTGGGAGAAAGTCAGAGAGGAGAAATGGAGGAAAGAAAAGGAACTAGGAGTCCTAGTTTCTCACTTTAGCTTTCTTTTTCTTTGGTCAGCTAAGTAAATCCATACATCTCACTTTCCCCTAATGCAACTCCATTTCTTCTCCAGCAAAATTAGCAGAAGAGCCCTGGTTGGCATTGAGAGGAATAAGAAAAATTTGGTTAAATCTTTTCACACTTAACGTTCCTGATTCAATGTAAACCATTCTAAGTGTAACCTTCCTGATATTAGCCCATTTCCCCTCACCACAGTCTATCAGGAATGAGCAGATGAATTCCTTAGGTACCAGTGACAGCTGGGATTGGAATTCAGGATCCCAGAGTTTAAAGACATCTCCCACAGAGCTGGAGCTTCCCCATTCCTCCCCAAAGAGCAGAGTTCACACATTCTACCTTTATATCAATAATAATAAAAGTGTAATATGCTATTTAGACCGGACGTCCTTCGAGACCACCTTCTGGACGAAGCCGAGGCTGGGAGGGAAGCTCGGGTCCTGGGTGCCAGAAGGAAACCGGTGCCGGGGGGAATTCGTTCATGGGGGGGGGGGGTGGCCCTCAGCCCAGCCTGCACTCTCTCCAATCTGGGACCCCTCAAGGGATGTCCAACTGCCCATTTGGGATCGGGCCTAAACGGGCAGTCAGACATCCCTCTCACAATCAGGCTTGATCGCCCCCAACTTCCCTCCCTTGCAGGCCTGGTCCCTCCCAACTGCCCTCCCCTGCTGGCCATCTTGTGTCCACATAAGGGCAGGATCTTTGACCACATGGGGGCAGCCATCTTGTGTGTTGGAGTGATGGTCAATCTGCATATTACTCTTTTATTAGATAGGATAGAGGCCTGGTGCATGGGTGGGAGCCAGCTGGTTTGCCCTGAAGGGTGTCCCGGATCAGGGTGGGGGTTCCCTTGGGGTGTGGGGCAGCCTGGGTGAGGGGACTGTGGTGGTTTGCAGGCTGGCCACGCCCCCCGGCGACCCAAGTGGAGGCCCAGGGATCTGGGATTTATTTATCTTCTACAATTGAAACTTTGCAGCCTGGAGCAGAGCCAAGCCTTCTGCTCGCTCCGTGGCAGCAGCCATTTTTGTTGGGATTTATTTATCTTCTATAATTGAAACTTTTTAGCCTTAAGCAGAGGTCAAGGCAGGCCAGGGCTTCAGAAGCTTGGCTTCCTCCATCGCTGGGGGCAACCCTAGACTCCTGCTCTCTCCAGCTCCATGGCTGCCACCATTTTTATTGAGATTTATTTATCTTCTATAATTGAAACTTTGTAGCCTGGAGTGCAGGCCTGGGCTGGTCAGGGTGTGCGGAAAGCTTGACTTCCTCCATTGTCGGGGAAACCCAAGCCTCCCTCCTGCTCTTTCTGTGGCAGCATCCATCTTGGCTGGGTTAATTTGCATATTCACTCTTGATTGGCTGGTGGGCGTGGCTGGTGGGTGTAGTGGAGTGGTGGTTAATTTGCATATTACTCTTTTATTAGATAGGATTATTTCAGAGAGGAAGGGAGAGAAAGAGACAGAAACATCAATGAGAGAGAATCATTCATTGATTGGCTGTCTCCTGCACACTTCCTACTAGGGATCAAGCTCACAACTGGGATCAGGAATTGAACTGTGGCCTCCAGGTTTATTGGTTGAAGCTCAATCACTGAGCCACACCGGCCAGGCCATACATTCTACCATTTAAGTGCAAATGTCTGTTTTAGGCACAGAAAATACAAAGATGAATAAGACAATTCCTACTCACAGTGCAGTAAGGAAGCTGGATGGGAAACAAATAGCCACTGTAACCATGTGACACCCACAAAATAGAAGTGTTCTGTACACGTGGAACCTGGCAAGGCTGCCCTGGACTCCAGTGGAAGGTTTGAGATGGGCATCTCTGTTTGCCCTTGACGGGGACCTTGACCTGTAACAGCCACACAGGCTGCTGGAAAGGGCAAGCTCCACATTTGGTGGGATGAAAAGCAACTCTGTCCAGAGAGGGCAAAGTCGTACATTTAGTGGAAGAGAAGTTGTGGTTCTCACTCAGCAGACCGGAAGGTAAAGAACCATTCACTTAAGCAGGTGACGCTTCCTATCTCCTCCTCAGCACCTCTGCCCTGTTCAAAGGAGAGGAGAGGACAGAGGAGATGAGGAGACGGGAAAGGAGGGAAGAGGACATTCTCTTTCTCTCTCTTTAAACATTTACTGTGATCTGGAGTAACAAGGAAGATTAACTTCAAAAAAAATACCTTAATTGAACTATAATTCACATATATAATTCACTCAAAGTGTACAATTTAGTATATTCACAGAGTTGTGCAACCATCACCACATTCCATTTTAGGACATCTTCATCACTTCAAAAAGAAACCCTGCATCCCTTAGTGGTCACCACCCCATCCCCCATCCTTCCTATTCCCCCCAGCTAGAAGACACTACCTCTATACATAGGCCTTTTCTGGACATTTTATATAAAAGAAATCATATGTGCATTTCTTTTGGGACTGGCCTACTTCTCTTTGCATAACATTTTCAAGGCTCATCCTTGGTATACGTATGTATGAGTATTTCATTTATTTTTATTGCTTAATAATATTCCATTGTATGAATATATCACATCTTACTTATCTATTCATCAGTTGATAGACATTTGGGTTGTTTCTACTTCTTGGTATTATGAATAATGCTGCTTAGAAATATTCATGAACAAGTTTTTGTGTGGAGTAGGACTTCACTGCTAGTCGTTATCAATCTTTATTCACTGCCTATTATGTACACAGCACAGAGATGGAAGCAGGGGTGTACAAGGGGATGCAGGAGGGCCGAGACCCAAAAGCACTATAAGTGTAAAATGTAATTCCCCAACTGTCCTCTGACTAAAGAGATATAAAGTCAAAACACATTATGTGAATCCTCAATGAATTCTGGCTCAAAACAAACAAATAAAAGTCATGGAGTGGATAGTTAAGAACATCTGGTTATGGCCCTGGCCCATGTGGCTCAGTTGGTTAGGCATCGTCCTGTACACTGAAAGCTTACCGGTTTGATTCCCGGTCAGGGCACACACAAGAATAAACCAATGAATGAGTAAACAAGTGGCACAACAAATCAATGTTTCCCTCTCTCTTTTTAAAAAAAAAATGTTTTTTATTGAAAAAAACATTTTTTTTTTTTTTTTTTTTTTTACAGAGAGGAAGGGAGAGGGATAGAGAGTTAGAAACATTGATGAGAGAGAAACATCAATCAGCCACCTCCTGCACACCCTCTACTGGGATGTGCCCACAACCAAAGTACATGCCCTTGACTGGAATCGAACCTGGGACCCTTCAGTCCACAGGCCAACGCTCTATCCACTAAGCCAAATGGGTCAGGGCTCTTTCTTTCTCTTTAAACAAAATAAATACTATGAATAAGATATTTATTTATTTATTTACTTATTTAATTTTTTAAAATAAATCTTTATTGTTCAGATTATTACAGGTGTTCCTCTTTTTTCCCCCCCATATCTCCCCTCCACCTGAATAAGATTTTAAAAATGCACACACACACACACATGTCTACATGCAGGTAAAACATAAATGACAAAATGTTAGCAGTTGATAAATCTGAATGGTGGGGATTTGGATGGTCATTGTACTATGCTCTCATTTTTTCAGCATATTTAAACATTTCCAATAATATAATAAAAATTAGTAATAAAATAAAGATCTAAAAAAATTACCAAAAAAACCCCACACACAAAAAACTATAGCAAGGTAAGGAGATCAATGTAAAGGTATGTATACCTTTTAAAACAGGGTGGTCAGGGAAGGCCTCCTTGAAGTTAGGACATTTGAATACAAAAGTGAGTGCAGAAAGCAGGGAGTTGGCCATGGGACCTAAGGAAAGGGCATTCCAGAAAGAGGGATATAAGCACCTAGAGTGACTGAGGAGATGTGAGGGAGACAGGCAATGAGGCTGAAAGCTTAGCCTAAGTCCAAATTATACAGCCTCACAGAATGGAGATTTTAGTCTCAGTTTCAGGATGACCCTGTGAAGAACTGTGAATGAGGAGTACCTTGGGCTGAACCATATTTTAAGACATGTCTCTGGCTCCTGGGTGGAGAATAGACTGCGAGATGAGGGTGGGGTCATGGTGGGCAAGAGTGGAAGCAGAGACGCCTGTCGATGCAGAGGATTTATTGCAGAGGGGGTGGAGTCTCAGATTAGGTGGACATGGGGAGAAGGACTTCGGTTTGGCAAATATGTTGAAGGGAGTTCTCATGGAGTTTGCTGATCGACTGCATGTAAGAGGGAAAAAGTCAAGGAAGACTCCAAGGATAGTGTGAGCAACCCGCCAAACGGTGGTGCCTTTTGCTGAGACGGTAAAGCCCGGAGCGGGTGAACAGACTTTTTCTCCTCACAGGAACGTTCATTTGGTTTATAACAGCCTGGAAGTCTTCACAGTCACGGCCATCAAGGAGGTGAGATTTAGGTTGGGTTTTCCAAATAATGAGTTCATCAATGTCAACAAATTACGTTTTTCATTTGTGTCAACAAACAGGGTGGCACAGCAGAGAGCAAGTGGCATGGGCTTTGAAGTTAGGGACCTAGATTTGAATCCTGATGCTGCTACTTACCAGCGAGGTAAACTTGGGCAAATTACTTAACTTCTTTGAACTTGAGGTTATTCATCCATAATGGTGGCAAAATAACCTGCCAGTTTGTTAGGTCGTAAGTCACATACCTTGGCACAGCGCCTGGCACCAAGTAGGTGTTCAATCTATAAGGTTTCCTGCCACTATATAGAGACCATTAGGGACTGCTATAAGTTTTTAATCTTTTGTTATCTTTTCAGATAGAGTATTACTTGCTTCCTTTTATTCATTCAATATTTGAGGACTTACTGTGCTCCACATGCTGTTTCAGGCATTGGCAGCTGTATAGCCTTAAATGAAGCAGACAAAGTTTCTGTCTTCATGAGCTTACCTTTTGGTGGAGAGAGAAGACAAACAGATAGCTAAGTAAAATACAGTATGTAATATGTGAGATGGTGGTAAGTCCTGGGGAGCAAAGCTAAACAGGGAAGGAGAAGAGGAGGTGCTGGTAAGGTTCTATGGAGATGGTGATATTTCTGTTTTAGGCTGAGGGAGTGGCAAGTGCAAAGGCCCTGGGGCAGGAACATGCTTTGTGTATTTGAGGAACAGCCAAAAGGCCAGTATGGCTGGAAAGCAGTGAGGGAAAAGGGTAGGGTCAGCTTCTGTAGGCCTGGGAAGCCTGTGGTGACTTTGGCTTTAACACAGAGTGAAATGTGTAGTCCTTGGAGGGTTTTGAACAGTGGGGGAGACAAGATCAGATTTATGGTTCAAGAGGATCACTGGCTTTTATCTGAGTGAATTCAAGGGTTGAAGAGATGAGGCCAGTTGGGAAGCAACTGTAGTAATAATGATGGTTTGGTAGAGGTGATGGGATAAAGATTCTGGATATATTTGATAGGAGAGCCAATAGGATTCCCTGATAGATTACATGTAGGGTAGTAGAGAAAGAGAGGGTCAAGGATTGTAGTCCCAGGCCTTTGGCCTGAGCAGCTGAAATAATGTACTGACGTTGACATGTTTGACTATTCTCAACTTTAGAAATGGTAATCTCATATATTTCAACTTGATAGATGCCATTTACTGGGATGGGTAAAACTATGTGAGGAAGAGGTAGAGAGGTTGTCATAAGTTTATTTATGGACATGAGGGAATGTCTAATAGGCAACTATATGTATGTGTCTGGAGTTCAGGAGCAAGGCCCCAAACAGAAAGGTACATTAGGTCAGTGGTTGGCAAACTCATTAGTCAACAGAGTGGCAAACCGTGGCTCGCGAGCCGCATGTGGCTGGCGAGCCGCAGTTTGCCGAACACTGCATTAGGGAGTCAGAGTATAGATGGCAGTTTAAGCTCTGAGACTGGATGAGGTCACCTAGACTCTCGATTCCAATAATTACAGGCTATTGTTGTTCCTTGTGATTAAGCCCCTACCAGTGGTCAGCAAACTCATTAGTCAACAAAGCGGCAAACCGAGGCTCATGAGCTGCATGTGTCTCGCGAGCCGCAGTTTGCCGACCACTGACCTAGGATTTAAATGTAGATAAAGAAGAACAGAGGCCTGAGGACTGAGCCTGGGGCTTCTGGCATTTCCAGATCAGGGAGATGAGGAAGCAGCAAAAGAAACACAGGTGGCCATGCCTGGCAAAACAAGGGCTTCACACAGGGGAGTTGGCCCAATGAGGGCTCCTGCATGTAGGCATGAATAATTCCTAACCTTGCACCTTCTTTGAGCCTTGGCAGCATTAGAAAGTAAGTCGTGTGTGTGTGTGTGTGTGTGTATGTGTGTGTGTAGAGGGGACGTGATAATATCTTATATATGACTAGCACTTGGGAGGTTGCAACATCTCTTATTTGACCTAGGCAAGGGGAGTGTAGGTGCCTAAACTGAGGCACAGAGGTTAGGTTACTTATCCAAATTACAGGCACACTCATTTTATTGCGCTTTGCTTTGTTGTGCTTCATAGATGTTGCTTTTTAAAACAAAATCCTCAGTCAAGGAGTAAGGATATTTTATCCATTGATTCCAGAGAGAGTGGAAGGGAGGGGATTGGTGAGAGAGAGAGAGGGAAAGAGAGAGAAACATTGATGTGACAGACACACACTGATTGGTGCCCCCCCCCCCATACACACACACATGCACACGTGCATGCCATGACCAGGGGCAGGGGGTCAGACCTACAACCCAAGTACATGCCCTTGACCAGGAATTGAACCCAAGACCCTCTGGTGTGCAGGCTGGTGCTCTAACCACTGAACCAACCTCCACCAGCAAAAAAGATGACAGCTTGCTTTATTGTGATCCTCCCTTTATGGCAGTGGTCTGGAACCACTATCTCTGAGGTTTGCCTATACATCAGTAATAGGTAGCTGATTTGGGACTGGAAGGAGTTTTCTGTCTCTAAGTTTCAAGCTCTTTGGGGGTTGAATCGTGCTGCTTTGGGGGTTGGTATCTGCCCTAGGAACCTGCTGCAGAGGTAGCAAACAAAGACATGTGGAAGTGACAGCAAAGCAAGAGATGAAATCTTTGCATCCTTGCTGCTGTGTGGCCTTCATGTTCCTGTGCTCACAATGACTGTTTCTGTAGGAACAGATTGTAGCAGGGTTACATGGAGATAACTTGAAATGAGTTTTAAGCTTTTATTTCTATAGCAGTGAAGAAACTGCTGATATTATTGCCCATAGAGCAGTGGTTCTCAACCTTTCTAATACCGCGGACCTTTATTTTTTTCAAGTTATTTCATTGATTTTTTTACAGAGAGGAAGGGAGAGGGATAGAGAGTTAGAAACATCGATGAGAGAGAAACATCGATCAGCTGCCTCCCGCACACTCCCCACTGGGGATGTGCCCGCAACCAAGGTACATGCCCTTGACCGGAATCAAACCCAAGACCCCTCCGTCAGCAGGCCAACGCTCTATCCACTGAGCCAAACCAGTTAGGGCTGCCACGGCCCTTTAATACAGTTCCTCATGCTGTGGTGACCCCCAACCATAAAATTATTTTCGTTGCTACTTCATAACTGTAATTTTGCTACTGTTATGAATTGTAATGTAAATATCTGTGTTTCTGATGGTCTTAGGCGACTCTGCTAGCTGTTCTCAACCTGTAGGCCTAAGACCATCGGAAACACAGATATTTACATTACAATTCATAACAGTAGCAAAGTTACAGTTATGAAGTAGCAATGAAAATAATTTTATGGATGGGGGTCACCATAGCACGAGGAACTGTATTAAAGGGTTGTGGCATTAGGAAGGTTGAGAACCGCTGCCATTGAGTGTTCTGGACCCGTGATGTTAGGTGCCAAGAATGCCAGCTCAGATGAACCTATTTCCCACTAGAAATGATCAAATGGAAGCAGAAAGCCTCATTTGGGGGACTTTCACATGGGGTGGGGACAGTACCATTGGGTTAAAGGTCCCCTCAGAGATAGCAGCTTCTGGGCTGGGCTCTTCCACTCCACAAATGATTGGTTTCATCTTACTCCTTCTTTGTGTCTTGCTCAAAGCGTTAACATTTGCTCCAAACTTAATTTTCTTGCCTTTAAGAAGCTGCTCCTGAGATCAGAGGCTCTGCTGGTCAAGCTTGGCCCTGCCCTGGGGAGAGATAAACAGGCCCAAATATGTTTCCCAGATTGCAACACTGGTGAGTCAGGCAGGGTCGGACAGCTGCTCCCTCACAGTGCCCCTGGTTGTTCCTGATAAGGAAGAACATGGCTCATGCCAGCATGCAGCCATGTGTGCACACACATATAAACAGACACTCCCAGGCCCCAGTGTTGTTTTAGAGTAAATTGTTGACATTCTGAATGGATGAACATTGGGGAAAAAGGTGAGCACACACTCCGCTCAAGATAAGCTCCAGGTTTCATAAGCCCCAAACAAGTAAAACCATTTGGTGTCATTTGGCACCATTTGGAGCCATCTCTTGAACCTACCTGGTCAAGGGCAGGGTACAGGAGTCCTCACACTCTGGAAAGAGGAGCGGACAGAGGCAGGGTGAGGAGTCAGAAGAGGGAAGATGGATTTATGAATGAGCAAAAGGCAGAAGGCCCAGAGAGAAAAAGGCATATCATAAAAATGTGAACATTATCTTCAAAAAGAGGAGAAATTGACCCTATGACATCTTTAAAAAATACCCCCCAAAATGTGAATGCCATTTTCCTTAAATAATATACAGTGTATAAGGAATGGGGCAAATGGGGGGGTTAATACGAATAATACAATAATACCGCCACTAATATTATATTACACCTTGTAATGAACACTTCATGTTAACTTTATGAAAAGCAATTTATAGTTTACAAGGGGCTTTTTGATTTCCTCCATCAGCCCACTCAAGTTATGAACCACATTTTACAGATGAGAAAATTGAGGCTCCAGGAGGATATATGCAATTAACTGAGGCATAATGAAGGGCTGGGGAGGGACAGGTTTGTCCTCAGTAACCCAGAGCTACAATGCTTATTAGACACACTAGGAAGGGTGATTCATTTTCAGTGGCTGCTCAGAGCGCGAAATCTCCACTGCATTTCTAGGCAGAGTGACCCTAACTTCTCCAGTGTTGTCCAAAACAAGTTTCCCCAACTAACAATCCTTTGATTAGTTTTGCTTGATACTTGGATCACAGCAGCATAGCATCTGTGAAGATTAAAGCAGCAGGGGAAATTTCTAGATCCACCCCATGCCCTTCTTTCTCAGTGTCCCTTCCTTGACCAATTCTTTCTGTTCTGAAAACAACACCTGTGGGCCCCCTAAGCTTGCCATCTAGCTCTCCGGTAGGGAAGAAACATCCTTATTTGCATAGGACAGTGGTCGGCAAACTTATTAGTCAACAGAGCCAAATATCAACAGTACAACGATTGAAATTTCTTTTGAGAGCCAAATTTTTTAAACTTAAACTTCTTCTAACGCCACTTCTTCAAAATAGACTCGCCCAGGCCATGGTATTTTGTGGAAGAGCCACACTCAAGGGGCCAAAGAGCCGCATGTGGCTCGCGAGCCGCAGTTTGCCGACCACTGGCATAGGACATTATGGAAGCACAGGAGCCACCTTGACCAGTCAGACAAGTGTTTTGAAAATGCTAATGCCTAAAGCAGTGGTTCTCAAACTTTGGCCTGCATCAGAATAATCTGTGAAGCTTGTTAAGGAGACATGGATGCCCAAGCCCCACCTAGACCTTCTGAATCAGAATCCCAGGGGTGGAGCCTGGTCACTTGTGAACTTCACAAGCTCCCCAGGCGATTCTGAAGTACACCAAAGCTTGAGAAGCATTGGCTCAGCACGGGAGTGGGAGTTATAGGTGAAGGAGAGTGGGGAGCCATGCTGGGAGAGGAGGCAGCAGCAACAGGAGCCTGAAGAACCTAGAGAACAGTCAGGAACCATTTTCTGCTCCATCCTTATCTTCCTCTAACAAAGAGGTCATATAAAGGGTTAGAAATCCCTTTATTCAGGCATGTCCTTCTTCTGGCAGAATTACCATGTGCAGTACGGATGACGAATGCACCCCTTTTAGAAGCAGTTAAAATAGCGCATATTTTTCAGAAAGTACTAGGTGCTAGGGGGAGTGAGGAATGAATGAGGAGTTACTGCTTAATAGGTACAGAGTTTCTATTTGGGGATGACAAAAAGAGTTCTGGAAATGAGTGGTAGTGATGGTTGCACATCATAGTGTATGTGTTTAATACTACTGAACTGTACACTTCAAAATTGTTAGAATGGCCCTAGCTGGTTTGGCTCAGAGCATCAGCCTCTGGACTGAAGGGTCCCAGATTCAATTCAGGTCAAGCAACGGCTCATGCCCGGGTTGCGGGCTTGATTTCCAGTGGGGCATGTGCAGGAGGCAGCAAATCAAGGATTCTCTCTCATCATTGATGTTTCTATCTCTTCCTCTCCCTTCCTCTCTAAAATCAATAAAGATATATTAAAAAACTACAAACATACAAAAATACAGATTGTTTAAAAAAATTGTTAGAATGGCAAATTTTATGTTACGCGCACGTATACACACACACACACACACACACACAAATTAGCCAGTCTTTTTGAGGGATGTGATGACAAGAGCAAACAACATTCAATTTTAGCTGATTGCTGCTGCTTCAGATGTGTGTAAATGTTTGTGTGCATGTGTGTGAGGTTAGCAAGGGGACTGACAAAATAAAAATGGATTCATAGAGCCCTAGCTGGTTTGGCTCAGTGGATAGAGTGTTGGCCTGCAGACTGAAGGGTTCAGGGTTTGTTTTCTGTCAAGGGGACAGCTCCTGGGTTGCAGGCTCCTCCCTGGCCCCGGGCCCTGGTCAGGGTTCTTGCAGGAGGCAACAAATCAATGTGTTTCTTTTTTTTTTTTTTTAATAAATCTTTATTGTTCAGATTATTACAGGTGTTCCTCTATTTTTTTCCCCCATAGCTCCCCTCCACCTGATTTCCCACCCCACCCCATGCCCTTACCCCCGCCACTGTTTTCATCCATAGGAGTAAGATTTTTGTCCAATCTCTTCCCGCACCCCTCACACCTGCTTCCCCTGAGAATCGTCAGTTCACTCCCTTTCTATGTCCCTGATTCTATTATATTCACCAGTCCATTCTGTTCTTCAGATTTTTTATTCACTTGATTTTTAGATTCACTTGTTGGTAGGTATGTATTTGATGTCATTTTGTTGTTCATAATTTTTATCTTTACCTTTTTCTTCTTCTTCCTCTCCTTAAAGAATACCCTTCAGCATTTCATATAATCCTGGTTTGGTGGTGATGAACTCCTTTAGCTTTTTCTTGTCTGTGAAGCTCTTTATCTGACCTTCAACTCTGAATGATAGCTTTGCTGGGTAGAGTAATCTTGGCTGTAGGTTCTTGCTGTTCATCACTTTGAATATTTCTTGCCACTCCCTTCTGGCCTGCATAGTTTCTGTTGAGAAATCAGCTGACAGTCGTATGGGTACTCCCTTGTAGGTAATTAACTGTTTTTCTCTTGCTGCTTTTAATATTCTCTCTTTGTCTTTTGCCCTTGGCATTTTAATTATGATGTGTCTTGGTGTGGTCCTCTTTGGATTCCTCTTGTATGGGGTTCTGTGCGCTTCCTGAACTTGTAAGTCTATTTCTTTCACCATGTAGGGAAAGTTTTCTGTCATTATTTCTTCTAATAGGTTTTCAATATTTTGCTCTCTCCCTTCTTCTGGCACCCCAAAAATTCGGATGTTGGTTCGCTTAAAGTTGTCCCGGAGGCTCCTTACACTATCTTCATATTTTTGGATTCTTTTTTCTTTTTGTTTTTCTGGTTGGGTGTTTTTTGTTTCCACATATTTCAGATCTTTGGTTTGATTCTTGGGGTACGTTGATCTACAGTTGAGTTTCTGTATATTCTTTATTTCAGACAGTGTATGCTTCATTTCTGACTGATCCTTTTCCATTTTTCTGGCATTCTCATTAAGCTCCTTGAAGGTCTCATCAAGTTTCTCAGCGGTTTTAAGAAGATTCTTGAGTAACCTTATAAATGTGGTTCTGAACTCTATGTCATCCAGTAGTTTGCTCTCCTCCGTTTCTTTCATTTGTGACATGTTTCTTTGTCTCCTCATTTTGGCTGCTTCCCTGTGTTGATGGAGTAGCTTTGTGTGGTAGGTGACCTATAGGGGGCAGTAGCTCAGCCTCCCCAATCACCTGATGTGGACACTCTTGGTACACCCCTTTGTGGGCTGAGTGCAAAGACTTGGTGCAGTTAAAGCCTTAATTGCTGTTGGTATACTGGGAGGAATTGACCTCCAGGCCAATTAGCTGTGAGCACTCACTGTGTCTATAATGGAAGAACTGCTGCGCTGAAGACACGCTTATGGGGCAGGACTTGTTTCAGTGGGGCTTTGGTGCTCACTGAGTCTGCCTTTGAATGTGTCACTTATGGATGTGAGGAGTTGAAATCTGGTGTCTCACACTGACCACTAGGTACACTGGCTTCTGGATCTCCAATGGGGTGCAGGTCAGCTACTGTCTGAGGCCACCCAGCAGGAGCTACAGTGAGAGCTACAGTTTTCTCCTCTTTGCTTGGGGTTTGGAGGTTTTGGAGCTGTCTGACCCAGGCTGCAAGTTTGCTAGGTTAAGCTGCGATAGGGCAGGGCTTTCTTATGCAAAAGCTGCTGCTTGGAGCTTGGGTGGGTTTGTAGGTTGTGCAGGGCGGGGTCTCAGGGTGTCACTAGGCTAGGGCGTGGCAAACAGCAATGGCTGCTAGTTAGCTGGCTCTGTGTCCCCAAGGGCGTCCCGGAGTCCCGTGCCCCAGTGCCGTAAACAATTATTCCTGCGCGCAGCTCTGCAAGTAAGCCAACCTCACTGGCAGACAGTCCAGCTTTTCCCCGTAGGAGTTTGGGTGCCCCGCGTCTCCCCAGAAACTGGATTTCAGAGTAGTCGGGGGCTTGTCTCCTTTTGGGTTGAAAAAAGCAACGCCCGCCACCAGCCCGGATAACGCGCCTCCCGTACCTCAGCTTTTCAGCGCTCGTGCACGTCTCGATGCTCTTTTCTCTTTCCCTCTAGTTGTAGAACTTCCACTCAGCCAGCTTTCCCATGGTTCTGGGTGATAGACGTTTTTTCTTTTAGTTGAATTTTTGAAATTGTTGCGTGAGGCAGCAGTTTAGGTGTTTACCTACGCCGCCATCTTGGATTCTCTACTCAATGTATTTCTCTCACATCGATATTTCTCTCTGTCTTTTCCCCTCTCTTCCACTCTCTCTAAAAATAAATAAATAAATAAATAAAATTAATGGAAAAATATCCTTGGGTGAGGATTTAAACAAAAATGGATTCATAGATAAAAATTCTGAAAATTGATGGCAGTGGAAAGAAAGAGAGAGGGAGAGAGATGCCTAGAGCACTCTTTCCTGCCCCCTTTGCTTGGTTGACTCCTGGATTCCATTTCACTTAATCACTTTTTTGGAGTGCCTTGAAGTGTCTCTCACACTTCATTGAGCATTAAATCACCTGTGGACCTTGTTAAACTGCATATTTTAATTCAGTAGGTCTGAGGTAAAGTTCTAGTCCGCATTTCTTTTCATTTATTGATTTGAGAGAGAGAAAAACCATTCAATGTGAGAGAGAAACATTGATCGCTTGCTTTCTAAGCATACCCTACCTGGGGATTGAACACACAGCCCAGGTATGTACCTGGCCTGCTGGGAATTGAACCCACAACCTTGGCATATGAGGATGATGCTCTAACCAGCTGAGCTCCAGGGCCTGGGCCGCCAGCTTGCATTTCTAACAAGTTCCAGGTGATGCTGACACTAGATCCACAGACCATATTGGGAGGGTTGTGTAAACTTAGTCATTTTTAGTTTACCATGATATCCTTATGTCTAGCAGAGTAATTAGTACACAGTAGGTGCTCAATAAATATTGAATGAATGACAGAGTACTAGGGCTGGTGTAGGAGTTTGGAGAGCAGACTATCTTTGTCCTGAACAACAGCATATTTAAGGTGTTCCTGTTTCTATCAGTTATTACCTCATACTCTGTGGAGTAAGGATGTGAGTACTGAATTATTTTTGGCTTTGTCACCTTGGTGCCTCAAATCTAATCCTTAAAATAGTGGTTCTATAAACATGGAGGGTAATGAACCCTGGTTTGCAAGCTCTGAGGAAGCCTTGCTATAGTCCACAATCTCAGCAAACAAATTCTCTCCATCCAAGGAGGGAGCAGAGTGCAGGGAACCTGCTGGTGTGGTAATTTTCCAGATTTTGGTGCCTGAGTAATTGCCATCTTGGCCTCCTTAAATCAAATAAACAGACTTTTTAATAGTGTATGTGAGAAAGGGGCTCATTACTCTAAAACGCATAAATATAATATTATTGTTATTATTTACTCTTATCGTTTACGGTGACGATAACGGCACTGGCAGTTGAGCGATTAAGTGTGTGAGGAAGTAGGGGGAGGGGGCAGAGGGCTGTGCAAGCAGGAGAAAGAGAAACTACATCTCCCAGAATGCCCCAAGAAAGTCCACGTTGCGGCGGCGGCCCACCCCTTTCGCCCGCGGGACCGCCCCCACCGATGACGTCACAGAGGTGACGTCACGGCGCCCAGAGCGAGGCTGGGGTAGAGAGGCCGACAGAGCTGGAGTCGTCTGCTGGTCTTGGAGGCTGCTAGGGAGCCAGCGAGAGGGTGAACGGCGAGCAGACGAGAGAGCTAGAGCAGGCAGGAGGGAGTGTCGCGCGGCGCAGCGTAGCGCTGGGGCCGGGCCGCGGCGGAACCACAGCCGGAGAGAAGCAGCCCGAGCCGGGCGCCGCGGAGTCCCCACCCCCACTCGGCCGGACAGTGCCCGGTGTTCCCCCGTGCGGGGGGCGCGGCGGCGGCTGACTGGACCCGACAGGACCGCGGGGGTGTTGCCACCTCCACCGAGGAGCCGGCGCGGCCGCGGGCTCCTCAGAGCCGGGGCCCGGGGCCCGTGACAGACGGCGGGGGAAGGAAGAGAGGCGGCGGCGGCGCAGGCGACGGGGAGGCAGCGGCGACACCATGTCATCCCCCAGTCCGGGCAAGAGGCGGATGGACACGGATGTAGTCAAGCTGTATCCTTCGTGGAGGGGGGATTCGGGCTGTAGGTAGCGGGCGGTGTGGCGATGCCTAGGGCACCCCTGAAACCCAACAAGGGCCCTGGGGCACTCCAGGCCACTGTCCGGGCTCGCTCCCTCCCTTCCCTGCCCCCAGTGCCTGCGGCGGCTCCTTGGCACCTCCCAGGAACCGAGAGTCTTTTCAGCTCCCCCTTTATCTGCAGAACCCCGAAATGTGCGCTTTTCCTCGCTCTTCCTGCAACCCCCAGTGCCCATGACTTTGCTCCACGACGTTTGGACTCCCAAGACTGCTTCTCCCCCCCCCCCCCCCCCCCCCATCGGCTCTCTCTCTTCACCACCAAGCCCACCTTCAGGGTCTCTTTCCTTGATTTAGGAACTCGAGGTAGAAATTCCCGAGAGTGAAGCCTTTCTCCCTTTCTTGAGATGCCTCCATTCTCTCCACTCACAGTGCTTCTTGAACTGGGGTAACTCAAGTGACCTCCTTTATCCCTAATTCCTTTCTATATTAGGAAGAGAGTAGTCTGCTCATTACCCCTTCTTGTAAGTGGTAAAGAGCTCTGGGTGTTTTAAATTAGAGACCCCTGTTAATTTTTCTGGTCCCTAGGAAAACCCCACTGTTTTTTTTTTTTTTTTTGCAGTGACAAAGCCTATCCCACCCATAGTTGGACGTGGTAAGGGCCCCCAGGGCTTCCAGCAAGTCACCCTCCATATTGTAGCTATGACAGCTGGGGGTGAGGGAGAGAAAGAGGATCTCCTTGACCAAATAGCCCCTGTATTAGTCACTTAAGTCAACTCCCTCTACGAATATAAGGTTCTTGGGGAATAATTGCCAAATGACACCTTCTATTTTCCTGTTCCCCCTCCCTCCAACTTTATATACTCTGGAGGTAGCAGTGGGAAAGCTGTAGCTGATAAGAGTCCTTCAGGCAGTGGTTTTGGTTGGAATCCAGACTGATTATTTCATGACAACTAGAGAAAGTCGCTAAGGTTCCTGTGACAAATCGAGAAAATTTTTGAGGGGTAATTTAGAGGTTGGGGGGAGAGGAAATGAGCCCAGTTTTCTGAACAACTAATCACTGAGGAGAGGGGGGAAACAGGGGTGGGAAGTGTTAGTGTGTGAAACAGTTAAAAAGTCCTGTCTCCTGCTGCTTATTCTCTCTCACCCCCATCCCCCCACCATTTCCCCCTGTTGCAGGGTTTTGTTTATATAACTCAAGTTTGGCTAGATTGTTCAGGTGAATTCCTTCTTTTCTTTGTTACTGTTTTTGATTGGACATTTTACCTCTGTGTAGCAATCGATGATAGTTGTCAAATACTAAGTTATGGAATTCGCTAAAGTTTTAAACAAGTAGTTTTTGCATTTAGTTTTGGAAGTGGGGGGGATGGGAGGGAAGTTGCCTGGGGAAGAGATTTTCTTTTCAGGAATAAGAAGGTGTTTATCTCCTCACTTAGGAAAACGTGGCTAGAAATTAGGAACAGATAGACTTCTAAGTTTTAGGGTTTCAAGTTTGGAATTTGGGGGAGGTGGGAGTGGAGATTAGGGAGAGGAGCAAGTAATAAAGTACATATTATGTACCAAACATATTTCCAGGTATAAGTGAGACTCTATGAGCTGTTTGTGGCTCTGATTGAGTTTTGTAAATGTGTGAATGATACCAGTAATGTTGGCTTTTCATAAGGTTTCAGGAAAACTTGTAACTATGGCAGTGTGTACATTTCACACAAAGCAGTTTCGGGTTTTTTTGTTTAGAAACTAGGAAATGACATGGTGGCAGATTCTGAGTTATTTTTATCTTGACTTGAGAGTTACTGTCACACCTAATGTAAATTTCTACCTAATGTTTTATTGGGATGGGGGTGGGTGAGAGAATGCCAGCTGGTTTTGATCAATGTCAGATTCTCAAATTATATACATATATATTTTTAGAAGATTGAGAATAAAGGGTGAGGCCTAACTTGACCTGATGCCTTTTCCATACAGTGCCTTTTGTTCATTTAGTAGTTGTGGCATCTAGAATGATTACCGCATTTAAGAGTTGGGGTGTGGGGGGCGGAGAGAGAGAGGAAAACAGACAAAGAACAGCAGGGTGTCTTTCTTTTTTTTCTTCCCCATAAGTGGCTTGTTTCATAGCTTATATTTAGTAGAAGATGAAGAAAGGCTAAGATGCATTGGCCTTCTGTTCTTTCCCCACCTTCCTCCTTTCTGACAAAAGAAAGCTGAGGCGATTTAAAATCATAGATCTCTGAGATAGGACAACCATCTGGGGATTTAAAAGGCAGAGGTTATCTTTGTTTTGTGTTTATTATTTTCTGGGCTAACATAGTTTGGAAGTTAAATTTTTCGTTACTTCCTTTTGTGTGTGTGTATGTGTCTTGTGGGGTTGAATGATTTTGTGGCCTCCTTTCTCTGTTGAATTCACATTAGTAGGCCCAAATGGAGCCAACAGTTTTTGAGCATGGTATATTTAGCAAAAAATTTAAGGAAAAAAATTGGCTGACCCACTATGAAAATGAGTATAATTGTGTAAAAGGACTAGGGGTTGTAAATGAAAGATAGAGGAGAGGAAGTAGAAAAGGTCTGAAGGAATGTACTTGCTTTTTGCCCCTCAGTGTCCCTTGATGATTTCTTTGGTGTGGAGGCTGATAACTGGTTTCATTGCAATCTCCTGTTTCAGCCCATTTTTGGATGTCTCCTGAGTGTAATTATGCCACCACGATTTACAGCCTCGTAGGGAACCTGTATAATAGGAAAGTAGTGGTGTGGGGGTAGGGAGGGAAGAGGATGTGTAACAAATTGGCCACTGCCTTCCACCACCTCGCTGGGAGACACAGATTCTGGTTGTTTATAGTCGGGGGTTGGTAGGAGAACTGACTCCCAAGTTATGCAGGGAGTGAGTGTTTTGCACCGATTCTGGATTATGTTCTGAAACTCTGACTCATTCATTGTTTCTCTTCTGATCCTTTGCTGAGTGTTGTGCAAACCTCTCCAGGAGCCTAGAAACTGATGTACATACATGACTTTTGGGCCTTGTTAAGAATGTGTCCCAATCAAGAAACTTGCATTTAGCCCAAATCCTGTGGAATAGTTGTAATAGTGTGGCCATTTGCAAAGTCAGGTAGATTAGTAATACTATGCTGTTTCCAGTTTGGCAACCTTTGAGGTTTCCATCTTAAACCCTGCTGGTTATTTAGATTGTCTGAGAACTGGGACTCTGGTGACCTTAAATCGTGATTTGCCCTAAAGGAATATCAGTTTAAATTCTCCCTGGTGGAGGAACAAACAGCTCAGATTACACGGGTTTCCTTGTTGGTGGGGTTAGATGGCTCACCCTGTTGCACAGCCTGGTGATCCTTTTATCTGTGAACCAGTGGCCCCTGCTGAAGGCTGGAGCTGCTTGTTTTGGAAAAGCCTATGCAGGCAAAAGGCCGCAGGCACAGCTCCTCACAGCTCATTGGCTGCTCTGTTACTACCCGGAAAAGGAGGAGGGGTGGAGCTACGACCAAACAGCTGATGGAGTGTGTGGCCAGAAGAGTGTTTACCATGCAAAAGAAGTTGGGGCTGGGGAGGTCTTGTGTGTGGTGTTACAGGATCAAGTGCATTTTCAAGGTTTAAAAAGAAGAGAGGAAAATCTGACCTCATAGAGTGAAAGAAATGTTCAAGGTTAAATCAGAAAAGTAAATGTGATAATAATGGGAATTTGGCATACACTGTACTTGTTATTGTTGTGAGATTTTGAAATTTACTTTATAATACCAAGAATTTTCAGAGGGGGTGCAGAAATGTAAAGCAGGATATGTTGCTACTTTAAGTATACTTAACTAACTCATGCAGAGATTTAAAAGTATGGTAGAAATGTAAGCTTCCCCTGCAAAAATGGTAAGAGTTCTAGAAAGGGGCAGTGACTTAACACTAAATTCATTAACAATGTTAGTGAATCCTACAGAATCCTGGCTATCTGCTTTAGGATTCAAAAGCTTTTAATAACAGTTCATCCCCTCAAATGTTTAAGTTACCCCCTTGATACCAGGTTTGACGTAAGGTTGCTGGGGGTTTAGCAGGGAAAAATTCAATGTGGGTAGTCATGATGTTTCTGTGACTAGTCAAACTTTTTTTTTTTTTTTAAAGGTTAGCACTGTATATATCACCCTTCTGAATAATTTGTATTTAATTACAGAATTTACTTTTCAAGGAATAGAAAGGTTAAAATGTGAGTTTTATGTGATGAGATGTATGGGAATCTGTGTTCCTGTTATTTACTAGATAGATGTTAAAATATGGAAATAAGAAACATTAAAATGTGTAGTCATATGTCTTGGACATCAACGTTAGTATTTTGCTGTTAATCAGTAGTTATTCTATTCCTAAGTTAGTAATCTTTGTTACTCTTTGATTTGTGCTCAAAGTGTAGACAATTATGTAATATTTTAACTAGCTCCAGTGTCAGTTGGGAACTTGTGTTTTGCCTTTTATTTCCTTTGGCCTCTATTTTAGTGAGATGATGAGGTGGAAGGTAAAACAGTTTAATGGTCTTTAAGCTCAAAGTTAAGGCTTTGGCAACTCCCAGTGTTCTGAATTTGTCTTCTCTGCCTAGATTTTGGTGATAGATGTAACATACTCATATTTATTTGGGTTAATCAGGTACCTACATGAGTAAGCATTTACAGCTTCAAGACATCTGATTCTTGCAGTGCAGTTCTAGTAAATTACACACAAGCCTAAAAATTCAGCTTTTAGGGGGGAAACCTTTTGCACATGTGACCTGTAGAAGTCCCTTATCTTGTTTGTGTGCATGTGTTAGAAAACCATGGATTTGTTGGTTTCCTAGTGTGTAATTTCCCCAGCACCTTGACCTACATTTATATATAGTGTTTATAATTTAGTATCTTGTTCAGTCTTAACAGATTTAATGGTTCCAAGAATCATTTGATTTTTAGGTATATAAATGAGACCTGTAAAATAGCTTTTCTTTTCTTTTTTTTTTAGAGAGTGGAGGGGAGGAAGGAGACGGGGAGGGAAAGAGAGAGAAACATTTATGTGAGACACATGGATTGGTTGCCTCCCTTACTTGCCCTGACTGTAGCCACAGGGTGGGGGATCGAGCCTGCAACTGAGTGAGGTATGTGCCCTTGACTGGGAATTGAATCCTTGATCCTTTGGTCTACCAGCCGACGCTCTAACCAATGAGCAACCTGGCCAGGGCACAATAGGTTTTCAACTGTAGACCCACAATGTACATTTTAATAAAATACTTTAATGAAAAAAACTTAGTTGGGTTATACAAGGACTAAAATAATTGAGGAAAATGTAGGTTACAAAAAGGGAAAGGAAATAGTTACCTATAATTCTACCCTTTAGTTAGTGGTTTTTAATTATCTGGAGGTTTGTTAAAATAGGTTGCTGGGTCCCACCTCTGGAGTTGTCCTATTCACTGGTCTAGAGTGTGGCCTGATAACTTGCATTTCTCTTTAAAAAATATATTTTTTATTGATTTTAGGGACGAAGGGAGAGGGAGAGAGAGATAGAAACATCACTGATGAGAGAGAATCATTGATTGGCTGCCTCCTGCATGCCCCCCACTGGGGATCGAGCCTGCAACCTGGGCATGTGCCCTTGACTGGAATCAAACCCGGGACCTTTCAGTTTGCAGGCCACACTCTATCCACTGAGCAAAACCGGCTAGGGCAACTTGCATTTCTAACAAGTTCCTTGCTGCTGTTGCTGCTGATCTAGGGACCACAATGTAATAACCATTGTCCTTAAATGTTAACATTATGATGTTTGTTTTTGTTCTTGTTTTTTTTTTAATTTAAATTTTTTATTGTTTAAAGTATTACATAAGTAAGTCTCCTTTTCCCCCCATTGACCATAGTGATGTTTTTTCATCAACCTTTAGAGACACACACACACACCACCACCACCACCACCACCACCACCAGGATATATTTTTCAACCTGTTGCTTATACTGTGTGTGCCATTTTTGTTTAATATTTTTGCAATTATTTTTCACAGTTAAAAATATCAGACATAATGAATAACTGATATGACATTCATTGGTGTATTTCTTTGTCATTTTTCTATGATAAATTAGATTGAAATTAACCTCTTGTGCATAAGTCTTTTCCTGTATTTTTGGATTATTTCTATTTTCCAGAAATGGTATTCTATATCAAAGAAGGTAAACATTTGAATTAAAATATTTAATTAAAAATCTTGGGGCCCACATTCAATGGGCTTTCATTTTGTTCTGTTGTGTTTTTGTTGGTGTCATTTTAGCACTGAAGCAGTCAGCATGATACAGTGATGAAAGATGAGTTCTGATCTCTTTGTTGAAACTTTCATGTTTTTTGTGATAATGGTGATCTTCAAATTAGGCATACTTTTGTACTTCTTTCTTTTTAGTTTTTATTTTATTGATTTTCAGAGAGAGAGAGAAACATTGATTTGTTGTTCCACTTATTGATAATGATACATTCTTTAGTTGGTTCTTGTATGTGCCCTGATTGGGGTTCAAATCTGTAACCTTGTATATCAGGATGATGCTCTAATCATCTGAGATACCCAGCTGGGGTTCAAGGTTTCTTGGATTATAAAATCTTAGTTGAGGTAATATAAATAGAAAATTAGATACAGCATGTGCCTGGTTTGTGTTACCTTAGAAGTAATTGGATTACTACTTTTATTAGTGAAAATAAATGTAGTTGTTTTGTTTAAATGGTGCCAGTATAACTTTAGTTATATGGATAGTGCTTTTAATCAGTTGACTTTATATTACATAGACAATTTCTGAAGATTAATTTTAAAAATTAAAAAATGCAGGTAAACATTTCCATTGTAGTGTCTGTCTGTAGAAGGTTGATTTGGTAGGAATCATGTTTATAAGAGACGACCAGGTGTTATATTTGTTTTATGGTCTTACAGAGTACCCCCTCTTTGCTCTTTTGCTAGTTATTTATCTAAATCTGTGAATGAATTAGTAAATCTCCTAATTTAGCAACAAAGCTTTGAAACTACATAACCTTTTTTATTTCACTCCATAGGAAAAGAAACTGGATTTTAAAAAATTATTATTATTAACAAATGGTAACTTATGTATAGCTTTTGGGTCCCACAACTGTCAGCTGGTACAGTCGTCCCCCCCTTATCAGCAGGGTATATGTTCTAAGACTCCCACTGGATGCCTAAAATTGCAGATAGTACTGAGCCCTACATATACTATGTTTTTGTTTATGCATACATACCCTTACCAGTTTCTCTTTGGCTTATCTGAATTGCCAGCATCACTACTCATGTGCTTAGGGGCCATTCATTATTAGTAAAATAAGGGTTACTTGAACCCAAGCACTGCAGTACCTTAACAGTAGATCTAATAACCAAGATGGCCACTAAATGACTAATGGGTAGGTATTGTGGACAGCGGGGATATGCTGGACAAAGGGATGATTCACACCTGGGGAGGGATGGAGCGTGACTTCGTGAGATTTTGTCATGCTACTAAAAGGCATGCTATTTAAAATTTATGGATTATTTCTAGAATTTTCCATTTATTACTTTGATCATGAATAACTGAAACCACGGAAAGGGAAACTGCATAAGGAGGTGGGGGGAGGAGTGAGGGGGTAACTACTGTACTTGGTTAGATCACTAATCCAAACTAAGGCTCCTACAATGAAAGCATGCCATGATGTAGGTCTTAGATATTTTTTTTGGCCTTAGATATTTTAGATTTTTATTACAAATTAAGTTTACATTCAAATGGATGAGCATAGGAAGGAAATGCATTTTAAATGCTTGAGGCTTTTTCTGACAAAAGGAGTTTTAGCTCTCTATCTTAACTTGGTGGCTGATCTCAATATAACTTTAGAATATATTTAAGTAAGTATATTAAAATGTAGAACATAATACATGTTTGATAACAGATTCATTGATCTTGGCAACACAATTTGACATTAGCAACTGTTAGTTTTACCAACTAATTCATTCAGTTTGCCATAGCTACCATCTTGATATAGAGGGGGAAAAAACCCTGTATTTTGCCTTTCAATTAATTTGTATCCTTAGGGATTAAAAACAAAACTTTTCTTTTTTTTAAAGTCAGATGTGTTTTATGGGTGGAAGGAGGAGAGGAAGTAGACTTTCGAGTGCGTTCTTTAGTCTAATTATCTGGATTGCTGCCCATTTTTTCCTGGCAGTAAAGAAAAGCAGTTCTTGAATGCTGTCTTTGATTATCAAATGACATATATTTAAGTATACCTGTATTGAGTCATTCATGCTTTTGTGAACACATTTGCTTTTATCTTTTTTTTCTGTAGGCTCTTGGGTTAGAATAGTTAGGTACCAGATTCTTTCTGTCTTTAATTAATGTGACTTTCCTTTGAGATTTAGCTAGGAATTTTATAACATGTAAACCATGATACATCAAGAAGACTATTGGTGGATTGTAAAGACTATATTTATCATTTCATATTATTTCAAATGTATATGTCTGTTTTCTATTAGTGTTCCTAGCTTATATTTTGACTAATTTCTAGAAATTACGCAAGACAGTTAAATTCACTGGGAGGAAAATACATAAATAAACCTTTAGGGAGAAGGTATTTCCAGATCCTTTACGGTATCTTACATGCAAGGTTATTAAAAGTAGTGAAGCCAGGTCCTTTTTTTCTAGGAGTTTGAAAATCAGAGAATACTTTGCTTATTTCACTTTGTGCAGCTAGGCAATTGTTTATCAAACTCATACTTATTTATGCTAAAAATGTATAGTAGTTTACAACTTTCCTATATACCTCCTGAATGTAAAGATAGGCTGTGTCTTAGATTTGCTTTAATTTTTAGTGAAGTCAGGCACACTGGAACGTGGCACCTGAATTTTGTGTTCTTATATTTTAAAGGTACTGGTCTCTTTGCCTATGAAGAATTTGTAAGCTAATATTATACAGTCTAGTCAGTGTTCCCAAGATTCAAAAGCTATTAACTATTTTCTTTAAGTCCTCAAAGTAGGAAGTCTAGAGGTCTCTATCACCCAGTAGCCTCCTGTGCTCTTCAGACAAGGTAAAAGGGAATAGTAGTCCCCTGTCCCTACAGGAGCTCATTCCCGGCATTGAGTTTTGGTTCCTTTGCATCTTGTAATTCAAAGAATGACTAACAAAATGTCTGCTTGTTCTTATTCTCTGTTTTTTGGGGGGTGACCTAGTATATGTATATATATTCAAGCCTTTGAACTGGATTATTTTAATTGACAGAGATGTGTCTTACCTTTTATTTGATTGATGGGAAATAGAACTTGAAATTCTATTTTTTACAGAATAAAAAAATAGTGTATGACTTGGGTGCTTTTAAATTGGGTCTTGCCTTGGTTTATGTGACTCAGTTGGTTGAGTGTTGTCCAATGTATCACAAGGTCGCTGGTTCAATCCCTGGTCGGGCACATGCCCAGGTTACTGGTTCAGTCCCCAGTGGGAGGCATGCAGGAGGCAGCCAACTGATGTTTCTCTCACATTGATGTTACTATCTCTTTCTCCCTCTCCCTTCCTCTCTCTAAAAACACAAAACAAAACAAAAAAACCCCAACCTCCCCCCAAAAATCCACAGTAAATTGGGGCTTATTAACTCTTTTAAAAAATATATTTTTTTATTGATTTCAGAGAGGAAGGGAGAGGAAGAGAGAGCTAAAGAAACATCAATGATAAAAGAGAATCATTGACTGGTTGCCTCGTGCACACCCCCACACCAAGGATGGAGCCCGCAACCTGGGCATGTGCCCTGACCGGGAATTGAACCATGACCTCCTGGTTCAGAGGCTGACCCTCAACCACTGAGCCACTCCGGCTGGGCTTATTACTTTATTTGAATGAATTGGATAAAATGTAATGATTTTAGTCTGTTCTGGCTGTTTTAGTTCTTAAATGTCATTCTTACAGTGTTTTGTCAGCTCTGATGAAGTTCTGAAGACATTTTATTATTTAAAGTGAAATTTTAGAATCTTACATAGATTTTAGCATGTTTTTCTATATGGAGAAAGCTTGCAATGCACATAATAGTATTACAAAGCAATGGTTACCTTCTGAATATAAGGGCCCCTCTAGTTGAAATTAATAATTGTATTCTTTCTAGGCAATACCATTTGTGTGTGGCCTTATGTAACAGTTTGTGAAATACTGATGCTTGGCTATAAATTCTGATAACTTTGATTTTATTATTGATAAAAAAGTTAAAATGTCTACTTTTTTATCTGTGAATTATAAAATCAGTTTCACTACTTAGTGGTCACTTTTGTTATGTGAAAAATATAATTAAAACAATATAGCCTAATGCCTCAGTTAATTTTGTTTATGAATTTAAGATTCATAAATAAAACAAAAATGACTTAATAGGTTTTTATATAAATCTGGTATCTCTGTACAACAATAGATTATGTGGCATTGTGTTTTGTATTCTTTTTTAACTCTTTTTTGTGTTGTTGTTAATCCTCACCCGAGGATATTTGTCCATTGATTTTTAGAGAGAATGGAAGGGAGGAGAGACAGAGAGAAACATTGATGTGAGAGAGACATATCTATTGGTTGCCTCCTGCACGTGCCAATTGGCCAGGGCATGTTTTAGTATTCTCTGAGTTGTATGTGCACTGTCAGTTTAAAAAGTAAAATAAGACCGTAAGAGTGCCCGATTTATAGAAGCTTTTATCAGGCTAGAATGGCAGCATGCTGTTCCTTTCAAAATTTTATATATTTAATTACCTAAATTTTATATTTTTTATTTTTATTTTAATGCTCATCTGAGGATATTTTCCCATTGATTTTTAGGGAGAGTGGAAGAGAGAGGGAAAGACAGACAGAAACATTGATGTGCGAGAAACACATCAGTTGGTTGCCTCCTGCATGAGCCCCAACCAGGGCCCGGGCCGGGAAGTAGCCTGCAACCAAGGTATGTGTCCAGGACCGGAATCAAACCTGGGACCCCTTGGTCCCCAGGCCAGCGCTCTACCCACTGAGCCAAACCAGTGAGGGCTATATTTTTTAAAAAGGTAAATTAGGGAATGGGAGTATAACTGAGTAAAATATTCCCAGAGCCAGGATAGGATCCTGTCAGAGCTTGGAACAGTTCTGTATTTAAGCATTTAAATATTTTACCATTATGCTTTTTAAAAATATATATATATTTTACTGATTTTTTACAGAGCGGAAGGGAGAGGGACAGAGAGTTAGAAACATAAATGAGAGAGAAACATCTATCAGCTGCCTCCTGCACACCTCCCACTGGGGATGTGCCCACAACCAAGGTACATGTCCTTGACCAGAATCGAACCTGGGACCCTTCTGTCCACAGGTTGACACTCTATCCACTGAGCCAAACTGGTTTGGGCCCATTATGCTTTTTAATACTCTCCAGATATTTTAAATATATATTTTGCAGAAAATTTAGGTGCCAACATTTTTATTGATATTTAAGCTCATGCCTATAGTGGATCAGTTTTGCTTCATGTTTTAGTATCTTTAAATTATTAGTCTCAACATAGCTAAGCTTGTATAAAAACTTGCGATGCTTCATTTTTTTAAAAGTTGGGATGATTTTTATGAAAGAAAGCTTGGGTGTAAGCGACCCTTCTCATTTTCTACCGTTTTTGCCTTAATGTTTGTTAGCTTTTGACTTTTTTTAGATAAACTTTTTATTTTGGATTTACAGAAAAGTTGTGAAGATAATACAGAAATTACCTCTGTGTTACCATTTTATATTGTCAAAACTAAGAAACCAGTGTTGGTACACTAAACTCCAGGCTTTATTCAGATTTCACCAGTTTTCCATGAATGTTCTTTTCTATTCCAGGATTCAGTCCAGGAACATATAGTTGCCATGTCTCCTTAGTCTGAGTTTCTCACTCCTTCACTGTTTTACATCACCTTGATTGCAGTACTGGTCAGGTATTTTTTTGGAGTGCTCCTCAATTTCTGTTTATGTGGTCCCCTTCCCCTCCCCCCCATGATTAGACATCATAATAATAAGATTTTAAAATTTAGACAAATTCATTGTGGATGTTTGGAAAGAATACCACAGAGGGGAAGTGCCCCCTCATGACTGCACAGGTTACGGTAACCTTGACACACGTGACTAAGGTGATGCTTGCCAGGTTTCTCCACTGTAAAGTTAGTTTTTTCCTCTGTATTATATTCTTTGGAAGCTAGTCACTAAGTGTATAGTTAAGCTGACACTCAAGGGAGCTGGAAGAATTACACTCCATCTCTGGAGGGAGTAATTGTTGTTAACTTTTGATAATTAATGTAGCAGTGCATTCATCTTAGTTATTAGTGGCTTTTGTATAGTAGTTATTTTGATTTTGAATGAAGTGTAATTGGTACTGCCTCTTTGTAAATAAGATGGGATATAAATGTATGAGTATGTGGTCTAGAAGCACACAGATTTGGTGGGTTTGTTTAGCTATTTGCATAATAAATTTAACTTTCTACATTTGGCTGTTTTTAGATCTATAACATTTATATGTGAAAATGAAGATAAAGTTAGGATGAGTTGCAAACCTATTAAGAACATTTTAACTAAAGGAATTCTATCACCTTAAAGAGTTTTAGATCAGAAAGATAACTTGGGGCTAAGGTAATATAAAATGCTATTACATTCAGTGTATCTTTTTGTTACTAATGACAGCAGGTTATCAAATGTCATTTTGTTACAATGCTGATGAGATACCGCAGGAACCAAACTCTTATTTATATGATTTAGCCTATGGTAAAATTGGTTTCTTTAGCCCAGCAAGTGTTGCTCAGTGGTTGAGCGTCCGACCAATTCCCAGTCAGGGCACATGCCCAGGTAGCAGGCTCAATCCCCAGTGTGGGGTGTGCAGGAGGCAGCGATCAGTGATTCTCTCTCATCATTGGTATTTCTTTCTCTCTCTCCCTCTCCTTTCCTCTCTGAAATCAATAAAAATACATTTTTAAAAAGTATATACAATGCTTTATTTTCTTGAGCAGAGTATATTTAGAGCTGACGCTATAAAGCAGCAGTAAGATATTAAAATTTTGCCTAATCCATTTGATCTAGATTAAAAAGTTAAGCCAAAGTATTTACTTCTCAGGGGCTTCCTTAAAAATAGTGAGGAAGAAAGGTAGAAACTGAATGTTAGTGGGGAATACCTCATTAGTTACAAATACTATAGTAGTAAATATTTACTTTGAGATTGTAGAGGACAGTTCAGAATTTATGTATCAACTCAAGGGGACACCTGGGTTTTTGTGTTATATATAAGTCAGAAGTGTTTATAACCAGCTGTTTATTGATTTAGTTACCTTGGTGGTACATTTTCAGACCTTTGGCCTTTGCCAGCATCTGGATGTCATGTAGATGCTAAGTGTCAATAGTGTGACACTTAGGGTCATCCTAGTGTCTTGATGACCCTGGGCTGGTGTTCAACTGTTTTTACAAATTTATTTTTATTTTATTTTTTATTGATTTAGAGAGAGAGAGAGAGAGAGGAAGGAAGGAAGAGAGAGAAACATTGATATGAGCAAAACAGGGATCAGTTGCCTCCTGCACTCCCCCCATAGGTGATCAAGCCCACAACCTGGGCATGTTCCCCGACCGTCAAACCAGCAATTCACAGGATAACGCCCAACTTAGCCACACTAGCCAGGGCTCAGCTGTTTTCTTTGTAACCTCTTTCCTTTGCTTGCTTTCTTAAGTTTACATGCCCAATAGCATTTTTTAAAAATCAAGGCTAGTTTTTTAGAGTAGTTTTAGGTCCATATCAAAATGGAAGGGAAGTATAGAAAGATATTTCCCTTCAGTCCACAGGCCCACGCTCTATCCACTGAGCCAAACCAGCCAGGGCAGTAATACTTATTTTACTTAATGATGATCTCAAAATACAAGACTAGTGATGTTGGTAATTCGGATATGCCGAAGAGAAGCTGTAAAGTGCTTCCTTTAAGTGAAAAGATATGTACAGGAAAAGCAGTATATATAGGGTTTGGTACTCTCTGAGGTCTTAGGCATCCACCAGAGGGTCTTGGAACATATCCTCCACAGATAAGGGGGCTACTCTATGTTGGAAGAGAAGTTGTCATGTTGTTATAAAGTCTAGGATGTGCTTTATTTGTCCTTAGCATAGTGTTGGCATAATAGCATGATCTTCGATAAAATATTTAAATCAGATTGAATTGAATTATACAATAAACCATGTAAATACACTCTTAGCCAAGAAAGAAAATTGGTGGTGTGTAAAGATGGCAAACGTTTTTGTTAGTAAAGAATGTCAGATTTGTACTATATGTTACAGATTCTAAGACATTTTTTTCTTGCATCTTATCATTCTTGAAATTGAGATGTCTTACAATTGGTGGAGAGTCACATTTTGATTGTCAGCTTTTTTCTTTCATGGTGTGTCATAAAACAGTGTTGTGTCATTGATGTGATGAAATAATGTAGTGCCTCCTTTTTGTGTGGAGATGAGGAAATACAATGAATAGCAGATTACTTCTTGGGCTATGGGATATGCTATATTAAATGTTTATTTTTATCAGGCACTGAATTGACTCTGGACAGCTGACAGTGGGGACCCATTGTTAGAATATTTAATTAATAAAGCAGTTATCCTTATTCTAAGCTAGAAGACTAGACTTCAGTGCCAGAATTCTGGCTTTTAAAATAAAATGTAAAACGCTTACAAATTTTGTTTTTTTTATATGCAAAAGTCTTTTGTCTTTCTTTTTTTTTTACTTGGACATTTTAATGAACTTCCCTCCATGTAGCTTCAAACTGCCAGGACATAGGCTCCACCAACACCATTAATCCTCTCCTCGGCTCTTCTGCTGAAGACCTCGGCCTTCACAATGACAGGCTGCTTTGGGAGCTTTCCCATCCCCAGAACTTTGTAGTAGCCCTGTCGCACCACATCAGTGATAGGAGCAGCTCCAGTCTTGCTTTTGGTAGCATTTACCCGTGTTTGCTCACTGACGACAGTCCACAGTTTATCAAGGTTGACAGTTGGGCAGAAGCTCTGGTTCCTCTTTAAGTGGTAATGCCTCACACCAACTTTCCCAGAGTAACCTGGGTGACATTTGTCTAAGTTGATCCTGTGATGATGCAAGCCACCAGCATTACTGTGGCCTGCGGGTGCTTCCTGTGCTTGCCGATGCGGCAGTGGCCGTGGCTCACGTGGCCCTGAAGTTTTCGGGTCTTTCTCAGTCTGGATGGCATGTCTGTGGCTGAGCTGCCTGCCTTTCTTTTTTCTTTTTTTAAAAAAATATAGCTTATTGATTTTTTACAGAGAGGAAGGGAGAGGGATAGAGAGTTAGAAACATCGATGGGAGAGAAACATCGATCAGCTGCCTCCTGCACACCCGATGGATGTGCCCGCAACCAAGGTACATGCCCTTGACCGGAATCGAACCTGGGACCCTTCAGTTTGCAGGCCAATGCTCTATCCACCGAGTCAAACCGGTTAGGGCCTGCCTTTCTTTTTAATCATATTGTTGGTGGGAACATAATGGTAAGTATTGAGTTACTCCATTTCTGTGTAAAGCAGGCCTTGGGAGGTTTTACTGTGTAGCTCTTGGAAAAGGAGCGAAGAGTAGCAGAATAAATTTTTAAAAATTTTCTTTTAATTAAAAAAGTTAAATTTATTAATACTTTACTGAATCTTGAGGAATTAATTCACAAGTTTACTTTTGGCTTCTGTTATTCTGAATCTAAGCACTGTTACTATTTATTCTACATGGTTTTATGAAGACCTAAAAGGCACAGTTGCTCATTTCTTAATCTTGAGGGCTTTTTCTATTCTCTTGAATAAGTCTATTTAAAGATAAGTTATTAAATCCTATTATTAATCCTGTGCTTCTGTTAATTTTATATAAAAACGAATAGGACCATAACACGGAGATACAATTGATCCTTGAATAACATGGGTTTGGACTGCACGGATCCACTTAAATGTGGATTTTTTTTTCCAATAACTACATACAGTACTGTAAATGTAACTTCTCTTGTGATTTTAACATTTTCTTTTCTCTTTATTTTATAATACATATAATATGCAAAGTATGTTAATTGACCATTTACATATCTCTAAGGCTTTCAGTCAACAGTAGGCTATTAGAAGTTAAGTTTTCAGGGAGGCAAAAATTATACATGGCCCAGGTGGTGTTACTTAGCGGTTGAGTGTGAACCTATGAACAAGAGGTCACAGTTCAATTATTGGTCAGGGCACATGCCTGGGTTGTGGGCTTGATCTCCAGTGTGGGGCGTGCAGGAGGCAGCCAATCAATGATTCTCTCTCATTAATGTTTCTATCTTTCCCTCTTGCTTCCTCTCTGAAATCAATTTTTTTAAAAATTGGCTCAATCGATAGAGTGTCTGCGTGCGGACCAAAGGTCCCGGGTTCGATTCTGGTCAAGGGCACGTACCTTGGTTGCAGGCTTCTTCCCAGCCCAGGCCCTGGTCAGGGCATGTGCTGGAGGCAACCAATTGATGTGTTTCTCTCACATCCATGTTTCTCTCTTGTCTTTCCCTCTCTTTTCCACTCTCCTTAAAAAATCAATGGAAAAATATCCTTGGGTGAAGGATTAACAAATCTATACTAATAATCTATACTAATAAAAGGGTAATATGCTAATTAGACTGGATAGACTGGACATCTTCTGGATGTTCTTCCAGATAAAGCCATGGTGGCGGGGGCTGAGGCATAGGTGGTTAGGGGCAGTCAGGATGGCAGGGGAGAGCAGTTAGGGGTGATCAGGCAGGCAGAAGTGGTTAGGGGCCATCAGGCAGGCTGGCAGAGTGGTTAGAAGCGATCAGGCCAGCAGGGGAGCAGTTAGGGGGAGCAAGACAAGCAGAGTGGTTATGGGTGATCAGGCAGGCAGGCATAGGGGGTAGGGGCTATCAGGCAGGCAGGCAGGTGAGTGATTAGGAGCCAGCGGCCCCGGATTGTGAGAGGGATGTCCGACTGCCAGTTTAGTCCCAATCCCTGGGATCATTGGGCCTAAACCGGCAGTCAGACATCCCCCAAGGGATTCCGGATTGGAGAGGGTGCAGGCTAGGCTGGGGGACCCCCTGAATTTCATGCACCGGGCCTCTAGTAAATAAGTAAGTAAAGTTATACATGGGTTTTTGATTGTGCAGGGGGTCAGCACCCCTAGCTCCTGCATTGTTCAGGGGTCAGCTGTATAAAGATACTACACAAATAAAGACTATAAGCACTTAAAAATAAGTTTAAAAAGAGGGTAGGACCTTGGAATAGTATGGAGTTGAGTGTATCAAGCCTTGAGAAGGTTTCCTGAAGGAAGCTGAATGTCATAGAGGCAGGAGCTAAATATGCAGGAGGTACCTGTGAGGATGGGAGGTGTCTGGTGGCTTAGCTGGATTTAAAGATCAGAGGTTGTAATTTAGTCCTTGTTAAGAATATAGTTTTATAGTGCAGTGTGTGTGACCAAGATTATATGGGTTGCTGTAATTTGAATAGGCTAGCTTTTTTCAATTTAGGATCTAATAGACATTTTGTATATAACTCTGATTGTATTTATATATAAAGTGTAAAAAAACTTTCATACCATATGTATTGCCTTCTAGGGAATACGGAATTGAAAATAGCTTTTAACAAATTTAAAATCTCATTTTGAATATTATTATCTTTACAGATAGATATGGATAGTTAAAATAAGTTCTGCAGTTTATTACTTTCTTGGTATGAACATTGTATGAATATTTACTAGGGCATTTAGAAGTATGAAATAGAAAATCTTGACATCTTTCTGATTTTGAAATATGGTAATAAGATGTTGCTTCATATTTAGAAATGTGTATTAATAAAAGTTTGAGTAGGAAAAGCCCCTATCTTTTGCCAGTAACACTTGTTGCCCTTTCCTTTCTAGAAATGCATCCCTAGAATTTAGTATTGTAATTATTAAAATGCTTTCCAGTGTTAACTCATCACCTGCTGACCTGAGAATTCAAATGCTTTGTGTACCATGTTTAAGTCAAACTTTGACCAACTCTGTCAAAGTGTCAGTTGTTGCCATAATTACAGATGCTGGAATTGAGGTGAGATGTCACCGTCCTTGTCTGGTAATGAGGAGCAGCCAACTTGTTGATTTTGTTCTTTGGGGCAAGTGTGTATCTGTTCATTATATGTTTCAGCAAAGAAATCTTATGGCTCCCACATGTCTTGTTTCAGTTTTGTTTTTCATATATAGTATTTCTCCCCCCCACCCCCCAATATGTTTTTATTGATTTTTTAGAGAGAGAGGGAGAGATAGTAACATTGATGAGAGAGAAACATGGTTAGGCTGCCTCCTGCATACCCCCTGTTGGGAAGTGAGCCTGCAACCTTGGCATGTGCCCTGACTGGGAATCAAACCAGTGACCTCTTGGGATATGTTCAACCAACTAAACCACACTGACCAGGCAATATAGAGTACCTCTTGAAAGACAGTATGGTTTAATAGATGGGGCAAGGCCCTTGTTCGAATTCTGTTGGAAGCTACCCATTGTCTTCACTATCAGAAAAGTGTAAACAAGGAGCCCAGAATGCTGGTGAACCTTGTGCTCTGGCAAGGGCCAAAGCTATGCACCGATGGTTGAGTTGAGACAATGGTGGCTCAAGCAATTTCTTGACCAAATAGTCTCAAAGTAAATATTTACTAATATTTACTGATCTTTAAGATAGTCTGACTGTTACTAGAATTGCCTGCCTGACTAAGGGCAATATGTGTATCCAAAATTGTACAAAAGGTTGGCAGGGCCTGGGCACCAGTGAAGTCCTTCCCCTTGCATTGGACTCTCTGCCTGGCCCCCAATTTCCAAATTGTTATTTCTTGTTTCGTCATTTGCCCGCGGCACTTCTCCAGATCCTGAACCTCTAAGCCACGCAGGACATGGTTTCTCACAGAATTCTTTCAAACAGTTAATGTATAATCGCATAAAAAGTGTCTAAGCTTGTTCAATAGCAAGAGAGTGCTACTTTGAGTTATGATTAACTTGTAGAAACCAATTGTAGGTTGGCAGTAATATTTGATTAAAATATAGTGGTAGGCTTTTAACTTGGCCTTATTGTAGATCCTTTTTTAAAATTTATTTTTATTTTTAAAGGTTTTTATTGATTTTTACAGAGAGAGGAAAGGAGAGGGATAGAGAGATAGAAACATTGATGAGAGAGGAATATCATCAATCAGCTGCCTCCTGCACACCTCTGCCCCCTCCCTCCCCCCCAATGGATCGAGACTGCAACCCCAGGCATGTGCCCTGACTGGGAATCGAACCAACAGCCTCTTGGTTCCTGGGTCGACGCTCAGCCTCTGAGCCACACTGGGCATAGATCCTTTTTAAAAAATATATATTTTATTGATTTTTTTTACAGAGAGGAAGGGAGAGGAATAGAGAGCCAGAAACATCGATGAGAGAAAAACATCGATCAGCTGCCTCCTGTACATCTCCTACTGGGGATGTGCCCGCAACCGAGGTACATGCCCTTGACTGGAATCGAACCTGGGACCCCTGAGTCCGCAGGCCGATGCTCTATCCACTGAGCCAAACCGGTTAGGGCAAGTTCCTTTTTCTTTTCAACAGTTTTAGATTTTTTAATTGATTTTAGAGAGAGAAGAAGGTGTGGAGCGAGAAACATCGATGTGAGAGAGAAACATTGATCAGTTTCCTTCTGCACGTGCCCTTACCTGGGATAGAACCCAAAATCTTAGTATGTGCCCTGACTAGGATTAGAACTCACCACCTGCTCGTGTATGAGATATATGCTCCAACTGACTGAGCCACACTGGCCAGGGCACTTTTTCTTTCAGCTGTCACATTTTTATGAGTAAAACTTCATCTTACTGTATTCTGGAAGTTAGTTGATATGGGTGATTCAGATAAAACTGCATAATGATGGCAGTATTAAGTTTTTTGTTCAATAGAAATTGTCTGGAAAAAGTTTTTTTAAAAAATATATTTTATTTATTTCAGAGAGGAAGGGAGAGGGAGAGATAGAAACATCATTGATAAGAGAGGATTATTGATCGGCTGCCTCCTGCATGCCCCACACTGGGGATCCAGCCCGCATGGGGCAATGCTCAATCAACTGAGCCATACTGACCAGGATGGTGCATATTTTCTTTCAAATTAGTGTTTTGGGTTTCTTCGGGTATATACCCAGAAGTGGAATTGCTGAGTCATAACACAGTTCCATTTTTAATTTTTTGAGGAACCTCCATACTGTTTTCCATAGTGGCCACACCAATGCTGTATTCCCCCAAGAGTGCACGAGGGTTCCCTTTTCTCCACATCCTTGCCAACACTTGTTTATTGATGATAGCCATTCTGACAGGTATGCGCTATCTCATTGTGGTTTTCACATCTCTCTGATGATTAGTGCTATTGAGCATCTTTTCGTATGTCTATTGGGTATCTGTATGCTCTCTGGAAAAGTGTCTATTCAGGTCCCCTGCCAGTTATTTATTTATATTTAAAATTATATACACACACACACAATAGTAAAATGTAAAATGACCGTACCTTTGCGATGCCCACCAGCCAATCAGGAGTGAGTATGCAAATTAACCCAACAAAGATGGAAGTTTAATTTGCATATGCAGGCACTGAGTGGCTGGGGGCATTCCGCACCCCCCAGCCGCTCTGGGCCTCTGGGCAGCATGGGAAGGCAGAAAGGCAGCTCCAGGCCGGAGCGAAAAGGCGTCTCTGGCCAGAGTGAAGGCGGTTCCGGCAGCCAGGGGAAGGAAGGCCCATTGCACGAATCTTCGTGCATTGGGCCTCTAGTATATATATATTTCATTTATTTAAGAGAGGAAGTGAGACAGAGAGAGAGATAGAAACACCAATGTTGAAGGAGAATCATTGATTGCCTTCTGCATGTCCCCCACTGGGGATTGAGCCCGCAACTCGGGAATATGCTGTGACTGGGAATTGAACCATGACCTCTTGGTTCATAAGTTGATGCTCAACCACTGAGCCATGCCAGCTGGGCAGGTACTCTGTCCATTTTTTAATTGGATTGTTTGGGGTTTTTGTTGTTGAGTTGTATGAGTTTTTTACAAATTTTAGCTATTAATCTCTTATTAGTAGTCTCATTAAAGGATATCTTCCATTCAGTAGGTTATCGTGTTTTTGTTTTTAATTATTTTATTGATTGATTGATTGATTGATTTTATTGATTGATTTTGCTGGGAGAGAGAGACAATATCAGTTTGTTGTTCCATCTATTCATGCATTCATTGGTTGATTCTTGTATGTGCCCTGACTCTGGGGATCAAACCTGCAACATTGGTGTATCTGGACAATGCTCTAACCAACTGAGCTACATGGCCAGGGTTCTTTTTGTTTTGATGATGGTTTTTGTTGTGAAACACCTTTTTAATTTGATGTAGTCCCATTGGTTTATTTTTCTTTTGTTTTCCTTGCCTGAGGAGATATTGCTAAGATAAATTTCAGAGATTTTCTGCCTGTGTTTTCTTGTAGGACTTTTATGGTTTTGAGTCTTACATTTGTCTTTAATCCATTTTGAGTTTATTCTTGTATATGGTGTAAGAAGGTCATCTAGTTTTATTTTTTACATGTATATGTTCAATTTTCCCAACACCATTTATTGATTAGACTGTCTTTATTCCATTGTATGTTCTTGCTTCCTTTGTCATATATTAATTGACCATGTAGATGTGGGTTTATTTCTGGGCTCTTTATTAGTATTCTATTTCACTGATCTCCTTTTTTTAAAATTTAATAAGTCTTTATTGTTCAAATTATTACAATTGTTCCTCTTTTTTCCTCCCATAGCTCCTCTCCACCAGGTTCCCACCCCACCCTCTGCCCTTACTCCCCTCCACTGTCCTCATCCATAGGTGTACGCTTTTTGTCCAGTCTCTTCCTGCACCTCCCACTCCTTTTTTCCCCCAAGAATTGTCAGTCCACTCCCTTTCTATGCCCCGAATTCTATTATATTCACCATTTAATACTGTTCATCAAATTTTTTATTCCCTTGGTTTTTAGATTCACTTGTTGATAGATACGTATTTGTTGTTCATAATTTTTATCTTTATCTTTTTCTTCTTCTTCCTCTTTTTAAAGAATACTTTTCAGCATTTTGTATAATTCTGGTTTGGCAGTGATGAACTCCTTTAGCTTTTCCTTATCTGTGAAGCTCTTTATCTGACCTTCAATTCTGAATGATAGCTTTGCTGGGTAGAGTAATCTTGGTTGTAGGTTCTTGCTATTCATCACTTTGAATATTTCTTGCCACTCCCGTCTGGCCTGCATAGTTTCTGTTGAGAAATCAGCTGACAGTCATATGGGTGCTCCCTTATAGGTAACTAACTGTTTTTCTCTTGCTGCTTTTAATATTCTCTCTTTGTCTTTTGCTCTTGGCATTTTAATTATGATGTGTCTTGGTGTGGTTTTCTTTGGATTCCTTTTGTTTGGGGTTCTGTGTGCTTCCTGGACTTGTAAGTCTATTTCTTTCACCAGGTGGGGGAAGTTTTCGGTCACTATTTCTTCAAATAGGTTTTCAGTATCTTGGTCTCTCTCTTCTTCTGGGACCCCCATAATTCTGATGTTGGTACGCTTGAAGTTATCCCAGAGGCTTCTTACACTAGCTTCAACTTTTTTGGATTCTTTTTTCTTTTTGCTTTCCCGGTTGGGAGTTTTTTGCTTCTTTATATTCCAAATCTTTGACTTGGTTCTTGCAATCCTGTAGTCTGGTTTTAGGTTTCTGTATAATATTTTTTATTTCAGTCAGTGCTTAATTTCTAGTTGATCCTTTTTCATATCCTTGAGGGTCTCGTTAAATTTATTGGCCTTTTCTAGGAAATTCTTGAAAAACCTTATAACCGTGGTTTTGAACTCTATATCCAGTCGTTTACTTTCCTCCATTTCCTTCATTTGTGAACTGTTTCTTTGTCTCCGCATTTCGGCTGCTTCCCTGAGTTGATGGAGTGGCTTTGTGTGCTAGGTGTCCTAGCAGGGCCCAGTGGCTCAGCCTCCCCAGTTACCTGAGGTGGACACTCTTGGTGTGCCCCTTTGTGGGCTGTGTGTGCAGTCTTGTTGTAGTTAAGCCTAGATTGTTGTTAGTATCACTGGGGGGAGTTGACCTCCAGGCCAGTTGGTTGTGAGGATCAGCTGTGTCTCAGCTTGGATGGGGTGGAGTCTCAGGGTGGAGCAGACAGCCTTGGTTTCCCATCAGCTCCACCCTACAAGGCCCCTGTTTCTCAGTGTCCAGCGCAATGGCTGCACACACCTCTGAGAGAAGGCTGCCCTCAAGTTTCGCCCACTGCCAGACAGTCCAGTTTTTCCCCGAATGAGTCTGGGTACCCAAAAGTCTCACCTGGAACTGGATTTCAGTGCAGTCCGGAGGTTTTGTTTCCCTCCCTAAGGAGACAGCTAGCCGTGCACTTGCTGCCCGCCCTTTCTGCCCGCTGCTAGTAAGCCAGCCGCGTATTCAGCCGCCCGCCCTTTCCATACAAGTCTCTGCACCTCTGTCCTCCACAGCTCCTCTGGGTCTCAATGTCCTTTTATCTTTCCTTCTAGTTGTAGAATTTCCACTCAGCCAGCTTTCTGGTGGTTCTGGACGATGTCCGGTCTGTCTTCCAGTTGCAGTTTTGAAATTGTTGTGCGAGACAGCAGTATAGGTGTTTACCTGTGCCGCCATCTTGGTTTCTCTCTGTTTTTATGCCAGTACCAATCTGTTTAGATTACTATTGCCTTGTAGTATAGTTTGATATCAGGTAGTGTGATTCCTCCAACTTTGTTCTTCTTTCTTAAGACTGTTGTGGCTATTCAGGGTCTTTTGTGAATCCATATACATTTTTGGATTATTCTAGTTTTGTGAAAAAAATGCCATTACTATTTTGATAAGAATTGAGTCTATATGGATTGCTCTGGGAAGTATGGGCATTTTAATCATGTTAATTCTTTCTATTTATAATACTGTATATGCTTTCATTTACTTGTACCTTCTTCAGTTTCTTTCCTCAATGTCTTATAATTTTCTGAGTACAGGTCTTTTATCTCCATTCATAATGTTGTGGGGTTTTTTTTGAGGCAATTATAAATGGGATTGTTTTCTTAGTTTCCCTTTCTGGTAATTCATTATTAGTGTGTAAAAATGCAATTGACTTTTGAATATTTATTTTGTATCCTGCTATTTTACTGAATTCATTTATCAGTTCTGGTAGTTTTATGGTAGGATCTTTAGGGTTCTCTATATACAGTATTATGTCATCTGCAAATGACTATTTTACTACTTCCTTTCCAATTTGGTTGCCTTTTATTTCTTCTTGTCTGAATGCTGTGGCCATATTAAAGTCTTTTAAAAATACATGAATCCACTTTTCTGCCCTTAGAAAATGTGGAATGGTGAGTACAGTTGGACCTTTAACCTGGAAGTCAAGGCTTGATTCCCAGTCAGGGCACATGCCCGAGTTTTGGGCTCAATCCCCAGTGGAGAGTGTGCAGGAGGCAGCCAGTTGATGTTTCTCTCTTATCGATGGTTCTATCTCTCTATCCCTCTCCCTTCCTTTCTCTAAAATCAATAAAAAATATGTTTTAAAAAAGGAAATAAGACCTGAAGTTAAAGTGAAGCCCCATGTGAAATATTTCAATTATTTTTTTACTTTCTTATATATGTACATATCCATAAGTAATAGGTAACATTGTTATGCATGTGTAAATAAATGATGTCATACATTTTAGTTCAGTATTATCTTTGGGATTCATTGATGTTGATAGAAGTAGCTCAACTTTTAACTCATTTATAATAAGTTAGATGCATGTACTTTATTTTACATATCCATTTTGTTACTGTACATTTGGGTTATTTCCAGTTTTTCAGCATTATATATATTGCTGTAGTGAACATTTACGAATGTCTTTTTGAGCACATATGTGTGCAGATGGGTGGGCAGGCTTTTTATTTAGTAGATACAGTAAGAATTGTACTTTATGTTCATACCCAGTATATATGTTTTATATATGCATACTAGACACTATACTTTTACAAAAATGATATTTACCCATACGTTTGTGAGATGCGCCCTTGAGATATGTGTATTATATCCCCTCACTAAAAAAATATATGCTAATCAGGCACCACATTTGGCAAATAGTGGCTAATGTCTATAACCTGAAGCAGAATTGCTGGTCTTATTGGTAGTGACAATCATCAGCTTTGCTAGAGAAGAAAATCTTACTCTTCAAAGTGGTGGTACCAAACTTTACATTTCCATTAACAGCATTTGAGACTTAACTGTTTTTTTTTTTTCTATCAAAACCAACACTTGTATAGGTTTCTAATATTTGCCAATAGAATGGATGTGAAATGGTATCCCAGTGTTTTCTAAGTCTGTTTTCTGATCAAATATTTTGAGTGCCATTTCTCTGTCAGACGCTTTGCAAAGCAGTAAAGATACTACCAAGAGAATTGGAATGTGGCTACCAAGAAAATTGAGACATGACTTCTGTTCTAGGAGAGGGAGGTTAACTTTGTCAACCTATAGAGCAGTGTGTAGTCCACTTGGAAACACGGCTGTTGTGAGAGATGAAGCTTGACCTTGGTTTTGAAACATGAGGAGGTGTTTTCAGACAGAGTTGAAGGACATTCTAGGTGGATAGAAGGGTACTGGGAAAAGGCATAGAGCTATAAAACCACATTGTTCAGAGAACTTACTGAATGTTAATGACTGTGTGTGGAGTCCTAGGATTGGGAGGCCTAGGAAGAGGCAGAGGGGAATCTGCAGATGGATGGGCAGGTTGAAGGAGTTTTGTACTGCAGGCACTGATAGTAATTGGTGAAGATTTTAAGCAGGGTATTAACAGGAATTTTTTTTAAGTCTAGAAATGAATTTTGGTATTTTAAAGATTCCGGTCAATGAAGGTTTTTTCAGTTTCACTTGTTAGCTTGCCTCTTATTTCTGTGCTTTTGAAACAGGCTGATAATAGAAATTTTTTCCTTTGAACTGAAGTTGGTCATTGCTTTCTAAAATAGAAATAATTGTAGCCTAGCATATGATATATTTGCTCTTTTCTATGCTGCTTGGTTTTAAATATGACAACAGATGGTCTTCAGGGTATTTTCTTTCTTTTGTCAAATAAGAATGGGTGTAGGTTTGTACAGGGTTAGTAATTTTAAGAACTTGTATTTTAGGACAGTGTCTTTCATCAGGATATTTTCAATCTTTCTCTCATTATTGCTGTATAAGAGCAAGTATGAATATAGTCCAAAGAACTTCCTTTAGAAAGCTTGAGTGCCTCTTACAAATCAACTGTGAGAGTGTGTGTGTGTGTGTGTGTGTGTGTGTGTGTGTGTGTGTGTGTGTGACGATGAGGATAGAAGAGATAGATCTCTTTGGGATCCTTGCCACTTAGAGCATTCCATAGCTGCGAGTCCTGTTTAATAGGAGCATTTGTCTGGCTTTACGGCATGAATGTTGAGGCCTGCCAGCCTTTAATTTAAATAGCAGATTTAGAGACCAAGTTGGAGAGAGTTGTGCTATTTTGAAATTCTCAGTGCCTTAAAAGAAATAAATTTTAAACATATAGCACAGAACAGCAAACACTTGGTGTGTGCATGCTTGGTATTTGCTCTTGGTAACCTCATACTTGTGTTAGTTTTAAGGAGAGTATTCAAACATATGTTCTTTGATATGCAGGGCAACAGTGAGTACTGAACAGATGTTATTTTCCCCCCAAAGATATTATTATTGATTTATAGAGAGAGAAAAAGGGAGAAAGGAAGAGAGGAAGAGAAACATGGATGTGAGAGCAAAACATTGATCAGCTGTCTCCTGCATGTCCCCTTTTGGGGATCGAGCCCATAACTGAGCATATGCCCTGGAATGGAGCCAGCAACCTTTCAGTGCACAGGATGATGCCCAACTAACTGAGCCACACTGGCCAGGGATGCACAGATGTTATGTTTAGTTTAGGAAACTCCAAGGCAAGTAGATTTTTAAAAATTAATATGTTTTAATTTTTAGAGAGAGAGGAAGGGTGAGAGACAGAAACATCAATCAAGAGAGAAACATAGATCCGGTTGCACCTCAACAGGGATCAAACCCACAACCTGTGTATGTGCCCTGGCTGGGAATCAAATCGACGGCCTTTTGGTGCATGGATGATGCTCAACCAACTAAACCACACTAGCCAGGACTGCAAGTAGATTTTCAAAAGAACTTTTCCCCTAAATTTTGCAGTTCAAAGTTTTAGTTGTTTTTAGCTACTTAATACTTTAAAAATACATACTACTTCCCTCCGTAATCTCTCTAAAATAAAGGCTTTTTATTACTTAGTACTTAGTCCAGGGAGAGTGCTTACTGAGAGAACCGTATCTGGGATTAAAAGATCTAGACAGCTCTAGCTGGTTTGGGTCAGTGGATAGAGCATTGGCCTGCGGACTGAGAGTTTCTGGGTTTGATCCCAGTCAAGGGCACATGCCAGGGTTGTGGGCTTGATCCCCAATAGAGGGCGTGCAGGAGGCAGCCAATCAATGATTCTCTCTCATCATTGATGTTTCTATCTCTCTCCCCTTTCCCTTCTTCTCTGAAATCAGTAACAATAAAAAGATATAGAAGAAACCTGGCCAGTGTGGGTCAGTAGTTGAGCATTGACCTATGAAGCCGGGAGGTCGAAGTTCCATTCCTGGTCAAGGCATATCCCTGAGTTTTGGGCTTGATCCCTAGTAGAGGGTGTGTGGGGGGCAGCCCATCAATGATTCTCTCTCATCATTGAGGTTTCTATCTCTCTCTCTCCCCCTCTCTCTGAAATCAATAAAAATATATTTAAAAGATCTAGACAGAAGTTTGTGTAACCCAACATTCCTACCTTGCCCTTTCCTTTCAGAAATCCCCGCTGATGATTCTCTCAGCCTTGTCGTCTGTGAGCCACCCAGCTTCCAATTTATACACACAAACACAAATACACATACAATTTAACAGTTTAACATGTTAACACTTTGGCAGCAGAAGTGGGCTGAATCAGTTGGATACAAGGTGACTGTTCTAAAATAAATAAAATGAAACAGCACAATCTTGAATTTATGGGCAACATCTGAGACTGAACAAATGAGAGTTTTGCAGGTGGTTTGGCCATTAGCTGTGAGCATGCTAGAAGAGGACAGGATGTTTTCTCTGTAGTGTATAACCTTGAAGCCTTGCATCTATTCCCATTTCCCGGGAATGAAATCTAAAACAGAAAAGCTATTTTCCTTCCATTAGCTTTCAAAACAAATTAAGGTTTGTAAATCTGAATTAGACTGTTGCATAGTGCTAAAGAGGATGGCTCTGGTCCTGGATTGGATTTTTGGTAAGGATTTTTAAAAAAGTTCTGTTAGAACATGAACATAGATAAATGGTTTAAAAAAGTGAGATGAGCCTGGCCGATGTTGCTCTGTGGTTGAGTGTCTACCCATGATCCAGGAGGTCACGGTTTGATTCCCAGTCCTGGCACATGCCTGGGGTGCAGGCTTGATCCCTAGTAGGGGGCGTGCAGGAGGCAGCTGATTTATGATTTTCTTGCATCACTGATGTTTCTAACCCTCTCTCCCTATCCCTTCCTCTCGCTGAAATCAATAAAAAACATATTTACTGGTTTGGCTCAGTGGATAGCGCATTGGCCTGCGGACTCAGGGGTCCCAGGTTTGATTCCGGTCAAGGGCATGTACCTTGGTGTGGGCACATCCCCAGTAGGGGGTGTGCAGGAGGCAGCTGATTGATGTTTCTCTCTCATTGATGTTTCTAACTATCCCTCTCCTTTCCTCTCTGTAAAAAAATTTAAAAAAATCAATAAAATGTATTAAAAAAAAACATATTTTTGAACCCTAACTGGTTTGGCTCAGTGGATAGAGCATTGGCCTGTGGACTCAAGTGTCCCAGGTTCGATTCCGGTCAAGGGCATGTACCTTGGTTGCGGGCACATACCCAGTAGGGAGTGTGCAGGAGGCAGCTGATGATGTTTCTTATCGATGTTTCTAAACTCTCTATCCCTCTCCCTTCCTCTCTGTAAAAAATGAATAAAATATTTTTGTTTTTAAAAAGTGAGATGGAAACACAAGGATATTAACCACTGTACATATTCTGTAGCAAATGGCTGAGAAGTTTAAACAAATCTGTTAATGTCTGTATACCATGAGCATGTTAATTTCTATGGTGGATAAAGCCAGTGCAATATCTGAAGAGTGTTTTCCTATTTTTCTTAGCTCCCCTCTTGAAGTGGAGGTGTTATAATATAGAGGCTTTCTATGTTAAGCTAGTAATAGTGCCCATTAAAACTTTGTGTTTTAGCCTGTCGGGTAGCTCAGTTAATTAGAGCTTTATCCTGATAGGCCAAGGTTGTAGGTTTGATCCCCAGTTAGGGCACATACAAGAATCAGCCAATGAATGCATAACGTGGAACAAGTCAGTGTTTCTCCCCCACCCCCTCAAAATCAATAAATACATTTTAAAAATTAAAAAACAACTTCTTTGTGTTTTAGGCATTAAAACCCTGGATTAAATCAATGTGATTATCTGCCTATAAAAAAGCTCTGAAGTTATTTGAAGAAAAATTAGCAGGTTCAGGAATATAAGCCATTTGAAAACTTAAAGTGCATCTGAGAAAGCCTTCTGAGAGTCAGAAGGTTTTATGGATTTCTTCTGGCTTGTCATTAATAATTGAACTTGGTGTGAAAGGCACATTTAGCTGGATGCATTTATGAGACTGCTGAAAGAAAGAATTTTTTATTATAGTTTGTCACTGTCTTTGCTCTGTTCCTATGTCCTGAACTAATGATTGAAAGAAAAACCTGTGGCACTCAATATCTTCATTGCTTTCTAGATGGGAGTGGGGCTCAAAGGTGACTGCATGCTGGGGGGGGAGGGGGCGGGGCAGGGAAGGGGATTTTTTGAAAGACAGGCAAATTTGGGTCATGGGCCACTTAGGCAAGCCTGTTTGCTTCTGCTTTGGCCACAGGTGTAGTCAGGCTGTTTGACAGTGTTGAAGTTCTGCTTCCAAATAAATACCTTTCCAGTGTTTCTTCCTGGTGTTCTGAAAACCATATGTGGTGGAAATAGTCTCATTCTGTTTATAGGTTAAGGGTGTTGCCTGAATATACCAGAAGTATTATTATTATTATTAAAAATATAATTTATTGATTTCAGAAAGGAAGGGAGGAGAGAGGGATTGAAACATCAATGATGATAAAGAATCATTGATTGGCTGCCTCCTGCAAGTCCCACACTGGGGATTGAGCCCACAACCTAAGCATTGTGCCCTGACTAGGAATCGAACCTGTGACCTTCTGGTTCATAGGTTGATGCTCAACCACTGAGCCATGCCAGTGGGGCCACCAGAAGTATTATTTAATATTTAAGATTTGAGACAACAAATGAAGAAAACTTTCCGAACTTCCTTAACAAAATGGAGCCAAGCCACTGGTTTTTCTTGGGAAATGTGTTTCTACACGCCTTTAAAGCTATAAAAGTTAATTTCATAGCCTCAGGGAAAGATACTGCTTCCCCTAAAAATCATTTTTAGGAGAATTGGAAAAACTGATTGTCATTTGGTCTATAACTTAAACTGATAAAAAGCCTCTTTGAGGACTTACTTTGTGCCAGGCACTGTGCTTTTTTTAAAAAGCACCTTATATATCTGATTTAATCCTCAAAATAACCCCGAGTGGTAGCTCATCTTGTCATTTTCCCTCTTTTAAAGATGAGAAACCTCTGAGGTGTAGGCCCCCGTCTCATGCCAAGTAAGTTTCTGACAAACTCAGGACGTCTGACTCTAAACCACTAAACTCTATATTACACTGCTTATATGTCCCTGGACCATGTGGCAAGTTTGGTGGTCTTATTTTCCCAAGGGAGCGGGCTCGGAGTAGATAAAAGTAATATACTCTCATATGGCTAGTATTGAAACCAAAATTCAAACCTGGGTCAGTTCGAAGTGAAAGCTTGTGTTCTTTCCACTGAGTGTATCACATTACCTCTTAGAGGACATTACTGTAATATCTGATTTACTAGGATCTTTTTTATTTCTTGTGTTGGCTGCTCCAGTTTATAGAGGGGTTTGTTTAAAAACTTCATTTATGAGATGGTGGTTTGGAACTCAGAATGCATAGTGTGCTAGCAGTGGGTGCTGTACCTGGTTGTGGTTCCGAGGCCATACTCCATTGCGACAGTTGATTGATTTCCCCTTCTTATGCTTGTGATACCAACCTGGTTTCTAAGACCTGCCTCCAGTTCCAGAGGTGGAAGAGAAACAGATATGTGTTCCTAGGTGTTACTCCAGATTCCATTTGTCCCTTTACAAATGTTGTTTCCCTTGGTGTAGGTAGCAAACTATGAAGTATGGGGTTGAGGGTGAGTACGAAGCCTTTGAGGTCAGACCTGGTTCAGAGTGTGGCTGTACCAGTGTTACTTGTTCTCCTACCCACTGTCTACTAGATGACCTGAGATGAGACTATTAACCTTTCTAAGACTCACTTTCCTCATTTCCTAAAATGAAGGGATGCCCCCATGGGTTATAGGACTTTGAATGGCACAAGCAATCATTAGATATTCAGCATGGTATCTGGACATGGTAGATGTTCAGGAAACAATGGCAGTAATGGTGGAGATGGTGATTTATTCTGCTTTGTGGTCCATCTTCTAATTACATGCTGTAAATGTTTATATACTTTAAAATCTTAACTTGAATTGTAAATTCGTTTGTTTTGTTGGACAAATTTTTAATGGTTGAGTATACATTTTGATGAATGGCTTTGATATTATATCAACAACTTTCATGAGCCTTTTTAGTTCTTGTTGCATTTAAACATAATGTACTTTTTGTTTCTCAGATGGAGAAACTGAGGTAGGAAGCAGGGATGAGCCAAATAGTAAAATTTTTGGCTTTGTGGATCATATACTCAATGCTGCTATTGTAATACAGAAGCAGCCACCAACAATATGTAAGTGGATGGGCTTGGCATGATCCAATAAAACTTTATTTACAAAACAGGCCATGGGCTATAGTTTGTGGACCCATAGACTAAAGGAACATACTTAATTCAGTCTCATCATAAAATCCTACATTGTCCTACAATCTCTCTTTAAGTTGATGTAGATTTATTAAAGGGTTTTCCCATGGGGCTTTATTCTCAGTTTTCACATAGCACATTGTTTGCTGTAAATTGGTTCATATATACACACCTTTAGTTATTTCTAGATTTGTATAGCTGCTTGCCTTCCAAACTCTTCTCCAAGAATATCTCAACAGGTTCCTAAAACTTTAATATGTCTCATACTGATTTCATTGCAATATCCTCCAAAATCAGAATATAGTCGTGTGTGTGTGTGTGTATGTGTGTGTGTGTGTATTTGCTCATCTGTTACCCAAGTGGGAAACCTGAGGTCTTATTAACTCCTCCTTCATCCTGTTTATTCTGCCCCCTTGATTGTTACTCTTCCCCTTCTCTTCATCCTTGCCACCAGTGCTTTATTCAGGCCCTCATGCTCTACCTGGACTGATGTTGCAAAACATCTCACAACTTCAGGGCTCCCTGTATCTAGGCTGTCTCTTTGTTGCTATCCTGTTTTCAGTACATCTGATCATGCCACTTCCTGCTTAAAACCCCTTGTTCTCAGTGCCTGTGGTTTCAGGCCGAAATTTGGTTTAAGAGTCGTTTCGATAGAGGTGAAGTGCCTTCCTACCGTGAAGGTCCGAGTGTGGTGCTGCACCCACTCCTGCAGTACACCAGCCTTCCCTTTCACTTCTGGGGTTAGAACTTCTATTTATTCTTCAGTATTTACCTCCAGCTTTGCATCTACCTCAAAGCCTTCTTTGTACCTCTCTCCACATCTCTACATTTGCCTTAGATGTTTTTCTTTTCTTCTGCATGCTTTAATAATAGTACTCTTTGTTTTCCCTTCAGATAAGCAGTTAGTTACCACTGTAATTTATTGTGTGCTTGTGGTCCAACTCCCACCTCTTTCAGGCTGTTCCTTGGAGGATAAATTCTGTATCTTCTATACCTTTGTTCCCAACTCCAAAACTGTACATTGTACATCTGATCTTGGACATTTTGAAGAAGGGTAAATATTTAGTAATAAGGAGTTGGGGCCGCATGTACAAGTTTTTTTTCATTTTGGGGGTGTGTTTTTATTTCTACTTTCCCAGGGGAATTAAAAGCCAAAGGAAAATGGCAAAAAAAGAGAAGACCCTTGCTCAGCCAGAGTTGAGCGCCGTTCTGTGCACCAGAGGGTTGCCAGTTCGATTCCTGGTCAGGGTACATGCCTGGCTTGCGGGTTCGACCCCAGTTGGGGCATGTATGGAAGGCAGTTTATTCATGTTTATTTCTCTCTTCCATTTTCTAACCATGTCCTTGGGTGAGTTTTAACTGATGGGGGGGAGGGAAAGGGAGAAAGAAAAGACCCTTGGGCTAGGTAGGGTCTGTGGTACAAAGATGGCCTGGGGCTTATAATTATCCCCTGTAGGCTCTTCATGGCCTGGCAGCTCACACCCTAGAGCAGTGCTTCTTCATTTGGAGTGCAGATCAGAAACTCATGGACTGTTTCATCAAAGTATACATGTCTAATGAATACCTACCACCTGCTCCTCCCCACCTAGTTGTCATTAGGGCAGGGGATGTCAATACCATAGTGATACTTAACAGACGTTTCTTCCTATTTCCAGTTATTTCTCCCACTTGACATTCTCTCCCTGCTTCTTATATCTCAGAGTTCTTCATGAATATTCTCCTTAAATTTTCTTAGTTCCTTTCCACTGAGAGAGGGGCTCTCGGTGCAATGAAGGTCAGATGATGAACATGTTAGCATCTCATTTTAGAACTCCAAATGCATTTACATTTTCTAGTAGAAACATTGGTATAGATGAGGATTAATATGCCAAAGTAAAATGGTGTACCTCAGATACTAATGAGTTAAATTGGCTTTTATTTTTGAGAAATTACATTCTGAGTTGTAAGTAATGGAGTTAAGAACTTTTGAAACAAAACTTAAGTCTGTTAAGGACTCATGGGATCACTGTAGAGAATAACATTCTATATCTCTTACTGCATCCCCCTTCTATACCCTGATTTGCATTTACAGATAGAGACTCAGGAGCTCCATGTAGTCATCCTTTCTTGGGAGGAACCACAGGGTGTTCCTGGAAGGTGGATTGGAAAGTGGTGTAAATTTTTTTGGTTCATATTTCAAGGAGGTGCATGTTTCTCTTCAGCTGAATCAGTTATTCGATGTCATAGTTATACGTACACTTGGCCGGTTTTGAGCCTATGCAGATAGTTAGCTGGAGTCTCTAAAGAAGAAACCTCGTTATTCTTAACTGACTGCTTAGTAACCTGCATAACAAATGAGCCATTTTACTTCAGAGATGTGAAATAGGCATCTATAAATGAATAGTTTTTGAAACTAAAGTTGTTAACACAAAGTTCATCTTCTCACAGTAGGGTTTCACCAGGAATCCTCTTTACTCTATTGAAATGCACTAGTTTGCAATAGGAAAGCATATTCCAATAATAGGCCCAAGCAATTAGCCTTGATTATAACCGAGTAAATGCTGGAATTTTTTGTGCGTTATCTTTATCAATTGGTATTAGTCCCAGGGGAACCACATAATAACTAGAAAACCTTGATTGAGAGACAAACAAAGGTTTCTGTCTTACTCATAGGCATCCTTTTGTTCTTGAATTTAATAAAATGTTAGTCTCTTAAATCTTACTTTTTTGGTAACCATCATCTGATGGTAAGATTAAGGAATGGTACTTAATTTTATTAACCAAATAAAATGGTACCTAATCATGCACTTCCTTCCTGCCACACCCCTCCTTCTCTTACTAATAAAATATCTGCCAACCCCCCCCCCCCAAAAAAAAACACACACGTATTTCAGAACTGTTACTATTTTGAATTAGAAGAAAATGTCGAGGGGCTCTAACTTTAGTGCCAGATTCATACCGTAATAGAAATGACATAATGGTATGCTGGTGAATATTGAACAGCTGCCCTGAGGCGGGGGGAGGGGGTAAAGCCCTGATTTGTGGCATTTGCTGATTTCTAAGATGTAGAAACCCCACCTAGGCTGGTTTCAGACTACCAATGTGATGCCACTGAACTTGTAGTTGGGAAGAAATGCATATAACCAGCTGGTTAATTCACATTGCTGAATTAAAACCTCAGCTGTCAAATGTTCAAAATTTTATAGCCTTTATATTTTTTCAGCCTGTATTTTTAATACTTACCTCATTCCTTTTTTGTTGTTGTTGTTTTAATTGGCCATTCTGGTGTATAATTTACATACAATAAAATTCAACAATTTTAAACATATAATTTGATAAGTTTTAACAGATGCATGTCCCACCACAATCATGACATGCCCTATTACCTATTCTACACACAGCTGCCAGATTAATTTTTCTAACATCTTGTTTTGCATCCACCTATATAAAACCCATCACTGGCTACATGGTCCTTATCGGATAAAGCCTGGTCCTCTGCTGTCTTGCCTCTTGCCTGCTTTTCTGGCCATATGGACTATCTGCCTGCCTACACAAATTTCTTATTAAAAAAAAAAACCAACACCAAAAAAGCACTGGTTCCGAGCACAGATCCTACATGTATGTCTTTGCTCATGTCTGTACCCTGCCTGTAGCATTCCTGTCACTTCATATTTCTTCTTGTTTGACTGTCTTGCCTTTCCTTTAGAGTCTAGTTCGAACTCCATTTTCTTATACAATTCAGTCTTTAGTAATAATTTCCTCATACAACCTATTGTACTACTATTTGGCACTTAACTTTGCAACTTGTAAATGGTTCTTGATGACAAACTTTTCAGTGGCTCTTCCAATTCATGATAGTGTAGGAGAGAATAGTATTGCTATAATGTAGACCTCTTAGAGGATAAAGGTTTGGTTTGTCTCAGAGTAGAGTAATATCTCTCAAAACCAGTGTTAGTCATTAAAATACCCATTGGAACTTTTATCTCTGTCTTGGAATTCAACCAAAGGTGGTTAGTATCATGGACTTTGAACTCTTGGCAAGATTAAACATTTAAAGTAGTCCCAAAAGAAAATTCTTTGTTCCTTTCAGCCAGTTTTATTTTACTTCTTGAAGTACTAGTAAGAAGTCAGGATGTACCTCATTGATTTCCTTCCTGTCCCAGGAAAGCCATATTATGGTATTCTGAAAGAACTTCTGTGTCTTTTTCGGTAACTTTACTATTAGCAAATAGTTTTTCTTTTTATTTTGAAACTTGGTACTTTCTCTGTAAAAAAACATTGCACATGTACTTGTTGAAATCTGGTAGTGAACAATAACCCAACCAATATTTAGAACAGGTTTAGATGCCTGTCTCTATTTCACAGTCTGCCTTGCAAGGTTCCTCTTCTGTCCTTTAAATAGTCGGTTTACTCACGTCCCACAGTTGGTCCTCATCTCTTGTTAATTGAAACACTTCTTGTCTAATTTCATCTATTGCCTGAACACAATTGTCTCAAAAATTAAGATTTCACATCTCTATTTAAAAAAATATATTTTTATTGATTTCAGAGAGGAAGGGAGAGGGAGAGAAATATAGAAACATAAATGATGAGAGAAAATCATTGATCGGCTGCCTCCTGCACGCCCCCTACTGGGGATCAAGCCTGCAACCCAGGCATGTGCCCTTGACTGGAATCGAACCCAGGACCCTTCAGTCTACAGGCCAATGCTCAATCCATTGAGCCAAACCAGGTAGGGCAAGATTTGACATCTCTTGAGTTTCAGCCTTGGATGGCCAAATGAGTTCTGGACATTTCCACTTAGTAGCTGCTCTTCACAGACTACACATTTAACGTGACCTAAGTAGGACATTTCTGTATCTTAAACCTCTTATTGTACTGTTCTCTTGCTGAGTAATATTGCCATCCCCAAATAACTTGAGCCTAAATTAACCTTGAAATCATCTTTGGCTTGTTCTTCTTCCCTTACTTTCTCTGTCAGATCCACCTCAGATTTTCTTTTTTTGTTGTTGTTAATCCTCACCTGAGGATATTTTTCCATTGATTTTTAGAGTAGAAGGGAGAGGGAGAAACACAGAGAGAAACATCGATGTGAGAGAGACTCATCGACTAGTTGCCTCCCACATGACCCTGACCAGGGCCAGGGATGGAGCCTGCAACTGAGGTAGGTGCTTTTGACCTGAATCAAACCCGGACGCTTCCGTCCAAGGGCTGATGTTCTGTCCACTGAGCCAAACTGGCTAGGGCTCAAATTTTCTTTTTTTAGTTGATTTTATTTGTTGGTGTGTTTTTAAGAGAGACAGACACACACAAATCAATTTGTTGTTTCATTTATTTTATTTTATTTTTTTAAACTTAACAAATCTTTATTGTTCAGATCATTACAATTGTTCCTCTTTTTCCCCCCCATAGCTCCCCTCCACCTGGTTCCCATCCCACCCTCTGCCCTTACCTCCCCTCCACTGTCGTCATCCATAGGTATACACTTTTTATCCAGTCTCTTCCTGCACCTCCTACACCCCTTTCCCCCCGAGAATTGTCACTCCACTCCCTTTCTATGCCCCTGATTCTGTGATATTCAGCAGTTTATTCTGTTCATCAAATTTTTTATTCCCTTGGTTTTTAGATTCACTTGTTGATAGATACGTATTTGTTGTTCATAATTTTTATCTTTACCTTTTTCTTCTTCCTCTTCTTAAAGAATACCTTTCAGCATTTCATATAATACTGGTGTGGCGGTGATGAACTCCTTTAGCTTTTTCTTATCTGTGAAGCTGTTTATCTGACCTTCCATTCTGAATGATAGCTTTGCTGGGTAGAGTAATCTTGGTTGTAGGTTCTTGCTATTCATCACTGAATATTTCTTGCCACTCCTGTCTGGCCTGCATAGTTTCTGTTGAGAAATCAGCTGACAATTGTATGGGTGCTCCCTTGTAGGTAATTAACTTTTTCTCTTGCTGTTTTTAATATTCTCTCTTTGTCTTTTGCTCTTGGCATTTTAATTATGATGTGTCTTGGTGTGGTCCTCTTTGGATTCCTTTTGTTTGCGGTTCTGTGCACTTCCTGGACTTACAAGTCTATTTCTTTCACCAGGTGGGGGAAGTTTTCGGTCATTATTTCTTCAAATAGGTTTTCAGTATCTTGGTCTCTCTCTTCTTCTGGCACCCCCATAATTCAGATGTTGGTACACTTGAGGTTGTCCTAGAGGCTTCTTACACTATCTTCAAATTTTTGGATTCTTTTTTCTTTTTGCTTTTCCAGCTGTTTTTTGCTTCTTTGTATTTCAACTCTTTGACTTGATTCTTGCGGTCTTCTAGTCTGCTGTTAGGTTTCTGTATAATATTTTTTATTTCAGTCAGTGTATGCTTAATTTCTAGTTGTTCCTTTTTCATATCCTCGAGGGTCTTGCTAAATTTATCAGCCTTTTCTAGGAAATTCTTGAAAAACCTTATAACCGTGGTTTTGAACTCTATATTCAGTCATTTGTTTTCCTCCATTTCTTTCATTTGTGAACTGTTTCTTTGTCTCCGCATTTTCGCTGCTTCCCTGAGTTGGTAGAATACCTTTGTGTGGTAGGTGTCCTCTAAGGCACAGCGGCTCAGCCTCCCCAGTTACCTGAGGTGGACACCCTTGATGCACCCCTTTGTGGACTGTGTGCTCAGCCTTGTTGTAGTTAAGTCTTGATAGTTGTTGGTATCACTGGGAGGAATTGACCTCCAGGCCAATTGGCTGTGAGGATCAGCTGTGTCTATGCTGGGAAAACTTCTGTGCTGGAGACACTCTTATGAGACAAGACTTGCAAAATTGCAAAAGCCTCTGTGCTCAGCTTGGATGGGGCGGAGTTTCAGCGCGGAGCAGACAGCCTTGGTTTCCTGTCAGCCCTGCCCTATGAGGCCCCTGGGTCTCAGTGTCCCTCGGTAATTGCTGCAAGCACCTCTGAGAGAAAGCCACCCTCGAGTTTCGCCTGCTGCCAGACAGTCCAATTTCTCCCTGAATGAGTCGGGGTTCCCAGAAATTTGCCCGGAACTGGAGTTCAGTGCAATCGGGAGCTTTTTTCTCCCTCCCGCTTTAGAAAGCCAGCTGTGCACTCAGCCTCCCGTGCATTCAGCAATCAGTCCTCTCTGCGCACACGGACCTCTGCCTTCCGCAGCTCCTGAGTCGCCATGTGATTTCTCTTTTCCTGACAGTCCATATTCCCCCCGAATGAGTCTGGTTTCCCAGGGTCTCGTCCGGGACTGGAGTTCAGTGCAGTTAGGAGCTTCCTTTTCCCTCCCGCTTTAGAAAGCCAGCCGCGCACTCAGCCGCTCATGCACACACCCGCCCATCCTCTCCATGTGCGAGTCTCCGTACCTCAGCCTTTTGCAGCCCCTCTGAGTCTCAATGTGCTTTCCTCTTTTCTTCTAGGTGTAGAATTTCCACTCAGCCAGCTTTCCTGTGGTTTTGAATGGTGTCCGTTTTGTCTTTTAGTTGTAGTTTTGATATTGTTGTGCGAGGCAGCAGTTTAGGTGTTTACTTATGCCACCATCTTGGTTTTTCTGTTTCATTTATTTTAATGCATTCATTGTTTGCTTCTTGTATGTGCTCAGACCAGGGATCGAATCCACAACCTTGGCATATCAGGAATATACCTAAGCTACCTGTCTAGGGCTCCACCTCAAATATTTTTAAGTCTTTTTCCTTGTGTCTGTTTGAAATCAGGCTAACATCATCTTTGTTGGGAGGGGGATTCTCCCCCACCCCAAATATTCAATTAGTGAACTATGAGCAGGTCTACTTCCCTGGCCTCATTTTAGCCAAGCTTATGTGTCTGAAAGGTAAAATTGGAAAGCCACTATGCAATTTTCAGTGTGTATCAGTGTGTTATCTCCTAGACAGAGCTAAGATCCCATACCATAACTAGGTTATCTGAGAAGGAAACAGAACAAAAGCAATGAGGAGAATCAATTGTTTAATGGCCTGTCTTAAACAGATGATGCCACCATCTCTCTTTTTTTTTAAAATATATTTTTATTGATTTCAGAGAGGAAGGGAGAGGGAGAGAGAGATAGAAACATCAAAGATGAGAAAGAATCACTGATTGGCCGCCTCCTGCATGCCCCCACTAGGGATCAGGCCTGTAACCCAAGCATATGCCCTTGGACCAGAATCGAACCTGGGACCCTTCAGTCTGCATCCACTGCTCTCTCCACTGAGCCAAACTGGCTAGGGTGCCACCATCTCTTTTTCTTTTTTTTTCTTTTTAAGAGGTGTTTATTGATCATATACAAAATAAAGAAAACCTTAGCCACCATCTCTTAATAGGGCAAATCCTTCTGACCAGAAAACTCATGTCTATGAGCAAATGCTCCCCCTCCTCCCCTGCCCAATTGTTTCCATGGCCCTTGCCAGCCAGCCTTTAAATTCTTCAGTGTTTGCAGGGTGGACCCTTGCTGCCGGATACCTTGTTTCTTTTTTAAAATATATTTTTATTGATTTCAGAGAGGAAGGGAGAGAGCGATAGAAACATCAGTGATGAGAGAGAGTCATTGATCAGCAGCTTCCTCCTGCACACCCCACATCAGGGATGGAGCCCACAACCTGGTCATGTGCCCCTGACTGGAATCGAACCTGGGACCCTTCAGTCTGCAGGCCGACGCTCTATTCACTGAGCCAAACCAGCTAGGGTAGATACCTTGTTTTTTTTTTACATGTATAAGTATATTCATTATGGCTCTGCTTGAATCTTGCCAGGGGAAACCAAGTTTTCTCTTTCAGATGGCTTACAACCTTTTCTTTTTCACTCATTATGCGTTGATCTAGAGTTGAACTTTGAGAGCCACCTTATTACCTGTGTTTGGAGAAAACTTTATTGTAGCTGCTATGTAAGAACAAAAGGCTAATTTCCCCTTATATTCAGCTGGCATCACTACCTCCTACAAACACCTTTCCCTTCCCTACTCTCCTGGGTTTGGAGCACCCTCAGTATGCCTCTTCAGCACTCTCTGAGTAACCCTTATTATAACACTCATTTATTTCACTGCTAATTGTTTGCCTACTTTTCCAATAGAACTTCAATATCTGAGGGCAGGCACTCTCATTTCCAGATCGAGTGTCTAGCATAGTGCCTGGCACCCATTCACTTTATCCATGTAACCAGTATTTGATGAGCACCCACTCTATGCCAGGCAAATAACAAGTTAGATAAGATTTCCTGCGCTCTTGGCATTTGAATTTTGTTGTAGGTGAAGAGGATTTAAACAAAATAGTACTTACGGGCAGACCTACAAAGAAACAAGACAATAGGCTGAAGTAGAGAATATTTGTGGAATATGTTGGGGTGTATACTTCGGGTGACTAGAAAGGAAGTGACAGTTAAGACCATAAAGGGCCCAGCTGGTGTGGTTCAGTGGTTGAGCATCGACCTATGAACCAGGAGCTCATGGTTCAATGACTGGTCAGGACACATGCCTGGGTTGCAGGCTTAATCCCCAGTTGGGAGTGTGCAAGAGGCAGCCAATCAATGATTCTCTCATCATTGATGTTTATATTTTTCTTTCCCTCACTTCCCCTCTGAAATAAAAAGACACACTGTCAAGGATAAGAAGCAGCAAGCTATCTATAAGAGGGAAGTGAGGACTAGCCGGAAGTAGCCATTGCAAAGGCCCTAAGGAGGATAAGAGCTTGTTGTGCTTTAGGAAATGAAAGACCAATGTGGCTGGAAAGTCAGAGGGGAAGAATGTGGTATGAATATACTGTTTCAGTATATTGTGGGTTCACATAAATTAGACAACTGTTGATACAGTGATTCGTTTAGGTTAGATTTGTTTGGAACTAGTACTTGGTTATCTGTTAGAATTAGTGATTCTAAATGTTTATTTTGCATATTCCTTTCTGGAAAGTTAATTTTCACAAATAATGACTGAAAAAAACCCTTTGAATTTTAGTCTTATATGCAGCATATCCTACAATTGGCCAGATACTCTTAGGAAGTTTCTTTCTGAGCCTGCATTTCTGTCCCTGGGGAACTTATAATAAAGACAGATAAGCCATCTGTATCATATTGAGAATTTTCACTGATTGACCATAGTTATTTTCTGCATTAATGCAGTATCGTCATCTGAAAACCAATTCAAGATTAAGCACAGCAGAGTCATTTAAACTTGTGTGAGTACTATATTTGAATTATGTTGATTGGTGTGTTAACTTTAAAATGTTTTTTCGGGGGTTTTCTGTAAGTGCAAGGCTTCTCTCCTTCCCTTCTCACAAACTTGTTTTGTGTCTTTCACTACACCAGATTATATATGCATTCTTGGGCTTAATGGGAAGCAGAATATTTTGAAAGATAATGAGAAGTAGCTCTACTACTCACCAACAATCTTACCTTGGAAAGTGGCACACAGCCCGACCATCTTTATAGTGGAAAAAGTGTCTGCACAGTAGGGTTGTTGAGAGGTTTAAATGAAGTAACATATGTAAGACACTAACATCTCTTGGTAGAGGCTTGGTAAATATTTGGCATTTGTTAATCTTCAACTCCCCTGTGGGGTAAATATGATTATCTCCACTTTTGTAAATGTGAGGAAAGAGGCAAGACTTAGCAAAAGTGTCACTTGCTGTAGGTTGGTGCTTCTCAAACTTTAATGTGGCCTGGTGGGTTTGGTTTGGTGGTTGAGCATTGATCTATGAACCAGGAGGTCACTGTTTGAGTCCCGGTCAGGGCACATGCCCGAGTTTGAGCTTGATCCCCAGTAGGGGGTGTGCAGGAAACAGCCAATTAATGATTATTTCTCATCACTGCTGTTTCTATCTCTTGCTCCCTCCCTTTCTCTCTGAAATCAATAAAAAATATATTTTAAAAAATACACAAAAACCTGAATGTGCATGTTAGACACCAGGGGATCCTAATTAGTCTGGAATGGGGTCAGTTTCTGTTCGCCACCTTAAATACTAGGTCCTAGGCTACTTATCTAGGAAGTGCTTATCTAGGAAGTGGTGGAACTGGGCCTCAAACCCAGTTTTGCTGAGTGCAGAGCCTTCCACCATTCTATGGATCCTTCTTAACTCTCATCAGTGAAACAAGGGTTTTATTGGGGGACCTGTAAGTTGTTTATTTAATAATCCCTTAGACTAGTATGAACCTGAAGTTGTATTTCATTCATTCATTCAGCATTACTTAGAATCTTTTTAGAGTAGATAAAACATGAGGGAATATTACTTAATGTTGTCTTATCATCTTACATTTTAATGTCCCATATTATTCTTATCTACCCCACTGCCAACCTGCTGCTCTTCCTGCCTTCCCTTTTATTTTTGTGGGAACAATGTCATCTACCAGGTCAGAAATATCAGATATTCTTGAGTTCTCTCTCTCCCCCACATACAATTAGTCATGAAGTTCTTTCAGTTCTTAGAAATCTCATTGAAATGTAGCTTCTTCTCAGCCTCTGCTACCTTCAGCTCTTCCCTGTCCTTGTTCTGGCCTTTCTCCCACCATTGTCTCCCTGCCATCCTCTGCATTCTCTCTGTGGTTAATCTTCAGGACAAGTTTGAGTATGCTACCCACCTTTCCAACAGCTCTATGATCTAGAAGTAGGAGTGGGGAAATGTTTTTCTGCCAAGGGCCATTTGGGTATTTATAACATCATTTGGGGGCCATACAAAATTATCAACTTAAAAATTAGCCTTCTTTATTTGGTCAAACATTTAATTAACTCATTCCTAATGCCTTGGCAGGGCCAGACCAAATGATTTCACAGCACCTTAAGTGGCCCCTGGGCCGGACTTTCCCCACTCCTGATATAGAGAGTGTAGTGTGGGTAATAAGAGCACATGCTTGAACTAGACTGCCTGTGTTCCAACCCTAGCTCTACAACTTACAGGCTGTGTGAGCCTGGATGGATTACTTAACCTGTCTTTGTAATAATAACTTGTCTCCTTGGGCTCTTGTGAGGGTTATGAGTTAGTAAAAAGGCTTAGAGTAGTGCCCAGCACATTGTAAATGCTAAAAGGGCTAGCTGTGGTTAATATTTGTGACTAAAAAGGGGAAGTAGTAATTTAAAGAATTGGGAAGGGGCTGTACCAGCATAGAAGGTGGGCCAAATGCCAGCTTTGGAACAAGTTATAGGTTAATAATCCCCTCATTAGCAATTACTAACATCAGTATAAGACAGCATATCTATACTAATAAAAGGGCAATATGCTAATTTAGAGCGGGACATCCTTCCAGACGTCCTTCCGGACAAAGCCACAGCGGCTCCCTTGAGGCTCAGGCAAGCCATGGATGGTGGCTGCCGCTTCGAGGGCCAGCCCGAAGCTCAGGCAAGCTCCAGTGGCTGTGAGGGCTGAGGCTCAGGCAGCTGGCGGCCAGCAGTGGCAGCAGCAGAGGCCTGATGGGAGCATCGCCAGAGGCAGTAGCAGCGAGGGGGTGATGGGGGGAGGTGCCTTCCCCTGATTGGATGGCTCCCGGCAGTCATTAGGACATCCCCTGAGGGCTCCCAGACTGTGAGAGGGGGCAGGCCAGGCTGAGGGAACCACCCTTCTCCAGTGCATGAATTTTCTTGCACCAGGCCTCTAGTTAAAGATAAAAGGTCACATGTACTTAATTCGTCTCAAGATTGAAGAGCTGTCATTTCAATTTTGTAGGTTATTATCTAAGGTAGATTAAACTAGCATGTACCCTGTTAAATCTGAGGACGCTGTTTTTGGTATATTAATAATAGCAAATACTGAGCCTTTTTTAATCCTGTGATATATTTACTATTACTCCCTTTTTACACTAAGGAAAACCAAGATACACAGAGGTTAAATGACCTGCCCAAGACCATTATGACAAGTAAATGATGAAGCTGAGATTGAATCTAATGAATAGCCCACTCTGTAACCACTAGAATTCGGACCTTATTATATTGCAGAATTTCTATTGAAAAGAGCCCTCTTTCTTTGGCATTGGGGGAGTTTTGTAACCGGGTGATTTTGTGAAAATGAGTTGCAGGAAGGTTAGTTGGGTATTAGGACTTATTTGCTGTCTTCTCTCAATCTCCTAAATGTGACTCTTCAGTCCTAGATTTTGCCATGTAGATAATGCTGATGTTTAATATTTTCTATTTATTTTAAAGTGGTGTTAGTGGTTCCTTTTAACAGAAAAATTGTGGATTACTCATGGGCATTTGCAGTCAGGTATTGATCCCTGTCTGGTTTCCTTTTGTCAACTAGCATATTCATGACTCACTTTCCTTTGCCATCTAGCCAGCATGTGCTTAGGAAATGCATGCTACCTGATCCAGCCCAGGCGTAAGAAAGATATATTTGTGAGAGAAAACATTCAAATATTCATCTTGACATGTTTAAGCATGTTGAGACAGTTCTATCAGAGTTAAGGGACAGATTAATGATAGATACATTGGTTTCTTGTTTGCTTAGTTTTTTTTTTTTTAAGGCAGTGATTATTTCCTTAGAAAAAGAAAAAACTTAATCCTATCTAATAAAAGAGTAATATGCAAATTGACCATCACTCCAACACACAAGATGGCTGCCCTCATGTGGACACAAGATGGCCAGCAGGGGAGGGCAGTTGGAAGGGACCAGGTCTTCAAGGGAGGGCAGTTGTGGGCGATCAGGCCAGCAGGGGAGGGCAGTTGGGAGGGACCAGGCTGACAGAGGAGGGAAGTTGGGGGTGACTGGTCCTGCAGGGAAGGGCAGTTGGGGGGGACCAGGCCTGTAGGGGAGGGCAGTTAGGGGCAAACAGGCTGGCAGGGGAGTGGTTAGGGGGTGATCAAGCTGGCAGGCAGAAAGGGCTAGGGGCAATCAGGACGGCAGGCAGGCGAGCAGTTGGGAGCCAGCAGTCCTGGATTGTGAGAGGGATGTTCGACTGCCCTACTGTCCTACTGGGATCGGGCCTAAACGGGCAGTCAGACATCCCTCGAGGGGTCCCAGATTGAAGAGGGTGCAGGCTGGGCTGAGGGACACACACCCCCATGCACGAATTTTGTGCACTGGGACTCTAGTCATATATATGGCTCGGCAGTGAATAATATTTACATGGTCATTGATATCATAATCTCTGAATATCCATTTGACCAGCAGTGGTGATATAACTATATTCCATGGTTAGGAAGAGGGAATGTGGGGGTAAGGTGAAAATCCTGACTTCCATAATGAAAAAGTTATTTGATAATATTTGTAATTAGAAAATCAAATAATATATAAGAATGTTATTTAGTTATATGGAAGGTAAATACTATTTTAATATGTTTGAATTTTTCTATAAGAACTTCTTTTAAGTAGTCAGGGGTAAACTATGGCTTTTAACTTTTAGTAAATTGAAGACTAACATGTAGTTCTTACAGTGTTGAATATCTGTTGTTGAGGGATTCAAATCTGTGAAAATTTATTATTTTGTATGCTGTAATAACAAAAGTAGTTTGGTATAGGAGCTATTTAAAGTATTAGGTCTACCCAAGAAATATTGAGATTTGATTGGCTGGTCTTGTCTTTAAGATAGTTAATGGAAGGTGCTGCATATCTAGTGTATTTTTGTTCATAAATCCTAAAGGGTCACCTTCTCATGCAGGTGCTGTGTTAGAGAGGCAAGAAGGAGAGAGGGTCAATAGAGTGGATCTTTTTCCCTTGGATGACCCAGCTAGGGCTGCAGTTGAATTGGTGAACAGCATGAAAGAACAAGAGACTGGGCAGTTTGAGGTACAGGTGGAAATTGGGGCAGTGTTTAATGATGAAATTTATTTCACTTTAAAAGCTTTAATACCAGTATTAGAGAGAGAATGAGGAAAACCACTGGCTGATATGATGGTGATTTAAAAGTAACTGAAGCCGAAACCGGTTTGGCTCAGTGGATAGAGCGTCAGCCTGCGGACTGAAGGGTCCCAGGTTCCATTCCGGTCAAGGGCATGTACCTGGGTTGCGGGCACATCCCCAGTAGGGGGCGTGCAGGAGGCAGCTGATTGATGTTACTCTCTCATCGATGTTTCTAACTCTCTATCTCTCTCCCTTCCTCTCTGTAAAAAATCAATAAAATACATTTAAAAAATAAATAAATAAATAAATAAATAAATAAAAAGTACCTGAATATAATCTTTTGAAGGACATTTAGGCATTATCAAAATTTGGTATATATCCCTTTGACTCTAAAGTTCTACTTTCAGAAGTTGCAAACAGAAACTTGAAAAAGTATAGCAAGAAATGGTACTGGGTTGTTCATTGTAACATTGTAATGACAAAAAACTGATAACAACCTACCTGTTCACTAATGGATGCTTAGTTAAAATTGATATTGTGTAGGCATTAAAAAGGGTGTGTGACTTAGATCTGTAAGTATTGATTCAGAAAGATGTCCTCCAAATACTACATGGAGAAAGAATAGTTTACATCTGTGTTTCTGTGGTGATGTGTATGTATTTATGTATAAACATTTCTGTATAAAATACATACAATGGTAGTATTTAGGCAACACTGTAGTGTCTGGGCAGTGGGACTAGAGGGGTAGGGGGTGGAAAAGCTGCTTTAACCCCCTTTCACAGTTTAAAGCCTAAAACTCAGTACTTCACTAGATGAGATTATTTAGTTGTGTTGAAAGGTGTTCTCAGAACCGTGCTCTGCCCTCTGATTTTGGTACCAGAGAACTGTTTGTCTCAGTGGCACCTGAGCCTATCAGTCCTACTTGTCCTGATGGTACAAACATGAGAAGGGGAAACCTTATAGTTTTGTCACCTTTTCAATGCCAAATTTTCTTACTATATATACACCCACTGTTGTTTGTGTCAGGTTTGTTTTCTCTTTTGCTAAATAACTTTGATTTTTTTTTCTACATTGTTTATTCAGGAAGCACCCCTTGTGAGAAACTTGATTTTTTATTTCCTTCCTGTGCTACATAACAATACAGTCTTTATTCTCTTGCTGTTTATACATATTTAAATCTCAGACTTCTGTTTAAATTATTAGGCTAGCTTACATAGTATTTACCACTTCCATATCTAATTATACATAACAACCCATTTCTTACTATGTGGTAATCATTTCTATTGGTCTTGAGCTAGTAGTCTTACTAGCACAACTGGAAAACTTCCTCTCTCAGCTCTATCACTGTTAACTTGTGTGATGCTTAAAATAGCTCCAACCACTCTTCATCCTGTGTCACATTGCACACCTAGTTTATAGTCTCCTTTCACCTCATATCTTGACTCTCCAGGGTCTTCTGCTTATTTAATCATATTATAGGGTTATTTTCTTATAATAGGGTGTTTTCTTTAAAAGCAACTTTTGCCACTTAAAATTTTTATTTCTTTGGCTTATTTTCACTATGGACTTAAAAAAAAAAAGCAACATTACAGTTTTGTTGAAAGTTTTTTAGTTTTTAAATAAACCTTTATTGTTCAGATTATTACAGGTGTTCCTCTTTTTTTTTTTTCTTCCCCATAGCTCCCCTCTACCTGATTCCCCACCCCACCCCATGTCCTTACCCCCCACCACTGTCTTCATCCATAGGAGTAAGATTTTTGTCCAATCTCTTCCCGCACCCCTCACACCTGCTTCCCCTGAGAATCGTCAGTCCACTCCCTTTCTATGTCCCTGATTCTATTATATTCACCAGTCCGTTCTGTTCTTCACATTTTTTATTCACTTGATTTTTAGATTCACTTGTTGGTAGGTATGTATTTGATGTCCTTTTGTTGTTCATAATTTTTATCTTTACCTTTTTCTTCTTCCTCTCCTTAAAGAATACCCTTCAGCATTTCATGTAATCCTGGTTTGGTGGTGATGAACTCCTTTAGCTTTTTCTTGTCTGTGAAGCTCTTTATCTGACCTTCAACTCTGAATGATAGCTTTGCTGGGTAGAGTAATCTTGGTTGCAGGTTCTTGCTGTTCATCACTTTGAATATTTCTTGCCACTCCCTTCTGGCCTGCATAGTTTCTGTTGAGAAATCAGCTGACAGTCGTATGGGTACTCCCTTGTAGGTAATTAACTGTTTTTCTCTTGCTGCTTTTAATATTCTCTCTTTGTCTTTTGCCCTTGGCATTTTAATTATGATGTGTCTTGGTGTGGTCCTCTTTGGATTCCTCTTGTATGGGGTTCTGTGCACTTCCTGAACTTGTAAGTCTATTTCTTTCACCAGGTAGGGAAAGTTTTCTGTCATTATTTCTTCTAGTAGGTTTTCAATATTTTGCTCTCTCCCTTCTTCTGGCACCCCAAAAATTCGGATGTTGGTTCGCTTAAAGTTATCCCAGAGGCTCCTTACACTATCTTCATATTTTTGGATTCCTTTTTCTTTTTGTTTTTCTGGTTGGATGTTTTTTGTTTCCACATATTTCAGATCTTTGGTTTGATTCTTGGGGTACGTTGATCTACAGTTGAGTTTCTGTATATTCTTTATTTCAGACAGTGTATGCTTCATTTCTGACTGATCCTTTTCCATTTTTTTGGCATTCTCATTAAGGTCCTTGAAGGTCTCACTAAGCTCCTCAGAAGTGTCATCAAGTTTCTTGGCGGTTTTTAGAAGATTCTTGAGTAACCTGATAAATGTGGTTCTGAACTCTATGTCATCCAGTGGTTTGCTTTCCTCTGTTTCTTTCATTCGTGACATGTTTCTTTGTCTCCACATTTTGGCTGCTTCCCTGTGTTGATGGAGTAGCTTTGTGTGGTAGGTGATCTATAGGGGGCAGTAACTCAGCCTCCTCAATCACTTGAGGTGGATGCTCTTGGTACACCCCTTTGTGTGCTGAGTGCAAAGTCTTGGTGTAGTTAAGCCTTAATTGCCGTTGGTACACTGGGAGGAATTGACCTCCAGGCCAATTAGCTGTGAGCACTCGCTGTGTCTATAATGGAAGAACTGCTGCACTGAAGACACGCTTATGGGGCAGGACTTGTTTCAGTGGGGCTTTGGTGCTCACTGAGTCTGCCTCTTGAATGTGTCACTTATGGATGTGAGGAGTTGAAATCTGGTGTCTCACACTGACCACTAGGTACACTGGCTTCTGGATCTCCAATGGGGTTCAGGTTAGCTACTGTCTGAGGCCACCCACAGGAGCTACAGTGAGAGCTACAGTTTTCTCCTCTTTGCTTGGGGTTTGGAGGTTTTGGAGCTGTCTGACCCGGGCTGCAAGTTGGCTAGGTTAAGCTGCGATAGGGCAGGTCTTTCTTATGCAAAAGCTGCTGCTTGGAGCTTGGGTGGGTTTGTAGGTTGTGCAGGGCGGGACCTCAGGGTGTCACTAGGCTAGGGCGTGGCAAACAGCAATGGCTGCTAGTTAGCCGGCTCTGCGTCCCGACGGCGTCCCCGAGTCCTGTGCCCCAGTGCAGTAAACAATTATTCCTGCGCGCAGCTCTGCAAGCAAGCCACCCTCAATGGCAGACAGTCCAGCTTCTTCCCGTAGGAGTTTGGGTCCCCTGTGTCTCCCCAGAGACTGTATTTCAGAGTAATCGGGGGCTTGTCTCCCTTCGGGTTGAAAAAAGCAACGCCTGCCGCCAGCCCGGATCCCGCGCCTCCGTACCTCAGCTTTTCAGCACTTGTGCACGTCTCCTTGCTCTTTTTTCTTTCCTTCTAGTTGTAGAACTTCCACTCAGCCAGCTTTCCCATGGTTCTGGGTGATAGACGTTTTGTCTTTTAGTTGTAGTTTTGAAATTGTTGTGCGAGGCAGCAGTTTAGGTGTTTACCTACGCCGCCATCTTGGATTCGGTCCCAATCTGTTGAAAGTTTTTATCCCAGTTCTTTCATTCTAATTATTTATAAAGATAATAAATACAGGTATTTTATAATAGCTACTTGAACATATCAAATAGGATATTTTCCTAATAAGTACCTTTTCATATAGTTTTTTAAATATATAATTTTACTCATTTTTTAAATTAAAATACTAGTGACCCGGTGCATGAAATTCATGCACGGGAGTGGGGGTTGTCCCTCAGCCTGGCCTGCACCCTCTCTAGTCTGGGACCCCTTGGGGGATGTCCGACTGCCGATGTCCTACAGGGATTGGGCCTAAACCAGCAGTCAGACATCCCTCTCGCAGTCCGGGACTGCTGGCTCCTAATTGCTCACCTGCCTGCCTGCTTGCCCCTAACCACTCTGCCTGCTGGTCTGATCGCCCCCAACAGGCCCTCCCACCCCCGCCTGCTCGCCCCCAACTGCCCACCCCTCCTGGCCTGATCGTCCCTAATTGCCTCTGCCTCGGCTCCGCCACCATGGCTTTGTCCAGAAGGTCTCCCGGTCTAATTAGCGTATTACCCTATTATTAGTATAGATAGTTGGCTCAGATAATTTTTTCAGCAGAATTTCAAACAAGAAGAAACTGCTCTTTTCCATGTCACTTTACTTTTTCATCCTTTTGTTTTTCTATACTTTTTATAATTGCTACTGCCTCTCATAAGTCTTCCAAATGGATAATGGAAACTAGGCTCAATATATTCGTTTTGGAGTGCAGAGTTCTCCATGGTAGACAGCAATTTAGCATTTTATCCAGTGTATTCATCCATAGTTTGCCTTTTTTCAGTATTAAATCTTGACCGTGATCTTGAACCTTTATGTATTTCTTTGCACAGTTATTGCTTTAAAAAGCCTAAGTTTGTGTTGCTTTCTTTTCCCTTCTAATTCTTATGAAATCAAAGTTATTAATATTCAACATTTTCTATGTAATGAATGTGGAATAGTAAAGGGAACTAATAAAATCAGGTGTTTGTCATTCATGTTCTGGACAAAAACTAGGTAGTGAGGAGGCACTGTGACCAGAGCTTGAGAGCAGTGATTTGTAAGAGTAAAGTCATTGTTTGTATGTGCAGTGTGTTATCTTTCCCCCTTATTTTTGAGTTTGCAGGCAGTATATTTGAATTTGAAAGAGTTTACTTTAAGAAATTTTCCTTGAGCCCTGGCCGGTTTTGCTCAGTGGATAGAGCATCAGCTTGAGGACTAAAGGGTCCAGGGTTCGATTCTGGTCAAGGGCACATGCCCGAGTTGTAGGCTCAATCCCCAGTGGGGGCGCGTGTAGGAGGCAGCTGATCAATGATTCTCTCTCATCATTGATGTTTCTATCTCTTCCTCTCCCTTCCTCTCTGAAATCAATAAAAATATATATATAAAAGTTTTCCTTGAGATTATTGAAGCCATAAAATTATGATGGTGCATCATTGATCTCTAGAGATACAAGGTTAGTTGGTACAGAGAAAGAAAGGTGAAGAGCCATGGCCTCGGATTGTGGACCTGGGTCTTTAAGTATTTCCATGACTTTGGGATGTGTTGACAAGAGGATGACCACGTATCTAAGATCCCCTTTCTGCTCATTTCTGTGATCCATTGTTTTTCACGCTTCTGTAATCTTCATCTACTAAATAGGTACCACTGCTTTGTATTTATTAATTTTTTATGTATCACTTTGCAGTTGTATTATATTATATGTCACTTAAAGAGGGCCAAAGAAAATATTTTCTTTAAAATGTCACTGATTACTATGAATGATTCACGTCCCTTGATTAGAACATCTGTGGATAAGGATTATTAAACACTTAGCTTAATTCTGTTTTCATTGAGTGACATTGCAATCCACATGTCAGGTGTTGGGGTAAAAACTGGTCCAGTGTATTTAAAATGAATAAAGGTGGCCTGGCCAGCATGGCTCTGTGGTTGAGCATCGACCTATGAACCAGGAGGTCACAGTTCAATTCCCAGTCCGGGCACATGCCTGGGTTGTGGGCTCAGTCCCCAGTGTGGGGCGTGCAGGAGGCAGCCAATCAATGATTCTCATCATCGGTATTTCTATCTCTTTCTCCTTCTGCCTTCCTCTTGGAAATCAATAAAATATATAACAAACAAATAAATAAATAAATAAAATGAATAAAGGAAGTTGTTATCAAAGATTTTCAGAGAAGAGAAGAACACTGGAAACATGAATACCAAGTGCACTGCATAGGTATTCCATAAAGCCCTATTAAATTTCGCTTAGTGATATTTGTGAGAAGACACTTCATGGTGTGTTTTGTCCTTTGTGGATGGCACAGCAAAAAGCATAGAAGGCACAGCCCAGAAAAGGCGGGGGGAGGTGGTCAGAATTTTAAATAGCTGTTTCCATTAGGATTTTGTAGAGGGCCACCTGGCTATTTGCATTTTTTGGTATCATTTATGGGGAAATTATATGTTGCCTATGACTTCGAAATTTTCAAGTTCAGATGCTGTTGTCATCCTTAAGGTTTTGATTTATTTTTCTTTAGCCCACTATGATTAGGTAGTCTGCCTTTGGAGTGACAGGGTTCCTTCTGTTCACTTCTCTGACATGTGGACAGTGGGTTCATCTACCTCTATACTGAGAACAGAAAAATTTTAAGTTGTGATTAAGTACCTTTTAATGTGGAATTTAATGCCCTCTAAAATTTTTCAAAAAATATTTTTTAAAAGTGTTTTTCTAGATCATTTGTTTGGATTTTCATTGAGGACTTGATGTGCCTGGAATGTCTTGTGTCCTAGAATCTTTTTTCTCTGCAATTCAGAGTTGTATTCCAAGTTTGCACATTTTAAACTGGATGTTTGGCTAATAGTTCTTTGACAGTATCACCTTTTCATAGAAGTACTAGTATAGTCAGATATATACATACAGTTTTCTGATTTTAAAAAAGAAGAAATGGTAGGTATTGGAAATTAAATAAAGGCAAATAATTTATTTTTATTATGAGACTAGAGGCCCAGTGCACTGGTGGGGTTTCTCGGCCTGGCCTGTGCCCTCTCGCAATCCGGGACCCCTCGGTTTTGGCCTGATCCCCCGCAGGCCAGGCTCAGGGACCCCACCAGTGCACGATTGAAGGTCAGGGAGGGATCATGGGAGGGCTCCAGGGTCTCGCCCAGTCCCTATGGACAGGACCCCAGCAGCAAGCTAATCTACCGGTTGGAGCATCTGTCCTCTGGTGGTCAGTGCTCATCATAGCGACTGGTCGAACAGTTGAATGGTCAGACCCTTAGCATATTAGGCTTTTATTATATATGATTATATAGGATTTTTTAAGTGTACAAATTAAATGTTAGTTTAATGAATCCCCATCACCCAAATTAAAATTTTGCAATTATTGGTATTTTCTCACATATCTATTTCTCTATTTTCTGAAATATTTTAGGACATATCTCAGGGGTTTTCTTAAATAACCATAATGCCATTACACTTAAGAAAATAAGCAATTCTTTAGGAAGATGATTTATTTTAAACATACTGTGTCTCCTACCTTGGAAAGAAGCTATAACAAGGAAACCAAATTGTGAAAATTAAGCTTTTGATTAACCTTTCATGAGTTAACAGTAATATATTTTTAATTAGCTAATGTACTGTTAACTTATATACATGGATTTATAAATTTTCAGTTAAAAGTAAACAAGATTTACTGTTGCTGTGCAATAGCAAAGCAGTGACGTTTGTTTATTAAAGATCTATTTCTATTTTATTGATAGCCTTCTGATTTCTAAATATTTTGAGGTACTTAACTGGAATATGAACTTTTTAGAAAATATGAATTTTATTTATGTTTTGACTATTTCTTTGATCTCAGGATGGCATTGTTTTACCATATTTTTCTTTGCTTTTATCTCTCTGTTTTTCTGCAACTGGTTTATCTCTGACAACTTAACTTTGTAAATTTGCTTTATAAAACATTTTTGGGGGGTAGAGTGGGGCTTAGTTTTCCTATTATAGGTCTTAAACACTTCATTTTTTTTTAAATTTTATTTTATTTTTATTGTTTTAAGTATTACAAATAGTAGTACGTATGTCTCCTTTTTTTTTTCCCCTTTGATCTCCCCCCGACCTCCCCTACCCCCCAGGACATGACTTCACCTGCCCACCCTCCCCCCCCCCCCCCCCCGCCCCAGTGTCTTATATCCATTGGTTGTGCTTAGATGCATGCGTACAAGTCCTTCGGTTGGTCTCTTACAGCCCCCCTCACCCAACCTCCCCTGTCTTCCCAATGTAGTTTGACAGTCTGTTCAATGCTTCTTTGCCTCTGTATCTTTTTCCCACCATTTCTTTCCTTTAAAAAATTTTGCCTTTGCAGACTGGAAATAAACATATAATAACAAAACAAGACAAAACAAAAAAATGTTTGAGTCCCAATTTCAATGTCCAACAGTTCCTTATGTGTACATGTCAGCAGTGATATCTGGAAGGTGGGCACATGGTGGCATTGCAGGTCCGACCCTCTCTGGTTTGGTCCTAGGTAACCTGCAGCGGTGCACAGCTGCTGACTGCTCCCATGGCAAGGCGTTGTCAGCGTCTTCCATCTCTGGACTGTTTTTTCCTCTTGTCTTCGTGGTTGGAGCACTCCTGTCAATTCCTCTCTGTTGCAGGAATCCATCTGGTCTTGGGGTTGTTTTCTGAAAATATACAAATATATTCTCGACCACAAGTTAATAAAGGAATCTTTTCTATATAATTGATTTGGGATCCTTTTTATTTTCGTTCAAACGATTTTCCTTTGTCTTATTTAGACACCATGTGTGTTTTTAATGGCCGTCTTGCTGTTAGCATTGCAAATGAAACTTAATTTGGTAAAGTAAAAATTTTCTAGATGTAATTTACTTATAGGATATTTTTCCTTACATGATATTGCCCTACTATCCCCCCCCCTTTTTTTTTAATGGAGGTTTTTGTAAATTTTATAATGCAGTCTTGATAACTTTAAATTTAAAAAAAAATTTTTTTTCCCCCCCACACATATGACTGCTTTAGGTTCATTGCATATTCAGGAATTTTAACATGAGATGAACTACCAATAGAAATTTTAGTTATTACTTTAAGAATAGCTTTTTGTCCAGTACTTGAATATTCACTTATTTCAATTAGCCTATTTAAATTAATCTGAAAACTCGATTACTATTTTACTGGCAAATTTAATACTCTACCAACAATCTTAGTTTACCCTGTAAATATTAGTGGGAAGGATTATTTGCATTCTTGAGTGGGCCCTGAGCATTCCAAATGCTCGGCTGAATTTAGATATAGGGCAACTGCTGTCGGCCAAGTCTCTTGTCTGTTACCTGGGTCCCAATCTGAGCTGGGCCAAGTCTCTGTCTGTCACCTGTATCTCGATGTGAGCTGGGCCGGGTCTTTTTCTGTTGCCTGGGTCCCGATCTGAGCTGGGTGTGGGAAGCGCGAAGCAGCCATGGGGGTAGGAGACCTCCTTTAGAAGGGGGTGAGGGTTCAAGCCCCTGCAATGTTGGGGGGGTGAGGGTCTGTGCCCCACTTCTGTTGCTCCCCCAAGTTCTCTCCTGATGGCCCCTCTGCGACTGTGCCTGTCTTAGGTTGTTCCTTCCTTGAGGAATCTTACCCGTCTCTGGCTAACCAGCCATCCTCCGGGGCCAAGCAAGGTGCTGTGAGGTTCAGTTCTGTCTCCTTGGTAGCCTATGACCCCGTGGCCTCCACACCCAGCACCTGCCTTGGGAACCCCTGGCCTGCTGGCAGGGTCCCGGTGCTGATCACATATCTCGGGGAACTCGGGTTTCTTCTCCAGTGAGGGCCCAGCTCACACAATTGGATGTGAGACAGATCCCTGGTACCAGCCCCCACGAGGCTTCAAGCTCAGCATGAACAGAAAGCTCAGGTAACAGCTGAGGGCAATTGGATTGTGAGAAGAGGGTCCCTCTTGGCACAAAGGGCAAGAGGGGCCAATATAGGATGCTCAAGTGCCTTCCCGGTGCCTTAATTCCTTCTGCAAGGGATTAAATCTTTCATGTCCCCCCTTTTTTTTTTTTTTTAAATTGCTGCCCACCATTCAAAGAATTAGTTTGTAAGTTTGTTTGGGATAATTGTAAAATATGCTGTTGTAAAATATCTAAAATTATAATGAGATTATAGAATAATATCATGTAAGGATATTCTTTGCCCTAGGCCCTGGCAATTCCATTTCAAACTGGCTGTCAATTTCTTTTTGTAGCTTTATATAAACTTTGTCAGGGAGGCAAAAACACAAATTACTTACTTTAGTTCAAGAGGCCAAATATATTGACTTTCAATTACAATCCTTATGACTTTTGAAGGAAACTTCTCTTTGTTTCCTTCCAAAATAATTTTCAGTCTAGAGAGAGTTTCATTTAAAAATTTTTGTCACATGAAACAATTTCTCTTAATGCCCCGCCCCCTTGTTGTCTGTGTCCATTGATTAGGTTCATGTGCATGCATACAAGTCCCTTGGTTGATCTCTCCACCTTATCCCCACCCTCCCCTACCTTACCTGAGGTATGATGTTCTGATCGACGTTTCTCAGCCTCTGGATCTGTTCTTGTTCATCAGTCTATGTCGTTCATTATATTCCACAAATGAGCGAGATCATGTGATATTTATCTTTCTCTGCCTGGCTTATTTCACTCAACATAATATTCTCCATCTCCATCCATATTGTTGCAAATGGTAGGAACTCCTTCTTTTTTACCGCAGCGTAGTATTCCATTGTATAGATATACCACAGTTTTTTAATCCATTCATCTGCTGATGGGCATTTAGGTTGTTTCCAAATCTTGGCTATGGTGAATTGTGCTGCTATGAACATAGGGGTGCATATTTCCTTTCTGATGCCTGTTTCTATATTCTTGGGATATATTCCTAGAAGTAAACACTTCATTTTTTAAAAATGTATTGGAAAAAAGTATTTTCCTTAACTTATGACTCTTAATTAAAAAATTTTTTTTAACCTTATTATTTGGGAATCTGGTTGCAAAATGATTCATCCAGAAAAGAGCTAAGTTACAGTGATGATTTTCTTATTTTAAAAAATAACATTTACTTGGAATTTGCCAGTGTTTATTTTGGTTTCTGACATGGAAGCTTTAAATGAAAGCATAATACTTGAGCGGGGAAAAGACTGTTTTCTAAGGTAGTGTGATTTTTGGGTTCCTAGGTGGTAATGAACATACTTTCTGTATAACTAAATTTTGTGACTTATCTATATAAAAATTTTAAAATATGTGCTACTTTTTGCCCCTTAGATAATGAGCCTTTAAGTGTTTCGTATATCATAGTCAATTGTCAAAGTGTTTTGCTTTACTTCTGGACAATACATACTTTAATTTTAAAATGGCTATTTTTAAACGTGAAACCTCCTCCAGAGGTTGTTGGCAACTTTAGCTACTAACTAACTTAGTGGTAAATCTGCAAACGAACAACTAAAACTTACCTACTTTATGTATTTTGTTTATTGGAGGATGTCTTTCTTAGAATTTTTTTATTTTTAATCCTCATCCGAGGATATATTTTTATGATTTTAAAGAGAGGAAGAGAGAGAGAGAAAACATTGATTGGTTGCTTTTCATATGCACCTCAGTGACTGAACCCTCAATCTAGGTATGTGCCCTGACCAGAAATTGAACCTGAGACCTTTGATTGTATGAGAGGATGCTCCAACCGAGCCACATTAGCCAGAGTTACCCTCTTTTTTTTTTTTTCTGGCAAAATACAAATTTATTGTCCTCAAACTGTAATATTCCAGTCACCTTATGGTTCCCAATTCTTACTATATTAAAAAAAAAATCGTATTTTGTTTTTATTGTTGACATAAAATTCACAAACTTTGGTTATCTGATTTTTCTAACCCACTATAGATACATTTTAAGGGATGGTAGCCCAGTGATGGCTCTCAGACTTAGCTAAAGAAGTAAGAGAAACTAGGAAGAAAACTTGCCAATGCCTTCAGCATAACAGGATCAGAAAATTTCTATAGCAGAAAATAAGTTTATACCTTATTGGTTCCTAAGGGCATCATTGTATTTTGTAGCACCCTATAACAATTATCATTGGTAATGATGACTCAGCATCAAGAAAGGTTGTTTTCTTAGGATTCTACTTAAGAATGTAGAAGGGCCCTAGCTGGTGTGACTCACTTGATTGGAGCATTGTCCCATACACTGGAAGGTTGTGGGTACGATATCTGGTTAGGGCATCGCATCAATGTCTCTCCCTCCCCCTCTCCCCCTCTCCCCCTCTCCCCTCCCCCCCCCTCTCCCCCTTTCCCTTCCCTCTTTCTCTCCCACTTCCTCTCTCTAAAATCAATAAAAAAAAATAACCTTGTCCTAACTGGTTTGGCTCAGTGGATAGAGCATCGGCCTGCAGATTGAAAGGTCCCAGGTTCGATTCTGGTCAAGGGCATGTACCTGGGTTGCGGGCACATCCCCAGTAGGAGGTGTGCAGGAGGCAGCTGATCGATGTTTCTCTCTCATCGATGTTTCTAACTCTCTGTCCCTCTCCCTTCCTTTCTGTAAAAAATCAATAAAATATATTAAAAAAAAATAACCTCTGGTATTGTTTTTTAAAAAAACAAACTGTGGAAGAAAGTAATATTTTTGATATTGTAAAAACTTTGTTGCTTAGGAAATTTTAATCATATGGGAATTAATTTAGAGTTTTGTGTACTTCTTTTACATTAAAAAAATTAACTCCTATTGTGTCAGATGTAGGGTCATGTACCTTTGTAGATATTTTATTTCATCTTCCTCACCTTTTTTTAGAGGTTAGGAAACAGGCTGAGTTAGTGGTTTACAAGGTGACTCCTTTTAAATCATGAGTTTTCTGTCTGCTTATTATATTGCCACTTGGTTATACGTTTATACTTTAAATTTTAATGTGTTCAAAACTGAATTTAGCATCTTGCATAACAAACTTGTTCCTTCTGTCCTGTGTTCCACTTTGTTATTAATAGTATCATTTCACCTGTCTGACAAGGCTAAAACTATTCTTAGATTTCCAACTGGCAGCTTCAGATTGTGGCTGTCTTGCATCTTCATTCATGTGTTCATTTTATAAATATCAATTTGTGTGCCTACAATGTGCCAGGACTCTTTTCGGCTCTAGGAATGTAGCAGTACACAAACCAGAAAATCCTGTAGACTATATAGTATATTAGATGGTGAGAATGCAGCTGTATGCTGTTATACATAGGGTGGTCCCAGAAGCTTCACCAAACACAGACATTGGAGCACATGTACTTTGTTTACATTTTGAAATTAGGAGATTGACATAGAACTCTAGTGTCTTGATTCCTCATGAAAATGAGACATTCTAGCAACACTGGATTTTCTCGGTGGCTATCCCATGTCTAGTCGGTTGCAGAGCCTATAAAGTCTTCTTTTAATCTTCTCTGATCATTCCCACAGCTGTTATTTTAGTTGAGACCTTAAACATTTCTCTTCTGCTCTTTGCTTTAATTCTGTTTATCACACCTTCAGCCAGTCCTGTACATATAGCTCGGTTATCTCTGTAAAGCACAGTTATGCACATGCATGGAAATAACAACTGTCTCCCTGTTTGCCTGATAAAATCTGTTTTGGGGCTCTTTATAATCTCGTCTTGACCTACTTTCTAATTCTCCCCATGGTCCACTCATCAAAATGAAAATGCAGTGGTCCCTGTTCTCTGGACCCATCCTGTGCCTTTCTGTCTTTGCTTTAAATGCCTTTCCCCCTCGTCTACATGTCCAAATCACACACTGTCTTAAGGCTTGTGTAAATCCTTGGCTTCCTTGGCAAACCATTGCTGTCTTTGCCTGCAAGATGTAAGAAATCTCTTCCTACTCTAAACTCTAGTAGCACTTTATGCAAACTCTTTTTTTTTTGTATTTACTCATTAGTGGACAGATTTCATCTTCCCTTGCTAAATTTTAAGCTTCTTGAAGGCAGGTTGTGTTTTAAGAGGAGTTTTTGTTTTCTTTAAGGCACTTATGTGTAGAATATTTAGTAAACCAACTTTAATAGAAATAGTGTCTGTGATCTTTTGTGGATTTAATAGATGCTAACTCAGCATAACAGGTTTCTATTTTTGTAGAAAGCTTAAAATATTTTGGGGGGAAGGATGTAGGGACTAAAACTGCTTGAGCTTATGACATGTTTTGTTAATTGCTCCTCGTGTTATATCATTGCTTCTCTCCCAGATCAAGATAAATGAATAAAAAGATGCCCTTATTCTTTATATGTATGTATTTCATCACTGGTAGAAGCCTTTTCCCTCTGTCTTTTATTTTTTTCCCCATCTCTATTTTCTCAGTAGCTTTTATTTCTCCTTTGAATGGAATTCCCTGTCCTCCTAATATGACCAACACTAACGCTTAAAAAAAAATTTCAACTTTCTCTCAACCAGGAGCCTTTGCTTATTGTACATGACCATTTTTCCTTACAATTTAAACAAAGGCACATACATCTTTAATTACTATTTTTCCCAGAGGCTGTTTGTCATAGATATTCAAAAGCCATATTCATCTTCCCTCAATGTGGTTGAGTTTTTTAGACATCCTTTTCAAGGCACTGAAATTTTACTTTTCTAGAATATCAGCTCTTGATTTACTATCTTGGCAGAGTATTCTCTTTATTTTATTTATTTTTTTAAATTGATGTACTACATTATATTAGTTTCAGGTATATAACATAATGATACAGTATTTGTATATATTGTGAAGTGCTCACCACAATAAGTCTAGTTTTAACATCTATCATCTTAGCACAGTTACATAATTTTTTCGTGATTAGAACTTTTAAAATCTACTCTTAGCAACTTTCAGTTATGCAATACAGTATCTATATATATAATAGAGAAATATGCTAATTAATCGGGACTCCATAACAGGTTGACCGGACAAGAGGAGGTTGTGCGCAGCGTTGGGGGCGGGGTGGCAGGGGCCTCCGGGTGCCTGTGCTGGGGGAGGGCCTGATCAGCAGCGGTCACAGCTGCTCCAAGGGCCAGAGAGTGAGGCAGGGCCGGACCGGTGACTCGAGGGTGGGTGGCACCGCATGATTTTGAATCTCATGCTGGGCTCCTAGTTTATTATAATAGCCAAGCTGTACATTACATCCCCATGACTTATTTTAGAACTGGAAGTTTGTACCTTTTGACTCTCTTCACCCCATTTTGCCCACCCCCCAGAGTAGTTTTATCTTGCAATATAAAATCTTTGTTTTCTTATATACTTGCTATTTTTTTCTCAGACTATGTATTGGATCTTAGGAAAATGTTGGATAATTTCATGAACTTTCAAGAAAGCTATAGTAGCTAGGTTCTTCTAAACTGTTTATGCTTGTTAAATACTTTAGTATTTAATGATAAGGGCTACATTAATTTTTTTAGATCTTTTATTATGGAATATTTCAAACATAAAAATAAAACAATAGAATGAACCCCCATGTACCCATTACTCATATTCAGTAATTATTAACTCAGGGCCAATACCATTTCTTCTAAACCTTTCTCTCTTTATCCACACTGGAGGGTTTTTTTTGTTTTTGTTTTTAATGATTTTTTTTTTTTTACAGAGAGGGATAGAGTGATAGGAACTCAATGAGAGAGAAACATCATCAATTGCCTGCCTCCTGCACACCCCCTAATGGGAATCTAGCCTGCAACCCAGGCAATGTGCCTCAACTGGGAATCAAACAGACGACCTCTTGTTTCATGGGATGGTACTCAATCCACTGAACCACACTGGCCAGGCCATACTGGCTTTTTTTTAATGTTTTTTATTGATTTCAGAGAGGAAGGGAGAGGAGAGATAGAAACATCAATGATGAAGAGAATCATTGATGGGCTGCCTCCTGCATGCCCACTAATGAAGATTGAGCTGACAGTCTGGTCATGTGCCTTGATTGGGAATCAAACCATGACCTCCTGGTTCACAGGTCAACACTCAACCACTGAGCCACACCAGTGGTGCTAGATTGACTTACTTTGAAGCAAATCCAAGACATAATATATTAGTAAATATTTCCATTTATAACTCTAAAAGAGAAGGATTTTTAAAATATATATATTTTTATTGATTTTAGAGAGGGAGGGAGAGGGAGAGAGATAGAAACATCAATGATGAGAGAGAATTATTGATCAGCTACCTCCTGCACGCCCCCTACTGGGGATCAAGCCCGCAACCCGGGCATGTGCCCTTGACCAGAATTGAACCTGGGACCCTTCAATCCACAAGCCAACTCTATCCACTGAGCCAAACCAGCTAGGGTGAGAAGGATTCTTTATAAACATAACCCCAAAGTATTGTTTTTATGATATTTTTTACATTAACAGATTAATGAATATACCATGCTGTTTTCAAGACAGCGAGGTAGTGAAGGTTGCTGAGTTTCTTCAGCTTCTATAGTGTGATTAATTTCAAGAATTGTCAACAGACTGGTCTGAACATAAGAGAGAGTTGTGTACAAATTGCTTCTACCTTCTTCAGAGAAGCACATTTCTTTACCCCAGTTCTTCAATTGTATGGATAGAGTTCAGAGAGATCACCCTCTTTTATTTTATAAACTCATTATTACTAAACTTTGGAAACAATGCTATCTGAATCCTAGGTCCTTGATCAGTTAATACCAGTCCTGTGACAGGCTTACACTTTGGCTCCCTTTCTGGAAAATTCCAGAACTATATAAAAATCATTTCTAAAATCCTGATAGACATGTTTTGCCAAGAATGTCAGTTATCTCTTGACAGTTTGGCATTAGCCTTTAAATATTAGATTGTGTAATCATAATGCCATTCAGGGAAAATAAGGTAGTGGGTGGCTGGCATTTTAAAAGTAAAATGAACTTGGGTTCCTAGCAATGTTAATCATCAGTCTACTGAAAAATGCTGATACTATTTTTTAATAGTGAAATGATAAGTAAATAAAAAGTATTTTGATGCTTTGGCCAGTGTTGCTCAGTGGTTAAAGCATCGGCCCGTGCACTGAAAGGGTTGTGGGTTCGATTTCCGGTCAAGGGCATGTACCTGGGTTGCAGATTCAATTCCCGGCCCTGGTCAGGAAGCATGCTGGAGGTAACTAATCGATGTGTCGCTCTCACATTAATCTCTATCTCCCTCCCTCCCTCCCTCTCTCTCTCCCTTCCATCTCTAAAAATCAGTGGGAAAAATATATCCTTGGGTGAGGATTAACAAAAAAAGCAATATTTCACAAATAACTTAGGTGAGAAATAAGTAAAATGTAATTTTATAGGTTTTAACACATGTTTACCAGAATAATAACTGAAGGATATTTTTAAGCTTTGAAACTGAGAAAATAATGAAGGAAGCTTTTAGTGAGTTTCTAGTCTGCTAGCCTGACAAGCACATCTTAGCAATAGATCATTACTTTTGTTATTGTATCCTGCCTTCTCAGTGCCTTCCTTGCCCTTGACCTTGCAGCAGAGAGGAGAAAGTAAGTCATGGCCTCTACCATAAATACACATGGTAACAGCAGTCTAGTAATTTTATATATTTTTTGTGGTAAAGTCATTTGTGATGATGGAATGGCTTATTTTTAATGTAATTTTAATTCAACTAAATTTAAATTCTTTTTTCCATCTAATTTAGTATCTGTACCCCATTCCAAGGCAGCACAAATTTAGCACAGCTTCTCATTTTACCAACTTGGTAGAAGTTTTTAAGGTTTCACTCAGTTTCCTTTTAGCTTTTCATATGAAATGGACTATAATAACTCTTTAATTTACAGCAGTGGTGGGGAACATCCGGCCCTTGAGTCATATAAGGCCCGAGAAATCATTTGGTCTGGCCCTGCCAAGGCATTAGGGGTGAGTTAATTAAATGTTTGACCAAATATAGCAGGCTAATTTTTAAACTGATAATTTTGTATGGCCTGTGAATGATGTTATAAATATCCAAATGGCCCTTGGCAGAAACAAGGTTCCTCACCCCTGATTAACAATATAGTGTGTAAAGACGGACCAAATACATCTGGCATGTGGATTATATCAGGGATTATGGGAAAAGGGGTTCGGAGCATTGATTTCTAATCATGGAAAAGAGATTTGGAGTGACTATTTGTAAAGGAGAATCTTCTTTGGAAAATGGTTAAAAGCATGAACTGTATCCCAAACAGACCACAACATGGAAGAAACCTAGATTTATTCATCATGTAAAGGATAGAAAAGATACCCTCAATTTTCTAGAAGAGACATCCATATGGATAACTCATAATTTTAAATTGCCAGAGATCAGTGCCATTCATAGCATATTAGTTTTGGTCAATAGATTCTTCTTCTACAGATTTTTATATTCTAAAATTAGGTTACAACTTCTTTTTGTTAAACTCATTTACTCTCCTACCTTACTCCATTCTTTCATTATCCTTGTAAATTTGTTTAGTTTTGTTTAATGGCTGGGATATCTTTATCTGTACTACTATATTCAGTTGACTACTTCAGATATCCCACATTGAGTGGAAACATACATCAGTGGAGCTCTGGGTGGGTAGAGGTAGACACTAGTAGCGGCCCCTTGTATAAATGGTCGAAACTGGTTTGGCTCAGTGGATAGAGCGTCAGCCTGCGGACTGAAGGAAGGGTCCCGGGTTTGATTCCGGTCAAGGACATGTACCTGGGTTGTGGGCACATCCCCAGTAGGGGGCATGCAGGAGGCAGCTGATCGATGTTTCTCTCTCATCGATGTTTCTAACTATCTCTCTTCCTTCCTCTCTGTAAAAAATCAATAAAATATATTTAAAAAAATTTTTTTTTTAATTTTAGTAAACATAGTACCAGACACACTGTCTTTAGAACTTTTTATTAAACAATAAAATATATACAAAAACTGCATAAATGATTTTTGTAGCTCAATGATAAATGGAACAATAAAGGTGTAACTAGCATCCACAAAGTCCCTGAGGGTGCTCAAAGCTCTTTTCCAATTGTCAGTCTCCACTAGCCTAACCACTAACCTATCTAAACATCATTGATTCATTTAGCCTGTTTGAAATGTGTGTAAATGGAATCTTACTGTGTGTGCTCATTGGTAATCTGGCCACTCAGTGTATATCCTATATAATAAAAGGCTAATATGCAAATTGTCCCCTTGACCAGGAGTTCGACCAGCAGGCAGGCCGGCCAACTGCCCATGTCCCCTCCCCCTGGCCAGGCTGGCTGGACCCCACCCATGCACGGATTCATGCACTGGGCCTCTAATATATATGTGTATATACTAGTGGCCTCGTGCACAAAATTCATGCACAGAGTGGGGGTTGTCTCTCAGCCTGGCCTGCACCCCCTTCAACCTGGGACCCCTTGAAGGATGTCCTACTGCCGGTTTACAGGTATTGGGCCTAAACCAGCAGTCGGACCATCCCTCTCGCAATCCGGGACTGCTGGCTCCTAACCACTCACCTGTCTGCCTGCCAGATTGCCCCTCACCACTCTGTCTGCCGGCCTCTTTGCCCCCAAATGCTCCCCCAGCCAGCCTGATCACCTCCAATGGCCCCCCCGCCACCAGCCTGATCACCCACAACTGCCGTCCCATCCTGGCCTGATCACTCACAACTGCCCTCCCCTCTTGGCCTCTAACTGCCTCTACCTATGCCCTGCCACCATGGCTTTGTCCAGAAGAACATCCAGAAAATCTCCTGGAAGGTCTCCCAGTCTAATTAGCATATTACCCTTTTAGTAGTATAGATAGAGGCCTGGTGCATGGGTGGGGGCCAGCGTTTGCCCTGAAGGGTGTCCCGGATCAGGGTGGGGGTTCCCTTGGGGTATGGGGCAGCCTGGGTGAGGGGCCTGTGGTGGTGTGCAGGCCAGCCACGCCCCCATGGGGTGAGGGTCCCCACTGGGGTTGCGTGGCCAGCCTGGGTGAGGGGCTGAGGGCTGTTTTCAAGCTGGCCACACCCTCTTCAGGGTGGGGGTTCCCACTGGGGTGCCTGGCCAGCCTGGGTGAGGGGCTGATGGCTGTTTGCAGGCTGGCCATGCCACCCAGGGGGACCCTCACCCCATGGGGGTGTGGCCAGCCTGGGTGAGGGGCTGAGTGTTTTCAGGCTGGCCATGCCCCCCGTGACCCAGGCTCCCAGCCCCTCATTGAGCGGAGGCTGGAGCGAGCAGGAAGCTTGGCTTCCTCTGTCACCAGGGGCAACCCAAGCCTCCTGCTCGCCATCTTTGTTGGGTTAATTTGCACACTCACTCCTGATTGGCTGGTGGGCATAGTGGAGTGACGGTCAATTTGCATGTTTCTCTTTTATTAGTGTAGATACGCACACACACACACACTCTAGAGGCCCGGTGCACGAAATTCATGCATGGGGGGTTGTGTCCCTCAGCCCAGCCTGCACCCTCTCCAATCAGAGACCCCTCAAGGGCAGTCGGACATCCCTCTCACAATCCAGGACTGCTGGCTCCCAACTGCTCACCTGCTTGCCTGCCTTCCTGGTTGTCCCTAACAGCTTCTGCCTGCCAGCCTGATCACCCCCTAACGACTCTCCTGCCAGCCTGATTGATGCCTAACTGCTCCCCTGCTGGCCTGATTGCCCACAACTGCCCTCCCTTGCAGACCTGGTCCCTCCCAACTGCCCTCCCCTGCTGGCCATCTTGTGGCAGCCATCTTGTGTGTTGGAGTGATGGTCAATTTGCATATTACGCTTTTATTAGATAGGACACACACACACACACACACACACACACACCACACACTGAGTGGCCAGATTATTATGCCTTCAGAGATCATAATAATCTGGACACCCAGTGTATATGTCAGGAGAAGCACTGATGGGCATAGGGTGTGCATATGTGCGGCTTTACAGCGTCAAGTATCCAGTGATTGAAACCATTTCATACTCCCACCAGCAGTGCTTGGTTGTTTTTGAAGCATAATTTCATAGGAGTGAAATTTGAATAAAAGAGTAGGTTAATTTTAAGTTTTGAGATATAGTGCTAAATTTGTCCTCAGGAATACTAATTCATACTCCACTGAACACTAGGTTTTATCTAGCTTTCATCTTTATCAATTTATAGTGAAAAATGTCTCATTTCTAAACTGAGTTGAATTTTTATAGCTTAATTTTGCTCATTTGAATTTTCTTCTATTAACTTTGCTGTTCTGGCCTTTTCTTTTTTGGGGGTATTTCTGATTTTGTTTACTATTTTGTAACAACTCATTTTTTTTTTAAATAAAATTTTTGGTCACATGCTATACTTTTTTTCTTCTTATACTTTTTTTCTTCTTAGTGTGTCCTTTGACTTAACTGTCTTTTACAGTATAGAAGTTTTAAATGTGTGTGCGTGCTTGCATCTGCTATTCTTTTCTTCTGTGGTTTCTGGCTTTGGTGTCAATCTTAGGAAAGCCTTTTTACCCATGAGACTTTTTTTTAAAGTGTTTTCTTTGATGATTTTATTGCTTATATTTAATATTATTTATTGTAACTATATTTGACTTCTTTTTCTTTCACTAACACAAGGGTGCTTTTTAAAGTTTTAAAACAATTTAAACATGCACTCTTCTATTTATTTCACTAGCATTAGCTTTGGAATATTTTGCAGGTGTCAGAGGGTGACTGGTCAGGAAGAATGTAGTATATCAAAGCATGCATGTATGCGTCATTTGACCATGAGAAATAAAGCCAGTTTTCCATTGTGGATACTGTTTGAATCCTTTCAGTATGCATGTTACTAAAGTAGTTAGATCAACGTAGCATAGACTAAATTATTTTATTTAATATCTGTAGTGGGTATTGTTCAAGGCTCTTCAACAGGACTTTGCCAAAAATACCCCTGATCTCTCTGTTCTGTGGCCTACAGTACAGGATTGGAGAGACCAATACCTCATTTCAAACCTTTAAAAATACAATTTTTCTCTATTTAAGAGATCATTTAAAAATTTTTTTGGATTATTTCTCTTTTGCACAGTAGTACATGCAATTTGTACTGCTGATTTAGATGAGACCAATCTGTCATATATTAAATGTTACAGTGGCCCCAGCTGACGTGGCTCAGTGGTTGAGCATCGACCTGTGAATCAGCAGATCAGGGCACATGCCTGGGTGTGGGCTCAATCCCCAGTGGGGAGCGCGCAGGCGGCAGCTAATCAATGATTCATCATTGATGATTCTATCTCCCTCTTCTTTCCTCTCTGAAATCAATAAAAATATTTTTTAAAAATGTTAGAGTGGGCTTTGTGAGTTCCCCAAAGCCCTTACCACCACCTAAAATTCCTATCAGAGTTATTTAGACCATAGAGCAGACACATAAAACAGATACTAGAGCCGAAACTGGTTTCGTCAGCCTGCGGACTGAAAGGTCCCAGGTTCGATTCCAGTCAAGGGTATGTACCTGGGTTGCGGGCATATCCCCAGTGGGGGGTGTGCAGGAGGCAGTTGATCGATGTTCTTCTCTCATCGATGTTTCTAACTCTATCTATCTCCCTTCCTCTCTGTAAAAAATCAATTAAATAAAAAAAACAGATACTAGACCGGTAATATCTCCTGTACTGAGATGGATTGGTTTTGTTTGTGTAATTGAATCCTAGTACCTGAAAGAGGTGAGAATCTCAAGGAAGGGTACGTTTTTGAGGAAGAGAACACAGAAGTGTTAGTCCTTTGTGATTATAACCCCAGAGTCCCCCAGTCTAAGGGGGATTGGAGGTTCAGGAGGGAGAGAAAGAGTAGGTGAAAAGAAGCACTTCAGACAAGATTTAAACTATTATTTGTTTATTTTGCTGGTCTTTTGCATTTGGTAGCACAGTACTTGTAGCAAGGTTGTGTCTGTATTTTGACAGTTTGCTAAGCCAGGGAGAAAATTGTGGGGACTTTCCTTAGTAAATCCATAATTTTGGGAGCATAGCATTTTTAGTTTAGGAGAATTAGTGTTTTCTCTGAGTATTTGAATTCAACTCAAGGGTATACTGGGTTTATATTAAAGGCTCATGGGGGATCAGCTGGAAAGATCATGAGGGGGGAAAAAACTAAGTATCTGTTTTTCATTTATGTGCAGTATGTACAAAAAGCCGTCTCATGCATTTTACATATTTAACCCATTTGATCCTCACAGAAATCCTAAGAAATGGTGTTTTCCTGAATTGTAAGGAGAGAACAAAGGCTCTGGGAGTGAGTTCACATTATTTTGTCTAGGTCCACAAACACAGTAGTTGGCAGTTCTGGGATTTGCACTCCAGTCTCTGAATCTAAAGCCCATTCATATTCTTTACATAAGAGTATATATTACCTTCTAAATTACCAGATTTATTATATCTTAAATAATTCATCAGTTTTATATAAATGTTGGTGACACTTAAAATGGCATAACTAATGTCATATTTAGTTCTTCAAGTTAATATAAAGCCTGTGTAATTTCCTTTACCTTCTACCTTAGCATTGAGAGTAAGCATGAGGTTACAATCCTGGGCGGACTCAATGAATTTGTAGTGAAGTTTTATGGACCACAAGGAAGTAAGTACATGCGTTGGTCTGTGTTCTTCTATTACAGTTTTTATTCTTCTTAATAGACAATAAAAATATCCAAGACAGGTGGTGATATATGTGGTTTTTGAAAAGTAAATTTTGAACTCTAGAACCAGAGAGGAAATCTAGCTGTTATAGTTACTTCATATGCTTTTCTCTCTTACCTGTACGTGATAGTATTAAACATGAATTGTGAATTCTGGGTTTTGTATGGATGACTATAATGATGGCTTAGGGAAATGTGTTTTATTTTTGTTTATGATACATGTGTTTGGGAGGGGGCATGGGTTAGATTGAGTTAAGAGGTTATTACTTACCAAATAATTTGATAGTGTTTAATACTTTAAAGAATCAGGTAACCTGAGGGGAGAAAGTGAATCTTTTCTCAGTTTCTAACTATAGATTTTTAAAGAAAAGTACTGGAATCTGAACATAGAATTATAAGAGGTCCCTGACTCAATGGAATTTGCAAGGTTATCAAAAGAGATTAGGATTTAATGTTTAATTTAATTTACATTCGGGTCTATTTTCTAATTTGGAGACATATTTTAAGGTGTAACACTTTTACTTTTCTTTCAGCCCCTTATGAAGGCGGAGTATGGAAAGTTAGAGTGGATCTTCCCGATAAATACCCTTTCAAATCTCCATCTATAGGTAGGTAACTACCCAGTTTCTATCCTTAAAGAGTTCAATATTAAAGAGAAGAAGAAAAAAAAAAATCCTAGGTTTTGTGGGAGATAATTCCAGAAATGGCTTGTTAACTGAATTTTTCCTTTTTTGACTTTGGTTAAATTAATCAGTGATGTTTTATGGGACTTCCATAGTGTGATAGAAATGTTTAAATATACCCTTTGCCTGATTGTAATGACTACAACTCTAGATTTTATTTTTCAGGGTTAGATTAAACAATTATAAGGCTCACTGTCTATTCAGGCTACAAGCAATACAATAATAAGTATATCTTAAACTTCATTTTAAATGCCAGATTGTTGGGATTAATACTATATAGTTTCTATTCTAATCTTGTCATTTAAAAATTCTCTCTGTATCCTACTTTGTGTTTTGTTTTTTTCACTCCAGCTCTGGGTACCTAGCAATGAAATGGCCATTTTCAATTCTCTTCCCTCCTAATCTTTAGTCCTTTAAACAGCTGAAGAAACTCACGTAGCAACCCCAGTGAGATTATATAAAGTTTTTCCTCACCTTCATCTTCCTTCTGCCCAAAGGGGCGATATTTTTAAGGTGTTACCTCCAGTAAGGCACTTGTGACAATTTAGGTATTTTTGTGTCAGATGCAATAGAGGTATATCTGATTGAAGGTTGACACCTTAATTATTTTGAGATTATAAAATGGTAGTAATTTAGCTAAGGTAGTAACTTAAGCCATTTTTTAAAAATATAATTTTTATTGATTTCAGAGAGGAAGGGAGAGGGAGAGGGAGAGATAGAAACATCAATGATGAGAGAAAATCATTGATTGGCATTGATTGGCTGCCTCCTGCATGCCCTTTACTGGGGGTTGAGCCCACATGTGCCCTTGACTGGAATTGAACCTGGGACTCTTCAGTCTGCAGGCTGACGCTCTATTCACTGAGTTAAACTGGCTATGGCTTAAGCCATTTTTTAAAAATTTCATTCTGTAGATTATTTTAAAATGCTCTAAAATATTGTTAATTTTAAGCAAAGGAGGAAATAAAATTGGAATATATTGAACATTCTCTGACAGTCACACCAAGCCTCATGTTCAGAATTGCCTGAGTTAAAACATCTTGCTGCTGTTGTGGGCTTGTCTTTGGAACTAATAGGAGATTAGACACATTTGCCTGCCCCAACAATAGTTTAAAAGAGGTAGATCAAAGACATTCTGAGCTTTATGCTCTGATTCTAAGCCCTCACAATTCTGCCTAGGATAAATAATGCAGAAAAGTTAGGATAGTCACAGACTAATTCTCAGTTGAATGCAGCAGCCTCTCCCCTGACATCTAGCTACTTTATATGCTTTAGAGCTTTATGCTACAAAAATACTACAGAGCATCTCATTTCTTCTCAAGCTAGGAACTGTTCTTTCATTTTAAGAACAAACTGGTGATTTCCTCTTATGGTCTCTTGGGTGAGTTTTCTAAACTCAGTAATTGAGAAGAAGTACTTTGTGGATAATTGAATTGGAAGTATCCCCATTGCTACCAGGGTCTCTAAGCTTCAGAGTTATCAAATGGTGATCTAGGAGGGAGCTGTGAGGTGTTGAGTCTTTGAGACAGTCAGGATATCTGCTTTACTGTCTATGTGGTTGTCAACAGCTCTGTCCCAGTGCCATTCTAGGGTAGTAGGTTCCACTCAGTTTGGGAAAGCTTTTCTATCATACTGTGCTACCCTGTCCCCCATTTGCCTCTGGACTTTAGGGTGTTTCTGTATGTAGGTATTTTTAAACCCTTACGCAGTTGAGTGATGTGATCTTTAAACCTTTACAAACAGAATTCCAAACCATGTAAATTCATTCAAGGACATTTCATAAATTTACTTAGACCTATTTACTTAGACTAAAAATTGGCATGCTAAATCTAGTTTTGTTACCCTAGATTCCTAATCAGAAAAGAAACAGTATACCTTGTTGAAATGAACAGTGAATCTATAGAAATGCAATTACAAGTATCCTGTAGAAATGTAGTTATTTCTCAAATCTTGTCTTAACATACTTTTTCAGGTAATACAATTGTTTCATCATAACTTTCAAAGTGAAAATATCTACACTTTAGACATTATTAATTTATTAACTAACAGTGTAGCAGAAACCTATGCACTTTCTTATATTAATGATGTGAAATTGGTTGAGACAAATGACTAGGCTAATTTAACTTCTTCATAATTTTTCCTTTGCCTTTCTGTATGCTTTTAGAACTTTGTAATACCTACAAAGTGTACCATCTTCTCTTAAGGAAGTAGATGTAGTTGAAATATTTGTACAAGCTGTCCTTGTTTCCTCCAAAGAAAGATTGCGTAAGAGAGTTTTAATCAGTTGTGTGGGGTGACCCATTTTCAGGTCATCAACAATGTAATTACTGTTGGAATGTGCTTTAAACACTTTAAGGGGGAGTGGCTCTCTAGAATAAGCAAGGCTTCCTTTTCAAGTAATAAAGATAGTTTTAGAATTATACAGAAGGGCAAGGAGATAAGAAAACCCAACCTCAATATTCTTTATAAACCCTGCCTCTTATAGGATCTAGGCAGGCATATACTCCTTCCTGAGCCACATTTTGAGCTCTTAAATATTAAGAAGTATAAATTTAGATTAAGCCTCCTTAATACCTAGATCTTGGAATTTAAAAAATATATATATATATATATACTTTTTTGTTTTATATTTATATATAAGTATATATATGTGTATATATAATTTTTAATTGTATAAATGCTCCATATCCATAGTAGTAATGTAAGAAAGTCCAGGTGAACAAAAATTAAATGTCTCATAATCCTATCCCTCACTGGATATCATTATTTACATTCTGATGTATGTACTTTAAAACATTTTTCTGCATATTTAAGTATATATTCAATATAATTTGACATGCTTATCTTTGGGATGTCCTCCAGACATAGTTTGATAGAGTTTTCAGTATTTACATGATTTCATGAGATATAACTGAAAAATGCCCTTTTAAAAACAATTTGCATCTTTAAATGTTTTTTTCAAAATAGTAATAAAGCTACCTCAAATTCTCTTTGGAAAGAAAAGGAATTTAAATAGACACTTTGGGAGGTTATGAATTTACTCTTACAATGCCATTATTGTTCCAAACATCTTAAGCTCATCTTTTGGAATTTTACTTTCTCTTTGAATATTGTAAGTGATGGCAAATCTTGATGCTTTGAAGTTGGATATAAATTTTTGAAATGGCTAATGGTCATTTAATCCCAGAAAATAAGGTGAATGGGAAAACTGAGTATCATTAATTGGAGTAAAAAATTAGGTAAGGATTATGATTTTCTTATAAACTGACCCTATGGGAGTTTTCAACGAGAAATTATAAAACTCCTTTAATCACTTTAACATCATTGAAATATTTGCTTAGTTTTCCTAAGTTGACTGCTTTGAAATAAATCATCTTTGATTCTTTCAGTTCTGATTTATTTGAAAGTTCACTTACTTTTATCTTTCTCATTCAGAAACATTCCTAAAATGCTTAGCAGTGCTGCAGGGTGTCTCCAACTGTAGCATTAGAAGAGTGTGATTGGTCAGTGGAATGATTCTGGCCCTGGTTTTCCTTGACTGTGAGAATGATACCATCTGAACTGTTGCTTCCTCTTCTAGAAAATGAGATATTGTAATTAAATGAACTCTGCATGCTTGATATTGATCAATGTATAAAATACTCAGGATGTTTGGCATTCTACTGGATAATTGGGAAGGTTTAAGGTTTTCTCCAGTTAGGGAGAGAATATATCAGTAGATCAATATAAATAAAATATATCATTAAGTAAAATGTTGCATATGTTTTAGTTACAGTGTGTCATTGTTTTTTAGGAGAGGGGTGAGTCAGTGCCTCAATTGAGTGGGAGAGAATGTATAGAGGAGAGAGATATGTGTTTCATGTGTTGAGAATATAGTCTTTACAAAGCTTCAGAGATGTGAAAGTGCACATGAGATCTGTAGACATAATCTTTCAAAACCCCCAAGTAATTTTCAGTCCATGAAGATTTTGTTCTATGCAAAGAAGTTGCTACAGAGACTGCCATATTCCATACTTCAGAGTCACAGTTTTCAGCCATTAGATGTGCTCATCTTGTAAGAGAAAGCTTTTACCAAAGAAAACACAGACTTGCAGTTGCTGTGGGGGTGAAGTAAAGAAGTGATTTCATAAAGAGGGTAATATAGAGCAATTATTTATAAAAATAAAGAATAAGCATAGGATATAAAATGGTTTTATGTCTAATCCACATAATGCAGATTTATTAATGAGAGAATATATGACTTATCAAATTGACAGGTTAGATGTTATTGGTAAAAGGTATGAGATGTAGCCAACCTAGCCGGACATAATGATCAATAAAGATTTTATATCTTTTGGGTCATTTTACTTAAAAATTAAATTATCTAAAGGAAATATTCAGAGATGCACTCTAAGATTAATGTGCAAGTATATGTATATTGCAGTGTTGTTTTTAAAACTTAAAAGTTGGAAGCAACCTAAATGACCCAGTTGACAACATTTAAATTATGATACGGCCTAGTGAACAAAATGTTTTACAGCCTTTACTCGTGTTTTAACACATCTTTAAAGGTACACACAGAAAAATGTGTAACTTTAGTGTAACTTTTTTTTCCATGCAAATTCTAAGTATGAATGACAAAATATTAAGTATATTAAAGACATTTTTCTGTAAATTTCCAAATATTCTACAAGTTCCCTTTTATCCTAAAAGTAAATGTTTTTAAACATATGGCAAATACGTGTCTTTTAAATATCCTGTCTGCATCCTTGTATGAGCCTACACTTTTCTTGTCTTCTACTACTCTAGAAAGCCATCAAGCTGTCAGTGGCCAGGATTCCCACCTGGTGCTTGCTAAGGACCTATTGCTTCGCCCCCACAACCCCCCTTCTCACACACACACACACACACACACACACACACACACACACACACACACACACACACACACACACACACCCGTTTCCCACCAGCCTTTCTTTTTTCCATTCAATGTTAATTATATATATGCATAAGTGTAAATACTGTTTTCTTTCCTTTGTCTTTCTGACTCTAGTTTAGCTTACTCCATATTGTGTACTACTGTCTTTACACCTTTACACTTAACTGTTCTTTACTCCTTTCTTTGCTTACCTTTTCCCATCTCTTGGACTGTTGTCTCCAGCAGTTCTTACTACTTCTCTCTTCAGTCTGACTGCTCCACTTGTTTTCCCCCTTGCTCAATTTTTCTCTTCATTTGAACTAAAAAAGGCCCCTGTACATTGCTAATAATAACAACAGTACTACTTTTATTAAAATTGAGGGAAAATGAAATATGTCTTTTGATAAAATATAGACATGAAATAGTAGATTTAAGTTTTTTAGCATCTAAAGGTCTTGAAAGTACCTTAAAGTCCCCTCCAGGATATACCGTAGTCGTCATCAGATCATACCTACTTTAAACACTTGCATTTAAGAGAGTTAAGTTGTCATTTAACCTTATTTTTAAATTATTACTGGCTAATATAGTAACAGAATTGCATTCTACTAATTTCAGATAGAACTATAGAATATTTTAGAATCTTGTAAATAACCTTATGACCAGTCTGGGCACTCGGTCACTATTTATACTTTCCTTTTTTTTTAATAGAAACTATGTTGTAAGATCCAGCTAATAAGTCTAGAAACTAACTTTTGAAGTACTATCTATGTGTATCTCTATATTAATAGTGAGAAACAGCCTCTCCCAGGAGCAGGCTGTGTGTACTGCAATTTGATGATACCAGAGCTGAGCGTGTAGAGGAATGGTTGGTTGAGAACAGGATTCTGGAGGGACCACTTAATGGTTTGCTAAATGCTGATTAGAATGGCCAGGAAAAATCTCCACTCATTCTGCAGTGGAATTTGATGTCAGTAGCATATAGCAAGAGCTAGCCAAGCCCACTGAGTAAATGGAGACAAAGTGAAAAAGTCATAGGCAGTAATAATAGTTAAAATACTATATGGCGCTGTACTAATGGCCTTCACAATTAGGTCAGATTTTCATTTAAATAGGATGGTTTAGGTCATCCTATTCCAAGGGAAACTAGATTAAATAACATGTCAGAGTCCCGTTCTAAATTTCCCAATCTGCCGTAGGTTTTTTTGTTTGTTTTTCTAATCCTTACCCGAGGACATTTACAGTGATTTCTAGAGAGAGGGGAAAAGGGAGAGAGAGACAGAAACAGAGACACCGATGTGAGAGAAACACATCAATCAGCTACTGGTATGTGTCCTGACCGGGAATTGAACCCTCGACCTTTCAGTGTACAGGACAATGCTCCTACCAACTGAGCCACACCAACCAGGGCTGCCATAGGTTCTTAATTAAAAGATGCTCTAATAATCATTACATCATATTCTTTTTCCTTATGCCAGCAATTCAGGGAAGCAATTTAACCTTTATTTAAAATTTTTTTTTATTGATTTCAGAGAGAGAGAGATAGAAACATCAGTGATGAGAGAAGAATCATTGATTGGCTGCCTTCTACACACCCAATGCTACCCCCACCCCGTGGTTCATAGGTCGATCCTCAACCACTGAGCCAACACTGGCTGGGCTGATTAAACCTTTATTGCCCAAATGGCATACTCTTCTGGCATTGTTATTTTTATTTCACTATGGCCAGAAATTATCTCACAATATCTTTAGAATGGAGGCTTATAATATGGTATAACTAAACTAACTATAGAGTTTAGAATATTTACCTTTTTACTTTATGTCTTCGTAGGTGGAAACATTATATTCCTTCAGGAACTAGTTTGAGTAACTTAAGTTTAGTCAGGGATGGACCAGAATTTAGATTAGAGGAGTGTGTCATTCATGAGAGGTTTTGGATTAGTAATTTAATAAAGGCGTACTTGAACCACTGTATTTCCACAAACAGAATGAATTCTTAGACTGAGAAAGCATAATTCCATTAAGGTCACCTGTATAGTTCTCTACTTTCATGAGCTTGGGTTTGAATTTAGTTCCTGTCTCAAACAGTTAAATAATTGCTACTCTGGTAGTGATCTATAGCTTTTGAATTCCAGTAGAAAGAAACAAATTTCTAATAGGGAAGTTTTATTAAAAACTTTAGATAATGCTATGAGAATGTAAAAATTGGCAAAAGCTTTTTTTACTGATGTTTTGAAAATGAAGTTTTTCAGGATGGATTTTTAAAATGATTATATCGGGCAGCTGAGGCAGAACCTACTTACTCAGAAAATTGATACATCTTAATATCATTTGTGCTAATCAGCTCCACAAATTTGTGAAATACCAACTGTGTGCAGGGCATTATTCTAGGTGCTAGGGATACAAAAGTGAACAAATTGCTTCCTTGACGCTTAAAAATTATTTCTGGGGGGTGGGAGAAGATAAAACAAAAATTTAAATGTCTAATAGCTTTATGCAGAGAATGGACATAATAGAATTGACATAATAGTTATCTTAGATTAGGTATTCAGAAAGGGCCTCTCTGACAAAGTAAATTCAAGCTGAAGTTTAAATTGAAAAGGGGGAAAAAAGCCAGCACTGGTCCTCCAAGGTCAGGGATAAGAGCATTCCTGGCAGAATAATTTGTGAGGACAAAGGCCCTGAGAAGCAGACAGGTGATTAGCATTCTCTTGGAAGAGAAATGAGGCTGGGAGGCTGGGTGAAGAGTGAGATATGAGAGAACCGTCTCCTAGGGCTTTTAAGGCCAGGTTAAAGGATTGAGTTTTATTTTTAATGAAATGGGAAAGCCATTGAAAGATTTTAAGCATATTTTAATGGCCACTTGACTGATATAGGGAAAGAGTAGAGATACTAGTATTTTGGATCAAGAGGCCAAAGCTGAGAAGAAACTCCTGTGTAGATATACATTGCTTTAAAGAAATGTGGCTATATTAAGGAAATCATACAAATGTGCATGATACCAAGAGGAAGATATAAGGGAGGTTTTGGTTGTTTTGTTTATTTGTTTTAAAATCTTTACTGTTGAAAGTATTACATATGTCCCCTTTTTTCTCCCATTGACCCCTATAGCCTGCCCTGACCGGAAATTGAACCGTGACCTCCCGGTTCATAGGTTGATGCTCAACCACTGAGCCACACCAGCTGGGCTGAGCATACTTTTTGTGTTTTAATATTTTTTTATTGATTTCAGAGAGGAAGGTAGAGGGAATGAGAGATAGAAACATCAGTGATGAGAGAGAATCATTGATTGGCTGCCTCCTGCACACCCCCTATTAGGGATCGAGTTTGAAACCTGGGCATTTGCCCTGACTGGGAATTGAACCTGTGACCTCCTGGTTCATAGTTTGATGCTCACTCACTGAGCCACGCCAGCTGGGCCAAAGTTGGTACATTTGTTTACTTATATCTCTCTTCCTTGCCAACCCACAGAAACTCCATGAAGGCTGTCTCTGAGTCTGTTTTACTAACAAGCCCTTCTCTCTCTGTCTCAGAATCTGATATAGTGCTTGTTCTGTAGAATAATACAGTTGACCCTTGAACAATGCAGAGTTAGGAGTGCTGACCTCCTATAAAGTTGAAAATCACGTATAAAGTTGGCCCTTTGAATCTGTGGGTTCCCAACCAAGGAGTTGCCCCTTGAACAATGCAGGTATGAACTGCATGGTCAATTGAAAAACTTCCCTGTATAAGTGGACCTGTACAATTCAAACCCACAATGTTCAAGGGTCAGCTGTATTTGTTGAGTAAATGAATGAATGCTTACTTAGTGGCATCCTCAAGTCTAAGTTTAGAGGATGTGAATGTTTGGTTTCCTCCCGTTGTAGATGGGCATTTGGGGAGAAGGTCAGGGATTTGCAGAGGATTGTTAGAGAATGGTAATGGTAATGGCTCTTAAATCTTAAGTTGAGTAAAGGAGAAAGGAGAAAGATAGGGCTGATAGGTAGGAAGAAAAGGGAGAATCAATGGATTAGAGTTCACAGATGAAAGAATTGTTGATGCGGTGGGAAGCTCTTTGACAGAGATTGGAAACTGGTAGGAAAGGGGATGTCTGAATTTGTGAGTTGGGAGGTGAGGCTGTTTGTGGAGATGAAAACATTCAAGATGTGTCCTGGGAGTATGAATGAGATAGAATAGAGGAAAGGTCACTGAGGAGAAACTTAAGGAACTGACTGAGAAGCCAGATTGTCTGGAGTGTGGTCTGTAAAGGTGATAATGTCACTTAAAATGACAGGAATTGGGGGGAAGAGAGACTTGGGGGCCGGGTGTTCAGGGACAGAAGAAACCAGTGGTCAGATTGGCCCTATTAATGAAAACCTGCTGTTAGCGGTCTATAATATCTCAATTCATTCAGCTTCTTCTTATTATTAGCCAGAGTAAAAATAGTAGTTAGCTTTCCCTCCCCTTCCTCCAGGCCACCTCTAAGGGTAGCCTTGCTTTTGCACATGCTCGCTTCTGTTAGATGTGTCCACTTCCTTCTTGAATCTGGCTTATGTCAGTTTTAATTTTGCAATTCAATATTATATACTCTCAATTTTTTGTTATATAAAAATTCCACCTAACTTGCTGTTTAGGGTAGCCTCTGCTTTAACTAAAGTGGGAGACCTCTAGCTTTTGACTTGGTTATTCTGTCATCTTTTTGGCATTAAATCCATTCCTTCCACTTTAGGATTGGTACAATGAAAACGCGTACTCTTGGCTTACTTTTCTTTTTCTTTTTATTAAAGTGAAATTCTTTTAAAAACAAGTCAGAAAAAATAAAATAAAAACAAGTTAGAATAATGTCCTAGTTCCCTTTGAAAAGCTTTTCCACACAATTTAAGATTTGTTTATATTCCTGATGCTGGTGAAAACCATCTTGCTTGAAGGAACTTCAGAGATTATACCATACAGTTGTTTCATCTTAAGGATGGTAAAAATGAGACTCAGGAAGGTGGAGGATATATAAACTAACTAGTTGCAGAGCCTGCTTTCTGGCCTCCAGGCTAGTGTTTTTCCCAAAAAAACAAAATGCAATCAGAATAGTCTTTTTAATAATAAATAGTAGAACAGCTGTACTTTTCCATTTTCAGTGTGATAGGGTTATAGGAAACCCAGTGTCCCATAATCAAAATATCCTCTACTACTCTTTATAATTCCTACAGGATTAAGAGATGGATGGGTATGTCGAAGTAGTATTTTTATTTTTACCCTGAGGAAAATGAGATGAAATTACTTGCTTGAGCTCATTAAGCTAATTATAATATTAGTGAGTGCTTACTGTGTACCATTTATTGGTCAAATGCTGTACATATATTAATTCATTTAACCTTCATGATAGTCCTATTATGTGTAGATACCATTATTTAACTTAGCTTTATGATTAAGGAAATAGAAAGGTAGAGGTTGAGTAACGCTAACTTGCCCAAAGTTCATAGAGGGGAACTTGGGCGATCTGGCTGGAGTCTGATTTTTTAACCACCATGACTTTGTGTTTTCTTTCCCCCACCATGATTTTGTTTAATATGAGTGGCAGAGACTTGGAATTGGGTCTTGAAATTTGAAGTCCAGTGTTTTCTATATTTTACTGCCTCTGACCATGAAAATAAATACTGCCTGACTCAGTATGGTTATATGAATGACTAGGAAAGTGAAAGATAAACTATGGCAACAGGAAAGTGATTACAATTGTCTTAAATGAAACTACAGAAGAGTAGGTTTAAGGGTGCAGGTTTTGATAATCTGCTAGGTTGGTAGAAGGATTATGCTGTTGAAGGATAACACTTCACCTTTTCTTAGTTATAAATGACTTTTTCTTATCCACCCAGCCCAGTCCTCAGACTCCATATTATCAGAGAGAAAGGAAGAAACAGAAACGAGGACCCCTTGTTGAGTTTAGATCTCCTGAACATACACAGGATCAGTTCAGAAGTTCCTATGACACAGGGCATTGCGAGGGAGCTCCTTGCTAGGTTCCTCAACCAAGAAGAGACCAGCCCAGGTCCATCTCTCCTGAGTAAGGAAGGCTCAGCTCTCTGAAGAGACTTCTACTCGGGTGCAGGCTGCCATGGGCTGGGCCTGGCTGTCTGAGGTAAGATGGTAATCTATCAAATGTGCATTAATGCACAGAGCTGTCAGTGTTGCTAGTGCAACTTGCAGCGTCCCCATCTCTAATCACCTCTTCCTGCATGCTAGGAATGGAGGTCCAGGTTATTGCCCTTAAAGAGTCTATAGTCTGATATACTGATAGGCGAGATAAGATTCAATCTTTAAGTATATTTTAAGTAATTACCCCTACTTTAAAAAATAGAATTAATCAGTCTGATCCTGAATGATCTCCTTTATGTGGGCATTTGTCCTGAAGATGGACTATCAGAATAATTTAATGTATTTACTTGTTTCTCACAGGACTTTATAAGGTTATAATTAAATTGCATCAGCCACAGCTGCCTCAACCATCTGCAGTCCAGGCTCATTTTATCCCTGGGAGAGAGCTATCGTTTTTTGCCTTTGACACTTTTTCACCTATTTACCTTAGAGTTGCTTTACTTTGTTTCATGAGTCACTTGTTTGATCTCTCATATTTTGAAGATTATTCTAAAGGAAATTCCTGGATAGATGACTGGCCCTAGGTAGTATTTCATTCTATCCACAAATTCAATCATTAAAAATATCCTCACAAGTAAAGGAAGCAAAGGTGAAAAATACAATGAGTCTTTGCCTCTTTATTTACATATTGACCCCAGTATCAGAAGTTACTTGAAAGTGTGTGCAACTTTGTACAGATCTTCTCTTGAGATTGACACAGAAACAGGCTGAAATGAAAAACAGTTCTTCAGCATGACTGGGCACAATGTTATTTACTTTCTCTGCCTATTAGCCTATGGGTCAAGAGATTTGTTATTCTAGAGCAGTTGAGTGTTAGAGTGAAACAAACCAAAAGCATGGCGTTTTCTATTTTAATAATCTGTGCAATCATTTTTTAAATATGTAGTTTTGCATCAACTAAGCATGATTTGCATTTCTCCTCCAGAATTATAAATCATCTGATTCTCTTTTGCTAAAAGAAAAAAAGAGGTGGTGAGCTTTTTAGTTAAACATTTGTTTTATTATCCCCTTTTTCACAATTGCTTGAGCCATGCCAGAGAATAATTGTCTAAAAGATTTAAAACAAAGGAGTTCTAAATTTTATGTGGTCAAATCATTGAAATACATAATTAGAAAATATCTAGTAATGACTAAAATCTTAAATCATGTAGAATAAAATGACTTGTTGTGTCCGCTTATCATATTTCCATAAAAGCAGTTTTCAAAATATATTCTCTTAAAATATCTTCAAAATAGTTCCTGGTTGAATGGAAACAAGTGTTGGGAAAATTCTCTTGTTGCAGACAATATTCATTACTGTGGTGTTAGCATTGCCAAAAGGAAAGAGAACATGCCAGGGCAAACATGCTCAGCCCTGAGAACGTTCCTTCTCTGAATTCCTAGCCTGTTCTTTCTCATCTGCTTTCCTCCTCGTCCAAAAGTTCCATTGTTGCCCTCATTATCCAGAATGTAAATGGCTTTTTCTGAGAACAAATGTGCAAGAGATATATATGCTCACTTCCAGTTATTTGCTTTGGGTATTTTTCTAACAACTGAGAAGCCCTGTATAGGAAGAGAGCACTGTAGTCTGGAAATTGTTAGTTGGTTGGTCTGCCTGTGCTTGTTCCTCAGAGGCCAGGTTATAAACTTTGTTCTGCCTACTTTGGAAGTCAGCAGATTTTGTGTCTCTTGGTGGTATTTTAGCATATTGGTAGCTTTGTATTCTCCACAATACTTCTGTTCCTAAAAATGTGTCTTATAGAATAAATTTTCTTCAAGGACTTAATCTCTGGACATTTCCCCCTAAGTTTTCTGTATTCAGGACTCTAGCCATTGTTATTAAGTCCTACATTTTTAGAGCTATAGTCCCTTTACAAACAGAATAATATTGGATATTGTAGAGATTATATAGTCTAGCTACTTCTCTTTGCAGGTAGAGAAACAGGCCCACAGAAGTGACGTGACCTGTCCAAGGCCTGCAGTTAATAGCAGAGTTGGGACTACCAAGTCTCTGTTAGTACTTTTCTCTTTCTAGTCTGATTCTACCCATCTCAGATAGTGTTTTATACTTAGTAGGGGCACAGGGGACTGGGCTCCAATGACCATTTATTACTTAAGAATATGTTTACTAAGTCCTTTTTGGCCCTCTCTATTATGTACTCTTGGACTCAATCAAGTCAAAAATCTAGATTTAATTGAAAACAGTGTGAAAACTGTATTGATTCCAAATGTAATTTCCAGGCCTTGTACAAGGAGGGAGGCATCTTAACCTTTCAGAGACAGTTTTGATAAGCATATAGAGGTCTTTCACCATAGCTGTTTTCTTGATGTATACTTTTGAAGTTCCCTGTGACATAAAGTTGTTGAAGCTTCATTCAGTCTTGGGATCTGCCGTTCCCCATCATTCTTCACCCAGCAGGCTTCCCACTTTACTCAGTGAAAACCAGCATCCTTAAAAGGGCCCACAAATACTCATCACCTCTCTGATCTCACGACTAGTCTTTTGTCCTTTATTCATTCCACTTTAGTTTTACTACTTACTTCGTTTGCTGGTCTTCTAACACATCAGGCAAACTCCTGGTGCACTTTGCACTTGGCTATTCATGCTATGTGAACACTCTTCCTCCTAGATAATGAATGAGCCTCCCTCACCTCCGTCAAATTAAGTCAGCTTCTCCGTAAGGCCCTCCCTGACTATCCTATTTAAAATTGCAGCCCCCCACCCCAGCATTCCTACTCTGAGTCCCCTGCTTTTTTTATTTAGTTTAATTTTTAAATTATATTTATTGGGGTGACATTGGTCAACATGAACATACAAGTTTCAGGTGTGAGTTTCTATGTTACAAGATCTGTATATTGCACTGTGTGCCCACCACCCAAAGTCAGATCTTCTCCCGTCACCATATATTAGGACCCCCACTGGGTCCACTGCTTTGACTGTGTTTTCTCCATAACCCTTCCCACCTTCTAAAGCATTTGTTTGTTTTTTAATCCTTACCCAGTATAATTTTTTCCATTGATTTTTAGAGAGAGTAAAAGGGAGGGGGAGAGACACAGAGCGAGAAACAACGATGTGAGAGAGACACATCGATTGGTTGCCTCCTGCATGCAGGATCAAGCCTGCAACCACGGTATGTGCCCTTGACCGGAATCGAATGCAGGACCCTTCAGTCTGCGGGCCAATGCTTTAACCACTGAACAAGACCAGCATGGACAGCACTTTCCTTATAGCACAGGAAACTTCTGCCATAGATGTTGCTTCACTAGGTTTTATTTAGGAGAATTCTAGCAGAAGCAGGATTTTAAGTATCAAGATGAATTTTTAAGTTCTTAACTGTAGCTTCAAACAAAATATTTTTCACATAATAGAAGTCTCTTGAATTAAACCTTACAGTGCCTAAACATTAGTGTTTTCCATGCACCAGAAAGTTTCTTGGCAGTTGTGATAGCAGTATGTTCCTAATATATGTAACTAACCTTGAGGACCGGGTGCCTAACAACCTGAGGAACTTCTGATTTTTTATAATGAATTTGTATTATATAAACAGTGTTTAAAATATGAGACCTCAAATAAAATAGTTGACTTCAGTGATGCTTTTCCTTAAAAGATGCAGCACTAGATAACCTATGTATAATTAGATTTACTTTAATATTTTTAATAACTGTAACTTTCTTTTATTGATTTCAGAGCTAGAAATATCACTAATGAGAATCATTGATCAGCTGCCTCCTGCACACCCCGACCGGGAATCGAACCATGACCTCCTGGTACATAGGTTGACACTCAACCACTGAGACACACACCAGCCAATTAGGCTAATTAGGTTTACTTTAGAATGTTTGCTATACTGTTTCTAATTTTTTATTTGAAAGCTTTTTTGCCCTAGCTGGTTTGGCTCAGTGTATAAAGCATTGGCCCACAGACTGAAGGGTCCTGGGTTCAATTCTGGTCATACCTCAGATCCCCAGCCCTGGTCGGGGCTCATGTGGGAGGCAATCAATCGATGTTTCTCTCTGTGTGTCTCTCCCCCTCCCTTCCGCTCTCTGAAAATCAATGGAGCCTGGCTGGTGTGGCTCAGTGTTTGAGCATCAACCTATGAACCAGGAGGTCACTGTTTGATTCCCTGTCAGGGTTGCAGGCTCAATCCCCAGTGGGGGCTTGCAGGAGGCAGCCAATCAATGATTCTCTCTTTTCATTGATGTTTCTATCTCTCCCTTCTCTGAAATCAATAAAATATATATATATAAAATCAATGGGAAAATATCCTCAGGTGAGGATTAACAACAACAAAAAATTTTGTCAAAGTTTTTTTCACCTTCACATTGTAGACATTTTGGCAAGTCAGAAAAGTAGTAGTAGAAATAATGGGGGTCTCTAAAGTTGACTGCCATGGACACTTGTTCGTTTCCCTCTGACCTTTTTACATTGCTGTGATCCTATGTCTGGAATGGAAGTGTGATTTGAAAATGGGAAAAAATATTTCCACCATGAAGAATTAAGCACTGTTAGCGGTTATACATATTTGCTGCCAGTTTCCTATTTATGTGCACACTTTCTTAAAAATGGAGCAAATATATAAGCACATTCTATCTTTTTAAAAGGCATATAAGTGTTATAGATAAATTCATATTTAATTACCATTCCCCATTCTGTTTCCATTTTCCACCATTGGCCCTGCACTCTCACTGAAATAATTGATTTTGTAAGTTTGATATATATTGGTCCAGTACAGTTTCCATACTTGTTACCATAGAGAATATGTACCGTTGCTTTGTTTTAGTTTCTTTAAATGGTGTTACGCTGTAAATATATCATTCTGCAACTATTTTCCCTCTCAGGTTTGGATCTATCCAAGTTGATACTTACTGATCTAGTTCATTACCTTGGCTGTATAGGACTCCCAGTCTATGGATATACTACAGTTTCTCCAGTTCCTTTTGACGGGTCAAATTTGTTTCATAGCTTTTATAAATAACTAGAGGCCCGGTGCACGAAATTCGTGCACAGGGGGCGGGGGTGGTGTGTGTCCCTTAGCCCAGCCCACACCCTTTCCAATCTGGGATCCCTCTCGCAATTTAGGACTGCTGGCTCCCAACTGCTCACCTGTCTGCCTGCCTGATTGTCCCTAACTGCTTCTGCCTGCCAGCCTGATCACCCCCTAACCACTCCCCTGCCATCCTGATCAATGCCTAACTGCTCCCCTGCCGGCCCGATTGTCCCTAACTGCCCTCCCCTGCTAGCCTGATCACACCTAACTGCCCTCCCGTGCTGGCCTGGTTGCCCATAACTGTCCTCTCCTGCAGGGCTGGTCACCCCTAACTTCCCTCCCTTGCCAGCCTGGTCGCCCCTAACTATCTTCGCCTGCAGGCCTGGTCACCCCCAACTGCCCTCCCCACCTGGCCTGGTTCCCCCCCAACTGCCATCCCCTGCAGCCCTGGTCGCTCCCAACTGCCCTCCCCTGCAGGCCTGGTTGCCCCTAACTGCCCGTCCCTGCCGGCCCAGTCACCCCTAACTGCCGTCCCCTGCTGGCTCGGTCACCCCTAACTTCCCTCTCTTGCCAGCCTGGTCACCCCTAACTGTCCTTCCCTGCAGGCCTGGGTCCCCCCAACTGCCCTCCCCTGTTGGCCTGGTCCCTCCCAACTGCTCTCCCCTGCTGGCCATCTTGTAGTGGCCATCTTTGACCACATGGGGGCAGCCATATTGTGTGTTGGAGTGATGGTCAATTTGCTTATTACCTCTTTATTATATAGGATGCTGCAATGAATACTCCTCATAGGTCTTCTCAAACACATGTATTAGCGTTTTTCTAAGGCAGTGGTCAGCAAACTCATTAGTCAACAGAGCCAAATATCAACAGTACAACGATTGAAATTTCTTTTGAGAGCCACATTTTTTAAACTTAAACTTCTTCTAACACCACTTCTTCAAAATAGACTCGCCCAGGCCGTGGTATTTTGTGGAAGAGCCACACTCAAGGGGCCAAAGAGCCGCATGTGGCTCACAAGCCGCAGTTTGCCGACCATGGTTCTAGGGTCATGTGGATTTGTATCCTGCTTTTTCTCCTCTTACCCTTAAAACATGAGCATTTCCATTGGCTTTAGTATAATCTCTTCATAAACACATAAATCTTAAATCTAGACTTTGAAACCTCTTTCATTTCCATAATGAAAAATTAATATGAAATTGTAATTGGACATAAGGCTTTTCTTTCTACATCAGAGTAATTTAAACATTGCATGGGTTCTTTTAATAGTAGTTGATAAAACATTAAGCTATTTCAACACAAATGATTAAAAAACAAAAATCAGAAGCATAATTAATACTTGGAGTGGCTAGAGCAAGCAAAGACTGGCATACCTGGGGTTTTGTGTAGTATCCCCCTTTTTAAGTCTAAAGAAGTTTCTTAGATTTTTCTGAGATGTCCTCTGTCATGGCTCATCCTTGAGGGTCTTCCTCTGATGCCACTTCTCTGCATCTTTCCTGACAGCTTCTCTTCCCTGACTGTATCAGCTCTGTGCACACATTACAGCTACTTCTTCATGTCTCTTATCCCACTGCTACAGTGACCTCGTCGAGAATAGTGTAGTCTTACTTATTTTGTACCCTACACAACCATGGTGCCTGAAACGTAGGCATTGACCAAATATATTTTGAATAAAGGAAAGTGAGACTATGTGAGGGGGTGTGAGAGGGTGGGAGTGGGAAATAGGGATCGTTGCTTTAGTAAGGAATTTCAATTTATTGAAAGTGAAATGGAATAGGAAGTTTTAAAAGGAAATGAGGTGATAAAGGTTGGTAAAATGACAGCTTTGACAGTGGATCTCTGTTTTAGAATATTGCCATCTGCATACATACAGGCTGATTAAATCACCAGTTTTACATTACAGAAATTCATTTCTTCTTGGAATTGAAATATCAATATATTTGTTAAAGTCCATACTTAAAAAAACAACAACTTGGATCCCTGACAGACCTAGCTATCTTACAGAATTTTTTTTCTTTAACACCTTGCCTCGTTCCTTGGTTGCCCCAATTTTAATCAAAATTGGGTTTCCTGGAATGAGTAGACTAAAGTTAAAGGAAACATTTTTGTCACCGATCTTATGAAATCCTTTGTGGTTTGGAAGCAGTACTCCTTTAGCATTTCAACAGTTTCATTCATGTTCCGCACACAGTGTAGCAGAACGATACCAGTAACTGAGCTTCTGAAAGAGAAGTTCAAATGCAGAACCTCCTAATTTAGAGATTGAACAATAAAACTTGGGGGAGGGGAGTCAGAGTAGCTATCTTAGCTTTTATCAGGACACTAGTTATAAACCATTTAAGACTATCAATTTTATTGGCAAGTACCTTCATAACTCTGAAAACAATTTCTTTTAATGATCATTTTGTATAAGAGGCTGCATTGCTCTCAGAGTTTGCACATTTTAAAAATAGAACTCTAATGTATTTTAAGTAAATGCTATTGTAAGGAGAATATAGTCTTATCAGTATTCAAAGATCTAAGATTGAAAGGTAATGAGTTCTGAGTATCATCACCTTTTCCCAATCTGAAAATGTTTCTGATACAGAAATACTTTAATTGTTCTCTGGGTACTTTTTGCTGCTAATTAACATCTCTTTTTACAGGATTCATGAATAAAATTTTCCATCCCAACATTGATGAAGCGTAAGTAACTTTAAAAATGTTTAAATCTTAGCAGCAACTGCTCTTAATTAGAGTTCATCTCTCTCTTCATTATACAGAAGCTTCAATTATCTTTTTGGATTTTATCAGCAGATAGGACTATCTGAATGGTCACTTAGACTATACAGTCCCAGGGATATGATATTCTAAACCACTTAGTTCAATTCTATTGGACTGCTTAGTTTTTCCATTGTCATGAATGGGTCCTTCATTTTCCCTGATAGCCAACTAGCATTTGTAATATTCCACATCTCCATTCTCTGTTAGACACAATTCAAAGATCTGTTTTTAATATACAGATTTATTATGTTCAGCCCTTTCAAGTATTTCTCAGTTCATGAGAGTAAAGCAGACATGACTAGTTTCATTTCAGTGATTGAATCTTAATTACCCCTTTATTTTCTAATATTAGTGATATTTTAAATGTGATACCCGTGCCTCCTATTTTGTTACTTCAGTGATGTTTAGAATACATGATTATTTATTCTGCATTTTTTTCCTTGTCATGGCACTAAATTTTGATATTTTGTGCACATACACATGTACACATTCATGTGGGGTATTCTGAACACTGTGTGAGTAGGTTGTATACATGCATCATGCCCCATTGTCCTTTAATACTTCTATGTATCAGTCATCCTAACAACAAGGATAGTCTCTTATGTAAGTGCAATATAGTCCTCTGACTCAGGAATTGAATATTAATGTAATAGTACTTTTAATCTACTGCCATATTCTTGCAATGTACTTTTTAGCGCTTTTGTTTCTTTCTTTTTTTTTTTAATCAGTAAAGGATCCAGTCTAAGCTCATGTATCGCATTTAGTTGTCATGTTTCTTTATACTACTTTAATCTGGAAGAGTTCCTCAGCTTTTTATAAAATTGACATTATTAAAGAATATAGACCAGTTATTTTATAAGACAACTATACCTCAATTTGTGTTTGTTTGACATCTTACTGTTACATTTAGAGTATGCACTTAAGGCCAGAAAACCACAAAGTGAGATTGTGTCCTCCTCAGGGTATCCTATTCAGAGGCATTATAGGTCTGTCTGTTCCTGGTTACCAGTGTTAATTCTCATCACCTGGTTCAGGTGTTGGTTTCTCCATTGTATAGCTATTGTTTTTCCCTTTCAATCTGTACGGAGACACTTAAAACTTTGCATACAGGGTGGGGCAAAAGTAGGTTTATAGTTGCTTGTATGGAAAATAATATAATAATCAATAAATAATAATACAAGAATAAACTCTGTTTTCCATATTCACAACTCTAAACCTACTTTTGCCCCACCGTGTATTGTATTCTGATTTTCTTCATAATTTCCCCAATTGGGATTTTTTTTAATGCTCTATTAAAAGTATTTTTCTTGATAAATAAAATTAGTTGCCAGATACATGCAACTAACTTTCTAATTTTTTAAAAAATGCCATTCTTTCCATCTGTTTCAGGTCAGGAACTGTGTGTCTAGATGTAATTAATCAAACTTGGACAGCTCTCTATGGTGAGTTTGGCCATGGAATATTTTTTAGAGATGTTGAGACACTGCCTTAAAAAAATGTTGTTTGGCTTTTCTTCTCTGATTTAAGATGTTTTGTTGGGAATGGGAAGGGATTTTGAAGTCCTGGATGGGAGAGTTTTGATTAGTGAGAAAATTTTTTTCTGAAGTTCAAACTTTGGTTTAGCAGAAGTTTAAAATAATCTTGTGTGATTCTGAAATTAAGGTATAGTGATATACATATGCAGACAGATACATATTAACATGTTTGCATATCTGTGTGTATTCAGAAGCACATTGTATACATGTTTATCTGTAATACTTTTTTTTTTTTTTTTTTTTAGAAAAACATTAAATGATATGAGGTATTAAGAGGTTTGGGGTATCATCAGTTTCAAAGACCTAAACCTTGCTATGAAGCAAATAATAATTTAGCTTTACCTTTAGTGCTGAACTTGACATCTATATACAGTGAATCAACAATGAATTCCCTTATTTAGCATTGCAAAATACTATGCTAAATATCACTGAGAAATATAAGGAGTATCAGGCCTTCTCTCCCTTAGCTTGTAACTTGATTGGGGAGCTAAAAATATTTTAAAATATATTTAAAGTTAATTAGGAATACAACAAATTAGTATGTTTATTCCCCCACATATCTGAGTCCTCAGACATCACAAACTTGCCCTGCTCTTGTGCCCTAACCCCATAAAGCTTCCCCTGATGCTCAAGCTGGCAGTAATCTCTGGCCACTCTTAACATCTTATAGCTCTTTTTTGTGGCCTGCATTTACTTTGTGTTTGTTGTTATACCTATGTTTTTTGAACTACTGGATTATTTCCTGCCTTAATTTTTGTTTAAGGTGTGCATGTCTGATTTGTCTTCAAGTCCTGGCACTCCTAACACTGTGCCTTGCACCAGTGCACTTGAAAGAATGAGTGGTACAAACAACAATTGCTGAGAGATACAAGAAGAGGGAGGAAAGATCACTTTAGGTTGGGGTTAACCAGGGATGGCCTCCTCTTGTTGAAGAGTTGTGAGACCTTTTAAAGGTTTAAGGTATCTAAGACATCATTTTCTAGCCACAATCTGTGAGAAAGAACCTTGCCAGACACACTTACACAAGGATGGTGCATGAGAATCACAGAGGAAAGTTGCTTACCAGCAGTGCACAGTTAGTCCTTTTTTCTCCTCCTAATTGTGCTATTTAAGAATTATCTGGCCCTAGCCAGTTTGGCTCAGTGGATAGAACGTCAGCCTGCGGACTGAAGGGTTCTGGGTTTGATTCCGGTCCAAGGCATATGCCTGGGTTACGGGCTCAATCACCATTGTGGGGTATGCAGGAAGCAGCCAATCAATGATTCTCTCTCATCATTGATGTTTCTTTCTCCCTCTCTCTTCCTCTCTGAAATCAATAAAAATATATTTTTTTAAAAAAAAGAGCTATCTGTTCTGCCTAGAGTTCTTCTCTAATCTTTGTGTGACTGGTACTTTTCTCACCTCAAACATTACTTCCTACAGAAGCCTTTTTCCCTAGCCACTCCATCTAAAATAATAGCCATCCATAGCACAGCACTCTGTTTTAAAAATCTGTCTTTCAAACCAGCATTTGTTTATTGGCTATCCTGTTTTATTAGGTTGTGAGCTCCACAGGAGCAGGGATTTTTTGTGCACATGTGTGCACACATGTACACACACGTCTAAAATAGTGCCCAGTACTGTTTAACGAGAGTTTTTAGGAAATTACAGCTTACATGGAAAATTGACAAGAAAGAACATAAACTCTGAGGTTGATTAAATGGATTCCTCTTAATATTTTTTTTTTTTTTGTAAAAATGTCTCATGGCAGCCTGCCTGGAATATCTGATGTAATGATGTCTTTTCTTAAACTGCATTCACATTTTAGAAATGTACATAACGAAATACTGCAAGCTGGTTTCAGTTACAGTAAAGTAAACTGGATGTTAGTTTAACTCATTCTTTTACTATTGACCAGATAACCTTTGTGGAAGAGGTTTGCTAATTCTCAAGCACCTCACATCTCAGAACAGATTATTTTATAATAACAGCTTTATTGAATTATAATTTACATACATAAAATTCGCCCATTTAAAATGTGTGATTTGATAGGTTTAGTATATTTGCAATTATTACTACATTCTCATCATAAAACATTTTTATCACCTCAAAAAGAAACCCGTTACCCTTTAGCTATTACCCCTTTATCCTCCTAGGTCTAGCTAAAACTGATCTACTTATTGTCTCTCTAAATTTGCCTATCCTGAGCATTGCTTATAAATAGAATTATATGTGGTCTTTTGTGACTGGCTCCTCCTCCCCATTTCATATAATCTCTTCATGATTCATCTATGTTGTAACATGTATTAGTACTTCATTCCTTTTCATGGAATATCACGTTTTTATCCATTTGTCAGATGATGGACATTTAGGTTGTTCTTACTTTTTGGCTGTTAGGAATATTTGTGCACAAATTTCAATGTGGACATACGTTTTCATTTCTCTTGAGTGTTTTACCTATGGGCAAAATTACTGGATGGAATTTCTGTAACTGTTAAACCATTTGAGGTACTGACATATTGTTTTCCAAAGTGGTTTTACCCTTTTACCTTCCCAACAGTAGGTATCAAGTGTAAGAGGTTCAGAACACACTTTAAAGCAGAAGGCCAGCCCGGCTGGTGTAGCTCAGTCGATTGAGCGTCATCCTATGGAACAAAAGATCCTGGGTTCAATTCCCGGTCAGGGCACTTGCCCAAGTTGTGGGGTTGATCCTGAGTGGGGGGTTGTGCAGGAGGCAACTGATCAATGTGTCTCTCTCATCGATGTTTCTATCTCTCTTTCTCCCTTCCTCTCTAAAATCAATAAAAATACATTTAAAAAAAGAAAAAGAGCAGAAGGCCAACATGACTAAGATTTCATCACGTCTATAAAATGTTAGAACATGTTCTTATATTACCTTGCAAAGTATTTTTTTTAATAAGTACATGAATTAAACCTTATTGGTCAAAGTGAACTTTTATTTTTGTATTACAGTGTGAATTATCATTAAATGTTCCATGATATAAGAGCATGGACATACTTAACATTATAGGTTTATGCAGGAAGCCAGAAGAAATATATTTAGAATATAGTCCAAAGTATATTGTGCATGGGAGAATTGTTTTGATATTTTGCTCACACCCAAACTATTCCTCAAGAAAAATTTATAATTTTATTTAAACTTAAGTTTTCTTTCATAAAAAGTTTTAGGAGCAGATAAATACAATTTATATCAAAGTCCTGGTAAAAAGGGCTGGTTCAAATTACCTTGTTTCTTTTACTTTATTTTTATCAATTTTAGAAAGGAAGAGGAGAGAGAGACAGACATTGGAAGGCAGTCTAACTGAGCTACCTAGCCAGGGCTACCTTGTTTCTTTTAGACTTACCTGATCTTGAGATCTGAACTGAATTTTTATTACAAGTTGCTAAAGCCTCTGGCATTGAAGGTTAATTCAAAATTGGTGAATTCTTAATTACTCTAATTTTTGCTGTAAATTCTTGAGAGAATCTTTATTCAAAGAACAAAAAAAGTCTAATTTAATACAAAACAACTAATATGAGAAAGTTGTCATATTAGCACACTCAACTGAAAAGCAAAATGCTTAGCCTGGCAACCCAACACATTTATTGTACAATCTGGTAAGGAGCATGGAGTTACTTGGAAATTTCCTGCAATTAACTTTGCCTTTGGGCATGTACTGTGCAAAGGGTATACATATGTTTAGTATAATAGCAATTCCCAGTAGAAATTTCAGATTTATACTTACCATAGCTTGGAAATAAACAGTGTTCATGTTCGTAGCAAGTCTAGTCCTCTATTCTCCCCACCCCTCAAAAAGAAATTTGATTTCTGGTAGTCCATTTCACTCATTGCTCCTGTTCTCATCCTGGTTTTCCTTGCCAAGGATACATGCAGTTTGTTCATTCAGAAGCTCGGAATTGGTATAATTGTAGTTTAATCGCTCAGTAATTTTTAATTTGATATTGTTTAACCTTGCAAGAGAACTAATTGCAGTGGGTAATTTGGCTAATTTTCTAAAAATATTTGTCATCAGTATGAAGTTATCTATTGAATATGAAGTGTCTATTGTTACTCTTGTGACATTAAAAGGAAAGTAGCAGATGCCATCACAAAATTGATTTATTTTGGCTTCCTGTATGATAGCATTTTTTTTTTTTTTTCACATCCCTTCCTGCTTGCTTTTCCAGACAGCAGTGATAAAAGCTCTGGAAAACTTAAAATACAGCCAAGGGGATCTGGATTTCAGTTTCAAAAACAACTGTAATTTTAAAGATTGATGGAAGCCAAGTTCATTAAGCCATAGGTAGCTTTGTAAGTTCCCCTTTCTATTTTTGTTTTCCTTTTTACTCCAAATCTATTTTATCTATAGTTGTCTTTTCAACCCAAATTCTTGGAAGCTCAGGTACCCTTCACTGCAATACAGCTTTAATTTCCTCCCACCCATCTGGGCCATGCGTACTTGACCCCTGCAAATTGTGTTTATCTTTCCAACTTTCATTTTACTAATTTCTCAACTGACTTGGTAAATTATTTATTTTGTAGATTAAATTGTGGACATGGAAGGTGGAAGACAATTTTCTTATAAAATCAGGCATTTTATAATTTTATTCTCACCCTTAGGTTACTAGCCAATGGACTGGATACTCCTCTTATTTTCCTGGTGAGAAAAATCAACTTTTGGGAAATTACTTCCCCTAGGTCAGTGGTCCGCAAACCGCGGCTGAGCCGCGGTTTGCCACTCTGTTGACTAATGAGTTTGCCGACCAGTGTCCTAGGTCATCTGGAGAGTCAATAACAAAGTGACTATAACAAAAGGAATGCTTCAGGGATTTTGAGATTAGAGTTAGACAAAAGAAAGTTTCTTTCACTAGACATTTAGAAAAATTTTAAACCACTAATTTATTTACTAGTAATAAACTGTGGCCTAATGAATTTAAGCTGCTAAATGACTAAGTTTCCCATGTTGGAAATATTTATTCCATCCCTCTTTTCAGTTAGATAGCCTGTGAATATTTCCAAACAATGCAAATTTTGGCTGAAGGTAAATATCTTAAAATAATGCTTTATGTTGAATTAGTGTTTTCTAACTATGTTTCTAGACTTTTTAGTGTAGTTAAATAGACAAAAGATATATGTATCTGTCTGCATGGATCATTGGCCAACAACTACTGTTTGAACAGGCTTGAAAAAACAGTACTGATGCATCCATGTTGGAATCACAAGCATGATCCTGCCTTTGAACAGCTGGATGTTATTATGCGTCTCTGAGACAGGCTAGGTACATTGGGAGAAATGTCAGCTGTTGTAGATAAAGAAGAAATATGCTGAGTTTTGGATTTGATGGCTTCAACAGTACTTAAGCTCCATTGTCCACTTCCTTTGTCTGCTTGGAGACATTCAGATGTGGTATGGCTATGAGGCCCAAGAATTTAATTAGCTATACATAGAAAATGGAGTCTCTTGAACAACTTAGCAGAAATTCATTAAAAACACCATATTCACATTCACTAGTGGTCAACATTAAAACCATGGGGTGATCCAGGCTGTGAGATCGTGGGACATGGGCCATTCTATGAGAGACAGCCACAACTTTGTTCCACTTTCTTTTCTTTTTTAAATATATTTGTATTGATTTCAGGAGAGAGAAACATCAATGATGAGAGAGTATTGTTGATTGGCTGCCTCCTGTATGTGCCCTACTGGGGATCAGCTGGCAACCTGGGCGTGTGCTCTAAATCTAAATCTCAGACCATGACCTCTTGGTTCATAGGTCAATGCTCAACCACTGAGCCACACCAGCCGGGCTGTTCTACTTTCTTTGGGGCTATAGTTTCAGAGTTCAATTGTAATTATATGGATTTATTTTCTCTTTATTTGCATGTGATCACTGTGTATAGGTCAAGTCTCCATGCATAGCCAGTTATCTTGTAATTGCATGAAATTATCGTGCTCTTTTTTTGATGTTAAGGACAAAATAAGTTATTGTCTGGTAATTAAAAACTTGAATAATGAGTTTTAGTATGACTATAAGAATACTCAAGTAGTTAATTAAACATTAACTGCCCTCATTTCTGGAAGGTTAATAACAAATCCTATTACCATGTTTTAGCTTGCAGTGGTTTATGGTAAGCAGGGATGGTAAGTGGGAGAACTAGGATGACCTCCAAAGAACACCTAAGTAAAGTGGAAAGTGTTTTGAGATTGACATGACAACAAAGGGATTGTTTTTCATGAACAAAAGCCTGTTTTCTGCATTCTGGTCTAAGTATTTGTATTCGTTCTCTTCTGTAGATCTCTGTAGTTAAAATACATTGTGGAGAGGGAGCCGCATTGAGGTAATGAATTTGAGATAATTTTCTAAGTTGGTGGACTGCTTTAAACTGTTGGCGTTACATAACTACGTACCTCTCATTGGTAATCTGGCACTTAGCAGAATGCATCTGGTATTCCTCCAGGGTTTAGTACCCTACATCTTTGACATTGTCCTTTCCCACATAAAACAGAAATAACCTATTTTCAGCTTAGAATACTTATAAACAGTAATGCTTCCACTAGTGAGATTCGGTATATCATATATTGCAAAATTCTTTGACTGTCTAATTACTAATTCTTATTAATTCCTACTAATTGTTCTTTTTTTCCTTTTGAGAAGGGTGAGGAGGGAGGTGCTTTGTTTTGTGCCTGCATGACTCTTTTCATGAGATCTTATTCTGTCTTTTTAAAATCCCCATAGATGCCTGGCTGGTGTGGCTCAGTGGTTTGAGCATTAACCTATGAACCAGGATGTCATGGTTCCATTCCATTCAGGGCACATTCCCCGGGTTGAGGGCTCAGTCTTCAGTGGGGGGCATGCTGAAGGCAGCCAATCAATGATTCTCTCTCATCTTTGATGTTTCTGTCTCTCTCCCTCTCCCTTCCTCTCTGAAATAAATAAAAATATATTTAAAAAAATAAAAATCCCCATAGACTACCATGAGAACATACGTAAATCTGATGAGTTCAGACTTTTTGTACATTTTATCTACACAGAAGAACCTCTCAGTTAAGTAACCAGATACATTCTCGAATTTATCATCTAGTAAATTGGTGGCTGAATATATTCCTTTAGCAGCATGTTAGCATTTGATAAACCAAATGTAGCATGGCTAGCCTTATGGCCTGCTGGTTCTGCCATGGTACCACAGAAAGTCTTTGTGATGGTCTGCTTCAGCTCACCACATGTTTGCCCCCAGGACAGCTATAGAAATAAGCTTTTCCTCGTTGAAGTTGGATTCAAATTATTTATTTTAGATAATGATTTTTAATCTCAAAGCCGTTTCTTCTTTCTTGTCCTTTCCTGTCTGAGGGCATCTCTTCTGTTTGGCTTTATTAAAGTTCTTGAGGGAATGTCAGTCTTCTTCTAGCCCACTGCTTACTCTGTCTTTTTCATACATACCAACTGCTTGATCAGATGCAATGCTAACCCTCCAATTGAGTGTATAGGTTTCTGACTACTACTCTTTTTGGGGGGTAGAATTTCACTGTTTCTTAGTGTTCACAGACTGTAAGCAGGAGAATATTAAAGTAAAAGACACTCAGATCCATTGTTAAATTGTAACTTCTTAGGAGCTGATAAGAGTAGAAAAGTAAAGATCTATTAATTAACCCCAAATTATTAAGTAACTGAAGAAAATCTGGAAATTTATTTATTTGCCCTGTTTCAATCTTACCAAAGAAATTGGCTGCATATATGTTTGGATGTATTTTTTTATACTTACAATAAATAGTCTCTTCCTCCCCCCCCCCCAAAAAAAAAAAAAACACACACACACAAAAACACTTGTTGAATGAATGAAATGGAGTTTTATGGTTTTATTTTGGATACATTATAAATTCATGACTTGCTTAGCAGTTCATAATGAATTAAAGTTCCTTCAAAGATGAGCAAAAGTCAATCATTGGGATTTTGAAAGATCAGCTGCTAATTTTCTATAGTAAACCAAGGATATCCTTCCTATATATCCTATATAATAAAAGGTTAATATGCTACTTGACTGAACAGCAGGATGATGGTGCACTCCTACAGGGGGAGCGCAGCTCAGCCACAAGCCGGGCTGACGGCTGGCCAGCAGAGCAGCCCGCCTCCGCGGCAGTGCTAGCAGTGTCCGACTGCAGCTTAGGCCCTTGCATAGCATGCTTCTGGAGTATGAAGAGTTGTGAAAGAGAACTTGCTCTTGATGAGAATTGACATGAGTGTTTTTAAGGAAGCTGATTACAAAGGCAAGAGTTTACAGCCTGGAAGGCCAACCAGCAGATGGTTGCCTTGATCTATGGCTGGAATGTTATATTGAGCTTGATGTAGCTACATGGCAGGGGGCACAGAAGAGGAACTAGAAGCATTTTATTAGGACAAATAGCAAGTCTGGGAAACTGACATACAGGGGGGAAGGAGAAAAGCCTAATCATGGTCCTTCCAGAGATTTGGAGCCAAAGAACAGGGTCAACCTAGCTATTAGGAGAAAGGAATTAATTCTTTTTAAAAAATATATCTTTACTGATTTCAGAGCGGAAGGGAGAGGGAGAGAGAGATAGAAACATAAATGATGAGAGAGAATCATTGATCAGCTGCCTCTTCATGCCCCACACTGGGGATTGAGCCCACAACCTGGGCATGTGCCCTGATCGGGAATCAACTGTGACCTCCTGGTTCATAGGTCAGTGCTCAACCAGAGACATATCAGCCAGGCAGGAATTGATTTTCAGAGAAATAATTTTAGACATGTTGAGTTTGATAAGACCCAAATATAAAAAAGACTGATTAGAAAGAATTAGTAGTTATCAGCATAGGCTTATTGTAAGATGATGAGCTTCCCAGAGTGAGAGAGTATGAAGCTAATTCTTAATACTGATTCTTTCCAAACAAGCTTTTCTGTGTTTTTGGTTTTAAAAAGAAGGAACCAGAACTGTTGGACATTGAAATTGGGACTCAAATATTTTTTTGTTGTTGTTTTGTTATTATATGTTTATTTCTAGTCTGCAGAGGCAAAATTTTTTAAAGGAAAGAAATGGTGGGAAAAAGATACTGAGGCAAAGAAGCATTGAACAGACTGTCAAACTACATCAGGAAGACAGGGGAGGTTGGGCGAGGGGGGCTGTAAGAGACCAACCAAAGGACTTGTACGCATGCATATAAGCATAACCAATGGATACAAGACACTGCGGGGGTGGGGGGGGAGGGCGGGCAGGTAAAGGCATGTACTGGGGGGTAGGGGAGGCCGGGGGGAGGTCAATGGGGGAAAAATAAAAGGAGACATATGTACTACTATTTGTATTACTTGAAACAATAAAAATAATAATAATAAAAAATACAAAGAAGGAACCCAGGTCATTGGGTATCTGGGAGACGAGGAGTAGAATTGGAAAATGTGTGAGAGGTGGCATGTGAGAAGGATTTGATGGTTCTAGGCTTCTGACCATGACTGTACTGTATAATGGTGGTGTTTTCTGAGTTACAGCATATGGGGTGTTAAAGCTGAAAAACAAACGAAGATTATGCAAGTTAAAGTCTCTGAGATGACTGCCTGCTTGGTGATTGTGGTTTCTGGTTGGGCAGACCACGTGAACCTTTGGGTGTCCACAGGGTTTTAACCTGAAGGTAGCAGCATGCTTTACAAGAGTTTTTATTTTAATTTTCAAAGGAAATAAAGAAGAAATAACTTATGATCACTGGTTCATAAACAGCCAAGAATAAAACATGAGATGTGTGGTTCATCCCCTCCCGTGTTTTCTCCTTTAAGCAATGAACTCATCTTTTTGTGAGTTACCTGGAGTAGGGTAGCTTTACTTTAAGAATTGGTGCTTTTATTTTTTTTCACTGTGACTCGTTTTAATTAACATGTATTCCTTAAGGGATACAAGTAGATGAAATTTCTACTCTTAAGAAAATGGCATATTTGTATAATTATTTTAGACTAGTCCTCTTTGATGCAGTTTGAAGTCTATTTTATAGTCACTTATAGTAATATGTAATTCTTCCTTGTAAGGAACTGCAGTATTATACTTCTTTTTTGCAGATTATACTTCTTTTGGGGATGCAGAGAGAAGGAGACCTGCCCAAGGCCTAAGAACCAGTCAGTGGAAGGCCTGAAATTAGACTTGTGGTCTCTAGGTTTTTCATCTGTTGTTCACTTCTAAGGAGCCAGCTCCCCTTTTGTTAGAAACAGTTCAGCTTAATGGACTTTGTTCTACTCGATGTCCACAGTGTGTTAGGTGATACCCATCACCACCTATTCTACTTTAAAGCAGCCCTTTAATGCCTCTCTAATATGGATCCACTTTTTCCTGCCCATGGTTTAGAATACCTCCACCTGGAGGAAGTGATAGTTGCTTAAAGGGTAGACAGAAAAGAATGAGGAAAGGGTCAGGGAGGATACTCAGCTAGAGCCTCTTCAGCATTGCTGCCAAGACATTATTTTCTTGAACCAAAGAAGCCACAAACAAATAGCCATCTTCTCATTTGATCCCTGAGGATAGAGGTTGTATAGGTAGGTAATGTTTTCTAGCTGTGTATTGCTATACACACTCCAGCCAATCCTAAATCAGAGTCCTTGGGGTGGGTATGACCTGAGTATTGTGAGAAAACTCCACGGGTAAATCTGATGGACAAACAGCCAGGACCTAGATTCACCCATAAGCCATTGCTCTTAACTGAATGGGATAAATGATGCTGCTTTAAATGAGAGATCAATATGATTTGAATGTTTCTAAAAATTAAATATAAATTATTTATGTGTCTAAATGGAGCCATGAATGTTGTAATATTGTTAACATGAATACTAATAAGGTCAGGCTGAAGAGTCCGTCCTAATGGATTGCATTTTGGTAAGTGCTGATTTAGTCTAAGGCAGAACTCAGAACTGTTCATTCATCGTAAACCATACTTCTCAGGAATCAGCAATGAAGGTAGCCAGTAGGGAGCCAGATGATTGTAATGTGTAGATTGGGTGACCCATGTCTGGCTCTCTCCCTTTCAAAAAGTGGAAGTTAAAGTGGGGTTTTTTTTTTAATTTTTTTAAATAAATCTTTATTGTTCAGATTATTACAGGTGTTCCTCTTTTTTTTCCCCCCCATAGCTCACCTCCACCTGATTCCCCACCCCACCCCATGCCCTTACCCCCCGCCACTGTCTTCATCCATAGGAGTAAGATTTTTGTCCAATCTCTTCCTGCACCCCTCACACCTGCTTCCCCTGAGAATCGTCAGTCCACTCCCTTTCTATGTCCCTGATTCTATTATATTCACCAGTCCATTCTGTTCTTCAGATTTTTAATTTACTTGATTTTTAGATTCACTTGTTGGTAGGTATGTATTTGATGTCATTTTGTTGTTCATAATTTTTATCTTTACCTTTTTCTTCTTCTTCCTCTTCTTAAAGAATACCCTTCAGCATTTCATGTAATCCTGGTTTGGTGGCGATGAACTCCTTTAGCTTTTTCTTGTCTGTGAAGCTGTTTATCTGACCCTCAATTCTGAATGATAGCTTTGCTGGATAGAGTAATGTTGGTTGTAGGTTCTTGTTGTTCATCACTTTGAATATTTCTTGCCATTCCTGTCTGGCCTGCATAGTTTCTGTTGAGAAATCAGCTGACAGTCGTATGGGTGCTCCCTTGTAGGTAACTGTTTTTCTCTTGCTGCTTTTAATATTCTCTTTGTCTTTTGCTCTTGGCATTTTAATTATGCTGTGTCTTGGTGTGGTCCTCTTTGGATTCCTTTTGTTTGGGGTTCTGTGCACTTCCTGGACTTGTAAGTCTATTTCTTTCACCAGGTGGGGGAAGTTTTCGGTCATTATTTCTTCAATATGTTTTCAGAATCTTGCTGTCTCTCTTCTTCTGGCACCCCCATAATTCAGATGTTGGTACACTTGAAGTTGTCCCAGAGGCTCCTTACACTATCTTCAAATTTTTGGATTCTTTTTTCTTTTTGCTTTTCTGCTTGGGTGTTTTTTACTTCTTTGTAATTCAAACCTTTAACTTGATTCTTGCGATCCTCTAGTCTGCTGTTAGGTCTCTGTATAATATTTTTTATTTCAGTCAGTGCTTAATTTCTAGTTGATCCTTTTTCATATCCTCAAGGGTCTCGTTAAATTTATCGGCCTTTTCTAGGAAATTCTTGAAAAACCTTATAACTGTGGTTTTGAACTCTATATCCAGTCACTTGCTTTCCTCCATTTCTTTCATTTGTGACCTGTTTCTTTGTCTCCGCATTTTGGCTGCTTCCCTGAGTTGACAGAGTGGCTTTGTGTGCTGGGTGTCCAGTGGCTCAGCCTCCCCAGTTACCTGAGGTGGACACTCTTGGTGCACCCCTTTGTGGGCTGTGTGTATAGTCTTGTTGTAGTTAAGCCTTGATTGTTGTTGGTATCACTGGGAGGAATTGACCTCCAGGCCAATTGGCTGTGAGGATCAGCTGTGTCTACTCCAGGAGAACTTCTGTGCTGGAGACATCCTTATGAGACAAGACCTGCAAAAGCCTCTATGCTCAGCTTGGATGGGGCGGAGTCTCAGGGCAGAGCAGACAGCATTGGTTTCCCATCAGCCCTGCTCTAATAGGCCCCTGTGACTCAGTGTCCCGTGGTAATTGCGGCAGGCACCTCTGAGAGAAAGCCACCCTCAAGTTCTGCCCACTGCCAGACAGTCCAGTTTCTCCCCGAATGAGTCTGGGTCCCCAGAGTCTCACCCAGAACTGGAGTTCAGTGCAGTGGGGAGCTTTTGTCTCCCTCCCACTTGAGAAAGCCAGCCATGTACTCAGTTCCTCGCCCTCCCTGCGCCCGCGCTTTGGTACCTCTGCCTTCCACAGTTCCTCTGAGTCTCGGTGTGCTTTTCTCTTTCCTCACAGTCCAGTTTCACCCCAAATGAGTCTGGGTCCCCAGAGTCTCACCTGGAACTGGAGTTCAGCACAGTCAGGAGCTTTTGTCTCCCTCCTGCTTGAGAAAGCCAGCCGCACACTCAGTTGCCAGTCCTCTCCGCACGCAAGTCTCAGTACCGCTGCCTCCTGCAGCTCCTCTGAGTCTCAGTGTGCTTTTCTCTTTCCTTCTAGTTGTAGAATTTCCACTCAGCCAGCCTTCCTGTGGTTCTGGATGATGTCCGTTTTGTCTTTTAGTTGTAGTTTTGAAATTATTGTGCGAGACAGCAGTTTAGGTGTTTTGCCACCATCTTGGTTTCTCTAAGAAAACGAGAGAGATTTCTTTGGGGAGGACCCTGTTGGTGGTAATCACTCTGTTAGCCCCTTTTAGGAATGCTTCATTGCTTCAACATCCTGTCCTTCAAAGGCTGCCATCTGTAGCCAAAACTGGGCTGCGTACCTTCCCTTTTCTTTCTTTTTTTTTAAACTTAATTTTATTATTTTTTTAATATAAGGAGTATATCAGGTTTTAAGTATCTTCACAGACCTGGCTGAGATAGGACCGTGGTCGGCAAACTGTGGCTCGTGAGCCATGTGCAGCTCTTTGGCCCCTTGAGTGTGGCTCTTCCACAAAATACCACAGTCTGGGTGAGTCTATTTTGAAGAAGTGGCGTTAGAAGAAGTTTAAGTTTAAAAAATTTGGCTCTCAAAAGAAATTTCAATCATTGTACTGTTGATATTTGGCTCTATTGACTAATGAGTTTGCCGATCACTGAGATAGGATATGCCTGGAAATCCAGGGGCAGGCAAGTGTTTGTGCAATCTGTGCCAAAAAGTTGTTACTGGGGAGATGACAAGACCTGGGTTCCTGTCCTCTGGAGGGAAAGATTTCAATCAAAAGACTCTAGAAAAGAAGCAAGAATTTATTGACCACAACAAAAATATACTTAGGAGTGTGAAACACAGAAGGGCATAGAAGAAACAACAGAAGAGCCTGGCTGGGCTGCTCTGGCTCACTGGGAAATCAGAGAATAGGGGGCCTTGGAGACGGGTTTAGGGGGTTAGCTGGGATAAGCTGCTGCTGCCCATTGCTCCCCTGGTTGCAAGTTTCATGGTGTCCCTTAGAGTTTAGGGGATATGTGCTTATGGGGGAAGGGGAGGGGGAGGGAATGGCACAGACCTGCTCTATGGAGAGAGAGTGCCATACTTTAATCTTTTCTGCCTTTCTGTGTTACAGATGTGACTCAACACATCTGTGAAATAGGTAAAAATTATGTTAATGCAGGAAGTAGACACACGAAGAAAGAACCAATTATTGAGCATTCTTTTATTTGTTTAATTTTGTTGTATGATAGGAACACTCAGCTGCTAATCTTTCTGTGCAGGTGTGTAGTAAGGACATGAGAACCCAGTTCACTATGTATGGGTATCTGCGAACAGCCTGGGCTACTTCCTGTGGTTGTACTTTTGAAAACAAGCACACTGCCTCTGTGAAATATAGGCAGCTCAGCCACAGAAACGCCTAAACACTTAAGAGATCATCTTGCTGGCCTTGAACTTGTGAAAAAGAAAAGCTTTGAGGAGAGGGTGGCCATCTCTGATGGTATATGTTTTTAATGCAGACATTGATAGCTTATGCCATCATGAAGTTAAGACAGTCAGTATTCATTTTATCTGGTAACAGCGGCAGCATTTTAGATAGGCCCAGGTTTGAAAACCAGTCCTTTGGACAAGTTACTTCTTTCTTTCTCAGTTTCCCCATATACAAAATGGGGATAGTAATAATACCTACCTCATTGCCTGCAGTGAAAGTAAGTGTCTATTTAAACTATTGGTGAGTGCCTGGCTTCTAGTAAGAGCTAAGTATAAACTGTTGCTGCTGTCATTACTGTTACTATTAGTGTTATTGTAACCCTGCTCTGGGATCATGTTTAATTTGTAGAACTGCCACACTCCTTATTTTTCCTTCTTAATTTGCTTACCTTTCAGCATTTTCTACCACTATATTAATAACCCACCCAAGGATAAAGAGAGGAAAAGAAAATTTTTCAGACTTGTCATGTTTTATTAAATGTGTCAAACATATAAAAGTAGAAAGAACATATTTATAGGAAAGTGCTATTTTTAAAGCTTAAAAAGCGTAGTGTCATTTGAAGTGTGGAAAGTAGAAATTACAAGCCTTTTGCCTTGACAACTTCTTAAATCTGTGTATACAATGCATATTGCACATAGTTGTAATTCTAGAGGACATACCATTTTATGGATTTTTACCACCCAGCATTACAGCATAAGCATTTTTCTCTGTCCCTTAGCCTTGACAAACAGTTTTCAGTGTTTGTTTTTTATTATGGATAATTATTGGTTTGTTGTATACATTATATTGCCCTTTAAAAAATATTATAAGTAAATTGGCAGTGAAAATCCTGCAGATGGTTGGGGTTATCTTAGGAGATTTTTTTTTCTTGTTTTGATTAGGAGTCTCTGTATTTGTTTCCTGGTACATGGGAATCTTACTGTAACGTGATTCTTTGGAAAGTTAGCTTTATGAAGATGAAATAGCCCCAGTCCATGTAATAATACCAAGCCTATAACTTGGGGTTAAAGGTAAACCTGCTGTGTGTCACTATCTCTGCATGAGACCAGGACTGTGCTAGACCTGAGCTGTCCAATATGGAACTGGCCACTTGTAGTTATTTAAATTAATGAGAATTAAGTAAAATGAAGGTCAGTTCCTCACAGTCACATTAGCCTATTTCATGTGTTCAGTAGCCACGTGTGGCTAGTAGCTGCCATATTGGACAGTGCAGATACAGAACATTGTCATCAATGCAGAAAGTGCTGTTGAATAATGTAGCCTTAGTTCATTCTCTGCTCAGTTGCTTAATCCTACAGTGACAAGGAAGAGCCACCTCTTTATAGGGTTTTCTAAAGCAGAAGTTGGCAAATATTGACTGCCTGTTTTTTTAGTAAAGTTTTATTGGAACACAGCTACACCTATTTGTTTACCTATGGCTGCTTTTGTGCTACAACCGCAGAGCTGTATTGAGTAGGTATGACAGACCAAATGTGGCCCACAAGCCCATAGTGTTCACTCTCCCTTTACAAAAAGTTTGCCAATCCTTTTATCTAGACCAGGTTTCTCAACCTCAGCACTAATTATTTGTTTTGAAGGGCCATCCTGTGCATTATAGGATGTTTATCAGCATCCATGGCCTCTGCGCACTAGATACATATAGTACCACTGCCCCCTCCCACACCCAGTTGTGACAGCCAAAAATTTCTCCAGACATTGGCAGACATCTCTGGGGAGCAAAACCACCCCACCCCCTGCTCTGAGAACCACTAATCTAAAGTGATGTGGCTTGACAAAACATCCATTTATAATACTAAAAAAAAAAAAAAAGAAAAGAGTATCTTTAGAAAGCTGAATAAATTAAAGTTGTTTTATGCTACATTAGCATTCTCTCCAGAAACAGAAGTGTTTCCTTTAGCATGATAGAGTAACTAGAGTAGGGCAGAGGAATGGATGTACTGAGGTTCCACAGTTCACTGTCTGCTAACTCGGGAGCAAATAAGATGCAAGTCACATCATCTTTGAAGTTAATGGGGACGTGGTTAATTTTGCAGGCTTTCTGGTCCACTTGATGAAACACAATGTGACTGCAGGGTTTTTGTTAACTGAATGTGTAGATGTCATGTGTATATACCCAGTACCTTGTGCTGAATCTGGCCAGAGGGAGTTAGTAAATATTTATTAAATGATTATTGATAAATGCAGTAAATTAGTACTTATCTGTCTTATTTGTGATTTTAAGTTGTCCGTATAAGTTCTTACCCTCATTACCCAAAATAATTGAAGAACTGTTATATTTACATTCATTAGAAGTTATGAGAATTGGATTAAATGTCAAGACCTATAAAATTGTGTTCAGCTCTTTTAAGATCTCGTGCTTGAATACTTTTCAGAGTGATGATTTTCAAAGCTATAGAAAAAAGGCTGTGTTAAGAGATCAACTACTCACTTTGTAGGAAACCAGAATATTGGAGCACAGGTTTTAATTAATAAACAATGTATGTAGTATTTCTGAATTCTCATTTAGAAAATGGGGTGAATTAGAATTGGGGAAAATTGCCTTTCAAAGTGAATATCAGGTATTCCTTTATCTAGTTCTTCAAATTAAAATTAAATTTAAGTTTTTTAATTGGTATTGAAAGGAATATACAATGTACAGCACAGATAATGGAGCACATGTCCATGTGGTTAAATATCTAGGAAGGTAAGCAGTTTTGACTACTGAATTCAAGTGAATTTTAGGTGAACTTGTTTGTTCCGTGCATGATGTATTTCTGTTGGTTTTTTCAGATCTTACCAATATATTTGAGTCCTTCCTGCCCCAGTTGTTGGCCTATCCCAATCCCATAGATCCTCTCAATGGTGATGCTGCAGCCATGTACCTCCACCGACCAGAAGAATACAAGCAGAAAATTAAAGGTAAGAAGGCAAATCGTTTAACCTAGAGAAGAACATAACTCTATTGAGCTTTGATCAATGATCACCCTTCTTAGTTACTAATAACTTTTCTCAGGCCTAAAAAGACATAGCTGCTGGCTGGAGCAGAACTCACTAGCCTCTGTAGTTCTGAGGGTCAGAGACAACCTTTGGAAGCTGTAGTACCAACGTGGGAGAAGGGAAGGAGAGAAAGAGCAAAAAGAAAGATGGAAAGATGAGAAAGTGGGAGGCTTAACTGTTGAGTGGTAGAAGGTGTAACCCTGCCAGAAATCCATGTGGACACCTGTCCAAAAGAATTTTTGCCTTCATTTGCTTCCTCTTATCTTGTAAAGTTAGAAAATTGGACTTCAGAATAATTATTAATTGAAAGGTATAATCTCACATGTGTTTAATAGACAATCATCCTGGCCTTTCAATAAAACAGTTACCTTTGGGAGTTGGAAAAATAATTGCCAAATCCATCATTAGACTTTTAAATAATTATATTTACCTATTGAATTAAAAATACCCAGTTAGGCCCTTGCCACTGTGTTCAGTGGTTAGGGCATTGACCCATGCACTGAAAGGTCACAGGTTCAATTTCTGGTCAAAGGCTCATACCTGGGTTGCAGGTTTGATCTGGGCCTGGTTGGGGCATGTGCAGAAAGCAGCCACTTGATATGTCTCTCTCAAATTGATGTTTCTCTCTCATTATCTCCCCCCCCCCGCCCATTCTCTCTAAAAATCAATGGGAAAAAATATCCTACGGTGAGGATTAAGAATATACTCAGCTGGCTTCTTTTCTTGGTCCAATACTGTTTTACTTTGGGAAGTTTTCATGTAGGCATATTTCTCTCCTACTGCACATACCTTGCCCCTGATATATGGGATTTTTCTATTAAAACCTGAAATGTACTGTTAAGTTAGAAATATGTTAGTGATGGCAGCACTAGTTTCCTAATTCTTTAGGATTCAGAATCCTGTTTTCCCATCTTAAACTGTTTACATGCTAATGGGACATGAATATCATAAAAATGAAATAAGGGTTGCAAAAGAATGTTTAAAGCATCACACAGGTTTACTGGTGTTCATCATGTTGTCCTCTTTATCTGTGTATGCTTGAGAACTTTCATATTGAAAAGTCTAGATACAAGAGAAACCAAGATGGCGGCATAGTTAAACACCTAAACTGCTGTCTCGCACAACAATTTCAAAACTACAACTAAAAGACAAAATGGACATCATCCAGAACCACAGGAAGGCTGGCTGGGTGTAAATTCTACAACTAGAAGGAAAGAGAAAAGCACACTGAGACTCAGAGGAGCTGCAGAAGGCAGAGGTACCGAGGCATGCACGCGCATGGAGAGGGCTGGCAACTGAGTACGCAGCTGGCTTTCTCAATCAGGAGGGAGACAAAAGCTCCCGGCGGCTCTGAACTCCAGTTCCAGGTGAGACTCTGGGGACCCAGACTCATTCGGGGAGAAACTGGACTGTCTGGCAGCAGGCGAAGTTCGAAGGCGGCTTTCTCTCAGAGGTGCTTGCAGTGATTACTATGGGACACTGAGACCCAGTAGCTCTTAGGGCAGGGCTAACAGGAAGCCATTGCTATCTGCTCCGCCCTGAGACTCCGCCCCATCCAAGCTGAGCACAGAGGCTTTTGCAAGTCTTATCTCATAAGGATGTCTCCAGCACAGAAGTTCTCCCGGAGTAGACACAGCTGATCCTCACAGCCAATTGGCCTGGAGGTCAATTCCTCCCAGTGATACCAACAACAATCAAGGCTTAACTACAACAAGACTGTGCATACAGCCCACAAAGGGGTGCACCAAGAGTGTCCACCTCAGGTAACTGGGGAGGCTGAGCCACTGGATCCTATAGGACACCTAGCACACAAAGCCACTCTGTCAACTCAGGGAAGCAGCCAAAATGCGGAGACAAAGAAACAGGTCACAAATGAAAGAAATGGAGGAAAGCAAGTGATTGGATATAGAGTTCAAAACCACAGTTATAAGGTTTTTCAAGAATTTCCTAGAAAAGGCCGATAAATTTAGCGAGACCCTTGAGGATATGAAAAAGGACCAACTAGAAATGAAGCATACACTGACTGAAATAAAAAATAATATAGAGCTCCAACAGCAGACTAGAGGATCGCAAGAATCAAGTCAAAGATCTGAAATACAAAGAAGCAAAAAATGCCCAACCAGAAAAGCAAAAAGAAAAAAGAATCCAAAAATGTGAAGATAGTGTAAGGAGCCTCTGGGACAACTTCAAGCGTATCAACATCCGAATTATGGGGTGCCAGAAGAAGAGAGAGAGCAAGATTCTGAAAACATTGAAGAAATAATGACCGAAAACTTCCCCACCTGGTGAAAAAAATAGACTTACAGGTCCAGGAAGTGCACAGAACCCCAAACAAAAGGAATCCAAAGAGGACCCCACACCAAGACATATCATAATTAAAATGCCAAGAGCAAAAGACAAAGAGAGAATATTAAAAACAGCAAGAGAAAAACAGTTACCTACAAGGGAGCACCCATACGACTGTCAGCTGATTTCTCAACAGAAACTATGCAGGCCAGACGGAAATGGCAAGAAATATTCAAAGTGATGAATAGCAAGAACCTACAACCAAGATTACTCTACCCAGCAAAGCTATCATTCAGAATTGAAGGTCAGATAAACAGCTTCACAGATAAGAAAAAGCTAAAGGAGTTCATCACCGCCAAGCCAGTATTATATGAAATGCTGAAAGGTATTCTTTAAGAAGAGGAAGAAGAAGAAAAAGGTAAAGATAAAAATTATGAACAACAAATACATATCTATCAAGTGAATCTAAAAATCAAGTGAATAAAAAAATCTGATGAACAGAATAAACTGGTGAATATAATAGAATCAGGGGCACAGAAAGGGAGTGGACTGACAATTCTCGGGGGGAAAGGGATGTGGGGGGTGCGGGAAGAGACTGGATAAAAAGCGTACACCTATTGATGAGGATAGTTGCGGGGAGGAGGTAAGGGTAGAGGATGGGGTGGGAACCAGGTGGAGGGGAACAATGGGGGGGTAGGAACAATTGTAATAATCTGAACAATAAAGATTTATTTAAAAAATAATAATAATTTAAAAATAAAGATAAAAGAGAAGTCTAGATACATAAAGTTCTACCAAAAAATAAAAGAATCCATAGACCTATTTGCCTTAACAATGGAAAGCATTGGTATATACCCAATATTTAGCACAACTTGCCCATCTGCCTAGAAGTTCAGAACATTATCTTGGGCAAAGCAGTGCCCTCTGAGGTACATTTGTAAGAGATGGTAATAGAAATAATTCATGAGAATTTGAATACATAGGTCTTCACTCTGCAGGTCTGAGATAGACAGGAGCATTTGGGGCTACTGGTGGAACATGGTCAGTTTCCTTCTCTTTGTTTTCTCACCTTCTCTGGTCTCTACAAGGTATTGTTCAGTACTTTTATTGAGATAAAAGAAATAAATCTCCTCTAATTTACTTAGCTCGCAGGTGCTTTGCAAGTTATCTAATTTATGCGGCAGAATATCTACATAGCCAAACAAACATGTATCAAGAAAAAGGCAGTTTCAATCAGATAAAATTCTATTATGAGACTATTAAAAATTTGACAAAGGAATCACTTAACAGTGTCTACAACCCACAGATACCTTGGTGCAGAACATAAGCCTATAGTTCTGTGTTACTATGCTGCAGCAATTGAACACTACTGTTTTAGTTCATATCTGCTATAGTACCAATTGCAAAAGGAACCTAGCCTACATTTTTATCTTAGAATGGCTAGCTCTAGCTTAGGGAATTCTAGCTTTCTGAAATGTTAATGCTGGCTATCATTTTATCTTCCTTAGTAATCTGAGAAAATCATGGCTGTCAGACCTGAGCTCACCCCAACTTCCTACTCTACCTTTGTTCCCTCCAATAGGAAATAAGAGATATCCCATCTTATTTCTCAGACTACCCCCACCAACCTGTGATCTTGTTCCCCCATGTATTCCCTTTTTCCTGGTTCCTCCTCTTCCCCTAGACCAGTGGTTGGCAAACCGCCGCTCACCAGCCACATGTAGCTTGCGAGCCACGGTTTGCCGTTCTGTTGACTAATGAATTTGCCGACCACTGTCATATACTACCCTTTATATCTTTGCACACAATATGCCACAATTGCCTAATCCTCACAGCTTTCAACTACATGGTAACATTTAGTCTAGTCCAGTGGTTGGCAAACTCATTAGTCAACAGAGGGGCAAACCGTGGCTCGTGAGCCGCGGTTTGCCGACCACTGCCCTAGACTATCATAAGCACTCTCATTTCAGAAGCCTTTATCTGCTCCTGTGGATTCCTTTAGGAGTCTTGCTATTTAATTCCTTTCATTTTCTAACTTCTTGTTTCCTTGCCTTAGACTTCTGAGGTCTAGTTTTGTTTTCCCTCCTATGCTGAATCTATGATCTCATTTCTTCCTAATCTTTTGGACCCTTCTCAAGACCTGTTTTCATGGACCTCTCTGTAGCTTTAGTATTTTACCTCTTACCTTTCTGAAAACATTTCTCATTCCATTCCCAAACATGGTCATTCTTTTTAAAATTCTGTCCTTCACCCCCTCTTCCGCCTTCCCCACCCCTTGGGAAGCCTATTCAACCCTCACAACTTTAAACAATCCCCTCCAGCCCAGCTGGTGTGGCTCATTGGTTGAGTGTCAACCTATGAACCAGAAGGTCACAGTTCAATTTCCTCTCAGGGCACATGCCCAAGTTGTGAGCTCGATCCCCAGTAGGGGCCATGCAGGAGGCAGCCAGTCAGTGATTCTCTCTTATCATTTATGTTTCTCTCTCTCCCCCTCTCCTTTCCTCTCTGAAATAATAAAAATATATTTAAAAAATATATATATATATACACACACACACACACACACACACACATTTTTTAAAAAATAAATAAATCCCCTTCAGGTAGATGATTTCCAAAAATGTGTCTAGGAGGGAGGGGAGGGGGGGATGGACATATGTAATTCTATATAATTAAAGGGTAATATGCAAATCGACTGAACAGTGGAACTACCAGTCGCTATGATGCATACTGACCACCAGGGGCAGACGCTCAGTGCAGGAGTTGCCCCCTGGTGGTCAGTGCACTCCACAGGGGGAGCGCAGCTTAGCCACAAGCTGGGCTGTCGGCTGGTGAGCACAGCGGCATTGGCCCGAGGTGGCAGCGCTAAGGATGTCCGACTGACGGCTTAGGCCCACTCCCCATCTGGGCTGAGGGACCCTCCTCAACTCCCCCGCCCCCGGAGTGCACGAATGTTGTGCACCAGGCCTCTAGTACTTTAAATAAAAAGGTTTTTAAAAAATAAAACAAAAATGTGTCTAGGTGTAACCTCTCTCCTAAGTTGCTCGTGGGACATTTCCACACCTAACATCACACAGAGGTCAGTGTATGCACCCTTTATACCATGCTCATTATCAGCATTCATATTGAGTTGATGCTGTTTTACCTGTGAATATTGGGCTGTCTGTAGAACAGGGCATCATTGGCACTGTGATTTCCCTGCTCAGCCTTCATGGAGTGGCATCTCAGCTTGCCATTCCAGGCGCTCTGCCACTGTGTGCGATCTACACCTTTGCCTTTATTCCTCTAAATGCATCAATATATGACAGTAAAATTGGCTGAGTTTCAGGTACCCAACTATATCCTCTTCCTTAGTCAGTGAAAGTTTCAGCACTACAGAGAAAGAGATGATAACTCTGTACCTACCACCCAACTCTAGGTGAACCTGTACATTTTGCCTTATTTGCTTCAAAATTTTTTAAAGAAAACAAATGTAGCTCTCTTAAGGTTGTATTTTAGCATCCCAGCCATTTCCTTCTTCCTCTGTGCTTTTGGCCAGACACTGGCTTTCCCCTGGAGTGGTGGCTCCTGTGCTGTAGTGGAGAAGCCAAGCCCTTCAAGGGTCAGTGCAGACACGGCTCCTTCCCTCTGATGCACTCAGCAACTACCTGCCTTTTCTCCTCATGGTTTCTCCTCATTAATGACCTTGCTCTTCATTTTCTATCTCCTGAAAGGCCTTGTCCTAGTAAGCACTTAATACGAATGTGTTTCCTTGAATATATTTAATTAAGAAGGCTGATAGTATCAAATTACAGTGTCAAAGTGCAGCAGCTTATTTCTACAAAGTAGCCAGCCCCTTAGAGAGTAAAAATAAAATTTCTAGGGCTTTAATAAACATTTCTCTCTAAAAGGTAAGCTAATGTCAGTTTCTGCCTAGTTAGGGGCTTTTTTCCCCCCAAATCATTATCTCAGCGTAAAATTTTGTCACAATGAATTTGTAAGACTCTTAAATCAGAAACCTGTAAACTTTTTTTGTAAATGCCACTATGGTCTCTGTCACATACTCTTCTTTTTCTCTTTTTAAACAACCCTTTAAAAATATATTTTTTAAAAATTCTTATCTAGCCTGGCTGGCATGGCTCATTGGTTGAGCATCTACCTATGAACCATGAGGTCACTGTTCGATTCCTGGTCAGGGCACATGCCCGGGTTGCGGGCTCAATTCCCAGTGGGGGGGTGGGGGGATGCAGGAGGAAGCCGATCAATGATTCTCACTCATCATTTAAATAAAAAATTAAAAATCCTTATCTAGGTTCCTGCACTAAGTTATTCAGATTTGGCAGTCCCATTTGGCCGTTTTTCTCATTTTCCTCTTATTTAGCCCCTAAGTAATCCTATGGGAAGAAAAACAAAGCATAAGGATTTGAGGATGTGTGTGTTTCCCTGCTGGCATTCTGAATAGGAATCTAAATGTCTCTTCATATTGTGTATAGGCTATTTACTTGAGAACAGTGTGCACTTAAAGATCTTAGGAACAAGTTTAATTGTTTATTCAGCAGTTCTTAAATGTTTTTTCAACCTAGGTTACAGCAGCATAAATCTTCAGGTAAATAATACATGGTAAAGTCACTCCAGGTAGCTGCCTTAGACAGCAGCTCGTTCCTGAGCAAATTGAGAGACTGCTTTACCAGCTGCTTCAGAAACCTCACAGGCAGGATCTGTTTAAACTCAAATCTATTCCTAAAATAATAGATTTGGCTGACTATAATTATATAACTGCAAATCTAAAAATGATGGGGGATTTCCTTATAAATTACTACGGAATCATAACTAGTCCAGTGCTATCTGGGAGGTGAATATTTTTATTAATATAAAAAGTTACAAGAAAGTGCAGAGAACACATTTTCCCAAACCATCAAGTTTGGAGGAGGGCAGCCATACTGGAGGTTAGAGGGCTGGAGGCTGTTTCACGCTGGGCATTGTCCTGAATATCTGCTGACCTTCCTGTGCCTTGCAGCCAAGGCCCAAGGGTGGTTGGCTGCCTGTGTACATCCATCTGAGGGTGTTCACTCACCTGATAGGTATTCTTACATCTGGGAAACAATGGCCCAGGGAGTTCTAGATGGTGATACAGTGTATTTATTCCCCTACAAGTCCCCGTCCTGCTTTGCCGCTCCTCCTAATGGGGTAAAATTCATAAACTCCAAAGTCTTCCCTTGGTTTTTGTGACCACAAATGTTATCTTTGTTACCCCCACCCACCCATGTTGGGAGAGCTGGGACTTGCCAACATTGCAGTCATGAAGCACATGCCTGCCTGCTCACTGCCCTTGTGTTTTCTTTATCCCTGTCCCCTGCGCAGAGTACATCCAGAAATACGCAACGGAGGAGGCACTGAAGGAGCAGGAGGAAGGCACCGGTGACAGCTCGTCGGAGAGTTCTATGTCTGACTTTTCAGAAGACGAGGCCCAGGATATGGAGTTGTAGTAGAAAAAGCACCTGCTTTTCAGAAAGACTATTATTTCCTAACCATGAGAAGCAGACTATAATATTCATATTTAAACAAAGCAATTTTTTTTATTACTAAACAAGGTTTTTATGAATAATAGCATTGATATATATATATTATATATCACCCTTTAGATCTTGATTTCTTGGTCATTTCTCAACCTGAGGTGCATAGCATATTCCCACATTCCATTTTGGTAGCAATATGCGGTCTGGATGCATGCATTCATAAGTCCATTTGGCCAAGTCAGCCTGTGTGCTACTAACTGTCAAAAGAAATAGCCGCTCTGATAGGTAGACAAGTAAAAATAACAGGAAAAAGTTGCTTCTTTTATTGATGGTTCCAAAGAAACAAACCAAACCAACCAGCTCTCGGATGTGAAGATAGAATAGTGCTTTTTCAAAACGGAAAGGAGGGAATTGGGAGGCAAAGGCCTGCTGTGGTAGCATGTGGAGCCAGCACGTCATGGAGCTGCTCCCTCCTGTGATTCGACCTAGGTGGCCTCATTTCTGTGGAGTAACATTGTAAACAGGGAGCTAATTGGGGTGTTGAAACTTAAAATAATTTTTGACTCGGATTTTAAGTACATTTTTATATGTAGATTCCTGCCCTTCTGGCTACTCGGCCCTGCAGCCATTCCTTTGGAGTGTATTCCTTTGAAGAACCTGTGGGAAGTGTTTTCTGAACTTGATACGTTCAATGGTAGAACTTGTAATCCAGACCTTTTTTGAGAGGACAGGCCAGGAAGTGAAAGTGACTGGGAAGATGCTTCCTCTCCAGCACATGCAGTCACATCCTCATCCGATTGGCCACTTTGAGACGCTACCCTGGCTGAGAGCTTTAAATTTGAGGGTGGTTGTGGGTTCTTTTTGATTTGGGGGTTTGGGTTTGGGTTTTTGGTGTGTGTGTGAATTGTGCTTAGACAGGTTACAAATTTAATCTTCACCTGCCAAGAGATGGCCTCCTCCTTGGATAGCCGCTCGGTGGACCATTAGACTCAGGAAGAAGACCCTTCTGGTGGCTGTGACTCCTGGGTTCTCTCCTCCACATTTTGGTTTTGGTTTTGGTTTTCCTGCTACTGCTGCTCTTGGCAGCGGCCTGGTCATCATCTGCTTGTGGGAGTGGGAAATGGGTAGTTTAGACCCAACACATATTCTAAATTTCAAATGAGTAATAATTGGAACAAATAAAGTATCTTGTACCCAAAGTTACTGTACATGGGGAAAACACAGTTTTTTTTCAGAGTGTGACTGAACAGAGGAAAAGAATCAGAAATGTGGTGCAGTAGTAAAACAGGTTAGAAGGAAGAAAGTCTTCTCTCCTGTGTAAGGTAAGAGGAAATCAGACAGTTGACAATGCCTGCTAATGAAATGTGTACTCAGATAACCACATGTCCAGGTTGCCGGCAGTTTCTTTTAGATCTGAGTGTTGCCTGCTGAATTTGGAGAACTCTAGACAGCACCTCTGTATTCGTTTTGTGTCGCAACCAGTAGGACAAGAACAGAATTAGCCAATCCTAAAACCTTCTAAAGACAATTTTTGAATGTCCCACCGGGATAATTTAATTTCTGATGTGTGTTTTTAGTTTAGAAGTGCTATATTCCACAAAATTTGAGTCAATGAGGTTGGAAGATATCCTATCTTTTTTAGTCAAAAAGCACAATCAATCTTTTCTTTGAAAATCTATATAAAGTACAACTTGCTTTTAGCATGATTATTTTCCTAAATAAAAAAAGACAAAGAATTTACTTATTTTATGTTAATTACGGGCATGAAGCAAAAGGTTTTCTTTACAAAAATTAAAAGTGCAGTTATGTAGGGCTGTGGTTAGTTAACCGTACTGAGTTGCCGATCTAGCATTTGTGGCTTGTTGGAAGGGTAGTGTTAACTATTTAACATGTAACGGTGTACTTCACTCTTATCTAGCACGTTGTCTTCTCATTGCTTTGGGGGAGGGAGGGTCTGCTGGCACTGTCTAACTTGCTTACCTGCTGAATTAGCAGTTTGCTTGTGCTATAACCGGTATTGTAGGTGCGACTTAGGGTAGGCTTAAAGTGCTGGGTGGTGATTTGAGTTCAAACAATAAAAAATTGTATTTTTTCAATATTGTATAAACAATAGTGTTCTAATTACTTTGCAAAAAATAATTGTTTTAAATCTTGTCCCCAAAAACTAGCAGAACCAAGTTTAGGAAAGGTATGTGCCACATCTATGCTCCTCAACTGAATCCTTATTTTTCTAACAAAAAGACACTAGCTTGCCTGTGATGAGAGCTCGGCACTAGAAGTCTGGTAGTGCAGAATCCCAAGTGAAGACGGGGCGGGGGATGCAGGCGTTAAGAAACAGACCTGAGTGTGGCTGCTGTGTGTGTGTGTGTGTTCCAAGTCTGTGTGATGAAAGTGTAATTAGGGCTTCTCTATTAGTACTGGAAGCTTCCAGAATTGCTACTCAAATCACTCATTCTGTGCAAGTCTGTCTCATCGGAGCACTAACCTTGGTCCCATGCATGTTTTTCACTGTGTGGGTCTTTACCTCTCCACTTCGAAGTGGACTTTGGGTCAGTTGAACAGAATCCCTTCTTAATGCTAACTTTTTGTCCCTTCCCAGTACCTGGAAGAGGTGAGAGTAGGAGACTATGCTTACAGGTGCAGAGGGGGCTGGAAGAGGCCTGGCATGGATCTGTGGACTCGGGGCCCCCAGTTATAGATGGTAGAGGAAGGCTGAGTGGAGGGTGTTTCAGCACCAAGCACTTTTCCAGCTTGTCCCATCACAACCCTCAGACTCATCTGGAGCTCCTCAGAAGGGCTGGATGTTACTGCTTTTAAAAGTGGTGGTGGTAAGTCAGGGTTGCTTCTGGCAGTTTCCCTACCTTAATACTCGTCATTTTAAAAATTCTACTTGGTGGTTTACCAGCGCCAGCCCTTCTTTGCCCCTGTTCAAATGACTGAGCTCAAGCTCTTGCCAAACATCAACAAGCAAGATGGCTGCAGCAGTGGGTCCACTGCTGTCCACAGGCCAAGCCTCAGCCTTGTGGGTTGCGTTTATTGGTAGCCAACCTAGGATATGGCATTTTTGGTCTTTTAGTCTTCAGTCTCATTGCCCCCCTTGACTTGACTGTGCAGTTTCAACCAGCATTTTATACTAGTGAGATGATTACCAGAAGTTGCCATGTACCTAACATTTTTCTTATACTTCAAAAGCTGTTCTAATTGCCAACTGGCTGATCTAAGCTCTTGGAGGGTATCTCCCCTCAAAGGAATTTTTCCCTCCCAAACGTCTCCCTGAAGCCCTACTTGGCCTTGGCCTATGACACTTGCTTTTTATTGCACCTCCTATTGGGATGGCTGCGAATCATGAAAGACACATCTTCCACTAGCTTCCATGGGTCAAGCTTCTGGGAACTAGTTTTTTATTTCGTGGCATGTGACCCTTCTGCGTTCTAGGAACTCGATTAGAAAAGTGAAAGCCATTAACAAAAGTAAGTTTTATTTCACCAGCTTCCTAACTGGGTTCACAGCCTCGCTGACTGAAATCAAAGTATTTCTGACTGGGCACAAACACCTGGTTTTCTTTGGACTTCAGAATCCACGTCCATATTTCCTCTGGCCACGGACACCTTGGCGATTCCATTAGGGACTGGCTGGAGTGGAGGCCCCTTGGGGAAGGGGGAGCTAACAGCTCTCGGGTGTGAAGGTTTTCCACTCACCTGAGGAAGGAAGGGCCAGGACTCTTAATTCAGCAAATACTGGTCTTGGCTGTGGCCTTGGGAAGGAATGGCCATTATTTACTGATTGTATTTGGTACATATTGTGTGATACTTGAAGAGAGGAAAGGGACTCGCCAGCCCAGAAATCTGAGCTCTTTACCACTTATTTTTTCCTCGCCCCATCTTCTCCCTTCCATTTTTTCCCTTGCATTGTGATGATCTAGTGGGCACTTCTGTCAACAGGACAAATGCCTCCTCTGACTATAACCTCTTAATAGTTGTGTATAATGAAAACTGTAAACTTTTTTAAAATAAAATGTGTATATACCTTGGCAAATGGCTGGACCTTGATGAATGAGATTGGCCCCCATGATTACTTAGCCTGTTTTTATTAATGTCCTCCCTGTTCATCTGGCTCCTCTGCACAGCAGCTGGCCTTTTTTCTTTTCTTTTTCCTTTTCCTGACTGAGAAGCTCTTATAGGCAGACTGGATTAGCTTGGGACAGGAGTGTCACTTCTAGGCAGTAATAATCAAGAGACCTTGCCCACAGAGGCCTGTCCCTGGAGCAGCAGGTGCCTGCTAGTTAGGCACAGGGCTGGCCGGGAGGCTTCACCAGAGCCTTAAAGATCCATTTCTACTATCAAGTCCTATAGCCTGAAGGGCCCAGTGACCCCAAGTGGATCAGCAGCCATGGCTCCCATGTTAGCCCAAACCTTCTAGACCCCAGCAACTAATGCTGGAGTCCACAGGCAGTGCAGCTTCCTGTTGGGGGCCAGTCTTCCTCAACAGGTTCCCCCCGTACCAGGTGCCAGCCTCAACCACCGAGGGAAGAGCAGTGGGTATTCATCAGAAGTTAACCACTGGATTATCGCTGCATTTCCATTTCTGAGGCATAGCCTTCAGTGGCCACCAGATGGAGGTATTGCCTAGTTTATTGGAGAACCTATTTGTTGGATTTTGTCAGCAGACCCTTAAGACAGAGTTCTTTTGGTCACATGTTCTCATTCCCCCAACTCCCCACTGTTTTCTTCTCCTTATTCATTCCCCCCACACTCATTTTTTTTTTTCTTGTTGCATCCTCATGTATTCTGCAGTAAGCCCAGCTTTGTGTTTACCTGCGGGGGGAGAGGTAAAACCATCTGGGCAATGTCCCATGCAAATGACACCTCAAGCTCTCCTGTAGCAAGTAAACCTCAAGCAACCCTGGCTGCCTCCAGTGTTCAGAAGCAAAGCATTGCATAGGCTCTTTGCAGGTGGTCTCACTGACCCCTCAGCCAAGGGTGGAATGGGCCAAAGGACTGAACCAGCAGTGTGAATTCTAGTCCCATCTCTTGGCACTAACAATCAGTACAGCCTAAAGTTCCCTAAACTCGTAGGTTCTGACACTGACTCAACTCCACCTAGGCTCTGAAACATCACAGGATACAGCATTCGGAGAGAGGAGTTGTGTCAACCCGAGAAACACCAAGGTTTCAAGAGCAGAGGCTGAGTTTTGGAACCCAAAGAGCTTTGGGAGTTTAGAGCACCTGTTTTCCAGCTGAGGGGAGAATGAGATCTGTGGGTCACGCAAGTAGCCATTCCATGGGGGTCACAGGGCAGCTCCTTTAAAAACTGTTCTATGAGGAGTCCCAGTGCATTGTGGGGGCGGAGGGGGGGGGGCGGCTGGCATCTCGTCTCCTCACCCACCCGTAATCACTACCTCAGCCTCAGCCCTGCTGCCTCCCAGGTGGCGGGTGGCTGCTGCCTGCCTGAGCCTTGCCCCTCCTCGAGACAGGGCACCTGGGGCTTCTGCGGCATATTGTCCTGGGAATTAAGGAACTTCACCCAGTTTAAATTCTCTTGCCATCTCTGAAGGCTGCTCTCTCCCCCCCGGGGATGCGTTTCCATGATGCGGCCCTGGTACTTCCTGTGCCCCACCTAGAACCAGGGCAAGGAGGGTTTGGCTCTCACAATCCTTGGCCCTGCAGAGGCCCTGGAGCACCTGACACGAGCAACCCTGCTGATGAGAAAAGCTCGCAGGCTTCTTAGGGACTCAGATCCCAGGATGAGCCTAGAACAAGCCGTCATGAGCCGACCCTGCTGTCCAGTGCCTCCCGGGGGGGGGGGGGGGGGGGGGCGGGTTGTGCACACAGAACTTGGAACTTGGAACTGAAGACTTGCCCTGATGGGGTTTAATGTCAGAAGGTGAAAGACAGGAGCGTTTCCCCTCCTGCTGTGTGTGTGTGTGTGTGCCCATGATGAAAGATGTTTAGTTTTGAAGGAGCACTTCTGTGGACCTGGGTTCCTCAGAGCTCTTTGGGACTCAAACTTGGCTGCTAGGACTAGTGTCAAGTGGTTGAGGTGGCAGGAACAGACTTGGGCTTCCTAAGAGCAAGACTCAACCTTCTGGCTGCCTGGTCATTGCCAGTTGACCTGGAGAGGGGCTGCTGGACAGCTGTGGGGTTAGGCCTTCAGGTCTGTCTCAGCTGCCCTTCCCATGGCTCCTGCCAGCAACGTCCGCCTGTGCAGAGCAAGCAGCTCCCTTTGAGAGCTTCAGCCCAGGTTTTGTTGTACCCAGTTCTATGAACAAGTCAGGTGCCTGCTGCTAGCCACTGGTGTGCGTTGAAGAGAATGGAACAAAGCTTTTCAAAGTTGTACTTCAGCAGAGTTCAAACGAATTATGTGCTGGTAGCAAGTCAGCATCCCAGAAACGTGCAAGTCTTCTGTAATGCCCTCCTCCGGAGAGAGCCGTCAGCAGTGGCCAAAGCGGCCTTCCCCTATGGTTCTCACATGGGCCCTGGGCGCCTTGGAGGAGTAGACCCAAATGTGGCCCCATTTCACATTAACTGCTTGTGAGGTGCCAAGAGGCTTGGGCACAGTGAGTGGCACAGTCAGTGTTGGAACCCAGGTCTTCAGGACAAAGATGAGTGTTCTTTGCATGAGCCATGCTGTGCCAAGGCCGGTGTCCATCTAACACCCATGGGGGCTGTGGGCCATGTGCCTAAGTGAGCCTGCCACCTGGGACTCCCACCAGATGCTCCCAGGTTGATCCTGTGAGCTTGCCCGCCCCCCCGCCCCGGGGTCGCATGTGCTTGGTCCCTGAGGATCAGGGCCTTGCCCCACACAGATCCCCATTTCCACTGATGGTAGGGTCACCAACCTCTGGGGCCTGCAGTGGAGCCAGAAAATAAAAATCAGATTTAGCCCAGATCACTCCCTAGAGCAGAAATATAGAAATAGAATGCCATCTACAAAAGTAATTTAAAACTTTCTAGTAGCCACATTAAAAAAAAAAAAAAGGTAGTCAGACTGGTGTGGGTTAGTGGTTGAGCATCATCCCACGCACCAGGAGGTCGCCGGTTAGATTCCAGGGCACATGCCCAGGTTGCAGGCTCCATCCCCAGTCGGGGGCGTGCGGGAGGTAGCCGATTAATGTTTCTCTCCCCCTCCCTTCCTCTCTCTGAAATCAATAAAAACATATTTTTAATGTAAAAATAATGTTTTATTCAATATATCCAAAATATTCCAGTGTGTGATTACTATTTAAAAAGGAATGAGGTGTGCAAAGGACCTAAATAGACACTTCTCCAAAGTGGACATACAGATGGCCAAGAAACATATGAAAAAATGCACAAAGTCACTGATCATCAGAGAGATGCAAATTCAAATGACAGTGAGGTATCACCTCATACCTGTCAGAATGGCTATCATCAACAAATCAACAAATGACAAGTGCTGGGGAGGATGCAGAGAAAAGGGAACCCTAGTACACTGCTGGTGGGAAAGCAGACTGGTGCAGCCATTATGAAACAAGTATGGAGTTTCCTCAAAAAAATTAAATATGAAATTGCCATTTGACCAGTTATCCCACTTCCAGGAATATACCCTAAGAAACCTAAAGCACCAATCAGAAAGAATGTATGCACCCCTATGTTCACAGCAGCACAATTTACAATAGCTAAGATCTGGAAACAGTCCAAGTGCCCGTCAATAGATGAATGGATAAAAAAGCTATGGTACATTTATGCCAGGGAATACTATGCAGCAATAAAGAAGAAGGATCTCTTACCCTTTGAGACAGCATGGAGGGACCTGGAGAGTATCATGCTAAGTGAAATAAGTCAGAGAAAGACAAGTATCACATGATTGCACTCATATGTGGATCTAATTAACAAAATAAACTGATGAACAGAGTAGATCCAGAGACCCGAAGCATGGAACAGAGTGCAAAATCTCAGAGGGAAGGAGGTTGGGGAGTGTGGATGGGAGGGAAGCAATCAACCAAAGACCTTGTATGCATATATGCATGGCCCATGGCCACAGAAAAAGGGGCGGTGAGGGCCTGGGCTGGAGGCAGAGGCAGGCTGGAGGGGATCAATGCGGGAAGACTTACAACAATAAAGAATTATCCTATACCAGAGGCCGGTGCATGAAATTTGTGCATGGGGTGAAGTCCCTCAGCCCAGCCTGCACCCTCTTGTAATCCAGGACATCTTAGGGAATGTCCGACTGCTGGTTTAGGCCCAATCACAGTCAGGGACCTCTAGTTCCTAACTGCTCGCCTGCCGCCTGCCTGCCTGCCTGATCGCCCCTAACCACTCCACCTGCCTGCCTGATTGCCCCTAACTGCTCACCTGCCTGCCTGATCACCCCTAACTGTCTCTGCCTCGGCCCCTGCCACCGCGGCTTTGTCCAGAAGAATGTTCAGAATGATGTCCGGAAGGTCGTTTGGTTGTCTGGTCTAATTAAAATATTATGCTTTTATTATTGTAGACTAGAGGCCAAATGCACAAAATTTGTGAATGGGTGGGGAGGAGTATCCCTCAGCCTGGCCTGCGCCCTCTCGCAATCCGGGACCACTCGGGGGACGTCTGACTGCCGGCAGTCAGACATCCCTCTCTCATATCCAGGACCTCTCACTACTAACCACCCACCAGCTCACTCCTTACCACCCGCCTGCTTGCCCCTTACCACTTGGTTCGCTATTCCTTAGCGCTGCCATGGAGGCAGGAGAGACTCCTGCCACTGCTGCTGCACTCACCAGCCGTGAGCCCAGCTTCTGGCTGAGCAGCACTCCCGCTGTGGGAGCGCACTGACCACCAGGGGGAAGCTCCTGCGTTGAGCGTTTGTCCCCTGGTGGTCAGTGCGCACCATAGCGACCAGTTGTTCTGGTCATTCTGCTGTAACGATCGCTGGGCTTTTATGTATATAGATAATAAAAGGGTAATATGTAAATAGACCGAACGACAGAACAATCAATCAAAGCATAATATGCTAATGAATATTAAGGCCATTCAACCACTCGCTATGACGTGCACTGACCACCAGGGGGCAGCTGCTACAACCGGTAGGTTAGCTTGCTGCTGGGGTCCGGCCCATCAGGACTGAGTGAGATGGGCCGGATGGTGCACCAGTGGGGTCCCTCAGCCTGGCTTGTGCCCTCTCGCAATCAGGGGCCCCTCAGAGGATGTCAGAGAGCTGGTTTCAGCAGGATCCCTCAGGCCATTCCCCTTGGGAGGGCACCAGACACATGGCTCATGGCTGGTGAGTGCTGCTGCGGCAGCGCAAGCCTCGCCCGATAGAGAATAGTGGGGCCGGGATGAGTGGGAGCGGCAGGTAGGAGCTGCAGGCAGTGTTGGACTGCGGGTTTCGGCCTGATCCATGCAGGACACCTATAGGGACCCCACCCATGCACAAATTTGTGCATTGGGCCTCTAGTTTAAAAATAATAATCCTATCTAATAAAGAGGGAATATGCTAATTGACTATCACTCCATCACAAAGATGGCTGCATGCACAGCTGAAGCCAAGTTCCCATAAGGAGCCTTAACGAGCAGTCAGCAGGGACCTGAAGCTATGCCTTCCCCCATGACCCAGGGCTTGACGGGGGACCTCAATCTGCTCCTCCCACCTCAGCGCCAGGCTGGGGGACCTCAGGCTGCACCCCCCACTAGGTGGGGCTTGACAGGGGCCTTCAGGCTGCACCCCCTACCCCAACACCAGGCCGGGGGACCTCAGACTGTATCCCCGCCCCAGCACAGGGCCAGGGGACCTGAGGCTGCGCCCCTCTGCCTGGCTGGGCTTGACAGGGGACCTCGGGCCATGCCCCCCACCCAGCAGGGCTTGACAGGGGACCTCAAGGTGCACCCCCAGTGCTGGGTAGGGGCAACTCAGGCTGCGCCTCCCACCTTGGCACCAGGCCGGGGGAACTCAGGCCTTGCCCCCTGCCCCGGTGCCAGGCCAGGGGACCTGAGGCCATGCTCCCCACCTGGTGGGGCTTGATGGGGGACCTCAGGCTGCTCCCCCTGCTGGTGAGGCTTGACAGGGGACCTGAGGCTGCGCCCCTCCCCCCACCTGGCAGGGCTTAACGGGGGACCTCAGGCCATGCCCCCCACCCAGCGGGGCTTGACGGGGGACCTCAAGGCATGCCCCCCCCTCAGTCTGGGCGGGGGTACCTCAGGCCACACACCCCCATCCTGGCACCGGGCCAGGGGACCTGAGGCTACATCCCCTGCCCGGCGAGGGCTTGACAAGGTTGGGACTGGCTGGGTCTGGATCTAGCCCAATGGGGGCGGAGGCCGGCTGGGTCTGGTTCTCATGCAATTTTGAGGCACATGTGGGTGGGCAGGGACTTGACTCTGGGTCCGGTGGTGAGCCCAGACTCTGACAGGAGGAAGGTTTTCATATACATTTTACTAATTTTCTTTCATCTCTGACACTTCTATTATAGAGAAAGGGCAAATAGCAATATTAAATTATTCCCTCTAATTAATCCCCTTTTAATGTGCACAAATTTCGTGCACCGGGTCACTAGTAATAAAATAAAGCCCTAATTTTTTTTTTAATTTAAAATGAATGAGGTATTTTATATTCTTTTTTGTGCACTAAGAATGTAAATCCGGTGTGTACTTTCACAGCACATCTCAACTTGGACACTACATTTTCAACATTCAAAGTGACAGGCAGTCCTGCCCAAAACAAAGCTGTGTCACAGAAAACTTTACAAAGCTTGCTTTTAAATTTAAATTAAGATGAACACTTGGGTTCCTCTTCAAGTGCTCAATAGCCCCATGTGGCGTGGCCACCTATGGGCAGTGCAGCCTGGAGTCCTCCAGGTAGAGCTGGCATTTTTAGAAGCAAATAAATCACAAGAGCGACTTTTCTTGTGGGTTTGGAGCAGGACCCAGACTCCACACTCAGAGAAATGTTCTGGGATCGCGCCGGCCGCAGTCGGAGACCTGCGAGCGGACGCCTCATGCTGTGGGCGGAGAGGGAGCGCTGCAGGGTCACGGAAGGACCTCAGGGCCCAGGCCGAGGCGGCTGCCCCGTCCCCTGGGGTGACTTCCAGGACTCGAGGGCGCCCCGGGTCCGGCGGAGGGGCGCGGCCGCTCGGCCATCCTGGCGCGGCAGGGCCCGTGCCGGCCTCGAGCACCAGAGGGCGCCAGGGCCTCGCGCTGCGGCCTAGAGTCCGGGATGGCCCTTAGGTTCCCACGGCCGCCGAACTGGTGGGGAGTGGAGCCCGGAGGCCCCCGGAGGCGCCCACCCCGGGCCCTTCGGTTCTACCCGCGGTGCCCGGCAGTAGCCAGAAAAAAACCGTCAAGGCCTCTCAAACACTGAGCCCGGGAAACCGGCTCCACCCAGAGGCCCCAGCCGCCTGATGCCCTGGCCTCGACCCTCCTCGCTCATCTCAGGTGGAGCCAGGGCCTCTCGGCTGACTGCCCCTCCCCCAGGCTCCTGGTGGTCGGAGACTGATGCGCGGCCTAAGCAAGCAGAGGCCTGTTTGTTGGAAGGTCAGGGTGGGGCCCCAGAATGGGGAGGCTGTAGATAAGATTTGGAAAAATGAGAGGAGCCAAGGGACTGCGGAGACCCGGCCTTAGGAGCCATCCGGCCAGAACAAGGCCACCCCAGAAGGCTGCCCTGGCCACCGGGCATCAGTCCAACCTTCCTTCCTCTCTGCCTCACCTGGAAGACAGCAAAGCCCAGCTGGAGCCAGGCCCTGGTCTAGTGGTGGGGTCCAGAGAGAAGGGATGGAGACCTCCTCTTCAACGTGATCACTGAAGGGGAAGACCCCTCCCCTCAATGGAAAGGGAGTCCAGCAAAGAGAGGCCGCATCCCAGGTGCTCACTCCGCTCTGCCAGGCACTGCCTGGAGCCAGGGAGGGAGAGGCAGCTCACCTGCTTCATCCCATCTCCCCAGCCGACCTACTGGACAGGGAGGACTAAAGGTCCTGAAAGCACCACAGACCACAAGGGGGGCTTCCTGGAGGAGAGGGCTCCGTCAGGGCCTGGCTGGCTGGGGAGGAATAGGATAAAGGGAGAAGAGAGGCGGGCACCCCAGGTAGGGGACTGGCCAGCGGTGTGCAGAGAGGTGGGAATGGACCTGAGGGGAAGGCAGAACAGGGGTGGGTCTCCGGGTTCTGGCTGGCCTGGTGGACGTGATAGAAAAGGAGTTGAATGGTGGCTTGGGCCAAATCAGACATCAGAAGCACAAGCGGGAATAAAAAGAAACAGAGACGTGGGCAGGTCCCTGAAGTGTTCTCCAGAAAGCAGAGGGCTGGGTGTCCCTAGCCCGTGTAGCTCAGTTGGTTGGAGTGCCTTCCAGTATACCAAAAGGTCCCAGGTTTGAGTCCCAGTCGGGGCACATACCTAGGTTTTGGGTCCAATCCCTGGTCCTGCTCAGAGCAAGTGTAGGAGGCAATCCAGATCCTCTGTCTCTGTCTCTCTTCCCCTCTCTTCCTTCCCATCTTTCTAAAATAATCAATGAAGCCCTAGCCGGTGTGGCTCAGTTGGTTGGACAGCGTACTGTGCACTGAAAGGTTGCCGGTTCCATCCCCAGTAGGGGGTGTGCAGGAAGCAACCGATAGATGTTTCATTCCCATATCAATGTTTCTCTCTCTTTCTCCCTCACCCTACCTCTCTCTCTAAAAATGAATAAAAATACTTTTAAAAAATCAATGATGCTCAGTTGGTATGGCTCAATTGGTGGAGCACTGTCATGTGCACCAAGAGGTCACCAGTTGGATTCAGGACACAGGCCCGGGTTTCAGGCTCCATCCCCAGTGGGGGGCATGCAGGAGGCAGCTGATCTATGTTTCTCTCTCATTGATGTTTCTATCTATCTCTCCCTCTCCCTTCCTTTCACTCTAAAAAAATCAAGAAAAACTTTTTTTTTTAATTAAAAAATAAATTTAAAAAGTTGAACAAAGTAGGAGGATCTCAATACCAGATATCAAGCTATATTACAAAGCCATGGTTCTCAAAACTGCCTGGTACTGGCACAAGAACAGACATATAGATCAATGGGATAGAATAGAGAACCCAGAAATCGACCCAAACCACTATGCTCAATTAATATTTGACAAAGGAGGCATGAACATACAATGAATCAAGACAGTCTCTTCAATAAATGATGTTGGGAAAATTGGACAGATACATGCAAAAAAATGAAACTAGACCACCAACTTACACCATACACAAAAATAAACTCAAAATGGATACAGGACTTAAACATAAGACAGGAAACCATAAAAATACTAGAGGAATCCACAGGCAGCAAAATCTCAGACATATGCCATAAGAACTTCTTCACTGATACCACTCCTAGGGCAATGGAAGCTAAAAAGAAAATAAACAAATGGGACTGCATCAAAATAAAAAGCTTTTTCACAGCAAAAGAAACCATCAACAAAACAACAAGAAAGTCCACTGCATGGGAGAACATATTTATCACCAATAAGGGTTTAATCTCCAACATATACAGAGAACTCATACAACTTAACAAAAGGAAGATAAACAACCCAGTCAAAAAATGGCAACGGACCTAAATAGATACTTTTCGAAAGAGGGCATAAGGAAGACCAAGAGACATATGAAAATATGCTCAAAGTCACTAATTATCCGAGAGATGCAAATCAAAACAACAATGCGGTACCATCTCACACCTGTCAGAATGGCTATCATCAACAAATCAACAAAGGACAAGTGCTGGCGAGGATGTGGAGAAAAAGGAATCCTCGTGCACTGCTGGTGGAAATGCAGACTGGTGCAGCCACTGTGGAGAACAGAATGGCGTTTCCTCAAAAATTTAAAAACGGAACTGCCATTTGACCCAGTGATCCCACTTCTAGAATATATCCCAAGAAACTAGAAACACTAGTCAGAAAGGACATATGCACCCCTATGGTCATAGCAGCACAATTTACCATAGCTAAGATCTGGAAACAGCCTAAGTGCCCATCAGCAGATGAGTGGATTAAAAAACGGTGGTATATCTATACAATGGAATACTACGCTGCAGTAAAAAAGAAGGAATTCTTACCATTTGCAACAGCATGGATGGAACTGGAGAGCATTATGCTAAGTGAAATAAGCCAGGCAGAGAAAGAGAAATATCACATGATCTCACTCATTTGTGGAATATAATGAACAACATAAACTGATGAACAAAAACAGAGACAGAGAAGCATGGATCAGACTGTCAAACCTCAGAGGGAAGGTAGGGGAGGGTAGGAGTGAGGGGAAGAGATCAACCAAAGGACTTGTATGCATGCATGTAAGCCTAACCAATGGACACAGACACCAGGGGGGTAAATGGGGGGGGAGGGGGCAATGGGGGGATAAGGATATATATGTAATACCTTAATCAATAAAGAAAAAATAAAATAAAATAAATTTAAATCAATGAACATGTCCTTTGGGTCAGGTGAGGGTTTAAGGAAAAAAAAAAGACTGGGTGGGAAGGGAATATGAGACAAGTTACAGGTAAGGGTGGTGGAGCAGGGGTGGCAGGCAGAGCCACCAGGCCTGGAGCACAAGGACAGGAAGGATAAAGAGGCCTACTGGGTGTTCGCTTCTGAGATTGAGGGAAGACCAGCTTCCACCTTGAGTGTGCGCTTGCTCTTACTCCTTCTCACTGCCTTGAGCTGCCCTTTGGAACGGCCCGCATGGCTGGGAACTGAAGCCAGAAACCCGTGGCTTCCCCAGATTCAGTCAAGCTAGGAATGACTGCAGCCCAGGCCGCATGAATCTCAGGTTTCCGACCCTCAAAAACTGAAATAGGTAATCAATTGTGGTTTTATGCTCCTAAGTTTGGGGTGTAATTACACAGCCATAGATTTCTAATACTCTCTGACTCTGTGGAACCACTGTATTAGGCATGGACTGCTTACCTCTAGGCTTATTTTATGTAAGAGAGAAAAATAATTTCTGTCATGTTTAAACCATGACTTTAAAAAAATATATTTTTAGTTTTCTATTTCTTAAAACCGAACCTAATCTTAAATGATTGATAATTAAGACCAGGAATAACAGTGGAGTGGAAAGTTAGGTCCTACCGTCTTTCTGTCTGCCATCCATCCGACTTGGGCTTTCACTTGCAAGGTCACCTCAGGGTCCAAGACAGCTGCTAGAGCTCCAGAAATCATATGTCAAGTTCCAGGCAGCAGGAAAAAGGAAGCAGGGAAGAAAAGGGGCTCATCTCTCAGCTGACAGCTCCTTTGAAGGATTCTTCTTGGAAGCCTCCTCCGCACTCCCACTGCTACCTCCTTGGTCAAACTGAGACAAAAGGAAGTGGGGAAATGCCCGCCTTCAGCTGCACACCTCCCCCGTTGAATACAATTGGAGTTCTACTCATGCACTATGTGAATCTTGTGTTTTTGGATCCTGTTGAAACAAGTCAGCTCTTTAAAAAAAAAAAAAAATTATGAGCCCTAGCCAGTTTGGCTCAGTGGATAGAGCATCAGCCCTCAGACAGAACAGCCTCAGGTTCAATTGCGGTCAAGGGCACATACCTTTGCTGTAGGCTCCATCCCTGGCTCTGGTCAGGGAGAGAGTGGGAGGTGATGTGTCTCTTGCACATCAGTGTTTTTTTTCTCTCTCTCTGTCTCTCCCCCTCCCTTCCATTCTCTCTAAAAATCAATGGGAAAATATCCTCAGGTGAGGATTAACAAAAATAAAAAATAAATTTAAAAAAATGAGACAGCTGGGGAAAGGAATTATCGTGTTTTAGAGATGAAAAGGTTTTGTGTTGTGTGTGTGTGTGTGTGTGTGTGTGTGTGTGTGTGTGTTCAAAGACTACCTTTAAGAAATACATATTGAAATGATGAATGAAATGATATGATGTTTGGATTTGTCTCCAAATAACGCAGTGATGGGAGAGATGTAATTGATGAAACAAGGTTAGCATATGTTAACAACTGCTGAAGCTAAGCGGTGGGTACACAGAAGTTCATTATACCATTCTCTCGATTTTTGAATAGATTATAAAATTTTCATAATGAAAGTCCCTTTAAAGTCCTGCTATTAAGTAAAGTATTGAGATTTACATTTTTAAAACTGTGGTTCTAAAACATTGGAGTTCTTTTACTAAGGAATAGGAGAGGTTGACTTTGGGGACACACAGAGCAGTCTCTGCCGGTCACTGGCTGCCGAGCTCAATTTCTAACTGACAGAGATAGCCCGACTGTCCCGAGATCTGATGTCCCCTAAAGGGCCTGGGCCCTGCCTCCAGGCCACGGCACCAACTAGACACCTGAATGGGCTGGTACTTACTGGACTTGTTGTGTGGCCAGACTTGCATTATGGGCCTGGGAGAAAGAGAGGAAGGGAAGAAGGGGTGTGACTGAAGGCACTCGAGACCCTGGCCCTGGTCCCAAGCAGTTAATAATTTATTTGAGCTGATAGTGCCAATAGGTGGCAAATTGTTCGACGTGTGCTCTTTCAGCAAGTGTACAGGAAGGCTGCCTGGAGGAGGAGGCAGGGATGAACTGGGCCTTGACTTGACTGGGTAAGGAGAGAGGCCCACCTGGCGAGAGGAGCATGTGATCAGGGGCCACAGTGAGCCTGGCTGCCAACTTCATGTCCCAGGGGGATGAGGGGGGCCATGGCTCTGTGCCTGTTTGAGTCCCTGGCAAAGGAATTAGTTCTGAAGGATAAAAAGGCAAGTCACGGAGTCTCCCTAGTAATAATGGCAATAATCACAACAGCCAAGACGGCTAATGTTTTAAGGTTCCAGGAGCTAAGGGTTTAATTTACATCAAGGCTAAGGGCGGGTGTGATCAGCCTGCAGTGGAACACCTGTTGCTTTTGCCTGCCCAGCATCTGTTCCTGCTGCTGGTATCAGTACTGCTATGCTGTTTGGGGGAACTACCCCTCCTCACTCGCTCTGGCCCATGTGGTGTTTGGAGTCTAAGGTCCTCTTCCCCTCCCTCCAATGGTGGCCACTCCACCCTGCCAGCCAATCAGGTGCCCTGCTCTGAGTTCAGAGAGGAACTCTGCCCCCCACCCCCACCCCCCAAAACACACACACACACACACACACACACACACACACACACACACACACTTCGGCTGAGACAACAGAAGATCCTTTTCCCTCTGGGGATGCTAAGCTGTCAGGAGGTAGCCTGGAGCAGGGCCGGGAGGGCCTGCCTGAGAACCTCCTCCCAGGCCTTTCTTTAGATCAGAATGTTAAAGCCCTTTTTTGGCGAAGCATGTTACACTGGCTTTCTGTCCTTTGTGATCTGGAATCCTGACTAATTCATACCTTCAAATATTCAAGTGAGGGAACTAGAAGGTGCACTTACCAGCCCAAGGTTACTGTGTCTGCTTAGAACCTAAGATAGCCACACCCTGGGCCTTGAGCACAGACTTCTGCAAGTGCAGATTAAAGAAAAGATTTAAGCCAAAGCCTTAAATAGAAGATGGTGGCCTCCAGGTAAGATGACCAATCGACTGCACAGGTCACCTCGCTTCCTACCAAACCCCACTAGTGACAGTGAAAGGATACAAAAGGGGATGGGGTGGGGGCACGTGACCACAGAAACAAAAGAAAGGAGAAGTTGACCATAGCAAACAGCACTGTTGGAAACTAGAAAACAGGTGTACAGGTAGTTACTCACATGATGGATTAAAAGCAAAAAGAAACAAAAAATTCTTCTCATCAAAACCCTGTTCCTAAACCAGCGAGGAGGGAAGCCATGAAGCGACTAGTTTTCACTGCAAAAACTTCTCCAAGGCTGGGGCTTCAGGTTCCTTGATCCTGGGGTGGAGGCAGGGCTGTGACAGGAGGAGAGGCAGAAGCCTAATCAGTGTTGGGTGCCTCTCCTCACAGTTCCGTGCACCAGGCCACTGACCCTCCCTACTGAGCAGGCAGGGGGTTCTGCTAGGGCCATGGTAGGCAAACTGCGGCTCGCGAGCCACATGCGGCTCTTTGGCCCCTTGAGTGTGGCTCTTCCACAAAATACCACGGCCTGGGCGAGTCTATTTTGAAGAAGTGGCGTTAGAAGAAGTTTAAGTTTAAAAAATGTGGCTCTCAAAAGAAATTTCAATCGTTGTGCTGTTGATATTTGGCTCTGTTGACTAATGAGTTTGCCGACCACTGTGCTAGGGAAAGAGCAAACCAGTGGCCTGCAACCCAGCTCAGGGGAAAGACCACACCGAAAAGCTGGGCTTACAGGGATTGTCAACACACGGAACAGGGAGACCTCAACCTCCCTCCTCCTCTCAGAGCCCAGAAGCCCGGCCACTGGGCTCATTCCTCCAGGCAGGCTGTGCCAGGGACCCTCCGTGAGCTCTGACCAACACAGGAGGGAGGGAGGGAAGACCAGAGGGACCAGCCCTGGGAGTGTCTTACCCACAAAGTAGATCTCAGGCCCAACTGGCTTCACTGGTGAATCCTACCAAGCATTTAAAGAAACGTTCATGCCCTAGCTGGTTTGGCTCAGTGGATAGAGGGTCAGACCCAAAGGTTCCAGATTCTATTCAGGTCAAGGGCACATGCCTGGGTTGCAGGCTCGGACCAACTTGCAGGAGGCAGCCAATTAATGATTCCCGCTCATCGTTGATGTTTCTATCTCTCCCTTCCTCTCTGAAATCAATAACAATATATTAAAAAGAAAAAAAAAAAGAAACATTCATACCAGTTTTAAAAACTCTTGCCAACAAAATAGTAGAAAAGGGAGCACTCCCCACTCATTCCATGAGGGCAATAGCATCATGATACCAAAACTGGACAAAGATATCACAAGAAAAGAAAAAGAGAACTTATACAATTTTATGTCGATTATACTAGTATCTCAATAAAACTTTTTCCAGGGAAGTTGCCCGGACCCAGACATACAGGCTCATGTGCTGCAGCTCTGGGAGGCCTCCGGCTGAGAATGGCCCCCAAAGGAAGCAGGATAGGAGGAAGACAGTGCATCCCAAAGTCAAAGACTGCTTTTGCAAGAATCTCCAAAAAAGCCTGAGTGAAAAACTTTTTGATGCAGACAAAAATTTGGCCAACAGCGCTCTAGCAAGTGCTGATTTAGAAGAATAAATTCACCAGAAACAAGAGCAGAAAAGGGAAAATTCTTAATCTGGTGTGATAGCAGCAGATAAAAAAGTACTTGATGGCCCTGCCCATGTGGCTCAGTGGTCGAGCATCAACATATGAACCAGGAGGTAACAGTTCGATTCCCAGTGAGGGCACATGCCCAGGTTGCGGACTCAATCCCCAGTAAGGGGCGTGCAAGAAGCAGCCAATCAATGATTCTCATCATTGATGTTTCTATCTTTCCCTCCCTCTGAAATCAATAGAAAATATATATTTTTTCAAAAGTACTGGATGATGTATATCACACAATTTTCTATCAAAAGAAGAAAATCCAAATCAACCAAGAAGAGAGATTAAAGAATAAGAGAACTGTGTGGCTAACTTTCCAGTCACATGTACTAGTAATAAGAAGAGCTAAAGTCATTTTTTTAAAAGTATGGACCAATAGAATCTGTACAATTTTGTTCTGTGATTCCAGCAGAGGGAACTATATTCAAAAATTTGGCTGTAGTAAAACATAAAATTTATCCTGATCAGAAAAATATGAATGCTTATGTTGTGTTTAAGGAGGAGAGAGTGGCTACTGAAGCACTGAACAGAAATGGGGCCCAGATTGCTGATGGATTTCGTGTTAGAGTTGATCCCGCATCGGAGACCTCACCTAAGGACAGCCATCAGTGTTTGTGGGGAACTCCCGCTGAAGACTGTGGCTGAGACCACTTTTTTGGACCGTGGGAACATCGTGGCGGTAGGATCACAAGAGGCCAGCTGACAAGCGTCGGCAGAGGGCTTGGCTCGTTTTGCTCTGAAGTGAAATAATTCTGCACTGATGGGAAGAAAACATCCAATTTGGGAGATAGGGGCACACAGATAAAAATATTAAAAACTTATTGAAGAATGTCAGTAAATCTAAGAAGAGACTTAATTTTGCTTCAAAATATGTCGGACATTCTAAAAATGTATTTATTGAAGAAAAAGCTGTTCTCAACAAAAAGAAAAAGAAAGGTGGATGGACTAAGAAACAGAAAAACAACAACACAGAAGTAACATTTCAAAACTTTATTTTTTCCCCACTGAATACTGGTTATAAAAATGTGGTGAAACCGCCCCCCCCCCCCAAATATTTAAGATGAAAGACAACCCATAAAATGAAAGAAAAAATTCACAAATTATATATCTGATAGGGGACTAGTGTCCAGAATATATAAATAACTATTACAATTCAACAATAAAAAGACAACCCACTTTTTTATTTTTTAAAGATTTTTACTGATTTCAGAGAGGAAGGGAGATGGAGAGAGAGACAGAAACATCAGTGATGAGGGAGAGTCACTGATCGGCTGGCCGCCTCCTGCACGCCCCACACTGGGGATCAAGCCTGCAACCCGGGCATGTGCCCTGACCAGGAATCGAACCCTGAATTCCTGTTTCATAGGTCGATGCTCAACTGCTGGGCTACACCAGCTGGGCAAGACAACCCATTTTAAATGGGCAAAAGATTTTAATAGACATTTCTCCAAAGAAGACATAAGAATGGTCAATAAGCATATGAAAAGATGCTAAACAGGAGTCATTAGGGAAATGAAAATCCAAACCATAATGAGATACCACTTCTCACACCCACTGGAATTGCTATAATAAAAAATGACGAGCAATGACTAGTGTTGACAAGGATGTGGATAAATGGGAACGCTCATACACTGCTGGTGGGAATGTAAAATGGTGCAGTCTCTTAGGAAAAACAGTTTTTCAATTCCTGAAAAGGTTAAACACAGAATTTCCATGTGATTCAGCAACTCTAATCCGAGGTATACATGCTCAGGAAAATTGAAAACATGTTCACAAAAAACCTTTTCACGAATGTCCATAGCAGCATTATTGATAATAGCCCCAAAGCAGAAACAACTCAAATGTCCATCAGCTGACGAAAGGATGAACAAGATGTGGTGTATAGAGTGCAATGAATAGCAGTCGATCTGAAAAGGGAAGGAAATGCTGACGTCCGTATGTTATAACATGGATGAACCTAAAAACATTATGCTGCGCTGGTTGGTGTGGCTCAGTTGGTTGGGCGTTGTCCCGATTCCCAGGCAGTGCACATGCCCAGGTTATGGGCCCAATCCCCAGTAGGAGGCGTGCAGGAGGCAGCCAATCCATGTTTCTCTTTCTTTCTCCCTCTCTCTCTAAAATTCAATAAAAATATTTTTAAAACATTATGCTATGTGAAATAAGTCAGACACGAAAGGCCACATGTTGTAGGTGAAGTGTCCAGAAGAGTCGGATCCATAGATTCAGATAGTAGATTAGTAATTGCCAGAGACCAGGTTGAGGGAGAGGTAACAGATTTCTTTTTGTGGTGATGAAAGTGTTCTAAAATTAGATACTGGTCATAGTTGCATGGTAACTATGAGTATAGTAATAACCACTGGATTGCATGCTTTAAAAGGGTGAACTTCATGGAGTGTGAATTATATCTCAAAAAAAGCTGTTATAAAATATTTTTAGAAATTTCTCTCTTAATGACAGGAATGGGCTGTTTCTGTTTTGCAATTATTTTTTAAAATTTTGTATTGATTTCAGAGAGGAAGGGAGGAGAGATAAACACATTAATGGTGAGAGAGAATCATTGATCCACGCCTCCTGCATGCCCCAAGTCCGAAACGCGGGCATGTGCCCTGACGGGAATGGAACTGTGACCTCCTGGTTCATAGGATGAAGCTCAACCACTGAGCCACGCCGGCCGGGCTTGCAATTGTTTTTTATATCCATGGTTTTAGGACAGAATTCAGGAATAATTGTTCCTATTTTTCATGTTTAGAGATGTAAGCACTGAGAAACTTTGTTCACATAGATTAGGAGATGGCAACAGCAAGCATTTTGTTACAATTTCAATCAAATCTTTGAATTCTTCCTGAATTATAGACAAAATCATAGAGTAATCTTTCATCACAAATTATTTTTAATGATTTACCTGCTGACAAATCTATTCAGTTCTCCTCTAATTTGCTGAAAGTAAAGAATTGGAAGTCACCTTGAGACAGGCCAGGAAGCCAGGACAAGTGGAATGGGGAAACTGAGACAGGTAGCTGAACAAACTGGCTGAGAAATTTACAGCAATGCAGAAGGCACCTCCCTAGAAATAGCATCCAGGCCTCAGTTGTGTTTCAGCTCCAGATCCAGAAAAGCAGCAAAACCAGGTGGGAGACACCAGGACCAGCTTTGATGACCGAAGACCCCTTGCCCTGCCACTGACCAATCAGTGAAGACCATGGCCCTGGAGGCCCACACCCAGAAAACTGATGAATATTCTGCTGAAACCCTCCCCTGAGACCTTCCCTAAGATTCCGATCTGCAAGAAAGAAAAAAAAAAGCCTCAAGACAAAGGACCAGAGGGTGATCTCCCTCTGGGGAGCACCCCCACATCCCTGCCATTCCCTTTCCCCTCTTCTTCCCCCACTTCTTTCCCTACAGGCATGCATCTCCTAAACTCTAAAGGTTCAATTCCTGGTCAGGGCACATACCTAGATTGTGGGTTCAATCCCCAGTCGGGGCACATACAGAAGGCAAACCAATTGATGTCTCTCTCTCTCTCTCAAAAGCAATAAAAATATATCCTCATGAGGATTAAAATAATAACAACAGTGATAATAATAATAGTAATAATAATAATTCATGAAGGAATAAGAAGAATGGTAACTGGTTCAGATGAGAATTTGAGGAATGAAGATTTATAGTCAGTCAGTCAAAAGGATGCTGAAGATCATTTGCTAAATTAGGAACAAAACTGCTTAATATCTTACAGGGCATTTGTCACTGTCCCGAGCAAAAATCTGCAAGTTAACAAGTACCTAGCAACGCCGGCCCCTAATCAACAGTGAGTCCCTGAAACACAGATACACTCTCCCGGGAAATGAGCAGTCCTTGGTCCTGTCACCCTCTGCCCTGATATAACATTGAAATGACACACAGCCGTCCTTTCCCCTGATCTCCATGTTTTGGGTAATTTGTCCTTACACTCATTATTTAATTTGTCTGTGCTACTAAAATGTTATCATTTGAAGAATATGATAAAAAGACATAGGACTCCTTCAGTAAACATGTGCTCATATGTGTTTCACACTCTGCTGTTTGGCTTTGGGGAATAATAAAAAATAAGTCTGTATTAGAAAATGAGAAATAATGCCAATAGTTTTGTTAGACATCAAGATCAAACTTTTTGAATAATGCTAATGAAAGAGAAAAGCATAAGAACTAATTGGTCTGTCAGCTGGCAAATAATTTTATTTTTGTTTAAATAAAGAGAAAAAATGAAGCATTTTATTAGATTAAATAAAATGAGGATTAATTATAATGTAAATGAAATATTACAAATTTACAAGTACTATTTTATTACATACTTGATAAGGTAGTTTTGAAATATATATATATTTTTATTGTCCAGCCACGTGGCTCAGTTCATAGGTTGAGCATCTACCTATGAACCAGAAAATCATGGCTCAGTTCCCGGTCAGAGCACATGTCTGGGCTGCAGGCTCAATCCCCAGTGCGGGCGTGCAGGAGGCAGCTGATCAATGGTTCTCTCTCATCATTGATGTTTCTCTCTCTCTCCCTCTCCCTTCCTCTCTGAAACCAGTAAAAATATATTTAAAAAATTATATATATATACACTAGTGTGTGTGTATATATATATATCTGTGTGTGTGTATATATATATATTCCCCCCCCCCCCATAGGTCAACACTCAACCACTGAGCCACGCTGGCCAGGCGATAAGGTAGATTTTAAGTATCTTATTGAATAAGGCACCTTTAATGTGACAACAGCGTCATGTGTCATTTTTAATGTACTTTATGTCCCCCCAGATCTGCCGTCACGCTTAGAAGACTGTGTCGCGAACTTGCATTGCTCCATTTCTTTTAGGACGATGTTCTGAGACAGGCTCATGCTGAGGACAGGTGCCAAGACTCGCCTGAGAGTAGCTCCTTGCTCTTCACTGTGGTCTACCTATGTGGGTAGTGAGGGGCAGGGGAGCCGCTGTTTACACTCAGAATGTGTTCCTAATGCTGGCTCTGCCTTGGCCCTCGAGGAGCTTTTCTCAAGAGCAGTTAGTTATGAGAGGTGAACTGTCACACCAGATTCTGCAACCCCAACAAGGACCAAAATGCAGTTTTTACCGCCTGTTTCAGTCTTAACCGACACACGATTGACAAAGGAAGACCCAGAGCCAGAGGACAGGATCCGGGCCTAATTAAGCTCACAGGAGGCTTTTCCTAAGTCAGATCTTCAAACTGTGCCTTTGTTTGCGCCCCTGGAGGTTTTCATACCCAGAGGCATGCAACTGAAGACCCACAGTTGGAGCCCCGCAGTGGTAAAGTGGGCATGGGAAATACCTTCGTAAAAAACATGTTCAGCCCTCACCGGTTTGGCTCAGTGGGTAGAACGTCAGCCTGCAGACTGAAGGGTCCCGTGTTTGATTCCAGCCAAGGGCATGCACCTCTGTTGCAAGCTCGATCTCCGGCCCTGGTTGGGGCACGTGTGGGAGGCAGCCAATCCATGTGTCTCTCTCACATCGATGTTTCTCTGTGTCTCTCTCCCTTCCTTCCACTCTCTCTGAAAATCAATGGAAAAATATCTTCAGGTGAGGATTAACCAAAAATAAAATTAAGAAAACATGTTCATATTGGTTTTAGAGAGAGAGGAAGGGAGAGAGAGAAAAACATCAACTCATTGCCTCTTGCAAGCAACCCAATGTGTATTGAACCTACAACCTGGTGTGTGCCATGATGACCAGGAATCAAAACAGCAACCTTTTGGTGCAACCAACTGAGCCACACCGGCCTGGATGTGGCGGGGGGGGGGGGGGGGGGGGGGGGCGGGAGGGGGGCAAAGGGGGAAGAGGGGGTGAAGAAGAGTTAAGGATGAAGTGTGAACCTCCACTTGAGGAACTGGGTAGTGAGGGGTAGCAAGGATTACACCTCCTGAGACCAGAGGTAGGGAGGAAGGGGTTGAGGAGGAAAGGAAAGGATGAGTTTGAGAGGATCATCAGCAAGTGAAAATGTCAAGTAGGAAGTTGTGTAAAGGAGGCTGGTGTTCAGGGTAGAAACACCCAATTTGGGAGATAGGAGCACACAGATAAAAATATTAAAAACCCATGGTATTGAATGAGGTTACTTTGGGAGAGATGTGGATAGAGATTCTCCTTACCTACTTACTTTTTTCTAAAACTTTACTTCATATTAAATATCTGTGTTCATTAGTTTTGCTTCATTTATAGTTGCTTCTATTGTTCTTGGCACCATATTATTTAAAATACTGTTGCTTTTTTCTACATTCTGATGGTGTAACACCTTGTCTAAGGCCGAACCACCATTTTTTCATAATAAAATCTGAACATTTTATTGCCTATTTATGTCTTCAAACAAATTGTAGGAGCAATTTGTCAAAATTAAAATAACTGCTGAGATTTTTCATAAGGATTGCAAAAATATGAAATTTGTTTAAAGACAATTTATATATTCACATTTCATTTAGTTTGGTTCTTTCAGGAACAAAGAATCTTAGTTTTAAAAAATATTTTGAATCAGTAACACATAAGCACAGTATAGATTTTCAGAAAGTTACAATTGCGTAGTAAAAATTAAATCTCTTGGCTCTTTCTTACAAAACTAAACAAGCCTCTTATTATACAAGCCAGCAATTGTGCTTCTTGTTATTCATCCTAATGAGCTGAAAACTATGTCCACAAACAACAACAACAAAGAACCTGCACACGGCCCTGGCCGGGACGCTCGGCTGGTCAGAGCGCCGTCCCAGTACACCAAGGTTTTGGGTTTGATTCCCGGTCAGGGCATGTAAAAGCATCAAGCAATGAATGTATCAATAAGTAGAACAACAAACTGATGTTTCGCTCTCTCTCGCTCTCTCAAATCAACAAAAAATAAACAGGTAAATGAAACAGTTTTATTTTTTTAAAAAAAACCCACACCTGTACCCGGATGCTTATAACAGCTTTATCCATAATTACCAAAATTTGGAAGCAACCAAGATGTCCTTCAGCAGGTGAGTGTCAGGAGTCCTCAAACTACGGCCCGCGGGCCACATTCGGCCAGCGGAGGACATTTATCCGGCCCGCCGGGTGCCGCTGCATGTCCTGCTTAGCAGCCAACTCGTCCCGGGCCGCAGTGCACATAGGAATTTGTTCATAGCTGTTTTTTTTAAACTACAGTCCGGCCCTCCAATGGTCTGAGGGACAGTGAACTGGCCCCCTGTTTAAAAAGTTTGAGGACCCCTGGAACTGTGGAACAACCAGACAGTGGAATATCATTCAGTGCTAAAAAGAAATGAGCCATCGCCCAGCCGGCATAGCTCAGTGCGTGAACATTGATTGACGTATGAACTAGGAGAACACGGTTAAATTCCGGGTCAGGGCATATGCCCGGGTTGCAAACTCGATCCCTGATCATGCAGGAGGCAGACAATCAATGATTCTCTCTCATTGATGTTTCATCTCTCTCTCCCTCTCCCTTCCTCTCTGAAATCAATAAAAATATATTCAAAAAATAAAAAGTAGCCCCGCGCCCGGCAGCAGGAGCGGAGGAGGGAGCGAGCGGCCGGGCTGGGAGCCGCCTGCGCGCGGCGGCGGCGAGGGTGGCGGTCGCCTGAGCGGCGGGGGCGAGTGTGATGAAGCGGCCCGGCCTCGCAGCCCCGCTCGCCGCCAGCTGACGCCGCCCTCCCGGGAGCGAGACGCCGCGGGGCCGTGACCTTGGCGGAGAGGCAAGACTGCGAACTCTCCTGCACCCCAAGAGCCGACCAAGTGTGGGGGTGACATGGCCCAAGGGAACAATTACGGGCAGACCAGCAACGGGGTGGCAGACGAATCCCCCAACATGCTGGTGTACAGGAAGATGGAAGACGTCATAGCACGCATGCAAGATGAAAAAAATGGAATTCCCATTCGAACTGTCAAAAGCTTCCTCTCCAAGATCCCTAGCGTCTTCTCTGGCTCAGACATTGTTCAGTGGTTAATAAAGAACCTAACGATAGAAGATCCAGGGGAGGCCCTCCATTTGGGGACGCTGATGGCTGCCCACGGCTACTTCTTTCCGATCTCAGACCACGTCCTCATCCTCAAGGACGACAGCACCTTTTACCGGTTTCAAACGCCCTACTTTTGGCCATCCAATTGCTGGGAGCCGGAAAACACGGACTACGCGGTTTACCTCTGTAAGAGAACGATGCAGAACAAGGCCCGGCTAGAGCTCGCCGACTATGAAGCTGAGAGCCTGGCCCGGCTGCAGAGAGCGTTCGCCCGCAAGTGGGAGTTCATTTTCATGCAAGCAGAGGCGCAAGCAAAAGCGGACAAGAAGAGGGACAAGATCGAAAGGAAGATCCTCGACAGCCAAGAGAGGGCCTTCTGGGACGTGCACCGCCCTGTGCCTGGGTGTGTGAACACCACGGAAGTGGACATCAAGAAGTCGTCCCGAATGCGAAACCCACACAAAACCTGGAAGTCTGTCTATGGTTTACAAAACGATATTCGGAGTCACAGTCCCACCCACACACCCACGCCAGAAACGAAACCTCCCACGGAAGATGAGTTACAAGAGCAGATAAACTATTGGCAAATACAGTTAGACAGACATCGGTTAAAATGTCAAAAGTTGCTGATAGTCTGCTAAGTTACACGGAGCAGTATTTAGACTATGACCCATTTTTTGTGCCGCCTGACCCTTCTAACCCGTGGCTGTCCGATGATAACACTTTCTGGGAACTTGAAGCAAGCAAAGAGCCGAGCCAGCAGAGGGTCAGACGGTGGGGGTTTGGCATGGATGAAGCATTGAAAGACCCCGTTGGGAGAGAACAGCTTCTTAAGTTTCTGGAATCAGAATTCAGCTCAGAAAACTTAAGGTTCTGGCTGGCGGTGGAGGACTTGAAGAAAAGGCCTATCAGGGAAGTCCCTTCTCGGGTTCAGGAAATATGGCAAGAATTCCTGGCTCTGGGAGCCCCCAGCACCATCAACCTGGACTCTAAGAGCTACGACAAAACCACGCAGAACGTGAAGGAGCCTGGACGGTACACGTTCGAGGATGCTCAGGAGCACATTTACAAACTGATGAAAAGCGATTCGTACCCGCGTTTTATCCGATCCAGTGCCTACCAGGAGCTGCTGCAGGCGAAGAAAAAGGGGAAATCGCTCACGTCCAAGAGGTTAACCAGCCTCGTTCAGTCCAACTGAAAGGACCACGCTGTATGTAGCATGGACGCAGACCGAGTCGTGGCATAGACTTTGTAGCTCTTTGTTGTGACCCGGAGCCGAGGCCCCTTAGGCCAAGATGTTGCATGAGCCAAGGACCTGAGTCGTCTCTTCCTTCGCCTGCCATCTCCACGGGACTCCGCCATCTCCATGCCGTCACGTCCAAATGGGGCCGGCCTCCTTCCTCCACATACTAAGCTGGATCTGTGTCTTTTCCTTTTTTATCAAGGTCAAGGCATCTTTTACTTCCCTCCTTCCCACCCCCCACCCCCCACCCCCATTTCTTTTTCTTTCCCTTAACGCTTCAGCTAGACACACAGTTCGCTGGAAATGGAATCCGTCACCAACTGGAAGAGCTGTCCCCAGAAAAACAGCATCTGCCGGTCCCTACGCCTATGGCTTCACGTTCGTCACGCCACCCATTCGCCCAGGAAGGCCCCTTTCACCGATGTACTCGCAGAAACAAGCTCCCATTCCCATCTGTCGTCTGTACGTCCTCGGTCCCTGTGTCTGCATTTATTTTTTATACCGTATTTAACGACGAAACACCTCTTCGCTCCCGGCAGATTCCAGCGGATTCCTCCCCTGTAAATGTGTGTCTGTTTATATCGTTGTTTTATCTTTCATTAAAAGATGCAGGATCTCAAAAATAAATAAATAAATAAATAAAAAGTAAATCTCTTTGTTCTCCCTACTCCTCCATACTCAGTTTTCTTTCCCAGAGGTAACCACTGTTCGTAGCTTCATTGGTGCCCCGAGATGGTCCTGTGTATACAAGCAGAAGGGACAGGTTTTTAATATACAAATGGAAGCAAATTACATACACTGCTCTATGTGCAGTTTCTTACATAGTAATAGTTCCATGTCAATGCATATAGGGCTGCTTCATTCTTTTAAACAGATGTATAATGTCCCACTTACCAATCCTTTGTCATATTAAAGTTCTAGTTGGGTCTTCTGAAAAGAAATTATTTATTGAATCTAAAGAGAAGAGAGAAAGGGAGAGAAAAACATTGATTTGTTGTTCTGCCCACTTATGCATTCAGTGGTTGATTCTTGTATGCGCCCTGTCTGGCGATCGAAACCACAACCTTGGGGTACCAGGACGATGCTCTACCTTCTAGTTGGTTCTTTTTCCTGTCTACTATGCCACTTTAAAAAATAATTTCCTCTTCCTTGCAGATCTTTCCAAGTTTGTCTCTCATCTCTGTAAACAGAGTAGACATGTTTTTTAGAGACTGGGTCTGATAATTCTAATATCTGACATCTTTGTGGGACTGTTTCTGGATCTATTTTTTTCCTCTGGATTTTTGCCATTTTATTTTATTTTTATTTTTTGTTGAATGTATTGGGGTGGCAGTGGCTAATAAAATTATAGGCTTCAGGAGTCCAATTCTATAACCTGCACCTATCGTTTTTTGCTGGGTGTCTCACTCATGTCTCCTTGTTTCCTCAGGCACATAACCACAGGTGAAGAAGGTCTGACAGTGAAAGGAACAGAGAGCACAAAAAGCGATAAACAAGAGAGGGCGAATCTCAGTGAGCGTTTTGTTACGTGTATTTCACCTCCCCCCCCCCCCAAAAAAAAGAGGTAGAATATCTGATAAGCACGTAACAAAACGTTTTTAGAAAACAACAACAAACGTACCATGGTCTGAAGGACAGACACAGGACTGGATGTTTATCAGCTCTGTGAAGGGGCTGTGATGGAGACAGGCAGGGCAGGCGAGGCCCACCCTCAGGGGAGACTCCTTGGAGGAGGGCGGCTCTAGGAGGGGCACAGGCTGGCCAGGTTGGCGGGGTGGGGGTGGGGTGGCGTGGGTACCTGACATCATTCGAGGCTGAGGAAGAGGCCTAAGTGAAAGCAGAGGCTGGAACAGTGTCGGAGGAACCACATAGCCTGCTGTTTCTGGTCCTGCAGCGTGAGGAGGGGCGGGCGGGGCCAGGCGCTGATCCTGAGACCTGGCCGCCACGAATAGACCTGAAGGAGGAGGTGGTGTGTCTGGGGCTGTTCTGCAGGCAGGGAGCCCAGTCACCTCATCTGTCTGTCCATCCATCTGTCTGTCCGTCTGTCCGTCCGGGAGAGGGTGGTGTGGGCTTGGACCAGGGTGGAGGCCCCGCACAGGGGGCAGCAGAGGGAGCGGTGCAGATGGACTCAGAGAGTTTAAAGGGTGGAATTAGAGAGAGGAATCCAAGATGGCGGCGTAGGTAAACACCTAAACTGCTGCCTCGCGCAACAATTTCAAAAATACAACTAAAAGACAAAACGTCTATCACCCAGAACCATGGGAAAGCTGGCAGAGTGGAAGTTCTACAACTAGAAGGAAAGAGAAAAGAGCATTGAGACTTGCGCGAGCGCTGAAAAGCTGAGGTACGGAGGCGCGTGATCCGACTGGCGGCGGGCATTGCTTTTTTCAACCCAAAGGGAGACAAGCCCCCGATTACTCTGAAATCCAGTTTCTGGGGAGACGCGGGGGACCCAAACTCCTACGGGGAGAAGCTGGACTGTCTGCCAGTGAGGGTGGCTTGCTTGCAGAGCTGCGCACAGGAATAATTGTTTACGGCGCTGGGGCACGGGACGCCTACGGGACGCAGAGCCAGCTAACTAGCAGCCATTGCTGTTTGCCACGCCCTAACCTAGTGACGCCCTGAGGCCCCGCCCTGCACAACCTACAAACCCACCCAAGCTCCAAGCAGCGGTTTTAGCATAAGAAAGCCCTGCTCTATCACAGCTTAACCTAGCAAACTTGCAGCCCCGGTTGACAGCTCTAAAACCTCCAAACCACAAGCAAAGAGGAGAAAACTGTAGCTCCTGCTGGGTGGCCTCAGATAGTAGCTGACCTGCACCCCATTGGAGATCCAGAAACCAGTGTACCTAGTGGTCAGTGTGAAACACCAGATTTCAACTCCTCACATCCATAAGTGACACATTCAAGAGGCAGACTCAGTGAGCAACAAAGCCCCACTGAAACAAGTCTTGCACCATAAGCGTGTCTTCAGCGCAGCAGTTCTTCCATTATAGACACAGCGAGTGCTCACAGCTAATTGGCCTGGAGGTCAATTCCTCCCAGTGTACCAATAGCAATTAAGGCTTTAACTGCACCAAGTCTTTGCACTCAGCCCACAAAGGGGTGTACCAAGAGCATCCACATCAGGTGATTGGGGAGGCTGAGCTACTGCCCCCTATAGGTCACCTACCACACAAAGCCACTTCATCAACACAGGGAAGCAGCCAAAATGCGGAGACAAAGAAACATGTCACGAATGAAAGAAACGGAGGAAAGCAAACTACTGGACGACATAGAGTTCAGAACCACATTTATAAGGTTACTCAAGAATCTTCTTAAAACCGCTGAGAAACTTGATGAGACCTTTAAGGATATTAATGAGAATGCCAAAAAAATGGAAAAGGATCAGTCAGAAATGAAGCATACACTGTCTGAAATAAAGAATATACAGAAACTCAACTGTAGATCAACATACCCCAAGAATCAAACCAAAGATCTGAAATATGTGGAAACAAAACACATCCAACCAGAAAAACAAAAAGAAAAAAGAATCCAAAAATATGAAGATAGTGTAAGGAGCCTCCGGGACAACTTTAAGCGAACCAACATCCGAATTTTTGGGGTGCCAGAAGAAGGGAGAGAGCAAAATATTGAAAACCTATTAGAAGAAATAATGACAGAAAACTTTCCCTACCTGGTGAAAGAAATAGACTTACAAGTTCAGGAAGCACACAGAACCCCATACAAGAGGAATCCAAAGAGGACCACACCAAGACACATCATAATTAAAATGCCAAGAGCAAAAGACAAAGAGAGAATATTAAAAGCAGCAAGAGAAAAACAGTTAATTACCTACAAGGGAGTACCCATACGACTGTCAGCTGATTTCTCAACAGAAACTATGCAGGCTAGAAGGGAGTGGCAAGAAATATTCAAAGTGATGAACAGCAAGAACCTACAACCAAGATTACTCTACCCAGCAAAGCTATCATTCAGAGTTGAAGGTCAGATAAAGAGCTTCACAGATAAGAAAAAGCTAAAGGAGTTCATCACCACCAAACCAGGATTACATGAATTGCTGAAGGGTATTCTTGAAGAAGAGGAAGAAGAAGAAAAAGGTAAAGATAAAAATTATGAACAACAAAATGACATCAAATACATACCTACCAACAAGTGAATCTAAAAATCAAGTGAATAAAAAATCTGAAGAACAGAACGGACTGGTGAATATAATAGAATCAGGGACATAGAAAGGGAGTGGACCGACGATTCTCAGGGGAAACAGGTGTGAGGGGTGCGGGAAGAGATTGGACAAAAATCTTACTCCTATGGATGAAGACAGTGGCGGGGGGTAAGGGCATGGGGTGGGGTGGGGAATCAGGTGGAGGGGAGCTATGGGGGGAAAAAAAGAGGAACACCTGTAATAATCTGAACAATAAAGATTTATTTTTTTTAAAAAAAAAGGTGGAATTAGAAAGACGGTGATGTGGGGACAGTGGGATGGCCCTGACAGGTCACAGCTGCAGGGAAACAGCGGGTGGGCAAGTTCGGACCTGGTGAGGGAGCCTGTGAACCATCTGGGTGAGGGGAAGGTCTGGGAGAGGCCGGGGATCTGCCTTGCTGTCCAGGTGGAGGCGGGGGGCCAGCAGTTGGCCTCCCACCGGGCGGCAGGATACCCAGCTCTGCTGAATTATTTAGCCGCTGCTTCTCGGCTGTGACTGCGTCTGCAGACCCTTGGCGGATACTAGAAAGTCCGACTGCCCTGCTGGCTGCCCAGGAAGCAGGGCACAGGGGGCCCCTGAGCCCCCAGGGAGAGAGCCCCCCTCGCAGCAGCCGGGCCTCGGAGCTGAGCCGGAATGGGGCCCGCTCTCCTGCCACCTTTCCTCCAGCCCACCTCTCGAGGCCCCTCTGACTGCTGGGTGGGGCCTGGGGCCAGTTGTGGGCTGATGGCCTGAAGCGCTGGAGGTGGGTGTGTCCTCACCCCGGCCCAGGCTCTCAGCTCCCACTGTCCCTCTGCCTGTGGCTTTGGAACCCCAGGCCCTGGGCAAGGGGGGCCCTCCAGACTAAGCTAGCCCGGCAGCAGCCCTGGTCCTGACCCCTGGGGCCTGGCAGTGGGCAGTCAATGGAAACCCTGGGCCCTATGAAGGCCTAGGCCAGAGAAGGCCACTCAGGTCATGCAGCCCCAAGACCCCTCTCTCTGCGCCGCCCCCTGCCCCCCACCTAAGCCCATTGTGAGCCCAGAGTCAGCCTCCACAGGTGTCGGTGGCTCTGTCAGGGCAACCTTGGGGCGCTCATGGCCTGAGGGTGGGGGGAGAAGGAAGTGGGCCAAGCTGTCCTCCTTCCTGAGGGACCCACAGCTGGCCACCCACAGAGCCTGGAGTGGCCACCCCTACCCTGAGGACTAATCGGCCCCCTTCCCCACAGCACCGCTGGCTGAGTGCAGGGCTGTCCCAAACCCACAGGGGTGTGCTCCGCCGCTCCCTCCCGCAGCCCCGCCCCAGCTGATGGCCTAGTCCCTGGAGGGGTGTTCTCTCCAGTGGCTGTGTGTTCAGGGAACAGGGTCTCACCTCTTGTGGGGACAATTACAGGGCTCCGAGGAGGGGCATTTTGGGGTGGCCAAGACCTTTCCGCCGGGGGCAGCTGTGGAGACAGGTCACAAGCCCTAGGACAGAGCCTGTGTCCCACAGGGACATCCCAGTGCTGTTGTGGGAGTACAGGGACCCTCAGGCGGTCAGGGGGAGAGGAGGGAAGCCGCTGCCACAGCCCCAGGGTGAGATGAGCTTCCCAGGCCTCCTCCCTCCTCCACTTGGGCGCCCCCAGAAGAAGAGGGGGTGAGCCCTGCCCCCTGCACCCCTACCTGCCCCCTAAGCTGCGGTTGCCCCTCCCCCTGCCCTGCTCTTCTCAAATCTTACAGTCTTCCAGGCCTACTTGGTCCAGAACTCGCCCTCAGGAGCCCCCACAGCTGCACCTCTGCTGCTGGTGGGCACACGGTCCAGCCTGGTCTGCCTCTGGCCCTGCTGTGCCCCTCTACCTGCTGTGGCCCCCATTGGAGCAGAAATCAAGTCCAAGGGCCCCAGAACTCCAGTGCCAGAGGTAGCCTCAGAACAGACCTATCGCTCCAGCGGGGAAACTGAGGCCCAGCCCAGGAAGGCCTTGTACCCCAGCACAGGGGTGCCGAGGGGCCTCCCAGGTCACTTCCTCACACCTCCATACGGGAACCTCTGCAGGAGTGACGGTGTGAACCGTGAGTGCCCGGGATGTTGGCAGAGAAACTTGCTCGAGTTTCTCTTCATTTTGATGTAGAGACCGAGGACCAGGGAGAGAGGTGGTGTCCGATGGCTCCACCACAGGTTGGAGTCTGGAGGGCAGGGGGCACTGGGGCTCGAGTTACTGCCCCCCTCTGGAAACAGGGCGCGGGGCCAGCAGGATCAGTGGCCATTACTAATGCATGTGCTGGCTGTGGCCAAGGGCCATCTCAGCCTCCCCAGCTGGGTCCTGGGGGTGGGGGCGCCTGGAGCCCCGTCCTGGCCTCAGAGACAGCCCTGGGGAAACACCAAGACTGGCCTAAGGGGACAACCAGCTCCCACAGTTTGGGAGCTCAGACCAGCAAAAAGGAAGGCTCAGGCAGAATCCTGGTCTAATGTTCTCTAGTGACGTGACCCCTGCCGCTCCCCGCCTCCCTGACGCACCTGTGTCCAGCTGCCTCTCGCCCTTAGCTCTGGTCCCTCCTCAGATTTGAATTTCGTTTCTGCAAGGGAAATGGTCTGCGTTCCTGCCAGGGCCTCCACCCTGGACAGTGCCCTCACTCCTCCCGGGGTGTACCCCAGGCCCACTCTGCTGTATGAAGCCCCCAGACAGGCAGCTTGCTCCCTACTAGAGCCAGGGTCAAGGTGCTCCCTGGGTGCCTGGGCATGTGGCTTTCCTGGGCGGGGCCTCAGTGCCCTCACTTGGCTTCTGATGCGTTTGGTTTTATTGGCCGGTCTGTCTGTCTGTGCCCTGCCTTGTTGCAGCAAGGATTCCTGGGAGGTGACACTGCCCTGGGCAGCATGTCTCAGGTGCTTCGGCACAGAGTTTAAGTGACGAGCTCAAGGCCAAACAGAATTCATCCAAGGTCACACACCGACCTCCTTATCGCCAGCCCAGGGTTCTTTCCACCAGACTCCTCTAGCTCCCCATGAATAATTTGCACCCGCTGGCAGGGCAGCCATGGACCACATCCCTCTTCTCACTTTTCTGGAACATCGACTCCAGCCTCTCCGCTCTCCCTCTGGCAGCTCCCCACTCACTCCTGCGAGCCGGAGGACTTGGGCATCCCGAATTCTTTCCAATTCTTTCCCCTGCTGGAAGGAAGACAGCCCAATAACGTTGCTCTCTTTCTCAGGTGGGCATCTCATCCCCCTCCTCTGCCTGTGTCATCCTGATTAAATCTCATTCATAAAGTCATTCAGGTCTGGGCCAAGCCCAAACACACACACACACACACACACACACACACACACACACACACACTCACTCATTCACATTGCAAGAGCACCTCCAATAAAACATCTTTAATTCATAATCGGACATTTGTGAAAACAACAGTAGAAAGAAATGTACCTTTGCACTCTGTATGCAAAAACAAGTGTTGAAAAAATAAATAGCATGACTGAGGGAAAAAAGACTCATCATAGTCACAGGGCCTTCGGGAGGGTATGCAGGGAGAACTGACGAGGGAAGTTGTCTCCTCAGCTGAACCCCGGGTCCTGAGCTCCTCTTCCAGAGCACAGCCAGAGCACTGGTGACCTTCCTCTGTATTTGCTGAAAACTCACACTTCCTAACACAGAGGTTCTGATTGGGTCCTTTGTCACTTTCCACGCTGGGGGCCCAACTGATCAGTTTGTCCCCAAACCTCCTCACATGCTGTTGGGCTCCTCAGGTTCTGTCTGTGGCTCAACGTCTGGCTCAGGCATCAGGCTTTGGTGCCGTTGATTGTGGACAGGCTGGTGGGGGGCATTTCACTGAAGTCCAGGGCATGTTCTGAAAGGAGCTGATACAGAACCTAACTGTGGGTCCAGACCGCCGAAGATACCAGACTTGGTTGTTTCCAGGTGCTTCAGAAATACCTGACAACTAGTTGTAATAGAAAACAGTAGCAACAACTCAGTGGTCCCCACAGGACACATCTCAATAAACTAGGACATATTTGCATAATGAAGTCCCTATGCAACTGTTAAAAAATAGAAGAAATAAAATTTTTTTCTATCTACCTCTATGGAGTGACCTCCCAGGTATATAATACATTTTTAAAAATTTAAAGGTAGGGCAAAGATGGATGCTAGGCTTATTTGATATACTTTGTTTTGTAGGTTTGGCTCAGTGGATAGAGCATCAGCCTGTGGACTGAAGGGTCCCAGGTTCAATTCCAGTCAAGGGCATGCCTGGGTTGCAGGCTCGACCCCCAGTAGGGTGTGCAGGAGGCAGCCGATTGATGATTCTCATCATTGATGTTTCTATCTCTCTCTCCCTCTCCCTTCCTCTCTGAAATCAATTACACACACACACACACACACACACACATTAATTTATCTAACATTTTTTCAAAAGAACACAAAATAATTTGTTATAGTAAAATAATGAAACAACCAAAACATCAATTGGTAATGGGCTGGTTAAGTAACTTTTGCTACATTCATAAAATGAATTCCATGCAGCTGTTAAAAAAAGTAGGCGATTGGCTTTTAGGTACTTTTTTTTCCCTAATTCTCACTGGAGGATATTTTCTCATTGATTTTTAGGGAGAGTGGAAGAAAGAGGGAAAGACAGAGAGAAATACCGATGTGATAGAAATACATCAATTGGTTGCCGGGTGCGCAAGCCCCGACCAGGGCCTGGGCCAGAAAGGAGCCTGCAACTGAGGTATGTGCCCTTGAACCCAGGATCCTTTGATCCGCAGGCCGACCAACACTCTAGGCACTGAGCCAAACCGGCTAGGGCAGCTTTTAGTACTTTCATGAAAGATACTGTGCTGAACAATGCATAGAGTACACTACAGTGCATATATATGTAAGAGCCGGTATAACATTTATATTTGCTCTCGTTTAAAAACACTATGGAAGGATAATAGGATACTAATGAAAGCGGTTGGAAAGGGGGAAATGGGGAAGATAGTGCATAGGTGGGAAGATTTTTCACTGAGTATTTTTTAAAATACTATCTCAGGTTTTGACCATGTAATTGTATTTTACCTCTTTAAAAATAAAATTAATTAAAACATGATTTAAACCTAGTGGTTGATTGTCGACCTATGAACCAGGAGGTCATGGTTTGATTCCTGGTCAGGGCACATGCCTGGGTTGCAGGCTCGATCCACAGGAGGCAGCCGACCCATGATTCTCTCTCATTGTAGATATTTCTATCTCTCTCTCCCTGTCCTTTCTTCTCTGAAATCAGTAAAATATATTAACAACAAAACAAAAAACATTATTTAAAATGAAATATTTTAAAAATCAAAAGTGGAATAAAGTAAAGGAAACCTTGTACCTACTAAAGGGCATAGCCACAAAGAGTGAAACTATAGCAAGTGACTGTGAAACAGTCATTTGACTCTATTCCCAGTAGAACATACTCTACAACTAAAGGAACGGAAAACACCTAGATTGTTTTAACCATTATGCTGGTGGTGGAGGGGTTGGTTTTGCTAGTCAGAGGGCAGAGAAATGGAATCCAGACCTTGCAAGTTCTGGGTCCCCTCTCGCCCAGGGAAAGCCTTCTAGACCTTCTTAAACAATGAACCCCAAGAAGGCTGGGAGCAGCCCCTCGCCCCAGTGCCACAGCCCCAGAAGCCCATCCACCCGGGGTGCTGGGCAAATGCATGCCTGTGCCTCCAGTGAGCTGGTCTGGGGTCAGACCGAGGGAGGCATGGGAGACGGTGCCTAAGGCCAGTCTGGACCAAGGTTTTCTCTTAGCTGGAGGCAGGAGGTGAGGAGGGAGCAGTTGGGAAAGAGTGATGCTAAACAGCCTGGACAGAGCAGGGCAGACCACCATCCAGAATGGCTCCCAGACTCCCGATTCCCTCACAAAAGTAGATGATAACAGTGCCGACCCTGAGGGTGATTGTGTGGGGATCATACGGACTATTGCCATGAGCTTTCAGCAGTTACTGAGTGGCCACTGTACAGGAACTCTCATAGCATCTGTGGGAGATGGAGGGGACTGGCATGGCCAGTAGGGAAAGCCTGGCCCCTCTGCAGGGACAGGCACCCTGTGGCCTGGGAGACAGAAGTTTGCGAGATGGCTCTGGGAGGCACCAGGAAAGTGGGAATTCAGGTCCTGAAAGCAGAGAAGCCCCTTGAAGGAGGAATATCTTAGTAAATCTCACCACTCAGGTCACGGGGCATCATGCAAATTAGGGGTGCCCTAGGCAGGAAGGCCCCTTGTTCAAGTCTGATTCTCCAGGTCTGGGGCATGAGTCCAAAGAGTTGCAAGGAGGAGATCCTGCACCCTTCCTCGTGTTCAAGATGCCTGCCATCAGAAGTTCTGCTTGGTATCTCTCCTGAGGCCTTCATGCTGCAGCCTGGCACCTAGAGGGCCCTGTGCTAGGCTGGGAGACAGGCAGAGGGTCCTTGGGGAAAAAGCACTTATCAAGATTGGAAGCCCCTGTTCAAGCTCCATGGTGACAGCTACATACATGCACCCTCGGCTTTGGAGGGCAGGTGGGTGGGGAGGGACCCAGCTGCCACCTGGAGGAGATAGGGCCAATCTTAGAGCTCTATTCTCAGCATCTGTCAACTTCAAAAGCAATTTCCTTTATTGCTGGCGCCATCGGCTGGAACCCTGGATGCGCACATTCATGCTGGAAGCAGGTGGGCACAGTTAATGCGCACACGGCTTTATGTGCTCTCGGTGGTAAACAAAGATAACCTGATCTCTAAACAGTCATTTCCAGGCTGCCCATACGCTCCTACCCACCGCATCTCTGTTCATGGGATGATGGGCTTGCTTGTTCAAAAGACCAAGGACCTTTCCTTCTTGACTCCATGGAGACTCAGGGTGATCTGGAATCATATTCCAGGATGAAGGGGCCCCACTCCCCCCGCCCTGGCAGGCAGTTCTGCCAGGAAGCTCCTTCCTGCCCTCCTCCCAGCCTCTCACCTGCTCCAGCCCCTCCCTGGCCCACAAGCAGCAGGTCCTGTACTACTGCGATTGCTATGATGATCTGTGAGACCTGGGGCCTCTGGGCCAGGCTGGTGGAGGGGGATAGAGGCGCCTGGGCACCCAGCCCTGACTCCCCCACATCCACTAGGCCAGAGCTGCTCCTACCTCCTGCTGGGCCTGGGCTGGCTGAGCTCCTGCGCTCTGAGTGCAGGCTCCTGAGGCTGCACACACTCCTACCCCAATCCTCCCAACCTCCAATCTCCCCCCTTCCCAGACCCCTTGCCTGCCCGTGGCTCTGAGGGAGGACACTGCCATAACTCAGCAGGCCCTTCCAGGGGCTGACCGTGCTGAGCCCTCATGGGGAACCCCAAAGCATCGAGGCTGACCACGTGGGGGTCCCAGAGCAGACACCACCAGTCCTGGAAGTCAGAATAGCAGTACTACAGGACCTGCTTTTGAACACTTACTACATATATGCTGAATGCTCACCTGCTCAACTCACTTCCTCTCACAGCAACAGCCCTGCAAGGCGGGTGCTGCTGTCCCCATTGGCTGCAGGTGAGAAAGCAGACGCAGAGCTGATGCAAGCTGAGCTCTGAGTGGTCCCCCCACTTTTGACCCTTTGCCTCATTGGACCTCACACAGCCCCTTGAGGTGGGTACTCTTGTTATCCCCCATGTGTAGGCCAGGAAATGGGGTACCAGCCAGGACATGGGCCACTTTGGACTCGAGGCGTCTGAGCCCTGAGCCTGTCCTTGCCCTGGTCACCATAGTGCCATGCTGCCTGGCCCTCAGACTCACAGCCAGCTATTGAAGGAGCCAGATATGAAGTGGTTTGGGACCTTGGTCATGCACTTGTGACTTCTCTCTCAGCCCTGACTCTATATGGTCACTTCTGGAAGTTCCTACACAGCCCTGGGGATTCCCTCCGCCCATGCCCACACCCAGCCTCTTCTGGGACATCCATTTCCAGTTTTCCAGCCTTTCTACCCGCCTTCTCTCCTCATGCACTCTCTGCTCCAGGGGGTCCTCCACCTTTTGCTACCACGGCACTGTCTTTATGTCAAGGTCCCCACGTGAAAAGTCCCCAGCTTTCAACACCCCCTCAGCTTTTTTCTTTCTTTCAGTTTTTGTTTGTTTGTTTTCACCACAGCTTTTTCACCACAGTTTTCACCACAGCTTTATCCTGTCAGACCAGCAAGGCTCCCACCAAACTAGACCTCAGATCATAGGCCCCAGGAAGGGGGGCCTCCCCCAGGCTCTGGAGAATGGGATTGGCCCGGATGCTGCAGGGGGTAGAAAGTACTTCAGGCTGGGAGTAGGGAAGGCTTCCAGGAGGAAGCAGCTTTTTAAAAAATATGTTTTCATTGATTGTTTAAAGAGAGAGGAAGGGAGAGGGACAGCGAGATAGAAAGATTGATGAGAGGGAAACATCATTAATCAGCTGCCTCCTGCACGCCCCCTACTGGGGATAGAGCCTGCAACTCCGGCATGTGCCCTAACTGGGAATTGAACAGGTGACCTCTTGGTTCCTGGGTCAATGCTCAACCGCTGAGCCATACTGGCCAGGCAGGAAGCAACTCCTTAGCCAGGTGGACTGGGAGTGGGTGAGGAGGCATTGGGGCAGAAGAATTGGCATGGGCACAGCTGAGGCAAGAAGTCTGGGTCTAGGGTAGGGAGTCTGTCAGAGCAGCCCCTCAGAACACAGGCGAGGGCACTGACACCCCTTATCCTTCAGGAGGGGCCTGGAAGCCCTGGCATGGCAGATGGGAAGTGGGGTGGATTGAGGGGTGCAGAACTGACAGCCTTCCTGGAGGTGGAGGTTTCAAAACACCTGAAGGGCGACTGTGGCCAGGAGTCATTTCCATCACTGAGTTACTAACCTGCTGTTACTTTGGCCAAGTCACTCCTGTCACCCAGTCTCAGTGGCCTCATCTGTAATATGGGAGGGGAGTGGGGGCTAATTAAACCAACAGTCACTGCTCAAAAGTGTGATTTTTTTAAAGATATATTTTATTGATTTTTTTTTTACAGAAAAGAAGGGAGAGGGATAGAGAGTTAGAAACATCAATGAGAAAGAAACATTAATCAGCTGCTTCCTGCACACCTCCTACTGGACATGTGCCCGCAACCAAGGTACATGCCCATGACTGGAATCAACCTAGGACCTTTCAGTCTGCAGGCCGACACTCTATCTAGTGAGCCAAGCCGGTTAGGACTCAAAAGTTTTTCTGGCAGTTGAGGCTGGAAGCTTTTCCTTAAAGACCTTTTCCCTCAATGTCTACAAAACAATGGATAAAAATAGAGCAAATCAGTGGGGAAAGTAGGAAGCCCAGGGCCAATGAGCCTCCTCTCTTACATCTGCCCAGCTAGGCAGTAAGACAACCACTGCCTTTAGCATCCGTCATAACCGCTGACTCTGCCATCCTGACCCAACCCATGATGGTCTCCTGACCCCAACTGCCCATCTCAGCTCAGGATGGCCCCTCCGGTTGTTGCTGGCCTTGGGAAGGGGACAGATACCCTGAAAGAGAGGGAAGAACCACCTCTCAGGACAGCCACGTGGCTCCAGGTCCCCAGGCACCAATATTGAACCGTCTGATATCTGTGCACCCAGGGCCCTGTCGCCTGCAGAGGGCGAGGGGTCAGCCCGCTGGGCCTGGAGAAAGCAAGCAGGACCCAACGCACCTCACCCCGGGAGCCGCCTCTTAGCATCCGGCTTGTTGGCATTTATGATCGCAAGTGCGCGTATGCCTTCATGTGGCTTCGGTAATGGGCACCAACAATGTCTTACATTTGCACAACCTTTGACCTAGAGAGGCCACATATAAGAATGTATCCTTAAAACATTACTCATCTGGAAACTGGAAACTACCCAAATGTCCTTAAGATGGGCTTGATAAGCTAAGGAATGAGCACAGGATGAAAGATTGCTCAGCGACTCATTGTCATAGAATATAATCTTCCTACATGGGAAAAGCTGGCTCGGTGAGAAAAGACACAAAGCAGTGTATAGAAAATGGTCTAATTTTTTATTAAAACAAAATACATAGGGCCCGGCTGGTGTGGTTCAGTGGCTGAGTGTCGACCTGGGAACCAGGAGGTCACTGTTCAATTCCCGGTCAGGGCACATGGCTCAGTTCCCAGTAGGGGGCGTGCAGGAGGCAGCCGATCAATGATTCTCTCTCAACATGGATGTTTCTATCTCTCTCCCTCTCCCTTTCCCTCTCTGAAATCAATAAAAAAATACACAAGAAAAAAAGGCCGGAAGAGCCTGCAGTGGGTGCTGGTCAGCAGTCTTCCAGGTTCTGTGACATCTGCTTGGTCTTCTCTGTCTGCAATTCTAGGCTTTACTTCTGTGATGTGATGGGTGGGGACACCAAAGATTAATTTTAACATTATAGAAAAAGGAAAAATAGAAATCCAAAGCACCCAGACAGATTCTGCCGGGAGGCACACCCATGGCAGGAAGGCGCCTGCCACTCCACTGCTGCCCTCCCCTTCCCTTTTTCCATGGTTTCTCTGCCCTTCAGGTAACATGGCCACCCAGTGAGGGGGGTCTCCATCTCCTGGGCCCTCTCCCTACCACCAGCTGCGTTTCCTGGGCTCAGGGCTCAGGCGGGAAAGGGAGTGGCCCCTTGGGCCGCACAGCAAACCCACCGGTGGCTGGTGGCTGGCCTAGAGGACATCTTCTCAGGTCCAACTCTCAGCACTTCCAGCAGTTGGGGTGGGTGGGCAGGGCCCTCGGAGACTGGGTGGGAGGTCCTGTCTGCCTGGGGCCTCCTCCCCTTTGGTTAATTATCGTGTGATAAGATACTGGAGATGCCTCCCGGCTGCAGAGACAAAGCAGACAAAGCAATGTGTACCAAGGGTCTCCCATTTCCGTGCACTGAGCTCAGAACTCTACATAGATGATTGCAGTTAAAGCTATGGGGTAGACATGTTTTTGCCCCCACCTTGGAGATGAGGAAACTGAGGCTCACAGAGGTAAGGTCGCTTGTTTAAGGTAATGTTAGCCAGGAAAGCCAGCAGACACTCCTAGCCACGAGGCGGGGGGCAGGGCATCTGCCAGCTTGTCCCAACTGTCTCAATCCTTCCCCTGGGGCTGAAGGCAGTGGAAGGTCCCTCCAGCCTCTGCTCAGCTGGGACCCTGGGTGGAAACGGTCTGGGAAGCCCTCTGCTCTGAGGCCCTGCCAGTCCTGCCACAGACAGGCTGTTCCTGTCGCCTTCCCCTCACCTGGTCCAGAACATAGTGTTCACCCCTTTAGGGCACATCCCAACTGCCCTTTGAACGGTCCTCCCCAAGGCTGGGTGGGTGGGGCTGTGGCCTGGAGCAGGGACCGATCCCCTCTGCTCCCCTTGGGGTGGATCTGGGTCCTCAGCACCAGGCACGGTTAGTGTGCTGCCCAGTGTCACCTGTAAGGCAGTGGATCCGCAGGAGGGAGGCTGAGGAGGGACTGTCCGAGACAGACAGTGAAGGGCGGGAGAGCGAGAGTTGCACAGATGGAGACAAGAACAAGAGATGAAAACAGAACCAGCAAGAGCAGGTAACAGAAACGTCACAGAACCTCAAGGGAAAGATAGGAAGATGCCCACTGGGCCCGGGGACCTCCTGTCAGCCACGGCGGGACCAGGGGTGGGGTGGGGCATAGGATGCCGATGCAGTTGCAGATTTGGCAAATAAAAATACAGATTTCCAGTCAAATTTCAATTTCAGATACACAGAGAATGCTTTTAGTATGTCTTCTGCAATATTTGGGACATACTTATACTAAAAAACGATTCATTGTTACCTGAAATTCCAATCTGACCGGCATTGAGTTTTGCCTGGCAACCCTAGACCAGGGCCTATGTTTTCCTCGGCTGCTGAGGCCACTCAGAAGGCACCTGGTTGCAGCCTACGGCCACTGACATCCACCTTCACCCAGACAGGAAGGGCCTCCAGTCACACGACATCCCCAAATCTTGTCTTCCTGTACATTGGGGCCAGGGTACGGACATGCTGACCCCCAACAGCAGGGCTCTCCCCTCAAGTGCCAGCTCAGAATTAGAAACCGCTATGCCATGACCTGCACGCTCCTGTCCAGTGCTCCTAGAAACTGTGCCAAGGAGCTTGGGGTTAGAGGGGTGAGGGGGAGAGGGACCCGAGAGGCTGAGCCTGTGGGTTCCTCAAGGGGTGGGTGGCATCAGGGGGTCTGGCATAGTGCCCAGAGCATGCATGGCCCCTGTGAAGGGTGTCCAGGGATCCAGGCATGGAGGGTTCAACAAGGGAAATATACTGCCCGCCCCCCCCCCCCCCCCAGGCAGTCTTTTGGAACCCCATAGAATGCACTGGCTGGAAAGGAGTTCAGACTCTGCTTTATAGATGAGTCCCGAGGCCCAGAGCCTCAGGGTCCAGTGCCACCTCACTGCTATGGCCTCTGACATGACATGTTACTGCCCCTCAGGGGGGTCTAGCACTTTCTACTTAGCAAAGTTCTCTTCCCTCCCTTGTCTCTGGAGGCGCACAGCCGCTCCTGGAACAATGGAGCCGCCAGCATCACCCTGTTTGCACAGATGCAAAAACTGAGGCACCTGGGCGAGACCAGCCCAAAGGCCTGCAGAGGGATGGCAGTGGAGCCAACTGGAATCGGAACTGTCTTGGCTGGAGGCAGAATGAGGAACCCCAGGGCAAGGCGAATTCTTTGGCCAGTCTGGGTGGGAACCCAGAGAAGGTTTCTTCTGCAGACAGAAACTCAAGTTCATGGCATGCTCAGATGATGGAATATTTTCTGTATTTGCATTCACACACACACAAACACAGTCTTGGTAGATCCCCATTTGTGCTGGAAGGGACTCTGCAAATTTTGAAAAATAACAGAGGTGCCTGCAACACCCCTCACGGGCAAGCTGTGCCCCAGCCTGCAAAGGTCCGGGCTGGCCGTGGAGCTCAGGGCTCTGATTCCTCCCTGCCTGCTTGGCTCAAGTGAGTGACAGAATTCTGAGTCTCCCCTGCACCTCAGTTTCCCCACCTGTGAAGTGGGTGGAAATACGTTCTCATCTCAGGCTCCAGCAGCCCGGGAGTGATGCCCTGTTTGATTACCAAGTGGATTAAAAGTCTTGTGCACTTGATACAAGTAATTCTATCCTGTACATGGATAGTTTCGTTGAAAAGCAGCCTCAGGTGGCCTTTCACCAGCCTCCCTGCCCCTCCCCTCAGGCCCCCACGGGATGGGCTGTGAAGGAAAGAGAAAGATGATAGGCTCCTCCTGGTGCCCCTGAGGTATCACTGTTGCTCTTCTTTCTTGCTGAGGGCTTCAAGGAAGACCCAGCAGGGCCCAGCACCTAGGCTGGGCCCCTGTTCCCGCCTGTCTTCCCAGGCTGGGAGTGGTCTCTGCCGAAAGGGGTGCTAACAGCCCAGACAATGGGCTGCAGCCCAAAGGGCCAGGTTCCTGCAGAAAACATGGAGCCGCTCAGGTGCCCAAGCACCTGGCCTCAGCGTCCCTCCCCAAACCCAACTCACTCTGGGCACCTTTTCTGGAACCTGTGCCCTTGATCAAAGAGAATCCCATGTCATACATGCTCAGATCTGGCCTCTGGCCAAGACCTGGTCCCTCCTTGTCCCCTGGACATTCAGGTGGAGGGAAAGCGTGAGCTTCGAAGCGTCCATGGTCTGCTCCTGGCCATGCAAGCAAGAAGGGCTCCTTGGGTCCCTGAGGTCAGAGTGTGGGTAAGAGCTCAGGCACCCCGCTTCGTCAGCTGGTGGTTTGTGTGTTTTGTCCCCTCTTTCTGTGGGGATCCTGCTGTTCTTTTTCAGAGGACCTTTCAGTGTCTGCTCCTCCTGGAAGCAGGCCTCCAATAAACAAACAAGGACATCATTGAATTTCGTCCCAGGAGGTTGGACATTAGTGGAGCAGCATTACCACCCCCACAACGACCACCATCTCTCCCTCCCAGGGATGGCGAGGGCCATCACACTGATATCTAAGCCTCCAGTGGCCTCTGCAGCCAAAGGCACGGCTGCAAATAGCTGCTAAGTGCAGCCCTCGGGCTGCCTGCAGGGGCTGAAATGTCTGGGCCTGGCCTGTTTGATCTCAAAGCAGAGAGGAAGGAGAGGAAGCGTCGTTGGCTTTGGAGCAGAGGGATGCTCTCTCTCCAAGACCCTGCGGATGCTGGATTTGGAGACACAGCTCTAGAGGAGAGTTTGAAATGCATAGTTTTGCGACCAGCATCTGTATTACCTTTACTGGCGCAACCTGCCAGGTAGGGGCCTGCCTAGATCTCGGGCTCCCTCCCTGCCACTGGAAGCCGTAGGGCCCATCCAGGGATATCCGCACCCTCTCTCCTCACGCACAACGGATAGAGGGTTGGCATGGCATTCAGACAGACTCAGCTCCACCCCTTCCTAGCTGAGTGACCAAATTATTGACCCTCTTAATCCTCAGTTTTCTCATCCGTAAAGTGGGCATAATAATGCTAGCCTCACACAGTGTAAAGCTGCCACCCAATAAATGTAATTTCCATCCTCCTAGGTTTTTCAATTAACTACAGTCCAGAAAAAGAAACCATGTTCATTAACAAATGCCATTCATTTATTCAACAAGCATTTAATGAGTGTCTGCTATATGCCAGACGGATATTGCTCACACCCGAGCCTTGGACAATCAGAGGTGGGGTCTGAGTTCGAAGGTAGAGAATACTCTCAGGGACACACCACCTGAGTCTAATAAGACATTTGGGTCTGGATTTTCATGATGAAAACGGAAGGCACTGAAAATGTGAAGTCTTCAAGAGGAATATCTTCATCTTCTAATCTCAAGACTGAGGGCAACCTGAAGCAAGGTGTCCAGGAGTCTTCCAGGCAAGATCAAAGCCACGTTGAGAAAGCAGTTCTTCACCTGTGGCTGAGCTCGAACGGGCGGGGACTGGCCAAGGCCGAGGGCAGCTGGCTGAGTGAGCTGCTGCCGTGGCCCCGATAGAATAAAGCAGGGCAGCGTGGTCTCCTTGGACCTGGCAAGGCTGAGGTCAGAGGGGCCTTGCAGGGACAAATGGTGGAGCCATTTGAAACTAGGGTTCAAGTCTCAGGTCTGCCACTCACTACTTGTGGAACTTGAACAAGTCACTTGATCTCCCAGAGCCTCGGTTTCCTCACGGGGAGAGGAAGTCATGAGATGAAGTGTGCGAGAGCTCTGCATCAACAGCTAAGGGGCATTATCGGGGCTGGAGTGAGAAACCTGGGTCTGCGACTTCACCCACCAAGTGCCCTCTGACAAAATGCACATTCCCCTCAAGCCTCAGATTTTCCTGTGTCATGGAGATGTGAAGGAAAGTGCAAGTGCTCAGGGAAGAATTGTGTAAAGAATTGTATAAATTAGGATCGATGGGCCTCAGTCAAGGCTGCTTGCTGCCTTGGCCCATCCTTGGCCTGGGTGCCTCCCTTTTCTGTGGCTCCAAGGTGCCTGGGCCCTTCACGTGGCACTTCACTCCAGGACATTGCCCATAACACTGCAGAGCCAGGCCCTTCTTCCCAGCCCCTCACACGCACCCATCCAGGCACACAGCACATGAAACGATGCTCAGCTCCATTAGTCATCAAGGAAATGCAAATGAAAAACACAAGGAGCTACACACCCTCTCCAGAATGCTAACATGAAAAATGTCTGGCATAGCGTGTGTCGGCAAGGATACAGAGCAACTGGAATTCTTGTTTCTCTCAGGAGGGAGACAAGGGAAATGAAAATCAATGGTAGCACATTGATAGCTTCAAATTGCCATGGTGGGAATATTTATAGTTCAGAAACCAGCAAAGGCTACAAATCAAGGCTTCCTCCCACCCCAGAGAGCTGGTTGTTAAACATGTACCCACACAACTTCTGATGGGAATATGTTCACACTGAGACTTGTACATGAATGTTCATATTAACTTCATTCGTGATGGCCAGACATTGGAAACAACCCAAACGCCAATCAATTGGGGCAGCGGTTTGCCGCTCTGTTGACTAATGAGTTTGCCGATCACTGAATTGGGGGAACAGAGAAGCAAACTGTGGCAAACCCATTCGCAAAGTGGAATATGTCTCAGCAATAACAAGGAGTGAGCTACTAATACACACAACTTGGATAAATCTCTAAGCCATTATGCTAAGGAAAAGCAGCCAGATTATATACTCTAAAAAGCTGGACATATACTCTATGATTGGATTTATATGAAGTTCTAGAAAAGTCAAAACTACATCAATAAAAAGTAGGTCAGTCATTGTCTGGTGTAGAAGAACTGGAGACAAGGTGGGGGGGAGGGGGTTGGGGGTGGGCGGGTAGGGGAAAAAGATTGACCCGGAAGGGGCATGAGGGAAATTTTAGGGGTGATGGACATACCAGTGGTCGGCAAACTCATTAGTCAACAGAGCCAAATATCAACAGTACAACGATTGAAATTTCTTTTGAGAGCCAAATTTTTTAAACTTAAACTTCTTCTAACGCCACTTCTTCAAAATAGACTCACCCAGGCCATGGTATTTTGTGGAAGAGTCACACTCAAGGGGCCAAAGAGCTGCATGTGGCTCACGAGCCGCAGTTTGCCGACCACGGCTCTATACTATACTGATTGTGGTGGTGGTTACACAGGTGCATGTGCTTGTCAAAGCTCATCTCATGGTACCCTTAAAATTGATTACTTTTGTGTATGTAAACTTCCTTCAACAAAGTTGTCTAAACCAAATTAAAAAAGTACCCATTTTGCATCCCACACCTCTAGGTGCTAACAGGTATGTGATGGGTGCCTTCACGTGGCAGCCCTAATGCCGTCTTAGAGACTTCAACCTGATGACTGCCTTGAGGACAGGCCAGGGAGGCAGCGGTTTTGAAGCAGGACATGAGCCAGCTGGAGTCAAGAGATGACAAGACTGGGCAGAGGCTTCTCCCCCATCTAGGTGCCATCCTCTCTACCTTCTGCCCGCTGCCTGAAGATGTCTGTAGCCTATGGGTGCTACTGACAAAAACCCTGTCTTTTCCCCTACAGGCTGGTGGGACTGAGAAGACTGGGGTCATTGGAGTTTAAAGGAAAGACGATGGGAGGGACTGAGGGCAAGGAGGGACCAAGACCATGTCATCCTTCACCACGTGTGCTTGAAAGGTTAGCATATGGCAGAGAACAACCAGCTGTTCTCTGTCGGCTCCAGATGGATTCAGAGAAAAATGGCCTTCATTGGTAGCAGGAAAGACTTGAGTGGGACGTCATGATGAACTTCCTGAGAGAGTTCTTGAAAAAGTGGACATGTGTGCACACTCGTGTGGGCGCATGTACATGAGAGTGGTATGCATGTTGTAAAGTCAGAGCAGGGGATGAGGGCACTCGGTATATATAATTCCTCTCTCTGGAGCACTTTAAGAATTGGAAAGACAAACCCCATTCTGAAATGAGCCTGGGTCCCTCTGGGGTGGTGACGGAGAGATGGACTCAGGCCCTTTCTCTAGGTACCTTGGAGGGCCATTAGCTGGCTGGTCCATCAGTAAGACCCCCCAAACCAGAAATTTGTGGAGCCAGATGGGTACTTACTTCCATGGCCCGATTCCCTCCCAGACGGCCGTGTGCACTTTCCTCCCATTAGGGCAGAGGAGACCATCCATCACCGGCGGGGATGGTGATGTCACAGCTGCAGGCCTCCGAGTGCACAGGAAGACTGCTCCAAGGTGCTAAATCATTCATGCGGCAGAGAGCCCTGGTGGCAGGAGATTTACTGCCGAGGAAACACTTTAGGGACTTGTGGAAATCAATTCTTTAAAGAGACCCTATCAGCTGGCAGGTGACCTAAGGCTGAGGCGTGGGTGTGTGACAGGGACCCAATGAAGTGGGACCTGGGGGTGCTGCAGGAGCTTCCCAACGCCAAACAGAGGAGGCAGGGAGCGCAAGGCCTGTGCTCCAGTGAAGGTCCAAAGTGAAGGTAGCACCCTGGGAGGGAGGGAGGGACTCCCAGCTTGCCAGATCCTGCCCCCCTGTCCCCTCCCCCACCCATGGGGTGTCTGTGCCCTTATCACCGGGCTCTGCACGCCCCTAAGACAGAATGAGGAATGTTGTTGTGATGTGGTTGCTGAGTCTGTTGGCTCTGGGGTCTCAAACCACCCCACCCCACCCCATCTCAGCTGGAAGGGGAGTTTCAGGCCAGTTTTGGTTTCTCTGAAGTGAAAGTCGGAGCATTACCCAGCATGCTCAGGTCTCAGAATGTGAGTTCCTAAAGGCGCAAACAGTGCAGAATTCCAGACTTGATGATTCGGTTCCTGGGGGACCACATGCTAATTTAACCTGTAGGAGCATGCGACATCCAGAAGCAGCTTGGGACTCCTGCCCCACACCCTCACGCACACAGTGGGATCTTTATACCTAGCACAGTAGGGCTCTTCTGCTGCAAGTCCAGCCCAGCTCATCTGTCTCCGTTCCTATGGCTACAGCACACCTCCTACACGTGTCTTGAACAAGAGAAATGAAGGGATGAAAGAAGAAAGCAACAGCATTTTCAAATCAGCTTTGGAAAAGAAGAAACAGCTTTCAATTTACAGATAAGGAAACTGACGGCTGGAGGGGGAAGTGACTCAAGCAAAGCCCAAGTCTGTGACCTGAGAAAATGGGAAGAGGGGAAGCCCCCGGAAAGCAGTCTCTGCCTCCCTTGAAATGAACTTGGCCCCTGCTGAAAGGGGTGAGGTCCGTCAGTGGCTTTGATGGAAGGTTCTGGCCCCTAGTCTGTTGCCTGGTGTCTCTGCAAGATGGTCCTCTTTGCTGCAGGGCAATCTGTGGGGCCCTGACTGTGATCATGCTCTGCTCATTTATTCACGCACACGTATTCACGGAGCAGCTTCTGCGAGTCCGACACAGGGACACAGCCGTGAACAGGACAGATGTGGCCCTTGTCCTCCCGGAGCTTGGATTTTACATCACCCTGGACCAGTGCTACAGACCTGGTCAGGTCATCACCCCAATCTCCCCCTCCCCCCACCTCCCCAAGGTCCGGCTGGCCCATATGCACAGGTGCTCACAGCAGCTTCGCTTCCACCACATGGTCAAGGCCTGCTCCTTACTAGGGACCCCTGGGCCTTCAGGGCAGAGCTACTAGTTGCTGCGCCAGCTGCAGCCCCAACACCTTAGCCAGTCCCCCCCTCAGCCGCCCTCAGTTTCAGGGGCGCAGGAGTGCCAGCGCTGGTGGCGCCTTGTGAAGAGCAGATTCCAGGAGCGATCAAATAGCGTCAGGAATTCGAATGTCCCCGTCCCCTCACCCACATTCAAACCGCTCTCCCTCCACCTCCCACAGCTCCTTCTCTCCACCGCGCTCGCCTGTTCTCTGCCCCTCCCCCAGCATCACTCCCTGGCAGGAGGGGCCGCAGCTTGCAGCCCAGGACCTCCGAGGTAATGCTCCTCCTAGGCATCCCAGCCGTTGCTTCGCACCCACCCCTTAGCCTTGTCCCCAGAAAAATCTCTGCACTTCCCGAGGTCCCCTCCCACCCGCGGCTAGAAACCTAGAGACCTGGAGACCAGAGCCCCGCAGAGGGGTGGGCGGTTCCGAGGCTGGGAGCTCCGCGGGCCCCCACCTCTGGTGGCCCTTCGGCATTTCCTTTTGTTATCCCCCAGCTCCAGCAGTTCTCGCTGGGCCCGAAGACCCAGCCCTGTGGGAAAGGCTGCAGGCAGGCACCCGGAGAACTGGGCTCTGGCCCCAGTTCGGGGCCTCGCTGGGCATTGATTTCTTCGGCGGAAAACGAGGGTTTGGATCAGACAAACCCCATAGCCCTGGGCGGGTCGGAGGGGACGCGGGGTAAACCAAACGGACCCCCAGGCAGGCAGCGAGAGGAGACACCGCGAAGACGCGGAGGCTAAGAGCACCTGAGCCGGGCAGGAGGGGCGCAGGCCGTCGAGGAGGCGTCTGCGGAGAAGCGCGCACCGCAGGGGCAGGGCACGGACGGGTGCGCGCCCGACACGCTACCCACTAGGAGTGAAGGAGGAAAGGACACCCGTCCCAGAACGCCGCGCGACGCCCAATGCACAGCTGTCCGCGCGGAGGGAACACCGTCCCCGCCACGTCCGTGCAGGAGCTGCGCGACCCCGCCGAGAAAGGCGGACAATTTCACCCCCTCGAATTTGGGGGGCGACCGCAGGACTGAAAAGAACCGTTTCCCGAAGAAGCATTTTTGCTGCTTTTCATTATTCGATTCCCCCAACAGTGACCTGAGCAAGCTCCCAATTTACAGACGAAGAAACCGAGGCTCAGAAAGAGCAGGCAGGCGGCCAGCCAACACGTGTTGAGTGATCACAAAAGAGATTATTCTAATTTGAGGCAATTAAGATTTAAGACCCGGAAGCATCCCAAAACAGAAATAAAAGCGCTTGTCTGGTTTTGGGGGCTGAAGTATTCAGCTAAGTGCTGCTTTGGGCAGGGGAAGTGAAACATGGCCTCTGGCCAAAACCATATCTAGGTCACCGACCTTCGATAAACTGCCGAAGGACGCGGGCCCCTCCGCCTTCCACGTCAGAGCAGTCTCGGCTTAGAGCCTCCGGATCCCAGCCCTGAGGCCCGGGGATGGCTGGCTGCAGGGCCGCAGGCCCGCAGGGCCGGGACCCGGGCTCTTCGCGGCCCCTCGGAGGCTGGCTCCGGGCCAGAGGTTGCAGTCCGCCGCGCCGGGTGAGGAGGGTGGGGAGGATGGGTTTCTAGCCCTGAGGGGGCCCGGCCGAGCTCAGGCCCACAGGGCTCCTTTCCAGGGGGGGCCACGAGCCGGTTTTCTCCTCGCATTTCCAAAAGGAGGTGCGACCAGTAAACTCCGTTTATCCAGCCGAGGAGGAAATGCGGGCTGGACTCAATCCCGTGCCTTGAGACCCCCCACCTAGTGCTTGGTCCCTTATCTCTGCCAGCCATCTTCTCCGCTGGATTTGGTCCCGACACCCCTGGGGTGGGCGCTCAAGCCTCAGCGGCCGTCCGGGCCAAACTCGGGGCGGGGGGAAGATGTCAACTGGAGAGAAAGGTAGACGACTGTGCTGCAAAAACGCACGGGGCGGCGCGGTGTCGGCCGGCACGGAAAACCCGGGGCGCCTCTCCCCGCACCGCCCTGCTCTCCAAGCTGCAACTCGCTGTGGGTCTGCTTTACGCTCTGTCCGGCTGCTCACCCTCTCCTCTAGGCTTCAGTAACCTGAGAATCAGATTAAAGCAAAATAAAAACTTTACAAAAACCATTCCTGCAGTTTCTTTTTTTGATTGAAGATTCCATACAAGCATATAGTAAGCAAACATACACACTTCAGAGAGTCCAGAAAGACGGCCATCTGGTCTCAGTTCTGCTTGAAGCCATCCCTGGCTGCTGTCTGGGGTCTCGGGTGGGAGACGATGGCTACAGAACTTGACACCTAGCCACCACCACCCCCGTTTATAGCTTTACACAAACAGAAGCTCTAAGTCCTTTGAGTTCTCCACTTAAGAACGAAAACAGTTTCCAGGACATATGAAGGCCACTATACAGGGTGTCCCCCAAAAATGTAGACACACTTTAACTGCTGAAAGCTCAATTGATGCTGCTTTCTTTTCAGACGTGACCCATTGGTATTAATAATTATTCAAAGTGTACGACCATTTTGGGGGGCACCCTGTATTTCCTCCACTCTTTTAAAGAGCTGGCCTTTCCTCTGTCTGTCTCTGGTGTGGTTTTGTTGTTTGTTTTCTTTCCCCACAACCCCTGTACTTCCCTCCCACACCCTCTCCCCACAGCCTGAGCCAAACCTCCCGGTCCCTGCCCTTTGAGAACAGCACAGAGATGTGCACTGCTGGAAGGAAGCGCACAGACGCACAAACACCATATTTCGAGAAAAGTCAGGCGTTGTTTGAAGTTGGAACCCTCCTGCGGGCGTGAACACACGTCTGGATTCTAGAACAAAGCCCCGAGGGCGGGGACCTGGGCCTAGACCGAAAGACTGTGCGGCGGCCCGAGGTTCCCAGCACGTGGCCTGGCGAGGAGCGGGATGGGGTGGCGGTGAGATCTGGAGGGCAACACAGGAACCAGAAACACGGCGGGGACAGGCACCAAGGAGGCATTTCCGCGCGCGGGGGTACAGGGTCTGTGGCAGGGATAACGCAACTTTTATAGATTTTATAGAGATTTATGGGTCAGGATGTAAGCGCGTGCCCACACGTGCCTTCGCTCTATTCTCCTGAGCGGTGGGAGTCATTCTCCCCGTTTGGCTCTGGCGTTCGCGCAGCAGCCGGCAACTGAAGCGTGGGAGCACCGGAAACAGGGGTCCCGTCTCACTGGGGAATAAGCCAGTTGCGCACGTCGGACCCGACCAGCCTGAGCGAGGCCAATGACAGAGCTGCGGCCCCCTCGCCCTGCCGTCCTAAGGTGGGAAGGGAACGGAGACCGGGAGGGTTGACCACGTCTTCACCCAACATCTACAGCACAGATTGCGACTGTCCTGGAGAGGGCGAGGTGGGAGGTAGGGAAGTAAAGTGGGCGGCGGGGGTGGGGGACTAATATGACCAGGGAGAAAGACCAAGACCCCAGGAGGAAGCAAGAGGGGCCGTGTCCTGGGACAGAGGGGAGGATGCCCGAGTCTTCCAGGTTGGAGTTCTTTCTAAAGGTAGAGGGGTGCTTCCTAAGTCTGACTCGAGGGTCAAGGAGGCCAAACTACGCGTCGCAGATGCACGGCTCTGGCAGAGTGGGATGTTGGTGGGGCAGCGGGAAGGGTCTCTAGTGGGAAGAGGATGCCTTTGTGGGGCAGGCAGACCTGCGCTCTTCGGAGGGAGGGCAGCATGCAGGCGGGAGTAGGGTGCGCAGGACAGGCCAGCAAAGCGAGGACCTACGGTCGTCCCGAGCCACCTCCTCCCCCGATCTGCCCCAAGCGGAAAGGGATCCAGGGTATCGGGTCCCTGGAGGCCGCCCCCTCACCATTCAGGTCCAGCTCGGGTTACCGGCCGGGCCTGCTCCCTAAAATATGTATGAGGCTTTTGCGGGTGTAGTTTCGCGGCCCCTCCCGGAGTGGGGTTGGGGGCATCGGGGCGCACCGGGAACCACGGGGGGAGGAAGCAACGCTGGCTGCCAGAGGCCGTCTCGACTTTCAGCAGCGCATTTAAGAAAAGGTGGAAACTGGATCTGTCTCGGCGGCGCCCCCGCCCCGCCAGCACCGACGGCCGGACCGCGCGGCCTGGTCCGCGGCTCGCTTTGCGCAGAGCGGTGTCTGGTTCTCAACAGCAGGTGAATGGGCCCGGGCGGGGCGCGCCGGGCACTGGGGCGGGGCGCGCGCTATAAAAGGGGCGCGGCAGGCCGCGGGGGCCACTCGCAACCAGCGTGGCCTGTGCTCCGGATTTGCAGTTTCTGGCACACCACGCGCTACCACCCGCATCCCGCAGCCCTGGGGACCAGGTAGGGCGCGTGTGGGGATGCAGCCAGAGAAACCCAGGGCGACCTGGCTAGGCGGGGAATGTGTGAGGGCCGGAGAGGGATTAACGTGGACAGCCCCCTCACCCCCACCCCAGCCCACCCCACTCCCTCTTTTGGAGTGTTGGGCCCAGTGCCATGCTCAGGATCCTGGCGCATCGAACCCCTATCTGGCTGCGCTGAGAGGGACGTGGAGGCCTCGAGACTCGCCTAGTCAGCTCGCCTGGGGCGGGGGTCTTGTCTCCTGCTCTGGCAGCCGCATCCAGGGGCGGAGCAGGCCCCGCCCAGGAGTCGGACCTATTGAAGGGTTCCTATCCGCACCGTCACCCTCGGCTGGTCTCGCCTCCGGAGCGAGAACCAAAGACTCCCCCCGCCCCCACCCCCCGCAATCAGCACTGCCACTCCCTTCCTTCGCTCGAGTGCAGAACACGGTGCTAACGGTCTTCAATTTAATACAAGAGGCCCTTAGATTTGGTGGGGGCATCGGCTAAGCACTCTCCTTTCCAGGGGCTTCTCAGTCGCCAGACCTACGGGGGTCGGTCGGGAGAACTAGAGCTAAAAGGGAGGAAGACGGATTAACGTTTCGTTTTAATCTGGTTTGAACTGTGGTTGCCGTCTGGGGCGGCCAGGCGGGGCTGAGGCTGGGACTGGGAAGGACGCCCAAAACAGCAGGGGGCGGGAGGGCGCTCCGGTGCCCAGGATGCTGGGGAAGGAGGAGGCCACCCCAACGCTGACAGCCTGGGAGTCTCCTATGCCCTGCCCCGCCCCTCGGAATGCTCGGAGGGGTAGCGGAGCGAAGGACCGCAGAAAGGGATCAAATCCACACCCGCGCCCCAGCTTTGGCCCGCCCCACCCCCTTTCGGGGGAGCCACTGCCGCAGTGGGGAGAATGAAGGGGGATGGGAACGGGTCTGGGGGCGGCTCCCCTCCCCCTCTCCCTTCCCGGACAGGCAGCCTTTGTTCCCGGCGGCGGCCGGGGTCAGACACCTGTGAGGCCTGCGAGTGTAGGTGGGTGAGAACTTGGCGGGGAGCCCCTCGTCCCCACTCAAGCCCCGCGCGCCTGGGTCCCGGTGGGCCCACCGAGACAGCTCAGCCATGCGCACTTCTGCGGGGGAGACTGCGGAGAGCCGTCCAGTGGCCCCAGAGTGCGTTCCAGCTCCAAACTCACTTCCCCTCCCCCAGCCCAGGGTCGAATTTCCAAGCGCGCTGCGCTACACACACCTCGGCTAGCTCCGGGCTCAGAGGGCGGTGGGACAGCAGGGCGTCGGGACGCACCTCGGCCAGCAGCACCCTAGCCTGAGGGCAGGAGGCAGGGACACAGGGCGGCGGCGAGACCCCTTGGGACTAGACTGGGCCGGGTAGGGCAAGCAGGCGGGGCTCCCAGTGTCCCCGCAGTCCCAACCGGGCGTGTCCTGCGCGGTGCACCAACCGGAGCCACATTCAAGGTGAATCATCCCGGGTCCGCCCACTGCCCCGCCCCTGCCTCTCCGCACCTGAGCCAATGGCGCCGCGCGGGAGGCGGGCGGGGCTCGGGGCGGGGGGTGGTAAACCCTCCCAGAGTCATTATCCCAGCACTCGGTGGAGCGTCTGCAACTCTGCGCTGGGACCTGTAGGCCTCTCTTCGGCCGTGCCGTCCGGGGCATCCTTCCGCGCACGCTCTTCCTCGGGCTCCGGGCCCTTCCTCTCCTACCCTACCGCGCCTGCCGCGCGGAGGTGGCTCCTCCTCAGGTGGCCGGGCAGGGGCCTCCCCCAGCAAATCTGTCACCCGACACCCAGGAAGCGCGCGGCCCCATCCCGGCTCCTCTTTGTTCCCCCGCCGGGCTCCGCGCTCGGGCGCCGCCTCCTCCCGCGTCGCGCTGTGGAGGTTCGGGGCACCGCTCTTGGCCCGACCCGGGGGCGCCTCAGGTTCCGTCCATCTGGCCCGCTCCGAACCAGGGCCCTTTTGCCTTGTTTCTCCCATGTGGACTCCGTGCGGAGCTGGGAGGCGGCGGTGCTTCCAACTCGGAGCCGGCGCAGGTGAGTGTCGGGGCGGGGCCGGGTGGAGCCAGCTCCGGGCGGGGAAGAGATGGTGGAGGCGGGCGCCCCGGGGCGAACCGTGCTAGAGTCCGAGTTGCGGACGGCCGGCTGGCCGGCCTTCGGGGATGACGAGGCAGTGCCGCCTCCTGGCTCTCCCGCGCCTTCCGTGGGAGGCACCCACGCGGCCCTTTGGTCCTGGGCTCCCAGCGGAGACTGCTGCGCCCAGCGCGGTGGCCCGGGCCGGGGAGGCCGCGTGGTTTAGTGCGGATTGTGTTTGGCGAGTGCGTTTCGTCTCAGGCCAAAGCACCTCCCAGGGAACAAGCGGGTTCGCCCAGCGCTTAGCCGCCCTGGTGGGCTCAGGTTGGAAGAGAAAGGCTGCGAGGCGGGCGGCGACCAGGGCAGGGGAGATAGGCGACTCGAGAGCTAGCTAGTGTCTTAAGCCACATCGCAGGGCTTCGAGGCAGGTCGTTCACACTCGCGTGGCCCCGCGGCAGCCCCGCCCAGTGGGTGGGGGGAGATTCCGCTCCTCGGCCACCCATCCTGGGAGCTCTGAGGACGCGGCTGAGACACCCTCCTCATCCCTGCTAGCTCTAGGGGGCACCCGGCCCCGCTGGGCTGGGGTCTGAGTAGTCGGCTGGATGGCGCGCCTCGGCCGCCTCACCGGTGTGCACATCCTAGGAATGGACTGAGGGTGCGGCCTAGGAGTCAGGGATCGCTCTAGTCCACGGGGCCCTCCTGGCTGAGCTATTCGCTTTCCCTTCCCCCAGTCCCGGCATCCGCGCGGGGGTGGGGGGATGGGGGAGGGGATCTAATACAGGCTCAGAGCGATTAGGAGCCGGCGGTGTCCTCATCGGCTCCCCACCCTCACCGTCACCCCGTGGGTTAGTGAGGACCCAGCTCCCTGCGGTCTGCCGGATTCGCAAATCTCTTGAGGATTAAAAGCCCGATTTTCCTCCTGGAGGCCAGGTGGCCAGTGTCTGCGCTACGCCCTTGGTCTTCTGGCAGGGTCACTGGGTTCCACCGGGTCCGCACCGCCCTCTGCCCATCCCGCAGTGAGCCCGCCGGGCACCTTCGGCAGATCTCCCTGCGAGACTGAGCCTTCCAAAAACTGTCCCGACCACGGAAGGAGCGCAACCGAAGGAACGCTGTCTCCCCCCGCCCCCTCCCCCACGCCCAGATCTGAGCGGAGAGGGGCCAGCGCATCCCCTGTGAGGCTCTTGGTTTGGATCCTGGCCGCCAAGCCGCAGCCTCCTCTGCTGGCTTCTTTACCGCTCATGGCCGCCCCTTCCAGGCCCTGGCCCTGCTCCTGGGGAGGGAAGTGGGCCCTCTGGAGTTGGTTTTATGCAAAGAAGAAAAAAATCTGGGGTACCATTATCACTTAGGAGAATTTCGTTTTATTCCTTTTACTCTGCGAGGCGGGTTAACGGGGCCTGTTGGCTCCTGCCCTGAGCCCACACAGCTCCAGCCACTGCATTAACCGAGGGTACACAGGTGACCAGGGCCTCCCCTGAGGCCTCGTGGGGAGACAAGGGGGCAGACACCTAGCCCTGGGCATGTCTGAGGGACATCTGCCCCCCCCCCCCCCCAGCTTCCATCCCCTTGGGCCTCCCAGACATTGGATGGAGGCTGAAGGGACCAGACCGGCTGGGCGTGGGTGGTGCAGCTCTGATCCTGCACTCTGGAGTCGTTGTGTAGATGTCAAGTGGAGAACTTCAGGGCCTCCTGATGGCAAAAGACCCTGGATCTGAGAGCTCATGGCGTCACGTACCAGCGACTTCCCTCTCAGACCCCCTCCCCAGCACTGGGAGGGGGCTGGAGCCTGCGGGCCTGTGGGGAGAAAGGGGAACCTCTAGCAAGACAGAGGTGTCTGCAGATGGCAGAGTTTAGGAGGGGCAGTCAGAGACCCTCAGTCCCCTGGACGCTTTGGTGGCGCTAGTGCCAGCCAGCCTCCCCTCCTGGCCTGCAGGTAGGATCTTCTGGAGGCTGAAGCAGCTCTGATACTCTTTTCTTTGCCTGGAGCGCACGCCTGGTCCGGGTGCGAGCCAGGCACCAGCCTGCTGCAGGTTCTCACCGTCATCTTCCCACTCCCAGAAGTAGGTTTCTGTGCCTTTGGACCCAGGGAGGGCATAGGAGGCTGCCCTGAGGACTCCTTGGGAACCAAAGGCCTCAGTTTTCGCTTTTGACCTTTCTAATGAGGCTTTTGTTCTTATGTTCTCCCGGCTCCCCTTGCCTTTCCTTTCGGGAGAGCAAGAAGACCCTGCTTCCCGAGGGCCCGGGCCTGCCCCGCCCCAGCCGAGACCAGAGGCGCTGCAGGGCTCTGCGGTGGGCCGAGGATGGAGCTGCGGGCGTGGCGAAGCCGGCACTGCGGCACCGCGGGTCCGCCGCATTCTCAGTCGCAGGGGTGAGGCAGCTGCAGGGGAGGAGCCTCGCCCAGCTTTGCTCAGAACGCTCTGGTAGGGGATTTGGCCTTGTAAGCTATTCTCTGCGTTCCCTCCCAAATCAGTTGCAAAGATGAGGAAACAGAGACTTAAGTGTCTCCACAGAAATGCCACAATTAGTCAGAAGGGCGCCCCAGGCCCTGGTGATCTGTTACAGCGCACCTTTACTTGCGGCCCCTTTTAGTTCCAGGGCTGGGAGAAAGCAGAATCCGTAACTACAATCCTCTGTTCTCAGACCTCCCCGCCTCTCTCCCCCCGACCCCCCCAAAACACACCTACTCCTTGGCTGCCCGTTGCCAAGTTAGTACCGTGTTGCCCACCCTCTCCCCGCCAAAGTAAAGAAAGATGAAGAAATTTAGGATTCTGTTTCTTTAAGTACCCGGGTAAGGCATCTCCTTGTTTAGAGTGGAGGCCTTGGGAAGAGTTCCAGGAGGGTCTGTACCCCCAGAGCAGAACTGCCTGGATACCTACTAAAATGTGGATTTGGGGTGGGCCCAAGTCTGCATTATAATGGCCTTTTGGGTGAGCCTGACGGAAACAGCCTGAGCTCTGTGGATACCTAACTACCTCCAACAGACTCCTTGCTAAGGCTCCCACCACTCAGGTGGGGAGATAGCCTGTCTCTTCTCCTTTTCCTTAGCTGAGTTCAGATTGTCGTGAGGGAAACTGAGGCAGAATGCCAGGGGGTGACTTCCATGGAATGACCCCCTGCGCTCTGGTGGCCTCTGGAGCCGTGACCATGTGTTGATCAGGGCAGGGGTCCCTGGTGGAGGGGAGGTGCACTGAGCAGTGATTTGGGCACCTTTGATGAGGGCAGAATGGAAGAGGATTTGGTGGAGGTGCCAGAGGCAGCAAGGCTCCTCACAGCCCTAGGTCATGGAGAAACATCGCCAGGGGGTTTTATGGTTTCTATGCCAGGGGACTCTCTCTGATCCTTGCAGGGCACTTTTCTAGCCACCCTGCCCCCTGGGCTCCAGGCTGGCCTGGAGTAGGCGAGACAGCTGTTCTGCAGAGTCCCCAGCCCTCCAACCCTGAGCGCCAGCTCCTTGGAGACCGGCCCTCTCTCTCTTCTTCTCCCTCCTTCCCCAGGGCGCTGGGCACCAGGGGCAGGGGCCACCACAGCGACATCTCTCAAGGCAGCCACTCTGGCAACCACTGATGCAACCTTTCCTGGCCCCTCCCTTGCCTCCCTGCCTGCTTTCCTCTGCAGTCCCCTCAGAGCCAGCCAGAAGCCGTTCCCTGGCTGGAGATTAGCTGTGCCTCCACTGCCTCCTTAGCCATGGAACCTCCTGCCCACCTGCCCTCCTGTCCTGGCCATAGGCGGGCAGCAGAGATGCCCAGCGGGGCAGTTCACAGTCTGGGCTGGTTCGCGGTGGGAGTCTGGGGAACAGCAAGTTTGGTTTGTCCCCTCGGGCTCTGTTTCTGCCACAGGGCTGGCTGCGGGATGAAGAATCGTGGAGACCTAGGCAGTTTGGAGCAATGCTGTTGGTATCTGCTCAGACTCGGAGAGGAGAATCTGGCCAGCTGCTTGCTGCTGCGAGCTGGATTTACTCCATCTCCATCCTGAGCGAGGGTGGGCTGGGTGAGGGTGGAGGGACTTCAGGTTGAGATCAGAAACACCTTCTTTTTGGACATCTCCCCCCACTCCAAAGGCAGGAGTTCAGCCCTTCTCCCACTGTCACGGTCTCCTCCAAGGTCATCTTGGACTGAGACAAGGCTTTTGTTGAGCTTGTGGCAGGGTGGGGCTAGGAGGGCTGCGGGGTGGGAGTCTCTCTGCAGGGTCCGCAGGCCGAGAGCGCGACTCCTGTTCTGTGTATGGCACTGGTAGAATTCACTGTGAACAGTCTCGGTCAGTGAATTACCGAAGGGCCATAAACAGAGCAGAGACAGATCCACGAGTTCTCAGGAGCACCTCACCCCTCTAGCCCTTCAGTGGGCCTGGACGTCGGAAACGGGCTGCCTCCAGGGGTGCAGGGGTGCCAGGAGCCCCTCCAGCGTGTCCCCAGAGGGCCTGCACCACTACCATCTGCTTGGCCGATTTTGGCACTAGCACATTTTTGCTTGTGTCTCTCCGCTCCGAGCAATCATGTGCAGTGCCAATATGGGAAAAGCGGGCACTGCGGCCGCATTTACCTCCCCTGCGTTTTGTGTCTGGGCCCCGCCGGCTCCTTGCTGACTCCCTGGCCCATCTGGCTCAGCTGCTGTGAGGGCTGCAGCCCCGTGGGCAGCCAGATCGCCTTTCAGTGCCTGGGGCCACAGCTGATCTGGAGGCCCTGCAATCTGAGCTGGGCCAGCAGATGGGGCCGCCTGCGGCAGGGGAAGGGGGGTCACCATATGCAGAACCAGCCCGGGCTGTGCCATGGGTCAGAGAGGCCCAGCTCTGCCCTCAACACAGCCTTGGCAGCACAGGGCCTGGCCTTCTGCTGTGGGAACTGAGGGCGGCCACTCCTGGCCTTGAGGTCAGACTGGGTGATCCTGGGGCTGCTGTCCCGGGGGTGGAGTTGGCTATGGAGTGGTCATCTGACAGCATCGAGAACAGGGCTCTTGGTGGGCTTGGAGTTGGACTGTACGGTTCTGGCCCTGCCTCTGGAAGGGTCTAGGGCAAAGGTCCCTCACATACCCCACCCTGGACTCTGGCTTCTCTGGATCCCTGAATGTGGGCTGTGGTTATTGAACCTTTGCTGTCCATCAGTGTATCAGGTGACACTACATATGTCATCTCATTGACCCCCACCACAGCCCTTGTGGTTGTGGGATTTTTTTAAATCGTTTTATAAATGGGGAAACAGGTTCTGAGGGGAAAGGCCTGGCTGGACAGGTCAGTCAGTGAGTGGTAGAACTGGACCTGTGTGGCTCTCCAGTCACCAGCCACCGCTTGTGTGGGGTCAGCCTTAACTGGTGAGTTTTGTGGGATGGAGCCCCCACCCTTTAGGGTTTGGAGGCACCTCAGCCCTGAACCTAAATTAGGGCTTGGACTCCCATAGTTACCTCAGACAGCAGGGATTGAGGCTCAGAGGCCTGGACCCAGCTGGAGAGAGCCTGGCCAGTGAAGGCCTGGTGACCAATGGTCATCAAGAGGCCAGCTGACCTGGGACACTGACCAGCTGGGAGCTGTCAGGCCTGAAGTCACTGCCCAGTCCCTGGTGGAGCTGCCTCTGTGTGGTGGAGGCTGTCAGTGGGGGGACAGCGGAGTCCAAGAGGCTACAAAGCTAGGCTACCACTCCCTCCGCCCTGGGCCCTAGGGGCTGCCTTGGATGGACCAGGCCATTTCTCCCTGCCAGTTCCCTGGGTACCACCCAGGGAGGGGCCTCCTGGTAGTTCCCCCTGGGTGTGGTAATGGAGTCCCTATGCAGAAGCTCTTCTGAGCCCTGCAGAAAGGAAACTGCTGGCTTATTTCAGGGTAGGGGGAGAAGGGAACTCTTGTCCTGGTCGTGTCCCTGCCGCCAGGTGTGTCCCCTCTGATGGCCCAGTCCCTCTCCTTCAGGGCCGAAATGGCAGCTGCCTGAGGGTCCCTGAGGGCAGGGAAGAAAGGAACCCATAGTCTGGATTGGAGAGACCCTGGGGGGCTATAGCCACAGAGACCCAGCAAGGGGGTGGGGTTTGGAAGGCCTGTATGCCTGACCGTTTTAGAATATCCTGGAACCTTCTGAAATATTTGTCCGCATTTCTGTGCCTTCCTGTCTAGCAGGCAAGGGGGTCCTTCCAGCCCAAGGGTAGAGCAGCTGTGCTCAGACCCTGGGTGGTCGGCAGCTGGGCTCCACGCCTTCCTTTGGTTTTGCTTCTACTCCTCACACCTGTCCAGGTGGGTGCCTTTGCTGAGCCCTGAGTAACAGGTTCTGGTTGGGGTACAGAGGAACTGTTTCGGAGCCTCCAGCCTCCATGCCCAGCTGCCTCTGGGGGTCCAGCTCCAGTGCTCCCAGGGAAGACCCAGGCCTCGGCTCCTGGCCTGGGCAGAGTTCACCCCAACAGTGACTTCCTCAGGCTGCGATCCCCGAGATAATTTCTCTGCAGCAGGGTGGAAAGAGGCCTTCCTTCACCTCCCCACCCACTCCAGCCTTTGGGCCTCACCACCCTGTCAAACGGGGCCTGGCACCCAGGAGAAATGGGCCAAAGGTTGCACCCACTCCACAGTCACCTCTCAGGTTTGGAGATGTTTATTCCACACAACAGCCTGTGCCCCACAGGAATTCCCAGTCTGACTGCAGTACCTCCCGCTGCAGCGAAAAGCATTTTCTTGTCAGAGTGGGATGGTCTCTGAGAAGCACTTGGCTCTGATTCTCAGTGTTTCTTAAGAGCAGCCACTCCAGGTGCCTGTGTCCCCCGTGCAGGGCCCCTTGCTTGTCTGGGATGCTTAGAGCTTCCGGAGATGGCAGCTCCTGGAGGGGCTGTGCGAGGTGGATTTGTCAGACTCCTGCCCCTCCCCCACCGCCCCATTTGCTTATTCAATCCGGCCATTATCCTGGTCTGTGCCCTGGCTCTGCGAAATGTGATCTGGCTCCACTGATCGTCGGTGGGGGCTGCGAGGTGCTGCCAACGAAGCCAGGCTGGTACAGCCTCGAAGGCTTCCCTCCCAATGGCGCCAGCCCTGCCTAGCCCGCAGGCTTCCCTGGGAGTGGGAGAAGGGGTCTGACCCTTCCCACCACCTAAATATTCCACTGGGGGTGGGAGGAGCTTCTGGCCAAGTCACTGCCCTCCCCCCCTCACCAGCCCCCCACCTTCCCCCACCGCCCCATACCCTGGGACTGGAACCAAGAACCCATTCCTGCTGTGTCCTCATGCAGACCTTCCCACCCCATGGGCTCAAGCTCACTCTGTCTGTTCTGTAACCTGGACCATGAAGCTGATTTCTTTCGGAAAAGTCTCCCCACACAGGGCCCAGGCATACAGTTGCCCCACCTTGGTGGGAACTGGCCCTGGGTGAGCAGGACCCCAGGGTGGCCTGGGATTGTCTGCATCTCTGCTCTTTCTATTGCATCTTCCCAACAGCCTTGCTCCACCCCAAAGGGCAGGAAAGGCTGCTGGCTCCGCCCTGCTCAGGACACAGCCCTGTGCTATGAAGTCAGCCTCAGGCTTCCCCTCCAGCTGGCGAGTGGGAGGTAGGAGGTGTGGACTGCCCAGGGCAAATAGATCCTTCCAGGGTTTGGAGGGCTGGGCCTGCATGCCAGCTGAAGACTTGAGGTGACTTTAGGGGGCTTCAGCCTGGCCACATCTGTGGGATGTGGACACAGAAGTGTGCTGTCCTGGGAGTAAGCTGCCTGGATGCTTGGGGAGGTGCCACTGTGGGGAGTCGGATTGCAGCCAACCCTCATAGGGTGCATGGATGGGTGGGGCAGGTGGGCTGTGGTCAGGACAAGCTGCATGGACAGGATGCTCTGCTGGCTGGCCTATTTCTGCCATCAGCTGGCTGAGATGAGTGATGTCAGTGGGCCCAGGGGCTACCTGTGCTGGTCCTGTATGCAAGGCCCTTGCCTGGTGTTGGCCACCATCCCCAGGGGAGAGACCACAGCAAGTGGAGTGGTTTGCCTCTAGGTCTTTTTTTTAAAAATATATATTTTATTGATTTTTTTACAGAGAGGAAGGGAGATAGTTAGAAACATCGATCAGCTACCTCCTGCATGACCCCTACTGGGGATGTGCCCACAACCCAGGTACATGCCCTTGACCGGAATCGAACCTGGGACTCTTCAGTCCGCAGGCTGACACTATTCACTGAGCCAAACCGGTTTCGGCTGCCTCTGGGTCTTGATGGGCAAGAGTATTAGGTATAGAACTCACCTTCCTCCCCTCCGGGTGGGTCAGCTGGTGAGCTGTGGGCCCTAGGGATGACATGGGAGGGGTCTCCCCAGATCAAGTGGGACCGTGGCATGGAGTGCTTGGTAATGAGCAGAGCACAGTTACATTCGCTGTCTTCCCGAGAACCCAGGCAGAGAGAGGACTCCCTGGTGTAGAGGTGGGCCCCAATCCCAGAACCCTGCTGGTGGTCTGGAGGGGAAGTGTTCTCTAGGGTTCCCTGAGAGCAGGTGGGTGCCGCTTCCTTGGTTGGGGCTGCCCCCGGGGTGTGCCTCCATCCCTGCACAGGGGGGCTGCACAGGGACTGAGGGGAAGGGGCACCCATACCAGGGCCTTGTCCTGGCTGTAGAGAGGACGCCCCATGCCTGGACCACCCAGGACCATGCTAACTCCCTGTCTCTTTCTCAGCACAGGCCGCCACTTCCCCAGGTCCCAGGTCCACCATGCCACTTGCCTCCCACCATTTTTGGCAATGGTAGAACTCACACTGGTGAGGTAATGGGATCCGGTGGTTCTAGACTTGCCAACTATGGTGTGAGGGCTCCGCGGGCAACAGCTGCCAGCCACCGATGGAAGGGCCGCGCCATGCTAGGCCTGCTGCCCTGAGAAGGAGGGACCAGCTCTTGTCCCCAGGCTGCCGGGCAGTGGCAGAGGGTGGGTGCAGCTGGAAGTGACACTCACTATTTCCCTGCACCTCCCTGAGGTCACAGGTCTCCAAGTCAGCTGAGAGGCCATCCTCCAGCCCTCAGGGGTGCTACCAAGAGGACTTGGGGTCCAGCCCATGGGGAGGAGGGACAGGGCGAGGATTGCAGGAGGAGGAAACATCTGGGGTGCAAGTGCCCTCATTCAGCTCTTCCCCTGGGTGATGAACCTCCTTACCTACTACCTTAGAAGTCCCTGTTCAGGGTGGGCTCTGAGGCCTGGAAGGAGGGTCTCCCCTCCCACACATCACTGGGAACAGGCCTCCCTCTGGGATACTGGGAGGAGGATATGGATAGAGGGAGGCCTGACCAGCCTCCACCCAGTGATCTTGCTGAGACAGTGGGGTAATGGAACCACAAAGGCCCCAGAGGTGTGAGGAGGGGCATGTTTAAGCCACTTATGTAAGTGCAGGACTGCCTCTGGGGAGTTGGTGGCCTGGGGGGGGGGGGGGCGCTCTGCCTCAAGCTGCAGCCCTGCTGTATAGATGGGCCCTGAGGCTCCCAGAGCTCGGGCTGGGCTCAGGCTCGGGCTCGGGTCACAAGGGGTGGGAGCATGGTGGGCAGACCTGTTTGGGAATTTATGTGCCAACGGAAGGCTTGAGGCAGCTAGACTATAGAGTGGCAAGTGTGAGTGTGAGTGTGTGTGTGTGTGTGTGTGTGTGTGTGTATGTGTGTTTGTACAGTATAAATACAATGCCAAGGCCTTTCCCTTGCTCCCCAGTCCCAGGCCTGACCAGACCCCATCCCATGCAGTTCCAGCTCTGCCCCCACCAACCTCTTCTTCCCCCTCACCTGCCTCAGAGGATCACTAGTGGTTCCAGCCACTGGAGCTAATGGGGGAGGGTACGACCTGCAGACCTCCCTGCGCCCACTCCAGGTTCCCCCAGCTCCATGCTGCTGCCATCTCTCAGGAAAAGTGGGCCTGAGTGAGGAAGTCTGGAGGTGTGGCTGGTAAGAGGACCTCTCTAGAAGAGGGCATCTGACTGAGCCCATAGCGCTGGAGAAAGAGAAGGAGCTATCCTCCCTCAGGCTGTAGTTATTGAGTGGGGATCCATCTCACTTTAAAGGACTCTGTTCCCAAGCTTCTAAGCAGCTGATGAGAAGACACACTGTAGTAACACCAGCAGGCGTGATCCAGGGCAGTGGACCGTTGGCAGGAATGTGGCCTGTGGGCCTGCTCACTAGTAAATATTCCAGTAAATGTCATTAAAATGAATATATATAGTCAAAGCTGGTGCAGGTGAGCAGAGCAGGAGGCCAGAGTGGTGTCTGCCCCGTTCTTGCCTGTCCCTTCTTCCAGGCTGGCCAGTTTGAGGCTGAGAGTAGCCAACAGGAATGAGATTATTCTGGGTCTTGGCAGGGAATTAAAGAAGTCGAGGGGGGCTTTGGACAGATTGTCCTGGTAACAGCTACCAATCTTTTTAGCACTTGCTATGTGCTGCACGTTTATAATTTCAATTCATCCTCACAGCCACAGGCCAGCCAAGATCAGGACATGAAGCGGTGGGGAGCTGGGGAGCTCTGCCTGCGGGGCTGTGGCCAGCAGACACCGGCCTTCTCCTTGTGGCCCTTTCAACCACTGCAGGGGCTCTTGCCCTTCCCTGGAGCCATAGGGGGGTGGGGTGGGGAGGGGGGCGGGGCAGCTAGGCACCATCGCCACTGTGGAGTCCCATCCCAGCTCCCTGTCCCTGCTGCACTGGCCATCTGCATTAATCTGACCGTGGCACCCCTATGCCCCTAGGATAAACCCAAGTGCTTATCTATTTAGCAAGGCCCCGCCTGCCCTGGCCTACCATGCAGTCCACCCCCTTTTCTTTTTTTTAATTAATTTTTTTATTGATTTCAGAGAGGAAGGGAGAGGGAGAGAGACATCAATGAGAGAGAATCATTGATCAGCTGCCTCCTGCAGGCCCCACACCGGGGATCAAGCCCCAAGCCCGAAACCTGGGCATGTGCCCTTGACCAGAACCAAACATGGGACCCTTCAGCCTGCAGGCCAACGCTCTGTCCACTGAGCCAAACCAGCTAAGGCTAGTCCACCCGATTCTGCTCCTGGCTTCCTGTCATGCTCTGCTAGGAGATTTCATGAGGGTGTCTTGGCCCTTCACCTTTGAGTCTGCAGTCTGGTGGCAGATGCCTGGGGCACATCTCTCTCCAATCCTGGAAGCTGTCTTGGGGGCCAGGCTGTGTCTCACTCATACTTGCATGCCCAGTATCTGGCATGTGACAGGAGACCATGGAATCCAACCGTGTATTTTTTCTTTATTTTTAAAAATATTTTTTGATTTAGGAGATGAGGAGCGAGATAGAAACATCAATGATGAGAATCATTGATTGGCTGCCTCCTGCACACCTCACATGGGATGGAGTCCACAACCTGGGCATGTGCCCTGACTGGAAATTGAACCGTGACCTCTTGGGTCATAGATTGACGCTCAACCACTGAGCCCCACCAGCCGGCCCCGACAGTGTATTGACTTACAGCTTCCTATACTCTGCATGACCTTGGGTACCTCCAGGATCCTTTCACCCCACAGCCCCAGTTCTTTAGGAAGGGAAGGGAGCCTCATGGTACAGACAGCCCATGGGCCTCCCCTGAGGTCGGAGGGAGGCACTTCCCAGATGCTCGGGGCCCTGCACACAGCTCTAGCCTGAGGACTGAGTTGGCAGGGGTCCCACATCTTCCAAGAGTCCTCAGGCAAACGGCCATCAAAGCTCTGGCAGGCTCCTGGTGAAGACCAGCCTTTAATACGGGAGGTCAGCTGCAATGAGCTGACTGGTGTTCCTTTTGGATGCTAAGGGCATTGACCTGGGCTTGCTGCTGGAGCATGTCAGCCAGTGGAGACGGGGCCAGCCTGGCGCATAGAGCTAACGGGAGGTGGGATAGGCATAGTAACAGCCCTACTGGGCAGTGTGGACAGAAAGAGCTTCCAGCTACAGATGGTAGGAGGTCCTGAGCCCAGAAGAAATGGCCCCCAGGGCAGGGGTGGTCCCGAAGCCTTTGAGTGAAGGTAGTACTTCCATTGAGCCTTGGAGGAGTGGCACAGGAGAGGGAAGTGGGAAGCGGCTGGCTCCAGGAGGAGGACCAAGGGTGGTCTAGCGGAGCCAAGTGATGGCAGGAGGGCTGGGAAGGGGGTAGGGAGATATGGTGGAGAAGCCCTGGACAACCCTCAGTCTGCAGGGTGACATTGCCGAAGTGTGGCCCTTTCCCTCCAAGGTCATTTGCCGCTAGGATATAGGCAGAGCCTACGGTTGACACAACCAGGACTATACAGAACAATGGTCTCATTGGGGGCTGAGTTTTGCCCTGCCGAAGGATATTTGGAAATATCTGGAGACACTTGATTGACAGCTGGAGGTGGGTTTGCTCCTGGCATCTAGTGGGTGGAGACCAGGGATGCTGCTCAACACCTTGCAATGCACAGGACAGCCTCCACGGCAAAGGATTGGCCCCAGATGTCAGTAGAGCTGAGATTGAGAAACTGCAGTATTGAATGATAGGTTAGAAGCAACAGGTTGACATCTGAGAAGAAAAAGTGTAAAACTCTATGTTTAGGGGAGAAAAAAACAATTGTACAAGAGTAAGAATCAGGGAGAGCGACTGGACTGGACTGACTGAAGGTGGAAGAGCTGGGGACTTTGGCTGACTATTTGCCTGGCTTGGAATCGAGGGAGGCACAGCAGCAGGTCACAGAAGGTGAGTGAGCCTTGGTTAGAGAGCTGGACAGTTCGGGTCCCCACCTGCCCTTCCGCAGATTAATATATTGCTAGCTCGGTGACATTTAAAAAAGTATTTTAACGCCCGGCGGGTGTGGCTCAGTGGTTGAGTGTCACCTATAAACCAGGAGGTCACAGTTCAATTCCCTGTCAGGGCACTTGCCTGGGTTGTGGGCTCCATCCCCAGTAGGGGGTGTACAGGAGGCAGCCAATCCATGATTCTCTCTCACTGATGTTTCTATCCCTTCCTCTCTGAAATCAATAAAAATATTTAAAAAAAATTTTTTTAATCCAGCCTTTTTCATTTTCACTGGAAGAGTCATTCAGGAGATACAGCCCACCTTATTTTTTTTTAATTAATTACTTTTCCTAGTCTACTTTAGAACTAGAAACAGCTCATGAATCTCCAGGAAAAGTTGGAATTGGATACTAGCTATGAAAAGGTTTGGGTGGGAATGTGAAAGCTATTTTCAAATATTTGGAGGACTGGAGACCTTTACAGTTCTCTCACTCGGAAAGCAGTGGGCAGACATGACAGGCAGGTTCCCAGTGGAGAACTTCTGAGCTGGTCGATGGGGCCGTGACTGACCGGTGAGCTCTCCATCTCTGGCGCTGTTCCAGCATGGGCACTGTGGCAAGTGGCAGCCTTGGGTGGGGCTGGACCAGATGCCCTGTCACTGTCAAATGTCAGCTTATGATTAGGCTGGTTCCTCACCCATGTGGGGTCACTTGCATCTCCCTGAACCCCCAGCTGTAATCTGGGCAGCACGCAGCCCACACTTACACAGGTTTTAAATTTAAGTGCTGTTGTGATGCACACACTACAAGTTAACGGAAGAGTTTTTGCATTCAGAGTGGATGTATCTTCTCAAACCGCAGATACTGGGGAAGCCAATCGCCGTAGTGGTAGGGATGGTGGGCTCCGGGGTTTTGGTGCTCTTGACGGGTTCTTGAAGCTCTGCCACAAGTGTGGCAAAAGCCTGACCCTGACCTTCCAGGAATGGAGGCCTCCCCTTGCACGGGCTCCATTAGGGTTTCTCAGGGTGAGAGGTCAGCCAGAAAAGGAGGCAGCAGGCCTTGGGGATGGGGATGGAGGCAGCAATGAAGGCCCCCCTCTTCCCAGAGAGGACCCCCTGCCCAACTCCATCAACAGACACTTCTGGAGGGGCTCCTGTATGTGCTCTCCCCACTTCCCAATGGCATCTTCCCAGCCCCATCCTGAGGTCCGTAGTTTCTGGGCACCAATCTCCTGGCAAGGCATCCTGGGGGCAGGGTGGGGCTGGAAGCCTCCAGGATGAGAAGAGCAAGGACAGCTTCCTGTGAACGGTAAAGGGGAGCTAAGATGCAGACTAGCGCAGCCCCTCCTGGGCAAATAGAAGCCTTTGTTGTCCCTGAGGAACCCATGTCTCAAGTGTCTCCCCTTCGTGGAACCAAAGGCACCTCACCTTGATGAGTTGAACACAGTGCTGTTTTTTGGTCATTCTCACCACAGGATATTTTTCCCATTGTTTTTCAGAGAGAGTGGAAAGGAGGGAGGGAGAGAGAAACATTGATGTGAGAGAGACACATAAATTGGTTGCCTCCTGCACCCACAGCTGAGGTACATGCCCTTGACCTGGGAATTGAACCTGAGACCCTTTGGCGTGCAGTCCAATGCTCTGACCACTTAGCAACACTGGCCAGGGCAAACAGCGGTGTTTTTAGTGTCTGCAGTTACTGCCTTGACCAAGTCCTGTTGACTCTCTTCTTATTCCTTAATTACATTTTGAGCGAATTCCATACCTTTGTAAACACGGTCCATCAACTCCAGACTCATTTGTAGCTTCAATCTCAAACTTGAGTTCAACGCTGCCCTCTTCCTCGCCCCGAGGGAAGGCAGGACCCACAGTGTTTGGGTGCAGGTGTGGTCTGCCTTGTAGACAGGCACCTCCCCTCTCTCCACTTGGTCCAGATCCTCCAGGATTGGGGGTGGGGGTGGAGGTAAATGGCAGGGAGGATGGGAAGAGGAAAGCAGCAATCATAAGAGCTAAGTACTTTCCTCAAGATCAATGACCTTAATAGCTCCTCTGTCAATTCCCTGAAGGTCTTATACAGACTGAGAAGGGACCAGTTAGGGTGGTGGCTGGGACGGTGGCAGGCAGGGCTGGTTTTGCTTCTTAGTACGCCCTGGCGGAGGAGAGAGGCTCCTACAGTTGGTGGTTCTCTAGAGAATGGAGGGGGGGTGGGGGTGAGGGCTTTTGTCCTCAGTTGTATTTCCTGATAGGCAATTCCAGGGAATGGGAAAAGCCCCACACAACCTCTGCTGCAGCCATTTCGGGTGGCTCACCATACCTGTCTCATGTTCACCCTTTCCTGAGACAGGTATGGTCTGTGAATAAGCACTTACATGCTACATTCCTTTGGTCCCTTCCAGAATACCTTCAAAATTGCAGCACTTTCAAATAATGCTCAAGGAGGTAAAAGCCTAGAGGTCATCAGCTAGTGCTCGCTATAAACATGCAGCGGAAGATGCTGAATGTAAAATAAATTGGAGTTCCCTTAAATTAAAAAAAACACACAAGTATCTAGTGCTTTGTTTCTTTTGAGTAATTGATGGCTTGTTCTTTTCTTCTAACAGGACTCTCTTTACCAAGAACAGAGCTAACTGGGAACCTTCATCCTATCAATAGTGTCCGATCCTATCATTGGCAAATGTGTGGCCTCCTTTTATTTGGTCTTGATTTCTCATTCCTGTTTTCTTATTCATTGTATATTATCTTCTATGCTTCAAATTATTTTTGGGGGGAACTTTTTTTTTTTTTAATCCTCACCTGAGAGTATTTTTCCATTGGTTTTTTAAAAGAGTGGGAGAGAGAGAGAGAGACAGAGAAACATTGATGTGACACATGGATTAGTTGCCTTCACATACACCCCAGCCAGGGCTGAGGATCAAGCCTGCAACTTACCTGCGTGCCCTTGACTGCAATTGAACCTGGGACCCTTCAGTCCCCAGGCCAACACTCTTTCCTCCTTTCCACTGAGCCAAACCAGCTAGGGCAGGGAAAAGTTTTAAAAACAACACCTTTCCTTTGGGGGAGGGGGAGAAGGGATGAGCAAAGTGTTCTAAAATTAATTATGGTGATGGTTGCACAACATTGTAAACACGAAAGAAAGACCATTGATGGACTTAATAGTATGTAAATTATCTCAATAAATCTGTTTCTAAAAGCCTTGAGGCTATTGGGGGCATGGGCTGCCAAAGTATGCCTTTATGGCTCTTTTCTGCAAAAACGTTGGTAAATTCCAGAATTATAGATGAATTTCTACATTAAGGTATAGATGAAAATTTTTAGGTTTTGAGAATCTGGATGGTAAAGCCAGGGCAGGAGGAGCTCAGAGAGCAGAATGCAGTGCGTGTGCGTGTGCGTGTGCGTGTGCGTGTGTGTGTGTGTGTGGGGGGGGGGGGGTGGGGGGGAAGCCACGAGGGGGATGAGCCCCACCAAGAGTCAGAAGTTTGGGTGCAATGTCACCAGCGTGTAACACTGGGCTTCTCCAGGCCTCTAGGCTCTAACCTTTCATGCCTAAACCAGGGGTGGTGGCTACTGTCCCTCGCAGCTTTAAAGTTCTCTTCCACACAAAGGCACCAGGAAGCACACAGACTGGGGCTTAGGCCCAACTAAGATTCTACCTACTTAGCCAAGATTTGGCTTGGCCGCCTCGAGGGGAGCTTCTTGGGCTTTAACATTAACTTATCTCTCTCTTGTGTTTGGGCCTTGGGTGCTTTTTTTTTTTTTTAAATCAAGATTTCAGAGCCCTAACCAGTTTGGCTCAGTGGATAGAGCGTCAGCCTGCGAACTGAAAGGTCCCAGGTTTGATTCCGGTCAAGGGCATGTACCTTGGTTGCGGGCACATCCCCAGTGGGAGGTGTGCAGGAGGCAGCTGATTGATGTTTCTCTCTCATTGATTCATGGATGTTTCTAACTCTCTATCTCTCTCCCTTCCTCTCTGTAAAAAATCAATAAAATATATTTAAAAAAAAAAGATTTCAGAGAGGGAGAGATAGAAACATCAGTGATAAGAGAATCATCAATCTGCTGCTTCCTGCACATTGTCCCCCCTCTCCCCCCTCCCCCCCTACCTGCCGGGGTTGAGCCTGCAACCTGGGCATGTGCCCTTGATCAGAATCATCCCAGGACCCTTCAGTCTGCAGGCTGACGCTCTATCCACTGAGCCAAACCACCTAGGGTGGGCCTTGGGACTTTTAAAGGATGTAGCTGCTCATGCCCAAGAATGTGTTCAGGCACCAGCATCTTCACTAGCCTTCAACCTTGGTAGCATCTCACAGATTTTTCTTAGGAATAAAATCAACATTTTCACATCAAATTATTTAACAATATTAACATTGGGCCTTTGCAGGAATTTTTTAGTAATGAGAATGTGTGTAGATGTTTTGTGCTCTCCGAATTTTCGGGAAAACTAGGGTCATGCATCCGATGAGATGTATTGAGTGCCTGCTGTATGCAAGTTCCTGTGTGTGTGTGTGCGTGCATATAACAAGGCCCAGCCAAGGGAGGCTGCTCTGGGTGTGGCAAGTCCTTCATGAAGACCGTGGATGGCACCACACTTACCACTGGGAGAGGCTGCACATGCTGCTCAGCTCTCACCTGGAGGCTATTTTAAAAATGAGACTCTGGATGCACAGCTTGTTTTCTGCCGCCTGCCCCTCACATGGTTGGCACAGAGCAGAGCTTCTAGAGACACGTATCAGAGTGTGACCTCAGCCCTCCTCTCACGAGTTCTACATTTACCTTGGGAGAGTGCCCGTTCCCACACCAATAAATTGGAATCTAACAGGATTGTGGAGAAGATTAGAAATAAAGGTGTAAAGAATTTTGCAGATCAGCCATTTAGTAATTGGTAATCACCATATAATAAAAGGCTAATACGCAAATTGTCCCCTTGTGAGTTCCACTAGGAGACCAGGAGTTCGATCACTTGTTATGACGTGCGTTGACAACCAGGGGGTGGCGAAGAATTTGGCAGGCGAGCAGCAATGGCAGCGGTGGGATGCTGAGGGAGCGAGGGAAGGAGGAGGCAGGGAGGCAGGGAACCTGATCGGCCCTGATTGCCAGCCAGGCCTAGGGACCCTACCCAAGCACAAATTTCATGCACCGGGCCTCTAGTTATAACTATTAGTTTCTTAAAGGGTAGGTAAATTCAAAACAAATGTGAGTTGACACCAGTTAGGTTAATTTGCACCAACAATTTTATTTACAAGGGCATTACATTTGGGGGATGGCAGTTTCTAGTCTTTTCCACCAAGTAGTAAATAAGCCAGTGAAGCCTCCGGACAGGACTAGGGCTGCAGGCCTGTGTCTACAAGGCTGCTCTGGGCAAGCCCCAGGCTCAGGGATCACGGGTTTGCCCTCTGCTGATACTATCCCTGCCCTTTCCCCTACCCTCTACCCCCTCAATTCAGAAACACACTCCAAGGCAGTTTTGACAAATGTTTGCTAATGGCCCAGCGGTTTCCAAGAGGGAGAAACTCAAGTTCAAAGTGGGTTGAGGATGCACACAAAGGCCCAGCAGCCCAGGAGTGGAATGGCAAGCAGATAAGCCATTCTCCAGCTATTTCAGAGTCAGGTCCTTCGGTCACATCTCCCCCGGTACTGCCTCCAGAGCAGATCTTCCCCAAGAGCTGCCAACCTGGAGCAAGTGGCAGAGGCCAGTGGGAAAGCACAGCGGGGCCCTTGACTGACATCTGAGCATCAGCTGTGCTGAGGCCACAGCCTGGCTCGAGCTGATGACCTGTGCGGCCCACAGCCCTTCCAGATTGAGGGGAGAGGAATGTGAGCCCTTCTTCCTCACCCCACGTAGCCTCTGCTCCAAATAATTGTCAGTGTCTCCCCTGTTGACTTTTGATGCTGACGCCAAAGGGTCCCACCATAGTCCTGGTACGACTCCGCCAGGAGCCTCAGTTGAGGCTTCGGGGGCTTTAGTGAGGAGGGGAGAAGGGCCGCGGATAGGGAGCAAGGGGATTGCTGAGGAGCACGCCCGCTTCCACATTAGAAACGCTGGACACGAGCTTCACTTGGGTCTGAGCGAGGGGTGGGCACACTGGCAGCCTGAGCTACAGGCGAGCTCCTCTTCTTCCCTGCCTTTCCGGCTGTCCTCGGCTTACTCACTGAATTCGGGTAACTCTAGCAGTCACCAGCATCACCAATAGGTCTTCTCAGATGTAGGACTTAGAGCTAAAAGTCCATAGCCCAGTCTCTTGGTTTCTATGAAAACTAGGTCCTTGTCCTTGGCCCAGATGCTACATTACTTAACGGAGACTCCTAACGTGAGGGAACAGAGCTCCTGCTGCTGCTTGGTTCAGATGGGGTCTCATCACACTGGGCCGCAGGGATCTGTTCACCACAACTTCTCCTCCTCTCGTTTCTCAAGGGCAGTGGCCATGCTTTATTCACTTGGCACATGTCATCATTTGTGATCAACAAAACTGATGCACGGGCCAGACCTGGTCTACACCTGGGTTTTATTTTGCTTGCAGAATAGGTAGAGGATTTTTTATTGTTGAAATTAGGAGATTCATTCAGAAGTCTGGACTCCTGGGCTTCTCTGGAACATTTTGAAGATGGGGCTCCTGGGTCCATATTCCTCCCGCATGCAGGAGGCTGTCCTCTTTGGACACATGCTCTCCACCTGCCCGTCTCCATCAGGCCCTTTCCCCTCACACCTGAACCACTTCCACTTCAGGCACTCATTTTACCTACCTGGTCCCTGTGGGCAGCAGAGTTGGCAGCTCCTTTGGTAATGAGCAGTAACGGAAGCCAAGGTCTCCACCAGGCTCACCAGTTTCCAATACATGCTTGTTGAAAAGGTGTCTGGGTCTTGCCAGGCCAACAGAATGTACTGTGTATCGTAAGGCCCCTCTGAGAGAAGGCGTTCCCATAAGGAGGTACTTCAGGTAACGGAGCTGTTCCATGGGTGGCCAATGGCAGTGATGTTCGGTTGATTTGGCTATAATCAGTCCTCGTTCTCTGGTCCATCCTCATGATGGAAACAGATGATGATGTGCCACTTGTGCAAGGGAAAGAGATGGCACTGGCTTTATCAAGCCACTGTCATCAAGGAAAACACCTACTGACTTCCCCATTCAAGTGTTCCAATAACCATGACCTGGACACTGACCCAAATATCCAACACCAAAAAGATAGAAAGGGTGGTGGAGGTGGCCAGGAGGCATCATTCCAGGCCGAGGCAGAGTGGCACAAGCTTGGAAATGCAAAACCATCCTGGGGGGGAAGGGAGGTAGGAAGGGCCTGAAACTGGGGGTGTGGCAGGAGGTACATTAAAACAGTGAGCTGTGAGAGAACCCAGGATAACCCACCGCAACACTGAACACTGACTGACGTGAGGCGATCCCACGTGCATAGGCACCATCACCCATCCTGACTTCAAAAATGTTTTAAATTATTAATTTTTGGGAGATTTGTTCCACTTGTTTATGCATTCATTAGTTGATTCTCGTACATGCCCTGACCGGGCATCGAACCTGCAAACTTGGTGTATCTGGATGATGCTCCAACTGAACTACACAGCCAGGGCTGCACCCATTCTGACGTTTAATGTGGAATGCAATAAACCCCTAGAAAAAGGACTCCAGCGTAGTTTTTCAAACTGTCTTTAGGATTCTTCAAACTAGATCCTCCTGCCCAGATCAGCATTTTATAGAACTGATTTAATGGAGCTGCTCTGGTGACGTAGACGGGCAGGAGATCCTGGCACGCTCCTTACAGAGCTCCACATGCCAAGGAGCAGACCTCAAAGACCACTGAGCACCCTTTACAGAGCAGAACAAGCCACCCCAAGAGCTCCTGGAGACTAAGTGCTCCTATAGAGATTAACAGTCCCACTTCCTGTTGCCACATTTTTGACTATTTATTGAATGAGGCAGTAATAGACAATGGAAAACAACACAGAATCCATGCTCTGCTACTTGGGCTTTGCTTTTCTTCTTCTTCTTGCCAATTTCTCAAACTAGTAGGAGGTTATTTCACCACAAAGGATCCTGGACTTTAAAGTCCCTGGACAGCTTCACAATGGCGGTAAAAAATAATAGTTATAAAAATAACAAATTATAGAACTAGACTGTTTATATGTAAATTTCCCTTCCCTCCCCCCATTACGTACAGAAAAAAAATACAAAGAACATTGGATAATTTTATATAAAACAAGCAAATACAAGAATCTGAAACTTTTCTCAAAGGCTGAGCAAGACAGGAGTAATTTTTAATGTTGCGTTAAAAAAACACATTAAATACACTATCACACGTGGGGGCCGGGAGGAGGGGAAGAGTTGTCCCTGTACTCAAGGAGCGGAGATTTGGCCTGTCGGAAACTCAGGTGAATTTAGCCAGTGGCGACTCAGGGCTTGCAGCTGAGAAATCCCAGACTTGGAGAGTTATAGAGAAGCCCAGACCCAGGGACACCGTGAGGAGGCAGCTGTGTGGGGCCTGGGCCCACCAGGATGCAAGGTCCTTTCTGAGAGGGCCTGATCCCGGAGCTCAGGAAACACCCAGTCCTTTCTTTTCTCTTCTTATGCCCCAGCCCGGTGTGATGGCCAGCCTTCCTGGGCAGGTGCCCGTCAGCTCCAATCTCCTCTCTGTAAAGCTACAGAGTTAGAGGAAGTAGGAAATTGCTTCCACGGGCGAACCCTGGTCTTTGAGAGTTTTTCTCTCCCTCCTTCCTTTCCTCTTCCAACCCCTCCCACTCCCATTCTCTCCCCGCTCCACACACCCACAAACACACAATGCGCACACACTCCTCAAACCCTTAATACTTCTGTTACCTTCAGTTCATATACATGACCACTTTAGGACTGACCTTAAAACCAAAGCCGTATTTAACAGTCATGAGATCAAGAGGTTTTCTGCGAAGAGGTGACGGGACGGGGAGGAAACCTTCTTGTCCCTGCCTGGGAGCTTTAAGGACATTCACCTGCCTGTGGCAAGGTCAGCACCTGGGCCAGCCGGAGGAGCGGCTCAGCTGCCAGGCCATGGGGCCCCTGGACCTTGCAAGCACAATTTCTGGACCACACCAGTTCTGGCACTTCCTTCCTCAGGTGAGTCCAGCAGGGAGAGTTCTGGTGGCCACTGGGAGGCAGCTTTGGTGAAGGCCATGGTCACCTCCACCTGAGTTTGTCAGTAGCTCAACGCATGACCCTGGTATGAACAAAAATCAGTGACTGTGTCTGGCCACGTACCCTACACCCACTAAACTGGGTGAATTATTTTTTTCCACAGCGCACCTTAATTTCATACAGATAATTCCATGCGGGTTTCATATATATATATATATATATATATATGTATATATATATATGTACACATATATACTTTATATATATGTAAATGTGTATACCCATATGTACACATATACATATATTCACATTCGCACATACACACACATAAGTATACATACATGTTTTTGCAGAAAGAAGTCCTGCCACAATTTGGCTTTTTAGGGACAGTGAAACTGACAGCGCAGTATCTTACTCCACCAATCCCAGAAAATCAAGAGTGGTGCTTTAAAAAATGCAATTCCAAATCCGCTGCCTTTCTTCCTTTTTAAAAAAAGGGTTAACAATACTTTTCTTCCAAAGTCGAGAGACTTAATTCCATTTGATTGCACCTCTGCAATGTGTAAAAATTTCTGAAGTAGACTAGAAAATGATGCCATGATATGGCTGCATGTCATTGTTCCAACGTCACCACTTCCACAGCCTGGCCGTCCATGGTGACTGTGCTGTCTGCTATCCTGGTGGTCACAGGGGCCATGGCCACCTGCACCGGCCCGTTGCCTTGGGCAAGGCTGGTTACCACCGTTTGGTACATGCTCACAGGGATCTGGACCAGTCCTGGGGAGAGAAAGGGGAGACTGTTGGTGGAGATCGGGCTCAGCTTCAGATGCTGGCTGGACAGGGCAACCAGCTCAATTCCTCAGGGAATCACATACCCACTTCCACACACAATTACACCCCCTCTTTACCCCATTTTAATTCTTTACAACAGATGGTCAGGGAAGAAGTTAGGAGAAATTGTGGAAACATGCCTCAGAGCATGGCCTCCCCAACTTGCCAAGAGATGACGCCCCTGCCTCCAACTGTCGGAAGCACAGCCCATCCTTGTCCCTGCCTGGGAGCTTTAAGGACAGTCACTTGCCTGTGGCAAGTGAATAAAACCCCTTCCCACAAGCCCATCCCTCTGCCTGCCTTCATCGTCCTTTAGGAAAGGCCTCCATTCATTGTCTGATATTCGGCTACACTAACTTCGCCAGCCCTTTCTGCCTATGTTCAAATTTTCTCAGCTTGACAAAACATTTCCCTCAATACTGTCCTGGCTCTGGCCACTGACACTCCACTTAGAGTCAGCTTATTTTAAAAAAAAAGAAGGAAAAAAAAAAAAAAGCCTAGGTCATAAGTTTTCTGATTTTAGATTTCACAGGCCAATAAAATTTTAAAATACATTTTGGGGTCAACCTAAAAAAAACAAACTCCTAACTACATCCTCACATTCCATTTCTTCATAGTAGAAAGGAAGGTTTAACACAAAGGAAGGAAGAAGCATGTAATCTCAGAAAAGGGCAGTCCTTCCTAAGAAGGGAAAGTTGGTAATTTTACATGACATTAAAAAAAGGATTTCCATTAAATAAAGTAGAATAAATGCATGCATCAAACTCCTCTTCCTCCTAAAACTAAAATTATAGTGAAGGGGGGGGGGAAGGATAGAAATGAGGGAGGTCAACATATGGTTGGAAGACTCAAAGCGAATATCAAATGATTCTGCCTCATCAGAGAAGTGAAAACTGCAACTCCAGTGTCCACAGAGGGCTCAGGACACGGGACCCAGCTCCTGCAGAAATAGGGGAAGAGGCAAAAACAGGGAATAGCTGAAAGTTTGCATTCAACCGATTGGACCAGTAGGCCACACCAACCCCAACCCTGTTGTTGACAGGACATCTGAATTCATCTGGGTTGAGGAAATGACCTGGAGAGGCCCAAGAAAAGACTTACAGTGATATTTGGAGGTGGACAGGTGGGTAGGTGGGCGGGGGGAGGAGGAGACAATGAAAAACCTGGCCTGCTGTCCTAATACTTACTCCAAGGACTCCTGGCCACCTAGCTCTGCCCTACACACCCTGACAATCAGCCTCTCAGCGTCTCACTTTTGAGGAACACAGAGAGAGCAGAGATAATGTGGGGAGCAGAAGAAAACAAATGCCCCCAAAATCTACTATCTTCAAAGAGAGATATCTTATCATAAAAATGAGATGCTTTTATTAAAAGGACTATGGGAAAATTTTTAAGTAAAAAAATCAAATAGATGATATACATTCCAAAAAATTATATGAAGATAAAGTCAAGGAAATCTTCCAGAGTAGAAAAGATTAAAAGATGAAAAGTAGGAGAGAAAATATAACACTTAAGAGGGTCAATCTCTGATAACAGAGTTCCAGAGAGACTAGAAAAAACAGAAGGTAATAAATGATCAGACAGGATGTAAGTAAAATCTGCAACTGAAACACATGAGTGCCAGCCTGACCAGGCCCACTAGATGCTCAGCACAACAGATGCCAAGATTCCCAAAGATGGCAGAAGGAAAAAAGTCATCTACAAAGACCTGGGAACATAATATTGTGGGACTTCTCAAAAGCGGGTCAAGAATGCCTTCGGATGCCAGAGAGGAAAATGTTCTTAGTCCAGAATTCTATATCCAGTTCATGAAAAATGGTATCTATGTCAATTAAGTGTGGGGCAGGATAAAGACATCCTCAGATGTGTAGGGCCCTACAAATGGCCACCCACACACCTTCTTGGGATGCTCTGAAGGATGCAGAGAAAACTAAGGAGTGGCACGGGCTCTAGGAAAGAGAGAGCCCACAAACTGCAGTGAGCTCTGGGGCAGGGTGAGGGGCCCAGGGCAAGGGCTATGTAGCAAATTTGAGAGAACAGAGGGGGAAATGGCATGACCACACATCCACCCCAGTGTGTCATGATCATCGCTTTCATCTTCTGTTCTGGTCAAACAGGCAAAATTAATGAAATAACCCAAAACATGCAGCAGCGAGGCCAGTGTGCACTCCTCCGAAGAACCCACACTGGCAAACAGCAGCCAAACCAGAAGCAAAGATCACTTTCATTTCATCCTAATGCTCTTGCTTCCAGGCTCGATTCAGTTAAAGAAGCTTCAAGCCTGGGGACTAAGTCACACACTTTACAAACACAATGACTACTGTGAGCTGGAGATTCCTCCTCACCATAAGCAACCTGGGTCTGGGCTGGGGTGGAGAGAATGTAAAGAAATCTCTTTCACCCTGTTTTTTCCCCCCGCTTTCACCCTGGTTTATGACATATTTGGGTTTCCTCTTATGTGGGTCCATGTCCAACATGTTAACACAGGTTGAAAATCATGGAAGATTTGCCCTGAATAAAACAGAGAAAGGTTCAAAGGCAGAAATACAGGTACTGCTATACCCAGATGATCTTTTGAACACAACATGATCTTGTTGTCCTCTTTCACAAGGCCTCAGTGGCCCATCCTATCTAATAAAAGTGTAATATGCAAATTGACAGTCACCCCAAACACACAAGATGGTCGCCCCCATGTGGACACAAGATGGCCGCCCCCATGTGGACACAAGATGGCCTGCAGGGGAGTGCAGTTGTGGGCAATCAGGCCAGCAGGGGAGGGCAGTTGGGAGGGACCCAGGCCTGCAGGGAAGGGCAGTGGAGGGGGATCAGGCCTGTAGGGGAGGGCAGTTAGGGGTTAACAGGCTGGCAGGGGAGGGCAGTTGGGGGCAACCAGGCCTGCAGGGGAGGACAGTTAGGGGTGACTAGGCCGACAGGGGAGCAGTTAAGTGTCGATCAGGCAAGCAGGAGAGTGGTTAGGGGGTGATCAGGCTGGCAGGTAGAAGCGGTTAGGGGCAATCAGGTAGGCAGGCAAGTGGTTGGGAGCCAGCAGTCCTGGATTGTGAGAGGGATGTCCGACTGCCTGTTTAGGCCCGATCCAACGAGCAGTCGGACACCCCTCAAGGGGTCCCAGATTGGAGAGGGTGCAGGCTGGGCTGAGGGGAACCCCCCCCCCCCATGCATGAATTTCATGCACCGGGCCTCTAGTGGGATATAAAGTCTAAATCCCAATGCAGGTATTTTAACCCTCATGTCAGCCCCTGTGGTCCAGTCCACCTGATGATCCACCAGCTTCTTTACACCCAGCCAGGTGAACTACTTGATTATGGATCTCCACACACACCTCCACACAGGAGTAGTTACTTCCACCTCAACTGACTATCCTCTGCTTGTTCTGTGAATGGGCTCCTATTCTTCCTTCAACAGTCAGTTCTCCACCTGGGCGCCTCTTCTCCTGGGCTCCCACAGCACTCTGTACTGGACTCCATGGAGGCAATGGTCCTATTCATTATTGCTGTTTGCATGTCTTGTCTCCAAGGAGCCTCTAAATTCCTGAGGGAGGGATGGAGTCTCCATCTGTGATTCTCTAGTGATCAACAGGAGCTCAGTAAATGTTTTCAACACTCACGAATGAAACCTGCCTTCTGAGATGTCACAGGTATCTGTCCTCAGGAATGAGCGATTGAACTGGATGAGTCTCGGGGTGATTAGGCTGTTTTAGAATGGGAACTCCCAACCCAGAAAACAGCAATATAAAAACTATTCAGGACCCATTCCAATAGAACCACTTTTTAAAGTTTTCATCTTCTGTACTTCACCCCACAATCAGGGAAGAAATAAATTTGGCCTCTACAACTGGGTGATGAAATGACTTGCATACAGAGCTATCTCGAGAGGGAGTAACAGGTAAAGGCAACTACGTATCTGAAAAGCTTTTCAGGAGAAATTCCATACATAAGGTAATTTCATACCCTCACATGCCTTGAAATTCTAATTCCATCATCTTCTCCAGGCAGTTTCAGTCCATTGCTACCGTAAAGAAATGCATTACACCCCATTGTGGGATCTGAGAACCAGTTTCTCTCCTCTTTCAGTCCCCTTCCCCCACCCCAAAGCCACTGTGACATGGATTAGATTAAATCGTCTCAGAGTCTGACCTGGCAGCCTTTATGTCCATGGTGAGGGAGGGGGAGGGGACTGCAAGCTTGGAAACTCAGCAGGTACTAAATCGGCTGGCTGCCCTTGGAAGAGATGATTAAATGCTGAGGTACAGTCATCAGGCTGGGATTGTCCCGGCATCTGCTCAGTCTGGCCCTGATTAGCCCTAATCTAGAAGGCGTGTGTTAATCTAAGCTTGCATTCTGGGTCATTTCAATTAATCAAGCAACAGGAAACCCTTCACATTCTACTTTAAGGGTTTGAAGGCCTTCCTTTTGTTTTTTTAGAGAGACCCTGTACAATCTGAGTAATAACACTCTTGACATTCGTAGAGCACTTTTCAAAGCTTTCCGACACCCCCTGTATATCATCTGATTTTTGCTAAGACCCTGCAGAAGCAGGCAGGGCAGGTGTTCTGCCCTCTCACAGATGACCGGCAAGCTCCTCTGGCAAACCCATGGACCTACATAAAGGTACATACTTAGAAGCCCCCCAATCTCTAGTTCCCGAATCTTCAAAGCTATAAGAAACCCGAGTTCATTCAGTTTAGTAAATCCAATCCCCTTTCTTTTTCTTTAAATGCAAAGTAAACAGATAAAAGGTTTAAAGCAAAAACACATAGACCAAGAGAGACTGAGTGGTTATTTCTCTTGGGATTTTCTCCATGCGACAGAATGCCCAAGCATGGAGCACGGGGGGCCAGCAGGGGCTCACTGCTGCCTCTCCTCCAGGCTTCTAGGTAAGGTTTACACAACTGACCAAATGGAAAAAGAGGCCAAAGGTGACTCAGGAGCTTCAAGTCCCACCCAGCACAAGGATTTCCTTGTCAAACAGCAGTCAGAACAAAATCCCTGGAGGAACTGCTGGCTTGGGGATCGCATTTCCCTGTAAAAGACGATGAGACCTGCTCTAGTTTTCTACCCGTTGGGCATCATTCTTGAGCCCAGTGGTCAGACATACTCCCCTCACTCTTCTCCTACCTCAGCAAGTGGCAATTACATCTTTGGCTCTGGCCAAAAACTTTGAAGGCAAGTCATCTTTGACTTCACGAAATGCAATGCATCAGCAAATCCTGTGCACTTCCTTCAAATACAGACAAGAATGCCACCCTAGGCCAACTCCTATCACCTCTTGCCTGGACTATGCTCAGCTTCCTTTGTCATCCCGCTTCAGCTCTTGCTCCACTGCAGTCTATTCTCCACACAGCAATCAGAGAGATGGCCTAAAACTCCCATACAAGGTCATGGATATGGGGTCATGTTCTGAAAATTCAGACCATTTACTCACGTTAAGTGACTTTACTCTGTAATCTGCAAAACAGGAGGCCATGGGTTTTGTAGTCGTCTCTCTGCTGGTGGCACAGACAGGGAGACTGTGGTATACCATGGGCGCCGATGAGTAACTTTTAGGGTCACAGCCTTGCAGACCTCATGAACTGACCTACTCTATTCCTGCCCTCTCCTGAGGTAATGAGTTTTATCGCTTACCTGCTGTATAATGGCACACACACATACACACTCACACACTTCTGGTGGCTCTCTACTATGGGAATAATAGAGTCCAAATAGCTAATAGTTGAGGAATTACACCACCTTTCCCACAAATACCGTACAACCATATCTTCATTACAACCATATCTGTCGCCTCAGTGTACCCTCACCACTACATGTATTTGCTCAGACAGGTCCCTCAGCCTAGAGTTATCCCCTGCCAATGTCAGCCCTGCTCTAACAAGTCCCGCATCTTTCATGGGGTGACCTAGGCTCCCTCTTCCTGTGATGTCAATGCCTCCACCATTCATTTGGCATCAGCTCTGTGCTAACCTGTTTCCAAGTAGTTATTGTTTTTTTCTGTGGAAGTCTGCTTACTGAAGATTGTTGGCAAGACACTGTCTTTGAATACTGAGCAACTTGAACATAACAGGTGCTTAATAATTGAGTATGACAACTGGTCATGTTCGTCATGATTTTCAGAATCTTGATTACAGTCTTACTAGCTTTGGCCTCCACAGACTGAAGAGCCTGAGGCTTTTCCCTCTGCTCCTGAATTAAGTAGGATTTCTCCACAATATTCTTCAGGTATTGCAGCCAAATGTGGTGTGGCTGTCCAGGTGCATTTTGTGAGATGGTTAAATAAGCTCTTTTATTTCCATTAAAGGCTTCCCAGCCAGAAAAACCTCCATGTGCATCCTGGCCCGGCCACGGACAGGCTCATGAGCCTCACTTTCCTCATATGTAAAACAGTAATTACTTATTTCACAGGCTTGCTGAGAACTGGATGTGCCGACCTAAAGTGCGGGACAGTGCCTGGCACACAGTAGGTACCTGGTAAATATCAACTGCTTTTCAAAGATGACTGACTTGGAGTAAGAGGTTTGAGGAAGTCTGGCTGGGGGCACAGATGTGAGATTGAAGTTCTCAGGAAGCAGAAAGGAAAGGAGAGACACCCAGATCTCCTTTCAGCAGCAACGTGCTCCTGCCAGGAAGCACATCACTACCCGAGGCCTTCAAAGATGGAAAGATTAGAGATAAAAGGCATGAAATCAGGGCAGATGGACTGGCGGACAGCGTCCTCTCAGAAATGCAGTGATGGTCAGAACTGGCACTGAAACGGCACCAGGACACATGAGGTAGCTGCCAATCCAGTGCCCTGGTGAATAAGTAATCCGGACTAAACCACTAATCAATGTTAAGAATATGGAATATATGATCAGGGCCAGTATGACGATGCCATCACTCTGATACATTTCTAAAGCCCTCCAGAAACTAATACCAGGCTCAAGCCCAGCAGAGCAGAGTTGCAGGCCTGGTCAGGGTCACCCGGAACCACAGACTGCCCCCCTCCTCCGCCCCCGACAAGATAGAGCAGGACAGACGGCCTGAGGAAGAATGGGCCTTTCATTTGCCCTCACAATCCGGGAAACCTTTGGGAATTGTTGTTTGCTGTAACTGAATCTTTCAGCCCAAAGGCCTTCCAAGTTGGTCATGGAAATATCTTTAGTTAGGAGAAAAATATTGATGATCGTGAGAGAAAAATTAGAGAGCTAAACAAATAAAGTATCAACTAAACACAACAGTTGGTAGAAGTAATTCTTAAAATCCAAAGGCTTTAAAATTTATAATATAATGCCTTCTGTGGTCTATGGACATGAAAGCTAAGTATATGTCTCAGGTGCACATTGGCTTAAATGGGGAACCAGAAGACTGTGTGACTGGGAAGAATGGGAAATAAATAAATAAGAAATGAAATCAAGTATTACCTAAGTAACTTCTGGAATTTTTAAAGAGCCATCAAGGGTACCAACAGGTGTCTCTAGGGTTGGCAGGCAGGAGGGAAGTCCTTTAAAGAAGTTTATTTGCAGGCCTGAAAAAACTTCACATCAGTGACTGACATCTAAGGGCAACCACTGTTACATGAAAACACAGGCATGGTACGTGCTGGTGTAGAAATGGGAGAACAAGAAAAGAAGGGAGTCCAGGAGGCAGGTGAAGAGGCTGAGAGTAACAAACAAGAACCAGATGAAGAGAGGACAGACACAGGGCAAGAAAAAGGTCATGAAAAGAATGTCCGTATCGCATGAAAAGGAGACCCAGGTAACTCTCGGGATGGTAAGGCCAGGGGAAACAGAGAAAGCATTGCTCTCCCAGCGGTTCTGTTGCTATTATATTAGCTGCTTCTGGGACATTTAATCTTCCTTTTCCGTGTTGCCTAAGTCTATGGCTTCTGGGTGCATTGAAGGGATTTATGGATTAAAATACGTATTGCACCTGGCAAGTACTGCATATTCTCATGAAGCCAGGAGCAGCCTCACAGGTGCCTCGGTGCCACAAGCACTTCTCAGCATCCAAGGTTTTCTCCGCATTTGCTAGACAATATGAAGCCTCACCTGGAAAAACTCCTTTCTGGAATAAATTTTGTAGCAGTGACTTTGTCTGGATAGGACAGTGTCACCATGTCCTTTGCCTGATTTTGCAGGCCACCAGCAAACTCCTCTTGCCCCCACACCATAAGCCAAATGTTAAAAATGAATTCACTTTTATTACAAAACACATTTTGGAGATATAAATTCATGATTTCCTCTTGAAATGATCGCGTGCCCAGGAACACTAATGGAATCGAGGCTGACGACTTCGGTGTTCAGAACCACGGTGTGTTCATTATCCTGCGGACTGAGCTCCTCATGTGGCGTGGACCCAGCTGACTCCAAGGCCTGCTGAGGACCCGACCACAAGGGCTATACCTGAAGGGGCAGGAGAGAAGAACGTTCACCTCAGGCTGGTGGAGCATGCATGTGCTCGGGGGGACATGTGATCCGACTGTACAGAGAAGGGCAGGAGGTACTTAGTCAATTTCCAAGAGAAACTATTGGGAAGAAGGGCGAGAACAACACTCAAGGGCTCCAAAGTCTATGTACCAGTGGACAGGGTATGGGCAATATGTGAGGTTTTGATATTTTTAAACAGAAAGTGGAGCCAAAATGACGGAAACCTCAGGAGAAAGTCACTAAGCCACCCGAGTTTACAATAGTCGGGTATAGAAATGAATACCGGGAATTATGCAGAGTTAGGAGCAGAGATTCATTTTCTGTTATTATTTTCAAATTTTTTACTGTAGAGAATTTCAAATCAGCACAAAAGGAGGGAGACTAGTACAAGAAATATCCCCCACCCCACCCCCAGTGTGCACCATCTAGCCCTTGCCTCTTCTAAACAGGGTTAGACAGAGGCAAAGAAACTTCCAGAAATTTTTCACCCCTTCACACAGCACAACCTGTAGAATACCGTTTAGAAAACAAACAGCAGAATTTCTAAGAGCACTTAGGGCAAAATTCAATTTGCTTAGGCAGTGTGACCCTGCAGACAGATGACTGGAAGGTGGAAATAAATGGGCAGTTCCAGGATTTGGTCTTCACAGAGAAAGAAATGGATCTCAAAAAACTGCATTCTGTTTAAGTATTTATCTTGCTTTCCTATCTGGACTGTATTTAGCATAAGCAATTAATGGGGACAAGTTTTTTTTATTTCCTAGAGCTTTCCCCAGCTTTACTAAAGCATAATTGACAAATAGGAATTGTATAAAACCTGTTTTGATACATGTATATATTGTGAAATGATCAGTACATCCAAGCTAATTAGCATATCCATCACCTCACATAGTTAGCATTTCTATTTCTCCTTTTTTGTGTGTGGTGAGAACTATTAAGATCAACCCTTTTAGCAAGTTTCAAGTCACAGTACGGTATTTTTAACCACAGTGTCCATGTTGCATATTAGGTCCCCAGAACTTACACATCTTACATAACTGAAAGATTGTTATGAACGATGTCACCATGCCTGCAAAGCGGTGAATGGATTTAAATAAAGGTGACAAGACCTGTGGCCATCAGACAGTTAGAGGGATGCCACAGGAATTCAGTTGAGAACAGAAAGGACTAGGCAGGGAGAGGAGAGAGGGTCTCACAATCAGGATGTAGAGTCGACTCGGCAGACTGACATAACAGAGACCTGAACCCATTCCTCTGGGCCCATGTCATTAACCCCTCCTCTAACTTACTGGGCTGCCCTCTGCACCCAGTGGCCCTTCTGTGTTGGCTGGCCAGCTAGATAACCCTTCCTGGCCTTGGCTCACCCCAGGTTAGGGACTATGAAGGCAGAGTTACTCCACTCTCGGGAAAAGTTCTTTATTAAAAGAATTCTAGCTAAAAAGGGCAGAAGGAAGGAATAACATCAGAGAAGCACCACTTTATCACTCTCATGATATAATGGAACTATACAAAATCATTAATGGTTACTAAGACCATTGGGTGACCTGCAGGATGTGGCACCTGGAGGGGCAGCCTCTCAGTTACCCCACCCTCCAGCTGCTTCCTTCTTCCTCTAAAGATAACCCCCTGTGGCAGTCTCAGTCAGCACCTACTGGCGATGGGCACAACCTGCTCTACAGATGCCTGACAACAACACAGAACTTGGAAAGAGCAATGGTCAAGAGTGACACCCACCCGTGAAGTTCCACAAATCCTCCAGGCAAATGTGCCGGCACACGGAGTGCTGTGGACACACGTTTTTAAAAGTAGGCCTTCAGTCAGCTCTTCTTGAGCCAAAGGGAGGGTGTTCCATTTACCCTGGGCTGCCTTCTACCCTGGGATTTGTGATGTATTTTCTTGTAGCAGATTTACTTGCCTAATTATGTCTTCCTTAAGCTAATATGAATACTAATTTGTATTCCTTAAGTACTCAGCTGCTGTGGAGGTGGAGGAGATGGTCCAGGCTTTCTCTGACTTGCTCATTGTCCAAGGACTTAAAATGTGTCATGAGTAATCTGCATGACAGATAATTTGTATGTGACATAGAAGAGTTGAATATATTTCTATTTATAAAACCAACAGGCCACGTCTGTCTCTTGGGGCTGCTGAGAAGTAGTAACATTTTACATGACTGAAGTTCTTTATTTTTTTCTTCCCTACCCAATCTTCTATTCAACACCGTCCCCCAGCCTGTTAGATCCAAACACTTCCGTGGGATTGTATGAATTTAAAGCCAGTCCCTGATTGAGACTCGTGTTCTGTCAGTGGTCCAATCTAGGGTTGAGGATGCTTTCCCACTGGGATTGGGGTTAGGGCGGGAGAACACCCTGATTGTTATGCTACATTCTGATTTTTTTTTTTAGTAATTTTTTTTAACCCCCTCCCCTTGATGATGTTTATTTGGGTTTAGGTTGCTTATAGAATTTTTTTTTTTGGTATCTATTCTTTTTAATTTAATAAATTTTTATTGTTCAGATTATTACAATTGTTCCTTTTTCCCCCCTATATCCCCTCCACCCGGTTCCCACCCCACCCTCTGCCCTTACCTCCCCCCCACTGTCCTCATCCATAGGTGTACGCTTTTTGTCCAGTCTCTTCCCGCACCCCCCATACACCTCTCCCCCCGAGAATTGTCAGTCCACTCCCTTTCTATGCCCCTGATTCTATTATATTCAGCAGTTTATTCTGTTCATCAGATTTTTTATTCACTTCATTTTTAGATTCACTTGTTGATAGATATGTATTTGTTGTTCATAATTTTTATCTTTACCTTTTTCTTCTTCTTCCTCTTCTTAAAGAATAACTTTCAGCATTTCATATAATACTGGTTTGGTGGTGATGGACTCCTTTAGCTTTTTGTTATCTGTGAAGCTCTTTATCTGACCTTCAATTCTGAATGATAGCTTTGCTGGGCAGAGTAATCTTGGTTGTAGGTTCTTGCAATTCATCACTTTGAATATTTCTTGCCATTCCCGTCTGGCCTGCATAGTTTCTGTTGAGAAATCAGTTGACAGTTGTATGGGTGCTCCCTTGTAGGCAATTAACTGTTTTTCTCTTGCTGCTTTTAATATTCTTTGTCTTTTGCTCTTGGCATTTTAATTATGATGTGTCTTGGTGTGGTCCTCTTTGGATTCCTTTTGTTTGGGGTTCTGTGCGCTTCCTGGACTTGTAAGTCTATTTCCTTCACGAGGTGAGGGAAGTTTTCGGTCATTATTTCTTCAAATAGGTTTTCAATATCTTGCTCTCTCTCTTCTTCTGGCACCCCCATAATTCGGATGTTGGTACACTTGAGGTTGTCCCAGAGGCTCCTTACTCTACCTTCAAATTTTTGGATTCTTTTTTCTTTTCTGGTTGTTTTTTGCTTCTTTGTATTTCAAATCTTTGACTTGATTCTTGCGGTCCTCTAGTCTGCTGTTAGGTCTCTGTATAATGTTTTTTATTTCAGTCAGTGTGTGTTTAATTTCTAGTTGGTCTTTTTTCATATCCTCGAGGGTCTCGCTAAATTTATCAACCTTTTCTAGGAAATTATTGAAAAACCTTATAACCATGGTTTTGAACTCTATATCCAGTCGTTTGCTTTCCTCCATTCTTTCATTTGTGATCTGTTTCTTTGTCTCTGCATTTTCACTGCTTCCCTGAGTTGATAGAGTAGCTTTGTGTACTAGGTGTCCTATAGGGCCCAGTGGCTCAGCCTCCCCAGTTACCTGAGGTGGACACTCTTGGTGCACCCCTTTGTGGACTGTGTGCACAGCCTTGTTGTAGTTAAGCCTTGATTGTTATTGGTATCACTGGGAGGAATTGACCTCCAGGCCAATTGGCTGTGAGGATCAGCTGTGTCTATGCTGGGAGAACTTCTGTGCTGGAGACACCCTTATGAGACAAGACTTGCAAAATTACAAAAGCCTCTGTGCTCAGCTTGGATGGGGCAGTCTCAGGGCAGAGCATAAAGCCTTGGCCTTCCCATCAGCCCTGCCCTAATAGGCCCCTGTGTCTCAGTGTCCTGTGGTAATCGCTGCATGCACCTCTGAGAGAAAGCCACCCTCGAGTTTTGCCTGCTGCCAGACAGTCCAGTTTCTCCCAGAATGAGTCTGGGTTCCCAGAGTCTCGCCTGGAACTGGAGTTCAGTGCAGTTGGGAGATCTGTCTCCCTCTGGCTTGAGAAAGCCAGCCATGCAACTCAGCAGTTAGTCCTCTCTGCACATGCACCTCCAGACCTCTACCTTTCACAGCTCTCTTGAGTCTCAGTGTGCTTTTCTCTTTTACTGACAGTCCAGATTCCCCCTGTATGAGTCTGGGTCCCCAGGGTCTCGCCCTGAACTGGAGTTCAGCGCAGTCGGGAGCTTCCGTCTCCCTCCCGCTTGAGAAAGCCAGCCGCACTCAGCTGCTAGTCCTCTCTGCGTGCGTCTCCATACCTCAGCCTTTTGCAGCTCCTCTGAGTCTCCGTGTGCTTTTCTCTTTCCTTCTAGTTGTAGAATTTCCACTCAGCCAGCTTTCCTGTGGTTCTGGATGATGTCCATTTTGTCTTTTAGTAGCAGTTTTGAAATTGTTGTGCGAGGCAGCAGTTTAGGTGTTTACCTATGCCATCATCTTGGTTTCGCTCTAGAATATTTTTTTTAACCCCCCCCAGTGATTTCTGAAATCCAGGTGGATGTTAGCTCATGTGTTTCCTTTATTTTAATATTATTTTTTTGGGGGGTGGGGGTAGGTGAAGGCATGTACTGGGGGTTAGGGGAGGCTGGGAGGAGGTCAGTGGGGAAAAAGTAAGGAGACATATGTACTACTATTTGTAATACTTCAAACAATAAAAAAATAAAAGATTTCACTATAAAAAAAAATTATTATTTTTAAGAACCAAGTTGGGCTCCATAGCTTTTACTACCTGTTTTCTTTTGAGATATAACTACAGAATAAACTATCCCTTTGATTAATTTTAGATAACTCTTGTAAAAATGTGTGAATTAATTCAAGCAGAGTATTGCATTGGATGTCTATGGGGTGTTTTTGGATGTCATTGATTTTCACAATTTTTAGAATCCCCATCCCCTCCTGTGTTGCTTAGTTCTCACCAGAGAAGAACTACTGCTGGAAGAGTCTTACCTTTAATTTTCAGGCTGTGATTTTTTTCAGTGATTACATTCCCATCTTTTTCTCCTAGCCATGCATTTCAAATTAGATCGATGCATTCACTATCTGTATGATTCAGTATCTGTAGGCCCTGGCCTACATAAGAATCCATGAGATCTGGTTCATTAACAGTATCACACATTGAATAACATGGTAGGACATTTCAGAAAGGCTAGCTCTATTTATTACATTTTTGGGGAGAAACCAGAATGTTTGGATACAAGTTTAAAAACTTTTTTGGATTGCCCAAGATGTTACTAAAAGCTGGGTTCAAAGCCTGAGAAATGAGTGAATAATAATTAGGTGATTAATCATAAATTTTTTCCTCTCCTGAAAGTATTGCAATTGACTCCTACTTTTCCATTTTATCCTAGATTGACCCCAAGGTTGCATTTCCTTATCAAGTGCAACCCAAGGTAAGTAGGAGAATTGGCAATAGGATTGTAGCACTCAGACATGGTTGCCAAGGATTCCAGGTTTCAAACACAGCACTGGTAATGCAGCACTGAATCCTGGTGCACACGGTTCCTTCCTGGTGACAGCACTACATGACTGAAGTTGTTGAGATGAAAGACACTACCTAAACTTGAGGTAGTGTTATTTCATTTAGGTTCTTTCTCAGCATCAGAGCAGCCATGTAGCAGCTACCAGGGGCAGACAAATGGCAAAGCAAGATTGAAGGTGCTGCCCATGGTCCCCAGAGCTGCTGAGAGTGGAAGCTGTGCCACCAGCTCAGTGTTCCGCCCCAGGAATGTTGTCCACTTTCCATGCTGTACACAAAATGAACAATTCACACACACACTCCTGGCCCTGAGTGTTCACATGCCCTCGTTAGTAGTTAGAAGCACTGTGGAATGAGAACTCTCCTCTCTCCCTTCTCTCTGAAATCAATAAAAATATATTAAAAAACAAAGCACCCCATGACAATGAGGTACCACCTCACACCTGTCAGAATGGCTATCATCAACAAACGAGATGTGATGGCAAGGATGTGGAGAAAAGGAACCCTTGTGCACTGCTGGTGGGAATGCAGACTGGTGCAGCCACTGTGAAAAACAATATGGAGTTTCCTCAAAAACTTAAAAATGGAACTCCCATTTCACCCAGTGATTCCACTTCTAGGAATATATCCCAAGAAGTCAGAAACACCAATCAGAAAGGATATATGCACCCCTATGATAATAGTAGCGCAATTTACAATAGCCAAGCTTTAGAAACAGAATGAGTGCCCTTCAACAGATAAGTGGATTAAAGACAGTGGTATATCAATACAATGGAATACTATGCAGGTGTAAAAAATAAAGAACTCTTACCATTTGCAACAGTATGGATGGGCCTGGAGAGCATTATGCTAAGCGCAATAAGCCAGTCACTGTCAAACCTCAGAAGGAAGGCAGGGGACGGTCGGCAGATGGGAAGAGATCAACCAAGGAACTTGGATGCATTTATGCATAACCCATGGACACAGACAATAGGGGGTGAAGGCCTGGGGTGTGGGGCGGGGGCGGACTGGGAGAGGTCAACGGGGAAAAGAGGGGACATATGTAATGCTTTTAAAAATAAGGATTAAAAAAAGAAAGAAATAAAGAAGAAAAAACAGAACTCTCTAGTCCAACAGTAGGGCTGTGAAAGCTTAAGCAAGGGAAAGCCAGGGAACAGGGCAGCAGAAAGCAGACATTCCTAAGATCATGACGTGGGTGGGAAAGGAAATGAGATTCTTGAAGGAAAAAATTTTAAACATAAAAAGATAAAGTTCATGGTCTAAGTAACATGGTTGGAAGGAGCTCTCCAAAAACATTCAAGCGAATTTCCTTTTCCTCCTCCAACAAGGCTGACATAGAAACTCCAAGGCTTACTACTTAAGCAGTCAAGACATTTAATCTCGGAAGCCATGCTGCTCATTAGAACTCACTGTGAAGACAGATATGTTCTCCATGTGCTGACCAATATGGTGGCTACAGAATACCTGCAATGTGGCTGATGTGACTGAGGAACTGAACCTTTGATTTGATTTTGATTAATTTACACTTAAATAGCCAGTGCACAGCTCTAAAAGCTTTCCAGTATTTCACTGTATAGAAGTACCAGTTTTCCGGTGAGCCAAGTCCATATCATACATGTGCTTCAGTCATACGTAAACTGCAGAACATGCTAAAGAGCTGTCTTTGTTTAGATGGAAACTCAATCTGGAATTGGATGCTCTACATTCACCTAAAATATATTTTCCTGGCATTCCCCTTATTTACATCACAGGCTTTTTTCCTTTGCTGCTCTACCCCTTCCCCACCCCCACTTATTTTAACACCCCACCCCACCCCCACCCCCACAGTGAGAAACTTTATCAGCATTTGAGAACAATACAGTATAGCTGTGCACTATAAAGCTTCAAGCAGTAAGGAGAGGCTGGGCTGGGCAGTCAGGAGAATTGCTGGACGCCTCTCTATGAGCCAATCTGATAGCAGGGTCTTTGTAGTCTCGCTCAGAGCAGTGTCTCAGTTTCCATATATAGACCCCTTCAAAGATTCTCAGGTCCAATTGCTAGCCTTACAACCAATAAGATGTTTTTATCAATTTAACTTCAAAAACCCTATTTAGGCTCTGTAAATCTCTAAATTGGGGCCTTTCTAATAATGATTTGGTGTAATTATAAAGTCATAGGCAATTGCGCTGACAAAGCCAAATCTATATGTCTCCTTGCTGGGCCTTTGCTCTCGATCTGACCGACCGGAGGAGAAAAGAGGCTTTGTCAGGAGCAGATGTGCAGTGGGAGGCCCTGGGAAAGCAGATCTGTTGAATGAAGCAGGTGCCACTTAGACATTCACTTTACTGACTCCAACCACAACCTCCCCTTCATTTGATATCCTGCTCTTGGCAGGAGGATGGGGAGAGAGCATCACACAAAAAGGAAGCATGTTTATCCTGTTCAGATTACTGCTCTGCCAGGCTGCTGCTGCTGGGTTCTGCACACTTGCTCTTTATTAAGCAAATGGCAGATCTGGGAAGTGAATCCCTGTATTTACACAGGTAACCTGAGAGCCACAGGGCCCCAAACTATACTGGCTGCGAAGTGCAAGCTATTCGAGTTAATAACAGTACACTGACATTCCTTCAAAATCCTAATGGAAGCATAAATAAAAAGAGGAAAGTCCCCTTTACTCAAGAACCTAAAAAACGTCATTCTGAATAATTTTTCATGTCAAGAAATTCTTGTTCTTATGTGAACAGTGACTGATCCCATTTTTACATGCTTAGTTAAAACCCACTTTTCAATCCACGTATTGAATAGAAATGACTGTAATGAAACTTGTTCGATTATGGCTCTGAATCTGGTATGCTACACACACACACAAATCCCTTTACAGAATATTACCTGCAATGAGGCACCAAGATTCTGTCTTGGTTACAAGGAGCTGGAATCATCTAAGACCAGAATCTGTCTTTCGAATACAAAGACTCAGAAAGATCTGGGGACCTAAAGGGAAGGAGAATGAGATAACGAAACATGTAACTTGACCTTCAGGACACTGGGGATGGAGGAGACCATGGTCAGTGGTGTCCATCTGCCAGATGGCAGGCATGTTCTTGGGAATCTCTGCCCAGAATGTCCCTGGCACATCAGTTTCCTCAAGCTAAGAATACCTGGCACAATCAGACCAAGGAGCAGATCAAGGTAGGCCACTGTGGCTTCATAACCTGCTAATTCCCACTGGGCTTCAAGGAGCCAACTCTGGAAGCACTCAGCTTTTAACATGGATAGCATCTAAAAGCTATATCTGAGGGCCATGGCCATGGCTCAGATGAGTCCTAAGAATAGAGACCAATGAATAGTGGCCAAACATTTCATTGTAAAAGGCCCTTTTCTTTTCTAGTCTCTAAGTCTTCAAATAGCAGAGCCTAGGTGAGCAATTCCTGGTGTACATATCATGAATGCCCAAGGCCACCCTGTTCATAATGGTAGAGGGAGGTGACACATCCCCTCTGGACTTGCAGACTGGGCAAGGAGAAAGATGAATCTAAACCCATGACACTTGCAAGAGGCCTGCTCCTTCAGAAGGTATCCACAGGTCAGCATCTTTGCAGGAGACAAAGGCACCAATGGACCCTGACAACTGGAAACCCCTCCAGCTGGGGGTGATGTCTGATGAATGACAGGAAAGGCCTGTTAATTTGGAGAATTGAATCTGTTTTGTCTCCCCCAGCATGCCTGAGGGACAATGCTCCCATCAGTAACAGGCTTTCTGAAGAGGGGTCCTCAGTGTGAGATTCACTACTTGCTCCCTCCAATGGAGGCTTGCTGGACAGAGCCTAAGAATATGTTCCAAAAGTGCTAAAAGCAAATCCTCTGAAGATTGATTCCCTTGCCATCAGTGGTGTTGAATAATACTAATAGTGGTATAACAGTTACTGTATGCTCATGATGACCCAGGCACTAACGAGAGTAGGACTTATCTGCTGTCCCTAAAATTAGTGACATCAACATATCTTCCTGGACGGGGAGACTGGGGAGTCAGAAAAACTGCCGCTTCCTTCCAAGAGCTACTCTGGTAGGCATTTCGGACTTCAGGAGATCATGATGAAGGCAGTAGGGAAGGAGGACAAGCTTCAGTGCTACGTAAGAGCTGGGTAACACCCAGGGGGCACAGTAAACCCCGTTGGATAGTCTAGAATTGAGAGCCCCATCGCCCATCTCCTAACACCATTCCTTAGAATCAGCGTGCTTCATTGTGAAGTCTGGAATTCACCCGACAGCAATGGCTTCCTTCAGCCTTATGACCCACCAGGCTCTGGATGTTTGATTTTTTTTTTTTTTTTTTTGGGGGGGGAAGTTCACTATAAACCCATTAGAGTGCGTGCTTGAAGATTCCTGTAACCAGGAAGAGAAATCTGTACTTGTGAGGCATCTAAGTTGAAATGTGCAAGTAGCTGGGGAAGTGAGTCTAGGTATCACCACTGCCGCAGGTGTTTCTGCTGGGGACTCTGTAGTGCACAAACAGGCGGTGCTTCTTGCAACCCTGCTGCCCAGCTGTTTACTGGCTGCAGATTATTGCAGTCTCGTGGTAGGCTTTTCGTTGTTTTGTTTTTAAAGCAAAGCCATGCTGTCCACGACCTGAGGTGATGGGGAATCAAGGCCCATGAAGCGTTTGTGCTGTCCTCTCCTGCGCAGGAGGGGCACAGCTTGCCAGGACGCGGCGTGTCTGTGCCACAGCCTGTAGTTCAGCGCTATCCAACAGAACTTTCCGCAATGATGGAGATGTTCTGTCTCCTTTACAGTGCCCACCGGTTAGCTACATGTGGCTATTTACATTTGAATGTTAGAGCCCTAACCGGTTTGGCTCAGTGGATAAGAGTGTTGGCCTGCGAACTGAAAGGTCCCAGGTTTAATTCTGATCAAGGGCATGTACCTTGGTTGCGGGCACATCCCCAGTAGGAGGTGTGCAAGAGGCAGCTGATCGATGTTTCTAACTCTCTGTTCCTCTCTGTAAAAAATCAATAAAATATATTTAAAATATAATAAATTTAAATGTAAGTTAAAATTAAAAAAATGAACTCCGCACCTCAGGCCATGGTTACTGAGCACTTGAAATGTGGCTAATGTAACTGAATAATTGAATTTTAATTAACCTGCTTTTAAATGTAAATAACCACACATAATAAGTAGCTACCATATTGGACAGCACACCTTTAGATCTTGGGTTTTGGTGCCATTTATTTGCCCCTGTAAGATGTATCATGACACTGACTTCTAAAAACAGGGCTCATAAGCTCTGTCCCACTCACCTTACTGCGTGAAGGTGAAATAATGCTGAGAGAGCTTGCTTAGTGGTAGTAGTATTGGTAGTAGAAAAAGAAAGGAAAAGAATGGAAAAAGATGATAATGGAAAAATAATTATGTACAACACTTATAGTCAAAAATAGAGCGAAATTGAAGTTATTTTCTGGTATGACATCCACCAACATGTTTGCCAGAATGAAAACTATTCATCTAAAGAGACTAGTTAGCTGACTTAAGTGGGGGAAACCCTGTCTGCAAAGAAAGCGTGTTTCCTGCCCTGGCCAGTGTGGCTCAGTTGGTTGAGGCATTGTCCCGTACACCAAAAGGTGGCAGGTTAGATTCCAGTCAGGGCACATGCCCAGGTTGCAGATTTGATTCCCTGTCAGGGCAAGTGTGGAGGCAGCCGATCGATGTTTCTCTCTTCAAAATAAATCAATAAAAATAAATAAAAGACGTGTGATTCCAAAGGGGAATCAGTTGCAAGACACAGGAATCTTCATTTGCCTTTTCTTACAAACCAGGCAGGGCCTGAGCATGGATGACACCATCCTAGAGTCTTAGCTTCCCATAGGGCCTCCCTATCAGTGGACAAGAGGGCAATTAACTTAACAGAGAGTGGCCTGAAAACCCAGACTTGCCATAGCACTGCTCTTTGGGGACTTTCGGGAGGACCTGCAGCCTGAGACTCATTGCTCACACAAAATACTGATACTCAGGGGCCTGCCTGCTTCAAATCCTGGAGGCACTGAACTCATCGTGTGTTTTTTTTTGTTTGTTTGTTTTTTAATTAAAGGTACAAACAGCAACATAGTATCAAAGAGTACAACATCTTTTAAAGCTATTATGCTTACAATGACTGAAAATGCACTTAAAATAAATCTTTATTCAACACGTTTATTTATTTAAACTTCGTTTAAAATACTGAGGCACAAAGTGATTTAATGTACCTTTTTTTGGGAGCATTATTGACATATTTCCTAAATTTAATATTTACATTTCCACTGGCCCTTTCGGAAACAAGTCCATATACTAATGTGTCCAGAGAATGAAGAACACAGAAAAAGAAAGAATAAGAGATGCATTTTATAGTGTATCAAGATGAGGACTGGCATTTCATCTCTTATTTTTAAAGAGGAGCTAGAAGAAGAAAACATGTAGTAAGTAATAATGGATAATGGTGGCGGTGATAAGGGGAAAATGAAGAAAGTCACCTGTCATGATGGAAATTAAAATACAATGCAGTTGTAAGATCTGTAGAGAGATTATGCCATTAGTAGTAACAATGGCTATACTAACTACTGCAAACTATGTGCTGGAAGGGAACAACAGTCCTTGCCCAAGGAGTGTGATATAATCAAATCCAGTAGCCATTAAACAACGTCACCTTGTGCCCTAGCTGGTTTGGCTCAGAGGATAGATAGAACGTTGGACTGAGGGGTCCTGGGTTCGATTCCAGTCAGGGGCACATGCCCGGGTTGCGGGTTCGATCCCCAGTAGGGGTGTGCAGGAGGCAGCTGATCAATGATTCTGTCATCATTGATGTTTCTATCTCTCTCCCCCTTTCCCTTCCTCTCTGAAATCAATAAAAATATATTAAAAAACAAACAAACAAAAAACAAAACCAATGTCACCTTCAATGAAGGTTCTTTCACTCAAGGTTACAGAAAGGGCTTCTGATCTATTCCCATTTTTACAGTATTCACCTCTGAGCACAAATGCTTCACTTGCATGAAGTATTTGGATCTGTCCTAAAGACAGGAAAGCAGGGTCTGCAACAGTGCTATGTGCCCTGTACAACATAACTCATTTGGGAGAAAGATGGAGAAGAAATTTGTGCTGACAGCTGATAATAATGTCATGTTTACCTGTGTCTATGTGCCCAGCACTATGCTAAGCACTTACAGGAATCATTTAGTTTAATGTTCACAATTACCTTATGAGCATGGAACTATCATTATCCTAATTTTACAGTTAAGGCTCAAAGAGGTTAATTTGCTTGCCCAAGATCACAAAGTTTGGTGGTGGTGCAGCTTTTAGAGTATCCAGCTAGGAGTTCACCACTACAAAACCAGTATTACATCAAATGTTAAAGGGAAGAGGAGGAGGAGGAGGAGATTAATCAGGGTGATCACTTAGTATGTTAAATAAAGTCTAATCACTGGGGTGGATACCTGAAATTAATATAATATTGTATGTCAACTGTAATTGAAAAATAAAAAATAATTAAAGGCTAAATAAAATAAACATCAACCACCAAAAGAGGAAAGATTTGGCCCTAGCTGGTTTGGCTCAGTGGATAGAGCATTGGCCTGTGGACTGAAGGGTCCCAGGTTTGACTCTGATCAAGGGCACGTACCTTGGTTGCAGGCTCAATCTTTGCCCTGGTTGGGGCAGGTGTAGGAGGCAACCAATCGATGTGTCTCTCTCACATCGATATTTCTCTCTCTCTCTCTCTCTGTCTCTCCCCTCCCTTCCATTCTATCCAAATATCAATGGAAAAATAGCCTCCAGCGAGGATTAACAAAAACAACAAAAAACAAAATATTTTTAAAATGAGTACAGACATGATCCTAACTAGATTAAAATTTTTTATGAATGAGGGAGGAAAAGGCCATATTTTAAAACTCAAAATGCTATTCTCAATAGTGGGATTATAGACGATTTTGATAATCAGGACCAAAAATAAAAAACAACCCCCCAAACAAACAAATGTATACCCCCTCCCTTTTTTCTTGTGGCAGCTTTAGAAAAAGTGTCAGCCATTGGAAAAAAATGCTGATACTTTCTTAGTAGCTCTGGTAACAGGCTGATGAGACAATAGTTGAAGCAGATGACTGCCATTAATTTTGTTGATTAACAAGAACTTCAGTTATCTGTTTTGTTCTCCCCCCCACCCCCCTACCCCCCCACCTAGCTTTTAGGAATGAAAGATAGCTGCATGAATCTGCCATAAGGTCTCAGACAGAAGAGTACTTCTAAGGTGGCCAAGTGCCAGTATAATTCTTATTTTTCATAATTTTTGCTGAAATAGGAAGAGAAAAGAACAAGATCTGGTTTCCTGAGGATTACGAAGAGTGTGGATAGCAAGGATGGGTGGAAGGTGAGTATCACTCAAAGAGCCCTTCAGCCCTGTGTGAGCACATCTGTGTGGTCCTGGAGTCCATTGGCATAGGGGGTTCTAGGCTACAGAGGAGTAGAGTGAGGGGAAACGAACGGGCAATTTAAAAATTGTATGACTTCTTATATTAAGGTGTGTGAGGGAGGGAAAAGGAAGAAATAACTGTGTTAAAAAATAATAAAGGAAGGAACTCGTCCAGAGGCCTTTCCCAGCCAAAGGTAATTCCACCTGCATCTCAACGTAAAGAAAGGCACCTGTGAAAATCTTTAAATTGAGCCAACCATGAAACTCAATCCTGAGAGATGAAAGACTCATTTACTGCAACTAAAAAAGGGAAAACATAAATGAAATAAAGCAATGCCAGTGCCTGAGTAGTCCTTTAGAGTTGGGATGGGGTAGGGTCCAGAAAAAAAAGCGGAAGTCTTAAGGGTGTAAGGTCTCTGTCAGCTCTGTCCCAGGGACCTGGAATTTAAACTTCTGCTATGCATGGGTCATTATCTTACCTTGAAAACCACTGTCCTACAGGATACTGCTTTCATATCTGCACACTGCCCCAGCCATCTCTCACTGGGTATTGTACTCCATCAAGTTCCACACATACTAGTAATGGTCCTCCATCCCCTCTAGTTCCATCCGAGAAGATGCTGAAAAATTTCTGTCTTGGGCCTGAACAATATCCAAATTGCTCTTAGAAGAGTTATCTGCTAGTAGGATTTTTACTTAAGCTCTACTTGGGAACCTGAGATGTATTGCTCCCCAGTGGTATCTGTTTCCAAACAGCACCTTGTTCTGGTGCTTCCTGTTAATAAACTCTCCCTGACAGTACCCTTGGTCTACTGGAGGATTCCTTAAGCTTGTCATCACAGAAGTGACAAATGATGGTAACAGGACACAATCTGAAAGAATAATAAAAAGAGAGCTTCTATAGTTCCAGTTCCAGAGTAAATGCTGCAGCACTATGGGTAAAAATGTTAGCAGATGGAGGAGCATCAGAATTATTTGGATCATATCCAATATGAGTCATTCTTTGGATACCCAAAGGAAAAATGAAATAAGCCATCTTCACTTAAAATTGCTGGGACGAGACAGAACTCAATGGTCTCGTTTGATATAAAAAAGATGCTTCGAGAAGGTAGTAATTCCAACTGCCAAGTCTGAGTTCAGCACATGTGGACAGTCACAAACTGGGGATGGCCTGCTTTGGGGAACCACTGGCTTTTAGGATTAGACCAGAATTTTCTCTTATCACAAATGTAGCCAACAACGTAAAATCAACACAACTGATTCACACAATCCGAAGCTACTCAAGAGGCAGCTTCCAGGAATCAATAGTAGTGGGCGTGGTTCAACTTCACTGCATGGCTCAACAGGTCCACTTGACTAGAGGGAGATTCAGAGGGTCCATCCGAAAGGTGAGGCTGGGAGGAGTTCAGAACTATAAAGCAGTCTGTTCTCCTGACCCATACAGGTCAAGAAGGGATTACATGAGAAGGGATAACAGTCTCCTACCAAACCCACACAGAGTAGTATTCTTAGCAGTTCCACAGGGCATAATAGCATCTGCACTTCAGAAGAATGTCACATAGCTAGACATCTTCCCTTTCGTTTAAGGTGCGTTAGGACTCAGATGAAGAACAAAGAAAAGCAAGCAGGATTCTGGTTAAAGCAGGACGTTTGCCTTAATTCGATCTATACTCCTTTTCATCCTAAACACACGTGGCTATGAGATGCCCTTTACCCTACAGCGTAATCACTAAGATCACCTCTGTCTTTATTGGGGTTAGTTCATGGAAGCCCCTCGCCCTATAGAAAAAGTGGGATGTAACTGTAGCAATTCATATTTCTTTGTTTTTTAAATAAATGATTCTTAGAAGCCCACAATGGCTGTTTATATTTCCTATGTTATTCTTTTTTAAAAATATGTATGTATGTATGTATGTATGTATGTATGTATGTATGTATTTGTTAGTTCTCACTTGAAGATATTTTTTCTGTTGACTTTTAGAGAAAGTGAGGCAGGGGGGAGGGAGGGACGGACAGAAAGAGAGAGAGAAAGAAAAAGAAACATAGATGTGATAGAGACACATTGATGATAGAGATACACCAGTTCCCTCTGGCAACCCAGGTACCCTGCCCTTGACTAAGAAGTAAATCTGGATCCTTAAATGTGTGGGCTGAGCACTAACCACTGACAAATACTGGCCACGACTGTTTTTATTGATTTTAGAGAGAGGGAGTGAGGGAGAGAGAGAGCTAGAGAGAGAGAGAGAGAGAGAGGGAGGGAGGGAAACATCGATGGCTGCCTCCTGCAAGCCCCCTACAGGGGGTGAGGCCCCACAATGAGCAATGCGGGAATCTAACCACAAAGCGGGAATCTAACAGTGACCTCTTGGTGCACGGAATAACGGAACAATGCTCAACCAACTGAGCCACACCGGCCAGAACGCCTATGTTATTCTTCTCTGGGGGACATTCTTCTTCCCACTTCCAAAGGAGGACACAGACTCATTCTTTCTTCAAAGACTTTTCCAACTAAAATCTTACTCAATTCTTAGGGATTACCCTAAAAAAAAGTGCCAGGGACATTTTTCAGCCACTAATGTCATTAAGGAACTTTCTGCCTGAGAATTATAAATAAATATATCAGGTTTTCTCCCCATTTGGTCTTCCATAGCAATATTACTGTCTTTGTGGAGTTGACTAAACCAATTTTTTTTAAAAAAGGAACTTTCTGCTAAACAAAGGTATGCTATTATCTATCCTCTTTCCAGGACTTTAAACAACAAATCTCCAAAACCACAGAGCATCCTATAGAAATGTCTAATTACTATGCTGGAAATTAATATAATATTGTACTGTAATTGAAAAAGCACCACAGGTACTTAATCTGACCTGCTCAACCTAATTATATATAAGTTAAAACAAAAGCTTAATAGACAATCACATATTGTCTCACACAATGGGGCTGGTCCTCCTCTCAGACCCAGACTTCTAAGGCACTTCCCTGGGCAGTCCAAGTCTTGGTAACTGACTCCCAGTGCCTGCCGATGTAGATCCTAAGAGCTGGGCTACAGTTGTAAATTTTTGCTGCCATATTTCTATGAACTTTATCCCTTTCATTTATTCAGGGAATAATCAATATCCAGGAAGTCAAAGAGCTGGGAAAGAAGGGCAGGGTGGTAGGATGCTATTGGCTAAATCCAGTGGTCCTTGGTGAGGCCACATGAAGAGGAGGCAGAACCCACAGCACCACCCAGAAAGGCACCTCCAACATAGCCTACCGCTGCCGCCCATGTGAGATGGTGGCACCTTTCTCCAGATAGAGCATGCCACCAACCACGATGTACCCGCCATGGAGTCTCTGCTATAGCAAAGGCCACGAATCTCTCCCATGGGACAGCAAGGACAGCAGATTTTAAAGTATCTCTCAGCAAGTCCTGTCATAGCAAAACAGTCACTTTTCAAATAAGCAATTCAGTTAGGTAACCATTATCATGGCTCCCTTCACCCTGCCCCAGGAAACCCCAAGTCTCCTACTAGTGAAAAGAATCAGGGGCTCCTAGACTTTTCTGAGGCATCAACTGCCTACCCACTAAAGAAAAGCTCAAATCAAAGCTCAACTGCTTTCTGAAGGGTTTGTTGCCAGTCATGTCATGAAGGTTTAAGTGGAAACAAGGAAGAAATTCAATGAAATATTTATGCTCTCTTACCATTAGCATCTTGGACGCCAGTAAGTGCTCCAACGGCTGCTGCGGTTTCCCCAGACAGGACGATCTGTCCCCCCCCTTGCAAGGTGGCTTCGGCCAGTGTGGCGACAGCATGGGCGGCAGCTTCACTGCGGGTACAGGAATGGGGGCGGGGGGGGAGGTGCAAGTTGAATAAAGGTACAGCACTGCAGCTAGAGAAACCATCCTTCCCACCCTTCCTTGGACTCTCCACAACTCCGTGTTGTGAGCCTACCAGGAAACACACGATTCTACTACTACTGGATAGAGCCAGAGTAATTTTTAAATGATAATAAAGAGAGAAATCTCAAGTCTTATCTATTTCTAAAGCTACTATTTTCTTTAAACCTAGGAAATGGGTGTTTGAATACAAAGTCTCCTCTTTATTGATAGCGATTGAGTGCTTGTGAGCCAAGTGGAGCTCTGATCCGTATTAACAATGGAAAAACCATTTTGGTTGTCAATCACAAGGTTTCCTTTTTTTCTTCTCTCTTTACAGTAACACAAGACAGATAATCACCTGAAACTGCCCTTTTGTAGCCAAGAACAAATGATAATCTGAGGAGTAAGCAATCTGGATTTGCTACTCAATTAATATTAAATAATAACAATTTGGCTTATATCCATGATTTTAAATACAAAGGAATGGTTAACGACTATTCTGCAAAGTCCAATTCTTCCCTTTGCCTCACTGTACATGCAGGCAGTGCTAAATTAAGACTTAAAATTTTAAATGATTGCTATAAGCCCACACTCCTTGACTCTAGAAACACAATGAAATAATAAACATCCCTTCACTGCACAACAAACACTCTGTACAATAGACATTAACCATGTTTACAGTGAGCACTATTCTAGCAGTGTGTCCCATTCTCCTTTTCCTTGCTTTATACTTTTACTCTATGCATAAATACCCATTTTACTTATTCTATGATGCTACAAACTATATAATGTGTTATTATTTTATGTGTCATTAAAGAAAAGAGAAATTCCTGACAATTGTAAAAGTAAGACTATAATCTACCAGTCATATTTCAGAGATGTTAAATGTGGGGGTCGGGGGACAAATTTTGCACCTCTCCGGGGAAAGTATCAGGTACCACTTCGCAGGTTACTCGGGAAGTATGGAAAGTAGACATATTAAGAGGAGGTGGTGTCATTTAGTTTAGCAGAGGTGGACAAAGTCCTGGGTTTGATACCAAATGAGACAGTTGACTCAGCTTTGTTCTGAGGCTGCAGACTTTGCTGTAACTATAATAGTCACAATTACAAGCTGGAGGTGGGATGTGCGAGGGGCTGTGGACTGGTTACGGTAAACATGATGACTGTGGGCAAAGCAACATGTATCATAATGTCACTTTTGCCTAAGAAAGTCAGCAGACAAGTAAAGCAACTGCCATACCACACACCCTTGGAGAAGACTTCTTGGTTACTATAAGGATTCTAGGAAGCAGTGAAAGAAACTGAATGAACAGAAAAGTCTCATTAAAAAGAAAATTCTCCCCTTGTTACTTCTTTTAACTTTTATGTCTTTATGTTTAAAAGTTATTTTTTTCTAATAATAAAATGCATGCAAGCCCTAGCTGGTTTGGTTCAGTAGACAGAGTTTCCGCCCCCGGACTGAAGGGTCATGGGTTCAATTCTGGCCAAGGGCACGTACATCGGTTGCAGGCTTGATCCTCGGCCCTGGGTGTGTGCAGGAGGCAACCAATCGATGTGTCTCTCACATCAATGATTTTCTCTCTCTTCCCCGCTCCCTTCTACTCTCTCTAAAAATCAATGGAAAAATATCCTTGGGTGAGGATTAACAAAATAATAATAATAATAATAATAATAAAATACATGTAAAAAACTTATAAAAGTTTCATTAAATAAAAAAATTTAAACTATACAGAGATAACAGTATTTCCTTCTCATCTTAAACACAGCTTTAAACAGATAATAATCAGAATCATACTGTATACAGTTTTATAGTCTGCTTTTTTCACCTAACATTGTATTGACCCCATATAAATATTCTTTGACATTTATTCAAAATAATAAATTAAATTCCAAAGTGCTGACTTTTCCCTTTTAAAGTTACATAGCTGTGGCAACCTTTAATTTGGAGGCTTCTTCCTTTGACTTAGTTCAAGGTCATGATTATATATTTGAAATTTATTTCCTTTATAACAAATTTTGGGACATAATTGAGGTTGAACAAAAAGCTGAACAAAATACAGAGTTTACATGCAGCCCATGTAAAAGCTAAGATAATCCTTTATGCTGAAACACAGTTCTTAGTGAACTGATACTCCCCAGCCAGTCACTCTATAGTATCTGTAACACGAATTTAGAGCCAAAGGGGAGTCTTAATCTGGAATTACTACTAAGGCTATTCTTTACAAATCACATGGTAAATTTTAATTTCAAAGTGCTTCATAAGTATCAGACGTAGTGAAATGAAGTACTATGTAGTGTCTAGATCCTTTTTTGTTACTATTTTTCTAAAAAACTTGTTTCAAATAATACTAACATCCTATTTTACAGTGTTAACACTCTGACCTGAGACTTCATGGAAAGCTAAAAATATGTTCTTTGAAAAAAGCAGCTGTGTGGAGAAGGAAGCTGCAGGTGAGAAATGTTTATGTAGAAACAGGATTTTTGTTTACAGGTTACCTCGGCCACCGCTCATTCCGTTTTTAATAACAATTTACAACAATCTTATTTCTGTGACCATCAAAGGTGATGCCCTGGCACTCGTGCACCCTGGACACATGCTTTCAGTGTGGGGTTTCCCAGGCAGTGATGGGGAGGGCAGCTACCCAAGTCCTCACATGAAAGTTTACCTGTAGCCAATTACTCCTATTTTATTTTGTCTGAAGCTCAAAATATTTAGTCATTTTCTTTAATACCTTTCTAAAATGTTAAGGTAAGTATGCTCTTCCTTTCGGGAGCATGCCCATGCCTTTCTCCCCTCAGGCATGCGTCTTCACTTTTCTCTCCTACGGTAAACTCCCAGGGTCCCCACCAGACTTATAACCGGGGAGTAACGGGCAGCGGCAGCCCAACCGGCTAGCCCTCTGAACTTGTCTCCAAGGCCCCCTTCCTGACCTTTCAGCCGCCCCGACATGGCTTATTTCTTTCACTGTGACTTTTTAAAAAATATATTTTTATTAATTTCAGAGAGGAAGGGAGAGGGAGAAAGAGATAGAAGCATCAAGGATGAGAGAGAATCATTGATTGGCTGCCTCCTGCACGCCCCATACTGGGGATCGAGCCTGCAACCTGGACATAACCCCTGACAGGGAACTGAACCATGACCTCCTGGTTCATAGGTCGATGCTCAACCACTGAGCCACACTGGATGGGCTTCACTGTGACTGTCACTTCCCAGGTGAGCCAACAGCAGTCCCACCTTGGCTCACTTCTTTTCTATAAGGTCTCTAGAGAGTCACAGCAGCCCCTCCTAATTTCTCTCCTATAGCTTCCTCTATCCTAAGCCTTTCCTTTTTCACTGTCCCCAGCTTTAATAAACGTACTCTTAAAACAAGTAAGTAATAAAATACGTTACAGTAGAAGCAAAGCTGGGACCAGTAACCACTTAAGCAATCTGGGCTGCAGGGAGGAAGGGTCCAATGGAGATGACAGGTCCACAGGTCAGTGAGGTTAGTTTTCTCATCTGGTCAGGAGCCACAGGCAAAGCAGAATGGATGGATGTTTTACATGGGGCATCAAGACAGGGTGTGACTCCAGTGGTCAGCAAATCCAGTTCAAAATCTATTCTAACCACTTCCACTAGGTTTCATAAAAAGTGATGAAACGCTACTGCTGGAAAAAGATTACCTTTACTAAATAGGTGAATAGGCATTAAAATGTCTCTAAGCTACCACTTCACAATTTTTTGACAAGTCATTTCCTAACTTTTTATTTGCAAGCATCTAACCTTATCCACAGGAAAAAGAAGCAGTTACACAGTCCCTGCCCTCCATTTTCAGAGAGGATTTCTGATCTAGATTGTCCATCCCATTTTACTGGCAAATAAATAGCAGTCCATATATGAAAGCCACATTTTATTTTAATAATATCTCTAACTTTTAATTCAACAGTATTTTCTTTTTTTTAAAAAAAGGCAAGAGTAATTTTTTCTTTGAAAATTTGATTCACTTCTTTTTTAAGCAGTTTCTTCACAGCAAAAGAACAGCAACTCTAAATTCCTTGAGAAGAGGAATCAACCTAAGCATTTGTTTCCTCATAGCACTGAGTCACAGCACTACACACAGTAGACAGTAAAACTTGTCTTGGTGTCAACACACTGAATTTCCACTAAGGCAACTGTAGTTCAGCCTCCAAGTATTTATCATGTATGCAGACTGACTTGTTTAAGAGGGAATATAAATCTAGGACAGCTTAACCAACAAATTGAAACTAAAATTAATCACTAATTGCAACAACCAAATGATTCCACTTCCTTTCCTCTAGTTGTTCAGGCTGAATAGCTCTACTTTTGGGGGCGGGGGGGGGGCGGGCGGGGGCGGCTGTGATGCTCTGTTCTTCACTTTGATTCTCTCACCTCCTTCCTAAAAGTGTTGATTTATTATACATTTGGAAAATAATTAAAATTAACTACTTTCCAGATATTTTCATGATCGTTTATCCATAGCCTCTTTGGCTTATAATAATGCCAGGGTGGGTTAAAGGCTGAGTCCAGGGCCCTTGTTCTGGCTTGCTATACAAAAGTCTTCTGGCAGCATGGTTGAAAAACAGGTCCGTCCTGCATCTGTCCTGATCCCCTTCCCCCTCTAACAGATGAAGGCGCCCCCTGCCTTCTTCTTCCCCACCTGCCATTCCATGCAGTTTGCCTCTCTTCTCACTCTGCATCCACATCTGCTGTTTACAGTGAGCAGAGGTGCAGGTGATTATTAGAGAACCATGCTTGTCCCATCTGCACCTGGCACAGACTGCTAGGCAGGAGCAGCTCTATGAACTCACTTTGTTACCATAGGAACAAAGACCAGATTTCTTAGTGTATTTTTCACTAAGATGATTTCCAGAGTGCATCTCATCCCTTAGGGAAGCAAACACCAAGGACGTAGGTCTTCAGTCCAATCCTCCTGCCATTAGACAGTGGGTTACTTCTCTTGGAATCAGAAAACCCCTGATGTTCCCTAACAGCCTGCTATAGCCTAGTCTTCGCTGTCAGGTGTGGTTTCTTCACCCCCAGCAAAGGCTGCAACACACCATCCCCCAGCACTCATTGGGGCGTTTAACTACTTGATTGCAAACAGATTTCAACATCTCTTTACTCCTCCCACATGCCACAGTGAACCACATTCTCCTTCCTTTGGAGTAAACACTATAGCCACTTCAGCTCCATCTGAGTCTGTTAACAAGCTCTCCGGGGAAACCAATACCCTCCTTGCCTTTAGAAATAAGCCCTGGTCCTTACACTAAAGGGAGCCAGGATGTGCCTCATATTTTCCACAATGCGCAGGGTTTCCAGGATATTCCAGTATTCACTGGAATACTGAAAGCACTGACTCAATGAAATAAAATTTTGCTGGTCTTTAATGGTGGCCAGTTAGGCCCCATGCTACAGTGAGGAGTTACTGGGTAAAAGGGAGGGGGCTCTCATTCTGGCAAGGCTTTCAGGAAACCTCTCAAAGCAGAGTGGGACTGGGCCAAAGTGTGAGAAATAAAGTAACACTTTCATGTTATTGAAAAGCAACATGGTTCAATGGGCTAAGAAAAGTTTCAATTGCAGGTCACTCAGGGACTCAATGGGTAACTCTGGGAGGACAACTGTGTGTGTTTCCAGTTTTCTGTACCTAATCAACCACCAAGCCCTGGCCATACTGCCTTCAAAATCAGTCACGTCATCTCCATTGTTACTAGTTTAGTTTTCAAGCCTTTGACATATCACACCTGGATTGATTCTTCCTAACTGGTTTTCTATTTCTAATCTCTTTTCACTATAAGCTATTTAAATAACTATAATTCCTGAAGTGCTAACTATGGGCTGGATACTTTGTTGAGAGTCTTATATACATTATCTTATTGAATCCTTTTTATTCTACATGATGAACATCGCCCTTATTATAACTATGAGAAGACCCAGATTCGGAGTTAAATTTCTCAAGATCTAATGGCTATTAAGTGGCAGAGCTAGGATTCAAACCTGAATCTATGTGACCTCCTAACCTCCTCTACAGCCCCATGGAAAGCATTGTACATAATCCTATCAAGGCTTTCTAGGCTCTATCACAACCGACCTAAACTTTAGCTGATTTTTACATTTAGGAGGTGATCCCACTCCTCTGAATTTCTATAATATTCAGTCTATACTATACAATTCAAGAGTGGATTACACTCTGAGCAATACTGCTTGCTAAATGTTTCACTTAAACCAATCTTCCCAATGGTTTCACTGAGGGAGACATTACACTTTAGAGCACTCTTCATTTACAACCTCACCTATTAGAGTGCTGGGATGTCACATGAGTTCAATGACCATCAAAGACTAACAGCTGCTGTACAGCGGTGTTACCATGTGCCAGGAGCTGATAAGGGTCTCAAATGCATTAACTCCTCTAGTTCTCACAACACCCTACAAGTGGTACTGTCATTACCCCCATTTGACAGAAGAGGAAAGCCTGGGCACTGAGTTTGAGTCAATCACCCAAGCTCAAACAGCTAGGAGGTGATAGAGCTGGGATTCAAATCAGGCAGTCTGACTTCAAGATGCACACTCTTAATTATTAGTTAAAGTGCCTGAGTCCACTGAAAATAAAATTGTGTCAACAGTGAAGAAGAAAAAGATTATATGAGGATGATCTTTTCTGTCAAGAATCAGTAGAAGGAACCAGAAGGAAATAAGACAATTTAGTTTTGGAAACTACCCCTTACTGGAGCAGTGGTTCTCAACCTTCCTAATGCCGTGACCCTTTAATACAGTTCCTCATGTTGTGGTGACCCCCCAACCATAAAATTATTTTCATTGCTACTTCATAACTGTAATTTTGCTACTGTTAATGAATCGTAATGTAAATAGCTGTGTTTTCCGAGGCTCTAAGCAGCGGCTCTCAACCTGTGGCTCGTGACACACAGGTTGAGAACTGCTAGCAGGGTCGCCTAAGACCATCGGAAAACACAGACGTTTACATTATGATTCATAACAGTAGCAAAATTACAATTATGAAGTAGCAACGAAAATAATTTTATGGTTGGGGGTCACCACAACATGAGGAACTGTATTAAAGGGTCGCGGCATTAGGAAGGTTGAGAACCACTGTACTGGAGTATCCTATTCTGCAGCATCCTTCCTAAACATACCTAAAGAAATAAATTCAATGATTTTCCCCAACTCAGAACTTATTTTATTTCAATGTCTTCGATAAGCAAGGGAAACACACTTCCTAAAAAGTCAGTAAAGTCAGCTCTCAACTAGCTAAAAAACAGATTAATATCCCTAACAAAAAGCAGTTTCTTTTATAGGGTAAAAGGGAAATCAACCCTGAAGCGTCTTGATTTATTACATTCTTTAGTCCCTTTGAAAAACAAAGTACTCAAACCTTGCTGCTTTTGGCCTAGTAATAGGCACAGGATGGGATTTTTTAAAAAAGGGACCGGTGTCCCTGACCAGCAGGCTTGAGCTAGAAATCAGAAAAGCTGGATTGGTTGCTGGGGTGGGGCTGGGGGAGTGGGAATAGGGTGGGTGAGGGCTGATTAGAAGTCAACTTACAATATCCTAAGGGCTAAGAGCATTGAACTCTAACGGCCAATTGTGACAAACTGAGGTACATTTCTCTACAACCAGTATGAAGGACAGATTCGCCATGCTCATTTATTCTCCCCACCCCTGCCTCCACCTGTTGAGAGCCATGGTGACTGTAGCTCCCTGTTGCATCTCCTGAGAAGCTGCCACTGCGGCCTCTGCCAATGATGCCACTGCCTGTGTGGCCTCCGAAGCTTGCGTCGTCTGGATGGTCATCTCACCTCCTTGTAATGTGGCCCAATTTTGTTCCACCTGAAGCAGAAAAGACACGATAGTAAAGAATCAAAGTCACAAAACGATCATGATTTTTAAGCCATTTTCTAATTGTTATGTGCTCAGCCAAATACATTTACACTTTTAAGTGAACATGACCTACAATGTACAGAACATGGTTTTAAGTATGCTGTTGTGTAAAGGGAAGTGGGGAATTAGAATATATATTTAAACTTGCTTATATCTGCATAAAAAATTCTGGAAGGATAGCAAAGAAACCACTGAAAATATTTTCCTTTGTGAGTTGAGGTAGGGTCATATTGAGGTAGTAACTTGAATAGGAGTCAGAAAGCAAGATTTCCTACTGTATACTTTTAAATAATTTTTGAAGTATCTGAGCCTTATCAGTTACCTATTCAAAAATTTTAATTTAGAGCATAAATGTAACTAAAATATATTCATACTGTACCAAAGGGATTATAATGCCGGAACTCTAGACTCTTTGCCCAAAGGCCATTACTGTTACCTATTTCTTGTATATCTTTGCAGGGATATTCTTTCTATGTGCAAGCATATTTACATACAAATACTCCTTTCTTTTTTTAAAATATATTTTTATTGATTTCAGAGAGGAAAGGAGAGGGAGAGATAGAAACATCAATGATGAGAGAGAATCATTGATCAGCTGCCTCCTGCACGCCCACCCACGGGGGATTGAGCCCCCAACCCAGGCATGTGCCCTTGACCGGAATCAAACCAGGGACCCTTCAGTCTGCAGGCCGACACTCTATCCACTTAGCCACACGAGCCAGGGCTCCTCCTTTCTTTTAAAAAATAAAAAATGGCAGTATATTCAACATATCCTTTTGTACCTTGCTTTTTTCACAAATAATACATCTATGAAATGACTCTATCTCGGAACATATAAAATTACTTCATTCAGGATTCATAATAATGGCTGCACAGCATTGTATTACATTGATACACCATGATTTACTTAATCAGCCATCATTTAATGGGCATTTATAGTTTCCACTGTTTTGCTATTATAAACAGTACTGTGATGAATAGCCTCAAATACTACTTTGTACATTTTGAGTCTATTTATAGAGTAAATTCTAGAGATGGAATTGTATATCAAAGTCAATTTGCATTTCTATTTTTGATGGAAATCGCAAACTCAGTAATTTAATGTAGCAAAACCTGCTTTGCTTTTATTGGGAAAGAATGATGAAGAAACAGAACAACACACTACCAGTGACAGAGTAGATGAGAATTCAGCTTTGCTAGACCTGGCACAGGTTTTATCAACTGTGCACTATTAACATTTGGACCAGATAATTCTTTATTGTCAGAGGCTATCCTGTGCATTGTGGATGCTTAGCAGCATCCCTGGCTTCTACCTGCTAGATGCTAAAAGCACCTCCTGTCATGTCAATCAAAAATATTACCTTCACACATTGCCAAATGTCCCTTCTGAGGGGTTTGTTGGGGCTATCCCTGATTGAGAACTACTAATTTTAGTACAATGCCTTGCATTTAGAGACTTCTCAGCTCTGGATATCTAAATCTAAACACTTCAGTCCATTTTGCTCAATAATCACTAGATGATTAATTCTTCTCCCTCAAAAACAAAAAGCAACAGGGCAAAATATGGGAGGTGATAAATCAATCGGCTGAGATAAAATATTTCATTAGACTTGAGTCCTCAGGACATTAGCTCTGCTTACTGGATCTCTTGCTGTTCCCGCTTCACATAACTGGGGCCCAATAAATGGATAACTTGTGCCCACATGTTACTGTGTCCCAAATAAAGTTCCACAAATTCTGCTTTGGTTCTTTTGCCATACTGAGATTATGACACTGCTTCTCAGAATGTTTGTCAAAAGCCCCCCAGAGAATGAGATATTCCTTTGAGGTTCCTTAGTATTTGTCCTGGTTCTCATAGGCAATGGACTGTGTCAGCAAGCCTTCAGAGCCCATCACTAAGAGGCGGAGACATCCTAGTTCCTTCCCTTGGAGCTGCAAAGTTGCCCACTCAGGAACTCGCCAAACTCTGACTTTCCACGGTATTACCTCTTTGATCTCATTACTCTGATGAACATCACTGCCACCAATGCCACTTTGGATGGCAAGTTACACTGCCAAGTTATAGATGCTCAAAGATTCCACTCAAAATATCAGCAGGAGGTGGCTAGCCCTGTCACCTTTTGCCATTAAACAGTCTTCCTTTTTCCAGATCTGCCCCTCAATATTTTTGCCCATCCCACTACTGAGCTGGCCTGGTACAGCTCTCCCAAGCATTTATACTCCAATGGCAGTAACTTAATATATAGACATTTAATTTTTTAAATGTATTTATTGATTTTTGGAGAGGAATTGGGGGGGGGGGGTGGTAAGAGAAACATCGATTTATTGTTCCACTTATGGATGCATTCATTGGTTGCTCCTTGTGTGCCCTGACCGGGCGTCGAACCCACAACCCTGGCGTATCAGGGCGATGCTCTAACCAACTGAGCTACCCGGCCAGGGCCTAATATACATACATTTAGTTACAACTACATCTGTAGTGAAAATGGCATTAAAATGTTGCCATATACAGTATAATTTAAGGAAGTTAAATTATAGGCATGGAAGATTAATAGATGTTGGTAAAGGGTGGAGAGGAAGTAGGAAAAGAAGCAGACAGAGATTTCTATTTAAAAAAAAAAAAGGCAGGTGATAATCAGCTTAGGTATGAACACTTCTTTGGAATTCCTATTTTTGAGTCTCAGTGCTTTAGTTGTATTTGCTTGAGCTCTTGTTGCTCTCCCTTTCCATCTGTGTGGTTATCTATTCCTGGATGTCACCATGTCCCAGAGAAAGGGCCACAAGCCCTAGGAGGAAAGATATTCAGAAGATGTATAGTTAGCTTCTATTCTTTGCTGAAAGAGACCCACTACAGTGAGGCTCTTCGAACTGTGGCTACTCGTATCCCCCCTCTAGTCACAGTTAACCACCTGTGGCTCTCCCCCACTTTCAAATGCAATGCATCGCATGTGCTGCTCCCTTTGATAGGTATACAACTCCCATCTTTCCAGCCTGTCTTCCTGTCCACCCTTCTAGTCTGAGCTCAGGGGAGACTGAAGGAGCGAGACACCTGCACTCCCTCCCCTACAGTCCAGGGTTCAGGGCCCCTCCTCTGTGTTGCAGAGCACTCTGGCTTGCTTCTATAGGATCCTTATCTCATTGCCATTGTTTTGTGGTGATTTTTCTATCACCTACCTGTGTGCTCCTTAAGAGCAAGAGCAGTCTTTATTTTCTGTATCTATAGTGCCCGACAATGAATGTGTTTGCTGAATGGATGAATGAAGAACATACTCCTTCATTTATATTTCCCTACTTTTTTTTTTTAACCTGTATTTCAGGTAAATGAATATTCACACAAAAAACCCACCTAAGATAAGTTGTGCTACTTCAAAACTGTTACATGTATTGGTAGTTCAATTTAAAATTTATGCCTATAAGATTTTTGTACTTTGGTTCTTTCCTTCTAACATAATCATATATACCATTATTATCAGATACCATTCTATTTCAAACTTTGATTTTTCTGATACATAATACAATTAATATCACCAACACCTATTGGTGGTCTAATCATACAACAGAATAAATTCTCAAACCCACTTGTATTTGTAAATATGACATCAAAATTGAAATTGTATAAATATTTTGATATCATCATATTTATCTTATATTATTTTGAAATTCTATTCTTGTTCATTTCTAAATGTCCACCTACCTTTTTCTGTGTCCCTAATTAGTTATAAGCTGCCTAAGGTTAGAGATTTTTGTTATTGGATATTCCAGCACACAGAGTACTCAAACAGATTTGGGAGACCATATATTACCAGAACAGACAGGCCCCCAAATAATTCTTCCATTTGGACTAAATGTAACCAAACGTAACTAACCAGATGTTAAAGGCAGTGTGCTCTAATGAAAGGAGCTCTCACTGGCAAGGTTGGGATAATAAATGACCTTACAACTTCTAAAAGTATGGGTAATGTTTATTTTTATAAAGTATTTTTGTGATTTTGGGAGGAAAAATGCTAAACACAAATCAGCAGAATGTTTTTACTGAGTCACCTGAGGTAATGTTTCACTGGCTTGATGTGGTCTTATCTGCCCAAGTCAGTGAGCTATTTCGACCAATTACCATTCTGATGGCTCAAAACTAAGATGCTAACATCCATGTTAATGTCTAAGAGAAATGAGAATCCAAATAGAATCATACTATAAAATCTAAAAAAGTTTGTCACTTTCTGATAACCTACGCTTCTTCTCTTTATATCCTTTTTGTTTTACTGAAAGGGAGGAAAGAGTTAGAATTTTTTTTATCTGACTGACTGGCGATTAATCAACAGGCTACTTACAGGTCACTCACCCATTCCTACAACAAATGACTTAAAAATAATGTTAGTTTGCTGAAAAAAGCCAAAGATATGTGACTGAGATTGTTTATCCTTCATGCTTTCTATGAAATTTTGACATTAATGATCTTTGAATATGTGAAGTTATTTAGTAAAATGGGTTTTTCAAAGACTGTAGAGAAGTGTCTGAGAAACACAAAGTTCCTTTCAATCTGGAAATGTACTTAGCTGTCTTCTCTACCTCTTTCACACTGCAAGGAGTCTCCTCTAGTTTTAGAGTTTGGGGACTGACAAATTTTCCCCTTAGCTAATCCATACTCTTTCATAATGTTTACAAATTTATAAAAGTAAGTATCTTGTTTTCCTTCACCTTTCTACACTGAAAAACCAAATGCTAGCTCCTGCCCCAAACCTTCCCAGACTCCCTGTTAACATTCTCTCCTGAAGGCAAAGATCATTTTGCAGCATCGATGCACTTAACAGCCTGGACCATAGTTCATTTATGCAGATACTTCTCACCCCCACCAGACAGGAGGAGCAGGGTTCCTAAGTTAACACATCAATTGTACATGGCACGGGCTCAATAAAAACTGGCTGACTGAGGAGCCGGGCTATGCTTCCATTCATCTCACTAGCCCTGAGAACCTGATCAGTTCTCTCCCTTTCCTGAGATGTACAAATGAAAGTGACTTTGTGCTGTTCTGAATAGAAATGCTCCATAGTTTTGAACAAGGGTAAGAGAATTTTAACTTTAATTCTGATACTTCTCTTTGACATTAGTTGGCTATTTTTCAAACTTCAGACATATACCATGTTTTTGGGGGAAAGCTCATAGTGACTTAGTGAACTCTTTCCTAAACTTCACTAATGGCTCACAGCTCAGTCTAGACAATGTGTCACTGAGCTTTTAGCACTTATTCTGGGACTCTGGGCAAGTCTCCTAACCTCTACATGTTGCAGCTTTCTCATCTATAAAGTGAAGTTGATAAGAGAGTCTCTGCTTCATAGGGTTGAGTGCTTACTTTACCAAGTTCTTCATAAAGTACTTCTATCTTTAGGTTAACATTCCAAAATTACCTTGATTTTGGTAGGGAAGGATTTGCTCGTGAAGCCTTTTCAAATGCACATTTAAAATGTAATAAATCATGTCTACTGATTTACAAATATATTTACCCTTTCAAAGAATACTTTTGTCAGCTCCAGCTTTAATGATCTAATTTTTAAAATAAAACCTAAGAATTAAGTTCTTTGAGATTCACAGCATAAAAGTATTAAATGGATAATCCCTTTTGTAGTATATTAAACAAAGTGATATATTATAAATGTAAAATTATAAATTCCTACTAGTTAGGTCTAATCATAAAGATGCATGAATTTCAACTGTTATAATTAATATACACAGCATAAGATCCTTTGTAAAAGGTTTGAATAAAATATTGCAACAGATATGTAGGCGGCTTTCATCTCTTCATCTTCGGGACCTTCACTTGTCCCTCCCCTATATATCCAAGTACTTATTTTTACTTTTTATTGACTTTATTGGGGTGACACTGGTTATATCCAAGTATTTAAGCAGATGCAGACAGAATCGTCTTTCTTACCTCTCCATCTGCCACAGCAGAGTAATTCACTTGGGCAACAGTGACTGTGGTTGGCAATTCTGAAGCATCAGCCAATGTGGCTACTGTTGCCCCTGTACCAACCTAAAGAAATGTATGGAAAGCAATTAAGTGTCAGTGGATGAATCCTTCTATTTCTCCTCTACTCAGAAGTTAATATTCATTTAATCCTCAATTCAGCATAATAACAATTAATAGGCTTTGTAATAATATGAAATGAGTTACACAATTATAACTCAGACACATGAGTTTCAGAGTTTTACTTCAACCAAATAAATCAGTATTAGAAGCTACCACATTTTATTACCCATGCCCAATGTCAATCAACTTTTTATTCTCACCCCAACCTGAATTTTAGAGGTTCCCTGTCTACTAAAAATTCTTACAGGCAATGCAGAAGGAATATTTCCTGGTTATTGACAAAGTGAAACGATAAAAAAAAAAAAAAAAAAAAAAAGGAAGCGTCAAGAAAAGCTAGCTAAAGCTCTGTTTTTAGCAAAATGCAAACAATTTAAAATATTATTCAAAAATCCTTTTTCAGCAGGAAGATCTTGGGGAACTATATAAAATTCATACAGGAATTTGCAGACAGGAAACTTTCTCCACTCTGAGGTGAGGTGCTCCCTGATCTGCCCCAGAAGCCACAATCTGGTAACCATAAGGTTTACTCACCTGGATAAGTGAGACAGTGCCATCAGGGTTACTAAAGGTCTGGACTACGGTCTGTGATGGAACGAGATGGGCTATACTGTGTGTGGTTGTGGCCTGTGTTTGTGTTTGCTGATCTTCAAAAGCATACAAAAGGTCCTCCCGCCCATGCTGTTTATAACAGTTTTTAACTATGGTCCGTAGTGCTTGGGTCCATGAAACCTGTCACCAAAAGACCAGAAAAGCACATTAAGTCACAAAAATAGTGGTTATTCCCACTATGGAATAAGCAGTTGACTATTTATCAAAACAAAACAAACCTTGGACAGAGTAAACTCTCTTTTTCCTAAAGAAACTCAATACCAAGAACCAACAATTTCTCACTTTTGGATTTTAATTCCTTATTCTAACCTGTGGCCAACTCTTAAAACTTCTCACAAAAGATTAGTCTTTTCTCAATAATTTTATATTAAGATTCTCAGTAAAGTTCCAAGCTGACTGAAAATAAATATGCAGAAAAAGGATGACACCTAGTTTAGTCTTTCTTCTTTTCTATCTGCAAACATGGTGAACTTCACATCTCTCTAATTCCACTTTTATATTTTTCAACAGTGATTCTTGCTAACCAGAATTAAAAACATTTCCAAGTTTTAAAGTGATTGATTTTATTACAAGTTTCTTCAGTTTTTCCATGAACCTCATAAAATTAAAACTGCTCCAAAGGCCTATGCAGAGAGAGGTGTATAAATCAGAGACTAACTTCTTTGGGGGCACAGGTTTGACTATTACACAAATGTTTCTAGACTCCTTAGAGTAAGAAGTAGAAAGACAAAAATTGAGGGGGTTGATTCAAAATGGAAACGCAACAAGCAACTCAGGCCAGAGGACTCACCCTCTGCTTTTGCTCTTCTGTGCGGACATCGCTCCGGACATTCGCCCATGGGATATCTTCAGGCCACCAGATGGGCTTGCAGCTTTCTTTGCCCCAGCCTGGTTTTCCCCGACCTGTGGAGTACTTCAGCATCTCTGGAATAAATGCCCGAAGCTGGGCCTGGAAGACAAGAATATGGTCAACGGTAGTCATGAAAGATATCTGAGATGTGTTTGTGTCTTGCACCAAATTCTATGGTCATCACACAGAGAGCCTTCCTGGAGGGCCAAGGGAGTTTCAACAGGTGACTGATGATCCCACTGTTCTCCACAGGTTACATAGGTCCACAAGTGATTGAGAATTATACATATGTGAAGGAAACCCTAAGCTGTATTGCATAGACTTGTTCCTGTAAGATCAAGAATACCTATCCCAAGTTTGATTTCTGCCTCCCAAGATACTACTGATGCTACAGCTTATTTCCTTACTACAGCTTCCACGAATTTAAGGTGTCAAACAAAATCACACCATATTTTCAACATTGTTCTGGAGGTAGAAATCAGGGCAATTAGATAAGAAAGAAATAGGAGGTGAGGAGCAGGTAAATCATTATTATTTGTAGATGAAATGACTGTATGTATGGAAAACCCAAGAGAATCAAATGAAAGACTACTATAAAAATAAGAGAATTCAGTAAGGTGGTTGATCACAAAATATATGAAAATAAATAGGCTTGTCTGGCCAGTGTGGCAGTGGTTGAGTGTCAACCCATGAACCAGGAGCTCACAGTTCGATCCCTGGTCAGAGCACAAGCCCAGGTTTTGGGCTCAATCCCCAGTAGGGGCATGCAGGAGGCAACCAACTGATGATTCTCTCATGACTGATGCTTCTCTCTCTCTCTTCCTCTCTCTGAAATCAGTAAAAAACATTTAAATAAATAAATAGGCTTTACTTATAATAAAAAGGGAAAATAACCCTAAAATTCTTCTAGGAAGCTTTGAGTAAGCTAGACCAATGTCTATGAGTCTAACATATAGAGATAGTGAAGTATGTGTGATCTTAAAAACATTATGGACTTCATTTAGATTTATTTTACAAATCGAATCCAGACCAAACAGGTATTAAACCAAAGAGACAACTGCCATTCTTCTTCTTTTAAAAATATGTTTTTATTGAGTTTTTTAGAGAGAGAGGAAGGGAGAGGAATAGAGAGTTGAAACACTGATGAGAGAGAAATATCACTGATTGGCTGCCTCCTGTACCCCCACTACTGGGGATCGAGCCCACAATCTAGGCATGTGCCCTGATCAGGAATCAAACCTGTGATCTCCTGGTTCCTGGGTCTAAGCTCAACTGCTGAGCCACATCGGTTGGGCACAACTGCCATTCTTTATCTCCTGGGACAGTAACTACACTGTGTATATGCTGGAGGGAGAATGAAACTTTGTGCATGTTTTTAATTGCTGACAATGATTTCTGGCAAAAGAAGCAGTTTATCAAGCTATAATCTTCTTTCCCAGACATTCTGCTTTCCTTATAACCTGATGGTCTACAACACTCCAGAGATAAATCCTATCGTCCAGCTAAGGACACATCCATATTGCCTCCATAGCTTAAGACCAAAGGAGAGGACAAATTTAGCTACGAGTCAGACCCAAGGACACAAGCCTGTAGTTGTCAAACAGAAAGAGAAAAAAAACAGAAATGGGAATACTAAAGTATTAATGAGAGATGAGTGCAGCAACACTTTTATACTGAAGAGCCTATTTAAAGATCAGGTATTCCTGTTTAAATATTATTCTACCAGAAGATGATACAAATGATCACATAACAGGGAATCATGAGCCCAAATCAGCAATGTTTACCTAATAAAGGAAGATATAGTTGATAGTATTTATATTCCTAATTCTTGTGCTGACTCTGCCATTTCACCTCTCTTTCCAAGTCCCCCCTCTCCCAGACTGTCTCGTCTACAGGATATGATATAATACACTCCGTTATATTTGGCTCTGCAGCATCAAGCAGCAGGCTAATAGAAATGTATCCATTTGCAAACCCAGGCTATCGGCTGGCTCATGAGGTCACTCCTTCAGTTATTTTAAGAAAGTGCATCTCAAAGTCATTTTTCCCTTTATCCTGGTTTCTTAGGAGTGTGTCCTTTTCTAGCCTCAGATAAATACACAGAGAAGAAAAAGGCTTAATCCTCACACTCAATATTTACATTTCTTCATATAAAAAAAAAAAAGGTTTTCTCCAATGCATAAATAAAATAAACTGATACCACAGACTTTTATAAGTCTCCCTCCCCCTCTTTCTTTTAATCCCATTAATAGTCTCCAGAAGGGGAGTTCTTTATATCCATATTAAGTAGAGTCTGGAGATAATGAAATAAGAAAGCTAAACATTTCTAAACTAATGAAAGACTAAAGCTTCCAGAAAGAACTCACAGTTGAAAACACTTGGTTGACAGTCTGGTCAAATCTTACTTGGAACCCCATATAGTCTCCAATTCTGATTATTTCCTCAAGTTTCTGATCCCCTGGCCATTTGCACCAATAGTTTCCCATGCTCCTCAGTTCTAGGTCACCTTGGCACCTGGCTTTGGCTCTCTCACTCCAGGCCTACCACTGGGTTTCAAGAACTCATTGGTTACTTGAAGTGTGAGCACAGCACCAGCCTACTCACTCAAACTCTCCGTTCCCCTCTCTCCAACTACTTGTCTTCTCAAGGTCTTTGTCTTTGCTAGTAGAACCCCACCTCCTTTCCCTACACGTCCAAGCTCAAAACCCCAGGTTTACCTCTTTCCTGCAACATCCATCTAGCCACGCATTCCAAGTTCAATTCTTTCTTCTTTGAAATGTCTGTGATAGTCATCTCTTCTTTTCTAGTCCCACCTTCACAGCCCAAGGTTAGTGTATGCTTCTATTTGGCTTTCTTGGGGAAGTTCCCTCTCTCTTTTTTAAAATAAATAAATAAAAATATAAATATACACTGAGTGGACAGACTATCATGATCTCTGAACACATAATAATCTGGCCATTCAGTGTGTGTGTGTGTGTGTGTATTAGAGGCCCGGTGCATGAATTCGTGCATGGGTGGGGTCCGGCCATCCTGGCCAGGGGGAGGGGACATGGGCAGTTGGCTGGTCTGCCTGCTGGTCGAACTTCTGGTTAAGCGGATAATTTGCATATTAGCCTTTTATTATATAGGATATACACTAAGTGGCCAGATTATTATGCGTTCAGAGATCATAATAATCTGGCCACTCAGTGTAAATATAAATATATATACAGTGGAGGCCTGGTGCACAAATTCTTGCACCAGTGGGGTCCCTCGGCCTGAACTGTGGGATCATGCCAAAACCAGCTCTCTGATATCCCTCGAGAAGTCCTGGATTGTGAGAGGGTGAAGGCCAGGCCGAGGGATCCCACTGGTGCACATTCAGGGCCAGGGAGGGATGCAGGAGGTTGGCCAGCCAGGGAGGGATGTGGGAGGCTGGCTAACTGGGGAGGGACTGCAGGAGGGCTCCAGGGTGTGTCTGGCCCGTCTCACTTAGTCCTGATCGGCTGGACCCCAGCAAGCTAATTTACTGGTTGGAGTGTCTGCCCTCTGGTGGTCAGTGCACATCATATTGAGCGGTGGAGTGGCCTTAGCATATCATTAGCATATTACACTTTGATTGGTTAAACAGCCGACTGGCTGACCGAACATTTAGCATATTAGGCTTTTCTTATATATGAGAGATATATATATAGATATATATTCCCTCCTCCCCCCCAGAGGGAGCAAGAGATAGAAACAATAATGTACACCCCCTACTGAGGACTGAGACCACAACTGGGCATGTACCCCAACATGGAATCAAACTGTGACCTCCTGGTTCATAGGTTGATGCTCAACTACTGAGCCACACCAGCTGGGCTCCCCTTTCTTCCTCATCACACATATCTTTGACAGAGCAGTTCCTTAAATGGTACATAGCTCCAATGCTCAAAACCCTTCAAATGGCCTTTCACTATAAACAACCAATCTAGACTCCTCTGTCCAGCATTTTTTTTTTTTTTTTTATTCTCCCTCAATTTGGCCTCCTACAACCTCCAGTTCCCAGTAATTCCCAGCAGGCAGCCTTGTTCCTCATTACACAAGTCTCTGTACTATCTTATGGACTGCTGAATCCATTCATGTTTTTGTGCCTTTTGATATGTTCTCCTCACTGGACTATTTTCTCATGCTACTATTCCAGTGCCACTGCCCATTCCTTAATGCCCAGTAAGTCCTACATCCTTTGTGAAATAAATCTTGACTACTTTTTAAAAATATATATATTTTATTGATTTTTTACAGAGAGGAAGGGAGAGGGATAGAGAGTTAGAAACATTGATGAGAGGGAAACATCGATCAGCTGCCTCCTGCACACCCCCACACTGGGGATGTGCCCGGAACCAAGGTACATACCCTTGACTGGAATCGAACCTGCGATCCTTCAGTCCGCAGGCCAATGCTCCATCCACTGAGCCAAACCGGTTAGGGCTTGACTACTTTTTGAGTCAGCTTTTTGCATACATCAATAAGAACACGAGTTCTAGACTCAAACAGCTAAGAACCTCAACTCTCTCTCTGAATCTTAATTTTGTCAATTGCAAAAAGATAATGATAATGGCAAACATACAGGATCAATTGAGAGAATCTGAGGTAGCCAATAATACTTTGTATTAATAGCAATTTTATTATTTCAATCATCAGCCATCTTTTCAAATTCAAAATGGCTTTCTAATACTAAACACACTGTGATATGCACAAAGACATTTATCCTTCATTTTTCAAAGCACATTTAGTGGGAAAATGCAGAAAGAGGCCTAAGAATAAGCCGATATGTATCCATGTAAACATGACTGAGGGTGAGAAATAAAAATGCTAGGATCAGGAAGGAACTAAATGACCATTAGGACAATTCCTTGTCTTGAGGAAGCAAGCTATTACCAACCCACTCCAATGCACAGGTACTTTAGGTGATTTGTTCTGCTGTATCTCTGAGCATTAAAAAAAAAGCATACAAGCAAAAAAAAAAAAAAAAGTACAAGCAGATTACTAATGGAAATCATCGGAAAATGGGACTCCATAATTAGAGAAAGGAGAGAAGGAACTAGGAAACATCTCAAAGATGTTTTGTGTGCTAGAAATCTCTGGATAGAAATGTTTCAAACTCATAGGAAGGAGAGATAGACAGGAAAAACAGAAGCAACCCAAAGGGAAGGTTATGACCATAGGCAACCCCCCCTATTAAGTTAAAAAACAGAACCATAGTGAAATTAACGGCTGATGTACAAGTTCCTATTCAGAAGCAGATCTTAGCTTTTTAAAAGTACTAATTATCAACTACACAAAACTTCTATATCAAAACAAGAGGTAAAAAGCACCTTTTAATATAACAGTTCACTTTTCAAGTATGTATACTTTGGGGATAAAGGACATTAAGTACACAGAGATAGTATGATTTAACTGAAAAAGGCAATTTTTTACCAGTCTATCTTTATATTACCCCATGTAAATAGTGCTAAGGCGATAGGCGCCATCAATAAGGGAAATGAGCTGTCCAGCAGAGAAAGAGTTAAATGATTCTTTCCAGAATTCAGCACTGTGCTCTCATTACCAGTTGGATTAATTACTGGTGCTGAAGAGTTTTGGAAACCCAAGCTATTCAATGTGCTTATTAAAGAAGGTTTGTCTTTAATCCGCAGGGGAGACAATCAACAGGATCAGCGAAGGTAAAGCCTGCCCTCTCAGGCTGTCCTCTAATTGGGCAGCAAAAAGCTTTCCTGGCCCTTATTCTAATTTTCGACCTCTAGATGGGCTTAAAGTGCCCAGCTTTCTCAGTAAACCCACCTCAAATCAGCAAAGAGTAGAAAATATCACTCCATCCAGGACACATTCAGCAAAGAAAAAAGGTATCAAATTCATGCCAGTGGCAGTAAAAAAAAAAAAAAAAAAGATTATGTGGAAACCACAGATGGTTTAAAAAAATTTTTTTCCCTAAAACTCTAAAAAGTTTAATCTGGCTAAAATGACATAATAATTCTTACTCTCTTAGAAGTTTTCCACTTGTACATTCAGTTAATTCTTTGCTGTCCAACATTGCATTATCTTTATATATTCCCAAATACTCTTTTCTCATTCCTTCCTTGTTCTGCATGTACCCTAGTCTAGGGATTTTGAGGCTCCCAATGTCCATTTATTTTCAGTTCCCAAGAAAAGGCTTTTCAAAACAAAATGTTAGCCAACTCCCCTCTACTGAAGATGTCAAAGAATCTATAATAATAAAAGCGTAATATGCTAATTAGACCAGAGAGCCAAACAACCTTCCGGACAAAGCCAGGGCTTTGAGGGCTGAGCCCCTTGTACGAATTTTGTGCATCAGGCCTCTAGTATGTAATAAGTTACAGAGAAGGTTGCTGAAATCAAATCATATTGAAAGGTGATGTTTACTATAGCTTACAGGAAAACAGAAATGTGGCGGGGAAGGAAAACTGGAAAATTTTCAGACTGTAACTTCACTATTTTCATTTAAATTATGAACTTCCAGTTTGACAGACCCAATCATATTCAAATAAACACTTAAAGGACAGAGGAAGAAAAGCAAAATGACTTTTTTGCTCACTATTTGGGATTATCTTTACCACTGACCACCGTTCAGAGAGAATGAAAGTGGCTTTCCTTATTAGAAACGGCATCCCCTACCAGTGCCTGTGAAACACTGGCTTCTCAATCTTATTTTCCCATTAAACACATTCCTATAGCAACAGGGGAAGAACTCTGGAAGGAAAGATAAGTTTAGAGAATGCAAGGGACAGCCAGTGAAGATACTCATTTAAAGACTCCTCTTTCAAGCCAACACTTCTGCTCCTCTACCTCCACACCCAACCAACTAGCAAATGGTCGCTCCCATTAATCAAAATGCTCTTAACACTCTGCCTTCTCTTCGAGTCTCACATTGGTTACAAAAGAGTACGGTTGCTAGCTTATACCAGACGTACTCTTTTGTATAAACATTTAAATAAATAAAGTCAAAGTCCTCTTTTTGATTCACCCTCCTCCAATCTAGTCACCTGTCCAGAGGCGTTAGTTTGATAAACATCCTCCTTATTGGCCAAAATTCTATGCATTTACATAAATATAACTGGAAAGACACAGTTTGATGTGATGAGAGAAAACCCAAATAGTACCATACTGTACACATTTTACTACAACTCACTTTTTCCACTCAACATTTCAACAGAGAGATCTTCTCATTAGGTAATACAACTAGAATAATCTCATTAAAAAATAATTGCCTAGTATCTAAGGTGTAGATTTTTCCATTTTATTTAACAGTTCTATTGACAAATATTTAGGTTGTTTATAGTGCGTGTACATGCTTCTTTGTGCACACTTGTGTACAGAATGTGTAGCAAGAAAGTGGAATTGCTGGCTAACAAGGGTATAAGCACTTAACAGTTTTTAAAAAATATATTTTAATGATTTTTTACAGAGAGGGAGGGAGAGGGATAGAGAGTTAGAAATATCAGTGAGAGAGAAACATCTATCAGCTGCCTCCTGCACTCCCCCTACTGGGGATTTGCCCAAAACCAAGGTACATGCCCTTGACTGGATTTGAACCTGGGACCCTTGAGTCCGCAGGCCAACACTCTATCCACTGAACCAAACCGGTTAGGGCAGCACATAACATTTTAATAGATACTGCCCAACTGTCCTTCAAAAAGACATTGCCAATCCCAATCCCATATACAATGCACGTCGATCCTCACTTTTTCATACTGTCCCTCATATTTTATTATTACCAAGCTTTCTTTTTTTGGCTCATCAGATGTGGAAGAAATTGTTTATTATATTTATTTCTTAAATATATTTTAGTTGATTTCAGAGAGGAAGAGAGAGGGAGATAGAAACATCAATGATGAGAGAGAATCACTGATTGGCTGCCTCCTACACACCCCACACCCGCTACTGGGGATTGAGCCTGCAACTGGGCATGTGCCCTGACAGGGAATTGAACCATGACCTCCTGGTTCATAGGTCAACGCTCAACCACTGAGCCTCACTGGCTGGGTGAAGTTGTTTATTTTAATTGTCATTACGAATGAGGTTGAGAATCTTTTTTATATGTTTATCGATTGTCTTTTCTTTTGGGAACTGGTTAGAATGCTTTGCTTATTTTTCTAGTTATCTTTTTCTTAATTTGAAGAAAATATTAATCTGTTCTGGAATTTTTTGTCATATAATTTGTTAGTATTTTCCCCTAGTCTAGTTATATCTTGAATATGAAATTTATGTGCCTATTCTCTTCCCCTAGTATTCTTAAATATATTCTTATTTTTTTACTCTAGTCACAATAAGCTATGTCCTATTTAAGAGTACATCCAATTTTTTGTTACCTATATTCTCTTAACCTCATCCTCCCTATCTAATATTTACAAAATGTGGAATGGCACCATATACATACACTTTTTAAAAAATAATTTTAGACAGTAAGGAAAACCTACCTTGCATACAGATTCTGACACAGTAGTAAGAAGCAGCAGTTTCAAAGTTGGTTGCACATTGGAATCACCTTGGGACGTTAAACCTACAGATGCCTGGATCTCATCCCCAGAGATTGCGATTTAATTGGTCTGAAGTGTGGCCTGGCACTAGGATTTAAGTTCCCCAGGTGATTCTATTGTGCAGCCAAGTTAGAGGACCACTAAAATGAAATACTTTTTATCCAGCCCTGCTTCAAAATACTTTTCTATATTGGGGTAAAATATACACAACATAAGATTTACCACTTAATATATATAATTTAGTGGCATTAAGTACAATCATAATATGTATAACCATCACCACTAAGTATTTCCAGAACTTATTCATCATCACCCGAACAAACTCTGTACCCATTAAATAGTAACTCCCATTTCTACTTTCCACAGCCCCTGGTAACCTCTCCGCTACTTTCTGTCTCTCTGAATTTTCCATTCTCGATAGCTCATGTACTAGTAAGTGGAATCACACGATACCTGTCCTTTGTGTTTGGCTTGTTTCACATAGCACAATGCTTCTACTCTTTGAGTAGAAGAGGCCAGACCTATGTTTTTTCAAAACAAAACAATACTCAAAAAACCTAAATTGAAAACTAATGAATGTTTTCTAAGTAAAACATGTCAAGCCCGGTGAATGACTTCTTCCTAATGCAGCAATCAATGTGCCAAATGTTTCTGAAGGTTTCCCTAAAAACCGGTGAAGAATTACTATCCTGTTGCATCATCACTCCAAGGGAATATTAAAGCAACAAAGACTGCCCCAGTGAGAGTAAGAGAGGACAGTAAGTTCAAGGTGGGGATAGGGAACAGAGAAGGGAAAGAAGAGTGGATTTCATCCAATAAATAAACTGGTCTTTTCAGAGATATTTCTCCTGTAATTATAATGTTTGCCTGACTCTCTTCTAACACAAATTCCAAAAATATTTACAACCTCTAAGAACAAGAGAATCCTATAGGACTCCAGTGTGGTAAAGAGCAGAACTGATTTTCCATTAGCAAAATCATCATTATTATTTTAAGACTCTTTAAAAACACTCCTTAGGATCAAAGTGTAGTCTGGGAATCAGCAGGTTAGGCATCACCTGGGAGCTTGCTACAAGGCAGAACCCAGGCCCCACCCAACACCTCCTGATTTGGTCTGCATTTAAACAAACCAGACTTGCCCTGACCCGTTTGGCTCAGTGGATAGAGCGTTAGCTTGCGGACTCAAAGGTCCCAGGTTGGATCCCGGTCGAGGGCATGTACCTTGGTTGTGGGCACATCCCCAGTGGGGAGTGTGCAGGAGGCAGCTGATAGATGTTTCTCTCTCATCGATGTTTCTAACTCTCTATCTCTCTCCCTTCCTCTCTGTAAAAAAAAAAAAATAAAATAAAACATGTCTCTGGTCTGAAGTATTCTAGAAAATGTTGCTAACCTGGTTTTCAAAATCCCTGAAAAAGAGGACTTTATTATTTCATTGTAAATGAATTCTGGGGTTGGAGAATGGGCACCAAATTAATATTTCTTCTGCTAAGTCTTCCTCAGCCTCCTTCACTTCTTATACAAGTAGGCAGACAGATATGGGAGTTCTATCTAGCCAGCATTCTTAAAGTTGCCTAGTTTTCATTATGTCATTAAAAATACCACAGTGCTATATGTCTTTTTTACCACACATTAAAGGACTTTATAAGAACTCTCTCTCCCTCTCCCTTCCTCTCTGAAATCAATGAAAAAAAAACCTTGTTTTTCTCAAAAAAAAAAAAAAAAGAAAGAATTTTATCAGGATCAAGGTAGATTAAAAATATAAAAACGGAAGTTTTTCAGGTAAACATTCTATTTACTAATATAGAATTATACTTTTATTTTTATTTATTTATTCTTTAAATATATTTTTATTGATTTAAGAGAGGAAAGGAGAGGGAGGAAGAGATAGAAACATCAATGATGAGAGAGAATCATTGATTGGCTGCCTCCTGCACACCCAACACTGGGGATCAAGCCAGCACCTCTGGCATGCGCTCTGACCAGGAATTGAACTGTGACCTCCTGGTTCATAGGTTGACGCTCAACCACTGAGCCATGCCAGCAGGACATGTTGCTCTTCTTTCCATGTAAATTCTAAGGACAGCTAATACAATTTATTCAATTACTGTCCCCAGATTTTCTTATCTTACTAATAAAAGCCTAGGTGGTCCTCACACCATCACGCCTGATACCCTCATGCTGTCACAAGATGGCTGCGCGCACAGGTGGGCGGGGCTGGGCTTGACACTGTGTGTGCTTCATGAGCCTGCCTGGGAGTCCTGCGGCTCCGCGCAGCGCAGAGAAGGCAGGCCGGTGGGTCCCCAAGCGCACGGAGGCCTGGGGGTCCGATGCTACAGCCTACCTCTTTAGGGCAATCCATCGAGGAGCCCTGGATGGGTGGGCGGGGCCTATCTCTTTGGGGTGATCGATCACAGGGCTCCCGCTCTGTGACAGGGCACAGGCAAGGCTGGGGTACCACCCCTCCCCGTGCATGAATTTCGTGTACCAGGCCACTAGTCTTATATAATAAAAGGCTAATATTCAAATAAACTGAATGGCAGAGTGATTGCAACAACCAGTCACTATGACATGCGCTGACCACCAGGGGGGTGTGTGCAGAACATGGCAGGTGTTGGCTGCAGTGGGATGGTGGAGCAGGTGAGCAGGGCACCAGATCAGGGCAGAGCACTGGTTGCTGTCATCAGGGCGAGACTCTGGTGGTTACTGAAAATTCTTTGCTCCTGTGCGGTACAGTCCCACCCGGCACTTGCACCTGCTGCCGGAGCTGGCCCCAATTGCTCAGCGCCATCAGAGGATGTGAATGGTGGCTGCCATCCCTGATTGTCCCTGAGGGCTTCTCCACCTCCCCCTGCTCCCTAAGGAGCGATCGGAGCAGCCGCCTTGCTCCCACTGATGGCTCCAGCCCCAATCACACCTACTGCCGGTGCAGGCCCCATTCGCTCTGTGCTGTCAGTGGGAGTGAGTGGGGCTGGCGCTGTCAGTGTGTGTGAGCAGAGGCAGCAGCGGGAGCAAGGGCCAAGCGGGAAGGGCTGGGTGGATGGGCAGAGACCCACCCCTGTGCCTACTGCAGCCTCATGGCCCACAGATCCTTTCAAGGTGCACACACTCATGCACTGGGCCCCTAGTCTATATATATAAAAGCCTAAACAACCGACTGACCGGTCGACCAGTTGCTATGATGCGCACTGACTACAAGGGAGCAAACGCTCAACGCAGAAGCTGCCCCCTAGTGGTCTGGCTAAGTAGTATTTCATTATGTAAATGCACCACAACTTTTTCTACTGTTGGGACACTTGGGCTACTTCCAAATCTTGGCTGTTGTAAATAACAGCTGGAATGAACATAGAGGTGCATATATCATATAAATATATACAAATATATATTTTTATAATCCTCATCCAATGATATGCTTTCACTGATTTTAAGAGAGAGAGAGAGAGAAACATTGATGTGAGAAACATCAATCAGCCGACAACTGCAACCAAGGTATGTACCCTGACAGGCCTTTTTGGTGTACAGGATGCTCCAACCAACAGTCACCTAGCCAGTACATATATCCCTCCCCCCTCCCCAATTATAAGAATTTAATGACTCCATATATTCTTTATAATTAGTGTTTTGGGTTTCTTGGGATAAATTCCCAGAAATAAAATGACTGGGTATAAGGCAGTTCCATCTTTAATTTTTTTAGGTAACTCCATACTACTTTCCGCGGTGTCTGCACCAATCTGTATTCCTAACAACAGCGCCTGAGGGTTCCCTTTTCTACACATCCTCGCCAACACTTGATTGTTGATTTATTGATGATAGCCATTCTGACAGGTGTGAGGTGATATCTCATTGTGGTTTTAATTTGCATTTCTCTTATGATTAGTGACGTTGAGCATTTTTTCATCACTATTAGTCATCTGTATGTCCTCTTTGGAGAAGTGACTATTCAGGCCTTCTTTTCCATTTTTTAATTGGATTGTTTGTTTATTTATTTATTTAAAAAAATATTTTTATTGATTCCAGAGAAGGGGGAGGAAGAGATAGAAACATCAATGATGAGAGAATCACTGATTAACTGCCTCCTGCATGTTGGACCGAGCATGCAACCCAGGCGTGCCCTTGACTGGAATCGAACCTGGGACCCTTGAGTCCACAGGCCAATGCTTTATCCACTGAGCCAAACCGGCCAGCGATGGATTGTTTGTTGGTTTTTTAGTTTGAGTTATATTAAGTTCTTTATAAATTTTGGATATTAATATTATCAGGTATATCATTAGGAATATGTTCTTCTTTTCAGTAGGTTGCCTTTTCATTTTGTTAATTTCCTCTGCTGTGCAGAAACTTTTTAGTTTGATGTATGTAGTTCCTCTTGTTTATTTTTTCTTTTGTTTCCCTTGCCTGAGGAGATTATCAGAAAAAATACTGCTACGAGAAAAGTCCAAGATTTTACTGCCTATGTTTTCTTCTAGGAGTTTTATGATTTCAAGTCTAACATTTAAGTCTTTATTCCATTTTGAGTTTGTTCTTGTGTATGGTGTAAGGAGGTGGTCTAATTTAGTTATTTTGCACATATCTAATTTTCTGAACACCATTCTTTGCCTATAAAGAATGACTATAGCCTATTGATTATAAAGGCTTGGATTTATTTCTGGGCTCTCTAGTCTGTTCCATTGTTCTAAATGTCTGTCTTTATGTTAGTACCATGCTGTTTTGATTCCTATGGCCTGTAGTATAGTTTGATATCGGGTAGTATGATACCTTTAACTTTGTTCTTCTTTCTCAAGATTGCTGTGGCTATTTGGGTCTTTTGTGGTTCCATATAAATTTTTGGAATAATTATTCTAGTTCCGTGACACACAACATTGGTATCCTGGTAGGCACTGCACTGAATCTATAGATTGCTTTGGGTAGTGTGGACATTATATTCATTTATTATTTATTTTAATATATTTTTATTGATTTCAGAGAGAGAGAGAGAGAGAGAGGGAGAGACAGAAATATCAATGATGAGAGAGAATCATTGATCAGCTGTCTCTTGCACGCCCCACACTGGGGACTGAGCCTACAACCCAAACATGTGCCCTGATTAGGTATCAAACTGTGACTTCCTGGTTCATAGGTTGATGTTCAACCACTGAGCCACGCCGGCTGGGCAGTAGTATGGACATTTTAATGATGTTAATTATTCCTATCCATGAATATGGTATATGCTTCCATTTATTTGTATCTTCTTCAATTTCTTTCTTCAGTCTTATTTTCCAAGTACCGGTCTTTTACATTCCTGGTTAAGTTCATTCCCATGGTTATTTTTTTAGATAATTTTGGATGGGATGTTTTCTTAGTTTCCCTTTCTGACAGTTCATTACTGGTGTATACAAACACAACTGATTTCTAGATATTTATTTTGTATCCGGTTACTTTACTGAATTCATTATCAGTTCTAGTAGTTTTTTTTTGTGAAATCTTTAGGGTTCTCTAACAGTATCATGTCATCTGTAAATAATAACAGTTTTCTTCTTCCTTTCCAATTGGAATGCCTTTTATTTCTTCTTTTTGTCTAATTGCTATGGCTAAGACTTCCAGTACTATGTTGAATAAGAGTGGTGAAAGTGGACATCCCTGTCTTTTTTCTGATCTTCAGGGCAAAACTTGTAGTTTTTGCCCACTGAGTATGATGCTAGCTGTGGGTCTGTCATACATGGCCTCTATTACATTGAAGTATGTTCCTTCTATTTCCACTCTGCTGAGAGTTTTTATCATAAATGGGTGGTAGATTTTATCAAATGCTTTTTCTGCATCTGTTGATATGAACATGTGGTTTTTATCTTTCATTTTGTTTATGTGATTTATCACATTTATTGATTTGAGAATGTTGGACCAACCTTGCAGCCCCAGAATAAATCCAACTTGATCATGGTGTATGACCTTGTTAATGTATTGTTGGATCCTCTTTGCTAATATTTTGTTGAGGACTGGAAACAACGTTTTATCTCTAGCACAATAATTAAACTATTTGCTTTGACTTTTATGGCCATCAGCCAATTCTTGTGATTATCACTATCCAGATTATTTCAACCTAGCACCTCAACTGTGACAAGAGGGGAAAAATGCCCAACACAGGACAGGACTCTAACTGCATTCTCAATCAGAAGCTTATTTGGCTTTAGATGTACTTTATACATGAGATACAGAATAAATTCTTTACATCAATTGGAAAAAAAACCACCTCAGTTTTCTTTAACCAGTCAGAAAGGCCCTAGGAACAGAATAATAGCAGGTATGAAATGGCAGGAAAAAAGTTTAGATAATGCCTTCCTTTTTGAACCATTATTTAGAGATCATTCAAGTATCCATGGAAAGATCTCAATTAAGCTTTATATTTATAAAATGTTGTCTTACTTCAGACCAAGTCTCTAGTCCAGACTTAGTAGGAAGAAAAATGTCCCTCCCTAGCAGCAGCAGCATCAATGTCTGTACCGAGTGAATCCCATTCAGGAACCTCACAATTCAGTTACCCACTACTCTGGATTCATTTTTGCTCTGACCCCTACATCATCCACTAGACAGATACTGACCAAGTATTATTTAGAATACAGATGTTATTTAGGTGTTGGGCAGCTGTACTGGACAGTAATGAAAAACAGAAACTAACACCCTACTGGACAGACAGACCACAGATAAGTGCAGCAGGTCCTCAAATAATGCCCTTTCATTATAACATTGATGAGATGCTATAGGCATTTAACTCTTGTTTATATCAATTAGCCTATGGTAAAACTGGTTTCCTTGTATGTCATTTCGCTTAAAGTTGCAGAATCTATAGAAAATGTTAAGTGAGAACTTAGGTTACAAAGACAATAAAATACAGGATGTATTAGGTAGTGACTTGATGGGAGAAGAAAACTTCATTAGATGAGACAAGAAAGAAGATGATATCTGAGCTACACTTTGAATAAGGTAAGGTTCCATCACACAATGTTCTGGGAGAAAAATGTTGCAGGCAGAGGGAATAGCAAAAGTAAAAGAATGAGCTTGGTGTCTAACAAAAAGAAAGAGGGCTAGTTTGGCCATAGCACACTAACTGAGGGAAAGAATGGACAATGAGGCTGAAAGAGGCCAGATTACATAGGGTCTCAGAGGCCATGGCAAAATCTGAATTTGATCCAAGAATAGTGGAAAGCCACTAAAGGGCTTAAACAAGAGTGATATGACCTCATTTGTGTTTTTTTAAATCTCAGGTGGTTCTGTTGAGCATGGCCTGCAGCAGAGCAAGTGGCAGCAAGGAGATCAATGAAATTGATCAACTGAAATAGTCTATGTGAGAGATGCTGAAGGCTTGGGCTAGGGCAGTGGTCGGCAAACTCATTAGCCAGCAGAGCCAAATATCAACAGTACAACAATTGAAATTTCTTTTGAGAGCCAAATTTTTTAAACTTAAACTTCTTCTAACGCCACTTCTTCAAAATAGACTTGCCCAGGCCATAGTATTTTGTGGAAGAGTCACACTCAAGGGGCCAAAGAGCCGCATGTGGCTCACGAGCTGCAGTTTGCCGACCACGGGGCTAGGGTGTGATGGGAACTGAGAAGAATAATCAGATTCAAGGTATATTTCAGAGGTGAATTGACATGTCTTGCTAATAATTAGATGTGGTTGTTAGGGAATGAGGGCAAAACAGGAAAAACAAGGATTTACTCCTCTGATGGGATATGAGCAACCAGATGGACAATGGTGCCATTAACTGACATGGGTATACTAGGGGAGGAAGAGATTTGGAGAGTGCAGTGGGTGGGGGCATTCATACGTTCTGAGCATCTGGTATTAAGGATCTAACAGTAGTGGTATAAGCTGTGGTGTACAGAATATAGATGGGATACAAAGTCCACAGGACAGGATTAGATCACTTGGAGAGAAATAAAGATAGAGCCCTGGGACATGCCAACATAGACCAGGTAAGAAGAGGAAGAAAAGCCAGCAGAAGAGGGAGGATCCACTGAGTAGGAGAATATTCAGGAGAATGTGGGGTCACAGAAACTGTGTAGAAGAAAGAAGTAATCAACTGTGTTAAATGCTGTTGGAAGACAGGAAAAGGAAAGAAAACTCACAACTGAATTTAGCAACATATAATAATAAAATAAGGTGAGAAAATATGTTATAAAAAGGCATTTAGCTTTGTTTAAGCTATCACTTTTAAAGTTAAAAATTTTTAAAGAAACAATCTCAGCAACATTCCTGATGTATCAGGCTAAGTACATTTTGACTTCCCTTCTGAAAGGAAGAGGAGGGGTGCAATGAGTCAGTGAGGTGTCCTTCTAAGCTTTCCATCCTCATTCCCTGGAGAGGGGAGCCTTCCTTGGAAGTAGTGTGGTGGGACTCAGAATGTACACAGACAGAGGAGCAACTCAGCCCAAAAGAGGCTAAAAGTTTACTTGCCCCACTTTACTGTGATTCATCAAAGTCCTAACAGTCTCCTTTCCAAACCAACTCCAAGCTAAGTTTCTTTAGCTAACCCAAGGACCCAAGAGGCAGTAAAAAACTGCCAACAGAAGGAGGAGGCTACATCCATGCCCCTGGTGGGGAGCATTCTTCTGGCACAACATTTTCTTTTCCACAGCTTCTCCTGTTTCACTATCAGCTCCAGGCTGTATCTCACTCTAGTGGTATCACTGAGGACAAAACTAAGGAAAGTCATCTGAGGCCCACCCACACCTGTGCCACTTGTCTTTGTGTCTCCTCCTCACTTCCTACCCCTTACCTGGGTCATTTTATCCACAGAGACTGGAATTCCATCGATGGTGAGAGGTGGCAACTCTGAGTTAACTTCCTGTGGCACAGGGGCGTGTTCCGCTAGGGCGGACTCCAGGTCTTCCAGGATCATGCTCTTGTACTTACGCACCTGCAGGGAATTAGGGCAGAAGTAAACAAGATGCCCAACAACCAGGGAGGGATGGTGCAAAGCAACTAGCGAGTGGGTGGGGCTAGTCTCCTTCAGCCAGTACAGAACCCTAAGAACAAACACTTCTATAACTACCACTGGCCCCAAAGACACCACATTGTACAGAATTAAATAAAAAGAAATTACAGGGAGCCCTATTCAGTTTTGCTCAGTGGTTAGAGCGTTGGCTCATGGACTGAAGAGTTGTGGGTTCAAATCCGGTCAAGGGCACATATCTCGGATACAGGTTGATCCCCAGGCCTGGTCAGGGTGGATGGGGGAGGTAACCAATTGATGTGTCCCTCTCATGTCGATGTTTCTCTCTCTCTTTCTCCCTCCCTTCCACTCTCTCTAAAAATCAATCGATGGAAAAAAATATCCTCAGGTGAGGATTAACAAAGAAAACAACAAACAAAATTTGCAGGTAACAACAGTAAAAAGGAAAAAAGGTTTTACAGAAATACTGCTTCTCAGTTAAAATCATGTTTTCTGTCAATGCTGGCTCCATCACCTGTTCCAGATCCAATAGGAATGACTTTCATTATATGGCATTTCCCAGGCCATTTGATAAAACCTAGCTGTGAAATGCCAGAATCATTTTCAAGATAACCAAAAACTTGTCTCTAAAACTTCTGTTACTTTCCTGCAAAGCCAGACTACCAAACAGATTGGAGATTCAAGTGCACAAGAAGCTGGACAGAAAGGCATCAGAAAAACAACAACCCAGAGGTGAATATTGTAGCTAGGTGGCAAAGGTGCCACTATTAGTAAGGCCCAAGGCCAGAGAGAGCCCCACAGGTCAGGTCCTCCTCCTTTCTGGTACTTCCTGATGACAGAGGTGAACTTCAAACCCATGATGCCTTTGTGGCTCTGACAAGCACTGGTCTGAACCGGTATTGTTCTGAGTCCACTCTTGGCACTGCTAGTGAAAGGTCTCTCAAAAGACAGAGAACTTAACAGCAGCACATTTGTACATGCACACATTCTTCTATGGTGAGCAGAAACGGTAGAGAGACACCGGATCCTACAAGCAACAATAATAGGTTCATTCACTTACAAGAATGCACAAGGGGGATGAGAAAGCCTTTGGGGATAACAAAGAAGCCATGGAATTATGAAAATGTGACAACATGGGATAGACAATTAACTTGCATTCAGATCTCAAGCCATTAACTTAGGAAAAAAGGGAAGATAAAATGAGATTTGCTCAGAAGTTACAACAATGTTTGAGTCTTAGGTTTTCTGCTAAGTGGACTGGACTCTCAATCAGGACACACTTCCTTATAAATATCTCATTATAAGGATTAAAAAACAAAGATTCCTATACTCCACCTCCAGCATGTGAAAAAGTAAAAACTATTGTTGGCCACAAAGTACAACTTTTGTAGTTATAGAACTTTCCAAACAGGTCAACAATGAAATGAATAAAGAAAAATAGTGCAAAGGTGTAGAATCATTATCACTCTAAAAATTCAGTTTTATACTGGTTTCTAATAAAAAAGAAAGTTTCAAAAAATTTACCAACTTATTTATTGTAATATAAGCAGCTAGTGTTGCCATGGCAACTTTAAGGATTTACATTTTCTGCTTTCTAGGTTTCTGTATCCTGGGTAGAGTTTTCATACTACCAACCCACAGAAAAACTGAATCTTATAAACCTAGGTTCTAGTCTTTTTAAAAAGAATATATTTGTATTGATTTTCAGAGAGGAAGGCTAAGGGAGAGATAGAAACATCAATGATGAGAATTCATTGACTGGCTGCCTCCTGCATGCTCCCTGCTGAGGATTGAGCCCACAACCTGGGCATGTGCTCTGACTGGGAACCGAACCGTTACCTCCTGGTTCATGGGTCGACACTCAACCATTGAGCTACCAGGCTAGGTTCCAGTCTTTGAATTTTGAGGTATCAGGTTAAATCATTATATTAGTAGTAAGATTGTATAGGAAGAGATAATGATAATACATAAAAATAAATTTCATTGTGCTGGAAACACCTGACATTTGAAGATGGGAAATCATTAGATTATTACTATGTAAATAGCTAGTTTCAAACTATTTCATCCATTTTTATGGGTTAGTAAAATACAGGAATTCATATTCAGGCATTTAGCTAAACTTATCAGTGCTATATAATTCCTTAAAAATATCTTGAGATTTAAAAAAAACATGATGGTAGGGCATTCCTCAGAGAAATTTACAAAAAAACCCTTCAGGTATGACCACAATATTTTTTAATTAAAATTTTTTCAATTATACTTTACATTCAATATCATTTTGCATTAGTTTCAGGTTTACAGCATAGGAGATATAGCTACTGGCCAGTCGGCTGGTTACTTAGGCTTTTATAGATTCCCTATGCTGTACTTTATATCCTCGTGACTATTTTGTGACTACCAATTTGTACTTCTTAATCCCTTCACTTTTTCACCCAGTTCCTCAACACCTCTCCCCTCTGGCAACCATCTGTCTGTCTTCTGTATCCATGAGTCTGTTTCTGCTTTGTTTGTTCACTTATTTCTCTCTTTAGATTCTGCATATAAATGAAATTATATGGTATCGGACTTTCTCTGACTTATTTCACTTAGCATAATACCCTCTAGATCCATCTAGGCTGTTGAAGTGGTAAGATCACCTTCTTTTTTATGGCTAAGTAATATTCCATTATAGACATGTACTATCACTTTTTTATCCCCTCATCTACTGATGGCACACTTGAGTTGCTTCCATATATCTTGGTTATTGTAGCTAATGCTGCAATGAATACAGGGGTGTATACATTCTTGGGTTTCTTTGGATATATACCCAGAAGTGGAATCACTGGGTCACAAGGCAGTTCCATTATAAATTTTGTGAGGAACCTCCACACTGTGTTCCACAGTGATTGTACCAATTTGCATTCCCACCAACAGTTCCCTTTTCTCCACATCCTAACATGTTTGTTCATTTACTGATGGCCATTCTGACAGGTGTGAGGTGGTATCTCGTGGTTTTAATATGTATTTCTCTGATACTTAGTGACATTGAGCATCTTTTCCTATCTATTGGCCATCTGTATATGTCCTCTTTGGAGCAGTGTCTATTCAGGTGCTTTTCTCATTTTTTAACCAGATTGGGTTTTGGTTTTTGGGTTTTTTTTGCCATTGAGTTGTATGAATTCTTTATTAAGTTTGGATATTAACCCCCAATTGGATGTGTCATTGTTGAGTGTCTTGCCCCATTCAGTAGATTATCTTCTCATTTTGTTTGTGGTTTCCTTTGCTGTGCAAAAACTTTTAGTTTGATGTAGTCCCTATTGTTTATTTCCCCTTTTGCTTCACTTGGCTGAGGAGACACATCAGAAAAAATATTGCTACTGGAAATGCCTGAGAATTTACTGCCCATGTTTTCAAGTCTGACATTTAAGTCTTCAATCTATTTTGAGTTTATTCCTGTATATGGTGTAAGAAGGTGGTCTCATTTCATTTTTCTGCATGTATCTGTCCAATTTTCCCAACACATTTTTTTGAAAAGGCTATCTTTGTGTCATTGTATATTCTTGTCCCCTTTATCAAATATTAATGGGCCGTGTAAGCATGGGTTTATTCCTGGGATCTCTATTCTATTCCATTGATCTCTGTTTTTATGCCAATGCCATGCTGTTTGATTGCTATGGCCACAATCATTTGGAAGTTGTTGTTTGTTTGGTTTTTCAATGTTTTTATTGATGAGAGAGACAGAGAGACAGAGAGAGGGAGAGAGAGAGAGGGAGAGAGGGAGAGGGAGAGAGGGAGAGAGAGAGGGAGAGAGAGGAGAGAGAGAGAGAGAGAGAGAGAGAGAGAGAGAGAGAGAGAGAGAGAGAGAGAGAGAGAGAGAGAGAGATATCAGCTGCCTCCTGTGTGCACCCTGACCAGGAATTGAACTGGAGACCTTTCAGTGCATGGGTCAACGCTCAAACAACTGAACCTCATGGGCCAGGGCTGGAAGTATTTTTATGTCTGTTTTGTCTTATTTGTATTTTCAATACACATATAAATAACTTTTCTTTCTTCTTTAAAAACTACATATAAACATATGCATATATAAATGAAGTTTCTTACTCTTATTTCCTACTTCCCCCAAGGTGCTCTGATTAACCTCTTCTCTTAGTTCTGCAGGTCTGACCAGGAGGGGGAACAAGGGGGGTGACTTTTGCTGTTCACCAGCACCAGAATAATGCCCTTAAATGGCCTCTTTCCTCCCCAGAAAGAGCTAGTAGTAGCTACAGTGAGTGTTTGCTTATAAACAACCATCCTGACCTTTCACAGGACTGTAGAGAACTGGAAGCTAGCTCTATTTGTTCCCTTTAGAAGAGAAGAAAAAGACTAAGAAAATGAGACTGAATTTGAAACTTCATATTAATACCCTGGACAAATCTATGGAAGATAGTGGTTCTCTATCACCTTCAATGTAAATACCCCCCCAGTGACTTAACCTGGCTTTATTATTCAGAAGTTGAGGAATCTTGGGCAAATCACTTAACCTCTCTGAGCTAATACTCCCATTTACAAAATGAAATATTAATATACCTACACTTCAGCGTTATTGCCAGAATTGAGAATATGTATACTTTAAAGCTTTGTAAATCTGCTATACTAAACAAGCATTAGTTACAACAATCCCCTGCGCATGTAGAAAATGCAGATTTATTTTTAAAGTAGAACCAAATTCTACATATGGTTCTATTACTTTTCTCATTTAATATATTTTCGCCATCTGAAAAACGTTAATAGAAAGATATGGGTCATCATGTTTAATGGTAGTATAATTGTCCTATCTATAGATGAGCCATCAATTAAGCTAACAAATCCCTTGTCTTTGAAGTTTTAGGTTACTCTCAATTTTTAAAAACATTATAAAGATAGCGTGATTAATACCCTTACACATACATCTTTGCTCATTTAACCAATTATTGCTTTTAAAAAATTTTTTTTGTTATTGATTTCAGAGAGAAAGGGAGAGGGAGAGAGAGACAGAAACATCAATGATGAGAGAAAACCATCCATTGGCTGCCCCTTGAATGCCCCACACTGGGGATCGAGCCCCCAACCCGGGCATGTGCCCTGATCAGGAATCAAACCACGACCTCCCGATTCATAGGTCTACGCTCAACCACTGAGCCACGCTGGTTGGGCCTAACCAATTATTTCTTAAGAATAAAATTCAAAAGGAACTGGGTTTAAAAAGCAAACATTTGGGGCACTTTTTATAACTTTTTAAAAAACAGTTTATTGATTTTTAGAGAGAGAGTAAGGGAGAGGGAGAGAGGAACATTGATTTGAGAGTGTAACAACCGATCAGCTGACTCCTGCATGCCCCCTATAGGGGAACAACCTGGGTATGTGCCCCTCACTAAGAACTGAACCAACAACCTTTTGGTGCACAGGACAATGGTGAACAAATTGAGCCACACCAGCCAAGGCTTTGGGGCACTTTTTATACCAGTAGCCAATCTGTCCTCCAGGAAATTACACCAATTTAATCTGCCTGTTTGACATGCCAACTTATATGTTTTTTAAAACTATATTTTTTAAATTTTCTTGATTTCAGAGAGGAAGGGAGAGGGGGAGAGAGAGAGAGATAGAAACATCAATGATGAGAGAGAATCATTGATCAGCTGCCTCATGCACGCCCCCTACTGGGGATTGAGCCTGCAACCTGGGCATGTGCCCTGACGGGGAATCAAACTGTGACCTCCTGGTTCATAGGTTGATGCTCAACCTCTGAGCCATGCTGGGGCAAGGTATACATCTTTTTCATGTTTGTCAACATGAGCCATGTAAAATGGTATTTTCTTTTAATTCCCACATCTTTGAAAAAAAATTTTAAAAGACATTTATATTTCTTTCTTCTGTTTATCTCCTTTTCTCTTTTGTCCTTTGGTGTTTAAAAACACAGTTTTAAAATAATAAAATTTAAACATACAGAAAGGTGTCAAGAACAACAAAATAAATGCCTCTATATCCACCACCTAAATTCAATAATTGTCAATATTCTGGCATAATTACTTTACCTGCCATCAACACACACACACACACACACACACACACACGTTTTTTGGGCTAGCCACTTAAAAAATACATTTTATACATTGCAACACTTCTAAATATTTCAGCAAGGCCTGACCGGTGTGGCTCAGTGGTTGAGCATCGACCTATGAACCAGGAGGTCATGGTTTGATTCTGTCAGGGTACACGCGTGGGTTATGGGTTTAATCTCCAGTGGGGAGCCTGCAGGAGGCAGTCATCTATGATTCTCTTTCTCTCTCATCACTGATGTTTCTATCGCCCTCTCCCTCTCCTTTCCTCTCTGAAATCAATAAAAATATATTTAAATTAAAAAAATATATATATTTTTAAAAAATACTTCAGCATGCATCTTGGGAAAATAAGGACATTCTCATACATAACTACAATCAATATAAGTATCACATCCAACAAAAACAACATAATTCCTTAATATCATCTATTACCTACTCAATATATCTTTGGGTCTTTGATATTAATCTGTTTATATTTTTATTGGTTTTTGAGAGCTCTTTATATACAGGGTGTCCCAAAAACATGTATACATACTTTAACAGTTAATAGCTCAATTGATGTTTCTTTCTTTTCAGTCAGACAAGGAAAATTCATCCTACAATGCTACTACAAGTTTGAAAACGCAGTTAAGTACAAACAATGCCTTTATAGTAATTATTCAAAGTGTATACACATTTTTGGGGACACCCTATATTAAGAATATTAATCACTGCCCGGCTGATGTGGCTCAGTAGTTGAGTGTCAACCCATGAACCAGGAGGTCACAGTTTGATTCCTGGTCAGGGTACATGCCCAGGTTGGGGGTTCGATCCCCAGTAAGGGCCATGTAGGAGGCAGTTGATCGATGATTCTCTTTCACCATTGATGTTTCTCTCCCTCTCTCTCTCCCCCTTCCTCCCTGAAATCAATAAAAACATATTAAAAAAAAAAGAATATTAATCATTAGTTTGCTACTTACTCTGTGATCTCTGACAAAATACTTAAGATCTCAAATCCTCAATTTCTTTATCTATAAAGCACAGATACATAGATATCTATCATAGGGTTATTGTAATGACTACACCACAATTGTAGGCAAGGAGGTAATTTGGGTAGAACACAGTATGAAGAATTAAACAAAACCCTGGAAAATATAAGAAATATTTCAATCTATTATAAGTCCAGTACATTTTAAAATCACCCATCAACAAACTCTTAAAATAATAAGAAATCCACATTCCAAAAGATGCACAGTCCTATTGAATTTTTATTTTTCCAGAGTTCTCAGCAGCCTCCAGCTAGAAGAGCAAAAAGGAAGAATAATGATGGCTTCAGGAAACAGAAAACGCAAATATCACAGTTTTTAAATTATTAAATGAGATAATACATGCCAAGTGCTTATAACTATACCTAAAACATAATAAGTACTCAATAAATGCTACACATTACCATAAAATCTAAATGAGTTTAACTGTTATTAATATGAGAATATGTGCAATATATTGCATAATTGGTTATGGTAAACAATGGGGTCTAATTCTTCAATATTTTCCTGTAATTCAGTATATATAAGTTTAAGGAATATTCTGTACTTTGAAGGTATAACAAAAATCACCTGAAATAATCAGGGTGTAGTGTCCCTTTGAGAAATATAGTTTAATTACTCTTTAAAATTTTTATACTTCTATTGTTCTAGTGAGGTTTGGATATGTTTTGGTTATCTTTTTTCTTACTAAATTATCCCATTAGTTGAGGTTCTCAATTTATAAGAACAGAGTTAATTCACAGTATTTCCGTACAATTTCAATCTATTCTTATCTCTAATTATAACCCTTACCTCATTTTTAAGATTGTACATTTGTTTTCTTCTCCCTTTTTCTCAATTAGCATACTAGAAATTTTTCTATTTCATTGGACTTTTCATAGTACCATTTCTGGATTATAACAAGTCTACTTTTTCTGTTTACAAACTCATTAATTTCTCCCATGTTTACTGATTCTACTTTTTTCTTAGACTTATTTAATTGTTCTTTTCCTGCTTCTTTATATAGATGGAAGTTCATTCTTTTTCATCTTTCTTGTATATAAAAATAAAGGCAGTCTTGGCTGGGTGGCTCAGTCATTTGGAATGTTTTCCTGTACACCAAAAAGTTGTGGGTTCGATTCCTGGTCAGGGCATACACCTAGGTTGCTAGTTCAATCACTGGTTGGGGTGCATTCAGGAGGCAATAAATTGATATTTCTCTCTCTCTTCCAAAATCAATTTAAAAACATATACTTGGGTGAGGATTAAAAATTTTTTAAATAGTAATAATGATAAATCAAGACAATGAATGAGTAGTCTTCTGAATGCCAGTTTAGATCATTAACTTTGTTTTTTAAATTTTTTATTGATTTCAGAGAGGAAGGGAGGGGAGGGAGAGACAGAAACATCAATGATGAGAATCACTGATCGGCTGCCCCTGCATGTCCTGACTAGGAATCAAACCTGCAACCTTTCAGTGCATGGGATGATGCCCAACCAGCCAGAGCCATATTGTCAATTCTTATAATCCATATTCACCCATGTAATTTTTCCAATATGGTATATTCTACCCTTGTAAGGTATTAATGCTAATATATCTCTTTTATATTAACCTTATCAGTTATATTACTCAAATCTCTATGTTCTTACTTATATTTTTTTTCTTTAATCTGATAAAGATATTAAAATCTATTTCTAACATTGTAGTTTAAAAAATTTTCTTTACATTTCTAACTTTTTGATGTACGTGCTTTGCTTTAATGTTACGTGAGGCATAAAAGGTTCATGATAAATTTACTAGAGGCCCAATGCATGAAAATTCATGCAAGAGTAGGCAGGCCTTCCTTCCCCTGGTTGTTGGCACCGGCTTCCCTCCTGCATCCGGGACCTGGGCTGCTTCCCTCCTCCGGCTGCTGCCCACAGGCACCTGGGACCTGGGCTGGCTTCCCTCTGGCCCCAGCTTCGTCAGGAAGGACATCCAGAATGACCTCCGGAAGACATCTGGTCTAATTAGCATATTACCCTTTTATTATTATAGGTACTACTTATTAGTACTAAATGACCTCTGGTTCTCAGTTAATACTCATTTGTTTTGAGAGTTTGGCTTTGTCTGATATTAACACTGAGATCCATGATTTATTTTTGTTGGCATTATTCTGACATCGTTTTTACTTTTAACATTTTTAACAGCTTTATTGAAACAGAATTCACATACCATACATATTAGTTTCCAATACGTTTCACTGGGCTAAAGTCAAGGTTGTTGGCAGAGCTGGTCCTGGAAGCTCTAGGAAAGAATCCATTTCCTTGTCTTGTCTTGATGCTGTCTAGCCTGTATTCCTTGGCTCCTGACCTCTTCCTTACATCTAACCTCTTGTTTCCACTATCATATCTCTTATATCTATATCAATTTCCCTTTGTCTCTCTCTTACAAAGACACTGTGTTAGGTTTAGAGCCTACCTGGATAATGCGGGGCAATCTCCCCAGCTCAAGACCCTTAATTTAACCATACCTACGTCTTCTTTGCCATAGAAGGCAACACTCAAAGGTTCTAGGGATTGGACCTGGTTATCTTTGGGGGCCATTATAAGGTAGGACAAAAGTAGGTTTACAGTTGTTCATATGGAAAATAATACAATAATTAAATAATAATACAAGAATAAACTCTTTGTTTTGCATACTCACAACTATAAACCTACTTTTGCTCCACCCTGTATTCAGCCTACCACACCATTCATTTCACACATTTAAAGTGTACAATTCAAACCTTTTTAGTGTATTTGTGTATTGTGCAAGAATCATCATAATCTAATTTTAGAACATTTTCATCCCCCCTAAAAGAAACTCCATATCCACTGGCTGTCAGTCCCCATCCTCCCCTCCCTCTTCTCCAACCTGGCAACCACTAAGCTACTTTCTGTCTCTATAGATTTACTTATTCTAGACATTGCATATAAATGTAATCATACAATATGTGGTCTTTTGTGACTGGGTTATTTTACTTAGCACAATGTTTTTAAGATTCAAGTATCAAAACTTGATTATTTTTTTATTGCTGATTAATATTCCATTATATGGATAATACCACTTTTTAAAATTCTATCCATCAGTTGATGGACATTTGCGTTGTATCCACTTTGTGGCTGTTATAAAAATGCAGCAACTACAAAAATTCTATGAATATTATGTATACGTTTTTGGGCATTAAGTGTTGCTGCTATGTGTTTTATTTTCAGTTCTCTTGGGTAAATCTCGACGTAGAATTGCTGGGTAACTCTCCTTTTAACATTTTAAGAAATTGCCAAACTGTTTTCCAAAGTAGCTACTTTTCACTCTACATTCTCAGCAGCAATGTACAGGGGTTCTACTTTCTCCATATCCTTACCAACACTTATAATTCTCCATCTTTTTTACCATAGTCATCCTAATGGGTAAAGTGGTATCTCATTACAGTTTTGATTTTTATTTCCTTAATGACTAATGATTATTCATTATTAGTGCTCATGTGTTTGCTGTCCATTTCTATATCTCATTTGGAGAAATATCTACTCAGATTCCTTGCCCAATTTTAAAATTGGGTTATTTTGTCTTTTTATTGTTGAGTTATGAGAGTTCTTTATATATAATGGATGCAGGATATATATTCTTTATCAGATATGTGATTTGCAAATATTTTCTCCTATTCTGTGGATTCTTTTTACTTTCTTGATGTTATCATTTGTAGCTACTTTGAACATTTGTAACTGTTAAGTATGCCACATAAATTAAAGAGTTAGGTTGTTATTCCAATCTGAAAGAAATCTTTGTCTTTAACAAGGGAGTTTAACCCATTTATGTTTATGGTTTATAACGTAATTAATTAGTTTCACTAATATTAGCTTATTCTATGCTTTGTGTTTTGTTTTCTATCTTTTGTATATATAGCCTTCGTTTTCTTTCCTCTTTAGTGCTCTGGAAGAAATATGTTGCTTCTTATTCTATTGGTATTTATTCTTTAGCCATACATATTAAATGTCAGTCAATGGGAAAATATCTACTTCTTTTTACCTTATTCTAGTCTATCATACGACTGTTTGTTCTTGCTTCATAAAATCTACATATCTTTTTGTATTATATGGACAATTCCAACAGTTTCCTAAAGCTTTCTTTTGGATTTTTCAGTGAGGAATTCCGAGGTATTTTTGTGAGTCTTCTAGGTAAGTCTTTTTTGTTGTTGTTAATCCTCACCCAAGAATATTTTTCATTGATTTTTAGAGAGAGTGGAAGGGAAGGGGAGAGAAAAAGAAACATCCATGTGAGAGAAACACAACCATTGTTGCCTCCCCAAAGCACCCCCTGACTGGAGATAAGAGTCTGCAACCAAGGTACATGCCCTCAACCGGAATCAAACCTGTGACCCTTCAGTCCTCGGGCCGATGCTCCATCCACTAAACCAAACCGGGCAGGACTTCTAGATGAGTCTTTTTCACAGATCACATTAGTAGAATAATATTTAAAATTTTTAATACTACAGAAGAGAAGACATGCCCAGATTTCATGTCTATCAACAGTATGATACTAAGGACTGCTTGACAGGCACCATTGTGAACTAGAAGCTTTCTACCATATTACTCTAAGGAAAGGTCCTAATATGCATCCTATTCTAGGGTCTCAGGAATTCTGGGGAAACCTCAAAACAAAACTTAAAAACATTAAGGAAGAACCACAACATCTGTGTATGTGGAAAAACACATAGTACAACTAATAAAATCTCAAGTGATTAGTAATTCTGAATCCTTGAAATATCTACATTCAGTATGGGAGAAAATTGACAAAATGTAATTTTGAGGGAATAGATTTTATCCTAATAAAAACAAAATTCAATTTAAATATGGACAGATCATTATTCTACTAATGACTCGAAGTTATTTCAGCCAGAGAAAAAGTAGTTCACATAAGTAAACAGTATGTTCATAAAGTTATCTATGGACAGGTATACGATGCAAATATTTAAGTATATTTCAAAACTAAAGGAATGTTAAGTCAAATCTTTGAATAAATGTAAGAGATTTTAAATATGCAACTCAAATATCAGCAATGAATAAAGAACTCCCAGCTTTCCCTCATGAAGTTTATACCTTGGAATTATCTAAAGTTGACATAAATCAGCAACTTTCTTACAAAATCCTACATTGATTTCTTAACGAACACAATACCATTTTTTCCATTGCATCTGGGGAAGTAAAATACCTTGTTATAGGAAGTAGAAAGAGACATAATTGTTTTTATTTTTATTTGCATAAAGTAGTTTGAAAACCCCACTCCCCATTCCCATCCTGGATGAGAGGAGGTTAGAACTAATAATTAGTATGCTACACAGAAGATCTTAAGAATGTGAACAACAACTCACAGAAAGCAAAAGGTATCTGAGAACACAGCTCAGTTCTCTTACCACATTCTCCAATGGTGCTGCACCAAATACTTTAAAGACCGGGTTGGGTTTGGAGGGTGAGATACAGAGGACAATAGCTTGCTGTCCCACTCGAGTAGTATATTCATCTAATGTGGCTCGAAGTTTCCTGAATCAGAGAATGAAAAGAGAATAAAATCAGTTTAAAAAGAAAAATTACAGTGACTGACGGACACAAAATTTACTTTGACGTGAGACAATTTATTCTGACTAGATACATTAGTCTATCCTTTTAAGGGACTGGTGAGTCATGCCAATTCAAATGAAGTGAAGTCAACATATCTAAAATAAAGTTTTCCATCTTTCTCCAGAACCATGTACTGTGTTATCTATGTTCCTCATAGCAAATATATGTTTATACATAATACATTCTAATTCCTCCTGCCTGTACTATCACTAAAGGAAATGAGAACTGCCCATCTAATGGCATATAATCTGTATGCTTGCTGAAAGCTACTGTTAGTACTTTTCAAGCTTTCCTTTAGTTTCGTATAATCTTATGTTCTTAATGTAGAATGTTTTCTAGTTTTTATCACATATCATTCACATGGGCTGGCACTCCATTAGGAATCAACATTCCAATAAATACCAGAAAATTGGGATGTAGTATTTAAAATACTATAAGAAAAAAAGTTCTAGAGCATTTTATAAATTTCTTATCATCTATAATAATAAAAGGGTAACATGCTAATTAGACCAGATGTCATTCCATACGTCCTTCCTGATGAAGCCCGGGCCGGAGGGAAGCCAGCGCAGGTCCTAGGTGCCTGTGGGCAGCCCGAGGGAAGCCAGCCTGCAGGTGGCCGGAGGGAAGCCAGTCCAGGTCCCTGGTGCCTGTGGGCAGCCAGAAGGAAGCAGCCTGGGTCCCAAGTGCCTGCCAGCGGCTGGAGGAGGGAAGCAGCCCAGGTCCCGGGTGCCTGCTGGTGGCCGGAGGAGAGAAGCAGCCCAGGTCCTGGGTGCCTGCCAGAGGCGGGAAATAGCCCAGGTCCTGGGTGCCGGAGGGAAGCTGGTGCCGGCAGTCGGGGGAAGGAAGGCCTACTCTTGCACTAATTTTCATGCATTGGGCCTCTAGTATATGAAAATACATGTTACGCAAAATATTAAGTCCTTCATGTACCACACCTACGTAGTAATCTTTCTTTGCTACATACAACTCTTCCGAAGAAATAAAAATGAGCCAAAGACAACATACCAAACAAGAAATTTGGTGGCATTCCTTGAAGGAATGGTCTGTATTATATTCAAGGTCTCTAATTCCAACCTTCCATTCTCTCTTGAAGACACACCAATACTTTTGTTGTTGCCACTCTTTTTGAAAATGTCCTGGTTAAATTCAATCATGACTCCCATGTAGCTAAATCTCATCTTATTCAACCTGTCAGCAGCATTTGATAGAGCTGATCACGTGCCCTCTTTCTTGAAACTCTTTTTGCACTTGGTTTCCAGGGTACCACTCTCTTGGTTTTCCTCCTGATGCACTGGTTGCTTTTTAGACTCCTTTGCTAGTTCCTTTCATCTCTCCAAACTCTAAAGGGTATGCCCAGCCCATGTAGCTCAGTGCCTGAGCATCAGCCCATGAATCAGGCGGTCACAGTTCAATTCCTGATTAGGGCTCATGCCTGGGTTTCAGGCTCAATACCCAGCAGGGGGGAGTGCAGGAGGCAGCCGTCGATGGCTGACTCTCTCTCTCACTGATGCTTCTATCTCACTATCCCTTTCCCTTCCTCTGTCTAAAATAAAAATAACAAAAATATTTAAAGGGTAGAGTGCTTCAGGCTTAAGTTCATACTCACTCCCTAGGTGGTCTCTTTCAGACACATAGTTTTAAGTATTACCTATATTGTTTATATCTTCAACTAAGATCTTGCTTTTATTTAAAAAAAATATTTTATTGAATTTTAGAGAGAGGAAGGGAGAAGAAGAAAGAGAGAAACATCGATATGAGAACAGAACATCTATCTGCCGTCTCCTGTACTCCCCCTACCAGGGATCGAGCCCACAACCCAGACATATACCCTGTCTGGGAATCAAATCAGCAAGCTTTAGGTGCACAGGATGATGCCTAACCAACTGAGCCACACCAGCCAGGGCTAAGATCTCTCTTTTGAATTCCAGATTCATATTTCCAACTGCTTATTCTGTATCTCTATTTAATGGTTAAGAGGTATCATAAACTTAACCAAAACCAAATTCCTGATTCTGCCCTAAATCCCATACCTGCTACTTTTCTGGTAAGTGTTAACTCAATCCTTCCAGTAATCAGACCAAAAAACTTGAGGCCACCCTTCAGGCCTTTTCCCCCTCTCACATCCCACATCCAATCCATCAATGAATCATGCTGAAGCTGATCTGAAATACAACCAAAACCTGACTACCTCTTTCCGCCTTTGCTGCTGCTACATTGGTTAAAGGCACTATTATTTCTGACTTGGACTACTACATTAGCCTCTTAACTCGTTTCCCTGTTTCCATTCTGATACTCCCAGAGGCTACTGTCAATACAGTAGCCTAAGTGACCCTTTTAAAACATATATCAGACGATATCATTGCTTTGGTCAAAAGCCTTCATTGACTTCCCACCTCACTCAGAGCAAGAATCAAAGCCCCAATATTGAATCAAAAGACTTCATGATGTGATTCTCCACTATTACTGACCATATCTTCTCTCATTTTCTCTCTAGCTATTCCTCAAACATGACTATCATGTTCCTTTCCTGCTTCAGAAACTTTCCCCTTCTTATTCCCCATTTCCCCAAGGGAAAAGCTCTTCCCCTAGACATTAACACGGTTGCCTTTTCACTTAACTTAAGGTCTCTGTTCAAAGGTTGTCTTATGAGCATTTCCCAGACCAACCCTATAAAAAAAAGAGAAACTACATATTCCCCCTAATTCCCTAACCTTTAGTTTTCCTTACTCCACTTCATTTTCCTCCATAGCACTTATCATTACTGACATATTACGTATTTGTTCACTTTTTCCCCCCTTCACTAGAATATAAACTCTTTAATGGAATGTTTTGTTCACTATTATATTCTCAAGGCCTAGAACAATGCCTGGCACATAGCAGGCATATAGATTTCCTGAATTAATTAATGTAATTTTATACATTGGTTAATCGTATTTCTAGTTGCATTTATTTAATTTCGTAAGAGTACTTTAAAGTCTAATTTTGTCATGAAGGGATCTAACTTGCTCTCTTTGGTGAACCTAATAATGTATGTTCTAATTGTGTCATCCACCCCATGAAATATTTGAGAAATAACAACAATATGGATAAAAATGCCCTCACCGAAGCAAACGTGTTTGCTGTCTCTTCCGGATAGATGGATTAGACTCAAACACATGAGGCCGTTTCCGTTTCTTTCCTGTTGCCACAGCAGCAGCAGCAGCCATTCCCACAGGACCTGAAATAATAATGTATGTGCTGAGATTAGGCAGAGCCTGTTAACTATACAAGACAGAACACAATTAAGGTACAAAAAAGGTAGCACTATTTCCTAATATGTTATCAATAAATATAAAATGTTCCTGATATTATCAATATATTTCACTGTTACTCAACATGAATTATATTTCAATCTACCAATAAAACTTAAAAATGAATCTTTTAAAAAAGTGACTGGCATGCCTCCCCACCACATACCAGCTTGAATTTTATATAATGCTTTTTGTTTTGTTTTGCCATTATACTCATACTGCTAAGGAAATATTCTCACAGGTGCTAGATGATATTGCAACACTGAGAGGAAGCTTGCCAAACCAAACAAAAAAAATTACAGATTTCAAATTTCATTTCCATTCCTGTGACATGGGCCAAATTAAGGAAGTCAGACATAATCACTCATACTTGGAATTCTAACAACACCTATAAGAGGAGTATCTGGACGAGTATTAACTGAATTAGAAAACTTTCTCTTATATATCAGAAAACTGTGCTCCAAATGGAGTTGTTGACCACAAGGTCAAAATGATGAAAATATCCTGGTAGGAAAGAGATGAACCTATCCCACTCTAGGGAAAAAATGGTCTGTTTTGCCCCGAAACTAATGACTAAAATAAAGGTAGGCTGTCAGGAACTATTGGAGTCTCTGATTCATGAAATCTCAAACATATCGAAGACATTCCTTTTAAAAAAAAAATTGATTTCAGAGAGGAAGGGAGAGGGAGAGAGAGACAGAAACAACAATGAGGAGAATCACTGATTGGCTGCCTCTTGCACGCCCCACACTTGGAATTGAGCACGTACCCTAACCAGGAATTGAACTGTGACCTCCTAGTTCCATAGGTAAATGCTGAACCACTGAGCCACGCCGGCTGGGCCTTATTTATTCATTTACTTTTAACAGATGACCCGCCATTATACTTATTTGTGAATCCCATAAACGACCTAAATAAAAATTAATTTTAATCCTTCACATTTATACTGGCATAAATGTTATATATGTTCTAAGTGGCTCAATTAAAATAAGCCTTCCTGAAAACCTTCTGCTGCTCTAATGCTGTTTAGTAGTATAAGTCTGACTTAAAATAAACCCTTCTAAGAGACCCAAAGCAAGTCAAAATGTATGATTTTTTTATCCACCTTTCATCATAAACAGCTGGGAGAGGGGGAAAAATCTTAATGATACATTTTTTTCCACCATTTTATTTTTTTAATTGTGGTAAGAGCACTTAACATGAGATCTACCATCTTAACAAAATTTTAAGTGTATAATACAGTATTGTTAAATATAGGCACAATGTTGTATAGCAGATCCCTAGAACTTAACTCTCTGCAAAAATATGCAAAAGAGGAAAATGAATAGTCAATAAAGATCTGAAATGGTTCCGTATCTTGTCTTCCTGCACTGGCTGAAACCTCTACCTCAGAGCCAAGCAAATTAAACCAATAGTAAGATAGTATTTCATACCCACCAAACTGCCAAAAACGAAAACTGATTGATAATACCAAACAAGGTGAGGACAAGAAGCAGTAGGCGCTCTAGTACACTGCTTATAGGAATGTAAATTAAAGCAACAATTTGAAAAGACATTTGGAATATCTAGTAAAACTGAAAATGTGTTGATCCTTGCCTTCCAATTCCCTCTCCTTCCTAGGTATATCCTTAAGCAATAGCTTTCAAACTGCAGGCTTCCACCCTATGGTGGCTCATATTATTTTTTGGTTTATTTTGTTTTTAATAAAATGCACTAAAGTGAAAGAGAATAGAACATATCAGATATTGTGTTACATGCAGTAGGGGGTAAGTATTACTTCATGAGAAACTGTTATTTCATTCATTTCATGTGCATTTGTGTATTTGAGATAACAACGTAAAATGTACTACTGTGGGATATTGTCAGAAGAGTTTGAAAACCAATGCCAAGAGGAACTCTCACAATATGCACAAGAAAATATGTAAGATGATTTTAATTTGCAGCAATTATAATTGCAAAATATTATAAACAACCTAAGACAAGAAAATATGTAAGATGATTTTAATTTGCAGCAATTATAATTTGCAAAATATTATAAGCAACCTAAGTATTCTACCAATATATGAGACAGCCAGACAATGGACTACCAAACAAGTTAAAATGAAAACATATCGTGATATTATCAACATGAATCTCAGAAAAAGAATACCAAATGAATAAACAGCCTACCTAATAAAAGTGTAATATGCAAATTGACTATCACTCCAATACACAAGATGGCTGCCCCCATGTGGTCAAAGATGGCCACCACAAAATGGCCAGTAGGAGAGGGCAGTTGGGAGGGACCAGGCCTGCAAAGGAGGGCAGTTGGGGGCAATCAGGCCAGCAGGGGAGGGCAGTTGGGAGGGACCAAGCCTGCAGGGGAGGGCAGTTGGGGTGACCAGGTCGGCAGAGGTGGGAAGTTGGGGGTGACTGGGCCTGCAGGGAAAGGCAGTTGGGGGGAACCCAGGCCTGCAGGGAAGGGCAGTTAGGGGCAATCAGATTGGCAGGGGAGTGGTTAGGGGGTGATCAGGCTGGCAGGCAGAGGCAGTTAGGGGCAATCAGGAAGGCAGGCAGGCTAGCAGTTGAGAGCCAGCAGTCCTGGATTGTGAGAGGGATGTCCGACTGCCAGTAGGGAGCGGGCCTAAACAGGTAGTCGGACATCCCTTGAGGGGTCCCAGATTTGAGAGGGTGCAGGCTGGGCTGAGGGACACACACACACCCTCATGCACGAATTTCGTGCACTGGGCCTCTAGAAATGTTATAAAATGATAAGACCAGAGTAATACCACTCATATAAAACTTAAAACATGCAAAGCAATGCTAAGTATTATTTACTGATATACAGCAAAAACATAAAAGAAATGGAAGAGAATGATAAAGACCAAATTCAGAACAGAACAGGTTACCTCAGTGGAGGGAGGGAAAGAGGATAAGGAAAAGCAGCTACCTATTATCCCTTCCTCTTCATTGACCTTACTTCATTACTTATTTCAGAGCACACAGTACTTTCTGAAAATATTTTACTTTATTATATATACCCTTCTCCCACCACAGGTCTGTAAACACCTTTAGTAGCAAGCTCTTGCTTGTCTTATTCATAGTATTTATATATGAAATAGAGTATATAGTAAGTATATATTATTGAATGATTAAATAGTAAATCATTTCTACCGGCTGGGACTCAGTTTGCATATCTGCCACATAAAAGGGTTAAGTTAAAGTCCTTTCCTAATCTTAGCACTATGACAATACAGTACAGTAATAGAGCAAAACTGTCTCAAAAGCATCTTCCTTCCTAGGAAAGAAGCTGACCTAGATTCCCGATGTTAGGATGCCCTCTTCTGGGACGTATAAGAACTTCAAAAATGTATTTTACAAATATTTCATGTGATTTGCTGCTACTAAGCTTTATTTTTAAATTCACCATTCCAGAAATATACAATAGATAACAACTTTGATAAAAAGATTATTCTTAATTACATCTATCTTCCTCCCCTTAAATACAGCATATATTAAAAAGATGTTGTATTTTGGCTATTCCTGATCATTGATCTCCTGTCCAGTTTTTCCTAAACATCTAAGCCCAATGTCAGATCCACCCAAGTATGGTTTAAGAATCTTCCACGTAATGCTGAATATACAATGTAAATAACAAAGAGAATGGTACAAAATATAGCTCAGCTTTAAGTAATTTAGTGGCCCAGAAAGTTTTAAAACCTTAAATTGGATTAAGATGATCCAGGATTGCTAGTGCCCTCAGACATCTGGCAGAAGCAAACAAAAATCCTCTCAAGGAGGATATTATTCTAGATATCAAATTACTTCTTATTTTTACTTTACTTTTTAATTTTTCAATTAGAGAGTTGACATACAATATTATTAGTTTCAGGTGTACAACCCAGTGATTAGACATTATATAACTCAGCAATCATCCCAATAAATCTCATACCCATCTGACACCATACATAGTTATTACCCAAATTACTTCCATAGCCGGTTTGGCTCAGTGGATAGAGCGTTGACCTGTGGACTAAAGGGTCCCGGATTCGATTCTGGTAAAGGGCATGTACCATGGTTGAAGGCTCCTCCCCAGCCCGGGCCCTAGTTGGGGCTTGTGCAGGAGGCAACCAATCGATGTGTTTCTCTCACATCAACATTTCTCTCTGTCTTTCCCTCTCTCATCCACTCTCTAAAAATCAATGGAAAAATTTCCTTAGGTGAGGATTAAAAAATAATAAAATTAAATAAGTAAATAAATAAACAAAATTCATCTTCCAAACACAGCATCTAGCATTCATGCAGATATAACCAGCAGGCAGTTCTGGTCAAGATGGCAGCATACTAGCCTCCTCCCACAACTACATCAAAATTACAACTAAAGTATAGAACAAGCATTATCATTCAGAACTGCCAGAAATCTGGCTAAATGGAAGTCCTACAACTAGGGAATTAAAGAAGCCACAGCAAGACTAGTAGGAGGGGTAGAGATGCCGAATGGGCTGGTCCCACACCCACGTGTGGCAGATAAAAATTGGGAGGGATGTCTCAATTGCAGTGGCAGATAAAAATTGGGAGGGATGTCTCAATTGCAGAGGTTCCTCTTGAGGAGTGAGGGGTCCCAGCCCCACACCAGGCCCCCAAACTCAGGGTTCCAGAGCAAGGAAGAGAAGTCCCCATAACTTCTGGCTGTAAACACCACGGGGAATGAGGCTGAGGGAGTTGGAAGGCTGCTGGAGTCCCACCCAGTTCCTCTTAAAGGGCCTTTGCACAGACTTACTTACTCAGACTCATTCTCTCTGAGCTTCAGCCTTGGTGTGGCAGCTTAAAAAACATGAGCCTATGAGGAGGAACTGTCTCCCTGACATAAGTACTGGCAGAGGCCATTGTTCCTTTACGGAGCCCTTCCTCCACATTGCAAGCAGGCAGGCTCTAGCTATATCTGAGACTCTAATAACTTGGCTCACAGAGTTTGCCCCGCCTGGTGATTCTCTGAGGCTCCAACCCACCCAACTTTTGGGCCCACCCAAGCTGTTTCCCATAGCTTTTCCAGACAATGATCTGTCTTGGCTTGCTTCAGATTTTCCAAAACAAGCAGTATCTGGCTTCAGCATACCTCTCACTAAGTGGCCGTAGGCTCAGCACCAGGCAGTTCACAGACTGGCCTTGCCTGGGCACCACCAAGCCCCGCACAAGTAGCAGTCATCTGCAGATCGCTTTATAGCTCACGCCAGGTGGCCCCAGGCAGAACACAGGTGGTAGCTGCACCTCCTTAGAGGCCCCAGAGCCAACACACCTAGTGGCTATCTTCAGTGACTTTGAAGCACAACCACCCAAAGACCTCCATAAGTGACACACTCAAGGTGTGGGCTCAGTGGGCACCAGAGCCCCACTGAAGTAAGTCCTGCACTATGAGGTGGGCTCCAGCACAGCTGATCCTCCACAGTGGTCTGAGGTCAGTGGTTGCACCCAGTCCTTGCAGCTGAACAGCCATGGGGTAGATCCCTCCCACTGACATGCCAACAGCAATCAAGGCTCAACTACAAGAGGAGGGTGTACACAGCCCACACTGTGTACTGGGGTTGGGAGGGGGGCGCATCTTGAGTGCCCCAGCTTGGGTGATAGGGGAGGCTGTGCCACTGGACCCTACAGAATACTTACATTAGACCACTCTACCAAGCCTGGGAGATGTAGCAACTCTAATACATAGAAACAAATGCAAGGAGGCTGCCCCAAATGAAGGAACGGAACAAAACTCCAGAAAAGAACTAAACAAAATGGAGACAAGCAATCTATTAGATGCAAAGTTGAAAACAATGGCTATAAAGATGTTCAATAAACTTAGTGATAACCTCAACAGTATAACAAAGTACCAGTCAGAAATAAAGGATATAGTAACTGAAATGAATAATTTACAGGAAATCAACAGTAGAGTAGATAAAGCAGAGAATCAAATCAGCGATTTGAAATATAAGGAAGCAAAAAACACCCAATCAGAACAGCAAAAAAGAATTAAAAAAAAATGAGGATAGTGTAAGGAGACTCTGGGCCAACTTCAAGGATACCAACATTAACATCATGGGGGTGCCAGTAGGAGAAGAAAGAAAGCAAGAAATTGAAAACCTATTTGAAAAAAATAATGACAGATCAACAAGCAACGAATATTGGCATGAATGTGGCGTGATCAAGAGATAATCATTGGCCGAAGTCTACATATTTAAATCCAAGAGTTGCTGTCTATGTGCAGTGACTCTTGGATTTAAATATGTAGGCTATCGGTGTAGATATGCAGTATTTATTTATGTTGGCTAAATTACTAGTGTTTTTTCCAACATATGGCTTATTCACGAGAATTTGTTAAAAATTACAATGAATTAACAACAACAAAATAACCTGTTTATTTATAAGCAAATTTTGGTTAAAAGCATTTTAAAATTAATAGGGTGTTAATGTTCACACATGCTATATGAACTGGAAATTTTGTCCGTTAAATCCGAAGTCCAATAAATCTAGGTCCACAAAATTGTGTTTACTGTATTCCAAAAAATTCAAGAGGAGGGAAGATTCTCAAGCCCAGTTTATGAAGCCAACATTATGCTAATCCCAAAACCAGATAAGGACACTACAAAGAAAGAAAATTATAGGCCAATATTCCTGATGAACATAGATGCTGAAATCCTCAACAAAATTAGCAAACCAGATTCAGCAATACATTAAAGAGATCATACATCATGATTAGGTTGGATGTATTCCAGGGATTCAAGGCTGGTATAATAACCACAAATCAATAAACTTGATATACCACATCAAACAAAATAAAGAATAAAAATCACATGATCATATCAATAGATGCAGAAAAAGCATTTGATAAAACCCACCACCCAATTATAATAAAAACTCCCAGCAAAGTGGAAATAGAGGGAACATGCCTCAATGTAATAAAGGGCATATATGACAAACCCACAGCTAACATCATACTCAATGGACAAAAACTATAGGCATTTCCCTTAAGATCAGAACAAGACAGGGATGTCTGCTTTCATCACTCTTATTCAACATAGTACTGGAAGTCCTAGACACAGCAATCAGACAAGAAGAAATAAAAGGCATTCCAATTGGAAAGGATGAAGAAAAACTGTCATTATTTGCAGATGACATGATACTGTATATAGAGAACCCTAAAGACTTTACCAAAAAAACTACTAGAATTGATAATGAATTCAGTAAAGTAATAGCATACAAAATAAATATCCAGAAATCAGTTACATTTTTATACACCAATAATGAACTATCAGAAAGGGAAACTAAGAAAACAATCCCATCCACAATTGCTTAAAAACGGAAAACAAAAACAAAAACCTACACACAGACAACAATATGGTGATTACCAGAGGGAAAGAGGGATGGGGTGGGGGGAGGTAGAAGAGGATAAAGGGGGAATAAATGGTGACAAAGGAGACTTGACATTGGGTGATGAACACACAATACAATATACTGATGATGAAATATAAAACTGTACACCTGAAACTTATGTAATTTCATTAACCAATGTCACCGCAATAAAATCAATAAAAATTTTAAAGAAAGAAATTCAAGTGTTCTAAGAAACTTGCATTATCCCTAAAGAGGACACAAGTATCAATTATATAATACTTTGACATAAGTAAAGTATGTATGTTATAATTTCTAGGAGTACCCCTAATAGCAAAAGTATATATAACCTCCAAACTAACTAGAGAAAAATAAAAACTTTCAGTCACTCTAAAAGGAAAAAACACAGAACAAGTGAGATAAAAAGAAAGCATACAGTAAACACAATCAATCTGAACTTAAATATATCAGTGATTACATTTAATATAAATGGACTAAATGCTTCAGTTCAAAGTCAAAAGATCGTTAGAATGTATGAAAATAAAAAACCAAGTCAGTCACCAATAGTATATGATTCTAGGACTTAAGTCTCAGTATAAGCACTGGCACAAAATCCAAGGCTTAAAACAAAATCGTGAATATGCGATATGAAGAAAAATGTGAGAGTGCCTACATCCTAGGCTCTTCCAGATATGCAGGGTACCAGAGTTAAGCAAAAAATAAAGAACTTTCAATATAAACAACATTACCTGCAGCAGCCAGATGGGCTGTTACCTCGTCGGCAGCTGTGGAGTTGAGTATGTCGGAATCATCATAAGAAGTGTCCTCTGGTGAGGAAGGCGAGTCTTCGTCAGCACTCAGCATACTGTGTTCAGTGTAGGTAGCCACATGGACCTGCTGTACTTGTTGGGCCACTGCATGGGCTTCTATGGTAGCCATGTGTTCAGTTTGAGTCACTCCGTGTTCCTCCATGTAGATCTACTGTCAGAAAAAAGGCAAAGAACAGAATTCAGTGTGTAATGTAACACTAGACTTAAACTAAGTGGTATTTTCCCTTTGATTTCACTACATACCTCACCACACCAAGTCATGGGAAATGGGAAGCACCATTCAAATATGACCCAAAAATGTTAGAATATTTTCCTTATATAATACCTTTTGATGGAAATTCACTGTGCTAATTTTATACCTGAGGTCACAAAACAATAAATACTCCGATATTACATATAACAGTAAAAGACAATTAAATATAACAAAAAAAAAAGACATTTAAAAGATCCTGGTGGCTTGGCACTTGACACTATAGACATGAAAACACTTAATAAATAAATGAAATACTTAACATTTTCTTTGTATTTCATAGACAAATAGGCGTTAAATTCCCACCCCCAAAAAACTGCAATCATTCAAATTGGGTTTTCTGCTTATAAACTGTGCTTCTTATAAACCCTAAAATCATGCAGTAATTTATAAAGAAGTAAGATAAAGGTTTGCTCTTCTACTGCACTTATAATCTGTTCCCTCTTTCCCCAACAACTACGGAGAAGTACATTTTCTTTTAAAAAAAAACAAACTTTTTTGAAGCATACATACATACATATGATTTAAAATAAAAACAGATTCATATTACACATATTGTTCTATAGTTTGCTTTTTTCTTATTACAATATACCTTGGACATTTGACATTTCAAAACATTCAGATCTACCAGACCTTTCTAAATAGCTGCAGAATACTGCATTGTAAGATGTGCCATACACCTGAGCATTCTATATTGGCCCCTCTTGCCCTTTTGGCCAAGAGGGACTCTCTTCTTACAATCCAATTGCCCACAGCTGTTGCCTGAGCTTTCTGTTGATGCCAAGGTTGAAACCTCATGGTGGCTGGTACCATGGATCTGTCTCTTGTCCAGTGGGGTGAGCTGGGCCCTCCCTGGAGAAGAAACCTGGGTTCCCCAAGATATGTGATCAGTGCCAGGACCCCACCAGCAGGAGAGGGGATTCCAAGGTGGGTGCTGGGCGTGGAGGCCACAGGGGCATAGGCTACCAAGGAGACAGAACTGAAGCTCACATCACCGTGCTTGGTCCTGGAGGATGGCTGGTTAGCCAGAGATGGGTAAGATTCCTCAGGGAAGGAACAACCTAAGACAGGCACAGTCACAGAGGGGCCATCAGGAGAGAACTAGGGGGTCAACAGAGGTGGAGCACAGACCCTCACCCCAACTTTGCAGGGCTCTGAACCCTCACCCCTTCTGAGGGAGGTCTCCTGCCCCCATGGCTGCTTCGCTTCCCATGCCCAGCTCAAATCAGGACCCAGGCAACAGACTTGGCCAAGAGCAGCTGCCCTCTCACTGCAACAAGACTTGTTTGAGTTGTTTTGTACCCATGGTGTGGGGAAGTGGGTTTTCGATATCTAAATCCAGCCTCGCACCAGGAATGCTCAGGGCCTACTCAAGAAGGCAAGTAACCCTTTCCACTAATATTTACATGGTAAAATAAGATTGCTGTTAGAGTATTAAATTTGACAGTAAAATAGTAGTTAAGTTCTTAGGCTAATTTAAATGGGCTAATTGAAATAAGTGAATATTCTAGAAAAATTAATGGTGCTGGACAAAAAGCTGTTCCTAAAGCTTTAACTAAAATTTTTATTGGTAGTTCATCTCATGGTAAAATTGCATAATATGTAATGAACCTAAAGCAGTCATATTTTAGTGCAAAAAATTAAAATGTAAAAGCTATCAAGACTACATTATAAAATTTCCAAAAGCCTCCTAATATTTAAATCAAAAAAGGGGGGATAGTAGAAGAATATCATGTAAGGAAAAATATCTTGTAAGTAAATGACATCTAGAAAATTTTTACTTTAGAAAATTAACTTTCATTTGAAATGCTAACAGCAAGACACCCATGAAAAACACACATGGTGTCAAAACAAGCCAAAGGAAAATCGTTTGGGCAAAAATGAAAAAGGATCCCAAGTCAAATTTATAGAAAGGATTCCTTTATTAAGTTTTGGTCGAGAATATGTTTGTGTATTTTCAGAAAACAACTCCAAGACCATGTGGATTCCTGCAACAGAGAGGAATTGACAGGACTGCTCCAGCCATGAAGACAGAAGAGAAACAGTCCAGAGATGGAAGACGCTGACGACGCCTTGCCATACTAGCAGTCAGCAGCTGTGCATCGCTGCAGGTTGCCCAGGACCAAACCAGAGAGGGTCGGACCTGCGTTACCACCATCTGTCCACCGTCCAGAACCGAAATATCATTGCTGACATGTACACATAAGGAACTGTTTGACATTGAAATTGGGACTCAAAAGAACTGTTGGCCCAGAAAGAAACTCACTACAGACTGATTCATTTGCCTCTCAGCATAACCATTATTGCATGTCTCATTTTCGGTTCTTGTAAGTGTATTTCTAGTATCACATGATCTCACTCATCTAGGGGAAATAATGAACAACATAAACTGATGAGCAAAAACAGACCCGGAGACAGGGAAGCATCAGACTGTCAAACCTCAGAGGGAAGATAAGGGAGGGTGGGGGTAAGGGGGAGAGATCAACCAAAGGACTTGTATGCATGCATATAAGCCAAACCAGTGGTCACGGACAACAGGGGGGGTGGAGGCATGCGTGGGGAGGAGTTTGGGATGGGAATGGGGGGGGGGGGGGAATGAGGACAAATATGTGATACCTTAATCAATAAAGAAATTTAAAAAAAAAAGATGTGCCATAATTATGCAACCAATCACCTACTGATACATGGCAAGGCTGCTGCTTCCAAATTTTTGTTATTATAAACATCAGTGCAGTATACATACCTGTATATAAAACTTTGCATATTGGTTCCTCAAAAAAACCTTAAAAGAATTACTATATGACCCAGCAATTCCACTCTGGGTCTATATCCAGAAAACATGAAAGCAGTCTCAAAGGGCTATTTATACATACCCATGTTCGTAACAGCAAAATTCACAATAGCCAAAAGGTAGAAGCAACCCAACTATCCACTGATGGATGAATGGATAACAAAATGTGAATATACATACAATGCAATACTATTCAACCTTTAAAAAAAAGAAATACAAACGAGGAATAGAAGGAAACTTCCTCAACCTGATTTTTAAAAATCTACAGATAACAACATACCTAACGGTGCAAATTACTACAGTCCCGCCTTATCTGTGGAGGATACACACCAAGACCCCTTGTGAATCCCTCAAAGTATGAGTAGTACTAAACCCTATACTAGTATATGTTTTTTCCTGTAATTTATAATTAGGCACAGTAAGAGATTAACAAAAATAATAAAATAGAAAAATTATTACACTATAATAAAGTTATGTGAATGTGGTCTCTCTCTCTCTCTCTCTCTCTCTCTCTCTCTCTCTCTCTCCCTCCCTCCCTCCCTCAAATATCTTATTGTACAGTACTCACTCTTCCTTCTTGTGATAATGTGAGATGATAAAATGCCTACAGGATGAGATGAAGTGAGGTGAATGATGTAGACCTTGAGAATCAGCATCAGGCTACTATTGACCTTCTGATGATACATCAGAAGTAGGACCATCATATTTCGGGTGATCCTTCATCACTGAGCCATGACGATTGTGGATATACAAAACTGCTGAATAGGAAACTGTGGATAAACAGGGACTACTACAAAAACTTTCCTGCTAACATCAGGAATAATGCAAGGATGTCCCCACTTATCACTCCTTTCCAACACTGTACTGAAAGTCCTAGCTCAGTGGTCGGCAAACTCATTAGTCAACAGAGTGGCAAACCGCGGCTTGCGAGCCAAAGTTTGCCGACCACTGTCCTAGCTAATACGGAAAGAAAGAGAAAGAATACTGACTGGGAAGGGGATAAAAAAACTTCCTCTGTTCAAGATGACATGATTGTCTATGTAGGAAATCCAAAAGAATCAACAACAAAACTTCTGAAACTAGTAAGTGAGTACAGCAATGTTACAGTGATCACAAATTTCATATACAAAAATCAATCTATATATATAAAAGCCAAGCAACTGTCAGCCCAGTTGCTATGATGTGCACTGCGGCTGGCCAACCAGCCCGATTGGGGGTTGACCCATTTCTCCCCCTATTTCTCCTCCCCGCCCCGCCGCCTGACCTGGCCAGGCCAGATTGGGGGCGGGGCCGGCTGGTCAACTTCCCACAGCCCCTCCCCCCAGCCAGTGCCACCCCCAACTGGCCCACATCGGGACCGGCCAGCCAGACCGACCTGTGCACGAATTCGTGCATGGGGCCTCTAGTTCCTATATAACAGCAATGAACAAATAGAATTTGAAATTAAAAACACAATACCATTAACATTAGTAACCAAAAAATGAAATACTTAGGTATAAATCTAACAAAACATGAACAATATCTATTTGGAAAAAATAAACTATAAAACTCTGATAAAAGAAATCAAAGAGGCACCAGCCAGTGTTGCTAGGTGATTAGAGTGTTGGCCCAGGCACAGAAGGGTTGTGGGTTCAATTCTGGGTCAAGGGCATGTATGTGGGTTGCTGGTTCTATTCCTCTCTCCCTTCCTCCTTCTCTCCCTCTCTCTTTTTCTCTCTCGCTTTCTCTGCCCCTCCCTCCCTTCCACTGTCTAAAAATCAAGGGAAAAAATATCCTCAGATGAGGATTAGCAACAATAAAAAAGAAATCAAAGAAGAAATAAGTCTCACAGTAGGAAGCCTCAATACTACTATCAAGATGTTCTAATTTTATCTACAGATTCAATGCAATCCCAATAAAAAATCCCAGCAAGTTATTTTACGGATATTGACAAACTGATTCTAAAGTTTATATGGAGCCCTAGCCGGTTTAGCTCAGTGGAAGGACTGTCGACCTGCGGACTAAAGGGTCCCGGGTTCAATTCCGGTCAAGGGCACATGCCGGGGTTGTGGGCTCAATCCCCAGTGGGGTGCGTGCAGGAGGCAGCCAATTAATGATTCTCTCTCATCATTGATGTTTCTATCTCTCTCTCCCTCTCCCTTCCTCTTTCTGAAATCAATAAAAAATATATTTTAAAAATAAATAAATAAAGTTTATATGGAGAGGCAAAAGACCCAGAATAGCTAACACAATGTTGAAAAAGAACAAAGCCAAAAGACTAACCGTACTTGACTTTAAGACTTAAAGCTACAGTAATCAAAGTAGTGTGGTATTGATGAAAGAACAAAGAGATCAATGAAATAGAATAAAAAGTAAAGGTATAAGCCTTCATAAATGCAGTCAACTGATCTTTAACAAAGGAGCAAAGGCAATACATACAATTGACCAAAGACAGTCTCTAACAAATGGTGATAAAATAACTGGACATCCACATGCCAAAAAATGAATCTAGACATAGACTTGACAGTCTTTACAAAAGTAACTCAAAATAGATCATAGACCTAAGTGTAAGATACAAAACTTCTAGATAAGATGAGACAATCTAGATGACCATGGGTATGGCAATAATGTTTTAGATACAACACCAAAGGCATGATCCATGAAAAGAAATAACTGACAAGGCTGGACGTCATTAAAATTAGAAACTTCTGCTCTATGAAAGACACTCTCTATGAAAGAGAATGCATGCATACTCAAAAGTTTACCCCACAAAAAGGCAGCCATATAGATATAGAAATATGACCTTTGTAGCTATAAGTAAAAATATAATTATCTGTTCATGCGAAATTCTTTTCTCAATTTATTCTACTCTATTATTAAGGTTTCCTTTTCCTTCTTTGAGGACTTCTAAAATCCTTTGTTCCTCTGAGTAATTGCTTTCTTAAGCCTCGTCCTGATTATCTTTCTTCTTTAGGTCAACTATTTCCATGTAACTGCTCAACTTTTTACTTTTCTAAGGTCCTTGATTTCTGTTTTATATTCTTGTGCTGTTTCCGATTACTTTTTTTTGGGGGGGGGGGGGTGGGGGCTCTAACTTCTAATTTTCTCTTTTCACTCTCACACCACACACATATCATAACTCATCCTTGTAACTCAAGTGATTCTTATCCTTGGAACTATTTGATTATCTCAGGGAGTATTCTGTAGTTCAAAATAAAATTAAATGTAATTACAAAAAGGATGCCACAAATTCAGAAAGATCTAATTATTGTCTATCTTTTGAAACCCCTTTCTATACCCTCTTTTCCGCCTGAGATCATCTCCCAGCCTTGTAGTTCTGTGTGGCATAATACCTCCATAGATAAACTCACACCCTCATTTCTTCAAAAGGAGCTTTGAACAGGTACCTGGTACAGTAATAAGCATTTAATATATAGAGAAAAGAAGAAATAAAACATGATAAAATATTAATTTGGGAAATCTGGGTAACGATAGTTTTTTATACTACGTTTGCAACTTTTCTAAAAGCCTGAAATTATGTCAAAATTTAAAAAAATAAGAAGTTTCTTCCATATCCTATGTTTGGTGTGTTTCAGAATATTCAAGGGAATATATCCTATCTCCCAGATTTGTACATATCTAAAATGCAATTTAACACTATTTAAGTTACACAACTAAAAATAACATATGAGAGAAAGACAACATTAAATACTACTTTCCATCCATTTCACTGTTCTTCTAGAGACTGAGAGATGAACTGCTTAGGGCATTTTAGAATTCTGGGTACTTCAAAAATGTTTTTAAATGATTTGGGATTAGATGGCATCTAACTGCTTTTCAAAGGGATTTGTACACTATGCACTTGGCATAATAGATTTCAATTCTTTTCTTCAGAATCCAATTACTGCATAAATCAATAGCTGTCTGCTTCACAGGCTTGTTACTTCTGTCCAGTGCCTCATCTTTCTACCTCACTCCCCATCCCATCCTTCAGCCTCTCTAACCATTTTTATTCAGCACTCTGTGAAAAAGCAAAGGCAAAAGTATTTCAAACTACTTTGAAGCAGAGTGGGATACTTGTCAATGATGCTTTCAATGTTTTCAAAAAATAATATATAAAATAGGTTGCCTAAAGCCAGATATGACTAACATATACACAAGGCTGGAGATCACCATGCCCGCCTGCCCGCCCGCCCCAAGACATTTTCAGTGATGCCTTTTAGCACTCATCCATGAGGAGTCAGGTTCTCTGGATAGCAAAACTGGAACGGCTAATGGATGAAAACATATTAGGTAATATGATTTTAAAAAACAACCCACACAGGACAGACTATTACTGCATATCCAGAACACCTAGACGTTATTTAACTCTTAAGTCTCAATTTCAACTCTTTTTAATGAAAAGAAAAAGGTAATTCCTTTCCTCAAAAGGACATAGGAATTAAATGAGACCATCCAGATACATAGTGCCCAACACATATGCTTAATATTATTATAATGCCAGAATTACTATGTCTTTATGATTCTACCCTTCTTGATTTATTACCTGACTATTCTCACAAGGGCTGAGCCTCAATTTCTTCACCTTTAAATTAGACCTCCATCTCTGTGTTTTGTTGTGGTTTTTTTTTTAATTGAGGACAAAAGGTTTTGAGTCAGACATCTAAAATGGGCTTCTTTCTTTCTTTTTTTAATTTACCAAATTAACATTGGTTAATAAGATTACATAAGTTGCAGGTATACAACTGTATAATACATTTGTATATTCAATTGTATGCTCACCACGCAAAGTCCTATTTCCTTCCATCACCATATATTTGACCCTCTTTACCCTATTCATCTCCCCCGTACCCCCTCCTTTCCACTCTGGTAGCCACCATCATGTTGTCTGTGTTTATGAATTTTTTGTTTGTTGCTTTTTTAAAAGTGTTTCTTTAAAATATATTTTTATTGATTTCGAAGAGGAAGGGAGAGGGAGAGATAGAAACATCAATGATGAGAAAGAATCCATTAAACAGCTGCCTCCTGCAGGCCCCACATTGGGGATCGAGCCCACCCACAATCTGGGCATGTACCCTGACTGGGAATCGAACTGTGACCTCCTGGTTCATAGGTTGACGATCAACCATTGAGCCACGCCAGGAGGGCAAATATGTTTTTTTAATTGATTTGAGAGAGAGAGAGGAAAGGAGAGGGATAGAGAGATAGAAATATCCATGAGAGAGAAACATTGGATCAGCTGCCTCCACATGCCCCTACTAGGGATCGAGCCTGTAACCCGAGCACATGCCCTGATGGGGAAATGAACCTCTTGATTCATGGGATTAACACTCAACCACTGAGTCACACCAGCTATGCTGTTTGTTGCTTTTTGTTTTATATCCCACATATAAGTGAAGTCATATGGCTCGTATCCTTTTCTGCCTAACTTACTTCACTTAGTATAATTTCAAGATCCATCAATGTTGTCCCAAATGGCAGTATTTCATCTTTTTGTGGCTGAGTTGTATTCCACTGCATATACGTATGTACCACATCTTTACCCAATCACTGGTCAAAGGACACAAGTTGTTTCCATGTCTTGGTAAAAAGCTCTTTTTACCATATTAACTCTAACAATTAAGATACAGTTCTCCTAGACATAAAACAAAAAAACTACAGGCAACCAACATCTCTAGCATCATTTCCTGACAGTGCACAAAATGGAGAACATAGACCTGACAGTGATTCTTCTGAACAGATGTGAAAAACAAAATAAAAGCACCAGCAACACAGAATTCTAAACAGCACACCAAATTAAAAAGGCATACCTGTCTATCACCTGGAGCCAGTGATGGTCAGCAGATTAGTCAACACTAATGTAACATGGTAACAAGTTTACTAAAATCTCTTTCTTAGACTGGTCAGTGGTGGGCAAACTGCGGCTCTGTTGACTAATGAGTTTGCCGACCACTGGCCTGGATCATCACCTGGGGATGTAACATGTGCTTTATCTGAAGGTTCTTCTTTATTATACGAACTATAAAGGGGGATGCATTATGGTTCAGAGAAGTCTCTGCTTTTGCCATTCCAGGGCAGTAAGAGTGGGACTGAAAGATAATGGAAGAGAGCACAGAAAAATCAGATTTTCTTGTCTCAGCACCCTGATAGTTGAAGTTCATAATACCAGGGGAGCTTCGGGAATTTGGATAAAATATCCAAGAGACTTAAATTTAGTCTAATCCACACATAATAGATGAGATTAAGTATAGAGAGTAATTTAAAAATCAAAGTAGGAAAAGGCAGGCCAGGAAATCTAATCATTCTTTTACATAACTAAATGTAAAAGAAAGCATTAGTCTAATCAATGATATTATCATATCAAAAGAAAAGCTGCAAGAACTGCCTAAGGGAAAGTCTCAGAGCAAGACTGTATCTACAGTCCAAACAGAAACAGAAAAACCCAATTTACATTCCCAGACATGTCAGAATCTAAACTTTTTAACTAAGACAGAAATTTTACTAAGCAGAACAGACTTTCTCAAAAAAGCTAAAAATAGGATTTGATTTTTTGGGGGACATAAGGTAATGGGTCAAAATCTCACCAAAGCAGGAAAAATAGAAAACAATTGCACAAGAAAGTCAAAGTGAAAACGGAAGCAATGTAGAGTGTGGCGTAATTCTGAGTAATAAATGGTACTTAAAATAAGAAGAACCCATTTGACCATCCTAGGAATATTCTCTTTCAAATAGCCCACGGGAGCTATTGGCCTTGCAGAGAAAAAAATATATCCTCCTCCAATACCACTGGGCTCTCTCTACAGAGCAAAAGCCACATAGTCATGTATGCAGTTTGTTGTTTTCCATTTTCAGATTCCAACTATAGATAAAAATATGGAAAATCAAATAGAATATAAAAAAGAATGTAAAAGTTATGAACTATGACAATGTAGAAGCAAAGATAAGGCTGAAAGAAATGATGATGTAGGAGAGGGGTGGAGAGGTGGACAATGGTGAGGAGCACTACCAACCTACCTTTACATAGTGATGGGAGTCAGGGATACTATCAAGAAGAGATGGAAGAAGTTAGTATTATCTTATTTAATAAAAAGCATAGTATGCAAATTGTCCCTTTAATCAGAGTTCTTCAGGAGTTCGAACAGGGGGTGGGGTGGCTGGGGGAAGAAAGGGAGTACCTGGCCAGCAGCCACTAGGGACAAATTTCGTGCACTGAGCCTCTAATTATAATATAATTATCAAAAACAGAGGAGATAGAAAGGTAATCCTTATTTACAAGGAAGTAAAAAATACCCAAGTTTGATAAATCAAGAAAAGATGGTACAGACATATTACTTAGAGTTATGCAGAAGTTGTTTCATAACACTATAAACAAAATAAACTATAATAAAAACAGTTAAAAGGAATTGTCTCTTAAAAAGTGGGAAGGGGGTAGTGGAAGAATGTGGCAAAAGACTGATTTTTATTCTAAGTCCTTCTATATTTGATCTTTTATCATATGAATGTATTACTTTGACTTTTAACTAAATGAACTTTAAAAGCCAATAATTATAATATCCTTTTGAAACTTAAAACTAATGATGTTAGAGCAACTGTCATTAGAAAAAATCAAGGCCCTTTCTTATGCTAAGAACCAAGAGAATAGCACTGCTCAGGTTTAGAAATAGTTTTTCCTTAAGTAAATGAACAAACAAAACTGAAACAGACTCAGACACAGAGATCAGATTGATGGTTGCCAGAGGGGAGGGGGGCTTTGGGACTGGATGAAAATGGTGAAGGGACAGTCAAGGGGATGCAAAGTACAGCATAGGGAATATAGTCAATAATATAGTAATAACCATGTGTGGTGCCAGGTGGGTACTGGAAGTATCAGGGGTAACACTTTGTGAAGTGTGCTATATACCTGAAACTAATACAAAATAATACTGAATGTAAACTATAATAAAAAAGATTAACATATCATACACACCCTGGCCCCCAAAAAAATTTGGTTAAAAGAAAAGAAATAGTTTTGCCTTGAGTAAGATTAATTTACTAATTTGGAGCATCTGCAAATAACAAAATTTTGTATGGCTGCAATTACGTAATAGCTTTCATTTAAATATGTTGATGAAATTTATAAATATTCATTAACATTAATAACAGCCCAAGAATCCAGTTAATAATTATCCTATCTAATAAAGAGGGAATATGCTAATTGACCCTCACACCATTGCAAAGATGGAGGTGCCCGCAGCCAATAAGGAGGGAATATGCTAATTGATTGTCACACCCTCAAAGATGGCAGCATCCACAGCCACAAGATGGCGGTGCCCAGTCCCCTCAGCCCCACCAGGGTGGCAGGTGTGCAGCAAGGCTAGGCGCGTCCCCAGGAGGGCCCGGCCTTGCCACATGCCTGCCTCTGGAGTCCCCCAGTCCCCTCAGCTCCCCAGCCTCCTAGGACTGGCCCAAGGCACAGGCAAGCCTTAGGTGGCAGCTGCCCAGCCGCCCAGGGCCACCCGAGGCTCAGGTAACCAGGGCCGGCCGAGGCTTGCACTGCTGGCAGTGGCAGCAGCAGGCGTGTGATGGGGACGTTGCCTTCCCCTGATCGCCAGGTTACCTCCCGCCCCTGAGTGCTCCTGCACTGTGAGAGGGAGCAGGCCAGGCTGAGGGACCCGCCCCTCCAGTGCATTTTACATAATATATGAGAAAAACAAGCTTAACCACACAACTTCATAATGACTTAAGGACGAGTGGAGGTTTTGTGAAAACAATATTGTAAGCTCACTGAAGGCAGGGCTTGTGTCCATAAAGTCTCTAAGAATAGGAGCTATGATAATTTGCTCTTTGCTAAATGCTTGGAGGTAACTGATAACAATTTTCATCACTAAAGCTAAAATCCAGGCAATAGCAATATCTTCCCCTATAAGGTTGTGCTAGCTATTCATCTCTTGTCTCTTTCTTTACTTGATCTAAACTGCTCTACATCAAGCTCTGGGCTTGGTCAGCTAACCTTGTTCACCAAACTTGCCTGCCAGCTTCCAGCTACGCTTTAGCAAGGGGCGGCAACATGGGGAGATGAAAAGAGGAGGGAGAAGGGATTTCCTTGCTGTTTTCATTCTTCAGTGTTGCTCCAGCTGTGCCCTTCTCTGCCCTGGTAGCTGAGCAACAGCTGCATGGCATCCCACTCAGAGGTCAGATTACCAGCTGTGTGGGGCCACCTCTGAGCTCCCAGATTCTTCTCTGTTCCCCCAGCCCTGGTAGCTGCTTCCTCAAGTTATTAATATTCAGATACAACAGTGTCTACTTTTTGCTTTTTCAGTCCTCAACCTGTGTAACCAATTTCCAGGATTACATTCTTTGAAATACCTCCTATGGCTTACTAGGCTCTAACTGATACAAAGGGAAGAAAAAAATGCACCCTCATCAGATATTACTCAGAGTACTGGCAAGCAGTAAAATTTTATATTGATTTGTATATGTCAATACTATAAAATGTATTGACATTTTATACTGTCAATAAAGTGACTCTAAGGGCATTTTTATAAGACCATCACTAGGGGTTCTGTTTCCATACACTGATGGAAGTTGAATTCAAAATCCTGAGTTTGATGAATCATTAAAATAAGACTGTTAGAGAGTATAAAATGCCTCATGAAGAGAGAAAGGGGCCTGGCCAGTGTGGCTCAGTGGTTGAGTGTTGACCTATGAACCAGGAGGTCATGGTTCAATTCCTGGTCAGAGCACATGCCCTGGTTGTGGGCTTGATTCTCAATAGGGGAGTGTAGGAAAGAACAGACAATTTCTCTTTTATCATTGATGTTTCTTCTCTCTCTCCCTTCCTTTCTGAAACAAATGAAAAAATATATTTTTTAAAAAGACAAATTGATTTAAGAGAGAGAAATAGGACACTTAGAAGTGAGAAGGTACAGACAATAAACACAGACTATCTCTTTGAGTCTATCTTACCTATGTTTTAAGTAAAGTACTTAATAATAAGTCTAACTAATTCCAGTAAACCTTAAACCTGATATCATAGTAATATAATAAATGTATTTTTACAGAAATAGCAATAACAAACAGTCACAAAAATATTTGTCATCTACTTCAATGAATGGACTAGATTAGGTGTTTGGATAAACTAAAGAATATGTGGTAGCAATGGCAGTGTTGATCTATCATTCTAACTTCTTTTTTAAAATATATGCCCTAGTTGGTTTGGCTCAGTAGCTAGAATGTCGTTGGCCTGCGGACTGAAAGGTCCTGGGTTTGATTCCAGTCAAGGGCACATGCCTGGGTTGTGGGCTTGATCCACAGTAGGGGGCATGCAGGAGGCAGCTGATCAATGATTCTCTCCCATCATTGATGTTTCTCTCTCCCTCTCTGAAATCAATAAAAATATTTAAAAAAACATAAAGTATACATGCATATTCTTAAAATTTTAAATCCTCTCCCAGGATATGTTTATTGATTTTGAGAGAGAGAGACATCGACTGGTTGCCTCCAAATTGCGCCCCAACTGGGGATCAAACCTGCAATCTTTTCGTGTATGGGATGATGTTCCAACCAACCAAGGCACCTCGCCAGGGCTGTCACTCTAAGTTCTTGGCAGAATATGCAGATCGAGGCACATCTACTTGAAATTCAATAATGGGTATTAATTCTAATTTCCAGTGTGGCTTACAGCAATTTAGAGTTATTATTTTTTCTTATTATATAACTGGATCCAACGTGTACACGGGTATGTAAAGTCTCCTCTCCATTTCACCTCATCCCTGCTTAAAGGTTATTCTTATTTCTACAGCAGGGAGTCAGAGTATTGGGTTCATAATACCCTTGCCCTGCCACTCACTAGCACCTCAAGACAAGTTTCACTTTTCTATGCCTTAGTTTTATCATCACGCAAATGGGAAGAATGACAGAACCTATTTAGGAATTATTGTGAGGATCATATATATACAAGGGTTTAAAATGAAACATGGTATATAATAAGTGTCAGATTAAGTGTAACCTGTTGTTGTTGTTATTATTATTCCACATAAAAGGATAGGTAAAGCATAGACACACCCAAAGGAAAGTTACATGATTTAGTTTTACATTTGGCAAAAAAAAAAAAAAAAAAAGTTAGTAAGATCACAAACTAGGAGTTTTGACCATATTAGGACCTCTATCAAAGGGTAGTTCTTGACCTTTTCCAAATTATGGACCTTTTTGAGGATATGTGAAAGCTACAGATCTCCTCCCTAGAAAAATGCATATATCTACAAAATTTTCCAAAATATTTCAATGTTCTTAGACTCAAATCATAAAAAGATTATTTCATGATGATATAGCTATACTACAGATGAAACACTAGAGGGTGCCACAACAACAAAAAATATAAAGAAAGCATAGGGAATTTCAGGTTACATCAACTTCAACTGGAACAAACATCCTTCTATATAAAATAGGTGAATCTACTTCACCAAATGCTTTAAAATACATCAATTCTTCTATAGGTTTTAGATCAGCACTGATCTAAATTTTTGTGATAACAGACATGTTCTAAATTTATACTGTCCAAAACAAAACCACATGTGGCTACTGACCATATGAAATGTGACAACTATGACTAAAGGAATAAAACACTTTTTATCTTATTTAGTTTTAGTTAATTTTATTTGTTGATTTTTGTTAATCCTCATCCAAAGATATTTTTCCATTGATTTTTAGAGAGAGTGGAAGGGAGTAGGAGAGACAGAGAAACATAGATGTGAAAGAGACACATCTCAGAACTGGACCTGAACCCTTCAGTCTGTGGGCCCACACTCTATCTATCCACTGAGCCAAACTTGCGAGGGCTAGTTTTAGTTAATTTTAATTTAAATGGTCATATATGGTTGTGGTTCCCACAGTGAACAGTGTAGTTCTACATTTTATTTTTAAGTTTTGAAATGACTTGCTTCTAATCACAGGCCATTATATATCATTGCTAAAGAAATTTCCAATAGGGTAGGTTCACACAATAATTCAGATCAATCTGTCCATTGTGAAAATTCAACATTGCAAAGACAGAAGGACTGTCACTGTCTCTCCCATGCCCCTCTGATATTCACAATCAAAGAAAGGTAAAGCTTTCTTTTACTCATTGTAGAAGACCCTACTGACCCAATTCCCTAACTGTGTTTCTTAAATCCCTGGAAGCTTTAAAAAATAAGTGCAGCCCTCACTGGTTTGGCTCGGTGGATACAGCGTCGGCCTGCAGACTCAAGAGTCCCAGGTTCTATTCCAGTCAAGGGCATGTACCTTGGTTGCGGGCACATCCCCAGTAGGAGGTGTGCAGGAGGGAGCTGACCAATATTTCTCTCTCATCGATGTTTCTAATTCTCTCTCCCTCTCCCTTACTCTCTGTAAAAAATCAACAAAATATACTTAAAAAAATAAAATAAGTGCAGCCCAGATGGTGTGGCTCAGTGGTTGAGTATCGACCTATTAACCAGGAGGTCACGGTTCGATTCCCAGTCAGGATACATGTCTGGGTTGCGGGCTCGATCCCCAGTGTGAGGTGTGCAGGGAGGCAGCCAATCAATGATTCTCTCTCATCATTGATATTTCTCTCTCTTCCTTTCTCTCTGAAATCAATAAAAATGTTTTTAAAAATAAGTGCAAATTAATAAAGTTAAATAAGAAAGCTTTTGCCATTTAAAAAAGGAAAACACACACATATATTCTAGTGATAATCACCAAGGCTAAGGGAGAACTGAGAGAGAAAGACATCAAAGAGATAGCATAAAGGAGAAGACAGTCTTCAGCCAGGTGCCAGAATAGAAGAAGAAAACCATAAACAGAGGCAACAGCTTATAAAAGCACATAGCTTAGTAAGGGGGCATCAAGAACACCCAGACAGAAGACTCAGAAGTCTGGAACCAAAGGAACACAGCCCTTGGCTGCCTCTACACCAGATTATTTTCTTTCTTTTTTTTATTACACCTGTGGGACATGAAGGCGGGGTGGAAGGGGGGACATCAATGTGAAAGAGAAACATCAATTGGTTGCCTCCTGTACACGCCCTACTGAGGACTGAGCCTGAAACATGTGCCCGGAACCAGGAATCTAACCGGTGCCCTTTTGGTGCATGGGATGAGGCTCAGCCAACCGAGCCACACTAGCCAGGGCAGATTCTTTCTTTGCACTGCAATCTAATCAGCTGACAACAGGCTAATGTTGACCCAACTGTTAAAGAGAAAACTACTCTATCCACACTGAACAATACCTTACAGCTTACAAACCCGGTATCTGGCACAGTACCCTGAATTGAGAAGGTACCTAATTAATGTTAATGGCAATGATAAAAAGGATCAGAAAGTGCATCCTCAAATATTCAGATACGTATTAACAGCTACAAATATCAATAAAAAGCAGGTGAGTTGCTGAAGCCATCCCTGTATTAAAACATGATGGATAGGAAGTTTAGTAAACCCAGACTTGCAAATGGATCAGAACGCAGCTGGCTCTTTTTGCAGAAAAATCATTTGTCCACAGCTGCTCTCCAAATTAACAAAAATCAAAAAAGTAGTTGTCATGTGATAGCAGGATTAGAGGCTGCCTCAATTTCCATTAAGAAAAAAATAACATAAATTGCCACAAGTCCCACCCCTCAGTCTCAGATAAGCACAAAGGACACTTTTATTCAGATCTGCTTACTGTGAAATATAGCATTGCTGCCTGCTTCTATAGTGGGCCTCAATCCTGCTGGCTCTGTCATTACACAACCAATGTTCAGTTAAGGCTTTTTCTTAAGATTCTGGCAGACAGTCAATGCCTGGTTTTTTCTTCTGAGATAACTGAAATTGTCTCTGGATAAAATTATGAAGGTATAAGAGTCAATACTACTAATCTATAAATCTCTATGATTCTATCTTCCTCTCATTCCACAAATATTTACTGAATTCTTATCAGATAGTGCTAGTTTATTTTAGCACTAACATTCCAAGTAAAACTGACTGGCAACTCTAATTTTTTTATCTTTAGTTTAAAAAATTTATTATCATAGAAGTGACACATGTTCTTTTTGAATAACTGAGAAAATACAAGTAAGAAAAAAACAAAAAAGAAACATAAACCACCACCCAAGATGGCCACATTACGAAGTTAACAATTTGGTGTATACATTATGGGTCTAGCCTCCCCCTCCACCCACCAAGTTTCTTATATAGTGGTGGTTGTTGTTTAAAACAAAAGTGAGGCTACAGTGTATATGCTATTTTATAAATATTTTAATGTGATAAATAATTAAAATGTTCACATCATTTTTTAAATGTTTACAGAGTATTCCCTATAAAAGTGTACAGTACTTATTTTACTAATTCCCAAAAGTCATTAATTTAAGTTGTTTTCAATTTTTCACTATTATAAACAGCACTGAAGTAATTCTGTTATTTAATAAACATCAGTCACCTAAATGAGTAAATGAATGGTTTACTAAGCTAAGTCTTTATTTACACATACCCGTAATTTCCTTAGCATTAAAAGGCCATAAAACTTTGAGTAATCATACAGTTATGATTCTGGACTTGCTATTATGGCAAGCATAGAAAGATAATGCAGTAAAAACAGCAGTCTACACATAAAGAAAAACAGCAATCTAAACATAAAGACAAAGACATAATACTTAGTGGTGGGCAGAGGGCAGAATGAAAGTCTTAACCTTGACAATAAAAGGATAGTTCCTAGAAAGTGAAATGAAGAAAGAGGGAAATACAGGTACACTTATAACTCACTTTACAAAATTACAAGTGGAGACTGTATTGAAAGTTGATGGATCAAAATACAAAAGTATAGGAGCACCTGAGATCTTGCTCCCCAACATTGTTCTCAGTTTGGCTCAAATAAAGGCTTATAAAAATTCTAAAAAAAATAAATCTAAATAACAGTTTACCATTTAAAATTATAAAGAAAAGTCATAAAAGACTATTAAAAATAATATAAATATCAAAAAAGGGAGATGGAGAAAGGGGAGGGGAGAAAAATGTCAGTTAAATTCTTATTTTTCATATGAAAAATTCAGATATTGTTGATCTAAAGTTGATAAATAAGGAACAGAAGTTTACACATATTAATTATGAAGTCTCATGGAATTAACTCCACGAGAAGCTAAAAACAGAAATAGTAAAATAGTTTTTAAAGGTTGACTCTGGACTGTGGGGGCTAAGGATGGGAAGGAAAGAGATGAGGCAGGAAATAAGATTTTTTTTCATCAAAGGCTCTCTTTCTTCTTTGTGATTTGTTAAGAAGCACAAATAATATCCTGATGAAGGCTGCCTTAAAAATCTGTAACTATTCACTTTGGCTTCCCTAACTATCCTGAAAACTAGTCAGACCCAACTGCCTCCAGATCTTTACTTTATCAAGAGGCAAATTTAAAATACCTAAGACCTTGGAGACAAATAGTCTGATTTCATTGTACAGATTGAGACCTAGAAAGACTGAGTTAACCAAAGTCACATCTCTAGTTGTGGCAAAACCAAAACTTGAGCCCACATCTCATGCCTTCCAATTAAGTACTCCATCTTCTCCATCACAGACCCACCCACTCTGTCCTAAAGCACAGTCTCTATAACCATTATTGGCTTAGACTCCTTAACTGCTATCCTACACTATTATATGCATGTCTTTAAGCCAAAATTTGGGTTTTACTGAGGGTCCAGTGAATTAGGATTATCCTACATAATAAAGAGGTAATATGCAAATTGACCGTCATGCCCTCACAAGATGGCTGCCTATGACCAGGCCGGCAGGGGGGTTAGTGAGGGACGACCAAACGACTGAACAAGCAGGCTGTGTGGAGCGACCAAGCCGGCAGGGGGGTTAGTGAGGGATGGCCAAACGACTGAACAAGCAGGCTATGTGGAGCGACCAGGCCGGCAGGGGGGTTAGTGAGGGACGGCCAAACGACTGAACAAGCAGGGTGTGTGGAGTGACCAGGCTGGTAGGGGGGCAGTTAGGGCAACCAGGCAGGCAGGTGAGCAATTAGGAGCCAGTGGTCCAAGATTGTGATAGGGCAGTCGGACATTCCCTGAGGGGTCCCGGGTTGGAGAGGGTGCAGGCTGGGCTGAGGGGAATGTCGTCCCCACCCCTCCACCCCCGCGCTGTGCACGAATTTTGTGCACTGTGCCTCTAGTAAAATAATATGCAAATTGAATTGATTTTTCAAACCACACCTGCAATCACCCATCCTAGTCCCTGTTACATGTCTCCTGCTCCCCCACCATCGCAGTCTTAGAGGACATAGCTACTTTGAGGTCTGGTTTCTACAAACTGAGGGTCCTGACCGCATCCTTCCCCACTACAGGAACAAATGCAATTCATGAAATTCCCAAAGCAACCTCTTTTTGAAGCTACAGTCTTCTGTGAACATCAGGGCAGTCAACTGATTTCATGGTTTTCTTCATCCATAACAAATAATTTAGCTAATTACCCACTCGCACTTTCAGTAGATACAAAGGGAACAAATTGTTTAACAACAAAAAAAGGTCAAGGATGCCCTAGCCAGTTTTTCTCAGGAGTTAGAGCCATCTGCCCATAGACTGAAGGGTCTCAGGTTCGATTCCAATCAAGTCCAGAATACCTCTATTGCAGGCTTGATCCCTGGTCCTAGACAGGGTGTGTGTGGAAGCAACCAATCAATGTGTCTCTTTCTTTCTCTGTCTCTCCCTCTCTCTGTCTCTCCCCATCACTTCTACTCTCTCTCAAAAAAATAAAAAAATCAATGGAGAAAAAAAATCCTCAGGTGAGGATTAACAACAAAAAAGACAAGGAGCTGACTTTTAGGAAAATAAGAGAATTGTGCATACAACTTTTATGATTGCAATCATTATACTATTTTATAAAAATTATTTTAAATAGTATGAAAGTCCCTATTATTTATAAATTACTTACATAAATTATTATTTATATAAACTTAGAAATAAAAAACACACAAAAATGAAGGCCAATCACTGGAAATCAAGTATATGCAGGAGAGTCAAGATCTAACAACCAAAACCTCAGTATTTACATTGCTCTATTTTCCACAAATTTTGCACAATATATGGATAGGATAGTGTATTCATTAATTTAAAATAAGTAATGCTGATTGTTTAAAAGCATGCTTTCCTCACACATGGAGTGGAGCATAAGAAGATCAGTGACAACAGCAACAGTAATACAGATGAGACGTGAGCCTAACACTCATCATTTTGTGGTTTACTTCCTGTGTCTTACTCCCTCTGACCCACTGTGAAACTAAGAGCAAAGGAACACACACATACAGTTAGATGGTAGTATTAGTTGAGGCTATTTTATTTTTTGAGGCTTTTTAAAAAGTTAAACGATGTATATGAAAGCACTGTATAATGTATAACTGCAACATATCACAGAAACAGAAGGCATTATTTTATTTATTGTAGAGCAAGAAAGTGAGGCAGAAGAGGAAATCATTAGTTGCGTTTGTTCACGCAACCATCCATCCAGCACTTGAGTGCCAGGTTGTAAGAGTAGAACTAAAAGCAGCCGCCGGTCTGGTCAAAGAAAAACCATGTAGACCAAAGCAGCCCCTCATACCTGTTTTGTTTGGTCCACACTGTTTTTTATGTGTTTGGTTTTTTAATGTGGACTACTGACATTTAGCAGAAAAGTTCTAAATTTCTGACTTCTCTTGAAAAGTCGGAAAGATGTGGGAACACCAGGAAGCAGTAAGTACTGTTAAGAGCTTGGGTTCCAGAGCCAGTTCTGCCATTTTGCTAGTTTCATGTTACTTAACTTCTCTGTGTCTGTTTCCCATTTATAAACTAGTGGTAATGTATTAATACCTTCCTCATAGTGCTGATATGAGGATGAAATGAAATATTAAGTAAAACACTCAGCAGAGTGCCCCTCCCCAATAAATGCTAATCATTATTATCATTTCAGTTGGCAACAACAGACTGGTTCGGGGGGAGAAGAACAGGTTCTCTTTAGGATGTCTACTCCTGGACTGCCTCACTCATTTACAATGCTTGCTTGGTCCAGCACCACAGGTTGCAAATTCTAATAGCAACAAAGACTGCAATGCAATGTATAAAAGCTAAGGAAGATAATTATAGGGAGAGGGTAAGTAATCCAATCAGTCAATGAACCTTTACTGGGGGCCAGGTTCTAGGACAAGATACCCAGTGATGAGCAATAAGGCAGAGTCCTTAACCTTAAGAACTTCCATTCTGGTGGTGGGAACCATAAGTAAGACATTTCAGGAAGTGACATGTACTATGCAGAAATAAAATAAGGCCATATAATAAAAAAAGTGGCAGGAGGGGGGAATGGTTTCTGATGAAATATTTGATTTGTGATTTGAGTGGATGAGAAGGCAGCCATGGGAAGAGCCTGGTGAAAAGAGGGAGGTGGGAAGGAGACACCATTGGAAAAATCATGTAAGGCCTCTACATGTAGGCCTTGGAAAGGAGTCTGGAGTTTATTCCGGTCAGGAAATATTTTATAGAGTAGCTATTTGAGAGGGGTGGAGTGAAAGTATTAGAAATAGAGAAAACAGAGTGGCATTTTGATCAAGCATGGAGTGCACTAGAGGTTCTGCTTGCAGGTCAGATGGTGGGGTCTTATATGGTATGCAGTTATTTTTATTTTATCTTCTAGCTCAGTGATACTTAATATTATGAAGATCCCTTTATAACAACCAAAACAAAAAAACACAAAAAATAAACCTCTATTCCATGACAGTTGAATTTATTCAGAAAAACAGATAATAAAAGGGTATGTAATAAATTGGTGTTTTGTGGAGTTTTCTTTTGAAAACTAGTAAGCAATACTTTTGAGAGATAGTATTATCTACTCAGCTGACAGATAACCCATAGATCACAAAAGCCCTCTGTACAACTCCTGGCCACCCTTCCCACTCTGGGCTGCAGGTTGGAAGCATTGCTAAAGGTGATGAGTAGCATTCTGCAAACATTCTAGACAAATGGCCTGGGAAGGAATGAGTCTAGAGTTACCTTACCAGTCAGGTAACTAATTCAGTGGTCCATGAGGGAGCACCAATGGTGGCCTCAACTAAGACAGTGGGGAGGGAAAAGCATATGTGAAATATTTAGGTGAAATGGAAAGAACTTAGTGAACAATTGGATGTGAACAGTGAGGGAAAGGTAACTCCAAGACAACTCCACGTTTCTGCTTGGGTTAGTGAGTGGGTCATTAATCAAAGCAAGGAATAGTAAAAGAGCAGATGTGCAGAGAAAGACAGTGTGTGACAATATTCATGCTAACTGAACAGATACCTAGATCTGGAGCTGTGGTGCAAGTGTAAATTCGGGAATTGTCAACAAGAGATGGTAATGAAATCATAGAGCATGATTAAAATTGACCTGGAATAATATGTAAAGGAGGACAATAAAAGAAGCAAGGAAACTTGGGGATTATTCAAAGAGATATATATAGGAGAGAAAAAAAAAAAACTTGTGAAAAAGAGTGAGAAGACATTAGAAGGAAAAGTGAAAGAAGTCAGGAGATAGTAGTGCCATTTCTACATGGTATTGTAGAAATCAACAATATTAATGCAGTGAAAGAAGAGTTGAGATAATAATGCCTTGCCAAAAGAGCTACCACATTCACATTTATTCAACATTCATAATAATCACTTTCTGTGTGTCAAATATTGACACAGAGGAGATAGCAGTGAGCAACAAAAAGTCCCTGCCTTCTTGGATTTTACATCCTATCAGAGGGAGATAAACAATAAACAAAATAAAAGCATAATATGCTAATTAGACCAAATGTCCTTCCAGACGGAAGCCGGGGCTGCAACGGAAGCCCGGGTCCCGGGTGCCAGAGGGAAGCCAGTGCCAGCAGCTGGGGGAAGGCAGGCCTACTCTTGCACAAATTTCATGCATCGGGCCTCTAGTATATATATAATATGTTAGGAAGAAGGAAGGGAGAGTAGGGAGGGGGTGATTGGTCAAGGAATGCCTTTCTGACAAGTTGACCTCAGAACTGCAGAAGTGAGGGAGACACAGAAAATACCTGGGGAAGAGTATCCAGGTACCAAGAACAGCAAATGCAAAGAAGCCAAGGCAGGTGTGACCAAGGATTGGCAAAATGTCCTCAGGACCTGAAGCACCCTAAGCTAGAGGAGGAAAGGCAGATGAGGTCAGAGAGATTAGTGAGGGTCAGGCTTGTGGGACCTTGAAGGCTACATTAAGATCCTTGGATTTTACTCTGAATGAGAAGGAAAGTCTTTGGAAGTTTTTGAGCAGGGGAGAAATACAGAATTTTCTGGCTTACATTTTAAAAGGCAAGCTGAAGGGAGAAAAAGGGTGGAAACAGGAAAACCAATTAAAAGGCTACTGAAAGATGAGCATGGCCTGGACCAGAGTAGCATAAGTGGAGATAGATGTTGAGAAGTTAGATTTTGCATGTGTAAGGGTAGAGCTGCCATCAGGATTTCCTGATGATTTGAATGCGGGGTGGTACAATGCAAGAGAGGAGTCAAGAATGACTCTAGACCTAGCTAGTTTGGCTCAGTGGATAGAGCATCGACCTGCAGACTAAAGGGTCCCAGATTCGATCCCAGTCAAGGGCACATGCCCGGGTTGCGGGCTTGATCCTCAGGAGGCAGCCAATCAATGATTCTCTCTCATCATTGATGTTTCTATCTCTATCTCTCCCTTCCTTCCTCTCTGAAATTAATAAAAATATATTATATAAAAAAAAGAATGACTCCAAGGTGTTTTGTGTGTTTTTTAAAAATATATTTTTATTGATGTCAGAGTAGAAGAGAGAGTCCAACCATGACCTCCTGGTTCATAGATCGACTCTCAACCACTGAGCCACGCCAGCCGGGTGACTCCAAGGTTTCTGATTTGAGCAACTGGAAGAACCTAACAGCTATTTACTGAAATGGGAATGTCAGAGGAACAATTGAGATGCCTATTAGTTAGCCATGTAGAAATGTTGAGTAGGAGGTTGTGAAATGGCTTCAGTGTTTTTAACTGCTTTTTGATGCTTTAAAACTGCTCTTTAAAACTATTTTTAATAGCTTTTAACACTTATTTTTACTCCTTTTTAAAAAATATAATTAAAAACTGTGCTTATATTGCCTGGCCAGCATGGCTCAATGGTTGAGCGTTGACCTATGAACTAGGAGGTCACGATTCCTAGTCAGGGCACATGTCCAGGGTTGCAGGCTCAATCCCCAGTGCGGGGGGAAAGGGGGGTTCTGGAGGCAGTTGGTCAATGATTCTCTCTCATCACTGATGTTTCTATCTCTCTCTTCTCTCTGAAATCAATAAAAATATATATTTTTTAAAACTGTACTAATATTCTTAGAAATACTGAGGTTAATATTTATTTAGGTATATTAATTTCTCAACAAATCAGTTATAAAGTACCACTAGTACCTTTTCTAAGGAAATAAATATACACTAAGTCACAATTACCTATCATATCTCAGTTTACAAATTTCTGTCAAACATTTTTCTTTACTAATGTCAAAACAGTAAAGGAAAACAAGGTTAACTATGTAAATTAAAGTAACTGTGTTACAGAGATTCAAGAATGAGTTCTGTAAATTTCTATACAAATAGTCTTTCTTCTTTTTTTTTCTTCTTTCCATCTTTTCATAAGATATAGGTGAAGTATAAGCAGAAAAAAGCCAGACTTGGAATCAGAAATGCCTAGTTTTCTAGTTGCATAATCTTGGGAGAGGGGATCATAAAATTTCTACAAGCTTCCATTTCGTCATCTGCAAAACTGAAAATAATAATGCTAGTAAAAGCGAAAAGGTAGTGCTGGGTGCTTTTCTAAACACTTCTATATGTATAATCTCATGTAACCCTCACAACTCAATGAGGCATTATTTATTATTAGCCTTACTATATGAGGAAATCACAAATAGAGGCTTTCAGAAACTATTTAAATCTTGACAATGCACAGTGCTTTACAGTTTACAAAACATGTTCACATTTTAATTTTAAAAGTAGGTATAGGTATTTAGACTGAACAATATGAAATTGCTTTTTGTAGGTTCAAAATAGTCAAATATCAGCAATTTCATATGATTCAACCGTAACTATTATGCTATGGCCACTTTAAAAATGTGATGTGAAAATGTTTGTTTTTAACTGTAAAACACCATGGAAGGTATTATTTTAAGCAACAATAAATAGAACCACACTAAGAATTATTAACACAACTGTGAAATTGAAAGGCGTATGAAAGGGAATAGACAATAATTTTATTTAAATTACACATAAATCAATAATCAAAAGTCCATTATATATCCAATCCCGGTTTCCATTTGCTGCCTTAGTATTTTCTGTTATTAGATCCTCACCCAAGGATACTTTCCATTGGTTTTTAAAGAGAGTAGAAGGGAGGGGGAAGACAGGGAGAGAAAAATATTGACTAGTTGCCTCCCACACCAGCCAGAGCAGGGCTGAGAATCGAGGTAGGTGCCCTTGACTGGAAATGAACCTGGGACTCTTCAGTCCAAGGGCCAACACTCTATCCACTAAGCCAAACCGGTTAGGGCAAGGTCTTAGTATTTTTGAGGATTAATTTTCTGAACAATATGGAGATACTCTCAAACTAACAGTATTTTCCCCACAACACTCATTACCTCCTGATGTAGTATTTGTTTTTCTGTTTATCTGTTTTCTCAACCCCACATAAAGTTCATCAGGGTAAAGATTTTTCTGTTTTATTCAATGCTTTACTCCCAGAACCTAGAACTGTTTAAGGCTCACAATAATCACTCAAATTCATTTGTTGAATAAATGAGAAATTAGAACTCCCTAAATTAGTCAGAAAGAATGCATGAAATACATTTTAAGACAAAGATAAATAGTACCCAGGGATTTTGTAATATAAATAACAGATTTTAAAAAAAACACCTCCTAAAAAAACACCTCCTTTCTAAATTGTATAATAATTATCCCTCCCCATAAACACTTCAAAAGTGTCAAACATTTAAATTCTGAATAGTATCCACTCAAAAATTTAAATCCCCATAATTAGGCTGGAGCTATCCAGGCTCAGCCACCTGGTGTGCGGATGATTGAATAAATTTGTAATCCCTCACCCAAAAAAAAAAAAAAAAAAAAAAGTCCCCATAATTACTTTGTGAGCAATCTGTAAAATAAACTTTATCTTGAACTACATGCAAAATTAAATTTAGGATAGCATATATTCAAAGTTACAGACACAGGATTAAGTAGGAAAAATCATCTTAGAATCCTACATAAAGAAAGAGAAAAATAAAAAAGCACATGTTTCAAGACTGAAATAAATAAAATTTGGAAAGTGGTTGAAAAGAAAATTAAAATGACTTTATTTAAAAACTAAGAGTAGCTTTTCATTTTAGAGCTAGAGGCCCAATGCACGAAATTCATGCAAGGGCCTCAGCCCTCGCAGCCACAGCATCCGGCTTCATCCGGAAGGTCATCCAGGTCATCTGGATGGTCATTGCGCTGTTCGGCCTCCCAGTCTAATTAGCATATTATGCATTTATTATTGTAGATTGGTTGAACCTGTACAAGATATCCCTAAACTAGAAGGTGAGGGAAGATATGCTATCCCAAGTTTCTAAAGAACAACACCTCCCGCCCTAGCCGGTTTGGCTCAGTGGATGGAGCGTCAGCCTGCAGACTGAAGGGTCCCAGGTTCAATTCCGGTCAAGGGCACATGCCTAGGTTGCGGGCTTGATCCCCAGCAGGGGACATGCAGGAAGCAGCTGATCAGTGATTCTCTCTCATCATTGATGTTTCTCTCTCTTTCTCTCCCCCTTTCCCTTCCTCTCTGAAATCAATAAAAATATATTTTTAAAAAAGAACAAAACCTCCCTAAATAACATTTACACTATATTTCCTGTCAAAATTATTTCCCATGATTATCAAATGTTGCATCCATTTAGAATTAAGTATTTGAAAAGGTATAGAGCACTGTACAAAAAATAACAATAATCAACCTGTAAGAATAAAAAAATGTTTTTTACTACATTTCTCAATGTGATCTTTGATACAATTTTAAATAACAGTAGGGCAAAGGAATCTTTAAATGTAACTTAACATATACATTTATCAGCAGTATTGGTCTTGGCCACAATAGACATCCTGTAGCTGGCTGTCAAACCACCAAAAGCTGCTGTCACCCACCTTCCTAATCTCTTAGAACTAAGCTCATTTGGGTCAAAACAAGTCAACTGCCTTTCTCACCAGCAGTAATATATTGGAATAAAAGTGTCAAGTATAATTTTAGCTGCCAAGATTTTGTTAAGGACAGACTTGTAACTAGTAAAGGGGTTATTAAATTAGAGATATTGCCCAAAGGAAAAGAGTTATCTGCATCTGTAGCTTGATTGTAATAATATCTCTGAGGTTTTGATCTGTAATCAAACCAGAGGAAAAGGAAGCAACTGGTGAAAGCAACCAATAGCATAACCTTTAAAAAGAGTGAATTAAAAGTAAACTATTGAAAGAAAGAGTACTAGTATGCCAGAAGCAATCTAAAAATAATAAAAACCTAATATGCAAATTGTCCCCTCAACCTGGAGTTTGACGGGGGCAGGGGGGATGCAGGGTGGAGGGAGGGAGGGGTAGGCCAGTGGCGGCAGCAGGCAGCCAGGGGAAGGGAGGCCCCCAGCCGGCAACCAGCAATCACTAGGGACCCTACCTGTGCACAACTTTCGTGCACTGGGCTTCTAGTATGTAAATAAAGCTAGTTGTACTTTAAAACAGATTCCATGTGTTGCACAAGGAATATTCACTCTGACTCAGTATAGTTACAAATCAGTACTACAGAGGAATACTACAAAAGTATTAAAGGATGAGAGAGTGATGTATAGTGACACAGAAAAATGTTCACAATACACACTGTTGGAAATTGAAAGAAAACAAAAAAACAGGATATAAAATCTGCTAGAATGAGTGTGGTCTCATTAAAAAAGAGAAAGTGTAGATATAATTATGGGCAAACCAAATTAACTAAAAAGATACATTGAAACTGTTAAGAATGCTATCCTCTGCAGAATGGAATTACAGATACTTCTATTTTGTGTTTTTCTCCCTTTAAAATGATAATGTAAAAGAATAAAATAAGGTAATTACTTTTATAATAGTGTGTGTATGTGTGTGTGGTTATTTCTGGGAAAGAAAAGACAAACAGCATAATAAGGCTCTCTTCCCCTTTACCAAATGAAAACCTGAGGGTGGCCTCCAAGTTCAAGATATATATACACACACACACACATACACATACATACATACATACACACACACTATCAAAGCTGCATGATGTTCTCTGGGAACCCTTTCTTTAAACAGAATACTATGTAGAACCTCAAAACATAAGATAAAGTGTAGCTTCTATTATTGAAGGGGCTGGGGAACAGAGAGAGAGCTATAGTCATCCATCGCCCTCACCCCCTGCAGTATGCTCTGAGGCTCCTTAGGACTCCACAGAGCACAAGTGGAAACCCCCAGTTACTCAAAGTCTTCCACTGTGCAGTTGGGAAACTGAGGTCCAAGAAAATCAGCCACCTTACAGACTGGCCCTAGGGTCATTCTATCTACTGGGCATTATAGAAATAGTCTTTGGGCTGTGTCTTTTCCAGTACATACAGAACAGCTTAGAGAAAGCTAAAAACACAGATGAATTGGCTCCAAAATACCAAAAGAAGACCGAATAATCAAAATTAATAAATGTCCAAAAAAGAAAAAGAAACATAGATTCTTGATATTTAACATGATTTAAGTAAACCACAACTCTCTAATGGGTTTGCAAATGTATGCTTTTCTACTGTCTGAGGTTCAAGTTTAGCTATACATCTCCATCAAAGTAACACAAGCTGGAATCTGCCACTGAGAAAAGCAAATGGAAAAAGGCAACAACAGGACAATTTTGTAAACTAAAAAGAGAAAAGATAGTCAAGTAGAAAGAAAACCAGAGCTGCCAGAGATAACGAAGTCTGCCTTTGGAGGGTGAAATCAAATTCCAAAAAGGCTCCAACAGCCTAAAAAATGAGCAAAAATCTCAAAGGGTAAATTTTAATTGGCATGAACACACTATTCTGAACTTTGGTCTTAAAAAAGCCATTTCAGAAAAGCATGGGATGATGAAGACTTGTATCATCATTAAAAAAAATATTCAGGGGTGCTGGTTCACACTAAACTTAGTATGAAAATAAGCATCAGATGATAATCAGCATATGTAAAATGTGGACAACTGAAGGGGAATTCTGCATCAGCCTCATCACACCTTATTTAGTGCTGGGCACTTTAGTTTTTAAAGATGTAGAGAAATCCCATTATATTTCATTATGAAAAGGACCAAATATTATAAGGAAGAGTTGGAAAAACAGATGTCTAAACCTTGAGAACCGCTTTTACAAAAAAAAACAAAACACATTACTCAGGTATGCAAAGGAATGCTTGCCCTGTGCAGAATCTTAGAAGACTTTTGCTTCCGAACTTTCGCATAGTCTCTCAAGAAACATGCAAGGCTCACTTCTCTAGTGCCCTAGGACAGTGGTCGGCAAACTGAGGCTTGCGAGCCACATGCAGCTTTTGAGCCGCGGTTTGCCGCTCTGTTGACTGAGTCTGCCGACCACTGACCTAGGAGGTTGTCTTATGTTTTGCATGAAGAAACCTAATGATGGCAGAATTCACTGCTTCCTGACAACCCACTCCTTCACACCCATCAGAAAAACGATACATCATAATTACTCCGAAGTCCATAATTTACCTTAGGGTTTACTCTTTTTTTGTTGTTAATCCTCACCTGAGGATAATTTTCCATTGATTTTTAGAGAGTAGAAGAGAGAAGAAAGACAGAATCAATGTGACAGAAACACATTGATCGGCAGCCTCCTATACAAGCCGTGACCAGGGCCTGGGCCAGGGAGGAGCCTGCAACCAAGGTACAAGATGCCCTTGACTGGAATTGAACCCACAACCCACAACCCTTCAGTCTGCGGGCCCATGCTCTATCCAGAGCCAAACCGGCTAGGGCTGATTTTTTTTCTTATCTCCAGAGTTTTGCCTTTTTCAGAATGTCACAATAGTTGTAATCATACAGTCATGTTATTTGCTTGTAAATATACACAGGAAATATTTTATGTAAGATTAAATATTTTATGATCTTTATTTGAGATAGGAGTAACAACTTTTTAAAAAAGTAGGGATGAGGAATGGAGGCAGGGAAAGATTGAGATGGTTTAGAACTAGAACTGTTCCTTCCTATTTCTGCCTTCAATTTTACTGCCCATTCCTACATCCTAGACCTAAACCAGAAATAAGACTGTCATAAAACAAATCACCTAAAAACAAAAGAAGAAATACTATTTAGCAAACTCTAAGATTATCAGAATGTAGCTAGATGGATTGAGACATCACACTCCAGAAGAGAATATATCCTGCCAGCTAATCATCCAATTCTGCCCTAGCCGGTTTGGCTCCGTGGATAGAGCTTCGGCCTATGAACCAAAGGGTCCTGGGTTTGATTCCAGTCAAGGGCATGCATGTGCCTTGGTTGCAGGCTCCTCCCTGATCAAGGCTCATGCAGGAGGCAACCAATCGATGTATTTCTCTCACATTGATGTTTCTACCTTTCCCTCTCTCTTCTACTCTCCCTAGAAATCAATGGGAAAAATAACCCCAATTGAGGATTAACCAAAAAGAATATACAAACATAAAAATAATAATTATCACTCAATTCCTTGCCCCCAAAAGGGAAAGTATAGCCCATTACCACACTAGGGTATTCTATAGGGCAGGTTTTCTTAAAGGAGAAATTTACTCTACCTAGCCCTAGCCGGTTTGGCTCAGTGGATAGAGCATCGGACTGCGGACCCAAGGGTCCTGGGCTCGATTCCAGTCAGGGGCACGTACCTTGGCTGCAGGCTCCTCCCCGGCCCCAGGCCCTGGTCTGGCACGTGCAGGAGGCAACCAATCGATTGCCTCACATTGATATCTGTCTTTCCCTCTCTCTAAAATTCAATGGAAAAAATATCCTCATGTGAGGATTACCAAAACAAAAATCTATCTACCTGAATCTGCAGCTTATATGGACAGAGGAACTTCATTTAGTATTCTTCATAAAAAGTGATTTGTTTTTAACATTCACCTTCTGTCACCTTTTTTGAAAAGACTAGATCAAGCACAAGCACTGACCTACTGAAATTTCAATTAGAGGTTTGTTTTTTAGATCAGATCCACCTTAGTGAGGCTCCTCTTTGCTACAAATTTAAGGACCTAAAAAGTAGAGGACTCATTAATAGAAGCAGCCTAAAAGGCTCCAGTTGATGGCTCTGTAGGTACTTAATACATGTGTAACCTTTTCCTGTGCATTTCTAAAACCAGTTAATTCCTATTTCAATATCACCTTACACTTACTTCTTTATTTCATGGTTTGCATTTAACAAGTATATTGAACACTCCACTTGTTCATTCTCTTCCACAATTGTCTGTGGAAAAGCTGTGTCATCAAGAATGCCTGGATGGATGTGAGACTGCCTATTATTTTACTCACCAAGTTTTGTCCTGTTTACATGTCATCATATCACTCATTAAACAAATATTCTTTGAACAACATTTCCGTGTAAAATCCTGGACCAGAAACTGAAGGGGGGGAGAGGGGGGCAGGGATGTTCTGGATAATTAGTTTAATTCTTAAACAGCTTACAACATTCTCAAAGTGAACCACGTAACGCTGGAGGTCCCCACTGAGACTTTTTCCAGAAATCCATGAGGTCAAAACTATTTTCATAGCAACCAAGACATTATTTGCCTTTTCTCACAGTGCTTATATCTGCACTTATGATGCAAAAGCAAAGGTAGGGCACCTCAGCACAATTTAAGGCAATGGCACCACACTATAGTAGTAGTCGCTACATTTTTCACCTTTGTATACTCAAAGTTTTTTTTAAAAAGAGCCAATTTTATTTAAGAATGTGTTGATGTAAAAGTAAAAATTATTAATTTTAGCCCTGGCCAGTGTGTCTCATTAGTGTCAATTCCCAGTCAATGGCAAGTACCTGGGTTGCTGGTTAGCTCCCTGGCCCATGTCAGGGCATATTCAGGAGGCAAACAGTTTATGTGTCTCTGTCACAGTTTCTCTCTCTCTCTCTCTCTCTCTCTCTCTCTCTCTCTCTCTCTCTCTCTTCTTTCCTTTCTTTTCTTTTCCTTTCCTTTCCTCCCTTCCACTCTCTCTGAAAAGCAATGGAAAAAATGTCATGTGAGGATTAACAAACAAAAATTACTTTTATTAAATCTTTACCCTTAAGATTTACCCTTCACATATTTTTACTATTGTGTAACCAAATGGAAAGTATGCAAAAAGCACTTCCACGTTTGAAAGTGTGGTCGCTATTTTGAAAAGCACATGTACCACACTATGAGCTGCAAAAATGAATTAAACATTTTTTCACAAGGAACAACATTTTTACTTGAAAGAGTGGCTGATAAACAAAAAACAAACCTCTAAGGTTGTTGAAACCTGGGTAACTGACATTTTCTCAAAAATTAACAGAGTGTAGCCCTAGCCGGTTTGGTTCAGTGGACAGAGCATCAGCCTGCAAACTGAAAGGTCCCAGGTTCAATTCTGGTCAAGGGCACATGCCCAGGTTGTGGGCTCGATCCCAGTGGGGGACTTTCAGGAGACAGCCAATCCATGATTCTCTCTCATCATGGATGTTTCTATCTCTCTCTCCCTCTTCCTTCCCCTCTGAAATGAATAAAAATATATTTTAAAAAATTAACAAAGTGGGCTTGTCACTTCAAGGAAAATAACTGACAGTATTTGTTGCCAATGACAAATGTGATAGTTCAAGTGATAATCAGAATTCTGGGAAACTTACATCTGCCATTAAAACTTGATAGCTCTCTTGCCGAAACCGGTTTGGCTCAGTGGATAGAGCGTCAGCCTGCAAACTGAAAGGTCCCAGGTTCGATTTCGGTCAAGGGCATGTTACCTTGGTTGCGGGCACATCCCCAGTAGGAGGTATGCAGGAGGCAGCTGATCGATGTTTTTCTCTCATCGATGTTTCTAACTCTCTCTCTCTCTCCCTTCCTCTCTGTAAAAAATCAATAAAATATATTTTTTATAAAAAAACAAAAAACTTGATAGCTCTCCATTACTTACAGGCCTTTTCTGATGAGATCAGTGGTAGTGTTAAATAATGTGATTTTTTGTGTAAACATTTGGAGAACCTGCATAACTCAGTAAACTAATATTTTCCAAATGATCAATGTATGATGTTACAAAATCATGCATGGGTTAAAGGATCCATGCATGATAAACAACAGATTTCAATGTAACAAAATACAATCATGGTTTCAGAACCTACACTGCAACTCATCTTTAAAAAAATAACACTGCTGCCCTAGCCAGTGTGGTTCAGTTGGTTGGAGTGTCATCCCATGCATCAGAAGTCGGCACATACCTAGTTGTAGATTCAATTGGGGTGCATGCAGGAGGCAACTGATGGGCGTATCTCTCTCACATTGGTGTTTTCTTCCCTCTATCTCTCTTTTCCTTCCTCCCTCTCTAAAAATCAATTTTTAAAAAATGTTAAAAGTTTAAAAAATAATAATACTGCTGAGTTTTGGTGTAATAACAAAGAAGAATATCCACAATTATCTGAAAAGGCTCTTAAAATGCTCTTCCTTTTTACATATGTGGTATGAGACCAGGTCTTCTTATATGTACTTTAAACAAAGCAACATACTGCAGCAGCTTGAGTGCAAAGGCAGATACAAGCCTGGCTGGTGTATATCAGTGGTTGAGCGTCAACCCAGGAACCAAGAGGTTGCTGGTTCCATTCCCAGTCAGAGCATATGCCTGGGTTGCAGGCTCAATACCCAGTAGGGGGTGTGTAGGAGGCAGCCCTGATCAAAGATGTTTCTCTCTCATCGGTATTTCTCTCTCTTTAAAAATCAATAAAACATTTTTTTAAAAAAGCAGATTCAAGAAACATATTTCACCTATTTTAACACTTAGTGGATGTACTATTATTTTTTAAATAAATTAATAAACATTTTCAAAATTTCTGTTTCAATTTCTAACACAGCAAATATCAAAAGTTATAACCCACATAAACAAAAGCTCTGGAGTTCTCAATAATTTTTAAGAGTATAAAAGGATCCTGACTGGCTTACAGTGTAATAAGAGAGAAAAAAACAAATAATAACCCAAATTAGAATGTGATGATGCCATAGTCCTACTACTCTTGGACATTCCAGCTCTTCCTAAACTATGACACCTACCAGGTTACTGAAATAATTTATTTAGCCCTGCTGTCAATATAATCAAAATGAGTAATTCATTTAGAAAGCATGAAGAGGGCTCAAGCAATATCATGATAATGTGTTAAACCAATTTGAATTGATGGGTTTTTCTTTACTCACTTTCTAAATAAATGGCCAGAAATAAAAATGTTTTATTTCCCTGGTATAAACTTAATAAACCTATAAAGAGAAGTCTTTCACAAAGGACTATATAATATGCAACTCCTGGAAATGCATTCCACACAATCAAATTAGTAATAGAGAGCTAAGGAACTTGGTTCCCTGCCTCTGAACAATGCGGGGGGGGGGGGGACGGGACGGGTTGGGTGGGGGCTAGAAATCCTACATTGGTGCTAAAGATCAGGGTATCAAAGATGTCACCCGGCCAGTGTGGTTCAGTGGATTGAGCATCTTCCCATGCAACAACAGGTCGCCAGTTCAATTCCTGGTCAGGATACATGCCTGGGTTGTGGGCTAGATCCCCAGTGGGAATGCGCAGGAGGCAGCCAATCGATGTTTCTCTGTCATCAATGTTTCTCTCTCCCTTGCACTCTCTCTCTCTAAAATAAAAACATATTTTTAAAACAAAAACGAACAAAAAAGATATCAAAGATGTCATTCAAAAAAGGAGAACCATATGCACATAAGCAATCATTTGTGGTTTTAAAGACACACACACACACACACACGACACACACATTTTTGCTTATCCTACTTTGAAGGACACAAAAGAATCTGGTAGTGGTGGCTATTTCTCAAAGAGAAACTGTGAGGAAACACTTCTTACAGTATTCTTTTTATACTGTTTGATCTTTTAACTATGTACATGTAATAATTACTCAAAAATAAGTATTTAAAATAACATTTCTACATTACTCATTTCTCTAGTCTTTTACCTCAAATGCAAATAAATATGGATTTCATTAAATGCTTATTTGTTAAATAAGCAATGGACACACATCTCATATACCTGACAAAAGTGTCAATGGCAAGCTATCCATCAACCTGCAAGTGATCAGCCATTGATTACCTGAAGGAATACCTAATTATCTGATTACAGAAGGAGTTTCTACTAATGCCATCCTTCTGCCAACATAACTGATATAATTGCTACTTCAATTGTAGCTCTTTTCCTTTTTAAATTCACTAAAGCATTTGTTTTAAGAAATATTCTCTGGTGCTTTTAAGAAATATTCTCTGAATAGCACCAAAGTAGGTTAAGTTTAAAGATTCTTTTAAACCATGCAGCAACATTAAATTTAGATTTATCTCCTATGTACTAAGCCTATGACTTGATCATGTAACACTTGTAACATACAATGTAAATGTGACAATGTGCACTTGGATCTAAACAACTAACTGCACAATATATAGATTTAATAATTATACCAATGAAAAAGGCTTGGGGATTTTAACCAATTCTAAGTTTAAGGAGCCAATCTTATGCTGTGGCTACAAATATAAAATCTAATTCAAACTTGGGATACATTAATCAAAGTGACTACATGGTGCCCAGGATACAGAAAAATTGGACCCACTGTAGTTTGTACTTACCAGACCAGTCCCACATCTTATACTAGGTTCACACAAATCTAGGGTCCCTGACAAAGTGCAGTAAGGTCAGGGTAGTTTGGTGGAAGGCAACATTTAATGAGTTAGCTATCATGTATCAAGTACTTCACATGAATTTTCCTTAAATCTTCACATATCAATGATATAGACATTATTATCCTTGTCTTAAAATAAAGGAGATTTAGACTTAGAAAAGGTAAGTAATATGCTCAAGTTTGCAAAGCTAGTAGGTGGCATTATCAGGATTTAAGCACAGAGTCCTAGGAAACTAGTACAGCGCCCCCCCCCCGCCCCCCCCCCCAACCAACTCTATCTCTCCAATATATCCCATTACCTTTCCAAGAAGGCTTAAGGTCCTAGAAATGTTTAGACTAAAATAGAGACAATTCAGAGGACTTTATAAGAAAACTAGAGGCTCAATGCATGAAATTCATGCACAGGGAGGGGGTGTATCCCTCAGCCCAGCCTGCACCCTCTCCAATCTGGGACATCCCTCTCACAATCCAGGACTGCTGGGTAAAAACATCTGCCTGCCTGCCTGCCTGCCTGATTGCCCCTAACTGCTTCTGCCTACCAGCCTGATCACCTCCCCAACTGCCCTGCCCTGCAGGCCTGGTCCCCCCAACTGCCCTCCCCTGCCAGCCTGGTTGCCCATAACTGCCCTCCCCTGCAGGCCTGGTTGCCCCCAACTGTCCTCCCCTGCAGGCCTGGTCCCCCCAACTGCCCTCCCCTGCTGTCCTGACCACCCACAACTGCCCTCCCCTGCCAGCCATCTTGTGGCCACAGGGGTCAGCCATGGTGTGTGTTGGAGTGACGGTCAATTTGCATATTACTCTTTTATTAGCTAGGATAGTAAATATATTTGTTTTTGGAAGTCCTAGAGAACAGAAGTAAAACCAGCAGGTAAAAGTTACAGGGAGAAATTTCAATTGAAATTAAACTTTCTAACTATCTAAATATCTTAAAGACTAAACTGACTTTGGATAAGTTGTAAATTTCCTATCACTGGGTAAGTGCTGGAAAAGTACAAAATGAGGGAGACCTTGTAAAACTTCCCTGAGGTAATGATGCTTGAGCAGAGACCTGAAAAAAATGTGTAATATTTTGCTAAAAAGAGGAGAGGAACATGGCTGATAAAAAATTAGTCCAAAAGTTAGGTGTGGCCATATTAAGGAACTTTGTCTTCATCCTAAATTCAATTGGAGATGTAATCACACCCATGTCTTTAGAAAAGATCAAGTCATTCTGGTTGCACTGAGAATGGACTAGTGCTCAGTCAGAGTGGATGAAGGTGGACCAGTTAAAGGTTATGCAACAATCCAGGCAACAATGCCAACTCAGACAAAAGTGGTAATGGTGCCCCTGGCTGGTTTGGCTCATTGGATAGAGTGTCAGCCAGCAGACTGAAGGGCCAAGAGTTTGCTTCTCGTCAAGGGCACATACCTTGGTTGCAAGCTCAATCCCTGGTCCTGATCAGGGTGTGTGCAGGAGGCAACCAATTGATGTGTGTCTCTCACATCAATGTTTCTCTCTCTGTCTCTCCCCCTCCCTTCCACTCTCTCTAAAAATCCATGGAGAAATATCCTCTGATGAGGATTAACAAAAAATAAGTAAATAAATAATTCTATGTATAATACGATTGTTATTGTTAAGTGATATTGGTGGAAATGAAGAGGACAATTTGAGTTTACTTTGAAAGTTAAACAGGATCTGCTGATATGGAAAAAACAAGGTTTTTGTTCTGAGAAATGATGAAATGATGGTCCCATTCACTGAGGTAAGCAAGAGAGCAACTGGGCCAACTCTGAGAAGGAACTTTCATTTTAGGATGTAGTGCATTTGGGCATCCAAGAAATGTCAATTAGGCCACTGGGTATAGAATTCTGGAACTCTCTTGGTTGGCCAAATATGAGTAAGTGCATTTACAAGGAACAACTGTACAATTTTTTATCTTTAAGGGAAATCATTTGTCATAAAATCATCCGTATTCTTTCAAAAAGGTAATTTCAAAATCATGCTAGCCTAAAAGGCAGGAATCACTACTGTACCAAAACCCCTAAATTAACACTTAACAAGATTACCTGTTTAAAGAACATTAGATATAAACCATTCATTTGGCTACAAAATGGATTTATTCAGAATAAAGACAGCTCATCATAGTAGATTCTCAAGTTAGAATAGCCAATCTTTTCACATCTTTCAGACACGAAAACAAGACAAAGTTTAAGATGCAAAAAGTTCAGATCGGAATCCAATATGGCGGCGTAGGTAAACACCTAAACTGCTGCCTCACACAACTATTTCAAAACTACAACTAAAAGACAAAATGTCTATCACCCAGAACCACAGGAAAGCTGGCTGAGTGGAAGTTCTACAACTAGAAGGAAAGAGAAATGAGCATTGAGACGTGCACAAGCGCTGAAAAGATGAGGTATGGAGGCGCACGATCTGGGCTGGCGGCAGGTGTTGCTTTTTTCAACCCGAAGGGAGACAAGTCCCCGATTACTCTAAAATCCAGTTTCAGGGGAGATGCAGGGGACCCAAACTCCTACGGGGAGAAGCTGGACTGCTTGCCATCGGGTCGGAAAGTGAGGGTGGCTTGCTTGCAGAGCTGTGCGCAGGAATAATTGTTTACTGCGCTGGGGGCACAGGATGCGGGGACGCGGTAGAGACGCAGAGCCGGCTAACTGGCAGCCATCGCTGTTTGCCACGCCCTAGCCGAGTGATGCCCTGAGACCCCACCCCGCACAACCTATAAACCCATCCAAGCTCCAAGCAGCAGCTTTAGCATATGAATGGCCTGCCCTATCGCAGCTTAACCTAGCAAACTTTCAGCGCAGGTCAGACAGCTCCAAAACTTCTAAACCCCAAGCAAAGAGGAGAAAAACTGTAGCTCCTGCTGAGTGGCCTCAGACAGTAGCTGACCTGCACCCCATTGGAGATCCAGAAGCCAGTGTACCTAGTGGTCAGTGTGAGACACCAGATTTCAACTCCTCACATCCATAATTGACACATTCAAGAGGCAGACTCAGTGAGCACCAAAAGCCCCACTGAAACAAGTGCTGCCCCATAAGGGTGTCTCCAGCGCAGCAGTTCTTCATTATAGACAGAGCGAGTCCTCACAGCCGATTGGCCTGGAGGTCAATTCCTCCCACTGTACCAACAACAATCAAGGCTTAACTACACCAAGACTTTGCACTCAGCCCACAAAGGGGTGTACCAAGAGAGTCCACCTCAGGTGACTGGGGAGGCTGAGCTACAGCCCCCTTTAGGTCACCTACCACACAAAACCACTCCATCAACACAGGGAAGCAGCCAAAATGCGGAGACAAAGAAACATGTCATGAATGAAAAAAATGGAGGAAAGCAAACTACTGGACAACATAGAGTTCATAAGGTTACTCAAGAATCTTCTAAAAACCTTTGAGGAACTTAGTGAGACCTTTAAGGATCCTAATGAGAATGCCAAAAAAATGGAAAAGGACCAGTCAGAAATGAAGCATACACTGTCTAAAATAAAGAATATGCAAAAACTCAACTGTAGATCAACGTACCCCAAGAATCAAACCAAAGATCTGAAATACGAGGAAACAAAAAACACCCAATTGGAAAACCAAAAAGAAAAAAGAATCCAAAAATATGAAGATAGTGTAAGGAGCCTCTGGGACAACTTTAAGCATACCAACATCCAAATTTTTGTGGTGCCAGAAGAAGAGAGAGAGCAAAATATTGAAAACCTATTAGAAGAAATAATGACAGAAAACTTCCCCCACCTGGTGAAAGAAATAGACTTACAAGTTCAGGAAGCGCACAGAACCCCAAACAAGAGGAATCCAAAGAGGACCACACCAAGACACATCATAATTAAAATGCCAAGGGCAAAAGACAAAGAGAGAATCTTAAAAGCAGCAAGAGAAAAACGGTTGGTTACCTACAAGGGAGTACCCATAGGACTGTCAGCTGATTTCTCGGCAGAAACTATGCAGGCCAGAAGGGAGTGGCAAGAAATATTCAAAATGATGAACAGCAAGAACCTACAACCAAGATTACTCTGCCCAGCAAAGCTATCATTCATAGTTGAAGGTCAGATAAAGAGCTTCACAGACAAGAAAAAGCTGAAGGAGTTCATTGCCACCAAACCAGGATTACATGAAATGCTGAAGGGTATTCTTGAAGAAGAGGAAGAAGAAGAAAAAGGTAAAGATAAAAATTATGAACAACAAAATGACATCAAATACATACCTACCAACAAGTGAATCTAAAAATCAAGTGAATAAAAAATCTGATGAACAGAATGGACTGGTGAATATAATAGAATCAGGGACATAGAAAGGGAGTGGACTGACAATTCTCAGGGGGAAAGGGGTGTGAGGGGTGCAGGAAGAGATTGGACAAAAATCTTACACCTATGGATGAAGACAGGGGATAAGGGCATGGGGTGGGATGGGGAATCAGGTGGAGGGGAGTTATGGGAAAAGATCCTAATCTTCAAAGTAGAAGGAAAGAGAATAAACAAATCAGATTTTTTTTTCTTCCAACACATCTCCACAGGTTTTATACTATACTTAGATAAAAAAATAACCATATGACTTTAGCTATTAATTGGTGTAACTAAGGGGCTATTTACCCTAGAGTTGCTTTCCATTTTGCCTTAAAACACAAACAAAAAACCAGCTACCAGAGAAATTAAAGACAGAACTAAATGCAGGAAGGCTAGTTTACAATTCTAGAGAATCCACTGTATAAACTCTTTAAAGAAGTTAACTTTGACCCTGACTGGTGTGGCTCAGTGGTTGAGTGTCTACCCATGAACCAAGAGTCCCTGGTTTGATTCCCTGTCAGAGCACATACCCCTTTTTGGGCTCAACCCCCAGTAGGGGGCGTGCAGGAGGCAGCCGATGGATGTTTCTCTCATTGATGTTCCTAACTTGCTATCTCTCTGCCTTCCTCTCTAAAAATCAATAAAAATACATTTTTTTAAAGAAGTTAACTTTGAGAAGGATCCAGTTATCCTTTACATAAAGTTGGAATTATACACATCACATACTCATTGAGGGGAAAGCATGAATTAGACTGCATAGCATTTTGTATTTATACTAGAGGCCCGGTGTGGTCCCTCAGCCTGGCCTCCGGGGATCGGGCTGAAACCAGCTCTCCAGCATCCCCAAGGGGTCTCGGATTGTGAGAGAGCGGTTCTCAGGTGCCGCACCCTGGAATCGGGCTCCCTCCTTTCCGGTTCCAGGTGTGTCACCTGAGAACTGCAGCTGCCAAGTCACACAGCTCGGCAGCTCCTGCCCCCTGGTGGTCAGTGTGCATCATAGCTACCAGTCGGACAGTCGTTTAGGCTTTTATATATATAGATATATATTTATATGTATAGAAAGTATTTTGAACTCCCCATAGTTAATGCTAAAAACAAGTATTTTTTTTTTGTTATAGTCAAAGAGATTTCTTTTATTATTGTTTAAAGTATTACATATGTCTCCTTTTCCCCCCAACTGACCTCCCTAGCCACTCCCACCCCCAAGGGCAAGGCCCCACTGCCCCAGTGTCTGTGTCCATTGGTTTATGCCAGTGGTCGGCAAACTCATTAGTCAACAGAGCAGCAAACCGCAGCTCGCAAGCCACATGTGGCTCGCGAGCCGCAGTTTGCCGACCACTGGTTTATGGTAATATGCATGCATATAAGGCCTTTGGTTGATCCCTAACCATCCCGCCCCTGTCCCTTGTCTCTGGATCTACAAATAAGTATTTTTTAACTTCTTTATTATACTGTTGCTACTACCAATATCTAATTTGCTCTCAATGGGACTATAACAACTCAGAAGGTCCCAGGGTAAAATAATATATTGGTTCACTTCAGAAACTACCCTGCAAACAGGAACTTTAACTCAGGAAATATGAGGGCAGAATGAGGAAAAAATGCAAGTTAATATGTGAATGAAATTGAGGTTAAAAAAAAACTGAGGTTAACCCAGGATTTAGATTTCATTCTTCACTAAGTAAGCTTTCAGGTGCAAGCTCTTCAGCCCTTACTCCAAGTTATACTCAACTCAGCAAAACCACACAGTGCATGAAACAGACAGTAAGCATTTGCTGGACAATTTTATATTTGGAGAGAAACTTTTAAACATCTTTTATATTTCATCAAAACAAAGAGATTTAGCCCTACCCAGTTTGGCTCAGTGACAGAGCACTGGACTGCGGACCAAAGGGTCCCTGGTTCGATTCCAGTCAAGGGCATATACCTTGGTTGCGGGATCCTTGGCCCAGGGCCCTGGTCAGGGCTCGTGCAGGAGGCAACCAATGGATGTGTTTCTCTCACATCAATGTTTCTATCTTTCCCGCTCTCTTACACTCTTCCTAAAAATCAATAGAAAAATATCCTCAGATGAGGATTAACAAAAAAGACCCCTAACAACACAAAACAAAGGGATTTATCACTGCCCCATTAAGAAAGTTTCAGGAATGGCTCAGTGGTTGAGCATGGACCTACAAACAAGGAGATTGCAGTTCGAATCATAGTCGAGGCACATGCCCAGGTTGCTTGATCCCCAGAGTGGGACATACAGGAGGCAGCCAATCAATGATGATTCTCTCTCATCATTGACGTTTCTCTCTCCCTCTCCCTTCCTCTATGAAATCAAAAATATATTTTAAAAAAGGTTTCCAAGCAAAATAGATATATCAAAATATCCTTAGACTTTACTGGTTCAAAACAGTATGCATAGTATTACTATATATTACCATATACAGTATGTATATATACTGCATGTGTATGCACACATGTGCATACCTGTATATTTAGGGAAATATCCAAATCCACACATATTAAAATATTGTTATTTGGATGGTAGAATTATGATTATTTTTAATTTTCTTCTCTGTTTTCCTACAATGAACACACATACATGCCTTTCTAAGGAGGAAATATCCTTTATTGTTTACATGTCATAACAACAGACTTCAAAATTTTAGAAGGAATTTTTATTTACAGGAAGCTTTAAATACTATTTCTGTCCTCTTCATTTTTCAAATAGAGAAACAGATCCAATGAGGATAAGTGACTTACCTGCCCAAAATCTGATAGTGAATCCTCAGGGCCATAATTCTGTTTTCCATACTTATTTTTCTGATTATAAAGTGAATGCATTTTCATAAAAATAATTTGAAACATAATGAAAGTCCAAGAAAGAATGAAAATCACCAAGACACATAAACCAAAGATAACGTTTAATATTGAAGGGGTTGTTTTCTTTCTAAAATGTTTCACTATAATAAGAATATAGAATACATTTTCAATGTGGAAAAACTTTCAAAATATAGAAAATATATCACATAATTGGTGATAGAATTATTTCTACTTTTTTAAAAAAAGAATAGTTATTGATTTTTAGACAGAGGAATAGAAGCATCAATGTGAAAGCATAACATCAATCATGCCTCCTGCACACCCCCTTACCATTCCTTACTGGGTGTCGAGCCAGCAACCCAGGCATGTAACCTTGACCAGAATCCTAACCAGCAACCTTTTGGTGCACAGGATGACCCCCAATCAACTGAGCCACATGGGCCAGGGCAGAATTATTTTTTCTTTAGACTTAGTACCCGAAGCCAGTTTTACATCCAGAGACTAGTTCTATACGGTGTTTTTACTTAGCAAACCTCAGTTACTTATTAACTTGTGGGGTACTTTTATAAGGAAGAGCTATTACAAAGAATTTTATTTCATAATCATTTAATGAAAGTCAAAGGACCAGGAGGTGGAAGAGAGTTTGGGGGGGATAAATGATGATGGACAGAGACTTGACTTGGGGTGATGAACACACAATACAGTGTACTGATGTGTTGTGGAATTGTGCACCTGAAACCTGTATAATTTTGTTAACCAGTGTCAAACCAATAAATTCAATAAAAAGGAAAAAAGAAAAATAAAGTGAATAAAGAAAAAGAGAATACTCTATTTCTATTTAGGGATCTTCTTTGTAGATTTAGTGAATGTAAAGATAATCCACAAACACAAGCTAAGTACAAGTGACATAACACAAATCTTCTATGTTTAAGATCACCCAATATATTTATTCAAATCATTCTTGAATTACCAATACTTTTACAGGATATCATATAAAACATTACCAACTGGCATTAATTATAGGAAAAAAAACATGGGTTATAAGCAAATATATTTATAAAAACAAATTCATAAATAAGTTACTAAACCACCATTAACAAGACATTTAAAAATACCTTATTTTTTTTTCATTTTATCTCATCCTTTTAAAATTTACTTTCCATGTATTTTATAATGCACATAAATGTTATTAATACAGTAGTATATTAACATTATTTATAAATAAATGTGATTCACAATGTGTGCTCAAAATTTTACTTGTAAGGGTGACAATCAGAAGTTGGGAATCACTGCCCCAGAATATAAGTCTTAGCTGACAAAACTGTCTCCTAATTTACTTTTCAAAGACCCAAAGATCAGAGTAAGCAAGTAAAAATGACCAATTATCCAAAAATTCAGAATGGAATATTCTGGAAATCAAGTTTTAGAATGGAACATTATGAAATAATTTTCTTAAATTTCTAGAGTTTATTAATGACAAGAAATGTGAGCAATTTGTTAGCATTAAATCATCTTAGATCTCAAAGCACTCCATAATTGTCATATTTCAGAAAGACCCTATAACAGAGACCATGGTCTTTTCATTTCACGGTCAGAAATATTAATCAAGGAGAGGATAAATTTCTGGCCCCAGAATAGTAGATTAAAATATTTGCACATTTTAAAATTTTTCCAAAGTATAAGCAACTCCCAACTAAAAATGAATTTTTTAGTACAATCTATTAGCTTTCTTTCAAAACTCACTTTCTCTTTAAAACAATAGTAGCTTGATCCCCCACAAAGTCTATTGTATACAGTGCATGAATAGACAGTCATGTACTAGTGTGAATCCTGGAATATTAACAAAACACACAAAAAAGAGTCCAGAAGACTTGGCAAAATTCTAAAATTGGTTAAGCTTTGCTTTGGCCTTCCTCCCACCTTCTTTCTGGTGCTCCTACTCCTAACTCCAGAGCTGCTTCATACCTTCCCAAAGTTCCTCATCTGAGACACCTACTCAAAATTTATTTCCCTTGACCTAACACAACCAACACTTGACTTAATCACTAACATTACTGAAAAGGCCCTTGACGTGTGTGTACATGTGTGAGTGTGTGTGTGTGTGAAGAATCTTTTGAGCCCGGCCGGTGTGGCTCAGTGGTTGAGCATCAACCAATGAACCAACAGGTCATAGATTTGATTCCTGGTCAGGGCACATGCCTGGGTTGGGGGCTCGATCCCAGTTGAGGCAGCAAATCAATGATTCTCTCTCATCATTGATATTTCTATCTCTCCTCTTCCTTCCTCTCTAAAATCAATAGCATATATATATATATATATATATATATTTTTTTTTTTTTTTTTTTTTTTTTTTTAAGAAGAATAATCCATTGAGAATCTCTTTCTGGACCCACTAACCAGAAAAATCACATAGGCACACACAAAAGATCAGGATCACAGGGCCAAAATACATCCATAAACCCCAGAACTATAAAACCAAGGTCAAAACCCCTGCACTTAACTGTAAATAATATAAAACCTTGCCCTAGCTGGTTTGGCTCAGTAGATAGAGCGTCAGCCTTTGGACTGAAGGGTTGGTCAAGGGCACATGCCCGGGCTGTGAGCTCAATCCCCCAGTAGGAGGCGGGCAAGAGGCAGCCAATCAATGATTCTCATCATTGATGTTTCTATCTCTATCTCTCCCTTCCTCTCTGAAGTCAATAAATATATATTAAACTAATAATAATAATATAAAACCTCAAAACCTTTCAAGAGGAATCTGTATTTTAAGAGACTATAAACTCAAACATTCTATACTATATACTCAAATATATAAACTCTAATTGTTAGAATTTAAGTCCTCTCTTAGTGATTTTATCCTCTAATTCTCATGAAACGAGAGGACTGGACTTATTTCTAAACATGGGTCCGCTATTAAATTGATTTTATAGGTCCTAACCTATATTCAATGATGCTCTAGAGATCTGCTGTTTATCATGATTCTTGGCAAATCAATAAATACATATATACATACAGGGGTAAGCAAAATTAAGTTTACAGTTATGAGTATGCAAAAGTTTATTCTTGTATTATATATTTCCCATATAAACCATAAAACTACTTCTGCCCACCCTGTACATATATATACACATGTATGTATATACATACATACATACACACACATACACATTCAGAAAATGTCTTTTAACTCTTGATTACCAATCCAGTTTTCATCCCAATGAGCTCTGTAGTAGACTGCTCATTTCACTTAGCTAAATTCCCTGATAAAATTCCTTTAATCTCCATCCTCAGCTTCTTCAACCCACACCAATTATCTTTACCTATCATTCCTTTTCAACTTCTCTCAAAAGGCTCTTCATCTACTTGACCCTTAGATGTAGATGCTCCACAAGGTTGCCCTTAGTCTTTTCCTCACTCTTGATATTACACTCTTTTGCAGTTTCTACACTACCATTATGCTAATGAATACAAATCTTTTTTTTTAATAAAGGCATCATCATCTATTCACCAACTAAAATCTTTAACTCCCCCCATGCTCTTCCCAATCAAGTCACAACTTCATCAGCTTCATTTTCCACTAGTCGCTATGTACTGCAAAATCTACTCGTTATTTCTCAGATTATCAATGCCCTTCCTCAGGCCTCTTCTCCATCAGCAATACTGCCACTCACCCTTCAAAGTCATACTTCAACATCCCCTACATGAAAAGTCTTCCTAACCTCACTTTTTCTCCCTGCATCACCCATCCCTTCCCAGAGGGAATTCCTCCCTCCCTCTATAATCCACACACTCTTTCATTTCTCAACAAATTGTATTATAGTTAGTTGGGCTTTCAATCTTTCTCCCCTACTAGACAAGGCCCATGGTTTATTTGTTATTCTAGCACCTAGCACATGCCTGCAATACTGCATGTCTGTAATCAATGTCTGGTGAATGAAGGGCAAAACTCCAAAGTAAGGACACACTTAAGGTTATTTCTCAATGGCCGGTGCACCTCATCCTCTTTTGAACATAAAACAAGAATTAAGTGTCCTAGTCCCTAGCTCATTTCTAGTCCCTGCCTAGTTTTAAGCAATGTTTCATAAGGACATTTCCTCACTTCCTCTTGTTCTTTGTAGGTTTAGCTGCCAGACTAACCACATTAGCATTCAGTACCAGCAACAAAACAGACTCTCCAAATTCTGAAATGCAAAGACTTTACCAACAGTAAATTACAAGCTCTTTTTTGAAAATAGTCTTAATGTTTATGCATACAAAGCTCATTCTTCATGATTCTGAAAAACACTTGGCAATTTATCCAACAGGTACTACATAAGAGTCAAAAAAATGTCCACTCAAACTGTCAGCCAAACTTTTCACATTTGCAACCACAGAAATCAGCATGCATGAATTAATCTAAATACTACGCTTACATACTAAATACATTATTATGGATAGTCTAAATCACCAACTGATGACCCATACAAAAGTAGCTCATTGAGCTTCTTTTCAAACCAGTGTATCACCTAAATTCCAGTGATCATCCCATCTATAAAACTAGATTATTTTTGCCAGTTATCAGTTACTCTTTCCCCCTCAAACTTTACACACACACACACACAGCTTCCTTAAGAAATACTATCTGGTTCAATAGCAGTTTAAGGCAGGTTATGAGATCTGGAATTCTAGTGATATGGCCAGTTTATCTTCTAAGTGATTGCTGTTGATACAATACAGATTTGCCTCAAGGGAACACAAATATTTTAAGTCTGTCTGAACTGCCTAATTGTTTTTTTTTTTCTTATAAAAATATACTAAAATATCTTTATAAAGTTGCAATTCTGACTTTTCTTTAGTTTACATTAAAATTCACATTTAGGACATTGTCGGTATACAGGCGACATGATGAAAAGGGAAAAAAATAAAACTTTTTTGAAGCTTTGGCAACTAACTAAACTGCATTGAGTGGGATCGAAAATAAATTAGCCTAATTCTGAACTGCACTTCAGAAAAAAATATATATTCCAAGGTATATATAAGCCACTTATTTTCCTTGAGCAGTCAAAAATTAATTTGCTAGGTTGTGTCCATATTACATCAAAATAACGAGACAAAGCTTTTTTGTTACTCCAGGATTAAAAGTTTCCAAAAGTTGAATGTTATAATCTTCTGGAAACACCTGAAATTGATTTGTTTCACCTCTTTTTACTACTTCTCTTCCAGCCTGTTCATTTTAGTACAAAACTGATGGATAAAAATACTAACTGAAAAAAACCAAGAAAGTGGATAATCTACCCCTAGAAAATAAGTAAGGAACAATAATACATAATGCACAAAAATTAACATGTCTCCAAGCAGCAAAAAACATTGATTGGACTTAGTCTAAATAAAATATTCCTAAAATAAGCTTAACAAGTGGGTTTCTTTTCCACTGCTGTTTTACTAAGCATTCATGGAAAATTATATTTGGGTAAGCTCAGACTAAAAACACTAGCTTTAGCTCTCAAGGAAAACATGAAAGAACAGAGAAAATGTCCTGTAGTATAGAACATTTTCTGAAATGTTTTTTACAAAAAGTCAAAGATGACATTTGTAAGGCTGACTTTCCAAATACTATTTATATATGTATTAATAAGCATCACGCAGAGTCACACACAAACATCTAAACTCAAGTATCACATTTCCAGCCCGACAGAATACATGGAAATGCTTCAGGTAGACACTTCTGACACTCACTCAACAACCCATTGGGAGTCAGGTCACTACTGAATAACACACACACTAACTGAGTGGATGAACAAGGCTCACCTAGAGATATGACAGAAACTGAAGGTATGCAATATAATTTCCTCTTCTCCAGAGGACTGGAGGGTGTGCTTCTAAAGACCTTCCAGAAACCAAAATATCAGCACAACTTTTCAAATATTTGTGGAAAAAAATTTAATTTCAATAATTACTGTTCATCATTATTATTCCCCAAGAGGTATAAAAAATTAATCCCAGACCCCACAGAGCTTAAATTTCCCTTAAAACAGTCACCCACTTGTGATTATTTCAGAGAAAACACTTTTGAAGACAACCTAATGGTGTGACTGAATCTACAGGCAATGCAAATTCAGGTATTTAAATCATGGGAAGTTGGTCTTCAGCTCCCTAGCAAAATCAGAGATGGATGCATAATTGTCATTAAGTTAAAAAACCGTACACTTGCCCTAGCTAGTTTGGCCACAGGATAGAGCTTTGGCCTGTGGACTGAAGGGTCCTAGGTTCGATTCCTGTCAAGGGTACATGCTTGCACCCTTGGGTTGTGGGCTGGACCCCCAGGAGGGGCGTGCAGGAGACAGCCAATCAATGATTCTCATCTTGATGTTTCTATCTCTCCCTCTCCCTTCCTCTCTGAAATAAAAAATATTTTTTAAAAAAATAATTTAAAAAGCCGTACACTTTTGGGTTCCATTAGAATACGCATAAATTGGGAGGTAAACCTGAAATCCTTTCTCCTTTAATGCCTTCTATATCTGAACAAGGGCCTGCATTATCTTCTACTCCTATAGTTACTTTCCTAAGTCCAGAAGCTAAATTTCCATAAACCTGGTAAGAAAACTATTTTCCTGAAAACCCCTGGCTTGGGGTATAAGAAAGTTTTTTTTTCCTAAGTGAGAATATGACCACTGACTACTAGCAAAAAAAGTCATTTTCCCTCATATAAGCTGAGTTTGAGACAGCGTTTGTGGGAGGAAGGTGCCATGAAATCACAGGACTCTAAATAAGGATGCTGTCAGAAGAAAAAATAAGTCCCTTGACACAAAAATGCTGCACACAATTTAGGGCCCAAGTTAAGAATAAATATACTACATTACATGTGATAACTGTATGTTTGCTTTTGCACTCAATAAATAAGGAAATTACACTCAGATGTAGAGACCGAACTAGTCATATTTCCCCCCCCTTATAGGATAACACGTCAAGAACTTTCAAACACAATCATTGGGAGTCAGGTCACTACTGAATAACACACACACAACCAGCATCTTCAAGATCCTCTCTCCCTTTTCCTTGAGTGAGGAACAACCCAATAACTTACTGTTCAAGGACAAAGAAAAATAAATTTTTTAAAGAGTAGGCAGAGATGAAATGAGAAAAGGATCAATGGGACCACAGATGATGCCCTGGGACAAAGTTGACAGGTTCACTCACACTACCTTTCACCCTAAAGTTTCCCAATACACTGTCTCTTCACAGTAAGATAATGTGCATTTTGCTCTGACCACAGAAATACTTAAGCACAATTGACACTAGCTCTAAAGTAAGCAAGTAATATATTCAAATCTAATGCTTGAAAAAAAGTGATGGAGACCAGGCAACAGCTCCTCCAACTGGCTGGAGCAGTTACCATGGGAAGCCCTAAAAATAAGAATTTTTAAACAACTTCCAAGTTCTGATGAGCACATATAGATGCACTGTAGAAACTTTGGAACCAGCAACAATGACACAACAGGTGAGAGAAGCGATGGACATCACTGCACAGTGGGGTAGAGAACATGCAGGAAGGGACAAACCCTTGAGTTCCCTGAAAGGCTGGAAATATGGTATAATCATCATGCACAAGACCATCCAGAGCCCGTCTTTCCAGTGTCAAAGGTTCGCTTCCTTCCGACGGTCGCGCCACTCCCCCTCTCCCTCACCCAGGGGACAAACAGAAGAACCGAGGTTCCCCCATGGGCAGCATGTCAGCAGTGGAAGAAAACATAATGTCGCTCCTTATTTCTGCATACAAAAGGACTTTGCGCCCTCCTCCTCGAACTGCCGCCGCTGCTGCCCGAGCCGCCTTCTAACTTGCAAGAAGGTGGGCAACACGCCATATTCCAGCGTCCCCCGGTCTACCTGGGTAACAAGCCCACGCCGCCCCGGCGGGAGGGAAGCAGCGGAGGTCGCCCAAAGAGCCACCTCCTTTCCCGCAGGAGACAGCGGTTCTCCCGCCCGACTCGGCCCAGCCCGCCGCGCCGCCCGCGGCCCAGACCCAGGAAGGGCCCGGGGGGCAAGCGAAGAGCCGCGGCTCCGGTCCCGCGCAGCCCGCCCACCTCCTGTTCCCCGGCCCGGCGCGCTCTCCCGGGCCTCCCGCCCCTGAGTCCGCGGGAAGGCCGGGCCCGGGCACCGGGTTCCACGCTGGAGAGGAGGCCGCGGCCCCGAGAGCCTTAGGCGGCAAGGGAGGCCGGAACCCTGGGGCTCTCGGGAGGGCAGCGCCTCCCTCCCGAGCCCGCCAGGACGCCTGGGGCCTAGTGCGGCCTGCGCATCCTCGGAGTGGCGGTTTGACTGGGCCGGGCCGGGGCCCCCTGCCCAAGGCAGGCCGAATGCGGCGGGGGCCCAGGCCCGGAGCCGGGGGCGGCAGGGTGCCGGCTGCGGGGCGGGCCGGCCGGCCGGCGGGCGGGCGGCGTGTTGCGGCTGCGCCGGGGCTGAAATAGCTGGAGATTGCGCGGTAGGGCACTCACCTCAGAGCGGCTGCGCTACCGTGGGCCTGCGCCGTGGAGACTGCGACCGCGCCGGCTCCTCGCAGCCTCCTGCCACCAGCGGCAATGGCGAGCGCTGCCGCCTCTGCCGCCGCCGAGGGGGAGGGGAGGGAGGGGAGGGAGGGGAGCACGCACGCGACGCACGGGCTCGTCTTCCCCGCCCGGCGGCCGCCATGATGGGGAGGTCGGCACTTCCTTGGCGGGGCAGCCCGGAGGGTCCCAGGTGTAGGGTCTCTACAGCTCCCCGCGGCCTCTTCACGTTCACATTTCGCTTCAAAGGTTTGGATGGGGTGGAAGCCACAAAAGCAAATGGATTAGTCAAGTGTGGACGCCCCAGGAGAAGTGGCGCGGGTAGCCCAAGATGGTTGCTAGTCTGGAAATAGTAACATTTCTCGCCGTACATCCCGGGAATTAGAACTCCTAAATGTGCATAGACAATCGGAAAGGGGTTTCCCTGCATTTTTCTCAGCGCTGCCTTGCCACTCGCATCCTCACTCTCTCTCTGGAATGACCTTAGCTTCCCTATCTCAAACCCTTCCCGGGTATTGAGAAGCAAACGTTTTTGTGCAAAGCAATATATTAATCTTTTCACTCATTCATTCATTGGGCGAACATTTCTAGAGGACACTTTCTGTGCCAAATATTTTTCTGGGTTTCGCCGGAGATGCACCGGTTAGGAAGACGAAGTCCTTGCTCTTGAGCTTATACGAGGAGCTGGAGGGAGTCCAAAGCAATAGGAACCCCAAGCAGGTGCCCACGAAGTAGGGAGCAGTGGATAGCAGAAAGACAACCTAATTTTAGAGACATCTTAGAAGTGGTTTTGTTGTTCTTTGTTTTTGAAAGTGTGGTCGGGAGACTTGCCTGAATCACAATCATTCGGGCTGATCATTTAAATCCTGGGCCCCAATTGGTGTCTCCAGAATCTTGGCTGCTTGGTGCGGGAACCTTCATTATTAACACCGCCCTCTATCCCATTCCCTCACACACAGTCTCCTGGTTATTCTCATGACACCATCGTTTAAGAACCATTGCCTTTAACACAAAAGTTAACACAAAAAAGGCCCTAGGGAATTACTAAATATCCCAAAGGGTGTCAGAAAACAGCTCAACAAAATTAGAAAACTTTAATTTTCTTTATTTTTAAATATTTTTTAATTGATTTCAGAGAAGAAGGGTGAGGGAGAGAAACATCGATGAGAAAGAATCCACGCCAGCCAGGCAGGAAACTTTCGTTTTCAACAAAATTAAACATCTCTAAGAACAGAATGTCTTGCCCTAGCCGGTTTGTCTCAGTGAGAGCGTCAGCCTATGGACTAAAGGGTCCATAAATCAATAAGAATATATCTTAAAAAAATAAAAACGGAATGTCTTTTTATTCAGTGATTTCTAAGAAAGTGAATTGAGTGTCACCACCTACCACCCAGGGACTCATGTCAGAAACCTAGGAATGATCTAATACTCCTTTCTGTCTCCCTCAAATCCCCATAATCAGATTATAAAAACTGTCCTTCCTTGTCATTTCTTAACTTGGCTCAACCTTCTATCATTTCTCATCAAGATACTGCAAAAAACTCTTCATGGTCTCCCTGCTATAGGAATTGCCTTCTCCAATCCATTCTACACCCTATAGCTTGATTGTTGTGGGTGTTTTTGTTTTGTTTTTTAAGTAAATCATGCCATTTCCTTGCTTAACAGGCTTAGTAAGATCCCATTATCCATAAGTTAGAGTCTAAAATTCTTTGAAGTGACTTCAAGGTTCTTCATGACCTAATCCGATGCTGCCAGCTCTGACATCATCTGTCACGGACTTCTCCACCAGGACTGCCAAACTCAGACGCTCTCAGGTCATACAAGACAGGAAGTTCTCCCACCTCACCACTTTGGCAAGGGCTGCTCTCTGCACAGAACTTTCTTCTCTTTAGTCTTTTTTTTTTTTTTTTTTTTCAGAGATGAAGGGGGAAGGAGAGAGAGAGAAAAATATCAATGATGAGAGAGAACCATTGACCAGCTGCTTCCTGCACGCCCCACACTGGGGATCGAGCCCACAACCCAGGCATGTGCCCTGATTGGGAATCAAACCTCCTGGTTCATAGGTCGACACTCAACCATCGAGCACACTGGCCAGGCAGAATCTTTTTTATATGACTTCTCAGTTCCATTCAACACAGATTTGGTGCACTACTATGTATGAAGTGCCTGGTGCTTGGGATACAGTGGGAAACGCGGGCACTGTGAGAGGAGGCTGATTAATGCTCCTCCAAATCAATTGGAATACACTAAACTCCCCCAAATAACTGCTTCACTTATAACACTTAATAAATTTTCCTAACATTCTAAACAGCATTTTAAACATAATATTTTACCTTATTTTTAAATACTGTAGTTAAGTATCTGAACTGACAAAACCTCTTTATAAATAATAACAGCAACTGACTTATTGGACATTCACTGAAAGTCAGGTTCTATTGCAAACTCTTGTACAAACTCATTAATTCCCTCACAACCTCATGAAGTAGGTATTATTATTATACTCATTTCACAGGTGAGAAAACAGGCACAAGAAGTTTAAGTTACTTGCTCTTAGTCCTCTCTCTAGCAAATACCGATTCATGATACTTAGAAATCTAATATAGGGAACAAATATAGTGAATGTCAGATCTTCTAAATGCTATTTGCAAACTAGCAGAATTCTCTAATACAAGTCTAATGATTAATTACTCAATTATATATTTTTCATTGGAATCACAAGGCTAATTTGTCAGATTCTCTAACAATAAACTCTCTAAATTTTACATTGAAAATACCTAATTGGACAGTATATTAACAAAGTTAACACAAAAATATGAATACTATGGATTTGACATTCTCATATTTAATTCTAAACCTTCTTAGGATTCAATGGCATTTACTATTGAGGTTACGGTCTCAAGCCGAGATTGGGCTTGCCTTTGCAAGAGAATGGGGACTCCTGCCTCAGCAGGCTGAGGTTGTCTTTGGTCAGAGATTTTTGACTAATATGTATCAGAGAGATTGTTCTGCCATTGCTGTGAACACACCAAGTCCCTTTTATATGCTGCGTGTCAACAGGGTTCTCCTCTAGCCCACCCTACAGATTAGATTCCTGTGATGCCTTACCTAGGTCTTTCTGGATTAGATTACCTGGTGGGGAAAATCCTGGTAACCACTTAGGTCCATTCCTCTCTCAATTAGATCAAATGTTCTCTTTATTGGGTGACTATATTTGATGTTATTTTCCTATTCTTGCCTTGTCTGGCATAATCCCAAGCTCATTCTAATGATTAAAAAAAAAAAGTATGTTGAGCCAGACTGTACAGGGTCCTGAAGACCTCTTTAAAGATTGGTTCTTCTAGCCCAGACCGGTTTGGCTCAGTGGATAGAGCGTTGGCCTGCGGACTGAAAGGTCCCAGGTTCGATTCCAGTCAAGGGCATGTACCTTGGTTTCGGGCACATCCCCAGTAGGAGGTGTGCAGCAGGCGGCTGATTGATGTTTCTCTCTCATCGATGTTTCTAACTCTATCCCTCTCCCTTCCTCTCTGTAAAAAATCAATAAAATATATTTAAAATAAATAAGTAAAAATTGGTTCTTGCCCTAACCAGTTTGGCTCAATGGATAGAGCATCGACCTGTAGACTAAAGGGTCCCAGGTTCGATTCCGGTCAAGGGCATGTACCTTGGTTGCGGACATATCCCCAGTGGGGGCTGTGCAGGAGGCAGCTGATCGATGTTTCTAACTCTCTATCCCTCTCCCTTTCTCTCTGTAAAAAAAATCAATAAAATACATTTAAAAAATAAAATAAAAAATAAAAATTGGTTCTTAACTCAGAAGGCAATAGATAGCTTTTGACAATTTTAAGTAAAGCATGAACAAGATCAGATTAGTGTAGGTTCACCATGAAACCAAATTTGAGTTGAGCCACTGGTCCCTAGAGGGCACTCAAGGTTTCCCCTTTCTCATTGTCGTCAGAGTGGAGTCAGGATAGTGAGCAAAAAATTTCATCCCACCACCACCCCCACCCCCACAAAGGAAAAAAAGCTTGCTAAAATTGGAGAATATGAAGTTACATTTTCTAGGTATTGAGCCTTTGAAAAGTAAAAGATTCAGCATGAGTGAGTGCTGTCTCCCTCCCATCTTCACAAAGTTTTGAGTGGTAACAAGGGCTGCCCTGGCTCTCCTCTGATGCACCCCAGCCAGCATCCTCCCTTTTCCTCTCAAGAGGTTGCTAGCCCTGGGGCTATTGCCCACCTATGAAGACTTGGGACAGTCCCAATCTTTGGGCAAAAAGGCTGCAGATTAGTCTTTCTTTTCAGTTTCTCTGGTAAGAGTGGCTTTTTGTCCCACTAGATACTAGAGAGTAAGATTCTAAGACTCATATTTGGGTACCGATGAGAGAGAATATGCAGAGACAACCAGAGTCCAGACTATCTTTTCTGAATTCTGCATTGTGGTTTGAGCTAATAATACCCAGCTAATAATAAAGTTTTCTTTTGCCCGGTTGTGTCATTGTTTCCTATACATGTATTTCCCCTGGGGACCTTATGGGAAGGGGAGATGGCTGGCCAAACCAGGATTCAGGCATTCTTAGATCCCTAACCAAATATCTTAATACCACTTCATATCAGTCCTTGAAAGACATGCTGAACTCCCTAATGGACCAGAATTAGGCTGGAGTTGGCTAAAAGAAATGGGGCGGCGGGGGGTAGGGTGGGGGGGAGACCAATGAAGGAAAATTCAAGTAACTGATGAGATATTTAAGGACTAGGAGGGCAAAGGTCAGAAGTAATTCCAAGGTTTTAAGAACTAAATGACAAAAGACTGTGATACTGTTGACAGTCATCTAAAGGAAAGCCAATTTAGATGGAAAGAGGATGTGTTTTGTTTCAGACAGATGGATGGCAAGAGGGAAGCCACGTGTTTTGGGAAGATTACTCTGGGCACAGTCAGCAGCATGGAATGAAGGTGGGGAAGGCTGAGGCAGAGCAATCAGGTCTGAGTGCAAACTGTGATGGAAGAGATATTTGCACAACTCTGAGAGTGAGTGCCTCCTTAAGCTTTGCACCTTAGGTGCCTTGCTAAGTTCACCCCACTTCTGGTCCTGGTTTACAATGAGGGTTAGGAGGACTTCATCGAAATGATAGTCTCTGAGCTGAACCTTGGGGTAGGAAGGATTGGACTTAATAGCAAGGTCATATACGTCAAGGTGAAGTAATATAGAAAATATTCCCATGAAATCTCAAAGGGCTGCTCAAGGGTCATCAGACTCTTGAATATGATCTAAGAGCATGAAGGAAGAGGGGGCATGTTGGGCCCAAGTTCCTCTGCCAGGGACTTTGACCTCTTTCAACGCTAGGAATTGGAAAAAGACATGAGCAGACATAGATGGATGGTTTATTGCATACAAAGCAGCCAATGAATGGCTGGTCAGTGGTACCTTTATACTCACTCAAACAAAAGAGGCCTGTGCCAATTAGTGACATCTGTGTTGCATTAACATAAGTAGGTCGCCCTAGTGGTTTGGCTCAGTAGATAGAGCATCAGCCTTTGGACTGAAGGGTCCCAAGTTCTATTCCAGTCAAGGGCACATGCCTGGGTTGTGGGCTCAATCCCCTAGCAGGAAGCATGCCAGAGGCAGCTGATCAATGATTCTCATCATTGATGTTTCTATATCTCTCTCCTTCTCCCTCTTCCTCTCTGAAATAAATAAAAGATATAAAAAAAAATGTTAAGTAGGTTATATAAGGGTGTGCCTGTGCAGTACATATAGTGAGTGATACTGCGGAGTCACTACCTTCACACATGTACATGGCAAATGAGCATTTAATATCCAGCGTACTCTGGTCAGGGCCCCAGAGGGCAGTAAGAAAAAAGGAGGGAACATGGAGTCAGATTCTCCAGGCACTGAGAGAACAGTGATGACTGTTAACCTGGAAATGCCATAATCAAAGTGGTACTAAAGAAGATTAATTGAACGGAATAGTATGAACCAAAGGAAGGGCTAAGGTCAGGGCAAACAGTGAGAGGCTATTGTTTAATCCAGGCAGAAAGGTGAAAGCCTAAACAAATAGGCACTGGGAACAGAGAGACTATAGGATGAAAAAGCATTTGAAGGCACGTTGGCCAAGTTATCTTGAAAAACACAAAGGGGAGAATTGTGTATGTGGTATGCTATCATTTGTATTTTTAAGAGGGAAAACATGTAAATAAACATTTTGCTTACATATGCAAATATATGTGTATCCCTAAAGAAATACACATGAAACATGCAGCATTAGTGGCTTTTTGAAAGAGGAAATGGGTGGCTGGGATGAGTAGTGGGAGAGAGTCTCCTCAGTGTTCATCATCAAACCTTTTGAATCTTGAACCTTTGAATGTATTACTTAATGAAAACAATTCTTTAAGATTGGTAAACAGAAACAACCTCAAAACTCAAAGGTGATGCTGAAATCAGAACTGGTGACAGTAGTTCCATTAACAAAAATAAAGGACACAGGAAGAGAATGTTCATTTGAGAAAAAGAAGTGTTTCAATCATGACATACTGAGACTGAGTTGTCCATGCATCCGGTTGGAGCCGTTCAGCTAGCAATGGAGGAGGAGAGAGCTAACCAACACAAGAACATGAAAGACCTTGCCAGAATAGTCTGTGGAATGGTGCAGGTGGAAGCCAAACTCAAGGAGTACCAGCATGAAGGGAAAGTAGGAAAGTAGAGGTGACTAGAGTAGGCTATTCCTTTAAGAATGAGGACAACAAGGAATAAAGGAGAGGTTGTAGTCGCTAGAGAGAGCTCAGGTTAAGATAGAAAGAGGGAGATCTGAACATATTTATATAGATCTCTGCATGGGAGGCTGGTGTTCCTTTGGAGAAGTTTTTCCTCTATCAGGGGTCCTCAAACTACGGCCCGCGGGCCACATGCGGCCCGCTGAGGACATTTATCCAGCCCGCCGACTGGTCCCGGGCCCGCAGTGCGCATAGGAATTTGTTCATAGTTTTTTTTAAAACTATAGTCCGGCCCTCCAACAATCTGAGGGACAGTGAAGTGGCCCCCTGTTTAAAAAGTTTGAGGACCCCTGCTCTAGATGATATGTTCCTGGCCTCCACGTGATCAACTCTAGAGCATGCTCTGACCCTGTAGAGGGGCAGCCCTCAGTTCTAAGCTATAGGTCTCATGTAGGGGAAGGGGCCCAACAGAAAGTGTATGGCTACAGATCTAAATCCTGTTCTCCAATCCCCTTATCTAATAATGTTGATATTTTACCTCTATTTCTGCATTGCTCTGCACTCAGAGGGCACTATAGGCTAATTGTTTGTAGTCCCCCTGCCCCTCCCACCAAAGTTCATATGTTGAAAACCAACCCCCAGTATGATGGTATTAGGAGGCAGGGCCTTTAGAAGGTGATTAGGTCATAGGACTGATAATAGGTGGAGCCCTCATGAATGGGATTAGTGCCCTTTAAAGGAGACCCCAGAGAGCTCTCTCACCTTTTCCACCGGACACCAAATCTGCTGGCACTTTGATCTTGGACTTCCAGCCTCCAGAACTGTAAGAAATAAAATTATGATGTTTATAATTTCAGTCTATGGTATTCTGTTATATAGCAGCCCGCTCTGAGACAGAGGGAAATTCTAAACACAGCAGATTACTGATACGTTTGTATGAAAAAATTGGACTGAAAGGCTGGGGGAGGGTATACGCATAGAAAACAAAGGTAAAAGTATTACCATGAGCGGGGGGAGAGGGAATTGAAATTAAAGCACAGTAAGTCTATAGGCTCAGCATTCATTCAATCCAGACATTTATTTATTTTAATTTTTTATCCTCACCCAAGGATATTTTTCCATTCATTTTTAGGGAGAGTAGAAAAGAGAGGGAAAGACAGAGAAACATCAATGTGAGAGAAACACATCGGTTCATTGGCTCCTGCACGAGCCCCAACCAGGGCCTGGGCCAAGGAGAAGCTTGACCAAAATCAAACCAGGGACCCTGTGGTCTGCAGGCCTGTGCTCTATCCACTGAGCCCGTGAATCAGATGTTTATTGATAGCCCTCTACATACTAGGCATGTTCCTAGGCACAAAGTTCCTTCTCTCAAAAAATATATAGCCCTGGCAGTGTGCGCAGTGGTTAGAGCACTGACCCGTACACATAAGGGTTGCCAGTTGGGTCCCCCGCCCCAGTGTGGCAAGTGGAGACAACCAATCAATGTCTCTCTCTCTTCCCCTCCCTCCCTTCCACTCTCTCTAAAAGAAATCAATTGAAAAAAAATATCCTCAGGTTTAACAACAACAATTACATATTATCAACTCTGGCTGGGTGGCTCAGTTGGTTGGAGCATTGCCCCATACACCAAAAGGTTTTGGGTTCATTCTTGGTCAGGGCACATACCTAGGTTGCAGGTTTGATCCCTGTCAGTCATGTGCAGGCACAGAAGGCAGAAAGTCAATGTCCCTCTCTCTCTCTCTTTCTCTCTCTCTCTCTCTCTCTCTCTCTCTCTCTCAAATCAATGGCCCCTCGGGCAAGGATTAACAAAAGAAAGAAAGCAGGACTGGGAGGATTATATTCTGATAATGGGAAAAGCAAGCGCAAAGGCCCTGAGGCAGGGTTGCACTCACTATGGTTGAATGTTTAAAGAACCAGGGAGGTCCAGCCAGCGTGGCTCAGTGGTTGAGTGTCAACCTATTGAGAGAAGTTAGCTTGAAATGCAGACAGATAGGATAGGGGTCCAGTGGAAAACAAAGGCAGGCGGCACATAGTCAGGGGCAGACATGGCAGTTCCTAATCACAGGAACCAACCAAGCAGAAATAATAAAATGTTTCTGGACTAAAAGCAGGAGGCATGGGAAACCAAGGGAGGACTTGCAACAATAAGGTGTACTGACACAGAAACAGAGAACGTTCAGGTCTATTGCTGGGCAAGAACAATGAGGGGATCAATCAGGTGACGACACAGATAGACATAGAAGCAGGCTTGTAGCAAATATATACCCTGGGACAACGAGGCTTCACCACGCAGTCCATTATTGGGCCCCCTCCCTGTGCGGGGAGTCTGAATTTGCTTGCAATACATTTTCCACACTTTTGCTTAAATCTTCTGGTCCGCAGAGCTCATTCTTTGGTGTGGAGAGACATGACCTGGGAAAAACCCTCAGCTCACCATTCTGGTTATCACTATGAATCAGGAGGTCATGGTTCGATTCCCGGTCAGGGCACACGTATGGGGCGTGCAGGAGACAGCCAATCAGTGATACTCTCTCGTCATTGATGTTTCTATCTCTCGCTCCCTCTTCCTTCCTCTCTGAAATCAATAAAATGTATTTTTTTAAAAAGAACCAGGGAGGTCACTGATGCTGGAGGAGAAGAATGAAGAAACAGCAGGGGCAAGTGGGAGCCAGGGGCCAATCCTATAGAACTCTGTAGAATGTGGCAAAGACTTGAATGATTTGTTATCATAATAAAGTACACAATGAATATTGACTTTTCAAAATGTGTGTATTTTTTATTGATTTCAGAGAGGCGGGGAGAGGGAGAGAGAGATAGAAACATCAACCATGAGAGATAATCATTGATTGGATGCCTCCTGCACGCCCCCTACTGGGGAAGGAGAGCCTGCAACCCAGGCATGTGCCCTGACAGGAAATCGAACCGTGACCTCCTGGTTCTTAGGCCCACGCTAACCACTGAACCACCAGCCAGGCTGATTTAACTCCAAGTTATGACAAAAGGATGGAAGTTGTGCCAAACTGTCAGGTCTTCATCTACCATAATAAAAAGTCAATAGATAACATCTAAAATTAGTAAACCAGGAAATATGAGAATAAGCATATTATTTAGAAATGTGGGGATAACTACCAGAAGAAACAGCTGAAAGATTTGACACACTGGTTTGCTCCAGAGAGGACCCTGGCTGGGTGGCAAGGGAGTAGGGAAGGAGACCACTGTTTATTGTTATAAAACTTTTAGTATAATGTACTTAAAAAAAAAACCTCACCCAAGATACCTCTTTTTTTTTATTACTTTGAGAGAGAGAGAGAGAGAGAGAGATGTGAGAGAGAAACATGGATCTATTGCCTCTCGTACGCACCTCCACTGAGGATCAAATCCAAAGCGTATGTATGTGCCCTAGTCAGGAATTCAGGAATTGAACCCATAACCTTCTGGGGCATGGGTCGACACTCCAACCAACTAGGCCACCTGGCCAGGGCAGGATAACGTACTTTTAACAACCACATGCCATATTGCTTTGATAAAACAGAAAAACCCCACGTCCTAGTTTCATAGGCAACGAACGACAGGGATGGCCTCTTACTTGGCTAAAGACTGGCCCTCTGTAACGGTCACCATTGTCCTGGCCCAGCTGTGTGGCAAGTCCAGGAACGACTCCCCCTTCCCATGCTGGTCACAGGTCACCAGGCGTGTGAGGCAAATGTCTCTGGAAACTGAGACGGGCCGGCTGCTTTGACTTCCTCACCAGACAAGGATTCCACGTAGAACTAACTCAACTCAGTGATAAGCAGCAGCCACAGCTGGGGGCTATGATAAGGGATGAGAAACCCTTATCACAGGTTTTGAACTTAAAACCAAACCAACCCAGGCATTCGTCCTCAGCCTCACAACACAGTGGCCCACGTTGAGTGGGAGAAGTTAGGAGAGAAGAGAACTTAACATTCACTGCGTATCCACTATGCTCTAGTTCATGTGCTAGGTGCTTTATATATGTTATTTCATTCAATCCTCAAAAACAACCCTGTGTTTAATGCCACTGAACTGTAACTTAAAAATGGGTAAGATAGCCCTAACCTGTTTGGCTCAGTGGATAGAGTGTTGGCCTGCAGACAAAAGGGTCCCGGGTTCGATTCCGATCAAGGGCATGTACCTTGATTGCAGGCACATCCCCAGTAGGGGGCGTGCAGGAGGCAGCCGATTGATGTTTCAGAGTCTCTCATCGATGTTTCTAACTCTCTATCCCTCTCCCTTCCTCTGTGTAAAAAATCAATAAAGTGCCCACCATCCAGATATCACTGCTGACATGTACACATAAGGAACTGTTGGACATTGAAATTGGGACTCAAACATTTTTTTGTTTTGTCTTGTTTTGTTATTATATGTTTATTTCCAGTCTGCAAAGGCAAAACTTTTTAAAGGAAAGAAATGGTGGGAAAAAGATACAGAGGCAAAGAAGCATTGAGCAGACTGTCAAACTACATTGGGAAGACAGGGGTGGTTGGGCGAGGAGGGCTGTAAGAGACCAACCGAAGGACTTGTACGCATGCATATAAGCACAACCAATGGATATAAGACACTGGGGCGGGGGGGGGGGGGAGGGTGGGCAGGTGAAGGCATGTCCTGGGGGGTAGGGGAGGTCAGGGGGAGATCAAAGGGGAAAAAAAAAGGAGACATATGTACTACTATTTGTAATACTTAAAACAATAAAAATAAAATAAAATTTAAAAAAATCAATAAAGTATATATTTTTTAAAAATGGGTAAAATGGTAAATTTTATGTTCTATGTATTTGACCACAATTTAAATTAAAAAACAACCTTGTGTGGAAGCTATTGCTCCCATTTTTCAGAAGAGGAAACAGGCACAAGAAATTAGACCCAGCCAGTTTGGCTCAGTGGATAAGCATTGGCCTGCAGACTGAGGGGCTCCATGTTCGATTCCGGTCTAGGGCACATGCCTGGGTTGCAGGCTTGATCCCCACTAGGGCGTGCAGGAGGCAGCCAATCAATGATTGTCTCTCATCACTGATGTTTCTATCTCTCTCTCCATCTCCCTTCTTCTCTGAAAAAAAAATTAAAAAAAAAAAAGAAATTAAATAACTTGTTCAAACTACCCAGCTAGTAGGTGTCTGAGCCAGTGTGGACTCAGGTTGTCTGGGTCAAAGCCAACGGCTTTCTGCCCTGTTGGGTGACAAGGTAAATGCTAAATGAAATGGAAGGAATCAGGTCTAGGAGGGGTGTATGGTCTTTCTTCAGAGGCTCACAGTTTTGCCTGCTGCCAACTTGGCACTCCTCCCTGGCGTCATGAGCAAATGCCAGAGTGAGGCTTATTAATTAACATTGCCCAGTGCTCAGCAGCTCTGGGAGAGGGGCTGTGATCACTCTCGCCCATGGAGATCACGTCAGTGAGGGCTGTGAGTGTCTGCAGCAGGTGAACACGCAGCTCTGAGATATCTTAGATTCTCCACAGAGGTTCCTTGCACTTGATTTCAGGTTCTGAATTAGCTGAATTTCCAGATGAAGCGAATCCAATTCATTTCCTGAAGGAGTTGGAGGAAATGAGAAGAACTTGACAGAGGACAAAGAGAACATCAGCGTATTACAGGAGGAAGGGGGAGGGAGGGCCAGGAGGACAAATGAAGGTGTAAAGAATAATTACAATAATAATACCACCCAACGCTTTTATAAAGCATGCAATGTGTCTGGTACTATACTAAACACTGATTATGTATAAATTCAGTTAATTCTCATAATCCCCCAATGAGGTTATTATCAGTCAAAGAGTATGTGGTTTATATAGCATTGAATTATCCAATATGCCAGTTTCCACCTAGTGGAAGAGTACTATTTATAACAGACAAAAACTAGAAACACCCAATGTCCAAAACAGAAAATATTAAAGCCATGGAATTTATGCAGATGAAAAGGATAAATAATAATAATAAGCAGTATTTGCTGAGTGTTTGCCATCTCCATGCATGCTTCACATACATCACCTCCTTTAATCTCTTAAAAAAATATTTTTATTGATCTCAGAGAAGAAAGGAGAGGGAGAGATAGAAACATGAATGATGAGAGAGAATCACTGATCGCTGCCTCCTGCATGCCCCTGCAGCCCTGGACATATGCCCCGACTGGGCATCAAACCGTGACCTCCTGATTCACAGGTTCACGCTCAACCACTGAACCACACTGACTGGGCCTCCTTTGATCTTTGCAACAACCCTATAAGGGAGGTCTGTTTTACAGGTACAGAGACGGAGGCTCAGAGTCTTGTGAGGTTAGCTAGAGTAGATTTGGAACCCAGATCTAACTTCAGGATCCAAGCTCTTCCTACTACGCTATTCTGCCTCCCAAGATTGGAAGATAAAAAGTGTTGCATAAACTGCTTCTCATCAGGATTACAATTACATAAAACCCAGGCTTTAGGAAAATGCCAGTGACTAGGAGATGTGAATTAGGAAAGGGAGTCATTTGTATGACATGAGTGAAAGTTGTTCTCTCCAAATACAATAGTTAAAGGCAACCCAGAACAGGACATTCTTTTCCTTGCCTTCATTCGTAACAGTTCCCTGTGCCACTTGGAGCACCTGGGTCTTCATGTCCTGGGCTCCCAAAGGGAGAGAGGAGGCAGAAAGTATAGCTCTCCTTCCCCTGTTCCCCAGGACCCACAGACCTGCACTGACAACTCTTCGCTGAAGTCACACCTGCTCAGAGCAGAGACTGTTGCTGGGATGTCTCTGCCCCATTTCACATAGTGCCAAGCCTTCTGGGGGCCCAAAACTTCCCTCACACAGTCTCTATATGTCATGGTTCCTGAGTCCTTACACGCACTATCAGTGGCCCAAAGTGTCTTAGAGGTGACACTTGGCTCCTTCGACTTCCACAAAATGGCCCACTCGTCCAGAGCTGCTGTTAGCATAGCTGAGTTTCCTGATAGTTTCAGAGTGAAGGCGAGAGAGGCGTTTACATCAAAGCCATACAATGTCATCCTCTTTCTGAAAATTTCTTTGCCCCTTTTCACCAGTCCTGGCTTCTCACCACCTCTCTGGATCTTCTCTCTGTCTCTCGCTTATCCCTGTCATTCTCTCCGCTTCACTGGTCTCCTCCCTGTTCACGAGCAAAGCTGGTAATTCCTCCCTGAGCTTCGAGCAGAATGGCTTTCCCTCCTCTCCCTGCGAATTCCATTCCCAAGGTCATTCTCAGTCCCCACGAAACTCAACAAGGTTCTCCCTCAAAAGACACCTCCTTTCCTAAGAAGAATTCTAGTAACAACTGTTCAGAAAAAGATCTTTTTTAAAAAAGACATTTACGCCCTAGCTGGTTTGGCTCAGTGGATTAGAGCGTCGGCCTACAGACTGAGGGGTCCTGGTTCCATTTCAGGTCGGGGCGCATGCCTGGGCAGCGGGCTCAATCCACAGTAGGGGGTATGCAGGAGGCAGCCGATCAATGATTCTCTCTCATCATTGATGTTTCTATCTTTTTCTCCCTCTTCTTTCCGCTATGAAATCAATAAAATTATATTTTTTAAAAAATAAAAAAGAGCCCTAACCGGTTTGGCTCAGTGGATAGAGCATCGGCCTGCGGACTGAAAGGTCCCAGGTTCGATTCCAGTCAAGGGCATGTACCTTGGTTGTGGGCACATCCCCACTAGGGGCTGTGCAGGAGGTGGCTGATCGATGTTTCTAACTTTCTATTCCTCTCCCTACCTCTCTGTAAAAAAAAATAATTAAAAAAATCAATAAAATATATTAAAATAAAATAAAATAAAAATAAAAAAGACACTTGCCATCATCTGAGGTCAGCTTACTCAGAAAACAGACTCTGAGACGGGTCTATGTGCAGGAGGTTTGTTGGGATATGCTCCTGAGAACAGCCTCTGTAAGGAGTGAGGGGAGCAGGACTGAACAGAGAGAGAACTTAAGCTTTGAAACAGGTGAAATAAGAGTTTTAGAAAGTTCTGGAACTAGAACGGTCACCCAGAATGGTCAACCCTTATAGCGTTAAGGCAAGGCCTTCAAACTCCCCCTTCCGCACACACGTTGACTGGTCAGTCATTGGACGCCAGACAGCCCACTTGGCTGAGGAAAGCCCAGATAGAGACAGAGCAGAGCTGCGGGCGATCAGCAGGCAAACTCCTCACAGCTGGGGAGTGAGCAGCTCCCTCCGGCAAGGGGTTGAGGATGGCACGCCATTGCCTCTGAAGTAATAATTTTTTCAAAAGTACGAAACAATCAAAATGCCAGTCTATTGAGGATTTGATAAATAAGTGATGGTTCATCCATGCCAAAGAATACTTCGCAGTTGTTTGGAAAAAATCAGTTTGTGCCCTAGCTGTTTGGGCTCAGTGGATAGAGCGTCAGCCTGTGGACTGAAGGGTCCTGGGTTCGATTCTGATCAAGGACACATGCCCAGGTTGTCGATCCCCAGTAGGGGGCATGCAGGAGGCAGCTGATCAATGATGCTTCTATCTCTTTCTCCCTCTCCCTCCCTCTCTGAAATTAATGTAAAAAATTACAAAAAATACACAGGGTGGGGCAAAAGTAGTGATGCAAAACACTAAGTTTATGCTTATATTACTATTTATTAATTATTGTATTATTTTCCATACAAACAATTGTAAACATACTTTTGCCCCACCCTGTATGTATAGTCTAAAAATATCTAGTACAAACTAAAAAAATTTTTTAAATAAGTAAAAAATAAAAATATCTAGTCCAAAATTAATACTGATACCTCTAGAAAGGGGATTATACTAAGTAATTAACAAATAAACATTTTTATTATAATAATCTTGAGAGTAAGACTTTTCTGGGGGTGGAGAAGGAGACCAAGCCAAATGAGGCCAAGTTGTAGTTGATCAAATCCAAGTCAAGGAAGTGACTTTTCTTGCTTGACTTGAATTTCTCTTGCCTTCGGTATTCTGTAAAAAATGGCATTCCTTGCCACTTCCTGCCTGAGGTTGTGCTGCAGCCCGCACAGCTGTTGAGCAGCTGTCACGTCCGTGGGAGCACAGAGGTGGCTTCTAGCACCTAATGGGAAGGCTGTTGGCTTTGTGGCCAGTGTGGGAGGAGCAGTAAAAGTTGGGCTGCCCAGATTCCACAAAGCCGCGCAGCCAATTCCCAGGCTGTAGTCACTGCTCAGTGTCCCAGGCTGCTCCCTCTCCACCTGTCATCCTCGTCATCATCATAGTCAAAATAACAATGACCACTTACTGAGGGTTACCATGTGCCAGATGATGTACCAAGCACTTTAGTCATCTCACTTTTTTTTCACAACAATCTTATGAGGTTATCTTGTTTGACAGACAAGAAATAGAAGCTTTTGCACAACTTTGTGAATATACCAAAAATCACAAAACTGTACACTTTGTTTGTTTTTATTGAATTCAGAGAGATGAAAGGGAGAGAGAAAGAGAGAGAGAGAGAGAGAGAGAGAGAGAGACATCGATTTGAAACATCAACAGGTTGCCTCCCTATGCGCCCCAACTGGGGATTGAACTTGCCACTTTTTGGTGTACTGGAGGTTGCTTCAACCAACTAATCCACCTGGCCAGGGCTACACTGTATACTTTAAATGGATGGATTATATGGTGTGTGAATACTATCTCAAATCTTAATAAAGCTGCTTAAAAAGAAAGAGAGAAACTAAAGTTCATATAGGTTAGATAACTTGCCCAAGATCACCGAGGTATAAAGTGGGAGGATATTGTTAACAAGAAAGAAGCAGAAAGCCTGGCTGGTGTGGCTCAATGGTTGAGTGTTGACCTATGAACCAGGAGGTCATGGTTCCATTCCCAGTCAGGGCACATGACTGGGTTGTAGGTTGGATCCCTGGTTAGGGGCGCTCAGGAGGCAGCCAGTCAATGGTTCTCTGTCATCATTGATGTTTCTATCTCTCCATCTCCTTTCCTCTCTCTGAAATAAAAATTTTTAAAAAAACCATATTGAGAAAGAAAGAGAGAGGGAGGGAGGGAGGGAGGGAGGGAGGGAAGGGAGGAGGCTACACCAGAATCTCCCAGCAGCGTGTGGTGCAGCAGACACTGGGCTTCTCTTTGTCACTGACGACCTCAGTACATGGGGACAATAGAGGGTCTGCGGTGGGCAAGCCCTCTGGGCAGCCACTCTCAGCTGTGGGCAGCAGCATCAGGGCTCCTCAGAAAAATGTTTATATATTTTTTAAATCCTTTGTGTTACCACCCTAGCAGTAAGGGAGAAAAGTGAGTGACATCTGTGCCTGGAAGCCCCAGGCGGAAAATGCCCCACCAGGGCCGAGGGCTACATCAGTAGCTGCCACAAACCGCTCTGTGTGAGTTGGAGAGGGGCAGATGAGATGCTGGGGCTTATGTTGCTAGCGTCCTGGGAGCCCGGCACCCAGCCAGGGCCATGGGTGCCGGTAGGTGCCTGCTGCCACTGGAGAGTCAGCACCAGGCTGGGTCCCAAAACTCTGTCTCCACCCACACCAGCTTCTGTCCTTCTGCAGCCCCTGTGCCCTTTGAGCTGGGTCCAACCACTGGGTGATGATTGCTAACCACACGGCGTGTCTGCTAACCAGACCTTCAGCATCATCTTTAAATGGTTGGGGGCGGGGGGGGGGGGGGGGACGGAGAAGAAGAGATAGTTGGTACAAAAGAAATTGATGGGTTTAAAATCTTTTGCCTTTTCACAAGAAATTTCCATAAGAGCTGTTAAACTCGTGAAAGATGATTTCAACTGCTATAAAAGTTTTAAAATGCTTTAAAATTTTTTTATCTCTTACGTGGGCAAAATTTCTCACTGATGGTGATTAGCAAGAACTTGAATAGATTATTACTTTAAAATCTTCATTGGCAATTATTTATCTCCACTGCAAGCATCTGAAGAGAATGTGTAAAGGAGTTCTGCTCAGCAGTGTCTGCTGCTCTCTCTGCAGAGCGGTGCTGTGCGGGCAGGAGCCACGGCTGCCTGTGGCCACGGAGCACCTGGTCTGTGCCTGGTCCAACCTGTCATGTGCCGACTAGGAAAATACACACCAGACCTAGTAAGAAAGCAGGAATGTAAAATATCTCATTAATAATTTTTATATTCATGACATATGGAATCATAATATAGTAGACACTTTAAGTTAAATGAAATATAAAACATTTTAAAGTTAAGTTCATGGAAGTAAGATCAAGTTTCTCATTAAATTTTGGAAATATTTTATTTGGATAAATTCATACAAATTCAGTATTTACTAAGTTCTCTAATAACTTTATATTTTATTTAATTCTTTAGTATAAAGAAAACATAATTACTTTTTCCATCGAGCCCCAGGAGCTGCCCCCAACCCCCCCACCCCCAGTTTACTTGAACATGCTATATATTTCCTGTGAGTGTGATGACATGAAATAGGCTCAAAGAGGGTATTTTTGAACATCCATATGGTTCAAAAAGTCATTTTTTTAGCATCTTTTAGGTTCAGAGAAGGCATTTTTCAGCATCTTGCCATGCCAGGAGCCATGCTGGATTCTGAGGATGCAGAGCTGTACATATGGTAAATTGCATTTATATATATATATATATATATATATATATATGGCAACAATTATGCAGGGAAATCTTTGTTGTCCCACAAAGAAAAGAAACATCTGGTGAAAAGCTTGCAGCAACCTGCTCTGTTGGCCACAGACTCTGTGGGCATCTTAGTAAGGCTTGGCCCAGCCACAGAGCAGAGGGCCAGGAGGCCTCAGTCTGAAAAGGGTGACAAAGAGAGATGGGCCCTTTGCCTTTTTGAGCTTTCTGGTTAAGCAGAGCCCCTGGCATGTCTCCTTATTGCACGTTTCCACTACACAAGGCTTGCTTGCTGTCCTCCTACAAACTCCAGAAGCCCTGGCTCAGCTGCTGAGCATCTGCGTGTGGGTTTCCTATAATCCTGTGCCTGAGGCAAGGCCTGTCCAGAAGTCGGAGGTGCTTGTAAACTTGGTTACTTTTCACATGTGTGACTTTGGCAAACCATTGAGATCTCGTTAGGGGCCAGCTTAATGCCAAGGCTGACTTTCTGTTTCCAGCCTGGCCCCTGGGTGGAATACTGCCATCTCCATAAAAGGCCTCAGCAGTGCAGGAAACCACCTGTGTAATTTGGGTAATTCGAGACGCTGGTATTTTCTCAGCTCTTCTGAGGTGGAGCCCAGGAAACTGTCCATCTGGAAAACCGTCAGGGAATTTTGAAGGTGACAGTAGTCAACGTTAGGTCCCAGATGACTGGGTCTCTTCCTGGAAATGCAAAGAAGCAATATGGCATCTGCCAGATGAACACCGAGTTCTCAAATGCTGTATGGCCTGCACTTGCTCTGCGATGTAACTTTGTCATCACTTTCTCCATTTTTGCCCCCAAATACCTAAATAATTGTGCCTAAAACAATTGGTATACCAGTGTAGGTGGTATACATTACCATAAAAACTATGTATTGGTATATGTATAGGTACAGTGCAAGGGATATGCTTGGTTATAAGAAGTGTTGAATTGAGATGACAGGGATCATAGATATTATTTACAGTTGAAGTTGTTTAAATATTAAACGGTTAAGAGCAGTTTACCACCCTGGTAGGTGTTGCTCAGTGATTGGAGCATTGTTCTCAGATTTGATTCCCAGGCAAGGGCACGTACCTGGGTTGCAGGCACATATCTGGGTTGCAGGTTCAATCCCCAGCTCCTGTGTGTGGGAGGCAACTGATTGATGTTTCTTTCACATCTATGTTTCTCCCTCTCACTCTTCTACTCTCTAAAAATCAATGGGAAAAATATCCAGGGGGACGGGGGTGAAGTGGGGATCCGACCTAGTGTGCAAAGACCTGGCTAAATGCACCAAGAAGATTGGAATCCTGGGTAAATACGGGACCCATTAAGGCGCCTCCCTCAGAAAACAGTGAAGAAAATTGAGATCAGCCAGCATGCCAAGTACACTTGCTCCTTCCGTGGCAAAACTTAACGAAGGGAGGAGCTGTGGGGATCTGGCACTGCGGTTCCTGCATGAAAACAGTAGCTGGGGTTGCTTGGACCTGCAACACCACTTCTGCCGTCACAGTAAAGTCTGGAGGAGCTGAAAGACCAGTAGAGCTCCACAGTTTGAAACATTGCTCGCCTATAATAAATAAGTTAATTTACATAACCAAGTTACTTTGGTTTGTTAATTTTATTATTTAGACATTTTGATTTACATTGTATTAATCTTGCTTTCTCAAAAAAAGACTTTGAAATTAAAATCCATCTAATTGTTCAGTAGTCAAATGATATATAACATAAGAATATAAGCCTTAGCTTTTAGGCATATGCCTTAGCTTTTTTTTTTTAAGACATGGTCCCAACATTAATATATTCACAGTAGATATAACAATTTTTTTAAATATACTTTATTGATTTTTTACAGAGAGGAAAGGAGAGAAATAGAGAGTTAGAAACATCGATCAGCTGCCTCCTGCACGCCCCCTACTGGGGATGTGCCCGCAACCCAGGTACATGCCCCTGACCGGAATCAAACCTGGGACCTTTCAGTCCTCAGGCTAACGCTCTATCCACTGAGCCAAACCGGTTTCAGCTGCCTTAGCTTTTTATAAGTGTACTTATGTCAGTTCAACTTCTTTGGAATACATGGGTTCAAATTGTGTAAACTTGTTTTTAAGTCACAGTTAATTTTTACTTTCAATGTTTCTAAACGTCTGATGGACATATATTTCCTCTTTTGGTGTTTTGTCTGACCATTATATCAGCATCTTTAGAAAACAGTGAAATAGAATTTCAGAACAAATTTTGCCAATCATACCATTCTTCACTTTTTCAGTTTGCACACAAGGATTCCCAAGAATGAATTATTCAATATGCTGTAGATAGTCACATTAATAAAAAATAAAGTTGTGCCCTAGCAGGTTTTGCTCAGTGGATAGAGAATCAGCCTGCAGACCAAAGGGTCCCGGGTTCGATTCCAGTCAAGGGCTCGTACCTTGGTTGCAGGCTCCTCCCTGCTTGGTCCAGGCTTGTGCAGAAGGTAACCAATGGATATGTTTCTCTCACATTGATGTTTCTATGTCTTGCCCTCTCTCTTCCACTCTCTCTAAAAGATCAATGGAAAAATATCTTCAGGTGAGAATTAACAAACAAACAAAAAATTTCATCTAGAAGCAGATGTAGGTTAAATAAATAAATAAATAAATAAAGTTGCTTATAGATATTTAAATATATATATATATATATATATATATATCTCCTCAGGTGAGGGTTAACCACAACAAAAAGTGGTTTACTTCTGAGGCATGGGGGAAAAGTAGTAAAGGGAGATTTTTCCTTTTCCCTTTATATATTTCTGAATTTTAAAAATTCTTTACAGAGAGTGTGTATTACTTTTATAATTTAAAATAAATTATGTGTTGCCCTGCCAGGTGGCTCAGTTGGTTAGCACGTCATCCCACACACCAAAAAGTTTCAGGTTCAATTCCCAGTCGGGGCACATACCTAGGTTTCAAGTATGTGGTCCCTGGTTGGGGATGTCCACGAGGCATTCAATTGATGTTTCTCTCTCTCTCTCTCTCTCCCCGCCCCCCTTTCTCTAAAAATCAATAAATGTATCCTTGGGTGAGGATTGAAAAAATAATAAAAATAAAAAACTTATGTGGAAAATTTTAATGTTTTCAACTAATTTTTAATGATATGGGAAAATATTGTAACAAGTGAGAAAAATCAGAGCATAAAGTTATGTATACAGGATGATCTCAGCTACAGAAAAATGCATGTAAAATTCAGGGAGGAAATATATCAAAATGTTAATAGGGACTGCCTCTGGGTGGCAGGATTAGAGGTGGGTTTTTCTGCATCTACCTTTCCCTGCTTTCTAAATGCCCCTTGTTATTTTCATAATTAGAAAAAGGCATTGAGCAGGTCTGCCGAAGGTGCACGGCAGCTTGTAAACCCACGCAGCTGAGGCAGGCAACGTGCTTCTATTCTCGGTTGCTGGTACCCGCACTGGGTGGCATGATGGCCCAGCGTACTTGGCCACCTAAGGAAACTTTCCTAATTGCCAGGGGACAGATAAGGACAGAAGATGGGTTTTCTTAATTTGGCTTTTTTGATAAAATTGCAAGAGGAAAAAGGAGAGGCTGATACCAAGATGGAGAGAATCTTCTGGCAGAGAGAGTGGGATTTCCAAAGGGCCAGATCCTGGTGTGAAGGTGAGAGCACCAGCCGCCTCAAGGGAAGGAGGCCTGGTGGTCAGTGACAGGCTGTCCCAGGAATTGGAGGATCACCGTGGCATGAAAAGTTTCTGCATTCCACAGCTGAGGGTTGCTGAAGGGTCCTGGCAGCACGGCGGGGATGAGGGGGAGGGGTGGGGGGGAGGGAAGGCAAGCACCACACCTGCTGAAAGGACTTGTGTGGTCTCCAGATACTGACTAGGATGCTGCGCTGACAGTGCGGAGATTGGAGTCACAGGGGTGGTGGCCACACGGGAAAGCAACCCTGTCACTTGACCCATATGACCCTATGAATCCAATATACTTCTTTTTCTTTTCTTTTTTGTTAATCCTCACCCAAGGATATTTTTCATTGATTTTAAAAATATATATTTTTATTGATTTCAGAGAGGAAGGGCGAGGGGGAGAGAGAGAGAGAGAGAGAGAGAGAAACATTAGTGATGAGAGAGAGAGAATCATTGATCGGCTGCCCCCTGCACGCCCCCTACTGGGAATCGAGCCTGAAACCCAGGCACGTGCCCCCAGCTGGAATTGAACCAGGACCCCTCAGTCCACAGGCCGAGGTTCCATTCACTAAGCCAAACTGGCAGGGCTATACTCTTTCTGTTGTTTGTTTTTTTGTTAATCCTCACTTGAGGATATTTTCCCATTGATTTTTGGAGAGAGTGGAAGGGAGGGGGAGAGACAGAGAGAAACATCAATTGGTTGCCTCTCGCATGCGCTTTCACCAGGGTGGGGAATTGAGCCTGCAACCAGGGTACACTCCTTTGACCGGAATGGAACCCGGGACCCTTCTGTCTGCAGGCCAATGCTGTATCCACTGAGCCAAATCAGCTGGGGCCCAATATACTTCTTAAAGTTTCTGAGACTGGGACACTTCATGGAACCCAACGGCACCAATAATAATGGCAAGCTCGAGGGTTCTGGAGAAAAGGACATCTCTTTTGACAGGCAGTTTTTCTCCTTTAGAAAAGCGCTCTTGGCTGCTGTGTTCATGCTGGGCCTGCTTGTCACCGGATGCCTTTCTTTTCTTTTTCTTTTTTTAAAATATATTTTACTGATTTTTTTACAGAGAGGAAGAGAGAGGGGTAGAGAGTTAGAAACATCGATGAGAGAGAAACTTCGATCAGCTGCCTCCTGCACACCTCCTACTGGGGATGTGCCCACAACCAAGGTACATGCCCCTGACCGGAATAGAACCTGGGACCCTTCAGTCCACAGGCCGATGCTCTTTCCACTGAGCCAAACCGGTTAGGGCTGGATGCCTTTCTTGCTCTTCTCCCGTTCGTTCGGCTCTGTAATACAAAGGGTTGCTCCCTGCGGTTGTGTTCCCAAGCCTCTGTGTCCCCTAAATTCAGGCTGGGCTGAGCCAGTGGGAGACACTGTTGGGAGACTGGGAGACCAGAGGCAGGGAGAAGTCCAGCTGTTTCTCCTCTGCCCTCTCCGCCTGCAGAGATGTCTCTGGAAGCAAATGAATTTCCTCCCTGGGGTCAGCTTCCACTGGGGGATCTCTGTTCCAGTTACCCCACCTCCTCTCTTTGCCCCCTTTATAGTAGGGGCAGGAGGGGCTGCCTGTCGTTGCTAACCTCTTGCTTGTTTGGCTTGACACCTCTTGTTCGGCTCCCCAAATCTTCTGTCACACGTGTTTAATTCCTCACATTAAATTCTCTCTATGAAAAGCTCTTTAACTGGTTGCTATCTTCTTGGTTGGATCCTGAACTAATACCTCCTTGGTCTAGGGTAGTCCTGGTATGGTAGTCCTCAAGAAGGGAATATTGAAGAAGATTTATGTGCAATTGGCTTACCCTCTCCCTGGCCATGTCTCCCAGGAGTGCCCAGTGCTTCTCAGCCTTTAATTTACACACATATCCAGGGGGATCTTATTAAAGTGTAGGTTTGAATTTCAAAGGTGTGAGGTAGGGTCCGAGTGTCTGTATTTCTAACAAGCTCCCAAGTGATGCCGATCCTGCGGGTGCAGAGCTAAGTAGAAGGCGCCAAGGCATCTGGGACTCCATGAGGGAGGGAAGCACCAGCGCCCTTCAGTAGCTCTGTGGCAGACATCTACTGTCATGACATGTACTGAGTGGAGTGCCAGCCACCTGGCGGCAGATGGACTAGACTCATGTAGCGGCAAGCATCTGGCTCCTTTATTATGAAACCTAGAGTTGTGCCTGAGCTTTTACTCATTTAAATATATTTTACCTTTTTATAAATTATTTATTTCCCCGTTATTGCACAGGAATATTACAGATCTTTAGAATGATGTATGTATATCCTGAATTTAATTTTCAGGATGGTAAAGGGGTTGTTACAAAACGTTTGTTTTACAAAGAAGCCTTGGGATGGAAGAGGACTGCAAACCACTGGGTTAGAGGACCTGAGACGAGATCTAGAAGAGGGTGGCACCCCCGGGAAGTCCTAGACCAGAAGTGGAAGAGGCACTGAGGGATAAGACTCTGGGCTGCTTTCCTTTCCCAGGGAGAGGCACTCGCTCTTCATTACCCAAAGAACAGAGTCCTTGTGTTGGTGGCAGCATTTTCAGCCTAAGAAGGGCTCCAGGCAGAGGGGTCATCTTTCATGTCTCTCACTGCCTGGCTCCTGACACTCTCTCTCGGGTTGGGGGCATTCCTCGTTGTATGGGTCTCAGCAGCTGGCAGAGCCTGTCTCCCAGAACAGAAGCCAAAAGTGCTCCCTTGCAGCTGGGTTTGGACTCGTGTTCTAGACGTGCACGCGGCAGATGCACTGCCCAGGACTGTGATGAAGACACGAGTGCTCTTCCCTCAGTAAGGAGGGCAGCCCTCACTGAGGAGTGGTATGTAAGCTAGGCTCTGAGAGATGTGTGGAATCGCAGCAGGTTGGGAGGTTGCAGGACTGAGCTGTGGTGGATTAGGAGGTTGGGTGGGTGGCAGGCATGCCAAATATGGCAAAGGCGTAAGTGTGAAGATACTCTGAAACAGGTAAGAGGCCTGTAATTTTACTTATGGATGTTGGCGTCAACGGCCTGAAAAGGGCCAGAAGACCTGTGCTCAGATATGGCTCCTGACTCAGCCCCCCAGGCTCAGTGCCCTCCCCTGGAAACAGAAACGACTACTCCCCATGCCGAACTCACGGGGGTTTTGTAGATCAGGTGACAGTAAATGCAAAAATGGAGAAGTAAATGAAGCCCTAGCAGGGTTGGCTAAGTGGCGAGCATTGGCCTGCGGACTGAAGGGTCCGATGTTTGATTCTGGCCAAGGGCAAGTGCCCAGAATCTAAACCGCAGCATTTACCACGTGAGCCTGCAGCCCTTCTCTCTCTCATCACTGATGTTTCTATCTCTCTCTCTCTCCCACTCCCTTCCTCTCTGAAATCAATAAAGAAATATATATATATATATATATATACACTTTTAAAAAGAAATAATGAAAAAGTCTAAATGAAAATGAACAATTATGAATAAATTGAGAGAAGGGGAGAAATAAAACAGATGAGAGAGCACAAGAGAGGTTGGAAGAAAATCATCAGTCTGCGGAGGAATTTGTCAGGTTAAAGACCAAGTCCTCCTGAAGTGGGGCCTGGGGGCTTGGATTGGGGGTGGACGGGCAGGAACTACCAGGAAGTCTTCAACCTAGACAGCTGGCAGGTGTCAGAGGCGTATAGCTCCCCAGCCAGAAAAGGGGAGAACCCCGAGTTTCTCCTCTTCCAGGGCAGGGCTCACCCCATACCTCCCCGAGGTTCTGGTCCAGCCACCACAACTGCTTCTTGGTGTGCTCAACCTTCCATTCCTCTTGCACAAATGCCCCACCCATATTTCTCTTCTCTGGTTAGCCATGTCTTTTATCACATTTTGATTCTTTTTAAAAAATATATTTTTATTGATTTCAGAGAGTCAGGGAGAGAGAGATAGAAACATCAATGTGAGAGAGAATCATTGATCTGCTGCCTAGACATGTGCCCTTGACCAGAATCAAACCTGGGACCCTACAGTCCACAGGTTGGCGCTCTATCCACTGAGCCAAACCAGCTAGGGCTCATTGTGATTCCTAATTTTCATCCCAGAAAGTAACTCCAACTTTATTTGTGGGGAGTTTGCCAACTCCCCCATTTCCCTCCTGAGGGCATGATGTATGGGAGCCAATGGCCTGTGGGTCTGGTGCAGAATTGGGCAGAGCAGCTCTTGTGCTCAGCGGCTGCTTTGTAAATGTTCACATAAATGTGATCACTTGTGTGGTCCACAGTCAAGCCTCCAACTTCCCCATTACGTGGGCTCAAAATCAGCAATCGGATTGACACCACCTTCCTGTTTGCATCCCAAACCATCCGGATAAAGCAGGGGCCTTTGGGCGTTCACAAGTTAGTCAAGCATGTGACTATTTCCCAAAGTCTACCACCTCCAGCAGCTGCGATGGGGTCTCCACCCATGAAGTAGGGTTGTTGTCAGGGATACCTGAGAAGGTGCTGCAAAGTCCCACAGGAATCTAAATCACAGCATTTACCACGTGAGCCTGCAGCCCTTCAGCCCAGTGAAGGATGCCCTTATAAGGGTAGGCTTCTCCCCTCTGTACTGTCTGCAGGGTCCCACCTCCGGCCCCAGTTCAGGGGCCCATCTCCACCTGGGCTCTGGCAGCTACTCCTCCCATTTCCTCCTGCTCTGCTGCTATGCAAACAGCCTCCAGGGCCTCCATCGTGTAGATCCTCAAAAACATCTGGCTACACCCTTCTCAGCCCCTTGGGAGTGAGCCACGCCCTGTGGATTGCAGACTGAGCCTGGCTCTCAGAGCCCTCACAGCTAGGCCTCCAGTCTTCCTCCAGCCTTCTCTTCTATTCCAACCTTTTCCTTCCCACCGCATCTCCCGCTCCAGCCAAGTCCATCTGTGCCCTGGCTCCAAGATTGAAAAACCAGCCCGCGTCACATGCTCTGTCATTTTGGTCAATGTTGCCATCATCCTGTGTCATCATGTTAACATTCCAAACGGCAAGTGGTCAGCTAAGAAAAGAAAGGCCAAAACATGCTGAAAACTGAGCTATCATTCAAGTTACAGAATTAATTGTACAGGAAAGAGCAAAAGAGAGGGCAGGGACCAGCTGGCGCTCAGTGCCCATGGGCTGAAAGGCTGCCTGCTCACCCCACGGTGGCCTGGAGAGCTTAAATGGTGGTGGGTAATGGACAAGCAGCGGAGCCCTGTCACGTTCCTGGACCTTGTCCCCTGTCCCTGGTTGTCTAGTGCCTGGTCCTGGGGTGACTTAGGGAAGGGGGACAGTGTCTGGGCGGCAATCACCTGCTAAAAGGAGGTGAATGGCGTGGGCACTGGTTGGTTTGCATATCACAGTTGTGCTCACAGGCAAGCTGGTTGCTATCTCCAGAAATTGGGCAGTCCCTCCCTGGGTCTGCAAACCCCAAAGATGTCAAAACAGAAAATAAAAAAGAGGATGTCAGAAGTGCCAGAGCAGCAGGGAGTCTTTTGGGGGACTGTAACCTCCCCATGAACTCCACCCAATGAGGTGGGATAGGAGAGCCACCACAGGGATGTGAAAGCTGGATTCCCCAGGTTCCCTCACAGCCACATTCAGTCATCAGCTGGTGAACGCTCACTCTCCCTGTGCCCCCAGGGCCCAGTGCAGGGTGGACTAGAGCTTGAACTTCACCTGGCTGGTTACTGCTGTGTGACCAAGAGTAAGTTACTTTACTCCTCCGAGCCGGAGAGATAATCGGGAGAATTAAACAGATCCATTTATAGAAGCTTATCTACTTAGGCATCTCTGTGAGCTGCATTAACTCCTGCCTCAGAGACTCCTCTGTGCTGGGGAAACGTGGATTTCCTGGCTCCACCCAGACCTTTGTTAACGTAAAACACACACATTCAAACCTGTAAAGAACTTTTGTGAGTTTATTTGAGACAATCTGTCAACAATTTCTGGGAACCAGAATCTCAACGAATTGAATAAATGCTCCGGAGAATGGCAGGTTGCATCTATATTTATACATTGCAATCAAAGGAGAGATGAAGGTGGGTTACATGAAATCCATTGGTGATAGACTAGAAAGATGGGAGAACCAAAGCGGGGGAGAAATACCTGGGATTGGGTAAAAAGCAAAATGATAGACACTTACTTAGGTGGGTGTAGGAACAATTAATTAACCTGATAACAATGAAGGAATTTGTGGTATCTGTCCTGGCGCCCAGGCACATTAAGTTGTGCCCCAAGGGGTCTGGAAAAAGGGAACTTACAAGTTACCCAGACATTTCAAGGAAATGTTATTATAGATGCAAAAAGACAGATAGGCTCAGTTAAGGGTAAAGGTTGACCTTGTCAGTGAAGATATCGGCCTAGGATGTAACTACCCACCATAACTGCATTTATTTCAAGTTTAATTTCAGACCATCCTTTGTGGGTACTTTAGGTCTCTGAGTTTGCAAGACCACCATGCAGGCCTTCCCTGAGCCTGTCAGGTTAGGATGTGGCCCCTTTCGTCCACACCTCCATGGGGCTAGTGCCTGGGCCTTGACATTGTAAAGTGTAGAGAGATAGCAAGGCCAAGAGAAATGTATGCCCTAAGGAGATCTCAGGTAATAGCAGGGAGACTACTAGTATGGGGGCAATTCGGAATCAACCAATGCCATAGGTGGGAAGCCTGGCTAGGATGGGTGGGCCTCCACCACTGAACTAGGAAGGCCCAGGACACAGATCCTGGAGTGAGGAGTTCCTTCCAGTGCCACACACAGAGGGCTGGCACCCTTCAGCTGGGTCCACTCCTGTTGTAGCCCCAATACTGACGTCAGAGGTGTTCGGTAAACACACGACAGAGACACTATTTTCAGCTCTGTTTGGCCCAGGATGAGAAATAAATTCACATCCTCAGAAGAGAATGGAAATGTCATATTCTTTTCAAGTTCTAATAGTGCCTGTACACTCCAAACTGTGGACTGTTTACTTGTTTATTTATGAATGAACACTTTTTAACGCAAGCTGATTTCTCTTGGTCATCTTTTATCTACAAATCCCATGAAGGCTAAAAATCTAGAGTTCCTCTCCTTTAATACTCACTCTTTCATCCGCCTACTCCCAACACAAAGATATCTTTGTATAATTTCTGATGAGAAAGCAACATTTCACTGATGTGATTTCACAGAATTCTGTAGCCGGCACTCCCTGTCACCCGCTTCTCGGCCAGCACTATGGTGGTGTGAGCCCAGGGCTCAGACCCCAGGGCAGCCCTGTTTGCTGAAATGCCTGACTCACCCTCCCCAGGCTTTCCTGAAGAAAGTGAAGTGAAATGAAACCCTCTCACACTCCTTTAAAAAGGTATACTCTCCATTCCAGTTGTCGTAGTAACATGCTCAGGAGGCCCCGGGTGCCTTTATGTATCTTGGTGCTGGTGGACCACCAGTTACCATGAGAACAAGAGTGGTTTTAAACACAGGGAATCTTGTGCTTATCTTTGTGTCTTGTGAAAAACAAAACCCACGTCCACAGGGACAGCCTCAGCAAAGCTCAGGGAACTTAACAATGGAATGTGAAATCTTCGTCCAGTGGGGCCTAGAAACCACTAGACATTCACTTTATTTGTTCTCTGAATTTTATTTTGAAGAAAAGATATATTAAAAAAAAAGATACACTTGCTTTTTGTCACTATTGAATAGATTAGTTTTAAATGCATAATCCTACCTTCAGCCTTAAAGACAAATTTGTCACCCCTGCCTCACAATTAGAATCCTTTCCTGAGCTATGCTTCTCTCTACTCCCCCAGCCTGACCCAGTGACCCACTAGGGATGGGACAGTGCCAACTGACCAAGTGTTCCCCGTATTTTAGGCCCACGTCCCTGCATTTATTCTCTGAATGTTTGAAAAATGTGAGGTCTTCAAGTTTAAGGACATAACACATGCTTCTTCAGAATTTTCAGAATTGTCCTATTTGTCAATTGATTTGGATTTAAGCTTTCCATTTGGATGTACAGAATTAAGTTTCAGCTGGGAAATCTAAATAGTTAATTTCCGAGGATTTGTGTGTGGGAACAAACTTGAAGGTTTAAAGAAACCAACCCCACAGTCTGAATAGCAGCCTGTGTTAATGAGACATTCTTTCATTAGTTCTCCTGATATAACTAACATCCTTTGTACACTTACCACGTGCTAGGCACTGGGCTGAATACGTGACATGTATTATCTCATATAGTCCTCACAGCACCTTGCACACGCACACGCACACGCATTCTGGCTGTACCGCAACAGCAGGCTGTCATTGTCAGCCATTGGTGGGTGGGCTCCTGAAGGCTGCCCTGTGGAAAGAGAGAAGCCACAGCTGCACACACCTGGCAGCAGACTGCTGAAGAGGCGAAGGATGAAGGACATAGAGAGAAAGAGAAGGGACCAAGAGGAGCTTAGCAATCCAACTAGCACAGCCAACAGGTGGACTTGGATCATGGACACTGGTTTACAGCTCTCCAGGTGACCTACTTGTGGCAAATATGACTATGCCATGGCACAACGGTGACTGGTGCCCCAGAAGCCAGGGAACAGGAGGCCCAAGAAGACGAAGTCTGAGGGATAGCAGCAGGGGCAGCGTACTGAAGTTCAAGAGGTGGTAGACCTTAGTCCACCCACCCTCCCAGCCCTCACACTCTCCTTGCGCTGAGATTGCCATGAGCCTGACCTCTGATTCACAGCGTCTCTGCCTCATTTATCATTAATGTATTTTACATCCTAGTCTGGGAGAGAAAACACAGGTTGAGATAATTGGGGAAGACTGTTCACAGAGTAACAGATCCAAGGTGCAAAAGAGTGGGTAGAAAGTGCAGACTCCACACCAGGGAAGGCAAACAAGGCCCATGGTGAAGTGTTTTCTGTAGGAAGTGGGTGGAGGCGGGTGGAGGGTAAAGGGGGGGAGGGGTGTCTGGTGGCATGTGGTGGGGCTCCGAAGCCTGGAGGGCGATTTGTGCAGGAGGATAGAGAGACTACTGTTTTCTCCACATCACAAGGAAAAAATGAGAAATAAGGCTGTATGCAGAGGGAGGGACCCGAGTGAGGAAGTACTGAGCGGGATCCTGTTTTATGAGAAAGGCTCCTTCCTTCATCTCATCCTCCCACCTCCTGGGAGGGCTGCCCTGCACACGCTGTCCTCCCTTCCCATCTCTACTGGAGAGCTAGAATGAAGAGGGAAAAGCCTTGATGGATTGACTGCTTGTTTTGTATTTTTTTTATTGTGGTAAAATATAATAATATAAAATTTACCATTTTAAGTGTATAATTTCATGGCATTACATACATTCATAAAATATAAATATAAGCCCGGCCAGTGTGGCTCATTGGTTGAGCATCGACCCATGAACCAGTTCAATTCCAGATCAGGGCACATGCCTGAGTTGCGGGCTCAATCTCCAGGAGGGGCGTGCAGGAGGCAGCCAATCAATGATTCTCTCTCATCATTGATGTTTCTCTCTCCCTTTCTCTCTGAAATAAAGACATATTTTGAAATATTAATATAAAATTTACCACTTTAACCACTTTAAATGTACAGTTTCATGGCATTAAGCACATTCACAATTATCCATTTAGAACGTTTTCATCATCCCAAGTAGAATCTTTGTACCCATTAAACAATAACTCCCCAGTCCACTCTCTCCTCAGCCTCTGGTAACCACTATTCTAATGCTACCTCCAGGAATTTACCTGTTCTAGATAACTTACATCAACGAATCATACAACATTTGTCCTTTTGTGTCTGGCTTATTTCACTTAGCATAATGTTTTGAAGCTTCATCCCTGTTGCAGCATGTGTTAGAATCTCCTTCCTTTTTCAGGCTGAGTAATAGTCCAGTATCTGTCTAGATCATTTGTTTATCCATCCCCCTGCTGGTGGACACTGGTGTTGTTCGCACCCTATGCTGCACATTGGTGTACAGGGATCTGTCTGGCTCCCTGCTTTCACTTCTTTTGGGGCATATACCTAGAAGTGGAATTGCTGAATCCTGAGGTGATTCTATATTTAACTTTTAAAAATATATATTTTATTGATTTTTTACAGAGAGGAAGGGAGAGGGACAGAAAGTTAGAAACATCGATGAGAGAAAAACATCGATCAGCTGCCTCCTGCACACCTCCTACTGGGGATGTGCTGGCAACCAAGGTACATGCCCTTGACTGGAATTGAACCTGGGACCTTTCAGTCCGCAGGCTGACTCTCTACCCACTGAGCCAAACCAGTTAGGGCTGTATTTAACTTTTTGAGGAACTGTAAGATTCCTTTCCACAGTGGCCGCACTTCCCCTTGAGTGATCTCAATGAAAACACGGGTCTACTCCGAAAGTCTCACGTCCATTTGGCCTGGAAGGATATTCCAACATCCAGATTTCAAGAGGCAAGCGCTTCCCTAGCTGTGAATATGGGTGCCCCACCTTAGCCACAGGTGCCATAGTGAACTGGGGGCAACCAGAAGAGGGTGAACAAGAGGGCTCATGTCAAGGAAAAAGTAGTTGAAGGGACTGGAGTGTTTGGCCTGGAAAAGAACCGCTGTCTCCAGAATCCTCATCACAAGAGAAACAAAATATGTAATAATGTATGGGGACAGATGTTCACTAGGTTTCCTGGGGTGCTCATTTCACAGAATATCCAATCAGCATGCTATCTACCTAAACCTAATGTAATATTACATGTCAACTATACCTCAATGATAATAACAGCCCTAGCCGGCTTAGCTCAGTGGATACAGCGTCAGCCTGCGTACTGAAGGGTCCCAAGTTTGATTCTGGCCAAGAGCACATGGCTGGGTTGCGGGCTTGATCCCCAGTAGGCAGTTGATCAATGATTCTCATCATTGATGTTTCTATCTCTTTCTCCTTTTCCCTTCCTCTCTGAAATCAATAAAGAAATTTAAAATAATAATAATAACAAAAGTAAAAGAATCGTCTCCAAAGGTGTGAAAGGCTGCCACAAGGCAGAATGGACAGACCTTTCTGTAGCCAGGAAGACCAAAGGGAAAGGCTGAGTGAAATCACCAGGAGACTAACTTGGGCTAAGTGCTGCTTCCCGTGCTGGGAGGCAGGGAGGTGGGCAAGGACCTGACCACACAGCTCCCGTGGGCCATGGTGGGAAGTTTGATCTTATCCCAAGAGCAACAGCTCGCCGGGGGCATGTTTGAGGCAGAAGAGCAATGTGCTCCCATCTGTGTTCGTGTGTGGTAAAGAATGGCAAATGAGGAGGAAATCAATCTCATGTTGGCTCTGACCCTCACCACCAAACACATCCTGTCCCATAACTCAGCGGTGAGTAGCTCTCTGCCTGCCCAGCCTTCGGGAGTGTCTGGCCACCGCAGAGATCCTACTTTAAGCCAGTGGCATCTCTGGGCTCTGGCTGCAGCTCAGGGACACATGCTGCTCCTCCCACCACCAGGGGGAGATACAGAGGCGTTGGGCACAGTCTGCTGGGTGGGGCGCAGGCCAGATTCTGACGGTAGTTTTGGTTTGTGCACCAGCTGAAGCTTCTCTTATTTCCGTCTACCTTTACTCTCATCTCCTCTTTTATAGAGGAGACGGAGAAAAGGGGGACCCTCATCCAGCATAGGACCATGGTCCCTGTTCCCATTCCTTCATCCTCCCTGACATCTCTGCAACATGCATGCCCACAGACTCCCCTTTTCTTCCAGGTCTCCTTATCCTCTCCTCCTCTTCCATCAGTGAAGTTCCTCTTCTTCCTTCTGCCTTAAACGAAGGGATTGTTCCCAAGGTTCCTAACTTGGTGCTCCTTTCTTATCTCTCTACACTATCCTGACCAGCTCTTGGTTCCAACCATGAGTTTGCATTCGATATGTGTAAACCCACCTCCTTGGCCAACATCTCTCTTAGGAGCCCTAACCCCAAATTCTCCAGTGCCTGAAGGACATCTCCCTGAACGTTCCATGGCCACCTCATGTCTTCCAGGAAGAAGGTCTGATTCACCTATTTTGTGTTACAGCCAGGTGCCCAACCCTGGTGCAACTGGCTGAGGGCGGGGGTTGAATGGAGGAGGGACGTGGTACAGAGAGTAGCCAAGGTGGGCAGCATGGGGAGAACACTGCAGACGGGAAGAGGAGAAGCAAAAACAGATGTACTAGAGATAGGATGGGACCCAGGAGGGACCTGTCAAAGAGGCCAACACAGCAGGGAGTCTTGAGAAGGGCGTGAGCACAAACAGGGCATTGTGTCAGCAATTACCAAATTCCATTCATTTGAAGACACTTTTTTCCCCCACATTTGAACACCATGTGTCATACAACTGATGGCATTGGTGGTGGTACAAATTTTTTTTTCTTAGTGGTACAATTTTTTTTTCCATATGTGTTCACTATCTATGATTATCCTATATCATAAAAGCCTAATGTGCTAAGTGTCTGGTCATCTGGTCAACCAATCAAAGCATAATATGCTAATGATATGCTAAGGCAGCTCAACCACTCACTATATCCTGCACTGACCACCAGGGGCAGGTGCTCTGAAGGTAGATTAGCTTGCTGCTGGGGTCTGGCTGATCGAGACTGAGTGAGTCGGGCTGGACATGCCCTGGAGCCCTCCTGTGGTCCCTCCCCGGCTGACCAACCTCCCATATCCCTCCCCAGCCCTGATCGTGCACTGGTGGGGTCCCTCAGACTGGCCTGTGCCCTCTCGCAATCCGGGACCCCTCAGGGGATGTCGGAGAGCCAGTTTCAGCCTGATACCACAGGCCAGGCCGAGGGACCCCACTGGTGCACGAATTTGTGCACTGGGCCTCTAGTATGTATATAAGAAATATATAGGAAAATATATGTCTGTTATATGTGTATATACATGTGTATATACATACATATATTTGTATTACATGTGTATATAATATATACTTGTATTACCTATTGATATATTTATACACAGAGAGTGTGTGTATATGCAAATGTGACAAAACATTAGTTTGTGAATCTGGGCCAATGGTTCTTTTTTTTTTTTTTAATCTTTATTGTTCAGATTATTACAGTTGGTCCTCTTTTTTCCCCCCATAACTCCCCTCCACCTGGTTCCCACCACATCCCATGCCCTTACCCCCACCCCACTGTATTCATCCATAGGTGTATGATTTTTGTCCAGTCTCTTCCTGCACCCCCCACACCCCTTTCCCTCCAAGAATTGTCAGTCCACTCCCTTTCTATGCCCCTGATTCTATTATATTCACCAGTTCCTTCTGTTAATCAGATTTTTTATTCCCTTGATTTTTAGATTCACTTGTTGATAGATATGTATTTGCTGTTCATAATTTTTATCTTTACCTTTTTCTTCTTCTTCCTCTTCTTAAAGAATACCTTTCAGCATTTCATATAATACTGGTTTGGCGGTGATGAACTCCTTTAACTTTTTCTTATCTGTGAAGCTGTTTATCTGACCTTCAATTCTGAATGATAGCTTTGCTGGGTAGAGTAATCTTGGTTGTTGCTATTCATCACTTTGAATACTTCTTGCCACTCCCATCTGGCCTGCATAGTTTCTGTTGAGAAATCAGATGATAAACGTATGGGTGCTCCCTTGTTGGTAACTAACCGTTTTTCTCTTGCTGCTTTTAATATTCTCTCTTTGTCTTTTGCTCTTGGCATTTTGATTATGATGTGTCTTGGTGTGGTCCTCTTTGGATTCCTTTAGTTTGGGGTTCTGTGCGCTTCCTGGACTTGTAAGTTTATTTCTTTCACCAGGTGGGGAAAGTTTTCGGTCACTATTTCTTCAAATAGGCTTTCAGTGTCTTGCTCTCTCTCTCCTTCTGGCACCTCCATAATTCGGATGTAGGTACGCTTGAAGTTGTCCCAGAGGTTACACTATCTTCATATTTTTGGATTCTTTTTGCTTTTCTGGTTGTGTGTTTTTTGCTTCTTTGTATTTCAAATCTTTGACTTGATTCTTGCGATCCTCTAGTCCAGTGGTCGGCAAATCGCGGCTTGCATGTGGCTCGTGAGCCGCAGTTTGCCAACCACTGCTCTAGTCTGCTGTTGGATCTCTGTATATTATTTTTTATTTCAGTCAGTGTATGCTTAATTTCTAATTGGTCCTTTTTCATATCCTCGAGGGTCTCACTAAATTTATCGACCTTTTCTAGAAGTCTTGAAAAACCTTATAACCGTGGTTTTGAACTCTATATCCAGCCGTTTACTTTCCTCCATTTCTGTCATTTGTGACCTGTTTCTTTGTCTCTGCATTTTGGCTGCTTTCCTGAGTTGATAGAGTGGCTTTGTGTGCTAGGTGTCCTATAGGGCCCAGTGGCTCAGCCTCCCCAGTTACCTGAGGTGGACACTCTTGGTGCACCCCTTTGTGGGCTGTGTGCACAATCTTGTTGTAGTTAAGCCTTGATTGTTGTTGGTATCACTGGGAGGAATTGACCTCCAGGCCAATTGGCTGTGAGGATCAGCTGTGTCTACAATGGGAGAACTTCTGTGCTGGAGATACCCTTATGAGTCAAGACTTGCTTCAGTGGGGCTTTGGTGCTCACGGAGTCTGCCCCCTGAGTGTGTCCCTTATGGATCTGAGGAGTTGTAATCTGGATGGTCCCATTTTGACCCCTGGGTACACTGGCTCTTTGATCTCCAAGGAGGTGCTAATTTAGCCTCTGCCTGAGGCCACCAGCAGGAGCTACAAAGAGATCTGCAGATTCCTCTTCTTTGTTTGGGTTTTGGAGGTGCCCAGATGAGGCCTAGCTGTGAAGCAATGCAAGCTGCTGTGGAGCCTTGGGCCTTCTTTTGGATGTTCTGGGTGTCACTGACTCGGCTGCAGTTTGTTAGGTAAGTTTAGATTTCAAAGGACCGGACCATTCATATGCAAAAGCCTCTGCGCACAGCTTGGGTGGGGCGGGGCCTCAGGGCAGAGCAAAGCAAACAGCAATGGCTTCCCATCAGCCCTGCCTTAAGAGGCCCCCCCCCCCCCCATGTCCTGAGGTAATCACTGCAAGCACCTCTGAGAGAAAGCCACCCTTGAGTTCTGCCTGATGCCAGACAGCCCAGTTTCTCCCCGTATGAGTCTGGGTCCCCAGAGTCTTGCCTGGAACTGGAGTTCAGAGCAGTCAGGAGCTTGTGTCTTCCTCCCCATTGAAAAAGACAGCCAGGTACTCAGTTGCCAGCCCTTTCCCCGTGGGCCTCTGTACGTCTATCACTTTTTGTGTGTGTGTGTGCAACACTTTATTGGGAGATAACCGCACCTTCCATGCGGGCAGCTGCCTCAGGCCGCAGGATGGCAGGAGGCTGGACCCCAGGTCTCCAGGCCTGCGCACCGTGCCTCAGTTTTGCCCCTGGGAAATGGAAGGCGATGTTCGTTCCCTCCCGGGCCTGAGACACGGGCATGATGACATAAAAGTGGAATGGAAGCCACGAGGAAGCCGTGCCCCGCACCTTGAGGGCCTTGCCGCTGTGCCCTGCTGTCTGGGATCCCGGAAACGGGGAGGCTCGGCAGGACCGGGGCATCCTGTCTGGGCAGCGCCTTGGGGACCCGGTGGGAAAGGCCTTGGGGCCCGGGGAGTTGGGGTGTGCTGGGCTGTGCTGCGTGGAGCGGGATCCTCTCCAGGCCCCGAATCCAGGGCTTTCTGGGAAGGAGCCGGCTGCCTGGGTCACAGAATCCCGGCCAGAAGCTTGGCGGCCGGCCCGGGCGGAGGCGCGTGGGCAGCTCACTCCTCCCGCAGCTTCTCAGGGGCTAGGCTGGCGGCCTGGGGCGCCGCCTTCCGCCAGCAGCCCCCAAGGCCAGACCGAGGCCCAGCGCCGCCAGCGCCAGGAGGTGGATGCAGAAGTAGACGGAGGCCCAGTAGTGCAGGGTGTCGCCCATGGAGAGCAGCACGAAGCCCATGCACATGTAGTCGTAGGCACGCATCTTCAGGAGCCAGTGCGCCCAGTCCCAGGCCTGCTGGCCTCCGGGGCCCAGCTGCCACCGCAGCGCCGACTCCAGCCAGCCCTCGGCCGCCAGGCACAGCGGGATGGTCAGGAAGCTCAGGTAGTAGCCAGGGTGCAGGCCGTGCCAGTAGGTGCTCAGCAGCATCGTCCAGGCACTCCTGAGGACGTAGGAGCGGGTGGGCGCACTCTTGTAGATGAACTGCGCCAGCCACCACTGCACCGTCATGTTCCAGTACCGCATGCCCTCCCGCACCCGCGTGCAGAAGTCTGTGCGGTAGCAGTCGGTGTTGCGGATGGTCTGGTAGTCGCACTCCCAGGCAGCCCTTCCTCTGGACTTGGGGGTGGGCATGAGAGGGTGGGGCCGCCCCCAGCCCGGGCTTTGGCGGCCACGGGGTAGGCCCCGAAGGCGGCGGCAATGCAGCCGCACTCCGCTGCCACCCAGGCCACGTAGAAGCACACACGGAAGGCGAAGAAGACGGGGATCCTGTAGAAGAGGCGGGCGGGCAGCGGGCGCGCGTAGAAGGCGTCCTCGCGCACGGCCTCCAGCGGGAAGAAGTGCGAGGACAGCAGGAAGAGCAGCCCGAAGAGCGGGGCGGCCAGGCGCGGCGCAGCAGGGGCCGCAGGCTGGGCGCGGCGTCCGGGAACGGCTGTTCCAGCCAGTCCAGGTACGTGCGGTAGGGAAGAACGGGCCGGTCATGATTCCCACGTAGCAGTAGCTGTAGCTGAGTGTCTCCATCAGAGAGGGGATGTAGGGCAGCAGCCCCAGGCTGGGCCCCTGGCTGAAGCCCGCAGCCATTTCCTTCCTCTGGGCCAGGTGCAGGTCCTGTACCTCACTGGCCAGGCTCACCAGCTTCAGTGTTAGCAGCAGCTGGACGGCGTCGGTGAAGGGCGTGGGAGTGGGCAGGCCCAGCAGGCTGAGCGCGGAAGAACAGGAGGTAGAAGGTCCAGGCCAGGGCCAGGGCGTGGCAGGAGCAGGGCTGGGCCTGAATGAGGGCCCAGGTCCCAAGGATGGTGATCAGAGAGTGCAAAGTGTGGGGTCCACAGGTGAACAAGGTGAGCCCCAGGCCCACAGCTGCAGCCCCCCATCTATTCAGCCCAGGTCCAGTTTCTTAAAGAGGAAGCTGATGGGGATGGAGATAAGAAGAACCACTAGATTATGTCCACTCCTCTGGAGACATGGTCAGGCAGGAGGCGGCTGAGCAGTCCAGGCTCGCGGTCTACCCTGGGCCAGCCATGCCTCCCTGTCGTGGGCCCCGCCTCTCTCGGGAGCCGGCTGAGCGATCTGGAGCCGGGTGTGCGACCCCGACAGGCTCAGAGGCAGTGAAGGAGCTGGCACTCGGCGCCGGGAGCACGCGTCCTGGCTGGACCTGGACTCCGGAACAACTGCCGTACGGCTATCCTTTACTTTTGCAGCTCCTCTGATTCTCTGTGAGCTTTTCTCTTTCCTTCTAGTTGTAGAATTTCCACTGAGCCAGCCTTCCCGTGGTTCTAGACGATGTCTGTTCTGTCTTTTAGTTGTAGTTTTGAAGTGGTTGTGGGAGGCAGCAAGTTCAGGTGTTTACCTATGCCACCATCTTGGTTTCTCCTGTTTTAGGATCTTGATTCTGTATGTTTGTATATGGGCCAATGGTTCTTAACTGGGGGTGATTTTTGTCCCCCAAGGGACATTTGGTGATGTGTGGAGACATGTTTGGTTGTCTCAGTTGAAGCCAGCAGCATCTAGTGGGCAGAGGTCAGGAGTGTTGCTAAACAGCCCACAACGCACAGGGCAGGCACTCACACAACCAATGCCCAGCCCTAAATGTTATTAATAGTTCCGAGGTTAAGAATCCTGGTCTGCGTAAAGGGCCTGGGGAGTCATTGTTCTTTCTTTCAACCTCTATGTAGGCTTGAAATTTTAAATGCAAAGTAGGTATAAAAAAAAGCGACAGGAATAATTTGTGTGACAGAAAGGTGAGGAAGTGAAGAACAACATATAAGCACATTCTTTGCAGGATCTTGTTTATAAAGGGAGGAATAACAGCGACAGAGAAAGAAAGAAAGCATCCTGTCAACCACAGTACCACCCCTATCCCCCATGAAGAATCACTCTGGTGTCTATGTTTCATAATTCCTGACCAGTCATACCTGTACCACCCCTCAGGCATAGCTGATCGGACCAGCAGGAGACCCCTGACCCCGCCAGCTCATCCACTGGCTGCTACCACAGAGCCTGGTCCAGGGTCAGACAAGGCAGGTCTATCAGATTCTCTCTCCTGTACAGACCAGAGAACAAGGCACATAGGAAGCTGACACTCGAAGGAAACAGAGCTGGAGTCACAGGGGTCACGACAAGCTGAAGCTGTGGAAAAGCAGAAACCTAGAGTAAGCAGAACTTAGGAGCAGAGAGAATTGGGCACAGATGGAGGACAGTCAGCAGCTGGCAGGACTGGTGGCCTCACTACAGTGGCACCGGAGTGAAGAGTCGTTGCTGCTGCTGCTGCTGAGCTCTCTGGCACTGTCTTGGATCCTGATCCCAAGGGGTCTGGTTCTCCCCTTGCCATTCCTGTTGACTTTGCACATGCTCCGCCCCCTGCCTAAATTAGTCCTAGTTAGTGCTTTCCCAGGCAGGTCCAGCTTTTGTGGGGCCTAAAGCTTGGGAGTCCTCTTTAAGAAAACAACAGCAAGAATACAAAGTCACTAGGGCTTCATAGCTCACGGGGATGCGTCCGATGTCTACTCCTCTTCAGCATCACTTTCTCAGTAACATCTACTTGCCCTCTCCCCCTCCCCAACTGGGCTAAATCCGTCCATGGTCAATTCTGTGCAGTCCAACAGCCACTAGCTACATGTGGCTATTTAAATTTAAATGGTTTGCAATTAAATCAAATAAAATATCCCAGTCCTTCAGGCTTCACTAGTCAAATGTGGTTTGTGGCTATCGTGTTGGACAGCACAAATAAAGAACATTTCCATCGTCTCAGAAAATTCTGTTGGACAGTTGCTAGTATATATTACCATATCACTAGTACTACCCCCCCCCCCCCTCAAAACTGTTGGCCTCATTGCTGACACCCCAGGGCCTGGCACAGAACAGGCCCTCGATAAATATCCAATGAGTGAATGAATGAATGTGCCATTCTTTCTGTTCCACACATCTCCTTTCAAACCTGCCTCCAGACTTCAGCCAGCCCTACCCGTGCTTTTAAGCAGGGAAAGCGCCTCCCTTTTCTGGGCTGCAGGAAGCAGCTGGCGCAGAGAGTGAGCTTGAAAGTCTGGAGAGCCGCTCTGACAACATTTTGACATATTTGGTGTATTCTTGGGCTTTTTCCTACATGGTGATATGAACATATCCCCATATATGGAAGAGTTCGAGTGTAAAATTACCTGTTTGGGATGGTGGGATACGGAAGTGTTCAGGGGAAAATAGCAGGTACACGAGTTGCTCTAACCTGCTACAGAAAGAAGTAGGGGATGTAGATGAATAAGGCTAAATGTGAGACGGTGTCAGAGCTGGGGGCTTTGTTGCGCTCCTTCTGCTTGTGTGAGTTTGGAGATGTTTATAATAAGTTAATTTTCAAATGTAAAATAAAAACAATATTCAGCTGTCAGCTCTTAAAGTTCCACTAATTGTTTCTCTGCTTTATTGATTATGGCCTCACTTTCCCTGGGGCAGGGGGGGCCTTGGGGCAGCTTTGTGCCTGTGTCTGTGCTTACAGAGTGGGCCGCATTGCTGAATATGGTCCCTGGGTTAAATGTCTTGGTGGTCAGCTCCACAGGGCTGGAGGAATGAAGGTGCCAGGTCAGGGATGGTCACTGTGGTGAAATGCCCTTGGGAGCCTTGTAGAGCTGGGGGACTGGGCTAACGAAGAACCTTCCACAGAGAGGAGACTTCAGTAAGAAACTGGTTCAGTTTTGAATATTTAAAAAAAATTTTTATTGATTTCAGAGAGGAAGGGAGAGGGAGAGAGAGATAGAAACATCAATGATGAGAGAGAATCATTGATTGGCTGCCTCCTGCATGCCCTACACTGGGGATTGAGCCCACAACCCAGGCAAATGCCCTTCACCAGAATAGAACCTGGGACCCTTCAGTCCGCAGGCCGATGCTCTATCTACTGAGCCAAACCAGCTAGGGCTGAAATTGGTTCTGTTTTGAACTCTTCCTGTGCCCTTACAGTGGAGAAGCTAGACTCTGAAACATGTGGGGTACGAACACTTTCCCCTAAAAGGGAGATCAGGTCACCTGCTGAAGGTGAGGTCCAGAGAGGCTGGGTAAGAATGGTGATGGGGGTTGGAACTTGATAAAGATGAAGTGCTCCAGATGCTGCAGAACCTTCCTGCAGGGTGGGGCCCACAGTGTGCTCTTTGGCAAGCCCCCCAGGTGACTGGGTGCATATTCAACTTTGAGAAGGACTGAATTAGTGTGTTCACAAACAGACACCACTAGACACAGTCCAGCAGTCGCTAGAAGTGTGGGAGGGTGCTGCCCATTCCCAAAGCCTGTGGTGAGAGAGCAGAATGGGTCCCCCTTCAGGCTAAGAGGAGCGCCAACCTTCACTGGAGTGAGGGTGCCTCTGGCAACTAGCCAAGGGCACACCCTGGATCTGCACAGACGGTGCAGCTACACAAATGTCATCCCCAACTAACTCATGTGGGTTGTGAGCCCCCCACTTCCCTGGTACAAAGATTTCTGTGATTTCCTTTCTTCTCGGATACTTAGGAAATCCTGAGTCCTGGGTTGCAGCCTGCTTTAGCTGGCGACGTAAATCTTTGAGACACTCACCAAGTAACCTGCAGCATCATTTTAAGTAACTCAGACGAACTAGATCACGCCTGGACCGGTGATGCTTCGAGGAACCAGAGCTGTGAGAGGAGACAGCAGTGCAGGTGTCTGCATGGGGGAAGTGGCAAGACATGCCAGGAAGGCAGAGCAGGAGGCAGGGGTAGATGTTGGGTTATTCAGAGATGGTGCTTACACTTCAAAATGCCTTCCCTTCCCTTTCACATTTGGGGCTTTTAGATCTTTGAGGAGGAAGAACTACAGCTTTATCTCTTAAGTGTCTCTGCCCAGGTTAGGGAGATCCTATAAGCATCAACAGGATGCGCGTGGCAAATTTCTGGCATCATTTCCCTAACTCCGGTCAGCTAAGTGTAACAGAAAGCCCGCAGAGGTGGCCAGAAGATGTAAGCATGCAGAAAAGGAGCAGAAGAGTCAGGTGATGCAGAACAGAGGGGCGAGGCGGTGGGTGCCTCTGAGGCTGTTTGTACGCCCTACCCAGGTCAGAGCAGGCATGACTCTGAGCAGATTGCCTCAGTCTCCACTGGCGTCTGTGGCCAATTAGAATCAGGCAAGATGAGACTGCTGAGAAGAACATTATAAGAACAAAATATGTATCCTTTCTCCCGAAAAAGACAGGAAAAGGAGACAGTGGCGACAAGTAGCATGCTCGTGAGCAAATCCTGTGCTTTTCTCCGTCTTCTCTAAATAACAAAGCCGCGTTGGCGAAAGAAAACACACGTGAGTTAGAACTGCCTTTGCGAGCAAGCTTTAATTCTGATCCAGGATTGTAGCAACTTTTTAAAGTCCTACTCAGTCTTTTCCCCCTTAACTTCTGAAAAACCAAACTGGCTAATCATACTCGGATTGAGCTGAGGAAGTAAAATCCATCTCTTTACTATTCACTACCACAGAAAGCTGCCATCTCAAGTTGCCTTTAGCAAGTCCACTTTGCTTGCAATAGTTGTGTTACCTGATTTCTCTTCTCCCGATTCTGCTTTCTTTGAGAGAGATGTATACTGTGAAGCGCTATCACTTAAGTCTTGTTTTTCACTTTCTTTGCCTTGGGGTCCCCTGGCCAGCGGAAGCCCCGCAGGTGCAGGCAGTCAGCCACGTTGTGGGCGATGTAGTAGAGGTTCAGCATCGCCGCTGGGCTGAGGATGTCCACTTCCTGTTTCTTCTGCTTCTTCCCACGAGACTTGCCCCGGCCTTTTCCTCTTTTCCCTTTACCTGGCTTTCAAAGACAAGTATATATATGGGGCAACATTAGTTTTCATAATCTTGACATCATTTTCAACATATCCTATTAAACTTAAGAAAAAATACATTCCTAAAAGGAAAAATTGTAAGAGCCAAAAATTGTGCATGAAGTGGGGGAGAAGACACAGGCCATGTAATTCACCAAATGTATACGAAGCACCTCTAGATTAAGAGAAACCCAACCTAATGCATGTGTGGACCTTGTTGCCATTCTTTCTTTCTTTCTTTTTTTTTTTGAGAGAGAGAGAGAGATCTATTTGTTGTTCCACTTATTTGTGCATTCATTGGTTGCTTCTTTATGTGCCCTAACGGGAGATGGAACCTGCAACCTTGGCTTATCAGGACAACCCTTTAACCGACTGAGCTACCCAGCCAAGGCTCTGTGTGCATTCTGATTGGAACAAACAACCTGTAAAAAGACATTTTTTAAGTACTTGGGGAAATTTGATCATATTGAGAAATTATTAATTCTATTAGGTCTGATATTGGCACTGGGTCATGCAAAAAAATGTTTACACATTTCAGAGAGGCACATTAAAATCAGTAGGCATGAAATAAAAGGAGGCCTGAGATTTGCTTTATTTTATTTAAAAATGTATTTTTATTGATTTCAGAGAGGAAAGGAGAGGGAGAGATAGAATCATCAATGATGAGAGAGAATCATTGACCAGCTGCCTCTTGCACACCCAACGCTGGAGATTGAGCCCACGTCACTTGGGCATGTGCCCTGACACGGAATCAAACTGTGACCTCCTGGTTCATAGGTTGACGCTCAACCACTGAGCTACACTGGCAGGGTGAGATTTGCTTTTTTTTTAAATCCTCACCCCAGGATATTTTTTCCATTGATTTTTAGAGAGAGTGGAAGAGAGAGGGAAAGACAGAGAAATATTCATGTGAGAGAAACATATCAACTGGTTGCCTCCTGCATGCGTCTGGACTAGGGCCTGGGTTGGGGAGAAGCCTGCATCAGAGGTATATGCCCTTGACTGGAATTGAACCCGGGACCCTTCCGTCCACAGGCCAATGCTCTATCCACTGAGCCAAACTGGCTAGGGCAAGATTTGCTTTAAAATACTGCAGCTTCCACCCCTAAAACACAGATGAAGCAAATGTGGCAAAACCCTAATAATTTGTAAATAATCATTTTACTATTATATTTTTGTGTATGTATGGAAACTTTCATATTAAAAGTTAAACTAAAAACATTTGATAATCAGGATGTAAAGATATATTTGGCACTTGTTATGTGGTAATCTCCAGCCATGAGGACTAACAGCTATGAGGAATAAGACATGAATATAAGGCACTTAGCACCACGTAAGCAAACACTCAGTAAATGACTAATGCCATCACTTTACCACAGCTAATTCTCAGAGATGAATATCAAGGGAAGTAGGTATTATTCAGCTCAGCAAAGTCATGGCAAACCGACATCCCACCAGGCGCAGTGCCTGTGTTTTTGTCACAACTACACTACCAGGCCAATGAGCGCTGGGAAAAGGAAGGCTACCACCCGAACCTGGGAATATACAATGCCCGGAGTTCTGCTACAGCTGCACAGAGCTGAGGTGACTTCTCTATGTCCTGTGACCCACCACCCAGAAAACAACAGTTGGAAGTGCATTATTTAGAAGTGTCTGTTCTGGGCAAGGGAAAGCAGAGGAATGGATAATTATTAAGGACACCTGCAAGGGCTAAATATTCGTGTAAAATAGATGCTCTGTTCATAGCATGGCATCTTAAAAATGTCCCAAGCTAAACAAAGAGAAACATAGTTGATGTGTTAAAAACACTAAAACATACTTTTGTTAAGTGAAATGGAATACATTCCTAGATATAAAACCCAGGAATGACGATGAGAAGCATCTTGTAACACAGAGAGGCCTGGCTTGTGTGATGAAATCCAAATGAAAAAAAAATGACCTGAAAACCGCAAGATAACTGCACCTCCTGATTAAATCTGCCCCTGGGAATGTATGACCATAAGCTCTTAAAGATTTGGGGACCTGGCTTTTTTAAAATGACTTTATACTTTTCTTGCATGTCAATCATACTTGACATACTTGGACTCACTGCAAAAAAATGTATTTTGATCTCTAAAAAGGTTTCAGAACTAAAATTCACACAAAAGTTTGGCATTTTTATTCACAGTTTTCATCTTTTTGTAGAAATTGGCAAACTGATTCTAAAATTCATATGGAAATGCAAAGGACATAAGATAGAGGGTTGACACTTTTATTCAGATTCTCATGTTTTTGTGGAAGATTCTAAAATTCATATGGAAATTCAAAGTACTTTGAAAAAGAAGAACAAAGTTGAAGGGCTAATACTTTATTTCAAGAATTATTATAAAGCTACAGTATCCAGACAGTATGGTATTGGTGTCAAGAGACAAAGAGATCAATGGGACAGAATGGAACCCAGAAGTAGATTCACACATATAGGAACAACTGATTTTCAACAAAAGTGCCAAAGCAATTCAGTGGAGCAAGGGTAACTTTTTAATGAATGTAGATGGAACAATAAATATCAATTTGCAAAAAAAAAAAAAAGAACCTCAATCCATACTTCCAACATATACAAAAATTATCTCAAAATGGCTCATAGAGCTAAATAAAAACTAGAAACTAAAAACCTCTGGAAGAAAATAGAGGAGAAAACCTTTGTGACCTTGGATTAGGCAAAGATTTCTTGGATATGACATGGAAAGCACATCTGTAAAAGAACTGATAAATTCTTCAACCCTGCCAGTGTGGCTCAGTGGACTGAGCGTCATCCCATACACCAGGAGGCCTTCAGTTCGATTCCGGTCAGGGCGCATTCCCAGGTTTCAGGCTCGATCCCCAGTAGGGGCAGGAGGCAGTCAATTGATGTTTCTCTCTCACATGAATGTTTCTCTCTCCCTCTCCCTCTCCCTTCCTCTCTCTAAAATCAATAAAAACATATTTTTTAAAAAGAAAACTGTTGCCCTAGCTGGTTTGGCTCAGAGGATAGAGCGCCGGCCTGCGGACTGATGGGCTTCAGTTTCAATTCTGGTCAAGGGCACATGCCTCGGTTGCGGGCTTAAGCCCCAGTATGGGGTGTGCAGGAGGCAGCCAATCAATGATTCTCTCTCATCATTGATGTTTCTCTCTCTCGCTCTCCCTTTCCCTTCTCTCTGAAATCAGTAAAAATATATAATGAAGAAAAAATGATAAAAATATACAAATCAATGTTCTTCTTTAAAAAAATAAACTTTTAAGACATTTCTTTTTAAGTATTTTTTGGGTCAACTAGTACATTCTATTTTTTAAAATATTTCTTTATTGATTTCAGAGAGGAAGGGAGAGGGAGAGAAAGAGATAGAAACATCAAAGATGAGAAGAATCATTGATTGGCTGCCTCCTGCATGCCCTACACTGGGGATCGAGCCCACAACCCAAGGGCAGGACCCCAGTCCTCTGGCTGCCTCCCTTGGGGCCAGGCCCTGGGTGGGCACACATTGGCTTGGATTGGGCCTGGGTTACTGATCTAATATGGACAGTGAGGACAAAGGAGATGGAGAACCCCTGGGAAACGCCTGGACATAGGCTACTGCCAGAATCCATGCAGATGGCAAAGAGGGCCTGACAACCAGTGGTAGTTAAGATGGGAAGCAGGTTGCAAGAGAGTGGATGAAGGCTGAGGAGTAGAAATGCTTGTGTTTGAGGCCAGAAGGATGACGGTGCTATTGGAATGTGCCAATGAGGCCAGAGAAGGCAGTGTTTAAAAGAGCTGGATTTTTAACACAATTTGAAAAGGCTCTCTGGTGGCGAGATCCAGCTGGAAGTTGAAAATGGAGGTTTGAAGTTTGAGGTTTAACGTGTGAGCCAATGACATGGAGGTGAGATGAAGGATGTTGCAAGTTGTCCTGGGCATAAAATGCAAAAATATTTGCCCTAACTGGTTTGGCTCAGTGAATAGAGCGTTGGCCTGTGGACTGAAGGGTCCCAGGTTTGATTCTGGTCAAGGGCATGTACCTTGGTTGTAAGCACATCCCTAGTAGGGGGTGTGCAGGAGGCAGCTGATCGATGTTTCTAACTCTCTATCCCTCTCCCTTCCTCTCTGTAAAAAAAACAATAAAATATATTTTTTAAAATGCAAAAATATTCTATCTAATAAAAGAGTAATATGCAAATTGACCATACCTCTGCTACACCCTCAAGCCATGCCCACCAGCCAATCAGGAGCATATATGCAAATTAACCCAACCACAATGGCTGCAGCCATGGAGAGAGCAGGAGGCTGGGTTTCCCCAGCAATGGAAGAAGCCAAGCTTTCTGCCTGCCCTGGCAGGCCCAGGCCTCCAGTCAAGGCTACAAAGTTTCAATTATAGAAGATAAATAAATCCCAACAAAAATGGCAGCAGCCAAGGAGCTGGAGAGAGCAGGAGGCTTGAGTTTCCCCCGGCAATGGAGGAAGCCAAGCTTTCCACCTGCCCTGACCTGCCTTGGTCTCTGCTCAAGGCTACAAAGTTTCAATTATTCTTTAACTTCTAGTTAAATAAATCCCAGATCCCAGGGCCTCCACTTGGGTTGGGGGGGGGGGGGTGGCCGGCCTGCAAACCACCACAGGCCCCTTGCCCAGGCCCCCCATGCCCCAAAGGAACCCCCACCCTGATCCGGGACACCCTTCAGGGCAAACCAGCCAGCCCCCACCCATGCACCAGGCCTCTATCCTATCTAATAAAAGAATAATATGCAAATGGACTGTCACTCCAACACAAAGATGGCTGCCCCCATGTGTTCAAAGATGACTGCCCCCATGTGGACACAAGATGGCCGCCACAAGATGGCCAGTAGGGGAGGGCAGTTGGGGGCAAACAGACTGGCAGGGGAGTGGTTAGAAGGTGATCAGGCTGGCAGGCAGAAGTGGTTAGGGGCAATCAGGAAGGCAGGCAGGCTAGCAGTTGGGAGCCAGCAGTCCTGGATTGTGAGTGGGATGTCCGACTGCCCGTTTAGGCCCGATCCTACCTGGGGTCCCAGATTAGAGAGGGTGCAGACTGGGCTGAGGGACACACACACCCGTGCACGAATTTCATGTACCAGGCCTCTAGTTTTACATAAAAGGTCTCCTCCAAAGCCTTTCCTTAAACTGGAATTCCTTAAAATTAGCCAGCGGTCCAGGTCGCACCTGGGCTCATTTTTAATTAATTAATTAATTGAAATATATATTCTTATTGATTTTATTAGAGGAAGGGAAAGGGAGAGAGAGAGATAGAAACATCAATGAGAGAGACATCAACCGGTTGCCTCCTGCATGCCCCCTACTGGAGATGGAGCCACCAGCCGGGCATGTGTCCTGAGGGCCAATCCAACCTGTGACCTCGTGGTGCATGGGTCAAGGCTGAACCACTGAGCTACATGGCCCGGGCTGGGCTCATTTTTCAGATAAGAACCCCGCACAGGACCAGGGCAGCAGCAGCAGCAGCTAAGTGCCTGGCCAGTCCCTGCTGGCAACGAGGGGTTCCACACCACGTGACCAGCCTCTATTTGACACATAAACCATTTTCTGGGTGAAAATAAGTGGCTCAACAAAACCAAAGAACTAAGACCAACCAACTCATAGCGGGCTCAGCCTGGTTTGGATGCTGCAGTCCTCTTCAGCGCAGACCACTGGGGAACCCTCCCCCCTTCATCTTTACCCAAGTGTTCAAATCACTGGGCTGGACAGCACCCACAACACAGGGAGATGAAGGTGCCAATCTTGCGGCGTGGATAAACAAATCTCTCTAAAGGTTGATTCTATAAGAGAGACTGTGTGAAACCAATTTAGCAAGAGCCTCGGAATCTCTTATTCTTAAGAAAAGGCATGTATTACCATGGTATCTCCTTTCTCAGTTGAGCAAGTGAGTGTGGCATGTACTCCCAATCCTGAAATGAAGAGAGCGCCCCCAGTTTTCCGTATCACCTAGGGGAGGCGTCCCCGCGCCCATTCCTGCCGCGCACCCGGCTTTCTCCTTCGCACTCCGCGAAGAACCGCCGTAGGTCCGGGACCTCCCCACGCTTCTCAACGCGGCGGCCTCCGGCTTAATTTGTGGGCTGCGAGCCACCGAGCTGCAGCCACGCCGGGCTCGAGCACCCGCCTCACCGAGGCACCGAGGTCACAGGCTCCAGACTCGCAGCGAGCACCAGCAGGGAGGGCACACGCGGACAGACGCCGGCGGCCTGGAGCCCAAACGCCAGGCTGCGTGCGGCGGGGGGCGGGGCCGCGCATTGTTTACCCGTTGCCAGGACACCGGGGCCTGGCGCTCAACTGTCCAGCCCAGCCCAGCTGGCCCAGCGCGCGTCCTGGAACCCGTGCCGCCTTCCTTTTAGCGACCGCTGTGCCCTGCGGGCCGGACAGCCTGGCCGGGCCATTTTACCCCGCGCTGTGGCGACCACGGCTACGAGTGCCTAGAACCCCGGCTCGGCGTGAGGCGTCTGGATTTGGGCAGCTGGACGAAGCTCGGTACCGGCAAGGCGGTGCTGGGGTGTCTATGGTACTGGTGTTGGGATGGGCCCACTCGGGAGTGAGTCTGAGCGGGCCACTCAACTGGCTGACCTTGGAAAAGTCTCAGAAGACTCTACGACCTCTTGGAAAGTGAGAGAAAGCTGTTGAGAGTTGGAGAATAACATGGGGAAATGTTTGTGAAAGAACCTGATACACCCCTAGCCGGTTTGGCTCAGTGGATAGAGTGTCGGCCTGCGGACTGAAGGGTCCCAGGATCGATTCCGGTCAAGGGCATGTACCTGGGTTGCCGGCACATCCCCAGTGGGGAGTGTGCAGGAGGCAGCTGATCGATGTTTCTCTCCCATCGATGTTTCTAACTCTCTATCCCTCTCCCTTCCTTTCTGTATTTAAAAAAAAAAAAAAAAAGAACCTGATACAGGCCCCATTGAGTAAGAGCCTGAAAGGTCTTATAAATCTGCGTGGGTTCAGGCAAGAAGGGGTAGGAGAGGTACAGTCCCGCTTCCAACCTCTCGAGTTCATCCTCCTGAGGGGAAGGCTACAGTTTGGGAGCAGTACCATCATTCTTCTTTTTAAATGACTTTATCCTTTGAAAAAAATTGATTGGTTTTAGAGAGAGAGGAAGGGGATGGGGGAAAACCTTGGATTTGTTGTTCCATTTAGTTGATTGCATTCATTGGTTGATTTTTTAAAAAATAGAAATTTATTTTTATTTGTATTTCAGAGAGGAAGGGAGAAGGTGAGAGTGATAGAAACATCAGTGATGAGAGCGAATCATTGTTTGGCTGCCTCCTGCATGCCTCACACTGGGCATCGAACCCACAGCCCGGGCATAGAACCTTGACCTCCTGGTTCATAGGTCAATTTAGCCACACCCGCTGGGCTGGTTGGTTCTTGTATGGGCCCTGACCAGGGATCAAACTGATCAAACCCCAAACCTTGGCTTATTGGGATGATGCTCTAACCCAGTGGTCGGCAAACTGCGGCTCACGAGCCACAGGCAGCTCGCGAGCCACGGTTTGTCGCTCTGTTGACTAATGAGTTTGCCGACCACTGCCTTAGGGAAAAACACTTAAAAAACATTTTAATAATGTACTAATGTCTTTAACCTGAAGTCAAAACTTCTGGGTAAGGGTAATGCCTTAGCAGTGGTCGGCAAACTCATTAGTCAACAGAGCGGCAAACCGCGGCTCGCGAGCTGCCTGTGGCTCGTGAGCCGCAGTTTGCCGACCACTGCTCTAACCCACTGAACTACAGGGCCAGGGCATGGCTTACTTCTTTTCACTCAGCAGTTATTGATCATCCTCCACTTGCCAGACACTGAGTTCTAGGCCCACTGAGTTCATGCTTCCCTGCATGAGTCAAAGTGCTTATTCTTAAGGGTATTTTTGGGGGGGCAGGGGGAGGGATGCGGTATTGAAATGGAGAACAGGGCAGACATTAAAAATAATAGATGTAACAGAGGGTATTATATTGGGTGTATTAACTTGATGTGCTCTTTTACATTGGTGATTGGGATGGTCTGACGAGGTCTTGTTTAAACTGAGATTTGGATGATCAGGAACAGTCGACTATGCCAAGATCAGGGACAGAGCATTGCAGACTAAGTCAGAAAAAGAAAACTGGACCAGGATGCAGGGGTGTGTCCCCGAAAGGCTCTGCGACCGAGGATAAGGTGTGTGTTTGCCTTCTTTAGCTGATGGCCTGGCTTCCAAAGGGGCAGTGCATGTGCCAGTGTTTATGCTCTCACAACCCTTTCCCTCATCGTTCACCAACAAAGCAAAGTCCCAACTACTTTCAGTTTACCTAGTAGTTTTTTCATGAGTCCCTGCGCCCTTCATGTGGCACATTCTCCTGTCCTCTGCCTTGGCTTTCTCCTCTGCTGGCCCCTCATAATCCCTGGATGCGGGCACACTCCCCACATTTATTTGGATCATCACCACTCTCTCAGGTTAACCCCCTTTTGGGGTCACTCCCAGATCTGTTTTGGCCCTGATTTCCTGGAATTCCTGATAGGAGGCCCAGAGCCCTGCTCCACGTTTTAAAATGCAGTCGTCTCCGAGTGACCCGTGGTTGGGAACGGCATGGAGTGTGTGTGTGCCTGTGCGCCTGTGTGCCTGTGTGCATGCGCGCGCACGTGCAGCGGAGGGAGGGGGTTGACTCTGCAAAGGGTTAAGAGGAAAATTTGGGAGTGATGGAAAGGTCTGTATCTTGATTGTAGCGGTAGTTATACCAGTGCAGGGCTGCTACATAGTTGGCCTAGCACAGTACAAATGAAAATTTAGGGAAGCAGGAGAAAAATGCCACTAAAGGGACTAAATTATAAAACCCTTTTTTCTGTGGTCTCTATCAACCTATCATGCTATTTATTTATTTATTTATTCCTATTTAATGTTGTATTTCCTCAGGGAACAGGGACACTCATTCCCCTTTCTAGGTATCTTCCCTTCCCGTGGGCTGCCACCCACTCTGGGTGACCGCCAAGGAAGTGCAACTTCCGTGCTGGGTTGTACTTGATACCTGGATCCTGATGAGTGAGATGCTCACATGTCATTCTCTGAATGTGCTGGGGTGCAGCCATGCTCTGCCCTGAGTCCTGGGTGCCAGCCTGACTGACCCTGAGGTTGGGGGTGGAGGTGGAAGGGGTGGGAGTCAGGATTAGTGGAGTGGGGGCTGACAGATGAGACTCAGTTGGAGTTCATGCTCCAAGCCCCTCCACCCAACACAGTTCACTGTCCCATTGAACTTCATTTACAAAACACAAATTCAAAGATAAATTAAGAATTTCAAGATTGTGAACTCAAGAGCATTAAAACCCAAGCACAGGGACCTTCTGAGAGTAGCACCCTGTGTGATCCTTGGTCACATGCCCAGGAAACTGAACCTGCACAGATGTGTATATTTGTCAAAATTCATTATATTCAAGTGAGTGCAGTTTGTTATACATTAATTATACTTCAGTGAGGTTGGTTTTTAAACTTTAGCTCTCAGGAACCTAAACCTTACCATAGCTAAAATCAAACACGTCTCATATCCAAATATTTTGGATAATGGCATCAGGAGCCATCTAGGATCCAACTGTAAATTGATCATCCCTCACTCCTTCTATCTAGAGCTCACTCCCACCCACACCTACTTGAGCCACCTCCTGCATTGTGCTTGCTCACTCAGACATCTAATGACTTTATGGTCTGTGGGTGATGCCATCTCTGCCTAATCACCCAGGCTCAAACCTGCCTGTGTGTCCCCCTTAACTCCTTGTCAAGCCCCTCTCTCTGAAGACTGCCCTTTCTCCTCTGAATCTCCCCATTTCCTCAGAACAACACCCATCTTCAGGTCTGTACGGTCCTGCCGTCTCTCAGGCTTCTGCACTCCATCCTGGTATTCTTTCTAGAGTAGAGATATAATCATGTCTCACCCATTTCAAAAACTTTAATGACTATTTCCTAGAAAGTTAACTCCTTGGTATGGTATTGATGGACTTTCAAAATCTTGCCTCGATCTGCTTTTCTAGCTTTATTTACCCACATGGTCCTACATGCCTTATTTTAGCCACACTTCTCAGTCTCTGGGATTTGCATTTTCACACCTCCCAGCCTTTTCTTTACATGATCTATTTTACCTGGAATGCCTTCTCCCCCACGTCTATCAAAAGCCTATTCAAATTTAAAGGCCCAAAGCAAACAATACCATCTCTGTGAGCTCATAAATCACTACCAACACTTTGTGCCCATTAAAGTCAGCCAAATCCTCTGCATAGAAATACGTTGACTTGCCTCCTCTTCTCCACAGTGGGCAACCTCTTTCAGGCTCACCTTTGTATGCCACAGCAACAATAATAGTCATAATGGAATCATCTTCATGATTCAGTGGGAAGTATTATCACCTTAATTCTGCCAAGCCCAGCAACTTCTTCATTCTCACTGACCTCTGAAGATAAATTGATGTTGCTCCCCTCCTGTCATCTCCCCTCTTGTTTCTGAGACAGATATGCATTATGCTTGCTCACTTAGTCACCTAATGCCTAACTACCTCTCCTGCAATTCAAGTGTTGGCTGATCTCAAAGCACAGCTCAGCCCTCTGCCATTCCTCCTCAGTGTCTCCTCACATGATGGCTTATCTAATAATGTCAGTGACTACCTCTCTTGGGATGACAGTCTCTGTCATGGAAGAGTGGCCTCCATCTGCACACCAGTCCTCAGGCTCCATTATTCCCTGGACTTGGCTGCTCTTAGTTTCCCCTAAGGAAACTAAGTGGCAAAACGGCTCTCCCAGCCTTCTGCCCTTTAGCAAATAATAATTACAATTGAAGGAGCACTGATGTCAGACACCTTGCTAAGCATCATGCATTATCACTTCACTACAGCCAATGTGGTAGTTTCTGTTAAGTTCTCCAATTTGCACAGGAGGTCAGAGAGAGTAAGTAACTTGCCCTAGTTCACACAAGCAGTCAAAGCCAGCTCTATCCATCTGTCCAGCCTGTGATGTTAAACACCAGAATTATTCAGGAAGGTGCCCTGGACTTGAGGCCAGGAGATGTGGGTTCAAGTATTGACCTCACTACTTATTAATTAAGCAATTTTGAGCAATTATTTAAGCTTCACTTTCTTCCCTTGGGTTGCTATAAAGGTAATTAGAATGCATGTGAAAGTGCTTTGTGAATTCAAATTGTTTCTACGTCTTGCATAAAAATATATAAAATTGGCCCAGCCGGCATGGCTCAGTGGTTGAGCATCAACATATGAACCAGGAGGTCACGGTTCGATTCCTGGTCAGGGCACATGCCTAGGTTGCAGGCTCAATTCCCAGTGTGGAACATGTAGAAGACAGCGATCAATGATTCTCTCTTGTCATTGACTAGAGGCCTGGTGCACGAAATTCGTGCATGGGGTGGTGGTGGGGGGGAGGGCCCTCAGCCCAGCCTGCACCCTCTTGCAGTCCAGGACCCCCGAGGGGTCCTTAGCACTGCAGAGGCAAGAGAGGCTCCTGCCACTGCCGCTGCGCATGCCAGCTGTGAGCCCAGCTTCTGGCTGAGCAGTGCTCCCTCTATGGGAGCACACTGACCACCAGGGGGCAGCTCCTGCGTTGAGCGTCTTCCCCCTGGTGGTTAATGCACATCATAGCAACTGGTTGATTTGCATATTAGGGTTTTATTATATAGGATGTTTCTTTTTATATATATATATAGGATGTTTCTATCTTCCTCTCTGAAATAAATTTTAAAAAGTTATATATATAAATATATATATATATACACACACACACACATATATATATATATACATATATATATATAATTGGGGGTGGGTAGGAAATGGAATGGGAAGAGGTACAAATTTTCAGTTAAAGATGAATAAGGTCTGAGGATCGAAAATATAACATGGTGACTATAGCTGATAGTGATTGCATGATTAAAATTTGCTAAGAGTGTAACTTAAATCTTAAAACCGAAAAATAAACAAGCAAATAAATAAATGAGGTGATGGATGTGTAACTCGATTGTGGGAATCCTTTCAAAATGTATGTGAATGCCAAATCATCATGTTGAACACTTTCAATATATTACAATTTTGTCAATTATGCTTCCATAAAGCGGAAAAAAAGATATAAAGCATAAGAAAGCATGATTTGTCAGTGGACAGGTGGGACACCAAGTGAATGGTCTAGTGATGATCGGGACAACCTCAATGGCAGCACCATTTTCTATTGACCAAATGGCTCCTAAGGCTTTGCACTGGAGAAAGAACGCCTTAAAGGGAGGCCAGTGAGGAGGCTGCTGAGGTGTGTGGTTGAAAAGCAGTCTTTGTTATAACCCAGAGCACAGTTACTATTAGGATCAAAATATCATTGACGCTGTAGCAGGGTGGCTCAGTTAGTTGGAGTGTCCTCCCATACACCAAAAGGTTGTGGGTTCGTTTCCAGTCAGGGCACGTACCTAGGTTGTGGATTCGGTCCCCAGTCCTTGCAAAGGGGGAGCAACCATCAAAGTTACTCTCTCACATTGATGTCTCTCTCTCTTTCTCTTTCCCCCTCTTCCTGTCTAAAATCAAGAAACATATCTTCAGTGAGGATTAAAAATTATATAGCCCGGATGATGTGGCTTAGTAATTGAGCATTGACCTATGAACCAGGAGGTCATGGTTTGATTACCAGTTGGGGCACATGCCCAGGTTGTGGGCTTTGATCCCCAGTGTGGGGCATGCAGGAGGCAGCCGATCAATGATTCTCTCTCATCATTGATGTTTCTTTCTCTCCCTCTCTCTTCCTCTCTGAAATCAAGATATATGTATATATCACTGACAACATATGCATTTTTCTTAAGTACCAGTCCACTTGAGAATCACTTCATATTTAGACTTAAGATCTGTTTATTCTACAAGAACTGAACAAATCTTCCTGTGTAAACTGGAAGATGATGTTAAATTTAGATAACTATTCAAATTCACATCCTAATAGCACTAGTTAAATTTACTTTTTATAAATGCACAGCCTTATGTCTTCTTTATTAATAGTAACATTAACTATGCTGTTCTTTTAAAAAATATAACATTACCAGAATTGAAGCATACATTCTTAGAACATCAAACTTAAAATATTCTATCACTATCTTTCTTAGAAGTTACATTTAAAAATTCCTGTTTCCTACTTTCTACTCTAGTAGTGTCTTCCTCCCTCTCTCCCTCCTTGCCAGAGCTGATCAGCAGCTCCCAAGTGATGAATGAACAGGTTACTCAGACACAGTTTGACTGTGAAAGAGAGGGCTAAACCCCCCCCCCCCCCCCCCCCCCCGCTCTAGTGGCCAGGGCAGCCTCTATTGCCTGCCTCATTAGGCCTTTATTGGAATCTTTATCTTCAGATACATTCAGTAGGGTGAGTAATCTTGGGAGGTTTACATTGTCCTCTAGGCAAGGGCATCCAGGGATTAAGCATAAGGATTCCAGCAAACACCCGGGGGTTTGCATATGCACAGGCTTGTTTGGAAAGGTCAAGGAATAATTAGGGGCGCTGCCTTCAACACTCCTTTGAGTCAGAATTCTGATAAACAGGGCAGGCGGCCTTCCACACTCTTCCCTTTTACCAGAATGTCCTCCTCACAGCTTTCCAGCCCAGTCTCTTGTGCTCCCCAACACCTCCTTCTTTTTTCTTTTCTTTCTTCCCTTTTTATTTTCATCTCATTAAGTTCAACAATATAGCACTGCATTCATTTCACCCATTACAGTCCTAATATTGAAGAGGGAATCACCAAAAAAAAAAAAAAAAATGTTCTTTGAAAATAATTTCCTTTGTCAGCCGTTAGGGTCCCTGCAAATGAGAACCTTGGGGTGCAGTGAGATCAGTTGGGTCAGACTCGGAAGAAATTATCTAGAGCTGGGGTGGTCAGCAAACTCAGTCAATATTTTAGGCTTTGCAGGCCTTGTGTCCTCTTTTGCAAATACTCAATTCTGCTGTTGTAGAATGAAAAGCACTTGTAGACTACATGTAAACGAATGAGCATGCTGTGTTCCACTAATACTATTATGGAAACTCACATTTGAATTTCATCAAATTTTCATGTGTCATACCATATTTCTTCTTCAATGGATTTTTCCTCAACTATTTAAGAATGTAAAAATCATTCTTAGCTCAGGGACGGTATGAGTCTTGGTGGGCCAGATTTGGGCCATGGGTTGTAGTTTGCTGATCCCTGATCCAGAGAATTAAAATCCTATTTATTATTCTTGCTGGGGGATTCTGTGAAAGGGAGGGGAAGGAGGTGGGAAGTTACAATTGAACACTCATGATTAGCAAGCATTATTCTAAGCACTATACGCATAGTGATTCATTTAATCCTCACAATTCTGGAAGGTAGGTGGTATTATCCCATTTTACAGATAGGGAATCTAAGAAATTAAATAACATGTCACTTATCACACAGCAAATGGAGTCAGAGCCTTGAAAGAATAACTCACCAAGTTGGGTCCAGCATCCACACTCAATCGGACCCATTATGGCCTTTCTGGATAAAATACCTCCCATCTTGTTGCTGAAGACATATTTCCACAGGCATCCACATGGAGGATCTTTGTCATGCCAGCTCTGTTCTGGCGTAAGTGACCCCAAATCAGGACAGAGACCCCAACTGTATATTAAGGTTTGGCAGGTGACCCACGCTCAGAAGCATGTGGTTCGTCAGGCTCCAGCCAGGCATGACTCCTGCCCTTTGTTTTAAAGTAAACCCATCCCACATCACAAAGGTAATTTTTCTGTGCTTGTGGACCAGAACTGCAGGAGAGTGATTCCCACTGACTCAGTAGCTCCAGGAGTAGAAACTGTAAATAACTTTTGGAGATTATTAACTTTGCTCAATTCTGCTTCTGTACATTCTGCTTTCGTAAGATAGATCTACATTCCAATCCTATGTCCAGCAGAATGTGGCTGGGAGCGACCCTGCAGGCTGCGCCCAGCCTTTGAAATTTAGAATTTAGAATAAAGGAAATCGCAAGGCTGATCAAACAGGCAACTTACGCTGTAACTACATTCTCCCATGCTTTGTAACTTTTGTAATTGCTTGTTCAACTGAAAATCTTCCATTATTGTGAGTTATGTAACTGACTTTTTGACCCAAGTTTAACCAATCAGGTTCTGCCAAATCCCCCTGCGTGGGGGATAAAAACTTGCTTGCTCCGAGTGTTCGGGGCTCGCGCTGCTCCCTGCTGTGTCAGTGGAGACGCGGGCCCGGGCTCGAGTTCGTAATAAAGGCTTCCTAAATTTCAATTTGGCTGCCTGGTGGTCTTCATTCGCGGGTCGCCCCCCAACTTTTGGGGCCCCGGCGAGGTACCCGAGAGGCAGGAGAGAGGGACCCCCCAGAAGGGGCTGGAGGCTCTCCCTCCTTTCGGGAACCTTAGTCGGAGCATCTGCCTCTGGTGGTCTTATTCTGACTCCAGGATTAGACCCCACAACAGCTCCATTAAGCATTTGAACAAAAAGTTACAGAATGTTCAAAGTAGTGTTTCCATTTGAAGACAAGGGGACAGATGGCACTGTCTTATTTAGTTAGGAAGTCACTATCATCAAAGGTGTTTGAGCAGAGGTGGGATGACTTTCGCATTTTTGCAGTTCCTTAGAAAGATTTAGGTTATTTTGTATAAAAGTAAAAATTTTAAATTCTTGCCTTTTGATATTTAAATCTAATTATAAAGGAGTAAACAGTCTGAACACCTCCCTATAGCCCACTCAGGCACAATCTTATTACATTCACAGGATTTGGCAGTCTGAAAGGCCAGAGCTGCTGGCAGACTATATTTCAGATTGCTTTGGCTTATTGCTATGAAAATTGAATGAATCTCCCTTAACCTCATACCATCATCACTTACACACATCCCATTCCTCCCACCTATATCTTTTCTTCTAATCTTTCTTCCTAGCTGAAAAATATTTGCAAACATATTAGGAAAGAATTATTTAATATATTAAATGTATAGTCATTAAGAGAATACTGATATAGACAGATCTCTAGGATAAGTGATTTGTAAAAAATATACAATATATTGTGCTCCCACTTGTGTAAAAAAAATTGGTGTGGAGATGGGTATTATGGGAATTTGCTGAAAGGACAGAAAATAGGAAAAAATATTGATAGTGATGATTTCTGAAGAATTAGAAAGGGATATGGAATGGGAGGTTGTATTTTTCATTGTGTACTCTGAAAAATTATTTGAATTTTTATCCAAAATACCCATACATACATGTAATATTCAATTTTACACCTTCTTCCTCATGTCACAAAATCTACCCAAGCCTGAAACTTTCTTTATTTGACTCTCCTTTGACTACATCAATAACCAGACATGTTTTACAAATAAAAGTAACTTCCCCTGAGTCTTGCCTTATACCTCTAATAACGATAGAGGGAGAGTAAGTACATCAATATTGCTATTTATTAGGTGTTTGGTGAGTATATTAGTGGATTGAATGCTGTCCTCCAAAATACCTCTTTATGTTTGCCTCATCCTTGGAACATGTGAATATTACCATATGGTAAAGGATTAAGGGCCTCAAGAGGAGGAGCTTATCCTGGTAGGCCCTAAATTCAATCAGATGTATTCTTATGAGAGAGGCAAAGGAGTTTTGGGAGAAAAGGGGAAGCAATGTGGCCATGAAGGCAGAAGTTGGAGTGATGTGCTGTAAGCCAAGGAATACCTGGAGCCCTCAGAAGTTAGAAGAGGCAAGGAATGGATTCTCCCTAGAGCCTTTGGAGAGAGTGTAGTCCTGACACCTTGATTTCAGACTTCTGGCCTCCAGTACCGTGGAAAAACATATTTTGTGTGTGTTTTAAGCCATTCTGCTTCTGGTAACTTGTTATAGTAGCCCTTGGAAATTAATAATGGAAAAAAGGTACGATTAATAGCTTATGTTAGGATTTTGGATTCCATAAATGTTTATGGTTCTTCTGGCCTAAATAATACCATAAGTTGACTGTACTGAGGTACTTCATACTGTTGTAGGCACTTTAGTTGTTACTATAGAAACTATGAAGTAGTGAGGTTCTTATCAGTGAAAATATTAGAGGCTAGATGAGCACCTGGCGAGTGCTATTAAAGGAATTCTTGCCCAGCCGGGTGTGGCTCAGTGGTTGAGTGTCAATCCAGGAACCAAGAGGTCACCGGTTCGATTCCTGGTCAGGGCATCTGCCTGGGCTGCGGGCTCAATCCTCAGTGTGGGGCGTGCAGGAGGCAGCCAATCAATGAGTCTCTCTCATCATTGATGTTTCTATCTATCTCTCCCTCTCCCTTTCTTTCTGAAATCAATATGTGTGTGTGTGTGTGTGTGTGTGTGTGTGTGTGTGTGTGTGTGTTTGTGTGTGAAGGAAATCTTACCTTAAAAAAAAAAAAAAAGGAATTCTTGCACTGGGTGGAGGTTGGCCTAGGTGATCTTGGATCTCTTTCAACTCAAGAATATATTTCTAAAGAAAAACAATTTTTTAAATATATATTTTTTATTGATTTCAGAGAGGAAGGTAGAGGGAGAGAGATAGAAACATCAATGATGAGAGAGAATCACTGATCGGCTGCCTCCTCCATGCCCCCTTGCTGGGGATTGAGCCCCAAATCCTGGCATGTCCCCTGAGCAGGAATCTAACCATGACCTCCTGGTTCATAGGTCGATGCTCAACCACTGAGCTACACTGGCAGGGTTCCCAAATAAAAAATTGCTTCTAAATATTGAGGCTTAACATTTTAAGGATATTAGAATAGCCAAGCACTTAGCAAATACCTTCACCTGGAAAAGGTGTTTGAAGGTATAAGGTACTTAGGACTTACCTTCTATAAACTTTCCAGACCAAGAATCCTGAAGGAATACCAGGTGATTTTCCACTACTGAAAATTCACTAGTGGAAAAATAGGTAAAATAAGATAACTCTTGTTTTTCCAAAAATCACCAATTGGAACTTACCCATGCCAACATTTCCAAAAGTATTTGCATGTTGCCGCCAATATAAACAGAGCTTTGATCTCTCCCTTTGTTCTAGCCTATTTTTGAGATTACACATTTCCTTATATTGTTAAATCACCACCATTATATTGTTAAATCAGTGATATGATAGGGGAGGTAAATTATTATTTTCACTATCACTATAATCTTTTTTTTAAAGGAACACAACTTTTAGGAAGTTTATTTTTCATCAACCTTATTTCCATTCTTTTAAGAGTTTGTGGAAGAACAGCTGAAGACCACTCAGCGGCTGTTCCTATCCAGTCAGTAGCCTGCACAGTGGGGGTTGAAGACCAGTCTTCAGTGGATGCTGAGCTCTCCAGGCTTCCATAGGACACTACTGAGTAGGCGGAGGGCATCTGCACAACTTCAGAATAGTTTTCGACCTCAGGTTAAGGAGCAGTGACATCAGGAGCTGGAGCTGTCCATTGACCCTGAAAAATTCCTCCTTGGTCACAGCCTTTTCAGCAGCAGCCTGCACTTCCTTTTCACTCTCTCAAGGCTCTCTGTAGAAGTAGAGATCAGACATGACCCCTTCTGATTGTTCATGAGAGATGTTGCCATCCATGTGCAGTACTTCCCAGGCCAGCATCCAACACATTAGACCCACTTGTTGTTGCAAGGGCTGGCAATGTCTACATAGCGTAGAGGACTCTGTGTTACACAGAGCGATGGTGGGCAGGTTAACATAAGATGCCTCTGTGAGAAGCTGGTAGTCAGCCCTGGGACCAGTAAACACCAGAAGTCTTGGCTCCTGGAAAGCTGCCTGATCTGGTTGGTGAAGGTTCCAGGAGTGAAGCAGCAGCAAACTTTAGCACAGCTCGCTGGCCAGTATTCCTGGACAATATGACTGACATCAGCAGGGTTTCCAATGGCAACAATGGCATGAGCTGCCAGCAGAAGCTCCTCCCAGGTTCTCTTCAGATTAATAATGTAGGTGCCATCACTTGCCCTTTTGTAGATTTACTGTTCCATTTGGAAGTCAAGGTTGGTGCCACCTAAGTGGGTTCCTGCTGCAAGGAATTTGAGTACATCTTCCTTCTTCATTTGTAGGACATCAAGGGCTCCGGACATTGTGCAAGTTTCCCTTTAAGTTACATAGGAACCGAGAACACCATCATATGGCACTTCCTCTCTGGGTAGTGTGAAAAGGCACTATAATCCTTTTTTTTTTTTTTTTTTGGTGGAGAGAAAATGAGTAAGCAGGAGGAGGCCAAGAGGAAGACAAAGGTTATAATTCTATATAATAAAAGCCTAATATGCTAAGTATCTGACAGTTTGTTTGACCTTTGGACCAGTTGCTATGACGTGCACTGACCACCAGGGGGAAGACGCTCCAAATGGTAGGTTAGCTTGCTGCTGGGGTCCAGCTCCCCAGCCTGATTGTGCACCAGTGGGGTCCTTCAGCCCAGCCTGCACCTCTCACAATCTGGGACCCCTCGGGGGATGTTGAAGAGCTGGTTTTGGTTTCAGCCTGATCCCCACAGGCCAGGATGAGGGACCCCACCAGTACATAAATCTGTGCACTGGGCCCCTAGTGTATAGATAATAAGGTCATGCTGTAGCCATATTTACTCTAAATTTTTTTTATTTTCTCTTATTGAAAAGCATCATATAAAATATGTATTTAAATATGTAGTAGTATTAAACACATGTAAGATACTACTAGCTGCTATGGAACCTACTGGGTGTTTTACAACTGTTTATATCAAAGTTCTATATTTTGTAAAATGTTACTTTATTACAGGAAACATTATCACACTAATACAGAAAAGTCTGGCCTGGAATTATATTATAGGAAGAGTAGATGTTAATTGGCCATGCCCAGTATTTTTGAGATAATGGCAGGACTTTCTTAGCCCCTGAAAATCACCTTAAACACACTTATCACCTAGCTTCCCAGAGTGCCAAGAATTGCAAAATTCATACCTGACCTAGCCTGGATGTTAAGGTAGCTACTTAGTTCATTAATTAGAGCATTAATGAGATTAAGGTCATGACTTCATTGTATGAACCAGTATGATTTCCAAAACCTCAGCTGCATTCCTAATCTCAGCTAGTTTTATTGTAAATATGGGTCATCTCCAGAAGGGCTAGAGGGAAAAATTCAAAAATCACCACCACTACTTGGGGGAGAAACAGAAACCATTAAAACACACTTGTCTAGACTGCCGCTTGAACGTGACTCCCGGCTTCTCGCCTTTCTCCCTGGACAACGTGAGCTTCAGCACCCGCTCCAGCTTCTCCTCAAACTATCGGACCCTGGGCTCCGTGCAAGCTCCCAGCTACCGGGTCCGGCCGACCAGCAGCGCGGCCAGTGTCTATGCAGGTGCGGGGGGCTCAGGTTCCCGGATCTCCGTGTCCCACTCCACCAGTGTGCGGAGTGGCTGGGGGTCTGGGGGCTTGGCTGCAGGGATGGCCAGGGGTCTAGAGGGCATAGGGGGTATCCAGAGCGAGAAGGAGACGATGCAATGCCTAAATGACCGCCTGGCCGCCTACCTGGAGAGGGTGAGAAGCCTGGAGGCTGATAATCAGAGACTGGAGATCAAAATCCAGGAACAATTGGAGAAGAAGGGACCCCAGGTCAGAGACTGGGGGCATTATTTCAAGACCATCGAGGACCTGAGGGCTCAGATCTTGGCAACTTCTGTGGACAATGCCCGCATCGTTCTACAGATTGACAATGCCCGTCTTGCTGCTGATGACTTCAGAGTCAAGTATGAGACAGAGCTAGCCATGCGCCAGTCTGTGCAGAGTGACATCAATGGGCTCCCAAAGGTCATTGATGACACCAATATCACTCGGCTGCAGCTGGAGACAGAGACTGAGGCTCTCAAGGATGAGCTGATCTTCATGAAGAAGAACCACGAGGAGGAAGTAAATGGTCTACAAAACCAGATTGCCAACTCTGGGTTGACTGTGGAGTTGGATGCCCCCAAATCTCAGGACCTCAGCAAGATCATGGCGGACATCCGGGCCCAGTATGACAAGCTGGCTAGGAAGAACAGAGAGGAGCTAGACAAGTACTGGTCCCAACAGATTGAGGAGAGCACCACAATAGTCACCTCGCAGTCCGCTGAGGTAAGAGATGCTGAGACGGCACTCAAAGAGCTGAGACGTATGGTCCAGTCCTTGGAGATCGACCTGGACTCCATGAAAAATCTGAGGGCCAGCCTGGAGAACAGCCTGCAGGAGGTGGAGACGCGCTATGCCATGCAGATGGAGCAGCTCAACGGGATCCTACTGCACCTGGAGTCAGAGCTGGCCCAGTCCCGGGCTGAGGGGCAGCACCAGACCCAGGAGTACGAGACCCTGCTGAACATCAAGGTCAAGCTGGAGTCTGAGATTGCCACCTACCGCCGCCTGCTGGAAGAAGGGGAGGACTTCAGCCTTAGTGATGCCCTGGACAGCAGCCTCTCCATGCAATCCATCCAAAAGACCACCACTCGCAAAATTGTGGATGGCAGAGTAGTATCTGAAGTCAACAACACCAAAGTTCTAAGGCGTTAAAGGAAGCAGAAGTGGGGTGCCCCTTGGGGAGGGGCAGGAGGCCAATAAAAAGTTCAGAGATTAAAAAAATAAAACACTTGTCTATAGGATTATTTTTACATAACAATGATGGTTGTTAGAATGAAGAGCTGGAGGAACTGTGGACAAGGAAAGACAAGAAAGCACAACTAAAAATATCAGCTTAAAGCACTGAAATGGGCGGTTTCAAATGCTTGCTGGAAATGTCAAAATTCTCAAAAATTGCTAAGGAAGTCTCACTACCAATCTCAAGCGCTCACTGGGAAGCGGTAGTGACTAAGTGTCTCTGGCAGTCTGGTTGCAACTGTTTCCCTGTAGGTGAAGTGTGCTTCTCTGGCCCAGTGGCTGGCTTGTCCATGTTAACTGCTTTAAGCCAATGGAATATGAACAATTTGACCTATGCCACATCCAAGCAGGAACTTTAAATGTGCTTGCATGGTATGGTTTGGTCTCTTGCTCCTGCCCTTCACTACGAGAAACAGGGGCTGTTCTATCAGCCTAGGGCCAGAAGACGACGCATGGAGCAGAGTCAATATAGCAGAGTTCAGTCTGAGTTGAGCAGAGCTGCAGTTGATTTGTAGACCCATGAACAAGAAATAAAGGTTTGTCAGAAATCACTAAGATTTTGCAGTTGCTTATATTAGTCTACTCCCAGGGAATACTAAAATAAGATTTTATATATTCATCCTCTTTAATTATATCCTTCCTTTCTATATCTAATATGTCTTTAATATTCTCCTGTGTTAAAGAATTTAAAGACCAAGTTTTTAACTCCAGTTGAATTTTTTTTATTAAAGTGCATCAGTAAATAAAGTGTTAACAATCAAGACAAGCTTTACTGAAGTATTCACAAATAAAAATCCTCTACTTGCCCCGCCAGCGTGGCTCAGTGTTTGACCATCAAATTATGAACCAGGAGGTCACGGTTCAATCCTGGTCAGGTCACATGTGCTGGTTTCGGGCTCAATCCCCAGTAGGGGGTGCACAGGAGGCAGCCGATTGATGATTCTCTCTCATCATTGACGTTTCTATATCTCTCCCCTTCTCCCTTTCTCTCTGAAATCAATAAAAAAATATATATTTAAAATCCTCTACTTAATGAATCACTCAAATGATATTCTATGAAGTAACAGTAATCATGATTGGAATCTAATTAATCTGAATGTATTCTTAACCACACACGGATTCTCAAATTGGGATATTCAACCTGGTTACCTTAACATATGGGGCTGGCTGTCAATACCTGAATACTAGTCAAAGCAAGTCAGTGGAAAAATCATGTGATTTGAAACTAATCATTTATCCTTGGTGCCACAATTTCTCCATCTGCACTGAGAATTAATCTTCCCTTAGAGAAGATTTGTAAGAAAGTATGAAATGTTAAGACTTACCATACTTCTAAGCCGCAAAAGCATTCACATGCATATTTTAAATTTATATATATATATTGATTTCAGAGAGGAAGGGAGAGATAGAAACATTAATGATGAGAGGAAATCATTGATTGGCTGCCTCCTGTATGCCCTCTCCTGGTGAGGGAGCCCACAACCCCGGCACGTGCCCTTGACTAAAATCGAACCTGGGACCCTTCAGTCAGCAGGGGGACACTCTATCTACTGAGCCAAACCAGCTAGGGCAACATGCATATTTTTAAAAGGGCAACTTATTTGTACTTGACACAAATTAATACTATATGGCTTTAAACGAAATAGATTGATGACTGCTCTTTCTTTGACAATTATCTTTTTACTGAAATCACATTAAAATTATAGTTTAATAGGGTTCACAATGATATGCTCGGTAAATTACTTTGATTGCAATGAGGACTACCATTCTCTTCAGGCAAAATGTACAAAGTATTTAAAGCAATGTCATGCATCACATATTTACATGACCTATCCATAAAAACAGAAATCCTGCTACCTAACAGCACAAGGAGGTGAAGCCCAAGCTTTGATTAGTTTTGGTATAGTTCCTTTGGATATGGTTTGAAACACAATCATGACTTCCTGAGAGGCTGTGGCTGACAAAGGACAGAGTATAAATAAGCCAATTTTGATTAGATCTCCTGGCATGATTTTAATGGCCTGGTGCTGTTATAAAACAGATTCAGTAATGTCTACGTTGGGGGAATGAGGATTTAAAGTAAAAAAGCTTGAAAGTATACATGACAATTGTGGGCTAGAAGAGAAAATAATCCTGATTGAATCAGGCTTTTCTAAAAACCTTGTTTCTGTGAGAAGTACATGATTCTGCTGTAAGAGAAGTTGAAAGAGGTTGGTACAACAATCCTTATATTTTCAAGGAAATGTGCAATACTTTTAGGTAGAAACAGTATTGCTAAATCTCCATATGACACTTTGAAATCACTAGCAGGAAAAAATAAAATAAAATCATTATTAATCAACATAGAAGAAAAATGGTAAGCTGTCTTGCTGTTCAATAATTGATCATGCAAATGGACACGCCATATCAATAAATAAAATCTGTGGTTAACTGGTCATTTAAAAAATGAATTAGATGAAAATGAATTTCTGCAGGGTACTCAGACATTTTAAGACTAAGGTAGTTTCAGAAAAAACATGGAACATCCTTAGAGGAGGCCTGTTTGTACTGGTTGTGACAGAGCATTCCATGCCCTATACAGAGTTCACAAGAAAATAATATTCACATTGACCATAGGTCTCTTAGAGAATAAAAGGAAAACACTTTACACAATATACCTTTCTATAACATGCAGTATTTAGGGAATAGTAAATCATCATCCTTTACAAAGAAGGTGCAGGTGCTCCAAAATTATCTTAGAGTTAATGACTTTAGAAAGAGGTGTCAAAATTTTAATTCTCATCCAAGGATATGTTTCTCCTTGATCGGTTGCCTCCTGTATGTGCCCTGACCAGGGATTGAACCAGCAACCTTGGTATGTGCCCTGATGGGAAACTGAACCCAAGACCCCTTGATGCACGGGATGACGCTCTAATCAACGGAGCCACACTGGCCAGGACTAGTGTCAAAATTTTAAATAAAAAAAACAACTTAATTTCAAAGTCGGTTTTGCCAAACCTCTGGTAAGTCCTAGGAGCACAGGGTGAGCAAGAAGAAAATATTCTCCCTCTTTTATGACATGCACCTCTCATGACCATGATGAATGCCATGGACCAGATGCCCTCATAAACTTATCTGCACACTTGGGGCCAGCAAGGGCCAGGCTGGTTCTAGGTAAAACTAAAGCAGAGAGCAGTCCCACAAAAGAGCATGTGAAGGATGGATCCAACAGGAGATTTCCAAGGTCACCTGGCATCCCAATGACCCCACAGTAAGTTCATCAATTTTTTGTGACTCAGGATCCTAGCCTTGCACTATCTACAGGCACCATAGCTCCCAGGTTGCTCTGAACTACCCTGATGTCCTTGGACTGGGCCAGCTCTCCCTGGACAAGCATTTCTAGAACTGGAAATGAAGGCTGAATGAGCAGGGAAGGCAGAGCATCATTTATTGGAGCCAACCCCCATCTAGCAGATGTTTTGTTGACAAGAGCTTAGTGATTCTGGAGCAGCTCTTCCCAACAGATGGGCTGTGAAAACACCTCTCTTTCCAGCCAGATCTCATATGAACAGTGGAAATCCTCAGGCAGATCCAGCCTCTGACCCAGCACACTCTGCAAGCAGTTATCCACAGGTGAAAATTCAGAGTCCTGAGGTCTGTCATATCGGCGGCTATTAAAAGCCTCAATGTTGGCCCTCAAGGTGCATTCTTCTGCTTGGAAGTCCCATGGCCTGGCATCGATGTCTGGTGGGAGGAGAGAAGGAAAAAGATGTATACAACTTAGGACACTGCTCCCCTTATCACAGAGTATGGTCTATAGGATACCAACAATGGAACTGCTCAGAATTTCCTTTTCTGTAAATGAAAAAAGTAAGTAAATAACATGCTGCCACTCAGATTTAAAAAATACATACGTGCCTACATACATACGCTTACATATACAGACTATCTTTGGAAGGATAGACTAGAAACTGGCAACGGTGATTACCACTGTAAGGACCCTGAGGGAGGTATCTTTTATTTCCTTTTCTTTATTTCACTTTCTTACTAGTTAATATGTTCAGTAAGTAAGTCCTCACTTAACATCATTGATAGGTTCTGCATCACAATAAGGGACACAATTTTAACATAGGCTAATGGATATAAATGAGTTACATTAGAAAGGCATCTCATCAGTGTTATAATGAAATAACGTTGAACGAAATGATGCTATTTGAATGGAATCACCAGCGCTCAAGGAATGTGAAGAGGCAGGAAGGGGTACAACAAGAAGAACTAGAATGAACCAATTATTAAAGACTTCCTGATTCCCTGGGGCCTCCCCCAGCTTATATTAATATTAGATTAAGGCTTCCATGGAGGTAAAAACAGAAAACAAATAATCTACTTTGTTTCTATTTATCCCACTTAGATTCTTATTTCAGGGCCAGAGATACACATTCCCAGATCTCTTGTTCCCACACTCAATGGTTTATCATAAGTAAGTGTAGTTAGGATTTTGGCTCATGAGGCAGCAACAACAGATGTGCCATTTGCAGGATAAAACATTTTCATATTTTAAAAATCTGTAAGAATTTAAATAGTTAATTGCGCTTTTTAAAATATATTTTTATTGATTTTAGAGAGGAAGGGAGAGGGATAGAGAGACAGAAACATCAATGATGAGAATCATTGATTGGCTGCCTCCTGCATCCCCCACCCCCCCCGACTGGGGATCAAGCCTGCAACCCAGGCATGTGCCCTTGGCCAGAATCTAATCTGGGACCCTTCAGTCCGCAGGCTGATGCTCTATCCACTGAGCTAAACCGGCTAGGGCTAATTGCACTTTATGTCTTACTAGTAGCCCTGCGCATGAATCTGTACACCAGTAGCTCACTGTCGCCCTCCAGTAGGTCTCCACCCTCCTGTAGCTCCCCCCGCTCCCCTTTACCCCTGCCCCCCCTCATAGCTTGCTGCCCTGCTCTGTCCTTAGCTCTTGGCTGCCCACCTGCTTATAGCCAGTAGCTTTCTGCCCGCTGCCCCGCCTTCCTGTAGCTCCCTCCACCCCCTGCATCCCCCCCATAGGTTGCTGCCCTGCCCCCTCCTGTAGTTCTCTGCCGCCCGCTTGTAGCTCGCTGCCCCACCCTCCCGCTGATCCGTGACCCAGTCGTTACACGGTTGGTCGTTACACTTCACGGCGTAATGACCATTTACATATGACACCTTTATTATATAGGATAGTGGAAGTTGCATCCTGACTTGTTGTCTGCCAATCAGATGCTTCCCTTAGTTCTCTGCACTCTTTACTGCAGCATCCTCTCAAATTCAGGCCTGTTACAAATCCCAGCAAAGACAAGTCATTAGTCATCTTGCCAAAAACTCTTAAATGCAATTATGCAAACAATGCTCAAATCCCACTATAACAAATGTCAATACAATGAAGAATTTTTCTCGGAGAGGATCCAAGATGGCAACGTAGGTAAACACCTAAACTGCTGCCTCACACAACAATTTCAAAACTACAACTAAAAGACAAAATGTCTATCACCCAGAACCACGGGAAAGCTGGCTGAGTGGAAGTTCTACAACTAGAAGGAAAGAGAAAAGAGCATTGAGACGTGCACAAGCGCTGAAAAGCTGAGGTACAGAGGCATGCAATCCGGGCTGGCGGCAGGCATTGCTTTTTTCAACCCGAAGGGAGATAAGCCCCCAATTACTCTGAACTCCAGTTGCTGGGGAGACCAGGGGACCCAAACTCCTACGGGGAGAAGCTGGACTGTCTACCATCAGGTCGGAAAGTGAGGGTGGCTTGCTTGCAGAGCTGTGCACAGGAATAATTGTTTACTGCACTGGGGCATGGGACATAGGGACGCGGTCAGAGACGCAGAGCTGGCTAACTGGCAGCCATCATTGTTTGTCACGCCCTAGCCGAGTGACTCCCAGAGACCCTGCCCCACACAACCTACAAACCCACCCAAGCTCCAAGCAGTGGCTTTAGCATATGAATGGCCTGCCCTATCACAGCTTAACCTAGCAAACTTGCAGCCTGGGTCAGACAGCTCCAAAACCTCCAAACCCCGAGCAAAGAGGAGAAAACTGTAGTTCTCACTGTAGCTCTTGCTGGGTGGCCTCAGACAGTAGCTGACCTGCACCCCATTGGAGATCCAGAAGCCAGTGTACCTACTGGTAAGTGTGAGACACCGGATTTCAACTCCTCACATCCATAAGTGACACATTCAAGAGGCAGACTTTAGTGAGCACCAAAGCCCTACTGAAACAAGTCCTGCCCCATAAGGGTGTCTCCAGCGCAGCAGTTCTTCCATTATAGACACAGAGAGTCCTCATAGCCAATTGGCCTGGAGGTCAATTCCTCCCAGTGTACCAACAGCAATCAAGGCTTAACTACACCAAGACTTTGCACTCAGCCCACAAAGGGGTGTACCAAGAGCGTCCACCTCAGGTGATTGGGGAGGCTGAGCTACTGGCCCCTATAGGTCACCTACCACAAAAAACCACTCCATCAACACAGGGAAGCAGCCAAAGTGCAGAGACAAAGAAACATGTCACGAATGAAAAAAATGGAGGAAAGCAAACTACTGGATGACATAGAGTTCAGAACCACATTTATAAGGTTACTCAAGAATCTTCTAAAAACCTCTGAGGAGCTTAGTGAGACCTTCAAGGACCTTAATGAGAATGCCAAAAAAAATGGAAAAGGACCAGTCAGAAATGAAGCATACTGTCTAAAATAAAGAATATACAGAAACTTAACTGTAGATCAACATACCCCAAGAATCAAACCAAAGATCTGAAACATGAGAAAACAAAAAACACCCAACCAGAAAAACATAAAAAAAAAAAGAATCCAAAAATATGAAGATAGTGTAAGGAGCCTCTGGGACAACTTTAAGCGTACCAACATCCGAATTTTTGGGGTGCCAGAAGAAGAGAGAGAGCAAAATATTGAAAACCTATTAGAAGAAATAATGACAGGAAACTTTCCCTACCTGGTAAAAGAAATAGACTTACAAGTCCAGGAAGTGCACAGAACCCCAAACAAGAGGTATCCAAAGAGGACCACACCAAGACACATCATAATTAAAATGCCAAGGGCAAAAGACAAAGAGAGAATCTTGAAAGCAGCAAGAGACAAACGGTTAGTTACTGACAAGGGAGTACCCATACGACTGCCAGCTGATTTCTCAGCAGAAACTATGCAGGCCAGAAGGGAGTGGCAAGAAATATTCAAAGTGATGAACAGCAAGAACCTACAACCAAGATTACTCTACCCAGCAAAGCTATCATTCAGAATTGGAGGTCAGATAAAGAGCTTTACAGACAAGAAAAAGCTAAAGGAGTTCATCACCACCAAACCAGGATTACATGAAATGCTGAAGGGTATTCTTGAAGAAGAGGAAGAAGAAGAAAAAGGTAAAGATAAAAATTATGAACAACAAAATGACATCAAATACATACCTACCAACAAGTGAATCTAAAAATCAAGTGAATAAAAAACCTGAAGAACAGAATGGACTGGTGAATATAATAGAATCAGGGACATAGGAAGGGAGTGGACTGACAAGTTTCAGGGGGAAGGGGGTGTAAGGGGTGCGGGAAGAGATTGGGCAAAAATCTTACACCTATGGATGAAGATAGTGGCGGGGGGTAAGGGCATGGGGTGGGGTGGGGAATCAGGTGGAGGGGAGCTATGGGGGAAAAAAAGAGGAACCCCTGTAATAATCTGAACAATAAAGATTTACTAAAAAACAAAAAACCAAACCAAACCAAACAAACAAAAACAAAAACAAAAAAAAATACAATGAAGAAGCTCTCCAAAATATATTCTTCCAAACTGGGGTCAATCTTAGCCTAAGTCTTGGTAGGTTAACTAGGAATTACAATGTATTACAATATGAAGCTCCCAACATGGCCTAGAATGTACTATAGCCAAAAAAATTTTAAATTGAATTCATCAAACCTTTAGATCTAACTTTCAGTTTACAGGTAATACCAGAGATAGAGCAGCGATTTTCAACTGGTGCCTAAGAATTTTTAAAACATGCAATACCTAACTATTTAGTCAGGGGCACTGACCTATTTTCCCTTAGATTGTTAAATAAAAGAATGATAATAGCCAATACAACAATAGCCATCCAGTGTGAATGAATCAAAATTATACCTATTTATTTTGTCAGATCTGCCAAAATATATTTTTTGGTGTGACGCAGAACTTTAGTAATTAGTTTATGTGTGCCATGTGATGAAAAAGCTTGAAAATAGCTGAGATGGAGGAATAAGGTAAGTGACACCACAAAGAAGCAAGTAGACAAATCCAGATGGTGGATAACCTGCAGGAAACTTGTCCTAGTTTTTCAATTAGTCGGTGTTATAGGTGGGGGTGGGGGTGGGGCAGGAAGGGGGGAATGGCAGCTAGCTTCAAAACTAATAATAGGCTATAACAACCAGATGGAATTTGTGGTCCTGGGTTGGATTTTGAGTTGGAAAATACCTTTCAAAAACATTAGGTCAACTGGGGATTTCTGAATACAGACTTGATTATTAGATGAAATTTTAAAATGTAGTGATATGGAAAGGTGGAGATAATGCTAATTCAAAAGAGATTATAGCCTTGGCTGGTATGGCTCTGTGGTTAGAGCATAAGCCTGCAGACCAAAGGGTCTCAGGTTCGATTCCCAGTCAAGGACACGTACCTGGGTTGCAGATTCCATCATGGGCCAGTTGGGGTGTGTGCGGGAGGCAACCAATGTAGCTCTCTCACAACGATGTTTCTCTCTCCCTTCTAAAAAAAAAAATTAATGGAAAAAATATACACTGAGTGGCCAGATTATTATGATCACCTTTGGGCCACCTTTTGCCTTCAATACTGTGGCGATACTTCTTGGCATTGACTCCACGAGATGTTGAAAGGTGATGCGAGGAATCTGACACCATGCCTGATGAATAGCACTGCCCAGTTCTGTGAGATTTGATGGTTATGGAACCACCTGCCTGATGACTCTTTTAACTTTGTCCCTCAAATACTCAATTGGATTGAGATGTGGTGATTGTGGGGGCCACCTAAGCAAGGTAAAGTCTCCCTCATGTTCTTGAAACCACCCCTGCACAATACGAGCACCATAGCATGGCACATTGTCTTGTTGGAAGAAGCCATCTCCATTGGGATACGCCATCAACATGATAGGATGAACCTGATCAGCAATGATACTTAGGTATGTTGTGCTATTCAGACGTTGTTCCACACGAATTAAAGAGCCCAAATCATGCCAGGAAAACATGCCCCAAACCGTAACACCACCCCCACCAGCTTGAAGGGTTCTACTCATGCATGGGGGGTGCATGCTTTCATGCTGTTTCCGCCAAATTCTCACTCTGCCATCTGCATGATGCAACTGGAAACATGATTCATCGGACCATATGACTTTTTTCCAATGCTCGACTGTCCAATCCTTGTGTTCCTGTGCAAATTGGAGACATTTTATCTTGGTAACTGCAGACAGCAAAGGTGTTCGGACAGGCCTTCGGCTTCCATATCCCATACGATGCAGTGTACGGCTAATTTGCCTACAAACATCAGGTGGTCATAATAATCTGGCCAATCAGTGTATATCCTCAGGTGAGGATAAACATAAAAAGAGATGATAAAATAGGAGGTACAGGCCATGTTCTTGGCACCAAACTCTTCTTGGCTCAGGCTGGCCACATGTCTCCTGCACTCGCTTGGCCACCATTCAGCAGCTGCTAGGAAGATGGTGCTTAGTGGAGAGCCAAGGCTTCCACGAGCACCTGAAGGAACTAGGAGTGGGAATGGCTCTGCAGAAAGCGGGTGCCACGGCCAAACCAGATGGTTATTACTTCTGATGGCAAAAACCTTAATAAGAACTGAGAGCACATTTGAAATGACAGTTCTCAGATAACCTGGGAGAGAAGTTTTGAAGAAACTACAGCTGATGGTGGAAAAAGTCAGACTGTCTGCACCTTTATAAATGGCACATTGTTGTCATCCCAATACACCAAGGTTGCGGATTCAATCGCAGTCAGGGCATATACAAGAATCAACCAAGGAATGCATAAATAAGTGGAACATATCAATGTTTCTCTCTCTTTTTCTCTCTCCAAAATGCGTCATTGGTTCAACATCAGGAATGGAATGGGAAGAAAAGTACAATAACGAGAAGATTGGAAGGCAGGAAATTAGTGGTGGAATGTATCATAAACAATGTCACCTGTACGCAGATCTATGTAAAAATTCCACCATCCTTCTGGACAAGAATTAGCTGTGAGGATAAACAAGCTCAGTTCAAGGAGCAAATCTCTCCAGGCTGTTTTGTTTTTCATCACTGTGTTCAGTTATCTTTTTTTTTTTCCCTCTTTTTAGTCTTTTTATTGATAACTTCCCAACAGCATCTGTAAACATCAGATACAAAAATATTCTGTTAAATTCTGTTTTCCAAGGTGGCTTGGCTCCATGGAGGCCCTGGGAGAGATCTGCAGGTCCCTCAGGGCTCACACCTTTGGTCAGACAAATGTGGGCTTTTATCACACTTGGGGCTGAGTGGATGGTCTTGAGCTTTCTACAACTGTTTCAGAAACCTCCTTGAGATACTGATTGGAGAAAGTATTTAATACCTTCCTTGTTGGAAGGGACAGGGAGACCAGAATTAGTAGGTGTGGGAGTGAATTGAGACATGCTAGTGTCTGTCCACTAGTCAGTGCTGAGACAGGGGACATCTGGCTTTTGTCTTTGGGAACCTTTAAGTGTTGCTCAGAGCAGACCTCAGGCCTGGCTCTGGAAAAGATTCCTTGTGCCCAGCCCAACAACTCCAGCTGGCTGCTCATCCCCTGGCCTGGCAGAGGGTCTGCAGGAGAAAAATAGCCTCAGTGAAGGAGAATGACAGAATTCCACAATGCTGGGAGGGACCTTATCCTCCAGGGTGCCCTGGATGACAGAATAGGGTGGCAAAGCTGACCATTTCCAGGCAGGGTTATCTGCTGCCACCTCAGACACCTGGAGAGGCCTAGAACCCCTTGGACTGGGAACAGAGCTACTGGCCTGACATCTGCTTATCATCCATCTGGCTGTGGTCATTGAAGGCAGGGGAGTTGGGCTGGATTTGGGATAGGTCCTCGAATCCAGGGCTGAGGGAGGGTGAGATGGTATCTGGGCTCGTGTCACAGGAACCTGTGCTCTGTTCTGAGGTGGCAATGGTGGTTGTGGTGTTGGGCGGGATGGGGTCTTCATCATCATATTCCAGGAGGGATGCCTCTGGGACGTGGCTGAAGGCCTCTGGGTACTGCCTGGCCAGCTTCCCTTTCAGCATCCTGATCCTGCGGAAGATGCTGTCCAGGTCCCGCTTCATCTCCATCAGGGTCCTTGTGTGGTACAGGAAGCGCTCGCTCATCTGCTGCAGGCAGGCGTTTGATAGGTTGTTGAAGTTCACCAGCATCTTGTTGGTTTTCTCAAAGCAGTCCAGCATGTTCTTCTGGGCCAGGATGATGGCGTTGACATCATCCACATTCACCATGCTCAGGATGCGGCTGCAGAAGACCCTCGAGGCCGGGGCTGGGGGATCCATCTCTTCCTCCTCCACTGCCTGAAACAGGCAGGAAGAAAGTCTTCGGTCTGCATCAGGCACTGCACATCTGGCGGCCTTGCTCGCGCTTCCGGGATGGCGCCCGCGTCGCCGTGACCTGTTATCTTTATCGCAAACATTTTACATACAACTATTTCCGAGTGCTGGTTTAATTAGGATCAACCCTTTGGTTAGTAAATAAATGTATTTATGCTAAAACAAAAAACAAAACAAAACAAAAAAAAACAAGTACAATTTGCTTTCATTTTAATAAAAAGTATATATATGAAAAAAAGATCTGGAACAGAGAAACCAAGATGGCGGCATAGGTAAACACCTGCCTCGCACAACAATTTCAAAACTACAACTAAAAGACAAAACGGACATCATCCACAACCACAGGAAGGCTGGCTGAGTGGAAATTCTACAACTAGAAGGAAAGAGAAAAGCTCACTGAGACTTACAGGAGCTGCGGAAGGCAGAGGTACAGAGGCGCTCGCGTGGAGAGGGCTGGCAACTGAGTACGCGGCTGGGAGGGAGACAAAAGCTCCCAACTGCTCTGAACTCCAGTTCCGGGCGAGACTCTGGGGAACCCAGACTCATAAGGGAAGAAACGGGACTGTCTGGCAGCAGGCGAAACTCGAGGGCGGCTTTCTCTCAGAGGTGCTTGCAGCGATTACCTCGGGACACTGAGAACCAGGGGCCTCTTAGGGCAGGGCTGACAGGAAGCCACCGCTGTTTGCTCCGCCCTAAGATCCCACCCCACAAAGCCATTACTGATTGCTCCACCCTGAGACTCAGCCCCATCCAAGCTGAGCGCAGAGGCTTTTGCATATGAATGGCCTGGTCCTTTGAATTCTAAACTTACCTAACAAACTGCAGCTGAGTCAGTGAGACACAGAACATCCAAAAGAAGGCCCAAGGCTCCACAGCAGCTTGCATTGCTTCACAGCTGGGCCTCATCTGGGCACCTCCAAAACCCAAAGAAGAGGAATCTGCAGATCTCTTTGTAGCTCCTGCTGGTGGCCTCAGGCAGAGGCTAAATTAGCACCTCCTTGGAGATCAAAGAGCCAGTGTACCCAGGGGTCAAAATGGGACCATCCAGATTACAACTCCTCAGATCCATAAGGGACACACTCAGGGGGCAGACTCAGTGAGCACCAAAGCCCCACTGAAGCAAGTCTTGTCTCATAAGGGTATCTCCAGCACAGAAGTTCTCCCATTGTAGACACAGCTGATCCTCACAGCCAACTGGCCTGGAGGTCAATTCCTCCCAGTGATACCAACAACAATCAAGGCTTAACTACAACAAGACTGTGCACACAGCCCACAAAGGGGTGCACCAAAAGTGTCCACCTCAGGTAACTGGGGAAGCTGGGCCATATAAGACACCTAGCACACAAAGCTACTCTATCAACTCAGGGAAGCAGCCAAAATGTGGAGATAAAGAAACAGGTCACAAATAAAAGAAATGGAGGAAAGCAAACGACTGGATATAGAGTTCAAAACCACAGTTATAAGGTTTTTCAAGAATTTTCTAGAAAAGGCTGATAAATTTAGTGAGACCCTCAAGGATATGAAAAAGGACCAACTAGAAATTAAGCATACACTGACTAAAATAAAAAATAATATACAGAGATCCAACAGCAGACTAGAGGATTGCAATAATCAAGTCAAAGATTTGAAACACAAAGAAGCAAAAAACACCCAACCGGAAAAGCAAAAAGAAAAAAGAATCCAAAATTATGAAGATAGTGTAAGGAGCCTCTGGGACAACTTCAAGCATACCAACATCAGAATTATGGGGGTGCCAGAAGGAGAGAGAGAGCAAGATACTGAAAACATATTTGAAGAAATATTGACAGAAAACTTCCCCCACCTGGTGAAAAAAATAGACTTACAAGTCCAGGAAGCACAGAGAACCCCAAACAAAAGGAATCCACTTAGGACTACACCAAGACACATCATAGTTAAAATGCCAAGAGCAAAAAACAAAGAGAGAATATTAAAAGCAGCAGGAGAAAAACAGTTAATTACCTACAAGGGAGCACCCATATGACTGTCAGCTGATTTCTCAACAGAAAATATGCAGGCCAGATGGGAGTGGCAAGAAATATTCAAAGTGATGAACAGCAAGAACCTACAACCAAGATTACTCTACCCAGCAAAGCTATCATTCAGAATTTAAGGTCAGCTAAAGAGCTTCACAGACAAGAAAAAGCTAAAGGAGTTCATCACCACCAAACCAGGATTACATGAAATGCTGAAGGGCATTCTTGAAGAAGAGGAAGAAGAAGAAAAAGGTAAAGATAAAAATTATGAACAACAAATACATATCTACCAACAAGTGAATCTAAAAATCAAGTAAATTAAAAATCTGAGGAACAGAATGGACTGGTGAATATAATAGAATCAGGGGCATAGAAAGGGAGTGGACTGACAATTCTTGCAGGGAAAGGGGTGTGAGGGGTGGGGGAAGAGACTGGACAAAAATCTTACACCTATGGATGAGGATAGTGGGCAGGGTAAGGGCAGAGGGTGGGGTGGGAACCGGGTGGAGGGGAGCTATGGGGGGAAAAAAGAGGAACAATTATAATAATCTGAACAATAAAGATTTATTTTTTTAAAAAAGAAAAAGATCTGGAAAAATATACAATAAGATGTTATCAGTGGCAATCTTTGGGTGATTAAATATAGTAATATAAAAAAATGTGCCCTGGCCAAGTAACTCAGTTGGTTGAAGCATATCCCATAAACCAGGGTTGATCCTGGTCAGGGCACATACCTAGGTTACAGGTCTGATCCCCAGTCAGGGTGTGTGCAACCGAATGCTGTTTCTCTCTCACATTGATGTTTCTCTCTCTCCCTTTCTCCCTCCCTCCTCCTCCCTTTCCCTCTCTCTAAAATCAATAAAAATATATCTATATTTTAAAAGTTTGCTTACTTGTATTTTCTAACTGCTTTGTAATATCACAAGATTATTTTAATTTTAAAAATCTCTCAGAAAGGAAAAAAATAAAATAAAGGGGAAAAAAATCTCTCAGATAAACCTGTCATTTAAAGGAATGTTTTGGCCCTAGATGATTTGACTCAGTGATAGAGGGTCAGCCTCCAGACTGGAGGGTCCCAGGTTTGATTCTGGTTCAGGACACATGCCCAGGTTGCAGGCTCAATCCCCAGGAGGGGATGTGCAGGAGGCAGCCAATCAATGATTCTCTCTCATCATTGATGTTTCTCTCTCTCCCTCTCTCTCTCTCTCTCTCCCCGTCTCTGAAATCAATAAAAATATATTTTAAAAATAAAGGGATATTTTGGAAAGGGGGTAATTATCTCTCAATTTAACTTAATAAAATGGATTTTCATAGGATGGAAATTTTCACATGCTGGACTGAAGCAGTGCCTTAAAGTTTGTTACATCAGCACCTAACCTATAATCACATATTTTCTCATCCAAAATATGCAACAATAAATGTCACGAGAGTAGAGTAAATGTTTATTTAGTTTTATTTAAACATAAGGCAACTCCTGGATGTCAAGAGCTCTGAGAGTACTCACCATTCCCGTAAGCCCAGTCATCATTCATACGGTGGCGCACTTTCTGGTAAATGGCCGACATGGTTTTCATGTTGCTTTTCCTCCACTGGCGCCCCAGGTACTTGGTCTGTATTTTTAGCAGCTTCAGGACATAAAGTTGCAGCATGGCCTGTTTGACCTTGAGGGCCCGCTTTAAGATTGGAGCAGATTTAAAAACCACCAGCATCTGCTCATTTACAGAGGAATGGGAGTGAAGAAAGACAAATAAAAATATAAAGTTACTTGAAGTTTCCAACTCATAGACAAATTCAGCTAAACCTGGCTGACCTGGGGGAGCTCTTGGAAATCTATAGTCCAGGCTCCACTTAGATTTAGTCTTTAGGGAGGTCACTCTATTTATAGTTCACAATTACAAGTTTCTGGTATCTGCCTCATTCTTTTTCATTGTATAATATCCTATATAATAAAGAGCTAATATGCAAATAGTCATCATGCCCTCATGCCATCACACCATAATGGCTTAGACACACAACACTGGGGGGAGAGGAATGGGGACCAGCCAGGCTGCAGCCTGGGAGAGGGACAAGCTACCCGCTCCAAGGTCTTGGGTGCCAGCAGATGAGCCTGCGCCTCTGGCCCAGGAGAGGGACAAGCTGCAGTCCTGGGCGCCAGCACAGGGATCGGGCCTAAACCGGTGGTAGGACATCCCCGAAGGCGTCCCCGATTGGAGACCGTGCAGGCTGGGCTGAGGGAACCCCACCTCTGTGCATGAATTTCGTGCACCGGGCCTCTAGTTCTATTATAAGGATAAACCATAAGTTATTTAACCAGTTGGTCCTGTATTAATGAGCATTTAGGTTGTTTCCAATTTTTCATAATTACAAACAATGCTGCAGTGAATAACCGTAGAGCTGCATCGTTTGGGATTTGTGACTATAACTCAAATAACAATGCTAATTTCCCTACCAGAGCTGCCCTGAGGGAGGCTCCACATCCAGCTCTCTAAAAAGAAATGTAAATATTTCTCTTGTACAGAATAAATGACCAGAATTAGGAGGGACTAAATCTTTTTTCTTAAATATATTTTTATTGATTTCAGAGAAGGAAGAGATGGAGACATCAGTGATGACAGGGAATCTTTGATCAGCTGCCTCCTGCACATCCCCTACCGGGGATAGAGCCTGCAACCTGGGCATGTGCCCTGACCAGGAATAGAACCTCCTGGTCAGGGCACACTCAACCACTGAGCCATGCTGGTGGGCAGGAGGGGCTAAATCTTACATAGCATTCAGTGTCTATCTATAGAGCTTACAAAGCAGGAAGTCCATATAAATTAACTGAAGATTTAAAAAACTCAGTGAGATGGACACCTCCATGATCAGAAGTCACACTCACCATGGTTCTGGAATGCTTCCATTTGGTCAGTTTATTGAGCAGCCTCAGAAGGTTAATGCAGGAAAAGAGGTTCCTCCAGCAGAACTGGTTGTTGTCTCCAGCTTCCTGTAATAAGGCATGCCCATCATAATCTCAACACCCATAAGACTTTTATTTCCACAGATGCCTGGAAGTCACTGTTGGTCAATTTAGATGAGGCCTTCCATATAAATGCTACCTCCTCACTATCCTGCTTTTCACACACTGAGGCCAAAACATGTAATATCTTGCATCTGGTTAAAAACATGACACACAAACATAGGAACCTCATTCAAGCAAGCTTCCTTGTGTAGCTTTCTAATTTAGGATCAGAGAAGAGCTGCTTTTTACCCCATACACTTTGCACTTATATAAGCTATGTTTGCAACTGCCAGGAGTTATTCTGGTAGATTTCAAAGTATGTTGGATGGGTCTGGTATTCATTGTGGTTGGATTTTTAAAATCAACTCCACCCTCCTTTATCAAACCATATTGCAGCAAACTGCTTAATTCTCCAGGCCGGAAGAAAAAATGGCAGATGGTTAATGCTAACCAGGTGTTTCTCTTGTATGTTTCTTAATATTTTGTGAGCACCCAACAAGAAGTAACAGATGGATGTCAGATTAGAAACAGGTATATACTCATAGAAACATCATTCAGGGACGAAAATGGAGTCCTTATGGATTTGGAGGGCTATAAATATATACTGGTGACAGAAGCTATACAAATCAATGAGTACGCATGATGGCCAAACTAACATCTTGGAAATTCCTCATGTCTACGAAGTGATAACATAATGTAGGAGTAGGAGATTATAGACGTGAATTGCTGTCTGGTGAACAGGAAATTACCCCTCCTCTCCCAAACTGATTTGAAGCAAACAAATGTAATACATGTAATGTGGACTGAACATCCAAGATTTTTAAGTGTATTAGGCTCACCTAAGATATACATAAGACTACGGATCAAAAAGTTTCAGGGAAGGGTCAGTGGGGGTGAGAAGGGGATATATGTAATACTTTCAACAATAAAGACTTAATAATAGAAAAAAGTTTTAGGGAGCCCTGGCCAGTGTGGCTCAGTTGGTTGAGCACTGTTCTATGCACCCAAAGGTCCCTGGTTCCATTCCTGGTCAGGGTTCAAGCCTGGGTTGTGAGCTTGATCCCCAGTAGGGACATGCAGGAGGCAATTGATCAATATTTCTCTCACACATTGATGTTTCTTTTTCTCTCTCCCTTTCCCTTTCTCTCTCTAAAATCAATTTTATTTTACTTTATTTATTTAAATTTTATTGTTTAAAGTATTACACATAGTACATATATCTCCTTTTTTTCCCCATTGACCTTCCCCCAGCCTCCCCTACCCCCTGTCGCATGCACTCATCCCAGCCCCGCAGTGTCTTGTGTCCATTGGTGTGCTTATATGCATGCATACAAATCCTTCGGTTGATCTCTTTCCCCACCTCCCCAACACTCCCCAGCCTTTCCACTGTAATTTGACAGTCTGTTCAATGCTTACTGCCTCTGTATCTATCTTTTTGTTCATCAGGTTATAATGTTCTTTATTTTCCATAAATGAGTGAGATCATGTGGTATTTTTCTTTCATTGCCTGGCTTATTTCACTTAGCATAATGTTCTCCAGGTCCATCCATGCTGCTGCAAATGGTAAGAATTCCTTCTTTTTTTATAGCAAGGTAGTATTCCATTGTGTAGATGTACCATAGTTTTCTAATCCATTTATCTGCTGATGGGCATTTAGGCTGTTTCCAAATCTTAGCTATGGTGAATTGTGCTGCTATGAACATAGGGGTGCATATATCCTTTCTGATTGGTGTTTCTAGTTTCTTGGGATATATTCCTAGAAGTGGAATCACTGGGTCAAAAAAACCATTACTTAGCCCTAGCTGGTTTAGCTCAGTGGATAGAACATCAGCCTGCAGACTGAAGTGTCCTGGGTTCAGTTCTGGTCAAGGGCATATGCCCGGGTTGCAGGCTCAGTCCCCAGTAGGCATGCAGGAGGCAGCTGTCCAATGATGATCGGCTGCCTTCTGCATGCTCCCCACTCAGGGTGGACTGAGGTTTGTTTGTTTTTTAAGTTTCAGGGGAACTTTTTAGAAATATTATTTAGAATAAATATTCTCCTTCCTATATTAAATGTTCAATATTGTGTTTAGAACGAGTCCTGGAGAACCATCTTGTTTTCTTCTAAGGGAAATTTTCATAGGAGTTTCCAATCTAGTGTACCAGTTAGTCTGGCTTCCCCAAAACAGATCAGGTTCTACAGATGTTATGTCTTGTGTAGCTAACAGAGGAGACAGACTTTTAAGTGTTTATTTTTTAAAAAAATAAGCAGAGGAAACAAAAAAAATATACAGGAGATGTAAATGTATCTGCACTGTACCCTGATTTCGTACATGGTAGCAGCATTAAAAGCCTTTCATTCCTTACACCCAAAGAATAATGTAGGAGTAGAGGTACGGTCTTACAGAAGAAGCACTGGAGTAGGCACCAGGATATTTGGGTTATGGTTTTGCTCTGGATGAATGGTCTTAGGCAGGTCATCTACCTGTTTCCTATCAGAATGTGAACTAGATAATCTTTAAGACCCTTTTAGCTCTGACTCAATAATTCTATGATTTACTTCAACTTTCTCCAGTTGAGCGAAAGTAAACTAATTATGGCTATCTTTTCTTCAGAGTTCCAGGAAAGACACCCCAATTTTCTCCTAAAGCTGCCCAGGGTCTTGTCCTCCCTCCCTCCCTCCCTCCCTCCCTCCCTCCCTCCCTCCCTCCCTCCCTCCCTCCCTTCTTCCTTCCTCCCTTTCTCTCTCTTTTCTTTTTTCTTTTCTCCTTCCTTCCTTCCTTCCTTCCTTCCTTCCTTCCTTCCTTCCTTCCTTCCTTCCTTCCCTCCCTTCTTCCTTCCTCCCTTTCTCTCTCTCTCTCTTTTCTTTTCCCCTTCCTTCCTTCCTTCCTTCCTTCCTTCCTTCCTTCCTTCGTTCCTTCCTTCCTTCGTTCCTTCCTTCCTTCCTTCCTTCCTTCCTTCCTTCCTTCCCTCCCTCCCTCCCTCCCTCCCTCCCTCCCTCCCTCCCTCTCTCCCTCCCTTCCTTCTTACCTTACTTTAATATATCTTTATTGATTTCAGAGCGGAAGGGAGAGGGAGAGAGAAACAAACATCAATGATGAGAGAGAATCATTGATTGGCTTCTTCCTACAAGATCAGGGATCAAGTCCATAACCTGGGCTTATGCCCTGACCGGGAATTGAACCGTCACCTCCTGGTTTACAGCTCGACGCTGAACCATTGTGACCCGCAGCCAGGCCTCCTTTCTTCCTGATAATGCTTCCTGACATCTGTAAGTAACCCCACTTCTTACGTCACCAGATGCTGCCTGGAGGGGGCACGGAAAGCACACATGTCAGCCAGTGGCTCTCAGGATAGTTGCGCCTGTCCAGTGGTCACCTTTGCTTGCAGCAGGAGGCTCTACATGAAGCCCTGCTCAAGCCTCTGCCTTGTGCCAACCCAACAGATAATCATTCTTCTAAAAGGCCTTCAGCTCCATGCGTGCCATTTCAGATTTGCCAGGCTTGACCATGTTTTCTTCTTATATTCACTTAAGGCAGGTTCTCTCTCTCTCTCTCTCTCTCTCTCTCTCTCTCTCTCCCCCTTCCCCCCCCCCCCCCCTCAGCATATTAAGTAAGATGAAAACTTCTGTGGGGAGATATATTTTTTGAACAGCAGTACTTGGTCACATTGTCTTGTTACTGGTGCTACACACTATCCAAAGCAAGACCTTTATTCATGTTCAACCAGCTGAAGTTAAATAAACACACATTTGCCCATTTTCCACTCTCAAATAAATATTTGTTTGCATACATCTTGGGTCTGAAGATTCAGTTCAGGGACCAAATCCTACCCTTTCAGAGCCTCTCTTAAGGCACTACAAGGGCTGTGTTCTCAAAGATCCATCCTCAGACCAGCTGGATGAGCCAAGCCAAATAAAAACACAGGCTTACACCAATTATATAGATAATTAATTCAGATGATTGTGGAAAGAACAGTGTGTTTCTTCTTTTTTGTATTTTTTAAATTTGAAGATTTAAAAATCTGAAATTTTATAAATTTAAGTGATATCTTTTTTCTTCTTTTTAGAAACTGACCACTAGAAGACACTTAGTTGTTCTAGTTCAATTCTGTCATCCACAGAAGCAAAATCTGGGGAACAGGCTTGCCCAAGGTCACATGATAAGTGTCTAGGCTTGAACCTAGATTTCCAGTAGTCACTGAATTTTAACCCTGTCATTATTTACTGTTCATCTACTGTTTGCACTTCTGCAATTCTAGACACAGAAGGTGATTTCTAGAGAAAAATCTGGTTTGATCCTCTGCTTTCTCAGCTTCTTAAAGACCTAAATGGTAGAGAAACTCTTTCTTATGTCCTATAATAATTCTTAACTTCAAACAAACAGAAGAAAATAGTTTCCAGGAGAGAGAAAGAGAGAGAGAGAGAGAGAGAGAGAGAGAGAGAGAGAGAGAGAGAGAGAGAGAGATTCTGTTTTAAAGGGCAGCACCTCACTGAGTTCGACTTGTCTATGATCAGACAGCCTTTAAAGAAGTGCTGCTAAGTGTTAAATCTAATATATCTCAAACCTCAATAGTTTATTAAAGTTCTTAAGTGAGGATTATTATTTTCAAATTTAAAACCCAGCTCTTCACTGGGAAATAAAAATCATTATTTTCATTTGGTTGTTTTATAACAAATCTAGGAGAATTTTATAGCCAATGAAAGTTGATGCTCATCTAATGGTCCAACCTCTCTTGGTTTTATTGATGAAACTCCTGCAGCCTACAGAAAACTTCTCAAGCTAGAGTAATAGTGGCAAAGCCAGGTCTGTATACCTTTTCTGAACTACAAACTAGTCTATTTCTTTGCTTTGGGCTTCAGGTTTTCCATGTATTTACTTGAATCTATTTGCCAAAACATTTGCTAGGTTTTAATACTAATTGAAAATTCACAGCATAGCCATTTCTTCTTTTTTTTTAAAAATCTCTTGCCCAAGAATATGTTTTAGAGAGAGAAAGGGAGAGAAACATCGATCAGTTGCCTCCAATATGAGCCCCTACTGGGTATCAAAACCACAACTAGGTATGTGCTCTGACCGGGAATCGAACCCACAACATTTTGGCGTACAGGATGATGTCCAACCGAGCCACCCAGGCAGGGCCAGAATAGCCATTTTGATTCTTTTGATTCATTTTTTATTACGGTTCACATAACTGAAAAAGATTATTTTTAGCTTAGATTTCCTTTTCTCACATTATAGAATAATTCCCTTGTCATATGGATTTCTGACAATTTAGTTACTGCTAGTATAAGGACCAAGATCTAGATATTCTAAAGGAGAGTTATAATTCTCAAGTGAAGTGCGGAGGAAGGAGGAAGGAGAAAAGAAAACTCTAAAACCAATTGGGGAGCTTTAGCAAACTACCTGTGCCCTGGGGAGGGACCTGGGCACGTGAGCTTGCAAAACCACCTCTGAGATTCTAATCTCCTCTAACATCCATTATAGAAATGGTAAGAGGTAAATTGATAAAATGCTAAACCACATTTATCTATGGTCCTTCCTCTGTATAAACACCTCATAGAAACAGATACATATCTTATGATGAGTTCACATTTTATCTACAATAGAAAAACAATGATGCCAGCAACATCATGGCTTTTAAATAGTGATGGTGAATGTCAGAACAAAGACTTTATTTAAGGAGGTCGTAAATCATTAGTTAAATAATCCTAAAAGAAATACAGGAGAGCTTAATATTTGAACATAATGATTATATTCCAATAAAACAATAACTAAAATCTTCTGGGATATCCAGAAATGTCTGGATTAGAAAGTGATAAAAACTAAGTTTAATGAGGTTAGATGAAAGGATCAGATATGTAAATTAAAGTGATATGAACATATTTTCATAGGTCTTTCTAAATATAAATCAAACTCAAATTTAAAGAATTTTGCAATGAACTACCTTAAAAAATTTCATTTGCCTAGATCTAAAAGGAAATGCCAAACATTTCTTTACAAATGGCTAGGTCATGCAATTTCTGATCCACTGCTTTGGTTCTACATAGCTGTAAAGCTTTGGACATTACTACTCCACCTGTTTCCTCATCAGTAAAGGGTGGGATTGGGCAAATGCTAAGAAACTTCTAACTCGGTCCTATTTGGCTTAGTGGATAGAGTGTCAGCCTGCGGACTGACGGGTCTTGGGTTCAATTCCACTCAAGGGCATATGCTTGGGTTGCAGTCTCTATCCCCAGTAGGAGGCATGCAGGAGGCATGCAAGAGGCAGCCAATCAATGATTCTCTTTCATCACTGATGTTTTTATCTCTCTCTCCTTCTCGAAAGTAAATAAAAAATATATTTTTTTAAAAAAGAAACGTCTAGCTCTAATACTCAATGATTTCATAAATACAATGTTTTCTCATTCTTCCACCTTTAATCTGTAGGGCTACTAGAGCATCCACATTGTTCCTCTGCATATGGCTTCTTAGTATACGATACGGCTGTTTTTAAATCACGTTCTCGGGGGGAAAACAAGCATTTGGTACTCTGGGTTGGCTATGCAGCAGTGACAACTGATTTACAGAGAATTTTACACATGTTTTGGCTCAAATCTCTAAGATAGAAAAGGAAAGGAGGATGGGGTGCAATCTGCATGATTTTTCTTTAGGGCCAAAAGGCCCACAAAGAAAGCAGATGTATAAAGTTAGCCTCACTTCACCACACTCTAAAGCAGTGGTTTCTAAACTTTCTCTCAGTAAATACTTTTGTGTAGACACCCAAATACATGTATGTTTACCTATACTGACTGCCCTCTCTAGTAACCTCTTTCCAAAGATCATATCTAACATCTACATAATCATAAAAACATTTACCATGTAAACTTTAAGTTGGAATTTAATTTTAATTATTTCCCAGTTTAGTGGACTGAATTTGAATATAGATATTTGGAGAGCCAAAAATTGCAAGCCTTCCTACATCAGGTGGGTGGGGAAACTGCCTAGTACATGAGTAAGGATGGTTATTGTAGAGCTAAACACTTCAATGGGGAGACTTTAGAAATTAATGCGCCATTAACTTTGCCTTTATTTCATGTTAATTATAAGTGTAGCTAGAGTTTCAAATGAAGTTAAATTCAGTTCAAGTTTAGAAAACTGAGAAAATATGAATCAAAACTACCTCAGCCAAGAAATTCCATTTCTAGGAATCTATCTTAAAGAAATAATCAGAGATGAAATCAAAGATTCATGTGCAAGGATGTTCATTTTAAAGTTATTCAGAGAAAATTGAAATAAATGCCCCAAAATAGGAGAAAATAACCATTTTTAATATATTAAATAGTGTAATGTTACGTATAACTATTAAAAATTATGTTCTCAAGAATATTTAACAAAATCATATAGTGAACACTTAAATTGTACTATGTGAATTGAAACAAAATCCTTACTTTCTGAAATAATATAGATTGTGAATAAATATATACTATATATGGTAATTGCAGCAAAATATTAACAGTGGTTATATGTAGGTAGTATAATTAGGGTATTTTCATTTTCTTACCCATATTTTCCTATTTTTCTCCAATAATATATATCAACTTTATAATCAGAGAAAAACTTTAAATGTTATTTAAAGACTATCCTATACACTTGATAAAACAGTATATTTTCTGTTGATAATTAATTGAGCCTAAAAAAGACATAAATCTTACTCATATACATATTAGTCTTCTCTGAGTAGAGAAGCCATCAGTTTAGACAAATAAACCATTACATTGAGCATCTATGTGGAGTAACCTTGCTAGTTACTTAAGCCTGTTTACAGAAGTTCACACAAACAATACAAAATAAACTGTGGTTACCAACTGAGACCACCAGGTGCCACTGTTGCTTCATAGAAAGGAGATGAAATACCTAACATGAACTTGTATTTTATTAAGACTAGACAATGCTTTCACCCACTCTTGCATAAAAATGAAGTCTTCTCAGAAGCATTACAATTAGTTAAATAATTTTATGCTTATATCCTAAAAGGTCATTCTGAAGAGATACAGAGAACACATTGTACCAAGAAACAGATTCAGGCCCTGGCAGTTGTGGCTCAGGTGTTTGGAGCATTGTACCGTACACCAAAAGGTGGCAGGTTCGATTCCCAGTCAGGGCACATACCTGGGTTGTGGGTTTAATCCCTGTGGGGACATGTATTGTACACAACTGATGAATGTTTCTCTCTCACATCCATTAAAAAAAAAAAAAAAAAGAAATAGATTTAGGTCATAAAAGCTAACCATTTTCAAATACCCCACTAATAGAATTTTAATGCTATCCATGTGCCACTTTCTCATTCCAACGTTGAATGGCAGGGATGCAGGTCTCCAACCTTGCTCTGCTACATTCAACTGTAAAATTTTGGCAGTTATTTAACTCTCTATCCATAAAACAGTAATACCAACCTCACAGTTGTTGTAAGATTGAATAATGTCATGAACATAAACAGGGTTAGACAACTTATTATCTCTTTCTGCAAGGGTAAGGAGATCCTCTTGGCTGCTGAAACCACATCTAAGTAAGACAGAATTTCTGCCCTGGTGCTAAAAAGGGTGCTAGACTTAGTGTCTCAGGACATGGGTCTTTCTCTAATTCAGGGTCTGTCATGAATGAAGCATGAACCATGAAAAGTCATTTTATTCAATGGACATTTCTCATCTTTGAAATAGAGGTTTGGACCAAATAGCTCTTAGGTCCCCTCCAAGCCAAAAATCTATAAAACCTGTACCACAGAAGGTATCATTCTATTTTTACATAATAGACTTTTTTAAAAATATTTTTTTATTGACTTCAGAGAGGGAGGGAAAGGGAGAGAGAGATAGAAACATCAGTGATGAGAGAGAATCATTAATTGGCTTCTCCCTACATCCTCCCCACCCCCACTGGGGATTGAGCCTGCAATCTGGGCATGTGCCCTTGAATTGAACCTGAGACCCTTCAGTCCGCAGGCCAATGCTCTATCCGCTGAGTCAAACCAGCAAGGACCATAATAGACTTTTTGATGCAACATTTTGCAGGTATTAAAGTTGGGGTTGTGGCACACATGTGTGCTGTCACCTGACCACTCAGCACTTGTTGAGCTCCTTCTATATACCAAACGTGGTGCTAGGCTCTGGTGATATAAAAATGATGATAATACTGTCTCCTACTTCAAGGACTTTTCAGTCAAATGGAGAAACTGATACAAATTACAATGCAACAGGGTGAGGGTAGGGACTGAGGAATATCTAAGGAGCTATGGCAATACATGATGAGATAGACACTTGTCTTCAATATGCGATTCATCAGTCAATTTCATGGAATTAAGAATAACTCTGAGGGCCTTGGCCAGATTGGCTCAGTTGGTTGGGTATCATCCCATGCACCAAAAGATCCCTGGTTCGATTCCCAGTCAGGGTACATGTCCGGCTTGTGAACTCCATCCCTACTAGGGGGCATGCAAGAGGTAGCCTATTGATGTTACACTCTCACATCAATGTTTCTCTCTCCCTCTCCCTTACTTTCTCTCTAAAAATCAATTAAAACATGTATATCTTTAAAAAGAATAATTCTGAGGGACTTTTCTGACTTGCCTAGAGCTTCCAGGATGAAGAATTTTCTGGGTCACCCTTCTGTGGCTACATTGACTTTTGCCTCAGAGACGTAGACAGGTATTTTCCAAAGTACCACTCCTGGGTTTTATAACCCATATGGAAATGAAAAGTGAATAGCCTGTGGCACAGCAGAAAGGCAGATAACTATTTGGGTTGACCAGAAGAGATTCTTCTGTCATTCTGCACAGATGTTCACATTCAGTTTCATTCTAATTATCTTCCTAAATTTCCTCTCCTCCTTAGTGTTTTTCACTGACCCTTTTCTTGACAAAATGCTACGCCCAGCTTTTCCAAACTGTTCTCAACTGGGTCAGCAGCTCTAAACCCCTACTGGCTTTGTGCTATTGCCAATATGTCTTTATTAATCTGACACTCCCAAACCAGGGCATTATGGAGGTAGAGAAGCAATGGAAGAGAAGTGCCAGCCTCTGCTACTTGGCATTTCAAAGGCTACCGAATCCGCATATGCTTACCAGACTCTCTGTAGTAAGTTCTGGCAAATCCTGGATGGTACAACCAGGGTAATCCAGGACCGAGATGCTGCAAGATGCAGAGATAAGAACAGGCTTTAGGTAAATGGCAATGGCAGGAAGCAGTTGTATGTTAAAGGGCAGGGGTTATTTCTCTCCAGCAGGCCCTATCTATTTCCCAAATTGCTTAGAGACCTTAGCTGAAACTGAGGGCTTTGGTGCCAGGCAACTCTAGCTCTAGTCTCCTCTCCTCTCAGAACTAACAGAGAAGAACTAACAGAGTTCTTCCAGGCTGGCCCCCATCTGGCAGAGGCAAAAGAGAGCAGAGAGAGGTCTGTACAGCCACCTTTCTCCTTCCTTCTTTAAAGGAATATGTAAACTTGTCTGGATTTGAGTTTCTGTATTTAAGTATATGCTTATGTATATGTGTGAATATAATTGTGCTCCCAGAGATGCTGCTGAAACTTACTGCACTTAACAAATTGTGAATGTGAGGATGCAACGCAGACTTCTGTGTCTCTTTCTGAAAGCCAGGAGCTCTAGGGAATAATCACATAAGCTACCCCTACAGGAAACTTGAGACGAGGCAGCATCCTACAGCAGGGCCAATCTAGTAGCTCAAGAATGGTAACAGCATCTGCCTCCAAGGGAGCTGGAGGCTCTGTGGTGAATCCAGGGAAGCAGGAGAAATAAGGCACCACATGATGACAGGAACATAGTCACTTAAAATGACAGCTTTTCTTTCCTCTTCTCCCTTCTTCATTAGTACAATGCAGAATTGAGATTAGGTAATCTCTAATACTTCTCCCGGTTGGGACATTCCATGAGGTTTTAAACACCAATCTTGCCCTGGCCCCGTGTTGCTCAGTGGTTGCTCAAGAGTGTTGCCCTGGGGACCAAAGGGTCACAGGTTTGATTCCCGGTCAAGGGCACTTACCTGGGTTGCAGGTTTGATCCCCAGCCACAGTTAGGGCGCATGAGGGATGGAAACCAATTGATGTGTCTCTCTCACATCAATGTCTCTTTTTCTCCCTCCCTCCTCCTCTCCCTTCCACTCTCTAAAAATCAATAGAAAAAATATCTTCAGGTAAGGATTAACCAAAACAAAACAAAATTGAAAAACTATCAATCTATCTGAACTAATGCAGTTGGAAATACATAAAAGACGTTGCAAGCAGGGGATACAAAGAAGAGTATGGGGTTCCTTGGACCTGTCTCTCTATTTTAAAAGTCAAACTCTATCCAAACAAAAGGCAACAATTTATTCCACTAGAAATGTTCACCTTTGTCCAAGAAACACACAAAGATTACCCAGGGAACAAAGGGAGGAGAGGAGAGGTCAATGGCTCTCTCTACAATGTTGCTCATCATCTTAATTCACTCTACTAGATTCTCTCTGGGTGGCCAGTTCTCTGCTGCTCCTTTAGGAAAAACATTCTGGGCTGGCTTATCCACTCAACTACCTTCCTCCCACTGACAAAGCCCCATGGCAAAGTAGGTGCTGGTGACCAGGAAATGGGGGCGGGAAATCAAAGATGGATTTATTCTAATCTCAGTGAATTGAATTCTAGCCTAAGGGGGAATAAAAGAAAATTACAAGTTTCTACAATATCTAGCATGTAAGAGCCACAAGGAAACTGCAATAATCAGCTGTGGGTGCTCCAAGTTTCTCAGATTATGCAACAGTGAAGTACAGTATGGGTGGTAAACAGGAACACCATCTTATCCAGGCCAACCTTAGCAAATGGCATAGTCTGGCTCTATCACTCTTTCAACTCCAAATGTTCTCAATGGGCACATATGGGATTGTTTGCCCCTCCTCTTCTAGGCCCAGGAGTGCATTTAGCTCCTGAACCCAACTTCCCAGCCACAACTGATTGATCCAGGGGCAGACCTCTAACCCTGGGAATGTGGAACAAGGATTGAGAGCCAATTCAGTCTGAGTGGCATGGGGCAGAACATGTTGAGCTCATGTGGGCATATTTCACAGAGTGGCCTGGGAAACAGACACTACAATTAGCAAGTGAGAGAAGACACTGGAGTGGAGATACAGAGGCTTGGTGTCCATAGAGAGAGGTGGAGGACTTCCTGGGCTCCCTACACTACAGACCAACCCTGAGGCTCAGAGCTGCATCCCTGTCCTAGGTTCCTAAAGATGACATACCTCCCATTTCCTTCTAACAATTTACCTCCTATGCATGAACCAGGTCTAGCTGGTTTTAGTTACTTACAACTAAAAAGGTTGACTGATACACAGAGATGCCTTCATGAAGCTGTGGCCCCTACCTAGCCCAACTACACTTCCATTTTCCCTGGTAATTCAACTAGCAAGTCTTAGTGTTAGTTTTATTTTTTGTTAATCCTCATCGAAGGATATTTTTCCATCAACTTTTATAGAGAGTGGAAGTGAGGGGGAAAGATGGAGAGAAATATCCATGTGAGAGGGACACATTGATTAGTTGCCTCCTGCACATGCCCCAACCAGGGCTGAGGATTGAGCCTGCAACTGAGGAACATGCCCTTGACCGGAATCGAACCTGGGACCTTTCAGTCTGCAGGCCAATGCTCTATCCACTGAGCCAAATCAGCTAGGACTTAGTGTTATTTTTAAGGTGGCCAGTGCAAAGTCTCCTGTAGTTAGAAAAAAACAAAACCAAAAAAACCCCTGAATTCTCCAATGCTGCCTTCAAACAAGAAAAGTATTTAAATCACTCTCATATATATTTATCTTAACTAATGCTTATAAAAGCTCTATGATTCAGCCAGAAGAGGTATTATTTTCATTTTAAAGATGAAAATACTGTGGCTCAGAGAAACAGTGTCTTACTTGAGATTACATAGCTAGCAAATGGCAGATCCAGGCCAGGAATCGAGGTCTCAGAACTTCAGGTTCGTTCTCTCTCTCTCTCTCTCTCTCTCTCTCTCTCTCTCTCTCTCTCTGTTTTAAACTACATATAAGTAAGCTGCCTCTCCATGGAGGAATTTCGGGCAGTACTGACATACTGGTGAGGCACCATCTCCTATCCCCTCTCTAGTCACTCCAAGTAATCCGCCTTCTACTTTAGAAACTTTGCCTCTATTAAAGCACTTCTGGTAGACTCTACTGATTCACAGGCTTCCAGTTCTCATGGAAACAGAGAAGTAAGGAACAAGGATCTGTTCTGTGACCTTCCCCTTTCTGCCATGTCCCCACTTGGCTGGAGGAGTGGAAAGCAATTTTTTAAAAAATATATATTTTATTGATTTTTTACAGAGAGGAAGGGAGAGAGATAGAGAGCTGGAAACATTGATGAGAGAGAAACATCGATCAGCTGCCTTCTGCACACCGCCCACTGGGGATGTGCCCGCAACCAAGGCACATGCCCTTGACCGGAATCGAACCTGGGACCCTTCAGTCTGCAGGCTGACGCTCTATCCACTGAGCCAAACCAGTTAGGGGTGGAAAGCAATTTGTATTCACAATTGTGATCAGAAAGCAATTTGTGTTTCGATCCTATCTTTGCTGCTTACTTAACAAGTCTCACTAGCATGTTAATCTTGAGCAAGTCAATTAGCTGTTTCTTAATTGGTAAAATGAGAAATAAAACTTAATTGGTAAAATGAGAAATAAAACTTAATTGGTAAAATGAGAAATAAAACTTGTTGTAATACTACTTAGAACTGCTTGTGAGAGTAAATGAAATAATGGATAGAAAAATAATGTAATTTTAAGTTACAAATTGATCTTTCTATTATTTTTCAGTTACAAATTCTCTATAACACTTTACAGTTAACAAAGTAGTGTAACTAATCCAGCTTATGGTTTATACTAAGATTGGGACTGGCCAGACAAGCTATAAAGCTGAAATTTCACCGTTGTAGTTTTATTACTTTGAGTCATGACATTTTTCAGTTTTTAAAATTTTAAAAATACAAATACCTTTGTGACGAGGCCAAATCATATACCCCAGCAGCTAACACTCCAAGGAAATTAAATAGTAATAGCTCTAAAATAGAAGGGACTTGGGACACCAGAACTGACAGGCTCAGAAACAATGTAATTTTTCTCAATCATCCCAAACTAGCCCTTTTGAAATAAAACTGTCCAGAGCCCATACCTGTTTTTAGCAGTGATGTAGGACAAAATATTTTGATTGAAGAATTTCAGGATCAATGGAATGCAGTTGGCAAATACCAAATGTTGTGATACATATTCAAACTGAATTAAAAGATCAAAGTGGAAAGGGCTGCTTATTTGGGGGAGAATAGAAGATCTGTATGAAAAACAGGCAAATATAAATCTAATATCCATCCCTAAAGATATCCACTCTCCACTTGTGTTATCAGTCTTTCTGCCTGGGAAGGGGGAGAATCGTCTCCAGCTCGCCCATCCATCCTACATGGAGAGGGACAATCTGCAGTGTTATATAGGTTGCAAACTCCTGACCAAAAGCACACGACACAAACCAGAAAGAAAGCCCTATTACAGATCAACAGAACTGCTGTGAGATTTGTTCTTAAGCTCAACAGGAAAGGAAGGCAACCCCGAGGGAGTTGTCTTCCACACCAAAGCTCTGGCTCAGTGTTTCAACTGTGATTGATATAGCAAGGACAGGTGCAACTCACCCCAGCAACAGCTGGCATCGCTCAGCCAGCATGGAGACAACACATAACCAAATGGACCACTGGAATGTGGGCTCCAGTGCCAGTCTGTATGGTTCCCTGTACTTAGAATATCATATTTTAATGTACGAATCAACAAGAGTCCTTCAGTCAACAGATACTGCACAGAGAATAAGTCAAGGATCTCTTTGATGAGCTTAACACCACAGCACAGGGGCTTCACTTTGCTCTCCTGAATCTGGATGGGGTTTGTGTCCAGGAAGACTTAGTGGAGGCAGTGTCATGAAGTTACGCCACCAGGATTTTGCCCAAGACACACTGAGGAGCATCAGACACAATTTTTTCCAGATCCAGAACCTGGACTGGTAGGACAGTGCAGAAACTGGGTTTAAAAGCAGAAAATTGTGCTGTTTTATATCCTCTATTTCTTCCTGATTACCAAAAAGCAGCCTTGGTAGCAAGCTAAGCTGCCCTCTGCCCCTAAATGTGTGGTCGTAGGTATGTGTGTCAGCTGGTGCTGCCCATTTTTCTCTATTGCTCAAATATTTTCCCACTGGCAGCTGACCCAGGGTTTTCCCCCAAAAGCCCCAGATGGAGGAGACAATACATACTCTCTATCAACTGATGGAAAACTTTTTCCAGTTTTAGATGTGTCTGTAGCCTTGTCAAGATTCACTGACACTGACACACACTGGCAAGACCCATCAAGCCACCTATTTGTCTGGCTGTTGATCCACCTACTGCCACCAAGAGAAGCAAACAAGCATACATCCTCAATCCTCTGTCCTTTCTACTAGGACCGCTATCTCCCACCAAGCCCAACTCCTCCCAGCCCTGCTGCTCAGCAAACATGAGCAAAAGTGTGAGCACCCAGGACACACTAACACACCTACAGACGTCTCTAAATGTACTAAAATAGTGAAACCTGCCATGGACACAGACCCTGCAGGGCCTCCCTGCTCTCTAAGGACCTGCTCTTCCACCAGCAAGCTTGGGTTTGACTTCAGAGGAGGAAAACAGAGCAGAGCCTCTGTGCAGGAATGTCAAGCCTCCTCTCCCCCGTGGTCTCACCACAGCGACCATCCATTCACTGCTTCCATCTTCCCTCTTATCTTGGCAAAGCTTACAGAAGAACCAAGTCTAAACTCCTTAGCATGGCAAACAATGCGCTTATGAGGAAACAGGTTAACCTTTCTTAGCTTTGGTTTCTTCATCTATAAAACAGGCATAAAATGAGACCTACCTCATAGGGCTGAGAGAATTAAATGAGATCCCACACAAGCCTAAGAGCGTGCCAGGCCCATTACAGGTACTTAATAACTGTGCGCTATCACACGTGTTATTATGTGCTCCCTGTTGTCCCCTTCAGCCTTATGGACTTTCACAAATTAGCTTTTCTGCTTGAAGTGCTTCCTGTCCTCTTTCTTCCACAACTCCCACATTGTAGCTAATCTCTCTTTAGGACTCCGGTTGAAGTCACTTCACCTCAGGCTGGATTAGGTATTTCCCTATCAGCCAATGCTTAACTGTACTTACCACTCTACGATTGGATATTTATGTATCTGTATCCTTTATAAGACCTCTAAGCCCTTAAGAGCCAGAACTGTGCCTTATTCAGAATTATATCTCTAATGTTAGAAAGGTGCTTCGCATATAGGAAACTATTCTCAACATGCTCCCCCTTTCCCCCCACCCCCATTTTTGTAGAATGCTCGAATCCTATCATCCATTGTTTTAAAGCTGGCTGGGCAGAGATTCCTATCCACAACCCTCAGGTAATATTCAAAGGTCATAGACCTTTCTAGAACAGTTCCCCACATCCCACACCATATCTCCACCCCACGCTTGTACAACAGGTACAGTATTTTGATTCCCTGAGTGAGACAAAGAAAGATATTCAGCTGGATTACAAGGACTCTTGTGTCCCTTCTTTAGGAGACAGGGCCTAATAAACACTAAGATCTGTGGAGAAGCACTCCTAGCTGCTCACCTGGTAGATGTGGTTCAGCTTGAAGTGCTTGAGGAGTAGCAGGAGCAGGGCAGAAATACTCTTTACAATGATCTCCTTGTGCCTGTTCACATCGATGCCCAGCTTCATGCTCTGGAGAACAGTGACACTACAATAGGGATAGGAGGGGTCAATGCAGAGGGTGGCTGGAGAGAACTTCTACATAGATGCATATTTGGGTCGGACACAATGTACACAAGAGAGCCAGAGCTTAGGAAACCTGAAGTTCTGTGCTAGGGAAACCTCGAGTTCCTGCTGATAAGCCTGTCTGGAGAAAAGCTCCTCTGATCTCTGTTTCTTACTCTCCTTTGGCGAGCTCATCCCTTGGCAATGTCCACCCACATACCTGTACAGCCAGTCACTGGCATGCATACTGCCCTCCAGACCCTCAATTCTGAGCTAAAAAGAGCACAGCAGAGAGCACTGCAGTGGAAAGGGGCTACTGGTGGGGGAAGGGAGATCTCTTTGGAGATGACCCCTGTGTTAACCAGGTGGGGTGGGAACTAGAGAGACCTCGCAGACAAGACAGCTAGTATGCAGCAGCTGCCACAATGGAAGCACTCACGGCATCTCCTCAGGCAGGACATCTGCCAGAATATTGATAGAGTCTGTCTTAGCCTTGGAGGTGGGAGCTGCAGCCAGCAGAATCTTAAGCAGAGCAATCTGGAAAGTAGAAAATGAGGAATCCATCCCATTCTACAAGGCTATTTTTCAATACCTCAACAGTCCTATGAGAAGTGTTTTAAAGTCTTCCTCTAAGTCCTTCCCTCAATGACCAAATCTCCCCAGCCTCCAGAGGGGCAACCAGGTATCCAGTCCTGAGATGCCTGCCTGTGAGATTCAGGAGCCAGAAGGGAGCTGACAGGTTGGTGTGCTTCAAGACTGCTCTTTCCAAAGAGGAAGATGGAAAAGGCAAAGTGAGAGGGACAATGCCTAGAAATAAAATGGGAGGTAGAAGCAAGATTTCACTTCCTCTACCCTTTCCTTCCTCTCACCCAGACCATCAGCATCCTCACCATTCTTGGCCTGAGGCTATCTAGAACATGAGACTACAGCAAACCTCAGAGGGACTAGGGCCCACAATACACCGTGCACAGATCCCATCTTAATCTCTATCCCTCCGCCAAGTCCCCCTTCCTCTTGCAGGAGTCCTGAGGAAAGCTCAGAAGTCTAAAGTGTTAGAGAAAGCCTTGACTGAGAAGTCAAAGCTCAGGAAACAAGCTGAAATGATGGATATCTCAGCTTGAAATGACTCTCAGCTGTCTGTTCCTTGAAGCAAAGAAGGGCAACTTCTTACCATGTCTTTACCCCACCATCTCTTACCATGTACTGGGGGAGGCTATACAGCATGCCCTGGTAGAGGATTTCACATGGCGTCTCTGGTACGACCTCTTCCCCCTATGGCAGGAAACACACAGTTACCCAGGCCATTTTCCAATTGACCAAAGGCTATGTGAAGTGTGGCGTAAAAAGAGCACTGTGCTGGGAGACCTAGGTTCTACCCTCACTGTGTTAATGTTTCATTATATGACCTTGGGTAAGTTACTTTCCCTGTCTGGGTCCTAATTCCTCTTCTATAGATGAATGGGCTGGGCTGGATGACCTCTGAGGGCTCTTCCAGCCCTAACAAGCTATAATTCTGGTTTTCACATTATCTGGAGTCGATCCAAATTCTTTTTTCCATGTCCCAGCTGGATCAGGAGTCAAAACTCCCAGCTAGAAGATGGCTCAGACCACTGCTTTGCTGAACACATGTGGACTTAATTCAGGCTGCAGGTATGCCTGGGACACTGGGAACAGACAGCCCAGACAGAGCCACTTCCCAGGGTGTCCATCTGAGGCCACCTGAGAGCACTAAAATGCTCTGAAGCCAGAAAGGAAAGGTAGGTGACTCAATAGAGGGGGTTAATAAGAGAGATGGGTGTAGCCTATGGCCTGGAGAAGCAGGAAGGACTATTGGCTGATAAGCTTTTAGGTATAAACTATTTTTACTCCTCTATTAGCCCCTACAACATCCCTTTCTCCTTTCTGACCAGCCCCCTCATGCAGAAGTCTCTCCGTCCTTTTGATGACCCCATGTAAGCCTTTTATCAGAGTATGGAGACAGAGACATCCAGTGCTTGAGAGGCTACTCAAGGCCACTGTCATCTTTGGGCAATGCAGTCCTTCCTCACCCAAGGTCTGTCTATTACAAGGCAAGGGTTACTGCCATAAGAACCTGAGGTAGGTAACTAAGCCCCTTTCAGCCCACACAACTCAGCTATGCTTAAATAAGCAAAAGTCTTACAAGGGCGTTCAGTAAAGCCTGGCAATCCTGTGTGCTTGCCTTCTGCTATCCAAAAGGCCTATTTCACATCTTCTCCTCTTTCTCAAATCAACCCCCTTGCCCCACAGCCCCCATAGTTGCTCACCCTGCCTCATACTTCATGGAGAAAACAGAAGCAACCAGACAGGTACACCCTCATCTTCTCTTTGCCAAATCTACCGAAACAACTGTGCTCCTATGACAGGCCAGCCCTCCACTTGTGCTTAGAATCTCACATTCTTTTCCTTTGTCACATGTAGCAGTTCTGTATGTATCCCCTCCCTCCTCGATCATCTCTTTAGGATGTAAATATACTCTAGTGTCACCTAGCTACAAAACATTTTCCCTTGACTCCACATCCTCCTTCAGCTACCAGACTTGTTCTATTATCCTTCTCACAATAAAACTTCTGTGTTGTATATGTCAACTGTCTACCTTCTTTTGTTACATTCCTTTTTCAACACACCAACTAGGCTTCTAGCCCTACCACTTCACTGGAGGTTGCTCTTTTCAAGGTTATCAGTTTTCTTCATGTTGCCAAATTTAATGGACACCTTGTTCTTATTATGCTCCATTTATCAGCAATATTTGACATAGAAGATCACTCCTTCTTTTAAAAAAACACATATTTTTATTGATTTCAGAAAGGAAGGGAGAAGGAGAGAGAGATAGAAACATCAATGATGAGAGAGAATCATTCATCGGCTGCCTCCTGCATGGGGATCGAGCCCACAACCTGGGCATGTGCCCTGACCGGGAATCGAACCATGACTTCCTGGTTCATAGACTGATGCTCAAGCACTGAGCCATGCTGGCCAGGCCACTCCTTCTTGAAATATATATATTTTTCTTAGCTTTTATGGTATCACAATATCCTGGATTTCCTCCCACATCCCTGAATGTTTTTCTTACTCTTCTTTGTTGGCACTTTTCCTGGCTCATCCCACCTTTAACATATTGATGTGTCCCAGGGTTCTGTCCTGGGTTTAGTCCTCTTTTCTATATCTACTCCCTCCCTGGGTTATCTCAGCCAATTCTATGGCTTTTAACACTGTCCAAGTCAACAGTTTCCAAATTTATTTCTCTAGGCCAGTCCTCTCTCCAGAACTCTAGACCCATATATCTAATCGCTTGGTTGCTCTGCATGAGTGTCTAAGGATATTTAAAACTTACTATGACCAAAATAGAACCGTTGATAAAACAGAACTCCCATCTTGGCAAATGGTACTTATTCTTGATTCCTCTTTTTGTCTCTCTATCCACATCCAATTGAACTGCAACTCTTGTCAGTTACACCTCCAAAATACAACCTAAATTCATCCACTTTTCCCTGCTCCAGCACAAGTCACCATCTCTCACCTTGACTACTGTAATAGTTTCCTAACTGATCTTCCCACTTCCACTCTTTCCTGGTCCAGTCTTTACACAGCAGCCAATGGTTTCTTAAAAGGTAAATCAGATTTATCTTTTTTTATCCCCTATTTAAAATCTCCAAAGGTTTCCCTTTGTATTGGGAATCAACCTTAAGCTCCCTATTTTGTTACAGGTCCTGCATAAAATTGGTCCAGACCATCTCCAATAAGCCTGCCCCTCCCATGCTCCAGTGGGCACACCACCTGAATGGCCTTTATTCACTACTAGAGGCCCAGCGCATGAAATCTGTGCACAGCTATAGTCCCTAGGCCTGACCTGAGATCAGGACTATCTTCCCTGGCTGCTGGCAGCGGGCCTGCCACCCACCCCCGGGTCCCTGTTCACCATCAGGCAATTGGAGCCTGCCAGCTGGGGGGAGGGATAGTGGGGGGAAGAAAGAGATCGAGAAGTTCATTGGCAGGCCCCGATCAGGCGATCCGGGCCTGCAGGTTGAGGGAAGCTCCTACATTGAGTGTCAGCCCCCCGGTGGTCAGTGTGCATCATAGTGACTGGTTGTTCAGCCGTTTAGACCATTTGCATATTACCCTTTTATTATATGAATATCTAGTGCCCTGAGCTTTGCTCTCACTTAGTTAAAAGATGTTCCCTATGCCTGGAATGCTCTTTCCCCTGATGTTTCTATGGCCACTCGTTCTTGTACCTCATATCTTAGTGTAACTGTCACCTTCTAAGAGTTCTACCTACCTTGACTACCCAATCTAAAGTAGTCTGTCATACTAGTATAATTCTATTTAAATTTTCTTTAACATGTTGTGAAATTAGGGACCTTCCCAAACAGGATGAACCCAAAAAGACCCACACCAAGACACATCATAATTACAATGGCAAATATTCAGGACAAAGAGAGAATCTTAAAGGCTGCAAGAGAGACACAGAAAGTTACATACAAGGGAGCTCCCATTAGATTATCAAATGATTTCTCAACAGAAACACATCAGGCCAGAAAATAATGGAAGGAAATTTACAAAGTGATGCAAACCAAGGGACTGAATCCAAGAATACGCTAACCATCAAGGTTATCATTCAAAGTTTAAGGGGAAATAAGGAGCTTCACAGACAAAAAAACGCTAAGGGAGTTTATCACTACCAAGCCAGCAATGCTAGAAATGCTAAAGGGACTGGTGTAAAAAGAAGAAATAAAAAGATAAGAAGGAACACAGACACAAAAAATAAAAATGGCTACAAATAAGTACCTTTAAATAATAACTTTAAACGTAAACGGACTAAATGCTCCAATCAAAAGACATCGAGTGGCTGAATGGATAAAAATACACAACCCATATATATGCTGTCTACAAGAGACCCACCTTGGAAAAAGGGACTCATACAGACTGAAAGTGAAGGGATGGAAAAACATCTTTTAGGCAAATGGAAATGAAAAAAAAGCTGGGGTAGCAGTACTTATATCTGACAAAATAGACCTCAAGTAAAGGCCATAACAAGAGATAAGGAAGGCCACTTCATAATAATAAAGGGATTGATACAACAAGAGGATATAACTCTGATAAACATATATGCACCCAATGCAGGAACACCCAAATACATAAAAAAAAACTCCTGGAAGATATCAAGGGAGAGATCAACAACAATACAATCATAGTACAGGACTTTAATACACCACTGACATCACTGGATAAATCCTCCAGACAAAAAAAATCAGCAAAGAAACAGCAATTGTAAATGATTCACTAGATCAGATGGACCTAATTGACATCTTCAGAGCATTTCACCCCAAAGCCACGGAATATACGTTCTTCTCAAGTGCATATGGGACATTTTAAAAAATAGACCACATATTGGGTCACAAACAAAGTCTCCCCAAATTCAAAAAGATTGAAATCATATCAAGCATTTTCTCAGACCACAATGGCATAATATTAGAAATAAACTACAATAAAAACATTCCAAAAAATTCAAACACTTGGAAGCTGAATAACATGCTATTAAACACTGATTGGGTTATCAATGAGATCAAAGAAGAAATTAAAAACATCCTGGAGACTAATGACAATAAAAACACAACAATGCAAATGCTATGGGACACAATGAAAGCAGTCCTGAGAGGAAAGTTCATAGTTCCACAGGCCTACCTCAAAAAACAAGAAAAAATGGTAATAAATCATCTAACTCAACAACTCAAAAAATTAGAAAGAGAGCAACAAGAAAAGCCCACAGTGAGCAGAAGGAAGGAAATAATAAAGATCAGGGCAGAAATGAATGACATAGAGACCAAAAAACAATACAAAAGATCAACAAAACCAAGAGCTGGTTCTTTGAAAGGATAAACAAGATTGATGAACCTCTAGCCAGACTCACCAAGAAGCAAAGAGAGAGGACCCAAATAAACAAAATCAGAAATGAAAGAGGAGCAATAACAACAGACCCCACAGAAATACAAAGGATTATTAAAAAATACTATGAACAACTCTATTCTAACAAACTAGACAACCTGGAGGAAATGGAAATATTCCTAGGAAAATACAACCTTTCAAAACTTACTCAGGAAGATTCTAAAAATCTCAATAGGCTGATAACTATGGGAAGAAATTGAAGGAGTCATCAAAAAGCTTCCAGCAAACAAAAGCCCGGGGCCAGACAGCTTCACAGGGGAGTTTTACCAAACATTCAAGGAAGAACTAAAACCTATCCTCCTCAGACTATTCCAAAAAATTCAAGAGGAAGGAACACTTCCAAGCTCCTTCTATGAAGCCAGCATCACCCTAATACCAAAAACAGATAAAGATAACACAATGAAAGAGAATTATAGACCAATATAATGAACATAGATGCCAAAATCCTCAACAAAATTCTAGCAAATCGGATCCAGCAGTACATCAGAAAGATCATACACCATGACCAAGTAGGATTTATCCTGGGGATGCAAGGATGGTACAATATTCGCAAATCAATAAACGTGATACATCACATAAACAAACTGAGAGATAAAAAGCATAGTCATATCAATTGATGCAAAAAAAGCATTTGACAAAATCAAACACCCTTTCTTGACAAAAACCCTCAGTAAGGTGGGAATAGAAGGATCGTACCTCAGCATAATAAAAGCCATATATGACAAACCCACAGCTAACATCATACTCAATGGGCAAAAACTAAAACCAGTTCCCCTAAGAACAGAAATAAGAGAGGGATGCCCACTCTCACCACTCCTGTTCAACATAGTGCTGGAAGTACTAGCCATTGTGATCAAACAAGAAGAAGAAATAAAAGGCATCCAAATTGGAAAAGAAGAAGTAAAACTGTCCTTATTTCCAGATGACATGATACTGTACATAGAAAACCCTAAAGACTCCATCAAAAAATTATTAGACTTGGAAAACCAAGATGGTGGCATAGGTAAACACCTAAACTGCTGCCTCGCACAACAATTTCAAAACTACAACTAAAAGACAAAACGTCTATCACCCAGAACCATGAGAAAGCTGGCTGAGTGGAAGTTCTACAACTAGAAGGAAAGAGAAAAGGGCATTGAGACGTGCACAAGTGTTGAAATGCTGAGGTACGGAGGCACACGAATCAGGCTGGTGGTGGGCGACTGAGTGTGCTGCTTTTTTCAACCCGAAGGGAGACAAGCTCCTGATTACTCTGAACTCCAGTTTCTAGGGAGACACTGGGGACCCAAATGCCTACGGGAAGAAGCTGGACTGTCTGCCATCGGGTTGGAAAGTGAGGGTGGCTTTCTTGCAGAGGTGCATGCAGCAATCATTGTTTATTGCGCTGGGGTACAGGATGCGGAGACTTGGAAATGCAGAGACACAGAGAAAGCTGACTGGTAGCCATCACTGTTTGCCATGCCTTAGCCAAGTGACTCCCTGAGACCCCACCCCGCACAATCTACAAAACCACCCAAGCTCCACTCAGCGGCTTTTGCATATAAATGGCCTGCCCTATTGCAGCTTAACCTAACAAACTGCAGCTCTGGTCAGATGGCTCCAAAACCTCCAAACCCCAAGCAAAGAGGAGAAAACTATAGTTCTCACTGTAGCTCCTGCTGGGTGGCCTCAGACAGTAGCTGACATGCACCCCATTGGAGATCCAGAAGCCAGTGTATCTAGTGGCCAGTGTGAGATGACACTAGATTTCAACTACTCACATCCATAAGTGACACATTCAAGAGGCAGACTCAGTGAGCACCAAAGCCCCACTGAAGCAAGTCCTGCCCCATAAGGGTGTCTCTAGCACAGCAGTTCTTCCATTATAGCCACAGCGAGTCCTCACAGCCAATTGGCCTGGAAGTCAATTCTTCCCAGTGTACCAACAGCAATCAAGGCTAAACTACACCAGACTTTGCACTCAGCCCACAAAGGGGTGCACCAAGAGTGTCCACCTAGGTGATAGGGGAGGCTGAACGACTGGCCCCTATACATCACCTACCACAGAAAACCACTCCATCAACACAGGGAAGCAGCAAAATGTGGAGACAAAGAAACATGTCACGAATGAAAGAAATGGAGGAAAGCAAACTACTGGATGACATAGAGTTCAAAACCACATTTATAAGGTTACTCAAGAATCTTCTAAAAACTGCCGAGGAACTTGATGAGACCTCTGAGGAGCTTAGTGAGACCTTCAAGGATCTTAATGAGAATGCCAAAAATATGGAAAAGGACCAGTCAGAAATGAAGCATACACTGTCTGAAATAAAGAATATACAGAAATTCAACTGTAGATCAAAGGACCCCAAGAATCAAACCAAAGATCTGAAATATGAGGAAACAAAAAACACCCAACCAGAAAAACATAAAGAAAAAAGAATCCAAAAGTATGAAGATAGTGTAAGGAGCCTCTGGGACAACTTTAAGCACACCAACATCCAAATTTTTGGGGTGCTAGAAGAAGAGAGAGAGAGCAAAATATTGAAAACCTATTAGAAGAAATAATGACAGAAAACTTTCCCTACCTGGTGAAAGAAATAGACTTACAAGTACAGGAAGCGCAGAGAACCCCAAACAAGAGGAATCCAAAGAGGACCACACCAAGACACATCATAATTAAAATGCCAAGGGCAAAAGACAAAGAGAGAATCTTGAAAGCAGCAAGAGACAAACGGTTAGTTACCAACAAGGGAGTACCCATACGACTGCCAGCTGATTTCTCGGCAGAAACTATGCAGGCCAGAAGGGAGTGGCAAGAAATATTCAAAATGATGAACAGCAAGAACCTACAACCAAGATTACTCTACCCAGCAAAGCTATCATTTAGAATTGAAGGTCAGATAAAGAGCTACACAGATAAGAAAAAGCTAAAGGAGTTCATCACCACCAAACCAGGATTACATGAAATGCTGAAGGGTATTCTTGAAGAAGAGGAAGAAGAAGAAAAAGGTAAAGATAAAAATTATGAACAACAAAATGACAACAAATACATACCTACCAACAAGTGAATCTAAAAATCAAGTGAATAAAAAACCTGAAGAACAGAACGGACTGGTGAATATAATAGAATCAGGGACATAGAAAGGGAGTGGACTGACAATTCTTAGGGGGAAAGGAGTGTGAGGGGTGCTGGTAGAGACTGGACAAAAATCTTACACCTATGGATGAAGACAGTGGTGGGGGGTAAAAGCATGGGATGGGGTTGGGAATCAGGTGGAGGGGAGCTATGGGGGGAAAAAAGGAATACCTGTAATAATCTGAACAATAAAGATTTATTTTTAAAAAATAAAGAAAAATTATTAGACTTAATAAATGAATTCAGCAAGGTAGCAGGATACAAAATTAACACCAAAGAAATCTATGGCATTTGTATACACCAATAGTGAACTTACAGAAAGAGAGACTAAAAAAGCAATCCCACTTACCATCACACCAAAAAAATTAAGATACCTAGGAATAAACTTAACTAAGGAGGTAAAAGACCTATACGTGGAAAACTACACAACACTGAAAAAAGAGATAGAGGAAGACATAAACAGATCAAAGAACATACCATGTTCATGGACTGGTAGAATCAACATCATCAAAATGTCCATACTACCCAAAGCAATCTATAAATTCAATGCACTTTCCATTAATATACCAACAGCATATTTCACAGACCTAGAAAGAACTTTCCAAAAATTCATCTGGAATAAAAAAAGACCCCAAATAGCTACAGCAATCCTGAGAAAGAAGAACAAAGTAGGTGGGATGTCAATACCAGATTTCAAGCTGTATTACAAAGCCATGGTTCTCAAAACAGCCTGGTACTGGCACAAGAACAGACATATAGATCAATGGAATAGAATAGAGAACTCAGAAATCGACCCAAATCACTATGCTCAATTAATATTTGACAAAGGAGGCATGAACACACAATGGAGTCAAGACAGTCTCTTCAATAAATGGTGTTGGGAAAATCGGACAGATAATGCAAAAAAAATGAAACTAGACCACCAACTTAAACCATACACAAAAATAAACTCAAAATGGATCAAGGACTTAAACATACGACGGGAAACCATAAAAATACTAGAGGAATCCACATGCAGAAAAATCTCTGACATTTGCCAAAGCAATTTCTTCACTGATACTGCTCATAGGGCAATGGAAACTAAAGAGAAAATAAACAAATGGGACTATATCAAAATAAAAAGCTTTGCACAGCAAAGGAAACCATCAATAAAACAACAAGAAAGCCCACTGCATGGGAGAACATATTTGCCAATGATGTCTACGATAAGGGTTTAATCTCCAACATTTATAGGGAACCCATGCAGCTTAACAAAAAGAAGATAAACAACCCAATCAAAAAATGGGCAACTGATCTAAATAGACACTTTTCGAAAGAAGACAGAAGGAAGGCCAAGAGACATATGAAAACCTGCTCAAAGTCACTAATCATCAGAGAGATGCAAATCAAAACAACAATGCGGTACCATCTCACACCTGTCAGAATGGCTATTATCAGCAAGTCAACAAATGACAAGTGCTGACGAGGATGTGGAGAAAAAGGAACCCTGGTGCACTGCTGGTGGGAATGCAGACTGGTGCAGCCACTGTGGAGAACAGTATGGAGTTTCCTCAAAAAACTAAAAATGGAACTCCCATTTGACCCAGTGATCCCACTTCTAGGAATATATCTCAATAAACTAGAAACACCAATCAGAAAGGATATATGCACACCTATGTTCATAGCAGCACAATTCACCATAGCTAAGATTTGGAAACAGCCTAAGTGCCCATCAGCAGATGAGTGGACTAAAAAACTGTGGTACACCTACACAATGGAATACTATGCCGTGGTAAAAAAGGAGTTCTTTACCATTTGCAACAACATGGACAGAGATGGAGAACATTATGCTAAGTGAAATAAGCCAGGCAGAGAAAGATAAATATCACATGATCTCACTCACATAACTGATGAACAAAAATAGATCCAGAGACAGAGAAACATCAATCAGAATGTCAAACCTCAGGTAAAGTAGGGGAGGGTGGGCGTAAGGGGAAGAGATCAACCAAAGGACTTATATGCATGCATGTAAGCCTAATCAATGGACACAGACAACAGGGGGGCGGAGGCATGAATGGGAGATGTGAGGTAATGGGGGAATAAGGACATATATGTAATACCTTAATCAATAAAGAAATTAAAAAAAAAAAAGAAATTAGGGACCTTGTCTTGCCTGGCACATAGTAAGATCCCCAAAGCATGCACACATGCTCTGTGACAACACTGCAAACATATTCCTCCTGCCCTCTTCCTGTGCAGAACCCTTTTAACTCACCAAAGACATGGGGCACTTCTCCAGCTCCTCCTCATTCTTGATCTGAACATCTGCGATGGAGATGTATTTGTGCTGGGGAAGATAAGACATCAACAAGGGGCTGAGGGCCTCAGTCTCATGTGTACCAGCCTCTTGCTTTAACTTCCTCAATGACAAGGAAAATGTCCTATTTATGGATCTATCATCCCAAATAGGCCATGAACTATTTGAAGGCAGGAGTATTATTTGCACCATTAACACTGAGCAAAGTATTTCATATACAGTGTTTGTTTGTTCCATGTTTCCAAATTGTTGAAGAGCAGCAAATACCTAAGCATTTACCTTCAACCAGCCAGGAACAGGCCTTTGCCCCTGGACCACTGCCCTGCGGTTTCTGCTGCATGTGCACGTGTACATGGAGTGATGATGATGGGGTAGGGGAGGATTCAAGGTCCGTGTATCTTAGTCTTTGTGCTCACACACTTTAGCTGTAGAGTAGTAGCCTGCTACTCAATCCTGAACCTTTGGAAGTTAGTCGTCTTAGAGGGAGAGAGAAGTGAGAGGAAAGGAAGGGAAGAATGAGGAGAGAGAGAGAAAGGTGGAAGGAGGGAAAAGGAATGAGAGGAAGAAAGAATAACCTTCTCATCTATCTGAATATAGAAAACTGGTAAGTAGGGAGAGGCCCGATTTCTTCCTCTTTGGCCAAAACGCCTTCAGGGAAATATAGAATAATAGATTCAGAATGTATCTGGTAGAAGAGTCCTACTCAGTACGAGTACCCCACTAATCCAACTTGCCTTGATGGCTCACTATCCCTGAAGACTGAGTGCCCACCCTGGTCACCTGCTTTAGGGTCTTCACACTCTCGTGGATGGGCCTGGGTAATCCAACCAAGGTATCTGTGTCCCTGTGAAATGCAAGATACACTAGATAAGCTTCAAAAGTATAAAGAACTACTCATTCCCCTGGAGTCACATAGACCATGCCAGTTTCAGCTTCCAGGTCCCCTATGATTGCTTTAGGACACAGAAAATTACAAAAATTTTTTGAAAATTAGGATTTCTGTATAGTCCTTTGAGGACTCACTTTGTTTGGGAGTGGCAGGTAGCCCAATGTCACTTTTGACTGTGAAATACCAATAACAATGCCTTCTCAGGTTTTGTAGAGGCCAGTGGGAAGGATTCATGAGGGTGGGGAGATGGGGAGAAAAACTAAATCTGTTCTGACCATGTCTCTTCTTAACAGAATCCTGGCCCATTAGAGTAGGTAGGGCCTCTAGAGACCTTGTAATCCAACAGTCTAATGAGGAAATTGAAGGCCAAGAGGGACATGACTTGTTGCTCAAGGCCCTACACTGGCCAAGAGTATAACAGTTCTTCTAAGAAACTGGAAAAAATTCCATGGAAAGAACCCAAAGTAATTACTGGGAGTTGCCCATGCCTAATAGTTCTAGGTTGTATCGTGACTACCCAGCAAAATTTCTCATTCCAACCCACCCACTCTGGCCCCATAAGAACCACTCTATAGCCATTCTGACGATTTGGTCACTTACTGCCCCAGAGTGAATCCGATGAACTTGTTCCTGCTTAGCTCCAAGAAGTGCTCTATGTCCTTCTGTCTGAGAGGACGGTGGAGATGAACCACAAAGAAGGGAAGAAAAGCAAACCTTGAGAGAGAGAACATTTCTGGGCTCCTGCCCCTCCAATTGGAGGACTGGAGCAGTGGGGGAAGAGAGTAGCCAATAGAGAACTTCAAACCTAGGTGTTCTGACTCTCAGACCAGCTTATTGTGCCTTTAACACAAAGACCACTCCACCCTGGGTCTTCAATTATCGAAACCCCAAAGTTCAGGGTCCCTATCTTTCAAACCTACCTGACCTTTGGGGCCCAGGGTAGGCCCTTGGGAAAAGCTACCCGCTCAGCAGAGAGGGGTGCCTGTGAAAGTGGAGGTGGTACCAGAGGGTCCTGCTCTAGCAGGTCTAACTCTCCATCCAAGGTTCGTTCTCCATCGCCAGCAGACTCCTCTTCCTCTTCTGTGGCTGGTTCCTCAGTCTTAAAGAGATCTCTTTCATTGTAAATGTCCAGGCTGTCCTGCTTAGTAAGGAGTTGCTGGGTGGGGGAAGGAAAGTATGCAGAGATCTCACCCTGGGCATCCTTGTCTGAGGTCACCCCCTTCCCACAGGCTGTTAGAATTCAGGATACATGGACTAAGAACCCAGCGCTTGTGAGAATATCCCCTTCCAGCCTCAACCCTACTGTCCCCACCAGGCCCGATCCCAGGACAAGCAGCTCTCAGAAAACCAAGCCAACAGACAGGGCACCGAGCACAGGTAATCCCCAAGTCATAGCTACTTAGCTTTTAGAAAGAACTGATGCCATTTTTTTTTTTTTACCAGCACTTTCCTTCCTAATTATGCTCTGCTTAAGTGAACATTCAATTAGTTTGCCTTCTGTGGGCATACACCAGCTGGCTGACTGAGGAAGAAGAGAACAGAAGCTTGCTGCTAGGCAGAGGAAAGTGAGTTTGGAATTTTAAATTTTGTCACAGAAAGAAAAAGATTGGACAGAAATAGGCCAAAAAGTTAACAGTTACTGCCTCTGGTTGTTAAGATTGTGGGTGATTTTTTTCTCCCTTCTTCTCATTTTATATTTGTTCCAAATTTTCTATAATAAGTAAATATTACTTTATAAAACAAAAAAATCAAGGTTAAAATATTTCACTGAAGATAATAGGCTAGATAACTGAGTGTGACTGTCTGGTCCTGACACCTATAGTTGGTGAACTCAGGTAGATCACACAAATGAGCTCATGGGAACATGGTCTCAGTGCACCTTGTCATTTTGACCTTTCAGAGATGTAGACTATACCTAGAATCCCAACCTGTCATCTCCCAAATGTAAGCCTTTCGTTCTGGGGCCAGACAAAAGTATGGTTGACTCAGAGTAAACCTTTTTGCTGCTGAGAAAATAGGAAAGTGCCACACATCCAGGTACAGTGATTTTCTAGGAGACCTGTTCAGGTGCTTTGGGTCCTTATACCCTAGCCTAACTATTGTTCTGGGTGCTAAAGAACTCCAGGTGCTGAGGTCCAGGTCAGTGACCCTGTGGCAAGACCTGGATCTATAACGCAATATCACAGTGTTATATCATGATAGTGCAGGCATCTGGCAGGACTGGGGGATCGAAGCCAAAGTATAGACTGCAAGGTTTCAGGTTGGTCACAGGGCCAACCAGGGGGAGAATGAGCTGGGTCATTTACTGCCCTTTCCTCCCACATCCAGAGTAGCTTAGAATCTTGATTTTTTGACAGCTAGTGTCCCACTGTCTGCGTTAGTGCATACCCTTCGAGAACCACGGCGGCCTCGCAACTTGGAGGGTGGTGGTGCCAGCTGAGACTCCCCCAGGTCCAGAGTATAAGAGGGCGGGGAGGCAGCACGCATGCTCTTCACCACCTGGATACTGTCCTCCGCCAGTGGTGGCAGGCCTAATTCTGCCCGCTTCTGTACTTTGAGAGCCTGTAGATGCTCAAATCCACCGAGGGTAAACTAAGGGGTAAAAAGAAAAGGGACAGAGAAGAGAGAGGAAGGGAGGGAAGTCAGAGAGAGCAAGGTCAGGAAAGCATGGGTGGAGAGGAACAGCCACCACCTCCAATCCCCCTCAGACCCCAAATTAATTAGTAAATAATAAAACAGGAATGGGCAAATGTGGTTACTAGTCCAGTCTGAGGAACTCAGGCATCAGGATAAAGCATTATTTACTGACTCAGGATTGGACATATCGCCAGAAATTAGGAAAGGGACTCCTAGGGGCCTCCACTAAAAACAAACAAACAAACAAAAAACCACAGGAAAATGTATCTCCCTCTTTAAGAAACACATCCAGATGCTAAACCCAGTCACTCAATTTCCTCTGCAGTCGTGGGGGAACTGCCTCTTGATGTTGGGGAACTTTAAGAGGCAGTTCCCCCTATGAAGCCAGTCCTGTGGGATGGGATCCAGAGATGAAGGATCAGGTTGAATAATTAGTAACAAAACCACAACCATACATTTATAAGAACTTCATTTTTATCTGGATGGAGGGCAGGCACTAATCCCCACATTTTATAGTTAGAGAAACTGAGGCACAGAGAGTTGCCCAAGGTTGTCAGTATGAGCAGAGGCCAGATTTCCCAACTCTTAGCCAGTGTTCTTTCCACAAAACATCAGTTCTATCAGGGGGAAATGCAATGATACCCCAATTCACAGAATGGCAAATCTTGTCAGTCCAACAGAAATGGATAACCTGATCTAACAGAGAACATCTGATTTCTCTAGGATAGCCTAGTTGCCCCTCCATTGGCTAACAGCTGCCCTAGTCTTCTGCCTAGCTCCTGCCTGCAGAATCAGAATAGAAGAAACTGAGGTAGCAGAGGGCACTGCTGATATGATGAGTTAGGAGGGAGGAGAATGAGCCACTCACCATGACCACCTTCCAGAGCAGAAGCAGGACCTTCTTTATGGGGAAGTGGGGAGCCAGGCCACTACAGAACTTGGTAACCATGGAGAAAAGCAGAAGGGCAAAAGGCTCCTCATTATGCATGGAGAAGCCTGGAGGGTGTGGAGAGAGGCAAATGAGAAGTGAGAATAAGGTAACGGAAAACCTGCCCCAGTAGTCCTGATTCTGGACACACTCACCACCCCTAAAGAATCTGAGTACTGCCCGACCAACGACCGCATGCTCAGTGGTTGATGGTCAACCTATGAACCAGGAGGTCATGGTTCGATTCCCAGTCAGGGCACATGCCTGGGTTGCAGGCTCGATCCCCAGTGGGGAGGATCCCTCAAGGGCAGGAAGTGAGGCCCTGGAGAGAACATGGCTTACCTCCCAAAGCTTGGGGTGGATACCAAACTAAAAGTAACAGTAATAAAGATGTTACTTTCTGGCTGAAGGACTCAATGCATTTGAGTCACTTTCTCACATCAATGAATATATTTTAAAAATCCTGTTGGCTTTCATATCTTATCCCTCTCCGATGATACCAACTTACATTTCAACAGAGTTCAGTTTTCAAGGTGATTCAACTCATTTTTTTCACATGGGATTCGTGATAGAATGGAAGAGGGATACCTATCCCCATTTACAACCAAAGGAATTATGGTGTAGAGAGGACATTTGGTCTGAGCTCAGACACAGGGGCAATTAAGGCAGGCCCTTATGCCTGCTGTGCCGTATCTCGGTCCTAAAAGGATGTTAATTAAAAATAAAAATAAAAAAAGAAGGCTGCCTGTCTCTCTTAGGCAGATGTCAGGCTTTCCCTCCAGCACCAGCCCCATCCTCACCCTTCCTTAGGGCCACGTCTTACTCAATTCAGTGCGGAAGGTCTCCCTGGCCGTCCTCCACCCACAGGAGTCTGTTTCTCGCTCCAGGCGGATATTTTCCACCAGTAGGTACAGGACACTCAGCAGCACCCTGGGGTTATAGAAGGATCACAAGAGGTGCCCGAGGCAGCTCCCAGCCTATAGTCAGAGACCTCAGTGATGGTCTCTGTGGGAGCCCAACCCAGTGGAATTAGCAGCTTCTAGTGGTCTGGGTGCATCTGGAACTTGAGTAAAGAGTAACTCATTGCTAACCATCCCATTCCAATCCCATGGCTAGCCACACTCACCGGAGCTCTGTGCTATCAGCAATGGAGATGGCTGGTTTTCGAACAGCAGTGCTACAGGCCTGGCTGTTGCTGCCAAGGGAAGGAGGGAGAATATGAGAACCCATACGGCCTCTTTATTCACTGTGTTCCCACCAACTATACACACAAACATGAGTACCTGCTATGCCCTGGCTGTATAGCTATATAGAAATAGGTCTAACCCTAGCTGGTTTGGCCCAATGGATAGAGCATCGGACTGCAGACTGAAGGGTCCATGGTTTGATCTGGTCAAGGGCACATACGCGGGTTGCGGGCTTGATCCACAGTAGGGGGCGTGCAGGAGTCAGCCAATCAATGATTCTCATCATTGATATTTCTAGCTCTGTCTTACCCTTTCTCTTTGAAATCAATAAAAATACATTAAAAAAAATAAATTGGTCTAAGGTAAAGGAGCCCATAGAATTCCTGTCACCTCAGCATAGGATATGAAGATGGGCAAGGATAGGGTCTGTGATATTCCCTCCTCTTGTAATCCCCACTGTGGCTAGTACTGTGCTGGACACCAAATAGATGCTAAACAACACTTGATGAATAATAAACAGATTGCACCCTATCTAAAACTCCTGGGTGATAGACATGAGATAAAATGAGGGATCACCACAGTGATCAGAATAGATAACCCATGAGGGAAAGAATTGGGCCCATGATAGGAACTGGCCCTGCCCCTTTTGGGTCACGTTTTCATCCAGAAAAGTTTTCTTCATGGATTCCTGAGGTTTGGATAAAAAGGCAACCCACCCAAGATAGGCCTCTGAAGCCCAGGATTGAAGCTGTAAGTGGGGCAGAAGCAACTGATGAGCCCAACCTGGGGGAGGAGAACAGGGTATCAGAGAATATGGCTGAAAGGAGGGGAACTTTCAGTGTAAGCTTTGGACCAACATGTGAATAGACCCAGCTCCACACAGGGGTCTCTATGGTAAGGGACTCAGCATAGGACATGAAGCAGCCTTCAAGGAAGGGGGTTGACTCAGCCAGCCCTCCCCTAAGGCTTCTTACTCGATTTCCATGTGGAGTAGCTCCAGGAAGGCTGAGAAAGTCCCCATCTGGTACAGCAGGAAGCAGTTGTATCTGGACCAGTGTAGCACATCGACCTCTGAATCACATTCCCCAAAGGCGCCTAAAGGACCAGATAGTGTCACAGGGGTTGAGGGGGAGGGACTATCCCAGTTCTTTCCACTCTGCCCCATGATTTTAGGACCATCTTTCAACATCCTGTCCAATAATTTGGCTGACAAGTGTAGGGCAAGGGCCCCCCAGAACTTCCCAGAATGAGGCAGGGGAGAGGAAAGGCAGACTCCAGAGTTAGATCCAATGTGCTCATCAATGGCTGATCTTAAGATTGAGTTCTCTGAGAAGTAGATCCAGAGATGAAAATTCAACTACAAGCATTTTATTTAGGTGATCCCAGGAAACATCAGCAGTGAGGTAAGGGAGAGAAGGCAGCTAAGAGCTCAATCCCAGGTGGGGAGAAGCTCTGGGAAACAGTATAAAACATACAACTCAAAAATCATCTTACTCAAGAAGGGTGAGGTAGTTGGGCTACTCACTCACTATCTCCTGTCAGTCACTGAGGAGTGCTGCTGGACCAGAGGAGCACATGAATTCCCCAGCACTCCTGGCTACCCTATGTGTGCTGCAGAGAAAGCCCTCAGGCAAAAAGGTGAAGGGAGAGGCACCTGGGAGTTGGTCATAGTACCAGACCCAATAGATATGATTGGGCATTTGTATGCTATAGTCTTCCCTTCCCCTTATTAATGTCCACTCTCTTTCCTCTCCATTTATCACTTTTATAGTTTTTAGCTTGCAACTAGTCAGTTCTTCTAACAGTCCTCTTATTTATAATTTCAGGGTTAATTTTACTATTCCAATTAGGCTATCTTATTTCTCTTCCCAACACCTGGTAATAGTTCTTTTCTGGAAAATTTTCCTCAATCTTATTGAGTTCTGATCATCTCCAAATTACTCACAGCATCCACTCTTGCTGCTTGAACCTTCTAAATGCCAACAAGAAACTATGCAGAGGGTCCATATGTGCATCTGTGGCACACCCTGCCTTCCCTCCGTGTCAGGGCCAGGTCACAGATGACAAAAGAAGCCTCCATGCTCAGCTGGTAGTACTTTGTCAGCTCTGGCCATACTGACACTCTTGCTAGTTTCCAGATACAATTATAGCCCAGGTTAAGGAAAAGAGAAGCCATGAGAAATCCTGATATGCCTTGTAAGATAAAGGTTGATTCCAAGGGATCCAGAACAGTACCTCCTACCATTTCATCTTCTTCATAAGCACCAGGTTACTCCTAGCATGTGACAAGATCTGTCCTAAAAAGGCAGGGACCTTGCTTTTCCAGCATGACTTGCCCTATCCTACTCCTGATAACAACATTTTATCCCTAGTCTCCACCCCTCTAAAGCTGGCAAAGGTGGTCACTCACCTTGGGCCAGATAGAGAACAGCTCGGGCCACCTTTAGTCGCCGCTCTCTACTGACTACCTCCAGGCGGTCCAGGAGTCCCATCACATAGGCCTTCTGGGCATCTTCCTCCAACTCCAGCCACTCCTTGCCCTGTACTGGGGATAGGCCATATAGATCCAGTGTCAACTACTGCCTTCCCTTCCTAGAAAAGCTCCTGACAGCATAGCACCTCTGATGTCAGCTCCCTAGAAATTCTTCTCTTCAAAAGCTTTCCTTATTTGGCTGAGAAAAAATAAGGGATGTAAACAACCCCAAAAGTTCTTGCCTGAACCCACTCTGCTGCCTCATCTTCTTGCATATCCCCTCCATCCTCCACACACAGTTTATACTGTTCTACCTCTCTGTCTTTCTTCAAAGTGTTCCCTCTGTATTCCTACATATGCAATTCCTATTCATCATTACAGATGAAATACAAAATTACTTCTTTCCCACAAATGCTCCAGGAAGAAGTTCTATCCTTAAAGATACTTTTTACTTGTCTTTTGACACTTACCAGTTCCTCTTGGCCTGAGCTAGTTTTGTGATATACACTTCTCCCTTTTGCTATCTAACTATAATCTCTTTGAAGACACTGCAAATTCACTTTCACCCCTGCCTCCTGCATCTCTGGCACGGAACAGGGTACTCACCACCACTTGTTGAGTTGAAAATTGAATTGCCACTGACCAAATAAGGGAACGGAGGTCTGAGAGAATCAGTGTGGACACATGAAATTATTATTAGACTAGAGGCTCAGTGCACGCATTTGTGCATGGGTGGGGTCCAGCCAGCCCAGGGGGAGGGTTTGGAGGGGGTGGGAGGAGGGGACATGGTAGATTGGCTGGCCAGCCCCAACCCCGGTCAGGGTCGGGGGGACAGGGTTGGCGGAGGGAAAGGGCCCACGGGCAGTTGGCTGGCCCCACCCCCTGGTCGACTCCTGGTCGAACTCCAGTCTGAGGGGACAATTTGCATATTAGCCTTTTAATATATAGGATGCTATTGACAGTGAGGCAGAGTTGGAAGCAAGGGTTGAACATTAAGGTTAAGGACTAGGCTAAGCACAGGGTTCTACCAGGCAGCAGGGCACCAGCCCAGCCCCACCTCCCCATCCCTCTGCCCTCTTGGTCCTTTACATCAGGGAAGGGGACTCAGCTCAGGCTTCTCTTGCTTCCACTCCAGGGCCTCTCCACCTGAGATATAGGAAACTCTGTCCCATATGCAAGAAGGGATAAAGAAGTTATATGGTTATGGAGCAGATAAAGAAGGATCATACTTTGTTTGAGGTATTTTTCTAGACCAGGCGGAGATATCATGAAGGGGAAAAAAAGCAGGTCTCTGAATAAGGGTCTAGGATCACCTTGAGTCTTGAAATCTTCTTCAAAGCACCTCCTGTTAGTGGTGAATTCCAGGTTTTCAGTGTAGCTATACAATTCTGTGCCAGGAAAGATAAGACAGAGTCACAAACATTTAATAGACCCTTACCGAAGGGGTCTGGAGTAGAGAGGATAGCATGAAAGAGCTAAAGCTTCCAATACATTCCTGTGTCCAATTCAACCCAGAGTCAGCTTCTTCCTTTTTGGAGCAGTTAAAAATAGCCACTTGTGTCCCTGGGTGATTAAACCATCAAACCTGTCCTCCTCCTGCCAGCTGGCTGACACAGCAGAGAAGGCAGGCTTCAACATTTGGTGAGGGCCAGGAGGAGGGTTGGAGCTGAGAGGGCTTAATGTTATCACTCCTGTTTCTTAGGGCTGCAACCCCTTCTGTTTGTCAACCCAGACTGGAATTACCCAGTCTCTAGGAAAGAGGAGGGCAATACAAACCCTGAAATTTAGAGGCCAGGGTGAGGGCTGAAGAATATGCATTAGATGGCTCTTTGGGGTTGGAGCCAACTCATTCTCTCCCTGCTAAGTTTCCTCAAAGGGTATAGAAGTTCCTGCTCACAGCCACCTGGGCAGAGACCATGTGGAGCAGCTATGGGTGCCAAAGGGCAGCCTGTGCCCAGGATAATCTAACTTTGCTGACACACACACACACAGGTCCAAAAACTATACCAGTACCCTCATCTTACAGAGGATGAAAAACTGAAGTTGAAAAATCAACAGGTGATAAAACAGGTTTCCACAAAACCCTGTTCCCTAAATGAGACCTTTGCTGGAAATTTAATTAGATCACAAAACAAGAGAAATTCACTTATGTTCCAGTCAGTTGTCTAATGGTTGAGAAACACTTTGTCTTGGAACCAGAGATTCAAAACCAAATTTAGAGAAAGGAAGAGAGAATGGGGGAAAAGAGAGAGAGAGAAAGAGAGAGAGAGAGAGACAGAGAGAGAGAGAGAGAGAGAGAGAGAGAGAGATTAGTTGCTTCCTTCATGTGTCCCAACCAGGGATTGGAACCAGCAACTTGAGTATGTGCCCTGACCAGAAATCAAACTCCGCCACCTTTTGATATATGGGAAGATGCTCCAATCAACTGAACCAGGCTGTGAGCCAGGGCTTTTGAGTCCTGAGTTCCAGAATCTTGGAGTGACCAGAAGCAAGTCCTATCTCTGAATCTTAAATTCTTCAGTCATTATTGGATTGTGTGTGTGTGTGTGTGTGTGTGTGTGTGTGTGTGTGTATTTAAGAGTAGAGCACAAACCTAATCAGAAATGCGAGCAGTTTCTTAGGTACTAAACTTTTTTGTCTTTATTTTTAAATTTTAGATCCTAAATTTTCATATACAGATAAATATAGAATACATATTATCTACCCAGATTAAACCAATATTAACACTTGTCATATTTGGTTTAGACATCTAAAATTCCCTCTTCCTCTCCAGTCTATTTTACTTCCCTCTCTTGATGTAACCACGATAATGAAATCAGTGTGCATGCTCCACATGCCTATTTTTATTCCTTTATTACCTATGTGTGTGCCTGTAAACACATGATATTGTTCTGCTTTAAAAGTTTTTATCCAAGTAGTATCTATCATATTGTATAAGTTATTTTTTCTTAGAAACCTTTTTTATTATGTGTCTTTCAATAGTTTTTTATATGAAAAACAGCATGAACACATCTATTCACTTTATGGATACTGCTCTCAAACAAATGTGCAACTGCACTGCCTAGAAACACCTTTTAGACTCATGTTTATGCAGTTTGATGAATGTATAAATTATTTTCTCATTGTTTCTTCCCCCCTCAACATTGTTTTAAATATTTATTAAAACTGAAACATATTGATACAGATCGATTATTTTAATGGCTATTTATTGATATACTACAGCTTATCCATTCTCCTACTAAGTTGTTTTCCATTTTCCACAATGGCCGCAAATAACATCTTTGTACATGTTTTCTTATGCCCAAGTGTTTTGAAAAAGTGTACATCTAGATCACTGGGTCATAATATGTATAGGTTTTCAACTTTGCTAGATATGACCAAACTGCTTTCCAATTTTATTATACTCTGGTCCCTCATGCCAAGCAATGTATAAAAGTACTCATTTCTCTGTGCCCTCACCAACCCTAGGCTTTTAAATTTTGTAATTTGATGAATGTAAAATAATATTGCATTATTTTAATTTGCTTTTTTCCATTACTAATGTAGTTGAACATGTTTTTTTATTATTATTTTTTAATTATGATTGATTTCAGAGAGGAAGGAAGGAGAGGGAGAAATAGAAACATCAATGATGAGAGAGAATCATTGATCGGCTGCCTTCTGCATGCCCCCTACTGATCAAGCCCACAACCCAGGCATGCTTCCTTGACTGGAATCAAACCTGGGACCCTGCAGTCTGTAGCCTGACACTCTATCCACTGAGCCAAACTGGCTAGGGCTAGTTGAACACTTTTCATGTATTTACTGACTGTATGGTTTTCTATTCTATAAATTCCTATTCCTGTTCTTTGACCATTTCACCACATCTCTTCTCTCCTTCCCTCCCTCACTCCTTACACACACACACACACTCACACACACATATTTTGTATTCTAATTTTTTTGTTGGTAGTTAAACTTAGCTATTTCAAAATTTATTCCCTGTGCTTATTCACAAGAACTTATTCAAAAACATTTGTCTCTCTTCTTTGAAAACAATCATATCTCAAAGTATCACTTCCATGTGACAGAATATTTAACTTTCACACCATCTCCACCCAAAGCTCATTTATTAATAACTGGCCTTCACAGCACATGTAACATGGAGGCCCTTAATGTGAGGACATCATGTTTAGCCTAAGCTAAAAAACAGAGAGAAGCAGCCCAGCACTGAAAGGAGAATGGGATCACACAGCTCCACTCTGACGGCTAAAGGTGATACGGCCAGCCTTGCTCAGCTGGCCAGTTGTCTATAGAGTTTTTCTTCAGCCATTGCTGAGATTTATTTAAGGGGCAAGTGTTGAGGGAAGGCAGCAAGATGGAGGTAGAAGTGAAAAGGAGAGAGATAGAATGGAATAGAGAAGGAGAGTGTGGCAGAAAGAAGGGGACATGCAAAGATACAGGTGAATATGGGAAGAGAAAGAGAGGAGAAACAGGAGAAGGTGGAGAGAAAACAGATTTGCGAGTGCACCAAAAAAGAATAAAGAGTGTAAGCAGAGAAGAGTGACAGAATGAAAGAATGGAGAGTGCCATAGCCACGGGAGAATTCACAGAAAGAAATGTGAACAAAGAGATATTTACCACTGAAGGGTGGCGAGAAGAGGGAATGTGGAGAACAGCCTTTGTTCTATGGACACTTGTTGAGAACAGACAAGCTGCCAAGGGAGATGACAAGTCCCTTCCCTCTCCCTCTTGCCACCTTCCACTCTCTACAGACCCATCTACCTCATACCTGACAACTCTGCTGCATGCCCATCTGCATCTCCATACTCAAATTCCAGAGTGGGGCAGTCCACAGAGCCCTGTAATGGAGAAAACTGCGGTAACTCGAGGAAAGTGTTGACAAAAGGAGATTAAACCCTAATTTCATCCTCTTCCCCTCTTGGAGGCCAAAGTTAGATCAGGGAGGCAGCTAGAAGAGTGCCATCTGTGCCTTTCATCTAAGAGGTAACCTTCTATAAGCCAAAATTTTTATTAAAAACTTTTTTTCTTTATTGATTAAGGTATTACATGTGTCCTTATACGCCCATTGCCTCCCCTACACCCCCCGCTCATGCCCTCACCCCCCTAGTGTCCATTGGTTAGGCTTATATGCATGCATACACGTCCTTTGGTTGATCTCTCACTTTTACCCCCACCCTCCCCTACCTTCCCTCTGAGGTTTGATGGTCTGGTCTATGCTTCTGTTTCTGGATCTGTTTTTGTTCATTAGTTTATATTGTTCATTATATTCCACAAATGAGTGAGATCATGTGATATTTATCTTTCTTTGACTGGCTTACTTTGCTTAGCATAATGCTCTCCAGTTCCACCCATGCTCTTGCAAATGTAAGAATTCCTTCTTTTTCACCACAGCATAGTATTCCATTGTGTAGATGTACCACAGTTTTTTAATCCACTCATCTGCTGATGGGCACTTAGGCTGTTTCCAAATCTTAACTATGGTAAATTGTGCTGCTATGAACATAGGGGTACATATATCCTTTCTGATTGGTGTTTCTAGTTTCTTGGGATATATTCCTAGAAGTGGGATCACTGGGTCAAATGGGAGTTCCATTTTTAGTTTTTTGAGGAAACTTCATACTGCACCAGTCTGCATTCATAAGCCAAAATTGAGCAGTTATAAGCCAAAATTGAGGCTCAGTGCTGGGAGGGGCTGGAGATTCCTATATAGAATCAGAAACTCTGGGAATGGGCCAGGATTGTGAACAGATATGAACGCTATAATCTGTACCCATATCTGATCTACATAAACACAGACCAGGAGAGCATCTAGTTGATCCCCAGAAAAACGTGGACGAAAACAAGAGGTGAACTGTATTCTAACGGCAACTCTGTCATTAACCCACTATATGATTTTGGGAAAATATCCTGTGGATCATAATTCCTCATCATATTGGATCATAGGACCTCAACTGTAAAAAGAGGTCCTTCAGGCCTAATGTTCCAAACTTTAGGACTGTCAATTAAGGTAGTATTTCTACTCCAATTTGTATTAAAGACTAGATCTCTTATGTTGGTGTATGTATAAATTATCCTATATAATAAAACCTTAATATGCAAATCGATTGAACTGTGGAACGACCGGTCGCTATGACACACACTGACCATTGGGGGGCAGACGCTCAACGCAGGAGCTGCCCCTGCTCAGTGTGCTCCCACAGGGGGAACGCTGCTCAGCCAGAAGCTGGGCTAATGGTGAGTGCAGCGGTGGTGGCAGGAGCCTCTCCCGCCTCCGTGGCAGTGCTAAGGACCCCTTGGGGGATGTCTGACTGCTGGCTTAGGCCCACTCCCCCCTAGGCTGGCAGTTGGACATCCCCCGAGGGGTTGTGCAGCCGGCCTCTAGTTTTAATATAATCCCCTAACCTCTTTAAGCACTTTGGGGTATTTCCTACCAGTATGTATTAATCTATTTGAGTTTTTTAAATTTTGAATCTCAGCTCTGACATACTGTCACATATTATGTGATCTTAAGCAAATTACTTAACCTCTCAGTGTGGTGTAAGAAAATATATTTGGTCTTTGCCCCACCTCCCTCCCATTTCTGGCACAGAACTCCTAAAACCTCTGGAACTTCCTGAGTGATAGGAGTGTCTGATATTTATAAGGGGCCTTGTCAACCATACTTGTGTTTAAGCTAATGAGGTGACTCACGCGAACCCAAAGAGTTTCAAAGGAGGGGCTGGCCCTACCTCAAGGGAAGGGAGGAGCCTGCAGACTGAGTTCAATCACAAGGCCAGTGGTTTAATCAACCATGCCTAGGTAATAAAACTTCATATAAAAACCATGAAACAGTGAGGTTTGGGCACACAATGCCCAAATTTTCCTCATTTTGCCACAAACTCTGTCAAGGATTTTGGGAACCAATTAAACCAGGGGATCTGGCTCAAAGAGGCCAGAGGTGAATCCTTTGGTAAGTTAAGAATCTTTTTATTTATTTTTATTTTTCCTTTAAATATATTTTATTGATTTTTTTACAGAGAGGAAGAGAGAGGGATAGAGAGTTAGAAACATCGATGAGAGAGAAACATCGATCAGCTGCCTCCTGCACACCCCCTACTGGGGATGTGCCCGCAACCAAGGTACATGCCCTTGACCAGAATCGAACCCGGGACCCTTGAGTCCGCAGGCCGACGCTCTATCCACTGAGCCAAACTGGTTAGGGCAAGAATCTTTTCATGAAACAAATGATTATTATCTAACTTCTTTTTAGGTTGAGAAGTTCATACCTAAAAGCCATTGTGAAAGGGTAGGTCAACAGTGTCCTATAAACAGTGACATGTACAGAGGAAACTCTATTGATTTATGCCAAATAATTGTCTTTTAGTAATTCTTTAGCACCCCTAGAGAGGAAAGCAAGCGGAGGAAAGCAAGCGGAGGGAGGGAAGGAAAAGCCCACGGTCATCCTGAGTCTGGCACCAGGGTGTTGTAGTGATACTGACAAGGAGAAGCAGCTCTCCTGCTGCCGTGGAAGGTAGAGGAAAGCTAATCTTTCCAGCCAGCCTTCTGGCAGGCAATGAGCCCAGAGAGAGGATCATTGCAGTTGTTCATTTCCAAGCATGACAAGTGCAGCTGCAGGCAGTCAGGAGGTAAACTGCAGTGCAGGTGGAAAGCTCCGAGTCAGGATACTGAGCTCACTGGGGTACTGAACTCACCGGCAAAGGTAAAGCAGTATCAGAGCCTTTTCCTAAAGGAAGACTTGATAGGTAGGGACAAGGCTTCTGGCATCGGGAGGAGTTTTAATTTCCTCGAAGAACATATCATTCTGAAATTATGTTATTTATTAGCATATTGTCTGTCTCGCCACTCCCACTGGAATATTAGCTCCGAAGAGCAAAGATGTTATCTAGTTCATGGCTGTATCCCTAGCACCTAAGTTAGTACTGGGCATATAGAATGACTATTCCCTCCCCCCAAAATATACCACATTTGAGTAAGAGCAATGTTTCCAAAGGGGAAGGAAGCAAAGGGTGCCCTAAAAGGCCAGATTGGTTCTGAGGCGGGGGCAGGGGGGGAAGGGGGAGATGAGGTGGTGGATAGAACCCTGCCTGATCTAGCAAGCAGGAGGGCTGAACTATGCCTCTGAAAGTGGTGTGATTTGGGGCCACTCTTTTCACTTCCTCTACTTCTCTCTTTTAAAAAATGGGATGGATTCCTACTCTGTCTGTATCAAAATGGAAAGCATACATGAAATCCCTTTGGAAAGAGTGAGATAGCATTCCAATGGTAAACCCTGGACTTGGATGCTTAAGACCTGCCACTCAGAACCAGCTCTGCCCCTTGATGTGGCTGTGTACAGTACTGCTAAGAGCTGCTCTGAACTGACCCATTACATGCAGGGTACCTGCACTGCATTAAACATTTTACATTCAATTATCTCACTTTGGCTTTGTTACAACCTCCCAAGGCACATAGCGTTAACCTCATTTTACAGATGAAGAAACTGGATCTCCAGAGGTTTGGCAATTTGCCAAAAGTCAACAGAAAATAAATGGCGGGCTGGGATTCAAAACCTGGTCTGCCTGACTCCAAAACTTGGTGCTCCTGGCCTCTAAGCCAGATGTACTGTGCAAGTTACTTCGGTCTCTCACGTCTGTGAAACAAAGGGCTAACCCGGGTGATCGCTACAGACCCTTCCACACCTGACATCCCACAGTCTGTTCTCCTGGTCCCCGCTCAGACCCAGTTCTGCTCAGACCCAGTTCTGCTCGGGGCTGGTTGATGGGAGACTGGCTGGAGGAGGGCGCCGCGGGGGGTGGGGGGTGGAGTGGGGGCAGTGATATGATCCAATCCTTTCATCCTCCTGGCTAGAGGTTTATTTATTTATTTTTTTCTAGAAGAGGAAGCGACCCAAACATTCATACTCCTATGTGTGGGTTTGAATCCTGGGACAGTTCCATCCACTCACTCCTGTACTGGCCCCGCCTGAATCCTGTCTCATTAACCCTTCCAGGTAGCGGTCCCGAGGTCGGTGGAGCATGCCACACACACGGGGGCGTGGGAAGGGCAAGGGCAGAAGGCTCGGGAGCCTGGGTGGCGGGCAGCGCCCCCAGCCCGCTCCTCAGCCCTGCGGCGGGGCCGGCGCTCCGGCCTCCCACCCCTCACGCAGGTCCTTCACCGCCCCGTGCCCGTTTGCTCCTCTGTCAATGGGAGGTACGAATTCCCGCCTCCAGGGGCTGCAGCTATGAGAGAGAGAAATATTTGAAAAGTACCTGGTGCGCTCGAGATCGCGCTACATCTCCGGGAGCGGAGGCTAGAGGGCTCGAAAGCCCCAACCTGCTCGCGGCAGGAGAGGGCAGGAGAGGGGTCCGGGGCTGCAGAGCCCAGAGGCGAGACAGCGGCGCACCCGCAGGCGCCCGCTCTCAGGGGGGACTCGGGGTGCGGGAGGGGAACTGGGCCACAGCCCCTCAGCCGCCGCTTCCCGCCCGCGGGCACCTCCCGGCCCCAACAGAAGCTCCCCGGGCTCCTCACCTCTGACTCCCGCCGCTGGCTTCGGAACACTTCCCGGCCCTTGGGCGACGCCTGCTTCCCTTTGCCGCCGCCGTTGCCGTTGCCATTGGCGGGCGGGCTCCCGGCCCCCGGTGCCACCAGGTCCTCCATGCGGCTCCGGTCAGGGGCTCCGCTCAGCTGCTCAGCGCTCTCAGCCCGAGGCGACCCCGCAGCCGCGCGCCGCCGGCACGGCCCCGCCCCCTGAACAGCTATTGGCTGAGGCCGCTTTCCGCAGCCCCGCCCCGCGGCGCAATTGGCTGTTCGACCCCTTGGAGCGGGACATGGAGGGGGGCTCTTTCTAGGGAACAGCCCCCGTCCTTTTCCCTGGTCCTGCCGCGCCGCCGGTAGCGGTGGGCTCCCACCTCTACCTCCCAGAATTGTGGGCCTGAGCTCAAGGCGGTTATCCCTTTGCTTCTCTCTCGGTGTCCCTCAGCACTCACCTCCTTCCAAAGAGCGACCTTTTCGGGGAGCTCTATTCTTCACCTCCCGCTCCACTGCAGCTGCTTCCCCGTGACCACAGACCTCTGCCCCCAACTGTACGCGCCCCAGATCCCTCTTCCATCGCAGGGAAGGGATGGCACCGCCAGGTGGCCAGGGACACCGCAGGAAACGAGGGACTCACCCTCTCTGGAAGCTGAGATTTCTAAAGAGAACTCATCCGCTCAGAGTGAGGACTTAGCTGGGAGACTGGGAGTTCACAGGTGAGGGTGTTTTCACTTCACTGAAATTGCCAGTGCCTCTCAGGGCTGCTTCTGGTCACCCGCCGCCTTCCTCCGCAGAAGTGGGCACCTTCCTCACGTGATCTAGGGAGTTAAAATGGAACGGAGAGCAAGCGCTCCCGCCCCACCCTCACCCCGAGTCTTTTGCTTCATCCTTCTAAGATCCTTCCTGGAGGCAAATGAGGCTGCGTGACTTGCCCACCATGGAATTTATCTAAAAAGCGGTAAACGTTTTGGCCGTCTGGGTTGGTAATAGTAGCCCCAAGGAAGCAGCCTGAGGAGAATGGGTGGGATTGGTGACCTGCCACTTTTTCCAGGCATTGCACCAGGGACCTTTCAGGTATATCCCACCTCTCGCTGACAGGTTGTTTTCATGAATCCAATATCACTGGTGAGGAAGTCGGGGACCCACAGAGATGAATTACTCCTTGAAGTTCTCAAGGCATCATATTCTCTCTTGTTTCAGTGCCTTTAAATGTGCTGTTCTCTTTCTGGAGGAACTTTCTATTCTTTTCTTGGCTTCTATTCTTCCTTACAGATTCTATTTAGTCATCACCTCCTCCTCCAGGAAGCCTTCCTTTTGACCCTCCTCAATCCTTTCAGGTGGTGTTGGTGTCAAGCCAAGTCAGCCTGGGTCCAAAAATCCTTCTATTTTCCACTATATCCCAAAGGGAAGAGCCTGAAGAAGTTACTCCCCTGTTTACTTCTTAGGGACAATTCTGTTCCTTTCTTAACCCTATCTTTCTTTCACATTTTCCTCTGCTAGTTAGTAGGTGATAGGTCAGGCAGAGTTGAGAGAGGGAGCAGTCCTTGGAGCATTCTGAGTTCCTTTTTCTCCCTGGTCCCCAGCATCTTCTTATTGCACCCTCTCACCATTTTCCCTTTCCTTTCTTATCCCCACCTCTCACCCTCCACCTACAACCTGGATAAAAGCTCGAGAGTAGAGCCAAGTCTAATTCATTTTTGCATGCCTCGTTTATGTATTGTTAACACAGGGTTTATGTACAATTGACTGAAAAATCATTTGTTGTGGGGGCTGTCCTGTGCATTGTAGGATGTTTAGCAGAATCCCAGGCCTTTCCTCACTAGATGCCAATAGTTCCCTCCCCCGAGGATGACAACCAGAAGTCTCCAGATATTGCAAAATGTCCCCAGAGGGGCAATATCTTCTGGGGTTGAGACTCACTGGTTCAGCAGAATTGAAATCATATGAATTTCCAAGAAAGTCCCTGGCTCAAGGCTGAAACTATTTGATTTTGGAATTCTTCTCAGGGTATAATTTGTTAAACACTTAAGGACTCATACTCTGCTTTAAAATTCACAACCTACGCCTAGCTCATCACTGCTTCAGTGTGGTAAACCTGCCACAGCACAGCCCATTAGCGTTTCTTAATAAAAGAATCAATTATTCTACCTTCCCTCTTCCCAATACCTCTCCTCCTAAATAGTCAGAGCTCTAAGATTGACAGGCCCAGAACTTCATGTTCTCTTTTGTGAGCCTAGTCAGTCAGCAGGATCCCCTACGGTGGTGGCAGGAAGGAGTGGCCGCTTTTGAGGCTTGTTCCTTTCCAGCCTGTCACTAGAGCAAAGATAGCAAAGTGACTTTCAGTTGAAAGCAGGATTGGGGACTGCTCTCAAGACCCCTCTGGCTCCTATGTAAAGCTTTTTGTTGAGTCTAGAGCTCCACCTGGCTTCACTTTCAGAGAAGGGTTTTGAAAAATTGGTATTGTGGGGTTTGCAAAGAATCAACATGAGGATAGACCTCAATCCATTATCTTTTTCACAACTAGTGGAATGGAAGACAGTAAAGTTCAGACATCTATGTATTATAGGTCCAGACTTTCAGATTTTGTCATCTAGAAACAACTCCTGAAGAAGTAACAAGAAACGAGATTAACTGAAAACTTTGAAACTTTGTAAGTCATGGAACTGGCACACACTCCCTCTCTTAGTTTGTCAGCAATGAAGTGGCAGCTATCATTACCATTAACTACAGAGGTGACCATAAATATACCTGGGAGATAATTAGGGGCTGGGCTGTAAGTTTTTCTATCTTTGCAGAGATGGCTCCCATGCTGTTATTTTTAAACTTCCAAAAATTCAGGTTTCCTGAGGCCACTGGTAGAGAGAGGGCTGGAGGTATACATAGGTATATTACAAGGACCAAATATACCCTTCCCCATATAAGTACTCCACTATAATCCATAAAGATCAGATATATGATTAAATAGGTAACACCTTACATGGAGAAACTTTAAAAATAAGATTCAGGAAGTCTTAAAATACCTAATTTTTTAGGAGATCAGGCAGCCAAGGTAAAGTAGTAGAAAAAGAATAGAATACCCTCCTCTCTCAAAAGTCACGTGTGGGTGTAATGAGAAAACATCTTGCATTCAGAATGTAGAACTAGTTTAGGTTACCAACTAAAGAAGCTGGCTACCAGAAGCTGCTCAGAAATGGCTACTCTACTGGTAGTTGAGGAAGAACAGGAAGTTAGATTCATCCTCTCGTTACTGATTTAGTCGGGCAAAACCTGACTTAGAGATAAATCTCTGCCAGATTAATTTCTTTCTTCTCTTTGGTTGTATGTTGTCAGGTCCTGGATGTCAGGGTTGTTTGTCCTAAACCCTTGGATGCTAGCTTCTGTGCTCTACAGCTAAGGGTAGTACACAGGGAGCTTGGGGAGTTTATAATGACGCTTTAATTTCTCTGCCTTAAACCTACACTTCTCAACTCCCCAATTCTGAGAAAGCAGTATATATATACATGCAACGGAGGGGTGAGGTGGGGGAATATTAATTAGTGGAATGACCCATCATGGAATAGGGTTTCAAGGCTAAGGCCATTTAACATGCCTATTGGTAACTGCTTCAGTTTTTCACATCCTTGCCCTACAGCAAGCTCTTTAGCCTGTTGCCCAGAAACCTCTCTCATCTCTGTATTAGTTCATAGAAGCAAAGAATACTCTCAAGACAGGAATCCATTTAAGAATATTTTATTTATCTTTTCAGATTACATGTTCATTATTGCTGATCTAATACAATCACTTAGACATAAAGATTTCTAAGAGCCTCTTCAGAAATGGTGATCCTTAGAGGTTTTATTTCCTTTCAGTTAGATAACAATGAGAACTAGATGGTCATATATATATATATATATATATATATATATATATATATAGTTTAGAACTTGTCTATATATGATTTGCTGGTGTTGCCTATTTTCTTTCAATAATTTTCCTTAATTAAAAAAAGCTTAATGCAACAATATGTTCAAATTTCTTTTTTAAAACTGTGACAAAGTTAATTTTGAAAAACCATAGGAGCAGCAATTTTAGATCTGTTCAGAGAAAAGCCAAGCAGCAAAAAAGCTTTGCAGGAGTATATGGCCATGGGAGCCGTGCTCATATGGGAGAATAGGATGAGGAGGTAGGAAGGCAGAGGGAGTGGACCAAATACGTTTCTTAAAAAAAAAAAAAAGAGAGAGAAAGAAAACAATTTTTTCATTAAGAAGACAAAAAAGACCTTGAAAAGTAGCACAAATTCATAATAGGGAAAATGGTAAGTATTCCCACAGGCCAGGGCCACATATAGAGATAGTTAGTTTTCTTTCCCATGCTTCCAGATACCTAGGATGCGTCTAGGTGAGAGCTTGAGGGAAGAAGACACATTTGCTCTGATTCCAAGGGTAGAGGAAATAATGACCAAGTTCCAACTAAGGGAGAACTCAAATTCTCAGGAGGCCTGTGCCTCCTTCTTCTCAATGATTGACCACACAGGATCCCCAGAGAGAAAGGAGAACAAGTCATCTGAAACTCAGAGGCAAATACCTCATTATGGGCAGCAAAACTAGCAACGTAACCTAGAAGCCCAGTGTGGCTCCTTTTTCATTTGGAAGGGCACGTTCTGTCAGGATCAGCACAAAGAAAACTCCATAGAGAGCCAGGCTTTGCTGAGAAACAGCAGGTTATGACTTTTAGCCTAAGAACATAATAGGCTAGAGTTTAGATATCTGCCTAAGGAATTTTCTCTAGATATAAAGTAGGAAAATCTGAATCTTTTGCAAAAGGGATCCAATTAATTAATACAAACATCAGAACTGGGTAAGCAAGTGAAAAAATTAAATAGCCTTGGTGAATTTTCAGCATTTATGATCTTCTTCATGAAGGAATATAGCCATGTATGTGGCTTTTTTCCAGTACTTGCTAAGACATACGGCCTTTGAGTAATCAGACTGTATGGGCTGAGCCTATATAGTATTTAATGAAGCAAACAGTCATTTACCTAAGGTCCTCCTTCCTGCCTCCAAAAGGAAGATCACTTCCAGAGGGTATATGGGAAGAGCAGGGTAAGTTGGAGAAGTTGGAGGTTGGGGAGGAGAATTAGAGTGGGAAGGTTACAGTGACCCTGGATAGTCTGGTGTTTTCTTGAGTCACCTTGGTCTTGACTCTTTGAGGCAGACCAGGATAGGAAAAAACAAAACAGGAAAACTAAATAAATAAACCTGAGAGTCTAATTAGGGTTAGAAGGGGAAAAGGGGACTCACTTCATTCAAGATTTGTAGGGCCACTCTAGACTTTAACTCTTAGAACCAATCTGGTTCCATTGGAACCCTAAAGACCAATAGGTTTGTCTCCAAAAGGAATCAAACTCTTAGGTGGGACAAAAAATTTCAGGCTGCTCACATTACTAATTGTTTGTAATGTTGGAGTTACTCAAGAAATGACTTCTGAAGTACAGGCCCATAAGATGGAAAAGGCCAGAACATAAAAAGATATTCCAACAGAGAAGAAATACCAGACTAAATCACAGAAACATTAGATTTCACTTTCATCAATAGCTGAATGTCTGATGAAATTCAACCTAAACAAACTGACTTTGATCATCTGGACACAGTTTACAGTGTTCTCTCTATACAGTTAGTCAGTTAAGCTGCAAAGATCTTCCCAGGAGACAAATAAATACATTCTGCTTTTTTAGGGTGTCAAGCTATGGGCCTGAAAGACCTGTCCCATTTCCAAAGCCATACACTCCCAATCTCTTGGAAAGTATGCCTTTCCCTGCTCAGTTTCAGAAGCAGTTTTAGGCAATAAAAGGAAGTTTCAGGAAGCAATGTTTCACATTTCTGAGACAGTATCAATTTGGAGGGAGCTTCCTGGGAAACTATCCAGTTAAATGAAAAGGAAGTACAACCATGGGCCCCAGTAGGGCTGCCTCCCACTTCCTGAGCAGAGAGAGGCTAGTTGGGTTAGAAAGATGGCAAAACATATGTCTGAGAAATATCAGAGATGCTGAGGAAATAATGAAAGCACATTCCTCTTGGAACCAGAAAGCGTTAAGATGGACATAAGTACTTGAGAAGAAAGGAGTCCGGGGTAAAGAAGACTTCCAGTAAGCACAGGCATAGCTGAGTTCTTGGTGCAGCTTGCTAAAGCCTTAACAATCCTTTTCCAGCCATTTTATAAAGAAGGCAGTGACAATGATGATGGCTGGGAACCCAGGCCATGTTAATACAGTGGCTTCCAAAAAGCCTTATCTGGGGACAAACCAAAGCTGAGAAAACCAGCTGTTGAAAATGTATCCCAGGAAACAAGGAGTCCAGAATCCCGGGACTAACTCCTGAGCCTGAACAAGAGAAGAATGACCACTGCTAAGGCTTCCATCAATGAGGAATAATGCAAAAGCTGCACTGGGAATGGTTACCCATTTCTTTCCTTCCTCAGCCTGTCCTCTGCGGCTCTCACAGTCCTTGGGGCAGTAACCACTCTGGGCCAAGGCAACAGGCACAGGATTCTAGATTTTAATAAATAAATAATCTAACATATGGGATGAGCACGGCGGGCAGCTGATTAGAGAAGCAGCTTGCTGGGTTCCTTCCTGTATAGGAGTGGAGTAAAGGCTTGGAGTTCTATTCCTTAAAACTTCTTCTGGCTTGAGTTACAGGAACTTAATACCTGGAGGGAAAAAGAAAGATGAGACTGTGATGTTATCAGCTTGTGGGGATGCTGGGACATAAAGAGCCTGCTTAGAGGTGTACTAGGGAGATAGGGACTTTTCTGGAGTGCATGGTGAGGGTAGATAATTGTACTTTTTCACATCAGTAAAAAAAGCCAGTATTTCTTTATAAAGAGGTAAAAATCATATCAAGAAGATGAAATGAATAAAGGCAAATTCAGGGAAGGGAACACTAATGTATTGAGAAAGCCTCAAAGAGTCTTTTGGGGGTGGCAGTGAGGGAGGGTGGGTTTATTTTTCTGAGTCCATGTAAATATGGTGATGATGCAAAGACCAATTCGGTTTTCACTACCCAGGCTTCCCTGTTTTCTAGGGAACCCAAGGCACCTGTAGTAATTAGGCTTGAAGGGCCCATTCTTGTTGAGTCCCAGATACTTGGCCTGCTCATCTGTCAGCTCTGTCAGGTGGGCATCAAAGGTGGGCAGGTGTAGGCTGGCCACATACTCATCTGGAACAGACCACAGAAACCCTGGTATAAGCATTCATGCCTCTTTCCTGGCTGTTCTCTCCCTGTTAGGCCTTAAAAAGTTGAAAGACACCTTCTAATTCTTGGAGCTGAATGAAAAACACTCAACTTTTTCTCACTGGCCCTTAGTTCTAAGGAATGGTTGCTTGAACTTTGAACCCATAAACTTTTCAAAGCCATAACCTCTCTTCCTTACAAGCTGCTTTGGTCTTGAACCTTTCCTTCTCGCCAGGGAGAAATGAAAGAAATAGGCCTTTGGGTCTAAAAGAAAGGATGGACTAGTGGGAGGACTAAAAAATGGGAAGCTCCAACTTTAGTTCTGCCTCAAACTCTATACCTTGAGTCACTCAGAAAAACTAACATCTGGTAAATCTGAAAGAAATGACTAAGAATGATACTACACTGTTTGTCTACTTTCAGTACATTTAGTTCTTTTATGATTTTGTTTCCATTCCCTTTCCTGAATGCATATTACTTATTCAAAATTTTATGTCATTTCCTATGTATTTGTTTGGTCTCCCTAACTTCACTTCATATTCATTCAGAATATGGACTGTTCTATTTCTTTTATATCCTTCCAAAGGGTCTACTCAAGGAAAACATGTCAACTTCTAACAGCTGCTTTGCATTTAGTGCTAAAGCAAAATGAAACCAGAAGCCGATTTATTCCCCGATCTTTGTGTCAGGAGCTTATAAACATACTGTTTCAGTTCAGGTGCTGGAGGCAGGTTCTTTAAAAATTTAAGGCAGTTTAATGTTTCTCTTATACAAAACACCCACATAACTAAACTAGTCATAGAAGCTATTCAGAAACTTTCTTTTGGCTTGAAACAATGGGTTAGTTAGAAGGCATAGTATGAAGGTCCTCCTGGTCTGAGAGAGTTTGGTAGGGGCTGCCTAGAACTGGAATAAGTCAGATGTTGCAAGGTAGGAGATGATTCCTCTCTCTTGGGGAAAATCTTTTTCTCCTTTGAGATTCTTACATATAAGATACTTGATGAGAGAAAATGCTTAAAATGCACAGGCAGATAAACAAAATCACAGCAAAGTGTCATGACTTTACTGGAGCAACCCATGTGGAACATGGGATCAATCAGCTGAGGATGGAACCTAGGAATTCTAGCTCCTACTTCACATGATAAACATCTCTCCTCTCTCTCTCTTCTTGTCCTTAAGAAACATAATGCTCCCAAACTTCAGTTAACCTCTGATTCTGAACTACTTTGGTAAGGATGGGGATGGAAGAGCACATACCCATTTTCTTGGGCAACAGGTAGACATCCTGCTTATAGCGACCCTCAGGAGCATTGTAAAGCTCTATCAAGGCAAGAGCCTAGAAAAACAGAGAGATGGAAGCTGATGTGCCATTCACAGCCATCCACCCCATATCAAGTAAAACCCTGATGGTCTCAGGATCCTCTCCAGGCCACTGCTTTCCCACACTGGAGGCCTTACCTGAGTAGTAGCGGTAATTGAGAGCACAAATGTAGGCACTGTAGAGCAGCTTAGGTTCAGCAGACGGCCCTGGAGAGCAAGGATTATGACACAAACTGGTTAGGACCAAGTCTCCAGCCTTTGAGGGGTGAGGGAAGAGCATGCCTGCAGTTTCCAAATACTTCCCAATAACATTGCTGGGCAAAAAGCAGGTGTTCAATAAATAGAAATTAATTGATTGACATTTAAATGAAACCATAAAACGTTCTGGAGAATCTGATGAAGGTAGCAGATGAAAGATCTCTGGGATTATGTAAAAAAGATGGTCACAGATACTGAGTCTTAGGCCAGCCTTTGAATTTCCTACTTTCTACAGCGGAATATTCTCCTGCCAAGGTACTGACGTTCCTTTGAAAGACTGTCCTAACCAATGATGTAGTCAAATCCAGGGGAAACTCTCCAGATTGAGAGGAAAGATTTTTTATTTTTGGATTTAGGAAGCTGTGATGATTTTTGTGTTCTTTCTCAGTTTGGTTCCCCTAAATTCAAGGGCTACCTTGTATTTTGAGTGGATGATTCAGAGACTAGAAGAGCTAGAAACTGTCCCCAATGCCATCCTTTTCCACTTCATTTCCTAGAAAGCTTGACAACCTTTTTTGCTCAACCATAGGCACCAAAAACAATTGGTGACTTGCTTTTGTCATAAGAATGACTAGATGGACCTTCCAGGGCAACGAGAAATTAGTCACCAGACAGTGGGCTGACATCAAAGCAATTAATGAATATTTAACAACCTGTCCCTCCCCTCCCTTTACAATTCCTTTCTTGTAAAGAAATAATTCAGTCCCTTTATAGATGCTGTAAAGTATCTAAGAAGGTGAGATAAGGTGAGGAAAGTTAAAGAGAACAGGAAGAATACTCAAACTTAAAAGGCCAATGAAAGTCAAGACAAAGTCTGAGTTAGAAGAAGCCAAGAGAGGGAACTATCAATCATACAACTAGTATACAGCTGGGTACATACTGCATGTCTGGCTCAATTCAGGGGAACAGACACTCAAAAATGAAATCTATCATAAAGACATGACCTACCCGGAGCTTGCCTAAAATAGTCTTTGTTACAGTCAGGAATACCTACTTTGTGCTTACTGATTAAATCATCCCACAATCGACACTATCTCTTTGTAAGCATCACTCAGAGTGGCATGGGTTCTATCCATTAATTTCTTTCACAGTAATAGTCATTATCTGACTCAGCCTGTAGAGTGACATAGAGAGACAGGATAATTAGTGAAAAGTGGGGAACCAAAATAGTTTCTTAATTGCTAAATGAAAATGAAAAGACCTTTCACAGTTAGATGTAAAATCCATTGGTAAAGTAGTTAAGCTTGTGCTTAAGAGGAGTTGAAAAGTATGAGAGAGCATGAGGAGGAGGAGATCTGAGTATTGCAGTCTCTCCTGTCAGAGCTGAATCTCTCTTACCAGCCTCAGGTCTTACCTCTGCCAGCAATACTATCCTCTTGCCGTCAGGCCATATTACATGGTCAACTTGGGACCTCACTCGCTCCCAGGTCAGTTCTGGTGTCCGCAGACTCGCCTGGAATACATACAGCAAGCACATCATCAGCCATGCCAGGTCCCACTTGGTGGACGAAAAGTGTTGAAGGGAGCCATTTCAAATAGCAAGTTGAAAAGAGCAACCAACATGCTAGATAGAGAATACCTGTCCTGGGTTGGTTAGGACTGTTCCATTTCAGGAAATTTAATCTTAGGCCCAGCCAGGGAGGGATCACTCAGGATGTCATTCCACAACATATACAGTACGCCCACTCTCTGCTGAGCACAGTAAAAGGTGCTATGGGAAATACAAAAGAAACCAAAGACGTGGTTTCTGCCTTCAAAAAGCTCTTATTTTGGCTAGGGACACAAAACAATACATATGTGATGGGGGAAAGCCTTTAAAATACTTACAAAGCAACATGCAAACAAGTGCAAATTAATACAGTGCAAACTGAATACATAAGTGCCAAAGAGACACACAAAAAAGGAGGTTCAGAGCTGAGTGAGATTAGTTAGAGAAGACTGAACATCCTAAACATAGCATGCTAGGGCCCGAGTTCTGCCCTCATGTCCCAGTGTCCCAGGTTCCACCTTCTGAATGATGGTGGTTCACCCTAAAGTTACAGAAGCTCTGTGACCTCAGTGCACATGTGAAGTAGCCTTTAGAGAAATGCTTAATGGTAGAATAAAGCTCCCAATGGGCTCACCCTCCTTCCATTTCTGTATATTGTATATTCCGAGAACAAGAGAAGAAATGTTAAGTTTATTAACAGCAGTAATCAAATAACAGTAGTAAGGTTAGACTGAAGACAACTTCCTTCTTCCAAAAGGCAATGCCTAAAACAGAAAGTCCATATTCTAAGAGTACTTATTGGATCATAGTAGTAAAATTAAGGATTTCTGCCAAATAGTAGTTTTCAGACAAAGAGAAACACTTCGGTTACACAATAATCATTTTCTGAGTACATACTATATTCTAGACACTGTAGTAAAGGACACTGTTATAGGTAAGGCTATGGACTCCTCTACTAGAATGTGAGCTATTTCTGGATAGGGAATGTATCTTCTTTACATTTTCAGCCTAGTGGGAAAGGTAGACATATAATGATATGTCAGTATATTCAGGATAGTATCAATGGTCTGGGTCCATTTATTAGGTAGATGGGAAATAAATTTCTTGAAATGTCTTTCTAGAGGGCAATTTGGCATTAGCTAACAAAATTTTATATGTACACTAGAGGCCTGGTGCATGATATTCATGCACTGGGGAGGGGAGGTTCGGCCTGCGCCCTCTTGCAGTCTGGGGCCCCTTGGAGGTCCTTAGCACTGCCACGGAGGCGGGAGAGGCTCCCGCTACCGCCACTGCGCTTGCCAGCCATGAGCCCAGCTTCTGGCTGAGTGGCGCTCCCCTTGTGGGAGCACAATGACCACCAGGGGGCAGCTCCTGCATTGAGCGTCTGCACCCTGGAGATCAGTGAGCATTACAGTGACAGGTAGTTCCGCTGTTTGGTCAATTTGCATATTAGCCTTTTATTATATAGGATAATCTTTGACCAATCAATTTCCCTTTGAAGGCTGTATCCTATAGAAACACTTGCTCAATCAAAGTGCCCAAGAATGTTCATCCAGTGTTGTGTCTAATAGCAAAATCTAAATCAACAAGGAAATGGCTAAGTAAACCAAGATAATTCTATACAATGAAATATTATATAATTGTTTTAAAAAAGAAGTATATCTATATCTGTTAACATGAACACCATTCATTATGGTTAAGTGAAAAAATCAAGTTGCAGATAATTACTTTAAATGTATTTATATTGTTTGAAATGTTAAACTAAGCAAATATTACTTTAAAAAATTTTTTTAGCAAATGTTACTTTAAAATTAGAATTTTAAAAAGAAATTTTATGAGTGCTATAAATAGAGTTAAAAAGAAATTTAAGCAAACATAATTTTGAGATGTTAAGGATAGAAATTAAGTTAGAAATATCACCATGGAAGGCAATAACAACATAGAGCCAAGGGATACTCCTTGGTGACACTGGTATTTATTGATTGAGATGATGGAACTTTAAAATAGCTATGCTGCAAGCAAAATACCCAAGGATCAGTTTTAAAATGGGGTTTGAAGAGCTATCCAGGCAACTTCAACAACCTACTTAGGTCTATTTGGCAGCCACACTCCTCAAGAGAAGGGTTTCCTATGGCTCTAGCACAGCTTTACGAGAATTTCTCTTAAAGACATCCAGTTGTCTGTGGATTTACAATCACTAAACAGCCCACCAGGAAAAAGTTCCCTGATGCAGACTACCTTCCCAAGCTAGGTGTATGTCCATGTAAATCAGCTCGTTACTCTGCTTGCACAAACTGGTATTGCATGATTACGAACAGTGCACATCAGTGTTTTTTTATTTTTTCAGGGAAAACAGCTGTAGTTCATGTTTTGCAAAGCATGGAGTAAACTTTTAAAGCATCTATAATAATAAAAGTGTAATGTGCTGGTTAGACTGGACACTGCGAGGGAAGCCCGGGTCCCTGCCAGCGGCCAGAGGGAAGCCCGGGTCCCACGTGCCAGAGGGAAGCTGGTGCTGGAAGCCAGGGGAAGGAAGGCCTACTCTTGGACTAATTTTGTGCTTCGGGCCTCTAATGTGTACATAATGATTAAACCACTTGAATTATGAAGCTTACAGGCCTCCTATGTGATGCACATGGGTAAGCAGATCTGCTTTCAAGGGACAGGCAATATGCGAAAGACATGGCCTAAAGACAGCTTAGAGCCCAGCCAGTGTGGTTCAGTGGTTGGTTGTCGACCCATGAACCAAGAGGTCACCAGATCAATTCCTTGCACAGGCCCAGGTAGGGGCCGTGCAAGAGGCAGCCAATTAATGTTTCTCTCTCCTCACTGTTTCATCTTTTTATCCCTCTCTTTTCCTCTTTCTCTAAAAAATTCAATAAAAACATAATTTAAAAGAAAAAGGGCAGGTAAGAGCACAATCCCTATCACAGGTTCCCTACAGCATTAATATTTCTCAGGAAAAAAATGTAGTTTTTAAATGACTAATTCTTGATGAGCTATTCCTTGTTTAAATGCAGCAGTCGACATCTCAAGGTTAGGTAAAACTATAAATTTCTTCTTAAAAAGAAAAACACACCTTAAATTCTGAATATTAAAAATATCTGGATAAAAAACTTACCAACTCATTCTCCTTAGCAGTTGCACTGAGCTGACTTACAGTGATTCTCCTTTCTTTTTCTCACACTCTGCACCCAATCCATTCAGCAAATCCTATTGGTCCTATCTTCACTATATATGACTTCTTATCACCTTCAGTGCTTACCCATCTGATCCAAGCTACCAACTGCTATCGCTGGAAATACTGAAAGAGCCTCCTATGGTCTCTATCACTACTCAAGTTGTGGACATGTTTTTTTTTTTTATACAATGGCCAGAGATCAGATTTTGTCAGTTACCTATTCAAAACCTTCCAATGGCTTCCCTGTGCCCAGAATAAAATCTAAAGCCCTTATCATGGCCTACCAAGTTCTATATAACACACTACCTCCTTGAGTTGTCTCCTATCCTCATCCCCTTCCCCATTCTGTTCCTGCCAAGATGGTATCCTTTCTGTTCCTCAAGCACATTAAGCACTTTCTACCGTAGGGTCTTTTACTCACTATTCTCTGAAAAGAATACTCAGAAGGCTTGCTCTTGTTGCTGTTTTTCTTCAACTCTAGGCCCTAACTGACAATAACTGTCTATTTTTTAAGTGTATTTTTATTGATTTCAGAGAGGAAGGGAGAGGAAGAGAAAGAGAGATATAGAAACATTAATGATGAGAGAGAATCATTGATTAGCTGCCTCCTGCCCCCTACTGGGGACTGAGCTTGCAACCCAGGCATGTGCCCTTGACCAGAATCGAACACAGGACTCTCGAGTCTGCAGGTAGGCCTACGCTCTACACCCTGAGCCAAACCAGCTAGGGCAGTGGTCGGCAAACTCATTAGTCAACAGAGCCAAATATCAACAGTACAACGATTGAAATTTCTTTTGAGAGCCAAATTTTTTAAACTTAAATTTCTTCTAACGCCACTTCTTCAAAATAGACTCGCCCAGGCCGTGGTATTTTGTGGAAGAGCCACACTCAAGGGGCCAAAGAGCCGCATGTGGCTCGCAAGCCGCAGTTTGCCAACCATGGGGCTAGGGCGACTGTCTATTTATTTACTGTCTGCCTCCCACATTGGAATATAAAATCCAGGAGAGCAGGCATGTTGTTGTTTTCTGCTATTCTTCAGACAAACACTTGGCACAGAGCAGAGCAAGCATTCAATACAAATTTGCTAAATAGCGAATGAACATTCTGGTTTTAATTATTAGTTGATTTTGCTATTTCCTTAAATTTCATTTTATATTCTCTATGACACATCAAAGGTAGAGGAACTTAATTTTTCTAAAGCCCTTCTGAGCAACTACCTTTCTAGAGTATTTAGTTTAGTCATATACCCTCTGCTAAGAAAAGCACAAAAAGAACTGAGAAATGGCCTTTGGCTAGTGTACCTGGAAGATAGTGAGGCTACCTACCAGTACCTGTAAAAGTAGGCCTACTCTAAACAAGAAGCCAGGGTGATCTTTTAAAAATAAAATCCATCCTTTGAAAACAGAAGTCAGACTGTTATAAATATTATCAGTACTCCCTATTTCTCTCAGAATAGAATCAGTTCTTACAATGGCCTATGAGACCCTATAAGGTCTGGCTCATTACCTCTCTGACCTCATCCTGCCCCTTACTCATTCTATTTCAACCATTCTGGCCTCATTGTTGATCCTCAAACAGACAAGTCACCCTCTTGCCTCTGGGCACTTATCTGACTATTCTTTCATCCTGAAATACTCTTCACCTAAAAACCCATGACTAATTCCTTCAAGTCTGCTCAAACATCACCTTCTCAATGAGGCTTATACCTGACTCCTCTAATTAAAATGATAACTCAGCACTCTATGCCCTGGCCAGTGTGTCTCAGTTGGTTGGGCATTGTCCCATGCATCAAAAGGCTGTTAGTTCAATTCCTGGTCAGGGCACATGCCCCAGATGCGGGCTCAATCCCCAGTGGGGGTGTGCAGAAGGCATCTGATGCATGTTTCTCTCCCTCTCTCTTCCTTTCTCTACGTCAATAAAAATATTAATAAAATAAAATTATAACTCAGCGCTCTTGATTAACTTTATCATGCTCTACTTTTTCTTTGTCCCATGGTGCTTTTGCCTTCTAACATACTATATATTTTACTTATTATGTTTATTGTTTATTATTTTCTTCTCTAAAATGTAAGCTCCAGCCCTAGCCGGTTTGGCTCAATGGATAGAACATCCACCTGTGGATCAAAGGGTCCTGGGTTCAATTCCGGTCAAGGGCATGTACCTCGGTTGCAGGCTCCTCCCTGGCCTGGGCCCTGGTCAGGGCTCATGCAGGAGGCAACCAATCGTTGTGTTTCTCTCACATAGATATTTCTCTCTGTCTTTCTCTCTCTCTCTAAAAATCAATGGAAAAGTATCCTCGTGTGAGGATTAAAAAAAAAAAAAAGTAAGTTCTATGAGGGCAGGAATGTTTGCCTGTTTTGTTCACTGACTCCAAGAATCTAGACAGCACCTGGCATGTAACAATCACTATAAATGTTTGTGATTAAAGGTAAGGAGTCTTCTGGCCTTTATCCTGAGAGATTACTTATGTTTGGGCTGCCTTCAGAGGAGAGATCACCATCATGATTTGAAGTTAATTTGGAAATCATGAGGAAGTAATAATGCAGAAAAACAAAACAAACAAACAAAAAACTAGCCTATAAGTAAAAAGTCCTGGATTTTGTGTTTTAAATTCATTTTTTTTAAAGCAATGTGTATGACTGACTGAATAATGTACTTAACTTCTTAGTTTTCCAACTAAAAATCAAGGACAAGAATAATGCTTCATGAGTTGACCAAGAGAATGAAATGAGATAAAGTAAAAATATAAAAATGCATGTTTACATTTGGAATTATTTTCAGTTCAGTGCTTCTTGAGGATTTAGAAGGGAAAATTCCTTTCTCCTTCTCTTAATCAGAAAATTTCTCAATAAGGCTCAGAGCAGGACTTCTACTACTTCCTTAAGTTTTCCCATTTGGGGGCTCTCTAAGCAGATTAGTCCAGAAAAGTACAATCATGTGCTAGGCAGTTTTAGAAATATTAATATCTTAGACCATTTACTAAAGGGGCAGTATAGCACATAAGTGAAACTTAACCCAACTAAAACCACAACAAAAAGAACTAACTAAATTATTCATAAGCAAAATATCGTTGTAAAACAGAGTAATGGAGCTGTGCCACTCAAAAACATCAAGGGTAGAATTGGCTTTGGTAGGGTGTTTGTCCAGCTATTTTTATAAATAAAAAAATAGTGCACAGAGTTAAAAAGAGAAACCATTTAAAACAGATATTATCCAACAGGCTCTCAATATATCAACTGATCCTTACCTGGCAATGCTGAAGCTCAATCAGAGCAGCCCTCAGTGGAGATAAAAGCATGCTTTGCTTGAGCCATTTACCCAGAGAGAAATACAGTTGTGCCAGAAAAATGCCATAAAATATTAAAAACAGAGTGAAAGTCACACTGAGAAATACTTTGGTAAGTCTGAAAAGAAATAAATAACACTTCTATTAACTCTTACTTGGGCAAACTTAGTTGGACTAAGTGTTATTTTGGATTTGAAAATTTTAGGGTGAATATAATCAAATTAGAGATCAAATTTGAGGAACATGTGCTACTGAGTTGATTGTGGCACCTAGAGACCCAATTACCATAGTTGGAAAACAGTTAAGGGGAGACTTAGCCCAATGAAAGAGGGAGAGAGAAAAAGAAACCATAGTATTTGACAGACACAGTCAAACGTAAGCAATGTTCTCATTCCAGCCCATAGATTTCTCTCCCTTGACTTGTTTCCTTAAACCAACCTATCTTACCTTTATGGTAAAATTAAACATTCCCAGAATACTGACTACCATTTTATAAAAACTGACTCACATTTACTGTATCCTTTTTGTAGTACTGAATTTACTCAGCTCTCAATCTTAAACATAAGATAAAATGGCTTACAGTGTAAACAGATATCAAGCTTGGGTGGAAGAAAACAATCATTTTAAATGATTAAATTGAGACAAAGAAGCTTCATATTATCTACAAGCACAGATCATAGAGCTAGTAAGTGAACAGACTATGGGCAGCTCTGCCAGGACAATTATGTTTAGGGTGGCTGGTGACCCCGCTCTTTCTTCTTCCAGTTTGTTCCTTGGCAAGGAGGAAAGAAAAAGCCCCAAATGATGACTTGCTTGATCTTACCACATCAATCTCTGTGTTGGAATGTCCCATGTTACAAACAATGCAGCTATTCTTCATCCGGTCTAAATGCTCTCTGGTTACCACATTCTTGTTACCTTAAAAACAGAAGAGATAGCCACATAAAAAGGAATGAAGCTGGACTCCTAACTCACACCGTATTTAAATTTTAACTTGAAATGGATCAGAGACCCAAATGTAAGAGCTAAAACTATAAAACTCTCAACAGAAATGGGAATAAATCTTTCTGACCTTGGATTAAGCCATGCTTTCTTAGATATAACACCTAAAGCACAAGCAACCAAAGAAAAACTAAACTGAACTATGTTGAAATTAAGACTTTTGTGCTACAAATGATAACACCAAGAAGGTGAAAAGACAACCCACAGAACAGGACAAATATTTGCAAGTCATAGAACAGATAAGGAACTTGTACCCAAAATTTATAAAGAACTCTGAGCTCAATAATAAAATGACAAATACTAGTAACAATTAAAAAATGAGCAAATGATCTGAATAGACATTTTTCAAAAGAAGATGTGCCAATAGTCACATTAAACGATGCTCAACATCATTGGGAAAATACAAATCAAAACCTTCACACCTACTAGGATGGCTAAAATGAGAAAAGACAGATAATAACAAACACTCTGCGAGTATGTGAAGAAACTGCAATTCTGGTAGGATTGTTGGTAGGATTGCATTGTTGGTAGGATTGCAAAATGGTGTGGTCACTTTAGAAAAGTTTGGCAATTACTCAAAATGTTAAACGTAGAGTTACTGTATGATCCAGCAATTCCACCTGAAGGTATATACCCAAGAGAACTGAAAACATGTTCACACAAAAACTTGTACACAATGTTCACAGCAGCATTATTCTTTTCATTTTATTTTCAACTACAGTTTACATCCAATATATGTTTTAGTTTTAGGTGTACAGCATAGTGGTTAGATACTCATACTTTACAAAGTGATCCCCTCCCAATATTTCAAGTACCCACCTGGCATTATACATAGTTATTACAATATTATTGACTATATTCCCTATGTTGCACTTTATATCCCTGTGACTATTTTGTAACTACCAATTTGTACTTCTTAATCCCTTCACCTTTTCCACCCAGCCTCCCAACACCCCTCCCCTCTGTCAACCACCAGTTTGCTCTCTATATGTCTGTTTCTATTTTGTTTGTTCATTTATTTTGTTCTTTAGATTCCACATATAAGTCATATTGTATTTGTCTTTCTCTGTCGAACTTATTTTACTTAGCATAATACCCTCTAAGTCAGTGGTTCTCAACCTTTCTAATGCCGCGACCCTTTAATACAGTTCTTCATGTTGTGGTGACCCCCAACCATAAAATTATTTTTGTTGCTACTTCATAACTGTAATTTTGCTACTGTTATGAATTGTAATATAAATAGCTGTGTTTTCCGATGGCCTTAGGCGACCCTGCTAGCAGTTTTCAACCCACAGGTTGAGAACCGCTGCTGTAGAGCCTAAGGCCATCGGAAAACACAGCTATTTATATTACAATTCATTAAAGAGTAGCAAAATTACAGTTATGAAGTAGCAACAAAAATAATTTTATGGTTGGGGGTCACCACAACATGAAGAACTGTATTAAAGGGCTGCGGCATTAGAAAGTTTGAGAACCACGGCTCTAAGTTCATTTATTCTGCTGCAAATGATAAGATTTCTTCTTCTTCTTCTTTTTTTAATGGCTGAGTAATATCCCATTGTATATATGTACCATAACTTTTTTATCTACTTGTCTATTGATGGGTACTCGGGTTGCTTATATATCTTGGCTATTGTAAATAAGATTGCAATGAAAATAGAGATGCACATATTTTTTCAAATTAGTGTTGGGTTTCTATGGATATATACTTAGAAGTGGAATTGCTGGGTCACCCTGGCAATAACTATGTATTTATAAGTAATCACTTTAAATGTAAACTGATTAAATGTTCCAATCAAAAGATATATGGTAGCTGAATGCATAAGAAAACGAGACCCATAATTATGCTGTGACTCACTTCAATCAAAAGACACATACAGACTAAATGAAAAGGGTTGAAAAAAAATATTTTATGAACATGGAGGGGGCGGGGAAAAAAGCTGAGATAGGAATTGCTGGATCAGGCAGTTTAAATTTTTGAGGAAACTCCATACTGTTTTCCATAGTGACAACAGCATTATTTTTTCTTTTTAAATATATTTTTATTGATTTTAGAGAGGAAGGGAGAGGAAGAGAGAGATAGAAACATCAGTGTTGAGCTCTAGCAGTTTGGCTCAGTGGATAGAGCATTGGCTTGGAGACTGAAGGGTCACGGGTTCAATTCTGGTCAAGCATTCTGTTGCAGGCTCAATCCCTGGTGTGTGCAGAAGGCAGCCGATCAATGATTCTCTCTCATCATTGATGCTTAAAAAAAAAAAAACATCAGTGTTGAGAGAGAATCATTGATGGGCTGCCTCCTGCACGAGCCCGTAACCTGGGCATGTGCCCTGACTGGGAATTGAACCGTGACCTCTGGGTTCATAGGTCAACACTCAATCACAGAGACACGCCAGCCAGGCAGCAGCATTATTCTTAATAGCTTGAAAACAACTCAAATAACCATCAACTGATAACTGAATAAGTAAAATGTGGTATATCCTTAAAATGGAATATTATTTAGCAATTAAAAGAAATGAAATATTGATACATGCCACAACATGGATGAACACTGACATTATGCTGAGTAAAAAATTAAAAATAAAAACCAGTCACAAAAGACTACATACTGTATGATTCCATTTACATGAAATGTCTAGAATAGGAAAATTTATGAAGACAGAGAATACTGGCTGCCTAAGGTGGAGGGCAGAGTGAGGAATGTCTGCTAATAGTAAGGGTTTCTTTTGGGGGTAATGAAAACGTACTGGCCCATGTGGCTCAATTGGTTGAGCGTAGTCTCACACACTGAGAGGTCGCCAGTTCGATTGCCGGGAAGGACACATGCCTGTGTTGCAGGCTCAATCCCCAGTAGGGGGTGTGCAGGAGGCAGGCAATCGATGTTTCTCTCTCATCTATGTTTCTCTCTCTCTCTCTCCCTCTCCCTTCTTCTCTCCCCTTCTTACTAAAATCAATAAAAACATTTTTTAAAAATCACTGAACAGTATATAGGGTGAATTTTTTCATATGTGGACTATATATCATTGAAAAAATTAGATTGTGGTGATGGTTGTATGACCCTATGAATTTGCTTAAAAAAAATTGAACTATACACTTAAATTGGTGAAATCTAAGATATGTGAATTAAATCTCAATAAAGTTATTTAAAAAATAGATTAATGGATTGATGTGAAGCAAGAACAGTTTCTTGTGGTCCCTCTTCTCTGCCCCCAGCTCTTCTTGAGCCTATATATATTTTCATTTTTAAATATTCTGATTTTCCCCAAGATACAATTATAAAAGAAAACCAATGTTCCAACAGTTTATGTTTCTAACATAAAGATAAAATCTCAGTCCAAGAAAACTAGCCATATCTGCATATTCCTCTCTAAAACTCAAAATCTACCTCTTTGGGAATCAACACAACTACGTGTCCCACTTTCTCTATGAATTTGGCTCAGCCTTGCTTTAATTATAGGGACTATAGAGAAATATACATCACTTTTGGAGGTAAAATAAAAAAAATCAAATGTACAAATGTAAGATCTGGCTTCCCAAACAAAACTCATCTCTAGGAATCTCCTAGGTGGTTGAAGATGAATGGAGATATAGAACAAAGAAATGGAAAGAAACCTTCCTCTATGAATGACTTAAAGGCATACTTTTGGTCAAGCTTTAAAGAGGTAGGAAGAATGTGAAAGATTGACTGGTTTTGTAAACTGCTATCTCTGGCTTTTATGTTTGGTTTTGTTCAGAAGATTTTCAGTCATTTTTCATTTATTCCATAAAGGCATTCTCAAGTGCCAACCATTTTATATGTTATAATCGTACCTGTACAGGTAATAACAATATCCACTTGTCGGATGACCTCATTCAATTTCACCAGTCGAAATCCATCCATACTGTAGAAATAAAGCATAATCAATGAAGCTAAAAGGCAGCTGGAAGGTTTTTGCTACAGAAACTCAAAAGCTATTACCAAGTTGCTTTGATACATACACTGTCATTTCTTGATATAGCTGGACTACTCTTAGCAGTGAAAAATTCAAACCATTTCCTTAGTTCATTCAAGACAGAAATAAAAGATTTTTTCGCATCACTGGAACCTAATTCTTCCTGATAATAGGGAAACAATGTTAAGCATGGGATTCCTCAATTAAGTTTCTATAAAGTGCCATTTTAACACTGAACCTACTCCGCACTGAAACTGCTTCTCTCCAAGATCGATCATCTTCTGAATGCCAAAGTAAATTTATTTAGAGTCATATATTACTTGACTTCCTCTAGTACATTAAACATTATTTGTCTTCTTAAAGCTATATATTGCTTGGAGTACATACTGTTTTATCCTAGTTTTCCTACTTTTCTGTTTGCTCCTCCAATCTCATCAATCTTTAAATGTTGGTACTTGGTAGGGCACTCTTTTCTTTCAGCACTTCTCTATACCTTTTCCTGGCTATAAATGACCCCTCAGAGGTGGCTGATTTACACATCTATATCTTTAGCTTAGATATCTCCAAAACTTCAGAGCCCTGGATCAAATTATTCACTAGATAGCTCTTCCTAGATGCCCCACAAGGATCTCAAACTTACTGTGTTTGAAAAGAAACTCATTATCTCTCCACGTCCCTAACTCTATTTCTTCTTCTATATTGTCTATATTGATTATTAGCATTATTTGTTCACCCAACTATATAAGCCAAATAAACTAGAATGTCTGAGCCTACTGCCTCTTCCTAATTGAGGTTGTCACCAAATCTTTTACCTAACTTCCTTAAAACCTCTTGAATCTGTCCCTTCCTTGCCACACATACTGGCCTTACGTTCAGGTTTATTTTTTGCCTGTATTACTACAGTAGCTCTTGGCCCAATCTCATCACCTCTAGATTTATGCCTCTCTAATTCATTTTGCAGAGTGGATTTCCCTAAAAGCACCTTGGATCATGTAACTTCATTGTTTAGAATACTCCAGTGAGATTGCCTGCTCTCAGGAAAAGATCCAAATACTTATACTGATACATGATTATCCTGACATAGGATTCCTATCTCAGATATACTCCTCCCAAATTTACCCTATAGACCAGCTACATCAAGCTTCTTAAATATATTGTATTCTCTCCTTTCTTGGTAACTATGGAAGTTACTTCCAAACTAAGAAATCATTTACACAAGTTTCAAGACTCAACTGTACTGACACCTCTTTGGACCCTACCTCCTTGCTCTTTTGTTAGATATTTCTCTTTTGTGCTCCTAAAGGAGCATGTGCTGTTTACCTCCATCATAGCATTTACTATATTGAACAGTGGTAATTTGTCTGTATACCTGTATTCTCTCGTTCACTTATTCATCTTATTCATCCTCAGCACAAAGCATAGTACCTGATATACTGTAAATGATCAGTTTGTGTCTATAATTTGAATCAGTATATCAGTGAATATTTAAGCAGGTTCAGGTTTCTCTAATGAACCCTGAAAGGACTAGAATGGTGATAATTTCCTTTGGGTGCTAGATCCCTGACTCAGAGAAAACCAGCAACTCTGTTGGGAAAATCTGGGTTTATGGCTAGGATGTGTGAGGAATAGTAAGACAGGTAGGAATGGCTGTGATAAAATCTTTATGTCATCCCTCATTCTATCCTGGGCACTTTCCTCTGGAGGATTAATGGTAAAGACTGGGTGGGTAACCCAGGCTATAGACACTGGGGCTTTGCAGTAGTTTTCAGGGACAGTGATTTTTCCATCCTGTTGTGGGTGGCAAGAGACAATTTTAATAATAACTACCATTCAGTGAGCCTTTATTATGTGGCAGCAGCTCTGTACTTTTTATAATTATATGACTATTATATATGATTATACATTATATAATAAATATACAATTATGTTACTGAATGTTCACAACACTTTGAGGTAGGTAAGAGTACCCACATTTTACAGATGGTAAGGAAACTATTCTTTTTTAAAATTTTAATTTTGGAATAATTTCAAACTAAGGATTGTAAGAATACTACAAACATCTCTCATACACCCTTCACTCAGCAGATTTTACCCTTAATTTGGATGTGTCTGCTGTGTCCTTCTGATTGGATTTAGGTTATACATTTTTGGGAGGACTATTGTAGAAGTGCTCTTTTCAGTGCATCATAGGAGAAGGGACCTGGTACCAGCCTGATTCTTTTTTGATAATTTTTTTCCAAAGAGAGGAGGATTATATGGAGAAAATAAGGAGCTACTTGTTCTCTAGGTCAAGGCAGGGGGTATCGCCATAGGAATTTTAAGTTTTAGCTTCTCTCATCGTCTTTGTTCTCTCTGAGCAGAGCTCTTTGATCTCTGAAAAATAGGTGCTCACAGTTAATGGCAGCCTCTTTCAGGATCTGGGCCCCTCTAAGTTAAAATGTGTATTAACCAGGCCATTCTTTGAGGCAGCTACAAGATCACATGCTAGATGGTGGTGTAGAGGGAAAGGCACGTCTCCTTTTGTACCCTTACCAGGCTTGAAGGGCACAGATGGGGTCAATCTCAGTCACATACACAATGGAGCCCATGGCTTTCAAGGCAGCACAGCACCCCTTCCCCACCTGAAAATGGGAGAAAGTACACATAATAAGGAAAGTCAACGAGAAAACAGTTTCTCAAAGTTTCTGGTAAAGTGTACCCCACTTTCTGCCCCCAAAGGAATTTCACTGAATAGATTCATGCTTGGGGAAAAATAAGAAAAACAAATAAATGAATGCGGTTCATAAACAAACTCCTCGCTCCTGCTTAGCACATGCACGTGCATATGAAACACCCGCAGTCATGATTCATAATAAAAACTCAAGCTAAAAGAACATCACAAACAGTACACTGGAACAGTCAGAAAATCAACTTAAGAAAAAATGGCAAAAATGAAGAGGGAAAAAGAAACATTGTAATTGAACCAGAGAGTCTCTAAAGTTATCCCACTCCCCCATCTAAAGTGATAAATGAATGTACTCTTATGTCCATACAAATGAGAAATTTATTTTAGCAAAATACATTTTAAACACCTAATACATAATTGAAAGGGTAAATCTTACCTCTCCATAGCCACAGACCACCACCTGTTTTCCACCAAACATCATGTCTGTTGTCCTTTTAAGTCTAGTGAGGGGGGAAAATTACATCAGAAAAATCTTTTCATTTCTCCCTTGAGATTAGATTGGGTTCCTTGTTTTCATGTTTCATGGTGTGTTTTTTCCTATTTTGAAAGAAAGCCTGGTTTCATCCTAGATAAAATATTTAATAACTAGAAAGAAAGGTTTAATAAAATACGTATTTTCTCACTCCATGCTATCCAATCAATTGCATCTGTATGTGAGTTTTGTTTTTTCTTTCTTTCTTTTTATTCCCTTGTCTTGGAAGTAGTGCAGAAGGGAAGCAGCTATAGACTACAAAGTAACTTTTAAACATAAAAGCAATATACACAGGGTGTCCCAAAAAAATGTATACATACTTTGAATAATTATTAATTCCAGTGGGTTAAGTCTGAAAAGGAAAAAACATCGATTGAGCTATCAGCTGTTAAAATGTGTATACATTCTTTTGGGACATCCTGAATTTATTATACAACATTTGGAATATCTGGCTTAATGAAAGCATGCTAGCTTATTGAATTAGACACTGAAAGATCAGCACCACATTTAGTAGTATCATAATGGCCAACAGGTCCCACATTAATTCAACAGGGAGGGTGATGGACAACATGGAGAGGAGCTTTGAAACACGCCAACACCGACTACATGAGATAGTGAGTTTTCTGGGGCAGATTCCTTCTCAGACATGTTCTACTTCATCTCTGATTCTCTACAAACTAGAATAAAGGTCCTTCCTGTTTTCAGGGTCTCTTGGAAGAACTTGTAGGAGCAGTTTCTGGTTTCTTTTTAGGTTCAATCAGTCTCCCTTCTCTAGGAATCCCTGGCTACGCAGAAGGTTTTCAACTAAAAGTAGCCTATTCTGAGATAGACAGCTACTCCAAATATTTGTGGATCTTTCTACTCACTGATCTAACTGTTAACCTCTGCTATTGAAGAGTCTATAAATGCCCCAAAGGCAAAGTAGGAATCCTGTCTTTCTGATGATTTGACAGCTCCACTCAAGAGGAACCAGTATAACTCCCTAAACCCGAATAAAACTCAATAAATATTGATTAAGTGCAGAGGCAATTCTTGAGTGGAAAGAGTAAGTCTAGTCTGGCTGGACTACCATATTCAAAAGTAAGAGCTTCGAAGAATGGTCCTGGAAGGGCTAACACTGCAAGGAAAATCAATAGAGCATATTTCTGAGCCTCCTTTGCTTTGACTACCCTCAGGCCTTTCTGCCTCTCTTCCCAACTACTATCGGTAGTCTTTCCTGACTACAAATGACTGTGTGGTGGGAAGGAAACTTCACCAGCACTGCTACTCTGCAAATGATAGGCTGACAGACCTAGATGGATTCCAGTTAGGTAGTGATTTCCCTGTCATCTTAGGGACCCACATTTGCCGTAAGGTTCAAGGATAAGGGGCAGAAAAGACCTCAGTCAAAGAAGGACCTTTTTTTTTGGGGGGGGGGGCGGTTGGAAAGAGTTGGGAGTAACCTCTCTGGTGGTGTATGAATCATGTCAAGCCTCCTACTTCTAATTCTTCTAGCCCCAGGATCCTCTAGAAGGGTTCTTGGAATACAATCTACTTTATGATCTGAAACCACATCTGGGATATTCTTAGTCTTCCTATCAGGTGGAACCTCAGTCTCCAGAAGACAAGAAATGACAGTTGGATGACAGATGAAATGAGAAAGCGATGGCCGAGTCCTATGGGCTCCTTGCAGGGACCTGGTCAAAAGACTCATGATGGCACCCCATACCCTTTCCTGCCTCCTATGTTTTGTTTTCCTTTTTCTCTGAAAATGTTATAAGAGGAATGAGTATTTCAGACATTTTTGGTTTAATATAAACACAATTTTGGCATCAGAAAAAAAATTTTGCACTGCTTTTTGGCATTGCAGACCAATTACCAAAGTGTCCTCTAGGAGTCAGTGGGGACATTCCCACATAGCTTATGGTGCAGTGTGTAACCAGCTCTTAGAACTACAGAAGCTCAATCACAAATCCTTTCCTCATATGAACTCTCTTTTGGGCTGAATGTCCTCTCTGTTCCATTGCAGCCTTCCCTGGAGCATAACTGCCTTTTCTTTAATTCCTCCTGCACTCAACTCCTCTGAGAGGGACAACTGCCCATGACCTAACTGGGAAGTTTCTCATCACCTGAAGGTGCCAATAAGCTCTTACTACTCAGCAGGTTTTCTGGCAGATAGTTGGTTTCCTAATTCTTCATTAACCTTAACTTCTGTTCCACTGCTTGCATCTTACTTCACTTTCATACACATCTGTTATTAAAGAATCTCTCTTACCCACCAGGTAAACACTGCTTAGAAGGGACTTTTCCATTTTTATGAACTAGTGTAGTTACCTTTATGTATCTTTTACTGAACCCAGTATAGACAGATTTTTAGGCTCATAGATTTGAGAATTAAAAAATCTACAAGATACTTAGCTGTGGATGAATAAATATTTTAATGCGTATTTAGCCAGATTATTATTAATTTTATCAGGCCCAAGTCTACTTACATTATAATAACACTTAAATGTGGACAGAACTAGCGACAGTTTAAAAACAGACTGACAGACTGAGAATTCATTTAAATGTCCAATGTGTCTGATAATACTATTGACTCAAAGGAGTAATAATAATAGTTCAAATTTGCATTGAACACTCCCCACCCCAAAAAAAGATTTCAAAGTAAAAAGCTTCCCCTAAGACCTAACTCAATCTTAGAATTTACTGCACAGTAAATTCTGTACAGGGTTCTAGAAAGAAGAGCAAGGAATTAACATTGACTATCAGGATTCATATGTTATCTCATTTAATCCTCACAATAACTCTATGAAGCTGGTCTTACTGTTACCGTTTAACAGATGGGGAAATAGACACAGAGAGGTTAAATAACTAATCCAAAGCCTTTCAGTTAATAAATGATAGACGCAATAGTCAAACCAAGGTCTTTCACAAATGCCTGTAGTGTTGCAGACTGCCTGAGGTCCAGATTTGTTGGTAATGTGACCCACAGGCCCCTTTTTTACTTTCCCATTAACCTATATATGATGGAAACAACTTAATGGTTTCAGACAGGGAATTACTGAGTCTTCCCAGCAAGAATGAAGTTATGTCAGGGCACAAGTGTGGAAACAGAAACTGGGTTTTGGAACAACAGAGTATTTGGTATATATCTAAGTAGATTTTGTCAGACTTGAAATCATTACAGATTTGAAAAACTAGAAATGCCTCTGAGAATTGACTCTTTGCTCACCACAACTTTCCAGATGGCGAGAGAATTATATGATAGTTGGAGCTTAAGAACTGGCAATATGACCTAAAATAGAAACATCAGGAACCTTTCCCAAACCATCAAAGATACTTACATGTTTACAGTGACTTCAGTTAGTTACTCTCTGGCCTGTTAGAGTCACCAAGTTAAGAACTGCCATCAATAGACAGGGGCTAATCTGACCTTTTATATAAAATAGATTTGCTTCTAATAGTCATAGCAATGGTAGCTCTGGATTGTAAAATCTGAGTATGATGTGATGATAGAGTCAGAGGTGCTACATGAATAATTTTCAAACCTAAAACACTGAGGACCTCACTTCAACAACTCACGCTCATCACAAAGATAATAAAAAATTACCCATCAAGAATAGATTCACGGCAACAGTAGAGGTTGTCAAATTTTTGTTTGGTGACTGAGTCATTCACATTCATGGCTGGAACACACAGCTTCCCAGCTTTGGATAGCTGGTACAGCCTGGGGATGAGGGGAATAAAAAAGAACATAAAACAATGAGACACTGCAATCTTCTGTCAGTTCATATCAAGTTCCAGAAATATGTTGACTAGGTAGGCATGACAGCGTGAGACATGAGTAGTTTATCCTATTAGGTATACAGAAAGAAATAAAGAATATCTTTCTAGAGTCTATATAGCTTAGAATAAAGATCTTAGTCAGAAAGCATGTGGGGAAAATCTCTAACCAAACTCTACATTATAAGGATTAAAATACAAATTTTATTAACTTTATATAATTTTATTAATATTATTCACCTTTTTAATTATAAAAAATTAACTTTAAGTACTATTTTAGTCCCATTACTCTAATGCAATAATTTTAACTTCCAAACAGTCTCAATTTTATAATCTCAATACACATATCTATAAATATGCATATCTATATATAGGAGTTTTATTTAAACTGATTCGACTAAGTATCAGAACCAGGTGTTTTATTCAAAATTCATCTCTTTCTAAGAATATGAAAGTACGGCTAGCCTATAGTTTTGTATATTCAAAAAGATCACAGAATTTTGAAGCAGTGATGATGGTTATTCAGAATTTACTTCCCTAAAGCTTTTATTTTCATACTTTCAGTTCTTTCTGGGTGAATAATAGTAAATAGAAATTATTTCAATTTTACTCAGGAAATTATTGCTCATTTGAGAAAAAGGACCCCAAATCCTTACTCTCTATGTAAGAATGTATCAAGGCCCAGGTTTTTGTCTCTTCTGCCTAGTGCTAGATCCCTAGCACAGTTCTTAGACCTGTTCCTGGTTCACTGTAGAAGTTCAATAAATATCTATTGCATAAATGAATTCATCCAAAAAAAGATAAGCAGTCATTGTATTACAATGACTAGAAAACATGAGGACCACATTTGTTCCCTACCCCTCCCCGCCTTCACTATATTAGGTTTGTTATTTGTGTTGTTAATTAAAAAAAAACAAAAAACAAGTGTGCAGACTCAGATCTCATTACCTCATAGTGGATTCTAGTTTTTAACCTAATGTATTCTACAGGTATGTGATTACAAGAATGTATGTCTAGGCTGCATAAAACCAGGTATGTCCATGCCAAATCTTACCTATGAACTCCAGTTACACTCTCCTCTACTATGCCCTTGATTTTCTTAAACATGTTGGGATACTTCTTATAAATCCAGTGAGTTAGATCCCCTCCATCATCCAAGATCTGCAATAATAAGCACCAATAATGTCATTCATTTTGCTGAAGGCTCAATGTTCCTAGTGCTTCTCTGGGTCTTGTATCCCAATTTCCAATTATCCATTTACAGATATTTCAAATTTCCCACATGGTTATGTAAAGTAACTTAAAGCCAGAATGATGACCAAAACAGTCATTAGACTGTAGTAAAAGACAATGAGGAATGAAAAACCAACTGTAATTTTCATAGCCAACTGACCTTTCACCTAATAAAGCAAAATACACAGCAATACAATGAGGATTTTCTTATGGACTAAAAACTCAAGTGGTTATCTAAATCGTTACTTCTTATTTTTTAATTTTTTATTTATTGATTTTAGAGAAAGGAAGGGGGAGAGAGAGAGAGAAACATAGGTTTGTTGTTCTATTTGTGTGTGCCCTGTCTGGACACTGAACCCACAACCTTGGTGTATTGGGAAGATGCTCTAACCAACTGCGCTACCTGGCCAGGGCCTGACCCACTATTTCTTAAATGTACTGTAAATATTCAGAAAGCCTAAATTTGATATGAGAATATTTCTATTAATTACATTTAATACTTTAAATATAACCAGTCAAAGCTTCGTTTAAATAGAGTCAGATAATTAGTCTTCCTCCCATAACAATGGCTCATAAAACTATATTCATTAATCCTTTAGTTCTCCCAAAGTACAGGCATTTTCCTACCCAAAATACTAGGCAGTACTGTAAGGTTTTGCCTAGCACAATCTCACACTCTCTAAAACCAAATTAAAAATAACTAGGGAACTGTGCAAGCCGGCCTCCGAACAGCTCATCATTATTTCAGGTTGGGATTAAAGAGAAACACAATGCTGTGCCCACTGGAGCTTTCATCACAGAGGAAAAGTTTCTGAATTATAAATAAGCTGAAGAAAGATCAGCTTAGCATACTATTAGGCACCAGGCTGTGGCATTTCAGCCCTTCGCTTAGCTGTTAGGAATGCTTGGCAGGACGTTTTCAAATTGTTATACCTATCCTCCTGGAAAGTCCCACAGAACTAGTTGCCCTCTACTGGCATGCACCCACTTTGCAGTTCATCAATTATCAACTCTACTGCAAGTGCCAAAAATGCCATCCTGGACCTCTGGGCACACAAAATCCCCAACCTCACGTCTACCACATGATTTCTTTTTTACTTCTGCTCTTGCTATTGATCTATTTTCTATGACTCAACTAAACCTTACTTGAGAGCAGGGATCCAAGACAGAGCTCTCACTAAAATGTTGCACTTACTCCATACTGTAAGTTTGTGCTCCATTTTCTCCCAGTAGAGACCTCAGAACAGATGCCCTAAGAAACAGAAAGGCTCCTCTAAGTTTCTCTTGCCCTTTCTTTTTTTTTTTTTTAAATATATTTTATTGATTTTTTTACAGGGAGGAAGAGAGAGGGACAGAGAGTCGATGAGAGAGAAACATCAATCAGCCGCCTCCTGCACACTCCCTACTGGGCGTGTGCCCACAACCAAGGCACATGCCCCCAACCGGAATCGAACCTGAGACCCTTGAGTCCGCAGGCCGACGCTCCATCCACTGAGCCAAACTGGTTAGGGCTCTCTTGCCCTTTCTGCATGTTTGAAATCCCTCATGGAGTTTTCCTTTACAGCTTCTGATTCCCTAATCACACAAAAGATCAGAGACAAAAAAAGACTGACCACCCTAACTGGTTTGGCTCAGTGGCTAGAGTGTCGGCCTGTGGACTAAGGGGTCCAGGGTTCAATTCCAGTTGGGGGCATATGCTCAGGTTGTGGGCTCAATCCCCAGTGGGGGCATGCAGGAGGCAGCCAATCAATGATTCTCTCTCCTCATTGATGTTTCTATCTCTCTCTCCCTTTCCCTTCCTTTCTGAAAAAAAAAAAAAAAGACCAAGCAATTGGAAGCTCTATGTCTTAAGTCCCACTATTCTCATCCACTTTTCTCTTTTAATACAGATATCTAACACAGGCAGGTAGATGCTATTTCTAACATGTACTTAATGAATGTAGCCCATCATTCTCACCATGTAACTCTATTACAGAAAATTCTTGTCACCAGGGAATCTTCCTGAGGTTGGAAAGCAAGGAAAAGTATTAGATCTTGAAAGAATCCAAAGAGATATAGGTCCTGTTTTCTGGGGGTGACAACTGTTTTTATCCTTGTCTTACTCTCTTCATTATCCTTTTCAGCAGTTCATGCTGGCTCTATAGCCTATAAAGCTTTCTGGGAATAATCCCATGTCCTCCTTGTGTTCAGGACTATAAAATTATTATTATATTTCCAGTAGAAATCCCCTGGCATATCTCAGTCATACTCCCTCCTATAACTGTTGAAATGAGCTGACTCAACTTACAGCTAACTCCTCCCTCCCTTTCAGGATATGAAGGCTTTAACGCAGCTTCCTCAAACCAGCACTTGGTGCACTGTGATCTGAATCACAGAATCCAAAAAGATAGGCTGCTTTTTTCTGCTGTGAAACAGGTGAGGCCTGCTCTGCAGCATTTAGCAGCAAGCAAGAGTTGGACTACAGCTTCAAGGATTCTTTTTTCAGTTGATTCCTTAATTTCTCTTCTCACTCATATGCAGAAATGTTTGTAAAGCAAGAGTGCCTCATACTTTGTGCAGTTTTTTTCTTTCTTTGCAAATCTAATATGCTATCAGCCTTCAAGAATTTGATCTTTTAAAAAATGAAACAAAAATTTTAAAAAGCAAAAATAAAAAACCTAAAACTTTACGTATCTAGTTATCTTTCTCAGTGTAGAATGAATAAAGCAAAAAATTTGAACTTGGAAATCCTTCATGTTTACTATAAATCTAGCATATAATTCTAGAGAGAAAGCTAGGTATCACAGGAGGGGTATGTGTGAGAGAATGTGTATGTTTAGATTATTGTTGTTAGGGGATGGTAGTAATAGGTGGTAAAAATGGTAACTCATCAATCTTACTTTTTAACTAGCCTTGTATGAATGCTGAGCAGTATTTGTTTTTTTCAAAATATTTTTATTGATTTCAGAGAGAGGAAGGAAGAAGGTATAGAAAGAAACATCAATGATGAGAGAGAATCACTGATCAGCTGCCCCCTGCACGCTCCCTACTGGGGATCGAGCCGGCAACCTGGGCATGTGGCCTTGACTGGAATTGAACCTGGGACCCTTCAGTCCACAGGCTGATGCTCTATCCACTGAGCCAAACCAGCCAGAGCTCTATGGATTTTTTTAAAACTATATTTTTATTGATTTCAGAGAGGAAGGGAGAGGGAAGAGAGATAGAAACATTAATGATAGAGAATCATTGATCGGCTGCCTCCTGGACACCTCTACTGGGGATCGAGCTGGCAACCTGGGCATGTGCCCTTGACTGGAATTGGGCCCGGGACCCTTCAGTCTGTAGGCCGACACTCTCTACCATTGAGCCAAACCAGCTAGGGTGGCATTTTTTTTTTAAATCCTCACCCAAGGATATGTTTTTTGTTTTGTTTTGTTTTGATTGCGTTTAGAAAGAGAAGAAGAGAGGGGGAGAGAGAGAAACAGAGAAACACCAATTAGTTGCCTCCCATATGTGCCCTGACCTGGAATTGAACTTGCAAACTTTTGGTGCATGGGGCAATGTTCAATCACTTGAGCCACCTGGCCAGGGCTGCTGAGCAGTATTTTAATGTTGTAGTGAATATGAATGATTCTATGATTAGCACTAACAATTACAGTACATCGAGGCTATAAAGAGATTCAATATTCTTGGGGTGCCCTGAGCATAAGTATCTAGTTCTGTTGGAAGCCCAGGTACATCAGATAGAAAAGGAGTCCTTTTCCTTTTTTTCCTGTTGGGAAACCCTCTCCTAAGCCAGAGCCTCCCTCTCTACCTCTCCTTCCCGTCCGCCTAAAGAATTGTGTTAGCTGAAATCTAACCCACCATGTTTGGCTGCCAGCCCTCCACATTCACACATCTATCAATGCACCACCAAAAATCATCTTCTGATTCTCCTTTCCAGGCAAAGACAGGAAATCCTGAGAAAAAGGAACAAAGAGAAATCATTAAAGCCTAAAAACAGGGGCTGACCCTAAATTCTGGCAAGATGATGCTGGTTTTCCTCAATTACGAACGCTCTCATTCTTTTGTACTATACTCCTTGGATTCACTGATTAGTATTGACTTCAGTTCCTAATCTACTCCTTTGGTGGCCATTTTGCTCGTGAGACCAAAGAGGATAAACAAAAGGGACAACAGTATGATGGAGACTAAACATATGATTAAAGGGAAAAAAGGAGAAACTAGAAACAAGTACTTGTTGATCCAGTCCAATTGGAATTCTCACCATTTCCCAACCACACTTTGATCTTTCTTACTTCCATACTTTAGTCATCCCATCCCCCATCAGGAAAAACCTTACACTTTTCTCCATCTGTTAAAATGTTTATTATTTATCACACTTCATGGCCCAGTTAAGTGTCATGTTCCCAATGAAACCTGATTAACTCAGCTGGAAGTGAACTCGTGGAATCGGAACTTTTATAAACCCCCTGTTTGAGCGCTGAATTTGGGTTTATGATCTGTTGTGGCATTTATCATCTATGCTCTTGTACTATCATTATCTACAAATGTGTCCTTTCTCCTCAAGGAAAGTGTAAGATTCTGAGGGCAAAAACATTAACTCATTTGTCCTTAATATATCTTATAGAAGGCATAAGTATTTGTTGGGGGGGGGGGGGACAAAAAGACTGCATGTACAATTCATTGGGCTATATATTTAATATTTGTATATTTTTTCTACATATATTTTACACAAATAAAAATTTTATGAATGAATGAACGTAAATGAAGAAACAAATGAAATGCTGAAAGTGCTAGCAAAAGGAGAGACATGCATGCACTAGCCAGCTTTCTCCTCATTTCTCAAGAGCTCTGAAGCAAGGGTTTGGTTCCCTGATCAGTGCTGTGCTGCCAGGGAGTGAGGAGAAAAAATTAGCAAAGTCCAACTTCTCTATTTCTTTTGTCCTTCAAGTGCCAGTGGCTGTTGTGATCAAATATTAATCTTTCAGGTCAAATGCTGAAGCAGAAGCACCAAAATTAAATCAGAGCAAGCTGCTGAAAAACCAACAGTACCACAAAACTATGGCTGAAGCATTGCCTTTTCTAATCCATATTACCTTAGAGTGGTACTTTAATAATTAGCAAGTCAAGGCAAAGCATTAACTAATAAAGGGTTATTAGACTTAAGGAGATATTTGCAACTGTAAATATCTTCTGTATGGAAGCAAGAAAGATCAAAGTGTAGTTGGGAAATGGTGAGAATTCCAGTTACCAGGTAAATCTAGTTCATATTTAATAAGGAAAGCCCAGAAAGAAAGCAAACTCATCAGAAATTGGGATTCATTTCTACCAAGACAGCTCCTTTAATGTCAACCTTCTTTAAAGATTTATATTGAAATAATGGAAGTTTTTAGAGACTTACTTTAGCCAAAGACACAGAGAGTAAGCAAAGATCTTACCACTTTCTGCTAAAGCAGCAGCCACTTCATTGAGAGTGGAATAGATATTGCAGGCGGCCCATCGGCACTGAGCTCCCAGAGCACCCAGAGTTTCCATGAGCACCTATATTAAAGAGAAAGCAGGAGATGAGCAACTTTTCTATAAATCTGTTTATTTCGCCCTACCTGGTTTGGCTCAGTGAATAGAGTGTCGGCCTGTGGACTGAAGGGTCCCGGGTTCGATTCCAACCAAGGGCACATGCCCGGGTTGTGGGCTCAGTCCCTGGTGGGGGGCATGCAGGAGGCAGCCGGTCAATGATTCTCTTTCATCATTGATGTTTCTATTTCTCTCTCCCTTTCCCTTCCTTTCTGAAATCAATAAAAATATATTTTTTAAAAAATCTGTTTATTTCAAATTTTAAACTTATTTTTAAAAATTTAACCCACTGATTTGATCCTGATTTATTTTATTTTAATATTTAAAATAGAGACAGCAATCTTTTTAAGGAGGTAGTATATCACCCTACTGCTTTAATTAAGAGCTATTTTAACAATGATAAAGCTTTGGTTGAAAAGCTTGTTTTAAATTTCCTGACAGTGGTTAACTCTGAGTACTGCTAATTTTAATTTTAAAAGTTTATATTTAGTATATTTCTATAATGTAGAAAAACAGTCCCCTATAATCTCATGCTTCAGAATCCTATGCTATAGTGTAGTTTTATACTAAATGAAAATTCTAATAAAAATATGCTTTAATCTAAAAACACACTTGTAAACAGCTTTAATTTAAAAAAACAACACTTGTAAACAACTCCACTAATGTAGGCTAACCCCCTAATATAATTTGCCCAAAACCTCACAGTAAGTTAGTAGCAGAACTACTCATATCTCTAAATTTCTAGTCTATACTGCCTTTCAGTATCTGATTCCATTTTTCCCCCTCTTGTTTTATTTTTTTACCTTAAAGAATTTCTAAATTCCTACAACTTAGGAATTCTGAATTTGTCAAACACAGAATGATTCAGAGACTTACCTACAAAGCAACATAAATTAACTATATGATCCTAGCTGGTTTGGCTCAGTGGAAAAAGCATTGGCCTACGGACCAAAGGGTCCCAGGTTCGATTCCAGTCAAGGGCACATACCTCGGTTGCAGGCTCCTCCCTGGCCCAGACCCTGGTCGGGGCTCCTGCAGGAGGCAACCAATCAATGTGAGACACATTGATATTTCTCTCTGTCTTTCCCTCTCTCTTCCACTCTCTCTAAAAATCAATGGAAAAATATCTTCGGGTGAGGATTAAAAAATAATAATAATAAAATAAGTTAATTAACTATAAAAGTCATTGAAACCAAGAATAAAAAACTATTCAAAGAACTTTGAGTCAAGACTGCTGGCTATTAGGGCACAAGCAGGAATGAAGGCAGGTAGGAATGAGAGGAGGACAGAGCTTAAACCCAACTTTAAATCATTACCATTTAGAAGAAGTAGCTAGGAAGTGGTTAGAAGGAACTATGAAACATACCTAAAAATATAAATAATCCAAGTCTACTAGAAACATGGATAGGAAACTGTTAACTATAATAGTTATTTCTGAAGCATAGGATTATAGGAGACAGTTTGTGTTTTTTTTCCTAGAGATTGTTTTTCTACATTATAGATTGTGATAATGTTTGAATATTGTAAAATAAACATAATTACTTTTGTAATCAGAAAAATAGAGACTAAAAATAAAACAGCAAAATTCCTTTGTAATTAATTTTTAAAGAAAAAATAAAAAATGTGGGAAGGGTACATTAAAATGTTAAAACTGGTAAACTGGTTTTAACTACTCTGATTTTTTAAAAAAATCTTTATTGTTGAAAGTATTACATATGTCCCTCTTTACCCCCCCCCATTGACCTCTTCTAACCCCCCTCCCCCACCTAGGCCTTCACCACCCTATTGTCTGTGTCCATGGGGTATGCATATATGCATACAAGTTCTGTGGTTGATCTCTTCCCACCCACCCACCCTCCCCCACCTTCCCTCTGAGATTCCACAGCCTGTTACTCTGATTTTGATTACTCCAGGAAAAGTAGAAAGGAACTGTGAAGGGTGGTGATATGCAGTGAGCCAGGAGGTAAAAAAGAACCTAGATATAATTTAGCAACATGAGACAGTAAAGAAGCACTTACTATTTTAAGCCACCACAATGAAGTCTCACGTCCCTGCCTGGGGAAGCCCAAAAAAGGTTCTACAAGCACTTCTGCCTCAATTCATTACTCTATAGCTCCAAAAAGAGAGAGCTTTTCAATTTATTATATTAATTTTGGGCTGCCAAAGTACTTTTTTCCTCAGAGAACATGTAACCCAGGAAAAGTTTCATAGGGAAGATGCTAATAGCAGACGTCTGTGTCTTGAGGAATCTCTGGCTGTTCTTAATGAGGAATGTGGCCAAATAAATGTTGTTTCAGGAGACAATTTTTTTGAAAGTTGATCTAGCCATAAAAATGACTGGATCTTGCCCTAGCTTATTTGGCTCAAGAGCGTCAGCCTGTGGACTGAAAGGTCCCAGGTTGGATTCGGGTCAAGGGCACATGCCTGGGTTGCGGGCTTGATCCCCAATAGGGGGTGTGCAGGAAGCAGCCAATCAATGATTCTCTTATCATTGATGTTTCTATCTCTCTCCCTGTCCCTTCCTTTCTGAAATCAATAAAAATATGTGTGTTGTTTTTTGTTTTTGTTTTTAAATGACCTGGATCTTATAAATTCTATAAAAGATTCCAGACCATTTTCCAATACACCAATTTCCTATGTGATCTCATTATGGTGAACAACTCAGTATCTATTACATCTTTGATGGTGGTTAATCAGTGGTTCTCAACAGAGGAACTTTGGGAAACTGTAGGGCATATTTGGTTACCACAATAATTGAAAGGGTAGAGCTACTGGCATTTAATGGGCAGGGCCAGTCTGAAAGTGCAAGACAGTCCTTTATAATAAGAAGCCATGCCACAGCTAGTTAATTGGAACAATTTTCAAATATTCCAATGAACTAGCTGTATTACCTTGGACAAATTACTTCAACTCTCTGAGCCTCAACTTCCTCATTTATAAATTGGAACTAGGAGTACCTGCTTTACATGGCCATTATGAGGATTAATGAACTAATACTTACTAAACTCTTAACCTACTGCTTGGCAAGCACCTAGTGGCTGGGGGTATTATTAACTACTAGTGGCCCGGTGCATGGATTCGTGCACATTGAAAGGGAATCTAGTGTGGGCAAACCAGATTTGGGGCCGACAGGGCCCCAGCAGCAAGCTAACCCACGGCTGATTCCGTGAGGAATCAGGCTCTCTCTTCCCTGCTCTGTGGGTCTGAGGTGTGGGTGAACCAGATTCAGGCCAAAAGGGCCCCAGCAGTAAGCTAACCTATCTGTTGGAGTGTCTGTCCCCTGGTGGTCAGTGTGCCGGTCAAATGGTCGCTTAGGCTTTTATCCTATATAATCCTATATAATAAAAGCCTAATATGCAAATCAACTGAATGGCAGGATGACTGATCGCTATGATGCGCACTGACTACCAGGGGGCAGACGGTCAATGCAGGAGCTGCTCCCAGCCTGCAGGCTCCAGGCCAGCCAAGGCGGGTGCCAGTGAGGGGGGGAGGGGGGCCCAATTGCCCTGCCAGCCACCCCGCAATTGGCCCTGATCGCCGGCCAGGTCTAGGGACCCTACCCGTGCACGAGTTTCATGCACCGGGCCTCTAGTATATATAGATTGTTAAGTGGAAAAAGGAAAAAGACTTACGGCAGTCTGAGCAGTGATGTGTGTACAGCCCACAATTTTGGCTCCAGCCAAAGGTTTTTCTCCTTGAGCTCTCTTCCTCAAAGCCATCAGGGCCGGCATTTCTGAAAAGGCCCAATATATACACAACAGTATTAGAGAGGAGGGAATGAGAAAGAAAGAATAAAGAGAAATTTTATTCTCTTAAGATTCTTCCCCTGATGAAGTTCCTTGTTAGATTAGGTTTTTTAAGGGATCACGATAATAAATCTGACCTTTCTTTCATGAGGGGCTTTAGAGGCAAATGCTCCAGTGTTCTGATTTCCTATATCCCAGGCCTCTTTATCTAGTCTCTCTCCCTTTTCCTTGTAGAGAAGTTCCTTGTAGACCTGCCAGAGTTTACTCCCTCCCCACAATGTTTTCTGAGCTCAGATTATTTTTTTGTTACAAGTAGTCTTCCACATCACAATGAAATTTCATAAGCTACTAGGCCGCAGGACCAGAAAAGTGATTACTAAGGACAAAAGGATACAGGCAGCTTGAGAGGAAAAGGTGCTTTCTTTCTTTACCTTGTTCAGCAATTTCAATTTCTCTTCGTCCAAACTCTGCCTGTTTGATGTTCTTGACACAGAAGTCACTGCTTCCCTTAGAGTTCTTTTGCTGCTTGTCCCTGGGAGATGTCTCATCATCAGAGCTATCTGTATATGATGCAGCTGAAAGGACAGAATAAAAAACCCTCAGGGGGAAAAATGGCTTCCTTTAAAACTCCAAACCATGGAGGGAACTGAGGCTCCTCTGGTCATCCAGCACTACACACATGTACACATCTGGTAAGCACCTAAATGGCACTGTGGAGCTGTCCACATAATCTTCTATGGAAAGTGCTACCCAGAGGTCAGAAAGAGGAAGCCGAGAGAGGTTGTCCAAGACATTGCCCCTGGATAGCATTAACTTGGAATCTAGGGCTGACTTTATTTTCAGAACATATATAGGTCTTTGGATATGCAAAAATAGAGAGATTACACCATGGTAGCAATAGGTTAAAGTTCTAAATGCAAGATCACGGTCATGAACCTAGGGGTTTCTGGGATTCTAGCTACCTTTCTTGGTCTGCTGCTTAAATGTAATTTGTGTTTTAGTACAATAACTAAATAGATAAGACCTAGAAAACAAGGGACCCACGGGAAAGTAATTAAGAACCACACAAAAAGTGTTCGTCTGCCATAACAAAGCTTTCTTTTTCAAGCCTGGCTGTGATGAGGCGGAACTATGCCTGCAGACCCAATTAGGCATTGACAATGAAGTATTCAGCCTGCTCTCCCTTATTGCTGGCCTCCGCTGGTCCTGCGTTAGGCATTTTAGAATCCAAGAGAAATGATAAATCCTCTTTGGTATAATAAAATGCTCTCATGACAAACCCATTTGGCAATACACACTAGAAGGAGAAAGGTATAAGACTTTTGATGTGGCTAATAGGCAGCAGCAGTTGCTGCTCCTATTCCCATGATTAACTGAGGTCTTTCTAATCTTCATTTAATTCTGTAGTTGCTGGTTGTTTGCTGGATGATTTGAATCAGTTTCCTTCCTTGATTTATGTTTTAGATTCTGTGGATAGTTTCTTCCTAAGGAGTCGTCAAGGTGTTGGGGGAGGAAGGTTGGGGAACATAAAGTACTGTCTATATATTTTCCAATGAGATAAGAAGTACTTCCATCTTTTAAGGGGAGAAACCTGCAAAGTCTCATAGCCCCTAAGCTTAACGTCTCTAGTACTCTGATCTACTTATATCCATAGAATTAAGACATTTTTGGGATTTCTTAGCCAAGAGTCTATCTCTGGGAGGGCTATAAAAGGCAAGTCTGACCTTGCCCAGTTAATCAGGCATGGCACTACAAAATGTTTGGGCAGCAGGGGCCTCTGTCTCTCTTGGAGTTGGAAAACAGCCGTAGAGCAAAGTCCTAACACGAGGCAACAAGAATGAGCCTGAGTCACAGTCACCAGGGGAGGGGAGGAAATTAATAAATCCCCAAAGAGACTTTTGTTCTCGAAAGGAGCTAATCTGTACAAAAGGTCTGTGGTTCTCCCTCCTAGGGTGAATGAGAGCTCAAAGTACCTTTGGCAACAGAGCCCAGAAACAGCTTCCTAGGCAGTCATCTGTTTTACTAATCAATACTCAGAAATAGCTTATGAGTTGGAAGCTGAAGGAACGAAGCTTCTACCACCTGAGAGAAGAAAATAACAGCCGTCCCTAACCCTGATCCAATTTATAGGATAATTGTTTTGAAGAAAGTGTTTACATTCAGAACACAGAAATTTCAAACCTTTTTCCAGAGCCATGATGATTTTTATGTCCCCAATGGCCATTTAAATATAGTGGCTATGTGTCCTGGAGTCAGACAGACTTCAGTTGAAGTCTCAGTTTCTGTTTCCAGGTGAATAAAGTAGAGATGGTACTAAAACCTATTTAATAGGCTTGATAATTCATTCATGTATTCAGTCATTCACACATTCAAATACACACAAAAATTCAACAAAATTTTATTGCATATCTGCTATATACCAGGCACATTCTAAGTGCTGGGGATAAGGACAGATATATGCTGTCTTTACCTTCATTGAGTTTTCATGAAATAACTAATTATAAAAGTAATCATTTAGAGTTTTTCTTTCCTTGTGGTTATAATATGTACCATGAAGCAGACTGTACAATAGGCAGAAATGGCTTTTCAGAGTCAAGTTATTAAGAAGATGAAATAAGATAATGTAAGTGAAGTGTTTAGTGCAATGCTTGGTGTAAAGCACTCAATAAATGATACTGATATTACCAGCTTTTACACATATTTTAAATGCAGTAGCACACATAACACTTCAAGAGTTCTTATTCAGCTTTAGGATTTTGAATGGGAAAGGAATAACATACATACAATATTATTTAACAGTTTTTTTTTCTACCTCTGCCATTTACTGATCTATCCAAGCAGCTGGTGGTTGGGCTGGCAGTGATTGAAAAGGTTGAGGCTGGAGTCCTGACTCAACCCAGAATGGCTATCCTCTCTTATGCCTCTTTCAGCTTCTAAAGGTGAGTCGGGGGGGGGGGGGGGGGGGGGGAGGGGGAGAGGGGAACAATAAAAAACTATGACAAAACCCCAAAATTTCCCCTTAAGAGAAGCACACTAATTTTTAACTTGAGTTGTTTTCTTCCACCTCAAAGAAAAAAGTTTATTTATACCACTTTCCTGTTCCAAAATGAGAAAAAGCACACCCAAAAACCAGTATTCTGTTTTCTTAACAGTAGTTAATTGGTTGTAGTTAGTTCAACCAATGTGGGGTTGTTTTTTGTTTGTTTGTTTGTTTTGAGCCAAAATGAATTTGTTTTCAAAGAGCCCTTGATACAGATCTGTTATCAGGTAAGAAAGAAAAATACCAGTTGTCTAGATTGTAAAAGTATGTGAATGCAAAATGGCTGACAGGCCCAGACTGAGTGTTACTTCTGCAAGCACAGTGGAAAGATTATTCCTGAACTAGTGTGACATTCATTTTTTAAATCCATACTCATTTCCGCCATTATATTTAAAGTACCACATTCATGGAAATAGCTGAGATAGCCTTAAACATTTTCCTGGGGGAAAGTGGAGAAATCCAAGACATATGTATACACACACTTGAAAAGTTTCTAAAGTGTTTGTTCTTGTTAGCACATTCTGAAGCCCAGAGTCATGACTTAATTAAAAATGAGTCCCCAGTAGGGGATGTGCAGGAGGCAGCTGATTCATGATTCTCTCTCATCATTGATGTTTCTATCTCTCTCTCTCTCCCTTCCTCTCTGAAATCAATAAAAATATAAAAAAATAAAACTGTACAAACAACCCACCCAACACTCCCTATCAAAATTTTCTCCATAGTACTTACCATATAACGTATATTTTTACTAATTTATTGTATTCAGCAATCACCAAGGCAATAACCTACTCAAGTACAGGCCTGAGACCTTAGCTCTTGCTTCACCTCTAATTAGTTATGTGATCAGTTTTCAATTTATCCAACTGTAAAATGGGGTGTATAACAGAGCCCCTCTCTCCCTTTCCTCTAACTAAAACCAAAAAAATCTTATGAATAAATGAGATAATACCAAAAAAGGTTCAACTTCTAGATAGAAAAGTAATATAAAGTACAATATAATGTTCCCATGAGATGTTGTCTTGTTTCATGATATCGCAGAATCAAAGCATAATTTGATGAATCACTAATTCACAATCTATCCCATAGAACATGCATACATATGTTCTACGGCTCACACCTGATGAAGTCTTACCTCCTAGCAGCTGTGATATTGTGGGTTATTGCTAGGAGAAGAAGCAGTCAGACTCCTGGTTGAATTAGTCCTATTAGACTATTTTAAGTCAGGCAATTCCTCTTGGGCCCAATCTATTCATTTGGTAATGGAAATAACTGTAGGGACCTGTGTGTCAATGTGCAGCAGATTTCACTGATGAGTAACACTCTAGAAACATGTGAAAAGCTATGTTAGCAACCAAAATACAAATAAACAAAATGTTATTATTTGAAAAATATTAGAATACTTCAACCAATTATGACCTAAGAGACTGAAGTTTTCCCTTCTTATCCTTAACCAATTAATTCCCTGCAAAGACAGCTTTTTCAGAAGTATATTACTGAGAATGATCTGGCTTTGAAGAAACATCTTCTGCTCATTTATTTTTATGAGGTTTTGTGGTTAGGGAAAGAGTTTTTAGAAGGTTTTTTTTTTAATATATAAAATAATTTTAGGGATTAATGTAGCCTTTTTCAACCTAGCATTAGCCTTGAAGCATCCACTAAATATATTAATTAACTTCTCTCCTATGCATCTCAAAGGGTACTAGTTATGACCCATCCTTTGAAGAACTAAGAGAAACAGTCTCTCATCATTTTCTGTGTTCTGTGATTCAGATGAGGAACCCTGGTTGAGAAAGCCTGGCAGAAGTTGCTAAATGAAAACATTTTGTAATGTCATAAACCTTCTTTTATCTGTTTATGTGCACAGAGTATATCAGAGACCTCAACAAGGGAATAAAGTATAATAAAACCTCTGGACACCTTTCACCAATATTTACTCATTGAGCATCTCTCATGTATCAAACACAATTCCAAGTGCTGGAAACAGCATTACAAAACAGGCAGAAATCTCTGCTTTCATGGATCTCATGTTTAAGGGGAGAAAAGATAACAATAAATTAGTAAAAATATACGTTATATGATAAGTGCTATGGAGAAAAATTTGATAGGGAGTGTTGGGTAGATTGTTTGAACAATTTTATTTTTTATATTTTTATTGATTTCAGAGAGGAGAGGAGAGAGAGAGATAGAAACATCAATGATGAGAGAGAATCATGAATCAGCTGCCTCCTGCACATCCCCTACTGGGGATTGAGCTCACAACCCAGGCATGTGCCCTTAATTGGAATTGAACCCGGGACTCTTCAGTCCACAAGCCAATGCTCTATCCACTGAACCAGGGCTGTTTGCACAAATTTAAAAGAGAAGCCAGGATAGACCTATTTTGAGAGGGGATCTTTTGTCAAGAACTGGAGGTAAGCACTAATTGGTTTGGCTTAATGGATGGAGTGTCGGCCTGCGGACTGAAGGGTCCCAGGTTCAATTCCGGTCAAGGGCCTGTACCTTGGTTGCGGGCACATCCCCAGTAGGGGGTGTGCAGGAGGCAGGTGATCGATGTTTCTCTCACTGATGTTTCTAACACTCTATATGTAAAAAAAAAAAAAAAAAATCAATAAAATATATTTAAAATAAATTTTAAAAAAGAACTGAAGATAAGACCCAGCTAGGGTATCTTAGAGCATTCCATGCAGAGGGAATAGCAAGTGCAAAAGTCTTAAAACAGGAGAATTTCAAAATAACAGTAAGAAGGCTAGTCTGACTGGAGTGAAACGAATAACTGGGGGAGGTAGGGGATTTGGGAAAGTATAGATGTGATTAGAAATGTAATAGGAGACTGAATGGTATACCTTGTATGCTATTGTAAGAATTTTAGGCTTTACTCTGAGTGAGATAGGGAAGCCATTGGAGGATTCTGAGCTGAGAAGTGATATGACCTGACTTATTTTAAAATAATTAATCTTGCTATAGTATTGTCAACAGACTGAAGAGAGGTAAGGTTGGAACTCAGGAACTCAGCTTTTAAGATAAGGGAGGTTTGAGATGCCTAAAACACCCAAGTGAAAGGACTGAGTAGGCAATTGAATACAAAGATCTAGTATGTAGGAGAGAGATTTCAGCTGGGGATAAAATTTGAGAATCAAATGTCACTACTATGTGGTGTTTAAAATTATGAGACTGAATGAGGTCACTTGGGGAGAGAATATAAACAGAGAAGGGAAGAGGCCCAAAGGTCAGTCTTTGGGGGTTTTGTAATGTTCACTTCTATAGTCACTTAAGTTGTAACTTATGCTGAAAGTGGGTTCCAAGGTCTTACTGACATACATTTGCATATCTTTTTGTATTTAGAAAGCTGTAAGTCAAATCCATTATTCCTGGCTTTTCATTCAATGAGTTTGGAGCTTTTTTTGTGTTATCTCATATCATTTCCCATTGCCTCTGTTACTAATTCACAGGCTACAAGTTTTCCAGGATTATACAACAAATCACACATGGATCTAAGACTAGAAACTACTTCTCTCCCAACTCTCAGTTCAAGACTCAAGGCAGCAGGCATCTCCATTTGGCGTATGTTTAAGAGGACTTGAAAATTGTTCATGCAAAAAAACAAAACAAAACCCCAAAAAACAAATGAGGTTAACAGTATGTGTGACACAGATGCAAATAAACATATTTTGGGGATTCATTTTAAAAGCACTGAGTTTATGGAAATGACACTTCCTACAGATTAGTTCAGACCATATCTGGAATATTATATACTTAGGCATAATATTTTTAAAGGAAAACTTAATCTGGAATATACCCAGATGAGGATAGCCTTGACTGTGGGATGCCCCCAAAATGGTGATTTTTATTTCTAATTCTAGGTAAGATCTTTAAATTCAAGGAATTGTAATACCAGGTTTTGGGTTTGATGCCGGGTTGGGGTGAGTATGGGAGGCAACCAACCGATGCTTCTCTCTCTCATATTGACGTTTCCCTCTGTCTTTCTCTTCCTCCCTCTCTAAAGTCAATTAAATAATAATAACAAAAATAAATTCCAATAACTAGAAGAGTTTATCAGGAGCTAAATAACTAGATAAATGAAGGTTTACCCTATCATTTAAAATGCTCCCAAAGAGGTCAGATAGCTATTTGCAGGGTTGCCATCAATGCAATTCCAAGCATCCAGTAGAAAGTTGAAGAACTGACTTTTAACTTCTTTTTCATCTCCAGTATGTTTTGACTTCAATGCTCTGGAGCTTAATACCCTTAAATGGATATATGTGGTTGATAATTTTTTTACTATAAAAATGGCAATTTAAAAGGTCCATGTTTTCCAGAGTGTCACCAGTTAATGTCACCCACTAAGTTTACCAACCAACGATGTGTTCGCTTAGAAACCAAGTACATCAATCACACTCTTCTAGGTAACCAGATATTTTGTAGGTATACTCCCTGCATATAGGGGTTCATTGGGAAGGCAGGCATTAGTTTTTCTCTGCAGGAACACAGTTGGAAATATGGATCTAGTGTGTAGGGAATAAATTGAGTTGGAGTTAAAATTTAATATAGTTATTATTTAGTATAATCTTTAGATAACATGCACAAACTATTAGTTTAAAATGTTATATCCTGTTTTACAATTCACATTTTCACAATTATTAAAGTTTCCAGAGTTATATTAGCTGGTTTATGATTTTCAACACTGGTTATTTCAGCAGAATAAGAGTGGTACCACATTTGGTGTCTGCAGACAAAAATCCATAGGAAATTATCTCATGTGCTTTATATCATTCAGTTATTGTGGGGAGAAAGTAAAAAACGAATGTAAAAATGTAAATAACAATCTACCAATCTAAAAGTTACAATTTTCTAAACAAGCTTTCTTCAAGTTTACATAATAAATACTGCTTTCCTAATTGTGTGAAGAACAAATAAAACTTCAGGTCATGATGGAAACTTTCTAGTGAATATTACTACTTCTAATGTGAAGAGACAACTCAGTTTTCTACCACATTCCAACACAAGAGCAAAATAAAATAGCTCCATATTAGATCAGATACATACTGGGTACTGTTACACAAATGGCCAATGCCTTCAAGGGGTTTTACATGGTAACAGCTCATCTGGCATTAAATGATAAAACTCAGGGCCCATATATTGGAATTAGTGCCACTGCAAAGGAAGAAAGGAGTAATATCACAATATCACAATTTAGAAGAGAAGGCAAAGGGCTCACCTGAACTAGCTACAACGTTTTCATGTTTGTTGGGGCAATTAAGGTTTCCCCATTAATATGCAAGTACCAGATGGAAGGCTAGGGAACCCTTCTTTTATTTTCAAAGAAAGGAAAAACAAAAGTCTTAACACATGTTGTTAAGTGAAGGTCATCAGTGAGCAACATACTCCTTCCCACCCTCTGAACAAATCAGAACTCAATTTCCTTAGTCACCTTCTTCTACCTTTATTGGAAAAAGAGGCTTCTATTAAACTCCACTCTGAATCCCCAAGAACAAGCATATCAAACTCGCGGCCCATGTGTTGCATACCATGTTTATTTGGCCTGTGTTAGCCTCTGAGTTTGATATGTTTGCCCAAGAGGAATCCAAAAATTCCACCTAGAATTTTGGTCTGAATTTCAACTTAGAGACAAAGTGTTTATTCCAAAGCACGGGCTTGACCATGCTTAATTAGCCTTGGGTAGGCAATGGAGTCTATTGGTCATACCTCCATAGTGAGTCCATAGAAGTTCAGTACTCACCTGAACTGTAGCTGTCAGTAGATGACTGAGAAATGGAACGAGACAGAGAGCGACGTCCAATTTTGGAGGGACGTTTGTTAAATTCTTGCTTCTGGTCAGCAAACTGGATCTGCTAAGAAAAAGGACTCTAGTTACATAAAGGAAAACAACTTCTGTTTTGAGATAACATTTCAAGGTAGTTGATCTAACTGTACCAACTCATCTTTAGAACGTTAATACTCTGGAGAGAAGAATGATTTTTCATTCTTTACTTACTATATTTCCATCAAATTTAAATATTCAATCCACTCTCTGACTATACGCTTTTATTTTATTACTAGAGGCCCGGTGCATGGATTTGTACATTGGTGGGATCCCTCAGCCTGGCCTGTGCCCTCTTGCAATCTGGGACCCCTCTGGGGATGTCGAGGAGCTGGCTTCACCCCGATCCTCGCAAGCCAGGCCAAGGGACCTCACCAGTGCACAAATCTGTGCACCAGGTCTCTAGTATGCATATAAGATCTTTGGTTAATCTCTTCCCACTCCCACCTTCTGCCCCTCCCCCCTTCTCTCTGAGATTCATCAGTCTGTTCCATGTTTCCATGCCTATGGTTTCTGCTCCTGCATTGAGCATCTGCCCCCTGGTGGTCAGTGCGCATAATAGCTACTGGACAGTCACTTAGGCCAGTGGTCGGCAAACTCATTAGTCAACAGAGCCAAATATCAACAGTACAACGATTGAAATTTCTTTTGAGAGCCAAATTTTTTAAAGTTAAACTATATAGGAAGGTACATTGTTATTAATTTAATTAGGGTACTCCTTCAATCACACTGTACGTGCGTGCCCACACATGGTATTTTGTGGAAGAGCCACACTCAAGGGGCCAAAGAGTCACATGTGGCTCGCAAGCCACAGTTTGCTGACCACTGATTAGGCTTTTATATATGTAGATTATTATTATTTTTAAATCCTCACCTGAGAGAGTGGAAGGGAGGGAGTGAAACATCTACTGGTTGCCTCTTACACGTGTCCCCACTGGGGTCAGGGATTGAACCTGCAACCGAGGTACGTGCCCTTTGACTAGAAATCAAACCCTCGACCCTTTGGTCTGTGGGCTGACACTCTAACCACTGAGCAACCAGCCAGGGCTATATGCTTTTTACAATAAAATTGTGATGAGAAAGAGAGAGAGAGAGAGAGAAAGAATGGGATTTCTGGTTAAAATTAATTTTTAGAAAGTTTAGTCATATTCAGAAATTCTTTCTACAGTTTTGCTGAAAAGAATTGTGAAGACTATTCCAATTTTTACCTATCTAGATGAGAAACTGCAAGGTACAGGAAGGTAAAGAGACTTGCCCTCAAGGTTTTAAGATTTCAGGAAATGGTTTGGTATAATGAAAAAATACATAGGCTTTCCATTCAGACAGAACGTTCCTGGGACTGCATTAAAATACTGGCTATGCCACTCACTAGCTATGTCATGTTGGTCAAGATATTTCTATGAGCCTCATTTTCTCATAAATACAGCTAAGATGAAAATACCTCACAAGTTTTAGAGTTAAATGAAACAATGTATGGGCATACTTTGTTTTATTGTGCTTCACAGATGTTGCATTTTTTATGTTGTTTGTTTGTTTTTACAAATTGAAGGCAAGACTCTCCACCAGCAAAAGATTACAATTCTATTGCGGTGGTCTGGAAACAAACCCCCCTATCTCTGAGGTACGCCTATAGGTAAACTGCGAAACATAGCAGGAGATTCAATAAATCCACTCCCCCACTCTAGCCCCTACAGTTTATAAATCTTCTTTAGCTTTTGCAGATAGTCACTATAGTTTTTAAAGATGTATTAATTAGCTTTTTAATACTAGTAAGTACAGTAAACATTAATTTATTATTTTTAATGCTTGCTATCATAAAATACCTAAAAGCCACAAGAGTGATCATTTATCCTATCTAATAAAGAGGTAATATGCAAATTGACCATCACTCCAACACACAAGATGGCCACCCCTATATGGTGAAAGATGGCCAGCAGGGGAGGGCAGTTGGGGGCGACCAGGCCTGCATGGGGGGGGGGCAGTTGGAGGGGACCAGGCCTGCAGGGGAGGGCAGGGGGGTCAACCAGGCCTGCAGGGGAGGGCAGTTAGGGGTGACCGGGACAGCAGGGGAGGGCAGTTAGGTGTAACCAGGCTGGCAGGGGAGGGCAGTTAGGGGCAATCGGGCTGGCAGGGCAGCAGTTAGGCATTGATCAGGCAGGCAGGTGAGCGGTTGGGAGCCAGCAGTCCTGGATTGTGAGAGTCCCAGATTGGAGAGTGTTCAGGCTGAGCTGAGGGACATCCCCACCTCTGTGCACAAATTTTGTGTACTGGGCCTCTAGTTAACTATAATATGACAGATGTAAAGGAGTGAATAAGTGTACTGAATATGTATAAACCTCAATACTCGAGATTGTATTTTGGACACTATCTGAAAATGAGTTTCTTGCACTTTTATTTCTTTCCTCTACTGTTGGAGGTTCCAGCTGCTACTTTTTAACACTTCAAAGCTCATATAATTTCAACAAATATCTTTTTTCTTTTCCCCTAATTGAAAATTTGCATTAATTGCTTAAATTATTCTGGATCCCAGGTGGCAAGGAGGCAGGAAGCATCAAAGATCTGACAACTGGTTCTACCTTTCATAATAAAAAGATGATTCCCTGATGGGCAGAACAGAGATACAGCATATCAAAATAAGAGCAGCAACTGACCTCCATTTCCTGCAGCTAGAGATAACTACTAAGTCATTTGAGTATTGAGACAAAGGAACCAATGACAAATTGAATTAGATTAGCATGTCTTTCAGGGGAATTCATACCATTTTCATAGCTTTAGCAACATAGAAAACTATGTAGCACTTCCGAGTTGTAAATTATTTTCAGCAACAGGAAAATTCATTGGATTAGAAGTTCTTTGCAAAATAGAAAAGGGCAAAACTGATTATTTTGCTAAATAGGTAAAGTGCCCTTTCTATGAACTCCCATGGGATATACATGAACTTCCATGTACATCTCCTATCACAGCACTTATTACACTGAATATAACTACCTGGACCCTGTATAAACAATTGGCTCCATAAAGTCAGGAGCTATGTATGTAAGGGTGACCTGACATTCTCAGACACAAATGCCTGACACATGGTAGGCAGTCATGTGCTGAAATGAATCTGAAGTAGCCTAGTCTATCTTCACTGTCTGTACGTGGTTGAATACTAAGTAAACATGGTAAGCATAAACCAAGCTTAAAGTTAAAAGAAGTTTTAAGGGTAAAAAAAGTTGGGAAGGGGAGGAAGGTTGGTGTGAAAATGGGGAGGAGGATAGCAGTCAAGCTCAAAACTGGTTTGCATTTCACCAACCTTGTTTAAGACAATGACTTGTCTTTATTCTTTTTTAGAGGCCCATCTAGGAAAAGGAGTAATAACTGACCTTCCAAAGGTCACAATGAGTCACTAACTTTAACTGTGCCTCCTTAAAACAACAAAAAGAGAATAACAGATAAACCCTCCCAGAGGGATGTTAACACCCCCTCCCATCCCACACACCACTTAGAGGGGGCCAATCACTCTACTTCTCTAGGATCAGGGGTGGGTGGGTACACATACATTTACCCCAATAACACTAAACCATAGCTGCATCATCATCTCAAACCATTTTCCCTAAGCTGAGTCTATTCTCTATTCTTCTCCATTTGCAGTAATTCCTTCCATTTAGGTCAAGTTTAGGCTGTTTTTGGCACTACAGAAGACTATGTGGGCTTTCTCCACTCAGAGGCATAGAGTACTAAATGCTGTTTACTTGTTAGATACTGAACTCAAATTTCTTTTGGACAGAAGAATATTAGAGACTAACCACTTATATAAAATGTTATACCATTTTCTGGAGAAATTAATATGTTTATCTCTTACTGATAATCAGAGCATATGTTTTAAGTAGGTCATCCCTGTTGCCCACCTACTCTAATAGTTAAATACTATATGCATTCCTTACTCAACAGCCCACCTTGTAACAGTTAACATCTTGTAACACAGTAGTCTATCCACCCCCAGCAGGGGTATTTTGGTAGATCCTACTCCTAATTTTCCTATGTGTCTGAAATCAAAGAGTCCTTTTAAGATAATCCACCTTTTTTTTTTTTCAGAGAGAACTCCCTAATTTCAACAAGCATCAAGATAAGGAAAGGAAAGAGACTGTTAGGAGAGGGGCAGCTCACCTTTTGCCAGAAGGAGGGATGAAAGCAGGAAAGGAGGGAAAAAGCAGCTGGCCTTTCACATTAATGGTCATCACAGCAGCAAGACTGGAAAATAAGAGCTTAGCCTCACCTGGGCTTTAATCCCAGAATTGCCATTGACAATGTATTTCTTCTTGTTGCTCAGCATAGTGACATTACCAGCCCTACTGCCACCTCTCCGGTCTAGGGACCCTGTGGCTAGGCCTTTAAACTTTCCGCATCAGCAATTCTGTTGGCTCTGATTCCAGCTAGCTTTTTCCCCACCCCCCTCGGTTGGGAGGTGGGGTGCTACCCTTCCCTGGAATCCCTGAAGCTGCTCTAACAACTCCTCCAGCAATTGAACCCAATGTAATAACGCATTTGTTAGTGGCTCATCAGCCATTCCTAATTTTGGTGGCTGTTTTGCTTTTATTTTTTTCCTAAACACCTAATTACATGATCCTCTGACCTGTAAACCTTAACAAGTCCCTTGACAAGGCTCAACTTGCATGGGCATAACAATACCGTATTTATATAACCAGGGCACTTTTTTGCCTGCTATAATTATCTTGCTAATTAAGTTCCTTTTTAACCTTACCTCCTCCTTTTCCATGTCAGATGATTTTAGTTAGCCTAGTCTTATTAGAAAAAAAATTAACTACAAAGCCACTAAAACAATGAGGGAATTTAAGATAGCAAGAAAAAAAAAGTGGTGCTAAGTGCTCAGGCAGCCCCCCGACCCCCACCCCCCACGCTCTGTGTCCTTGAGTGGGGACAGGTTTTGACATCTGATTTCTAGTCCCATCTCCAGATTGTTGCTGATTAGGTACTGAGTGGCTATGTTTGTTTTTTTCAGCCCTGGCCGGTTTGCTCAATGGTTAGAGCATCAGCCTGCTGACCGAAGGCTGTGGGTTCAATTCCCGGTCAAGGGCATGTACTGATGGGCGCAGGAAGCAACAATCAACGTGTCTCTCTCACGTCGTTTCTCTCTCTCTATCCCCCTCCTCCCTCCCTCCCACCCTCTCTAAAAAAAAAAAAAAATCAATGGAAAAATATCCTCAGGTGAGGATTTAAAAAAAAAGTTTTTCAGCCTTGGCCAAGAGTCTTACCAAGCACCAGAAGTTTGCCACCCAGTCAGGTGCATGCAGGAGGCAACAGATGGGGTTTTTCCTCTCTCTTTCCCTGTCCCTTCCTCCCTCTAAAATCAATAACTGTGTTTTGTGAAGGTCTGACTACAAAGGAAAGTTTTCTTTTCATATATTTATATATTTTTTATTTTTTACAGAGAGGAAAGGAGAGGGACAGAGAGTTAGAAACATTGATGAGAGAGAAACAGTGATCAGCTGCCTCCTGTATGCCCCCCACTGGGGATGGAGCCCGCAACCAAGGTACATACCCTTGACCGGAATTGAACCTGTGACCTTCCAGTCTGAGGCCCGACGCTCCATCCACTGAGCCAAACTGGTCAGGAAGGACAATGGGAGTTTTCTATTGCCTCAGAGTCCCCAGAATCACAATAGCCTTGTTACATATCAAATACAGTCAAATGAAAGAGCAAAGAATCACTATTTATCATTATTTATTTGTTGAATTCTGAAAGGGGGCCAGTGAATAGGAGATCCATATTCAACTGTATCTTATAGAGACAGGGTAGAAATGTGATTTGAATTCTTCTTAAAAAGGGGGCGGGGGAGCTGCTTATTGAGCAGAAGAAAAAACATAAAGTGGTAAATTTTTTTTTTTTTTAAGAATAAGCTTTGAGAGAACAGAATAAGGGTAAGAGCTAATATTTATTAAGTGCCTACTATACACAGCCTTGTGCATGTTACTTCTATTAATCAGCATAAGAATGTTTAAAAGTAGGCATTATTAACCCCATTTGACAAATTAGGAAAGTGCAGCTCTGTGAGAACAAATGATTTGCCTGAGGTCTCACGGTAAGTAAATGATGGGACTAGAATGTGGGAGCCCGTGTTTATATCAGAGCTGAGGCTCTTTCCCCTACCATACCTAATGATATCAATCAAACACCAAAAACTCCCTGGGTCCTAATCCCGGGTGCATTAGCCCTACTTCATTTTTAATTTAATTACTCCTTACATTTACTTTCTTGTCAGATTGGGTCTCAGAAATGACGTCATCCCCAATGATCTTGGAGCTCTGATCAAATCACAATTCTGAAATGGCTAATCCAAGAATTTTAAATTTAACAGCCCTTTAACTGGCAACTTTGCCCAGTGCCACCACCAGAAATTAAAACAGAAATTGAACTCCGTTATTGATGTTCACCGTCACTCATAATTTCAAGAAATGAGATAGACGGATAGTTTCCTGCTTGTTGGCTTCATCGCTAAACTTCTGCTTTTGCTAACAAAGGATGTTCACCCTAGTACACTCTCAGCTGGTTCCTCATTTTACTCACTCAGGTGGAAAGGAACTCTTTGGTCCAATGGCTTGTCATCACACTTGAACCAAAAGGAGTTGCAGATTTACACCAAATACAACCAGAAGACATTTTAGGACACTATTACTGACAGGAAAAGCCTTACCACTTAATGAGTTTATCTAACAAAGGAGTTCTCAAACTTTAGGTGCTTCAAAGTCATCTGGAAGGCTTATTAAAATGTATTTCTGGGCCCCACTCCCAGAGTTTCTGATTTAGTAAATCTGGGTGGGGCCCAAGATTTTGCATTTGTAACAAGTTTCCGGGAGATGCTGCCGCTGCTGCTGCTCTGGGGACCACACTTTGAGAACCACTGCTCAACACCTTCTCCAAGCATGAATAAAGCAGCTCTAATTTTCTTGACTCTTTCCTTGGCCAACCATTTGATCCTATCTGTGGCTATGCCAGGGCGGAATATTGAAAGGCAGAAAAGATTCTTTGAAAAGTAAGATATTAGAATGAGGTAAACCTTCATACCCAGCTCAGGGATCAAGAGAACTGGGTCTAATTCTGATTTCCACAGTTTGAGGCTGTTACGAATAGATGGTTAAAACAGTAAGAAAAACAGAACTCCTGGGGAAGACAGAAGATCTATTTAACCTAAAGAGGATCAAGCCAAGAGAAAACAGTTAATTCCTTTTCAAATACACAAAGGATGACAATCAGAGTTCTCTCTGTATCTCCATTTCTTAACATTTCCCACACTTTATATCTGTAATCCTCGTTTGTAATATGGGAACAATCACATCTACTTTGCTTATCAAATGTGTGCTGAGAGATAAAATAATGTATTTGAGAGGGTTTTGAAGACTACATAATAATACACAGTATAAAACATGACCATTTTTATATTTTTAGGTCAAAAGTTCTTCATTTAGAGTCCAAAGAAAAAATGCAAAATTCTGTGTATGTGTATATTTTCCTGGAGAGAGGGCCCATAGTTTTTCAAATGGGTTTCTGCTTTAAATGTCAACCCTGACCCAGAGCTAAAGCCAAGCTATCTCTACCACAATTTACCAGATAGATATCTTAAAGGTGTCTGTCTCACTTCCAAGTAGATAGGGCACAAGCATTCTTAGAGACATGCCTCCCCAAGCCAAATGAGCTGCTAAAACAAATTCTTCACTTATAAAAGGTATTACTTCTAGCCAAAAGCAAGTCAGTTAATCAGCTGGCTGAGTATTCAAGTCATTAGATTTCCTATGGAAAAGTACCAAGTACTACAGAGAGCCTGGGTGGGAGGAGAAAATATTAAAATGCAGAAACTTAAAAAAAGGTTACTGCTGATTTCCACACAACATAGAGAAAGCATTTGTATTTCACCTACTGACAGGAACGAAAGATTTCTCAGGGGAAGAAAAAAATATCAATAAGACCAATCTTTAAAAGGATGTATTCTCCAAACTTTTCGCAGTAAAACTGCCTGAACAAGCCAAAGGAAATCCTTCACAAAAAAACAGCTGAGGAGCAGAGGGTCCAGCAGAAGTTTTCCAGAGATTGACGGAATGTTAACTGAAGGTCTACCCTGTCAATTCTCGAGATTGGGGTTCTTCAAAGTTCATCCTGGCTTATTTCCCTCCCGGGAATCAGAGATGTAAGTACTCTCAGCGGCTGTCTGGTCTGAGGTCTATTTTTGAGGGGTATGCAAGTCTCTTTTTTCTGCTATGGTTAACAAAAGGGAAGGTGTTATAATGGATCTTCTTTGCTAAATTTTCCTCCTGAAAGGTTTGAGAGTTTTGTCATATTTCTTTTGGAGGCTAGGATAGTCTCAGTGGAAGTTTCATTACATTAATATATCAACTGGAACATTTGTTAAAACGAGTCAGACATTTGTTAAAACTTTTTAAAATTGAAATTATTGCCCAACATGGGAGCTGACTCCAGGGTTTTCTCTCGGAGATTCAAGGGCACTAACATTTTACAGGTAAGGTCTGGAAATCTATAGGCAATACACTAGAGGGTGCTCAGGGTTCCCTTTACTGGCTAAGTGGACATTAGGCTAAGTGGCAGCCTAATGCAGTACTTTCAGACCAGGTCAGAAACTAATGACATGCAGTATCTTAAAAAAGCCTCAAAAGGTTAAGTCTTTTGGCCAGGAAATATAGTAGATGAAGAAACTGAATTATTGAAGATAAGCCCCTCCTTATTCTTTCTCATTGTTGTTTTAAAAATAAAATCTACCGATTAAAGGTATTTTCCTAATTTTTGAGAGAGATGGGCCAAGAAATTGCTAAATGAGAGATGCCATAATGAAAACAGAGCAGGCCTGTGTTTTAAAGAATGTTTACTAAAAGCTGGGATGTCCTAGGTTATATCCCTTAAGCAATAGTCACACTAATGCCTTAAAGACACTCTCCGTCTTCACGTAAATAAAAAGAAGGTAAGTAGGTAAGCAGCAGGAGCTCCTCTTGAGAATGTGCTCAGCAGGTAAGATGGTGAGGAAGTTACGAGATTAGGAATTACTATAAACTTTCATTGATTCAGAGTTGACATACTAGTGTTCCATGGAATTCTTCTGTAATATTCCTTTAGAGAAGTACCAAAATTTAGTAGTATCTTAATGTGGTCCCTCCCATAAAAAATACCAAACAGACTTCTTGCTCCCCCTTGTTATTAGTGAGTGGCTGGAGATTCAGAAACAAAAACCCAACTAGAATTATTGTATGAATCCTTTCCATTAATTCTAAATCCATTATTTGATGTGGATGGGTAGAATTACTTTCTATCAAACGTTTAAAAACTAAGCACAAGGTTCTGAAACAACATTAAGAACAACAACAATAACCCCAACAAAAATAAAAAACAATAGTTTCAACAATAAGAGGTGAAATGTGGGCTGCTCAGTTGGGCCTTGGTTAGGCCTATTATATATTCAATCTCATTATTTTTGTTGTTGTTAATCCTCACCCAAGGATATTTTTCCATTGATTTTTAGAGAGTGGAAGGGATGGAGAGAGACAAAGAGAAACATCAATGTGAGAGAGACACATTGGTTGCCTCCTGCACATGCCCGACTGGGGCTGGGATGGAGCCTGCAACTCAGGTACCTGCCCTTGATTTGAATCGAACCCAGGATCGATGCTCTATCCACTGAGCCAAACTGGCTAGGGCTCAATCTCATTATTGATGGTTATTTCTTTAAGTCCATAATTCCGTAAAAACAAAAAAGAATTTGAAATATGTTGTATATAGTCTAACCAGTTTCCCTTGAGGAAATCCTATATAAAGAAAGACTAATATCCAAATAGACCAAATGGCAGAACAACCGAACAACTGGTCACTATGATGTGTGCTGACCACCAGGGCGGAACATGGCGGGAGATGGCAGCAGGTGGCATAGTACGGAACATGGTGGGCGTCGCCTGAGGCAGGATGGTGGCGCAGGTGAGTGGGGGCGCCAGACCAAGGCAGGGCACAGGTCACTGTCATCGAGGCAAGCATCTGGTGGTTACTGAAAATTCTTTGCACTCACACGCTGCGGTCCCACCTGGCACGCACACCTGCTGCAGGTGTTGGCTCCGCTCCCACCTGTTCGCACCCGTTGTTGGCACCGTCAGCAGGTGCAAGCGGTGGCTGCTGGCCCCGATTGTCCCTGAGGGCTTCTCCACATCCCCCTGCTCCTGAGGGGCAACTGGGGCAGCAGCCACTGCTCACACCCACTGACAGCGCCTGCCCCACTCACACCCACTGCTGGCGCCGGCCCCAATTGCTCCACACCATCAGCAGGTGCGAGTGGGGCCTGCGCTGTCAACTCGTGGGAGTGGTGGTGGGAGCAGGGCTGCCAGCAGACAGAGGACAGGGTCTGGGGCAGGAGGGGCCAAGCAGGCGTGTGGAGGATGGGCCTAGACTCACCCCTGTACCCATCACAGCCTTGCTGCCCACAGTTCCTTTAAAAGTGCATGAATTTGTGCATTGGGCCCCTGATATATATATATATATAAAACACAGATGGTACAGACTGTAAGAAACCACTAAACCCAGAAGAAACCACAGTTAGGAACATAAGAATGGTTGCTGTTTTTAAATCTAAAGTTGATGTTGGATCTAAAATATTAGGTTTTATGTGGTAGTTCTTATCAACAAGTAAGTCCTTATTACCATCATATTAAAAACATTTATCAGGCAAATATGTTATTTGAAGAATGGCACTAAAGGAGCTATAGATCCTGCCTCTTAGAAATATACATATAAAAAATATTTGGGGAAATGTTTTGATTGGAGGGGGAAAACTGGGCAGGTAGGGGAGAAAGGTCAAATGTTTCAGAGACTTGAGAGCGCACCATTTCTACAAATCTCTCCCCTTTACCCCCTTAACCCCCCTCCTCACACACTATAGGCATAATTCAAAGATATAGCAGATTTGGTCTAGACCAGGAATTTTGATCAGTATGCTGCAAGAATTTTTAAAACATGCAATACTTGACTATTTAGTCAGGGCCACTGACCTCTTTTCCCTTAGATCAGTGGTCGGCAAACTCATTAGTCAACAGAGCCAAATATCAACAGTACAACGATTGAAATTTCTTTTGAGAGCCAAATTTTTTAAACTTAAACTTCTTCTAATGTCACTTCTTCAAAATAGACTCACCCAGGCTGTGGTATTTTGTGGAAGAGCCACACTCAAGGGGCCAAAGAGCCGCATGTGGCTCGCGAGCCGCAGTTTGCCGACCACTGCCTTAGATTGTCAAACTTTTAAAATTAACAAGCCAATACAACAACAGCCATCTGGTGTGAATGAATCAAAATTATACCTACCTTTTCTGTCAGATTGGTAAAATAAAAATAATTTTTGGTTTGCTGCAGAATTTTAGTAGTTAATGTGTGCCATGAGATAAAAAAGATTGAAAGTCACTGGTCGGACCACCACAATGAAGCAAGTAGTGAACAAGGCAAGTCCGCTCTTTTTGCTGGTGGAGGGCCTCTTGCCTTTAGTTTGCAAAAAACGCAACATCTCTAAAGCACAATAAGTCGAGGTGTGCCTGTATTTTTTTTTAATCCACACAAGAAACAAAGTATCAGCTTGTGTATAAAATACAAAGCACTCATAGGATAACACAACTCATGCAGTATACAAGCAAGCAGCAGTAGGGACTCCAGCTCAGCACAGCCGGGCAAGCAGCTGACTCTGGCCAGGCAGCTCTAAGACTTCCCAGCTTCACTTGTAATTAAGAAACAGGGGCGACCCAAGACAGAGGAACGAATCATAAATTAGAGTAATAACTTTTTTTCCCAACCACAGGTCTTGGTAGGAATTTCTCACAGGTGATCCCTGTCATCTGTCAGAGGTGGTGGCCTCATTATCAAGAAAAGCAAAAAGATGGAAGAACTCACCATCCACTCAGGCATGTGAAAAGCTGAGGTGCCCTCATTCCCGTCCCACTTCTCCATAGTGCAGGCTTGGGGAATATATGTCTTGAAGCAAAATGGAAAGCTGGTTTGGAAATGCCTGGGTTTTCCGAGTGGCCAAAAGCAGAACCAAACCAGGTGATTCAGAAGTTCACAATGTCTAGCCAAAGCTGCATACCCTTTAACAGAGGCTTCCTATTCAAATCAAGATCACTCGTCAACTGCCTAACAAGTTCCTTACTGGCTGGCTAGCTTCAAAGGTTCTGCTTCTGATTCAAAATCAGAGCTAATGCAAGGTTCTGCACCCAGCCACTGAACTTCCTACAGGGCACTCACTGTCTAATGCTACCCAAACACTCTACCCCCTCCGCCCCAGTGGGGACTTTCTGCAGCACCAGTCAGGCTTCCTCCCTTTCCCAGTGTGTAAGGCACTTGTTAATTTTCTCCCGCCCCTCAGGACACGTCACTGGAAGTGCTGATACCAAAATCAATAAGGCTCAAGGTCAAGAAGGCACTCCCATTTCCCAAGAGTTACTGGATCTGTACAGTAAATAGGCGTTTCCTTGAAATCAAGAGTTCCTTATGGCTTTCAAGTTTAAACAACTATGCAGAAGCACCCCACCTGCTCACAGCAGGGGTCTGACACTAAGCTCAGGCACATCTCAAATCAAATTCTTCTTTCACAGGAGATGGAGCCAAGGAAGATCTTACAAAATCAGAACTTATTAGAAGCTCTAAAGAAAGTTCTGGCACTACAACTCCCTCTGCTGGCTCCCGGTGCAATGTACATGAAGGTCTAAGACGTCCAGGGGCATCAACAACTTAGGTGCCAATTGTAAATTAGCAGCTTCCCCAGGGCTAGTCAGGAGCTGGCAACGTGTAGGTTCAGAGGAAGCCAGGTTTTCTGGTCAAGACTAGAGCTGCCTCAAAGTCCCTATCCAATGCCAGTTTTTACTTCCTGGTTTCAGGAAGAAACAGGATGCCAACATAGCAGCTGTATAGACCAGTGGTCAGCAAACCGCAGCTTGCGAGCCACATGCGGCTTGCAAGCCGCGGTTTGCTGCTCTGTTGACTAATGAGTTTGCCAACCACTGGTATAGACTATAACCTTAAGGGACCTCAGAAGCAGTTTCTTCTTTATGCCCCATACCAGCTCCCTCCTTTCTGTATACTCCAGATGTTTGGAAATAAGACACAACTAGCAAAAAGGTGACCTAACCTATTTTACCTTCTTAGTTCATTCCAATAAAAGTACCATAGATTTCAGGCACAAAAGAAGCCCAACAAGATATGCCTGCTTTGTAGAAACCAAGATGGCGGCATAGGTGAACACCTAAACTGCTGCCTCACACAACAATTTCAAAACTACAACTAAAAGACAGAACGGACATCATCCAGAACCACAGGAAAGCTGGCTGAGTGGAAATTCTACAACTAGAAGGAAAGAGAGGGGCGCACAGAGACTCAGAGGAGCTGCAAAAGGTGAGGTACGGAGACACGCGCACAGAGAGGACGGGCAGCTGAGTGCCTGGCTAGCTTTCTCTAGCGGGAAAGAGATGGAAGCTCCTGACTATACTGAACCCCAGTTCCGGGCGAGACCCTGGGGTCCCAGACTCCTACGGGGGGAGTCTGGACTGTCAGGAAAAGAGAGGAGCACACGGAAACTCAGGGGAGCCGCGAAAGGCAGAGGTCTGGAGGCACTTGCGTGTAGAGAGGACTGACTGCTGAGTGTGTCGCTGGCTTTCTCTAGTGGGGGTGGGGGGTGGGGTGGGGAGAGATGGAAGCTCCCGACTGCGCTGAACTCTAGTTCCAGGCGAGAATCTGGGAATCCAGATTCATTGGGGGAGAAACTGGACTGTCTGGCAGCGGGCAGAACTCGAGGGAAGCTTTCTCCCAGAGGTGCTTGCAGTGATTATCGAGGGACACTGAGACCCAGGGGCCGCATAGGGCAGGTCTGATGGGAAGCCAAGGCTGTCTGCTCAGCCCTGAGACTCTGCCCCATCCAAGGTGAGCACAGAGGCTTTTGCAATTTTGCAAGTCTTGTCTCATAAGGATGTCTCCAGCACAGAAGTTCTCCCGGCATAGACACAGCTGATCCTCACAGCCAACTGGCCTGGAGGTCAATTCCTCCCAGTGATACCAACAACAATCAAGAATTAACTACAACAAGGCTGTGCACACAGACCACAAAGGGGTGCACCAAGAGCGTCCACCTCAGGTAACTGGGGAGGCTGAGCCGCTGGGCCACATAGGACACCGAGGACACAAAGCTACTCTACCAACTCAGGGAAGCAGCAAAAATGCAGAGACAAAGAAACAGATCACAAATGAAAGAAATGGAGGAAAGCAAACTACTGGACATAGAGTTCAAAACCACGGTTATAAGGTTTTTCAAGAATTTCCTAAAAAAGGCTGACAAATTTAGCGAGACCCTTGAGGATATGAAAAAGGACCAACTAGAAATTAAGCATACACTGACTGAAATAAAAAATATTATACAGAGATCCAACAGCAGACTAGGGGACCGCAAGAATCAAGTCAAAGAGTTGAAATACAAAGAAGCAGCCGAAACCGGTTTGGCTCAGTGGATAGCGTGTCAGCCTGCAGACTGAAGCGTCCCAGGTTCGATTCCGGTCAAGGGCATGTACCTGGGTTATGAGCACATCCCCAGTGTGGGGCGTGCAGGAGGCAAGCTGGTCGATGTTTCTAACTCTCTATCTCTCTCCCTTCCTCTCTGTAAAAAAAAAAAACAACAAAACAATAAAATATATTTAAAAAAAAAAAAAAGAAATACAAAGAAGCAAAAAACACTCAACTGGAAAAGCAAAAAGAAAAAAGAATCCAAAAATGTGAAGATAGTGTAAGGAGCCTCTGGGACAACTTCAAGCATACCAACATCAGAATTATGGGGGTGCCAGAAGAAGAGAGAGAGCAAGATACTGAAAACGTATCAGAAAAAATAATGACCGAAAACTTCCCCCACCTTGTGAAAGAAATAGACTTACAAGTCCAGGAAGCGCACAGAACCCCAAACAAAAGGAATCCAAAGAGGACCACACCAAGACACATCATAATTAAAATGCCAAGAGCAAAAGACAAAGAGAGAATATTAAAAGCAGCAAGAGAAAAACAGTTAGTTACCTACAAGGGAGCACCCATACGATTGTCAGCTGATTTCTCAACAGAAACTATGCAGGCCAGACAGGAGTGGCAAGAAATATTCAAAGTGATAAATAGCAAGAACCTACAACCAAGATTACTCTACCCAGCAAAGCTATCATTCAGAATTGAAGGGCAGATAAAGAGCTTCACAGATAAGAAAAAGCTAAAGGAGTTCATCACCACCAAACCAGTATTATATGAAATGCTGAAAGGTATTCTTTAAGAAGAGGAAGAAGAAAAAAAGGTAAAGATAAAAATTAAAAAAAAAATTAAAAAAAAAAAGATAAAAAAAAAAAGGTAAAGATAAAGAACAAATACATATCTATCAACAAGTGAACCTAAAAATCAAGTGAATTAAAAACCTGAGGAAGAGAATAAACTGGTGAATATAACAGAATCAGGGGCATAGAAAGGGAGTGGACTGATAATTCTCAGGGGGAAAGGGGAATGGGGGGTGCAGGAAGAGACTGGGCAAAAATCGTACACCTATGGATGAAGACAGTGGCAGGAACGTAAGGGCAGAAGGTGGGGTGGGAACCAGGTGGAGGGGAGCTATGGGGGGAAAAGGGAGAAACAATTGTAATAATCTGAATAAAGATTTGTTATAAAAAAAAAGAAAAAAAAAAGAATCAGGGACTTGGGAAGGGTGGAAGGGAGTGGGTAAGAGAACAACTAAAAGACTTGTATGCATGCATATAAGCATAACCAATGGTCACAGACACTAGGGGGGTGAGGGCCTGTGCTGGGAGTGGGCTGGGAGAGGTCAATGGGGAAAAAAGGGAACATATGTAATACTTTCAACAATAAAGAAAAAAAAAAGAATCAGGGACTCTTCTCAGTGTCGATTCCCATTACAGAGAATTCTTTCTATGGAGCTAATAGTCATCCTATATAATAAAAGGTTAATATGCAAATCGACCAAACAGCAGAATGACCGGTCGCTATGACACCCACTGACCACCAGGAGGCAGATGCTCAATGCAGGAGCTGTCCCCTAATGGTCAGTGTGCTCCCACAGGGGGAGTGCCACTTAGCTAGAAGCTGGGCTCATGGCTGGCTAGCACAGCAGTGGTGGTGCGAGCCTCTCCCGCCTCTGCAGCAGTGCTAACGATGTCCTATGGGGTGCGGGCCTAAGCCTGAGGGCTCTCAGACTGCGAGAGGGTGCAGTCCGGGCTGAGGGGACCCCCCCGCCTCCGAGTGCAAGAATTTCGTGCACCGGGCCTCTAGTAATTCTATAATTAGGATTAAAGGTTCATTGCACTTTAGGGCCTTCATTGGCTAAGAGGATGGTCCTTAGGATGTGGAGAGAAGAAGAAGGTAATGTCTAGGGAAAGAGATACTGTAAGATGCCAAAGAGAGTAGAATTCAAATAACTGATTTGGAGGGCTAGACTAGAAAGAAAGTCAAGTGAAAACAGAAGGGGACTACTGGGCCAAGTGAATGCAGAGGTGTCAAAGGATTAGAGATTCTGGGGCAAGTGGAGATCACATGCAATAACAATAGAGAACAGCAGCCCGGCTGGTATTGCTCAGTTGGTTGAGCGTTGTTGAACCATGCACCAAGAGGTCGCAGGTTTGATTCCAATCAGGGCACATGCCTCCCCAGTAGGGGCAGGAGGCAGCCAAGTGATGTTGATGTTTATCTCTCATTGATGTTTTTTTCTCTCTCTCCTTTCCTCTCTTACAAAAAAAAAAAAAAATATATATATATATATATATATATATATATATATAAATATAAATATATATATATATATATTTGAAGATACAGAAAGTTGGTGAAATGCAGGAGTGATAAGGCCCCTCTGATGCCAGGGTGTCAATTTTGATAACGGCTTAGCTTTCAGCAACCTCCAGTTATTGTCCCTCAGTCTTCCTTTTAATCCAATTTTAATAAAATGAGAAGTTACATCTGCTGCCTAAATTTCCAATATCTTTCATCTATATTTTAAATGCAACATATCTAAAGCAAAAATGATTGCTCCATCTTTCCTTTCCCTTCACCCTCCAAACAAGCTTCTTTTCCTCACTTTTCTAACACTGTTCCCTTAGTCAAACATTAAACCTGTCATCACTGATTTTGCCCTTGTCCCTAATCATCAGTACAATCAATTTTCAATTATATTTGAGCCCTCCTACACCAAGCCTCTCATCTATCCCTCCTTGTTCATTTTCACTGCCTCCTAAAAACCCTCTATTAATCCTTTCCAGGAGGATTTCCCACTGATATCCCTATATACTAGTAAGCTCTATCACTAGGTAAGCTGTATTACCTGGTATTTCCTGAATGTGAAGACTGCATAGCATGGCAGCAAAGAGCACTAATTTTGGAATAAAACAGTCCTGGGTTGGAATCCTGGCTCCACCACTTAACCTCTCTATCCCTCCTGTTTTCTAATCTATACAGTGGGAATAATCATAGCCATCTCCCAGGACTGATGCACGGATTTTAAAAGTAACAAATGGGAACTTTCCTGTATGTCAGTATTATGCTACTAGAGGCCTAGTGCATGTAATCTGTGCACTTGTGTGCGGGGGGGTGTCTCTCAGCCTGGCCTGCACCTTCTAGCAGTCCGGAAGCCCTGGGGGGGATGTTCGACTGACGGCTTAGTGGGCCTAAGCCGTCAGTCGGACATCCTTAGCATTGCCATGGAGGCGGGAGAGGCTCCCACCACTGCCGCTGTGCTTGCCAGCCGTGAGCCCAGCTTCTGGCTGAGTGGCGCTCTCCGTGGGAGCACACTGACCACCAGAGGGCAGCTCCTGCATTGAGTGCCTGCCCCCCGGTCATCAGCATGGATCATAGTGACCGGTCATTCCACCATTCAGTCATTTGCATATTAGCCTTTTATTATGTAGGATAAACTGTAGATGAGGCCCCCTAGAACCATAAGAAATACAAAAAATTCACTGTTAACTCATTCTCGAATTGCCCCCACTTAAAATCAAATTGCCTCCCTGTGGGGCGTGTGCTGCACCTTGGGAACCATTGGGCTTGACATTTTTCCTTTCTGAGCTTTATTTCTGAATACATATGCATATACCATGGGAATTGTAATCTCTTCTCCACCTACCTCACTGGGTTGTCATGAGGAGGTTCTGAGCTAATAAACCTAGAACTGTTTCATAAAGTAAGTAATGTCCAAATGGGAAGGGATTGTTATTTCTAAGCCCACGGGTACCCTCGCAGGTAGCAGGTGCTGATTAGGGGAGGAGGGCATGATTGTTTCCTGGGACTGTAGCTATGGAAGCTTTGTAGAGGGTTCCACAGGCCTTGGAGGGGCGGGCTCTGGCCAGCAGCCCTAAGGGGCTGCTCAGGCCTGCCTCCACCCCAGTCTGGAGTTGTAGGGAGGAGAGGTGTGCCTGGACCCAGCAGAGGGAGCCCGGCAGCAACAGGCTACAGGCCCTGGGTGCCTTGGGGGGCACTGACGGGTGGTCACTGGTGTGCTATTGTTGTGGGCACCCCTGGCGGGGTTAGCAGGGGAAGAGATCAGGAGTTCAAGGTGCGGGCTGCAGCTACCCCTGAGGCTGGATCTTCTCCTCGACCAGTCAGCCTCCCTGTCCCCCCGGGAGTGCAGGAGCTGGGATAGGGTGTCCAATAGGGGGATTGGAAGAGCTCCCCATGGCTGCTTCCTTTTCCTTCTTTGCAGTCTGGGCTCCTGTCAGGCACTCTTCTCAGACCCCTGAGAACTTGGCTCCAGCCGCCAGCTCCCTGCTGCACGCGCAGCCTCCTGCTGGTCTGTCAATATGCAGATTGGTTGTTACTGTGATGCCGTTAGGTCTAATTTGCATATTACCTCTTTATTATATAGATGTTCTTTCCCACTTCAATGCCCTTTCCTCAGGTCATTTTCTCAAATTGAAATGCATTCATTCTGCCTTCACTTCCATCATCTTTATTTATTAAAATTCTTCAAGATTCAGTTCAAATGATGCTTCTGCCATGAAATCTAACTGAAAAAAGCAATCTCCCTTTCCTCTAATATTGTTCTTTGGTCACATCACTATTTTCACTCTTCCTCATATTATTTTTTCTATGTACATGTGTCACTCCTGCTTAGACTCCAGAATCTTCAGGAGCTTAGCCAGCTTTTATTTGCCTACAGTACCTGGCATATAGTAAGAGATCAAGGAATTGTCAGATTTTTTATGCTGTATGTATATCTTATACCATTTTGGGAGTAACTTTCATAATTAATATTTTTAATACATTTATGTCCATTTTATAGAATTTGGAACATTATTTTACATATACATGTTATATTACTGACCACAGCTATAACATATTTGTGATGAGTCCTTGCTAGGGTTTTAATCCTTAATTACAACATTATTTCTGAAGGTTGGGGTAGCTGTGGCAAGTTCAAGAAGACTGAAATCATATCAAGCATCTTCTCAGATCACAATGGCATGAAATTAGAAGTCAGCTATAATAAAAACACTCAGAAACATTCAAACACATGGAGGCTAAATAGCATGTTATTCAACAATGAATGGGTTACCAAAGAGATCAAGAAAGAAGTAAAAAAAAATTCCTGGAAATAAATGAAAATGAATGCACAACACCCCAAATCTATGGGACATAGTGAAAGCAGTCATGAGAGGGAAGTTCACAGCACTACAGGCATACCTCAAAAAACAAGAAAAACTTCTAATAAAATATCTAACCATACAACTTAAAGAACTAGAAAGAGAACAACAAGAAAAGCCCAGAGTAAGTGGAAGGAAGAAAATAATAAAGATCAGAGTGGAATTAAATGATGTAAAGACTAAAAAAGATACAGAAGATCAACAAAACCAAGATCTGGTTCTTTGAAAAGATGAACAAAATTGATGAACTTTTAGCCAGACTCATCAAGAAACAAAGAGAGAGGACTCAAATAAACAAAATCAGAAACAAAAGAGGAGAAGTAACAACTGACCCCACAGACATCCAAAGGATGCTAAAAAATAAAAAATTTAAAAAATACTATGAACAACTATATTACAACAAGCTGGCTAACCTGGACGAAATGGACATATTCCTAGAAAAGTACAATCTTCCAAAAACTCAATCAGGAAGAATCTGAAAACTTGAATAGACCCATAACTACTGATGAAATTGAAGCAGTAATAAAAAAAACTCCAGCTAACAAAAGCCCTGGTCTGGATGGCTTCACAGGGAAATTTTACAAGAACTAACACCTATACTCCTCAAACTATTAAACAAACAAACAAAAAACCCAAGAAGGAACATTCCCAAGCTTTTTTTTATGAGGCTAGCATTAGCCTAATTCCAAAACCAGATAAATACACTACAAAGAAAGAGAATTACAGGCCAATATCCCTGATAAACATAGATGCTAAAATCCTCAAGAAAATATTAGTGAATCGAATCCAACAATACATTAAAAAGATCATACACCATGACCAAGGGGGATTTATTCCGGGGATCGAAGGTTGGTACAATATTCGCAAAACAATAAAGGTGATACATGACATAAACAAATTGGAAAATCACATGATTATGTCAACTGATTCAGAAAAAGCATTTTACAAAATCCAACACCCTTTTTTTGATAAAAAAAAAATCTTAGCAAAGTGGGAATAGAGGGATCATGCTTCAACATAATAAAGGCCATATATGAAAAATCTACAGCCAACATACTCAATGGGCAAAAACTAAAACCATTTCTCCTAAGAACAGTAACAGGATAGGGATGTCTGTTTTCACCACTATTATACAATACTAGAGACCCAGTGCATGGAAATCATGCCTGGGGGTGTGTGTCCCTCAGCCCAGCCTGCACCCTCTCCAATCTGAGACCCCTCTCACAATCCAGGACTGCTGGCTCCCAACTGCTCACCTGCATGCCTTGATTGCCCCTAGCCGCTTCTGCCTGTCAGCCTGATCGCCCCCTAACCACTCCCCTACCAGCCTGTTTGCCCCCAACTGCCCTTCCCTGCAGGCCCCGTTGCCCCCAACTTCCCTCCTCTGCCAGCCTGGTCACCCCTAACTGCCCTCCCCTGCAGGCTTGATCACCCCCAACTGCCCTCCCTTGCAGGCCTGGTCCCTCCCAACTTCCCTCCTCTGCTGGCCTGATCACCCAGAATTGCCCTCCCTTGCAGGCCTGGACCCTCCCAACTGCCCTCCCCTGCTGGCCATCTTGTGGCGGCCATCATGTGTCCACATGGGGGCAGCCATCTTGTGTGTTGGAGTGATGATCAATTTGCATATTACTCTTTTATTAGATAGGATAGAGGCCTGGTGCATGGGTGGGGGCTGGCTGGTTTGCCCTGAAGGGTGTTCCAGATCAGGATGGGGGTTCCTTGGGGCATGGAGTGGCCTGTGTGAGGGGCCTGTGGTGGTTTGCAGGCTGGCCATGCCCCCGTCGACCCAAGCGGAGGCCCTGGTATCTGGGATTTATTTATTTATTTATCTTCTATAATTGAAACTTTGTAGCAGAGGTCTGGGCTGGCCAGGAAGTTTGGCTTCTTCCATCGCTGGGGAAACCCAAGACTCCTGTTCGCTCTGTGGCTGCAGCCATCTTGATTGGGTTAATTTGCATACTCGCTCCTGATTGGCTGATGGGCATGGCTTGTGGGTGTAGCGGGGGTATGGTCAATTTGCATATTACTCTTTTATTAGCTAGGATAGTACTGGAAGTTCCAGCCTCAGTGATCAGACAAGAAAATATGAAAGGCATTCAAATTGGAAAGGAGGAAGTAAAACTGTCATTATTCTCAGATGACATGATACTGTACATATAAAACCCTAGAGGCTCCACCAAAAAATTACTAGATTGAATAAATGAATTTGTAGCAGGATACAAAATAAACACCCAGAAACCGGTGGCATTTTTTATAGCAACTAGAGGCCTGGTGTACGAATTAGTGCACGAGTGGAGTCTCTCGGCCTGGCCAGCGATTGGGACCAATCGGGGCTGATCAGGGCCGGCTGGCCAGGGGGAGGGACAGCACAAGGTTGGCTGGCTGTAGTAGGTTGGCTATGGGAGCACACTGACCACCAGGGGGCAGCTCCTGCATTGAGCATTTGCCTTCTGGTGATCAGTGCATTGTCATAGAGACCTATCGACCATTCCTAATGGTTGCTTAGGCTTTTATATATATCTCTGAATGCATAATAATCTGGCCACTCAGTGTATATCCTACATAAAAGGCTAATATGCAAATTGTCCCCTTGATCAGGATTTCGACCAGCAGGCAGGCCGGCCAACTGCCCATGTCCCCTCCCCTTGGCCAGGCTGGCCGGACCCCACCCATGCACGAATTCTGGCACTGGGCCTCTAAAATACACACACACACACACACACACACACACACTGAGTAGCCAGATTATTATGCGTTCAGAGATCATAATAATCTGGCCACTCAGCATATATAGATAATGAACTCTCAGAAAGAGAAACTAAGAAAAAAATCCCACTTACTATTGCAACAAAAAAAATTAAGATACTTAGGAATAAACTTAACCAAGGAGGTAAAAGACCTGTAGTCAAAAAATACTGTGTTCATGGATTGGTAGAATCAACATCATTAAAATGTCCATACTACCCAAAGCAATCTATAGATTCAATAAAATCCCTATTAAAATACCAACTGCCTATTTCACATATCTAGAACAAACATTCCAAAAACTTATATGGAACCAAAAAAGACCCCAAACAGCTGCAGCAATCTTGAGAAAAGAAGAACAACATTGGAGGAATCACAATACCAGGTATCAAGTTATACAACAAAGTTACTGTAATCAAGACAGCTTGGTACTAACACAAGAACAGGCATATAGATCAATGGAACAGAGCAGAGACCCAAGAAATTGACCCTAGCCATTATGCTCAATTAATATTTGACAAAGGAGGCAAGAGCATACAATGGAGTAAAGGCCATCTCTTCAATAAATGGTGCTGGGAAAAATGTACAGTTACATGCAAAAAAATGAAACTAGACCACCAATTACATCATACACAAGAATAAATTCAAAGTGGATAAAAGATCTAAATGTAAGCCGTGAAACCATAAAAACCTTAGAAGAAACCATAGGCAGCAAAATCGCAGACATCTCTCGTAGCAATATGTTTACCGATACATCTCCTAGGGCAGTGGTCGGCAAACTCATTAGTCAACAGAGCCAAATATCAACAGTACAATGGGAAACCATAGAAATACTAGAGGAATCCACAGGCAGCAAAATCTCTGACATATGCTGAAAGAACTTCTTCACTGATACTGCTCCTAGGGCAATGGAAGCTAAAGAGAAAATAAACAAATAGGACTACATCAAAATAAAAAGCTTTTTCACAGCAAAAGAAACCATCAACAAAACAACAAGAAAGCCCACTGCATGGGAGAACATATTTGCAAATGTTATCACTGATAAAGGTTTAAACTTCAACATCTACAGGGAACTTATACAACTTAATAAAAGTAAGATAAATAATCCAATAAAAAAAATGGGCAACGGACCTAAATAGAATCTTTTCGAAAGAAGACAGAAGGAAGGCCAAGAGACACATGAAAACATGCTCAAAGTCACTAATTATCCGAGAGATGCAAATCAAAACAACAATGCAGTACCATCTCATACCTGTCAGAATGGCTATTATCAACAAATCAACAAACGACAAGTGTTGGCGAGGATGCGGAGAAAAAGGAACCCTCGTGCACTGCTGGTGGGAATGCAGACTGGTGCAGCCACTGTGGAGAACAGTATGGAGTTTCCTCAAAAAACTAAAAATGGAACTCCCATTTGACCCAGTAATCCCACTCCTAGGAATATATCCTAAGAAACTAGAAACACCAATCAGAAAGGATATATGCACCCCTATGTTCATAGCAGCACACTGTACAATAGCTCAGATTTGGAAACAGCCTAGGTGCCCGTCAGCAGATGACTGGATCAGAAAACTATGGTACATCTACACAATGGAATACTATGCTGCCATAAAAAAGAAGGAATTCTTACCATTTATAGCAACCTGGATGGAACTGGAGAACATTATGCTAAGTGAAATAAGCCAGTCAATGAAAGAAAAATTCCACATGATATCACTCATTTGTGGATAATAAAGAACATTATAAACTGATGAACAAAAAGATAGATACAGAGGCAGCAAAGCATCAAACAGACTGTCAAATTACAGCAGGAAGGTTAGGGAGAGTTGAGGGAGATAAGAGATCAACCAAAGGACTTGTATGCATGCATATAAGCATTACCAATGGACGCAAAACATTGGGGGGTGAGGGCAGTATGGGAGTGGGGTGGGGAGGGGAAATGGTAAGATATGTACACATATAATACCTTAATAAAAAATAAAAAACAAATATCAACAGTACAATGATTGAAATTTCTTTTGAGAGCCAAATTTTTTAAACTTAAACTTCTTCTAACACCACTTCTTCAAAATAGACTAGCCCAGGCTGCGGTATTTTGTGGAAGAGCCACACTCAAGGGGCCAAAGAGCCACATGTGGCTTGTGAGCCGCAGTTCACCAACCACGGTCCTAGGGCAAAGGAAACTAGAGAGAAAATAAACAAATGGGACTACATCAAAATAAAAAGCTTCTGCACTGCAAAAGAAACCATCAACAAAGTGAAAAGAGAGCCCACCGCATGGAAGAACATATTTGCAAATGACACCTCCGATAAGGGGTTAATTTCCAAAATATATCAGGAACTCATACAACTTAACCAAAGGAAGACAGACAATCCAATTTAAAACTGGGGCCCTAGCTGGTTTGGTTCAGTGGATAGAGCATCAGCCTGCGGACTGAAAAGGCCCGGGTTTGATTCTGGTCAAGGGCACATGCCCAGATTGTAGGCTTTATCCCCAGTAGCAGGGGTGAGGGTGTGCAGGAAGCAGACAATCAATGATTCTCTCTCATCATTGATGTTTCTATCTCTCTCTCCCTTCCTCTCTGAATAAATTAAAAAATATACATTTAAAAAAATGGGCAAAGGACCTAAATAGAGACTTCTCCAAAGTGGACATACAGAAGGCCAAGAGACATATGAAAAAATGCTCAAAGTCACTAATTATTTGAGAGATGCAAATTAAAACAACATTGAGGTATCACCTCATACCTGTCAGAATGGCTATCAGCAACAAAAGACAAGTGTTGGTGGGAAAGTGGACTGGTGCAGCCACTGTGGAAAACAATATGGAGTTTCCTCAATAAATTAAAAATGGAACTCCCATGTGACCCAATGATCTTACTTCTAGGAATATATCCTAAGAAACCTGAAACACTAATCAGAAAGAATATATGCACCACTATGTTCATAGTAGTGCAACTTATAATAGCTAAGATTTGGAAATAGACAAAGTACCCATCAGCAGATGAGTGGATAAAAAAACTGTGGTACATTTACACAATGGAATACTACACGGTGGTAAAAAGAAAGAAATCTTATCATCTGCAACAGCATGGATAGACCTAGAGAGTATTATGCTAAGCAAAATAAGCCAGTCAGAGAAAGACAAGTATCACATGATGTCACTTGTATGTGGAACCTAGTGAACAAAATAAACCAATGAACAAAATAGATCCAGACACATAGAACCATGAACAGACTGATGGATTTCAGAGGGAAGGTAGGGGTGGGTTGGGTGGTGTGTCGGGGGAGAGATTAACCCGGGAACTTACATGCATATATGCATAGCCCATGGACACAGACAATACTGTGGCAAAGGCTTATGAGGGGCAGGTGCCAGGAGGAGGGGGTCAATGGGGAAAACCCCCCCCCCCACAAAGCAGACATCTATAATTACTTTAAACAATAAAGATAAAATATATATCGCCCTAACCAGTTTGGCTCAGTGGATAGTGTTGGCCTGCAGATTGGAGGGTCCCAGGTTCGATTTCGGTCAAGGGCATGTACCTTGGTTGTGGGCACATCCCCAGTGGTGGGTGTGCAGGAGGCAGCTAATCGATGTTTCTCTCTCATTGATGTTTCTAACTCTCTATCCCTCACCCTTCCTCTCCATAAAAAATCAATGAAATATATATATTTTAAAAAGATAAAATACATATCACTTTGGCAAACTAAACTAAGTATCATTTTAAATATTATTTTATTATTGATTTTATTTTTTAAAATATATATTTTATTGAGAGTTAGAAACATCGATGAGAGAGAAACATTGATCAGCTGCCTCCTGCACAACCCCTACTGGGGATGTACCCGCAACCAAGGTACATGCCCTTGACTGGAATCGAATCCGGGACCCTTTAGTCTGCAGGCTGACGCTCTATCCACTGAGCCAAACCAGTCAGGGCTTATTATTGATTTTAGAGAGAGAGGAAAGGAGAGGGAGAGAAACATCGAAGTGAGAGGGTAACATTGATCAGCTGCCTCCTGCACACCCCTTACTGGGAATTGAGCCCGCAACTCAGGCATGTGCCCCACCCAGGAATCAAACTGACACCCTCTCAGTACACAGGATGACACCCAACCAACTGAGCCACACCAGCCAGGGCCTAAATGTCATTTTAGTTTTGATTTTTTGTTTTGTTTTAATTTAGGTTTTGACTAAAATAGACTTAATTTGAAAACTGCAGCCTCACTATACCTTTCTGTAACAAAACTAAAATGGCAGCTCTTTGCTGCCATGCCATGCAGTCTTCACATGCTGAAACAAAAGTAAAAACAGTAGCTGTTACAGAACTAGAGGTCTATTAACTGAGCAGGACTGTACAAGGCATAATATATAGGTATAAGTGCTAGTTATAATCTTGTTTCCAGTCTAATTTCATTTTACCATAATGTACTTTAGAAGGTACAAGGGCAGGGGTGACACCACTGCACATGATTATCTATCATAATCATCCTTTAACATTTAGGTGAGGAGTTTGCAACTTCATAAAAAGTTACACAAACTGCACCCACTCCTGCAGTCTTCTGCTTTATAAAAACTAACCAATGTGTGTACAGCTCAAAAGAATCATATTTTCACTCCAAGAAGAAGAACAATTTGAAGTTCTATGTGCCAGGGTGTTCCTACCAGTGGTATCTTGATAGCAGTATCATTATTAATGAAGGCAAGCCAGACTTGCCAGGGAGTATATGCTTAGAGCTGAAGGGGAAAGGACAAGAAGTTAGTATTTCCAGGAATCAAAGTCAAGAAGAAACAGGCAGTGGTAAAGAAATAAGTATAATTGCAGAACAGTTTTAAACAAGAAATGATAAATCTTCAACCTAGAGAGTCATAAGGCACAGGGCAAAGAACACAAGAATGTGATCCTGTCCTCTGTTCCTGGCCTGTTGCTAATGGTTTTATTAAACGTTGGCAAGTCATTTAATTACTTTCTTCTTCAGTTTCCTTACTATAAAATGAGGGGGAGTGAGTAAGAGTGGACTGGGGAAGACCAGAACTGGTTCCTTCCAGTTTTGACATTCAACATTCCTAATCCATCTGGTTTCTCTGAGGCCATAAGAAAAAGCAATAACTATTCCTTAGTCACCTAAGTTACAGCTTACTGTAGAGGCTAAGGTTCTTAATCTCCTGAGTTCAAAGTTCCACCTGGGCATTAGGAGGCTGGCTGGAATTGCTAGGCCTCAAGTCTCCCTTTCTTCTTCAAACTTGAAAAGCTAATGCTACCAGAGCAACTGGAATTCAGTCTTCCCCCTACCCTATCTAAATGTTAGGCATTCTACCTGTTAGTTCCTCAGTAATCTTAAGTTTCATATCCCACAAGTATTTTAGACTCCACATGTAGGCATCACCATTTCTGGTAAAGACTACAGGGTTTAGAGTTGGATAGTCTTGGGGTTAAAGGCTTGGGTTTTAAGTGCTCCATCACTTACTAGCTGTGTATATTTAAGTAAGCTATGTAACTTTTTTTCTTAAATTTATTGGGGTGACATTGGTTAACAGGATCATATAGGTTTCAGGTATAGATTTCTATGATACAAGATCTGTGGATTGCACTGTGTGCCCACCACCCAAAGTTAAATCTTCCATTACCATATATTACGCTATGTAACTTTTTGAGCCTCTGTGTCCTTAAATGTAAAATAAGATAATAATATCTTCCTCACATTGATGTTATAAAGATTAAATAACATATTTACAATCTATACAGAGACTACATAGAAACCGAGTATAGAGATCTCAGAGCCAAGCAAGAGGCGGTCCAGCCAAAAGGCTGCAAGAGTCCGAGAAGCACTACCACCACTTTGCAGAGTGGAGCTGCAGCTGTGGGAGGATGCCACAGGCCCCACACCCTCACTAACATGCCGCTGCTGGTGACCTTGGGGGCTCTGCACTACCATTACCTAGATTGACAACTAGAAACCCATGCCCCGTCCTGAGAATTATATGATCTCTTTAAACTGCCTTTCTGCTCATGGATGCATGGAACAGACTGACAGCTGTCAGAAGGGAGGAGGGACTGGATGAAAGAAGATGAAGGGATTAGCAAAAAAACCATATACGTATCACATAGACACGGACAACAGGGTAGTGATAGCCTGAGGGAAAGGGGGAGTAGGTGGAGATGGGCAAAGCGGGGGGGGGGGGGGGGGGGGGAGGGGGGCGGGGAATGGTGGAGGAAAGAGACTTTGCTTGGGGTGATGGGTGCACGATGCAGCGTGCAGATGATGTTTTATTGAGTTATTGAGTTGTACACTTGAAACCTGTATGGTTTTGTGAACCGATGTCACCCCAATAAATTCAATAAATAAAAAGAGAGAGAGAGAAAAAAAGAAATACATAGAAACCCTTAGCATAGTGCCAGGAAGCTATTTTGTCCAAAACCAGACGTAGCAGAGTAGTACCAGATTATATAGTTTGAATCTTGACTTACCACTTACTATATAACCTGAAGCAAATTACTTATCCTCCTTGTGCCTGTTTTCTCATCTATAAAGAGGATATTAGGATTATCTACCTCTTTGGGGGGAACACTTTGTAAAGTATATTATTGTCTAACCACCATGCTGTACACCTGAAATTAATACAAAATAATACTGAATGTAAACTCTAATTGAAAAAAATTAAAAATAAAAAAGCAAAAAACTTAATGTATTTTAATAATGTAAATAATATCTAACTAAAACTACATTAACAAAAAGTTAAAAAAAAAGAATATCTACTCTTATAGGATTGCTGAGAGGATCAAATGAATTAATACATACAAAGCACGTGGACCAGTGCCTGAAATGATGTCGGTGCTATTTAAAATTTACCATTACTATTAATAAATATAACAGGTACATCCCCCAACACACCCAAATCCATCTTCTCTTCTTATACATAGTGAATTCATTCAATCAAACCACAAATATTTATTGGGTACCTATCATGTGCCAGGCAGCATAGAAAGACAGTCTCTGACCTCATAGAACTGAGTCTAGGGAGAAACACAGGCAATTAAATAAGGAATTACAGTACAAGAAAAGTATGAGGAAGTGATAAAGTAAATACAGGGTGCTATGGGAGTATATGGCAATCATGTGTATTGGGAGTGTGGCATCAGAGAAGCTCCATTTAAGCTGAAAGATAAAGGATGAGTAGGGGTACCTGGTATGTACTTGTGAGGAGAGGGATTGAGAACATATACTCCATAACATCTCTTCAATCTGTCTTTTCTTCACACCAGCTTTCTAAAGTCTAGCCATCATAATATCCATCTAAATCAATGCTTCTTAAACTTGAATGTGCCTACAAATTATTTGGAGATCTTGTTAAAATGCTGATTTTGATTTAGTAAGTATGGAATAGGTCCCAAGATTCTAGTTTTAACAGCTCTCAAAATAATAGCAATACTTCTGGGACTACACTTTGACAAGGGCCTAGATAATTCCATCCTTGTAAAAGACTACTTCAGTTTATTGATTTAACTTCTTTTTATGTGATTATCATCAGCACAATCATTTTCAAATCTGGATCATATCACTTCCCTGCTCAACAGCTCCCCACCATCTTCAAAACAAAATCCAAACTCCTTAGCATGAAAAATCATGACTTACCATCTACATAAGCCTTCACTAAGCCTTCACTTTCTGAAATCCCCCACATCCTCACTCTGAAACACACACACACACAGTCTCTCTCTCACGCTCTCTCTCTTTCTCTTTCAAAATTTACCTTAGCTTAATTTTCTTAGGTACACATTTCCAGCTCCTCATCTAGGTTAAGAATCAATTCTATGAGTTACTGACTAATCACCAAGATTGATCTCTATCATAGCACATACTGGTATCAGTTTTTTAAAAAAATATATTTTTATTGATTTCAGAGAGGAAGGGAGAGGGAGAGAGATAGAAACATAAACAATGGGAGAGAATCATTCATTGGCTGCCTCCTGCACGCCCCCTAATGGGGATCGAGCCCGCAACCTGGGTATGTGCCCTTGACTGGAATCGAACCTGGGACCCTTCAGTATGCAGGCTGACACTATCCACTGAGCCAAACCAGCTAGGACTGGTATCAGTTTTGACACTATAATTGATCACTTGCCTGTTTCCACACTAGAACTGCAAGCTATTTGAGGGCAAAGATTATATGTCTTATTCCTGCATTCCAAGTGCCTAATACATAGTAAACAACCAATGAATATGAGCTGAATGAAAAAATGACTTAAAAACAACTAGCTTGCCCTGTCCAGCTTGGATCAGCGGTTAGAGTGTTGGCCCATGGACAGAAGAGTCAAGGGTTCGATTCCTGGTCAAGGGCACGTACCTTGTACCTCAGTTACAGGTTCCCCAGCCCAGGTAGGGGCACCTGTGGAAGGTAACCAATCAATGACTCTCTCTCACATCAATTTTTTTTTCTCTCTCTCTCTCCCCTCCTCCTCCTCCTCCTTCCTCCCTTCCACTCTCTCTAGAGTAAGAACAAAGCCATAAATAAAAATACGACTATTAACAAAAGTCTGCTTAGTATAGCTAAATGCACATCCTTGCCACTCATTAATCCAATCACTGTTTCTCAAGTAAACAATTAAGCAATACAGCCGGGCTGGTGTGGCTCAGTGGTTGAGCATCGACCTATGAGCCAGGAGGTCACGGTTCGATTCCCGGTCAGGGCATATGCCCAAATTGTGGGCTCCATCACCAGTGTGGGGTGTGCAGGAGACAGCCAATTAATGATTCTCTCTCATCATTGATGTTTCTATCTCTCTAGCCCTCTCCCTTCCTCCCTGAAATCAATAAAAATATATTTTAAAAAAACACAATTAAGCAATAGAGAGACTACAATACACTAAAGCAGGTACCAAGCCAGCCACTTTTTCCACTTCCTGTTAAGTCCTTTAGAATCTGAGAGTGGAGTGTGGACTTAAACCCTCAATTTCCCTGAGACAGCTAATAGAGCTCCACTCAGGTCAGAGTTCAGTTTGCTGCACAGTGAGCACCTTTAGGTAAAACTGTCCTCACAGAGATCAAGCCTAAACTTGGAAACTTCTTTTGAACTTTAAAACAACCAGAATAAGAGTGAGAGGGAATTTACATTCAGGGCCCTCAGTTTTATCAAGTTGGGGGTTAAGGGGGAAGGATTGGACAGTATAGGGTAAAATAATGAAATATAATGCCATTAAATAAATGTAGAATGTGGACTTCTTCCTATGTTCTTTTCTTAAAATAAACTTTTCATTGAAGCATAACTTACCTATAAAAAAGTACACCAATAAAAAAGTTACAATTGGATAGATAGAATTTCAAAAGTCAGCACACCTATGTAACCACTTACCCAGATAAGGAAATAGAACATTATCAGCACCAGCCCTAGCTTCATCTCTGAAATACCAAGGTTGTGGGTTTGATTGCCACTCAGGGCACATACATGAATCAACCAATGAGCCCTAGCCAGTGTGGCTTAGTTGGTTGGGCAGTCTTCCCATGCACGGAAAGGTTGCTAGTTCGATTCCCTGTCAGGACACATGCTCAGGTTGCAGGCTTGATCCCAGGTAGGGGGCATGCGGGAGGCAGCCCATCGATGTTTCTCTCTTTCTCTCTTCCTCTCCTTTCCTCTCTCTCTAAAAATCAATAAAAATTTTTTTAAAAAAAGAATCAATCAACAAATGCATAAGTAAACAACAAATCAATGTTTCTCTCTCTCAAATCAATAAATAAAAAATTCTGAAAACAAATCAACATTATCAGCACCCTAGAACCTCCCTCTCAGTTATTACCCTCAACTGATCAGTTTTGCTTGTTTTTGAACCTGATGTAAATATCATAAAAGATGCACTCTTAAGTACCTGTTTTCCCCTCAGCTCAATATGTTTCTAAGAGTTATCCAAGTTTGTTGCATTTAGCAGTAGTTCATTAATTTTTATTGTCGGAAAGCATCCCATTGCATGAATATTCATAATTTACTGAATACATTCTGTTGAAAGTTGTTTTCACTTTGGGGGCCATAAAAAATATTGTTGCTATGAACATTCTTGTGTATGTCTTACCCATAGGAAAATGAAAATATCTCTGTTGTATATATATCTAGGAGTGGAACTACTAGGTTATAGGGTATATATATGTTCAGTTAGGTAATATCAAGCAATTTTCCAAAGTACCTGACTAATTTATACTTCTACCAGCAGAATATCAGTTCCAGTTACCTCATATCTTTGCCAGTGCTTAGTATTGTCTGTCTTTTTTACATTTTAGGCACTAAATAAACGGAGCTTATCTAACACACACATTTTCTCTATAAAGCATATTACAGCCTCCTTTGTGCTTAGGAATACTAGACATCACTTCAGCACTACATCTGGGGGACATTTTAAATAGTAAAATCACCGTCCTTTCCCTTTGGCCAAGGCCATCAGTGGCCTTAAAAGGCTCAGTTAAATGATTTCTAGAAAACATGTAGCAAACTCAAAATCTCTTAAGACCTAACTTTCTTCCCACTCAAAAATCTCAAACCATTTATTTTGTGTGTAGAGGTTGTTCAACTAAAGGAATAAGTGTCTGTTAAACTAAAACAACAAGAACAAAGCCAAAACAAACAGTGAAATCACCAAGAAAAAGCACAAAAACGCAGAAAATGTGGAACTAAGTAGACAATGGAAAGGACACTTGGATGAGAGCTCACACAGGAAGGCAGAGCTTGCCTTGCCTGACCTCAGCGGGGAATATACACATGCTAGGTGACTCAAATTTCTGCCACTCTGTGCACATAGCCATGAATGACTACAGAAACGACTACAAGTGTTGATATTGGTGTTACAAGTAAATTTTAGGGAGTAGGCAAATTTGTAAATACAGAATCTGAGAATAATGGGAATCAGCTGTGCTGTTCATCATTTGCTCTGAATAATTCCAAGACAAATTTACTCTGATTTTAAAGATTGTGAGCTAATTCTTGCCTACAGATGCTATACCTTGTGAGGTCCATAATCACCTCGATTTTACTAAGTGTAATTTTCTACTAGGTAAAGATGCTCTAGTCAAAATGTCCTGCCAATCTAACAGCAACAAAGGATGTGGAAGATAATTCAATCTTCTTAAAGCAGTGCTGACACTGTAGTGTTAACATGAGTCTACCCCTGGTTGAGATCTTACACAATGAAGATTTCTAAAAGACGATATTCACACATGGAAGACTACCGCTACTAAATAGTCATGTCTGTGCTTGGGCTGCTCTGCTGAAAACCAGCCTGGTACACAGATAGGTCAACACAACCTAGTAATTCTGCCATGTCCCCCTCCTCAGTCATTCTTCCCTTTCTCCATATCAGCTACTAAATGTTCTCTACTCTTCTCAAATACACAACTATGACATCTATCCCTTACACTCAGTACATTGCTTGCACTCATTTTTTCACAGAGAAAACCTTGCCTGTATTGATCTCCTTTTATCCCCCTCCTGTTTTATTTTTTAAAAATATATTTTATTGATTTTTTACAGAGAGGAAGGGAGAGGGATAGAGAGTTAGAAACATCGATGAGAGCGAAACATCGATCAGCTGCCTCCTGCACACACCCTAACTGGGGATGTGCCCACAATCAAGATACATGCCCTTGACCGGAATCGAACCTGGGATCCTTCAGTCCGCAAGCTGACACTCTATCCACTGAGCCAAACCAGTTAGAGCTCTCCCTCCTGTTTTAATGGAAGAGGATCTCTCTTCTCCTCTGTTATGGACTAAATGGTATCACCCCAAATTTGTATATTGAAGCCCTAACTCCCAATGTGACTATACTTAGAAACAGGGCCTATAAGAAAGTAATTAAGGCTAATGAGGCCCTTAAGAGTGGAATCCTAATCAAATGGGATTTTCTTAAAGAAGAGAAAGAGACACCAGAAAACACTCTGTCGCTGTGGCACACAGAGGAAAGGCAATGTGAGGACACAGGAAGAAGGCAGCCATCTATAAACCAGATAGGGAGGCCTCACCAGAAATGAAGCCTGATAGCTCCTGATTTTATACTTCTGGCCTCCAGAAAACACATAGTGTTATTTAAGCCACCCACTCTGTGATATTTGGTTATGGCAGCTGAGTAGACTAACACACCATCAAAACTAATCCCTCCAACCAGTGCTCTGGGTCAAATTCTCTCTCACCTTCTAAGGGACTGGTTTCTATCAATGATCCCCTCACTTGCGTTTCTTCAACCTCTCACCCTCTACTGACTTCTTCCCATCAGCACAGAATGTGTTAGGTTCTCCCATCTCCAAAAAATAAGTAAATGTGCCACCTTCCCCTTTCAGCTATTGCTCTCTGTACTTATATCAGAGAGAAACTCTGTGGCTTTCTAAGCTCACTATATCCTCAATTCTGTATTTCCATTCACTCTTCAATCTACTACATTCTGCCTTCTGCAATCCACTGAAACTACTTATGCTAAAGTTGCTATGTCCTTGTTGCTAAATCTAATGGAGACTTCTCAGCTTACTTCTCAGGAATTTGACACTATTAACCTTTCCTTGAAAGACTCTCTTCCCTTGGCTTTCCTAACATTATATCCATCTTTTCTTTGCTCTCCAGAATACCTTCATTTTTAGTTCCCTTTGTAGCTCCCTCCCCCCTGCCATTTCTGGTCCCATAAATATAGGAGCCCTTGAAGATTCTAATCTCTGTTTCCTCTTCACTCAAAACATTCTCTTTCCCATATCCATGGTTTCATTTACTATTGCAGTAAATCCTTGATTTTGTGAACCTCAATTTTAAAAAAAAAAATTAGTTTTAGAGAGAGAGGAAGGGAGAGGGAGAGAAACATCGATCTGAGAGCCATACATTGATTGGCTGCCTCCTGCATGTCCCCTACTGGTAATCGAGCCCGAAATCCAGGCACGTGCCCTGATTGGGAATTGAACTAGCAACCTTTTGGTGCATGGGATGATGCTCAACCAACTGAACCACACTGGCCAGGGCACAGACCTCAATTTAACGGATGTCAGACTTAAGGACAAAATTTCTGCTTTGGTCCCCAGTCAGGGTGTGTATGAGAAGGCAATTGATTGATGTTTTTCTCACATCGATGTTTCTCTCTCTCTCTCTCCTCCCCCCTCACTCTCCCTTCCTTTCTCTCTAAAATCAATTTTAAAAAACATTTAAAATTAAATTAAAAAGAAAATAATAAATTCATTCACTAACTTATGGGGGAAAAGTCAGCTCAAGAGCTCACTCTTTTGGAGAGAGGGAGGGAAAGCAGAAGAGCTACAGCCAAACAAATAAATATGCAATGTGTGTACAAACGAAATTCAGCATTCTAAAGTAATGAAGGAAATGATCAAGAACATAATCAAGACTCTGAGTGGTTGGAGCTGAGGTATTAGTGTTAAACACGCCTGGCTGGTTTGGCTCAGTGGATAGTGTCAGCCTGCGGGTTGAAGCGGGGTTCGATTACAGTCAAAGGCTCAAGCCCAGGTTGAGGGCTGGATCCCAGTAGAGGGTGTGCAGGAGGCAGCTGATTGATGATGCTCTCTAATCATTGATATATTTTTTTCTCTCTCCTTTTCCCTTTCTCTCTGAAATCAATTATATATATATATATACAGTGTTACACACAATCCAAAAAGTTCATCCTTCAGGTCTCAACTCAAATGACACCTCTTCAAGGCCTTCCTGATCATCCTGTCTGGCCCTGCCCCCAACTCTCTGAACCCATTATTTTATTTTCTTCTATTACTTACCACTATATGAAATCACTTATTTTTTTGTTTCCCCATTCTAGAATTTAAGCTTTAAGAGGACAGAGACCTTATCTGTACTGTTCACCTAGCATAATGTCTGATACATAGGGATACTCAGTATATGTTGAAAATACACAGCTTCTACCATGGAAGCCATAGTAGTAGCCAGAGAAATTACAATAACAAGCAAAGAGCTGTGGGAACACAGCTCAATGATTGTGGGATCTGTAAAGGTTCAATGAGGAAACATTAGATTTGGATCTTGAAGAAATGTTATTTATACCTCTTTTTTATTTTTTATTTAATAAATCTTTATTGTTCAGATTATTACAATTGTTCCTCTTTTTTCCCCCAGAGCTCCCCTCCACCAGGTTCCCACCCCACCCTCTGCCCTTACCCCGCCCCCCACTGTCCTCATCCATAGGTGTACGATTTTTGTCCAGTCTCTTCCCACACCCCTCACACCCCTTTCCCCCCAAGGATTGTCAGTCCACTCCCTTTCTATGCCCCTGATTCTATTATATTCACCAGTTTATTCTGTTCATCAGATTTTTTATTCACTTGATTTTTAGATTCACTTGTTGATAGATATTTGTTGTTCATAATTTTTATCTTTACCTTTTTCTTCTTCTTCCTCTTCTTAAATAATACCTTTCAGCATTTCATATAATACTGGTTTGGTGGTGATGAACTCCTTTAGCCTTTTCTTAGCTGTGAAGCTCTTTAGCTGACCTTCAATTCTGAATGATAGCTTTGCTGGGTAGAGTAATCTTGGTTGCAGGTTCTTGCTATTCATCACTTTGAATATTCTTGCCACTCCCATCTGGCCTGCATAGTTTCTGTTGAGAAATCAGCTGACAATCGTATGGGTGCTCCCTTGTAGGTAACTAACTGTTTTTCTCTTGCTGCTTTTAATATTCTCTCTTTGTCTTTTGCTCTTGGCATTTTAATTATGATGTGTCTTGGTGTGGTCCTCTTTGGATTCCTTTTGTTTGGGGTTCTGTGCGCTTCCTGGACTTGTAAGTCTATTTCATTCACCAAGTGGGGGAAGTTTTCGGTCATTTCTTCAAATAGGTTTTCAGTATCTTGCTGTCTCTCTTCTTCTGGCACCCCAATAATTCTGATGTTGGTACACCTGAAGTTGTCCCAGAGGCTCCTTACACTATCTTCACATTTTTGGATTCTATTTTCCTTTTGCTTTTCTGGTTGAATATTTTTTGCTTCTTTGTATTTCAAATCTTTGACTTGATTATTGCGATCCTCTAGTCTGCTGTTAGATCCTTGTATAATATTTTTTATTTCAGTCAGTGTATGCTTAATTTCTAGTTGGTCCTTTTTCATATCCTCAAGGGTCTCACTAAATTTATTGGCCTTTTCTAGAAAATTCTTGATAAACCTTATAACCGTGGTTTTGAACTCTATATCCAGTTGTTTGCTTTCCTCCATTTCTTTCGTTTGTGATCTGTTTCTTTGTCTCCGCATTTTGGCTGCTTCCCTGAGTTGGTAGAATAGCTTTGTGTGCTAGGTGTCCTATAGGGCCCAGTGGCTCAGCCTCCCCAGTTACTTGAGGTGGACAGTCCTGGTGCACCCCTTTGTGGGCTGTGTGCACAGCCTTGTTGTAGTTAAGCCTTGATTGTTGTTGGTATCACAGGGAGGAATTGACCTCCAGGCCAATTGGCTGTGAGGATCAGCTGTGTCTACGCTGGGAGAACTTCTGTGCTGGAGACACCCTTATGAGACAAGACTTGCAAAAGCCTCTGTGCTCACCTTGGATGGGGCAGAGTCTCAGGGCAGAGCAGACAGCGTTGGTTTCCCATCAGCCCTGCCCTCATAGGCCCCTGTGTCTCAGTGTCCCGTGGTAATTGCTGCAAGCACCTCTGAGAGAAAGCCGCCTTTGAGTTCCACCCGCTGCCAGACAGTCCAGTTTCTCCCCGAATGAGTCTGGGTACCCAGATTCTCGCCCGGAACTGGAGTTCAGTGCAGTCGGGAGCTTTTGACTTCCTCCCGCCTGTGAAAGCCAGCCGCGTACTCAGTTGCCTGCCCTCTCTGCATGCCTGCCTTGGTACCTCCGCCTTCCGCAGTTCCTCTGAGTCTCAGTGTGCTTTTCTCTTTCCTGACAGTCCAGTTTCACCCCGAATGAATTTGGGTCCCCAGAGCCTTGCCTGGAACTGGAGTTCAGCGCAGTTGGGAGCTTTTGTCTCCCTCCCCCTTGAGAAAGCCAGCTGCGCACTCAGTTGCCAGTCCTCTCCACGCGCGCGTCTCAATACCTCTGCCTCCTGAAGCTCCTCTGAGTCTCAGTGTGCTTTTCTCTTTCCTTCTAGTTGTAGAATTTCCACTCAGCCAGCCTTCCTGTGATTCTGGATGATGTCCGTTTTGTCTTTTAGTAGTAGTTTTGAAATTGTTGTGCGAGGCAGCAATTTAGGTGTTTACCTATGCCGCCATCTTGGTTTCTCTCTCTATACCTTACTCTTTACATTTCCAAAATTGTCATGGTGCTTCACATCTTCATGCCTCTAATAACAATAAGGAGAAAAAAACTACATTTATTGAATACTTTCTACATTCCAAATACTATGTAGTTTTGGTATGTATTATCTCACATATATAGAAAAAATAGAGAAATATGCAAATTAACCAGGATGCCGTAACGGGCAGTCAGACACTCCTCTCACAATCCAGGACTGCTGGCTCCCAACCGCTCGTCTGCCTGCCTTCCTGATTGCCCCTAACCGCTTCTGCCTGCCAGCCTGATCACCCTCTAACCACTCCCCTGCCAGCCTGATTGATGCCTAACTGCTCCCCTGCCAGCCTGATTGCCTCTAACTGCCCTCCCCTGCTGGCCTAGTCACCCCTAATTGACCTCCCCTGCTGGCCCGGTAACCCCCAACTGCCCTCCCTTGCCAGGCTGGTCCCCCCAAACTGCCCTCCCCTGAACGCCTGGGTCCCCCCAACTGTCCTCCCCTGCAGGCCTGGGTCCCCCCCCCCCCAACTGTCCTTTCCTGCACGCCTGATCGCCCCCAACTGCCCTCCCTTGCAGGCCTGGTCCCTCCCAACTGTCATCCCCTGCTGGCCATTTTGCGGCAGCCATATTGTTTCCACATGGGGGGCAGCCATCTTTGACCACATGGGGGCGGCCATCTTGTGTGTTGGAGTGATGGTCAATTTGCATATTACTCTTTTATTAGATAGGATTGCTTCTGGATGACTGACCAGGAGGCTAATCAAGATCTCTGGAAGCAGAGAAAGTCTCTTTAAGAAAATAGTTTAGATAGTTTGTTAAAATTTCCAGATGTCCTTTTTAAATTCAGAATAAGAACTTGGCTTAGCATGTCGGATAAATGTCTAGGTTCCACTGACAAGGATGTGTTGTCCAAAATTCCTAAACAGTTTTTAAAGATGGAAGCCTATCCTTTGCTTGGTTTAAGTATGTGTGGAAGGTTATGATAGGACATAGTAGTAGTGGTGGTGGTCAGACAAATAGAAATGGTGGGGAAACAAAATTATACATGTGTCATAAACTCAGTATTTTAATTTTAAAAAGTAAACACAGTTGAGAACTTTATAGATTTGGGGTAAATGATTCTGAGTAAACTAGGTTGTGCAACAGTGTGAATAATTACATATACAACTGACAAAGTGTGCAGAATGAAGTCAAATAAGTAGTTCATAATTATAATTTTTAAAATCAGCCAGTAACAGTAATGGTCAATAATGTTCAAAGCAATTCTTAGTATAGAACTACAACTCACAGGTTATTACATCCACATTTCTCTTTATCTACTTTTCTTCCTTATCCGCAACACAAAGCAGAGGAAAGTCCTTGAGAAGGAAGACATTTAGGAAAAAAAAATTTTAAAAAGAAGAAAAAAAAAGAGAAGGAAGACATTTTACAGAGACATCAATTATGTCTCACAGAACTACCAGAGCACATTATTCTATTTTATAGATGTACCAATATTTATTCAACCAGTCTACTTCCAATGGACATTTAGATTACTTCCTATCTTTTGCTATTTGTAAATCACCATGATAATACTGTAATGACTATTATTCTATATATGTTAGCTCACACATGTGGAGAACATCTATAAAATAAATATCCAGAAGTATTAGTTATCATTCTTTTTGGAAAAGATGACTTTTGCCATTATCCTCCCCCCAAAAATCCATGTACAATAAAAAAGGAGGATTGAGGATAGCATATGCACCAGCCACAAGCTAGACAATTATTGCACCTTAGTTTTGCAGACTCTTTTGTATACATGGGTATAAACCAATACCCTTTTCCCTAGGGCAGTGGTCAGCAAACTCATTAGTCAACAGAGCGACAAACCATGGCTCGGATGCCGCATGTGGCTCGCGAGCCGCGGTTTGCCAACCACTGCCCAAGAGTGGTTTCAAGTTTAGACTAGTAGTCCTGAGTTATCTGACCTGTCTCCATGCAGTTTCTTATTACAGCTGGGTGATCTTTTTACGGATGTTTTTAGAGCAGTTTTAGGTTCACAGCAAAATTGAGCAAAAAGTGCAGGCAGTTCTCATATATTCCCTGCCTCCTAATACACATAGCCTCTCCCTCTATCAACTTCCTGCAAGAGAGTGGTACATTTGTTACACTGACAAATCATTATCACCCAAAGTTTACATTAGGGTTCATTCTTGGGGATGTGCATTCTATGGACTTGGAAAATGTCTAATGACATGTATCCATCACCATTATACTATCATACAGAATAGTTTCACTGCCCTAAAATTCCTCTGTGCTCTGCCTATTCATCTCTTGTACTCCACCCCCACCTCCCACCCACCCCCACCCCCATCCCTGGCAACCACTGATCTTTTCATCTTTTCACTGTCACCTTAGTTTTGCCTTTTACAGAAAGCCATAGGGTTGGAGTCACATAGTATGTGGCCTTTTCAGATTGGCTTCTTTCACTTAGTAAGGTTCTTCCATGTCTTTTCATGGCTTGATAACTCATTTCTTTTCAGAGCTGAATAATATTCCATTGTCTAAATGTACTACAGTTTATCCATTCACTTACTGAAGGACATCTTGATTGCTTCCAAGTTTTTGCAATTATGAGTAAAGGTGCTATGAACATTCATGTGTGGACATAAGTTTTTAGCTCATTTGGGTAAATAACAACAAGCGCAATTGCTGGATTGTATGGTAAGAGTATTTTTAGTTTTGTAATGAACTACCAAACTGTCTTCTAACACCTTCCCTCCCTCTCTTCCACTCTCTCTAAAAATCAATGGAAAAAATATCCTCAAGTGAGGATTAACAAATTAATTAATTTAAAACAGCTCACCTAAAACAAATACTATTCTAGTGCCCTCTAGTGGGGATAAACTGTAGGGATATACCAAATGGAGAGAGATGGGCTAATAAAACATTGTTCACAGGAATACTGAATAGTGACAAATGATTTTCATTTTTTCTCCTCACTCTTTTTAAAACAAAAAAAAAAAATAAAAAGGAAACTATTTTTCTATCTTAAGCTACTTTAATCAAATGTGAATGCAGTGAAATAGAAAATTGGTTAGAAAAACAAAACAGGTGTTTGGAATTTGTATTCCCATAGTATACTTCCCTATACAGAGGAAATGAGAACCAGAAGTCAGAGGCAAAGAGCAAGAATTTTACATAATTGATTGAGCAAGGATATAAATGAAGTGGTTTAAGATATGTAGTTTAAATACACTGTCAAGATTATGTATATGTTGAGATATATTTAGATTATGTATATGTTGAGATATATTTTTATATAATGCAATACATAATAATCTATAATAATAAAAGTGTAATATGCTAATTAGACCAGACATCCTTCCAGACGACCTCCTGGATGAAGCTGGGGCTGTGAGGAAGCTGGGGTCCTGGGTGCCTGCCAGGGGCTGGAGGGAAGCCAGTGCTGGCAGCTGGAGGAAGGCCTACTCTTGCACAAATTTCGTGCATCAGGCCTCTAGTGTATAATATTAGATGCATACACACACACATTTTTCTGGAATGGAGCACAAGAAGCTGTTGACAATGATTATCTGTGGAGACAAGGAGTAGGCCTTAGGAAAGGAGCATTTATCTATTTTAAATATATGTAATAAATGGACTTTTAAAAATATAGGTTGCTCTAGCTGGTTTGGCTCAGTGGATAGAGGGTCAGCTTGTGGACTGAAGGATCTTGGGTTCGATTCCAGTCAAGGGCACATGCCCAGGTTGTGGGCTCGATTCCCAGTAGGGGGCGTGCAGAAGGCAGCTGATCAATGATTTCCTCTCATCATTAATGCTTCTTTCTCTCCTTCGTTGAAATAAATAAAAATATATATTTTTTAAAAGGTGTAGTTCAATCACTTTAAAACAGTAAAATGGAATTTTATGTTATTTTACATGAACCCCTAAAATACATGGGAAGTGAATAATATTTATTCAGAACAGTCTGTTTCAGTAGTTGATTATAATTAACTAGAGGCCCAGTGCATGAAAATTTGTGCACTCAGGGGGAGGGTCCCTGGTGGTCAGTGCATGTCATAGTGACCAGTAGTTCTGCTGTTAGGGTCAATCTGCATATTACCCTTTTATTATATAGGATTCTTGTTAGGTCCCACAGGGTACAGAGCTACATTATATGCCCAAATTCTCAAACACAAAAAAGGAGAAAACCAATCAATTTAAAGTACTTTTCAGTATCAATTTTGAACAACAATTTAATCCTTTAAATATTTCCATGTCCTCCCAAAGCTTCCAGGAACTGAAGAAATCCAAAATGTCTGCTCTCTGCATAACTCATTCTTGAGCAGGCTCTTGTTCTGCTATCAGCTCTAAAGTCATTTTTCCAAATGGTGTGTCAAAATTTTCCAATAGGTCTGGAAGAATGTCCTGCTGAGTCTCAAAGTCTTTTGCTAATTCTACATATACCTCCATCTCTGAGGAGTTCCAGCCTCACTAAGCTAATGAGCCTTCTTATTAGAAGACTGAGATTATGGGACGTTCCCTCATACTTTAATAATTATTTTTTGGTATATTCACCTAGCTTTTCCTTCTTCCTTCCTACTTTAAGGAAGAGATCAGTCTCATCTCTTCAAACTACCTCCCTTATACTTTTGTGTTATTATTTAAACAAATTTTAATCTATTTAGTCTAGTCACTTAGGTTGAAAACTTGAGTCATTATTATTCTTCCTCTCCTTCTAAAAATGTTCTTTGTTTCTTCTTGATACTACCTTTGAGTTAACTCAATAGGGAGAAGGACTCTAAAAAGACTCTCAGGTTATTACCAGCTGATAGGTAGTAACAAGGTCCAGTAACACTATTATTTTTATTATAAGTTCCTCCCGTTACTTCTGCAAATGCCTTTTCTGTCTCCTTTATCTGTATTCTTTACTCTTTTCTATTTATTTTCTATTTGCCTTCCTTACTATTTGCCAAAGTGTATGCTACTTCCTATCTGAAGTTTTACCTTTATAATCCATTCTTACTCATTTCTGTTAAATTTTTTTGGATTTTTATAAGTTTAGCCAAACTTTGTTGTACTTATTGCCTAAGCCAATTAACTGGTTCATGGCCCAGGCTCCTTTACATTGCCATTCTTCCCTTAAAGCACCTGCTAGATCTTTAGAACTGTTGGTAAATTCTCAAGATTATAGGCAGATTTCATAGTTCTTATTTCCTCTATCTTATCCAAAATGTTTTATATGATAATATAAAGTAAAAAATTTAAATAGGTGTTTATGCTACATATTTAGTTGTTTACAGTGGGAGTCTTATTCAGTGCTTTACTACTTCATATGTCAACACTAGTAGTGTCACTACTACTCTAGAAATTCATAGAATTCTATAAGGGCACTTTGGGGACAATGACTTATATATACTCAGTCTTCCATTTCCATCCTCATTGGCCCCATCACCACCAACACCACTGCTGCCACCACACACCTCCCTTTCTTCCCATATCTCTTTATCTCTCTGAAAAGTGGTACCAAAGAATTATATGCTGTGCTTTTAATTAATTCTATCTGTAAGGGTAAGTTGTAAAAGTAATTTGTATTTCCAAAAGTATGAAGTAGTAAAACACTGAATAAGACTCCCACTGCAAACAACTAAATATGTAGCATAAACACCTATTTAAATTTATTACTTGGTTGGCCAAAAGTTATGAACTGGCAGGGCTAAAAAAAGGAGAAACCCCAAGTAAAAACTGTTCAGCTGAGCCATTCCCATAATTCTGACCCACAAAACTACAAACAAAGTAAAATGATTGTTTAAAACCTCTACATTCTGGCTTGGCTGGTGGGGTTCAGTGGTTGAGCATTGCCCCATGAACCAGGAGGTCATGGTTCGATTCCCAGTCGGGGTACATGCCCTGGCTGGGGGCTCAATCCCCAGTAGGAGCAGTTCAGGAGGCGGCCGATTGATGATTCTTTCTCATCATTGATGTTTCTATCTCTGTCTCCCTCCCTCTCTGAAATTAATAAAAATATATTTTAAAAAAACAAAATAGCCCTCTAAATTCTGACATTAATTTGTTACATAACAATACCAACTGTAATAGGTATTACACAGTAGTGAACAAAATCTCCACTTTATACTATTTGAAATCAGTATGGAATCTTGAAGACATCTCTGCTTCACTTCTATTTCTTCTTGCCCTAGAATTTCAGAGAGATTTTTAAAAATTCCAACTAGGTGTGGAAACTTAGTTGTGATTTCAGATAAATGAAATCACAGAACTAATCACAGACCAAATTAGTAACAAAATATATATCAATAGCCCTAACTGGTGTGGCTCAGTTGGTTAGAGCGTCGTCCAGTGCACCAAACAGTCTCTATTCTATTCTGAACTGGTCAGGGCATATACACCAGTGGTTACGGGTTTGATCCCTGTTCTGGGTGCGTATGTAAAGCAACCAATCAATGCTTCTCTCTCTCCCTCCCTCTCCCTTCCTCTTTTTCTGGAATCAATGAAAAACATATCCTTGGGTGAGGATTAAAAAAACAACAACATTTATTCTTCTAAAAGGCCTCCAATCCCTGAACTCCATGCTTCTCCAAACTCCTACACCATATTAGCGGACTGCTGTATTAAGAGAGACTGTGTCTGCTCAGCATAGAGCTCTCTCTTACTACATACAGTACACAATTCAGCTTTAAAAAAATTATTTTTTCAAATTTTGAGTGGTTCTTTTATGATCTTTTAATGCTTCTAGAGGTTTTGCTAAGATCATTTTGAAACTGGCTTGGCAGTGTGCCAGGGAACTGTCAGACCAACATGGACACTCATTGGACCCCCTGTGCCCAAACCCCATTTGTCTTTCAGATTCTGTTGCCAGGTGAGTCAGTCTCAACAACAATCTAAGTATTAACTAGTTTCATTGAGCTCTCACCGCTGATTATAAGCAAGTAGGTCTCTCACTTGCTTAGGTAACTTGCTAAGATTACTAGACTTAGGTCTTTGTATTAAATAATGAGATCTCTTGGTTTGGAGATGCACCATTTGATAAATAAACTGAAGTCTTTGTATAAAGTCATTACATCTTTTTGTTTTGAAAGTATATCATTTGATAAGTATTTTTACCATAAACCTTATTCTCCTGTTGTTTGCATTGTTTTGCTATTGTCTACATGTACAAAGTCTTATTCCATGTGCTTTTGTTTTGTTTTGTCTTTTTCTGTAAAGAAATAAAAAACCAACAAAAAACAAAACCATTAATGATTTCCAAGGTAGTGCTTTTTCCCCCTAACTAAAACTTTTTTGTATCTTCTCCTTCCTTTCTTTATTCCACTCTTTTTCCGTGTGGCAGGATAGTCAGAGTAATACCAATCAATTATCCATTTGTACTTCCCTCCAAAGAGCTCAGGCTTATGTACAATTCAAGGATTTAAAGAGCATTTCCTAGTTGGGGTGAGCCTCTAGCCTTGTAAGATGCCAGCCTTCCAGGGTAGTTGATAAGTATGTATGAATTATCTCCAATAGAATGCAAATTTGTTATCAAGTATATCTTGGTAAGGAGCTAGAGGCAACGACAGTAGAAGGGCATTACCTGAATAATAAGACTTACATAGCTTCCCTGCAAGGAAGACAGCAAGAGTCCATTCCTGATTTAGACTGAAAACTGCTATGCTTTTGTGACTGTAATATACAAAGGTCATTTCATTTACAAGTCTAACAATCTATACTAATGAAAGGGTAATATGCAAATTGGTCAGGATGCCCTCATAGTAACAACCGAACAACAGGCTGTGTGGGAAGACAAGGCAGGCAAGGGGGTTAGTGAGGAACGACCAAACGACTGAACAGCAGGCTGTGTGGGGCGACCAGGTTGGCGGGGGGGGGCAGTGAAGGGCAACCAAACAATTCAACAGTAGACTGCATGGGGGACCAGGCCGGCAGGGAGGACAGTGAGGGGCAACCAGGCCAGCAGGGGGAGCAGTTGAGGGCGACCAGGCTGTCAGGGGGGTAGTTGAGGTGACCAGGCTAGCAGCAGGGGCAGTTAGGGGCGATCAGGCTGCAGGCAGAGGCAGTTAAGGGTGACCAGGCTGGCGAGGGGGGGCAGTTAGAAGCGATCAGGCAGGTAGGCAGGTGAGCAGTTAAGAGCCAGTGGTCCCAGATTGTGAGAGGGATGTCAGACTGCTGGTTTAGGCCCATTCCCCAGGATCAGGCCTAAACCGGTAGTCTGACATCCCCCAAGGGGTCCCGGATTGGAGAGGGTGAAGACTGGGCTGAGGCGACTTCCCCCTCCCCCCGTGCACAGATTTCGTGCGCTGGGCCTCTAGTTTACTAATAAGGGTCTAAATAGCAGTAAGGGAGGCTGGTGCATTGGATAGGATCAGGAAGGAACCAAGAAAAAAAACACAAACCAGCACCAGAGAAACAGATGATAAAAAAAGAAAATCAAAGCAGAGGAAGGCTGCATGAATGCAGCAGCATAACTATATTAGAACTACAGTTGGATTTGTAGTTTTTCGTTTATATTTAACTGGTTTCTATGTATAAACTTCTGTAGCATGGCCTTCAAGTAAGATTGCTAATAAGAGGAGCTTAAAATTCCTAAATTTCAGCTTAAACTATTTGAAACCACTCAAATGTCCAGCAACAGGGTTGGTTTTGATTATATAAACTGAAGTACGTTCAAACAATGGAATAACATAGATCTGTAAAAGGAGGAAGTTTTTGCCGAAACCGGTTTGGCTCAGTGGATAGAGCATCAGCCTGAGGACTGAGGGGTCCCAGGTTCGATTCCAGTCAAGGGCATGTACCTGGGTTGCAGGCACATCCCCAGTAGGGGGCGTGCAGGAGGCAGCTGATCGATGTTTCTCTCTCATTGATGTTTCTAACTCTCTATCTCTCTCCCTTCCTCTCTGTAAAATATCAATAAAATATATTTTTTTTAAAAAAGAGGAAGCTTTCTTTGTATTCATACTTGAGGTTCATATTATGGGTCCCTCTTATGTAAGAAAGGGAGGATAAGAATAAATATATGTATTATTTATATTTGCATAAAGAAACAAGAAATAAAAACTAAGTCATGAAAGAAAGTTTCTGGCTATTTACATGTAAATACTTATTTAACTTCTTTCTTTGCTAATCCTCATCCAAGGATATTTTTTCTATTGATTTTAAAATATGTTTTTTATTGATTTTTAGAGAGAGGAAGGGAGAGGAATAGAGAGAGAGAAACATCAATGAGAGAGAAACATTATTGATGGGCTGCCTCCTGCATAGCCCCTACTGGGGATGGAACTTGGAACCCAGGCATGTGTCCTGACCAGGAATTGAACTGGGGACCTCTTGGTTCTTGGGTTAATGCTCAACCACTGAGCCACACTGTCCAGGCTCCACTGATTTTTAGAGAAAGTGGAAGGGAGAGGGAGAGGGAGAGGGAGAGGGAGAGAAATGTCAATGTGAGAGAGACATATTGAGGGGCCAGGGATTGAGCTTGCAACTGAGGTACATGCCCTTAACTGAAATCAAACCGAGACCCTTCAGTCTGATCTAACTACTGAGCAAAACCTGCCAGGGCTAACTTTTGCTCTTTCCTAGCTAAGAGGTGAACTGGACCATCTAGATGGAATGTTAAATTTAGTGTTTGTTCGTTTTTTTAAAATATATTTTATTGATTTTTTACAGAGAGGAAGGGAGAGGGTTAGAGAGTTAGAAACATTGATCAACTGCCTCCTGCACACTCCCCACTGGGGATGTGCCCGCAACCAAGGTACATGCCCTTGACCAGAATCAAACCTGGGACCCTTGAGTCCGCAGACTGACACTCTATCCACTGAGTCAAACCGATCAGGGCTAAATTTAGTTTTATATGCCATAATAGAGTGAGGATGGAGTATATGACGTTGATTGATTTCCAAAGTTACCTCAGATCAGAGATGACTTTTTCTCCATATCTGGACTAAATGAGTAATGGTAACACTCACTCTTTCTCTCCCCGCAATGTTTCAGCCTATAATACATCACTAACCCCTAAACAATATTTATCTACACTAATAAAAGAGAAACATACAAATTAACCATCACTCCGCTACACCCACCAACCAATCAGAAGTGAGTATGCAAATTAACCCAACTAAGATGGCGGCGGCCACAGAACGTGCAGGAGGCTTGGGTTGCCCCCTGCGATGGAGGAAGCCAAGCTTCCCACCAACCCTCCTCTCAAGGCTACAAAGTTTCAATTATAGAAGATAAATAAGTCCCAGATACCTGCTTCCAGCCAACCCTGGCCTCCGCTCAAGGCTACAAAGTTTCAATTATCCTATCTAATAAAGAGAGAATGTGCTAATTAACCATCACTCTGTCACAAAAATGGTTGCACCCACAGCTGAGGCCAAGTTCTCATAAGGAGCCTTAACAAGCAATCAGCAGGGACCTGAGGCTACACCCTCCCCTGCCCCCGTGGGGCTTGACAGAAGACCTCAGGCCATGTCCCCCACCCAGCAGGGCTTAACAGGGGATTTCAGGCTGCACCCCCCACACCCGGCAGGGCTTAACAGGGAACCTCAGGCCACTTCCCACACCAGGCAGGGCTTGACAGGAGACCTCAAGGTGCGCTTCCCGTCCTGGTGCTGGGCTAGACCTCAGGCTGCTCCCCCCGCCCCAGTGCCAGGCTGGGGGACCTCAGGCCACGCCCCCACCAGGTGGGGCTTGACAGGGGACTTCAGGCTGTGTTCCCCAACCAGCAGGGCTTGACGGGGGAGCTCAAGGTGAACCCCCAGTGCTGGGTTGGGGGAACTCAGGCCGCACCCCTGCCCAGCGGGGCTTAATGGGGAACCTGAGGCTGCATCCCCCTGCTGGTGCGGCTTGACAGGGGACCTGAGGCTGTGTCCCCCTCCCAATGCCGGGCCAGGGGACCTGAGGCTACATCCCCTGCCTGGCGGGGCTTGATAAGGGTGGGACTGGCTGGGTCTGGGTCTCACACAATTTTGAGGTGCATGTGGGTGGGCAAGGACTTGACTCTGGGTCCCATGGTGTGCCCCAGACTCTGACAGGAGGAAGGTTTTTATACATTTTACTAATTTTCATTCATCTCTGCACTTCTATTATAAAGAAAGGGCAAATAGCAATATTAAATTATTTCCTCTAATTAATCCCCCTTTAATGTGCACGAATTTCGAGCACTGGGCCACTAGAAGATAAATAAATCCCAGATACCTGTTTCCAGCCAGCCCTGGCCTCCACTCAAGGAGGCGCTGAAAAAAAGAAAAGAGCCCCTCACCCAGCTGGCCAGGTGTCCCAGTGGGACCCCCCCCCCAAACTGAAAGGGCTGTGGCCAGCCAGAAAATGGCCCTCAGCCCCACACCCAGGCTGGCCAGGCACCCCAGCGGATCCCCCACCCGTGCACCATACCTCTATCTATACTAATAAAAGGGTAATATGCTAATTAGACTGGGAGACCTTCCAGGAGACCTTCTGGACATTCTTCTGGACAAAGCCATGGTGGCGGGGCCGAGGTAGAGGTGGTTAGAGGCCAAGAGGGGAGGGCAGTTGTGGGTGATCAGGCTGATGGGGGGCGGGGCCATTGGGGGCAAGCAGACCGGCAGGGGGGGCAGTTGGGGGCAAGCATACTGGCACGGGGGGGGGGGTAGTTGGGGGTGATCAGGCTGGCGGGGGGGAGGGCAAGCAGGCCGGCGGCGGTGGGCAGCTGGAGGCGAGCAGGCCAGCAGGCAGAGTGGTTAGAGGCAATCAGGCAGGCAGGCAGGTGAGCAGTTAGGAGCCAGCAGTCCCGGATTGTGAGAGGGATGTCCAACTGCCAGTTTAGGCCCTATCCTTGTAAACCATAGGATATCCTTCGAGGGGTCCCAGATTGGAGAGGGTGCAGGCCGGGCTGAGGGAAACCCCCCCCCCCAGCATGAATTTCATGCACTGGGCCACTAGTAATTTAAATAAACAACTTACTATCTAAATTCCAAATACTTACCTAGTTTCTGTGCCATGTGTTTTAGGCTTCAGCTGTTATCATCCATCTAGTTGTAATTATAAATGCTTGTATATTACTGACCAGCTCGCTACATGTAGTCTTTGCATATTGCCTCTAAGCATATTTAATTAGAAGCTCTGGAATGACTTTTTTATGCCACTCTCCAAAAGTGTAACACTTTATAACCAAAAGTCATAAACCCTATGCCATGCTCTACACCCATTCACTTTCCTAGGTTTTCCAACATGCAAACAAATAGAAAGACAACTTAGAATCTATTAATTCCACCCCCAAATAGTGACAGTTTCCAATATGCAAACAAATAGAAAAAAGGCCATTAGTCAGCTACATTTAAGTGCTGGGGAAAATGACTAAGGACCAACACAAATAGCTATAGGTAACATATTATAATCAGAGCAAGAATCAAGACTAGGACTGTAAACACTATACTCTCTTTCCTCAGTTTCTACCCTTTCTTCTTGTTCTCAATTACTGTCACCACTTCCTCTAAGAAGGGAGGTTGCAGGGAGCAGCTGGTTTACTCACTAAGCTAGCTTTATTTGGTTTACATGGCAACAGAAATGCACAAAAAGTCAGGCACGAAAGAGAGCTATTTATGATTTGTTCAAATTCTTTTCACCCAGGTTAAAAAAAAAAAAAGACCATTAAACTAACAAAAAAGAACTGAGAAAAAGGAGAGGTAAAAAAGGATTTCCTAGTGAAAAGCAAAAGAGATGGGCTTTGTGAATTGCTAACTGTGTGAATTTCTAGGTACTGTGCTTCTTCTGGTTTCTGAATCTTGCTACTAGTGGCCATGGCCCCAGATCTAGGGAACAAACTGAATAATGGTTACAAGGTTATCATTTAAAGATCTTTCAACTGTTCACATGTTCAGATCTCAGAATAACACTGCTGTTTCAACCTTGTAGTTTTTATAAACTAGAGCCAAGAGGAAACTACAGAAAACATTAAGAGTGGACACACCCAAACTTAGAAATGTATCTCTCTTCAGAAACAGAGGGGAAGAGGGAATGATTATTTTTTAATCCACTCCACCCCTCTGCTATGAAATGAATATCTTTTTAAAAACTTTAATAAGCCTTGGCCAGCATGGTTCAGTTGGTTGGGTATCATCCTGTGCACTGGAGGACTGCTGGTTGGGGCACATACTCAGCAGATTGTGGGCTTGATGCCCAGTTTCACGCTTGATCCCCAGTAGGGGGTGTGCAGGAGGCAGCCAAAAGATGTATTGTCCTCACAGCAATGTTTCTTTCTCCCTCTCTAAAAGTCAATAAAAAGTTTAAAAAAACCTTTAATAATAAGTCGCTTATGTCCACTGTGGAAAACAGTAAACAAAAGACAAAAATCAATCATAATCTCAACCTTCAACTGTTATCATTGTTGACATTTGAGAATATATCCTTCTGGTAAATTTTATATGCAAAAAATAAGATCATGTTATAACCTTTTTTATGTAATATATTATTACATATTTCATGTCCATTATATCATTAAATACTGTAATTGAGAGCATGAATTCTGAAGTCAGACAGACATAAATGGATTCAAGCTCTTCAACTTACTGAATGATTTTATTATTTTTAAAAAATATATTTGTATTGATTTCAGAGAGGAAGAGAAGGATAGAAACATCAACGATTAGAGAGAATCATTGATTGGCTGCCTCCTGCATGCCCACACTGGGATCGAGCCTGCAATCCAGCTGGGCTTACTGTATGATTTTAGACAAGTTATTTAAGCTCCCTCAGTACCTGAGTTTCTTTATATATAAAATAGAAATAGAAAGTGCTTACCTCACAGGCATAGTATTCTAAGAATTAAATGAGATAATAGATAAAAGAACAAAACAAGTACATAGTAAGCACTCAACACCATAACCTTTTATTATGTGGCTAGTATCCACTGAATAAATGTATTCTAGTTTATTAAAAATCTTCTATTTTCAAAATGATGTTTCAAAATTTATTTTACAAATAACAATGCAAGAAACACTAGATCTAAATCTTTACATCTGTGATTTTTAAAAAACTAAATTCTTAGAAGTAGAATTCAAAGTCAAAAGGCACTTCTATTGCCAAAATGTCTTCCAGAAAAGTCTTATCAATTTATATTCCCATCTGCATATATAAAAACATTCATCTCCTCACTTTCATCCACATAGAGATTTAAAAATATTCTTAAAGTATTATGCATGAATTTTTATAGCCTGTGTTTTAAATTTATAAACTATAAAATTCTGATAGAAAATTCCATCATTTCAGAACTCTTGGAAGTGAAAGTTTCCCTTGCTTTAGTTTTACCCCTATTTGGAGGTTAATTTTTATGTAGTTAAATGTATTGCTTTTATGAATTCTGGAATTTATGTCACACTTACTAAATAATCACTAATGGCTTCTTTCAATAACTACAATCTCTTTTTTATCTAAGTATGCTTAAAATATAGAAGTTATTCATTAATGTACTTAATAAAAATTCAAACAATACATAAATATCCTATACTAGAAGCCCAGTACACAAAAGTTGTGCACAGGTAGGGTCCCTAGCAGCTGCCAGCTGCCAACCAGGGCCTTCCTTCGCACCTGCCTTGGCCTGGCACCGCCTGCTCACATGCTCCACCATCCTGCTCCAGTCCCGCCCTTGTCAGGGCCCATCGGAGTGGCAGCAGTGGAGCCTGCTGCCAGCGCCGTGTCCCTGACACCCACCATGTTCTGCCCCACCCCCTGGTGGTCAGTGCATGTCTAATTCTCAGATGAACTCCCATCCACAGGGACAATTTGCATATTAGCTTTTTATTATATCCCAAATATGCAAATAGACCAAATATGCAGAACAACCAAACCAAATAACTGGTCGCTATGATGTGCACTGACCACCAGGTGGTGCACGTGGAACATGGAGGGCATTGGCAGCAGAGCACAGAACATGTGGGCCTCGGCCACAGGGGGATGGTGAAGCAGGTGAGTAGGCAGCACCAGGCCAAGGCAGGTGTAAGCAGGGGCCAGACCAAGGCGGGGCACCGGTTGCTGTCATTGCTGTCATCGGTGGCGAGCCTCTGGTGGTTACTAATTCTTTGCTCCTGCATGCCGCAGTTCTGCCTGGCACTTGCAGCTGCTGCTGGTGCTGGCCCCGCTCACACCCACTGCCAGCACCTGAGCCACCGCTCGTACCTGCTGTCAGTGCCGGTCCTGACCACTCGGCGCCATCAGTGGCTGCGAGCGGTGGCTGCTGGCCCCAAATCGCCCCTCAGGGCTTCTCCACCTCCTCCTGCTCCTGAGGGGCGATCGGGGCAGCAGCTGTTGCTCATACCCACTGACAGTGCCGGTGCCAGCCCTGCTCACACCTGCTGCTGGTGCTGGCCCCAATCGCTCCGCGCTTTTAGCACATGAGAGTGGGGCCTGCACTGTCAGCTCGTGGGAGCAGTAGCAGGAGCGGGGCTGCCAGCAGACAGAGGACAGGGTCTGCGGCAGGTGGGGGCACAGAGGATGGACTGAAACCCGCCCCCTGTGCCCACCACAGCCTCATGGCCCACAGTTCCTTTCAAGGTGCACGAATTTGTACACTGGGCTCCTAGTAGGATAATAAAAGCCTAATATAAAAATTGTCCCCTCAGGCAGTCGTTCGACCGGGAGTTCAACTGCTCACTATGACATGAGTTGACCACCAAGGGGCGGCGCGGAACATGGTGGGTGTTGGCGACGTGGCACTGGCAGTGGACAGCAGTTGAGACACTGCCAGCTTCGATGGGCCCCAATGAGAGCGAGACCACAGCGGGATGGTGGAGCAGGTGAGCAGGCAGCACCAGGCCAAGGCAGGTGTAAGCGGAGGCCTAATTGCCCCGATGATCACCTGCAGATGGCGACCAGTGGCGATGATGGGGGTTGGGGCGGCCGCCCAACTCCCAGGCGCTAAGGGAGCTGGGCCTGATCACTTGCCCCACAGGTGGGATGGTGGAGCAGGTGAGGGAGCGGCGCCAGGCCAAGACGGGGTGCCAGGTGGGGCTGCGGGGCTGCAAAGCTGGGGGCGTGAGCTGGGGCTGCAAAGACTGGGGGCGCGAGCTGGGACCTGATCTCACAGACCATCCCAAGGGACCCCATCCATGCACAAATTCATGCACTGGGCCTCTAGTATTTAATAAAAGGTGAAATCACCCTTCACTTTTCCCCAGGAGTGACTGTCATGATTAATTTAAAGTTTATCCTTCCAGAACTTTACCTATGATTTTAGAGACAGACAAACACAGATAAAAAAAAAAAAATAAGGTTCCCAATCACATTAACCTTTCTTTAAAAAAAAATATATGTACATATGCATATCCTATCTAATAAAGAGGGAATATGCTAATTGACCATCACTCCATCACAAAGATGGCTGCACCCACAGCTGAGGCCAAGTTCCCATAAGGAGCCTTAATGAGCAATCAGCAGGGACCTGAGGCTACACCCTCCCCCACCCAGATGGAGCTTAAGGGGGGACCTCAGGCCACGACCCCCACCTGGCGGGGCTTGACAGGGGACCTCAAGGGGCACCCCCAGTGCTGGGTCGGGGGAACTCAGGCCATGCCCCCCGTCCCGGCACCGGGCCAAGGGATCTGAGGCTATGTCCCCTGCCTGGTGGGGCTTCACAAGGGTGGGACTGGCCAGGTGTGGATCTAGCCCAATGCGGGGGGAGGTGGCTGGGTCTAGGTCTCACACGATTTTGAGGCGCATGTGGGTGGGCGGGGACTTGACTCTGGGTCCCATGGTGAGCCCCAGACTCTGACAGGAGGAAGGTTTTCATATACATTTTACTAATTTTCTTTCACCTCTGACACTTCTATTATAAAGAAAGGGCTAATAGCAATATTAAATTATTTCCTCTAATTAATTCCCTTTTAATGTGCACAAATTTCGTGCACTGGGCCACTAGTGTATATATATATTATTTCAGAGAGGAAAGGACAGGGAGAAAGATAGAAACATCACTTGTAAGAGAGAATCATTGATCAGCTGCCTCCTGCACGCCCCTCACCTGCACGTGCCCTAACTGGGAATCAAACTATGACAACATTCAACCACTAAGCTACAGTGGCCAGGCCACACACAGCTTTTTTTTTTTTTAATATATTTTATTGATTTTTTACAGAGAGGAAGGGAGAGAGATAGTTAGAAACATCGATGAGAGAGGAAGATTGATCAGCTGCCTCCTGCACGTCCCCCACTGGGGATGTGCCCGCAACCAAGGTACATGCCCTTGTCTGGAATCGAACCTGGGACCCTCCAGTCCGCAGGCTGACGCTCTATCCACTGAGCCAAACCGGTTTCAGCCACACACAGCTTTTTAAAAATACAAATCAATTCAACATGTTGTACACTTTAAACTTACATAATGTCATATGTCAAATATATTTCCATAAAAAAAAAAACACATGTGAAAAGATGTTGCCCTAACCGGTTTGGCTCAGTGGATAGAGCGTTAGCCTGTGGACTGAAGGGTTCCAGGTTCGAGGTCAAGGACATGTACCTTGGTTGCAGGCACATCCCCAGTAGAGGGTGTGCAGGAGGCAGCTGATCGATGTTTCTCTCTCATCAATGTTTCTAACTCTCTATCCCTTCCCTTCCTCTCTGTAAAAAATAGAAAACATATACTTTTTAAAAAGGGTGTTTATAAGAAAAAACTTTATTTGAAGCAAATAAATAAAATTAAAAGGTACCGTGAAATAATCATATATGCATAATAAAATGTATAAAAATAATAATACAAAGGATAGGATGGAAAGATTGACATATGTGAAGTGCCATAATATCACATGAATGTAGTCTCTGATAAGTTAAAGATATACACAATAACCCCTGAAACAGCCACTAAAAAAAAGAAAAGAGCTATAGCTAATAAGCCAGTTGGGAGATAAAACTGGATGATTAAAATATACTTAATACAGCCCTAGCTGGTGTGGCTCCATTGGTTGAGTGTTGTCCCGTGCACCAAAAGGTTGTTTACTCGATTCTCAGTCAGGGCACATGTCCAGGTTGCAGTTCCATCCCTTGTCGGTGCGTGCGGGAGGCAACCAATCAATGTCTCTCTCTCTCTTTCTCTCCCTTCCTCAAATCAGTAAGAATTATTTCTCTCTCTTGTTCCTCTTGCTTGCTTGCCCTTGCACTCACTTGCTCTGTAATCTAGACTAGCCCACCACGTGGCCCTAGAAGCTGCATGGCCCCACATGTGATAGACTACAGCTGGGAACACAAGTTAAACTAGCCAGATGCTGGACTGAATTGTGCTTTGATATGAAGCAAAGACTCTGGGTCTGGCTTTAATCCTAGCTCTGCTAAAGACAAAATGGGACATTTTCCATGGTAGGATAAAGGGAAATGGGACTCTGGAAGGGAAACCCCTTAACTTTACATCATCAGTAAGGTTTTCCACAATACCTCATCCTCCTGCTGGGGCCTCAGGAAATTTTTGTTTCTATGGCACTCCAAGAGCTCCTCTTCCACCAGTGATGGGTAGGAACAGAGAGGACACCCCACCAATAAGAAAGGTCCTGCACAAGGTCTCCCTCCCATTCTCAGGCAATTATTCTTGGACTGGGGTGGGGGTGGGGGTGGGAATCTGAGAATTGTAAATTTCTTTTATCGGTCTAGGTATTTTAACCTGCTTTCAGTAAATACAGAAACTAGAACACTCCTCCCTCAGTAAATGTAACCAAATGATTATTTCAAGTCTTGGCCAGATAGCTCATTTGGTTAAGAGTGTTATCCAGATGCGCTAAGGTTGTGGGTTCAATCCCTGGTCAGGGCACATACAAGAATCAACCAATATTTGTATTTTTTAAGTTAACATTTTGTTTATTTCTACCATCGTTCTGTTCTAAAGGGTTAGTCTCATGAAATTTGCCAAAGTTTCTAAATTACTGAAGCAAACTGAGAATATATAAAGCCTATAATGACCAGTGGTTTTACTTTGGAATCTCAAGACTCATGTTGCCTTGTTGTGTATAGTGCTCAATATACTGTGTGTGGCTAATACAATACTAAACCAATCCTCCATAACTAATTTGAGTAGTAAGACCAAAATACTCCTCAGCAAATTTTCAACGGAAAGAGCTTCTTAAATCTTACCTTTTGGCCTTACAGCTTCACACTATAAAAAGTTCTGAAGGGTGAAGGTGACACCATTATCCAAAATCTGTATCAGGACATTCTTTTTAGAGAGCCATAAATCTGCCTGCCCTTAGTTTCACCTTCTTACAAAGTTCCCTCGTCCAGGCTAATTCCTCTCTTGTTCTAATGTTAACACCCTTCAGATATTTCGGAGTCTCTTTTTCTCTCCTGGATCTTATAGTTGCCAGAATTTAGTCTAGCCCGCATGCTTAAAAATTTTAACTGATCTTCATTAAGTTCATCTATTTATCCCTTTCAGCACTACAGTTGCTCACAGAGCTTACCACCTCCTGTTTCTATTTTGCTGACACTGTGCTAAATGTAATACTCCCTCCCAGTGGGCTCTTGCCAACTCCCTATGCTATGGCACAATTCCTCTTTGTTCGCTGCCTGGAATAGCACCGGCTTTCCTTTGACTATCAGATCATATTTCAAGCCCAAACCAAACTTGTTATCTGTCATTACTGTCAAGTCTCACTTGCGCTCTGGGGTTTCATTCTCTCCTTTCCCCACTCCTCCCCTGGCCCCCGCCCCCCCGGCCCCATCAGATCACTTGTATCTCCTCTTCAACTTCTGAAATAAGAGTAGAATTGTGTCCTAATGCTAATTTCCCAGACAAATGAATATTGTTCATATTTTGGCCTGACATTAGTACTAGAAATTGCTTACTGACAATTTTCATACTGTGTTTTTTCCTTTGTTTTGCTACTTAAGATCTTTCCCTGTTAAATCTCCACTCAAACCTATGTCCTCCTTCTACTAATGGTTTTAATTAAAACAGAATAGGTTGTATACTCTCTGTAGTTCCTTTAGTTCAATAAGCCTTTACTAAGCACCCACTAGATGCAGGTGTTGTGAATAAAAATAAATCTATTGCTTAATCATGTAAGCAATGAACAGGTTAAAGAAATACAAAAGGGAAGATATATGACCAGTGTTTCAGAAGAATAACTCAACATAAGTGTAGAGAAGAAAAAGGAGGGGGGAAGAAGGAAGAAAATCAATCAGGTGTCAGCTGCAATAGTCCAGGTGAAATATAAACACTTTAAATTTGAAAATTTTCAGGAGGGAAAAAAAAAAATCAAGATATCTATTTTCCGGCTTTCACTTACTGAGCATCAACTACATGAAAGGTGCTGTATTATGTGCTTTCCATATTTTATCTCATTTAATGGTTACCATAACCCTGTCAGGTAGATACTAGCATCTTAAATCTAACATATGAGGAATCCGAGGCTCAGATTAAACAAACAAAGCTAAAAAACGTAACTAAATAAACCAACCACAAAAGAAGACAAATTTAGTAAAATGTCCTTTGTACTCTCAACTGTGTGTTTTAAAACACTATTCTAAGTGTACTCCCTTAACTAGTCACAGACAGCCTCATAGTCTCTATTTCAATTCATTTATTCAGCAAATACAAACCAGTAACAAGAATGTGCTAGGACTGTACATAATACCACAATGAGTTTACAATCTGGTGGAAGATAGATATGACATAATTACACAATAAAATCTTTGATTAGAAACTAATAAATTATAAAAGAAAAATACAGATTATTATGAGAAAACTTAAGAGATGTTAATTTAGACTTGAGGGAAGGAAATATAAGAGACAGTCTCTTGAGAAAGTGACATTTGAGACCTGAAGGAAGGATGATTAAGAATGGTGACCTGAAGGTGAAGCTGTTCTGATCTACCTTTCTCTGTGCTGCTGTCACCTGCTAACTCTAGTCACTTCATCTCATTTGCTGAAAACTCTCACAACTAGCTCATGACTCTGGGTCTTCAAAGTTCACAGGCATGACATATCCAGTCAGATGCCTGACCTCAGTTCCTTTTTATCTTCTTTAATGACCTCACACTGGCAACCTTGGCAGTACCTGTAACTGTCACAGTTTTGAAATCCAGAATTTAAATTGCGTGTTTCATCAAATCTAATTGGAAGACTCACCACTATTTCACATACCAATAAGAAAAAAGTGTTATCAATTAAACTGACATCTCAACTTCAGAGATGTTAAAATGGGGAAACAATAGTCCCAAACGCAACAAATCATGGTATCTTAACTAATAACATTAATCCTTTTATCAGTCTCTTGCTGTTTTTTTTTCCATTATATAGACTCTTTGGCCTCAACTATACCTCCAGAAACTTGACCTTTTTATACAGTCCCAATCTGTATAAAAAGGAGATTGTCAGTTAGCAAAAAATGAGATTGGAGTTTAGATACATGAATTTACAGTAGTGAAGTTCTGTAATTTCATAGAATAGACAGAAAGAGAGAAGGCAGACTATAGGAGTAACCCAGAAATTTGGGGACTAGTAGAGGATAAGAGCCAAAGGATTGAAGGTATTTACAGGTGACTAGCTGAAATGATCAACCACTTGTAACTATCAGTCTTTGTAATTTAATGCTTTAAAACACTTACCTCCATAACGATGACCATAGAACATCACTGAAATTGTCTGTAGTGATTCACCAGCCTGCCCATATCATGTGGCCCATGTGCCCTAGCACCAATCCACATGCCCATCACCACAGCAAATTATTCTTCATTACAATAATGGTTTATTTTTTTAAAATCACTTTAGTCTGCAAACAAACCTCGGTTCTCAAAATCTCCCACCTGAAACAATTTGCTTCTTAGCCCGACAACCCTTTCATGCTGATAGCTGTAAGATCAGTCCCTCATTTCTCAGGCGACAAAAGAGAGAACGCACGAGTGTAAGTCAGTTTACCACTAGCCCTCATGTTGTTAACATCTCAGGAAATTATGCTGTGACTATTTTCATGTTTTCTGCTTTTGTTGCTGCTTATTATTATTAAATTTTTGTTTTTTACTGTATATTTCATTTCCTTTCGGTTAAATTTTCTTTTACATTTCATGTCCTTTTTGTTTTGAAAGTGTTTATTTACAGGTTAAACAGTATATTAAACATATACTGTATATAAGAAAGGCAAAAACAGGCAATCATTTGGGGATGTGGAATGGAGTAATCCAATTTACATTATTTCTAATGGGAAAAAATTCCGCTTTTGAGTAGCCTTCTGGAACAAATTAAGTTCAGGAACTGAAGTTCCACTGTAATTCCATTATCTGAATGTTTCTATATTTTAAACTCATAAACTTCTACATATATAATTATTCACTAAAACATTCTTTAAAATTATCATTCTGGTGTGTTTAATTTAAATGATCTAAACTGTAGAAATACAATAAAACCAGAACAGATCAGAGTCCATTTGTATTCTATAAATACAAAGTTGAGTACAACTACATGATGTGCGTACAACACCCACCTGACAAGTCATAAGAGCATGAAAATACTCCTAAAAGTTAGGAAATTCTCTTCTAGACTATCACCCTCATCAGGTATAAGAACTTATCAGTGGATTTTTAAAATGTTTCTGGATATAAACCTGGTGTCAGCTAACTATGGCCTGCAGACCAAATTTGGCACACTGCCTATTTTCATGTAACCCACCAACTAAAAATGGTTTCTATATGTTTTAATGGTAACAAAAAAAAAAAAAAAGAAAAAGAAAAAAACACACAAGAAAACAAAAACCTTAGAAAGTCCTGGCTGGTGTGGCTCAGTTGGTTGGAGTGTCGTCCAGTGCACAGAAGGGTAGCTGGTTTGATTCCCAGTTCAGGGCACATTCCCAGGTTATGGGTTGGATCCCCAGGAGGCAGAGCTCAATGTCTCTCGCTCTCTCTCCCTTCCTCTCTCTCTAGAATCAATGAAAAACATAGTCTTGGGCAAGGATTTTTTAAAAAAAACTTAAAAAGAATAATATCTCATGGTGCACATAAAGTATATGAAATTCAAATTTCAGTTTTCATTAATAAAGTTTTATTGGAACACAGCCACACTCATTCATTTACATATTGTCTATGGCTACTTTTATGCTACAACAGCAGAGCTTAGTAGTTGCAATAAAATTGTGTGGCCTGCAAACACTAAAACACTTACTATCAGACACAGTAAAAAAGTTTGCTAACCCATGACCACCCCTAAGTCTTTTTTTTTTTTATTGATTTTTGTGAGGAAGAAAGAAGGAAAGAGAGATAGAAATATCAATGAGAGGGAATCATTGATCTGCTACCTCCTGCATGCCCCTCACTGGGGATGGAGCCAGCAACCCGGGCATGTGCCCTGACTGGGAATCGAACCATGATCTCCTGGTTCATAAGTTGACACTCAACCGCTGAGCCATGTTGGCTGGGCTCAAAATAGTCTTATTTTACTGTGTAATTCAGTGATGGCAGTAACAATTATTTCTAAATGGGCACAAGATCTTGAACCAAGAGCAATTTAGAAAATGACTTTAAGTCAATTAGAATTAACAAAGCTTAAACAGTTTAACAAATAAATTAGTCTTAATTCAATTGGTAGAATGACAGATATTGAACATACCATTTCAAATATGCTAGTTTATAAGGGTTCGTCGCTTAGGTTTAGTTACTGTAAGCCCCTTATCCTGCATCTCTTCAATCATTCCCCAAACAACCTTTAGTAAGAACCCTCCAAAACTTTAAAAATTTTAGGGAAAGCTATAGAAAGATACAGTCTTTAGTCACTGCAACCCTTCCTAGATATCTTTCAAAGCTGTCATATTTCCATGTTTCAGGAAAACACAAAAAAGCGTGTTCTCATGAAATGTTAAGTAAATTGTGGCCAGTAGGTGGAGACAGTTTCTAACCATACTAGAGAAGCAAAATTAGATTCCAGGTTGAAGTGGAAATTTAAACTACCTTCAGATCCTTATCTTGAAATATTTAGTTAACTACTAGTAGATAGGACAAAGTGATTTTTTTCCTAGTTCAACAGTAAAACTAGGCTACCTCGTATTTCCTAAATCAGATTTCATTAGGGGATCAGAAATAAAAAGGCTGGCTGTTGAACACTACTCCAGTCCCTATAGAACACAAACCTATTTTTATTGACCAGAATATATCAAGGTTTTTCTTCTCTTGCCAATACAAAAGGAATATTTTCCGATCTTTTACTCTCAGTAAGGTCTTTCCTCTCAAATCAAACCTCAGGCCTTCTTCTCTAATACTGTTTAGCTACTTGATTATATAAACTGGGAATAATTGATTATTCAGCAGGTAATGATTTTGATAATGTTCTAAGATTTTATGCTCCAAATCACCATATCAAACACTATTAACCTTCACTTGCAAAAAATATCCTTCTCAAATATCCTGCTCATTTTATAAAAAATAAAATTTTTTTTCTTATATATATTGCAAATGATAGGAACAGAATTATGCTTTTAATTTCTAAGTTTAGGGCTATAAGACAATTTCTAGCAGTATGCGGTAAGAAGCAAGCTGTTTCTATTAGGCCTTAGGCAGAAAAAAAAAATTTCTAAACCTCCTATCTCAACTCCTGACACTTCTGCTACCCAAGCACTCAGTGCCCTGGAGCTGTTCACTAGCTTTCCAAAGCTCCCAACAGGGGCTTCTCTTTGGGGTTGGTCTATCCTACACTTTTTCAGTAACTCTAATTTCAGCAGTATGCACAACTCAGCCAGGTTTTAAGATGATGCTTATTTCAAGGTAAAGCATACTAAGTGCAAAGGACTCACAGGCAACCTGTGCCACCATCACTACCAGGAGATATGTGCAGTACACTGGAATGAAAGAACAGTGATAGCTTCCAGACGCTCCCTCTCTTTGGAGCAGCAACCTCGCTACCATCTCTTCCTGTTGTATCCTCAACCACCTTACTTACAGTCACACATAATGCTAGGGACATAGGCACTCACGTTGCACAGTCTTGAGAAATTGTCTACCTACTTCTAAAAGGTTGACTTATCTTACACTAAATCTTAGACCATAAAACTAAAGCCTCTAAAAATTCTAGCTCACCAACCCAGGATAAACTCTAATTTAGCAAGTTGAATTTAATATAAAAATACACATTCATTGCTTTTATAAAGGCTGTTTCCAAAACCATTTCTTTTAAAAACTCAAAAGCCCCTGAAATTTTTATTTTATTTCAGAGTATGTGAAATATAGGTGTAAGCATCCTAATCTTTTCATTTTAATAAACCCTAGGCATTTACTCTCTATCGATTACACGGATCACTTTAAGAAGCCAACTATTTAAATACAATGAAAGCCAACATGGCACCAGAAAATAATTTTATCTTTTCCCCCTAGATGTTTCTGATCTTTTGAGAAAGGACTTAATTGGGAGGAAAGTCTGTGGTTGATTATATATTAAGGGGTAAAGTGGCCCTTCATTGGCTCCTTTAATGCAGCCTCTCCTCTACTGCTCCTATTATTTTCTTAATTTTCTATTTTCAACCAAGTATGTTTCGAGTAATCCTAAATAATTCCCCCAAAATTAAACTCTCACAACCACAATTCCAAGTCTCCAGTTTCTTTATTTTCCAATCTATTTCTTTAAATAACACATACTGGAAAGGATAAGATTGAAGCAACAGAGCCAAGAGGATGGCTTTAAGATTCCAGGATCTAAAATCAGCTATAATTACCCAAAATCAATTCAGCAATAAAAACAACAGTATGAATATAAAGAGCCTTTAGAAAAAGGGCCTAATCCATTTTTATCCTGACTTTGGCCAGATCTTTCTAGTTAGAGACAATTTGAGTTCCTCCAGGGCACCAGGTAACCCTCCAGGTATGCCTATAGATGGAATCTCATTTCAAATTATTTCTCTGGCCATTCATCATCTTCACTGTCAGACAATAATTAGGCATAATTATTTGTTTTTACTGAACATTCACACACTTATTGTGTGCCTCCTATGAACTGTGTGTAGTAGTTGCAGTTTCCTGTCTCAACCTAGGGATATAGACTGACTTAACATTTTTAAAGCTGCTGCTCTGCAGTGCACATCCAAAACCTTAATCACAATAAATTTAGTTAAATCCTTTAAAACCAGATTGCTCTAACTTCACAGAACAAGTCTGACTGCTCAGCTTCAATTCCCTGGCAAGAAGAGAGAAGCTCCACTCTATTATGAAACCAGCTAGCCTAATCAAATTCCTTTTCAGATAAAGAGGTCAAGGAGAATAACTGCTGTGCCATTTTTCAATTCTTCCTTCCAAGAAATGACTGTGATTGACAGATGCTATTTCTTTGAGTTCAATGGCCTAACATTTATCAAGGGCACACAAAGTAATTGTTCTACCAACTAAACATATATTTGAAAGCCAGATATAATACACCATTCACTCTCCCAATAAAGAAAAGCTGGCCCAGCTGGTGTGGCTTAGCGAATGAGCGTCGACCTATGAACCAGGAAGTCATGGTTGGATTCCCCATCAGGGCACATGCCCGGGTTGCCAGCTTGATCCCCACCCGTGTGGGTGTGCAGCTGATCAATGATTCTCTCTCATCATTGATGTTTCTATCTCTGTCTCTCTCTCCCTTCCTCTCTGAAATCAATAAAAATATTTTTAAAAATATTTTTTAAAAAGAGAGCTGAATTAATGTTACTTTAACTACAAAGGACCTGGTTAGATCCATACAAAGAGAATAATATGAACATTAATCTAAACAATCGTCTTTATTACTACCAAACACATTAAATGGGATAAAACACATTTAACAAAAAATGAATAACCATGTTGACTGAAATAAGTTCCTAAAAGTTTATAAAGGCTGTTTATAAACTTTATAACAGTCTCTAAGTTAATTCTTAGTTCAGAACAAATGACATCTGAGTCTTATTCTCAATACCATATAAAAATACTAAGCCAACTCTTTCCTGATATTATACTATGTTTCAACAGATAGTTAAGACAATTACTATTTTTTTTTTTGTAATCCTCACCCGAGGATATTTTTCCCATGGATTTTTTTTACAGAGTGAAAGGGAGGGAGAAACATCAATGTGAGACACATCAATAGGTTGCCTCCTGCAGGTGCCCTGACCTGGGCCGGGATCAAACCTGCAACCCAGGTACGTGACCTTGACCCGGAATCGAACCTGCAACCCTTAGGTGTGCTGGCTAATGCTCTAACCACTGAGCGACACAGGCTAGGACAAGAGACAGTTATTACAAATACTTGAATGATTCAAGATGTTAAACCCCTGGCCTATAGAAATTTAATTTGCTGATGTTTCTATTGATTTTGTTTGAAAAAGTTTTATTTTTGTGTTGGGTTCCCTCAGATAGGTTTTTAAAAAATATACTTTATTGATTCAGAGAGAAAGGGAGAGGGAGAAACAGAAACATCAATAGTGAGAGAATCACTGATTGACCACCTCCTGCACCACATGTGCCCTTACCAGGAATCAAAAAGTGACCTCTGGGTTCATAGGTCAATGCTCAACCACTGAGCACACCGGCTGGGCCCTCAGATTTTAATTCTGTGGTTATAATCAATCCATGGATTCTACTAGAACATTTTCAAGGCCATATCTATAGAACATTTTCAAGGCCATATCCAGACACTGATATTGATTGAAGGGGCATACATATATTTGTATATAAATTATATGTGCTGCAAGAGTATTTTTTTCTCTCTCAGTCTTGGGAAATAAGCATATATTACTTATTATACTAAATTTAGCAGTTATTTATTTCTTGGTTTCCATTTTTTTTTTTATATCACTCTTTACCCTATTGTCTGTGTCCATGGATTATGCATATATGCATACAAGGTCTTTGGTTAATTACTTTCCACCCACCCACCCTCCCCCACCTTCTCTGAGATTTTGCAATCTGTTCCATGCTTCCATATCTCTGGGTCCACTCCATTCATCAATTAATTTTGTTACTTAAATTCCACATACAAGTGTGATCATGTGATACTTGTTTTTCTCTCACTGACTTATTTCACTTAGCATGATACTCTCCAGGTCCCTCCATGCTGTCTCAAAGGGTAAGAGATTATTCTTTTTTACTGCTGCATAGCATTCCATGGTATACATGTACCACAACTTCTTTATCCACTCATCCTCTGATGGGCACTTAGGCTGTTTCCATATCTTAGCTAGTGTAAATTGTGCCGCTATGAACACAGAAGTGCAAACATTCATTCTGACTGGTGCTTTGGGTTTCTTAGGATATATTTCTAGAAGTGGGATCACTGGGCCAAATGGCAATTCCATATTAAATTTTTTAAGGAACTTCATACTTTTTCCATAATGGTTGCACCAGTCTACATTCCCACCAGCAGTGTACTAGGGTTTCCTTTTCTCCACATCTTCGCCAGCACTTGTCATTTGTTGATGGTAGCCATTCTGACAGGTGTAAGGTGATACCTCATTGTCATTTTAATTTGCATCTCTCTGATGATCAGTGACTTGGAGCATTTTTTAATTTGTCTCTTGGCCATCTGTATGTCCTCTTTGGAAAAGTGTCTATTTAGGTCCTTTGCCCATTTTTAAATTGGATTGTCTTCCTTCTATTAAGTTGTATGAGTTCCTTACATGTTTTGGATATTAACCATTTATCAGATGTCTCATTGCCAAATATGTTCTCCCATAAAGTGGGATCTCTTTTCACTTTGTTGATGGTTTCTTTTATATTGATGTAGTTCCATTTGTTTATTTTCTCCTTAGTTTCTTTTGCCTTAGGATAGATGTATCCATAAACATATTGCTATGACAGATGTCTGAGATTTTGCTGCCTATGGTTTCTTCTAGGATTTTAATGGTTTCATGACTTACATTTAAGTCTTTTATCCATTTTGAGTTTATTCTTGTGTATGGTGTAAGTTGGTGGTCTAGTTTCATTTTTTTTTTTTGCATGTATCTGTCCAATTTTCCCAACACCATTTATTCAAGAGACTCTCTTGACTCCACTGTATGCTCTTGCTTCCTTTGTCAAATATTGAGTGTGTGTATTCTGAACTCTCTGTTCTGCTCCATTAATCTATATGCCTGTTCTTGTGCTAGTACCAGGCTGTTTTGATTGTGGTGGCTTTATAGTATAACTTGAAATCTGGTATTGTGATTCCTTCAACTTTTTCTTTCTCAAAATTGCTGCAGCTATTTGGGGTCTTTTTTGATTCCATATAAATTTTTTGAATATTTGTTCCAGCTCTATGAAATATGCCATTGGTATTTTAGTAGGGATTGCAGTGAATCTGTAGATTGCCTTGGGTAGTATGAACATTTTAATGATGTTGATTCTACCAATCCATGAATACGTTTATATATTGTTTATATCTTCTTCTATCTCTTTTTTCAATGTCCTGTAGTTTCGTGAGTACAGGTCTTTTGCCTCTCTGGTTAAATTTATTCCTAAGTATCTTAATTTTTTTTGTTGCAATGGTAAATGGGCTTGTTTGTTTAGTTTCTCTTTCTGATAATTCATTATAGGTATATTAAAAAGCCATCAATTTTTGCATATTGATTTTGTATTCTGCTACATTGCCAAATTCACTTATTAAATGTAGTAGTTTTTGGGTGGAATCTTTTCTTGGTTTCCTTTTTGAAAAATTCCATTTCCTCAACTGTTAAATCTGAGCTTCCCCAAACTAAAGTTTCAAAGATGGAAAAAACCAAAAAACTACTAGATGTCTTTGCTATATCAGTTTGAAGTGGTTAAGCAATATGTTTTTAAAGTAATGTTTCTCAATCTACAAGTTGTAAAACTGTGTCCCAAGTAACTTATTCCTAATAATACATAAATACCTTTTTATGACTATATTAAATTAGATTAAAAGCAATCCCTATTAATGTCACTTTCCTTCTAGTAGTTTCCCTTTATCTGTGGGGGATACATTCCAAGACTCCCAGTGGACTCCTCATACAGCAGATAGTACTGACCCTATTTATACTATGTTTTTGCCTACACATACATACACTTTACAGCTTCTCTTTGGCGTAGCCAAATTGCCAGTAACTCTTGAGCTTTCAGGACACTATTAAGTTTAAAATAAGGGTTACTTGAACACAAGCAGTATGATACTGTGACAGTCAATCTGATAAGCAAAGATGTCTACTAAGTGACTAATGGAAGGGTAGCAGGTAGCATCTATAGTATGGATACACTGGAGAAAGGAATGATTTATATTCCAGATGGGATGCAGTGGGACAGCTCGAGATTTCATGCTACTCAGCACGACACACAATTTAAAACTTATGAACTGTTTTTATTTTAATATTTCCATTTAATATTGTCCATGAGTAACTGAAACCATGGAAATCGAAACTGCAGATAAGGGGGGACTACTGTATTATTCAATTTTACTGAGTGGGAGGGACATACAGCCAGTCAGCAAGGAATTTTGCACAATCAGCAAACTCTATTATATATGCTACAGCCTCAGCTGTGACAATTACTGGTTATTATACTGGTTGTGAGGTATTTTCTCTTTATCATGCAAAATTCATAATAATGAAGGAAGTAAGGAGAGATGAAGAAAATAGGACAAATTCCTGTTTAAGGCTCATGTATGAGAATGCTATGAACATGCTAGTAAACACAAAAAACAAGTTATAATTACCTAACCAAAGAAAATGATGGCAAACAAATTGTTACACTGCTTCGAATAAAAATTTTAACATTTGCAAATTACATGAATTCTTTTTTTACAGTAACACTGGAGATAATAAGAACTTATTCTTTAGTAGTTCATATATACTATATGCCTCAATATTTACCTATGAAATGACTTAGGGCAAAAATTAAGATTCGTTTTTCTGGGAATAAAGTTTCCTTAAAAGAAAAACACTGCCTTAGCCATAAATACTTATAAAACAGATTTTGTGATAGAAAATGAGTATAATTTTATTATACTATGACCATAAAATCCTTTTATGAACACCCATCCCATCCTTCAAAGAGTCTGTAGTAAAGTCACTAATTTAATAGCTCTGGCTCTGGAGAAAGAATGCACAGCTTGAATCCTGGCTCTAACATTCACTAGTTGTGAAACCTTAGGCAAGTTACATAATCTCTGCATCTCAATTACTTCATCTATAAAATGGGAAGGATGATAATGATCCTACCTAATTAATAAGGTTGTGGTAAGAATATGTGTGTGTGTGTGTGTGTGTGTGTGTGTGTGTGTGTGTGTGTGTGTGTATTCATATAAAATTGCTCAGAACAGTGGCTAGCATATTGTAGGTACTTAAAGTTAGTTTTGCTTTATTTCCCTGCAAAAATTTTTTTGATTTGATTTTTATAAAATAAGTGGATAAACTCATGGGGAACATGTGTGTGATGATGTGACTGTTTCTTGCCATTTTTATTAAAGGAGAAAAGAGCAGAGGTGGGGGCTGCTGGGGAGGATGCTTTCAAATGTTATTTATCTTATAGCAAGAAAGTAAAAACAGCCCTGACTGGTTTTTCTCAGTGGTTAGAGCATCAGCCCTCCAACACAAGAGCACATACCTCAGTTGCAGACTTGAGCCCTGGCCCCTGTTGAGATTGTGCGGAAGGCAACAAATCGATGTATCTCTCACATTGATGTTTCTCTCTCTCTCTCACTCTTTCTCCCCCTCCTCCCTCCCCTCCATTCTCTCTAAAACAAACAAACAAAAACAAAAACAAAAATGGGAAAAATAGCCTCAGGAGAATATGCAAAAAAAGTAAAACCAAAGATTCGGATTTATTCCTTTAAACAAAAATGTAATGGAAAGATTCACTGGAAGCAACAAAATAAACACTCCATGTATGCCAACAAATAGCAATTAAGTAACACTCACTTTTAAAATGCCTTTTGCCCGGGCCGGTGGCTCAGTTGGTTGGAGCATTGGCCTATGCACCAAAAAAGATTGCAGGTTCGATTCCTGGTCAGGGCACATGCCTAGGTTTCAGGTTTGATCCCTGGTCGAGTCACATCCAGGAGGCAGCTGATCAATGTTTCTGTTTCTCTCTCTTCTCCTCTTCCTCTCTATAAATCAATAAAGACATCCTTGGGTGATGATTAAAATAAATAAATACACACCTTTTTCTTTCACATTCACCCAGAATATTTTTCACTATTATATCAAACTTTTTTCAGATCAAGAAAGAAAGCCATGCTTGACATTGTTGCTCTTCATGCCACTAAAATGAATTTTTTTTTTTTAAGTTTCCTAATGATTATTGTTGGAGGAAGACCTGCAGTCTTTTTTTTTTTTTTTTAATATATTTTACTGATTTTTTACAGAGAGGAAGGAAGAGGGACAGAGTTAGAAACATTGATGAGAGAGAAACATCGATCAGCTGCCTCCTGCACACCCCCCACTGGGGATGTGCCCGCAACCAAGGTACATGCCCTTGACAGGAATCGAACCCGGGACCCTCCAGTCTGCAGGCCGACGCTCTATCCACTGAGCCAAACCGGTTTCGGCCATATTTTTAAATGCTGCTCAGAACATTCATTCATTCAACAAACATTTATTGGAAGTCATGCACCTGGCACCAGGAACATAAAGGTGACTAAGACATGCTCTCATCTTCAAGCTTAGTCTATTAGAAAAAACAAATATGTAACATTACTAGAGAAGGAATAATGTATAATAGCAGCAATGAAATGAAACATTTTTAAGTGTTTAAATCTAGGACTTCATAATGATACCAAAAATAAAACAAAAATGCTAGTTGGTGGAGAATGCTAGTGAACCCAATTCATTATTTTGAAAATTGGTAAATAAAAGGAAAGAATCAAGTAGTCATCCTGATTTTCCTACTGGAACCATACCACTGGGTAATCAAGTACTAGATAAGAAGTTTCTCTTTACAGACATACTAGAGGCCCAGTGCACAAAATTTGTGCACTCAGGGGGCGGGGTGTAGGGGTCGCTCAGCCTGGCCTGTGCCTTCTCGCAGTCTGGGAGCCCTCAGGGGCTGTCCGTCTGACAGTAGGGGAGTGGGCCTAAGCTGTCAGTGGGACATCCTTAGCACTGCTACAGAGGTGGGAGAGGCTCCCACCACTGCCACTGTGCTTGCCAGCCGTGAGCCTGACTTCTGCCTGAGCAGTGCTCCCCCTGTGGGAGCACAATGACCACCAAGGGGCAGATCCTGCATTGAGCATGTGCCCCCTGGTGGTCAGTGCATATCACAGTGACCAGTTGCTCCACCGTTTGGTCAACTTGCATATTAGCCTTTTATGCCTGCGGAATCAGGCTGAAACCTGATCTCCGACATCCCCCGAGGGGTCCCGGATTGTGAGAGGGTGCAGGCCAGGCCAAGGGACCCCACTGGTGTATGATTGGGGTCAGGGAGGGACGTGGGAGGTTGGACAGCCAGGGAAGGACCGCGGGAGGGCTCCAAGGCATGTCCGGCCCATCTCGCTCAGTCCCGATCGGCTGGACCTCAGCAACGAGCTAACCTACTGGTCAGAGTGTCTGCCCCCTGGTGGTCAGTGCACATCATAGAGATGCGGCCTTAGCATAGCATTAGCATATTATGCTTTGATTGGTTGAACGGACTATAGGACGACTGGACACTTAGCATATTAGGCTTTTATTATATAGGATTCCATCTAATAAAGAATGACTGATTGGAATATCAGCACTTTGCAGCTCTTCATGATTTAATGAATCTAAGTAAAGATTGTCAATAGCTACTGACATCACAAAGAGAGAGTTAGATATTATACATCTCCTGATGGAAGTACATACCACTCATGAAGACATCTGAGCAAACTCTAAGTCTTAAGTACCAATTTACAGGAAATGCAGAGGACCAAGGAATATGTTAAAAGATACCACAGACATGCAATCAGCAAAATTCAGACTCAAAGAAACTGTACAAGATAAATGACTCAGTTTCTACAACGAAAAAAACAAAAAGAATCTTTTAAAAAATTTTATATACTCTTTAATTGATTTCAAAGAGGAAGGAAGAGGGAGAGAGAGAAACATCACAGAGATGAAGAACCTTAAGAGACAAATTAAACGACTACACCAATGGTCAGCAAACTCATTAATCAACAGAGCCAAATATCAACAGTATGATTGAAAATTCTTTTGAGAGCCAAAAATCGACTTCTGCACATGGGCCACGAAGTTTTAATCACACTGTACATGCATGCCCACACATGGTATTTTGTGGAAGAGCCACACTCAAGGGGCCAAAGTGCTGCATGTGGCTCGCGAGCCGCAGTTTGTCAACCACTGGACTACACTGTACAACACTTACATGTATGAATGACATAATCACGGAAATGCATACACTCACTGGGTTTTTGATGCTATTAAAAAATTGCTGTTGCCCAGCTAGCTGTGTGTGGCTCATCGATGCCCAGTCAGGGCACATGCCTGGGTTGAGGGCTCAATCCCCAGTGGGGGGCATGCAGGAGGCACCTAATCAATGATTCTCTCTCATCGACCTTTCTATTTTTCTCTCCCTCTCCCTCCTTTCTGAAATCAATAAAAAAATATTTTTTAAAATCAATAAAATAATATGTTTAAAAATGACTGTTACTTTTTTTTAGGGTGATAACAGAATTGTAGTTATTTCCTTAAATTTTTAAAATATCTTTATTGGTTTCAGAGAGGAAGGGAGAGGGAGAGATAGCAACATCAATGATGAGAGAGAGGAATCCAAGATGGCGGCATAGGAAAACACCTAAACTGCTGCCTCCCACAACAATTTAAACTGCAACTAAAAGACAAAACGTCTATCACCCAGAACCACGGGAAAGCTGGCTGAGTGGAAGTTCTACAACTAGAAGGAAAGAGAAAAGAGCTTAGAGACGTGCACGAGCGCTGAAAAGCTGAGGTACGGAGGCGCGTGATCTGGGCTGGCGGCGGGCGACTGGGTGCCTTGCTTTTTTCAACCTGAACGGAGACAAACCCCCGATTACTCTGAAATCCAGTCTCTGGGGAGACGCGGGGGACCCAAACTCCTACAGGGAGAAGGTGGACTGTCTGCCAGCGAGAGTGGCTTGCTTGCAGAGCTGCGCGCAGGAATAATTGTTTACGGCACTGGGGCACGGGACTCCAGGACACGGTCGGGGACACAGAGCCGGCTTACTAGCAGCCATTGCTGTTTGCCACGCCCTAACCTAGTGACGCCCTGAGACCCCGCCCCACACAACCTACAAACCCACCCAAGCTCCAAGCAGCTCAATTAGCATAAGAAAGCCTGCCCTATCGCAGCTTAACCTAGAAAACTTGCAGCCCAGGTCAGACAGCTCCAAAACCTCCAAACTCCAAGCAAAGAGGAGAAAACTGCAGCTCTCACTGTAGCTCCTGCTGAGTGGCCTCAGACAGTAGCTGACCTGCACCCCATTGGAGATCCAGAAGCCAGTGTACCTAGTGGTCAGTGTGAGACACCAGATTTCAACTCCTCACATCCATAAGTGACACATTCAAGAGGCAGACTCAGTGAGCACCAAAGCCCCACTGAAACAAGTCCTGCCCCATAAGTGTGTCTTCAGTGCAGCACTTCTTCCATTATAGATACAGGGAGTGCTCACAGCTAATTGGCCTGGAGGTCAATTCCTCCCAGTGTACCAACAGCAATTCAGGCTTAACTACACCAAGACTTTGCACTCAGCCCACAAAGGGGTGTACCAAGAGCATCCACATCAGGGGATTGGGGAGGCTGAGCTACTGCCCCCTATAGGTCACCTACCACAAAAAGCCACTCCATCAACACAGGGAAGCAGCCAAAATGCAGAAACAAAGAAACATGTCACGAATGAAAGAAACGGAGGAAAACAAACTACTGGATGACATAGAGTTCAGAATCACATTTATAAGGTTACTCAAGAATCTTCTAAAAACCGCCGAGAAACTTGATGACACTTCTGAGGAGCTTAGTGAGACCTTCAAGGACCTTAATGAGAATGCCAAAAAAATGGAAAAGGATCAGTCAGAAATGAAGCATACACTGTCTGAAATAAAGAATACACAGAAACTCAACTGTAGATCAACATACCCCAAGAATCAAACCAAAGATCTGAAATATGTGGAAAGAAAAAACATCCAACCAGAAAAACAAAAAGAAAAAAGAATCCAAAAATATGAAGATAATGTAAGGAGTCTCTGGGACAACTTTAAGCGAAACAACATCCGAATTTTTGGGGTGCCAGAAGAAGGGAGAGAGCAAAATATTGAAAACCTATTAGAAGAAATAATGACAGAAAACTTTCCCTACCTGGTGAAAGAAATAGACTTACAAGTTCAGGAAGCGCACAGAACCCCTTACAAGTTCAGGAAGCGCACAGAACCCCATACAAGAGGAACCCAAAGAGGACCACACCAAGACACATCATAATTAAAATGCCAAGGGCAAAAGACAAAGAGAGAATATTAAAAGCAGCAAGAGAAAAACAGTTAATTACCTACAAGGGAGTACCCATACGACTGTCAGCTGATTTCTCAACAGAAACTATGCAGGCCAGAAGGGAGTGGCAAGGAATATTCAAAGTGATGAACAGCAAGAACCTACAACCAAGATTACTCTACCCAGCAAAGCTAGCATTCAGAGTTGAAGGTCAGATAAAGAGCTTCACAGACAAGAAAAAGCTAAAGGAGTTCATCGCCACCAAACCAGGATTACATGAAATGCTGAAGGGTATTCTTTAAGAAGAAGAAGAAGAAGAAGAAGAAAAAGGTAAAGATAAAAATTATGAACAACAAAATGACATCAAATACATACCTACCAACAAGTGAATCTAAAAATCAAGTGAATAAAAAATCTGAAGAACAGAATGGACTGGTGAATATAATAGAATCAGGGACATAGAAAGGGAGTGGACTGACGATTCTCAGGGGAAGCAAGTGTGAGGGGTGCGGGAAGAGATTGGACAAAAATCTTACTCCTATGGATGAAGACAGTGGCGGGGGGTAAGGGCATGGGGTGGGGTGGGGAATCAGGTGGAGGGGAGCTATGGGGGGGAAAAAAGTGGAACACCTGTAATAATCTGAACAATAAAGATTTAATTAAGAAAAAAAAAATGATGAGAGAAAATCATCAATTGGCTGCTTCCTACACGCTCCACACTGGGGGTTGAGCCCACAACTCAGGCATGTGCCCTGACCAGGAATCGAACTGTGACCTTCTGGTTCATAGTCTACACTCAACCACTGAGCCACGCCGGCCAGGCTATTTCTTTAATTGTTGAAGGTGGGTGATGGGGTACATGCTTGACATTTTCTATTATAAAAAACATTAAAAGAAATAGTAAAGATCAAAATAATCTTTTGATCATTTTGAAAGAATGCAAAAGCACGTAGCCTGTACATCACAAGTACTAGTTATAATTATTATAAAGCTTAATAATAATTACAAAAAAGCTTTGCTTTTTGTGTGTTTTTTTTAATGGCTCAATTGTAACAAAAGCGTTTAAAGATATTAAAATGACCTCACAGGTACTTTTCAAGTCTGAAAATCTAAAATTAAAATTCTATGACTAGATTATCTTTAAAGGTCATTTTTATCTCTAATATTCTTTGATTCTTCCCCAGGGATCTGGCTCAATTTTCTCCTCCCACTGCTTAACAAAACACTACAAAAACACTGAATAACAACTACTTCTAAAAAGCACATGGACTGAGATTGACTCCCAGTTCAGTGCTTGGAGATGTCACCTATACCACCCACTTCAATTCTGGAGTCGGAGTGTGATAGTGCTTAATTATTATCCTAAACAACCAGTACTGATTAGACATATGGAATATTTTGCTTTACCCAATGGTGACAACTCTTGTGTTTCTTCCCCCCCAAACCTCCCAATACCACACACACAAATAGTTTGAGAATAGTGGTCCAGAATCCTCTGGAGGGAAAGAGATACTTTCAAGGAGTGCTTGGGATCAAAGTATGTTCATGATACTTAGATGATACTTGCATTTTTTTTTTCTCTCATCAGTGTACAGTGGAGTTTTCCAGGGATACAGGATGTGTGGCAATGTACCAAATGGAAAGCAAAAGTAGATATGAAATACAAGCTGTTTCTAATAAGACCAGATATCAAAAGATTTGAAAAATTATAATACAATATCTTTCTTCCCAGTAAATGTTTTCTTGTTTTGGAAAAAAGTTATTTTTCATGAAAACATTATTTATATTTTCAAATAAAATATATTTGTTAATTTCTCAGTTTTAAATAAAAGCAATACATGTTCATTATTTTTATATTAAATAAATACATTTAAATTCTGTTTTAATTCCTAATAAAGTAAATATTATAGATATAAACTCACATGCACCAAAGGTCTTTGAGATCCTCAAATTTTAAGTGTACAGGATCCTGAAACCAAAGTTTCAGAACTACTGTTCTAGAATACACACAACTCTGTCTGATTATGTCTGTGATGATATCACCACACATCACCGTTACATTTTATGTTGTATAACCTCAGTTCTCTCATTTTTATTGTGTTCTCCAACTAGTTGGTTTGATATACCTAGAATTTAGTTGGGGGAGGGGGTGTCCTGCTCTAAAGAAAGAGAGAATTACTGCTCACAAATATAAAAATAATTTTTTAAATATATTTTTATTGATTTCAGAGCGGGAGTGGGAGGTAGAAACATTAATGATGAGAGAGAATCACTCATCAGCTGCCTCCTGCACACCCCCTACTAGGGATTGAATCTGTAACCCGGGTATGTGCCCTGACAGGGAATTGAACTGTGACTTCCTGGTTCTTCGGTCAATGTTTAACCACTGAACCACACCAACCGAGCTATAAAAATAATTTTAATCACATGGATTCTACAAGATCTGGAGGAGCATTACCCGTTGTTGTTTTAAAAAATATATTTATTGTTGAAAGTATTACAGATGTCCCCCTTTTTTCCCCATTGACCCCTTCTAGCTCATACCTGTCCAGAGCATTTCCCCTTTGGAGAGAGGTTGGAATTAAATTCAAAGACCTGAGTTCTTTCTTTTGTGAGCTTTTTGCCTTTTTATTAAGACTTGCCAATACTGGAAGTTAGAGTCCTCGATCCCAGTTCCCTGACACCATTGGAAGACTTTGGCAACAATCCTTCCTGGTCAGGATAGGAAAGTTGGTCAACTCAGGACACAGAGCTGTTCATTTCCTCCAAAGGAATCTCTATGCACTGATCTGTGCCCGATTCTTCTAACACAAACCTGAAGTTTAATTCAGTTAAACAAACTTGGGTGAACTCTTAAAGGAATGACTCAAGGAGGCTACAGACGGGACAGAGATAAAAGAATGCATCCCTAAACGTAGCTGATGCTAGCTATAAACACATACACACACATATATACATCAGGGAGGCTACATACAGAAATATATCAGGGAGTCACAGATGGGAGAGAAAGAAAAGAATATAGCCCTAAATAGCTGATGCTAGGAGTAAACACATACTTACAAACATACATATAAATGCAAACACATACAGTTGGTTGTCCTAACTCCTGAGCAGCACTGGATCCTTCTGTTATCATGTCTTCTAATCTTTTATACTCCAAGGCATTTTAACTGAATTTCACATTTATTATATACTTTTCTGCTTGGAAAAAAAAATCTCTAAAATAATTTTCATTCCTGCTCCTTTTCAAGTAATCAACAATTGCATATTGAACATAGAAAAGAGAAGAATGAAAGTGACAAGCCAGAATCCTTCAAGAGGATTCTTCTCCTCAGAAAGGTGAGAATCACATTGCCTCAGGATGGCTTCCCAGACACTTATTCCAAGCCTGTTTACCCCACCTAGAGTTTGAATTTTCCTATTCTTCACTAATGTCAGATGGCCCTGCTTCTTGTCTGAGAACACTAACAAACTTTCATCTTAACTTCAGAATTACTCTCTACTCAAAAATCAATACCTATTTTGTACTTTTTTTCCCCCTTTATTACTTCCATCAACAGAATCCATGTCCTTAGCACTTCCCTTATTCAGCTAGAACACAGTCTTCCTACCCCAGGAAATCTTACAAATAAATTATTTATAATAAAATACTATTCAAGTTAAATAATTCATTAACTAGGCTTCTTTTGTTTTTTTTGGGTTTTTTTAATGGCTTCATTGTAAAAGCGTTTAAAGATATTAAAATGGTCTTAATATTTGGATCTTCGTTTTGTTTTTTAAAGCCTCAGGATAGTAAATGTTTCTTTATTCTATTCCTGGGAGGTTTCTTTCCTGATGTCACAAGATCAAATCAAACCAGATTAGTAGGCTGGTTATAAAGTAAAAAATGACCACCTGATGCTATTTGGAAGCTATTATGAAACAAGATAGTGATATAGAGCTCAGGTCTCAGGGCATGTAGTACAAGAAGTACTGTTCTATTCATACAATCACAGAACATAATAAACCTCTTTGTTTTAAAGATAACCACTGAACTCTGCTAGAACAAAGCAAAAGGAATTACCTAAAAAAACAACCAAAATATAAAACTTTAGTCTCTCAAAATGTTTGAGAAGAAGGTAAAGTTTATTTCAAGTCTAGAAAATTCTAATAACTACCTTTGAAAAATATACCTGTTTGGTTTATGTATTTATCATGAAACATTCTAAGCACATAAAAAGTATGGAAAATAGGGACTTTCACTTCCAGCCAATATGGAGTAGCAGGTTTAGGACTTACCTTCCTATCTGAAAGAAACAAGTGAAAAAACAGACAAAATATATAAAACAGTGGTTTTGAGGACTCTGCTCAACAGGCAATCAATAAAGGACAGTGATCCCTGAGAGACAGGAATCGAGGTTAAGTTCTATGAATGCCTCAGCCTACTGCTTTGAGACCATTTCCAGGGCACAGTTCAGAGAGGAGGAAAACAGGTAGAGCCCAGCAGACTATCTTAGTTGAGGAGATGGAGCCGAGAGTCAAGGGAGACCAAGACAGAGTTCACAGGACAGAGTTCTGGAGAAGAAAGAGTTATACAGATAGAAGACTCTGGAGATGTGTGACAGGCACCCCTCAAGTATTCATCAAAGTACTGATCAGCGACTGCATGTAAGGAACCATTCAAAGGGTTAGAAAGAACACTAAATGGCACTCAAACAGAACAGGAATAAAGTCCATTCTTATCAACCAGAATGGAAAACCCCATAATTTACAGAGTACAGGGTAACGTATTCACAAAGGTCTTGGGAATAATTACCATAGATGGAAAACTTCTCTGGCCCCACATAACAAATCTTAAAAGCAAGACCAGAAAGGGTCAAATTATATTCCTAACTTAACTATAATGGAGGAGCAGGAGCAGGAGCAGGAGGAGGAGGAGGAGGAGGAAGAGGAGGAGGGAGGGGAGGAAGAAAAGATCTAGTACACAACAAGGTAAAATTCACAATGTCTGGAATTTATGAGACAAATAAAGAAGCAGAAAATATGATATATAAAGAGTAAAAAAATTAATCAGCTGAAACACAGAATTGACACATACGTTAGAATTAGCAGACAAGGGCATTAAACAGTTATATCTGTATTCTATATTCAAAAAACTAAGTAGAAACAAGGGAGATATAAAAAAAGGCCTAAATCAAAGTTTTAGAAATAAAAAGTATACAATGTCAGAGATGAAAAATACACTAAATGGAATGAACAACAGATTAGACAAAACAAAATAAGAGATGAGTAAACTTGAAGACAAAACAAAAGAAAATATCCAAAATGAACTAAAGAAAAAAGGGGGGGAAAAGACCATCAGTGATTTGTGGGAATACTTTAAGCAGCCTAAGAGATATGCAATTTGAGTTCAACAGAAAAATTATTTTTTAAAAATAATGGTCATATTTTCCAAATTTGATAAAAAAACACACCAATAAACACATAGGTCCAAGATGCTCAATGAACCCCAACAACAAGAACACAAGAATAATTATGTCAATAACATAATAATCAAATTGTTCAAATCATTCATAAGACAATCTTAAAAGCAGCCCGAAAAAAAAAAAGACACATTATGTATTGAGGAGCAAAGACAAAGATGACAACGGATTTCTCATCAGAAATAATATAAACAAGGTAACAGTTTTAGTCATAGAAAAAATAAAACTGTCAACCTAGAATTCTATACTCAGCAAAAAAGTATCTTTCAAAAACAAAGGTGAAATAAAGACATTTTCAGATACACAAAAGAATTCATTACCAGCAGGCCCACACTAGCAGAAATGTTAAAATAAATCCTTTGGCCAGAAGGGAAACACCAGATGAAAATCTAAGTCTGCGCCCTCCCCTAAGTTTTGTGAATATACCAAGATGATTTTCATCCGCCTTGAGTAGTTATCCAAAGAAACCTATGACTTCATACATTCGATTTTCTAAAGAACAGCTACCCATATTTAAAGCTCAGAACCCATATGTGAGAAATTCAGAACTAATTTTTAAAAGTTACAGAGCTATGGAGGGAACTTCCTGATTTGGAGAGAAAAATATATGAAGATGCTTACAGAGCAGACTGGCAGACATACAAAGAGATAAACAGAATTCAAGAACAACTAACTCCAAGTCTGAGGGTATATCTGAAAGAAGAAATTACGCAAAAATGTTTAAAAAGAAAGTGATGCCCTAGCCAGTTTGACTCAGTGGACAGAGCATTGGCCTGTGGACTGAAGGGTCCTGGGTACAATTCTGGTCAGAGCACATGCCCAGGTTGTGGGCTTGATCCCCATGTGGGGTGTGCATGAGGCAGCGATCAATGTTTGTCTCTCATCATTGATGTTTCTCTCTCTCTGCCTCTCCCTCTGAAATCAATAAAAATATTTTTTAGCCCTAGCCAGTTTGGCTCAGTGGATGGAGCATTGGCCTGCGGACTGAAGGGTCCCAGGTCCGATTCTGGTCAAGGGAATGTACCTTGGTTGCGGGCACATCTCCATTTGGGGGTGTGCAGGAGGCAGCTGATCGATGTTTCTCTCTCACTGATGTTTCTAGCTCTCTATTCCTTTCCCTTCCTCTCTGTAAAAAAAAAAATCAATAAAATATATTAAAAAATATTTTTTAAAAAAGAAAACAATAATAAAAAGAGTTAACACTATTGAAAAACTGAAAAGGCTTATAACATTTTTATATTTGAAGGCTTCCAAGAAGCTACAGATGGTACAGCACAGTTAAAGCTGAAGACTGTAAATGAAAACAGGAAAAATCTCCCTAGTTCTCAGAAATAAAGTATATATTCAACTTGTTGAAGATGATAAAATTTGTTATTATAATGAAATCAAATCTTGGGAAGAACAAATGGTTGAAGTTTGATGAAATGATCTTCCTTGCACAGTGAAACCCCAAGCAAAAGGCACTGAGGAGTGTTAAATAGAAGACTGATTTATGTTCATAATGTTTAGACACAAGAAACCAATTAGATCTCAATATGTGAAACTGTTATAAAATTAGTAGGATAAAGTTGGTAAACATTTTATACTTAACTAGAGGCCTGGTGCACAAATTTGTGCATGGGTGGTGTCCCTCGGCCTGGCCGGCCATCGAGGCTGATCGGGACTGGCCAGGTCAGGGGGTGGGACCACGGGAGGTTGGCCGGCTGTGGGAGGTTGGCCGGCTGTAGGAGGTTGGCTATGAGAGCACACTGACCACCAGGGGGCAGCTCCTCCACTGAGCATCTGCCCTGGTAGTTAGTGCATGTCATAGTGACCGGCTGACCGGTCGTTTGGTCGTAATGGTCGCTTAAATTTTTATATATATATAGATTCCTTTTTCTTTAACCCATGGACTCTCTGCCAGTTCAATACGTTTTGTTTGGTATCTTGTTTTGAAAAACTCAAACATATAAAAATTCATGAGAAGTTTATTTTGTGTTTAGAAACTGAAGATCAAAATAATCCATTAAATGTATTAGTAATCATTTTACCTTTGATAAAGGTGAACCAGACTGTGAAGGTTTTTTATAATACTGAATGACTGTGGAAAGAGTATTCTTGTTTCCTTATATTATGGAGGCATGGGTTTCCTACTCAGAAGTGTCCCAAATTATAGACCCATATGTTCTATAATTAATTGTGCATTTTTAAAAGAGCACCCAGACCCTGGCCAGTGTGGCTCAGTTGGTTGAGCATCATCTCATGCACCAAAAGGTCATTGGTTTGGTTCCCAGTCATGCACATACTCAAATTGTGGGTTTGAGCATTGGGGTGTGTACGGGAGCATCTTGGACTTATGTGTTTATTGTTTCTCTCTCCCTCTCTCTCCTCCCCCCTCCCCCGATCCTCTCTCTCTCAAAATCAATAAAAACATTTTAAAAGGTTTTTAAATAAAGAGCAATCAGGACTCATTTAGGTAAATTCCAATTCCTAGGCGATTGTACAGGCAAGGGCTTTCGGGTTTCAGTTGCAACTTTTTGTACAAGAGATGAATAGATTTATAAACCTCTTCCTCACTGACTTTTTTCCTAAAGTAAAAACTAAGAAATTATACCCTGGCGTCATCCTGCACACTGAAAGGTTGCAGGTTCGATTCCCAGTCAGGGCACATACCTAGATTGTGGTTTCAATCCCTGGTTGGTGTGTGTACAGAAAGGCAACCAAGTGACTCTGACTCTCTCTCTCTCTCTCTCTCTCTCTCTCTCTCTCTCTCTCTCTCTCTCTCTCTTTCTCCCCCCCTTCTCTTTCTCTCATCCTCTTCCCCTCTCTTTAAAATAAATAAGCATATCCTCAGGTGAAGATTAAAAAAAACCTCTAAGAAATTATGTAACAAATCTATGTGGTTTTATATTGCATTGAATAAAATTTTTGTGTTTCCTATTATGTTTAAGGTGAAACATATGTTTTACAGCTCCTTTCTGTCTTTTTTTTTTTTAAGTAGAAATTTGTATTTTGAATTATTTTTTCTCATGTGAGTATATTTATCCACAAAGTAGAGAACCTGTCTGGTAAGTTTTAAAACAAGAGATCCAAAAACAAAAGTCTCGCCCTAACCAGTTTGGCTCAGTGGATAGAGCATCAGCCTGTGGACTGAAGGGTCCCAGGTTCAATTCTGGTCAAGGCCATGTACCTTGGTTGCGGGCACATCCCTAGTATGGGGTGTGCAGGAGGCAAGCTGATTGATGTTTCTCTCATCAATGTTTCTAACTCTCTATCCCTCTCCCTCTCTGTAAAAAAAATCAATAAAATATATTTAAAAAACAAAAGTCTCTAAACTTGGAACCTGTAATTTTAGAATATTTCATATAATATAAAAGACTATATAAGTGGCCAAATCCAGCCCACTGACTGCTTTTCATGGCCTATTAGCTAAGAATTATATATACAATTTTAAATGGTTTTTTAAAAAAGAATATTTCAAGACACATGAAAATTAATATGAAGTTCAATGTTCACAAATAAAGTCTTATTAAAATACAGCCATACTCATTCATTTACTTATTATTTATGGTTGCTTCTGTACAATAATGACAGAGTTGAGTAGTTGCTTCACAGACTATATAGTCTGCAAAAGCCTAAAATATTTGCTTTCTGACCCTTTACAGAAAAAGTTTGCCAACCCATGGTCTACAGTATAGTGTAATGTGACAAGTGTCCCAATGTATTAATATGTTGAGATAGGTTTTTTAACCGATTCAGAGGTTCTTGTTTTAGGATCTTTGTTATTGTTGCCTTAAGAGAAAAAAGGTCAAATCACAAAAGAATAATAATCTTCTTTCAAATTATGTTGTAGTGTAATAAAAAAAAGTTCCATCTAGTGAGGAACGCCTAGCTATTTAACAAAAAGGATAAAAAGCATATGTCTATACACACTTGTACACAAATGTTAATAGCAGCATTATTTATAATAGCCCCAAACAGTAGTATCCCAAATGTCTGTGAACAGATAAAATACAAAGTGTGGTCTACCAACACAAAAGACTACTACTAAACAACAAAAGGAATAAAACGCTGACCACTCAACATGCATGAATCTCAAAATAATGATGCCAAGTGAAAGAAGCATAACACTCCCCCCCAAAGAAAGAGAATATACTGCATAATTCCACTTACATAAGTTCTAGAAAATGTAAACCCATCTATTATAACATGAAACAGATTGGTGACTGCCAGGGGATGAGGTTAGGTGGTGGAAAGGGGCAGAAGACTTCAGAGGTGATGGACATGTTATCTTAATTGTGATGACAGTTTCATGGTTATATACCTATGTCAAAACTTTTCAAATTGTACATTTTAAATATGTGCAATTTATTGTATGTAAATTATACCATTATAAAGGTCTTAAAAATCCAATCTGTGCTCTTTTATATTGGGTAGATTTTTACTTACTAATTCAATATATTTAATGATTATAGGTCTAGTCAAGTTGTCATTCCTTTTTGAGTCAGTTTGGGTAGGTTAGCTTTATTTCTAATTTTTATTATTATTTTTTCTTTAACCTATGAGTTACTTAGAAGTGTGCTTTTAAACTTCCAAATATATAAAGTTATTTTTATCTTTTTTTGGTTTAATGTCAATCTTAACTGAATTGAAGAAGAGAGCAGACTGGCCAGTATGCTCAGTGGTTGAACGCTGACCCATGCACCAACAGGTCGCCAGTTCGATTCCAATCAGGGTGCATGCCTGGGTTGCGGGCTCAATCCCTGGCAGGCGATATGCAGGAGGCAGCCAATTGATATTGATGTTTCTCTCTCATAAATGTTTCTGTATCTCACTCCTTTCTCCCTCCCTCTATCTAAAAATCAATAAAAACATGTTTGTTTGTTTTTTAAAAAAGAGAATGGCCCTGCTAGTTTGGCTCAGTGGATAGAGCGTCGGCCTGCGGACCAAGGAATCCTGGGTTCATTTCCAGTCAAGGGCACATACCTGAGTTGCAGGTTCGGTACCCATTTCCAGTGAGGGCAAATATGGGAAGCAACCAACTGATGTTTCTCTCTCCCCCTCTCCTCACCCTTCCACTCTCTCAGGGGAAAACAAAACAAAACAACAAAACAATGGAAAAAATATCCTCACTCCTCCAGTGAAGATTAAAAAAAAATTACCACAAAAGTTAGTGGCAAACAATGATCATTTTATTATTGTCATGATTCTGTGGGCCAGAAATTCTAGCAGGGCAGAGCAGAGACATTGTGTCTCTGATCCACAATGCCTGGGACCACAAATGTGATGATGACGACTGGGATGTCTCAACAGGAGCTATGTGTCTGAGACCTCAGTTCTTCTCCAGGTGGTGTTTGCTAGAGCTGGACTGTCTAACATGGTTCTTTCACTCACATAGCTGACAGTTAGTTGATGCTGGCTATTTCCTGGTAGCTCACTGGGGCTATCAACCAGTGCCTACATGGGTCCTCTCCATCTGGCTTGGGCTTCTCACAGCATAGTGGCTGGGTTCTGAGAGTGAGTATTCCAAAAGAGAGAATTCTAAGAGGCACAGACAGAAGCTGCAAGGCTTCTTATGACCTAGCCTCAGAAGTCCCAGAAAGTCACTCAATTGGTTAAGCAGGTCACTAAAGCCAGCCCAGATTCAAAGGGAGGAAAGAAAAAGATTCCACCTCTGAATGGCCACTTTGGAGACAAGTTACCACATACCACCCCTCTGGTCCCAACAAGTTCCTCCCACATGCAAAATACACTCACCCTCTCCTAAGACCTTCAAAAGTCTCATCTCATTATGGCATCAGCTTGATGTCCAGAATCTTGATATCTAATTCAGGTCCAAGTGTGATTGAGGTTCCTTAGATGGAGTTCATCAGGTACTGCTACTGGAGTACAGTTCCTTTTGATCTGAATAAAGAGACAAATTATCTGCTCCCACACACCCAACATACAAATGTATAATAGTGAGACTGACTCAGGATAACTACAATAGACACTCATTCAAAATATGAGGAAAAGGAGGCAGGAACAGTAGACACAAAGCAGTTATTGGTCCATAGAAATTCTGAAATTTAATCAGACACGTCAATAGTTCCTTGATTATAACCGAGTCCTACTCTCTGAGAGTGATTTCCCAAAACTCTTGGCTCTACCCTCTAAGTTATCATTTCTTTTACATAAGAGATGGTTAACATCTGCAATGGAATAGTCTTCTCAGTCTGCTTCCTGCCTATAGATAAGAAGCCTAAAGACCTATGTCTATTTTTTACTGTTTCTGTTCCTTGTAATCCAAGCTAAAGCTGCCTCTGTTGGTACAATTTATTAAAAATCTTCTAGATTTCCTATAAGTCTAATAGAGAGTTTATTCCAGTAGAGAGAGCCACACCCATCTTCTCTATCTTAAGTTCTGTGTGAGGCTACTCTAAGAAAACACACTTAAGATCCTTAAAAGCCAATCTAAGAAATGTTCCCTTAAGATCTTTGGAATCTTCTTATGTATCTGAAGGGTTCTATGAAACACTGCCATAAATCTTTCTGAAGTTTTAACAAAGGAATTTACAGTTGCACCCTTGAAATATTTACTTTGAGGCCAAGTTATTATATGATTTATTAATTCTATTTTATTATAACCCTCTGAAGAATCTACTATACTTTATTCAGCTTTGGATGCACCTCCTTCCCACCATTCCTACTCCAGCATCTAGCTCAGTATCATTATTAGACACTCAACTATATGAGTGATTTATCAAGATTGGGTTAACTTGATAAAATTATGTCCAATATGTTACCTAGAGTTCTGTGAGATGACACTTTACTTCAGGTTGTTCCAAGGTTGGTTCTTTGGCATTTCCTTTGATTCTGTAAATTACCCCTATTATCCTTATAATACCCTCCACCCCACCACACCCCACCCCTTTCCTTTTTTTCTTAAATCAATTTGCAACCAAAGAAATCTAACTGATAAAAGCTGGAATAATTTGTAACTGCTCGGTAGAAATTTGCTTATTGAGCAAAATAGTGCATAAATGCTCTGAAAGCCAGTTAAATGAGCAATGAGAAAGAAGAAAAGGATACAGAAACGAAGAATACATTGAAACAGAAAGATATTGATTATACCTACAGTAGGCTGCTATACCAATTATAATTATTCTCATTTGGACAACCTTCCCTATTGCTCTGGCTAAAGGTTTTGAAATCATCCTTAACTTCTCTCTTTCTTTGAAACATTAATTAAATTGGTTAGCACAGATGTCGGCAAACCGCGGCTCACGAGCCACATGCGGCTCTTGGGCCCCTTGGCTCTTCCACAAAATACCACGTGCAGGCATGCACGTACAGTGCGATTGAAACTTTGTGGCCCATGCGCAGAAGTCGGTTTTGAAGAAGTGGCGTTAGAAGAAATGGGGGTGTCGGTCAGTCAGGCGACGGAGACACGGCGCAGGCGGGCCGCGGGGGGATACGCAGCGTGGGGGAGGCGCACGCGATTCATGCACGGGTTGAGTGAGCCAGTCAGTCAGCAATCTCATGTGCAGTGGTTAGTGCTAGTCGCGTCCGCAAATTGCGCACGGGTGACAAAAGTACCTACTCAAAGCATAAAGTTACCTGTGTTTTTCCAACCAGCTGCAAATCCTGCAGGTATTTTTGTCATCAATTTAAAAATTGTAATTATTTTGTGTTGGTGGCTTTATTATTATAAAATGAAACTTTTTTGTAGGTGCCCTGTTTGACATGGCTACAAAGAAGAAGCAAAGAAAAACAGAAGACGAAAACCGTGAATTTAAAGTTGAATGGACCGAGACTTTCGCGTTTATTCAAAACTTAAATGGCCTTCCGACCTGTCTTATTTGTCAGGAAAAATTGGCGCATAACAAGAAATCAAATTTGGAGAGACACTTTACAACCAAACACGTGTCATTTAGTACTAAATATCCTGTCGGTGATGCAAGGAAGAAAGCAGTTGAGGAACTTCAGAAGGGTCAAGAAAAATCAAGTTCTGTATTTAATTACTGGATGCAATCTTCCAACAATGTTAATATTGCAAGTTTTGTGGTTAGTCAAGAGATTGCTAAGAGAGGAAAACCATATACAGACGGTGAATACATAAAAAGTTGTTTTATAAATGCATCCAAAGAGCTATTTCGGGATTTTAAGAACAAAGCAGATATTCTAAAAAATATTAAAGAGTTACCATTGTCTGCTAAAACAGTGAAAGCTAGAACAGTCAAAATGTCTTCAAATATAACCGACCAGCAAGTCGAAGATCTTAAATTGGTTTCAGCTTTATCAGTAGCAGTTGACGAGTCTTGTGACATAAATGATACAGCGCAAGTTTCACTTTTCGTATGATTTATTTCATCTACAGGTCCTAAAGAAGAACTTTTAGGATTATTGCCACTCAAAGGTCAAACACGTGGAGAGGATATAGCAAATGCCGTAATTGAGTGCATTGAAAAACATCATATTCCACTCGATAAAATTGTCTCAATTTCAACAGATGGGGCAAAAAGTATGACCGGCGTAAGAAACGGGTTTGTTGCTATTTTGAAAGAAAAACTTAATCACGAGATACTTACTCACCATTGCATCGTTCATCAAGAAGCATTTTGTGCGCAAACATTTCCAGAAGAAATTTGCAAAGTTATGGAATTGGTGACTTACATTATCCACTCCAACACAGCTAAAGCTCTTAATCATCGCCAATTTAAAGAATTTTTAGTTGAAATGGAGAGTACGCAGATCTTCTGCTGCATAACAAGGTACGTTGCTTATCAAGAGAAAACGTTTTGAAACGTTTCACTTCCTTATTAACAGAAAATAAAGCATTTCTCCTTGAGAAGGGTGTTCACTATCCAGAACTAATGAACGATCAGTGGATCCAAAAATTTTATTTCATGGTAGGTGTTACGTCTCATCTAAATCAGCTTAATCGTAAACTACAGGGGAAAGGAAACACAATTTTTTCGATGTTAGAAGAAGTTATTTCATTCGAAAACAAATTCTCTTTTTGCTCAAGATTTTGAAAGAGAAACTTTGATTCACTTTCCAAGCATGTTGAAACATCGCCAAGAAAATAATTCTGATATTGACATTTGCTACTTCAAAACAACACTTTTAAATATGAGGGAAGCTTTTCTCAGCAGGTTTCAGGAATTCAGAAACAGCAGAGCGACCTTAGCCTCTGTTAAAAAACCTCTTAATGCTACTGTAACAGAATTAAATTTTTCTCCCTTTAATATTGACATTGGCAACTTTGAAATGCAGTTGCTGGATTTAAAAAACAAAGAATTGTGGAGCTCGAAATTTGAATGTCTTCATGCTGATATAGAAATATTGGAGAAAAACAAATGTTAACTTAGCTCACAGCACAAGTGGTCTGCTTTGAAAGACCTGGAGAAGGAAGATATGTTGATTTTTAACACCTGGAAGAGTATTCCTGACTCATATAATCAACTGAAAAAACTAGCGTTTGCTGTTCTTTCCTTATTCAGGTCTACATATTTATGCGAACAATCATTTTCAAGCATGAACCTTATCAAGAGTAAATTGAGAAGTCATCTTATTGATGAGAACCTGGAATGGTGCCTAAAATTAAAAACAACATACAAACCTGACTTACCCAAATTTTCCAAGGAGATGCAAGGCCATTGTTCACATTAGTGTTTGTCAGTCATTGTCATGATTTAATTGTATGTATATTGTAAGGTAAATTGTAAGGAATTTAATTTTATCAATAAATAATATTGTTATTAAGTATGATATCAAGTTTTATTCAACATACCTATAGTTTAACTAAGACTTAAAACTTTAAGTAAAGTTTATTAAGTTAATTTTAGGGAACGTTGTGGAGTGAAAGAAGATGTAGTGTCGAGGATTGAGAAAGGTATGTTGAGATGGTTTGGACATATAGAGAGGATGAACGAAAGGAGATAGACGAAACAAGTATACAAGACGAGTGTGGATGGGAGAGCTGGAAGGGGTCGACCGCAGCGAACGTACCTCAATCAGATTGAGGACGTTTTTAGCAAAGGCCAGTTTAGGAGTACCCTAATTAAGTTGATAACAACGTACCTACCTATATAGTTTTAAGTTTAAAAAATTTGGCTCTTAAAAGAAATTTCAATCGTTGTACTGTTGATATTTGGCTCTGTTGACTAATGAGTTTGCCGACCACTGTGTTAGCATATCCTGTTTGCTGTACTTTTGAAATATATGCAGACTCTAAACACTTCTATCTTTGCTGCTATCATCTGGTCCAAACTATCGTCATCTTTCATACAGTTATTGCAATAACCTTTTAACCAGTCTCCTGGCTACCACCCGACTTTCTTCAGTTTACTCTCAACCTTGAGCCAGAATGATCTTGTTAAAACTTAGGTCAGCCCTAGCCAGTGTAGCTCAGTTGGTTGGAGTATCGACCCTTATACCAAAAAGGTGGCGTTCGATTCCAATTAGGGCATATACCCAGGTTGTAGGTTCAATCCTCAATCAGGGCACATGTGGGAGGCAACCAATCAATGTTTCTCTCTCACATCACATCGTCCATTAAACACAATTGGTTGTTCTTTCCTCAGTACACAGTTTTTCTTAATATCCTCTATTAGGCTTTATCTTGCTATTCTGCAAAAATTCATGTGAATCTCTCCAACTATGTTACGACTTCTTTGAAAGAAAACACCATGTCTTACTCATTTTTGGAGCCTAAGAATCTAATGCAGTGCTTGGCACATAATAGAGAATCAATATAAGTTTATGAAAAGTGCTAACATACAAAGTCTTTTTCTAGCATAGTTGGATACAAAAAGATGAGATAGGCCCTCCTATCATGTTAAAAATAATATAGAAAATCTAGCCTATTCAACTTTTATTTTGCTTCCCATTTTCTTTGTTAAGAATAATCTTCCAAATTTGAAAGAGAACACAGATTAAGAAGTTAACTTATTAACAGAGGTCAAGAGGAAATTGAAGCCTGAGACAGAAGAAAGGTAACAAAAGAGCCTCCAGAAGCTTTTTAGTATGTTCAAATTTCAAGGACCATATAAATTATAGCCTAAGACACTGAGATCTCCATGCTATCTCATGGAAAATAGAAGAGAAGCTAGAAGATGAGAAATAAGAAAATTATATTTCAATGTTTTCAATTTCAAACGAAAAAAAGAGACTTGATTCTGGAAACTGTAGATTGAGTTAAACAAGAATTCCCAGCAAAATTCTGTCAGCCTATGGTAGTGTAGGGGAGGATGTAGAGAGCACCAGAAGCCAAAATGGATTCAATAAGAAGCAAAAAAATCATGCTAACCTAATTTTACTTTTGCCAAAATTACTAGACTGAGAGATTAGAGAAATAACATAGAGTGGATCAGATAAAATTGGTTGAAATCAAGATAAAGTATCTTATGCTAGTTAGGTAATAGAGAATTAATTGACATCCTTAGATTTTTTTTTTAATTTTTATTTATTGATTTGAGAGAGAGAGAGAAACATTAATTTGTTGTTTCATTTATTTATGCATTCATTGGTTGCTTCCTGTATGTGCCCTGACTGGAGATCAAACCCACAACCTTGGCATATCAGAGGATGCTCTAACCAACTAAACTAGCTGGCCAGGTCCATCCTCAGATTATTAGTCAATGCCTTAATATCAATCTAGGTAGAAGGCTCTCATGTTGTCACAGGACTCTGTATTTTTGGCCTTACTTTAGTAAATATTATCAACACCTTGAAGATTTAAATGGTAGCTTATAAATTTTGTTGGTGGTAGAAACCTGGGAAGATTAGATAATACCATTGAAGACTTAGTATAAAAAATATCTGAACAAATAGAAACAATGGGCTGAAAATACAAAATGAAATTTATCAAGAATAAATGTAGCCCTGGCTGGTAGCTCTGTTGGCTAGAGCATCATCCTGATGCATCAAGGCTATGAGTTCTATCGCCAGTCAGGGCACATACAACAACCAAGCAACAAGTGCATAAATAAGTGGTACAACAAATCTCTCTCCCCCCTCTCTCTTTCTAAAAATCAATAAATAAACATTTTCTAAAAAAAAGTATACTACTAGCAAGAAATCAATTTTAATATTAGCTGATTAGTTGAGAGTTTAGTCGGCTGTAAGCTAAAGATAAGCCTTCAGTACAGTGTCAACTTAAGAAACTTGCATAAATTCACTAGTCCTGGCCAGATAGTTCAGTTGGTTAGAGCGTCGTCTTGATATGCCAAGGTTGTGGGTCAATCTCTGGTCAGGGCACATATAAGAAGCAACAAATAAATGCATAAATAAATGGAACAACAAATCAATGTTTCTCTCTCTCTCCCCCTTCCATTCTCTCTAAAATCAATCAATCAATAAAAAATTTAAATAAAACTAAAATGTTTGCATAAATTCAGGTAATAAAATAATAGTACAGTGACCTGAACAAAGAAAAAAATTGCTACAGATCAGACAACTCCTGAGAATTATGATTTGGCATATGACCTCTTACAAATAACACTGATCACATAAAATAAATCCAGAAGAGGACAACCATGTCAGTGGTAATGGGGTGGGCAAACTAAATCATATGAACAACTAAGAGAATCAGAAATTATTTCCACAGAGTGAAGATCTGAGGTAGGAAAAGTAACATTCAGAGCTGTGTTTCTAAGTATTTGAACAACTGTTGTATCGAAGAGCAGAAATTACAATTTTATACACTTTATACTTATTTCCCGTGCACACAGTTCCAGGTTTTACATTTAATAAATGCTCAAGATCAATTCATCTGTTGACGACTAAGCCAACAAAGACCTTTGTCATACAGACCATTTGTCATGACTGAATGACAACTCAACAAATGAGTAATAAGTTTGGAGGAAGAAAACTTAAAAACCAAAGTAAAAACATTTAAAAGCCTTAACTGAGCAAGCTATTTAGGATATCTGAGGCACATTACCCTAAAATTTAGAATTTCTTTCTTATATCAGATGATATTCTTGGCCATACTAATAGTGATATTTTAGTCCCTTTTGTAAATATTTTCCCATTATATAAAGTCATTGTACCCAGTGATCCCACTTCTAGGAATATATCCCAAGAAACTAGAAACACCAATCAGAAAGGATATATGCACCCCTATGTTCATAGCAGCACAATTCCCCATAGCTAAGATTTGGAAACAGCCTAAGTGCTCATCAGCAAATGAATGGATTAGAAAACTGTGGTACATTTACACAATGGAATACTACGCTGAGGTAAAAAGGAAAGAACTCCTACCATTTGAAACAGCATGGATGGACCTGGAGAGCATTATGCTAAGCAAAGTAAGTCAGTCAGAGAAAGATAAATATCACATAATTTACTCATCTGTGGAATATAATAAAAACATAAACTGATGAACAAAAACAGATCCAGAGACAGAGAAGCAACGATCAGACCATCAAACCTCAGAGGGAAGTCAGGGGAGAGTGGGGGCAAGGGGGAGAAATCAACCAAAGGACTTGTATGCATACATATAAGCATAACCCAAGGACCCAGACACTAAGGGGGTGAGGGCACAAGTGGGGGTGGGTGGGGAGCAACAGGGGGATGAGGGCACATGTAATACCTTAATCAATAAAGAAAAAATAAAATAAGACATTGTTTTCTCGAAGAGAAAATTGAGGATGATGGAAGCTATTTGTTTAGCACTACTAACAACACGACAATGGTTAATCCTGGATAAGAACCTTAAGCTTTTCACTCACAAGCTCTTTAAAATCACTTCTCATTAGGAAGGTAAAAAACAAGCACAGTACACAACCCCAATTTGGTTTCACTCTTATTATTCCCCTCCAGTTATCCAATTGCTAAATCCACAAAGAGTAAGCCTCCATTGAAACTCCAAACATATGGAAACGTTTATTGCTTAAAGCTTAAAAATTAAAACAAAAAAGTAAGATTTGAAACCAAGGATTTGTCTCTTTCATGCTGCTTAAAGAGTAGCATAGGCACTATCAGTTCTACCATAAGCTAAATCTTGGCCAACAGGGTATACTAAGAACACACCGCAGTGCTTCTCCGGAAACCTAAGTGGTTTTCTTTGTGCACCAGAGATTTGGGGCAGAGCTGCAGCCATGTCAGTGCCAAAAGGCAGTGAGAAAAAAGTAATGTTAGTAAAGATAAAAGAGGCCATTGGAGATGATAAGCACATCTGGAGATTAGTTTTGTTTTATACACAAATTAAAATGTGGTGTTAGTTTCTGAAAAAACTAAAAGAAGTCTGGAATAGCACAGAACTCGATGGTGTCCAAGGAGCAGCTACACCAGGTCTGTAAAATAGCAAAATGCTAGTCAGCTCTACTTGTAAAAGAATGCCCTAACAAGTGCCCACACTCTCAATTTCCTTCCCAGTGAGACTCATTTACATTATAATGGTTGCTAAGGTTACTTTAATTGCATTACAGCTCCTTTCTCCAGTAGCTAATCTGAAGCACCACCTGGGTGGTATAGTTAACAACCAAAAACCTCAATTAAGGATAACTCAAAATTTAGGCTACTAAAAAATTCATGATCTAAAAATAGATTAATTAGTTCTAGTAACAAAGATTGCATCAAGGTAGGAGCTATTTGTTTCCTATACTCTGTTCTACCCAAGATCTTACACTAACTCAGAGAACTCTCTAGGAGTTAGTTTTTTTATCTGCCCAACAGAGATTCTTATAAGAGAAGCAAGTTAAATAACATAAATTTTATAAAGGGTAATGGCTCAAAACAGTTATTACTTTATTCCAAGGATATTTCCCCTTGCTCTAATCAAAAAAGGACATTATATAAAAGGACACTGAAAAGTCTCTTACATTACTCATCATTATTATCTTCTAAGAATGAAAACATAGTGCTGGCTATGCAAGTAGTACATAAACCAGACATAAACAATGAGGCTAGTATATTCTTTATAAAAGCAACAACCAAACAAAACATCCGGTAACAAAAAAAAGACTTAATAAAGGTAAAAAATAAAGAGCAAGCTTTCAGAAGCATGAATACCAAACATTCACTTTATAGTTAGACTAGAGGCCCGTTGCACAAAGATTCATGCAAGATTCCTTCCCCTGACTGCCAGCACTGGTTTTCCTCTGCACCTGGGACCCAGGCCTTCGCTCTGGCAGCCGCCTTCAGTTTTTGCTCCAGCCGGAGCACCGCTCCTGTAGCTCCCTCCACCCCTGCCTTGCCCCTCATAGCAGGCATCCTGCCCCACCCTGCCTGCTTATGCAAATTAACCCACCATCTTGGTTGGGTTAATTTGCATACTCACTCCTGATTGGTTTGTGGTCTCATCACGGATGTACAGTCAATTTGTATATTTCTCTTTTATTAGTGTAGATTAAGGGGGAAAAAGTTCCGATGATAATTTACCAGAATTTTTACTCCCACAGGTAGCAGCAATGGGAGATACAGGGATACTGGTCTGTAGATGTCCTCCCACTCATGCTTTAAAGATCACCTCAGTGGAGAAATGAAGTTTCACATTTACCTATTTTCATTCTTTTATCCCCACTCCCATCATTCCTCAATTTAAGCCATCAATGTAATATGTTTAATGTGTTTACATGTTTTCTTGCAAAGTGTATAATGTGTTTTAAATATACTTTAAAATGTACATAAATATCATGTTACATATCTCATTCTGCTTCTTTCTGTTCTTAATCAGCACTATTATTAAGATCCATCATGCTGCCATGTGCACATCTAGTCCATTGTTTCAAATTACTACACAGTACTCTATAATATAAATCTATCTCAATTTACCTGAGATAGTTGGGGAAAGTGTATAGACAACCAAATTGTTTTCCACAAGCATAAATAACATTGCTATGGACTCATATAAGAATTTCTGTCAACTATACACTGAGTGGCCAGATTATTATGATCTCTGAACGCATAATAATCTGGCCACTCAGTGTGTGTGTGTGTGTGTGTGTGTGTGTGTGTGTGTGTATTTTAGAGGCCGGGTGCATGAATTCATGCATGGGTGGGGTCTGGCCAGCCTGGCCAGGGGGAGGGGACATGGGCTGTTGGCCAGCCTGCCTGCTGGTCGAACTCCTGGTCGAGGGGACAATTTGCATATTAGCCTTTTATTATATAGGATATACACTGAGTGCCCAGATTATTATGCATCAGAGATCATAATAATCTGGGCACTCAGTGTATATTATATACCTAGGAAAAGAACTGCTGGATCATGGGGTATACCTAATGTATAATCTAATTAAGTACTACCTCCCTCCCCCCCACCCCATCCCCTGGTTACACTTCCTCCAACAAGAACTACTGTAACTGAATAGCCACCTACCAGGCACTGGGCACTTTTTCTCAGATCTTTTTCTCCTATACCACCTCATCCTTTTTAGCTAGTCTTTCTCCCTTTTGCTTTTCATATCAGCTGTCACCTCATCAGAAATGTGAAGGCAAGGAGTTCCTCCCTTGCTCTTCCCTGACCATCAAGTTCCCTATTTTTATTCCAACAATGCCTCAGGCTGCCAGAGCCCCTACTAACCATGCATTATGAAAACAAAATCAAACAGCAAATGTTATTTTTAAAAGGTATGATTCTCAAAGTCATTGAAGTGTACTTATTACAAAGGGCATTAAGGTATTCATTCTGCGCCTTGGCCAGTGTTGCTCAGTGACTGGAGCGTTGGCCCTCACACCACGGAGTCTCAGGTTCAATCCTGGTCAAGGGCGCATACCTGGGTTGCCAATTTGATCCCTGGCCCCAGCCAGGCACATGCAGGAAGCAACCAATTGATGTGACTCTCTTAGATTGATGTTTCTCTCTCTATCCCCTTCCTTCCCTTCCTTCCATTCTCTAAAAATCAATGGGGAAAGAACATCCTCAGGTGAGGATTAAAAAAAGAAAATCTTTCTGCATACATTTTAAAGCCATTCTTATCCTTTTCTGAGGATTCTATAGAGTATCTTTTTTTCTACTTTTTGGGAGGCCTTGGAGGAATAGCTCCATCTCTTTGGAACCCTTCTACAAAAAAATAAGGGGAATTAGATTACAATCATTGTTTTCAATCTATACTCTGGAACCCTAGGGGCTCCCCTGAGTGGCTCAAGAGAATCATCTCAAGACAAAAGGGGTTACCTACCCCTCTTCAATTAGAACAGCACAATACAAAGAATAGCACAACAAAAATTCTTTTGTCTTCTCAAAGATTCAGTCTGGAGAATCAGTTCTATTTAAGAAAAAGTTTATTCACACATTACTAGCTGAGAGTGGTTAACAGGTATAACCTCTATTGCATTTGGCAATATTCATAAATTTTAAAAATATACCTTTTGAACCAGAAATTCCACTTGTAAGAATTTATTCTATGGACATTCAAATACATGCTCAACATATCTATACAAAGATATTCATTACAGCACTGTTTGTATGGGCAAAATATTGAAAATAACTTAAACAACCATGAATAGCCAAGCAGTTACAGCACATAAATTATGGTGCATCCATACAATGGAAAATTATACAGACTTTAAAAACAACAAAGCAGATCCAAGATACAGTTAAGTGGGGAAAAAGTAAGATGCAAAATGGTGTAGTGTTATGCTATCCCTTTGTATAGAAAAGTGCCTGCTATATGACATGTTAACTATTAGTATAACTTATTTTATTTTCACATTACCACCAGTCTAGTCCAAATCCTTACTATCCCTCCCTTGGATGATTTTTAAAATATTTTATCAAATTGATTGGGGTGACATTGGTCAATATGAACACTAGAGGCCCGGTGCATGAAATTTGTGCATGGGGCAGGGGGAAGGTGTTCCTCAGCCCAGCCTACACCCTCTCCAATCTGGGACCTACACCCTCTCCAATCTGGGACCCTTTGAGGGATGTCCAACTGCCTGTTTAGGCCCAATCCTATAGGTAGGGTAATCCTATAGGTAGGATCGGGCCTAAATGGGCAGTCGGACATCCCTCTCACAATCCAGGACTGCTGGCTCCCAACTGCTCACCTGCCTGCCTTCCTGATTGCACCTAACCACTTCTGCCTGCCAGCCTGATCACCCCCTAACCACTCCCCTGCCAGCCTGATTAATGCCTAACTGCTCCCCTGACAGCCTAATTGCCCCTAACTGCCCTCCCCTGCAGGCTTGGTCCCCCCCATAACTGCCCTTCCCTGCAGGCCTGGTTCCCCCCAACTGCTCTCCCCTGCAGGCCTGGGTCCCCCGCAACTGCCCTTCCCTGCAGGCATAGTCATCCCCAACTTCCCTCCCCTGTAGGCTTGATCGCCCCCAACTGCCCTCCCTTGCAGGCCTGGTCCCTCCCAACTTCCCTTCCCTGCTGGCCTGATCGCCCACAACTACCCTTCCTTGCAGGCCTAGTCCCTCCCAACTGCCCTCCCCTGCTGGCCATTTTGTGGTGGCCATCTTGTGTCCACATGGGGGCAGCCATCTTGTGTTGGAGTGATGTTCAATTTGCATATTACTCTTTTATTAGATAGAATAGGTTTCAGGTGTGGGTTTCTATGTTACAAGATCTGTGTATTGTACCGTGTGTCCACCACCCAAAGTCAAATCTTCTCCTGTCACCTTATATTAGGACTCCCTTCTCTACCCACCCCCTTCCCTATGGCAATCACCACATTGCTGTTTGTGTTCACAAGTTTCAGTTTTATATCCTACATGACTGAAATCATATAGATCTTAGCTTTTTCTGACTTATTTCACTTAGCAAAATGTTCTCGAGGTTCATCCATGTTGCTGTAAATGGTGCTATTTCATCCTTCTTTATGGATGAGTAGTATTCCATTGAATATATGTACCACATCTTTATCCAGTCCTCTATCACAGGACGTTTTGGTTGTTTCCATGTCTTGGCCATCGTGAAGAACATATATCTTTGCAAATACAGGATTTGGAATTTTTCGGGCATATACCCAGGAGAGGAATTGCTGGGTTGTATGGTAGGCTCTATTCTTAATTTTTTGAGGAATTGCCAGACTGCTTTCCATTGTGTTTGTTCCCACCAGCAGTGAATGGGGGTTCCCTTTTCCCACAACCTCTCCAACACTTGTTATTGCCTGTCTTATTGATAATGGCCACTCTTAACAGGGGTAAGGTGGTGTCTCATTGTAGTTTTGATTTGCATTTCCCTAATTGCCAGTGAGATTGAACATCTTTTCATACATCTATTGGCTGTTTGTATATTTTCTTGGGGGAGGTATTTTCAGATCCTCTGCCCACTTTTGATTGGGTTGTTTGGTGTTGAGTTTTATGAGTTCTTTATATATTTTGGAAATTAAACCTTTGTCAGAGCTGCTATTTGCAAATATCATCTCCCATCTGGTTGGCTGCCTCTTTGTTTTGTTGTCAGTTTCTTTTGCTGTGTAGAAGCTTTATAGTTTGATACAGTCCCATTCATTTACGTTTGCCTTATTTCCCTCACCTTTGGGGTCAAGTTCATAAAATGTTCTCTAAGACCAGGGTCCGTAAGTTTGGTACCTATATTTTCTTCTATGTAACTTATTTTTCAGGTCTTGTATTTAGGTCTTTTTTTCCATTTTGAATTAATTTTTGAACATGGGGACAAACTGTAATCCAGTTTCATTCGTTTGCATGTGGCTTTTTCGTTTTCCCAGCACCATGTATTGAAGAGACTATGTTTACTACATTGTGTGTTTCTGGATCCCTCTCTGTAGAAAATTATCTGTCCATATACATGTGATTTTATCTAGCTGCCATTTTAATTAAGAACTTCATGATAACTTTCCAAATTACTTATTGACTCCCTCCTCTAATTTCCAGTCTGACTCCAGTTCTATTTACAAGACATTTTCATTTAAATGTTATACTAACATTTCAAACACATGATAGAAACCTGAGTTCCTATTCTGTAATACTTTAACCAAGTGCTTGTATTATGATTTGGTCAAATAAGCATTTTGTTGAAATTTTATAGAACATGAATTCAAGTTCAACTCTTTACCTTGTGTTTGATTTGCCTAAAGCATAATTAAGCAGAAATGTAAACAAACTATAAACTAAGTTTGTTTCTTAAATTTGACTATTTACCCCTATGAAATTTCATGAAATATAGAAACCTAAACAAGTGTATATTTTTAAACACTTGCATTCTAATCTCTACTACTTATAGCTCTAGAATTATTTATATTTATAGATATAGAACTGAGATACTGTGTTGGCAAAATGCAGCATTTTTTTTTCCATTTATAGCTGTCTGCTCTGGAGCCTTGGACAAGCACTAAGTAGAGTACTTAATGGCATTTAACAAACATTAACTGAATTTCTTTTTGGCCTTTCCATTAGTAAACTATAATTGCTTACCACAGTGCTATTGTAAGAGCTGATTCATATTTATAACTGCTCTAAAGAGAGTATTCTTTGATACTCTGCTATGTCTTGGCAAGGACCCAACCTTTCTTTTCTTCCCTAGACTAGGACAGAAGCTTCAGGAGTCTGAGTCCCAAAATACCATCACCTTTGCTCTTTTAAGCCAACAGCCCTCCTACTGAGTCTCTCAGTCTTCAAATGGAGATGCATATCTACCATGAACTCTGCTAGTATTTAAGAAACTATTCTGAAGAAAAAGAGTAAGTAAATTCTACAAAGTAGGTTTTAATCCATAAGTCTTAATTGGTTTAACTGATGTTCTTGAATAAAACCAGTGTTGCTTTAGAATTGCCAAGTATCATCATGTCAATATATACTAAACACTCTTCTTGTTGTTGTTGTCTAGCCAGAGAGCCTGAAAACCCATGGGCTCTTTCTAAAGTGCTATAAGAGAATCTAACCAAAAATGTTATATACAAGAGCTAAAAAGTTAATACTAAAGTTTCAGGCTACATTCATTCAAGGGACAAAGGTAAATGAGCTGGTGCTGGGAAAATAAGTGTGTTATAAATCAATAGTTCATGACTAGGTCTCAGCTCTGTAATCACAAACATTGAGCACCTATTATGTGCTAGCATTAAATAGTGAAAGGCCCATCAACAGCAAACTAAATACCTAATGAACAAAAAGTGGGCCAGCTAACCAAATTGAAGAAATTATAAGACACTACCGAAGGAGAAAAAAAAAAAATTCTCTCAATGATTTCAGGAATACCCCAAAGATCTAAAAACGGTAAAATTTATAAACCACTAAGACAATTCAGAAGACAATGCAATAGGAAAATAATTTAGGATTAACTACATATTAATGGGTATATTCAAACTGGAATACTTTTTTAAAAATATCATTATCAAGCTATTTGAGTTACCATCATTATTGATGGAGTTCAGATCATACTATTCCAAAATCTAGTACCTTGAAATTTTAAGGCTTTACTAAGTTTCCCCTGGTTCACTACTCTTATATCCTTTTGTCATACCACATTTTCATATTTCATCAAAACTAGTATTAAAACACTCAGGTTTAATCATTTTGGGGTGGTTTTGAAGGCTCATCTCATGTAAAATATATTAAACAACTCTGTATGCTTTCACTTGTTAATCTGTTTTTATTGTCAGTCCAATTTACAGGGCCCCAGCCAGAGAGTGAAGGAGAGTAGTAGAAAAAGAAATTTTTCCTTCTCTACAGTTTTGGTGACTATGAAAGGACAGATGGGACATCCCACTCACCTAAGAGACTATAGCATAAAATTCTGGGCCAAGTGAAAGGTATGAAATCTTACCAAAATCAGCCTCCCAGATTTCTGTCTGCAGTGTCTGGTCGATAGAGGAAGGTGAACTTCTCCTTGTCCCTTCTTTTCAAATTCAGTTTATCAGGAAAAATCATTTGTAAGAATTAGTTCTTTGGATTATGACTTTTGTTTAGAATACCCATTGGTTATGGATCTTTAGACACTCCGCCTCCGAAATAGTGACTGTTTTCCTCATCTCTGTCATTTGTGTCCTTTTGTTATCATCATAATTAACTAGTTTATTAATATTAATAATAGAAAGAGAGCAAAGTGGAGGCTAGACATTATAAGCATGGTCCTCTGGGCAGCTTCATTAGGAAGCTACAGCTTCACACTTCCCAGGGAACTACAGATCCATTCCCTGCAGATCACTGGGGAAAGGGATCAAAAAAAGGGGGAGATGAACGCACAGGCAGTGAAGTCAGGGTGACACAGGGAAGGTGCTTGCCTGTTACTCTACCTTGGGAAACAATGGACTGGCTAGACACACAGGGGTTGAGCAACATTTATAACATCACTCGAAGGCCATACAAAATTATCAACTTAAAAATTATGTTGCTATGAAAAAAGCTCCTAGATTTAATGAATTTCAGAGTCCCACCTGCAATTGCCTTGACAGGGCCAGACCAAATGATATGGCCTGAAGGCCAACGTTCCCTACCACTGGGCTAAGGGGTTGGCCACATCAGAAGCATGTGAAATCTTGGAAAGTTAATTGGTTAGTTTGAAAAAACTCCTGGTTAAAATCCCCAAAGAGTTCCCTTGCTCTTGTTCTCTCCTGCTCCATGACCTGCACTCGCCCATGCGTTTGCGCATTCTCTCTCCATAGCCATGTGGCCTGAGCAGCAGGGATGCTGGACTGGATTGTACTTTAATATGGAGCAGAAACTATGGTAGTAGCCTTTATTCTGGCCCTGATGAAGACAAGATTGGACTTTTTCCATGGCAGGACAGAGATGGGACATTGGAAACCCAGGAGTTTATTTCCACACCAATAAATGTTACTCATCCTCCTGTGCGAGTATCAGGAAATTCTTTTCCTTGCAATATCACAAGAACTCCACCTCCACCAATAATACTTTTTCATAAGGATGTCCTTTATACCACCTGTAAAGACAACGAAGTCTTTACCTTCAAAGGCCACCTTTGGGAGTACTTCTAGATCTGGGGTGAATCTGCATCTTTTGCACCCTTTATGGGGACTCCTCTTACATCCATAGTTAAGCTATAAAAAAGCTTACTGGCTTGAAGTTGCATTGAAATAGGTATATCTTTTAGGATTTGGACTTTAACATATAAAAGGATTTTTAGACAGCATTCATCTTTATATTTGTACCTATGAGAAGATTAGACTGAAGAAAAAGAAAAAGAAAATATACAGAGAATGCCTTGGCTGGTCTTGGGGGTAAATCCTTTAACAAACCTAGGAAGCAAGATCAGATTGAGCAAGTTTGAGATTTATGTTAACACTAATAGCCAGAAAATAGTGTTGACAAAGGCCCAGAAAATGTACAGGTCTTTTCCATACTAGGCCCCTTGCAAATATATCTTGGACTCCCACTACGAAGAATTCATTAGAGTTTTGTACTTTAAAAAAAAGAGAGAGAGAAACAAATAATAAATACTCTAGATTTCTCATAAGTAAATAAGCCCCTGAATTCCTTCTTAGAGAAAACACATCCTTTCCCTGTATCTTTGAGATGTAAATTTTCTGTCCTTTCTTCTCTAGGACTTGAGAGCCATATTTTGAAATGTAAACTTTCAAGGAGATAACTCTTGCCTTCCAAATGAAAGGGGGGGAAATGGAAGTCTTTATAGAAACAAACATCTATTGTTCCCAGAATCCCTGGCCAAAATTTGGTCCACAGCCTCCATAAGAATATTTATCACAGACAAATGAAAAACTTAAAAATATTCTCCACAAATATTGGTAAAAAAGAAATGGTAGCAATCATTAAGCAGGTAAACTTAACTTGTTCCAGCCATCAGAAACATATTTGGATTAAAAAATGTAAGGTAAAGATAAGGATCAACTCTTATATAAATTAGTGAATTGTGTGGCCCTAGCAGGTGTGGCTCAGTTGGCTGGGTGTTGTCCCATGCACCAAAGGGTTGCCAGTTCAATTCCTGGTCAGAGCATATGCCAGGGTTGTCGGTTCAATCCCCAGTTGGGAGAGTCCAGGAGGCAGCTAAACAGATCAATGGTTTTCTTTCTCTCTCTCTCTCTCCCTCTCTCCCTCTCTCTCTGTCTCTCTCCCCCTTCCTCTTTCTCTAAATCAATAAAAATATTTTAAAAAGAAAAAAATTAGTGAAGTGTGTATTTATGTAGTTAAAACTACTCATGGCTAAGATTTAGAATGAGAGCTGTAAAACTTGCTTACTGTATGTATGTTTTTATGTATGTCTGTGTGTATGTTATTTATATGTAGTATTTTCTACCTCAAGATGGTATTATAAAATTTATCAAATCCTTTAAAGGAGTTTATTCAAATTGGCCTAGAGATAAATGAGTGCTTATATATATTAAGTACTCCAAAACTCTCAAGAAATATAGAAACTAATCCAAATGCTCTTTAAAAGTTCATGTGCTCTGAGATAATCTTTGGTAAAATAAAGACTAATTTAAAATTTTTGATTTAATAAAAATCTTCAGTTGTCACCATTAAATACAATATAGACTTAGCTTACCTAATCAACAAGCTTATGTTGCCTCTACTAACCCAAGAACAAAATGTACAATGAAAATGAATCTTAATGTATGTTAAGCACAGCAGTAAAAACAAACCCAAAAACCCAACAACTATATGTTTAACTTTTTAGATTCTTTGCTTTTGATTTTTTGAGATACGTACCTGATCTGTCAATAAGAGAAAAAAAATCACTTACAATGATGCTTTCTTTAATGTCAATAATGTTGTGTTGAAAAATGCATAGTTTTAATATTAAAATAAATAGGCATAATTGTTAAAAACAAATAGATGTGAGATAGAAGTTTTTAAGTGAACTTTCAACAGTAACTGTTCTATAATATGTTAACTTAAAAAGTTTCCAAAATTTTTAATAACTTGAAAACTTAAAGCTATACTAAGTTAAATGATGGATAATCATTGAATATCTAGATCTAGCTCCAAATAAGATAAAATACTGAAATATTAATTGCTAAATATAAGTTAATCTACTCTGGCTTAATTTTTACATAATGTCAAAAGATATTTAGATCTCTTAGTTAACATATCCTTTACACAGTGAAAAACTGTACTGTGAGGAAACAGCACATACTTATATAAAAAAGTGAGATGGTATATTCATAAAATTTGTTAATCTGCTAAAGAATGTTTGTATCTAACAGGCAAGTCACCATTATCTACTTCCTATTTTCCTCACTAAAGAAAATGTTACTAATGTTTAAAAATTATAATGAATATATGTAAATGAAACTAACAGAATAATAAGAGGTAAAAAAAAAATACCTCTGTATGCAAAGTATGCAAACTAAGACGTATTTTCTTTTGAATCCTCATCCAAGGACATGCTTAGAGGGAGAGAGAAACATCTATGGGCTGCCTGACGTAACTGCCCACTGACAGGGGATCAAACCTAAGATGTGTTTCTCATATGGAAAGATAGAGGGATGAATGATGTGTTTGTTAGGAAAAGAGAGCAATTTTGTCTTAAAGTAGAATGACTGATTGTTCCAGCATAAGAAAGATGAACTATCGATATTTTAAAATGTTGTAGAAGATTTGTGGAAAAGGAATTTACATGTGCTCAAACTGCTAACATTAAAAGGATTTATTTACAAGCTAAAAAAAAATCTTGTGCCCTAGCTGGTTTGGCTCAGCGGATAGAGTGCCGGCCTTCAGACTGAAGGGTCCCGGGTTCAATTCCAGTCAAGGGCACAAGCCCGGGTTGCAGGCTCAAGCCCCAGTAGAGGACGTGCAGGAGACAGCTGATCCATGATTCTCTTTCATCATTGATGTCTCTCTCTCTCTCTCCCTCTCCCTTCCTCTCTCTGAAATCAATAAAAAAATATTTTTTTTTAAAAAAATCTTGTTAGGAAACAAAGACTGTGTATCTTATCAAAATAATTTCCTGTACTCCATGTTGTTTTTATAATGTCTTTGACTATTTAAAAAATAAAAAATAAAAAAACCCCGAGTCTTCCCAGTATTGAAAGAGCTAAGGTTGTTTTTGTTTTGTTTGTTTTTGTTTTTACAGCTATGTTACTTCTTATATTTGTCTTTAAAATCTTTTACTATCACTTTGGTTAAATGATTAAGTATTGTTTCATAGTAACTTCTGACCCTATTTAATCAAATGTTCATTTTTGACAAACTTCCTAAAATCAAATTCTAAAATGAAGACTTTTTGACCTTGAACTAACTTGAGATTTCCCAGAGAGCCATTGGAAAATATCAAAGGATTTGTTCCTTTACCTTATAAAGAGAAATGTTAATAATAATTCTGTATTTTTGAAATATTAAATTGCATGGAAAAAACTGTCAAATAAACAGGGTTATATTTTTATGGGTGAATGTTAATATAGGTATTCCAGAAACTGTATGAAGATCACAGAAATCTGTCAATACCTTCATTATTTATTATGTTAAAATCTTGTATGCCATAGAAATAAGCAAATTTCCTTATCAAATAATCGCTCATCAGATCTTTAATCTCAATCATTTTAGGTCTTTCATCGTCCACAGACAGTGTTTGTTTTACTCTTATTTTTCTCAGTTAATGTTTGAAACTGACCACCCAAGATCAAGCAGAAGAATTAATTCCATGAGACTGAATGAACTGATGAAGAATTATGATTTTTTATGGCCTTCTTGTTTGAAACGTTGCTGGTTTTTTAATGTTCTATTTTCCGCTATAAGGAACTCCTTTCTCTTTTCTTTTAAGCTATCTATATCTTACAGCAATTCAATAGATTATACCTTAGTAAACAAAAATGAGACATTTATCTTTTCTCCCTGCCTGATCCCTCCAAAATTTGGAAGCTCTTAAGTGTTCTTATTTTCATGGGAATGTATTTATTTTATTTTATCCTCACCTGAGGATATGTTTAGAGAGAGGAACGAGGGGAGGAAGGAAGAGGTAGGAGAGAAGGAAGGGGGAGTGAGGGAGGGCAGAGAGACAGAAACATCAATCGGTTGCCTCCCATTTGCACCCTGACCAGGAATCAAACCTGCAACCTTTTGGTGTACACTCCAAGCAACTGGCCAGGACAGCAATATAGTTATGTTAATAAGTGCAATAGAAATAAGAATCTGGGGAGATAAGAAGATGGCTGCCGACGGGCAGGCAGACTGCAAGACAGTGTGTGAGTGAGAAAACAAAGGGAGAGTGTGTGGTCGCACGGGGAGAGTTTGTTGGTGAGTTGAGGGACAGCTATACTCCAGGAGACTGTGGGAGACAGCTGTACAGTGCTCCCCTGACCAGGCAGCCCCCACTGCTGTTGCGTTCCCTCTGGAGTGACTGGCTTGGACGCGGAGACCGTGCCATCTTTAAGGGGAAAGTGGATGTTAATGGACACTTGAAAAGCCCAGGAATCTAAAAATACGGCACCTACCGAACAGCTGCGAACCCGAGAACACTGGTCCCCGAGTGGCGCAAGCACGCAGATTCAGAGGAGCTCTACACTCCACCACGGAAAGGAGAGAGAGAAGTACATAACCAGACACCCGGAAAAGAGAGATCATGGGGAGACAAAGAAACAGCCTGCATATGAAAAAAAAGCAGGCATCACCAAAAAAGCAAGTAAATGAAATGGAGGCAAGCAACCTGTCAGAGAAAGAATTCAGAGAAATGGTCACAAGGTAGCTGAAAAGTATGAAAGACAAATTCAACAATATGTGTAAGAATCAAGAGGAAATGAAGAAGAACCAAGAAGAAATGAAAAATGACATCGCTGCTGTAAAGAACTCAACAGAAAGCATCAAGAGTAGACTAGAAGAAGCAGAGGACCGCATCGGTGAGCTAGAAGACAAGGTAGGAAAAAATACCCAAGTAGACCAGCTTCTAGAAAAAAAGCAGGAGGAGAGCCTAAGGTAGTGGTTGGCAAACTCATTAGTCAACAGAGCCACAGTTTGCCGACCACTGGCCTAAGGGAACTTTGGGACAACATGAAACAAAACAACATCTGCATAATAGGGGTTCCAGAAGGAGAGGAAACTGAACAAGGAATAGAAAACCTGTTTGAAGAAATAATGACAGAAAACTTCCCTGATATAGGGAAGAAAAAAACCACACAAATCCAAGAAACTCACAGAGTCCCAAGCAAAATGAACCCCAAAAGACCGACGCCAAAGCACATTATATTTAAATGAGCAAACACCAACAACAAAGTAAGAATCTTAAAAGCGGCCAGAGAGAGACAGAAAGTTACCTACAAAGGAACCCCCATCAGACTAGCGACTGATTTCTCAATAGAAACTCATCAGGCCAGAAGGAAATGGAATGAAATATACAAAGTCATGCAAAAGAAGGGTCTGAATCCAAGAATACTGTACCCAGCAAGGCTATCAATCAAAATTGAAGGTGAAATCAGAAGCTTCACAGACAAAAAAAAGACTAAGGGAGTTCATTACCACCAAACCAGCAATTCAAGAAATGCTAAAGGGTCTGCTATAAAAAAAAAGAAATAGGAAGCAAAGAAGGAACACAGGGGTAAAGATTAAAATGGCAACAAATAAGTACCTATCAATAATAACTTTAAATGTAAATGGATTAAATGTCCCAATCAAAAGACATAGGGTAATGGATTGGATAAGAAAACATGACCCATATATCTGCTGTCTACAAGAATCCCACCTCAGAAAAAAAGTCGCACACAGACTGAGGGTGAAGGGATGGAAAAAGGTTTTTCAGGTGAATGGAAATGAAAAAACAGCTGGGGTAGCAATAGTTATATCTGACAAATTAGATCTCAAAGTGAAGGACATAAAAAGAGATAAGGAAGGTCACTTCATAATACTAAAGGGAGGAATCCAACAAGAAGAAATAACTCTGGTAAACATATATGCACCCAATACAGGAGCACCCAAATACATAAAAAAAAAAAAAAAAAACCCTGGAAGATATCAAGGGAGAGATTGACAGCAATACAATCCTAGTAGGAGACTTTAGTACCCCACTATCACCATTGGACAAATCCTCTAAACAAAAAATCAGCGAAGAAACATCAATCCTAAATGACTCACTAGACCAGATGGAATTAATTGACATCTTCAGAACATTTCACCCCAAAGCCACAGAATATACATTCTTCTCAAGTGCACATGGGTCACTTTCAAAGACAGACCATATATTGGGTCACAGGCAAAGTCTCTTCAAATTCAAGAAGATAGAAATGATATCAAGCGTCTTCTCAGATCACAGTGGCATAAAACTGGAAATCAACTACAATAAAAACGATCCAAAAAAATCAAACACATGGAGACTAAACAGCAAGCTATTAAACAATGACTGGGTTACCAGAGGTATTGAAGAAGATATAAAAAACATCATGGCAACAAACAACAATGAAAACACAACAACCCAAAATCTATGGGACACAGCAAGAGCAGTTTTGAGAGGGAAGTTCATAGCTCTACAAGTGTACTGCAAAAAAGAAGAAACAATGGTAATAAATTAGCTAACCCTACAACTCAAAGAGTTAGAAAGAGAGCAACAAGTAAAGCCCAGTGTAAGCAGAAGGAAGGAAATAATAAAGATCAGAGTGGAGATAAATGACATAGAAATTAAAAAAAAAAAAATACAAAAGATCAACAAAACCAAGAGCTAGTTCTTTGAAAGGATAAACAAGATTGATGAACCTCTAGCCAGGCTTACCAAGAAGCAAAGAGAGAGGACCCAAAGAAACAAAATCAGAAATGAAAGAGGAGAAATAACAACAGACCCCACAGAAATACAAAGGATTGTTAAAAAATAGTATGAACAACTCTATTCCAACAAACTGGGCAACCTGGAGGAAATGGACACATTCCTAGAAAAATACAACCTTCCAAAACTCAATCAGGAAGAATCTAAACATCTCAACAGGCCAATAACAATGGAAGAAATTGAAGCAGTCATCAAAAAGCTTCCAGCAAACAAAAGCCCGGGGCCAGACAGCTTCACAGGGGAGTTTTACCAAACATTCAAGGAAGAACTAAAACCTATCCTCCTCAGACTATTCCAAAAAATTCAAGAGGAAGGAACACTTCCAAGCTCCTTCTATGAAGCCAGCATCACCCTAATACCAAAACCAGATAAAGACAACACAATGAAAGAGAATTACAGGCCAATACCCCTCATGAACATACATGCCAAAATCCTAAACAAAATTCTAGCAAATCGGATCCAGCAGTACATCAGAAAGATCATACACCATGACCAAGTAGGATTTATCACCGGAATGCAATGATGGTACAATATTCACAAATCAATAAACATGATACATCAAATAAACTGAGAGATAAAAATCATAGTCAAATCAACTGATGCAGAAAAAGCATTTCACAAAATCCAACACCATTTCTTGACAAAAACTCTCAGCAAGGTGGGAATAGAAGGATCATACCTCAACATAATAAAAGCCATATATGATAAACCCACAGCTAACATCATACTCAATGGGCAAAAACTAAAACCATTTCCCCTAAGAACAGGAATAAGACAGGGATGTCCATTCTCACCACTCCCGTTCAACACAGTACTGGAAGTATTAGCCATTGCTATCAGACAAGAAGAAGAAATAAAAGGCATCCAAATTGGAAAAGAAGAAGTAAAGCTGTCCTTACTTGCAGATGACATGATACGGTACATAAAAAACTGGAAAGACTCCATCAAAAAACAATTAGACTTAATAAATGAATTCGGCAATGTAAAAGGATACAAAATTAATGCCAACAAATCTATGGCATTTCTATAAACCAATAGTGAACGTACAGAAAGAGAGATTTAAAAAGCAATCCCATTTTCCATTGCACCAAAAAAATTAAAATACCTAGGAATAAACTTAACTAAGGAGGTAAAAGACCTATACGTGGAAAACTACAAGACACTGAAAAAAAAGAGATAGAGGAAGACATAAACAGATGGAAGAACATACCAGGTTCATGGATTGGCAGAATCAACATCATCAAAATGTCCATACTACCCAAAGCAATCTATAGATTCAATGTACTCCCCATTAAAATACCAACAGCATATTTCACAGACCTAGAACAAACTCTCCAAAAATTCATCTGGAATAAAAAAAGACCCCGAATAGCCACAGCAATCCTAAGAAAGAAGAACAAAGTAGGTGGGATCTCAATACCAGATTTCAAGTTGTATTACAAAGCCATGGTTCTCAAAACATAGTACTGGCACAAGAACAGACATATAGACCAATGGAATAGAATAGAGAACCCAGATATTGACCCAAACCACTATGCTCAATTAATATTTGACAAAGGAGGCATGAACATACAATGGAGTCAAGATAGTCTCTTCAATAAATGGTGTTGGGAAAATTGGACAGATACATGCAAAAAAATGAAACTAGACCACCAACTTAAACCATACACAAAAATAAACTCAAAATGGATAAAGGACTTAAACATAAGACCAGAAACCATAAAAATACTAGAGGAATTCACAGGCAGCAAAATCTCGGACATATGCTGAAGCAATTTCTTCACCGATACCGCTCCTAGGGCAATGGAAACTAAAGAGAAAATAAACAAATAGGACTACATCAAAATAAAAAGCTTTTATACAGCAAAAGAAATCATCAACAAAACAATAAGAAAGCACACTGTATGGGAGAACATATTTGCAAATGTTATCACTGATAAAGGTTTAATCTCCAACATCTACAGGGAACTTATACATCTTAATAAAAGGAAGATAAATGATCCAATAAAAAAATGGGCAACGGACCTAAATAGAATCTTTTCGAAAAAAGACATAAGGCCAAGAGACATATGAAAACATGCTCAAAGTCACTAATTATTTGAGATATGCAAATCAAAACGACAATGCGGTACCATCTCACACCTGTCAGAATGGCAATCATTAACAAATCAACAAACAGGTGCTGGCGAGGATGCGGAGAAAAAGGAACCCTCTTACAGTGCTGGTGGGAATGCAGACTGGTACAACCACTGTGGAGAACAGTATGGAATTTCCTCAAAAAACTAAAAATGGAACTCCCATTTGACCCAGTGATCCCACTTCTAGGAATATATCCCAAGAAACTAGAAACACCAATCAGAAAGGATATATGCACCCCTATGCTCATAGCAGCACAATTCACCATAGCTAAGATTTGGAAACAGCCCAAATGTCAATCAGCAGATGAGTGGATTAGAAAACTATGGTACATCTACACAGTGGAATACTACGCTGCTATAAAAGAGAAGGAATTCTTACCATTTGCAGCAGCATGGATGGACCTGGAGAGCATTATGTTAAGTGAAATAAGCCAGGCAATAAAAGAAAAATACCACATGATCTCACTCATTTATGGAAAATAAAGAACATTATAACCTGATGAACAAAAAGATAGATACAGAGGCAGTAAAACACCAAACAGACTGTCAATTTACAGCGGGAAGGCTGGGAGTGTTGGGGCGGAGGGGGGGGGGGGGGAGAGATCAACCAAAGGACTTGTATGCATGCATATAAGCACAACAAATGGACACAAGACACTGGGCGGGGGGGTTGTAGGATGAGGGCATGCGATAGGGGGTAGGGGAGGCTGGGGGAAGATCAATGGGGAAAAAAAGGAGATATATGTACTACTACATGTAATACTTTAAATAATAAAAAAAAATTTTTTTAAGAAAAAAAAGAAATAAGATTCTGTTCTCCTTGCTGGGGCTGGTGTAGTTCAGTTGATTGGGCACCAAAAGGTTGCTAGTTCAAGCCCAGTCAGTGCAAATGCCCAGCTTCATCCCCAGTAGGGGATGTGCAGGAGCCAGCCAATCGATGTTTCTCTCTCATCAATGTTTCTCCCTCTCCCTTCCACTCTCTCTAAAAATGTATAAAAACATTTAAAAATAAATAAAATCAAGCAAACTTTAAAAGGCCTGTGTGGTCATTTATCATTCTTGGTGCACTTATGTAAAAAATCAGGCCAACCTTACTCTGGTTATCTTTGCTCAACAAGGGGGATGACTATAGAAATTTTCATGTTTCAATGGAAAACCCTAGTACACACCTGTGGGTTCTCAATTCTAGTTTCCTCAAATATCTGGCTACCACTCTACAAACTAACATTCCCAATTTTCCCCTACCTCCTGACTTGGTATCACTAACAACTAAAACTGTCCTTTTCCTAAAACTCTGAAAGCTAAACAGAGAAACTTGACATAAACTTCAAGGAAATCACCACAACAGATCAGGTATGGATAATTTTTTGTCTGCTGCTATGTGGGCCACTAAGAAAGTTGACTGGAATAGCCAAATGCCATCACCAGAGACGTTCAAACTGAAAACCAGAAAATTCCTTAGATTGCCACTGCCTATCCTCCCTCCACCATCTAAAAAAGATGGTTTGAGCCTAACATCTAGAAATCTTGACTGACTGCTCTCTGGACTAAAAAAACAACAACTGTGTTTATAGTTTGTACTAACCATTAACTTCTGTTTTTATAGAAATGTCCTTCATTAAATGCCTGATCGCTCACACCAGCTAGAGGCCTAATCAGGTGTGTACCCTACTCCCAATGCCTACTGAGACACAACTGTTTAATGACTGACCTATTCCCAGGACTGGGACACTAGCTCAATGGATTATGGAACAATCTATCAACTCAATTTCTGGACTTATGTGGTTCAGAATACCTAACCCAAAATATGGTGCACTGGCATATTTACTATTTTAAGCTAAAGGAATTTAAAAAATGACAAGTGCATGAAGAACTCTCTGACCTCCTCTTTTCCCCTGAAGCAGGTCATAAGATCCTCATGTGAAAGGTATTCTCCTTACATGTGGAAGAGAGAAGCATTCTTATCTCTAAAGACTAAGGGACCTAAGAAGAAGAATCATAAGGAATAGGCTTGCTAAGTTTTCCCCAGTTTACTACCCTTACCTCAAACTATTTTGTCCTATCACATTTTCCCATGACTTTCCACTCCTAGTATAAAACCTAGTATAAAAACACCCAGGTATAACCATTTCTTTAGTCTTCATTTCCTTATGAAGGCTCCCTTGTTACATAAAAGTTGTATTGAATAAATCTACAAATCACAACTAACAAATGCTGACTCTTCTTCAAAGAAAAAGATTTTAGGAATAAATTGCCATTTTACTAAAAAGATATGCACTCTCTATTTCTATTTACAGGACCCTACTCAGCAATCCTAGGAGAGTAGCAGGAAAAAGAATTTTTCTTCCCCTACCTTATCAAGCAGTAAGAGAAAAACAGATGAATAAATTATGGACTAATAAGGTCACTGAAGCAAAAGGACAGAAAATAAGGCTGAGAGCCAAAAATTTCAGCTCAACTCCTAATGAGCAAGTTCTAACAGTCCTCCATTTTAGCAAGGTCTTAGCCAACAAAGCAGAGAGAAAATGGAGACAAGGTCTCAAAAGTCAACTATGAATTCTTTATTCAATACCCAAATGAGCAGCTAAAATCAGAATGGATTTATTAACCAATCCGAACTAACAAATGCTGACGCTTCTTCAAAGAAAAAGATTTAGGAATAAACTGCCATTTTACTAAAAAGATATGAACTTTCTATTTTATAATTATAAGCAACACTTTCTGATAATTGGTTATCTCAAAGCATTATATATAATTATTAAATCAGGTTCCTACAAAATTACCAAAATCAGTCACATCTGTGTAGGCCTAAAATCTCTCAGAAATGACATGAAAATAGTTTGACTAATTGGCAGAAACACAGCACAAATTTACTTTGACTCTACCAAACTATAAAGGAAACGAGGCTTTTAAATTTTAAAATGTAGCCCACCAGCGTGGCTCAATGGTTGAGTGTCGACCTATGAACCAGGAGGTCACAGTTCAATTCCCAGTCAGGATCCATGCCCAAGTTGTGGGCTCAATCCCCAGTGTAGCGTGTTCAGGAGGCAGCCGATCAATGATTCTCTCTCATCATTGATGTTTCTATCTCTTTCTCCCTCTCCCTTCCTCTCTGAAATAAAATATATATATATTTAAAAATAAATTTTAAATGTATATATGTAAGAGAATAAAAATAAATTTGGTAATATTTAGCTTAATTACTAAAAGGAAACTAAAAAAAATTTTCCATTTAAGCTAAATAGACAACAATCCATACTCTGAAATGCTTTGAGGATTTAGAGAATGAAAATTCACCTAAAGCCAAGTTAACTTATACTAGTCACTCCTCTTTACATAAGTATCACAAAACAGACTGATTTAATAGTTATTTCTTTCAAAACCCTTACTATCTGCCAGATGCTAACAATTCACTAAGAATAATCTCAGCCCTTGTAGTTTACAGTCTAAGGGACAAGGCAGTAATTTGAAATATCACACACACACTTTTATCCATCAAGATACCTAAACCTGTGTCCCTATCCACAAGGAGAAGAATGCTACCTGTAGATCTTATTGGAATAGATGAAACAGGTTTGGACTATAAAATGAACTACACCTATTAAGTCACAGATGTTATTTACTTTAAACACAAACACATAGTTTACTTTAAAGAGAAAATATCACAGAATCTTTCCCCCCCAGATATGAAAACCACAATGAACTTTAAAACAGCATCAGGGGATATAAATGCTTCATTTTGGGGGAGTTCATAATATAAATATCCTAGATTTAAAAAAGAAACAGGCAGCCTAAGAACTGTCCATTTATAGTACTGATTAAAAACTAATTCAAAGTAGAAACTTAGAGTATCAGGTTGACTGATTCTACAGGAGACAAAAGGATTATTACATTTTATAGCTAAGAAATATATGTCAAGCAGGTGATATCCACTAATACATGTCAATTTATATAGTCCCTTAATCTGACAAAATTTAGACACTATAAAGAATATATTAGAAGAAATTTGCTCTACTGTCAACTAACATCATACTTACTGGTGAAAGACTGAATATTTTTCCTTTAAGATTGGGAATAAAGTGAGGATGTCAGCTCTCACCATTTCTGAGATTCTGGAGAGAGTAATATGGCAAAAAGAAATTAAAGGCATACATACTGGAAAACAAGAAGTAAAATTTATAACCTATTTGTAGATGACATGACCCTGTATGCAGAAAAATCTAAAGATTCCAAAAAAATACTAGAGTAATAAATGAGTTTAAGTTAGCAAAATTGCAGGATATAAGATTGGCATACAAGTATCAATTCCATTAGTAGGTATATCCAAAATAATTGAACACAAGGACCCAAACAGATATTTATACAGCCATATTCATAGCATTATTTGTAACTAGAGGCTCGGTGCACGAAATTCCTGCACAGACGGGGGTTGTCCCTCAGCCCAGCCTACACCCTCTCCAATCTGGGACCCCTTCGGGGATGTCCAACTGCCGGATTGGGCCTAAACCAGCAGTCGACATCCCTCTCACAATCCGGAACTGCTGGCTCCTAACTGCCTGTCTGCCTGTCTAATTGCCCCTAACCGCTTCTGCCTGCCAGCCTGATCACCCCCTAACCACTCCCCTGCCGGCCTGATCAATGCCTAACCACTCCCCTACCAGCCTGATCGCCCCCAACTGCCCTCCTGTGCCAGCCCGATCGCCCACAACTGCCCTCCCCTTCTGGCCCAATTGCCCTTCCCTGCCGGCCTGATCACCCACAACTGCCCTCCCCTGCCGCAACCCGCCTCCTCCATCAGGTCCAGCCTCCTCCACGCTGCGCAGAGCCATGGGGACCTCCAGGCCTCACCACGAAGAGTGGCCATTGGGCCCCGCCTCCGCTGTGCGCACGGCCATCTTGTGATGGCCATCTTGTGACGACATGAGGCCGTAATGCTACCTAGGATATTATTAGTATAGATAGCAAAAAAGTAGAAATATCCCAAGTGTCCTTGAACAGAGGAAAGGATAAATAAAATATGGTAAGATACAATTAAATATTATTCAGTCTTGAAAAGGAATGAGCCCATTGCTCAGTGGTTGAGTGTCGACCTACGAACCAGGAAGTCATGTTTTGATTCCCGGTCTGGGCACATTCCTGGGTTGCAAGCTCAATCCCCAGTGTGGGGCGCACAGGAGGCAGTCGATCAATGATTTTCTCACCATTGGTGTTTCTCTCTCTCTCTCCCTTTCCTCTCCTCTCTGAAATCAATTAAAAAATATATTTTTTAAAAAATTCCCGGAGAAACCAAGATGGCAGCATAATTAAACACCTGAACTGCTATCTCGCACAACAATTTCAAAACTACAACTAAAAGACAAAATGGACATCATCCAGAACCACAGGAAGGCTGGCTGAGTGGAAATTCTACAACTAGAAGGAAAGAGAAAAGCACACTGAGACACAGAGGAGCTGCGGAAGTAAAGTGCACAGGTATGAAGGCATGCGCGCGGAGAGGGCTGGCAATTGAGTACGCTGCTGGCTTTTTCAATCCGCAGGGAGATACTAGCTCCTAACTGCTCTGAACTCCAGTTCTGGGTGAGACTCTGGGGACCCAGACTCATAGAGAGAGAAACTGGACTATCTGGCAGCAGGCGAAACTCGAGGGCGGCTTTCTCTCAGAGGTGCCTGCAGTGATCACCGCAGGACACGGAGACCAAGGGGTTTCTTCGGGCAGGGCTGATGGGAAGCCATTGCTGTTTGCTCCACCCTGAGATCCCACTCTATGAAGCCAGTACTGTTTGCTCTGCCCCATCCAAGATGAGCTTAGAGGTTTTTGCATATGAATGGCCTGGTCCTTTGAATTCTAAACTTACCTAACAAACTGCAGCTGAGTCAGAGAGAACCAGAACATCCAAAAGAAGGCCCAAGGCCCCACAGCAGCTTGCATTGCTTCACAGCTGGGCCTCATCTGGGCACCTCCAAAACCCAAACAAAAAAGAATCTGCAGATATCTCCGTAGGCCCTGCTGGGTGGCCTCAGGCAGAGGCTAAATTAGCACCTCTCTAGAGTTCCAAGAGCCAGTGTACCCAGGGGTCAGAGTAGGACCATCCAGATTACAACTCCTCAGATCCATAAGGGTCACACTCAGGGGGCAGACTCAGTGAGCACGAAAGCCCCACTGAAGCAAGTCTTGCCTCATAAAGGTGTCTCCAGCACAGAAGTACTCCCATCATAGACACAGCTAATCCTCACAGCCAATTGACCTGGAGGTCAATTCCTCCCAGTGATACCAACAACAATCAAGGCTTAACTACAAGACTGTGCACACAGCCCACAAAGGGGTGCACCAAGAGTGTCCACTTCAGGTAACTGGGGAGGCTGAGCCACTGGGTCCTATAGGACCCCTAGCACATAAAGCCACTCCATCAACTCAGGGAAGCAGCCAAAATGCGAAGACAAAGAAACAAATCACAAACGAAAGAAATGGAGGAAAGCAAATGACTGGATATAGAGTTCAAAACAACAGTTATAAGGTTTTTCAAGAATTTTCTAAAAAAGGCCGATAAATTTAGTGACACCTCGAGGATATGAAAAAGGACCAAGTAGGACCCTCAAGGATATGAAAAAGGACCAAATTAAGCATACATTGACTGAAATAAAAAATATTATACAGAGATCTAACAGCAGACTAGAGGATCGCAAGAATCAAGTCAAAGAGTTGAAATACAAAGAAGCAAAAAACACTCAACCGGAAAAGCAAAAAGAAAAAAGAATCCAAAAATATGAAGATAGTGTAAGGAGCCTCTGGGACAACTTCAAGTGTACCAATATCAGAATTATAGGGGTGCCAGAAGAAGAGAGAGAGCAAGATACTGAAAACCTATTTGAAGAAATAATGACAGAAAACTTCCCCCACCTGGTGAAAGAAATAGACTTACAAGTTCAGGAAGTGCACAGAACCCCAAACTAAAGGAATCCAAAGAGGACCACACAAAGACACATCATAATTAAAATGCCAAAAGCAAAAGATAAAGAGGGAATATTAAAGGCAGCAAGAGAAAAACAGTTACCCACAAGGGAGCACCCATATGACTGTCAGCTGATTTCTCAACAGAAACTATGCAGGCCAGACGGGAGTGGCAAGAAATATTCAAAGTGATGAATAGCAAGAACCTACAACCAAGATTACTCTACCCAGCAAAGCTTTCATTCAGAATTGAAGGTCAGATAAAGAGCTTCACAGATAAGAAAAAGCTAAAGGAGTTCATCACTGCCAAACCAGTATTATATGAAATGCTGAAGGGCATTCTTGAAGAAGAGGAAGAAGAAGAAAAAGGTAAAGATAAAAATTATGAACAACAAATACATATCTATCAACAAGTGAGTCTAAAAATCAAGTGAATAAAGAATCTGATGAACAGAATAAACTGGTGAATATAATAGAATCAGGGGCATAGAAAGGGAGTGGACTGACAATCCGTAGGGTAAAGGGGTGTGGGGGGTGCGGGAAGAGACTGGACAAAAATCGTACACCTATGGATGAGGACGGGGGTGGGAGGTTTAAGGGCAGAGGGTGGGGTGGGAACCAGGTGGAGGGGAGCTATGGGGGGGAAAAAGAGGAACAACTGTAATAATCTGAACAATAAAAATTTATTTTAAAAAAATTCCTACAACTTAGTAATAAGAAAACAACCCAGTTTAAAAATAGGCAAGTGATCTGAATATATATTTCACCAAAGTGGAGATACAAATGGTTACTAAGCACATGAAAAGATGCCCAGCATCACTAGTCATGGTGAAATGCAAACTAAAACCATAATGATAGCACTACACAACCACTAAAATGGCTATAATCAAAAAGACTGACAAGGCCAAGTATTGGCAAGGATGTAGAGAAACTGAAACACTCATATTACTGGGGGAATGTAACATACAAACACTTTGGAAAAGATTGCCCTTTTCTTATAAAGTTAAAACAAACTTAACACACTCCTAGATATCTGTCCAAGATTAATTAAAACATATACCCACACGAAGACTTAACCATGATTGTTCAGACCAGCATTATTCAAAATAGTCAAATTGAAAACAATCCAAATGTCCATCAACTGATAAATAAAAAATGGTACAGCCATACAATGAAATGCCATTCAGTAATTAAAAGAAAAAACTACTGATACATAAATGGACATCAAAAGCAATGGCACACATAGACTAATCACTAAAATTCTGCAGCACACCAAAAAACATATTTTTTACCAATCAGACAAAAAAATAGGTGTAATTCTGATTCATTCACACTGGGTGGCCATTGTTGTGTTGGCTGCTGTCATTTTTTAAAATATGTTTTTATTGATTTTAGAGAGAGGGGCAGGGAGAGAAAAACAGAAACATCAATGAGAGAGAAACATCATGCCCCCCAAAGGGGGATCGAGCCTAAAACCTGGGCATGTGCCCTGACTGAGAATCCAACCAGTGACCTCTTGACGCATGGGCCGATGCTCAACCTCTGAGCCACACTGGCTGGGGGCTGTTGTCATTTTTTTATTTGACAATCTAAGGGAAAAGAGGTCAGTGCCCCTGACTAAATAGTCAGGTATTGCATGTTTTAAAAATTCTTGTGTGCACACAGGTTGAAAATAACTGTTAAGTGAACAACTCTGACACAAAAGACCATATATTGCACAATTCATTTACATGAAATTTCCAGAAAAAGCAAATCTATAGTGAAAAAAAAGCAAATCAGTGACTACTAGGGGCAGAGAATGGGAGCAGGGATTGACTGCAAATGGGCAAAGAAAACTTTTGGGGGAAATGGAACTGCTTTTCATATACATTAAGATGGCTACCATAATTAATTAATTAGTAACAAGTGTTGTTGAGGATTAGAAGACTTGTACATTGCTAGGAGAAATGTAAAATAGTGTAGCTGGTATGGAAAAACATTTTTTTACTTACTGTTAAATAATGTTGGCTTAGCAGGTGGTCTTATTTTGTTTCTCTTTTATGAAACCTCAGATTAGAGAGTCCAAGAAAATCATTTTGGGGTTTTGTGAAAGGGTAGAAATCCTATCTAATAAAAGAGTAATATACAAATTGACTGTACCTCTGCTACGCCCACGAGCCACACCCACCAGCCACGCCCACCAGCCAATCAGGAGTGGAAATGCAAATAAACCTAACCAAGATGGCTGCAGCCACAGAAAACAGGAGGGAGGCTTGGGTTTCCCTGGCAATGGAGGAAGCCAAGCTTTCCGCCTGTCCTTGCCAGCCCAGGCCTCTACTCAAAGCTACAAAGTTTCAATGATTGAAGATAAATAAATTCCAACAAAAATTGCGGCAGCCACAGAGCTGGAGAGAGCAGGAGGCTAGGGTTGCCCCCGGCAACGTAGGAAGCCAAGCTTTCCTGCACACCCTGGCCTGCTTTGGCCTTCACTTAAGGCTACAAAGTTTCAATTATAGAAGATAAATAAATCCCAACAGAAATGACTGCTGCCACAGAGTGAGCAGGACCCTTGGCTCCGCTCCAGGCTATAAAGTATCAATTGTAGAAGATAAATAAATCCCTGATACCAGGGCCTCTGCTTGGGTCACCAGGGGGCATGGCCAGCCTGCAAACCATCACAGGCCCCTCGCCCAGGCTGCCCCACGCCCCAAGGGAACCCTCACCCTGATCCAGGACACCCTTCAGGGCAAACCAGCCGGCCCCCAGCCGTGCACCAGATCTCTATCCTATCTGATAAAAGAGTAATATGCAGATTGACCATCACTCCAACACACAAGACGGCTGCCCCCATGTGGTCAAAGATCCTGCCCCCATGTGGATGCAAGATGGCCACCACAAGATGGCCAGCAGGAGAGGGCAGTTGGGAGGGACCAGGCCTGCAGGGGAGGGCAGTTGGGGGTGATCAAGCCTGCAGGGGAGGGCAGTTAAGGGTGACCAGGCCAGCAGAGGAGGGAAGTTGGGTGTGACCAGGCCTGCAGGGAAGGGCAGTTGGGGGGGGCGGTACCCAGGCCTGCAGGGGAGAGCAGTTGAGGGGGACCAGGCCTGCAGGGGAGGGCAGTTAGAGGTGGCCAGGCCTGCAGGGGAGAGCAGTTAGGGACAAACAGGCTGGCAGGGGAGCAGTTAGGCATCAATCAGGCTGGCAGGGGAGTGGTTAGGGGGTGATCAGGCTGGCAGGCAGAAGTGGTTAGGTGCAATCAGGAAGGCAGGCAGGCGAGCAGTTGGGAGCCAGCAGTCCTGGATTGTGAGAGGGATCCCAGATTGGAGAGGGTGCAGGCTGGGCTGAGGGACACGCCCCCCCCATGCATGAATTTCGTGCACCGGGCCTCTAGTTTATAATAAAATTTATCGTAAGTCATAACTAATGTGGCTCAGTGCTTAGAGTGTCAGCCAGCACATCAAGGGTCTCAGGTACGATTTCTGGTCAAGAACACATACCTGGGTTGCAGGTTCCATCCTGATTCAGGTTGGGGATCATGTGGGAGGCAACCAATCAATGTCTCTCTCTCTCTCTTTCCCTCCCCCCGCCCCCCGCACCCTTCCCGCTTCCACTCTCTCTAAAAATCGTTGGAAAAAATATCCTCAGTGAGGATTAACAACAGCAAAACTTACCATAAGACTTGTAATAAAATACTTGATGGACACAGAGACATAGAAACATAGATAGCCCAGCTGGTGTGGCTCAGTGGCTGAGGGTCAACCCATGCACCATGAGGTCACCAGTTTCCTATCAGGGCACATGCCCTGGTTTCTGGCTCAATCCCCAGTGTGGGGCACACAGGAGGCAGCCCTTCAATGTTGATGTTTCTTTCTCATCGATGTTTCTACCTTCTCCCTTCCTCTCTCTCTAATTCAATAAAAATATATTTAAGAAAAACAAACACAGGCACAGATGTACAAAGACAAATACACAGAGATTCCCCACATGCAACAGAACTCCTAAAGACCTCTACCGTGATCCTTCCCATACACAAAGACACACACACACACAGAGAACCCCATACGTCTCCACAGAGTCTTCTATGTGTACCCACAGAGATACCCCACACAGACCTATATATACTCTGAGGCTCATCCCTCTCAAAAAAAAACATAGAGACTCCAAGAGACAGAGAGACAGACAGAGAAAGAGAGACCCAATAAGTAATGCTTAAAACTCAGATTTTATGGGGCTTGAGCAGTGTTCTCCATAGTTATTTTGAGAAGGGACAAGTATATTCTCTAATGTACTTTTAACTGAGCCAGAAAATGAAGAAAAACTAGACTGGTTGCCATTGGATCTGCAGAACAGTGAATGCTACAAAGCCAGTTTTTATTTGAATTCCTGTTTTTGGAACCACTTGTTCCTGAGCATCATTTTCTGTTTGATGTACTCATCATGCTTAGATAAAAAGTCAGTCTCCTCTTTCTTTCAGGAGCTTTCATCCTAGATAGCTGGTTAAGCAAAGTTCCATGCTTAGATCCCCTTGGCACTAACAAACACAATCCCTTGATGCTATCTGAGTCACATAAATCTGCCCAAGATTAGGAGATCCAGAAACACTTCACCTATGTGGAGAACTCATACTGAGTCCTCTGTGGGTGTGGGGGACAGAAGAATGTAGGGTGGAGAGGGAAAACTGTGTTAAAACTAGAAAGAGATGTAATTTTGTTTTTTTTACTTACTGGGTAGTTCATGGTATAAATTTACATAGAGACTCAGGGTAATAATTTAGCTGCAAGTTAAAGAATTTTAAAACTACACTGATGTAGGTGGGGATGCCACATTGATTGTGTTGATGGATAGATCACTGGTATCTACATACCCAGGTTTTTTAGTTCCTCAGGAAGCATTTTTTAAAGTATTTTTTTAATAAATCTTTATTGTTGAGATTATTACTATTGTTCCTCTTTCCCCCCCATAGCTCCCCTCCACATGGTTCCCACCCCACCCTCTGCCCTTACCCCCCGCACTGTCCTCATCCACAGGTGTACAATTTTTGTCCAGTCTCTTCCCGCACCCCGTTCCCCGAGAATTGTCAGTCCATTCCCTTTCTATATCCCTGATTCTATTATATTCACCAATTTATCCTGTTCATCAGATTTTCTTATTCACCTGAGTTTTAGATTCACTTATTGATAGATATGTATTTGTTGTTCCTAATTTTTATCTTTACCTTTTTCTTCTTCTTCCTCTTCTTAAAGAATATCTTTCAGCATTTCATATAATACTGGTTTGGTGGTGATGAACTCCTTTAGCATTTTCTTATCTGTGAAGCTCTTTATCTGACCTTCAATTCTGAATGATAGCTTTGCTGGGTAAAGTAATCTTGGTTGTAGGTTCTTGCTATTCATCACTTTGAATATTTCTTGCCACTCCCGTCTGGCTTGCATAGTTTCTGTTGAGAAATCAGCTGACAGTCATATGGGTGCTCCCTTGTCGGTAACTGTTTTTCTCTTGCTGCTTTTAATATTCCCTGTCTTTTGTTCTTGGCATTTTAATTATGATGTGTCTTGGTGTGGTCCTCTTTGGATTCCTTTTGTTTGGGGTTCTGTGCACTTCCTGGACTTGTAAGTCTAGTTCTTTCACCAAGTGGGGGAAGTTTTCGGTCATTATTTCTTCAAATAGGTTTTCAGTATCTTGCTCTCTCTCTTCTTCTGGCACCCCCATAATTCTGATGTTGTCCCAGAGGCTCCTTACACTATCTTCATATTTTTGGATTCTTTTTTCTTTTTGCTTTTCCGGTTGAGTGTTTTTTGCTTCTTTGTATTTCAACTCTTTGACTTGATTCTTGCGATCCTCTAGTCTGCTGTTAGATCTCTGTATAATATTTTTTATTTCAGTCAATGTATGCTTAATTTCTAATTGGTCCTTTTTCATATCCTCAAGGGTCTCGCTAAATTTATCGGCCTTTTTTAGAAAATTCTTGAAAAACCTCATAACTGTGGTTTTGAACTCTATATCCAGTCATTTGCTTTCCTCCATTTCTTTCATTTGTGATCTGTTTCTTTGTCTTCGCATTTTGGCTGCTTCCCTGAGTTGATAGAGTGGCTTTGTGTGCTAGGTGTCCTACAGGCTCCGTGGCTCAGCCTCCCCAGTTACCTGAGGTGGACACTCTTGGTGCACCCGTTTTTTGGACTTGTTGTAGTTAAGCCTTGATTGTTGTTGGTATCACTGGGAGGAATTGACCTCCAGGACAATTGGGTGTGAGGATCAGCTGTGTCTACACTGGGAGAACTTCTGTGCTGAAGACACCCTTATGAGACAAGACTTGCAAAAGCCTCTGTGCTCACCTTGGATGGGGCAGAATCTCAGGGCGGAGCAGACAGCATTGGTTTCCCATCAGCCCTGCCCTAATAGGCCCCTGTGTCTCAGTGTCCCGTGGTAATTGCTGCAAACACCTCTGAGAGAAAGCCGCCCTTGAGTTCTGCCCACTGCCAGACAGTCTAGTTTCTCCCCAAATGAGTCTGGGTCCCCAGAGTCTCGCCCAGAACCAGAGTTCAGTGCAGTCGGGAGCTTTTGTCTCCCTCCCGCCTGAGAAAGCCAGCCGCGTACTCAGATGCCCACTCTCTCCGCATGCGTGCCTCGGTACCTCTGCCTTCCGCAGTTCCTCTGAATCTCAGTGTGCTTTTCTCTTTCCTGACAGTCCTGTTTCTCCCCAAATGAGTCTGGGTCCCCAGTGTCTTGCCCAGAACTGGAGTTCAGAGCAGTCGGGAGCTTTTGTCTCCCTCCCGCTTGAGAAAGCCAGCCGTGAACTCAGTTGCCAATCGTCTCCACATGCATGTCTCAGTACCTCTGACTCCTGCAGCTCCTCTGAGTCTCAGTGTGCTTTTCTCTTTCCTTCTAGTTGTAGAATTTCCACTCAGCCAGCCTTCCTGTGGTTCTGGATGATGTCTGTTTTGTCTTTTAGTTGTAGTTTTGAAATTCTTGTGCGAGGCAGCAGTTTAGGTGTTTACCTATGCCATCCTCTTCATTTCTCCATAGCATTTTTTTTTTTTAGAAATATCTTGTTAGGGCACAGAAGATTCCACCATGTAGTATGCTTGTACCTAAATTCTCGAAAGTTTCTATCACACTGAGTGAATTAGGCACCAGAGATACATTAATATAATAGTTTTACAAATACAGGTCCCAAAAAGCATTAAAAGTATTTAAAAAAATGTTTTCCCAAGCATATGGAATAGTCCTGGGAGAACTGTACTCACTGCCCAATTTAACAAATGTTAGCATTTTTCATAATTTTTGTAGATATTTTTAAAGAAATGAAACATCCTATATAATAAAATCCCAATATGCAAATTGACCAAATGGTGGAACAACCAGTCGCTATGACACGCACTGACCACCAGGGGTCATACGCTCAATGCAGAAGCTGCCCCCTGGTGGTCACTGCGCTCCCACAGGGGGAGCACCACTCAGCCAGAAGCCAGGCTCATGGCTGGCCAGCGCAGCACCAGTGGTGGGAGCCTCTCCCGCCTCCGCAGCAGCACTAAGGACCTGCAGGCAGACATCCCCTGAGGGGTCCCAGACTGCAAAATAGCGGAGTCCAAGCTGAGAGGACCACCCCCACCCTCCCCCGCAGTGCACGAATGTCATGCACCAGGCCTCCAGTTGTAGAAAAAATTGAAGATCCTTTTGTACTTCTTCTCTATTCATTAACCTTCATACTTTCTCTCCCACTACAGAGGTTAACTTCTGTCCAAACTTTGCTGTTTACAATTTCATTTTTAAAATACTTTTGCTACATATTGTTCATCAGTACCAACTGTATATAGCAAACGTTATGCAGCACTGTTTTGTACATTTATAAATGTAATATAAATGATGGTATAGAGTAGATAGCATTCTGCAGCCTGCTTTTTTCATTCTTCTGCTCTTTTTTTTTGTTTTTTGTTTTTGTAATCCTCACCTGAGGATATTTTCCCCTTGATATTTTATAGAGTGGAAGCGAGAGGGAAAGAAAGAAATATTGATGTGCATGAAACACATCAATTGGTTGCCTTTTGCACCCGCCCCTACCACGGCCCAGGCTGGGGAGGAGCCTGCAACCAAGGTGTGTACCCTTGACCAGAATAGAACCCAAGACACTTCGGTCTGAAGGCTGACTTTCTACCCACTGAGTCAAACTGCCTAGGGCTTTACTTTTGAATTTTAACCAGTCTAACACATGTAGGTTTTCTAGTTGGTTCATTTTAACTTCTGTGAGGTACTTCACTATATGAATACTAGAGGCCTGATGCATGAAATTCATGCAAGGGGCTCCGCCCTCACAGCCCCGGCTTCATCGGAAGTTTGTCTGGACAGTCGTTCCACTGTTCCAGTGATTTGCATATTATACTTTTATCATTATAGATACCATAGTTTACCCATTCCCACATGTGCCTTAACCTGGGTCGGGATGGAACCTGCAACCCAGGTACTTGCCCTTGACCAGAAATTGAACCTCAGACCCTTTGGTGTGCTGGCTGATACTCTAAACACTGAACGTATCAGTCATGACTGATAAATATGATAAATTTTATTATAAATTTCTACCCTCCCTCAAAACCCCAAAATGATTTTCTTGCCTCTCTACTCTGAGGTTTCATAAAAGAGAAACAAAATAAAACCACCTGCTAAGCCAAAATTATTCAACAACTAGAGGCCCGGCGGAAGACATTCGTGCACAGGTAGGGTCCCTAGGCCTGGCCTGCAATCAAGGCCAACCTTCCCCGGCTGCCGGCAGCTAGCCCCGCCCCCCCGCTACCCCCTCTGTGTGGGGCAACTGGCAGGGCAATTGGGGCCCTGGCTCCACCCGCATCCACAGCCACCTACCCCCAGTTCCCGGTTCCCCATCGGGCAATTGGAGCCTGCAAGCTGGGGGAGGGACCAAGAAGTTGGCCGTTCTGCCCACTTGCTGGCCCTACCTCCCCCCCGACCAGTCACCAGCACTGCCAGCATCCACCGCCACCCACCCCCGATTCCCCATTCCCCATTGGGCTATTGGAGCCTGTGGGCTGAGGACAGCTCCTGTGTTGATCATTCACCTCCTGGTGGTCAGTGTGCATCACAGCAACTAGTCGTTCCACCATTTGGTTGATTTGCATATTAGCCTTATCCTATCTAATAAAAGAGTAATATGCAAATTAACCATCACTCCACTACACCCATAAGCCATGCCCACCAGCCACACCCACCAGCCAATCAGGAGCGAGTATGCAAATTAGCCCAACCAAGATGGCTGCAGCCAGGAAGAGAGCAGGAGGGAGGCTTGAGATCCCCCAGTGACGGAGGAAGCCAAGCTTTCTGCACACCCTGGCCAGCCCAGGCCTCCGCTTAAAGCTACAAAGTTTCAATTATAGAAGATACATAAATCCCAACAGAAATGGCTGCCCCCAGGGAGCAAGCAGAAGGCTTGGCTCTGCTCCAGGCTGCAAAGTTTCAATTGTAGAAGATAAATAAATCCCAGATACCAGGGCCTCCGCTTGGGTCACCAGGGGGCGTGGCCAGCCTGCAAACCACTACAGGCCCCTTGCCTAGGCCGTCCCATGCCCCAAGATAACCCCCACACTGATCCGGGACACCCTTCAGGGCAAACTAGCTGGCCCCCACCCATGCACCAGGCCTCTATCCTATCTAATAAAAGAGTAATATGCAGATTGACCATCACTCCAACACACAAGATGGCTGCCCCCATGTGGTCAAAGATCCTGCCCCCATGTGGACACAAGATGGCCACCACAAGAAGGCCAGCAGCAGGGGAGGGCAGTTGGGAGGGACCAGGCCTGCAAGGGAGGGCATTTGTGGGCGATCAAGTCTGCAGGGAAGGGCAGTTAGGGGTGACCAGGCCGGCAGAGGAGGGAAGTTGGGGGCCAAAAGGCTGGCAGGGGAGCAGTTAAGACATCAATCAGGCTGGCAGGGGAGTGGTTAGGCAGTGATCAGCCTGGCAGGCAGAAGCGGTTAGAGGCAATCAGGAAGACAGGCAGGCAAGCAGTTGGGAGCCAGCAGTCCTGGATTGTGGGATCAGCCCTAAACAGGCAGTTGGACATCCCTCGAGGGGTCCCAGATTGGAGAGGGTGCAGGCTGGCCTGAGGGACACCCCCACCCCGTGCACGAATTTCATGCACCAGGCCTCTAGTATAAAATAAGTAAAAAATTTTGAGGTTCCACCTGGCTGGTGTGGCTCATTGGTTAACTTATGAACCAGGAGGTCATGGTTTGATTCCCAGTCAGTGCACATGCCGAGGTTGCAGGCTTGATCCTTGGTAGGGGGCATGAGCTGAGCAAGATTCTCTCTCATCATTGATATTTCTATCTCCCTCTCTGAAATCAATAAAAATATATATTTTTTTTAATTAAGGTTCCTGTGGGTATAAACTAGTCCAGAATCAGAGTTGCCTGTAATTATACATTTATAACAAGCTCCTGCATGATGCCAATGCTTCTGGTATGAACCAGTGTGAGTAGCAAGGATCTAAAAGATTCTAAACTTGCCCTAACCAGTTTGGCTCCATGGACAGAGCATTTGTTGACCCTCAGAGTGAAAGGTCATGAGTTCGATTCCAGTCAAGGGCATGTACCTCAGTTGCAGGCTCATCTCTGGCCCAGGCTGGCAATGTGTCTCTCTCACATAGATGTTTCATCTCTGTCTGTCTCTCCACCTCCCTTCCACTCTCTCTGAAAGCCAATGAAAGTATCCGCGAGTGAGGATTAAAAAAAAAAAAAAAAAAAGACTCCAAATTGCTTCTAACTATAATTAGACTTCCCATATTGATTTTTCAGAGTACCATTTGACTGACCCATATATTAAATCAGCTAAAGTGTTATATATATCTAACCATAAATTATAAGTTATCATTCTGTTTTAATTTTTTTTATTGATTCTGAGAGAGAGAGAGAGAGAGAGAGAGAGGGAGAGAGAGAGGAAGGGAGAGAGACATATTGATATGTTGTTCCACTTAATTATGCATTCATTGGTTGCTTCTTGTATTTGCCCTGTCCACAGATCGAACCCACAACTTTAGGTGTATCAGGATAATGCTCTAACCAAATGAGCTAATTGGCCAGCACCTGAAATTATCATTCTGTTTTAAATATGAGTCTCTTGTGAGTTTGGTTTGAATGAGCCAGTCCTAACAGGTGAATGATCTCTTAAGTGTATTAAAAGTAAATTTCTGGATTAGTAACATTGGAACATGGAAACTTCACAAAGGTTCTGCTACATGGCGAAGCCTCCTGGATGGACAACCAACTAGTTTTCCTAAGGTATGTCACCTTGATTTCAATGCTGACCTCTTCAAACTGACAATCCCTACTTCCAGTACTGCTCATATCAAACTAGACTGTATTTATTTCCATATTTATATCCCTACCCTCTCCTGAGGGCAAGAATGGTATTTTGCTGATTTAATAACCCTATCACTCAGCAGTGTTTAGCACACAACACATAAATGGGTTTTTATGTAAAAAGCTCACACAATATCAGGGAAGAGTATTAGAAAAGCATCCAGAAGTAGTAAAATTGCTTCTCCTTTATAGTACAGTCCAGCATAGACCCTAAAAAGGGACTAGCATATGACCAGCCATCTTTTCTCCCTTATAAAAATAGACACAAATGTAGTAAAAATTCCTATTCCATTTCTGTCTCACAAAGCAGAGGGACACAAGACTAGATTTAGTCAAACGTTAGCCAACAAAGCTTTGTTTAAAAAGACAGTTTATTTACCTGCCAGGAAAATAAGTCCTTCTCTAACCTGGAGCAGCTAATACATTGCTAACTTTGAAAGATAGATGCACACAACTATCTAATCAGGACAAAAAAATTTCTTCCTACAGTCTCATCACACATACTCAATTCCTACAATGCCTGAAAAAAAATTAGGTGTCATTTTGGAAAAGGGCCACACATTACTATATTTTTCCAACTTAGTATAACTGCAGAAGTTACTCTCTAAGCCATTACTGCATAGGATATTTATTTGAGATATAAGTGAGACTCCAATTTCTAGCAAAACAATCTATATCCACTAAATAATAATAACTATGTTTACTATAAACAATAACATTTGCTAAAATAGCAAGTACTTCTAGGAATAACTCATTATAAGCACTAAGTACTACCAGGGTGGCAATTTTTAGTGTCATTCTTGATTTAAATAGATACAGCCTTCAAACAAAAGTTACTTCTACATGTCCAGCTAAAAGTTAAGAAAGAAAATAATTTAAAAAGATAAGTTAAAAAGAAAGGAAAAGAACAAACCCAAGATATTAAATTTTATTTCAAAACAAATAGAGCTATCTTACATTACAAATAGTACTTATCTTATCTACACTAATAAAAGAGAAAGATGCAAATTGACCATACCTTCACAATGCCCACCAGCCAATCAGGAGTGGGTATGCAAATTATCCCAACAAAGATGGTGGGTTAATTTGCAATATGCAGGCGCCAAGTGGCTGGGGGCAGGACGCCTATATCGTCGCCATGGTGATGACGCAGGCGTTCTGCACTGCCCCAGCTGCTTGGGGCCTCTGGGCAGTATGGGAAGGCAGAAAGACAGCTCCAGGCCAGAGCGAAGGCAGTGCCAGCAGCCTGGGGAAGGAAGGCCCATTCTTGCATGAATCTTCATGCATTGGGCCTCTATTCCTATTAATAAAAGGGTAATATGCAAATAGGCCAAAAGGCAGAACAACTGAACAACCAATCATATGCTAATGATATGCTAAGGTAGCTCAACTGCTCTCTATGATGTGTACTGACTGCCAGGGGGCAGACAGTCAACTGGTCGACCAGTCGCTATGACATGCACTGACCACCAGGGGGCAGATGCTCCGACCTGTAGGTTAGCTTGCTGCTGGGGTCCAGCAGATCGGCATTGAGCGAGATGGGCTGGCCACACCCTGAAGCCCTCCCGTGGTCCCTCCCCAGCCTGATCATGCACCAGTGGGGTCCCTCAGCCTGGCCTGTGCCCTCTCACAATCCGGGACCCCTCGGGGGATGTTGGAGAGCCCGTTTCAGCCCAATCCTGTAGGCTACTCCCCTTGGAGTGGCTCATGGCTGGCGAGTGCTGCTGGGGCAGCTTCTCCTGATCAGGACTGCCTGGGCACGAGCCTGGGGCAGGCACAGTGGGGCCGGGATGAGCGGGTGTAGCAGGTAGGAGCTACAGGTGGCGTTGGACTGCGGGTTTCAGCCCGATCCCTGAAGGCCACCCAGAGGGACCCTACCCATGCAAATTCATGCATTGGGGCTCTAGTATTACAAATAAAAACAAATTCCAGAGTAATTTAAGACTAAAATATATTCATGCAAACATAAAAACAGTTGAAGAAAATATAAAAGAATTTGTTTATAAACCTAGGATAGGAAAGACCATTCTAAGACAAAAAATGTTTAAGCCATAAAAGAAAAAAACTGGTCAATCTAATTATATAAAAACTTTCTAGAGAAGCACTTATACTGGTATACAAAGCACAGTCTATAAAGAAAAATATTACATCAAATGTGCATAAAATATTGTTTAGTAAACAATAGTATAGATTTGGAAACCAATTCAGCAGTTAAAAAAAATAAGATAGATATATATGTACTAATATGTAAAAAACTCCCAGACATGTTCTTAAGTAAAAAAAGGCAATCTGCAAAACAATGTATATATAATATGCTTTCATTTATGTACAAATTATAAAACTATAAATTTCTCTATGTACTAATATAAGTATAAAGTCTGATTAAAAAAAAAAAAGTATAGAAAGACAAATTGAGAATACAAGTCACCTCTGGGAAGAGGAATAAGACTGGCTGAGGGCCAAGGAAGAACTGTTTTACTACAATGAATTATTTTATAAGAATGTATGCAAGCATTACTTGTGTAATTAAAAACCATTTTTAAACAAAAGAAAAAATAATGTAAATACAATTTTACTGAAATGGAAGGAAATAAGAACTTTATTTGGGAATTGGACAGGTAGATAAAACATTTCATTTTGGACATGTTAGTTTTGAAGCCCAACTGCCAGTAGGCAGTGTACACACACAAGGCTGGCTGTCATTCAAAAGAGGGATCTTGGCTAAATAAATCATTTGGGGAGTTGTTAGTATGTAGATGATACTCAAAGGCATAGGAACAGTATGGATGACTTAGGGAGAAAACACAATGGAAAGAGCAGAGGACCCAGATTCAAGGAGGAAGGGCCAACAAAGAAGACTAAGGACCAGCCAGAGAAATAAGAGGAAAACTAGTAAAGAGCAGTGTCCTGGAAGCCGAGAGAGGAGACTGTTTTGGTAAGAAGTCTGTGTCTGATGATGCCAAGAGGTCTGATATGAAGAGGACTAGAAATACAGATGGCCATGTTTCCCAATATGACAGGCATTAGCACTTTAGCAATGTTTGGGTCAGAGTATAAGAGCAGGATTGGGTTAAAGAGTTCATGGGAAGAAAAAAGTATATAGTATGTATTGAAAACTTAAGAAGCTTACTTTGAAAGGAGTAGAAAGATAAGAATAGCAGAAAGGAAATATGAAGGTCAGAGGACAGGGTTTTCAAAATGGGAAAGATTAGAGCAAGTTTGAATACTGCAGGAAAGGTTCTATATAAAGAGGAAATAACGAAAGGAGTTCTTAAGAAGACCAGGGAATATGATTAGAGCACCTGTAAAGGGACTGGTCTTGGATGAAATGAAGTTCCTCTATCCTAACAGGTGGGAATTAGTAAAAGGTAAGCCTGAGATGCAGGTAGGTTTGTAGATTTGGAAGGTACAAAGATGAAGGGATTCCCTTTTGGCAGCTTCTGTTTTTTGTTTAGCCTCACCCAAGGATATTTTTTCCATTGATTTTTTTTTTTTTTAAGAGAGAGTGAAAGGGAGGGGGGAGAGACAGAAAGAAACATCTATGTGAGAGAGACACAGTGATTGGTTGCCTCCCACACCGAGCCCCAACCACCGCAGGGAATCGAGCCTGGAACCTAGGTACCTGCCCTTGATCAGAATTAAACCCGGGTCAGTTTGTGGGCTGACACTCTAACCACTGAGCAAAACCAGCTAGGGCAGCAGCTTCTGTTTTTTATAATAGAGTATAAGGCACATCACTGGTTTAAAAAGAACACAGCCATACCTGGTTTGGTTCAGTGGATAGAGCATCTGTCTGTGGACTGAAGGGTCCTGGGTTTGATTCCAGTCAAGGACACATGCCCAGGTTGTGGGCTCAATCCCCAGTAGGGGGCATGCAGGAGGCAGCCAATCAATGATTCACTCTCATCATTGATGTTTCTATCTCTCTCCCTCTCTCTTCCTCTCTGAAATCAATAACGATATATTTAAAAATAAAAATAAAATAAAAAATAAAAAGAACACAGGGGTAGTGAACACACAATACAATATACAGATGACGTACTATAGAATTGTACACCTGGAACCTATATAATTTTATTAACCAATGTCACCCCAATAAATTTAATTTAAAAAGTAAGTAAAATAAAAATACATAAAAAGAAGAATATGTGAGATTAGAAATAGAGACAGGATGAAATAGTCATTTTCAGTGAGTGGGAAAGTGAACTTACTAGAGAAATGTACAGCATTGCTAGGCAATAATGATTATGCATATGAGGTTGATGATTTGTAGTGATATTGATCTGCCTGGTTTTCTGATTTTCTCCAGCAATTCTCATCTACATGGAGGCAGACAACTAAAAAGGCAGATGGTTAGGTTCAACCAGTGCATCACTCAGAGTTCCATAAACAGCAGAAGGCAACTATGGCTGAATTAAACAGAAAAAGAATTTACAGAATATGAGGTAGCTTTCAGAGTGAAGAACCTGCATCAGGGCTACACAGCTAAAAACATCACCCAAAACCATATACAAAATGGGTTTGGGAAAGTTGTGTTTGCTAATGCTAAGCTGTAGCTTAGGCTGTACCATTATAGTTCTGGATACCAGGTGACACACTAGTAGCATTCCACTGTTGACCCTGTAACTGGATGATGCTGCTAGAGGCTGATGCTATATGGGAATTTGCTAATAATGGAGGAACAAGTTGTAGATCTTGAGATCCAAAAGGTTGCACAGAAGGCTGGGTGGAGGAAAGTAAAGGGGGGAGGAGGAGAGAATGGGAGACACCTGTAATACTGTCAACAATAAATAAATAAATAAATAGTTGCACAGAGTGATCTTAGCAGCAGTGCTAAAGCAGATTTCACACGGGAGTTTGGTCAGAGAAGTAGCCTCCCACTGTTGCTATGGGCAGTGTTGTCTCTCACTAATCCCAAAGGCATCACAGACTGGCAAAGCCTTGAGCAAGTTAATTACTCTCTTTGAGACCAAATTTCTAGTATGTAAAATAAAAGTATTCATCTGATAAAACTGTCCTGATTAAATGAGATGAGAAGGAAAGATAGATGTTTGGCAGAGACTAAACATTCAGTAAATGGTAGCCATAAGTGAAGAATTATAACTGAAGCCAAGAGAAGTTTCCAAGAAAACGCAGTCAACAGTATCTAATCTTTTAGAATGATCAAAAGGGTTCACCATTGGAACACTACAGGAGGTAAGTTTGTAGGGACGATGAAACCAGTTTTAGTCTCAGGTTACTTAACTTTCAATGACAGTTCTACAGTATTCAGAAAGGCTTTAAGAAAAAGCCTGATTTATAGTCAGAGAAATTCCACTAGCAGCTCTAAAACTTCTGTACCCTTCCTGAGCTAAGAAGAACTAGGTGCCCCAAACAAATATATTTACACTTGAAAAAGAGAACAGGAAATTACCAGCTATTAATGCAGTGCCCAAGAAAGAAAATGGTTAATTGAATTGTTTCAGAATATAGCTGGGGAAGAGGGGGACCTGTTACAGAAGGAATTTCACTCCACCACTTTCTCCTCTGCTCACTTAGCTCTCACCAAATCTCAGGTCATAGGTCATTCAGACTATAAAAAGCTCCTACAAATTCCATAGAACATGATCAAGCTTACTGAACCTCTTATTGGGTAAACAGAATTCAGCTCCTGATTGTGCATACCACCTGAACACAATGGCAGGACAGCAGACCAGGGCAACTGCCAGACTGTTCTCTCATCCACCTCAGTTGTACCTCCCTGAAATACTTAAATAAGAACCACTAGAAAGAAATTGCACGTTCTTTATAAAATCAACTTGACAAGAGTTTGAATAAAGATTCCAACAAACCTTTTTTTTCTGTCCTAACTCTCCTTTTTTCATGAACAATGTATTTCTTGAATTAACCGGATATTAAAGAACTAAGTTTTTCCTCAGGATATCAAATACACAACTGCAACTTCAGCTCTGAGCAATCTCCTAAAACAGCTCTTAATGTTCAATCTTTCCCAATATAATTCACAAATTATAACACAAAAAAAGGCTGCTTTCTCAGAAGATTCATAAATGTTCACATAAACATATGGTAAGACCATTAAATAAGCTCAATAAATAAAAATAAACTACCTATTAGTGAAAAACATCCACAAAAAATACACAGATTAAGATTCAATCTGAGTTTTGAACAGAGAAATATTTCAACTGAAAAGCAACTGAGTTTGGAGTCAAACAGATTAGAGTTCTGTCAGCTCCATCATATTACTAAATGTGTAACCTTGAGACAAATTCCTTAATCTCTTCAACCCTCAGTAAAATAAGGATAACACTACCTCTCTCTGAGAGCTCTTTTTTTTTTTTTTTTAATACTCACCCGAGGATATTTTTCCCGGTGATTTTTAGAGAGTGGAAGGGAGGGGGAGAGAGAGGAAGAAACATCAATGTGAGAGACACATCAATTGGTTGCCTCCCCCACGGGACCCAGGGATCAATCCTGCAACAGAGGTAGGAGCCTTTGACCGGAATCAAACCTGAGACCCTTCAGTCTTTGGGTCAGTGCTCTAACCACTGAGAAACTGGCTATGGCTCTCTGAGAACTCTTAAATGGAGTAAATAAAATAGTATATGCAAAGCTCTAATACAATGCCTGGTACATAGCAGGAATGTATAACATATGCTTCCCTTTCTAACCTGTAAAATGTTTAAGTAGAGATTGATTCATAAAGATTGTAGGACTTAAAGAACAGGGAAAAATTGTTAGCTAGACAGGAAGAGGAAGCATATTTCTTAAGTACTCCATATCTATTTATAATTTTAAAAATAAGAATAAAATTTCAGGTTATTAGTAAATTACTAATGTGAAAATGCATCATTTATATTAAAATGTTTTTTTCTATAAGATGCTCTTCTTCCTCTCTCCTAATTTTATAATTCTTCGCAGTCCTACATTTGTACAATTTTTTCTCATTCCTCTTCCTAAAGCCCTGACTCAGATTCTTACTTAGTTTTGGGATAACCTAAGGCTTAAATCAGACACACATACCTTGGAATTCAAGAGTATTCTCCAAGACTTCCGGGAGAAGATCAGAACCAAGCATCTAAGAAGTTAGAAAGGCCCTAGCCAATGTGGCTCAGTTGGTTGGAGCATCATCCCATACACAGAAAAGTTGTGGGTTCGATCCCTGGTCAGGGCACAGACCTGGATTGCTGGTTCGGTCCCTGGTTGGAGTGCATATGGGAGGCAAGTGATTGATGTTTCTCTCACATTGATGTTTCTCTTCCCCCCGCCCCCTGTCTCTCTCAAATCAATGAGCATGTCCTCAAAAAAGAAAAGAATTGGTATGGCATAATGAAAAGAAGAGGGGCTTTGGAAACAGACAAAGGTTTAAGACAAAGATTTAAGTCCTACCTCTGCCACTTTCTAGACGTATGTAACCTTGGGCAAGGCACTTTATCTCTCTGGACCTCCTTTCCATATTTGTAAAATGGAGATAATGCCACCTATATCTCAATGTGTTGTTGTCAGGATTAGAAAAACACCTACAACAATCCTTGGCATATAAAGGGCCAATTAATGGTAACTATTATTAGGGTCAATATGCCAATTGCCTTACTGAACATTTTGCAAGGCTGTACTTTCCTAACTGGCAAAAGGAGTCACACTGCTCCCACATTCCCATGCCTAGATACTAAAGATTCTATTTTAGTAATCCATAATTAACCAAATCAAGAGCTTAAAGAATTCAGGCAAGAAAGTGCTAACATGGCTCAACTCATCCTCTGCTGACAGCAACAAAGCCAGTGCAAGGTAGACACTTTTGCCAAAAAAAAAATAATAATAATAATAATCTGTTTGAACATAGTCATTACCAATACTGATGTAAGCACAAACTAGTTACAGTTCTTGGCTCACAGCCTTACTGTCATAAAGTTTTAACTTTTCTGAAATACATCCTCTTCTCCCTTGTTTTCTGTACTGTGACACTCCTATAACTCCATTTTTAAGAACACAGGGAAGAAATCCTCTCAACTTTACCACTCCGTTCACTGTAGAATTTCTCTTCCCATTTCACCAATCACTTCTTATAAAGATTTTTGGTTTGTTGGATTCACTTGGTGTGAGCTTATAAAGAAAAACATTATATACAAATATGTCAGAGCCACAATGATAAGATCTGGTCCTCAGAGTATTACAAATTACACGATGTAACTTGTGCCAAAGATAAGATGTGACTAAGTAACCTACACACCATATGTTCATTCTTATTAACTACCACACTTGGGAATTCTGGCTCCTGTGAAAAAGTTTATTTCCCTTGTGTGGCTGAGCTGAGTAACAGAACTAAGAAAAATGATGGCAGATACATGAATGGAGTAAGGGATACCATCAATGGAAATGTGAATTAAGATGAATAAACTTGTATGTCACAGTTACAAAATTGAAGCAACAGTCACAAATTATACAGCCAAAGGCCGCTATTTCAGTCCCCAAGTACCCCAGTCTCAGGAGTCAAGGTCAGAATGATTAAGTAAACAATCTAAGAATCAAGAAAGGCTCAACATATCAAAATGTCACACTGTAGTCCCTTGGTGAGGTGACTTTCAGCATGAGGAAAGCAGGGCAGTCTCATGCACTTACAATTTAACCAATTCAATATCAAGAAAGTTAAAGATTCTGTCCCTCAAAAGTAACCTTCAGCTATGTCATACAGCTGCATCCTTGCCCAGAGTAATACCTGCTTAACATCCAGCAGAGAATTTTTTTAAATATTTGTATTGATTTTTAGAGAGAGAGGAAGGGAAAAGGAAAGAGAGAAACATCTATGTGAAAGGAAAGCATGAATCAGCTTCTAATTGGGAAGCAACCCTTCAATGTACAGGATGATTCCCAACCAACCGAGCCACATCACTGTACAGAAAACTAGGTCCTGCCTTCCATAGCCTTGAAGTGCTGAGTAAATCTAGAATTATGGAACCTACATTTTTATACTGGGAAAACAGGAAGAAGGTGGTTTGGCAACAAGGAAAAAATAGTCAAGAGGCACACCTCAAATTAAGAAAAAGGACTGATATGCTGGCCTGTGATTTTTAAACTTATTTTTATAGAATATATTGAATTTGGTATCATTCAGAGGTGGTCCTAATGGCATGCACTTAAGCTATGATGGAAAGAGAAATTAAATAAATTCTTAATAACAATAGCTATTATTTCTTAAGCCACTACTATATGTACCAAATTCAATGCTAAAGCCCTCTATTAATGCTTCCAATCCTCAATCATAACTGTGTCCTTATAGAAGAGGAAACTAAGATTTAGAGAATTTGGAAATTACCCAAAAGCTAGTTATCGGGGGTACCAGGATTCAAACCAGGTCTGCTTGACAGTAAATCCCATTCCAAAAACAGTTTGTTGAACACTCTTACCCTCAAGAGATCTAATCAAATTATACATTTTACACAAAAAGACCCTTAATCGCAGGAAAAATTTGTCTGAAGTTATAAAGCAACTAAACTACTCAGAAACATGTTTTAGATTTCCAGACTCATATATAGGTAGTAAAGGCGGCTCATGCTGCCTGTCTTTCCTCCTATAATTCCTCCCAGAGGAGTTTCACACTGCAAACGACAAGGAAACAGTCCGAAAGCATCTCGAAACAAATTCCTTCAGGCTTGCCTCTGACATCATTTGTTAATCACCAGTATTTGGGTGTGAAGAATGAAAGGATTTTCTGCTTTATAACTTAATCATGAGGTTATTGCAACTAAAATTAAGCTGGTTCCAATTCCACAGCGTCCTACAGTGGAACCAATGCCGATTTCACAACACTTGAATGCTGTTCTGATAAAGAATTAAAAATCGGTTCCAACAATGTAAAAAAACACATAAATCATTGTGTCCATATTGTATGTATCTCGGAAATTAGAGCCATAATCGTATTTTACATGATCCACGTCTCTGTCTTTTCCAATATGTGCCCCTTTTTCCCTGTGTTGAGTTAGCCTTACGAGAGGAGAGACATGCTAAGCATAGCATTGTAAGGGCAATAGGGAGTATACTACATGGAGGCACACTTACTCCCCGCTGCTCCAAGGCTACTGTCTCTTCAAAACTACATCTGAAAGAAGCTGGCAGCCGAGACAGAAAGCCCCACAATGATAGCTTTTCCCAAAAGTAGAAGCATTTCTCCCTAACACGTTCAGGTCACAATAAAAGGAATCAATAAAACATTATGCTTTCTATACACAGTCTAATAATCCTGGTGGCCAACTACGGAGTGAAGAGAACAAACCTCTAAAAAGAGTGAAGACAACCTCTCCATTACACGTCTACATTCAAAGATGCGCGAATATTGCAGTATCTAGAGTGAAGGGCACAGCATCAGCACTGCTCTATGGAAGCTGACCACAGAAAGGCATAAAGTAATCATCTGTACAGAAACCAGACAACTGAGGATTTCAACGCTAGGTAACTACTGCTTACTCCTAACTTCAATCAGAAAAGATCCTTCCACCCGTATTGCTGGGTGATCTCTCATAAGCGGTAAGATTTTTCTGCACCATCGGGGTCTTCTCCCCGGAGAAGCTGAAAAATAACACAGGAGTATGTTGGGGGTGCAGGGAGGGGCACTATTAGGTGCCTCTTCTCCTTGCCCATTCCAAGTAGGAGTGGAAAGCGCTACCTCCATGTTATTCATAGTGAAGTACGACCGTGCCGGCTGGAGTCTTCGCTCCCCAGCACTGGGGGCCGGGGAGGACATCTCTGAGAGTGGGTTTAAGGGGGAAAGGGTCTCTCTGCTTCTGTGATCAGAAGGGAGGGCGTGGAGGATAGTGCCGCGGTGCCGACAGGACCTGCGTGTGGTTCCCCTCCCTCCCTCTCTCTCCACGAGAGGCAGCCCGGCCCCAATACCTTCTTGACTGTGCGCGGCGCCTCGGTAACGGTGCCGTCGGGGCTGAGCAGGGCCTCGCCGCCGTCGCGGTGCCGCTGGTGCTGGTGATGAGGGTCGCTCCGCTTCATGGCTGACGCCTGAGGCACTTTCCCGGCGGCAGGGCTAAGAGCAGCAGCTGGCCCAGAGCCCGGGCCAGGGGCTGGGGGCCGCTCCGCGGCGGGAGCTGGGGCCTCGGGGTCGCCGCCGCCCGCCGGGGGGGCCATGGCGCTCACGGCCGCCGTGCTCAGTCCCAGTTGCGGCTCCGCCTCGGAGGGGCTCAGGTCCTTCAGGTCCACCTCAGACACTTTCGCGGCAGCCGCTGCTGACACAACCTGCACCGACATCACCGCCTCCACTGCAACCGCCGGCTCAGGCTTCAGCTCCAGCTCCTGCTCGGCCCCGCCTCCCGCCTCCCTGCCCTTTCCCTCCCCCATTCCTCCACTCCTCCCCTCCATCGCCTCTGCTCTCCCGCACCCCCGCCTCCGCTGGCCCGCCAGCCAGCCCTAGGCTCCCGCTCCCGCCCCGCCCGCCCCGCCCGCCCCACTCCGCCCCGCCCGCCCCACTCCGCCCCACTCGCGCGAGGCGCCACGGAACCTGTAGTGCGCTTGCTCCCGGCCGCACGCGGTGAAAAGACCGTGGGACCTCAGCCCCCGACCTACACTGCGCGCCGCCGGGGCGCTGCCCACGACGCCCCCTGGGAGTTGTAGTTTTCGTCCCCCTTCCTCCGACAAGTTGGATTCTGTAGGATATATAGAGCTCTAGGGCCGGCGACTCACAGAAAGGAAAGGAGTGAAAATAGGTGACACAAGGAAGGGGATAAGGAAGAGAGTCTCCAGAGGAGTTACGGTTTCATGGAGTGAACACCAGAAACCCTAGGGTTGGGAAGGTGGGGGAGGAATAACCCCGACTGCGTGAGTTTCCTGTGTGCGCGCGCGCATGTTTGCTATCACGTGAGCAGACATTTAAAGGAAAAGTGGAGGCGTCACGTGAGAAGAGAGCCTTCCTCAAACTTAAAGTTGCTTCATTTTCCTGATTCTGTGAAATCGGTACTCTGACACCTTTCCAAACTTAAAGGACATCGTTTTTAGAAGGAAAAATATTCCTGCTGTGGCAATTTCTGACACAGTATGGGTCTGCAAGTTTAAAATCGGTCCAAAAAGAAGTTATCATTAGAGATTTCAGGGCAGTGGAATTTCGCTTTTCCTTAAATGAGGCCAAATCTTTTGACCTATTAATTATACTAAAGAAATAATCTGAAATTAAGAGAAATCATTCAGCATAGAGGAATGTTAAGTACAGTATGAATACTGATTTTTTAAGGACTCATTCTATAAAAATAGCATTTCCAAATCACAGTGAAAAGAACTTGAATAATTTACCAATTTTGTTTGCTACTATGTGCCTTAGAGATACCTAACTAAAAACTGGTATCTGACACAACAGAATGACATTTGCAGAATGTAATATTGTAGTGACATTATTGAGATTGATTGTTACAAACTCTTTGAGTATTAAATATTCACATCCTAATTATTTATATAGAACATTGGTCCAATGACAAAAAAATAAAGAACAGCAGCTGGAAATTTATCAAATCCAATGTTCAGAGATAAAAGGGTTAACCATTCTTTCAATTATTTTCTGAAGATAAGTCCCCTTTTCATATTGAAATCTGATGGCAAGTAAATTCAGGTATTTTCCCAAGCTACTGTGTGAAGGGGATGCTGAAGGCCATCTCCAGCTTACTGCAATATAAGGACTCTTCCAGCTCACCAATTCTGGCTCACTTCCAAAATACACCCACCAATCCAGTTTTATTTCTGTCCAGGAGGCTGGGTGCCAAGAATTTATATAAGCAGGGACTTACAAACAGCAATAGATGCAGTCACCAGACTCTGAACATTGAAAATGGCAGACATTGTGAGACCAGCAAAGCTCCAGCCACACCACCTTTCTAAGCACTGACTTGTTAAGTGATGGGATTTGGGGTGATTTTTTAAACTTTCTGTGTACCTTTCTGTATTATTTTAAATTTGACATTTATTTTAGAAGGTATACAAGCAAAGATGTGTATGGTGGCTTTATTTTTAATAACAAAAGGAGTATGTGAAACTGCTTTAATGTCCAACAATAGAGGGTTACAACCTTTAACATTAAGTTTGCCAAGAACTTTTTTTAATGATAAAGAGAAATAAAAGCTTATGATGACATAATAAACTAAAAAGCAGGAGACAGCATTGCACATTCCATAAGATTTTAACTATGTAAATAACACTTGAAAAAAACAAAAGACATTAAAATGCAGGTAACTCTGGGTAATAGATTATGGGATAGGTTATTTTTTCTATATTCTCAGAGAAACAATGGTAAAAGGGATCTTAGAGTTTATGGTTGCTCAGAGAGTGACAACCCCAGAAGGCCACTAGACATCTAGTCTTTGAAGTAACTATTTTTTCCCTGGCAAGGAGAGGAGAAGCTCCATCTGTACTACAGAATTTCGCCTGCCTTAATCTTCCCTATGGTACTACAGTCTTGGAAATCTGTTCATTTGTGGAGTTGTCCTTCCCTGAATGGAGTCTCATATCCTGGTCTTCAAAGTTGTGCCTGATGCTATGTATTGGAAGGCATCTGAGTATTGCCATTTCTTCAAAGCCCACAAGTACACCAGACACAAGGACTTTCTTAAGCTTCCTCTTCACACTCTGGCTTTCAGAATTTCCTTTCTGTTGTAAAGAACCAGCACAGAGTTTCATCTTCCAGCTGTCGGGGCAGGGATTAGCAGCTCTGTAACTAATTTCTTTCTTCTCTCTAATGCACAAGGGAGCTCTGTACAGCCACCTGGCATATGTTGGAACTCATAGGCAGCAGCTGCCTACCTGGACTCCCACCACTAGAATTGATTACTAAGGGGATGAATTAATTCTTCAGTGAGATGTGGTTACAAAATATAAGCAGTTGGAGGACTGGAAAGAAACTAATATTCCGGCAATGTCCACTGGTTGAGTCAAACATCAGGGCACACTTCTTAGCCATTCTTAACTTTATCCTTACCCAATTGCTGTTTCTGCCATCTTTGTTACTGAGGGACATTAAGCACAGTTAAAGATGGAGATAGCATACTGGAAACACAGCAATTAAGCACAAGTTTATTAACTATTTCATTTATTAAATATTTAGACCATAGGTTCTTTTTCCCTCACTTGGCTCATTCAGCTTCCAGACCCTAGCAGGCTTGAATGTATCTTTCCTGAAGGAAATTAAAAGAATTTCTCTGAAGTCTCTGATAAATCAAAGAAAACTTGGAGATATTAACATGAGAGTTTCATAAGGAAATGGGCCAGCTGCATCACCCTTGGTAAAGACCATACCCATGTTAACAGAGTTTCTAGAGAATCATTAATGTCATACTCAAGTACAAGCAGATGGACAAAGTCACCAGATGTATGAAGAAAACTTTTAATATGAAAGACAAAACCCAACATAAGAAAACAGAAAAATACATATAAATAAATAACTTGGAGGAAACAGGTTGTGCATGGAAAAAAAAAATTAAGACCAAAAAAGTCATTAGTATCCCCAGAGACTGAAGATATTGTATTTGTGAAAGAATATGCCATTTCAAGATGTGAACATTCAGAAAATAAATGAGAACTTTAAAATGAAAGCATTCTAGCAGAAAAAAAAATTAAACTCAATAAACAAAAGAAAAATTAAAAATAGGAAAGATGCATTTTAACTTTGCTCAGATTGTTGAATGACGGCTTATTTTATGGTTTTTATTTTTTAATGTGTTTTTATTGATTTCAGAGAGGAAGGGAGAGAGAGATAGAAACATCAATGATGAGAGAAAATCATTGATCAGCTGCCTCCTGCATGCTCCACACTGGAGATTGAGCCCAAAACGCAGGCATGTGCCTAAATGGGGAATCGAACCATGATCTCTTAGCTCATAGGCTGACACTCAACCATGGAGCCACACCAGCCAGACGTCTGGTTTTTAAATTTGTGTCTAATTCATATTATAACACGATAAATGAAATGTGCTGTGCAGCTACAATTTTCTGGAAAAATTTGGTCTTTTAGGAAATTTTTTTCATATCTCCATTAAGTCTTTTTTTCAATTTCCAAAAAGACTGAAAGGGAGAGAGAGGAAGGAAGGGAAAAATGAATTAGAGGGTCAGTCCAAGAAGTTCAACATCTGAATTATATGAAAGCCAAAAAGAGATAACAAAGAAAATGGAGGCGGGGGGGCGGGAGGGATGCTAGTCAAAGAAATTATTCAAACAATTTCCCCAAATTGAAAGATGAGAATATCCAGAATGAAAGGGGCCATTAGGTGCTGAGCCTAATAGGCCTATATTAACATACAGCATCTACAATTTCAAAACTTTGGGACAAAGAGATGATCCTTCAAATGTCTGGAGTGGATCAAGGAAACATTTTAACAAAAGCTCAAGTGTCAGAAAGATATTGAACTTCTTTTTAAAATTTTTTATTTATTGTATTTAGAGAGACAGAGCGAGAGACATAAATTTGTTCTTCCAAAGTACTTATTTATTGCTTTTTTAAATATATGTTTATTGATTTCAGAGAGGAAGGGAGAGGAGAGAGAGAGAGAAACATTAGTGATGAGAGAGAATCGTTGGTTAGCTGCCTCCTGCATGCCCTCTACTGGGAATCGAGCCAGCAACCCGGGCATATGCCCTTGACTGGAATCAAACCTGGGACCTTTCAGTCCACAGGCTGATGCTCTATCCACTGAGCCAAACCAGCTAGGGCAGTGGTCGGCCAACTCATTAGTCAGCAGAGTGGCAAACGGCGACTCATGAGCCGTATGTGGCTCATGAGCCGCGGTTTGCCACCCACTGAGCTAGGGCGTTTGATTGATTTTTGTATGTGTCCTAACCGGAGATTGAACCTGCAACTTTGGGGTCCCACAGCCTTGGTGTATTGGGACAGTGCTGTAACCAGCTCAACTACGTGGCCAAGGTGATAATGAACTTCTTAAAATTAGTTCTGGAATCTAGAAGATAATGCCTTCAAATACTATAGGCCCTCCGTTTGCCTTCTGTAGAGAATAAACTGACAGTCAGCCAAGATTGGGTAGGGCAGTCATTTAACTGCAGTTAAGTAGGGGATCAGTTTTCATTTTTACCCTCCTGTTTTCATTTCTACCTTCTGAGTACCTGCTCCCTTCAATTCAGAGCCTTTTGATGGTGCTGCAATATACATTTTCTCTACTGTTGACTAAGATTTGAGCTTTTTCAAGTCTGCTAAATTTCCACTCATCGTTTTCTTTCCAACTTTCAAAGGTGGTTTACTAAGAGCTCCTCCCCACTCTACCCTCTTTTTGTCTTCCTTGTGGGTGAAGAATGAAAAAGAGCTAAGTCCTTATTTTCTATATTGGAGATTAGTTTACAGTTGTGAGTATGAGAAACAGAGTTTATTCTTGTATTGTTATTTATTAATGAGTATATTATTTTCCATAGGAATAACCATAAGCCTACTTTTGTCCCACCCTGTATATAAAAGCATAATAATGAACTGGAAGGAAACCCACTGAACTCAAACAGTAGTTTTGCTGTCAAGGAAGGAGAAGGGGGGCGGGATGGGACAGGGTCAAAGAGGACTTGAGCTAAATCTGTTATACTTTATTTCTTTTTTTAAAAAATAGGGTGGAGCCCTGACCAGTGTAGCTCAGTTGGCTGAGCATCATCCTATGCACTGAGAAGTCACCACCAGTTCCAGTCAGGGCACATGCCTTGGTTGCAGGCTCAGTTCCCTGTAGGGGACACGCAGGAGGCTAACCAATGTCTCTCTCTCTCTCTCTTTCTCTCAAATCAATAAAGGTATATTTAAAAAAAAAAAATAGGGTAGAAGCAAATATGATAAAATAATTTTAAAATTGATTTTAGAGGAGACACATCTATGTGAGAGAAAAACATCCATTAGTCGCCACCCTCTCATAGGTGCCCCAACCTGGGGACTCAAACCCACAACCTGGGTATGGTACGCTTGGTGGGAATTGAACCCTCCACCTTCTGGTGTATGGGATGATGCTCCAACAAACTGAACCACACCAGCCAGGACTGAGGAAAATAATTTTAGGAGTTGTTATTTCTGAAGAGTGGAAATATGAATGTTTATTAAGTTGTTCTTTGTGTTTTTAACATACCTTTTAACTTCTTAGATTAAAAAGCACCCCCACCTCCCAAAAAAATTAATAAAGCTCAGGCAAAGGCAGGGATGAGGCAGTGGAGAGACTGCTGAAAAGAAGTTAGGACCACCCTAACTGGTTTGGCTCAGTGGATAGTCAGCCTTCGGGCTGAAAGGTCCCAGGTTCAATTCCGGTCAAGGGCATGTACCTTGGTTGCGGGCACATCCCCAGTAGGGGGTATGCAGGAGGCAGCTAATCGGTTTCTAACTCTCTATCCCTCTTCCTTCCTCTCTGTAAAAAATCAATTATATATATGTTGGGACCAGCAGAGGCAGGCCTCACAATCTAGGAAGATGCACAACTGAATGTGAGTTTGACTTGCACTTAGTATGAGTGGTAAGAGCCTGCCAGAGCACTGAACACATGGAGACCTTTTCTCAGGGCAGCAGCTGGGCCACAGGAGTCCCACAAACCAAGCTCCTCTTGGATCCTGAGGTGTTTCTTCCAGGGAGGGTCCTAATTCAGGAGCTATTGTAGGAAAATGGCCTCTGTGGCTCAGTCATAAGATCTGGTGCTCCTATAAAAAATACTGCAAGATTTTCTTGGGGAGTGTCTGGTACTGGACTTCCAGCTGCTGCCTAATCTCTGCATTCACAAAAGGTGGGCTCACAGTGCCCTCTAGTGGTTGAGTCTCTGTCCACCTCCACAGCTAGACACAGAAAGGTAACATTTCTCAGCTTTTAAAAGCCTAGAATGAACTCCTTCTACATCCCATTCCCTATTCTTTACAGAAGTATTCCCACTAAAGAAAAAAGGGATGAATGGAATGTCCATGGAGATAAAAAGGAAAAAAGAAAATTGTTAACATAGTCTCTTATTTCAGAAAAAATTCTTTAGACAACACTGATAAATTTTGTTTTCAATACTGTTGCTGATAAAGAGTAAAAACTAGCTATACTTCAGCTGAAAGAAGCAGTGATGACCAGAATGATCAAGATAAACAAGCAATACAGTGCAGCCAGAGGAAACCCAACATAGGAAACCTGGATAGAAGGACAAACCAACGGTCATAACTGAGAGTGAAGAGTTTGGATTCCATCAGGAAGAGCTTGGGCCCATTGTCTGTTACTTAGTAGCTGTGAGGTTGTGGGCAGGTCATTTTGACTCACTGAGCTTCTTTTTAGAAAAAAATTAGCTCCTCTGATACCTCTGAATTAAACAAGAGGCAGCTGCTCAAGAGCTAACGGTGGAGCCAGAGTTGGAATGGAATCCACACTTTACTATTTACTGTGTGGCCTTGGGCAAACTATTGGAACTCTGCATCTCAGAACCTTGGGGGTGTTAACAGTGCTCCAAAGGTCTGTTGTGAGATTCCAGTCAATGCATGTGAAGTACTTGGGGGATAGCTTAGCAAGCCCTCAATAAGAAAGAGTTAGTTATTATTGTTTTAATAAAATACATGTAAAATACTTAGAATACAATCAGACCCATAGTTAGTTCCCCTTCCTCTGGGCAAAATGCTTATTCCCCATCACATGAGCTTAGTCTCCAAAGGAGTCTGGTCAATATTCCACACCTTCCCAGTGTGTGGGTGCCAACCCCTTTCTTCCACAGATCTCCTTTCCATATGATCTTGAGTCCTTGCAACCCAAATAGTTCCAGTCTTCTACTGGCATTTTTTTGGGAGGAAGTGGGGTTAACAGGCTTTCCTCAAGGAAATCTGAATTCCTTTGACTGATGCACAGCTTCCTCTTGGTCCCCCTGACATCTCTTGAAAGCAAGAGGCCCCCAGAGGTGGGGCCCAGATTGCCACAAGGAGCCATGCTAATCTACATTAGGAGTCCAATTGTCATTTCAGGGGCAAGATGTGTTCTTAACCAAGTAAGACCAGTATGAGATCAGTATGCAGTGAGGCCACTGTGGCCTCAGAAGAGTTTTTGGCCACATAGAACCGACAAGTCAGGAAGGACTGCCAGTACATCTGTCAGTCATGACCTCATTAGCACCAAGCTCTTGGCCTTTCAGAATAGCCTGAGGAAGGAGTGGAACACAAATGAGATCAGGACCAGGTAAACAGTTTGGTGGAGACTGGGGCCTATGGGGAAAAAGCACACCAAGAGTTTATACAAAAAACTTTTATTTACTGTTTATCTTTCTTCTCCCCATCCCTATCCCCAATCTGGAACCCAGCCAGCTCCTAAAACGTCCTGCTGCCTGGTTCTTGAAACTGGGGCCTTGGAGACATGGAGGAGGCTTATCAGAGGTCGGAAATCTCTTCACCCACCAGTTGTGGAAGTTGAAGGAAGCTTTCCTGCCTGCCTGAACTCCAGCAGCTTCCCAGGGTAGCCCCTCAAGTCAGAGGATCCATCCCTCACTGGATGGATACAGGAAGAGACAATGTGTCTCGGAGACTCAGTGACTCCCCACCACTCACTGCTTCTATAGCTGAACAATCTCTTTCTTGGAGATGGGAGTCCAGCAACACGAGTGGGGGTTGGGGGGTGGGGCTGCATTTCTGAGTCCTAATCAACAAACAGGGAACAGGAAGAGATTGGCCTGGTTGAACTGAAATGGGAAAGGGAAGGAGGGTACAGGAGAACATGGGCGGGGTTACTGGCCTGGGGTGGGGCCAGCTGGACACCTGTAAAGAGAGGTTATAGCCCCTATACGTGTAGGTACTCCCAGCCCCACAACCACCTGGAAGAGGGAGAAGGGAGCCCTGTTCCCACTTAGACAAAGGGCTAATGATACAACAAACAATTTTGGTCTGAGGGTGCCCTTTCCAGGTACCCATTATTACAGGAAAGGGCAGCCAGCCCTCATCTGCCAGACAAAGGTCTGGCTGTCTCCCTGGCCACCACAGCCCATTCCGGGTACTGCCACTCCTACCCTTGCCATTGCTACCTCACCAGAAACTCTGCACACCCCATAACCTTGTTGCAGACTGGGGCTGCCAGCCAGACTCCACCTGGTGGGGCAGAAACAAGGGCCCTGAAGCTCAGGGCTGTTCTCTGGGTGAGGCCCACCATGGATTTTTCAAGGCTCTTTCCCACAGTTCTGTCATAAGCCAGACATAGAACCTTCCTGGGAGGGCACTGGGCCCTCAGGTTCTCCGGAAGACAAGATCCTGGGGAAGCACCTCAGGGAGGAAGAAGAGCCTCAGAACACTGTCTGTTCCTATTTACTGTCCCAGGTCCTGCTCTCCTGGCTTAGAAGTCTGAGTCTGCATCCATGAGCTCTGCCTCCATCAGGTTGGTACGGGAGTGAACGGGCCCTAGTCCCTGCCGGCGGCCCTGGGCCCAGACCGTGGGGGCTGGGGGGCTGGGCAGAAACGGATCCTGCAGAGGACTGGGCTCTGGGCAGAAGGGGTTGGAGACCAGAGTCCAGGCTCTCTGTCGGCAGGATTCTCCAGCTCCCCAGGCGCTGGCGGCCACCAGGCATTTCTGCCGGGGCAGCTGGGGCAGTCGAGGAACAGCACTGGAGGCAGACGTAGGGGCAGGGTGGTGAAGCTCAGGGGGTGGCACCAGTGGACACACCTCCTTCTTTCTCTTCCTCCGCTTCTTCTTCCGGCCCAGGCGCTTCTCCAGCTCTGGGGAGATTTCCGCCTCAACCAGCCACAGATTGGCTTTTTCCTCTGGGGGCACTGATGACGGGAGAGAAAACATAAGCCTGGGACCCTGACTCTGTCCACATCACCCTTCTCTCCTCGGATCTCCACTTTGAGGTCTGGGATCCACAACTCTAGACCTCTAGGGCCTCAGCCCCACACTTCAGTTCTTCCACAGCCTTCCCTTCCCCCTTCTGGCAGCCTGATACTACAGCCCCAGTAACCCCCAGCCTCTATGTCCCCCGCCTTCCTACAGAGACCTGAATCCTATACCTGGAGTTGCCACAGGAGTGACAGACACATCCTGGGGCAGTATGGCTCCTCTCCGAGCCACCATCTTGGTGACATGCTGGGCCCAGGCAGAGGACACATCAGCAGAGGGCTCATTGAGGTCAAAGGCCAAACCCGCTGTAGGGATGGAAGGAAAGGATAAGGAATCATGATTGCCTGTCCCTTGCAGTCAACCACTTCTCCCTTATTCAGCACCATTCCCCTCCCCGCAGCTGATGGCTCCCACTCCACCTGGCGCAGAAAACCCACCCTGGAAATCACAGTGATCCCCACCCATTCCCAAGTTACAGAGCAGTTGGCATCTTGGGTACCCAGAGCAAAAGTGGGGCCTCACTAAAGGCCAGAAATCCAGTTCCTGAAAGCCTGACTTACCCTAGCCCAGGGAGAACAGGTGGAGAAGACAGGAGAAGGAGAAGAGAGATGAGTCCCCTGGGAACCAAAACAAACTATTGAACCCAGGACAGAAACAGAGGGAGAGTTGCTGGTGATGGGCAGGGTACTGGAAACAAGGACTCTGCGGAGAGGAGGGAGCACTGTATTCCTCAGAGCCTTCCAAATAGTCCACATGTCCACACCAGCCTGGGAGGGAATGGGGCCCAGGTGTTGCAGGTGTTAAGTGGCTCCAGGGGAGGAAAGGGGCCAAAGCTCACCCACAGGCCCATCGTGGGAGACGGTGTGCATGCTGAAGGAGAGCTCCTGGCCTGGGTTCTGCAGCAGCTCACGCCGCTTGGAGAAAGCCTTGGCGATCATCTTGCTCTTCTTGATGCGTTTGGGCTCATCATCACTCTGTCCCGTCAACCTGAGAGCAGCAGGGGTGGGGGAGGGAATGTGGGGCAGCCACTTCCCATCCAATCTTGAGAAAGACAGCAAATCCATCCCCTCTAGGGCAGGAGCCTCCAGAGGGGCTCAGGTTCCTCAAGGACTCTGAGAAGTAGAGGCCTACTCTGCAAAGAAGGAGGCCTAGAATGCAGGGCTCATGTGTGTCCAGTTCTCAAATCACTGCACTTTTAAAAGATGCTGGCAGTGGGCTCACACCTAGCTGGTGCGCCCAAAGACAGGAGGTGTCACCAGGGGGCAGTGGTGAGCCACAAAAAAAGTCAGCTTTAGGCGCTCCCACAGACACTAAGAAATCACACTTCCCAAGGCTATGCTGGGAGACATAGGAAACTTAGGATGAGAGACTAAGATGGGGCTGGCTGCTGACCCCACCTGCACCAAGTGCGTCTCCAGATGAGCAGTGTGGCCTTGGTCCAGACCCATGTACTCATGGCAATGCCGGTTCCAAACATGGCAAACAGGTTGATTTTCTCCACCAAGAGGCTAGGGCGATTCTTGATTTCACAGTCAGGGATGGGCTTCTTGGTGGGCAGCCCGATGGTTACATTGGCCTGGCACCTGTGGTGAGGGGTGGTAGACAGATGAGATTTTCTGGGTCTCCTGGGTGGGTACCCAGACAATCACTAAGCCCCACAGCACTGATTCACAACCCTGGGTGCTCATTAGAGTCACCCGGGAGCTTTTAATAATACTGATGTCTGGGCCACACCCCAGACAATTAAATCAAATCTCTGGGGTAGAGACCCAGGCATGGATGTAGTTTAGAGCTTCCCAAACTGTGAGCCGGAGACTTGAAGGAGTCTGAAGCAGTCCATGTGGACTAGCATTCATTTTAACAGGTATTTTAACTGCTGTTCCTCGTGTCAGTAGTTGCTGCATTTCTTTTAACAGCTGAGATGCCTTAATCTCTCAGATTTGTCCTCAATGTGACACAAAAAGCATAGACTAATTAGCAGGCATTAACAGGCTGTTAACTTATCATAAAGATAACTATTTCTGTGCAGGGCTCTCCAATAAGTTGTGTAAAAGAGTACGTGATAATTGAAGACAGCAACTTCTGTGGACAACAGAGTCCGTCAGAGAAGCCAAAACATGAGATGGCTTCTTAACAGTTACAAATGCACCAGCCAGACCGCCATAGGGCTGCAGAGTTGAGCAGGAACTTGAGGGCTGTTTGCTATGATGGCAAGTTACCGAGCAACTGATATCTTGGGGGCCCAGAACAAGATGGGCTGTCCCCTGCTGGACGGTACAGGAAGGCTGCCCCTGCAGTCCCGACTCCAGCTGCCTCCAAGTCCCCAAGCCCCAGTCCTGCACTCACAGCACGTAGTCCCGGAAGCTGCGCTCCCACTCAGCCTGGTTGAAGAAATCGTAGAAGTGGCAGCTGAAGGTGATGAGCACAAAGCCAAAGGCCAGGAAACCAAAAATGCCTGTGGAGGGCCAGGGGTGGGCAGAGTATTACCAATCCCAGGTGTGGGAGCAGCGGTGGGGAGGAGAGTGTTTGACCCACTGGGGCCTGAAAGACAGCTGAGTCTGGGGTGATTTCATGCTAGGCTCAGTTCAAGAACAGAAGTCTCCAAAATAAGGCATGAAGGGCACTTGAGGCAACTGTGGGAGGCCCAGTGGGAGGGAAGTGGACATGAGGAAGCAGACTTGGCATGAACTTGAATTCTTCCACCTAAGAAGGTCCCCTTCTTTTGAACTGCTACCAACACACACACACACACACACACACACACACACACACACACACACACACCAGCCTTGTCTTGCCCAGGGCTGCTCACTTGTGCCACTAACTTACTACATCCTCCAAGACCCTATTCTGTAGGTCCCACAGCCCCAGGAGGGTGCAGTGTTAGGCTGGATAGATAGTACCTCAGGCCAAGGGCCCAGGGGACCCACTCACCTAGGCGCAGCATGGTCTCATTGATCTTGCTGGCAGCCTTCTCGCTCAGTAGCCCAGGGTGGTTGCTCTTGATGGAGAACAGGGTCATAACTCCTGGACAGAAGGGACACCTCGTATATTAGTGGGGCGAGGCTACTCTCCTGGGAGAGAGGGGGGTGTGGCAGGGGAGGCTCCCATGGCGCTGGAGTCCGGGTCTAATTACTTCTGTGCTGGTGCCACGCTTGGAGAACTGGAGACACCGAAGAAATGGAGCACAGTTGGTGGTAGATGTTTTTTTTTATTTTAATTTTTATTCTATTGATTTTTTACAGAGAGGAAGGGAGAGGGATAGAGTGTTAGAAACATCGATCAGCCGCCTCCCGCACACCCCCCACTGGGGATATGCCCGCAACCAAGGTACATGCCCCTGACCAGAACCGAACCTGGGACACTTCAGTCCACAGGCCGATGCTCTATCCACTGAGCCAAACCGGTTTTGGCAGCAGATGTGTTTTGTACGTGAAAGACTGAGACAGAGCACCAATGGACAGTAGAGAAGAGAAAGAAATCACCTTGTGTCTGGCCTGCACACCCCTAAGTAAGCCAGTCAGGTCAAAGCTGTTCTGCTGGAGCCCCAGATGATTTGGCTCAGTGGATAGAGTATTGGCCTGCGGACTGAAGGGTCCTGGGTTCAATTCTGGTCAAGGGCACATGCCCGGGTTGTGGGCTCACCCCCAGGAAGGGGCATGCAGGAGGCAGCCGACCATCGATTCTCTCTCATCTTCAATGTTTCTCTCTCTCCCTTCCCCTTCCTCTCTGAAATCAATAAAAATACATTAAAAAAAAAAAAAAGCTGTTCTTCTGGAAAAGGCATAAAAAAAAGACTTGAGAACAGTGCTGTCCAATAGAAATATAATATGAGCTGTGTACATAATCTCAAATTTTCCAGAAGCCACATTAAAAGGACACAGGTGAAAATTATTTCTATATAGTTTATAAAAAGTATACCACTGTTCATTATCATTTCAATATGTAATTCATATTACAGCTTATTAATGAGTGTGCTATGTCTCTGAAATGCAGTGTGTATTGTACACATATGACACATCTCAATTTGGACTAGTTTCAACACATGTGGCAAGTGACTACCAAACAGGACAGCATAGATACAAAACATAAATCAGAGGCCCAGACACAGCCAAAAAGAGGGAAAAGAGGTGGGCTGCACAGAAGGCTGACCTTCTGCAGAGGAGGAAATGGAAACTTACCAAAAGAAACAACAACTACAAAAAACACGCAACAAAAATGAGCTAAGAAGATAGGAAGGCTTATTGGAGGTGGCAGATTGAGACAGGGAAATTAGGGAACAGAGAATCTGTGCATGTTGTGAAAACTGTGCGAGTGTGTGTTGTGGGCAGGAGGGAGATGAGAAACCAACTCCAAAACATTGACAGTATATATAACTTTAGCGTGAGCTCTCTCGACTGAAGGCCCCAAATGGGCTCATGTGGACAGAGTAGGTTACCCACCATGTAAGTGCACCTGGTCAAGAACTGAGGAGAGGTTGGAACGAGCCCAGGCTCCTCTCAACAGGCTGTGAGAAAGGGGTGCACTTTTCTGGCCAACACAAAGGTGTTGTCCCACACCAAGTGTCTGCCTAGAGGGAGCACCTTCCACTTAGCACCAATACCCAGTGAGACCTGGCTGAGGTCCCACTGTAAAGGCAGCAGAGCTGGCTGCGTCTAGCTCCTACTTCCACAAAGCTGGTGCTCAGCGTGCTAGTTGCCATAGTCCTGGTCAGGTCCTCACTCACCACGGATGAGGAAGTAACCTCCCACGATGAGCACCAGGCCAATTGGGGCCAGCACGAAGCCAGCACGGTATCGGTAGTTCTTGTAGCCCACAAAACAGATGCCGCTCACGGAGTCCCCATCCACCTACAGCAGGAGAGGCAAATTCAGTCACTGGCCCCTCAGCCAAGTCCACCCCACTCAGGACCCCAGCCCCCTATCAGGTTCTGTACCTGGGCCACAGCGAGGATAGCCACAGTGAGGACAAAAGGGAGTGACCACGTGATCAGGTGGAAGTAGGAGGTCTTGCCAGAGAGAGGCTGGTAGGTGGTGCCCAGGGCTTTGAAGGAGGTGTGCCAGGCATAGGTAAGGACCACAAACCAGACGACGCCAGCCATCAGGGCGTAGTACACAATGACAAAGATGATGACGCAGGACAGGGTCTCGTTGGAGCTACGCACACATGTGGGGTGTCACTTGGGGAGATCATTCTGCACTCCCTCTCTTCACCCTATCTCCAGACCCTTGGCTCTAAGGTCTGGAGGTTCCCTACGAGTCAGGGCTTGGAAACAGGACCCAGTCAGATTTGAAGAGGATACACAAGATGCCCCTTTGAACAGATGCAAACAATCAAGGTCCTAATACTGAAGCCGAGGTCCTAATGCTGGAGACCTTGGATGCAATAAGGCAGAGCTGAATCTTACCCTGAAATCTCAGCTTCAATCCCAACCTGTCCCTTTTGTGGTAAACACACATTTCAGCCTTCCTTCCCTCACCTCCGGGTCCCCAAGTCACCTACGTGGGCTCCCCAAGCCTCATGGTGCCATCTGCCCGGCAGACAATCTCCCGGCGGGCACCGTCCATGAACTGGGCCAGCCAGCCAATGCTGCCCACAAAGAAACACGCATTGACGTAGAAGAGAATAACTGCAGGGTAGCGATTTGAATTCCGCCAGTCAGCCACGAAAGTGGCCTAGAAGAGAGAGGATGGAGTTACTCTGCTGCTGCAGACACCCTCATGACCCTTCTTATGACCCTTCTCTGGGGACTACCGCCAAGTTGTCCTCTCCCCACCTCCCTCTTTACCCCAGAGCCCAGCCGCTCTCACCGACAATCCCACTCCCTTCCCACTTTACGAGCTGAGTGCTCAGGACACCCGCTTCCCCTGACCCCTCCACGTGCAGGCCTGTCCTCGGCTGACCAGGGTGAAGAATGTGCAGAGGCCCGTGACGGCACCGAAGGCCGCGATGTAGCTGTGCATGTCCTGGTGCTCCGCCTCCGTAAAGAGCGGGTTCTGGCACTGGATCCCGCAGCCCTCCACGTCCTCATACCAGCTCTTGGGGTTGTCAGTCCGAACCAAAGGAGCCTCACACTGGCCCGAACTGTTGAACTTGATGTTCTGCACCTCATTCTGGCACAAGGGAAGGAGAGAAGACAGTGCAAAAGGGAGCAGGAGGCTCAGTGGCAACCTTTGGTTTCATCAGGGCACAGGGGTAGTAGGGCAGAGTGGCGGAGGGAACAGACGATGGAGACAACCCATGGCAAATGATTTGACTTTTCTGTTACCTCAGTTTCCCTAGCTATAAGATAGCAGGAAAAAAATGGACTCATTTGGAATATGGTGTTCGGGGGGAGCTCTATGCCTGCCCCCTCCCCCTCCCCGGACCACCAGAAAAATGAATAAGTGGGTCCTAGAGCAAATTAAGCCTGAAACATCACTGGAGTAAAAAATGATAAACCTGAAGCTGTCCTACTTCAGGCACATCATCAGAAGGCAGGGGTCTTTGGAAAAGACATTAATGCTGGGGAAAATAGAAGGCAGCAGGGAAAGGGAAGACCAAGAATGAGGTAGACTGACTCCATGAAAGAAGCCATAGGCATGAGTCTACAGGAGCAGAGAAAAGGACACTGGGACATCACTCATTCCTAGAGTCACCATAAGTCAGAGCTGACTCAGCAGCATCTAACTCACACACCTACTTCATGGTGGGGCTTAAGGGGTAAATGAATAAATAAATGTAAAATGCTATAATAGTATTTGGCAGGTAGGAAATAATAACAAGTAGTGTTATTACCATCATTATTATCACTAGAGGCCCGGTGCATGGATTTGTGCACCAGTGGGGTCCCTCAGCCTGGCCTGCGGGGATCGGGCTGAAACCAGCTCTCTGACATCCCCTGAGGGGTCCCAGATTGTGAGAGGGCACAGGCCAGGCTGAGGGACCCCACCGGTGCACAATTGGAGGGACTGTGGGAGGGCTCCAGGGCTTGTCCAGCCCATCTCGCCCAGTCCTGATAGGCTGGACCCCAGCAGCAAGCTAACCTACTGGTCGGAGTGTCTGCCCCTGGTGGTCAGTGTGTCATAGTGACTGGTCGAACGGTCAAACTTAGCGTATTAGGCTTTTATTATATAGGAGGATTATTATTATCACTTATGAGGTCTCCTTCACCACCCAGAAATGGAGCATATCCTATCTTGGGGTTTCCGGCTGTTTTACATGTGCCTTGACTCCATGTGACTCCTGTAACCCCTAACACCTGACAGAGCTGGTGCTCAAAAAATATTTGTTGAACAGTTATCTTTTATTATAATAAAAAGGGGGGATTGCCCTGGCGGCATGCTCAATGGTTAGAGCGTTGGCCTGTGCACTGGAGGGTCACGGGTTTGATTCCTGGTCAAGAGCACATACCTGGATTGCAGGTCCAATCCAGCCCCTGCCCCACATCAGGGCAAGTGTGGGAGACAACCAATCAATTTATCTCTCTCACATAGATGTTTCTGTTTCTCTCTCTCTCTCCATCCCCCATCCTCACCTCCACTCTCTCTAAAAATCACTGTAAAAAATATCCTCACTCCTTGGGTGAGGATAAAATAATAATAATTATTATAAATAATGATTTTTATACTATTATTATAAAACAATAATAATTATTATAAAAATTATAAAATAATAATTAATTAACAAGTAAATAAAGGATAATCCCTGGTAGATGGGCTCAGCCAACGAACTTCAGTTTGGGGTTTTGGCCTATTGACACCAAGGCTGCAGGTTTGGGGTTACCCAGGGAAAAGGCTCCGGACTCCCCTATTTCCCCTCCTGCCAGGCTCTGCCCTATGCCTGGTGCTGACCAGCCCTGAGAGTATGGACCTCACCCCACAGAGCACTCACCGGGCAACCCTCAGGGAAGTGGTCAGGGGTGCAGCGCAGGAAGTCAGGCCAGCCCCGCTCTCTCTCCACGATGGCACAGGGGCCTCGAGTGGCTTGGCAGAGGGTGCGGCTGGGCAGCTCCACCCTGTCGTTCTCACACTTGGGCATGTACACAGCACACAGCAGGGGCTGGATCACTGCCCAGCAACGGGGGGCATTCCGGAGGCCTGCAGGGTGAAGGCAGTGTGGACACATTGCAATGAAGACCCCCTCTTCATTCATACCCACAAACACAGCAGCACCCCCCGTTCCCCAGGCCTAAGGCACCTCTCTTTGCCTCAAGAGAGGCCATTATTGCTCAGAGCTGTGGGGCAAGGTGTTTCTCAACAGGGCATTTGGGCAGGACGATTCTGTGCTGCAGGACCCTGCCACTAAATGCCAATAGGCCCTAGACGGTTTGGCTCTGTGGTTAGCTCTAACCATTAGAGCATCAGCCCACTGACTGAAGGGTCGAGGGCCCAATTCCGGGTCAAGGGCACGTGTCTCATTTGCAGGCTCTATCCCTGGCCCTGGAGCCTGTGCGGGAGGCAACCAATCGATGTTCTCTTTCTCCGACCGCCCCCTCTTCCACTCTCTCTAAAATCCAATGGAAAAAATATCCTCAGGTGAGGATTAACAAAAAATAAAATAAATTAAATTAAATGCCAATAGAACCCCTGAGTCATTGTGACAACCAAAAACTGCTCCCTACCAAGCCCCATTCCAGGGATCGTGTCTAGAAGAGAACCTCAAAAGGACCTTTCTGGGAGGCTACTCATGCTCTATTTCTTGATCTGGTACTGGATTCCTGGGTATATTCACCTTGTGGATATTAAGTTTATGGTCTGTGCACTTCTCTATATGTACATTATAATTCAATTAAAGTTTTATAAAACAGCCTCCATTTCCAAATGCCCTGCTAGGGAGTATACACCTCTGGCTGAGAACCCCGAGTTGATTTACATTTTACCTTTTCAGGGGTATTTAAAAAACCCCGCTTCAGGGCCTCTTCCAGTGGGAAGGAGTGTGGTGGGATGTCACCCCTCCTGGCACTCCTCCCCTCAGGCCCATGCTCCAGAACCCAAAACAGTTTCCCTTGCCAAGATCCCAGGACCCCGGGTCTTCTTACCAAGCTGAGGTGAGATAGAGAAGAGGCAGAAGCTAAGAAGAGGTAGTCAGGGGAGCCAGGTACTCCAAGGCCAGAAGAGGAAACAGGAAATCAGGTGGAGAAAAACAGAGGAGGCTGTGTCCAGTGCAGAGAGAGGTAAGGAGGTGCCAGCAAGACAGAAACAGCTGCCCCAGTGGCTGGGCTCACTCAGCATTCTGCCTACTTCGCCCCTCCTGAATCATCCTTGCTTCAGGAACACCTATTTCCCAAACAAGAAGTTGAATTAGGAGAAGCTTTTGAGGACATGAGAGCCAACATGGGTGCTGGCCACACTGCTGGGCTGGGGAGACAGGGGGGTAGGTAGGTAACTGCTCTTTTTTGGGGGGGAGGCAATACAGTAGAGAGGTAGGGAGCATGGACACTGCAACTAGCCTGTCTGGGCCCAAATCTTGACTCTACCATTTCCTTACTGTATGATTTTGGGCAAATTACTTTATCTCAAGCCTCAATTTCCTGATCTGTGAAATGGGAACAATACATTTACCTTGTGGAACTGTTGTGAAGAATGAGATAGCAAGTTAACTGCTCAGCATGGTACCTGTTATATAATAAGCACTCAGACGATGTCAGCTATTATTATTACCTATCTGGGGCCTTTGACAACTCAACTGCTCTCACTGTGACACAGCCTATTTCAGGGCACAGAGCAAAGTTCCTGTCACTTAAGAAGCAATGGTTTTACCCTGGCCAGGTAGCTCAGTTGGTTAGAACATCATCCAGGTACACTAAGGTTGTGGGTTTGATCCCTGATCAGGGCACACACAAGAGTCAACCAGTGAATGCATAACTAAGTAGAACAATGTGTGTGTGTGTTGTTTTGCTCTCTCTCAAATCAATTAAAAAGAAAAAAAGCCAATGATCTTGGGCAATGGTACCCAGACCTGACTCAAATTAGAATCATTTGGGGAACTCTTATCACTCTGGATGGAGAAGCCCAGAAATTGACTGAATGGGTATGGCTGGAGCACACAGCAGTGAGTGCCAGGGGTTAGGTAGGAGGAGGGTTTGCCTACAAAAGGGCAGCATGAAGGACTATTAGGGGTAATGGGATTGTTCTCTGTCTTGAATGTAGTGGCTGGTTATACAACTCTGTGTGCTTGTCTAAACTCGTAGAACTGCACAACAAAAAAAAAGTGAATTTTACTGGATGTTTATTAAAATGGGGGGTGGGGGGGTCACTAGAGTAAAATGTATTCTAGAGAAGCATCAATAAAATATTGATGTTAATAAAATATTGGGTTGTTTGTGTTTCTTTTTCAGGAATTTGTGGTAATTATCAACTTTGAAAAATATGTAATTTGTTGTTCTCAGTTTTTCTCATTTTAAATAGTTTTATTCTTTAAAATTCCAAGGAAAAGATAGATTATTACATAAATCTTAAATGACAATGGAAGAGCCATCTAGGGAAAAAATAAGTTGGACCCTTACCTTGTGTCTTACATAAGTTCCTGCCCAGTCACGTGGCTAAATGGTTGAGGTTCAACCTATGAACCAGGAGGTCATGGTTCAATTCCTGGTCAGGGCACATGACTGGGTTATGGGACCCACCCCCAGTGGGGGGTGTTCAGGAAGCAGCCAAACAATGATTCTCATTATTAATGTTTCTATACCTCTTCCTTCCTCTTTGAAATCAATAAAAATATATATTTTAAAAATAAGTGCCTGATGAATCAAAATAATTATATTATTTTAAAAAATATTTAATTTTTACTTATTGATTTTGAAAGAGAGGAAAGGGGAGAGAGAAACTTCATTTTGTTGTTCCACTTATTTATGCATTCATTGGTTGATTCTTGTATATATGATATGCCCTGACCAAGAATGGAATCCACAACTTTGATGTATTAGGACAATGCTCTAACCAACTGAGCTACGTGGCCAGGGCTAATAATTACATTATTTTAAAAAATTAAAGTAATAAAAGAAAAGGTGAGAAATGGTTTTTGAAACCTTGGAGTGGAGAAGATTTTTTGATGTATGACACAAAACCCAGAAGCTTGAAACAAACGATTTAAACAAAATTCTAAAAAAAGCATCCTGAGAAAATATTTCATACATATTACAGGTAAAGAGCTAACTTTCCTATATGCACAAAGCTCTTCCAAATCAATAAGAAATTCATAAGCCTCTAGGAAAGGGGCAAAAGGCAAACAGAACAGATCAGAGAAAATACAAATGGCCTTTAAATACATAAAGAGATGCTCTAAATGTGAAATAAAGCTGTAATGATATATAATTTTTTAACTTTAGAGCGAGAAAGACAAAAATATTTGAAAACGCTATAGTGGCAAGAGTGTGGGAGAAAGTGGCACTTTTGTATATTTTTAGTAGGAATAGCAAATACTTGTGGAGACTATCTCACATTATCTATCAAAATGTTATACTAGCAATTCTACTTTACATGTTCACACAGATAATTTATAAGAGTATTCATTGCAGCATTGTTTGTAATAGCAAAAGTAGAAACAACCTGAATGTATATCCATCATTAGGAGCTAAAAAAATATCATACATCAATATAATAGGACATTAATCAGGGTTGAACTGCTGTATTTGCATTGAAATGGAACTATCTCCAATAGATCTTGTTAAGTGGATGTAGTTGAGTGGAGAACAGCCCGAAGAGCATGCTACTACTGTTTGTGGGAAGAAAGAAACAAAGGGTACACCTATATTTGTACATATGCTGGCAACGTCTAGAAGGACACACAAAAGCCAGTGTTGATGGTTGCCTCTGAGAAGGGAAAATGGGTAGCTGAGAACACAAGTGGAGAGATTTAACTTTTGTTGCTTTTGAATTTTGTACTATGTGCATATGCTACATATTTTTTAAAGTAATTAAGTTTTTAAAAAAAATAAATATGCAAATTACTGAGGTGAGGGAAGCTTCCCAAAGAAGAGCAGGGAATGAGATTGATAACAGGAAGCAAAGGGACATCAACTTTATCTGTATTATTTTTTATTTTAACAAAATATAAAACAAAAAGAAAAAACAGGGACACATTTGTCTACATTCATAGAAATTAAAAATAACACTGCCACAACTTAAACTTTGAAAAAGGCTTTTGTTTGTGTGATTCTGATGAGTAGTCAAGTTGAAAACCATTGTTCTAAGGTTGGGTTAACATTAGAAAGTTTAATCAATGAATCTATATTCATAGATTAAAGAAGAAAAAAACAAAATCATCTCAATAGATGCAGAAGTAGTTGATAAAATCAATATCCAGCCTATCTAATGAAGAGGGAATATGCTAATTGACCCTCCATTGCAAAAATGGCAGTGCCCACAGCCAATAAGGAGGGAATATGCTAATCGACTGCCTCACCCTCAACGATGGCGGCGCCCAGTCCCCTCAGCCCTGCTGGGGCGCCTGCCTCCGGAGTCCCCCAGTCCTCTCAGCCCCCCAGTCACCCAGGGCCGGCCCGAGGTGCAGGCAAGCCTTGGATGGCAGCTGCCCAGCTGCCCAGGGCCACCCGAGGCTCAGGTAACCAGGGCCGGCTGAGGCTTGCACTGCTGGCAGTGGCACCAGCAGAGGTGTGATGGGGCGTCTCCTTCTCCTGATTGCCGGGTCACCTCCTGCCCCTGAGGGCTCCCAGACTGTGAGAGGGGCAGGCCGGGCTGAAGGGACCCCTCCCCCCCCCCGCCTTCCAGTGCATGAATTTTCATGCACTGGGCCTCTAGTCTATCATAAAAAGATAACTGACAGATTAGGAATAGAAGACAACTTCCTTAACCTGATAAAATGTAACTACAAGAAAACTACACCAAACACCACATTTAAGAGTGAAAGGTAGAAAAGTTTTGTTTAAAACACAGAAAAAGTCAAGGATAAAGGATGCTGCTACTATCACCACTTCTATTTAACAATGTATTGAAGGTGTTAAGCAGTGCAATAAGGCAATAAACATTAACAATTATATGGCTTATAAAAGGAAGAAACAGCCCTGGCCAACTTGCTTACTGGTTAGAACTTGGGCCCATGGACGGAAGGGTTGAGGGTTTGATTCCTCAATTGTAGGTTCCCTGCTCCTGTGGGGGTGCATGCAGGAGGCAACCAATCAATGTGTCTCTCTCACATCGATGTTTCTCTCTCCCCCTTCCTCCCCCGCTTCCATTTCTCTCTCCTCCCTCCCTTCCACTCTCTCTAGAAATCAATTGAAAAAATATCCTCTGGTGAGGATTTTTTTAAAAAGGGAGAAAGAAACTCATTATTCACAAATGAGATAAATATGTGTGTAAAGTAAATTTAGCTAGTTTACTAGATTCAAAATCAATTGTATTTTTATTAATATTTTAACAAAATGTTAAAGGAATCATTTATAGTAATGTAAAAAATTATCAAGTCTCTAGGAATAAATCTAACAAATGATATTTAAGAACACCCTGCAGAAAAACTGTAAAAATATTGAGAAAATAAAAGATCTAAATAGAAATATAGTATAATGAAATTATTACAATACTCAATAATGTAAAGATGTCTTTTTTTTCTTCAAATCCACCAACAAATATTTTTATATTAAAGCTCAAAAGATCAATAATAGTCCAGACTCTCTATTATTTACTGCTGTACTATAAAGTAGAGGCTCCCAGCCTCAAGTTCACAAAGGATTCTTGGAGAGTCTTTAGAGATCCAAGAACTTGGATGGGGGGAAAATTACATCTAACTGAAATTCAGCATTTCCTTCCATTATAAATGAAAACAACATACCACAGTACTGTTAGCAATACCCATGGCTTTGTCACAAATGGAAATCAGATATTGTATTTTTGTTGCAGATATCTCAAAATATTGTCACTGCTCATCATCACCTTGATATTATAATGGTTATTAAACCCATACTAGATCTTATAATGTGTTACTAGAGAAGCACATATACATTATTAGATCACAAACTTTTTAAATATTTGATAACTATATTTCAATAGAATTCATTTCCTTTATAATCCTAAATGCTCTTTTCAATTCTATGTGTTTTACTTTAAAATTTTAAAATATTATACTGAAAAAGGGGCCCATAGGTTTTATCAGATTGCCAAATAGGTTCATAACTCAAAGAATTGAAGAACCATGCTATAAAGACATGATAATTAAGATGGTGTGGAATTGCCCTAACCGGTTTGGCTCAGTAGATAGAGTGTCAGCCTGCAGACTGTAAGGTCCCAGGTTCGATTCCGGTCAACCTGGGTTGTGGGCACATCCCCAGTAGGAGGTATGCAAGAGGCAGCTGATTGATGTTTCTCTCTCATCGATGTTTCTAATTCTCTCTCTCCCTTCCTCTCTGTAAAAAAATCAATAAAATACATTAAAAAAAAAAAAAAGATGGTGTGGTATTGGCAAGGGATGGACAAAAAGATCTATGGACTAGAATAAGTATTTCAGAAATAAACATATATTTCAACACTTGATTTATGACAGAGCTGAGATATTGTATTTAACAAATTATATTGAAACTATGTATAAAATTGAAGTTCTAAAAAAAAAAAAATCAACTCCAGGTGATTTATATGCCTAAAATGGAATGAAAATTTATGAAGTTTTGAGAAAATAACATAAGAAAATAAATTCATTACTTTGTGATGTGAAAGGACATTTTAAAATAAGACATAATAGCCCTAGCCGACTCAGTAGCTAGAGCATTGGCCTGCAGACTGAGGGGTGCCAGGTTCAATTCTGATCATAGGCACACACACCTTGGTTGCAGGCTCAAGCCCCGGCCCTGGTTGGGGCACATGTGGGAGGCAACCAATCGATGTTTCTCTCTGTCTCTCCCTCTCCCTTCCACTCTCTCTAAAATCAATGGAAAAATATCCTTGAGTGAGGATTAACTAAAAATAAATAAATAAGTAAATGACACAAAAAACACTACACATAAAAAGTTTGATAAATGCCCTGACCAGTTTGGCTCAGTGGATAGAGCGTCGGCCTGGGGACTGAAAGGTCCCAGGTTCGATTTCGGTCAAGAGCATGTACTTTGGTTGCGGGCACATCCCCAGTGGGGAGTGTGCAGGAGGCAGCTGATCGATGTTTCTAGCTCTCTATCCCTCTCCCTTCCTCTCTGTAAAAAAAATCAGTAAGATATATTTTTTTAAAAAGTTTGATAAATGACTATCTTAAAATTCAGAACTTCTGTTCAAAGAAACACACAGAGAATGAAAAGACAAGCCACAGAATAGGAACTATATTCAATACATACAACCAATAAAGGATTCATCCATGAAGATCTACAAATCTTATAAAAATGACAGCTAGACTAATAGAAAAATGGGCCAAAGATTTGGACAGACATGTCACAAAAGAAAAACTCCAATGGCCAGCAAACATTTCAAATGGTGCTCACTAGTTATCAGGAAACCTCACTAGTTATCAGGAAAATGCAAATTAAAACCACAAACACATACCACAACATATCCACTAGTTTGGCAAAATTTTAAAGGTGGACAATACCAAGGGTCAGGAATCATGTGGAGCAGTAGTGACTATTCTACAGAGCTACTGGGAGTGTAAGTTTGTACAACCACTTTGAAAAACTGTTTGGCTTTATCTAGTAAAGCTAAAAGTATACATTCCCTATTATCTCTAAGTATGTTCCTGGAGAATCCTGACCCAAGTGCACCAGGACGTACATAAAAGAACATCCACAGCAATTGTATTCCCAGTGGCCCCAAACTGAGGACAAGTGAAATGTTTAACAACAAAATAATGGCTAAATAAACTGGGGTATATTCTACAATGGCAGACTGATCAGCAATGAAACAAATGAGCTGTGATAGCCTGAATCTTACAAAATAATGTAGAACAAAAGAAACAAGACATATAATACACACAAATGATTACATTTTATAAAATTCAAAAACATGAAAAATTGAAATATACTGTTTAGGGATTCTAAAGCTAGATGGCAAAACTATAGAGGAAAGGGGAAATGATTATAAAAACATCAGGATAGTGGTTACTTCTAAAAGAGGAGGAAGGGACGCCCTGGCCAGCAGTGCGGCTCAGTGTGGCTCAGTTGGTTGGGAGTCATCCAGTGCACCGAAGCGTTGTTGACTTTATTTCCCGTCAGGGTGCATGCCTGGGTTTTGGGCTTGATCCCCATAGGGGGCGTGCAGGAGGCATACAATCAATGTTGGCTTACACATAAACATTTCACTCTCTCCCTTCCTTTCTCTCTAAAAATCAATAAAAATCTGTTTTTTAAAAAGAGGAGGGAGGGGGATATGATTGGAAAAGACTAAGGGGGAGCTTCTGGGAGCCCTACCATGGTCTAATTCTTTTTTTTTTTTAATTTTAAGATATAATAGATTTATTAAATTCACCCATTTAAAGTATACAATTCAATGGTTTTTAGTATAGTCAAAGAATTGGGCAACTATCACCACAATCAACTTTAGAAAATATTCATCACACCAAAAAGAAACTATACTAATTAGCAGTCATTTTCACCGCCCCACCCCCAGCTCTAGGCAATTAATAAATTTTTAGTATAAGTATATCCCACATATTACATGGGCCACACTTGTATAAAAGTGTATTTATTTTTTATCTGAAGTTGAAATTTAACTGCACATTTTGTTTTTCTTTCTTTTTTATTTACTATTTTTTAAACATAATTCTTTATTGTGGAAAGTATTACATATGTCCCCTCCCTTTTTTCCCCCATTGACCTCCCCCGCCCCTGCCCCGTACTCCCACCACCATGGTCTAGTTCTTGATTCAAATGGCACTTTATAATGATCTGTTATTTAGTACCTCTGTGTTTAATGCCCTTTCTGTATATATGCTACATTTCACAATTAAAAAGTTAAAAATCTGAACGAAAATTGAAAACATGAGCCCATGGAAATGGTTCTGAATTTTTATACTTTCCCAAAATACATACTTTAAAAACTAATTCTGATCATGAGCCAGCCAGGTTGGGGAACAGCTCTAAGGAGATTCTTCCTGATCTGACCCTGCAAATAACTCACCATTACCAACAACATCCCTCCTCTCATCTCTCATCTGGCTCTTTCCTACTGGCTGCCCTGGCGGGATGACAGGGCTACATACCCCTGTGCACACACAGAGCAGAGCAGTGGTCAAAGAGGCTACGTGCTGGTTCTCAGGGACCTATTTCCCTTGCCAGTCTCTGGCCTCTCTGCTTTCTTGCCCCATTTACCAAACCAGATTTGGCCGAAGATGGACCATGAGCTGGATATTATGTTTGTCTGGTCAACCTAGAATGCCTGAGAGGAGGCGTTTCAAGCTATAATGGGGAAGATTCTAAGTACCTAAAAAATCCCAAGTCCAGAGAGTTGAAAGTCATAGGAGAGACCCGAATTCTATCCAAATCTAGAAATTGATCCAACTTGAGTCAATGAACTTCCTCACTCAGTGGCATGCTTCCAAAGGCTCAGTGGTCTGGGTCAAAGAAGCACATGGTGGCCACCTCTCTTTAGCAACTACTAGTCCACATAGATGTCCAATAAGTGTCTCTAGTTCACATGGCCAAACCTGAACCCAGGCTTTCTTTTAAACCTACTCCTCCTCTAGCATTCTCTGGCTTAGTGAAAGGGAAGGTACCACTTTCCATTCAAGCCCTCCATCCAACTCATCGGCAAGACCCACTGGTTCTAGCTCTAAAACTCGCATCTGTCTACTTCCTACAGCCTGTTACAGTCCTGACCACCATCATCTCGCACCTGGACTCCTTCAACCATCCTCTAAACAAGCAACCAGCCTGTAGGTTTTTCTTCCAACCATGGCTTCTTCACACAGTACTCAAGGTCTTTCTAAAATGCAAATATGATTACATCTCTCCCTTGCTTAAAAGCCTTCAATTACTCCTTATTATCTTTAGGACAACATACAAATTTAATCTGGGAGATGAATCCCTTTATTTTCTAATTTTCTAGGTCTTCTCTCTTATAATTCTATCTCTCACATGCTTTGATCCAGCTCTACTGAAATTCTTACACTTTCTCAAAAGTACCAATCCCTCTCACCTCTTCACCTTTGTGCCTGTTATTTCCTCTTCCTATCCCTTCCTATCCAACCCATCCTTGGCTCAGGTAAGTCCTACTTGTTTCTCAGGTCATCGGGTAAATGTCAGTTTTTCTGGGGGAGAGGGGTAGATCTTCTCTTGCTCCGCAAAGTCCTTTGTGTTCTTTCAGCACCCTACTTTACCACAAATATTGCAAAAGCCTGTTTAATTGTCTGTCTTCCTTTGATAGCAGGATTCATGCCTGCATTCTTCATTTTTATATTCCCCAGCACCTGATCCAGGATGTAGCAAGCACCCAATATCTAAATGAATAAATGTCTGGGTGGGTGTGTGTACTCAGAACTCAGGCTTTCAGAAAAAAAGTGAAGAACAAGTCTCTACTTTCAAAAGTTTACAGAGAAAGACAATCTAGATCATCTCCATTCTTTACCCACAAAAATAGCAACAAGAGCTAAATGACACTGACCATGTCTAATGCCAAATCCAGAGCACTAACTCAGGATAGGACCAATCACTTGCCACTAGCTGCAATTCCTAGCTGATGGCCTGTCTCTGATTCTCTCTTGGTTCAGGTTTATTCTACCCTGCCCTTCCCCACCCCCTCCCACCCCACCCCCCACCCTCCACTGACTCAGCTCATACCACCACCTGCTTTTGGCTCTACTTCATAGAACATCCCACAGAAGGACCCAAAGCAGAAAGAGAACAACCAAAACACATAGGAATGAGACTGAGCTGAGGGATGATGGGTGGCAACAGAGAAGAGCTCAGAGTGAACCAAGGATCTGGGCTCAGTGCTGGCACCTCTGCAGGAGCCTACCCCACCAGAGGCACAGCTAGTGAGGTTTGAACCTGCATACCCAGCAGATGTTTCTAACTGCTAAACTTGCCTGCCAAAACCACTTCTGCATACTCAGCAGCTATTCTCAGGAGTAGGGGCTGGAACAAGAGGTTCATACCCTTCCTCCTTGGTTTGATGGTAACGACAGAAGGGCAGCATCACACATGTATCGAACTTAGGAGAATTCAATCATCGGCCCTTACAAAATACGTAAGAAGAGAGAAACAGAAGATCCTCTCACAGTGTGAGCAAGATTCTAGTGCTGAGAGATGTATCTGGATTGTCCACACAGCTGGCTCCTAAACTCAAGCCTTATTTCAGGTAGTGCTTAAAGAAATATTGTTTATACCTTTCATGTTCTTTTTTTAAATTTATTCCTTCAGTCTTCTGCTTTCATTTATATAATTTAAAGAGTAAAATGATAATTTCTACATACGCCCCCTTTTACATTCTGTACATTACTATTTGTGACACATTTATACAAACATATTACCATAAAGAGAGCGTAGTGTATATGCAGAATTACACAGATCTTATATTATGGTAATGTATGGATTTCTCAAAGCTACCGATTAAACATGGTTTTTGCCAATATGCTGATCTGATACCCACAAACAATGAAGCTCCACATGGGCACCATGCTCCAAGTTCCTCATCTGGCATCTGCACCAAGCCAGGAATATATCCATATAGCTTTGTCCAGCATCCCGCAAAAACTCTGAGAACTCTATGGCCACGTGGACAATGACAGGCAATCTAGATACGCTTCCCTCATCGGGATCATCACCAGCAACATCCAGGGCAGAATGGAGATGGGAGATGAGGGGCATCGAGGTCTATCAAAGGGAGGCTGCCAAGTATGCTCCTGGCTTTTAATTTTCTTTTCTTTTTCAAGGTCAGTTTTGAAACACACTGGCTAGAAACAAGGGATGACAAGGCCAGTTATCTTTCTGAGCACTCTTCAAGCCCCAGGCTCAGAAGAGTGACAGGTGGGGACATAATTCACTCCACACTGCTAAGGAAGGACCTGTGTGGGTTCAGTCTGCAGATTTTCAGGCCGACCTTAATCCCACCCTGAGGTGAGGGCTCTGGGGCTTTAGATCACTATGGAAGTTTCCACGGGCTCTCAACATCCCAGGCTTAAATGTCCTTCCGCAGCCCTGACCAGCCTGAGAGACCAAACTTCCAAAGAACACACAAATAATTTTTCGAATAGTCTCTCATTCCTTCACAATTTCAAGCAAAAATCAGAGTCCCCATTATTCAGGTGAGGAAACTGTGCAATCTCCTGTGAAAGCAAAACAAGATCAGGGTTCTCTGGACTTCCTGTCTCCCAAAACATTATTTCTGGAACTTTCTGGTTGCCTTTTAATTGCTCATCATCGGGGTTTCTTAGTCTTCACAAATTTCACTCAACTCTCACTCCCCACCCCCATGCCTAAATCGTCTACCCACATCCTCCCCTTTTTCCTTTCCAACTCCGTGTCCCAGTCTCTTCTCCAAGGTCTAAACATCTTGAATTACTGAGGACCCAGCTTCCAGAGTGGCACTTAGATGGGGCATCTCCTGTTTGTTTTTTTTTTTTTTTTCAAAAAAAGGTCCTTTCCTGTGGCTCAGAGCCCCTTCCTGACCGACCCCTAGTTCCCAGGCATCCTTTGCTCACCCACCCTGCTCAGGCGCTTTATGACCGGCTCCTTCCTCATCACCGAGGGTCCCATCCTGCATTCGGTCTGCCCCCAAGTTTCAGACTCTGTTCCTCCAACTCGCTCGGGTGCAGGTCCCGCCCTTTCCAAAGCTCAGGCCTGAGCCTTTTCTTTCCCAGAGTCCCGGCATCCCAGCGCCGCATTCCTCGGACTCGGCTCCCGCGCGCTTACCGGACCACAGCACGAGCTTGCCGTGCGCTTCCTCCTGGGATTCCGAGTCCCCGGCCAGCAGCGTGGAGGTGGCCTCGTAGGGCAGCGCCGAGCCCAGGCACACGTTGTAGCGCAGCGGCTCGCAGGAGGCAGCCCGACCGCAATGGCTCAGCAGCGGCGGAGCGCCAGTCACTGCCGCGCTCCTCCTGGCACTCCCGCCCGCGCTCCGAGGCCCAGGCCCGGTCGCGTTCCCGCTTAAGGCCATTCCCCGGCCCGGGCCCCCCGGCAGCAGCAGCAACAGCAGCGGTCCCAAAAGCCAGAACTCCGACCCCCGTGCTAGGCGAGCAGCGGCCATGACCAAACCCGCCAACTCAGCAGGAGCCCCGCGCCCCCGCCCGCTCCCCGAAGCCCCAGGGCACGCGCACAACCCTTGGGGCTGCGGGGGCGACTCAGGCGACCTGTGCGCCCCGCGAGTCCGGTGCCGGGCTTCCCCGGATGCTCCGCGCGCCGCGGGCCCTTGGCGCCCAACTTCGCAAACTTTGGAACCCGGGGCCCATGTTGTGCGGCGGAGGCCCGGGCGGGGTTGGACCGCTCCCTCGCCCTTTCCCAGGCAATCCAAGTTGTCTTCAGCCCCGGGAGCCCCCAGGGCCCCCAATCTCCAGCCCCATCCCCTCTCCCACCATTAAAAACCACCTCCGGGCCCCACGATGGAGGCCAGGCGCGGGCCGGGGGTGAGAGACCAGGTCCCCGGCGCCGCCCCCGCACCAGCCGGGGGCCCAGCAGCCACCTTTGCCGAAGCGCGCCGCAGCCCCCCGACTCCTCCCCGCCGACTACCCGGCTCCTTTGTTGCTGCTCTAACTCGCTAGGCTTTCTGGAATGCACGGGCCTCCTCAAGCCAAGCCCGGCCCCCCCTCCGCCACGGCTGGGGGAGGGACTGGCAGAGAGAGGGAAGAGGAGGGGAGAAGAGAGAGGAGGAGCACCAGCTTCAGGGACCCATGCGCGCAGCTGGGCCCGGACTGGGGGCTCTGACCCAGCTTGCCGCCTGGAGCTGGAAATAGGTGGAAACCGTGTCCGGAGCTGCACCGAAACTCAGCAGGCACCTGGATTAACCCGAGGATCGTTCGACTAGGTCTTCTGCAGGGCATGGACTCTTCTGGTTTACGGTGGGAGAGACAGGGGATGCCTGGAGTCAGCGGAAACCTCCACATCACTCCCCATCCCCAACTCGCCAGTCTTTTCTGCTTTGGGTTAGATCTTTCAGCTTGTCCCGTAGCCCCATGGAGAAAAACCAGGTTTTGGGGTTCCCGCTTGTCCAAATCCTTCCAGCTCGGGACCTGTGTGAGAAATGACCTCAGAGTCACTCGGGCAGCTGCCCCACTACTGTTACCTGTGGATGCAGGTGTGTGGAAACCAAACGTGCCAACGTCAAGCCAAATGTGTGAAACGTGAATTGTGGTTTCCAACGACTAGCCCTGGCGTGTCTGTTTAGGTCCAAAAGAAGCCAGTCCATCTTTGATGACCCTTGCTGCTCACATGCTGGCAGAGGACGTTTCTTCTGCTACTCTCCTTCCTTACTCTGCTCATTTTGCCTTTCCCCGCCCCTTTGCCTCTGCAAGTCACTGCACTTGATTTCAATTTACACCTAGAGCCAGGGGTCCAGCCAGGAAGAGTGGACTTGCATTGAGCAACTTTTTCTGAGTTGCTGATGGAGCAACACACTAGGGTGGCTTTTCCTGTCTTACTCCCTACCCTGACCTTCATTCAGCCTAGCTGAAATGGACTAGTTCTGTTAGGTTTGGCCATTTATGAGCAAATTAGCAATTGCACTTCAGCTATCATCCTCAATCGAGAGAGAGAGAGAGGGAGACTTTAATTCAATTTAGCAAGTCCTTCTGAAATCCTAAGATGTACATAGCACTGTGATAAGCATGACATCCTCACAGAACTTGTGCACTGTGGTGACAAGCTTGCCCTCAAGAAACAGTAATATGACATCACAGCAAAGTCTCCTGCTCCAGGGCAGGGACCTTATTTATTCTCCGTATTCACAAAGCATCCAGTGCAGTAGGACATGCATATTAATCACTCAAAAATAAGCTGCCTAAGTGAAGTGCACAGTGAAGTGAGTATGCTGTAGGAATTTATAGCAGGGAGAGTGGGTAGAAGTCGAGGAGGTGGGACTTGAATCCAGCCCTGAAATGTGAGTAGGAGGAGTTAGAAAAGTATAGGCGAGTGGAGCTGGCATTACAAGTGGAGGAAACTATGACTATGGTTCAGAGCATGACTGGCCTGGCAATCAGGACATAGTAAGAGATAAACAGAGAAACTGATTGGCAAGGAAACTTGAATAATATACAGAAGAATTAAGGTTTAATTCTGTTGGCAATAACAAAACAGTGCAAGGCCGGCTGGTGTGGCTCAGAGGTAGAGTGTCCACTTATGAACCAGGAAATCGAGGTTGTATTCCTGGTCAGGGCAACATGCTCCATCCCCAGTGGAGGGCGTGCAGGAGGTAGCCAATCAATGATTCTCTCTCATGATTGATGCTTCTATCTCGCTCTCTCCCTTCCTCTCTCTGAAATCAATTAAAAATATTTAAAATATTAAAAGAAAACTTCCAAGTTTTGATTAGAGTAATATGTTTAAGGACATTAGTCAGGTGATGTGAGGATGGTATGAAGGCGAAAGGGTGGACCATTTTGAAGGAAGCTGCTGGTGATTTTTGGAATAGACTCTGTCATCAGGGCATAATATTCCCACTGGAAAAATAATTTGAAACATTATGACCTACTTCCATTAATTTTTTCTGTGCTGTAAATGAAATGACTTTTATACTTGTCCAAGGTCTGAGCCACAAAGAAAGTCGTCTGATATCATACTGATGTTTTGCTTTGTGAACTTTCTCCACTTATTTTTCAATCTGGTTGTTACTATGGCAGCTTTGAAGCCCTGTGAAATTTTCTCAGTATTCTGTGTATTAGGGAGGAACCTACATAAGTGCTTACCTCTCTGCCTAAAAATTCTTCAAGTATGCAGGCTCTGCCATTCCTTGTCTGGGATTTCTGGGGAGGTATGAGGAATAATCACATAATTGTAACATAGTATCTTTACACTGGAGATAAAAGAGAGTGAAGTGAGAAGATCCTAAGATGGTATCTTATGGCCAAAATGTTCTTCACTTCAAAAGGAAGAAGGTATTTTAAATGCTTCTCTCTCTCTCCCCCCCCCGCTCTCTCTCTCTCTCTCTCTCTCTCTCTCTCTCTCTCTCTCTGTGTGTGTGTGTGTGTGTGTGTGTACATACACTTCTGTTCTCTAGGCTTCTTGCTGGTCTAGACCAGTGGTCGGCAAATTCATTAGTCAACAGAGCCAAATATCAACAGTACAACGACTGAAATTTCTTTTGAGAGCCAAATTTTTTAAACTTAAACTTCTTCTAACGCCACTTCTTCAAAATAGACTCACCCAGGCCGTGATATTTTGTGGAAGAGCCACACTCAAGGGGCCAAAGAGCCGCATGTGGCTCGCGAGCCGCAGTTTGCCGACCACCGGTCTTGGCTAAGAAGAAAATTTCTTGGTGGTTCCTGAATGGCATTCAGAGTCCTGGAGAAAGCTGATCCCTCCTACAGGCATAACAAGACTGCCAGTGTATTTTAGAGACTCTTCAAAGTGATTTGATACACTCCTAGTCTTCAAAGTCATGGAAGGCTGCAAAGTGCTTCTCTCCTGATCCTGAGCCACCTCCCTACCCAGCTCCTCAAGAGTCTTAACACATGTCATAACACGGTCCTTTTGTCAGGGCCAGGAGAAGCTGTCCTGTATTGACAATGTATTACAGTATTTTATTTGCTACAAGTAGCTTCTTGATTTCTGAGTCATTCTCATAAAATACGTTGGCATTTTGAAGTCACACATTCAATGTTGACTCTCTGTGATTTGCCTCTGGAACTTCCACTCAAAAAGAATGAACATGAAACTATTTGTGGGATATCCATGTGTATCCTTGAGGCCTTATGGTTCAGTTGTCACACTGGTTAGAATTTGGAGCATAATTGTTGCCAGTTATTTCTTTTTCTGATGTTTCTTATTTTGCAACTAAGAGCATCAAGTCAGAAGGAATAGGCAAAATGGGAAAGGGACTAGATAAGCTACCTCTCCAGAGAGGCAGCACAATAGATTTGGAGTTAGATATAAGTTGGACCTTACTAGCCAAGAACCGTTGAGCAACTTATGCTAAGTCCCTATTTCTTCTTCCTTTACAAAAATTAGATGTTATCAATTGTGTTCCTGTATACCAGCAATGAGCAATCTGAAAAGATAATTAAAGATGGAAATTCCATTTATAAGGCATACAAGAGAATTAAATCCTTAGGGAAAAAATCTAATCAAGGAAATGAAAACCTATATACCTAAAACTACAAAACATTGCTGAAAGAAAATTTAAATTACCTAAATAAGTCGAAAGACATTCTGTGTTCATGGACGGAAGACTTAACATTGTTAAGCTGTCAATACTACCCAAAGTGATCTGTAGAGCCACCTCAATTCCTATTAAAATTCCAATAGCCTTTTTCACAGAAATGGAAAAGTTTATCTCAAACACATAAAGAACTGCAAGGGACCCTGAATAGCCAAAACAATCTGTTTTAAAAATATATGTTTTTATTGATATTTAGAGGGAGAGGAAGAGAGGAGGATAAAGAGATAGAAACATCGATAAGAGAGAAACATCATTGGTTGGCTTCTTCCTGCACAACCCTTACTGGGGATCAAGCCTGCAAACGGGAATCAAACCTGTGACTTCTTGGTTCATGGGTCGACACTCAACTACCAAGCCACACTGGCCAGGGCATAGCCAAAACAATCTTGAAAAAGATTAATAAAATAGGAAGACCACACTTCCTGATTTTGAAACTTACTATAAAGCTGCAGTAATTAAAACTATGATATTGGCATAAAGACAGACATATAAGCCAATAGAATAGAATAGAAAGCCTAAAAATAAACCCTCACATATATGGCCAATTGACTTTTTACAAGGCGCTAAGACCATTCAATTGGAAAGAAAGTCTTTTAAACAAATAGTGATAGGAAAAACTAGATATTATATGTAAAAGAATGAAGTTGTACACTTACCTTACCCAATATACAAAAATTAATTCAAAGTGGGTCAAAGACCTAAGTTTAAGAGCTAATACTATAAAATTCTTAGAAGAAAACATTCAGGAAAAATATGCATAGCATTGGATTTGGCAACAATTTCATGGCTATGACACCAGAAGCATAGGCAATTAACAAAACAGATTAATTGGACTTCTTCAAAATTAAGAACTTTTGTGCATTAAAGGATACTATTAAAAAAGACAACCAATAAAATGGGAGAAAATATTTGCAAATCCTATGTCTTATAAGGAATTAATACCCAAACTATATAAAGAACTCCTACAACTCAACAACAAAACCACCCAATTTAAAAGAAGCAGAGACTTATCCTGGCTGATGTTGCTAAATGGTTAGAATGTTGGCCCACACACTGAAGCCTTGCAGGTTTGATTCCCTCCCTCCCATTCTCTCTAAAAATTAATGGAAAAAAATATCCTTGGGCGAGGAATAACAATAAATAAATAAATAAATAAGCAAAGACTTGAATAGATATTTCTCTAAGAATATATACAAATGACCAATGGACACATGAAAAAAATCCTCAACATCATAAGTAATTAGGGAAATGCAATCAAAACCACTATGAGATACAACTTCACAATTCCTAGGGTGGCTATTAAAAAAAACACACATGAAAAATAAGTGTTAGCAATGATGTGAAGAAACTGGAACTCTTTGCATTGCTAATAGAAATGCAAAAGGGTGCAAGTTGGTGGAAATTTTTAGTGGTTTCTCAAAAGTCTAAATGCAGAACTACCATATGACCTAGCAATTCCACTTCTAGGTATAGTCCAAAAGAACTGACAGCAGGAATTCACAAAGTTGTACACTAATGTTCATAGCAGCACTATTCACAATTGCCAAAAGGTAGAAACCACCAAAGTGTCCATCAATAGATGAATGGGTAAATAAAATGTAGCCTATACATACAAGGGAATATTATTCAGCATTTTGATACAGTGTACAATATGATGGACCTTGAAAACATTATGCTTAGTGACATAAGCCAAATACCAAAGGACAAATATTGAATGATTCTGCTTCTATGAGCTATCTAGAATAGGCAAATTCATAGATACAGAAAATAGAATATACCCAACCAGTGGTCACGGACAACAGGGGGATAGGCGCGTGCGTGGGGGGGGGGGGGGCATTTGGGATGGGAATGGGGAGGTGAGGACAAATATGTGATACCTTAATCAATATAGAAATTTAAAAAATAAAACATATAATAAAGAAAAAAGATGAAATAATAGAATGGAAAAAAAAGAAAGAAAATAGAATTTAGCTTACTAGGGGTAAATGGGAGGTAAGAAAGGGTTGTTGTTTAATGGTATAGAGCTTTTGTTGGGGAGATAAAAAAAGTTTGGGGTCTAGATAGTAGTGATGATTACACAACATTGTAAATATATTTAATGCCACTGAATTGTAAATTCACAAATGGTTAAAATAATAACTAGCATGTTATATGTTACATATACTTTTATGCATTAAAGAAAAAAAAGAGAACCCTGGTCAGGTGACTCAGTTGATTGGAGCATCATCTCATACACCAAAAGGTTGCTGGTTCAATACCTAGTCAGGGCACATATGTACCTAGGTTTCTGGTTCAATCCCCAGCCAAGGTGCAAGCAGGAAGCAACAGATTGATATTTTCCTCTCACATGGATCTCTCTCTCTCTCTCTCTCTCTCCCTCCCTCCCTCTCTCTCTCCCTCCCTCTCTATAAAAAATCAATAAAAACATATCCTCAGGTAAGGATTAATTTATAAAAAAGAGAGAGCCCTGGCTGGTATTCTCAGTGGTTAGAGTGTCAGTCTGCACACAGAAGGGTGGTGGATTCTTCCACTCTCTCTAAAAATCTATGAAAAAATATCCTCAGGTGAGGGTAAACCAAAAAGAGAAAGAGAGAGAGGAAAGAGAGGAGGGAGGGAGGGAGGGAGGGAGGGAGAGAGAGAGAGAGAGAGAGAAAGAGAGAAAAGCATATTACTACTTAGCTAAAAGGAATCTAATGAGGATTAATATTAACATGAGAAATCTTGGTTCTTAAATAACTGTCAATTTCTCTTCCCTTATTTTATCTCTGACATCTTTCCTATGGTGCCATTTTAATAATTCCTGGAAGCCCAACTAGTAGCCAACATTGTAGAAATGTGTCTGGTTTGAGAAAAAGTAATCTTACTCCATTCTGGTCTGTGATATCAGATTTTAGGTCTTTCTGGTTCTGTTTTTGTACTGCAGAGCACAGTTTTCTTCTCCTCAATAAATGGCACCATCATTTCCTTTACCCAGTCGCACTGGCTAAGAATCTTGGAGTCATCTTTGATTTCTCTCTTTCTCTAACATCTGACACTCAATCCATCAGCTAACCCTGTCACTCCAACTATTCCTTATCACCTTCACAGCTACTAACCTGGTCTGAGTTACTATCATCTGTCATCTGGGCCACTCCAAGAGCTTCCTAACAGAGCTCTCTGTTTCCTCTTATCTTCCTACAGCCTCTTCTCCAGCCAGGTGCCGGGGTGATCCTTTTAAAATGTCATATCATATCATTCTTGCACTCAAAACTCTCTGATGGTATCTCATAACACTCAAAGCAAATCTTCAAGATCTCATCATGACTTTACAAAGGCCCTGACAACTCCTAGCAACCTCCTGGATCTCACTTGATGCTACTCTTTTTCTAGCTCATTCCATCTCAGACATGCAGTTCTTTTTGCTGATCCTTACACACACCAACAAGCTCATGCCTTAGGACCTTTGCACTCATGTTCTCAAGTTAACTAAATCTCAGTTCAACTATCTCTCCTCAAGAAGGCATTCTTTATAAATTGCTTCAAAGAAAACTAAATATTTAAGTTTAAATCTAACAAAAATATGAACATGATCTATATGATGAAAATTATTAAATGCTGATGAAATTAATAAAAGACGACCTAAATCCTTGGAGAGACACACTGTGTTCATGGATTGGAAGATTCACTGTAGTGAAGATGTCAATTTCCTATAAATTGATTCTCTAAACCTCTCAGTTTAATAGAATTCCTATCAAAATCTCAGCAAGTTTCTCTGTAGACATAGACAAGTTTATGCTAAAATTTATTTGGAAAGTGAAAGGCACTAGTATAGACAACATAATTTTTGGAAAAGGAATAAAGTGGGAGAAATCACTTCTCAATATTAAGGCTTACCATATAGCTACAGTAATCGAGATAGTGTGGTACTGGCAGAAAGATCCACACATTGATCAGTGGAACAGAACAGGAACCCTAGAAATATGACCACAAATATGCCTAATTTCTTTTGACAGAGTAGCAAAAGAAATTCAATGGAGAGATAACCTTTTCAATAAATGGTGTTGGAGCAATTAGACATCCATAAGCAAACCTGTGAAACTCAACCTAAATTTGACACCTTATCCAAAAATTAACTCAAAATGAATCATGGACTTACATGTAAACAAAAAACTTCCAGGAAAGAATATAGGAGAAAATTTTCAGAACCTATATGACTAGACAAAGAGTTCTTAGACTTGACACCAAAAGAATGACCTACAAGAGGAGAAATTGGTAAATTGAACCTCATCAGAATTTTTAAAAACTTTAGCTCTGCAAAAGTCACTATTAAGAAAATGAAAAGATAAATTACAGACTGGGGGAAAGTATTTACAAAGCATATATCTGACAAAGGTCTAGTATCTGGAACATATAAAGAACTCTCAAAACCAGCATTATGAAAACAAACAATACAATTAGAAAATGGGCAAAAACATGCAGACACTTCACCAAAGAGACTATATAGGTGGCAAATAATACATGAAAATATATTCAACATCATTAGTCATTAGAGAAATGTAAGTTAAACCACAACGAGATATCCCAGCACACTTATCAAAATGGTTGAAATGAAAAACAGTGATTAACACAAATGTTGGCAAAGCTATGGAGAAACTGAATCACTCATACATCGATGGGGAATGTAAATGATAGTTATTTTGGAAAACAGTTTGTTAGTTTCTGAAACAAAACAAAACAAAACCATACATATGCTTACCACAAAACCCAGCAATCATACTTCTGGGCATTTAGCCAAAATAAATGAAGACTTATTTTCACGCAGGAACTTGTACACAAATATTCATAGCAGTTTTATTTGTCATAGCTCAAAACTTGAAACTCATCAAATATTTTTTCATAGGTGAATGGTTAAGCAAACTGTGGTACATCCATACCATGGAATATTACTGAGAAATACATAGGAACAAACCATTGGTTCACCTAACTTGGATGGATCTTAAGGGAATTATGCTGAGTGAAAAAAGCTGATCTGTATGATTCTATTGATATGACGTTTATGAAATAACCTAATTATAGAGGTACAGATTAGTGGTTGTCAGGGTTTAGTGATGGTGAGGAGGGATGGACATGGCTATAAAGAGGTAACAATGACATTTCTTGTGTTGATGCAGTTGAGTATTTTTTGTCATAGCTTTATTGAATATAATTCATAGATGCCGTTCAGTTCCTTGATTGTAATGATGATTACACAAGGCTACAAGTATGATAAAATTACATAGAGCTATGCACACATACTCAAATAAGTGCATTTATAACTGGTGATGTCAATTCCTTGATTTTGATATTTTATTATAATTGCAAAAAAATGTTAACATTGGGGGATATTAGGGAAAATGTGTGGGGCTTCCCTGTATATTTGTTTGCAACCTCCTGGGAGTCTAAAATTATTTTTAAATTATTTTTAAAATTTAAGGCATTTAAAAAAACTGCCTTACCCAAAATAGCACCTCTTCTGTCACTCTCTACTCTCATAGCTTGCTTTATTTTTCTTCAAAGACTTTATTTCCACCTGACAAAATAATATATAAGGGATGACATATTTTGCATAAATCTGTCTTTTCCAGTACACTTAGGAAGACAGGAAGTTGTGTTCTACACTGTATGATGGCACCTTGATGAGTGAACACGTGAACCTGCCTTCCTATAGATGTGCATTTCGTTTATTGTGTATATACATAAACTAGCCTTTACAGCTTGCCAGAAACAATATCTTTATCAAGGTATCTACCCCAGACTCTCTATTCAGAAGAATTTCAATTGCTTTTTTCAGTAAGAACATTTTAATACATGCAATTCTCTAGCAGGGAATTTTATCTCATTCTATTCCTTCCTTCCTGACTCCAATCAGGCCTTTGGGAGTATGTCCTCATTTAGTGTCTTTCTGGGATAAACCTTCAACTATAAGAAGGCAGCAAAATAAAGGTTCTTGAATCTGACAGATTTGACCTTGTGTTCTTCATAAAGACCTTTAGGAGGCGAAGGCTTCAGAGTGAGTTGTTCAAATAGAATGAAACAACTTTATAAGAAAAAGAAACAGTGCAAAGAAAGATCACTAAACTCTCAGCCATCTATCTTATTACAAATAGTCATGATATATTTTATTGTGCATCTGTGGGAGGCAAAATAATAGGTCCTTAAGATGTCCATGTCCTAATCCCCAGGACCTGTGATTAAGATTAAGGATCTTGAATAATCTCTGTATTTTATATCCAGTCTGTAATTAACCTTTCCCACTATTCTCCTAAAAAAGTCACGATTCCATTTAGTCCAGTATCTACATTATAATGCTCATACACCAAGAATATTGAACATCATGGCATATCTTTTCTCACTCCTTACAATTGATCAAAATAATATCCTGCTCAAATGCTGATAACACATAAGTCACTGTAGTGATTCCTCATAATATTGTTCTCTATTTGTTTGTTTTTTTTTTATTGGCCTGGAATGCTCTTCCATAAAGGAGAGAAAAAAAGATTAAGGACCTTGAAATGGGGAAATCAGCCTGGATTACGCAGAGGGGCCCAATCTAATCATAGGAGTCTTTACAAACAGCAAACCTTTCCTGTCTGTAGAGAACTAGAGATGCTGTTGTGAGAAGGACTTGACTTGCTGTTGCTGTCTTCAAAGATGGAAGGGGCTTGAAGAAGCTGGAAAATTCAAGGAAATAGACTCTCTCCTGGAAACTCCAGAAAGGAATGCAGCCCAGTCAAAATCTTCATTTTATTTATTTACTAGAGGCCTGGTGCATGGTTTCGTGCATCGGTGGGGTCCCTTGGACTGGCCTGGAGGGATTAGGCCAAAACTGGACCAGTGCACATATTTGTCCAGGGAGTGTCTGGCCTGTTTGGCCTAGTCCCGATCAGCCAGACCCCAGCAGCAAGCTAATATACCAGTTGGAGTGTCTGCCCCCTGGTGGTCAGTGCATGTCATAGCAACTGGTCAAATGGTCAAACAAATGGTCGGACACTTCGCATATTAGGCTTTTATTATATAGGATTATTTATTTTGTTAATCCTCACCTGAGATATTTTCCCATTGATTTTTAGAGAGGCTGGAAGGGAAGGGAAGACACAGAGAGAAACATCAATGTGTCTGATGTGAGAGGCACATGGATTGGTTGCCACACCCCAACTGGGGCCTGGGTTGAAGCCTGCAACCGAGATACATGCGCTTGTCAGGAATGGAACCCATGACCCTTCAGTCCACCAGCTGAGGCTCTATCCACTGAGCCAAACTGCCTAGGGCCAACCTTGATTTTAGCCCAGTGAGACCCATAGCAGTCTTCTGACTTATAGAACTGTATAACAGTACATTTGTGTTGCCTTAAGTACTAAGTTTGTGGTGAGTAGTTACAGCAGCAATGGGAAACTAATATAGTATCTTACTCTGTTTATAGATTTCTATGAACTTTGCTTGTAAGCCACGGAAACCAAGTTGAGCTTCCTAAGCAAACAAAACAAGCTTTTCTGTAAGCAGTGTCTCAGGGAGCCCAAGTCAGGACAGCTGTAGAACTGCAGAAAGGTAGGACCATAGTGAAAGCTGCCACCAGAACTACCCTTTCTCTATCCCTTTTGTCTCTGCCTCCCGATACTCTGTTCCCTTCTCCTTTCTGTAAACAGACCTTCTCTGCTACTTAGTCCATAGGTGTAAGAGGCTGAGCCTCAGCCTCGCCTTGTGCTCTCTTTCTTCATCAGACCAGTCAGCCCAGGCTGTGACTAGAATCTCATTCTCAATTCTGAAGTTCCAGAGAAGGAACTGTTTGGCAGTATGGGCTAGATGCCCATTATGGGTTGAATTGTTCTCCCTCCGCCAAAAAAAAAAAGATATGTTGAACCCCTAATCCCTCAGGATCTCAGAATGTGACCTTATTTGGAAATAGGGTCATTGCAGATGTAATAAGTTAAGATGAGGTCATACTAGAGTAGAGAGGACCCTTATCTGTATATATATAAAACCCTAATATGCAAATAGACCAAATGGCGGAAAAACAGAACAACTGAACAACTGGTCGCTATGACATGCACTGACCACCAGGAGGTGCGTGTGGAACATGGTGGGTGTTGGCAGCAGGCGGTAAATCACAGAACATGGTGGAGCAGGTGAGTGGGGGCGCCACACGAAGGTGGGGCACTGGTCACTGTCATGGGGACAAGCCTCTGGTGGTTACTGAAAATTCTTTGCTGCTGGGCACCGTAGTCCTGCCCAGTGTTCACACCCACTGCTCGCACAGGCCCCGCTCACACCTGCAGCTGGCACCAAAGCCACCACCTGCACCCACTGCTGGCGCCTGGTGCCGGTCCCAATCGCTCGGTGCCATCAGCAGGTGCGAGTGGCGGCTGCTGGCCCCAATTGCCCCTGAGAGCTTCTCCACCTCCCCCTGCTCCTGAGGGGCGATCAGGGCAGCAGCTGCTGCTCACACCCACTGATGCACCCGGCTGCTGATGCCAGCCCCAATCACTCCACGCCATCAGCGGGTGCGAGCGGGGCTGGAACTGTCAGTGTGTGGGAGCAGTGGCAGCCTGAGTGGAGCTGCCAGCAGACAGGGGACTGGGGGCTGCGGTGGGAGGGGCTGGGCGGGGGCGTGGAGGATGGGCCGAGACCCACCCCTGTGCCCACCGCAGCCTTGCAGCCCACAGTTCCTTACAAGGTGCACAAATTAGTGTACAGGGCCCCTAGTTTCTGTACAACTTGGGTCTTTATAAGAAGAAATTAGGCCCTGACCGGTTTGGCTCAGTGGATGGAGTGTCGGCCTGTGGACTGAAGGGTCCCAGGTTGGATTCCGGTCAAGGGCATGTACCTTGGTTGTGGGCACATCCCCAGTAGGGGGTGTGCAAGAGGCAGCCGATCCATGTTTCTCTCTCATTGATGTTTCTAACTCTCTATCCCTCTCCCTTCCTCTCTGTAAAAAATCAGTGGAAAAGAAGGAGAAGGAGAAGGAGAAGGAGAAGGAGAAGGAGAAGGAGAAGGAGAAGGAGAAGGAGAAGGAGGAGGAGGAGGAGGAGGAGGAGAAATTAGGACACAGACACAGAGGTAAGATAGCCAGGTAAAGATAAAGGCAGAGATCGAAGATAGCTGCCATAACCAAAAGAACGTCTGGGGCTACCAGAAGCTGAAAAAGGTAAGGAAGAATCCTCCACTGGAGACACCAGAAGGAGCATGGCCCTACCAATACCTTAATTTTGGCCTTCTGGGCTCCAGAACTGTGAGATAATAGTTTCTGTTGTTTTAAGCCACCCAGTTTGTGGTACTTTGTTACAGTAGCTCTAGGAAACTAATACAGTGCACAAGCTTGATCCAGTCAGCTATGGCTAGGAGACCCTGTCTTGTAGTACAGTTATGGCTCCTCAAGACTCACCCCTCTGGCTTGAGGAGTAGGGTGCCAGTTTCCAAAAAGGGAAGAATCATTGTGAGCTAGGCCAGTGGTCGGCAAACCGCGGCTCGCGAGCCGCAGTTTGCCGCTCTGTTGACTAATGAGTTTGCCGACCACTGAGCTAGGCAAATGCACTGATAACTGTCCACTACAGCTAGGACAAATATGATAGTCTCTCTCTCTCTCTCTTTTTGCTTTGTTTTGCGTGAAAATATTTAATTATTTTACCCTCTGGAAAGCATTTCCGTGTATGAGGTGAGATATGAATCTAAGTTACTTCTTTTCCATAGCATAATTAGCATAATCCCTTTGCCCTAACACCTGTGTATTGGTGTACTGATAATTGCAAACATTTCTGGAATCTCTATGCTATTCCATTCATCTGATTGATTTACCAGATTCCTGGCATGGTGGTGAGAGGGACTTAACTTCCAACCTGAGTTCTAGAGCATGGTTATCCCTTGCTTTCTTCCCTCCTCTAAGTGTTTTGTCTATGGATGAAACACCTAATTACTCAACTTAATTTTAGGGGGTGGGGGCTTTCACGATGTTTCTAACCATTTAGATGAATGGATCAGTACAACTCTTCTGGTGGAAGACAGTGTGCCCTTTCTGTTCCCTTTCTGAAACTAGTCCCTGACATTGTAACATATCTGGTCTTAGGGATGGGACAAGCCAGTAAGCACTCAATAAATATTAAGTAATTATTAGAACAAAGGCCAGATAATACCTATCTCAAACTCTGCTAGCATCCAACAATTGCTCATTCCTACCTCTCCCCACCTTAAGTCATGCAGGCGAGTGAGAAAGGGATGTGGTAGGCTAAATAATGGCCACCCCAAAATGTCCATGTCCTAATCCCTGACACCTCCTGGGTATATTACCTTGCGTGGTAAAAGGGACTTTATCAATGTGGTTAAAATAAGAATCTTAAAATGGGAAGATTATTCTGGATAATCTGGGTGGGCCCAATATAATCATCACGGTCTTATCAGGGCACACAGGAGAGTCAGAGAGAAAAAGGAGATGTGACCATGAAAGCAGAAGTTGGAGTTATGTGCTCTGAAAGATGGAAAATGGGGCTAGGAATGCAAGTGGCTTCTAGAAGTTGAAAAATGGATCCTCTAGAGCCCTCAGAAGGAACTCAGTTCTGCTCATGCCCTGCTTTAGCCCAGAGAAGCCCATTTTGAATTCTGACTTCCAGAACTGTAAGATAAAAAATTTCTGGGAATTCAAAATGGGTTTTAAGACACTAAATTTGTGATAATTTGTTACAGCAGCAACAGAAAAGGAATACAGAGGGAATCAGAATTTCATTGAACATTCTGCAAAAGTGGCACTCCTGGACTCGTCCTTATTTAAATTGTAGGGTTTGAGGCCCTACAAAGAACCTAGTGGTACCTTTCTTGCCATGTCACTCCAGCCAGATTTCACCATCGTTTAAGTCAGCGGTCACTAACCTTTTGGACCTCACGGACCACCAGTGGTCCACAGACCACCATTTGGCAATCGCTGCTTTCTTTTCTCTCCATTTCTGCCTATCCAGCCTGATATTCACTACCCCAACAATCTTCTTTGAACCTAGACTTAATAGCTGTTCTAAAATACTAGTGTTAACCCCACATACGGTTATTAGAAACACGGAAATTCAGGGAGCAAATTAAGTTGAAACATGAAATAACAATAAAAAAATCTTTAAAAAATTGGGGCAATATTTTCCCCTCCCAGCATCAGGCCAAAGAGAAAGCTAGAGAGATACTGATACCAGAGACACTGAGGAACAAATCTAGCTAGAAACTTTGAAGCACACTACAAGCTTCTGAACATTTGCTCAGATTGTTTTAAGACCTGGGGCTTGGGCAGAAATTGCGAACCTTTTGTCCAAGCCCAGAAGCCTAGATACTGAGAGACAGTAGAGACTTAAGTAAAAATGCCAGCTTGGAGTTTAAGAAATCTGGATTTGAATCCTGGTTCTGTGGACCACCGTTTTTTTCTTTTCTTTACGTTTCTCCTCTTTTCCCTCCCTTCCTTCCTTCCTCCCTCCCATCCATCAAAAATATGTCTTTATTGATTTCAGAGAAAGGAAGGGGGGAGAGGGAGATAGAAACATCAATGAGAGAAAAACATCAATCTGCATGTGCCCTGACCTGGGAATCAAATGGGCCACCTCCTGGTACCACACCAGCCAGCTGTGGACCCGTTTTTGGTGTCTTTCTCCAAGAGGTCCTAAAAGACTCTCCTGTCAGGTGAGCTCATCAAAAGGCAGTGAACTGGGAAGATGTATTACTCCAACTTCTAACCCAAAACATGGATTTCTGGGTCTGTGTCACCAAAAGAAGAAAAATTTAAAATGCACGTCTCTGGTACTAAGAAAGCGTGCTTTTAAACTCCTCTCTCCCAGAATAAAAGGCCCTTACTTTTAATTTTTTATTTGTGATGATTTTGTTTTTTCTTTCCGTTCTGTTACTAGCTGGAACGAAATGTTGGCTGGGGCCCCAGGCGGCTGCTGGAAAGGCGCCCTCCCAGGAGCAGAAGGCTCGCTTAGGAGAGACTGGGGGCGGGGAGAGAACTCGCAACTCTGCCTCCCCAGCGCGGTAGGGATTCTCTCGAGTCTTTCCTGGGCTCCCTAGTCGGAGCCCCCCGACAGCAAGGGCGGGCGAAGAGACTTCGGGGGACACTCACGGCGCAATGGGGTCACGCAGCCCAGCCCCCAGCTCCTCCGAGCTGAGGAGCTGATTCTGGCCGCCGCGGATGCGAGGACCACCCACGATGGCCCCGCCCTGGCCCCGCCCTCCGTCTCGCCTGCGGGCCTCCCCGCTCGCTGCCCTTGCACGATCTTCTGGGCCCGAGGAAGACCTGCTCCCGGATCAAATGTTTTTCCGAGTCTTCTCCTAAGCAAGATGGGCTGTGGTGACCAGCTCTTTCAGATAAAGATGAAAGAGGAGGCTAGAGGGCCAAGACTGGGAGTGAAGAGGTGGCCTTTTCCCTCCTCGCTCCTGTCTCACCCAAGGAGAGCGCGAGACCATGATATCCAGACATATCTTTACCTACCCCTACCCTAAAAGTTTTGGGTGGCAAATTTTAGTTCACTTTTAGTTTGGAAAAAGGAAATTAACATTAGGTTTTGGAATACAATGAAGGCATTTCCAGATCAGAATTGGGATCTTTCGACCTAATTTAGACGAGAGCGGGTTGTGGGAGAAGGGGGTACATCTGATAGAGGGACATGGGACTGAGGAGGTACAGCGGTATTTAGGGGAGTCTTCAGTCATCTCCAAGAGGGAGGGCGCACACTGGGCCCTCAACCCTTCCCCTTCAAGTTGCCAGAATGGAAAATTCATGGAGTTCAGCTTAGCCCAGGTCAACAAACTTTTATTGCCATTTCTGGCTCCCCCTGCCCCAGCAAGATCCTTGCTTCTAACACTGTAGAAATACTGAGCTCTGGTGCAGGGGAATGGGGGCGAGAGGGCGGGGGTTACCTCACCTCCTCAGTACACTGCCAAGCTTAAAGAACCCCACTTGCTGGAGAGGGAGGGCCACACTGGAGGAATTAAAAAGAAGGAATGGCTCAGTTCCACCTTTGCTGGCTGCAGAATATCGAGACCATGGTCCCGAACATTTTTCAAAGGGTGTCGGAGAGAGGGATGAATTTGGCTGCTGTTGTCCCCCTTGCCCTTGCTGCCATGTTTCCATGGAAATGAGGGAGGGACAGGATGTACCTCACTCTGACTACCTGGGAGGATGGCAGGGCAGGCGTTTAGTAAACATATTGCCTTCCATTGCTACCCAACACATACAACTGTCCCCAGCTGACCCCCAAGCTCACTGCCTGCTCAATTCCCTTCCCTTCTGGAGCCAGTATCATGCCAAATGGACTCCAGGCAGGGCTGCTGGGTCCACTCCTCAGCCAGGTCTTGCTGGCGACAGTTGGATTCTGAGTGTATCCGTCAACCTCAGTAGCAGCCTCAGTAGAGCAGTCAGTTATAGTGCCTCCATGAAAAGCAGCAGCTATACCCCCATGACTCTGTGCAACTGCTGTTCCCAAACATCTCTGCCCAGACAAAACTTAAAAAAACATAAACCCAAATGGGTTAGGTTAGAAACAATACAAAACAACTCTAACAATGCTGAGGGCTAGAAAGGGGAGCGGAGGAGCATCTTCCCGAGACTTGAGCCACCTGCGCACCTGCCATCTGCCTGTTTGGAGTTTGCTTCTTCCCACTGGGCTGTTGCTGGGGGGAATCCAAATCTCCAATGAGCATTGAGAGCTGTACCCACTGCTGTTGGTGATGAGGCTTGCCTGTTGCCATAGTGAAGAGGTGCAGATGGATTCTCAGTACCATGGGTCAGCCCGGTGCTGTTGGTTGTAGAGCTGTAGCTTGATCTGATCTTTGATCTGATTCACAAGGATCTGGGACAGCAGGATTCCCACCAGCTGGGAGAGGCAAGAAGGATTGGGCCCTCAGCAATGACCAATGCCCTTGTTTTCCCTGACTCAGTCTTCCCAGTTTAGTCAGCACCATCTCATCCCCTGCTCCTCAGCAATGTCAGTGCCTGACACCCTAGCTGATCCCAGTTGCCCTCCCCCAAACAAAGGAGTCTGCAGAATTGTGGGACCCACAAGTCTTGCAGGGTAAGTTACCTGGGGGATGGCCAGGCCCAGTGCCACACCACCAAGTAAGAAGAGATTGCTGTGAATCCAGTTGACCAATTTGTCAATACAGCCATTGGTGTAGATGACTTTACTAGCTTCCAAGTACTCAAGGGCTTGCATTCCTTGGCCACACATGGTGTTGATCACTGCCTAGTGAGAAAGTTAAAAAGCCGAGTGGGACTCCCATTCCAATAACCTTTTCTTTCAGACCATAGCTGATGGGCTTCCCACCCTTCTTAAAGTCCTAAATTGTTAGAGAATGTATGTGGAGGATGCTAGGTTGTAAGTTGCTAAATGCAGGCTTCTCTTCCTCAGAGAGATCCAAGTCCAGTTCTCTTTGATTCAGAGATTCGCCCCTTCTGAACTCCCATGTGGGCTACATGAGTAAAAGGCCATCAGATTGGGGTGAAGAAAAACATCTGACAGCTGTCCAACAAAACTCATTGGTTAAACTAGGGCAGTAGTTGGCAAAATCATTAGTCAACAGAGGGGCAAACCGCGGCTCGAGAGCTGCATGTGGCTCACGAGCCACGGTTTGCCGACCACTGAACTAGGGAATGCGGATTCCCAATTGTGACTGTCCTAATCAGAAAGTAACGCAGATCACTGCCCGGGAGGAAATGAGGTGTGAAGTCTGCTCACCTGGCTGGGAGTAGGCAAGCAACAGGAGTAAGGCACAGAGCAACGCTCACGGCTGGGGTTATCTTCTGAACAGTTGAAGTACATGTTCTGGGACCAGTCCTTGTAGGAAATCCCTCCACAGCAGCTGAACTGCAACAAAGCCCATCACAGAGGTTAGGAATCGCCCACACTCACAATGAGGTGATCAGGAGGATTCTCAGAACCACCAAAAGTCTATCGCAAGTTTCCACTTGTAAGGGGAGGTTGTGTTTAACACAACCTTGAAACATGAGCCCAAATTTCTCAATGGCCTTCAGGTGAAGAAGTTTTACACTTTAAACTATGAGTTTCTTGAGGGCAGTTCCTGGTTTTGAAGTCCTGATTAGCACAGAGCCTGGCAAAAGGAGGTGTTCAAAAATACTGACGGGCCTAACCGGTTTGGCTCAGTGGATAGAGTGTCGGCCTGCAGACTCAAGGGTCCCAGGTTCGATTCTGGTCAAGGGCATGTACCTGGGTTGTGGCACATCCCCTGTGGGGAGTGTGCAGGAGGCAGCTGATCAATGTTTCTCTCTCATCGATGTTTCTAACTCTCTATCTCTCTCCCTTCCTCTCTGTAAAAAAATCAATAAATTATATTTTAAAAAAACTGACGGAAATAAAAGGCTCAGTGTTGCAAACATTTGTGTTAATGTAGAGAGAACACAAGAGGAGGACCTGCAATATTGTGGGCCCATAATTACTCCATGAAAGCAAGTAGGACTAGGTCAGTGTCTATTATGCCAAGGGAAAGGGAACTCAACACTAGTCTCAGAAGCACTTTTATTTAAAATATAGCTTTTGATTCATAGCAGTTTATTCCCAATAGCCGAAATTTGGAACTGACTCAAGTGTGCATCAAAAGATGAATGAATTATCAAAGTATGGTATATAAATACAATGGAATATTGTTGAGCCTTAAAAAGGAAGGGAATTTTTACACATCCTACAATATGGATGAATATTGAAGACATATGCTAAGTGAAATAAGCCAGTCACAAAAGAACAAATACTCTGTGATTCCACTTATAAGAGGTACTAGAGTTGTCAAATTCATAGAAACAAAAAGTAGAATGGTAGTTGCCAGAAACTGGGGGAGGAGGAAATGGGGAGTTATTGCTTAATGGGTATAGAATTTCAGTTGGGGAAGATGGAAAAGTTCTGGAGGTAGGTGGTGATGATGGTTGTACAATGTGACTGTACTTACAGCCACAGATCTGTACACTTAAAAATAGTTAAAATGGTAAATTTTATGTTTAATTTCTTTATTGATTAAGGTATTACATATGTGTAAGACCTTAAATTTTAAATTTCTTTGTTGATTAAGGTATTACATATGTGTCCTTACCCCCCTTTATCCCCCCAACGCCCCCACTCATGATCTCACCCCCCTGTTGTCTGTGTCCATTGGTTAGGCTTATATGCATGCATACAAGTCCTTTGGTTGATCTCGCCCCCTTACCCCCACCCTCCCCTACCTTCCCTCTGAGGTTTGATGGTCTGATTGATGCTTCTCTGTCTCTGGATCTGTTTTTGTTCATCAGTTTATATTGTTCATTATATTCCATAAATGAGTGAGATCATGTGATATTTATCTTTCTCTGACTGGCTTATCTCACTTAGCATAATGCTTTCCAGTTCCATCCATGCTGTTGCAAATGGTAAGAATGCCTTCTTTTTTACTGCAGTGTAGTATTCCATTGTGTAGATGTACCATAGTTTTTAATCCACTCATCTGCTGATGGGCACTTAGGCTGTTTCCAAATCTTAGCTATGGTGAATTGTGCTGCTATGAACGTAGGGGTGCATATATCCTTTCTGATTGGTGTTTCTAGTTTCTTGGGATATATTCCTAGAAGTGGGATCACTGGGTCAAATGGGAGCTCCATTTTTAGTTTTTTGAGGAAACTCCATACTGTTCTCCACTGTGGCTGCACCAGTCTGCATTCCCACCAGCAGTGCACGAGGGTTCCTTTTCTCCACATCCTCACCAGCACTTGTCATTTGTTGATATGTTATGTATATTTTATCACAATTTTAAAAATTTAATTTCTGAATAAAAGTTATTATTAAAAAATCTTCCCAGTTCTTCATCCCCCCATAAGCAACCACTTATAATAGTTTCTTACATATCCTTTCAGATTCCTTTTGTAAATATGAATACATGTTCTTTTCTCCCTCTTGTTTTACACAAGTGGTAGATTACTATATATTCTGTTCTATGCACTTAAAAATACTTTTAAAGCACCCTGCATGTATTTCTTTTTCCAACCCCCTTCCCAGAATCCATTACTCTGGCAGGTAATGAAGAAGCCCACAGGCCTGGAGGGTGAGGCTTCTCTTAGGAAGGCACTTTTGCTCAAGCCTCCCAGACCACTAGCTGCCCACCCCCACCTCTTAGCCCATACCTCCTTCTGGCCAAAATCAATGAGGTTCTGTAGGTCCAAGTCATCTCGGTAGTGTACAATGGCATTATTGATGAGCTCACTCACTTTCCCTCGTGCCTGCCAGAGACAGAAGTAGGGAATAAGAACACAGAACTAAACCCTAACCTGCTGCTCCCTGCAGAAATAACAGTAGACAGCAGTCATCCTTGTTTAAGTTAGCCTTGAAATCAGAACCAAGTCCTAGTGATGGAAGAGAGCCAGTTCTGAAGCCCATCCATCCCTGGGCCCTCAAGCACCAGTGGACCTTCAAAGAGCCACATTTCATGAAAATCAAATATTTATCTACTTCTGATACTATTACCACAAAATACTTGCTGATTGATGTAAAGCCGAGAAACTTTTTTTTTTAGTAGAAAAAGGCTTACTGAGCTGAAGCACTGACCTCTAGTGGACGTAAGAGAATTACATCTCTTTAGACTCAAAACATCTACATTTATCATTTTAAGAGTTTACTAAGCCAGAAGGACTAGACTCTCGATTCCAATAATTACAGGCTGTTGTTGTTCCTTGTGATTAAGCCCCTATCCCAGTGGTCGGCAAACTCATTAGTCAACAGAGTGGCAAACCGTGACTCGCGAGCCGCAGTTTGCTGACCACTGGACTAGGACATTCTGAATGAATACAGTGGCTCTCAACTTCATAGTTTCTACCATGATCTCTTCCTTCTTGCTCCATTACTTTTCCCAAAATGTCTTATCCGTAATGCTATACTGTCCTCTACAATCATTTGCCCTTTGGGAAAGGAATTTTGGTTCTTAATGAAAGGAACTATCACTGAATGACAGATCACGTCCAGATATGGTAAGCACCGTTCAAAATCTTGTTTACTTTCCTCCTTCCTTCCTACTATTTATCCCAATAGACATTTTTCCCCCCAAAGAAGTAAAAAGCTCTTCATGTTGTCTGTGGTCCAATCATTTGCTGTTAAAGTTTGCAGATTATTTTGACTTTGTGTTCATAGAACTTACTTCCCCGTTAGCCTCTCAGATTGTCAGAGAGGAACACCTCACACTCTTAAAGTCCTCTTTAAATATGGTGACTTTAAAGGCTATTCATTCATCCCTAAGGAGAAACTTTCAAAGGCTGATACTTCTCGGTGCTGGGTTAATTAATCAGGCTAATCCCAGGCAGAAACTTTCCCTTCCTCTTCTGGTTCACATCTGAGAAGGCCCTTGGCTCCCAACACTACCTTGTCTGAGAAGACGAAGCCCAGGACCCCAGCAGCCAGCTGTAGCAGGAACACGACGGTGAGGCAGAGTGAGAACTGTGGGGAGTGGGCAGAAAAAGGCAACAGTCTGTTACCACGTTGGGCAGTAGCCCCTCTCAGGGCCATGGGAAGTACTGAGGGACCACAGGGTACTTCTCCCAGATGACTCCCCACCTAGTAAAGGGGTTCACCTGGGCTGAACTCTACAGTGAGGAGTGGATAGCACCGACCTTGGGGGTAGGGCGGGACAGAGGAAATCAAAAGGTTGTAGGAATGGCACTGGGAGGCTGAGAGGCACAGGGAGAAGGGGGCCAAGGTCTTTCTAGTGGGGCCACTGAGCACTCACCGTCTGCAGGAGGCAGATGTTCTCACGGAGGGATCCAATACAGCCACAGAAGGTGAGCAGAAACATGAGGATGCCCACCACGATCAGCAGGATGGCTGGGTCCACAGCCAGGCAGGCCAAGGCTGCTTCTGGGAGAAGGGGCTGTTTCTCAGTCTGAGCCTGGTGCCGACTCAGGGTGGCACCCAGGAATGGGTGGAAGTGCCCCCCCAAATGTTCTCCTCCCCTAGTGGGGGGATGTCTAGTGTGGTTGGGTGAAGGTTATGGGGAGGGAGTACTCCCCTCTCAGGGGAGAACAAAAAGGTCCCAGCAGGGTTTGTGGCATTTAAGTTGAGGAACTAACAAAGTAAGAACCTTTATTCCTTGGCTCAAGAGAGGAGTGACCACTTTTGCTCCAGAAGAGAATTAGGATGGTATTAGGCTTGCCAGCTTTGCTGATCGTTTCTCGGAGATTTTGTGCACTGGAGTAGGAATGGAGGTTGAGTTACTCCAGGACAGAGTGAGGGAGGGGCTGAAGCCTCTGATTACTTTGTTCCCAGAGGCCTACCTTCTTTCCTAGACATTTCCTAAGCCTAAAAGGCAGGTATATTTGCAAGGTTCATGAGAGCTCTGGGAAATCCAGGTTAACTGACGTGAGAACAAGCTGCCAAGATTTGGCTACAGGGTGGCTGCCCCACTTAGCCCCATAGCTTATATGGGAAGGAGTGGTACAGGGCTGAAGGAGACAGAGAAGGAAGAGCCCTGGCAAGAGTCGTAGGGAGACAGAGGGGGACCTATAGCTCACCTGCGTGCTTCATCAGCCGAGCATAGACTCCTATGGACACCATCACCATGGAAATCACCTGTGGAGACAAGGGACCAGCTAGACCCTGAGATTTTGGAAACCAGAGGCCTGACCACCATTGGGCAATCTTAAAGGAGAGTAGGAGGTCTTTCCCAGGACCCAGAGATAAGCATCCTTCTCCTCCCCAGTGATACAGTTGATAGTATCTGTCAGCACTTTGTCTCCATGAAAAGCTTTTACCAAGATTATCCCATTCCATCCTCACAACACAGTTATCTTGTGAGGCAGCTATTATCCCCATTTTACAGATGAGGAAATTACAGCTTACAAGGTTAAGAACAATGGCTAAGAACTTGGGCTTCAGAATGCCTCAGACCTGGGTCCATGCCGGACAAATCTTGAACCTCAGTTTCTGTATCTAAAGGTGGGAATTAAAAACAACTACACTTTAAAAAAGTAGATGAAAATGAAATAAGATAATGTATGGAAAGTATGCACCACAATGCCTGACAATAAACGATCTGTCATTACTAAGTTAACTAAGTTGCTCTGGGTCACACAGAAGCTCCATGAAGTTCTGAATTCTAACCCAGCTATATCAAAGGGCAGGTCTTAAAGTCAAAGCAGGACAAGTAGATGCATACTCCCAGGTCCTTGACTCTCTTGAAGGTCAATATGATGTCAAATTCAAGAATTAAAGTGCATACCAAAGTGAAAGAATGCATGCATGAAAGTGTGGGTGTAAGAACAGCAGAACTCCCTTGGCAAAGGAATCTTTATCTTTATAAATCCCGATTACAGTGTGGAGGAATGGAGGGATGTAAGCCTTTCCAACTTCCTGACCGCCCTGAGGGAACAACCCATCAGAGACTACCAGGGGTCCTCAAAGGGGTCTCTCTGCCACCCCCTAATGCCACCAGGAGTGCAGGGCTGCCCAGTTTGCACATCTCTAGGCTGCCTTTTCTTTGTCCCCAAGCTGGCTGTCACCATGGCAATAGCTGGGGCCACGCTCTGGCTGGAGAGTTCTCAGAAAAGGTCTTGATCAACTCAGTTGGGGATATGGCTGGCTAGACTCCACTGTCCTGCAAGACAGAGACCAGCTGGAAAGAGCCATCTTGGGGCTTTTGTGGGAGAGGGGAATTGGACCCCTATAGCAGTTAACAGGGTCAGACTAATCCCTTCGTAGAAAGACATTTTTTTCCTCAGGGGCCTCTACCATCTGGTGTATTCAGCAGTAAATGGGAAGGGGGCTTATCCAAAACCATATTCCAGCCCCCTCTCCTTACTCCTCAACCGTCTGACACTGTCTTTGACTTCAGGCCAGATATGCTATCATCTGGCCCTCACACACTTTGTCCAGGGAGTGGCTTGTAGAGCTGAGGGTGGGGCTGGAGGTGCCAACTGGCTTCTTGTCCTAAGCACAACCAGGCTCAGGGAGCAATAGGGTGAGTGGGCGGCAAGAAAACTGGACAACAGAGATGCAGTCATCCCCAGGCCCAGAGGCACAGCCCTTTGCCAGAGTGATTGAGCATCTCTGCCTGCTCTTTAAAATACCACAGGTGTTTACACTTCTGAATATCACTTTACTGGACCATTTAAAAATATGTACCTGCTCTTTATTTCTGTTGCTTTCAGGTGCCTCACTGTTTTTTTCACATGTTAAATTTTCACAAGAGTGTATAACTTTCCACAAAGATGATCTCTAATTAAATCCTGACACAGCTAAAACAAGAAAGGAAAAGTAAAGAGCTGCCATGTATCACAGGGTGACTTAATTCCAGGCATGGGCCTGTAGTTATAGCAGTTGTTCTGTCTCTATTTGTGGTAGATAGAATAGTGTCCCCCCAAAGATGTCCTGTACTAATTCCCAGAACCTGTGAATGTTACCTTATGTGACAAGAGGGGCTTTGCAAATGTGATTCAGTTAAGGCTCTTGAGATGGGGAGATTATCCAGTTGGGCCCAATATTACCACAAGGGACCTTAAAGAGGGAGGCAAGAGGGTCAGTGTCAGAGGACATATGCGTGACAATGGGAACAGAGGTTGGAGTGATGGGGTGCCATGAACCAAGGAAATGGATTCTCCTGTAGAGCCTCCAGAAAAAAACAGCCATCCCTGCCAGCACCTTGATTTTAGGCCAGTGAGAGCTTTTTTGGACTTCTGAGCTCCAGAACTGTAAGAAGATTAATTTGTGTTGTAAGTTTGTGGTAATTTTTTTTTACAGCAGCAATAGGAAAACTAATACACTATCCAAATCCAATTCATCAGGTGTTATGTACAAGGTACTCTGAGGACTGCAAAGATGAGTAAGATGTGGTGCTTACCCTTAAGGAGGTACATGTGTTATCCGGGAGAGGGGCAAGAGCCTCTATAGCCTAAAGCAGTGCTTCTCAACCTTGGCTGCCATTGGAATGGGGTGGGGGAAGGAGAACTTTAAAAACTCCTGGTGCCTAAGCTATACCCCAAAACAAGTATATCTGAATCTCTGGCACTGGAACTTGGGCAACAGTAGTTCTGATTGTATTCCCGGTGATTCCAATGTGTAGCCAAGTTTGAGAACCACAGCCTAAAACACACTCTGTCAGGGATCTAGAGCAGCAGCTGCAAGCTATATTACAATCAAGATTAAGACTTTAATATTATCATTAATATTTAATATGATTATGAATGATACCACTTATGCTGGTGCTCACTAGCTAACTCTGAAATTCTGCATTTCGGTCATTCATCTGCCTCTTTCTCCTGGAGTCACAAGTTGCCCTTTCACACTTCTATTCCTGCTCACATCTCCCACCCTGAAGTCTTTAAAGCTCCTGCCATTCCAAAACAGTGCTGCTGTTAATAGCAGAGCACTTAAAAACTGAATGGAACCTTAGAAATGAGCTCTGCCACTCATCTCTTTATAGATGAGGCAGAAAGAGCAAAGTGATACTTGACCAAGTGCACATAGGTGCAGTGGTAACATCTGGACTAAATCCAATTTCCAAACTCAGTTTGGTTCTCTTTCCACCATATCAGTCTTTGCCACAAAACCCTTATAACACCCCACAGTATCACCAATGACCTCCTTTCATGATAAGGATGGAGATAAAGACATTTCTCATCTTAGAACAGCTTTTCATATTCTGGCTAGAATAAAATCTCGCTGGAAACTTTAAAAAACTAGACATAGTTTTTAAAATAGCTGAGTCCAGTAAAAGGCATGTTCCTGAAGAGTTGTCAATCAAACTATGTAAAATAATGTGCATGCACCAGTACCTTTATCCATATGTGGGGTGAGTAATCAACTAAAAATGAAAATAGCCATCCCCTGGGCTCCTCGGAAAGTGGCTGATTCTATAACTGGGGCAGGAAATATACAAGATAAGCCTGGAGTTTCTTGTAATACCAGAAAATAAGGAAATGCGCAAAAACAAAACCACACATTGATGTGGGTATGACACAGGAACATCAAAATAAGGAAGTATGGAATTATCACCTCAAATATAAAATAAATGCCCATGAGTTCATACTGATATAAATTACTTAATAAATAAGTAAATGAAGGAGAAAAGACAAATCTCCCATGCAGGAGAGTTCCCAATAATTTATGTAGGTACTGTTCTCTTGAGGAGGCAGAGTGTAACTCCCCACTCCTAAGTGTGGACTACACATAGTAACTTCCCTCCAAAGAGTACAGTATGGAAGAAGGGGGTGGGGGTGGGAGAGGGAGGCTAACTTTACAGTGGAGAACCCTCACAAACAAACCTCAGCCAAATGACCAAGGTCAACATTAACAGAGAAAAATCACTGGTGTATGATATGATGTGATGGAAATGGCATTACACCTCTGTGGTCCACCTCCCCAAACCCCATAGTCAGGAGACAGACATCAGGCAAGTTCCAATAGAGGGATATTTCTGCAAATTCTGCAAAGCATCTAACCAGTAGTCCTCAGAACTGTCAAAGTCATCAAAACCAAGGAAAATCTGAAAAACTGTAACTAAATATAAAAAAGTAAAATATATCTTAAAAACAGCCACCCCCATTTATTAGTTTTGTAAATCGTCATTTTTTATATCAGATTTTCTTAAACTGGGATTCTCTTGCATGCAATCACCAAAGTGTAAAGCAGCAGATCTTAAAACTGTTCTGATAACAGAGCACTGGGAAGCTACAGTGCTCTGTTGGTATAGCCCAGTGGTCGGCAAACTCATTAGTCAACAGAGCCAAATATCAACAGTACAACGATTGAAATTTCTTTTGAGAGCCAAATTTTTTAAACTTAAACTTCTTCTAATGCCATTTCTTCAAAATAGACTCGCCCAGGCCGTGGAAGAGCCACACTCAAGGGGCCAAAGAGCCACATGTGGCTCGAGAGCTGCAGTTTGCCGACCACTGTTATAGCCTACTAGAAGCCCGGTGCACGAAATTCACACACTGGGGGGTGGGTAGGGGTCCTTCAGCCCGGCCTGCACCCTCTTGCAATCCGGGATCCCTCGGGGGATGTCTGCCTGCTCACTGCTCCTTACCTCTCGGCTTGCTGCTCCTTAGCGCTGCTGTGGAGGCAGGAGAGGCTCCCACCACTGCCGCTGCACTTGCCAGCCATGAGCCTGGCTTAGCTGAGTGGAGCTCCCCCTGTGGGAGCACACTGACCACCAGAGGGCAGCTCTTGCATTGAGCGTCTGCCACTGGTAGTCAGTGTGCATCATAGTGACCAGTCGTTCTGGTCGTTCTGCTGTAAGGGTTGCTTAAGGCTTTTATTATATAGATACAATTTTGATATGTTAATTTTTCTCTTAAGTGTTAATATGCTATTACTGTTATCTAATTTACAGTCCATATTAACGTTTTTCACTTATCCTGATAATGTCCTTTTAACTATTTTCTTCTTTTTTCAGATCCAGGAGCCAATTAAGGATTATGCATTTAGTGATCAAGTCCCCTTTACCCTAAAACAGTTTTGCAGCTTTTCCCCTTCACTTTGTTTTAAAGATACTCTTTTAAAAGTTGTGGTAAAGTACATATACCACAAAAATTAACCATTTTAAAGTGTACACTTCAGTGGCCTTACGTATATTCACATTTCTGTTCAACCATCACCACTATCAGATTCCAGGACTTTTTCATCACCCCAAATAGAAACCTATACCTATTAAACAGTCACTCACCATTCCCCTCCACTCTTCCAACTCCTGGCAACCACCAGCTGGCTTTCTGTATCTATGGTTTTGCCTATTTTGCACATTTCCTATAAATGGAATCATACAATATGTGGCTCTTTATGTCTGCTTTCTTTCACGTAGCCTAATGTTTTCAAGGTTCATCCATGTTACAGCATGTATCATTACCTCGTGCTTTTTATGTCCTAGTAATATTCTATCGTATGGATATAACACAATTTGTTTATCCATTCACCCACTGATGAACGTTTGGGTTTTTTTCCCCACCTCTTGGCTACTGTGAATAGTGTTGCTATGGATATCTGTGTACAAATTTTTTGTTTGAATACTTGTTTTCAATTCTTTTGGGTACATACCAAGAAGTGGAACTGCCAGGCCATAGGAATGGAATTGCCAGGTCATATGGTAATTCTATGTTTAATTTTTTGAAGAATTTCCAAACTGTTTTTCCACATTGGCTGTACCATTTCACAGGCCCACCAGCAATGTATGAGGGTTCCAGATTCTCTACATCATTGCTAACCCTTATTGTTCTGCCTTTTTTTGTTGCTGTTGTTAATCCTCACACAAGGATATATTTTTTCATTGATTTTTAGGCAGAGTGGAAGAGAGAGGGAAAGACAGAGAGAAACATTGATGTGAGAGAGACACATCGATTGGTTGCCTCCTGCACCCAACCTGACCTGGAGCCAGGGATTGAGCCTGCAACCAAGGTACATGCCCTTGATCAGAATTGAACCTGGGACCCTTCAGTCCACGGGCCGATGCTCTATCCACTGAGCCAAACCAGCTAGGGCGACACTGACATTTTCTGTAAGTCCAGGCCTGTTGTTTGGCAGAATGTCCCTCAATTTGGATTATCTGATTGTTTCCTCACAATTCGAATCAGATGACACATTTTTTTACAAGAATATGACAGGAATAATGTGTCCTCAGTGTGTCACGTGAGGAAGCACAACATAATTTCTATCATAGAAATAAGGAATGATCTACTAAGAGATGATGTAGTTGTTAAACATATGTCTCTGCATCTCATAAAATAATAATATAGGCACTACTCTAACTAGTTTCCTATTTTCTATATCATTTGGTTTCTATTTGTCTTCTTTCCTTTGCCATTGGCTAGTACTAGCTGGTAGATAAGCAGCCACAGATATTAATGTTCATGGTAGAAAAAAAAATTATCTCCATTATCTTGCCTCCTCCACCCCTTCCCCAACAAATTGGGAAAAGATGGCCATCATTTGATGTTTGTGAGAAACAACCTTATTCCAGGCCCCAAAACACTACTTCAGGGCCATCAGTGCTGGGAGAAGAAGGGTTATAGGGGCCTCAAGTTAAGGCCCCGAATAAGAGTTCTTCTGGCTCTAGTGCTCAAATGCCAAAAATCACATACAGATTAGCTCTTGGGAGTCCATTTCCATCTTAATACTAAGGTGGTGTGTCAAGCCTTAAAGCATGAACCTATGAAAAGTTCTCATAGATAACAGAAGTTACATACATATAACGTTTCTGTAAACTATAATAATAAAAGCATAATATGTTAATTAGACCAGACGACCTTCTGGATGAAGCCGGGGCTGCAGCTGCGGGATCTAGGCAGCTGCTGTGGCTGCTGGGGAATGATCCAGGCAGCTGCCACAGCTGCAAAGGCCTACTCTTGCATGAATTTCGTGCATCGGGCCTCTAGTAACATATAAAGACATCATTAATTACCATCTCGCTCTGGCTAATAGTAGGGAGTTCAAGACTGAAGTCAGGTTCAATCTCCATCTACTTGCCACTTGTCAGGAGAAGCACACATCCTAGCTCTACAAATTCACCCTCAACAGGTGACTTCTAGGAGCTATTTCTTTCTTTAAAAAAAATTTTTTTTAATTGATTTCAGAGAGGAAGGGAGAGGGAGAGAGAGATGGAAACATCATTGATCGGCTACCTTCTACACACCCTGCACTGGGGATCAAGCCTACAACATGGGTATGTGCCCTGACAGGGAAATGATTTGCAACCCCCTGGTTCACAGCTCAACACTCAACCACTGAACCACACTGGCCGACTGGGCTCTAGGAGCTATTTCTAACACAATAGTAATGGACCAGTCATTGGTCTAAACACTTTATATCGCTACTAGAGGCCCAGAGAATGAAATTCGTGCACTCGGAGGGGAGGTCTCTCAGCCCAGCCTACACCCTCTAGCAGTCCGGGAGCCCTTGGGGGATGTCTGACTGAGTGGCGCTCCCCCTGTGGGAGCGCACTGATTACCAGGGGGCAGCTCCTGCATTGAGTGTCTGCCCCCTGGTGGTCAGTGCGTGTCATAGTGACCGGTCCTTCCGCCATTTGGTCGATTTGCATATTAGTCTTTTATTATATAGGATTTCATTGCATTTTGACCACAACCCCAAGAGGGTGTTAGTATCTCCATTTTATAGAACTGATGTTGGGAGAATTCAAGTAACTTTCCCTGGTTCACTCAGTTAGTGAGTGGCTGCAGTGGGTCTGGAACCTAGGTCCTTATGACCTCAGCCACATGGCTGCCTTCCTCTCTCTTCCTCACAGCAACCTCAGGACCAGCGCATTCACCCTGGGACATATGAGGTGGGAAGAAGCTGCCTACAGTTCTTTTCGGGGAGCAGCTGGTAATCTCCAAACTGGGTAGGGCTCAGGCAAGGGGAAGGAAGATAGCACCAGGAAGTGATGGTGCCAGCAGGGGAAGTCCCTGGAACAGTGCCCCAAAAGGAGAAGACACAGCATCACCACACAGGGCCCACCAGTCCCCGAGAGAAAGCCCTGTCTTCCACATTCTAAAGTCTGGTCTGTGTGAAGTGGGTGCATCTGTCCCAGGGTCCTCTCCTCTTCCTTGAAATGTCTTCCCCTCTTCTTTTGAAGGTGATGGTGGAGGACAGCTGATATTAGAATGATTCCCTTTGTAGGAATCAAAATCCTGTCCTTCCCCACAGGGATGTTGGCAGGGAAGGGTCTGCACTCTGGTTTCTTAGTCCTTTCTGTTCTCATTTTGGATGATGTCAAGGAAATCACAGCCTGCTAGAGCTAAAGCTGGGCTCAGGATCTGCACACACTGGTCCTTCTGTGGCCAACCCAGCACTGTTGTTCCTGGATTTCTGAGGTGGCAACTCTCCGTGTGAAAATGGCTTTTGGCTTTCTGAATTGGGGCTCTTTCCCCTCCAAAGTCTAGGGCCAACCTTTTAGCTTACTTAGGCCACGGCTGGTTTTGGTTTCCTAAGTTTACAAACGAGTAAGGGAAGTCCACAAGGGCTCACAGTAGTCTAAATACTCAAACTCGTGGCCCTGGAGTGACCAGCCTGATGCATAGCCTGCTATTGAGACCCTGAGAGGTGCTATATGTTTTCTTTTATTTTTTCAAAGACTGCTCGAAGTTTATGATTTTCTACTTGGTAGAAGGCAAAGAGAGCTATTAGGGTAGTTAAGAAGGTATGCATGTGACTTGACAGCAAAGGGTGTGGTTCTTGTCTACTTTTTTGGTGGTTTTAAAAAAATATTTATGGGGTGACACTGGTTAATAAAATTATAGAGGTTTCAGGTATATAATTCTATAATACAGCATATGTACATTGTCTTGTGCGTTTACCACCCAAAGTCTTCTTCCATCTCCATTTATCCCTCCTTTACCCTCTTATACCTCCCTCCACCCCCCTTTTTCCTCTGGTAATCACTATACTGTTGTCTGTGTCTATGAGGTTTTATTATTTTATTTTTTGATAGTTTAAAAAATAAAAAGAATGTGACTGCTTCACTTATTGCAGCCTGCTTAATCTATGGGGAAGGGAGGGAGATGGCTCTACTTCCTAGTGTCTTTAGGGGTGTGTGTGTGTGTGTGTGTGTATTGGTGGCAGGAGGGGACCCGTGACATTCAGGAGGGTTTTTTGCCAGGCTTGATGCCTGGTCATTTCCTAATGGCTTCTGAGTCAGATTATAACAGATGGTGCTGCGATGTGTGGGGCATTCTGAGTGCCCTGGAGACTCCAATACTATGGTCCAGGACAAGAAAGTGAATTCCTGGAAGAAAATACTTCACCAGAGGCCTTCATCAGCCTAGGGAGGACTTGAGTGGGGGTCCATGTGTGCTGTATTGGAAGTAAAAAATCCGGGTGCTACAGATTGTAATTATACCTGGCCTTGAGGGAGAGGATGGCTGTCATTTTTTCAGAACTGGCTTGAGAGGGCCACAGGAACCACTGCAAAGGAGAACACAGTTGGATAACCCCTAGCAGGACTTAACGTTGTGATGCATATTGACAGACTAATGTCCATGAGAGAGGAAGGAAGGGCATGTCCACCCTGTAGGGTCTGCTCTCTCATTTGCCATCCAGTAGACATTCAATAAATACCCACTCTTTGCCAAACACAGCTGGGCACTGAGAATACAGAAGTTAATCTATCCTCAGGAGCCTGAAGTCTAGAGGAGACATAAACAAACACATAATTGCAGCATAGATGAGGGGCCTGACAATCAAAATATGTATAAGGTGCCGTGGGAGCCCTGAGGCATGGGCACTAAGGAAGTCTGGGCTGAGCCACGGGCTGGAGGTCAGAGCTTCTGGATTCTGCCTGACTCAAAAGCCACCACACCTGTTGCCCCAAGTGGGAAAAAGACCAACAGGGAAGGAGATGGCTGCTGTGGGCAGTGCTGATAATGTTCCTGCTAACATATGCCCAAGGCTGATAAAGCATGGACCACCCCACTGTCTTCCCTCTGCACAGAGCTGCCCCTGCATTGGTGAGGAAAGGCAGCTGTTTCTTTTTGTTGTTGTTAATCCTCACCCCAGTATATTTTCCCATTGATTTTTAGAGAGAGTGGAAGGGGGGGGGTGGTGGGGGGAGAGAGATCAATTGGTTGCCTCCTACACACATCCTGACCGGTCCCAGAGATCGAACCTGCAACCCAGGTACATGCCCTTGACCGGGAATCGAACCCGCAACTCTTTGGTTAGCGTGGGCTTACACTCTAATCACTGAGAAACACTGGCCAGGGCAAGGTAACTATTTTTTGACTGAAAGATTTAAATACAACTTTTGGTATCTTGGGACAACTACTCCAAGCCGTGGGATCCCAGTGATTCTGGGGAGAAAATCAGAACTCCCAGGCAAAAGGGAAAGTGAGGTTTCAAATGGAAAGAGGAGCAATTGGTCCTGGTCCCAAAGGAGCTTTCCGAGTCAGGCTCCAAATCCCCCCACGGGCAGGGCTCCTAGCGCAGCAGCAGAGGTAACCATTGCCACCACTGCATCCCTGAGCATGAGCACAGACGATGCTGGCTACCTTCCCAATGCATTCTAGGCATAGACACAAACATCACCCATACTCAGCCCCCAGAACACTCCGCCTGGAAGAAGAGTGGGTGGAGAGTCCCAACCATGGGTGCCTCCTGGACAGGAGAAGGGAATTTGATTAGGATTATGGAAGTCTGCAGCAAAGAAAACCCAGGAACCAGTCCCTGGAGGGGGGATGGGAAGAAAGATGACCCTGATCTGCAGAAGCAGCGCTTCATCCCCAGCTGCACTCATGTGGAATGAAATTCTGCAGCTCTGAGCCTGGGGGAGAACTGATACTCAGGAATACCCAAAAAGTGCTGTCCCGGGGAAGGTCAATGTCCCAGGGATACCAGGACACAAGAGAGATGTATCCTTAGATCCAGCCCCAAGTCTTGAAGAACTAAAACAGTCCCCAAAGTGATGCATTCATCTTTAAATAGTTCACAGAAGCAGAAAAATGTTCCCTTTTAGAGTACAAAGATTGACAGAGAGACAGATATACTGGCTTTGGGTCACACAGTAAGTTGGTGCCAGAAAGAAACTTGTCCTTCCCTGTGCTATTTCTAGAGCCTTTGACTTTTATGAGCCTAAAGGAGAATCAAGAAGGGGCTCTTCTCTAATTTGGGGTTGTCAGCTTGGTTAGCCAGGTCCTCTAACCTCAGAGGAAGCATCTTTACCAAGGTAAATGGGTCCATGGAGCCAAGCTCTCTCCCTGGCTGCAACCTCCCCAAATCATTTGTCTGGTAAAAGCGGGGTGGAATGGAATGGGGACGTCCAAGAAAATGACCATGAACACAAGTGCAACAGATGAACCCAGCTGTTGTTGCCACCGGGGAGCACAGATAAGGGTGTGGTGCCAAAGGCTCTGAAGGAGATGCAGTCTTGGCTGAGAGAGGAAGTCAGCCTAAGGATCTGAGGTCCCACGATGTTAGTGCTAGCACTGAGGATAGTGTGTCGTCCTTGAGGATAGCATGCCATTGGCCTGGCACACTCAGTGACAATGTGGGAGGGTTCTTCGGGACTTGCCCTTAGATGAAGAGTTCCCTTTAGGATATCCCCAAGCCCTGGCAGAGTGGTGGTGAAATTTTCTCTCATCCTCTTCTAATCTGCAGTTGAAGCAGAACCTACACCATGGGAACTTGGGTTGTCTGGTTAACTACTAATACTGATAACACTCTAGTTACAGTAGCAGCCATCTGGGCCAAGAACTTCCCCTAGAGGCACTGTGGTTGAGTAGAAAAGTTGCCAGATCAAGCCTACTAACCATCTGTTGGACCCTGGATAAAACAATGACCATCTCTGTGCTTTAGCTTTCTCATATATAAAATGCGGGTGCTGGACATGCTGTCTTAAATTTTCCCCCCCAGTTCTAAAACTTGAATTTGTTAAGATCTCAAACTTCATTTTTCCCAGCACAATGGTGGAGTGTGAGCTGCCATCACCACTCTGCAGGATCTCTCTCATTTGTCCCAACAGGCTAGCACTTACATGCTCTGTGTCTGTTCTTCACACCACAGCCCTTGTGAAACCTTTACAACAGCTGGCTTAGATGCCTGGTCTGCTCTCTCTCCTCAGAAACATATTTTAGACTTATAATTACTCCCTCCTGCAAGTGTGAACTTTAGGTCTCAGGCAGAGAGGGGCAAGCATAATGGGTACCTAGAGCGGCAGCTCCGGTGTAGTTGGAGCTTGAAGAAGAAAGGGAATGGGGTGAAGCTCCCTACATTCTCAGATCCAGAGGGGCCCAGGGACTCTCTAGACATGAAACAGGATTGAACTACATTTCATGATCTGGTCCAGCTGGATTCTCAGTTTTAGCAGAGTATTTCTGCCATCCTTGATCAAACTGGGTTTGATTTTATGAAGGAGGAGACTAAGGCCTACAGGGGTGAACATATGGCCCAACGTAGTCAACAATTAATGGCAGAGTGAGGATGAGAAGCCAGGCAACCCCAGTCCAATGTTTTTTTCCACTCTTCCACCCCCAAGCAGAAGGTTCTGAAAATACCCCTGGCCTTCCAGCTCAACCTTGAGTCCTATTTAAAGATGCTGAAGACCGGCAGACCCCAGGGAATGGCCTCTGGTCCTGAGAAAGGGGGGGCAAAGTTTGGGACAGTGCTGGGAAAGACATCCACACCTGGAGGCCATTCCTGTCCCTTCTCAGCCTTTGAGGACAGGGGGCACCAGAGGCCTGCAAAAGGAAGAGATAAAAGCCCCTTAACCCATTCTCTCCGAGGTAAGGGGAAGGAAGGTCTGGGTTTTCCCTCTTTCTCTTTTTTCTTTGCCAGCAGGGCCTCCCAGTCCCCAGGCCTGAAAGTCCCCCAGTCATGACTGTACCAGTGGGTCTGCTTTGGTCCAACAGGAAAACCCGCTCCTCCCGTTCTAACCCACCTCTTTGGCCTGACACAGACCCTCATCCGATGCCCAGAGAATGCCCATAAGTCAATCCCTTACATCCCCTCCACCCAACGCCCCCTCCAGACATAGCGACATTGTGGTGTCCCTCCCCAGGATAAATTACCCCAAAGTGCCATCAGCCTAGAAAACTAGGCAGTGCCGCTCACCACGCTCGCCTAGAACTGGGTATCCCAGGACGCCCCCTCCTCGGCCGCGGACGGCGCACTCCACCCTCCCGGGGTGTTCTGCAGCTTGGGTGCCCCCGCGACCCCTAAGACTCACCCAGAAGAGCATATTGAAGAAGAAGAGCAGATATTTCACCAGCGGGCTGACGAAGGAGAACTCCTCCCCGTAGGCTGCCGGCGCCCCGGGTCTGCGGGCCATGGTCCCGCCGCTGCCGCCCCCGGGGGCCTATCTTCCCGCGGCGGCCGGCCCACCTGCGCGCTCGGAGCCCGGGGGCATGAGTCGCGCCCCCGCCGGAGCCCGAGCCGCGGGGAGCTGCGCCGCGGCGGGAGGTGCCAAGCCCTGCGTCCGCGAGAAGCGCGGGCAGGCGAACGGCGCCACCCCCGGAGCCGCCGGGAGTCGCGCGAGCAGCCGCGGGCAGCGTGAGCGCCGGAGACTCCGCGGCGGCCCGAGGACCAGTCCCGCCCGCTGGGCACCCAGGAAACCGGACCCGCCCCCGGTCGCCCATTGGCGCAGCTGCCAAAGCCTGACTTCTCATTGGTGGGTCGCTTATGTCACTGAGGGTCCTGCCATCCCTCTCCTCCGAGAGGAGGGGGAGACACCTGTTCTGTGAGGGACAACTTGCTAAAGGGTCAGCGGTTCTGCCTCCTCCCCCGAGAAAGAAAGCATCCAGGCTGCAGCTGCTCAAGGGGAAAGGGATGGGAGGAATGCACCCTGCATCATGTCCTCTATCCCGTTGCCGTCCACATATACAAACACACACACATTAAAATCAACAAGTACAGGAACCCTGAGTTGAGCAATGCTCCCAAGGCTGTGGGAATACAAGAGAGTAGAGAGATAATCCAGGGGGTATGGCAATAAAATCAGGGAGACAAAACTAACCTGTAAATGACAATTAGAGAATATTTAAGAGTAGCTGCAATCCTGCGTAGTAACTATACATTTTAAATGCTTATTTCTAAGGCTCTATAACCCAGTAGTGGACATTTGATAACATTACCAACAATTCTGCCTTCCAAATTCATTACTGTTTCAATTGTCACTCCCTACTCCCTTAGAGTCTTGTTGCACACTCAGACACCATTTTTAACACGTTGATCTGACACACGCTGTAGGTGGTGGACTCTGTGCTGGCTACCATAAGGAACACAAACATGAATGCTGTAGACTGAATGTTTGTATCCTTCCCCCTTTCTTACATTGAAATCCTAACCTCCAAGGTGATGGCTTTAGGAGATGAGGACTCTGGGAAGTGCTTAGGTCCTGAGAATGGAGCCCTCATGAATGGTCTGAATGCCTTTATAAATGAGACCCCAGAGAGCAGCTTTGTCCTTTCTCCCATGTAAGGACACAGTGAAAAGATAGCTGCTTATGAAGCAGGAAGTAGACTTTCATCAGACACTGAATCTGTGGGTGTCTTGATCTTGGATTTAGCCTCAAGAGCTGTGAGAAATACATTTCTGTTGTTTATAAGCCACCCAATTTATGGTATTTTTGTTATGGCAGCCCGAATGGACTAAGACAATGAGTGTGAGGGAGGAACCTGATTCCACCCTCATCAGCTGCATGTCCTGGGCAAGCTACTTAATCTACCTGAGCCTCAGTTTCTTTAACTGAGGAGAGAGTTCTGGCCTAACAATGTTGATGTGAGGATTAGGTGAGCTAATGCATACAAGTCACTTAGCACAGGTTTACACATAGAAGGGCTCACTGAATGCAAAATTTTGTTTTAACAGAGTTCAGAATCCAGTGGCAAAATATGATAACTGCACAGATAACTCTAACACATTTGGTGCAGGGTTAGTGAAGATATCATGACTAACAGAATTAGTTGGGAGGATAGGTTTAGAATAGCAGAGATGGAGGGCAAATGTAATCCAGGTGGACAGAAGGGTGAACCAAAGCCTGGGGCCCCAAAAGCACACTGTGTTTAGAGCAGACTGGTTTGGCTGGAGCACAGGGTATGCTTCTATAGCCACGGAAGATAATGCCAACTGATGTCAATACAAGATGAATTGAGTTAAAGTAGTGGAAGGACTTGAATAGAAGATTGGAGAGTTAGTGCTTAACCCATTTGGAAATAAGAGTTTTGAAGAAGGGAATGATGTAAGACCTGTTTTATTTTCTCAGTTAGAGAGGGAAAGAGGCTGTAGAGAGAAAGTTTGTTAGGAAACCACTATTATTAATAGTCTAGACGTCAACAACTAGGATCTGATTTAGAGGTAATGGACAGAACTGATAAGAAAGGATAGCAGTGAAGTTACTGGGAAGATAGAATCTCTAGGGCTAGCCTATGGTGGGGGGAGGGGTGACAGGAACACTAGGCGGAGGGCTAAAGAAGTGAGCCAAGGCCAGGTTCTTGGGAGATTGTCTATTAAAAGGTTAGTTGACCACTTGAAGATCAGTTTTAGTATAAAGGGGTGGGCAGAAGTCATTTTACAAGAGGTTAAGGGATGAATGGTAAACAAAGGATGGGTACTCATTTTCAAGTGTTAGGGTGGAGACAGAAAAAGACCAAGCTGTTGAATGTTTCCATTAGATGACATCCAAAGATGAGTTTCAGTACAGACAGGAAGAGGAAGGCAGGTCACAAGAGGTCAGGAGGGAATGGGGGTGAAATGGAAGCTGTGGATGAAAACTGTGGACACCTCAATCCAGTTTGAAGGATACAGGAGCTTTAAGGGTCCTTACAACAAGAGGAATGTTCTCTTTTAGCCTACAGAAACCTGACATGCTTGTAGGCAAAACAAGCCAGTAAAAAGGGGTTGAGGTGGAAAATGGAGGGGACAAGGTTTTGGAGTTAATGGATAAGAGATGGGATCAGGAGTCAGTGGGATGACCACAGTGCTTATCATGTGGAAGTCAGCAATGGCGCCTGTCCAGAAGGAAGACATGCAGCTGCAGAACAAAGAATGAAGAAACTCGATGTACTGAGTTGGAACAATCTCCAAGACAAATTATTAAGTGAAAAGGGCAAAGTAAGGAACAGTGTATATAATACATTCTGGTTAAAAAAGAAAGATAAAAATAAGAAATGACATTTATATTTGCTTGCATCTACCTAAATAAACTCTGGAATGATACAAAGAAAGGAGGTTGGTTACATACTAGAGTGGGGTGAGAAACAAGGAGAGAGACTTCACTGTGTGCCATTTCATTTTCTTCTGATTATTTATTTACTTATTTTTCTTCTGATTTTTAAAACAGGGAGTGAATTAACTATTCAAAGCATTAAATTAAAGAAAATTACCTCCTTATTGTGAAATGCTATGCAGCCATTTAAAATAATGTAGAAAAAAAAAAGAAAGAAAAAATAAAATAAGACAAAAACAAAATAATGTAGAAAATATAGGTACTGACTTGGGAGGAAGTCCATGACATAGGAAATGTAAAAAACAGAGAGTAGAATTAAGTATTTAAAGTATCTGATAACCAGGAAATGGTTTCAATTTATTTCAGGTCCTTGGAGGGCATTTTAATCCTTGGAATATGTGGTTTTAAAAATTAAAACCACAGCCCTAGCTGGTTTGGCTCAGTGGATAGAGTGTCGGCCCACAGACTGAAGGGCCCCGGGTTTGATTCCGGTCAAGGGCATGTACCTCAGTTGCAGGATCAATCCCAGGCCCTAGTCAGGGTGCAGGCGGGAGGCAACCAATTGATACATCTCTCTCACATAGATATTTCTCCCCCTCCCTTCCATTCTCTCTAAAATTCAATGGAAAAATATCCTCAGGTGAGGATTAACAGCAAATATATATATAAAAATAAAACCCACAAATATTATGTAATAACATAAAAATTTTTACAATGTAAGTGAAAAATTTTAAACAGCATATTCACGGTATGAAATATGTATAAATATCCACAGAGATGAACCAAAGGAAATGTAAAGGTAAAATCAGTTGCACTGTTGTGATGGAATGTTTAGCAATTTCTAACTTTAAAAATATATTTAATATTATTATATGTGATTGTGAAAATCAATAAAATATATAAACAGTATTTCTGTAAAGAAAAAAAAGGAGTCATGTGGCTGGAGCTAACATTGGCAAGATGTTGAAGAAAGGAACAGTGACAAGGAGAGAAGGTGTGGATTAGTCAGGAGCCTTAGGAAGGAGTTTGAAGTAGAGCAGGGCAAGAGACTGGAGGAGAGATGGTGCAGCAGCAGTGACAGATCAGCGGGGGTGGCTGAGGGCCACGGTGATCCTAGTTAGTCAGGCTGGCGATTTCCTCCAAAAAAGTATGTGGTAGCCTGGAGGGCCCACCATGAGGACTACAAGTAGGGGGAACTGCAGAGAAGCAATTGATTCTGGGATGATTTGAATCGCACCATTGAAAAGCCAATCTGTGGAAATTAAGATTGTAAGATAATTAATTGCTGGTTTGTGGATCTAGGAGAATTAGATGGTTTGTCTGCAAACATCTACTTAGTGTTTAAAAATTTTTGTATTTTAATTTTTTTATTGATATATAACATACCTACAAAATGCATCATTCTCTTTTTATGTGCTCTTTTTTCTACTTTTGGTATATGTTCTTTTTTGTTGTTGTTGTTAATCCTCACCCAAGATTATTTTTTCCATTTATTTTTTAGAGAGAATGGAAGGGAGGAGGAGAGAGAGAAACATTGATGTGAGAGAGACACATCTGATTGGTTGCCTCCTGCATGCCAAGCTTGCAACTGAGGTATGTGCCCTTGACGGAATTGAACCCCTCCACCCTTCAGTCTGCAGGCTGATGCTCTAACCACTGAGCAAACCACCTAGGGCTGGCATATGTTCTTTTATAATCTGAGGTCAACATGACCTGCTTGGTGTGGCTCAATTCACTGAGCATTGTCCCATGAACCAAAAGGTTGCCAGTTTGATTCCTGGTCAGGGCACATGCAGGGGTTTCGGGCTCCATCCCCAGTAAGGGGTGTGCAAGAGGCAGCTGATTGATGTCTCTCTCTCTCTCTCTCTCTCCCTTCTTCTTTCTGTAAAATCAATAAAAACATATTATAAACATCACATGATCTCACTCATTTGTGGAATATAATGAACAACATAAACTGATGAACAAAAATAGATCCAGAGACAGAGAAGCATCGATTAGACAGTCAAACCTCAGAGGGAAGGCTGGGGAGGGTCGGGGGGAGGGTCGGGGGAAGAGGAAAAGATCAACCAAAGGACTTGTTTTCACATTTTGCCATGTTTGCTTCATCCATTTTTAAGCTACAGCATGGTAACATTCCATTCTAATTCAGTTCTCAAATTTAAAACGAATGACTTTTTTTTTACATAACTACAATAATCTTATGATTCCTGATAAATTTAACAATAATTCCCTAATACCATTTTGTACCAAGTTCAAATTCAAACTTCTCTAAATTACTCCAAAATATCTCTTAAAGCTGGTTTGTTCAAACTGGTTCTTAATCAAGAACCAGTCATTGCATTTGATGTTACATGGGGTTCTTTTTTAAGAAAACTGACTTAATTGGAACTTCATGAGCAATTAAAACATTTCATGAAGAGGGTGCTATTGAAACTGCGTCCTTAAGGATATGTCAGAACTGATATGGGTAGAGAAGTGAGGAGGTCATTTCAGGAACAGAGATCAAAGTGAGATCAAAGAGAGACAGAAAGGTAGCAGATGTATTTGGAGAGTGGTACTTCGCCTAGCTATTTGGATCAAAAGAAAGAGAGTAATGGGGGATAAAGTAAGCAAAATCAATTGGAGACAGATCATGGAGGGCCTTGAAGGCATTTCCAGTGCTCGCTGTAGAGCACTTGAGAACTCAAGTGTGTCCCAGATGTGAATAACTCATCAGTCCATAATGCCTGCAGGACAGTGGTTGTGTTTTATACATCTGTGTATCCCAGGCACCTAGCAGAGTGTACCTTATGGGATGCTCAGAGTGTATTCATTGTTGGAAACATGGTGCTATTGAAAGATTTTTAGTTGGAGACTAACAAGCTATAAACCTCTTTGGGGAAGATTTAGAAAATTGTTTGGTAATGATGGTGATTAGAATAGGATTACAGAAGAAAACTAGCTAACTGGGTTGGAGCAATTAAGGAAGGCTCCATAGAGGAAGTGGAGCTTAGCTAAACTAGATGGCGAAACAACATAAGCAAAGATGAGGAATCAGGAATGAGTGGAGGATAACATAATGACAAGTGAATGGAATGTACTTTGGGGTGCTTTGAGAAATGAGGTCTCAAAAGACAAGGTCAAGAATAGTTTAGGGCAGTGGTCGGCAAACTCATTAGTCAACAGAGCCAAATATCAACAGTACAACGATTGAAATTACTTTTGAGAGTCGAAAACCGACTTCTGTGCATGGGCCACGAAGTTTCCATCGCACTGTACGTGCACGCCCGCACGTGGTATTTTGTGGAAGAGCCACACTCAAGGGGCTAAAGAGCCGCATGTGGCTCGCGAGCCGCAGTTTGCTGACCACTGGTTTAGGGAGTCCAATATTGGTCAAGGATCTCTGTTATTATTCAATAAATGACCTCTGGTCATCCTTGAATTCAAGATTGGGGGTTTAAAAGATTGTATCTATCTATGTCCTTTCATATAAGAAGAACTTTTAGTACAATAAGAAAGACAAAATTGGATAAGATTATTCTAAGCCTAAAAAGAATTAATAACTCACAAAAGGAATATTAAATCAGAATTATATTGGATCACATTCCTTTCAAATTTGCTAGACAATTGAAATATGATATTGAGTACAACTGCATACCATATAAAATGGGAATATGATTGGCAGTGTTAACAAATTTAGTTAAACTTGATAAAGCAAGAACATTTGCTAAAAACCACATAGGAAATTGTGTACTCTTACTGAAGCTTGCCAGATTATCCCTCTTCCAGTAGGAGGTTGGACCCTCCTTAATTATATGCAAGCTAAGGTTGGTAAGTGCGGGGATTTGGTGCAGAACCGAAAACAAAACAAAAATTGGCAACATTTACCTTGCTGCCCAGCAAATGACTCAAGCTTGTGTGGATTATTTGGCGGTGGTTCTCGAGATTTCCTGAGCACAGGGATCATCTGGGGAGTTTGTTAAAAGGCAGATTTCCAGGCAATGGCCTATCCATTCTGATGCTTGGTTGGGAGGTCAGCCTGGGCAAACAAGCACCTGGGACATTTATCTTCATAAACAAGCAGCCTGTGTGATTCTGATGCAGATTATGTATGGGCCACACTTTGAGAAACTTTTCTAAAGGGCCCAGCATCTTTCCTTAGGTAAGAATATAACTGGTACAATTAAAAAATGAGCTATAATTTAAAATATATATATTTTTTGTCAATTTGTTAGAACTGTCTTCAGCTGCAAGTAACATAAAGCTCAACCAACAGTTTTAAACAAGTAAGTTTGTTTGTTTTTATTTCAGGCAACAAAAAGTCTGAGGGTAAACTGCCCAGGACTGGGGTAGAGTGCTTTAGGGTGCAACCTTAATTTTCATGGTCACAACATGGCTGATGCCCATCAATGCATCACATGCACCCACACTCCAGGTGGGGAAAGAGGAAAGCAAAAGGTACAGGCCAAACACATTTGCTGCTTTTACAAAGTGTTCACAGATGCTTTACCAGCAACTTACGCTAATATCTGTTGGCCAGAATTTGATCACGTTGCTACTTTAGCTACAAAGGGTCTGAGAAAGTAGTGTTACTAACTAAATGTACTATTTCTTTGAAGGAGGTGCGGGGGGACCCAGCTCTCAATATTAAAAAGGAAGGGCAGCCCTGGCCAGGTGGCTCAGTTGGTTGGAGCGTCCTCCTGTTCACCAAAAAGGTTGTGGGTGTGATTCTCTTTCAGGGCACATACTTACTAGTAGGTTTCAGGTTTGACCCCCGTTGGGTCATGTACAGGAGGCAACCAATCGATGTTTCTCTTACATTGATGTTTCTCTCTATCTCTAAAAAAACAACAATAACAAAAAACAATAAACATATCCTTGGGTGAGAAAATATGAAAAAAGAAGAGAACTAGAACAATGTCTGTCACAAAGTTTTATGTTAGAGTGTATCAGAATATATCTGTATGTGTTTTTTGTTTTGTTTTGTTAATCCTCGCCCGAGGGCATTTTTTCCATTGCGTTTTAGAGAGAGTAGAAGGGAGGGGGGCATGGGAGATAAAGAGACAGAGAGGAGGGGGTGAGAGAGTGAAACATCAATGTGAGAGAGACACCTGGATTGGTTGCCTCCCGAATACACCCAGACTCGGGCTGGGATTGAACTTGCAACCCAGGTAAGTGCCCTTGACCAGGAAGCAAACCTGTGACCCTTTGATCCTTGAGTGCTCTGGCTGACCCTCTAACCACTGAGCATGCTGGCCAGGACTATATCTGTATGCTTTAATTCGGATAGTTGTTTGTGTTTTTTTAATTCAGATAGTTTTGTTGAGCCTAATGTGTGAGTTAAGGTCAACAGAACTGGTGACAAATTCATTCGAATTTTGTTTCCTGACAAAAGCATGTGAAGATAAAGAAGCCACAATTAGTGCCCTTGAGGAGCTCACAGTTTAGCTGCGGAATTAGGCATGTAGGTAACTCTAATGGAACCTTTGTCTGCCCTGTCCTCGGTTATTAGCCTTCAGCGCTGGGTCTCCTCTGAGGTGTTGTGGCCATTTTGCAAGATGTGATCCTGCCCACCCAACCACCACCCCACCCAGATACATCCCGACCATTTACTGCTATAGGTTATTTATTACCTGATCTCTTTCAGGAACTAACTCTGTGAGTAAAAAATAGCTTTATTTTCAACACAGAGCTGTTTTAATAGCTCTCTGATCTCTTTTAACATGACGATGGGCGAAAAGGTGATGAGACTATGTTTGAAGCCTGTGCTAATGGTCATGCTGATGATGATAGGAAAAGAGAGGCAACCATGAATGTGATAAAACCATGGATTTTCTCAGTGTAGTCATACTTTATAGCTATACACTTATAGCTATAAAAGGTTTATTATTGAAATTTCTGCAGGAACACTGTTATTACGGTTCTGAAATTCTCCAATTCCCAATTCCTATTTTCTCATTGAAAGATGTTGTTCTTGAAGAGGTCATTTCATAGCTTTCCTCAACCAGGTGAGAAGGGAGCAAACTGTTTGGTTTGTAAGACATGAGGGCTGTGTCTTGCTCATTCCTGCATCTCTGCTGTGCTGACATATACTGGTATTAGGCATTCCAGAAATGTTGTTGAATGAATGAGGTGAACTGTTCTGTTATACCAGAATAGATTGAATTATGATAACATTGACCTCTGACTTTACTCATGGTAAGAATATATATAAATTGATTCATTTTTGTTAGGTTATTTGGGTAAATTTTTTTTTTTTTTTTGCAGAAAATAGAGCCATGTGACAATATAGCATCTAGAATAAACATTTAAATGAGAAGTTGGCTATATTACCACAGTCCATCCCTTGTGTACATGGCATCCATATACACCTCTTTTGATTGACCAGATGGGATGTGTAATAAACATCTAAATGAAAGGTTGGCACTTCTCCTTTCATATTCTGTACCTTAAATACTGAGATATAAGGCTAACTGCTATTAACACATTTTACTAAATAGTAGGAGAATGGGAGAGGGGAAGATAAAATAAATTGGTTACATATGCATATATACTAGTAGCCCTGCGCATGAATCCATGCGCCGGTAGCCCTCTGTGGGGCCTGGCTGCTCTGTGCCCGCTGCCCAGAGGCTCTCCACAGCCCAGAGGCCCATCCGCGGCTGGGCGTGGAATGCTTGCCTCATTGCCGTGACGATGAAGCAAGCATTCTGTCAGGCCGCTCTCGCTGCCTGCTCTCAGTGGCTGCACCCCTCCCCACCGGGACTGGGGGACTCCAGCGGGGCTGAGAGGACTGGGCGCCGCCATCTTGTGGCTATGGGAGCCACCATCTTTGTGATGGAGTGATGGCTAATTTGCATATTACCCTTTTATTAGATAGGATATTCATATCAACATAAGGAAAATACTCATAACTATTGTACTTTGTTTCTGCAACTGGTCACATGGTTGCAATGGCATTTATAGGTGCCCTTTTTCACTACTGCATTCCTTTGCTCTCAGCAAGCACCTCAGCTAGATGTGATCTGGTGGGGAAACCGAAACCTATGTTCCTTGAAGGGTCTGGCTCTTTAACAGTTCTGCCCAAATGGGTTATGGTAGCTTTTCACTGACTTTAATCACATAGTAATGTGTAATTCTATGTGTCTAAGAGGTGCTCCCAGGATTCCACCAGGCATACTCTTCCTTACCTCCATTGTATTGGTAGCTTCTCAATTTCTCCTTATTAGTCAGAATCAGTCACCACAGCTAGTACAGTAACCACTTTCTTTGCCTAGTGACCCAATGGCTATGGCCACTTTGTTCATAAGTTCATTGGGCAAGAACAGGGATGGCTGGAAAAGAAGCTGACTAATCCCTATAGGACAGGTCTTCTTATCCACTTGATTATTAACATCTGCTTCTACTGAGGTTGCTCTTTGTATGCATTCACATGGAACACAATATATTTTCACTCTCTGTGACCATTCATGTGCCTCTAACCACGTAACATTTCCCCTGACCTACTTGTCACCAGTTTTCCAATCAGGTTACTTTCATGTTCCTGACCATCCAGTCAAATCATTAGCCTCTATCCACATACCTCTGACCATCTCTCTTTTCAGGCGCAATGAACAACCAAGTACACTGCTTGAGCTCTACTCTCCAGGAGGAAGTTTCTTCACACTATCTTTTGGACCACCTTGGAGTGGGCTATAGTGCAGCCATCCATTTTTTAGTAGAGTTAGCCTATCATACAGGACCATTTTCAAACTAACCCTAAATTATTTTATTCCTCAGCCAACTAACTGCTCATAGGGAACTTCCCGAAGCCATATGCAAGTAGAGAAGGAGGAGGCAATGTGATAAGAGTGTGGGCATAGACAGCCGGTCAATGATTCTCTCTCATCATTGATGTTTCTCTCTCTCTCCCTCCCTCTCCCTTTCTCTCTGAAATCAATAAAAATATATTTTAAAAAAATTGCTAAATGAAAGAATTGCTAAATGAACATTGTTAAATGAAAAAATGGTAAAGAAATGATATTATAATGTTTGCATAAACCCTCTCCTCAGGCTCCCTTTCTAATTACTGCCATTTTCTGCAATATTTGTAAATAATATCTTCTAACTCCACCAGGTAATGCTCTGCCCAGGAAAAGTCCTGCAAAACAGAAATACTTCAACACAAGCCTAAACAGTGGTTTACACACTAGCCTCTTTGGACAATCGGTGAATTTTCTTTGTCCCACAAATTTGGAATTTGAAAGACTTTAGTTTTGACTTACCCTCTCCAGTTAGCCACAATCTCCACCACTCCTAATTATATAGTCAGCCATTATTCAAACATTGTATTACTTCCCTGGCTCTAGTAGCCATTTAAGATTATAGTCTAAAAAAAAAAAAAGATTATAGTCTCAGTTCTAGAACTATCCCTCACTAAAGAAGAGCAGGACACACAGAGAAAGAGATTTTGTGTTGCTAGGGTGATACAGCCAGTGAAGAAAGATTCAAAGAAACTGAGGGCACACCGTTAATGGGGATAAAATTAGTGAGAGGTAAGGTTTGCAGGATAGGAACATGTTATAGGGGAATCTAAAAAACCTATGATGTTGTAGGAATGGTAAAAAGAAGGTTCTGGTGAACATGTGACTTGGTAAAAGGCCCTGGGAGATTTGGGGATTCTTTTTTAAGCAAAAAGACTACAAACCAGCACCAGAGAAGTTTCAGGTTCTTTTGTATTCACTCGAGAAGTCAAAAGCACTGAGATCCTTTAGAATTTAGTGAAAAAATTTAGTTGTATTCAGCTCGACAATGTGATCCTTCTAGAACCCAGCAGGTGGAGGAGGTATAACATGTAGATCTCAGTGGGGCAGCAGGGGCAGAGGTGAAGAGATGAGACTGTGTGTGCCTTTTGGAGGGAGGAGAGCCAAAGACATAGCAGGACTTGAAAACCAGAGCAGATTATATTGAGGAGGAGAAATGCGTTTGGAGCTGCTTGCGGAGGGTTCCGAAAGACACACAGGTTATGTGAGTAGGAAATAAATAAGGTTTGGAATCTGGAGCCCTGAATGCCTTGGAAATGTTCTGTTTGTAAGATACCTGGAAATGGAGCATGTGTGAGCGGTCAGGACAGCCACTATAGGTGCAGAAGGAGGGGACCAGGGATACCTAAGCAGCACACTCAGAGGAAGGTTGGCCTTTGTTAGAAGAGGGTCTGGTCAGGGAAATAACTGGTCAATCCAGTGGCAACCTCAAGGGACGCATAATTCTGTGGCGTTGGGACTGGAGCTAGGGGGTGCAAACAAGGAGGCAGGAGCATTTCCCATCAGGAGCAGTCTTACACCCATGTAGGAGTAGAGCACTGTCCATCTTAGTGCTATTTGAGGGGCTCCATAAGGCTCCGCTTCTCCTACTTCTCACCCTTACCAGCTTGCCTGAAATTCCCATTACTCTCTAATCTAATTGCAATCATTGTAGATTAAGGAGTTGAATAGCTTATTAAATGCAAATATTCCTAGGAGGGACACCCAGCCCAACCTCTACACGTTGTACGGTACACATCATACATTTATGAAAACATTCTGCATACCCTCCATTCAAGCCACCCAGAGATCCAAGGAGAAGAGAGCTCGGACAGACACATGGAATCTGCTGGGCACCTTGATCTTGGCTTCCCCTATGAGAAATAAAGTTCTTTGTTTCTAGGCTACCCAGCCTGTGGCATTTTGTTATAACAGCTAAACAGGCCAAGACACTGACTGGCACACCACACTACCCAGTTGTATGCTGCTGTTAGGCAAAATGGTTTCTGGTGCTTGATGTGACTGATGGCATCTTAAGAAGCAAGTTGCTCTCAGTGACCTATTGTCCCCCCTTCTTTACCCTCCCCCGCACTCCAGGAGTGAGCCATATTTCTGAAAGATATGTTCCTACATCCTATCTAATAAAGAGGGAATATGCTAATTGACCATCACCCCATCACAAAGATGGCTGCACCCACAGCTGAGGCCAAGTTCTCATAAGGAGCCTTAACGAGCAATCAGCAGGGACCTGAGGCTACAACCTCCCCCACCCCTGTGGACTTGACAGGAGACCTCAGGCTGTGTTCCCCACCTGGCAGGGCTTGACAGGGGACCTCAAGGTGCGCTTCCCATCCTGGTGCTGGGCTAGGGGACCTCAGGCTGCTCACCCTGCCCTAGCGCCAGGACCAGGGGACCTCAGGCAGTGCCCCCACCAGGTGGGGCTTGACAGGGGACTTCAGGCTGCACCCCCCACCCCGGCACTAGCCAGGGAACTCAGACCGCAACCCCCGCCTGGTGGGGCTTGACGGGGACCTCAGGCCTTGCCCCCAACCCTGGCGCCAGGCCAGGGGACTTGAGATCACGCCCCCTGCCTGGCAGGGCTTGATGGGGGACCTCAAGATGTGCGTCCCATCCTGGTGCTGGGCTAGGGGACCTCAGGCTGCTCCCCCTGCCCCATCACCAGGCCGGAGGGCCACAGGCCATGTCCCCAACCAGGTGGGGCTTCACAGGGGACCTCAGGCTGTGCTCCCCACCCAGTGGGGCTTGATGGGAGACCTCAAGGTGCACCCCCAGTGCTGGGTCAGGGGAACTCAGGCCGCGTCCCCCTCCCAGCGGGGCTTGACGGCGGACCTGAGGCTGCGCCCCCCCATTTGGTGGGGCTTGACGGGGGACCTCAGGCCACGCTCCCTATCCTGGCGCCAGGCCAGGGGACCTGAGGCTATGTCCCCTGCCCGGCGGGGCTCGGGGCTTGACAAGGTTGGGACTGGCTGGGTCTGGATCTAGCCCAATGGGGGGGGTGGGGAGTGGCTGGGTCTGGGTCTCACGTGATTTTGAGGTGCATGTGGGTGGGCGGGGACTTGACTCTGGGTCCCATGGTGTGCCCCAGACTCTGACAGGAGGAAGGTTTTCATATACATTTTACTAATTTTCTTTCGTCTCTGACACTTCTATTATAGAGAAAGGGCAAATAGCAATATTAAATTATGTTCTCTAATCCCTTTAATGTGCACGAATTTCATCCACCGGGCCACTAGTAGGTAAATAAGTGAGGACATTTTCCCAACAGCGGTGATCATTCTCAATGTTCACCTTTTCTTAGGAATTCATCCCACATGCCAAATCACCATGATGTAGCCAGGTCTAGGACGCCTGTTTTACAGCCTAGCCTTTGACTTCCTTGCCTCTGATCATTGCCTGATGACCTCCTTTCAGCAGCTCCAGCAGAGAGAATCACAGTGGGGCTCTTTAAAACGTGGATCCCCAAAGGAGGGTATGCTGACAGCTGACCACAGTTAACTGCAGTAACCACAATTAGCCTGGGCAGTCCTGAGGCAGATGACCCACCCCTATACTGTGGGCAGCTTCCCCTGCAGTGTTAGACTCCAGAAAGAACCCACCACCAGTCCTTTACTGAGGTGGGAAATAACCCCAAGAAGTTTGGCTCTCTCAGCAGGGAACAACCCAGAAATGAGTCAGCTTTCTGGAGAAAACCCTCCTTCCCACAGTCTGTGATTCACCGTGTCTATCAGGCCCCCACCCCCACAGCAGTAAGGCCTATGCATTTCTGTCAAGAGCATAATAATACCTTCTATTTGAAAAGCTCTGGAGTGCTGCACCTCTTTCAAAGTACTTGTGCATTCATTATCTCATTAGGAAACCAGATTTGCTATTTTTTCCCTTCAGATTCATTTTTTTTTAAAAAACTCAAATCCAGAGGAGAAATTTTTATGTGGCTCTCAATGAACCTTGAGAGGAAAAAAATCAGAATTCAATCCAAGAGTGTAGCTTTCCTCGAGCCACAAATATAATCCTTCTCTTATGCCTGTAATAAGGGGACAGGGGCTATATTCTGGAGGAAAGACCATTGAATGGGAGGTGGAACCAAATCTAGTTCCAAATCTGCAACTAAGTAGCTGTGTGACTTGGACAAGCCCCTTACTCTCTCTGTGTTTCAGTTTCTTCCTTCCTAAAATGGTGGTGGTGAGGCTCCCCTGGGAGGTTGGCCTTGGCATCTTCTGAAGTCCTTTAAAGCTCTGAAGGTTTATGGCTTGGCAAATTGTAGAGCCAGAAGGGACTAATTTATTAGCAAGTTGGCACATTTTTCGTAAGTCCCGCTTCTATTTTGGGGTGTGCAGAGGAGCCCTTATCCTCCCCTGGCCAGGAGCCATAGCATAGGCGGACATAGAGCTGAGCAAGCCTGGTCCCCAGAGACTCTAAGGCCCTCCCTCAGGACCACTTCTAAGAGGTGGTTGGTGGGTGGTGGTTAGTTGGTTAAATGAAGGGTGAATGCTTGACCACTCACAAAGTGCTGGCCTCTTAATAGATCAGGAAACCCTGTGGCCTGGGAGACCACAAATGTCAGATTCGTTCTTGGAAAAGAGGAAGTGGAACCTGGCATTTTCTTGGAGACGTGGCCTGTGTAGGGCTTGGCAGGCCTGGGTAGTAGGCATTACTTAACAGAGACCTGCCCAAGAATTTTTCTTGCTGAGTTCAACCTCTACTTTATAACCCTTTCCTCTAGCAAGCACCCCTCACCCTCTAAGCTCCGTCTGTATGACTATATTCTGCAATGTATCCTGGCTCTTCCTTCCATTTGCAATTACTACTTTGAGAAACTAGGATGTCGGTGGTTTATCTTGTCTCACAGCCTGAATTATGTATCCCTTGAGAGCAAGGACTATGATATGTCAGACTGTCTCCTATTTTACTCAGTACTGCTTTCGCTCTGAGCTTTCCTTCAACTTGTCCCCTCCTCATCAAACACACACACACACACACACACACACACACACACACACACCCCAAAACAACCACCACCACCACCATTAACAACAACAAAGCCCCATACCCTTATCCTCTTAGGGAAATTTCCTTTGTTCCTACACTAATTTATGCTTAAGTACTGATAACTAAGGTTTATTTCTTCCCCACCCTCCTGCCACTGATCTGAATATTTATTTGTATTTTAGCAGGGACACTGGATCCAGGCAGAAACACTCCCATTCAGGAGCAGCATCAGATCTGTGATGGGAGGTACTTCTGTCCTTAAGGAAGGACTTTTTTGGTTCCTCCAGTTACTGAGAGGAGTCTGGATACTGGTGAGGTCAGAGCTACAAAGAGCAGCCTGACCAATCAGGCCTCCCCTCTGCACCAGCAATGCCAACCCATGCAGAATCACACTTGCAATTTTAACACCTAGAACAAAATTTGCCACATTGCATTTGCCAGCCCCCCCCTGTTTTTCAAAGGTTATTTTATTGTTCTGGGACTGTCCCTCTTCCTCCTTAAATCCTGGCCCAGCTTCAGAAGCTCCTGGCTCTGTATGAGTTGTACTGCCTGATACTGGGATGTGGAGTCCTCCGAGAATTCCTCAGATTTGCCTGCTCTGCACCATCCACACCATTCTTATGCCTCTTTTAGAGTTTCCAACCCCCAACCCCAAGCCCCAGAGCATCATGGCCTGAGCTTTAAAGAAGATCAGAGAAAGGGACCACAATTCCATTAAGTAAAATAAAACTTTAATTAATACCAGGAGACCGGCCCTAGCTGATTTGGTGGATAGAGCATTGGCCTGAGGACTGAAGGGTCTCAGGTTCGATTCTGGTCAAAGGCACATGCCTGGGTTGCAGGCTCCATCCCCAGTATGGGGCATGCAGGAGGGAGCCCTTCCTGGGTGCTATTGGGCACGATCAGGACTGGGCAAGATGGCCCAGATCGGCCCCAATTGCCGGCCAGGCTGAGGGATCCTACCTGTGCATGAATTCATGCACCGGGCCTGTAGTAAAAATATATTTTAAAAAAATATCAGGAGACTGACAGAGTCTCTGGAGCTTCTAGACTATGTTTCAAAGGAGCAACTTTCTATTCCAGTAGTTTGCCCACTCGGAGTTTTTATCCCAGACCAGTTCTCTCCACCACTCACCATGTCCCATCTGATTCCCACAACATGTTTGAGAATGTTCCTGTGAACAGGAACCAGCCCAATTCCCTCAACTTGGAAGACTGCTTCATTCTTTGAAGGGAAGGTTTAGATGAATCAGACAGCTCTGGGCCATCCTTTCAGTGACCAGATGTCCTGATTTTACTGGCCTATACCAGTGTTCACATGCAAGCACAGGCAAACTATGAAGAAATTTGCACTGATGTGTAAAATACAGTGGCCAACCTAAAGTAATAATGTAAATAAACAACTATAAAGAAGGTGAAAGACTCTCTTAAAGTTTGGAAAACCAATGCCACCCCATCCACTGTCCCTTTCCCTCTCCCCCAGCCTGGAGCTGAGTCTTGGGGCTAGAGAGAAGGGAAAGAACCACTCTTTTCTGGTCCCTGATTTATCCTGCCTGGCTCTGCCTGGTCCAAGCCTAAACTCATGGTTAGAGGTGTGGTCACTTGAGCCATCTTTTATCCAGTCAACTCGCCCTTTCCACTCCCTCATGTCGATTTGGTGGCTGACACAGCAGAAGTCATGGAGAGCCCTCAAGAGAGGGAATACCAGAACTCTGTTAGGTCTCAATGTAGAGATTAGTGATTAAGCCTCATTAATGATTAATGATCAAGAGACGTATGGGGACCATACAAAAAGAGGTATTGCTGACAAGGAAGAGGGAGAAAGAGGAAGGCTAGAGCGGAGGCTGAAGGAAATGGGCTCACCAGTGACGCACATTCCAAGGTCATCCCTGCAGCTGTGTCTGTGGCTCAGGAGTTCCTTACAGCTGGGGGTTTCAGGCGTACCGTGCCCAGCAGCCAAACTGGAGCAGCCAAGCCCACTTGTTCCTAAGCCCACTTCTCTTATAGTGAAGGAGCTTTATCATCACCTCTGGGCTTCTAAAACCTCACCACTGTTCCCCGGCTTATTATCCTAGAACCAGACTTGGACTAACATGGGCTACAGAAAAGGTTCTTTGCTCAGTTCTCTGATTCACACACTTGCCAGCAATAGTCATGACCGCCTGCACCAATATGGCAGAGTGACTCCGGGGTATGAAAAACTGAAATATGGAAATCCAGAATATTTTCCCAATGACTAATTTGGGAGGTGACCATATCATTTTATTAATTAATGCAATTATTTTTTTGCTTTCCAAAAGCATTTCTGAAGGGTTTTTTCTCTTTTCTACGGCTCTGTGTTTTTTGTAAAAAAATTATCATTGCTATAAAATTATATAATCACTTTACCAAAAAATTGGGGGGGGGGATTGAAGAGAGAAAACAATCATACCTTACTTCATCATCTTAATGCATCTATTATCTTCTAGCATTTTCAGGTTTTCTTTTTCATCTTTTCTCCTATAGACATTTTCCCCTTCTAAACATTAAAGGTTCTGCCCTGGCCAGGTACCTCCGTTGATTAGCGTGTTGTCCCGATATGCCAAGGTTGCAGGCTTGATCCCTGGTCAGGGCACACACAAGAATCAACCAATGAATGCCTAAATAAATGGAGCAACAAATCTATGTCTCGCTCCCTACCTACCTACTTACCTCCCACTTTTCCTCTCTCTCTCTAAAATCAAGAAAAAAAACACATTTAAAATTCATTAATTTTTTTTAAGTAATTCATGTACGCGATGAAAGGTAATAGTCTCTCTCCTCTACCCTTATCCCCAGTGACCACTGTTAAGTCTTACATAACTTGCCAGAAAATAGCTTTTCATATAGGATGTGTGGCTGGAGAGGGAGGTTGGCATGTGTTGTAAGGAGCTAAGGGCAAGAAGTAGATTTGCTTCCGTTGGAAGTGTGGACACATGGACCATGTGAGCAGCCCCTCCTTGTGACATGTAAAACTTAGGAGCTACTAAGTATGGTATTTCTGGCCACATAACTAAAATAAATGGCAGAAGGTTGGAAAGCCCTGTTGCTATTAGAGATTCTGGAACTAGGTCTTTCTGAAGTTGATTCATGACCTTGGCCTTCCTATGGTTTAATTGTTAATCTTTCTCAGAGTTCTTAATCACTAAATTCCCTTTATGCCAAAATTTATTTAAATTGAATAATGTCATGTGTGAACAAATTAGCACATTCACCACAAGCATTTTTATTTCTCTGTACAATCTTCTTGTCTATATTTTTAAAACATAAACAATAGCAACAAGCAACAAAAAGAAAAAATAGACAAATTGGACATTATCAAAATTGGATGCTTCAAGTGACAGCATCAAGAAAGCAAAAGTGTAATCCATAGAATGGGACAGAATTTTATTTTATTTTTTGTAAATCATATAGTGATAAGGGACTTGTACTAGTATCTAGAATATATAAAGTACTCTTACAATAAAGCAGTAAAAAGACAAATAATTCAATTTAAAAATGGGCAAAGGATTTGAATAGACATTTCTCCAAAGGAAGCATACAAAAGGCCAATAAACACATGAAAAGTTGCTCAGCATCACTGGCTCTCAGGGAAATGCAAATCAAAACCACAATGAGATACCACTTCACACTCACTAGGACGACTGTATTAAAAAGACAAATAATAACAAATGCTGCTGAGGATGTAGAGAAACTGGCACTCTCACATGCTGCTGATGGGGATATAACATGGTGCAGTGGCTTTGGAAAACAGCCGGGCAGTTTCTGAACAGTTGGACCTAGAGTTACCATATGACCCAACAAATCACTCCTAGGTACACCCCAAGAGAAATGAAAACATGTTCATACAAGTACCTATGCATAAATGTTCACAGCAGCATTATCCATAATAGCCAAAAAGTATAAATAACTCAAATGTCCATCAACTGATGAATGGATAAACAAAATGTATTAGTTCCATACAGTGAAATATTATTTAGCAATAAAAAGAAATAAAGTCCTGCCCAGCGGCATGGCTCAGTGGTTGAGCATTGACCTATGAACTAGCAGGTCACGGTTCGATTCCCGGTCAGAGCATATGCCCGGATTGAGTGCTCAGTCCCCAGTGTGAGGTGTGCAGGAGGCAACCAGTCAATGATTCTCTCTCATCACTAATGTTTCTCTCTCTCACCCTCTTTCTTCTTCTCTGGGGAAAAAAAATAAAATTTTGTATATATATATATATATATATATATATATATAGAGAGAGAGAGAGAGAGAGAGAGAGAGAGAGAGAGAGATCGAGAGAGAGAGAGGGAAAGAGAGAGAGAGAGAGAGAGAGCTCTCTGGCCATAGGTATGTCTCTATAAATAAAAATAAAAATATTTTTAAAAAAGGAAATGAAGTCCTGAAACATGCTACAACTTGGATGAACCTTGACTACATTGTGCTAAGTGAAAGAAGCCAGTCATATATATTTTTTATTGATTTCAGAGAGGAAGGGAGAGGGAAAGAGAGATAGAAACATTAGTGATGAGAGAGAATCGTTGATCAGCTGCCTCCTGCATACCCCACACTAGGGATCAAGCCACAACCCAGGCATGTGCTCTGACGGGGAATTGAACCGTGACCTCCTAGTTCAGTGGTCAGCAAACTCAGTCAACAGAGCCAAATATCAACAGTACAACGATTGAAATGTCTTTTGAGAGTCAAAATTTTTAAACTTAAACTATATAGGTAGGTATATTGTTATTAACTTAATTAGGGTACAGCTAAGCTGGCCTTTGCTAAATATGTCCTCAATCTGACTGAGGTACGTTCGCTGCGGTCGACCCCTTCCAGCTTTCCCATCCACACTCGTCTTGTATACTTGTTCCGTCTATCTCCTTTCGTTCATCCTCTCTATATGTCCAGACCATCTTAACATACCTTTCTCAATCCTCGACACTACACCTTCTTTCACTCCACAACGCTCCCTAAAATTAACTTAATAAACTTTACTTAAAGTTTTAAGTCTTAGTTAAACTATAGGTATGTTGAATAAACTTGATATCATACTTAATAATGATATTATTTATTGATAAAATTAAATTCCTTACAATTTACCTTACAATATACATACAATTAAATCATGACAATGACTGACAAACACACTAATGTGAAAAATGGCCTTGCATCTCCTTGGAAAGTTTGGGTAAGTCAGGTTTGTACGTTGGTTTTAATTTTGGGCACGATTCCAGGTTCTCATCAATAAGATGACTTCTCAATTTACTCTTGATAAGGTTCATGCTTGAAAATGATTGTTCGCATAAATATGTAGACCTGAATAAGGAAAGAACAGCAAACGCGAGTTTTTTCAGTTGATTATATGAGTCAGGAATACTCTTCCAGGTGTTAAAAATCAACATATCTTCCTTCTCCAGGTCTTTCAAAGCAGACCACTTGTGCTGTGAGCTAAGTTAACATTTGTTTTTTTTCCAATATTTCTATATCAGCATTAAGATGTTCAAATTTCGAGCTCCACAATTCTTTGTTTTTTTAAATCCAGCAATTGCATTTCAAAGTTGCCAATGTCAATATTAAAGGGAGAACAATTTAATTCTGTTACAGTAGCAGTAAGAGGTTTTTTAGCCCAGCCAGGTGTGGCTCAGCGGTTGAGCATCGGCCCAGGAGCCAAGAGGTCACCGGTTTGATTCCTGGTCAGGGCACATGCCTGGGTTGCAGGCTTGATCCCCAATGTGGGGCGTGCAGGAAGCAGCCAATCAATGATTCTCTGTCATCATTGATGTTTCTACCTCTCTCTCCCTCTCCCTTCCTCTCTGAAATCAATAAAAATATTTTTTTTAAAAAAGAGGTTTTTTAACAAAGGCTAATGTCGCTCTGCTGTTTCTCAATTCCTGAAACCTGTTGAGAAAAGCTTCCCTCATATTTAAAAGTGTTGTTTTGAAGTACCAAATGTCAATATCAGAATTATTTTCTTGGTGATGTTTCAACAGGCTTGGAAAGTGAATCAAAGTTTCTCTTTCAAAATCTTGAGCAAAAAGAGATAATTTGTTTTAGAATGAAATCACTTCTAACATTGAAAAAATTGTGTTTCCGCCCTGACCGGTTTGGCTCAGTGGATAGAGCGTCAGCCTGCGGACTGAAGGGTCCCAGGTTTGATTCAGGTCATAGAGCATGTACCTTGGTTGCGGGCACATCCCCAGTGGGAGGTGTGCAGGAGGCAGCCGATCGATGTTTCTCTCTCATCGATGTTTCTAACTCTCTCTCCCTTCCCTCTCTGTAAAAAAATCAATAAAATATATAAAAGAAAAAAGAAAAAATTGTGTTTCCTTTCCCCTGTAGTTTACGATTAAGCTGATTTAGATGAGACGTAACGTCTACCATGAAATAAAATTTTTGCATCCACTGATCGTTAGTTCTGGATAATGAACACCCTTCTCAAGGAGAAATGCTTTTATTTCTGTTAATAAGGAAGCAAAACGTTTCCTCTTGATAACCAACGTACCTTGTTATGCAGCAGCAGATCTGCATACTCAGTCTCCATTTCAACTAAAAATTCTTTAAATTGGTGATGATTAAGAGCTTTAGCTATAATGGAGTGGATAATGTTAATCATCAATTCCATAATTTTGCAAATTTCTTTTGGAAATGTCTGCGCACAAAACACTTCTTCTTTTTTTTTTTTTAAATATATTTTATTGATTTTTTTACAGAGAGGAAGGGAGAGGGATAGAGAGTTAGAAACATCGATCAGCTGCCTCCTGCAAACCCGCTGCTGGGGATGTGCCCGCAACCAAGGTACATGCCCTTAACCGAAATCGAACCTGGGATCCTTCAGTCCGCAGGCCGACGCTCCATCCACTGAGCCAAACCAGCTAGGGCACAAAGCGCTTCTTGATGAATGATGCAATGGTAAGTAAGTATCTCGTGATTAATTTTTTCTTTCAAAATAGCAACAAACCCGTTTCTTACGCTGGTCATACTTTTCGCCCTGTCTGTTGAAATTGAGACAATTTTATCGAGTGGAATATGATGTTTTTCAATGCACTCAATTACGGCATTTGCTATATCCTCTCCACGTGTTTGACCTTTGAGTGGCAATAATCCTAAAAGTTCTTCTTTAGGACCTGTAGATGAAATAAATCGTACAAAAAGTGAAACTTGCGCTGTATCATTTATGTCACAAGACTCGTCAACTGCTACTGATAAAGCTGAAACCAATTTAAGATCTTCGACTTGCTGGTCGGTTATATTCGAAGACATTTTGACTGTTCTATCTTTCACTGTTTTAGCAGGCAATGGCAACTCTTTAATTAATTTTTTTTAGAATATCTGCTTTGTTCTTAAAATCCCGAAATAGCATTTATAAAACAACTTTTTATGTATTCACCGTCTGTATATGGTTTTCCTCTCTTAGCAATCTCTTGACTAACCACAAAACTTGCAATATTAACATTGTTGGAAGATTGCATCCAGTAATTAAATACAGAACTTGATTTTTCTTGACTCTTCTGAAGTTCCTCAACTGCTTTCTTCCTTGCATCACCGACAGGATATTTATTATTAAATGACATGTGTTTGGTTGTAAAGTGTCTCTCCAAATTTGATTTCTTGTTATGCGCCAATTTTTCCTGACAAATAAGACAGGTCGGAAGGCCATTTAAGTTTTGAATAAATGCGAAAGTCTCAGTCCATTCAACTTTAAATTCACGGTTTTCATCTTCCGTTTTTCTTTGCTTCTTCTTTGTAGCCATGTCAAACAGGGCACCTACAAAAAAGTTTCATTTTATAATAATAAAGCCACCAACACAAAATAATTACAATTCTTAAATTGATGACAAAAATACCTGCAGGATTTGCAGCTGTTTGGAAAAACACAGGTAACTTTATGCTTCGAGTAGGTACTTTTGTCACCCGTGCGCGATTTGTGGACGCGACTAGCACTAACCACTGCATATGAAATTGCTGACTGACTGGCTCACTCAACCCGTGCATGAATCGCACGCGCCTCCCCCACGCTGCGTATCCCGTGCCCTGCCTGCGCCGAGTCTCCCGTCACCTGACTGACCTACACCCCCACTTCTTCTAACGCCACTTCTTCAAAATAGACTCGCCCAGGCCGAAAACTGACTTCTGCGCATGGGCCATGAAGTTTCAATCGCACTGTATGTGCGCGCCTACCACTGTCCTAGTTCATAGGTTGATGCTCAACTGCTGAGCCATGCCGGCCGGGCCATAAAGGGTTTTATATTGTATGATTTCACTTGTATGAAATCTCTAGAACAGGTAAATGCATGGAGATAGAAAGTGGATGGGAGCTTGGGGGGAAATGAGGAATGACAGCTAATGGAGGTGATGAAAACATTCAAAAATTGTGGTGATGGCTATAAAACTCTCTGAATAAACTAACAACCATTGATTTGGACACTTTAAATGGGTGAAATGTATGATATGTGAATTATGATAAAAACCGTTATTTTTAAAAACAGCCTATTAAGTGGGTGTGTCAATAGGATTATTTGCATAGTTGTCAGGTACAAACTATTTTCTCTATTATTACTTTTAAAATATATTTTTATTGATTTCAGAAAGGAAGAGGGAGAGAGAGAGATAGAAACATCAATGATGAGAGAGAATCATTGATCGGCTGCCTCCTGCATGCCCCCTACTGGGGATAGAGGTCGCACATGCCCTTGACAGGAATTGAACCCAGGACCCTTCATCCACAGGCTGATGCTCTATCCACTGAGCCAAACTGGCTAGGGCCATTTCTCTATTATTAATTCTGATCTATTCTATCTAATAAAAGAGAAACATGCAAATTGACCGTACCTCCACTACGGCCACAAGCCATGCCCACAAGCCAATCAGGAGCGCGTATGCAAATTAACCCAACAAATATGGCTGCGGCCACAGAGCTGGAGGCAGCTGGAGGCTTGGGTTGCCCCCAGCAATGGAGGAAGCCAAGCTTCCTGCCAGCCCTGGCCTGCCCTCGCCTCCGCTCAAGGCTACAAAGTTTCAGTTATAGGAGATAAATAAATCCCAGATACCAGGGCCTCTGCTTGGGTCGCTGGGGGGCATGGCTGGCCTGAAAACTACCACAGGCCCCTCGCCCAGGCTGCCCCATGCCCCAAGGGAACCCCCAGCCTGATCCAGGACACCCTTCAGGGCAAACCAGCCGGCCCCCACCCATGCACCAGGCCTCTATCCTATCTAATAAAAGAGTAATATGCAAATTGACCATCACTCCAACACATAAGATGGCTGCCCCAATGTGGTCAAAGATGGCTACCCCCATGTGGACACACGATGGCTGCCACAAGATGGCCAGCAGGGGAGGGCAGTTGGAAGGGACCAGGCCTGCAAGGGAGGGCAGGTCGGGGGGACCAGGCCTGCAGGGGAGGGCAGTTAGGGGTGACCAGGCCTTCAGGGGAGGGCACTTAGGGGTGACCAGGACTGCAGGGGAGCGCAATTAGAAGCAATCAGGTTGGCAGGGGAGCAGTTAGGCATCAATCAGGCTGGCAGGGGAGTGGTTAGGGGGTGATCAGGCTGGCAGGCAGAAGCAGTTAGGGGCAATCAGGAAGACAGGCAGGCAAGCAGTTGGGAGCCAGCAGTCCTGGATTGTGAGAGGGATCCCAGATTGGAGAGGGTGCAGGCTGAGCTGAGGGACACCCCCCTCCCCCATGCATGAATTTCATGCACCGGGCCTCTAGTGTTTCATATAATTTAACAAGTATTTATTGAGCATCATCTGTGTTGGGAATATTAAAAAGCAGAAGAGCATTTCCAGGCCCAGGCAATGAGGCAGCATCATGCACAGAAAGTAAGTAACTGGGCAAAGCAGCACATAATAAATGCTACTGGCTTAAGAGGCAGGCGGGCTGTGATGGCCTGTGCACCTTATGGAAGGCTTCGTTGAGAAGGTGGAAACCGCTGAATCTTGAAGGATAAAGGGAGAAACAAAAGTATAACACACTTATTATTTGTTGAGCACTTGCCCTGATGGACACTGCTCTAAAAACAGTACATAGAAGGTGGGGCTTCCAGAATGGCAGCCTAAGGAGTTGGGTGAACCCTCTCCCCAGCAAAATAACAACTGAGCTGGTAAAAATTATAAAACAAAATACAACACAATCATTTGAATTCCCTGGAAATTTTTATAAGGGCATAGAGTCAAAAGGAGGAATATTATATAAGGAAACCTACATCTTAGGAAGAACAACAGAGTAATGATCCATTATTTCCTAAATCTTGTTATAGAAGCTCTATCTGAAAGTTCTATTCTCAACAAGAACATTCCCCCCTGGCTCTTAGTCTGTAGTTACAGTTTCACCCTGGAGGAGGAAGACTCTCCAGGCTTCTCATCCCCCTAAGCCAGTGGTCGGCAAACTCATTAGTCAACAGAGCCAAATATCAACAGTACAACAATTGAAATTTCTTTTGAGAGCCAAATTTTTTAAACTTAAACTTCTTCTAACGCCACTTCTTCAAAATAGACTTGCCCAGGCCGTGGTATTTTGTGGAAGAGCCACATTCAAGGGGCCAAAGAGCCGCATGTGGCTCGTGAGCTGCAGTTTGCCAACCCCGGCCCTAGGCCCCTGTTGCAAAAACTCTGGTACAGGCATGGCAGGCTGAGAATACCACAGCCCATCATTACCCCCTCAAGCTAGTTTATAGAGTGGAGATTCTACACCAGGAGGAGCAAGCAGAGATCAGTAGCTTCCATCCCACACTCCCACCCACTCAGAGAGCAAGATGTCATTCTGGGAAGAGCAGGGCCCCACCCCCAGTTCTGTTGGAGTGGCACAGGGGTTCTTCCCAGGAGGAAAGACAACCCGTAATGACAATGGGTTTAGAGCTCTGCTTGAGACACTGACTTTATTGCAACAGAGCCTGGAGAACTCTTCCTAAAGATGTAGAAACCAACAGAGATCTTTGTTTTGTTTGTCTGTTTAATCCTCACCCGAGGTTATTTTTCCATTGATTTTTAGAGAGAGTGGAAGCAAGAGGGAAAGACAGAGAGAAATAGCGATGTGAGAGAAACACATCGATTGATTGCCTCCTGCATGAGCCCTGACCAGGGCCCAGGCCAAGAAGGAGCCTACAACCGAGATATGTGCCTTTGACCAGAATCGAATCCAGGACCCTTCAATCTGCAGGCTGATGCTCTATCCACTGAGCCAAATCAGCTAGGGCAACAACAGAGATCTTTTTATTTTTATTTTTTAAAAATCTTTATTGTTCAGATTATTACAGTTGTTCCTCTTTTTTTCCCCCCATAGCTCTCCTCCACCTGGTTCCCACCCACACCACCCCATGCCCTTACCGCCCCCCCCCCACTGTCCTCATCTGTAGGTGTATGATTTTTGTCCAGTCTCTTCCCGCACCCCCCACACCCCTTTCCACCCGAGGATTGTCAGACCACTCCCTTTCTATGCCCCTGATTCTATTATATTCACCAGTTTATTCTGTTCATCAGATTTTTTATTCACTTGAATTTTAGATTCACTTGTTGATAGATATGCATTTGTTGTTCATATTTTTTATCTTTACCTTTTTCTTCTTCTTCCTCTTCTTAAAGAATACCTTTCAGTATTTCATATAATACTGTTTTGGTGGTGATGAACTCCTTTAGCTCTTTCTTATCTGTGAAGCTCTTTATCTGACCTTCAATTCTGAATGATAGCTTTGCTGGGTAGAGTAACCTTGGTTGTAGGTTCTTGCTATTCATCACTTTAAATATTTCTTGTCACTCCCGTCTGGCCTGCATAGTTTCTGTTGAGAAATCAGCTGACAGTCGTATGGGTGCTCCCTTGTAGGTAACTAACTGTTTTTCTCTTGCTACTTTTAATATTCTCTCTTTGTCCTTTGCTCTTGGCATTTTAATTATGATGTGTCTTGGTGTGGTCCTCTTTGGATTCCTTTTGTTTGGGGTTCTCTGTGCTTCCTGGAGTTGTAAGTCTATTTCTTTCACCAGGTGGGGGAAGATTTTGGTCATTATTTCTTCAAATAGGTTTTCAGTATCTTGCTCTCTCTCTTCTTCTGGCACCCCCATAATTCTAATGTTGGTACGCTTGAAGTTGTCCCAGAGGCTCCTTACACTATCTTCATATTTTTGGATTCTTTTTTTCTTTTCCAGTTGGGTATTTTTTGCTTCTTTGTATTTCATATCTTTGACTTGATTCTTGTGATCCTCTAGTCTGCTGTTGGATCTCTGTATATTATTTTTTTATTTCAGTCAGTGTATGCTTAATTTCTAGTTGGTCCTTTTTTGTATCCTCGAGGGTCTCACTAAATTTATTGGCCTTTTATAGAAAATTCTTGAAAAACCTTAGAACCATGGTTTTGAACTCTATATCCAGTCATTTGCTTTCCTCCATTTCTTTCATTTGTGATCTGTTTCTTTGTCTTCGTATTTTGGCTGATTCCCTGAGTTAACAGAGTGGCTTTGGGTGCTAGGTGTCCTATAGGGCCCAGTGGCTCAGCCTCCCCAGTTACCTGAGGTGGACACTCTTGGTGCACCCCTTTGTGGGCTGTGTGCACAGTCTTGTTGTAGTTAAGCCTTGATTGTTGTTGGTATCACTGGGAGGAATTGACCTCCAGGCCAATTGGCTGTGAGGATCAGCTGTGTCTACAATGGGAGAACTTCTGTGCTGGAGACACCCTTATGAGGCAAGACTTTCTTCAGTGGGGCTTTGGTGCTCACTGAGTCTGCCCCCTGAGTGTGTCCCTTATGGATCTGAGGAGTTGTAATCTGGATGGTCCTACTCTGATCCCTGGGTACACTGGCTCTTGGATCTGCAAGGAGGTGCTAATTTAGCCTCTGCCTGAGGCCACCCAGCAGGAGCTACAGAGAGATCTGCAGATTCCTCTTCTTTGTTTGGGTTTTGGAGGTGCCCAGATGAGGCCCAGTTGTGAAGCAATGCAAGCTGCTGTGGGGCCTTGGGCCTTCTTTTGGATGTTCTGGGGCTCTCTGACTCAGCTGCAGTTTGTTAGGTAAGTTTAGAATTCAAAGGACCAGGCCATTCATATGCAAAAGCCTCTGTGCACAGCTTGGATGGGGCGGAGTCTCAGGGCAGAGCAAACAGCAATGACTTCCCATCAGCCCTGCCCTAAGAGGCCCCTTGGTCTCAGTTTCCTGCGGTGATCGCTGCAAGCACCTCTTAGAGAAAGCCGCCCTCAAATTCCACCCACTTCCAGACAGTCCATTTTCTCCCCGTATGAGTCTGGGTTCCCAGAGTCTCGCCCAGAACTGGAGTTCAGATCAGTCGGGAGCTTGTGTCTCCCCCCGGCTCGTAAAAGCCAGAAGCGTACTCAGTTGCCAGCCCTCTCCACGTGCGCCTCCATACTTCTGCCTTCCGCACCTCCTCTGAGTCTCAGTGTGCTTTTCTCTTTCCTTCTAATTGTAGAATTTCCACTCAGCTAGTCTTCCTGTGGTTCTGGATGATGTCCGTTTTGTCTTTTAGTTGTAGTTTTGAAGTTGTTGTGTGAGGCGGCAAGTTCAGGTGTTTACCTATGCCACCATCTTGGTTTCTCTAACAACAGAGATCTTAATGTAAAGCAATTAAGAGGAGACTGGTAGCTCCATGATACAAGCAAAATCACAGAGCAGCCAGAAATTTAATAGAGAACCAGGGAAAGAGAAAGCCAAGAAGAGCCCTTCTAGAAGCCCATTCAACTCTAGGGAATAGAAGGCTGTGCACATGTACCTGGCTGCACCCACTCAGGGGCAATCAGAGCAGGGCATGGGGCAAACTTGAAAACACTCCCCAAGCCACACATAGGCCAGTCAACACAGGGCCTCTTATGGCACAAAGGGCTTAAAACAACTTCTGACCAAACATTGGGTGTGCCCAATAAACTACTCTGACCAGGAGCAATTTCTAGAAAATCAAGCTTAAAAGTAAAATCGCACTCATCTGTGGCAGTTGGGAATGACTGTGGGCAGAGAAGGATCATCCAAGCTACTAGGTCCTGAACAAACGTGGAGCAAAAAAAAGCAAACCCCTCAAACTGTGACAGCAGCCTCCAAGCCAAACACATATCCAACAATAAAAAGTAAAAATATAGCCCGGCTGATGTGCTCAGTGGTTGAGCATCGACCTATAAACCAGGAAGTCATGACTTAATTCCCAGTGAGGGCAGATGCCAGGGTTGTAGATTTGACCCCCAATAGGGGGCATGCAGGAGGCAGCTGATCAATGATTCTCTCTCATCATTGATGTTTCTGCCTCTCTCCCTCTCCCTTCCTCTCTGAAATCAATAAAATATTTTTTAAAAAGAGTAAAAATATAACTGGCTCAGGGGCCTTAAATACAACCTTTGACCAATAAGAAGCTTATATAAACTCAGGGTAACAGCTAAGTATCCAAAGATAAAAATCAAGGGAAAATATTTGAGCAGGGACTGTAGAGACCACACACTACAGGGAAAATAGACTTTGTAAAAATTAGTTCAGCCAAGTCATTAAACAAATAAACAAACAAAGCAAATAACAACAGCCCCAACCCCTTGGGTGGAAATCTGCATCCACAGTTGCTACAATCTATTATCTAAAATGTCTGCTTTTCAATAAAAAATTATGAGACATGCAAAGAAACAGGAAAGTGTGACCCATACTCAGGAAAAATAGGAAGCAAAAGAAAGCACTTGAAAGGGCCCAGAAGGTGCACTTAGCAGACAAAGACCCCAAAGCATTTATTATAAATATGTTCAAAGAACTAAAGGAAACCATGCCTAACAAGATAAAAGATTTATGATGTCTCATCAAACAGTGACTATCAGTAAAGAGATAGAAACTATAAGAATCAAATGAAAATTCTGGCATCAAAAAGTACAATAATCAAAATAAAATATTCACTAGAGGGGCTCAACAGTAGATTTGATCTGTCAGAGGTAAGAATCAGTGTCCTTGAAGATAATTCAATAGAGATGATGCAATCACAGGAACAAAGAGAAATAAGAATGAATAAAAATGAACAGAGCCTCGAAGATATGTGGGAGCCATTAAGTGCATCAACATATGTGTAATGACAATACCAGAAAGAGAGGAGAGAGAAAAAGACAGAAAAGTATTCAAAGAAATAATGGCTGAAGCTCTCAAGTTTTATGAAAAGCACTAGTCTACACATCCAAGGCATGGCCTGGTTTCTCCTTGTTGCTTATAGTAAAATGCAACAAAGAGAGGTTGAAAAAAGGAACTGTTAAGCAAAAAAGGAACCAGAGCTCAATGATTTGGAAAACTCTCAGCCTATCCATATTGCAAAAGATGGGAAAACATACTCTGGAGAGAATGCCAGTGGAGCTTGGACAACCATTTGCTATAGAGATTAGGCATCGGATTTATGGATCCAGTCCACCATCTTAGCAGAAGCCAGGAGCAGAGATGGGTTTTGCAGGAAGACTCTGTGGAGAACAATGGTGTCTAATGGGGCATGGATCTCCTCAACATCACAGAAGACTGACAAGGTTTTTGTGAATTTTATACCAGCAGAAACACTGCCAGCCTGGGATGAAAGGGACAGAGATGGGATGAAAAAGAGGAAGAATGACTAAGGACATCACTATGGAGGCGGAGACAAGAGACAATGGGATCAGGGCATCCAGCCACAGATTACTCTCAGGTTTTGAAATCTAGGAAAGAGCCATGGAATGTTTCTCCCTCACAGTCTCCATGAGAAACCAACCCTGCTGATACCTTAATTTTGAACCATGAGAGAAAAAAAAAATTTTTTTGTCATTTTAAGTCCCTCAGTTTGTGGTGATTTGTTACAGCAGCCCTAGGAAATAAATGCCAGTGCCAAGACCATTCATTGGGGAAAGAATGGTCTTTTCAACAAATGGTGCTGAAACAATGTATATCCACAGGCAAAGGAATGAAGTTGAACCTCAGCCTCACACCACATACAAAAATTAATTCAAGACAGATCAAAGACATAAATATAAAAGACATAAATATAAAAGCTAAAATTGTAAAACTCCTAAGAAAACATAGGGGTAAATAATCATGACATTGGATTAGGCAATGATTTATTAAATACTAGTGGCCCAGTGCACGGATTCATGCACATTGAAAGGAAATTAATTAGAAGAAAGATTCATGCGGTAATTACGTCATTGTAAAAAATTACATGTCAAGATAGTATATATAATGTAGAGTTATAAGATTAAAACACATGTGAAATTGGCACCAGCAAGAGCTTTATATGTATCGCACATGTGCGAGTCAATGTTTATTTTTAAATTGCCAGTGTGTGCGTCATATGTACTGGCCAGTCGATTGGTCAGACAGTTGGATGGACAAATGGTCAGTCACTTAGCCTTTTATACTAGTATATATAGACTAGTGTCCCTGTGCATGGATTCATGCACATTGAAAGGAAATTAATTAGAAGAAATATTTTAATATCGCTATTCGCCCTTTCTCTATAATAGAAGTGTCAACCAAATTCACAATTGACAATGACAATATACACGTGCTATTGGTGCCAGCAAGTGCTTTATATGTATCAGCCATGTGCGAGTCAACTTAGCCATATATATATATATATATATATATATATATATATATATACACACACACACACACACACACACACACACACACACACACACATACATACATACTAGGGGCCTGGTGCATGAAATTCGTGCACTGGGGGTGGGGGGTCCCTCAGCCCAATCTGCCCCCTCTCACATACTGGGAGCCCACGGGGAGCAGGCCTAAGCCGCAGTCTGGCCTCCCTTTGCGGGAGGCAACCAGGCTGATCAGGGGAAGGCACCAGCCCCATCACCCCGCTGCTGCAGCCACTGCCAGTCACCACAGACACCAAGGTGTTTTCATCAACACGGAATCCAGTCCCTTCACCATGAAAAAATGACAACTTTCTTTAGGCATTTTCAAGATGTGTCTTTCATAGGATATGACATTTCTTTCTTTCTTTTTTTTTTTATCCTCACCTGAGGATATGTTTCCATTGACTTTTAGAGAATGTGGAAGAGAAAGGGAAAGACAGAGAGAAACATCAATGTGAGAGGAACACTTTGGTGGCCTCCTGCATGAGCCTGACCTGGGCCCTGGCCAGGGAGGAGCCTGCAACCTAGGCACATGCCCTTGATCAGAACTGAACCCAGACCCTGCAGTGGGCAGGCCAAGGCATTATCCACTGAGCCAAACCCTCTAGAGCAGGATATGACATTTCTTAGCCCTCCAGCAGCAGACCTTCGTTTTTTTCTCCGGAAGTGTGGTGGAAAAACCCTAGATCACCTTTTTGGATTCTTATTACCCAAGTTACTAAGAATATTACCAGTGGCATACAGGAAGCTTAGCTAATGAGCAGTCAGAAAAGGTGTTTCCTCTGTAGTTCACACCAATTGCCAGCTGGGCCCTGCCCAGGCCTAAAGCCTCTGATCGAAGCTTTAGGCCTGGGCAGGGGACCCCCAACTCCCTCTGATCACTGGCTCCACCCCTACCCCCTAGGCTCTGATCGCAGGCTTGGCCCTGCCCAGGAACCTCCTGGCTCAGGCCCTTCCCAGGCTGCTCAGGGCCCACACGAGGCTTACCTCAGAGTGACCTGGGTGCCTATGTATTCAAATTAACCTCCATCTTTGTTGGGTTAATTTGCATACTCACTCTGATTGGCTATGGGTGCAGCGTAGGTACGGTCAATTTACATGTTTGTCTATTATCAGGTAAGATATATATATATATATATATATTAAACTTGCTTAATTAGACCTGCTTTCTGATTTAGCTAAACTTTTTCCAGCCCAGTGAAGCACCCCAACTTCTCTTTCAGGTAATTGTCAGCAACACAGCAGTAAATATCAACATGAAGCAGATTATTATTGTAGATCACGCAGGGAGAACAAAGGGTAAAATATTTAACTGCATCAGTGTTTGACTATATTCTGTGCAGTGAGAAAACCTGAAGTCATTTTCAAGGTCCACCATTTCTTACTTCTTTTCAGTTGGGTCAAGTTTCTAAACTTTCTAAATCTTCGTTTTCCAGCTAATGAAAAGAAAATAGGATTCCACCAAGTCTCCTATCTACCTACTCCAGGACTTCAGTGAGGATCAAATGAGATGAGGCACAGGAAAACACTTCACAGACATTTGGTTAAAGTGTAAAATGTTTGTATCTGGCTATAAAGCAAGTCGTGTTCCTGGGCTGAAGAAACTGCAAGGAGGCTAGTTGCTAGGGAGAGGAAGCTAGGTGTTGCTATGTGATGTCATTACGGCAGCCACAGCAACTGTTTCCAGGCTGGCCTGGGCTGTGGGCTACATTTTGCACCATGAGGTCTTGGCAGCGTTGACTGCGATTTGGTGGGCTGTCGCTCCAGAGTGGTGGTGGGCCTGTGTCCCACTTGGGGGAAGCCGAGTGTTGCTTTGTGGGCGACAGGTTTATGGTGCCATTTCTCTGTAAATGGCCAGTGCACGTCATGGCAGCTCCTGTGTTGAGTGTCTGCCCCTGGTGGTCAGTGAGCATCATAGCAACTGGTCGGATGGTCGGACACTTAGCATATTAGCCTTTTCTATATATAGATGACACCAAACACACAAGCAACAAGATAAGAAATAGGAAAATTGGAATCGTTAAAATGTAAAACTTTTTAAAATTAGAAACTTTTGTACTTTAAAGAACACCATCAAGAAAGTGAAAAGACAATCCACAGAATGGGAGAAAATATTTGAAAGTCATTTATCTGCTAAAGGACTAATTTCTAGAATATTAATAAAGAACTTCTACAACACAATAATAAAAAGATGAATAACCCAATTTAAAAATGGGCAAAGGATCTAAATATAAATTTCTCCACAGAAGATATACAAATGGCCAACAAACACCAGTCATCAAAGGGTGAATTTTATGGTATTGAGTTATATCTTATTGTTTTAAAAACACACTGGCATAGCCTGGCCATTGTGGCTCAGTGGTTGAGCTTTGACCTATGAACCAGGCAGTCACAGTTCAATTCCAAGTCCGGGCGCATGCCCAGGTTTTGGGCTCAATTTCCGGTAGGAGGTATGCAGGAGGCAGCCAATCAATGATTCTCTCTCATCATTGATGTTTCTATTTCTCTCCCTCTCCCTTCTTCTCTGAAATCAATAAAAATGTATTTAAAGAAACAATGGCATAAAATAATATGTGTAGAATTATTATTACTGGTTGCCCTATAACATGTAAAAACATAACATTTTTTACAATAATGGCACAAAAGAGGCAGATGGGAACAAAGTTGTGTTGGAGAAAAGAAATGACATGAGGTGGTTACTCAAATCCAGAGGAAGAAATAAAGAGAAATAGGAAGAGTAAATCAGAAGGTCAATATAGCAATTCTGTAAATATACACTTGCTCTCCTTCCCTAAGCTCCTTTAAAAGGAATAATTATAACAATGCAATGTTGGGTTTATAACATGCCTAGAAGTAATACATGTAATAATAATAGCACAAAAAAGAGAGAGAAGGAAATGCAGGTGTTTAAGAGTAAAGTTTTTATATTTCACTGGAACTTTTTAAAATAATAAATCCCTCTGAATTAGAATTTCAGAGAAATGGCCAGGGCTTTCTTGGTCCTGATAGTGCCTTTATGTGAGTTCAAAAGGCCTCCCTTCCTCCCACCAAATGTAGCTCTATGCCAAGGCCAATGGCTTGGCAAGCTGAAGATGAACTGGATCAACCACCCACTCACTCTTGTGCACTGAATAATCTGCACAACTACACTCAGACATGACTCCCAGGCATGACCCCATCTATATTTTATGGTTGTTCCTCCAATAATTCTAATGTACAATGACGGTTGAGAAATGCTGGGTTAGGAAAGCATTAGAAAAGAATCTGAAATATCAGGTAACTGATAAAATGAGAGATCATTAGTGAGGATTTGGAAGAAGGACTCTCAGGGGTTTAGTCCCAAAGACTTAGAGAATGGTAACAGAAATAGAGAAGCTGGGAAGAAAAACCTGATTTGGAGGTTATTAATCCCATTGAATTTGAAGCCTTGGCAAGACATTCAAGTAGGAATGTTTGACTGAAATTAAAAGAAAGATGGTCCTAGAACTAAAAAAATTGTGTATTTAAGAATCATCACATAGCATAATGATAATGAAAATAGATACTGTTTATAAAGAGCCTGCTTAGTGCTGTCCCTTGTGCTTACAATTTAATATAAATACTAGAGGCCCGATGTACGAAGATTTGTGCAAGAATGCTGGCACTGCCTTTGCTCTGGCAGGAGCCGCCTTTCTGCCTTCCCACGCTGCCCAGAAGCCCGAAGTGGCTGGGGTGATGCAGAACTGCACCCTGGCCACTTGGCACTTGTGTATGCAAATTAACCCACCATCTTTGTTGGGTTAATTTGCATACTCGCTCCTGATTGCCTGGTGGGTGTTGCAAATGTACAATCAATTAGCAAGTTACTCTTTTATTAGTGTAGATGAGCAGCAGTAGGGATAAGGGTGACAACACAGTCACTGTCCATTGAGGAGTTGTTTATTCCTCATGTGTTTGGCCTGTGGCCTGGGATGAGTCAGAAGAAAGCAGGGGTCAGGAAGTAGGATGGAACTGGGAGGGTGGGGGTGGTCATGCACCTGACCGTGAGACCTGTGAGCAGTGCTGATAAGCACCAAGTAGCTGAGAAGGGGCTGCCACCTGAGGTCTCAGGAGACTACCTTGGCATCTTAAAACAGGGAAGTGCCAGTATCATCATGACAAGTGGGTGATAAAAATATCAGTGCCTTCACAAGTTCTATGGCCAGTTGTCATGGAGTCTTTGGGGAGAAAAACCCCTTTTGCATCTCTCATCCCCAGCAGAGCATGTCTAGTATTGATATTCACCAAGACCAGAAGTCTAGGTGTGTTGGTATCTGGGCCCACTGGACTGGCCCTGGTTGATAAGGTGGTTCAATACCTAGAAGCCATAAATAAATTACTGCAGATAAATGGTGAGGTATGAAGAAAAAGGGGAGGGTATTGATAGGATTGGGAAGTGGTAGGTTATTGGAAAGGGGCATGCAGTAAGTCCTGCCCACAACATAAATGACACTTACCTCTGCAGACATGTGCACATAGCTATCATAGTCTCTAGGAGCCTCTGTGCAGTGGACAGGCCCCAGCCAGGTTCTGGGCTTGGCCAGACTGGTGAGCAGGTGTAGGCAGTGACCCAGCCTACCTTTCTGCACACCCTCAGGGCCACCATTTCCATCAGGCCACATCTTTCGGCATCCAAGCCGGTTGACATCATCATTATATTCAATCCTTCCTGGAAATTTGTTCACAGGTCAAATCCAGAGCAGGAAGCTTTCAAAATTCCATGAAAGGGAGGCTCAACTTCTTCCTTAGCTAAAGTGGCCATCGGCCAATGCCTGCCAGGGTCTTTTTTATTCCAAATGGTCCCATGAGGATCCCAGCAGAGTGGATTCTGTGCAAAGTTTTTCTGGCTACGTGAGGGGCACAAGCCATTTCAGAGTTTCCCAGGACAGGAAAACAGAAATTGTTCTATAATTTTCCTTGCCCAAAGTACATGGGGCCTAGAGGATAAAAAAAAAAAAATGCAGTCACAGCAGGATGCCATGCTGGCTCTGCTGGCTGTAGAAGCTGGAATTCACCTCTGGAAGGAGAAACTTTCTTTACAATGCCAACTTAGCCAAGCGGAGCAAACGCAGAGTGCCTGCAAGCTTTTCCTTCTCGCCTGACTGGGAATCTGAGTTTGTGAGTTAGTTACTGGGTAACTGGCAGAGGCAGTTGACGTGATCCGAAGGCCTTTCACAGAAACAGCAATTTAAAGAGTGGTAGCCAGACAGTGAGTCCAAGGTCAAAGCTAGGAGAAACCAAATCCTGAGCTAAATTTCAGAGCTGCAGGGCAGAGGAAAACCAGTCTAAGGCATGTAATGTAGGAGGCAAGCAAACAGAGTGGAAGAGAAGTGAATTTACGCAGGATTTAAATCTGGCCTCTCAGATGGTCTTTTTTTTAAAAAAAAAATTATTAAATCTTTATTGTTCAGATTATTACAATTGTTCCTCTTTTTTCCCCCATAGCTCCCCTCCACCCGGTTCCCACCCCACCCTCTGCCCTTAACTCCCCCCTCACTCTCCTCATCCATAGGTGTATGATTTTCGTCCAGTCTCTTTCCACACCCCCCACACCGCTTTCCCCAAGAGGATTGTCAGTCCACTCCCTTTCTATGCCCCTGATTCTATTATATTCACCAGATTATTCTGTTCATCAGATTTTTTTATTCACTTGATTTTTAGATTCACTTGTTGATAGATATGCATCTGTTATTCATAATTTTTAGCTTTACCTTTTTCTTCTTCTTCCTCTTCTTAAAGAATACCTTTCAGCATTTCATATAATACTGGTTTGGTGGTGATGAACTCCTTTAGCTTTTTCTTATCTGTGAAGCTCTTTATCTGACCTTCAATTCTGAATGATAGCTTTGCTGGGTAGAGTAATCTTGGTGTAGGTTTTTGCTATTCATCACTTTGAATATTTCTTGTCACTCCCGTCTGGCCTGCATAGTTTCTGTTGAGAAATCAGCTGACAGTCGTATGGGTGCTCCCTTGTAGGTAACTAACTGTTTTTCTCTTGCTACTTTTAATATTCTCTCTTTGTCTTTTGCTCTTGGCATTTTAATTATGATGTGTCTTGGTGTGGTCCTCTTTGGATTCCTTTTGTTTGGGGTTCTCTGAGCTTCCTGGAGTTGTAAGTCTATTTCTTTCACCAGGTGGGGGAAGTTTTCGGTCATTATTTCTTCAAATAGGTTTTCAGTATCTTGCTCTCTCTCTTCTTCTGGCACCCCCATAATTCTGATGTTGGTATGCTTGAAGTTGTCCCAGAGGCTCCTTACACTATCTTCATATTTTTGCTTTCCCAGTTGAGTGTCTTTTGCTTCTTTGTATTTAAAATCTTTGACTTGATTCTTGTGATCCTCTAGTCTGCTGTTGGATCTCTGTATATTATTTTTTTATTTCAGTCAGTGTATGCTTAATTTCTAGTTGGTCCTTTTTTGTATCCTCGAGGGTCTCACTAAATTTATTGGCCTTTTATAGAAAATTCTAGAAATACCTTAGAACCGTGGTTTTTGAACTCTATATCCAGTCGTTTGCTTTCCTCCATTTCTTTCATTTGTGATCTGTTTCTTTGTCTCCACATTTTGGCTGCTTCCCTGAGTTGACAGAGTGGCTTTGGGTGCTAGGTGTCCTATAGGGCCCAGTGGCTCAGCCTCCCCAGTTACCTGAGGTGGACACTCTTGGAGCACCCCTTTCTGGTCTGTGTGTACAATCTTGTTGTAATTAAGCCTTGATTGTTGTTGGTATCACTGGGAGGAATTGACCTCCAGGCCAATTGGCTGTGAGGATCAGCTGTGTCTACAATGGGAGAACTTCTGTGCTGGAGACACCCTTATGAGACAAGACTTGCAAAAGCCTCTGTGCTCAGCTTAGATGGGGCGGAGTCTCAGGGTGGAGCAAACGGCATTGGTTTCCCATCAGCCCTGCCCCAATAGGCCCCCGCGTCTCAGTGTCCCATGGTAATTGCTGCAAGCACCTCTGAGAGAAAGCCACCCTCAAGTTCTGCCCACTGCCAGACAGTCCAGTTTCTCCCCGAATGAGTCTGGGTCCCCAGAGTCTCACCCAAAACTGGAGTTCAATGCAGTCGGGGCTTTTGTCTCCCTCCCGCTTGAGAAAGCCAGCTATGCACTCAGCTGCCCATCCTCTTTGTGCGTGTGTCTCAGTACCTCTGCCTGCTGTAGCTCCTCTGAGTCTCCGTGTGCTTTTCTCTTTCCTTCTAGTTGTAGAATTTCTACTCAGCCAGCCTTCCTGTGGTTCTGGATGATGTCCTTTTTGTCTTTTAGTTGTAGTTTTGAAATTGTAGTGCGAGGCAGCAGTTTAGGTGTTTAACTATGCCGCCATCTTGGTTTCTCAGATGGTCTTGATACAATGGGAACTGAGCCATAAGGGAGCCAATCAGACTGGACATAAATGTGTTTTGTGCCTTTCGAGTATCCATAGGCATAAACCCTTGGAGTAGACTATGAATTATCATTCCATAATTCCTTTTATCTTCTACTGGCTACCCAGGAAAAATGTTAATAATTACATGGTTCTTTGCAAAACCTTCCAAGTGGCCTTCCTTACTCTCCCTCCTTTCCTGTAGGCTGAGTTCATGAGTCTCTTGCTCAGCACTTAAACAAATCTCTTTCTGTACTTATTTCACTCTACTACAAGTACTAGTATTTACTGGCTTAGTTCTTTCCCTTCCCTAGACTGTGGCTTATTGGAGGTAGGGCAATTACTTTTTCATTTTCATTTGTGTTGGCAGTGCTTGACTTGGTATTGGGTACATAGAAAATGCTAGTGAATGAAGGACTCAACCCAAGACTGAAGGCACACACACATTAACCTGGTCTTCCTCCCCTTCTCCAGTCTCATCTTCCATGGCCTTGTTCCAATTGGTGGTTACTAAAAATTCTTTGCTCCCACGTGCTGTGGTCCTGCCCCATGCTCACACCTGCTGCCAGCACAGGCCCCACTCATACCCGATTGCTCTGCACCACCAGTGGGTGCCAGTGGCTGCCAGTCCCAATTGCCCCTCAGGGCTTCTCCACCTCCCCCTGCTCCTGAGGGGCAATTGGGGCAGCAGCCACCATTTGCACCTACTGACAGCGCCGTCCCTGCTTGCACCCACTGCTAGCGCTGGCTCCAATCACTCCGCACAGTCAGTGGGTGCATGGGGCCAGCGCTGTCAGTGCATGTGAGCGGTGGTGGGAGCAGGGCTGCAGCAGACAAGGGGCCGCAGTGAGAGGGGCTGGACCGAGACCCACCGCTGTGCCCACCGCAGCCTCGTGGCCCACAGTTCCTTTCAAGGTGCACAAATTCATGCACTGGGCCCCTAGTTTGTGATAAATTACTATAATTTTATTTCTCCTTTATGTTGCAGGAGCAACATATTATCTTTTGAAATTATCTACAGATTTAATTTCATTTTAGTAAAATAGGAGATGATGCAAAATATTTATTATGTATAAAAGGTACAGATAGATATCACATGGGTTTGGGAACCACTGTAATGGAATGAGCACTTGACCAAGAAACAGCAAAACCTTGATTGAGATCTTGATTCTGCCACTTATCTTGAGCATATCACAATCTCTACAAGACTGCCTGCTTCTCCATAAAATGAGCACTTGCTGTATTAACCAAATGATATCATGTAAATAATGCACATATGATGAATATCTCTCAGTGTAGAGCATGAGTAGAACATGCTTATTTGGGATTAAATTTAATCCTGCTCAAGGCTCTAATCACTCATGGTGGGTAAATGTAGGCTTTAAATTGTTTGTCTGAAAGCATTGAATAGGCACTTGACAAAAGAAGACATCCAAACCAAATGGCCGATAAGCTTATGAAAAGGTACCCAACTTCATTAGTCACCAAGGAAATGTAAACTGAAACTACAAGGTAATACATTACCCACACACCAGGACGACTGAAATAAAAAAACAATCTACAACAAACTCTCACACATTGCTGATGGGGATGTAAATTAGTACATTTGAAAATCTGTTTGGCAGTATCAATTGAAACAATCATGTGACCCAGCAATTCCACTCCTAGTTATAAAACCAACTCAAATGTGTACATATACTTCCTAAAAGCTATGTACAAGAGTGTTCACAAAAGCATTCTTATAATAGTCCCAAACTGGAAGTATCCCAATGTCTACCATTAATAAAAATGGAAAAATTGTGTCATATTTCCACAATGGTATACTCTAGCAATGATAATGAACCATATGCAGCAACAGGTTAATTTCATGTTTAGCGAAAGTCTTATACAGGAGTACATATTGCTTGATTCCGTTCAGATTAAATTAAAAATCAGGCAAATCTAGTCTATGATGTTAAAAGTCAGAGTACCAGAGGCCTTAAGTGTGAGTTGTGACTGGATGGGGATATGGGTAGCATTGGGGTGCTGGTAATGTTTTGTTTCTTGATCTGGATGCTGGTTACATGGTGTGCTCAATTCTAAAATGAATTTAACGGTACATTTATTATTTGTGCATTTTTCTATTCTTATTATATAATTCTATTAATTTTTTGAAAAGTTAATGAAACAGCCCAGCTGGTGTGGTTCAGTGGTTGAGCGTCGACCTATGAACCAGAAAGTCATGGCTTGATTCCTGGTCAGAGCACATGCTCGGGTTGCGGGATCCCCAGTGTGGGGCATGCAGGAGACAGCCGATCAATGATTCTCTCTCACTATTGATGTTTCTATCTCTCTCTCCCTTTCCCATCCTCTCTGAAATCAATAAAAAATATTATTTTAAAAACTTGATGAAACAAAAAACTCACTGTTTATCTAGGCCTTTGCTGTTTTAATTACATGCTTTGTTATCTGTTCTCTTATTGACCAAGCCCTGGCAAGTTTAATGTTTTTTTTGTTTGTTTGTTTCTTTGTTTGTTTGTTTTTTTTGCAAGTTTAATGTTTTGATCACAGAGCAGAACAAAGTTAATGAGCTCCTACAGTAGTCAAGGTCATGACCTCAATTCCAAGGTCAGGAATAAGGGTGTGGTCAGGTCTACCCTTATGCGAAATACAAGAAAAGCATTTATGTAGTTGTTATTTTTCAGTTTTTCCTTTTCATTCTGGAAGGGGAAGTGAGGTGATGTAAAAAGGGGATGAGAACAGATCACATGAAACGTTTGTGAAACACCTTGTAAACTGCAGGGTATTAGAAAAGTTATTAATAGAGGGCAGGTTACACAGCAAGGCTGGCTTTGGGAGGTAGAAAGGAAAGGTAAAGCAGTAAGAGAAAATGAAGAGTATAACTCTGGCACTATCTTTTGTTCCTTTGGTCTCTTCCCCCTTTTGGGGTATTTGTGGGCTGTTTCTGCCCGCCCCTGGCGATTGTTCTCCTCTCCAGGTGGAGTTCCGTTCTCTGCAGCAAGAGGGCAGCATGGCCACACTGAACTGGGGTCTCACTGGCGGAACTGAGAGGATTCTGCCCGAGTGTTGGAGGAGTGGCCTGGGTTTAATCTGATTTTGAGGACTGGGCAAGTCCTCCTTTGTCCCCTCCTGCCCCAAGCAACCATGAGAAACTGCAGCAGAAGGGCAGGGAAGCATATACACATTGCATTTCTTCTCCGGTGTATTCAAATCTGGGGCATGGGGATGGACGTTTGGGAATGCTTTTTCTGTGGGCTAGTGAAGAATAAAATGTGCATTGCCTTTGCAAAGCGTTGGGAGACCAATAGGAATCCAAGTCTCTCTAGACCAGAGTCGTGGGGCTCTCAAAAGGGGAATATTATTACAATAGGCTTTCAAAGACACTTTCCATCAACATTTTCCCTGTGGAGCAATTTTCCTCTCCACTTTTCTTCTCCCCATGCTCCAGCCCTGTGACTTTGTCAATTCCACCTGAATCACAGATGCCAGGGCCAGAAAGGACCTAAGAGACTAGTTATTCTTATGTTTCCCAAATTATGTACATGAATCAGCAGCATCAAAATCAGCCGTGTGCTTGTTTAAAATGCAGATCCCAGGACACGACCCCAGACTTACCGAGTTAGAACCACAGGAAGCTGCATTTTTTAAATAGGTACCCACCACTGCCCCTGCTGTTACACACTGGTGGCTGTGCACACTTAATATTGAGAAGATCCTGTTTAGTTCAGCCTCCTCAATTTGCAAAGGAAGAAACAACTCAAAGGTCAGTGACTTGCCCAAGGTTACCCAGCTGGTTGGCAGCATCCCTAACATTTAAATCAAGACCCTGAGCCCTGACCTCACACCAATAGTTTTTGTTGTTGTTGTTGTTGTTGTTGTGTGTGTGTGTGTTTTCACACCAATAGTTTTTACTCCACGTTTCTGAGAGCCCTGGAGTTTTGAAGAGGTGTTGTGCAAATATTTTATTATAAGGTAACTGGCTGAAAACTGTTAGCATTTGCAACTTCTTATGCTGTGAATTGGGATTTTTAAAAAATACTGTCAATGGTCATCCATTATCCCCATATATTTATTAATATATTTTATTTTTTTGTTATTTATAATTTAAAAATCTTTATTGTTCAGATTACAATTGTTCCTCTTCTTTCCCGCATACCTCCCCTCCACCCGGTTCCCACTCCACCCTCTGCCCTTACCTCCCCCCACTGTCCTCATCCATAGGTGTACACTCTGTCTAGTCTCTTCCCACAACTCCCACACCCCTTTCCCCCCAAGAATTGTCAGTCCACTCCCTTTCTATGCCCCTGATTCTATTATATTCACCAGTTTATTCTGTTCATCAGATTTTTTATTCACTTGATTTTTAGACTCATTTGTTCATAATTTTTATCTTTACCTTTTTCTTCTTCCTCTTGTTAAAGAATACCTTTAAGCATTTCATATAATACTAGTTTGGTGGTGATGAACTCCTTCAGCCTTTTCTTATCTGTGAAGCTCTTTATCTGACCTTCAATTCTGAATGATAGCTTTGCTGGGTAGAGTAATTTTGGTTGTAGGTTCTTGCTATTCATCACTTTGAATATTTCTTGCCACTCCTGTCTGGCCTGCATAGTTTCTGTTGAGAAATCAGCTGACAGTCGTATGGGTGCTCCCTTGTAGGTAACTTTTTCTCTTGCTGCTTTTAATATTCTCTGTCTTTTGCTCTTGGCATTTTAATTATGATGTGTCTTGGTGTGGTCCTCTTTGGATTCCTTTTGTTTGGGGTTCTCTGTGCTTCCTGGAGTTGTAAGTCTATTTCTTTCACCAGGTGGGGGAAGATTTTGGTCATTATTTTTTCAGATAGGTTTTCAGTATCTTGCTCTCTCTCTTCTTCCGGCACCCCCATAATTCTGATGTTGGTACGCTTGAAGTTGTCCCAGAGGCTCCTTACACTATCTTCATATCTTTCGATTCTTTTTTCTTTTTTCTTTTCCGGCTGAGTGTTTTTTGCTTCTTTGTATTTCAATTCTTTGACTTGATTCTTGCAGTCCTCTAGTTTGCTGTTAGGTCTCTGTATAATATATTTTATTTCAGTCAGTGTATGCTTAATTTCTAGTTGGTCCTTTTTCATATCCTCGAGGGTCTCACTAAATTTATTGGCCTTTTATAGAAAATTCTTGAAAAACCTTATAACCGTGGTTTTGAACTCTATATCCAGTCATTTGCTTTCATTTGTGATGTTTTTTTGTCTCCGCATTTTGGCTGCTTTCCTGAGTTGATAGAGTGGCTTTGTGTGCTAGGTGTTCTATAGGGCCCAGTGGCTCAGCCTCCCCAGTTACCTGAGGTGGACACCCTTGGTGCACCCCTTTGTGGTCTGTGTGCTCAGCCTTGTTGTAGTTAAGTCTTGACTGTTGTTGGTATCACTGGGAGGAATTAACCTCCAGGCCAATTGGCTATGAGGATCAGCTGTGTCTGCTGGGAAAACTTCTGTGCTGGAGACACTCTTATGAGATAAGACTTGCAAAATTGCAAAAGCCTCTGTGCTCAGCTTGGATAGGATAGAGTTTCAGGGTGGAGCAGACAGCCTTGGCTTCCTGTCAGCCCTGCCCTATGAGGTCCCTGGGTCTCAGTGTCCCTTGGTAATCGCTGCAAGCACCTCTGAGAGAAAGCTGCCCTTGAGTTTCACACGCTGCCAGACAGTCCAGTTTCTCCCCAAATGAGTTGGGGCTCCCAGAGACTTGCCCGGGACTGGAGTTCAGTGCAATCAGGAGCTTCCGTCTCCCTCCTGCTTTAGAAAGCCAGCCGCGCACTCAGCTGCCCGTGCATTCAGCAGTCAGACCTCTCTGCACGCGTGCGCCTCCTGACCTCTGCCTTCTGCAGCTCCCGAGTCTCAGTGTACTTCCTTTTTCCTGACAGTCCAGATTCCCCCCGAATGAGTCTGTTTTCCCAGCATCTCGCCCGGGACTGGAGTTCAGTGCAGTTAGGAGCTTCCTTCTCCCTCCTGCTTTAGAAAGCCAGCCGCACACTCAGCTGCCTGTGCACACAGCCATCTGTCCTTTCCGCGTGCGAGTCTCCGTAACTCAGCTTTTTGCAGCTCCTCTGAGTCTCAATGTGCTTTCCTCTTTTCTTCTAGCTGTAGAATTTCTACTCAGCCAGCTTTCCTGTGGTCCTGGATGGTGTCTGTTTTGTCTTTTAGTTGTAGTTTTGACATTGTTGTGCAAGGCAGCTGTTTAGGTATTTATCTATGCCGCCATCTTGGTTTCTCCTATTTTATTAATTTTTTACAGAGAGGAAGGGAGAGGGAGTTAGAAACATCGATGAGAGAGAAACATTGATCAGCTACCTCCTGCACACCCCCTACTGGGTATGTGCCCACAACCAAGGTACATGACCTTGACCAGAATCAAACCTGGGACCCTTGAGTCCACAGGCTGATGCTCTATTCACTGAGCCAAACCGGTTAGGGCAACCCCATATATTATTGAGGTCACCACAAAAGTCCCACGGTTAGTACTGTCTGATTTAAATCAACTATTGGAAGTCACTTTTATTTTTTATATATTGGACCAGAGCAGGTATGTGCTCAGTATCTATCTACTAAGCAGAGTGGTAGGGAATTGAGAATCATAAGTGGTTTTAAATATCTAAATTATTCAGAAAGGAGGAGCTGGTTGGTAAGCACTTTGACCTGGGAAGCAGGGAGATGTAGGCAGTGTGACAGGAATAACAGTGGCTACAGGTGCTTGGCCTTTGGGTTATTTACTGCTTAGTACCTCATTAGGGACACTATTCCTCCAGTATTTGAAAAGCTTGTTGGATTGGGGTAAAAACCTTTGATTTCTAAGTATCTCAATAAGACCAGAAGTGACTGACTCCATATTTTTGTAAGAGTGTATTTATTTATTTAATATATTTTATTGATTTTTTTACAGAGAGGAAACGAGAGGGAGAGAGAGTAGCATTGATGAGAGAGAAACGTCAATCAGCTGTCTCCCGCACAACCCCTACTGAGGGTGTGCCCGCAACCAAGGTACATGCCTGTGACCAGAATCGAACCTGGGACCCTTGAGTCCGCAGGCCAATACTCTATCCACTGAGCCAAACCGGTTAGGGCTGTAAGAGTGTGTTTAATTACTTTACAGTGTTTACACTGAGCCAATGCCAAGGCACTTTCACATGATCTTACTTGGTCCTGTTGGATGGGTAAGTGCCATGACCCCTGTTGGAGGGGAATCTGACAAGGAAGGTAGTTAGAGTTGCCTGGCTAGAAAGACGTGGTGCTGCGGTCTGACTTTTAGGACAGCCCTCTTTCCATTGCACCATATACGAGTTATTTCCTTCTCCCTACAGATGAGTGGGACCTTCTGCATTTGTGAGGGAAGTGCATTCTCTAGCCTGGTTGGGCAACAGTTTGGCCCATCTCATACCAGCCCCAATTCATTGCTTAATACCCCAAAGTAAAACTGGGCTAATTGTCGATAAACTATGCTTATACTGTGACATAACAATGAATCTTGCTGAAAGAAAGCTACTCTTGCCCTCCTCTGTACCTGATTTGCAAAGAGGAGACCTGACCAAGAGAAGGAAGACTTTGTGAGGAACAAGGGAGAAGGAATCAAAGGCAGTTTGGTGGACCTTTACTATGTTTTTTTTTCTCTTCCTCTGTCTCTGAGTTTTCTATCTCATATTTCCTTTTCTGAAACAAGTATCACTTCGCCAAATGTTCAAAAAAATTCAAATGTGCTTTCCCATCCCACCATATCAGAAGTGTCCTTTAGAACATCTTTAAACAAGGCTCCTTTTGACTGTGGACGGTTAATGTATGCTCTCATTATTCCATAGAAATTCACGGTCTCCATTCACCATCCTCCTCACCCAGTCCCTCCCACCAGTTTGAATTTGCTTTGCAAATGAACTATGTGTGGAAAGCTGGCCAGACAGAGCACAGTTCTTTTTAAAAAAATTTTTTTTTTACATTTTTATTGATTTCAGAGAGCAAGGCAGTGTGACAGGAGTAAGGGAAAGATAGAAATATCAATGATGAGAAACAATCACTGATCTGCTGCCTCCTGCACGCCCCCTACCAGAGATCGAGCCTGCAACCCGGGCATGTGCTCTGGCTGCAGTTGAACCCAGGATCCTTCAGTCCACAGGCCAATACTCTACCCACTGAGCCAAACCAGCTAGGGCCCTTCATCTCTTTAAAAGAAATTACTTCTTCAAGTTTATAGTGTGACTGGGGAAAAGACAGCTGTGTTGTTTCTAATAAAATGTTTGTTAAGAATGTAAACAATTATTGTAAAGAAAATTCAAATAAAATAAATATTAATGCATTGAACAATTGTGTGCCTGCCAAATGCTGGGTGCTATTCAAAGCAATGGGAATAGGAGAATGACTAAAATGAAGTTCCTATCTGGAGGAAGTGGCTAAATATCTTACATAATAATCTTATATAATAAAGAGGTAATATGCAAATTGACTCTCATGCCCTCGCACAAGATGGCCACCCCCATGTGGTCAAAGGTGGCTGCCTCAAGATGGCCGGCAGGGGAGGGCAGTTAGGGGCAACCAGGCCTGCAGGGGAGGGCACTTGGGGGGGACCAGACCTGCAGGGGAGGGCAGTTGGCGGGGGGACCAGGCCTGCAGGGGAGGGCAGTTGGGGGCAACCAGGCCTGCAGGGGAGGGCAGTTGGGGGAAACCAGGCCTACAAGGGGAGGGCAGTTGGGGGCTATTGGGCTGGCAGGGGAGGGCAGTTGGGGGCAATCGGGCCAGCAGGGGAGCAGTTAGGCATCGATCAGGCTGGCAGGGGAGTGGTTAGGGGGTGATCAGGCTAGCAGGCAGGTGAGCGGTTGGGAGCCAGCAGTCCCGAATTGTGAGAAGGATGTCCTAATTGTGAGAAGGATCGACATGCCCTGAGGGGTCCCAGATTGGAGAGGGTGCAGACTGGGCTGAGGAACACCCCCACCCAGTGCACAAATTTTGTGCACCGGGCCTCTAGTCTATAATAATAAAGGCATAATATGCTAATTAGACCTGATGTCCTTCTGGATGAAGCTGGGGCTGTGAGGGAAGCCTGGGTCCCGGGTGCCAGAGGGAAGCCTGTGCCGGCAGCCAGGAGAAGGAAGACCTACTCTTGCACAAATTTCGTGCATCAGGCCTCTAATATATATATTATGTCAAGTGGTGGTAAGTGCTATGAATAAACAAAAAAGAAAGTATAAATCATTCAAAATCCCATCAACCAGAGATAACCATTGTTAACATTTTGTTGAACATCCTTCCAGACATCTTTGTTTGTCTATATACAAATATAGATATAATTTCATATCAATAGTTATTTTCACATGCTGAGACATAACCTGTTTCTTTTTTCCAATAATATTTTTTGGCATCTTTTCATGTCAATAAATAAAAGTTTACTTGATTTTTTTCCCCCTGTTTTTTTTTTTCAATTTGGAAAATTTTAAACATAGAAAAGTAGAGAGAATGGTATAGTGAACAAACACATTTACTTATACCCTATATTTGACAATTGTTAACATTTTGCCACATCGGCTTTATCTATTTGGGGGGTAAATTTTATGTCTATTAAAGTGAATTACAGACTTCATGAACATCTTACCTGCTCCAGTGAGTGAGCTTCAATTCAATCTGACACTGACTGCTTGGAGTTAGTATCAGACTCTACAGGCTTAGGGATCAGACCCCCATAAGACTGCCCTCACTTCAGATGTCAGCTTTACTTCAGGAGACTCCAGGCCACCTGAACTCCTAACCAAATGACTATGACTTCAGGGATTCCTTCTGTTAGGTCTGATCAAATAATTGAATCATTACCCCCTCCCCTGGGAACTGACCTTTAGGCTACTTCATAACCCACATTCCCTGTTGTTTAGACCACATTCCATTTGCTAAGAACATTCATTATCTTTCCCCTCAGGACATAGCCCAGGATCTGGACCCACCCAGAGAATTCCCCGCCTAGAAAATGCCTGCCTAGAATCGTTTAAAATCTCTGACTCCGTCCCTGGTGCTGGCGCCATTTTGGGGCTCGACCCATCTGGTTTTCCAGATGACCTAGTAAATTTAGAATTCTTTACCACTTTTGGCCTCGTGTGTTCCTCCTTTGGTGACCTTAACCCCCACAGGTTCAATAATTTGCTAGAGCAGCTCACAGACTCAGGAAAGTGCTATAAATAGTATTAAAGTTTTATTGTAAAGGCTATACATTGGGCAGGTTCTTGGAGGAAAGCAGAGTGCCCATGTTCTCCCTTGGTAGCGTGAGGGCTGGCACATCAATGTGTTCATTGACCAGGAAGCTCCCCTAAGTTTCAGTGTCCAGAGTTTTGATCAGGTTTTTGTCAATAGGCATGATGGAGTAAATCAGAGATTGCATGATTAAATTCAATCTCTAACTCCTGGGAGGTCAGTCTGGCTCAAAGTTACAACCCTCTAATTGGTCTTTCCGGTGACCAACCTCCATCCTGAAGCTAGGTAGGGGCCTACCTTGGGTCACTTCCTTGTAATCTGAAGACATTTCTATCACTTAGGAAATTCCAAGAGTTTGTCAGATATTTCCTTATTACACCACATTATTCCGCATACTTCAGTATATATTTCTAAATAAATAAAGACATTTTCCTATAAAACCAAAATACTACCATTATATGTAACAAAATTAACAATTGTTCTGACTTTATTTCCTTTTTTCTTCTGACTTAATTTTCCATGGCAATCTAGTGTCTATCTAATGTATGCATATAACCTAAAGTTCAGGTCCTAATGAATGGATATTCAGGATTTTTTTTTTTTTACTAGAGCAAACCACACTGGGATGAACATTCTTATAGCCTACAAGTGCCCTTTTACTACCTAAGAAATTTGTTGTTTCTCAGGCAGTAACTGTTTCCAGTAGGGAGCTATGCAATCCAACCCAAGGGTGCTCTTTTCTAGTTAAGTGGATCCCTGCCCCTGGAGCAGTCAGCACAGTTGTGCCCCAGCCTTACATGGGCCAAAGAAGTCTGATGTTACCTGATTCTTTTGGGTGAAGACGAGGACCTTCATCCGAGGTCAGTGTAGGTAATGACAGATACTATGGACTGCATGGTGTTCCGACCCAGCCACAGGAAGCTGAAGCTCTAACCCCCCTATGTGACTGTTTCTGGAGGAGATAGGGTCTGTAGGAGATAGTTAAGGTTAAATGAGGTCATAAGGTTGGTGCCTTATTCCAATAGGACAGTGGCCTCAGGAGAGAGGAAGAGAGATCTTTTTCTCTCTACCATGTAAGCACACAGTGAGAATGCAATCCTCTGCAAGCCAGGAGGAGACCTCTCACCAAGACCTGACAATGATGGTACCCAGATCTTGAAGCTCCAGCCTCCAGATCTTTGAGAAGATAAATTTCTGTCACTGAAGCCACCAAGGCTATGGTGTTTTGTTACAGCAGCCTGAACTAAGACAGCAGAGTATTCATCAAAACTCGTATGATGGCGGGTAACAGAAACTCAATTTGAATTAGTGAGGAAAAGAAGAGTATTCCTTCAGGGAACTCTAGGAAGGTTTTGAACAAGGCAAACAAGAAAAGAATAGGTATGGGGGGGGGGGGGGTGCGGCGGAAGCGGGGGACCATTGGCCTCTGCAATGCTGTCTGTGTAACTTCTCCACAAAGTGCAAGGGCTTACCTCACCTTGGGGTTTGGAGGATGGAGGAGTAGGGATCAGGAGATGAGAAAAGAGAATTAAAGAGGACTCTATGGGGCTATAATCCATGCTTAGTATAACCGGAAGCTCACCACGAGTCACAAACACCATCTCACGGCAGATTTAAGTTTTTATGGAAGCCCGATGGCAGCACCCGTATGAACTTGAAGAGGACCTTGCTTACTGAGGGATGATATTTACCTTTTGGTAAGCTCACCATTAGTGAGTAAAAGAAATGCCTTCTCTTTACTTCTTTCCCTCAGAAAATTGCCTTCTTGCTTAAAAATTATATCTCCTTTTCTTATAGAAAGGAGTGAGGGCCATGTTTGTGAGGAGTAGAGTTTGGCATATCAAAGTTGGCATCAGACTTCAATGTTCTTGGTGTGGCCATTGTGACTAAAGAGAAAAGAGGTTTCAGTATTTCAACTATTTCTATTTACTGCAAGTTTATTATTCTAACCATATTTGACCTCTCTGAAGCATCTGATGCTGCTTCAATGTAAGTAATATATTCACGATAAGTAAGTGCATTTACTATCCTAATTTTTAATAAATACTTTTATTGATTTCAGAGAGGAAGGGAGAGAGAGAGAGATAGAAACATCAATGATGAGAGAGAATCGTTGATCAGTTGTCTCCTGCACGCTCCCTACTGGGGATCGAGCCTGCAACCCGGGTATGTGCCCTGACTGGAATCAAACCATAACCTCCTGGTTCATAGGCCAATGCTCAACCACTGAGCCACAGTGGCCAGGCCTCCTCTGGCTACTTATTCCTAGCCTCTATTTCCTCTGCCAATCCTTTATTTTTTATTTTTTTTAAATATATTTTATTGATTTTTTTATAGAGAGGAAGGGAGAGGGATAGAGAGTTAGAAACATCGATCAGCTGCCTCCTGCACATTCCCTACTGGGGATGTGCCCACAACCAAGGTACGTGCCCTTGACTGGAATCGAACCTGGGACCCTTGAGTCTGCAGGCCGACGCTCTATCCACTGAGCCAAACTGGTTAGGGCTTCTGCCAATCCTTTAAATAATGTTTATCTGTAGGGACCTGCCTTGGTCCCTCTTCTCCCTGGCTTCATTCCTAACCATCTCCTTGTCTTCATCCACCACCTGGTCTTCATATATACATGGATGACTCTCATTTATTTTCAACCCCATCCCTGGCTTCCGTTTCATACATCTACAGTCTGTTGGCCATGGCTGTCTCATGAGTGCCTCAATACTCAACATATCTAAGATTAAAGACATCATATTTGCCTCTGCACCCCTACCATAAAAGCTACTTCTTCTTCTGGGTTCCATACTCAGAAGCCTGGTTTCTCTTCCCTCTCCTCTTACCCTGCAGATCAAACAATCACTATATCAAAAGTCTTCCTACATTCATCTTAAATATTCCTATCTCTCTCTGTACCGCCAACAGCTCACTCTCGGTCACCACCACTCCTCACCAGAATGATTAGAACAATTTATTCCTGTTCTTGCCACCTTCCCCCCACCTAAGCCATTTTGTGTTGCAGCTAGAATGATTTTTCTAAGGCTAACAAGCTAAGAGGTAGGTCACTTAAAACATTTACTATGCACCCACTATATATTAGACAATGACTTGAGGATAAAAATATGATTGAGACACTACGTGTTTTGTTTGTTAATCCTTACCATAAGATATTTTGGCTTATTGGGAGGATGCTCTAACCATCTGAATGACTTGGCCAGGGTTTACTATGTATGTGTGATTTCTTTTATTGTTGTTGTTTTTTTTTTTGTTTTGTTTTGTAACTATTGGCCAAATATCTATGTGGTATTTCAAAAATTCTTAATCATAGAATTTTTTTAAATGATGGTTTTATTGAAATATAATCCACATACCATAAAACTCATTTTTCTAAAGCATACATTAAGTAGTTTTTAATTCCAGAACATTTCATCTTTCCCCTCTTCACCACTCCCAGGAAACCACTAATCTACTTTCTGTCTAGAGATTTGCCTATTCTGGACATTTCATTGTCTGGCTGCTTTTACTTAGCATAATGTTTTCAAAGTTTATCCATATTGTAGGGTGTATCAGTACTTCATTCCTTTAATACCTAATATTCCATTGTATGGATATACCACATTTTGTTATCTATTCACCAGTTGATGGAGGTGAGGTCGTTTTCATTTTTTGGATATTACAAATAACACTGCTATAGGCATTCATGTACATGTGTTTCTGTGGACTCATGTTTTCATTTCTTGCAGTGAAACTGTTGGGTCATATGGTAAATGTTTAAACTTTTAAAAAAATATGTTTTAATTTATTTCAGAGAGGAAGGGAGAGGGAATGAGAAATAGATACACTAATGATGAGAATCATTGATTGGCTACTTCCTGCATGCCAGAAGGGGATCCAGCCCAAAATCTGGGCATGTGCCCTGACTGAGAAGGGAACCGTGACCTCCTAGTTCATGGGTTAACGCTTAACCAGTAAGCCACACTGGCCAGGCAATGTTTAAACTTTTGAGAAATTGCCAGACTGTTTTCTAAAGTGGTTGCACAAATTTGCAATTCTACTAGCAGTGTGTGAGGGTTCCAATTTTTCCACATCCTTGCCAACGCTTGTCTTTCTTATTTTAGCCATTCTAGTGAGTGTGAAATGGTATTTCATTATGTTTGACTAGTGGCCCGGTGCACAAAATTCATGCACATTAAAAGGGGATTAATAAGAGGAAATATTTTAATGCTAGCTGATTTTGCTCAGTCTGGGGCACACCACAAAATTCGTGCACGGGGGTGTGTGTCCCTCAGCCCAGCCAGCACCCTCTCCAATCTGGGACCCCTACCGGGATCGGGCCTAAACAGGCAGTTGGACATCCCTTTTACAATCCAGGACTGCTGGCTCCCAACTGCTTGCCTGCCTCTGCCTGATTGCCCCTAACCACTTCTACCTGCCAGCCTGATCACCCCCTAACCACTCCCCTGCCAGCCTGCTTGATGCCTAACTGCTCCCCTGCCAGCCTGTTTGTCCCTAACTGCCCTCCCCTGCAGGCCTGGTCACACCTAACTGCCCTCCCCTGCAGGCCTGGTCACCCCTAACTGCCCTCCCCTGCAGGCCTGGTCACCCCTAACTGCCCTCCTCTGCAGGCTTGATCACCCCCAACTGCCCTCCCTTTCAGGCCTGGTCCCTCCCAACTGCCCTCCCCTGCTGGCCATCTTGTGGCGGCCATCTTATGTCCACATGGGGGCAGCCATCTTGTGTCCACATGGCGGCAGCCATCTTATGTGTTGGAGTGATGGTCAATTTGCATATTACTCTTTTATTAGATAGGATTGCTATTTGTCCTCTCTATAATAGAAGTGTCAGAGATGAAAGAAAATTAGTAAAATGTATATGAAAATCTTCCTCCTGTCAGAGTCTGGAGTGCACCATGGGACACAGAGTCAAGTTCCTGCCCACCCATGTGCACCTCAAAATAGCACGAGACCCAGACCCGGCTGGCCCCACCCCTATTGGGCTAGATCCAGACAAGGCTGGTTTCACCCTTGTCAAGCCCCACCAGGCGGGGGCATGGCCTGAGGTCCCCTGGTCCAGCACTGGGGCGGGGGTCACACCTTGAGGTCCCCTGTCAAGCCCCGCTGGGTGGGGGGCACGGCCTCAGGTCCCCCAGCCTGGCACCAGGGTTGGGGGCATGGCCTGAGGTTTCCTGTCAAGCCCCACAGCTTGCTGATTACTCGTTAAGGCTCCTTATGGGCACTTGGCCTCCACTGTGGGTGCAGCCATCTTGTGTTACGTAACGCCCCCCTCCACTGTGGGTGCAGCCATCTTTGTGGCAGTGACGGTCAGTTTGCATATTCCCTCTTTATTATATAGGATTATATAGGATTTGTATTTCCCTGATGATTGATGATGATGAGCATCTTTTCATGTATATTTGTATATATTCTTTGGAGAAACAGCTATTCATGCCCTTTGTCTATTTAAAAAATTGAATTATTACCCTAGCTGATTTTGCTCAGTGGATAGAGCATATGCCTGCAGACTGAAGGGTCCCAGGTTTGATTCTGGCCAAGACACATACCCTGGTTGCAGGCTCAATCCCTGGCCCTGGTCTGGAAGTGTGTGGAAGGCAACCAGTCGACACATTGATGTTTCTCTCTGTCTCTTCTTCTCCCTTCCACTTCTCTAAAAATCAATGGGAAAAAAATATCCTTCGGTGAGGATTTTTTAAAAATTGAATTATCTTTTCATTGTTAAATTATAAGAGTTCTTTATATATTCTGGATACTAATCCCTTATCCTATCTAATAAAAGAGTAATATGCAAATTGACCGTCACTCCAAGACACAAGATGGCCTGCAGGGGAGGGCAGTTGTGGGCAGTTAGGGGTGACCAGGCAGGCAGAGGAGGGCAGTTGGGGGTGACCAGGCCGGCAGAGGAGGGCCGTTGGGGACAACCAGGCCTGCAGGGGAGGGCAGTTAGGGGTGACCAAACTGGCAGGGGACGGCAGTTAGGGGAGACCAGGACAGCAGCGAGGGCAGTTAGGGGCAATTGGGCCGGCCGGGGAGCAGTTAGGCATCTATCAGGCTGGCAAATGAGTGGTTAGGGGGTGATCAGGCTGGCAGGCAGAAGCGGGTAGGGGCAACCAGGCAGGCAGGCAAGCAAGCTGTTGGGAGCTAGCAGTCCTGGATTGTGAGAGGGATGTCCAACTGTTCGTTTAGGCCCGATCCTAAACGGGTGGTTGGACATCCCTCAAGGGTTCCCAGATTGGAGAGGGTGCAGGCTGGGCTGAGGGACACCCTGCTCCATGCATAAATTTTGTGCACCAGGCCTCTAGTCAGATATATGATTTGCAAATATTTTCTCTCATTTTGTGGGTTGTCATTTCACTTTCTCAAGTGTTCTTTGACACACCAAAATTTTTAGTTTTAACGTCCAATTTATCTATTTTTCTTTTATTAATGTGCTTTTGGTGTCATAGCTAAGAAAAACATTGCCTAATCCAAGGTCATGAAAATATATTCCTGTTTTCTATCAAGAGTTTTATAGTTTTAGCATTTACATTTAGGATCTAGGGTTTGTTTGTTTGTTTTTTGGTATATGGTATAAGGTAATATAACATCATTCTTTTGCTTGTGGATATTCATAGAACTTTTAAACTGTATTGAATTGCCGATCTTTCTTTGCAGTTAGACTATAAACTCCATGAGGGCAGAGACCAAGGTGGTCCTACTAAATCTTTTTTTAATGAATAGATGAATTAGGTAACCAAAATATCAAGTTTCTTTTCTTTTCCAGAATTATATCAACTCTGTGAAATAACATTTTTCATTGTGATGCTGGCAGTGACAATCCCTTGAAAGTAGCAATTCAGAAACAAACTTAATGACAGAGTGATAGAGATTAATTTAAAGTTAAATGTTGACTTTCATTTAAGAACTGTGTAACTTTGGGCTAATTACATTACTACCATCTTATTTCTTAAAATGGGGATTTAATTGGTACAGTGTTAAAGGAATAATTGAGATCTTGTAACTAAAGTGCTTTACACGTTGTAAGCATCCATCAAATAGTAACATTTATTATTGCAAAGGAATAGAAGAATATTGGGAAATCCTTTAACATACTACTTCCTTTTGTCCCAGATTTCTTCTGTAGTACAGATTTCAATATTTTTATTTTTTTGTGTGTGAATTGAGTATTGTTAGACCACTGGTATTTGATATGGAAGAAAGGCATACACATAAATACAATTCAATGTGGGAATTACCTTAAAGGTATGCAAATACTCTGGAGTTCAGAATGTCCTGAGCAATAGAAAGAAATACCCTTTGGGGTGTAAGAACTTAGTGAAAAAGGGGTCTGAATAGGGACTCAAGGCCTTTTGGATTTATTTCTTTGTGGCATATATTTCAGGTTTGTTCAACAGTTATTTACATGTCTGTCTCCTCCACTAGTCAGCATAAAAATCCTGTCTTAAATCATTGGATTTCCAGTACAGTGGGCACGCCTCCGATGGTTGAACTGACGTGTTTTGGCCACTTGAGTCAGAAAGGATTACCTGGAGAGGGATGGAGAAGTCGGAAGGCAGACGAAATACCTCGATTCATTGCCAAGAGGAGGAGAGCGGCTCCGGTATGGAACACAAGTCACTCCTAAGGATCCAATTTGACGTAAGGAACTGAGGGAACCGCCTGCAAGCACTTTCTTTCCGGCTCCTGGCCCATAAGGGCCACTTCCGGGAGAGGGCGGGGAGATTTGAAAAGGAGTGCGGGGAAGGAGGCCTTTTGCACTGCACCAGGCGGAAGTGTGCCAAAGGTATCCGGATTGCCGCTTCCGGTCCGGGTTAACGCGGTTTAGATACACTGCGTGGTTTGTGTGGTGCTGGGACGGACTTCTGAGGGCCAATCGTGGGTGAAGAGGCGAGCACCGGCTTCAGGACTCAGAAGTGGGGAGTCTAATGGGAGGATCTGAAAAAAGGCCAGGAACCTGAATACGACCTAACCTCTGTTTCCGAGGGGGCAACTTCCACCGGGAACCCCTCTGCCCTGGTAACGGCCAAAGAAGAGATGGCGCCAGTCGGGGAGCGGCTCTGGCCGACACAGTAAGGAAGGGCGAAGGCGGAGCAACCAGAGGAGCCTTGGAGAAGAGCGAGAGCCGTCACTGCCGCCACCACCGCCGCCACCATGGAAGGAGCCAAGCCGACACTGCAGCTCGTGTACCAGGCAGTGCAGGCGCTTTACCACGATCCAGATCCCAGCGGAAAGGAGCGCGCCTCGTTTTGGCTTGGGGAGCTGCAGCGTTCGGTGAGGGGCCCAGAGAGGCCGTTCTGCCCCGCGGGGCCAGGGCGGGGTGGGAACTAGGCTTGAGCCGGAGCCCGAACCCGCTGTGGGCCTCGTGAGATCCTCCTCGGGGAGGAGCTGCTCCCGCGGGGTGGGGCTGCGAAGCTGCAGCGAGCTGCGCGGCTTTTTGGAAACTGGGAGCAGCTGGCCGGTCGCGCACCGGTCCTTTCCCCATCTCATGGAAACTGATGAGTAGGTCCTACACTTGACTGTGGCAACCATGTGGTCCTCTTTTAAGTTTTACCCGTGCTACTTGCTTCTTACTTGGCCTTGCTTTTCCGTTTTGTCTTCCTTCAGCCAGATCCAGCCCTAGGCATTCCCCATCTTCCACTTAAGGATGTTTTGATCCGTCTCCCCTCGGTGTCCCAAGTCTTGGGTCTGGCAATTCCTTCCCCGTCGTAGCTTACACCTCACTGTTCTTGCTGATGTTTCACTCTCGTTTGAGTTCATTATTCTCGAAACTTCTCAGATTTCTAGATTTTTGTACACGTGAATTTTGCCTGTGTTTTGGAGTGCACGGTAATTTAAAGATAAACATCAATGGTGATTTCAGGAAAATCTTTGCAGTTCTCGTTTGCTGCATATTGGTTCTCCAGCCTTGTCTTTTCGGTTCTTTATAAGATATGGGTATCGTAGCTGCTTTGATAATTCCGTGTAATTGCAACCTTTTATACCTATTGTATTTCTGCATTCTTTGATGCACATGTCTTACGTTTCCTTATCTAATTTTTGTATTCACCTTTGCTGTGTTTTATTTTGTGTGTGTGGGTGTGTGTGTGTGTATGTGTATACTTGATCTTGCTGACTTTACCATTTTTAATTTTTCATTTTATTAAAAATTTTGCCCCCTCTTTTGTTTCTTTTTTTTTTTTTTTAACTAATAACTGGTACTTAAAGGTACTCTGCTCTTTTAAACCAGCCCCTAGGCTGCAAGTGAATATTATTTTCAAATTTATAATTTTTATATTATACTTAAAAAACCAGTTGAAAGTCCACGTGCTGGATAACCTCCTGGCAAGATAAGTAAGTCTCACTGTAGGTTACACAAGGAAATCATGCACATGTGGTCTTATTTAGTGTTTAGTTAGTTTTTGTGATCTGTGGACTGACAAGTCCTTGATTATCATATAGTTTTTAAAGTAAATAGGAGAAATGCTATGCTCTGCCAAAAGTCAGCTCTTCCCTACTAAGCCTGCTTATTGTTGTGTGTATTTAAATCAGTGTTTGAGTGCATACCATGTACCAGCAACTGTGCGAAGCTTTGGTATATGGAAATGAAACAGATAAAAAAAATCTCTGCTTGCCACATAGGATGCTTGTGATGATTAAACGAGTTAATACTTACAAAGAGCTTAGAAAAGTTCTTGGAACCTAGAGCTCAAAATATGTTAGTGATCGTTATTTAAATGGTAGTCACTTTCATTACTTTACACCACTCTCTGTTACAACCTTACATCATTATCATCGCTGTCATCCTATGACCTCATCACACAGGGTCCCAAACAGGAATAGTTGGCACACTTGAAATAGGATAATTTGAGGAGGGTTTATTTTGTAAAGGTACTTTATAAAGATGTGGCACCTAAAGAGGTAGTGTTGTAACCTGTAGCCAAATTGTTAACATTTGTAGGCTGGAAGGGATAGGAGAGAGAGTGGTTCCTTGAATTCTCAAGAAGAGTATGGAGTTGGCTACCTTGAGACGAGTGGTAGTTTTTGGTTGAAGGGACACAGCCAGCATGAGGTGACTTTGCAGGGAAGAAGCTGGAGGAATAAATAAATGTCTTGACCTTATTCTTCTAACCTCCCCCTAGAATTCCCTAGTGGGGAAACCTAAACAGAAGCTAGGGCACATGGGAACCTGTTGCTAGAGTGTATATTAGGGTAGAAAAAAATGATAGAAAGGGTGGACCTGGAACATACCTAGCACTGCTACATACCATTTTTAGGCGGCTTCAGCATCTGGATAGACAATTCAGCTAACACTTGGGCCTCTTCATTCCTTTACCTCTCTTTCTCAACCACCTGCTCACACTCACATGCTGGGTCTTGTCATTATTAAAAAGTCACCAGGTCCTCAAATCACTAATTCAGACATTTTGTTGGCTCAAGAATCTCAGGTAACCTCATATAGTAGTTTTTATTTTGGAAGTCATATAATTTTAATTTTTATAAAAATTTAAGTTTTATTTTTTTATAACTTAAAAAAAATCAAAGCTAAACTTTTAAAAACTTTTTTTAAAAGTTGTAAATGGAAATTTTAGGTTGAAAAAGCAGTTATGTATAGACTTTCTCCTAAGAAAGATGAGGGTTTAGGCTCCCTCCACTTCCTTTCATTCATTCTCTCTAACATAATTATATTACATTTTTTGTTAAATCAATACACATTGTGAATTAAACCATGTAGCATATATAACATGGTAATATTTCCCATTTTGTACAACTTTTTTCTTCTCATGGAAAACATTGCCTTTTTTTTTTCCTTCTTCACATTTGCTTTCTTTTCTATATATCTGTAGTAATTCATTACAAACTTTGTCATGAAGTTTGACAAACTTGCTCAAATCTGACCTGGTTGCTCTTGTATGTTGCATAATTATTGTCGTGGGATCTCTATTTAACACTATCCTAAGGTATTCCTTTCACGTCTCTCTTGTGTTGGCTGCACTAAATTTTGGATCCGATGGTCTTTTCTTGGATTACTCCCTCATTTGTTGGGCAGTCAAGAAGGGAACCTTCACCCTTTCTCTCTCATTGTCTTTCTCTTGGGTCACTTTTACCCTGGGAGAAGTCCCCTGGTCTGCCTGGGGATTATAAACTAGGCTGCTGGTGGCAGGTGGAGAATGACCCGGGGGCTTAATCACAAGGAACAACAACAGCCTGTAATTATTGGAATCGAGAGTCTAGGGGATGGATTCACTAAGTATTTGGCTTTAATTTAATCACCCATTTTCAGTATGATGGCCCTGTCCTTTATGTGAGCCTGTTGTCCAAGAGTCCAGAGTCACATACTTCAGTCTTCCCAAAGTAAAACTTGAGTCTTCTGTGATGGTGGGAGAATAGTAGCCTGGCTGCTCACAGTCAGGAAGAAAATCTAGGAATCTGTTTATACAGATTTTGAACCCACTCGTTCCTTTGTTTCCTGTTCTACCTGTATTTCTGCTGTATATGATACTTCTAATTTCTGAGCCTAATTTGGGATTTTGCTTATGAATTAGTTTGTCCCTTGGTGGCATTCTCATCCCATCCTCCCTCCTTGCTCCTAGACTTATTTCAGCTTTCTTAGACCTCCTAAGATAGTTAATACTCATCCATTAGCTTTCTAGTTTCAACAACAGTTTTATTATTATCAATCATGTTTCCATTCTCTTTGTTCTTGTGGGTTTTCCCCACCTCCTTAACCTGCCCCCCTTTTTTTTTTTAACTCTTTACTCTGAGTTTAATGGATTTAAAAAATATATATATATATATTTTTTTTTATTGGTTTCAGGGGGGGGGAGAGAGAGAGAGAGAAAGAGAGAAAGAGAGAGAAACACCAATGATGAGAGAGAGAGAGAGAGAGAGATAAAGAAAGAGAGAGAAACACCAATGATGAGAATCATTGATCGGCTGCCTCCTGCATGCCCCCTACTGGGGATCGAGCCCGCAACCCGGGCATATGCCCTTGACCAGAATCGAACCCAGGACCCTTCAGTTCACAGGCTGGTGCTCTATCCACTGAGCCAAACCAGTGAAGGCTTTAATGGAGTTTTGAAAGAGACCTGGGGGCAAACTGATGTGTTCAGTCATGTTAAATAGAATTCCCTGCATTAATTTATTCTATTGACCAGCCCCCTACTTTTTCTTTATTCAATCTTTTCTTTACTTTATCCAGCTTGGATTCCAGAGTCTATCATTCTAGTCACTTTCTTTTTTTCTTTTTCTTAATATGTTTTTAGTGATATTTAGAGAAAGAGGAAGGGAGAAGGATAGAGAGATAGAAACATCTCTGTGAGAGAAACATCATCAATTGGCTGCTTCCTGCACACCCCCTACTAGGGATGGAGCCTGCAACCCAGGCATGTACCCTGACCAGAATATAACCAGTTACCTCTTGATTCATGGGTAGATGCCCAACCAGTGAGCCACCCCAGCATGGCCACTTTCTTAAATATGCCATCAACCTTTCACCTCTGATTTGGTAAAATTTCAGCATGGGTATTTTTAACTGCTTCTCCCTTCTCCTCCTATCTAATATAGGTGCTCTGCATCTCATTTTCTGAATTCTCAGGAACCTTGATTTTTTTTTTTTTTTGGTTAATTCTCACCCAAGGATATTTTTCCCATTGATTTTATTTTTTGTTAATTCTCACCCGGGGATATTTTTCCATTGATTTTTAGAGAGAGTAGGAGGGAGGGGGAGAGACAGAAACATTGACGTGAGAGTGACACATCGACTGGATGTTTCCTGCACGAACCCAGAACCCTTCAGTCTGCAGGCTGACTATCCACTGAGCCGAACTGGCTAGGGCAGGAACCCTAATCTTTTGATTATCCTGTGTCTCACTTGCATTTCAGACTCCCTCTTTCTTTACAGGTTCCTTCCCACCAGCATTTAGATAGCTGTAGTATCTCTCCTAGCAAGCAAATGATTTTGGGGTGGGAGGATGCCACCTTTGCCAATATTGTGATTTCTTTTATTCTTTCTTATTTAACTCTGTGCTTTTACTATTATTCTTTCCCCATGCTTTCTTCAAATGAAGAAACTAGTCCAACTTTTCAAAGCCCAGCCTAAATTCCACTGTCTTCTTTAGGTATTAACTGATTCTTTTTAACTGAAAGTCATTTCTGCCCACACTGAATATCTAGAGGACTTTATTTAATTGCATTTGTTTATTTTGTTTCACCTGGTAGACTGTAGGGTTTTTTAATTAATTAATTAATTAATTAATTAATTTTTGTTAATCCTCACCCGAGGATATTTTTCCATTGATTTTTAGGGAGAGAGGGAAAGACAGAAACATCTGTATGGGAGAAACACATGGATTGGTTGCCTCCTGCACGAGCCCCAACTAGGGCCCGGGCTGGGGAGGAATCTGCAACCAAGGTACATGCCCTTGACCGGAATCGAACCAGGGACCCTTTGGTCTGCAGACCGATGCTCTATCCACTGAGCCAAACCAGCTAGGGCTAATGGATTGATTTTTAGAGAGAGGAAGGGAGAGACAGAAAGATTGATTTGTTTCATGTATTTATGCATTCTTTGGTTGATTCTTGTATGTGCCCTGACTGGGGATTGAACCCGAAACCTTGGTGGATCAGGACTATGTTCTAACCAACTGAGCTACCGCATGAGGGCAACTGTAGGATCCTTTTATTTGTTTATATAATCTGATATTCGTAGTTGAAGTTATAAACCATGGGAAAGAAACCATTGCCTGGCCACTGTGGTTGAGTGGTTGAGTGTTGACCTATGAACCAGGAGGTCATGGTTTGATTCCTATCAGGGCACATGCCTGGATTGTGGGCTCAATTCCCAGTAGGGGGTGTGCAGGAGGCAACCGATCAATGATTCTCTCTCATCATTGATGTTTCTCTCTTTCTGTCCCTCTCCCCTCCTCTCTAAAATCAATAAAAACATTTTTAAAAAAGAAAGGAAGGGAGGATTAAGATGCCTGACAGGTTCTTAAAAATATGGAGTGGGCGAATGTAGGTTTACAGTTGTTTGTATGGAAAAAGACATGCAGGCTATGATTATAATACACGAGTAAACTCTGTTTTGTATACTCACAACTGTAAACCTACTCTTGCCCACCTCATTTATTGAACGACTAGCAGCTTGTAGGCACCTCCAAAGGGTGATTTCTTTATCTATGATTTCATTTATTTTTGCTGCTACTCCCTGCCAAATCCCTGGATAATTGAAAATAAACAATATTTATTCAGCCTCTTGTGTTGATGTTTTTAGTCTTTCCATCCTTTCTTTGAAAAGCAAAACACAACCTTTATAAGTTTTATATTGCCCTCTTTTTATATTTTGAAAGACTTGGGTACAGAAAGGAACTTTTTTTTTTTTAATATGTTTTTATTGATTTCAAAAAGAGGAAGGGAGAGGGAGAGAGAGATAGAAACATTAACGATGAGAGAGAATCACTGATAGGCTGCCTCATGCACAACCCACACTGGAGATCGAGCCTGCAACCCAGGCATGTGCCCTGACCGGGAATCGAACCGCAATCTCCTGGTTCATAGGTTGATGCTCAAATCACTGAGCCATGCCCAGTCTGGCAGAAAGGAACTTTTTGACTCAATAAGTTTTCTTGAAGTAGTCATTAAGTGACATTTTAAACCAAAAGTCTGTTTTAGTTTGAATTTTAAGTGGATAAGGAACAGATTTTGGCTTTTTTTTTTTTTTAAATATATATTTTGTTAATATTTTTACAGAGAGGAAGGGAGAGGGAGAGAGAGTTAGAAACATCGATGAAAGAGAAACATCAATCAGCTGCCTGCTGCACACCCTGTACCTGGGATGTGCCCGCAACCAAGGCACATGCCCTTGACTGGAATCGAACTTGCGACCCTTGAGTCCGCAGGCCGGCGCTCTATCCACTGAACCAGACCGGTTAGGGCGCCTGGTTTGTTTAAAAACCACTTTGAGGAATACACATTTTACAGAATTATTATCCTTACCCCCCTCTACCCTACACTTTACTAACCTTAAGAGTCATTTAGAGCCCTAACCGGTTTGGCTCAGTGGACGGAGCATCGGCCTGCGGACTCAAGGGTCCCAGGTTCTATTCCAGTCAAGGGCATGTACCTTGGTTGTGGGCACATATCCAATAGAGAGTGTGCAGGAGGCAGCTGATTGATGTTTCTAACTCTCTATCCCTCGCCCTTCCTCTCTGTAAAAAGTCAATAAAATATATTAAAAAAAAAAGTCATTTAGTATAGTTCTAATGACCTGTGACAATAGATTTGATATAAAGGTATAATTTGGATATAGGTTATTAATGCTGTGAATTCTTTTCTCTTTCACTAATATTTATATAAAACGGCTTTTTCTAAAGAATCTATACTCCTTACTTTAAACTTTTTTCTCACCAGAATTCTTGGAAACAACCTAGAGGCATGGTTTTATGTTGTAGACAGATATCACCGATATCTTCTAAGTATTTTAAAAGAAAAAAATTATTTTGAGATGGATATTAAAGGAAGCCTATCTAACAGTGGACTGTTCTGAACACTAATCGTTTACTTTGTCCACCTCCAATAACCAAAATTAGTAGACAACGTAAGAAGCCATGGAAGGAAAGACTATCTTTTTTTTTAAAAAAAAATAGTTTATTGATTTTTTTTTTTAGAGAGAGAGGAACAGAGAGAGAAACATCGATGTGAGAGTGCAACATTGATTGACTGCAAGTATCACCAAAACTTAGGATCAAAGAAGCTTATTTGCATTCTTTAGTAGGCCCTAGCATTCCTGGTGCTTGCCTGGATTTACATATCAAAGTCAGCTAGCCCGACACCTGGACAAAGGGAAAAAGTCAGTACTGATAACACCCCCCACCTTCTTGGGGAGGATGTAACCGAGACTCGGCTCTGCCAATCGCCTTGGGCTCAGCTGACAACAATTTAAAGAAATGCCCATGTGCCTTCCCAGGCAGCCCTCTACAGGTAACCACAAAAGTTTTATAGTTTAGTCTGGAAACCAAAAAGGAAAGATAAAAAGCACAAATCAAATGAAATCATATCATGCTTTGATGGACTAAGCTGGTATTGTCATGTTTGGTTAATCATATCTTTGGGGAATTTGCTTTTGAATATCAGGAGGGTCATGGGTCATGGAGTATCACCTTCAAATTTCTTTCCTAGTAATTTTTCTTTCTAGAATTTCTTGATTCTTTAGTTCTAAAATATAGGGCTTTGATTTTTCTCTACTAATTGCAGTCATTAATTTGATTTATTTGAAAATGTAGGCTTTTTTAATGCTTATGCTCTCATCTTCCAGTCAAGTGATCCTTAAAACATAACATGTTGCCCAGCATGTGTAGTTCAATGGTTGAGTGTTGACCTATGAACCAGGAGGTCATGGTTCACATGGTTAGATTCCCAGTCAGGGCACATGCCCAGGTTGTAGACTCAATCCCCAGTAGGGGGCATGCAGGAGGCAGCCAATTAGAGATTCTCTTTCATCATTGATGTTTCTATCTCTCTCTCCCTCTCCCTTCCTCTCTGAAGTCAATCCTATCTAATAAAGAGGGAATATGCTAATTGACCCTCATGCCATTGCAAAGATGGCAGCACCCACAACCAATAAGAAGGGAATATGCTAATTGACTGCCCGCCCTCAAAGATGGTGCCCACAGCCAATAAGGAGGGAATATGCTAATTGACTGCCCTGCCCTCAAACATGGTGGCACCCAGTCCCCTCTGGAGTCCCCCAGTCCCTTCAGCCCCCCAGCTGCTTTGGGCCAGCCCGAGGCGCAGGCAAGCCTTGGATGGCGGCTGCCCAGCTGCCCAGGGTTGCCTGAGGCTCAGGTAACCAGGGCTGGCCAAGGCTTGCACTGCAGCAGAGGTGTGATGGGGTGTTGCCTTCCCCTGATCGCCAGGTTGCCTCCCACCCCTGAGGGCTCCCAGACTGTGAGAGGGCTCAGGCTGGGCTGAGGGGACCCCCCCACCCCCGCCAGTGCATCATGCACTGGGCCTCTAGTAAAAATCTATTAAAAAAACTAACAGATCCTATCTAATAAAAGAGTAATATGCAAATTAACCACCACTCTGCTGTGCCCACAAAGCCACGCCCACCAGCCAATCAGGAGCGAGTATGCAAATTAACCCAACCAAGATGGCTGCGGCCATGGAGCAAGCAGGAGGCTTGGGTTTCCCTGGCAATGGAGGAAGCCAAGCTTTCCGCATACCCTGGCCAGCCCAGGTCTCTACTCAAAGCTACAAAGTTTCAATTATAGAAGATAAGTAAATCCCAACAAAAATGGCAGCAGCCATGGAGCTGGAGAGAGCAGGAGGCTTGAGTTGCCCCAGGTGATGGAGGAAGCCAAACTTCTGCAGCCCAGGCCTGCCTTGGCCTCTGCTCAAGGCTACAAAGTTTCAATTATAGAAGATAAATAAATCCCAACAAAAATGGCTGTGGCCACCGAGCAAGCTTGGCTCCGCTCAAGGTTACGAAGTCCCAATTATAGAAGATAAATAAATCCCAGATACCAGGGCCTGTGCTTGGGTTGCCGGGGGGCATGGCTGGCCTGCAAACCACCACAGGCCCCTTGCCCAGGCCGCCCCAAGGTAACCCCCACTCTGATCCGGGACACCCTTCAGGGCAAACCAGCTGGCCCCCACCCATTCACCAGGCCTCTATCCTATCTAATAAAAGAGTAATATGCAAATTGACCATCACTCCAACTCACAAGATGGCTGCCACAAGATGGCCAGCAGGGGAGGGCAGTTGGGAGGCACCAGGCCTGCAAGGGAGGGCAGTTGGGGGTGATCAAGCCTGCACGGGAGGGCAGTTAGGGATGACCAGGCTGGCAGAGGAGGGAGGTTGGGGGCGACCGGGCCTGCAGGGAAGGGCAGTTCGGGGGGGACCCAGGCCTGCAAGGGAGGGCAGTTAGGGGTGACCAGGCCTGCAGGGGAGGGCAGTTAGGAGTGACCAGGCCTGCAGGGGAGGGCAGTTAGGGACAATCAGGCTGGCAGGGGAGCAGTTAGACATTCAGGCTGGCAGGGGAGTGGTTAGGGGGTGATCAGGCTGGCAGGCAGAAGTGGTTAGGGGCAATCAGGAAGGCAGGCAGGTGAGCAGTTGGGAGCTAGCAATCCTGGATTGTGAGAGGGATATCTGACTGCCCCAACGGGCAGTTGAACATCCCTCGAGGGGTCCCAGATTGCAGAGGGTGCAGGCTGGGCTGAGGGACACACACACACACACACACACACACACACACACACACACACACCCTCCCCCCCCCCCCCCCCCCCCCCCGTGCACGAATTTCGTGCCCCGGGCCTCTAGTAAAAAGAAAATAACATGTTTTGAAAACAAAGCCTTCTAGAAAATAGGAAATGTTCCAAAAATTTTTTATGGATCAGTTTATCGAACATAGGAATACAGTTGACCCTTGAACAGCGCAGGTGTTGGGGTGTGATTGAAAATCTGCTTATAACTTAATTCCCCAAAAACTTAACTACTAATAACCTACTGTTCATCGGAAGCTTTGCCAATAACATAAACAGTAGATTAACATATATTTTGTTATATATCTCATATACTTTGTTCTTAAATAAAGTAAGGCTGGAAAACAAAATCATAAGGAATAGAAAATAAATTTACAGTGTTTATTGAAAAAAAATCTGTGTATACATGACCTGTGCAGTTAAAACCCATTTGTTAAAGGGTCAGCTGTACTGTATGCTTGCATTGCTGGAAAGTAGTACATAAAAGTTAAAATCATGTTTGGACACTGCAAATATAAACATTTTATGCCTTTGTTATAGTGGAGTCTGAATTAGAATTTGTGGTGGTATTTCTGTTGATATGGTAGTATGTTATCTGGCGGCATTCATCCATATTTGAATTAGTTTATTTCTTGTCTTTCCAGGTCTTGGATAAGAGTTGATGGCTTGATTATGGATATAAAATTATCAGAGCACTGCTAAGTTTAGTAATATCACACAGTTTTCTTCAAAAGCCTTCTAGATATTTCTTATCATTCTTTCCTGTTGATTGCACTGATGTTTATTAGAGAAATGGAAAATAGATTTTGTATTGTGGTAAAATATTCATAACAAAACTTACCATTTTAACCATTTTTAGGTGTACAGTTTAGTGGCATTAAGTACGTTCATGATTGTTGTGCAACCACCACCACCACCATCCATCTGTAGAAGTTTTTTTATTTTATTTATTTTTTTAAAATATATTTTACTGATTTTTTACAGAGAGGAAGGGAGAGAGATAGAGTTAGAAACATCAATGAGAGAGAAACATCGATCAGCTGCCTCCTGCACACCCCCCACTGGGGATGTGCCCGCAACCCAGCTACTTGCCCCTGACCGGAATCGAACCTGGGACCCTTCAGTCCACAGGCTGACGCTCTATCCACTGAGCCAAACCGGTTTCGGCAGAAGTTTTTTTATATCCCCTAACTAAAACTCTACCTATTAAACAATAACTCTTCATTCCTTTCTCTCTTCAGCTCCTGACAATCATCACTTTCCTTTTTTCTCTGAATTTGACTATTCCCCAGGTACCTTATATAAGTAGAATCAGTCATAAAATACTTGTCCTGTTGTATCTGGCTTATTTCACTTAGTATAATGTTGTAGCATATGTGGGGATTCATCCACATTGTAGCATATGTGGGGATTCATTTTAAAAATTTCAGTAAAAAAAAACCCAACCAAACAAAATTTCGGTAAAATATATATATATATATATATATATATATATATATATAACAAAATTTATTAATTTAAACCATTTTAAGTGGTGTACAGTTCAGTGTCTTTAAGTACATTCAACTTGTTGTACAACCATCACTACCACCCATCTCCAGAACTTTTTTCATCTTGTAAAACTGAAACTGTGTACCCTTTAAACACAGCTAACTCCCCATTTCTCTCTATGTCCAGCCCCTAGCAACCACCATTGTTGTTTGTCTTTATGAATTTGACTAGTTACCTCATATAAGTGGAATCATATTATTTGCCCTTTTGTGATTAGCTTATTTCACTATATATACTATCAGGGTTCATCCATGATGTATCGTGTCAGTATTTTATACCCTTTTAAGGCTGAATAGTAATGTATGTACCACATTTTGTTTATTCATCTATCAATGAACACTTGGGTTGCTTCTACTTTTGGCTATTTTGAATAATGCTGCTATGAACATGGGTTCATAAAAATATGTTGGAGCTCCTGCTTTCAGTTCTTTTGAGGATATATCCAGAAGGAATTGCTGGATCATATGGTAATTCCATGTTTGTTTGTTTTTGAGGAACTGCCATACTGTTTTCCAGATTTTATAGAATTTTAAGCTCTGTTGAACTTAAAAACATTTAATTTATAGGAAATTGAAATTGCTCATATTACCTCTCCTGTTTTTCCCTAGCTTGTACTCTGCTATTGAAATATTACCAGGGAGTTTTTCACTGTTGTTACAGGTGAAACCCAGAGAAAAGTTTTATTCCTCAATTGGAAGTTCACAGGGGATAATTTTGTAATGTTTGGTATGCCGAACCTTTTTTTTGTTGTTGTTGTTAATCCTCACCCAAGGATATTTTTTTCCATTGATTTTTAGAGAGAGTAGAAGGGTGGGGAGAGAGAGAAAGAGAAATACCGATATGAGAGAGCCACATTGGTTGCCTCCTGCACGTGCCTGGACTGGGGCTCGAACCTAAAACCCAGGTATGTGACTGGGAATTGAACCTGCAACCCTTTGTTGCACTAGCTGTCGCTGACTACTGAGCAATACTGGCCAGGGCTGTTAGAACCTTAATTTTCTTTCTGGTAGAGTTCCCAAAATAAAAATATTATGAAACATGTATTTTTTTTCTTTTGGTAAGAAAATTTCTTACAAAGTTTACATTATGGTTTTTACTTATTTCTTCTCCAGCCTATATCACAATTCTTTTCAGTTTTTCTGTGTTCATTGTTTCCATGTTTTCTGTCTCAGCCATAATGTGATACCATTTAAACAGCCCCAAAGCAGAATATATGTACCTGAACTAGATTTGAAAATACAAGTTTGTACATAAGCATTCAGAGTTTTGTAACACTTCAGTGCATTTTTTACAATACTTTAAGCTAGACATCTGACATTTCTATAAGATTGAAAAACTTGAATCTTCAGCACAGTGTTAACATATGTTCAATAGGTCTTAATAATACTCTCATTCCTCTCATTTACTAGTATAGTTATAAAACTTGTTCAGATAGGCAGCAATAGAGACCAGCAAGTAAAGGAAATACATTTTCTATATGTTTGTCTTTCAGGAAGCCCTCACATAGGCTAGTCATTTGCTTTATTAAATGAAATGATTTCAAGCTTGGCATTTTCTACTTTTAAAGCAGGGCTACTTAGTATAATTATAAAGCCCACAGTGAAGCTATTACCACGGACTATGCTTCAGTCAATCATAGCCCAAGTTGATTTTTTGGACCCAAATTTATTTATTTTTTTAGGGGCATTCTTGAGGTTAATATTCATATACAAAGTTGACTTAAGTTTAGATACAGATTCTTTACACTAATCATGAAAAGATTTTGGCAGGATTTCTCAATACCATATTATGTGTGACTGATGGGTACAGATTTGAGCCAAAATTCATTTGACATAGGATTGTTTGAAAATGCTTGTCCCAAACACTGGGATTTCATCAGTATGCAGTGCTGTCATTTGGTCTTGATTCCTTTCTTTGAACTCAAAATAGAACAATGCGTATGGGCACCATGTCTTCCAAAGTTAACTTGAAAAGTGTTTGAGTATTTCTGCTGGAATTTCAATAGCTTATGGTGTTTTAAAGAATTGTTTCTGGCCAGGAATCTCTTCTCTCACATAAGGGAAATAATATCTCCCTTTTAATTTTTCAGTTATGAGGATGGCTAAACTTGTCTCTATAAATGAGCTTTTTTTTGCTTCTAGAAAAGTTATTTATGTGTACACAAGGATATTCTGTGGGTCTTGAAGCTTGCTAGTAGTGGCTTAATGATTATATTTGTTTATACTCTGCTCTGGGAGGTGGGGTGTTTACTCAGTGGCAAAGGTGTTAGCTAAGTTTCATTTCATCATGGTTTCTGTATTTCAGACCGTCTTGCAAAAACAAGTTATAAAAAATACAGTTTTTAGGTAGTGATGGCTATCTTGAGCCCTGTAACTTATATTTTTCTTAATAATCTTTCAAGCTACTTTCTCTCCATGCTGTCTAAGAAAAGCACAAGAGTAACTTGTGACAGACCTAGCAAGTTGTAAAATTCTCACAAAGGATTAGATACAAAAACTTAAGATAATTGTCTGACTTTAAAAAATCACTTTCTCTGTTTTAGGTAAATTAGACTTGTTCTTTTCTTTACCTGTCTTATGAAAATGACTTTTTTTTCTTGATTTGGGAAATTTTTATTTTCTAGATCTCTATCACATTGTTACAGGGCTTATGTCTAAAACATTGTTTTACTGATAGTTTAAGATTTTTAAGTCATTTTTTTATTTTTCAGTTACAGTTGACATACACTATTATATTAGTTCCAGGTGTACACCCCAGTTGTTAGACATTACATAATTTATTAAGTGATCATCCTGATAAATCTTATACCCATCTGACACCATACATAGTTATTAGAATATTATTGGCTACCCTAACCTGTTTGGCTAAGTGGATAGAGTGTCGGCCTGTGGACCGAAGAGTCCCAGGTTCGATTCCAGTCAAGGGCATGTACCTTGGTTGCAGGCACATCCCCAGTAGAGGGTAGCTGGGGATGTCCCTGCAATGCTGGGGAGGTAGCTGATCAATGTTTCTCTCTCATCCATGATATTTTGAATTTAATTTAAAAAGGTCCGCCATTTGTGTCTATAGACGCTTGTGGTGTACAAATGGTTAATCCCTTCATCTTTTTTAACCATCTCCCCTCCCATCTGGCAACTGTCAAAATGTTCTTTTCATCTGTGAGTCTGTTTCTGTTCTGCTTGTTTGTTTATTTTGATTTTTATGTTCAATCTTTGATAGATACCTATTGCCATTTTATTGTTCATGTTTTTGATCTTTTTTTCTTTTCTTCTTAAAGAAGACCCTCTCATATTTTCTGTAATACTGGTTTGATGGTGATGGACTCCTTTAGCTTTGTCTTGTCTGGGAAACTTTATATGTCCTTCAATTCTACATGATAGCTTTGTTGGAGGAGTAATCATGGTAGTAGGTCATTGCTTTTTTTCACTTTGAATATTTCTTGCCACTCCCTTCTGGCCTGCAGAGTTTTGTTGAAAAATGAGATGACATTCTTATAGGAGCTCCCTAACTGCTTTTCACTTGCTACTTTTAAGATTCTCTTTTACCTTTAACCTTTCGCATTTTAATTATGATGTGTCTTGGTGTGGGCCTCTTTGGGTTCCTCTTGATTGGGACTCTGTGAATTTCCTGGACTTGTATGTCTAGTTCCTTCACCAGGTTAGAGAAGTTTTCTGTCACTTTTTCAAATATGTTTTCAATTTCTTGCTGTCTCTTCTCCTGGCAACCTCATGATGTGAACGTTGATATGCTTGACTTTACACTATCTTCATATTTTTGCTCTTTTGATTGGGTGTTTTTTTGCTTCCTCATATTCTAAATTGCTGATTTGATTCTCAGCATCCTGTACTACTAATTCCCTGCAAATTATCCTTCTTTTGAGTTAGTGTATCTTCATTTCTGCTTGGTTCTTTTTTATGATTCCTAAGTCTTTTTTCATGCTGTTGAAGTTCTCAGTAAGTTCTTTGAGCAACCTTATAAAAATTGTTTTGAATTCTGTATCTGGTAGTTTGCTTGCTTCCATTTCATGTAGTTTTTCTTTTTGGAGATTTCTCTTGTTCTTTCATTTGGGACCTGTTTCTTTATGCCTGCATTTTGGCTGCTTCCCTATGTTTGTCTATGTATTAGATAGAGCTGCTATTTCTCCTGGACTTGGTAGAGTGGCCTTGTGTAGTAGGTGTCCTGTAGGGCCCAGTGGCACAGCCTCCCCAGTCACCTGAGCTGGGTGTTCCAGATGTGCCCCTGTGTGGGCTATATGCACTGTCCTGTTGTAGTTGAGCCTTGATTGCTGTTGGTGTCTCTGGGAGGGATTGACTCCCAGACCAGTGTGCTACAAGGACCATCTGCGACTACAGTAGAGGAGCTACTGTGCAGGAGTGGATCCTACTGAGCAGAACTTGCTTCAGTGTGGTTTTGGTGCTCACCAAGTTCACCCCTTGAGTGTGCTGCTTGTAGAGGTGGTAGGGTTCTAAACTGGCGTGATCGGAAGCTGTGCACTGGGTGCACTGGCTTTGGTGCCTCCCTGAAGGTGAAAGGTCAGCCACTGCCTGTGCCCTGCCTGAGGCGATTTTCAGATGGCTGCTACTTGTGCTGCCCTTGGAAGTGCCCAGGAGAGACCAAGCTGCAAACCAATGAAGGCTGTCACTAGTGCTGGGTCTGGGGCCACTTAGCAAGAGTTACAGGGTGCACAGAGGCTAGATGCTGCTTGTTTGAGAGATTTTATGAAAGTCCTAAGCATGAGACAAAAGAGGCCAGTTGTATTTTGTTTTCAGGAGTTCTTTTCACTCTGTGCTCTAACCTAGTTCCCTCTCCCCCCATCCTATCTAACAAAAGAGTAATATGCAAATTAACTGTCACTCCGCGCCAAATGGTGGCCCCCATAGCCACAAGATGGCGGTGCCCAGTCCCTTCAGCCCTGCGGCTGGAGTGTTTGGGCCTGTTGGAGACCAAGCAGAGAGGTGGGATCTGCCCACTCTGGTAGCGGATCAAGCCTCGCTGCTCTGCAGCCTCTGGAGTGTCTGGGGCTGAGCAGTGAGGCTGGAGTGTTTGGGTCTGTCAGCTGGCCAGGGGTTGTGCGGGACCCACCCACTCCAGTAGCGGATCATGCCTCGCTGCTCTACCGCCTCTGGAGTGTCTGGGGCTGAGCAGCAAGGCTGGAGTGTTTGGGCCTGTCGCTGGCCAGGGGTTACGGGGACCAAGGGGAGAGGTGGGATCCGCCCACTCCAGCAGAGGATCCAGCCTCACTGCTCCCCAGCCTCTGGAAGTGTCTGGGCCTGTCAGCCCCTATGTGAGGGTGGATGCTGCATCCAGGGGGCACACGCAAGTGGGCGGGGAGTTGACTCTGGATCTTTTGGCGCTGGGGGGCTTGATGCTCTGTCCCAGTTTGTGCTGGCCTAGACTCTGACAGCAGGAAGGAGGAAGTCCCACCCCCACAGAATCAGCCATTGGTCAGGAAGCTCTCAGTGGCCTGACAGCCATCTGACAGCAGGGAGGAGGAAGTCCCACCCCTAGAGAATCAGCTCTCTGCCACATGACAGCCAGGACTCTCATTCACCTGACAGCAGGGAGGTGGGACTATGTCTATAAACATTTACTATTGATACAAGGTAGCAGAAAATATCTTAAGACCAATGTGCATCTGATCTTGAAGGCAGGCAGGCGAGCAGTTAGGAGCCAGCAGTCCTGGATTGTGTGAGGGATGTCCGACTGCCCGTTTGGACCAATCCGGTTTCTGGGCCTAAACGGGCAGTCGGACATCCCTCGAGGGGTCCCAGATTGGAGAGGGTGCAGGCTGAGCTGAGGGATAGGCGCCCCCTTCTAGTACTATATAATAAGGTGGGAATATGCTAATTGACCCTCACACCCTCGCAAAGATGGTGGCGCCCACACCAATAAGGAGGGAATATGCTAATTGCCTGCCACGCCCTCAAAGATGGTGGCACCCACAGCCACAAGATGGCAGCACCCAGTCCCCTCAGTCCCACTGGAGTGGCAGGCGCAGGCAAGCCTCGGATGGCGGCTGCCCTGCTGCCCAGGGCCACCCGAAGCTCAGGTAACCAGGGCCGGCTGAGGCTTGCGCTGTGGGCAGTGGCAGCAGCAGAGGTGTGATGGGGCATTGCCTTCCCCTGATCGCCAGGCTGCCTCCCGCCCCTGAGGGCTCCTGGACTGTGAGAAGGGGGCAGGCCGGGCTGAGGGACCCCCCCCCTCCGGTGCATGAATTTTCATGCACTGGGCCTCTAGTATATTATAAATCTTTGAAAGTCTTTATTTAAAAAATATATTATTTACTAATTGAAATGCTTTAAAAAGTAGAACAACCTGGCACTTTTATGTTACTTTTTAAGCTTATTGAAATATTTGTATTTTCAGAACCTCTTTTTCTGTTTGCCTGAGCTCTTCTGTCCTTAGTGAAGTATTTTAAGTTATTCTGCTTGATTTGAGGAGTTTTTGTGTAGTATTAAATAGCAGCCCTAATCTGCTTCTAATTCTTGGCAGCTAATGAATTGTTAGGGGCTCCTATTTGGGTGTATGCTGGCATTGTTGAGGGCCTGCTTAATGATTTTGATTGATTCGACAGTTTTACAATTGTTGGTATAGAAGTAAGTCTTTGAGCAACAGTGCACCATTAAAGGAAAAAGGGGCAACTATCAGGATTTGCTATGAACTATAATAAAAGACATAGAGTATGTTAGTGAAAGGATTACTGGCCATAGTCTGCTTCATATTCATCACATAGTCATGGAATTATCTTTTGGGGGAAAAAATTGATATGAAGGCCTGTTCTGCTACTGCTTTGTGAAATGGAAGGTTGGAATTAGATGCTTAAATGGAAAATGTTCTCTTGTTGCAGCCTCTTTGAAATGTGCTGTTTAGTGGGAGCTGCAGCTTCCTCCTGCTGACTCTGAGCCCCAGGCTTCGGTTGAGATGGTCCTTTCAGAAATGTGGAGCTTAGTCCAAGCCTGGATTTCAGTGGGTAGCACCTGGCATCTGTGGCTAGAAAGTCCTATGAAGTGTAAGTGCTTTATTCTCTCCTTGTAAAGAAACCCTTTTCTTTCCTTCCTTCTCTTCCTTCTTTCTGCAGCTTAGCAGAGGGGAGGAACAGTGATCACTGTACTATAGTGCCTGGGGTATCAGGATTTGGTTGCATTTTCTTTATGATTCATGACCAAAACAAGATTACTTGTTATGTGTGGAAAGCAACCAATGGATGCTTCTGTTGCCCACCTGGAATTTAAAGTAGTAAATTATGACCCCTTAGTATATAATACTGGCAGTGTCATCCCAGGTAATTTTTCATTGACAGTTTACTTGGTAGTTTGTGATATTCAAGTTTGCCAAGTTTCTTTGGAGCTCACTCTTATCTTTTGTTCTTATTCTAAAAAACAAATATTTGAAAAGAGAGGCACATTTGACCAGTGGGTTAGGTAGCGTCAAGATAAATAGGGATGGCTCTAGCCAGTTGCTCAGTGGTTAGAGCGTCAGTTTGTAGACTGAAGGGTCATGGGTTTGATTTGGTTAAGGGCGTGTACCTCGGTTGCAGGCTCCATTCTCGGGGCACAGGCAATCAATCGATGCTTCTCTCTCTCTCTCTCTCTCTCTTTCTCTCCTCCCCCCCCAACCTCCCATTCTCTCTAAAAATCAATGGAAAAAATAGCCTTGGATGAGGATTAATAACAAACAAAAAAATAGGGATACTTGAAAAGACAAATCTCCTTTCACTTTGATTTTATTTGATACACTTGCACAAGGAGCAGATGGGGATTTTTTTCCCCTCTAAGACCAGTTCCTTATAGAATTGTCCTGGGAATTTCATATAGCTGCCATCTATATTTTAATTTATTAAAAAATTAAACAACTAGATAGTAATATAATGAACATTAGAAAATGCAAGTTTTATACTTGATTTAGTTGCCCAGGGCTAAGTGCTATTTGTGTGTGTGTGTGTGTGTGTGTGTGTGTGTGTGTTTTCCAGAAATACTGTTAATAGTTTAAAGTAAGCTCATTCCAGAAGAGACTCTTCTCTCACTTAACCTAAAATTTTTCTGATTTTAGCTAGGAAAATACTGAGCTGCTTCTCATTGCTGAAACAAGATATATGTTTAAAACAAAACTAAATCAAGTCTTCATTTGGGCAAGGCAAGTGAAGTTCTATAAATGAGGATTCTGAATGAAAAATGCCTCATCCTCTCAAGGCCTTTATTATTATTTTTAATCTGTAAAGAACTGATTTTCTTGGTCTCTGTTGTCTTTTCTCTCTGTAAACATTTTGGATTCTTTTCTTACAGCTGACATCCAATCCTTTAAGAATCTAAGCTACCTAGTAAAAGACTGCGCTTCATGTTTGAGAAAATAAAGTTGTGCTACAGACTTAGGAGATGATAGTATCTTGTCATTTTGCTTCATGTTTAATAATTTAAAATATACTTTAATTTTAAAAATACATACTTTACTTAAGTGCCTCTATGGCCAAATAATTTGAGAGCTGCAGAGAGAATTAAGCTTTTATTTACTTTTGAAGACCTTACAATCTATTGGAAAAGATGAACAAAGGCCCACGTAATTATAATACAAGGTTCTACAGTTGAGTTCTTGCAGAGTCAAGGCTACTTTGGCAGTAATAGAAAAGGATTCCTGCATCCAATATTTTCTCCTTATCTCTATCTTTCAGAAGTTGAGTATGATGTGTTTTAGTATATTTGTTAGTATAGGGGTATAGGAGACAGGAATGTTATATGTCCTGTTCTCATTGGTGGGACTTTCTCAGTGATCCTGTCTATGGCATTCCCTCTCTGCCTTATAACCGGCAGGTCTTGGGCAGAATAAATTGTTTTGCCCTTCCCTCTTTGGTAGAAGACTTCTGTTAGCACTGGTATAGATAGATAGTATCATTAGCTCAAGACTGTTTTATGCCCTATCTTGTAGGGGAAGAAGTTTTTTTTTTCTTTTTTTAAATGTTTTTTTCATTAAAGAGAGAGAGAGATTGAGACATTGATGAGAGAAATATACATTGGTTGCTTCCCACATATAACCCAACTGGGGACTGAACCCACAACCTGGGTATGTGCCCTGACCAGGAATTGAACAGTGACTTGTCGGTGCACAGGATGATGCTTAACCAACTGAGCCACACTGGCCAGGGCAAGAAGTTTTTTCTTGTATCCTTACTGCAATAGCAATGGGTCTTAACCTGTGTCTTGGAGAGGTATGATTTGCTGCCCCTTCCATACAACTTAAGACTTTTGTTCAGTAGGGGAGAAGGGTCCAGTCAGAGCTTTTTGTGCTTTTTCTGCAGTCGAGGCTGCTCTTCTGCAGGACTGCACCAAAGGAGGTGTTCTATTGATCTTCTACCCCAACCCAAATCTTTCCCCTGAGTATCTGGTTGAGGTCTGTGGAGAAGAGCCTTTAGATAGTTGTGAAGTCCTCTTGTGTCTGAGTCTCAGGACTTTTAAAGGCTCATCCTAGCTCACACTCAGCCTTTATCAATTTGTTAAGTAATTTTTTTATACAGGCAGTCCTCGGGTTACGTCAGAGATCCGTTCCTATGGTGAGACTTAACTTGATTTTCGCCATAAGTCGGAACCCACCTACATAAGCACCTACGTCACTCACTTGGAGCACATACACAGCAGTAATGAAATGAAACAGGAAAAAAAATTTAAAAGAAAGATAACAATTCCTGATCTTTACTTGTAAATAAATAATAAAAAACATAAAGCACATATGTACATATGTCGAAATGACGGAACTTTTTTTTTTTTAAATACTGTGAATGGGAGATGGCGACGTAACCATGAAATGCCGAAAGTCGAGTCCAATGTAACCCAAGGACTGCCTGTATCTATACTAGAGGCCTGGTGCACAAAACTTATGCACTCGGGGCGGAGGGTGTCCCTCAGCCCGGATTGCGAGAGGTTGGCCAGCTGGGGAGGAACCGCAAGGAGGGCTCCTGGGTGTGTTTGGCCTGTCTCGCTCAGTCCTGATTGGCCAGACCCCAGCAAGAAGCTAACCTACCAGTTGGAGCGTCTGCCTCCTGGTGCTCAGTGCACGTCATAGCGACTGGTCTACCAGTCGACTGTCTGCCCCCAGTGGTCAGTGCACATCATAGTGAGCGGTTGAGCAGCCTGAGCATATTATTAACATATTATGCTTTGATTGGTTGAATGGACAACTGGACACTTAGCATTTAGGCTTTTATTATACAGGATTTTTATTTATTTCAGAGAGGAAGGGACAGGGAGAGAGAAACATCAGTGATGAGAAAAAAATCATTGATAGGCTGCCTCCTGCATTCTCCCCACTGGGGATCAAGCCTGCAACCTGGGCATGTGCCCTGACTGGGAATCAAACTGTGACCTAGTTCATTGGCTGAGCCACACTAGCTGGGCCAATTTGTTAGTAATTTTAGCTGAATTTTTTTTTTTTTAATTCCTCACCCAAGGATATTTTTCCATTGATTTTTAGAGAGAGAAGGAAAGACAGAGAGAAACACACTGATTGGTTGCCTCCTGCACACTCCCTGACCAGGGCCTGGGTTGGGGAGGAGCCTGCATCTGGGGTACCTGTTCTTGACTGGAATTGAGCCCAGTACTTTTCTTTCTGTAGTACTTTTCTGTCTAGACCCAGAGTGGCTAGGGCTTAGCTGAATTTTTATTACCTGGTTGTCTGGTGCCCTTCATCTTTTCCTCTTTTGTTTTGCTCCAGATGAACCAGTGCTTGGCTACTGTTTTTAGATTTTAGTCTACTTGGTAGTCCTGGGACTTCCGCTTTCTGATGATGCATTATTAAGAAAAATTATTTTGTAGTTTATTTGCTTTTGTTTATTTTTAACTCAAAAGCAGTGTTCTTTTCAACTTTCTACATCTTAGGTGAGATGTAGGACTCCTCTCAGGCATTTTTGTTCATATATTTTAGACTCCATAATATCTTTTATTGTTTTATATAGCCAGTGTTCATAAGAGATTTATTTATGTCCTTAACCTTTCCATTACTCTTTATTTCTTCCTGATATTCATGTTTCTTTCCATAATTATTTTCCTTCTTCGTGAAGAACATCCTTTAGTATTTTTTCCTTTGTGGGTTATTGTTAATGAACTCTTTCCTTCTCTTTTATTTTATTTTTCCTTTTTGGTCTAAAATGTCTAAATTTTGTTGCATTTTTGGAAGGATTTTTTGCTGGGTATAAAATAACTGATTGGTCATTATTTTCTTTCAGTATTTTGAAGATGCTTGGTTCCCATCGTTTATGTCAACAAGTCAGTTTATCAGTTTAATTGTTGTTCCTTTAAAGATAATGCATGTTTTTCCTCTGGTCTGTAAGATTTTCCTTTATGCCTTTTTTTTTTTTTTTTTTTGTAGTTTATTATGTGCGTGGGTCTGGTTTTTCTATCTTTAGGGTTTATAGAGCTTCTTAAATCTGTGGTTTGTTGACTTTTTTCAATTTGGAAATTTCTCATTCATTATGGTTTTCATTTTTTTTTTTTTTTACTTTTTTTTAACCTTCACCCAAGGATATGTTTTTATTTGATTTAAGAGAGAGAGAGAGAGAGAGACAGACAGACAGACAGACATCGGTTACCTCTCATATGTGCCCCAACCTGGGCTCAAACCTGAAACCTTTTGGTGCACAGAAAGTTACTCCAACCAACCAAGCCACCCGGCCAGGGCATAGCCATTATCTTTAAATAGTGCTTCTGCCCCATTTTTTTCTTTCTTTTGGGATTTCAGTTATACATATGTTATACTTTTTCACTATGTTTCAAATGTCACTTGTATTTGTCCCATCTTTTTTTTTTTTTAATCCTCATTTGAGGATATGTTTATTGATTTTGAGAGAGAGACAGACAGACAGATATGGACATCATTATGTTAGAGACCATTGAAGATGCCTTCCATATGTACCCCAACTGGAGATTGAACCCACAACCTAGGTATGTGCCCTGATGAAGAATTGAACCCACAACCTTTCAGTATATGGGACAATGCTCCAACCAACTGAGCCATACTGGCCAGGGCCTGGATTCCCATCTTTATCTTCTATACCTTTTTGACTTTTATGCTTTGATCTTGTTGTTTTTTATTGATCTATTTTCTAGTGTAGTAACCTTTTCTTCAGTTTTCTGATTTGTTTTTTAAACCTTCCATTTGGTTCTTAATTTAAGCTACTCTATTTTCCAGTTCTAGATTGTCATTTGATTATTTTTTATTGATTCCATTTCTTCATGGAAAGTCTCCATTTGTTTTCTAATTAGTTGAATATATTAATCAGCTATTTTTCTCCAGATGTTCATTTTGAAAAATTTGTAACTTGAAAGAATAGTACAGTGAATACTAATAATACCCTTCTCTTCAATTTGACCTTGCTCCATTTGTTATTGTTTTTCTTTTCCTGTTTCTCTCTGTCCTTGTTTGTTCTCTGAATGTGTATATTTTAACCTTTGGGAATAAATTTCAGACCTCATAATTCTGTGCACCAAACTTTTTTGTTGTTGTTAATCCTCACCCCAAGGTATTTTTTCCATTGATTTTTAGAGAGAGTGGAAGGGAGGGAAGAAGGGGGAGAAGAGAGAGAAAAACATAGATGTGAGAGACCTCGATTGCCTCCCTCACAAGCCCTAACCAGGACCAGGGATCGAACCTGCAACCCAGGTTCATACCTTTGCCTGGGAGAATTGAACCTATGACTCTTTGGTACTTTGGTTGATGCTCCAACCACTGAGCATACTTGCCAGGGCTGTACGCCAAACATTTGGACATACATATTGTAAGAACAAGGACATTTTTCTAAACTAAACTAAAAGCATTCACATTTCTGTACCACCATCACCACAATTCATCTCCAGAACATTTTCATCTTCTCTAGCCGAATCTTCATACCCATTAAACAGTAACTCTCCTCATTATCTCCTCCCCTCAACCTTTGGCACCTAAAATTCTAACTTTGGTCTCTATGAATTTGACTACTCTAGGTACCTCATGTAGTTGGGATTATACAATATTTTTTTGTGTGTGTGTCTGGCTTATTTTACTTAGCATAATGTTTCAAGGTTTGTTGATATTGTAGCATGAATATTTGAGGTTTTTTTCAACTTTTGGTTATTGTAAATAAAGTTGTGATGAGCATAGATGTGGAAATATCTTTTCAAGGTCTTGTTTTCAATTGTTTTGGATATAGACCCAGAAGTGGAGTTGCTGGATCATATGGTAATTCTATTTTTAATTTTTTAAAAAACTTATTTCAGAGAGGAAGGGAAAGGGAGAGATAGAAATATCAATGATAAGAGAGAATCATTGATTGGCTGCCTCCTGCCTACCCCACACTGGGAATCAAGCCCACAGCCTGGGCATATGCCCCGATTGGGAATTGAACCATGACCTCCTGGTTCATAGGTTTACACTGAGCCACACCAGCTGGGCCCTCCATACTGTTTTCATAGTGGCTGTACTGTTTTACGTTCCCACCAACAGTGCAGAATGGTTCCAGTGTCTCTTCATTCTCACCAATACTTATTTTCTGGTGTGTGTGTGTGTGTGTGTGTGTGTGTAGGGACTATCATAACAGATGTGAAGTGATATCTAATTTAGTTTTGATTTACATTTTCCTGGTGACTAGTGATATTGAGCATTTTTAGTTGGCCATTTTTATATCATCTTTAGAGAAATGTCTTTTCAAGTCTTTTTCTGGGTCATTTGGATTTTTGTTGTTGAATTGTAGGGGTTCTTTGTATATTCTGGATATTCACCCCTTATTAGATAGATGGTTTACAAATATTTTCTTCCATTCTATGATTTGCTTTTCACTCAGTTGACTGTTTCCTTTGCTGCATAGAAGTTTTACAGTTTGATGTATTCCCATTTGTCTAATGTTGCTTTTGTTTCCTGCGCTTTTGGTATCTATCATATCTATGAAATCATAATCAAATCTAATGTCATGAAGTTTCCACCTCTTATGTTTTCTTTTGGGAGTTATAGTTTCAGATCTTATATTTAAGTCTTTAATCCATTTTGAGTTAATTTTTATATGTGGGTTCAACTTCTTTCTTTTGCATATGGCTATGCAGTTTTTGTTGAAGAGACTCTCCCCATTTTCTAGCTTTGGTACACTTGTTGAAGATCATTTGACTATATTTGTGAGGGTTTATTTCTAGGCTCTTGATTTTGTCCCAGTGGTCCATATATCTGTCTGTATGCCAGTACCGTACTGTTTTTATTTACTGTGGTTTTATAGTACATTTTGAAATCGGAATGCGAGATCTCCAAATTTGTTCTTTTTCAAGATTGTTTTGGCTATTTGGGGTTCTTTGAGATTCCATATGGATTTTCTGATGGATTTTTCTGTTCCTGGGGGGAAAAAAAAGTCATTGGGATTTTCATAGGGATTGAATCTGTGTGAATCATTTTAGGTAGTATTGACAACAATATATTTCATCCACATTATCCAATTTGTTGGTCTATAGCTGTTCATAGTATTTTTTTCAATGTTTATTTTTAAAAATGCATATAGGGCACTATAGACAGGTCCCCCTTTCCTGCCCCCTATTCCCCTCCCCCCCCACACACACACATGGTTTCCACCCCAACTCAGGCCTTCACCCACCTATTGTCTGTGTCCATAAGTTATGCATATATGCATATAAGATCTTTGGTTAATCTCTGCCCAACCATTCCTCAGTCTGTTCAAAATTTCCATGCCTCTGGTTCTATTTTATTCATCAGTTTATTTTGTTCATTAGATTCCTTGTTCGTTTATTGTGATTTTTAGATTCAATTGTTGGTAGATATATACTTATTGCCATTTTATTGTTCATACTAGGGACCCCGTGCATGAAGATTTGTGCACGAGGGCGGGTGGGCGGGGTTTTGGGTCCCTCAGTCTGACATGCACCTCTCCAATCTGAGACCCCTCAGGGGAGCCCTCTCCAATCCGGGAGTTTCTGTCTGTTTTTGTAGTCATATGAGCGAATTGTCTGAGACTCCAACCCAGTTTGGTTTGGTGCTCACAGAAAAATAGAGACTTTTTTTTTCTTTGCTTCATTAGTGGAGATTTCCTGGAAGTTTTAGGATATCTTCCCTTTAATTTTTCCTGGACACTCTGATTTTACTTATGTCTCTCACCTTTGCTTTCCCTCCATCCCCTATCCGCAACAGTAACTTGCTCCAGGCTCACTTTGCTCTAGTGTCTAGGACAGGGGTCCTTAAACTTTTTAAACAGGGGGCCAGTTCACTGTCCCTCAGACTGTTGGAGGGCTGGACTATAGTTTAAAAAAAAAAAACTATGAACAAATTCCTATGCACACTCTGGGCCCGGGATGAGTCAGCTGCTAAGCAGGACAGGCAGCGGCACCTGGCGGGCCGGATAAATGTCCTCGGGGGGCTGCATGTGGCCCGCAGGCCGTAGTTTGAGGACCCCTGGTCTAGGAGATCCCGCAATGTGTCTGCCACCAGAACTACGATTCCCAGCATTCCTGGTACTCCTCACACTCTTGGTTCCCACTTCCGGTCGAGGGGCTGCAGAAACAAAAAGGACTGCGAACTCCAGTAGCCCCCAGGCCGGGCTGACAGGACCAGACACTCCAGTAGCATGCCTGGGACCCCAGCTGCTAGGTGGCAGTGCGCGATGGCCACAGGCTCGAAGCACGTGGGTTCCTGGGGATGCCCACCACACCCCTCCCACCCCCAGCCACTATGCGCCTGCCCCATCCCAACCCTGACCGCTTGGCGCCTGCATACCTCTGTGACGCCCACAGGCTCGCCATCTTTGTTGGGTTAGTTTGCATACTCACTCCTGATTGGTTGTGGGGTGTCATGGAGATATGGTCAATTTCATACTTGTCTATTCTTAGTGTATATTTTTATCTCTTCTCCTCCTCCTCCTTCCCTTCCTCCTCCTCCTCCTCCTCCTCCTCTTCCTCTTCTTCCTCCTCCTTTTTCTTCAAGAATACCCTTCAATATTTCATGTAATACTGGTTTGGTGGTGATGAACTCCTTTAGCTTTTTCTTGTCTGTGAAGTTCTTTATCTGACCTTCAATTCTAAATGATGGCTTTGCTGGTTAGAGTAATCTTGGTTGTAGGTCCTTGTTCTTCACTTTGAATATTTCTTGCCACTCACTTCTGGCCTACAAAGTTTCTGTTGAGAAATCAGCCGACAGTTGTATGGGTGCTCCCTCATAGGTAACTAACTCCTTTTCTCTTGCTGATTTTAAGATTATCTCTTTGTCTTTAACCCTTGGCATTTTAATTATGATGTATCTTGGCGTGGGCCTCTTTGGGTTCCTCTTGTTTGGGACTCTCTGAGTTTCCTGGGCTTGTAAGTCTTATTTCTTTCACCAGGTTAGGGAAGTTTTCTGTCATTTTTTCTCCAAATAAGTTTTCAATATCTTACTCTCTTCTCCTTCTGGCATCCCATAATGCAAATGTTGGTATGCTTGAAGTTGTCCCAGAGGTTCCTTATATTATCTTAATATTTTTGAATTTTTTTCTTTTTGCTCTTCTGATTGGGTGTTTTTTGCTTCCTTATATTCCAAATTATTGATTTGATTCTCAGAATCCTCTACTCTATAAATCCCTGTAAATTTTTCTTTATTTCAGTTAGAGTGTGCTTAATTTTTTAAAAAATATTTTTTTTATTGATTTCAAAGAGAAAGGGAAAGGGAGAGAGAGATTGAAACATCAATGATGAGAGAGAATTATTGATCGGCTGGCTCAAGCCGGCAACCCGAGCATGTGCCCCCTACCAGAATCGAACCCAGTACCCTTCAGTCCACAGGTCGATGCTCTGTCCACTGAGCCAAACTGGCTAGGGCGAGTGTGCTTAATTTCTTACGGTCCTTTTTCATGTCTTTGTTGTTTTACTAAGGTTCTTGAAATTCTCACTAAGTCCCTTGAAGCTCTTATTAAGATACATGAGCAACCTTATAACCATTGTTTTGAACTCTGTGTCTAGTAGTTCTCTTTCTGGAGATTTCTTGTGTTCTTTCATTTGTGACCTGCTTCTTTGTATCCTGTGTTTGTTTCTATGTATTAGGTAGAACTGCTTTGTCTCTTGGAATTGGTAGAGTGGCCTTGTGCAGTAGGTGTCCTGTAGGGTCCAATGGCTCAGGCTCCCAGTCACCCAAGCTAGGCACTCTAGGTGCACCCCTGTGTGAACTGTGTGCACAGTCTTGTTGTAGTTGAGCCTTAATTGCTCTTGGCATCACTGGGAAGAATTGACCTCCAGGCCAATTGGCTGTGAGGACCAGCTATGACTACAGTGGAAGTGCAGGAGACACCCCTATGCAGCAGGACTTGCTTCAGTGGGGCTTTAGTGCTCACTGAACCTGTCCCATGAGTGTGTTGCTGTGAATGTGTAGAATTGTAATCTGATATGGTCTGAAGCTGTCTACTGGGTGCACTGGCTCTGGGTCCTGCTGTGAGGTGCAAACTCAGCCACTTCCTGGGGCCAGTGGGCAGGAGCTACAGAGCGATCTGCAGATGACTGCTACTTGTGTTGGGCTTTGAAGTGCCCTGGCGAGACCAAACTGTGAAACCAGGCAAGCTGGTACTAGTGCTGGATCTTGGGCTTCTTATTGATAGTTATGGGGCATGGTGATGCCAGCTGCTGCTTTCTTAAGAGATTTTAGTAAAGTCTGAAGCCTGAGCCAGGATAGGTCATCCATATGAGAAAGCCACTGCAGATAGCTTGGGTGGAGCTGCAAATTGGATGAGTGGGGCCTCAGGAAATCACCAGAGTGAACTGTGTGGGCCGACTGATGGAAATTCAGATATGGCTTCTAGTCAGCTCTGCTATGAGGGAGGTCTTAGCATAGGAACAGTGATCCCCGTGAGCATCCCTATTTGGGAGAAAGCTGCTCCCAAGTTCTTGCTCTGATGTCAGGCAATCTAGTTCCTCCCCGTATTTCCCTGGAACCTCCCCAGGCCGCTGCCCAAGGGCTGGAGTGCAGAGGGAGTGAGTCCAAGTAAGTTCATGAGCAGACCCTTTAAAAGGAACTCCCTGGGTCTCCAGCAGCCTTTACTTAACTCAGCCACAATCCCCACTGGTTTTTACAGCCTGAGATTATAAGGACTTCACTTCCCTAGTACATCCATTGAGCCATATTTCAGTTGGTTCTGAATGATGGTGGTTCTGTATTTTAATTATAATTTTGATGTGGTTGTGGGAGGCTGCATCTTGGTTCTCCTCCATTGTATCCTATATAATAAAAGGCTAATATGCAAATTAACCGAATGGCAGAATGACTGGTTGCTATGATGCCCACTGACCACCAGGGGCAGACGCTCACTGACCACCAGTGGTCAGTGCACTCCCACAAGGGGAGCTCTGCTCAGCCAGAAGCTGGGCTCACGGCTGCCAAGCACAGTGGCAGTGGTGGGAGCCTCTCCCACCTCCACAGCAGCACTAAGGATGTCCGACGGCTTAGGCACCGGGCCTGTAGTTTCTTAAAATCCCTTTTATTTCCTTAGAATTGATAGTAATGTCCTCACTGTCATTTCATTTCTGTCTCTTTTAGTTAATTTAGCCAAAGGTTTGTCAATTTTGTTGGTCTTTCTAAAAATCAAATCTTGGATTTTGTATATCTTTGCTCTAATCTTTATTTCCTTCCTTTTGCTAGCTTTGGGTTTAGTGTATTCTTTTTTTAGATCTTTAAGGTATAAAGTTAGGTATTGGTTTGAGATGTGTTTTGTTTTTAATGTAAGTGTAAATAGCTATAAACTTCTCTCAGAACTGTTTTGCTGCATCTCATAAGTTTTGGTGTATTTTGTTTCCATTTTCATTTGTCTTAAGATTTTTTCTAATTTCTCTTTTAACCCACTGGTTGCTTTAGAATGTATTTAATTTTTACATATTTGTGAATTTTTCAATTTTCCTTATTTTCATTGTGATTTGAAAAGATATTTTCTATGATTTCAATTCTTTTATATTTATTAGGACTTATATTGTGGTCTGGCATCTGGTCTGTCTTGGAGATGTTTCCATTTTTTTTGAGGTGTAGTTCCTATTTTCTTTATTTGAGTCCCAACTGAAAGTCTGGAGTATTTACCAGGCCTCCTCTTCTTGGTGTGCCCTAAATTTGTTTTCATCTCCCCAGTCTTATGAGACTGCCCAAGGCTCTTTAGCCTCTTGTCTTCCACTTTGAAATAGGCAAATGCTTTGAGAGGAAAAGTGGAGCTAAATATTGGGCTGAACCCTCTGCTTTTCTGTTCCATCTCTGGAATTTGCAGCTTCATGTTCTAGCTGTCTTGATAGCTTTGATGTCCTCAAAGAAGTTCTTTTTTAGTCATCTTTTGTACTTGTTTTAGGCTGGAAAATTGGTGTAATGCCATCCAATGTTATAACCAAAGTTGAAACACCTGATAAATGCTATGAGCTTGAGATAGTGTCAGGTTGCTTAGGGAGCATTATAGAGCATAAAACTAACTCATGTGTGTTAAAAAGCTTCACTATACTTTCTATTCCCTGGCTGGGTACCTCAGTTGGTTAGAGCGTTGTCCAGATAAACCAAGGTTGTTGGTTTGATCCCCTTTAAGGGCACATAAAAGAATCAATCAATGAATGCATAAATAAGTGGAACAACAAATCGATATTTCTCGCTCTCTCAAAATCAATTTTTTTAAAAAAGCTTCACTACACTTTTTTAAAAAAGCGTAATTTAAATTTTTACAAAAAGGATCTTACAAATCTGTACCTGTATCTGTTTTTCAATTGTATATTTTGGAGATCTTTCCATATTAGGAATACAAATCCATCTTTATTTTTAAAGGCAATTCCAAAGGATATGTTAAAAAATATTCAGACATTAAAGGTGCTTGAAAAATAAATCTTTGCATCTCTACCCCCAGAAGGAAATAGTATTTTTGTTTTGTTTTGACTTTTGGTTCTGTCCTTCATTTTTGAGACCTCTCCTTTTAAGGAGATAGAAATGTTTAGGTCATAAATATATATATCCCAGCATGATCAGTTGGTATTTTTTGCTAGTTTCTGCCATTCATAATAAAGCACAACATAGCACTGCAAAATCAATGAACTTTTTTACAAGGGTCCTGATCTCTAGTGGGTTGAAGGTTTCACTTGGGAGAAGACTTCAGACTAGTTCAATTTAATAGACAATATTGTTGTTGTTTTTTTGTTTTGTCTATACTGTTTTTAAACATATACAGAAAACAAATGTATAATTTAATTAATTACTGCATGCAGTGTTCATATAGACACTACCAAGTCAAGAAATAGAACGTCACTGGCCACTCCTGAAGTCTTCCTTGTGGCCTGTTTTGAAATAACTGCTTCCTCTCCCTAAAAGTAACCACTGTCCTTTCATAGTAATCTCTTCTTTGTTTATCTTTATGGTTTTATCACCCAAATGGGTATTCTTCCACATTACTTCGGTCTTGCTATTTGGTTTTAAAATATCTTCTGAGTGTCTTTTAATCTGCCGGTTCTTTCTCTATGTGTAGATTATTTATCTGTTGAGGAATCTGGGTCATTTGACTTGCTGAGTTTCCCAGTGGTGTAGATTTTGCTGATTGCAGTATGATGCAGTTCTACTCTCATCTGTATTTCCTGCAAAATTGCCAGCTGGATCCAAAGGCTTGATGAGACACGGAATGATTTGAAATAATTGTCATTGGATCTTTTTTTTCATCAGGAGTGCACATACTGATTGTTCTCATGATCTACTACTATGAAACAAATTACCTCAAAACATAGTGACTTAAAACAAAAACAATTTCATTGTGTCTCATAACTTTGTAGGTCACGAATTCAAGCAGGGCTCCGTGGAAGATAATTCTACTCCATGAGGCATCCATTTGGTGGATGGGCTGGTCTGGAGGTTCTGAGATGGCTTTGTTTACATGCTTGACACTCTGGTAGGAATGGCTGGAAGGCTGGACTTAGCTGGGCTCCTCTTGCTTTCCATGACTTTCCAGAGACTTCCTGGTCTTGTACATTGTCTCTCCAGCAGAGTAGTCTGAGTTCTTACATGGTAAGTGTCAAAGAATTTGTGGACATAGAGTAAAACCACCACAGTAAAAAATAAATATTTTGGGGAGATACTTTGATATATCATGTTTCTCTTTAAAGTTTCACCTGCTAATTTTATCATTTATACATGAATCTTTCCAGTAGCAGTTATTATCTGTAGTGTTTCTATTTTTCTCATTCCTTCTACATTCATTACCTAGCATAGGATATAAAGTGTCTTACAGCCTATAAATCATGCCTCAATAGTTATTTATTCAGTTGTTATTCAGAACTGTATGACTCATGGATATTTGTTTTATTTTTTAGTTATAATCTAATACTATCATAATTAATTTTGTTATCCCAGATTTTCTAACTGTGGCCATTGGAAGCTCTTTCAGGTTGACTCTTATGTCCTTTGGACTTAAGGCTAATTTTAAAAATGTTTTTCTGGCCTACTTTTTTTGTAGGAATATTATTCTGTTCATTATTTTCTTCTCAACTACTTCCTGTATATATGGCATTTGACTTCTTTTGTTTTATTTTTTAAAATATATTTTTATTGACTTTTAGAGAGAGGAAGGGAGAGGGAGAGAATCATTGATTGGCTGCCTTCTGCATGCCCCCCACTGGGGATCGAGCCCACAACTTTAGCATGTGCTCTTATTGGGAATCACACTGTGACCTCCTGGTTCATGGGTTGATGTTCAACCACTGAGCCACACTGTCCGGGCCATTTGCTTATTTTCGTGTGAAATTTGATTTTTTGAACTTTTAGAAGGCATGGTTAAGGATAGTATTTTCAAATTTAAAGAGCTTCCTTTTCTGTTGTTTTCAGGTAGTATTTACAAACAAGGTGGCTTATTTCTAAGATTTCCTAGCTTTGTTACCTTCTTTGTTCCCTTTGTCTCAATTGTACTTGTCCTGTATAATTTTGATTCTGTTCATACTACTTTCTTCTCAATTTAGAGCCCTGTCCTAGCTCTTCAGTTTCAAGAGTTTATAGAGACTTCCATCTCCTTAGCCCTTAAGTAGACCTCTTTCATTCACCTTTTCTACCCACCAAAACCTCTTCCATTTTCAAATATAGTCCTCAAATTGGCTCCCTGTGCTTTCTATTGAATACCTGTTGGCTTTTTTGTTGTTCATCTGCCTTTAGATTCATTAGCTACCTGTTGTTTCCTTCTACTTCTGCTTCTACTGAAGCTGAAACTCTACAAGTCTTATAGATGTCACTGGATGTCCCCAACCACTTAAAATTTGGGGTTCTTGGAGATAACTAGGTAACACCTAGTTTTGTTATTAATGTCCACAGTGCTTTAGTTTTCCTGCCTAAGTACTCTGTTTTTATGAGGGTATTTATGGAGATTCAAGGCTTCATATAATATTATTTTTTTAAGTGTCATTTTGAGCAAAATATATTTTAATGGCATATTAAGTAACAGATGTAGTTGGGTTACTGGTTGGATAATGAATCACTAAAAATTATGTGGCTGGGAGATTTTTTGCAACATGCTGGGGTACAAGTTCCAAAAAAAGTAAAATAGCATGATCTAGAAAGAAGTTAATGTTTCATGCTTATAGTCCACCAACTTACTGATTTAAAGTGAAGTTTTATTTCAATAAACCTGTGGTGAATTTCAGGGTCTCTATTTTTAGTTTACTTTGGAAACTTGTATAGGCCATTTATTCTACCTTTTTCTCCCTTGTCTTCCTGTTTATCTTTGGAAAGATCTTGAAGAATAACTATGGCCCAGCCAGTATGGCTCAGTGGTTGAGCGTCAACCCATGAACCCAGGAGGTCACAATTCGAATACCGGTCAGGGCACATGCCAGGGTTTCTGTCTCGATCCCCAGTAGGGGGCTGCAGGAGATGGCCGATCAATGATTCTCTTTCATCATTGATCTCTCTCTCTCTCTCTCTCTCTCTCTCTCTCTCTCTCTCTCTCTCCCCCCCCCCTTCCTCTCTGAAATAAGAAAAATCACTATATATTAGTTGTGAAGTGCTCTATCTTCATAAAAAATTGACTAGGTAAATCTGTGTGATTTCTCTTCACATTGACTCTATTTCTGAATGAAGACTGAAAATATTTTTCAGTCCATCATTGCCAGTCCATTTTTGTCTTTTCCCATGAAGAGGCAGTTTGGTGTAGAATTGCTCTAGACTATTAGTTGTTAATTAGTTGCCTATTGTGTGCTGTTCGATTTTACTATCAAAGTTATCTTTCAAAATAGTATTCCATTTTATAACTATGACTAGCTTTTAGGGACCAAATTCTATGCTTTTGTTCTCTTTATTATTTCTACATAAACACTTATTTTCTCCTTTGAAAATGATTTTAATAGCATGTATAGTACTTTCCAAATATATAAAAATAATTTAATTATGTGAGATATTGACTTGGGATGAGATAGTTTTTCTGAGGTTTTATTCGGGAACTAAAGATTGAAATGTCCCCTGTTTATTGATATATTAAATTAGCTTCCAGACTAAATTCTCAGAGTGAACAAAGCTTATTTATTTTAAGTGGGGAAAAAAGGAGAAACAGCCAACCTATACATTAATTAGGGTTGGAAAGTTATACAGTGACATTTTAGTTTTAGTAGACTTTTGGGAAATTTTTCTTCATAATCTCCTCCCTACACAATTAATGATTCTAAAGTAGGTTTAGATTTATTGATTCAGTTGATAACTCTTATGCTTTCCTAGAATAAGTCAGAAGAGTTTAGGTAATATTTTTGTTTAATAGAGCCTATAAATTTAAAATATTGGCTGAATTAGTGGATAATTTAGTTTGTCAGATTTTTCTTTCCATTATACGTTGGTAGATAGGTTGTATAATGTTAAAATTATTTAGAAAAGCAGTCCTTAAGACATTTTGTTTGATCTGCTTTCAGGTTCATGCATGGGAGATTTCAGACCAGTTGTTACAGATTCGACAGGATGTAGAATCATGCTATTTTGCTGCACAGACCATGAAAATGAAGATTCAGACCTCATTTTATGAGCTCCCCACAGACTCTCATGCCTCTTTACGGGACTCATTACTTACCCATATCCAGAACTTGAAAGACTTGTCACCTGTCATTGTAACACAGGTAAAGCCTATGCTTCTCTTTAGGGAAATTTGTTAAGAAGACCATTTGGATATCAAATTAATTTTGATTAACGTTGCTAGACCATGTGAAGTAATGTTAACAACTTTATTATACACTAATTGCTATAGTCTTATACGTGGATAGAAAGTGAAAATTTAAATATTTTGTATTAATCTTAGAGTTCATTTGATTTTAAACTAGCAAATACTGGGACTGGGGGAGGTGATTATAGGTTTCACAGGCAGCCACATGTGCGCCCCCATACCCCCCCCCCTTGTTAAAATTGCAGATGATAAAAACACTGTGCTATTTTGGGCCAGCCGTCTATGTAGTTGCCTTTAAAAAAATCTTTTCTGGACTGATTGGCTAATAAAAGTGTCATTAATGAAATGGTGAAGTAGAGCATTTGGCCTTTCTCCCTTAGACAGGGAAATAACTTTAGGAAGGAAAACTGAAGCTTCAGTGAATACATACATATGTGTTCTCTGCCTGGCATAGAAGTGCCCTTGAAGAGGAAGGAGGCTTTTGCATGAGTCTTCAAGATGTGAAATGGAAAGAGAAGGGAAATGGCAATTCATTACTTGAGGAATGAGTCAATGGGCTGACTTTGTCAGTAGCTTTGGCTTTTTGACAAAGTAAATTTCCCTGTCCATGAAGTTCTATGGTATTGCCAAATAAAAGTAAGTATTGTTATATCCTGAGGAAAATCTATGATCTGTTCTTTCTTCTTCTTCTTTTTTTTTTTTTTGCTGTCTTTTATTTTGTTTTTCATTTTTAAAGGTTACCTTTTAAATCCCAGTAGCTAACCTAGGAGAGTGTGTATGATATAGATAGTTGTGGGGTGTCAGTCTTGTCATTGTTTGGAAGAAATTTCGTTTCTTTTCAATTAATACTGATGGTAACCCTATTTCTGTTCATCTGTTCTATTCGTTTATTTAATTTCTCTTCTTATTCAGCTGGCTTTAGCAATAGCAGACCTTGCCCTACAGATGCCTTCATGGAAGGGGTGTGTACAAACATTGGTGGAAAAGTAAGTAATTTGTATTAACTGTATGCCAGCATTTGGGATTACTATTAACCTACACAGAGAAATTTGTTAGCAATAGCTAGACATTTCTACTATTTCCCCAAACTCTTAACATAGAATTATTTATTATTAACCGTTGTTAGGTTAAAAGAAAATCATTTAAAATTTAAATACTATAAAAATATGTCATGTTGAACATAAGACCCTCATAATTTACACACACACACATCACTTGAATTAACTGCAGCAGTCTTTTCATTGCCTCATAGATCACGCTCATTGATAAATCAGCAATTCTGTAAAAATATTTTAGAATGTTTAAGATGATAATAAATTGAAAATTGTTGTGAGTATACGTTCTTACTAATTGGGGTGTGTTTCATGTCTATCACAGGGACAATATTATTTTTAGATACATGGAGCCTGCTATTTTGAATAAAGCATTTCCTCATGGTCTTGGCAAGATAATCTTTTTTTTTTTTTTTTAACTTGGACATTTTAATGAACTTCCCTCCATGTAGCTTCAAGCTATCAGGACACAGGCCCCACCAACACCATTAATCCTCTCCTCGGCTCTTCTGCTGAAGACCTTGGCCTTCACAATGACAGGCTGCTTGGGGAGCTTTCCCATCCCCAGAACTTTGTAGTAGCCCGGTCGTACCACATCAGTGATAGGAGCAGCTCCAGTTTTGCTTTTGGTAGCATTTACCCGTGTCTGCTCACTGACTGTGGTCCACAGTTTATCAAGGTTGACAGTTGGGCGGAAGCTCTGGTTCCTCTTTAAGTGGTAATGCCTCACACCAACTTTCCCAAAGTAACCTGGGTGACATTTGTCTAAGTTGATCCTGTGATGATGCAAGCCACCAGCATTACTACAGACCCCGGGTGCTTCCTGTGCTTGCTAATGTGGCCATGGCTATGGCTCACGTGGCCCCGAAGTTTTCAGGTCTTCCTCAGTCTGGATGGCATGTTGGTGGCCAAGCTGCAAGAGCTTGGCAAGATAATCTTGAAATTTGTTTGCATTTTGGCATTTGGTCAGGAAATTATTTTTTAATTTAGTGGATGTCCTTTTTACCTCCAAGCATAGTGTGTTATTGAAGACTTTATATGGATAGTTTTATTTCAAAGTAAAAAGCAAACACTTTTTTTCTCCTTATTCCTATATTTCATATTAATGATTGGCTATATAGCCCTCTAGATTTTCCTTTAAGCATTTTATAATAAATAAGAGTACACATATTTTATTATACATATGCATATATATGTATTTGTTCACTCATGTAATGTGTTTCGTATACTTTTATCACTTAGTACATTGTGGATATCTTTTCCTATTATGACATAGATAGGTATCTCATTATAATGGCTATGTATGTTCCATTGTATAACTTGGAACCTTTTTTATCTTGTTTAATTATGAGGGACCTTTATGTTTTCCCAATATTTTTGCTGTTATAAAGAAGTACTGCAGGGCACATCTTTGTATGCACCTATGAGATTTTTCTGAGAAATGCTTCTGGGAGTGAAATTGTTGGGTCAAAGATTATGCAAGTTGAAATTTTGTTTTTCAGATACCCTTCAAAAGTTATATCTATTTTTTTTCTTTAATAGTCGTGAGACTGCTGCTTTTGTTGTCATAGGTCATTCTGATGGTTCTTGTTACCTTATGTGATTGTGTTCTTTCTGACTCTAAGTAATTTATGTTTCTCCTTTCTTTTCTAGATACAGCAATGATGTAACTTCTCTGCCTTTTCTACTGGAGATCCTTACAGTGTTACCTGAAGAAGTACATAGTCGTTCCTTACGAATTGGAGCTAACCGACGCACAGAAATTATAGAAGATTTGGCTTTCTACTCTAGTACAGTGGTATCTCTATTGGTGAGTAGGTTTGAAATATGAAGTTGCTGCGTAGGAGCAAAAAGCCATGGTGGTTATTTTGTTCTTCATTTTCATTATAGTAAAACCTCGATATAACAGACTAATTGGGGCAAGGGGGTGTCGGTCCATCTATCCATTAAAGCTGAAAGTCCATTATATAATTAAGTAGGCTTTCCAAATGTATATGTTAAAAAATTGATTTTTAGAGAGAGTGGAAGAGAGAGGGAAAGACGTTGAGAAATATGTGAGAGAAACATTGATTGGTCGCCTCCTGCACATGCCCTGACCAGGGCCTGGGCTGGGAGGAGCCTGCAACCACAGTACATGCCCTTGACCAGAATTGAACCCAGGACCCTTTGGTGACACTCTATGCACTGAACAGAGCCAAACTGGCTAGGGCTATTATGATTCTTTTTAAAAATACATTTTTTATTGATTTCAGAGAAAAATAGAGATAGAAACATCAATGATGAGAGAGAATCATTGACTGGCTGCCTCCTGCAGTGGGGATCAAGCCTGCAACATGGGCATGTGCCCTGACCGGGAATTGAGCCATGACCTCCTGGTTCATGGGTGGACATTCAACCTTTGAGCCACACCGGCCAGGTGTTATTATGGTTCTTAATCATAGTCTCTCTTGCCCTTTTTCAAAATGACACTGATTTGTTGAAGAGTTTGGCCAGTTGTTTTATAAAATACCTTACCTTCTGAATTTTCTGATTGTTTTGTCTTTGTTTCATTTAGCTTGTTTTTTTTTCTCTGTAAGTCCTCTATTTGGAAGTTGTAGCCAAAGCCAGACTTACTTCATAGGGATTCCTCAAGAGAATTAAGCCTTAATGACGTTAATGCACCCATTGTATGTAATGAATTTTTTCCAATGCATTAATAATAGTCACTAAAATCATTTTCTGTGGGACTTAATTCTTTCCCAGAACCCCGATTGAGAAAGGTTTGATGGGTTAATTTTAAAGGTTAAATATTTTTGGCTAGAACATATCACAGCTACTTCATGGACATCTTATCAGAATATAAATATCATTACTGATGCTAGGATTGACTGGATTAAGATGAGACATTCTGATTTCTCTATTATAAATTTTGTCTTCCCTTTGTAATATAATGCAATTTGTTTGATGGTAGTTTGTTATTTTACAAGTGTCCATTCCATGTCAACTTTTTGCCTAATGTTTTAAACTCTAGTTTATAATTGTTGCCACTTTAATTGTGGCTTGCCAAATAGTATTTTATTAATTGTACTAGAGGCCTGATGCACAAAGATTCATGCAAGAATGGGCCTTCCTTACCCTGGCTGCGGCACTGCCTTCGCTCTGGCCCGGAGTCGCCTTTCTGCCTTCCCATGCTGCCTAGAGGCCTGGAGTGGCTGGGGCGGTGCAGATGCCTGTGTTGTCGCCATGGCGACGACACAAGCACCCCGCCCTGCCCCTGGCTGCTTGGCACCTATGTATGCAAATTAACCCACCATCTTTTTGTTAATTTGCATACCCACTCCTGATTGGCTGGTGGGCATCATGAAGGTATGGTCAATTTGCATCTTACTCTTTTATTAGTTTAGATAATTAATTCTACTACATATTAGTTGACAATCTCCTGAGTTTCTATTAGAAAGTCAAGATATCTTAATTCTTTTTTAATTTCTTGTTTTTATTTATTTATTTTTATGTTTTGAAATTTTATTTTTTTAAAATAAATCTTTATTTTTCAGATTATTATAGTTGTTCCTCTTTTTTTACCCCCAAAGCTCCCCTCCACCCAGTTCCCACCCCACCCTCTGTCTTTACCCTCCCCACCCCCTGCACTATCCTCATCCATAGGTGTACGATTTTTGTCCAGTCTCTTCCTGCAACCGTCATACCCCCTTCCCCCAAGAATTGTCAGTCCACTCCCTTTTTATCCCCTGATTCTATTATATTCACCAGTTTATTCTGTCATCAGATTTTTTTTACTTGATTTTTAGATTCACTTGTTGATAGATATGTATTTGTTGTTCATGATTTTTATCTTTACCTTTTTCTTCTTCTTCTTCTTCTTAAAGAATACCTTTCAGCATTTCATATAATACTGGTCTGGCGGTGATGAACTCCTTTAGCTTTTTCTTATCTGTGAAGCTCTTTATCTGACCTTTAATTCTGAATGATAGCTTTGCTGGGTAGAGTAATCTTGGTTGTAGGTTCTTGCTGTTCATCACTTTGAATATTTCTTGCCACTCTCTTCTGGCCTGCATAGTTTCTGTTGAGAAATCAGCTGACAGTCATAGCTCCCTTATAGGTAACTAACTGTTTTTCTCTTGCTGCTTTTAAAATTCTCTCTTTGTCTTTTGCTCTTGGCATTTTAATTATGATGTGTCTTGGTGTGGTCCTCTTTAGATTCCTTTTGTTTGGGGTTCTGTGTAAGAACTTGGACTTGTAAGTCTGTTTCTTTCACCAGGTAGGGGAAATTTTTTGGATTCCTTTTTCTTTTTGCTTTTCTGGTTGGGTGTTTTTTGCTTCTTTGTATTTCAAATCTTTGACTTGATTCTTGCGATCCTCTAGTCTGCTGTTGGATCTCTGTATATTATTTTTTATTTCAGTCAGTGTATGCTTAATTTCTAGTTGGTCCTTTTTCATATCCTCAAGGGACTCACTAAATTTATTGGCAGTTTCTAGAAAATTCTTGAAAAACCTTAGAACCATGGTTTTGAACTCTATATCCAGTCATTTGTTTTCCTCCATTTCTGTCAGTTGTGACCTTTTTCTTTGTGTCTGCATTTTGGCTGCTTCCCTGAGTTGATAGAGTGGCTTTGTGTGCTAGGTGTCCTGTAGGGCCCAGTGACTCAGCCTCCCCAGTTACCTGAGGTGGACACTCTTGGTGCACCCCTTTGTAGGCGGTGTGCACAGTCTTGTTGTAGTTAAGCCTTGATTGTTGTTAGTATCACTGGGAGTATTTGACCTCCAGGCCAATTGGCTGTGAGGATCTTGTGTCTACAATGGGAGAACTTCTCTGCTGGAGACACCCTTATGGGGCAGGACTTGCTTCAGTGAGGCTTTGGTGCTCACTGAGTCTGCCCCCTGAGTGTGTCCCTTATGGATCTGAGGAGTTGTAATCTGGATGGTCCCACTATGACCACTGGGTACACTGGCTCTTGGATCTCCAAGGAGGTGCAAATTTAGCTCTGCCTGAGGCCACCAAGCAGGAGCTACGGAGAGATCTGCAGATTCCTCTTCTTTGTTTGGGTTTTGGAGATGCCCAGATGAGGCCCAGTTATGAAGCAATGCAAGCTGCTGTGGAGCCTTCGGCCTTCTTTTGGAAGTTCTGGGGCTCTCTGACCCAGCTGCAGTTTGTTAGGTAATATTTGATTGCAAAGGACCAGGCCATTCATATGCAAAAGCCTCTGTGCACAGCTGGGGTGGGGTTGTAACTTGGGTAGGGCAGGGTCTCAGGGAATCAGCAGGGCAGAGCAAACAGCAATGGCTGACCGTTAGCCCTGTCCTAAGAGGCCCCTGGGTCTCAGTGTCCCTTAGTAATCGCTGCAAGCACTTCTGAGAAAAAGCCACCCTCGTGTTCCGGCCCAATGCCAGACAGTCCACTTTCCCCTCGTATGAGTCTGGTTCCCCAGAGTCTCGCCTGGAACTGGACTTCAGAGCAGTCAGGAGCTTGTGTCTCCCTCCTGATTGAAAAAGACAGCTGAGTCCTCAGTTGCCAGCCCTTTCTGTGTGTGCGCCTCCATACCTGTGCACTTTACTTCCGCACCTCCTATGAGTCTCTGTGCTTTTGTCTTCCCTTCTAGTTGTAGAATTTCCACTCAGCCAGCCTTCCTGTGGTTCTGGATGGTGTCCGTTTTGTCTTTTAGTTGTAGTTTTGAAGTGGTTGTGCGAGGCAGCAAGTTTAGGTGTTTACCTATGCCGCCATCTTGGTTTCTCCTTAATTTCTTGTTTTTAAAATAAGGATTTGTTTTAAAGCTGCCTCAAATGTTACTGTTTTATTTTTTCTGGCTATCTTTTTATGGAGTATTATGGACTCATGGATTTTCATTGATTCAGGGTTTCCACTAAAATCATTCTTTTGATGCTTAAAATGTCATAACTTGGGCTACTGGAGCACTTTTTTGCTTCCTAATATAAAAAGATGGACAGCCCTAGCCGGTTTGCCTCTGTGGATAGAGTGTTGACCTGTGGGCCAAAGGGTCCCTTGTTCAATGCTGGTCAAGGGCATGTATCTGGTCAGGGCTTGTGCAGGAAGCAACCAATGTATGTGTTTCTCCCATAATGATATTTTTCTTTGTCTTTCCCTCTCTCTTCCACTCTCTCTAAAATCATTGGAAAAAATATATTTGGATGAGAATTAAAAAAAAAAAAAATGAACATACTTATCTTGTTACCTCCTTATGCCAGTTTTAGAATTGTTGGTTTCTTTTAGTATCAGCCTGAGTTCAGTCAGGGAAAAGAAACTACACAGTGATAGGTGAGAATATTTAATGTAAAGAATGATTCTTTCTAACAGGAGGTTATAGTAATGAGGGATTATCTAGTAAGAAGTAAGGAGAGTTCTAAAAAACATAATCAGTTACCATAAAACAAATAAAGGTGGAAAAAAACTTAAAAGGAGCAGTCATTAACCCTAAGACTGAGATAGAGTTTCCAAGAAAGGAAGAGTTCATCCCCCTTTCAGGGCTGAGATCCAGACCCTGTTGGAGAGGGCATATCCATGATAGAGAAGTCATTGTACTATATGCTGCCAAAAATCTGTCCTCTTGAACTTGCTGGAGATCTACTTTCCAAGAAGCGAAAAAAAAAAAGTTGTTCAGGGAAGGTGTCTCACTAGAGACACTCTGCCACAAAATCAGCTGGGTGTAGGAATACCGAGGGAAGCTACTGGCACTGTGCACTGCAGACACAGGGGAAGCTGAGTGCACTGAATCTAGTGCTGGATAAGTTTTGTTGCAAGTCCTTGAATAATGTTGTTGTTCAACGTCATCTATATATATAAAAAGGCAGTGACCATGACGACTGTTTGACCAGTCACTATGTAGTGCTAGCATAGATGCATTGACACAGGTAAAGTCTATGAGTGAACTGAGAATGAATAAGACAAATGCTTGCCTTCATAGAGCTCACACTGTACGAAGGTTAGGTCAGGGATGAGAATTCAAAATTGCCACCAGCACAGACCTGAGGTGCCGCTTCTCAGAGCAGCCAGAGATACACCCGGTAGTGGACTGGAGGCGTGACTGGAGGGCTGGTGCTGATGTGAAGGCGGGGCCATTCTGGATTTTCCAAAGGAGCCAATGGCTGCATAGGAGGCGGAACTTTTGGCGCTGACTGGCATAGAAACCGACCAATCAGAACCTAATCTGAGTGAACTGTGAAGGCAGAACCTAAGGTGGGGGCTGAGGAGGGGTTTTAAGGGCAACAGCTGTTTGGTGTAAGGTGTAAGAAAACGGTTCAATTTTTTAATAACCGGTTTGGCAGTATAGTGCATATGGCTGGCTATCAATCCAGATATAGAGATTATGTATTTTTGTCTGCCAAGAGCATTTTCTCCTGCTGAAAAAGTCCCCCCGCCCCCATTTAAGCAATCCTATCCTATATAATCTATCTATACTAATAAAAGGGTAACATGCTAATTAGACCGGGTTGACCGGCCATCTTCTGGAGAAAGCCATCGTGGTGGGGGCTGAGGCAGAGGCAGTTAGGGGTGATCAGGTCTGCAGGGGAGAGTAGTTAGGGGCAAGATCAGGCTGGCAGGGGGTTAGGGGCAATCAGGCTGGCAGGGGAGGGCCATTGGGGACATTAGGCAGGCAGGCAGGTGAGTGGTTAGGAGCCAGTGGTTCGATTGTGAGAGGGATGTCCCACAGGGATCGGGCCTAAACCGGCAGTCAGACATCCCCCAAGGGGTCCAGAGTTGGAGAAGGTATAGGCCAGGCTGAGGGACACTCCCCACACCCCATGCACGAATTTTGTGCACTGGGCTTCTAGTTTTATTATAAAATTTTTGAGATGCCCTAGGAACTTAACTCTTGTTTATATCAGTTAGCCAGTGGGAAATTATTTTTTGTCATACATTGTTCCACTGTAGTTACAAGAACCCATCAACAACATTCACTGAGGACTTTTCTTAGGAGCTTAAGGCACTTTGCTATAAAACCATTGGGAGGGTGGGGGTCGGAGAAATAAGGAAACTGCTGGCCAGTGCACTGCGAGAGCCAGGCACCAGAGAAGCTAGGAGCCTGGGACTGGAGGAGCTGCACATTCTGCAGAAGGCTACCAAGTAATCACACCAGAACTGGGAAGTTCAACCCCTTTCCTTTTGCAGTTCCTCTCCAGTGTCCTAATGAAAAGTTACTGCTAGCTAGTACAGGGAAAGAAATATTGAAAGGGCCCAGATCCATTTGTACAAAGTAGTCTAAAAGGGTGAATTTGGTGCTGAGTAGCACTAAATCTATAACCAGCATCAGTCTTCTCATTTGACTAATTCATCTTCCATATGCATTTTTCTACATACATTTAAATTCCTATACAATGGCAAAACAAGCAAATAGAAAATATGCAATCCAGCTATAGCCCTCATTTATATATTGGTCACAAGACTATACATATGTATGGCTTTTCTTTCACAGCTAATTTTATTTCATCCTTGCTGCTATAGACTGGATATTTGTGTGCCCCTCCCCCCAATTCATATGTTGAAAACCAGTCCCTACTGTGATGGTATTTGGATGTGAGGCCTTTGGGAGGTGATTAGGTCATGAGGGCAGAGCTGTCACGAATGGGATTAGAGACCCCAGAAAGCTCACTTCCTCCTTATGCCTTGTGAAGACACAGCAAACAGAAATCCTATATAATAAAAGGCTAATATGCAAGTAGACAGAACGACCGGTCGCTATGACGTGCACTGACCACCAGGGGCAGACCGCTCAGCCAGAAGCAGGGCTCACAGCTGGCGAGAGCCTCTCCTGCCTCCACGGCAGCACTAAGGACTCCTCGGGGGATGTCTACTTGCTGGCTTAGGGGAATGAGAGGGTGCAGGCCGGGCCTAAACCAGCAGTTGAACATCCATCTCACAATCCGGGACTGCGGGCTCCTAACCGCTCGCCTGCCTCCCTGCCTGATTGTCCCTAACTGCTTCTGCCTGCCAGCCTGATCGCCCCCTAAACACTCCCCTGCTTTCCTGATCGATGCCTAACCGTTCCCTGCCAGCCTGATTGTCCCCAACTGCCCTCCCCTGCCAGCCCAATCGCCCACAACTGCCCTCCCCTGCCACTACCTGCCTCCTCCGAGCCGCAGGACTCTCAGGCCTCACCACATGGAATGGCCGTGGGGCCCCGCCTCTGCTGTGTGCGCTGCCACCTTGTGGCAGCATCACGTGTGAGGGCGTGAGGACCACCTAGGCTTTTATTAGTATAGATGAGGTACTTGATTAGATATGATGCTATGATACTTGGCTATGGCATTCTGTTAGTCCATGAATGATAGTGCTGATAGAAGCATTGCAAGCAGGGAAGGTAAATTCATATACAGAATATGCGTCTCTTCCTGTAAACACAAAGTTCTGCTTCCTCCATGATAGAAGTCAGTGTAATCAGCCTAGTTTCCATGGGGAGTGGTCCCATATTAGGGACTCAGTGTTGGTCTTCACTGTTGGCAGATTTGACACTCAACAGTAGTGTTAACCAGTTAAGCCTTGGTAACTGGAAATCTATATGTAGCCTTCATCCCCAATACTGTGGCCATTTTGTGAGCCCGCTGAGCAACTACTGGGTGACTGAGGAAAGAGGCTGACATCATTTTGTCTATCTGTCATTGAGAGAATCCTTTCTAGTGGATACCCGTGGTAGGTGTTCACATAGAACAGAAATGCTTCCACTGTCTTCCCATTCATATTCCATTCATATACCTTGGCCTCAGACTTCCTTGTCACTGAACTTTTAATCCTGTTTCTTCCAAATCCCTGATTATTCATTCAACCTATTGATAACTGTTCATGAATAAGTGTAGATTCATATGTCTAGTAGTCTTTCAATCCAGACATGGTGAACAACCAAATACACTGCTTGAAGTTCTGTCCACTAGGAGGGTTTTCTTGTAGCCACTGTCCTTCACTAAGGCCCTTGAATAGGCCTGTAATGCTGCAACTGTCCACCTTCAGATGGTATAAGCATATTGAACAGACCCAATTATAAACCAGGTTTGATACCTCTTCTTCATGTATCTGGTCGTGAGGAACACCCTAGGAGACCATAGGCATGGATTGAGGGAGATGAACCAATGCAAGAAGAGCTGGTGTTCGAGGGAATCTGAGCTGTCTGCTCATGCAGCTTGTACCTTCCAGATCTTTCTGAACTTAATCTCTTACATACCATTTCCATTTGATGACAGGTTGCTGCTACTCATGCCCAACCTTATAGCTAGATAGTTGAGATAGTACTCTGCTTAGGCTACTTGATCACGTGATGTCCCATCATTAAATGTTCAGTCTCTACCAAGGCTCAGTAGCAAGTCAGAAACAGTTTCTCAGAGGGAAAATTGTTACCTGCAGAAGAGGGCATAGATTTGCCCCCCAAATCTTAAGATATTAGAAAATCTGTGATTTTCCTATTTGTGTTTCCCAGACACTCCATATACTCATTAAATCTAGAATCTCTAGTGTTATATTCCAGCCTCCCTCAGTCTAACACCCTTAGAGTTCACTCCCACATATGTTCTTTGGGTTTCTTCAGGTACATATTAGCAAAGTTTTAGAATTCTCTTAATATGTAAGTTATTTCCTCCTGTATGTACCTGCCCCCCTGGAACATGATGAGCTATGGCTCTAGTTATGGGTGACACGGGATGGTTGTGGTAGATCTTGAAGAGAATGGGCATCCCCTTTCATAATACTGTTATTGCAGGGCTTTCAGGCTGAAGGCAGGCTTCTTCCACTAGTAAGCTGAGAATCAAAGTGACCTGGGGTTTCAGTTTTGTTCGGGTCCAACCAGATATCTATATTCCACGCTTCTGAATCCCATTCTTTATCAATCATTTTCCTAACTTTCACATGGGAAATTTGGTGGGATTATAAATTCAACTGTTGTTTGTAATTCACCAAGCCACAAAATTAAATTTTGTGTGTGAATTTCAGCAATACCAGCCCTATAACTACAAAAAACAAGAGCTTTCTTTAGAGATGTCAGAGAAACTGGTTCTCGGACTGTAACTTGAGCTTAATGGTCCTAAGCTTGTCATTTTCTTTTTTTTAAATAAATAAATCTTTATTCAGATTATTACAATTGTTTCTCCTTTTTCCCCCCATAGCTCCCCTCCACCCGGTTCCCACCCCACCTTCTGCCCTTACCTCCCCCCCACTGTCCTCATCCATAGGTGTATGATTTTTGTCCAGTCTCTTCCTGCACCCCTCCATACCCCTTTCCCCCTGAGAATTATCAGTCCACTCCCTTTCTATGCCCCTGATTCTATTATATTCACCAGTTTATTCTGTTCCTCAGGTTTTTAATTCATTTGATTTTTAGGTTCACTTGATAGATATGTATTTGTTGTTCATAATTTTTATCTTTACTTTTTTCTTCTTCCTCTTCTTAAAGAATACCTTTCAGCATTTCATATAATACTGGTTTGGTGGTGATGAACTCCTTTAGCTTTTTCTTATCTGTGAAGCTCTTTATCTGCCCTTCAATTCTGAATGATAGCTTTGCTGGGTAGAGTAATCTTGGTTGTAGGTTCTTGCTATTCATCACTTTGAATATTTCTTGCCACTCCCTTCTGGCCTGCATAGTTTCTGTTGAGAAATCAGCTGACAGTCTTATGGTTGCTCCCTTGTAGGTAACTAACCGTTTTTCTCTTGTTGCTTTTAAGATTCTCTCTTTGTCTTTTGCCCTTGGCATTTTAATTATGATGTGTCTTGGTGTGGTCCTCTTTGGATTCCTTTTGTTTGGGGTTCTCTGAGCTTCCTGGACTTGTAAGTCTATTTCTTTCACCAGTGGGGGAAGTTTTCTGTCATTATTTCTTCAAATAGGTTTTCAGTATCTTGCTCTCTCTCTTCTTCTGGCACCCCTGTAATTCTGATGTTGGTACGCTTGAAGTTTAATATATATCTTAAACTTTTTGGATTGTTTTTCTTTTTGATTTTCCGGTTGAGTGTTTTTTGCTTCTTTGTATTTCATATCTTTGACTTGATTCTTGCGTTCCTCTGGTCTGTTGTTGGGTCTCTGTATAATATTTTTTATTTCAGTCAGTGTATGTTTAATTTCTAGTTGGTCCTTTTTCATATCTAAGAGGGTCTCGTTATATTTATCAGCCTTTTCTAGGATATTCTTGAAAAGCCTTATAACTGTGGTTTTGAATTCTATATCCAGTCGTTTGTTTTCCTCCATTTCTTTCGTTTGTGATCTGTTTCTTTGTCGCCGCATTTTCACTGCTTCCCTGAGTTGGTAGGGTAGTTTTGTGTGCTAGGTGTCCTATATGGCCCAGTGGGTCGGCCTCCCAGATACCTGAGGTAGACACTCTTGGTGCACCCCTTTGTGGACTGTGTGTACAGCCTTGTTGTAGTTAAGCCTTGATTGTTGTTGGTATCGCTGGGAGGAATTGACCTCCAGGCCAGTTGGCTGTGAGGATCAGCTGTGTCTATGCTGGGAGAAGTTCGGTGCTGGAGCAGCCTTATAGGATTAGACTTGCCAAATTGTAAAAGCCTCTGTGTTCAGCTTGGATGGGGTGGAGTCTCAGGGCGGAGCAGACAGTCCTGGCTTCCCATCAGCCCTGCCCTTGTGCATGTGCGTGTGCGCGCCGCGTGCCTCCAGACGTCTGCCTTCCCTGGCTCCCGAGCCTCTGATTACCCCCGCAAGAGCTTGGGTCCCCAGGGGCTTGCCTAGAACTGGGGTTCAGTGCAGTCAGGAGCTTCCAACTCCCTTCTGCTTGGGAAAGCCTGTGGCAACCTCCACAGTCTTTGTGCGCACTGGTGCGCGCCTCCAGACCCCTCCCCCGGATCTCCGAGTCTCTGAGTGCCTTTCTCTCTACCTGACAGTCTAGACTCTCCCTGTATGAGCCAGGGTCCACAGGGTTTCGCCCGGAACTGGGGTTCAATGCAGTTGGGGCTTCCTTCCCCCTCTCACCAGAGAAAGTCAGCCAGGCTCTCAGTCGCCCTTCCTCTCTGCGCTCACAGAGACCCTTTGCCGTACCTCCAATTCTCTGTGAGCTTTTCTCTTTCCTTCTAGTTGTAGAATTTCCACTCAGCCAGCTTTCCTGTGGTTCTGGATGGTGTCCGTTCTGTTTTTTAGTTATAGTTTTGAAATTGTTGTGCGAGGCAGCAGTTTAGGTGCTTACCTATGCCGCCATCTTGGTTTCTCCTCAAGTTTGTCATTTTCTTTTTCTAAATGCTCAAGTGAAGTCAAAAGAGAATCTAGTCGACACTGCTGTGCTTATAGCCACATTATTGCCACAAGTGGTTAAGTGCAGCAGCCACTTGGGCTCTGAAGGCACAATAAATCTATCATCTGTACCAATTATGAGGAAGTGTTTTACTTAGTACTTTCTCATAATTGGCACAGGTGATAGATTGATTTGTTGTAATGGAATCTGAAAAATATATCCCAGTAATACCTAATAAGGTCTATAATTCTGTCATGTAGCTTGTCATGTTACAGAACCCAGAGGATGAAATTAGTACAGAATTGCCAAGAAAAACCGATACTTGGCTATACTACCAGGTACCAAAGCCCTCTTAAAAACTTTTCATTCAGTTTCCCCCAAATTCTCTTTAATGGTTCCACTCCATTCCATTTTCTTACTAGTATTTTACTTTTTCAGTCTATTCAAATGGACCCATTCTTTTTTTAAAATATTTTTTCATTTTTTTATTGCAGTTAATATATACACAATTATATTCGTTTCAGGTGTACAACCCAGTGATTAGAAATTTATGTAAGTTTTGAAGTGATCACCTTGATAAATCTAGTACCCATCTGACATCATACATAGTTACTACAATATTATTGACTATACTCCTTATGCTGTACTTTACATCTCCATGACTATTTTGTAACTACTAATTTGTACATTTTTTTTTGTTGTTGTTGTTAATCCTCACCCGAGGATATTTTCCCATTGATTTTTAGGGAGAGTGAAAGAGAGGGGGAAAGACAGAGAAACATTGATGTGAGAGAAACACATTGATTGGTTGCCTCCTGCACATGCCCTGATCAGGGCCTGGGCCAGGGAGGAGCCTACAACTGAGGTATGTGCCCTTGACCGGAATCAAACCCAGGACCCTTTAGTCTGCAGGCCGACGCTCTATCCACTGAGCCAAACCAGCTAGGGCCCAATTTGTTAATTCCTTTACCTTTTTCACAACTTAATTCCTTTACCCAGGCCCCCTCCCATCCAGCATTATCGAAATGTTCTCTGTATTTATGAGTCTATTTCTGGTCTGCTTATTTGTTTGTTTTTTATATTTCACATATAAGTGAAATCATATGGCATTTGTTTTTCTCTGTCTGACTTATTTCACTCAGCAAACCTAGAGAGTTCTAGGTCCATCCATGTTATTGTAGATGGCAAGATTGCATTTTTTTGTTTTATGGCTGAGTCATATTTTGTTGTATATATGCATCACCTCTTTATCCATTTATCTATTGATGGACACTTAGATTACTTCCATATCTGGCTATCATAAATAATACTGCAGTAAACATATGGTGGATGCATGTCTTTCTTATTTAGTGTTTTGGGTTTGTTCAGATAAATACCCAGAAGTGGAATTGCTGGATCCTTTATTGTCTTTTTTTTTTTTTAATAAGGTATGAAGGTGGTTTTAAAAAACATGTTTTTATTTATTTTCAGAGAGGAAAGGAGAGATAAAAACATCAAATAATGAGAGAGAATCATTGATCGGCTGCCTCCTGCATGCCCCCTGCTGGGGATTGAGCCCACAACCCAGGCATGTGCTCTTAACTGGAATCAAACCCAGGACGTTTCAGTCCCACAGGCCGACACTATCCACTGAGACAAACCGGCTGGGGCCATTGTCCCTTGTTATAGTCTTTGTTTTAAAGTCTATTTTGTGTGGTATAAGTATTGCTACCCAGTTTTTTTGTTGTTGTTTCCATTTAATGAAGTATATTTTTCTCTCTCTTTACTTTCAATCTGAATTGAGTCTCCTATAAATAGTATACTAAGAGTCTTGTTTTGTTATACATTTATTTACCATGTGTCTCTTGATTTCATCGATTTGCATTTAAAGTAATTGTTGATAGCCCAACCAGTGTGGTTCAGTGGTTGAACTTTCAACCTATGAACCAGGAGGTCATGTTTCAACAGTCAGGGATCGTGCCTGCAACCCGGGCACGTGCCCTTACCAGGAATCAAACCTTGACCTCCTGGTTCATGGGTCAATGCTCAGCCACTGAGCCACATCGGCCAGTCCTTGTAGTGTATTCTTCATTTCAGTTATTGTATTCTTTATTTCTGACTTTTTAAAAATGTTCTTTATCTCCATTTTCATGTTTCCTATCTCTTTGTTGAAATTCTCACAAAGTTCATCTTCTCTTCCCCTAAGTTCATTGAGATTCCTTATAAGCAGTGTTTTGAAGTCCGCATTTGGTAAATTGCTTGTCTCCATTTTATTTAGTTCTTTCATTTCTTTCATTCTATTCTTTCATTTGGCATATGTTTCTTTGTCTCCCTATTTTGGATGCCTCCTTATGTTTGTTTCTCTGTATTAGGTACAGCTGCTACATCTCCCGGTCTTGGTAAAGTGGCCTTAAGTGGTAGGTGGCACAACCTCTCCAGCCACTCAAGCTGGGCAATCCAGGTGTGCACCTATGTGGGCTGTGTGCATCCTCTTATTGTAGTTGAGCCTTGATTACTTTTGGCACGTCAAGTGGGAGGGATTTACCCCTAGAGTTCTGGCCCTGACTACAGCCAAGGATCTGCTGTGCAGGATCCAATCCCATGGAGCAGGACTTGCTTTAGTGGGGCTCTGGTGCCTAATGAGTCCACCCTTTTGGTGTGTCTCTCATGAAGGTGGTAAGGTGGAGCTCCAGTGTGGTCTGAAGCCATCAAATGGACCCACTCTTAAATACTGTATTGAACTTTTAAAAGTTTTTAATATTCTTGCTTTTATAGCTTAACTGAGCCTGGCCTCCAATATATTTTTCTCCCTTCATTTATTCTACATTTTGTTAATCTAAGATCAGTTCTTCTTTGCTTCTGCTATATTTTTACTGATGAGCTCTTTTGGTATTTATTTTCAGCTTTGAGGTCTAACTCTAAGAGGTGGAGTTTTAATAATATAGTTCTCAAAGAGGAACTGAAGGTAGTAACTCAGTTCCAAAGCTTTATGATGTGTGCTTGATTTAATTAGCAGAATTTCTTCTCCAAAGCAACTAGTTTTAAGGATTTTTCCAAAATAATATCCTCAACTTTGAGTCAGTAGTTCGAATGTACAATCAAGTCCTCCCATTTGTAAACATTAAACCTTTGCAAAATTGAGATGTCATTTAGGAAGCATAAAGGCCAACCAGTTGTGTAATGCATTTACATAAACCACTTCAAAAAGAGGTGTGTGTGTGTGGTTGCCATGAATTTACTTGAATCATTTCTTTTTTTCTTCCTTTAGTTCAGTTCAGTACCATTTCTGATTAATAAGTATGAAATCATTATTGCCTGATCCTGCAAACATAGGGGGAGCATAGCTACCTAGAAGTATAAGTGCCAGCATATAGGTCATATGGGATTCCATATTCCCCATTCCTCCCAAACTTCATGGCAATTATGATGGAAATGTTATTTATTATTTTGTTGTTGTTGTTAATCCTCACCCAAGGATATTTTTCCATTGATTTTTTTAGAGAGAATGGAAGGGAGGGGGAGAGACAGAGAGAAACAGCCATGTGAGAGAGATGCATCAATTGGTTGCTTCTAGCACAAGGATCGAGCCTGCAACCAAGGTACATGCCTTGACCGGAGTCGAACCCAGGACCCTTCAGTCCACAGGCCTATGCTCTATCCACTGAGCCAAAGCACTTAGGGATGTAAATGTTATATTTAAACACTTTTTTTTTAGGTTATTAAATTGTTTATTATATTGCATTTACAAAGAAAAACAATGCATCTAGTAGAATAAAAATATACTCAGGATTTTATTTTTAACTGACAGCAAATAGAAATTCTTTAGTAAGATCATGACAATTTGACAGTATTATGATTAAGTTCAATGAAGGTCCATGATGTACTTGAAAGATCAGATTCTACACACCACCTCTTTCTACAACTTCTACTTCATCTGGACCCTTAAATTATAGGGAAAGCCCTTATTTTATGAGAAACATTTCCAAAATGAAGTTATATGTTTTTCTACTACAAGTTCATGTCAGTTGTTGAAATAGGGTCTTCTATTTTATGTTTTGGTTATTTCACCTTACTATCATTATCAGAATTCCTGCAATTCCACAGTTGTAATTTAAATACTTTCTGTCCAGAAAAAGTTAAATTACACTTCACTTTGGAAAATTATACATCACAAAAACAGTTTGCAAAGAGAAGCAATAATGAGTTTTAGTCTAACTTTTAAAAAATCTTTTATAAACTATCATATTTATAGTACTGCACTCTCTGTGAAATGGCATATTTACTTGAGTATTAAGTGCTAAAGCTGAAATATCAGCTTTTCATGTGGGAATAAACAGTAGTAGCATGACTAGCTTATTTCAATTTTATAAAATCAACCATAGATGAGTATTACTTTACAGGCAGTTCTACTGATAAGATTATATTAATGCACAAATGGGATCTAAGAAACAGTTATTTCTGAGACATATCTATCTTTTGGCAAGTGTATAATCTCTTTGTATCTCAGCTTCCCAAGTGAGATAATAGTACCAGCTATAGAGTTTTAGTGGGGATTAAATGAATTAAAAGTGTTGAGAACAAAGTCTCATACTTCTAAAGCACTTCTGTTAGCTTTTCATTATTACATCTGTGAGGTGATTGTCTTAAATATAAAGGTTGACTTCTTTTTTTTTCTCCTTATTTTCAGATGACCTGTGTAGAAAAAGCAGGAACAGATGAAAAAATGCTTATGAAGGTCTTTCGCTGTTTGGGAAGTTGGTTTAACCTAGGTGTTTTGGACAGTAACTTCATGGCTAACAATAAGTTACTAGCACTCCTTTTTGAGGTTTTGGTAAGTAATGGCTTTGTTTATGAAAGTATTATTGCCACATAGCCACAGTAACTAACTTTCTGGGACATAACAGTGTTTTCATATTTCTGAAAAGTGATTGGAAGAGAAAGAAAAGCACAAATATTGAATAGGTCTTTGCAGATGGGAGTGACTTTGTCTTCTTTTTCCCGATGCTTTTCTTCCATGAGGACATATTAGTATGTGCTGGGTTTCTTGTCCCAGCATTAACAAGGGGTGCTGCAATCTGGAGAAAGGAGCTGATGCATAGATTCAAGAAGGAGTCCAAAGACGAAAGATATTGGGGGTCAGGGGAGCTTCAGCTAAAGGAACTGAAGACTACCCCTTGTCTGAGTTTATTAACACAATTTGTCCTAAGGCAAGGTGGAGTCATACACTTCAAAGGGTAAGGTTTCAAAGGGTAGGGTACAGAAGCATTGTCAGTTTGGGGAATAGCCTACAGCTGTTCAGGTGTTTGGCCAACAGGAGGCAATAAAATGCCCTGAGCTGTCGTGCAGCAAGCGATTATACTATTCAGGTGTGGAGGAAGTGCCATTTAGCCAGTTCCAACAGATAATTACATTTGTGGCTCAGCCCTTGTTGAGTCTCCAAACTTCACCAACCTTTTGGTGAAACTTGTGTAATTATTACATGCTGAAATTGGTTCCCGGCAGTATGGAAGCTCTGTGCTTAATGGTTGTGTGCTGGTACACATCGGTTGCCTCCTGCACACTCCTTACTGGGGATCAAGCCCACAACCCGGGCATGTGCCCTGACTGGGAATTGAACTGGTGACTTCTTGGTTCATGGTCGGTGCTCAACCACTAAGCTACCCTGGTTGGACGAGTTAAATAATTCTTTTTTTTTTTTTAGTAATTAGTGTGTTTTTTTTTTTAGTTTATTTTGTTTTAATTTAATAAATCTTTATTGTTCAGATTATTACAATTGTTCCTCTCTTTTGCCCTCATAGCTCCCCTCCACCCGGTTCCCACCCCACCCTCTGCCCTTATCCCCTGACCACTGTCCTCATCCATAGGTGTATGATTTTTGTCCAGTTTCTACCCACACCCTTATCCCCCCGAGAATTGTCAGTCCACTCCCTTTCTATGCCCCTAATTCTGTTATATTCAGTTTATTCTCTTCATCGGATTTTTTTATTCACTTGGTTTTTAGATTCACTTGTTGATAGATAGATATGTATTTGTTGTTCATAATTTTTATCTTTACCTTTTTCTTCTTCCTCTTCTTAAAGAATACCTTTCAGCATTTCATATAATACGGTTTGGCAGTGATGAACTCCTTTAGCTTTTTCTTATCTGTGAAGCTCTTTATCTGACCTTCAATTCTGAATGATAGCCTTGCTGGGTACAGTAATCTTGGTTGTAGGTTCTTGCTATTCATCACTTTGAATATTTCTTGCCACTCCCTTCTGGCCTGCATAGTTTCTGTTGAGAAATCAGCTGAACAGTCTTAAGGTTGCTCCCTTGTAGGTAATTAACTGTTTTTCTCTTGCTGCTTTTAAGATTCTCTCTTTGTCTTTTGCTCTTGGCATTTTAATTATGATGTTTCTTGGTGTGGTCCTCTTTGGATTCCTTTTGTTTGGGGTTCTGTGTGCTTCCTGGACTTGTAAGTCTATTTCTTTCACCAGGTAGGGGAAGTTTTCTGTCATTATTTCTTCAAATAGGTTTTCAGTATCTTGCTCTCTCTCTTCTTCTGGCACCCCCATAATTCTGATGTTGGTACGCTTGGAGTTGTCCCAGAGGCTTCTTACACTATCTTCAACTTTTTGGATTGTTTTTCTTTTTGCTTTTCCGGCTGAGTGTTTTTTGCTTCTTTGTATTTCATATCTTTGACTTGATTCTTGCAGTCCTCTGGTCTGTTGTTGGGTCTCTGTATATTTTTTATTTCAGTCAGTGTATGCTTAATTTCTAGTTGGTCCTTTTTCATATCCTCGAGGGTCTCACTAAATTTATCGGCCTTTTCTAGAAAATTCTTGAAAAACCTTATAACCGTGGTTTTGAACTCTGTATCCAGTCATTTGTTTTCCTCCATTTCTTTCATTTGTGATCTGTTTCTTTGTCTCCACATTTTGGCTGCTTCCCTGAGTTGACAGAGTGGCTTTGTGTGCTAGGTGTCCTATAGGGCCCAGTGGCTCAGCCTCCCCAGTTACCTGAGGTGGACTTCTTGGTGCACCCCTTTGTAGGCTGTGTGCACAGTCTTGTAGTTAAGCCTCAAAATTTTCAAGGGCTCTTGTATACTGGCAAACATCATTGCTAATGATGAAGCTGGATAACTGGTTTTTGCTCCTTTCTAAGTTACCTTCTCCTCTTCCCCAGAAGTTTTAAGAACCTCTCTTTAACCTTGAAATAGCATGTTGATGTTATGTATGTGTCTGTGATACTTGTTGGATCCTTTCATTTTAGATAGTACTTAAATGTCAGAAAAAGTATGGAAAAAATTTCCAGAGACTAAAATAGGGCAGGAAACACACATGGCATTCCAATTAGAGGGACTGATATGGAAAACATGGGTTTTAGAAGTGATGTGATCATGATTGAGGTACAGAAAGGCTGATTTGCTTGGCATATAGGGAAATAGTCAAAAATAGCATTGAGAAAATTGATGGATATTATCTCATTGAAGGTCATGGCTATCAGGCTTTAGCCATGTAAATTACATGTTCAGAAACAGGCTATAATTGTTTACAAATTAATTGGATTATAGCTTAATGATCATACTTCTACCCTATTCCTGTTGTTTCCCAGCAACAGGATAAGACCTCATCCAACCTACATGAAGCTGCTTCAGACTGTGTGTGCTCAGCTCTCTATGCCATTGAGAATGTGGAGACTAACTTGCCATTAGCCATGCAACTGTTTCAAGGAGTCCTGACATTGGAGACTGCCTATCATATGGCTGTGGCACGTGAAGATTTAGATAAGTGAGTATTTAAGGCAGTAGCCCTGGATTCACACACAGTCTGGTGTTCTTTTTATAATTTATCCTTTGTGACTGTAAATACACACTCTGGATCCTAAAGATGCTCTTCTGTTTTCATCTGACCTGGAGTGGCAAACTGGATGCAGAAGGAAAAGTTGTAATCATGGAAAGCTGTAATTTTTTACGCTTAAAAGGGGCAAGGCTGTAAAAATTAGGGATGAACTTTGAAGTATCAAGTGTGATTTGATGGGAATTTTATTCAGATGTTAAGTAATTGAGAATTTGAACTGACTTATGAGTCATTTGCTTATATGTATAAAAGTATATGATGTAAAAATAGTGGATGTCATGGAGATTGGAGTACAGCATAGCAAATAATCATTTGGGCTGAGGATCCTTTTCTTTATTTGAATAACTGTTGGTGAATATGTACATAAAATAGAGAGATTTCTGACTTGGTGTTCTCATTTCTCTTTCATCTACAGAGTTCTGAATTACTGTCGGATTTTTACTGAACTATGTGAAACTTTTCTTGAAAAAATTGTTTGTACTCCAGGCCAAGGTCTTGGGGACCTGCGAACTCTAGAACTGCTTCTTATCTGTGCAGGACATCCTCAATATGAGGTAGTGTTTATACTATGCTAAAGCCATTCTCCAAGTTTTATGTTGCACATTATTTATATTCTATTGTTTCCCACCCAACTTTAAGTTAATGGGAAATTATAGTCTTATTTTTAATTGATCTGATGTGGAGGTTGCCTCTGTATTGGATTTTTTTTTTAATTATTTATATTTGGGCTTCTTTTTAATCCTTTTCTATTTTTTACCTGGTTAGCTGAGCAGACTGATATATATACTTCAATGAGGCAGTTAGAAAGAAAGCCTACTATCTTTCTACTGAGCCCCCTATTTCTCTGTAGTTATTCTTTAGAGTTTTACAGCTTAAAAAAAAAAAAAAAAAAAAAACCACCAAATCTTAAACGCACTGCCAAAAATCTTAACATCCAAAATATGTCTCCAGATTATGGATGGGAATGAGAAAAGGATTAAAAGGACTTAGAGTCTCCTTCATTCTAAAATTTGGTGTATAACACCCTACCTCTTTTAAGTTTGCTAGACTAAAAAAAAATCTTCATTTAAGTAGTTTTATCTTCTCTTAATAGTGTAAGAAGTGACAAAAAACTCTGAAGTTGGGTATTATTTTAAATAGCTCTATTTTGGATCCTTGATGGGAAAAGTATGATATAGGGCCCCTCTTAGGGAGGTCACAATAGTCCTGTTAATCCTCAACCCCTTTTCTGTTATATGAAAGATAATGTTTATTTGTTTGATATAATCTCATGATTATATCTAGATTTGGATGAAACTCAAAACATTTGCCCTGGCCGGGTATCTTAGTTGGTTGGAGCATCGTTCTGATACACCAAGGATGCCGGTTCAATTCCCAGTCAGGGCACATATAAGAGAACCAATGAATGTATAGATAAGTGGAACAACAAGTTGATGTTTCTCTCTCTCTCTCTGAAAATCAGTTTTTTAAAAACCAGTTAAGACATTTTTGGGGCTGGTCAAGATGATTGCATAGGTAAATACTGGACTCACCACCTCTCACAACCACATCAGAATTACAACTAAAATACCAAACAACCATCATTCAGAACCATCTGAAATCTGTTTGAATGCAAGTCCTACAACTAGGGAATTAAAGAAGAAGCACATTAAGACTGGTAGGAGGGGTGGAGATTCAGGGTGGAATTGCAGAACCAGCTGGTCCCATTCCCACGTGTGGTAGTTTAAAATGGGAGGGATGTCTTGGCTGTGGAGGTTTCCCTAAGGAGTGATGGGTCCCAGCCCCACACCAGGTTCCACAGCCCAGGGTTCCAGTATCAGGAAGAGAAGTCTCCACAATTTCTGGCTGTAAAAACCAGCAGGGATTGTGGCTAAGTGACACGGAGGCTTGCTGGTCCCAGGCAGACTTATTTCCTCTGAGCTCCAGCACTGGGCAGCAGCTTGAAAGGAACCTGGGACATTCAGGGAGGAACTAACTTGCCTGGAATCAGGGCAAGAGCTGGAGGGGCAGCTTTTTCCCAGACAGAAGTTCTGGCAGAAGCCATTGTTCCTTTGATGAGCTCTCTGCACCACAAAGCTGGCAGGCGCAACGCCATATCTGAATCTTCATCAACCTGGCTCACACTTTTCAGCATACCCTGGTGATTTCCTAAGATCCTGCCCCTCCCTACTTGCATGCTCATCCAAGCCATTTCCAGTGGCTTTTCCATGCAACTGGTCTCTCTTGCCTCATGCTTCAGACTTTCCTAAAATTTCTCAAACAAGCAACATCTGGCCTCAGCATACCCCATATCTCTCAATAAGTGGCTCCAGGCCTGGCATTAGTGGCAGCCTGCCTTGGTTCATAGCTTGGCCTCTCCTGGGCACCTCCAAGCCCAACACAAGTAACAGCCATCTGCATATTGCTTTGTAGCTCATGCTGGGTGGCCACGTGTAGAGGGCACAGGCAGCGGTTGACTTTGCACCTCCCAGTAGGCTCCAGAGCCAGCAGTGCACCTAGTGGTCAACTTCAGCCATGCTGGATTACAACCCTACCACCTCCAAGGGTGACACACTCAAGGGGCAGACACACTAAAGCAAGTCCTGTTCCATACGGTTAGCACCTGCACAGCTCACACAGGGAGGCACCTGGATTGCCCAGCTCAGGTGACTTGGAAAGCTGAGCCACTGGGCCCTACAGGACACCTACTACAAGGCTACTCTACTAAGTCCAAGAGACATAGCAGATCTACCTAATACATAGAAACAACCAGAGGGAAGCAGCCAAACTGTATAGAGACAAAGAAACATGCCACAAATGAAAGAACAGGAGAACTCTCCAGAAAAAGAATTAAATGAAATGGAAGCAAGTAAACTACCAGATACAGAGTTTGAAACAGTGGTTATAAGGATGCTCAAGTAACTTACTGAGAACTTCAAGAAACTTAGTGAGAACATCAGCAACATAAAAAACCAGTCAGAAATGAAGGATACATTCACTGAAATGAAGAATAATTTGCAGGGAATCAGCAGTAGAGTAGAGGATGCTAAGAATCAAATAAAAAATTGGAATATCAGGAAGCAAAAACACCCAATCAGAGCAAAAAGAAAAAAGAATAAAAAATTTGAAGATAATTAAGGTATCTCTGAGACAACTTGAAGCATACCAACATTCACATCATGGGGATGCTGGAAGGAGAAGAGAGACAGAAAGAAAATGAAAACCTTTTTGAAAAAATAATAACAGAGAACTTCCCTTACCTGGTGAAAGAAATAAATAAATATACAAGTCCACGAAGCACAGGGTCCCAAACAAGATGAACCCAAAGAGACCTATACAAGGACACATCATAATTAAAATGTCAAAGGTTAAAAACAACTTTCTCCCCCTCTCTTTTTCCCCAGAGAGGAAGGGAGAGGGGGAGAAAGAGATAGGAAGCATCAGTGATATCAGTGATGAGAATCATTGATTGGCTGCCTCCAGCATGCCCCCTACAGGGGATTGAGACTGTAACCTGGGCATGTACCCTGACTGGGAATCAGTTCATAGGTTGTTGCTCTACCATTGAGCCACACCAGCTGGGCCAAAGAGAGAATCTTAAAAGCAGCAAGAGAAAAGCAGTTAGTTACCTACAGGGGAGTGCCCATACGACTGTCGGCTGATTTCTCAACAGAAACTTTGCAGTCCAGAAGGGAGTGGCACAAAATATTCAAAGGAATGAAAAACAGCCTTCCTCCTGCACATGTTTGAGAACCCTAGCCTGCGGGTGTTGGACAGCCGCCTGGTCACTTTCCCCTAGGGCTGCGTGAGCGTCACCAGCAGGAATTCCTGGCTTATGTGCCCCGCTTCCAGGCCATGCAAATCTCAGGGCTTGACCCCAGAGGAGAGCAGGTGGTGTGGCAGGTCAGTGGGTGGGCAGTACACATCATCCAGCACGAGATGGACCACTTGCAGGGCTGCCTGTTCATTGACAGAATGGATAGCAAGACATTTACAAACATCCGCTGGATAGAGGTGAATGACTAAACCTTTCCTGAGGATTCTGAAAACCAGGACCCAAACACTTCAGCTTTGAGCCAGGCTGTCTTACTTGGCATTGACTTGGCTCCGACAGAAAACCATGGACTTCTGAAATATGCCAAACTGAGTTGGAGGAAGATGTTAAAAATGATTGCTCCAGGTTGAGCTATAAAATATTGCCTTCAACTTGAGAAGAAAACTAACTCCCCTAAAAGAATGGACATTTCCTGATAATTTTCTATGGAGGATGCATGGGGCAATAACCACTCTCAGTAGACATGACTTCATAAGACCTGTGCCATCTATTCCCAAAGCCAAGATTTGCCAATAAATGTAGTTCCAGAATATTTGAAAGCTGTGTTTAAAATAGAAAAAAAAAAAAGGAATGAAAAACAAGTACCTAAAAACAAGATTAATATACCCAGCAAAACTATCATTTAGAATTGAAAGACGTGTAAAGAGATTTCCAGACAAGAAAAAAGCTAAAGGAGTTCATCACCACTAAACCAGTATTACATAAAAAATAAAGGGTCTTGCCCTAGCCAGTTTGGCTCAGTGGATAGACCGTCAGCCTGCAGACTGAAGGGTCCCAGGTTCAACTCTGGTCAAGGGCACATGCACGGGTTGCGGGCTCCATCCCCAGTAATGGGCGTGCAGGAGGCAGATGATCAATGATTCTCATCATTGATGTTTCTATCTCTCCCTCTCTAAAATCAATTTTTAAAAATTTAATAAATAAGTGTCTTCTTGAAGAAGAAGGAGGGGAAGGATGATGATCAAGAATAGGAATAATAAAATGGCAATAGATATGTATATATCAACAATTGAATCTAAGAATCAAAATAAGCAAAAGAAGAACTTGTAGATACAGACAACATTTTGACAGTTGTGAGATGGGAGAGAGGTTGGGGAGATGGGTGAAAAAGGTGAAGGATTTAGAAGTACAAATTAGTCATAGCCCATGGACACAGACAGTAGACAGGTGAAGGCCTGGAATGGGCTGGGAGATGGGTGGAAGGGGTCAAAGGGAGAGAGTGGAGGACATCTGTAGTAAATACTCTCAACAACAAAATAAATTTTAAAAAATAAAATGAAATAAAACTTTTGGGAGGTAGTATAGCTTCTTTAAACAGTGCTATAAGTAAGATAAGCTGTGGATAAAGTCTGTTTCCCCTTTTCCACTCAAGAAATCAAGTGAATAAAAATGATATAAGGTTGGTAAGTACAGGGATACTTGCAGATGGTTTGTCTTGTTAGAGGTTCTCTAATCTCAAACATAAAATGAAATGATTTCAGAATTTGGGGAAAAATATATAAAGAGATTTCATTTTTCTATCTGCTTCTCTAAATTCAGAATCTAATATACTGTTGGAGAAGTTATTTAGGGTAAATAGGAAATGTAAAGCCATTCCTAAAAGGAGTTTGGGATCTAATATGGAAGGATAATTTGGTAGAAGGATAATAAATCTACTAGAAAAAAGGTGGTTTCTTAATTGATTCCACTTAAAAATATATCTTGTTTCCTACATCGCCCTAATAATAATAAAACTCATTCCATTTTCCCTTTCTCTAATTTAACAGGTAGTAGAAATTTCCTTTAACTTTTGGTACCGACTAGGGGAGCATTTGTACAAAACCAATGACGAAGTTATTCATGGCATCTTCAAAGCTTACATTCAGAGGCTACTTCATGCCTTGGCTCGACACTGCCAGCTAGAACCAGACCATGTAAGTTCTTTTCTCTACTTCTTTAAATCTTCATTTCCTCCTCTTTTTAGTGCTGTTTTGAAGAGGAACTTTTGAGAATAAAGCTAATGAAATGTGAAGGTTTTCTATCACTAGGTTAAACTGAAGAAATCAGTATCAGTATATTGAAGAGTATTAGGTCTGTGTACAAAGAAATTAAGTCTGCTGAGCCAGTAATTCTCCTGGGAATTTACCTTAAATTTTGCAGAAGAAAAAGTAGCTACTTTATAGAAAGCATTATCTATTTAAAAAACAAAAAAAAGGTAAAACCATGTACAACAGTATAAGAAGAGTTGTATCAATTATGATGTAGCACCTTAATGTACCATTATGTAGCAGTTAAAAATAAATAACTATTGAAATTGATAGCTGGTATGCTAAATGAAAAAATCAGAATGTGTGGTTGGATTAAAACTAACACAAAAGTTAAATATTTTTTATTTGAGGATATGGAGAATAACATGATTTCCCTTCCACATACATACATGTTTTTCTTTATATTATTTATATGATTTTAAAAGAAAACTTAGAAATAATTTATTTGCTTAGAAGAACGTATACTAGGAATATTATCAAATAGGCTGTTCAAAAACTCCTTAATTTCTATTCTTTCCATAGTCTCTTCAAATTTTACAGCATTTATTTCATCCTTTTGGTTGGTTGGTTGGTTTAATCCCTGTCCTTTAACTTAGGACCTAGAGTGAGGCTTTTTCCCCCATTGCTTACAATTAAATCTGACATGAAAACTGTCTATTCTGTTCATTTTAATGTTAACATTGTTGTTTGAGTCATGCTATTTTGTGTCTCTACAGAACCTTAATGATGATTTAGTCGAGTGGTTTTCAATACTTTTTTAAACTTACGAATACTATCTTTAACTACATCGTACTTAGAAGCCTGATAATGTAAATAAAAGCAGGTTGCTCTGTTTTAAATGACTACTTGATTCCTTTCTTCCCTTTGCTAGTTCCGTGGCACCATTTCCCTTGTAGTTAATTTTCTACACTTGTTGGGTTTATAGTATTTTATCTCATCTGAGACAGCCATCATTTCCTTTCCTCCTTCACTTTTATTAATTTGTTCATCTTACAGTAAGGAAGTTGAACTATATCAGCAATTTTCAATAGTAGTAAGGGCTTTTTTCAGATTTCATGGTCCAAGATTCTTATATATGCCCTTAACCATTTCATGATTGGGCAAGCCTTTGTTTACTCATAGAAGTGTGTTGGAATAAGAAATATTTAAGAAACATTGAAATGTAAATGATTTCTATTTTTTAATGAAAATTTTCAAATATGCAGCAAAGGTGAAATGATTTTATTAGTGAGTATCTGTATACCTACTACCTAAATTCTACGATTAATATTTTACTATATTTGTTTTATTATGTCTGTTAAACTATACAAAATTCTTTTTAAATAATTTATTCTGTGACTAGTTATTGGGATAATGGTTGATTTTAGTAGATCTTGAACCATAACATTTCAGAGGCTTATTCAGTACTAAGAAGTTAGAACTTATTTAAATGAACTTATAAACTCTTAAATTACCACCTCTTCCAGATTACTTCCTACCTCCACCCCTTTAAAATTTTCTAACAATAGAGTAAGGGATAGCTTGGAAATGGAAAAGAAAAAAAAAAAGTAGTAGAAGAAGCGTTGATAAAGGTGGTAGAGGATATGTTTTATTGACTTGAAATACCTAAATGTTTGGGAGACGCTCTATAATAAAATATCCTTGTGATTTAGGTGATTTATCTTTTGTCCAATGGGCATAGTCTACTAAATGGCCTTCTTTTTTTTTCTTGATTGCATAGTGATCAGTTAAAACATTTAAAACAAATGTTATCTGATCCATATTTTAGGAGGGTGTTCCTGAGGAGACTGATGACTTTGGGGAGTTTCGAATGAGGGTATCAGATCTGGTGAAAGACTTGATTTTCCTGATTGGGTCTATGGAGTGTTTTGCTCAGGTAAGCCCATTCGGAGATTCTCACCAGTTTTAATGATCACTTTAATTATGTTCACTTCTGTGTCTTCTCTAAATGTCCCATTTTTTCCTTCAATCTCAATGGCTAAATAGGACAATAGATATGCAGGTGCCTAGCACACTGCCTGGCATATAGTAGCTATATTTATTTACTATCTTACAAGCCAATTGCAGTCTGTGGATGGTTCAATTATAGTTTGCTCTGTGACGCTTGCTAATGAGAGCTGTTCCACTTGTCCAGCTGGAGTGGAAGATCTTAGATAAACCTTAGAGCCCCAGGATACTTATAGGGAATTTGGACCTAGCCAAGAAAAATAGCCAGTTTGTCTGCTTTAATAATTATGTTCCAACTCCTGGCAACTCTTTGTTATTTGGCATTGTCTTTTGTCCATACTTATGGTTAGATTCCTGTGCAGTTTCATCCCAGAGGTGATTATACTAGAGTAGAAGAATCATAGTCCTGTGGTTTTCCTCACAATCAGTGAGTAACACTTTACCTCAAGATTGCGATCATCACCATTCCACATCACTTAACATTAGCATAAGTTCAGGTGGTTTTCATATTGATCGATCACACTCTTAAGATCTGAAATACTAGTTTTGATGCTTTGTCAGCAATACTGAACTAACCTAATATTTTTGTAACCCATACATTTTGTATATTTTTGGGGCATAATCTGATCTAGAAAGTGTTAATAAAACTATAACTATTTTTCTTTATATTAAGCTAAGTGTGTTTATTGACCTAATTACAAAGGATTGGGGATTTTTAGAAAGGACTAAAATCCCTACATCACAGGCAGATGACCTGTGTTCAGATTTCAGTTCTCTCACTGTCTCCATGCTTTTGAGCAAGTTACTTACTCTTTTGTGGTGGGTTTTTTTTTTTTTTAATTCTTATCTGAGGACATGTTCATTGATTTGGGAGAGAGGAGAAAGGAGAGAGACAGAGAGAGAAACATCGATTGGTTGCCTCCAGTACACATCTTGACAGGGGATTGAACTTGCTATCTAGGTACATGCCCAGACATGGAATTGAACCCACAACCTTTTTATTGTACAGGTTGATGCTCCAACTGTGCCACCTGGCTGGGGCGGCCAGTTACTTATTCTTCTCCAGATCTCAGTTTATAAACTGAACATAAATCATCAGTGTTGTTCAAGATATTTTCTGTGGAACACCAGTCCTATGAGATACTCTTTGGCAAAAAAGGATCCATCATCAATTAAAATGGGGAAATGACTTTAAATGATATGTTAAAGGCTCTGTGAAGTCCTATAATAACAGTTTTGTCTTACCTAGCAATGTCTGTTATTTGACTAGAGAAATCTTATTTAGCCTAACACCCAGTCACATTCCAGATGGATACACCCTGGGAAATTTCTGGACACCTCTGAATATTCTGCTTGGTCTCTCCCCACCCCCTCTTATTTGGACATGGTATTGTGATAGGTGCCTTTAGACAGCTACTTTCTAGGAATTCAATCTGTGCTATTAGTTTGATGTAGTCAATAGAAATGTAAAGCCAATGCATATATAGAGAATTTACATTGTGTGTCTATTTTAAGTGTGTTTATATATTTATCAGTTGTTATCAGGACCAGGAAAAGACACTCATTAATATGTTTTGTTTTTTCTATAATATTCATTTTGTGGGGGCAGACACTAATCTTGGTATATCCTTGGGGACCTAAATGGGTTTATTTTAAATATTAAATTACTAGTTACTTATAGATTAATATTTAGTGAAGCTGTGAAAAATGAAAGTCATATTCTTCCCTGGCTCAGAGAGATAATTCAGTTTAGAAATAAGGGGCTGGATTTATTGTAACTAACAGGGTTTTTTGTTTTGGAATTCTATTCTGTTTTCCTTTTAATGGATCCATAATCCACCTCTTCTTCTCTAGTTATATTCTACTCTGAAAGAAGGCAACCCACCCTGGGAGGTGACAGAAGCTGTTCTCTTTATCATGGCTGCTATAGCAAAGAGTGTTGATCCGTGAGTGTCTAATAAGTCTTTTGCTGGGAACTCTTATCAAAGGAAGGAAAATTACACCATTTTTCTCATGTGTTATATGTTTGGAAACTCTTAGAACGTCTTTTATAATTGCTCTCTAATCTTCTGACTTCTAGAGTCTAGTCCAGAGTTGTATGCATTGCTGATATCTAAGTTTTAACCACATTTCCCAGAGTTAAAATTATTTTGTTCTTGATGCTAAAATGCTGATTTATTTTTCTAACCGAGGTTCCTTTGTGAAAGTTGGTATAATCAAAAATACTGTTCTCCTTTTTTTGTCTTAGTCATTTGTGAGTTTCAGAGAGGCAAGGCATAGGTACCATTTTACCTAAAAGAGTAGCAAAATCTAAAATGCAATTATTTTTGTTACTGCTTAGCATAGAAATTCTATTTGTGATTTTAACATGAATCCCTAAAAACAGATTACTTTGTGCTGTGAGTTTATAAGTTAGTGTTACTCTCTGTCTGGTTTTCTTGTATTAACATCAGATACCTCTTCAGTTGAGTTCTCTATCCAGGGCCTTGATTGGAGAGATGGTTAAGGCATGTATTCGTAACAAGTACAGTGTTTCTTTCTTATTTGCCTCGCAGGGCCTAGTCAGCAAAATCTTACATTGTTTCTAATTCAGTAAATGTTCAAGGACACAATATAGGTTTGTTTTTCTCTATTAAGAGGTTCTGGTCGTGAATTACATTCTATTCTTTTTGCTCTTAAACCTATTTTGGTGTCTTTTGGAACCTTCAATGACAGCCTGAAGATTATTAAAAATCACTAATATTTTAACTGACACATGTTGGTGTGAAAAAAGGTAAGAGTATCAGTAATTACCTTAGTGTCCCTGGGAAACATAAAGCATAAACGAGATAAGATTTTATTTTGTTTTTTATTTATCCACATCTCAAGCCATCTGCATGAGTGTAATTTTTTAATGTATATAAAGGACTTAATAGACTTAGTTTATCAACAGGGAGTGCTCTTGCTCAAATTCATAATATTTACGTTTTAAACATCTTTTATTTCTGGATTATGTTCTACCACTTTGGAGGCATCCTCACTCTGCTTAAATAACTTTAGCTAGCATTCTTGGGGAGTGGGAAAAAAAGATAAGAAAAAGGAAAAAAATAAATTCATGGAGCTGTGGGAAGTACTTGGTTAACTTTAATTTCCCTTTACCTGTTCCTGCAGCTTGTATTCTTTTTGTTTGTTTGTTTATGTGATATATCACCTTTATTGATTTGTGACTATTGTACCAGCCTTGCATCCCTGGAAAAAATCCCACTTGGTCATGGTGTATGATCTTTTTAAAATATTGCTGGATCCAATTTGCTAATATTTTGTTGAGAGTTTTAGCATTTATGTTCATCAGGGATATTGGCCTGTAATTCTCTTTCTTCAACTTGTATTCTTCTTGTTCCTTTAGTTAGTGAACTGGCTCACTCATGCTTAACTGTTCTTAAAGTTTTTAGTATCCAGCTGTAAGAAATCTTTTGGAGAATAACAACTAATAAAAAGTGGTCTGCAAGAAATATTCATTCATTTACTTAGCCATTCAGCAATATTTGTTGAGTGCCCACTATGTGCCAGGCACTGTTCTAGGTGCTGCAGATATAGGAATAAATAAAAAAGATTCTTTAAATGAAGACATGCAACCGTAGTAAATGCCTGCCTTTCCAGTTTGAAGAGCCTTATTTGGTAGCAGAATGTGTCTTTAGACACTGACATTCAAAAGATTAAGGAGCAGTATGCTTCTTCTGAGACAGTTATATCTTCCATTTCTTTCCCCCCTTTTCTTAGGATTTAAAAACCTTTCATATCAGGTGTTAAGTACTTTTATCCAAATGATTAATTATTTAGAAAGAATCCCTTTAGCAATGATTTGTATCATTGCAGCCTGTTTCTTGGCCAATACCTGATCTCTGAAATCAGTAACTCTGAGTGCTTGCCTTCTGTACTCAGGGAGAACAATCCAACGCTGGTAGAAGTCCTAGAAGGAGTTGTCCGTCTCCCAGAGACTGTACATACAGCTGTGAGATACACCAGCATTGAATTGGTTGGAGAGATGAGTGAAGTGGTTGATCGAAATCCTCATTTCCTTGGTATGTATAAACTCTCCCCTCAGCCACTGCTGCATCTGATTTTTCTGATTTTCTTCCTTTCTCTTATGTTTGCTCTTGTTTTCTTGCTTTCTCATATTGCTAGGTAGAATGTTTCTAGGCACTGAAAGTAAATATTTTATGAGTTATTGCTTAGTTGACTTGCTTTATAGAAATTCACCTTTATAATCCGTTTTTTTGGAACACTTATATTTTGTAAAAAATAGAACATGATGAATTAATTCTTCCAGAAGTGCTAAAGATCCATCTGCATGTTTTAAGGCCCTTTGTAACTGTAAAGAAGCAAGTATAAAAGTATCAGTTTTAGATAACTATCATTGTTCTTACTAATGTTGGCTATTTTTACAAAGTGATTCACCTATGAGTATAATGGTAGCTCTCTGAGCTTTACATTCTTTCTTATAGTCTTAACTAAAGGCCCAGTGCATGTTTTGTGCACTGGTGGGGTCCCTCAACCTGGCCTGCAGGGATCGAGCTGAAACTGGCTCTTTGACATCCCCCGAGGGGTCCCCAGATTGTGAGAGGGCACAGGCCAGGCTGAGGGACCCCACTGGTGCACAAATCTGTGCACTGGATCTCTAGTATGCATGTAAGATCTTTGGTTAATTTCTTCCCGCCCTCTTCCCTCCCACCCCCCCCGCCCTTGAGATTCATCAGTCTGTTCCATGTTTCCATGCCTGTGGTTTCCACTCCTGCACTGAGCGTCTGCCCCCTGGTGGTCAGTGCACATCATAGCTACCAGTCCACCGGTTGGCTGGTTGCTGAGGCTTTTATACACTGAGTGGCCAGATTATTATGATCTCTGAATGCATAATAATCTGGCCACTCAGTATATATCCTATATAATAAAAGGCTAATATGCAAATTGTCCCCTCGACCAGGAGTTTGACCAGCAGGCAGGCCAGCCAACCGCCCATGTCCCCTCCTCCTGGCCAGGCTGGCCTGACCCACCCATGCACGAATTCATGCACCGGGCCTCTAATATATATATTTATATACACTGAGTGGCCAGATTATTATGTGTTCAGAGATCATAATTATATGGCCACTCAGTGTATATATAGATACTTGGATGGTCATATCCACCAGTGGTTTTCAAACTGTGCTCTGTGAAGCACTAGCAACAAGCAGCATTTGATTGTCCATGAGGAAAGAGATGGGAAGATGACCAAGACTCAGGGCTCCCTGACACTGTGTCAGTGAGATCAGCTCCATTTTTATGTTTTATATATTGGGATTTGAACACATTTCATTTTTTAAAATAGTTCTTTTGCTTTAAAAAAAAAGAGAATGTAAACATCTATTATAGTAAATAAGAAGTTTTCCTTGAGTTTCAAATATTAATCTTCATTGTATGGCTTTTTTCCTTAGACCCTGTATTGGGCTATTTGATGAAAGGCCTGTGTGAAAAGCCTCTGGCTTCTGCTGCAGCCAAAGCCATTCATAACATTTGTTCTGTCTGCCGAGACCACATGGCTCAGCACTTTAATGGACTCCTGGAGATTGCCCGTTCCCTTGATTCCTTCATGTTGTCTCCAGAAGCTGCTGTGGGCTTGTTGAAAGGTATTTACTTACTATATTAACCAGGAGCAGTCTCCTCTAAGCCACTTCTGGGGGTTATCTTACATAGTCATATCCTGGTTTTTCAGTTTACTTAGTGATGGGGTAGGATGGCTTTTCCATTCAGAGGGAAGGGTGTTGATTTTGCGTACATACATATGTGTACAAACAGCCAAGAGGGATCCTGGTCCCTTAATGTTCTTTAACCATTACTGATCAGCTTACACTGAGTGATTGCCTATCTAGAGGCAAACAGCCAGAGTGATGATGAAGCTCAGAGTAGTAGAACTAGAGTTGTTATGGCTAGGGGAAAAAAGACTTAGAAGAGATTTTAAACATGATGGCTATTTTTAAAAATTTGGAAGATTGTTATGAAAGCGAGAACATTTATTCTATGAGTGATCAACTGTTGACAGTTTATCGACTCTTAGAAAATGCTTTCTAATTAAACTTTCTGAAAACAAATGACTGTGAGGTAGTGAAATCCTTACAACTGGTGGTTGAGAAGGTATGGGAATATATCAAATACAAAATTGGGTAATAGGAACCATGCAGCATTTTTTAAGCCAATGTGAGTGGCAAACAGCCTGGGCAATACTGGATGACCTTATGTGTGAGCTAGCTCTGTCCTTTCTCACCTCTATGACTAGGTTCCTTACCAGCCAGTATACCTGCGTTGTTTTAAAGACAGATTTTGTAGCTTGGGTTTTTGTTGTTTCCCTTTATAGGCATAGGCAATAAGATATTAAATCAGAGTCAGATATTCTTCATAACTACTACTGTGGTTATTGATGCCATCTTGTCATTTTCTAGAGAGATTTAACCTTTATGCTGAAGTGACATCTGACCTATAATAGAATGTGGCATCCCAGTTTTCAGGTATTCTTGTCTAAACATAGAAAACTGTTTTTTAGTTACAATATGTTCTGTAGGAATGAATTAAAAGAAACAATTATATTAAAGTTAGATTTTCACTTAAAATCTAATTTTAAACAAAAGTCTATACATCCATGGCTAATAGGCTGTCAGGAAGAATCATTCTGTTTTTTATTCACATTTGAAGATTTATGGATTGATTACTGTGTTGTTGAATGAAATTTTAGAGATAGTCAAGGAATTTTGGGCCTAGAAGGGACATCGTCTAACACATCATCCTTTGAGTTTGGGGGGTGGTGCTTTCGCAGTTGATGGGGATTGTGAAAAGAGGGAGGCCAAGTCTCCACTTAAACTTAACTACCTCCTTTTTTTCCCCAACTCTATCTTATTAGAGCTCCCAAGTTAAGATTTCATTTGGGGAAAAAGTAAGGAAAGGGGCTTTTGCAACTATTTAAAAACAACAAAAAAGGCAGGCTTACTACTACTTTTCTGTTCAAAGCACTCATTTTATAGATAAATTGATGCCCAGCAAGAATGCTTTAACCCCTTTCATAGATTCTATTATGGTAGAAAAGGATTAAATCTCTAATTTCAGCCCATTCTTGTAAAAAATATATTATGTTTATATTTCTCCATTTTCTCTGATGATAAAAATTGCCTATGGTACTTACCAAAAATGAAGGTTCTCTATGACCTACTAAGTTAGAGTCTCTGGGAAGTTTGAGAGCTATTGTACTGTGCTATATAAAAATAGCTTTGGATCCTGCCAGTGTTGCTCAGTGGTTGAGTGTTGACCCATGAACCAGGAGGTCAGAGTTCGATTCCTGGTCAGGGCACATGCCTGGGTTGCTGCCTCAATCCCCAGTAAGGGGCATGCAGGAGGCAACTGATCAATGATTTTCTCTCATCATTGATGTTCCTCTCTCTCCCTCTTCCTCTCTCTGAAATCAATAAAAATATATATTTTTAAAAATAGCTTTGGTATTGGCTTTGTGGAGGAGATTTTAAGTCTTTAAGGAATTGGAAGGGGAGATAAATTTAAGCATCTTTAAACCAATAGGCTGCTATTAAGAAAAACTGACCATCAATAATAAGCTATTGCAATAATAAATCAATAATAAACTATTTAAAAAAACAGTGCTGATCTTTTTGAAAGAATGGGACCTGTCAGGCTTTTCTGTTAACCACATGCTGTAGACCAATGAATAACCTCAATTCAACTTTTATTTTCTTCATCTGTATCGTCCTTTGTCTCTCAGGGACAGCACTTGTTCTAGCCAGATTACCATTGGAGAAGATTACTGAATGTCTTAGTGAACTATGTTCTGTTCAGGTTATGGCATTGAAAAAGGTGAGTTTGGTTAAGTAAGGGGGTGTGAAACAAATTAAGATATTTACATGTTAGAAAGGAAAAGTCAAAATTATTTATTTACATGTATCTTTTATCTATGTAGAAAAGCCAAAAGAATGGACTGAAAAGTTTTCTTTTTCCTTCTTTTTTTTAATGAACTGAAAAGTTTTTAAAATTAGTAAGTCTATTGAAGTAGCTGCATGCACAGAAAGTATTTAAAAATCAATAAATTTTTCCTAATATCAGTAATACCATTTAGAAGATGTAATGTGAAAAATACCATTCAAGTTAGCAACCAAAACCATAACCTACCAAGTTTCCTCGAATAATATGTAAAGATGGCAGTTCTTCTCAAATTACATGTACTAGGATAGTGCAATAACAGTGAACATACTGATAGGATTTTTAGGAGAACATGACAAAATGATTCTAAAGTTGACCTCTAATGATATAATGGTGGAAATTTTAGGAAAGAAGAATAAGGGACAACTTGCCTTATCTCTTAAAATATAAAGCTAAAGTGGAATGTGAATGTAATATAGATTACATAATACATAATCTTGTATGTAAACTACCTTTTAATATATAATTTCTATAATGTCTCAATCATAATACAAATAAATGGAAAAAATTATGTTTTCCACTCCACAATGATTATATATTAAAATGTTAGTAATATATAGTCTTGGCCAGGATGCAGTGAGATGGAAGAAAGCAATTTGACCATATGAATTAAAAGTTTGCACCACTTGAGTAACTTTACAGAAATAAACAAAGATTGAGACAGAGGTTGATGTGTAAGGGTGTATGTTGCAGTGTTTGCTGTAGGTTTGTATGTGTAATGACTGGGTGTTAATGTCTGTCTCTTCAGCTGTTGTCTCAGGAGCCCAGCAATGGTATATCCTCAGATCCCACTGTGTTCTTAGATCGTCTTGCAGTAATATTTAGGTAAGAAGAGAGATTCTAGATGTCTGTCTTGGGTTAAAAGCACAAATGAGACCCTTGTGTATTGAAGTAAGCAAGTGTTTGTTTTTTTTCCTATAATCTCCTTTGTCAGGATATTTAATTAAGACATTGCCTGAAGTCCTGGGCAAAGGCAAATTCTAAGAACTTGTTCTTGGTAGACCTTTGTCAAAAGACTCTTTTTTAAAATTGTAGGGATGGATGTACTTTAGTGAACCAATCCCCTACTGATAGACATCAAGGTTGCTTCAACCTAATCTACAAACAACCTCACACACATCATTGTACATGTGCAAGAGTATCTACAACGGATAAATTCATAAAAATCACAGTTAAAGAATATCTACCTTCATAATTTTGGTGAATTTTTTGAAAATGCCCCCAATAGAACTTGTATCTATCCTGTATTCCCACCCACTCTGTGAGGGATAATTTTACATCAGAGAAATATGATATGAAAGGTGGAAAGCACTATGTAAAATTAGGTTGCTACCCCCTCAGCTATAGTTTCATTATCCCTAAGGAATCAAAGACCTCACGGAGGAAAAGAACTTCATTTCCTTCTGAGCCACTAAGGTAAGTGCACCCAAATCAGTTAGAAGCAAAATCCCTAAAATGTACGCTCAGCACCCAGGAGCTGGTGACGTCAGCACTCGCAGAGCAGGGCAGTGAGGACCGAGGCTTCCAACTTGCAGTGACCTTGGGTAATGGCAGGCCCCATGGTGATGCACAGAGTGCTGAACTCATGGGTCTCAGGGTTGGTGGGGTCCCACTCGAGAGTCCACCTAAAAGGCCACTGTGGGCCATGGCCTGGGACAAACTGGGAACCTCCGTGGATTTTTTCCACGGGGTTGGGTTCCCGAGTCCCAGGCAGGGAAGATAGGGTCACATGTCCCTTGGGGAGACTCATAGTCTGCCCTTCCCACCTGACCTTCCCCAGTCTGCTCACTCTGGGTCCATGGGTCATGTGACATGGCCCAGGGATGGAAGGGCTGTCAAAAGACCCTTTAAAATGTAATTAATTCTTCTGGTCTCTAGATCAGTGATTTTCAAACTTTAACATGCCTCAGAGTCACCTGTAGGACTTATCAAAACACAGATTGCTGGTTCCATCCCTGATTGTCTGATTGATTGGATTTTTGGTAGAACCTAAGAATTTACATCCTATATAATAATCCTGTATAATAAAAGGGTAATATGCAAATTGACCGAATGGCAGAATGACCAGTCGCTATGATGCTCACTGACCACCAGGGGGCAGATGCTCAACACAGGAGCTGCCCCCTGGTGGTCAGTGTGCTCCCACAGGGGGAGCGCCACTCAGCCAGAAGCTGGGCTCACAGCTGGCGAGCGCAGCAGTGGTCCGCAGCAGCGCTAAGGATGTCTAACTGCAGCTTAGGCCCGCTCCCTAAGATGGCAGTAGGACATCCCCCAAGGGCTCCAGGACTGCGAATGGGCACAGGCTGGACTGAGGAACCCCACCCCCACCCTCCAAGTGCACGAATGGTGTGCACCAGGCCTCTAGTATTTAATAAATTCCCAGGTGCTGCTGCTTGCTATTCCAAGGACCACACACACTCTTAGACACATTGTGAAACGTATGGATACGAAACAGTAATAAAGGCTCTTCATTAACCTGGTGAAATTAATCCTTCTTTGAAGTTAAGAGGAGCCTAATGATTAAAAAAGTATTTGAGTGACAGTGTTCAAAGAGTGATGCTTACTGAGTTACATAATTTATAATATGTGAGGCCCATAGGTATAACTGGAATAGTAGAGTAATAGTTGCAAAAAAGCCTATGTGGAATAAGTTAAAATAGGCATTGTTTTAGTTTATTACTTTTTGTCAACAGGGTATCTTTATCTGAATTGGTGCAGTGCTTTCCTTGTATAATGAGAGTCCTGTTACATCCCATTCTGAGAGCCTATTAACAATAACCCTCATCTATATATATAAAAGCCTAAGCAACTGGAGCGACTGGTTGCTATGATGTGCACTGACCACCAGGGGGCAGACGCTCAATGCAGGAGCTGACCCTGGTGGTCAGTGCGCTCCCACAGCCAACCTCCCATAGCTGGCCAACCTCCCCTGGTCCCTCCCCCTGTCCGGCAGGTCCCAGCCAACAGCTGGCAGGAAGGAAGGCCTCAGGCGACAGCTGGAAGGCCCCTATTGGCCCTGATCGCTTGCCAGGCCTAGGGAACCCACCCATGTAAGAATTTCGTGCACCAGGCCTCTAGTTTCACTATAAATGAAAGAAAATCTGTAATACATGGAAATGCCTGGATTTAAAGAAAATTAAATTTTAAATAAATTGCTGTTGAACATTTTAAAATTAAAGAATTTTTTTTGCCTTTAAAGAGATTGGTATTTAATCATACAGTTTTTTCTTTTTTCTGCTTCAAATTAGTGGAGTCTAGAACTAGACAAGTAGTTGGATTTGACATATTGTGGATGGGCCTGTGTGTTGTGTGTATTCCTGGGTTCAGACTAGAATCATGAGAAACATCTTTGGTAGACTAGAGTTTCTAAAGCTTTTGACTTTTAATGCTGGGAATGGAGCAGTGCTTGGTTTCTCATTGTGGATTCAGACAACCTGTATATATTTTTTATTAATTTGGGAGAGACTACATATTTAGGTTTATAAAGGGGAAAGAATGAAAAGGATAATTTAGTGTCCCACACCCACAGCCCAGGTACCCAGACTTAGATTGAGTTTACATGTTCTAGTGCAAGTCACTTAAAGGTGGCAATAAATGATGGGATAATTTAAGACTATTTGCTTGTGTTTGTTTGAATGAAATAGGAGCAAATGGTTTTGAGTCCTAAAAATAAGTTTGCTATCTGTTTTGTTTTTGTTTTTGTTTTTTGGTGAGATGATACTAAGTACACTGACAAGGACAGGACTCTGGGTCCTTGGTGAAATTGTTCTTCTTTCACTAAATTGGGCCATTTGTCTTTCTGCAGACACACCAATCCCATTGTGGAAAATGGACAGACTCATCCGTGCCAAAAAGTCATACAAGAAGTAAGTGTTAACAAATGTCTGTGGTACAAGACTTTCTTCCTTTTTCCTTGCAATGCTGTGGGTAACTAGAGTGAGAAGGTACTTTCTTCTAGGTTCAAAGGAAGTTTTAATTTGCTGGTACGGATTAAATACCAATGAAAAGAGGAATGGAACCATCCAAATAAATAATTTAAATTTTAGATTTTTTAAAGAAAACAGGCTATGAGAAAATTCATTGGAAGACCAAAGAAGTGGGAGAGATTGTGTGAATCCTAGAGTTGCTAGGAGGCCTGATTAATACTAGCAACATTTTTTTTTTTTTTTGACAAAGCCAATTAAGCCTTCAACTCTTTAGTTTTCCTATTGATAACATACTTCCCTTATACTTTTTTTCACTGAGGGTAGTGTGAGGATCAAAAGGTATGTTTTGCAAAGTGCTTTTCAGTCTATGGCCATACCACCCTGAATGTGCCCAATCTCATCTGATCTCGGAAGCTAAGCAGGGTTGGGCCTGGATGGGAGAAGTGCTTGCTTTTCAGACCACAGGACAGGGGCACACCAAGGCTTAAATGTTCTTAAGTGTTCAACAGTATCAAATAATGCTATTTCCTTTATTCTAGTCCTTTTGTTCAAGGTCTTTCAACTTCTTGGAACTGCCTTTAAACATTTCTTCCTCTGTAACTCGGACTAATTCTTTGCACCCTAAATCAGGAAGTTCAAAGTTTAGGAAAATGCATATCTTTGTCCTCTAGTAAAGTTAGACATGCTCCCCTTCCTGCTCTGAAGTCATTGTGCTTCTCTTAGAAGCGGTTGTGTTTTAGTGATGAATAGTACGTTGAATCTCCACACATGCACACACACATATACACTGGTCACAATCAGGCCATGTGTGTTTCTTATAATGAAAGCTTTTTCCAAATTATTTGAAAGCCAAGTATAATGTTACCAACTTGAAAGCATTTTTTTTTTTCAGCTCTTTCTTTCTTGTGCTTTTTCACTTTTGACTCAGATATGGCCAGTTTTATCTGAGACTTTAAATAAGCATCGGGCTGATAATCGGATTGTAGAACGTTGTTGCAGATGCCTTCGCTTTGCTGTTCGCTGTGTAGGCAAAGGATCTGCAGCTTTGCTGCAGCCACTAGTCACACAGGTAAGTGCTCTACAAGAGGGAAAATGTAACCTGTACAGAATTTGAAATAGGAACCTTTGAAACAAAAACTCTGGTGATGAAACACTCTTATATTAATTAAATATGAAAAAAAAAATGCTTTGAAAGAGGTTAAGTAGTGCCTGTGGTAGGTATGTTGTCTATAATCTAATCTGTATAGTGAAGTCTAATTAGCAATACGTTCCAGTGTGAAATTAGGAAAAGAGAATGACGTTAACATTCAGCTCTTGTATACCAATGCTAAATATTTTTACATTAATTTCCTTTTTTTAAATGTGGTAAGTCAAACTTTGCTATTTCTTAGCCCAAAGGGATTTTTAACTGTATTGAACATAGTTCACATAAGTTTCTTATTTGTCAAGGTATAATTTTGACTCTTAATGACCAAGTTTGATATGTTATTAAGATGGTATGACTCACTACGTGAAGTTCTCTAAGATTATACCTAGAACTACTCTCTATGAGACATCTGTGACTAATTTGTGTTGATGTTAACCTCATAGCAGGGCCAGAACTAGATTGAGGCAAGTGAGGTGCTATGTGCACAAAATTGAGGGAGGCAAGGCCAGTGCCAGTCTGCATTTGTAGGACTTTTAAGCAAGCGCCTTCTTAAATTTTGCACTTGTGCTGTGAGGAAAACTGCTAGACAACACCCACCCAACCTAAAGCGACTCTTCTCCACCTGGACAGGGTATAGACAGTGCAGATTTTAAGGCAGCACACACTCTCAGCAGCTGACCCTGACAGCAAGTGCCACCTTAAATTCTGCATCCTGATACTTCACTCTTAAGGAAGCACCCTCAGCTAGGGTCATGCTAGTGCAGTGTCAGTTGACCTTGCATGATCTCCCCTTCTTAAATTGTAGATTTGATTAAAGTTTGTACAGGTACATATTTTAATAGAATTTTAAGTATTAGTGATTTTCTGTACTTTAAGTACAGCAGTATATGTTTGCATTTAGGCTGTGTCCACCTCTGGTTAAGGGTCCCAGTTGGTGTAATACTTTCTAAGTTCAATATAACTTGATTTTAAAGTCCCTTTGCTGTTGGAGGATATCTCAAGACTTTGATATTGTTTTTTTTATTCCTGTTAATTAAATATATGATCAACCCAATAGAGTAGGGCAGGACCTTACATAGGAAGTGTGTTCTAAAGTCAGTACATGGGACAAAAATGAAAATTATTCTTAAAAGTCCCATAAACAAGAGGTAAGTAAACTAGAGCTGATGGTCCTATAGTTTGTAAATAAGGTTTTATTGAGTGATTGCTATGCTTATTCATTTAAGTATTATTTATTGGCCATTTTTGTGCTACAGTGGCAAAGTGATAGAAGATTGTATGACTGGCAAAGCCTAAATTATTTACTATCTGGCCCTTTAAGACAATTTGCCAACCCCTGATTTAAATCATTATTCATTAAGTAGAGTATATATTTTTTGAGTATACAGCACAGAATAGATTCATAGTTCTCATCTCATGCTCATTCCATGGTATATGCTGTTTAGAGTCAGTTACTCTATCCTTCAGCCCCCACTACTTTTATAGAACTGCATTTGTATAAGTTCAGTGCATGGGTGTTGTGATGGCATTTCAAATAGATGAATGTATAGATAGATGCCTCTTGATTTTTGGAGGATAGTAGGGTAAAAAATCCTAAACAAATCATTTAATTTAAATGTGTGTATTACATTGAATTTCTATTCTTTTGTGACAGATACCTTAATTGGAAACACTGTTTTTTACTTAGAAGATGAAATAAAGGAGTTTAGGAGCAACTCAAAATTGAAATAATGCTTTCACAGCCTCCAAGATGAAGGCATCCTATATAATAATCCTATATAATAAAAGGCTAATATGCAAATCGACCGAACTGCGGAATGACCAGTTGCTCTGATGTGCACTGACCATTGGGGCAGATGCTCAACGCAGGAGCTGCCCCCTGGTGGTCAGCGCATTCCCACAGGGGTAGTGCCGCTCAGCCAGAAGCCGGGATCACGACTGGCAAGTGCAGCGGCGGTGGTGGGAACCTCTCCTGCCTCTGCAGCAGCGCTAAGCTGTCAGTCGGACATCCCCCGAGGGCTCCCGGACTGCAAAAGGGTGCAGGCGGGGCTGAGGGGACGCCCCCCCCCCCCCTGCAAGTGTACGAATTTCGTGCACCAGGCCTCTAGTTTGGTATATTTATCCCTGCTATAGCTCTACTGATTTTTTTTTAAGTTTTTTTAATGCAAATAGATGCAGCTATTAGATGTTAGAAAATTTGAGTATGCTATGCTATGGTTTTACAAACATTATACAAGCCTTGGATAAAATAATTCTTTAATTCTTGAAGTATTATACAACATGCTTTCAGCTTGTATTAATTCTTTCAGCGTGAAGTATTATACAACATGCTTTCCTGTGCTGTCTGAAAGAGAAGAGACTAGTCTCTCTGTAAATGTCTTCCTCCAAACAGCTTTCTAAGTTGATACTTACTGAGGGGTATCAACCTCAATAAGAGGTTGAATTAATTCGTTTTTTCCTTGGCAGATGGTGAATGTGTACCATGTACATCAGCATTCCTGTTTCCTGTACCTTGGCAGTATCCTTGTGGATGAGTATGGCATGGAAGAGGGCTGTCGGCAAGGATTACTAGACATGCTTCAGGTATATTTTCTTTGGGGAGTGTAGATGTGTTGGTTCTTTGATGGTCTAAAGGCCTAGCAGTGTGTTCTATACCATGTCTTTAATTCTGTTGCTTCTTTATGTTTCCACCCCAGGCATGTTGATTTCCTAATAACAGGGAGATAGAAACTTCCTAGTTCTCTGGACAGGCCTGCTTGGGAGAAAGAAAGATTGACTACACAAATGTAATGATCATTACTGCCTAATTATGCACTCCAGAGATAGGGGTTTTTTGGGGAGTGGGGAGTTGGGCAACTGGATTTAAATTCTTGCCTGGAACAGCCAGTGAACAAGTTTACTCAGCACGGATGGTCTTAGGGTGAATAGCAGACGTTGGAAAAAGTTTCTGATATACTGTCATTCCCCCGCCCCGTACCCCCCTCTAGTCATGGGGGTGGAGGATGGGTAGGACTATATTAGGGAGTTAAATTATGATACTCCTTTTCCTCAAGATGTATTTTCCTTTAGAACTTCATCTATTACTATTAAAACTTCATCTACTCCTTTAGCAGACTGACCATGTTTAGCACATATAAGTACAGTCTTTAATCTCAGAAACTTCTAAAGCTTTGAAATGACATCTATCTACCTTCATCAACTAAAATCTATATCATCAATCCTTCCTGAAATGTGGCTTTCATTTGTGAAAACTATGTCAACTGAGAGAGATTTCCATCTTCCTTTTCTTGATCTCATTTTTGTCAGTCCTTTTTTTTTTTTTTTTGTCTGCGCTTTCCCCCTCTTTGTTCCTTTTGTATATGTTGTGATATTTAGCAAATCTGAATGCTGTGGCATTTATATACAAGTATTTGTCTTAAAATCACTTCTCTTTTAGGCACTGTGCATCCCCACCTTTCAGCTCCTAGAACAGCAAAATGGACTCCAGAATCACCCTGACACTGTAGATGACCTGTTCAGGCTAGCCACCAGGTCAGTTCTTCCAAACAGCAACCCTTTCTTTTATTGTTCATTCCCATCACTGCTTAGACTTGTCACCTAACACTTGACTGTTTCCTTCTCTGTGAAATGACTTACGTGAAGTAGGTAGATTAATCATTCATAACCCAAAGTTAAATTTTGAGCCAGATTATCCCCATAAGTGAGGAAAAGGAATTGGATGGGAGCAAATTGGATGGGGAAAGTGGCTGAGTTCCTATCATGGAGGAGGATACACACGCAAGACAGTAAAATTGAGCTTGGTAAAAACATTTGACTAGATAATCTCTAAAATCCCTTGTGGTTTTAACTTTGTATGCTGCTACAATATAGGCTTTACCTCAAATTTTTCCTTGAGTAGATATATTTCAGGAAAAATATACTTAGCATTTTAAGGTGCTTAGAAGTTATCTGTTGTTACACTTCCCAGCTCTGCCCCTAACCTGCCACCTCACCTAGTGCTTAAATTCCTTTTACCAGTAACACTGATGTTATTGTCAAATCTTTGAGTTCCTTCTTAGTCCCTCACTAAGGAATTTTAATCAAACCAGTTAGTGAACATAAAACCTTTTATAAAAATATAAATCATTATTAAATGTAGATGTTAGTTTTTGGACAAGTGAGAAAAACGTGTGTGTTCCCCCCCCCCCCCCCAAGTTTATATGGGTGGGTTGTCAACCTCTGTTTTCCCAGTACATATTCCTTGAAAAATTAATTCCTAGAGATATTCTTTGTACAAATGATTACCTGGTGAAAAATATTGTTTTTCTTGGAGATTCTCCATTACATTAAAGGATCTGAGAAACCTTGTGGAAAATTGAATGGAAAGTAATAACGTTTCCATATACTTCCTGCTTCCCCCATCCCCACCATCTCCCTCACTATCAACAGCATCCCTCACCAGAGTGGTTTGTACAACTTGATTACCCGCATTGACACATAATCACCTACAGTCTATAAAACATTAGGTTTTATTCTTGGTGGTTTACCTTCTGTGGGTTTGGACAAATGTATAATGACATGTATCCATCATTATAGTATTGTACAGAATAGTTTTACTGCCCTAAAAATCCCCTGTGCTCCATCTATTTATCCCTTCTTCCTCTTCAAACCCTATCAACCACTGATCTTTTTACTTTCTCCATAGTTTTGTCTTTTACCCTGGCTGCTTTTATAGCCTTTTCCTGTCATTTATACCAGCATGTCTTTCCACACCAGGTTTATTCAGCGTAGCCCTGTTACCTTGCTGAGGAGCCAGGTGGTCATCCCTATCTTACAGTGGGCCATTGCCTCTACTACCCTGGACCACCGGGATGCCAACTGTAGTGTCATGAGGTTCCTACGAGACCTCATCCACACAGGGGTAGCCAATGATGTAAGTATAAACATTGTAACTTTTCTACTTTGCACCTCATTATCTTCTCATATTGCTTCCTCATTTCCTTAGGGGTATCTGTCTTATAATGCTGGCTTGGTGGTGATGTACTTCTTTAGCCTTTTTTTTTTTGTCTGGGAAGCTCTTTATTTCACTATTTATTTTGAATGATAGCCTTGCTGGATATAGTAATCTGGTTTTAGATCCTTTATTTCCATTACCTTGAGTACTTTATACCATTTCCTTCTAGCCTGTAGAGTTTCTGATGAGAAATCTGGTGTCAGCTTTATGGGACTTTCTTTATAGGTAACAGTTTGCTTTTCTCTTGCTGCCTTTAAGATTCTGTCTTTAATTTTTGGCATTTTAATTATGATGTGTCTGGGCTTGGTCCTGTTTGGGTTCTTCTTGCTTGAGATTGAGACTCTCTGTGCCCCCTGAACTTGTGTGACTTTTCCCTTCACCTGGTTAGGGAACTTTTGTACCATTATTTTTTTCAAACACAATTCTCTATCCCTTGCTCACTTTCTTACCCTTCTGGCACTCCTATTATGCAAATATTGTTACATTTCTTATTGTTCCACAGCTCCCTTAAACTGTCCTCCTGTTTTTTCATTGGTTTTTCTTTTTGGTCCTCTGATTGAGTGATTTTTTTCTACCCTGTCTTCTAAATTCACCGATCCAATCCTTGGCTTCCCCTAATCTGTTTTGTATTCCTTCCAGTGTGTTCTTTATTAGTGCTAAGTCATTCTTTATAGTTATAGTATCTTTTCTCATGCTGTTGAGCATCTTTGCCATTATTATTCTGAACTCTGTGTCTCATAAATTTCTTATCTCCATTTCATTTAGTTCTTCTGGAGAATTCTCTTGTTCTCTCATTTGGAGTTTATTATTTTGGCTGCCTGATGCATTTGTGCCTGTGTATTAGATAGATCTACTACAACTCCCAATCTCTAGGGTAGAACAATGTCAGATACTGTTTGTGACTGGTCGTGAGTACCCGGTTTGGAACTATCAGCAATCCACAGTGTGTGGCTCCCCCTGCTGGGGCTGGGTACCTTTGGAAAGGACCAAGATGTGCACCAGGTTCTGCTTTTCCTAACCCCAGGCCTGAGATTAGATCAGACAAAGTCTCAAAGCCTCCAGAGACCCGCCTCTGCCTGCATTCCGATTGACACTGACTTGATTAGCCTCAGGCTATCGACCACTGTATGGGGCGAGAGGTCTTCCAACAGGGTGGGGCAACTGCCTTCCCCCCAGGCAAAAACCACTGGATAGCAAAGGTCCACAGGAGAAAGATTTCCTCCTCAGCATGAGGGAATGACTCAGCGCAGGAAACCAGGGGGGCTGCTCCCTGATCTCCAATTCCAAAGCCTCCAATCCTGGCTTCTGCTCACACAACTTCTACTCTGCCCTTCCCCTGCCCAAGGTGAGTGGTTGCACACTAAAGTTTGTGTGTTGGTCCTTTAAGAGGGTTCCTGCAATTCCAGTTATCTCACTGTCAGACAGAACCCTGCTCCTTTTCACATAGAGTTGTTATGTGGGTACCTTTATCAGTTCTGTTGTTCTGGGCTGGAGAGCCCAGCTTGGGGTTTAGACCTCAGAGTTCTCAGTGGGAACATCCCACAACTGAGATATTTCTTAGAACTTCAGCTGCTGTCTATAGGATCCCAGCCAGCCCTTTCGGTCCTCCCCACTTCCTATAAGTCTCTATGCGGTCTCCACTTTCCATTCTTGGTTATCAGGGGTCTCTCCAGCTACTCTTTAGTTGATTTTTCAGGGTGGGTTTTCTGTGTTTTAGTTGCATTTCCAGTTTGGTCCTGGGAGAATGTCAGTATAGCTTCCACTTACTCCACTGCCATTTTGGAATCGTCTCGGTTGGTTTTCAAAAAGGAAATAAGAATACTTCGTTATTTTTCACAGAAAAAAAATATTAAGAAAATTGCTACCCTTAATCTTTAACCATTGTGTCTCTTTTGCCCTCTTTTCATGAAAAATCTAAGGGTTAATCTTAGCTGAAACCCATGTCCATTTCTTTGATACTAAACTCAATGTTTTCTTCATGACGAAATATTTGGTGGGCTTTGTGAATCCTCCTGCTATATAATATATATACTTTCTTTCCTGGGAAAGAGAAATTGCTAGACCAGTAATTTTTGACCTTTTTCATCTCATGGCACACATAAACTAATTACTGAAATTCTGCAGCACACCAAAAAATATATTAAATTTTTTCTTGCCAGTCTGACAGATTTAAAAAAGGTATGATTTTGGTTGATTCACACTGGATGGCTATTCTGTTGGCTGTTGTCTTTTTTTTTTTTTTTTTTTTACAAAAAGAGGCCTGGCCCTCTGACTGAATAGTTAGATTTTTGCATGTTTTAAAAATTCTTGCAGCACACTCATGGATAATGCTATGCTAGATTAAAGGGGAAAGAGTTCTTGGTCTTTGGAAAGTTGAAATTAAAACTTATCCATTGCTCCTGTTTTCTTTACAGCATGAAGAGGACTTTGAATTACGGAAAGAATTGATTGGACAGGTGATGAACCAGCTGGGACAGCAACTTGTAAGCCAGCTGCTCCACACATGCTGCTTTTGTCTCCCTCCCTACACCTTACCAGATGTGGCCGAAGTGCTCTGGGAGATCATGCAGGTTGACAGACCGGTAAGATTATTTTCATAAGGTGCCCATTTCTCCCAGGCCTAAACTTTGGTTCCTTGCGGCCAACTATACCTTTGAAAGCAGTGTTGTTGAACATTCATGGAACCTAATTTAGGCATATTGCTAAGTTTAATTGTTAGACAAAGGAGGTCACATGAGGCCATTGATTCATCACTGGGTTATTGAAAGCATATTTTTGTCACTGTTGTATGGCTTAGAAATTACCATAAGTGAATATTAAGTATTGAATTCAGCTCTGTGGCCATCAATGAGAAATGTGTTCATTTGTGGGAAATGCCCATGTATCACTTGTATAGTGTTACAGGTTATTTAGGAAGTGTTAATTAACTTCAATCTCCTTAGATAGCATGTATGGTTCCCTGGTAATAAAACTTGTCAGAGCATTTGGAGACATATTAGGTATATTGTAAAACTAGTCCACAATATATACTTGATTTGTTTCCTTATTGGATTTATTTGCTTCCTGTTTTACTTCTTCAACCAAGTTTTTTACCACCTGAGCATGGAAATTTTTTTTAGGCTATCCAGTAATGCCCAAGAAATTTCAGTACTAGGCCACATGATCATAAATCAGGTTATGTGTGCTGCATGAAAGTTCTGAACATAGTGACAAAGTATATCATAGCCTGTAATTTATTTTTTAAATAGGATTTATAATTTTTGATATTTAATATAAAAGCAATTGGACCTAGTTAAAGTGAGCTGAAGAGAATGATCCAGATACTTAAAACCTTGAAGTACATTTATATCTTAACATTGTTTTTTGCTTTATGTTATCAATGGCAGTTCTTGGCCTCAATTTCAACAGTTTCACAAAAGAAAATGCACTTTTACTATTAGACTTTAATATCAATTGAGCCCAAAGTTCTTCCTGGTCTGGTGTGTTCATCTCCAAAATTCAGTGATTAGTGTATATTGTCTTAGTGGGCATATGCTTTACTTGATCTTAGGTTCAAACAAAAAACATTCACATGGAGGGCAGATGCTTAATAGATTTCCAACGTTTTCTTTAGGTTTATACTTCAGAAACAGCCACATTAACTTTCATTCTTACATATCAAACTCTGAGGCTCCTGCATGACTGTTTTTATCAAATAATCCTTCGGTGCTTCCATGTAAGTTCAGGTGTTTTAGGAATGCATAGTACCAACAGTTCCCATTGCTGGGTGTTCAATACATATGTTCTGTTTCAATCTAATACAGTAGTATTTTTGTGTTTTCCTGAAGAAAGTACTCTGAGCCTAGGGACCAACAACTTTAATTCCGAAAGTCCTTGACATGAGAAAAAAAATGTCCATACTTTCTTACTTTTTTATAAATACACTTGGTTCCCAAAAGGCTTATTACATAAATTTGATTTTAGGAAAACATTCTTGATTTGTAAACATGTAGTTAAATTCTAACAGAAGAAGAAAATGAGAACAGCAAGTTTGGACAGGAATACAAACCATGTAACCATGTGCTCTTAAGAGTTTACTATAGACCCACAAGCTATGAAGCAATTTAAAGGGATTGTTTTCTCTAAACATCAACTACAGCTGAGTTTTTGTAAAGGAACTCTTACATAAATTTGGGTTGTCTATACCTTATAAGTAAACTGATTGAAGTTGTAACTAAGTATTTAAGTCCGAAGAACATTTATATTCTTGAGGACTTTCTTAATCATACCATTTTCAAAGTTCAGTACTTTTTCAATAGAAGATGACATGCGAACTTTGTCTCTTGACTTGAGTAAACTTCTAAAGCCCTTTCTTTCTTGGATACCCACCTGTGACAAATTTATTCAGTATTTTCTTTTTTTTTTTTAATATATTTTTTATTTCAGAGGGAAAAAGAGAAACATTAATGATGAGAGAGAATCATCTATCTGCTGCCTCCTGCACACCCCACACTGGGGATCAAGCCCACAACCTGGGCATGTGCCCTAACTGGGAATCGAATCAGGACCTCCTCGTTCATAGGTCGATGCTCAACCACTGAGCCATGCCAGTTGGGCTTATTCAGTATTTCAACCTAATTTCTCAGATTGCTTTACTGGAAGATGACAAGGCTCATTATATGCTAGCTAATTGGTCTTTGCTTTTTAGTTTAGTTTCTTATTATTTTTGTTTTGTTTACTCTTGAGTGTTTTTTTGGTACCAAAACTTTGTCAGTTAAGGATTTCCTGAATTTCTTGTCCCTGCTTTGTGTGTGTGTGTGTGTTGGGTTTTGTTTTGTTTTTTTTTTTTAATATACTTTTTATTGATTGCAGAGAGGAAGGGAGAGAGAGAGATAGAAACATCTATATATAAAAGCCTAAGCAACCATTACAACCTGTCAACTGAATGACCAGTTGCTATGACGAAGCAATGATCACCAGGGGGCAGACGCTCAATGCAGGAGCTGCTCCCTGGTAGTCAGTGTGCTCCCACAGCCAACCTCCCCTGGCTGGCCAACCTCCGTCAGTCCCTCCCCTGGCCGGCCCCGATTGGCCCCGATCACCAGCCAACCTGCGGTCCCGATTGCCCGCCAGGCCAAGGGACCTCACCCGTGCACGAATTCATGTACCTGGGCTCCAGTCAATGATAAGAGAGAATCATTGATCTGCTGCCTCCTGCATACCCCGTTCTGGGAATCAAGCCCACAACCCAGACATATGTCCTTGATTGGAATCGAACCTGGGACCCTTCAATCTGCAGGCTGACACTCTATCCACTGAGCCAAACCAGTTAGGGCTTTTTTTTGTTTGAGTAGAGTGTTGTCTTCCTTGAGGGCAACATTTGAAAAATTATGCAGTATTTTTTGGGAGTAAGGAAAAGTTTATTGATGGGGAAGGTGCCAACCAAGAAGATGGGAAGTTTTAGGGGTGTCTCAAATCCATCTTAAGAAAGTACAGAATTCAGGCTTCTTTTATATCAAGTGAAGGATAAATGGGAGAGGAATGAGGTGATTAACAACCACAGACATCTGGACACCAGCAGGGGTCCAGAGGCCAACAAGGGTCCAAGGAAGATTATTAAACTTTTTTGTTTTTAATCTTGATTCTGGTTGGTGTGAGTATGGTTACGAGCTTCCTGCAAGTAGTTTTGAATTTCCTGTACATGAGGGTTTACTGCACTTGTTTCCCATATAATCTAGTTCAATGGTACAGATTCTAAGGGCCTCATCACATCCTCATTGATGATGATACTGTTGGCAACAATGAAAATGACGCCAGGTGTTAAAAACTGGTGGAGTCAGACCAGACCTCACTTCAGCAACTTTGGTACTTGAGTTCTGGCTAAGGAAGAATTCAGAGCCAAGATTCAAACTACAAGAGAAAGTTTATTTAGAAAGTCGCACAGGTAGAAGTGAGTCATGGAAGACACAGGCTCAGGAAACAAGTTATAGAGGCTAAAGAAGGGCCCTTGGAGCTTAGGAGAGGGAAAAGGAAAGGTAATACACGTGGGGGAAGAAGAGGGAGAGGGGAAAGGGACAGCATGCTCCCAGGAGGGAGAGTGCGCAATGCAGTACTTTTTAAGCATTTGTAGTGTAATATTTACTTTTCTCTGGTCTGTTATCATAAATTAACATAATGGGAAAACATATAATGTAAAAAAAAATTAGCTGGAAACTATAACCAAAGTATACATTCTACTTAAGAAAAACATGAAGAAAAATTAGAACTGACTCAAAGAAGAACAATTCGACTGAAAATAAGAATCCAGAGGAAGTCTCTAGAATTTTGATTTTTTGTTTGAAGAAGAAGGAAGCAAGGGGGTTGAGGATAAGCAGTTTTTGTGCATATGAAAGGTATAAAGAAAGATACCTTGTTTAGGTATAAATAAATTCTTCTAAGTAGCAACTAGAGTGAACAACGAAAGAACTTTCTAACCCAAAGAAGGGCGGGTATCACAAAGGACCTTATTGATATGACTTCTGAGAAAGATGACCTTAAAATCCTGAAATTTCTGAATTTATATTACATTTATACTTTGACATGTTTACTTGCTATACTTTTTGTCCCTACCCTTTCTGGTACCTGAACCTTTGCCTTTGATATTTACATTCAAGAGTTTTATGGCAGCTATTTAATTTTTAAAATACTGTGTAAGTTTAACGACAGGAACAGAACAATAGCCTCATCCAGAAGAGACTTCCCTCTCAAGGAAGAAGGCTCTTTCTTAAATGATGTCTGCTACCCCTTTGAAGGGAAGTCTAGGCATGTCTTTGTATCTGATTCCAACCCCCAGAGGGTTGGATGACCTAAAAATAGTGCTTTTGTTAATTCTTTTACTTGCTTCCAAGTCCCAAGGTACTAATGCTACTAAGGAAAACATGCAGGTTTTTGTTATTACCTATAGAGTCCCAATTGAGTAAGCCCTGCCTCCCTTAAAAACTCTTATTCTTCTTCTTGGTACAGACTTTTTGTCGATGGTTAGAGAATTCCTTGAAAGGTTTGCCAAAGGAAACAACTGTGGGAGCTGTCACAGTGACACACAAACAACTAACAGATTTCCACAAACAAGTCACTAGGTGAGTGATGCTGGGTATGTGTGTTTTTAAAGGAATATGAACTGCAGCTGGGTTGTGTAGAAAAATATATCTTTGTATCTTGTACCATCTTAGTTACAGATCTGCCCAGGAGTATGTTTCTTATGTGCCTTTGTATTTTTAGTGTCCATGTAGTCTTGAATTGCAGATTGGCATGGGAAGCCAGTCTTGGGGAAAATATCACCATGTAGTATATGTGTGTGTCAGTTTTATTGTACATATATTAACTGTTACAAGAAATAAGTAAGTGGAAGCATTATATCTTTCAAAAGAAAAATGCACTGAGCAGCACACTATCCTGAAGGAGATCTGTTTTTTTCTTTTTAAGTTCTCAATTCTCATTCGTATTCAGGGTTCAAGAATGCAGGTGTCTGAATAGGTGAAGCATTGATTGTAAAACAGAGTGATGTAGACTGCAATAAATTAGAAAAATTTTGCCATATCTAAAACAAAAATTTCTCTGGGATGCATTAGGCCCATGAACCACTTGCTTACAGCTCACTTAAAATGTTAGGTGTACATAAGTGGTTCTTTTTACTATGAACATAATAAACACTAGAGGCCCAGTGCATGAAATTCGTGCATGGGGGGGAGTGGGGGTGGTGTCCCTCAGCCCAGCCTGCACCCTCTCCAATCTGGGATCCCTCTCACAATCCAGGACTGCTGGCTCCCAACCGCTCGCCTGCCTGATTGCCCCTAACTGCTTCTGCCTGCCAGCCTGATCACCCCCTAACCACTCCCCTGCCAGCCTGATCGACGCCTAACTGCTGCCCTGCCAGCCCGATTACCCCTAACTGCCCTCCCCTGCCGGCCTGGTCACCCCTAACTGCCCTACCCTGCAGGCTTGGTTCCCTCCAACTGCCCTCCCCTGCAGGCCTGGGTCCCCCCCAGACTGCCCTCCCTTTCAGGCCTGGTCCCTCCCAACTGCCCTCCCCTGCTGGCCATCTTGTGTCCACATGGGGGTGGCCATCTTGTGTGTTGGAGTGATGGTCAATTTGCATATTACTGCTTTTTTATATAGCTACATAGCCTTTCTGATCACTATTTTATATTTATACCAGGTATTGCTTGATTTCCTTACAGTACCTCTTAATAGACATTTGATCTTGTTTTTGTTGTTGTTTTCAGTGTTATAGATAATATGGTAAGTCTAGCCTTTTCTTCTTTTGACCATTTTCATTAAAATCACTGGATCAAAGGTTATGAGACTTTTATGGTCCTTGATAATATTAATGACAGCAACTTAAATTGGATGTTATAACTGTGTGTACCTTGCCCAGATATTCCTTTTTGTGTCTAGAGTCTAGAATTTTGACTAAATTTTAGGCAGTGGCCTATATTCATTCAGTTGTGGGACAATTTCTTTTTTTTTTTTCTTAATTAAATCTTTATTGTTCAGATTATTACAGGTGTTCCACTTTTTTTTCCCCCATAGCTCCCCTCCACCTGATTCCCCACCCCACCCCATGCCCTTACCCCCCGCGACTGTCTTCATCCATAGGAGTAAGATTTTTGTCCAATCTCTTCCCGCACCCCTCACACTTGCTTCCCCTGAGAATCGTCAGTCCACTCCCTTTCTATGTCCCTGATTCTATTATATTCACCAGTCCATTCTGTTCTTCAGATTTTTTATTCACTTGATTTTTAGATTCACTTGTTGGTAGGTATGTATTTGATGTCATTTTGTTGTTCATAATTTTTATCTTTACCTTTTTCTTCTTCTTCTTCTTAAAGAATACCCTTCAGCATTTCATGTAATCCTGGTTTGGTGGCGATGAACTCCTTTAGCTTTTTCTTGTCTGTGAAGCTCTTTATCTGACCTTCAACTCTGAATGCTAGCTTTGCTGGGTAGAGTAATCTTGGTTGTAGGTTCTTGCTGTTCATCACTTTGAATATTTCTTGCCACTCCCTTCTGGCCTGCATAGTTTCTACTGAGAAATCAGCTGAGAAATCAGCTGACAGTCGTATGGGTACTCCCTTGTAGGTAATTAACTGTTTTTCTCTTGCTGCTTTCAAGATTCTCTCTTTGTCTTTTGCCCTTGGCATTTTAATTATGATGTGTCTTGGTGTGGTCCTCTTTGGGTTCCTCTGGTATGGGGTTCTGTGCGCTTCCTGAACTTGTAAGTCTATTTCTTTCACCAGGTAGGGAAAGTTTTCTGTCATTATTTCTTCTAACAGGTTTTCAATATTTTGCTCTCTCCCTTCTTCTGGCACCCCAAAAATTCGGATGTTGTTTCGCTTAAAGTTGTCCCAGAGGCTCCTTACATTATCTTCATATTTTTGGATTCTTTTTTCTTTTTGTTTTTCTGGTTGGATGTTTTTTGTTTCCACATATTTCAGATCTTTGGTTTGATTCTTGGGGTATGTTGATCTACAGTTGAGTTTCTGTATATTCTTTATTTCAGACAGTGTATGCTTCATTTCTGACTGATCCTTTTCCATTTTTTTGGCATTCTCATTAAGGTCCTTGAAGGTCTCACTAAGCTCCTCAGAAGTGTCATCAAGTTTCTCGGCAGTTTTTAGAAGATTCTTGAGTAACCTTATAAATGTGATTCTGAACTCTATGTCATCCAGTAGTTTGCTTTCCTCCGTTTCTTTCATTCGTGACATGTTTCTTTGTTTCTGCATTTTGGCTTCTTCCCTGTGTTGATGGAGTGGCTTTGTGTGGTAGGTGACCTACAGGGGGCAGTAGCTCAGCCTCCCCAATCACCTGATGTGGATGCTCTTGGTACACCCCTTTGTGGGCTGAGTGCAAAGTCTTGGTGTAGTTAAGCCTGAATTGCTGTTGGTACGCTGGGAGGAACTGACCTCCAGGCCAATTAGCTGTGAGCACTCCCTGTGTCTATAATGGAAGAACTGCTGCGCTGAAGACACGCTTATGGGGCAGGACTTGTTTCAGTGGGGCTTTGGTGCTCACTGAGTCTGCCTCTTGAATGTGTCACTTATGGATGTGAGGAGTTGAAATCTGGTGTCTCACACTGACCACTAGGTACACTGGCTTCTGGATCTCCAATGGGGTGCAGGTCAGCTACTGTCTGAGGCCACTTAGCAGGAGCTACAGTGAGAGCTGCAGTTTTCTCCTCTTTGCTTGGGGTTTGGAGGTTTTGGAGCTGTCTGACCCGGGCTGCAAGTTTTCTAGGTTAAGCTGAGATAGGGCAGGCTTTCTTATGCTAATTGAGCTGCTTGGAGCTTGGGTGGGTTTGTAGGTTGTGTGGGGCGGGGTCTCAGGGCGTCACTAGGTTAGGGCGTGGCAAACAGCAATGGCTGCTAGTAAGCCCGCTCTGTGTCCCGACCGTGTCCTGGAATCCTGTGCCCCAGTGCCGTAAACAATTATTCCTGCGCGCAGCTCTGCTAGCAAGCCACTCTCACTGGCAGACAGTCCAGCTTCTCCCCGTAGGAGTTTGGGTCCCCCGCGTCTCCCCAGAGACTGGATTTCAGAGTAATCGGGGGCTTGTCTCCGTTCGGGTTGAAAAAAGCAACGCACCCAGTCGCCCGCCGCCAGCCCGGATCACGCGCCTCCGTACCTCAGCTTTTCAGCGCTCGTGCACGTCTCAATGCTCTTTTCTCTTTCCTTCTAGTTGTAGAACTTCCACTCAGCCAGCTTTCCCGTGGTTCTGGGTGATAGACGTTTTATCTTTTAGTTGCAGTTTAAATTGTTGTGGGAGGCAGCAGTTTAGGTGTTTACCTATGCCGCCATCTTGGATTCCCTGGGACAATTTCTAAATCCAAGAATGAGTGTTGATAATAGTTAAAGAAACTTGAAATATTCCAATTGCCCATCAGTAGACAACAATTATATAACAGTTTGTTTATATCAGTAAGCACTTTAAAAAAAGGGGGGGGGAATATGCATATGTGAAAAATAAGATATAAAAGGGGGAATAACAGTATCATATAAACTCAACTTGCACTTAAATTTTTTTATTTTTAATTGTGATAAAATACAGAGTTGATCATCTTAACCATTTTGAGTGTACTGTTAGTAGTGTAAGTATGTTCACATTGTTGTGACTCTAAAACTTTTTCATTTTGCACAACTGAAGCTATGCCTATTCTTTGCTCACCCTGCCCCTGGCAACCATCATTCTACTTTCGGTGTCTGTGTGTGTGTGTGTGTGTGTGTGTGTGTGTGTGTGTGTACACCACATTTTATTTTTTCATTTCTCTGCTAATGAATATTTGAGTTGTTTCAGCCTCTTGTCTATTGTAATTAATGCTTCTGTGAACATGAATATACAAATATCTTAAGACCCTGCTTTTAATTCTTTTGGATATATATCTGGACATGGGATTTCTGGATTATCTGGCAATTCTGTTTAATTTCTGAAGAACCTCCATACTATTTTCCATAGTGGCTATTTTATATTCCCACCAACAGTACATAAGGTTCTGATTTCTCATATCTGTTTTTACTTTTGTTGCCTGTGCTTTTGGTGTCATATCCAAGAAATCATTATCAAATCTAATGTCATGAAGTTTTTCCCCTATGTTTTTTTCTAACAGTTTTATAGTTTCAATTCTTTGATCAATGTTGAGTTTTATATATGATGTATGTTAAGCATCCAACTTTATGTTTTTGCATGTGGACATCTAGTTTTCCCAGCACTGCCCTTTTCTGTATTGAATGACATTTTTATTGAAAATCATATGCAAGGGATTTATTTCTGGGCTCTCTATTCTATTTCATTGGTCTGTGTGTCTGTCTTTATGTTAGTACCATACCATTTTGATTACTATAGCTTAAATTTTAAAATTGGGCAGTGTGAGACCTCCAACTTTGTTCTTTTTCAAGATTATTTTGGCTCTTCTGGGTCCCTTGTGATTCCACATTTTTCTGTTTTCACACACAGTCAGTCATTTGGGATTATTTTAAAATAGGAATTACATTGAATCTGTAGATCAGTTTGGATAGTATTGACATCTTAACAATATTAAGTCTTCCAATCCATGAGCACAAGATATCTTCCCATTTATTGATGTCTTTAATTTCTTGCAGCAACATTTTGTAGTTTAAGCATTTTATTCTCTTTGATGCTATTTTAAATGAACTAATGTGTACTTTTAAAAGCCATATATCTACACACACACACACACACACACACACACACACACACACACACACACTCTAGAGCCCCGGTGCACGAAATTCGTACATGGGGATCGGGCCTAAACTGGCAGTCGGACATCGCTATCACAATCTGGGACCGCTGGCTCCTAACTACTCACCTGCCTGACTGATCGCCCTTAACTGCCCCCCTGCCAGCCTGATCACTCCTAACTGCCTCTGCCTACTGACCTGGTTGCCCCAACTGCCCTCCCCCTGCCAGCCTTGTTGCCCCCAACTGTCCCCCTTTGCCAGACTGGTCACCTCTTAACTGCCCCCCTCCCCCGCCGCCAGCCTGGTTGCCCCTTACTGCCCCCCTCTGCTGGCCTGGTTGCCCCCCCTGCCGGCCTGGTCACCCCAACTGCCCCCCTCTACCATCCTGGTCGCCCCTAACTGCTCCCCCTTCCCCCACTGGCCTGGTCGCCCCTAACTGCCCCACCCCCATCAGCCTGATCGCCCCTTACTTGCCCCCGTCTGCTGGCCTGGTCACCCCTAACTGCCCCCCCCCCCCCCCCGCTGGCCTATTGCCCTCAACTGCTCCCCTGCCAGCCTGGTCACCCCTCCTACCCTCCCCCCCCTCCACTGCCGGCCTGGTTGCCCCCAACTGCCCCCCCTTCCATGCTGGCCTGGTCACCCCACGTAGCCTGCTGTTCCATCATCCGTCTGGTTGTTTTGGTCGTGATGGCCCCTGGCTTTTTATATATTAGGAGATATATAAATATATATCTCCTAATATATGTGTATGTGTGTGTGTGTGTGTGTGTGTGTATACACACACGCGTGCGCGCTCACACATGCTACTTCTAGGACCAGGAAGGGAAGGGAGACTTTTACTTCATAACTCTGTACTATTTGTATTTATTTCATGACCATGTGCTGTACTTTTATATTTGAAACCAGACCCAGTTTTTAAATGTGAGAAAAAATACAATGAATTTTAGGCAGTGGATCAAGAGTTAAGAGCTAATCTTCTTTTCTGAGAATTGATTTTTTTAATAAATCTTTATTATTGAAAGTATTACATATGTAACCTTTTTCCCCCCATTGGCCCCTTCTTGCTCGCCCCACACCCTGGCCTTCACCACATGTCGGTGAGCATGGTTTATGCATATATGCATACAAGTTCTTTGGTTGATCTCTTCCCACCCACTCAACCTCCCTTGCCTTCCCTCTGAGATTCCATGATCTGTTCTATGCTTCTATGTCTCTGGATCCATTTTGTCATCAATTTATTTTGTTCATTAGAGTCCACATATGAGTGAGATCATGTGATACTTGTCTTTCTCTGACTGTCTTATTTCGCTTAGCATAACCCCCTCCAGGTCCCTCCATGCTGTTTCAAAGGGTAAGAGATCCTTCTTTTTACTGCTGCATAGTATTCCATGGTATAAATGTACCACAGCTTTTTTATCCACTCATCTACTGATGTGCACTTGGGTTGTTTCCAGATTTTAGCTATTATAAATTGCACTGCTGTGAACATACATTCTTTCTGATTAGTGTTTCAGGTTTCTTAAGATATGAGAATTGATTTCTTAATGTCATTTTATTTCCTTTTTTACTTATTTATTTAATATTTTAAAATCATTTTTATTTTTTAATTACAGTTGACACACAATGTTATATTTGTTTCAGTGGTTAGATGTTATATCTTACCAAGTGATCACCCTGATAAATCTCATACCCATCTGACACCAGACGTAGTTATTAGAATATTATTTTTTCTTTTTTAGAATATTATTGACTCTATTCCCTATACTGTACTTTACATCTCCATGACTATTCTGTGACAACCAACTTGTATTTCTTAATCCCTTCACCTTTTTCACCTTCCCCCCAAACTCTCAAAATGTTCTCTGTATCTATGAGTCTCTTTCTGTTCTGCTTATTCATTTCTTTTGTTTTTTAGATTCAGTTGTTAATAAATATGTATATATTGCCATTTTATTGTTTATCTTTTTTTTTTCTTCTTAAAGAAGACCCTTTAACATTTCAGGTAATACTGGTTTGATGGTGATGAATGACTTTAGCTTTTTCTTGTCTGAGCGGCTCTTTATATGTCCTTCAACTCTAAATGATAGCTTTGCTGGGTAGAGTAATCTTGGTTTAGGTACTTGCTTTTCATAACTTTAAATATTCCTTGCCACTCCCTTCTGGCCTGCAAAGTTTTTATTGAGATACCAGCGGAAAGACTTATGGGAGCTCCCTTGTAGGTAACTAACTGCTTTTCTCTTGCTGCTTTTAAGATTCTCTTTTTATCTTTGACTTTTTGCATTTTAATTATGATGCGTCTTGGTGGGGGCCCTCTTTGGGTTTATCTTGTTTGTGATTCTCTGCTCTTTCTGGGCTTGTATGTCTCTTTCCTTCACCAGGTTAAGGAACTTTTCTGTCATTATTTTTTCAAATAGATTTTCAGTGTCTTGCTTTTCTCTCTTCTCTTTTCTGCCACCTCACGATGCAAATGTTGGCACATTTGACATTGTCCTAGATACTCCTTACAGTATCTTCATACTTTGGGATTTCTTTTTGCTGTCCTGGTTGTGCGTTTTTTGCTTCCTTATATTCCAAATTGCTGATTTTATTCTCAGCTTCATCTACTGCTGATTCTGTTAAATTATTCTTCATTTCAATTACTATATCCTTCATTTCTGATTGGTTATTTTTTATGGTTTCTATGTCTTTTTTCATGCCGTTGAAGTTCTCAGTAAGCTCCTTGAGCATCCTTATAACCATTGTTTTGAACTCTGTATCTGGCAGTTTGCTTGCCTCCATTTCACTTAGTTCTTCATGGAAATTTCTCCTGTTCTTTCACTTGGGACCTGTTTTTGTTGTGTCCACATGTTGGCTATTTCCCTGTGTTTGTTTCTATGTATTGGGTAGAATTGCTATGTCTTCTGGACTTGGTAGAGTGGCCTTATGTAGTAGGTGTCCTGTAGGGTCTAGTGGCACAGCCTTCCCAGTCATCTGAGCTGGATGCGCCAGGTGTACCCCTGTGTGGGCTATGTGTGCTGTTCTGTTGTCATTGAGCCTTAATTGCATCACTGGGAGGGATTGATCCCGGGCCAATCAGCTGTGAGGACTGGCTATGACAACAGAGAAGAGCTATGGAACAGGATTTGCTTCAGTGAGGCTTTGGTGCTCACTGAGTTCACACCTTGAGTGTGTTGCTAGTGGAGATGGTAGACTGTAATCCATCATGGTCTAAAGCTGTCCACTGGGCGTACTGGCTCTGCAGCCTCCTTGGAGGTGCAAGATCAGCTACTGCCTGTACCCTGTCTGGGGCCACCAGCATCAGCTGCAAAGCAATCTGCAGATGATTGCTACTTGTGCTGGGCTTGGAGGTGCCCAGGAAAGGCCAAGCTGTAAACCAAGGCTGGTTGCCTCTAGTGCCAGGCCTGAGGCCACTTAGCAAGAGATGCAAAGTACACATAGGCCAGATGCTTATTTGAAAGATTTTAGGAAAGTCTGAAGCATGAGGCAAGAGAGTCCATTTGTATGGAAACGCCCCTGGAAACGGCTTGGGTGAGATTGCAAGTTGATAGGTGCCAGGTCTCAGGGAATTACCAGGGCAGGGTGAACACTGTGATCCATATTGTTGGAGACCCAGAAGTGGCGCCTGCCTTCCAACTCTTTTGGTCTCAGAAAAGGAACAATGACCTCTGCCAGTACTTTTGTCTGGCCAGAAGTTAATGGGACTTCTCTTCCTAGTTCTGGAACCCTGGGCTGGGAGGCCTGGTGTGAGGCTGGGACTCCTTGCTCTTCAGGGAGGACATATGCAGCTGAAAAATCCCTCCCAATTTTAAACCACCATACATAGGTGTGGGGCCAGCCAGTTCTGAGTTTTCACCCCTCCTACCAGTCTCAGTGTGACTTTAAATCCCTAGTTAGAGGACTTCCATTCGGCTAGATTTCAGGCAGTTCAGAATGATGGTTTATCTGTAGTTGAGTTGTAATTCTGATGTGGATGTGGGAGGATTCGTGTACCACATTTACCTACACTGCTATCTTGACCTGAAGTCTTTTATTTTTTTTAATTTGTTTTTTTTATTTGGAGGTGGGGGGATAGAAACATCAATGATGAGAGAGAATCATTGATCAGCTGCCTCCTGCATGCCCCCTACAGGAGATTGAGCCTGCAACTCGATCATGTGCTCTGACAGGAAATCAAACCATGACCTTCTGGTTCATGGGTCAATGAACCACTCTGGCCAGGCTTGATCGGAAGTCCTAGTGTCATTTTTCAAAATGGTTTACTTTCTCATCTCCCAGAGTATCTCCAATAATTTTGTTCAAGTTAAAATTCCAAACCTTGAGTGCTATTTTTAGTTTACCTGTGGCTTAACTTCATGCCCCAGAAGTAACTGACTTTTGGCCATAGATCAAGTGGCATGCATGACTGGAAAGTAGCATGTGACTACCTGCCTTCGTGACATAGTTTGCCAGAAAATGAGACTTCCCCTCTACTAAGGAGGCTTATACTAGTATTGACTGGGATGACCTTATAAAATGATTTCTTTTTACTATGAATCTTCCCAGTAGAAGTAGTATTCTACCTACACGCTGTCTCAGGGGTAAAAGTATAATTAGTTGCTTTTCTCTACTTTTGTTTTGCTCTGTTCCATCTAGTTGGTCAGTAGAAGGGCAGGATGATATTGACTCCAATTAGAGCAACTGGGAACCTGGGGCTTAGAGTCACAGATGTTGGTTTGAATCTTGCCACTTACTGGCTTACTTTGTTGTTTCTTTTTTCTTCCTTTTTTTTTTGGCTGTTAGTTTGAACTTCAGCATTTTTATCTTTTAAAATAGGGTTAGTAGCCCTAGCCAGTTTGGCTCGGTGGATAGAGCATCGGTCCTGGGTTCGATTCTGGTCAAGGGCACAAGCCCAGGTTGCGGGCTCGATCCCCAGTAAGAGGGGGTATGCAGGAGGTAGCCAGCTGATCAGTGATTTATTCTCATCATTGACATTTCTATCTCTTTCTCCCTCTCCCTTCCTCTCTGAAATCAATTAAAATATGTTTTAACAAAAGTAGGGTTATTATGGGATACCAAGTGGAAATCATGAGATCTGGCACATAGTAGGTGATCAGTGAATCTTAACTTTCTCCATGGAAAATCATCTGCCAGATTGTCATTATGTATTTACAAAACTAGCTGAAGCATATTTCCTGCTAGCTCTAAGACAACCACCCACACATTCTGGAATAAGTCTCCACCAAGTCCATATTTCTTCATCTGGGCCAGTGGTCGGCAAACTCATTAGTCAACAGAGCCAAATATCAACAGTACAATGATTGAAATTTCTTTTGAGAGCCAAAAACCGACTTCTGTGCATGGGCCACAAAGTTTCAATCACACTGTACATGCACGCCTGCACGTGGTATTTTGTGAAAGAGCCGCATGTGGCTCGCAAACCGCAGTTTGCCGACCACTGATCCGGGCTAACATATAACAGGTAGAGTAAGTCTGAAATAAAGTTATGGACCTTCCCTAATTTAATTAAAATTTTGGGACAAGGAAAGAGGGCCCAAATAATGCAATGCTGTGAGCAAAAAGATCTGTGACCTTTGCCTTGTGATATGGAAAAAAAAGGCCCACTACCAACCTGGCCTAATTGTTCTCTCATTGCTAAACAAGTTTTGCAGCTCCTCTGTGACATAATAGTGGGAAATGAACAGAAGAGGTAATGTTGAGGTGCAAGAGAAAGGGTTTGAGATTGCTCACCTCCTCTTACTAATTCCCTATCTTTAGTATGCATGTTGCCCATGAACCTTCTATTCCATGCATGACTCAGTCTCCCTTTTGGTTTTAAGGTCCTATAACTCCTGCCTCAACATGCTGCTTTGTTTGCCATCCTAGCTGGGAAGGTGAACTGGTTCAGTGTCATTTCAGCAAGTCCAAGCCTGTTTTTCAGATGGTACTTATCAAAGTATGGTGGACAAATTGGGATTGTGGGACTAGATGCCAGAAAATAGAACCTAGAAAAATAGTGGCAGCTTTAAATGGATGGGTGGGTGGGTAGATAGATAGATAGATAGATAGATAGATAGATAGGACTAAGGCTAAAAAACAAAATAGTTCCAGCTTTTAGAAAGTTTTCAAATCCCGTTTTTTTTTTTAAACTTAAACACCAAGGACACTTAAGTTAAACATTGAGCTGAAGCTCTTAATACCAGAGCAGTTGCTGACAGGATTGGGAGCAGAAACTGAGCTGAGTTGAGACACTGTGGCCTGTCCCTCATTTCACCCTGTCTCACCATAGTTCTCCTGGACTTGTATTTGCTTACTTTTTCTTATGCGTCACTAAAGAGGCTAAGGATGGAGTTATCATTTTTCTTCCAGATTAAACCAAGATTTCTGGTTAAAGAAGGATAGAATTTAAAACATGTAAGGCATCAGGATAACAAAAGATTCTTGAGTCTCCAGCAAATTTAACTATTTCCTATTGTCTTAGTCCCTTATAGCACACCACACAGTGGCTTCTCTTGGTTATGTATCTAGCTCCTTCATGACATTGGGAACATGAGAGATATGGGCACTCATTCACCTGGCTGCTTCCTTAAAAGTCAATATTGCTTTGGAAATAGACTGAGAAATGTTATGCCCATGCCCTTATTCAAGCATGTTAAATTCACAAAGAGCAAATGGCAAAATTATGATAAAACCAGAAGACCGTCCTCATTTTCATTACATTTTTAGGGTGGAGAGAGACTAAAAGAAAGTTTCCAGTATATTCTGTTGAATCAAGTCCTGGAGTCTAAATCAAGGTTCTTAATGATGTTTCAGAACTTAAAATAGGTGAAGAAATCCAGATGCGGGCACTTGAGGGGATAGCTCTCATTTCTCCTTTTCCTTTGGATCACCGTTAGCAGTTTCCCCCCTGATCTTTGACCATTACGAAGAGAAGGAGCTTTCTTCTCACAGTGAATCCTCTCTGAGTTTTTCTAAACCAACAAGAGGGCCACAGAAGGGTGAGCATATTAGGAAGCACTTCCTTTCCCACCATTTGGACAAAGGAGGCCTTATGAAAATTCAGTTTGGCTCAGTGGATGGAGCGTCAATCCCCAGACTGAAGGGTCCCGGGTTTGATTACAGTCAAGGGCACGTACTTTATTTGCAGGCTCCATCCTTGTTGGGGCTGGGGGCACGGGCAGGGGGAACGCAACCGATTGCAGTGTCTCTCTCATATTGATGTTTCTCTCGGTCTCTCCCCCTCCCTTCTACTCTCTCTCTCTCTCAAAAAAAAAAAAAAAAATTCAATGGGAAAAATATCCTCGGGTGAGGATTAACAAAAAAGAAAGAAAATACAAGGTCAGATGATATTGGGCTATTCATACCACCTAGGCATCTCACTGCCTGCCTAAGGACCTGCTTCCTCCTCCTGCAGGAGGAAAACCTTGAGCAGCCTGTTCAACTAGAAAATAGATGACTGATAGACTCTTAGTTGCTGGACTGGGCTTTGTAAATAAAATCTGCCTTTGGAAGAAAATGAGGAAACCAGGGTATTTGAGTTAGCTCAGCTTATAGAATTGAGATAATTGGCTTTAAATGAATATGCTTGCTTTTTATTACTTTGGGGTTTTTTTCCAGTTTTTTTTTTATGTTAAGGGCTCTAACCAAGTGTTGTAGTAGGCAGCCTACAGTTGTTGAATACTATTTTGTTCACTGCTCTATTATCCTAAGCACTTTATAATTATGAACTGATTTAATTCTCAAAACATTATGAGGCAGATAATAGATGAAGAAACTGAGGCAGATTGGTAACGTACCCAAGGACACATTGGAGTCAAGATTCAAACGTAGCCACTTTTTCTTCAAAGCCCATTCTTTAAGGACCACACAGTTTATAATTATTCTCATATACAATAGTTAATATCTACCCTTGAGTTACAGAAAGATTGAAAGCAGAGTCAATGTTGCAGTTTTTCAGAGTACTATATCTTTGTCATCAGTTAGGGACTAACCTGCCTTTTCTTTTCTAGTGCTGAGGAATGTAAACAAGTTTGCTGGGCCTTGCGAGATTTCACCAGGTTGTTTCGATAGCTTACACTCCTGCACTGTGCCTGTCACCCAGGTGAGTAGTATATATTTCCCAGGTTTTCTCTGGCTGTCAGGAGTGCTTGGGATGGGGTGGACATAGGTGGGTTTTTTCTTTGTTGGTTTGTTTTAATCCTTTCCTGAGGATATGTTTTTATGGATTTTAGAGAGAAAGGGAGAGACAGACAGACATTGATCAGCTGCTTCCTGCACACATCCCGACTGGAGATTGAGCCCGCAACCTGGGTGTGTGCCCTGACCAGAAATCAAACCCTCGACCCTTTGGTGTACGGGATGACTCTCCAACCACCTGAGCCACATCGGCCAGGCTGGACATAGGTTTTATTGCCCATCTTTGGACTAATACTAGCTAGAGTCAGGGAAGACCTAACAATTTAACACTTCTGGACAGCTCGGAAATGCAGGCTCCTGATTTCCCTGGGCCAAGGTAGCCAGATAATTGTCAGCTACTTTGAATGCCATTTCACCCCCATAAGAAAGTGACTGTTGCATGATATCTCAAAAAATGTTCCTCTCCTCTTCTCCTCACAGACACTTCTAGGATTGTAAATGTGTATAGCTAACAAATAAGTATTTTTTTAACCTGGCTACTTTGATGAAAACACTGCTGACCTAAACTTTACCGTGATAAATGGTACTACTCCTAAACCTGACCTTTCAGATTTAATGAGCAAAGTTGCCTGTTATTATCACTTTTACAATCTGAATACTGAAATGCCAGGTTTTGATTGAGGCAGGAGATCTGCCATCTCTATCTTGCTCCTGATCATCAGTTTTCTCTGTGGGCCTCCCGTCTCTTGGTACTGAATCAAATCAAGAAGCTGAGCTGAGGAAAGAAACAATGGGGTAGTGGGATGTAGGTGCCAGTTTCTTGACTGAGAAAAGAAAGGCAACTCTCCTCTAAACCCATGCTTTGACATCTTAAGCAAAATTTATTCTTCCAGGAGTCAGTACTCCATGCATGTACAGCACTCACTGGGGGTTTGTGATTAAATGCATTAATAGGTGAAGATGCCGTTCTACAATGCCTCACCACATCAGAAATCATTTCTATGCTTTGGTTCTTTAAGGAATAGTGCTATCATTTGTGATTCTTAGGTTTTGCAGTATCTATAAAAGCTAACATTGATATGCATTGTTTGTACAGCTGTGAATGTTCATAGCTGACATTCATGGAGCCCTTACTATGTATCAGGTACTATTCTAAGTGCTTTATATGTATTGTTTTTTGTTCTGTTTTGTTGTTTTTGTTAATCCTCACCCAAGATATTTTTCCATTGAATTCTTAGAGTAGAAGGCGGGCAGAGGGGGGACAGAGAGAGAGAGAAATATCAATGTGAGAGAAGCACATCGGTTGGTTGCTTCTCGTATGCACATCAAGCAGGGCCCAAAGATCAAGCCTGCAACCAGAGTATGTGTCCTTGACCAGAATCGAACCCGGAACCCTTCAGTCTAAGGGCCAACGCTCTATCCACTCAGCCAAACCGGCTAGGGCTATATGTATTAACTAAGATAATTCTCATACAGTTCCCTGGGTTAGTTACTATTATTATTCCCATTTTACAAAAGAGGAAATTGAAGTTGCAAGATGTCAAGTCAGCAATTGATAGGGCCACAATTCAAATATAGACATTTGGGTGCCAGAGTCCTTACTTTTAACCACTCTACTTAATACTTTGACAGTAGTATCCTTTCTAGGGAGTCCAAATCATTGTTTTTTAAACTTATTTTAGTAGGCAAAGCCTTCTTTTAAAATAAAATCTTAGCCTGGCATCAACCCATGAACCAGAAGGTCACAGTTTGATTCCCAGTCAGGGCATATGCCTGGGTTGCAGGCTCAATCCTCAGTAGCAGGTGTGCAAGAGGCAGCCAATCAATGATTCTCTCCCATCATTGATGTTTCTATCCCTCTCCCTTCCTCTCTCTGAAATCAGTAAAATTAATTAATTAATCTTACATGAAACCCCAATATTTAATAGACTGAAATGGAGATTTCTGGTTGGTTTGGAGTTGGCATCCTGGACCTACTGACTCACCTTTACCCTCTCCTCCTCCCTCCTCCTCTACCCTTCCCCTTAAACTTCTTTTTTTTTTTTTACTGAGTTCTTATGACAGGCCAGAATGAGGTACCTGAGCAAGTATAGAAACTTCTGCCTTGACTTTATAAAATGCTCACTATCTCCTGGACCACAAGTATTGACTATCTTCTCTCTTTTGTAGGAATGTCTTTTTTAATTAGAAGACAAGAAGAAAATAAAAACCAGACTGTGTCCCACAATCAGAAACCTCCATTGTGGCAGAGGGGCCTTTACTGCCACCAGGGCGTCCCACCAGACAGGGAGAGACTCCAGCCCTCTGAGGCCATCCTGAGGAGTTCCTGTTTGGGGATGTGAGGGAAAATCAGCACCATTTCTAAAAAGAGGCTGCAGCCTGTCCGGCGTGGTGGGAGGGGAGCTGGTTTCCTGATGAACTTGTTTCTAAAAGGAAAAATAATTTTTAAGGAAATAAAAAAGGAAAACTAAACTGAAACCAGAACTGAAACATCCTCCTGGTAGCATATGACATGCACACATGCATACATGTACCTACACACATGCTACCACGCATGTGCATATACAGAAAAATAAAGGTACAAACTTTCTGTGAAACAAAAACAGTTACTTGGGAAAAATGGGAATTAATTCAAGTGAATTATATAGCTACATTTGGAAGATAAGGGTCAGGATCATCTCTTAAGGTTTTTGTTTTGTTTTGTCTTCTTTTTCCCTCTCCCATCCCTTCTTTCTCATTTCCTCTTCTCTTTTAATGAAAGTAAGTAGAAATTTTTTCCATTCTCCCCAGCCGTTGCTTACCACCTTTATAGAGTTGTTAGGGCAGGGAGGAGTAAGCAAGGAGCCTTTTCTATTTTATATCATGGTCACATCAGTGATTCTAGGACCTGCCAGGGCCAAATTCATGTATATCCCAGCTCACTAACTCCACTTTCAATCCACATTGGGTTATCATCAGCCATGAATAAAAGAGCCAAAATTGGGGTGAGTGGGTTATAAGTGTATATTCTAAGATTCAGTTTATTTTTGTTGTTGTTGTTTTTGTTTCGTTTTTTTTTTTAGTTAATGTTTCACCCATAGACATGAGAAAACAAAAGAGGGTGGGAATATGGAAGTGTTTACAGGGCTAAACTGTATTTTACTAAAAAATGTGGAACTTATTTGACTTCATGGGGATGAAGTAGGAGCAGGAAGCCCAAAACAGATCTTAATATTGTAAAGGAGTTGAAGCCCCACACAGGCATTACATATGAGGGCACTGTTCTGTCTGGTGGTGTAGCCATCTCAAGAACAAATCAGCAACAGAAAAAAAAAGAAAAGAAAAATAAATTTTTAAAATTTAATTAGTGTTCGTTTTCACTTCCTTTCTCTGCCTCATAGTTCTGAAATGGTACATCTAGACCACTTAACTAAACAAACAGTCTTAGTTGTTATCTGATAGTCTAGGTATGGAGTTTAAAAGGCAGGCCTCTGTCTTCAGTGCCCCGTGCTCTCATATTTCAGGAGAGTGGCTCATCCTGCATCTTAGATTCTAGTTCACCCTGAAACTCTTCATGGTAAATGTTATCTTTTCGTACAGCCTCAGTGGAAAAGAGAATGGGTCATTCAGCATATTAATGAGAAATGTGGTATATTCTTTCCACAATGGCCACCCAAGTACATTGATTGTTTCCTAACCTGCTGAGTATTTGGTCTTTTTAAAAAAAAAACCACAAAGCAAGCAAAAGAATGCCTGTAGTGAAGTATAATTGACATATGTGCATACATAAGCTGCACATATTAAAGGTGTGCAATTGATAAGCTTTGACAGAGGATACACCCATGAAATCATTAGCAATCAATGATAGTGAACCTATTCACTCCCAAAAGTTTCTTCATGCCACTTCTCCCACATGCCCAAGTAGCCACTGGTCCGCTTTCTGTCATTGTAGATTAGTTTTCATTTTCTTGAGTTTTATAAAAAATGGGATCGTACAGTATATTACATTAATTGGGCTCTGAGCTAATGATCTTGACTGCAGAGCTGCATCTCATATCTGAAATCAGTGAAACTTTACAGCTTAACATCAATGGGACTCGGAGTTTACTCTCTAAAAAGGCATTATTGGAAGGGGAATGGAAAACTTGAAGGTGAAACAGTGTTTGGAGTGAGATTATCAAATTCTAGAGATCAGCACAATACCCCAGCCAGTCGTCTCATTTTCTGGGTAAACAAAACTTTTGAAGCCTGGTCCAATCCTAGATCCTTGCAACAGACAGTTAACGTTTCTGTTTAAGCTTTTATGACAGAAAGTTGTGTCTGGGACTGAAGAAAACCTATGGAAGGCTTAATGCAACTCTCCAGCCACTGAAAAATAGCATGTGGAATGCATATTCTAGTTAATGCAGAGAACATCTCCACAGGTATAGCTTTGAAAACCAGAACTTCCATCTCATTGGTGGTGTCAAGGCCTCACTGTGTACTGAAAGTCTCCATATAATTGTTCCCTCATTTCCACAATTGGCTTAACCAAGAAGTTTTAGTCATGATTATGTGAAACATATCCATTGGGGCTATTCCCAGCAAGATTATACAAAGAAAATGACTTACAATTTTTTAAAAAATATATTTGTATTGATTTCAGAGAGGAAGGGAGAAGGGGAGAAAAAAACATCAATGATGAGAATTATTGATTGGCTGCACACCCCCTCCTGGGGACCGAGCCCACAGCCTGGGCATGTGCCCTTGACCAGAATTGAACCTGGGACCCTTCAGTTTGCAAACCGACGCCCTAGCCACTGAGCCAAACCAGTCAGGGCAATAAGGTAATTTTTATGAACCTGTTCTAGAAAGTTCAATACTGAGAGTATAGGATAAATAAGACATGAAGGAACTTGAGCTTTTGAATGGCATCAACACCTCATAAATGCAACATATATGTCCACCTTGTGTGGCCCTGGCTTAACTGAATTATTTTACAAAAATGAAAGCCAAAATTCAGAGAAGTTAAAAATCCAATATTATGAAACAAGATATGCCTGATTTTTTGAGATACATTATCAGCAAATGAGAAAGTTGTTTCCAAGAATAATTTTCTGATTGGAAAGTCCATCAATATCCTCTCCTGCTCTGAATACTGAAAAGTTCTTTATGTCAAAGAAAAGCTGTATAGAGACAGGACTCTGGAATTAAAAGGGACTATTTAGTTGGATACAAGGATGAACATTGTCAGGGAAACTACTGGATGTTAGAGGAATGAATTCATCCCCAAGGTCATGAACATCAGTGTACTGTGGATCCTAACTTCAACACTAGCAAAGGCCACTAGCACAGTCAGGCCACTCACTACCAAGCAGAACTCTAGCATAGCTAGGAGCAGTGAAATCCAGCAGCACTGTCCTGCCTTTAACCTCTGGAATGGATAATGCCTGTCACTTCTTTTGGGTAGTGTTCATGCACAACTGGCTACTACAACACAAATCTATGTAAAATGACAGCAGGCGTGCTGTTTCTGGTTTTGCTTTTAATTTTTAAGAAGTCAAAAAGTAAGTAGAGCTCAGAGTAGATTTTCAGCAACCACGAGTTGCCTGCACTATTGAAGAAGTCCACCAGTGGTCGCCTAGTGCAGATCTTCCTTCTAAGCTTCTGTAATTCATCTGTTCTCTCTGCTTCACCATTTATTAAGGGCTGCAAACTCAAAGGCCTTTGGGACAAGGCAGTGAAAAGAGTGAAGCAGGCTCAGAGAGGACCATTGAACTGTGGGACAGTCCCATCTAAAGTTCAGCTGATTCTTGCTTCTAGGGAATGTGAGACAATGTTTCTAAGTTTGCCAATTTTCTGAGAGAAGCTGGAAATCAGATAGGTGAAATCTAATTTTAAAGTGTTGACAACTAATTTCAATCTAAAGAGGAAATAGAGCTGCACAGGCCAGTGAGGAGGAAGGTGGCTGAAAAATAAGACTAAAGACAAAAAAGGAACTGTGTGTAAGCACTGTTCTCTAGTTGGTAAAGCTTAAAGAGCCTTGAGTTTAACAATTTTGAAACCTCTCTACATATGTGCAATACAGAAAGGGGGATAAGAGAAGTCACTTTATAGTAGAGAAACCTGACAAACACTACCTTACCAAGTAATCAAGGTAGAAATCAACAGTGAAAAGTCATAGTGATGGTATGCACCCTCAGTATGTGAGAATGATACTTCACCTCTGTAGTCTTTCTTACAAAAACCATGATAAACACATCAGGTAAACCCAAAATGAGGGACATTGTAAAATATATCCTCAATAACAAAGTCTGAGAAACTGTCAGACCAGTGGAGGCTAAGGAAACAATGACTAAATGTAATGTGATAACTCGGATGGGATCCTGGCATAGAACAAGGATATTAGATAAAAACTAATCAAATCGGAATAAAGAATGGAATTTAGTTAATAATAGTGTATTCATATTTAATTAGTTGTGATGCCATAGTAATGTGAGGTTTACAGTTGGGGAAACTGGGTATGGGGTGTATAGGAACTCTATTAGCAACTTTTCCATATACCTAAGCCTAAAACTATTCTAAAATTGTTTATTAAGAACAAAAGTCTGGCTGGTGAGAACCAAGATGGCAGTGCAGGTAAATGCCTGTACTTGCTGCCTCCCACAATCACATCAAAATTATAATACAGAACAACCATCATTCAGAATAGCCTAAAATCTGGCTGAATGGAAGTCCTACCACTAGAGAAGTAGAGAAGAAAGCACATTGAGATTGGTAGGAGAGTCGGAGGCTCAGAACAGACTAGTCCTGCACCCACGTGCAGCAGTTTTTAATCAGGAGGGGTATCTCCAAGGCCTCCCGTGAGAAGTAGGGAATTCCAGCTGCACACCAGTCCCCTATCCCAGGGTTTCAGAGCTGGGAAGAGAAATCCCCATAACTTCGGACTATAAAAACCAGTAGGGGATGCCCTGGCTGGTTTGACTCAGTGGACAGAGAGTCAGCCTGCCTACTGAAGGGTCCTGGGTTTGACTGCAGTCAAGGGCACATGCCCACGTTGTGGGCTCCATCCCCAGTAGGGGGTATGCAGGAGGCATACCATCAATGATCCTCTCTCATCATTGATGTTTCTATCTCTCCCTCTCCGTCTCTGAAATTAAAAATATATATTTTTAAAAACAAACTGGGGATTGTGGCTGAGTGACACACAAGCTGCTGGAGTCCCAGGTGTTCCTCTTAAAGGGCCCCTGCACGCATTTACACAGTCTTGCCTCCTCTGAGCTCCAGTGCTGGGTGGTGGCTTTGGGGGAATCCAGGGACATATGGGGAAGGATGTGTTCATTGGGGACTGTCTGGCATCAGGGCAGGAACTTGGGGCAGCTTTCTCCCAGATCAGGATGCTCATAGAGGTCATTGTTCATGTGCTGGGACCTCCCCCATTGCAGAGCTGATAGCCGTTATCTGAGTTTTCATCAGCATGGCCCACACTATTTACTCCACCCTGGTGATTCCCTGAGACCCTGACCCATCCAATTTGCAGCCCCACCCATATGAGTGGCCTATCCTGGCTCAGGCTTCAGACTTTGTTAAAATCTCTTATTAAACAAGCAGAAGCTGGAGACAGCATGCCCCAAACCTATCAATAAAAGGCCCAAGACCCAGCACTAGCACCAGTCTGCCTTGCTTTATAGCTGGACCTCACCAGGGCACTTCCTAGCCTACAAGTAGCCATCTGCAGATCTTTGGTGGCCCCAGGCAGTGGCTGACTTTGCATCTTTTGGGAGGCCCCAGAGCCAGTGCACCCAGTGGACAGCTTCAGATTACAACTGATTATACCAGATTACCCCTCTAAGCATCTAAAAGCAATATACTCAAGGAGCAGACTCAGTGAGCACCAAAGCCCCACTGAAGCAAGTCCTGCTCCATAGGGGTGTCTTCTGCATTGTAGACACAGCTCTTCCATTGTAGACGCAGCTAGTCCTCACAGCCAATTGGCCTGGAGTTCAATTCCTCCCAGTGATGCCAATAGCAATCAAGGCTCAGCTATAAGACTGTACACACAGCCCACACGGGCACACCTAGAGTGCCCAGCTCAGGTGACTGGGGAGATTGAGTCACTGGGCCCTACAGGACCCTTAATACACAAGGCCATGCTACCAATTCCAGGAGACATAACAGCTCTACTTAATACATAGAAACAAACACAGGGAAGCAGCCAAAATGTGGAGACAAATGTTACAAATGAAAGAAATGGAAGCAAGCAAACTATTGTGACACAGAGTTCAAAACAATGGTTATAAGGTTACTCGAGGATCTTAATGAGAGCGTCAAGGGACTCAGATTTTCAAGGATCTTAGTGAGAATGTCAAAGACATGAAAACGGACCAGTTAGAAATTAAACATACACTAACTGAAATAAAGAATAATTTACAGGGATTCAACAGTAGAGTCGTGTATTCTGAGAATCAAATCAATGATTTGGAATATGAGTAAGTAAAAAACACCCAATCAGAAAAAAAAGGAATCCAAAAATATGAAGATAGTATAAGGAGCCTCTGGGACAATCTCAAGCATACCATCATCAGAATTATGGGGGGTGCCAGAAGAAGAGAGAGAGCAAGATATTGAAAACTTATTTGAAGAAATAATGACCGAAAACAACCCCCACCTGGTGAAAGAGATAGACTTACAAGTCTAGATAGACTTACAAGATAGACTTACAAGCGCACAGAACCCCAAACAAAAGGAATCCAAAGAGGACCACATCAAGACACATCAAAATTAAAATGCCAAGAGCAAAAGACAAAGAGAATTTTAAAAGCAGTGAGAGAAAAGCAGTTAGTTACCTACAAGAGAGCACCCATATGACTGTCAGCTAATTTTTCAACAGAAACTTTGCAGGCCAGAAGAGAGTGGCAATAAATATTCAAAGTGATGAATAGTGAAGATCTACAATCAAGATTACCCAGAAAAGCCCTGACTGGTTTGGCTCAGTGGATAGAGCGTCGGCCTGCAGACTCAAGGGTCCCAGGTTCGATTCCGGTCAAGGGCATGTAGCTTGGTTGCCGGCACATCCCCAGTAGGGGGTGTGCAGGAGGCAGCTGATGGATGTTTCTCTCTCATCGATGTTTCTAACTCTCTATCCCTCTCCCTTCCTCTCTGTAAAAAATAAATAAAATATATTTTTATTAAAAAAAAAAAAAAAAGATTACCCAGAAAAGCTCTCATTTAGAATTGAAGGTCAGATAAAGAGCTTCACAGACAAGAAAAAGCTAAAAGAGTTCATCACCACCAAACCAGTATTACATGAAATGTTGAAGGATATTCTTTAAGAAGGTAAGAAGAAAAAAAAAAGGGAAGAAGAAGAAATTATAGAAAATATGAACAATAAAATGGCAATAAATACATATCTATCAACAATTGAATCTAAAAATAAAAATAAGTGAACAAGAAATCTAATGAACAAAAACTAGTGAATAAAATAGGATCAGAGGCATGGAAACATGGAACAGATGGACGAATCTCAGAGGGAAGGAGACTGGGGGACAGAAAGAGAATAGCTGAAGATCTTGTATGCAGATATGCATTACCATGGACACAGACAACAGGGTGGTGAAGGCCCAGGGTGGGTCAGGAATCAGGTGGAAGGGGTCAATGGGAGGGAAAAAGGGGGACATCTGTAATACTCTCAACAATAGAGATTAGAAAGAGAGAGAGAAAAGGAACAAAAGTCTGCATAGACCATGTAACCATATATAGATGCTCAACTCAGCCTTGCTCATAACAAGAAGTGGCACTGAGATACTATTTCTCACTTGTCAGGTTGGCAAAAATCCAAAAAGGCAATATAGTCTGTTGGTGAGACTGGGAAAATAGGCACACTGATAGATTGAGCAGGATTTTGCCAATATCTGGCAAAATTATATCCATTTACGCTCTGGCCTAGAAATTCCATTTCTGGGGCTCCATCTGAAAGAGACACTGGCAAAAATATGAAAACATGTAAGTATATACAAGCCTATTAACTGTAGCATGATGTATAATAACTAAAGATGGAAACAACTCAAATACCCACTAATAGAAAGTCAAAACAAAAATCTACATCTAGTTGAGCCTCTAGAATCCAGAATCTAGGCCAAAGTACCAATTTACAGGAAATACCAGTACAGGAGACAAAATATGTTAGCAACGCAACAGAGATGCAGTCAGTGGCATCGAGGCAAAAGCAACATGCAGCACAAACACTGCAGTTTCTTCCCCAAATTGCAAGGGAATAAAATCTTACATTTTAAACAGCAGATATTTGATAAGAAATTAATTTTGTCACTTTTATTTTTGTTTTTTTTTAACATCCTTGTCTTTTAGAAATATATTCTATTTACACTCAAAATGTTATGTGTAGAAATTGCCTCAAAATAATCTCAATGGGGGAGAATCCAAGGTGGCGGCATAGGTAAACACCTAAACTGCTGCCTCCCACAACAATTTCAAAACTAAAACTAAAAGACAAAATGTCTATCACCCAGAACCACGGGAAAGCTGGCTGAGTGGAAATTCTACAACTAGAAGGAAAGAGAAAAGAGCATTGAGACATGCACAAGCGCTGAAAAGCTGAGGTACGGAGGCGCATGATCCGGGCTGGCTGTGGGCGACTGGGTGCGTTGCTTTTTTCAACCCGAACAGAGACAAGCCCCCGATTACTCTGAAATCCAGTCTCTGGGGAGACGCGGGGGATCCAAACTCCTATGGGGAGAAGCTGGACTGTCTGCCAGTGAGGGTGGCTTGCTTGCAGAGCTGCACGCAGGAATAATTGTTTACTGCACTGGGGCATGGGACTCGGGGACGCAGAGCCGGCTAACTAGCAGCCATTGCTGTTTGCCACGCCCTAACCTAGTGGCACCCTGAGGCCCCGCCCTGCACAACCTACAAACCCACCCAAGCTCCAAGCAGCGGAGTTAGCATAAGAAAGGCCTGCCTTATCGCAGCTTAACCTAACAAACTTGCAACCTGGGTCAGACAGCTCCAAAACCTCCAAACCCCAAGCAAAGAGGAGAAAACTGCAGCTCTCACTGTAGCTCCTGCTGAGTGGCCTCAGACAGTAGCTGACCTGCACCCCATTGGAGATCCAGAAGCCAATGTACCTAGTGGTCAGTGTGAGACACCAGATTTCAACTCCTCACATCCATAAGTGACACATTCAAGAGGCAGACTCAGTGAGCACCAAAGCCCCACTGAAACAAGTCCTGCCCCATAAGCGTGTCTTCAGCGCAGCAGTTCTTCCATTATAGACACAGGGAGTGCTCACAGCTAATTGGCCTGGAGGTCAGTTCCTCCCAGTGTACCAACAGCAATTAAGGCTTAACTACACCAAGACTTTGCACTCAGCCCACAAAGGGGTGTACCAAGAGTGTCCACATCAGGTGATTGGGGAGGCTGAGCTACTGCCCCCTATAGGTCACCTACCACACAAAGCCACTCCATCAACACAGGGAAGCAGCCAAAATGCAGAAACAAAGAAACATGTCACGAATGAAAGAAACGGAGGAAAGCAAACTACTGGACGACATAGAGTTCAGAACCACATGTATAAGGTTACTCAAGAATCTTCTAAAAACCGCTGAGAAACTTGATGACACTTCTGAGGAGCTTAGTGAGACCTTCAAGGACCTTAATGAGAATGCCAAAAAAATGGAAAAGGACCAGTCAGAAATGAAGCATACACTGTCTAAAATAAAGAATATACAGAAACTCAATTGTAGATCAACGTACTCCAAGAATCAAACCAAAGATCTGAAATATGTGGAAACAAAAAACATCCAACCAGAAAAACAAAAAGAAAAAAGAACCCAAAAATATGAAGATAGTGTAAGGAGCCTCTGGGACAACTTTAAGTGAACCAACATCTGAATTTTTGGGGTGCCAGAAGAAGGGAGAGAGCAAAATATTGAAAACCTATTAGAAGAAATAATGACAGAAAACTTTCCCTACCTGGTGAAAGAAATAGACTTACAAGTTCAGGAAGCGCACAGAACCCCATACAAGAGGAATCCAAAGAGGACCACACCAAGACACATCATAATTAAAATGCCAAGGGCAAAAGACAAAGAGAGAATATTAAAAGCAGCAAGAGAAAAACAGTTAATTACCTACAAGGGAGTACCCATACGACTGTCAGCTGATTTCTCAACAGAAACTATGCAGGCCAGAAGGGAGTGGCAAGAAATATTCAAAGTGATGAACAGCAAGAACCTACAACCAAGATTACCCAGCAAAGCTATCATTCAGAGTTGAAGGTCAGATTAAGAGCTTCACAGACCAGAAAAAGCTAAAGGAGTTCATCACCACCAAACCAGGATTACACGAAATGCTGAAGGGTATCCTTTAAGAAGAGGAAGAAGAAGAAAAAGGTAAAGATAAAAATTATGAACAACAAAATGACATCAAATACATACCTACCAACAAGTGAATCTAAAAATCAAGTGAATGAAAAATCTGAAGAACAGAATGGACTGGTGAATATAATAGAATCAGGGACATAGAAAGGGAGTGGACTGATGACTCTCAGGGGAAGCAGGTGTGAGGGGTGCGGGAAGAGATTGGACAAAAATCTTACTCCTATGGATGAAGACAGTGGCGGGGGGTAAGGGCATGGGGTGGGGTGGGGAATCAGGTGGAGGGGAGCTATGGGGGAAAAATAAAAGAGGAACACCTGTAATAATCTGAAGATTAAAGATTTATTTAAAAATTTTAAAAAAATAATCATCTCAATGGGGGTGTGGATGGGAGTTTAGGTGAGAAAGACTATGAATTGATCATTGTTGAAGCTACTACATGAGTATTTCATACCATTCTCCCTACTTTCACAGATGTTTAAAGTCTTCCATAACAAAAAGATAAACAACAAAATTTTCAGGCCGGAAAATTATATCTATGAGCCAGATTCAAACCCTGAGCTACCAATTTGCATGCATTGTCCTAATATATTTAATTGTGTCTGAATATACATGAGGATGATGTAATGGTCCTATGTGTAGTTGAAATACCAGCCTTTTCTCACCATTTCTTATGGGAAAAATGATTTGGACAGGATTTTAAATTCTGCACACATTTAAAAATCCACACCCCTGCCCTAGCCATCTTCCTCCTGGAAAGCGGCCAGCCAGTGAGTGTTTATGGTGGCCCCACTGACTCATCCACCTGGAAGGCAGGCCCTCCCAGTATCAGCAGCCCCAGAGACAGAGGGCAGGTGCTGGGGAAAGAGGGCCAGCTGGCATCAGAAAGAGGGTCTGTTAGAACAGCATGGAAGCAAGTGGAACTGGAAAAAGCAAAGAATAGCCGAGTCTGTTTTTAACATTTATTAATCCAAAAATACATAAAATTCTACTTTCTACCCCAGGTTCTTGGACTCTCAAGAAAGGAGGTAGCTGCCAGCCTTAAGTATCTGGTGTAATACTTAAGTGCTCATATCTGTCTCAGGAAGGAGAAAGATCAGGAAGCAAGGCTCAAACTAGGGAACCCCCAAGTCAGGCCCATGCCCTGCTGAGGCCCTGCCAGGGGGACTTGGCACAGAGCATGAGGCTTTCTGTCAGAGGAAATGGGGGCACTCTGGGGCAATTTCCCCTTACAATTAGGCTCCCAGCGTCGGGAGGTCCTTCCCTGCTCACTGGTATTGATGGCTGAATTCTTCCAGAGCCAGCAACCAGAGCTAGCAGAGAGGCGTGTCCAGAAGCAGAGCCCCGAAGCAAAACTGGCTTCTGGCTTCCCTCAACTTCTACAGGGAGAACCTGGAACTTGGGCCTCTCTTCCCTCTCCTTCTTGGCCCAAATCCACTTCCAGGAGAGCCGGAGATAGGATCCTGCAGCCAGGCAGGTGCCCACTGGGGCTGTCACACCTCCATGTCAGTCCACATAGCCTCCCAGGAAGCCTGTTTCAGTCACTATCTGCAGCCTCATTGCATGCCAACCGGGTGCATTGGCCAGGGCTCGTGGCCTGCAGGAGGGGCCTGGGCCACAGGCTGCAGCTGCTGCTGGGACTGCCAGATATGATGGAGCTCCTTAAACTGTTCCACCATGCGGTCTTTGAGGTCTGGGTTTGAGATCTGTAGCCGGATACTATCGGCTGACCAGGAAAGCTCCCCTGAGAACATCTCCAGCAACAATCTAGCCGCTACGGGCACCACCTAGGCAGCAAAGAGAACAGGGAGAACCCAATAGAGCTGTCAAACCTACTTGTGCATGAGCACAACCACCAGGGGGTGGGTGGTGGACTGCAGCCACCAGGAAGGAGGGGCACCAAATTTTACTTCGAGCAGCCCTGGGCCTTGATTGCCTCTGGTTGCCACGTTCACACGGTCCAGAGAGCCCTGAGCCCCCACAGTGGGGCAAGGGCTTGTCTCAGGATTCCCCAGTATTCAAGCCAGAGCAGAGTTGGGGGTTGGGAGAGGATGGTATACCTGTACAGTGATGAGCTTCTTTTCTCGGGGTTTGCGGTCAGGCCACTCCTCCCCAAAGCAGAAGAAGATTTCAAATGGAGGTGGGGTGTTGGTCTGACCCTTCTGGAACATGATGAGCTCTGCAGTAAGAATGAGACCCTGAGTCAGAGGCAAGAACCCTGCCCCTGGATGAGAGGAGGCCGGGAGGAACACGATGGGGGGCCCTCACCGTTGAGAAAATGCTCCAGGCTGAAAAGTTTGGTCCTGACCTCCCGCTGGATGGGGTTGGGGTGCGAGCCATGGACTGAGGCGCAGGGCCCACTCCAGAACACCTTGCACTGGCACAGGCGGATGGCATATAGGTCCTGGCCTTGTAGCTGGAGGATGAGCCCGCGGTCCAGGAAATCCAGCAGCTGGTTCGTGTAGAAGCGCTGCTTGTCGCTGGGGATGTCCTCGGGGCTGGGGAAGCGCACTTGCTCCAGGCTCACAGGGCCAAAGAGCTCCACCTGGTCCTGGGTGGCCTGCAGCTGGCTGTAGAAGAGCCGGCAGCCATGTGGGTTGCTGATGGTGAGGGCACGGGGCGGCCGCCCCCTGTACTGGAACTTGATCTCCAGGTCAGTAACTGCGGGCAGAGGGGCAGGACCACCCCGCCTGTGAGCCCCGCCCTCCCCATTCTGCAGCTGCTCACTGACTTTCTCTGCTCAGCTGCTAGTCCACTTATTCCCCCCACCCAAGGAGGGACTGGCATGGGCATCTTTATTTCTTTCTTCACCATCCTCCAATCTCTTGGCAAACCAACCCCCAGCACCGCTTTACTTGGCCCGGCCCAGCCCACCAGTCTGTGGGTTCTTACGAGGCAGCATGTGGGGACTGATCAGCAGGTCGGGCAGGAGTTGTTCGCCTGTGGGCGGCAGGCTGGCAGCCAGGGGCCCAGGCTGCAGGCTGGGTAGGACCTCTGGGAGAAGCTCTCCAAAGGCAGTAGAGTCAGCAGAGGCAGGGCCCAGGAGGCTGGGGTCTGGAGCAGGGGGGCCCAGCACCACAGGTGGCTGGAGAGTGGGTGGCCACTTGGCTTCTTCTTTGGGTAAAGAATAGGTTGCCATGGGGGGGCCAGGCTGCACTGCTTCTACAGAGGGTGGGGGGGGACAGAGCTCTAATGCTAATTCTAGGAACTGCCTCCCAGGCCCACTATTCCCAGCCTGGGCCTCCCCCCCATACCCCCACCTTCAGCCCCTCCCAGGTACCGAGGGTACCTGCAGCTTCTCCTTATACTAGGCCCCCAACCACACCACCTCCCGGCCACACCTGTGAGGCTCAGGCTTGGTAACATCCTCTGGAGCTGAAGTGAAGACACGGGGAAAGAAGGAGGGAGGAGGCCAGAGAGACACGGGAGAACAGGTTATTACATTGATCTGATGCTGAAGAAATAACACATGAGAACCACAAGGCCTTTCCCCAGGCTTCAGCTTAGCAGAGGCCAGGCCCTGCCCCCGGTCCCAGTCCTGCTGCCCCAGGCAGGCAGTGAGTCCTCAGCGCCTCAGTTTCCGCACCTGCCTTCTGAACAGGCATAGTGGCTACCACACCTGACCTGCTGTGAGGGTCAGTCAGCGAACAAAGCCCAGGGTTTAAAGTGGTGACTTTGTTTCTATGCTCAGATCCCAGGGAGAAACTCAGAGTAGAGCTGCAGGAAGAGCAGGCTCCCAGAGGAATGGGGCTGCTGGCTCCAGGAGCAGAGGAGAACCGAGAGCGCCCCCACCAGGCTCTCCTTGGCCAGGCAGGCAGACCATGGGAGAATGACCTGCTCACCTCTTCCTCTTCCTCCTCCTCCTCCTCCTCTCCTGCACCACAAATGTAATCCTCACTGGGCTGTGACTCTGCAGACGGGAGAGAAAAGCAAGACAGGAAGGGAGTCAGTGGGGGAGTAGAAGGAAGGCCACGGGGCCTCATGTGGCAGCTCCTGCTGTGGCTTCTCCCCTGCCCAGAGCTGCCCAGTGAGGTGAAGGGCCGCAAAGCCTTCGGGAATCAGTAGGGACCTCCCTGACACCATGGCACTCAGCTCCTGGGCCACCGGGAGCCAGGAACAAGGGCTGGCTGAGGAAGGCAAACTGCGGCCCTGATCCATGCCAAGCCATTCCTGGCCCCACAAAAGACCCATCCCAGGTGACTCCTGGAAGGCCTGGGTGTGATGACCTAGCAGCATGTGCCTGACCACTGCAGCATGGAAGGCCTGGGCTTTCATGCACGGCCTCCGAGGTGGCCCGCACAGGGCCGGGCACCATACCTGCAGAAGTGGGGCCGTTGGAGCAGACCTCATAGATCTTGTAGGGCTGAGGTGGCATGTCCCGGGGCCCGTCATAGATGAGGCGGAAGTCACGGCTCTTGTTAAGGGCACAGCGCAGGTTGGCCTTCCACTTGGCTGGGTCAGCCTCATCCACCCCCTCTGTGTACTTCCCCGTCTCCTTGGCCCAGGCCTGAGGCAGGAAGAGAAGACAGGCAATGATAGAGAACCTCACCTCTCACCAAAGCCTCGCCCCTCCTGGCTGATGGGAGTTGTGGTCTGCAAGGTGGGAGCTAGGACACCAGGTCCTTTGAAAGGCGTTACATTCACTGCTTCTGAAGGGTGACAGGCACAGTCTCCAAGGAAGATGGTGTGATGTGGTGGAGGAGAGCATGGGGTCTGGGTGTGGGTGTGGGTTGGGATTCAGAAACTGCCAACCACCAGTTGTATGCCAGGGGCATGTCACTTTGTCTTTCTTTGCTTTGGTCTCCTGACTGTAGTACCTACTTCACAGGATGGCCATGAAGACTCGAGGCCCACAAAGCTCTCTGAACTAACTGTGTCTGTGCTTGGATAGGCTCTGTACACTTGAATTGTGGGTATCATTCTGGAGAGCAATTTGGTTGATACCAGGATTACAAATGTTTCTATCCTTTAATCCAACCATTCTACTACTGGTAATTTATCCTACAGATACAGAAGCATCCACACAAAATTCTGCACATTCAAGGTTATTCATTGCAACACTGTTTGTAAAAGCAAAAGACCCAACATAACCTAAATGTCCATCAATAGGGACTGGTTAAATTAACTATGGAAGACTGGGAAGCAAGGGGGAAAAGAAGGAAGCTTTTGATGTACTGACATGTTGTGATGTCCAAGAAACATGAGGTGCAGGAGAGTATGCATGTACCTCTATCATTTTGCAAAAGTTGGGGAAAGGATAAGGACATATTTTTTGTATATGCACAAAAATATCTCAGGAAGGATAAACAAGAAACCAATACTAACTGCCTCTAGGAAGGGGGTGGGTGGCTGGAGACTGGGTGGGAGGGAGACATTTCACTGTAAACCATTTTACACTACTAAAAATAGGAAATGGATTTGAAAAGAACCTTGAAATGGTCTGGCTGGTGTGGCTTCATTGGTTGGATGTTACCCGTTGCATCAAAAGGTCTCATTCCCATTCAGGGCACAGGACCCGGTTGAGGGCTTGATCCTTGGTAGGGAGCATGCAGGAGGCAGCCGATCTTGATGTTTTCATCTCACATAGATGTTTCTCTCTCTCTCCCTCTCCCTTTACCTCTCTCTCTAAAAATCAATTTTAAAAAATCTTAAAAAATAAAAATGTTCCCAGGCCTTCCACCCAGAGTTGCTGATACACTTGGCCTGAGATTCAAAAAATAACCTTGAAAAGGTAAATATCAAGTGCAAGGACTAAAGAATATATATCCAGGTTTAAAAATAAACATTCTCTTTGACCCAACAATTTTTAACTCTAGGAACTAACCCCAAAGAAAATCATTGAAGATGTGCAACGGGTAAGAGTTTAGAGAATGTACCTGGTAAAGTGGTCTTCAACACTGAAGCACTAAAAGCAACCTGAAGTACGCATGTGTAATGAGAATGAGACAAGAACAAAGGGGAGGAGAAGAAGGAAGGTCTTCTGGGGGCCTATCAGTCCCCACCTTGGATTGGGGATCAGGTTAGAAAAGCTATTCTCTGTGGTTATGCCTGTGTCACCTTAGTCCAGGCCCAGGGTCACCTGCAGCAAGACAACTGGATGAGTGGCCAGTTTGAGTGGGAGTGGGGGTCCTCGTCTGGGGGATGGGGCTTCCTCGGAGGCCCAGGCAGTCCCCTGTCCAGGGCTTACCTTGAAGATGGTGTTATCTCCGTCCTGGCTGGGGCCGTGCCTAGTGGCATGGCGCCAGGGGATGGAGAAGAATTTCCTTTCGCCATTGACCCATCGGAGCCCTGGGTATTGGCAACTGTTCACCTGGGCCACCAGCCAGGGCTTCAGCCGCACACGGCGGGGTGGAGGGGGGACCCCGAGGGCAGGCTGGTTCATGGCAAAGGGGTCTGCAGAAGAAGACAGAGGGGCGCATCAGCAGATTTGCTGCTAACCACTCATTTGGCAGAGGGGTTGGGGGGGGGGGGCGGTGCTCCAGGGGCCCAGCCATGGCGTTAGGACTTTCCCTTCCTCCCAGCACTGGGGGCTGGAGTCTCTCCAGTCCATCCAGGTGGTCAAAGCCAGTTCCCTTTCCAACCATCAGCTTTCTCGTCACAGGGTCCTTGCACCTGCTTTGTGTTTGGGGGGAAGGGAAGGAGGGGGTTACACTGTAGTGAATGTCCCACCCAGAAGCCCTCTACCAGATAGGGCATCACTCCCCCAGCAGTCAGGAGGCTGGCACAGCAAGAGGCTGAGAGCTGTCCATCTCGAAACCTACCCTCTTTGGCTCACTCCAGGCTAGGCCCACTCCTCCCCTCGGGAGATAGCCGTGGGCAGTGAGAGATGGACACACAGAGAAAAAAAGGCTTCAGGTGGAGCAAGCTGGTGCTCCTGTGTGCGCACCCCAGGGTCCAGGGGCAGGCTGCAGCCAGACTCCAGCTGATTCCACATCCCTGCTTAGCATTCTCCCCGCCCCACCCTGCCCCCTCCCTTCCCTCCTCCCGCACTAAACTGCTGCTGGGATCTTTCTCAGCATTTAAAAGGGTTCAGGAATCTGGAGAAGGGACTGCATGTAAATTAATAAAGAGACTAGAAATATAAATTTGGAAGGCATTTTTGGGAGCCAGAGGAGACTTAGCTATAGCAACCAAGTTCCCCAATCTTTGGACCCCTAGCTTTTTATTAACACAAATTGCCCTAAAGCAAAGCAGATATACATATCAAGGTTTGGTATACAGTAAGCACTGTCAGGTTGGAGGAACTGCCCTGGCTGTCCCAGTAGCCGGCAATAATATATGCAGATTTTCAGATTTGGGAAAATGCTTTCGGCTATTCCAACAAGCAATAATATGTATCTTCAGCCCTGCTGAATATAGAAGCCCATCAACCTTTTGAGGACTTCTTGCATTTATTATGACATGCTGGAATTAGCTTCCAGCAAACTGCCTTCTAGGAAACGTGGCCTAAGAACAAGGTAGACCTGAGAATGGAGGGATGGTTTCCACACCCAGTCCTCAGAGCTTCCTTTCTCCCTAAGTTTCCCTCCGGGATCAAGCTTCCTCCACCTAGACTTCTTGAGCGATGATCCATCAGCACACTCAGTCTACCTCCTGCATCACCAGACTTAGGTTCTATCCTTGTAAAGCCATCAACTTCCTAGACTGAGGCCTCCCCTCTGAGCCATACATTCTTCCAGCAATTGGTAAGCACCGAACGCTTGCCAGACCTGTGCTGCCCAGAGCCATGGGGACTACAGAGGTGAGGTCTAACGGCTGCCCACTGGGAGCCAGTGCCACCTCCCCAGGCCAGTCTCTGCCTCCCATCTCCTCTGATCTAAGAGAGTGAGGAGACCAGACCCCAAGACCCCAGAGGAAGGCTGCAGGGGGGGGGTGGGGGGGTGAGCTATGACGGAGGCAAGGGTCCGAGGCAGGCGGCCAATCAGGGAAGGAATTGCTGAAGGAAATGGGATATCAGGGCTGGTGCTGTGAACACTGTGGGTGGGGATGAGAGTTATCCTTAATATCTGAGGTAACCCCATGCACAAAGGGACTAGGGTTTGAGTCAACAGCAGGACAGCCTCAGGTTGAAGAATTTTCCAACAGCTAAAGCCATCCAACCGAGGCCAGGCTTCCTGGCCTGCCTGGGTGGGAGGCTGACTCCTCTCTGTTGTTCCACGTCTGCTTTGGCCTTGGAGCACTGAGCCTCAGTTTTCCCTGAAATCCCCTGACCAGTACCTTTTGGGGTTGTAGCTGGTAAGTGCCACCTCTTGCTAAGAGGTCTCCATCTGCAGGCCTCTCCTCAGAGCAGGTCCCACTCCAGGCTGGGCAGGGGAGGGGGGTGAAAGAGCTTCCAGCCCTGCCCCCAGGCCTCAGGAGCTGGTGGCTCAGTTCCCCTTTCTATGCCAGCCTCCACCCAGCACCAGGGGAAATGAAAGTGCCAGACCAGACAACTCGGAAACCTGACTCACGGGAGCTGGGGGAGGAAAGGATGTGGAGAGAAATTCTCAGTGGGTCCCTGAGACCAAATTCTCAGTCTCTTCCCCCATAGCCAACCCCAGCCCCACCCCCAACCCCCAGGTCTGCTGATGGTCATTGTACATTTAGTGTGGTTCACAGCATTGGGTCGCCTCCCCCAAGGTCTTGGTCCTAGAATAGAGGAGCAACTGTCATAGGTGGCAGGCAATTCTGGTTAAGTGACGGTGGACAGAGGAAAGCTCTGTTGCCACCGAGGGAAGGCAGTCTTCCCTGAAGACCCCCACATATGGTCAGCCCACAGCTGTGCCAGGGATGGTGCAGCTGGGAGAGCAGAAAGGGCTAGGAGGAAGTCGGGGTGAATCTCACTCCTGGCCCTGCCTAGCACTGCTGTTCAATGCAAAGGTTTGGAAATGATCTCTGGCCTCAGGTCAGAGAGGCACAGCCTCTTCAGGAAGCCCAGGCGGGGGCTGTAGAAAGGGGCTCCCACAAGAAGCCGGCAGAACCCAGGAAGGGTCTGTGCAGCCACCACCGGAGGGTCAGCCAGGTGCACCAGGACCAGGCTCCGTGTCAGCTTCCCAAAGACGCTTCCTCATGCTGCTGGAGGCACGCTTAGGTCTCATTCAGACCATCCTAAAGCCAGGAGTTCTGAATTTTAATCTTTGTGCCTCCTCCTCCCAGATAGACACAGTTGCCCAGATTTCCCAGAGAACCCCAGAAGCTACAGGGCAGCCCTCAGAAAGTCCATCCCAATGCTAGGGAAGAACTTGACTTTCCCTCAGAGGGCAGCGCTGGCCAGGAGTCTTTTGGCAAAGTGGGAAAAGATGGCAGTGCCTGCATCAGCTTCCTTGGAAACGCCAACAGAGGTGTGGGCTGCTCAGGACCCAAGGGAGCCCCCATAAGTGAAGCATCTAGCCGGACAGCCAGGAGCCCCTCTGCGGGAGGCCCCACAACTCACACCAGGGCCCTGAAGTCCCAGGAGCCACCCCATGAGGCACCTGGAACACTGTGGGCACCAGGGACCCCTAAGGGAGAAAGCACCTCAGCCCCCAACAGTGGGCAGAGCAGCAAGCCCCTTGACACCTCCCCAGTTCGATTCACATTTGTCTCTACAAACCCCACCTCAAGCTCAGGAAGAAAGGGGAGTGGGGTGGTCTCTGCACCAGCGGGACCCTAAAGCCTCCCCCCTCCAGGTGAGTTAACCACACCATGAGATAAGTGGGAGGGGGTAACGGGAGGGGCTGGGGGCAGCAGGTGCAGCGGGAAGACGCCTCTCTCTCTCTCTCTCTCTCTCTCTCTCTCTCTCTCTCTCTCTCTCTCTCTCTCTCTCTCTCTCTCTCTGCCTCCTCCCAACAGCACGGCTGGGGAAGGCCGAGGCTCAGGGGGAAACCCCTAGGTTGGGCTTTGAGATAAGAAAGGGTGTTTTCCCAGGGCCTCCCTGGACTTGTTGGGAGCCCTAGCGCCCCGGGCCAATGGTTCTGGGGGAGGTTGGGGGCTCTGCCTCTGGCCCGACTGCCCCTTCCAAAGGACCCGTAGCTTCCTCCATCGGCCCGCAGCGCCCTTACGGCTCCTGGTCATTTTCTCCCTCTCTGGGCCCGCGGGAGGCGAGGCCAGGCCAGACCCTGCGTGTGGGACGGCGCCGCTGGTTCAGCCCCAGGCGGGTTGCCCGCGGGCTGCCTCGGGGTAGCTGGCTCACGGTCTGTCTCAGGCCGCTGCTCCGGCGGGTGCCGACGAGGCTAGGAAAGTCCCCCCATCCCGCCCTGCTCTGGGGTGCGGGAAACCCCCGCGGAGGGAGGGCGGCGCAGGCACTACTGCCACGCTGATCTCTCTCCTCCACTTTGAGACTCCTCATTGCTTGGTTTTAAGTTCGAGGGAAGGACGTAAAGAAACGAGTCCAAGAAGTATTGAGCCCGAGGTTCTCAGGCGGGAGGGTCAGCGCCTCCTTTTCTGAGCCTCTACCTGACACCATCTTCCCACACTCTCTGCCCGAATGCCTGCCATGGCCCTCAAGATCCTGGGAGGATAAACCCTTTCAACCCCATCCTCTTACCCGAAAGGGTGAGGGGTGCTCGGGAGAGAGCACAGAAAGGGGGAATCGGGGCTCGCCCCTCCAGGGTCAAGGCCAGACGCCTGCCGGGCTCCCCGTCCACCCTTGGCGAAGCGAATCGGAGGGAGAGACCAGCAGAGCTGGCGCCTCTGGCAGCGGTGCCGACCCCGACTCCCGGCCCCCGGGCTCCCCACCCAGCCGCCGGGCTCCCCGGGCCCCAGCGGGACGAAGGCTGCCAGTGCGGGGCACCCTGTGCTGATCGGGACGAGGGAGACACCTTGGAGGCCGCCGAACTCGCGGGGCGCGCCCTGCACTAGACGCCCACCGAGCTCCAGGCCCCTCCCGCCAGGCAGGAGTCCCGCGGGCGCGGAGAGGAGCGCGCGTCCGGACCTACCTGTCAGCGGTGCGCCCGCGTGGCTGCGCCCGGAGCACCGGCCGGCCGGCGGCGGGGCCGACTGCACCCTCCGGAGCGCGCCTCCCGCCCGGCCGCCCGCCCGGCACTTCCGCATCGTCCGCCCCCGCCCCTGGGCCGCGGCTGCCGAGCTCCGTGCGCGGGCAGCGCCCCGCCCTGCCCCATGGAGCCACCCTAGAGCCGCGCACCGACCCGGCGACCGCGGGCCAGGCCTGAGCATCGGGCCGGCGGGCTCCCCTCTAGCCCAGAGCCTCCCGAGAGACCCCAGGCGGCGCGGCGGCCCGGACCAACGACCCGGCTCCTCGGGCAGTCAGTCCGGAACCACAGCATCGGACCACCCCAGCCCCACCCCACCCGGCCGCAGCGCTCGGTGGGTCCTGGGAGCTGCCCAGCCGGCGTCCGCGGGAACTCAGGATCCGTGCAGACACAGGCCGCCGACCGAGCCGCGGACGGGGCAGCTGCGGGGCGGCGGATGGATAGTCCTGGCCCTCGCCCACCGCCCGCACCCCTTGCAAGGGTCGCCTCAGCCTCCGCAGCTGGCGTCGGGACCCCGACGTGCCTTCCTCAGGCTACTCTGCCCCTTTCCAACTCCCAAACCCCACACCCGCCTGCCCAGCTGCCCCTTCCTGGCCCCCTTCGGGCCGCTAGGGTCAGCGTCACAGCCGTCTGCCACCTCTCCACTCACCGCTGCTTTGGCCGTCCATCTGCCCTTCTGAACGCCTTTCGGTTCCACAAATGGGCCTCTCTCGCCGACCTCAGCCTTCACATGTCCGGTTCCTTCTCATGGAACATTCTGCGCTTCGCATTTTGTTTCGACATCACCTCCTCTGAAAAGCTTTCCCTCCTGGGTCGGGCTCCGAGCTCTAAAGCTCGTCCTGGCTGGTGTCATTTCATGGTTTTAATGTGTGACTCCCACTGAGATCAGCTTAGGAACCACTCCTCTTTTCATTGTTTTCTATAGTAATTTTCAATAAAAAATTTTTAAAGGAAGAACATTTTCTCATCCCCCCCCCCCGCCCCGGTTATTGATTTCAGAGAGGAAGGGAGAGGGAGAGAGAGAGAGAGAGAGAGAGAGAGAGAGAGAGAGAGAGAGAGAGAGAGAGAGAGAGAAACATCAATGGTGAGAGAGAATCATTGATCGGCTGCCTCCTGCATGCCTCCCACCAGGGACTGAGCCCGCAACTTGGGCATGTGCCCAATGGGAATGGAACCGAGACCTCCTGGTTCATAGGTCAACGCTCAACCACTGAGCCACACCGTGGGGCAAAAAGAACATTTTCAAGTTAACTGACTAAATTTTAGACAGCAAATAAAACATGTAAGCTCCAGAAAGTACTATTTGCCCTTTAAAGTTTGGTGCTTGTGTTTTTAAGAAATAGGGTATTAGTTGATAAATTAGAACTTTGACCTTCCCCTCCCCACTCCTTCCCTCTAGGAAAACCTTTGTTGCTGGTCTTCACAGGAGGTCTATGTCATCACTTACTATGTGTTGTCTTTTTCTTCTTTTCTGTCTCTTTTTTCTCCCCACTCCTTGTAGCCCTAATATAAAACAGAAATATAATTATACATAAGTATTTTACTATTTGTATCTGCTGAGTATTTCACTACTTCACATTTTTAAAATTTAAAGTGTGGATGGAAGAAAAGTGGATCCGTAGATTGTTTTGTATTTTAAAAATGAAACTGGTATTTAATTGAAAGTGGTCCCTCACCAAATGGGAACCTTTTCCACTGGAGGCCAATAATGCTTCATAGAAAATATTATTTGTTGGACTAGAAAAAAAATAGCTGGGGCAACAGTCAAGAAGAACCTTCTTTTATTGTCAAATGCCTCCCGCACAGGTGAGGTTCCCACCCTTAGAAACTCTGAACTTCATCAAGAACCATGAAGGGGCCAGGCTGGTGTAGCTCAGTGGTTGAGCACTGACCCATGAACCAGGAGGTCACGGTTCCATTTCTGGTCAGGGCACATACCTGTGTTGCAGGCTCAATTCCCAGTAGGGGGCGTACAGGAGGCAGCTGATTGATGATTCTCTCTCATCATTGATGTTTCTATCTCTATCTCTCTCCCTTCCTCTCTCTGAAATCAGTAGAAACATTTTTTTAAAAAAATAAACAAAGAAAAAACTATGAAGGGGCTACATGCAGAGGAAGGGCACAGCACTTGAGCTTCTATCCAGCTCTGTTATGTTCAAGCGAGGTGACCTCCAGCAGGTCCTGTGAATCTCGTTGTCTGTCTGTAAAGGGGAGATGATATTACTGAGCTCAAAGTTCCGGTGTGAGGCTCTAGGGCAGTGGTCGGCAAACTCATTAGTCAACAGAGCCAAATACCAACAGTACAACGATTGAAATTTCTTTTGAGAGCCAAAATTTTTAAACTTAAACTTCTTCTAACTCCACTTCTTCAAAATAAGCTCTCCCAGGCCGTGGTATTTTGTGGAAGAGCCACACTCAAGGGGCCAAAGAGCCGCATGTGGCTCTCGAGCTGCAGTTTGCTGACCACTGCTCTAGGGGAACCTGAGTTAAGAACCACTCTGGGCCAGAGACATGGCAGACGGAAGAAGGGGCAGGGGAGGAAGCATCACTCAGACTTTCCCAAAATTGGAGGACCCTTGCCTCCAGATGCTGTTTTATAGTGAAATACAAGGAAAGGGGAAGTGAGGCTACACCAACCCCCATGCGATCGCTCCCAGTTCCCCCCGGGGCACATGGGGAGCAGGGAGATGTGCCTCCACCACCGCAGGAGCCTCTGCAGAGATGTGTGTCTAGGTCCCTCACTCCTAATGGTGAGATGGCCCCTGCCCCGACTTCCCTGGCTGGGGCGTCACATTGAGCATGTGGTGAGAGGCCTGGTTCTGTAGAAGCTAGAGAGTGAGTGTGTGTGTGTGTGTGTGTGAGTGTGTGAGTGTGTGTGTGAGTGTGTGTGTGTGTGTGTGTGAAGGGTGAGGCTGTGTCACCAAAGGGAACTGAAAGAAGCTCAGTATGAGTGTTAGGGAGAGAAGACAGATGTCCACCAGGAAGCTGGACAAGACACCAAGACACCCCACCCAACTCTGACCTTCAGTGCAGGCCTGGGCAGCTGCCTTTTCCTGAAACCTCCTTTCTAAGAGACCCAACTTCTCAGGCCTGGCTCTCCGAATTCCTGTTCCTCAGATACCCCCTTTTTCTTAGAACTTGTTGGCTGGACACTGAACTCTGGAGTCCAACAGGGCTGAGTCACACCCTGGCTCCACCACTCTGGGATGGTGTGACCTTGAGCAAACCATGGACTCTTAGGGAACCCCTATTTCCCACCTGTGAAGTGAGAATGGTACCACCACTGTCACAGATTGGCTGGGAGGCCTAAATTCAATACATGCTCAGTGAGTACCTCTACATGCCAGAATAAAGTGGCCCTGGCTGGGCAGCTCAGTTGGTTAGAATGTCATCCTAGTATGCCAAGGTTGCAGGTTTGGTCCCTGGTCAGGGCACATACAAGAATCAACCAAAGTGAGTGTTGACCTATGAACCAGGAGGTCACAGTTCGATTCCCGGTCTGGGCACATGCCTGAGTTGTGGGTTCAATCCCTAGTGGGGGGCAGGTAAAAGGCAGCTGATCAATGGTGCTCTCTCATCATTAATGTTTCTCTCTCCCTCTCCCTTTCTCTCTGAAATCAATTAAAAAATATATCTATATAGGTAAAGAGCCAGGGTCTGTAACATCCAAAATGACCAAACGAACACCGGAAGTCAGTCCTGCAGTCAGTGCGGGGTCGCCGTGGTTGTCTGATTCCCTATTGGAGATGGTGCAGGCTGGGCTGAGGGAACCCCCCCCCCCGTGCACGAATTTCGTGCACCAGGCCACTAGTATATATATAAAATAATCAACCAATGGATGCATAAATACGTGGAACAACAAATTGATGTTTCCCTCTCTCTCTTTCTCTCTCTCTCGTAAAGTCAATAAAGAATAAGTTGTAATTTCAAAACTAAAAGTCTATTTTGTCTAAACCCCTGCCCTCCTGGGCTTCCATTTTATGGAGTGAGATAGACAGTAAATGTTCAGGTAACAAACTTGGTGGGTGCTTCATGGATTGTTGTACAGGCTGAGCAGAAGGAGTGACAGGCTTTGAGGTCATTTCATCTCAGCCATTCTGGCTCCTATAAAGTGTATACTGTTTCTGACACACACATGTGGTAGCTTTATTATTATCAATGCCCAGGACACCCCAGCTGGGGTTTCCTCCCCCTTTCTTACTAACTGCCGCTCCTCAGAGCTTTTTGAGGAACAATCTGGAAGTCCCCCACTTGGCCAGTACTGTCACATGGTCTCTAGATCTCATGTCCTGACTTCTCCCAAAGTGCAGCTCTTGTTATTGCTTCCCATGACCAGAGGCCTAGTAAGCTGCGCACACACCCTCATGGGTCCCAGGCCCTGGCTCTCTGCTCCTTTGACCCTGTTAAGAACAAATACTACTTCCTTTTCCTTCCTGGTCAGTATCTTTCCTCTCGCTGATTCTTTGCAACCAGACTCCTGCCCCTTTTCCATAGATTCTGCTCTGGGCCTTGGAAACACAACTCGAGTAGGCCCTGGCACTCTCAGAACCGCTCAGAAATTCCAGTCTTTGTCTTTTTCTCGTTTAAACTCTCAGATCCTGGGATTTCATGGTTGCCTGGGTTTCTCACCATCCGTCCCCTTTACTAGTAAATAACTGTGGTGGAGGATTCTCATTTTGCCATGGGATTCTGCTTCTAGCTCAACTCAGCACCCTAGCATCCTCCCTACCCATCACTGCCTCACCCCTGCCCTGCCTCTCAGTGCAGTCATCATTGGTCCTGTTGATTCTCCCCACTCATGTCCTCCATCTAACATCCTCATTACCCGCCCTCCGCTCCGCACTCACCAGCTGCACTTGGCTGATTCAAACACTCCCCAAATCTGCTTAGCTCAGCGTTTCACTAAAACCACTTCCCTCCCCATTCTTGGGCTCTGTCATGGAAAGGGTCAGGCCTCTGTCCTTCCTGCCTGTCTGGAGGGCTTTCTGTAGAACACAAGACATCTGGATGAGGAGGAAAAGAAAGAGGAGGAGGTCTGACCTGGAAACCCCCGTCCTCCAGGGATTCCTGCAGTCAGAATGGATGAGCCACTGCTTTGTGAGACAGAGGCCACCCTGTTCCCACGAGATCCTGCTGTGGACCTCAGTGTCTTCTCTTGTCCCAAACAGACCTGGTTAAAGCCCAGGGTCCATGGTGACGCCCCCAGGGGCAGGCGTCCCATCCAGGTGCATGAGACATCATTGATGTGGGGTATAGTGGCCACAGGCTCCGGAGTGCTTCTCAGCCAGATCTACCTCAAATCCCTGCAGCTCAGAACCAGGGGACCGGACTGTTGTCACTCTGAGATGGGAAAGAGGGGGATTCAATTCTGTCCGGGATGGCAGGGTCATCCCAAGGGCATAGGGGCTCTCCTCAGCTCACATCTAGACCTCAGAGTGGTGGAGAGGTCAGAGCCACCTTGGATGGAGGGGGTTTCAGGGGTGGCTCTGGGACTCTGGAGGAAGCTGAGGCATGAGGCCATGGGAGGCCACAATTGTCCCATGTGGTTTCTCAACACTTCATTGTGGGAGGAGGATGTCTTAGCTGCCCCTCTCTGACCGCTTAAGGGGGCCGCTGGGTGGAGTCGTGGGTTGAGCAGTGTGTGTGTGTGTGTGTGTGTGTGTGTGTGTGTGTGTGTGTGTCTGTGTGTCTGTGTGTGTGTGTGATGGAGGGAGGAGAAGAAGCCCTTGGGGGCTGGTAGCCAAACGGAGCTGTGGAAACAGGTGTTCGGTTCCTGCCAGCCAGGCACCCCAGGGCCAACGTTATAACCCTGTGGGGGTCAGGTCTGAGAGCCCTGTTGGGGCCTCCCCCAGGCTGCTCTCCTGCTCCTGTAGCCTCTCCTAATGGGGGCAGAAAGTCAAGAGAGCAGAGAGCACTGGGGGCTACAGGTCCCTAGAGGCCCAGAGGGCAGGACCCACTCTGCTCTCTTGGGCCCTCTCGGGGAAGAGGGATTGTCAGACCTCAAGTGAGGGGCGGTTCTTACCAGGCTAGTGTCCTGGAACCTCAGTGTTTCCCAGGTCTCCAAGTCAGGAGCCGGCTGGAACCCTCCTGATGCCCTCAGGCCCCGTGCTGGGCAGACTGGGCCATGCGAATGCTGGTGGGCCTGTGGGGTTCAGGAGTCTCTGACCATCTGTCAGCCTGAGGACCGGGTCTCCCTACTTCTCTCAACCTATCCTCCTCCTCTCCTGAGGCACGTCTAAGGCCACAGGGAGCCTGACACGGCCTGACAGCTTGTCCGGGAACCTCGTGGGGTTGGAGGCTGGGGGAGACAGGAAAAAGAAAGAGTTTACGGGGCTTTCTCACTGGCCCCCCAACTCACTGAGAAGGCTTTGCTTTGTAGTAGCAGGTCACAGGCATGCCTGAAAGGACTTGGGAAGGGGACAGTGATCCCAGGGATCTGGGTTCCACCTGGAACTCAGCTGTCTAGAGAGCAAGTGTGCTCAACCCTCTGTCGTGCAGGTTTGGGTTCAGGGAAGAGAGGGTAGGGCAGAGGACCTTCTGCAGAGGAACAGCCCATCCCAAGCTGTGAAGAGCCAGGAGTGGCCACCGCCAGGCTGCAGCTCAAGGCCGAGCGGCCATGCTGGGGAAGGCCCTCTTGGAAATGGATATGGTGTTCTGGAAGGGGCAGGCCGCATGCTGGACTGGCTGACGATGTAAATACAGCCAGAAAATACTCATGAAGCCTTAATATATCTAGACACCGCAAGACACTTTTCATCCGTTACTGCATTTAACTGCCACAACCAGCCACTGTGCATTATCTCCATTGACAAAGAAGCAAGCCGAGTAACTTGCTAACCTCTTGAACCTGAACAAGTCAGCCAGCTTACATCACTGGTGTTCCTTGGCTTAGAGAGGCATCACCCTGTTCCCTGTCTTCAATTTCACATGGGGTTTTCCCTGTGTCATATCTCTGTGTCCAAATTTCCTCTTTTTATAAGGACATCAGTCATATTGGCTTAGGGTCCACCCTCATGACTTCATCTTCATTTATTACGTCTGCAATTACCCTATTCCAAATAAAGTAACATCCTGAAGTACAGGGTGGGGCGGTTAGGACTTCAACATGTACATTGGAGGCGGGAGACACAATTCAACCCATAATACTATAACATGTAACCTACTATGCACCAAACACTGGGATCACATTTGATCCTAACGACCACTGCACAAGGAATATGTATTACCTTCATTTTATCGATAAAGACGCTGAAGTTCAGAAAGGCTAGGCAGTTCACTCAAAGGCACACAGCAAACTAGTAAAACGCAGCACTGGTATTTGAACCAGACGAAACCATGAGTGATATGTGATCACTTTGGAGTCACACAGACCTGTGCTCAGAGCCTAGCGGTCCAACCTAAGGTGAGGCCTTCAGCCTCTCTGAGCCCCAGTGTCCTCGTTTATAAATAGTGCAGTTGATACTGTACTGTCAACAACACAGAGCTACTGTTCAGCAGTGAGGATGTGGGTGTGCAGCAGAAGTGATAATAATATACACACAGCAGTCGCTGCTCCACAGAGCACATCCTGTCTTCTGTTGGTTCTGGGTGGCTGCCCCACTATGACCAGCTGTCCTCTCTGAGTCCCTGGGGCAGGCAGAGCCAGGAGGCACACAGACCCCCACGGCTCTGGCAGCCAGAGCTCCCTGGGGCTATGCCCCACTCAAGCTCCACCCCCACCCTGACAGGCCCCCACTCTTTCCCTTCATTAGGAGGGTAGAGGGAGTTGCCTGCTGGAGGTCTCCTTCCTTGTGCTCAGGCCCTGGGTTGCTGTCTGTGTAGAAAAGGTGGCCCAGGAGCCCAGGGAATGATCATGGCCCCTCAGAGAGGCTGCCCATGGCCCAGCAGCCTCACCCCTCGAGACAGGCCCATAAGAAACTATAGATCTAAGAACAGCTCAGGGCCTGGGGTGTGGGGAGGGGTTTACCACAAAGAGCAGTGTGAGAGTATCTTGATTATCTTGGTTCTCTGTCTTGATTGTGGTGGTAGTTTCCCCGTTCTCTGCATTTGTCAAAACTCAGACCTGCACCCTGAAGAGAGTGAATTTTATTGCAGGTAAATTTTAAAAAATAAAAATTTTAAAAGTGATCCAGAAGATCCAAATTCTAAATGTCAAGGTCTAGCCGGTTTGGCTTAGTGGATAGAGTGGGAGCCCTCGAATTGAAGGGTTCCATTCCTGCCAAGGGCACGTACTTCAGTTGCAGGCTCCATCCCCAGCCCTGGTTGGGGCGTGCAGAAGGCAACCAATCAATGTGTCTCTCTCACATCGATGTTTCTCTCTCTCTGTCTCTCCCCCTCCCTTCCTCACTCTAAAAATCAATGGGAAAATATTCTCAAGTGAGGATTAGTAAAACAAAGAAACAAACAAAAAACCAAAATTCTAAATGTCAAGAAGTTTTAGGAATAGCTTAATAAATGTAGTTTGTAGCTGCCTTTTTATGCAAGCAAAGACGGTTACTGTATATGATGTCTTAAAGAACTCTTTAAGTGAGTCTAAAATAAAACTTCTAAGTAATTAGAAAAGAAAAGAGAGAGAGAGAACAGGCCCTTCACGAAGAGGCAGGTGCATTGCTCTTACCCTCTCTGCTTTGCGGCCCACCCCACCCCGCCTGGCCCTGCTGGCCCTCTCCTAACCCCCCCAGTCCTCAGGGCGGAGCCTTGCCTATGGGACTTTGGTAACTTCTCTCAGGTTCCCCAGCTGCCCCAGGGACCCAGACACAATGCCCATTCTCAGTGGGAGTGGTTTCAGGTTAAAGGTGTATGAGTGGGTCCTGGCAGAATACAAGTGGCATTAAATGTCCCCAACACAAGTTTAGGACATTTGCAGAGGTATGAACAGGGTTACAAGAGCCACTGGGGAACTTCCAGGCATCTGGGGCCTAACATCAGCCAAGAATCATTACTGCCCTCAGAAGGGGCCGCCTCCAGGACCCGTAGCCCTGGCAAAGCTGGGAGTACCATTTGTTTCACCCTCCCACCCTCCTATCTTTTGCCAATGCCCCCCATTAGCCAAATCCACCCAGAATCCAGAGACCAGGAGTCCAGGTCATGCAGGCCAAGGAAGTCAGCTGCTTCGGGCTAGAGTGAAGCAGGAAAAAAGCAGAGGATGGATGGGGAAGGGGTGGCAAGAAACCAGAGCCACTGGGAAGGGAGGGATCTCATGGGGATATGGGGTTGCGGGGGGGGGGGGGACCCTGGGCCCCTGGCTACCTCAGTCTTCTCCACAAGGACAGCCAAGTGTCCCAGCTCCTCTTCCAGGTAGCTTTCCTGAATGAATGAATGAATGAATGAATGATGAATCTGAGAAGGGATGAATGGCAGAATGAATGGGGAGGGGTTAGTTCCTAAAGGCACTAAGAACACGGTGGATCATTTTTCCCAGGATTCCCACCCTTCTAAACCTTTCAGAACCTCTTCCTAAGTACCCACTTCAGGGCCCTACACAGGACCCTGAGCAAGAGAAGCAGAGGCTATGGGGCAGGTAGGATGGAGGCAGGCACTGGGGAGCCTGTGCAGTCCTGCAGGGCAAGAAGCCTTGTTCCTCCTCCCCACTCTTCTTGGAAAGTTATACAGGGGCTGCCCCTCAACCCCCAGGACCCACCTTCTCTATCTGGGCCACTTAGGGACATGGGCTGGGTTCACCGGGTTTAATCTTCAGTCAGGCGTTGGTACTGCAGGGGAAGGGAGAGGCACAGCAGGGTGGAGCGAGGGACCTGTCACCCCGATTAGTGTAGTGCGCACATCTGCAGAGCAGCTGCCATGCTCCCCGTGCAGGCCTCCTGCTGGGAGGAGCAGAGCCTGGCCTGGGGACCCTGCTTGCTGTCAGCGTGCCCTGGGAGGTAAGGCTGATGACAGCGACAGGGAGGGAGAGGCTTTCTTCTGGCCACTGGTGGGGTTAGGAGGGGCCTGGCACCCTATGTGTGTGCATTCTCTGTCCTGCACGCCTCACCCCGAGGGTTCTGGCCTGGCTGTAAACACCCCTCTGGTTTGCTGCACACACCCCAGTGGGCTGGGGTTTGGTGAAAGCTGTTGTGGGTCCAAGGGTGAGAGACAGAGAGGTTGGGAATCCAAATATCATGGAGAAGACCTCTTGGGGGGAGGGGTACGCTCAGAGTTTCTAGCATCCAAGAACTCGCACCGAGGTTGGGATGAGGACCACGGTGGGTGGCCCGGAGGCCTAGGACAGGTCCCCTCTTGAGAGGTCTCTCCTGGAGGTCCTCAGACATCATCCTGCCACCCCTCCTTGGACCAGAGCTTGATAGGCAGCAACTCTTGCTATTGGGCATCAGCTGGGATGAGGGGCAGGGGTCTGGAGTAAAGGTTAAAGGACACGGTGCCCCTCTTTATGACTCAGCTTTGGCTCCGCCAACCAGGGGCTGAACTCTGACCGCAAAAGTCCTACTCTGGTGCCCGTGGACGTCTGAGTGAGTAATGTGAGGCCCCTTCTGATCCCTGGTGTGTAGGGGACCCTGGGTCTTCACCTTGTCCCATGCCCTACCTGCTTGCGGCTCTCAGGGCTATTCCTGAAAATTCCCAAAGGCACTCACAGGAGGATTCTAATAGGGACCTTCTGCTTTCTCAGCAGCGCCACTAGCCGAGCCTGAAAGGCAGAAGCCTGCAGTATCGCTCCACTCCCAAAGCTTGGGCCCCCCTGGCCCAAGGCCGCCCTTCCTCAGGCAACTTTCCTGCCCATGCGCTCTACTGGGGCCCTTTCCTGGGGACAACATACCTGAATGGAACAGGAAGGCATTACGGTAAGCCATCCACAGTAAACCCTAGAGCAGCCACTAAGAAAATAACAAAAAGTATAGTAAAAAAAATATGTCATTAATGGGTAATTTAAATGGTATACTAATAAATAAGTGTTATACTAGAAAATATTTACTTAATGCAAAAACACAAACAGCCCTAGCTGTTTTGGCTCAGTGGATAGCCTGCGGACTGAAAGGTTCTGGGTTCGATTCCAGTCAGGGGTGCATGCCTGGGTTGTGTGCAGGAGGCAGCTGATCAATGATTCTCTCTCATCATTGATGTTTCTATCTCTCTCTCCCTCTCCCTTCCTCTCTGAAATCAATAAAAAAATATTTAAGAAAACAAAAATCCAAAACAAGATCCAGCCTGGTTGGTTTGCGTCCTGGCACCGAAGGGTCGTGGGTTTGATTCCCAGTTAAGGAAGGGCATGTACCTCAGTTGCAGGTTTGATGCCCAGCCCTGGTCGAGGTACATGCAACCAATCAATGTGTCTCCCTCATGTCGATGCTTCTCTTTCTCCCTCACTCCTCCCTCCCTTCCACTGTCTCTAAAACTCAATGAAAAAAAAGTATATCCTCAGTTGAGGATTTAAAAAAAAGATCCAACAATGTACTATCTATAGGGGATACACTTAAGATTTAAAGATACAAATAGCCATGGCCAGTGTGTCTCAGTTGGTTGGAGTGTCATCCTGTAAACCAAAAGGCCACAGGTTTGATTCCTGGTCAGGGCACATACCCAAGTTCATTCCCTGGTTGGGGTGCATGTGGGAGGCAACCAAATGATGTTTTTCTCTCATATCGATGTTCTCTCTGTCTAGAGTCAATTTTTAAAAAATGAAGTACTATAAAAATACAAGTAGATTTAAAGTAAAAGGACAGAAAAGGATATATCATGCAAACAGCAACCATAAGAAAACTGAAGGGGCTAGACTATTATCGGACAAAAAGGGACATTTTATAATAATGAAAGGTGACAATTACCGACGGATGCATCTAACAACAGAGCCCTACTTCACACCGTATTCAAAAACTGGCTCAAAATGGATCCTTAAAGACCTGGATGTAAGAGCTAATATTACAAAACTCTTATAAGAAAACATAGAGATAAATATTCCTAATCTCAGGTTAGGCAACGATTCCTTAAATATGATACCAAAACTATAAGCAAAAAAAGGTAAACTGGACTTCATCAAAATTTTAACTTTTGAGCTACAAATGACACCATCAAAAAAGTGAAAAGGTGCCCAGCTGTTGTGGCTCAGTGATTGAGTGCTCATCTACGAAGCAGGAGTCAGGGCACGTGCCCGGGTTGGGGGCTCAATCCCCAGTAGGGGGCGTGCAGGTGGCAGTGATCAGTGATTCTCTCTCATCATTGATCTTTCTCTCTCTCTCTCTCTCCCTCTCCCTTCTTCTCTGAAAAATCAATAAAAGTATATTTTAAAAATGAAATAAAATAAACCATGATCTTAAACACACACACAAGGAGATACCACTTCACGCCCATTAGGACGGCTGTAATGAAAAGGTCAGATAATAAGTGTCATTGAGGATGTGGAGAAATGGGAACCATCCCATATTGCTGGTGGGAATATAAAACGTTGCAGCCGCTTTGGAAAACAATTTGGCAGTTCTTCCAAGGTTAAAGACAGAGTTTCCACATGACCCAGGAACTCCACTCCTGGTGATATACCCGAGACATTAAAGCATATATCCATAAAAAACTTACACGTGAATGTTTGTAACAGCCAAAAAGTGGAAACAACACAAATGTCCATCAATGGATGAATGGATAAATAAAATACAGTGTATGTGTACAATGGAGTATTATTTGGCAGTAAAGAGGAATGAAGTAATAATAAATGGTACAATATAGATAACCCTTGAAAACATGCTAAGGGAAAGAAGTCAGACACAAAGGACCACATAATGTATGATTCACTTATATGAAATGTCCAGAATAGGCAAATCCATAGAGAAAAGGTACGGATGAATGGTTGCCTAGGGCTGGGGAATGAGTGGTGGTAGGAAATAGGGGTGAATGTTAAGGGTATAGGGGTTCTTTGGGGAGTGAATGAGATATTCTAAAATTGATTGTGGTGATGGTTATACAATCTCTAAATATACTATTCAACTGTATGTTTTATTTTATTTTTTAAATACATTTTTATTGATTTCAGAGAGGAAGAAGAGGGAGAGAGAGATAGAAACATCAATGATGAGAAAATCATTGATTGACTGCCTTCTGCACACCCCACACTGGGGATCGAGCCTGCATCCCAGGGCATGTGCCCTGACCAGGAATTGAACCGTGACCTCCTGGTTCATAGGTCAATGCTCAACCACCGAGCCACACAGGCTGGGCTCAACTCTATGTTTTATTTTTATTTTTTTTATTTAATAAATCTTTATTGTTCAGATTATTAAAAGTGTTCCTCTTTTTTCCCCCAAACCTCCCTTCCACCCGGTTCCCACCCCACCCTCTGCCCTTACTGCCCCCCACCACCACTGTCTTCATCCATAGATGTACGATTTTTGTCCAGTCTCTTCCCACACCCCCACACCACTTTCCCCCTGAGAATTGTCAGTCCACTCCTTTTCTATGCCACAGATTCTATTATATTCACCAGTTTATTCTGTTCATCAGATTTTTTTATTCACTTGATTTTTAGATTCACTTATTGATAGATATGTATTTGTTGTTCATAATTTTTATCTTTACCTTTTTCTTCTTCTTCCTCTTCTTAAAGAATACCTTTCAGCATTTCATATAATACTGGTTTGGTGCTGATGAACTCCTTTAGCTTTTTCTTGTCTGTGAAGCTCTTTATCTGACCTTCAATTCTGAATGATAGCTTTGCTGGGTAGAGTAATCTTGGTTGTAGGTTCTTGCTATTCATCACTTTGAATATTTCTTGCCACTCCCTTCTGGCCTGCATAGTTTCTGTTGAGAAATCAGCTGACAGTCGTATGGGTGCTCCCTTGTAGGTAACTAACTGTTTTTCTCTTGCTACTTTTAATATTCTCTCTTTGTCTTTTGCTCTTGGCATTTTAATTATGATGTGTCTTGGTGTGGTCCTCTTTGGATTCCTTTTGTTTGGGGCTCTGTGCACTTCCTGGACTTGTAAGTCTATTTCTTTCACCAGGTGAGGGAAGTTTTTGGTCATTATTTCTTCAAACAGGTTTTCAGTATCTTGCTCTCTCTCTTCTTCTGGCACCCCCATAATTCTGATGTTGGTACGCTTAAAGTTGTCCCAGAGGCTCCTTACACTATTTTCATATTTTTGGATTCTTTTTTCTTTTTGCTTTTTCAGTTGAGTGTTTTTTGCTTCTTTGTATTTCAAATCTTTGACTTGATTCTTGTGATCCTCTCTGTATAATATTTTTTATTTCAGTCAGTGTATGCTTAATTTCTAGTTGGTCCTTTTTCATATCCTCGAGGATCTTGCTAAATTTATTGGCCTTTTCTAGAAAATTCTTGAAAAACCTTATAACCGTGGTTTTGAATTCTATATCCAGTTGTTTGCATTCCTCCATTTCTTTCATTTGTGATCTGTTTCTTTGTTTACACATTTTGGCTGCTTCCCTGAGTTGATAGAGTGGCTTTGTGTGCTAGGTTTCCTATAGGGCCCAGTGGCTCAGCCTCCCCAGTTACCTGAGGTGGACACTCTTGGTGCACCCCTTTGTGGGCTGTGTGCACAATCTTGTTGTAGTTAAGCCTTGATTGTTGTTTCAACTCTATGTTTTAAATGAGTGAATTTATGGTATAGAAATTATCTATCAATAAAACTGTTAAAAACACACATGCAACAGGAACCTGAGGGCACTGCTGGGCACCAGGACATCTGGTACCTAAAATGGACCAAGCTCTGGAGAGTGGAAGTGAGAGAAAGAGAGAGAGAGGGTCATCGATGTGAGAGAGTCACATTGATTGGTTGCCTCCTACATATGCCCCAACTAGGGCCAGCACAGACAGTAAGTGGTGGAGCAGGAGTTGAACTCAGAATTCACTGAGTAAGCCCTGCACCCTTTCTGCTGCCCTTCAAGGCACCACAAGCCACTGTGCCCACACACCTTTGGGTCCTACACATCACTCCGTATGTGGGGCCATCCTGCCAAGTAAGGACTCAAGCCTGGCCAGAGTCATTCCTTCTTTCTCCAGCCAGAATGTTCCTCTTCTAAAGAAGGGCTGGACCCTAGCTGGTTTGCCTCAGTGGACAGAGCGTGGAGCTGCAGACTGAAGGGTCCCGGGTTCAATTCTGGTCAAGGGCACATGCCCAGGTTGCGGGCTCCATCCCCAGAAGGGAGTGTGCAGGAGGCAGACAATCAATGATTGTCTCTCATCATTTATGTTTCTATCTCTTTCTCCTTCTTTCCTCTCTGAAATAAGTAAAAATATACTTTAAAAATAAAATAAAGGGCTGGGCTTTTATCAGGATGGCTGCATCTGGTTCCACTAGCTCAGCAGGGAAATGGAGCCCTTTATTCTGAGCCTAACATTAGTGTGCACCTATGGGCCTGTGCTCATACCCTTCCCTCTTCCAGAACCCCCGTACCCCCATCCCTTGGCCTGCATGGGGCATTGAGGCCAGGACCATGTTTCATTCACTACGCCATCACTGTATCTGGCTTGATGCCTGGCACAAAAGAGGCTCACAGTGATCACTCACAGAATGCCTCCTCAAGTACCAATGTCAGCCCACACACTTGACCATCACTGCTCACAGGTTAATCCTCACAGCTGAAACCAAATACTTCCTTGTTGGACTGAACCTGCGGGGACTTTCAAAAGCGTGTGTGCATTTGTTGTTGGTGTTTTTGCATAAAGAGACCAGTGCAATCATATTGCATATCTAAAGCCCACAACAGAGCCAGGACTTGGGGGTAGGCAGGTTTCCAGGCCCCTACCCAGGGATCTCCACCCCTGAGGTTCACCAGCCTAGAGGGGAGCTTGCCAATCACCCTTGTGCCTATTCCTGCCCTGGCTTCTCCCATCTCTTTTCTGACTTTCTTTTCTCAAAGATTAACCCCTGGGATCCCATTTGGGCTTAAAGAAGCTCAGAGGGTGGGGGGGAAAGGGGAAGAGCAAAGTGACTTCCTGCCTGCAATTCCCTCTTCTTCCCACCCATGTCTCTCCCTATCCCTTCTGTCCCTGCTCCTGCGCTTGCTCACAAGCTTCCAAAGCCTCCTCTGGTGGCTCCAGCTGGTGCTACCATTTAGACCTACACAGTCCAACAAGACTTTCTGTGATGATGGAAATGTTGTGTCGGCACTGTCCAGCACAGTGGCCCTGTGACGCTACAGCACCTGCAATATGGCTAGTGCAATTGAGGATCTGAATTTTTAATTTTAATTAGAGTTGATTTTTAATAGAAATCGCCATCTGCAGCTAGTGGCTACTGTACTTGGGCAGTGCATATTTAGGCCATGTCAGCTTCCTGCAGCTTCTCAAGGCGGTGTCCTTAATGGCTGCCATGCATACGACACCCCAACCCCCTTCCCCCACCCTGAGTTGTGCAGTGCACAGTCCTGGCTCCAGGTCCTACCTTCAAATGTCTCTCCAAATAGCACCCTTCCCACACGGCCCTGGGTTTTTATTGTATAGAGTGAGTTTTCCAGAAGCTTCTCTACCTTCTGTTACAGGTAAAGAATGTTAATATTGCCCTAGCCGGTTTGGCTCAGTGGATAGAGCGTCGGCCTGCAGACTGAAGGGTCCCAGGTTCGATTCCCGGTCAGGGCACAAGCCCAGGTTGCGGGCTCAGTCCCCAGTGGGGGGCGTGCAGGAGGCAGCTAGTCAGTGATTCTCTCTCATCATTGATGTTTCTATCTCTCGCTCCCTCTCCCTTCCTCTCTGAAAGCAATAATATATATATATATATTTAAAAAGAATGTTAATATTGGCTTTTTGAGAGAATCCAAGATGGTGGTGTAGGTAAACACCTGAACTGCTGCCTCGCACAACAATTTCAAAACTAAAAGATAAAACATCTATCACCCAGAACCACGGGAAAGCTGGCTGAGTGGAAGTTCTACAACTAGAAGGAAAGAGAAAAGAGCATTGAGACGTGCACAAGTGCTGAAAAGCTGAGGTACGGAGGTACGGGATTTGGGCTGGCAGCAGGCGTTGCTTTTTTCAACCCAAAGGGAGACAAGCCCCCGATTACTCTGAAATACAGTTTCTGGGGAGACCCAGGGCACCCAAACTCCTACGGGGAGAAGCTGGATTGTCTGCCACCGGGTCGGAAAGTGAGGGGGGCCTGCTTGCAGAGCTGCGCGCAAGAATAATTGTTTACTGCGCTGGGGCACAGGACGGGACGCAGTCGGAGACACAGAGCCAGCTAACTAGCAGCCATTGCTGTTTGCCAGGCCCTAGCCTAGTGACGCCCTGAGACCCCGCCCCACACAACCTACAAACCCACCCAAGCTCCAAGCAGCAGTTTTAGCATAAGAAAGGCCTGCCCTATCGCAGCTTAACCTAACAAACTTGCAGCCCTGATCCGACAGCTCCAAAACCTCCAAACCCCAAGCAAAGAGGAGAAAACTGTAGCTCTCACTGTAGCTCCTGCTGGGTGGACTCAGACAATAGCTGACCTGCACCCCATTGGAGATCCAGAAGCTAGTATACCTAGTGGTCAGTGTGAGAAACCAGATTTCAACTCCTCACATCCATAAGTGACACATTTAAGAGGCAGACTCAGCGAGCACCAAAGCCCCACTGAAACAAGTCCTGCACCATAAGCGTGTCTCCAGCACAGCAGTTCTTATAGACACAGCAAGTCCTCACAGCCAATTGGCCTGGAGGTCAATTCCTCCCAGCATACCAACAGCAATTAAGGCTTAACTACACCAAGACTTTGCACTCAGCCCACAAAGGGGTGTACCAAGAGTGTCCACATCAGGTGATTGGGGAGGCTGAGCTACTGCCCCCTATAGGTCACCTACCACACAAAGCCACTCCATCAACACAGGGAAGCAGACAAAATGCGGAAACAAAGAAACATGGCACAAATGAAAGAAATGGAGGAAAGCAAACTACTGGACAACATAGAGTTCAGAACCACATTTATAAGGTTACTCAAGAATCTTCTAAAAACCACCGAGAAACTTGATGACACTTCTGAGGAGCTTAGTGAGACTTTCAAGGACCTTAATGAGAATGCCAAAAAAATGGAAAAGGACCAGTCAGAAATGAAGCATACACTGTCTAAAATAAAGAATATACAGAAACTCAACTGTAGATCAATGTACTCCAAGAATCAAACCAAAGATCTGAAATATGAGGAAACAAAAAACACCCAACCAGAAAAACAAAAAGAAAAAAGAATCCAAAAATATGAAGATAGTATAAGGAGCCTCTGGGACAACTTCAAGCATACCAACATCCGAATTTTTGGGGTGCCAGAAGAAGAGAGAGAGCAAAATACTGAAAACCTATTAGAAGAAATAATGACAGAAAACTTTCCCTACCTAGTGAAAGAAATAGACTTACAAGTTCAGGAAGCACACAGAACCCCAAACAAAAGGAATCCAAAGAGGACCACACCAAGACACATCATAATTAAAATGCCAAGGGCAAAAGACAAAGAGAGAATCTTGAAAGCAGCAAGAGAAAAACGGTTAGTTACCTACAAGGGAGTACCCATATGACTGTCAGCTGATTTCTCAACAGAAACTATGCAGGCCAGAAGGGAGTGGCAAGAAATATTCAAAGTGATGAACAGAAAGAACCTACAACCAAGATTACTCTACCCAGCAAAGCTATCATTCAGAGTTGAAGGTCAGATAAAGAGCTTCACAGACAAGAAAAAGCTAAAGGAGTTCATCAGCACCAAACCAGTATTATATGAAATGCTGAAAGGTATTCTTTAAGAAGAGGAAGAAGAAGAAAAAGGTAAAGATAAAAATTATGAACAACAAAACGACATCAAATACATACCTACCAACAAGTGAATCTAAAAATCAAGTAAATAAAAAATCTGAAGAACAGAATGGACTGGTGAATATAATAGAATCAGGGACATAGAAAGGGAGTGGACTGACAATTTTCAGGGGGAAGCGGGTGTGAGTGGTGCGGGAAGAGATTGGACAAAAATCTTACTCCTATGGATGAAGACAGTGGCAGGGGGTAAGGGCATGGGGTAGAGTGGGGTGGGGAATCAGGTGGAGGGGAGCTATAGGGGGAAAACAAAAAGAGGAACACCAGTAATCTGAACAATAAAGATTTATTTAAAAAAAATAAAAATAAATAAAACCAAAAAATATATATATTGGCTTTTCAAGTTGGGCCAGATAAGGAGATGATGGTTATGTTAATAAAAATAACAATATATTTTTGATGCTTAAAATGTGCCGGGCACTGTAAGAAGCTTTTTATGTGCACTGTCCCGTTCATTGAACCCCTCTTCTGCAAACCCTCCCAGCTGCACCTTTCTCCGGTTCTACACAAGCAGCATCTGCTGTGCACAGGGGCAGCTCGGCAGCGTCTCACCTCGGACCCTGGCTGCAAATCTCTCCCTTCTTGCTCTGGAACCTCTGGGGTACATGGCATTGGACACCGTGGGAAGACCACTCGGGCAGTCACTCATGCATAGCTGGGAGCAGCTAATGCTCCAAGGGGCCACCCTTGACCAATGGGCACTGATGTCGGTGAGGAAGTGCTTCCATTTTCTGCCCTGGGCCACTGTCAAGTGTCTCAGATGGTCCTGTGGAATTGGACTTGCAGACGCCCAGAGCAGTGGCCAGCCCCTCCAAGACCACCTTCCAAGGATGGCCCTCCAGCCTTCCCTGCTTTGCTCTTCCCACCCCTCATTCCTGCTTCCTGGGATCATCTTCCCAAATAAACTTACGCAAAGCCTTTGTCTCAGGCTCTGCTTTCAGGGAAACCAGCCTAAGACAATCTTGTAATACGCATGGCTGGGGTATATTTTTATCTCTGTTCCTAAGGACAGGAAGCTGGGGCTTGGAAAGGCTGATAACTTGCCAAGACCATACAGGTAAGGGCAGAAGCACTGAGGCATTTGGGAAGAAAGGGGGGGGTATATGGGAAGGGGGGTGGGATTTGCCAGGGAACTGAGCGGGATTTCTGGCACTATTGTGTGTCCGCTGAGGTTTGTGGACGTGAATTTGACGTGAAACTGGTCAGCCAAGTGGTGGCATGCTCTCCAGCAACACTGAGGTGCTGACAAGGCAGGGAGAAGGCAGGTGGGGGGCTGAAGTAGGCACTGTGGGAGGGCAGGAGGAAGGGATGGGCAGAGTGGGGGACACTCAGAGAAGTAAGTAGTGGGGAGTCAGAGTGACCAGAGATGACTGGGGCTCAGGCTCCTAATGATGATGAAGTTTACAAAGAGTAGTAGGACACATCTTTTTATTTATTTATTTATTTTTAAATGTATTTTATTGATTTTTTACAGAGAGGAAGGGAGCGGGATAGAGAGTTAGAAACATCGATGAGAGAGAAACATCAATCAGCTGCCTCCTGCACACCTCCCACTGGGGATGTGCCTGCAACCAAGGTACATGCCCTTGACCAGAATCGAACCTGGGACCTTTCAGTCTGCAAGCCGACGCTCTATCCACTGAGCCAAACCGGTTAGGGCCATCTTTTTAATTTTTTTATCCTCACTGGAGGATATGCCTATTGATTTGAGAGAGAGAGGAAAGGAGGGGGGAGAGGAAAGAGAAGCATCGATTGGTTGTCTTCTGTAATGCCAAGATGGGATCAAACCCGAAACCTAGGTATGTGCCCTGACTGGGAATCGAACCCAACAACCTTTTGGTGTACAGGATGATGCTCCAACCAACTGAGCCAGGGCCAGTGCTCCATCTTGGACTCTCAGAAAGAATGACTCCAAAATATGCTGGAAGTAGGAGCCTCCACCCCCTCTCGGAGGCCGGGTAGGTCATGCCAAGATGGGGCCAGCCTGGGTGGCCAGGGATCAGTGTAGACAGGCCTGGTCAGGCCCTGAGGTCCCAAGAACCTGACTGTGAATCCAGGCTTTGTGGTTTATTCCCAGCATGACTTTGAGCTGCTTCCCTGGCTTCTCAAATCCTGCACCTGTACAATAGGAAAAGAGGTCCTGTGGGGTTGGTAAAATAATCTTCCTTCTACCTTCTGAGTTCTTCTGACTGATCCAATAATCAAATTGGCATGAGATCTGATAATAAGAGACAATAACCACATTTATCACATATGTACACATGGAGTGTTCCCTAATAATATGTAACTGAGGACAAACAGGGCAGTTGAGGCTTATGTACTATTAGAGGCCCAGTGCACAAAATTCATGCATGGGTAGGGTCCCTAGGCCTGGCCAGCGATCAGGGCCAATCTGTGGGGTGACTGGTGGGGTGATCAGGGGTCCGCCCTCTGGCACCTGCCTTGGCTGGCCTGGGGCCTGTGGGCTGGGGGCAGCTCCTGCATTGAACGTCTGCCCCCTGGTGGTCAGTGCATGTCATAGTGACCAGTCACTCCTTCAGTCATCTACTGTTTGGTTGATTTGCATATTAGGCTTTTATTATATAGGATTCTGACTAAGGAGAAGGAGGCAGGGGTCTTCAAAGGGAAAGCAGCAATTCACAGGTAGATTAGAAGGCTCAATATTTAGTAAACAAATTATTGCAGGGCCACCCGGGAACAATGGGACACTGAGAGGAGTCTAAGAAACAGAATTAGCTGGGTTCCTCCTTGCCTGCAACACTCAGATCATATTATGATGCTAATGTAATAAACAGTTCCCTTCCTTAAAGCAGGACTTTATCGGAATTCCCTTTACACAGGCAAAGGGGGAGGTTCAAGGGATCTTTCTGAGTTTTTTGTTTGTTTTTTTAAAAAAGCTTAAAATAAGCAAATCCCAATAGATGTATTTTGGAGTGGCAAACTTTGCTTCCCCCGAACCCCTATCTGGATGGTTGGAGTGCCAAGTAGAGATCACATAAGAGAAGTAATAAGAGTTATAGTTGAGCCCTAGCTGGTTTGGCTCAGTGGATAGAGCGTCAGCCTGTGGACTGAAAGGTCCCAGGTTTGATTCCAGCCAAGGGCACATGCCTGGGTTGCGGGCTTTATTCCCAGTAGGGAAAGTGCAGGAGGCAGCCAATTAATGATTCTCTCTCATCATTGATGTTTCTATCTCTCTTTCCCTCTTCGTTCCTCTGTGAAATCAATGAAAATCAATTAAAAAAAAAAAAGACTATGTGTATAATACCTTTAAAAAAAAAAAAAAGAGTTATAGTCGCCTGACTGGTGCAGCTCAGCAGTTGAGTGTCAACCCAGGAACCAAAAAGTCACTGGTTCAATTCCCGGTCAGGGCACATGCTTGGTTTGGGTGCTCCATCCCCATGAGGGGTGCATGCAGGAGGCAGCTGATTGATGACGTTTCTCTCTCATTGATTTTTCTATCTCTCTCCCTTTCTCTCTCTAAAAAATCAATAAAACCATAGTTTTAGAAAGAAAAAAAAGTTATTGCCGACGCGCCAGGTACCGTGCTGAGCGCTCTTTCCAGCCATTGATTTGTTTAACCTTCACAGACACTCTACGAGGCGGGTGCTGTTAGAGCGACATGGCACAGCTAAGAACATTTAACTGCTGAAAGTTAAATGACTGGCCCGAGGTCACCGGCAGGAAGCATCTGCTCCAGGATTTGACTTGGCAGCTCTTTGCCTCTCCTCCATCCAGCCTCCCGAGGGACCTGCCTTAACACAGTGGAAACAGAGCTGCCACTTCCTTGTTTCTTTCCATCAGCTGTTCCTGGCTTTCCTCTGCTCCTATGGGCCTCAGCGCGGCCTCACAGCCTCCCCTCCCCCTGCTGCCAACTGCTCAGGCCCTGAAAGGGGCCCACACTCCTGGGAGAGAAGCTGCCCTCTCTTAAGGTGCATGGGGAGTGGGCTGGGGGGCTTTTGTCCCTGCCTGGGCAGGGGGAGGGGTGGCCTCTGATTTGCTGGCCTTTATGGCAGAAGGCAGACGGCTTTGGCAGGATTCATGGCTCCACCCTCAGTATCCCTTTGCCTGTGAGTTTGGGGCCCATCCCTACTTCCCTCTGCTTCCCAGCTGCACTAAGGAGTTTCCCAGACTTGTGGGCCCACGTGGCCAGCTTCCCCCACTCCCGCCCTGAGCCCCATCGCCTGCTGAGTCCATGGCCCCGCCATGCCCCCTGCCTTGCTCACTGCTAACCCCAGGCCAGGCCTGAGCTCAGGAGCTGGAAAACGGGCTGGGATCAGACAGCAAACAGAGGCCTTGGCACTGGGCACCAAGCCTGGGTCTGCTGGGGTGGACAGGGTGTGAGTAGAGTCTAGGAAAGAATGAACAGGTGGAGAAAGGAGGAGGTGACTGGAAGCCCCCGATTTCAGAGAGGGGTAGCACCTATGGTTATTTATTTACTGAGCCCTTGGCATGTGCCAACCACTACCCAGAATTCTTTACCTGCATAATCGCACTGAATCCGCACTGCAAGTTTCCCTGTTTGTAGACTGAAGGTGATCATATCTACTTTATAGAGTAAACTATAGAGTAAACAGGGAAACTAAGGGACAGAGAAGTTAGGGGGACTGCCTAGCATATGGGCTTGGCCGAACTGGGATTTGAACCCTGCTCAGTCCACTTTTCCTGTACACAGGCGAGAAGGGATAAAAGCTGGACTGGGAACCCCAGGGGGTTAGAGTAACCCAAGGGGGCAGGGAGGCCAGCTGTCTCAGAGCCCCAGAGGGACGAATTTGTGTTTATTTTCAGGGTCTTCCCTGGCATCATATGCAGAAGTCACTCCCAGTCCCTCTCCACTCCCGGCAGGTCTGGAGCAGGACTGGGTCAGGACCGGAATGGGACCCTGAGGTCAAGGTGCCCAGCAGGGGGTAGGCGAAGCCTGCAAGATGACAGACTCCAGAAGCCCTCCCTGAACAAAGACTGGGTGGGAGGCGGCTTGGTGTGTCCCCACCCCGCCTCCCCCAGTGCCTGCTGAGCCGAGACCACAGCCAGCAGCCAGACCGAGCGAGCATGGCTGGGTTGGGGGCCGCTCTGCAGCTCCTCCTCCTCCAGCTCCTGAGCCTGGCACAGGCCCAGGGGGTGGGCAGAGGTAAGTCAGGGAGGCAAGGGCTTAGGGTCAGCCAGGCAGGACCCGTCCTGCTCAGACCAGTGGAAGGGAAGGAGCTGGGGCTGCAGCTGCTTCTCTCGGCCCTGCCTGGGGCTGGAGGAGCCAGCGTGGTGGGGGAGCTGGGAGGCTGGGATGTGGGGTCCAGGAGAGGGAGGGGCTTCCTGCTATGGCCTTGGGAGGAATTCCTGCAGGCAGCAGTGGGGGAGAGGCTGCCCTGGAATCTGGGAGTCTGAAGTTAATTATTTGTCTTGAGAAAGAGGAAAAAAGAGGCCCGCTGTGGGAGCTGACTTTGAATCTTTGAGTCTGGCTCTCCCCCAGTGGGACAGGCGGGAAAAGAGAGATCAGAGAGGGGAACTGAGGACAGCTCCATGGGGAGCAGCTAGGCTTTGTGCAATCCTCAGGCGCCCTTTCTGTGGGTCTCTCCTGGCACGGGACTGCCCTATCTTCCCTGGGGGGTTCCAGGGGACCCCCAGCCTCTCCCTGACTCTCTAATTGTTCCTGCTTAAGCAGATTTGGAGGAGGATCATGCAGGACGGGAGTCAAGCTGGGGTGGAGGGGGGAAGATGCTGAGACCCCGTCCTTGGACCTTGGACGTCCTTCACGGGCTGGCCAGGAAGGCAGCTGGTACAGGAGCCAGGGCAGGGTACCATTCCAGGTGACCCTGCACAGGGAAGAGGCACATGCACAAGAGGTTTGGGTGCCCACATTGGTTGGGCTGTTAGAACCCTGAATGTGAGGGGTAGCAGGGTGGCTGAAAAGGTGGGTGGCAGATTCGGACCTGCTGCTGGGAACCTCCAGGCATGTGGTTTAGAAAGGCTGTGCCAGGGAAGGGGAGCAGCTGGAGGCGGGAGGACTCTGTCTTCAGTCTTCTTGGTAGAGACAGAGGGAGAGCAGAGGAGAGGGGGAGTGGGCTGGGGGACGACTGGGTGGGACCAGAGACGATGGGGTGTGGAGGAGGTGCAGCAGTGGGGAGCTGAGCCCCAGATTTTCGAGTAGGTGGGGTGGCATTAACCAAGCCAGGAAACCAGACCATGCAGGTTTGGAAGAAAGAGGACAACTTAGGTTTTGGACTAGAATCTCCAGCCCCCCTTGGTGATGTCAGTGGGGTGGTGGGGAGAGTGGGTGACATTGGTCCCCTGCCTTACTAGTGTCTGTGAGAGAAACCCTTCTAGCCACTAATGAGCTGCTTCTGTGGGAAAGACCCTCCCCACTCCCTCCCCGCTCCTCCTCCAGCCCCTCTGTGCCCTGCCCACCCCACCTGGAGGTCTGTGGGATGGTTGTGGAGTTAGCTTGCCCCCTGCCACGGCTTCTCTTTTTCTGCCTGCAGGAGAGGGATCCAAGCCTAGGTCTGAACTCAGAGGTCCCCCTTTCCCTCAATATAATGTCACCTAGAATCAGGGACAGCTGTCTTCATTTGACCTGGTGCCTTGCAAGCTAGTGGGGGCCTTGCCAGTAGCTTCCCCAAACCCTTCAGGGAATGCAACCTAGTCTCACTCTCTGGAATCCACCCTGCCCCATGTGGGGTCCCCAGACCCCTCAATCACAGCCTGGACACTGTGGCCAGTCTTCAAGGTAGGAACAGAGAGCGGAGTTGCAGCACCACCACCACCCCCCAATACACACACACACACACACACACACACACACACACAGTCTCCAGGAGCAGCGCCTTTCTGACAGCAGGCGGCTGGCAGGGTTCGTTCACACCAGAGCCCAGGCACCTTCAAGCAGCCGCCTTTCACACGTCTGTCTCCTCTCCTGCACTTCAGCCTGTGCCAGCGTCTGGGCCTCCCAGCATGGCATGTCAGCTCCGGGCTGCCCCTGGCCACATCCCTGGCCCAAGTGAGGATGAATGACCCTGACATGCAGGGAGGCTCTGGTCGAGATGCTCCCTGTGCCCCCAGAGGTCCAGCATCCCTGGGGCTAGTCCTTGACTGAAAGCTTCTGCTCATTGGGAAAGCTGGTCTGGGTCACCTTTGTCCACGCAGGGCTCCCTCCCCCACCTTCCCTTCCACATTTTCACTCTGACAGCCTCACAGACCCTTTCTCCTTCCATGGATGATGGGTGGGCAGGTGGACAGGAGAGGGGCACATCACTGGGAAGACAGAACCCAGAACCTTGCTAGCGCCTCACCCATAGGCCCACCCTGGATTCTTTGCCTTCAGGTGGTGCTGTCTCCAGGGAGTCCCTGGGGCCTCCTGACACCCATGACTACCAGCAGCAGGCCCCAGCCGGCTCTTCAGACCCTGCTGGGGCCTCCCAGGAGCAGTGGCGCCCTCTGCAGGAGTCACTGAAAAGGCTGGAGGCTGAGGTGGCACAGCTCAGAGAGCAGGTACCATTGAGGCGGGGCCTGTGTGCTATGTGAGTGGGGTAGGGCAGGCCTTGTGTAGTGGGAGGAAAGGAGAGAAGAGTTGGGGTTGGGGGGGATGGGCGGCACTAAGGAACCCTAAAATAGTTTTGTTTTAAATGCACATGGAGAGATTCTTATCTGAACAGTTCTTAATATCATTTCTTTCATGAAAAGGAAGAACCTCCAGGGTATCTGTTTTGTCAACCCAGACTTTCATATTCTTTCACGTATTTGCAAGCATTATAGAGCACCTATAAGGCATCATCAGGAAAGGTTTTGAATGAATAAAGGACTTTAATTGTTGGAGCGGGAGGATTGGCTCTCCTATGACAAAGGAGAATCCTAGGGGCCCCATGCTCCCCTGGGGTCCTAATTCAGACCCCAGTTTGTGAGAACTGTGACGGTTTTAGCTGGATGTTGACTGATTGGAGGGGGACCCGCGTCTACCCGGGAACTGTCACGTTTCCTCCTCTTGCTGCCTCAGTTTTCACAACCCACAAACCTGTGGGGGAAGCTGAGCCAGCACCTCTAACCCCCCAACTCTTTGCTCCAGAACAAGGACCTGCAGGAGAGGGTGAGGCAGCTGGAGTCCTGTGAATGCCACCCAGCTTCTCCCCAGTGCTGGGCGCTGGGGCAGGCCTGGCCTGAGGGGGCTCGCTGGGAGCCTGACGCATGCACAGCCTGCGTCTGCCAGGGTGGAGCTGCGCTCTGTGACCCCAAGCCTGGCCTGTCCCAGTGCCATGGTGAGTGCCATCCCATCTGCCTGCTGCACCACGTGGAGCCTAGAGATGGACCTGGGGGCCTGAGTGACAGCACTATCTCCTTCTCAGGCTGCAGCCACAATGGTCAGGCCTATGGCAATGGGGACACCTTCTCCCCCGACGCCTGCACCACCTGCCACTGCCTGGTGAGTTCCAGGACCCACCTGAATGTCCCCTACCTGTCCCCTTTACCTGCCTGCCTCCCTTTAGCTGCCTGTCCCTACCCCCAAGCCTTGCCACTGGTGGCCCTCAGCTGATTCTGAGTAGTTTTGCTTTCAGGGCTCAACCTCCATGCACATGGAGGGGGCCCCCAGGTCCCTGTGGCAAACAGGAGCATGGAGGGCAAAAAGAATGATGTTGCCTGGCTTCCTACATCACCCCTCTCCTGTGGACCCTCACTGTCCCAGCTCGTCCATCTGCCCTTGTCACCCATCCACCTGTTCTCCCTCACCTGCCTCCAGAGCCACCTTCTTCTGGCCTGTTGTCCCTCACTCTTTCATTGAGGAAGGCCTTGGTCCCCTTCCTAGGATCTCTCCACTCTGGGAATTTGGTGGCACCTGGGAGAGATGATTTCTGGGATCAGGGAAATGATGGGGTTGGGGGAGGATGTCTCTTTTCTGCCCTTGGACCAGGTGTCGCCCATGAACCCTGAGCAGACTCAGTTTCTTGCTCCTCTGGCATGTCCCAGCCTGGGGGGAAGGAGGGGATTCGGTTCTGGAGGCCCTACCCTCCAGGCTTCTGATGCCTGTGCACCACCAGTCTGCCTCCCCACAGGAAGGAGCCATCACCTGTACCCAGAAGCCATGCCCAAGGGGACCCTGTCTGGAGCCAGGAGCATGCTGCCCACACTGTGAGCCAGGTCAGCCTCCTGCCAGCCCCAGCCCCACTTCCCATACTTATTCTGGGGCCTCAGGGCCATGGTCTGCCATCTGCCACCTGCTACATGCCCAGAGGGTGCTTGCCCACTCATTCTGGCAGTGACTAGGGGAGTTCAGAACTGAAGTAAGTCAGCAAAATACTGACTGCAGCCTGGGTCTAAAACTGCCCTCTGGGAGCTTCTGGTATTATTGAGAAGATTCAAGAGCCAATGAGCACGCCCTGGCTGGGTAGCTCAGTTGGTTAGAGCAGCAGTCGCCAATCTTTTGGACCTCATGGACCACCAGTGGTCCGAGGATTATATGCCAAGGTTGTGGGTTTGATTCCCAGTCAGGGCACATGCATAAATAAGTGGAACAACAAATCAATGTCTCTCTCTCTCTCTCTCTCTCTCTCTCTCTCTCTCTCTCTCTCTCTCCCCCCCTCCCTCTCCCTCCCTCTAAGATCAATAAAGTTAAAAAAAATCCAGTGAACAGATTAAAAGGAGGTGTAGAAAGGCAGTAATTGGCAGGGGAATCCTACCCAGACCAGGTGCCAAAGGATTGTCTGAGCTAGATCTTCAAGGGAAAGTGGGATGTCACCAGAAAGAGACAGTGCTGCAGAGTCCTCCACACAAGATCGGGGTGGGGGTTGGGGGGTGCAGGAAATCAGTTTGGAAAGGCCAGTGGGAACAGACTGCTGTAAGCCATGCAGTTTGAACTTTATTCTGTGGGCAATAGGGAGCCACAGAGAGTTGAAGAGCCAGAGTGTGGAATGTTCAAAGAGGTGTTTTAGGAGTATTCATCTGGTATTATGCTAGGTGCAGAGTGACCAGTCAGGGGATGATTCAAGCGGTGTCAGGGATGGCTGTGAGCTGCAGAAGGAGGGGTATTTCTAAAGATCGGGCAGGAGCTGGTGACGGGTTGGATCCCATGGACCAGTGGAAAAGGAGGAAGTAGTGGAGTAGGAGGGCAGTGGTGCCAGCGATAATGAAGAGAGCTGGGAGGAAGCAGAAGCAATGCTGCTGGGGCTTGTTGCCAGCTCATGATCAGGGAGACTGGGTTGTCGGATTTAGCAAATACAAAAGACAGGATGCCCTGTTAGATTTGCATTTCCGATAAGCAAGCCATACTTTTTTAGTGCAAGTATGCAATGTGGAACATACTTACACTAAACAAGTATGAGTTGTTTATCTTGTCAACACCAGAAACATCCAAACACATAAATAGTTTTTATAAGAGTTTATTTGAGCCAAACTGATGACATAAGCCGAGGCGCAAGATCTCAAATGTTCTGGAGCATAACAGATTTGCAGCTTCTTCAATGCATTTGAAGTTAAGGAGGGAAGATAAGGAAGGTTGGAGAAAGCAAGGCAGGAATTGGATTACAAGATAGTTAAGATTATGTGCTCACTTGAGGGTGGTTTTGGCTTATTCCAAAGGTGTGTTAACCTAGTTGCACAATAAAAGCAAAGATACTCTCCCCCGCCCCCCAAAAAAGAAAAAAATATATAAGTTGTTTACTAAGAAGTTATATGACTGGGCACTACTACCAACCATGATCTGCCCAGTTAGGAATTCATGATGAGATCACCCCGCGAGGTTACTTTCCATGGAAGCGCCCCGCCCCCTGCTTTTTTTTAATCCACAATCTGGAATTCAAATTTAATGGAGCATCCTCTACTCTACCCCGGGAAGAATCTCAGCTGGCAGTGGGAAAGGTGAGACAGGGGCTCAGGAAGCAGTGAGGTGTGGAAATGTAGCCTGGGAGTCTTGGTGGGATATGAGGAGTGAAGTTGGAGTTGATGGATCTCAAATAAAACTAGACACGTGCACACACAGCCTGGAGAAGTGGCGCCTCAGGGCCACTGCTAGTCTATGTCATGTCTTTGGTGGAAATTGTTTTAAAAAGGCACCCTGCCCTAGCTGGTTTGACTCAGTGGATAGAGCATCAGCCTGCGGACTGAAGGGTCGCAGGTTCGATTCCAGTCAAGGGCACGTGCCCGGGTTGTGGGCTCAATCCCCAGCAGGAGGCGTGCAAGAGGTAGCAAATCAATGATTCTCTCTCATCACTGATGTTTCTTTCTCTCTCTCCCTCTCCCTTCCTCTCTGAAATATATATATATATAACTTTTTTTAAAGGCACCCTGCCCTGGCCGGTGTGGCTCAGTTGGTTGAGCGGGGTCCCATGCACCAAAAGGTTGCCAGTTCAATTCCCAGTCAAGACACATGCCAGATTTTGGGTTTGATTCCCAGTTGTGGTGCATACAGGAGGCAATCGATCAATGTTCTCTCCCTCTCCCTGTCCCTTCTTCTCTCTCTCTAAAATAAATAAGTAAATAAATAAATAAATAAAAATAAACATTTTTTTAAAAGGCCCCCTTCCTCAACACTTCCATCTGCTGTAAATAATGGAAATCTACTGAGTATGTTAGAGTCAGACACTTTACTGCCATCTCCTGGACAGTGGTAGTAAATACCAACATCTCTGCCATCTACCACCTGAATGGTGCTGCCTTGTCCTGGGGTCCGCCCAGGTGCTTCTGCCACAGTCTCTGGGTCTCTTACTTGGGGACCTGGCGTTGGTTTTGTAGGCTGCCCTGAAGGTCCCAGGGCTGGGGAAACGTGGCAACCTGAGCCCTGTGTCACCTGCACCTGCCAGGTAAGGGAATCAGAGCCTGGCCCCACCCACCACCCACCACCCAGGTCCCTGCTGCTCTGCTGGTAACCCCCAGGCCTGGCAGCACCATGCCCAACCTGGGGCCTGACAGGGCTGCTGCTGCCATCCAGGCATCGAGGCCCGGAGCCCGCTAGGCCTGCCAGGCCAGCGGAGTAACTCCCAGTAACCTGCAGTGGAGAGGGAGGGAGGGCTCAGTGTCTGCCCCACAGGCAGGGAACGTGCGGTGCCAAGGGCCCTCATGCCCAGAGCTCAACTGCCTGGAGAGCTACACCCCACCTGGAGAGTGCTGCCCCATCTGCCGGCCAGGTGACCTCCCCACCCTGCCTGTCCCTCCACCCCCTCACCCCCGAGGGTCCAGTACCTATTTGGGGTCATGGCTTCCCACGGGTGATATCCGCCCACCCCGCCCTCACCTGACCAGCCTGTCATCCTGGCTCTCTCCTCAGGCTGTGAGTACGAGGGGCAGCTTTACGAGGAGGGGGCTAGCTTCCTGTCTAGCTCCAACCCTTGTCTCCAGTGCTCCTGCCTGGTGAGTCCCTGCACCCTCTGCCCAGGCCCTGCTCCTGCTGGGCGGTCCCCTGCTCTCAGCCTCACATGTATTCTGGGGCCCTTCACTCTCTGCCTGACCCTGTGCCCACCTCCCAAGGGTGCCCACACCTGCTTGCCATGCTCTCTCTGGGAGCCAGGCCCAGAGGCTTTACAGCTGTTGGTACATTACAGAGGAGCCTGGTTCACTGTGTGTCCATGAAGTGCCTGGCCAGCCCCTGCCCTGAGCCCGTCCTGAGGCCTGGCCACTGCTGCCCGGCCTGCCGAGGTGAGCCCTGGCTCTTCCCTAGGCGGCTCCAGGCAGGGCTGTCATGTCATTTCTTCACTCAGAGCCCACCCTGCTGGCTCGGACCTGGGGGTCCGGTCAGTGGGAGAGTGACGTCTGGCTACGTCCACTCTGGAGCGGGTCCTGAGCTCAGATTCTGTCCTTGCCACGTTGTGGTTGTGGCCTCTGAGTAAGTTGCTCTGAGCCTCAGTTCCCCATCTGTGATATGCTACCTTAATAATGTTGACTGTTATCTACTATGTGTGCCTAAGACCCGATGGGCCCTTGAGGCAGACCACTAGAGGGTGACACTGAGTCACACACCAATACTGTCCCGAAAGCAGGCATGGAAACAGGCACCAGGTACCATGGAAACTCAGAGGGAGGAGACCTAGCCCAGCGTGGGCACAGGAGGGCAAGCGTCCTGAGTGAACCTTAAGGATAAAGAGCAGTTGGCTAGATGAAGGGTGGAATAAGCAGAGGTCATCCCAGGAAGAGAGGGCAGCTAGAGCAGAGGCTTGGAACAGACACTCAAGAGTGAGTTTGGTGGAAGTTAAGTGGGAAGGTGCAAGCAGACAAACCTTCCATGGAGAGGTGGGGGAGGTGGGCGTGGCCACGCTGGGTCCCAGAAAGCATGGAAGGCAGGCTAGGAGCGTGGCTTTACCCAGCTTGGATGCTGGCAGCCACCAAGAAGTCTAGGCAGAGGTATGGCCTGGTCTAGTCTGGGCTCAGAGGAGAGGGGTGGCAGACTGAAACTGGGGTCCAGGCTGGCTCCCATCAGGCCTCCTCTCTGCCCATCTCCTCCCAGCCCCAGGCTGCACAGATGGTGGCTCTCGCCGGGAGCATGGCCAAGAATGGACTGCAGCTGGGGAACCCTGCCGGATCTGCCAGTGCCTGGTGAGCCCTGACGCTGCTCCCTGGCTTTCCCCACCCCTCCGCTCCCCCAGGCCCACTCCACCACTGTGAGGGGCCAGGGGTGGAGAGGGCCTGATCTTGGGTGCGGTCTTGCCCCTCTGCATGCCCAGCTCTGAGCAGAGCAGGTATATATAGCATGGATTTGTGAACTGAACTCAAGGAGCTTGCAGCTACAGGGGTGAGGCAGGGCAGGATGCGGCAGGTGGTACAAGGCAGGGAGAGAGAGACACAGATGGATTCGAGGTGTCTAGAACTTCGAGGTCTGATCAGCTGCCACACCTGCATGTGGCCACTGAGCCCTTGAAATGTGGCCATCAGATCTGAGATGGGCTTTCAGTATAAAATACACATCAGTTTAAAGATGTAGTCCGAGAGAAAGGAATGTAAGCTATCTCATTATACGCTGTGCTGATTACATGTTGAAATAACATTTTGGATATATTGGATTGAGTGGAACACTAAAATTTAGTTCCACCTGTTTCTATTTTTTTGAAATGTGACTACTAGAGAGTTTAAAGTGACATATGTGGCTTGTGTTATATTTCTATTGGGTAGCACAGCTCTAGAAAATCTTCATGGAGGGGTGGTGTTCACCTGGGTCTTAAAGGGTGAGTAGATTTAAGCAGGGAGAAATGGGGAAAGACACTCTAGGACAGTGGTTCTCAACCTTCCTAATGCCGCGACCCTTTAATGCAGTTCCTCATGCTGTGGTGACCCCAACCATAAAATTATTTTCGTTGCTACTTCATAACTGTAATTTTGCTACTGTTATGAATCGTAATGTAAATACCTGTGTTTTCTGATGGTCTTAGGCGACCCTGCTAGCGGTTCTCAACCTCTCAACCGCCTAAGACCATCAGAAAACACAGGTATTTACATTACGATTCATAACAGTAGCAAAATTACAGTTATGAAGTAGCAACGAAAATAATTTTATGGTTGGGGTCACCACAGCATGAGGAACTGCATTAAAGGGTCGCGGCATTAGGAAGGTTGAGAACCACGGCTCTAGGGGGTCTGGGCTGAAGGTGTGAGACACAACCCCTCCTCCCCCACCCCCATTATATGCTGAAACCCTAACCTCCAAGGTAATGGTATTAGGAAGTGGGGCCTCTGGGAGGTGCTTAGGTCCTAAGGGAAAGGGATCACGCCCTTAGAACTTTAGCACCCCCTGCTGCAAGGTGAGGACAAGAAAACAGCCATCTATGAACCAGAAAGCAGGTTCTCGCCAACTGCTGGTACCTTGATCTTGGACTTCCAGCAGCCCAACCGGATGAGATACCAGGTGTAGGGAACATCCGGGCAGAACCTGGGGGAGGAGGGTGGGGACCTGGGACCTACCCTTCAGGCAGGTGCCTGCTGAGAAAGGCTGTTTCATGGGGCCTGAGGCCAGCCACAGAGCAACAGCCTGCCAAGGACTAAGGGATCCATTGTGAAGGCAATGGACCCCTTTATGACCATGTGCTTCCCCTCCCTGTTCACGCTGGCCCCCCCCACACACCTGTGAGAAGAGTCACTAGCTGCCCAGACACTAATGGTGCTAGAGGCAGTGAGTCCAGGTGTGGGCATGAACTCCAGGGATGGTCTTTGTGGGCATGAACTCCAGGGAGGGTCTATGTGGGCATGAACTCCAGGGATGGTCTATGTGGGCATGAACTCCAGGGATGGTCTATGTGGGCATGAACTCCAGGGATGGTCCAGGGGGAGTAGCAGCAGCTGCTGTTTGGTAACTGCCAGCTTCCAGAGGTTTGATGCCACACCAGACACCTCACCTCATGCCCATAACAGGGCTATGAGAAGAGGAATATTATTGTCTCTCTTTTTTTATTTTATATTCTCACCCAATGATATTTTTTCAATTGATTATTTTTTAGAAAGAGTGGAGGGAAGGGACGGGAGAGAGAGAGAGAGAGAGAGAAACATCAATGTGAGAGAGAGACATTGATTGGTCACTTCCCACGCGTGCCCTGGGTATCAATCTGCAACCAAGGTACATGCCTTTGACCAGGAGTCGAACCCGGGGCCCTTCAGCCTGAGGGCTGATGCTCTAACCATTGAGCAACTGGTCAGTGTCTTTTTTTTCCCAGACGAATAAACTGAGTCACAGAGGACTTAAGTAGCAAGATAGGTTATACATCGATATTAGTTTCCTAGAGCTGTCATAACAAAGTACTGCAGATGGAGTGGCTTAACCAACAGAAATGTGTTGTCTCATGATTCTGGAGGCCAGAAGTTTGAGATCAAGGTGTTGTCAGGGTTGGTCCCTTCTGAGGGCTGTGAGGGAGAATCTGCTCCGGCCTCTCTAGTTGCTCCTGGTGGCTGGCTGGTAAGCTTGGTGTTCCTAGGCTTCTGCCTTCATCTTCACATGCTGCTTCCTGCGTGTGTCCAAATTTCCCCTTTTCACAAGGACACCAGGCACTGGATTAGGAGCCACCCCACTCTAGTATGACCTCACCTAAACTCTTTACCTTTACAACAGCCCTATTTCCAAATAAATTCACATTCTGAGGTGCAGGGCGATGGAGGGTAGGACTTCAATAGATGAATTTGTATCTGTGGGGGACACAATTCCACTAATAACAACGTCTAGTAAGTGGATACCTGGGACGCAAATGCTGTTTCTGCCACGTGGCTGAGCTCCGATGGCCTCATCCCCTGCCCCCCGCAGGAGGGCCAAATCCAGTGCCGCCAGCGAGAATGCTCCAGCCTGTGCCCGTACCCTGCCCGGCCCCTCCCGGGCACCTGCTGCCCCGTGTGCGATGGTGAGTCAGTGGGTGAAGCCCGAAGGGCCTCCAAAGCTAATTGACGGCCAGGCTCCGTCTCCCACGAAGGCCAGGACTTGAGGCAGTGGGGGACCCCCGAGGAGGGTCTAAGGCACCCTCTCCCCAACAGGCTGTTTCCTGAATGGGCGGGAGTACCGCAGCGGGGAGCCGGTGGGCTCCAGGGACCCCTGCTCGCACTGCCGCTGTGCTGTGAGTGTGGCTACCCCACAGGGAGGGCTTGGATCCTGGGCCTGCCTCTCCAATGCTGACCAGGCCCTGTTGTCAGAACGGGAGTGTCCAGTGTGAGCCTCTGCCCTGCCCAGCTGCGCCCTGCAGATACCCAGGCAGGCTCCCCGGGCAGTGCTGCCCCATCTGTGCCGGTGAGTGGGAGGCCCCAGCCACTGGGTGAGGGGCAGGCGCTGGCCAGAGAGAGTCCTTGACGTGTGGGTGCAGATGCTGCCTTGGGCTACAGGAAGCCCCCTTGAGTTAAGGTCCAGAGGAAATTCTTTATGAAACTAAGCTCCTGTCCCTACCAAGAGGGACTAGTTCTCACCTTCTCCTGGCACACGGGCACTGTGGTGGGGCCCTGGGTCCTGGGGGTGGGGGGCTGGCAGGGACCCCTGAAGGTGGCTGTCCTCATCAGTGTGGGAGGTAGATGTCAGGGGGAGTGAGGCTTCCCCATCAGCCTCCAGCCCTGTCCCCCGTCCCCCACCCTCCTGTCCAGGCTGTGAGTACCAGGGACATCACTATCAGAGCCAGGAGACCTTCCGACTCCAAGAGGGCGGCCGCTGCCTGCGCTGCTCCTGCCAGGTAGGCAGTCCCCTGTCTCACGCCCCAGATCTGCCTCATCCTGAGGGCCTCTCACCCAATGTCCCTCCCTCCTAGGCCGGTGAGGTCTCTTGTGAGGAGCAGGAATGCCCGGTCGCCCCTTGCACCCTGCCAGACTCTGTTCCCCAGCTGTGCTCAGGTGTGTGTGGCGGGGAGGAGGGCGGGGAACAGCTGCAAAGGGGAGCTGCTTCCAGTGGCTGGAGGTGGAGGGGTGTTCCTTCAAGTAAGGGGGGCATTGCTAAGGCTACCAACCCTTCCAGTGTATATTCAGAGGCTGCTGTGGGGGTGGTAAAGCTGGGGTCCTGGGAAGGGGAGGGGTGGGTGGAGGTGTCTAGGTTGTCATGGTGACAGTGCCCTTGCTCTAGCCTGTGTACTTGGTGGAGAGGAGTTTGCTGAGGGCGTCCAGTGGGAGCCTGATGGTCAGCCCTGCACAGCCTGCTCCTGTCAAGGTGGGGTGCCCGTGTGCGGGGCTGTGCTCTGCTCCCCAGCCCCCTGCCAGCACCCCACCCAGACACCTGGTGAGTGCCCTGCCCTGATCTGCCTTCCACCCCCTGCTTTGCCGCCCGCCCTGATCAGCTGGGCTCTGACCAATCTGTCCCGCCCAGGTGCCTGCTGCCCCACCTGTGAGAGCTGCACCTACCACGGCCAAGTGTATGCCAATGGGCAGAACTTCACGGACACAGACAGCCCTTGCCACGCCTGCCGATGCGAGGTACTCCCCAGGCTAGCTGCTGCCCTCTGAGCCCCTCCTAGGGCTGACCCCCACTGCCCTCTCCCCTCCTCCCAGGATGGGACTGTGAAGTGCTCCTTGGTTGACTGTCCACCCACAACATGCACCAGGCCCCAGAGTGGACCAGGCCAGTGCTGCCCCAGGTGCCCAGGTACGTGCTCACAGTACCTGTCTGGCTCAGGGGAGCTAGGCCTGCACACACACGCACGCACAGCAGTTCCCTTGGAAAGCCACGGCCTTCTCAATGTTCAGTCTGGCGAAGCTTGGAACACACAGGGTGTGGGTGGGAGGGAGACTTGCTTCTCCTTCATGTCACCAGATCGCCCTTCTTCCCCATGCTACGTGTCCTCCTCCAGCACCACACCGCTCAGATGTATTTGTCTGTCTGCCTGTGTGACGCACCACGTTCATGCAGCACACGTTTGGATGTGCCATGAGGGAGACCGGCTGCTGGAATGCAGTGTACCCCGCCCCGGCCCCATGGAGAGTGTGCTAGGGCGTGTGTCACTCAGGAGCCCTTCCGCTTTTCACCCTCAAGGCACACACATGTGCCTGCAGGTGCAAGGACTGCACACACGCGTGTGTGCACACACGCACACATACTAGTACACACACATGTGCGCTCAGAGAGACACCCTTGCCTGCATCACAGCCCCCTCCTCTCCCTCTATGGGGCCAGTTCCCAAGTGCCACTTCCACCGTAGCTCCCGGGGAGAGGAGCTGTCTGCCTGCTCCTGCACCTTCAGTCTTCGCCTCCATCCCTCCCCACCCCCTGCCCAGACTGTATCCTGGAGAAACAAGTGTTTGTGCATGGCGAGCGCTTCTCCCACCCCCGAGACCCCTGCCAGGAGTGCTGGTGTCAGGAAGGCCACGCCCGCTGCCAGCCTCGGCCCTGCCCCAAGCCCCCCTGTTCCCACCCGCTGCCTGGTCCCTGCTGCCGGAATAACTGCAATGGTGAGGCGGACAGGAAGGGGGGTCTCCTGGGATGGTTTCGCCCCTTCTGTGCTCAGGTGTGTGTAGGGGGAGGGCTGGGAGGGCATGACCTGGGCAAGTAGGACCTCTCCCAGGCCTATAGCTGCCCCCTCCCCCAGGCTGTGCCTTTAGTGGGAAAGAGTACCCCCACGGAGGAGACTTCCCCCACCCCTCTGACCCCTGCCGCCTGTGTCACTGCCTGGTGAGTCCGCCACCTGGATGGGAGGAGTCAGGGGAGCAGGGGTGGGACTTGGGGAGGCCAGGAGCCGACCACCGCGGTGGGCTGGGAAGGGGTGGAGGTCACCTCTGCCTCCAGCACTAACCCTGCCTCCGTGGTCCCTCTGTTCATGCAGAGCGGCAACGTGCAGTGCCTGGCCCGCCGCTGCCCTCCGCTGCCCTGTGCAGAGCCTGTCCTGCTGCCCCGGGAGTGCTGCCCGCAGTGTCCAGGTAAGAGCTGCACCCCGGGGCCGCTCCTCCCCCGGGGTTGGGGGTGCTCTGCAGCCTCTCCCTGGCGCCCTATGATGCACGCTGTCTGGCCTCAGCGTCCCCCTCCAGCTGTCCGAGGCCTGGGGGCTTGGACCCCGCGCGCCACCAAGAACACTTCTTCCTGCCGGGGGACCCCTGCCACCGCTGCCTCTGCCTGGACGGCTCCGTGTCCTGCCAGCGGCTGCCTTGCCCGCCCGCACCCTGCGCCCACCCACGCCAGGGGCCCTGCTGCCCCTCCTGTGATGGTAACGCCCTGGCCCCGCAGCGCCCCGGCCACCCGCTTCCTCCAACTTGGTGCGGGGAGCCTCCCCCTCGCGGTCACCCTCTTACTCCTCGTCCGCCTTTTTCCAGCTCCAGACTTGGAGCCACCCCGGTATTCCCCTCCTCCTGGCTTGACCCTCCCATCTCGGAATTTGGGGAGGCAGTGCCTGGGAGGTGCTGGGCCTGGTGGACAGCCACCACAGCCCCCTAGCCCTGCCCTGTCCCTGCCCCCTAGGCTGCCTGTATGAGGGGAAGGAGTTTGCCAGTGGGAAGCGCTTCCCTTCGCCCACAGTCCGGTGCCACGTCTGCCTCTGCCTGGAGGGCAGCATCAGCTGCGAGCCCAGGGCCTGTGCCCCCACCCAGTGTCCTTTCCCTGCCAGGGGTGACTGCTGCCCTGCCTGTGATGGTGAGGGGCTGGGGACATGGGGGTGGGGGAGGCGGGAGGGCTGGGTCAGAGTCATCCTTACTGCCCTAGAGAGGGCCCCAATTCTTATTACACTAAGAAGAAAAAAAAGCACTGGACTAAAGCCTGGATTTTCTCCTGTCTCTGATGCTGTTTGGCTGTGTGACCTTGGACAAGTGACATAACCTCTCTGAGCCTAATTTTTTTCAATGTTTAAAAAAACACATAACATAAAATTTACCATCTTAACCATTTTTAAGTGTGACTCTGGGCCTAATCTTAACTCCTGTAAAAAGAGAGAGTTGAACAAGACCTGCTGCCCAGTCTTCGCTCACTCTTGTTTATTATCTTCGCAATTGTTTCTACATACCCTCTACCACCTGTAACTTTATTTATTTACTATTTTTCTTCAAATTGACATTTTAAATTGAAATTTATTTAGAAAGGAACCTTTATATCATACTGTAAATGGAAAACTAGATTTGCAAGGAGTAGAATATTACCATTAAAATGAATACAATGAAAAATCAAATATTAAATTCAAGTCAGATACTTTTGCCTTCTAAGGCTTTGAGCCTGAGACTTACCCCCTTTTCCTCATTTTTACTGACTTTTTCTTTTAAAGAAAATTTTTAGGTTCACAGCAAAATTAAGAGGAAGGTGCAGATTCTTCCCATATATCCCCTGCCCGCCCCCCCGGGACAGCACCCCTCATTATCAGGGCCCCCCACCAGGGTGGTACACTGGTTACAGTTGATGAGCTCACATGGACAGGTCATTATCACCCAAAGTGCCTTCTTTTTCAAAAAGGTCAGAACGTGTCAGCCGCTCAGGGCAAGCTGCCCCACCCTGGGACCCTGGCCCCCTCCTTGATTGATCAGAGCTTGAAAGAGCGTTGGAAAGGGGATGCCTTGGGTCCAGGTCACCTAAGGCATCTCAAGCATCCCCCAGCTCTAAGGTCAGGTTGGAAAAACTGGTGCCTTCTGGCCGGGCAGTGGCCTGCTGGGTATTCAACCCCAGGGACAGATTCTGTGTGGTTTTCCCAATAGATCCTACAGGGAGATTGTTCTGCAGGCTGAATGGAAGAAAGTTTGCCCTTTGGCCGACTCTCCCCCCAGCTCTCACTTCTTTGTCCATCAGCCCGGGTGGAGGCCTCCTCCCCATCATGGCCACGTCTCAGGCCTTGGCCTCAGGCCAGGGGCAAGCTCATCGCTGGTGACTACTATCCTCTCACCCCTTCCTGATCCCACCCTGCCGCTCCCTGTCCCCTCTTCAAGGCTGTGAGTATCTCGGGGAGTCCTACCTGAGCGGCCAGGAGTTCCCAGATCCCCGAGAGCCCTGCAACCTGTGTACCTGCCTGGAAGGCTTTGTGACCTGCGGCCGCAGACCCTGTGAGCCTCCGGGCTGCAGCCACCCACTCATCCCATCTGGGCACTGCTGCCCCACCTGCCAGGGTAGGGCAATGCCTGCCCTTCCGCCGCCGCTTCTGGCCTCCCAGCAGCCCAGAGCCATGAGAGCCACCCCGCAGACCCACAGCCTACGTTTCCATCTCACACCGCACACTGTCTATATCCTCTGTCCCTGCTGTCACCACTCACTGATGTTGGGCTCACCAAATAACTGGTCCCTGTGCTTCCAGACCTTTCTGCTCTTACACTGTCTTGCTGCCTTCCTAAAACAGCACATCATGAGACTCAAAACTATTCAACGGCTCCCTCTGCCCCTGGGTGCCTCGGGAGCCCAGCTCATCGCTCACCTTCCTCTCCAGGTGTGCCTGTCCCTCCCGTCCTTTTCCCATGTTGCCCACAATGACAGAACACTCTCAGCCATCTGTGACCCCACCTCCATGCTCCACTGCCTCCCTGCATGCAAAGCTCACCACTTCCAGCCTGGTGAAGCCTTTCCTCCACCCCCTTCCCAGCCACCCTCTCTCCCTCTCAGACCCCCAAGCTTCGAGAGGTCCCCAGGCCGGCTGTGTGTGCGTGTGTGTGTATGTGTGTGTGAGAGTGTGTATGTGCATGAGTATATGTGAGAGAGTATGTGTGTGTGAAAGTATGAGTGTGAGTGTATGTGTGTGTGTAAGCATGTGTGTGAGTGTATGAGAGTATATAAGTATGTGTGTAAGTGTATGTGTGTGAGTGTGTACATGTGTGAGAGTACATGTGTGAGTGTATATGTGAGAGTATGTGTGTGTGAAAGTATGAGTGTGAGTGTATGTGTACTGCGAGTGTATATGTGAGTGTGAGAGTATATGAGTGTGAGTGTGTATGTGGATACATGTGTAAGTGTACATATGTGAGTACGTATATGCATGAGTACATGTGTGTGAGAGCATGTGAGTGTGAGTGTGAGGCAGGAGACGGTTCTGTTGACAGCAGCTCTCCCATTGCCTTCCCTGCTCTGCCAGGATGCCTCTATCATGGGGTCCCTGCTGCCCTAGGAGAGACCCTTCCTGACCCACTGGACCCCACCTGCTCCCTCTGCACCTGCCAGGTGAGGTGGCCCTTTGGGAACTCGCTGACCCTCCTTTCTGACCCAGGTTGTTTCTTCCACCCAAGTCTCACAGGGCACCTCTGCCTGTGACAAGTGGGACAGGACTGGATTCAGGCCTCCGGGCCAAGCCAGGGGGTTGGGCCTGGCAGGCTTAATAGGGGAGCCCCATCTTGGGGCAGTGTGTAGCCTGGGTTGAAGGTGTGATGACATGGGGATCAGGAAGTGGCAGTGTGATCTCTCCCCAGGAAGGTTCCATGCACTGCCAGAAGAAGCCATGTCCACCAGCTCTCTGCCCTCACCCCTCTCCAGGCCCCTGCTCCTGCCCTGTGTGCCACAGTGAGCTGCCTTCCCCACACCCAGGCCCCTGGGCCCCTCCTGCCCCTCCTCCTTGTCTTTAGCCAGGCATGAAGTGGGACAGGGCAAGGTGGCACAGCGTCCCACCCAGGAAGCATGTCGCCCACAGGGTGCTTCTCTCAGGGCCGGGAGCACCAGGATGGGGAGGAGTTTGAGGGGCCCACAGGCAGCTGCGAGCGGTGTCGCTGTCAGGTACGGCAGGGAGGTGGCTGAGGGGGCTGGGGTGCTGGCTGGGCACACTGCCTCTAGGGCACCCAGCCTAGGGAGAAGTCACTGACCCAGCATCTTCTGCAGGCCGGCCACGTCAGCTGTGTGCGGCTGCGGTGCCCACCCCTGTCCTGCCCACTCCAGGTCACAGAGCAGGGGAGCTGCTGCCCTCGCTGCAGAGGTGTGCCCGCCGGTGGGGCTGCCCTTGCTTCTGCCCCTGGGCCCAATGCGCCTCCATCTGCCCTACCTCCTTTCCCTCAAACTCCCCTCCTGTCTTCCCACCTCCCTGCCCACCCATGCCTCAGTCCTTGAGACTTCACCCCTGTCCTCCTTCAGCTCTTCTTACCTGGCCCTGCCCCTGGCCTGCCCAGACCATCTCCCCCTCCAGAAGCTTATTAAGCCCCCTCAAAGCTGCCCCCTTCTTAACCACACCCCCTTCATCATCATGATCACATTTTCTGAGCATACACCATGAGCTAAGCACTTTAATCCACACAAAGATCTTACCAGGGAGGCACTATTATTATTATTATTCCTCTTTCACAGATGGGAGAACTGAGGTGCAGAGAGGCAATATAACTAGTAGGTGGCAGAGACCACTTTTGCTTCTAGGCTGTCTGAATAGGAGCCTTTCTGACCTGCCCTCTGCCCAGCATGATTCCAGAACCATAACAGCATCTCACTGTGAGGTGGGCAGCACAGAGGAAATTCTAATTAGCAGCTATGGAGTCTAAGGCTTGGAGAGATTGAGTTACCTTGGTAACATGGTTAGTGATGGAGCCTTTCATTCATTCTGCATGCATGTATTAGATGCCTGCTGCATGCCAGGTACTGGTGCTGATGCTGGGCTACAACAGGCAGTGCCTACTGCCTGGCCTTTGATTTAGCAAGCAAGCAGACGTGCCAGGGATGAGAGCCCAGGAGTTCTGAGCCCAGCCCAGTGTCTTCCCTCCACCACAGACAGCAGTTCTGCCAGGCCACCTCCCCACCTCATCCCTGCAGATCCCCTCCCATGCCAGACCCCAGGCCGCACTGACCACCCAAGGTGGGCCATCGGGGGCATACAGAACCCAGACTCAGAGTCACCCCTGCCCACCTGGAACAGGCTGCCTCGCCCACGGGGAGGATCACCCTGAAGGCAGTAGCTGGGAGCCTCCGGACAGCCCCTGCTCCTCCTGCATGTGCCACGAGGGCGTTGTCACCTGTGCCCGAGTCCAGTGCGTCAGCTCCTGTGCCCATCCCCACCAGGGGCCCAGGGACTGCTGCCCTCGATGCTCTGGTACTGGGAGCCTGGGGTGGGGTGGGTAGCAGGGAGGTAGTGCCTGGTCAGCATCTCCCTGCCTTGGCACTGGGTGGGGCGGCAGAGACAAGCCTTCCAGAAGTGGCTCCCATTTTTGTACACACCCAAATCCTGGGGGCTGGGTTCCCTGGGGGACAGAGAACGCCACTCCTGGCATTGCTGCCAGCCTGAAGGCTCCCTGGTCCTATTCTGCTCTTATTCCACCCCCAAGACTGCGAGCATGAGGGCCGGAAGTATGAGCCAGGGGACAGCTTCCAGCCTGGGGCAGACCCCTGTGAAGTGTGCATCTGTGAGGTGGGTGAGGGCCATGCTGAGGGATGGGGCACCATGGGGGCAGCCTGGACACTGTGGGCAGCAGGCATTATAAGGGTCAGAGATAGGAGAGTGTCTCAGTGGCCAGGAGGTGAGGCAGGGCTTGGGGCGAAGAGCCAGCAGGGCCCAGAAGTCTGCGGTTAGCCGAGGCACCATGGCACCGGTGCTGAGTGTGGGGAGGCAGTGGCAGGCCCTCCTGGCAGGAATGTAGAGTGGGTGTGAATAGGATGAGCGAAGAGACACCTAGGAAGTGGCTGGGGCCACCAAGACTCTCCATTAATGGGGAGCAGGCAGTGACATCATAGGTCCAGAGATTAGGCAGTGGGGTTGGGAAGGTGGCATGAGAGTGCAAGAGGGTCAAAGGTCACAGAAGGTTCAGGCCCAATGACTGGAAAGGGAAAAGGGAAATCATCATGGCTGGGGATGAGGGGTGAGGAGCCAGTCTGGGGGGCTGTTGAGGAGGTGCTGCAGGCACAAGGAGGAGTCTGCGCTTCAGGGGAAGGGGATGGCTCTGCTCCCTGGTCTGGGGCCCAGCCCTTGCTCACTCATTCCTTTTGCAGCTGCAGCCTGAGGGGCCTCCCAGCCTTCACTGTCACCGACGGCAGTGTCCCAGCCTGGTGGGCTGCCCTGCCAGCCAGCTCCTGCCCCCGGGGCCTCAGCACTGCTGTCCCACCTGTGCCCGTGAGTCACAGACAGAGGGTAGATAAGAGAGGGCAGGGCTGCCACCCCCTAACGGACGCTGGAATTGCCAGCCAGCTCTCTGCCACAGTCCCAGCCCCACACCTTTCCTGAGTCCAGAGGACTGTTCTAGAAGCCCTTGCCCTGGTGGGGAGGCTTGCACCACCCCAAGGGGAACTGGGGAAGCTGGCAGGGACCCCTTGACTCATTTTTCCCAGCAGGTGGTGCTGTGGGTGGCAGTTGTGCCAGCTGCTGGCTTTTGAGGGCAATGATGTCAGGTCAAGAGGGGCAGTGAGTGGCCCAGCTACAGAGATGGAGAGAGCCATTCTTATCAGGACTTGTGCTTCAGGAAAAGAGAAAAAGACTAACACTTATTAAGCACCGACTGCATGCCATGCACTGCTTGGTGATTTTAATAAGCAATATCTCGTTTAATTTTCACAGTTACCAGTGAAGTAGATATTATTATTATTCCCCTTTTACAGATGAAGAAACAGGTTCCGAGAGGTTGATTGATCTGCCTACAATGGCACAGGCACTGAGGGTTGGAACTGAGGTACCTGGCTCTCTGTGCTCTTATGCCGTTTTAGCCAGGCAATGTAAAGGGAGCGGGCTGGGGAGCAGGCAGCGTGGCGTGTGGTCCTGAAGGGCCTCAGGCTAAGGAAGCCACACTTGGTCAGTTTCCAGCCCCCCTCTCCCCGCTGCCCCCGTAGCCTAGCAAAGTTCCTCTTGAAAAGTCCAAACTTTTCTCTGCTGAACCAGCGGGAAAGGATTTATCCTTCCTGGAGTCAAGGTGCTAGGGATATGGGTTTGAGGACAGAGTGGGCAAGTGCGATCATCTGGGTTTACATCCCTTGCTCCCACCTCCCTTTTTACCCTCACTTTGCATTCTTGTCTACACAGAGGCCTTGAGTAACTGCACAGAGGGCCTGCTGGGGTCTGAGCTGGCCCCGCTGGACCCCTGCTACACCTGCCAGTGCCAGGTGAGCCCTCCGGCTTTGGGGATTCCCAAAGCTCCAAGAACCTCCCCTGTGGGCCGTGGCTGAGTCTCCCGCAGGAGCTCGGGGATTCCCACTCACCCTGGCATTCGCCCACTTGTCCTGAATGTCACATTCCACTAAGAGCCTGCTCTCTCCCTGCCATTCTCTACCCATGATGTTCTCATGCCCTTTCATAGGACCTGACTTGGCTCTGCATTCACCAGGCCTGTCCTGAGCTCAGCTGTCCCCCATCAGAGCGCCATACCCCCCCTGGGGGCTGCTGCCCTGTGTGCCGGGGTAAATGCTGGCTTCGTTCTTTTGTGGAAATGGAGGGCTTATCACTGGGGTGGAGGAGAGACCCATGAGGCAGAGGGAGGCAGAGAATGAAGCCTGGATTCTCAAGGCCTGGCCTGAGGCCTCTCAGCGGGCTCAGTACCACAGGCCCCTGGTAGGATATTGCACTGTCCAGCCAGCAGCCAGTCCTGAGGAGGACTCCAGCCTGTGGTTCTTTAGGCTTCCAGAACCCTATCCACATCTCAAGCCCTGTGCAGGGCCTGCCCTTAGTAGGCCCCCTGCATGTGGTTCAAGAAACCAACACCATCAGGGTGCTAAGTGGGTGGTGGGCAACCCGTGCTGTGGGCCTTCAGGGTGAGCTCCAGGGAGGAGGAATGCAGCTGGAAGGACAGCGGTCCGCCAGCCTCCTTTCTCATCAGAATGTGTGGTGGAGGCCGAGGGCCGGAGAGTGGCAGATGGAGACAGATGGCGGGACCCCAGCAACGCCTGCATTACCTGTACCTGCCATGTGAGCTGGGGCTGAGGAGTGGGGGTGGAGGGTCTTATAGAAGAAGGGAGCCTCAGGATGCTGGGCCAGTGCATATGGGAGGCAGAAGGGGGGTGTCTTTGAGGTAATTAGGAAAGGGCGCCCCCTCTGGGTGAGAGGGGGCAGAGGCATCCCTGTGCTGGGCACGGAGCTGAGGGCTGGACTTCAGGCCCCACTTGAACCGGAAGTGGTTGTTCTTCTGGAGCAGCTCCAGGGAGAAGGGGCTGCTGCCTCAGAACGAGAGCCAGATGGCCCCCAGAAGTGTGACCAGGGACCTCAGGTCCTACCGAAAGACCCTAGAGCAGTGGCCTCTGTCCTCAGCGGGGCCGCGTGGAGTGCCACCATGAGGAGTGCCAGGCCCTCTCCTGCCCACATGGCTGGGTGAAGGTTCGAGACACTGGCAGGTGCTGTGAACGATGCCAAGGTGCGGGCCAGGGTGATGGAGGGAGCAGCACCGAGACCCAGTATGAGGGAGGGGCAGCTGACCCTTGCCCCCCCCCCGCCCCCACCAAGTTCCCTCAGCTCCCGCCGAGTCATGTGAGCACCAGGGCCGAGAGGTAGCCTCCGGGGAAAGCTGGACCGTGGATCCCTGCACCAGTTGCTCCTGCGTGGCTGGCACCGTGCGCTGCCAGAGTCAGCGCTGCCCGCCGCTCTCCTGTGGCCCTGTAAGTACCCGGTCTAGGGCGGTGGGGTGAGTGTGCATGTGGCACCGCCACCCTGGTGCAACGGGCAGGGAAGGAGGAACCTGGCTGGGCCACGGCCCCGGAGCTGGGGGACGAGGGGGCGGGGGGGGGAGCACGGCGCAGGTTCCTGCAGTTCCCGGAGCGACCACGAGGCGGTGCCCTGAGCCCGCTCCGGTCCTCAGAGGCTCTGCGTGGGGCTCCGCCGGGACCGCGTGTCTGACTCTGTCCCGGGCGGAGGCCAGGACGAGGCTCCCGCCCTGAATCCCGGCAGCTGCTGCCCCCGCTGCCTGCCGCGGCCGGCTTCCTGCATGGCCTTCGGAGACCCCCATTACCGCACCTTCGACGGCCGCCTGCTGCACTTTCAGGGCAGCTGCAGCTATGTGCTGGCCCAGCACTGCCGTGGAGGCGACTTCAGGTGCGCAGCCCCCTCTGCCTTCTCCCTGTCCCCACACCCTCTCCTGCTACCACTGCACCCGGCCTCTCGCACCGCAGTGTGCACGTGACCAACAGTGACCGGGGCCGGAGCGGTGTGGCCTGGACCCAGGAGGTGGCGGTGCTGCTGGGAGAGGTGGCCGTGCGGCTGCTGCAGGGCGGGGCGGTCACGGTGAGGCGAGCAGAGGGCCGGGGAAGGGCAGTCCTGCACCGTCCACTCCTCCGTCCCAACGTCCTCCTCCCGCCCTCCTTCTCCTCTAGGTGGACGGGCGCCCTGTGGCCCTGCCCTTCCTGCAGGAGCCACTGCTGTACGCCGAGCTGCGGGGAGGCACTGTGATCCTACACACCCAGCCGGGTCTCCAGGTGCGGCCGGGCCATGGGAGGGGGTGGGGGGACGGAGGGGCCTGGGGCTGCTCAGGCTTCTGTGTCTGTGGAGGGCGTGGGGGTTACCAACTACTTTCCGGGCCACACGGAGGTGAGAGAGTCCTGCTGGATTCTGAGGGAAGAAGAGGAATCAGGGTCAGATTCCTCTTCTCCCCTCAGAATTGCACCTCCGGGTGCAATAACAGGAGTTCTGAGCCTGGTTTCTAATCTTGGCTCAGCCATCAACGCACTGGGCCCTGGGCCTGTACCAGTCCTCTGTGGGCCGGTTTCCTCATCGGTAAAATCGGGGAAGGATTCCTAGGACTAGGTGGTTTCAGGATTCCTTCCAACTCCCGTGCCAAAGAGTAAGGTAATCCCCCGCATCCAGCAAGAAGCACAATTTGTAAATTCCTAGAATAGGACTTGTCTACACTTGCGATACAAACGGAATTGCGTCTTGTCCTCCCTAAGGCCTGAACACCCACGAGGTAGTGTATCTCTGGAAGTTGTTGCATTTCACCTGGGGGCCCAGTTCAGGGATGCTGACGCCGGTGCCTTCCTGGGAGCTGTGCTGGCTGTCATCCAGGGCCAGGGCCAGGGCCAGGGCCAGGGCAGTCTCCCCCATGGAGAGCCTCCCTCCTACAGCAGGGGGCGTGCTGACACAGTGTATGCGCCAGGGTGGATCTTGGGCTTGATTTTCCCCTCTCTCCAGTCCCAGCCTCTCCACACAGGTGCTGTGGGATGGGCAGTCCCAAGTGGAGGTGAGCGTGCCTGGCTCCTACCGGGGCCAGATCTGTGGGCTCTGTGGGAACTTCAATGGCTTTGCCCAGGATGATCTGCAGGGCCCTGAGGGGCTGCTCCTACCCACTGAGGCTGCCTTTGGGAATAGCTGGCAGGTGAGTGGTACAGGAGCCTGGGGCATGGGGGGTCGGGGTGCGGGCTGGAGATGGCACAGTTGAGCATGAGTCTCAGAGCATCCCTTTGGTGTGGAAATGGGGAGCAGGGTGGATGCAAGATGGACTTTGGGACTTTTAGGCTGGCTTGGGAGCTTCTTGCCTGTCACGGAGCTGGAGGAGGCAGGAAGGGCTGTTGAAAGAGGCTGCATCATCTGACTCCCCAAGCCCTGCTTTGCTACTCACTGGCTGTGTGACCTTGAACAAGTTACTTGCCTGCTCTGGGCCTTGGTTTGTCCCCAAAATGGAAACAAAAGAAAAGTAGCTCACGCTTTCTTTGCTGTTCTTGTAAGGAGGTTTTTGAAGCTAAAACAAAATATTGGGTGGAAAATGCTTTGAAGAACGGCAGACAAAGGCCAGCTGCCCAAGGATGCTGTCATGCCAGAGCCACTTTCCCCACCTAGGTCCCAGAGGGGCCGGGACCTGGGCAGCCCTGTTCCAAGGGCCGAGAGGGGCATCCGTGCCGCGCAGCAGGCTATCGAGCCAGGCGTGAGGCCAATGCCCGGTGCGGGGTGCTGAAGTCCTCCCCGTTCCGTCGCTGCCACGCTGTAGTGCCGCCGGAGCCCTTCTTTGCTGCCTGTGTGTATGACCTGTGTGCCTGTGGCCCTGGCTCCTCGGCTGACACCTGCCTCTGTGATGCCCTGGAAGCCTATGCCAGCCACTGTCGCCAGGCAGGGGCGACGCCTACCTGGCGGGGCCCAACGCTCTGTGGTGAGCCAGCAATGCCCAGTGTGGCATGGGGAAGAGGGTGGTACAGAGGGCCAGATCTGGATGGGGAGGTACAGGGAGGGCTGCAAGGGGTGAGCAGGGTGACTGGAGCCCTGCCTTCCACTCTGCCTGCAGTGGTGGGCTGTCCCCTGGACCGTGGCTTCGTGTTCGATGAGTGTGGCCCGCCCTGTCCCCGCACCTGCTTCAACCAGCACGTTCCCCTGGGGGAGCTTTCTGCCGACTGTGTGAGGCCCTGTGTTCCTGGTTGCCAGTGCCCCGCAGGCCTAGTGGAGCATGAAGCCCACTGTATCCCACCCGAGGCCTGCCCCCCAGTCTTACTCACTGGGGACCAGCCACCCCGAGATCTACTCAGCCCCTGCCAGGAGTCCCGGGGGACACCTGACCCAGGATGACACCGACCCGGACTCATCAGACCAGAAGTCTCTCCTTGGAGAGCAGCTCCCACCCTGGCCAGAGCTTCAGCGAGAGTGCCTGTCCTGGCCTGGGAGCCTGGGCCCATGTCCCACAAAAAACCCAGCTGTGCTGAGTCAGAAGCAGTAAACTCAGGGCCTGCCTTAAGGCTGCCTTGTGTATGTGTGTGTGTGTGTGTGTATGCTTCCTCCTGGCGCTGGGGTAGCGACATGGGCTGCTTGGGACATGGGGGCCAGAAGCCAGTGTCCCCAGAGTCAGGGGGGTGGCAGCTGTGCGGATTCAGCTCTGGGCTTTGCTCACTCCCGTGCCTGCATCCCTGGGCTGCCCCCGCCAGCCACACCCTGGTGCTGCCCTGCAGTGGGCAGGCGGAGCCAGGACTCCTGGTCCCAGCCTGAGTTTACAGGTAGCAGGAATGGCTTGCGGCCCCGATGGGGCACCCTCTGTGGATCCATGTGGAATCCTGCAGGGGCTGAAGTGCATGGAAAAGATGCTCAGTCCCCACATGGCATCCTGCTTTCTCTTGGTTTGGGGATACCAACTGCTCAGGGGCCTCCTGGGCCACTCTGAGAGCTGGTGATAGAGGGAACCTGTGCCTGGAGTGGGGACCAGGACCGTGATGAAATACAGACACAGATACAAGTGCACAGACCCCCCCACAAGCATGCATACCTGTGTGCATCCACAGCCACACCCACCCTGATGGGCCTGTGGGCAGGGGACACACGTGCAATTTCTGAAGACATCCTTGTAGGAGAAAGAACATGGGCTTTGAAAGAGAAAAACTCGATTTCTTCGAAAAGAAAAATATCTTTTTAAAGTGAACTCTATCTTGAATCCTCTTTATCTCCTACTGGCTATATGACCTTGGTGTGTTCAGGACCTTGGCTAAAATATCAAAGGGGACCCTGCTCTGATTGTTGGGTTCCTAATATTTCAACAGGAGGAGGGGCGAGTGTTGGGTTGGATTGAGATCACCTGTCTGCTTGCTCAGCTGCTTCTGCCGAGGCTGCTCTCTGGACTCCCTTCCCTCGTGGAGTGGTTAGAGCAGCAGCAGAGACGGCAAAGATCACAGCATCTCGTGTCTTCATTTCCTCCCCTAGTTATAGCTTATGCAGGCTGTGTCCTCCTCTGACGTATTGCAGGGAACAAGCAGAATGACCCATGCACAGTGCTCTGCATGGGGACAGCTTGGAGCCAGCGCTAGGGAAGCGCCCACCATTGTCCTGCCTATCCCGTTGTCCTGCCTGTGCTGGCTCACACGCAGGGGCCTTGTTTTCCCAGAGCCTGTTTATCTCTGCCATCATCTCCGGATGAGGGAGACAGCGCCACCTGTTAGTTAGGGCAGCTCACTTCTGGGGCCCAGTGTTCTGACCTGTAAGATGGGGATGAGACTGATAGCACCTACTTCAGCAAGTTGCTGCAAGGAAGGGTCACAAGTATGGAACATTTGTGTCCTGGCTGTTGGTAGCTGCTGCCCATGCTGAACATGTTAGGTGCCTATGTAATGCAGCTTCGAATGTACATATAAGTATGTGGGTGTAAAACAGGTACTCATTTGGGATGCAAACAAGCACATGCACACACCTATCTCTGGAAGGATCACACTCCTTACCCTACACTGCCACCTCCATGACCAAGAAACCCTTCTCCGAGTCAGGCCAGAGCCCCAGGAGACTTGGTGGGGCCCAGGCCACAGCTCAGATATCAGGGTCCTGCATTATTGAGCTCAGGGGCTTTGTCTCCTGGCTCCTGTGTGCAGCTCCTGTTCGTCCATCTCCATTCCCCAGTGGCACTGGGAGAGGGGGAGGGGACATCTGCTCAGACCCCTACTCCATGGCGCAGGCAGCTACACTTGGGGGCCTAGGGCTCCCTTGCAGCCTCAAGCAGGTCTTGGCTCTGTATCAGCACCTGTTCCGATGCCCTGCAGGCCTGGGCCAGCTCTGGGCTGCACTTTGGCAGGTGAGGGAGGCAGGGCACTACTTCTGAGGGGACAGGCCCTCTGTGGGGCCTGACCCAATCTTGCCTCCCCAGCTGCAAGAGGGCCAGGCCTGTCCCTCAGGCCTGGAGCTGCCCACCGTGCTGCTGCAGATGAGTGGAGCCGGAAGGCCCAGGAGCAGTAGGGGCTGACTGGGGGTGTGGCAGAGGGCAGGGTGGGTACCCTCTCACATTCTGGAACCCCATCTTTTTGCAGCTCCTGTGGGACTTGGCGCTCCTGATTGGGGCAGGGCTGAGCCTCTTCGGGCCTCCCTGAGCCCAGTTCTGTGGTCTGAGGGACCAGGCCCAGTGTGTGTGGAGCCAGCGCAGCGAGTCCCGTGGTAGGGTGGTTGGGGACTCGGAGCAGCTGATGAATGGGGTGAACAGGGCTTGGCTGAGGCAGGGAGGTCACTGTGACATTGGGGCAGTCTTAGTGGTGAGGGGAGTGGGAGGAGTGTGGGCTTTGGTTCCCCTCACTGGGGATGTGCCCGCAACCAAGGTACATGCCCTTGACTGGAATCGAACCCGGGACCCTTCAGTCCGCAGGCCGGCGCTCTATCCACTGAGCCAAACCGGTCAGGGCTTGGGGGCGTTTTAGAGGCTGCCTACCATCTGGTGTCCTGGGGACGAGGCTGCCCCCAAATCCTTCCAGAGTTCCAGGCTGTGCTCCTCACACGAGGCTGGGGACACCCTGAGCCAGAATCATCAGTTCCTGGAGGGGTGAGTCTTGCTCCCAGGGAATCTGTACACTGTGTGTTGCCACATAAAGAGACCGAACACTGGCCCTTTCTCTGGTCTCCTTCCACAGCCCTGCCCAGCACCTGTCCTCACACACATGGTCCTCCTGGGGCTCTCACCCAGTTGCACCCATATGGTTGCCCACAGACCCTGGAAAGAATAACTCCCAGGTTCCAGTGGTGGGTACAGGGGCTGGGGCAGGTCACCTGCATTGTGTTTGAAGGTTGGGGAAGGCTCAGCAGCTGCTGGGGGTGGGGAGACTGGCAGACAGGCTGCCCCTCCCCTTCCAGAGCCCAGATGCAAGAGGTGCAGCTGAGGCAGCTTTTGCACACCTACAGGGGGCCGGCTGCAGACCCAGGTCTGGGGGAAGCCAGAGTGCTGCAGACCCAAGTGGGAGAGCCCTGGCGTACCTGCAGAGCCCACACCTGGTATGTTGACAGGAGGGGTCGGCATCCAGACAGCGGGGCCCCTGGGCGGGGGCGGCCGGACTACACTAGGGGAAGGCAGTCCACTCCTCACTCATAGCTCTTAGTTGGGTGTTGGGGCATCCAAGAACGAGAAGTAGGTGTTATTTTATGTGCCGATTCCCCTTGATTTGTAGCAGCTGTCTCAGGTACTGTGTCCAGGTGGATTCTGAAAATAAATTGGAGCTCAGGGGGGAGAGGTGGGGAGTGTCTGTCCATGGCTGCTTGGGGAGGAGGGAATGGAACAGCCTGTCGGCCACCCTTATGCCAGACACTGGGGATATGCCAAGAACAAGAAAGTCTTGCCCCATCACTTGGCCTTTGTCTCTGAGGGGAGCAAAGCCTAGTAAGAGCGTGACCATGAACAGGGGATTAGACTCCAGTGAAATAGATGCTGTGAGCCCTGGATCTGTTAATTTAAACAAAACAGACTCTCAAAGTATTTGTTAAATAATAAGCCCAGCAAAGTCATAAGCGTTTTAAATATGCTGTTATTGATTTTAGAGAGAGGAAGGGAGAGAAGGAGAGGGAGAGAGAGACAGACGGGAGGGGCGGGGTGAAGGAGAGAGAGAAATATTGATTGGCTGCCTCCTGCACGCCCCCTACTGTGGATCAAGCCCGCAACCTGGGCATGTGCCCTGACTGGGATTCGAACTAGTGACCTCTCGGTACATGGAACAATGACCAACCAGCTAAACTAAACCGGCCAAGGCAGCTTTTAATTGTCCCTTCATACGTGTGAGAGAGGAAGAAAGTGTCAATGACTATTTTCTAATTGATAGAGAAATTTTTACAAGTATATTACAGAGGAAAAGGGCTGGAGGTTATTTTCACAGTTTATGCAATAATTTCTGAAGGCTTGGGAGTCTTATTGGACCCCTTTGCTCAGAAACTCTTCAAAAGACAGATTTATTTTCACAGATTCTCTTTCGGTTACTGTTATGAGTATCCCCACATCCGTATTGCATAAAGATGGGATGTTTTTGAGAAGGTTCTCACTGTAAGACCTTATGAAATCAAGTTCTTTTAACTGGTTTTAAGGATGCTGAGCGACTTGCCTCCCTCCACAGCTGCAAGGGAACAGCGACGTCTCACCTCCCTTTTTAGATTCCTTTTGTTAATTATGAAGACTTGCAGTTTTGAGGCTCAGCTCTGGCCTAAGATTTCAACTCTTGAATTTTGTTTGATTTTGCTGTCAGAAACCAAGACAGAGCTAAAAAGGGTACATGCAGTGTTTGGTTTTTTTATGGGCCTGGATGGGCCCATCAGGACAAAGTAGCGGTACCCTAATGAGGCCCTTCCTGCCAAGGCATCCCGTGGTGGCAGAAGAGGGTGTGCAGCTTCCAGTGAGATGGTCTGGCTTGGAGGGGAAGATGAGGAAGGTGGGGGCGGCTGTAGGCAGGCAAACCTGACAAGCAGGCTGTGTAAATACAGGTGGAACAATGAACTATGACAGCTCTGAAAGCCACACACCAGCTATCTGGGCACCCCCTCCCTTTATCTGCCGGGGATTCCCTAGGCTTCTTGGTTCCAGTTCAGGTGGGATGTGTGTGAAGGGCTGGGACATGTGCAGGGGGCTCCTTACATCAATCTTTCTCATGTTGCTTACAAGAGCTGGACCCCACCACCAGCAGTAGCTTTGAGGAACCAGGAAACTCAGGATTCAAGGTGAAGGGATCAAAGGGTCCTGGGCAAGGGCCCTCTCAGATTGGGGACAGCAGAGGGGGATTCTACCTTGGAAGAGGCTGCTGGGGTGAGGCAGGGCCACTTCCTATAGCTGAAGCACCTTTTACACTACATAACCTGGGGTTAGCAAATGTGGGGCTCAGGCAAGGACCATCGTGGAAGGGAGGCCACCAGAGCAGCCACTGGAGTCTCCAGGCCCCCCTGAGGGGAGTGGCCCTGGCACAGGGATTCCCTCACAGCCTAGGACAAAGTGCTCTCCCTTCCCAGAATCTGGTCCAGAAGGAAGAGAGAGGCCGAGCAGAGCCCACGACCCAGGCCCCCTTCCACCATCATCTGGAAGCCTGCGGGGGAGAAAGATGGCTCAGGAAGCCTCCAGGCCCCCAGGCCTGCCCTCCCAGTGCCTGCCACAATCCCAGGATCCCCCGAGGGCCTGGGCTGGGGCTTGGACCAGGATAGAACAGAACTTCAGAAACTGCTGGGGATTGAGATTCCTCAGAGCCAGAGAGAGGGGGACCTTCAGGATCAGGGAAGGGAAGCTCCCCACGAGGAGCACAAGGAAGTTCCTCAGAGTCAGAGAGAGAAGGCAAACCAGGGTCAGAGTGGGGAGGCCACTCAGGCTCTGAAACAAGAGATCTCTGTGCGTCTGAGGTGGGAGGCCCCTCAGGGTGAGAAGGAAGATGCACTTCAAGATCAAAAAGGAAACAGGCCAGAGTGCCTGGGAAAGGAGGTCCCTCAGTGTCGGGAAGTGAAGAGCCTCAGTCTTCTGGAGGCTGAGGTCCAATCTCAGCTGCCTGGGGCATGGCTCAGGGCGAGGGGCCCACACAGCCCCAGGAGGAAGAATTCCGAGGGATGTCTGCGGGTCTCTGGAAGGACAGATGCCGCAGCCTGGGGGAAGGGAGAGCCCAGGCCCCCCGGGGAAGGAGCACCAAGCTGACGCAGGACAAGACCAACCGCCAGGCCAGATACTAGAGTCCGCTGTGGCCGTGGGAGAGCGTGGCCGTAGAAGAGCCGGGGGCCGGCCGGGAGGGGGCGCTGGCTCCCCTTTGGCTGCTGGCCTGGCCACAGCGCCCAGGCCCAGGAGCCTGGAACTCCGCGGCTCTGAGCAGCAGGAGCGCCCCACAGCCCTCCCAGGGTACCCAGGGCTGGTGCGCCATCGGCATGGGCTGCAGGATCCGGCAGGGGGATCCCTGCCCAGCAGAACAACCAGTGGGCGAGGCGAGGTGCCCGGGCAACATCGAGGGGCAGAGAAGCGCTGCTGAGGCCAGGCCGCATGGCCCGGACCCCAGGGCAGGAAAAAGGCTTGGGCGGGCGTGCGCGCGGTGCAGCAGGAGACGGCCCTGCAGCGGCTGCTGGCGCTGCACAGAGCGGCCAGGCACCAACTGCAGCAGGACCGTGAGCAGCAGCGTCTCTGGGTACATCCTGCGCGGGAGGGCGCTGGAATAGAAGGCGGCCACCGCCGCTGATGGCTCTCCCCCGCCCAGGTCCTGGAACGCTCCCGCATCGCCAGGAACCGCCACTGCCGGGTGCACCCCCCTTCCCCCCCCCTTCGGGGTTCCCACCCAGTCCAGCTCAGCTCCCACCACAGGCAAGACCCGGATAGGGGGGTGGGGGCCCACCTGGGTCCCTTCGACGTGCACTGGAGCGGACACCCGCACAGCTAGGGGATGGGGATGGGAGCGGGGGGGGGGGGGGGGCGTCCTGGTGCCGAGCCGTGGGCGCTCACCGCTTGGCACCACACAGGAGGACAAGGAGGGGCAGTGGCGTGCCCTGCGGGAGCAGCTGAACCAGAAAAGGACCGGGTGTCTGCGGGCCCTCAGAGCCAGGTGTGTGTGTGGGGGGGCGGGGGGGGCAGGGGAGAGGCTTGTGGGGTGTGGTGATCCCCTTTCCCTGGCATCTGAGATAACAGGCCACTCTCTCCCCAGGAACACCCAGAACTTCCAGCAGCTACCCTGCCCCCCTGGCGCTGAGGAGCCTGCGCCCAGAGAGTAGCGCTCAGCCCCTCTAACCACTGCTGAATCTTCAAAGGGACGGTGAAAGAGGTGGAAGTTAAGGAAAAACAAGAGGGCAACCTGCAGATCAGAGGTAGTTCAAAAAGGCCCAGAAGGCAGTCTCAGAGCCTGGGAGAGCCAGACACACACACCACCAGGTGGCGCGTGATTTCTTCTTCCAGCCCTTCTAAGCACACTGCCTGGCGCAGGTCAGAGGACCAGGTCCCGAGGGTCAAGCGGTGCGAAGGCCCCGTTCTTGCGGAAGAACGAGTCAATGCGGCACATCTTGGTGGAGGCCAGTTCTTGCTTCACTGTGGGGCCTGGGAAAAGATGTCAGAGGCCAGGAATGGGTTCCTGGAAAGGAACTCGCAGAACATGGCAGCTCTGCCTACCCAGCCTTAGGAATCTGACCTTATTGTAGCCACTTTGTAAGTGTGAATAAATAAAAGTGCTTCTGCCCTAGCCCGTTTGGCTCAGTGGATAAAGTGTCGGCCTGTGGACTGAAGGATCCCAGGTTCGATTCCAGTCAAGGGCACATGCCCGGGTTGCGTGCTCGATCCCTGTGGGAGGTGTGCAGGAGGCAGCCAATCAATGGTTCTCATCATTGATGTTTCTCTCTCTCCCTCTCCCTTCCTCTCTGAAATAAATAAAAATATATTAAAAATAAATAAATAAGTAGTGCTTCTGAGGAGTGGGGGCTATGGGGAGTGGGCTGGTGCCCGGAGCAGCAGTGATGGCAGATGCCATTCCGCTATATACTATCACTGCCCCCAGCCTCAGGTCCTCCAGGAAAAGGGTGGCAGGACCCTGCCCTGCTCACAGGGACAAAGCTAGACTTTTCTAGGACAGCTGGGGCTTTTTTCTACCTCCTGCTTTAGTTGGAAAAAAAACTAAACTTTACTTCCCTTTTAGGGCCCTGGGGAAAGAGGGGAGACTTCTTAGGCAAACTTTAAATGGTGTGTATCCCCAACCAACCGTCCCCTGTTCTGCACAGGCACTAGAGCAGCTGGAGACACATAACGGAGTTCATTTGAAACTCACGACCGCAGAGAGCAAAGGGACACATCACCCAGCAATCCTGCACCACCCCCTGTGGCATGTTCCTTTCCCACACCTTAACTCTTCATCTCAAATTACCTCACTGTCTCCGCTCCTCTCCCCCACTGATGACCTGACTCAACCTCCAAGAGAAAGTGGACTCAGTGCAGAGGGACACCAACACCATCTCCCTCCCCTCTGTGCCCTCGTCTCTCCTCCTGTCAGACCCCAGGATCTGGAGTTCCCTGGGCGAGCTCACCCAATCTCAGGGTTTTAAAGAGCACCTATTTTCTGATGACCCCAAATTCTCAACTTCAGCTCACACCTCGCTCCAGAGGACAGCTCCCACACACAGCCTCACTGACCTCAGCACATGGCCAGTGCTGACCTGTCTTCACACACACTCCAGTCCTGCTCCTCTCCTAGTCTTCCCTGTCACAGCGACTTCAGCCAAACACCTGGGTGTCATCAGTGCATTCTTCTCTCTCATTTAGTTCATCAGGAAATTTCATGTATTCTTCCTCCAAAACTGAATATATTTCAGTTCTGCTAATTGCCCTGGCCCAAGCTATCATCATCTCTTGCCAGGCAAGCTCAAAGTAGCTGCCTAACTCATCTGCCAATCTACGCTTTCCCCTGTAAAAGCCATTACATACAGTTAAGAGTGATTTTTAAATAAATCAGTGCACTTACCTGCTTAAAACCCTCCACTGACTTGCCTTCACACTTGAAATAAATTCCAAACTCCTCCTCTTTGTCATTTAGGTGCCCAGTTAGGCATTTTCTCACAATCCCATCTAAAGCAGCACACACCCCATCCCTTCCTAATCCCACCCAGGACCATCTCCTGCTCATTTTCTTGCTCTTACAGATGCCCCAGAAAGGAGTGTCCAAGTGCCTAGTGCCCAGCACACTGCCTGGCTCCGGACAGGTGCCTGGTGTTTGTGAGGTAATTTCCAGAAGGTTGGGGCTCACCCAGCTGCCAGCCATATGTGAAGTTGGTGGTGATGGGGAAGAGGTAGCGCTTCTCTGGCACGTCCAGTTTTCGGGTGTTGAGATAGCAGTAGCACCCCTGGGAATCGTGGGAGATACCTTCATACAGCAGGGCCCGAGTGGCAGGCAGTACTGGGTACATTTCTGATTGCTTAGGAGCCTCCACGGCAGAGCTGGGGACCCTGGAAGGGACTGCTTTGGGGGCAGGTGGGGGTGAGAGTGGGGTTTTGGGGTACAGGGTGGGCAGTTTGAGAGGTATACGGGTTGCAGCCATAGCCTTCTGCTTGGCCTTCACCATCGACCCATACTTGAGGTGCCATTCACATCGCAACTTCTGCTCCCTCAGATGTTCCTCCTTCCAGAAGTTCTGCCGCACAGAATCTATGTTGAGTTCCCGCGACATGGTGGCGAGAGGTACCAGGGTGAATGCAGCTGAGGGGAGAGAACAGCAAACAGAGTCCTTTTGACAGGAGGTGGCTGCCCAGGGACAGTCACCAGGCAACCAAGCCTCACCTCACACAGGGCCAGGGTTCTACTTGCCATGCCCTCAGCAGACCTCACATGCCTTGCTCCCTGGGGCAGCCTCGGGCCAGGCCCGCTGGCTAACAGCCTCGATCCCCAAACCTTTTGCAGGACCTAGACCCAGGCTAGCATCACAGGCTTCCAGGTTTCCTGTGCTTTCTGCCTCCATCCCTTGGGTCAGGTCCCCCCAGCCAATACAGACTAAAGTTGGGGAGCCAGGGGTTTGGGCTCATCTCCTCCCATCCTCCCTGCCAGAGCTGGTTGTCTTTGATTCAGAGGACTAGTCCTTGAGTTATGGCCGCCTGGCACAATCTTCCTCATCCAACTTCTCTCTGCCTTGATCTCTGGCAGAACCTTTTCCACCCCTGCCCATCTAATCCCTCCAACAGCATCATCCCACGTGTATCCTTTCTGGCATCCAGACATGGTTTGGAGAGAACATTTTAATTTAACATCAACAATGACACTCTGTAACAGCACAGGGGAGAGGTAATGGAGAAGACAATCAGGTTTCTTGTTCCCTAACCAGCCTTAATTTTACTGACAGAGCCCCAACAACATGGAAGCACCTCATCTAGCCTCTCAATGGAGTGGGAAGGGGCAGGGTATTGGAAATTAGAGGCTCAAAACTTAGAGAAGGGCTGATGGCAAGCCTGGGAGAGGTAGCAGGGGTGTGGGGAGTCCCTTAGCGCAGGTCTTCAGCCGTGAACATGCCCCTGGCCCTGCGTAGGATGGAGTCCTTGGCGGCATCATAGGGGTGCTCCTTGGATGGAATCTCAAGAACAGCCGGAATGGAGCGCTGGTGGGCGTCAAGTGCATGCCGCACCATCTCTGCGATGTACTGGTTGATGAGGATGATGCCGATGTCATCCCGGTTTAGAAACTGCCTGTTGGGAGAGACGAGAAGAGAGTCCAGGGCAGCCCACTCCAAGTTGGTGGGCTAGGCTGCAAGGGGGTATGGGTTTCTTCCAGAGAGCACAGAAGACAAGGGTAAAGGTTGCTACACTAAACTCTCCATCCTCTCCAGAATCAATTTCATTCAGAAACTGAGGGTCAAGGTGGTCCGGGCTGGCTTCTACCTCCCCTGCTTAGAAGGCTCCCAAGTGCACTGGCCATGCAGATTCGGTGCAGTGTATTCCAAATGCTGCCTTTGTGTAAGACAGTTCAGCCGGAATAATAGACATGTCTGTCCCTTTGTGCTTGCATAAAGAAAAAGTGGAAAGAAACTCAGTAGGTGTGCACAGAGGTGGAGGAAAGAGGTAATGAAGTAGAAAAGGACAGGGATGAGAATGAGATTTCTTAATGTGTATACCTTTTAAGTATCAATTTGCAAACCTCATGGACAATTAACTTTTCAAAGGAAAACAAATTAAACTTTTAAAAAGGGGGTTGGTAAGACCACTCAAGGCCTCAAGGTCTATGCTGATGAGGGCGGGGATGGATCATTGGGGAAATTTGGCATGAGCCAAGAACACAACATAGTAAGAGGAAAATAAGTAATGAAGGAATCACACTTTCCACACAGAGGGAACCTGACACTGGAACCTTCCTTTCTTGTGATCACCCACCTATTCATTCATTTATTTCTCCATTAAAGCTATTTACTTGTATTATAAAGTTGTACACCTGAAATTTTTATGATTTTATTAATCAATGTTACCCCAATAAATGTAACATTGATAATTAAAAAAAAAACTGCAGTGGTGTGGTTCAGTGGATTGAGTGTTGTTCCATGCATCAAGGGGTCACACACGTTCCCAGTTGGGCACATGCCTGGATTGCAGGCTTGATCTCCAGTAGGGGTGTGCAGGAGGCAGCCAATGGATGTTTCTCTTTCATGGATGTTTCTCTCTCCAACTCTCTTCCTGTCTCTCTAAAAGCAATAAAAATATATTTAAAAAAATAAAATAGCTTGGCTGGTGTGCTCAGTGGTTAGCATCACTGTTTGATTCCCAGTCTGGGCACATGCCCTGGGTTGCTGGCTTGGTCCCCAGTGGGGGCGGGTGCAGGAGGCAGCTGATCGATGATTCTCTCATCATTGATGTTTCTATGTCTCTCTACCTCTCCCTCTCTGATATCAATAAATATAAGTGTGTGTGTGTGTGTGTGTGTAAAATAAAGAAAAATTTAAAACTACTGGCTAAGCACCTCCTCTGTGCCAGACCCTAGGGTAAGTTAGACTTGATCTCTGAGGTCCCTTTTGGTTGAAAAAATGGCAAGTTTTTAAGGTAAATTTGTCCTCCCAGGACAACTTGGGTCACTTTACCAGCTGAGAGATCAGCCTCCCAGGTCGGGGCCTGTCATACCCCAGGCAACAGGAACTAGTCTCAACTGGCAACTCAGGACTGGGCTGTTTAGGGCAAAACAGTGAGAGTGCTTTGTTCCTGGGACTTGGGAACCAAGACAGGGGCCAGAGAAGGGGTGAAGGAAAGAACAGGGGTCTCCTCAGTTCTAGTCCCCAGGACACTGCCTGAATTTAGGGACATACCTGCAGAGGGGAGGTCACAGTACTTGATATTCTGCCCACTGCGCTCAAGACAATGGGAAATTCCAAGACAGACTGGGGAGGACTGCACAACCAGACTGTGGACCTGGCTTATGAGTCAGAAAGGTTTGGGCTGGGTTTAAATGTCTACTCTGTCTCTTCCAAATCATGTATGTGACTTTCGCATGTGCCTTGTCATCTCTGAGCCTCCGTTTTCTTGCCCATAAGTGGGAATAATACCCTCGACCTTGCAGGGAGATGAAAATACAAGAAAGCCCGAGCCCAAGGCTGCCTAGGTGTTCCCCGGGAGTGTGGCTGCTTTAGGGGTCTGCTTGCCAAAGAGCCGAGTGCTTGCAATGCCCAGAGCCTGCTCTTCGGGTGAACCCGCAAAGGCGGGGTAGGTGCGACCGAGGGGCGGCGTCAGTCACGAGCTCTGTTCCCCTCCTTTCCGAACACACGGTCATGTGAGGTGGCAAATCGTGAACCCGACGTAGCCCCCACCACCACCACCAAGGGAATTTGGGGAGCGGAGGCCTCCACTCCGGAAGGGTCAGCGGACCGATCTCTCTGACCCTCAAGGCCTAAACTTGGGCCAGGGTCTGGAAGCCCCGCGCCGCCGGGTCCCCGGCCGCCCCTGCCCTCTCCCCGGGCAGCAGAGGTTCCCTTTCAGGCCTCGCTGGCTACCGTACCGGAAAGTGTCTTCGATCTCATTGACGGTGGTATCCTTCTCCACCACCAGGAAATTAGGGTGGCGGTTCTTGTTCAGCTCCCCTATGCCGCCCAGCAGGAAGCCAGTCACCGTGTCCTCATCTCCGATCACCGCAATTAGCTTCCCCCTCCCAGCCATCCTAGCAGACAGGCAGTTCAGCCGCGAGAGCCTGAAGTCCCCGATCCCTCGCGTCCACAGCGCGCCGCCCACTTGGTCGCACCCTGTAGGCATGCGCAGTTCCACCACCCCGCCTCCCGGGACATGCGCATCTGCAGCAAAACGGCCTGAAATCTTATGGCTGCGCCACAGAGAGGGGCTCGAATCCCGAGACTACGATTCCCAGAAGTCCGCGCGGCATCAGGGATTGGCAAAGGACGTTCGATTGTTCGTTCCACAAAAGTGTGGAGCCTTATTGCTTTTAAAACTCCGAGAGATCTCCAAAGAAGCAGTTCCTGTTCTGGAAGACAAGGTCTGAGTCTCCATCGTGTATATAGGGCACATAGTTAACAATGAGTACAGACTGTTTAATTAATAAAAAGGTGAACAAGTTAATGGTGTTACTGTCTAGTGAGGTGCAGTCTAGTGAACAGGCAATTGCAAAGCAATGTGTTAATTGCTAAAATGTGAGAAGTAGCCCTGACCGGTGTGGCTCAGTGGATAGAGCGTCGGCCTGCGGACTGGGGGGTCCCGGGTTCGATTCCGGCCAACGGCACATGCCAGGGTTGTGGGCTCCATCCCCAGTGTGGGGCGTGCAGGAGGCAGCTGATCCATGATTCTCTCTCATCATTGATGTTTCCATCTCTCTCTTCCTCTCCCTTCCTCTCTGAAATCAATAAAAATATTTTTTTAAAAGAATCTGGACAAAGTTATCCTGAAACCTCAGAAGAATTTCAAGTGAGAAAATGATATTACCAGATTTATGTTTTAGAGATAGCCTTGTGACAGTGCTGTCTGGAGACAAGATTGAAGGAGCAGAAACCATTGTGGTAAGAGCTGATGGTGGACAGAACTCAGGTAGTGATCATAGTGAATGAGGAGAAGCAGATGGATTTGAGATATTTCAAGTCAGAATGGACAAAACTGGGTTTTGGATTGGATGTGTTTGGGGAGTGAGAAAACCAGGGGATTTCCAGGCTTCTGGCCTGGGATAGGAAAAATATTCCCAAGTGAACTTTGTGAGATGAACATGCTGGAGAGATCCTCTCTTTCCTCCTCCTCCTTTTTTTTTTTTTTTTAGTAATTCTCACCTGGGGATATGTTTTTTATTGATTTTTAGAGAGAAGCATTGATGTGAGAGAAAAACTTCAATTGGTTGCCTTCTAAATGCACCCTAACCAGGAATCGAACCCACAACTTGTTGGTGTACGGGACGATGCTCCAATCAACTGAGCCACCCAGCCAGGTCTTTCTTCCACTCTTTTAACAAACAGGCACCCTAGTGTCTGGCATGGAGCCTGGCATGGTGTTTGGAAGTTTAGAGCACTTAACATCCAGATGGTCTGGTCTACTGGTTATCTGTGTAAGAGCCTCGGGATTTGGGCACACCTGGTTTGAATCTCTGCCCTGCTATCTGGAGGTATGATTTTGGGTTCATAACCACCATTCTCAGGGCCTTGGGTTCTTCAGATAACAGTATGCCCACCTCATAGCCTGTTAGGATTGAGATGGAGCCCATAAGTGCTCAGCACCCAGGGCCATACTGTGGCTCAGAGAAAGCAGCTGGCCTGGATGTCTCAAATCCATCAGTACACAAGAGGAGGACAGCAACTCATGCAGGAAAACTCTCGCATCTGGGGGTGAGGCAGAGAGAGCGCAAAGCATGAGAAGTGGTGTGTGTGGAAACATCTGACTCAGTGCCTGGCACAGAACTGGCCCTTAATGGCCAGGAGTGTGTGGATCCTTAAGAGAACAGATCGCACCTCAGTGGGTCTATCAGATAAAGTATGGAGCTGGGCTGGTCACATTCATCTCACACTCCTTCATTCAACTGGCATTTATCAAATGTGGCCACAAAGAGGCTGAGGACACAAGATTGATAAAGCACGATTTCTGTCTTCAAGGAGCTCCCTCAGGATTGAGAGGAGAGGGGGAAATGTCCCAGGCAGGGGGGCAGACACATAGAAAGAGGTCAGAATGAATGAGGGAGGGTGAAGGAAAAGAAGAAACTTAAAGAGGAGCAAGGAGGCAGGCTACTGAGTGACAAGGTGAGGAGGGGGCTTTGGAGTTGACCCATCAGCATGTGCTGAAATGTCCAGGAATGGGTCTAAGAATTGGGGAATCTATTGAATGAAATGCTTCTTTGCCCCCTGGCTACTCAGGTGCTTGTTCATTTATTCATTCATCACATCTGTCTGTGTCAGATCTGCCAGGGTCAGGGAGTTCAGTGTGGTGGGGAAGGTGGATACGTGGTCACAGATCAGATAGTAATGCAGCTAGAGACATGTCCCAGGGAGTATGGGAGCTGGGAGCTGGTCCAGAAAAGCTCCATGTTGGATAGAAAAATTAGGAGGGTGGAGAGGCAAGGATGTTTCCTGGCAGAGGCCCAAACTACAGCATGGGGCCTGGGGAACCAGAGGCTGTGAAGAGGGGTTGAAGCTGGAGGGTGCAGTGGGGAATGAGCGGAGTGCTTGAGGCAGTACCATTCATTTCACACCTGGGACAATGCCTGACTCGGGGCTTCTGGAAAGAATGGGTAGGGAAGCTGGACCTGAACCTGGAGGCCTTGTTAGGAAGAATAAACATTAGCTTGGAGCAGGAGGGAGTCACAGAAGGGCCCTGAATTGAAGAGGGGCATAATCCCTTTAATGTGACCCCCTCTGGCTGCAATGTGGAGAGCCGTTTGGAGGCAGCTGGTAGGGGCCAGGGAGGCTGATGCATCAGGGAGACTACCAAAGAGGCTGGTGGCCCAGAGAGGCCAGAGAGGCTGGTGGGTCAGGGAGGTCAGTGAGAGGCTGTGGGCCAGGGAGGCCAGGGAGAGGCTAGTGGGTCAGGGAGGCCAGGGAGAGGCTGGTGGGTCAGGGGGGTTAGTTAAGAGGCTGGCTCAGGGGGTAGGACCTGGCTGGAGTAAAGGTTCTAGGATTTGCATATGGTTCTGCCTGCCTGCTGGATGAGGAGCATTCCTTTTTGAGTCAGTGCTTGTTTTAAGGTCCTAATTTGGAGAACATTCTTGAGATCAGGGTGAATAGAAGTTGGCCTCCCAGTGGTCCTAGGACAGTCTTCTAGAACAGTGTCCACTTCTCTTTCCCACCCACCAGCTCTCCAGGAATCTGAGGACCGATCCCATATCCCTAACTACCCCCTCCCCCATCCCTGGTTCTTTCTGCAAACATTCTGCCAACATCCCAGACTTCACCAGATTGATGGCCCAGAAGGGTGGCCCCTGCCCCAGGCCCTTCCCCTTGGCCTGGGTCAGGCCTCCAGGGGACAGCCAGCTGGTCTCTGCCTCCCTGGGGCCTGATTTAGTGTGAGTGGGCCAGAAGGTGGCCAGCATGGAGAACACTCGCACAAGGAACAAACAGCTGAGACTGCGATAGGCCGCACTTTATTTGGAGTTTTCCACCTAAGCGGCTCCCAGCTGAGCCACATGACATGTGCAAAGGTCCCCCAGAAAGCTGGGCCTCGCAGTGTGTAAAAAAGGCCCCCTATGGGGCAGAGCTGTGCAATCATAAAAAAAGAGAGAAATTGTCTCCCAGGAAGCCTGGCTGGGATATACATCGCCCTAAGCCAGGCCATGTGCCAACGCTGCCGCTGGTTCTGGGTCCTTTTTCTCCAACGATTGTGCTTCTTTTCCAAGTCCTTAACAGGGGCCAGATGCACTACTCAGTGCAAGGAGGCCTGGCCAGCAGTGAGGTTTGAGGGTGCCCTCTCTCACACATGCAGACACCCCCAAACATGTACTCCCCCACTGGCCTCAGCCCCACCAGAAAACTCAGGGCTTCTCTGAGCCCTCAGTCCGCCCTCATGTCACATTCAAGGGGAGGGATACTGTCCTGAGACAGACAAGGCCTCCAAGCCCGAGGGGCTCAGCGGGCTGGAGAGGCAGTGCCATTCATTTCACACCTCAAGGCAGGTGTTTGTGGTGTCTGATTGTGCACATGTGCATCTGGGTGTGACCCATTTGTGTATGTGTATGTGAGTGTGTGTTTGGCCAAAGGTGAGGGCTGAGGCTGGGGGAGGCACTTCTGTGATTCAGGGCACATTGACTTTGAAGGGGCTTCCGGGGACACTTTCGTCGCCCCACTTGACAATGAGGATGTAGTCCCCTTTCTCCTTGACGGTGTAGGTGACGTTGTATACCCGGTTGCCCATGTGCTTCACGTATACCTCCTCACAGGGGGTCTTGGGTCCATGCACACCCACCATCATCATGTTGGTGCCTGGAGAAGGAGGCAGGAAGGGTGGGTTCACACCAGGGACCCTTGTCCACAGCAGCCCCTCTTCCCCATTCCTGCCCCGTCGCCCATGCTGGGAGACCCCCATTTCCCCTCAGCATGCCTGCTTTGCTGCAATCCACGGTGAAGGAGTTCTTCTGGCCCACGAAGGCCTGGGACAGCCCAGGGCCCCGTGTCACCACCTTGCTGGCATCCGAGGAGAACTTGGGGATGGAGCTGTAGCTGGAGCCCCGGCTGGAGGACGACTTGGTCACCGTTTCCACCAGAACCGTGGATGTTTCGTGAAGGCTGTGGCCTCCAGACAGCCGGGGACCTGAGGGCAGAGCGGGATAGCCGTGAGAGGGTCAGAGGCCTGCTCTTCTCCAGGCAGCAGGCACTCGGCCGGCACTGACCGCCCGTGGGACTCAGGGTCATGGGCCACACTCCTTTCCTCAGCTGTAGCACCCTAGGAGCAACAACCCATTACAGGGGAGCTGGGTTATGGTTGCCATGGCAGGTGTACCCCGAGGTCTGGGCCTCTGGTGGCTCCATGCCTTGCCCTTCTAAGCTTTGTCTGGGGACTCAAGTCACAGGGTAAGAGTCTTGCTCTAAAAAGGAACGCATAGCTTCCAAAAGGAGAGCTTGCTAAATATTTGCTGAGCTCTATTTTTTTTTATTTTTTAATATGTTTTTATTGATTTCAGAGAGAGACAGAAACATCAATGATGAGAATCATTGATCGGCTGCCTCCTGCACGCCCCCTACTGGGGATCTAGTCTGCACCCAGACATGTGCCCTGACCGGGAAGCGAATCGAACCATGACCTCCTGGTTCATAGGTCGGCACTCAACAACTGAGCCACACTGGCTGGGCCCTTATGTTTTTTGAAGCCAGGAGGGAAGAAAGTTAATGTGTGGGGAAGCCACCCAGGAAAGAGATGAAACTAGTGATGGGCAACAATAAAGAGGAAGGATTTGATTTTTAACAATAATCCTATAGGACTCCAAATGGAGAATATGGAGAATGGTGTACTGTGTAAAGCCAGGCCCCTCTTATTCCTGGTAACCTTATCATGCTGTTTGGGGCAGACTATGACCCTGATGTGAATGGCCATCCAGGGTGGGCTGGGCTGCAGTTTGGGCTGGAGGGACCTCCCCTATCCTACCCAGAGCACTCACCTGTGACTTTGGCCTTAAAGGGGCTGCCCACGATGTGCTGGGGACCACCATATTTGATGGCAATGAGGTAGTTGCCAGGAGCCATGGGAGTGTAAGTGACCACGTGACCCTCAGGACACTCCCGACAGTCCAGCTGCACCTTGGAAGGGCCGTCAATGGTGACGGACAAAGCACCCGAGCCCGCATTCATGGTGTTGACGATGAACTCTGATGAAACGCCTGGGGGCCAGGGGTAGCAAGGCTGTAAGCAGGAGGCCTTGGGGCCCAGAGCCACCCCAGGCTCCCCAGAGCAGGCCTCATTAGCACTGCCCCTGTGTCAGGGCAGGACAATATGGGACTAGATGCTGAGCATCCAAATATTCACCCTTCTGCCCCAGCCCCAGGGACTCACCTGTAGTGCCTCCTTCGAGCCCAGGCCCATAGGCTGACACCAAGCCTGGGTCCCCTGCCTGGCTCTGCTCCCCAACACGGATCTTGAAGGGACTGCCAGGGATGTGTGCACCGTTGAACTTGACATCAATGGAGTGGACACCATTCTCATGAGGGATGAAGCGGATGGTGTGCTTGTCTGTGGGGCAGAGGATTAGTGGGTGAGCTTTTGTCCTTCCCTTCTCCTTCCCAGAAGGTCCTAGCCTGGCAGGAGTGGCAAGGGCAGGGCCAGCTCACCACTGTCCAGCTCAGAGACGTAGCACTCCTCCACCGCCCCCGAGGGCGTGTGCACCTTGGCGTCGATCACACCCCGCGCACCATTCAGCTGCACCGCAAAGGACGCTGGCTGGTTCACCTTGAGCCCCGTCTCCTGCAGAGACCACAGAGGATGCTCAGATCCTGGGAGGGCCTGGAGTGCTCCTCCGCAGCCTGGCACTGCTCTCACTATGCCCTAGTCCAGAAGCTCCCACCTCCCATCCCAGCCAGGCCCCTGCTGCTGGCCCAGCTCAGGGAGGCTCTCAACAAGGCTGCGATGGGAGGCAGGGGCATCTATATCCTCAGATCTACCTGCTAGGAGCTGGGGCCACCTGGCTGTGCTGGGCATGGTGGAGGATGAGAGGTGATGTGCCCTGTCCTGGCTGACGGGGTCAGACCCAGACCTCTAAAGTGGGCCTGATGGCACAGAAGCCAGTGCTGTGTGGACTGTGAGCACTCAGTAGCTCAGATGATAAAACAGAGTGGCCTGGACTAGCCTGAGGTCCCTCCCCGGAGGAGGTGGGCCAGTCGGGAGGTGAAAATGAGCCGTCGGGTGGGACATGGAGTCCAGTTCTAGAGGGAGCCATGAGGAGAGGCAAGGGGCTCCTGAAGCCAAAAAGAGTACTCTTAGCGGCAACTAGAAGAGGGCCTGGGAACCCCTACTGTACAGACCCTGGGAGAGAGGGAATGTCTGTCTGACTGGCTCATCCAAGGTCAGTGCTATGCTGCTAAAGCCCTGGCCATGTGGGCCTGCCATACTTGACTCCGGCCCATCTCTCAGGGTGGCAGAGGGGCCCTATGCCCGGACACACACCTGGAGGCTGGTGACAGTGAGGCGTCGAGCGTCATCCGACAGGGAGGCCACGGGCACCACAAAGGGGCTATCTGGGATGTGCTCATCGTTGAACTTGATGGAGACCTCATAGTCACCTGGGGAGGGGAAGCTAGTCAGCACAGGCCCCAGAATCGGCAACAGGGGAGGAGCCACCCCAACCTGATCCCAGGACAGGCTTTTGGGTCAGGGCTCAGCTGTGGAGACAGACACACATTCCCAGGGGTGTGGGGTGGAGGGAGTTTGGGGGGGGGGGGTGCAGGGAGAGCCAGGGGTGCAGGGAGTTAGTTCTGTAGCCCCAACCATCTACCTGATCAGTGAGCAGAAGTTCAGTCTGAGAGGTCAGGCAGGCCCAGCCTCCAACCATCGTGGGCACCCACCTGGTTCTTGGACAACATAGGAGACTCCGCAGGAGCCATCTTTGCGGTCCTCAAAGGCAATCTCGGCCTTGCTAGGACCTTCCACGGCAATGGACAGACCCCCAGCGCCTGCTTCTCGGGTCCAGATGCTGAACTCCGCTGGAGATGGAAGCAGGGCAGGAGTGGCCCTTTAGCACCATCACCCATCCTGCTGGCTGCCCTACCCCCCGCTCCCCTCCTGGCCACCTGCCCCTCACCTGGCACGCTGGCCACTCCTCGCTCCAGCCCAGTGCCTCCGGCTCGCACCTTATGGGCACCACCTTCACCCAGTGGCCCCACAGTGAACTGAAAGGGGCTGCCGGGCACATGCTGGCCACGGTATTTGACAGTGACTGTGTGGGGCCCCATCTCCTGGGGCACAAAGCGCACACTGTATGCACTGTCCTCCCCCTCGACGATCTCTGCGGCTTCCGTCTTCCCCGACGGGCTGGTCACCTGTGCAGTCATGTCCTGAGAGCTGGCCTCACCTGCAGAAGATGGGGATTGTCAGAGTGATACGAGGGCTGCTCCCTCCTCAGTAAAACCCCCTCCTCCCCACAGACCAGCCCTCTCTGGTCCCAAGGGACCAAAGGCCCAGCCTCCCAGGCCTGCTCACCCTCCTGCTGCCTGGTGATGCTGCCAAAGGAGCCCAGGCGCTCCCGGCCCAGGAAGTCCCCGAAGACGGCAGGGAAGGGGTCTCCACCGACTTGGGTAGACTCCTCCACCCGCACTTCACGCTTAGTCTCCCCACCCCGCGTCTTGCTGATTTCCGTGCGCTCTGTGCGGGTGTACGTGTGGCTGCTGCGTGTGAAGGTGCGTGTCAGGCGCTCCTGGGCAGACACCATCTGGAACCAGTTCCCTGTGGGACATATGCGGGGCGGTGGGGGGGGGGGTGAAAATGAACAAGCGGGACAAAGAGCCCTCGGGGCAGGCTCTAGGCCCAAAGACCCTCCCCACCACTGCCCTACCCTGTCCAGGCTCTTCCTGGCTCACACCTCACCTGGGATCTTGAGGTTGAGGTCACAGGTGCTGCCGATGCTGGCGATGGAAGGTGCCTGCCTGCGCCGGGTGATGCTTTCCTTCATGCGACCCTCACCGGTGACCTTCACTGTGAAGGGGCTTCCTGTGGGGGAGAGATGGTCAGGCAGCTCAGACCAGCTGCCATGGGCCTCCTGGCCTCTCACCACCCAACTGCAGCCCAGAGCCTTACCAGGCACGTGCTTGTCTGCAAACTTGATGTTGATGATGTAGGTGCCAGGTTCAGTGGGGCAGTAGGTGACTTTGCATGTGCCATCCTCCATGTCTTCACAGTTGATGTCCACCTTGCTAGGGCCTTCAATGCTCAGCCCCAGGCCCCCATAACCTGGTGGGAAATGACACATGTCTCCCTCAGTCCCTGCCATGCACTGCTACTCTGCTCTCCCCTCTCCAAACTGCAGGCTCCATCTGGAATGGGAACCCAAGGTGTGTAGTAACCACTAAGGAAAGATGGTCCAGTGGGGGAGGGGGAGCCAGGCACTGACCCAGAGAGTCTGGAAAATTCCCTAAGGGAGGCCCCTTGGGTTCCAGTAAAGAAGGGGGAAACAAACTCCTGACAGCTGAGCTGTTTCTCATACATGAGAGGACTGACATGGGGACATTCACTTTCCCCTAATTAGGTCCCAGAACATGAATCCCAACAGCGACTGGGCCAGGAAGTTCAGGGAAGAGGGTGTGGCCAAGGGGGCGCTGGGCAGGAAAGGACAAGTCCTCACTGGAGGGGTCTCTAAGGCAAAAAGCACCTGCATTACGCGTGTCCACGATGAACTCTGCCACCTGGAAGGTGTGTCCCTCGGAGAGGCCCTTCCCCCAGACCCGCACCTTGCTAGCGTCCCCGATCTCAGATGGCCCCACCAAGATCTTGAAGGGGCTGTTGGTGACGTGCTTGCCACTCTTGCGCACACTCACCACGTGCTCCCCAACCTCCTTGGGGGTGAAGGAGATGCCTGTGGAGAGGTGGGGGTCAGACATGGAGCCCTGGGCCTGGCCCCACTCAGGCCTTCCTCCTCCCGGAGCACCTTCCATGGCCGCACACTCACCAATGTGCCGGTTGGGCAAGCGCTTCAGCAGGCAGGGCTCCTCGTTGCCTGAGGGGGCACGGATGCTGGCAGTCAGCTGGCTCAGGTCACTCTCGGTGATCTTCAGCGACACATCCGTGGAGGTGCCCACGTTTAGCTGTGACGTCCTCATGGAGTCATCGCCTGGTGGTGGAGTTGGGGTGTCAGGCAGTTGTGACTCCAGACAGGCCCTGCCCTCATGGGGCTCACATCCTACACATCCCACTGACTCAACAGACTGGGGATTCCTCACATGCGGAGACACCCAAGGCATAGATGAGCTCAGTCTTCATTCAGACATTAGCAGCCAAAGAGTACGGACAGGGCTTGCACCCCAACAGCCCTAAGTGGGTTAAATCCTTAATTTGTGTATTTTTATCCTGAGTCACGTGGTTTCCTACACTGGACCAGACAACACCAACCCTTTACTCTCTATGTGGCTCTGATCAAGTTGCTTACCTCCCTGGGCTTCCTGGTTTCCTCATCTATCAGAAGGGATTATCAATAACCTAACCTCAAAAGAATTACTGCGAAGACTAAATGTTATTATGTGTTTTAAAGCATGGGGGTGGTTGGCTGTTTCTTACTTGCTGTAGAGAATAGAATTCCTTGTATTTGTCCAAAAATGACCCCTTCCACCTTGAAGGGCCCTACCCTAAAGCCCCAGTGACTTGAACATGCTGAGCTTGCATGTCTGGTGTGTGTCAGGCATCTGTGCCCACACGTACGTCCCCCACCTGTGATCTTGGCTGTGAAGGGGCTCCCTGGGATGTGCTTGTCATCGAAGCGCACAATGATGCTGTAGTCTCCTGGTGCTGTGGGGAGGTAGGACACGGTGCAGGTGCCATCCTTGTTGTCCTTGCAGGTGATCTCTGCCTTGGATGGGCCCTCCACAGCCAGGGACAGACCTCCTGTAGGTGAAGGCAGGCCTGAGATCAGAGGTCCTGTTCTCACCTCTGCACCTGGCTGGCTCCCCTGCAACCCCCTGCCCACAGCTCCCCTCACCTTCCCCAGCATCTTTGGTGACAATGGTGAAGGTGGCTGGCTTGTTGACCATGCCGTGGCTTAGGCCAGGCCCATAGGCACTGACATGGCGGCTATTGATGGCATCCACGTAGAACTGCAGGGGGCTCCCTGGGATGGACAGAGAAGGGGGCTAGGTTAGTAGCGAGAACAGTGGCTGCCTGAGCCCACCTCAGGCCCCAGCACCATCCAGCAGCCTCCCTACTGAGCATCTTTGCCACTGATGCAAGTCTGCCTCCCAACAGGCTATCAGCCTCCCCAGGGCCTCCCAGGGTATCTGCATACAGTAGGCACTTAATAAATGTTTGTTGAAAGAAGGCACACAAGAATGACATTACTGTGTGCTCTCAGTCCAGCCTGACTCACCGGGGATGTGGTTGCCGTCATACTTGATCCCCATCTGGTGCAGGCCTTTCTCTGTGGGAGCGTATCTCACCGTGATGGTACCGTCCTTGTTGTCGGTGATGTTGGGCCGGGCAGTCTTCCCAGAGGGCATCCGCACCTCACCTGCCAAGCAGACCCAGTTATATAGTGGACCTCAGCTTCTCCGACCACAACTCCCTGCTGTCCCTATTCCTGTGTGGTTGTGCTTCTACCCTAGAGGTTAGGCACCAGCCTAGAGCAGCAGGATGGACCCTGAACTGGGAGGCAGAAGCCTTCAGTTTGAGTTTCAGCTCTGCCCAACTTGCTACATGACCTTGGGAGCTCACTCCCCGACTCTGGGCCCCAGTTTTCATCTCTTAAGACACGGGTCTGGGTCTGGACAAAGGTGTCCACCCCCTGAGCTGTTGTGCCTCCAGACCCCAGGACAGTACCTGTGAGCTCCCCTTTCTGCACGGTGAAGGGGATGACCAGGTTGAAGGGCCTCAGCATGGACTCCATTGGCTCCACGGGCACCACTGGCTCCTCTGTGGCCTATGGCAGATGAGAGGGAGCAGTCATTGGCTGGGGAGGCCTAGGGAGCTTGGCCTGAGCCATGAATGATGTCAGAGAAAGTGAGGCAAGAACAAGATGGTTAATGGTGAAACCAGAGTGGCAGGAGAGGTGCATCAGCTGCAAGAGAAGAGGTGCCGTGCCCAGCTCAGGGAACCCTCTGCCCAGCCTGACCCCCACCTGCTCCCCAAATGGCCCCAAACCATGCCCAGCCCTTGCTACTGAGGAATAGGAGGAAGAAATGAAGGCAGATGAGTGGGAGGCAGCAGTACCCAGCGTGTGGGGTAGGCGCTAGGCTGGTGCAGCTGCAGCACGTCGGAGGGCTCCTCCACATGGGGCATAGGGTCACACGCCTGGGAGGCAAGGTACAGAGAGCTCAGGATGTGGCGGGCCAGCCTACCAGCTTGAGTGACCAGGAGATGACTCAGAGAATGGCCCTAGGACCTGCAATCCTGGGCTGCCCATGGGTCAGGATGGATATGTAGGGTGCTTTACCCTCTGGATGGCTTCCTCATCCTGTAGGGCCACCGTGGGGAGATGTATGGGGACAGTGCGCCCAAGATCAGAGAGGAATATGGCGAGTTCCTCCAGTGAGAACTGACCAATGCCAGAGGGGCCCAAGGGAGGGCTGTGTTCACCTCCCAGGTTGGGGGGCTGCAGGGACACCAAAAGCTTGACTCTGGAGCACTCTGGGCTTAGAATCCTTCAGACGTGGGGACAGGTTCTGAGATTCCTTGCTATTGCTCGAGAGCCCAGCCCGCCGCCCAGCCACCCTCCCTGCTGCAGCAGGGGCCTTACCAGCACGTGGAAGGGGCTGTTGGGGATGTGCTCGCCTCCAAAGCGGATAGTGATGACATATTTGCCCGGCTCAGGTGCCGTGTAGTAGATATCAAAAGTACCGTCGTGGTTCTCAACCACGTCCACGTCAAGCTCCGCCCCATCCGGCGTGGACACTGTGCAGGTCACCTTCCCCTTGCCTGCTGCCTTGGCATCCACGGTGATGACCGTCTCCTCCCCAATCTGAATGCGGGGACCCAGGCAGGCACCTGCCACACAGAAGAGCCCTGTCAGGGGTCCGTGGGGAATGTGTCCAGTCCCCCTCCATTCCCAGCTGCTCCCACCACCTCAGCCCACAGCAGGAGGAGAAGAGATAGAGCACTCACCCAGGCCATGACCTCCGATGGACACTAGAAAGAGAGAAGAGTGTGAGACCATGCAGCACTCAGGAGGGGTGGGTGGGGGCAAGGTTATGGAAGGGGCGGGTTCTTGGACCAACAGTCCCCAGGGGGCTGGGCCAGAGACTTGGAAGAGCTGTGAGGGGTGCTGTATGGTAAGCAGAGGCAGAGGAAGCAGGTGGGTGCTCACCTGTGACAAGGCACTTGCTGGCATCCCCAGTGGGGAGGGCATGGATGCGGAAGGGTGAGTAGGGGATCTCGTCGCCACCGTACTTGATGGTGATGGTGTACCGGCCACTCATGTCTGGCAGGTAGGACACGGTGTACGTGCCATCTCCATTGTCTCGGATGTTGGCCTTCTTGGGCTTACCCTCAGGGTCCTGGGGAGAAGCAGAGGTTAAGGCCTGTCTGTGCTGGAGCCTGACCTGGGAGGTGGGCAAGGCATGCACTCACCAGAATCTGGACAGTGAGCAAGCCCTCCCCAGCGTCCCTGGCATCGATGGTGAACTCCACAGGCAGGCTGGCAGGAATGCCGGAGGCGTTGAGGCCAGGGCCGCTGGCTCGCACCTTGCTGGCATCATGGGCTGGGAGCACCTTGATCTTGAAGGGGCTTGAGGAGCAGAAGAGATGCATATTTGGCTGGGGGGCAGGGGGCAGGAGTCCTCCCACAGACATGAGCAGAAGGGATGACTGCTTGAGGCAGGGAGGAGGGGCCAGTTCCCAAGAGCCAGAATGCATCCTGAATCTTGTGGGAGGGTCACCTGGGGATGCCCTTGACAGAGGCCGAGCACTTCTCCATTCAGGGAAGATGCTGTGGTTTGTTTAAAGAGGAAGGTACAAAGGCTGCCCTCTCCTGCCTCCCGCCTTTCCCCAAGGTGCTCATTTTGTGGCTGCATGGTGGGAAAGAGCCCAAGGAGAGGCCTCTGAGGCTGTGCTGCCCCCAGGGTGGAGAAGACAGGGAGGGAGCCCTGAGGAAGAGCAGGATGGGGCTGGGACAAGTGGAAGGGACACTCACAAGGCCCAGCAGTGGCCTGCAGGTGTGGCCTTGGCAGGAGCTACCCAGAGCTCAGCACAGCATGGGAGCCAGAAATTGGTCCTTACCTGCGTGGAACCTCCTGGTCAGCATACTTGACAGCTACTGTGTACGGCCCATCAGTGGCAGGGGTGTAGTGGACGGTGTGGGTACCATCTCCATTGTCACGCACCTCCACAGGCTCAGCCACACCTGGACAAGGGAAGCAGGGTCAGCAGAGCCTCTGGCACCCTGTCGCCCACTCCCTCCACCCTTCCCTAGACATTCCGTACCTGTGGGGCCCAGTACGGCCACCTGCAGGGGGGCTCGGCCAGCTTGACTGCAGTCCACCGTGAAGGTCTGAGGTACCCGGGCCCTGACACCAGCCCCCAGCCCTGGTCCCGAGCACTTCACCTTCCCAGGGTCTACCACATCCTTCACCGGCACCCGGAATGGGCTTCCTGTAAGGAGAAGGCCATCAGCCCCTGCCCACCTGCTGGGAGGGTCTCTTACACTGAAGAACCGTTGGGGGGCGGGGGGAGGGGGGAGTGGAGGGGGGACGGGCGGGAGCGGGCCTTCCCAGCCTTTGAAACGCTGGGGGAGGCCAGACCCATGTGTGCCAACACTTCGGAACTTGCTAAGAAAATGTAAACAAGGATAAATGAACTGGACTGCAGACTGAGGATGGACAAACCTCACTCACTTGGGCCACAGGCCTGAAAGAAGACCTTCCTAAATGAATAAAATGTTAAAAATGGAATGTTTTAAAAAGACATTCCATTTTTTACTGTGAAATTAGATAAGGGGAAAAATGTGCCCAATTTCAGCAGACCCAAGTTCTGCAATAACTGAAGCCATGACCCATTCGAGCAGCTAGGCCCACAGGAGAGCAGGGGCTCTTGGCTTCACAGACAGACAGAGGGAGAGGGCACAAGGCTGTCCTCACTAAGCCAGTGAGTGTGGCCCGGACTGTGTCTAAGTGACTGAACCCATGAAGCCTGGTGCTCCAAGCAAAGGGCCAGGATGCCAGTGGCGCCTGGGAATGAACGGAAGGGGGTTTTCATCAACAGCACCCACCACCCTGCCTCTGGGTAATGGCCTCAGCGCCATGCCTGCCCAGTCTGCGTGAGCTGGGCTCACGGCCATCCTGCTCTAGGGATGAATCTGCACACGACTTCCTTCCAGTTGCCCACCCAGTGCGCGAGCATCTCTCTCCCTCCATGAGCACCGCCTGCCCTCGCCCTTGCTGCTCACCTGGGATGGGCCGTCCCCCGAAGGTGATGTTGACATCGTAGTCTCCGGGCGTGAAGGGGATGTACTCCACTGTGCAGCTACCATCCTTGTTGTCCTTGCAGGACATCTTGGCCTCTGAGGGGCCCTCGATGGCTAGGCCTAGGCCACCAGTGCCGGCTCCCCTGCGAGATGACACCCCCATCAGCTCCACTAGAACCAGCGAGTGGGGATGGAGGAGCAGGGTGGGCAGGAGAGCAGGCCACGGGGCCCAGCTGGCCTGGACACTGGAGGAGGTTTGTTCCTGGGTCACCCTTGATGAGGGGTTGAGGACAAAGGGGGCGGACAAGTGGCTAGGATCAGGGCAGCCACAGCATCAGGGTCACAGTTAGGAAGTGGGGAGGATACCTGGTTTCCACAGTGAAGTGATTGGCTTTGTTGACCAAGCCACCCTCCAAGCCTGGTCCAAAAGCCCGGACTCGGGTTGGGTCACAGCCCTCGGTCACACCCACTCGGAAGGGGCTCTTGGGCACAGCTACCTCATCGTACAGCACCTCTACCAAGTGCACACCTGGAAGTGGCCACACGGAGTGGGTCAGGGTGTGCAGGCCCCACATCCCACCGCCCAGAGAATGCTGGGTCAGCTCCCTGCCATCCCCACTCAGCCTGGCACCTCACCCTCTTCATAGGCTGTGTACTGCACTCGGTAGGTGCCATCCCCATTGTCTGTCACATAAGTATCCGTCTTAGCACCCGAGGGATTGAGCACTCGAGCTGTCACATGGTTCCCACCCGTAGCTGTTAGGGATCTTGCGTCCACAGTGAACTCAGTGGTCACCTCACGCAGGACACCTGGTCCCAGGAAAGAAGAGCTCAGTGTGAGTTGGGGGCAGCCTTCACATAGCAGCTAGCCCCTGCCCCTCCTCAACTCCGAGGCTGCTCCTTCCCAGCTGGAGCTCAGCCACCCTCTGGCCCTAAGAACTCCAGGCCCTGTTTCCCATAGCACCTGCCTTCACTCCTTTCACAGAATGTAGTGACATTCTGTTCACATCAGCCACCCCACCCCCCAGGCTGTGGGCCCCTTGAGAACAGGTCTCAGTCTTACATCCCTCTGCACCCTGACCCTCACACCTAGCTCAAGGGTTAGCCCCCAGCAGGTGGTAACACATTCACTGAACTATCTCCTGACACTGGTCATCTCTACCCTAAAGCAACCTTTTGTGCCCTCTAGAGCAGGGTGCTTAGCCTTCTCAGATCAGGGTGCCTGTAAGCTTATGAAAGTTGAGGATCTCCCCAGAAAAATGCCCACAGCAGAGACAAAGCTCCCTCCCCTGCCCTTGCCCTTGGCTCCTTCTCTGGGGTGTCTGAGCCCTAAGGACTCCGGCCCTACCCAAAGCCCTCCCTTCAGCCCACATCAGCCCCTGAAGCCCTCAGCCCTGCTTCCCTGACTCCCCCGGCTCTCTGACTAGTGACTTAACCAGGTCCTGGCTCCTCTGTCTCACTCACCATGCGGCTCTACTCCAGGCCCCGAGACCTTGATTCCACTGGTGTCAACAGCGGGCTGCACGTGGACGCGGGTAGGGAATTTGGGGACAGGGTGCCCGCCATACTTGATAGTGATAGTGTAGGTGCCAGGGAAGGCGGGGCTGTAGGTGATGTGGTAGGTGCCATCGGCATTGTTGTGGATCAGCACCTCGGCCTTGACACCAGCGTCCGACAGGATCTCAATGGTCAGCTCAGCCTCGCCCGCCTCGGAGCAGTCCACAGTGAAGGTGGCTGCCTCGCCAGCCTTGCCACGCTCCAGGCCGGGCCCGCTGGCCCGCACCTTGCTTGGGTCAAACACCGGCTGGATGGTGGCCTTGAAGGGCGAACCAGGTATGTGGGCTTCGGCAAACAGGATGTTGATGGTATACTCGCCCGGCTCCGTGGGCAGGTAGCTGACAGCACATGAACCATCACCATTGTCCTGGCACTCGATCTTGGCCTCGCAAGGGCCCTCCACAGTCAGCCCCAGGCCACCTGTGCCAGCCCCCTTGGTGTCGATGGAGAATGGCGCTGGGGTGCCCACCAGCCCGCCCTTGAGACCAGGGCCATAAGCACAAACCTAGGGAGAGGAGAAGTATGTGGGTTCCCTATACCTTGCTCTCCCATGCCTACCATTCACAGCTCCCACCCACCTTCAACTATAGCAGCCACTACAGACTGAGTCCTTATAAGACTTCCAGGCAAGAAAACAGGCAGAGAGATGAAATCATTTGTCCCAGTTAGTGGATCTGGGACTCAAGCCCAGGTCTGACCCAAGACCAGGCTCTTAATAACTAAGCTCTCTCAAAGACAGGTCCTGGGATGGGAGATCACCTTGACTTGGGTCCTTGCCTGGACCCAAGGACATAAAGACCCTCCAGCTTCTGCACCTATGACTCATCTGTCTTCCCTACAAGCTCCCAACTCCCAGTTCCAATCAGCCCTTATCTCCTTACCTTGGAGGGGTCAGGGGGTAAGACACCCTCCACAGCAAAGGGGCTGCCAGGCACTGGGTGACCGTCATAGGTGATGTCCACCTTGTAGGGCCCCTCCTCGGGGGGCATGTAGCGCACAGCCTGGGCTTCAGCTCCACCCCCGGGCTCCAGCTTGCAGGGGATGGGTCGTCGGGAGGGTGAGGTCATCTTTACATCCAGCTGGCCCTGACCGCCAGCCCCTCGTGTGTTCACGGAGAATGCCTGTTCTTGCCCAACAGCCACCTCTGCATAGAGGGCAAGAGTCACCGTGAGCAGAAACTCCAGCCCATCCTCCCAACACCCCTCACTCCCAGGGCATCTCTTTTCCCACTTACTGCTGTTAAGGCCTTGAACTTTGACTTTGCTTAGGTCCAGTGGGGGCGCCACATTCACCACAAAGGGGCTCTTGGGAACAGGGTCCCCTCCATAGGTCACTGTCACTGCCATGTTGCCCTGTTGGGTACAACAGGGGGTCAGAACTGGGTGGCTTAGACATAGCCTGGCAACATGTCTTTGGCAGATGTGGACTTGAGGTACAAAGATCCATAGCAACAAAAGATGGGAGGCAGGAAAGGGGCCAAGATCCAGAACCGGCCCTATTAGTTTAGAGAAAGGGAACCCAGGTCCTCAACAGCCAGGAGGGGCAGGGCATGGGAGAGGGTGGGGCATACCTGCTGGATGGCCGTGTACTTGACGGTGTAGGAGTAGTCATGGTTGTCAATGATTTCAAAGTCCCGCACAGCCTCACCCTTGGCAGCCCCAGCAAAGTGCACTTCCAGCTTGGCCTTGCCAGCTCCCTTGGTCAGCACCGTGAAGTGAGTGGGCTTCCCAACTTCCACACCTGGAGAGGCCACCCCAAGACGGTGGTAAGGGCCTGGAGGACACCTAACCCAACCCCAGCCAGCCTTACCCAGCCCCTGCCCAGACACCCACCTGTGCGGTTCAGCCCAGGGCCCTCTGCCTTGACCTTGCTGGCATCATGGGACGGATCCACCTTGATGTGGAAGGGGCTGGCAGGGATCTCCTGGATGAAGAAAAGGCTTGGTCAGGGTGGACAAAAGCAGCCTTTGAAAGAGCTCCTGTGTCTCCTCCAAGGCACACTGTCCATACACAGGTAAAGCTCAATCAATGGCTGTGGAATTGTCCCCCATCATCCCCAAAGACAGTATCTCAAGCTGCCAGCTTAGATTTGGGGGCAGGGTACAGGCCGCAGATGACTGCCAAAAACTGAGGGTGGTGTACCTGGTTGGCAAATAGCACCATGATGGTATATCGGCCAGCCCCTGGGGGTGTGTACTTGACTGTGAAGGTGTCATTATCATTCTTGATGATGTCAAAGTCGATGTCAGCCTCTGCTGGGCCCACTACGCCGGGGGCGCACTTGATGCCAATGCTCACGTCGCCTGAGGGAAGGCAGGCACAAGGCCATGAGAGGGGCACTCAACAATCTTCCCCACATTACAGGTCCCAAAAGGCTCCAGCCAGAGCACTAGCCTTGTCAGCCCAGACCCTGCCCGGGCCCCACCCCCACTCCTATTCCCAGTCTGGGCGAACCTTGCCCTGCCTCGCTGCAGTCCACAGTGAAGTAGGTGGGCTCGTTGGCCTTGAGACCTGTCTTCTCCACGCCAGGGCCATACACCTTCACCCGCTCAGGGTGACTGCCCTCTCCCACATTAACCTGTAGGGAGGGGTTAGAGCTCAGCACGGTGCCCTTCCTCAAGGCCCATCCCTTTCCCCAGCACTACCCTCCCCAGCCTCTTAGCATCTTTGAGGGGGACTTGAGGTGGGGGGAACTGACAAGGGCCCAGGGACAGAAAACATCTTCGCAGTGCTCCACTCCCTCTGGGGCCCCTGGCAGTGGGCAGGGCAGGACGATGACATACCCGGAAGGGGCTCTTGGGCACGTTGACGCCTCCCCAGGAAATGATGATAGTGTGCTTAATGGGCTTGGTGGGCACATAGGAGCAGCGGAAGGTGCCATCGCCATTGGGGATAACCTTGATGTCAATGGGGCAGCCGTCCGCGTCCTGTGGGCATCACCAAGCAAGGTTGAGAGGGCTCAGGCCTCCTCAGAGCACTGCCGCCCTCTGCTGGCTGCAGGCAGTCCTCCTTGCCCACAGTTAACACACTCACAGGCTCCTTCCCCAGCCCAGTCCTCAGGCCACATGACTTAGCACCACATGCTCTGGAGGCCAGAGTGCACGCAGGAGACAGGCTTTTTGGCCATCAGTGTGGCCTGGTCGCCCAGCCTACATCTCTGAAATGTATTGGCAGGGGAGAGCCTGGGCTAAATCAATGTTCCAAAAATTGAATAATGAACCTTTTAAAGAAGAATCCTCCTCCTGGACCCAAGAATATGTTCCTTAACCTCTAGGGGTCAATGCACTTGGGGAAGTAATGTCTTGCTCTATTAAATCATCTTTCAATTGCAAATTATTGGTATAAAAATATGTTTTTTATAAAGTATGTTTTTAAAGATTATCAGTAAGAAAACACAACATTTTTCATAGTTCTAATGCACCAGTAAGAATCAGTTTTGTGATGCCTGGAGGCCCCTGCCTCTCACCTGCTCCCACCCTCCCAGGGTCCCTGTCCAGAGCAGTGAAGGGCAGTGAGAATGGGCAATGTCCCACCTGGGCATAGAGTTTCAGGTCACCCTTGCCAGCTGTGCGGGCATCAATGGTGAACTCTGCAGGCTTGTCCACGATGCAGCCAGTGGGCTCTAGGCCAGGTCCAAAGGCCTTCACCTAAGCAGGGGAGGAGAAAAGGGTTGGGTTGGGGAGTGGAGAGGGGCCCGATCATCCCATCCCAGGCCGGTGAACAGAAGATGGGACCAAACCTTGTCTGGGAAGCAGTCAGGTGGGGCTGGCTGGATGTGGGCAATGAAGGGCGAGTCTCGGATGTCCTCATCATCACAGATGACGTGCACAGCGTACTCCCCAGGCTCCGTGGGCCAGTACCGCACGTCACAGGAGCCATCACCCTTGTCATCACATTCGATTTTGGCCTGCGAGGGTCCCTCAATGGAGAAGCCTGGGTGCAAGGTGGGGAGGGTCAGAGGGCACTAGAAGCAGCTTGGACACCCTGTCATTCCCCCAGGAACCCCTCACCAGTTGTCCCCATGTCCATCTCCTTATCTCATCCCAACACTCCCCAGCGTTCCTGCCTCTGGTCCCCAGTCATTCTCAAGTCTCCCTCTATCACACCGCTCCCCAGCATTCCCATCTGCCGCCACACAGTCACTTACCCAGTGTCCCCACCTCTGTGCCAATGGCTTCCACCACAAAGTCAGCTGACTTGCCCACTTGGCCAGTTTCCAAACCGGGACCCCAGGCCCGTACCTTCTGCGCTCCTGCCTCTGGGCTCACCTGTACCTCAAAGGGGCTGGGTGAAGGGGGAGCCGGTGTCAATACTGGGAAGTATCTGGCAGAGCTACCCCTCCTCTGTTCCCTCAAAGCCCCAGGCAGCTGGCTCCCTCCTCCATCTGTGAGGACCCAGACAGGAAGGCAGGGGTGCATGGTGCTTACCTGCGGGGGATGGCATAGCCGCCCCATGTAATGGTCACCACATACTTCCCAGGCACCACAGGGTAGTACTCGCACTCGAACACACCATCTCCAGCCTCCCGCACCTTCACGGGTTCCTCTGTGCCCTCTGAGGTCAGGAGGAAAGTGGGAATCAATGGTGTGTGAGTTCCAGTTTCTCAACCCCTTTGAGGAGCCCTTGGGACCCAGGCCCAGCTTGAGGGCATTGCTACGTGGGCAAAGCCCCACCACATGTCATCCCTGTGTATCACAGCCCACAGTAGCATCTACAGCTGAGAGGACCATTCCCAGCTGGCAGACTGGGAAACTGAAGCAGAGAGGAGCCCGTGTGCTTAAGTTCTCACAGTGTCTTAGGTCAGGGTCTCTCTGAAGTCTCTCCAGGGGGGTGTGGTACTGACTCTCAAAGCTCTCAGGGAGTAAGAGCCACTGGCCACATTCCTCCCTGCTCCCCCAACCCCACCACCTCCATCCCTGTCACCCCCACGCCTCCAGCCCTGGGCCTTGGCACTCACTTGGCCCCTTGACTGTGACTTTGAGCTCTCCACTGCCGGCGCCCTTGGTGAACACCTTGAAGTCAGCCACCTCTTTCACACGCACGCCCTTGGGCTGCAGACCCCGCCCAGAGGCACGGCAGGCATTGGGGTTACAAGCTAGGGAGAAGGAGTGGGGAGGTTGGGGTGCTGAGGGGTCCTGGACAGAGACTCAGCCCCTCACCACTCATCCCTCACTTTGCAGTCCTCCTGATGCCCTCACAAGTCCATTGCCCCATGCAAGCCTTCCCCAGTGCTCCCTGGTGTCCCCAGTACAATTGGGGCTGCTAGGAGCCATGCTGGGCAAGAAGCAGCCACAGGCCCCCATCAGGCCCATTATAAGAAACCGTTCCTGCTGGCTTGCAGTCAGTGCTGCTTGGGACAAAGGCATGGCAGAGCCTGGGCGGAGAGTGGGGCAAAGAGAGATAGAGAAGGGCCCTTCACCTACTCCAAGGCCATCCACCTAGAGCCGCCAGAGCAGCTTTAGAAACAAAGTCATGCCACAAAACACTCAACAACACCACAAGAGATAATGCATTCCACATGATGGGAAACCTGCCACAGATCACAGCAAGGCATGGGAATCAGCCTGCCACAGCACATGCCATGGCAATGAACCAGGCCTTGCTACTGAACGTAGAAGCTCAAGAATGGTGATCTCAGCCCGCCACAGAACACATAAAATGGCATGGAACCTGTGACAAGATAGGTCCTATCACAGAAATTATTAGGCAAGTGGCAAAGACACAAGATCTGCCACAGAACACAGGCAATAGCGTGGAACCTGGGGCCTATCCAGAATGCCACGGAAGGGGGGGGATTCCATATCACCTGGCCATGCCACATAGCACAGGCAAGGCCAGTCAGCTATGGCCAGGCCTGGCCCCGCCTCCGGTAGAGTACTAACACAGCGCCACTCTTAGGGCCTGGTAGATGATGGGCACAGCGGGGATGAGCAGTGGCAAGGGCTCGGAATGGCGGGAGAGAACCAAGAGGGGGAGTCGCCACCTGAGGGTCTGGTATATATTTGCCCCTACCATGTGGCCCTGTTGCTTCCCCCTTAATCTTCCACTGTGGTCTCCTGACCCTTCTCGGGGATAGGGATTGGAGAGGTGATCAGGGTGCGATCTCTCCGGAGCCCCTCCCCTGGCTGCTCCTTCTGCCCTTCGGAAGCCTTCAGTAGCTCCCCACCCACCCCTGGATTTAGCACTCCATTTCCCATAAATCCTCAGACCGAGAATTTGGTGACAATTCTCCTTATGTCCTGGCCTCGGTGAGGTGATTGTGGGGGCAGGTGAAGGGCCTTTACCTTCTGCCACATGGACGGGGAAAGGACTGCGGGTGATGGGGGCACCAGCGAAGGCCACATGCACCATGTGAGGCCCCTCCATCACAGGCCTGTATGTGCAGCGGAAAGTGCTGTCGCCCTTGTCCTCCAGGGCCACCTCCACTGTGTCTCGCCGGCCCTGTGGGTCCACGATCACCACAGCAACATCACCAGTGCCAGCGCCTGCCACGGACAAAGGCTGTCAGCCCCACGCTGAACACACATAGCTGCCTGAGGCCCCCTCACCCTGAGACCGTCTACCTCCTGGCTGGCACCCTGCCCCAGTCCCTCATCCACACCCACAGTCAGGGGCCCTCCTGACACCCCTGAGGCCAGTCCTTACCCGCAGTGTAGATGTCAAAGTAGGTGGGTTTGTTGGCTACATTGCCCACAGGCTCCAGGCCAGGGCCACGGGCTGACACCTTATTGGCATCCCCCAAGGCCATGCCCACATTCACCTCAAAGGGGCTGCGTTCAATATTCTGGCCAGCAAAGAGCACAGTCACCTAGGGGTCAGGGGTCAAAAGTTAGCCTCTAGGGAAAAGCAGATCGAGAGGGGGTGAAGGGGAAAAGCAGAGCCAAGGAGGGTGGAAGGAGGGTGGCTGGTGCCTTGGGTGGGCTGTGAGCTGAGAGGGGAGGCCCACTCAGCCAGAGCCCAGGGTAGGAATGGAGAGCAGAGCGAGGGGAGGGCCGGAGGAGGGAGATACCTTGTGCAACCCAGCGACCTTGGGCACATAGGAGACAGCGTAGGTGCGGTCCTGGTCGTTGTTGGGAAGCACCTTGGCCTATTGGAAAGGGAACAGGTTGGAAGTCAAAATGGCTGTAGCCCCTCCTGGCCCCATAGTGCCTGGTGGCCCCCATGGTGAAGCTTCCCCTCTCCAGCATAGCGGGTGGCTCTAGCAGCCACCTCCAGGTCATTCCTGCTGCTGGCCTGTGGACTCTGGTTCCAATGTCACACTAATCCCTTTCTCCCAGTGGCCTCTCCATACCTCCTCAGTGTGGCCCTCGGGATCCTCAATGTAGACCAGCACCTCGCCCAGGCCGGCATCCACCGTCTGCACCGTGAAGTGGGCGGGCTGCAGCACCGTGTTGCCCTGGGGCTCAATACCTGAAGGGGAAAAGGCAAATGCAGATTACTTAGGGAGAGCCACCCTAGCAGGCACCCAGCTGACCAGGGAGGGCTGCTGGGGGCTCAATACATACCAGGCCCATAGGCAATGGCCTTCTTGGGGTTCAGCTGCTTGGAGCGAATGGGGGCGCCAGGTTTGAGCTTGGCCTTGGGGAACTGGGACAGGTAGGTCATGACAGAATGCTCATCCACGTTGGGGTCCACAATCTCCTCAGGGGCAATCACCTGCCACAGGAAGGAATGGGTTACAGGGTGCCCTCTGTACCTGGCAAACTGGTTCTCACCCACATCCTGACCAGCTATCCTTGCACACCCAACCTGCACCCTTGGTCCTCCAGTCCCTCTCCTCTTCCCAGACCCAAACTGCAAGTGTACCTGGGGCACCCCGAGCCAGTCGTCCGCCTGTTGCATGGCCTCCCGGGCGTTCTCCACAGGCTGGTTGGGGTCCCAGGCCGCCCAGTCAGGACAGAGGCCTGCAGAGATGGTGGAGAGCGACAATGATGAAGGGGAAATGGTCAGCTCATCAACACCCTCACAGGCTGTAGATTTACACCCCCTCCCACCAGTTAGGTTCCTGCTGACCCCCCCCCCCCCCCCCCCACGTTATGGCCCATCGGCTGGGATGCCCATTGCTGTTAGAGGCAGGCAGTCTCTCCTAGCACCAACAATGAGGCTTTTCTATCCTGGCTGATGCAGCCTGGCACCAGCCCTGCCCAGCCAGCCTCGTGCCTGCCCAGGCTCCAATGCAGACCCTGAACACCAAACCCCTGTAAGGGTACCTCTCCCAGGCCCCTCCATCTCATTCTGCCTCAGGGGTGGACGGAGGAGGTCAGAGTCACTGTCCTACGTATTCCTCTGACCCACGCCCTAAAAGGTCCCCTCACAGCTGCTCTGAAGTCCTAGGTCTCCATGCACTTCCCACATCAGCCTTAAGGCCTAACACTCCCTCCTCTCCTTCCTAACTGCTCACTTGGGAAATTGAGGCATGGAAGAGCCTGCTGGGAGAGGATGAGTTCTCCTCCATGTTCACCCAGAACCCAGCTTTTCTAACAAAAGAAATGCTAAGGCAGCCCCAGGTCATTCCTTTGCCGTCCTGCCAACCCTGCCAGTCCTGTGAAGGGGCACAGAGGTTAGGGGGTGCTGGTCTAGGCTAGACCTAGAGGAGGGGAGGTGATGCTCACTGGCAGGGAGGGGCCAACTCAGAGGCTGGAATCCGTGCTTGGCCGGAACAGTTGAGCTCACTGCTGGCAGCCGCACCAACTGCGGGCAATGGCTCAGCAGCTGGGAATGCCTCCCAGGCTGCTGGTGCCCCAGCCTCCCACCCCCTGCTCCCCAGCTGACCCCCAAGCTAGGGGAGGCTTCCCCCAAGGGACCATGGCTTCCTCGGGGAGAAGACCTATCTTCTCAGGAGATGAAGCTCAGAAAGGGAGCTGTACGCGGGGCAGGGCTCCTCCAGCTGTGGTGCCTCAGTCTTCTCATAGGCCCTGGCTGTCCCCACCTGACCAGGCCAGGGCTGGGTCACCTGCCACTGGGCAGTGCCACTCCAGCCTCAGCCCCTTCTCCAAGCTGTCCCAGGATGTTACAAAGAAGAGCCTTCTCTGGGATAAATTCCTGGGCTTCTTGCTACAAGGCCCAACACCTTTCCTTTCTCTCAGCTTGGCAGAAATGGTGCCATGTGGCAAGTAGGAAGCCAAGGCTCTAGGCTCTAGATCAGTTCTGCCACAGACAAGCTGTGTGACCCTGGACAAGTCACTTGCCCTCTCTGGATCTCAGTGTCCTTGTCTATAAAAGAAGGGGTTTAAACCTTTTCCTGCCACTGCAGAATCTGGCATACCCATCAGGAAAGGCCTGACTCCAGCAGGTTCTCAGCCAGAGAAGGGGCAAGCCCCACAGTGGTCCTGATCCCCAGCCCTGAAATAAGCATTCTGACCACTCCAGGCCTCAGTACCACCAGCGCATCCCAGCTCTCCTTCCAGGTTAAAGGATCCATGTGTGTCATGGGGCTCACTCACCAGGAGCACAGTTGTCCACCAGGGCGCCCAGAGCTTTGCCGTCCTGCCAGTCGCGATTGAAGTTGGTGATGGGCAGCTGAGGCACCTTGTTCTGGATCCAGCCGAGCAAACGCTGTTTGGGTGTCTGCTTTCGGGCATCTTCATCATCCTCATCCTCCCACATGGGCATGGAGATGGAGTAGTGCAGGATCAGCGTCCAGATCAGCCCCAGGATCAGCTTCAGGTTCCCATCCACGATGGCCTTGCTATCTGCAGAGTGGAAGGGACAAGTTTGGTTCAGGAGGGCTCTACTCTCCACTGACCAGACCCCTCTGCCCCCACAGTGCCCTGCCTCCTACCAAATTCTCACCTTCCAGAAGCCCACCCTTTGTCCTTTATTGCCTCTCCCCTTTTCCCTTCAAAATGAGGCTGCTCCTCAATGTGTCCCCACAGCAGGTAATCTCGCCTCTATCACTTGAGTGGGTATCATATCAGGCTGCAGACATCCATGCAATGATCTGATGTAAGTCTTTGTGGGGCAGACACTGTTTTGTTTCATTTTTTAGACCGTTTTTAGAGGTATGCTTGACATACCACAAATTGCACATATTAGAGAGTACAACTGGATAAGCTTTGACAATATGTATATACCCGTAAAGCCATCGCTATAAGATAATAGACACACCTCCCCAAAGTTTCCTTTGTGATCCCTCCTTCTGCCCTTCCTTGTTCCCCCTTCCCAGGCAACAACTGATCTACCCTTGGTCGCTACAGACTAGTTTGCATTTCCTAGAGTATTATACAAATGGAACCACACAGTATGCACTCTTTTTCTGTCTGGCATCTTTCACTCTGGACACTGTATTTTGTCTCTCTATACTCAGAGTCTCAAACATAGTAGGGTCTCAATAAATGCTGGATGAATGAATGAATACTGAAAAAAACTGAAGTTGGAAAGTAGGATCAACTTGGTTCCAACCAAATTGTCCTCTGAAGACCATAAAAGGCTTTTGGAACAAAGTTCTGGGAGGAGGGAAAGGGTACAGTGCATACTCTGTTAAGGCTTGAAATCATGTTGTCAGATGCTGGGGCCAGTAGGACTTCACAAGAGCCCAGGAAAATGCCCCCCATGTGGAAGCAGGTCTGAGAAGATGACACTCTCCACCCATCCCCTCCTTTGAGTAAGATGGATCAGAACTGGTTCCCCAGGATTTGGGAGGCCTAGTTCCCCTTTACCAGCCAGAAGAAATATCCAGGAGCAGGGCGTGGGGAGTGGGGGGGGCGGGGGGTGAGGAGGGTTTTGACTGGATGGAGTATAGGTCTTTGGAAACCAGCTTAATTGTAAAAGATGATCCCAGCCTGAAATCCATCAGTTTCCCTGAGCACTGCTTTTAGGAGGTTGGGAGGGGGCGGCGGGAGACTCAGCCTTGTTTACGGGCGTTGCCCTGAGAGGTGGGGCTGGAGGCGTCCCTTATACATCTTTTCCTGACCCTCTCTAGATTTTGGGGGACAGCTTTAATTAAGAGATCAAGGGCCTGGGGAATCCCAGCCTCCCCACCCCACCCCCACCTGCCCCCCCAGTGGAAGAATCTCAGTCTCTCTGTCCTTCTGGCAAGGGCTCTGGCCCCCTAGGGTCCCCCACCCTTTCACTGATTCATCCTTCCTTCCCCAGCAGCAATCGGCCCCGCTCCCTCTCCCCCTGGCTCCACTGCAGCACAATGGTCTGGCAGCTTTCAGATTCCATGACACACTCAGTCCCGGCCTCCTGGTGCTTCAGTGCACTCCCTTCTCCAACACACAGGCCCATGGCACTTTCACGGTCTTGACACCCAGTGCCCCACAGCCTCTCACTGGCTCGGCAACCTCCAAAGTTGGTGCTTACAGAAGTGCTTCAGGCAGATTGGAGCCAGATCCCTGGGAGGGAGGCCTGGAGGCTGCCGGGGGGTTGGGGGGGTATGTTGGGGGAAGATCATTCATATTTGCTGCAGGAAGCAGTTTCTCCCCAGCAACTGGCGGTGGGCCAGACAGCAAGTGGTCCACTGAGCCTTGAGGCAGGAGAGGGGTGGGTCCTACTCTGGGAAAAATGACCCTCCTTTCCCTCTCCTCCTCAGAGGCCAGGCAGAGGAGGGGAGCTCAGCCCAAGCCAGGCTTCCTCCCTTTGCATCCCATGGAGCCACCACTTCTATGCCTGCCTACGGACACCCCCAAAGGGGTAGGAGGAGCCCCACAGCCAGTCTCTGAAACCACCCCAGGCCCCAAACAGAGGGGGAGGAGAGAGGGGCCAGGCGAGGGAGGTGCCAGGACAGCTGCTGTCCCCTCCAGCCCCTCCCTTGGCTGTTGGCTGAGGGAGAAGTAATAGCAACTGGGGAACAGCTGCAGGACAGAGCTGCCTCATAGGTCTCTTTGTTTTGAGGGGCTGAGGGGGGTGGTGGGGCAGAGATAGGGGGAGGGGGAGAGGGAGTGGGTAAGATGGGCACACACCTCTTTCCATCCTTGCTGAATAACCCCTCCTTCAGGTGGACTTTTCAGCTCCCACCCCACTCTTAGAAAGGGAAGTGGGGAGTCTCTTTGACCCTCCTCCCAGGTGCCCAGAGGCTGATCAATTTCAGTCTTGAGACAATGCCCAGAGGAGGCCCCCAGGACAGCTCCTTACCACCATGAAAGGGAACAGAGGAAGTAGGATGCCGCCCCTGGCCCCTGGCAGGGAACCTCTTTACATTCAGGTTTAGGCAGCCCCTGTCGCCTGTGCCCCCTCCCCTCCACCCTCAGCCTCAGGCCCAGCAGCTGAATTGCTGACAGCTTATCTCATCAGCGCGAGTGAGCCACTTGGCCCAAACGGGAACGGTTCTCTTCCTCTCAGTGGGAACCAAGGCGCTTCCCTCCCGCCCCCAAACCAGTTTTTGCTTCTTCCCCCTCTACTCTGAGCCGGCCCCTCCACGGTGGAGCCGAGGGGCTGAGCCAGGCACCGCCATGGGGGAGGGGAGAGGTGCTCTCCGGAAGGATGAGGCCTGGAGTGGGGCCGGCGGCCCGCAGCAGGGAGAGGAGGGGAGGGGAGGGGAGGACTGTAGTTTCCTATAAAGTCGTGTGGTAAGGCTCCAGGCTCTTCCCTGGAGACCCCACCTGGGGCAGCTCGTCTGTCAAATCCCAGAGCGCAGGGGGATGCCGGCCCCAGGCTGACTCCTCTCTGACCCCCCCCCCTCACACACACCGGGCCCCTCCCCCACCCCTGTCCTCAGGCTTGTCCTTCTGGAAAGCTCAGAGACATCTGCTGTGTCACGGAGGCAGGGCTATTTCCAGGCCAGAGCGGGTGGGGTAGGGGGGCAGTGTTGGGGCAGGAGGAGGTAAGGCCTAGAGAGGGGACTGGACAAGGCAAAGGGCCCCGGATTGACCTCAGCTGCTAATTCAGGAGGCCTATAGATGCCCCGAGGGGAGTGGGGGTAGACAGACACTCAATTATCTGGAGCAGTCTGCGGGCAGCCTGGCAGGGCAGCACCTGACCCCAAGTGAAACCCGGCTCCTGGGGCCCCGGAGTGGAAGCCCCAGGGACGCGTTCCTGTAAATCACAGCAGGACTCTTAGGAGACACCACAGGGTGGGCGTCTCCCCCAGACACCAGCAGCAGGAATAGTGCAGGGCTGCGAGGGGAGGGGCAACCTCCGGTCATGCAGGATCCAACCTTGGCCTCCGGGCTCCCAAGCTTAGAGTGTCTCCCCACCCCCACCCAGCGCAGACACACCTTCCAAATCTGGTTACACTCAATGACTTCCTTCTAGAGGCCTTCCCCTCCCTCCCCTGGGCGCAGACCGTTAGCTGCAGCCAATCCCGGCTTAGGCGGTGGGCAGGGGCCGGCACGGACCTGCGAGCCCCCTCCCCAGCAAGCTGAGCCGTGGGACGGGCGGGGGTTAAGCTCCCGCGCTCGCTCAGTGCCTTTTTAGGTTTCTGAGGCTGGGCCCTGCCTGCCCGGCTCCTGGGCCTGAACCCAGCTGCCGAGCACACGCGGGCCACCAGTCCTGCCTCCGCCTCGGAACCGAGGATCCGCAGAGCTTAAGACATGCCTTCGGCCTGCTCCTCCCGTAGAGCTGCTAGAAGGCTGGGAAGCCGCTGCTTTGTTTGGGGGGGAGACGCCCCCAGTAATCATAACGGGCACTGGCCCTGTCCTCTTAAGCATGGCTGAGGCTGCCCGATAGCAGAAAGGGGGACGATGAGTAGCGGCGGGTCCTGAGAGCCTGTAGTGGACCCCCATCACCCCAGCATCGCCCTCCCCATGCCGCTGTGCAGAGAGGGGCGTGAAGGCCGTGCCCGAGGGTGGGGTCGGTGGGGGAGAGCCGGTCCCCTCCAGGTGCCAGGGGGCTGCCCTCCGCCCCTCAGCTCCCCGTGCCCACCGGCACCTGTGTCCCCTGTCCTGGGCACTCCCCGCTCCCCACCCACACTGACCGATGGACACGAGCTTAATGTGCTCTCGCTCAAGGAACTCGAGGGCCACGGACACGTTCTCCAGCTTCATCTGGCGGAAGTTGGGGCGCGGGTGGAACTTGCGATACATGCGCTTCTGGCTGAGCACCTCGAGCAGCGCGATGAGGCGCAGCCCGTCGCTGAGGTCGCGCTGCAGGTCGGTCAGGCGCTTGCCCACGCACTTGAGGTGCTCGTTGCACCAGCGGGTGAACGTGTTCTGCTGAATTTTCTTCCACGGCGCGTCCTCCGCCAGGTCCTTCTCTGTGGACGGCATGTCGTCCGCCTCGTCGCCCAGGCCGAGGCCCGCGGCCTCGGAGTAGCCACTGTTGTTCATCATGCCGGCGGGGCTGGCTGGGGCTGCGCTGCCTGCGGGGCACAGGCCGGGCTGCGGCTGGGGCTGGGGCGCTGTCGGGGCACCGCGGGACTCGCAGGTCGGCGCCGCGCGGCTCTCAACTTCTCTCGCGCCCTGGCTGGCGGGACTCGGCGGGACTCTAGGCTCCTTGGCCGCGCTCCCTCTCGCTCTCTCTCCCTCCAGGGGCGGAGCGGTGCTGCTCGGGAAGTGCCGGCCGGGCCGGGGCGGGGGGTTTAAGAAGCCCCCGGGCCGCGCTCCCCCCTCCGCGCTTGCGGCCCCCGGGTCCACGTCAGAGCGCCGGCCTCCCAGGAATGCCGCCCGGCCCGCGGGTGGGGGCTGCACGGGCCGCCCGCCCCGCCTCCTCCTCCCCTCCCCCACGCGGCCCGAGCAGCCCGAGGGGGCCTCCCGCCCGCTGCCGGGGGGAGGGGGGGGCTGGTCCCGGGGCGCTGCGCTGGAATGTAGGAGGGTGGGCACCAACACCCCAAAACCAAGGATTGCCAATCAGAGATGAAATATGCTTCCTCCACGTCCCGCAGGAATAAAGACATAAATGGGGAAACTGAGGCCAGTGGTTGGTGCAGAACACACTAATATGGGGTTGCCCGACTTTTCTGAATGAGTTGGCAGCAGGGCCGTTGACAGGGAGCCCTGGCTCCTAGCCCAGGGTATTGTCCACCTGCGGACAGGGACAGGGAAGGGAAATGTGTGTGCTGGGTAGAGAAAGACTGAGAGGAAGTAGGGACACTGCGAGGCAATTAGGGAGAAGGTTTTAGGGGTACTCCACATTACAGGTAGAAAAGCCTCGTTTGAAGTCCAAATCTGGGGTCCCAGGAGAAAGAGGGAGGCTGCCCCTGACTCAGTGTCCCTGTCACCAGCCCATTTGGCCTCATCCCCTCAGAATGAAGCTGAGCTCAGGAAAAGAGAACCCAGTGAGTCACACTGTGCTTCTTCCGCCCCCCCCCCCCCCCCCCCCCCGAAGCCTGACTCAACCAAGGTGATGAGAGGGAAGAGAGAGACTCTGCCCCACAGTAGCAGGGAGCCCCCTGGGCAATGTGCCCATTTGGGCTACAGGGCAGGTCCTTCCAGTGAAAGGGCGGGTTAGCCAGATAGAAACAGGGAGAGCACTGCCCAGAGTAGCCAAGGGAAACGTGACAGAGGCTGGTGGGCAGGGAGAGCCCGAGGAAGCCAGCCAGGAAGCCTAGGCAGGACTGGGCCCAGAGTAAGCAGAGGGCGGCTGGAGGCTAGGGAATGGTGACAGCAAGGAAATGGAGGCACTGAAACGGAGAGGCTGGCCTGCCGACAGAGCTATAGAGCAGACTGACATAAAAAGAGCACAAGTGGCCCTGGCCGGGTAGCTCAGTTGGTTAGAGAGCACCCTGATACACCAAGGTTGCGGTTGGATGGTGATCAGGGCACATACAAGGATCAACCAATTTATTATTCCAAGTGGAACAACACAAATCAATGTTTCTCTCTCTGTAAAAATGAATCAATCAATAACAATTTTGAAGAGAATATATATTCCATAATGCTGTAACATAGATGTACCCCTGGTACCCCCTTTGGGCCAGACTTCCTCAGCTTTCTTATTCTTCAAGACCAAATAAGTTTGGGCCAGACAGCCTCCAGCTCAAGCTATGTGATGACTGAAATTTGGGAAGGTTCTGGGTGAATCAGTCTACTTTATTCCTCTTCTCCCTCCAAACTCGTGTAAAGGAAGGGGATATGGGAAGCTTTGAAGGCTCTCTTCCCTCTGAAGGACAGAATGAGGGCAATCCCCGTTAGTTATGGAGCTCAGAAGTGCAGGGGTTTGGGGGCAGTGCTTATTGAGAAAGGGGTCCATGGATGATTTCTTTCCCTTCTCATTAGGTAGGGAGGGAGAGGAGTAGAGAAGGGGACAGAAACAGAAAAGGGGCCTGCTGTGTGGGGCTTGGGAGGGGGGAGCTGTGGGGGCCCTGATAGTGACAGGCGAGGTATAAATAGCTTGGGCCCGCAGCTCAGGCTCATGTTCTGTCGGCTGCCTGTGACGAGGTACTTAGGAATTCCGCTCTCCTATTGGCACCCCCTCCCTATCCCCAGCACTGTCATACCCCATACCACCTTTGTCCCATGGCCAAACCAGCCACCAAGCATCAGAGATGTCTGTCTACTTGAGAGGCTGAGTTCTCCCGTGGAAAGATGCCCAGCTCTGGGGACACATGACACATAGCTAGGTCTCACAAGGGTCTGTGTGTGTGTGTGTGTGTGTGTGTGTGTGTGTGTGTGTGTGTAAAGGCACTTCTGACACCCCACCGAGGTGCCAGCTGAGGGCTCAGTGATGTTGTCTCTGAAGCCTTGATGAAGACACTGGGGAACAGATCTGAGAAAGGATGGGTGCCTCTCTCTGAGCTGCTGGGAGGAGAGAACAGGGTAAAGTGGGTTTGCTTGGAGCCAACAGCCTCTGTACACATTCTAGTGGCTCATGGACCTGTTTTCTGGGAGTTACCTGAGGTCCCTCAGTCAGTTGAGGGCCTCTGTTAGGGTGGCATGTTCAGAGGGAAGCCGCCAAGTGGAGAAGAAATTTCTCTCCTGCTTCTCACTCCCTCCCTCCTAGAGAGGTCCTTGTGAGCCCCAGAGGAGTGAGTGGTCCAATAGAGCAAGGTGCCTAGTGCCAAGGATGGTTCCCGGATCCCTCCTTACCCCCCTGAAACCTGAGCCTGTTGCTCTCCAGGATAAATCGGGGCCTGACTCAGGCCCCAGCCAGCCAGTCAAGTCACAGCAGCCTGACCCAGGGGTAGGCTGGTGACTCAGCCCTCAATATAGCCCATGAGCCCAGGCCCCAGGCCCGGCCATGAGGCTGGAACAGACCGTGCACAATGCTGGTCCTAGGGCCTGCCAAGTGGAGTGGCCTCCCTGAGGGCCAATGTGTTCTTCCCAGAACCAGGCAGGAGCTCATAGAGGGGCTTACAGGGGGTTTCATCAGCTGAGTATTTGGGCAGTGGTGGCTGGGGCCACAGGCCGTTTATAGCCCCCTGACTCACCACCTGCTGACCTGTCTCTGGGGAACAGGTTGCCTGGCTTTCCACCTGGCCCTAGTTCTCCCATCAGAGGGACACTGCTCTTCCACCGCTGACAGTGGCCATATTTAACTTGGTCTGCGCAGAGTCTGAATGAGCAGGCCCAATGGGTCATGTTTTTCTGGAGCCAGGGACATTTCACAGTCACCTGTGAAACAGCAGGCTGGCCAGGCTCACAGCAGGCCCTTTGATCAGTCAGTGATACTGACTGTGGCCCTGACCCAGGTGCCAGAGACAGTGTGGTAAGATGGAAAGGTCTATAGGCTCCGTAACCTTGGGCAGGTGATGTCACTCTTTTGGGCTTCAGTTTTCTCATCTCTAAAATGGAGTTAATAGCCCAGCTGGCATGGCTCAGTGGTTGAACGTTGACCTATGAGGCAGGAGGTCATGGTTCGATTCCCTGTCAGGGCACATGCCCGGGTTGCAGACTCGATCCCCAGTGTGGGGTCGTACAGGAGGCAACCAATCCATCAGCAACACCACTGATGCTTCTATCTCTCTCTCCCTCTTCCTTCATGAAATCAATAAAAATATTTTTTTTAAAAATAGAGTTAATAGTGGTCTCATAGGGATTTTTTATATGTGAAGATGAAAGGAGGTAACATAAAATGATGAGCATGGTGCCTGGCAGCTAATAGGTGATCAGAAAATAAGTTAGTTTGCTTCCTGTGCTGGTATCTTGGAAAGCCTATGGGCTCTGGGGAGCTAGGTCTTCCTCCCAGCTCTGTCTCTATCCCCAGTGGAGTCCACAGCCAGGATCTCCATCATGCTTCCTTCTTCCCTTCTCTACATCCTAACACTCCACCTGCCAGCATCAGAACTAGAGTACTTCTGATCTTTAGAACCACCCACCCTGACCCCCAATAGCAGCTGATCCTTGACAGGAGTAGTAGATGGTATACTGTACCACGTGGCCCAGGAAGAGAAAGCAGCGAGGGCTGTTGTGCAGAGAGAGAGCAGAAAGAAAGCAGTTTTGCAGAGGGCTGTAGAGTGGGGAATTGGAGGTCCTTGAAGGTGGTATGAGTCCTTGGTTCTATCTGTACCTCAGCCTGGGTGTATGTTTCCCTGGCTTCTAAGAGACACCCTGTAGACTTAAAGCTAGTTCAAGTGACTAATACATTCAACACAGAGAGGCCTCTTTACTCTGGTGAAGTATAGCAACAAGACCAGAAGTCAGAGCTCAAAAGGATGAAGAGAATGGCTTTCTAAAATGAGCCAATGGGCCCGACCGTTGTGGCTCAATGGTTGAGCATTGACCTATGAACCAGGATGTCACGGTTTGATCTCCGGTCAGGGCACATGCTCGATCCCCAGTGTGGGGCATGCAGAAGGCAGCTAGTCAATATTCCCTATCATCATTGATGTTTCTATCCCTCTCTCCCTCTTCCTCTCTGAAATCAAGAAAAATATATTTTAAAATAAAATGAGCCAACGGGGCAAGTGTTCTAAAGGAATAGCTCTGTATTCTAAGCAAAAAGGCTGGGGAAAAGCAGGATCATTTTCCTGTCATCGTCCAGAGTCTAGATTTGGGCCTGGGAAGGACCAATCAAGTCCTAACTGAGGCCGATTGCCTACCAGACCATGACCTCCATCTTGACTTCTGATTAATTCCAAGTTCAATCAGTGATCCACAGTGGTAGGTAACCTTCTAGTCCTTTCCACCATATATGTTCTCTAGCCAACTGGTGACTAAAGTTGATAAATAGCAGGGTTTCACTACACTAAACAACTAGGAGCCAGGGACCAATGGCACCAGTGAGTTGTGAAAGAATTTCAATTAGGTTCCAACTGAGGACACACAGTCTAATATAATGGAGGGCAGTGCTTCTGACATTTTATTTGGCCTACTGATCAATTGGGGATCTTGTTTAAATGGAGGTTCTATGTTGCACGTCTGAAGGGGGCCTGAGATGCTGCCTTTCCAACAAGCTTACAATGCTGATCTGTGGGCCACACTTTGAGTAGCTAGAAGCTAGGCCACCCTAAATCAGCGCTATCTTTAAAGTCATTTAGATATGTACTGGGTACTTTGAGGGGGGCCCAATGCCATTTCTCTGTGCTCAGATGAGCTCCCTGAATGCCATTTCTCTGTGCTCAGATGAGCTCCCTGAGAGTGTGTTAATATGTAGACATCAATCCATCTGTGATTTGGCTGGCAGCACAGGAGCCAGCTTCATTTCTGGGGTCATTTCTTGGGTGAGAAATCACATTTAGGAGTCAGACCCTTATGTGAGGTGCCTGGTTTAAGGGAAACGGCTCTGTTCTGGTTGTGTTGTGAGGTATTTAACAAATCAGAAGCCACACAATCTCATGTAGTTAGGTTGATATTTAATTACAAGGAACCCAGGATCTTACACAAGGCAGGAGATGGGTGCCAGCAGCTCCCCAGAAGCCTTTCCAGCCTGGGTGACTGAGGCTAAGAAGATGGGGACACTGGGACATGTGGATGGATGGGGCTCCGGCGCAGTGTTTCCTGCCCAAAGCTGAGGGTAGTAGCCATTGGGGATCTGCCCCCGCGGCTGGCCCAGGTCAGGTCTGCCATCACTCCATGAGGCAGAACTCTGCCTCCTGGTGTCGCATGTTGGGTAACACATACAGAGCCACAGCTGCAAGAGCCAAGAACACCATAGGCTTCCACATCCCAAACATGTTCTGTGGGGACCAAAGGCAAATGATGAGTGCCCAGCCTTCTGAACCCTTCCCTAAGCCAGACATCCCCTGCCTACTGGTGCCGGAAACACCTCAGGACCATCATATCATGGCCCACTCCTTCTTACCTCCTGGATAACTGCTGGAGACAATGTAGTCTGAGTCCTGGCACCACTTGATACCTGGAATGACCCTATGTGCCCCACCTAAGGTGACTGCCTGTTTGCATGCCCCATGGGATGAGAAGAATACCAGTTCCTGTGTGTAGAAGCAAGTTCAGGAGCCAGACTTCAGAGTATCCAAATGGTTGTAATGGGGAAGGTTGGCTACCATGGCAAAAATATGAGGGTAAATGTGGGCCTTTAAGAAAAGCAGTTGCACCTCATTAATTCCTGGAGAATGAACTCAGATTCAAGAGGATATTAAGACTGAGAGGAAATAAAGAAAGTACACCATAGAGTGCAGGCAAATATGAGGTCCTGGGCAGCCAAAAACCTTTGTGGAGAATGATGGTGGCTCAAGGAAATTCAAGGAAGCCGATCACTGGCTCTGGGAGGCTGCCAGACCCTGCTGACTACAGCAAATCCTGCTGATTCATTCAGGGAACATGACATCCTGAACAAGAAAATACATACTTGAGGAAGAAGTTCCTAATTTTATTACCTTTTTACTGTATTACTTGAAAGACAGAATTTGAGTTTTAAGTCATAAGCTATGGCATAACAGAAATACAGTTTTAGGGAAGGGCGAATATAGCCCATCAATGCTAAGAATGCATTTGCTCAGAGAATAACAAACCTAAAAGGAGGATTTTAAGCCAACTATAAAGAGCAAAGAAACCTCCTATACTTGTAAAAACAGTTACTAAAAAAGAACATAAGATATGAAGTGAGAAGCAAAACAATGTTGGAGTTGGGTATACAGAGTAATTCATGTAAGAAAATAACTGAAAAGGGAGCTAGGAAAAATACTGACATGCTCAGATGCTTATATCCTAATGTGCATTGCTACAAATGCCAGTCTGGGGTTCTTAAGGGTGGAAAGTGCTGAACCCATACATGTGAACTGGTGTCCTTTATACCAGGCACAGGCAAGATTCCAGGCTGGCTGAGTAAAGGGCTGGTTCGAGTATCACAAAGGGGTAAGTCATGTCAGGCTTTCCTTTCAGACTGGGTCACTACATTCACAGATCCACAGAAGAATCGTACCCCTGAAGCCTGTGTAATTTTATTAACCAATATCACCCCAATAAATTCAATTTAAAAAATAAAATAAATTCACAGATCAAGAAAATCATGTTTTGGACTTAATCAAGGTACTTGACAAGGTTTTCCATGATATCTTTGGAGAGAATGTGAGGGAGTGAGTAGGATGACAGCACGGTTTGTTGTGTGACCATTTGTTATGTGACCAATGAGTTTGATAAAAGCCTGGCGAGATGACATCCGAGAGGCTCGGCCCTCACCTGTGACGTGAATATGAGGGCTTGTTACCCCTGAGGATGACAAGCTGGTAGGGAAAGGAAATATTTTGAAACCAGAGTTGATATTAAAAAGAAAACACCTCACAGGTTAGATCAGTGGATTATCTCTAATAGGGATAAATGAAAATTTCTGTCTTGAATCCACAAAAGCAACTGCAGGTAGAGAATGGGGAGGGGTCACTTAGCATATGCAACATGCAAAGGGGTTTTATAATACATGAAGTAGATTAACATTGTGATCAGAGGCTGCATAAAGAGAAGTATGGTATCTTCCTAATTACCTGGAAGCAACCAAGGAAAATGGCTGAAAATGAGGAGATAAGGGAAATCAGGATTGGAATTTTATCTGTTGCTAATGTTAAGTCCTTAGAATCTGACTCACAATTTCCTGGCTCTATTACTAAGCCTCTCTATGCCTTAGTTTTATCACATACCAAGTTAATAATAGGGTTGTTGTAAGATTTAAATGAGTAACTATAGATAAAGTGATTAGGACAGCCTGGCACAGAGTATGCATTATATAAGTGTATGTTCTTTTTATTTATGTGGTGTTTTATCACTTGTAAAGTACTTTTACATATATGAACTCATCTGATCCTCGTGGAGAAGGCAGAGGTTTTATCTTTTGCTTACATTTGAAGAAACAGACATTCAGATTAAGCATTTTGCCCCCTGGGACCAAGCTGTAAGAAGAAGAGACAGACGCAGCCAAGTTCTCTGACCATCTTGTCAGGCAGTTTCTGCCTATGCTACCTCAATTCCTAGTTGGGGAGCTGCATATTTGGTGCAGCAGGCTCTGGGCATAACCAGCTCCCCTGAGAGGACCCTAAACCAGGAGTTCCTTCCTCTCACTCTGCTTGGGCCAGGCTGAGTTTGAGCTGGAGAAAGGTCATAGCTGAATAATCTGGGCCTCATCCCATAGGGACTTAAAAAAAAGGGGCAGATAGGGACAGAACGGTTATAGGGAGAGACCTGTCACTAAAGGAGTTGAAGACTGAGAAGAGTTTATGGTTCTTGAAGGCAGGGGGAACCTTAGGGTTTTACCTTGGGCCATAAGGCCACATCCTGCCTCCTGAATTTGGTACCTTGTTGGTACCGGATTACATGGACTGGCCAACTGGAAGGTGCCCAGAATATACCAGCCTTGGTTTCCTGAAACACTGGCATCTCTGGTTGGTGGAAACTTTTCACCAATATAGTACCACATTCTCTCCAGGAAGCCCAGCTGAGAATTGGCCCCCAAAGAGAGAACTAGAAAAAATCCCTGGCATCCTATTCTGACTTTTCTAAGACCAAAAGCCCCAAATCAGAGAACTTCTCAGTAGAAAGTATATAATATGGTAGGGGTCTCAGTTCCATTTTTACCAAGGTTGAAGGATGAATTGAGGCTATCCTCATACACATGACCCTACGGGAGTCACAGCTCTTTAGACCTCCTCTCTCACCCAACAGGGGTGATGGTGAGTCCTTATTTTGCCAGCCTGGGCAGTTACAACAGTGAGTGCTTGACTCTGGGGCTAAACAAAGAGCACCAGGCCAGCCTTACAGACAGACATCAGCTCATCAGAAGTAGTTGGGCAGCTCTGGAAGCAGCAACAGTGCTGGGATCATCAAAACTTTTCCCAGCCAGAAGACAGAAGCTCAAACCATGTTCAGAGTGGGCATTCCAACTCCCTATGTGTTATAAAGACATGTTCCAAGAAGTCACAGATTTCCAAAAGCAAGAAGCAAGCAGCTGAGAGAAAAGGAAAAGAGGGGAGGCCAGGGCACCCTCCCTCGATCCCTCGGAAGAAGACACAATACCAGTACCTGCGTTAGGACGACGTCTCAGCCCACCAGCACCAGAGCAAAGCCGATATGATCACCAGGCCTACAAGAGGCAAGGAGAAGATGGGGGGGTTGGGGGCAGGGGATGGCTGCAACATATCAAATGAGAAAAAAGCGCGAGGAGAGACAGGAGGTGAAAGAAAGGTGGCGTAAAAAGACATAAACACATGAATTCAACAGATAACAAAGATGAGAAAACAAAGGGAAAAGAGAGAGAGATCAAGAGATTAAATAACTGGTCAGCGAGAGCAGCAGGGTTTCTTCTCTGCTATCCAGCCTGGTTCTTCCCACTGGCAGCCTCCAGAAGGTTCAACACGGATAGGTGTCAACCAGGTGGTGAGTCCAGCTTTCTGGCTTCATTTCCCTCTCAAACTGGTCAAGTGGGTGCTCTGCACCCAGACCTTGCCTATGGGTCAGTAACTGTGGAAAAGTGAAGCTCCAAGGAGGAAGCTGGGCTCTCCAGATGAGAAGGATGTACACTTCGCCACCCTAGGAAGAGCCCATCTCTTGCCAGGCCACCTGTCCCTTTGTCAGCCGCTTGTTCTGGCTGTTTTTCACCAACTCTTTACGTGTTCTGGGCTCTGGTCCCTAGGATCCCCTAGGAGTGTAATGCTGTGGTTATGAGACAAAATGCATTAAAACAAGTCAACAATGGAGAAGGGCCAGTTCTTTGCCTGCAACAATCTTCCAGAGACAAACTGTGTTTGCAGGCGATATCACACATGCCAACAGAGCTGCCAGCAAAGGAGACAGGACCCCCTGGGCCTAAGGGCCACCTCCACAGGAAGTGCTTGACTTAGAAAATATCAGGTCTGGCATTGAGAAATATGGCACCCAAGGCCAGGAAATCTCTGAGGCTCTAAACCAGCACCTGGTAGAATGCCATGAATTCAAAGAAATTAGACACCAACACCGGGATAGAGGCTGCAGTTCTCCCACTTCCCATCCTACGTATTGGGCTGCCCCGGTAATAAGGACTGCATGCTGGGTCCTCAGCCGTGCTGCAGGATGGCCTGCCAGAAAATCCCAGAGAGCCTTATAGTGGACTGGGCACCCCACCACAAGAGACTTATTTTCTTCCCCTGTGTTTAGAGGGGCAGAAAGAACCTGGACTTATTCAGAAAGTACTCAATCTCTTCAGGGAGCCAGAGCCCCCAGTTAACCTCAACCAGGGCAGGAGTTCAGCTGGTACATATCTATACAGATGAACTAGTTATTAACATACAGAAATACTTTTATATTTTGTTGGTAAAGGACTCAGGATACTCCCACTCCAACCTCTTAAGATCCAGCAACTAAAGAGTTAGGGAACTGTTTGGTCTCCAGAGTGAAATATTCTGTCACTTCTGATCACTCCAGGCCCCCACCCTCATGCCTTGTGGGTGACACCAGCCCTCCACCCTCTCTTAACAGCAACAGCAAAGGTCAAACTTAAAGGGCACCATGGGAAATGGGGACTGAATGCCTGGACAGAAGGCCTTGTACTGTCAGCGTCCCTAGTGCACTAATGCACTAAGGCAGGGGGAGCACCCTCCTGACATAAGTAACATGCTACCACATAAATGAAGAGGTTCCCAGCAAAGGTGGTCTTTGCAATACAGTTCCACAGCAAATTGGTTTAAGCTGCCATTTCCCACAGAGAGGCCACTCTCTCTAATCCCGTCTCCATCTCCGCTTTCCCTGAGTGCCCTGCCTCAGAGCTCACTGACCTCTACTCCTGTAGAAGTCCATTCTAGGCTGGATCACCCTGAACACAGGGGCATCTGAGCCCAAGGACCCATTTCCCACACGATCCAGCCTTTGGCTGTGGTTACCTTTCTGCTCTCAGAGATTTTGAGGGGGTTTTCTTCAGATGCTTCAGGGCGAGGGTTGTTGTCCTCCTCATCTTGGTTGTCTTCTTCCTTACCCTCCTGGTCTTGGGACTCTTCAAATCCCTCCTCTGCATCTTCTGTGGACATCATTTCTATGGGAGCAGGGGGCTCAGAAACTAGTTCATCCCAGGCCTCCTCCTTTGGTTCCTCTTCAATTTCCTCCCTCTTTTCCTCCATTTTCTTCTCCTCTTTCGGTAGATCGGGTAGATTGGGTAGATTGGGTAGATCGTCTGGATCGGGGTTGCTGGCCTTGTAGTACAGCACTACATCCACATTCTGCGGGCGGAGGTGGGGCAGGATGGGGGATGCTGTTACCTGCCAAGATCCCTACCCTCAGCACAATGCTGAACTATCTCAAGAACACATCGTCCATGTCCTCACGGTGCATGGGCAGCACTGTGATCTGGGACTGATCACAGCGTGGAGGGCAGTCACCCCCAGCCTCTCCGTCCATCTGGCCATCAGCCATTAGACAGCTGCAAGAGCTAAAGATTCTTGAGCTCTCACCTCGCCTGCTCTTCCTACCCCTGCGTGGGGGGCGGGGGGGGGTGACTCCTATTTTACTCCCACAGTGACTCCTATTTTACCCACTCCTCTTTCACTTATGTGTTTGTAACTACTTTGAATAAATTCCTCTCTTCTCATCCATTTGGTCCTTCTCTTCAGCATGTGACCCAGGCAGCTCAGGGGCCCCAGGAAATTGGGCTGGGTTAACTGAAGCAGCTGTGGTCCTTTGGGGCTGGCTGTAACTCCACATGAGTGGTCTGCACTCTACTCTCCCCTTAACTTCACAGGAAAGGGAGTACATCAAACTGGAACCAAGATGGATCTGTTCTAAATACCTTAGAGACCCCAGAAACTCCTCTACAAATACTTCACTTGGTCAGCATGGTGGGAGATGATTTTTCTTCTCAGGATCTTATCTACCTTTCGGCTTCTGGCTACATGGGTTACTACTCACCTGCCTGCTCTCAGAACTCCCCAGGCTTGCCTTGGACACCTTTTTATTTTTAACCCCATTGGCATTCTTATTCACATTCTTATTGGCATTCTTTCCGTTGGTAATAGAGGACCTCTTCTCTTTGAGCTGGCGAAGCTCTTCCTGGCAGCACTGCAGCTGCCCCTCCAACTGCTCCTGCTCTCCCAAAAGCCGGCCCTGCTCGTCCATGCTTGCCTGGTACTGCAGCTGCAGCTCCCGCAGCTTGGTCTGCAGCTCTTTGATCTGTGGGTAGTGGAGCCAGTTACCCACAGCCTGGCCTACGCAGTCCACCTGGGCCCTGCCTGGGTCACTGCCTCAGAAATGTCCCTGCTAGACATGTGGGGAGTTAGCAGCAGAACATAATGACTGAGAGTGTGGACTCTGGAACCAGGCTGCCTGGGTTCACATCTCAGCCCCACTTAATGACACTGGACAAGTTATTAAAACCGAGAGAAAACCTCAAACTGTGGAAAATGAGCCTCTAAAGCAGTTTTACAAAGAACTCTTCCCTCACTTGAGGCACCTGGTGGTTTATATCTAATATGACCAAAAGATTATTTAAATGGTATTTTTACTGTGACCTGTCTGAAGAATAACCATAGGGCTACCCCTTCTGAACCTTGGACTTTATTCCATCATGACTTTTGATAGGAACTCCTACTTCACCCAAACTGTATCTCTACTGGTACAATCACCGAAGGAACTGTGTTGGACACCTGAGAGTGCACCTGGGCACCTGCACTTCGCCATGGAAAGAGCGGCAAATCTCAATCCTGCTCCCTAACCTCTGGCCTGTCTTCCCTGACTTCTGGCAGCACATCAGGATCTCCTTGGTAGGCATCTACACTAGCCAACCTAGGCCCACAGGTCTGCTCTCTGACCCTCTCCCCTGCATACACAGGGACCCTGCTGGACTGTGGGCTGCTCTTGCTCAGAGACAACACTTTCTGTCCCATTGCCAGGGGATGCAGAGCACTCTTCTTGGCATTATGACAGATCCAGGAGGAGGCGGGGCCCTGTCCTTGAGGTGCTTACAATCTAGCTGAAGAGACAAGACAAACACATGCAAACTAACTAAAGAAAATTGGCAGGTGAAAAATATAACTGGACAGAAGTGCTCTGGGGAATAGTGCAACAAGAGAACAGAAGTGGTGGAGGGGAAAAAACTCAGTCTTGAAGATCAGTAAGTCCAACACGGTGGGCACCTGAGAAATGTCCAGACTGCTGGCTTCCTGGGCCTCAGTGCTCGCTGTGTCTGTCTGACCAGGAAGGCGGCAACTATACAGAGCCGCAGCGAGCCCATCCCTCTCTCCTCAGCCTCTCTGAAATGGCGCCGACCTCCTCGGCTCTAGGGACTCCTCCAAGAACCCCTGCCTCCCTGAGAGCAGTTACCTCATTCTTGTCACAGGGGGAGGCAACAGGCTTCTCAAGGCCCTCACAGCACTCCTTGAACTCCTTTTCACAGGCATCCAGCTCTTCTTTCAGCTCCTTCTGCTGGTCCAGGAGCATCCCCATCCGCTCCTGCAGCTGGATGTGCTCCTCCTGGCTGAGCTGGTACATGGCCTGCACTCCCTGCAGCTTGACCAGCACCTTGGCAACCATGTCATCGAAGCTCTGTGGAGGGTGGGGAGGAATGACGGCACCCTGGGGAGCACCTACCCTCCGCCCCTCTCTGCTAGGCCCTTCCTTAAAAGATCAGAACCTTCTCTCCCTGTGTGTCAGCTAGCTACTTTTACCTCTACATCTTCAGGCTCAGCAGGTTCACCATCAGTGCTGCTGGCATAACTCTTATACCAGGTGTCAGAGCTATCGCCTATGCTCTTCTTAATGGTAACAACACTGCTGCTGCTGCTGGTGCGGTAACTCTTCAGACAGGTCTCAGTGGTGCTGGTGCTGCTGTCATAGCTCTTGAGAAAGTTCTCCTCACTGGGCTGGGTGCTCACTAAGCTCTCGCTGCAGTCAATGCTGCTACCATAACTCTTCCTGTAGGACTCAAGGCTTGTTTTTATGGAAGGGGACTGGGCTTGGAGCAACTGCATTTCTTCCAGGCAGAGCTGCAAGTCCGCCTGCAGCCTCTTCCGCTCCTCTAGGAGCCGGCCATGCTCCTGCTGCTGTAGCTCCTGCTCGGTCTGGCTGGCCTCGTACAGGTCCTGCAGAGTCTGCATGTGGGAGGCGATCATCTCGGACTGCCGGGAGTGGGTGGGAGACAGCATCGTTACTCTGACACTGCAGTCTGAGCTGCACCCCTCCTGGCGCAGAGGTCTGAGCACACTTTAGAGAGTTGCACACCTTCACTCCAGTCCCAGGACAGCCTAGGCCATCAACTTAGCCTACGGGTACTGGTATGGGTCAGTTTCTTGCTCATGGGGAAAATCTCCCCAGGGAAGATACTCCAAGTTTCCGGGTTCCCAATTCTGTTGTTTCTGCACTCATCCCTCTCTCCTTGGAGCAGTGCTGAGTGGGTCTCGAAAACACCCGCCCTCTTCTCAGTCAGCTGTGCCATTATCCTGGCCTTTAGACTCAGTACCCTGCCTCTAGCTCTAAACCCAGCCTTGGCCTGGAATTTGAGCATTCCTCAGAAGAGGGAATCAAGGTCTCACTAGGAGTCCCTGACCTCCTGCCCCAATTCTGAATCTGGACTCTGGGAATGTTTCCCAGACCCTCTGGGCCTGGCTTCTTGGCTATGGATGCCCAGGATAAGATCTGATCGATCAAGGAAACATTTCATACCTGGTTCCTGGTGTCTGTGTTTTCTAGGCTAAAACCTGATTCCCCTGGAATCTGACCAAATATCACAGTTTGGACTCCTGCTATCCCCTGGGGTCTCCCTGTCCTGGCTAATATCCAAATTAATTCATTTTGCCCAAATTGAAACAGTCTACCTGCTCTTCCTTGCTCTCACTGAGCCCTCAGGCCAAATTCACCCCCCAAACCTGAAATACTTAAATGGAGATCTCCACCAGTGAGCCCTCAGAGGCATGACCCCTTGCTGGTGTCTAACCCCCCTGACCTGGCTGCTCTTCTTGCCAATGTTGCGATGAAAACAGTACGGTCAGTATCAAGAACTCTTCATGCTAGGACGCTTCCTTTGGAAAGGAATGGTCCCATACTGGCCTTATGTAGAACACCAAAAGGTTATAGATCTTATCACTGAAAAGTGTACTTCTCAATTATCAACCATCTCATAAGAAAAGGATGAGGATGATACCTTTAATCAGTCCCAAGCAAGCCAAACACTAAAATGATACATCTGGAAAACGAGATGCTAAAGGGATTGAGACAAATTATCAGGCAATTAGACTTCCGGGTCGTCCCGGTTCTAAGTGCTTCCAGGACTGCGCTGGGCATGCACATGGTGGGTCCTCAGGCCGTATCTGAAGCGTCATCTCCAGGAGCCAGTCATGGCTGGGGCAGGTCAGGGCTTCAGTCTCATCCTGACTCCTGGCTTAACAGGCCTTCCTAACACTGACCCTTTTGTGCGGCCCCTTCCCCTGAAGTCCCCAGAACCGCCTCCCTGCCTCTTGCTATGGTTACCTTGTCGTGGACATATTTTGAGGACTTAAGTGATTTGGAACCTTCTGTATTCTCCAACACTTCCTGGAAATGAGACTCTTTGAAAAGATGCAGCTCTTTGTGCAGCTCTAATTGTTCTTTTAATACGCTTTCTTGATTGTGTATCAGTTGTTTTTGCTCTTCCTGCATGCCTTGGTAGAGCAGCTGTAGTTCATACAGGTCTTGTAACTTTGTAAGTAGCTCATAACTCTGCGAGGTAGAGTGGAAGGAAGGGGCAGGGCCTGTGGTCGTCACAGGGAAAGCCCTCTGCCTCCTTCCTACTGGAGACCCTCCCTCCCCTCAGGAATCCCTGGATTGGCTCTGCAGTCCATCTGGGTCGGGCAGTCCTGTAGAGATCTGCCTGTTGAGTAGAACTGATCTCTTGTGTTTGGATGTATTTTGTAGTTTACAAAGTACTTTCAAGTATATTTTCTCCAGATAGATTAAATATCTAAATATAAAATGCAGGACAGACCCCAGAGCATAAGATGTATTTTAAGATATAAAACCCAAGCCCTGGCCGGGGTGACTCAGTTGGTTGGAGCATCATCCCTTACACTGGAAAGTGGCAGGTTTGATTCTCGGTCAGGACACATACCCAGCTTGCAGGTTCAATCCTCAGTCTGGGCGCATATAGAAGGCAGCCGATCAGTGTTTTTCTTTCTCTCTCTCTCTTCAATCAATAAAAAAACAACATATCCTCAGGTGAGGATTTAAAAAAAAAAAAAGTAAAAACCTAATCAGCTATATTAACTTTTTGGTTTGAAATTGGTGAGAAAGTAAGGAGTGGTTGGTTAAGGAAAGAAAAATCTTAATCCCCACATTTTCTTTTTCTCAAGTATAGTCACACCTGGGAAGCCTCTCAAAGCCACTTCTCCATAGTTAGCAGCCATTCGCTGGCTGCCTTTACCTTCTGGAGGAGACCAGATTTGGGTATCGGGAACGTGAGCCTGTGCAGATCTTCTTGCAGCTGGCCCTGCTCCTCCTGCAACCTCCTCTGATCCTCCAGGAGTTCGCACTGCTCCATTTGCAGCTGCCCCATCTCCTTCTGGCTGGCCTTGTACTTTTCCTGCAATTCTGTCAGTCTGGACAGCAGTGCATCACACTGTGGGTGGGGCGGGTGGGGAGGGGTTTACTCTGTAAGGTAGTTCTCTGCCTGTGTGGCTAGCAGAGCATTTCTGTGTCCTCCCACCTCTTGCGATTCACCAGGGTCGCCCTCCCTGAACTGATCATCCCAAGCCACACTGTGCCAAGTTTTAGATGCCGAGTAGGGAACGCCAGCAGGCTGCTTGGGATGGCTGTTTGGCTGTGCTTTAAGTTTTTCTATTAGTCCCTTCTGAGAGCATTCTGAGTGGGAGTGTTATCAACACCCTCCCTTTTCATTTCCCCGCTGCCTTCCTTTCCTCTGGTATATGCCATTTTCTTACCCTGCTGGAAATTCTACTCCCTATTACTCTCATTATCCTAAATTTGTTTTCATTCCTAAGTATGCTCCTTACCAATAAAGAATTAATTTCTCCCTAATCCCCCCCCCCCAGTTTTGTTTTTGTAATCATCTTTTAAAATCTTTAGAAAAGTATGTGCTATTGCTGAATTTGGGTTAAGAAAACTAAATCATCCTATGATTCCAAAAATCTAAATCTTCTAATATGGGACTAATCTCAATGCTATTTTATAAGCAGAGAAAAAGTTGGCCCTGGTATGCCAGCATACCGTTCCTCTATCATTAGGGGAGGAGAAACAGATGGCCTTACTCCTAAGTTTAGTGGGAATGGGGAAAGGAGGGGATGTGAGCCTGGGAGTAGAAAGGCAGGTGGATTGTTGGGCTGACCCAAATAACCTCCCCAATTCTGTGTCTCCTGAAGGCCTTTCTCTGGGGACACAGCCTGCTGTTGGCAGTGGCAGGAGCTAATGACTATTTTGGCTGAATGTGACTTGTTCCACTACTTTTTGAGAATCTTGGGCCTGTTCTCTATCATGCTTCAACACCCTTCCATTTCCTATCAGCGATCCTGAAAGCGCTCAACACAAGGTAACTGGTAATGACTTGCATTTTACACACTATGATAAAAAGAGAGAATGAGTAAGGAAGGCTTTATTTATCACTACAGGATTTGTTACTGAAAGGAAGTGGGTAAGAGTAGTATTCTGTTCAATTTAAAGAGAGAAAGAGTCAAGTTTAGAGGACTTATCTACTCTGAAGCCTCAGCCCTTTTAATACCCAATCAGTGTTCTGGGCACAAGACCATGACATCTGACAAGAGCATTTGCAATCTGCCTCAGAAAATTAGACCTTCTCTTTCTAGTTATAACAATAAAAGTAATATACACGGGCCTATGTGTATGTTCTCCACAAATAACAAGATATCACTACACATGGAATTATGTGCAAGCATTCAGTGTTCAGACTGGATCCAGATATACTGATCCTACTAAGCTGTGGGTCAGGTCAAGGAAAACTGTTTTAAGAGTTACCCGCATGGGGCTCTGCCTCTATTCCCTGCCTCGCTGTACTCAGCTGTGATGGGACAAGAGCCCACGCACTTGGGTGGCAGGATGACTTCCTCTTTTGCCCTAACCTCCTTTCTCCAGAGTAAGTGCCCAGGAGCTTCTACCTCTCTTCACAATTACCTTATTAGCACATTCTCTCTTGTCCTCTGGGATGGACTGGGTGGTCCTGAGCTGTATCAGCTCCTGCTGACAGAGCAGGAAGTCCTGCTCCAGCTGATCGTACATGTGCTTCTGCCGCTCCAGCTCCTCCTGGCTGTTCTGGTACAGCTGCTCCATCGCCTGAAGCTGGGACTGCATCTCTGTGTTCTGAGGCAGGGAGGCAGCCGGCCATCACCCAGAGCAGCTGCTGCACTCTCTCCTCTCAGGCAGTGACGAAGGGAGTGCTACCTATCCTCTCCAGTCCCAATTTCATCCCACTGAGGCTCCTGAGATGGACAAGCCCCTAACAGGCTCTACACAGAGACCTCTGGGCTTCCATTTGAGGCATGGTGAAAGTAAAGGGATTCATTTTTATAGGCTGATTTCCTGATTCAAAATCAAAGGAAGCTGAGAGCACTGTGGCGCTCTGAGAGCACCTTTCTACTATGCAACACTTTACCTCCCTCACCAACAGCTCCTGCATAGGCCTCCTGCCATCCCCGCACCTCCTGCACCAGTCCTCGCACAGCAGCCCGGCCTGGCCACCTTCTCCCTCACCTGGAGCTTCTTTTACCTTCTCATTGCTCTCTTGGAAATAGCCCTCGATGTCTCTGAGGCGCTGCACCTCGGCCTCCTGGTACTGCAGGTCCTCCCGCAACTGTTGCTGCATGTCCATCAGGTTATCCTTTTCACTCGAGAGGTTCTCGTACTGGAGCTGCAGCTTATGCAGCCGGCACAGTAACTCCTACAGTGGAGGGGCCTTTGGGCAGTACCTCCGGGACCCTCAACCCACTCACTCTTCTGCCCGAGTCACTCTCAGACTCCTCCCTACCCTCCACTCACTGGTTGTCCTCCCATCTAACACAGTACTGGGGGCGGCTGAGTTCACCTGTGGTGCTGCACAGGTGGTGGCTGGAGTTATTTTAACTCTCTACTCATATCCACCTTCCCAAAAACCTCTTAGCACCTAAGTTGCCCCTCACCTCTGGTTGCTGTTACCTTCTCACTTTGGCTTTCTAAGACTGTGGGTTTCATGACTTTGAGCTGCCGGAGCTCAGCCTGAAGTTGGAGTTGCACCTTCAAGAGCTCAGTCTGTTCATCCTGGCTAACATCGTACTTGTGCTGCAGGGCACAGAGTCTGGTCTTCAGCTCCTCGTTCTGTGGTTGGAAGGATGCGGGTGGAACTGTTACTCTCAAGAAACAGCAGGCCCCTCTCCAGACCAGCCTGGCGCTTTTGAGGAGCTCCCACAGGTCTCTGGTCTGGTTTCTTCTCTGAGGCAGACACTCAGTTATGGCTACCATTTCTAGAATGCAAGGCTAGGTGACTTCTCCAGTCGGTCTCAGATAGACTCTACCCCTGGTGGCAGGGCAAGAGTCAGCAGAGCACAGACTTACTCTGCATTCATCCTCCCTGGAAGGAAGCGGCGACTCCATGGAGGCCCTTCTGCCCTCCCCAAACTCCCTTCCTGGCAATATTTACCTGGGCGGCGTGGTGGGAAGTCTGAAACCGAAGCACCTCATTCTGTGCGCACTTGAGCTCCCTCTGCAGCCGCCTCTGCTCCTCCTCGCTGGTCTGGCGATGATGATGTAGCTCTTGCAACTCACAGCACAATTCCTTACACTGGGAGAAACGAAACAGGAAGGTGGCTTACTACAAGTGCACTCCAAGGGCAGGCCTGGAAGAATATTTACATCAGGCAAACAAGCAAGACCCCAGAGTACTATCTCCTGCCATAACGCACGCCTCCTTCATCAGCTCTGTCCTGTGTCTAAGATGTTTCTCACACAGGCCAGGAGAAGGTACAAGAGGGACAACAAAAAGGGCCTGCATTCCCCTACCTTGCTCTGCATGTCACATATCTGTTCCTCAGCTCCCACCAGCTGCTGTCGCAACGAATGGGTTTCCGGATGAGGTTCTAGGAAATCCATTTCTTCAGTCTGACACTCTGTTGACATCAAACTCCTTAGCGTTTGGGACTCCAGCCACTTTTCCGTTGCTCTTCGTGTCCTGCAATCCAAAACCCCAGAGCCATATTTGGGAGAGAACTCTGCCTAGAATCACCTGCCAGTTGTGCTTGGTCCTGATGTCTTCATTTCAGGCAAAAAATGGTAAGGAGCCTCTTATTGTGATTTATCTCTCAAAACAAAACAAAACAAAACAAAAACAACTACGCTCAGAAGGGCACAATGCCCCCAGCACCTCAATCTGCAAAGTGCTGTTTGGCTCTGGGAGACCCTAAGCGTGCCAATCCAGTTGGGCTTGAGGCTGGCTCTGATGTCAAGTCAGCTCCAAGATAGAGGACATCAGACTGAATCAAGTTCATGTGGACAACACAGGAATCACTTCTGAGCTACTCTAGGGCACAGCAAACCAGCCCCTAATGCCCAGAATAGAAGAAAACTAAATTTCTGAAGTCAATCAACTCTAGTCCTAGACACTGAGTCGGGTCCCCATGCCTCTTCTAGGCAGTGTCCATATCCTTTGGACACCACGGGAAAGACCAGATCTCCTGGGGGAGAGGGACGTGCGTGAGCCTGGCATCTGTCTTCAGCAAGAGTTCTACTCAGGGAAAAGCCCAGTCCTACAGGGGCCCACTAGCCTCCTGGCTGTACCTCTCACTCTCCAGGTCTGCAAGCTGCCCTGTGAGGCTGCTGTTGCTCTCCTGCAGGACCCGGTACTCCTCATTCAGGAAGCGGTAGCGTTCCCGCAATTGCTGCAATTCCTCTGCAGAGGACAAGATGAGAGAGAGGTGAGGTCCTAGGGAGGAAGCACTGATGACCAGCCCATTTTCCTGCCTGGAAACCTGGTAGCAGAAGGCTGATTAGCTCCTCTTTTTCTAGAGACATCACATGCAGAGGCTTCGAAGACAGGGCCCAGAAAATTCCACCCTGCAAAGGCTCTTTGTGTTCTTTCAAGAGCTGCCCTTCTCATTTTCCCACATTTGCAGGAGGCAACCAATTGATGTTTCTCTCACATCGACATTTCTCTCTTTCCCTTTCTCTTCCACTCTCTCTAAAAATCAATGCAAAAATATCCTCAGGTGAGGATTAGAAAAAAAAGAATTATTTCTCTTAGAATATTAATTCTACTGATATTTAAAGAAGTGTCTTAACTATTGTCAGCTTCAACACCCTGAAATTTACTTCTAATGTTTATTCCAATCAGAAGTCCTGATCTATGTAGCTAAATCCTTGAAATACTGCAGATTACCACACAAGGAAGGAAACTAATCTTTAATGAAAATCAACCATGTGTTAAACAATAGACTTGATGGTTTCAGCCTTGGTTTTAGTTAGTGTGTGAGTGCTTTCAACATGCTAGGCATTTCATTTAATCCCCAGAATAGCCCTGTAAATTTTCTTTTCTAAATAAACCTTTAATTTTAGAATAGTTTTAGATTTATAGGAAAGTTGCAAAGAATGCAGAATTCCCTGGAAGAGTTCTCATCTAGTTTCCCTGCTGTTCATATCTGACAATGGGTCCATTTGTCATGACTAAGAAATCAAAGTTGGTATATTACCTAAACTCTATACTTTATTCATATTTATCTACATTTTCCCTCAAGTCCTTTTCCTGTTTCAGGATCTCATCTAGCTGATGACTGAATAGCTCTTCTTTTTATTAACCAATTTTTATATAAATGGAAACAGTGGTTCAGAGAGATAATTGTGAGACTAAGTTCACTCTGTTACTCAGTGGAGCTGAGATGCTGAACTGAAGTCTGTGTAAGTCCAGCCCTGGCCTTCCTGCTGGGCTGTCTGCCTCTCCTAGCACACCAATCCAAAGGCTCTTCTGAGAGGCTTGTTACAGTGGGAAACCTAGTACTTCTTTGATTCCTTGTTGATTTGCCTCTGCTTGGCCTGGCCTAATATAAGGCCTCCCTTATACCCAGATCATCAATCTAGCCTCAGAATAAAGGCAAACTCTCTGATGTCATGCATCCTAGCAACTAGCTGGGAGACTCACTGTCTGAAACCTTTTAAACTCTGAGCTTTTGAGTACCTTGTGTATTATTAGAAATAACCTCCCTTCCTCTCCAGCTGTCTTGTGCTCTGATTTTTTGTCCCCAAAGCTTCTTCTTTGGGGAGGGCTAAAGGAGCCTAACAATTAGCATCTCAGGGTCTAGGAGCAGGACGGAGGACCCCCCCAGAAAGCAGTCCAGGCAAAGCACCACGATGCCAGAGCAGCAGGAAGCGTTTCCTAGGGTGGCGGCCCCGGTACTCCCACCTGGAATTGTCTTTCCCAGAAAGGGCTTCAGCAGAGTCAAATCGACAAATACCAGATGGCTCTCTGAGAAAGAGTTCTCCAGACACATCTCCATGGTGCTATTTCTCACACCATGATGGACTGGTTGTGTGACTCTGGGTAAATTTTTCTCCCTTGTAGTCTTGAATTCAATCTGGAGGTTTTTTCCAGAGGTTCCCAATTCATTATCTAAGACCACCTTCCACCATCTTCTGGCACACTATCTCCCTCTGCTTGACTTTACGGACAGACCAGGAGAAGGGCTTGCATTCTCATACCTTGCAGCTCAGAGAAATCTGAGAGAGTATAACTATTAGATGAATCAGAGGTCTTCATTTCCATTTCTGCACGGAGGGAGGTGATTTCCAGCTCATACTCGTTTCGAACACGCTCCAAGTCATCAAGTTCAGTTTGCATCCGGCAGAGGTCCTCCTGCAGGGATGCTATGTCACTCTCATGTTCAGTCGCAGAATCATCTGCGGCTTGTCGCAGATTCCTGATCTCCGCCTGGGCCAAATGCAACTCCCGTTCTATTTCCTTAAGTTCACATTCTTTCTCACGCTCTAACAGGGAAATCTCTTCCCGTAGAGTCCGCAACTCACCTGCAAAGCCCAAAGGTTAGGATGGTCAAGAGGATAAGTGAATTAATCTACCATGTTCTAGAAGCACAAAGGTAAAGGGAGGCAATTTATCTGGAACCCCCTGACAACCTAGTGTCTACCCCATCAGAGAAGTATAGTTTCATCTGATATGAAATAAAGAGAATACCTAAGAAGGGAGCAGAGAGTAAATCTATGTAGTAAGGTAGTAGAAAAGTAGATTTTTGAGGCTTGGCACCAAAAGCAACAACTTAGACTATTGAAAACAAAAGGTGTTATTAATGCCCTGGCCAGTGTTCTCAGTGGTGAGAGCATTGGCCTGTGCACCAGAGCGCCGAGGGTTCGATTCCCAGTCAAGGGCATGTACGATCCCTGCACAGTCATTGGGGGTGAGTGTGGGAGGAAACTAATTGATGTGTGTCTCTCATATCAATGTGCCTATCTCCTCTGCCTCCGCCTCCGCCTCTGCCTCCTCCTCGTCTTTCTCCCCTCTCCCTTCCAGTCTCTCTGAAACTCAATAGAAAAAAATAGCCTCACTCCTCAGGTAAGGATGAAAAAAAAGAAAGTATTATTAGTGTTTCTAAGGAATTGCCTAAGAATTAAAGGCCAAACCTAACTTACAATATTTTTCTTATGTCCTGAGTCTTTTTAAAAATTCCCTGGCTAGCCCAGCCATGTGGCTCAGTGGTTGAGCACTGACCTAGGAACCAGGAGGTCACAGTTCCATTACCAATCAGGGCACATGCCTGGGTTGTGGGCTCAATTCCCCAGTGGGGAAACGGCCTCAGTAAATGCACAGAGGCATTTATTTCCACTGTGCTGATGTTTCTATCTCTCTCTCCCTCTTCTCCCTTCCTCTCTTGAAACACACACATACACACACACACACACACACACATATATATATATATATATATATATATATATATATATATATATATAAATAAATTCCCTGGCTAAAAAAATTTTTACAGACTATTCTCATGTATTCAGTCTGGGAGCTTAGAAATTAGAGCTTCAGAATGCCCATGAACTGCCTGTGGTAAGTACTGGCCCTAAAATAGTATCTATTTAGAGTTCACAGCTGAAATTCAAATGTAGGTTCATCACATGGTAACCAAACATGGGAAAATAACCTACATGTTGATTGGTAAGAGATTGTTTAAATTAGTGATGGTTAAATAGAATATCACAGTCATTAAAAAGAAAATGGCAGATTTATAGAAAAGGCATGAAAAGGTTTCCATACATATTAATTCAAAAGAAAAATCAGCTATAAGATATATTGTACTATCTTATTTTTGCAAAAAAAAATTGTATGTACAATATAGAATACAAATATACAAAGACATAGAAAAAGGTCTGGAAAGATCTGCGTGCCAGCCATAAAGAGCAGTTCCTTCTGAAGTACAAGATAGCATATGATGGGGACTTTTACTTTCCACATTGTATAAATTGGTGCTGTTTGAATTTTCACAACAGGCCTCAATTTTATAATAGCTTTTAATTTACAAAAGAAATGTGTTAGAGCTCTCAGTATCTGTGGAATATCTCAGGGTTTTGGGACATGGATAATCTGGGATTAGGAGAACCTAAACGTGGAGAGAGAGTAAAAGGCACTGACACCAATAAAAAAATCAAAATTTGGGAGCCAGGATTACGGAATTAATGAAGATTGGGTTGGGAGGGTCATGACCTTCCCACAAACACTGCAAGTTACACTGTCCTTATCCCTTGCCCTGTCCTCTGCTCATTCTATTCACCATTCAGATTTCAACTTTCCCTAGCCTCTCCACCTCCTCCTCAAAAAAACTAAGCAAGTCCTCTTGCTCTCCTACTTCCTTGACTATAAGCTTCATGAAGGCAGGGAACATATCTATTTTGCTCATCATTATAGCTCCAGGATTTGTCATAGTACCTGACGTAATGCAGCTTGATAAGTATATGCTGTATTCGTGCATAAATGAGGCAGAGGGTCATCTATTGAACAAACGTTTACTGAGTGCTACGAGAAGAAAAATTGGAGACATACTGCAGATATAAATGCTGAATGGGCAGGGCGTCTCAGGGGCAGGAAGAACGGTCTCCTGCCCTATTCCTACCCTCCCAAGCGCACACACGCAGCTCTACGCACATCTTTTGCCAGTCTTTCCTTCCCTAGAATGACCCCAGCCGTCTCCTCTTCTTGGTCTATTCAAGTATTAATTGGTCATCACCTCTGTGCCACACCCAAGCACCTCTCCACTGAGATTCTCTGACTTCCTTCCAATTTGAAAGGAACGAAGTCCTTGCCCTGTCCCTGCTGAACAGCACAGGGGCGGGGCTTGCAGGCCCAAGGGAGGAGCTTATCCAGAAGCTTAGAATCTAGTGGGGGAGACATACATGTCAACTGGCCATGAGGATAAAGGCCCGACGGCCTGAGGGGACTTCTTTGGGGGCTGACCAATCTCCACTTCCCTACTGTGCCCTTGATGCTTGGGTTCAAATCTCCCTTAGGTTCTCTTCTGGAGTCTAGCCCCACAAAAATGACATGCTCAAGTCCAGGAGGAACCGAGGAAGGTCTCCCCACACCTAAAAAAGCTCTTCATTAGGGAGTCAGGGGCAGGACCCGCTGCAGCCCGAGGGGCGGGGCTTGCAGGCCTGAGGTAGGGACTTATCCAGAAGCTGGGCGGGGCGGACTCGGGCTGGGGCGGGCCCTGGCCGGAGTAGGAAGGCCACAGCGGTTGGAAGAGCTGGCGCCGGCTGGCAGTGGGGCTGCGGTTGTTGGGGGCGAGGCCAAGGGTCCGGGAGTCCGAGCTGCGGGACAGAGATGTCGGTTGTCACTTACTGGTTATGGCCTCCATCTCGTCGGCCCCCCGTTAAGCGGTCTCTCTGGGGGGCCTCCCGACTCCGGCCGGTCCCGGCCCCCGAGGGGCTGTGGCGGCCGAACGGCCTCCCAACACCAGCTACCTCTGAGCCCGCGCGCGCCCCCTCTCGGCGGAAACGGGCAACGCGCGTGCGCAAGGACGGTCTGTTAGTTCCTGCGGGTGGAGATTGGGGCGCCTTCACCAGACCTACAGCCACTGCCTCCCACCCGCTTCCCCGCTTGGATGAGATCTAACACTACCCTACTGAGTAACATTGCTCTAGAACTTCATTTTCCCACGTTGTTGCCTACCTGCCCCTCTACTGAGATTCTGACTTCCTTATTTGAAAGGAATGTCCCTTATCTAAGCAAAGGCCTTTTCATGCTGTACTGGATCATTTCTTTCATCATAAAAACATGATCTAGTGTGTCCTAGCTAAGAAATAAAAATAAAAAATCCCCAAACACTCTCCCTTGATTTTATTTCTCATTCCTTTATTTCTCTGCCTCTCTGCAAAACATGACTGCTGGAATTATCTGCACTCACCTCCCCTTCCCTCTTCAGTCCCAACCCAATCAGGTTCTATCTTCACTAAAATATCTCAGAGCCCTCCATCTTGCCAAATCAAATGGCTGTCTGACTTGACTAAGCAACTTTTGGACACAGTTGTTATCTCCTTGAAGCACTTTCTGCTCTTGGCTTCCAGGGCACGAAAGGCTCCAGTAGTTGCTCCTGCCTCCATTGCTCCTTGTTCATCTCTCCTATACTGGACCTTTAAATACCGGAGTAACCCCTGGGACTGGGCTCTTTTTCTTCTCTTCCAGTATCTCCAGGTGATTTCATGGTGCTCTGCCATAGATTTGAATGTCATCTATATGTTAATGACTCCCAAATTTATATCTCTGATTTCTCTCCTGGTTCTAGATTCACATATCCAATTCAACATATTTACTTGGATGTTATTACCCATTTCAAACTCAACATGTAGAAAACATGTCTTAAATGCTTCCCCAAACCTCCACGTCTTCCCATCCCAATAAATACCACCACCAACCAACCAATTTAAGACAGTCATCTCTTATCCCCCTTCCAATTCATCACAAATCCTGAGGGCTTGACCTTCAAAATCTATTGTGAATCATCTTCATTTCTATTACTCCAATCGCAGTAATCACCACCTCCTGACTGGACTATTGCAATAACTTGCTGACTAGACTCACTGTTTTGACTCTGTTCCCTCCATCCAATTTCCACACAGTGGCCAAAGTGTTCTTTTTTTTTTTTAAAGGTAATGTTTTGTTTTGTTTTTCTTTTATTGATTTTTAGAGAGAGAGGAAAGGAAAGGGGGAGAGAGAGAAAAACATCATTATGAAAGAAAAACATCAATCGGTTGCCTCTCCCACACACCCTGACAAAGGATTCAAATGGCAACCTGGGCATGTGCCCTGACCGGGCATCAAACCTGCAACCTTTAGGTGCCCCGGGACAGTGCTCAAACAACTGAACCACACCAGCCAGGGCTAAAGTGCCTTTTTTTTTTTTTTTTAATGTAAAGCAATATATCACCCCAGCCCTGGCTAAGAGCCTCCCACACCTTTCTGTTACACTTAGGATAAAAGTCAAACCTCTCAGCTGGCCTGTATACAAGGCCCTTTGTAAGCTGGTCTCTGCCTGCTTCTCAGAACTCTCTTACCAGGGTCCTCCACATGCACTTTGTTACAGCCACAATAGCCTTTGTACTGTCCTCCAAACATATGAATCTCATTCTTGCCTCTGAGCTTTTGCAGTTGCTATTCCTTCTGCCCAACTGCTTTTCCCTCAGATCTTTCTCATTATTCAAGTCTTAGTTCAAATGTCACCTTCTCAAAGAGGATTTTTCTAACTACCCTATTGAAAATAAACTCCCTTTTCACCCCATCTCTATCATATTGTTACACTGTATTCACAGCACTTATTGCCACTTGAACATGTGCTGTTTATTTTCTGCCTCTCCTTATAGAATGCACTCTTCATTAGGGCAGGGATCTACTCTGACTTGTTCATAGCTGGTCCTCCAAGTCTACAGGCACTCCATAAATGGTTGATAAACAAATAAATTAGCTCCTTTTTACAAATAAAGAACCAAGTGTCAAAAAGATAAAAGTGACTTGCTCACCCTAACCGGTGTGGCTCAGTGGATAGAGCATCGGCCTGCAGATTGAAAGGTCCCAGGTTCGATTCCGGTCAAGGGCATATACCTTGGTTGCAGTCACATCCCCAGTAGGAGGTGTACAGGAGGCAGCTGATTGATGTTTCTCTCTCATCGATGTTTCTAACTCTCTATCCCTCTCCCTTCCTCTCTGTAAAAATCAGTAAAATATATAAAAAAAAAAAAATGACTTGCCCAAGAGCACCAAGCTTGTTTCCTGGCAGAGCCGAGCCCAAGAATCTAGGTGCTCTGAGACCATTGCTCACACTCTTTGCCCTGTGCAACACATCTCCATTTCTCTCCTCCCCCTTCCCCATGAATTGTCTACTTCTCCCGCAAGTACCTTTGCTTACATCTTCTTTCCTCCCCCTCTTCCACCTTTTCTTTGTCCTCTCCAGGCCTGCTTCCTGGACTTGCTTTTTTCTCCATTTATACTCTTCTTTTGGCTTGATCTCCCTTCTCCTGGGAGAGTCCCTGCTGTTTTCTAGGGCAGCTCCCCTAAACCTTCCGGAAGCTCACAGAAATAACAAAAGCTGCCTCTTTATTTGGTGGTACAGTGGAATGTGGGACACCTGCCTTGCTGCTTCCCAGAGACAAAGGCAATGTGGGTGTTAGAAGAAAGGGATTTTAGGGCCACAGCTTGGTCCTAGGGAGCAAAAGAAGCGTTCTCATCCGCTTCACTTAAAAGAAAGAGATGTATAGAGTCCCCTCCAGTCACATCTCATTGGCTCACTGCTTTTCCCAGGGTGCCCTTTGAGGGCCAGGAAAAAGCAATCTGGTTCAGAATTCAGTCCTGATCACCTACCCCTGGCACTGACCAGGAGAACCAAGGAAAAGAGATGAAGTTGTGAAGGAGAGAAAAAGGAGAGAGTTAACCACAGGGAGAAAGGGTGAAATGGGAGGATGAGAAAAGAAAGACAGAAGTGCCAGGCAGAGATGCAAAAAGAAAGAAAATTGCCCAGCTGGGTGTGGCTCAGTGGTTGAACATTGAACCAGGAACCAGGAGGTCACTGGTTCAATTCCCGGTCAGGGCACATGCCTGGGATGCAGACTCAGTCCCCAGTAGAGGGCATGCAGGAGGCAGCCAATCGAGGATCCTCTCCCATCATTGATGTTTCCATCTCTCCCTCTCCCTTCCTCTCCGCAATCAATTTTAAAAAATAAATAAATAAAATTGGGTAAAGAGGGGAATGAAGAGATGAGAAGAAAGGATGAGATTAGTAGAGAGAACAAAAGGAGAAAGTGCTGAATTAGGTTATGTTTGTCTGATATGCTTCAGCCAAACCCTCTGGACACAAGTCCCTGGAAGACCTCCACCTCTCTAGTCTGAGTTCTAGGAATTACCTTGGAGCTGCTGGATCTGCTTGGTGAACACCTCTGCCTGCTGGGCACTGGCCAGCCGTTCATCCTCCAGGAGCCCTGCAATGAGACAGGGGCCAGCATCAGATCTGGGATCCAGCATCAGATCTGGGATCCAGCATCAGGCCTGGGATCCTGCATCAGGCCTGGGATCCAGCATCAGGCCTGGGATCCAGCATCGGGCCTGGGATTCAGCATCGGGCCTGGGATCCAGCATCGGGCCTGGGATCCTGCATCGGGCCTGGGATCCTGCATCGGGCCTGGGATCCTGCATCAGGCCTGAGATCCTGCATCAGGCGTGGGATTCTGCCTCAGGCCTGGGATCCAGCATCAGGCCTTGGATCCAGTGAGCACAGAACCTTTGGGCCAGGCCCTCTGTCACAGACACTCACCCTGCAGCTCCAGGGAGTCGTCCTCGTGCTGCCCTGCCAGCTCCCGGGTCTCTTCCAGCTCTGCCACCAGCTGCAGCACCTGAGCCCTCAACTCCTCGAGCTCCGTCTCCGTGAGGCTCAGGCCCCGGTGCTTGCCCAACGACAGGGAGCCCATACCGCCACCTTTCTGCACTTGCTCTTCCTCTTCTTCCACCTCTTCCACCTCTTCCTCCTCCTCCTCTTCCTCCTCATAGAGCGCTGGGAGTAACACTTCCCCTAGGGAAGACACCCATCCCACCCGGGAGTCAGAGACAACTTCCTTTCAAGGGTCCTTCTAGGATGGGCGCTCAAACTCACTGGCTCAGGGCAGAGATGTTATAATAGTGCCACCTGGTGTCCCCCAAGGACCCCCTGGGCAGGACCTGCACTCATAAGTCTTCAGTTTTGAGGGTCAAGTTTGGAGGTAGCCCATCCCCCTTCCAGGCTCTTTATGGACCCCTATTGCATCTGGGGGCCTCCCATTACTGCCTTTGGGCCAACTGAGCAGCCGATGCTGGCTCAGCCCTGTGAAGCTTGCATAAGGATACCTCCGTCTTCTGGTCCTGGTCCCTGGGTAGTGGGACAAGTAGTCAAGAAAGGATTCAGACACTGGGCATATCTCAGGCCAAACAGGGCAAGAGTTACAGTTTGGGGGATTGCTGAAAGTTAAAAATTATCCTGGTGGCTTGTGAGAAATTAGCCTTTTCATAATAAAAAGGCATTGCCTGTCAGCAGGCAGAGAAAGAAACCACTTAAATGAAGTGATTCTGAATGTTTTACTGGACAAACATGGGGCCCTTTCAAATGTGCTCTTTTTGAAATTTTCTACAAAGTCCACCTTCCTTTCCCCTGCAGAGTGTTTGGGGGGGGGGGGGCGGTCCTCCTCTCCGTTTCCTGAGTGTAAGGAGGCCCCTCCTCCCCTGGTGACCACAGTGCAGTTTTTCAGGGGAAAGTCTGAGGGTGTGCTTGGCGTAAGAGAAAGCTTTTAACATTGAAAACTGGGGTGTGCTTGTTCCCTAGCCTCCGGTTGGTGAGCACCCTCTCCTTTGCTGCACTGCAGGGTTGCCCACACTGAGTGTGCACAGAAGTCCTCGAAAAGGGACCAGCATCCCTTCAGAGGCCTGGTGTTGGTGTGTGGGAACACATGAGTGTTAAGAGGCTGGCCTTCCCACCTGCCCCCTCCCAGGCGATCTCTTTCAGGCAGAAAGTGATCCTGGAGAACCAAAGCCACAAGGCTTGCATATGAAGTTCGTGGTGGTGACACAAGAAAAATAATTCACATGCTCCCTTCCAAGCTTTTCAAAATAAGAGACAGCTTGGGATCTGGGTTGAGAGGCAGCAAGAACAAACCCCCCTGTCCAACTGAGGCCTGTCCGCCTGTCTGGAAGCTCCCTCTGGACGCACAGCCTGGTTAGGTGGGGACTAGGGCCCCACAGGGATGCACCTGGAACCTCTCTCCAAGCCGGAGCCCCGAGGAGGGCAGGAGGGGGCTAAGGTGAACTGAGGAAAGAGCTCTGACCTGGCTCAGAGGGAGGAAGGAAGAGGGGAGAGAACTCGGGCGAGGGGACGAGATATAAAGCTTTCTGGGAAAACTCACCGTCCATAGCTTGCATCCCCCGCCGCTCCAGGGAGCCCCAGCGTTGGCCTTTCTTCCTCTCACATCCCTCAGACACCTCGTAGGAGCCTACAGTGGTCACTGTGGAACCTGCCAGCAGGGACAAAGGGGGAGCTGTCTGATACCAGGGGCGGCTGGGGGCTGGGGTGCAGGGCCGAGAAAGGGACGTGCCTTCAGCCCTTTGGAGCCTTGGGCTTTTAATTCTGGAGGAAGTGCACGGTTTACTCGGCCTCAGCCGCCCTTCCAGCTGCGCCAGCGGGGACCCCGCCCTGCACCCTTCTCAGAACCCCCAGTCCCAGCCTCCTCTCCCTTGCACAGACGTAAAGGGTGTGTGTCTCTTTAGCCCAAAGGGGACTAGAGGAGAGACAAGGATGGGAGAGAGGACAGGAACCAGCAAAAGAGCGGCTGAAAGGGTGAGGTGGTGCGTGGAGGGAGGCAGGTGCGGGGCGCGGGGCTGTGGTAAGGGGTCTAGGCCAGAGATGCTACCCCCCCCCCCGTTTTTTCCGCGGGACCTGGCCCGCCCCACCCTCGCCCCGCGCTCGTGAGCCTTCGGGCCGGAGGGGTGCAGGGTCGTGAGCCACCAGGGCTGGAAACACCAGCGGCTGCACCGACGAGACGGAGAGGGCGCCAGGGCAGGCGTGGCAGTGGCGGAAGAGCCAGCCAGGAAAGATGGAGACCGCGCCAGGTGGGGGGTGGGATGGAGGAGGAAGACTTCGGAGGGAACGGAGGGAGGGAGGACCCTGGGTCCGCAGGGAGCAGAGGTGGAGGAAGGCGGTGGAGAGTGAGGAAGGGGCGGCTCTGACCTGGGCCCGCGGAGCTCCAGCTCGCGGCGCCCGCGCCGGCCCCGGCAGCCGCCTCCATAGCCGCTCGCGCCGCCGCCTCCCCGGGAGCAGACGCTGCAGCAGCGAGGCCGGGACCCGGCGGCCGAGAGCAGGAGAGGGGGAGGGGGGCGGGCCGAGGGGGCGGGGCCTGGCCGGGCACCTGACACCGCCCCGCCCGCCGCCGCCGCCGGGAAGCCCTCCCTGCACCGCGGCTTGGGAACCCGGGCGGCGCGGAGGCGCGGGGAAGGCGGGCACCTTTTCCCCGAGATGCCCGTGGCCGCGCCGGGGAGAGGGCGGGCGGACCGCAACTAATCGGGCGTGAGGCTGCGCCCCGAGGGAGCCACACGATGTCTGGCGCGGGTCCTGCCCGGAGTCGGCTGCGCGCGGGGACCCCTCTGCGCCCGGTCAGGGCCCGGCCCTCTCGGTGCGCTCAGTGACCGGGAGGAAAGGACGAGGGTGGACCAACCCTCCCTGCCTGTCCCTCCAAGCGCGCAGACACTCTCACTCCTGCGCGCAGGGCTGCCACCGCCACTGCTACCGCTGTCCGCGCGGAACCCCGGCTGCCGCCCGAGCCCCTCGCAGTGGCTTCTCGCGCCCCAGAGTTGCGTGGAGGAAGGAGGCCAAGGCCCACGAACGCGAAAAGCCAGGCCCTGTCTCTGCTTTCCCGGGGCCCCCGCCAATCCAACCAGGGACCGCTCCGTGTCCCCCGCAGCCCGCGCTGCCCGAAGACCTCCTCTCTCCACCACCCGGCCTCCCCACCTGGCCCCAAAACCCGTGGGCCACGAGCCCCGACCCCCACGCACCCCACCCCCTGTAGCCGTCTCGAGTGGGAACTGCTGACTTTCCCTCTTGTAGATGTGGAAGCCCAAAGGGCTTGTTTCAGTGATTCAATTATTCATCCAAGGACTTTCTGTCTCCCAGGCGCCCAAGGCAGTTCTCGCATCTCTGCGGGTCTCAGCAGGGACAGAGCGGCACACACTTAGGAACAGGGGCGTCCCAGCGCATCCAGAGAAGTATTGGAGATTCCTAAGACTTCCTAGTATGATTTCACCCTTAGGGAGTTAAATGTTGCTCAATAACGATAATGTTGCCCTGTAAGAGTCCCCCTCCCCTTCACTCCCCTCTTCTTTCCTTCCCTTCCCTTCTCTCTCTCAGGCCCCTAGTCGAGTGCTCTGAGAGATGATGGAGGTTTCATTTGCTCCCCAAAGATCAGGATTCCACTCTGTATCCTGTGGTCAAAGTGATCCCGTTGGGGAAAGGCTGTTGAACTAGCCCACCCAGACCCTTCCGGAGGGTCTGCTGCAGATATCAGACCTGCCGAGACTTGGGGAGCAGGACAATTGTCAGGGATGGAGGAAGGGGCTGGCATTGGGAGGGGGGGCGGCATAGAGCTCTAGTGACTGACAGCCTAATGCTGGAAGCCCAGTGGCTATGTGGTCTGCCATAGTGCAGCTCCTCGTTCTGGCTCAGCCAGTGGGGTCAGTGAGCAGCTGATGTTCACTGCTGAGCTTTTGGCTGAGGGAGGGAAGGTCAAGGGAGGACAGTGTCAACCAGGACACCCAGGGGTCCAAGCGCTCCTCAGGGAGCTCAGACCCTGGGTATTAAGACTAGTTTCTCCCTGGCTCTTGGGCGGCAGGTCAACTTTCACCCTTGATTAGGAGGGCATTCAGGGAGATCTGAACCAATCTATTCTCAGGACCCAAATATGGGCAAATCCTGGCTAGACCTGCACTGGGTTGGGGCAGGGAGTGGAAATTAGGGGGCAGGAGGGAAAGGGCTCAGCAGCTATGGGGGGAAGTGGACAGGGCCCAAGGATGCAGCTCCCAAGTGCCAGCAGAGGTGGGGGTGTCAGGTGATCAGCTGAGGGAGATGATCTAAATTAATCCTTGTAATCCCTGGACTCAGGACTCAGCCTCCCTCCTAATCCATCCCAAAGCTCATCCTCTCAGGATTGATTCAGCCATTTATCCCCCTTTACCCTTATTTCTAAATGCCTAGATCCCTTCATTATAAGGGGGAAAATGTAAATCTTTTAAACATGCAGAAAAATACAGAGAATAACAATAAATATCCACTGAAATCCAATTTCTGTTAATTTCTTGCCATATTTGATTCAGAGATAGCCCTTCTAGTTATCGTTTTACAGTTTTGTTCTCTATGTATGCATTCACATACACTACAGAACATTGACTTGCGTTTTAAATCTATCTAAATGGTATACTGCATACACTATTCTGAAAACTTTCTTTTTTCTCAAAAATGTTTTACATTTATTCATGAATTTTAACTTCTGAATACTATTTCATTGTTTGAATATACTGGTACCACAATTTATTTATTCATCTTTCTGCTAAGGGGCATTTAGAATGTTTTCAGTTTTCTGGGTTATAAACAATGCTTCCATGAACAGTGCTATGCATGCCTCCTTGGCATATATGTAAGCACTTCTCTAAGGTAGGTACCTAGAGGTAGAATTTCTAGGTCATAGAATATGTGCTTAACTTCACTAGTTAAACTTTACTAGTTATTGCTAAAGTGCTCTAAAAAGCTGTTTGCCAATTTACATTCTTTTTTAAAATATATTTTATTGATTTTTTTACAGAGAGGAAGGGAGAGGGATAGAGAGCCAGAAACATCGATCAGCTGCCTCCTGCACACTCCCCACTGGGTATGTGCCCGCAACCAAGGTACATGCCCTTGACAGGAATCGACCTGGGACCCTTGAGTCCACAGGCCGACGTTCCATCCACTGAGCCAAACCAGCTAGGGCAGTGGTGGGCAAACTCATTAGTCAACAGAGCCAAATATCAACAGTACAACGATTGAAATTTCTTTTGAGAGCCGAAAACCGACTTCTGCGCATGGGCCACGAAGTTTCAATCGCACTGTACGTGCGCACCCGCACGTGGTATTTTGTGGAAGAGCCACACTCAAGGGGCCAAAGAACCACATGTGGCTCGCGAGCCGCAGTTTGCCGACCACTGGCGCTGGGGCGACCAATTTACACTCTTAACAGTGGCTTCCAGTGCTTGACTAGATTCACTAACATAAATTTCTCTGCTCACCGTTCCTTCTTGCACTTCACTCCTTCTTTCTTGTAAAGTATATCCGTTGGTGGCATTTCAGTGAAAGTTTTCAAGTGATAAACATTCTCAGCCACTGTCTTAAAACTTCCTTACTTCACACCATGTAAGTGGAAACTTAGTGGGCATAGAATTTGAGGCTGTCAGGTTTTTCTTGATCTTTTGAAGATATTTTATTTTTTTCTATAGTATTTTGTTGCTAATAAGAAGTCAGCCAATATAACTATTATCTTTCTAGGCAAACAGGCCTTTTTTTTTCCTTGTTACTTTTAAGATTATTTTCTTTTCCTCAGCATTCTGCAGTTTTGCCACAATGTGTCTATAAGCTCAGGACTCTTCAACCTGAGACCTATGTTTTTATTCCATTTTGGAAAATTCTTTTTTTTTTTTAATATACATTTTTAATTTATTTTTTATTACAGAGAGGAAGGGACAGGGATAGAGAGCCAGAAACATTGATGAGAGAGAAACATTGATCAGCTGCCTCCTGCATATTCCCTTCTGGGGATGTGCCTACAACCAAGGTACATGCCCTTGACCGGAATTGAACCTGGGAACCCTCAGTCCACAGGCCAATGCTCTATCCACTGAGCCAAACCAGCCAGGGCTGGAAAATTCTTAACCATTATCTTTTGCGATATCACATGCCCCCCATTCTTCCTGTACCTTTCAGGAGCCCCGATTTTATACTAGAGGCCCAGTGCATGAAATTTGTGCACAGGTAGGGTCCCTAGCGGCTGCCAGCTGCTGGCCAGGGCCTCCCTTTGTTCCTTGCCACCCCCTCATAGCAAGTGATCAAACTCCGAGGAGACACCTTGTGCATATTAGGCTTTTATATATATATAGATAGGGTTGTGATATGCCATGTATATAAATATATATCTCATTTTTCCCTTGTGTCTTTTAACTATTCTTTCATATTTTCTATCTCATCACCTTCCCTCCAAATTGTGAATGATTTCATCAGCTCATCTTCCAATTCACTAATTCTCTTTCCAACTGGGTCTAGTCTACTGTTTAATACATCATTGAGTCTTTAATTTCAATGATATGCCTTTCATTTCTTAATGTTTTATCTTTCCCTCTCAAGCTGCTTTTTTCATAGTATAATATCTTTACTGTGGTTTATTTTCTTGTGTGTAATTTTTAGTGCTTTTAAGTATACTTATTATATAGTGTTTTTCTATTAAGCACAGTTCTAGGAGTGTTAATGCTACTGTTTGTTGTGTCTGCTGACTCTTTCTTATGGTTGATAACTTCCTTGTCTAGTTTATAATATTTTATTGTGAGCTCTTCTACAGCAGGAAGGGGTGTGTGTGTGAGAGACAGACAGAGAGAGAGAGAGAGAGAGAGAGAGTCCCCATATGTTCTGGCCTCTGAAAACATTCTTACAGAGTTCTTTCTTGCTTCTGTGGGGCTGTGTGGTATTCCTAGGGATTTCAAGGGTCCAAAACCAGATTTCTGTTTAACTTCTCTGCTTGAGAATCAGCATCATGCAGATAATGTAAATCCGGATGCAATATAAGCATTTGCTCAGACTTGGGACTTCAATCTCTCAGGGTTTCTTTTCCTTTTCTCTGCTTCTTTGGACTGGTGTGTGTAGTTTTGAGTTTTCTTTCCACGGAGAAGGTAGATCTTGGATGTTCTGAGCTTTATGCAAGGGGTCCAGCCCCAGCGCCTTATCTCTGGTGGGCTGAAGCCACATATCCTATAACCAGAAGCATTAAAATGCAGTTCCAGGTCCCTGGGCGTATATCTGTCTGAAATCCACCATGGCCTCTTCTCTTTTATTTGGTTTTGTCTTCCTTCCTTAAGTCTATTATTTGCGCTTCTTTTTTTTAAAAAACGAAATTTTGCAATTGTCCATATTTTAATTTTAAAATTCTATTTTATGCAAATTTGTGTGTGTGTTTGAGGGGGTGCTGGGTGAGGAAATAGTCACATTAATTCAATCTGCCATGTTGCCAGAAGTTCTACTCTGGATTTTCTATATTATTATTAATCCTAACAATCTGTATGTCTGTAAAGTGCAAGAAGATTTCACATACTTTCTCAGAGAAGTATTACTGTTCCCATATTACCAAGAGGAAAATTGAGACTCAGTTTTGAATCTTAGCTTTTGGTCTTTGAATCCTGTGCATTTCATAGCTTGGGTTTTACACGGGGACCTAGGCCATATGTGTGCTTCTACTCCAGAAAGGGCCAGGCAGTATATAGGTGTGTGGTAGGGATGGGAAGGGCAGAAGAAAAATAAATCCAGGAAAAGCAGGGCTCGTCCGGGATTTGAACCCGGGACCTCTCGCACCCTAAGCGAGAATCATACCCCTAGACCAACGAGCCTGTTATAACTGCCTCCTGCCAGATGTGCCTTCCCTGCCACATCAGCTTCAGCCATAGTTTGTGGTTTCCAGAGGTGGCTTCTCTTTTCCAGGCTGGCTCCCAGCCCAGGCTGGCTGCACGCCCCAGGCCTCGCTCTCTCCTGCTCCTCCCTGTCGTACTTCAGGGCTACACAGGAACCCAGTACTCTAGGCAGGGCCTCTTCTTACCCATGATCAGTCTCCTCAGGGCTCCCACATGGAGTTCCTGGGATGCTGCTGGGGAAGGGCAGTGAAGAAGCCAGCCTCCAGCAGCCTCCACTTTCGGGGAACCCTGGGCTCAGGGAGCCTGTCTGGCATCTCCTGCACCGGTGATGAACCAGGCTTCTTTCTTACCTCAGGATCAGGCCTCCTAACCTAAGAGCCTCCTGGGTGTGAGTGCGGGAGGCTGCCCCAGGTCACCTTCACTGTAGGAATTTGCTAAGTTATTCAGTTTCTTCATCTGTCAGTTGGGGAAGTAATACCTGCCCTGTCTGCCTTACAGAAGGTTTTGAGGATCTATAAACTGTAAAGATCTATACAAAGGAACGGGGTTATTGTGATGGCATCATGAGGCCAGGGGAAGTACACAATAGAAAAGCTGCACTTAATGCTCACGATGGGTTGGGCAGTGTGCTCCTTGCTTTATAGATCCCATTTAATCTTCTAACAACCTGCTGAGACTGGTGTCATCCCCATTATAAGGAGAAAACTTGCCTAAATTTAGCTTAGAAGAGGCACGTTTATTTGAATGGAAGCCTGTTTTAAATTCAGTTCACACTGCTACCCAGCCCTTCTAGAAAACCAAGTATTGGGGATACATACATCTGGGAAATACCCTCCCTCTCTCCGCTGCCCATCCTGCCGGTGGAGGCTGCAGGGAAACCCTGCCGACAGGCCAAGGGAGACCTGGGTGGGGGCCCTTTGGGCTGAGAGTTTCCCAAATGAGAGTGACTGGGAGGTTAGCCTCAGAGAGTGGGGCCTTGTGGAAGACTGCACCCATCACACCCCAGGGACCTTGCTTGCTCCCAGGGGAAATGTCCTCCCTGAGGCTGGGAGGTCCAGGGGGCAGAGACCTGTCTTACTGGCCTTTGGGTCCTGCCGTGTGTTTAGCACTTGGCAGTCATGCTAACAATACAAACCATTTCCAAGCATTTCTGTGTGCGTGGCCTTGTGTAAGCACTTTACCAGGTGAATCTCATTTCATCCTCACAGCACAACTGTTATAGACACCACTTAGCAAATGTCTGTGGAATGCACGAATGTGTAAAAGTCAGGAGTTTACACAAAAAATCGCTAGTACAACAGATATTCAGGTGAATCCTCATCACTTGGCTTGAAGTAGAAACCATAAGCTTGAAGAAACCCTCCCACCTGCCGTCCATTTAAGCAGGCTCCCTGCTGAACCAATCCCTCTCTTGGATAAGCAGGAAGAATGGCTCCACTTTAGAGAATGGATTGGCCAGCATTCCTTTGTACCCAGGGGGTAAAATTTCATTATCTCCACCCAGGAGTATCTGGACCAGACAGTTGGCTCTGCTAACTAATCATGGCCAGAGAAAAAGGCAACCGCTCATCTAGTCTAAAGCCAGAGTCTTTTTTTGGGTAGCCGTTCCCCAGCTTTAAAGTGGCTTATAAATAAAAGCACACCCAAGGCATTGTTCCATTACCTCAGCAGACATTCCCTGCATTGTTCGTCTTGGTGGGTGTGCCAAGGAGTGAGGTTGCTCCCAGCAAGGGCTCCTAGGGGGATTTTACTGAGAATGTTTCAGGGCTGAGACTAGGGTTGGGCCCCAGCCAGTGCTTCCCTCTGGGGGTGCTGCTGGAATTTGAGGCAGGATCCTTCTTCTTTGTGTGGCCTGTCTGGAGCAAGGTTCTGCCCACTAAATACCAGTAATCATTCCTCTGTCATGGTGTCAGCCCTAACCCCCTACCCTCACCCCCACCACACACACACACACACACACACACACACACACACACACACACAAAAGGGTGCACTTCCAGGTGTGGGCTTCCCGGGAGAGAAGTGCTACCCTGGTGGAAATCCCTTAGCACCAACCATGCACTCTTTCCAGGTTAAAATGACTGTGGCCTTGCTCTAGGGGCAGTGGGACTTCAGGCCCAAACGACTTCTCTCTGCATTTAAAAAGCCACAAATGATCTTAACTGGTTTGGCTCAGTGGATAGAGCCGTGGACTAGAGGGGTCCCAGGTTCGATTCCAGCCAGGAGCATGTACCTTGGTTGCGGACATATCCCCAGGGAGGGAAGTGCAGGAGGCAGCTGATTGATATTTCTCTCTCATGTTTCTGACTCTCTATCTCCCTCCCTTGCTCTCTGTAAAAAATCAATAAAATATATATATTTTTAAAAAGCCACAAATGGAATTTTCTGGGGAGAATCTACTTCTGAGACTTTCCTCCCATCATGAGGGTAGCTTTTAGTCAGGCAAACCCTTGGATGGTTCCCCATTTTCATAAGAGCATGTCAACCCTTTTCTTATCTCATTACTTATAATGGAGAGCCTTATGGGTCGGAGGTTAACAGGCAACGTTGTCACAACACATCATCTCAAGCCACTGTGAGCACTTTTAACAAAGACAATGAAGAGACTGAAATTGTTAAAGATTTTGCTTACCTTCATTCAGTCATCAGTTCAAATGGAGACTGCAGCCAAGAAACAAAGAGAAGGCCAGAGACTCAGAAGGGCAGCAATGGAAGAATTAGGAAAAGTCATCAGAGCAAAGATGTGTCATTGGAGACTGAGGCTAAGATCATCTGCACCCGCTTATTCCAGTTACTATGTATCAATGCAAAAGTTGGACAGTAAGGATAGCTGATAGGAAAAAAATGGATTCATTTGAAATATGGGGTTGGAGAAAGGCCTGGGGAGGGGAGAGGTGTGGGGTGAAGGAGGCAAATGGGGGGATGAAAGGGGACATCTGTGATATTTTCAATAATAAAGATAAATTAAAAGAAATATGGGATTGGAGGAGAGCTCCGTAGATACCCTAGACCAGGGGTGGGGAACATCCGGCCCATTGGACATGCAAAGGCCGAGAAATCATTTGGTCTGGCCCTGCCAAGGCATTAGGGATGAGTTAATTAAATATTTGACCAAATATCACAGGCTAATTTTTAAACTGATAATTTTGTATGGCCTGTGAATGATGTTATAAATACCCAAATGGCCCTTGGCAGAAAAAAAGCTCCCCACCTGCAGAAAGTGTTAGTCTAGAGCAAATTAAGCCTGAAGAATCACTGGAAGCAAAAATGACGAAACTAAAGCTGTCCTACTTAGGGTACATCAGGAGAAGACAGGGTTCTTTGGAAAAGACGATAATGCTAGGACCCAGCAGGAAAAGAGGAAGATCGAATACAAGATGGACCGACTTCATAAAAGAAGCCACAGGCATGCGTCTGCAGGAGCTGAGCAGGGCTGTTGAGGACAGGTCATTGTGGACATTGCTCATTCATACGGTCTCCAGAAGTTGGAGCCACTCAACAGCATGTGACACACACATCAGAAACACAGCAAAGCCCAGCCAGCCTGGCTCAATGGTTGAGTGTCGACCTGTGGTCCAGGAGGTCATGGTTTGATTCTTGATCAGGGCACATACTCGATTCACAGTAGGGGGCCTGTAGGAGGCATCTGATCGATGATTCTCTCTCATCATTGATGTTTCTCTCTCTTCCTTTCCCTTCCTCTCTCTGAAATAAATAAAAACATATTTTTAAAAAAATACAGCCAAAAGTGCTCTGGCAGGGTAGCTCAGTTGGTTAAAGTATCATCCCAATAAGCCAAGGTTCTGGGTTTGATCTCTGGTCAGGGCACATACAAGAAGCAACCAATGAATGCATATATAAGTGAAACAACAAATCAATGTTTCTCTCTCTCTCTCTCCCTCCCTCCCTTCCTCTCTCTCTCAAATCAATAATAAAAAAAGAAAACACAGCAAAAAGTAGACACCATTTGCCTCTGGAGAGGGGAACTGGGTGGCTGGGAAATAAACTTACTCTTCACCGTATACTCCTTTGTACTTGTTGAATTTTGAGCTCTGGACGTATATATAATTCACTCAAAACATAAATTAAATTATTACAAAGATAAGCAGAGAGAAGCAATAGAGAGAATAGGGAGAAATGCATTTCAGAGAGCTGAAATGTCCCCTGGATGAGAGCAGCCCAGCAGCGCTGGTATTGGCCCCCGTCCTGATGGTTCCGGCTTATGTCCACTTCCAAATTGTGCTTTGTGCCAAGTCCATATGGAGGGGTGATAGTGAGTAGCTGACCCCATCCTGTAGAACTGGTGTGTCTACTCAGAAAAGTTGTTGAGGACACGATTTATTTGATCACACCAGCGTCTCCTTTGTGAAGTCCCCGAGGGGGCATTATTGTCTGTCATATTCCCAAGAACAGTTGGTTTGCGTTTACTTTTTGGACACTGCATTATGGAAATGAGCAGCTGCTGGAAAGCACAAATGTGGTCCATCCCTAGGGACCTTCCAGGGTGGTCACTTTCAGTTTCATTCCTGTCTCTTGAAGTCTCCACTGTTGTTCCTCTTCTTTTGCTCTGATGTTTGATGCATGATTTCCTGTTGTGTCCCCTATATTCCTGCAACCTCTCTTAAACTATTACTGGAAATAAACTATTCCTGGAATAAGCTCCTAAAAAATAGGGGGGAACACTGAAACTCTTCAGAAAATATGCTCTTTTTCTAGAACTTTTCTTTTTTTGTTTCTTTTTTCTTTTAGACAGAATGACTGGAAAAATGACTTTTCTCTGAACTGTTTTCCATTCAGTTCTGGGCATTTGTAAGTCTAAACCAATGGTCCTCAGCCAGCAGGGAGGGAGCAGGGGTGATTTTGCCTCTCAGAGGACTTCTGTGTCTGGAGACATGTTTGGTTATCAAGACTGGGATGGTGGTGCTGCTGTCAGATCTAATGGGTAGAGGCCAAGGAGGCTGTGAAACATCCTACAGTGAGCAGACAGCCCCACAACAAAGAATTGTCTGACCCAGCATGGCAGTAGTGCTGTGGTTGGGAACCCTGGTCTAGCCATACTTAATATGACCTTCTGTGAAGCCTTAGTGTACCCTAATGTTCCTAGCTTAACAATTGGCTTTAAATCTGAAAAGGACACTATATATTTTAAATAGACTTAAAATGTCTCCTGTTTTTATATCATTGCCCTCCTTCTTTACCCCATGCTTCCCTGCCCTACTCCATGGCTCTGATGACTCTGGAGATTTTTTGTCCCTTGCTTAGGTGCTAGTGAAACTCTATGCTTATCTGCCCCTCTGGGGCTAAGTTGCCCCCAACTGGGACCCATTGCCTTTATTTATATTAATGGGAGAGAGAGAGAGAGAGAGAGAGAGAGAGAGAGAGAGAGAGAGAGAGAGAGAGAGAAATTTGTAGTTCCACTTATTTATGCATTCATTGGTTGCTTCTTGTAAGTGCCCTGGCCAGAGATGAAACCCACAACCTTGGTGTATTGGGTTGACACTCTAACCAACTGGGCTACCCTGCCAGGGCCTGTCCTTACGCTGAAGTGGGGTGGAACAGGGTGAGAAGGGACTGTCTGGAAGGTGACGGAACAGGGGGAGGCCAAAGCGCAGCCACCGGTCCTGGACAGTGGGGTAAGAAGGCCTGGGTCTTCTCACCACATCATTTTGGGCAGAGCCTAAGCCCAGGGGCTGCCCTTGCAGGCTCCTGTCAGAACCATTTGCAGAGGCGGGCAGCTCAGCAGAGCCCAGAAGACGGACAGCTGAGGCTGACTCACTGCACTCAGTCAGGGCCATGTGCCCTGTCCAGGGTTAGGCATTGCAAACACTGCCTTCAGGGGTGGCCTCTGTCTGGTCCAGGTCCCAAGGACCTGCCAGGGGAAGGGTTGTGCTGACTCAGACAATCTAGTGGAGGCCAAGGGACTTTGCAATTCCCAGGCCCTTACCTTAGCTGGGTCTCTGACAAGAACCCCACCTGTGGGTGAGTGTCTGTGAGGAGTGTGTGTGTAGAAATGTCAGTCTTTCAGAAGCGGCCGACACGTCTCCATCTAGCCTTTCCAGCTCAGCATTCAAGGGACATAGATTTTAGTCGTAAGGTGTGGCATTGTGGGAATTTCAGATGGAAAGGCTAGTGTTTGTCCAGCTTCTTTAGCTTGGTAGGAATCGAACTCAAGCTCAAATCTCTCCTCAGTTTTTACCCCAGCTCTCCCTTTTCCTGGGGTCCTTGGAGATGCTCCATGAAGAGCTCAGCAGTCAGCCTGGGTTTGAGGGGAGTTAATATGTGGATGAAGGCTCTCCTCTCTGTGGCCTCCTTCACTGCAGGAAACCCACCTTCCACTTTCTGTGGCTCTGGAGCCCCAGACTCTGTCCTTGGACTCTTCAAGCCAACAAAGGCTGTCCCTTGTCATTTAGACTGAGGCGTGCCCTGGGGAAAAACCCATTTAAATGCAGTTGGCTCCTTTCATTCACGTGTGGAGTCCTTTCAGTTTCTGCCTGCTTTGGGTACTTTACAGTGCTTTCAAGTAGTTGTTTTGTATGTTTTGTCCAGAGTTTATAATTCTTGCCCCTGATGGGGGATTCATGGAAGATACACAGCTCTGCCATTACGGGCCTCCTTTCACTTTTAACTTATCGATATGCAGTGTGTGTCCCTTTTATCCATGCATTTATCGCTTGCTGAGGTGGGGGAAGGTGCAGACATAAGGGCTGAAGTGTAGTGCTGAGTGTGTAAGTGTAGGTGGCGCTCACAGCACGCTGGCATCACTGGGGTGGGCTTCACAGAAGGGGTCTTGGCCAGTTAGGTTGTGAAGGCTGGGAAGGACGTGGGTGAGCAGACGGGAGAAAAGACTGTGGCAGCTTGGGCACTGCTGGGCTAAGGGCAGAGACAGGCATGAACATGGTGTGAGAGGGACAGTGCTCCAACAACCTCAACCTGGCTGCGGGGGGGTGGGGGGGGCGGGGGAGGGTCTGAGCAGGAAAGGTATACTCTCTGGGCAGATTCAACGTGGAGAAACAGAGGCAGCTGGATGCTTTCCATGGTACCCGGTACCCTTCCACGAAGGCTGTGCACTAAGGTGCTCCCAGGACATCCCCCGTTCCCCGTCCCTTCCTGCAGTCCGAGGCTGTTTCCAGGCTGGCTGAGAGCCCCAGATCTCTGGAGAGGGAGACTTAGGGGCAACTTCCACAAAGGGGCAGATGGGATGCAGACACCTAAAAGGATGGGGTGGTGCCAGAAGCTAAACTGAGTGGGTGCCCTTGAGAGCTCCGGTCAAAGGGAAAATAAGTGGTGGAAGCCCTGGCCGGTGGGCTCAGTTGGTTGGGCATTGTCCTGGGCACCGAAAGGTTGCCAGTTGCCAGAGTTTCCGACTGTTGCCAGTGGGGAGCGTGCAGGAGGCAGCTGATGGATGTTTCGCTCTCACGTAAATAATTCTCTCTTTCCCTTCCCCCCTCTCTCTAAAATTCAATAAAAAAATCTTTTTAAAAAAAGTGACGTAAGCATCTTTACTAAATATGGGCCAGCATCTCCTAGGCTCCATGAGCTCTTGTTCATCCCAGTCCCCAGTATGACATGTCCAGATTCTTTGAGCCCAATCTTTTATCCTCTGAAGAACACACAATCGGCTTTGGGGCTGCAAAAGGAGGTTTAGGTGGGGGCTTGGGGGCGGGGGATTGCCTCTAATCCCAAACTTTGTCCTTAGGAGGCTTAGGATCAGCACTGACCCTTCAGGGCTTTGAAGGATGGGTTCTTTAGTGAGTTGGGGGGAGAATAATCTATAAGAGCAATGAGAGGGGGTGGGGGACATCCATGAGCAAAATGTCAGGGGAGGAGGAGTTTTATCTGTTCAAGAACATCTCCTCGGTGGGGCCGTGGGATGGGCCTCAGTACCACATTGCCCCGGCCTGGGCCTTCCACCTCCAGGCAGCCTTCATGGGCTTTGTCTTCTTTGCAGGGACACCACTCAATGCTACTGTGCTGGTGGCCACACTGCGCTACAAAAAGTTGAGACAGCCCCTCAACTATATTTTGGTCAATGTGTCCCTGGGGGGCTTCCTCTTCTGCATCTTCTCTGTCTTCACTGTCTTCATTGCCAGTTGCCAGGGATACTTCATCTTTGGCCGCCATGTTTGTGCTTTGGAGGCCTTCCTGGGCTCTACAGCAGGTACTGCAGGGGAAGGGGGCTGGGGAGGCAAAGGACACCGAGCTTGGATCGGAACCAGGGACCGGCCTACCTACCCAGAGTGCATCCCAAAAGAGGAGTCTAGGGGAGTTTGGTGCTCTTTTCCATACTGGAATACAAAGCCTAGACTAGAAATTGGACCCACTGCATCCCAAATTCTACTCCAGCCATTAGTCCAACCCTGTCTCTCCTTGCTTGCCCCACTCTGTAATTCACTCCGCCTGCCAGGCTGGGTGGGCTGTCTACCCCATTACTTCGTGTTTCACCACAGGTCTGGTAACAGGCTGGTCACTGGCTTTCCTAGCCTTTGAGCGCTACATTGTTGTCTGTAAGCCCTTCGGCAGCTTTCGCTTCAGCTCCAAGCATGCACTGATAGTGGTTCTGGCCACCTGGACCATTGGTATTGGCGTCTCCATCCCACCCTTCTTCGGCTGGAGCCGGTGAGAGCCCAGGGCAGTGATGCTGACATAGCTAGGAGCTGAGGCTGGTGTGGGTGGAAAGAGTTGTGTATAAGCTTTTTTTTAATCTCTAATTTTTAAAGAACTGGTGGAGTAGGTGAGAGAAAGGGCTGTGGGAGACAAGTCCTAAAGTTTACTCTTCAGTTCAAATTGCTATACCCCTTCGCTGGTGAGGACAGAAAACCCTTCCTGCCCAGTCACTGGACATGCTCTGGGTTCTACATGGAGAACCCAATCCAGGAATCTTGGCTCCCACTCCACATTCTTGTGGTGGGCCCCTGCAGTGAGCAAGTGTTGTCCAGTGGGTGAGTGTTTGGTCCCTTACAGGTTCATCCCAGAGGGCCTGCAATGTTCCTGTGGCCCCGACTGGTACACCGTGGGCACCAAATATCGCAGCGAGTATTATACCTGGTTCCTCTTCATCTTCTGCTTCATTGTGCCTCTCTCCCTAATCTGCTTCTCCTACTCTCAGTTGCTGGGGGCCCTTAGAGCTGTGAGTGGCTTCTGTGATGGTCAGAGGGCTCTAGGTCAGAGGGAAGAGTGGGGGAGTGTTCTAGAACATATCTGGAAATGCCATAGCCAGGTAGGAAGGATTTCTAAAAGCAAGGAGGGGGGAAAAAAAAGCCCTAGCCAGTTTTTCTCAGTGGTTAGAGCATTGGCCTGCAGACTGAAGGGTCCTGGGTTCAATTCTGGTCAAGGGCACGTACCTCAGTTGCAGGCTTCTCCCCAGATCCGGCCCTGGTCGGGGCTCATGCAGGAAGAAACCAATTGATGTGTTTCTCTCACATCGATAATTTCTGTCTTTCCCTCTCTTCCACTCTCTCTAAAAATCAATGGAAAAATATCCTCGGGTGAGAATTTAAAAAATAAATAAATAAAAGCAAAGGAGGAGGTGGGGATAGGCAGAATGATGAAAAGGAATGGAGACTAAGGTGGAGTCACCTCTGCTCAAATATAGGTGTCAAGATATGCATGTGATCCTCCCAGTGTCAGACCAGAGTCGCCTCCATCCTGCCTTCCTCAAGGAGGGAGAGCCACGGGGACTAGGCCAGAAATTGGGGCAGAAGAGAGGCAATTGGAGCAGATGCCCCCCCTGGTAAAAAACAAAATCCTCCAGAGATCTGGGCGTTGAGGGCTGGGGAGAAGAGGATGTAGTGTACTCTGTGCTCTTCCCAGGTTGCAGCCCAGCAGCAGGAGTCGGCTTCCACCCAGAAGGCTGAGCGGGAGGTGAGCCGCATGGTGGTGGTGATGGTGGGGTCCTTTTGTCTCTGTTATGTGCCCTATGCTGCTCTGGCCATGTACATGGTCAACAACCGTAACCATGGGCTAGACTTACGGCTTGTCACCATTCCTGCCTTCTTCTCCAAGAGCGCATGCGTCTACAATCCCATCATCTACTGCTTCATGAATAAGCAGGTAAAGTTCCCCATTTACATTCCTGTGAGACCCTAGTCCATAAGACCTGGTTCTTGTCACCAACGACTTTTAACTCAGAGTACCTTCGACTGTACTCAGAGGGTTAGGGGTGAACAAGGGAAGCCACAGACACCCTCAGTAGCCTAGGAAGCCCGTAGTAAGCACAGGGAGGTGTGGTCATTGAGACAATATCATAGGACCCTGGGAAGACAGAACTTGAGCCATAAAAATTGAGTTGCTCCAAAGGACAGGATAAGTGAAAAGGTTTTCTGTTTTATTGGAAAACTGATAGTTCCCTTACATTCTAGTCCTTCTAATTCAGTTCTTAATCCTTTCTTGTCCAACTTCTAGCCTGAAGGAGCATATGGGGAGCACAATCATGTGCATAGAAATCTAAAGCAGCTTATCTTCTGAAGGTCCCAGGTGGCCTATCCCTCAATTCCTAAATCTAAGCTAAAAAACAAAAAACAAACTTAAGACAAAAATCCAGGAGAGTTCTTGTCTTGAGAATTATTTTATTTATTCAATCCCCGAGATGGATTCAAAACGAATGTGAAATCTGGATGGAGACACAATTGGCAGTCCTTTCCCCATTGGAAGGACCTTGTAGGAGTGGGGGAGGGTGAGTGGGTGGACCTACTCTAGGGCTGCTTCTGACAGTGCTCCTAGGAAGCAGGCTAGTTTTTTCCCCAACAGTGAGTTAGCCAGAATGTGTAATATTATGTAGACAAGCAGCGAGAAGTCTCGGACTGGAATCTAAGCATCCTCAGGACTGGGAAGATATACTCAAAACCATCGGAGGAGATCCTGGATATTAGGCATTATTCAAGGCATCATTTGGGGATACAAAAGAGAAATTTCTTCCCTTAGTTCCTGATGTTATCTCCTCTGTACTGGTGTGCTAAGGGGGCTATCTCCAATTCTGCCCTCTCTCTCCAGTTCCGGGCTTGCATGGTGGAGATGGTGTGTGGGAAGTCCATGACAGATGAGTCTGACATGTCCAGCTCCCAGAAAACAGAAGTTTCTACTCTCTCTTCTAGCCAAGTGGGCCCCAGCTAGGGTGCCATATTGGACTATTTGCAGCAATTAGGATTTTACATTTAAGGAAATTTCTACTTTCTCTGCTAAAAACCGAACTGCTAACCACGCAGACAACAGATGAGAAGGGGAGTGATGACCATTTTGGGGAATCGATTTTCCATTTTCCTATTATTCCCTTATCTACAAAGCGACTGTTCCAGCTGGGTCCACCTCAGAACACATCAAAGGCCTTTGCAGCAATCATGTTTCTACTAAGCGGCAAGATTCACAGCACTTGCAGACTCATCTCTACATACTACAAGGCATCTAAAAGGAGTATGGTTGAGTTCTCAGTGAATGAGTAACAATTATCTCCCTTTTTAGTAACATTATTTCCCTCCTGGGGTTCTGTTCTGAGATGATACATTTTGAGAAAACACCTTAGAAATGGGAGAGACTTAAAGAAAAAACAAATAAAACCTTTAGTAGGCCCCAAATATGAGTTTAAACGAATTTCTTTGTTATACAGTATATGCCAATTGTCAGTATAGCTCTGGCAGGAACAGCCAGGTCCATGGGCCCGAGACAGCATGGCTTACTCATGTTTCCTTTCCCTCTCCCCACCTATTTGGCTAAACCTACATATCTATCTTAAGAAGTATTTTACTAAAGTTAACCATTTAATTCACTTTATGTTCTCAAAGTAAAATTGCACATCTTGGTATCATTTATAAACCACACCAAAATGTTCAAAAAACTGTTTTACCTTATATTTTATACTTCCTCTTTGAAAAAGGTTCTTTTTGAAATAAAAATCAAGATAAATGTTGTGTGTATATTCAGGAGTGGCTTGTTTGATACCTATGTAATGAGCAGTTATATGGCCTAAGGGAAGAGAGGAGGATTACAACTGCAGCGAGGATGCCAGATTTCAGAACAGGAAGAAAAAAGTAGCCAATTGGGAAGAAGGCAGTGACTTCTTTGGTTGAGGAGGGTACATAAACCTTCCAGTAGAGCTCCTTTTCTGACATTTTAGAGCACTCATAATTCTGAGCAAGCATTCTATTTCTTAAGCGAATAAAGGCCACACATATTCCACAACGAATGTAAACAGTTTTATTTAGAAACAGATAGGTACCTGTTTGCATTATAGAATATAAAACTTGGTTTACACTCTATAAAAAATAACCAACATCCAAATTCAAGAGAGCTAGCACTCACAGGACACACACTATGGGTGTGCAGCTACTGTCCACCAGCCCCAGGCTTGATTTAAACCAAAAAAATAATCCAAGGGGATCATTTGAGATTAGAGTACAATGCTTGCTGCTGAGCACCCAGCAGTTGCTGTCTCAGCAGATGAAGTTTTGCTTTCTAAGTGTGACTGTAACAAGGCCTGGGTTCTCTGCCCTGTGAGCTGCGAGGCTCTCCTGCCAGTCCTGATGTGCTCTAACAAAGCCAGGGTTGGTGGCATTATGAGTTATCTCTGGTCTTAACAATAAAAATGGGGAATCTGGAAGGCAGAGAATTTCCATGCCCCTTATATGGGGATTAAACTTAAAAGAGTATATCCACTCTCAAGAGCTCAATGCAAAGGCTGGGGTGAAGTTACATGATATCTGGCTTTTCTCCAGGCCAAGCAACCCACCTCAACAGGATCATGGAAGACCAAAGGATACACCTAAATTCAGGTTATAATAATCACCCAGCACCACCCAAATATTATCCAGAAAGATATATGAAATAATAAAGGTTAGATATATATATTTATCTTAGTAACCTGAGGGCTAAAAACTTGGAATACAATAAATTCTCTCAAAAGAGGCCCATCTGTAAGAAGGGACCAAAAAGACAGTTTGTGTTATGTAAAACAGGGGTAGAGTGAGTTGGGAACAGGGGCCAGTTTCTTCAGCTCTTTCTACAAGGTCTCTCTGATGAGGACTGGCAATCTCTTGATCCAAGATAAGCTTCTCGTTTGGGGGGGGGGGGGGAATAGGGAGTGATTGGTCAGAGGCAGAAAGGGTAAGCAACGGTCCTCAAACCCAAGAGCCCTCTCTGCAGGCCTCTCAGCTTCGAGTCGGACTCAAGCTCTCTAGTTGACACAGACACGGCCTGGTAGTAAGTGGTTAGCATTCTGAGGTATGAGGATCCCTGGTAAATTCAGCAGCATGTGGTTTTTAGAAACCGGCCCACAAAATAAAAACACTGCAACACTAATACTGCTATTTAACCACTGTCTGAAAGAGAAGAAAAAAAAAATCCCCAATACGTTGGGGGGCTATAAGCTTTCATATAAGGTGGTCCAAACAATCTTCTCTTTATCTTAGGGTTTCTTAAGAAAGTCCTCATTCAGTGATCAATTCTCTTGTTAAAGGCACTTTCAATGACATGATTGGAAAGCAGCACATTTTAACTGTAGTGAAAGCAAAATTAACTCCTGGGAACATCTGGGGAAATAGGAGCCAAACGGGGCACTTACAGTGATTCAATAGGCAAGACAGTCTTGAGCACTTCAACAGATGCACACCCAGACAAAATCGTGTGCCCTGAAAACACTTGTATTTGTCCTTTAGTTTTCCAGTTGTTTCTATGTATAGCTCTGTAAAAAGATCACATTTAGTACTTGATTTTCAGGACACTGGCCCTAACTCTTCCTACCACAGCTGTGCTTGACAAAATTAGCAAAGAGCTAGTCATACAGGGAAGAAAAAAAAGGATGAATAAAATCAAGTTGAGCCAAGTTTTCTTACAGCACAGGGATCTGTCCTTGCCCAGATAATGCCACAATCAGTTGCTGGACCTGTAGCAACTGAATAAAATATATGACCCCTACTACTGATGAAATATACTTTTCAATAGGCAAGATTATCATCTTTCTAAATATAAAGAGTGGGGTATATTTTTTCTTTTTCCTCTCTTCCAAACATTTCTTAATGATCTCAGGCTTAAAAAATTAGTTAAGTCAGAATTATAAAAATTACATGGTAAGAGTTGAGAAAGAGTGAAGGGCTAATTTTTGCCTATGAGTTGAGGATCTTAATCCTGCATATCATACTCCCAATCAAAGAACAAATACAAAAATAAAACACCATGTTATACATAATACAAAGTGTAAATCTATAAACACAAGTGTACTAATTAGTTGTTCCTCAGAAGCACAGTTTTCCTCCTGTCCCTCAGAGAGGAGAAGGAATGGGGACGGGATGGTTTTCGTTATGCTTTTTCACGTCTTAAAAAGTTTGTAATAACAGTCTCAGTAGCGCAAACAATTTCATGTGAAACCAGAAGCTGTAAAAATAAATTATTTTTTGAAGAAACGTGGGTTCCTCTGTCTGCAGCTCAGAACTCATCATGTCGTACTAAGGCCTCACCAAAATCTGTGGCCTGGCTGCCCACAAATAAATCATACTTGTCAACAATCTCCTCCTTGGTAAGCTTGCCATCCTGAAATTAGAGAACAGTGAATTAAGGCAAATATATTTCCCATCCCAAATTTAGAAACACTACTATAGAAGAATCAATAGTAGTTTGGCAAGATTTAAGATTCTAATTCCCAGTAAATGATATGTGAACTATACCCTCCACCTCTGGCCTGTACACACACACACACACACACACACACACACACACACACACACACACACAAGCAATTAATACCTTTTTCTTATCAAGAAAGTTAAAAGTGGAAGGCTAGAAATAATATAGCTCAATAACTCAACACTAGAGATACAGGTTTCCTTAGGAGAGAATGCCCCCCTTTGGAACAAAAGGTGGACACCTCATAGGGAAGGGTAGACAGTAAAGAAGAACTGGGTGAAATACTTCAAGATGAATCAAGTCACTGCCTAACAGGAAAAACAAAGTCTGCAAATATCAAGCAGAGTCCTCACCTCCATTATGTTCCAGCTACCAATCCGATTCCAGACACAACCCCAAATGAAGGCTCAGATACCATCTCAAAAATTATCTAGGCCCACATTCCCAAGGGATGATTGCATGAGTTCCATTTTCTTACAAACCTCACAGGACACAGCACCTGGCTACTGAAGTGACTGAGTAAGACCTCAAAACAGACTGACCCTTAAAAAGGCTTCATGACAAGAAACTGCTTTTGAAACTGAAGATTAGCCTAGATAAAAAGAATGCTCAGATACTAAAAATCCCTAAATTTAGATAAGTAACACCATTCTTTTAATGAACCAAATAACCTCAGATAATTAAGGACAATATTAACAGGCTCCAGAAAAAGTTTACTTACAACCTACTACTAAGGACTTAATTCTAAAAAGCATATTTGATTTAAGAAGGAAATAACCAGCTTTGAGTAGGCAAAGTGAACCTGTAATTGGTAAAAGAACAAAGTGAAAAAGAAAATTTCCTGGGGACCCACAGGGAACAGATGATACATGCTGGGCATAGGTTATACACAGAGGTTCTCTTCTGAAGCCTAAATGCCTCCAATGCTATGTACACTGGGCAAAGGAATTTCTAAAATGAGATCAGATAGTTAGTGCTGCCCTGTAAGCTTTCAATTACCAACTTTAGGTTGGTCGAAGACTTAGATTAATTAAGACTGCAAATGCTTTATGTACTTTAATCGGGGTTTTTTTAGGCAATCCCCTATAAATAGACTTCCATCACTGCTAGATTGTTGGGGCCTGGCCAAACTTACCTTATTTTGGTCTGACTCATAGACTAGGTGCCTGGCTTCTGCTTCTGCATGATCATAGTCTGAAGGGAGAATCCAGTCTTTGGTCTCTTCCTTGTCCATCTTCCCATCTCGGTTCTTATCTCGAAACTCAACAAATTGTTCTCTCTCTGTCTTTACCCATTCTGGTTCATCAGCATTTCCATCATGGCTGTACATGTCACCTATGTGCACAGACATACATAGAAAAGACGGGTTTGCCTTTTTCCGACTGCTCCGTGCTAATCTGGTCTACCCGTCCTTCCTCATCTAGCTGGAAGCTAACAGCAGTATTTTAGAGAAGTTAGAAAACAAGGTATTTTCCTGAATCTTAAGTGACCTTGTAACAAGAATATTCCCAGCTATTGCTTTTGAGTTATATGAAAGCAAACAGAGTCCTTATCTTAAAAACAAAATAAACAAAAAAACATTGCCTAGCCGGTATGGCTCAGTAGTTGAGCACTGACCTATGAACCAGTTCACGGTTCCATTCCCTGTCAAGGCACATGCCTGGGATACAGGCTCAATTCCCCAGTGGGGAAATGGGCTCAGTATATGCACACAGGCATTTATTTCCACTGTGCTGATGTTTCTCTCTCTCTCTCTTCCTCTTCTCCCTTCCTCCCTGAAAGCAGTAAAAACATATAACATGTAAAAACACATATTTAAAAAAAAAAAAAAAAAGGCACAAATGGCCTTAGCTGGTTTGGCTCAGTGGACAGAGTGTCGCATGTGGATTGAAGGGTTCCGGGTTCAATTCTGGTCAAGGGCATGTACTTCGGTTGCAGGATCCTCCCAGTCTGGGCCGTGGTCAGGGAACATGCAGGAGGCAACCAATCAATGTGTTTCTCTCACATCGATATTTCTGTCTTTCCCTCTCTCTTCTACTCCAAGAAATCAATGGAAAAATATCCTTGGGTGAGGATTAAAAATAATAAATAAGTAAATAAATAAAGCATAAAGGGGGATGATTAGCATCAAGAAATATAAAGACTAACTTTTATAAGACAGTTGTTTCCTACATCCCATTTTACTCAAGGTAACTAATTAAACCTGACCATTGGTTTTAGAAAAGTACTGTTCTAAATTCTCAGAAGTGTATATTATAAGCCAAAACTGTCTCCAACCAATTACTAAGTATATTTTAGAATGTATCTCTAAAATAATGGGCATATTCCTATAGAGCCAAAATGCCTTCATCACATTTTACAAAAACAATTTTTTGTTATTATCTAATACCCACTTCAAATTTGAATCTCTTACTTTTTAAAGTTGGTTTAAATTATTTATATGAATTTGGTGGGTACAAAGTGGCTACAGTATTAACTTCAAAATGTCAATATTTACACAGAGATTTTTCTTTCTTTCTTTTCTTTAATTTTATTGATGTTTTTACAGAGAGGAAGGGAGAGGGATAGAGAGTTAGAAAAATCAATGAGAGAGAAACATCGATCAGCTGCCTCCTGCACATCCCCCACTGGGGATATGCCCACAACTAAGGTACATGCCCTTGACTGGAATCGAACCTGGGACTCTTTAGTCTACAGGCCGACGCTCTATCCACTGAGCCAAACCGGTTAGGGCCACAGAGATTTTTCTATACAACTGTTTAAGCTTCTATTTAAATATTTTAGATGCCAATTTTAAAATGTATAAGGGAACACTGTTTGTCAAAATTCTTTTAGGAATTACAAGAGTGAAAAGTCTGAAGACTCCTGAGTCATGTGACATCTAAAGAAGGGTAGGTACACTTCAATTAGGTATGGGAACACACCAAGCAGAAGTTTAAATAGTTTATAGTACTTCTAAGCAAAGGCAGTTATTCAAGTGTGATACAGGTAATTTGTATATTGGGACCCACAAAATGAAGGCTGTCCCAGTAGCCCAGCCCATGACACAAATCTAAACCTAAGTCAGCCTATACTTACGGGAAATGCCTCACTGCCATGGAAACTTAACCTACATCAATCACAATCCTCCAATTCAGCTTACCTGACTGACTCTCAAAAATAGGACCTCTAGCCGTATAAGGAAATCCCTGACCTCCTAGTCAATCCTGTCCTTTCGGTGTTGCCTCTTCCAATGCTCTATAAACCTTGCTCTTGTCCTAAATCCCTCAGGAAGACTGCTCCACTGCTTGTGAGGCACTGTGCTAGCCCAAAACATGGATTGTTTTCTCTTGAATAGAGGACATTAAGCTCATTACTAAATTATATTATTTTTGTCATTTGACACTTGGTGCGGTCATTTTTGTGAATTTGAGCAAGGTTAAGAGTAGAACTACTCATTATTTACCTTAACACAAGAAGTTCCTCAGAGCAGGACTTGCCAATCCCCCCGCTCCCATGATATAGCATATTCAGAAAATGTAGTATTTGTATGACCCACTGGGCTAGCGCCCTGCCCTAGCTGTCCTGAGAGTCAAAGGCACTTTTCACAGTATACAGATTGGGAAGTTTTGAATTAGAGAGTGAATAAATGTGGCTTAAAAGACATATTAATAGAAGCTAGAATATACAAGGTAATGTAAGTGCATTTTAAATCTATATGAGTAGAGATATCAATAATACTATTTAATTTTTTATTAAAAAAGGATCCAATCTATACGATATTAAGGAAGCACAAATTTTTTGAGATTATGCCTTAAAAGTTTTTAGAGAGGCCGAAACCGGTTTGGCTCAGTGGATAGAGCGTCAGCCTGCAGACTGAAAGGTCCTGGGTTTGATTCCAGTCAAGGGCATGTACCTGGGTGGTGGGCACATTCCCAGTAGGGGGCGTGCAGGAGGCAGCTGATTGATGTTTCTCTCTCATCGATGTTTCTAACTCTCTCTCTCTCCCTTCCTCTCTGTAGAAAATCAATAAAATATATTTAAAAAAAAAAAGTTTTTAGGGAGGAGAAACCAAGATGGCAGCATAGGTAAGCACCTAAACTGCTGCCTCGCACAACAATTTCAAAACTACAACTAAAAGACAGAACAGACACCATCCAGAACCACAGGAAAGCTGGCTGAGTGGAAATTCTACAACTAGAAGGAAAGAAAAAAGCTCACGGAGAATTGGAGGAACGGCAAAGGGTTGAGGTACTGCAAAGGGTCTTTGTGCATGCAGAGGAAGGGCGGCTGAGAGCCTGGTTGACTTTCTCTGGCGGGAGGGGGAAGGAAGCCCCCAACTGCACTGAACCCCAGTTCCGGGCGAAACCCAGTGGACCCATGCTCATACAGGGGGAGTCTGGACTGCCAGGTAGAGAGAAAGGCACTTGGGAGACCCGGGGGAGCCCTGGCAGGCAGGGGTCTGGAGGCGGGCCCACGTGCCAGAGGGTGCACAAAGACTGCGGAGGTTGCCACAGGCTTTCCCTAGCGGAAGGGAGTTGGAAGCTCCTGACTGCACTGAGCCCCAGTTCCAGGCGAGCCCCTGGGGACCCACACTCTTGCAGGGGGAATCTGGACTCTCAGGCGGAGGCTCGGGAGTCGGGGAGGGCAGAAGTCTGGAGGCACACGTGCTCAAGGGCAGGGCTGACGGGAAGCCAAGACTGTCTGCTCTGTCCTGAGACTCCACCCCATCCAAGCTGAGCACAGAGGCTTTTGCAATTTGGCAAGTCTAATCCTATAAGGCTGTCTCCAGCACCGAACTTCTCCCAGCATAGACACAGCTGATCCTCACAGTCAACTGGCCTGCAGGTCAATTCCTTCCAGTGATACCAACAACAATCAAGACTTAACTACAACAAGGCTGTACACACAGTCCACAAAGGGGTGTACCAAGAGTGTCCACCTCAGGTAACTGGGGAGGCTGAGCCACTGGGCCACATAGGACACCTAGGACACAAAGCTACCCTACCAACTCAGGGAAGCAGTGAAAATGCGGCGACAAAGAAACAGATCACAAACGAAAGAAATGGAGGAAAACAAACGACTGGATATAGAATTCAAAACCACGGTTATAAGGCTTTTCAAGAATATCCTAGAAAAGGCCGATAAATATAATGAGACGCTCGAAGAGATGAAAAAGGACCAACTAGAAATTAAACATACACTGACTGAAATAAAAAATATTACACAGAGACCCAACAACAGACCAGAGGAACGCAATAATCAAGTCAAAGAATTGAAATACAAAGAAGCAAAAAACACTCAACCGAAAAAGCAAAAAGAAAAAAGAATCCAAAAATATGAAAATAGTGTAAGGAGCCTCTGGGACAACTTCAAGCGTACCACATCAGAATTATGGGGGTGCCAGAAGAAGAGAGAGAGCAAGATACTGAAAACCTATTTGAAGAAATAATGACTGAAAACTTCCCCCACCTGGTGAAAGAAATAGACTTACTTACAAGTTCAGGAAGCGCAAAGAACCCCAAACAAAAGGAATCCAAAGAGGACCACACCAAGACACATCATAATTAAAATGCCAAGAGCAAAAGACAAAGAGAGAATATTAAAAGCAGCAAGAGAAAAACAGTTAATTACTTACAAGGGAGCACCCATATGACTGTCAGCTGATTTCTCAACAGAAACTATGCAGGCCAGAAGGGAGTAGCAAGAAATATTCAAAGTGATGAACAGCAAGAACCTACAACCAAGATTACTCTACCCAGCAAAGCTATCATTCAGAATTGAAGGGCAGATAAAGAGCTTCACAGATAAGAAAAAGCTAAAGGAGTTCATCACCACCAAACCAGTATTATATGAAATGCTGAAAGGTATTCTTTAAGAAGAGGAAGAAGAAAAAAGTAAAGATAAAAATTATGAACAACAAATACGTATCTATCAACAAGTGAACCTAAAAATCATGTGAATTAAAAACCTGAGGAACAGAATAAACTGGTGAATATAATAGAATCAGGGGTATAGAAAGGGAGTGGACTGATAATTCTCAGGGGGAAAGGAGTATGGGGGGCGTGCAGGAAGAGACTGGACAAAAATCGTACACCTATGGATAAGGACAGTGGGGAGGAGGTAAGGGCAGAAGGTGGGGTGGGAACCGGGTGGAGGGGAGCTATGGGGGGAATAAAAGGAGAAACCATTGTAATAATCTGAATAAAGATTTATTAAAAAAAAAAAGTTTTTAGGGACACACATGTATCTTAAAGAGATATATAACTAAATGTTTACCAATGAAATGATGATTGGGATTTACTTCAAAATAATTAAGAAGTAGATATAGATTTCAAAGGCTTAGCCATGGGCTGATGGCTGCTGGGCTTAGGTTCATGGGGATTCAATATATTATTCTATCTAATTTTGTGTATGTTTGCGATACTCTTATAAATTTAAAGAATAAAAAAATTAACATATAACTGAAGACTTTTTATTAATGATAAATGTAAGAGTCAAAGACCATTTGTTTCCTTAGGATCTCTCTCAGCAGGACAGCACATCCCTAGAAACTGGAAGATATTGGGAGACTTTCGACTTTACAAAGCCCATTACCTGGGTGTTAAAGTGTTAGCATTAGTTGATGATTTGCAAAAGAAAGGAGCATATACATAGTCAATAAGGCAGTAATTTCAAGACACAATTCCTTTGTCCTTTGAATCTATATGACAGGGAGGGAGACAAAAATATCTCATTTGGCTAACTGCATGATAAATGATGGTATTAACAGTTATAAAACCTAATATGTCTCATCAGGAGGTTCAAATGAGTCCCTTAGTTTTAGCAATGTTGATAAGATGGCAAAAGCCAAGAATAAAAAGATAAAATATTTAACAGGAGAAAACATCAACTTTGAAATAGGCTCAGTAAATGCACACAGGATTTATTTCCACTGTGCTGATGAACTCCACTAAGAAAAAAAATCACTTTAAAAAAATGTCCCAGGTTCCATTGCTTATCCTTCTTTCTCTAAAAAAACCTCAAAGTACATCATTGAATCTTAGAAAAAAAAAAAGTGGTACATTTTCAATGAGTAATTCAACTGATAACTCTAGAAAATATAGTAGCAGGTATAATTAGACAAAATCTGAGTAAAGTAATGATTGTTCAATGCTGTTTAAGTGACAGGTGATAGAGGTAGGGTTTAAATCTCCCTTTCACGCTTAAAATAAAGATTAAAGAATTAAAGAAATACTGGCTTATGAAACAAAATTTGCGGTACACTAAATTAAGTTACTATGAGTAAATATAAGAATGTGAAATATAAAATTACCTAGTATCTTTCAAAATGGAATGACATTTGTAACAAAGATGTTTGTAATTATCTTTCATCTCTTCCCCTTTACTAATCTTAATTTCCATCATAGTAACTGGGAAACAATTTGCTCAAGAGAGGCGGCTCCTTTTTTAAGGCAATGGGGAAATCAAGAAATTATTTTGAGGATAATAAAAACAGTTTTACTTTGGAGAAATTAGCCTTGAAGTACACCTGTAGAATCAAAAACCTAAAAAACAAACAAAACCCAACCAACCAAAAAACCTTTTTAAAACAGACAACTATAAGAAAAAATGGCAGAAAGGAGAAACTTTAAAAAACAAACAGAAGAGAACCTAAATGGAAAATCTAAATTGAACACAGTGAAAACAAAAGGCTCTAAAGAGGACCAACAATCCCGGCCCCTTATTCATCCACCTGTCTCCTTTATTCTATTCCCTATCTTCTTCTCCTGGGTTTCCTTATGCCAGTCTAGGTTCCCTCAACTCTTCACTGTCACTTCCACAGGGCATCTGGGATGTACTATATCAGTGCTGGCCTATATGGTAGCCACTGGCTACATGTGACTATTGAGGACTTGAAATGTGGCTGGTCCTAATTGAGATGTGCTGTGTGAAATACACTTTTAAAGACTTAATATGAAAAGCAAAAACACTCAATAGTTTATGATAATGTTGAGATTATATTTGGTTACATAAAATATTATTGAAATTAATTTTACCTGTTTATTTTTTTTAATATGCTTTTATTTCTTAAAATATACTTTTATTGATTTCAGAAAGGAATGGAGAGGGAGAGAGAAATAGAAACATCAATGATAAGAGAGAATCACTGATTGGCTGGCTGCCTCCTGCATGCACACACCCCCCCCCCCCCCCCCCCGCAACCTGGGTATATGCCCTTCACCGGAATCGAACCTGGGATGCTTTAATCTACAGGCCGATGTTCTATCCACTGAGCCAAACCAGCCATGGCTGTTTTTACTGATTTGAGAGAGAGAGAGAGGGAGAAGGAAAGAGAAACATTGATAAGAAACATTTATTGGTTGCCTCCTGCACGCCTGACTGGGGATGAGTCCACAACAAGGACATGTGCCCAGACCGGGAATTAAACCAGCAGCCTCTCAGTGCATGGGACAATGCTCAACCAACTAAGCTAAAGGGGCCAGGGCTCTTTCATTTTCTTTTGATATGGCTATGAAAAAGTTAAAATTACGTATGTGGCTCACATTTACATTTTGAGTGGACAGTGCTGTTACAAATACTTTACAACACCCACTATTCCTCACACTGGCTTAATGTGCTAAAAGTTGACCAATGGGGTAAACTGTCTCTATGGGTGAACATATCTTCCAAAGCTTCTCAGCCTCTTAAGAGAAACTTACCAATATATTCTTCTAGATCAATGAAACCATCAGCATTCTTATCTATATCCTCCATTGTTTCCTAGATAGGAGAGATTAGGAAAAGACTATTAAAGTTAGTATAGGGGTCAATTCGTTTAGGCAATTATTCATCATTCATAAACACACACATATACATGTAGGTTATGCTTATATGTATATGTGTGGATATGGTTAAACCATAAAAAATTGCTGTTTTTTTTGCAGGAAAATGATAAATTATCAATGTTTTATGTTTCAACCTAAAAGAACTATGAGTCTTCTTGAAGGAACACTGGCACTGTTTAATAATGAACTATCCACCAACCCCATGATGATCTGTTGGTCCTAGTCATAGAGAAGTCATACTAACAGGAGATGTGATCACTGAGTATGTCTTTAGCTACAGCCTATGTTTTACTGGTAACTGCCTTCAGTGAGAAATATTCAGTATCATTGTTATTACTCAGTCACTGATTACTGGTCATGGGATATTTTAAAAAAATAGGATTTTCTCTCATGCTTATAATATGAAACACACAATGAAATGGCAAAATATATTATCTGATGATAAGTACTGTCATAATAAAGAGAAAGACTAAGGCACCTAAGATAAATGACTTGATCATAGAAAAACAGTGATAGAGCCTGGACTCAAGCTGGCCAGCACTTGTATAGCAAGTCATTCTTCCAAACACAGAGGAAAGGGGAAAGACGCATAAACAGCAAACAGAAACCACATTTCTGTTGAGAATCTCTGCTGTCACCCACCTGTACTACTATATCTTTCATGTAATCATATTCCTCAGGGTGCAGGAAAGCTGTGAATTCCTCCTTTGTGGCAATGAGGTCTCCATCCTTGTCTGCCATTTTAAACCTCCGTTCATCTCTAACCATCATCTGTTTATAGTTAAATCCATCATCAGGGTCTGGGTCATCTATAAAACAAAAATTTAGGTTAAATCTTAAAAGACTTCCAAAAAATGTGAAAATGTGTGGGTTGGGGAATCAATTTCCAAGAAAGATAGACCAAATAATGAAGAAATACCTCTTGATTACACAGATCAATTGCAGCAGAGGAGACATTCATTCAGTTTTAGTAATCAACGGCCTCAAAGTCAGGTCCAAATCAAATGTAAATGTTTGCCATTCAACATGGAGCCCTGGCTCCTGGGCTATGTAACCCATTACATAATTCTTCAGTTATTGAGGGTTGAGGTTGTTTGAGGACTTGAGTTTTCTAGTTATATCTGAGGTACAGTGATGATTCTAAAGTCATACAGTCTGGGTTTGAATCCAAACTTGAATCCATACTTCCTAGCTGTGTGACCTTGGGCAAGTAACCTAACTGTGCATCAATCTACTCATCTGTAAAATTAAGATGATAATGGTTCCTGCCCCATAGGACTGTTGAGGTTTAAATGAGCAAATAAATATAAATGCCTGGCATATAGTTGGCCTCTAATAAATGTTAGCTATTGCTATTTTTATCAAACAGTAGGCTCCCACTAAGAAGCTAGATATCAAAGGTCTTCTTTCCCATTATAGGCCACTTGGATTCAAGCAATAGAACACCACCTCTTTGAAAGTAAGACACTACATTAAAAGGTAAGGAATGGTTATTCCTGTAACATACTGACCAAATAAAAAATATATGGTACTAGTTTTATAAAAAGACACATGGGGCCCCTTTAACAATATCACACTGCTAACTTTTAACACTGTAGTTTAATCTATCCATACTTTAAGCACAGTTAAAAAAAAAAAAAGACTATTGCTCTATTTTGAGAGGAGAGCAGCTTGAAGCTTTATTCTTTGTTGAGTGTCAAAACTCAGTAGGGCAGTTTATTGAATCGTGAGGTTTTGGGGACCATATATGTGTATATTCAAAGCTATGAATAGTCTTAAAGAAAAATGTTACTTTTTTCATATACTAAACATTTAGTAATGTTTTAGTACCAACTACGTAACATAAACAAGAAAGACAACAGAAGACAACTTATACATTAAGACTAGATTCTCAGCTAAGAGTCTTTCTCTTTTCCTCCATAGGGTAAAACATGGTGATTGGAATCAAGAAGGCTGAAAACATGCACATACATAAGGATGAAAAAGGAAGACATAAACTTTCTCTCTTGAAAATTTTTTTCCAGTGACATTTTTTTCATGTGCCCCCACGACACTTGGAGTGCTTTATCTGTCCGAAGCACCAGCCTGCACACAGCTCTTAATCTAGTTTTGTTATAGGCATGGTGGATCTTTGTTTTTCATATTTTACTTGTGGCAGAGATAGTGTTCCTGGTCCTCTGGTGGAAAGCAGATTCATTACGACAGTTTTTAATTAAAAGCTAAGACGATTTGTACCTGAACTCTAAACTGAATCAAGAACATACTCACGACACACTCCTCAGCTCTTCTGTAAGACAACTCATTATCCCCTGGGTACTGCCCACCCACTTGCCTCCTGGAAAAGATGCCTTATAAAGGCATTGCTTCTCCAGCCAGAGCTTCAACTTATGCAGCCTCAGTCAGTAGAAATACCCATTACATAGAATCATTTGCCCTGTGAGCTAACAGAGCTCTCAACAGATTTTTATGCACATAATCATAAAAGAGTTTAAGATTAATTCTGGGCAGCCAGTGAGTGCATAGGTCTGAGCTGAGATTTATTAACACACCATTCTGTTTAGATCACCAACAGCCTGCCCTTTGTTTTGTATTTATAATTAATTCCAAATAAATCAGGAGCATGTTGGGTGCCAGAGAGAAAGAAGCACGAATGCCTCTCCATCTGCCCTGACTTTTTAATACACGTGTTCTTAATTGGGTGAAATCTATGTTTGGTTCTTGGCTAAGTATCAAGCTTGGAAAGAGACTGCCACTTTAGTCTTAGGAATGAGAACAAGCCAACACAGAAATAAAAATCTCTTCACTAGAAATGCATGCGGGTCCTGTAATTAACACGGACAGCTGGCTATTCTAGTGGGGGAAACAGACCATTAAACACTCAATGTCAGAGGTGGAAAACACCTGCTTTAATGCAGAAATTTGCCTAGTTTCTGGGATAAAAATGCAAGAAGGAACATTTATACATTCCTGTCTCAATTGTAACCATGTACAACAGGGGAATCTCACTAACAGAAACACCCTAAATCCGTGGTTGGCAAACGCGGCTCTCGAGCCACATGCGGCTCTCTGGCCCCTTGAGTGTGGTGGCTCTTCCACAAAATACCACGGCCTGGGCGAGTCTATTTTGAAGAAGTGGCATAAGTTTAAAAAATTTGGCTCTCAAAGGAAATTTCAATCATTGTACTGTTGATATTTGGCTCTGTTGACTAATGAGTTTGCCGACCACTGCCCTAAATCATCACCTCAGTAAGATCGCCACCTAGCATTCAGTAGCAGGAAAATGTATTAAGTGAAAGAAAATTACTAACAGGTGGACAAGCTACCAAATCATCAGAAAGCAATCAAAATCACATTTATTTGCCTTGAAGTATTTGCAAAGCAGGCTGATAAACTCATGTGCCAGAGAAAACAAATGGGAATTTTTTATTCCTAAACTTCAGTAAGCAGGCATACTGAAATAGTTAAATTTTATCAAGGAAAGCTGTGGTTGATCTTATTTTATTAAGGAAAGACTAATTTTTCTCCTATTTTCACCAGTTATAAAGGAATCTAATTTGGTTTGAATTTCAGGTCCAACACCTTAATGTGACCATGTGAAGAGAAATATCAAAGCCTTTTGTTTTGTATTGTTGGAACAATGCAGCCTTTTAAACAAGATCTAAAAAACGGTTTCTCTGAGGGATGACAGAAAAAAACATAGTACATGTATATCTAAAATGCTAAAGATGTAGAAGACTCCAGATACCTTCAAAAACCAAAATTAAACAAATTTTAAAAAATACACAGCATAAAAATTTAAAATTAATAAAATAAAGGGAAATCAGCTCAGCACCGAGCTATTGAAGGTAAGCAGTTTCTTCCTTTCCTGCACTGCACGACCCATTTGTTTTTTTGACTCAAGACCAAGGTCTCTGCCAAGCTGACATCTTGCCCCTTACCCAGGTAAGTGCCATAAGTCACGTTCCTGTACTCATCCCAGGAGATTAAGCCGTCTTGATTCATATCAAACTCCTGCCATTGGTTTTCAACATTGTCATATATGTATTTCTTCTGGGCATGCTTAATCCACGATTTCAGCTCCCCCTCCGTCACAAACCCATCTTTATCCACGTCTATTTTATCTACAATCATTCTACAAGACAAAACAGTTACATTTCAAGGTGCCAGCTCCACAAGGCTTTTCCCCCAGGTGGTAGGGACCTACCTAAGACGTAGCCGTAGGTGGCATTTTTATATTCCTCCCAGGAAACGAGGCCGTCCTCATTGAGGTCATGCCCCTTCCATTGTCGCTCTACATCCTCGTAAATCCAGCGCTTCTGTGCAAATTTAATCCAGTCTTTGAGCTCATCCACAGTGACAAACCCGTCCTTGTCGCCATCTATTTTACTTACAATCTTTCTGTAGAAAATGCAGAAAAATCCAGAAAACCTTTTAAAAGAGGTTAAAAGGACACAAGGCTCTGGGTTTATTTAGCCAGGTGTGTGCTGTGACAACAGATGTTGTTGCCCAAGATTAAAGCATGGAAATAAAAATTGTCCTCAAAACAAAACTGCCAATATGCAACTGAAAATTTTTCTCTTAAGTGACCTGTTACTGGTTTGTAATGAGCCATCTGGATAAAGCCAAGCACAGTCCATGGCTGGTTCACTTGGATCCAAAAGCAAACCCCATTTCTCTCTCTAGAGATAGGTCTCAGACAGTGGTCAAGATTCAGGAGTGAATATACATTCCCATCTTTACTCTTTGTATCAAGCAACATGCAAATATTTTTTATTGCTTTTAGGAGAACCACAATTTCTTGGTATATAAATACAATGACTGGCATAGTTTTCTAAAAATTCAAAACTTTAAATCAGGCTTTAAAACATTCAGCGCCTTAAAAAAAAAAATAACACTTTTGTTAAAAATTAACACTATCAAAAATAGTTCTGAGATCACTTATACCTCAATCAAAATTATTTAAGCCCGGATGGCATGGCTCAGTGGTTGAGTGTTGACCTATGAACCGGGAGGTCATGGTTTGATTCCCGGTCAGGGCACATGCCTGGGTTGTGTGCTCGATCCCCAATATGGGGCATGCAGGAGGCAGCCGATCAATGATTCTCTGACATCAATGATGTTTCTATCTCTCTCCCTCTCCCGTCTTCTCTGAAATCAATAAAAATATATATTAAAAAATTATTAAAAAGAAAAACAAAACAGAACAGGTACACAAAGACAGAAGCAAGCTTATTCTAAAAAATGGCCAGTAGCTTATATACTACTAGAGGCCCAGCACACAATTGAAATCATGCGAGGAGGGGCCCCACCTCCTGCCGTGTGGGGGGCTGGGACCCATGCCTGACTCACAGGGTCCCCCGGCCCCCCTGCCTGTGTCCGCTCCAGGGCTGCCCGAGCTGCCATGCTTGCTTGGGCAGGCCCCCCTGCCTCTGTCTCCATCTCCGCTCTGGGCCTCACCTGCGCGTGCAACCTCCTCCTGTCTGGTCATGACCTGTTACGGAGTCCCAGCCTAATGTGCATATTACCTCTTTATATATGTAGATGTCAAACTGGATTTCTACATATAACCACAAAAACAGAGAACACAGGAAATAATGTGGGAAGAATGCATATGATTATGAGAATGTTAATAAGCTGAGAGGGTTAGCATACACATGATAAAGCAAAATTACAAAGCTCAAAAATCAACATACTTTGCCCTTCCTGAGCTTCTTTTCACTAGATCTGTTATCTTAATTTAAGGATTTCAAAACATGTGCATATGAAAACTTCAATTTAAAGATACAATCAACTATTCATAGAAGCTAAAATAACATGTAAAGTCACACAAGTAAGTGTCCCAGTTTGGAAAAGAAACTTTACACTTTTTGTTTTTAATGCTCACCTGACGATATGTTCTTACTGATTTCAGAAAGAGAGGAAAGGAGAGGGAGAAAGTGAGAAACATCAACCAGTTGCCTTCCATACACACCCTGACTGGAGTTTGAATCTGCAACCTGGGTATATGCCCTGATCTGGAATTGAACCCATAACCTTTTGTTGTCAATGCTCCAACCAACTGAGCCACACTGGCCAGGGCTAGAATAGAAACTTTAAATCCAAACTCTTAACAGATTTGAAACCATGGCATATTCTTATGCTCTATTAAATGCAGGATTGAAAAAGACTCAATTGGTAGCAAATAATGTCTTTTCCCATTTCATAAATACATTGGAAAGTGATTAGAATCAGAGTATGAGTGTCACTATGAGAAGAGACTCATCTTAATATTGATATGGTGTTAGGCATAACTTATATCCTATAATTAACAAGCATTTTCCTTCAGAGAATGTGTAATCTTGTAGCTTTTGATTTAAAATATTAAATCAGTAAAAGGTAAAGCAGTAAGAAGCCATCTCTTAAATACCCTTCTTTATCTACATGGGCATAGGACAAAAAAATTATTTGCAACTTTGCCCCTTCCATTCCCAAAAGAAATTTACTTTTGTTTTATTAATCCTCACCTGAGCATATTTTTCCATTGATTTTTATTTATGTATTTTATTTATAAAAAATTTTTTAAGTTGATTTCAGAGAGGAAGGGAGCAATAGAAACATCAATGATGAGAGAGAATCATTGATTGGCTGCCTCCTGCACACTCCACTCTGGGGATTGAGCCTGCAATCCGGCATGTGCCCTGTTTGGAAGCCCAACCACTGAGCCATGCCAGCTGGGCTCCATTGATTTTTCTTTTTTAAACGTATTTTTATTTATTTCAGAGGAAGGGAGAAGGAGAGACAGATAGGAACATCAAGGATGAGAGAGAATCATTGATCGGCTGCCTCCTGCACACCTCCTACTGGGGATCGAGTCCGTAACCCGGGCATGTGCCCTTGACCAGAATCGAACCTGGGACCCTTCAATCCACAGGCCGATGCTCTATCCACTGAGCCAAACCAGCTAAGGCCCACTGATTTTTAGAGGGAGGGAAGGAGGGAGGGGGAGAATGACATTGATTGGTTGCCTCCTCCCACTTGAGCCTGGGATTGAATCTGCAACCCAGATATGTACCCTTGATCAGGAATTGAACCTGAGACCCTTCAGTGCATGGGCTGATACTCGAATCACTAAGAAACACCAGCCAGGGCTCCCAAAAGATTTGAAGCTATTATAAGTTGTAATAAGTAGGCCTAAAAAGAAGAATCACTCAGATTAAAAAAAAAGATGTGACTATTTAAGATGGGCTTTTCTCATTGAAGTTGGCTGAATGTCATTCTATTTATTTCAACAGAACTAGCCCAGTGTTTAATACAGTGGTTGCAACCTTTCTTCGAAAAGAGACAAAGAGGGTATAGGGGGATAGATGATGATGGAATAAATTAAAAAAAATATAAAAGTCAGGCTCCCCAGCCTCCATCCTCTACCCATTTGGGCCAGCTAATTTTATTGGCCTCAGTCTACTTTTCCAAGAGGCCATGGAAGTATTAACAATAGCTGGGCCATGGTGGCTCAGTGGTTCATTGTTGACCTATGAACCAGAGATCACTGTTCAATTCCCAGACAGGGCACGTGCTTGGGTTGTAGGCTCAATCCTGAGTGTGGGGTGTGCAGGAGGCAGCCAATCAATGATTCTCTTTCAAAATTGATGTTTCTATCTCTCCCTCCCTCTCCCCCTTCCTCTATGAGATCAATAAAAATATATTTAAAAAATAAAATAAAAACCTTAAAAGTAAAATAAAATGTTTAAAACAAACACACACACACACACACACACACACACACACACACACACACACAAAACAAATCTTCACCTAAAGGACACTTAAATGAAAATTTATACTTCTTGGGGTGGGGGAGTAAGGTTGAAAATATAACACATACAGAAAAAGTGTTCTATTTGTCAGCATTCTTAATAAAAAAAGGAATTTAAAACTTTGTTTTACAATTCTTTAGTAGCTATCACTACTAAAGATGTAAAAATAGTAGTGAAGCCCTGGCCGGTTTTTCTTAGAGTGTCAGCCCTCAAATTGAAGGAAGGGTTGTGGGTTTGATCCCCCGAGTGCAGGAGGCAGCCAATTGATGTCTCTCTCTCACACCAATGTTTTTCTCTCTCTTTGCCCCTCCCTCATAACTCCCTTCCACTCTCTTAAAAACAACAACAAACCCTCAGGTGAGGATTAACTACAAATAGTAGCTGTGACTTTTGCCCTGGCCAGGTGGCTCAGTTGGTTAGAGCATTGTCCCAAAAACTAAAAAGTTGGGGTTCAATTCCCTATCAGGGCACATACATAGGTTGCAGATATGATCCCCCATTGGGGCATGTATAGGAGGCAACCTATTGATGTTTCACTCTCTCTCTTAAAAAACAAACAAATAAAAAAAAACACAATAAAAAGATAAAAACAATTTTTAAAAAAATCAATAAAAGCATATCCTCAGGTGAGGATTAAAAAAAAAGTGAATTTTTACAACTACAGGTATGAACAATAATCTTGTCTCCTAATAATTACTTGCCTTCTAGAATAGATGGAAGAGGGGAATCTGTTGTTTCCAACGTCTGGTGTATAGTCACCTACCAAAACAATGTTTAGAAATGCCACAGTGAATAAGTTAAAAAAAAAAAAAAAGTTCACCAGGAATTATTGCTTCTAATAGTATGTTACCTTATGAACTGGGGATATTTGCCATTATATCCAAAATTTGGGAGAAGCAAACAGTACTTGACTCATTCATACATTCCATAAAAAGTATGATCTTATTCAAACAAAAATGGAGTCTGCTCATGTGTTGCACTTTTGATATTCACTGATGACAAAAAAGAATCATTCTCTCTACTGAAAGCTGCTAATAGCTATTCTACTCCCTTTACAGAGCCTGACTGATACTAACCAAAGGGCCTTTCATTATTTAAGAGTAATTCTGCAGAGAAATATGTGCAGACAAAATGTGGGTTGGACATGCACATTAATAGGCAAGACATGAAGAATGAGAATTCCCTCATGCAGCTCTATTTTCAGTTGGGAATGTTAGCACATTTATAAGATTAAAATTAAAAGTGATCACGGTCTCTCAAAGCTAGAACAGCAACCTAATAGAAAACTGACTCTTTAATATTGTTTTCTTTATCTACTTTCAAGTGTTTTAGGACTGTTTCTCATTCTACATAGAAAAATCTTTTGCTTTCTCTTAGTGTTTAAGAAAAAAATATTGTAGAAAAAGAGAGAGGAAAAAAAGAATAAAATATTGTAGCCCAGCTGGTGTGACTCAGGAACCAAGAAGTCATGGTTCCCAATTAGGGCACATGCCCAGGGTTGCAGGCTCCATCCCCTATAGGGGGTGTGCAGGAGGCAGCCAATTGATGATGTTTTTCTTTCATTGATGCCTCTCTCTCCCTCTCTCAAAATCAATAATAAAAAGAAATATTTGTAAAAGAATAAAATAAGTTTATCCTGAAGTATCACTCAAAACAAACCCTATAATGTGTCCTAATCATGGCACTAGCCATGACAACTATTTTTGGAAGTTTCTATGTGGTACAACTTTCCAACAAATCTCTTGAATATAATTCAGAAAGTAACACCACTATGATCATTGAGGAGAAAATGCTCATTAAATTAACCTGCATTTCCTTAAAAAGTAAGGTTTTGGAAGAGCCAAAAGACATTCTCAGATCCTTAGTTAGAAATAATCCACTGGGACTCTACCAAAATCAAGGGTTTAAGTACAAAGAAACTGGCTGAGAGAGCCATGGAACCTGACTATGGCCCGCTGTTACTGAAACAGCAACTCATATCTGACATTAAGACCATTCATTACCTTTACAATCTTCTAAAAAGTTTTTTTTTTTTTTTTAATTAAGCTAATATCTGAGATTGAAAACAAAGAGGGCCAGGGACACTCTAGGAAATAATAAACTTTAGAGAAATTAGTCCAGAGGTTTAGTTTGCATTTTATTAGCAACTCAAAACACTTGGCTTTGGTAATAGGTCAGGAAAGGTTTTAAAAATTAAAAAAGGCAAGGATGAGAAGCCACCCACTTCTTCCCCTACCAGGTAATATTCCTTTGGGATCAAGCTGAGCCCTTTAATATTTGGTACTTTTATGCAAAAATGACTTTGCTTTATAGAGTGAAGTAAAAACAGCTATTCAATGGAGAAATGTATAAGAGCAAGTGTTAATTATTAGGGGTAGCAAGTCTGTGATTAGCTTTCATAAAATGTAGTTCAACAAAGCTTTACTAAGTGACTGAGTCAGTGAGAAAAAAAGAATGAATTGATTTATAAAGAAATGTCAGTAATCCAAACCAACTCCCTGAGGGCTGACACCTTACCCAAGTCTTTCCTTGCTCTCTTCTGGTGTCAGCTGATCAAAGGTCTTTGCTTCTTCAGCACCCAAGAAGGCATCATGGTCATAATCAAAACTCTGAGCATCATTGTGAACCTTGTCGCTGAGCTGAGGCTCATGATGTACACGGTCCTTCTTTTCTGTGGGCTTGCTCAAGGCAATGACTGTGCACAGGAACAGGCACATAAGAAACTGTCGTAGGTCCATGGTAATCAAATCTTAAAGAGAAAGAAAGGTGGTTAATTCAAGAGGTGGTATGCTTAATTAAAAAGTTCACACCTAGTTATTATGATTCGCTATAACCCCAAATATTACCATTTATCCATAAAATAAGTACAGTAGAACATCAGACTTTCCAGTTTTAGGATGAGAAATTTTCACCAATTTCCTTCATCTAATTGTAGGCTTACAAGGAATTATACCTTGTAAGTAGTCTCCCTTTAAAAAACACCCAAGTGCCCTGGTCAGTGTGGCTCAGTTGGTTGGAGCATTGTCCTGTCCACCAAAAAGGTGGTGAGTTCGATTTCCGGTCAGGGCACATGCCCAAGTCGAGGGCTCGTTCCCCAGGGGGTGGCATGCAGGAGGCAGCTGATCGATGAATCTCTCTCATCACTGATGTTTCTGTCTCTCTCTCTCCCTTCCATTCTCTCTAAAATCAATAAAACACATTAAAAAATAAAATTTTAAATCAATTAAAAATAAAAAACACCAAAGAACATTAATCATTTTGCCCAAGTTCATCAGATTTAAAAGTGAAGGAATCAATATTTAAATCTAGACATAATGACTCCAATACTTCACTTTTAGTATTATATTTATGGTCTGGTCTTCAAACCAGGCTGGTTATTAGAATTACCTAGAAAGCTTTGAAAAAGTTTTCCCTATTGAATTAGAATCTCTGAAATTGAATCTAGGCACTTGTAGTTTTATTTTATTTTTAAAATATATTTTATTGATTTTTTTTACAGAGAGGAAGGGAGAGAGAGTCGAGTCAGAAACATCGATGAGAGAGAAACATCGATCAGCTGCCTCCTGCACGCCCCCTACTGGGGATGTGCCCACAACCCAGGTACAAGAACTCGACCGGAATTGAACCTGGGACCCTTCAGTCCGCAGGCTGACGCTCCATCCACTGAGCCAAACCCGTTTCCGCACACTTGTAGTTTTAAATGCTTCTCAGATGATTCTGATGATCATCAGATAAGGAGCCAATGAAATATTTGCAGTGCCCTTGGCCTATAGCACTAAGCCATCTCCCATAGCCAGACTCAACCTCAAATCCCCTTCAAAGATCAAACCATTCAGATGGTACAGTGGTGAATAGCAACTGCTTTATCACCCTATATATTGTGTTTCCCCAAAGTTCCCAGGCATAAGGACCACCTGAAGTACTGTTCAAAGTACCAATTCCAAGGCCCTACTCCAGTGGTCAGCAAACTCATTAGTCAACAGAGCCAAATAGCAACAGTACAATGATTGAAATTTCTTTTGAGAACTGAAAACCGACTTCTGCGCATGGGCCACGAAGTTTCAATCGCACTGTACGTGCGCGCTCGCACGTGGTTTTTATGGAAGAGCCATACTCAAGGGGCCAAAGAGCCGCATGTGGCTTGAGAGCCGCGGTTTGCCGACCACTGCCCTACTCCGTACCTTCAAAATCTCTTCAGTTACAGGTGATTCTAAAAGCACCAGGCTGGAACACCTTATTGAAAAATGTGACCAAAAAATTGCAGAGAAACTTCAGGAAACCTTTTTAGCACACTCTACAGATACCCCACAGTACTGTCCAGAGATGTTAAACTGTAAAATTTGAGAAAAAACTGTAAAATTAAAAGTCAAGGGGGAAGACTTTCTCAGGCTTTCATTATTTTAACTAAATCTTCATCAGAACACAAATTCTGAATGCTTTTCTCCTGCAATGAGAGTAAATTTTTGCAATTTCACATTATGTCTTACTCATTTCCCTTTATGACCAATGGCTCCCTTCCTAGATGGAGAGGTGATTATTAGGCATGAGGTTTATTGTGGGTGAATTGCATTTCCCTAAGATATGCTGAAGTCCTAATCCCTGATACATACAAATGTGACCTTATTTGGAAATAGGATCTTTGCAGATGTAATCAAGTTAAAATAAGGTCATATTGGATTAGGATGGGCTCTAATCCAATGACTGATCTGGACAAAGATACACAGAGAAGAGAATACTATGTTATGAAGAGACACAGATTGGAGTGATGCATCTACAAGTCAAGAAACCAGAAGCTAGGAAGAGGAAAGGAAGGATCCTCCCCTAGAGCCAACACCTTGGTTCCTAACGTATAGCCTCTAGAACTATGAGAGAATGAATTTCTGTCCTTTGAAGCCACCCAGTTTGTGGTAATTTGTTACAGCACCTTAGGAAACTAATAAAAACTACAGTACAGAGGAATGCTGCATTACATGTATGTTAAATGCATTACCTTGTCCTAAAACCTGTAGATTAAACCAGCCATAGACTTCACCTTCCCCAGGATGTCATTAGTGGAACAATCTAGTCTAAGGGCTTACATCTTCTATGTAAATATTTTTTAAAATATGAAAATTCTTTCAGCGTAGCTTCTATCACAGTGGTTTTCAATCCAGATTGCACCCTAGAATCATCTGGACATTTTTTAGAAAATACAACCACTACACCCCACCTCTGGCTATTAACATTTTAAAAAGACAGTCACAAAGAAAAAAAAAGAAGGGGGAGACAGAAAAAAAAAGACAGTCAGATTTAGAACCACTATTCTAACCAAACTCTCAAACAGTCATAGTAATATCTTAAGAAATTTAACCTGAAAGTATCCTATCTAATAAAAGAGTAATATGCAAATTAACCATCACTCTGCTACACCCACAAACCACGCCCACCAGACAATCAGGAGCGACTATGCAAATCAACCCAACCAAGATGGTTGCGCCATGGAGGACACAGGAGGCTTGGGTTTCCCCGGCTATAGAGGAAGCCAAGCTTTCCGCACACCTTGGCAGGCCCAGGCCTCCACTCAAGGCTACAAAGTTTCAATTATAGAAAATAAATAAATCCCAACAAAAATGGCGGCAGCCACAGATGGAGAGCAGGAGGCTTGAGTTGCCCGCAGGCGATGAAGGAAAGCCAAGCTTTCCACAGCCCTGGCCTGCCTTGGCCTCTGCTTAAGGCTACAAAGTTTCAATTACAGAAGATAAATAAATCCCCCCCAAAATGGCTGCAGCCATGGAGCAAGCAGGAGGCTTGGCTCCGCTCAAGGCTACAAAGTTTCAATTATCCTATCTAATAAAAGAGTAATATGCAAATTTACCATCATTCCAACACACAAGATGGCCGCCCCTATGTGGTCAAAGATCTTGCCCCCATGTGGACACAAGATGGCCGCCACAAGATGGCCAGCAGAGGAGGGCAGTTGTGGGCAATCAAGCCTGCAGGGGAGGGCAGTTGGGGGTGACCAGGCCTGCAGGGGAGGGCAGTTAGGGGCAATCAGGCTGGCAGGGGAGCGGTTAGGGGGTGATCAGGCTGGCAGGCAGAAGTGGTTAGAGGCAATCAGGAAGGCAGGCAGGTGAGCATTTGGGAGCCAGCAGTCCTGGATTGTGAGGGCAGTCGGACATCCCTCGAGGGGTCCCATATTGGAGAGGGTGCAGGCTGGGCTGAGAGACACCCGCCCCCCTGGGCATGAATTTCATGCACCAGGCCTCTAGTACTTAATATGAAGAAACTGATCCTACCTCAAAGTTTGGGAACTAGAATGAAGAATGAATTATGCCAGGAGATAAGGAAACTAAATATATCCAGAGATTACACCAGCTATTTTCAACTGGTATGCCACAGCACACTGGTGTACCACCCCTAAATTTTAAAACATGCAATACCTGACTATTTAATCAGAGGCACTGACCTCTATTCTCTTAGATTGTCAAATTAAAAAATGACAATAGGAAACCTGTGTGAATATATGCATAACCTATGGACAATGACAACAGGATGATAAAGGCGTGGGAAGGGGGGCAGGGGCGGGCTAGAAGAGGTCAATGGGAGAAAAAAGGGAAAATGTGTAATAATCTCAACAATAAAAATTAAAACAAACAAACAAATGACAACAGACTTGGCTGGTGTGGCTAGGTGGTTGAGTGTTGACCTATGAATTAGGAGGTCATATAGTTCGATTCCCGGTCAGGGCATATGCTCAGGTTGTAGGCTTGATCTCTAGTACAGGGCATGCAGGAGGCAGCCAACTGACTGATGAGTCTCCTTCCTCATTGATATTTCTATCTCTCTCCCCCTCGCCCTCTCCCTTCCTCTCTGAAATCAATAAAAATATATATTTTTAAAATGACAACAGCCAAAGTAACAAAGCCTCTGCTGTGAATGAATAAATATTATAGCTATTTTTATGTGTGCCATGATATGAAAAAGGTTGAAAATAGGGGGGGTTAAACATACATATATGCAATAGAAGTTCTTTGGTTAATCTCTACCTGCCCTCTCTCCCCACTTCCCTCTGAGATTCATCAGTCTGTTCCACGTTTCTATGCCTCTGGTTCTATTTTATTCATTAGTTTATTTTGTTCATTAGATTCCTTATTTTGATTTTTAGATTCCATTGCTGTTAAATATGCAGCTGCTGCCATTTTATTGTTCATATTTTCCTCAACCTTCTCCTTCTTCTTAAAGAATACTCTTCAATATTTCATGTAATACTGGTTTGGTGGTGATGAACTCCTTTAGCTTTTTCTTGTCTGGGAAGCTCTTTATCTGACCTTCAATTCTAAATGATAGCTTTGCTGGGTAGAGTAATCTTGGTTGTAGGTCCTTGCTTTTCATCACTTAGAATATTTCTTGCCACTCCCTTGTATCTGCAAAGTTTCCGTTGAGAAATCAGCTAGAAGTTATATGGGCGCTCCCTTGTAGGTAACTGCTTTTCTCTTGCTGCTTTAAAGTCTCTTTGTCTTTAACGTTTGGCATTTTAATATGATGTGTTTTGGTGTGGGCCTCTTTGGGTTCCTCTTATTTGGGACTCTGTGCTTCCTGGACTTGTAAGTCTATTTCTTTCACCAGGAAGGGTAAGTTTTCTGTCATTATTCCTTCAAATGGGTTTTTAATATCTTGCTCTCTCTCTTCTCCTTCTGGAACCACTATAATGCAAATGTTGGTATGCTTAAAGTTATCCCAGAGGCTCCTTACACTATCTTCATATTCTTTTTCTTTTTTGCTGTTTTGATTGGGTATTTTTTGCTTCCTTATATTCCAAACCATTGATTTGATTCTCAGAATCCTCTACTCTACTGCTGAATCCCTCTAAATCATTCTTTATTTCAGTTAGCGTATGCTTAATATCTAACTGGTCCTTTTTCATGTCTTTGAAATTTTAAGATCCTTGAAATTCTCACTAAATCCCTTGAAGCTTTCATTAGAATCCTTGAGTATCCTTATAATCATTGTTTTGAACTCTGTATCTAGTAGTTTGTTTGCTTCCATTTCATTTAGTTCTTTTTTTGGAAGTTTCTTGTTCTTTCATTTGTGACATGTTTCCTTGTCTCTGCATTTTTGCTGCTTCCCTGTGTTTGTTTCTATGTATTAGGTAGAGCTGCTCTATCTCCTGAAATTGGTAGAGTAGCCTTGTGTGGGTGTCCTGCAGGGCCCAGTGGCTCAGCCTCAGTCACCTAAGCTGGGCACTCTAGGTATACCCCTGTGTGCAGTCTTGTAATTGAGCCTTGATTGCTATTGGTGTCACTGGAAGGAAATGACCTACAGACCAATTGGCTGTGAGGACCAGCTGCAACTACAGTGGAAGAGTTACTGTGCTGGAGACACTACTATGGAGCAGGACTTGCTTTAGTGGGAATTTGGAACTCACTGAGTCTGCCCCTTGAGTGTGTCGCTTGTGGATGTATAGAATTATAATCTTGTATAGTCTGAAGCTGTCCACTGGGTGTACTGGCTCTCAGGCCACCTGGCAGGAGCTACAGAGCGATCTGCAGATGGCCGCTACTTGAGTTGGGTTTGGGATTGCCCAGGCAAGGCCAAGCTGTGAAGCAAGGCAGGCTGCTGCTAGTGCCGAACCCCCAGTGGCCTCTTATTGAGAGGAATGGGGCACACTACACCAACTGCTGCTTGTTTTGAGAGATTTTTAGTAAAGTCTGAAGCCTAGCCAGGACAGGTCATTCATATGGAAAAACAGCTGCAGCAAACAGCTTGGGTGTGGCTGCAAGTTGGATGGGGCAGGGTTCAGGGAATCACCAAGGCTGAACGAACAGCGTGAGCTAGGCTAATGGAAACTCAAACATGGCTGCCAGTCAGCTCTGTGATAGGGAAGGTCTCAGCATAGGAACAATGATCCCTGCGAGCACCCGTCTGGGAAAAAAGCCGCCCCCAAATTCTTGTTCTAATGCCAAACAATCCAGTTCCTCCCCATATGTCCCTGGATCCCCACAAGCTGCTGCCCCAGTGCTGGAGCTCAGAGGGATTAAGACTGTGTAAGTTCTTGCATGGGCCCTTTAAGAGGGACATGCCCCTTTAAGAGGGTCTCCAGCAGCCTTCATCTCACTCAGCCACAATCCCTGCTGGTTTTTATAGCCCAAAGTTAGAGGGACTTCTCTTCCCAGCACTGGAACCCTGTGCTGGGGGTCTGGTGGGCAGTTGGGATACCTTGCTCCTCATGGGAGGTCTCTGCAGCCAAGACAACCCTCCTGATGAAAAAAACAAAACAAAATGGGACACATGGGTATCAGACTAGTCCAGTCCACACCTCTGCTCCTCCTACCAGTCTCAATGTGCTTTCTTCTTTTTAAAACTATTTTTTTTTATTGATTTCAGAGAGGAAGGGAGAGAAATATCAATGATGAGAGAGAATCATCAGCTGCCTCCCGTACACCCACTACTGGGGATCAAGCCCACAACCTGGGCATTTGCCCTGACTGGGAATAGAACTGTGACCTCCTGGTTCATAGGTCAATGTTCAACCACAGAGCCATGCTGGCTGGGCAGTGTGCTTTTTTCTTTACTTCTCTGGTTGTAGGACTTCTATTCAGCCAGATTTCACGTGGTTCTGTATTTTAGTTGTAATTTTGATGTAGTTTAGAGGTGTCAAGTACTGGTGTTTACCTACACTGCCATCTTGGTTCTCCTCCATTTTTTTTATGACCCCCAAATAGTACCTAAAGGAAGTTACATTGTATTAACTTGGATTCATAGAGTGCTTTGGATTCAATAAATCAAAAAAATGCTAAGCACAGTTAATGATGAGTACATTATATAAAAATTCCTTAAAAGTGGAAGGAAAGCAAGTAAGACATTGCTCATAAGACAAAAAGAAATGTAGTGAAGGAGATAATGAGAGGCAGTCATTTCCCAAGTACTATCCATTTTGGATAGTAGTTAAGACTGATGAAACCCATGAAAGTAATGTGAAAGCAAGACCTGGTGACCCCTGAGATACGGGAAGAAGGTGGTATTTTTCCTAAGCTGTTCTCACCAATGTTAGAACTGAGATAAGCTTCTAAAAGTTTATCAACATTTTGTTTCATGCTATCTGATCAAAACATCCAAATTTGTATATAAACATACTGTACACAGGTGTTCAATGATGATAGTTTATAATGATAAAAAGTGCAAACTGGCAGTTACAAAATAGTCATGGGATGTAAAGTATACCATAGGGAATATAGTCAATAATACTGTCATAACTATGTATGGTGTCAGGTGTGTACTAGACTAGTGGGGGGATTACTTCATAAGTTATAATAATGTCTAATCATTATGCTATACACCTGAAACTAATATCTATATTACAGCACACTACACAGTGGTTAAAAAAAATGAGGTAGATCTGTCAGCACTGAATTTGAGAACTTACCAAGACCTGTTAAATACACAGCAGCAACAACAAACATGAGTTACAAAACAATGTTAAGGTCTCATTTATATAAAAAGCAAAACCAAACAACCTCACCAGGTTGTTTATCCTATATAATAAAGAGCTAATATGCTAATTAGACCAGACAGCAGAATGACCAGTGGGCGGGGAGTGGGTCCACACAGGGCCACAAGGCAGCCGGGGCTGCGAGGGCCTACTCTTGCATGAATTTCATGCATTGGTTCTCTAGTATTTGTATAAAATATAACATATATGCACAAAAATGGTGTGGAAGAATAAACATCTATCTGTAAACAGTGATATCCCCTACACTCAAGGGAGAAGAGATGGGGTGGGGTGGTGAGGCTGGTGTGGAGTGAACCTTTTTTAAAAATAATTTTTTAATTGATTGATTTTTAGAGAGAGAGAGGAGGGAGGGTAGGAGATAGAGAAATATCAATTTGTTGTTCCACTTATTTATGCATTCATTGATTGATTCTTGTATGTGCCCTGACCAAGGATCAAACCCCCAACCTTGACATATAAGATGGATGCTCTAACCAACTGAGCTACTCGGCCAGGGCTGAAGTGAACTTTAATACTGTACTCTGTTGTGTTCTTTATTTTTTGTAAATGAGCACACACTCATATACACTGAGCGGCCAGATTATTATGATCTCTGACTGCATAATAATCTGGCCACTCAGTGTATATCCTATATAATAAAAGGCTAATATGCAAATTGTCCCCTTGACCAGGAGTTCGACCAGCAGGCAGGCCGGCAAACCACCCATGCCCCCTCCCCCTGGCCAGGCTGGCCAGCCCCAGCATGCACGAATTCATGCACCGGGCCTCATACTCACACACACACACACACACACACACACACACACACACACACACAATACAATGAGTGGCCAGATTATTATATGTTCAGAGATCATAATAATCTGGTCACTCAGTGCATATTACCTTTTTATGTGTATTATTTTTTAAACACTATAATAAAAACTCTTCAATATTAGGTAACAAAGCAAACATTTTCAAGCCATTTTTCCAGATTGAAAAAGCAGACTGAAGAAAATATCTATTCTTAGGACAGAAACCCTATTTTTAAAAGTAAAACACACTCCTCCATAATAACACTCCAGCCTACCTTCAATAATTCAACTGATCAATCAAATCAGTAGAACAATGAAGAGAAAATTAAGAGAATTAGTGGCTCTCTTAAACATTAAATATGTCTTTATTTAAGGGCAAAATGAAACTTCCATCTTAAACTACTAATAATTCCTTGGAAAATAAAACTCTTTAGAGACAAGTAATGAATTATGCATATGTTGTTGATATTTTGTGATATATCCAAACAATATCTACAATGTTACAGGTTTACAGAATGAAGTAAAATCATTGCAACAGAGGGTTTTCCTTATGCCTATTAATAAGGGGACTTCACTTTTAGGAACATTTTATAAATGATTAATTATATCCCCAAAATAAAATACTGTAACAACTCTTGCAAACTCCAAATGTTGCATTATGAATAAATGCTTAAGCCCACTAATATTATCAAGGCCTGGAAAAAGATACTGTACAAAGTTTTGATAAACATGACATAGAGAAATCTAACAGATTGATGCACTGTGATTTAGAGGGGAACCTACATTTAAATTTGAGGCTTAACATCTTGATACAGGATAAGAGAAGAATTCCAGAGTAAAAGCCAAGTGATCTGGTTTTATCATTTATCCATCTCTTTCCTTGCCCTCTCTCTCAAACTTTCAATCCCACCCATGTATAGGCTCCTCCAATCCATCAATACTTCTCAGGTCTCCACAATCCAAAATCATTCCTTTCCAGACCCTGCTTGCTCTTCCCTTTCCTTTATCACGTCTCTAGGAGTAGTCTATGTTGCTGTCTCTGCTTCCTCACCACCTACTGTCACCCTGAAATCTGCCACCTACCATTGATAAAATTGCCTAAAAGGGTCATCAAGGACCATTTGATCGACAAAGCCAATGACCTTATCTTCATCTTTCCTGCAGGAAATGAAAAACCTGCACTTAATATATATACATTTTACATATAATAATTATATGCATTATATATAATTTACATATATACAGACATATAATCCCCACATATAAATATACCAACTCCTACTTATTAGAAACTTTAACAAAAGGCCCCTTGTTTTATGATTATAGACACTAAAAAAAACTCTGTGCTAGGTATATCTAAATACATCCTATCTAATAGAGGGAATATGCTAATTGACCCTGATGCCATTACAAAGATGGTGGCGCCCACAGCCAATAAGGAGAGAAAATGCTAACTGACTGCCCTGCCCACAAAGATGGCGATGCCCACAGCCAATAAGGAGGGAATATGTTAATTAACTGCCACACCCTCAAAGATGGCAGCACTCACAGCCATAAGATAGTGATGCCCAGTCCCCTTAGCCCTGCCGGGGAGGCAGGCGCCACAAGGCTGGGCCTGCCCCCAAGTGAGCCTGGCTGCTCTGTGCACCTGTCTCTGGAGTCCCCAAGTCCCCTCAGCCCCCCAGCCGCCCAGGACCAGCCTGAGGTGCAGGCAAGCCTCAGATGGTGGCTGCCCAGCTGCCCAGGGCTGCTCAAGGCTCAGGTAACCAGGGCAGGCTGAGGCTTGCACTGCCGGCAGTGGCAGCAGCAGAGGTTTGATGGGGTGTTACCTTCCCCTGATCGCCAGGTCGCCTTCCATCCCTGAGGACTCCCGAACTGTGAGAGAGGGCAGGCCAGGCTGAAGGGATCCGCCCCTTTCCAGTGCATGAATTTTCATGCACTGGTCCTCTAGTATACATATAAAAATGTTCAAGCAGAAACAAAGTATATCTCCCAAGACAAGATATTTTATGTGGAAGATGTAAGAAGAGTACAAAACCACTTTTCACACAAGACATCTGGAGAACTACATCAGGGCAGTTATTTCCGAAGCATCTTTCTCTTTTCAACCAAACTGAAACCAAATGACAGAAAGCTCCTTCTCCCATCATTACAACTACACATCAATGGATAACAGAATATTAGGAAAACATGACATATATAGGTGAAGAACTTGCTTTATAAGCTTTTACCACATGATCTAGTAGGTAATTAAATGATTGTGAAAAATGTATCTTCCCATCTCCCATTTCTCAAATGACCTAAGTTGTTCTCTCTAAAATTCTGTTTCTCCCTCACCAAGGGTAAAGTTTAATATTTTTTCTTAAAAAAAAAAAAAACAAAAAAAACACAAAACCTAAGTTTGCACTGCCCAGAACAGTAGCTTCTAGCCATATGTGGCTACTAAGCATAGAAAATGTAGCTAGTGTGGCCCAGCCAGTGTAGTGTGGCTCAGTGGTTGAGAGTCCAACTATGAACCAGGAAGTCATGGTTTGATTCTGGTCAGGGCACATGTCCAGGTTTCAGACTCAGTCCCCAGTCTGGGGGGTGGTGGTGGTGGTGGTGGTGGTGTAGAAGGCAATTGATCAATGATTCTCTTTCATCACTGATGTTTCTCTCTCTCTCTCTCTCTCTCCCGTCCTCTCTGAAGTCAATAAAATATATATAAAAAACATGGCTAGTGTGAATTAAGATGTGGTATAAGTGTTACACTGTATTTTACTTTTTAACAAATGATATTTTGTATTTAATGATTAAATTAATTTCACGTTTTAAATTTTCACATAAAAATTTAAAACTAAATATGTGGTTTATATTATATTTCTACCAGATAATGCTGTGATAGACACAAACAAAAGGGCTAGAAAAGATATAACTGTCATCCTTTTACAGTCTGTCACCAATAATTTTCTTCTGAAAGTTATTTTCATGAATTGTTCCAGTAAATTTATAAGAAAAGATTAATGACATAAGCTTGATTTTCTTTCAATAACAACAATGAACCTTAAGAATCAGTTTATCCATTCAAAAATTTCCTTAAAAGTTCTAAAATCTTGCCATTTCTCCCTCTTCCAAGTCATTTTTTGTAAAAATCTGTTGGGTCACAGAACACTTAAATTGTTTCAGGGAAATTTAGATCCCTGGATTAAATTCAGTTTCTCAAGAACGTTAGCACTGAGTGATCTCACAGTTATTCTGGTTGACCAAACACCCATTGCTCAATGTTAACAAGTGGGAGAAATGGGTGTGGTGATAAAATTCCAGTTCTCTGAGCTGGATATTCAGGGGGAAAAAGGCATTCCTCTATAATGCAGCAAAAGCAGAATCTCACTGCTAACGTGTCTACTTCAATTGTGGATTGGGGGTTGGGAGAAGGGAGGGAGAACAGAACAGCCTGATAGCAATTTACGAACTATACTAAGGCTCAGGTTATGAAATCTAGAAATTAAAGCTATTTGGTTATCTTCTTTTTTTTAATTTTAGAGAGAGAGAGAGGAAGGGAGAGGGGGGAGAGAGAGAGAAACATCCAACAGTCACCTCCTACATGGGTCCACAACTGAAAATCGAACCCACAACCTGGGTATGTGCCCTGACTGGGAATCAAACCTGAGACTTTTCAGTTTACAGGATGATGCTCCAACCAACCTGACATTCTTTATTTACAAACTTTGGGACAAGTACCACCAATGAATTACCACATTACAGTAGTAATGTTATCCTTCATGATTTGATAACAATAATGATAAACCATTTATTCAATGTTTCTCCCTTGATAGAACAAAGTTACATTAGTTCACTAATATATTCTAATTAATTATTTGTGTGAGGGCATCCTATATAATAAGAGAGGAATAAGCTAATTATCCATTACGCCCTGAGGCGTAACCAGATCACAGATCTGCAGGAGGGTGGGGCAGAGAGCTACAGGAGGGGGCAGGACAGCAAGCTAGGGGAGAGGGGAGAAGGGGAGCTACAGGAGGGCGGCAGAGAGCTACTAGCACACGGATTCGTGCACAGGGCTACTAGTACATTTATAAGACAGTTAAGTACATAAAAGTGCAAACTTGGCTGTAGAAGAAAAGCTTTAGAGGATGACAAAATATTATTATTAGGCTTCAACAGTTCTATAATTAAAGCAACTAAGTACAAACTAAATTTTTCTGGCTACAGAATTAAAAATTTTCTTTAATAACAAAAGCTCTAGAAATTCTGGGGAAAAATAGTTTCCTTTTGGATAATAAAACTTCAATACATCATTAATTCCCATAGGGATGCTATGCAAAATGTAGGGCCAAGAGCCTTGGTTTCTACTTATAATTTTGCCATGCATTTGTAGCATGCATAAAGTCCTTAAGATTTTGGTAGTTTATATTATAGTTCAACCTCCCTTCAGTGCCAAACTTCTATAAATAATTTTTAATCGTAGATTAAAAGACCTATCTCATATTATCAACCCAACTGGAAGTGATCTGTACCAATTCCTATGAACTTTTACAAAACTTGCATGTACCACTCCACAGTGACCAGAGGCTACTTTAAGTTGTCTCTTTAACTCCCCTACAGATTTTACCTTCTTGGAAGGCAGGGAGCTCAGCTAATAAAAATTAATATCCCTCTACAATCTCTATTATAATGTCTGTACCTTTTATATACCAATACATTTTACTGGATTAGTTGAACTGTACTCGGCAGCAATGCCGTTCCTGCTTGTTGATGCTCCCCAACCCCCAATTCCCCTTACCGGATGTGGCCATCAGCCAGCAACCGGCAAAGTGCTGGCCTACACTCTAATACATAAATTACATCATCAGCAACAGCTATGTTTAAGAGTTCATAGAGGATCTAGGATGTTGTGGCCTAGCAAGCATTTCCAATGGCTATCTCTTGGCTATACCTCTGTCATTCCAACATCCCAGGCATACCCATGTTATAGAAAAACCTGCGTTAATATCAATGTACTGATTATCTATATTGGTGCAATGTATTTAAAATACCACCAATAAGTACCTTTGACACATCACTGGATGAACAGAAGCAAACATCTTATCGAGAGTGACAATGAATTGATTTCAAAGTTGTCTATAAGTACCATCCTGTCAGACATACTCAGTTCATCTTTGTCAATTCATGGTTCTCTCAGTTGTGATTTTCAAAAGGATCCTACTGAAGACCCCCCAAATCACTGCAAAACTCAGATTATGCCTAAGCAAGCTCATCCTCTCTACACACAAATGCAATATATAGGTTATTTTTCGGACCAGGGGTGGGAAATCATTTGGTCTGGCTCTGCCATGGCATTAGAGTGAGCTAACTAAATATCTGACCAAATACAGCAGGCTAATTTTTAAGCTGATAGTTTTGTATGGCCCGTCCATGATGTTATAAATAATCAAATGGCCCTTGGCATGTGCACACTCCACAGTACTACACAAACTCTTCCGTGATGGCCACCGTTTGGTGTTTAGCTAACAAAATCTACTGAATGAGGTCAAACATGTATTTGTCTTACGTCAAGTTTCATCCTATGTCAAGTCTCATCCCACGACAAAGACTAATTTATCAGAGATGACAGTTTTCTACCTCTCAGCAACCTTATTAACTATTTATTAACGTTGACTGTATGGTCCATACCAGGGAGTAAATGAAATTCAATTCTCAAAGACACTATCCTGTGAGCTTAAGACACGAAGGAATTGAGATAGAAGACCCTCAAGTTTTATCAGGAGACCCAAGGAGCTTTTGCCTTGATGCAAAAGCAGCTTTCAAAACTGCAAACTACTTTACTAGACTCTTAATCGGGGCAGGTGTAGGGAATTAAGTTTTTACTTGGGGCATGCTAAAAATCAGAATTAAGCACTGGAGCTAGAAGCAACCAGACAAGGTAAAAACACAATTCCCTAATAAAGCTTTTAAAACCCCCTTCCTTCTCCGTTGCTGACTGAAGTGTGAAGCTAAACATGGGAGCTCGAAACATTCGGCTTTTCTTTAAAATCACAGAACTCTTTTTTGTTTTATTTTTTAAATCACATACTGTTTTCATGCTTTCTTTCCCCACTTGTTTCTGCACCTTCAAAAGATGCGCCGCAAGCTCGGGATGTGGCCTCGGGGAGAGGTTGGCAGGCACAGGCAGGCTGTGAGGGGAAGGTGGCAGGGAGCTGTGACAATGGCACTACCCGACTGCCCTCTGACCTTCAGGAGATCAACAAGAGTGGCCCTCTAGTCCGAGGGCTCGGTGAGTGGCGGGGCCCAGGCACAGAGGACGAGGACGAGGACGAGGACGTGGCAAGCCAGGCACAAAACAGTACCCACAGGACCTAAAGCCGAGAGCCGCAGTTCGCCGGGAAAGGCCCTTGTCCCAGAGCGCGCTGGAGGTGAGCGACGGCCTCCGCCCAGGCTGCGCGCCCAGGGCCACGGGGTCCGAGCCGGCTCAGGCCCCACCTCCCCGAACTGGCAGAAACACAGGCCAGGGGCGAGGGAGATCCCTGCGGCGTCAGGAGAGAAGCCTGAGGACAAAAAGAAAGCGAAAAAGCACGAGGCTGCTGAGAAAGGGGGGAGCTCCCTCGTACTTACCGGTCCTCCTAATATTAGAACCCAAGGTGCCGCAGCCGCCGCTCACCCACCGGCTCAGCTCGCGCGCGCCAGCACCGCCTAACCGGAAGCGGCTCCTCGCCCCGCCCCTGCCGCCTCGGCAGCGGCCTTCCGACCAATCAACAACAAACCCGCAGCTGACGCAGAGCTTCCTTGGGTAGCCATTGGCCCCACAGTCGAGTAGCCGGGATTGGCTGGAAAGCGCCACGTCCCCGCCAGCGCTCCTAGCTGCGTGGACCGAATTCCCGGCCAGCACTGGTCCTAAGTCCTGTAGGGACGGCGGGCCCCAGCCCCCTGCTCCCGGCAACTTGTGGGCGCGGTCGCCTGCCTCCCCGTCCTGGGTCACAGCGCGTGACTGGGTCTCGGCAGGGCTTCTTGGATTACCCTGCTAGTTATCTTCTGACCCGGAGCACCTAGGGTTGAATTAATCCCACTGTGATGTGAATGAAAAAGGGGCCACATACTAAAACTGAGAAGCTCTGGGGAGGCCTCCATAGCGGGCCTTACAACTCAGAGGCCAAAAGCAACCACACATGATAGTCTGAACATAAAAACAAAAATCTAACTAAAAGCGGGTCATGGTGGGTGATAGCTTCCTTGACAAAGGTCAATTTAAAATATATATATATATATTTATTGATTTCAGAGAGGAAGGGAGAAGGAGAGAGATATATCAGTGATGGATCATTGATCAGCTGCCTCCACGCCCCCTATTAGAGATGGAGCCCGCAAACCCGCCCCCCCCCCCCCGCCCCCGCATGTGCTTTGATGGGTTATAGAACCCTGACCTCCTGGTTCACAGGTCGGTGCTCAACCACAGAGCTACACAGCCTGGCGACAACGGGCCTTAACTGAGCCTATTGCCTTAAAATTTTTTTTACAGAGAGGGAGGGAGGAAGGGAGAAAGAGGGAGAAACATCGATTTGTTTTTCCACTTATTTATGCATTTACTGGGTGATTCTTGTATGTACCCTGACCAGGGATCAAACCAGAAACCTTTGTGTATCCGATGATGCTCTTACCAACTGTGCTACCAGGCCAGGGTCTCTATTGTTTTTTTGCATCGAAAATCACATACCTTTGAAATGTCTGAGTAATCTTTCCAGACCTCCTCAATGCACAAATGTGGGCACCAGAGCCTGAGACCACAGAACCCCTCATTATTTTCTTGTTCTTCACATATCATCTCTGTGTGCTGTAAATTTTAATTATTAACTATCCTGTACCCACCAATGTAAAATATGTGTGTTTTTCTCCTTCTTGCTTTTTAGCCAATCTCAGAGATTCCCCAGTTTTATTCTCTCCCACTCCCCTAATCTACCACCAAGGAATTTCATGTAATCTTCCTTTCATCTCCTTTTATTCTCATGTATAAAATAAGCTACAGCCCTAGCTGATTTGGCTCAAGAGTATTGGCCGGCAGACTGAAGGGTCCTGGGTTTGATTCCAGTCAAGGGCACATGCCCAGGTTGTGGGCTCAGTCCCCAATGTGGGGCATGCAGGAGACAGCTGATCAACGATTCTTTCCCATCATTGATGTTTCTATCTCTCTCTGCCTCTTTATTCTTCTCTGAAATCAATAAACTATATTTAATAAAATATAATAAGCTACAAAACTGCCATTCTCCAGAGCATTTTCTCAATCCATTTAGATTTTGCTTCCTGGCAATTTATCATCAGTGGCTCAAATAAATTCATAAAATTGCCTACAGGTTTGAACATTTCTTATGCCAACAGTATCAATCGCTAACTGTATTGAACAACTCCAACTTCTTTCCCTTTAGCACTACCTCCATGATGGAGTCGCCTAGAGCATGAGGAAAATGAGGTACAGTGAAAACCCAGAAGGAGCAATAGATTGCAGGGTTGGCAGGTGGAAGGATATTGAACTCAGGGGGAAAGATAGGAGGTGGTAAAGCTGAAGAATGGGAATAATGGATTATTGACAAACTCTAGGGTAAAATCAGGGGAGTCAGTGGCTGAGGAGGGTGGAGGATGAGACCATTGGGCAGCAGTTCAAAGAATAGTGACCATGGGAAGAATTGCCTATGTGGCTACCGAAATCAGTAAGAATTAGAACCTGACGCTTCCTTGAAGCTTACATCCAGGAGCTTACTTTATAGCCCTCCAACAATTTCAGTCTGAAAACCACTTCAGTGAAGAAAAAGACCCTCCTAGGAAATCTTGAATCAAAGCAAGATCTCCCAAAAACACTTTCCAATTGGAAGGGTGGGCAGCCTTTTGAAATACTCATAGTCAGGTTTTTATTGAAGGTGTAATACTGCATGTTTTAAAAAGAGGTCCATGGGCCATCTGACAGACACTCATTAATAACTCAGTCTATAATTTATGAACCTCTGACTTTACCTGTGCTTGGGGCCTGTATGTCCTTTCTTTGGAATTCATCATTTAATAAGCACTAACAAGGTGTGTTGACATTTCAAGGGGGTGTCATATACTAAATAAATCAAGCCAGTGTTTGTAGGGCTGAGACATTAGCAAAGTTAGCAAGTTTGAACACAAAAAAGAAATCCCCTCTATTTCACACATTTTGCCTGACTACCTCCTGCAAGAATCTTGTGTAGTCTCATACCCAAGCCTCCATTTGGAACAAAACGGCTAGGCTAGCAAGTCCAAGTTAGGGATGGGCTAAGAAAGAAGGTCCCAAACTTAAATCAGAAAAGCGGGACTAACAAGAAAACCTGAGGGGAGGGTGGAAGTGGTAGATGGTACAGGGGGGTTAAATGGTGATCCAAAAACCCTGACTTCTTTGAAATGAAGAAACATGAAAAGAAAAAAAGAAGAAATACTGGCCAAAAGGGAAATAGAGAGGCCCTTGGCTAGAATTCATATCTGGCCCCTTATACTCGTCCAGAGTAGTCTTAGCAGAGAAGAAAACACTTTTTTTTTTTTTTTTTTTTTTTTTTTTTTTGGTATATGGCCTTACTTTCAAGTTTTAAATTAGGTAAATAGAAGCTTGGTGAGGCATCTCTCAGATGTCTATTTCTTCTCTTGTTCTCCAGCTTCTCTCCCAAGTCTCTCCCGTTTCCCTCTCTTACCACCTCTCCTTCTCTCCTGTCTTTTCTGACTTCCTCCCCCCACCTTCCTCTTCACCTCTATTTTGTTCTCTTCCACCTCTCCTCCGATCCTGCTTCCCTTTCCTTCCTTTTCTCTTTCTCTCGGTCCTGGCCCTTCCTAGAGCATGGCTTCTTGTGCCTGCCTGATGGTGGAAAGGAGGTGAGGAGGTCACAGAGTTACGTGCTGGATAATGCTTTTCATCTGGAAGCCATGCTCCCAAATGGGTCTCCAAGGAAAGGCTATGCTATTAGCGTGAGATGATGCTCGTTTTTCCTTGGTTGCAGCTTTCTCCTTCTCTCCATCCAGACAGAGTCCCTCAGAAAGTTGAACGCTGCAGAGTGGTGTTGGTGAGGGCTACTTCAATTCTCCCCAGTGTGAAAGGGTGGCTCAAATAGAATTTCCTGTTAATTTAAGAGAGAACAAATTCAATAAGATATAACTTGCCTAAAAAGCTCTTCTGTGGGCACATAGATATTTGTTTTAATTTTTTAAATTGTCAACTATTAATAACAGGTACCTTATAAGAGTTAGTGGTTTATTAATAATATTTGACTTTAGAAAACAGAAACCACTCTACCTATCTCCATTTGCACCAGTGGTTCCCAACATGGGGCACATGCCCCACAGGGGGGCAATTTGACTTTTAAGGGGGGCAATTTGAGAATGAGTTAACAGTGAATTTTTTGCATTTCTTATGGTTCTAGGGGTCTCATATACAGTATAGAAATATATATTGTGACATATTTATGCATTTCAGTTCTCTGTGTTTTGAAACTTTATTTGCTATTTTTTCATATCACTTCATATTATTACTAGAGGCCTGGTGCATGAAAATTCCCCCTGGTTACCTGAGCCTCGGGCAGCCCTGGGCAGCTGGGCAGCCACCATTTGAGGTTTGCCTGCACCTCGAGCTGGCCCTGGGTGGCTGGGGGGTTGAGGGGACTTGGGGACTTGGGGTCTCTGGAAGCAGTCGCACTGAGGGGACTGGGCACTGCCATCTTGTGGCTGTGGGCACCGCCATATTTGAGGGTGTGGCAGTCAATTAGAATATCCCCTCCTTATTGGCTGTGGGTGCTACCATCTTTGCGATGGCATGAGGGTCAATTAGCATATTCCCTCTTTATTAGAATTATTTTTTAACAATTCCTTAGAGATTTCTTTCTCAGTACTTCAACTGTCCTTTCATTCTTTTATTTTTCTTTTTCATGGATGCTATGTTCTTTGGAAGCTTGTTTACACCAAGTTAATGGCCTTTTAGGCTTCCTCCACATGAATAGGAGTTCACTTTTTAAATAATGGGAATTATATGTCACGGGGGGGCATCAGGATTTTAGAGATGCTTAGATGGGGCATGGTCAAAAAAAGGTTGGGAACCACTGGGTTAGACAGAGGCACATAGGAAGTAGTTAATGAATGTGTATTAAATGAATACATGGATGGATGGATGGATGGATGGATGGATGGGTGGATGGGTGGATGAATGGATGGATGAGCCTTGGAGCATGGAGAGATAAGGGCTGGGCCCAGGGAAGTTGCCCCACTCCCCACCTCTCCTGGCCAAGCTCCTCACTTTCTACAGCAGACAGTTGGGGCTCCCCAAGAGCTCGGAAAAGGAAAAGGGAGAGCCAGCTCCTCACCTCCTCAAAGGAAGAGCCCACGGAACTGCAGAGGCAGCCCTCATGTCTCCACCCGCAGAGAGAAAGCAGCTATAGTGACAACAGTGCCATCCTAGACTCTATCCCCTCAGAACCACTTTGTAGGAACTGACAAAGGCCTCCCCAAGGCGCCACACTCAGGGTTTCACTCAGCCCAGTTGAAGGTGAAGAAGAACAGGGCAGGAGAAAATGGCTGAAATGCTTGTGGCTGGCACCCTCAGCTCCCACCCCACAGCCTCCAGTAAGTACCTTCAGGACCCTAGAATCTGAACCCCTGCCTAAGGCCAAACTCCAGATCTGTCCCTGGAGGCAGCCAGATGAATCCCATGACCATACCTAAGAATAGGGCCAGCTGTGGCCTCGTGGAGGCTGCCAAAGTGCTGAGGAGTGAGAGGGGCTGTGGCCCAGAGGGGTTCTCTCTTTCCCACTCTCCATAGGTGAAGGAATCCCTCCAACTGAGGTCACGGGTGCACGGAATGCTGTCTTCACTGGAATTATCTTTCTCTAGGTCAAAAAGAGAAGGCATTTATTTGCACTTTAATTCACAGAGCATGCTCACAGAGTATGGCCAACATCTGTGGAGTGTTTATTATGGGTCAGGTACTATTCCAAACTATTATGTGTATTAATACTCATTTAATCCTCACAAAGCCCCCAAGAGGTCAGCACTGCCATATGCAGAATCTGAGGCCCAGCAAGGTTAATAAGTTACTTACCCAGGGTCACATAATGAGGCAGAGCCAGGATTCAAAGCCAGCCAGCCTGGCTCCGGAGCCCATGATTTTAGCACTATATCGTAGGAACAAGGCAATGCCAGTGAAAGGGAGGAACCAGTGTGGCTGGGCGGTTAACTGAGTGAATTTGCCCAGGAGAGTCAGCTAGCTGCACTAGCAATGGGCTTGAACCCAGATGGCCTTAAGCCAGATCCTGTTCTCGGTCCACTTGGCCTCAGCTCCTCTCAAAGGATGGCTTACAGCCCAGCAGCTTTGGCATCACCAGGGATCACACTAGAAATGCACAGTTTCCAGGGAACACTTTGTAACCTATATATGAATGTCTCTACCTGCTGTGCTATGCACCTGAACCTAATACAAAAAAAATTGGTGTTGAATGCAAAATGTAATCGAAAATTTAAAAAAGAAGAAGAAATGCACAGTGTCAGGTTCACCCAGAGTCACTGAATCAGATTCTGCATTTTAACAAGACCCCAATCTGCACTTTCAGGTTTGGGAAGCACTTCAATAGGTCACACCACCTGTTGATGGAGAGTTGAAAGGTTTAGCAACCCAGTTAAGCTTCGGGATACTGGTTTCTCATAATGTAGTGATCTCTCTCTCTCTCTCTCTCTCCCCCCCCCCTTCATCCCTCCCAAAGTTCCAAGAGGCTGGGGTGTGACTGTCCTTCCGACTGAGAGGGTACCCTACTTGGTCCAAAGAGAAAATTAGTTTCTTCAGTTCCAAGGAAAGAGAAGGGTACTGAGGGTGTCCCAGGACGATTATTTGAAATCAGCCCAGGGACATCTTGGGAGTGGCAGTTCCTGTGACACCAGATAGCCTATGACTCTGAAATTACAGCTTTTCTCTGAAGTCCTAGAATATATTTTAAATATTGTCTATTTCTGTTTTCCTCAGCCTTAGCATCAAAGGATATGGTGTGTGTGTGCGTGTGCGCATGTGTGATCGGATGTATGTGCAAAAACAGAAATGAATCACCATTTTATTATAATCACATAACATGAGAAGGCATTCACAGACTTGGAAACAATGTGGGCCAGCATCAGCTCCACTCACCATTTAGAACGGGGGCTGGGAACTGGCAGCCTCCAGGCTGGATTTGGCCTATAGATAGGTTTTGTGTGCCCGCCAAGTGTTGGTCTATACTGTGCTTTAATTTCTTTTATGGGTGGGGAATATGTCACATAAAAATCCAGATTTTTGTCTTCTCTTGAAAAACCAGAGTATCTAGCAACACCAGGCCTGTGTTCTAGCATGGAAACAATTAATGGAAGCCGTAATTGAAACCTCCACTTTCTCATTGCCACTGTCCCTGACACTCCCTATTGTCTCCTCAATGCCAAAACCAAGTGTCAGCCCAGCTGCTGTTTTACTTATAATAGAGTTGAGAGAAAAGCCAACCATTTCTTAGATCCATGGCATGTGGACTCTTTACCCATTTATACAACTGCAGACAGTTGAGTGTGTAATCCCTGGCTTGAATGAAAATTGGCAGAGCTCCCCTGGGATCTACATACTCCTCTAAATTTCTAAATATAACATGAAATGCTGGCAGCTTCCTGAGCCAATTTGGAGGAATAATTTATTAATGGTGTGGTGCATGGATTTTTACTGAGCTCCTCTTGTGTTTCCAGACTGGTGCTTGCCACTATGGATAATTCAGAGGTATGGAAGAAATTGTAGTACTAGTTGAAGAAACAAGATTGAAACCTATGAGACAATTAGGAAATAATGTAACAGAGGTTATGACCAAGGAAAGTTTTGTCTGGGCAGAAAGGTGTTGTGAGGTGTACCTAAAAGGATAGGTAGGATTTAGAGTGCAGCATCAGGAGGAGGGGGCAGAGGGAGGATGGCTAAGGCATGGGCAAGGACAGCCCATGTGTGGCTAGAGTGGAAGATTCGGGCTGGAGAAGGAGATGAGGCAGAAGGCATCTAATTGAGGAGGAGAAAGTGACCAGTAAGATGGGTAAGACAGGGGAAGTTAATGAAGAGTCATGCATGCCAAAATGAGTGGATTTGCTGGGCTGGCATGGCCGAGTGGTTGAACATCAACCTATGAACCAGGAGGTCATAGTTCGATTTCCATTCAGGATACATGCCCGGGTTGTGGGCTAGATCCCCTTTGTGGAGTGTACAGGAGGCAGCTGATCAATGATTCTCTCTCATCATTGATGTTTCTTTCTTTAAAAATCTATTTCTATTGATTCAGAGAGGAAGGGAGAGGGAGAGATAGAAACATCATTGATTGGCTGCCTCCTGCACGCCCCCTACTGGAGATTGAGGCTGCAACCAGGCATATGCCCCTGACTGGAATCGAACCCGGGACCCTTCAGTCCGTAGGCTGACACTTTATCCGCTGAGCCAAACCAGCTAGGGCTCATCATTGATGTTTCTATATCTGTCTCCCTCTCTGAAATCAATATATATTTAATGAATGGATTTGGAGTAAACCTGAACCTGGAAATAAAAAGGGAATCAGCTGTTATTCCAGTCACACTGACTCTGTCTCTTCCCAGAATGTCCTGACTCTAATGCTTTGGCCAGCCTACTTGTCCTCATCCTCTGTGACTTGGCTCAGACCCTAGGCCTCTGGGACAGCTTCCTGGGAGGAGTGAGGCACCCTGCCTTTGTGCCCCTGGCATGAGCTCTGAGTGCTGCCTGGAAGAAGAGGTTTTATAATTTGGGGATTTACTCTATCTGACCACACCAAATTATAAACCCCTGGAAGGGGTTACTGTGTCTTTCTTCACTGGGACTCCAAAGCCTTCAACAGTGTTTGGCACTTACCAAGTACTCAGTAGCATGTTTCTGAATGAGCAAATGAATGAATGAACTAGAGCAGTGGTCAGCAAACTCATTAATCAACAGAGCCAAATATCAACAGTACAATGATTGAAATTTCTTTTGAGAGGCAAATTTTTTAAACTTAAACTTCTTCTAACGCCACTTCTTCAAAATAGACTCGCCCAGGCCGTGGTATTTTGTGCAAGAGCCACACTCAAGAGGCCAAAGAGCCGCCGCATGTGGCTTGTGAGCCGCAGTTTGCCAACCACAGAATTAGAGCATTGCTGTCGTAGTTCAGGCAAGAGGTGATAAGGTGGATGAGGAAAGGATCTGTCAGTATGTGAAACATTTCAAGGAAAGAAATTGGTAGGATTTGGTGCCAAATTGACTAGTGGCCAAAGAGTCTAGAGCAGTGGTCGGCAAACTGCGGCTCGTGAGCCACATGTGGCTCTTTGGCCCTTTGAGTATGGCTCTTCCACAAAATACCACGGCCTGGGTGAGTCTATTTTGAAGAAGTGGCATTAGAAGAAGTTTAAGTTTTAAAAAATTGGCTCTCAAAAGAAATTTCAATCATTGTACTGTTGATATTTGGCTCTGTTGACTAATGAGTTTGCCGACCACTGGTCTAGAGGAAATCAAATTAAGGTATGAAAGGACATCCTGACAGCTAGAAATGTTGGGATTTCATTCCTGCATCTGCAGAACAAAAGGTTCTCAGAGACACGGGTGCCCTGTACCCTCTGTTTACCTGAGCTGTCCTTTTTGGTCTTGGTCTTTTTGCTTCTCCTGGAACTCCAGCCATTTCAGGATCAAGGAAATGAAGGGCAAAAGGGGGAAAAATAGAGATGAAATTCTCATTTTAAATCTTGTTTCTGGTTATATTTTTCCTGATGCAAAAGCTTTAGAGGCAGATATAAGCTGTGGCTCTATTGGGTGAGTGTGACACATATTAAAATACCAGAAGGAAAACTAGGGAAGGGGGAGGAGGGGAGGAGTGGGGTGGGGTGGTGGGGAGCAGACCCATGCTGCTGATTTGGCTGAGGAGGAGTGGGTGTGGCTCCATCTGTTGGGTCCTGTGTCTCAGCCATTTATTTCATTTGCTATAAGCTGCATATTGTTGCCAACATACAAAAACTGATACAATTGCAACCAGACTAGAGAGTCTGCCTGAATGAGGAGAAAAGTCATACCCAGGGCTTCATTCTGGGGAATTAAGGAGAAGAAACTAAATGACTGTACAAAGCCATTATTGAGAAAACAGCAGAGCAAAAATTAACTTCTCCCTGCTTCTCACATCCCTTTGATCTGTTTTTACCTGACAGCCCAGACTGGGTTGCCATACCTTCCTGGCTGGTCTCTCTACGCCTATTCTCCCTCTCTTCATATCAACTGTCACTGCAACAGCCAGCATTACCTTTTCAACATGTAAATTGGGTCATGTTACCTCCCAGTTAAAAATGGTGCTAAGGCTCTCATTACACTCAAAGTCTAAATTCATTTGCATGGCTTCCCAGGTCCTGCCTGGTTTGATCCCTGCCCACTTTTACTAACGTCCTTCTACTACCACTCCTCTTCCCACACTGGGCTTCCTTCCCTTTCTCTAAACTCATCACGCTTCTTCCTCAGGATGAAGTGTCAGTCTTACACTCATTTGTTTCCTTAACCTGTACAACGTCTTCCGCCCTTTATCTGGCTAGTGCCCAAATAAAGGTTTTAATCTCCTCTGGCCTTCTGGAAATATTCAAAGCTCTCTGTGCTAGAGATTGCCAATAGGCCTCCAGGATTTCTTCTTCCCTTCTCCCTGGGGGGCAAGCATCTAATTCTGTATTGGGCACATGCAGAATAGAGAATGCATTTCCCAGCCCCCCTTGCAGCTGAGTGTGGTCATGTGACTGAATATAAACAGAAGCCATCCTTCAAACAGTAATTTAAAATTTTTTTAACATTTTGAGACAAAAAGTTACATCAACATATCTTGTTCTATTAGAGTCCAGCACTCCCTAGCTCAGCAGTATGACACCTTATTCAGAAATTTAAAAAAAATTATTTAGGTGACACTTGATTCAGAAATTTCTTAATTATAGATTTCTATATGATATGCAGAGTGGCAACCCAGTAGAAATTTTTTAACAGTGGGCAACTAACAATTTTTCTTTTTGTTAGTATTTTTCTACTTCTAGCCCAAGGCAGTCTTAATAATATAAGTTAATATTTATTGAGAGTTTATTTAAATCTGCCTCTAAATCTGCTGAGGAGTGTGTCAATCACTTCATGCTTTGGGGCTCACTTGATCCTGACAATATCTGGATGCAGTTGGAACTATCCTAATTTCCATTGTGCAGATCTGAAAACTGGCCTCGGAGAGTTAAGCAATGTGCCCACGGGTTCACACTCAGAGCAGTCAGAGCAGTGACCTGGGCCCAGCTCTGTGTGAGCTCTTACCCACTCTGAGAGATTATCTTCTTGGACTCAGTTGGTTTTCAGTTTACTAATGACACTCTGAAAGAAAACTGTCTTTTTGTTGTTCTGTGTCTGAACTGCTGGTCCCTGTTGGGACAAAAATCTCTTTGATAACTTTGTTTTTCTCTTCTGGTGATCGTTACAATTTATTTCTGTCCTCCCTTTTTAAAAAAGCCACAAATCAAGTTCATTGGGGCCCTAGATCCCACTTAATCTTTGATCCCTGCTTATAGTGCCCAGTGGAGTAAGTATTCTCAACTCCTGTCTCTCTCATACCAACCAGTCTTAAGACTCAAACCTTATTTCATTTACACATAATTGGGCATTTCCTCAGGCATGGAAAAAATAGGCCTGTACAATGGAGCTTTCCAGGACAGACTATACATTGAGAAAGTGACCATGGGAGATTCATAAAGTCTAATTGGAGGGCAGGTGAGTAGGTCAAGGAACCCAAGAAGCAGGCAGTGTTTTAAACAATGTTTTGTTTATTTCTCTGTAGGACTAGGAACTGGATTAGAAATTAGGTTTTACTTTTTTACTGGTGTTACTAAGTTATTCTTATTATTGGAGAGTTACTGTTCTTTTTTTTTTTTAAACCTCACAAGGGGATATGTTTATTGATTTTTAGAGAGAGGGGAAGGAAGGGGGAGAGAAAGAGAGAGAGAGAGAGAGAGAGAGAGAGAGAGAGAGAGAGATTCATCAGTTGCCTCTTGTTTGCACCCTGACCAGGGATCAAACCTGCAACCTTTTGGTGTGCGGGATGACACTCCAACCAACTGAACTACCTGGCCAGGGCACTTTTCATTTTTTATAAGATTCCTCCTCTGGAGTCAAGCCTACTAATGCTTGCCATGTGGAGAAAGAGAATATGGCAAAGAGAAATGGGAAAAGGTTAACCTGAGTCAGGGATAACACTGGGTCCTGAGTGGCAGTATTTCATGTCCCTCCCTGTGCTCATTAACCAAATTACTTGGTTTTTGGATCTCAGAGCCCAGGCCATCTGGGCTGCAGGAAGGGATGTCAGGCTGGCCTGATTTAAGTCATGTACCTGAACCGGTTGTGCTGGTGTAAGTCAGCAAAAATCTGAGAGAGGGCCTCACTCTCCCCCTTGGCCATCAACTGCATGAGGCTCTCGCTGGGCTGGGAGGCTTGAGGTTTCTTCTGTACTAACTGGATGGAAGGGAAAAAAAAAAGCAAAGCCAGATGGTTAAGACCTGAGAGTCTCTGTGTTTTCCTAATATCATGATCCAAACCCTAAAGTATTAGAACTCGAACGGTTCCATTGGGTGGCCATGTCATGTCAGGGGTTCAGAGAGGCAATTCTGAGGCCATATCTGCTTGTATCCCCTGCATGGTTATAAAGATCCTTTGGTGCCCAAAGGATAACATTGTCATTGAATACTTTGGACATAATTTAGTAGATCACCTATTCTCATTAATATACCTTAATGCTATCAATAGCCTATTCAGATAAGCTTTAATAAAGCTTATGCTACTTGGTTTTATATTTAAATGTAGGGGAATAAAATATTTATTGTAGGGATTTAATGCATGTTTTAAAAGTCGACTTCTCTAAGAAAAGCCGGATATTGAGCTGCTTTTTACACCTGACTAAAATTGCCTTCTTTCCTGTTGCTGCAATACCCAACGGTGCTCCAGAAGTACAAGCTGCTTACAGTCATTCATTCATCCTTCACTGAGTGCCAACTAGGTGCCAGGCACTGGGGATAAAGCCGTGAAGAAGACAGATAAAAATCCCTGCATTCATGGAGTTTATGCTGTAGCTCAAGTCAGTTTTACATCACACTCTGAGGCCTGGGGCCAAAAGGCCCTCATGGCTTCACTGGTGAATTTTACTAAATACTACTTAAAGGAGTAATAATACCAAGTCTTTCATAAGCTCTGAAAATAGAGGAGGAGGAAACCCTTCCCAAATCTTCAATGAGGCTAGTATTATCCTAATACCAAAGCCAGGATATCACAAGAAAGCTATAGACCAATATTTCTAATGAACGTAGATGCAAAATCCTTAACAAAATGCTAGCAAACCAAATCATGGAACATATGAAAGGGAGTATACATACACACCATGACTAAGTGGAATTTACTGCAGGAACACAAAGTTGATTTAACATTTAAAAATCAATGAATATAATACACTATTCTAGGAAAATAAAGGGAAAACCACATGACCATCTCAATAGATGCAGAAAAAGACATTTGAAAAAATGTAATGCCCATTTATGATAAAAACTCTCAATAAACAAGGAATAAAAGGGAATTCCTGCACCGCGCTGGCGTGGCCAAGGGTTACCCTGAGTGGGGGTGGTGAAAGGCTTAGAAAAGACAGACAAGACTAGGTATTGACACAAAACTAGGCATACAGATTAATTAAACAGAATTGAGAATCCAGAAATAAATCCTTACATTTACTTTCAATTGATTTTTGAAAAAAGTGCAAGACAATTTAATGGAGGAAAGGACAATTTTTTCAACAAATGGTGCTGGGTAAATTGTACATCCACATGTGAAAACACAGATACTTAGACCCTGTCCCACACCATACACAAACAGTAATGCAAAAGGGATCATAGACTTAACTGTAAGAGCTAAATGTATAAACTTCTAGAAGAAAACATAGGATAAAATATTTGTGACTTTGGGTTGAACAAAAAAAGTCTTAGCTACAACACCAAAAGCCCGATCTATAAAAGAAAAAAAATTGATAAATTGCACTTCATCAAAATTAAAAACTTTTATGTGCTGGGGGTGGGAATGGCTGGGGAGAGGTCAATGGAGGAAAAAGGAGACATATGTCATACTTTAAACAGTAAATAATTAAAACAAAAACTTTTGCTCCACAAAGGCCGCCATTAAGAAAATAAAAAGACCCTTGTCGGTTTGCTCAGTGGATAGAGCATTGGCCTGTGGACTGAAGGGTCCTGGGTTTGATTCCAGTCAAGGGCACGTACCTTGGCTGCAGGCTCCTCCCCAGCCAGGGCCCTGGTCAGGGTTCGTGCAGTAGGCAACCAATTGATGTGTTTCTCTCACACCGTTATTTCTCTCTATCTTTCCCTATCTCTTCCACTCTCTCTAAAATCAGTGGAAAAATATCCTTGAGTGAGGCTTAAAAAAAAGGAAAATAAAAAGACAATCACACACTGGGAGAAAATATTTGCAAATCATATATCAAATAAAGGACTTATATTCAGAATATACAAAAAATTATAGCAATTCAAGAAGATAAAACTCAATTTAGAAATGGGGTTTTCAACAAAAGACTTGAATAGACATTTCACCAAAGAAGACTTGAACTCCTCCACTGCCATCGTGGTATGTTCAGTTGATTCTCCTTCGCCATGTCTTCTCACAAGACTTTCAGGATCGAGAGGTTCCTGGCCAAGAAACAAGCAGAATCAGCCCATTTCCCAATGTGTTCGGATGAAAACTGGTAACAAAATCAGGTACAACTCCAAGAGGAGACAATGGAGAAAAACCAAACTGGGTTTATAAGAAATCTCACATGAGAGATGGCTCACATATTTATGTGGCATCCAGGTTACCTGCACCTTTAAACAACTGAAAAGATCGCCACTCTCTATTGGAACAATGATATTTCTCTGTTGATTTTTTTCTTCAGTAGTAGGTTGGTTCAGTAATAAATGAGACTTAAAAAAAAACTTGAATAAACATTTCACCAAATAACTAATAAGCCCATGAAAAGTTACTCAACATCATTAGCCATTGAGGAAATCCAAAGTGAAACCATTACATATCCGTAGAATGGCTTTAACAAAAAAGATAGACAAAATACTAGTGTTGGTGAGAATGTGGAGAAACTAAAACCCTCATGCATTGCTGGTAGGAATATAAAATGGTATAGCCACTCTGGAAAACAGTTTGCCAGTTTTTTGTGTTTTTTTTTTAATTTAAAGGTAAAGTTAACATATGACCCAGCAATTTCATCCCTTGAAGTTGAACCATAACAAATGAAAACTATGTCTATAGAGAAACTTGTACATAAATGTTCGTAGTAGCATTATTCATAACAGCCTGAAAGTGGAAACAATCCAAACATCCATCAACTGGTGAATAGATAAACAAAATGTGGCAAATCTATACTATGGAATACTATTCAGCAATTGAAAAGAATGAATTAGTTCTAGCTGGTGTGGCTCAGTTGGTTGGAGTATCGTCTTGTACAACAAAAAGTGATGGGTTTGCCCTAACTGGTTTGGCTCAGTGGATAGAGCTTTGGCCTGCAGATGGAAGAGTCCCAGATTGGATTCCGGTCAGGGGCATGTGCCTTGGTTGCAGGCACATCCCCAGTGGGCAGTGTGCAGGAGGCAGCTGATCGATGTTTCCCTCTCATCGATGTTTCTAACTCTCTATCCCTCTCCCTTCCTCTCTGTAAAAAATCAATAAAATATATATTTTTTAAAAAGTGGCGGGTTCGATTCCCGGCTGAGATAGCATGCAACAAATTGATGTCTCTCACATCAATTCTCTCTCTCTCTCTCTCTCTCTCTCTCTCGCTGTCCCTCCCGTCCCTTCTTCCCTTCTTCTCCCAAAGATCAATTTTTTTTTAAAAAAAGGAATGAATTACTGATGGTCTGTGACTCTGATATGGATGAACCTGAAAAAATTATGCTGAGTAAAAGAAGCCAGACACAAAAGACTGTTTTAGGATTTTGTTTATATGAAATGTCTAACAAATATCCTATATAATGAAAGGCTAATATTCAAATTGATCGAACAGTGGAACGGCTGGTCGCTGTGCTGTGCACTGACCTCCAGGGAGTAGACGCTCAATGTAGGAGCTGCCCCAGGTGGTCAGTGCGCACAGCTGGCCAGCACAGAGGCAATGGCGGGAACCTCTCCCGCCCCGGGACAGTGCTAAAGACCCCTCAGGGGATGGATATCCCTTGAGGGGTCCCAGATTACAATAGGGCACAGGCCGGGCTGAGGCGCCCCCCCCCCCCCCCCCCAGTGCATGAATGTCGTGCACCAGGCCTCTAGTTAATTTATAGAGACTGAAAACAGATCAATGGCTGTCTAGGGCAGGAAATAGGAACAGAGAGTGACTTTAAATGGGCACAAGGGAATTTTTTATGGTGATGGAAATATTTTAAAACTGGGTTGTGGTGATGGTTGCACAATCCTATACATTTATTGAAAGTGCTGAACTGTATACTTACAATGGGCGAATCTTACATTATACCTCAATTAAAGGCAGAGATTGCCTTCACAGGGTGCTTACTCACATCCTAGCTCACCTAAGCTCTACCCCTCGGCTCTGGCCTTGGCTGGAGGTGGCAATGGTGCCCACTGACCTTTGAGTCTCTTGAGAGGCTGCAGCTGCTTTTGGGCACCAGACAGTGAGTGATAAGAATCCTTGGGTCTTTGGTGGTGATGGACAGGCCCTTCTGCAGAATTTGAACTAGTCGGATCCAGAAGTGGAAGACAGCCTCAGGATGGTCAGAGTGGAGTCTTAGATAGTAGATCTTCTCTGTGACCGTCCTCAACCGCAGGATGCGTTGAAGCTGGTCACAGACTTGGAGCTCCACGAACTTCAATGGGAGTATCCTAAAGGCATGAAGGGAGACACACATTGACAACCCCATTGCTTCCGACCCAACTCTGTCTTCATTAAAATGAGGAGTGTCACTGGGCTGGTGTGACTCAGTGGTTGCACATCGACCTATGAACCAGGAGGTCACAGTTTGATTCCTGGTTGGGGCACATGCCCGGGTTGTGGGCTCGATCCCCAATGGGGGGCATGCAGGAGGCAGCCAATCAATGATTCTCTCTCATCTTTAATGTTTCTACCTCTCCCTCTCTCCTCCTCTCTGAAATAAATAAATAATACTTTTTTTTTTTTTTTTTTAATGAGGATTATCTCCTTCAGGACTCAGGCTTTTGGGGGTGGGAATAAGGTTCAAACTTTGGGGAGGTCATGTTCACCTCGAGAGCTTGTTTAACATGCAGACATCTGAAGATACCCCTCAGATTCAGTAGGTCTGGGGTGTGTCCTAGGAATCTGCACTTTAACCTCCACCCATCCTGCCAGGATTTTCATGCTGGTGTCCCAGGATCCTGCTTGAGAGAGACAGCCCAGGAGTAGCTGGGGTCACAGGGTTTTTCCATTTCCTTCTTGATAGCACAAAGGGAGCTACTCTCTGCCACAAAGTTGGCCCCACTGTCCAGCTTGTCCAGTCATTGACCCTATTGCCTCAATTACTTTTCCCAAAGGTGCTAAGGTTCAGGGAGCTGGCTTTGGGTTGAATAGTGGTCAGCTAGGACTGGGCTGTGCTTGCTATAGGTACCCTAAAACATAATGTTATCACTGAGGCAACATGGAGAAATGAAGGGTTTATCTGGATTTCTAAGAATATTAGAGACTCTTTTGTTGTTGTTGTTAATCCTCATTTGAGGATATTTTTTCTTTGATTTTTAGAGAGAGTGGAAGAGAGAGGGAAAGACAGAGAGAAATATCGATGTGAGAGAAACACATTGATTGGTTGCATCCTGCATGCACCCCGACCAGGGCCCAGACTGGGAAGGAGCCTGCAACCGAGGTACGTGCCCTTGACTGGAATCGAACTCAGGACTCTTTGGTCCACAGGCTGATGCTCTATCCACTGAGCCAAACTGGCTAGGGGTAGAGATTCTTGAATATCCTACAGAGTTCTTGAAGAGGCTCAAACATTAAAAAGGGCTATTTCCGCCCAGCCGGTGTGGCTCAGTGGCTGAGCATTGATTCTTGCTCAGGGCACATGCCTGGGTTGCTGGCTCGATCCCCGGTGTGGGGCCTGCAGGAGGCAGCCGATCAATGATTCTCTCTCATCATTGCTGTTTCTCTCTCTCCCTCTCCCTTTCTCTCTCTGAAATCAATAAAAAAAAATTTTTTTTAAAGGGCCATTTCATCCTAGACAAGCAGAATGTGAGTATATATTACAGTTCTCATGACACTTAGTTCCACTCATTTTACTGGTAGGAAAACGAAGATTCATCAAGTAACTTATGACTCAAACAGTATATGAGTCTCTTTAATTGCATGCTAAGGACTAGAACCTGCAGCTCCCAACCTGTGCTCCATCAGCCGGATCTCACTGCTTTCTTGCCCCTTGGCAGAGAGATTGCCTAAGAATTCAGTGTGGTGAGTGCAGTGAGAAAGAACGTGAGCATGTAGATTGGCCCCTCATTCCTGCCACACAATGCCTCCCTTCACCCCATCTGACCAAGATGCTTGTAGTGCACCCACTGTCTTAGGTTACTGCTGTCTGAAAAAATTAATGTCGCTGCTGATGACTTCTCTGCTTTCTCCCACCTTGAGTTTAGTGTCAAAGCAGCCTTTCCTCCGAGTCCACCCCCTTCCTCCGCTTGTCCTTCACTCCCACTGGTGTTGCTTACCTCTTCAGGATTATGTTTGGGGCTGTAGATGGTCTGTTCCATGTCTGGCTCTGCCCCTGGTGCCATTTGACATGGGCCATGAGGAGGATGTTGGGAAGGGGCAGGCAGGGCACGGAGGAGGTCACCCCGAGGGCCATGGTGTAGGAGGCTTTGTAGATGTTGATCCAGTTCCTGCCCTTTTTGACCTGCAAAGCAGCCCCGTGGGCATAGCCTGAGATTTGGCAGAAGGAGCAGCACATTTCAGCTGAGAGTTTCTCAACTTTGGCAATACTCACATTGCGGGCAGGATAATTCTTTGTTTGGGGGAGGGGCTGGCCTGTGTACTGCAGGGTGTTTAGCAGCATCCTTGGCCTCCACTTACTAGATGCCAGTAGCACAGGCCCCGACCCCCACCCAAGTAGTGACAACCAAAAATGTCTCCAGACGCAGCCAAACATTGCCTGGTTTTAAAAGGCAAATCATCGCCATGTGGGACCACTGTTTTAAACCTATATTGGATAAAACTGTAATTGTATTTACACTATCTACACTGTTAGCATCTGCCCACAAGAACCATAACCCAGGAGTTCCCTGGCATGTGTCACATTTCTGTGAATCCTCCCTAGATTGTTTCCTGGCTTTTCTTTGGAAAATGCCCTTTGGCCCTTCTTTGAGGGGCCCTGTAGTCTCCTGCACTTTCCCTGCTCTGTAAGGTTCCTGGTAATTCCCAGGTGCTGAGAAGAGAGCCCAGGCTGGAAACAAAAATGCACCGAGTGCCCCTTGTACCGAGGCCTTGGCCTCCTGCGTGTGCATGTAATCCTCATGTCAGTAGACCCCTTTGACATTAGAGGACCCTGGGATTCAGGGTTGCAGTTCATTTGCAGAGATGCTTCCTGGACTGCACTCCTGAGTCCAGGTCTCTCTGGGGCCCAGCTTTTGTTCTCTCATCAATCAGCATTTCTGTTCCACACCCTCAAAGGGCATCTTGTTTCACTGCCTCTTTGATCGTCTGTTTTGGGCTTCCTAGAGGAAGAAATAAATTGGGGGATTCAGATACCAGATCTTCCACTCAGCGCAGAGAACGCCTGGCCTCTCTCCCCCGGGGATGACAACTGACTGCAGGAGAAGCCCTGTCTGGGGCTCTGCAGAGTCAGGGTCAAGTGTGGGTGGCCTTGTATTTCAGGCCCACTGACCGCTCCTTGCCCCAGCTCTCACTCCACTCCATTTCCAGGGACAGACTCTCCTGGCCACCTCTTGGGAACAGGTTTAGGGGGATCGAGGCATGCCCTCTGAGTGACTCGCGAGTACCTGGACAAAGTTGCTTTCAAACACCACGGAGTCAGGAAACAGGTTGAATTCTGGAGAGTGAACCATCTGGCAGAGCAGTCCCTCCTCCACACCCAGGCCCACTCCAGGGGTTGGTTCTCCATCCACAGGCAAGAGGCCCCTGAATTCGTCCCAGGCATTCAGGGAAGAGAAAGTTGGATAGGATCTTGTGACTTTTACTGTTTTTGATTTCCACCAAGTCTTTCTAGGTGGAACTGATGACAACATTTCTGCACATGCTCAGGGGCTTGCTGCACATTTGTCCTGGGACCTCTCTCTGCCCTTCTGGCCTTGGGCAGCAGGCCAAGGCCTGGGACCACCAATCAGCTCACAATGATGAATGGATGACATCATGAAAAACCAGGGCAAGCCTGCAGGAAAGGGAAATGCAGAGGAGCCGTCCTCTTCCTCCAGAGTGCTTTGCTGGCTGGTTTATGCTCTGACATTCTCCAGCCTTTCTTGGAACCCCGAGGACACGACTCCCCCAGAGCTTGCTGAGAAGGAAGTGAGCCAGGCAGAAGTTGGAAAGCACCTTCCACTGCTCAGAGGAAAATACCTTTCAACCCTCCCTCACTCTTAATGCAACCCACCTGCCAAAGAGTTTTAAGGGCTGTTTCTGTAAAAGCCAGCCTTCCCGTGCTTTACCTGATGTGGCCCACACGCCCTGCTGTACCTGCAGTAGCCTTTTCTGGTTATGGAGGGAGTTTTTGGCGCCCCTCTGTGCTCTGCTTGCCTGGCTGGTTACTTCTGCAGGTGTAGGTCCCTTAGGAGGTCAAATTGAAGGAGCAGTAGAAGTCATTCGTTTCTTACCCAGAGGCTGGCTTTGTGAGGGTGCCCGCTGGGAGGAATAGAACCCCGATCAGCAGCTCTGCGGGATCAACAACCCATTCCCCCTCTCAGAGTGACAGTGTTCCTCAGTCCTGGGCCAGAGGAAGAGAGCCCAAGTCCTGGGGTGGCTAGATCAGGGGCAAAGAACCAAGCTGACTGACCACTATTCAAGTCTATCTCAGGGAGAAATGGTACTCCAATTTGGACAAACTTCAGGATGTATTAAATAATGCATTTACCGTCAAGGTCAAATGTGATCAATTCAGAAAAGCAATTTGACAACCAATAGATGCAATGTACAAGCTTTAAGATTTATTTTGTATTTCATTATTAAGTCATCTGATTCTATCAGGCCCTCACTTGGTCAGGGGCTGATATATATTTTTAAATATATTTTTGCTGATTTCAGAGAGAAAGGGAGAGGAAGAGAGAGTTAGAAACATTAATGATGAGAGAGAATCGTTGATTGGCTGCCTCCTGCACACCTCCTACTGGGGATCCAGCCCACAACCCAGGCATGTGCCCTTGACCAGAATCTAACCCAGAACCCTTCAGTCTGCAGGCTGATGCTTTATCCACTGAGCCAAACAGGCTAGGGCAGTAATTTCTATTGTGCTCCTGCTCAAGCACCTGTACTAGCTCTCTGGTGGGTAAAGCAACTTCTGCACTCATTCCTCATTTTCTTTTGTTGACCATGTGGGGAAATGTCCTCAATGGTAACATTCGCTAAGGATGGGGCAGAGACTATGTCCTATGGTTTCATTTCCCTAGAAACACACAGTACAAAAAGTGATGACAATTAATACACTGATATGATGCTTTTCACAGGTAAAGCTTGCCCACAACAGTAAAGCTTATTGGCGTAGATATGTGATTTAGATATACTTGGCCATTGAACATTCAAAAGTCCTCTGCCATTGGGAAAATGTCTCTCTCCCTTTTCCATATAATCCTATCAAACCCACTTTGCAGTGTGTGGAGGAAGGCTTTATTTAGCACCAAGTCTAGAAAGCTAAGGTGGGGAAGTGGGCTCTTCACTCTAAACAAAATACTAAGCAGTGATAGAAATAGTGCTTTAAGATGTCTATCCCTTCTGCCTCCCCCATCAAACCTCAAAAACTGGCACATTGTATCCTTTAAAAAACCATTTGAAAAATACTTAATTGTACGTCCTGTTATCCATTGTCTCCATTCCTTTACTAATAGAATTTCTGACTGGGCACAATTTTTTAGAATAAAGGTTATTATTCCGGGTCTCCCTTCCAGCTAGGTAAGGCCATATGACTGTGTTCTGGCAAAAGAGATGCAAGCTCCAGTGTTAGGTGCAGTTTATATAAGGAATCATTGTAGGAAGGGGCGTGCTCTTATTCACGCCTTGCTTTTACTTTTTTTTTCTTTTTTTTAAATATATTTTTATTGATTTCAGAGAGGAAGGGAGAAGGAGAGAGAGATAGAAACATGATGAGAGAGAGTCATTGACTGGCCACCTCCCACACGCCCCCTACTGGGGACTGAGTCCGCAACCCGGGCATGTGCCCTTGGCCAGAATCGAACCTGAGCAATTGAAATGATACCTGAGACTGCCAAAGTAAGTGACTTTAGCCTCAAACCAATTTATGGTCACCAAAGTGCTCATCACCAAAATGTGCAAAAGGCAAGAATTGTGGTAGCATCAACATCACAGAATACACAGGGACCCTTCAGTCCACAGGCCGACGCTCTATCCATTGAGCCAAACCAGCCAGGGCACGCCTTGCTTTTTCCTTTTGGCTGGAATACAAACTTGAGGGCTGGAGCTTGAGCAGCCCTTTGGGTCATGAAGCAGCATGCTAAGGAGGGTAGCATAGCAACATACAAGGGCTCCAGTTCTTTGATGATCATAAAACTATGATACTAGTCTGAATGAGATAAATTAGGATTTTCTGTTATATTGAGCCAGACTTCAAACCAGCTGATTCAACTACATAAAACTACTATCTACTCTTCTGGACCTATTTTATAGGAAATGATGGTACTATTTATCAATAATTCTAAGCAATGAAGAAATTATGGTTAATTTATGAGAAATTAGGACCTTAAGAATGACAGAGTTATAGCTTCTGGAGAAAGTTGTATAACTATATTTTCCAATGACATGAGAAACTTATTGCTTTCCTCTTCCTGTGTATTCTGTGATGTTGATGCTACCACAATTCTTGCCTTTTGCACATTTTGGTGATGAGCACTTTGGTGAGGCTACATTGGTTTGAGGCTAAAGTCACTTGGGCAATCTCAGGTATCATTTCAATTGCTCAGGAATGACCAGAATATCTGTTTGTCAGTTGGGACTGGACCCAGGTTTTGTGTTTAAAGCTTATGCAATTTTGGATACTATTGGTTGGGTTGGTCAGTTGGTTGGGGTGTCGTCCCATACACCAAAAGGTTGCAGGTTTGCTTCCTGGTCAGGGCACATATCTAGGTTGTGGGTTCGCTCCCTAGTTGGGGTGTATATGGGAGGCAACCAACCAATGTTTCTCTCTTACATCAATCTCTCTCTCTCTAAAAATCAATAAAAAGATATCCTCAGGTGAGTATTTTAAAAAAGATAATAATAAAAATAAAATACTGGAGGGAGGGGAGTATTCAGAGTTGTTTAATGGGTACAGAGTTTCAGTTTGGAAAGATGACCAAGTCCTGGAAATGGGTGGTATTGATGGTTGCACAACAATGTGAATGTACTAGTATGTAATGCCACTGAAGTGTAAACCTAAAAATGGTTAAAATAGTATATTTTACATGATGTATAGTTTACCACAATAACAAATGGTGGAACATAAAAAAAAAATCAAAATTTAAAAATCCCACGACGTAGGACAAAAAATTGGCCCTTGGAAGGGCCCATGTGAATATGGGACCCTGAAACTTAAGTTTTATGATCTTCATGGTAAAGCTGTCCCATTTAAATCTGTGTCACTATTTTAAAAAAACTTTGTTACATAAGCAGAACATGTGCTTTGTAGAACTTTAGAAAATACAGCCAAGTTCAAAAAACAAACAGCATATTCCTACCTCCCAGAAAACATGACTGTAATAACTACCTACATGTATGTACCAAAATGAGATCATACTCTAAAAAATGCTTTACAACCTGTTTTTTTCAGTCAACACTCTCTACATTTGTGTTTTGGTGTATTTTCATCTCATGTGATTTCCAGGCCATATAAAAATTTGTCAAATTAACTCCAATTATTCTTATACTTGCTTTATCCAAATCAGTATCCAGTCCAGGACCACAGTTTCCCTACGTTTATTGTGATCTAGTACAGTCCCTTTTTAGGACCCTTACTAGTGGAAACAATTGAGTCCGTTGTCCTACAAAATGACCCATCTTCTGGATTTATCTGGCTACTTCCTGGTGGTATTTATCTTGCTTCTTTAGCAACTATATTTTCTATGAAATAGAAATTATATGTAAAGGGCTGATGGATTCAGATATTGTTTTTCTTTCATGAAAATCAAGATTTCTTGGTATGATGCTACAATGGGATCCCAAAGACTATCAGTAGGAAAATACTTATGAAGAATACATATCAGAAGAAAAACGATTTCAAGAAGTAGAATACAGTCTTTGAAAAGCATCTTTTCTGTGCCCTCAAGGAAATTAAATACAACATGAGGCCTCATGAAACAACAACAAAAAATCAGAGCTATCAAAATCAGATGAAAAGAGACTTGGGAATATAAGGAAAGAAACAGAAGAAAAACCGATTAAATACTAAAAGTCACATTAGAATCCACAAGAAGTAGAGTTGACATGACAGAAAACGGAATCAGTGACACAGATAACAGGCTTGAGACCAGCACACAGAGCACAGTAAAGAAGGACAAGGAGGTGACGTCGCTGGAAGAATAATGGTAAATCCGTAAGACATGTCTGTTGATCCAACAGACAGGTCGAGTCCCTGATGTAGAGGAAACAAATGGAATTGAAAAAGTAGTCAAACACATAAAAGAAAAAGCACTTTCTGAAATAAAAAAGACTCAATTTGGCAAATGAATAGAATGTACTCTATTCCAGGTAAACAGAACAAAGAAACCATTGAGATCAGAGTAAGTCTTGTAAAGTTCCTAAGTCTTAGAGATAACAAAAGCACCTTACTACAAACATCCAGATAGAGGAAGCAAATAATCTACCAGGGGGAATGAAATGAGACTGGCCTCAGACTTATTTTCAGCAGTTTTAGAGGCCATACGACAATGGAACAATGTAGAAAGAATGTTGCAGAGGAAAGGATGTGACCCAATAATTCCATAAATTGCTAGAGATTTATTCAAGAATTAAAGTAGCAAAAATAATCTTAAAACACTAAGTACACTAAAATAAGTAAATCTATAAGCTGGTTCTTTGAAAAAGAAAAGTTAGACATAGCACAAGCTAACAGTTTAATTTTTGAAAAGGAAAACATAAAATTTGAAATAAGAAAACACAAGTACAAATAACAAGGAAGTATAGGTTTCTGGGTGTAGATAATGGCTTGAAGCTATATTACTTGGAGTATAGTCCAGGTGGTCAGAAGGCCGGAAATACTGTGACTTAAACAAAAGAGAATTTTGGTACGCTCTTACACAGTAGTCCAAAGGTAAGCAGTCCAGAGCTGGTAATGTGTCTGTCATTCTGAACACGTGGCTTCCATCTCTGGGTTCCAAGGTGGCTGTCCAGCTCCTGCCATCATGGTTGTATCCTGGCCAGTGAGAAAAGGGGAAGGGAAGGGAAGGTCCCACTTATTCCTTTTAAGGGCATGGCCTGGACGTGGCATAATCACTTTGCTCATATCCTATTGGTTGGAATTCAGTCACATGACCACACCCTGTTACAAGCAAAGCTGGGAAACACAGCTTTTAGCTGGGTGAGCATGAGCCCATCTTGCACTGAGGAATTCTATTATTGGTTATTAAGGGTGAAGGATATCCGTGGATAACCAGCAATCTCTATAAAGAGGCCCTGTCACAGAATTACTCCCTTAGGCTTCCACAGTAAAAACAGTAAACTTGGCTATCTCCCTTCACCAGCCTCTTTTCTTCTTTTTTAAACTGTTCTTTTGCTTGTTTGTTTTGTTAACCCTCACCTGAGGTTATTTTCCACTGATTTTAGGGAGAGTGGAAGACAGAGGGATGTTCCTATATCCCTCTACCTTCCTCTCCCTCTAAAATCAACAAAAACATTTTTTAATTTTAACATATTTTTGTGGACTTCAGAGAGGAAGGGAGAGGTAGTGAGAGAGAGAAAAACATCAATGATGAGAGAGAATCATTGATCGGCTGCATCCTGCACACCCCTATTGGAGATTAAGCCCACAACTCAGGCATGTGTCCTGACTGGGAATCAAACCATGACCTCCTGGTTTATAGGTCAATCAACCCCTGAGCCACACTGGCCAGGGATTTAAAAAAAAAAAAAAATGCATAGTTATGCAATTTACGGAGCATATAAAAGTCATGGGAAGGTTGCTGTTATGCACTGAGGGAAGGGGCAGAAACCAAACACAGAATGATCTCCAGATGATGGCTGATGGTCCAGGAAAATTCTAGTGAATTCAGGTAGACAACCAAACCCACTCCCCATCCCACAGGTGAAATAGTTTCGCTTAACCTGAGACTATTCTTGCTTTTCTTACCTTTTGGGGTAAATGTGGTAAGGGCTTAAGGGGATCACCCAGCAGCTGAGGTGCTCTGGTTGGGATTTAGGTTTCCTCAACCTTGTCTCACTTATTGCTTGGGTCTTAACCTAAGTTTCATTTATATTCTCCACTCCTTACCCTACTTTACCGTAATTGGAGTGCTGGCAAAGGCTATTTTCTGCTGTCCATCCGTATTGATTGGTGTTGAGTACTCGCAAACATGCTGGAACTTCTCAGGAATTACTAGAGACTTCGAGAGATTGGGGGGAGAAAGCAGACACTGTGAACCGCTGTCAAATCATAAGCTCAGGAGGGAACACTAAACTCGTCACACAGGGAGCAACGGTCCCCCTAGCCCTGCAGGAACATGAAGGGTTCCGGCTTGGTGACAATGCAACCTCTGGGAGAGGACAAACCTCCTTCCTGTTTCCAAAAGTGCACTCTGCGTGGCGGACCAGGGGCCCACAACACGCCCAAGCTTTCTGCTGCTTCCGGCCCGGGGCTGACTCTTCCTCTGGCCCCATTCCCCAGAAAAGGATGTCTAGTCCTTTCTTCCCAGGAGCACCATCCCAGCTTCCATACAGAAAGTTGCAGGCCTTGCCCAGCCGGCATGATTCTGGTTGAGCGTAGACCTATGAACCAGGAGGTCACGGTTTAATTCCCAGTCAGGGCACATGCCCAGGTGGCAGGCTTGATTCCCAGTGTGGTGCATGCAGGAGGCAGCCGATCAATGACTCATCATTGATGTTTCTATCCCTCTCTCCCTTTCCATTCCTCTCTGAAGTCAACAAAAATATATTTTAAAAGTAAAAAGAAAGTTGCAGGCTCTCAAACAGGGTGTTTTCAGCTCCCTGAGAACTGATCTTCCCTGTGCTGGTTCTGATGCTGCTGGATCCCCAGACGAATTTGAGTCTTACCATGCCAGCAACCCCAAAGCTGTGTGTAGGCCTCCTGAGGAAGAGAGAATAATCTTATTAACAGCAAAAATTCACCTAGTGACAAACTAACAAAAAAAGAGATTAAGTGGTGGCCAGAGAATAAAGAGAACCAAAAGTCTGGGTATGGCCTAATAATGGAGACAGAAAGCTAGTTAAGCCCTGCCATGTTGCACAGTGGTTGAGAGTGGACCCAGGAACCAAAAGGTGACCTGCTGGATTCCCAGTCAGGGCACATGCCTGGGTAACAGGCTGGATCCCCAGTAGCGGGTGTGCAGGAGGCAGCTGACTGATGCATTGATGTTTTTTTTTCTCTCTAATCCTCTCCCTTCCTCTCTCTCTAAAAATCAATGAATATATATATATATATATATATATATGAAGATACACAATTTTATTATTAACTAGCTTTGTTATATATATATACACAAAGCTAGTTAATAATAAAATTGTGTATCTTCTCATAAATTAACACACCACCACTACCAAATTGAGGTAGGCAGGTCAGGGAATGAGTAATTAGCTCAGGGAAAACAAGAGTAAGAAAAATCTTCAAATGTAGAAGCCCCAACGGATCACAGCATTGTCTCTGCAGAGGCAGAAAAGCTCAGCTGGGCTAGCCATTTTTCAGAGTTGTAGGCCGAATTGACAAAGGTTATTCCATGAAGACAGGAATCACCCCCAACGAGAAAACTGCCAGGAGGGAACATAGCCAGGTTCTCACTGCACAGACAGTCGTAGAGACTGGAGATGAGAAGTGAGTGGGAGTGAGGGCGGAACAAACAGGATGTCTCTGGGGAGAGCGGCAGGGAGCCCAAGGAATAGGTGATGGCACCGCTGGGACTGTGCTGTGGCACAAGTGATGGTGCCAGTGCCTTGCTTCCCTGGAGACAGGGAGAAGGTGTGGGACCAGCAGAGCAAAGGAGCCACCGGAAGCAGATGGGAGCAGGAGAAGTGGAGGTAGGAAAGGAAGCTAAAAGTCCATCGGGTAGTATCCAGGAGAAGGTCAATACTCCACCAGAGTGGTTTTCAACCCTGTCACATCCAGTTGCCTTTCCATGACAAACATGTTGTAACATCTTTCACAATTCTGAAGTAAAATTCAGTGATTATAATCCACCTATCCATATTAAAAGTCTATATACTGCCCAACAGTATTATAAAGGGTGAAGACTATAATAAAAAATATATTCCAATATGTAAGTGCTTTTGCATGACTCTGTTAGAAGTCATAATGAAAATCTAATCAGAAGCTTGTATCAGAATGCAATAGTTCTTTAAAAAAAAAAAAAAGCCCTGTAAAGTTTATGGAATTGCTAGTCAAAAACGGTAAAATTCCACTATAGATTGATAAGTGGGGCGTCAAATAGTCGACTGTGGTGGCATAGTGTTATAGAGTTAAAATCCCTGGGGTTAGCTTGCTCAGCTATGGCACAAGGAGACGCAAATTCAATCCATTCAAGTCCCAGTTGCAATGTGGCGCCATCTGGTGGCAGTTGTCTGCTCTGCTTACACAGGTGTGGGAAAGAATTCAGTCTGGAAGCTGCCTGGGCCCCTTGGCCTACAAATTAGACTGGACTGAGCCTGCAAACCAAAAGGGTTGGTGTTGACAGCTGACAGGAATGGACATGATGTGGACTACTCCTCTGAGAAGAGGCCCAGGTGGCATTGCCCTACTGCCCTCTGGATTTTGAGAATTACCTACCAGCTGCCCAAAGCTCATGTGAAGGTGTTCTGGGCTTTACTTTTCTTACCTGTGAGGTGGGTATCAAGAGGTGGTGGTGGACGCCAATTCAACACCAACAGGAATCCCCAACTTGGGGTGTGGTACAGAGGAAACTTTATTCAGTGCAAAACAACTCAATTGTGATACATCACAGCTATGGAACAGCTCAACTGTGACACAGCATGGCTGTGAGGCAGCCCTGGGGCCAGGCCCCTCCAGCTGTGCTAGTCTGCTGTCTCTGGTGAGATATCTTTGGTGTTGCAGCTCCTGTCAGGATCCACAGTCTTAGGTGCATGTTCAGAGTCAGAAGGGAACTGACTTACATAGACAGAAGTCCCCTCCTCTGATCCCTGACTGGTCTGTCCTCATGCAAATGAGGATTCCATATCCTCACAATTTGATTGGTCCAAAGGCACCATCCTAATTAGTCAGAATGGAGCTGCCCTGATTGGTTGGTGGAAATGTTGATGGGATATAGCTGTGCAGCTCCAATTGGATGGGGAAAGCCTCAGTCCTATTGGTTGAAATAGGATTCCAGGAACTCCTTTATAATGGCTGGCTCATGATCTGGCCAGATGGTTCAGTTGGTTAGAACATGGTCACATACACCAAAAAAAGGTTGCTGGTTTGATTCCTAGTCAGGGCACATGCTTAGGTTTTGGGTTCAATCCCTGGTCAGGGTATGGGAGGCAATAAATAAATGTTTCTCTCACATCAATTGTTTCTCTCTCAAAAAAAAAAAATCAATAAAAACATATCCTTGGGTGAGGATTAAAAAATAATATAATAATAATAAAAGGCCAAGAGGCATCATGACCGAAACGACCAAATGACCAGTCACCATGAGGTGCATGGAGCACCTCTCAGGCCCTCCCTCATGGCCCACAGTCTCTGATGGCAGCAAGGCCAGCGAGCGGGCAGGGCTGCTCGATTTCACGCACTGGGGCTCTAGTATATATATAAGGACTGGCTCAAATGCCAGGAACAGTGCAGGCAGGCAATTCAGTGTAGGCTTCTCCCTGAATTGCAGTTTCCACAAGAGGCCTTTATGTAGAAATGGCTGCTAAGCTCTGAGTTATTGTTGTTGTTTTTAATTTTAGCCACCAGGAGCCCTTTTTAGTAGGTATTTTCTTTCTCAGGGTCCACAGAAGTATAGTTAATAATAGCAGCTATCTCACACAATTATGAGAATCACATTAGATTGTAGTTGTGAAGTCACTTTTTAAAATGCAAAGCATTTACAAATGGCATGGCCTGAGTATGTGGGTGTGCGCCAATCCTTTACTACCAGTGGCCACATTCTTTTTGCATCTAGTTATGGCCCTTTAATGGCAGTGAGGGGAGGGATGCAGTTATGATTGCAACAATTAACATTCAAAAACAGTGTTTTGTTTGGGGATAATTAAAATTTAAGTCATTTTTTTGTTTGTTTTTAAATATATTTTTATTGATTTCAGAGAGGAAGGGAGAGGGAGAGAGATAGAAACATCAATGATGAGAGAGAATCACTGATCGGTTGCCTCTTGCACGCCCCTACTGGGATTAAGCCCACAACCCGGGCATGCGCCCTTGACCGGAATTGAACTCGGGACCCTTCAGTTCATAGGCCGATGCTAGGGTTTAAATGATGTTTTAATTTAAAATCCGTATCTCCAATAGGGAAATTAATTGATTCATCCTAAGTTAGGCAGGAATCAGAGACAGAGCAAAAACCAGAATTGCCCCCTCTCAGAATATCCCTAGATTGTTATACTAGTAAGTCTGGTTGTTTCAAGTTATATCTTCTGCAAATGGCCTTAGCATTAATATTTCTAAGTGTCCATTTTCAGTGTTCTTTTTATGAAGCTTTACCACTCCCTGTAGTTGTTTCCCTCTTTTGAAACCATAGTCTTGGATTTCTCAAGATTGACCCCTTGAGGATTTTTTTTTTTTTTAAGCACAGCAAGGAAGACTTTATTGTCACCATAGATATAGGGGTGGTGAAACTTTGCACTAAGGGAGAGAGATTGGGCTCAACTCCAATCACAGCTTGGACAAGTGGGAATTTCTAGCTAAGAAGCCACGTGTGGGAGGCGGGGAAGACAGTGGATGGAATGTGACTAAGAGGAAACACCAGGGGTAAGGGGGATTCTGGCTAAAGTGACCTAACAGGTCACAAGGAAACCCCTTGTGACCTGTGGTACTGAAAGGTTATTAGTGAATCCCTTGGCATCCCCAAGATGCAGGAAAGGACCCTGAAGGGTAGCAGAAGGGGATGGTTAGTGGAACTAGGAGAGAGAGAGTTGACTAGAAGAGGTTACCTCAAGAGGAGCAGTTTTCTTCTGTTAAGGGACAGAGCCAGCCTCATGTGACTACAAGGGAGGGAATAATTGTCTGGGCCCCATTTTTCCCTCTCCCTCCTACCTCCTATCTGGACATGTCACTGGCCAATTCCCCCTGGGAACCATTATCCTCTTCTAAATTCAGCTTCTGGATGTCTCTCACCAGCACCAACAATGCCCAGCTTATTTGATTGTAACATGCAACAAATTTTTTGTTTTGTTTTTATTTTTATTAGAGGCAGGGAGAAAGCCACACACATTAGGCATTCCCTCAGCTCCAGTGTTTTTTCTGACCCAGTCTAGCCAGGATTTACTACTCAGCCCAACTGAGGATGCACAAGGGGAGGGCAGTCATGTTCCCTCTCCCTCCATCACTCTCTTTCCTATAGTGTGAACCATAGCAAAGCAAGTCCTTGGTTTGCAGGCTGAATGGCTCAACTTTCATGTCAACCTTAATGGCCTTCCTGTGTCTCCAAACCAGAGTGTGCTCTCTCTCCCATACACTCCCTAAAGGCAGAAAACTTGTCCAGCTGTCTTGTTCTCTCTAATATACCAGGCATCAAGTGCAGTGTCTGGTACCTAGTAGGAACTTTATAAATGCTTACTCAATGTTGTGGTAGTATTTTTCAGGTGAATATTCCCCATTTGCCCAGAGGTTGGCCAAAGCCCCTGCCCTATCCCTGATGTGCACAGACGCTGTGTTTTCCAGTTTGCTTCTATTAGGTCCTGGGTGGAAGAGTCCTACCAATTAGAGCTCCCAGAGATAGGTGGTCACCATCTTCCTTACCTGAGGCCATGTCTTCATTAGCAACCAAAGTTTGCATGGCCCAGGTAAACCTTCATAACTTTACAGTGGGGCAGTGAAAACTCAATTTCTTGCTTACGTGAGTGGAGCAACACAAAGGTATTTCCCAGGCCCAAACTGGTTTGGCTCGGTGGATAGAGCATTGGCCTGCGGACTGAAGGTCTCAGGTTCAATCAGGTCAAGGGCATGTACCTTGGTTGCGGGCACATCCCCAGTAGGGGGCGAGCAGGAGGCAGCTGATCGATGTTTCTCTCTCATCGATGTTTCTAACTCTCTATCCCTCTCCCTTCCTCTCTGTAAAAAATCAATAAAATATATTTTTTAAAAAACAAAAACAAAGGTATTCCCAGTTGGCCGGCATCATTCTGAGGATTTATTTTCTTTCTTTCTTGTTGTTGTTGTTAATCCTCACCTGAGGATAATTTTTCCACTGTTTTTCAAATAGCGTGGAAGGGAGAGAGGGAAGAGAGAAAAACATCAATGTGAGAGAGAGACATTGGTTGCTTACTGTATGCGCTCTACCGGGAGGGGGAGCAAACCTGAAACCCAGGTACATGCCCTTGACCAGGAATCAAACCTGCAATTGCCCTAGCCGGTTTGGCTCAGTGGATAGAGCGTCTGACTGTGGACCAGAAGGTCCCGGGTTCGATTCAAGTCAAGAGCACATATCTCAGTTGCAGGCTCCACCCTGGCCTGGGTCCTGGTGGGGTGCATGCAGGAGACAACTAATCGATGTATTTCTCTCCTATGGATATTTCTCTCTGTCTTTCTCTCTCTCTTCCACTCTCTCTAAAATCAATGGAAAAATATCCTCATGTGAGGATTAAAACAAAACCAACCCCTTGCAACCCTCTGATGCTCTAACCACTTAGAAACATGGGCCAGGGCTGAGCATTTCTTTCACTTTGGACTTGGAGCAGCCCTTCCTGTTGTCCCCTCTCCCTTTGAAAGAGAAAGTTGGATATCTCGCCTGGCCATTTCCTCTGGACTGGCTTCCTTGACTTTGCTCGGCTGCTTTGGGATTTTAATTGAAGGAACTTTTTCCTCACTTATTTTGCCATGGAGTGAGCTCCTGTTCCCAATCAGTCTTTCCCTGCAAACCCCACTCCTCCCTCCACAACCACCTCCCCAGCCCCGGCCATAGCACAACCTACAACAATTAGGGGTCCACTTGGAGGTTTATTGGTGGAAGTACAGGAGCACCTTGTTTTAAACCCCATCTTATTCTCCCATGGTCACTTGGCCCACAGTGGGAAAACAGCATGATGGAGGCTGTAGCCAGTGCACCGACTAAAGCCAGGAATCACCCTGTTTGGGTAGGTGTCAGGGTCCCAATAAGTTCTCTCCTAAAGAACTGGCTACAGGAGCCCGTGGTAAGAACTCGTCTGGATTCTCTTGTTCCCAGAGGCTGTGGCCTAAAACGGCTCTCATAGGTACATTCAAATTGGCTGAAGATGCCGCCGGCAAGGGTATCTTGCTGTAGCTCTTGGAATCCTTGATTTCAGTGGCCTGTGTTCTGTTGGAACCCAGGAATTTTGGGGTCATTGAAAACAATAGAAGAAAAAGAAAACATTGTTAAGGTTTTAATTATAAAAACTGCTTTTTAATTATGTCTTTCCAGCACGAGTGCCTTGAACACAGATGTGAATATGGAAATGATGGGCAGTGAAAACACGTATAGATGGGATGATGTATCTAAGAATGACTTGAGTGGAGAAAGCCAAGCAGGAGGGAAGCTGGAACTAAGGCTGCTCTGCTGAAGTGGAACCGACACCCCTCCAAGCCTTTGGCACTGCTTTGATGTGTTGAGAACCAAATGTGCTATGATTCAAAGGCAAAACCGGAGCCCACTGGGATCTGCCTGATGCCCACTATAACCTGCCTGGAGTCAGCATGAGTGCAAAGAAAACCTTCAGGCAGCTCTCCAAAACATTGACAACTTAAAAAAAATCATAACCGGCTGGCTGGTGTGGCTCAGTGGTAGAGCATCGGCCTATGGACCAGGAGGTCACGGTTTGATTCCCAGTCAGGCCACATGCCCAGGTTGCAGGCTCTATCCCCAGTGTGGGGCATGCAGGAGGCAGCTGGTCAATGATTCTCTCTCATCATGGATGTTTCTATCTATCTCTCCCTCTCCCTTCCTCTCTGAAATCAATAGAAATATGTATTTTTTAAAAATCACAACTACTTAGTGTGTCTAGAAAAACACACAGTGTGGTTAAAATTTTGATTCCAAGAGCAATACATACTTATATTAAATGAAAAAATAAAAACTATAATAAAACACCGAAACAAAATAAAAATCCCTCACACTGTAACTATTCATAGATAAATGCAGTGAGGTTTTGTTTTTTTCAGTGAAAATAATTTTAGAGTTACTTCGCTAGAGACTGGCAATGTGGTTGAATAATCTAAGAAAAAAACCCACCTCTTTGCCACAAAACACCTAGAAATGTAGATAAAATATAGTTAACATAATTTTAAATGCATTGTTGAACCCACAAAAAAGTAAAAGTAAAAAAATCCTAAGGGACAAAGATTATAGACTAGCCAAATGTGAGCTGAAGCTAGGACTGCCCGAGGGACTTGCCAGACTTGGTAACCAGGGCGTGGTGGCACAGAAGATAAATCTTGGGCCCTAGCCACGTGGGGAGTTTACTGAGGTATCCGCATAAATCCAGGACTTACAAAGCACCTTCTCAGCAAAAGGGTACACCAGAAAGAAACCCATCCAGTGCTATAAACTTATCTATGACAATCTGGATTCTGGGTCCAAAAGAAGCCTCTTCTGAAAACTCTTATCTTTGGGCCTGTCTTTGTGCTGGTTTGCAGTCTGACACATGGTCCAACAACTCCCAAGCTGAGAAACTAATATAAAAAATGTCTCCTGAGTCAGTAATATCTCTGAGGTACCTGGCAGAAGCAAGCTTACAATGGTTCTCCCCCACTTCCCAATTCAGCAACACGAGTCCCACAGATAATGGCCTGTTTGAGATAAACTCACAAAGGAAATGACAGCTACAGAGAGCTCCAAGACCCACATGACTTCGGGGTCTGTGTGTGAGGAAGCAGAGAGGCAGTGAGGCATCTGATGGACTTGAAAACAAGAGACCTCCTAAATCTCCCCAGATTCTCAGTGGAAAGTGCAGCAGGCAAATTAGAGAAGAAGAAAACTGGAAGAAGAAACTGGGGTCCTTCCATGGTAAAGTCAGTCTCAAGGGGCGGAAGCAGGATGTGCCTTACCAACTCTCAGAACCATCAGAATACTCTCCCTGGCAGGGCACAGGCTCATAGCAGGGGAAAACCAATGGAAATGGAATACAAATTGAATAGAACAGGAACAATAGAGCCAAAGGAAAGAGCAAGATCAGCTAAAGATAAGAAAGAGGAGAAACATAGTCCCCCAAAGTCATTGATGCTTCACAAAAATGACTCAAGAGGAAGCACTGGAGCCAAAAGCCACCCTGGCCCATCTATCATTCTCAAAGGTTGAGAAAAACCATTTCACATACAAATAAATTGCATCAACAAAAGGATCATAGTCAAAACCCACAAAAAATCATATAAGAAAAGATGCAAAATATAATAAGTCCTTGAAGACAATAAAAGCACACTAAAAAGATGTGCTGCATGTCCTAGCCAATTGCTCAGTGGTTAGAGCATAGGCCCTTGGACTGAAGGGTCCTGGGTTCAATTCCAGCCAAGGGCATGTACCTCGGTTGCAGGCTCGATCCCAGGTTCTGGTTGGGGCATGTGCAGGAGACAACCAATCACTGTGTCTCTTTCACATGGATGTTTATGTCTCTCCCTCTCTCTTCCACTCTCTCTAAAATCAATGGATCCAAAATTATGTGCAATGTGTTAAAAGTGTTTGATACAATATTATTGTTTTCTTATATTTTTTACATTTTTGCATAATTTATTTTTCTGAAACTAGTATTTGAGTATTCATGACTATAATGTCAATTTTGGATTGTGTATTTTATTAATAAAATAATTTTTGCCTTCTTTAAAAATAAATAAATAAATAAAATAAAGTCATGGATCCAGTGAGGTTTAACAACAACAACAAAAAAGATGTAGTGCAAAATGAATGCAAACTGCAACCTAGCATTTGAAAATGAGCTAAATTAAGAAAATGATAGAATATATATAAAAGAACAGCATAAGTTAAAATTTTAAATATTGATAAATGCTGTGATAAAACTGAGAAAACGATTAGACATTTAAAAATAAAACCATTATTTCCACAAAAAAAAAAAAGAAAGAATGTAGACAGTGCCTGAGAAGGCGCATGAGCTGATTGTCAGCTGCGTCCAGTGGTGTAGGCAGAGCCACGTCCTGGAAACATACCTTGCCAGAGGCAGGTATGTTGTCAGCTTGACCTTCAGCTCAGGCGCCAGGGAATGTGTTTCATTATCTAAGTTCAGCCAGGAACAGATGCAACTATCTGGGCTCAGCCAGGAGTGACAATTACAAAGAAGTCACAAGAATGAAGAATTGCAGCTTGATCTTTAACCATGATTTCACATAATTTCCTTTGTCTTCAACTCTAGTAAAACTTCCTGGTATCATGCTGTATATAATAAACACACTGCACTAGCTCTGGGTCAGTGTCTCTCCATCTGAGGACAGTGCCCCACCTGGCCTCAGCTTTACTTAAAGTCTTTGTGTCTCTTTTTTTTCCTTTTCTCAATCCTCAGCTGTCCCTACTCAGGACTCATCTGCTCTCTAGCTGTGCTGGTCACGGCTAAGAGAGAAAACTTATAAAAGAACACAAGAGCAAACAAGCAAAGCACATAATGCCTTAAGAGAAATAGAGGGATAGGGAGAAGTTTAAAGAATTAAAAAAAGAAAGGGGATATATATATTAGACAAAGATAATCAAACATACAAGTAATAAGAGTACTCAAAGAAGAAAAGTTTGCAATTCAAGAAAACCGTCTTGCAATTAGAAAGAAAAAAAAAAAGAAGGTGTGGAAAGTATGGATAAAGGCAGACTGTGACCTGGGAGAATTGAGTGAGCATGGCCTCCACTACACCCAGAGTGAGTCAGGAAAGCATTCAGTGAAAGGACGCATGGAGAGTCCTTTGTATGAGCTGCTGCCTCTTTCTCCTCAAGATGAAAGAGAGGGACTTCCTGGGACCACCCAGAGAGCTTCTGCTGTGATCCTTTGGGGGCTGGGAGACCCAGTAGAGATGGGAGCACAAAACATGGAGGGTGGGGGATGGGAGAATGGGTTTCTCTGGTGATGAAGTGAAGTTGCTTCTGTGTCCCTAGAGGCACCGTCCTCCTCTCCAATAGCCAGTCAAATTCTGGGAGGATATTATTGAGGACCAGATGGCGAGAGCATGAGAGAGAGCGAGAGAGCGAGAGAGCGAGAGAGCGAGAGAGCGAGAGAGAGAGAGAGAGAGAGAGAGAAAACACCAGTCTGGAGCCATTGTAAACCCTACTGAAGCAGAGTCCCTTAGGGATGAGAGACTGACAGCTAGTGCCTGGGTAGCATGGACCCCTGCAGAGCCAGTGCCAGAGTAGGGTGGTGGCCAGGTGAAAGGAAGGTCTCACAGCATCACCAGAGTTGCAGGCAGGGGAGCCAGGTAGGGGACTTCAAAGAACCCAAGAAAGTGCCTAAGAGAAAAAGTCAACTTAAAATTAGGAAACAGAAGGAGAAGAGGAGCAACTCTGAGGGGCCATCTTCACAGGGGACCAGGCTGAGGGAAGGGAGATGTGATCAGTTCAGAGTTTTGATAGTTTTTAGGCACTGGACTTTTTAATTTCAGAATCGATGCTGCTTATGCTATTTAAAGGGACCAAAGGCCCTTTCATATTCTGAGGGACTCCACGTGCTATGGGGCCTGCCCAAAGAACCAGCGTTTACTCAGGAAAGAGGAAAATTTCTCCCACTAAAAATGTATAAAGGAAGACAAAAATAAATTTGCATTTAGATGATACTCAAAAGTTGAACTTGTTCAACATGTTGGCTGCATGGTCTTGCTTTGGGTTTCTATCACTCATTACAGAAAGAAGCTACTACACTTACTCAGTCAATTAGTAAAACTGGAGCCAGCAGTGGTCTCCCCTCTGTGTTACTGTCTCTTCTGCTTCACAGAAAGGATAGATAAGGCAAAGAGAACTCAGGATTGTCTTATCCAAGGGACCCTTGCGAGTTGGGAATGTAGACAGTCAATATCTAACCCCATGAACTGGCTTTTTTAGCTTACCCTCATTCCTCTACTGAGCACCTTCCATATGAAAACACTGGGATTTGCCCTAGCCAGTTTTGCTTACTAGATAGAGCATCAGCCTGTGGACTGAAGGGTCCCGGGTTCAATTCCTGTCAAGGGCATATGCTTGGGTTGCAGGCTCAGTCCCCAGTATGGGGCATGCAGGAGGCAGCCCATTAATGATTCTCATCATTGATGTTTCTATCTCTCCCTCTCCCTTCCTCTCTGAAATCAATAAAAAAATATTAAAAAAGAAAACACTGGGGTTTGCCACTCTGTTGACTAATGAGTTTGCCAACCACTGGACTAGACTAAATGTTACCGTGTAGTTGGAAGCTGTGAGGATTAGGTAATTGGGGCATATTGTGTGCAAAGAGGTAAAGGGTAGTTGACAGTGGCCTAGAATATTCAGATCAATCAGCCACAGGCCCTGTTTTCAAGGACAGGCTTACAGTAACATTAAGGGGAAAGTCACACGCATAACTGTCTAGAGCAGTGGTCGGCAAACTGCGGCTCGCGAGCCACATGCAGCTCACGAGCCATGGTTTGCTGCTCTGTTGACTAATGAGTTTGCCGACCACTGGTCTAGAGGAAAAATAAAAGGGCTGCAAAAGATTGGCAGGTGTCACTGACCCTGCCCATGGCTCTATGCTGTAGGAAGAGGTGCTGGAGCTGCCTGCATGGAGGACCCACCTGTCTTCTGTGAGATGGCCTCTTCCTGGGAAATGTGAGAAAATGTCGCTAGTCTGCTCAGCTTTCCACAGCAAGAAGTTTTCGCTGGGCTGGGAGGATGACAGGAGGCTGCTTTCAGGCTGGATGGAGAAATTTACAGTTAGAGGACCAGGTCTCTCCCTCACAGTTCTTGGCCTTCTCCAGCCAGAACCTTGAAGGAACTCACATGAGTCTTCCAGCCTAATCCTGGGAACCTGTTCCTTAAATATTAAGCCCCAGAATCACCAGACAAAAACAATGAGGCCCCATGCAGGATCACCTCCTCTCTCTTATGAGCTGCTGTGGCAGCTCTGCCCAGAGCAAAGATCTAAACGTTAAGAACCAGAGCAGTAGAACTATAAAAGCTGACTTTTGAAGTTGGTGATGGTGTACCTAAAGCATACAAGTTAAATGAAAGGAAGAAAGTGTTTAAGAGCCTGAAATCTGTAGGTTTTAGGCTACTCAATCTATCAAGTCTTTTTTCCCCTGTGTTTCTACCCTAAGCAAGTCCTGAGAAAGCCTTCTGCGTGTTGGGGGCAGGAGCCTTAAGTAAACTAAAAGGGAAAAGCAAATCCTTGAGGGAAGTGTTGCAAAAACTTGTGATTAAAGGGTTAAAATTCTTGATGTATAAAAAGCTTTATTTTACAAATCAATTTAGAAAAACACAAGGATGCCCATAGGAAAATGGCCAAAGAACAAACCAGACAGTGCATAAAGAAAAAAATATAATAATGTTCAAACTCATCAAAATCAAACACATGCTACTTTTTTAACCTATAATTATTAGAAAAACTTTTTTACTTTTTAATTCTTAAGTGTGATAAGAACACAGTGATACAGAACTCTTATATTATCAGTGAGAGTATAATTTAGTATGAACTTTCTGGAAATAATCTGGCAATATGTATCGAAAACCTTAAAAATGTTCATACCCTTTGAATTCTACTTCTTTTTATTATCTTTTTTTATTTTTTAGATTCTTTATTGTTTAAAGTATTACATATAAATCCCTTTTCCCCCATTGACCTCTCCCCGCTTGTTCCCACCCCCAACCCCTTGAATTCTACTTCTAAAAATCTATTCTGAGAAAACAATAAAAGCTGTGGACAATATTAGTACCTATAAATGCTTGTGTTACCCTCCTACAGGGGTGGGGAATGTACAGCCCATGAGCCGTATAAGGCCCTTGAAATCATTTGATCTGGTCCTGACAAGGCATTAGGGGTGAAATAATTAAATGTTTGACCAAAAATAGCAGGCTAATTTTTAAGTTGATCATTTTGTATGGCCCTCGAATGATGCTATAAATATCCAAATGGCCCTTGGCAGAAAGAAGGTTCTTCACTCCTGATGAAAAGTTAGAAACAACTCTAAATATCAGATTTTATCCTGGCTGGAGTGGCTCAGTGGTTGAGTGTCGACTCAGGAACCAAGAGGTCACCAGTTCAATTCCAGGTCAGGGCACATGCCCCAGTTGCAGGCTTGATCCCCAGTAGGAGGTGTGCAGGAGGCAGTCAGTAAATGTTTCTCTCTCATCAGGTTTCTATCTCTCTCACTCTCTCCCTGCTTCTCTAATATCAATAAAAACATATTGATAAATACATAAACAAATTAATTGATAAATGCATAAACAAATTAATATCTGATTTTAGGGGAATGAAGTAAATTTTAATTCATTCATACAACTGAAGAGTATGAAATTATCAAAATGATATGATGTATAAGAAGAGCTTTTAAGATTTATGTATTGCCCTAGCTGGTTTGGCTCAGTGGATAGAGCGTAGGCCTGTGGACTGAAGGGTTCTGGGTTAGATTCTAGTCAAGGGCAAATACCCTGTTATGGACTCCATCCCCAGTAGGGGGCGTGCAGGAGGCAGCCGGTCAATGATTCTCATTATTGGTATTTCTCTCTCCCTCTCCTTCTCCCTTCCTCTTTGAAATAAATAAATAAATATATATATAAATATATTTTATATATTTTATTGATGTTTTTACAGAGAGGAAGGGAGAGAGAGAGAGAGAGTTAGAAACATTGATGAGAGAGAAACATCAATCAGCTGCCTCCTGCACACCCCCCACTGGGGATGTGCCCGCAACCAAGGTACATGCCCTTGACTGGAATCAAACCTGGGACCCTAGAGTCCGCAGGCCGATACTCTATCCACTGAGCTAAACCAGTCAGGGCTCAAACTATATTTTTTTAAAAAATTTATTGATTGATTTTAGAGAAAAAGAAAAACACACATTGATTTGTTGTTCTACTTATTTATGCATTATTTGTTTCTTGAATGTGCCCTGACCAGAGATTGAACGCACAACCTTGTTGTATCAGGAACATGCTCTAACTGAGCTACCAGCCAGGGCTACAAAGAGCTTTTAAAAGAAATGGATCTTAGACAAGAAAAAGCTAAAGGAATTAATCACCACCAAACCAGTATTCCAAGCAATGTTAAAGGGACTTCTTTAAGAAGACCAAAACAAACAAACACAAAAACAACCCACCCACATGAATAATAAAATGGCAATAACTACATACCTATCAACAATTACTTTAAATGTAAATGGATTAAATGCTCCAATCAAAAGACATAGGGTGGAGAAGAAAACAAGATCTATACATATGCTATCTACAAGAGACTCACTTCAGATCAAAAACACACAAAGACTGAAAATAAAGAGATAGAAAAAGATATTTCATGAAAATGGGGGGAAAAATCTGTGGTAGCAATACATCAGACAAAATATACTTTAAAACAAAAACTATGCCCAGCCAGTGTGACTCAGTAGTTGAGCATCAACCTATGAACCAGGAGGTCACAGTTTGATTCCCCATCAGGTCATATGCCTGGGTTGCAGGCTTGACCCCCAGTGTGGGGTGTGCAGGAGGCAGCCAATCAATGATTCTCTCTCATCATTGATGTTTCTATCTCTCTCTCCCTCTCCCTTCCTTTCTGAAACCAATAAAAACATATGTGAAAAAAAAAACTATAACAAGAGACAAAGGACAGACATTTCATATGCAATAGATGCAATAGCCAAGCTATGGAAACAACCTAAGTGCCCATAATTAGATGACTGGATAAAGAAGATGTGGTGCATGTATACAATGAAATATTACTTGGCCATAAAAGAATGAAATTTTACCATTTGCTACAACATGGATGGTCCTAGAGGGTATTATGCTAAGTGAAATAAGTGATACAAAGACAAATACCATATGATGTCATTTATATATGGAATCCAAAAAACAAAATAAACAAACAATCAAAACAGAAACAAACTCATAGATACAGAGAACAAACTGATGGTTGCCAGATGGGAGGGGGGTTAAGGAGCTGGGTAAAATGGTGAAGTACAAATTGGTAGTAATAAAATAGTCATGATGATGTAAAGTACAGCACAGAAAATATATTAAATAAATATGTATGGTGCCAGGTAGGTACCAGACTTATGGGGGGGGGGCGGCACTTCATAAGTTATATAAACGTTTAACCACTATACTGTACACCTGAAACTAATACAATATTGACTGTTAACTATAATTGAAAAAAATTTTAATGGAAAAAATGTTTATGATATATTCTAAATTGAAAAAAAGCAACACCCAAAAATATATTTAATGTCCTCAAATACATAAATTAAGATTTAATTTGACGTAAAATGAAAGACTAGAAGGAAATATGCCAAATGTTCCAAGTGATTAGTTGGGGCTAAAAAAAAATGGGAATGATTTTTCTGTAATTTTCTAAAATGAGCATTTTCCTTTATGATACTGAAAAAAAAGAGCAAAAAAACTGAAAACACTTTTGAGTTAAGTACCTTATAGCTCTTCTTTAGAAAAACTAAATTAGTGTTCTGTAATTGATGTGTGCATATCACTGACCCTTGAAAATGGTCTTCTCATTCCCCCAGGACACTAGACTTTAATATTCAACCCTCACAATGGGACGCAGTACGCCTCCCATCCCTCTCCTCCCCGCCTTAGAGATCGTGGTGTCAGGGCCCCACTTACTGTTGTTTCAGTGGAGCTGCAGGGCATCTTGGGCACCAGGCAGTGAGTGAACTGGATTCTCGGGTCTTTGGTGGTGATGGATAGACCTTTCTGCAGAATTTTCACCAAGCGGATCCAGAACTGAAACACAGTCTCTGGGTGTTTTTCGTGGAGCCTCATGTAGTAGATCTTTTCAGTTACTGTCCTAATCCGCAGGATGCGTTGGAGCCGGTCACAGATTTGTAGCTCCACAAACTTCAGGGGGAGAATCCTGGACACAATCAGGAAATTGCCATAGTGGAGGAGCCCAGGATTTGAATCAGTCATGCTGGTGCCTACTGAGAGCTTGGCTCAGCCTCACTGGGGTCCCACCTCTGCATGGGGAATGCACAGGGGAGAGGGCTTGTGGATGAGAGTGGAATGATTACAAAGCTTGGATCCTCTCTGATGTCCAGGGTCTTAGTTATTAAAGAATCTGCCCACGTCAATAACAAAGACTGATAATTGATGTAGACTATCTCTTTTAATCCTGACAACAACTCTTGATTAAGAAACAATAAGTATTATTAATTCCATTTTACAGACTTCTTGAAACTGAAACTTAGAGAAAGAAGCTAAGTGATTTGCCCAAGATATTTAGATATTTTAAAAAATTTATTGATTTCTAGAGAGAGAGAGAGGAAAGGAGAAACATCAGTTTGTTGTTCCACTTATTTATGCATGCCATTGGTTGCTTTTTGTTTTTGTTGTTAATCCTCACCAGAGGTTATTTTTTCCATTGATTTCCAGAAAGAGTGGAAGGAAAGGAGAGAGAGAGAAACATTGATGTGAGAGAGACACATTGATTGGTTGCCTCCCTCATATGCAACTGAGAAATTCAAATCAAGACCCTCTTCACAGGCCAACACTCTAGCTCCTGAGCCATATCAGCCAGGGCAATTGGTTGCTTCTTGTATGTGCCCAGACTGGGAATCAAACTTGCAATCTTGGAGAATCAGGATGATGTTGTAACCAAATGCACCTGGCAGGGGTGCCCAAGTTTAGATCTTTTAAAATATATATTTATTTAATTTTTTTCCACTTAGATCTTAAGTAGGAACTGGGACTAAGATATTCTGACTCCATTTCCAAGTCTCCTTCACCCTGTATCCTGATTAACTCTGTTGAAAGAGTAAGAAGGGTGGATGTCTCCTATACACCCAGTATTATTTTTTCAATCTCAACACCTCTTAATCCCATTTGGCTTTCATACACCTCACTTTTTAAAAAAACCCTTCTAAGTTTTTATTGACAAAATAAAAATGAAAGCCAAAATCCTCAAAAACTAGGCTGAGACAGACTGATACTCTACCCACAGCACCAAACACGGTGCTTGTTCTGTATAGATACGAAATAATACCTGTTAAATGAATGAATGGGGTTCTGCACAGTGTGTACACTAAGGAACACTGTCCTTTCTTTTTATCTAAAGCCCATTTGCAAGACAGTGCAGTCTGTCAACCCACCCTCTCCGGCCCCTCTGTGAGGCCTTTCTTTACCTGCTGAGGGTGATGATAGGAGCACAGCCAGGAGTGTTGCAGGTGGAAAACTGACCCTGGGGCCAGGTGACGTTGGCCATCAGGAGGATGTTGGGGAGTGGCAAGGAGGGCACTGAGGAGGTTACCCCAAGGATCACGGTGGTAGTTGAACCTTCAGAGACATTCATCCAGTTCCCGGACTTAGTAACCTAGAAATCAGCCCCAGGGTCTTGGGTCAGAGAAGCAGAAGACAAGAGTGGAAGGATACAGGGGCTAGAAAGCAGTACTTAAAAAAAATAAGCCCATGGCCAGTGTGGCTCAGTGGTTGAGCATCAACCCATAAACCAGAAGGTCAGGGTTTGATTCCTAGTCAGGGCACATGCCCAGATTGGGGGCTTGATCCCCAGTAGGGGGCGTGCAGGAGGCAGCCGATTAATGATTCTCATCTTTGATGTTTCTATCACTCTTTCCCTCTGTCTGAAATCAATAAAATTTTTTTAAAAAAACAGAAAAGATAAAGAAAGCAGCACTTCAACTTAGTGACAAGCTTGGAGCATCTGTGCCTCCTGCAGGCTCCACACTGGGGAATGAGTCCACAACCGGGGCATGTTCCCTGATTGGGAATTGAACTGTGACCTCCAGGTTCATAGGTCGATGCTCAACCACTGAGCCACGCTGGCTGGGTGCACTTGTGATTCTTACATGTGTTTGGCACACTGAGCGGGGCATCACCTTTTTGGTGGCTCTCCCCAAGTAGACAAGCTCCTTGACAATAGGAACGCTGTGTTGTCCTTTTTCGTGTCCTCTGCACCATCTGATTTTAGAAAGGATGCACTAGTAAGAAAAAGCTGAGGGGAACCAAAATTATATTCTGCCATCCTTGAGAAGAAGAAGCCAGCACAGGTCTCTAATGGTCTGGAAGGGAGATTGTGCAAAGAAAGTTCCAGAAGGGGAGGAGAGTGAGGAAAATCCCCATACTGCTATAAGCACAAACAGGTGAACTTGAGATCCATATCCTCTGGTATCAATAGCTGGAATGGCTTCTTTCTCCTCCCCAGGGCTTTAAGGGCCACAGCATTTCTGGACCAAGTGCTGAAAACAGGATTTGGAAAGGGAAAGAGCTGGCCCTGAGCTGCACATGGGTACCTGGATAAAGTTGCTTTCAAATACCGCAGAGTGGGAGAACAAGTTGAATTCTGGAGAATGAATCAGTTGACAAAGAAGGCCATCTTCCACCCCAAGTTCCACTCCAGGGCCCGGTTCCCTGACCTCAGGAGGGAGGCCCCTGATTTTATTCATTGACTCTTGGGAAGAATGGGCTGGGGAACATCCTGGGGCTCCACACAGACCCAGCCCAACTGCAAGGTGTTGTGTGACCAGTGCTGCCCACCCCCCACCTCCACAGCTCCTCCTCTCCTCCTGAATTACAGGCTGTCCTCCAGACCAGGGAGGGCCGGCCTGCCAGCTCACAATGGCAGGAATGACATCAGGAATGTGGTGGTAACAACAGGAAAGGAAAAAAAGGACAAATTAGGGAGGAGCAAGGCTTTTCTCTCCCTTTTCTTACTCACTGCAAACTAGTGGTAATGAAGCCTATTCCATTTTTCACTCAATCTTCCCGAAAATATGAGGAAAATGAGTCTCCCAAGGTTATGCCAAGACAGCAGTGAGCTGGCCAGACAACAAGGAAGGCTCTTGGGAAACCCACAGCCTTCAATCTTCCTCATCACAGGAAAGCTTCTCACAACTTGCTTGTACTAGTGCCTGCATAAGAATTACTTCAGGGGTGAAAAAGCTCATTATGGATGCATTTTGTTATGTTGCATCTTGAAGAGTCCATGAAAAAGAAATTGTGATGTTGAAAAAAGGGCTGCATATTGGCGATGGACCACCAATTAGTTCAGTGATATTGTCTAAGTCACTGAGTTTCCTTCTGTTCCTCTGTAGTAAAATCAAAAGGTGGCACCAGAGTTAAGGCCTCACATTAATAATCAGTAGAGATTTAAAATTCATACTTGGGAATATCGGAATGTGCTGTTCCCTTGAGCAGATGTAGTGAAGGTGAAGGGAATTCCCTTGATTAGGGCCCCATTCTGCTTCATGGGAGTGCATCCTTAGGCAACTGTTGTTTTAAGCTACGGAGATTTTAGGGTTGTTGCTGCAGCATAACCTAACCGAGTGTGTCCTTGACTGATACGGAGATTGGAATCTAGAGGGCAGTGTTGCTATAAAACACACACACACACACACACACACACACACACACACACACACACACACCACAAAACCCTAGTATGTGTGACTTTAACTTATCTGGAAGGCAGCAAAGAGATCTTCTTGGAAGCTGGAAGGATGGCAACCCATCTTACCCAGTAGCAGAGTATTTGGTAAAACCGTTGCCTGCAGTAACTTATAAGACATACGTTAATCTAATTTATCTACAGTTAGGAGAACAAATTTTAACAGCTTGAATTGAATACTGGCCCTAGCCGGTTCTCAGTGGTTAGAGCATCCACCCAAGCATTGAGGGGTCTTGGATTCGATTCCGATCAAGGGCACGTACCTTGGTTGCAGACTCGACCCCCAGCCCTGGTTGGGGTGTGTGCGGGAGGCAACTAGTCGATGTTTCTCTCACAAGTTGATGTTTCTCTCTCTGTCGCACCCCTTCCCTTCCAGTCTTTCTAAAAATCAATGGAAAAATATCCTCCTGTGAGGATTAACAAAAACAAAACAAGAGAATCTGTTAGTTGCTATTGACAAAGCGCCACAAGATGAGCTGAGAGAAAAACTGGTGAGCTTGCAAGCAGGCACAAGGGATCTAGAGACTACAGAAAATCATTGAGCTTGCAGAGTTCACAGAAGCCACTGCTTCTCATCCCTAACTGGTAATAGATAAAATTCAGGAATGTTTGGGATGACAAACACCAATGCAAACTCAGTTTTGTAGGTAGAGTGACTGTCCTGGTTTGCCCAGAAGTGTCCCAGTTTTAGCACAAGTCCTGCATCCCAGAAAATACCCCTGGCTAGGCAAACAGGAACAACTACTTGTAGGAAAGATTAAAACAATGGTATGGCCATCACATCCGTTGTTGAAACCTCTGAGCAGATTATTTAAGAGCAGCAATTTTCAATGGATGTGCCTTGCAACACTGGTATGCCACCAAGGATTTTTAAAACATGTAATACCTATTTTGTCAGGGACATTGACCTCTTTTTCCTTCGATTGTCAAATAAAGAAATGATAGCAGCCAACACAATAGCTGTCCAGTGTAAATGAATAAAAATTATACCTATTTTTTTTTCAGGTCAGCAAAAAATGCATTTTTTGATGTGTTGCAAAATTTTAGTCATTAGTTTACGTGTACCATAAGATGAGAAAGATTGAAAATCAGTTTCATCTATTTTTTATTTATTTTATTTTTTAAATATATTTTTATTGATTTCAGAGAGGAAGGGAGAGGGAGGAAGAGAGAGAGAGAAACATCAATGATGAGAATCATTGATTGGCTGCCTCCTGCACACCCCCTACTGAGGACTGAGCCCACAACCCGGGCATATGCCCTTAACTGGAATCGAACCTGGAACTCTTCAGTTCATAGGCTCTATCCACTGAGCCAAACTAGCTAGGGCTGAAAATCAGTTTTAGAGCAAAAGCCTGGATAAGGTTGTGGCACCCAGGAAACCATTTCAATTAAACTAAACTGCTTGGGGAAGAGACTTAATGTATAGCTCTCCAGTTAACAGTTCAAAATACCTCAAACTAGTCAGAAGCATCTGAATGAGAAAATATATCAAAGTTAAGAAAATGTCTAGAAAGGACAGCTACTGGCACGTGAAAATGCCTGAAATCAGTGACAAAATACCAACTATATGTTTATGTACTACGCTACCAAAAGATGACTCCTATAAGTCCAGCTGATCGCAAAGGACCAGGGACTGGAAAGTTGGAAATTGGAAATACAATGGAACCTCAGTTCTTGAATTTAATTCATTTCCAAAGGCTGTTGAGAATGATTTGTTCAAAAACCAAATCGTTTTTCCCCATTAGAAATAATGTAAATTGAATTAATTCTCTCAAGATTCTCAAATGATTCAGTTTTAACCTTTCTAATATACATGTCTATGTATTGTTTAACCTATAAACACTTTTTTTCTTAAACTTACCAAACCACATCCTACTAGCCTTAAACAAATTTTTCATATATCACTGCCTCCTAGCTGCTTTTCATTTATCCAATCAACAAATTTTCCTGTCTATTCATTTGCCTGTAATTGTTGTTTTGTGAGCACTTCCACACCCTTAGCAACATTAGCACTCTTGATGGCCTCTTTGTTTTAAAATTGTGCTAATCCTTGCCCTAACCAGTTTGGCTCAGTGGATAGAGCCTGGCCCTGCAGACTGAAGGGTCCCAGGTTTGGTTCCGGTCAAGGGCATGTACCTTGGTAAGGAGTGTGCAGGAGGCAGCTGATCGATGTTTCTCTCTCATCGATGTTTCTAACTCTCTATCCCTCTCCCTTCCTCTCTGTAAAAAATCAATAAAATATATATTAAAAAATAATAATTAAAAAAAATAAAATTGTGCTAATCCTCAATTTCTGCCAGCAACAAAAGGATTATCTCCTTTGTTTATTGCCTGAGAGATGCTTTTTGTCATGTTGAGGTATCAGTATGAAAGGGCTGTCAGGTCAAAAATTAAGTTTTGGTCTACAACTGAGACTTTTTTTTTCTGTGAACAACTTGGTCAAGAACTGAATTGTTTGAGACATGAAACATTAGAGAAACAATGTTTGACTATACTTGATAAACAGCACTAATGACTACCCCAGTACAGTAAATGTTGCTCAAGCCATTCGCTTATAGGGTAGTGGCACTTAAGTTTAAGAACACACAGGGAGCAAAATTGGTTTGGCTGAAGACACCATGCTCCATTTTTACCTTTTGGCAAAAGTAAATCAAACTCATCATATGTAAATTGATGTGCACACTAAGATAAAAGTGTGCATACTTTATTTTATTACACTTCACAGAAGCTTTTTCTTTTCTTCACAGATGTTTTTATCAACATCTAGACAAGACCCTCTACCAACAAAAAGGTTGACTCCTTAAGGCTCAGATAATGGTTAGCATTTTTTAGCAATAAAGTATTTTTTAAAATGGTTTTATTTTAGAGAGAGGGACAGAAACATCAATGCATCAATATCAACACTGATTTGCTGCCTCTTGCCCACCCACTACTGGGGATAGAGCCCACAATCCAAGAATGTGCCCTGACCAGGAACCGTGACCCCCTGGTTCATAGGTCGCCGCTCAACCATTGAGCCATGCCAGCCGGGCTAAAGTACTTTTTAATTAAGATATATACCTCACCCTAGCTGGTTTGGCTCGGTGGATAGAGCGTCAGCCTGCGAACTGAAGGGTCCCAGGTTAGATTCCAGTCAAGGGCACATGCCTGGGTTGTGGGTTCGATCCCCTGTGGGGGGCGTGCAGGAGGCAGCCAATTGATGATTCTCTCATCATTGATGTTTCTTTTTCTCTCTCCCTCTTCCTCCCTCTCTGAAATCAATAAATATATATAAAAAATATATATATACCTTGCTTTTTAAACATAATGCCATTACACTTTTAGACTATAGTATAGTGCAAACATAACTTTCATATACACTGAGAAACTAAAAAATTCATGTGATTTGCTTTATTGGTAATTTGGAACCCAACCCACAAAAATTTGAGATATGCCTCTAAATACCATAGGAGAGGAGTGGATATGCTTCATCATGTGGTGGGGATGGAAGAGTGATAGAACAGGCTAAACTGCTTAGACCTGAAAAAGAGCAGAAACAATCATCTGTGAGGCATGGCTATTAAAAACTTTTTGATTTAGAGAGGAAGGGAGAGGGAGAGATAGAAACATCCATGGGGACAAGGAGACAAGCAAAAAACACTAATCAGCTGTCTCCTGCAGGCTTCCTACTGGGGATCCTGAAACCCGGGCATGTGCCTTGACCAGGAATCTGAACCAGTGGCCTTTTGGTGCATGGGGTGACACTCAACCCAGGCAGACCCTAAGGGTGAGGTGTGGCTATTTTACCAGCCTATCTGAACAATAAGAATTGAGTCATTCTGGTGGCTATGAGTACAGAATAAAAAAGCCAAGGTTGCCCTGGCCGGTGTGGCTAAGTTGGTTGGAGTGTCATTCTGTGCACCGAAAGGTGGTGGGTTCAATCCCTGGTCATGCTGGAGGCAACTGATGTTTCTGTCTCCCTTCTAAAATCAATTTTTAAAAAATTTTTTTAAAGGCCAAGGCCTTCTGGTCTGATAGTCCTCTTTCCCCGAGACTGAAGATGAAGGGGTGGGAAAGAATCATATTTCTTTTCTTTAGAGATGAACAGTCAAGAGAGTAGCCCAGCCGGTGTGACTGACTCAGTTGTGTTGACCTATGAACCAGGTCAGGTTGATTCCTGTCTGGTTGCTCAATCCCTAGTAGGGGGCGTGTAGGAGGCAGTTGATCAATAATTATTATTGATATTTCTATCTCCCTTCCTATCTTAAATTATAAAAATATATACATAGTAGAGTCCTGGTGCACAAAATTTGTGCACTGGGGTTGGAGTGTCCCTCAGCCCAGTCAGCACCCTCTCCAATCTGGTTCATCCCTCTCACAATCCAGGACTGCTGGCTCCCAACTGCTTGCCTGCCTGCCTTTCTGATTGCCCCTAACTGCTTCTGCCTGCCAGCCTGATCACCCCCTAACCACTCCCCTGCCAGCCTGATTGATGCCTAACTGCTCCCCTGCCAGCCTGTTTGCCCCTAACTGCCCCCCCAGCAACTGCCCTCCCCTGCAGGCCTGGTCCCCCCCAACTTCCCTCCCCTCCAGGATCGATCACCAACTGCCCTCCCCTGCAGGCCTGGTCCCTCCCAACTGCCCTCCCCTGCTGGCCTGATCCCTCCCAACTACCCTCCCCTGCTGGCCATCTTGTGCCCACATGGGGGCAGCCATCTTGTGTTGGAGTGACGGTCAATTTGCCTATTACTCTTTTATTAGATAGGATATGTTTTTTGTTTTTGAGTAAGGACAGTCTCAGACAACTTAAGTTCAGATAACTACAGATACAGACAGGGCAGACCCAACTGCCCCTGCCTCCAAATTCAGAGGTTCATTTATCCGTTTTAAACGAAGTGTTTTAAGCACTTTTATGCTCCTAAGTTTTAAGGTGTTAAACTTCAGATCTATGAATTAACCCTTCCCTAACCACTAATTTTAAGAGCAGAAATCAATATGACACACAGTGGAAATATGTATTCAATTTTATTTCATTAGAAAAATTCACTTAAGCCACATGGTGGCTATAATGCCCATGTCCTGAGCAGGCTTTATCCCACTGCCCCCTTCAGACCACTACATACACACTAAGTTGGAAGACTTAAAAATATAAAACAGTGAGAACTGGACACTGAACACTCTTATCTTCCCCTCCCTACATCCAACTCACACCTCTTTAACTGTTACCCACACACAGGGGAGCTTACACGGAAGAGAAGCTGAACACTAAAGAAACTGACCATAAGCCACCCAAATCCAAAGGAACTCTTCACAGATGTCTAGGAAGTAGGGCTGAAAACACCATCATCTCCCAACATCTGAAGTTACAGCACAAGCCCTCATCTAAGAGAGGTCAGAGCCACGCTGCCAAGGACATCAAAGCACACAGCAGACTGTGCGGAGAAGAGTGAAATCAGTCCAATCCACAACCATAGGCTACCCACTCACACCTGCATATTAAATAGTCTTTTTCCAGGGTAGGAGCATCCAAATGGAGGGGCCCTTCCGGGGCTTAGTAACAGTTCTCTGCTAACACTGATGCTGAGCTTGCCTGCCCAGGAACTGGGACACCAGGCTGGACAGGTTTAGGCCAGTGTTCCAAGGTTATAGCTGGTGGAGGGAGGTCTTATCACACCCCTCTGGATGGATGTTCTGGAAGGCTCTTGGGGATTCTGTGATGGCTAGTTGACCTCTGGTGGTCCAGGAGCTCCCAGGTGGTGGGTTCTCCAGTAAGCCTCCCAGTGACTCCATCAGTCTAACAAAGATGGAAAGCAGGGTCAGCGCCACACCTAAGAGATAGAGGTTCAATATATGCTTCATAGCTGAAGGGATCCCACTCCTCTGCAGAACAGTAGAGCTGCCTTCTGCTTCTGGAAGACTTCTGGGTCCTGAGGAAAGAGAGGCAAGGTTAGTCTAGAGCCTTTTGGGATATGCATGCATCTGGCCCTCACCATTCTATCTTCCCATGGAGCTAAGGGAGAAGCCCAGCCAGCCAGGATACAGGGACCATGATGTTTTTCCACAGCAGAAGCTCAAGTATATTTACACCGTAAACTCCATGGCTGAGGAGCCAGTCTTGTTTCTTTTCATGAGCATTCCTTACAACTTTTACTTCTGAACCTAAAAACCTTTACTTTTCCTGTCAGGTGCAATGCACAATCCCTGGGCCACAGTCCAGGGACCAGAAACTTTCCTGAAGAACGGAGTCCTTTTGTAAGGTGGAGAGGGACTGTTGTAGGCAGTTAGACGTGAACAGAGCAAGGAGGATGGGCCAGGTACAGTTGTAGGCAGTTAGATGTGAACAGAGCAAGGAGGATGGGCCAGGTACAGAAGGTCACCGGGGTGGAAAGCCCCAGTAGCCTACCAACGGCAATCAATTGTAGGGTGGGATCTCAATTCGGGGTGGCTTTTCCTCCCCTCGCATATTTGGACCCTCCAGACCTTTCCTCCCTAGAGATAACATCTATGCCTCAGATAAGCAACAAAACCAGCTACTCCAAGGCAGGACCAGCTGCATGAATAACCACCCCTGCCCTGTGCCTGCCAATCAGTGGAGAACACAACCCAGAAAAGACACACGTGGAAAACTACTGAATATTCTATTGTGATCTTCTCCTGGGACCTCCCTAGTCTCCACCCTTAAAACGGTTAGTAGGGAGCCAGTGCACTCTCCCTCCAGGGAGCACGCCCATGCCTCTCCCTTCCCATTCTCCCTCCTTGCCCCAGGCAGTTACCATTAGCTTCCTCACTCCTAAACTCCTTTACCTCCATAATTCATTTCTTCTAGGAATTACTTCTTCTACCTCTATGGTTTATTAATTATTCTTACAGTTTGGTTCATGGCTCTGAATTCTTTCTTAGACAGAACCCAAGTATTGAGGTTGCTGATCCCAGGTTTGGTCTGACCGCATGGGTCAGACACCGGTTGCCGTTCTGAGGCCTGCAACAGGACTATCAGAACATGTGCTAGTCAGGCAGGTGTGGCTCAGTGTTTGAGGGTCGACTCATGAACCAAGAGATCACCGGCTCAATCCCCAGTAGGTGGTGTGCAGGAGGCAACAGATCTTTGATGTTTCTCTCTCTCTCCTTTCCTCTCTCTAAAAGAAATCAATAAAAGCACATTTATTTAAAAAAAAAAAAAAAAAAGGAACATGCCCTTGAGAAAGCAACTTGCCTGGGAAGTCTCCCTCATATCTCATTAAGGTTCGAGTTAATCATAAAGCTTTTTGAAGGTCATAGTAATTCTAAGTCGAATCTATCAAGTTCACTTAGTAAAAAAAAATACCCTGATTACCCACAACTTGTTAAGCACCCTGGAAGGTACGAGGGCCACACGGGGCCCTGGAGACGTGAACCCTGCCCTCTTGGGGCTTACAGTCCAGGGGCAACAGGCAAGAACACCGGCAGTTGCGCAGGAGGTGCCAGGGGTGCTTTGGGAGAGCATGGCATGGACGCCTACTACCCCAGCACCGGCAAGCACGCAAGTGGACCACCTGCATCCTAGTGAGGGCCCCTCCTGGGATGGGGAGTGGGAGGGAGCTCAGTAAGGAGGGAAGCTCCAGAAGGCCGTGCCACAGTGCAGGGGAAGGAGGCGGCGGCCCGGCAGGCAGGCCGAGGATGGGGGCGGGAGGCGGGAGCTGGGCAAGTCTAGAGGGCCGCTCACCTGCTGGAGGAAGGGCCGGGAGCGGCCGGCTCGCTGTAACAGCAGGTCTTGCAGCAGTCGGGAGGAAAATCGGCCAACGGGAGCGCGAGGAGGCGACTCAGACAACCCCCAGAAGATCAGCGCGCAGTCAGCAGCAAGTCGCAGGGAAAGGCCGCGCGCATCGCTCACTTATAGACAACGCCAGCCCCGGAGCCCGCGCATGCGCACTCGGGCCCGCACGCTGCCGCACGTCCGCATGCGCGCCAGCACGTCCGCGGCTCCGCCCCTCATCGGCGGCTCTGTCTCCCCCTCCATGACGCGTGCGGTGGGTGGTCTGGGGCGGTGCCTCGGCGGTCCCCCGGGCTTCGGGTCGGAGCTGTTTCAAAAAACTCGCACCGTGGTTCTGTGAGTCAGTGCGGTCGGCAGAGACTAGGTGTGTATGTTTGACTGCTTTCCCCGCTGCAGGAAACTTTGGAAGGAATCAAAAAGTTTATTTCCCCCACCCCCATACCAAACCGGTGGAAAACACCCCGGACGTGCCCCAGTCCAGCCCTCCTCTTGCATGGGATGGAGTGCGGGCATCTGAGGATGGATTCTGCATTGGCAGAGAGCATCAGACCACCACCCCATCCCCAAGCCCCAGTTTTCTCCACTGGGGGATTGAAGAGCTGACTTTCTAGGAGTTTCACTTCCTAGAGATAACAAGATTCCAGACACCACCCCACCCTTCATTCTAAATCCCGAGAATAATAAAATCCTAACTCACAATTGCTTAAGGAAATCTGAAATACTCGTTTGGCCCTGGTGTCCGTGTCTAACTGCACATGAACGTCACTTTGCACTCGGGCCTCAGTTTGTTCACCTAAAATGGTGGCCATAGGGAATTTTTAAGGATGCTTTCAGATCGAACCAAAGAGCTAAGACATCCCAGTCCAGCCTTCTGCTCAAGCTTGGGGGCTGGGGAGCCTAAGCACTCCCCTCCCAACCCCGCAACCTATAGACGTTTTGTCCTGAATGCGCCTAATGGCAGATTTCAGAGTTGAGGTCTGGGAGGCCCCTGGAAGGAGCATTCAAGCCACCGTGGAAGGGAAAGCTGCCGGTGGTTTCACAGCCTGCCTCCTGGAGAGGAGGGGAGGGGTAAGGGCCAAAGCTGGCGGGCTGATGACTTTTGGCAGGTCCAGTGAGCTCTAGGACTGGCGGTTCTGCGTGCTGGGCTAAAGTGCGGGGGTGGATAAGCAAGAACCCGGGATCTTCACGGCTGTGTGGGCTCGGTTGGAACGGGACTGAATGCACGGGAAGGGAGGAGCCAAAACCCAACTGCGACCTTTCCCCTGCATCCTGGGCTGTCAGGCATCTGTCCGAGGGGGAAGGGAGGCCGGGAAATGAGAAAGTTCGGGTTGAAAACGTGTTGGCAGGCAGGCACTTGGAAATTGAGTTTTTTACTCAGCCCGCAGGAATTTTGGCCCTGCGTTACCCTAGAATTTCATCTGTTTTTGTTGCTCGTCTCGGTGACTCTTCTTTCTCACTGTTGCTAGGAGAGGCTCTAGCTCTGAAATCACTTCCAGGTGTCCCAAATGCCATCACTTGCTTAGCTCAGGGACTTGGGCGAATCCTTGCAACTTTTCTGTACTTTGGTGTCCTCAACTGATATATGGGATGATAACAGTCCTTACCTGGAAATTAAATGAGTTAATCCACATAAATCACTGAGAACTCTGCCCAACACATAGAAAACAGTCCACAAGTCCCTATCGTTGACTACAAAACTCCCATGAGGGACTTCAGCCTCTGTTCAGTGAGTGAACACAGGAATTCCACAATAACCTCCTCCTTTAGGTTCTGTTTGTTATAGTGAGCTGTAGGGGAACTCACTTCAGAGATTTAATGTGGCTCCCAGAGTAAAGGCGTCTAGAAAATTCGGGGCTCTCTGTTTAAGCATCTGTGACTGTTTAACTTTCTACAGCCTCAGGTTTGGCTGACTACCCAGAAAGCTGAATACTACCCAACGATACACGCCAGACCCCAGGAAGGATATTAATGCATGTATTCAGTGTGATAGCTGCCTGAGGGTATCTGCTTACTCAGAAATGCACTGCTCTTTCTGGTGGTCCACGTGACCACCCACCATATGGTTTTGATATCAACCCGCTATAAAAAAAGAGACCCAGTCCTGGGAGGAGGTCGATTTCCTCTAGGTTGGCCACCACTGGGAGCAAGCAGCTGCTTTGCATGTGTATGTAAATGTCTCCTGTTAACGCTCTTATAAATTTGAATAAGGCTCTATGTCTGTTCCTCAGAATCCATCCTGATTTTAAACTTTTGGCACTCCCCCCCCCCCCCCCCGGCCCCGTTATAGGATAGTAAGAAGCTAGGAAAATTCCAGGACAAGTGGTGTAAGGAAACTAAGACAGATAGTTAAACAGCAGTTTGCAGCCACCTAGTCAACTCTATCTTCCCTAAGCCAAGCACATTTAAAAGTAAATAGTTTACACTTCTCCTCCCCATCCAGAGGGTAAATAGCTTAAATCACCCTACTCCCGAAGAAAGCAGAAATTCAATTAGTGCCATTTGCCAGTAACCACATCCAAGGACAGATGAAGTTAGAGAATAAATCTCATTTTGGTGCATCAGCATAATGCTGATGAATAAGATCCTCTACTAAACACCCAGCCTTTAAAATCCCTTAAAACAAATGTCCCAGCTCTCTCTAACCCGCCCAGGAACCGACCTGTGCCTTCCCCTCCGCCTCTCCTTTCCCACAGGCAAGCATCTCCTAAATTCTAAGGGAGTTAAAACAAACTCCCAAGAAAGGACATACAAGCTATCACCTCCTATTCACTAGGATTGCTATCTATTTATTTATTGTTTTTTTTTCTCTCTTTTTTTCTTTTTTTTTTTGAGGGGGAGGATTGCTATTTACTTAAAAAACAAAAAGAAAATAAGCATTGATGAGGATGTGGAGTAAATTGAAACCTATACGTTGCTGGTAAAAAGGTGCAGCATCTGTGAAAAACAGTTTGGCAGCTCCTCCAAGAGTTAAACATAGAGTTACCATATGGCCCAACAAGTCCACTCCTAGGTAAGAACCCATGAGAACTGAAAACATGTTCACACAAAGACTTACACAAAAATATTCATAGCAGCTTTATTTAAAAATGCCAATAAAAGTGGAAACAGCTCAAATGTACATCAACTGCTGATGGATAAACAAATGTGGTATAAAAATATATAGCCATAAAAAATGAAATACTAATACATTGTACATACACCCTGGCCGGTTCTGCTCAGTGGTTACAGCATCAGGCCAAGGACAGAAGGATCCAGGTTCCACTCCTGGTCAAGGGCATGTACCTGGGTTACAGGCCTGTCACGGTCCAGGAGGCAACAGATTGATGTGTCTCTCTCAGGTCGATGTTTCTCTCTCTCTCTCACCCCTCCCTCCCGTCCACTCTCTCTAAAAATCAGTGGAGCTCTTTCCAGCCCGTGCTGAGCCATAGGTATTTCTCGGGTCAACTAACATAAGCGCCACAAGACAAGGGGCAAAAGAAAGCCCTACCACAGGAAGCAAAAATATGAGCTGGACTGCCCTGCTAGCAACACTAAATTTGGACCCCACCACATACACACAGTCCCAGTGCGGGGAGGCAACAAGAAGTACCGGGCCTTGAGGCTGGACGTGGACAACTTCTCTGGGGGCTCAGAGTGTTGTACACGCAAAACAAGGACTATTGATGTTGTCTACAATACATCCAACAATGAACTGGTCCGCACCACGACCCTAGTAAAGAACTGCATTGTGCTCATTGACAGCACGCCATACTGACAGCGGTTGGAGACCCACTACGCACTGCCCCTGGGCCGCAAGGAGGGGTAAGGCTGACTCCTGAGGAGGAAGAGATTTTAAACAACATCAAAGAAAATTCAGAAGAAATCTGATGAAAGGAAAAAGAATGCCAAATCAGCAGTCTTCTTGCCTGCATCGCTCCAGACCAGGCCAGCGTGGCAGAGCTGATGGCTGTGTGCTAAAGGGCCAGGGGCTGGAGTTCTATCAGGAAAATCAAGGCCCGGAAAGGCAAATAAATCCTCTTCCCTTCTATCTTAGCTCATGTAATAAAGGTGTTTATTCTAAAAATAAAATAAAAAATCAATGGGAAAAATATCCTCAAGTGAGGACTAATGGAAAAAAAAATACTAATACATGCTACAATACAGATGAGCATTGAAAACAATATGTCAAGTGAAAGAAGTCAGACAGAAAAGGACTCATATTGTATGATTCCATTTATATGAAAAGTCTGTAGAGACAAAAAGTAGGTTACTAGTTGCCAGGGGCTGAGGGAGAGGGGAAAGAATGGAAAGTGACAGCTAATGGGTACAGGGTTCTTTTTGAGATGATGAAAATGTTCTAATATTAGACAATGGTGATGGTTGCACAACCCTGTAAATATAAACCACTGAATTGTACACTTTATTTAAAAAAAAATATTTCTTACTGACTTCAGAGAGGAAGGGAGAGGGAGAGAGAGAAACATCAATGATGAGAGGGAATTATTGATTGGGCTGCCTCCTACACGTCCCCTACTGGGAATCGAGCCCGCAACTCGGGCATGTGCCCTTGGCTGAAATCAAACCTGGGACCCTTCAGTCCGCAGGCCGACGCTCTATCCATTGCGCCAAACCAGCTAGGGCTGAATTGTACATTTTAAAAGGGTGAATTCTGGCATGTCAATTATATCTGAATAAAGCTGTTATTCTTTAAAAATCAGGGCAAATTAAACACATCTTCAAATGACACACCAAAACAGGGAGCCATGGCTAGTGTGGCTCAATTGGTTGGTAGTCATCCTGTGCACTGAAAGTTTGCCGATTGGATTCCCAGTCAGAGCACATGCCTGGGTTGTGGGCTCAATCTCTGGTAGAGGTTCATGCATGAAGCAGCTGATTGATGTATCTCTCTCACATCGATGTTTCTCTCTCTCCCTCTTCTTCTCCCTCTCAAATTCATTTAAAAACCCTTTAAAGACAAAAACAAAAATAGAGAGTTAACCACTGACCCTTGCTAAGGAAACCTTTGAAACATGTACTTAGGAAGAAAAAAACTGAACCTAGAAGAAAATAGTGAGATGCAAGGAGGAACATTGAGTAAACATTTAGAAAACATACAAATTAAACAAACTATGACTACTCAAAACTATTTTTAATGATTACTTTGGGACAGTAGAAATAACAGCATGCAGTAAAAGTTGGTCAACATTTAAACTAAGATGGCAGTGGTGAGCAGAGAAAGTTGAACAAATCTTATTTGGGAGGAGGATAGATATTAATTTTAGATATTTTAAGTCTTTATTAACATGTTTAGGGTAGCTTTTTCTCTTCCTTTCCTTTCTAAGCTATTCAGTCTTCAAGCCATTGGGTGGAACAAAGCAGGTGTCTGCAGTGAAGTAGAGGACTGGTGGCCTACAAAAGGAATGTCTCTTTTCTTCTCTGTTGTATCTTCAGAGTCTGGAACACTTTCAATAGACATTTGTTGAATGAATGTGTGCATGAATGCATGGATTGCTTTCTTACTCCTTTCTAGATCCTGGTCAAATGTCATTTTTCAGGAAGGCCTTCCTAATTATCCTATGTAAAGCAGCACTCCCCATCCTCTCCATCTCCATCTCCCTTACTCGGCTTCACTTTTAGTTTGTAGTGTTCAACACCAGCGATCCTATTTTATATTTATTTGGTAATCATCTATCTACCTTTCCCCACTACAAGTAGCTCCTTGAGGACAAGAACTTGGACTATTTTGTCCAATTACCATGTACCTAAACCCAGAGCAGTGCTTGGCATATGGTAGATGTTCAATAAATATTTATTGAATGATTAAACACTAATATTTGTATATCTGAGGTATTTCATATTTAAAAAAAAGAACAGCTGCTCAGTGATTGATTCTATTTTACTTGTATTTATTTTGCAACAACATTTTAACAGTGGTCATATGATTATGAACCTCTTTTTTGCCCAAATTTTCTTCTGTGCGCATCTGTTACTTTTGCAGTCGGGTGGGGGGGAGGGGGAATGAAAATTTACTAAAGTTTTGTAAATTAATTGCTTGTGCAACATGGTAACAACAACAAATATGCAATGAAGGGAAAACAGTCAAGTGCATTTGGATGGGGAAATTGGGTCAAGAGCAGTGGCAGCGGTGGGAGGTGGAAGTGGAATGTAAGGGCTGTGGTAGCTCAGAGCACCCGAGGAGGGTGCCCAGGGAAGGCAGAGCCAGCCCTGAAAGATGGGCAGAGAGCAGCCAAGGCAAGTGGTGTCTTCTTCACCCCCTACCTGAGACCTTAATTCTGAGTCTGGTTCTAGTGCTAACTAACCACTGATCTGGGCAAGTCACTTCTCCAGGCCTCAGTTTTCTTATCTGTGAAATGCTGGGCTGAGGGAAATGAGCTATAGCTAAGTGTTTCTTCCTCAGAGTGTGTGTTTCCAGAACCTCCATTAAGGAGCTGTAGCTAGTATGGTGTGTGGGTGTGTGTGTATGAGTCCTGAAGGCACCATAGACCTCTATCCCAAGGTTCCATTTAGGAAATGCTGGATGAACAATACAGAGGAGAAAAAACAGTATTCAAAATTAAACGAGGCCCTAGCTGGTTGCTCAGTGGTTAGAGCCTTGGCCTGCGGACTGAAGGGTCACGGGTTTGATTCTGGTCAGGGGCACATACCTGGAGCATGTGGGAGGCAACCAATCGATGTGATGTATCTCTCTCACATGGATGTTTTCTCTCTATCTCTCCCCCTCCCTCTCACCCTCTCTAAAAAATCAGTGGGAAAAATATCCTCAGGTGAGGATTAACAAAAAAAACAAACAAAAAACTAAATGGGCCATATGAGAGAGAGAGAGAAAGAATACACTCTTAAATAGTAACATTAATATTAGCATTATTTTTCACTAGATAGGACCCTTTTATTCATTAGTCACAACAGGAACCAATGCCTGGGGCCTATGGACTTTTCAATAACTCACAAATATTTGTGATATGGAAAACAAAACTTATTGTCTTCAAATTTTTTTCTAAAGGCAAAATTAAAATTAAACATTTATTAAAAGCTCTACAAAAGGTAACATTGTATCAACTAGACAGTTCAACTCAACCTGATAAATTTTTTTCAAGTTGGTAATTTTTAATATGAGATATTTTAATGTGATCAGGTATGTCTAGGGCCTGTGGAAGTTTGTTTTAAAAATTATTTATTTTATTTTATTTTTATTAATCCTCACCTGAGGATATTTTTCCCATTGATTTTTAGAGAGAGTGGAAGGGAGGGATGGAGGAGAGGGAGAAAGAGAGAAGGAGAGATAGAGAAACATTGGAAACATCGATGTGAAAGAGACACATGATTGGTTACCTCCTGAACGAGCCCAGACCAGGGCTGGGGATCGAACCTGCAACCTGCAACCCAGGTACATGCTCTTCACCGGGAATCGAACCTAAGACTCTTTGGTGGGAGGGCAAGGCTGACACTCTAACCAATGAGCTCACTGGCCAGGGCTATTATTTGTTTGAGAGAGAGAAACATTGATTTGTTGTTCCACTTATTTATGCATTCATTGGTTGCTTCTTGTATGTACCCTGACCAGAGACAGAACCTGCAACCTTGGCATATGGGGACAACACTCTAACCAACTGAGCTATCTGGCTAGGGCCTAGGCTTGTGGGAATTCTAAAGGTGGGTGGTGGATTATGAATTAGTTTTATAGTTTCTGATAGTTTCAAATGTTTTATTATAAGCAAATGTTGTAAGAAGAAGAAAACAATTTCACTGAATGTTCTGAAAAAGTATGTTAATAAAAAAGCTTAGGAAAGATTTGGGTTGAAGAAGCCCCTATTTCATTATCTCAGTAAAGGCTTGTGTACTTTCTAGTCCTGTCTTCTGTAAGTAATAAGAATCAAAAGGGAAAGTCACTTAAAACATGTATTTAAGAGAGTTTTCTCTTTCTGTGCTGTCAGCCAAGTCATGTCCATCTAAAAATTTAGGTTCAACCTGTGTGTTGACACTTTGTTCTCCTTCCTTCATGGAATCATAAACTATTCAATGCTAAGACCTAGAGAAATCCTTTAGGTCCTCTTGTCCTTGAATAGAGTGGGCTCTCTGACACTCGGGAGCCCAGGCTGTTACCAGACAATGGACATGGTCCTGCCAGCTATCTGCCTAGGGCCAGTCGGTAGTATGTGGGTTCTTGACTTCATGCAGAAAAATTTCACAGCATAAGTCCAGGTGACTATGAGGGGATTTTTATTAAAGCTGGGGACAGTAAAACAAGGAAGGGGTTAGCATAGAAGAAGCAAAAGGAGGCTTTGGGGCAGGTTCAGAGGATTAGTCTGGGACAAGCTGCCACTGCCCATTGCTCCCCTGGTTGCAAACCTCCTAGGGTCCTTTCGAGTTTAGGAGGTATGTAACTGTGGGAGAATAAGAGAGGAAAGAAGAATAGAAAGGAAATGGTGGGGGCTGCTCTCCAGAAGGAGAGCGAGCAGCCCTTTGTCTTGAGGCTTTTTTTTTTCTTTCTTGCAGGCGGGGATCTTAGGGGAGTTCTCAGGGGAGGGTTTCAGCAGAATATTCATCCATTTCCTAGGTGTGTTTTTTCAGGGTCGTGGCCTCCACTGTTTGGTCAGTGTCAGGGCAGGCAGGGGTCCTTAGTCTTTGTAACTGGTCTTGGTATCGCCCACTTGGTTTTGCTGCTTTTCTTGGCCTAGACCTGAAATACAATTGAGGCCTAGATATTTTCTTTAGGGAGGTAGGCTAAAATTGCTCTGCTGTAAATTAATCTGCCAGTTTGTTCAACTATCTGTCTCAGTTTCCCTATTCCACCTGTCCTGGCTTACTGGCCTGTCTCAAGGCCAGCTGACCTAGCCAGGCTTGGAATGAGCTTTGTGCTGCTTGGCAAGTGGCTGCAGGAGATGCAGGAGGAGGTGTCTTTTGCTGTCTTCTTAGGGGGATGGAAGTTGGTGTAGAGGGCTTGGGAGGCAATGGGATTCTCCCTATTTCTGTGATGTTTTCATTCATAATTACAGCTCCTACTTCTTCCTCTTCTGTGTGTGGCTACACACACCGGCCCTATACTTATATATATATGTGCACATAGGGGCTCATTCTCCCTCTTCCTGGCCTGATGGCACCTTTTCCCCAGACACAGATGCCCCAGACATTTCAGCTGGCAGCCAACGAACTCCATGGCTATGCTCCCAGTTGGCTAATGGAGGGCAGGGGGCTCTCCTGCTGCCTCTGATCCCAGCCAAGTAGGGCAGAAGCTGCTTTCAGGAAATGCTCTTCAGTGGAATCTTCCCTGTTCCAGTCCCTCTGAACCCCGCCCCCACCATTCCCTCCTCTGCTGATCCTGAAAGGCAACTAAAACCACTGGACATCGCAGGCTCCCAGCTCTCACACTTGGCACTGGACACCACCCCAGTCCTCACCCCTGGTTCTTGTGCAGATTGAAGTATCACTTCCTGAGTGTCTCAATTGATAAGCAGATTCTATCCAGAGAACCTCCTGTATCATTCTTAAAAATTATTACAACATTGTACTTATTCACTTATCTCTGCCATTTATAATAATAAAAGAGTAATATGCTAATTAGACCAGACGTCCTTCCAGGCAAACTTCCGGATGAAGCCAGGGCTGTGAGGGAAGTCCAGGTCCCAGGTGCCAGAGGGAAGCCAGTGCCGGCAGCTGGGGGAAGGAAGGCCTACTCTTGCACAAATTTCGTTTATTGGGGCTCTAGTCTATATACACTGAGTGGCCAAATTATTATGATCTCTGAATGCATAATAATCTGGCCACTCATTGTGTGTGTGTATATATATATCTTACCTAATTATAGACAAACATGATGTAAATTGATCGTACCTCCACTACGCCCACAGCCAATCAGAGTGAGTATGCAATTAGAAGGCCAAAGATGGCTGCCCAGCTGCTCCAGGTGCAGAGTGGCCAGGCAGGGCAGGACGCCTGCTATGAGAGGGAGGGGGGGGGGCGGTGGGGTGCACGCATGCGCTTGCGAAGGCATCTACAGGAGTGGAGTGCTGCAGTGAAGACAAGACTGCAGACTCCGGAGTCTGCAAGGAAGACGAAGATGGCAGACTCCAGCCAGAGTCTGCAGTAAAGACAGCAGACTCTGGCTGGAGTCTGCAGTGAGATAAAGATGGCAGACTCCAGCCAGAGTCTGCAGCAAAGACAAAGATGGCAGACTCCAGCCAGAGTCTCAGCAAAGACAAAGATGGCAGACTCTGGGCGGAGTCTGCAGAGAAGATGAAGATGCAGACTCTGGACGGAGCAAAGGCCTGGGTCCCGGGTGCCAGAGGAAAACCAGTGCTGGAAGCCAAGGGAAGGAAGGCCTACTGCATGAATCTCTTCATGCAATGGGCCTGTAATATATATATATTAAGCTGGTGCATGTATTCGTGCATAGGTGGGGTCCAGCCAGCCTGGCCAGGGGGAGGGGACATGGGTGGTTGGCCAGCCTGCCTGCTGGTCAAACTCCTGGTCGAGGGGAAATTTGCATATTAGCCTTTTATTATATAGGATATACACTGAGTGGCCAGATTATTAAGCATTCAGAAATCATAATAATCTGGCCACTCAGTGTATATACCCTTAGTCTGTGCCTTGTACAAACCAGGTGCCCAGTGGCTCTCTATTGATCAAGCTCTTGTCATTCACAGGCACTAAAGGTCAGTAAGCCCCCTGAATTCACTAAAACCTTTAGCTAGACAGAACCTGAACCCTCTCTACCCATCCCACTCACATCACCAAACTCAAGTTCAAAGACTCTCTAGCCCGGAGCAATGAGCAAATCTCTTCCTATCTCCTGCCTCAAGTTCCTCATTGTTAAAACAAACTGACTGAGCTCCAGTAATGCTCAAGGGTTCCTTCTAGTGGATTAGATTCTATAACTCAGTGCTTTTATGGGATCCCAGCAGCTTCCTGTTCTCAAGCTGCTGTAATTACTTATATAGCTGACCCTTGCCTCTTCTCTCTCTGAGAACAGGGAGAGAGGAATATGCAGAATTTCTTTTTCATAGCAAAGAAAACCAACAGCTTTGGGGCTCACTCAAAATGGGTTCTACCCAAAAGAATGAGCTTATGGGTGATGGGATGTGTAGGGCCCAGGGAGCTCTGAGTATGAACATTGGGACTGATGTGTGTGTGTGTGTGTGTGTGTGTGTGTGTGTGTGTGTGTGTGTGTACATCAGGGCAGGTGTGGGTACACCAGGAGCCTTGGCCCTGTCAGTGGCTCTGAGCCTGTTGATGTTCTCATTGCTGTTGCCCCAGAGTGCCTGAGCATGTGGTTTTCCCCAGCTTCCTGGTGCAGGTCACTTAGTCAAGGGGCATGTGACTGTTGGTGTTTTTGTGCATGTGAAACTGTGTCCTGGGTTCATCACTTCAGGAAGTTCAGGTTCTTTGGTTGAATCACCTAAATAGTAGATGTGGGCTTCCTGCAGTTCCCTTAGTTCTTCCAAGCTGGATCATCCACCCCCACCAGCTCTCAGAGGCCAGCACACCTAAACAGCCCTTTCCCACAAATGGAGTGCCCTGTGAAAGGGACCCCGTCTCCTGAGGATGAAGCCTCATGTATGAGGCCCCCAGTGGAAAGGCCACCAAGTCAAAATCATTCCTTAATCTGGGCACAAGACAAGGGCCTGGAACCAAGGTTAGTAACCAACCCTGCAGTTGCTAAACCCCCAGGTTACATCACAGAGCTGACCAAGGAAAGGGCATTTTCACATGCCAGACAGGACTGTGAAGTAGCTGCTATAATCAGAGTCCACGTTTCAACTCACCCTGCTCCCGAGGCTGAGCTCGCCTGACCTGCTCCCTGGACAATGTTGCCTTCCTTTTCCGAGAGTCCTCTTCCCAGGACTGCTGTCCACCTGCCAGAGTTGCATTTCCTCCCTAGAGGGTGGGTTCACCCTCTTAACTCCTTCCCAGTAAAGCCATACTTTTGCCTTCAAAGCAGGAAACTCACTAGCGTGTGGACAAAAAAAGAGCCACACACTAAATCTGACCAGCTCAGAGAAACTATGCATGGTGGCCATACAAACTCACGAGAACTAAAGTAAGCACATATGATGGTCTGAAATGAAAACTTTCTAACTAAAAGCTGTTCAAAGCAGGTAGTCATGTCCTAGGTGGTATTTTCAATCTTTAACTTAACTGAACCTGTCTATCATCCTTTTTTTTTTTTTTTTTGTATCTAAGATAACATACCTGATAACATACCTTTGGAATATCAAGTGGTTCCACACTCCCCCCTTCAAAGCACAACCACGGCACCAGAGCAGAGACCACAAATCATGTTAATTGTTAATCATTAACTATTCTACACCTCCTTGTGTAAAAGAACTGTGTCTATTCCTTGTACCTTTTATCAATCCCAGAGATTCCTCTCCCTCTTTGCTTTCTCCCACCTCCCTAATCTATCACCAGTGGATTTTATGTAATCCCCTTATGTCTCCTTTGATTCTGATGTATAAAATAAGTAGAAAAGCTGCCATTTTCTGGAGCATTTTCTCAATCTCTTGAGATTTTGCTTCTCGGCAGTTGTCATCAGTTTGGCACAAGTAAATTCATAAAAAAATTCTTACAGGTTTGGACGTTTCTTATGTTGACATTTGCATGGCTTAATGCGGCAGGATTCCAAAGAAGCCCACCAGAACCACCTTGTAGACCCAGGCCCATGCTTGGTACCAGCAGGGGCTCATGGTGTCCCACTGGCTTCTTGTTGTGCATCAGCTGAACTTGGGTGAGTTTCAGTTGGAATTCCAGACCTCCCTGTTTTGAGGTAAAAGGCCCTGATTTTATTTGAGTTCCTTTAAAATCCTCGAGGTGAAACTAAAGGTTAAGGGTTGAGAGACCCAAGGCTAAGGTGGGACAGGAAGAAAAATGGGTGGCTGGAGTTTAACTTTGGCTTTTCAATTGGAATTGCTTTCTGGGAGTCTGAACAAAACCTTTTGCTGGATAAATGAGAGCCTGAACTCATTCGGCTCCAAAGATAAGAGGCATTTCCTTCCTGCAGCTCTACTCTTGGATATTCTATGGTGACTAAGAATCGATGTGGAGGTGTCAGAGGGCATCCCTCATGATGTGTAGGTGCTCCATAGGGAAATCCAACTCAGTTGTAATTAAATAACTGATTTGCCCAGGAAATCACACATAAAGATTGATTATTGCCCAGCCTGCATGGCTCAGTGGTTGAGCGTCGATCTATGAACCAGGAGGTCACGGTTCGATTTCCGGTCAGGGCATGTGCCTGGGTTGCAAGATTGATCCCTGGTATGGGGCATGCAGGAGGCAGCTGATCAATGATTCTCTCTCATCATTGATGTTTTTATCTCTCTCTCCCTCTCCCTTCCTCTCTGAAATCAATGAAATATATTTGAGAAAAAAATAATTGCAAATAAAATAAAAAATTGGTTACCTAGTGCTCTGAGTCATCACAGCTATATTAGACAGCTGGGGAGAGAAACTGAGACAAGTAAGAGGGTTTGAGATGACTAGAGAGGTGACAGTCCCTTGGAACTCAACCCACAAGCAGCACCCTTTCAACCCACTACACAATATCCCTAGGATTTTGCTCAGACTCTACAGATCTCAAAATAAGACTAAAATTAACATGGGAAATCCTACCTGCAAGGCCAGAAATTCCCAGCCCCAGCCCCCATTACAACTCCTGAAGATATGCAATAGGTAAGAAGACTAGTTGCAAGTACTTATAGAAATGGGAAGATTTAAGTAGAAATGATAATCAACTTAAGATGGTCAAAATGCAGGGGGTTCTTTTTGTACCTAAATTAATTTTTTTTGCATGCAAAATTAGAAAATGCCATTTTTATGTTCCACCAAAGAACTGGGAGTAATAGGCACAATGAAAATGCTGTAGAATAGGCCAAATATTATAAATTGATTGCATTATTTGCTCAGTAAAATGAGTCCTTCAGTCACTGTAACTGAGATGGAATTCCCCTATTAGGAATTAATTATTATTTTTCTAATAATTTACTTACCATTAAGGCTATTGCTCTCTCGAAAGGCAATGCCTCAACCATACAAATAATAAGTAACACATATTTGTATTCTTGAGATGGTGGCATTTGGATAAAATCCAATTACCATACCTCAAATGGATCTAAAGGAAGTGGGAAATGTCCTTGGAACCTGTGGAATGACTTTTTTCAGGGTTATATTTGGACAGATAGAACATCTGCCATACATTTTATAAACTATGGCAGTGATATTGTTTACTCCATGAAATCATATTTTAGGACTCCAATGTTTTCATTTTTTTCTAAAGTCCACCTCTTTCTTTTAAAAAAATTTTTATCCTCACCCAAGGATATTTTTTTCATTGATTTTTTTTTAGAGATAGTGCAAGGTAGGGAGTGGTTAGAGCATAGGCCTGCAGACTGAAGGGTCACAAGTTTGATTCTGGTCTAGGGCATATACCTAGGTTGCAGGCTCAATCCCTGGGCTGGGGGTTGGGGCACCTGTGGGAAGCAACCAAGCGATGTGCCTCTCTCATATCGATGTTTCTTTCACTCTATCTCTCCCCCTTCCTTCCAATCTCTTTAAAAATCAATGGAGAAAATATCCTTGGATGAGGATTAACAACAAAAAACAAAAACCAAGCCAAACAAAACAAAAAAGATAAGATTCTTTTGAGTCTTTCAGGGTTAATTAGTATCCCATTTTTAGATATGAGATGGCCAAGTTATTTTACTTGAGGCAAAATTGAACCTTTGAGATTTTATGTCCTTTTTATTTTTATTATTTTTATTGATTTTAGAGAGGAAGGGAGAGGGAGATAGAAACAAGGATGAGAGAGAATCATTGATCGGCTGCCTCCTGCATGCCCCACACTGGGTTTTGAGCCTGCAACCTGGGCATGTACCCTGACCAGGAATCGGAATCGAACCATGACCTCCTGGTTCATAGGTCAATGCTCAACCACTGAACCATGGTGGCCAGGCTTATGTCCTTTTTAAATTTTTTTTTTTATTATTGATGTGTAGAGAGAGGAAGGGAGGAGATATAGAGAAACATTAATGTGAAAGCAAAACATTGATTGGCTGCCTCCCACATGCCCCCTGCTAAAGATCAAACTCACAGCCTGGGCAGAACAGGAATAGCCTCTTGACCTTTGTCTGAGACATCTAGCCAGCAATCCAGGAAAACTACCACATTTTAGATGCCTCCATGGAATATGAAGTTTTTGCAAAACTTGAGCTATATTCTTCTGAAAAGGCATTAAATTATTTCTGTATATTATATAGTAGGTCCTTTTACTTTGTGGAGAACAGGAAATCTACTTTCTTTGTGCAAACGTAGAGCTTATCCAAAGCTTTCATCTTTTTAGCTCATATTTCTTAGAAATTTAATGGATATACATTGTTTTTCTGTGCCTTTTAGCTCAAGCAACACATATATAATAATATTGGTTTTTTCTTTCTTAGATGTAGTAAGAAACACATTTATTTATTTATTTATTTATTTATTTATTTATTTATTTATTTATTTATTTTAGGCACCCTCCTTTGCTGGAGGCTAATTCCAGCATGTCATAAATACAAGAAGTTTCATCAAAAGGTTGATGGAACTTGGGACTTCAGCAGGGCTGAAGATACATGTTATTGCCTGCTGGAATAGCTGAAAGCATTTCCCCAAACCTGAAAATCTACATGTTATTACCTGCTGCTGGCCAAACAGCTGAACAGCTATAGGCATTTTCCTAAACCTGAAGATACATATGATTGCCTGCTGCCAGACAGCCAAGGGCAGTTCCCCCAAACCTGACAATGCCTACTGTATATTAAACCTTACCTTTGATATGTATATCTGCTTTGCTTTAGAGCAAGCCTATCTAATAAAAGAGTAATATACAAATTGACCATACTTCCACTACACCCACAAGCAATGCCCACCAGCCAATCAGGAGCGAGGATGCAAATTAACCCAACCAAGATGGCTACAGACACAGAGCGAACAGGAGGCTTGGCAATGGAGGAAGCCAAGCTTCCTGCACACCCTGGCCGGCCCAGGCCTCCGCTCAAGGCTACAAAGTTTCAATTATAGAAGATAAATAAATCCCAACAAAAATGGCGGCAGCCATGGAGCTGGAGAGAGCAGGAGGCTTGGGTTTCCCTGGAAATGGAGGAAGCCAAGCTTCCCACACACCCTGGCTGGCCCAGGCTACAAAGTTTCAATTATAGAAGATAAATAAATCCCAGATACCAGGGCCTCTGCTTGGGTCACCAGGGGCATGGCCGGCCTGCAAACCACCGCAGGCCCCTCACCCAGGCCGCCCCACACCCTAAGGGAACCCTCACCCTGATCCAGGATGCCCTTCAGGGCAAACCAGCTGGCCCCCACCCATGCAGCAGGCCTCTACCCTATCTAATAAAAGAGTAATATGCAAATTGATCATCACTCCAACACACAAGATGGCTGCCCCCATGTGGTCAGAGATGGCTGCCCCCATGTGGGCACAAGATGGCCACCACAAGATGGCCAACAGGGGAGGGCAGTTGGGAGGGATCAGGCCAGCAGGGAAGGGCAGTTGGGAGGGACCAGGCCTGCAGGGGTGGGCAGTTGGGGGTGATCAAGCCTTCAGGGGAGGGCATTTAGGGGTGACCAGGCTGGTAGAGGAGGGAGGTTGGGGGCGACCAGGCCTGCAGGGAAGGGTAGTTGGGGGGGACCCAGGCCTGCAGGGGAGAGCAGTTGGGGTGACCAGGCCTGCAGGGGAGGGCAGTTAGGGGTGACCAGGCCTGAAGGGGAGGGCAGTTAGGGGCAATCGGGCTGGCAGGGGAGCGTTTAGGCATCAATCAGGTTGGCAGGGGAGTGGTTAGGGGGTGATCAGGCTGGCAGGCAGAAGTGGTTAGGGGCAATCAGGAAGGCAGGCAGGCGAGCAGTTGGGAGCCAGCAGTCCTGGATTGTGAGAGGGACATCCCTCTAGGGGTCCCAGATTGGAGAGGGTGCAGGCTGGGCTGAGGGACACCTCCCCATCCCGTGCACGAATTTTGTGCACCGGGCCTCTAGTTTGTGTTAATAATGAGCTAGGGGTCCAGAGATTCAGGGAGAACTTGGTTACTGAAGCTAGGTCTCCTCTGGCTCCCCCATGTATTCCAAATTTATATTTCTAGTCTCTTTATTAATTTACTCACAGCCCTTCTCCAGATTCCTGAACCCTTTTAGATGCTGAGAAACACCCTGGCACTCCTCCTCACTTTTTACCCCTCTCTTCCCCCCCCCCCCCCCCGCGCCCCCTCCACACACACACCCCACTTCCCTTCCAGGTCTGGGAAGTACAGGCTACAGCCAGGCGCCAGAAGACTCCCAGAAACACTTTTTTTTTTTTTTTTTTTAAGAAATAAAAGGGAAGATTAAAAAAATTCCCCCTAAAGCTTCCTCTTTTCCCCCCATTAGTTTTCCCTGAAGCTTTCTTGAAGGTCAGGGCTTTATCTATGAAAAAGTAGTAAATAGTTGTTTGTAACCTGTGTAAAGCAGCAGCCAGCCTTAAAATAGTGCTTTCTGGCTAAGTGTTAGAACAATGAATACTAGTATAATTGTTTGGGGTGCTGTTAGTATCTCTTAATCAAAATCACTAGATGATAGAATTCCAGAACTTGTTACATGTTATTACTTGATTACCAGTACTGGTAATCATTTAAAAGTAAAGACTCTTGCCTGGCCAGCATGGTTCAGTGGTTGAGCATCAACCTATAAATCAGGAGGTCACAGTTCAATTCCCGGTTAGGGCACACGCCTGGGTTGTGGGTTTGATTCCCAATGTGGGCAGCCAATCACTAATTCTCTCTCATCATTGATGTTTCTATCTCTATCTCCATCTCCCTTCCTCTCTAAAATCAATAAAAATATATGAAAAAAGTAGACTCTGTCATGCAAAAAATAAGACATAAAAGTAGCTAATATACATATGAAAAGATGCTCAGCATCATTAGTCATTAGGAAATAAAAATCAAAACCATGGTGAGATACCACTTCACAATCATTAAAACAGCTAAAATAAGAAAGAAGGACAATAAAAAGTTTTGACAAGATGTGGAAAAATTAGAACCCTATATATTGCTAGTGGGATTCTAAAATGATGCAGCCACTTTGCAAAACAGTTTGGCTCTTCCTTGAAATATTAAACATAGACTTATAACCCAGAAATTCTACTCTTATATGCCCAAGAGAATTGAAAACATGTAAACATGTGTTTGCATACCAATCTTTACACAAATATTTATATCAGCACTATTCGTAATAGCCAAAGAGAGGAAACAACCCAAATGTCCATCAACTGATGCATGGATGAACAAAATGTGGTATATTAATACAATGGAATGTTATCTATATAACTAGAGGCCCGGTGCACGAAACTTGTGCAAGGAGGGGGTGGGGTGTCCTTCAGCCCAGCCTGCACCCTCTCCAATCTGGGATCTCTCTCACAATCCAGGATTGCTGGCTCCCAACTGCTCGCCTGCCTGCCTTCCTGATTGCCCCTAACCGCTTCTGCCTGCCAGCCTGATCACCCCCTAACCACTCCCCTGCCAGCCTGATCAATGCCTAACTGCTCCCCTGCCAACCTGGTCTCCCCCAACTGCCCTCCCCTGCTGGCCATCTTGGGGCGGCCATCTTGTGTCCACATGGGGGCAGCCATCTTGTGTGTTGGAGTGATGGTCAACTTGCATATTACCTCTTTATTAGATAAGATAAAAGCATAATATGCTAATTAGACCGACGTCCTTCCAGATGACCTTCGGGACAAAGCTGGGACTGGGAGGGAAGCCTGGGTCCCAGGTGCCAGAGGGAAGCCAGTGCTGGCAACCGGGGGAAGGAAGGCCTACTCTTACATGAATTTCATGCATCAAGCCTCTAGTTTGTACATAAAAAGAAATGAAATTCTGATATGTGCTACAACATGGATGAACCTTGAAAGCATGCTAAGTGAAAGAAGCCAAACATGAGGCTATATACAGGTTATGGCAAAAGTAGATTTACAGTTGTTCATATGGAAAATAATACAATAATTAAATAATAATACAAGAGTAAACTGTGTTTCACTTGCTCACAATTGTAAACCTGTATTGCATAATTCATTTATATGAAATGTCCAGAATAATATTTCTTTTTATGAAAATGTTAATTATGTATTTATTATTAAAAAATATTTTAAATTGATTTGAGAGAGAGAGAGGAAGGGAGAGGGAGAAAAAGAGAGAGAGAAATATTGATGTGAGAGAGAAACATTGATTAGCTGCCTTCTGCATGCACCCCGACCAGGGATCAAACCCAAAACCTGGGTATGTGCCCTGACCAGGAATCAAACCTGTGACCATCTGGTTCACAGGATAATGCTCTAACCAACTGGGCCACACTGGCCAAGGCTGAACTGTTTCAATTGCACAAAAAATAATATCTATATATCTATATACCTATAGATACATAGCTTTTCTTTGGAAAGATGCACCAGAGACATAAAAGTGGTAGCCTTTGGAGATGGGCAGTGCATGGATAGAGCACAGAGATTATTTTTATTATTATTGAGAAACAATTCACATACAATAATATCCAGTCTTTTAGTATACAATTGCTGGGTCATATAGTAACTGTGTTTAACTCCTTAAGGAACTAGCAAACTTTTTTCCAAAGGAGGAACATCATTTACATTTCGACCAGCCATTTATGAAGGTTCCTGTTTCTCCACATTCTTGTCATTTCTTATCCTCTTTTTTTGCTTTGTTTTTGCCTCTGGGTCTGGCAGTCTATGAAGTGGCATTAAATCTTGCTTTTATTTGCATTGTTGGGTCTGTGGTCTTTGTGTAGAGCTCACAGAGTTAGAAAACAAAAGATTGCTCTCTGCTCACACTTCAGAATTAGGAAACCAGCCTTATCCACACTAAAAAGGTCCCCAGAACTATTGTTAATATTTTTAAAAGCCTGATGTAACCCATATACTCCCTCTCAAGTAAGGTTGCTAGACTAACTGAAATGTCAAGTGATTTAATTTTGATTAGAATCATTTAAATTAAGTTTAAACTTTTTAAGAATAGATAATGCAATTCCTTCAGGTTTTATCACCACCCAATAGCACAAACCTGGCATCCAGTAAATGTTGAAGTGAACGAATAAATAATTATTAGTTCTCACTTGTTAGTCAGGATCTCTTGGTAGGCAAATTTTTTAAAATATATTTTACTGATTTTTTACAGAGAGGAAGGGAGAGGGATAGAAAGTTAGAAACATCAATGAGAGAGAAACATTGATCAGCTGCCTCCTGCACACCTCCCATTGGGGATGTGCCCGTAACCAAGGTACATGCCCTTGACCAGAATCGAACCCGGGACCTTTCAGTCTGCAGGCCGATGCTCTATCCACTAAGCCAAACCAGTCAGGGCGGTAGGCAAATTTTTTGAAACAAAATCAAAACGTGTATCACGGACGCAGGTTAATTAACGAAGTCCTTGGTGTGAGAAGAGTGAGAACCCCTACATTTAGGGAACCCAGAAGTGTGGCCTGTCCCCAAAGTCACTTCTTGGATAATACTGATGGGAAAGCTTCTCTTCTAAGGCCTGTGCCTTGCCCCGGACCTCTGATCTCAGCCCTGGTCTGGCCCCAGATATACCCAACCCCTAGAACCCTAGTGTTCCACAGCACTATACCCCTTCCCCCCCACCTCTCCCCATTATCTTGTTCCCATCCCCTTCCCCATGATCCTACATGGCTTTCTGGTGACCTAAAATGAGTTAATCTTTCTACACAGCACCCCACCCCACCTGTATTAGTTTCCTAGGGGTGCCTTAACAAAGTACCACAGACTGGGTGACTTAAAACAATGCAAGTTTTTCTCTCGTAATTCTTGAGGTCCAAGTCCAAAGATGTCAGCAGGGCCCTGCTGTTTCTGAGGGTCCTGGGGGAGAATCCTTCCTTGCCTCTTCCAGCTTCTGGGAGCCCCACACATTCTTCAACTTATGAAGGCACACCTCCAGTCTCTGCCTCTGTCTTCACATGAGTCTTCACGTTTGTTTGTTGCCCCTGTCGATTTCCCTTTTTCCCCCTTCAAGCTCTGCTATGCATTTAAAAAATGTTTTTTGTTATGTTTTAGGTATTTTGTAATTGAGAAGATCGTTGAATTGTCTAGTTCTTATAGTGCCTGAAATAGAACTCCCCAGGGGGTGGGGGAGACTGCACAGATAAATACATAATTTTCAGTGTTCACAGATACATTGAAGCCCTTATGGATCCCTGGAGATGAGTCAATCAGATAATGGAATTCCTACTGCTGTTAGATATCAGATCTACTCTGGGTAACCTAGAATCATGACCCAATCAGAATGCATCACCCTTAAGAGGGGTTTGAAGAAGTGAAATCAGTGCTAAATCTTTCAAGTAGTCAGGAAGACAGGTATCGGAGACAAAGATTGGTCTTTCTGATATCTTTAAATCAATCACCCTCCATCTAATTCTCCCATAATGTGGGGCTCTATGGAAAGGCCTGTGAAACATGGTGCCTAGCACATAGTAAATATTTGCTGACTAAATGTTGAGAGTATTAACTGAGTCATTGTGTCACAAGACACTTTCTTGGTGCTGCAGTAAACTTCCCTATCTATTTATGTGACCAACCCCCAGACCTGTGTTGGAGGAGTTGTTAAAATATATAGAGAAATGAAGTGCATTGTGATTGTACACAATGCATAGTCATTTCAGATTATTTGAAGAAAGCTTCTTGTAGAGGGTATACTTGGGGTTGAATTGTGAAATAAAAACATGGCTGCTCCAAAGCTTACATATGACTACAAATATAAACATTCAACATTTATGGGACACTTACCATGTACCATTACTATTCTACGTCCTCTTGATTTATTAATTCACTAGAGGCCCAGTGCATGGATTCGTTCACTGGTGGGGTCCCTCAGCCTGGCCTGCGGGGATCGGGCCGAAACCAGCTCTCTGACATCCCCCAAGGGGTCCCAGATTGGGAGAGGGCACAGGCCAGGCCGAGGGACCCCACTGGTGCATGATTGGGGCTGGGGAAGGACCTCGGGAGGGCTCTAGGGCTTGTCTGGCCCAACTCACCCAGTCCAAGTCAGCCAGACCCCAGCAGCAAGCTAACCTATTGGTTGGAGCGTCTGCCCCCTGGTGGTCAGTGCGCATCATAGCGACTGGTCAAACAGTCAGACACTTAGCATATTAGGCTTTTATTACATAGGATTAATTTATTGAATCTCAACACCCTAGGGCAGTGGTCGGCAAAGTCATTAGTCAACAGAGCCAAATGTCAACATTACAATGATTGAAATTTCTTTTGAGAGCTGAAAACCTTCTGCGCATGGGCCACAAAGTTTCAATCACACTGTACATGCGTGGCTGCACGTGGTATTTTGTGGAAGAGCCACACTCAAGGGGCCAAAGAGTCGCATGTGGCTCACAAGCCACAGCTTGCCGACCACTGCCCTAGGGGGTGGATACTTTTATGATCTTACTTTATAGATGAAGAATTGAGGCACAGAGAAATTAAGTAACTGTCTAATAAGCAATAGAGATGGAGCTCAAACTCAGGCAGTGTAGCCCATGAGTTTGTGTGCTAAACTATTTTTTTAAAAATATATTTTATTGATTTGTTACAGAGAGGAAGGAAGAGGGATAGAGAGTTAGAAACATCGATGGGAGAGAAACATCGATCAGCCGCCTCTTGCACACCTCCTACTGGGGACGTGCCCGCAACCAAGGCACATGCCCTTGACCGGAATCGAACCTGGGACCCTTCAGTCTGCAGGCCGACACTCTATCCACTGAGCCAAACCGGTTAGCCGTGTGCTAAACTATTATGCCATAGTGCCTCAGCTGCGACCTAGGTTCCTCTGCACAGAACTGCATATTGTTCCACAGAACATGTCCTGTGAAGCCTCTGAGCCTTGCCTGTGCTCCTCTCTACCTGAAATGACCTGTTCTTTGTTTCTTTACCTGTGAACTCTATTCATCTTTTTAGACTCAGCTGAGATGCTTGGTGCCTCCAAAAACTGACTCTAGTTTGGACAATTGCAATAAGGACAAAGAGGAGGGGAATAATTTATACTCCATGATTTTTAAAAAAATCAGTGGAGTTGATTATATGAAGCCAACAAGGAGATATCCATGTTTGCCTCTCTTGGTCTGTGGCTCTGGAGACTGGAATAAAACCTTGTGTGTGTCTGTGTTTGTGGGGGGGAGGGGGGAGTGTACATATGGGAGGGTAGATTAAATCATGTTTTAGGAAGCACTCTTTACATCTCAATTCCTAGCTTGCCTTCATTTGGGAAAAAAGAAGTAATTGGTGGGAAGTCAGTCTTAGTCTACTCAGTATGATTTGGGTGGTGATACAAAACCCACCTACTCAGGTGCACTTTCTATTTTGTGTGAAATGTCCAGCTTTTGGGATAAAATGTTGTCCCCTAACAGGCACATTTTACAACTATGTATTGAATTCATACTATGTACTAGATCCTGTGCTAAGTGTGGTCCATGTTTTTGTCTATTCTAATCTTCACTTTAATCCTAAGAAACAGGTGCAATAATAATAATTATATATTTTACAGATGAGGAAATTGGCCTCTGACCAACAACAGAAACATAGCTCAGAAAGAAAGAAAGAAAGAGAAAGAAAAGAAAGGAAGAAAGAAACCCAGCAAAATCAGGAGTCACATCTGACTTAGGAGCCCATGCTTTAAAATATATACACTAGAGGCCTGGTGCACAAAATGTGTGCATGGCAGGGGGGGGGGCCCTTAGCCCAGCCTGCACCCTCTCCAATCCAAGACCCCTCTGGGGATGTCTGACTGCTGGTTTAAGCCCAATCCCCGGCAGTTGGACATCCCTCTCACAATCCTGGACCACTGGCGCCTAATCGCTCACCTGCCTGCTTGCCTGCTCGCCCCTAACTGCCCCTCCCCCCCCTTGGGCCTGGTTGCCCCCAACTGCCCCCCCACCAGCCTAGAAACCCCTCACTGCCTCCCCTGCCAGCCTAATCGCCCCCAACTGCACACCACCACCCACCCCCCGCCAGCCCGGTTGCCCCTAACTGCCCCTCCTGCTGGCCTGGTTGCCTCTTGTTGGTCCCCCTGCCAGCCTGGTCACCCCCAACTGCACCCCCCACTGCACACCCTGCAGTCTGCTGTTCAGTCTGGTCTTAACTCACTAACTCCCCTGCTGGCCTGGTCATAGGCAGCCATCTTGTGAGGGCGTGAGGGTTAATTTGCATATCACCTCTTTATTATATAGGATATATATATATATTTTTATATTAATTTCAGAGAGAGAGGGAGAGAGGGAATCATTAATCGGCTGCCTCCTGTATGCCCCTCACTGGGAATCACCGAAACCCAGGCATGTGCCCTGACCGGGAATCCAACGGTGACCTCTTGGTTCAAAGGAGGTCAACCACTGAGCCATGCCTGTGGGGCAAAAGGAGCCCGTGCTCCTAAGGATTTCTCACACTTCCTTTCATACTTAAGCCTCACGTGTATGTATCCTTTCCCAGTGCTTCTTGAAATAGAAGGGGCCATCAGAGGAGACAATTGCTTCCCCTTAGCAGCAGGAATTACTTTACTAGGGAATTTCTGAGCCGGGGAGGAATCACTCTTTAATGCAAATTCCCAAATAATAAATTTGTCCCAGGAGAAAAGGGTAATCTAAGCGCCGAGTCCTAACTTAATGGGGTCCAGGCGTGCCTCTCAGGATTCACAGCGCTGGCTCCGATGATTTGAGAGCGCAGGACCCCCTAGCAGCCTTCTGCTCACCCGGCCCTTATCGCCCCCCTGCCAGCCTAATCGCCCCCCTTGTGCTGCTTCCCGCCGGCTGGCCATTGGGCCATCGGACCACCAATCAGGCGCACACTGCTACGGGGTGGGGGTGGGTGGAGGGGGCTTCCCTGCGTGGGAGGAAGGGCGCGGGCGAGCCGCCCTTGGCCGTGGGAGCCCCGCTCTTCCCGCAGGGCTGACTCAGCCGGAAATAGCCAGGCCGCCCGCCCGCAATGGGAAGGGAGGAGTCTGTCCTCACCTTTACCCCTGAACCCAGACGTAGAGGCAGGGTGAGTCCCCCAGACCGACCGCAGGAACCAGCATCCCTGCTGGCCGGGCGGGGGCAGGGAGGGAAGGTTTGGAGATGGAGAACCAAGTCCACCATGTCCCTTAGACAGGAACTCGCAGCCACCTCCGAAGCCACCCTCAGGCCTTAGAAGAGGGGTCTGTGAGTGAGTGAGTGCCTTTGGGTCTTAGACTGTTCTCCGCGTGGAGCGGCTTCCAGAAGGCGATGGTCCCAGAACTCAGCGAGGCAGCTGTTCCCCCTTCCTGAGGATGACTACACAGAAACCTGAAGAGGAATCCTAGGGAGGCCCAAAGCCTGGGCCAGAATTGTAAAGCCCCCTAGGACAGCAGAGTCCAGTCCAACTCCTGCTTCTGCCACCAGAGGAGTCAGGCTCTGTGTTAGCAGGTGCTGCCTGCAATCCAGGGACCTGCGGCTGCAGCAGGGAAATGAGTGGGTAGGAAGGAGGTGAAAGGTCCCTGTCCAGCTAAGCCTCCTGCACCGATGACATCAGCAGTCTGGGCTTGGCAGGGAGGGCCAGAGTGACTGAGTCTTTCCCAAAAGCTGGGGAGGGCATAGGTCTTGCCCTCCTCACAAGTAGGTCAAGGACTTGAAGCCTTCAGGGGCTTCTCAAAAGCAGTGCCTCCTTGGGGATATTTCTACCACAGCTAATTTTTTTAAAATATATTTTTATTGATTTCAGAGGGGAAGGAAGAGGAAGAGAGAGATAGAAACATCAATGATGAGAGAGAATTATTGATCGGCTGCTTCTTGCATGCCCCACACTAGGGACTGAGCCTGCAATCCAGGCATGTGCCCAGACTGGGAATTGAACCATGACCTCCTGGTTCAGAGGTTGATGCTCAACCACTCTGGGCGGGCAACCCTGGCTAATTTTGCTTATAATAATTTTTAATGATTTGAGAGAGAGAGGAAGATAGAGAGACAGAGAAACATGACAGGGGATTGAACTGCAACCTTGGCGCGTGGGGACTATGCTCTAACCAACTGAGCTACCTGGACAGGGCTGTAATACTTTTTTTAAAAGACAGCCCTGGCCAGATAACTCAACTGGTCAGAGCATCCTCCCAATACACCAAGGTTGTGGGTTCGCTCTCCCATCAGGGCATATACAAGTATCAACCAATGAATGCATAAATAAATGGAACAACAAATTGATGTTTCTCTTTCGCTCAAATCAATATTTTTTTAAAAAAGAAAAGAAAGATTAAAAAAAAAGATGGTGATGTTGGTGTTTAGGTAACTGAATTCTAGGGTAGGGATGGGGGTGAGCATCAGGACTGGCCTGGGCCATATGCCTAGAAGCCATCACGTAGACATTCTAGGGCAAGCTTGTTGATATTGGCTGTTCTAACACCCCCATCCCAACCTTCAGTCTTGCACAACCCGGGAGCTCCAAAGATTTAAATAGAATAAGCCAAATCATCTTCTCAACCATGGAGAGAATTCTGGTGTTCAACCCTCACCTATAAAATAAATATCTCTGTGCTTAAGTTTCTGATGGGAGCAATGAGTCATCCCCAGGTTTCTCAAACCCATATTGAAATTAAGACTGTCTGAAACGGCAGGGAATTTTTGTAAAGATTTATTTGAGCCAAACAGAGAATACCCCAGAATCACAATCTCAACAGACTGAGAAAAATGCTTCCAATAAATGACAGTTTGCAGTTAGTTTTATGCATTTGGAATTAAAGGAGGGAAGTAAGGAAGATTACGTGAAGGTGAGAGAAGATAAAGTGGGGATTGGATTACAAAACATTTAAGATTAGTGCTCTCCTGATGTGGTTATGCTGTGAAAGAAGGATCTGAAAGGGACATTGCAAAGGTGTTAACCTAGATGTGAAAAAACAATGGACAGGATTTGCTTAAGGCAAAGATAAACCTTTTACTAGAAAGTCATATGACTGGAGTGATAAAAAGACCTGCCCAGTTAAGAATTTATGATCAGATCACAATGTGAGGCTACTTTCCATAAAACTCCTTTTTCATCCACATTCAGAATGGGTGCAGCACCATCTTGCTGTCACCCCACTTCTGATCCACTGCCCCTGGTGGGTGAAGGGTTAATGTAAATCCCACCTAAGACTGGAACTTACTCATCAGGGCTGCTGAAATGCAAAGCATATCCACATGACAACCAAGAATCAAACCATGCCCGGCCGGTGTGACTCAGTAGTTGAGCGTCGACCAATGAATCAGGAGGTCACAGTTGGATTCCCGGTCAGGGCATATGCCCAGGTTGCAGGCTCAATTGCCAGTGTGGGGTGTGCAGGAGGCAGTGATCAGTGATTCTCTCTCATCATTGAAGTTTCTGTCTCTCTCTTCCTCTCCTTTCCTCTCTGCAATCAATGAAAATATATTTAAAAGAAAGAAAAAGAATCAAACGAGATCTGCCATCTAAGTAGGATTCTAGCCTGGGATCATGAGGGTCTTAAGAAGGTAGTGTCTATATGTAGCAAGATTAGTGTAGGACTCACACTGTCGTGGTGTTCATGTGTAAACACACACACACACACACACACACACACACACACATACTGCCATCAAAGAGTCTTTACATGTGGTAGGACTTCAGTAAATAGTTTTTTAATAAAAACATTTGACTAGGTTTTGGATTCTAAAAGCAGTCGTAAGTGTGCCCCAACTCCTTTACACAATTGTGAAATACACCCACCTTGCTTTTCCACCCCTGGACATTTCCATCTGCTGTCCCATTTTCTCTACCTAGAATGCTCCCTGCCTTCTTAACCTGGCTAATTCTTTTTCATTATCCTTTAACTTTTAGTCTAGATGTCACTTCTTCCAGGAAGTCTTTGCTGACTCTCTAAGTCTGGATTCTGTGCCCCTCTTATGTGCTCTCATAATGCCTCTATTTCCTTCCTGCATTAGCATCTATCACACGGGATTTGTAATTGCCTGTGTCCTTTCTTATACCATAACCCTCGAGGGCAGTGATTGCATTTTGTTCATGCCCATGCCTTTGTGTCTAGCACACAGTAGATGCTCACTAGATATTTATGAGAAGAAATGTGTTAGGGACACGATTGCTGCTTCTACTTCCTCCATAGGAAGTAGGCTGACCTTGAGTTCAACCAGGTGAGACACAGAGTCACCTCTTGCAGAAGGAGGTCTATTTTATAAAAGTCTTCAAGTCCCCAAAAAGTATATCTGAAGATGAAAGCTCAGGCACCTAGGCTTTCCTCCTATAAATAACACCCGGGGCAGGTGGTCATTGGTTCTGGGGCTGATGCTGCTAAGAACCAGTGATTGGAGTGTATGTGTGTGTGTGTTGAGATGAAATGGAGGACATTTTTTAGGCCCTGAGCATCCCTTTGATCCAGCAGTATTAGGGATGGTGACATAATGAGCACCTGGAAAGGGAGGGGTGTACCTGACTGGAGCTGCACGATGCTGTGGGGCTGGCAAAGGATCTCTCAATAGCAGCAGCTATGCATGGAAGATAGGTAGGGGAAGGAGAGTGAGTTCAAGAATTTATTTTATTTGCCTCGTCCTGACATTTTATTTTGTGCTGATTTAATCTACCAAGATGCTGAAATTATAGGTAGGTAGAGATGTAAAATAATGTGCTTGAGCTTTAGCTCGTTTGGCTCAGTGGACAGAGCATTGCCTGCAGACTGAAGGGCCCCAGGTTCCATTCTAGTCAAGGGGACATGCCAGGGTTTTGGGCTTGATCCCTGGTAGGGGGCATGCAGGAGGCAGCCGATCAATAATTCTCTCTCATCATTGATCTCTCTCTCTCTCTCTCTCTCTCTCTCTCTCTCTCTCTCTCTCTCTCTCTCTCTCTTCCTCTCCCTTCCTCTGAAATAAATAAAAATATTAGAAAAATAACAACATGCTTGAGGTTGAAGATTGGGCAGACACGGATAGTTAGATGGTGTGTGTGTGTGTGTTTCACACATCCATGGACTTGGTGTGTCCCTATCCTTTAGGTCTGTCATGGAAGTGAGGAGGGAAGCCAAGGAAAGAACAAACACTGAGATAAATACCTTATGGTTTTTATCTTGTAATCCTCACAACTCTGCAATGTAGATTTTGCTATCTCTGTTTTACAGGTGAGGAAACTGAGAATCAGAGATGCTATATAAACTTGCCAGAGGACGCTGTAATAATTTGTGGTCCTGATAGTAATGGTCACTTTATGTCTGCTCTATCAATTCAGGTTGACCCTAATTCAACATTTAGGCTTCGGCATCTAGGACAGGGCACAGCAGAAAAGCACTGACTGAGCCCAGTGTAGAGAAATGGTTAAGTGCTCAGACTCTGGGGTCAAACTGACCTGATTCAAATCCTACCTTTAGGCCTTTCTCTGTGACCTTGACATTAGGGTGGTGCCCATAATGCTTTAGTGCCTTTTTTTTTTTTCCAAAATACCATCAAGTTCCCTTTATTTTTTTCTTAATATGTTTTTATTTATTTCAAAGTGAGGAAAAGATAGGGAGAGAGAGAAATATCAATGATCAGCTGCCTTTTGCACTCCCCCTACTGGGGATTGAGCCTGAAACCCTGGCATGTGCCCTGACTGGGAATCGAACTGTAACCTGGTTCATTGGTCAATGCTCAACCACTGAGCAACACTGGCTGGGCAAGTTTCCTTTATTAAGTATCCAGGTCCAGACAAGTTAACAAATATTTATGTCCTAACCACATAACCATTTGAAAAAATAATAAATTGAAAGAATAATTTTAATTCTATTAAAGGTACCACAATTAGGTTACTACAGTTACTCATGGGATATTTGTGACTGTTGGGCATTGCATCATTTTTTTAACTCTGGAATTAGACTGAACATCACCACATTCATTTCCTGTTCCACATTGACCTCTCCTTGAAAAATCCAGTTTGCAAAGTCATGATGTCACAGATAGGACTGTACCACCATCTACTGTAGAATCAGTGAACTGCCTTGAGCTAGTAGTTCACCAAGAGTATTGCTGTTTCCCTGAAATTTTTCAAATATCCTGCGGAACCCTACTGTAGCAACTGGGAACATCTTGGTGCACAGTTTGGGAATTGTGGTATCAGTTGGAAAATTTACTCATCCTTCCTGTGCCTTGGTTTCCTCACCTGCAACATCCTATCTAATAAAGAGGGGAATATGCTAATTGACCATCACTCCATCACAAAGATGGCTACAACCACAGCTGAGGCCAAGTTCCCATAAGGAGCCTTAAGGAGCAATCAGCAGGCTATGCCCTACCCAGCCCCCATGGGGCTTGACAGGGGACCCCAGGCTGTGGCCCCCACCTGGCAGGGCTTGACAGGGGACCTCAGGCTGCAACCCCCACCTGGCAGAGCTTGATGGGGGACCTCAGGCTGCCCCTCCCACCAGGTGGGGCTTGACAGGGGACTTCAGGCTGCACCCACCCCCAGAACTAGGCCAGGGGATCTGAGGCTGCACCCCCTGCCTGGCTGGGCTTGACAGGGGACCGCAGGCCATGCCCCCCACCCAGCGAGGCTTGACAGGGGACCTCAAGGTGCACCCCCAGTGCTGGGTCAGGGAACTCAGGCCGTGTCCCCACCCAGCGGGGCTTGACAGGGGACCTCAATGTGCACTTCCTGTCCTAGTGATTGGCTAGGGGACGTCAGGCTGCTCCCCCTGCCTCAGCACCAGGCTGGGGGACCTGAGGCTGCACCCCCTTCCCGGTGCTGGGCTGGGGGACTTGAGGCTGCTCCCCCCCACCCCCTGCCTGGCGGGACTTGACAGGGAACCTCAGGCCATGCCCCCCACCTGGTAGGGCTTGATGGGGGATCTCAAGGCATGCCCCCCATCCTGGCACTGGGCCAGGGTACCTGAAGCTATGCCCCCCCTTGTCCAGCAGGGCTTGACAAGGGTGGGACTGGCCTGGTCTGGATCTAGCCCAATGGTGTGGGGGGAGGAGGCCTGGCCGGGTCTGGGTCTCACGTGATTTTGAGGTGCATGAAGGTGGCGGGGACTTAACTCTGGGTCCTGTGGTGAGCCCCAGACTCTGACAGGAGGAAGGTTTTCATATACATTTTACTAATTTTCTTTCATCTCTGATACTTCTATTATAGAGAAAGGGCAAATAGCAATATTAAATTATTTCCTCTAATTAATCCCCTTTTAATGTGCACAAATTTCGTGCACCAGGTCACTAGTGTGGACAATAATACCTACCTGATGGGATGGTGATGAAGTTTAAATGAGGTGTTTATAAAGCACCTACACAATGGCACTTGATACTGTACATTAGAACCACCTGGGATAGTTAATAAAAACCTCAAATGGCCTAAAACTCTAACAACAGATCTGATGTAATTGGTTGGGGTGGGTCCCTGGCATGGGAGTTACTTTTTAAAAAATACATATTTTTGTTGATTTCAGAGAGGAAGGGAGAGGGGGAGAGAGAGAAACATCAATAATAGGAGAGAATCATTGATTGACTGCCTCCTGCACCCCCCACACTGGGGGATCAAGCCCACAACCTGGGCATGTGCCCTTGACCAAAATTGAACCTGGGACCCTTCAGTCCACAGGCTGATGCTCTAGCCACTGAGCCAAACCAGCTAGGGTGGGGGTTACTTTTTTAAGAATCCTAAGGGATTTTAATGTGTAGCCAGGGCTGAAAATCGCTGACCTAGGATATAAAATACGCTATTTTAAAAATAAAAGTAATGGTTTTATTATGGTCAGGCAGAAAGAACAGAAGCCTAAGTGTCCAAAGGCCTGGATTCTTTTTTTTTTTTTTTTTCATTTACAGGCTGTTTGATCTTGGACAAATCACTTGCTGTCTGTTAACCTGTATTCTTCCATGTAAACTGAGGATAACTTCGGTCTAGTCTTAATTCACAGGGCTATCAGGACATGTGAAGTGTGTGTGAAATGGCTATTACTAAAAATATATATTTTTACTGATTTCAGAAAGGAAGGAAGAGGGAGAAGGAGATAGAAACATCAATGATGAGAGAGAATCATGGATCTGCTGCCTCCTGAATGCCCCACACTGGGGATCGAGCCCACAACCTGGGCATATACCCTGACTGGGAATCGAACCATGACCTCCTGGTTCATAGGTCAATGCTCAACCACTGAGTCACGCTGGCCAGGCTGAAATGGCTCTTTAAATTGTATACCAATGTAAGGCATTATTGGGAAGTAAAAGATGTGATCTCTTTCCTCAAAGAATAACAAATACTTGGGGGCCACTGCCTTCAGCTGGTCTGTACACCAGCGGGAGACCCACAGACTGACAGTCATGAAAATGGGAAGAGATGGCCTGGGTTCGTAAGACCTCACTCTGAGGGCCTAATTGCCCAATGGTTATGGATTCTCTGCAGTACTACAAAGTCCCAGCAGTGGGCAGCCTTGTCTCAGTTCCAGACAAGGGTTTGTGTATGGCCATCCAAGCCAATCTGTTTTTTAAGAAGTTTATGTGAATGTTTCCAGATTTTATGTATTTTTATTTGCCATTGTATCAGAATACATAAAGTAATTGCTAACTCAAGAATTCAAACCAGAACAGCAATGTGAGAAGTAAAAAACGGAAGTTAGTCTTTACTTCCTTAAGGCTCTTTGGCAGTAGATCTTAACAAAAAGTTTTTTCTAGATTTCTTTTTAATCAACATTTGGACTTTTGATGATTACATCCATATTCATCCATACTGGGTTTATATTTCATCCATGCAAATTAGGTGTGCACATGTAATGAAAACAATAACACTGCACTCATTTTAACCAATTAACAAGAACTTGTCATCCTTTTACTCTAAACATAGCCCAAGGTCACAGGAAATCAAGTCCCAGGCCCCCAGACCTAACTCTCTGCAGAGTTTGTATGAAAGTGCACAGAGCTTCTATTTAGCTCCAAGTATCATGATAATAGCTACCATTTATTAAGCCATTACTATGTGCCAGATGCTTCATTTACAAACTGCCCTCCTCATAGCACATTAACAGAGGTCATAACAATCCTCATTTTTCAAAGAATTTCTGCCCCCGGTCACACAGCTGATATAGAGGGCAGTTTCCAGCTAGGCCTTCTGTCTGTCAAGCTCATGATAACTCACTATAACACTCAGTTGTTTTAGTCCCAAGAGCTTTGGCTTGGAGACTCTCTGAAGTCTCGGCCAAGGCCTCAGGCAGCATGTGGAGAGGAGGTGCCCTTTCCCACAGCTCCCTGCTCTATCCTGCAGGAGCTGCCCTAGAGCATTATCACCCTGCCGCTCAGAGGATTCCTGGCACTTACTCCCAGAAGGAAATCTAAGTGAATGAGGGCAGGGCGGGAATAACAATATGAATCCAAGGAATGAAGTAAATAAGGGGCAGAGGCTTGAATTTTCAGTCTCTTGCGGGACCTTGATGGAAACTCCGTTTATAAGCAGTGTAGACTCTTCCTGAATCCAGGAAAAAGGACAGCCGGAGGTCTGTCTCTACAGCAGCAGGGCCTGTGCAACCAGCCAAGGCTTTCTGTGGCTACTGGGAAGAGGGTGTTAAAAATCTTGGACAGCACTAATCTTTAGAATAATGCAATGCTTTTATATGAACACTTTTCACTTCATGTTGCCCTACACCTTTTTAAAAAATATATACATATTTTTTATTGATTTCAGAGAGGAAGGGAGAGGGAGAGAGAGATAGAAACATCAATGATGAGATCATTGATTGGCTGCCTCCTGAACGCCCCCTACTGGGATCGAGCCTGCAACCAGGGCATGTGCCCTTGACTGGAATGACACCAGGACCTTTCAGTCTGCAGGCTGACGCTCTATCCACTGAGCCAAACCAGTGAGCACACCCTACACTTTTTAAGAATCAACAGTTATCTATATTACATATGGTAGGCAGTGAAGCTGTTCTCCAAAGTTTTTGAGGTTTTGTTGGTCCTTATTTTATCTTTCTCTCCATCTTTTAAAAATAATCTTTATTATTGAGAGTATTATAAGATGTCCCTCCACCTGGTTCCTGCCCTGCCCTGCCCCAGGCCTTCACCACCCTTTTGTCGGTGTCCATAGGTAAGATTTTTGGTTAATCTCCCCGCCCCTCACCCCCCCCCCCCCCACCGCCCTTCCCTCTGAGATTTGTCAGTCTGTTCCATGTTTCCATACCTCTGATTCTATTTTACTCACTAGCTTATTTTTCATTAGGTTTCCTGTTCATTTATTTTGATTTTTAGGTTCAATTGTTGATAGATATGTATTTATTGCCATTTTACTCATATTTCTTCTTCTTCTTCCTCCTCCTCTTCCTCCTTCTCCCCCTCCCCCTCCCTCCCTCCTCCTCCTCCTTCCCCTCTTCTTTCTTCTTCTTCTCCTTCTTCTTCTTCTTCTTCTTCTTCTTCTTCTTCTTCTTCTTCTTCTTCTTCTTCTTCTTCTTCTTCTTCTTCCTCTTCCTCTTCCCCGTCCCCCTCCTCCTCCGCCTTCTCCTCTTCTTAAACAATACCCTTCAACATTTCATGTAATACTGGCTTTGTGGTGATGAACTCCTTTAACTTTTTCTTGTCTGTGAAGCTCTTTATCTGACCTTCAATTCTAAAGGATAGCTTTGCTGGTTAGAGTAATCTTGGTCGTAGGTCCTTGCTATTCATCACCTTGAATATTTGTCACTCCCTTCTGGCCTGCAAAGTTTCTGTTGAGAAATCAGCAGACAGTCACATGGATACTCCTTTGTAGGTAACTGATTGCTTTTCTCTTGCTGCTTTTAAGATTCTCTCTTTGTCTTTAACCCTTGGCATTTTAATTATGATGTGTCTTGGTGTGGGCCTCTTTGGGTTCCTCTTGTTTGGGACTCTCTGCACTTCCTGGACTTGTAAGTCTATTTCTTTCACCAGGAAGGGGAAGTTTTCTGTCATTATTTCTTCAAATAGGTTTTAAATATCTTTCTCTCTCTCTCTTCTCCTTCTGGCATCCCCATGTAGTAAATGTTGGTACGCTTAAAGTGTCCCAGAGGCTCCTTACACTATCTTCATATTTTTGGATTATTTTTTCTTTTTGCTCTTCTGATTGGTTGGTTTTGCTTCCTCATATTCCTAATCATTGATTTGAGTCTCGGAATCCTCTCCTCTACTGTTGAATCCCTGTAATTTATTATTTATTTCAGTTAGTATATGCTTAATTTCTGACTGATCTTTTTTTTGGGTCTTTGACATTCTTAAAAGTCCCACTAAGTCCCCTGAAGCTCTCTTTGAGCCCCTTGAAGCTCTCATAATGATTCTTGAGTAATCTATTACCATCGTTTTGAACTCTGTATCCAGTAGTTTGCTTGCTTCCATTTCTTTCATTTGTGACATGTTTCTTTATATCTGCATTTTGGCTGCTTTCCTGTGCTTATTTCTATGTATTAGGTAGAGCTGTTATGTCTCCTGAAATTGGTAGAGTGGCCTTGTGTAGTAGGTGTCCTATAGGGCCTTGTGGCTCAGCCTCCCCAGCACCTGAGCTGGGCACTCTAGGTGTGCCCCTGTGTGCACAGTCTTGTTGTAATTGAGCCTTGATTGCTGTTGGTGTCACTGGGAGGAATGATCTCCAAGCTAATTGGCTGTGAGGACCAGCTGAGACTACAGTGGATGTACTGCTGTGCAGGAGACACTCTATGGAGCAGGACTTACTTCAGTGGGGCTTTGGTGCTCACTGAGTCTTCCCCTTGAGTGTGTTGCTTGTGGGTGTGTAGAGTTGTAATCTGGTATGGTATGTAGACCATTTCCTTCCTTGTTGTGATTCTTCTTCTTGAAGACTAGTTCCCCCTTGACAGCCTCAGTCTCTGTCCAGCTGTAGCCAAGTGATATTGATGTCATTGATACCTTTTGAATCCCACTGATGTCACTCTCCACAGACTGTCACATGGCCAGCTCCATCTCATATTTGACTCTAAGGTCTTCAGCAGCAAGACAGGCATTGTCAATCTGCAGAATCATGCAGGCATTGTCCACAGAACTTGCAAAGATCTGAGCCCTCAGGTCCTAGATCAAGCATGTCAAACTCAAAGGCTAGCATGGAGTAATGCCTCCAGCCTCTGACCTGGGGTCCCTTCTTCTCCAGGTGTTCCTGCATTTTTCTCTTCAGTCCTGATTATCAGCCTCCAGGCTCCTCACCCTCTCCAGGTAGAGCTTAGATGGACATTCAGGCATTGCATAGTCTCCTTCTCTCGCTGGATGCCCCCTATGTCCTCCGGACCCTGAACCACCAACTGCCCCAGATGCTGATGGAGGGGACAGAGATCTGGGAGCCTGAGTTTTCAGAGACACTGGCCATGCTGCTGGCTAGCCAGGCCTGGTGGCTGGGCGATTGCATGGAGCCCAAGGTCCAATAATTGGTGGAGAAGCTGGAGCGGGTGCTGAAACTCATGTTGTTGGGGAGCAAGGCGAGAAGCCAAGTCTCAGGTTTGGGCCACTGGAGTAAATGAATTGTTTAAGGAACAGTTTGTGCAGAAAAAAAGGATTTTGGAGACAGATAGATTACAATTAAATATTAGCTCTGCCACTTACTATATGTATTATTTTAAACAAATTTTGAAATTCCTTTTCTAACACTTATTAGAATGGCAAACAAACAAACAGACCATACCAAATACAGGGCAACTAGAACTAGGGATGCAAAATGGTATGGATACTTTGTGAAACAGATTAGTAGTTTCTTATAAAATTAAACATGCACTTACTATATGTCCCATCAATCCCACTATTTACCCAAGAGAAATGCAAATTTATGTTTACACAAAAACCTGGATGTGAATGACTATGAAGGCTTTATTTGTAACTGCCCCAAACTGGAAATACACCAAATGTCCTTCAACTGCTGAGTGGATAAGCAATCTGAGATGCAGCCATACAGTGGAATACTATGGTACTTGACAATGAAAAAGGAACTGCTGATAAAGGCAACAGTGAAGATGAATCTTCAATGCAGCATTCTAAGTGAAAGAAAGTCTACATATTATTTGATTCCGCTTGTAGGACACTTTGGAAAAGGCAAAGGTATAGGAAAACAGATTAGGGTGGGTGAGGGACAATGGACTACAAAGGAGTAGCATGAGGTAACAGGAGCTGTTTGATATCTTGCTTGTGATGGTGGTTACATGACTCTGTACACCGTCAAAACTCAAAACTGTATATCAAAGTGCATTTTACTGTATGTAAATAAATTAGTCTTTCAGGGGAGATCGTGAACACAGTCCTCCCAACCACAAATTATGCAGTCAAGTTTCCCACATTTGAGAACATTGTAGGGATCAGCACATCTGGAGTGCAATAGACAAGCCTCGCCTTGGGAAAACAACCTTCATGATCATGGTATCTCCCCAGCCAGGTAAGTATGTAAATAAAAATTTTAAAGTAAATTAAAAGCCAGACATCAAAGGCCACATATTGTATCATCTCATTTATAAGAAAAGCCCAGCATAGGCAAATACTAGTATATAGTATAGAGACAGAAAGTGGATTAGTGGTTGCCAGGAGCTGGAGGGAGGGAAGAATGGGGAACGACTGCTAAGGGGTGTGGGGTTTCTTTGTAGGGTGATGAAAATGTCTTGGAATTAGTGGTGATGGTTGTATAACCTTGTGATTATTAAAAATCATTGAACTGTACACTTTTAAATGGAAAATTTTGTGATATGTGAATTATATCTCAATTTTTAAAAGTAATTTTAAGATAACCTTTCTCAGCCAATTTTCCCACGAGATCCCTGGGGTCATCTGGCCCACCTCTGTACCTTGGAGTGGGTAGAGCTGTTGCCTCCCTGTCTCACCCCAAGGTTGCTTTTTCTGGCACTTTGGTGCTTAGCCCTCCCCAGTGGCTCTGGGCCAAGCTGCAGACGCACCTAAGGGAGAGGAAAGCGGTGCTATGGATACAGCTCCAACCTGTAGGTAACCAGGTGGGGCTGGAGGCCTGGCAGGGCCCTGGGGACCAGGCGAGAGGAGCAGGGTGGGGAGGGCATGCTCCCAGAAGTGCTCTGGGATGGACTGGGCAAAGGGGAGGCAATGCCTGGAGTCAGAGGGAGGCTTGGGGGAGTGAGTGGGCCTAGACCTACCACTCCTGTGACTGCCCTCTCCCCCAACATCCAGGCTTTCTCCTCAAGGTGGAGGCCCTGTTCACCTCTCTCTTTCCTGCCCTCGGTCCTGCTTGCCCATTTTAACCTGAGGAGGGAGAAGACAGGGGCTTAGGCAGGCAGGCAGGGAGGGAGTGTGGGGCTCTTTCAAACTTGAGAACCCACATGGCACTCCAGGGACTGAAAAGTACTCACAGCAGCCACTCCCCAGGCCAGGCAATACAGTGACCAGGGTGGGGGTCTGGGCTGGTGGTCTGGGCCCACACTGGCAGCACCAGCACCCTGCATCCCTCTGCTTTCAATTCCTGGGCAAGAGGCAAGGGTGGCTTGGGGTGAAGGCCAGGGCTTGCTGTGGCTATGACACTGTCAGGGCCTCCCAGGCCAGAGAAAAGTGAGGTTTGCACTTCGCTTACATTTTTCTTATGAGACCAGGCTGGGAAACAGTTGGAAATAAAAGTGATGGCAGGCTGGCAGACTACCCTCAAAGACAGGCTCTTGTGCCACCTGTGCCCCTGGGGGTGAGGGGAAGGTAATCTCAGTGCAGAGGATGCTGTGGTTATGGATGCAAGGAGGTGCAATAGTCTTGGCATAGATCTTTCCTGGATGGGTGACCCCCATCTATGGTTCTACTCCACCTGCACCAATTCTTCATGACCCCAGCCTCATCCTCACTGGAGATGCAAAAGCCCTGGAGGCCAGGGCTGGGACAAGGAGGGGTGAGGGGGAAGAGGCTTGGGGCTGTCCTTAGGCATTGTTTCCTTCCATTGACCCCCATCGCTTGGACATGGGTGGCTGGCAGGGGTGGGAGTGAGACCAGGGTTGGGGCTCCTCCACCTGCAGGACCTCTAAGCTCTCATCTTTGTGGCTTTCCTGACCCAACCTGCAGGCTGTGGAGTGGAGATAATGCTCTACCTAGGAGGGTCTGTTCACTGCTCCAGAAACGTACTAGCTCACTCATTCGACCTCAGCACTGCTGCTCATGCTACATTCCCTCCTTGGAATGTCCCCTCCAGGCCCCTCCCTTCCTAAATCCTAACTCCTTCAAAGACCTGCCTATTCTTTCTCCTCTGTGAAACCTTCCCTGATTATCCCTGCTGATAGCTGTTGGTCTCTTCTCTCAGCTTCTGTAACTCTGAGTTAGCATTACCCAGTCCCATGTGATTGCTTTATCTCAGGGGTTCTTAACCTCAGCACCACTGACATTTTCAGCGGGATAAGTCTTTGTTGTGAGTGGTTATCCTGTGTATTTTGGAGTCAGCAGCATTCCTGGCATCTACCCACTAGATGTCAGCAGTCCCCCCAGTTATAATGACCAAAAATGCCTTCAGATGTTGCTACAAAATCTTCCCAGTTGAGAACCATTACCTTCTTTACTATTTAGCTTCTTTATTTTTAAGATATGGTTTCATTGATTTTTGAGACAGAGGTAGGGAGAGGAAGAGAGAAAGATTGATTGGCTGTCTCTCCCAAGCACCCTGACCAGGGATCAAGCCCGAGACCTGGGCATATGCCCTGACCGGGAATCAAACTGGTAACCTTTAGGTGCACGGGACAACGTTCAACCAACTGAGCCACACCAGCCAGGGCTAGCTTTTAATATTTCATTTTCTGCCTTACCAGTGTGGCTCAGTGGTTGAGCATCAACCTATGATGGTTCAGATTATTTTGTAATTCAGATTTTGATCTGAATAAGTATCACTTGAAATATGTGGAGGTTAGCTTGGACATTTTTTTGCTGTGGGTTCCATTTATTGTAACAAAATTTCTGCAGTAGATATAGCAAAGTTTCTTGCTAACAATCAATTGTTTCTAAGATTTGATTTGTGGAAAAAGAGCGGACTGACCATTTAGGAGTAAATATGAATAGCTCTACCCCATAAAAGTGTAACATAGGCCTAAAGTTAGCTATAATAATAACTTCAACTGGTATTTTTGTAATGTTTGAAAAGCATGTATTGATGTATTCATCAGATACTAATGGAGCACGTGACATTAACAGTGTGCCAGGCACTTTAGGGCACACAAAAGAATCTAGCCATGAAAATGAAATATTTTTTTTATTGATTTCAGAAAGGAAGGGAGAGGGAGAGAAACATCAATGATGAGAGAGAATTATTGATCGGCTGCCTTCTGCATGCCCCCTACTAGGGATCGAGCCTGCAACCTGGGCATGTGCCCTGACCTGGAATTGAACCATGACCTCCTGGTTCATAGCCAGGTGGTTTCCATACATTTTTGCACCTGACTGCCGGAAGTCTAGACTAACTTCCACCCCTCAATTTTATTTTTAAGAAATGTTTTATTTATTGATTTTTTTTTTGGAAAGAGAGAAATATCAATTTGTTGTTTCACTTGTTTATGCATTCATTGGTTGCTTCTTGTATGTGCCTTGACAGGAGATCAAACCCACAACCTTGGCATATGGAAATAAAGTTCTAAACACTTGAGCTATCTAGCCAGCACTACCCCTCAATTTTATAGCCCCCATATTTATTGCATCCTAATCCTATATATGTATTGATTCACATACTTTGTTTCAAGCTGGAAAGGACTTTCCACAAGACCTAATCCAATACTCTTATTTCTCAAACCATGAAGTAGGCCCAGTGAGAATACCTAGGTCTTTTGTGTACAAAAAACGGAAACAGTCCATTGTCCTGCCAGCTTTAGGAAGATTAAATAGTTTTGCTTTAGTTATGGCTCCTTCAAATAGTTCCTTTAGACCCATTTCTCAATCTCAGCACCATTGGCATTTGGAACTGGATAATTATTTATTGTGAAGGGCTGTCCTATGCACTGTAGGATATTTAGTGGCATTTCTGGACTCTACCCACTAGATACAGGTAATATGCCTCCTCCCCCCTTAGTCACGACCATAAGAAATGTCCCCAGACACTGCCAAATGTCCCTGTGAGAATCACTGCTCTAGACATTACTACAGGTAAGATCTCTTTATATGAAATGGTCTTGTTTTAATGAATAGTAAGATCTCTTTATATGAAATGTGATTGTTTTAATGAATAGTTTGCTAGCAAATCTCATTTGTAGTCAACAAGCTCCAGAGAAAAGACAGAGCCACTCTATAGTGAGCCCCAGGTCCAATCAGGACTCAGGCCCACTCATTATGTGCCATTTATTTATCAAATTCTGTCTACTTCCAGGGGCCTGACTCACTTTTTTCTCAGACAACTGCCCTACTTTGTGTGTTTCCCATGAGTCTGGGCTGTCTGGAGGGTGCCCATCAGAGCCCTCCCCACATCGTCTTCTTCTTCTTTTAAATATATTTTTATTGATTTCAGAGAGGAAGGGAGAGGGGGAGAGAGAGAGAAACATCAATTTTGAGAGAATTATTGATCGGCTGCCTCCTGCCCGCCCTCTACGGGGGCCAAGCCCACACCCGGGCATGTGTCCTTGACCCGAATAGAACCCGGGACTCTTCAGTCTGCAGGCCGACGTTCTATCCATTGAGCCAAACGAGCTAGGGCCCCACATTGTCTTCTGAGTGCGTTTTTCTCTCTGTCCCAGTGGACTTTATGGCCCATGACAGCAAAACAATAACCATCTTGCTTACCATTGAACTCCCAGCATCTAGGTGGTGCATGGGAGGTACCCAATAAACATTTGTTAAATGAATATGTAATCCTATATAATGAAGAGGTGATATGCAAATTGACCCTCACGCCCTCGCACAAGATGGCAGCCCGCATGTGGTCAAAGATGGCTGCCACAAGATGGCCAACAGGGGAGGGCAGTTAGGGGTGACCAGGCTGGCAGGAGAGGGCAGTTGGGGGCAGGCAGGGGAGCAGTTAGGCGTTGATAAGGCTGGCAGGGGAGTGGTTAGGGGGTTATCAGGCAGGTGAGCGGTTGGGAGCTAGCAGTCCCAGATTGTGAGAGGGACTAAACTGGCAGTTGGACATCCCCTGAGGGGTCCCAGATTGGAGAGGGTACAGGCTGGGCTGAGGGACACCCCCCTCCCCCACAGTGCACCAATTTCATGCACCAGGCCTCTAGTAGAAATTATATTAGCTGTGAATCAAAAGTGCAGAATTTAGCTACAGCTCACATAGTTTACAATAATCATTACTTCTGTTTATTAGGAGCCTACCAAGAGGCAGGAACTTTGTGTTATCTTGCTAATGGCAAAGCAACCTTATGAGATAGCTATTATTAACCCCATTTGAAAGATGAGGAAACTGAAGCTCAGAGAGTTCATGACTTAGGTAATTATATAGTAAGAAGCCCAGATGTGGATCTAGGCTCATGTAATTGCCAGTCCTAGTCCTCTCTGATAGGTTCTAGACCTCTCTTATTTAGTCTGAAACCTGTGTGCTGGTTCTTTCTGTGTATAGAATGAGTGGTTCATTAATAGTGACCAGAAAAATGACTTTATCATTGTGTACAACTTAGAACTGTCCACCTCTACCTCTTTGAGATATCTGTAGGGATGTGGAAGTAATCTTGTTACATAAAATCGTCTTAGTCCATTCGAGGCTGCTAAAACAAAAATACCAACATTAAACAACATTTACTTCTCACAATTCTGGAGGCTAGGATGTCCAAATCAAGGTACTGGCAGACTCAGTGTCTGGTTTTAGCTCAGTCTTAGTTCATAGATGCTGTCCTTGTATGACATTAGTGGCAAGAGAGCTCTCTGAGGTCTCTTTTATAAGGGTACTCATCCCATTCATGAGGATTCCATTCTCATGACCTAAGTAAGCACTTCCCAAAGTCCCACCTCCAAATACCAGCACACTAGGAATTAGGTTTTAACATAGGAATTGTGAAGGAACACAAACATTCCCTTTAATAGCAACTATCTTATCTAGAATGGCACTAACAGTGACAAGATTTCACATGAGGCCCATGGTCAGAGAAACTTTTTAATCCTGAATCTGGAGGGTGGATGCATACATATATAGGAAAAGGTACCAGGCAGGATAAAATTTAAGATCTTGTCATTGGCCCTGTCCAGGTAGCTCAGTTGGATAGAGCGAGCGTCATCTCGATATGCCAAGATGTGCCCCTACATCAGGGCACCTACAAGAATCAACCTATGAATGATAAAGAAGTGGAACAGTGAATGTCTCTCTTCCTTCCCCTCTCTCTAAAAATCAATTTTAAAAACTTACCATTATATAAATTCATTTCCTTTGGTTTTTTAATATTAAAGTTTTTTTTATTTTCTCTCATCAATTTCCTTTGTGAAATAGTTGCTGACCCATAACTCTGCTTTTTTAAAAAAAATTAAATCTTTATTGTTGAAAGTATTGCATATGCTCCCCCCTCCCCCATTGATTGATCCTTTCTATGTTCCTGTCTCCGCCCCAGGCCTTCACCACCCTATTGTCTGTGCCCCTGGGTTATGCATATATGCATTCAAGTTCTTTGGTTGATCTCTTCCCACCCACCCCTGCCTTCCCTCTGAGATTCCAGTCTGTTCCATGCTTCTATGTCTCTGGATCTATTTTGTTCTGCTTGCTTTAAATATATATATATATATATATATATATATATATATATATATATATATATATTGATTTCAGAGAGGAAAGGAGAGGGAAAGAGATAGAAATATTAATGATGAGCCTTAACCGGTTTGGCTCAGTGGATAGAGCATTGGCCTACAGACTGAAAGGTCCCAGGTTCGATTCTGGTCAAGGGCATGTACCTTGGTTGCGGGCACATCCCCAGTAGGAGGTGTGCAGGAAGCAGCTGACTGATGTTTCTCTCTCATCGATGTTTCTAACTCTCTCTATCCCTCTCCCTTCCTCTCTGTAAAAAAGCAATAAAATATATGAAAAAAAAAGAAATATTAATGATGAGAGAAAATCATTGATCCGCTGCCTCCCGCATGCCCCACAATGGGAATCAAGCCCACAACTGGGACATGTGCCCTGACAGGGAATAGAACCATAACCTCCTGGTTCATAGGTCAGTTTTCAACCACTCAGCCACACTGGTCCAGCTACTTTGTTTTTAAATCCTCACCTGAGGTTATTCCCCCCACCCTTCCCATTGATTTTCAGACAAAGTGGAAGGGAAGGAGGAGGGAGAGAGAGAGGGGAAAAAAATCAACATGGGAGAGACACGTTGATTGGTTTGCCTCCCACACATACCCTGACTGGTGCTGGGTATCAAACCCAGTATGTACCCTTGACCAGGAATCACCAGGAATCGAACCCTCCACCTTCAGTTTGAGGACAAAGCTCTAATCACTGAGCAAAACCGGCCAGGACAACTCTACTTCTTTGAAATGCACCCAATGTCAGAATTTTTTTTTTTAATCCTCACCCGAGGATATTTTTCCATTGATTTTTAGAGAAAGTGGAAGAGAGAGGGAAAGACAGAAATATCAATGTGAGAGAAACAACATCGATTGGTTGCCTCCTGCATGTACCCTGACCAGGGCCTGGGCCAGGGAGGATCCTGCAACCGAGTTCTGGCCTTTGACGGGAGTCGAACCTGGGACCCTTGGGTCCACAGGCCAATGCTCTATCCACTGGCCCATTGTCACTATTTTTGTTTGTTTTGTTTTGTTTTTGTTAATCCTCTCCTGAGGATATTTTTCCATTGATTTTTGATAGAGTGGAAGGGAGGGATCCAGGAAGGGAGGGGGATATATATATATACACACACACACATATATATACATATATATATTTTTTTATCTAATAAAGAGGGAATATGCTAATTGACCATCACTCTGTCACAAAGATGGCTGCACCCACAGCTGAGGCCAAGTTCCCATAGGAGCCTTAACAAGCAATCAGCAGGGACCTGAGGCTACACCCTCCCCCACCCTGTAGGGCTTGACAGGGGACCTCAGGCCACGCCCCCCACCAGGTGGGGCTTGACAGGGGACCTCAGACTGCATCCCCTGCGGGTGGGGCTTGATGGGGGACCTCAGGCTGCACCCCCCACCCCAGCACTGGGCCAGGGGACCTGAGGCTGCACCCCGCTGCCTGGCTGGGCTTGATAGGGGACCTCAGGCCGTGCCCCTCACCGAGCGGGGCTTGACAGGGGATCTCAGGCCGTGTCCCCCACTGGCAGGGCTTGACGGAAGACCTAAAGGCATGCCTCTGGCCCCGGTCTGGGCTGGGGGACCTCAGACCACACCCCCTGTTCTGGTACCGGGCCAGGGGACCTGAGGCTACGCCCCCTGCCTGGCAGGGCTTGACAAGGGTGGGACTGGCTGGGCCTGGATCTAGCCCAAATTGGGGGGAGGGGGGGGAGGCGGCTGGGTCTGGGTTTTACGTGATTTTGAGGTGCATGTGGGTGGGCAGGGACTTGACTCTGGGTCCCGTGGTGAGCCCCAGACTCTGACAGGAGGAAGGTTTTTATATACATTTTACTAATTTTCTTTAATCTCTGACAATTTATTATAGAGAAAGGGCAAATAGCAATATTAAATTATTTCCTCTAATTAATCCCCTTTTAATGTGCATGAATTTTGTGTACCTGGTCACTAGTATATATATATATCAATGTGAGAGAGACATTGATGTGAGAGATATCCATTGGCTGCCTCCAGCCTGCAACCCAGGTATGTGCCCTTGACTAGGAATCAAACCTTCAGTGTTCGGGCCAGTGCTCTGATCCCTGAGCCACACTGGCCAGGGCAGATTGTCAGTTTTTTAAAAGTATATGGTATGTTACCGGTAAGGGGACCTGGCCCTGAACAGGTAGGGCTAACTGGTAGTGTGTGGGTCCTTGACTTCATGCAGAAAAATTTTCAAAACATGAGTCCAGATTAATTTGAGAGGGCATTTATTAAAGCTGGGGACAGTGAAACAAGAAAGGGCTGGGGAAATGAACCTGGTCTGCTTTGGCTCACTAAGAACTCAAAGAAAAAGGGCCTTGGGGGACAATTCAAGGGGTTTGCGCAGTACTGTTAGGGGATGAACTACCATTGCCCATTGCTGTCCTGATTGCAAGCCCAGAGGTTAGAGTTTAAGAGATTCCTGCCTGTGGGGGAAGAAGAGGGAGGAGGAGGGCATGTACCCGGGAGGGAGAGCAGGAGCTGGACCTTTGTTTTTTTGTTTTTTCTTTCTGGACCTTTGTTTTGAGGGATTATAAAGGCTGGGCCTTTAAGGGAGGTCTTGGGGGGTGGGGGATCTCGATGGAATATTCATCAGTTTTATGCTGATGTGCCAAAATGAAATTTATTGCCTTAATTTCATCTGGCCAATGGCACTAATTGGATTTCTGCTGTCTCCTTGAGTAGGGTGATTTAAGCATTTACCCTCTGGTTGGGGAGAAGTGTAAACCATTTACTCCTAAGTGTCTCTGGTTTAGGGGAGATAGAATTTACTAGATGCCTGCAAACTGCTTGGCATCTAGATTTTCTATTTAACGTTACCCCAGTTTCCCTGTGGTCCTGGCTTATTATGGATGGGCCTGTCTCCTAAGAATTGTTTATCTACTGTCTTGTCAAAGACATTGCCTGAGGGCAAGAACTCTTACCTCTCCTTGCCACCTTTGCTAGGTGCTCAACCAATAGTCAACAATGATAACAATGACGACTTAGGAAAAGGTGTGCTTTCCAGTCAGTAGGTGAACAAGTTTGAGGCCCTGTGCGCTGAACCCCCATCCCTGGTTGTGGGGAGGGCAGGCAAGGACTTTTCCTTAAGGAGCCTGCAGCCTTATCTCTTCCTTCCTCAGGCAGGGGCAGGTAAGAACCGAGGAAAATCTACTTTCCTTCCGTCTGAGGAATTCTGTTGAATAGGCAAAGAGGGCAGAGCGAAGGGAGGCGGGTAGTCCCCGCCTCTTTTGTCCTGGCGAGGGAGGTCTGCCGCTGGCAGGTCTGAGGCGCTCCTAAGTAGCATGCTAACGTCGGTAACAGGCAGAGGGACCGACACAAACTACGAAGAAAACCCCGGCCTCTAAAGACACTTTGTGCTCTTTCCTCTTCTGGGTTCCCTCAGAGAGGACCAGGAGAACCTGGAAGGTCCGTAAAGCAGGCAAGGGGCAAGGTCGCTCGCTGAATCCCGGATGGTAGAGACTAGCTGAGTCTGGGCGGCAGCGTAGAGGGGCTGGGAGGAGCGCTGCGCCAGGGCGGAGTCCAGAGGACTCTGGACCTTTCCCCCGACCCCCTCCCGCCAGCCCCGAGCTACCCCGCCCTCGGCACGCAAGCCCCGCCCCGGAGGCCCGGCTCGGTCCCAGGGATGCGGCTGGCTGCGCTCACTCCCCAGCTGGGGCCCGGGGAGCCGCCGGACAGAGAGGCTCCTGCCCGCCCCGAATGGTAGCCTCCGTATGGAGGGGCCGCTCACTGTGCCACCCGGGTTGGGGCCGCTGCAGGGAGGCGGATCCGCCGTTATTCCGGAGCTGGGAACCCGGCAACACCCGGGACACGAGACGGCGGCGCAGCGGTACAGCGCCCGCCTGCTGCAGGCCGGCTGCGAGCCCGAGAGGTGACGCCCAGGGCAGAGCGCGCGGGGCGCATCCGGGGCGGGCGCGGCGGTGGCTCGGGGTACCTTGCGGCGCGGTGGGGGAGGGCAGGGGCAGACCCCACCCTCTTGGCCCTCTTACCTCCTCTACCTCTAACTTCCTGAAAACGGGCTCAGACGCCGAGCACCCAGATTCGGTTGGGGCATGCAGGCAGGCACTGTGAAAAGGGTTCGGTGTTGCATTGCACCGGGGAGTAAATCGAAAACAAAACAAAACGCTCCCTAAAATCTTAGCCCTGGATCAGACCTCCGAATACACACCCGACGACACCTGGCCCAAGTGGCTTCGACTGCAGGGGTTCAAACAGTGCTTGTTGGAGAACCTATCCAACTTTGCTTACTCCTCCTTAGCTTGTTTCCGCCTAGACTCTAAGCCTTAGAGTCTTCTTATTGGCAGGTGTAGGTGTCCAGATGGATGGCTTTCTCAGAGCCTGGTGAGGACACTGTCCCCTCCTCACTACTCACTGAAGTCTGATGAGGCTGCCAGTGCAGCTCACATCAGGATCGCTCCTAAGATTCAGGACCCGCTCCTACCCTTAGTCTGCTGGGGTCTGTAAGAAGGAAGAGAGGGAGTGTTGAGCTGGGCCCCAGGGGACTGGCTGAAAAGGAGACAGTAGCTAATCTCTGGATTGTATCACAGCTTGAAATGCAGTCCCACTGTCCTTCCGGTCCAGAGGATTTGGACTTGTTTCTCTGCCCCATCTGTTGGTGCTCAGCAGCTTGGGGAGGTGACCGGGAAGCTGGTTGGGGTGGTGGGGGCGGGGGGAGTCTGGGGGAATTAGATCTGCAGCTCTACCCAGGGCCTGGCTGATTAAGTAAGAACTTCTAACCGCTTAAGGGGTGCTGGGTAAAGCCTGGCCCCTCCTGCCCCATAGGCTGCCTCTCCAGGTTTGGGCAACCCAGTCCTTCCTCCTATCCTAGAAATCTAACTACTGGGGCTCAGGGTCTGGGGTGATTCAGAGAGGCCACAGGATGTGAGGGAGTGGGCTGGAGCACCTGGGGCTTGATGGAGGCTGTGACTTGACTAGAGCAGGTATTGAAAAGTATATCAGAGCTCAGACCAGGCCCACCTAGGAGCATCTCTTCTCTGCACCTAGGGCAATCCCCACCCCACACCAGGCTCCAAAGAGCCTGTGTAAAACCTGAGCCCCAGGCAGGTGGTGTAATGAGATTCAAAACCTGCTGGCTAGACCTCCATCTGCTGCCACTGGCTGAGAGCTGTGGGAAGAGGACAGGGTTCCATGAGAAGCCCTGGGTTTGAGGTCAGAGTGATTGCTCTCTGGCTCATTTTTGGGCTAGCCATGTCTTCTATCCCAGCTTAACAATGCCAGTGTTGTTATTGCCCCCACCCCCCACAACTCACCCTAAAAATCTTTTTGAAATCTTGCCCATTCAAACCGCCCAGGCCAGATAAAGACCTCAGGGCTGCCTGCATGGACCTTGGTGCCCAGCTAGGACACCAGTGCCTCCCCCCACCCTGAGGAAAGGACTGGAAGGGGCTTAGGCCCGCTCTCCAGCCCTGCTGCCTTCACAACTGCTAGGTGGGGAGCCTCAGGGGACCAACAGCCCTTCCTTGGCTGAGGAGGCCCACTGGTTGCCTGGTGTCTCCTCCCCGTGGAGGAAGCAGCTAGGGGAGATCAGGAAGAGGGAGGAGGGAGGAGGGAGAGGGGAGGTGGATTAACAGTCTCTGGAAAAGGACAGCCTAACCCAGGACTGAGCCCAGCAGCTTAGAGTAGTGAGGAGCCCTGACACAGGTCAAAGCAGGAGGGGGTGTGGGGTGACAGGAGGAGGGGAGTAGGGCTGTGAGGTCTGTTGTCACCAGGAAAGGGACCCTCCTCACAACTCAGTCTAGCAGCCTCCTCCCCTGGGTCTGAGCTGTAGATTGGGGCACATGTCACTAGAGATGGCAGTGCCCAGTTGCTATCCTGGACTCCAGCCTGGTGGAACCCTAAACAGTACCCTAACCATTTCTGACCCACGCTGTAGGGGATAGTGACCCAGAGCAGGTTCCCTAGAAACCCAGAGAGATCCCATGGACAGCCTGTGCTCTCTGCCTGCATTGCCATTACCCAGGCTGCCATTACTCCGAATGGTCAGGGTGCTTTCTTTGCCTGGTCTCACTACTCTGCTTCCAGGTGACCAGTCACAGGTCCTAGTGCTGGTCCCCTCAGGGTAATCCCCTTCCCCATAAGGCACATGTCTTCTAGATGAGTTTATAAGAGCTGGGAAATCAGAAGTGCTCCCAGGGCGTCCATGGCAAGCCTTAGCAGAGAACCCCAGCAGGCGGGTTTTCTTCCTGCCAATGCCAGAGGACTTCAGAGGCCCCCAACAGGAACTCTCCTTGGGGCTCCACCGGTGGGGAGGGTCTGTGATGTTCCAGTCCTTCACAGGAAGAGGAAAGAGGATGCTGCAGAAATCTGTGAACTCCTCCAGCACTCCCAGCCTCATTGCCCTAGCTCTGTGGGAGGCCTCCCCTCGCCTCTACACACACATGGAACAGTCTGTGTTTTCCTGGTAGGGTCCCAGGTGGCATCACTGGTGGGAGGCTGGGCATCTCAGGGAGACTCCCCTGGGCCTGGCTGCCACCACACTGCTGAGAGGTAAACAAACCCAGACTCCCAGAGTTGGGGAGGAATGAGGAGAGCACTACAGACAGCTACCTTGCCAGGGAGAGGACTGTGTCCCTGCCCAGCCTTTCTCTCACCTCACCAAGAAGTCAGCTGTGGGGACCACAGGAGGAGAAGGAAGGAAACAGGCAGTTTGGGTGGGGGAATCTACTCTCCAGCTTTGCTCAGGAAGTAGCATTAGCAATTCTGGTCACCTAATAGGGGAGGGTCTTCCCCTGCCACACAATCTCCCCCCATGTGAATCAGTTTGCTCCCGAATCTTTCTGTCCCTAAGTAGGAATCTGGATCTTACTGGACCCATAGGACCTCCACACTTCTGCTTTGGCTAATTCTCAAACCGTCTCTAGCCTTTGTCCCAATTTGTATGCATCCTTACCTGCCTAAGCCAGGCCTGTGATCCTCTTTCTTCTTCCCACCACACTCTGCTCCCAAATGAAAAGTAACGTCTCCCTCTGGTAGGTATCCTTACCACTTTCTGAGCTGGGGACAGGGATGTCAGACTGAAGCTTTGGACAGGAGTCAGAGGCAGTACCCCCCACCTCTTTGCTTTCTGAACTGTAGGTTTTGCATCTGTAAAGTGGGGATACCTAATAATAGGCAAGTTAATAGATTGTAGAGTGAATGTGCTCACTTATAAAAAATGCCATGTAAACTGCGGAGGGCTTCAAGGCCTCCCAAAGATCACGGAGTGTCATTGTTAAGAATGCCCTCCCTCTAGGAATGATGATGATGTCGGGATTGGGGAAGGTGGGGCGGGCTACACATTTGAGGGAAGGTACAACCTCAAAGTCCTATGTGTTGGGGAGCTGTTGGCCCAGATAGGACTCCGGACTCCTGGTCGCAGTTTGGGCCTTAGTCATGGGAAAGCCAAACCGTGTTAGAGGTACCTGGGGGTGTGAAGTAGGGCCAGGGGAGACCCATGCCAGTGGAGGCCAGGTGTGAACTGGGGTGGGCCAGTCAGCGAGCGAGCCTGGGGGCGCGCTGCAGGGGGCCTGGGAGGCGGGGCCAGGCGGGGCGGAGGGGGCGTGTCCAGGTTTGGCTCGTGGTGGTGGGGGCGCCCCCCCCCAGCCCCTTCCGGATTCGCATCCGCTATCCCAGCCCAGGTCGTTTGTGAGTGTGTGCGCGCCTGCTGGGCTGGGCTCCGCGGGGTCCTTTGTGCGGTAGTGCGGCGCGGAGCGGAGGCGGTGGACTCCCGGGGGAGGGGCGGGAGGAGAGGGCGGCGCCCTGAGCCAGCCCGGCTGCCGCAGCCCCCGCCCCCAGCCGGCCCAGCCCGCGGTAGCGGCTTGGCCTCGGCGTCAGCAGCAGCAGGAGCAGCGGCGGGGCGGCCCGCGCGGGTGTTTATGTCGGGTCGCGGTGTTTCCCAGCAGCATGGCGGATTACCTGATCAGCGGCGGCACCGGCTACGTGCCCGAGGATGGGCTCACCGCGCAGCAGCTCTTCGCCAACGCCGACGGTCTCACCTACAAGTAAGCGCGGGGGGCCTCGGCCCCATCTGAGTGCGGGAACGAACGAACGCGCTGCGATCCCCGGGCTTGCGCTGCCTCTGCAGTGGCTGCCGCGTTCCCCGCGGCTAGGAGCGACTCGGGCGTGGAGGAGGGGGCGGGGGGTGCTGAGTAAGGGAAGGAAGGCGGCCAGTGCCGAATGGAGACGGACGTGGCACAGCGACATCGCGGCCCTAGGTGCCATGTACCGTTTCTGGGTAGATCCAGGTCCGGCCTTGCCCCTCCCCATCTCATGGGCATATTGGCTGCTCGAAGGGGTCTTGGGGTGTGTGGGAACATGAGATGTAGGAGTTATGGAGACTTTCCCCAGACCTTGGTGCAGGACAGCCTCTCACTCACTCGCAGCGTCACTAGGAAGGCAGAGAGGGCCGGCAGCCCAAGTAAGACAGCTGCTTGGGTGTTGCCCCCAGGAGAGGCCCAGCTGGACATTTGGGATGTCTCCCTTTTCCCGTCGTCCAGTCCTCTTTACACGGTGCCTCTGTCGGCCCACAGGTTAGCACTAGTGGCCCCCCCGCCCTCCGGGAATGAGTATTCTATGACTGCCACCCTCAAGGCCACCCCACATGGGATTTTGGAGGAGATCAAGACCTTTCTCTCTGCTGCTGGCTTTAGTTTGCTTTTCTGTGGGCCCTGGGCCAGTTGTCCTGCGGGCTGCAGCCCTGGCACTAGCCCTCCTTCTGGCTGCAGGACTGTGTCCATGCCAGGAAGGAACATCAGAAGCTTGGGGCTGAGGCAGAGTGGGGATGCTGGTCAGCCAAGAGCACCCCTGCCCAGTCTTCTGCCAGTCCCTGCACTTGCCTGTAAGCGCTTCTGCTGGGCAGGCAGTTTCCCTAGACACCAGGTGTCTCCTGCCTGCCCATAGCTGGGATGTGGGCCAGGTGAGGGGTGCATATATACCTAGGATATGTCAAGGGGCCCTGACTCTTGCATTTCTTCTGAAAGTGAGCCACAGAGCCTCTTCGCTATTCAGCAAGAAGGGCTGTCATGGGTCAGAGGCAGTTAAGATTCTCTTCCTCTGGCAGTCTTTTTAATTTTTAAAAAATATTTTTATTCATTTCAGAGAGGAAGGGAAAGGGAGAGAGATAGAAACATCATTGATGAGAAAAACTCATTGAAGAGCTGCCTCCTGCACACCCCCTACTGGAGATAGAGCCGGTAACCCAGGCATGTGCCCTTGACAGGAATTGAACCCAGGACCCTTCACACCTCAGGCCGACACTCTATCCACTGAGCCAACCCGGCTATGGCTCTTTGGTAGTCTTTGATGAGTGGGGGAGAGAGTATCCCTTTGATATATTTTTCACTAGAGTCTGCCAACGAAACTCCCTAGGGATATTGCTCTGAGTTGCTCTTGGCCTTGAGCAGGTTAAAGACCCCACCCCTCCCATTCACCCTGTTGCTTTTCCTTCCTGTGCTCAGGTGCCAGCTGCTTTCCTTAGTCAAGTTGGGAGTGTTCCTGAAGTGTTGGTGGACTGAGCCCTCGGGGCCCCTGGGCTGTGTACTATGTGTTGCCATACTGGTGCAGGCCTGTGCCCGCTTCTGGGGTTTGCTGTGACCATGGCTCACTCTAGTGTTTTACAGCTGCCGTGCTTTGGCTGGGGCCTCAGGGTTCTGGTCCTAACCAGAAGGCCTCTTCCTCCCCTCTCCCATCTCAGGTCATGCCTGTTGGTTGCTTCAGTCCAACTGGGCCAATACCAATGCCTACTTTGTCAGAACTTGCACTGCTCATGCTCAACCCCCTGGGGACCCTCGAGCTGTTCTGAAACCTGTGTGACTGAGCAGCCCTGACACTTGACTATGTGTAGCTTGTTCTGTGCTGTGTGGTGTTCATATCATGCTGCACTTCTAAATTGTTCTTAGGCCCAGCCAGTGTGGCTCAATGGTTGAGCATCGACCTATGAACCAGGAGGTCATGGTTCAATTCCCAGTCAGGGCACATGCAGGCTTGATCCCCAGTGTGGGGCACACAGGAGGCAGTTGATCAATAATTCTCTCTCATCATTGATGTTTCTATGTCTCTCTCTCTCTCCCTCTCCCTTCCTCTCTGAAATAAATAAAAATATATTTAAAATAAATAAATAAATTGTTCTCAAGTTCATGCCCTGTGGTCTCCCTCTGTTAAGATTGAGACACTTTCAAGGGCAGGCCATGTATCTGCCTTGTGTGGCATTATGGGAACTTTTATGTTCCTTGGTGAACTCTGAACTCTGGAGGCAACAGACATCTTGGGCAACTGCCTTGGTGGCACCCCAAGTCCATAGATCTTCCAATGCCTTTGTTTGTAGCTCTCTAAGCTGAAATCAGCAAGATCTGAGTGGGGGGCACAAGAGTGGTTCAGCCCTGAAGGGACACAGGGACCAGAGGGCTCCACTCTCTGCCCCTCTCCCTACCCCATGCTGCTTCCCCTGGCATGGCAGGCCCTGCCCCTGTTAAGTACCCCTTCTCATCCAGTAACACTCACTTTTCTCTCCTCATAGCGACTTCCTGATTCTCCCAGGATTCATAGACTTCATAGCTGATGAGGTGGTGAGTACCTCTTCTGCTGACCCCGGGGAGAGAGGCTGTGCATATGGTGGAAGAGGCTGATTTCTTGCTCAAGGGCAGGAATAGAAGAGACTTTTCTTGGGAATGTGGTGGAGATAGCCTTTATTGCTGCCAGAGAAGCTGACACAGTGCAATGGGTTGTGCATAATGCGGCAGAAGCAGCAGGGATTCAGTGGTATCCTGAGTGGTGGGCCTGGCCCAGAGCCAGAGGGCTCTCTGTCACTGACAGAGCCTGCCACGAGGTTCTCAAGGGAAGGGGGTGGGCGTGCATGTGGCTGTCTTTTTACTGTAAACTGGAAAGATGGGGTTTTGTCTGAAATGCTGACTAGGGACATGATAGAAGCCAGTAAAATTAGGCAGACTTTGAGTGACATGGACAGACTTGTTCACAGATCCAGATATACAAGAATTGGCAAGAGGGTTTAAAGAAGTTAGATTTTTGACAGATACAAGGAAACGCTTGCCTGAGGGGCTCAGCTATAAGCCAAGTGAATGAGCAATCTCCTTTACCTAATTAACATATGATGGACTCACAGAATCTAGGGGTATAATGCTGATAGAAGTAAGTCATTTCACGAAAAAGTTAGATTATTTGCTTGGCCAGCGTGGCTCAGTGGCTGAGCGTCGACCTATGAACCAAGAGGTCATGGTTTGATTCCTGGTCAGGGCACATGCCCAGGTTGGGGACTCAGTCCCCAGTGTGGGGTGTGCTGGGGGCAGCCTGTCAATGGTTCTCTCCCATCACTGATATTTCTATCTCTCCTTTCCTCTCTGATATTAATTAAAAAATATTTTTAAAAAGTTAGATTATTTTAAGATGAATTCATAAATACTAAAAAACATTCCTCTTGTCGCTGTTATCAATGATATTTACTGAGGTCTGATTCTCATGAAAGGCCAGAGGGCCTACATGTGTCTGCATCACTTGACCCTGGGGAAGTGTTGGCCCAGGCTGTGTAGCCAGTGCTGACCCAGACAGATTTTTAGGGGGAAATTGGAGCTATTCTGGATATTTGCCTTATGACAGCAACAAGGAAGCCTTCATGGTTCAGCTGTTCAGTTTAACAAAGTTTACCAAGCACCCTGGCTTTGTGCCAGACCCTGGGTAGGATGCTAGGAAGAGGGGGACAGAAAAGATACCTCCTGGCCATCAAGGGCCTCTGTCCTATGGCCTCTGTGGGGAAGGCTGTGGCTCTTTGTTGGTGTGATAGGAGAGGAGAAGGAGGAGTTCTCCAGTCTATGGGTCCAGGGTTTTTAACCGGGGTCTATGGATGGACCTCGGGGGCCTATGAATCTCCAAAAACTATATACCAAAGTCTGTGTCTGAGTGTTTGGGGTCTAGGATCCATAGCTGTTGGCCCAACCTCATGATCTGGCCCTACCTGCCGTTCATAGGCGGCTACCTCTCAGATCTATACTTGCAGCCCTGACCCTCCCTTGAGCTGCAGTCCCTCGGTCATCTACTTTCCTGGATGCCTAAAGACGCCTTCCTCCTCCCAGTCTCCAGCATCTCCTGCCTGGACCTCTCAGCAGTCTCCTTGCCGGCCCCCTTGCCTCAGGATTTGTCACCTAGAATCCATTCTCCACATTGGAGCCTGAGTGACCTCTTTGAAATAAATCAGATGGCGCCTCTCTTCTGCTTGTGACCCCGGCAGTGGCTTTTCGTCTCAGACTCTAATCTAGGCTGTCCCTGGCGTTCAAGGGTACACTTCCTTGCCCCTGCCAGCCACCTGCGTCTCTCACTTCCCTCTACTCCACTTGCTGTTTTCTTTCTTAAATGCATCTCAGGAAGACTTGGAATCAGAGGCTGGAACCATAGTCCCTCAGACTTCGATTGGCTGCTACTTGTCATCTCCTAAGAAAGAGGCTTTCCTGACCACCACACCCCTCTTCCCGGGGTCACTTTTCCTCTTGCTTTTCTTTGGAGCCTGCATGCTGACTGAAACAATTTTGTGCGTGTGTTTCGTGCTTGTCTTCTACTTCCAAGTGGAGTTTAAACCATGGGACAGAAAGCAGGGGCCTCATCTGCCTTGTTCACTGTTATATTCCCAGGCCCTTCCTGGTGCTGGGTACATGTAGGAGCTCTGTGAATGTTTGCTGAGTGAATGATATCACTCTTCACAAGGACTGTGTCTTCATCCTCAGGACCTGACTTCAGCTCTGACTCGGAAGATCACACTGAAGACGCCACTGATCTCCTCCCCCATGGACACTGTGACAGAGGCTGACATGGCCATCGCTATGGCTGTGAGTTGGGCACCTGGGTTGGGAGTCCAGGGTGGAGGGGACAGAGTAGGGTGGGCTGGCATCAGGAGGAATTGGACTCAGAGGTGGGTTTTCAGAGTGAGGAGGGTGGGCCCTGGGCTCTGACCGTGCTTCCCTCCCACCCCAGCTGATGGGCGGTATTGGTTTCATTCACCACAACTGCACACCAGAGTTCCAGGCCAATGAGGTGCGGAAGGTGAAGGCAAGTACCAGGCCTCTCCCTGGAAAGAAAATGCCACCTGGCGGCCCCCAGCTCACTTGCCAGCCCCAAGGCTGGTGCATTCCCTAGTTGATTGCTGTGGGGTCTTGTCTGCCCTTGTCCATAATGGGGGCACAGGCCCAGCCCTCATTTCCCATTGGCCCCTCACCCCACTCAGGGCCCTGGCCAGGACACCTTCTCCCCCCTTGACCAGGCTGGACACCACCTCAGGCTTTCTTCCAGCCTTTCCTTCCCCCCGTTTCTACCCACAGAAATTTGAACAGGGCTTTATCACGGACCCTGTGGTGCTGAACCCCTCGCACACCGTGGGCGACGTGTTGGAGGCCAAGATTCGGCATGGCTTCTCTGGCATCCCCATCACAGAGACAGGCACCATGGGTAGCAAGCTGGTGGGCATCGTCACCTCCCGAGACATCGACTTCCTCGCAGAGAAGGACCACACCATCTTCCTCAGTGAGGTACCTGTAGGGCAGGGACCGCGTGGCTGGGGCAGAGAGAGGGCCCCAAGGTGTCTGTGACAGGGACCAGAGGGAGGTCTGGTTCCCTTCTCTCTCACCTGCCAACCTGCAGGCAAATGTTCCTGGCCCCACAGGTGATGACACCGCGGAATGAGCTGGTGGTGGCTCCAGCAGGTGTGACATTGAAAGAGGCAAATGAGATCCTGCAGCGCAGCAAGAAAGGTACCAGGGAGTAGGCAGAAAACTCAGGACCCACCCCCAGTCTGGCTTTCTGCACCCCAGCTCCCCCTGTTCCTTCACAGACCTGCAGGTTGTCCCAGCAAGCAGACTGGGCCTTGGGGAAGGTTTGAATGACCCCAGGCTGGAGCTTGATTCCTGAGGTCCTTTTCTTGGCTTAGGAAAGCCTGTCCCTTGTTCAGCATCTTCAGTTTCCCAAAAAAAGTAGTCCTGAGAAATGTTCATCATGAAGAAAGGGCTCTGTGGTCTTATAAGTCTGAACAATGCTCTTTTCTATATTCCCTATCAATGCATAACAAATTGTACATTAGCTTATGAAAGGCTCTGAGAAATCCTGAAATTAGATTTATTTGACATTGGGATTGTTGACATAATATTCATTAGGTCCCTGTGGGAGACACTGGGACATGCTTCCCTGGCCCACACTGGATTGTTCTCTGGGGGTGGTATTGTAAAGGTACATGTTTCTCCTGCAGGACAGCCTCACGTATGTGCCCTGGCCAGGAGTTTTTCACCACTGTGGCCTGTGGCCCAGCAGGTGAACGGCTGCCAGTGCTCAGGGGCTGTCCACCCTAGCCTGGCCAGGCCACAGGGCAGGAAGTGCTCCAGGAACCCACTTGGCTTCAAGGTTTTTTTGCTTCCTGTTCCTTGGGAAGAAGTCTAGGCCCCTAGGAGGGCTTCCTGGGTGGTGCTGTCACCTAGTGGCTGGTTTGGGTATTTCAGTGGAACCCAGGTCCACCCCACTCCCAAAAGGCGACTCCTTCATCTCACCTCTGCATTCCTCCTCAGGGAAGCTGCCCATTGTCAATGATCGCGACGAGCTAGTGGCCATCATTGCCCGCACTGACCTGAAGAAGAACCGGGACTACCCTCTAGCCTCCAAGGATTCCCACAAGCAACTGCTGTGTGGGGCAGCTGTGGGCACCCGCGAGGACGACAAATATCGCTTGGACCTGCTCACCCAGGCGGGCACCGATGTCATAGTGCTGGTACAGGCACCCCCCTGGGAGCAGCGGGGTTCAGTACAGTAGAGGCTTAGGGAGATCCAGGTTTGCCTCTGATTAAGCCTGGAGCCACAGTTAGAAGGGTCAGTGGTACTCTGACGGCTAAGACCAATTGTGGGCCCCTCTGAGGGCCTCTGGGCAACCCACAAGTTGACCTAATGGTTATAACTTACATTTATGGGGAACCTCCCACTTGTCAGGCCCTGCTCTTCAGACCTCTGTGTCTCATTCAGCCTTCCCAACAGCCCCCTGGGGTACAATTACCACACCCCTTGTCAGATGAAGAGAGGGAGGCTGAGGAGGTTAAGTTCTTTCTTCATTTGGTGAGTGAGTTGTGGGAACAGGATAGACCCCAGTCCATCAGTGCGTGTGAAAGGGCTTTGTCTGTTCTGAAACTATACATTAATGGTCTTAGCTTTTGGAAGAAAGCAGGCTCTTTTGAGAATCAGCTGAGAGCTGTCAAGTATCTTCTCAGAAAACAAACAAATAAACAAACAAAAACATTCTCACAACATTTTTGTACAATTTTAGGAGTTTGTCCACTCAAGAGCCCCCTCTCCCAGGGAGGACACTCAGCCATCATAGCCTAAGCTACCCTCTTCCCCTCCTCTCAGGACTCATCCCAAGGGAACTCTGAGTATCAGATTGCCATGGTGCACTATATCAAGAAGAAGTACCCCCACCTCCAGCTGATTGGGGGTAATGGTGAGTGTAGAGCCCCCTATCACTCCGGGCCCTTGCCCCCTCACCATGTAATTTCCTATCCTTTGGCATCCCAAGGTGATGGTGTATCTACGTGGGAGCCTGGGGACTGAATGAATGGGCTTTGATCACTATATGTGGGGGTGGGGCTGACTGGGGTCCCAGGGCAGGGCGGGGGCATCCCATCCTCATACTATTCCTCTTTACCTGCCACTCCCAACCTTCCCCCAGTGGTAACAGCAGCTCAGGCCAAGAATCTGATTGATGCTGGTGTGGACGGGCTACGTGTGGGCATGGGCTGTGGCTCCATCTGCATCACACAAGAAGGTAGGTATCAAGAGGAGAAGAGTGACTGCCACTTAGAGCACCCCACTGGCCCTCCATAGGCCCTGGGGCCTCACTCTTGTCCCATGGATACATGCTGAGTGCTTGCTCTGCCAGGCTCCTTCCTGGGATGGTGGGTTCAGGGGTGACCCAGGCTCAGACTCTGCCTGTCTGGCTCAATGACTTGGGGGGAGGCAGGTATAAGATGAGGTTACTGAGAGTTTTAGGTGTGTGCCAGCCTGCTTCTCAGATTCTGGTCAAAGAGACCCAAGCTAGAGGCCCAAGGCTGGTGTGACTACTTCTCTAGCTGGTGCTTATGGGAAACTGCCTCACAGATGAGATTAGCTTTGTGACGCAGCAGATACCTAAGACGGGGAGACTGCAGGTCCTTAAATACCTAAGGATGTATACTTGATCACCGTGTGGTGCTAGCGAGGGATGGGGTTCCACTCAGCCACAAAGCCCTTTTGCAGGGTAGACAGCCAGACATGAAGAGGAGGAGAGCAGGACCCTGACCATGTGTCCCTGTGTGGTTGAGGGGTGTTCCCTGGAGGCTGGTATCTGACTGGTGGGTCCTTGCTTGGCCTGAGGGGATGGACTGGCCGCTCTAGTGAGGGTCATTTCTCCAGAACACTGAGTGATCACTTTGGGCTTTTCTGCTCAAAACATCTCCCTTTCTGGTCTTCAGATCCTCTGCTTTTAAGTTTCTACCCTTCACTTTAGCTGACCACTGCAGTGAAACGTGGGCCTTCCATTCAGTCACTTAACAAATAAGGAACTATGTGTCAGTCATTGTTCTAAAACTTGGGATGCAATAGGGATGAAACAGAAGACCCCCTGGAAAAAGCCTCTTCCCTGTTTTATTAGGCCTTGCATCCATCCCTACGTACGTGCTGGTTCCTTATCATTCCCATTTGGAACCTCACACTTAAGGAACTTGGACAATTAAACTTAACAAATGCAAGGTAATATCCCGAAGGAGGTCATGCTTACCCTAGGAACAGGCTTTGCAAATGAAGCCTCGAAGGGGAACTTGTATCCCTTCTGTTGGTGCCCTTGTATATGGAGAGAGGTGAGGCTGGGGACCACCAGGCCTGAGTGCGCCAGCGTAGGGGTTCAATACTCTGAAGGCCAGTACTGACCCCTCTCCTATCAGAATGCCCCATAGTGCTGTCATGGATGGGGTTGTCTGGGTCTTTGGAGTGACAATCACCCTAGTGTTATTTGCTGCCACCCATCTGTCCCTCAGAAACATCATCGAGGCCTGTCCCTTTTCCTGAGAGGAGGTTGGGCACAAGGAGAAAGGGTCCGGTCTCTGGCCCCTCTGTTGCTTTGACATCTCTGTCTTGCGTCCTCTCCCACAAGTGATGGCCTGTGGTCGGCCTCAGGGCACTGCCGTGTACAAGGTGGCTGAGTATGCCCGGCGCTTTGGGGTGCCAGTCATAGCTGATGGTGGCATCCAGACTGTGGGGCAGGTGGTCAAGGCCCTGGCCCTGGGAGCATCCACAGGTAAGGGGGTCTGCTGGGGATTGGGCAGGCCTGAGAGGGGCTAGGAGCTGGGCTGGAGCAATAAGAGGGTTATGGGCTGGAGGCACTGACCCTGCCCCTCCCCCCACCGCAGTGATGATGGGCTCCCTGCTGGCCGCCACAACGGAGGCCCCTGGCGAGTACTTCTTCTCCGATGGGGTGAGGCTCAAGAAGTACCGGGGCATGGGCTCCTTGGATGCCATGGAGAAGAGTAGCAGCAGCCAGAAACGATATTTCAGGTGCCCTGCCCCTAAGCTCTGGTCCCAGGCAGATCAGCCCACAACCCTTGAAGGGTCCACACATGCCTTTGACTTCCCAAATAGCACCGAATCTCCATATTATATTTCTGGAAACTGAGTCACAGGGCACAAGTAGCAGACCTCTGACTCGGAATCCATGCTTTCTTATGTTTTAGCCCAGGGTGTGGCTGCTTTGGGGGTTCTGTTGTTGCCCTTGGGAGATGGGGTGAGGTCCTCTGAGCCATGGGCTGTCTGGCTCAGTCTCCCTGCCCTCCATACAGTGAGGGGGATAAGGTGAAGATCCCACAGGGCGTATCAGGTTCCATCCAGGACAAAGGCTCCATTCAGAAGTTCGTGCCCTACCTCATAGCAGGGATCCAGCATGGCTGCCAGGATATTGGTGCCCGGAGCCTCTCTGTCCTGCGGTGAGTGCTGTGATGGGGTAGGGGGTGTCAGGTGGGTGGCACACCTGGGAGGCTCTTGGTTCCCCCACCCCTGCTCCTTTCTCTCCCTCCCTCTCCCTCCCCTATCCCCCCTCTCCCCTTGGTGCCCTGACCTGCTCCAACAACCTGCCTGCAGGTCCATGATGTACTCGGGAGAGCTCAAGTTTGAGAAGCGGACCATGTCGGCTCAGATCGAGGGTGGTGTCCATGGCCTGCACTCGTAAGTCTGGTGGCCTCCCTGCCCCAGCTGGCTGGCACCGGGTCGGGCAGGTGGGACCGTGGTTCAGAGGCTGAGTTGAGGTTTCAGGGACCCCATGGACCATCTCCACCAGGGATGGTTACTGCTGCAGGATATCTCCATCACCCTCTCCTTCAGCGCCCAACCCACCCTTGAGCCCTGTCCTTTACCCCTTAGGCAGGCAGGCCCCTCCCCTCTCCCTGGGCAGCTCCTCCTAGGCTCCCATCCCTTGCTTCCTTAGAAGCTTGGTGGCTGGTGGCTTGTGGCAGGAGTTGGCAGTGTTGGGCTCTTGCTGGTGGCAGCCCCAGGCAGGCAGGTATAGGCTAGGGACAAGAGTCCTCTAGCGGGAGAAGGGTAGAGAGACAGCTGCCAGGGCCAGCGCCGGGGCGACCATGGGTGGGGGCAGTGCTAGTCAGCAGCAGTAGTAGCAGGCATGTAGCCCCGCCTGGTCGAGAGGGCCTGTCCCCCCAGGCATAGGCGGGCATCTAACCTATGTCTCTTTCTGCCCCATCCTCCCGTAGCTATACCTTTCTGCCGTGTAAGTAACTGCGCTGCCCGGGCAAGCGTAGAGTAGAGCAGGGGCACTTTGGGTGGGACCTGGGCTCAGGTGGGAGGGGGGCACTGCATTGGGGGTGGCACTGAGGTGTAATCATGGGACATGGACCCTAGGACTAACACCGTGGCGGGGGCAGCCAGCAGGGGCCCCTCCTCCAGCAGAATCTGTAGTACAGTGCGATGTCCCTGACCACAGGCCCGAGGCTGTCTGTCTTGGACTGGACCCAGTGACCACAAGGGGCCTAGGCTACTTGATGTGCAGGGGTGGGGTGGAGACGTGGGCAGCAGAGGTTCAGCTTGGTCAGAGCTTGCTCTGTAGGGATGGGCCATGCCTTCCTGGCTCTCTACCCCAGCACTGAGGACGGTCTGCTCAACTCTGACTGTGGCCTGAAGGAGCATGACTGTCTCTGGGCCTGGGAGGACAGAGGCATGGGGCCTGCTCTCCCCCTGCCCCCATGGCTGAGAGGCAGGAGCTTCTGCAGTTCACTGCCTCTCTTTAAGCTGGGGACTGCCTGGCACCCCCGGACCTAGGCAGGGGCATCTGGAAAGGGAGCAGGGTCCACATGCCCACTTTCAGTTCCCCTCTTGCCTTGTCCCCACAGTTACGAGAAGCGGCTGTACTGAGGACGGTGGTGGAAGCAGTGATGGAGGCCGAGGTGGCAGAGAGGGTACATCCCGGGGTTCCCCTTTAGGCACAGCCTCCCTCCATAACTGAGTGGTCCACAGATTTGCACTGTGAGGCCCAGCTCCTTTCAAGGAAGAGAGGAGGGGAGGCTCTGAGGGTCTGTGGGCCCTTGCTGGGCATCCCCTGCAGGATCAGGACTGCTCCTGGGGCCTGGCTGCCCTAGGATCCCCCCGCCCCACCGGGTTCCCCCTTCTTCAGACCCCTCCTTCCCCCTGAGCCCACCAACCTGGGCTCTCAGGCCTTGCGCCTGCCTCAGGTTTTCTCACTGCAGTCTGCTCTGGCCTGGCTCCCTCCCCTGGGGCAGGTGGCCCCTCCTGGCTTCTCCTGTAGGGTACCTTCCTCCCCACCCCCAACCCCAGAAATGGTGCTTTCCTGGCCCTGCCTCTGGCTCCTTCCTGGGCTACTGCCCTCTCAGCCATGGGGTATTTCTGGGCTCCTAACCTAGGCCAGAGGGAGGTCTCTGCCCCCTTCCCCTGGCCCTAGGCCTCCTGCTCCTCAGGCCACTCTCTCTTCCCCTGCCCTGGGGAGGAGGCAGCCCATCATTTTTGACTCACCACCATCCCCAGGTGGACCAAGCCTGCCCTCTCCTCTCAGCTGCAGTTGAAGGCTTTAACTTTGCACACTTAGCGTCACAGTTATGTTGTATATTAAATAATCTGAATAAATGAAGAGATTACAATGTCTCTGCTGTCCTGTCTTTGTCCCTTGTCCAATGAGCAGTTGACCCTCATCCTGCTGGTGAGCTGGAGCCCAGAGTCCCATCAGAGCCAGGCTCAGGGGGCAGGCCTAGCCTCCCCAGGAAGGTGTTGAGAGAGCTGAGGTACTCCGGCGGCAGGGGGATGGGGGGATGGGGTGCGGGTACAGGTGGGCCATAGTGGGAGGTCTCCCAGACCCGCTGCCAGCTGGCCAGCAGCTTGTGCAGGCAGACAGTATTACAGAGGGGGTCGTGGAGGCTGTAGAAAACTGGCATTGGGGGCCTCATCCGAGGCTGCCAGAAAGCACCCATCACAGCCTCGTAAAGCCAAATGGTTCAGCCTGGCACTGGTGGAATTAGAACATGGCTTTGGCCCTGACCACCAGGCCTAGGGCCTTGGTCTCATCAGCTGAGACACACCTGGGGGACCAGGCAGAGGGGGTTAGCTCCTACTGTTCATGTGCAGCTCATGACACACCTCCCAGCCTCAAACCCCTTCTAGTGGGACAGCCCCGACACATGGACTGCTGAACATCCCTGGCTGTCTTGGGACAGTCATATGGTCTCCCTCTGACTCTTGTTACAGTTGGGCAGTGGTCACACAACTGTTCTACCAAGACACAGACACCATTCAGGACAGAAGCAAGGAAGGTGGCCTGGGATACTGTTGTGCTGGGAATAAGCAGAGGGTGCAGAGGGCCCTTGTTCATAGTGAGGGTCCAGAAGCATTCCCATGGCTGTGTTGTAGGCAGCAGGAATGCACCAGATATTAGATCCGGAGGATCAGACCAGACCTGGGCTCAGCAACCTCGGTACTTGAGTTCTGGCTAGGAAAGAATTCTGAGCCAAGCCTCAAACTATAAGAGACCATTATTTATAAAATCTAGAGGTAGAAGAAGAAATGGGCTTAGGGAACAAGGTCTAGAGCAAAGGAAGGGCCCTTGGAGCTTGGGAGTGAGGAAGGTAATGGGAATGCACCTGGGAGGAGGGGAGAGGGAAGGAAAATGCGCTGGCATGCTCCCACTGCATCCTGGGGTCATCAGTCAGTGTGGCAGTCCTGACGTCAGCCATGGCACTGCTTTTCTGGTTTTGCTGCTTTTCTGGGTCTGAAGCTGAAATACCACTGAGGCCTCTATGGAGGAAAGGTCAGGAGGCCCAATCCGCAAGACCAGCGATATGCTAGGGGAGGAAAGGTCACCCTGGGGATGAGTCCCACCCTACAATTGTCCTTTGCTAGGCACCCAGGTCTTTTTGCCCTGGTGACCTTCTATACCTGGCCCATCATCCTTGCTCTGCTCATGTCTAACTGCCTACCACAGCTGCCTCCTGGCCACACTTGGCATGCCATGCCAGTACCCGCCCTCCCTCAGGGTCTTCCTGAAAGAGCCACTTGGTCTGGGACCAGCCTTCCACCGTGGCACTTTCCAGCTTTGTGGCATCATCAGGAGTGAGAAGGAAAATGCTAGATTGCAGGACAGTTGAGTGGGTTCAGAGCTGGTTCAACCACTGTTCCAGGAGTTGTTGCAAAGTGACTGGGTCCTTGAGTCCTCAGAGGCCTTGTGCCCTGGAGTCTGTGGCCTCCGTGAGCTTCTAGAGTCCAACATGACCCAGCTGGGTGGGAGAAGGATGCCTGGAGACCAGGGGATAGTAAAAGATAAGGGGATGGACCAAAATGATGCCTTGTTTCATGGTTTGTCTTGCACATTGGTTACCAAAACAGTGGAGGAAGCAGCTTGACCAACAGCTGAGATGGAAAAGATCTAAGGGTTTTTAGAGAAATGCCATGTCACTCTGCATCAAAGATGTGAGTGATTCAAAGGGAGAATTTTCCTTTTAAACTAGACCTAATTGGCCAATGAGAGCCAACCAATAGAATGATTTGCCTTCTTGCAATGATAGCCGTCCAGTAAGTAACGAGGTATGTTAGCATTCATTTGGCCCTTCCAGGGGAAGTTTAAACGTAGTGCTCCTCAAACTTTGGTGTGTCAGATTCACATGGAGAGCCCAAACAAACCCAGAGGCCCAGGCTTCCTGGAGCAGGATGGGGTCTGGGCCTTGGAATTGTCGCTCGGCCTCAGGTGACTGATACATACCAAAGTTTGAGTATCTCTCTTTTAGAGGACATTTGAACATCCAGCTACATGAGACTCTTTCCAAAGCATGTGCCCTAAGAAATGAATTTCAGATGACATAGCTTCCCTCGTGGCTCACTGTGGGGATTATGGGAGAGAATGTATGGAAGGTCATAGGTGCTCAGTCTCATCGTGTCCTGCTTGGCCTCCCCTTCCCCAGAGAATGGCTGCTGGAGATGAATGCATGCCAGGCTGGACCCAGACAACATGTTCATTCTGGGCTGTCCATTCAGCTGTAGTGGGGGAGGCCCAGGTGGGACAAAGGGTAAGAGGGCCACATCAGGTGGACATTGAGGCAGTCCAGAGCCACATTTAGGACAGATGTAGGTCACAGACAGCATGGTGAGCAGAATGTGTCCATCTGGAGTTCAGCCTGGCCTGTGTGGCCTAGGTGCCCTCTTGCTCTCACCCCTGTCACTCTCACCCAGCACTGAGCCATCCACATTGCCCATCACCAGGATGCTGAAGATGTAGCTCTGCAGGTGCCAGGCCATGCCCAGCTCCTGGCTCATGAGCAATGACATCTACACAAAAGTGTAGTCACCCAGGGAGAGGGCGTGAAGCACCAGCAGGCAGCTAGCCAGTGCCTTCGGCTACAGCAACTCCAGCACCCGGCAGCCTGCCCCAGCAAGTGGCTCAGCTCGTTCTCCATGCCAGCTCTCCATGCCAGCATGTCAAAGCCACCGGCCAGGTAGAGCTACAGGTACTTGGCTTGCAGGAGTAGAAGGAGCAGCTTGGGCCCTGGGCGCCGGGCTTGCAGTACAGGTGGATGGGATGGGATGGGAGAGGGCCATGGCTCTTGCACTCTGGAGAACAGGCATAGGAAGAGCATCATTTCACTCCAGCCCCGACTTTCCTTTCACATCCTTAGGCTGAGAACAAGGACCCTAGAGCTGTGGTTGGCGAACTACATGCCACATGCGAGCCACATGCGGCTCTTTGGCCCCTTGAGTGTGGCTCTTCCACAAAAATACCACGGCCTGGGCGAGTCTATTTTGAAGAAGTGGCGTTAGAAGAAGTTTAAGTTTAAAAAATTTGGCTCTCAAAAGAAATTTCAATCGTTGTACTGTTGATATTTGGCTCTGTTGACTAATGAGTTTGCCAACCACTGCCCTAGAGTGTACGACCAGAGAGATCAGGATGGGCCAGACTAGCCCTCTGAGGGCCCTTCCAGTTTCTTCTTCCACCTTTACCCTGAGCTTTTTGTCCTTTCAGGATCCCTCCTGGCTTGTAAGGCCAGAACCCTAACCCGAGATTATCTGGGTGCCCTCCTACTTTACACACAGGCTTCCCTTATTAGGGGTTTTGAGGGTGGAGGCGGGGGGTGGGGTGGGAGGGCAATCCTATCCACCCCAACCTAACCCTAGCAGCCCTTCTGCCTTCAGCTGAGGAGACTTGGAGGCAGGCCAGCTGGTCAGAGGGTAATGTCAGGGTAGCCCGCTGTGACCTCTCAGGCCCTAGCCCCATAACCCTGCTCCCTACACCCACTGTCCTTGGACAAGGCCCCTACCTGCAGGGTGTGGGAGTCACCACCAGGATCTTCCTTATCTTCCTGTCAGCTCAGGAGGGAGGATGGGTGGGGCTAGGCACCCTGCAGACTTTGGTCCCCAGCTTCCTGCTTTTCGACCTTTTAAACCAGTAGGTGGTGCCATTGGCTAAAACAGCCTCTGGGTACCCTGTTCCCAAGTCAGCTATGCTCCGCTCCCCCTCCCCCTAACCCCACCAAGCCCAGTTCAAGCGCAAAACAAGTTGTAGTGCAGTAATAGCCTGGGACAGACAGCCTTTCCCTCTCCATGTGCCTCAGTTCTCTACCTGTGATCCTAACAGAGGAAAGAGGACAGCACTGCCCCAACAGCTTCCTGTCTTTTTTTAACCCTCAGCCGAGAATATTTTTCCATTGATTTTTAGAGGAGGTGGAAGGGAGGGGGGAGAGTCAGAGAGAGAGAGACACATTGATTGGTTACCTCCTGCACATACCAACCTGGGGCTGGGCAATTGAGCTTGCAACTGAGGTATGTGCCCTTGACGGGAATCGAACCCAGGATCCCTCAGTCTGGGCTGATGCTCTATCCACTGAGCCACACTGGCTAGGGCAGCTTCCTTTCTATTTTAAAAGTTGATTTTGAGAGAGAGGGAGCGAGAGAGAGATTGTTCTACTCATTCATGCATTCACTGGTTGCTTCCTATATGTGCCCTGACCTGGGATCAAACCCACAACCTTGGTGTATCAGGGCAGACACTCTAAGCAACTGAGCTGCCCCACCAGGGCCAGCTTCCTGTCTTTTGAGCCCACACATCAGCTGCTCTACTTCACCCTTCACCCTTCAGGGCAGGCTGAGCTCAGGGTTTCTCAGCAGCAATCCCACAGGAGACCTGTCTTTCCCCCTCCTCCCCTCCCCTCCCCCCGCAGCAGAGCAGCTTTCTGCTTCTCCCCAGTGTTCCCTTTGAGGCAGGATGACTTGACAGGCTGTCAAGGTGGGTGGGAAGGTTCTCCCCCAAAGGAAAAGGAAGAAGTCAGGACTAGGACACGGCCAGGGCAGAGCAGCTGGGAGGGAGGGGAGAGCCCAGAGGGATGTTGTGTTAGGACCTTGCTGTGACTTCACATGACACCTCCACCCCCAACTTTAACCTTTCCTCTCCACGGCCCCCTCCCTGTGGAAGGCGGGCTAGTGGGGGACGGAATGTGTGTCTGCACTGTGGACTCCGAGCTTCAGGAAATCAATTAAGGGGAAGGGATTTCTTCTGACCCCACACTACCAGGAGTCCTGCTCCTCTGTCCTTGGTCCTTCTCTGGGGAAGGACGTTGCTCCCACCCTCCCTGTGGTCCGTGGTGCTTCCAATTCTTTTCTATGCCTCTGGTCTCTGGGAAAATCTTGGGACAAAGAGTAGGAAGGATCTTTTATGATGGAGATGTTGGGGGGCGGGGGCCCTATAGGGCACGGGATTTCCAGGTCTGGGTGCTTTAGGAGCAGTGTGACCCTGAATCCAGTAGGTGGTGCCAGCACCCACAGACCCGTGGAGCCCCAGGGAACGGGTGTGGGGCAGTTTCCTAGGCAACAGACAGCCTTTCTGGAAGCCTGCCCTTGGCAACTATTCCCTGGTTGCTGGCGTCCATAGTAAAATATGGCTTCTGAAGAACAGTGGAGGCTTGGAGGTAAAATAGCCTAATCTCAGAAAGGAGAGAGGCTGGCTGGGGTAGGGAGAGGAGTCTGGAAGACCTGCTTTCTGCTGTCGTGGATTACTGAGCACCAGTCACTGGCAGGTGCATGTGGGTAAGCCTCAGGGGCCCTGAGGCAGCAGCACATATTCCTGTATTATGGATGGGACATGAGGCACAGAGAGGCACAACTGCTAAGAGGTGAGCCCTGCGAGGACGCTGGGCCTGCCTACCCATCCTCCCTGCTGGTGGGTATGAAGTCCAAGCCTCTGAAGGGCAGAGGGTGAGGCCCATTGGGAGCCTGGGAGCTGCAGCCATAGATCGAGAGAAAACCAAACCCCCCTTTTCCAGTCCAGCTCTCCTTGCCCCTCACCCCCCCTCACACACACACACACACACACACACACACACACACACACACACACACTATGGGGCTTCCCTCTGTCATAGGACCACTGAGTTGGAGGGAGTAAACTTAGGAATTCTGGAGGTCATGTGAGCCCTACTCTCCAGGAAGGATGAGACGCAGCAGCCCTGCTCAGGGAGCAGCAGGAAAGGATTCCATTTCAGCAGTTGTGTGAGGAGAAAGTCGGCTCAACTGGGTCAAGGGACAGAGCTTTGGAGGATTCAAATTCAGTTCAAAGATCTAATCTACTCTCACTCCCTCTCGATCACATCACCTTGCTTACTCCACATGCCCGCCAGGATCTCATGCTGAACATAACCAACACAGAACTTTTGCCTTCCTCTACTAGTGTGGGTTCTCCAGAGGAATGAAACCAACAGGAGACATATTATAAATATGTGTGCTCATGTGTATTCTAGGAATATGTGGGGACTATTATCATCCTCATTTCCAGAGGAGAATACAGGCTCAGAGATGCAAAGCGATTTGCCCAATGTCACCCAGCCACTCAGTCAGGGAGAGGAGATAGTGACCCCATCACTCACTCTCTGGCCCCAAAATACCTCCTCTGCCCACTCTCCCCGGCAGAGCCCAGGGTTGGAGAGGGAAAAAGAAGAGAGGAAGGGAATCCTTCCTGCCCAGCAGGATAGAGGTGGTATAGGACGAGCTGGCATCTTGCCAGGCCCTGCTGGCCTCCTCCCTCCATTCCTGTACCTCTGCAGCCCTGTGGTAATTGGGCTCCCTCCCTTGGCACCAGCCTTCTTTGCCATACACCCACCCTTGCCTGGGGCCTGGCTACACAGGGATCCCTTTCTGGCCCAGTGAGGCATGTAAGCCCGGGCTGACAGGCGTCCGGATGCCAGGACAGCTGGAGCTGGCCAGGGGTGAGGTCACAGGCTGAACACTCCATACTGGCCTCTGTTCACAGGCTTACTCCTTCCCTTGCCTAGTTGCAAAAATTCCCCTCTCACCTCCCTCCTGCACCACAGCTTCACCCCAGCAGGCTCTGGCCTTTTTTGGCAAGGCCTAGTGTATTAGTTTCCTGTTTCTGCTGTAACAAATTACCACAAATGTAGAAGCTAAAAACAACACAAATTTACCATCTTGCAGTTCTGAAGGTCCTCCAGTTGTTGCCCCTTCTGGAGGCTCTAGAGGAGAATCCTTTATCTTGCTTTTTCCAGCTCCTGGAGGCCCCTGAATTCTTTGGCTCGTGGCCCCTTCCTCCATCTTCAGATCTCCCTGTCTTTCTGACCTCGGCTTATTTTCACATCTGTCGTGATTCTGAGCTCCTGCCTCCCTCTTACAAGGACTCTTGTGATTACATTGGGCCCACCCGGGTAATCCACAGTAATCTCTCCACCTCAAAATCCTAACGTAGTCACATCTGCAAAGTCCCTTTTGCCGGATGAGGTAACATGCACAGGTTCTGGAGAGTAGGACGTGGACTTTTCTGGAAGGTATTATTCGACTGTTGCACCTAGCTAGGATTCGCCCCTCCATAGCTAGAGGGGTTATCTGCGGGGTGTTTATACCCATGGACATCGCCCACCATCCCTAGGAGGTGGGCCAGAACCCCCACTGTAAAGATGAAGAGCCTGGCGAACTCCAGAGCCGTGATCCCAAGGCTGACTCGGCCTGGAAACGAACCTCTCCCTCCTGGAAACCACACAGCCACCTCGGCTTTGGCTTTGAGTCCTTTGAGTTTACCTCTTGATGGGGCCTGTGAGCTCCCTGAGGCCTGGGGCACAGAGGAGTCGGTACTTGGGCAGTGTCGGGACAGAAGGAGAGAGAACTTTGTGGGCTGGGGCTCAGGGATGGACTCTGGAGGATCTATGACTGCCTGCTGTGTGTATGCAAGACTGTGTGTCTGTCCACTTGTCTGGGGCAGAGAGAGCAGAACTTCCACCAGATTCCCAGAAGGGGGTTCCACCTCCAAGGATCAAGAAACCCTGCTCTAGGGTCTGCCCTCACCCTCTTTCTGGGGCTCCCTTCTCCAGAGCTTTTACCAAGATTCATTCAGCCCCGGGGACAAGGCCGGGGCGGGGGGCAGGGGAAGGGCGTTCTGTGAGGAGGTGCTGGTCCATGAGGCTCACTGTGAATAGTGTGGATCTAGAGATCCACCTTCATCCCCTTCTCCCCTGTGTTCATTCAATGAGTCAGTATTTTTTGAACTCTCACAATATGTCACCCAAGCCCTCAAGATACTGGCTGTGAGGACTGGGGCAGGAACAGCACCCACTTCCCTTCACTGGGCAGAGCCTGGTCCCTCAGGGAAGTGCACAGCCTTGTCCAGGGTGCCCGGATGAAGCAGTTTCTCCCCACCTCAGCTTCTCAATGTGGCCTCTGGGTTCCCGCCCAAGCTCCCCCTGAAGCTCCCGGAGGTCCCCACCCTGCAATCTCTTCCTGCCCTGACCTCGCAGACATGACTTCACCTTCCTATCAGCAGTGGCCCAGCCCTGAGAGAAGGGGCAGGGCCTTCTTCACAGCCATGCCCAGGACAGGACTGGAACACAGGCCTCCCAAGTGACGCTGATTCAGACTCATTATTAGGATTTTGGAATTAGGGATGAGTTCGATGAACGGCTTATTTCACCTTGTGAAACAAGAGGTGTGTTCTACGTAATCTGCTCCAATAGCCAGAGGCTCTAGTATTTCCAGTTAGCCCCCATCACCCCAGCCCTTCTTCCTGGAAAGGTTTTACAAAGGGGTTCCTCCAGCCCCCCTCCCACAGGCAACCTGATGGGGGGGGGGGAGGGCTACACCTGTGGTGGGAGTAGGACGCATGTCAACATAAGCTGCTTGCACCCACAACCGGCACACTAGATACCAAACTTCTCACTCAAGCCCAGGAGCCTCCTGCCTCTCTCTTACAAGGACTCTTGTGATTACATTGGGCCCACCCAGGTAATCCGCAGGAGAGGTGAGTGGGTGAGGGGAGAGAAAGGACCTGAAGACGTCCAGAAGAGCTCCTCTCTTCTCACCAGCAGCCCAGGTACGGGCATGCCCCCTCCCTCATTTCCTGTGCAGCCCAGGCCCTCCGGTAGGTGAGGTGGTTGTGTGTCCCCAGCATCAACTTTGCCATTTAGTAATTCTGACATTTACATAACAGAGGCCTCAGGTATCAGGACGCGGGAGGAGGGCTGAGATGAGGACTAGAGATTGCTGGGAGATTCCTCCCAGCTCTTGCCACAGGGAGGCGGGAGGCCTGCACAGGTGAGCTGGGGGAGCCCCGCCTGTGTTGGGCTGCTGGCTTCTCCCCTGGTGGTAGAGGGAGAGGGGCGTGCCTTCTGCCACGGCCAGCCTGACCAGGCCTCCCGTGGATGATGTCCTGGTAACTCTGTTGTCGTCCTCCCCCAGTCCTGCAGGCCTCTCAGCTGTTCCTATCTGTCCTCCAAGCACCTGAAGGATGGGGGCATTCCCATGGGGAAGGGAGCGGGAGGGGGAGACAGAGGCAGAAGCATCTGGGGCAATAGGTCTCCATCCCCTGCTGTGGAAACAGCTGAGTTCCTCAGGCACTCAGCTGAGGTTTGCTCCTACTCCAGTTTGTGTGGGAGGAGGGGCTTGGAGCAGAGCCCCCAGCGCAGCCACTGACCTATCACCCACCCCACCCCCAATCCTGTGCCTGGGTGGTCCATGGTCAGCAGCAGGATGGGAGGGGCAGATGAGGGGGGCCTCTGCTCTAGGAAAGGACTGTGCTTTTTCACTGGGATGTGAGAACCAGGACACTTTCCCCTGGGGCCTACTCTGCCCTATAAAACTTAAACAGATCAACTTTGCAGATGGCATCACAGCTCCTGCCAGCCACAATCTCGTTACCTTTACCTGCTGGCTAGAGCGCACCTTGTAGGCCATTCCTGGTAAGAATCCTCTCCTAGCCACTCTCATCTCTTCCTTGTCCCCACCCTCTCTTGGTACCCCCATCCCCACCAATCTCTTCTATTCACTGTCCCCAAACTTCTCCACCTCCTCCATTCCCCCTAGCGGCTTTATTTGTCACTCCCAGAACCATGACACCATCTATAATAATAAAAGTGTGATATGCAAATCGACCGAATGGCCGAACAGCAGAATGACCGTCTGGACAACCATGCTATGACATGCACTGGCTCCAGGCCAGCCAAGACAGGTGCGATGTGATTGGTCGGGGGACCCCCATCATCACCCCATGATTGCCCCACAGAGGGAGGCCCAGGTCACTGGCGAGTGGGGCAGGAGGGGACTCTAGGATTGCCCCAAAGAGGGTGGCGCTGTGGTGGGTGGGCATGGTCTACCTATTCGCTGTAGATCACAGGGCTCCCAGACTAGGAGAAGGGAGAAGGTACAAGCCAGGCTGAGGCCCCCCCCCCACCCCCTCACACACACACCCAAATGCATGAATTTTGTGCACGGGGCCTCTAGTAGTAATATAATAGCGAACATGTCAACAGTACTTTTATGTGCCATTTCTGTGTTCAAAGCACTTCGTATATACTAATTCATTCAGTGCTCCTGGTGACTCTGTGAAAGGAAGCACTGTTATTGCCCCCACTTTGCAAATGAGGAGTCTGACACACTGGAAAACAGTAAGAGTGAGTTAAGTCTAAGGGCTGCAGAAACAAGGAGATGGAGATCCATGAAATAGACATTTGGAACAGCTGTCCTTGTCAAACGATTAAAGCATTGCTTTGTTTTTTTTAAATTACAGAGTAAAGCGTGCAGCAGACCTCCCTGACCCTTGCTCTATCCACCCCTAATCCTCAAGAGCTAAAGACACAAAGAGATGAAATGCAGGGGACTCACTGGAGGGACCCTCTGTCAGCTCCACATCCACCTCCCCCCCCCGAACCAAGGAGCCAGCCACAGGAGGGAAGGAGGGTGGGGACCAGAGCAGATAGGGGTCCTGGGTTCCCATCTCTATTCCTCAGGCCTCCTTCCCCTCACCACTCTGCTTCTCACTCACCCCCATTTTTCTTTACCTCTCTTAGAGCGAGCAGGCAGTCACCTGCATGCACTGGCCTCTGGGAGCTGGGAAGGTGTTCTGACCTCCTGGGAGGGGGATAGCCCCACAGAGCTGGGCTCAGGAGCCCCACCGGGGTCTTTTTTTGCTGATTCTGCTGTGGCCCTTCTCCCTGTTATCCCCCTCCCTCTGCCTCTCAGGACCAAACCAAAAGTCACTCTCAAATGGCTAATGCAAGCCCCATGCTGTTCCTGGTCCACTGTCCCCTCCTAGGAGTACCCTGAATGTGCACCCTCTGTCCCAGGAGAAGGGGCAGAAAGCCTCTTAGCATGAATGGAGAGGAAGTGAGAGAACAGTTGAGCCCTGGAAGGTTAGACAGGGAAGTGACTGCAGGGAAGATGTTAGCCAGGCCACTGGGAGGAGGTGAGGGGGAACCTAGCATGGGATCCAGGAAGAGCACACGATTGTTGGATGATGGATGGGTTCAATGTGTTGATACACCTACCTGGGTGATCTGTGTTGTATTGATTAAAAAGTAATGCATTTAAAAAAAAAAGTAATGCATAGCCCTGGTGGGGTAACTCAGTTGGTTAGAGGCACAATCCTGGTCAGGGCACATACAAGAAGCAACCAATGAATGCATAAATAAATGGAACAACAAAATTAAAAAATTAAAAAAAAATTTGCTCTAGCCTCTTTGGCTCAGTGGATAGAGCATTGGCCTGTGAACTGAAGGATCCCGGGTTTGATTCCGGTCAAGGGCAAGTACCTTGGTTGCAGGCTTGATCCACAGTGTGCAGGAGGCAAATGATCCATGTGTTCCTTTCACATTGATGTTTCTCTCTCTCTGGCTCTCCCCCTCCCTTCCACTCTCTCTAAAAATCAATGAAAAAATATCCTCAGGTGAAGATTAACAAAAATATAAATTTATATAAATTAAAAAATTAAAATTTTAGCTCAGCCAGTGTGGGTCAGTAGTTGAGTGTTGACCTATGAACCAGGAGGTCACGGTTTGATTCCTGGTCAGGGCACAGCCCATGTTGTGGGAATCGATCCCCTGTATAGGGCGTGTAGGAGACAGCCAATCAATGATATTCTCTCTCTCTCTCTCTCTCTCTCTCTCTCTCTCTCTCTCTCTCTCTCTCTCGATTTCCAGACTTTTATTTCTGGAACTTACAGGTATTAAAGTACAACAAATACAAAATAATGCTAAAGATCAGTGTTAATGTACAAATATTAAAATCAATGCAACAACAGCAACTTCCTCTTGAACATCTGTTAGATCTTAAGTGAAAGAAGCCAATTTGAAAAGGCACATACTGTGTGATTCCAATCAAATGGCATTCTGGAAAAGGCAAAACTATGGAGACAGTGAAAGGATCAGTAGTTGCCAGAGGCTGGGGAGAGGAAGCAGTAACCTAGGTGAGATGCTGTTGGTGATGGAGAGAGGTAAGGGGCATTGGTGTGAGAAGTGTTTTGGATTTGCTGATGAATTAGATGTAAGGGTGAGGGCAAGAGAGGAATGAGGCACAGCAGCTCTATTTTTGGCTGGTCAACTGAATGGAGAAAGGTAGTACTATTAAATAAAGTAGGAAAGAATGGGGAGACTGAGGAAAAAGATCTTTTGGTAACGTTTTGTGTGTGTGTGTGTGTGTGTGTGTGTGTGTGTGTGTGTGTAGGGAGAATGGTTGGGAAAAGGATTTTATTTTGGACATAAAAAGTTTGCAGCATCTCTTAGCTAAGTAGAGGTGTCAGGGAGGTGGTTGAACAATATCAGTCTGGAGCTTAGAGTTCAGAGTTGGTATTTAAAGATGTATTATCAAGTGAGATCACCTAGGCAAGAAAGACTGTATGTGGAGGAGGCAGTGGGGCAAAGGAGGAGAACTGGGTAGGTGCAATGTCCCCAGAATCAAGAAGAATGAGTGTGCAAGGAGAAGTGACCGATGGGTCTACTGTTTCAGGAAGGTCAAGGAAGATTATGGTCCATGGACTTGGCAACCTAAAGGCCATGGTGACTTGACAAGAGTTGTTTCAGAAGCTGGACAGGAGGTAAGAAAGTAGAGACGATGGCGCAGACAACTCGAGAATTTCTGCTGTGAGGAGCAAAGAAATGGGGCAACAATTGGGTTAGTGCTTCTTCCCACTGCTTTGACCTTCCTATTGATGCTTGTGCCAGAATCACAGTTTTGTAAAAACCATTATAGCTCTGTAACATAGTTTAATATTTATGTAAATGATTTTTAAATCATTGCAACTTTGTAATTAGCTTAATATTTATGTAAATGAATACATATTACCCAGGGGAGCATTTTTTTTTTTTTGCCATACATCCTATTTGCCCCTCTTCTTTTCCCAAAGGTTCTTCAGAATTTTGCCTATTAGTCTTACAGGTGAGCGTTAGAATAATTATTTCAAAATTTAAAAATCTCATTGATATTTTATTTTAATTGGAATAGTACTCAACTTATAAATCAAGAATTTAATGACCTTATAAAATGTTGAGAGGTTGATCCAAAAACAAGATTCGTTTCTCATTTATTGAGGTCTTTTCCTTTTTTAAAGCTTTATTGATGTATAGCTGACAACATTATAATATATTAAACTGTATAATGTGATGATTTGATGTACATATACATTATGAAAGGATTTATTGAGGCCTCTTTTATATCTCTCAGTAAAGTTTTGTAGTTTTCTTCACTTAGGTTCTTTTCATTTTGTAGAAAGTTTCTTTCTTTAAAGTATTTTGCCTATGTAGAATGTGATTTTTCTTCCAATTCTTATGTAGAAAAGCTGTTGATGGGAATATTTTGCTTTAATCTAATTACATTTTTTCCTAATGTTTTCCAAATGTTTCACAATATAATGATATTTTGGCTTCTCCTTACTCTTTTCCAATATTTTACATTTATTATTACTTCTCCTCTTCCTCCTTTCTCTATTTCTCTTCATCTTCCTCCTTCTTTTTCTTCTCATCTTTTTGCAATGGCAACAATTTGCAAGTCAAAGTTAAATGTCAGCATTAATAGCAGAATCTCCATTTTTAATTTTTTAATGAATATTTTTTATTTTTAAAATATATTTTTATTGATTTCAGAGAGAAAGGAAGAGGGAGAAAGAGATAGAAACATCCATGATGAGAGAGAATCATGGATCAGCTGCCTCCTGCAAGTCCCCCACTAGGGATTGAGCCCACAACCCATGTATGTGCCCTTGACCAGAATCGAACCTGGGACCTTTCAGTTCTCAGGCCGACGCTCTATCCACTGAGCCAAACCAGCTAGGTCTCTCCATTTTTAATTTTAAGGGATTTTAAAATTTTCACTGTTAAGTATAGGGTTAGCTATTCTTTTGAAATAGAATTTTTATCAATTTAGGAGATATCCTTCCATTATTAATTTTTGAATATACCTTTTAAATATCTATGAAAATGATTATAGTTTTCTTTTAAATATTTTTATTGATTTCAGAGAGGAAGGAAGAGGGAAAATCAATGATAAGAGAGAATCATTGATCGGCTGCCTCCTGCATGCCCCACACTGGGGATCGAGCCTGCAACCTGGGCATGTGCCCTGACCAGGAATTGAACCATGACCTCCTGGTTCATGGTTTGATAGTTTTCTTAGTTGACCTATTGATATATTATTTAATGCATCTAAATTGATATTGAAAACATATATTGTCATTCAGAAAAGTATATAAAAATACATGCAAAAAAGGAAAAATGTATATATTATTTTAAAATAAATAATAAAATGAACATCCATATATCTACCACTTGGGTAAGAAATAGGACATGACCACTATCTTAGAATCCTGAGTTCCCCTCCCCCAGTCATATCCACTTCCCTGTTGCCTCCTCCACTCCAGGGAAGGAATCTCTTGACTTCCAGGTGAATCCTCCTCTTGCTTTTGTTTATAATTTCACCACATATGTGTATATTCCCAAATAATGATGAGAAGCAAGCATAATCCTAACTGTGAAAGGAAAGGGCAATCTCATGCTAGATGAAGACTTCGGGAGAAGAGATGTCACTGAGCCTCTGGATCTAGGTGTGGCTTTGGCTCCTCCAAGAGTTTACAAGGACCTTTGCTGGGACCACCCATGGGCAAGGTCATGAGGGAGTCCTGGAAACACAGAACTCCCTGAAGCAAGGGCTGTAATGTCAACCAGACCTTGGATAGCTGGATGGAACATTGTCAGGGGCAGTGGGCTGCTTTGAGCTCTCTGCTTCTGAGCTCACTCCTATCTCCTTTTCTCAGGGGCAGGTCAAAGAGGAACATTTCCTGAGCAAGCAGCAGGGCCTGGAGGGGAGAACAGTAGCCTCAGCGCACTTGGTCAAAACAAGGCAAGTGCAAGTAAGAATTGGAGCAGGCTCGCCCAAATATTCTGACCTGAGATTCCAAAGTTGGTCCCCCAGCATCAAGGATCTTGGTGGTGACCACCACCAACGTCTCCTGATTAGTCACACTGCTCCAATCTGAACATACTTGTGGAGTACAGCTGACATCCGGGTGTCCCTTCGCCATCTTCCAAGGAGCTCTGTTGCCTCTGCCTGTGGTGCATCTGTGTCCTGCATCCCATGTTTCCTTTCTTGATTTACTTTCTGGTTTCGATGGAGCACTTTCTCTAGTACCTTTTCCAGAAACTGTGTATGGGAGGTAAACTTTTTGAAATCTTACATGTCTGAAAATGTATATATTCTATCTATCGTTTTACTTGATAGCTTGAATGGATAGAAATTCTAGATTAAAAGTAAGTTTTTTTCCCCAGCATTTTGAAAGCATTGATTTTTAACTACTAGTGTTGCCTTGGTGTAGGTTTATCTTCATCCACAATCTTGGGTCTTAGTGAACGCACCCTTATGATCTGGCAACTCATGTCTTTCTATTCTGGAAAATGTCCTCAAATTAGTTCATTGGTGATTTTCTCCCTCTGTTTTTTTTCTTTCTTTTCTTCCTGAAACTTCTATAATGATGATGATGATGATGATGATGATTCGTCACTCAAGGATATTTTTCCATTGATTCTTAGAAAGAGTGGAAGGGGTGGGAAAAAAACAGAGAGAGAGAGCTGGCCAAGGCAGGGGATTGAACCTATAACCAGTTATGTGTCCTTGACCAGAATCAAACCCAGGACCCTTCAGTCCACCGCCTACGGCTGAAACTTCTATTAATTTGATGTTGAACTCCTAGAATTGTCCTCTAAGGTTCTTATCTTTTCTGTCCTTTATGTCCTATCTCTTAGTATGTATGCTTTACTTTCTAGGGAGATTTAATCAACCTTATCTTCCTGTCTTACAGGTGTTATTGTCTCTGCTGTTGTGATTTTATTTTTCAAGACATAATTGTTGCTGTTGCTATTCTCTGGATGTTCCTTTGTATAACAAATTGTTCTTATTTCATGGATAGTGTATCTTCTCTTATCTCTCTAAGGCTATTAACAGTGGTCTTTGGGACACTTTCTTTTCTCAGCATAACTTGTTTCCTCCAAGTTACTCTTTCTGGCTGTTTGTTTTGTCTCTCTCTCCTGCATTAGAAAATGTCCTGGACATCTGGTGATCCGTGGCCATGAATAAGGTTGTGGGGTGGGAGGGAAGCTAGTCAAAGACGAGCTCACAGGCTGGGGTTGACACTCTTGGGTAATTTAGCTGGGAAAACGCCTATGTCAGTATCTTTAGGTCTTTCCTTTTGGACTAATGACATCCCCCAGAGTAGAGTCTTCCAGTCTCCTGCCTAGATGCCAAAGGCCCTGCTCCCAGTGCTTTGGGAGCCCAATGGTGGGAGAAAGCTCGGGGTCTGTGCCCTCAGCATCTCATATGACATGTAACCCTCTTGCTTTCACAATGTCCAGCATAGTATCTCCATTCATAACCGTACTTGAAGCTTCTCCAACCCATTACCCTCCATTTTACCTTCTTCTGATTAAGTCCTCCAGACTCGCTGGGATAGAGGAGGGGCTGTTCCCCAGTGACTTGGAGTTCTAACTCCTTCACTTCTTGGTCCTTTTATTAGCAATCTCTCCCACAGTTCCAGAGGTACCTTGGATTGCAAATTTCTGTGCCTTCTGAGAACCTTGTACTATAAATCAGGTTGGCTCTCAGTTCCCTCCACTACCAGCTGACACGTCTTTTTCTTCAGGGCTGATAAGTCAGTAACCGCATGGGTGTCTGCCATCCTTCAAAACTTCTGTGGCTGTTGTCTTTTTCGCCTGTTTGCTCCATCCTTGTAGGTTTATCGCTTGATTTAAAATTCCCTTTATTGACATTTTAGTGGGGTTTGGGGAGGGCATGAAATTAGAAGTATTCATTCAACTGCCATCTTAACCCAGAGCCCTAATTTTCCTTTTCAATATATTTTTAAAAATATAATTCCTGGGAATAACCCTACTTGGTCATGGAGGATTGCTATTTTAGTGTAGTGGGGTTTGTTTATTTCTGTCTTTCCATTTAGAAGTCATTAAGTGAACATGACTAGCAGGAAATGAGCCTCTCTGTGAGGAGGATTCAAGGAAAATGTCTCTAGTGAGATCATTTTTATTCAGTATATGAGAGAAAACCAAGGGCTGGATCCCAGTATGCAGCCTCCAGGCAGCCCCTAAAGGACCAGAGGCTATAGTGAACTGTGAGGAGATGCCCTTTGCAATATTTTGCCTAAGGACCCAGAATAAGTCTCAGGCTTCACTTGACATTCCCTGGAGAGGGGCTCAGTTGGTGGTCTGATTTTATTTTATATCAGTTGGGGGAATTCTGTGATAAGAAACTGAGTCATGGTTTCTTTTTTTATTAAATTAAATGCATTGGGGTGATATTGGCTAATAAAATTTTATAGGTTTCAAGCATATAATTCTATAATACATATTCTGTATTTTGCACCCAACATCAAATTGGATGCCTTTCGAAAATGAAACCCAGTGCTCGTTTGGTCCCCAGAATCATTCATTTGTTTGTTCTTCAGGTATCTAACATTCACTGAGCATGTACCATGGGCAACGCGCTATGCCAGCTCTCTATACCTGTCCTAGGCAACTCTGTAAGCACCCCCTGGAGAGCAGCTAGGGAGGGGTCAGGATCACATACAAAGGTGTAACACGGTGACAATAATTTTTCTCTGTGTGGCTTGTGATGAGGAATAAGTGAGGGGATTCCTAAAGCATCCCAGCATGGCTCCTGGCACACAGTAGAATGTCTGGATTTGAGGGACAGCTTTAATTTGGTGCATGGAGCCTCCGTGTTTTATGTCTCCCCCTTATACTTTTAAACACTAGCATTTTTGGAGGAACACCTGAAGGGATATAGAGACTCGAGACAACATAAATGAGTCAATCCTACTTAAATGGGTCATGTGACAGCATAACAAAGACCATGAAGTATTCACAGTGACCACCCTGCTCTTTAGTCATCTCCACCCCCATGGCAGCCTTTGCCCAGGCTCTCATATTCCTGAGGCTGCACACTTTCTTTGACTTCACTGTTTTCCTTCCGCTCCTGATGGGAAACACGTTGTAAGCTTAGCTCACCATTCTCTCTGGCAGACATTTCTGAAATTCTAAGTACTTTGAGAAATCAGTTTTAACAACAACAAAAAAAGAAATATTACCCACATGAATTGACACTCGCCAGTCCACCTGTGCCTAGAAGAGGCACTCTGAGTAGCAGTGCAACTGTTGAAAGCCCCCAGATGGTGGAGAGGGCAGCCGAAATTTGCAAACTGTGAAACTTGGGCAAATTTATTAATTTTCTGAGCCTTAATTTACCTATCTGTGAAATGGGAACACACACAGTCTTGTGTCGAGGACTCATGAGACAAAAGGTGTAGAAGTAAGTGCCTATTACACTTCTACTCATAGCTCAATAAACGTAGTGAGTCTTTTTCCATGGGGGTGACATTGTGGAGCCAGGTGTGTGTGTGTGTGTGTGTGTGTGTGTGTGTGTGTGTGTGTGTGTGTGTGTGTGTGTGTGTGTGTGTGTGTGTGTGTGTGAGCGCGCACGAGTGCGCGCGTGCGCGCGGTGCTCAGGCCCACTGGTGTGTTTCCCGGGGAAGGCGTGCGTGAGGATGGCTGTGTGTGATGGGCCGCCCTGGGAGTGCGTGGCTGCCCGCGCCGGGCTGAGATCGAGGCGCCCGCGCCCGCCGCGGCTGATCGGCAGCTCTGGGTGAATGAGCGCGCGTGGGGGAGACGGCACAGACGTGCGCGCCCGCCTGCTGGCCAGGGTGGGGGGCGGACCTCGGGCCGCAGGAGGGTGGGAAGAGGAGGGGAGAGGGAGGGGGGCCGGAGCGAGGGAAAGGGGGTGGGAGGCGGTCCCACCGCGGTGCCGCGGAGCCCGGAGCCCGGCGCGGGCGGCTCAGCCGGGGAGCGAGGCTCGCAGCCAGGAGGCGGTGCCGCGGGGAGGAAGCGCGGAGCGGACCGGGCCGCCCGCCAGGGGATAGCGCTGCGGGTCGCCGGCCGGGCCCGGCCAGACCCGGGGCAGCGTGCTGCCGAAGCCGAGGTGGCTGGGACCGGGCACGACCGAGAGAACCAGCGAGACTCCGCGGAGCATTGCCCAGCTGGGTGCCAGGGCCACGACCTCTCCTTCTCCGGGACTTGGCAGAGGAGACGCCTTCGAGAGGGAGCGAGAGGAGCAGGTGGGCCAGTCCGTGCAGGGTGTGTGTGTGTGTGTGTGTGTGTGTGTGCGTGTGTGTGTACGCGCCTGCAGGATGTGTGTGGAGGGGATGCTGTGTGATGTGTGTCTGTAAGGAGTATGTGAATGTGTGTAGGGGTGTGTGCCTCTCAGTGTGACTGTATATACTGTGTGTGTCTATGAGGTAGGGGTGTGTGTATGGGGGGTGGGGGGGAAGCTGGGAGCTTGCATGAACCCATGTAGGAGGGAGGGTGCTCGGCAGGACTGAATGTGTGTGTGAGCGCACTTGTGTGCAAGGCTGTGTGAAGGGTGAGTGGGTGAGTGTGTCATGGGTGCTAGGTGTGGCTGTGTGTGAAGTAAGGGTGCCAGGTGCATATGTGTCCCTGGCTCACCCTCCCCTTCCCCACCAGATGTGTGTGCAGGGAGGGGTTACTGGGGAGGGGGTAGGAGTCTCCTGCAGCAGTGCCTTGCCCAGCCTGCCTGCCTGGCCACCTTCCCCAGGAAACCAGAGATGGCCAAGCTGCCCCTCCCCCAAATTCTCCTAGGGTTAAGGGGAAAGGAGCAGGCCAAGCCCCAGGAAAGAGGGGAAAGGCTGAAGGGACAGAGCTTCTGCCCGATCAGGGAGCTTGGCTGCCTTCTCCATCGCTGCCAGATCACTCAGCCGGGGCTTGCCCCTCCCAGTGCCCTGTACTCCTGGGTCTAAGTGAGTAGAGGGCCAACCTAAGATGTTGTGGGGGTGGGCCTAGGTTGAGACTCATCTGTGAGGGTTCGCTTGCTTGCAGAAGGGTGCTGGGCACACAGCAGCCTCAATAAATATTTGAGGTTGGAAGGGAGGATAGAAGAGAGCGTGGGAAGGGATCTGCATCTGGGAGTCAGGTCCATCCCATCTACTATCAGTCAAGGATGACAGCAGCTGGTTGTGGTCTCACCCCAAATTGAGCAGGTGGGGGAGGCAGGGGTCTAGGGAGAGGGAGCCTTAGGGAAACTGAAGGGGAGAGATTTGTGCTGGGCCCTGAAAGGAGCTGGCAACTTTCCTGGGAAGAACCCTCTGCATCTTGCCCTCCCACCCCTGCTTCTCTGTGATCAGAAGCCTCTCTCTGGGGCCATTCACCGCAGGCAGCCAGGGCTCACGGTGGCTCTCCTTTCTCCAGGACCTCCGTGCTCAAAAGGTGCTGAAGAACGGAGTCCCTTACCCACGGAGGCTACCTGAGACCAAGTGGGGCCATGGCAGGGCATGGCTGTCTGGGGCTGGGGCTGTTCTGCTGGGTCCTCCTCGCTGTTCCCGTGGGCCCCCAGCCTGCTTCCTCCATCCCAGGTGCCCCTCTCACTACTTTGACCCCACCACCTCAGAGTGAGGCCTCTATGCTATCTCTCAATCTGGGACTTAACTTCAAATTCCACCTTCGGGGACCTGCTGCTGCCTGGGGGAGCCCTGTCACGGAGACCCATCCACTGTCTTCTGGACCGAGCCAGGAGCTGGAGGAAGAGGTGGCCAGTGGACTGAGGACTGACCCCCTTTGGGAACTGCTGGTGGGCTCCCTCGGGAACTACTCCCCAGAGTGGGGTTCTGCTGAAGGCAGTGCGACACCCTGGCCCTCCTCCCTGCCTCTAGAATCCACATCCCCCCTTTCTGGGCCCACCAACCGGCCTACTGCTCCCTATCAGCCCAGGATGGGTACTGTGACCTGGGACACTGCTCTGGTGGCTACAGCACCTCCATCCAGTGCCCCCAGGCCCCACCAGACGGAGCTGGAACTGAAGTTTGACATGGCACTGAGAGCAGGCGCAGCCCCCACGCTCGGGCATCGAACTCTGCCCCTGCTGCCCAGTCTGCGGGCCAGTCTGGCAGAGATTGCTGGACGCTTGGGACCGTTTGGTGAGTACCCACTCCACCCTGAAGAGGGCCCCTGCTGGGCTGCCTGGCAGGTAGGAGGAAGCTTCAGCCGGGCTCCTTTTGCAGGGTTCTTTGGCACTACTCTGTCTCCACTCCGGAACTTCTCAGGCGTGAGCCCCCTAGGCCCAACGGCATCCCCAAGCTCTGCCTCCAGAGTCTCAGCTTCGCCGGGTGAGTGTTTACTTCATGGCAATGAACATTTACAGGCTACCTCTGCATGCCAGGCACTGTACCAAGGGCCTCCGCAGCGCGGCGTCCTTTCTTCCTTGACTCAAGGGGAGGTCAGCATTGCTTCCTCCTGGCCCTGGGACATGGGCCACTGCTCCCAGGAGGAAATTCCCTCTTTGCCCTATTAAGTTTGGTTTGGTCCATGGAGCTTAGCTCCTGGTAGACATGTGGCTATAATTCCTGGGATGGTGGCTCTCTGAGGGCCAGTTCTGGGGAAAGACAGGCTTTTCCACCAAAAGCCCAGAGGCCAAGGCTGGTAAGATGGCACTCAAACCCCACGTGCTCCCTTTGTAGGGTTCTTTGGCACCACTCTGTCACCACCCCCATCCTCCCTGGAGAGAAAGCTCCCAAGCCCAGGCCCACTAGACCCAATTGCTTCCCTGAGCGCTGCCTCCATTGCAACAACATCACTAGGTAAGTGCCCCATTCATTTGAACTTGACAGTTATTTATTGAGCACTTACTACAGGTTAGCCACTAATTGGTGTCCTGGGACCCTTTTGTTTGACTGTCATTATAATCATAATCACCATTCTCTTCATCCTCACCATGGAGATACATATTAATGGTTTGAGAACAAGTGTTGCTGGGGCCAGTCCCACACAGAGTTAAGTAACGGTCCTATGGGAGTTTTGCAATCACAGGCAGAGCAGGATGTAGACAAATGTATCAGGGGCAAACAGACACAGGAACTCCCTCATGAATTCCATAGCCTCAGTGCCAACCCCACCCTCCACTCCTGTCTGTCTGGCCTGATCCCCATCCCAACCCCAAACTTGGGGCTCTCTCCTTTGCTGCCTGATCTGACATGACATGCTGTCAGATATGGGCAAGGCTGGGCTCCTCATTGGGAAGATCTTGAGCAGACAGATGCCATCCTTGTTCAAGAAAGCATGCAGACAAGCTGCTGGTGCAGAGGAAAGACCAGGAGCTCTGGAATCTTGAGACTGGGCTTTGAATCTCAGTTACGAACTGGCTGGGTAATGTTAGGGCAAGTTATATAGTGTCCCTGAACCTAAATTTTCTCAGATATCTAGGGTTTAATAATAGTACTTATTCTGTTATTGTGAGCTTCCAGATAATGTAAGCTCCTGGCATGAGGCTGGGCACAAAGTAGAAGCTCATTAAATAGTAGCTACTAACCTTGCTTCTTCCCCCATTGCATCGCAAATACATTTCCAGACCCTTCCTCTGAGACACTGCAAACCCTGGCCCCAAAATGTGATAGGATAGCACATAACCCACAGGACAGAAGGCACATTGGCTGGGGAGAGGTTCTGGTAGGTGAGGCCAAGGGAGCCATGGAGAGGGACATCCAGGCCCAGCTTTGCTCTGCAAAGGGTTTACTTTTTTAGCTGTGAATCCTCTCAGCCACCCCACACTAGGAACCAGCTTAGCTTTTGGAAACCACTGGTCGCCCAGCTTCTTGCAGCTCCAGACTCAACACACCCAACTCTGGCTCACTCCTGCATGCTCACTGCACTCCAGGAGGCTGCCCAGGATCTGCTATGAGGTTGGGGGCAGGCTCTGTGGCCTCGGGGGAAGGATGCTTCCTGGCAGTCTCTCAGCATTGGTGACAGCAGCGCTGCCAGGCAGGTTTAATGAGTCTGGACAGTATCAGAGGCAGCCCAGCTCACCAGCCCCACCCTCCTTCCCCCTCCTCACTGATGGCAGCAGGAACCCAGCCTCTTCCTGAGTATTCCTCTTGGACAAACCCAAGTGAGCTACAGTCCTCTCAGAGAGAAGGCCAAGGGGCCTTGCTTGAACCAGTGGTGTGTGGGGGGAGTGGTGTCAATCAGGGGACCAAGGGAGTCTCTCTTTGTCTCCTCTAGGACCTCTCTAACTTAGGTGCAATTAACCTTTGACCCCAGGGCTTCTGTTGTCTTGCATTAAGTCTCTTCACCTAGGACAGAGCTTGTATTCAGCCAGTACACACAGAAACAGTTGCTTAGGTTGTGAGAGACTTTCATTTCATTTGATAAGTACTCATTGCCCTTAGCCCCCGAGCACTCCCCTCCACTCCCTGACCACCCTAGCTGGCACCTGTGCCATTTCCAGTTGTTAAATATTTCAAAAGTCACTCTCACAAAAAGTATCAATCCTCCATAACCCTGGAGGTGGGGATGGGGAGAGGGATGGGGCCAGGACATTGAACAGGCTGCCGATTCTGGCATCCAGAGTGGAGCCTGCCCTTTGATCTGGTGGATAATCAGGCCAGACTTCTCCATAAATCCATCAGTCTCCTCTTTGGGCTCCTCCCCAGCTAGCTCAACCTCACCAATTACTCACATTGACATCCCATCTCCTCCCTCGACCCTGAGGTCAAGAAGGGCGGCAGGGCCAGAGTGGGACCATCTTGTAAGGGAGGCCTGCTCAGGAGAGGGATCCCAGGAAGTTACCCTGTTCTGGAGGAAACTGAGGGCTCTTCTGGGGAAGTCTCGAGAGGTGAGACGTGGGCTGAGGTCAAGTAGACCCTTTAGGCAGAAGCTGGGTCTTCTTCACCTGTCCCCACCCACGTGGCCCAGTGCTGGGTACACCGGCATGCCGTGCCCCCTGGGAGCAGTGCATCTACTTAGAACTCCCTCTTTGGACAGCTGAGCTGTGCCTATATATTGCCTATTTTCTGGTTTTTATTCCTTTTCTGGCTTCTTAGGGATGCTGAAACTTGCTCTAGTTGCCATAGTGCTTTGGGACAGAGGTGAGAGATGGGGTTTTCCATGGCCCTTGGATGAGAAGTGGAGCAGACCTCTGAGAGCTGCACTTGTCTGTACAGTGAGCAAGGAGGAGGCATGTGGGTGGCAAGCTGGTGGGGGTCCTGGGCACGGTCTCCCTGCCTTGCTGTAGAGCCCACCACGGCCAAGGAAAGACCAGGCAAACTCATCTATTTTGCAGAAGAAGTTGGGCAAGGGCATCTGAGGGGACCTAGGAATGAGGGTGAGGGAGGGAGCATGTGGTCATCAGCAAGCTGTCCTTTCCAGCTATGTCTTTAACTCATAGCTATGTCTTCATTAGGTGTTCAGGGATGGTCAGTCCATTCAAACAGCGTTCTTCAAACAGGGTTTACAAAGTGAGAATGTCTTGATGTTCACTCATCTGAATAATTGTGGATTTTCTAAGCAAGTTTAGGATGTGCTGAGGGACAACAGGCTTTTGTTAGTTAAATTGAGAACTAGTTTAAGGCCAGAAATGGTCACACTAACACAATCACAAACTGATGATTGGTGATGGACATTAGCCAATAACGATGACACCAACAATAGTCACATATTGAATGCTTATTATGTTCCAGGCACTCCAAACCTCTTTGCACACATCATCCGTTTACGCTCATAGCAGCCTATGCAGTGGGTACTCTTCTCCATTTCAGATGTGAATGCGATGGAACAGGGACCAGGGCACATGCTGCCATTTGCAGTAGGCAGTGAGCTGTGGATATTTCAGTTTTTGGCTGCTCCCTCTCTGCCCTCTGCAGTTGTCTGATTCTATCTTCCCCTCCTCTCTTTCCAAAGCTGATTTCTGCCTCCTCACTCCTTTTCCTTGTTCTCAGGACTGCTCTGTTTTGCAAGTCCCCAGCAGGAGCTGGCACAGCCTGGGGCGGGGGTGCTCCTGGGTTCTTCCTGTATTGTCCAGCTGAGGCATGGTTGCTGAAGCATGGCTGGGCATGGCCTGGCAGGTGGGGCAGAGTCTGTTTGTCAGGACACCCTCCCCCATCATGTGTACCTCCCCATCCGCATCAGGCTGTCCCCACCCTTCACCATCTTTCTCCCTCCACCCTTGCCAGCAACTGCAGTTTTGCTGAGCCTGGTAGGTAGAGTAGGGAGAGGTTCAGCTTCCAGCACCCTCCCTTGCTGCCCGGCCATGGGGAGAATCCTTGGATCTAACTCTTTAACTCATCTATCGCTCCAGGAGAGGAGAATTAGGGATCTTACTCCTCACCTCTTATTTGGCTTCCCTTTTTCTCAGGATGTGGGGAAGGTGTTGGAGGACAAGATGAGGTTGGGAGCCTGAGTTACTGAACCCCAGAGCAACCCCTGAGGGGCTCACTCACTCAGCATTTTATCCCACTATGATCTCCCCAGTTGTTTCTTCCTAGGAGTTCAAGGGTAGCCTCAAGACCCAGGGGAGTCCATTCTCAGTGCCACCTTCTAGAAAATGGAGCTAGAACTAAAGAGGCATCTATATTAAGAGCTTTAGACCAATGTCTTGGTGACTGAGTCAGGATGGGGATCACAAGGGAAGGCTGAGGGTGGGGGTGTAGCAAGCAGGAAGGCAAGTGGATAGGACAGGTATTCTCCTCAGGGTGCTGGGTGGGGACAGGAATGTCTCTCCTTTCCTCCTGCCCCCATGCACAAGAGTGTGCCTGTGCATCTGTCTGTCTGTCTGTCTGTCTGTGTAGAGGGTCTTCCTGAAGAGACGGGAAGCAGTTGAAAAAGGGCAGGGGAGACTCTCCTAGCTCCAGGATGGGAGCTGGGGGTCAGGGGTGCAGAACAAGCAACTGGTACTAGGAAGAGGCTCTGGAATTCTGGGAAGGGGCTCCGGCTGGGGCCCAGATGTGGATTCTAGTGGCAGCTCTGCCCATTTGTGACCTTGGACAAGTCAGTTTGCCTCTCAGCAGACCCTTAGTATCTTCATCTGGCAAGTAAGAGGATTCGTTTATTCAGTGTATACTCTGTATTGTCTGGGATATCATTTATTCAATGCTAACTCGGTGCCAGGCACCATGTTAGGCTCAGGGATTCCGATGTGAGCAAAGCAAACGAAACTTCCTGTTCTTATGAAGCTTCCTTTCAGGTGGGAGAATTGAACTAGAAGGGGCTTCCACAGTCCCTCCCAGTTGTAAAATTCTGGGACTTCTTAAGAAAAACCCTTTGCAATAGGGTCACAAAGTGAGGAAGGGAAATGCACAAAGCAGGGAGCTGGGGGTGGGGTCTGGGAAGGCTATGAGAGCTGAAACTACTGCACGAGGAGTTTGATGGGGGAGGGGAAGGTGAGAGGTCCAATCTCATATTGAAGACGGGTGTCCTGGATGCTATGAGGACTCTGACCGGCACACAGGCTGGCTGGGGGAGAACAGGAGTGGCAGGAGGAGGGCTGCACAACTGCTTCAGACAAATGTTCTTTGTCCACAGACGCCACCATCCCCACCTCTGGTCCAGATGATCCCTCTCCTGCCAGCCTCGGAAACCCTTCTGTGCAGCCAGAGTGTGGGCCAGGGTCCTGCAACGTTGGAGAATTGCCTGAAGGCGAGGGGCAGCCTCCTGCAGCTCCGCTGTCCCTCTTTTTCCTGACCCTGGAGGCCGACTGGGCAGAGGCCAGGGCTCGCTGGGGGTTGGCCTGGGAGGCCCATGTGTACGGGGTAGGCACCCTCTTCGGCCTGGTAGCCCTGCTGGCGCTGCTGGCTCTGGCCCTCTTGCCCTGGCGCTGCCCGCCTGGCGCCCCCTGCCTGGCGCTGCTGGACGTGCTCCTGCTCTCGGCTGGGACCACGAGGGCTTTCCCGCTCTTCTACGACGCCTATGGGCATCGCGACCGGCTGCCCACGCTCGCCTGGCTGCTGCTGCAGGACCTCCCACTGCCTTGCCTGGCCGCCGGCCTGGGCCTGGCCTGCCTGCTGCTGGCCCGGCCGCGCCCGCCGCGGTGTCCCGCCGGCCTGGCCGCGCTGCTGCTCCTGGGCCTGGCGCTGGCGGCCGCCGCCGCCCTCGGGAGCGCCGCCCATCGCCCGCTGAGGCCCCTGCGGCTCGCTTCCCGCGGGCTGCACGCCTTCCTCGCTGCCCTCCTGTCCGGGCTGCTGCTGGCGCTTTCCTGCTGGGGGGGTCGGAGGCGGCGGGCCGGAGCGCCCCTGGGAGGGTCCGGCCTCAAGGGCGCCACGCCTCTCCCGCAGGCGCGCAGCCCCTTCGCCCCGCGGGATTCCTGGCGGCGCGCGGCGCGCACGGCCCCGGTGGCCGGAACCTTCGGGCTGCTGAGCGGAGCCCTGCAGGGCTACGAGGTGCTGCACGCCCTGGGCTACGGCGGCCAGCCTGGTCTGCAGGGGCCCTGGCCCTGGTGGGCCTTCCAGCTAGGCCTGCGCCTGGGCGAGGTGGGCGTCGCGCTCCCGTTGGCGCTGCTGGGCCTCTACCCCGCGCTCTGCAGCCCCCGCGTGCCGCCGCGCTGTTGGGCCAAACTCTTCCGCTTGTCCCCCGGCCACGCGGCTCCGCTGCTGCCCGCGCGCTGGGTCCCCGGGTCCCCGGACAAGGAGCCTCTGGGTAGCACCATCGCGCGTGGCGACGCGGAGCTGCTGCAGCTGTGCGCCTTGGCAGGGCCAGGCCCCGACCTCCTGTTCCAGGGAGGCGCCTGTCGGGGCTTCGAGGGGTCAGCGGCCAACCCGGCCCCCTCCTTAGCCTCCTCCCCCTGCAGCGATTGCACCGTGGACTTCATCCCCCCATCCCCGATCAACCTGCGGCGCAGCATCGAGGAGGCCCTCTGCAGCGAGGCCCTGCTCGCGCCCGGTCTCTTCCAGGGCCCTGCCTTTGGGGAAGCCCTGCCTGGGCTCGGCCTCTACAGCACCGCCTCGCTGGGGATGGTGCCCGGGGCTGGGCCTAGTGGGAGGTCCGAGGAGGCCCCGGGCATCTCCGGCCCCCCAGGCCTTTCCTCTCCCGGGGCCTGGCCTGCCGGCAGTAGCACATCTTCAGGCTCGCTGTGCGGACTTTCCCGGGACAGCTCGTCCATGCTGCTATGCTCCAGCCCGGACAGGCCCCCGCGCTGCCCGCTGGTCTGCGTCCTCAGTCCCCCGCGGCCCTCTGGAAGCAGCCCAAACGTCCCAGCCTCAGGATCCTACCAGGCCCTGTCCCCGTCCTCCTGCGACTCCCCAGAGCCTGCTTGTGAGCTGCAGGCCGAAGAGGCCTTGCTGCAGGAGCAATTCCTGGACGCCTGCCGACAGATCGACGAGTTGAGCATGGGCAGCGACACCATAGACCTGTGAAGAGGAAGCCCCCTCCTGGCGTCAGCTCTGCCCATGACCTGCACACTGTAACCCTTCCCCGATCGATCTGGCCTGGCTCACATACCTCGCCCTGCTTCCTCCCCCATCCAGGGGCTTCTGGGTGGGTGGGTCAGCAGCCAGGCTCTGTTGATTGGGAATTAGTGGCACCTCCTCTGGAGCCCTGGGCATTGATGCCCTCAGCTGCCATTCTAGGCTGGCAGGGGTCCCACTTTCCTTGGCATTCACCAGCAATAAAGCTCCAAGGTGCTCCACCCCTGACTGCCTCTGCCCACTCTGGTTCTGAGTGAGAGGGGCTATCCTCAGAAGACCTCGAGATGGTCCTCAGCCCCCATACCCACCTCTGCCATGCCCAGGAATCCCATCCCTGTGTGAGAGACTCCCTGTTCTCCACATGACCCTTCCCTATAGAAGGGTCCATGGCCCACCTAGGAGACCCTACAGCTGTTGTGTAGGGGGGTGAGTGCTATCAGAGTTAATTTATCAATAAAATATTTTCAGAGGAGAAAGATCTGACCTTCTTGGAAAAGCTTAGATGAGACAACAGCATTAGTGGTTCTGCCATAACTGGAAGAGAAGCAGCATTTGGGTGGGGTGAGTCCATCCCAGACCCCAGGGGACCTTTACTCCCAACTGCAAGGAGTTTTGTCCTGTGGCTGGGATGAGTGAAGGTCCTGGGAGCAGCCCATTGAAGACCATTTGACTTTCCAGGAAGTGGTTCCCCCCCCTGCCCCCCAGAGATGGAACGTGGTCTTTAGAGGTGAGGCAGAAACTACAGTCTTTGGTGGGACTGTCTGCATTCCTGAAATAGGCTCAGGTCCTGGTGTTCAGGGGGCTAGGGACTAGTTCTTGGTAAAATTCTTTGTGGAAATGTTGATACACATATCAAGGGCTTGGTCACCTTGAGCTGGGAGCCCAGCAATCTTCCTGCCACATTCCCAGAGGAATTCACACAGGCTCCACCTACCAACAGGGTCTCTTCAAGGTTGGACTCTCAGCCCTCTTCCCCTGTAGAGCACTTACCTCCCGGAGGTGCAGATCGTTCCTGGAGAAAGCCTGTCTGCCCCTAACCCTCTGACGTATCCTACCCACGAAAGCAGAACTCACAGTGCAGAGACCTGGGGGTACATCCAAACCATCAGCACCCTGTCACCCGTCCCTCATCCAGAGCACTTGGCTCTGAGCTCTGTGGCGTGCATTTATCATTCGACTAAGATGCAGGAAATTCAGTGGCACTAAAACAGAGTCATAAATTAGGTTTGAAAACGAAAATCTGGCAGTGTTTTGGCAGATGTCCTGCACATTACAGAGGCCCACATCCTAGTCTGGAAGTGCTAAAACAGAACCAGGAGTGTTTTTTTTCTTCCAACTCTGTCCATCAGCTGGTGGGGATGTGAAGAGGGAAGGGAGGGAGCCAAGAGGGAAGCAGGAGATCAGACCCAGTGCTCTAGTGGAAGAATTAGCGCACTGCTCTCCTTGCACATGGCCTGGGACCTCAGAAGCAAGAGGGAATCAGTGATGTTTGTGGGAGGAGTGAGGGGTCATATTAGGGAAGAAATTGAGAGAAGGGGGGGGGCAGGCATGGTTGAGGGATGGGGCTGGATTGGTTCTGACTGTGTCTCCTCCATCACCTGGCTCAGCTGGGCTCAGAAATTCTTGCTGCATTGTCACGCTGGGCTGAGGCCCAGAGAACAGTCAGCCTCCTGATTACAGGCATTTCTCACTGGTGTCCTGGTGGCTGTAGCACCCCAGCATCAGAGCTGCTTTGTGACATGGAAGGAGCGCTTGCTGTTTGCCTCTGCCCACATGCAACTTCTCTCTGCCATCTCTTTCACCCTAATCCTCTTGCCATGCCAGCTGCTCATTCACTCTTCTCATCAAGGGTTCCTCAGTTCATGCACACATCTCCCGACAAAGCTTTCCATGTCTCATACCCCAGTCAGCAGCAGCCTCTCTCTCTCTCTCTCTTTCTCTCTCTCTCTCTCTCTCTCTCTCTCTCTCTCTCTCTCTCTCTCTCACACACACACACACACAGCTTTTCTGACTGGAAGCTCTGAATGGGGCTGGTGAGGGTGAGATGGGGGTGAGGCAGGGCAAGGGACTACAGTTCCAATACTTTTCCCAAAGAATTACCTTTGACATTACAAAGAGGCTGAGATTTTGGTGAGACAACCCTTCCCTTTTGCCTCATAACTCAGCCCATACACAAACCCAAAGCAGGTTTTCTAGAGGAGCCTAGGTAATCCTAATGCATACATGCTTCCATTCCAATTCTTAGTACTATAGGAGACTGAGACAAACTTACCTTCGTTCATCTAATTTCTTTCAAACATTTTATTGAATGCTTAAAATGTGCTAGGTGCTGGGGCCAGAGAGGTGAACAAGGTGATGCTTAAAAAGTTGAATTTAAAAGTTGAAGGTCTTTTTGTGAAGGCAGACATTAAAAAGTTACTCTTAGACTCTGGCTTGGCTCAGTGGATAGAGTGTCGTCAGCCTGTGGTCTGAAGGGTTCCAGGTTTGATTCCGGTCAAGGGCACGTGCCTGAGTTGCGGGCTCGATCCCCAGTGTGGGATGTGCAGGAGGCAGCCTATCAGTGATTCTCTGTCATCGTTGATGTTTCCATCTCTCTCTCCCTCTCTCTTCTTCTATGAAATCAATAAAAACAAGCAAACAAACACCAATGACCATTGGGTGTATGTTAACATTAAAAAAATTTACTCTTATAGTCCTTGCCAGTTTTCTCAGTGGTCAGAGTGTTGGCCCATGGAATGAAGGGTTGTGGGTTCCATTCCTGGTCAAAGGCATGTTGCAGGCTCGATCCTTGCCTAGTCACGCGCACGTGGGAGGCAAGCAATCAATGTGTCTCTTTCATGTTGATCTATCTTTCCCGCTCTCTCTCTTTCCCGCCCTTCTCCCTCTCTCCCACTCTCTAAAAAAAATCAATGGAAAAAATATCCTCGGGTGAGGATTTAAAAAAAAAGTTGCTCTTATAAATAATTGCAATAGAACAAGTAACTAATAAGAGTTGTGAGAAGCGCTAAGAACAAGAAGTATGCAGTGATATGGGAAGGTTTGGCTTTCAAGGGGGAGTGCAGCCAGAGGGAGGAGGCTTTTGGAGAGGCTGGCTGAGAACAGCCCAGGCCTCTGTACTTCCTTTCGTGGCTTGTGCACCGTGATGGATGACAGAGAGGCCAGCGGTTTATTTCCCTTGGAAGCAGCGTTGCTGGTGTGGTGCAGGGTATTACGACTCCTGCTATTTAATAAAGAACCCTGCATGTGTCCTGGGAGATGGATGAGCAAATATTCCCGATCAAAGAACCATGTGGTGTCCCTGATGTGAATGGATAGGAGGGGCTGGGGCTGAGGCCGAGGCTGGGAGACTGAGCTGGGGAGCCAGGTCTGAAATGTAAGAAATGTAAAAAAAGCAGCAGTTGCATTGCTGTCCTCCACTAGCGCACAAAACTCCTTCTCACTGTGGGTGGCTGCTGCCCCCTGATGGGCACAGGGACACAGTTTCATTTTGTCCTTTCAGGAGGGGTTGGGTCCCAGGTACTAAGAACTTAGCATCGTGGGGGGGTGTCCCAAAGGAATGTTAGAATAGCCTTCTTCTTCTGGTTCTTTTCCCTGTGCACACTGCAGCCAGGGCTGGGAAGGCCTCCCCATAGCTGGGGCCCTGAAACTTGCAATTTAATCTTTGGGGATGGAATTTTGATTCCTAGAGTGGTGAGGGGGCAAAAGAGGAGGAGAAAAAAAAGGAAGGAATGTGGAATCCCAAATCAACTTTATTTGAATGACCCATCCCATTTCCTTTGTCTATTTGTCTCACTTTATCTTGGGTAGGATTAACCCCATAGCCTTAAAAATGTGTTCTAAAATAACTGTGGCATTTTCTTTTAAGTATATATTTATTACTTACTTGGAGCTAAGGCTTCATAAATCTGATGTGTTTTCCCTATTACTATCAACAAGTCATCCATCCATCCAGAATTTATTGAGAGTACATGGGGTTTGAGGAGAGAAGGAAACTTACTTTTCACTGTACTGTTTGTACTTTTTGAATTTTTACTACCATGTGTTCATGTTATACCATTTAAAAGTAATTATTGAAATCGAATCGGGTACTTTTTCAGCTGGCTGTTCTGCAAGGTGCTGCAGTCTGGCACACAGATCAGTTCTTGAGCCTGATGGGATGACTAACATTCTTTGTGTTTCAGGACCCAGGAGCACCCAGATCCCCTGACCAGTGAGGTCCCCTTAGCCTTGCATTGGTCTGATAAGCTGATCTGAGGGAAGATTTTCCCCTCCGTCTGGGAGGGCCTGGGTTATAGGTCTGTGTGTATAAGCTGGATGTTATGTCTGCTTTGGATGTGTTTTCATGTGATTGTGCAGTGTACATATTGTGATTCATTTGTAAAATTTTTTCTAATTAACTTCTACTTGCACTAGTTGTATTCTCCATGAGGGCAGGAACCCTGTCTTCTTCCTTCCTCCCTTCTCTCTCTCTCTCTCTCTCTCTCTCTCTCTCTCTCTCTCTCTCTCTCCCCCTCCCCCTCCCCCTTTTGGCCTTGCACATATAGTAGGAACCCAGTAAATATGTATTGAAAGAATGATTGCATACATCTGTTTTTATGTGTACTTTAGCAGCTGTAATTTGTCTGTGAATCGTTAGAGGCACAGTTCACAGATATCTGTTACAGTGTGGCAGATGTCTCACATCCTCTGAGAACATGAGAATTGTTTGAATGATGTTTGTGATGTACTGTGTCTATGTGCACTCTGGCTGCATTTTAAACACGTCATCTGCGAGTCTGTGGTGGCACTTCAGAAACTATTTATTAAACATCCATTATATGTCAGACCTGGGTTAGGTCGCGAGCAAAACGACTTCTGCCTGCCCTGGTAAAGGATCCATCTCTTCGGAGTGAGATTTCTTTGCAGTGTAAAAGGTGACGAAGCCTTGGGTACGCCGGTGGGGGTGGGTGGAGCGGGGTGGAGCCCGGTTCAGGAAGCTCCGCCCCGGGAGTCACTTTTTTTCTTCTTCATTCCGGAACCTTTGTCCTCGTCCCACCACGTTTCCTTCGGACTCTTTGCAGTACAGAGCGCTTCCGGAGTCTCCCGGCTTCTCGGCGTGGTCTGCGTGCTGAAGCTTTGACTCGCGTGCGCCCGGTTCCTTTGCTGCCTCGCGCGCGTGTTCCCGGGCCTCATGGCAGGGCTGACGCTGTTTGTGGGCCGCCTCCCTCCCTCGGCCCGCAGTGAGCAGCTGGAAGAGCTGTTCAGTCAGGTGGGGCCGGTGAAGCAGTGCTTCGTGGTGACGGAGAAAGGTGAGGGGGCGGGGCGTCCAGGAAGTGGGTGGAGTTCCTGGGAGCGGGGATGGGGGTGAGGACCCCTTGCAAACTGCAGCGTGCCCGCATTCCGTCCCCTAAGAGAAGGGTCTGGGAATTGAGGTTTTTTTTCAAACTGACTCTGTCCTAAATGAGTCCATAGGGGTCTGTTTCTGAACGTCAAAGCATTCCCTTAAGTTTAGCGCTTTCCGGTTATTATGCACACTCATATACAATATCTCATTTGGTGACAGTGAAAATAGCAACCTTTCAATAAAGCATCAGTAAGGCTTATTGAGAGTCAGCTATTGCCAGGTACGGTGCTGAGTTGCACACCTGTTATCTCATTTAATTATCTGAGCATTCTTATTAGGTGGAGACTTTTAACCCCATTTTATTGACGAGGAATCTAGGGCTTAGAGGAAGTTGGACCAGACCCCCCCCCCAACCATCATGTTACTCATTTCCTCGGTTATTAATAAATATTTATGGAATGCCTACTAAGGACAGGCATGTTGTAGGTCTGGGGATACATCAGTGTACACACAGCTAAACAAAAAGCCTTGCTCTTAGTTATGTCTTCAAGATGGGAAGACAGCCAACAGACAAATAAGCAAAATATATAGTGATAATGGTGGTAAATATTAAGGAGAAAAATAACTTGAAAGAAGGATAGGGAGTGTGTGTGTGGATGTATAGGGCGTAGAGTAGTGCCAGTTACAGATTAACCAGGGAAGGCCTGGAGGTGAGAGTGAACGTGTCTATCAAGGGAGAGGAGCAGTCTAGGCAGAGGAAACTTCAAGCTCAAGGATACTGAGGAGGACTGTGCCTGGTATATTGGAGGAATAGCATGGAGGCCTGGGTGACTGGAGTGGAGTGAAAGGAAGGAATTAGATGAAATCTGGGTTCCCAGATTATGTGGAAGCTCATAGGCCATTGCAAGGACTTTGGCTTCTACCTGAGATGGGAAACTACTGGTTTTGAGTAGGGAGCAGTAAGTATGATCTGGCTTACATTTTGAAAGATTCTGTCAGGCTGTTGTGTTGAGAGTAGGCTGTTGGGAGAATAGAACAGGAGTAGGGAGACCTCTTGCAATAATCCAGGCGAGAGACCATGGTGTTAGACGAGGATGATAGCCATGGGTGCTAAAAAGTGATTGGAATGTGGAGATATACATATATATAATTTTATTTTATTTTTAAAAATATATTTTATTGATTTTTTTTTACAGAGAGGAAGGAAGAGGGAGAATTAGAAACATCAATGAGAGAGAAACATCAATCAGCTGCCTCCTGCACACCCCCTACTGGGTATGTGTCCGCAACCAAGGTACATGCCCTTGACCGGAATCCAATCTGGGACCCTTCAGTCCGCAGGCCGACGCTCTATCCACTGAGCCAAACCAGTTAGGGCTATATATATATATTTTAAATGTATTTTTATTGATTTCAGAGAAGAAGGGAGAGGGAGAGAGAGATAGAAACATCAATGATAAGAGAGAATCATTGATCGGCTGCCTCCTGCATGCCCCCCCACTGGGGATGGAGCCCACAACCCGGCATGTGACTTTGACTGGAATCAAACCCTTTAGTCCGCAGGCTGATGCTCTATCCACTGAGCCAAACTGGCTAAGGCAGAATATGGATATTTTTTAAGGTAAAGCTGAGAGGATTTGCTGATGGATCAGATGTGGGGTATGAGAAAAAGAGGGGTCAAAGAGTCAAGTCTGAGTCTAAGGTTTTTGGCTTGAGCCACTGGAGATATTTACTGACTTGTGGATTTCTTCTGTATGCTTCACATTCTGTTTGATGCTCATCACATCACGTGAGGGAGGGATGGTGTATGTATTAGAATGAAGATGAATTGTAAGGGTTTTAATTGTAGAAGCATTCCTTCCTCTTACCTAGACTTTAGGGATACTCAAGACAGGCACCTGATATTATCCAGAACATACATTTAGTTTAATTCCCTTCTGCGTCATCAGTCTGTCTCTCTAGGTGGCTGTCTCTTTGCCTTTCAGCAGAACAAGTGGTGGGAATTGGCATCTTGTGTTCTCCCCCACCCCCATGGTATCTGAGTATGTGAGTAGGTAGGCTGACAGTGTGCTGACAATCACTGCATCCTTAGTTTCTATTTTGTTAATAACAGAAGTTAGAGTAGGATTGTCATTGTGGCTCTAATTGCTATATGAGCCATTGCACATGCCTGATTATTTGTCATTTTAAGTATAGATATGGCTGAATGAGAGAATGAGAGTGCTATACAGCAATGCTTCTTAAGCTGCAGATCATTACCCATTAGTGATTGACTAGAATCCTATATAATAAAAGGCTAATAAGAAAATTGACTGAATGGCGGAACAACCAGTCGCTGTGATGCACACTGACCACCAAGAGGCAGACGCTCAATGCAGGAGCTGACCCCTGGTGGTCAGTGTGCTCCCATAGGGTGAGAGCTGCTCAGCCAGAAGCTGGGCTCATGGCTGGCAAGCGCAGTGGCGGTGGTGGGAGCCTCTCCTACCTCCATGGGAACGCTAAGGGATGTCCGACTTAGGATGTCAGTTGGACATCCCCCGAGGGCTCCTGGACTGTGAGAGGGCACAGGCCAGGCTAAGGGACCCCCCCCACCCCCCCCGTGCATGAATTTTGTGCACTGAGCCTCTGGTTTTTAAATGAACTAGGAGTTGCCGAAACCGGTTTGGCTCAGTGGATAGAGCGTCAGCCTGCGGACTGAAAGGTCCCAGGTTCTATTCCAGTCAAGGGCATGTACCTGGGTTGTGGGCACATCCCCAGTAGGGGCGTGCAGGAGGCAGTTGATCAATGTTTCTCTCTCATCGATGTTTCTCTCTCATCGATGTTTCTAACTATCTCCCTTCCTCTCTGTAAAAAAATCAATAAAATATATTAAAAAAATAAAAATAAAAATAAACGAACTAGGAGTATATCTATATATGGTAAAGCATAAGTATTCATAGAACTCTTTTTTGTTTTATATAGATATATATATATGTGGACTGGGTTCACATAATGAGTTACATTCATTACTCAAAACAATTTAAGAAACACTGCAGTCTGGGATAGTTGTGTTTTAGGGAAGAACAGGCTGTTGAGTAGGAATTCTTCTTTGAGTCCTCAGAGTATAGGCTACATGTAATCTTACCTTTTACCTGTGTCTAAATCTTTAAAGAAAGCTCTTATTTTCTTATTAAGAAACCATATACTTTTCTGTCCAGACAGCCTAGATATATTGGAAAGAGTGCTGCACCTGGTGGGATGGGAGAGAGGGTGTGGGATGAAGTCTTACTCTGTATTAGTGACTTGGGCATGCCACTTAACCTCTTTAAGATGGGAATAATTTCACAGGATTGTTGTGAGGATTCATGTGCTTTGTGCAGACATACACAATGCACGGCACTTATTTTGGGTACTTTTTTATTTTGGCACTGAAGTCCTTCATGTTTCAGCTGCTTTATTTTGGTTGTATTGATCAGGAAGGGCCCTGATTTTTCTTGGTCTTATTTTCTGAAAGGTGAGTGGGCAGACTTTTGTGAGAAATTGCTGCAAGTCCTTCTTTGGGGGTGTAATTTTTGTCACAGATCCTCCATAATCTTGAGATTATCAGGAAAGGAGGAAGAAGAGGAGCCATCAGCAAAGACACCAAGGCAGAAAAGGAAGCCCAACAAGTTCTGAGCAAAGTAGTCAAGGGGCCACTGATGTCAACCTTGTTTCTATCCGTCTGGAAGATTTTGGCAAACTGATGATAGGATGGCCTGGCAGTGTATCTGCTAGTTTAGAGCTTTGAGAATTCACTGGTTTAGGGCTATTGACTGATGATGATCTCTCCTCCTCACTGTTCAGGGAGTAAGGCATGTCGAGGCTTTGGCTATGTCACTTTTTCTATGCGGGAAGATGTTCAGAGGGCCCTCAAGGAAATTACCACTTTTGAAGGCTGCAAGATCAACGTGAGTGTTGCCAAGAAAAAACTGAGGAACAAGTCCAAGGAAAAGGGGGGAAATGGTGAGTTTCTAGTAACTGAAGGGAATTTTCTTCCAAGGTGAAGAGGAAGTGGAATGGCAGGTTGAGGGTGTGGGAATCTTCTAAATTTAGAGCTTCCTGAATTTTGTTTTTATATCCAAAATTAACCAATGTATTTTGTTTACTTCTATGTCTGGAGAATCTGTGGTCCTGGGTGTTGTCATACCAGCCCTGTGGTAAATGCTGTCTGCTGCTCGTAGCTTTTTCCCTGTGTTGTCCTGGGCCTCAAGGTGGATGGTTTTGGAGCACAGACGTATTCCATTCCCTCTTATTTTTTTTAGAAAATTCAGAGACCCCAAAGAAGGAGCAGAAGCCTAAAAAGGCCAAAGTGGTAGATAAGAAAGCCAGATTAATTATCCGGAATCTGAGCTTTAAGGTGAGTGACAGAGAACGCTAACACTGCCTGTTCTGAAAGCTGTTGGTCACGGGTGGAACTCCTCACCCGATGGTAAACTGGGAATGAACCTTAGCCTTGTTGAATTCAGAAAATGGGCCTGTATAAACAAGGACTAAGACAATTAGGGAAGATGTTTCCTGGGAAGGGGTGGGGAGGAAAAGCTCTCTGATATTTGTCCTTTTTGCTTCTTAGATACAGAGTAAAATGTCTTCTATTTAGAAGTGTTTGTCCTCGTTTCAAAAGTAAGAAAGGAGTAAAAATATTCAGGTTCTTCCTAATGAACTAATCTAGTAATTAGTGTTTCATGTTTACTTGCTGAGATAACCTCTCCTTTTCTTTCTTTACTTTTGTCTTCAGTGTTCAGAAGATGACTTGAAGACCATATTTGCTCAATATGGAGCTGTCCTAGAAGTTAACATCCCTAGGAAGCCAGGTAGTGGCAAACCTTCATTGGTATGGATTATTATTTAGCATAATGGTCTTTTTCCATATTACCCTTGAATTAAGCACCGTTAGAACTAGAAATGCCAGGTTCATGTCATATTCTTTGTGAGCCCTAGATGATGTGATATATATAAAATATGAGGCACAGTAATAGAAACTCATGTAATAGTGCTGGTGTTATTTAAGTTAGGTATTTTTAGTTTAGGTATCTCCTGAATTAGTTAGATTTTTAGTTAGATCAGAACTAATTTTAAAAGACAAGTTACAGTTTGAGAAAATGCATTGCTCCAAGCCCAAGTCAGGGTATACTCAATAGGAGGACATACGTTTTGGGCAAGGGGCTGGCTGGTTGGCAGGATTTGGGCCACCTGGCAAACCTGTGTTGCTGTATATTCTTGCGTTTGTTGGCTTTCCACCTGCTGCTTCTAACATTTTTGTACATTTGCACACAGATGGAAAGATGCGTGGTTTTGCTTTTGTTCAGTTCAAAAACCTCCTAGAAGCAGGAAAAGCTCTTAAAAGCATGAACATGAAAGAGATAAAGGGTAAGTTTTCTGTACCCATACCATTGACCTAGATATTTCTGGTGTTTGGGTGAATTAGCACAGTAACCCACTTGCTACATTTTCAAAAGGTATTTGCACTGTTGAGAGTCTCACTGCTAATATAGAAGCTATTTTGGTGAAGTATTCCTAACATTTGATCTTAGGGTTAAACGCAAAAGAACCCATGTCATTATTCTCTTTTTTATTTGGTGACGAGTGTTCTTTTAAATCCCTAATAAAAAAATGTTCCTGAAATAATCACTGGATGCAGGTCCTTGTCTAGGGCAGTGGTTGGCAAACTCAGTCAACAGAGCCAAATATCAACAGTACAACGATTGAAATTTCTTTTGAGAGCCAATTTTTTAAAACTTAAACTTATTCTAACGCCATTTCTTCAAAATAGACTCGCCCAGGCTGTGGTATTTTGTAGAAGAGCCACACTCAAGGGGCCAAAGAGCTGCATGTGGCTCCCGAGCCGCAGTTTGCCGATCAAGGGTCTAGGGGATATGAGATTTGTAGATTTTCCCTTCTTGGTTGTAAGCATTATTCAGCATCCGTGGGCTAGTAAATTGACCATGAGTCTACTCTGGGTATTGATTTACCAGGTAGTAAAGGATTGGCTTAGAGACTTCCTACCTTCTGAGTATGGTGCAAATTATTCTAAAATGCCCGTTTTGCTTCTTTTTAAAAAAATATATTTTTATTGATTTCAGAGAGGAAGAGATAGAAACATCAGTGATGAGAGAGAATCATTAATTGGCTATCTCCTGCACACTCCCTTCTGGGGATTGAGTCTGGAACCTGGGCATGTGCCCTTGACAGGCATTGAACCCAGGACCCTTCAGTCCGCAGACCAATGCTCTCTCCACTGAGCCAAACCGGCCAGGGTTGTTTTGCTTCTTGTTAACTGGAAACTTGTTGGTCTAACTGGAAGCAATGTTCTAATTATTTTTTAAAATTATATCTTATCCCAGGTGTGGTGGCTGTGTAGGAAGGCAAAATTTATGTTCATTGATAAAAGAAAGGTTAAGGCTTAAAAAGAATAGACAGTTATTAGGGAGTTTTATTTTAGGACCACTATTCTTCTTTGATGAATAAGAAGCCATTTACAGGAGAGAGAAGTGTTAAAAAGATGTTACTTTTCTGTCTGACAGGTCGGACAGTAGCTGTGGATTGGGCTGTGGCAAAGGATAAATATAAAAATACACAGTCTGCCTCTGCCCCAGGTAAGATGTGGTGGTGCTGTGTAGGAGGGGTTGTGTTTTGGGGTGAGTGTGGAAGCAACTCTACAATAAAAGTATGTAGGAATCTGCTTGTCAGTGAGAATCTTGGGCTGGAGATACCAAAAGCATAGGATTGCCCCCAAAATGAAACTGAGTAGTAAGAAAAACTCGGAATACCGTCTGGCTCAGAAACCCAGAGCTATTTGTCAATTCATATTGTTCTGTCTGGTGACCTAGTCCCAAAACATAGGATTTTGTTTGTTTGTTAATCTTTACCTGAGGATATTTTTTCATTGATTTTTAGAGAGTGGAAGGGAGGGGGAGAAACACACAGAGAGAGAAACATCGATGTGTGTCTCACATCAGTTGGTTGCCTCCCACAGGGACCAGTGCAGGGATCGAGCCCACAACCAAAGTAGATGTCTTGGACTGGAATCAAACCCTCGACCCTTCAGCCTGTAGACCAACACTCTATCCACTGAGCCAAACCAGCTGGGGTCCAAAACAGGATCTTTTGAGTCTAAGCCCACTCCTGGGTGTGGAGTGAGGAGTGGGTCTGAGTTCATTGTTCTCTCTACTTGCTGTCCTTTCTCAGCTTTTCATAGTAAGAAATGATGGAACATTAAGAACAGGGGAAGTTAAAACTTGCATTTTACTTAGAAAACAATTGGCTTTCAGGCTACCCAGAGCTCACCGAGATTAAAGTTCATGGTTGGGCTCCAGAGTGTGCATTGTGCTGGCTGTGGTGCAGGATGGTGAGCTGTTGGCGAAGGCTCAGTTGCTGCTTCTCTCATTCTGAGCCAGCTAACCTTCAGGCTTTTGATGAATGAATGTGACAGCCTCCAAGGAAATCTCAGTGATGAGCTTTTTTTTTTTTTCCTTCATACTTTCTCTTATTCTATGCAATAAGAAAAATACATGAGATTCTGTAAAACTAGGAACTTGATGGTATTATTTACTTTTAAAATAACCTTATTTTAGATATGGAATTAATTTCTAACTTTCTTTACTTCCTTGTGTAGGTGAGGAGAAGCAGCCTGAACCTAAATTTCAGAAATTAGGTAAAGTGAATGGCAGGAAAGAAGAGGTTATGAGAGAGGAAGAAGAGGAGGATGATGATGATATGGAAGAGGAGGATGATGAAGATGGTGATGATGAAGAGGAGGAGAAGAATAAAGAATCGAAAGTGACCAAGTGTGTGCAAATTCACAAGGGGTAAGCTGCTTAGCTTGTTCTGAGAGAACAGAGGAAGATTCAGGATGGTCTCTGCGGGGTAAAAAGGACTTTTCCTGTCCCCATCATTGCAGAATTGACATGTGTAATAGAGTTGGATAGCCCCCTCTGTCCGCCCAGGTCCTTAGTTCTAAACTGTGCCATTGCAGAGCAGTCAAGAGACCAGTGCCATCAGAAAGCAGTGAAGAGGATCATTCCGATGAGGACAGCGGCTTGGAGGAAGGTGATAGTGTTGATAGTGGAGAGGACCTGGTTCAGAGTGACACCCACATTGAAGAGCAGGAGGATGAAGGTTTGCCTGGGATTTTCAAATTTAAATTAATACGAGAAATGTGCATCAGTGGAGTGCAGGCCTCTTTAAATAGGACCCTAAGGTGTTTTGTCAAATTTATGTTGAAATGCTTAAGATGAAAACTTTGTATTATTTTGGTTTTGTTTTTTAAATGAGTTTTCAGTGGTGTTTGAGGGTTAAGATTCCTAGGGAATTTAAAATATAGCTTAATTTTACCTCTCTCTTGATTATCTCTTTAATTATCCAGCCCTGAATGAAAATTGGATAAACAAGATATTACATCTAAGACCAAGGTGGATTTTAAATAACTCTTTTGAGTTGAGATGGGGTTAAAGGATTTCTTGGGGCATTTTGTAAAACTGTAACCAAATGCTATTGATATGTTTATCAGGAATGTCAGGCAAACTCAAAGCATTTATTGAGGGAAGTAGGTCATTACAGGATGAGGAGTGGCCAATAACTGGTCTTTTAGTTTGCCTGGATGGAGGTTTTTGTTTACTTATCAGGTCTCTCCCTTCTGCTTCCTTTTCTGTAAGGCTGGCATGTTGGTTGGACCATATAAGAAATCTGAAGGAAAATGCTTTTTCCATGAGTAGAAAATGATAGATACCTTAGAATCAAAGAAACTTTATACTGAAGGGACTACAAGACCTTGCATTCTACAACCAGATTCAGCTGTCTATTACCTTTCTCTCACTTGAAAAAATTATGGGACTAATACATAATAATGAGAGAACATTAATAAAAAATATACTGCAGAAGAGTATTGTATAGAAAATAAAAGTTCCTCAACAATCCCTCAAGGTCCCCCAAAGTAATCACTATTGTTTCTTTTGTGTCTTTCCAGAAAGTTTCTGTGTATATATAAGCATGCATATCTATTCTTAGAAACAAACAGTGAGTCTCCCTTTTACCCAGATTCTCAGCCACGTAGAACTCCTCCCCAGAGACAGCCAATGTTGTATGTTTCTGGTATATCCAAAGGTAATTAATACCTTTATGGGTAAAAACATGCACATATACAATATCTATCTATCTATCTATCTATATAAATATATATATATATATATATATATATATATATATATATATATATATATATATATGTGACCGAACGACCAGTTGCTATGACACGCACCGACCACCAGGGGACAGACGCTTAATGCACAGGATTGGGCTCCCTCCTGTCTGGATTGGCCCTTTGGGGATTGTGCGAAACCGGCTATCCAACATCCCCTGAGGGTTCCCGGATTGTGAGAGGGCACAGGCCAGGCCGAGGGACTCCCCCGGTGCACGAATCCGTGCACTGGGCCTTTAGTAGTATATATTATATGTGTGAATGTTTGTGTTATTTTTTTTTAAGTGTTCTATGTTTTATATTTCTAAAAAGTTTACATTTTCACAGCAGCACATGGGACTCTGTTTTTTTCCCATATCCTTACCACATTAGATTTTATTTATCTTTTTGGTTTTTGCCAATCTGTTGGTAAAAAATTGTATCTAATTTCTTGTGCTGTTTTTCTTTAATTATGAGTGAGCTTGACAATCTTTTCATGTATGTATTTGCATATCCTTTGTTCATTTTAAATTGATTTTTTCCTTACTGGTTTATGCAATATCTTTATATTTAAGAAGTTAGCCCTTTGTTGTATGGCTTATACTAGTATTTTTCAGGGTTTTTTTTTTTTTTTTAGATATACAAGTCTCAAAGAAAAAGAAGAGGAAATTACCCTCTGATGTGAATGAAGGGAAAACTGTTTTTATAAGGTATGCCTTTTTATTTTAAGAACTGCTCTATTTGTGTTGCCGTCAGGTTTCTCTTACCTCCCTCTCTCCCTCCCTTCCTTTTCTCTTCTCCTTTTTTTCCTCTTTACTTTTTTGTAGTAGTTCTTATTAACTAGACCAGAAGTTTGAGGCCTCTAAAACCATTAGCACATCTGGCTCTAGGAGCATAGCAAACAATGAGAAACATAGAATCAGAACAATATACAGAACTATTTATGCAGGGGTTATCATATGTTGTCATTATTATTATTTTTTTATAATTTTTTTTCATTGATTTTAGAAAGGAAGGGAGAGGGAGAGAGAGATAGAAATGTCAATGATGAGAGAGAATCATTGATTGGCTGCCTCTTGCATGCCCCCCACTAGGGATTGAGTCCACATTGCAGGCATATGCCCTTGACCGGAATCGAAGCTGGGACCCTCCAGTCTGCAGGTCGACACTCTATCCACCAAGCTAAATCAGCTAGGGCCTTATTTAGATTTCATTCTTTGTAATTGGGGTGGCATCATTTGGAACAAATCAATTCTTCAACTATGAGAGACATCCTACTTCCTGGCCTTTGTTTTAGTTTTTTTTTTTTTATTGATTTCAGAGAGGAAGGGAGAGGGAGAGAGAAATAGAAACATCAATGATGAGAGAGAATCATTGATTGGCTGCCTTCTGCATGCCCCCTACACTGGGGATTGAGCCTGAAACCTGGGCATGTGCCCAAACTGGGAACCGAACTATGACCTCCTTGTTCATAGGTGAGTGCTCAGCCAGTGAGCCACACCAGCCGGGCACTGCTGGCCTTTCTTTTAAGGGGAGTGCTAGGGAGGGGTAACACCACTTATCTCAAACAATTTCTCTCTTCATGCCTAACTTCTAAAGTAGTGTCCATAATAAAGTAAGGCATCCCATCTGTTTCTAGGGAAACTGAAGGAGAGAGTTGGGTGGAGATGGGTTTTATTTCATGTTCCCATTGCTATTTCAGTCTTACTGACTGCAATAGTTTGGCATTTTCAGAAGGTTGGGATATCTTCAGCACACCTCTAATATGCTTCTTGTTCTTTCTTAAGCACCAATGTGCAGGGCCATTTGAATCTTATTTGAGAAACTAGGGGCCAGGTGCACAAATACGTGCACCTTGAAAGGAACTGTGGGCTGCGAGGCTGCAGTGGGCACAGGAGTGGGTCTCAGCCCATCCTCTGCACCTCCGCCCTGCCTGCCCTGCCCGTCCGGCTGCGGCCCCCAGTCGCTTGTCTGCTGGCAGCCCCGCTCCCGCTGCTCCTACACACTGACAGTGCCGGCTCGCTTGCATCCGCTGACAGCGTGGAGCACACCCGCTGACAGCACAGAGTGATTGGGGCCAGCGCCAGTAGGGGGTGCAAGCGAGGCTGGTGCTGTCAGTGGCTGCGAGTGGCGGCTGCTGCCCCAATCGCCCTTCAGGAGCAAGGGGAGGTGGAGAAGCCCTGTGGGGCAATTGGGGTTGGCAGCCGCTGCTTGCACCTGCTGATGGCTCTGAGTGCTCAGGGCTGATGCTGGGCGCCAGCAGCATGTGCGAGTGGTGGCTTCAGCGCCGGCAGCAGGAGCGAGCTCTGGGCAGGACATCGGTGTGCAAAGAATTTTCAGTAACCACCAGAGGCTCGCCCCGATGACAGTGACTGGCACCCCGCCTTGGTCTGGCGCCCCTGCTCACCTGCTCTACCATCCCGCTATTGCCGATGCCCTCTATGTTCAGCGTGCGCCCCCTGGTGGTCAGCTCACGGTTGTTCGGTTGTTCCACTGTTCGGTCTATTTGCATATTAGGGTTTTATATAGATGTGTATTTTATCTTCTGGCACAATCTTCTGAGATTGTTTTTGTTATATAAGTAATTTATGTTTTATGTAGGAAATTTAGGAAATAAATGTGCAAAAAGACACAAAAACATTAACCTTAATCACTACTCAGCACCCACACACATGCCCGCATCATCATAAATATTTACAAAGATGAGTTTAGCCTCTGCATGCTGTGCTATAACCCATTTTTTTTCTTTACAGCATGTCTCTCCATAACTTCTTTTTACAGTGTTATATGGAATTACCGTATAAATAATTTTGGACTTTCAGAGAATTTTAACAGCAAGGAAGAAACATCACACTTAGAAACCTGTGATCTCAATACCAAGGATACCGTTCCTTATACATCATTTAAATTAACAAAGAAATTAGGAAGGTAAAGGGATGAAGGAAAGAAATTTATGTACATGATGAGGCATATTAGAAGAAGTAATGTAGCTAGGATGTGTCTTATTGCAGAACTTTTTTTAAACATTTATTTATTTTAATGATTTCAGAGAGAGGAAAGGAGAGGGAGAGAGGGATAGAAACATCAATGATGAGAGAGAATCACTGATAGGCTGCTTTCTCATGCGCCCTACTGGGGATTGAGCCCAAAACCTGGGTATGTGCCTTGATCTGGAATGGAACTATGATCTGGTTCATGGGTTGATGCTCAACCACTGTACCACACCTGCTGGGCCCGGACATTTTTTTTTTAACCTCAGTTACGCCATAAGATAGAATCATTTATGGGGTTGTTAACTGAGTTTAAGAGAAGTAAAACAGTAGATATTTATTTCTTTTAAATATTTTTCATTGCTCTTTTAGAGAGAGAAGAAGGGAGAGAGAGAAACATTGATGTGAGAATGAAACATTGATCAGCTGCCTCTTGCATGCCACCTACCAGTGCATGTGCAGACCAGGAATCAAACCGGAAACCTTTGCAGTGCATAAGATGATGCCCAACCATCTGAGCTACACCAGCTGGGGTTAAAATTGTAGATGTTTATTTGGGACTTTTTCTTACCCCTGGAAGGTTGTGCATAGCTGGGGAAATGAGGACTCTACACTGTGTTGAAATTTAGTAGAACAGAATCTCCTTCCAACATTTTTTAATCCCATGGAGAGAAATACGTAGTTTTGTTTTTTTGCACTTAGCCACAAAACTTTACCATGTTTGTTTTTGAGTTATTTGGAAGGATTTTCTTTTTTATAAAAAATTTCTTAATTCTTTATTTGTTGATTAACAGTTGACAATCAATATTATTTTATATTACAGGTAGTTTCAGGTGTACAGCATAGTGATTAGACAATTATGTAATTTACAAAGTTATCCTCTGGATAAGTCTAGTACCCACCTGGCACCATAAATAGTTACTACAATATTATTTATATTTGTTTATTTACTTTTAAAAATATGTTTTTATTGACTTCAGAGAGGAAGGAAAAGGGAGAGAGTGATAGAAACATCAACAATGAGAGAGAATCGTTGATTGGCTGTCTCCTGCACCCCCTCTACTGGGGATTGAGCTTGCAACCTGGGCATGTGCTCTTGACCAGAATCGAACCTGGGACCCTTCAGTCTGCAGGCCGACACTCTATCCATTGAGCCAAACTGATTAGGGTTTATAATATTATTGAATATATTCCCTATGCTGTACTTTACATCCCTATGACTGTTTTGTAACAACCAATTTGTACTCTCTAATCTTCACTTGAAGGATTTTCTGACTTCTATAAAATTTTAACTGAAACCGAGATTTCATAGCAACACTGAGAAGAAAATGGCTAATCAGAGAGAGAGACACACACATTTGAGTGTTTTGTTTGTAATCAGGGAAAGTAATTTTGGCCAATTTAAGTGAAAAATCAGGTTTGTTGGATAAATGTTAGGTTGGTCCACAGAATCGTAGTTGTCAAAGAGCAAACCTCAAGAATGGGATGAAACTCTGGACAGTTCTGGGACCTCCACTGCAGGTGGCAGTGGGTCTTTTCTCTGAGGATGCCCCATTATTTTTTTAACTTCTTTTTTAAAAAAATACATTTTTACTGATTTCAGAAAGGAAGGGAGTGGCGGGGGAGAGAGAGAGAGAGAGAGAGAAACATCAATGAAGAGAGTCATTGATTAGCTGCCTCCTGCACAACCCCTGTTGGGGATTGAGCCTGCAACCCAGGCATGTGCCCTGACTAGGAAGTGAACCCAAGACCTTTCAGTCCACAAGCCGACACTCAATCCACTGAGCCAAACTGGCTAGGGCTATTTTTTTTTTAACTTCTTAATATATAACAAATTCTGTAGACTGTATTAATATAAATGTACAACTCAGTGAAATTTCTCATATTTATATATAAAGTGTGGCAAAACATGTATATGCTCATATACATTTACATATGCATATTTACATATATGAACGTATACATATATCCATGTAACCACCACCTAGATCGAGACATAAAGCTTCCTTTGGGTGGGACACTGCTGTTTTGAAGTGAATCTGATCTATAACTTCTGGTCTTTGTATAACTCTGTTCAAGTTTTAAATTCCTCTAGAGAGAATCTGATTGACAGAGGAAGGTCAAGGGGCAGAGTCATATATCAGAAACCGGGCCATTGGAGGCCTCCCCTTTTGGTGCTATTCCTGAATAAGGCAGGGTGGTCTTGAGCAAGGGAACCACTCCAGTTGGTGTCTAACTCGCTCATTTTGTAACCAGAACATGGGATCTTTTGTAATTGACCTTTCTTGGGATCTAATTGTCTTCCATAGAAACCTGTCCTTTGACTCAGAAGAAGAAGAACTTGGGGAGCTCCTCCAGCAATTTGGAGATCTTAAATATGTCCGCATTGTCTTACATCCAGACACAGAGCATTCTAAAGGTATTTGTTGTCAGTTGGTCAGGCCCTAGAAGAGTGAAACTGCTGCCATGGGCACTGAGGGGTTCACATTCAGCCCAAGTTTCTGTGGTCCATAGAAGCATCAAAGACATTTTGAGGTTGTCTTCTATGAGGTCAAATTCATGCAGCATATTTCATGCAGCTGCCAGCCATAATTTTGTCTAAGCTTTTTAAGCCCTCACTTATTTACTTTAGGGTAATGAATTCCATTTGTTGTCCTTTGAATTTCAAATGTGATAACATCTCATGGGTATTAATTATTCCACATTGCTTGACATAACTGGGATCTTTTTACTTGCGTTTCTTAGAGATGGAAGATGATAGAAACTTTGTCGCAGTGGTAGCAGTCAGAAAGAAAACTATGTAAGAGGGGTTCTGCCTTAGATTTTTTTTCCTAAAGCTATTTCTTTGAGCTTCCAGGGTTGACCATTCCTCATTTCAGTATATTACTTTTCATAATCTTTGATTTCATCAATTGCAGTCATTCTCCTAAAGCAGTGGTTGACAAACTCATTAGTCAGCAGAGCCAAATATCAACAGTACAACGACTGAAATTTCTTTTGAGAGCCAAATTTTTTAAACTTAAACTTCTAATGCCACTTCTTCAAAATAGACTTGCCCAGGCCGTGGTATTTTGTGGAAGAGCCACACTCAAGGGGCTAAAGAACTGCATGTGGCTCGCGAGCCGCAGTTTGCTGACCACTGTCCTAAAGCAATGAATTCTTTTTTTATGTGTTTTGTTGTTGTTACTCCTCACCCAAGGATATTTGCCCATTGATTTCTTAAAATATATTTTTATTGATTTCATAGAGAAAGGGAGAGGGAGAGAGAGAAACATCAATAATGAGAGAGAATCATTGATTGTCTGCCTTTTGCACGCCCCACACTAGGGATCAAGCCCACAACCCAGGCATGTGCCCTTGGCCGGAATTGAACCCGGGACACTTCAGTCCACAGGCCGACACTCTGCCCACTGAGCCAAACCGGCTAGGGCTCCATTGACTCTTAAAGAGAGTGGAAAGAAGTGGGAGAGACAGAGAGAGAAACATCGATGTGAGAGACACATGTTGGTTGCCTCCTGCACACGCCCCAACCAGGGCCCGGGGATCGAGCCTGCAACCAAGGTACATGTCATTGACTAGATTGGAACCCCCGACCCTTCATTCTGTGGGCCAATGCTCTATCTGACTAAGGCGCTCCCTTTTTTTTCTTTTTAATCCTCACCTGAGGATTTTTTCCATTGATTTTTAGACAGAGTGGAAGGGAAGGAGGAGGGAGGGAGGGAAGAAGAGATGGGAAGAGAGAGAGAGAGTGAGAAAGATTGGTTGGTTGCCTCCTGCACACATCTTGAACAGGGCTGAGTATTTAACCCACAAACATGGGACATGCCCTTGATTGAAATTGAACCCATGACCCTTTGGTCTGAGGGCTGGTGCTCTAACCACTGAGAAAACTGGCTCAGACATTTAAAAGAAAAAAAAATTATATATATTTTATTGATTTCAGAAGAAAAGGAAGGGGGAGAGAGAGAAACATCAATGATGAGAGAGAATCATCAATCATCCTTCATGCCCCCTACTGGGAATTGAACCTGCAACCGGGCATGTGCCCTGACCCAGAATCGAACCGTGACCTCCTGGTTCATAGGTCGATGTTCAGTAACAACCACACTGGATGGGCAGTGAATTCTTAATTCATTCTGATTCTTGATTCCTTTGCATTCCACCAAAAGCTATGAACCATTTCCTCAGAAAAAGGCCACTTCTGAGGGTTTGTGGGCTCCCTGGAGCCTATTCATGGGTTGTTAACCTACTTTTAAAATCTTCTTATTTTCCAAACTGATGAGATCTGAGCATTTTTGGGTTTTACTTGGCTAAAAAAGATGTACAAAAGGCCTTAGGATGGAAAGAAAATGGAACTGCTTCCTGGAGATTAGGGATCTAATCCCAGCTAAACCATAGCGCAGCTGGGTGATTTTTGGCAAATGAGACCACTGTGGGCTTTCGTTTCTTATCTAGAGGCCTGGGCCACTTACTGGGCCTTTTACTTATCTGTAAAATTAGTGTGTTCAGCTAGAGCAGTGGTCGGCAAACTCATTAGTCAACAGAGCCAAGTATCAACAGTACAACGATTGAAATTTCTTTTGAGGGCCAAATTTTTTAAACTTAAACTTCTTCTAACGCCACTCTTTCAAAATAGACTCACCCTGGCCGTGGTATTTTGTGGAAGAGCCACATTCAAGGGGCCAAAGAGCCGCATGTGGCTCTCGAGCCACGTTTTGCCGACCACTGAACTAAAGTAATCACTTAAGGTGCCTTAAGCTCTGATATTCAATTATACTTCTCTATTTCCAGTATGTTTTTCTAAAAATGGGCAACTGGAATTGCATAGAATGTTTCAAGTATGGTAGGATATTGCTTTAGTGTGATGTCTTTTGTCTCTTTTTGAGTGTGTGCTGTATTGGGTTGATATTTTCAGAATGTAGTCTACAGTTGACTTGCTTCAATCTCTGCCTTGGTCTGTTAATTTTAGTTGAGAGTTAATGATCTTAAGTATAGTTTTCATTATTTTTTCTTAATGCATGTCTTTCCCTAGCTCATAATTAAAATTTTCTGGCACTTTTTCTGCCTACTCACTCATAGAGCCTTGGCCTCCTCCTCCATTTTATCCCTGTCAGCAAGCCATTTCACTGCCTGGAAGAGCTGAATATTATCTGCAGACTTTTAGGGAAGTATTAAGACTGAAATCAGTACTGACCCTGGAAATTCCAATGATAAAATCCCTACCCATTCCAAAAAAATACCCACTTTTTTCATATTGGACAAATAGAATAATCTGTCTATTAGAAACATTTCCTCCCCATATTTCTGTTTTATTTGTTTCTTCATTTGGAGTATTTATTAATGCCGGGCATTATGGTAGTTGCTAGGGATATGGAAACAGCCAAGAAACATGGTCCTTATTCCGGAAGCACCTAGTCTTTTTGTGCAGATGCCATCTGAATGGTGCTATAAATAGAGATGTGAGTGAAGGACTGGCAGGGTGGACACTTGGCTCTGCCTGGAGGAGGCAGGAAAGATCTCACTAGATGGTGAACCTTGGGTTGGCCTGCCCACGTGTTCTTTCAGTGAGTCTGCTGCCATTCATTCTTTTTTTTTTAAAAAAAAAAAATTATTTATTAAATTGATTGGGGAGACATGGTCAACACGAGCACATAGGTTTCAGGTGTGGGTTTCTATGTTACAAGATCTGTTTATTGCACCATGTGCCCACCCCCCAAAGTAAAATCTTCTCCTGTCACCTTATATTAGGACCTCCTTCTCCCACCTGCGAGTGAAATCATCTAGCTTTTTCTGACCGACTTATTTCATTTTGCATAATATTCTCAAGGTCCATCCATGTTGTTGCAACTGGCACTATTTCACCCTTTCTTATGCCATTCATTCTTATAGGGGACAAAACATCACTCCCCCAGTGGGGAATACTAACAAAATATGAAACTTATATTAAAAAAGGTGGTGGTTTTTTAAATATCAATAACAGAAATTAGAATGGGCTAATTGACCCTGCATCTAACCAGTGAGAAGGGTACCTGTGGAAATACTGGACTGTGAGTTGAGAATTGAGCTCATGGATTTCGGGTTCACTGCTGTATTCATTTGATAGAGGCCTGGGCCTTTTACTCCAAGAGGCAGGTGTCCCCATATCTAATGCCTCCCAAGTAACAATGATGACAATGAGAACTGTAATTAATTTCAGGGTTAAGAGGTTGCTGCCTCATTTTTTAAATCTTCTAATAGGCTTGCAGTAAGTGATGCTGAATAAAATGTGAGGCTGGAATTTCTCCAGCATTTCTTGTGAATCTTTGTTACTAAGGAGAGAGATGGTAAGACTAAAGTTCTAGGAGTATTGGAAAAGATGAAGGAAGTAATAAAATTCGTTGTGAGCAGTTGTGCTATTTTATCAGTGCCTGAAAGTGCCTGTTTCAACAGTATTTAACAAAAGGATGCTACCACCCCTTCCACTTGTATCAGCCTCCCACCATTTGTGTGTTGTCTTTGGCTTCCTGGTGGGCCATGGGAGTTTAATTCTCACTTGAATTTTGTCTGTCTGTACAGGTTGTGCATTTGCTCAGTTCATGACTCAAGAAGCAGCTCAGAAATGCCTTGCAGCTGCTTCTGCAGAGACCGAGGTAAGGAAGACATTTCCTTTACCCTGTAACACAGGCAGTAGTGGCTCCTGGGGCAACACCTGCTATTTACGCAAAGCACGGTTATTATTATGTTGTCAATATGTAATAATAGTAAAGCTTACAGTTATTGGGCACTTAGTGTCTCATAGGCACGCTCATTAGATAGGCACATGCATTGTCTTATGTAGTCCTTACATCAGCCCTAAAGGGTTATATAAGGTTAATATAATTATTATTCCTATTTTATAGGTGAGAACAGGTAGAAAGATGAACCTGCTATTTATTGTCACTATCTATATGTCAGCCTCTATCCTAGGCTGATGACATGAAAAACTGGAACAAGACAGGATTGGGGCATCTGTGAAGGGTAGTAAATGTTTGAGAAAGTGTGTGGATGATGGAGAATTTTTCTGTGTATTCCATAACTGAGTATAAGTTGTTTTGAGATACTTATCTTGTATTGCCATTGGCTGTTAAATTTTCTTGAGTAGAGATAACACCACCATTTCATTAGCTTTCTTTAGATTACTAAACATTTGCCTATTTACAGATCAGTTTCCTTAGTTTGGGCCTACTTTGGGCCTAATCATCTCCCATAAAATAAATTATTTAGTCCTGACTTCCCTAAATACACACATGGCCTTTTGCACAGCTATAGTAAATACGGTTAGCTGGGCCATAATATCTTCGGTTTGGGTTCCATATCTTAATTGGGGTCTGCTGTTTCCCTTTCCTTGCTTTTCCTTGTCAGTTGCTTAGTTTTTACTTGTTATATGTTTTAAGAGACAGGGTTGCAATCTGTTACAGGGTGGCGGGCTGAAATTGGATGGCCGGCAACTCAAGGTTGACTTGGCAGTGACCCGTGATGAGGCTGCAAAGCTCCGGACAAAGAAGGTGAAGAAGCCGACTGGAACCCGGAACCTCTACCTGGCCCGAGAAGGCTGTGAGTAATGAATGGGAGACATAAACCAGGCTCTGTGAAGCTGGCCGTGTGCTGTGACAGTGACCCAGCAATATTTATGTTTGGGGGCATGTTTCACATTAAAACTCCAATGTCCTCAATAGTAGTGTATTACTACTACTACTACTATTATTATTATTATTATTATTATTATTATTATTTTAATGTATTTTATTTCTGTTTAAAAAGAATTTTTTTTATTTTATTTTAGAGAGGGAGGAAGGGAGAAAAAGAGAGAAACATCGGTGTAAGAGAGATACATCGATAGGTTGCCTCCTGTACACACCCTGACTGGGGATTAAACCTACAACCTAGATATGTGCCCTAACCGGGAATTGAACCCGTGACCTTCTGGTGTATGGGACGATACTCCAACCAACTGAGCCACACTGGCCAGGGCTGTAGTGTTATATTATTATTTCACTTTAGTAGATGTGGCTTACTGTTTGGAAACTTTCACCCAACTTGTAGATGAGCCAGTCTCGTCTTTTCTGCCTGCTGGCCTTTAGACCTTTTTATCAGAGATTGGCAGGGCAAAGAGGGAGGAAAAACTCAAATTACCTTTGCTTCTTGTCATCATTTCTTTTTTAAAAAATATATTATTTTTATTGATTTTGGAGAGGAAGGGAGAGGGAGAGAGAGACAGAAACATCAGTGATGAGAGAGAATCACTGATCAGCTGCTTCCTGCACAACCCACACTGGCAATCGAGCCCACAACCTGGGCATGTATCCTGACTGGGAATAGAGCTGTGACCTCCTGGTTCATAGGTAGATGCTTAACCACTGAGCCACGCTGGCTGGGCGATTTATAATTAGTTTCTGAAGGAGTGAAAATTACGACTAAAAGTACTCTTTGGATCTAAAAAGTGCAGAGTGCCTTTCTCTTAAAAAGATAATCAGAGCCCAAGCTGGTTTGGCTTAGTGGATAGAGTATTGACCTGCAGACTGAAGGGTTCTGGGTTCAATTCCGATCAGGGGCACATGCCCGGGTTGCGGGCTCGATCCCCAGTAGGGGACGTGCAAGAGGCAGCCAGTCAATGATTCTCTCTCATCATTGATGTTTCTATCTCTCTCTCCCTCTCCCTTCCTCTCTGAAATCAATGAAAGAAAAAGAAGATAATCAGAAATTAGCTTTAATTAAAAAAAAGAGAATCCCTCCCTCTAAGTCATACAGTATTTGTCAGCCCACCTGCTGCACAACTGCCCAACGTGGACTGGTAATGGTAGGTCATTAGTGTTCGATACTAGACCTCTATATGGTGACTTGGCTGTTTTCTGGGCTGGCTTATTTCACCACTTAGTAATGATCATCTAGTACATGAGCAGTGAAATTCCAAGGGCCAGGGTACAAGTGGAGCTGTTTTGCATCCAAATGCCTAAAATATACTTATTTTCAGAACTTTCTTTAGGTCTTTCCAGCTGGTATTGGGCATGTAGGGGAGGGAAGGAGAAGAGGAATGAAATTACAAATTATTCAGAGCAGCAGTCACCAACCAGTGGTCTGTGGACTGGACTGGTGGTCCATGAGGTCCGAAAGGTTGGCGATCACTGATTCAGAGTATTAGTCCTTGAGAGCAGCGCTGAGCTAAAAAGTTAGCCCTGTAGCCTATTTCAAATGCCTCTATGTCCTGGCCAGCAAAGTCCTCTGGGCCCTGTACAAAGAGCTTGCATCATTCAAATCACATTCCTCTTGTTGCTCAGTGAAAATTCCCTTGCTGATATCTTGGCCTTTTTCCCTCTTTCTGCAGTGATTCGTGCTGGGACGAAGGCTGCAGAGGGTGTGAGCGCTGCTGATATGGCCAAAAGAGAACGGGTGAGTAGGTTAGGAACCACCCTTCAGGTTCTGCATGACTTATAAGTCAGTAAGTAATAATTATTGAATGGTAGAGGTGTTCATCCAAGAGCCAAGTTTTGGTAACAGGCCATACTTATACTGTTGTCAGAGAGAAAAAAGCACGCAGGTGAAACAGCAAATAACCCAAAGTTATCATAACATTAGCTCACCATTATATGCCATTAGAAGAACTGGATTTTATTCTTATTGTCCTAATGCTCAGCAGTAATGTCTGCTGAATAGTATGCTTAGAGATCATGTAGCAGACACTTAGAGGCTAGGGCTATGTATAATTAGGTGTCAGCGTAAATGCAGTATAACCTAAGAAAGGAAGTTCAGAGTAGGCTGGATTCAGTAGGGAAGAAGGTAGATGTGGGTCTTGAGATAGTTAAGATGTCCATTTTGGGGAGGAGGAGGAGGTCTCCAGATTATACAATCATTTTTGGAAAGCTCCATGTTATGAGAGTTTCTACTGCTGACTGATGCCCTTAAATTCCTCTGCTGCTTGGTAATGTTAGTTCTCAGTATCTTTTACTTTTGCTCACATAATTTGCTTTCAGAGAGCTAAGCCAACCTAGAATTAGCTGTAGAACCTGAAAGTGCAGAAGATGGTGGACAGAGATGAGAATATAATGACAGTAGGAGGTAGTGTGTCTTTTTCTGTAGTTTCCTATCTAGACTAGTGTTCTCAACCTTTTTTGTTACTGAGCATCCGGAAATGATGGTATTTTAGGGGCATTGTATACCCTTTTCTGATCACATTGCAATAGTGACTCATTTAATTTTCTCTTGGGTGAATTTTTCTAGCAAAAAGCTCATAGATTATATGCATTATAATTCACAGCAGGCACACCTTTTCCTGGGAGAAAAATCAGACTGTTGAACTTAGGCCTCTTCAAATATCCCTTTACTGTTCATTTCCAGAGCATCCATTTATTTTGTGATTTGTTAGTACCTTTGGCAAATAAGGAGCAGCAGGAATGAGAAGACTTGATGAAAGAAAAAATGTAATTTGAACCTTTTTTCTACTAATTTTTCTAATTTTAAAAACAAATCAGGAGAAGAATGTCATCTTTCATCTTAGAGACAGGCTGCCCTAGGTCGGTGTTTTGTGCAGCATAGTAGAGGCTGATGCTCTAGCAGAATTTGTTTCTGTGGTCATGGACATTCCTTTGCCTAAGGGTGGCAGAGTAGAGACAAGACAGCATTCTCTCAAGTATTCTTTAAAGAAATTCTATTTCCTTTTGGAAAGGCTAGATAGTTTGAGTGGTGAGTAGATCAGGACTAGGCATACATGTTAACTACAGTATTATTTATTATTTACTCTGGGCCAAGTTTTGAGGTTAGGATTTTATGTATATGTCCCCATTTTGGCCTTGCATCACTGCTGAGAAATTGACATTATACTAGTATTTTGATCTACAGTTGCACTTTGTAGGTGAAAAAATTGTGGCTTAAAAAATTTCATGTAACTTCTCCAGTTAGGGCTGATTTAGAATTCAGTCTGATGCCATCTATGACTGTCCCACATGCTCACCATCTTGCCTGCTGATCCTTTCTTTCCCTGTGCTGGGATCGTACGGCTGCAGGGTGGGTGATTTCCCTCCTTTTCTCTATGTGCAGAGTTATTGGATGGGGTCATGGTTCTTTCCTTTTGTAGAACTGTGAGCCTGCATTTTTAAAGGGTGGATTGGATTGTTAACAATTTTTTGTTCTTTCAGTTTGAGCTGCTGAAGCATCAGAAACTGAAGGACCAGAATATCTTTGTCTCCCGCACCAGGCTCTGCCTGCACAATCTCCCCAAGGCCGTGGATGACAAACAGCTCAGAAAGTTGCTGCTGAATGCCACTAGAGGGGAGAAGGGAGTGCACATCAAGGAGGTGAGAGTTGGCCCTGTCCACTCAGAACTTTGGTCCTGGGTCAGATTGAGCATTTATTTTCAGGCTGTGATACTAGCAGATTGACAGATTTTCTTCTGGACACATTGTCAGCAGACAGGGCTGACTTTGGCAATTTTCATGCCTTTTTTTTTCCTTTTTTCTAAGAACTGCCTTTCACATCTGACCAGATTGCAGTAGAATGTGAGGCAGTCTCTGCCCTAGTGAAGTACTTTAGCAAGCACTTATTGAATGCCTGCTGTGTGCTCAGCATTATGCCAGGTGCTGTAATGTTAATTTTCTTGCAGAGAAAATAATCCGTGTGCTTTGCTCTTTAGAAGAGCATTTTGTTATCCTTTAGGCTCCTAGCCTATGGTGAGAGTCCTCAGTGCCCTGTGGTGAGCACAGGGAACTGCACAGGTCTTCAACAGCTGTGCTAGACAAACACGGTTAGACACTGAGAACAGAAACCTTTCTGTTTTCCGTTTGCCCCAAGCGCGCTTGCATCCCTATGTCATAGTGCTTACTGTTACACTGTCCTGTAATTGTTTATCAGTCATTTCTCCAACCAGACTGAGCTCTTTGAGGGCAGATGTCATCTCATTGTTTCTAATGCTTGGCATAGCACCTGGCACATAGTAATCTGTCCATCAGTATTTACTGAAAAAGTAACAAAGCCAGTGTTATGAATCTTCTGTGCCTTGTTTCATCCCCATAACTTTTCCTAATCCCTGAGAGCCTCACCAAAATGTATGGTATTGGTATTTGGGGAATTACGTGAGAGAATGTGAACATGCCACTCTTGGTAAAACTGTTCAAAGTGTTACTGGTATAGGGGTCAGTTGTGTAATTCTTCATATCAACATCCACAACACTTAAGTGTTTGCACTTTTAAAACCTGTCATTTAGAGAAACTTACGTGTTTTACAATATTTGCATGGTATTAAGTTTTTTCTTTAGTTCTTTCATATGTGTGAGTATAGTGTCTCAGCAAGAGAGTAAGCTTCTTGAGGACAAGAACCTCATTTTATGTTTTTCTTGATTTCCCTATAGTACATGGCACAGAGTAGATACTGGACATACACCAAATGAGCATCCAAGTGGTCCTAATCCTAGACCTCTCCAAAATGAGAACTACAGCTTCTATGAGTAATAGAATGTGAACGATCAGTTTTCCCAAGATTCCTTGCTGTACCTCAATGCCCCGGGATGCCTATTACATTCAGCTTAAGGATTTAGGGAAAGGCCACATCAGGGAGGATCTGAGTGCCAAGCAAAGACTGCTGAAGCTTCTTTTTGTATTTCTGAGACTGCATGTTGAGCAGGCTTCTCCCCATGCCTGAAATGCCTTTCTTATCTAAAGCCACCAGGCCTTCTTCCTTCCCTTCTTTAGTAATTTCTTTTCTTTTTTAAAAATATATTTTTATTGATTTCAGAGAGGAAGGGAGGGAGAGAGATAGAAACATCAATGGTGAGAACCATTAATCGGCTGCCTCCTGCACGCCCCCCCACGGGATCGAGTCCACAACCCAGGCATATACCCTTGACTGGAATCAAACCCTGGACCCTTCAGTCCGCAGACTGACACTCTATCCACCGAGCCAAACTGGCCAGGGCAGTAATTTCTTTTCTGAGTGGTTTCTACAATGATGAGCTCTAACACTACATTTTATCCTCAGTGATAACTTAATATACAACTTCAGGTACCACAGACCTTTCAACTTGTATGTATTTTTAGTAGTTATTATAATTTTTTTTCGAGAGTTAATTTTATATGCATGCTTATTTGTAGGTCAGTGTTGATGTCTGTAAACTCTTAGAAAGCATGAAAATATTTAATTTGCTTTGTGCTCTCAGTAGCTGTATTCTAATAAAACAGATTTTCACAGTGTTATTTCAGTACAACTCTTGTGGTGGTGATGTAGCTGAAGAATCTGTCCTAATAATTGAATCTGTTAAGGTCCTCATCTTGTAATTACTGATTCTTTTTCTTGTTTTACTCATAGTGTAAGGTGATGCGAGACCTTAAAGGAGTTTATGGGAAAATTAAGGGTCAGTCCCTGGGCTACGCCTTTGCAGAGTTCCAGGAGCACGAGCATGCCCTGACTGCCCTACGCCACATCAACAACAACCCAGAAATCTATGGGCCTCAGAAGGTGAGCCTCATCCTGTGGGGAGAGCTGTTCCCCCTTTTGCAGAAAACCGTTCCTCTTCTTTGTGTCCAGTGCTCTCTCAGACATTTGAGTGATGGGAAAGAGTAGCAAGTCGATGGAGGCAATGAGCAGTGATTCAGGTAATAAGGTGATTGGCAGGAACTCTAAATTGTGTAGACTGCCTACACCACGGGCCTCTTACCTTTAAGTAGAGTAAGTGAGCAGCCACCTCTGACTAGCAGAAAAGAGGGCAATGGTGGGAGACAACTCAGCTCATTGCATTCAGAGATTAAGAAATCGAATGAATGACATTCTGTTTCCTTCTGACACAGAGACCAATAGTGGAGTTCTCTTTGGAAGATCGAAGGAAGCTTAAAATAAAGGAACTGAGGATCCAGCGCAGCCAGGTACAGAACTGAAATGTTCTTTCTGTTTTTGTTATTTTTTAATTGTTGTTAATAACATATAATGTACAGCTTACTGTTTTTAAATGTACACTTAAGTTAAAACAGTTTTTAAAGGCCATATTTAAATTTCTGTTTTGTTCAGTTTGTGATCTGCCCCCTTGAAATAGGACTCTACCTCAGTAGGTCCTTTGTTACTCTTTACTCGTAGTTTCCGAGAACTCTCCAGGCCACCTCCTCTGCTGGAGAGGAGCACTTGTGAGAGCTCCACAGAAGGGAAAGGAAGGAGAGATGAGAAACAGCCTGATACACTCCCAGTCAGCAGCTCTGTACAGTGCTTGGTGACGGTCCATAGGTCAGAATTAATGGCCATGATTAAAGTTGTGCATTACCTGTAGATTTCAGCTGTCTCTTTCATACTTCTTCTTTTCTTCTCAGATGGCTCCAGAAATGTGATGCCTGATAGTTTTAGTACTGTTTTTAAACTAGTGTGGTATAGAGGAAAGAACAGGGACTTTGGGAATGGGAATACTTATGTTCATACTCAGCCTCTGCTGCTTGCTGAGTTCCTTGGCAGGTTATTACCTCTGTCAGCTTCATTTTCTAGTTTGTGAAATGGGGTTAATAATGTCCACCACACATGGTTGATAAGATTAAATGAGTTAATACATGTAAGTTGTCTTGCATGTGCATGGTCAGCACACAGTCAATACTCTCGAACCCATTTCCCCCCCGACATAGGACCGGACTATTCTTAATGCCAAAGCTCTTACAGCTGACCTCACTGTTATACCCTAGCTTGGTTATCAGACATTTGCAGTCTTTGTGGTGGATAGTGTGAGCATGACCAGTAGAGGAGTAGGTTCAGTGCTTAACACAATGCCCTGGGTTGAAAACCTGTGATCTAGTTCTTGTTCAAGGCAACTTTTTTATTCTGGGTTTATTTCCTGCCTTAAGCCATTGTTTCAGGAGGTGATTCTAAAGCTACTTTATTTGTGTCTCTTATCTCCATTAGGCTGTGAGTCCTGAAAGGTAGACACTATTCTTCCCATCTGTATGTGCCCTTACCACTTAGAAGCAGAGATGGCATATAACAGCATATAATAGATCTTTGTGTATCAACGTGCCTATCTCAACTTTTAAGGTGAAAGGACAAAACAATACAATATTGATTTCATGTGAAACTTCATTTTCTTTTTCCACTTTAGTGCAACATAAATATGTACCATCCTTGATAGCATCTTTTTTTTAGTATCTTTTTAAAAATCTTCATTTATTCCTTCTCTAATGTTCTTTCCTTTTTAAAAAAAAATATATATTTTTATTGATTTCACAGAAGAAGGGAGAGGGAGAGAAAGATAGTAACATCAATGATGAGAGAGAATCATTGATTGGCTGCCTCCTGTACGCCCCACATAGGGGATCAAGTCCACAATCTAGGGAATGTGCCTTGACTAGGAATCGAACTGTGACCTCCTGGTTCATAGGTTGATGCTTAACCACTGAGTCATACCGGCTGGGCTTTATTGATTTTTTAGAGAGAGAAACATCCATCAGTTGCCTCCCATATATGCCCCAACCAGGTATTGAACTCACAACCTAGGTACATGCCCTGACTGGGAATTGATCCCACAGCCTTTTTGGTGTATGGGAAGATGCTCCAATCAACTGAGCCATCCAGCCAGGGCTGTCTAAGAAAATCTTTATTTCTCTTTCACTTTTGAGGGATAATTACACTGGATACAGAAGGTTGGTGACTTCTTTAAACCCCCCTGCCCCCCAAAAAAAGGCCTTTAAATATTTTATGCTATTTTTTCTTGTTTACATGGTTTCTGAAGAGAAATCCAGTGTAATACTATCTTTGTTTCTCTGTAGGTAAGGGATCCCTCCCCTCCTTGGCTTCTTTCAAGAGTTTCCCTTTATCTTTGATTTTCTGCAGTTTGATATAATATGCCTAGGTGTAAATTTTTTGGTATTTATCTTGTTGTGTTATTTGTTGAGCTCCCTGGATCTGTGTTTTAGTGTCTGTCATTTATTTCAAAAAATTCTCGGTCCTTATTACTTCAAATATTTCTTCTGTTCCTTTCTTCTTCTGGTATTCCCATTATTTCACCTTTAGTAATTCTCCCATGTTACTAGCCTTTCTCGCCCCCAGCCCCCCACCCCACTGACTTTCAAGACTTGTGCATACATGTACTTTCCCTCTGTTTCTGTGTATGAAAAGGAAAATATTTATTTTGTGCCTCCACTCAGTAACCATTTGTTACTATATTAGGGCCTGTGAACCACTTGTATTCACTTTCCTGTAGTCTCTACCTTTTGGTTGGAAGAATTCCTCTCTTTTCACCAAGCTCACCTAAAACTCCTCTTGTGCTGCGTGTTTCCAGCACCTAAACCTCATCCAGAAGCTAGATGGTGGTCTCTTGTTTTATGCAGCAAAAAATGAAATCCAAGTCCACAACTGGTGAGCTCCAACAGGAGCAGCCAGAGCTTAGAGAAGACCAGCAACAGAAAGCAGCTCAAAACCACACACAGGAGCAAAGCAAGGCCCCTCCAGAGCAGAAGGGGAAGGCGGGCTCTAGCTCATGGGCAGGATTCCAGACCAAGGCCGAAGTGGAGCAGGTGGAGTTACCTGATGGGAAGAAGAGAAGAAAGGTCCTGGCGTTACCCTCACACCGAGGACCCAAAATCAGGTGAGAGGCAGGATGACGGCATAGGACCATGGATGGCTTCTGAGAGGGTTTGCTGTTGCTTAGCTCTTTTCCTCTTCGTGGCTTTTGTTTGGATGGCAGGGAATTTTAGTGCTGTGCCCGTCCCAAAGCACAAGCAGAGGTGTCAGTCCTCGATCACATGGAAGCCAGAACAGGACTGGCAGAGGGGGCCTCAGAGGAGCCTTGCAGGGTGGGCTTTCACACCATTTTCCTCCTTTTCTGAAGAGCTTCCTCCTGTCCAGATGGTCATCTGTCAGCTGAGGCCCACTTACCTGAGCTTCCCCTGCAGTTTCTGTTTGGGGCCTCAGATTAGTGCTATGAACAAAAGTTAATCTTCAAAAAAATATTTGTTAAATAAATGAAGTTTTTTTTGAGATTCTCTTGAGGTTTTAAACCAAAACAAAAACCAAATGTACAAATGTTGAGCCTTAGGACATTCTGTTGCAATATCCCTTTTTAGAATGGCTTGTCAAGGGTTAGAAAAAGCCAGTATAAGAAAAGGCATTTTATCTTCCTGGCTGAGAGAACCTCAGGAGTGCCAATTAGAGAAAGAACTTGGGGTGACCCGTGACTGTATTCTTCCAGGTTGCGGGACAAAGGCAAAATGAAGTCTCTCCCTCCCAAAAAGCCAAAGCCCCAGATAAACCAGTGGAAGCAAGAGAAGCAGAAATTATCTCCCAAGCAGGTGAGTAGGGCACGAGGCTTTGGCATGACATGCTCTGCTGGGGCTGGCAGCTGCTTTTGTACCTTGATTAGTTAAGCAAAAAAAAAAAGGGCTTCTGAATTGCAGCTACATGCAGGACTGCAGCTTTTTAGTGGATATTGAGGCACACAGTCCTAAAAGTGGGGAGAATAGGAAAATAAACCCCCACATATCAGTTACTGTGCTTCAACAGTTATCCTGTTTCACCTGTTCTCCATACACGCTCCCTGCCCCCAGGGCATTAAAGCAAACTACTTCACTTGTAAATGTGCCTCATGGGGAAATGTATATTGCTCAAAAAAATACTTCAGAATGCATCTCCAACTGATCGACACACACACACACGAACGAAGCTATGATCACATCTAATGAGATTAACAAGAAGCTGTCAATGTTATCTAATACACAGCCCGTATTAAAATGTCCCCAATTGCCTCAAAAATATTTTTTTATGGTTGGTTGGAATGAAGCAGCATTCAAAGTCTACATATTACATTTGGTTTTATATCTCTAAATTCTCCCCCTCCCCTCAATAATATCCAGTCTTCCTTGTCAGCCCCCTTTTTTCCATGCTCTCAGTTTGTTGGAGAAACCAGGTCATTTGCCTTTTAGAATGTATTACATTTTAAGTTTAGCTGCTTTGCTTCCTTATGATGTCATTGAAATTGTTTCTATAACACCCCATACTGTCTATACACTGGTAGCCATATCTAGAGGCTTGATTAGATTCAGGTTCAGTTTTCTTGGCAAAAGTATTTCATAGGTAATGCTGTGTGCTCTCTGTTACATCATATCATAAGGCATCTAATGTCTGGTTGCCTCATTTTTGATGATGCTCAAACTCATCAGTAGGTTTAGGGATTGTCTACCTTATCCCTCCATTTTTAAAGTCCCCCACCAACCTCTCACCTGATGGTTTTAGCACCATTAAGGATTGCTGTCTAGATCCATTATTTCAATTTGGGTTGCAGAATGGTGATTTTCTAATTTTATCAATCCTTTGCTTTTTTTTTAGTAGAATTCTAGAAAAAAGAAACTTTTCAACTTTTTGGTTACCATGATATACTATAGGAAAGACAGGATAAATGTTAGATATTTTTTTCTCTTGAGAAGTTTTCAGAATAATGAGTTGGTGTCCTATCAACCTCTTATGGTGACTGGTAAGATTTTATAGTATTATGAATTCCTGAGTTTTTATATACTTGATGTGTTTCCATCAAATGCAGTCATACCTGTTAGGCCAACAGAAACTTTGCCAGGTTGACCCCTGAGTCCTTGTGAGATAACCCTGTCTTTGTTATTGTCCTTGCTTTCTAGTACAATTAGATGTCCCAGCTCATCTTACATATTTCTTCCCTGGTCCTGGCATTAGCCATTTTTCCAAAGAACCCTACTTCCATTTAGGAGAGAATAGTAGTCCTAAGTTTTTGAACATTTGAGGTCAAGCTTTCTTTCTCCTTCCCTACTCTCTTTCTTTTAAGGGTATACGAAGCATTTGTTTCCATCATCCTCAAAAAATCTCTTGTGTCTGGAAAGTCTCAGACCTATACATACTGTCTTATAAAGCTCTGTCTCTGAAATCCAATGTGCAATGTTCTTGGTGAGGGAAGGGGCAAGGGAAGCCCACACCTGGGCTGACTCACCTGTGAGGAGATTCAAGCGAGCATTTGGAGTGGCCTCTGAAACACCTGAGCAGTATGTTCTCTTATGCATTCCTGGTCTGATTTCTTACCAATGGGTGATTCTTTGAGGGTTTTTCTCTGCAAGGGTCACTCTCTGGAAGTTCCCTTCTTTCGGTGGACAAGATCGCTGTACTTTCTTATTTTTTCTCTTGGGTGGCCTTCTGGTAATCTGATATTTACTGCTTGAAATTTACTATCTTTTATTTTCTTACCTTTCATTTGTAGGTGCCTAAGAAAAAAGCTAAGGGAAATAAGACAGAAATTCGCTTCAACCAGCTGGTCGAACAATATAAGCAGAAATTATTGGGATCTTCTAAAGGAGTGCCTCTCGCAAAGAGAAGCAAGTGGTTTGACAGTTGATACCAGCGGGCTGGAGAAGAGCTGGGTTGTGCGTTTCATGGTAAAGCTCCCAGGCTCCTTCCCATCCCAGTGCCATTTACTGAGGGGAGGAACCCCTGACGCACTACCGCTTTGTTGCGGGGGCTTCCTGGGCTGTGCTCATCTGGACTTTGTGTGGTTGGTTAACCATAAAGAGAAATATCAGAAAAACATTGTGATGCTTCTTGCCCATTATCCAGATTATCATGTGAAATTGTGTTTATAATTATTATCCATTTTAACTCTGTTTCTCAAATGGAAACAATTGTAAAATGCATTCTTGAGTGCTGAATTTTTAAGATGTATATTTTAAGTGTCTTCTGTAGATAAGATATTTTGTGACTTTTTGAATAACAGACTCTTATTTCTGATATATGTGAATCCTTTATTATTTATGAACATTTTTTATATCCCTAACTCTAATTCACTTACAGAGTCCTATATACTACAGGAATTGATTAAGAAAGAGCAGAGAAAAATGATTTCCAACCTAATCTCTGAGGATGGGAGAAACTTGGAAAGTAATTGAGGGCAATGGGTCTGGCAGAGAGCAACATGTGATAATTATTTGCCAGATGAGTGGGTTATTGCTGGTAGTCGACAAAAAATCAGTTTGCAGTTGTCCACAGACACTAGCCTGGCTGGTGATAACCTGCATTTTCTATCATCAAACGCCTCCGCCTGAGGACTTAGAGAGGTAAGGGGTGGCAGACAGAGCAGTGAGCTCGAGGTCTAGCCTCTAGCCTGACCGGCCTTTACCTAATGGATGACTTTGAACCAGACAGACTCAGTAAGTCTTAGTTCCTTCATCTATGGGATAAGGAGTTCAACTAAAGGTTTTGTGTGATCCTTCCCAGCTCTACACTCTTTTTCTAATTCATTCTTATATGTGTTCATATTCTTTCTCAACTTAACCTCAGTGAAGACAGAGATGACTTCCATTACTTTTCAGAATTTATGGTGTCACAAAAACTGAGAGGGATAGTGAATATTAGAGGGTTGAGGTCCAAAAGGATCATAATAACCTGAAGGGATGAACTGAATCTGATAGGATGAAAATCACAGGGAGCATCATGAATTCCCTCCCTTGAGTCCAAAAACTGCACAAGTTCTGGTGGGAGAGTTTGAGGCAGTTGATTTTGCACTGGAGAAACAACATGGCTACCACAATGTAATAGGACTGTTAGGCTGTATTAGTGGAAATGGGATGTCTCCTAGGAGTTGCTAGTTCTCTGAGCGACCAGACCACACCTGTAAGACATGTAATGATGAAGTTAGCCAAGAAAATAAGAATGTCAGATGGAAACTCAATTGATCATGAGTGGGTTATTGTTGAAGTTGGTCATGGGTAAATAAAAGATTTGTTATACTATTACCTCTGCTTTTGTGAACATTTGAAGTTTTCCATAATAAAAAACTAAAAGCCAGATGAGTAACTGGTACTGACCTGCTTGAGAATTCTTGCAGTGTATTAGCTGTTGGTAGAGTCTGGGTATAAGGGGAAGATGAGTAAAAGTCACAAGGAATCAGGTTTGGACTCAGTATCAGGAAGAACTGTAATGCAGGTTGTAATGAACTGCAATGGGGCATGAGTCCCACCTCTGGAACAGCTAAGTGTGGGCGTAGTAATCTATGATGTTGTCCAGGGGATTCCAGTCCCAGGCGACTGGGCTAAAGGAGGTGGTAAGTATCAGTCAACTCATTATTATTTGGTCCCAATGTCTCACCCCAGGCCCTGAGGCCCCTTTCAAGAGAAAACCTGATCATTCTCTATGCCAGGTTTCGGACCTCATGGACCACCAGTTGGCGACCGCTGCTTTATGTAGTACCCTTCATATACTTGGTCCTCATTAAGTCTGGGCCATGGTTGAGATGGTTTGGCTCCTGTTTAAACCCTCCAGTGGTTTTCATCTCACTTTTTAAAAAATTGCGATGTAATTGACATACATTATTACACCCCCACTACTTATTTCTTTTATAACTGGGAGTTTGTATCTTTTTACTCACTTTACACATTTCACACACCACCTACCCCTACAATTACTAATCTGTTCTCTCTACCTCTGAACTTGAGTTTTCTTGTTTGTTTCTTTAAGATTCTACATATAAGTGAGCACATGTTGTATTTGTCTTTCTCTGACTTATTTGACTTAGCAAGGTCCATCCATGTTGTCACAAATAGCAATATTTCATTCTTTTTCATGGATGAATATTATATACTAGAGGCCCGACGCATGAAATTCGTGCAAGAGTAGTCCTTCCTTCCCTCGGCTGCTGGCACCGGCTTCCCTCTGGTATCCGGGACCCGGGCTTCCCTCCGGCCACCGGCAGGCACTTGGGACCTGGGCTTCCCTTGAAGCCCCCACTTCATCCAGAAGGTCATCCAGAAGGACATCTGGTCTAATTAGCATATTAGGCTTTTATTATAGATACAGGTCACATTTTCTTTATCCATTTATTCTTATCTCACTGTGATTGAAATTTCAAATTTTTCCCAAAGCATGCAATGCCCTAGTTTCTCTAGCCTCTGTCATCTCCCCTACCTCATTTTTATCCACTCTTGACCTTATATTCATTTTTGGCCACACAGGCCTTCCTTCAGTTCATGTGACTTTTTGACACCTCAGAGCCTTTGTATTTGTATTCTTGGCCTGGAGAAATATTCACTCAGATCTTTTGCTTATGGCTCAATCTATACTGCGCGCGGTCACTGCCTCCTAGAGCTCTTCCCTGACTAAAGTAGAGCTTTTCCATCCCTCTCTCTGTCCTACCTTCACAGAATTCTATTATCCTGCTTATTACTATCTTTCTAGCACTCATCTCTACCTGACAATATTTGTTTCCCCTGCTTGCTTACTTTAGAGCCTGAAGTTTCACAAAATTGTGAGAGGAACTTGATCTCTCTTATTCAGTCATGTAGACACAGCACCTAGAATTGAGCCTGGCACATAGAAGGTATTGAGTAAACATTTTTTTTGAATGAAAAAATAAGAGGGCAAAGGCAGAAACAGTACTCAGTAGGCCAGAGAAAGAGTTAAATATAGCCCAAAGTTCTTCATTCCTTAGTCCTCCTGGTGCTGTAATAAATGATGCTTTCTTCAGAGCTATTGCTGACCCAGGGATATGGCTATTTCATTGTACTGTCTTGGGAAACAATGAATGCTCCACAATGCCCTTAATTGGTTTAAAGATGGATAAAACAGAGAACTAGACAGGGGCTTTGTCTCCAGTTACCTTGAGACAGTGTGACTTGGGGAGTTTGAAATGTTCTTGCAATAACTTGACAATACATCTTCCCCAGTCTGTCCACTGTGGAGGGCAGTAAGCTACTTTATTAAGGTTATACACGGAATATTCACAACCTGCCTGTCAGCTGACCTGTTTTCCCTTGGCTAACTCAGTCTGCTCATTACTTTTCCCCCTAAAATACAGATATCTATGAATTAACATTCAAAAATACATCTTAACATTTAGGATAGATGAAAATTAGTGTTCCTTCAGATAACTTTGCCAGATTTTCTTAGATCTAGATATTTCTTCTGTCAGCTTTAGCAACTCAGGATGTTTGAAACATTCATCTGCTTGGAAAGTGATTGCACAGTTCTTCTAAAATAATGATAGGACTGGCCTGGCCAGGTGGCTCAGTTGGTTGGAGGTCGTTCCGTATACCAAGAGGTTGCAGGTTCAATTCCTGGTCAGAGCGTGTTACAGGAGGCAACCCGTCGATGCTTTTCCCTCTTTCTCTCCCCTTCCTCTCTCTCTAAAATCAAGAAAAACATATCCTTAGGTGAGGATTTTTTAAAAAAGCAATAGGACAAACGATCCATTGGATTCTCAACAAACCAGGTTCCTTGTGTGGTGTCCTCCTCTGGCACACCTGACCTTGTGTTATCAGGCCAGCTCCATTTACCTTGCCTGGGGAACACGAATGCAATGAGAGTTATGCTTGCTTACTTGCTTTAGAGCCTGAAGTTTCATAAAATGGAGTTTTCTGAATTAAACATGAAGGTGGAGGTGCAGACTGCTTGGTTAAAAAACAACACCAATAACCAATGTTTTTGTTAGCATCCAACACTGAAGGCCATCAGAAAAAACTGTCAAGTTTCAGTAGTATTTTCTTGTTTGGTTACACAGTGGCCTGGCTCAGACATATTTCCTTTAAATAAAGAATCTTAAGGTTTGTGTGCTGGCTGTTCCTTTGCGGGTGTTTTGTTTTTGTGGTTTTGGGAGCAGTTTTGAAGAACTGCTTCCTACTCTGATTCAGGATGTAAAGTCCCTTCCTTAGAGTTAGCCTGCAGCTGTTCTTCAGCTGTCTTCAAAGGCCTGCAGCTTCTTTGGTATGTTCTTTCCTTGAAAAGAGGTTTTCCAACTAAAAAGTCAGAGCCCAGAACCTCAAGGCTCCAGTGACCCCCTTCTCACCACCCTGTATTTGGCCTTCAGTCATCTGAGGAAGTAGGGGTCAACTATGCCACAATGAGAGCTGACCGCCCAGGATCTTATCCCTCCGGCTGACCCAAGTCCCAGTTCTCTGCTTAGCACCCCTGCGACTCACTTCTTGTGAAGTGACTGACAGGCATTGGCCGATTTTGTCATGTAAATAGAAACTCTGCCCATGTAACTTGGAAGATTCCTGAAAATCTCTGTAGACTGCTCATGGCAGTAGCCACATCACTCAACTGTGAGGATATCCAAGATAAGTTTGTATTTCAATTTGTCTCAGGCGATGTCAGCTCCTGCTTTCTCCCCCTCAGCTCTAAGGGGCACTGTAAGGACCAGAATTAGGCTGCTTTGTTTTTCTCAGGCCAAGCAAAGACTTCCTTTTGCCCAGGGTTGACCAACTGAGAAGTCACCCAACTGTGTTGCTTTGTTTTGCTGCTTTTGTTCCTGTCCACTTCCTTTCCAGAATTAATTGCACAGTTAATTACTTCAGTGGCCCAGCCACAGGTGAGTGATAGGTACATCTGCAATTACTTTGGCTTCTGATTCTGAACTGGTGTTTGGCTGCAGACAAGCCTCTGTGCTTGTGGAGGAATATACTGGGAAGAATGTGAGAGACAGGACTGACTGAGCCTGGAAACCAATTCTGAGAAGAAAACGGCAGAGTCACGGAAACTTCTTGGACCACCTCCAAGTGGAGCATCTTGATAGATGGTGAATCCAGTTTTCTTGGACCAGTCCATGCTGCCCAGAGCCCACTGCCTTTTTTCAGACTGAAGAGTCACCTGGAATCTCCCTCACTGGCTACTTGACAGAAGGAAAGTCCTCTCTGTCCTTGAGGGCAGCGACTATATTTTATATTTTTCAACACACTTTGCAATACTTAGCAATGATTTACACATAGTAGGAGATCATTTAATTCCAGTGAACTCGCTGAAGGCCATCTGTCCAGGACTGAGCTGGGCTTGTGAAGGAAAACAGAGTCATTTCCTGAGGTAATGTATGCGGAAGGGCCGCAAAATACCAAGTGATAGAAAAAGAAAAAAACTGCTGGTCATGGTCCCTTGAACACACCACCTGTGTTCTTTCTGCACTGCTGGCCTGTATGGATTTATCTCTCTCCACTCAAGTGTCATCCAGCATTCAAGTTCAGGCTCAAGGCCATTTCTCCCTGGGACCTTAATCATCCCAGGGCCATATCATCCCTCTCTCAGTCCCTCATACACATTCTGGTTGGAATCCACTCAATTGATAGATAATGTGACTTACTTGTCATCTGTTTAGTAGGGTTTGCCTCCCCAAGTAGACTGTGAGCCCCCTGATGGCAAGAACTCCCTATAATGCCAGTCCCAGGCCTGGCACATGGCCTTCCTAGTAATTGTTTACTGAGGAGGAGGAAGAGGAGGAGGGAGCTACTAGACCATCGTCTGCTGCAGCGATCTCTCCCAACCTGTCATTTTATATATTTGTCACTTGCTCTTTTTTCTTACTCAGCCTCATTCCTCACAGTAGACGCTCAATGTCGGTTCCTCTCACTCTCCTTTTCATCTTCCCTGAACTGTCTGGACCTCAGTCCACCAGCAACGTCCCTCAGATGTTGCTTAATCCTTCTTGTGGCCAGAGTCCATCCCATCCTGGTCCAGCTCTGCTGCCCGTGGGACCCTGGGAGAGACTCAGCTGCACTTTAAAGACTGTGTGTGCAAAAAGCCTACTTGTGTAAGAGACTGATTCTCAAGTGTCCCCTTCTCGCTTTCAACCTCTCTCCATTTGTCCTTCCCTTTCCTCTCTCTTGGGTTTGAGGCTGCACTGCTCGCACTTTTCAACCAAATGATACTTAAACATTGTGCTTCTTTTTTTTTTAAATATATTTTATTGATTTTTTACAGAGAGGAAGGGAGAGAGATAGAGTTAGAAACGTCGATCAGCTGCCTCCTGCACGCCCCCTACTGGGCACGTGCCCGCAACCCAGGTACATGCCTTTGAGCAGAATTGAACCTGGGACCTTTCAGTCCGCAGGCTGACGCTCTATCCACTGAGCCAAACCAGTTTCGGCTAAACATTGTGCTTCTGATGAGGTTTCCCTCTGGATGCTCCTGCAGGAAAAGTTGCTGGCTTTGCATTCTTCTAGCCCACGTTGGGGAAGGCTAGCACCTCAGAGGGGGGTGAGGTCCAGAACATTGTTCCTGTACTATGTACAATGAGAGGACAGGATTCAGGTGCACCCTTCTAATAAGGTAATATGATATGATTTATAATAATAAACATACAGTATATGGTCTTTGCCAGGAGAACCAACCATGGAATTAGAAGATTGGAACTTTTAGTCCCATCCTCTGATAGGAGGAGAGAAGGCCTAGAGGTTGAACCAATCACCAATGGCCAATGAGTTAACCAATCAGGCCTATGTAATAAAACCTCCATAAAACCCCAAAGGACTGGTTCGGAGAGCTTCCAGCGGGTGAACCGGTGGAGACTGGGGGAGAGAATGGTGCCCCTGGAAAAGTATGGAAGCTCAGACCCTTTTCCTACCCTTTGCCCTATGCATCTGAGGTGGGGCAGGGACAGTCTTGTAGGACTGAGCCCTTAACCTTTGGGACCTGACCGTATCTCCAGGCAGATAGCGCCAGAATTGAGCTGAATTTTAGGACACCCAGCTGGTGTGGGAGAATTGCTTAGTTTGTGTGTGTGGTGTGTGTGTGTGTGTGTGTGTGTGTGGTGGGGGAACCTACACATCGGAATTGGATGCAGAATTGTGGTTGATGTCAGAACGAAAGATAATTTACTTTTAAAAGCATGCCAATCCTGGCCAGTTTGACTCAGTGGATAGAGTGTCGGTTCTGGGTTTGATTCTGGTCAAGGGAATGTGCCTTGGTTGTGGAGGCAACCAATCGATTTGTCTCTCACATCGATATTTCTCTCTCTCTCCCCCTCCCTTCCACTATCTCTTTTTAAAAAAACAATGGAAAAATATCCTCGGGTGAGGACTAACAAAAATAAATAAATAAAAGCCCGTCAACAAACATTTCCCTCCAGTAGCACAGTGACCATTAGTTGCCAGAGTAAGCAAAGTTGGCCAGCCCTCAGCACCCCCAGCTCTGAGACAGGGTTCTGGGAAGCAAAGCAGACTGGTGTTGCTTCAGAGGTAACACCCCAAATAAAATGATGAACAATTTAGAGGCAGAGCACTTGGGCCCTTTCCTAGCCACCTGAATTCTGAAAGCATCCTCTCTTCAAATCAGACCCCAGACCCTCCTCAGGTGGTAGGCAGATCGATCACTACAATCTCCAGGTGAAACTGAGGCCCAGACAGGAAAGGAGCAGGGGATGGACCCAAGTCTTCTAACTCTCAGGCCAGTGCTCTGTCCTCAGCTGATCTCAGCTGCCCCCTGACCTTATGCCTCAGGGGCCTCAGTTTCTCCATTGGTACAAAAGAGTTTCCTAAAGAAGCATGGGCTTCCCTTGCTCTGCTTCTCACCAGCTCCTAGATGATGTGGCCCAGAGGAGTCCATGGTTATTGAGAGGGGGCAGGATCACAGCCACAGGCTCTGGATCAAGAGTCAAGTATGGATAAAAATGGGGCTTGGGGGCTGCCAACCAAGCTCAGCATGGGACCTGGGCCTTTCTGAAGCCGTTCCGGGACCCTGAGGCAGTCCTGGGACCCGGAGCCTTTCCATCCCTTGGGAGAGACCCAGGGAGTGAGTGGGGCAGGGGTGCTGGGCCCCTCCATGTCCCTCCTGGCTTTAAACTTTTTTCCAGATGAGAGAGCACAAAGAGAACCCTCCTTCCTTCGCATCCCCTTCCTGACTTGCCGGGCAGAGTAGGGCAGCCTGGCTGTTGGAGAAGTGGGTGCAGCTTGCTTCAGGACAGATGATCTGGCTGTGGCAGCTCAGTCCAGGTTTGCAGGGTGGTGATCATGCCGCCCATAATGGGTTTGAGCACTGCTCATTTCAAAGGAAGACTGGCTGAGCAGGACTTGTTCCAAGCCCTCCCATACCTTCTCTCAGGTGATCTTGGCAACAATTCTGGCAATGGTGCCCACCGCCGTCTCAGCTGATGGAAACAGAACGTCACCCTCCTAAGAACCCTTGGCTGCTTGGGTTAGGACCAGAGCAAGGCTCCAAGCTGGCCCAGAGCTGTCTCTGGGGCCTATTTAGGAACTATCTTGTATTTGAAAATACTTTTTCCAGCTACACCAAATGTTTTCAGGGTAAAAAATTGTTTCTTTTTTCACATTACATGGTAAGAAAAGGCAGGACATTTTTCTTCTCACACATTCCTTGGCTGACAGTGAAACCCTTTTTAAAAAAAATATGCTTTTATTGATTTCAGAGAGGAAAGGAGAGGAAGACATAAGAACATCAATGATGAGAGAGAATCATTGATTTGACTGCCTCCTGCATGCCCCCCACTGGCTGCAACCTGGGCATGTGCCCTGACTGGAATTGATCTATGACCTCCTGGTTCATAGGCCAACACTTAACTTTTGAGTCACGCTGGCCAGGCAGCAGTGAAACCTTTTAAAATTTCCTTCATGTAATTGATAATGCAAAGTTTTCATAATGAATTATTAACGTAAAAATTAATTCCTTTCCTTGACCAGTTCTTCCCCTGACAACCCAAGGGCAAAAGAAACCAGTGATCACATATTTTTGTAGTGTTTTTATTTGTCCCTCTCTCTGACTCCCCTGTGCCATCAGTGCCCAGTTCTTCCATATACATAACAATAGGTGAAAAGAGGGTTGAGCTGTGAATGCATTTATTTTGTGACTTCCTTGGCAGTAGCCAGAGCTCCATACTGTGGCTTTGCATTGGGATTGCCAATGTCCAGAGGCTGCGCTGGCTCCGCTCGGTTTTATAACAGTCTTTCCTGGAATTTGCAGACATCCTCATTCCCTGGAGGTCAGATAAAGGCTATTTATTTTCCATAGTTATGAAAACCTCTGGGGAGTGCCATGGCAATTTGACGAGGGCTATTAAAGGGACATTAGGATTGAAGTGGCTGCTCAGGAAATCACATACCCTTGCTTCCCTGCCTGCGGGGACAGCTGCCAGCTGGGTGCTCCTGCCCCCGCAGCCATCTGTGTGGGTGCAGCTGGCCACGGGGGAGAACCGTTTGCCTCTGCTCTCTTAACTCCCGGAAGGATGGAGGCTGGGTGCTCTGCACTCAAATAGTAGTTCCTACAGCGGCTAACACTGCTGAGCACCCAGTGTGTCGGGTGTGTGCTAAGGATCATCTCGTTAAGTAAAATGCGTGTGCCATCCCTATCCCCACACCCAGAGGCCCAGATGAGGATGACGGAGGGAAAACTGTATAGGAAGGCAAGAGGTCCCTTTCCCTCTGCTTGCAGACCTTCTGGGACAGGAGACTTACACCGACCAAAGCACCCAGCCCATTTTTACCAAGCTCAGAACACACCATTCATCAGGGATCCAGGCTAATTAACTGAGCTAGTACCCTCTGTATACCCAGAGCGCTATCGTTCCCTCAGCAGTGCCACAGGAAGTCTATTTCTGGCTTTTGTCCTTCATCCTGGGGTACAAGCTGCAGGAGGGTGGGTGGGGTGGGTTGTCTTTCTGTCTGCCCAGGTCCAGGGCACACTTGGGAAGGGAGCAGGCATTTAAATAAATATGAGTGTGATCTCCATGTGGACCCCCAGCAGCCGTGGAGATACAGGGTGGGGTAGGGGTGAGGCTGCCTATACTTTCAGGAAGTATAAACATCCCCAGGGGTGGAGGGCTGCACACCTGGGCCAGGGCAGGGCCTCTATGGCACCCAAGGACTTACACAGGGCCACTGGGCTTGGGGCACCTCCATGAGATTTAGACAATTTAGAGTCTCAGCAAGGGCTTGGTGTCCTTTCCCAAGGAGGCAGTGAACCATTTGAATCCTTTCACGTGAGTGAGGGACACAAGGAGGAAATCGAGAGAAAGGCCAGGTCTCCTCCCAAAAGATTTTAAGTTCTGGAGGGCAAGAAGCACCGTGGTATATGCTACCACATGATGGATCTTGAAAACATTGTGCTAAATGTCTTAGTCCGTTCAAGCTGCTCTAACAGGATAGCATTGACTGGGTGGCCTATAAACAATAGAAATGTATTTCTCACAGTTCTGGAGGCTGGGAAATCCACATCATGCCTCCAGCAGGTTCGGTGTCTGGAGAGGACCAGCTTCTGCATCCGTAGCCATCATTTCCCTGTGACCTCACCTGGCTGAAGGAGCAAGGATCCTCTGTGGTCTCTCTCACAAGGGCACTAATTTCATTCAGGAGGGCTCTGCCCTTATGACCTAATCATCACCCAAAGGCCTCACCTTCTAACATCATCACCTTGAGGTTAGGATTTCAACGAATGAATTTGGGTGGGTGACATAAACATTCAGTCCATTGCACTAAGTGAAATAAGCCACAAAAGGAAAATGTATGATTCCACTGATAGAAGGTACCTAGAGTAAGCAAATTCATAGAGACAAAAAGCAGAATGCAGGTTACCAGAGGCTGGAGGGAGGGGGAATGGGCAGTTATTGTTTAATAGGTATAGAGTTCCAGTTTGGGATGATGGAAAAGTTCTTGAAATAATGGTGATGCTTACACAACATTGTGAATGTACTTAATGCCAGCGTATGTACATTTAAAAATGGTGTATTTTATATTATATATATTTCACCACAATACAAAAGAATTAAAACCATCCATAAAATCACCCTGTCCAGAAAAGATAAATGTTTTGGCTGATTTCAATCCTTTTCCTTCCCTGTAGGTATGTTTTCTAAAATTTGGTTTATAGCACCCATATAATAGCAAGTTTTAATTTTACATTTTTATTGTGAATAGCTTCCATGTCTTTAAATAGATTGAAATCACTGCCTTTAATGGTTGCATAATTTAACATTACATGGTTGTGCAGTGATTCCTCTATTGTTGGACTTTCCAGTTGTTTCTAATTTGTCATTATTATAAACTAGAGGCCCAATGCACAAAATTCGTGCATGGGTAGGGTCCCCAGGCCTGGCCGGTGGCCAGGGCCGATCTGTAGGGTGACCTGTGGGGCGACTGGCTGGGCGATCGCCCCCCCCCCCCCCCCCCCCGGCACCCGCCTTGGCTGGCCTGGTGCTGCCTGTTCGCTGGCCCTGCCCCTTGCTGCCACTGCCACCGCCAGTTGCCTCCCTCTGTGGGGTGACCGGCAGGCTGATTGGGGGGGGCCCTGCTGGCACCCACCTTGGCTAGCCTGAGGCCTGCAGGCTGGGGGAAGCTCCTGTGTTGAGCCTCCCAGTGGTCAGTGCACATCATAGTAACCGGTCGTTCCACCATTTGGTCGATTTGCATATTAGGCTTTTATTATATAGGATAATGCAATGATGAACATCTTTGTACATAAATATTTGCCAATATTTTATTTTATCTTTTCCCTAGTGTTTTTTTAATTATTTTTTTATTGTTTAAAGTATTACATACATTAGTACATATATCTCCTTTTTCCCCCCCCATTGACCTTCCCCCAGCCTCCCCCACCCCCTGTTGCATGCCCTCATCTCACCCCCCCCAGTGTCTTGTGTCCATTGGTTGTGCTTATATGCATGCATACAAGTCCTTCGGTTGATCTCTTTCCCCCACTCCCCAGCCTTCTCACTGTAATTTGACAGTCTGTTCGGTGCTTTACTGCCTCTGTATCTATCTTTTTGTTCATCAGGTTATAATGTTCTTCATTTTCCATAAATGAGTGAGATCATGTAGTATTTTTCTTTCATTGCTTGGCTTATTTCACTTAACATAATGCTCTCCAGGTCTATCCATGCTGCTGCAGATGGTAAGAATTCCTTCTTTTTTATAGCAGCATAGTATTCCATTGTGTAGATGTACCATAGTTTTCTAATCCACTCATCTGCTGATGGGCATTTAGGCTGTTTCCAAATCTTAGCTATTGTAAATTGTGCTGCTATGAACATAGGGGTGCATATATCCTTTCTGATTGGTGTTTCTAGTTTCTTGGGATATATTCCTAGGAGTGGGATTACTGGGTCAAATGGGAGTTCCATTTTCAGTTTTTTTGAGGAAACTCCATGCTGTTCTCCACAGTGGCTGCACCAGTCTGCATTCCCACCAGCAGTGCATGAGGGTTCCTTTTTCTCCACATCCTCACCAGCACTTGTTTTCTGATTTGTTGATGATAGCCATTCTGACAGGTGTGAGATGGAACCACATTGTCGTTTTGATTTGCATATCTCGGATAATTAGTGACTTTGAGCACATTTTCATGTGTCTCTTGGCCTTCCTTCTGTCTTCTTTGGAATATTTTAATTGTTTCTCTAAGATATACTTTTAAGAGGAGAATTACTTGGTCAAAGGTATGGGTTTTTTAAAGTCTCTTTATACCTAGCACCAGATTGCATTCTAAAAAATGTAGAAATTTATATTTTGACAGTATTATGGAGGGGAAACCATTTTTACTGCACCCTTATCAATATTAAGCACTATCAGATAAAATATCATTAATTTGAAAAGCAAAAGTTATAATTTATGAGGACTTGATTACTAATGAGATTAAACATTTTTTATGTTTACAGTCATGTGCATTTTGTGAGTTGTCTGTTCCTGGTCTCCACCCATTTTTCTTTAGAGTTTTCCTTATTTATTAAAAATAATGGTCACTTGTCATTTTGTAGCAATTACATCTCCCAGGTTGCTGTTTAATTTTAGTTTTGGGAAACTAAATTTTTAATGTAAGTTTAAGGTTTAAAAAATAAACAAACCTGGAGGCTGGAAGTCTGGTTTTAACTGGGCTGTGCTCTGACTGAAATATGTAGGGGAGGAAGGACCCTTTCTTGCCTCTTCAAGCTTCTGGTAGCCCCAGAAGGTCTTTAGCTAAAGCTCCTATCTGTCTTCACCTGCAGTCTTCTTCTTCTTTTTTTAATATACATTTTTTATTGATTTCAGAGAGGAAGGGAAAGGGAGAGATAAAAACATCAATGATGAGAGAGAACCTTTGATCGGCTGCCTTCTGCACACCCCCCACTAGGGACTGAGCCTGCAACCTGGACATGTGGCCTTGATTGGAATCGAACCCCGGACCCTTCAGTCTGCAGGCTGACGCTCTGTCCACTAAGCCAAACCAGCTAGGGCCATGTGCAGTCTTCTTGTCAGGACACCAGTCACAGTGAGTTAGGGGCCTGCCCTACTCTAGTATGACCTTATCTTAATTAGTTATATCCACAAAAAACCCTATTTCCAAATAAGGTCACATTCTGAGGTTCTGGGGGCTAGGACATCAACATATCTCTCCCCTCAAAGGATATAACTCAACCCATAAAAACTCTTTCATCACCTGGAATCTATTTATTTGGATGTGTGTTGTGAGAGAAGGCATCATTCCTCTCCCCCACCCACCCCCCAAATGGTTAACAAATTGTCTCTATACCACTTATTAAATAATGTGGCCTCTCTGACAGGAATTTGATGACGCCTTCTTTGGACACTAGATTCTTGCATATTAACTTCTGCTTGTAAGTATGACCCAGTAACGTGTATGCCAACTCTTGCACTAGGGCTATACTGGTTTCGTTATTTTAGCTTTATTGTATATGCAATATCTGGTAAGGCAAAATTCCTCCTTATTCATCTTCAAATATTTTTCTTAGCTATTCTTATCTATGTATCTCTTCTGCTAAACTTCAGAATAACTGTAATAGGACAATCAATGGGTCCATGCTGCCTATGAGCCAATTAAGCAGAGACAGGGTTGAATCATATATGAGCGTTTATTCCAATACTGCCAGCGGTATGGGAGAGCAGCACATCATCCACAAAACTCTGCTCTGCCTCTCCCCATAAGCCAGCTGCTTATATTGGGTAGAAGGACAAAGATTACAAGGGGAAGTAGGCAAATGGTATGCCAAATGGGCAGTTTATAATAATACAGGCTGGAGATTTGCAAAGGCCTATGGGTATGCAAAGGTTGGGGATCTTCAACTGGTTTGTGATATGCAAAGGGCTGAGGGTCTTCAAAGGGCTGAGGGCTCTGGTTTCTGCAATAAGGTTGTTAATCTTTCCATGATAATAGGCGGCTCCCGGATGGGGAAGATGGGTTGCATTTCCAGGTGAGCTCCCAGGTCCCATGGGCAACTCCCAGCCAGGATAGAATGTGTCTTCTTTAATCAGAACAAAACAATCACGGTTAACAGAACATGAATAATATTTCTTACAATTGTAGCTGGTCCCCAACTTTCTATTTCTGTTCCTATCAAACTGGCATGTTTAACAACAACTTTGAACTTTTAATTGGACTGTTAAATCTACAGCTTAGCTTTGCAGCATATTCAGTCTTTCTATTTAGGAACATGGCATGCCTTTCCATCTAATTATCCCATGTGTTCTAGTGAAGTTAACAAATTTTTAAGATAGAGTTTTTCCGTTTTCCATTTTTGTCAGTAAAGCCAATTCTAGGTATTTCTGTTATTGTTGTTGCTATTGTGACTATGCTCTGTGATCCCCCATCCCACCCACCCTCATTATATTTCCTAATTGGTTATTGCTAGTTGATGAGGAAGCTATTTAATTTGCATATAGCCACTTTATTAAATTTGCCTGTTAGTTCTAATAGCTTTTCAATTTATTCTTATAGGTTCTCAGGAGCCTTTTGCTCAAACCAATTCAAATGAATAATTAACTCTCCAGCTGAATCAATGACCTTTTCAAAATCATGTCTCTTATAAATGTGGGAGTTTGGCTGAAGGAGACTGCCGTTTAAATGCAGTGTGAATAGGGACCTTGGAACATTCTGCAGCCTCCAAGAAGCTTACGTTTTTTTAACTCAGTTTCATTGCTCAAAATCTGTCCTAGAAAAAAGTGATCAGACTATGGACCAAAGAATTTAGATGTCAAGATATATTGCAATGTTTTTTATTTATTTATAAAAATATTTAAAATAATAATACTAAATTTTAAGAAAACACAAAAAATAAAGAAAAAGTAATAAGACATCATCATCATCATCATCATCATCATCACTGTAGCAGATAACTCTTTCTGAGTGTTTACTCTGGGCCAAGTAGCTCTAAATCCTTTTACATGTACTCACTCATTGCATCTTCACACTAAGAGCTAAGTTATGTTATTATCTCCTATATTTGGTTTACAAAGGAGGAACCAGGAGCACAGAGTGGTTAAGTTAATGGCCCAAGGCCTCTCAACAGGTAAGCATCAGAGCCAAGATTTGGTCCCAGAGTCTGTTGCAGAGCCAGGGTACCTAGCATGATGCCACAGGCACTCAATATGTTATTTTGAATAAATACATGATTAGATATATGATAACACGTTAAAAAATATGTATTTTTAAATTGATTTCAGGGAGGAAGGGAGAGGGAGCTAGAGTTAGAAACATCAATGATGAGAATCATTGGCTGCCTTCTGCACACCCCCTGCTGGAGATTGAGCCTGCAATCCAGGCATGTGCCCTGACCGGGAATCTAACTGTGACCTCCTGGTTCGTAGGTAGACGCTCAACCACTGAGCCGCACTGGCCAGTCATATGATAACATTTTTGTAGTAGTCACCGTTCTCCAGAGGAGATTATTAATCTATTTATCAATCAATTGATCAATTGAGATTTACTAGTATTATGAACAATTGGCTCATGCAAATATGGAGGCTGAAAGTCCCATAGGCTGGCATATGTAAGCTGGAGCCCCAGGAAAGCCAGTAGTGTCATTCAGTTCAAGTCTAAAGGTCTGAGTATCAGGGAACCAAAGGAGTAAATCTGGGCTGAGGGCAGCAGATGAGATGAGATGTCCCAGCTCCTGCAGAGAGGCAGAAAAAAGATGCAAATTTCTCCTGCCTTTTGTTCAGTTCAGTCCCATAGTGGATTGGATGATGCCCACCCACACTAGGGAGTGCAATTTACTGAGTCCACTGATTCAAATGTTAATCTCACCTGGAAACACCCTCACAGACACACATAGAATGAGTTCAAGCAGGATACCCATGGCCAGTCAAGTTGACATGTAAAATTAAACGAACCATACAGTCTTTGAAACCACATTTGTAGGGAAAGGTTTATCCTCTACCATCATGGGAAACAAGCACTACATGAAGTAGTACAGTCTTATCCCAACTATGTAAAGGAGAGGACTGGAGACAATATGGCCAGTTTCACTATTGGTTGCCTCTGCGTAATGGACCATTAGTAATTGTTTTCCAACTTCTTTATATTTTTCTGCACTTTTCATATTTTCTAAAATGAGTATATATGTACTGGTAAGTGAATAAACCCTGAGGGCTTGGGCAGTACTGGAATCCTTGCTGCCAGAGGAGTCTGTGCAGGGGGTGCCTCTGGCCACCACCACCTGGATGGCCTCTTCCGGGAGACCCTCAGCTGGGACAGTGACCCCATGCTCTCCTCAGTGTGGACTAGCTCCCTCAAATGGGAAAATCCAGCTGCTGCAGGGCCAGAAGTCTTCCTGAGACGGAGGTACTAAGGGGTCCAATCGTGTTCCCCCAGCTGTGCCCCATCCCAGGAGTACTGGGCAAGATAAAAAGGAGGGGTATGTTGGAAAGGGCAGGCCCTGAGAACGGGATCTTGTCGTCCTCTGCACCACCTCCCCTCTGCCCTTTCTCTCGGTCCACAGCTCCAGGTGAGTGCCAGGAGCTATGAGGTCCCCCTCTGTGACAGCATCTGGGGAAACGGAGGAGGCACAACCCAGTCTCCTTCTGTTGGAGGCTGGGGGTGGAGTTGGGGGGAGAGCAGACGGAGGCATGGGGGCTGGGGCTGGGGGATGCTGATCAGCAGGGGGGGGGCCTGCCACGCCCCTTCTGCTAGCAGGCCTCCCTCATGGTGAATTCTTATGGCCCCCACAACAAGGTCTGGGTTTCTTTGGCCTTCTGGACTGTCTCTGGATAGCCAGGCTGAGTTGCCAGGAAAAACCACTGGTGATAGAACTCTCTGGCTTCCCAGAAGTAAGGCCAACAGATAGACTCTAAATAAAATAGAACCCATACCATCTTTTTCAAATCCCCAAACACAGTTAAAAACCAAATACCTCTTGGCCACAAACATCTACCTTGACTAGAGAGAAAAAGAGGTATGGACTGTTTTAGAGTTTCCTGGTCCCCACTCTTATACCAGTGAGTAAGAGTAGAGATGGTTTTGTGTGTCAAAGGGACAGCCAAATTGGAAAGAGATTTCCCTCCTCCCCCAAGCTAGATTGTGGGGCGTTAGTGGCTGTGGGGTGGGGTCAGTGAGGGTGGGGCCTTCTCTTGGCCCATTTCCAGCCCTGGGGCTGGGGCAGGTGAGCTGGCTTCCAGGCCTGGAGGGAGGACTTGCTCCCAAAGAGAGCACTGCAAGGCCTGCCCTGGGCCCAGAAGGAGAGGGAGCTTCAGGCCTCACTTAGACGTGAATTGAATGAGTACCTTTCTCCCTTCCCCTCCCTCTGGTCCCAGTCCAGTCCGCCACCAGGCAATGGCACTGTCATTCTACCCTGGCTACCCAGACAGCAGCCTATGGGTGCATTTAGGCTCCAAGACTTTTTTTTTAACAAACATTAGTGGTCTTCCTAAGGCCCAGTTACTGAAGTCATAATACTAAGATTTCTGTCTGAGGGCTAGGGTTCAGTCACTGCAGTATTAGTGCATGTAGTGTTAGTGCCTGTAGTATGTAGTGCCTGTAGTGTTTGGTGCCTGTAGTGTTTGGTGCCTGTAGAGTTTGGTGCCTGTAGTATGTAGTGCCTGTAGTATTTGGTTCCTGTAGAGTTTGGAGCCTGTAGTGTTTGGTGCCTGTAGTGTTTGGTGCCTGTAGTGTTTGGTGCCTGTAGTGTTTGGTGCCTGTAGTATGTAGTGCCTGTAGTGTTTGGTGCCTGTAGAGTTTGGAGCCTGTAGTGTTTGGTGCCTGTAGTGTTTGGTGCCTGTAGTGTTTGGTGTCTGTAGTGTTTGGTGCCTGTAGAGTTTGGAGCCTGTAGTGTTTGGTGCCTGTAGTGTTTGGTGTCTGTAGTGTTTGGTGCCTGTAATGTTTGGTTCCTGTAGTGTTTGGTGCCTGTAGTGTTTGGTGCCTATAGTATGTAGTGCCTGTAGTGTTTGGTGCCTATAGAGTTTGGAGCCTGTAGTGTTTGGTGCCTGTAGTGTTTGGTGCCTGTAGTGTTTGGTGTCTGTAGTGTTTGGTGCCTGTAGAGTTTGGAGCCTGTAGTGTTTGGTGCCTGTAGTGTTTGGTGTCTGTAGTGTTTGGTGCCTGTAATGTTTGGTTCCTGTAGTGTTTGGTGTCTGTAGAGTTTGGAGCCTGTAGTGTTTGGTGCCTGTAGTGTTTGGTGTCTGTAGTGTTTGGTGCCTGTAATGTTTGGTTCCTGTAGTGTTTGGTGCCTGTAGTGTTTGGTGTCTGTAGTGTTTGGTGCCTGTAATGTTTGGTTCCTGTAGAGTTTGGAGACTGTAATGTTTGGTGTCTGTAGTGTTTGGTGTCTGTAGTGTTTGGTGCCTGTAGAGTTTGGAGCCTGTAGTATTGGGTGTCTGTAGAGTTTGGAGCCTGTAGAGTTTGGTGCCTGTAGTATTTAGTATCTGTAGCGTTTAGTGCCTGTATTTAGCATTGGTAGTATTTAGTGTCTATAATATTTATTTATTTATATATCTATTTATTTATTTTAATATTTTTTCAGCCTGAATTTATTTCTACTTAAAAATGCTCAATAGACTTTAACAAGGCCCAAAGGTGTCCATGTTTAATCTAAGATCATCCTGAGGTATCCTCTGGTTTCTTCTTTTCTGAGGCATCAATTTAATCCTTGTTAATGAAACACCCTGATCATTCTTGTTGGATCTTGGCGATTTTCTGTGACTTGCAGTATAAATGGCCATCAGGTTAGAACAATGAGAAACGTAACACCAGAAATAATCATGAAACGCCTGCGGATGCTACCTGAATACCCGTTCTGTCTTATTCTTCGCAACCAGGCCCAGTGATGATCAATTTGAGCAAGCGGAGATCAAGATGAGTGTCACCTGCAAAGACTGGCATTCAATGCAGCTCTTTCAGAACAGAAACCAGCAGACACCCTTCAAGGCAAAACACCCAGAGTCCATAATATTTAATATCTGTGATATTTAATGTCTAAGTATTTAGAGTCTTTAAGTATTTAGTGTCTGTAGTATTTAGTATCTGTAGAATTTAGTATCTGTAGTATTTGGTGTCTGTAGTATTTAGTGCCTGTAAGTGTTTAGTATCTGTAGTATTTAGTATCTATAGTCTTTAGTGCCTGTATTTAGTGTCTGCAGTATTGGTGCCTATATTTAATATCTGTAGTATTTAGTGTCTATAATACTTAGCTTCTGTAGTATTTAATGTCTATAAGTATTTAGAGTCTTGAAGTATTTAGTGTCTACAGCATTTAGTGCCTGGAGGTTGTAGTGGCCACAGGACTAAGAGACTGTTGTGTTTGGTATCCATCACTTTTAGTGGGCCATGTTACTTAGTGGCTGTGGACTTTGGTGATCTTCTGGAATTCAGTGATTAAGAATGTGCTCTGAGCTTCCTTTGCTGCCTCTGAGTAAACTGCCCTCCCAGCAGTTCTTCTGCCTGCCCTGTCAGTTCAACTGCTCCCTGGGCCCATGTCCTCTGCTCATAAGCAATTTTTCAGTCCCTTGGCACGGCTTCATTTAAAAATGCACTTCTCTGCAGCGCCCGAAAGAGTTTTCTGCTGTTTTTCAAAGTTCAGCTATTTCTGAATCATTTCTTATACTTCTCTCCTCCTCCCCCTCCCTTGCCCAACATGAAAGTTCTTTTCAAAGTGAAATCTGTGGATTTTTCCATGCCCTGCCTCTACCTACAGAACAAGAATGTGATTTGGCACAAGCTTTGGGACCAGACAGAGCAGGTGTTTGTCCAAAGGGATCACTGGGAGGGAGCTCTGGACGGTGAGAAGAGGGGGCTACTTGCTGTGACTTTAGTCCCAGGGTCTGTGGGGGCTGGTGTGGGGTGAGGTGCTCAGGCTCCGAGGGCAGAAGGAAGGTTTGTGGCCCAGGCCCACCCCCTGGCCAGTGGGATCACCCAGGGGCCTCTCTGAACACGAAGTTCCTGATGGGGAGCAGTCCCTCCCTCCAGGGACTGCGATGAGGTTGAAACGGGGTCAGCGCAGTGCACTGCCCTCTCTAGCTGCTGAGCTAACAGAGCAATGAAGACAGGCATGGCCCGCTGAACTGATTGTTGGAGCTGCCAGTGCCCCTGGGGTAACTTGAGAAGCAAAGGGAAGGCTTGTTCCAACTTTTCTCCACCAGTAAGAAAAGCTTCCACTGAGACCTGGAAGTCCACTATCAAGGGAGCTAATTGTGCTAATTTCTCCTTCTCTCTCCCATCTTAAAATTAAAATCTGGCTGGAAGGGAAACAACGTATAGGTCCCCAACCCATTGGTTGCAACTCACCCTCCCTCCCTCCCTCCCTTCCTTCCATTGATTTTGAGAGAGAGAGAGAGAGAGAAGCATTGATGTGGGAGAGAAACATCAATCAGTTGCCTCCTTCACATACCCTGACAAGGGATTGAACCCAAAACCTGGGCATGTGCCCTGACCAGAATCGAACCTGCCACGCTTCAGGGCACTGGATGATGCTGTAACCAACTGAGCCACACTGACCAGGAGTCTCTGTCCCTCTTTTTAAACAAATTTCATTTAATTTCACAAACATTTTCAGAACACCTACTGCCCTACTATTTGCAAGACAATGGGCTCATATTTGAATAAGAAAGAGTTTTTGCAACTTGAGAGAACTTTAACCATCCATTCACTCCCAGAGCTTGAGCAGGGGTTTCCCTGGGTCCCTATTTAGGTCCTTAAAGGAATCAGACTTGTCTAGTTGACATCTGTCCTGCCCCCCTGCCATCTGATTGGCACCCCTTTTGCTTCTAGTTTTTTAAAATATATTTTTATTGATTTCAGAGAGGAAGGGAAAGGGAGAGATAGATAGATAGATATATCAATGATGAAAGAGAATCATTGATTGGCTGCCTCTTGCACGCCTTGGATTGAGCCTGCAACCTGAGCATGTGCCCTTGACCAGAACAGAAGCCGGGACCCTTCAGTCCATAGGCCAACGCTCTATCCGCTGAGCCAAACCATCTAGGGCCCCATTTTGCTTTTAAAGCTTCCTCCCTCAGACCAGCCCCGTAAGCAGCCACTCATGTCTGGGTGCTATGGCGGCTGCTAGCAGGGCTGGTCCCAGTGAACTGAAAAGACAGTCTGGCCACTCTTCATTTTCTTGGTTTCCCTTTGTCCTATAATTTGGGATACACTCTAAAGTGTCTGAAAATTTCAGACATTCATGACAATTTAAGAATTGCAAAGGCAGGAATTTAGCTTGGTCCCTGGGGTAATTTAGACTCTCAACCAAGCCCTTTAGCCTTTTGATTAAAATAGAGACATTTAATATCATGAAATGAGGGCCCCCAAACACTCTCCAGCTTTACACAGTAGTCTCTCTCAGTGCCATTTGCCTCAGTCACCTCGACTCCTCCCTCTTCTCACTCCTCCCTTCACATCCAGCAATCCCAGAGCTCGGTCCCTTCTGCCTCCTGCCTCATGCTGGAATCCTGCTTTTCTCCTTCTTTGCTGTCCCTGGTTCAGGTCCCCACAATCCCTCATCTGGATGATGGCAGCAGCCTCCTAACTGGTCTTTCTGTCCCTCATTCAATGTATCATTTTGCTGCAGCCAGAGTGATCTTCTTAAAGTGCTCACTTGACCTTGTGACTCCTGGCTTCCAACCTTCCTCTGGTGTCCACAGCATCAGATCAAGTCGATCTGAAGGTGGTCCTGCAGGATCTGGCCTAGCCCAACTCTAACTTTCCCTTTTGTCCTAAGTGAAAGTAGAAGGGAGGGGAGGAGGGAGAGAGAGAGAGAGAGAGGGAGAGAGAGAGACATCTATGTGAAACACATCGATTGGTTGCCTCCCACATGGGCCACACCTGGGGCTGGGGATTGAACCTGCAACCCAGGTACATGTCCTTGATTTGGAATACAACTGGTGACCCTTTGGTGCACGGGCTGACACTCTAACCATTGAGAAACAGTGGCCAGGGCTCTGTAAATTTATCAATTCTGAACATTTTATATAAATGGAATCATACAATGTGTGGCCTTTTGTATCGGTCAATTTTTTTTTCATTTACATAATGTTTTCACTGTTCCAGAACCTTTCTCTTGTCCCGGAATATATACATATATATATTTAAAAATCCTCACCCAAGGACATGCTTACAGAGAGGGGGCGGGGGGAGAGAGAAACATTGATTTGTACATTCCCCCAAACCTGCAACCTAGGTATGTGCCATGACCAGGAATCAAACTGGCAACCTTTTGGTGCACAGGATGATGTCCAACCAACTGAGCCACTCTAGCGGGCAGGCTACAGCAATTTACTTCTCCCAGTATAACCATCATCACATGTTTTACTACTCTAATGGTGATTATTTATGTAGCTTATTACCTCACTTGTTGTTGGGTTGTTATTACTTATCTACTTGTTCTCCTGCTAGACTGTAAGCTCCATCAGGTCAAGGACCCATTGTTCTGTTTGCTCCTGTATCCCTGGGGCCCGGCACATGGAAGCCCTCAATGGACATGTGCTGCATGAGAAAAAGTGGAGCAGACCGTTTGGGTCTTTGGCAGAGTCCACTGGTAATTCGGCCAGACACCCCGAAGCTCACTGTGAAGCCTCTGATTCTTTCCCTTTCTCCTCTTTGACATCAGGATGGAATTAGGGGTGTGGAGGGAAGGGCTTTGGACAAGATCCCATATCTCAGAGAACCTGGGACAGTGGAGGGGAAGTGCCAGTCCAGAGACGTGGTGGGGTTTTGTGCAGAGGCGTTCTGGAGAGGCAACGTGTGAAGGACCAGCTCTAAGCCCCCGAAGGCCAGCCTGGCTGCCTTTGCCCTGTGTCCCAGCGCAGTGCTGGGAAAAGTGCCCGAAGGGTGTCTGGTGAGTGAAGGAGTGGAGACATGCCTCAGCTTTGGGATTTTCAGCTAAAAGCACCCTGATCCTTCTGTGGGGCTGCAGTGCCAGGGTGAGGCTCTTCCCCGGGGCCTGGCATACTGCACGGTCTCTTTCCTTCCTGTCCACACGGCACCATGGGGCCTCATGGCTGTGACCCAGGAGGGGATTCTGCCCCAAGGGAGCTGTGCTGAAGCCCAGGAGGAGAGGATCAAATCCTGGAGATGGGGCTCGGGACTCCTGGCGTCCCATGTCCAAAAGGCAGTCATCACCTTGGGGGTGTTTGCGGGATGTTGTCAACCCCAAGGGCTCCTGCCCTCTGAGTCAGCAAGTATGTGTGTGTGTGGGTTGTTTCCAGAAGGTTCAGTTCTGCAGCCCACTTGCACCTTGATCATTGGCATTTAGGGCTCTACCAAATGTTCCCTGGGGGATATTTGTAACAGAGGTGTACATGCTGCCCAAGCAGCCCCCCAATTGGAGGGGGGCAGGCTGGAATGTGGAAGATCAGCATGCATTACCCATTATTCATTGTGGAGGCATTTACCTTCTCTCTCTAACTCTATGGCAGCGGGGTGTGCTGAGTGTTAATATCCCTGTTTTGCAGATGAGGAAATGGAGGCTCCGAATATCTGGCGTTGTCTGAGCACCAGGGAGGGAGCAGTATTCACCTGAGGGCCAAATCCTCTCGAATCTCCTTTTCACTGCTCTCCATCCCCACTCCCTGCCCTCACCCCATGTTGGCTAGGAGGCCAGACCTTTATTTCCCTGGGGCAAGCAAGGGGGCCTTGGGAAGAAGCTCAAATTCCCTAAAATCCAGCTGGAGGGATCGGCTCACTAGGCTTCCCACAAGGGGTCTCCCTCGCAGCATCCTAGAGGACCATCTCTGGGGTAAGCTGCTCACCTGGGCAGAGGGCTGTGAACGTGGGAACCGGATGCAGCACTGGGTGGGGGCGGGGAGGAAGAAGAGATGCTGAGTGAGTGCACTGAGCAGAATGGAGCAGAAACAGGGGCCACCTGGGGCTCCCCCCAGTGAGTTCTGTGGTTGTGCCTGGACAGGGCATTGCTAGGGGGGTGAGGCGCTGCACAGCCTCCATGCAGGGCCCACAAGTCTAGATCGATAGATGTAGAAATAAAAACACAGGGCGCCCAGTTGGGTTTGAGTTTCAGATATACAGTGGGTCATGTTTTAGTGTAAGTACATTCCAGATAAGCAACAGATAACTCTTTAGGATCAGTATATCCCAAATATTGCTCGGAACGTAGTTATCCTAAATACTCAAACTGGTAGATTGTTAGACATGAATGTAGAATAGTAATTTTGTGGACAGAGACCTTCCAAATATTCCTTCAAACCTTAATGCTCAGGTGAAAAATGACTGGGTTGCTATGCTCTGATTATTATTTATTACTATCGCTTGGTTTGGCCTCTGACAGTAACCATGTGGGGTAAGGATAAGACCTACTCACAGAATTGCAGGGAAGATGAAACGGTTAAGTATACAGCACTTATTAAAGGGTCCAAAATGCTGGGGGGTGGAGGGGCGTCTATGAGCTGGAGAGAAAGGAGCCTTTGTGGCGAAGGGAGCCTCAGGCAGGCAGGCTAGGCAGGGACCACAGGTGACTGTCGCCTCCGGGATGCAGCGCCCAGCCCTCTCCAGCCAGTGTCCCTCGAGGGCGGATGTTCAGTTGCCTGGCCAGAAGCGCGGGTTCCCGTAGCGCACAGCGCGGGGCTCTCCCTGACGAGGCCAAGGGACCTGGGGCGCCCTGGGCATGTCTCTTCCCTTTCGCCCCATATGCTTTGCTGGGCTATGCATTGCTGACTCAAGAGGGCGGGGTGGGGGGAAGGAAAAAGAGAAAGTGGGGTGGGGATTGGGGGGTGGGGGAGGCTGGTGGTGGAAAGCCAGCAGACAAAACCTACAACAATACAGGAAAATTTGCTGAGCGGGTGGGATTCTCTCCCCACACCAGCAAGTTAGCGCGCGGCGGGGCGCGGGTGGGTCCAGGGCGCGCGGTAAACACCGACGACGCGCCTGCGCCTCCCGGGCGGGGGTGGGAACCCTCCAGGAAAACCTGAGCCGGAGACCCGATCCCCGCCCCCCTTCTCCCCGGACCTGCTCTTGCCCTTCGACCCGATAAAAGGGCACAGGGTGGGCTCCACGAAGAGCAGGGGGGCCGTCGCAAAGACACAGCTGAAAAGACAAATCCTCCCCAGGACTAAAGGAAAAGAAACCGCGATTTTACGAGGATTTGGGGGAGACCTGTCCCCTCCAATTCGATTCGATCCCGTGAGATTCCTAATTCCCTTTGGGCTTAACCCCAAACCAGCCTGTCTCCTGAGGGACCCAGGTGCGGCTTCTGATCCCTTCTCAACGCAGCATCCGCCGCCGCCCCCAGACCTGGGTGGGCGCACGAAATAACACCTGTTCCCAACGTGTGGCGTTGGCGTGCTGGCTCGGAGGCGAATTTCGGTGGTTGCTGGATGATTTGACTGGGTGCCCTCCCCGACCTGAACAGCGATTTACGGAATCACAGAACAGTAAATCTAGAATAGCCCTAAGCCATGGAGCCCAGCATCAGGAGTTTTCAGATGAGGAAACTGAGGCTCAAAGAAATGAACGCGTTCGTAGGGCCACCCAGCATCAGGATTAGAATCCAGTGTCTGACATCCCTGTGCCGGGGCCCCTTATTAATCCTCCCACGTGGCTGCTGCCCCCGAGCCCAGCAGCACTCCAGGGCGTGGGAGTCCAGAGGCGGAGGTGGAGCCCACGGCCTCTGCCCCCGCGACGCCGCGGTTCCTGGGTGGGACAGAGGCGGGCATCGGCGGTGAAGGCGGGCATCGGAGGTGATCTCTATGGAGAGATCTGCAGATTCCTCTTCTCCAGGGCGCGAGGCGTGGAGGTGGAGGCTGGGCCTCCGAGGCCAAGCGCCGCCTGGCGGTGAAAATCGGGTGATCGCGCGAGGGATGGTGTCAGGACGCAGCATCACGGCCATATTTGGAGAGGCGAGGATGGGTGGCAAACAAATCCGTGGCTAAATCAGCTTAAAGGATTGGCAGCCAGGCATGGGGACCCACGGTCCCCCCTGCCCAGGTCCCAGGGACATCTGGTTCCCGACTAGCCTGTTTAGAAGGCCTTGAAGCTGCCTTTTCATTTTTTAAAATTTTATTTTTTAAATAAATCTTTATTGTTCAGATTATTACAATTGTTCCTCTTTTTTCCCCCCATAGCTTCCCTCCACCTGGTTCCCACCCCACCCTCTGCCCTTACCTCCCCTCACTGTCCTCATCCATAGGTGTAGCTTTTTGTCCAGTCTCTTCCCACACTTCCCACACCCTTTCCCCGACCCCAAACCCCCAAGAATTGTCAGTTCACTCCCCTTCTATTTCCCTGATTTTATTATTTTCACCAGTTCTGTTCATCAGATTTTTTTGTTCACTTGATTTTTAGATTCACTTGTTGATAGATATGTATTTGTTGTTCATAATTTTTATCTTTACCTTTTTCTTCTTTTTCCTCTTCTTAAAGAATACCTTTCAGCATTTCATATAATACTGGTTTGGTGGTGATGAACTGCTTTAGCTTTTTCTTATCAGTGAAGCTCTTTATCTGACCTTCAGTTCTGAATGATAGCTTTGCTGGGTGGAGTAATCTTGGTTGTAGGTTCTTGCTATACATCACTTTGAGTATTTCTTGCCACTCCCTTCTGGCTTGCATAGTTTCTGTTGAGAAATCAGCTGACAGTCATATGGGTGCTCCCTTGTCGGTAACTGTTTTTCTCTTGCTGCTTTTAATATTCCCTGTCTTTTGTTCTTGGCATTTTAATTATGATGTGTCTTGGTGTGGTCCTCTTTGGATTCCTTTTGTTTGGGGTTCTGTGTGCTTCCTGGACTTATAAGTCTATTTCTTTCACCAAGTGGGGGAAGTTTTTGGTCATTATTTTTTCAGATAGGTTTTTAGTATCATGCTCTCTGTCTTCTTCTGGGACCCCCATAATTCAGATGTTGGTACGCTTGAAGTTGTCCCAGAGGCGCCTTACAGTATCTTCATATTTTTGGATTCTTTTTTAATTTTGCTTTTCCGGTTGGGTGTTTTTTGCTTCTTCGTATTTTAAATCTTTGACTTGATTCTTGTGATCCTCTAGTCTGCTGTTGAATCTCTGTATATTATTTTTTTTATTTCAGTCAGTATATGCTTAATTTCTAGTTGGTCCTTTTTCATATCCTCGAGGATCTCACTAAATTTATTGGCCTTTTCTAGAAAATTCTTGAAAAACCTTATAACTGTGGTTTTGAACTCTATATCCAGTAGTTTGCTTTCCTCCATTTCTTTCATTTGTGACCTGTATCTTTGTCTCTGCATTTTGGCTGCTTCCCTGAGTTGATAGAGTGGCTTTGTGTGCTAGGTGTCTTCTAGGGCCCAGTGGCTCAGCCTCCCCAGTTACCTGAGGTGGACACTCTTGGTGCACCCCTTTGTGGGCTGTGTGCGCAGTCTTGTTGTAGTTAAGTCTTGATTGTTGTTAGTATCACTGGGAGGAATTGACCTCCAGGCCAATTGGCCGTGAGGATCAGCTGTGTCTAAGCTGGGAGAACTTCTGTGCTGGAGACACTCTTATGAGGCAATACTTGCTTCAGTGGGGCTTTGGTGCTCACCGAGTCTGCCCCCTGAGTGTGTCCCTTTTGGATCTGAGGAGTTGTAATCTGGATGGTCCTACTCTGACCACTATGTACACTGGCTCTTGGATCTCCAAGGAGGTGCTAATTTAGCCTCTGCCTGAAGCCACCCAGCAGGAGCTATGGAGAGATCTGCAGATCTCTTCTTTGTTTGGGTTTTGGAGGTGCCCAGATGAGGCCCAGCTGTGAAGCAATGCAAGCTGCTGTGGGGCCTTGGGCCTTCTTTTGGATGTTCTGGGTCTCTCTGACTCAGCTGCAGTTTGTTAAGTAAGTTTAGATTTCAAAGGACCAGGCCATTCATATGCAAAAGCCTCTGCACACAGTTTGGATGGGGCGGGGTCTCAGGGTGGAGCAAACAGCAATGGCTTCCTGTCAGCCCTGCCCTAAAAGGCTGCCGGGTCTCAGTGTCCCTCGGTGCAAGCACCTCTGAGAGAAAGCTGCCCTTGAGTTCTGTCCGATGCCAGACAGTCCAGTTTTTCCCCATATGAGTCTGGGTCCCCAGAGTCTCACCCAGAACTGGAGTTCAGAGCAGTTGGGAGCTTGTGTCTCCCTGCGGGTTGAAAAAGCCCGCCATGTACTCAGTTGCCAGCCCTCTCTGCATGCGCGTGCCTCCATACCTCTGCCTTTTGCAGCTCCTCTGAGTCTCAGTGTGCTTTTCTCTTCCCTTCTAGTTGTAGAATTTCCACTCAGCCAGCCTTCCTGTGGTTCTGGATGATGTCCGTTTTGTCTTTTAGTTGTAGTTTTGAAGTTGTTGTGCGAGGTGGCAAGTTCAGGTGTTTACCTATGCTGCCATCTTGGTTTCTCCTCTCTGGGAGGTTTTCTGAAGCTGCCTTTTCAGACATGTGCCTCTTCTGGCTCAAGGTCATGTAGTGTGGCAGCCACAAAAGACCTCCTTATACACACACACACACACACACACACACACACTTCAGGGTAAGGGTCCTTTCTCTGCTGGGTACCCTCATTGCATATTGTATTATTTTGACAGTGATTTACATATAAAGAAATGTGAACAGCGATCCACTTGTCAGCAGCAAGCCCACAACCAGGTATGTGGAGGGGGGCACATCAGCACCATGGGTGAGGACAGAAAGGCCCCCACAAGTGGGACCGGCCAGTGGTGCCCAGTTCTGCACTTCCCCTTTCCTATCCCATGCATCCCGTCATCTAAACAGCACAGAAACTCTGAGAGGTAGACTGGAGAGCTCTGGTGACTTGCCCAGCTCACCCGGCTAGAGTGACAGGGCATGGGCCAGATCCCGAATATCCGACTCTAGCCAGCTGTGATTTATTGAGAACCCCCACCCAAAATTGCTCCCCTCCCCAGATCTGTTAGAATTCCTAAAACTTTGCCATTATAATCCCCACCCCCTTTAGCATTGTAGGGTTTGGGGGAGGGGGGCTTCAAAAATTTCCTCTTTAAAGAAATCATGCTAGAAGGAATGCTTCATTAGTCACTATGAGTGTACAAGGATTCTGGTGCCTGTAGGGGTGAGGGAGTGGGGGAGGGCATCATAGTGGTACCAGGACCCCAAAGGTCACCTTTGTGTGTTTCCCACAGCTCTGGGCACCTCCTCTCCCCTCTGTGAAGTAGTGGTCTATGAGCTCCTCTATTTTCTCCAAATGGCTTTTGTTTCTCCTGGGCCTAGCACAGTGCCTGGCAGAGTGGGCATTCAGGAAAGGTTTGCCAAACAGCTACCTTTACTACAACTCCTCATATGCCAGATTTTAATTGATCTGCCCCAGAACCTGCTGAGACGGGGCAAAGGGCTGCCCTCCCCTAATCCTACCAGCCTCTGGTAGCCTAAGGTTGAGGATATTGATCAAGGAGGCCAGAGATTCCTCTAAAAATGTCTTTCATAATCTAGGCTCCAGCGAGGGATTTGGGGATTCCTTCAACAGGCCACGTGCATGTAGGCGTAAACACTTGGCCTGCCTCTCCCCAACATGTCTATTAAAGGCATCCATCAACCAGCCCTCCTGGCTGGCAGCTCTGGGCAGGGCGGCTCCTGCCCTCCAAAATGCTGCAGGGAACTCCTTGGGGCTGCCTGTGCTGGGCCAGGGCCACCTTCCCCTCCCCCAGCCCCCTTGCGGGCCGCAGCTGGCCCCTGAGACAGCCGCTGCTTGTCTTCCCTCCTGGCTGGGGACACATCTGCATTTGGCAGTGCCCAGATTAATCTCTGTTACCTTCCCTGCTGATTGTGCAGGAGCTGGACATGCCTCTTCCCCCATCCTCCCACCCCCTGGGAAAACAAAGCTGAATGTTCCCGAAGCCAATGTCCCCGCTAACCAAGGAGATTCTGGCTGCATCGGGTTCTAGGAAGAGCAGGGCCAGAGTGTGTTCTTAGGAGGGCAGAGAGGCACCGAGGGATCTCTTAGCTCCCCAAACAGGTCAAGTGGAGCAGGGCCCTGAGACCAAGTGATGCAATACGAACTAGCGGAGACGGGGAGAAACCCAGAGAGAACGGGGTGAGGGAGGAGGAGGAAAGGCTCTTTTGCAGGAGATTTTATTTCTGTCAGCTTTGAAGTTAGAGCTCAAGTGGACTCAGGTGCAGAAAGTCACTAACGAAGCAGGGGAGGGAAAACATGGAGATGCCAGGCAGCTGTGTGCGCTTCAGTGACCCACAGGGGAACTTGCTCCAGGCTCACCCCCATGCCAAAGGCAGGATGCCAGGACTCACCCCACCCTCAGAGGCACACAAGAGAGGGGCTTCCATTTTTCTCAGAGACAGTATCATTCTGGAGTGCAAGCACCATGGCAAGCATTCTGGCTCATTTCTGTATTATTATGCCCAGTACAGAGCCTGGCATATCGTACTTACTCAATAAGTAATGGCTGTGTGCTAGGAGCCACTCAAAATCCCCTGTTAACCCTTTCACAAGGAATTCAGATAGCTTCTAGTGCCTCCATTTTACGGAAGTGAAAATGGAGGCCCAGAAAGGGTAAGTTACCTGCTCCAGGTCACAGTTAGAAAGCAGCTGATTGGGACTCATCCCCATGCAGACTGATTGTTGAGAAAATGCGAGAACAAAAAGAAAAACAGATCTTAGTCATGGAATCCAAAGAGACTCTGGGTGTCATGTGAATCCAACTCTTTGTTTTATCAGTTAAGGACTAGAGATGGGAAAGAGACTTCTCCAAGACCCTTGGTACTAGCGGGCTCTGGGAAGAGTTAGGATTAGAACTCAGGTCTCCTGACTTTCAGTCCCTGGAGCTTTCCGTTCCCCCAGCTCTTGGAGGTGCCCCCCAGGATTTGTCAACTGGCTTTTAAACAGGCTCCGTGTCTAGCAGGCTTGAGAACCAGTGGAAACTGGACCCCTTTGTCCCTCTTCCCAGTCCTCCCCCGCCATCTTGCTGGGCCAGGTGGCTCTGAGGCAGGTCTGAGTTCCTCAGGCCTGGCCATGCAGCCCCGCAGGAAGACATGGAAGGCGCAGGTCCTGGGAGGCCAGCAGGAGGTGTCGCTGAGGAAAGCTGCCCGGCTGGCCCTCAGGAACGAGGGCTCTGAGTCACCCGGTCCTCCAGGGCCCAGTCTGGGACATGTGGGTGGACTTTCTATGCTCAGATTACAGCATAAATTCCCAGTTCTTTGGCAACCTGAATACTTAAAATTTTCAGGGTAATTTTTTCTCCAAGGCATTTTTTTCTGGATCACTAATGTCTGGTCCATAAGATATTTTTGATTCAACAGATTTAAACCCATTTCCCTCTAGACAAGGCAAACAAACAGACTTTGTATCTTCCTATATGGGGCTTTCCAGAGCGCTGGGTGCTGGGCTGCATTGGGTTCCCAGTGTGATGTCATCTGATTACTCCTGGCATTCTCTTTCCATTTAGGAGAAGCGGCTGACTGCAGATATTCCAACTGGGAGAAGGAGTGATTGGAATAGCAGTCCTTTCAGATGGATGTTTCTGGCATCTGCTGTTTTTCTCTGCCGCCTGGCAGCACCTTTGAGAATAGAAGTCTCCTAGCAGCACACACCTGCTCATGCAGAGAAGCCTTCTCCCAGGCTGGGGAGGGCAGAGTGAAATGATTGGGCCCCTTTTCTGCCGGCCTGTGCAGGCTTTGCCAAGCCCTGTGCCCTTCACCTCAGATATTGCTGGGCAGGTGCTCTCATCTCCTAACACCCCAGTGAGAGGTCTGGGGCCAACACAGAGCAGGTTTCCCAGAGTGCTCTGGGATGGGTCACTTCCCCTCCAGCCGGTCTGTCCTGCTGAGCTCTCAGGACTTCCACAGTGAGTCCCCGGGGCAGGGCTGGAAGGGTGAGGTCAGGGTGCCATTTGTAGAGGGTCACCTTGCCTTTTGCTCAGGACACAGGCAGAGTGTCTACATGAGGGAGGGGGGTGGGGGTTTCTAGGGGCAGGACCAGGACTGGGAGTTTGTCCAGTTCCAGAGGCTCTCCCTCCCATGGCATCAGACACCGTCTCCTCCGGCCACTGAGCTCCCTTCTTTTCTTTGGTAACGAGCAGAGGTTGTGAGTGGCACAGAACCAAGGAGTGCCATGCTTCTCTGGCCAGGCTTTCTAGTGAGGAACATGGGCACCGAGGGAAAGGCCAGGGGGTGGGTGGAGGAGAAGAGCATCCTTGGAAGGGAACCCCCAGTATATGAGGCTGGAGTTTCCACTCAGGCTTGGGACCTCCCCAAACTTGTCCCATTTCTCTCTGAGCAAAGCCCCAGGCCCGTCCATGATCCAGTTACCAGCCCCTTTGAGGAGAGAAGGAGCTGGGTAGTGGTGGAGGAGCTCCAGAGCAGGGCTGAGTCACCTAAATGGAGTGCTTGTCCCGAGCCACAAACTGCTCTGCAGGGGCGGGCTGGGCTGCACCTCTTGGACCAAGTGCCGGCATGCTGGCTGGGCTGTGCTCAGGGCTGTCGGTGGCTCTGTGACCCTGTGCTTGTGTTTTGGTCCTTTGGAGCTATTGTAGTTTGTATCCCGCAAACTAACTCTGCTGGGTCATTGGCCCTGATTAGTTTTGCAGCAATAAAGGCTCATCCTCTTCAGGAAAGCCTTGAATAAATATCTGCTTATTACTTGCCAATATTTTCCCGCTACCCAAGGCAGCATAGCTGTGTGACTTTCAGGCAGCCCCTAACCTCTGTGGGTCTACTTCCATATCGAAAAGGCATGAATGTAATACTATACTCTTTCACCCTGGTTATTGTGGGGACCAGATATAATCGTGTGTGGGAAAGCCCTTTCTGGAGGGCCAGGTGCTGCTCCACTGGGAGGGATCATGATGATCATCATGCTTATTATAAGGTGCCTGGAACAGCTCTGCCCAGCAATATGAAGTGTCAGCAGCATGTGCTCCCTCATAAGGAGGGAAAAAAGGAACCAGTTTCCCCAAAGGAAAAGAGACAAAGCGGAGAGACCAATAACATAGTCCCAACAAGAGCAATGACCATTTGGATTATTTCATATCAAGGCTCAATACACAATAATCAATAACAAAAAGTTTTCCTTTCTTATCAGAAGAAGTTCTCGGAGCCAAGGACAATCACATCACTTTCTTCTCATCCTGAGGTCAAATGTCATTTTTTACCTAATGCTATGACATTCAAGTTAAGAGCTAGTAGAAACTGGTTTTGGTTCTTTGTACAAATAAGTGAAAGGTCAAAATGAGCTTCCTCTCATTCTTCTCCTAGAAAGAAATCCAGACTAGAACAATGCTCTAGAAATCAGAGAGGATAGGACAGAGAAGCTCAAAGCATTTATGGCGGGGTCATCTGTTGTTGCTGTCTCCTCAGAATCCATTCCTCCCTCTTTTTTAAAAAAAATATTTTTATTGATTTCAGAGAGGAAGGGAGAGGGAGAGAGAGATAGAAACATCAATGATGACAGAGAATCATTGATCGGCTGCTCCCTGCACGCCCCCTGCTGGGGACTGAGCCTGCAGCCAGGGCACCCTCCCTTTTTCCTCCCTTTTTGTAATAGAACCTTCTTTCTGTTGGGAGACTACTCTCCATACTCTCATTCTAAGTGGGGTTGACCCCCGCTTCCCCAGTTTCTGGGATGACTCCTGTCTGACCAGAGTACTGTACCCTTCTGGCCACAGTGATTGGTTCAACAAGAGGCATGTGATCCAAGCCAGGCCAATGAGAGTTAGCCCTGGGACTTGTGCTGGAATAATTAGCAAGAGAAGTTGCCTTTTCTGGGGAGTTGCCCAGTGGAAGGCAGAAGCTGGGCATTTTTGGTGGTCACTCTTACTACCACCTGAGAATGAAGCCAGCGTTGAAGGCAGCAGAGCTGAGGAATGGAGAATGATTCCCTCTGATGGGGAGACAGGGGGATGAGATGGCAAAGAAAAGATAGTTGAAAATCTATATATACACCTTTGGGGCAGAAATGGGGTGGATAAAAATATCTCTATGTCTATCTCTATTATCATTCTATCTATCATCTATCTATCATCTATCTACCTACCTATCTATCTATCTATCTATCTGGCACCTATCTATCTCCAACCTGGGTACTGCAAGTTCAAAGGCTCAGGTTTTAATACTCAGATGTGAGGCTTTAGGCACTGAGACCTCTAAGCCTTGTTTCCATCATCCAATACATGGGTTAAACAATAAACACCCTCCTGCATGCCCCACACTAGGTATCAAGCCCTCAGCCCGGGCATGTGCCCCAACCAGGCATCGAACCGTGACCTCTTGGTTCATAGATCAATGCTCAACCACTAAGCCATACCAGCCGGGCTGGGAACAAGGTCTTGAAGGTAGGGAAAGAGTGTGTGTGTGTGTGTGTGTGTGTGTGTGTGTGTGTGTGTGTATTTACGATAATTAAGAGGGAAAAAGAGACAAAAATCCAATTTTCCTTCCCAAATGGTCTGAGACTTCTCTTCCTATACAGTGTATTTAACATGGGGTAGCCGCAGTGGAGACATCATGATTTATTTCTCTTGGGGATGGAGAAGGGGCATTCCACAACTCCCATGGTTGCCCGGAGACCCAGCAGGGATGGGATGGAGCTCAAGGCCCTTATTTTGCTCCTTTGGCTTTTTTTTTTTTTTTTTTTTTAATGAGCATCTGGAGTTGCCTTTCTGGCATCTTGCAGCTGGCTCTTGCCACTCTCTCCTTGTTTGATTTGCTAAATCTCTGTTTTAGTTCGCTGTTTCACACCCACACTGACAGTCTGTTGTCCTCCGAAGGCCTTGGGACATCTGCCAGGCAGTGAAATCAAATGTGAAGTTAAATATAATTCAGCGGCACATCATCATGCTCCCAGTCTCCCTCCACCTCGCCCCCCCTCCTTCCTTCCCAAGAGAGCAGAGTGCCGAGGCAGTGGTGCCCGGGCCGAATGAGCCTTTCCAAAAAATGTTTACTCCAGAAATTTTACCCAAAAGTAGAGGAGAAGTCCTGGTATAATGAACTCTTGTGTGCCTATCATCCAGCTTTAATACTTATCAACATTTTGGCTGATCTTGTTTATTTAATTTCATATATACAATGAGTGGCCAGATTATTATGATCTCTGAATGCATAATAATCTGGCCACTCAGTGTGTGTGTGTGTGTGTGTGTGTGTGTGTGTGTGTATGTGAATATTACATATACATATATATGTGTGTATATATATATGTATATATATATTCCATAAAATACATATACATATACATGTGTTTTCCTGAAGTATTTGAAGACAAATTCCAGGTATCATCTCATTTCACCCTAAACTGCTTCAGTTTGAATGTCTGAAAAATAGGGAAGCATTTCAAAACAACTAATCACTATGCCGTCACCACAGCTAATAATCTGAAACAGAATCCATATTCAAATTTCTGTCGTAGTCTCAACGCTGTTTTTTTTACAGTTGGTTTGGACCTATATCTTTGATCTCAAAAAGAAGTTTGCTGAGAAAATTAAAAATGAGCAGAATTCTAATAAGAAGTTTCACCTTAAGGATTATTTTCAGACTTTTTGCAGAACTTGCTTACACATAAATAATGAACTTGTTATGCAAGTGTCTCAGTTCCTTTGCTCATATAAGAACAGAGGGGCTGTGCTGTGCCAGACCCTCAGCCAGGCACTGGGTGAGGAGACCCTCGCGCAGAACTCACGGCCCAGGCAGCAGGCGAGGTGGTGAAAGCCTGCAGGGTGGTTTCCTGGGAGCTCGTGCACAGGCGGGATCGGGCCTCAATGGAAGGAAGAGCTGCAATATCAGGCCCTGTTGCTGTAAAAAGACATTCCATGAGGAAAATGTTCAACAATTAAGACTCCTTCAATTTAGTCTGATTTTTTCTCCAATCAGTTATCATAAGGTGATGCCGTAGATTGAAAGTTTGTGTTCCCCCAAATTCATATATTAAATCCTAACACCCAATGTGATGGAATTTGGGGGTGGGGCCTTCAGGCGGCGATTAGGTCATGGGTGTAGGGCCTTCATGAATGGGATGAGTGCCCTTATAAAAGGACCCCAGAGAGATCCCTTGCCCCTTCCACCTTATGAGGACCCCACGGAAGATGTGGTCTAGGAAGCAGGAAGTGAGTCCTCACCAGTCATGGGATCTGCTGACATCTTATCTTGGACATCCAGGTTCCGGAACCGAGAGAAATAAAGGTCTGTTGTTTATAAACCACCCAGGCTATGGTACTATGGTATTCCTTTATAGCAGCCCATACGCACTAAGACAGGTGATGTTTATTTTAACATATATATATTTCTTCTCTTTCATCCCCTCTCCTTCCTTCCTTCCTTCCTTCCTTCCTTCCTTCCTTCCTTCCTTCCTTCCTTCCTTCCTTCCTTCCTTCCTTCCTTCCTTCCTTCCTTCCTTCCTTCCTTGTAATTCTTCCATTTTAGTAGGTTCTCTTCCTGCTCTTTCCCATGTCAAGCTTTCCTGAAGTGGATTCCCTGTCTTCTTTCCTCCTGTAGGCCACATTACTCAGGATGACCCAGGGGTTCTCTGGGTTTTGGTGTGTGGCCCCTGCACCTCTCGGGACGTATTTCAGAGAGAGAGAGAGAGAGAGAGAGAGAGAGAGAGAGAGAGAGAGAGAGAGAGAGAGAGAGAGAGAGAGAAACATTGATTCGTTGTTCCATTTATTTATGCAATTCACTGGTTGATTCTTTTTTTTTCTTTATTGAGGTATTACATGTGTCTCCTTATTCCCCCAATTGCCCCCTCCCCCCCGCTCATGCCCTCACCCCCCTGGTGTCTGTGTCCATTGGTTAGGCTTATATGCATACATACAAGTCCTTTGGTTGATCTCTCCCCCTTACCCCCAACCTCCCCTACCTTCCCTCTGAGGTTTGAGCATCTGATCGATGCTTCTCTGTCTCTGGATCTGTTTTTGTTCATCCGTTTATGTTGTTCATTATATTCCACAAATGAGTGAGGTCATGTGATATTTATCTTTCTCTGACTGGCTTATTTCATTTAGCATAATGCTCTCCAGGTCCATCCATGCTGTTGCAAATGGTAGGAGTGCCTTCCTTTTTACAGCAGCATAGTATTCCATTGTGTAGATGTACCACCGTTTTTTAATCCACTCATCTGCTGATGGGCACTTAGGCTGTTTCCAAATCTTAGCTATGGTGAATTGTGCTGCTATGAACATAGGGGTGCATATATCCTTTCTGATTGGTGTTTCTAGTTTCTTGGGATATATTCCTAGAAGTGGGATCACTGTGTCAAATGGCAGTTCCAGTTTTAGTTTTTTTTTGAGGAAATGCCATTCTGTTCTCCACAGTGGCTGCACCAGTCTGCATTCCCACCTCACTGGTTGATTCTTGTATGTGCCCTGACCAGGGATCTAACCCACAAGCTTGGTGTATCAGGCGATGCTCAAACCAACTGAGCTACTTGGCGAGGGCTGGAACCTTGCTTCACAGTCCTCTCAGCATCCAAATCCATCTCTTTTTCCTCTGCAGTTGTCTTACTTTGGGTTCCTCCAAGAGCAGCACCCGAGATGAGGGTTCTGGTGCAGAAGGTGTTTGGGAGGTGACCCTAGGAAGCAGAAGTGAGGGCGGGGAGAGTGAGATATGGAAGGAGGAGCCAATTAAGGGTGCTTCATTGGTGTGGTGACTGGTGTGAGCACGGGGGCTCAGTCTGGGTACGATGCACCTCAGAATTGCCCCTGTGGAGTGCAGGAGGCTGGTGCATTTATCCACAGAGCCTCATCCCTACTGGTTGAGAGGCTCCTCCAGGGCTATCGCTCTCCCTCTTACTTTCAGGCTGGCTGTGTGGGCTGAGAGACCTTCCTAAGGCGTCAAGGTAGCGAAATATGAGGAGTGCTGTGCCAGGGAACTGCATATCACAGCTGCAGCTGGTCTCAGAGATGGCCAGGGCATCAGAGTCTGCTAAGCATTCCCATTCCTGTTGCTTTCCTGACTCATTAACACTAATAACATGATTTATTAAGTGCTTTTTGTATATCAGTCATTGGGCTTTCAGCTTCCCAAACATATTGTCATTGAATCTTCTGAAGGCATATGAGAGAGGTTATATTATTCTTCCCATGTACAGCTGACAAATTGAGGGTAAGAGAAGTTATATAACTTGTCTAAGGTAAGCACCCTCTGGGCTGGGATCTGGGGTTGAAGTGAGAGCTGGGCATGGGGGCTCTGTTACCTTCTTTTTAAAAAAAGATATATATTTTTTATTGATTTTTTACAGAGAAGAAGGGAGAGGGATAGAGAGTCAGAAACATCGATGAGAGAGAAACATCGATCAGCTGCCTCCTGCACACTCCCCATTGGGTATGTGCCTGCAACCAAGGTACATGCCCTTGACCGGAATCGAACCTGGGACCCTTGAGTCCACAGGCCGATGCTCTATCCACTGAGCCAAACCGGTTAGGGCTCCGTTACCTTCTTCATAGCCTTGATTCTCCCATCCTCAGGCTGGAGACAGTAAGTTCCCAGGGCAAGGACCCCTTGGGGCTGAGGATGACAGTGAACCCGTGAACTTAACCCTGGTGGATTTGTGTAGTCGGACATCCCTAGACTTAGATGCTGAGGTTGAAGCCTGGAATAAATTGCTCTGTCCTTTTGGAAAAATGAAGTGTCATTTTTTTTTAAATATATTTTTATTGATTTCAGAGAAGAAAGGAGAGGGAGAGAGAGATAGAAACATCAATGATGAGAAAGAATCATTGATCAGCTGCCTCCTACACGCCCCACACTGGGGAGGGAGCCGGCATCAGAATCGATCCTCTTGTGCCCTTGACCAGACTTGAACCCAGGACCCTTCAGTCTGCAGGCTGACACACTATCCCCTGAGCCAAACCAGCTAGGGCTGTAATTCTTGGTTGTATGATGCTGTGTAGTAAGCATCTGGGGTCCTCTGAAAGGTCCTTCTGGGTTGACTTGATGCTTTTCTTACTAGACTCTGCAAACATCCTGACTTTGGAGGTTGAACATGGCCAGGTGCTGTCCCCAGACTGCCAGCTGTTGGGCAAATATGAGCTGCTACCTTAGGGGAGGGCAAGAGAATGCCTGAGTATGGAAAAGGATCTGGAAGGACAATCTAAGAAACATTCCCTTCCATGCTGACCCTGGGAGTCACCTCCCAGAGAAGGGAATGACTCTCCAGGCCTCTGCTCAGAGACCTGTTACTGTGGGCTGTCCTCCTGAGCCACTGGGGCTGGGAGGAGCAGAGGAACTGCTCAGGCTTGTGGCTGCTCAGAAACAAGGAAGCTCAGACAGTCCCTGGTGCCACCAAAGGGGCAAACACATCATCCCCAAGTCTCTGTTACCCACCTCAGGCTGTGGGGGACTGGGCGGAACATGGCACTAGCGCCTCCCAGCCCCTGGGGGTAAGGGCAAAGAGAGTGTTGTAAGAGGTGGATCATGGCCTAGACTTCCCCGCAACACAGGCCAAAACATTCTCTCTTTCTTCCCCTCTCTTTTTTATTTTATTTAGTTTGCCTTGAGTTTCTGTTGCTGGCAGCTAATGGAGTCTTGACTGGTACAGAAGTCAGCCACTTCCCTTGGCTGCCAAGTGACCCACTCAGGCTGCTCCAGCCACATCCGACTGCGCCTCTTCTTGGTTCTCCACTTCCACCCTCACCTAAGCTTAGCACACAGGAAAGACTCGGCCTTCGTCATCTGCACAGAAGGTGAGTTTGTGTCCATGTGCTCCTGGTCCTGGATCACTGACATTTAAAGCCTGTTGCTAACTGAGAGGTGAAGGGAAGCAGGTTCACTTACACCTACTGTGAACTAGACACTATGCTGGGTCATTCTCTCATTAAATCTCCAGAGTAATCAGCCAGATGTTTTTGGGGATGGGGACCCTTGAAATCATCCATGGAAGTGACTCCCTTGGATGGGCCAGCCCTTGAGTCCACCCCGGGACTCGGGTTGAAAGTCTCAGGTCCTCATGTACTGCAGAGATGACTGCTCTGTGCCTGCAACCAGAACGGTCTTGTCTTTGCGAGCCTGTGTATCTGGTTGAGCCTGCGTATCTGGTTGAGCCTGCTATCGAGCTGCATGTCTTTGTTTGCTGGGGTTTTATTCATTTATTCAAAAACTTGGTGCTTCTCAAGGCTGATGTGCAGACCCTCCCTGACTCTGGGGCAACATGTGCTCACGCTGTTCAGTCCCGTGCTTTGGGGGATCCTTCAGCCTAAACAACTGGCGGCTGGCTGTGGCCAAGCCCCGGAAGAACTGACCTTTGGAAGGGTGGCTTGGAGGAGTGAGAGAGAAAGGGACTGGAGGCCTGGATAAAAATGTCCACTCAGGCTCTCTCCAAGCCTTCAAGGCTTCAGCACCCAGGGCTGAAGTCCAGCTGCTGTAGCATGTCCTGCAGAGACCCCTGCAGCCTGCTCAGGACCACCACCTCTGTGGAGTAGAGTGAAGCTTCCAGGACATCGTCCAGGCCCTCCAAGGTCTTCAGACTCCTGGTCCGGGGGAAGGGGCAGCTGTTGGAGGAGGCCAGCAGGTAGAGAAGGTCCCGGAGGTTCTCCAGGTCATTAGATATTTGGAGCACATTCCCGGAAGGCAGACTGGTGAGGATCTGTTGGTAAATTGCCAATGTCTGGTCCATCTTGGACAAACTCAGGACAGGGTGGAGCCCAGGAATGAAGTCCAAACCAGTGACCCTCTGTTTGGAGGAGACCGACCTCTGTGCAGGAGGAAGAGGGAGAAGGACAGCTCAGCAAGGCAGGAGACAAGTCACTTCTCTAAAGCCCTTGGCCTTTCCATCAAGTATGGAGGTTTGTTTCCGTGGTTGCTTCCTTCCCCTCTTCTGCACCATCCCGGCCTGGGCCCTGATTTCTTGTGCCCGGGTGGCTGCCAAACCTCTAAGCTGACCTCCTGGACTTTTTGTCCTCCTGCCCTTCCCAAACCACCCTGCCCTCCACTTTCAGACCAACCTTCCCAGGTCGTTCATTCCTTCTCTGAATGGCCTCTGCTTTAGAACCAGCCGGGACTCCCATTTCATACTGAGTTAAGTCTCTTCCCCAGGCACCGAAGTCCTCCATAAGTGCTCCCTCCCCAGCCATCTTCATTCCCTTCCTTTCCCAGTAAATTCCTCCCTTCCAGTCAGATTCTCCATGGACCTCACCCCATTAGGCTGCCCCCAACAAGCGTCCTGCCTCTCTCCTCTGCTCCAGTAACTCTGGTTACCAGGAGGCCTTCCCCTTCCCAACTGCCCACAGCAAGAGGGACACTCTGGACATGTCACGTGCAGCCTTGTCAGATGACTATCTTGAAAGCAATGGAACTTAAGGGTTTATCTCTGTAAAATGTCCAAGACTCTGTCTTGTTTTGAGCTGTCCCTGCTTCTGGCTACCTAACATCTTCCTTCCCAAGGCCACTGTCAGATGTCCACAGTGACCAGGAGATGTGAAAGTCCATGCAGGGCAAAAAGCAGGCGTTTAAGGTTGGGGACTACAAAAACTACAACTACATGAGGGCACACTCAGTTCTGGTCCTGTGGAGGGTGGGGTGGGGTCATTTGCTTTCTTGAATTTAATCTCATAATGACCTTATAAAGACTATATGACACCATATAGTTCCTTAGGTACGAGTCCCATATCTAGATGATGAAACCAAGGCTTAAAGACATTGAGGAACTGGAACTAGCTTAAGATTTTGCAGATAGAGAACAGAGGTGTGCAGAGAAGTGGGAAATGGCTGAAGGTCTAGGCCTGTGGATCCCAAAGCAAAGACCCTAGGGGCATTGATAACTGTTTACAAATACCCAGAAGTTGTATGTGAACGAGGGTAGACTTGCTCTTTAGTATGGTCTTGGCCACAGGACTAGCAGTAGTGGGGAGACTTTCTAAGGGCCAGAGCTCAGCTGTAACTAGGAAAAACACTTTCTGATAAGCACATTCTAGAGATACATGGAGATCCCAGAGGGGGTCTGGTCACCTGACAATGGGGCCAAGGACCTTTATGGCTCCCTCTGGTCCTAGGCACTAGGATTCCAGTCAGGGAGGAAGAAAAGTAAGAAAGCGGGGACTGACGAGAGAAGGAGAGAAGAGGCAGCTGCTCATACAGTAGGAGGAATCAAGGCCACCAAAGCCCCCACATATCACTGCACGGGCCTGGGCTAACCTCTGAGGACCCAGTTTCCCCATGGGCTGGCCACACATCTATTTTGTCTCCCCAGACCCTCCCTACCGTGTGTGCAATGTCATTGATCCTGGTGACAATCGTCTTGATGAGGGTTTTGGTGTCATCCTGGACTTTCTGGATGGGCGCAGCTTCTGTGTAGAACAAATAGGGCCAAAGCCACAGGAATCGGCACAGGAATCCACAGCGCATTTTCCCTCCCAGATGTGTGTCTTGGGCCTGAAAGCAAAAGGAACCACACATTTCAAGTTACTGCTGTCTCTGAAAATACCATATGCCCTGTTACCAACCGCATTACCAGATGTGTATCAAAATGAGATTAGCTTTCTGCCCTGGCTATCATCTCCTTAGGGTCAAAGACAATTCATATCTAGAAATGCATTAATAAAAAGCATTTCCTCAGGGAGAGGTGAGGCCTGGTCAATAAAACCATGAGAGATGTGCTGTAGACCACGGAGCAGTCAGCCAGGGTGTGAGCAAACGGACACGGTGGTGATAATGTGACTTCATTGTGTGCTTTGAGGAAGAGAGTGGGCTTTTAAGGTCTGGTTTAAATTCAGCCATTTACCAGCTGTAAGACTTTAAGCAAATCACATACCTGCTAAAAACTCTATCTTTTATCCCCTGAAGTATACCTATCTCCAAGCTTTCATAAGGATCAAATTAGATAATGCATGTGGAAGAGCTGTAAAGGTATCGTGAATGTACTCTATTACTACCCCGTTGTTAGAGATTATGTCACTTGTCCTCCCATTACTCTCATAGCAGCTGCTGACATCGCCATATGGCATTTATCTTTGGCTTTATCACTTCCCCTCTCTCCTGCTAAGAACCTGAATCCAACCAGCACTTATGGAAGGACTGATAATATGTCACAGGCAGTTCTTGGTGCCAACGATAAGATACAACAGTGAACCACAGGTGTTCTCTACCTTCAAGTTGCTGCTTACAGTTTGATACAAGAGAGAAATAGGTACACAGACCATTCCAATTCAGGACAAAAGAGCTTTGCAAGAAAGACAAGTACAAGATATCAGGGATCAAAGGGGGCTTCCTGGAAGAGCTGGGTATTAAAAGACTGAGCAGGGGCTAGGAAGACTAGAAAGTGGTTGCCATAGTCACAAAGAAAGCAGCAGATGCAAAGGCACAGAGGCAGGAGAGAAGATATAGTATGCCCCCCCCCCCCAGAATGTTTGAAACTTTCAGCATTATGGAGCCATGAATTATAAAGTTAACAATATGCTGATCCTCGATGAAGCCACAAAGTTTTAATGAGATACATGAGGCAATGAGGCAAAAGATAATAAAGTTAAATGTTTGTGAGTCTGTGGCCAATGATCCATGCTAAGTATATGTGGAGGAGCCTGAAATAATAATTAAATGTAAATAAATTTTAGCATGAAAGGTCTGAAGGTAGCAAAAAAGTTAACCTCTGCTTTTGGGGTTCTGCCTCATCTGGATCCTGATTGAAAAAAACCAGAATATACATTTTCTGTCCATAGGTGACATTATTAATATAATTCCCATCCTGGAAACGTCATAGAAATCAACAGTCTGTTTATATACTAGTTATAATGCCTGATCAAAGGCATGCTTCTTAAAATTTGTTTCATAGAAGGGAAACATGAGGCTAAAGGGGATGCATTCACTTGCCCAAAGTCAAACAAAGGTAAGTGGCAGAGCCAAAATTCGCACTCAGAACTGCCTTCCCCAGAAAGGCTGGGATCCTTTTACTCCACTCCCAGTTTCTCCAGTCTTCATGGGAAAGTCCAAATCATTAACCACTCCAATGCCCAGCCAAGGGTGCCTGGCACTTGGGGACCATGGCACTTAGGAACAAATTCCCCACTCTAGGATGAAGCTATGAGATTGTACCCTCATAGCAAGTTCAAATATGAAAAACACTCAGTCATTTGGCAGGGAGCACTTCAGATGTCTTTGTGATTGTTTGTTCTTTTAAAAAAGTTAAAACTCCTCGTGTTCGATACTTGTTACCTGAAGAAACATTTCCTCCAAACCTTTGTGGGACAGAGTTAAATAACGCTAACCCCCCAGCGTGATTCCACCAAACCTCAGCTACGGTAGCAGGTAGCAGCGTCAAGCTGTCCCAGGCTTTCGCTGCGGGCTCCGCCCTTACTAGCTGTGTCTCTGGGAAAGATACTTAATTTCCCTAGAGCATCTGCTCCCATCTGTAAAATGGATCTGATAACACCACCTGGCTCAAAGGGCAAATGACACAAACCTGTAAAGCCCTTGTTGGTGTGTGTGTGTGTGTGAGAGAGAGAGAGAGAGAGAGAGAGAGAGAGAGAGAGAGAGATGAAGGGTGGGGGTGGGGAGAATAAATGCCCGCTGGTTTTGAACGGAGTAATTACTGGGCAGGGCTTGAAATACGTAGGCAACACTACCTGTAGCCAACCCTGAATCAAGCACTTGGCTGGTTGCCTCCCCTGGGCCATCTCAGAAGGGTCCCTGGTGTTTCTGGGTCTTCCCCTTGTGCACAAGATTGAATTCTATCCTTTCCTAGGATTTATGTGTTAATGACAACCTCCTTCCCAAGAGAATTTATTACCAGACTAACTCTGGTTGCAGTTGCTCTCACATAATGGCCACCCTGGACTACCTTAATGGAAAAACAGTTTATAACCCCTCTCTATCACCACTGCTCATATGCTCCAGTGGCTATTGAAAATTAATAGCAGTTCCTCAAAACGTGGAATTGAGAAGCTGCTGCTAAGTCTTCCCAAGAGGAGAGGCCAGGCTTGGTAACAGGCCCATCTGAGATCAAAGTGACAGGGAGAACCTGGCTCACCAACACATAGCATATAACATACATTCTCACACACATAACACACACATTACAGGCACATACACACACATACACACACCACACACACCATACATATGCACAACCTTTTTAGTAGAGGCTGCTAGTTGTCTAATATCTAGTCTTCCCTTCTTCCCAAGTAATAGGACATCCAAGTTTAGATAGGGATGTGGCCACCCAAAGTAAACACGACACTTCCCAGCTTCTCCCAAGTCGGATGGCCATGTGACTAAATTATGGCCAATTAAATACAAACAGAAGTACATGTGGCAGCTCTCCTGTTGTGCACCTCCCTTTCTCATCCCTCCCTCCACCCCATGGGTGAATTGTGGGTGCAGTAGCCTGCGTTCTGGTGCCATGCTGGGTCATGAGGACCACAGCTTCACCTTATGAATAGAGAGTAGGAGCTGGAGGAGCCAGGTTCCTGAGGACGTTGTGGAGCTGAGATGCCACACTGGCCTCAGACTGCCTGAGGGACACGACCTCTGTCTTGGTTAAGCCTGTTATTTGGGGTCTCTGGTAAATGCAGCCAAACTTAATGCTAACTAATTCACACGCCCAGACATGGGCATCAGAAAAGAGTGAATCGAGTTTTCTGTGATTCACTTGAGTGTTACTAACTGGATGGGGTGCCTGGCTGTGACCCAATAATGGAGGAATGGCTGGGAAGAGTGGGGTCCAGGGAGTGGGGAGGGGAGGGATAATTCAAGACAGCAACTACAACTTCATTGAGCTTGGAGCCTGACACATAATAGTTATTCACTATACAGTATATCCCCCAAAATGTATACACACTTCAACAGCTGATTCTGTTATAATCTGAAAAGGCAATGTATTTTAATAAACATTGCCTTTATAATTATTCGAAGTGTGCATACATTTTTTGGACACCCTGTATATTTGATGGTTGACAGCTATCGTGTGCTGATGGCCCACTGTGAGCCAGGCATAGAGATGAAGGAGGCATGGAACCACAGGAGAGTGGGAGTCAGGAGTGGGGAGGGAGGAGCTTTCCCGGTGGTCTCCCCAGGGAGCCCAGGTAGTATTTCATAGTGTTGTATGTTGTCAACTACTTACATGTATCATTTGAAGAACATTTAATCAGATAACATGCCTTGGGTAACTCGGGAGGGAGTCACCCTGTTTGCAATGATGAGCCCTCGAGTGGGGCAGCACTGTGTTTGAATCGGAGTACAGGACCTTGGAAATATTCACTAACCTCTTTGAGACTCAGTTTTCTTAGCTATAAAATGGGGATGATATGAACCACAATTCCCACCTATGACTGTGACGTGGATGAAATGAGATAATGCACATGGCCAATACTCGTTAGTTGTTATCACCATTATTTCCAGCTAAGAAATCGAGGATGTGTCTTGGAGGAGGCGGCATTTGATTAGGGCCCTGAGAGGGAAGAAATTGGGTTGGTGAAAGTGGAGGAGAGGGGCAGCCCCAGGAGTGGGCTCGGGAGATGGTGGCTGGCAGCTGGCATGGAGGTGTGATGAATGAGGAGCAGGGAGGCGGGTGGGTATGAGTGGCAGGAGGGAGAAGCTTTTTTTCTGTGGAAGTGGGAGGTCTGATCACTCTCCAGCTAGTGTTTTTAGCCAGGTGACAAGAAGGATGGCAATTGAAAAAAGCATGAGGACAGGTCTAGAAATGAGGGTGCGGGGTATGCTGACTTGCTGGGACTGGCGGGACCTCGGGTGGATCCATCCCATGGATGGTTGGGACAGGGAGTCTCAGTTCAGAAAAGAGGACTGTAGCAATAGACCTAGGAGTGCAGGTTGGGTGGTCACAGGAGTGAGTGGAGAGAGCTGAGGAGAGGAGGGGAGGAAGAAAAGCCTGGGCTGAAAAGCCTTTTTTCTCTAGAAGTTTCTAAAGCATTTTTGAACAGTTAAGAGCAGTCATTTTTCTAAGATGAACTGCTGAAGTATTGATACAACATCCTGTCTCTTTCATTTTCCTCTGATGGTTGTATAAAGAGAGCCTGGAGATAGAGAGGGGCACCACTGGGGGAGGGCAAGGGGGCCAAAGGGACCATTGCCTCTGAGCTCTCCTTCCATTCAGAAAGCCCCATCCCCCACCCCACTGCCTCTCTCGCCTCTGCTGTCCTTTAATTAAGACCCTGCCACTCCCCAGCCTCTCTGCCCTCATCCCCTGCCAGGAGTGCACTGAAGAAGAAAAGAGAAAAACCAGAAAATGGAGCCTTTGGACAGCACGAGGTAATGAAATGTAATCACAGAAAATGGGCTCCAAGCCAGCGGGAGAGGATCAGGTAACTAGCCATGGACCCCAACACAATTTCCCGCTCTCTGGCTTCACCTGGGTCCTGGGCACTGGCTCCATTTCTATCATCCTCAGTTGACACGCCCCACCTCCACTCCCAGTCCCCACTTGGCAGTTCCACTTGGGTACCTCCCCACCTCTGCTCTCTCACTCTCCACGGACAAGCTGCCTTCCTCCTACTCCCCCCAAAAAACCTCCAAACGTGAGCTCCCTCCCCTCCCCTCCCCTCTGTGCTAGGGATGTGGCAGACCAAGTCACCAAGTCGGGGCCTCTATGTGAAGGTAGGGGGTGCTGAGCCAAGGCCTGCCCACAGCCTTCTGATGACAGCAGTGGGGGTAGGGGGCTTAAGCTATCCAATGTTTCTGCTGTCTCATCCTGGCTAAAAGCTCTGGAGGTTAACATGGGACCCAGCACACTCTTCCCTTCCCCTTCTCCACCATTAGGCCATCCCTCAGTAACCCAGGGCGTGCTGGGGGAATTCATGCCAGGTAGTGTGGTGTTTGTTGTTAATCACGAGGAAAAAGCTTTGGATGGTCTAAGCCCTCTCCCCACAGAAACTCTTCCTGTGGGCCCCTCCATTCTTCCATCTCCCCCTTCCCTCATTCCTTCCTTCCTCCATAACTCCCGTTTGGAAGTGATTTGGGGACGGGGAACAGACAAAGGAGGAATAGAAACCGAGAAGAGTGGATCCTGGTCCTTCAAGTTACTCAGAATCCAGTGCAACAGGCAGAATCTTAAACAACTCATTTCAACAACCTGGTGAAGGTTCTGAGGGAAGGGGCATAGGAGCCGGGAGCGAAGGAGAGGACGGGAGGTTCTGGGGAGGCGAGGACAGCTGTGCACAGGAGGCAACATCTGAACTGAGAGCTGAAGGACAGGAGTTCCCAGGGGAAAGAGGGCAAGAGGGCATTCCAGGTCAATGGACCGTGTGGCGCTGAGGAAAACTATGGTGGGTTTGGGAGAATTCAACACTATGGCGGAAGTGTGTGAGGCTGGAGTATATGACGTAGGAGCTAGAATGTCCTGGGCCTGATTCCATGTATAGTGGGGATTTTGTAGGGGATCTGCCGTACTTAGGACACACACACACACACACACACACGTCCTGGTGACCTTATTTGCATGACCAATGGTAGGCAAGAGACCCAGAATGCTCTTCTCTGCTCCATTTCCTTGTCTATCCTCCTCCAACTCCTGTGTCTGTCCTGATTGGATCAATTAGAGCCTCCCCAGGAATTTAAAGTCGGGCTTAAGAGAGCCCAGTTTGTCTCTGTTGTGGGCTCAGAGACACTGGGGTAGCCATGGCTGTCCTCGCATGCATGGGTTAGATGAGTGAGACCAGTGTCTGTCCAGACAATGACAGGCAGGCTGCAGTCACTGTGCTCCTTCTCAACCTTCTTTCTGGTGCCTGACCTTGTTGGTTCTGCGCCTTCATGAGGCTCGGCAGCCCTCCCTGTCCTCACTCCAGTATGTGATACTCTTTCTACTCACTTGAGTAGCTTTCAACTCTCTGAATATATTTTTCAACAGGGAGACATATAGATACCCAAGTAACAGAAACAAATGTCAAGAAATAAAATTCACCCTTACTATGGGTAATGCACTCTTGAAAATCTCCATTCTGGTGGTTTCCCCCCGTTAATCCTCACCCAAGGATATATTTATTGATTCTAGAGAAAGAGGAAGAGAGAGAGAGGAAGGGAGAAAAAGAGAGAGAGAGAGAAACATTTATGGTTGCCTCCCATATCGTATCCTTCAAGGATCGAGCCCACAACCCAGGCATGTGCCTTAACCAGGAATTGAACCCGCAACTTTTTTGATGTACAGGAGGATGCTCTAACCAGCTGAGCCACTGGCTGTGGCTATTCTGTTTTATTTTTTTTATATGTTGGTCACAATCAATACAGGAGTTTGGAAAACAAGAAGTGGCATGAGTAGTTTTCTCTTTTTTGCAATCAAGAGCTTCCTTTGAGAAATCATGTTCACATACTTCACCAGTAGCCAGGGTTGTGGGTGGGGGTGTTATATAATTTCTGTTTATCAGAAACTACCCTTAGATCAGGGATCAGAAATAAGTTTCAATTTCTATGTCAACTACAATCAATTGTTAGTGGGCTCCCTGGAGCGCTGTGTGGAGGAGGATCTGAATCTCTATCCAGACTCAGAGGGAGAGGAGGCCGTGATCAATTAGTGGCATCTGCCAGGTGCAGGAGTGGTGTGTATGCCACTCATTCTAACATCACCCAAGGGCCTGGCACAGAGCAGGTGATCATTAAGTATTTATTGAATAAGTAAATGAAATATTTCCTATCCCTGATCTTTGTTGTCTAACCAAGTTAAGCTATCTCTTTGAGGGTTCATCTTTTTTTAAAAAAGCCTATGTGGAAGCTATTGGTCTTTATTTTATCTTTTAAAAGTATGTTTTCATTGATTTTTAGAGAGAGAGGAAGGGAGAGGGAGAGAGATAGGAACATCGATAAGAGAGAAATTTTGACCAGCTGCCTCCTGCATGCCCCCTACTGGGCATTGAGCACACAACCTGGGCATGTGCCCTGACTGGGAATCCAACTGGTGACTTCTTGGTTCATGGGTTGACACTCAACAACTGAGCCACACTGGCTTGACACCTGCCCCCATCTTTTTTTTTTTTTTTTAATCCTCATCTGGGGATATTTTTCCATTGATTTTTAGAAAGAATGGAAGAGAGAGGGAAAAACAGAGAAATATTGATGTGAGAGAAACACATTGATTGGTTGCCTCCTGGCAACCAGACCAGGGCCTGGGCCGGAGAGGAGCCTGCAACCCTGGTACGTGCTCTTGACCGGAATCAAACCTAGGACCCTTTGGTCCACAGGCCGAGGCTCTCTCCACTGAACCAAACCAGCTAGGGCACCTGCCCCCATCTTAATGTCACACCCCAGAATTCACTTTTGCCCAGCAGGAATTTCTAAAAAGCTCTGTTTTAAAAAATATATTTTTATTGATTTCAGAGAGGAAAGGAGAGGGAGAGAGAGATAGAAACATCAATGATGAGAGAGAATTATCTATTGATTGCTTCCTGCACACCCCCTAGTGGAAATTGAGCCCAAAACCCAGGCATGTGCCCTGATGGGGAAATCAAACTGTGATCTCCTGGTTCATAGGTCGATGCTCAACCACTGAGCACACCAGCCAAGCCTAACAGCTTTCTTAATGAAGGCAGGAAATGCTTCAGCATCCAGGTCTCCCTTTCACTGGGACTTTGGTCAGCTTCCTACCCCTCATATGTGTCCTCTAGAACCATGTTGACCCCAATTTCCTTCAGTTTCCTGGGTGGTGCTCCCTGCCTTGGTTCCATTCATCAGCCTGGCTCCTGTGCTATGGGCCTCCTGCCCTTCTCAGAGACCTCAGCTTTGCCCCTCCTGTGTTCCCTGTGGCTTTGCCCTTCTTTCTTGGCACCCCCAGCCTGGGGCATCCCGGAGTACAAACGCAATGTGTGCACTGAAGGGGATGACATAGTCTAGGGGATGAGATGTTGGCACTGGCACCAATCACAGATTCACTTCCTAAGAGCTAGCAAACTGAGCAGGAAAGACTATAAAATGCAGTTTGCTGAGAAGCAAGACATTTCTGTTGTCACACATGAAATAAGTGCAAGGATTCCATGGGCCCAGGCCTCAGGTGTGTTATTTTTACACAGAAACAACCTCTCTTTCTATTTCTCTGAGACAACTGTGTGGACAAAGAAGGATTTCAAGGCTCTTGGCTGGCAGGCCAGAACAGAGCTGCTGCCATGGGAATCCTACCACGGGTGGGCACAAAGCCTACTGATCCAGTGATTGCCGGAGAATTTGGCTCGATTTTCCTTTAAATCACATGCATGCTATTCAAGGATGCACACAACGTGAGGACACTAACTCCCTGGACCCCTTCTCTCTCCTTGGCCACCACGTTCCCCTGGGCGGCATCTAGGCTGGAGTAGGGACAATGACTCGGGCTCTATTAGGAAAGCTCTCCCAAGTGGCCACCTCTGTACCCTGCATGGGCCACTCAGACACGACAGGCATCTGCCTGGGGCTGATGGGCCGAATTAATTGCAATTTCCCTGGCTCTATCCTTGGTGCTTGGAGCCATTTCCTGGAACAGAGGGGGAGGAAAATATTTCCCCCAAATACCAAGAAGAGTTATTTTGAGCATAAGATGTACAAAATATGAGGACTCCTTTGGCCAACCTGGAAACGTTCCCCTCAGCCCAGTGTCCTCAGTTGCTTGAAAAGGAAAAAAAACTGAAAGCATCCACCATATTTCTCTTGTCTTCTCGGCCCTACCAAAATGAGAGAAGCAGTCGGCATGGCTTTTCTGCTCATGAGGCCATTCAAAGGGGAGCGACAGGGTTCTGAGGCCACGGAGGCTGGGCACCCTCTCTCCCACCAGTCCCAGCTGACCGCTGCCCCCAGAGAGCTCTGCAGAACAAACACAAGGGAGCAGACAGAGTCCGCTCCCACGAAGGGGCAGCATCGCCCCCGTGCTCCTGTACTGGTGCCTTCAATGCCTGCCCTCTGGCCCACCTCCCCTGCAGACCATCCTTCCAGCAAAAAAGAATCATCTTGTCTCTCCAAAGTGCCATTCTTTAATGACAGCCAGGCCACTTGTCGCACTTGGACCCAACTGTATTTAAGGAGTCACTTTTCTAAAGTGCCCCCTTCCCTCAGCTATAGAAACTGGCGTGTAAAGGCGGCCACACCCAGAGAAGTGGTGACAGTGAGCAACAGGCCTCTCCCGCACCCCTGTGTTCCGCTGCCCCAGAGAAACCCTCTCTTATCAGCTGTGAAGAAAGCCACTTACACAGCTCTGAGGCCAGAAGTGGTAAGACCCGCACAACTGCTCTGGGAGCTGTGGTTTCTTCCTGACCCTTTTTCTCCCCCACCTCTACTCCATCCTGACCCTACTCCTAGGCCTCCACCTTATACAGCCCCTCATAACCAGGGGTGGGGACTCCCCACCGCTGGGAAATAATGCCTGAATTCTTTTCTTCCCCACACAACAGTAGGTGCTTTAATTGATTTTAAAGAGCGAGGAAGGGAGAGGGAGGGAGAGAGAGAGTGAGAGACATCTAGAGGGAAACATCGATCAGCGGCCTGGCCTCATGCAAGCCCCAGACTGGGGATCAAGCCTGAAACCCTGGCATGTGCCCTGACCAGGAATCCAAACGGTGACCTGTTGGTGCAGGGGTCGACGCTCAACCGCTGAGCCACACGGCCGGGCATTGCACTATCTCTAGTCCTCAGAAGCTGACTACTCCAATTCATGTCCCCTAAACTCTCAGCTTTATCCCTTACCCCCAGGTGGGAGCGAGGTGCCCTGATCTTGGAGGATGTATGCATTCAAAGCAATTTCCAAAGCATTTCAGCGGCTGGGCCGGCAGCTGCGAGCATTTCCCGGGACCCTGGCTGGTTCCCTGAGCACAGATTCCTGCCCGTGGGCACAGTCCAGCCCAGCCCAGCCCCAAATCCAATGCTCCCGGCTCCCAGCAGCCTTTCCTCTGGTTAGAACTATGCAAGCCCTCCGCCCTGCCCTTCAATTTCCCCGGGGGGCCGAGGTGCGAGGTGGGGTGGGGAGATGTGGCCTGCCAAGCATTACCGGCGGCGGGAAAGAGAAAGGAGTGCCCCAGGGCCTTACCTCGCAGCTGCTTCGCGATTCCTCCGGGCTCCATGCCTGCCCTCCCCTCTTATAGCCACCCAGGCACACCTTGCGCAACTGTCCGCAGCTGCCCTGAGCACCCCGAGTGCCAGCTCCCGCCCCACCCCGTGGGCAGCGCTGGGCCCCGCTGGCTTGGGCCCGAGCCTCGAGGGAGGGACTCTACTAGAAGCCACGCGCACACCCTCGGGTACCCCCGAAAGTTTGGGGACTGCTGGCAGGAGCGAAAAATCCTCCAGGTCCCCCGTCTGGCAGCAGTAGGGGACTCCTCTGAGCCAGCTGAGGCACCCTTCCAGCCACCTCTCTCTCCCTCCAGCTGATCTGTTCCACCTCCTAGCCTAGGTTGTAAGGGGAGAGTAGGGGCTGGTACCCTTACAGTGCCAGGCACAAGTGGGTGCCCAAGGAAAGTAAAGTTTGCTGAACTGGACCCCAGGGGCACCGTGCAGCACGGAGCTGGCTTTTAGAGAAAGGCGGCGGGGTGGGGGTGGAGGGGGTAAAGAGAAGAAACACCAATGATGTGAATCATTGATTGGCTGCCTCCTGCACGCCCCCTACTGGGGATTGGGCCTGCAACCTGGGCACGTGCCCTTGACGGGAATCGAACCCGAGACCCCTCAGTCTGCAGGCCAACTGAGCTCTAGCCACTGAGCCAAACCAGCTAGGGCCACAGAGCTGGGTTGTTTACATGGGGTATTAGTGAATCCTTCAGGCTCAAGGCCACTGAGGGTATATTTTTAAAACTTGCGAAAACACACGTGCAGTGATGGCGGTGTGGAGGGGACAAGGCGAGGCAGGTTCACACAGGACCTCACCAGTCACCTTGCATCAGACACTCCCTGATGGAAACATGCCCCCTAGGCTGTGTGCTCCACCAGGCGGCAGGGTCCGGTCTGTTCACTGCTATATCCTCAGTTCACAGCCTGGTGCTTAGCACAAAGTGTTTCATTCTGACGACCTTTTTAAATGAAAATTTAAAGCACACAGAAAAGTAGGCAATATATCCAACGCCTAGATTTAACAATGAGTATTTTTCCATATTTGCCTCATTTACTTTTTGGCTAAAATATTTGAAAGCAAATTACAAACATCATGACACTTTATTCTTAAATGTGTTCAGCATGTATCTCTAAAAGATAAGGAAGATTTCTACAGAGTTGCAAGACCATTATCACACAACAGCAATTTCTTAACATTATGAACGGTCTAATTTATACATTCAAATTTCCCCAAATATCTAAAAAAAAAAGTCTTTTAGAGTTGCTTTTTTTTTTTTTTTAGCCTGGTTGTTTTGCTCTTAATAACTACTTAGAGAAGAAAGGAAGGAAATTATGAAAGTCAGAAATTGTTAGCATTGACTATGATTTATAATTACACTGCTACCCAAAAGGTGGGAAACCAACGAAATGTCTAAATTGGTAAGATTATTGAAAACACGCATGAAAGCAATATGCACACATTAAAAGTTATGTTGTAAAATAATATTTAATGATGTAGGAAAAATAGTTTTGTGACCTGCAAAGAATCAAATTACAAAATGGTGTGTGTTTTCTAATCACACACGTGTCAACGCACACACTCACATGGAGGATGTTGTCACGACAGGGAGCGAGATTAAGAAAGATTTTTATCTCTTCTTTATGCCTTTCTGCTTTTAAGAAGTGTCTACAATAGAATTACATTTTAAAGAGAAATTTTATAGTTTACACAGAAATTTTTTTTAATATGTTTTATTGATTTCAGAGAGGGAGAGAGATAAAAACATCAATGATGAAAGAGAATCATTGATCAGATGCCTCCTGCACACCGCCTACTGGGGATTGACCCTGAAACCTGGGCATGTGCCCTGACTGGAATTAAACCGTGACCTCCTGGTTTATAGGTCTTGCTCAACCACTGAGCCACACTGGCTAGGCAAAAATGGTGTTTGTATTGTTTCTCATATACAGGCTGTAAAATTCACTAAAGTGAAGTTTTCTTTATCCCCAACATCTTTGTAAATTGGTTCTAAGTAGGGACTTCGACTATTTGCAGGTACCTTGGCAGCCTTAGATGACTTGTCTCAGCATTACCTTCTTTAAGGTCAAGGGGTGGATTGGGACCAGAGTTCCTGTGTGAACATCAACAGCACTTGAGAACACATTGTGAGGGTATGACAATGTGGTCTGTCTATCTACTCAACACCTACCTATTTTTTGCATTGACTTGATTAATAAATTTGTATATAAATTATTTTTAAATAAAATATTATATAAAATATTTTATTTTTTAAAAAAATTTAAAAGGGATAAAGAGATATGAAAACTCAGCTCCCATCCCACCCCAACTTCCCTCTCTAGATGTAATGGTTTTTGCTACCCATTTCTAGTGTGTCCTTTAATGGATATTCTTTTTCTATACTTCATGTACCTATAGGGCATCCCTGAACATGTATACATAATTTGAATAATTATTAATTCCAATGTGTTAAATCTGAAAAGAAACATCAATTGACCTATCAGAAAAAAGTGTGTATACATTTTTGGGGGACACCCTGTATTTTCTTAAAACACACACACACGCACACACACGCACACACATACACAAATGATGTCATACTATTCACACTACTGCTCCTGCCCCTTGCTTTAAAATTTTTTTATTTTGGAAAATTTCAAATTTCTGTAGTGCATTTATGAGAAAAAATGGCATAACAAATCTGTGTACCCGTCATCCAGCTTCAGCCATTATTATTCTTTCACTTAATATATCTATAATACAATTTCTTATTGAAATGCAGAGAGCTATGCCAATCTTTTAAAAGCCATCATATGTTTCATTTTATGGATGCGCTATAATCAATATAATGATACTGTTACATATGAAAGTTGTAATTGATTTATTTAAATATATTTATTTTAGCACTGTGTGAGTATATCTGTGGTGAAAAAATCTGATAAGTAGAATTGTTGAGTCAGAGGGTATTCACATTCAAAATGGAAATGTATTACCAAATTACATTCCTTAGAGATTGCACCAATTTGCAATTGGCTACAAGTAACAGTGACTTAAGCATTAACAGCATTTAGTTATCCAGAAGCCTGGAATAAGGCAAGGGTGGTACTTGGTGACATAATTGAGAATCCTGCTCTTTCTGTTCTTTTGTTTTTCCCATTGTGTCCTGTGATTATTGCTTCATGGTTGCAAGGTGATGCTACTCATTCAGGCATCGTGTCCTCTCTTCTTGGAATTCTGTTTCAAGTTGGGGAAGGGAAGTTTGATTTTCCCTTATTTTCATTGACCAGAACTTGGACTATGCTCATTTGTAGACCAATAACCGAGAAAAAGGGAATGTGATTCCATGACTGATTTAGACCAATCATAATCCTTCCTCTGGGGCTGGGGTAGATCAAGGTAGATGAAGCGAAGCTCTGTCCTTACCTGGAAGAACTGAGGTTCTATGAGCTTGGAAGAAGGAGAGAAAAAATGGCTATTGGAAACACAACCAATAGTGCTTGTTATAGTACTCAACTATGCTGTATTATCAAATTTCTAATCGACTTGACTTCATATTAAATAGTCAGACTTAAAAATCATTTTTTTTGGTCTGAATCCTGACAACTTTCACAATTTTTAAAAAAAGGTAATTCTAACACTTTGGCTTTTTTTTCTTCTCAAAGCACTTTCATGATCTCATTTGATTTAACCCACAGAAAGAGGTAGAGCAGGTCTTAGTTCCATGTTACACATGGGAGCCTGAGAATCAGAGCAGTCAAGGGACTTGCCCAGCAAGTGACATCATTAGATGCTACAGTTCTTAGCTGAGGTGGCTCTGCGATTCTGCACTATGTCAGTGGAGAGTTTGACATCAGCCATGAGCTGTGGGCTCATGTGGGTTTGCTGGGAACTGAAGGTGGCCTCACAGAGCTCTGTGCTTTGAGGAGCAACTGGTGGTGTCCTGTTGACGGGAAAGAAAGGCAGACGAAGGTTAAATCTCCGTTTTGATTTTAGGTCATCCCAACCAGGCAGCTACTTTTGTGGGAATTATGCCTTTCAACTCACTTTGAGGAGAGGTCTACACAGACCTATAGATTGGACTAAAAAAGCAACTGGATAATTCAGTTAAATAATGAGTCTATCATTTCCCCAAATTAAGTGTGTGTGTGTGTGTGTGTGTGTGTGGACTGGATTGGTTCTTTTGGTGTGTACATGGCCTCTAGCAGATGTTCCATAAATGCCTGTGAGGTGCATGAATGGTCTGTGTTCTTTCTGCTAACGACTGATGTTCTTCCTATTATTATCTGTCAGAGCACCCTGTGCATTTCTACATAGCATCAATAAAAAACTATAATCAATCAATTAGTTGATTTCAAATTTGTCTGCTCGTTGGTCTCCATCATGAGAACACAAGTTCCGTGAAGGTCAAAACCGCCAGCCTTGGGGCTGACACACAGTAAGGGCTCTGTAAACTATTAAATGGAGCTTTGAACAAATGTTTGTATTCCTAGTTTTTAGCAATTTCTGACACATGGTGGGCCCTCAATAGCTGCCCATGGAAGAAACACCTGACTAAATACAACAATGAATTCATGTGAGCTCACCTTTGACAGGCTGGGGTGAAGACTGCACCTTGACAAAGTGGAGTAGGACCAGGGAGTCAGGACACCCAGCAGTGCCGCAGATGGACAGAGAGCCCACATGAGGTCTGCTGGCTTCCATGAGACCATACTCACCTGGCGATTCCTCATCACCCTTGGGTCTCACCTATTTCTTCCTCTAGTTCTGCCTGATGAATTTGTTCATTAATAAATGATCCATTGGCCCTAGCTGGTTTGGTTCAGTGGACAGAGTGTCAGCCTGTGGACTGAAGGCTCCTGGGTTTGATTCTGGTCAAGGGCACATGCCCAGGTTGTGGGCTCGATCCCCAGTAGGGGGCGTGCAGGAGGCAGCCGATCAATGATTCTCTCTCATCATTGATGTTTCTATCTTCTTCTCCCTCTCCCTTCCTCTCTGAAATCAATAAAAATGTATTTAAAAAAAATAAATGATCCATTGTAATAATTCAACTCCTCAACTTTCACTATTTTGCTTCACATAGGTGATTCTGGCTCAGGCGGTGAGCTTCTGACATCCCCTCTTATGAAGGGGGTGAGAGGTGGACCAACGTAGCCACAACTAAACACTGACTCAAGCATACCTATTCTTTCTTAGTGGGGGCTGATCCTTGTATGGAGGACTCCAGGTAGCCTCACTTTCTAAAGGTGAAGCTAATACAAACATAAGGTTACCAAACATGTTAGATTTTTGCTCCCCAGCCCCCAGGCTGGGTCTGCTTACCTGGTGAATAGAGCACCAGGCTAGCTAGGGAGGCCAGGGTCTGGTTTGGCCTCTGGGTGGGTCAGTCAGCTGTGTATCCACAGACAATGACTGAATGCTGGAGTTGGTGAGCATTATAAAAATAAAAAAGCCAGGGGCCCTTTCTTTAGGGTGTAGACAGCTACAGGCCATGCCTTGGTCTTGGCCAGTCTTACCAGAGGGACGTGTGCACATGTGTTGGAGGAAGTGTGTGAGGAAACTTACTTGGACAAATGGTTCCAGCATCCTCCAGCCAGGCCACGCTCTTGTCTGGGTTCTGGGGAGACACTCCCCAAGAAGGATCCATGCTAGTTATGTAGCATTGTCTTTTCTTTTTCTCCTTTCCTCTCTGGTCTTTTCCTTGTCTTCTTTTCTCCTCCACTATGAACCTTCTTGAAAAAAATAAATCAAAAATTTTAGAGAGTTTTTCAACACCTCCCTTCCCCCCTCCATCAGAATGTCTGCAGTTCTACCTAGGAAGTGTCAAAAGGTTGTCTTCATAGCACCCTTCCTCCAGTCAACAGCCACAGTCTTACAGATTCAGTGAGCCATACGACAAACTTAGTGACTTAAAGCAAACACCATTTATTTAGCTCATAATTCTGTCAGTTAACAGTTTGGGCTGGGTTCAGCCGCACTCTGAGGAAGCCACATGAAATAGAGGGCAGCTTGGAACTTAGCAGTCTACAGAAGGTTGGGAAAGAGCCCTGCAAAGAATAGAACAAGAACAGTGACTTCGCCTCTGTTGAATGAATGATCTCATTGCCCAAATAATCACGTTCATTGCTGAAAATTAGAAAATGCAATGAAGCAAAGCCATGACGAGCCATCCCTGACCCTACCACGTGGAGATGACCCCTGTAATACGGCCATGCTGGCTTGCCCAGACTTGGTAACGGCCTTTACATCCTGGGTTGAAATCCAGTCTGAAAACTCTGAAGAAATGACAGCCAAGAGGTCAACTCCAAGAGGCTTATCCTCTGGGCTGCATGCTCTTTCTCTCACCTACTCTCCCTTCTCTGTTGGAGTGGAAGGACTCAGGCCATGATCCTTTGTGGAGCTGGACCCTTCCCAGGTACATGGGGGCTGAACAGGTCTTTGGGAAGATGCTGTGGAGAAGTAGCAAGAAGCTTTTAATCCTACAGAAGGCTAAGATATAACACATCCTGAGGCGTCCAGAGTCTCCAGCCCAGTATTTGCCCCTAACAGGTGTTTTACCACAATCACCTACTGCCTGGAGCGGCTAGACTCTAGCTCAGCAGGACACGCCCACTTCTCCTGCAGCTAGAGTGGTAAGGAAGGTGGGCCTCGGGTGCCTAGGCCTCCAGTCACTGAGAAGGTGCTGTATACCAGTACCGAACTGGATACCGTGTGGCACTCTGACAGTGAAAGGCACAGCTCATACCCTCGAGGAATTCATAGTCTTCCAGGAAAACTCTGGGAACAACGAAATCACCATGGAAACATGACCGTTACATCAACTGTCTGCCAGACAGACTGTATGGCATGGATCACAGAGCGCTGGCCCTGGGGCCAAACCACCTGGGTTTGAATCCCAGCTCTGCCATGTATTAGCATGTGATCTTGGATAAGTTACTTATGCTCTCTCTGGCTCAGTATCCTCATTTGTAATGAAAGCATTACCAAACCACCTCCCAGGGTTATTGTGAGGATAATTTGGGTTGTTACAAGTAAAGTGCTCAGTAGCCACCCAACCAATGTGAATTATTACTTTAGAGCAAGGGTACTCAGAGCACAGAGCCTGGTGGGGTTGGTCTGGAGGACTCCCTGAAGCAGGCGCCTGGTTTGTGTGGATGAGCAGTTAGGGAGGGAAGCATTTCAAATGTGGCTGCTCAGCTCAGTGGGACACAGTGATCAGAAAATCCACTCATACTGTTTTTATGCAACCCCAGGGCCTGTGTCTTGGCTTGTCCATCATGGCCTGTGATGGGGCCGAGGAGTGGGAAGATCTGAATACCCAGGGTTGAAGCGTGGGGCTGCCGAGGGCATTTGTCAGCATGTTGCATAAGTGGGGTTGCTGAGTGGCTGAGCAGCGTGCCCCAGCCCCGGCCTGAGCTGGCTCTGCTTCCAACAGTGTGGCTCCCAGCCCCCAGCTCCTGCCTGGGCACGTCTCAGATGTCACTTTAAAAATATTTTTTAAAATTCTGATTATACAAATAATGAGCATTTCTTGTAGAAAACACCTGGAGAAGATCATTTAAATTTCTTATAATTCCACTACCCTGAAATCACTAGTTTTATTTTTGTACTTAATGTTTCTCTCTTTCTGTGCTTCTATATATGTGTATGTATAATTTTTTCTATCAAACAGTACAAACTGTTTTGCAATGTGATATTTTTCAATTGCTGTCAAGCTTCTTTTCATGTCATTAAATATTCTTCCATGATGTAATTTATAAGGCTGCCATTGTGTGATCATGCCATAAATTCCTTAACCAGTCCCTATGGTTGGAAATTCAGATAATTTTCAGTGATTTTTCTTCTCATAAACAATGTTCTCATGCATAATCTTATAGATAAGTCTGCAAATTTTATGCTCACTTCCTTAGGATCATGTTTTTCCTACTTTCTTGTGTTTTGCATTATATTTTGTAGTTTTAAAAATTTTTTATTGAATTTATTAGGGTAATATTGGTTAATAATAAAGTTATTAGTAAGATGATTGGATGTACAATTTTATAATACATTACCTGCATATTGTATTGTGTGTTCACCATCCCAAGTTAGGTCTCCTTCCATCACCATTTACCCTCTTTACTCTTTCTGCCTCCCCAACCCCCTTTCCCTCTGGTAATCACCATACTGTTGTCTGTGTCTGTGAGGTTTTTTTTCCCCCTCTGCTTAATCTCTTCAGCTTTTCAACCAGCCCCCACAGCTCCTCCTCTCTGACAGCTGTCAGTCTGTACTGTATCTATGAGTCTGTTTCTATTTTGTTTGTTGGTTTATTTTGTTCATTAGATTCTACATATATATCAAACCATATGTACTTATCTTTCTCTGACTGGCTTATTTCACTTAGCATAATACTCTCCAGGTCCATCCATGCTGTCACAAAAGGTAAAATGTCCTTTTTTTTTTTTTATACCCCAGTAGCATTCCATTGTATAAATGTACCACAGCTTTTTTAATTCACTCACCTACTGATGAGCATATGGGCTACTCCAAATCTTGGCTACTTAGGACCACTTCTAAAAGCTGGGTTGCAGTTGTGAGTATCTTAAGGCCTTGGATGCCTCCTGCCAGGGCTTCCTGGACAAGTCCCCCAGTGCCAGCTTTCCTGCCTGCAGACCCGAGGAAGCTCAACTATACCATTTGCAGGGAGCTAGGCCGGTGCCACCGCACACCTTGGGAATTCCCCCAGTGCTGAAGGACTATGGCTGGGACAGGGACTTTGGCAGAAAGTGAACTGATGGACAGCCAGGAAATCCAGCTGTTCCTTGGAGAGCCAGGGGACTGAAGAGACCTGGGGGCGTCATGGAAATACCTTCCATGAGGTGAGCGAGGTGCCTCAAAGAGGAAGAAACCAGACTCAGAAACATGCTTGAATCCTTCAGAGAACCCAGGTCCACCCCATCACCAGACTGTGGACTGTCTCCCACCAGACTGAGCATCTGTCCTAGGGCAGGAATGTGTCTGCTCATCTCTGCACCCCCACACCCAGCCCGGTGACTAGGAAATATTAATTGCACGGACATGACAACAACCTCCACACCAACTCATAGCCCTTGCCCTTCTTCATCCCGCAATTTCATGTCAAGGCTGCAGCCTGTAAAGTGTATGTTGAAACATCCTTTCTGGAGGCCACTTAGCCATGTGTACCAAAGGCCTTCAAATATGCACCCCTTTCCACCAGTGATCTCACCTCTAGGAATGCCCTAAAGTAATCCAAGGCTGCCTGCCTGCCCTTCCCATCTGTTTCCCACAGAGTCCCTCTCTTCTCCCTCCACGCAGGCCACTCTTCTATTTGCATCCTGGGTTCCTTGGCATCCTTGCCACTGGGACAAAGGCATTTCCTGCCTTGTTCCCTGAACTCCACTTCTCTCAAGGCACAGTCAAAGCACCATGTCCTCCAGAAAGTCTGCCTTGACCACAAGGGGCCTTGTTTTCCTTGTGTGGTAAGTTAATGACATGCATGACTTACCTGAACTTCCAGACCACAGTCTATGGAGGATAGGCAGGCAGAATCCCCATCTATTTTATCTTCATCCTTCTCTCCACCTGGCAGAGTGCAGTACCAACAGGAAGAGAAGCGTTGAGGCCGGGCACCCTGGGGAAAAGGAGGTTCTTCCGATGCCTCTTGACCACACCTGGGACATCCTTCTGTCCCAGTTCCTGCATCAGGCACAAGTCATGGAGTCACACACCCTGCATAGGAGCAGCAGCATGTTCAACACCATTTTTCAGAACCTCAGTCTAAAATTCATGTGAGCAAACGGAGGCCAGGAGAGGTGAAGGGCACTGTCCGAAGGCACACAAATAGTCCAGGACCCACATGATCAGACTTTATTTGAGGCTCATTTCCTGAGCCAGTTAGTTGCTCAGGAAATGAGGCTCAAATGATCACATATTGTGATACAAATGTGACCATTTCCAGCAGGAAAGAATTAATTTCTTTACAATGGGATCTAGTATGCAGGACTTAAATATATGCAAAGAGTTTCCCTGAGTTATAAATTACATCAGGGAGGGTTTAATTAAGTGAAATTTGAGTCAAACGTGCCCGTGCCCTGAACTGGGGTTTTATGAGATAAGAAACTGCTATCATGACCCTCCCCAGAGACCGAGAGGACAGGCAGGCCCTGGCATGTCCTTTTCCTCAGCCCCCAAAGCAACACCTCTTTATTGATAAAAATGGAGTTTTCATTGATAGCACAGTTAATTATTGATAGTAAATTTTTGCACAGGGGAGTTATTGAGATATTTAACCCACCTATGTTGTCAGCCCCACAGGGTGGGCAACACCATTCCAGTGTTAGGAATGAGAAAGTTGAGGCTCAGAGAGTTTTAATTAACCTGCTCAAAGTCATCCAGCAGAGCCCCAATTCTGGTGCTGGTCAGTCTAAGAAGCGAGGGCTTTCTCCTGTCTGGTTGGTTATCACTCTGGCTAGACACCAGAGGTGCACACTTCTCAACCCAGCCTAATAAAATGAGGATCACCAGACTTGGAGCTAGGCATCAGTTTTTTTTTAAAGTATATTTTTATTGATTTCAGAGAGAAAGGGAGGAGAGAGAAACATCAATGATGAGAGACAATCATTGATCAGCTGCCTCCTGCATGCCCCCTACTGGGGATCGAACCCACAACTCAGGCATGTGCCCTGACCGGGAATCAAACCGTGACCTCGTGGTTCATAGCTCGACACTCAACCACTGAGCCACACCGCTGGGGTAGGCATCAGTCATTGTAAAAAGCACCCTAGGTGCTTTAATGAGTAATCTGGGTAGAGAGCGCCTGACCTTTGCTGAGCTTCCTTCAGGCCTCACCCTGAGTGAGGCTTGCTGGGAGGGCCAGACAGAGGGCCAGACAGAGGGCCAGAGGCTGCCACCCACTCACCTCAGAGTCACCGGGAGCTTGTAAGCTGGGCACAGCCACAGATAAATTAAGGCAAAAACTCTGGGGTGAGATGTGCACATTAGCACAAATACTTTTAAAGCTTCCAGGTGGTAAAAGTGCAGCCAGTGCTGACATCAGACTCCAGAGGTTTGAACCAAATGGCCTATTCAGGCCATGCCCTGGGCAGCTGATGCCCCAGTCTGACTAGGGCAGAGACCAGGTGACCAGGGCCTGTGCTTTGCTGGATTCTCAGCTAGCTGAGGGGAGTGGGGACAAGGAGAAAGAATTATCACCCAACCATCCAACATGCAAAGACATCGTAAATGCTCAAAAAGAATGCCTGCTCTCAAGTCAGTTAAATGCTTCCCAGCAAATTCGTTGCCAAATTTGACATTATCTTTCTTCACCAAAAAAGCAAAGTGCTTTAGTCTTTGCCTAGAAAAGTGAAGAAAAAATTGTCATCTGTGGGGTCCAGATGAATGAGGCTCCTATGGGAACGAAGGGGACTGGCCACAGAGGCGGAATCACACACGTCTGCTGTGCATCTGTGCTACGCAGGCTTTGCATGCAGAATGGAAAAGAACTGCTGAATAGGATGACTGTTTTGAAAGGAAAACTAAAGTGGTTTAACAATCAACGCCTGGAAGAGAGCAAGGTGAACCGAGGGCAAAGAGCCTGGTGAGGAGGGCAGGCTGGGTGCTGGGGGGCCCAGGCCGCTGCCAGGCTACCTCCAGGTCCAGGGCGAAGCAGAGCCTGGTTTTCCAGGTGACAGCGGCTCCATTATCCCTGCAGGATCCGGCCTTGCACATGGAATGCTCCACATCCTGCACCCCTCCCCTCAAAGGACCTGAGTAGGGCATTGCCCTGAACTCTTTTTAGGAGAGTGTGGGCATTGCTAGGGAAATAGAATGTAAAACAAGTTTCCTATTGAATGAGCATTACACCGGAATGTGAAGCCCATCACAGGCAACCTGCTACGAGGTTGCCAGGACTGAAAGGGACCTCCCCCTTTTCTATAGACAGGCAGCTATCACCCCTCAGGCAAGAGAACTTGCCCATTTGTCATGCCAATCACCTTTATCAAAGAAAAACAAACTTTTCAACTCTTTGTAACAGAGCTAGTTCTGCAACTGAAGCCGCAGTTAGGGAAGGGAAGCCCGGCGAAGGGCGGGCGCTGTCTGCCTGGATAATTACATTTCAAAGACATGGCCCTGGGTCCTGCCTGGGTCCTAAAGCTGGCCAGAGGCTGTTCCGCTTTGGAAAAGATTTACACACATTTCAAATAGACAGAGAAACACTTCCAATGGCAAGTTTTCTGAAGTAAGGCCTCTAAGACAATGGCGTGGGGGCAGGGAGGTCTCTCCCGTTATTTCCTCCAGGAGAATTAAGCCTCTTGTAAAAAATATATTTATTGGTTTTAGAGAGAGATGAAGGGGTGGGGAGAGAAACATAGGTTTGTTGTTCCACTTAATTATGTATTCCTTGGTTGACTCTTGAGTGTGTCCTGACCAGGGATCGAACCCGCAACCTTGCGTATGGGGACGACACTAACAGATCTGCCCAGCCAGGGCGGGCCCTTGACCTGAGAAAAGCTGAGGGGTGGAGTAGACATGGGCTGCATTGGATCTTGTGACCTTGGAAAGAACAGGGTAGACGGTGCTCCTTTAAGAGCCTCCAGGGTTTGGGAATTTGCTAGGATGTTAGCAATGATGGGTGGTCACTGGAACCACAGATCCTGACCTCTCTGCCTTCCTGGACTCATCGGTGCCCAGTGTTTCACCCCCACCACACACACACACACACACACACACACACACACACACACACTCTCTCTCTCTCTCTCTCTCTGGGTGTTTCTCCGCTCCCTGCTGGAGAGGAAGGGGCCTGGGGACCCTGGCCCAGAGTGGCTTCTGCCCTACCTCCCCTTCCCCGGAACAGCTCCTGGCTTCTGCTCCACTCCAATTAGACTCTAACCCACTAGAAGCTGCAGCCAATTCTGCGGAAAGTTCAAATCTTCAGGGACTTCATAAATTAGCCTTTACTGCTAAGTGTTCTCCAGAAAAAAGAAGAATTGGGGGAGTCAGGGGAAGTTTGCAAAGCATAGCACAGTGCTGCTTACTCTTCCCAAATAACCAGGCAGAACCCCCCCGCCCATGGTGGGTCTGCGGGGTTGGTGCCAGGGAAGCTGACTGGCTGAAGGGGCACTCTGGGGAGTGAGGGGGTGCAGATGTGGAGGGAGGGGCAGTTCTGAGACAGGTGCTATGACAGCACTAGTTTTGTGTTTAGTAAATTCTGAGCAGGGCCTTGCATTTTCAGGGCAGGATCCTCCATTTCTGCACCTGTGTGTATGTGTCTGAGCATGTTTGCCTGTGTATATGTGACGGAGTGTCGCATGTGTGTGCATGTTTTTGCAGGTGGTGCAGAGGGGAGAAGTGTTCATGGCTATGGCTGGGGACAAGTCCTGCAATTTCTTGGTCCTAGACAGTGTCAGCAGAGACAGAGGGACACTGCTAATGGGATAATGTGTTGGCAGGATCTGGTCCTCACAGAACCAGGCAGCGGGCTTCACCTGCTCTCCAGATCCTCTGGGCCAGCGGTCGCCAATCGGTGGTCCGTGGACCACTGGTGGTCCGTGAAGTCAGAGAGATTGGTGACCGCTGCTGGGCTATACCCGTGCCCACTATTCCTCATTATCCAGGCCCCAAACTTGCCCGCTGGTGGTTGTGAGCCATAGCTCAAGCGGTGTAAACGCTCTCATGCCCCTGAGCCTTTGCACCTGCGGGTCCCTTTGCCTGGAACACCTTCCACCTCTTTCTTGATCTGGCCACAGTCTGCTCATCCTTCAGGGATGTCACCTCCTGCAGGAAGCTCTCCTCCACCCTCTGGGATGAGGAAGGCATCCTCTCCCGGTCTCACTCCAGTTATGCCTCTATTACAGCACTCACCACACCCTGTTAGAATCCTGGCTTCGTTATCGGTCTCCCCTGATAGGATGAGAAACCGAGAACAGACTTGGTTTCCATCTCCTCTTCACACTTGGGGCTAGGGATCCCCTCTGCTGGAGGATTCTCTCTTATTTCTCTATTTATGCTTTCAATTGATCAGACGAGGCCCACCCACATTATGGAGGGCAACCTATTTTTCTCAAAGCCCACTGATTTCAACGTTAACATTCTCCAAAACACCCTCACAGAAACACCCAGAATAGGATTTAATCAACTATCTGGGCACTGTGGCCCAGCCAGTGGACACATAAAATTAACCATCACAGCAAAGGATAGTTGGGCTCCTTAGAGGCCTTTCAGGATGCAGGGAGGAAGAGGCAAACTGCTGAGTTCCAACAGTATTCCAACAGTCTCAGCTCCCTTTACCATGAAACAGGAGCAAAGTGGGATGATGAATGGATGAATGGGTAGATAGGTGGGTAGATGGAGAAGCAGGTAGGTACATAGATAGGGAGAGATGAACACTAGTACTGGTGACTAACTGGTAACCTCTGAGTCAGTATTTGGCTGAAATTTGAAAAAATACAAAACTAGGAAATGACAGAGTAAAATGGTCAACGTATCTAACATTGAGTTTTCACACGAGGAAAATGATCCCCAGGGAAGAACAGTGGCATCCTCAGGGTCCCACATGAGTTCCTGGTAGGGATTCTATGGCCTCCTGGTCTGGGCATGTTGGGGGCCAGCCCTTTCATGCGTTAGCCCAGAAGCAACACCTGTCACTTCTGTTGGCAGCCACATGGCTCCTAATTGATAATGTGAGAGGCAGTTAGATAGACATGAGCAGAGAAAGGACCATGGGCCAGTACAGAAGGTCACCAGGGCCCGGTGGTTGAGCGACAACCCATGCACCAAGAGGTCACTGGTTTGATTCCGCATCAGGGAACATGCCCGGGTTTCAGGCTCTATTCCCAGTGGGGGGTGTAGGAGGCAGCCTACCAATCAATATTGATGTTTCTCTCTCATCGATGTTTCTGTCCCTCTCTCCTTCTTCCTTCCTCTCTCCCTGAAATCACTAATACATGTACATGGTCACTAGTGGGGGAAGCCTCAGGTGCCTAGTAACAGGTAACACTAGGAAAACAAGGACCTTGCCCCTAGGGTAACCTTTCCTTCCTCGCATATTGCTGGTCATTCCGTTTAGACCCCCCTGACTTTTCCTCCCTAAAGATAACATCTAGGCCTTGGTTATATTTCAGCTCCAGGGCCAGAAAAGCAGCCCATGACTTCCTCAGGACCAGCTGCATTGACTAATGACCCCCTGCCTGATGCCGGCCAATCAGTGGAGACCACAACCCTGAAAGCCCACACCTGGAAAACGGATGACTGTTCTCCTGAAACCCTTCCCTGAACCCTCTCCTAAGATTCCGGCCTGAAAGAGACAAGTAAAACCCCTCAGGACAAAGAACCCAGCATGTGCTCTCTCTCTGGGGAGCATGCCTGAGCCATTCCTTTCCCCCCTCTTCTTCCCACACAGGCATGCATCTCCTAAGCTCTACGGGTCCTCAAGAGACTTGTAGCCGGGGGAGCAATGGGCAGTGGCAGCTCCTCCTGGGCTACCTTGAACATGTCTCCAAGCGCCCCCTCACCCCCTTTAAATTTATTTTTAGAGAGAGGAAGGGAGGAGAGAGAGAAACATCAATGTGAGAGAGAAACATCGATCAGTTGCTTCTCGTATGCTCCCCTGGGGATTGAACCCACAACCTTTTGGTGCAGGGGATGACGCTCCAACCAGCTAAGCCACACCAGCCAGGGCCAAGCCCTCCCCCCATCCCGCCTCTCCCGACCTTCCCCTTCTGACTTCTGAGCAAGCCAAACCAGGCAGCCTAGGCTCTTCTGTTGCTTCTTCTATGCTGAGCCCTTCCTTGTTTCACTGTCCGCAGCTTTACTAAATGTCCCATCTGAGTGTGCATTTGCTGCGGACAATAACTTCTTGCTTTGCTGCACTTTATCTCTTGCCGGAAATCTTTCCTTCAAGAAGACAAGAACTGAGGTCTCCCTGGTAATGATAGGAGGGCTGGACATGTGGGTACGTGCATGGATATTTGGTGAGAAATAGGTGTTTCTGCCACAAGGTACTTGGCCATCTCTCTGTTGGGATCCCAATGTTTCCCTGTCCACATCTCTGAGCAAGGAATTGCCCCAGGACATCGCAGAACCCCAAGGACCTCCCTTGGGCTCTTGGAACCCCCAAGGGGTCTGACTTCACATAACCCAGAATGCCTCTGCCTTTGCGATTGCAGAATTTGAAGTGCTTTGTGTGAGGATATTGGGAACATTCCTTTCATCCCGTCCATGGAAACAAATGAAGTCAGGGAGCAGGGTGGGGCAGATGTGCTGGGCCTCCCTCTGGCGCTGCCTGAACCTTTTACTTACATTTTTGTCTAAAGCACAGCAGCACCTCCCCAGGGAAACGTCGAGCCTGATCCCCCTCTCAGTTACTCACTTATCATTAGGATATTGGCTTCTGGTATTTTCGGGGCTTTTAAACCTTGTCCTTCCAGGGTAGGCTTTATGAATAAGTATTGATCAAGCATTATGACAGTTACAAGAACTGTGTAGGTTCCCATCACTAACACCCCACACACCTTATTCCTTTGAGGCTCCTTGCCTGTGCTTAGAACAAACTGCCACCAGATACTTAGCTGGGCTTGAATTGCTAAGTTCCCCAATGGCATTCACCACTGAAGCGTGCTTTTCCAGTGGCATTGGTGTTCTTTTAAATAAATAAATCAAAATAGAGCTTTTTATTCAAATAACCAAGAACAAAGGGTTAAAATATTTATTTAAAATAGGATATGTAGTTGGAGTTAGATCCAAAGAAATGCAAGTACTTGGGCAGAAACCTGTGTCTTCTTTACGAGTGCTGTTGTCCTTGTCTAATCCTCCTGGTACTCCTTGGGCTTGGAGAGAATTAACTGACTCTGAAGCTTTCGACCTTCTCAGGCATGCTCCACATCTGGCCGGATTTGTCAGGGGTCCTGCTCTCCGGCGCGTCTCCAGCCCCATCACTGATGTTTAATTAAGGACCCCCTCCTGCTGTCTTACAGCTTCTCAGAAGAAGTCTCTTTGTCTTAGTTTGTCTTTGGTTTCTTTGTCTTAGCCCTGCTTCCCTTAGTCTGTAGAGAGAAAGAGAAAATAATTATAGGAAGCTGTAATGTTTCCAGGATGTTCCAAACTTGTGACTGCCCTTTTTGAATCAGCAAGAGAATTTTCCTCACCTGAGTCCTTTTCTCAGGCTCAGCTCTTTGCTGAGTTTGCTATCATCAATCTCCATCGAAAGGTCCCTTGGGAACCAGGTCCTTGATAAGGTTAGATTGTAAACTCACCCCTAATGTCGCCTGACTGCAAAGACTGCTCTCTTGTAGATACAAAGCAGGGCATCCCAGAACATGACTTTAGCCAGAGGTGACACAGGGACACAAAATGACTTCTACCTGAGCACCCCTGTGTGCTCAGCATGATCCCAGGGGAAGCGAGAATAGAAAAGTGCTGAAGGAGCTTGTAGTCACTTTGGTGGTGGGGAGAGGGACTGGAGAGTCAGATCCAAAGTCCTACGGCCGACTGTCCGGAGCTCGTTGAGTTGGACTCAGCCAGGCCAACGCCCCTGGCTCCAGACCACCTGTAAGTGGAGCTGATCCCGCTGCTCAAGTCCCAGCTGCAAGTCTCTCTCCTCTCCTGTCAGGGGCCAGGGTAGGTGGTGGTTTCTGTTCCTCCCAGGCCACAAGAGCTCTAGCTCATGGTGAAGGACAGAAGAGATGGAGGTGAGTGCTGGAGTTCAGTGAGGCCACAGAGCTGAGCCAATGTCCACCCCCAGTCGTGGCAAGGAGGACCGGGACATCAGGAAGGTCCACTGCTGGCCTTTACTTCGTCCTGGCAGGGGTCATTCTTGGCAGAGTTCAGCCTGTTCAATCTCCGGTGTTCGGGAAGGAATTGGAGAAGCCCTCGGCTTGAATGGAGACCTTACCCTTAGCAACGCCGAACCAGGCTGGTTAATACCGTTACTCAATACCATTCCCATTGAAAGGGTCCAAGTGATGCCTCAAGCCGCGGCTGCAGGTGCAGTGAGGAGTGACGTGAACATTGCTGTGGGAGGTGTGTAGATAGAAACAGTGACTGTTTACCGGGTGCTTGCTGAGCGCCAGGCTCGCTGTGAAACCTTTCCTTCATTGTCTTGTGGTTAGCGTGCGAGGAAGAGGGCCTCATCCTGTTTGGGGGCAATCAGGAGAGAGAGAGAGTTCACTGAAGACAGGTCTTGGTGCCAAGAGGAGCGGTCTTGGGAAGATGACTTAGTCCTCCACAGAGAAGGTCACCTGGAGAGGAAAGAGCCTGCCTCTCAGGCACCCTCTCCATCCGCTTGGTGTCCTCCACCCACCCAATGCTGGGGCAGACAGGTTTGCCCCCACCCAGGCTGTGCACAGACTGCCTTTCCTTGAGGGGGAGCTCTATGTACGCTGTGCTACGTGCGTATCCTTACAGCATCTCATTTTCTCCTCACCAGAATCCTCTGAGGAAGGATGATATTTTTGCTCCCATTGTACAGATGAGGACAATGAGGCACAGAGGGAATGAGGAGTTGGCTACAATCCCACAACTAGGGGCTGACAGAGCCAAGTTCGCTCATGTTCAATCTTAGTCTCCCCACTAATACCTACCGAGGTTCTGACTCAGTCTACATGGGTTCCATCCATAGGCTTCCCTGTTGGGTGACTGGGACCACTGAGAATCTCAAGCAGGGTTAAGAGAGCCTGAAGAATTATGGAAAGGAGTCTTATCCTGCAAAATTAACCAATAAACAGACAGAAAGAGAAAACAAGCCATCTGCATGGTAGAGTGTATTAGTTGTGTGGTTAATTCATATTAGAATATGATTGGGTTTTTTTGTTTGTTTGTTTTTAAAATATATTTTCATTGATTTCAGATGGGGGCGGGGGAGAGAGAGAGACATCAATGATGAAAGAGAATCATTGATCAGCTGCCTCCTGCATGCCCCCTACTGGGGATCGAGCCTGCAACTCAGCATGTGCCCTTGACCGGAATCAAACCTGGGACCCTTCAGTTCGCAGGCCAATGCTCTATCCACTGAGCCCAACCGGATAGGGCTATGATTATTGTTGTTTTTTAACACTAATTTACTAGTATAACAGAATATCACATATTGGGAGGCTTAAATAACAGAAATTGATATTCTCACAATTCTGGAGGCTGGAAGTTTGAGATCAAGGTGCCAGCAGGTTAGATTTCTGGTGAGAATTGCAGACGCCGCCTTCTTGCAGTGTCTTCACATGCCCCTTTCTTTGTATGCACACTGCCTTGGTGTCTCTTCCTCTATTATGAGGATACCAGCCCTATTGAATTAGGGCCCCACCTTTATGACCTTATATAACTTCAATTATTTCCTTAAAGGCCCTCCAAATACAGTCATATTGGGGGTTGGGATTTCAACAAATGAATTGTGAGGGGACATATTTCAGTCTCAACATAGATTATTCAAAGCTTTGTGTCCCTCCTACAGCAGCCCCCACAGCATGGGGCACCGTCTGCTGAGTCTCAGGCTCCTCCCCGCTGCAAGACTTGAGGGGCAGAATCTGCTACCTGGAAGCCATATCAATGAGAGACCACTGCTCCACTGAAAATTCAATAAAGGCTTTCTATGGAACACTACTGCATACTCCTACAGTGCTAACCCCCCTCCCCCCAACATTTACATGTAATTTTCACTTCAGCTAAAGCTTTTACTATCTCAGCATAAGGATGAAAGCCACAGCCCCCTGTCTGGTAAAAGTTTCTATCAATATTGCATTTTTTAAAGCATCCTTATGACTGTCTAATGTTCCAGAGGGCTATGTTCTCCCCATATATAAAACTAATTCCTTAGGTTCTATCCCTGGAATAGTTTTTCCAGTGAAAGAAATGGCTTTTCAAGAAGCCATGTGTAGTTAGGTAAAGCAGCTCTAAACACACACATACATGCACACACACACCCTGATGTGTAGAGTTTGCCAAATTCCATGGTGTAAATATCTCACTATAATAAAATTCAAGCTACCCATTGTTTTATAACTGGCTCACAGAATTCCTGAATATTTTGACTCTCATGAGCCAGTATACTTATCCCACTCATGGTCAACAAAGCCATTTTGTAGATTTTAATCTGAATTAGGAGTACAATCTGAGATCTTGATCAAAATGAGGTTGACTGGCCCCTCCTGGACTCAACACTACAGTCTTATTCCCATTCTTAGAAGATTGTAAACCCTTGAGCACCAATCCATGTACATCTAATACATACTTTTGTTAAACGTCCCTAACTTAGAAGAATCACTTTTTGCTGGAGATCAGCCATCCCACTGGCCATGGGAATTCTCATGGGGCCATGGGCTATGGGAAAAGTTAAAAGTTAGTCAAGAGCAAGTCAGGGGCAGAAGACATGGCTGTCCCAAGCATGTGGTGCTTTGTCTGGAACTGGACATATCTTGATTTTTCATTCAACACAGGCTGCAGAGGTCTCAACCAGCATTTCCTTCCTGATCTACCACAGATGACATTTGGGTAGTCAAGTTCTCCTTGGGCCCTGAGTGACTGTCTGCACTCCATGCATGGGAATATGATCAGGGAGTTTTCATCAGAGGCAGAATTGAGGAGCTCCATGGGGTGGGCCATTGAATGTTTATAATTCCAAGTTCATGGCCAAGATGTGGCATTTCAGAGGGAAACAGATCTGAGAGCAGATGTTGGAGAAAACTGGGCTTGGAGATAACATGCTTCAGCAAATTAAATATAAGAGGGAATTACAGCCAGCTTTGGCCCTGGAACGTGATGGTTTTCAGAGTTATCAGTGTGGGGAGAGAGGGATGGATCCCCCACTGTCTTCCCTAGTCTCAGCCCTGCTGCTCTAACAGGCCTGAGTTGGTATAGAGGGGAAGATGCAGTGGGGGGTGGGAGGAGGTAAAGGATCCCCTCCATCATTCTCCTCTCTCTTCTGTAGTTGCTCTCCAGATTGTTCCTGGGTCTCAGTGAGCCAGCTGAAGTGGGTCTGAGTATACTAATAAGCTGATTTAAGAGGGGAGTTTAGTTCATTGGACCTTTGGAAAGACCTTGGCCAGCACTTTCCTTGTTAGGATAACAAGCTTCAGTGAAACTAACCCACTTCACTACTTCACTGCCATATTCCTATTTTATAAGCTGAAGGTATTGATAATCACTCCCATAAGTGGAATCTGCCTTTCTTATAGCAATAGAAAAACTAAATTGTAAATGCTATCCTCAGGACCTCCTCTCTTTCTACAGCTTCTCTGCACTCAGGGAGGGTAGGCACAGATGGCTTCACAGATGGACCCACTTACCCTTGGGACCCTGGCCAGTGTTCTCCCTAATGTATGATGTCATTTGAAACATCAATAATGAATTATTCTTTCTTTTCTGATCCCATGATCTCTTTTTATTAATAGGCATAGTTTAAGGACTAAGTGAAATTAAAATAAGTACAATTGAACATCTACTATGTGCCAAATCTTATACTAAGTAGTTTGTAAATACTGTTTCCAAACCTAATAACAACATAATGAGATAGGAATCATAATTACCATTTTATAGATGAAGCAGCTGAGACCAGAAAAGTTATGAATTTGTTGAAGGTCAGTAAGCATTAAGATTGCAGCCTAGATGTTTTTGATTGAAAGCTCACATTTCCCCACTATACCATATAAAACTTTGCATCAGTCAGCACAAAACTAAGTTGTGCTGCAGTAATGTATGACCCCAAAATCTTAGTGGCTTATAACAACCAAGTTTTCTTTCATCCTCACATGAGATGTTATTCACAGGCTATCACAGTTGGCTGGGGGCTCTGTTTCATTGTCCCCCCAAACTCAGGCTGATGATGAAACAGCCAGTCCCCTAGTAGAGGGACAGGGAACTCTGTATTCACATGCTCGACTCCTGACATTCCTGGTTGGCTCAGGGTTACAGGCAATCCTGGATGATGGCTGTAACTCCACCCTTCTTCTTCAGTATAGGGAAGCATATTGGAATTCAGGGAGTAACAGGGCTTACACTGAACCTGTTCTAACTGATAAAAAGTTTGTCAGTCATTTGAAAACCTCCATAGTTTGTTATTATGAGCAAATTGCCTCGGACACACCTTATAACTGTCCAGACATGCTGCATGTCAGGACACCACCATGGAGGAGCTGCTGCTCAAGATGATGCCAGAGCATCCAGTTGTGAAATGAAAAATTGTGCCAATTAACTGGCTGTTTTATTGATTGGAGAGAACATTTTGTCCACACCAACTGAATTGGCCAGTGGGCTTGGCATTGTGTAGACCCTCCCTGGGTATTAAGAATGTGAGCATAACATCAAATCACAGAACGTTAGACTGAAAGGAATTCCCAGAGACATTTTTCACACATTCCTGTCATGTTACAGATGAGGAAACTAAGGCACAGCCGGATCAAAATATTTGCTCAGGGACACTTAACACAATGGTTAACTATTGTTTTAGAATAAAGGCAAATGCGGGTACATCTTCATCCACAGCATTTTTGACATTTTCTGTAACTATTTCAGGATCAAGATGCTCAGCTGAATGGCATTGCATACTTTCTAAAAGTAGACAAGAATTTGAGAAACGCCCCATGGTGCAATCACTCATTGCTTAAATTTTTTGCTGACTCATTTGCTTTCCACCACTTCTTTACCAATATGGTCGTGGCATCCAGTCCCTCACATTGGCTCTTTTCCCTAACTGGTCCTCAATCCCAGCTGGGCTGGAAAAGTACTGACGTCACCTCCTCGAATCCTCCTTGGCTGCTGGGTGGGGCTCAGAGGTGAAGCCTCTGTTGGGACAACCTTGGCACATGTGTAGGCCTTCTGTCCTCTAGACAGAGGTAAGCTACCTATTGCCCATGAGGGCAGACTGTTCATTGTCAAAAAGAGGCTGTAGACTAAGGAAGCCAAGGGTATTAGGTATCATCTTTTTGAGAAAGGAAAAACACTCCCTATAAACAAACAACTCCTGTTAGCCATACTTCAAGTGTTGGAGGAAAAAAAGTCCCATCTAAAAATAGTCCTGGGAGCCAGACGGCATGGCTCAGTGATTGAGCATTGCCCTATGAACCAGAAGGTCTTGGTTCAATTCCCGGTCAGGGCACATGCCCAGATTGCGGGCTTGATCCCCAGTGTGGGGCATGCAGGAGGCAGCCAATTGATGATTCCTCTCATCGTTGATGTTTCTATCTCTCTCTCCCTCCCCTTCCTCTCTAAAGTCAATTAAAAATATATAAAAAGCAAACAAACAAAAAACCACAAAAATAGTCCTGGGATCAGGGCCTTGCATGTTCCCATTTAACTGTGAACTGTATTTTCTCATTCACTGTGAGTCCTGCCTCTTGAAATGTTTTTAGTTTGAGACTGATTTTATGGTGGTCCCTTTAATGTACCCTCCTTTCTCAAGACTACTTCAGAAGCCTGGAAGGCTTTCTGCGATAGGGCCTCGGAAAGAAGGAACTCCAGAGCAGTTCTGTATACCTCAGGGACAGTGGCCAAGATCTAGACTGTCCACTGCACGGCCAGTCTAGGCTTTGGCAGCTCTCCCAACCCCAAAGGCCCAGATGCAGGAGGCAGCCTTTGGCATGGACAGAGAGCTCTTAGACTCAAGGCCAAAAAGGCCACCCTTTCCCCCACATGGAGCACATGAAACTGCCCCTCACCCCCAGGATACCTCTTTCTGTCTCCCCTGGTTTGCGTGGCTTAGAGAAGTGTTTGGAGTTTGGTAGGACAGGGAGACAGGAAGATGGGACAATAGGGCGACATTCTGGGACAATTCTCCCCCTCACCCACACCAAAGAAGAGAGGGGGAGAAAAGGGACTACAGCATGAGAGAAATTCTGCACTGGCCAGCCCCCGCTCTCCTGGTTTTGCTGCATTGTTAAAAAGACATTGTGGACAGTCTTGCCCTTCCCAGTCCTTCTTGTTGGCTTCAGTACAAAGCTACAGACACAGAGTCACACACAAACACACAGACACACACTACTCCATCTTATATCACACATACTGATCGTCCTTTTGTGACCACTAGGTTCAGATTTTGGAAAACCTGACTGGTGGAAGAATTCATGGCTGAAGAATTTAAGACTTGAAGGAAAAGTAGTTAGGAGACGAAAGGTCAGGAATGAACTAGAGAAAACCCTCATAACTGGTTTACATTCAGGAAAGAACACAGCCTGAAAGCTCACTGAATAAAGAATACTTTACGACATATCATAGCCACACGGTGGAAGTGTGACCTGGTTCAACCAAGCTAATGAGCAATTTGGCAACATGGGGCACATGAAACTGCTCCATGTATGTAACTAGGAATGCAATCTCCCAAGGATGAGCAGCTCTATTTCTGGGGTATGCTCTAGAGAAACAAGTTAAAAGATGTTCCCTGCAGAGTCATTTGTGACAGTGAAAAATTGGAAGCAGCGTGTATGTCATCGGTAGATGAATGGATAAATTTTGATCTATTTGTACAGTTTAATGTCATTCATCAGTTAAAATGAATGGACTAGATCTCTATCAGTCAACATGGTTTTATCTTGGAAAGATAATGTTAGGAGAAAAAAAGCAAGTTCCCGACTGACACAACTTATGTAAATTACGAAGCACTTAAAGCATTGCTGGTATATTTATGAGTAACTCATATGTGATGAAGTATGAACACATGCATGGGAAATAATATTCATCCATTTCAGTACAGCTGCTGCATTTTGTGGGGAGGAGAGGAGTACAGAGGGTGTCTGTAAGGTTTTGTTTAAAAAAAAAAATCTAAGGAGATCCAAGAGGCAGAGTAGGTGGATGTTATATTCACCTCCTCCCAGGGCCAAACTGGAATTACAATTAAAATATATAGCAATCAAAGAACAACAAGAAAAGCCCAGAGTAAGTAGAAGGAAAGAAATAATAAAGATCAGAGGGGAAATAAATGATATTGAGACTAAAAAAACAATATGAAAGATCAATAAAACCAAGAGCTGGTTCTTTGAAAGAATAAACACAATTGGTGAACCATTAGCCAGACTCATGAAGAAACAAAAAGAGGACCCAAATAAGCAAAATTAAAAACAAAAGAGGTGAAGTAACAACTGACCCCACAGAAATACAAAGTATTGTAAAAAAAAATACTATGAACAACTATATTCCAACAAGCTGGACAATCTGGATGAAATGGACATATTCCTAGAAAAATACAATCTTTCAAAACTCAATCAGGAAGAATAAAAATACTTGAATAGGCCCATAACTATGGATGAAATTGAAGCAGTAATAAAACATTCCCAGCAAACAAAAGCCCTGGTCCAGATGGCTTCACAGGGGAGTTTTACCAAACATCCAAAGAAGAATTAACACATATACTCCTCAAACTATTCCAAAAAAATTCAAGAGGAAGGAACACTTCTAAGCTCTTTTTGTGAGGCCAGCATTATCCTAATTCCAAAACTAGATAAAGGCACTACAAAGAAAGAGAATTACAGGCCAATATGGCTGATGAACATAGATGCTAAAATTCTCAACAAAATATTAGCAAGTTGGATCCAGCAACATATTAAAAAGATCATACACCATGACCAAGTGGGACTTATTCCAGGGATGCAAAGCTGGTACAACATTTGCAAGTCAATAAATGTGGTATGTCACATAAACCCAAATCAAAATACAAAAATCACATGATCTTATCAATAGATGCAGAAAAAACATTCAACAAAATCCAACACCTATTTTTGATAAAAACTCTCAGCAAAGTGGGAATAAAGGGAGCATATCTCAACAAGATAAAGGCCATATATGACAAACCTACAGCGAACATCATACTCAATGGGCAAAAACCAAAACCATTTCCCCTAAGAACAGGAAAAAGACAGGGATGCCGGCTTTCACCACTCTTATTCAACATAATACTGGAAATACTAGCCACAGTGACCAGATAAGAAGAAGAAAGAAAAGGAATCCAAATTGGAAAGAATGAAGTAAAACTGTCATTATTTGCAGGTGACATGATACTGTATGTGGAGAACCTCAAGATCCCACCAAAAAACTACTAGAACTGATAAATGAATTCAGTAAAGTAACAGGATACAAAATAAATATTCAGAAATCAGATGCGTTTTTATACACCAATAATGAACTATTAGAAAGGGAAACTAAGAAAAATAACCCCATTCACAATTACTTCAAAAAGAATAAAATATATTGGAATAAACTTAACCAAGGATGCAAAAGACCTGTACTCAGAAAATCATAAGATACTAAAGAAAGAAATTGAAGAAGATACAAATAAGTGGAAGCCTATACAGTGTTCATGGATAGGAAGAATTAACATCATTAAAGTGTCCATACTACCCAAAGCAATCTATAGATTCAGCACAATTCTTATCAAGATACCAATGGCATATTTCACAGAACTAGAACAAATATTCCAGAAATTTATATGGAACCACAAAAGACCTTGAATAGTCACAGCAATCTTGAGAAAGAAGAACAAAGTTGGAGGAATCATGCTACCTAATATCAAACTATACTACAAGGTCATAGTAATCAAAACAGCATGGTACTGCCATAAAAACAGCGATATAGATCAATGGAACAGAATAGGGAGCCCAGAAATAAACCCACACCTTTATGGTCAATTAATACTTGACAAAGGAGGCAAAACATACAATGGGGTAAAGATAGTTTATTTAACAAACGGTGTTGGGAAAATTGGACAGATACGTGCAAAACAAATGAAACTAGATCACCTTCTAACACCATACACAAGAATAAACTCAAAATGGATTAAAGACTTACATGTTAGACTCAAAACCATAAAAATCCTAGAGGAAAACATAGGCAGTAAGATCTCAGACATTTCTTGTAGCAATATTTTTTCTGATATATCACCTCAGGCAAGGGAAACAAAAGAAAAAGTGAACAAACGGGACTACATCAAACTAAAAACGTTTGCACAGCAAAGGAAACCATCAACAAAATGAAAAGACAACCAACAAATTGGGAAAATGTATTTGCCAATGATACATCTGATAAGGGGTTAATATTAAAATATTATAAAGAACTTATACAACTCAACACCAAAAAAACCAAACAACCCAATTTAAAAATGGGCAAAAGACCTGAACAGACACTTCTCCAAAGAGGACATACAGATGGCCAGTAGACATGTGAAAATATGCTAACCTCACTAATCACCAGAGAAATGCAAATTAAAACCACAATGAGATACCACCTCACACCTGTCATAATGACTATCATCAATAAATCAACAAACATCAAGTGTTGAGGAGGATGTAGAGAAAAGAGGACCCCTGTGCACAGCTGGTGGGAATGCAGACTGGTGCAGCCACTGTGGAAACAGTATGGAGTTTCCTCACAAAATTAAAAATGACCCAGTGATTCCACTTCTGGAAATATATCTAAAGAGACCCAAACACTAATTTGAAAGAATATGTGCACCCCTATGTTAATTGCAGCATTATTTCACAACTAGAGGCCTGATGCATGAAATTCGTGCATGGGTAGGGTCTCTAGGCCTGTCCGGCAATCAGGGCCAATCAGGTTCTCTGCCTCCCTTTTCCCTCGCTGCCCACGTGCCGCCTTTGCATGGTTCCTTGCCTCCTCTTTCCCTCGCTCCCTCAGTGCCCCGCTGCCACAGCTGGTCACCCATGTTCCATGCCGCCCCTTGATGGTCAGCGCATGTCATAGTGAGCGATCAAATTCCCAGTCTCCTGGTCGAACTCCCAAGGGGACACTTTGCATATTAGCCTTTTTTATATATAGATAGCCAAGATTTGGAAGCAGCCCAAATGCCCATCAGTAAATGAGCGGATCAAAAACTGTGGCTCATTTACATAATGGAATACGTGAGTGTAAAAAGAAGGAAATCTTACCTTTTGTGACAGCATGGATGGACCTGGAGAGTATTATGCTAAGTGAAATAAGCCAGTCAGAGAAAGACAAGTACCATATGATTTCACTTATATGTGGAATCTAATGAACAAAACAAACTAAAAGGCAAAATAGAAACAGACACATAGATACAGAGAACAGACTGACAGCTGTCAAAGGGGAGTGGGTTGGGGATTGGATGAAAAGGATGAAGGGATTAAGCAGAGGAAAAAAAACAACCTCAGACACAGACACAGTATGGTGATTACCAGAGGGAAAGGGAGCTGGGGGAGGCAGAAAAGGTAAAGGGAGGTAAATGGTAATGGAAGGAGACTTAACTTGGGATGGTGAACACACAATACAATATACTGATGATGTATTATAGAACTGTACACCTGCAACTTATATAATTTTTGTCACCCCAATAAGTTCAATAATGACGATAATGATAATCTGACAAAAATGTGGCAAAATGTTAACATTTGCTATTTCTGGTGGTGGATACAAAGCTTTTGCTATAGTACTCCCTGTATTTTTCTGTATTTTTGAAATATTTCAAAATTGGACAAAGGAAAGAAAATTGCCATGGCATTTTGCACACATTTATGTAAATTGTAATAGGTATGAAACTGTGGTTTTTCATTTTCACCTCATTCTTGAAACTTTTCAGGATTTTTTTTCGTATATCTCTAATAAAACTTGCTTGTAAATGTGCTTTTTTGTTACTGCAGAAATGTCATGGAAAGAGATGTTTTTCTAGCCAATTATTCCTTGCTCTCCCCCCACACCCCCACCCCTTCATCTCATGACTCAGCTTAATTGACTTCTTCTCTCTCATCTAGATACCTGGAAGACCCAGAACCCTGACCGCAGGCTTCACCCCACCCCGGCACCTCTTCCCAGTCCCTGGGCTGGAGTCTCACCTCCTCGGTGAGGGCTTCCTGTCACAGCCTGGCTGCCCGGCTGCCCGGCTGCCCAGAGGGAAAACCGAGGGTCTGGTTTACTTTCTCCTCTCTTTACCTTTCCCAAAACTTTCTTGCAAAACCCTACTTCTTGGCCACCCTAACCTTTCCCTTTCTATCCCGAACTCTAAGGCCTTTCTCATGATCCCACGGGCGCTGACCCACCAGAACAGCGGTCGGTCCTTAAACCTGAGTGTGCCTGGGCATCACGGACTGTTGGGCTCCCCCCTGCCCCCTCTGGAGGCAGTGCTGGAAAGTGTTCTCCAGAAGAAAAATAAGCACTGATTTGTAGTGTTTGCCATTTCCATGGTGTAACTATTCCCTCCAGGGCTGATGTCAGGCCCCCAACCTGACTATCACTAAATGCGGAGTTGGGGGGAGGGTGCAAACCATCTCAGCACCCGCCGCCTGGCACTGGGACCTGAGAATGTGTATTTCTAACAAGACACCCCCTCCCCCCCATGACACTGCAGCTGCTGGTCCAGTGACCACACTTCCAGATCCAGTGTTCTAGGAAGCTGGGCACAGGAGTGTAGAGTTTGGGAAGGGATTCCTGGACTGTGTGAATGACCCTGCACCCTTGACCTTAAAACTCTCACTTCCTTCAAATGACCCCAGAAGGAGATTTCCTGCCCTAACAGCAAAGGCAGCTTATGGCCTAGGGGCTGGCCCAGGGTCCACCTTGGGGTGCTGTGCTGGCCTGGATGTCCTGGCTCCACTCCTAAAAGCCTCCTGGCCACAGACCACCCACCGGCTGCTGCCACCTCCTCTCCCTCCCGCCCCCCTCCGCAGCCCCTCAGCTGAGGAGCATGGCCAGACAAGATGGGCACACACTAACAGCGGGGTCTCTCGAGGGAAAGAACTGTGTCTGAAGTGTCTCTAGCAGAACAAGGCACAGACCCTGGGAAAGGGAGAAGGGAAGGAGATGGGAAAGGAGAAATGAGAGCAAGACAGGAAGCGGGGAGGCCCCGGAACAGAGAGGCTCAGCAACTTCCATGGGACTTAGTTTGCACCCAGATTAAGCACTAATGAAATTAACCCCTACTGGGGATATGACAGCTTCCTTCTGGGGGACTAGGAAGGCTCTGTAGGCTCTGCTGGGGAGGGAACGACATCGCGGGAGAAAGGCAGGACTCACTCGCCACAGTGTAGCCATACACACTCGTGACATGAGCAAGTTGGTGTATGGGATTATGCGTCGTTAGCATTCCAGGGTGTAATAACTCCAGGTGCGTTTGACACTTCTATCCAGATTGTACTTTGGGGAAACCTGTAGGTTTTCATTGCTGGTAATTTCTGATTCCTTCCTCCCAGAGCCTGCTATTCCCGCCTTAGCCTGCCTCCCCCTTGCCTGCTCTCACAGCTCACATCCTCAAAGAGGCGGCGAGGGCAGGGGAGGAAATGGAGCTGAGAGGAGGAATCCAACACATTCCTCTTATTTTACAGATGCAGAAGCCAGGGCCCAGGGAAGGAAGGAGATGGTGCAAGAACACGCCATCAGCTCGGTCCCCATGGATCAGAAGGGACGCCTTGCCGGGTGCTGCTGGGCACCTTCAACAGTCAGAGGGCAACATGAGCCCCCCAACCCCCCCCCCCCCCCTCGAGAGCTTCCCACTTTGCCGTTCACCCTCCCCATCTTTCCTTCCTTCCTGGACTTCCCTTCGCTTCTGTGCCACCCTCCTTTCCCCTTCCTCCCCTGACACTCTGGCTGTGCCCCTCCCAGCCACCCCTTTTGCTCCTAGGGCCTTGTCTGTTTGGGGGGCCGGTTGGGGGTATGACTGGGTTCAGTCAAACAACTCTTTGCCAAACGGGCACACACACAAGTGCAGAAAGACAGAGCCACACACAGGCAGCCAAGCAGATACTTTCCAGAGCGGACACCCCTAGACTCAGAGTCGGGGGCCTTCCTTTCTATGGTAGTGACCACTCCTTGCACTGACAGTGACCACTCTCCACACTCCTGCAAGGTGGACATTATTACCCCATTTTACAGATGAGGATGCTGAGGACTTTCCCGAGGTCACACAGATGACGCAGGGGGGACCTGAGACCTGAATCGGACCTGACTGATTCTGAAGGTCAGGGTCTTTCTATTAAATTGGGAAACAGGAGCCCTTCCTGGGTGATGCCATCTTCCTCATTCCCTTCTTTTCCCGGGAATAAGTCCCCTAGAGTGGCATGGAGTTCAGTCGCTGCTTCAGGGGCTCAAATGAAGGGTGAGGGTCAGTCCAATGCCTGGGACTTGGACCTAGAGCCTCACTTTGAAAGGTCTAGTCCCAGGAGAGTGGCCTGGGCTGTAGATACCCTCACTGAGGGGCCATTTCCCTCCAGCAACTCTCCCTCCCCTCCATCTCCCCCTGGAGCTCCCTCTCTCCTCTCCACCGCCTGTCTCAGGCTCTGTGCCCCTTAGTCCCTACTCTCCTAAAACAGAGTCCGGCTCAGAGTTGGTCAGACTCAGCACTCCCGGCGTGACCTATGAATGGAGTTCTCTGGAGGCTGTGGGGTGCAGTACCCCATTATGACCACACGATGCCACCATGGAGTAGACTATACTTTCCCGACCTGCCTGAGGGTGCCCAGGTGGCCAGCAAAACCTGCTTCCCAGCTGGGTGGGATTGGGAGGTCAGGGTAGCTACAGGGACAGGAGCTTCCATGGTCACGGGCACTAGTCAGCCCCTCAGACTTTGTCTATCACCATCTTGCCTCTCTGGCTGCGTCTGTCTGGCCGCGTTCAGGTGGGGGCTCAGTAATTGCTTCCACCCTCCTTCTGGAACGCCCACAAATGCTTCAGCACCTGTGAATTCGGCATGGACCACACACCAGTGTTTTCTGCATGGGGCTGGGGCCTTCCCGCTGCCCGTGTGCTGCAGGCTGTGACCGGCAGAGCCTGTAACAGGGAACCCGTAACAGGGAACCCGGTGCTCCCATCTGGGTCCAGTGGCCTGGTGGGAGGAACCCAGAGAAGGGGAGGCACTGGAGCCTGGCCTTCCCTGGACTGAGAGTCAGGGTGCTTGGGCCCTCTCCGTGTAGAAAAGAGACAGACCTGGGTGCCACCCCTGACCTGCCGTGACCTCGCTGCAGCGCCATCGCCAGGCTCCCTGCATCTGTCAGAAGGGGCAGTCAATCCACTGCCGCCTGCAGTTGTCAGAACCCACCCTCTTTCGCCTTCAGAAAATGAGGGCCCTGTCAACTCAGATTTCTTTATATTACGTAGGTCCTTCTCTGTCCTTCGCCCCAACGTTGTTCTCACCTCTGGGAGCGTTTCCTTGGACCCTAACACAAGCCTTGTATGTGACCTCTGGTCTCTGCTCTGTCCCCTGAACCCTGGGGGCTGACACTGTGTGGGCCTCCCCCAAGGATGGTACCTCAGGGCTTCCCCCAGGCCACACCCCCTTCCCAGGTTGAGCAAGTCCACCACTCTCACTAGGGGGCTCTGTACGTGAGGCAAGGGCAGCACAGGCTCTGCATCACTCAAGCCATAAAGTGTTTTATTTGAAGGACTGGCTGGTTCACAAGGTGAAGAAGGCAGTTGAAAGTCCAGGCAATTCAGGGGACGCAGGTGGCACAGCTCACAGTCTTCTCGTGGACACAGCTGCTAGGCTCAATCAGCATCCATCTTTCCTTCCAGTCTTTACCCCCCTCTCCCCCTCTCCACAGGACTCCAATTGCAGGAGTCCGAGTGGGCAGGGAAAGCCAGGAGTGCCCAGGGGTGCGAGAGGTAATTTCCCAAAAGGATCCCAGAGGGAGGTTGCCGGCAGATTGGGGACAGAAGGCTAGAAGCCATGCCACCAACGCAGTGTCCAGCACACCTTTATTTGAGTCACCCCTGTTTTTTTCTCAGCCCCTTGTGGAATCTCCCACTAGACAATGAGCACCAGCTCATGATGAAAAGGCACGGACAGGTGTAGTGCTTACCCTAATGCACCCAGCAGCTGGAAGGGAAGGCCAGGCTGATGGCTCCACTCCTTGTCCCTGGGTGTGGTGTGTGACTCACCTGGAGCCCTCAAGGCATTGCCCCTGTAGACCAGGCCTCCCGAAGATACTTTTTGGGGTAAGGGCTTCCTGACTACAGTTGAGAGGAACAGCAAGCCCAGACCGCAAAAAGATCCAAAGGAGACAGCAGCTTTGTGGGCAGGAGGGGAGGTGTGCCCCTCCGGGGCTGCCTTGCAGGAGCAGGACCTAGAGAAGAGAGAGGGGGAGGAGGGAGCCCCAGGAAACAGGTAGTCAGCAGGAACCCAGCGTAACCCCTCCCTCCAGCCACCCAGTGTCCCAGAGTACTTCTTACCTGGTCTATTTTGTAGGGGAGGCAGGCAGAGCTGGGGGAACTGTCGTGCACTCCCAGGCAAGGGGCTGATGGAATTTGCACGGCTCCCCTTCAGGGTCCATGGCTCCCTGCATTCTCTCTGACCTGGGAGAATCTTAGTCTCCTGCTCTGCTTGGGACCTAGTCAGGTAGTCTGGCCTGGTGTGTGTGCGTTGGGGGGTGGCTGGGGGGCAGTGCCTCATGAAGTTTTTGTGCTTGCTGGGGAAGGCGGGGCAGGGCCGGGCCTAAGCACCATCCTTGTCCCCCTGGAGGCTCTCCTACAGTCACAAAACTGCCCTAGCTGGTTTGGCTCAGTGGACAGAGCATCGGCCTGCGGACTGGAGGGTCCCAGGTTCAATTCTGGTCAAGGGCATGTGCCTTGGTTGTGGGCACATCCCCAGTGGAGTGTGCAGTAGGCAGCTGATTGATGTTTCTCTTTCATCAATGTTTCTAACTCTCTATCCCTCTCCTTTCCTCTCTGTAAAAAATCAATAAAATATTTTAAAAAAAAAACACAAAACACCAAGAGCCCCCAAAAGATGTCACTGTTGGATGAGACCTCTGGGGACAAACACCTTTGAACTTGCAGGTGAGGGCCTCTTGTCTTTTCTGACAATGCCCTCTGCTTTCAGCAGATGCAATTGTTACGGTGAAGGCAGGGGTCAAGTGCAAGGCTGGGCTTAGCCTGATGAAACCTCCCTGTGTCAAAGGAGCCACTTCACAAAGGTGGCAGCTAAGCCTCCATGTCTCAGTGGCTTGCTTCCATAACGAGGAAGGTCGGCAAAGCTTCCCAGAAGTCCTTGACTAGCCTGGCCCGGGTCTTCCCTGCCTTACCTGGAGGGCCCTCCAGAGGCCACAGCCCGGAGGAGTGCAGTCGTAGAGTGGTCAACGTTGTAGGCGTGCGAAATGGGTGTCCCCGCCTGCCGTCCAGTGTGGAGCTCAGGATGGGATGGTTTGTTTGGTGCTTTTCCTGAATGAGCAATGAGGTATCTGTGTCCTGCTGGAGACAGTTGGTCCTCCCCTCCCCACTTCCCACTCCCAACAAGGGCTTGTCAGCAGGTGCTGTCTGAAGACGCTGGCCCTACTCCTCAGGCTGGTCCAGGGAAGAGACCAGAATGAGGGGTCTGTGGCCATAGAAGAGAGTGTGGGTACGGGGCAGGCTTCATTGGAGTTCATGGGGTGGCGAAGCTCTGAGGATGCCCATGCTGGGCAGGCATCCATGCTGCCTCCTCATGGGTGGGCCTGGGCCTCACAGCAGCCAGGGCACTGAGCTTGCTCTCTCAGGAGGAAGAGAAGGAAGCCCTTTTCTGCCCCGGGAGCAGGCCTCCCCTCTAGATGCTCAGCCCTTGGCCCAGGGAATCGGTACCTGGTGGTGACTCCAGGTGGCAGGCAGCTGCCTCATGAGGATGGGACCTGCTGTCTTCAGAGTCTTCACAGGAGTGGAGAACCGCCTGTAGCCACCTCTGAGTTTTGTGGCTGCCAGGGTCCCCCACTGGCCTGGTTCCCTCAGGATCTTCTAGGACTCTAGTCCCACTGCCCCTCCTGCCCCTGTTCCCTGGCCTCGGCCTAGGCCAGAACCAGCCCTGACAACACTGACGGGGCTGGGGAGTTACACTTGATGAGTTTGAGCTGAGCCACGCAGGCCTAGGTGCCTGGCCCTGGAGGCAGGGCTGGTGAGTGACACCAGGGACCTTCCTGCTTCACAGGCCCCCTATACTCCACTCCCCAACCCCTGCTCTATCTGTGGCATCACCCTGGCCTCCTTTGCCAAGGCTCCTCCCACTGATCTCTGCATTCATCAAGTGCTCACTACAAGCCAGCTGCCTACTGGGTCCCCACAGACTCCATGGAGTAAGTAATAACTAACAGCTTTCTTCCAGGGGAGGAAGCCCGGCAACCTAGATGATTGCTGAGGGCCCCTCTGTCCCTCCCAGGCTCTTGCCATCTCCCATTCTCTGTCTAAGGGAGTTTCTGTTGCCTTCCAGTCTCAGGCCAAGTTCTAGTTTCATTACCCAACTGTGGATGCTGGACCTCTCTGTACCTCAGCTTTTTCATCTCTAACACGGGCATCTAACCTGTGTCTGGGTCAAAAGGAAACATCGCATGTTCCTGCTGCCAAGTCTACCCACCTGCAACCACATGTACCCCTGATCCTCTCCCCTTCTGGTCCACAGTGAACTGTCCTGCTCTGATCTGAGGCCCACTTTCCTCTGGGCCCGGATTCCAACCCCTCTGGCCACCTCATGGACATGAGCCAGCAAATACCCATTCTTTCCTGAGTGGTCAGCCCTCCCCTCCCAGGTCACCCCACCCTAACAAAAGCCCTCCCCTGGCCACAAAGCTAGACAGGGGTATAGCTGCTGCCTGTCTTACAGGCAAAACTGAGTGTGTTTGTTATCCCACTTACCTCTGTCCCACTCTCTCCTGAATCTCCCGCAGTCACTTTGGTCGCGAAGACCATTCTTGTCAAGGTCACCATGATGTCCATGCTGCTAGGTCCAATGGTTCATTTAAAAGAGTTTTTTAAAATTTATTTTTAGTGAGAGAGGAAGGGAGAGGGAGAGGAACATCACATCAGTGTGAGAGAGAAACATTGATCCACGAGGGGGATCGAGCCTGCAACCTGGGCATGTGCCCTGACTGGTAATTGAACCGTGACCCTTTGGTACATAGGATGGATGACACTCAGTCAACTGAGCCATGCTGGCTGGGACCCATGGTTGATTTTTAAAGCTCATTTCATCAGACCTGTCAACAGCCTTGGCCACCGTTGGCCACCTTGTGCTCCTGGAAATGCCTTCTTCTCTCAGCCCGGAAACGTAGGCTCCCCGCCGTCCCCTCCTCCCCACTGGCTGCTCCTTCACTCCTTTGAGGGCCGCATCTCCCAACCTCCAGTGCCAGCGCAACCAGGAGCAGTCCTTGTGCCCCCTCCCTCTGTGCTCAGCCCTTCCTGACCTCATCCAAGTCAACTGTGACTCCCACTCCCAACCCTGTTTCCAGTCTGTCCAGGTTCTGCCTTTAAAGGCCCCTCCCCCACCAGGATCGGCCCCGCTGCTGTGGCCCCGGTTCCCTACCCCTCTGGCATTAAGCTGGGTGCTTTGCTGAGATGCTCACCTTCGAGCATAAAAATATGAGATGGCGCATGAGAAGAGGTCCTCTTCCTTCTGCAGCTCAGTGGGCCAGTTCCTCAGGTGCCTCCCCTGCTGACAGGAGAGATGAGGGACCCAGCTAGCATCTCTGAGCTGGTGGGGTATGGGGCGGGGAAGCTGGGGATCTCTCTGCTCCTGCCCCCTCCCCAGCTCATTTGCCTGGTACACTGTCTGCCCAGACAAGGCCAACCCCACCAGATCCCAACACTGTCACTCGTCCAAGCCCAACCCCAGACCCTCTGCTGGTCCCAAGGAGACTGTTCCTCCCTCCTCTCCCCTCCCCCCGCCACCAGGATTCTCTCCTCTCCCAGCCCATCTTCATCATCGTCATCCTCATCATCGTCATCCTCCTCCCTTGCCCTGTCGGAACCCCTCCCTGCTCTATCTCCATCAGTTCCACCACCGTGGAATTCCTTAATTCCTGCAGCGTGTCCCTTTGGGCCATTCATTTGGCAGACATCAACTGAGCGCCCACCACATGCCAAGCCCTGTGTGGGGTGCTGGGGGTGCAGAGACAAGCCCACATAGACACTTTTCTCCAGGAGCTTTTGGTTTAGAAGGGAAGTGTAGACATGCCCCCCTGGACACTTGAAGCCCCTCAGACTAGACCCCACCTTGCACTGAACTCACCAGCGTCCCCAGGGAGCCTGATCTCCTTCCTGGACTGCCTCTGCCAATGACAGCAGCACAAACAAGGATGGGCGAGGTAAGCCACAGTGGGTGCTTGAGGAGTGCTTCAGGGGTGCCAGGAGGGAGACTCTTCCAGGCTGGGTGGGGTGAGGAGAAGGAGGTTTGTGGGAGGATTTGAAGTTCTGGGGGGGGGGGGGGAGACAGAAAGAGAGAGAGAGAGAGAGAGAGAGAGAGAGAGAGAGAGAGAGAGAGAGAGAGAGAGAGAATGGCAGGGCAAGGTTTCAGTGGAAACCTGGGGCGGGATGGGCGCTGGTGTGTAAGAGCAGGATGGGGAGAGCTGAGAAAAGGTGAGAGTCCACAGCCAACGCTTGGCCTCCGGGGCCAGCCTGAAGAGCCTACGTTTCCTCCAGCAAGCAGTGGGTAGCCTCTGAAGAGTTCTGAGCTAGAAAAATTTGTGAAATTGACTGGAGGAGGAAGAGGCTGTCTGTTGGAGGGAAGTCAGAAGTTCTGCAACAATTCTGATGAGAGGTAATGGAGGACCTGACCCAGAAAGATGGAAGGAGGGGACTGATGCAGCCAGTGTACCCCGATAGGATGGACAGGAGGGGCAGCGTGCAGGTGGGCAGGGAGGTTGGGAGAAGGGTCTGGGCGGTGAGGACAGAGGGGCAAGTCCAGGGGGAATATGGAACGGTGGAGCCACAGATGACATACAGTCCAATTTAATGACCAGCTGTGGAGGGCCCGCCTGATCAGGGCGCTTTCCACTCTCCAGGTGTAGGTTTCACAGTGACCACGATATGTGAAGGAAGAAGGGAAAGAGGGAGGCAGAAAGAGAAGCTGGAGGCTGCCCGGGGAGGAGAAACAGGGCAGGAGGAAGGGAGGTGTGCCCGTGGGAAAGGGTCATACCCCACTGCCCCTGCCCTACAGGAGACCCTGGCTGGACCGAGAGGGGTCAGCACGCAGGAGTGGGACTCTCCAGGCTGGGCTGGGGCTGGGGTCACCCTGTCCAGGAGGGAGGCACAGCCTGTGCAGGGCATGCCGGCAGGCGGGGTGTCCTGAGACCTCAGGACCCTGACCCCAGCTCTAGAGAGAAGCAGCAGAGATTCCCTGACGAGCACCGCCCAGTGGTGACACCTGGCGCAGGCGGAGCCCCTGGGTTGCAGTCCCAACTCTGCCAACTGGCTGAGTGGCCTTGGGAGCCTCGCTGCCTGCCCCTCTCTCTCGAAGGCCAGCGCTAACTCCCCTTCATGGTAGAACAGGAGAGTTTCAGACACACAAAGGAGAGGGTGCCCCCACCTCAGAGAGGGGAGCCTCCACCCTTCTCTTGGCTGCTCTGCCCAAAACCTAGAGGCCACCTGGGGCACCTCCACTTCCTCATCCAGCATTGCCAATATATCTCAAGTTCAAAGTTCTAAAAGTGTTTTGAACCCACCCACTTGCTCCTCCTACCCCACTGCCCCCGCCCTACAGGAGACCCCCACCCTACCCCCGCCCCTGCAGGGCACCTTGTACCACAGTAGCCTCCTACCTGATCACCCCACATCCACTGGCCCCTCAGCAGCCACAGTAATTTTTTAAAATGTAAATCTGTTCATGTCCCTCCCCTGCTTAAGAAAATCCTTAAGTGATTTCTTAGCACTCTTAGATTAAATCCACGCATGGTCACCTGCCCTTGCCCTGCTCCCTGGGCTCCTCCTGCATCAATCCTCCCTGACCCTCCGAGGCTCCAGCTACACTGGCTTTCTTCCAGCTCTTACACGTGCCAAGCTCACCTCGGCCTTTGCCCTGCTGTCCCCTCTGCCAGGGCCGCTGCCCCTCCAGCTCCACCTGGATACGTCACCCTCAGCCTGCGGCCCGTCTTCATTATCACTGTCCCTCAGCCCCCAAACATAACCCACTCTGTTAGTCTCTTGCATAGAACCCTGTATGTCTTCCCAGCACTTAATCTCCTTTTACAAACATAAATTTATTAGTATGTTTTTTTGGTTTGCTTGTTCAATGTCTGCCTGTCTACTAGACGGTAAGTCCGTTAGCTGCTGTATGGCCAACAGCCATAGTTAGTGTTGATGGGAGGGAGGGAGGAAGGAAGGAACGAAGGAAGGAAGGAAGGGAGGGAGGGAGGGAGGAACTACCCAAATGACCCTCCCTTCCCAGAGAGCTCGGGGGGGGAGGCCCCTCAGTGTGCCTGTGTAATAGCACCCCTGCAAACACTGGGCATTGTACAATGTGACTTGGTCACTTGCTGAATCACCTTTACTATCTTTCTTTATTTTTGCTTTATATTTCCTGATTTGTCATTCCTTCTTGTGATTTTTCTCCACCTAGCATTTATATCTTTCTTTTTCATGTTAAAATAGAAATATTTCTTATTCAAGTTTTACTCATTAATTTATAGACCATTCTTTTTTTTATCAGCCCAAGTAATAATATTTTCTGGATCTATTGTAAGCTCTTATTGTCCATATAGTTCCTTTAACCATAAATGAAACTAAGTAGAGTAACAGTTGTTTAATTTAACATCTGAATCTTATTCTTGTTCTGGAAATAATTTAGATAAAAATAACCATTGTATACCCTGAATGGTGTGCCCTGGAGTGAAGAGTGAAGGGAAGGTGTTTGTCACCTCTCCACAGCGGGATACTGCAGTTTATAGAATTTTATTCTATTACCAACCTTAGAGTTTCCAGACTGGTTTCTTCCTGATGCCAACAGAAATCCAGCCACGCTCCCACTCCACCCATCCCCGTCTGAACTCGCTGTGGGGAACTCGGGCTCTGAGGAGGGGCCTCAGCACCTGAAAGCTGCCCCGAGTCACCTGGGCTCTCCTCTCCGTGGTCTGGCCTGGAGGAGAAAGAGCCTTCCCCAAAGGTCAGATAGATCCAAGGGCGGGAGCACTCTCCTCCCATTGAAGGGGACACAGGCCAGAAGCAGCCCCCTCTGAACTTAGGGAGCAAGAAGCAACACGAATGGCATGGTGGGCAGCATATTGCATCCCAGGAGGGGCTCTGGATGCTGTGCTACTAGGGAGACAATCTGGGGCTCAGAACTGTGGGCACAGGCACATCCGAGTGTCTGGGAGCTGGCGCTCAGCAAGTGCGGGCGCTCAGCAAGTGCGGGCAGAGGAGCTGATCTGAGGGAGTCTGGGGACAGTGAAGAATGGCTTTGGGCTGGCTTTCCAGTGCTGTCAGGAGGCAGCCGGGGTCTAGCGGAAGGAGGGCCGATGCCTGCACTCACCTCCACCCCTGCCCCCACTCCGTGACCTCATCCCAGGCTGCGGAGAAGTCCTCTGGTGACCAGCACAGTGTCCTGGGCTGTGGTTCCTGACCCGGCCAGGGGCAGCTGCTGGACAAAGTGTGTCAGACCCCGGAAAGCTACCCCTGACTCTCTTCTACGCACAGCCAAGAACTAAACCTGACTTTTCGACTAGTAGTGAGTCCAGCCCCTGGCCCTGGCACCACCCTGACAATGGATGGGAAGTCATGGTCCTGGCTGTGCAAAGTCATATCCAGGCGAGTGGTCCACAGCACAGGCCCTTGAGAAGCCCTGAAGAAAAGCCAGCCACTTGCGTCCTCTCTTCTCTGCTAGCCACTGCCCCTCTCTTGGGAAATCCTGTCTCAAGGCTTCTATCTTCTTCCTTCTGTCCCCACCTCTCTCTGTCCCTCTGCCTGTTTCCCCATCCAAACCACCTCCTGTGCAAATTTTGTTTCCTTCTTCTTAGGGCAATAAATAAAGCCAAGGGAGAAAAAGTGAGAAGAGTGATGGGAAGGTGTTTGTCACCTCTCCCCATAGGAAGCCTACCGCTATCAGCGACCAGGGATGCTTGGTTAGGCAAGGTGAGCGCACACCAGCCATTTGGTGACAACCACGCCAAGGTTTCAGATTCAATCCCAGCCAGGGCACATACAAGAATCAACCAATGATTGCACAAATAAGTGAAACAAATAGATGTTTCTCTGTGTGTCTCTCTCTGAAATCCGTCATTGGTTCAACCTCAGGAAGGAAATGGGAAGGAAAGCACAGTAAGGAGAAGATTGGAAGGCAGGAAATTAGTGGTGGGTTGAGTCACGAACAATGTCACACGTGCTCGGATCTATGAAAAAGTTGAGTAAAAATTCCCATCAACCTCTGGACAGGAATTAGCTGTGAGGACAAACAAGCTCATTTCAATGAGCAAATCTCTCTATGCCTTTTTGTTTTCATTACTGTGTTTAATTATCTTTATCACAAACATTTCACATGCAACTATTGCAGAGCGTTGGCTTAATTAGGATCATCCCTTTGGATAGTAAATAAATGTGTTTATGAAAATAAAAGAGGAAACTTGGACATGCAGTCATCCTGATTTTGTACTTCCAGACTCTGTAACTCTGAGAAGTAAAAATCTGTTGTTTAAGCCACTCAGTGTGTGGTACTTTGTTACAGCAGCCTCAGCAGTATAATACAACAGCAAAGAGTTGGGCTGGAAGGCGACGATGGCCTCTACAAGGATCCCAGGGGTGCTTGGATGAGGGCTGGGTTGGTAGGCAGTGCAAGACTCCACAGAGCTGTCACAGCCCCACGGGGCTTAGTGACACAGTTCCAGTCCAGCCAACAGTAAGGAGGCACTGTCAGTACTTCAAGCACTCAGGAGTGATCCCAGAAAAACAGCACCTTACAAGTAACAACCATGCCTTTGAGCAAGTGCCAAACTCAAGGGGAAAAGACCAAGGGAAAAAAATAACAAGGAAAAAAATTAGTTTGCCAGGATCAAGATGATCCTTTTGTAATTTCATGTCTACCAGAACAAAACTCAACACCCTTTAAAGCAGTGGTTCTCAACCTTTCTAATGCCGCGACCCTTTAATACAGTTCCTCATGTTGTGGTGACCCCCAACCATAAAATTATTTTCGTTGCTACTTCATAACTGTAATTTTGCTACTGTTATGAATCGTAATGTAAATATCTGTGTTTTCCAATGGTCTTAGGCTCTATAGCAGCAGTTCTCAACCTGTGGGTCACAACCATCAGAAAACACAGGTATTTACATTACGATTCATTAACAGTAGCAAAATTACAGTTATGAAGTAGCAACGAAAATAATTTTATGGTTGGGGGTCACCACAACATGAGGAACTGTATTAAAGGGTCGCGGCATTAGAAAGGTTGAGAACCACTGCGTTTAAAGTAAGAAAACAGAGTAGTAATATTCTGAGAGATAATAAGCAAATAAATAAAAAAGTAAGAAAACACAAACTTGACTCCCTATAATGTCTCTTCAGTGATGTCTAATGCACAATAAGATTTCTTTAGATGTGAGAAGAAACAGGAACGCGTGACCCATAACCCAGAAAAATAGACCCATGATTGTTTATTGTAAGCCAATAGATCCCACTAGGTCCCAATGTTAGAATTAATAACATTTTAATCCTCACCCGACGACACGTTTAGAGTGAGGAAGAGAGAGGGAGGAGCCAAGGGATGGAGGGAGGGAGGAATACCAATGTGACAGAGAAACATCAATCAGTTGCCTCCCATACCTGCCCCAACCAGAACTTGAACCTGCAACCTATGTGTGTGTCCTGACCAAGAATCGAACCACACAACCTTTTGGTGCACAGGACAATGCTCCAACTAACTGAGCCACGCCAGCCAGATAGTAGACAGAAACTTTTAAACATCTGTCGTAAATATGTTCAGGGATTTGAAAGGAAAAGATATACATAATGAGAGCACAGATATGTAGAAACTTCAGCAGAAGAATGGGAACTATAAAAAAAATCCAAATGGGAAATTTGAAACTGAAAGCTACAAGAGTTAAAGCAAAAAATTCACTAGATACACTTAACATTAGATTGGAGTTTGCAAGAAAAATGGGCCATTTTTCTTGAGAATCGATCAATAGAAATTATCCAACAGAGAAACATGATTTAAAAAAAATAGAGACTCACTGACCCATGGGACAATATCAGGTAATTTAACACAAGAGGAATCAGAAGGAAAGGAGGGAGAGAATTTTCAGGAATAAAGGCTGAAAATTCCCCCAATTTGGTGAAATATGGATCTAAGAAGCTACAGATCTAAGAGCAGTGCCCTAACTGGGGACTGGGGAGGATGAGGGGGGCTGAACAGGAGCCAGAGAGCCTGGTAATCTGGGGGTCAGAGTGGGAGTGTGCAATGGATGCCAGGCCGAGCTAGTGTGAGGGGAGAAAGGAGAAGGACGGAGGGGGGGGAGGTGGCGGAAGGAGTGGAAGAGAAGAAGAGGGGAGGGAGGAAGGAGAGGAGGGGAAGGAAGAAGAGGGAGGGAGGAAGGAGAGGAGGGGAAGGAAGAAGAGGGAGGGAGGAAGGAGAGGAGGGGAAGGAAGAAGAGGGAGGGAGGGGATCAACTGTGCCGGTCTGAGCTCAGAGAGTTCAGGATGATGTTCTCTGAGGAAAAAGAAGCAGCCATGCAGACCACAGAGAGCAGCTCAGGGAAATGAACCCTGCAGAGCCCCTTGTCCCCTCGAAGAATGGGTGGGGAAGGGGAGAGCAGGAAGGCAATGAGCCAGAGGTATTTTATTTCATTCTTTAGAAGTTTATTGGTCAAAGGAAGGGATGAAGAAAGACTGAGCAGCTGAGAGGGTGGTGGGTGAGGGGACCTATTGCTGGTTAAGGTTGTGGGCAGCAGGCAGTGTAGAGGGAGGTGATTAAAGGGGGTATGGGCCCGAGGACTCAGGTGAAGCCCTTTGAAAATAACAGCACAGTTTGAGGAGGGACAGAGAATGCAGTGAGTGATGTTTCAACCTAGTGAGAAAGGAGGTTGATGTAGCTCAAATCTGAGAAGATGTGGTGCAAGCCATGATTAATTCATGCAGTAGCTCACACTTACTAGGTGTACGGGTTACTAATGCGGATTTTTTTCACTAGATGGAGTTACACATATGTTGATATATATGCGATTTGATATGTATGTTATTTTGTTGTATTGACAGCAAGCTTCAAAACTTCATATATCAAATTTGCTGAAGGTGTTAACATCATAGATATTTTTGTGCTTAAAAATGTCGAATATCGTGCCAAAAAAAGAGCACTTGTAGGAAGTTTTAATGCATTACTTTATTTTGAAGAAAAGTGATGCTGAAAGTTATCGTATACTTTGGGAAGCTTATGGTGAACATGCTCCATCTCAAGATACTTGTGAACGCTTTAAAAGTGATGATTTTGATGTGAAAGACAAAGAACATCCAGGTCAACCAAAAACGTTTGAAGAACAACAATTACAAGCACTATTGCATGAAGATGCGTGTCAAACTCAAAAACAACTTGCAGAAAGATTAAACGTAACTCAGTAAACCATTTCTGATCATTTACAAGCAATGGGAATGATTTCAAAGGAAGGAAAATGGGTGCCACATCAACTGAACAAAAGACAAATAGAAAAGAGAAAAGTCATCAGTAAAATGTTGCTTCAATAGCAGGAAAGAAAGCCTTTTTTGCATTGAATTGTGACTGGCGAGGAAAAGTGGATTTTGAGAATCTCAAATGCACAAAATCTTTCGCTTTGGAAAGAAGACAATGCTCTGTGTTTGGTGGGATCAGGAAGGTGTGGTGTATTATGAGCTTCTAAAACCAGGTGAAACTGTTAATACTGATCGCTACCAACAACAAATAATTAGTTTGAACCACACTTTGATCATGAAATGACCAGAATGGGTCAGAAGACACAGCAAAGTAATTTTGCTTATGATAACGCACCACCACACACTTCAAAACCAGTTAAAGACACATTAAAAGATCTTGCCTGGGAAGTATTAACCCATCCGCTGTATTCACCTGACCTTGCTCTTTCAGCTTACCACTTATTCCGATCGATGGCACATGCACTTTCTGCGCAGCACTTCAAAACGTACAAAGAAATAAAAAATTTGGTCTCTCAATGGTTTGCCTCAAAACAAGAAAAGTTGTATTGAGATGGTATCCACAAATTACCTGAAATATGGGGGAAATGTGTAGCTAGCCATGGACATTACTTTGAATAAAGCACTTTTGATGTTTCTCTTGAAATTATCGTGTTTTCTTTGATTACAAAATCTGCATTATTAACTGGTACATTAGCCGACACAGTTCTAGACACATACATTTGTCCTAGCAGCTGTCTGTGATAGAGGGACTATTGTTTCTCCCCATTGTACAGTTGGTGAAACTGAGGCACAAGGAAGTAAAGTAAATCGCCCCAGGTTCCCCAGCTAGCAAGGGGCAGAGCCAGGATTTGAACCCAGGCAGTGAACCTGGCTTCAAAGTCTCTCCCTTAGCCATTACTCTGGCACCCAGGCAGGAATCGAGCTTGACCACTCCCCAATTCCGTGACCTTGGGAAGCTGGATTTGCCTGGAGGAGTGCAGTTCTCTACTCTGCCCACCACTCAGCATTGCTATGAGAGCAGGATAGGCACACTGTGAATGCTCAAATCTTCATCAGATGTAACTTGGGGTTCTTATTGATCAGGAGTTTCCTCAGGAGGTGAGAGACCTGCTGAGGGCTCCAGCGTGCATGTGGAGACCATGAATGGGAAGAACAGAGGGAGAGATCTGGCTGTGAGGCCCAGGGAGGGGAACCCTTGCATGGGCCTGGGTTTGACGCATCACCCACTGAGGCTCAGAAGTGCTAGGAAAGGCATACAAGAAAGGGAACACCTGACTGGATCTAAGGAAGAAAGTGGTTTTTGTTATGAATTACCTACTCTGTTCCATGCTCTGTGCCAGGCACTTCCCCAAACCATCCCATTTAATCCATCTTCAAAATGTAGCTATTGTGTAGGTATAATTATTTCCATTTCACAGGTGAGGAAGCTAAGGCTCTCAGAGGTCAGAAAACTTGCTCAAGGCCACATAGATGATGAATGGCAATGGTAGGGTTTAAATCCAGATGTTTAACACCAAAGCCCACACCCTTTCCAGGCTCCTGTGCAGGTAGCGTGATTACAGGATTGGAGGAGGGGCTTCAGGGAAGGGATTCTAGAAGGACTTCCCAGACGGGACTCCCTGGGGAGAGGCAGACTATGAAGTGGGAAGATAAAACCCCCTTTTCCACTTGGAATGTGACCCTAAAGTGATGGTTCCAAAAATTGGGATCACAGGCCTTTTGGGGAAGCTGATAAAAACTAGACTGTCACCTCAGAAATTTCTCATGATATCAGGGGTTCACCCAAATCACCAGGCCCAGGCAGGGGCTGAGCCTGGCTCTGCTGGCCCACACTCTGGCCAGTCCCCCGGAGCCAGGCTTCTGCTCATCTGTGATGACAACGAACATAGTTTGATGAACGCATTAGTGCATGTTGTGATGTGCAGACCAGACTTCCCTTTACAACTGAAGGGCTTATTCTCCCCGCTGCTGGCAGTGCTGACAGTCCCCATCCCTCTTCCAGAACTGTCCTTGACTTGAAGAGGGGCACCTTGTCCACTCATGTCTCCTTCCCAAGACAAACCGCATCAGGGAGTGGCTGGGACCACTCTGAAGGGCTCCTCCCTCCCCAGGTGCTGATCTTGAGCACATTCCCTCAGAAACTTCCGTATGCTCTCCCTCTCAGACTCAGCTTCTCAGAGAACCCGACCAGTGAGACCTGGACTTGCTCCTTTAACCATTACAGCAACTGGCAAGGGCCATATAGATTATAGATTGTGATCCCCTTTTTGTAGGTGAGAAATCTAAAATTCAGGGAGATGACCGCTTGCCCAAGGTCACAGAGCTAGCAATATTACAGTCATCTCACGGGTCTGAACTGAGTCCATCAGAAGCCAAACTCCATACTCACAATACCCCTCTTTCATCAGGGAGGAGCAGCCCGAAAAGAAGAGGCCGGGAGGGGAAGACGGGGCTTGGGCCACTGAGAAAGGGAGGCAGAATGCTTTGGTCCCAGAAGGGTGTTCCCTCCCCCTGCGCCCTGGCTGCACGGGCACATTCAGGTTGGACACTTTACCAAGCCACCCACAGGCTGCCTTCAGCAGGGAGGGCAGATGGAGGCCACTGGGCTCTGACCATCTCGCAGGATGTGGAAGGCGGTGCCTACAGTTCACATCCTCACCTGAAAGGCCACCTGCTGTCCCTCAGGGAGCAGCAGGCCTGGGTTGATATCCCGACTCTGCTGCTCATTGGCTGGGGCATCTCCCAGGTTGTTCCCCTCTGGGCCTCATTCTGTTCAGGAGGGCATCCTAGGCTCCGTTCCCAGGCCCAGGGTGAGTCAGCATTCTCTCCCTCTCATTGCAACTTTAAAACACGCCTGGTCCTCCTCTGCAGGACCTGCTTTCCAGCCACCGTCTCCCCTCCCAGCCCTGTCTCCTCCCTGGACACTCCTCCACACTCACTGAGACTTGCTTCCCAGCTCACTGTCTCCCTGTCCTCTCCAAGCCCTGGCATCCTGTGAGGTGACCTCCAGATCTCTGTAGAAGGCCCATTCACCAGTCCAGCCTCCTGGCCTGGGACCTCCTCATCTCCAGGCCGTCCACCTCCAGCTCCCTCAGGTGCCCAGACCCCTGGCCCACTCCCAGCTGCCGCATCCTACCAGTCCCCTTTCTCCTGGTCTACAAGGCCAGTGGCTTCACTCCCCGGCCTGCGTGCCTGACCACCCGAACCACTCCCATGGATGCCCTAACAGCCTGTGTGGAGAGCAGGAGCTCGGGTGCCCCATTCCCTCGATATAGCCTTTCCCCCCACATCAGAACGTGCTTCCTAGGGTCCCAACATAATGTACAAACAGCACAGACTTTTGGTAACTGTTAACATGGCATAGAATGAAATCAGTTACATGTTATCTGTAAGCCATGGTACATTCCATTTGTTTTGTGACAGGGCAACATGGAATATTTTGCCTCGAGGTGGAAATTATAACAAAGACAAATTTGATAGCCATCTCAGGGAGAGGTCTGCTGGGCCACGTGTGTCTTCCCAGCTCCTCGCCGTCACCACTGCCTACATGTAGGGCCTGCTCAGCCGCTGGCTCCACCTCTGCCTTCCACACCCACCAGCAAAACCCAACCCAGCGCCGCCCCACAGTCCTACCCACTCCCACAATGCCTGAGCAGAATAATTACATAATCTTGCAAACTGATGCCACGAAAAATCACGGTCTTCACCTTAGCAGGACTTCAGTATCCCATTCTTTGATTTGTCCCCATTTCTCTCAGCAACTGTTCTTAACTTCTATGACTTGCCTCAAGCCCTCACTCACTAAGCATGGAAGACAACCTTTATGCCTTGACTTCATGACAACTGAGGCTTCCAGTGGTAACCTGCCCCAAATGACGGGCCCCATCTTACCTGCTCTGCACGCTCTCCCGCCAGCCTCAGTGGGCTGACCCTCTCCCTGCTCAAGGCCACCTTGTGCAGATCCCACTGTCTACTCTGTCACTGCACCTTGTCCGTCAGTTCACCCTCTTTCTCTTATACCCTCAAGTGCTTCCTGGGTACATCCCCAAAGCCCGTTAATATTCTTAAAATATATACTTCCTTAATTCCGAGTCTTTGAAAAGCTTTGGTTCTTTCTTTCCTCCCCCAGCTAAGCTTTTTGAAAGTGTAATCTGAACTCTTATATAATAAACTTTAATGGGAAAAAAATAAAATATTACCTATAGAATCCAGCAGGCTAATAATAAAAATAATAGTATAAGTGACAAAGGAAGTTTATTCTAGAAATTTGAACCATGTCAACATTAAGAAATCTATCAATGCAATTTATCTCATGAATAGATTAAAGGAGAACAATCAAAGGATTCTTTGATAAATGCTCCAAAGGCATTTAATAAAATCTGACATACATTTTTAAAAACCCTCTTCATAAACTAGGAATAGAGGGATAATTTTAAAATGGAATAAAGAACAAATCTAAACCAGGAGCTAATGTCACGCTTAAAGAAGAAACACTACCCTGAGACAGCACAAGGATGTCCTTGATGAGAGCTATCATAAAATATTGTGTGGCAGTAAATCCTAGTCAATGCAATCATAAAATAAAACAAGTGACATAATTATTGGAAAGAAAGAGTCAAAAATCTGATGCACTCCATAAGAAAACCAAGAACCGAGTGAAAATTATTATAATAAATAAGAGAAGTTAATAAGGCAGGTAGTTAGCCCAGCCTGTGTAGGTACAGTGGTTGAGCGTTGACCCATGAACCAAGAGGTCACAGTTCGATTCCAGGTCAGGGCACATGCCTGGATTGCAGGCTTGATCCCTAATAGGGGGCGTGCAGGAGGCAGCTGATCAATGATTCTCTCTCATCATTTATGTTTCTCTTTCTCCCTCTCCCTGCCTCTCTCTGAAATCAATAAAAATATATTTTAAGAAATATAGCAGGTAGTTACAGAAGAAATATAGAAGAATTTATTAGCTTTTCCATATAGTGGTAACAAACAGTTAGAAAATATAATGGGAAAAAGGATTTCATTCACAATAGCAACCAAAATAGAAAATATCAGGGAAGTATCTTAACAATAATATATAAGAAGAACACAGACCTCATGAAGAAAAGCTCTCATGCTTTACTGAACAATTCAAATAACCAGAGGGCCATACTTGCTTTCAAGACAAGAAGGCTTGTTAATGGAAAAATGTCAATTTCCCCAAATTTATCTACATATTTTCCCATAATTTCAATCAAAATCTCAACTTAGTTTTTGAGTAGAAGTCGATAAAATAAATCTATCATTAATCTGGATTTAAAAATGTGAGGCAATATATAAGAGAATTTGGAGAAAAAAAAGACTGAATTAGAGCATCCCCTGATGCTTGTCATATCAAATATGAACAAATGTATTTTAAACCTAAAATTGCAGCAGTGGGTATTGGTATCTGAGTAAAGAGACAGATCAAAGGAACAGAAGAGAAAAAATCCAATAAGCATCTCTAGTCAGTGGGAGAAAGAACGTGCTACTCAAGAAACGTTTCTGGGATTTCATGAAGACGCTTCTGATTGGATTGGATTTCCCGAAACATTAAAAATGTCCACATGTCAAAGACATTAATATAACAAATATTTCCAGATAAAATGATATGATGCCTGCGGTTTGCTTCAGAATAAAAGGGAGAAAGTGGGAGAGATATAGATGAAACAAAATTGCTTTATGTTGATAATGGTTAAAGCTGAGAGATGGATGCCCAGAGGCTTATTCTATTCTTCCGCTTTTAAAAAAAACAAATGTTTGAAATCTTCCATAATAAAAAGTTGTAAACATCATGAGAATTAAAAATTCAAGCTAGGGAAATACTTGCAATATGACACACAAAGATAAATATCCTTAATATATAAATTGTTCTTAGAAAGCAATACAAATTTTGACTATCCCAATAGGGAAATAAGCAGAGTTTATACATCAATGATTATGTATAATGATTTATAATGATGTAAATGATTAGTTACATAATCATTAAAACAATGATTATGTAAAAAGATATTTAGTTTCATTAGTAATCAAAAAATGCAATTTTTTTTTTTAGAAACAAGATTTATTTTTCAACCTATAAGAATAACAAAAAATTTTACAAAGTGGTAATGCTTAGAGCAAGTGAAGATGTGGGGAAATGGGCCCTCTCATAGATGGGGTGGAGGGTAACCTGTTTCAATGATTCTAGGGGTAATTTGACCATGTATAGTAGGGGCCTTTCAAATATACTTACACTTTGACTCAGCAATTCAATTTTTAAAGAATTTCTCTTACATAGTCAAATAGGTTCACAAAGATATTATACATGTGTATTTATCACATTACTAGAGGCCCAGTGCATGAAATTAGTGCACAGGGAGGATGTCCCTCAGCCCAGCCTGCACCCTCTCCAATCTGGGACCCCTCAAGGGATGTCCCACTGCCGTTTAGGCCCGGTCCCAATAGGATCAGGCCCAAACGGGCAGTTGGACATCCCTCTCACATCCAGGACTGCTGACTCCCAACTGCTCACCTGCCTGCCTTCCTGATTGTCCCTAACTGCTTCTGCCTGCCAGCCTGATCACCCCCTAACCACTCCCCTGCCAGCCTGATTGATGCCTAACTGCGCCCCTGCCAGCCTGTTTGCCCTTAACTGCCCTCCCCTGCAGGCCTGGTCACCCCTAACTGCCCTGCCTTGCTGGCCATCTTGTGTCCACATGGGGGTAGGATCTTTGACCACATGGGGGCAGCTATCTTGTGTTGGAGTGATGGTCAATTTGCATATTACTCTTTTATTAGATAGGATAGAGGCCTGGTGCATGGGCGGGGGCTGGCTGGTTTGCCCTGAAGGGTGTCCTGGATCAGGGTGGGGGTTCCCTTGGGGTGTAGGGTGGCCTAGCCAAGGGGCCTGTGGTGGTTTGCAGGCCAGCCACGCCCCCCGGCGACCCAAGGGGAGGCCCTGGTATCTGGGATTTATTTATCTTCTATAATTGAAACTTTGTAGCCTTGAGCGGAAGCCAAGGCAGGCCAGGGCTGCAGAAGCTTGGCTTCCTCCATCACCGGGGACAACTCAAGCCTCCTGCTCTCTCCAACTCCATGGCTGCCGCCATTTTTGTTGGGATTTATTTATCTTCTATAGTTGAAACTTTGTAGCCTTGAGTGGAGGCCTGGGGCAGCCAGGGTGTGCAGAAAGCTTGGCTTCCTCCATTGCCGGGAAACTGAGGCCTCCTGCTCTCTCCGTGGTCGCAGCCATCTTGATTGGGTTAATTTGCATACTCTCTCCTGATTGGCTGGTGGACATGGCTTGTGGGTGTAGTGAAGTGATGTTTAATTTGCATATTACTCTTTTATTAGATATGATTGTTTATAACAGTGAATAGTTGGAAATGCCCCAAATTGATAGCTTAAGTGAATTAAGATGTACCCACACATTTAAAATGATGATGTAGCCCTGCCCAGTGTGGCTCAGTTGGTTGGGCATCCTCCCATGCATCAAAAGGTTGCTGGTTTGATTCCCAGTCAGGGCACATACCCAGGTTGTGGGTTCGTTCCTTGGTCAGGGTGCATGTGGGAGGCAGTCGATCAATGTTTTTCTCTTGAATTGACATTTCTCTCTACCTCTCCCTTCCTCTCTCTATAAAATACATTTAAAAATACCCAAACATATCCTCAGGTGAGGATTAATAATAAAAAAAAAGATGGTGTAGATCTATATTTAATGACATGAAAAAAGATGCTGTTGAGTGAGAAAAATCAGATTAAAAAAAGGTGGGATATCTTTTCAAGAAGATGTATTAGGAAAAATATCTGGAAGAAGGTACACTAAAATATTAACAGTGTTTTTTATTGATGGATGAAAATGACATCTCATTGTAATTTTAATTTGCATTTCCCTCATTATAAGTGAGGTTGAACATCTTTTCATACATGTAAGAGCATTTTTCTGTGAACTCTATTCACATCCTTTGCCTATTTTTAATTGAATATTTCATTTTTTAAATTGATTTGTAGTGGCTCTCTATATAGAAAAAAGTAAGCATTTGTGTGCAATATATATTTGCAAATATCTTTTCACAATTTATCATTTGTTGTTTGATCTTGTTTATATGTTTTTTCCAGTGCAGATGTATGTTATTTTCATATAGTTAAAAATATATTTTCTTGTTATATGGGTTCATGAACAGAGTGCTCCCTTACTCTAAGATTTTATATATAAATATAATTTATATATGTAAGAATTTTTATATAATTCTACATATAACTTATGTATAATTTATTATATATATGATACACACACACACACACACACACACACACTTTTTAATGCTCCATGTTTTCTTCTAGTACTTTTATGGCTTCAATTTAACTTTTGTGGACTTGCTCCCTTAGTTTTATGTAAGGAATGAAGTAGAAATCAACTTTTCCCCCAGAATTGTCCTATTTATTGAACAATTTGTATTTTCCCTTCTGATATGAAAAGAAATCCATTTTCTGATACATTAAATTTCCTTTATGACATACCAGACTTGGGCCTTTTTCTGAGCTCTTTGTTCTGTTTAGTGATCTGACTGAATACTCTTCAGTGCCTATCTGTTTTAACATGTTTTTACGTAGGATAGAGCTGATCTCTTCTCATGACTCCTCTTCATAAGAAATATCTGGCTATTCCTGCATGTTTATTGTTTCATATGAGCTTGAGAATAAGCTAATATTGTTTCAAGAAAAAAATTATCTAGTTCTTATCTAGATATTTAAGTATAAAACATAATTCAAGAAGAATTAATATCTTTCTAATACTTAGGGTCAACATTTTCCAATCAAAGAAGGGTTTTGTTTGTTTTTTGTTTTTGGTCTCTATCTGGTGCATTCTATTGTGTTCCTAAACAATGTTTCTATCTATTTTCTTTTTTTATTGATTTCAGAGAGGAAGGGAGAGGGAGGGGGGATAGAAACATCAATGATGAGGGAGAATCATTGATCAGCTGCCTCCTGCATGCCCCCTACTGGGGATCGAGCCCACAACCCTGGCATGTGTCCTGACCAGGAATCAAACCATGACTTCCTGGTTTATAGGTCAACATTCAACCACTGAGCCACGCCAGCCAGGCCTAAACAATGCTTTTAAATTCTTCATCTGGACCTTGCCCCTTATGGCTATTACAATTGATTTTCCCGTCCATTGCATTTTAAACTTCTGGTTGTTTTATCTAAGTATGCTATTAATTGCCATATTCATTTGCATCAGCAATTCTACAGCATTCTTACTATTTGCAATTTTCTCCATTGATTCTCTTATATTTTCAAGTTATGCAATCACATTGTTTTACATTAATGACAATTTTATTTCCTATTGTCTGATTTGGTGCTTCATTTCTTCCTCATATTTAATTGCTTTAGATAATATTTCCTTTAACTGTTCCTTAGTCTGCTGGGAATCCTTCTATAGTTTTATTATTACACTAGGTGATGGATTTAGTTTTAAATAAATAGAGATAGAAAAATAAAACACCAATAGGTATTTCACAGAAGAGGAAATAAAAACAGCTCGTCTATAATAATAAAAGTATAATATGCTAATTAGACTGGACATCCTTCTGATGGGAGGAAAGCCCAGGTCCCAGGTGCCAGAGGGAAGCTGGTGCTGGCAGCCGGGGGAAGGAAGGCCTACTCTTGCATGAATTTCGTGCATCGGGTCTCTAGTATATACATAAAAAGATGCTCAAAAGCATTATTGGCCTGTCCTAAAATCCAGATTTTTGTTCTTTTGTCATTGTTCCACTGCTTTTCTCACTGGATGTTTCCTTTGGCCCATCACCCCTACTGGCCAGCACAGGCTGATGTCTCCAAAGTCTACACTCCAGCATCCAATGTGTATATGCAACAGCTTCCTAGACACTCCACTTGGGTTTCCTATAAGCCTCTCAACTCAACACGTTCAAAACTGGACCAATCATCTGGACCACCAAACCTCTGACCATCTTAGGGAGAGGAGCCATCATCTGCCCACTTCTCCCCAGTAAAGCCTTCCCCCTCATCCTCAGCCACCCTTCAATCACATTAACCTTCTGAATATTTGTTTTGATATGCTTTCCCCTAACCCCACCCATTGTCCTTGTTCAGATCCTCATATCTTCCTCTCCTGGGTTATTGAAATGGCCTCCTAAATGGATTTTTCTTCTCCATTTCTGACTTTTGAGATCCAGCTTCCAGAATAAACCTTGCTGCCAAGTTTTATTTCCAAAACACAAATTCTGTCTGCCTTTCTCAGCTTACCCCTTTATTTTTCTAGAGAGGTTATTAATAGCTTTCTTAAATGGAGTGCCTTACCTATCTGAAAAATGTCTTTGTTATATCCTAGAGCCTGATGATAATTTGTCTGGATGTTAAATTCTGGGTTGAAATTACGTTTCCTCTGAACTTGAAGGTCTGCATTCTAGGGTCTGGTGTTGCCATTCATAATTCTCATGCCACTGGGGTTTACATTTTCTCTTTGAATGTTTTTTGGTTATTCTCTTTGTCCCAAATATACTAGAATTGTAGGGTGACATACACTGCTATGGATCTATTTTTATTATTTGTCCTGATGGACTCAGTGAACCCCATAAGGACGTCTGCACTTCAGGGTTGAGAATTTTCTGGTGTTATTGATTTGATAGTTTCCTCCCCTCCATGTTCTCTGTTCTCTCTTTCTGGAACTCTTATTAGTCTAATGTGAACCGACCAAATAGAGTCTTTTAAAATTTCTATCATCTTTTCCATTGGTCTTGCTATTCTGCTTTCTGGGGAATTTCCTTACCTTCATCTTCTGATTCTATTGAATGTTTATCTTCAGCCCTTTTTAAAAAATGTTTTAATTTCCAAACAGCACTTTCTGATCCTCTGGGTTTCCATTTTGGTACTGTCTCTGTGGACACTAATTAGAGATTGTGTTTGTTTTGTTTGCGTTCTTTTCTGTTCCTTTAGTCATTACCATGTCCCAAGGGGTCTTCTTTCACTCTGTTTCCCTCAGTCTCATTATGTTGGAGACTCTCCTTGGGGGTGGATTACCTTTGGCTACATCCATTCATATTTTTAAGAATAGGACAGGGGAACGTCATGTGGGAGCTGTGTGTCTGTGGATGGGGGTTTGCTCAGTGGCTGAGTTTGGCTTCGGGTTCTCAGTGGGAGCAGTTGTTATGCCTGTTTCCTGGGACTACTCAGCTTTCCTGAGAAGAAACCATCAATTTCCTGGTCCCAGGGTAGAGCCCTGGCTGTACATTTTTTGTTTGGTGGTAGGAGTCGACTTTTATAGAAGTGAACTTTCAAATAATCTTTTATTCTGGTACCAGATCTCATTCTCACCTTCTGTTACACCTGGAGACCAGTTCTCAGGGGTTCTCCAGGGGCAAACGAGCTCCTTCTCTCCCACCTCCCCTTCTTAGCGCACTAAGCTGATACTTTCTCCACTCTCTACCTGACCATTTCATACCTCCACCTGCTCTTAGTTTTCTAGAATTTTGTGGAAACCTCTCATTTGCTGATGGCTCTCCTCATCATTGTGTGTTAATGTTTTCTGTTTGTTTGTTTGTTTTAGATATAAGCCCCTTCCTATAAATTTGGAGGAGCCTTGGGAGAGAAGGGAGATAGGAATATGATATGTTCACCCTGCCATTTCAGGAGACTGTTTCACCACTGGCTGATCTCTCAGGGACAACAACGGTTTCTTGATCATCTCTGTGACCCCAGAGCTGGCATCGGTCAGCAGTCTGCAGATTATCAATAAACAAATGGAACCTACTGCTCTCTCTGAATCCTTCACGCTTAACACAGTGCCTGCTAGGACAGGATAGCAAAGGGGCACAAAAGTCACACCACATACAGAATGGTGATGACCCTGCAGACATTCTGTCTAGAGAAGAGAAGACTGTGGGTGTGTAGGATGGATAGTGGGGGTGTGGGGGAGGGTGGGATGAAGGATATACATGGGGTTTCTGGCCACCTACAAATATCAGAGAGATCTCATGTCAAAGGACTCACACTTTTGATGTGGCCTCAGAGGATATGAATAGGACTGTGAGAGGGTGAAAGATACTCAATGACAGTTTAGCTCCTTACATGCGATCACTTTCAGCCAGCTCCCGGATGATCAAACAGACCACCTGGAGAGGCAATGAGCTCCCTGCCCTGGAAATGTTCAAGCAGATCCGGACACCAGCTATTAGAGTTACTGCAGAGAGAATTCAATTCACTAGTTGAAAGATTAGAGCAGATTCTTTTTTAACTTGACTATAGCAAGTGTTCGATAATATCCTCTTTATTATCCTGAAATAAAATAAGAGAGTAACACTTACAACACTTAAAAAATAACATTTTTTAAAAACAATACAATTCCCTAATTGATATATATAAAATAAAGATGACATGATTATAATATAGGAATATGTGTTTCAACATATGAATGTTCGGGCATAATAATGCATAATGGAATGAAATTGTGAGATGGTTGCATTGATACGTAGACTCTGCATGCATGATTAATACAGGCATGTTGTTTCAATTCTGTGGGGAGCTCTGCCTTCGGAGATGTGATTTTACAAACTGACACACAACTCTTAGTGAAGTTCTGAAGCACAAATTCTCCTTGGTTTATATACAGAAGTGTTCCTAACAAATTCAGCCCTGTTTCTATGTAAACCAGAGTCCAAAGATAATTATGAACACATTTCTAGTGCTTGGCAAGTATTTGAAAGCCATGGGAGACATGGCACAAGGTTTTCTGGGCAGGATTGTCCTGCATTGCAGGACAGGCATTCATGGCCTTTACCTATAGAAGGTCAGCAGTGTTCCTCTAATCACTGTGACAATCAAAGTGCCCCAGGGTCACTGCTGCTGAACCACTGGTAACTGATCACTAAGGTTCTCTCCAACTCTAGGATCCTCATAGGATCTCCAGGAGCTGGAGAGTCAGCAAGTGGACAGGTGACTGGCATTCCCCAATCTCTGGAGCCCCTGGGCTGGTGGACACAGAGCAGCCACTGCTTCTGGCATCTGTGGTGGCTTCCTCTTTCCAAATAAATCCAGCTCAGCCAGGGCACCAGCAGCCCCATTTCCCCGCCCACACGAAGGAGGTTTATCAAATGGGTGTGATTTTCCCTGCACTTCAGCTTCCTGAGAAGGGCAAAAAAGCTTGACCCTTAAAATGATGGCATCAATGGTGTTCTCCACAGCAGCCTGGGTGCCCTTCTTCCTTGTCCTTCAGGCTAACCAATCCCCAAATCTGAAGGAAACAGCCACCTTTATTCTCCTCACTTCCTGAGCCACTGTGACTGGGAAAAAATGGGGGCTGCAGGGCCACTGCAGATGCGGGTCTCCCCCCTGGTGGCTGGCTCTCTTCTCTTCTGCCCCCAGAACCTCGTGTCTCCTGAGGCTTCCCAGCCCACTAGCTCCTCCGGGCTGTCAGCAGATGGCTTGCCCCTGGTCAGAGCACCATAGAAGACAGTGATGGGGACTCGCTTAGCATCCCTCTTCTCTCCAGGATGAATTCCTTTCTCTCTACTCTGAATTGCATCTCCTCTCAGGGCCTCTGAGATCCACTCTGTAGCTATTTTCTCTCCCTCTACATCTTTAACCACTTTTAACTCTTTCCTCTCAACTCAGAAATAGGCTTTTCTTCTCTAAAAAAGAAGCAGAAACCTCTTTGAACTACCTCTCCTTTAAACTACTGCTCTATCTCTCCTTCTCTCTTCCCACCAATGTTGGAGAGTAACCTACACTTTCTATGTCCTCTTTCTTAATACCCCTGACTCATTACAATCTGGTTCCTCTTCCCATCATGCCACTGCAACTACTGAGTCATGAATGACATAATTATCAAATCCTGTCTTCAGTCTTCATCTCCTAAATTCTCTGCAGCATTTTATCCATGAACTATGCTTTTTCCTGAATGTTCTTTTCACTTTTCTGAGCTATTTTTTCCAGCCTGTCTTTGTTGGATCCTTCCCACTTCTTCACCCTCCCTCCCCACATCTTCATCCACCCTCCCCTACTTCCTCCAATCTCCCTTTAAGTAGTCAGGCGTCAGTGTTCTGTCTATCCCACACCTCTTCGTCTTTAAATGATGGTCACCTACTCCTATGGTATCAACAAGCCTTGGAGGTTGACTCCTAGACAAACAATTAGCTTCAAATTCCCTCCTTAGCCTTGGTCCCAAACACACATCACCTCTGAGTCTGTTCAGACTTCTCTGCCTCCTGGGTTCTTCATCCCGTTGAATGGTGCCACCTCCACCTAGTTGCCTAAACTGCACACCTAAGAATCATGCTAAGCTTCTCTCCCTCCCACCCCATAAGCATTCTGCCCCCAAATCCTGTGGATCCTCTCTCAGAACCTTCTCCTGAAGCTGGCCCTCCTGTCCATCCCCTCTGCCATACCCCTCATCATTAGGCCTCTTTCTAAGAGTCTCAGCTGGTCTCCATGGTCACCAGGCTCTCTCTAGTCCAATTCTTGAACTTCTACAGTTCTCTTTGAAAGACCAATCTGAGTCATGACAGTCTTCCCTGTCTTACCTAAAGCCTCCACCAGCACCTCAAAGCTAAAGCTGAGGCTCCTTAGAAGGGCACAGAACACCTTTCCCCATCCTACCTTCCCATCTCTACAGCAGCCATCCTGAGCCTCTGTGTCCCCTGAACACACCCGCAAGACGAGTCCTTTGCTCCCCAGACAGTGAAGGGCACCATTCCCCGGACCCTCTACACTTCCGTAGGTGCTGGCCCTGCCCTTGGGTTCTAACAGCTATGTTCTCACCTCACCTTTAGCCTTATCATCTTTGAATAAGCAGTGCCTGGCATAATGCTTGCACACAGCAGTGCTTTGTGATGATCAGTACAATGACTAAATAAATGAATGGATGAGCAGATGGATTGATTGAAAAATTATGCCCTCATCTGACTCTTCATCACATCATCCCTAGGCTAAATGTGAATGTGCAAACAAATTACCTGGAAATCTTGTTAAAATGCAGATTTTGATTCAATAGTTCCAGGGTGGGGCCTGAGACTCCACATTTCCAACAGGCTCCCAAGTGATCTTGAAGTTACTGGTCTGCAGACCACACGAGAAGAGCCAATCATTTCCAAACTTTGCTGAGTATCAGAATCACCTGGGGAGCTTTACAAAGCCCTGATTCCCAGGTGCACTCTATACTACATCAGACTGTCTGAGGGAAGGAGCCAGGAGGCAGGCTTTTCAAAGATTCCCACATGAGTCCAGTTTGCAATAAAGTTGAGAACCCCTACCCTATGCCATCTCTTCATCAGTAATGATACTCAGCCCTGGATGCTCATTAGAACCACCCGGGGAGCTTTTAAAACTACTGATGCCTGGGCCCCACCCAGATCAATTAAATCAGAATCTCTGGGGTTTGGACCCATGGGTTTTAAAGTTCTTTGCTGATCCTAATATGCAGCGAAGGTTGAGAGCCATTATTTTCAGGCTCTACCTACAAGAAGTGGTCACAGATTTGAGAAATCATGAGTCTAGGATACAGAGCAGGTGTGAAGCCAGACTCCAGGCCTGGCTCTCCAGTTATGCACAGTACAATCTTAGAGAAGTGATTTAGCCTCATCTCTAAAAGGAGATTAAGAATACACACCCTCATTATTCCAATTTTAGTGTAGTCTCTTGGAATAGAATTGGGGAAAATGCCCACACAGGAGCCTGTTATCACCTCTCTAATATTGGTCACCATTTGGGTCCCCACCTACCAGCTTGGCTTCAGCTTCCCATCACTGGGAGAAGTCTCTATCATGCATGAGCCCCCAACTGCAGGCCCAGCTAGGGAGCAGCAGATGGTTCAGTAGCAGCCCAGGCCGCCGGAGGGGAAGTCACAAGGACTTGCATTTGTAGGCAGACTGAAAGGTGGAATCAAACATGGCCCCTGCCAAGCAATCTGGCCTGCAGCCTGGATGCTGCATGGTGGGCTGGTCGGCCCTGAGCAGCGACAGGGCACACCCACTGTTTTCTGCACACACCGCAGAGCTGCCACCTGACCCACAGCAAGGAGCCTGCAGGTTTGCATCAGACTTCTCTCTTATGAGCTGTCTCTGCAAATCTATGCTGTGGGAAAGGCACAAAATAAACACAAAAACATAGGTTCAAGCCTGGCCTGCCAACCCCAGCTGCACGAGCGTGGACTTAGTTTTCAAGGCTGCTGTTGTTATTCTTTTCTATTGTATTAGCATCATGTATATCTACAAAAAGTCCCTGGACCACACTGGTCCACTCCTGTCCCCGGAGGCAGCAGAAAACCAGAGCTTCAGGTTGGGGTCAGGTTCTGGGTCCTCAGTACCAGGGAAATCTTGAGACATTTTTATTTTAAACCCTTCCATACTTATCTGAAATTAAAATTTAACTGGGAACCCTGCAAAATTACTTGCTAACTCAGCAGCCCTTCAGGATGGGAAGGAGGGAGTTAAAAGGAGTGGCAAGTGCTCCTGTGGAAGAGGCAGGCCTGGTGTGGAGGGCCTGCCTGGCTCAGCTGGGCCTGAAATGTGGGCTTCAGGGATCCAAGATGAGAAAATTTTACAAACTTTTATGTCTCATGAGCATCTTCTGGAAACTTAGCAAGCAAAGCCCAGCCAATTCCAGAGGCAGATAAATAGACATGACTCTCTCCAACTCAACAGGAACAAAAATGACCTCCCACCGCCTGCCTGCAAGGATGAAGCTTTGTATTCCAGTTAGAGTCCTCAGGGTTCACAGCATCACAGAGCAGAAAGAGCCTTCAGGCCAGCCAGCCCCTCCGGCTACTGCTGGGCAGTCTGAGCCTAGGGAAGGACAAGTGTACCCAAAGCCACACAGGAGTAAGGAACTGGGCTGAGATCCAGGTCTCCCACCAGCCTGGTCAACTCAGCCCTATGCCTTGTGCCACCCTCACTATCGGAATAGAAATGCCCTGACTTCATATGCAAATCCACTCACCAGCTCCACAATCTAGGATCAAGAGGAGCCAAAGAGGTTCTCTCTGGTTATAACCCAACTAGAAGCAGCAGAGAATCTGCCCTGAGAAGGGAAAGGGCTTTCCTGGGATGTCTGGAGATGGCCAGGTTGCCTGGGGGCAGCCCTACTCACTGTGCCTGCTTCAAGAGGTAGCTGTGGCTTGTCAGTGTTCTCACTGATGCACAGCACAGAGAAAGTATGAGCTATGGAGTCAGGAGACCCCGGTGCAAAGCCTGACCTGATTGGTTTGGGCTAATTACCCAGCTCAGTCCCTCATGTGTGAAATGTGACTATTTTACAGGGGGTCATGAGGATGAAATGAGATCAGGCCCAGGACCTGAGGCATTATATTATAAGGCCTAAATTTTCAAGTGCTGCCCTGACATCTTTGAATCCCAAAGGCCTAACTGTTGAGTTGCCCTGCTCTCTCTAGATATGCCCCCACTCAACTGGATAGGCTCCCCACTTGGCTAGTTCCCCTAACTGCTCCCTAATGGGGTTCACCACCCTGCCAACCCAATAACTTATTCAATGAGCCAATCACCATCTCCCACAAGAATTGGAGGAGGGCACCCCACAGCCCCTGCTGACTCACTCTGCTCCCAGTGCAGCTCCGGAGCACAACCCTCATGGGGCCCTGCATGGCACGTGGGATACTCCTCTCCATGTCTGTGAGTTTATGTGACCTATAAACTGCTCCCAGTCTCATCTGTCCATTCTCAGGACTTGTATGCTTGACCACCTTGTACTATTTAGGACAAAGGAGCTCTCATTCACCATCAGGGTGGCCAGAATAGTGGCCAGAATAGGGGTTTAATAAGATTGTGAACTCTGGTGCCCAAACATTTTCCTTCCACTGTGCCACACTGCTGGGCAAGAGGGCCTTCCTTGTATTCCTAAGTGGTGGTGCTGGGCTCTGATGCACAGGGAGAGGCTGAGACCTTGACAACAGAACTTAGCCAAACAGCATTTGGGAAGACAGAATTCTGGGGTCTTCTCAGGCTCTTAGGGCCAATAGCCCCTCACCTCTTGACACACTTGTCTTCACTGTATCTTGTCCGACTAACTACTGCCTGTGAGGGGTCATGGCAGATGTTTTATAACTGTTTTCATGCTGTGCAGAGAAAAACTAGTCCAAGGTCACACAGATAGGAGAGATAGAGCTGGGTCAATCCCTACCCCCAGCCCACTGTCAGCACTCTGTGACCCTCTGGGGAGCAGAAGCACTGCTTGTGGGTGTTCCCCTATGCTGAGGGGACACTTTCCCAGAATCACCCATGTGAGGGCTGAAGAATGCAAACACTGGCCCTGGGACACAAAATTCATGTCCCCTGGGAAGCTCTGCATGGGAAAAAGATCACAGTGACCTTGTCCCAGGTCACTTAGATCTGTCTCAATACCCACTGGGCCCAGGGGTCCCACTGATAGACAGTAAGGTGATCTGGAGGCCTCCACATGATTCCTTGCAGGCAGGAATACCCTGAACTTCTTGGTCCTAAGAATAAATTTTATGACTATTTCCATTTAGCTCTCCTGTCCTTTGAGGGAATGGGAACTGACAGCAAAAGCCCTTAGCTGCATTACTTTGGCCAGCCCAGAACTGTTCCTCACACACACTTCCCTTGGGCACCTCTTTAATAACAGTGAGTCTCTATTTCTGAATGAGGTGGCCTGTGCTTCCATCTACAGGAAAAGGTTGGGACCCTGGCCAGGAAGCACTAAAGTTACCACTAGACCTGGGGTCAGTCTTTCCCATGCCCCAAATTACCCTGAGTCTCTCAGAAACCCAGAGATGTTTTAGGAGCCAGCTCTCCTGCCATCTCTGAGTTTCAGATGCTAATGCAAAAGGTAGGCAACCTCAGAACAAGTTGACTCTCAAGCTATGGGAACTATCTCTGCTTCAGCTAATCCCCACTAAGAGGATGGAGAAGATGAGGATTATCTAAGGACTTGCTTAAGCAATCAGCATGGGGCCCAAGGGAGAATTTACTCCCTTGTGCTGGGAATGGGTGCTGAGTCAGTCCAGCTCCCTGACCCAGGGGAGTGGAACCAGAAGCTCCTCTGGCCTATGATGCCTGTGGTCAGATAAGGACAACCTCAGAGATCTGATCTGGGCCCTCCCCCACGACCAGTGCAATGTCATGTGTAGGCTTCCAGCATGGCGGGGCCCCACATCATCCCTGGTTCTCTTCCCCAGGTCCCAGCTCTGCACAACCAGAGAAGTAAGGCTCTACAGGGAAAACACCCCTCTATCTGCCTGACCTTGGCCAACCTTCCCTTGAGGCCACAGACAGATGTTACCCAGATGAGCACAGAAGGAGGCCAGGAAGCCAGGAAAGCTTGGAAAGTAGCCAGGAGTGGGACTAGGCAGGTGGTGGCAGCTTTGCTGCTCACAAAGAACCAGATTTTGGCTGCAAAGACCCTGGGGGGGAGGGCACTGTTCTTTAGTGGAAGGTACATCCCCTTGCTGCTTGCATGTTTTGCCCACACGCCACCTCCTTACCCAATAGTCACACACAGCTCTGTCATGAAAATGAATTCCTTTGGGAGAAAAGCCATTTCCCAACTCCCCTTGAGACTCACGGAAACTCTGAGGCTGTGACAGGATGAGAAGGAAGTGTCACCAGACTGTGGTGACTGTCTGTCTTTCCCTGGGAGCGTTTTCTCTCCTTTCTCTAATAGCTCAGCAGCAAGAACAAAAAGCCATTTCCTGCTAACTTTTTGCATGCCTCACTCCAGGTCCCAGAGCCTTTGTAAAGAGGCACCCTCCTTCTCAAGCCCAGACCTGTTCCAGTGCTATAAGCTCGGTAGGACAAAGACAGCATCTGGTTCTGTCCCTGGGTCAGACATGTCAAGTTGGTCTAATCTTGGCTGCCTGAGAGAAGCGAATATCTCGGGAGGAAGAGTGATCTGATTCCCAGGGAGGGAAAGGGGCCCATGGTCTCCAGCTTGCCAAAGGTCTCTGACACAAAGTAGGGCAGGATGGTCCCACTCTTGTCCATGCCTGAGTCAGCTTGGATATCACACAGACCCTTTCTGTTCTTCCTGGAGGAGCTGGGATGACAGTAAAGAGACTCCTGAGCAAAGTGGAGCGAGGTATCTGGACCATATTCCAGCATCATCTCTGGTGCTTTCATCTGCTAAAGGAACTCAGGAGTGGAGAGAGCCACAGATAGACCCACTGTGTCCTGGATTCCTCTTGGGGTGGGAGGAAGTGGGGGCTCTCTCAGAGGTTTCTAGGTGACCACAGTCCAGTGAGTTACCATAAAAATTAATTCTGAGGGCCTCTTAGGAAGTCCACAGCACAACTCTGGTGAGAACTCATGCAGACTTCACCCCATCCAGAGCCCAGAAAGCCGTGACATTAACTGAACTCCCTGACTGCCAAGGGAGGTGGAGAGGTGGGCAGGATTCATCCAGGTGAGGCCTGGATTTAAGAAAAGAGGAAGGGAAGGCTGTGAGAATGTCTGGAAGAGGATATCAAGGGCTACTCCTTTTGGTTTGGAATCCAGAAAATTCTGGATCCCACTAGTGCCTTCTGAAAGCTGGCTTGCCTTTGAGGAAAGGGATATGGCTTTATTTACAATTATTTAAATAAATTGAGGTGGGAAAGGGGAGCTTATAGCAGGACTTAGCACCCTCTCTTTAGAGTCACCCCTTGAGGGAAGCTGGGCCCAAGGAGGTGACACACCTGCTATTCAGCTTCAGAGATTTCATAGGTTGGTTTTTTTGCCCTTGGGGCTCCAGGCCACCCGACAGAAATCTTGGATGGAAAGGCAAGGACCACACTGTGTGTGTGTGTGTGTGTGTGTGTGTGTGTGTGTGTGTGTGTGTGTGTGTGTGTGTTGGGGGTGGGGAGGGTCAAGTTCAGGAGTTAGAAGCCAGAAAGCCAGGCCTGGAGACCAGGGCTGGCATGGAGCTGTCCAGACGCTAGTGCTGAAGAGGAAGAAGGACAGCAGAGCAGGCGGAGCGCAATCAGAGGAGCCTGAGCCTTTGCCCGGGGTGAGAGGGGGTGGATGGAAAGGGATTCCCTTCTATCAAGTTCCAGGGAGGGAAAGGCACAGGTGAGTTGGGGCCAGAAGGCAGGTTGAGGTTTTGAGAAGTGTGCAGCCTCCCGAAGCTGCGGCGAGTGTGGTGAAAGCGGGCCACCACCCAGCTGGGGGGAGGTTGCAATCTGGGCCAGCTGCGGGAGAGGAACAAGGAAAAGACCCCGGACCCGGGCTAGGACCTCAGCTACAGGTCAAGGAGGGGTGCGTGAGGTGTTCTCACCCCTACTGCAGATTTCTGTCAGTCCACACATGCACACCCAATGAACATACGGGGTAAGCTCCCAGAACAGGCACACACCAAGCACATGCAAATAGTCCCATACACGCACTCTGCACACGGGCGCTGGTTCCCCCTCCAGGTTCCTGAGGCTCCCACTCCAGTCTTGCACGGCCAGTCAGGCCTGGACGTCCCTCCCATTTAGCTTCATGGCCTCAGATGGCACCTCCAAAGGAGGCACAGCCAGTGGGCAGCCCCAGCTCAAGGCTGCGACCCGCGAAGGTTCTGGAGAGGAGCAGACAGGCAGCTCCTACTCTCAGAAAAGATGGGGGGTATTGGGAGGGGAGGGGGAGGCAGAGGGGACAGATCTCAGACACCGTTTCTCCTTCACCCAAACTCCCAGTGATGGTGCCAGAATACGAAAGGAGAGTGGACAGGAGTGAGTGTGTCTCCTTCCCCCATGCTGGGGACACCCTGAGGACCTAAGCGTACCTGTGCGTGGGAGGCCCCGCATGGAGCCTTCCTCAGCAAGTCCGGACCTGTTGGCTCCTCTGGCTTCCCCTGGATAAAGGTGGGAGTGGGGGGTTACCCCGCTTGTCCTCCACTCCGCCTAATGGCCGTGGGCAACAGAGAAACTCCGTCCCGGAGGCGGGAAGTTACCTGGGTTCGGGTTCTGGGAGGGGTGTCCTCTGGTTCCAGCGCCCCTGTGCCTGCCGCCCCGGCACCTCGCCCGCCCTCCCGCCAGTAGACTGCGCCGAGCCTGAAAGCCCGAGCCCGCCCGCCCTCCCGGAGAGTCTGCTGCTGACCTGCATTGACGTCATTGCGTCATTAGGTTTCCCCTGGAAACACTGGCGGGCCCAAAATAGTAACACATTAATTCAGGCCGGGGGAGCAGGGAGAGACTGTTTGTAACCCTGCAGCTAACTCGGGAGCGCGAGCCAGCGCGCAGCAGCCCCCACCCCTTTCGAGGGCAGAGTGGATTTCGCTCGCCTACTATTTTGAGAACAAAGGAAGGCAAAATATAGAACCCCGGTGAGAGAGTGCGGGGGACGCCGAGACCCTCTTGCCTTACACACACACACACACACACACACACACACACACACACACACACACTATGCACACCCTGGGGCAGACGTTCCCTATATTTGGGATCTTTCAGATCCCCAGGGCACAAGGACAGGTCCAGGTCAGGCCCTCCGGCTCTGCTGGAGTTGAAGGACGAACTCCCCCACACCCTGCCCCGCCCCCTCCGACCCCTCACGGCAGACGGGCTGGGCACCTTTCCTCCAAGCGCCTATCCCCACCCACCCCTGCAACCCTAGAGGGAAGGGCTCTGCTCCCAGGCGGCAGGAGCCAGCTCCCCTGGCCATTTCGTGTTGGGGGAAGCCCTGTAGGAATCCAGCCAGCTAGCGGCTGTCCCGAGCTGGGGTGGGGGTGAGGGCGGGGCAGGTCACACTTCCCTGCCGACTCTCTGATGCAAGCATAGGCTCCAGAACGGTTTGGGCTGGGGAGTGGCCGACTTTTCTGAGCGTCACCTCGCTCCCGCTCTCTTGGACACTGCACGCAGAAAGGAGATGTTGCTGAAACGTGAGCACCGGCTTCGGAGCCTCTTTACTAACTCGCCCTCCCTAGACTGAGCCCTTTACTCAGCCTCTCCGAACCGGAGGGCAATGCTCCGCTGGACCAAAATAGCAAGCGCTTAGCCTTGGGCTGTCCGCGGAGGTGGGGTGGTGGCCCGCGGAACTCCGAGGGTGGAGAAGGATGCTGTGCAGGCTGGGCGAGCAGGCTCCACATGGTCCTGCGCGCACGTGAGTGTAAGTGCGGGGAGCCGGGAGGGTCATTTGAGGGGGATCAGCCTGCCCCTTCCTTCCAGAGGCCGCTCAGGAGCCCAGTGAAGAGCGCAGGGAGGTCTCTCCTGCTTCATTCCACCCTGGGCTTGTTTCCCCTTTGCTCTCTCTGGCCAGGGAGGGGGCGTGCCTGGGATTTGGGAACGTGTCTCCTTTATGCTGTGTGCAGAGCTCACAGCACCCACTCAGGCAGCAAGGGGGAAGGACGGCTCTCACACAGCGCTCTGAACAAAGTATCCTTTTGGCTTTTGTTCCTGTTGACCACAAAGGCGATGAAACAACAACCATGCCATCCCCATGACGCAGGAACCCGATCAAGGAGCCCTTTTGGAGAGGACAGGCTTGGCCTTGCCCCGTGTGAGCTGTGTGTTCTCCCTCTGTCCGTGCTTTTCCCTTTCTGAACCCAGCGGCAGTGGACTCATCTGTGAAACCAGGTCATGGAGCCCGCTCCACCCGCTGTTGTGAATATGACAAGAAATGGTACCTAGAACATGTTGGAGAAATGACATGTACTAGTCCTGCTCCTGCCCCCGCCCCTGTGGGTAGTTCTCTCAGAAGTGAGTGAACCCACACTTCTCAATATATACACACTCCCTAGTGACATCTTTGGGGAAAGCTGGCAAGGGACACTGAAACAGTGATATAGAATGCCCCAGCCCCAAAGAGATGGCATCTGTGCTCTTTCCTCCACATCATCAGCCTCTGATCTAATGCTTTCAGGTTCAAGTTCAATCAAGTGGTGGGTGGTGAGGGCATGGGTCTGCTCCTCCGTGGGCGTATTTCCTGGCAGGACATGCACCAAGGCTTTATGACCTGGGCGCCCTCACCCACAGCTCCTGTCTTACTGAGCTGCAGCCATCATCTACCTGTCTGTCTCCTCTCTGGACCATGGCAGGAACCAGGTGGCACTCTATTCCACCAGCAACTTGGCACAGTGCCTGGCCTAACAACTGGTATTAATTGTTGGTAAACCAAAGACTGTTAGTCCCTCTTATGGTAACCTCAGCCCCAGCTCCACTATTTCCACTCCATGTCAATGTGCAAGCAGGCCCCAGGTCCTGGGCCAAATGCTGACTCATCCACACAGGCCTCTGATCCCCAGGAGTATGAGTTCTCCCACCCTTAGTCCCAGTGAAACGGGATTTTTGGACTGGAACAGGTGGTGTTCCCCTGGGCAGCATGGTTCTTGGGCTCTTTATCTGGTGGAGTTGAAGAATGAATCTGAAGCATCCATCTTACATAAATACTGCTGTTTGAAATATTAACCCTGCTATTTGGTTTCTGTAAAATTCTTGCTTGCTAAGGCTACTCTCACTTCGGAGAGGCCATTAAACCTTCCCCAGACAAGGTTATCAGTGCTGGCACCAGGCCAGGTCTCTGGTTGAGGTCTCAAGGCCCCGGCACATACGGGCTCTTTAAGAACCTGTAAAAGGGGCCGGAAACACCCCATATTTGGGAGACAAAGAAGGTGGAAACATATAAATAGGGAAAATTTCTGCATGTTGGGGCCCAGAATTTGAGAGACATTTTCCTCTGTACCCGCGCGTAATAAATGTAACTCCATCTCTCTAAGTATTGCTTTGTTCTTCTTCGGTTTTCTGTAACAAATCCACGGACAGAAGAAGGTATAGCAAAGATAGAAATTTATTGAAGAACAAGTACAGACTCCCACATGGGGAGAGGGAAAGAAGCTCACAGCACAGACTCCCACGTGGGGAGGGGGAAAGGGTCCCACTGAGTTCCTTTTCTGTACTGTTTATAAAGGCTGCAGATCTTTGTGCCTTGATATCCCCTCTGATTGGTCACTATTCCCTTGGACTGGTTACTATGGTAACTCCTGAGCTCAAAAGTCGAACTTCACTCTTTATTGTTTTCCTATTCCCTTTGGGCTTTCTTCTTCTCCTTCTGGATGAGGGGCTTCCTTCCCTTTATTTTGTAAATATAGGCCTTTTGCTGTTCCCAGCTCCCTCACTCTATGGAAATGTACCTGTTGCAGCTTTTCAGTTCCCCCTATTCTATGGAAATATACCTTCTGCTGCTCTGCAACCCTGTGCTTCTTCCATGGTCCCCTTAGTTTCTAAAAGTTCCTAAACCTGTCTTTTTCACCCCAAAAAATTCCTGTTTCACCAGGATCACCTGGAAGAGCTTTCACGGTGTCGATCACGTTCTGCCCTGAATTGCTGCTCTCTGTGTAAGATGCACATCTCCCTGCTGAGCTGTAACTTCTCAGAGCTGGAACTGGGTCTTGCCCATCTCCATGTGCCCCACATAGCTCAGCTGTGCCCAGCTCCGGCACATAGCAGATGCTCAGGAGATGTTTCCTGAACTGAACTCTGCAGGTCTGCTCACCATTTCTCAGCAGAGGGCCTGGCGTGAGATGAGCAGTGATGCTGATGGTGCTATCTCTGCAGACTTGGGCTAAGAGAGAGACCTCAGCAATATTAGTCTAGAGATGGCCCATGCCTCCCAGCCTCCAGGAGGGAAGCCCTAGGAAAGCATCCTTCCTATTTTTTTCTGCTCTGGAGGAAAGTATGGAGTGTCTGAAAGGATAAGGAGGCTATAAAGGAAGGAAGAGACCCACCAGGGTCAAAGCCAGAAACTTCCCAATCAGCTATTTGGCAGGAAAGTCAGCATCTTACAATTACAGAACAGGCCCTAGCCTCATCCTCGCCCACAGCAGCGTCGACAGACACTGATAAACTGGAGACTCAGTACAAGGCAAGGACTTTGCCAAGCCAGTGAAAATGTCAGCCACTGAGCCCCTCCACACACATGAAGACCTGTGTCTCCTTCTTGGCTCAGCCCCATCCTGGTGGCATTGCTTCCCCAGACCATCTCAGCTATGCATCCCAGGCAAATTAGCACATCTGTGTCAGCCTGGGAGTCCCCAGGGGCCTGCCAGGTCCCCAGTCCTCAACGTGGAGAGTGGAGTTCTCTGTTCAGAGAGGGGTGGAAGCACCCCACTTTGCTCTCATGAGTGTGTCTTTGCTGCCGTTATAGGTACCATCACGTCCATCATCAGCTTGCCAACCTCCAGATCTGCACAGCCTCAGGAAACCAGCTGTGTTGTGAGGAGATGCATGGGAACAAGGTAGGAAAGATATTCTGGGCATGTTCATATGGACATAGGATGAAGGGAGCCTGGAAGGCTTTTGGAGACCCAGGGGCTCTGTGAACTCCTGAGCTGTCTTGCAGCCATGAGACAGCAGGAGCTGCAAGGTCCCAGGTTGGGGTGCTGCCTCGAAGGCTGCTCAGTAACTCACTTGTCACTGCTTCTTTTTGGCTTTCCCCCCGCAGCTCCAGTTCAAATTCCTAAGAAGGGGAGAATCTGATGTCCAGGGTTCCTGGTTAGTCAGAGCCTCTGACACAGGCCACCTGTTAATCCAGAGATCTACAACCCTTGGGTCAGACTTCCCCCACTGGCCCAGTCAGCTGGGCTGGAGTAGGACCCAACTGGGGTGGGAAGTTGCCTGATGAGAAGTGTCCTGGCTCCCCTCAGCAGAACTGTAGGAATGGCAAGTTCCTTGGGAAGATTCCTTTGATGTGTTGAGTACCTTGGCTGGCTCATCCAATACAATCACACTCTGGAGTAGACTTTGACCTCTCCCTTCACCCCCAGCCTGGGAAGATCGGGATGTTGTTGATCATGTGGGCATCAAGTTTCATTACTGAACTGATCTTCACCCCAGGCTTCCCATGGAGCCTAGAAGGCAGTGGCTGACCTCACTGTGTGATGCTGAAGATGATGGCACCAGAAAGGCAGTGAATGAAGGAGGAGCCTGCCAGACTGTCTCCCTCGTGGCTTCCCTGTGTCCTACTCAGTCCCACTTAGTTTGCAAGACCTGGGACCTCCTGCTAAACACAGATAGGCCAGGAGGAGAGCCCCCCTGACACACCCACTGGAGGTGGTGTTCTGAGCCCTGCAAAGGAAAAGTGACAAACCTGGCAACAGAGTCAAGAAGAAAGAGCCCTGAGCTGAGAATGTGAACAACTGGCTCCTAATTCCAGCACTACCATTAAGTCACCACTAACTCAAAACAACTGGCACCTTCTATTTTTACTATATACTTCATATAATGATGGAATGGTACAATCAAGCAGGTGTGTCAGCCCAGACATGGAGACATGGCAACACCCGTGACTTCAGTGGAAATTGGCTCACCCGATAGGAGTCTTATTGCCCTTGAAACCGGGGCTATAGGTAGGCAGGTGGCAGAGTGGACTGCTTTCTTGAGATTTGACCTCTGGCTGTCTGGGCCTCTGGTGGCCATAGGCCCTTTCCTCCCCAACAGGCCCTTCATTCTATACCTTCTTATCCTCTCTTGTATCAAGCACCCTCCTGTATCAAGCAAGGATGCCACAGCCCACTAAGTCCTTCCCAACTACACAGGTAAAGATCCATTCATTTGTCATTCAACAGCCTCAGTCAGTCCAGAGACACTTTTGCTCAAATGGTTGACCACAAAATTTTATCCCAGGCTTTGCCCTGGCTTTGCTCTCAGCATTTCCCAGTCCATGAGTCCATCCTGTCTTCTACAGGAACCATCACCTCCATTGTCAGCTTGCCAGCCTCCAGATCTGCATCTGAGTGTCCTGGAACACCTTTACCCACATTCCCTTCTCCACTGCAATGGTGGCCACGCTCTTCTGGCTTCCAATCTCTGGAGCATGAGCCAAGGTTATGACTTTGCAGGACCCTCAGTTCACATCTTTCTTTTGATCAAGGCACAATTGTGCTTTTTGCTCTTTTGTACAGAGGTGGAAGTATCTGAGCAGCAAATGATTAAATTTGGAAAACCTGCCAAGGATCCAGTGGCATAAAGCCAAGAGATAGAGTCAAGCGAAGAGGTATGATAGGTGCCAACTCAGCTGGTGTGGACAAGTTTTGCAAAAACATTCAGAAAAGTGGGCACACAGACTGGAAAAACTGGACAGCTCCACAAAAGGAGGTGACACTTGAACTGAACCCCAGAAGATAGTAGCACCTAGAGTGGGGAGAGGGAATGAGAGGAAGACAGATAGGTGGGAACAGCTGTATAAAGCAGTGAGTCTCAATCCCGGCTGTGCCTTAGAATCACTTTGGGATAAACCTGGTTTTAACCTAAAGATGATATAAAGATACCCAGGCTCCACTCCCAACAAACTCAGATTCCATTGGTCTAGGGCAGTGGTTCCCAACGTGGGGCACATACCCCACAGGAGGGCAATTTGATTTTTAAGGGGGGCAATTCAAGAATGAGTTATTAACAGTGAATATTTTGCATTTCTTATGGTTCTAGGGGGCCTCATATACAGTATGCAAATATATATTGTGACATTTTGAAGTTCAGTTCTCTATTATGTTTGGAAACTTTATTTGCTATTTTTTATATCACTTCATATTATTATTATTTTTAAAACAATTTCTTAGTGTTTTATTTCTCAGTACTCCAACTGTCTTTGCATTCTTTGATTTTTCTCTTTCATGGATGCCATGTTCTCTGGAAGCTTGTCTAGACCAAGTTAATGGCCTTTTAGGCTTCCTCCATGTGAATAGGAGTTCACTTTTTGAATAATAAGAATTATATGTCATGGGTGTGGGGGCATCAGGATTTTAGAGATGCTTAGGTGGGGCATGGCCAAAAAAAGGTTGGGAACCACTGGTCTAGGGTGAGGACAAGGCACTTGATATTTTTTAAATTTTCATCTGTACTTGATGATTTATTGACAATTAGTTATGTGCCATGCCATTAGAAGTTATTTTTAATTTGTAATAATCTGTAATATAGTTCAAGGGTCTACCAGGGGTCCTCAAACTACGGCCCATGGGCCACATGCGGCCTGCCGAGGACATTTATCCTGCCCGCCGGGTGCCACTGCCTGTCCTGCTTAGCAGCTGACTCGTCCCGGGCCCGCAGTACGCATAGGAATTTGTTCATAGTTTTTTTTTTAACTATAGCCCGGCCCTCCAACGGTCTGAGGGACAGTGAACTGGCCCCCTGTTTAAAAAGTTTGAGGACCCCTGGCCTACACAGTAGTAGTTTAGAAGGAAGCCCTCTATGTTGGAATCCTTGCTTCCCATTCACTGGCCGTCTGACTGGGAATGATGTCCTGAATTTCCATGTTTCTTGGTGACAATGACAGTACCTACATCCCACAAAGTTGCTTTGTGGCTCACATGACATAATGCCTTCGAGTATTGAGCACGAACAGGCTGGGCACTGGTCATGTTCAATGGCTCCTGATGATTCTAATGTACAGGCAGGGCTGAGGATCTCTAGCATAGACAGGACAGAATGGGCTGTAAGGGGGACTCTCCTGGAGGTTGAAGATCCACAGAAGGAGACGCTGAAAAGGTTGGGACTTCATTATGGAACAGTTGGATGATGGTGAAATGTTGGGGCTCAATCCTATTAGGTACAACAGGATCCCAGGTTTGGAGTTTGACATGATGAATGTGTTACCTGGGAATCAGGGGGTTGGGCATTCTTGATTGGAGGGAAGGAGATGGAGTCAAGAGAATAGTCTGGGATCAGAACAAGCAGTGGAAATTGAAAAGAGGGGATGAGTGTGAAGTGAAACGCAAAGGAAGAATCAACATGATTTAGAACCTTGGTGGATGTAAGAGCTTAGGAAGGATGAAGGGAAGAAAAATAAATTTAAGCTTTCAAGTCTAGTGGGACCAAGGAACTAACCCCTGTTTGGGTTAGGATTATATTTAACTCTGAGTACCAGGCAACACAAATCAATAATGGCTTAAAAAAATAGTTTATTTTCTACCAGTCAAAAGTCCAGAGGTATGAAGTTCAAAGCTGGGATGGCAACTCTGCTCCATGGAGTCCTTGGAGAACCAGGCTCCTGATAGCTCACTCATCTGCCATCCTGGGACACGGTCTTTATTCTCAGCTGGTGACCCTTGTGTTCCAACATCCATATAGAGAAAGGAATGAACTGGAAAAAGACAAAAGCCACAATCTCCTGAAGAAGGTTCCTTGTGGCTGCCACTCATCACACTCACTTGTACTGAAGCATAGTAAACTCCATCTTGGGTAAAAACTGCTGTTTAAAATTTTAATCTTGCTATTCTGGCTTTTGTAAACATTTGCTTGCTTAAATAAAAGGGAAAAATAAGCTATTCCCACTCCAGAGAGACCATAAACTATGCCCCAGACAGAGTTGTCAGTGCTGGCGCCAGGCCAGGCCTTGAGATATGGTCTCACGGCTCTGTCCCAGCACACAGGACTTTTTCTCAGAAGGTCCGGTAGTCTCATTCCAAATTTGGAAAATAAAGAGCTGAAAAACATATAAATAGGAAAGACTTCCACAATATTGGGCCCTAGAATTTGAGAAGCAAGATTTCCTCTGGGCCCGCTAGCAAAATGAAAAGGACTCCAAATAAATTTGGCTTGTTGATTAAGGCATCTTCTGATTTACAATATAACAATACTCCATTGTCCAGAAATTAGTCTCATTGTCACACCTATTGCAAGGAAACTAAGAAGTGTGGCCTTTCTTTTCTAAGAGGCCTTGTACTCAGCTACTGGTAATAATTCTATGATACTCCCTAAGGTAGAAGAGGGTGGTGGTTCTGTAAAAGAAGAGGAATTCAGTTCTGTAAAAGAAGGGGAAAGCGAACAGTCTCTGCCATTGCTTCATTTCCTGAAAGGGTGACAGTGAAACACGGAGCCAGTTGGGGAGAACTTTTGTTTTTGGATATGTTGAGTTTGAAATGGGACAGTAGGGTACAGGCTATGGTAGGCAGACTTCTAAGATACCCAAGACTTCGGACCCTCTGGTGTACACCCCCATGTAAACTCCTCCCCGTGGAAGGAACTTGTGAATATGACGGAAGCTTTCAAGAGAAAATTTTGAGTGGCATGAAGTCAAGGTCTGGGAACTTAAGGAAGAAATGGCTGATGAGAAAGGGGAGGCGTTGTCAACACTGAAAGGCCTTAGTTAGCACATCACACAAAATCCTCCGTAAACTGGCCACTGTCTCCCTCTCCAGAATCTTCTACCAACCTCTTCCTTTCAAGCCATTTCAAAGGATGACTGGCTCTCAGGCTTCCGACTGGAGAAACTAGGTGGACACAACAGAAAACACTGGCAAAAACAATGATTTGAGGAGAAAGACAGAGATTAGTTTGAGGTGTTCATGAGAATAACCAAGTGGAGAGATCCCAGAAACAGTTGGAACATTCAGAGAGATGGGAAGAGACAAATGCTGATGGCCTTAAAGGATCATTTCCCTCTTCTTTTCTTTTTTTTTTTTTTTTTTCTTTTTGTAAATTAGCAGTTTGTTAGCTCAGTAGGTCTGAATCAGCTCATGGGAAGAATGGCTCAGCCCAGCGCTGAGCTTAAGGTGCCCTTCCTTGCCAGGGAGCTGCCACGCTGCAGGCTGCACAGATCTGTCTGTCCTCCCCATCTCTAAAAATAGGTAGTTAAGAGAACAGGGTCCCTCTGACCAAATGGTTCCAGGCTCATTTTTAGTTGTCACCATCAATATCTGTGAAGCAGATTCTAGGAAAAAGACTAAAAAAGCGATCTTTATTTAGCTTGGGGAAGAGAAGGAGGGAAAGCTGTGATGTTGCTAGGAATCAACTGCTGCTTTTATATTTTTGTCTTCAAGGAGGCCAGAGGAGGTGGACTTGGGATACAGTTACAGAATTGATTCTTAAGGAGGTAGGGAGTGGGGATTTTTGTCTGCTTCTCCCCCACCCCCACCCCTCCGGGCCCCCAAGGGACATTTGGTTATCATAATCACGGGGGGGGGGGGGGTACGCCGGGGGGAGGGCGGGGGGCGGAGAGAGACAGTGCTCTGGCATCTACTGGGTAAAGCCACAGATGGTGCTCAACATCCTTCAATACACAGGGCAGCCCCTACCCCCCAAAAGGAAGTGTCTGGCCTCAAATGCCAATAGTGCCAGGTTGAGAAATTCTGAATTAGAGGAATTTTAGCTACTTAGTTTCTTTTTAAGCACAAAATAAATAGTCCCTCAGTCCACCCTAAGGAAAAGAGTACTTTATTTGCTTGTTGTTTAAAGATATATTTTCTGGGAAACTGGGATTAGAACAGGACAACTGTCAGGGACCACATAATGTCTTTGTTTTGTCCATTTACCTGCTCCCACCTCCTCTCACTGCTGATTGCTCAACACTTTAAAAATTCTAAGAGAGGCCACCTGATAGACTTAGCCAGTCACCACTGCTCCTTCAGAGACTCCACACAAGGCCACCTTTCCGGGTTCTGGACAGCCTATGGATGGAGAATTCCCTTTGGTCAGTGTTCCACCTCCCCCGCTCCCAGCAATCAATTGGAGGCCACTCGTACACAAAGGAACAATCTAGACATCTTCCCCAAATAGGAGACTGTGAGCAGGCTAGTATGAGTCAGAAGAAGATACTGAAATTGAACACACCGTGACCCAGCGTTTCTATGGGTTTTTCTGGCCCACTGCAATTTTTTTCTTAGTGTAGCAAAAATAGGGGATGGATACAGAGCTATGGTTTTCCTTTTTACTCCAAAGCTGTGCTGTCCAAAATGATAGCCACTAGCCATGTGTGGCTATTCAAATTTAAATGATTTAAAATTAAAATAAAAAATTCAGAGCTTGGTTTGTGTAAGCTACGTTTCAAGTGTTCGGTAGCCACAAGTGGCTGATGGCTACCTTTTTGGGCAGCACAAATATAGAGCATGTCCCATTGCAGAAAGTTCTAGTGGACAGCACTGCCCCAAAGGAAGCCTCTGACTAAAGCGGAAAGGTTGGCTATAAATGGAAAACACATTTTAGGGTCAGCCCTAAAAAGAAATCTGAGTCGTTTCTTATGGATTCACCGTCCTGACTGCTAGGTATGCGTGAAATGCTGTGTGCCACTGTGCCTGCTGTGGAGTTCATGCCTCGGTTTGGTATGTCCCCAGGGTTACATGCCTCTGCTCACTGAAGCAAGAGCTTGGAGAATAAGTTCGCCTGAGGAGGATTGCTAGAACTCACCCAATTGGAAAGGTGCTATAAATGTTTAAGAGTAAAGAAGGGCTGAAGTGCTCTGAATGGTGCATAATCAGCTTTTCAAACGCATGACAATAGATGACAGAATTTACAACCCAGGTGAACAAGCAAGTGCGACCAGAGTTGTTCACTCCCTGACACACCTTTAGGAGCCTCTGAGGTCTTGCTTTTTCAGCTCTGATTTTTCTTGTCCTTTCCTCTCCTATCCTGGTCTTATTTTGCCTCTAAAGAGTACAAATTGTCTTCACCCCCATGTGGCTGCCATTGCTGCTGTTCATCAAATACTCCAACCCCCCGCCTTCTAGCCACAGGATAGGATTGCACTTCCTGCCCCTCGCAACTGGGGACTGAGCCCATGTGATGGTTCTGGCTGGTGAGGGGAAGTGCTCTGTGCACTTTTCCGTCAGAGAATTGGAGCTCTCTTTCTGGCATGGCAACCAGCACCCTTCAAGCTGGCAGCTGCTCCCCCATCCTGGATCCCTGAGTTCCATGGTTCCCTGTCAACCCATGATGGGGTATAAGGTGAGCCGGACAGAACCCTGTGCTGTTTTCAGACACTTGGAATGGGGGGTTTTGTTCTTGATAACCTAGTCAATCTGGCATGGTCACTATGCCTCTCATGTTGTCATACCTCCAGCCTGTGTATGACATTTCAGTTTGCTGTGGTCATTAGCTGAGGCTGTCTCCTGTTACTTAGAAAAAGAAGTGATCTCAGAGGGAAGGTGGAGGAGGAGGAGGGTGGGTGGGTGGGGAAGTAATCAACCAAAAACCTTGCATGCATATATATGCATGGCCCTAGGCCCCAGACACTGGGGTAGTAAGGGCCTGGGGGTGGGGGGTCAATGGGGGAAAAGGGGGGACATATGTAATAAAAATAAATAAATAAACACTGTAAAGAGATATGCCTTTCTCCTCTGGACTGTGATTAATACAACAAAAAATAATAAATTGTCCCCATAGTTAATGAAAAAAAAAAAAAGAAGTGAGTTGAAATTTTTATGTGTGTACTAATCACCAAACTCGGGTGTTTACAGGACTATTCTTTTTATGGCTTAGGGCTCTTTCGACTGGCAGAGGGGCCTTCTCCCTCACCTGCTGAAAAAGGAAGACATTTCTTGCTTAAACTGGTTAAATGCCAGCGGTCTCCTTGCAGAATGACCTTAGGTTAACAACTTCTTTGGAAAAGAAACTCATAGTGGTTAATAACAGCAATGGGCCCAAGAGGAGAATAAAACACTGAGGGGAGTTCATGGGAATGTTCTCAACTTAGGAGACAGAAGTCACCTTACAAAGGAGATGAACACACAGCTCCTGGAATGAGAAAGGCCTCACGTTCATTCATTCACTCATTAGCGAATAATCATTGAGCATCTAATATGTGCCTGCCCAGATGAAGCTTATTTCCAGTGGGGGTGATAGGAAATAAACAAGTAGATGAAAGCACAATGAAGGGAGTAAACAAGAAGGAGATGGAGTGGACAGGTGATCCTTGAGCTGAGACCTAGAGGAAAAGGAGTCAGTCATGCAAAGAGCAGAAGAGCATCCAGAGAAAGGGCAGTTCAGGGACCAAAGGAGGAAAGGGCTTCACATACACAATAGCCTGCAGGGGAGGGGGACCCAGGGCAGTGTCACTGGGTGTGATGACTGTGAGAGATGAGTCAGAGAGGCGGGCAGGGGCCTTCAGGCCAGAGTAAGGACTTGGGTTTCATTCTGAAAGAACAAGGGAGCCATGAGGAGACTGGAAAGGGGTGGTGTTGACAAACTTTTTCTGTGAAGCCCTGAAAGTCAATATGTTCTACTCTGTGGGCCATATAATCTCTGTTGCAACTATTCAGCTCTGTGAAAGCAGCCACAGACAATACATAGATGAATGAGCATGGCAGCATTCCAATAAAACTACTTATGGGCAATAAAAGCTGAATTTCATGTGTCACAAAATATTATTCTTTAGATTTTTTTACCATTTAATAATGTGAAAATCATCTTTAGCTAATGGACCGTACAAAACCAGCAGCTTCCCAGAGCTCGCCTACGGGCCAGTAGTTGGCCAACCCCTGGTGTTCATCACTCAAGCCGATGACAGCTGAAGCAGAGAAACAGTTTCAGAAGCTTTTGCAAAATAATCCACCAGGAGGTGATGAAGGCTTCACCTGGGTGGTCAGAGTGGAGGTGAGAAGAAGGATTCGAGAACTTACCAGGGGGATTGGGCACCGGATGTGCTAATGTACAAGATGTGAGGGTGAGAGAAAGACTGATCAAGGATGATTTGGGGCTGGTTCCATTCACTGCGGAGCCCACTGGGAAAGAGCAGGTCTGGACACCAAAGCTCCGAGTTGATTTCAGTTTGTGTCTTGACGAACTCAGCCAGACTTGACTTGGGGCTCAGGGAGCAGAGTGTCTCCACAGCGGGATTTTTCCAGAGCTTTCTGCTTACAAGCCATGGGACCTTGGGTAAGTCACTTCCATTCCATCTTTTTTCTTTTCTTAAGTACGAAGATAATATCTCCTGCCAGACCCCTGTCTAGATAGTGGTGAGGATCAGCTGAGATTTCACTTGAACCGGATAAGGAATTCCTTCCCAATTCAGCACCTCGGCGGAACCCAACCCCATTCAACTCTGCACAAATTGATGGGTAATTCTTTTTGTTCGTTTGTTTTGTTAATCCTCATCGGAGGATATTTTTCCCATTGATTTCTAGAGAGAGGTGAAGAAAGAGGGAGAGACAGAGAAAGAGAGAAACATTGATATGAGAGACATCAGTTGGTTGCCTCCTGCATGCACCCCAATCAGGGCTCAGGATTGAGCCTGTAACCAAGGTACGTGCCCTTGACCAGGATTGAACTTGTGACCCTTCAGTCTCTGGGGCAAGGCTCTAACCACTGAGCAACCCAGCAAGGGCAATGGGTGGCTCTTAGTTTTGTGGGGAAATGGAACAGAGTGGTTGGATCACTCACTGAAATGAGGACTTTCTGAAAGTCTCTCTAACCTTCTTTGTTCTTCCCATGAAATCCCTCTTCCTCCCACTGCAGCTTCCAAGATGAAAAGGAAACACTTTCTTCATTATTTCTCAACATTTCTGACACCAAATGTGAATTTCTCTCCTCCCCCGCCCCCCCCGCGCCGTGCACCCCCCCCCCCCCACACACACACATAATGACCAACCAATTCTCTAACTCTCTGGGTACCCACTGGGTGTTCTACAGTTCAGTTCTGACGCTGAGAATTGGTTGGTCATTACCGGGAGATAATGAAGATAACACAAGCTAAGGGCTCGGTACTGGGAGCCTGCTCCCACTTCAGAAGCCAGTCAAGTAGCGGGTCCCCAGGCTACTCACACTTCTGTCCAACGTGGCTACAGATTGGAGGTTCCCACAACCCTTCCCTCCGGTTCAATACTTCATTGTAATGGTTCATAGAACTCATAGAAATGCTTATTTGTGTTTACTGGTTTACATTACGAAGGATATTACAGAGGATATAGATGAAGGGTACATAGGGAAGGGGCCGAGGCAACCCAGGTGCAGGAGCTTCCTGGAATTGGGGTGCACCACCCTCCCAGCATATGGATGTGCTCACCAACCTGGAAACTCTCTGCACCCCATACTTTAGGGGTTTTTATGGAGGCTGCATCAAATAGGTATGGCCATTATCTCAGTTTCCAGCTCCTCTCCCCTCCCCAGAGGGAGGAAGGTGGGGTTGAAAGTTCTAAGCTTCTTATCATGGTTTGGTTTTCTTATGATCAGTCCTCACCCAAGAAGATCCCACCAAGAGTTGCCTCATTAGGACAAAAAAATGCTCTTATTATCGAGGAAATTCCAAGGAGTTAAGGAGCTCTATGTTAGGAAATGGAGAAGAAATCAAATACATATTTCTTATTGTGTCACACAAGTTCTTGTTCTTTTTCTTTTTTCTCTCCTGAATTCACCTTCCTTAGCCTCTCGCTCTATACACTCAAAAATCCCTCCTGGAGTCATGGGAGAAGGGATCCTCCCAGTGATGCAACTGTTTGTCGTGTAGCCTGATTGCAGTGGTGGGCATCTAAACCTACCCAGGTGATAAAGTCATGTAGACCCCAACACACACACACACACACACACACATACACACGTGCGTGTGTGCATGTATACATGTGTGCATGTGTGCACACACACACATACACACACATAAAACTGAGGAAATCAGAATAAGATTGGTAGATTGCATCAGTGTCATTTCCGTGGTGGTAATTTTGTACCATAGGGTAAGGGGCACACAGACCTCTCTGTATCTCTGCATACAAGTGTACATCATATATAATAAAAGGCTAATATGCAAATAGACCTAACGGCAGAAGGACAGGTCACTATGACATGCACTGACCACCAGGGGGCAGACACTTAACACAGGAGCTGCCCCCTGGTGGTCAGTGTGGAGTGCTGCTCAGCCAGAAGTCGGGCTCATGGCTGGCAAGCATAGCGGCCATGGTGGTGGTGGTGGTGGTGGTGGTGGTGGTGGTGGTGGTAGCCTCTCCTGCCTCCGTGGCAGTCAGACATTCCCTGAGGACTCCTGGACTTCGAGAGGGCACAGGCCAGGCTGAGGGACCCGTCCCCCACCTCGAGTGTACACATTTTGTGCACCAGGCCTCTAGTAAATCTATAATTATCTCAAAATAAAAAGTTTCATTGAAAAAGAAAACCTGGCTTGTAACAAGAAAACCAAACTTACTCAACAAGTCAGAGGCTAACCCAACCTTTTGAGCAAAATCCCCTCACTGGGTTTGTGAAACAATTTTCTCTACCTTTTATCTGTGTCTGAAATTTTTCATTTAATAAAAATTAACCAACATATTCCCTTACTAGCTAAACACAATTACTCATGTTTCAAACTAGAGCAACTTTAATCTGTCTCACCCTAGAAATAAAAAAAAAAAAGTTTTAAAAATATGCTTTTAAAAATAAAGAATTAAATTATGTTTAAAACGACATGTACTGAGCACCTGCGTTGCACGAGTCCCTGTATTTAAAAGCTAGAGCTTCAGGGGAGAATGCAAGGAGAACCCAGACCCTGGGTGGGGAGCATATGCATGGGTGGAAGGAGAGAGGTGGCGTGGGCTGAAGTTCGCCAGGTGATTAAAATATGGGACCACTGCCCTGTCTTCCCTCTACAATCAGGAATTACTCATCTATCCCAAGAAGATGAAATTGGCTCCTTTGGGCTTGGAGATGCACCCACCTCGGCCATGGTCTTAAAGCCCAAGACTTCATAAGACAAAGAATGATAAAAATTGCAGTCATCCCATTACGTGCTCTAGTTCCAAAAAACACTTACACGTGTTCCTTCAACAAGAGCCCCACAGGGCAGGAAGTTGAAGGAACTCTGTACAGTCCCTCTCATACATTTCTCTTTGGGAATTCACAAGGTACAGTACAGTTTAAAGGCTCAGACAAATCTCACAACAAACCTGTTGAACTTTGTTGAAATCAGCAGTTCCCCAACTTAGTAGATACCTGCTAATATCACTTGCTACCCAGAGTTGGAGGAAAGCACTTTTGCTGTATCCCAGTGGGCACCTGCTTGCTGTGTGCCAGGCATTGCTCGGTTCCTTTTGCTGCAGGTGTGGGAGTTCAGACCGGCTTCTCTTTGCTGTCCCTTTCCTTGCTGGTCTGGAAGGGTAGGAGGCCTCAGCCCTCCCAGAGAGAAAACCAGTTTTAGCTTGACTCATGCTCTAGGTTAAGGAGCCATCCAGTGTTATGAAATAAATGAGGAGGGGGAAGGGTTTCTGATTGGACAGTCTCCTAAGAAGAGCAGGGTGTTTGCCTGAAAAGATCTCAAGGGGTAGATGTGGCCACAACTGCAAGGAGGATTATTTGAAACCCCTGGCACCCAATGGAAGCCAAGTCATTGCCTAGGAGGGTCTGCCTCCGTTCTAGCAGTTACTACCTTACTTACCCCCAGCCATCTTGTCACTGACCTTCCTGCCAGCGTTCAGCTGGGCCTGCTGACTGCAGCAGGGCGATGCTTTGCAGAATCCACCTTTTGGCTTTCCATGGGAAACACAGCCCGCCACTAGCCAACCTTTCCATAGCCCTCAAGCCCTAGAAAAGAGGGGTGGGATCCCGAGCTCTCAATGAGGTTGGGGCTGGGAGGGGTGGGTATTTGGAGGACTGAACTAAACCAGGTCAAGGTCTGCAGAGCTGGATCAGTGATTACAGGCATCTTTGCAATTATCCCATTTCTCAGGCAGCTTAAGTGAGATAGATGCCTGACAGATACCTATATATAGCTACTTGGAGGTAGAGTAAGAAATTGAACCCAAGTGGGTCTTCCTCAAGAGTTCAGGTTCTTGACCGCAGTTGACCCCACCCCCTCCCCACTGAGGTGTCATCACCCACCCTCACCCACACACCCAGGCCCACCTCCACATGCCGCAGGGGACCACTGTCTGCTACCCTTGACAGCAAACCTCTCCAAAGTTGTCACTGCTTCTCTACCTCCAAAGCAACAAATACGTGCCGGGCCTCTGTTATTATAGTGCTCTATTTAGTCCACAGGACAGTTTAAATGTGATACTTGACTTGCTCTTCATAACCTTCACGAATGACAAATAGTTAAAGTTACAAAATAATATAAAAAATATAAGGATAAAGATGCCATTCTATGCTCTTGTCCCCAAGAAATAACCTCTGTATAACATATTTGAATTTTTGCTTTTCTGCCTTGCATTTTATGTTTATACTTTTTAAATGTATGTAAGTAATATATGAGTACAGTGTCCCTTACCAAAAAATTAGGCATCATGAATAATGCTCACGCCTCCCCTGACCTCCATCACCACCCCTCCCACCATCAGGAGAGACATTATGAATGTGGCGAGTGCCTTCCAATTGCTTATAATGCAGTTTATGTACATCATTGTGTCCCCAGAAAATAGAGACCTTTGCTTTGCAGTTTTTATTTACAGAAGCCAGTGTTATGCTGCACATATAATTCGGCACCTTGCTTTTTAACTCTGTTATTATTTGAGATCTACCCATGCCGGTATATATTACTCTAGCTCATTGCCGTACTTATTTTTTTTTTTAGCCATGGGAGGAGTTTTTATAATCTCAAAGTGAAGAAGACCTTTCAAAGTACAAAACAAAATCTAGATGCCATTAAAAATTGATAAATTCAGCTATGTAGAAATAAAAAATATATGTCTGCAAAGCGAGAGCCATCATAAGCAGAGTCAGATGACAAATGAATGTGCACGTGTATTTGCATTTCCTATCACAGGAAAATGGGCAAGATTCCTTTTTTAGCTTTATTGAGGTATCCTTGACCAAAATGTAAGATATTTAAATTGTAGATGGTGATGGTGATGACTTGATAAATGTATTCATTGTGAAAGGATTCCTCCCTGGTTAATCAACACATCCATCACCTCACATACTTATCTTTTGTATGTGTGAGAGAACATTTAAGTTCTACTCTCATAGCAAATTTCAATTATACAATACAGTGTTATCAACCACTAGAGGCCCAGTGCATGAAATTCGTGCACTGGGGGGGGAGGGGGGACGGTGTCCCTCAGCCCAGCCTGCACCCTCTCCAATCTGGGACCCCTCAGGAGAAGTCTGACTGCCGGTTTAGGCCCGATGGGATCCCTCTCACAATCCAGGACTGCTGACTCCCAACTGCCCACCTGCCTGCCAGCCTGATCACCCCCTAACCACTCCCCAGCCAGCCTGATCAATGCCTAACTGCTCCCCTGCTGACCCAATTGCCCCCAATTGCCCTCCCCTGCCAGTCTGATCACCCCCAACTGCCCTCCCCTGCCGGCCATCTTTGACCACAGGGGGGTGGCCATCTTGTGTGAGGGTGTGAGGGTCAATTTGCATATTACCACTTTATTATATAGGATGTTATTCATTAGGTCCTCAGAACTTACCTTAAAACTGAAAGTTTGCACCCTTTAACCAACATCTGGAGAAAGATTTCCTCTGTAGCATGAAGGAATGACTCAGCACAAGAAACCAGGGTGGCTGCTGTCTGAGCTCCAACCCCAGAGCCCCCAATCCTGGATCCTGCTCACACAGCTCCAGCTCACTCTGCCCTCCCTCTGCCAGAGCCAAGGTGAGTGGTTGCACACGAAATTTTGTGCATTGGCCCTTTAAGGGGGTGCCTGCATTTTCAGCTGTCTCTGGCTGGCAGACAGCAAGGCGGCTGTTTTTCAGAGTCAGATGTGATGTGGGCACCTCTCTCAGTTCTGATGCTCTGGGCTGGGGAGCCCAGCTTGGGGTTTAGACCCCAGAGTTCTCAGTGGGTTCCTCCCCCCCCCCACCCCCACTCCACACACACACAGCTGAGATATCCCTCTGGAACTTCAGCTGCTGTCTATGGGAGCCCAGCCAGCACTTTCGGTCCTCCCCACTTTCTACCAGTCTCTATGGGGTCTCCACTTTCCATCCTCGGTTATCAGGCGTCTCTCCAGCTACTCTTTAGTTGATTTTTCAGGGTGGGTTTTCTGTATTTTAGTTGCATTTCCAGTTTGGTCCTGGGAGAGTGTCAGTGTAGCTTCCACTTATTCTGCTGGCATTTTGGAATCTCTCTCTTGTCGTTTTGATGACAGCCATTCTAACAGGCGTGAGGCCACATATTACTGGTTTTGATTTACATGCCCTGGTGATGCTGAGCACCTTTTCATGTACCTGTTGGCCATTTGTATATCTTTTTGGGAAAATGTCTATTCAGTTCTTCTGCTCCTTTTTAATTAGATTTTTATTTTTTGCTATTGAGTTTTATAAGTTCTTTACATATTTTGGATATTAACCCTTGTCAGATATATGATTTGCAAATATTTTCTCCCATTCTGTAAAAATGCCTTTTTGGTGTGTGTGTGTGTGTGTTTTTATGGTTTCCTTTGCTGTTCTTTTTTTTTTTTTTTTTTTTTAAGCTTCCCAAGATTTCAAGGCATAAATCTGGCAAAGCCCTAAGGCAGGTGTCATAGGAACCCAGCCAGTGCATTTTCCTAGTCTTCTTCTCCATCCTTCTTTGGGGAGACATTGGGATTGCTGCCACACAAGTGTTCTTGTACTGGTTTCCTGCACATGGATTTGACTCGCAGAGGCGCTACCACCAGATTGTCAACAAAGCCCTTGAACTGATGATTCACATCCAGGCTAGCACTGTGCAAGGGTGCCATTTCCCCACTTCAGTGACAACCTTTGAAATTGTCAGACTTTTAAATCTTTACTTAGGCCCCCATTCATTTAATTGTTCAAGACAAAATAAAACAAAGCAGCACAAAACCACTTCCACCAGGACAAATAAAAACCCATCCGCCCTCATGCAGCTACCACCACCTCTCTCTCGCACCACTGCAAAAGCCACCAATGCACTCTGTGCCTTTCTAACCCATCCACCACACAGCTGTGGAGTGCTTTTGAAAAAAAATGAAATATGACAAAACTTGAGACAAGAGGATAATATAATAAAAGACCTATGTGCCCACTTTACCAAATATTTAGCTTTATCAATTTTAAACGTTTTGTGGAATTACTTCCCATCCATGTTTTTATACTTTTCCTACAAATTTATCTGTAGTAACCATAACCATAAACAATCTATGGAATTGTTTTTCATATTTTGAAACTTTTTTAAAAAAATGACATCAGATAGCTTGCATCCTTCAGCAACTTTCTTGATTTAGACGCTGTGGCTTTAGAGGCATCACTTTGATATATGTAGCTCCTGTTCATTTACACCAACTGCTGCACTGCCTTCTGATACAGGAATACATCACGAGTCATCCTTTCTCCTGTGATTCTGGGCTTTCATTATTATAAACAGTGCTGGGTGAGCATTTCTGTTTATAGTCTCCTTAGACATAGGCATAATAATGCCCCTTAGGAATTTGCCTGCGAGTAGAAGTGCTGGGTACAAGGATAGGCCCCTCAGCTCTGCTAGATTTTGCCAAAGTGCTCTTAAAGTGATTATACCACTTTACACACCTAAAAGTGTGAACATGTGCTAATATTAAATGCTTAATATCTGATAATGCCCTCATATGTACTTCATGTGCAACTTCCTGATTCCTTTGGACAGCAAGCAGTTTTTCAGATTGGCTTACTGGCCGTTTGGTCCTCCACTCTCGTAAAATGCCTATTTGCAACATTTGCCATTTTTAAAAATTGTGCCTTTCTAAAATAATGATTTGTAGGACCTTTTAATAGGTTCCAGGTGCTAACTCATGGCTGGTTATTTGCATTGCAGACAATTTCTTCAATCTGTGTCTTGCCTTTACCATGTTCAAGGTATCTATTGTTGTACGAAAGTTCTAAATTTTAATGAGGTCAAATTTATTAATTATTTTCTGTAATTGGAAGCTTTTGTGCCTTGTTTAAGAAATCCTTTCCCTCCCAACTCTAAACTACAAAGATATTCTATTATATTTTCTTCTCAGTATTGTGAAGTTTTGCTTTTCATATTTGTCTTTAATCCACAGGGACTTTCTGTGGTATCTATAAAGATTGATTGTGCCATAAAGATAAGAATTTGTTCCAGCATCACTTATTAAATAGTTCTGCTTTCCCCCATTAATGTAATGCAACCTCTCTCTTATACCAAATTTCCAAATATGAGTGCATTTATTTTTTTTTTGGACTGTAGCCTATTAATCCATGGGGCTACTTTTCTGTCTTTGTGCAAATACCACACTGTCTTAGTACAACTTTACAATAAATCTTCATATCTAGTATGGAAAGTCCCCTCTCACCTTTGTTATGTCTCTTCACCACTTTCTTTAGCTCTTTTTTTCTTCAACATTAATATTAGAATAAGCTTATCAAGTACCACAAAAATATTTATAGGAATTTTCATTTGTATTATATTAGATTTATGGATTACATTCAGAAGAGCTGATACTGTTATAATAGTATCTTCCAACCCATGAATATCAGCCATGAGCATTTTAAAGTCCCCATTTATTCAGATTATTTTTATGTCCTTCAATAATACTTTGTGATTTTTCTTCATAAAGGTCTTGCATATCTTTTGTAAGATTTATTCCAGTATGTGCCGTGCTGGCACGGCCAAGGGTGACCCTGAGTGGGGGTGGTGAAAGGCTTAGAAAAGACAGACAAGAGAATGAAAGCTGGGTCTCGGTGGGACACTGCTACCTGAGAGACAGTGACAGCGTCCACAAACCGTGTCTTTATTTTATAGCTGATGCCACGAGGCAAAGTAAGGGCGTGATCAAGATGTTTACAACATTCTTGTGGGTTTCAATCCTACTCAACTACATGCATCAGAACTCTATCAAGCCCACATCACTCAGGCACGTGGGGCCATGTGTTCGGACCATAGGTTCAAGCTTACAACTACAGCTGTTGGCTATAATTGTGCTGGGAGGGCCCTGCCCTCCAAGCTGGGACTTGCACGTGACAATGAGAGGACTGTGCCCTCCCATTAGTCCAAGGCTTGAACCTGTTCAAACACTGTAGCTGCTCCCCACTCCAGTATCTTAAAATTTATTGCAATTGTGAATGACATTTTTATATTATATTTTCTAATTGGTTATTACTTGTGTATGAAAATAGTATGGATTTTTTTTATGTTGGCCTCTTTCAGCAATTTTGCTGAGTTCTCTTATTAGTTCTATTTGTTTTTCTGGATTTTTTTCATGTAAAGAATTCTTGGCACGGCCACTTCTAGGAGTAGCAGCCCAGATGCTACAACAAGTCTTGTTCCCACAGTCATGTCTCTCCTGCTCAAAACATGGCTCTTGGTACACAGCTAAGATCGCAAGAAGTAAATTAAATCTCCCGGGGACCAAGTGAGCTGGAACCAGTGTGACATTACAAGCACACAGGAGAGACGGGATTGCCCTGGGTGCAATGTCCACGAATACAGGTGCAACACGAGGAATGCTGTCAGACCTTCTGGCTAGTAGCATGGAGGAGCTAACCTCCAAACCCCTGCAGTAGACGGGGACCCTGAAAGATGGCTAGAGTGGCCACAGCCCCAGGTTGATACATACCTCAGCATCCAAAAAAAGCAAATGCAAATCTTCTCCGGAAAAGTCATCTTCATCTAAGGCCCAAAGGTAATATCTATTGATGTGAACTAAGAGTAATAATAATAATAAAAAAAATCTCCAAAGGAACAGGAAACAAACTCCCATGAGTGAGATTCAGAAGGAGCTATCAGCAACAGGGCTAGAACCTTAATATGTTAGATATTGGGATTATTAGATAGAGAATATAAAATAACTATGTCGGGAGTGAGAGATTGAACCACAAACGTGGGCTAGCAATGAAAGACTATCAAAACTGATAAACATGTACTATTTATAGATATGAAAAATATAATTTAAAAACAAAAAACTCAGGTTTGATGTGAATAGCAGATTAGACCCAACTGAAGACTTTGGAGAAGAGAGAATTAGTGAACTGGAATATAAATATGAAGCTATTACTGATAATTTAGTACTGATTAGAACACAGAAATTATGAAAAGGGTTAAAAGATATGAAATAATCTGGTGTATGTCTGATAAGAGTCCAAGAGGTGAAAATAGAATAGAAGAGAATTGAAGAGACAATGGCTGAGAATTTTCTAAAATTGATGAAATATATCAACCGTCATTTATGCCAAGCAGTACATATTAAAAAGAAAAATCCAACCTAATGTGGTAGGTAGAATATCCACAAATTCTTTGATATTTCTCCCTTAAAAATGTAGAGCAATCCCCCTCCCTCTGCATATGGATTTGACTTAATGATTTCCCTATCTCTGTTTTTATCCTATTTTTTGCCCTTCTTTTCTTCCTTCTTGAGGATTTTCAATCTGAACTCCCAATTCACTCCTCAGCCTATAATAATCCTATCTACTAGTAGTCTGTTGTTCACTTAATTATTACATTTCCCATATCTAACATTATGTTTCAACCATTACATTTTTCATACCCAATGCTGTGTTTCTGCTTGGTTCCATTTAATGTTTTCTTATTTTGTTTCATGTTTTTAATATCTTTTATCTTTCTATGTTTATGAGGCTAATTAGAACATTTTGGCCCATCTGTTCTAATATTTATGTGTCTGATGGAATCTGAAAGCTGATATGTTGTTTTTCTTTTGAAATATTTGTGCTCGTTTTCCCTGGGCACTGGATATTCTGTCAGGCAATGTGGAGGGCCAGACCTTTGTGCTTGTCAGTCCAAATTAGCTTTGCAGGAGAGGGGGTGGGGCCAATGAGACTTAGGGTGGAGAGCCTAAGATATCAGAAAACATTGGTTCTCACCCCAAGGACACACAGACACACACTCATCCCTCTCCCCAAGGGAAGCCAACATTAGGAGGTGATACTTCTTAGATCATAATTTACCAGCCCTGGGGATTTATCAAGTTAGTGGTTGGGAATAGACTAATTATCCAAATAATTTTCTTAGCTCAACACAAATATAGAGCTTCTGATTCTACTCCCACTGACCTCTGGTTTAGAGGTCGAGTCACAGCAGCTGTGCCTCAAACAGGTACTATTTATCCCAAAGCGATGGCAGGGAGAAGCAAGAGAACTCCTATAGCAAGCATGTCAAACTCACGGCCCACAAGCTGTATGCGGCCCACAGTGAATATTTTTGCAGCCCAGCCAATATAACGGTGTGAGCAGTTATTTACAATTATGAAAGGAAATAAGTCTCCTGTCAGAGCCAGAATCACTGACACTCAGCTTGGGTCAGTTTTGAAAGTAATCACTGTGAACAAGATTTCCCCGGAAGTAGGAAAGATAGAAGCAGAGAGGAGATGCCAAGTGTCAGGAAGAAACATTAATTTTATCATTGCTCTTGTTCTTTTTTTTTATACTATACTTTTTGAAATAAACCTATGTTTCTATGAGAATGGAAGCTTTTGTGTGTGTGTGTTTTTTTGCGGCCCACGTAAACTTAAGCCTTGTTTATTTGGCCCGTGTTAGCCTTTGAGTTTGACATGCTTGTCCTATAGTTTCCAGGGGCTCTTTGGAGCTTTCTGAGTGTTCTCACGGAGTGCCTTTGGCATCCATCTCTAGAGAAAGGGTTAGAAGATGTGGTCACTCAGCATCTTGGAAAGAATGGAACTGCATCCTATTCTCATTTCATGGATACGAAACTTCTCTTTTCCCTCCGAGGGTATTTATGACAGCTCTGTTGTTTTTGTTTTTTTCTTTTGCTTTTATAGTCTGCTTCTGCTGGCTGGCTTTTCATGTTAGAGGTTTTCTTCAGACGTTGATGACTCTTGCTTGTCTATTTATGATCATGTTTATGACCAAGTGCAAGAAGCCACAAAGCTGTTTGGAAGCTCTGAACCCACTGGAGTCTGGGAGGTGGTGGAGTCAGCTCTGAGTTTCTTTGTAGAGTCCTCTGGACAGACTGTTTGGTGTAGTCCATTGTCAATTACCTTTAAGTCTTTCTTCTTGGAAATGTAGTAGGAAAAGCTAGGCAATTTCAGCATTCATGAAGCATGTATTAACTTAATTTACTCTTCTTGGGGGTAGCCTCATGCCTTTACAACTGGTTTCCTCAGTCCAGAAAATAACCCCCCAGGAGCGGGCATTGCTCAGTGTGGAGCAAGGTGAAGGTCCAACAGCTCCCTATACAACTTTCAACCAAATATTCCTATTTATCCTTACCCATCACACCAGTATCAGCAGAAACAGAACTGCCGGTTCCTGAGTCCCGTGAGTATGGTGGGGAGCAGGGCAGATCAGGGGGTGCCCCACCTAACGACTGTCAGTTTAGGGTAAGGCTTTCTTGGCCCTGCTAAGTCAGCAATTTCTTTCCATCTGCTCCCTAGTTTCTGAAGTGTTATTGCTGTTAACTTCTCTTTTTCTTGTGGATTTATGTCTACTTTTAAAAAAATGCTTTTACCACAGTTTTAGTGGCATATCAGGAGGGAGAAAAATTATACTCATGTGCTCAATCCATCATCTTTACTGAAAACCTAAATTTTTTAATGTAAAAAATCATTACATCTTTCAATTCTTACACCTCTCATCCTTTTTCTGTCATTTCACATAGACCCTCAGGTGCAATGCTGAATTCAGATACAGTAGTAGTAATCTTTCTCTTAGTTCTGGTTTTTGTAGGAATGATTCTGAAATGCCTCCCCTGCTGTATCTGACATAACTTAAAAAAATTTTTTTATTGAATTTATTGGTATGACATTGGTTAATAAAATCATACAGGTTTCAAGTGTACAATAAGAGGTCATCTGTACACTGCATCGTGCACTTATTACCCAAAGTAAAGTCTCTTTCCGTTCCCATTTATGCCCCTCTGCCCCCTTCCCCCTTTCCCTCCAGCTATCACCATACTGTTTTGTATATAAATATAAATATATATCATTGTTGCTTTTATTTCTTTTTTTTTAAATAAATCTTTATTGTTCAGATTACAGGTGTTCCTCTTTTTGTTTTCCCCCTATAGCTCCCCTCCACCTGATTCGCCACCTCACCCTACCCCATGCCCTTACCCCCTGCCACTGTCTTCATCCATAGGAGTAAGATTTTTGTCCAATCTCTTTCCGCACCACTCACACCCGCTTCCCCCTGAGAATTGTCAGTCCACTCCCTTTCTATGTCCCTGATTCTATTATATTCACCAGTCCATTCTGTTCTTCATATTTTTTATTTACTTGATTTTTAGAGTCACTTGTTGGTAGGTATGTATTTGATGTCATTTTGTTGTTCATAATTTTTATCTTTACCTTTTTCTTCTTCCTCCTCTTCTTAAAGAATACCCTTCAGCATTTCATGTAATCCTGGTTTGGTGGCGATGAACTCCTTTAGCTTTTTCTTGTCTGTGAAGCTCTTTATCTGACCTTCAACTCTGAATGATAGCTTTGCTGGGTAGAGTAATCTTGGTTGTAGGTTCTTGCTGTTCATCACTTTGAATATTTCTTGCCACTTCCTTCTGGCCTGCATAGTTTCTGCTGAGAAATCAGCTGACAGTCGTATGGGTATTCCCTTGTAGGTAACTAACCGTTTTTCTCTTGCTGCTTTCAAGATTCTCTCTTTTTCTTTTGCCCTTAGCATTTTAATTATGATGTATCTTGGTGTGGTCCTCTTTGGATTCCTTTTGTTTGGGGTTCTGTGTGCTTCCTGGACTTGTAAGTCTATTTCTTTCACCAGGTAGGGAAAGTTTTCTGTCATTATTTCTTCTAATAGGTTTTCAGTATTTTGCTCTCTCTCTTCTTCTGGCACCCCAAAAATTCGGATGTTGGTACACTTGAAGTTGTCCCAGAGGCTCCTTACACTATCTTCATATTTTTGGATTCTTTTTTCTTTTTGTTTTTCTGGTTGGGTGTTTTTTGTTTCCTCATATCTCAGATCTTTGGTTTGATTCTTGGGGTACATTGATCTACAGTTGAGTTTCTGTATATTCTTTATTTTAGACAGTGTATGCTTCATTTTTGACTGGTCCTTTTCCATTTTTTTGGCATTCTCATTAAGGTCCTTGAAGGTCTCACTAAGCTCCTCAGAAGTGTCATCAAGTTTCTCGGCAGTTTTTAGAAGATTCTTGAGTAACCTTATAAATGTGGTTCTGAACTCTATGTCGTCCAGTAGTTTGCTTTCCTCCGTTTCTTTCATTCGTGACATATTTCTTTGTTTCTGCATTTTGGCTGCTTCCCTGTGTTGATGGAGTGGCTTTGTGTGGTAGGTGACCTATAAGGGGCAGTAGCTCAGCCTCCCCATTCACCTGATGTGGACGCTTTTGGTACACCCCTTTGTGGGCTGGCTGAGTGCAAAGTCTTGGTGTAGTTAAGCCTTAATTGCTGTTGGTACACTGGGAGGAATTGACCTCCAGGCCAATCGGCTGTGAGGACTCGCTATGTCTATAATGGAAGAACTGCTGTGCTGGAGACACGCTTATGGTGCAGGACTTGTTTCAGTGGGGCTTTGGTGCTCGCTGAGTCTGCCTCTTGAATGTGTCACTTATGGATGTGAGGAGTTGAAATCTGGTGTCTCACACTGACCACTAGGTACACTGGTTTCTGGATCTCCAATGGGGTGCAGGTCAGCTACTGTCTGAGGCCACCCAGCAGGAGCTACAGCGAGAGCTACAGTTTTCTCCTCTTTGCTTGGGATTTGGAGGTTTTGGAGCTTTCTGATCTGGGCTGCAAGTTTGTTAGGTTAAGCTGCGATAGGGCAGGCCTTTCTTATGCTAAAGCTGCTGCTTGGAGCTTGGGTGGGTTTGTAGGTTGTGTGGGGCGGGGTCTCAGGGTGTTACTAGGCTAGGGCGTGGCAAACAGCGATGGCTGCTAGTTAGCTGGCTCTGTGTCTCCGACTGCGTCCCGTGCCCCAGCGCAGTAAACAATTATTCTTGCGCGCAGCTCTGCAAGCAAGCCCCCCTCACTTTCCGACCCGGTGGCAGACAGTCCAGCTTCTCCCCGTAGGAGTTTGGGTCCCCCGCGTCTCCTCAGAAACTGTATTTCAGAGTAATCGGGGGCTTGTCTCCCTTTGGGTTGAAAAAAGCAACGCCTGCCGCCAGCCCAGATCACTCGCCTCCGTACCTCAGCTTTTCAGCACTTGTGCATGTCTCAATGCTCTTTTCTCTTTCCTTCTAGTTGTAGAACTTCCACTCAGCCAGCTTTCCTGTGGTTCTGGGTGATAGACGTTTTGTCTTTTTAGTTGTAGTTTTGAAATTGTTGTGCGAGGCAGCAGTTTAGGTGTTTACCTACGCCACCATCTTGGATTCCTCCCGCTTTTATTTCTTTTTAAAATATTTTTATTGATTTCAGAGAGGAAGGGAGAGGGAGAGAGAGAGAAACATCAATGATGAAAGAGAATTATTGATTGGCTGCTTTCTGCATGTGCCCCACTGGGAATCGATCCCTCAGTGGGGCATGTGCCCTGACCAGGAATCGAACCATGACCTCCTGGTTCATAAGTTGATGCTCAACCACTGAGTCATGCCAGCTGGGCTCTATTTTTTTTTTAATTTAATCCTTTCATACTTTTTCACCCAATCCCCAAGACACCCTCCCCTCTGACAGCTGTCCATCTGTTCTGTGTACTTACGCTTCTGTTTCTATTTTGTTTTTAAACATATTTTTAAAAATATGTTTTTACTAGAGGCCTGGTGCACAAATTTGTGCACCAGTGTGGTCCCTTGGCCTGGCCTGCGAGATCGGGCCAAAAACCAGCTCTTCGACATCCCCTGAGGAGTCCTGGATTGTGAGAGGGCACAGGCCAGGCCAAGGGGCCCTACTGGTGCACAACTGGGGCCAGGGAGGGACACAGGAGGTTGGCAAGCTGGGGAGGGACCATGGGAGGGCTTCAGGGCATGTCCAGCTGGTCTTGCTCAGTCCCAATTGGCTGGACCCCAGCAGCAAGCTAACCTTCCAGTAGGAGCGTCTTCCCCCTGGTGGTTCAGTGCACATCATAGCGAGTGGTTGAGTGGCCTTAGCATATCATTAGCATACTACGCTTTGATTGGTTGAACGGACTACTGAACAACTGGACACTTAGCATTATTAGGCTTTTATTATATAGGATTGATTTCAGAGAGGAAGGGAGAAGGAGAGAGAGAGATAGAAACATCAAGGATGAGAAAGAATCATTGATCGGCTGCCTCCTGCACTAGTGGAGATCAACGCTGCAACCTGGGCATGTGCCCTTGACTGGAATCAAATCCGGGACCCTTCAGTGTGCAGGCTGATGCTCTCTCCACTGAGCCGAACTGGCTAGGGCTCTGTGTTGTTTGTTAAATTATTTTCTTCATGTGATTTTTTTAGATCCCCTCTAACAGTTTAAGGAAGGTTCTTTTATTGTACAGGATTATCTTTCACTATAAGTGACAGATACCACATACCACATAAAAGAGCAGCTTATACAGTTAGAAGGTTATTTTTTTGTCAGCAGGCCAAAGCTGGGGTGGACTCTCCGAAGTCTCTTAGGGATCTCCTGATCTCTTAGGGACCCAGGCTCCCTGCATTCCTTTTCCATCGCCAGCATAGCTCACATCTCATGGTCCAAAGGGCCGCTCCTCTGGGTTAGACAGCAAGTCCACATTCCAGAAAGCAAGAAAGAGAAGACGGGAAGGACAGGCACCTCCACTGACCGACACTACCGAAAGTTTGCACATCGTTTATATTTACATCCCTTTGGGACCACGCCTCTTTGAAAGGGCATCTAGGAAACGTAGTTCTTTATGCTGGACTTTTAATAGTATGTGCTTGACTGGTCTGATGAGTGCTTAATCTCCCTGTATTTGTAGTAATACTAATACTATTTTTAATTCTTAATATAACTTATGCCTTTTCTCTTCTTTCTCAACCAGTTATTTTATTGCGTTCCTCTGTTATTTTCTATTTCCACCCTTGTCTTTATCATTTCCAACCCCCCCCACCATTTGCCCCCAGCTTTTTAAGTAAACGTCTATTTCAATTATTATTACTTTCTTGCTTCTGTGTAAGATTATTTGAGGCTATACATTTATCATTATGTACCATTGAAACTGCATCTCATGTTTTGGTATGTTGTATATCATTGTTCTTCAATTTTAAATAGTTTGTACTTTCCATTTGATTCCCTCTCCTAGACGTTTTCTTTTTGAAAGCATAGAAGTTTTCAAAAATATTCCTATGTATCTCTATACATCTCACCAGCATCTTTCAAAAACATGAAGATGGTGTTTATTGATTTGGTTTGGTTATTTTTACTACATTTCAAAGCATTAAACATTTTTAATTGCCCTGGGGTCAGGGCAATTGCTCTACAGGATACCAATTTTGTGAAATTTACTTAAAACGACGCCTATGTTTTTTTTAAAAGAATGTATATTTCTATATTTCTCTTTGCTTGGTGTAGAGTTCTAAATATATTCAATGGACCCCCTATTTAATTTCATGATTTGATCTTGGTAAGAAATGAAACTGTACAAGAGATATGTGAAAGTTTCCCAATAGGATTATGGTTTATTTAATTTCTCCTTGTTTCTGCTTTATATATAGTTAAGCTATGCTGCAAGGTGAATACAAGTATATAAATTTTGTTTAATTTTTAATTTTTGATTAATTTTACAGAAAGGGGGGAGAGAGAGAGAGAGAGAGAGAGAGAGAGAGAGAGAGAGAGAGAGAGAGAGATTTGTTGTTCTGCTAATTGATACATTCATTGGTTGATTCTTGTATGTGCCCTGACCAGGGATTGAACCCATAACCTTGGCACATCGGGATGATGCTCTAACTAACGAGCTACTTGGCCAGGGCCAACTGTATGAATTTTAAATTTTTATGGATTTTTCCTTTATTATTATGTGATATCCCTCTTTATCCTTATGAATAGGACTGCATTAAAATCTTTGTCTGATATTAGGGTTGCTATACTGACTTTCTTTGGTTAGCATTTTTACAATATACCTTTTCTTTCTTTTTTTTTTTTTCTTAATTAAATCTTTATTGTTCAGATTATTACAGGTGTTCCACTTTTTTTCCCCCCATAGCTCCCCTCCACCTGATTCCCCACCCCACTCCATGCCCTTACCCCCCGCCACTGTCTTCATCCATAGGAGTAAGATTTTTGTCCAATCTCTTCCCGCAACCCTCACACTTGCTTCCCCTGAGAATCGTCAGTCCACTCCCTTTCTATGTCCCTGATTCTATTATATTCACCAGTCCATTCTGTTCTTCAGATTTTTTATTCACTTGATTTTTAGATTCACTTGTTGGTAGGTATGTATTTGATGTCATTTTGTTGTTCATAATTTTTATCTTTACCTTTTTCTTCTTCTTCTTCTTCTTAAAGAATACCCTTCAGCATTTCATGTAATCCTGGTTTGGTGGCGATGAACTCCTTTAGCTTTTTCTTGTCTGTGAAGCTCTTTATCTGACCTTCAACTCTGAATGATAGCTTTGCTGGGTAGAGTAATCTTGGTTGTAGGTTCTTGCTGTTCATCACTTTGAATATTTCTTGCCACTCCCTTCTGGCCTGCATAGTTTCTGCCGAGAAATCAGCTGACAGTCGTATGGTACTCCCTTGTAGGTAATTAACTGTTTTTCTCTTGCTGCTTTTAATATTCTCTCTTTGTCTTTTGCCCTTGGCATTTTAATTATGATGTGTCTTGGTGTGGTCCTCTTTGGGTTCCTCTTGTATGGGGTTCTGTGCGCTTCCTGAACTTGTAAGTCTATTTCTTTCACCAGGTAGGGAAAGTTTTCTGTCATTATTTCTTCTAATAGGTTTTCAATATTTTGCTCTCTCCCTTCTTCTGGCACCCCAAAAATTCGGATGTTGTTTCGCTTAAAGTTGTCCCAGAGGCTCCTTACATTATCTTCATATTTTTGGATTCTTTTTTCTTTTTGTTTTTCTGGTTGGATGTTTTTTGTTTCCACATATTTCAGATCTTTGGTTTGATTCTTGGGGTATGTTGATCTACAGTTGAGTTTCTGTATATTCTTTATTTCAGACAGTGTATGCTTCATTTCTGACTGGTCCTTTTCCATTTTTTTGGCATTCTCATTAAGGTCCTCGAAGGTCTCACTAAGCTCCTCAGAAGTGTCATCAAGTTTCTCGGCAGTTTTTAGAAGATTCTTGAGTAACCTTATAAATGTGATTCTGAACTCTATGTCATCCAGTAGTTTGCTTTCCTCCGTTTCTTTCATTCGTGACATGTTTCTTTGTTTCTGCATTTTGGCTTCTTCCCTGTGTTGATGGAGTGGCTTTGTGTGGTAGGTGACCTATAGGGGGCAGTAGCTCAGCCTCCCCAATCACCTGATGTGGATGCTCTTGGTACACCCCTTTGTGGGCTGAGTGCAAAGTCTTGGTGCAGTTAAGCCTGAATTGCTGTTGGTACGCTGGGAGGAATTGACCTCCAGGCCAATTAGCTGTGAGCACTCCCTGTGTCTATAATGGAAGAAGTGCTGCGCTTATGGGGCAGGACTTGTTTCAGTGGGGCTTTGGTGCTCACTGAGTCTGCCTCTTGAATGTGTCACTTATGGATGTGAGGAGTTGAAATCTGTTGTCTCACACTGACCACTAGGTACACTGGCTTCTGGATCTCCAATGGGGTGCAGGTCAGCTACTGTCTGAGGCCACTCAGCAGGAGCTACAGTGAGAGCTGCAGTTTTCTCCTCTTTGCTTGGGGTTTGGAGGTTTTGGAGCTGTCTGACCTGGGCTGCAAGTTTTCTAGGTTAAGCTGCAATAGGGCAGGCTTTCTTATGCTAATTGAGCTGCTTAGAGCTTGGGTGGGTTTGTAGGTTGTGCAGGGCGGGGTCTCAGGGAGTCACTAGGTTAGGGCGTGACAAACAGCAATGGCTGCTAGTAAGCCCGCTCTGTGTCCCGACCGTGTCCTGGAATCCTGTGCCCCAGTGCCGTAGACAATTATTCCTGCGTGCAGCTCTGCTAGCAAGCCACTCTCACTGGCAGACAGTCCAGCTTCTCCCCGTAGGAGTTTGGGTCCCCCGCGTCTCCCCAGAGACTGGGTTTCAGAGTAATCAGGGGCTTGTCTCCCTTTGGGTTGAAAAAAGCAACGCACCCAGTCGCCCGCCGCCAGCCCGGATCCCGCGCCTCCGTACCTCAGCTTTTCAGCGCTCGTGCACGTCTCAATGCTCTTTTCTCTTTCCTTCTAGTTGTAGAACTTCCACTCAGCCAGCTTTCCCGTGGTGCTGGGTGATAGACATTTTATCTTTTAGTTGCAGTTTAAATTGTTGTCGGAGGCAGCAGTTTAGCTGTTTACCTATGCCGCCATCTTGGATTCTCTACAATATATCTTTTCCATATTGCACATTTCTATCTTAATTTATGGTTTTGTTTTAAATGTGTTCCTTATAAGCAGCATAGAGCTGGATTTTTTTTTAAAGTTGATCCAGTCAGCTTAATCAGTACGTTTAATGTGATTACTGATGTATTTAAACTCATTTCTACCACCTTATTTTGTTAATTATGTCTACATCCTTCCCCCCCCACACCTTTCCTTGTCTTCTGTTAAACTGATAAAGTACTCTATATTTCTTATGCTGATCTGCAAGATGTGTGATGAACTGAATTGTATCCCACCGAAATCCGTGTGTTAATGCTCTAACCTCCATCGCGACTGTGTTTGGAGACAGAACCATGAAAAAGGTAATGACGGTTAAATGACATCATAAGGGCGGGGACCTAATCCAATAGGCCTCACAACATCATAAGATGAGGAAGAGACATCAGCAATATCTCTCTCTGCCTGAGCACAGAGGACACAGCAAGAAAACCGGTGTCTGAAAGCCAAGGAGAGAGGTCTCACCAGAACCCATGTTCACTGCACTTTGACCTTGGATTCTCAACCCCCAGAACTGTGAGAAAATAAAGTTCTGTTGTTTTAGCCACCCCTGCCTCTGGTATTTTGTTAGGCATTGTGGGCAGAGTAATACAATAAGAATTGTGTTTCTTTTCTTTTAATAATTACCTTTACATTTTTAATATGCATGCTTAACTAAAAATTACTCTAGCAATGTCAAAAATTTAGTATTTCTAGTCTCCTTTCAAACACAAGTCCATTAGTTTACTTTAATTGCCAACTGAAAACCACCCCTCCCTATGTTCTTATGATCTTTTTAGAGTTTATTTCACCTTTTTTTAAGCTGGTAGTTAATTTACTAACATTTTATCCATGTCAGTGCTCACCATTGTTTATTCCATGTCTTCTTTGTGGGTTCCTTTCTCTTCTTGCTGAGTTACTTTTTCTTGTGGTGAACAACTGTGGGAGCTAAATTCTGTGTGTCTTTGTATGTCTAAAAGTATCTTTATTTTGTTTTAGCTCCTGCATGATAATTTGCTGCATATAAATTTGGGGCTTTAAAGATATTGCTCCATTGTCTTCTGGCAGATATTGTTGCTTATGGGAAGTCAGCTGACAATCTAAAGGACATGCCATTAGGGGGGTTTATCTTTTCTTTTTAATATCTGCTATGGTCTGAATATTTGAATCCCCCTAAAATTCATATGTTGAAATTCTAACTCACAAAGGTGATGGTATTTGAAGACTAGGCTTTTGGGAGATATGTAATTCATGAGAGTAGAACCTTCATATGTGGGATTAGTGTCCTTAGAAAAGAGACTCTACAGAGATCCCTCGCTCCCTTCCACCATGTGAGGATATGACGAGGAGTCTGTGATGTGGAAGAGGACCCTCACCCAACCATTCTGGCACCCTGACCCATGACTTCCAACCTGCAGACTTCATACTTTCCAGTCTGAGAAATAAATGTCTGTTTTTCATAGCCGCCCAGTCTGTGGTTGTGTTACTGCTGCCCAAACACACTAAGACAATAACTTTTCTGATTGTCTTGTTATCCTTCATGTTCTGCAGCTTTAGTGCAGTATGCCTAGGTGTAGACTTATTTTTATTTACCTTGCTCAGCACTTTGAGTGCCCTTATAATGAAATCATTCCTGTCCTCTTCAATCTAGGAAGTTCTCAGTTTTATCTCTCCAAACATTACTTCTCCATTCTCTTATTCTGAGACTCTTATTTTCATATGTTGGGGTCTCTTTCAATTATTCATGTGTCATCATTAGCCTTTATTATAATCTCTTCATCTCTCTGTGCTATATTCTAGGCTAACTCTTTTGTGCTATCTTCAAATTCACTAATATATTTTTTGTTTCAGTTGTGGAATCTATCCTATCACATTTTTTAATGGTTAATGTTTTTTCTCATTTCCAAGTTATTTACTTCTTGGCTCATGTTTGCCTATTTGAATATCATATTCCTTTTTAAATTTTTTTATTCTATAGAAGTTATTTTTCAGTCATCTCCCTGAGTCCCCTAAATACATTTATTTAAAAATATTTATCAAACTATCTAATAAAATTAATGCCATCTGCGGTGACTTTGTCTTCTGAATGTAGGTTTGTTGTCTTTCTCTGTATTAGAATTTCTTGCATGGTTTCTAATTTTCAGTGAGAAGTTTCATTGGTTTGGGGTTTTTTTCCTCTCTCTTTTTCTCTTTGGCATTTTGTTGTTGTTGTAGTCTCTACCTTGCACACTCAGAATCCCCAATCTAGAACAAAATATTTTAATAAATTATTGTCCCTGTCTTTGTGGAACTTAAATGTTAATGGGGAAGGACGTACAATAAACAAATAAATCTAAAACACGTCAGGCGCAATAAATGCTATGGAAAAAGCAAAGTGAGACATGGGGACAGGATTGTAGAGGCGGGGGGGTTATTTGAGAGGGACCATATGCTCCTAGGATGTAGGCTGAAGCCAGGCTAGGCTGTAGGGGTGCTGGAAAATGAGCTCCATTCCAAGGGGCTCTCAGCCCTAAGAAATAACCTCTGTGTAACATGTTGGCATTTTTGCTTTTCTGCCTTGCATTTCGTGTGTATACTTTAAAAAACTATAATAATATATGAAAACAGCATTCCTTATCCAAAAATTTAGGCATAATGAATAAAGCTAATCTCTCCCCTGACTCCATCACCACCCACCCTCTTCCCCTCCCCCCACCAGGAGAAACGCGATTATGAATTTGGCTGGGCTCTCCATCTCACCCCATCTTGCAGCCCTCCCCACTCTGCACCAAACCTCTAGAGATACCGAGGCGCAGACTTTCGCTGAGAACCAGGAGCACTTCCGAGTGCGCGGTGCAGAACACCGGGTCCTCCACAGGATTCCCTTCAAGTGGACAAGGGGTCAGCTGTGGAGCCTGGGCGAGGGGAGTGGGTACAAGGGAGCAGCCCTCCTGGGTGTGGGTCCCCTGCTGGGACCATCTGCTTGTAGAGACCTGGAGCTGCTAGCCTGACTTGGGACTGGGACAGGGGTGGAAGGTGGGGGGGAAGGGGCGCCTGTGGAGATAAGGAGCTGCAGCTGCTGGCTGAGCGGATGGCTTGGGGCAGGGGAGAGTGGGAGAGGACCTGCTCACTCCTAGGACCTCAGCAGGGACCTGGAGCCTGGGGAAGAGGGGCTGTAAGGAGCTGGGAGAGGCTCTGCCTCCTGTCTGCATGGGCCCAGGTAGGGCTCAAGGCCCGCCAGCAGCAGGCATGTCCTGAGCCCAGGACAGGTGCAGGGCTCTGGTTCAGATGAATAAACACAGCCACTGCCCTTAATGGCTTACATCCACTGGGGAAGAAGCCATGACCTGCTCCCCTAGGGGAAAAAAAGTGCTACAGCAGTCACAGATGAAGTTCGTCAAGATGTAGCGGGTTCTGCCCTAGCTGGTTTGGCTTAGTGGATAGAGCATCGGTCTGTGGACTGAAGGTTCTGGGTTTGATTCCAGTCAAGGGCACATGCCCAGGTTGCAGGCTCAATCCCCAGTAGGGAGTGTGCAGGAGGCAGCTGATCAATGACTCTCATCATTGATGTTTCTCTCTCTCTCTCTCCCCCTCTCCCTTCCTCTCTGAAATCAATAAAAATATATTTTTAAAAATGTGTCGGGTCTAGTCTAAACATTTAACAGCGTCTCATTTAATCCTCTCAACTACTCTTCAGGTAACTGCCTTAAATTACTCAGTGTAATTGGGAAGAAAAAGAAGGTTGGATTAAGTAATTTGCCCCAAATCATCCAGCTGGTCAACAGGGATTTGAACTTGAGCCTGTAGAACTGCAAGCTCTGTGCTGTCAACACAACAGAGAGGCACCAGAGGGAGCAGGTTAAGCAGGCGTCCTGGAGAAGTGATGCCCAAGATGACAGAGGGACGAGCAACCAGTATTAGCCAGTGACTGAGCAAGGAGGGTGGGGATGTGTCCTGGGAGAAGCGAGTCCCTGGGAGGGCGTGAAGCACTATGCCCTGCCCAGGCGCCAGCTCCCCTAGCCCCTGGCCCTGAGGTGCTGTCCTTAAGCCAAGATACCTCCAGGAAACTGGCCCAGGGTATGTGGAGCCAGAGTATGTGGTGCCCAGTTAGGGACCGCAAAAAATAGAAGAGTAAAATTCCCTAGGGCCTGGGTCCAACCTCGATGTGTCTTTGAGCAGGGTCCCTGGTATGGCTTCTCCCCACCTCACCCTTCAGTCATCTGTTCCCCAAACAGATGGCGGAAAGCCACATAGGTGTGCACTGCACATTCATTCAGGCTTCTTTAAGATGTAATTGGCCAACAAAATAAGACCCGAAGCATGAAACAGACTGACACACCTCGATGTGGAAGTGGGGGAAGGAGGAGAGAGGAACCAAAGAACTTATTACATACTTATATGCATAGCCCATGGATACAGACAGTGGGGTGGGAGACAACTGTAATACGGTCAACAAATTATATATATATATAAATCAGGCCAGAAAAGAAAATACATACAATGGAATATGATTCAGCCACAAAAAAATGAATTTGTGATACTTGCTACATGGATGAACCTTGAGGACATGCTGAGTGAAATAAGCCACACACGAAAGGACAAATATTGTGTGATTCCACTTTATGAGGCATCTAGATAGACAAATTCAGAGATAGAAAGCAGAATGCAGGTTATGAGGGGCTAGAAGGAGGGAGCATGAGAAGTTAGGCTTAACGAGGATGGGGTTTCTCCTTGGGGATGATGAAAAGGTTTTGGAAATAGTGATGATTGCACACACTATTAATGTACTTAATGCTATTGAATTGTACATTTTAAATGCCAAATGTTATGTTATATACATTTTACCACAATTATAAAAATTTGTTTAAAAGATATAATAAATCCGGGGATGGACCAGGATGGGACAGAACGAGTTAAATTTTTACTTTCTCGGTGTAACTGGGTGGATAGCGCATTCATTCAATCAAAAACTTGTTAGGGACCTGCCAGCTTCCGATGTAAACCCCATTCCCCTGAGGCGCGGTTTGCTGGGGAGCCACCGCGCTGGGGAACCAGGTCGCCTAAGCTAGCGCCTGCCGGCGCCCCCCACCCCCCGCAGCCCCGCGCCCCACAGAGCGCAGACGCTGAGCGCGCGCGCCCCCTCGTGGAGCCCGGCCGCAGCTCACGGGGCGGCAGGACTGCGGCTGCCTCCAGATCCTCATGGAGTCCTCGTCCTCCTTGCCCACGCTTTAGACACCTCGTCCCCTCAGCCCACCCAGGAAGGGGGTGGAAAACTCAAAGTACCTGCGAACGGGCCCCTCTTCTTCCTTCATGCCTGGCCCCCAGCTCACCCTTTCCTGTCGCTCTGTCCTGGTCTCCCCTTGAACTGGGTTCCAGTCAGTGCAGGTGGGAGGTGGACACGCGGCGGTGGGGGGAGGGGGCGGGGAGCACACAGTCCGTGACCCACCCAGACCCCCCATTCAGAATTAACATCTTACAAGTTCCATGAAGACAGAGGCTTTTCCAACTATGACCCCAACAGCTTTCAGGGTCTCACTTCCCCATTTCCTCCCTCCCTCCCTCTCCCCCTCCCCCCACCCCACCCCACCCCCTGCCAAGTTAGGGACCACAAACAATGGGAAGAGTAATGGTGGACTATGCTCAGTGAAGGCAGGATTTCCCAGGAAAGGGGGCTATGGACCGTCATCTGACCTTTAGCACGTATGGGAAGGGGAACTAGGAATGCTGGGAGAGCCTTCCTTAGGAGGATGGTTCTTTACGTGGAAGAAATCCCTTTGGTAGATACCTAAACACCCTCCCCTCCCCCCAGTATCTATTGCACCCAGATTTACATGAGGGCAGGACACCTTCTAGTGCAAATTAGCTTGACCCTGTCCATGCTGGGGTACCTGGGTCCCTGCCACAATCTGTGGGCTGGGTAGAGGGGTTTATTGTCAAGACCAAATGATCAGCAGGGACCACTGGGGCCTTGACACATAGGTTCCTCTAAGAGAGAAGGGGATTTGACCTGGCAAGCTAGGTGAGCCATGGTGTGAGCTCCAGAAGGGAGCCTGTGGCAGCTTGCACTAGAACTGCCCTGGCTTCGATCCCCAGGGGGTGGGGAGGGTGCCCTGGAGAGGAGAGCTTTGGTGGAAGGAGCTGTTCCCTGTGGGTAACTCCTCAGAACCCAAGCCGCCCTGCCCTGCCTCCGTGTAACCTGGAGAGAAGGAGCCCTTTCCTCCCACCCTCAAAGTCTCTCTGGGTCTATGAGGGGCTCCCCAGCACCATCGCTGGGCTCAGCCTCAGGAGCAGTTCTGCGCGAATGTCAGGCCAGCAGCGGGAGGGCCCAGCAGGGGCGGTGGAGACAGTGACAGTTGTGTGGCTGAAACAGAAGCAGCAGTGACAGGAGCTCCAGCTGGGAGGGGGATGTGGGGTCTGTGGCTGGATTCAGAACAAGGACAAGTGATGGCTAAGACTGATTTAAACCCAAGAGAGAGTCATAAGTGCACACAGGACACCCTTTGGTGAGTCCAGAAATGCTTGGCGAAGGGATCTTTGCCAATAAAAATTCCTACGTGAACGGGTGGAATCCTCCAACTTCCTGCTGATGAGGTTATGGATAAATGATCATGTGAACACATTTTACACTCACACTGATAATACCTGGGTCCTTAAAAGGTCACACTATTTAAAAACAGAAACAAAGTTTTACTTTGTTTCTTAAGACTCCCTTACGAGTTAAGTCTGGTCCAGGACCTAGTGGGACACTGAAATACTAGCAGTCTTCAACAAGATATTGAGAAAACCCAATAAATAGCACCTCCCTTTTCTGACTAGGTTCTCAAGAAATTGAAAAATAAGACAGGAACAAGGAGATGGAGAAATAAAATGTCACTTTTTCCTGCTGACCAAGCCAAAATTGGTCAGCAGGACACAGCTCAGTGTGAAAATAAAAGACTCCTGAACTGGACCCCAGAGGGAGGCAGACTCCCCTCTTGATTCCTGGGTTGGGGTGAGCTCACACTCAGCAGGAATAGTGAGGAAGGGGCTGTGGGAAAGCCAGGAATTACACCTATGGAGGCTTGTGTAGAATGGAAATAACCAGGAGTGTGGATGAGTGTTTCCCCTCCTAAGGGGGTAAACGCCCCATTGTTCTTTTATATGTTGGTTGGTCCTTCTTTGGAATTCAGAATGTATTTTCTCCATAACTGTTGTACATGTGGCCTTCAAAAGTCTGTTACCTATAAAGGAATAGAATTGTAGGATCAACCTAAGCACTGGGTTGCGGGGAGAGAAACTTGCAGAGAAAAGAGGATAGAAGAAGCTGCCCTGGTGTCCTCATTCCAGCCTAAATGCCCAGTTGGATGCTTTATTTTCCATCATTTCCCCTTCTGCTCCATCACTCCAAATCCTATTCCTCAGGGAGGGAGGCACTGAGTTGGAGATTAGAGAAAGTTTCACTTATTAAACAATTTCACATTAAACTATAATAATGGATGGACAAACCCGTCTCCTTTCATAGAGTTTTAATTTTAAAGCAGACAAAATCTTATTAATGCAAATGAATGTCTAATACAATAGTAGAATTTCAGAAAGAGTGAAAAAGTAAAGTTTAAGCAGTGAAGAGAAAGGATCTCTGACAGCAGATGGGGAGGGCAAGCAGATGCTACACACAAGACCGAGTGTGAAATGGATGTGAACAGGGAAGCCCTGCATTGAAGGAAATGAAAGGAGGCCTAAGTGAATGGTAGCACATTGTAGTCCTTAATGGGAAGACTAAACATATATATGTATTTTATGAATCATCACCCGAGCATATGTTTATTGATTTTAGAGAGAGAGGAAGGGAGAAAGAGGAACATCGATGTGAGAGAGAAACATCAGCCGGTTGCCTGCGGTACATGCCCAGACCAGGGATCAATCCTGCAACCTGGGTAGGTGCGCTGATGAGCAATCAAACTCGGGAACTTTTGGTATATGGGACAACACTCCAACCAACTGAGCCACACTGGCAAGGGCAGGGAAGACTTAATATTGTTAACATGACACTATTCCTCAAGTGATCTACATATTTAATAACATTCCTATCAAAAGCCCAATGACCTTTTTTGCAGAAATGGAAAAGGTGATCCTACAATTCATATAGAATTGCAAGGGACCCCAAAGAGCCCTTGAAAGGTACAGAAAAGTTGGAAGACTCAGACTTCTAATTTCAAAACTTACTACAAAGTGATAGTAATAAAAACAATGTAATACTGGCATAAGGAGAGACATACAGTATAGACCAGTGGAATAGAATTGAAAATCCAGAAATAAACCCTTACATCTTTGGTCAATTGATTTTTTTGAGAAAGGTGCCATGACTATTCAATGTATAAATAATAGTTTCTTTGGCAAATGGGAGAAGTAAAAGTCTACATGCAAAAAATTAAGTTTATTCTTACCTCATTCTACATGCAAAAATGAACTAAAAATGGATCTAAAACCTAAAGGTAAGAGCTAAAACTTTAAAAATTTTAGAAGAAAACATAAAGGTAAATGTTTATGACCTTGGATTTGGCAATAATTTCTTAGATATAATACCAAAAGTACAAGCAACAACAACAAAGAGATAAATTTCATCAACATTAAAAACTTTTATGCACCAAAGGATACTACCAAAAAAATGAAAAGAACCCACAGGTTGGGAGAAAAGGTTTGCAAACCATATATCTGAGAAAGGTCTAATATACAAAATGTACAAGAACTCTTATAATTCAACAATAGAAAGACAACCCAATTGAAAAATGGGCAAAGGACTTGAATAGGTATTTTTAAAAAGGAGATATATAAGTAGCCAACAACCACATGAGAAGATGCTCAAAGTCATTAGGAAAATGCAAATCCATGCCACAGTGAGATGCTACTTCACACCCACTAAAATGCCTATAATCAAAAAGAAAGGAAGAAAGGAAAAAGAAATAAAATATTATTGAAGATGTGGAAAACTTGGAACCCTTGTACATAGCTGGTGGGAATGTAAAATGGCATAGTCATTCACTATAAAAAACAATTTGGGCCCAGCCACTGTGGCTTAGTGGTTGAGCACTGACCTATGAACTAGGAGGCACAGTTCAATTCCCAGTCAGGGCACATGCCCGGATTGCAGGCTTGATCCCCAGTAGGGGGCATGCAGGAGGCAGCCGATCAATGATTCTCACTCATCATTGATATTTCTATCTCTCTCTCCCTCTCCCTTTCTCTCTGAAATCAATAAATATCCTATATAATAAAAGCCTAATATGGAAGTGTCCGGTCATTCAGTCAATCAGGCCTAAGCTGATAGACGGACATCCCCCAAGGGTTACCAGACTGTGAGAGGGCTCAGGCAGGGCTGAGAGACCCTGCCCCTCCAGTGCACAAATTTCATGCACCGGGCATCTAGTATCTTATATAATAAAAGCCTAATATGCTAAGTGTCCAATTGTCAGGTTGTCTATTCAGCCAATCAAAGCGTAATATGCTAATGAGCCCTTACAGGTTTGGCTCAGTGGATAGAGCGTCAGCCTGTGGACTCAAGGGTCCCAGGTTCAATTCCGGTCAAGGGCATGTACCATGGTTGTGGGCACATACCCAGTAGGGAGTGTGCAGGAGGCAGCTGATCGATGTTTCTCTCTCATCGAAGTTTCTAACTCTCTATCCCTCTCCCTTCCTCTCTGTAAAAAATCAATGAAATATATTTTTTAAAATGCTAATGATATGCTAAGGTCTCTCAACCACTTGCTATGATGTGCACTGATCATCAGGGGGCAGTCAACTGGTCAACCAGTTGCTATGACATGCACTGACCACCAGGGGGCAGATGCTCAGACTGGTAGGTTAGCTTGCTGCTGGGGTCCAGCCAATCGGGACTGAGTGAGATGGGCCAGACACTCCTTGGAGCCCTCCTATGGTCCCTCCTCAGATGGCTAACCTCCAGCATCCCTCCTTAGCCCTGATCGTGCACCAGTGGGGTTCCTCGGTCTGGCTTGCGCCCTCTAGCAATCCAGGCTGAGGGACCCCTCGCCCTAGAGTGCACAAATTTCGTGCACTAGGCCTCTAGTACATATATAAAAACAAAACCAAAAACAATTTGGTAGTTCCTCGACTAGTTATACATAGAATTATCATATGACCCACCAATTCTACTACCAGGCACATACCCAAGAAAATTGAAAACATATATCTGCACAAAAACTTGTACCTGAATGTTCATTGCAGCATTATTTATAATATCCAAAAGAAGAAACAACACAAATCCATCAATTGATGAATGAGTAAGTGAAATGGAATATTATTCATCTATTAAAAAGAATGAAGTATAGCCCTAGCCAGTTTGGCTCAGTGGTTGGAGTGTTGGCCCTGGGACTGAAGGGTTCTGGGTTTGATTTTGATCAAGGGCACATACCTCAGTTGCAGGTGATCCCTGGCCCCGGTCAGGGCATTTGCAGGAAGCAACCAATCTATGTGCCTATCTCACATCGATGTTTCTCTTTGTCTCTCCCTTTCCCTTCCACTCTAAAAATCAATGGAAAAAATATCTTTGAGAGGATTAACCAAAAAAAAAAAAAAAAAAAAAAAAAAGAATGACATACTGATACCTGTCACATCATGGATGAGCCTTGAAACATGCTACATAAAAGATGCCAGATACAAAAGGCAACATGTTGTATGATTCCATCTCTATGAACTACCCAGAAAAGGCAAATCCATAGCCACAGAAAGCATATTAATAGCTGCCAGGAGCTGAGGGGAAGGAAAATGAGGAGCAAGTGCTTAATGGTTTGGGGTTTCCTTTTGAGTAATGAAAATATTCTGGGACTAGATTGTGGTGATAGTTGCACAATATTGTTAACTGCCACTGAATTGTGTTCTAGCATTAGAGAACATTAGAGAGCTGTGGGGCCAACAAGTAGAAAGCAGTGATTACCCCCCAAGAATTAGTGAGCAACCGTGGAGATAGCACTGGAAAGACGGGAAGTCTCCATAACAACCCAAATGGCAAAGACTCTGTAATGAACTTTAAGCAACTCATAATCCAAGGGTCTGGATATAAGGAGAGTGAGCGACTCAGAACAATCCAGTCTGGAACAGACTAGGACAGTTCTCTTAGCCAAACTCATTCAAGGTCAATTTTAATAAGTCAGGCTTTTAGTTCAAGGCATCAGACACTCTACCCCCACCAGCATCTCATTAACATGATGAAATGCTGATGAAAGAAAGGAAAGAAGACCTAGATACTTGGGAAGATATAATGTGTTCATAGATTGGAGGACTCAACATAGTGAAATGTCAGTTCTCTCCAAATTGATCTTCCCAAATAGATTTAATGCAATTTCTATTCAAATCCCAGCAAGATTTTTTGTGGAAACAGACACGTTTATTCTAAAGTTTATATATGGAAATGCACAAGATCTAGATTAGCCAAAACAATCTTGAAAAAGAATAACAAAGTGGGAGGAATCGTCCTACCTGATAGCAAGGCTTAGTATATAGCTAAAGTAATCCATTTTTTGTGGTATTGCCAAAGGGATAAACATAAATATCAATGGAACAGAAGAGAGAACTCCGAGTCTACCCAATGCAAAGATGCTAGATTGATTTTTAACAAACGTGCAAATGCAACTCAATGGAGGGAAGACTGCCTTTTCAACAAACAGTGCTGGGGCAATTGCACATCCGTAGGCCAAAAAGCAAGCCTTCAGCTGCCTCACACTTTATGCAAAAGTTAACTCAAGTGGATCACAGATCTGATTGTAAAATGTACAAACCATAAAACTTTCAGGAAAAACAAGTAGGAGAAAACCTTCAGGGTCTAGGTCTAGGCAAAACGTCCTTAGGCTTTTTGCCTAAGGAGGATCTGTAAGAGAGAAAATTGACAAATTGGATTTCATCAAAAGCCAATACTGTCTCTTTGCAAAAGACCCTGTTAAATGGATGAAAAGACAAACTTCAAGTTGGGAGGAAATATTTGCAGACCATATATTTGACCCTCAATAAGGGGCTCAGTAATTCCTAACATTCCTTCTCACTTCCTATTCAATTCACTCTCCACTCTCCCGAAGGAACAGTCCCTACCTTCTCTCCTTTTCACAAATCTCCAACACTTCCTTGCTCTTCTGAGATGGATGCCCTTGCTTCTTGTTTTCCTGAGGAAACACAGCCAATCGGGAGCGGCCCACACTCCCACCACAGCATCCGGAGGGGAGCACCTGGCCACAGCCCTGCAGTCTGACTTTTCTCCCTGAGGAGACACAGGGCAGCACTTCTGTGGTATCATAATGTTCCCTTCCCACTGCCAACTCAAAGACTTTCATCTGCAGTTATTCCTTCTTCTCCATTGTGCATCAAATTTCTCTCTCTAGCGAGTCCTTTCTGTTAGCATATAAATATGCCATAGTAACAGTCATTTTAAGAGAAAAAATACTCCTTTGATCTCAGAGCCCATCTCCAGGCATGACCCCATTTCTTCAGTCCGCAGCCAAACTCCTCAAAAGACCCATACAACCGTGGCTTTCTTCACTTTTTCTGCATTTAATGAAAAATTTCATATTCACCCAAGTGAGAGAATAGTATAAGAAGCTCCCATATAGCTGTTATAAGTTGACTTGTGTGCCCCCCCCCCCCAAATCTATATGTTGAAGTCCTTACCCCCAATACCTCAAAATGTGATTGCATTTGGAGGCAGGGCCTTTACAGAGGGGATTAAGGTAAAACAAGGTCATGTGGGTGGCCCCTAATTCAATATGACTGTTGTACTTATATGGAGATTAGGGCACAGACAACATAGACCGAGGGATGACCACAGGAGGACACAGTGTGAGGCAGCCATTTGCAAGCCAAGGATAGGCTTCAAAACAAATCAAACTTGCCGACGCCTTGATCTTGGACTTCCAGCCTCCAGAACGGTGAGATAATACATTTCTGTTGTGTACGCCTGCGGCGTTTTGTTAAGGCAGCCTGAGCCCTCTAACGCAATACGCATCACCCAGATTCAATAATTATCAATGGCTTATCTCTACATGATTGTCTATCCCCTTTTTCTGAAGTATTTTAAAGCAAATCTCAGACCTCATGGTGGGGCAGGGAGCACATTTTCTTATATAATCACAATGGCTTTTTCATGCCTAGAATATTAGCAAGAATTACTTGTAATGGCCAATTCTCAGTTCTTATTCAGATCTCCATGATTGTTTTTTAAATGTCTTTTCAGAGCAGTTGTGGGAATCAGGATCCACACGGTCTATTGTGTTTCTTAAATCTGTTTTGTCTAGCAGAGCCCTGCCCCCACGTCCTGCCCTCTCACATCTCATCTCACTGACATTGGAAGAAACCTAGCCGGTTGTCCTACACAATGGCCCGCTTTCTGGATTGGCCTGTTGGCTTTCTCATCCATGAATTCTTTCTTGTGTTTTATTTATCATTTTGTCTTTAAATATTTCAAACTTACAGAAAACGTAAGAACAGTGTAAAAACCTTTCTTTTTCTTGAACTATTTGAATGTAAGTTGCGGATATGATGCCCCATCACCCAAGAATAGTGTCGTGTGCATTTCCTACCAACAAGGACAGGACAGTCTCTTACCAGCAAAATGAGGAAATTAACACAGATATATCACTACCACCTGATTTGTACACTCCATTCAAGATTCACTGATTATCTCATTAATGTCTTTTCTATCAAAAGGATCCAACCCAAGATCATGCATTTCATGCCATGTCTCCTTCAGTCCAGAATAGTTACTCAGTCCTTCCTTGACCTACCTTGACAATTTTGAAATCACAGCCCATTTATTTTGCCTGATGTTTCCTCAGGGTGAGATTCAGGTTACGCATCTTTGGCAGGAGTATCACAGAACTGATGCTGCATTTTCCTCATCGAGTCTTGGCAGGTGGTACAGGATTTCAATTTGTCCCATCACTGATGATGTTAACCTTGATTAGTGGACCGAGGCAGTGACTGCCAGGTTTCTCCACTTACTCTTCAATAAGTATCTTGACGCTCTGTGATATCCTGTTACTCTTCAAACTTTCATTCACTAGTTTTAGCATCCATTGATGTTTCTTGCCTGAGTGCACTATTATTGAGAGCTGCCAAATTTTCTATTTTCATCATTCCTTCTGTATTTATCAGTTGGTATTCTATTACAAAGAAAAGCTTTGAAACTTCGTTATCTCTTCTCTCTTTCTCTGTCTCTCTCTTAATATAGGTTTATGGATTCCTACTTTATTCACTGAAAGATAATGTTTATATTGTTTTTTAATTTGATGCTCAACTAGCCCCAGGTTTGACCAGTGAGAGCTCATTCAGGCTGGCTTCTGTGTCCCTTTGACATATTTTGAGCACTTCCTTATCTTCTGGTACAAGATGGTCCAGGCTTATCATGTACTTTTCTAGCCTTGGCCTTGGGATCCACTATTTCTCCAAGGAACCCTGGTTCCTTTAAGGGACAGTGGCATTTAGAAACCAAGATCTGGGCACTCAGTGTGCTCTTTGATTTTGGATGCTGCTGTTCCCAGGCCCTCTTCAATGGGTTAGAAAATCTCTCTGTCTACACCACTTTTTATCTATATTTGTTTTTTATATCTATCTATCTATCTATCTATCTATCTATCTATCTATCTATCTAAAAAACCATTAGTAGCCCCACTGGCTCAGTGGTTGAGCATCAATCTATGAACCTGGAGGTCACAGTTCGATTCCCGGTGGGGCACATGCCTGGGTTGTGGGCTTGATTCCCAGTGTGGGGCATGCAGGAGGCAGTCGATCAATGATGTTTCTATCTCTCTTCCTCTCCCTTCCACTCTGAAATCAATTAAAAAAACAAAAACATTCATTCATATTGCTGTGTCCAATTCCATTCTAAAATCACAGGATTCTTTCTAATTTCCACCTGTTCATATTATAACTTTCTTCCACCAGTGAGAACGCTGAATCCCATTAGCTTCAATGTATTTGCTTGTGTAATCAATCCTCACATGTAACCAATCTCTCACTGATGCTGCCATCACAGATCCCCAAAGATGCCCTTGATATGGCACACAGGTCCTAACACCCTGCACCAAGCTATTCCCCACTCCCAACCATGACACTCACCTCGCCCAGCCCTACACAATGGCTTTTGGACTGAGTTATTCAAGAAGGAAGAAAGGAAAAGAGTGATTGAGGAAGGAGTGAAGAGGCCCTTCAATCCACTCTAATCAGGAAACACTCCAAGGACACCGTTGGTCCGGTCCCTCATCCTCAGCTTCACTGCTCTCTCAGCATTGTTCTCCTTTGAGAAGCTGACTTCTGTGCTGGATGCTCCTCAACTTCGTGACCTCCACATGCAGGAGGGCTCCAGGGCTCCAGGGCTGAGACCTCTTCTCTCTCCTCCCTCATTTTCTTTCTTTAAAAAGAAATACATACATTATTTTATTTTCCCATCACCATTTATCCCCCTCCACCCTCCTCCACCTCCACCCATACCTCTTCCCCCTGCAGTCATCACCACACTGTTGGGCGTGTCCAGTTTGGTCTGCTTTGTGGCTACTAAGAGTGACGGGCTCTGTCCTGGGGCTTCTTGTCTATACTTTCTCCTTCATTTTCTAAGTGATTTTCTCCAATCCCAAGACTTTAAGTACCATACGCTGAGACCTTCAAGTTTTTATCTCAAGCTCCAACCTCTCTAACTTCAGACTCAATATCCAATTGCCTGTTCTAATCACATGTCTCATAGGAATCCCAAAGTTCTTTCCAAAACCAAAATCTTAATATTCCCTCCGAAAGATGTCCCTATAATTTCATATCTAACCCAGCAGCATATTCTATTCATTGTACCTTCCACATACAGCCCAAGATCAGAACTTCTCACCATTTTCATCTCTACCCTCCATTCCAGGTCACCGAGACCTCTACAATAGTCTCCTCAGCCACCTTGCTTCTTCTCTTCTCCCAAAAGCTTCATTCACCCAACACAGCAGCCAGATGATCCTGTTAAAATGTGTATCTCACCTCCAGTTCCCACAGTAGAAAATGCAAAACCATTTCAGAATTTAAGACTGAAGGACAATAGATACTGTATAAAAGAAATAAAATACAACAGAAATAAAGAAAGTGGCTTTAAAATTTAGAGAGAAAATGACAAATGTATAAGGCAGGTAACGTTATCCAACATCACATAACTGTAGTCCACAAAGTAGTAAATGAAAACAATGAAACAGAAAAAAATATTTTAAAATATAATCAAAGAAAAAAATTTCTTAAATAAGACAAGACTTAAATCTATATATTGAAAGGATGAATTAACCCAAAGCAATTAACTTGGAAACATACCCTAGTATGTCTGTAAGCATTCGAAGAGTTTCATGGCCAGAGGAGCTACATCCTGGGAGGAAAGAACCCAAGAACAACTGGCTGGGGATTGGTTGAAGCTGCCAGGACATGAATGCACACACACGCACACTGCTCTTTGGGTCAGGCAGTTATAATTTGGGCATTTGTCTTGGGTGAAACAATGAGTGTGAGAGCTTAGGTTATAAAGTAGTGACATACCCCAGCCCAACTGGGTAAGAGGAACAGAGAGCAACCACAGCAGGGAAGACTAGTGACCTAGGAATCATCTGACTGTGTAAGGCACCCCCACCCCACCCCTATCTCACCCCCACTCACTAAAAACAATTACACCCTGCCCCTTTCTCAGGGCAGAAGGTTCATATAGATCTAGACATTTCCTTAACCTCATGAAAGAAATAGACATACAAGTCCAGGAAGTTCAGAATCCCAAACAAAATGAACCCAAAGAGACCCACACCAAGGCACATCATAGTTAAAATGCAAAAGGTTAAAGACAAAGAGAGAATCTTAAAAGAAGCAAGAGAAAAGCATTTAGTTACCTACGAGGGAGCTCCCCTAAGAATGTCAGCAGATTTATCAACAGAAATTTTGCAGAGGTTGGCAAGAAATATCCAAAATGATGAAAAGCAAGGACCTACAACCAAATTTACTCTACCCAGCATAGCTATCATCTGGAATTGAAGGACATATGAAGAAAAAGCTAAAGGAGTTTATCATCACCAAACCAGAATTCCATAAAATGTTAAAGGATCTTTTTTTAAGAAGAATAGGAGCCCAGCCAATGCGGGGAGTGCAGGAGGCAGCTGATCCATGATTCTCTTTCATCTTCCTTCCTTCCTTCCTTCCTTCCTTCCTTCCTTCCTTCCTTCCTTCCTTCCTTCCTTCCTTCCTTCCTTCCTTCCTTCTTGTAGTATATTTTTATTCATTTCAGAGAGGAAGGGAAAGGGAGAGAGAGAGAAACATCAATGATGAGAGAGAATCATTGATTGGCTGCCTCCTGCATGCCCCCTACTGGGGATCGAGTCCACAACCCTGGGCATGTGCCCTTGACCAAAATCAAACATGGGACTCTTCAGTCCGCAGGCCAACGCTCTATCCACTGAGCCAAATCAGCTAGGGCCATCATTGATGTTTCTATCACTCTCTCCCTTCCCCTTCCTCTCTGAAATTAATAAAAACATATTTTCTAAAAAAGAAAAGGTAAAAGTATGAACAATAAAACGGCAATAAATACATATCTATTAACAACTGAATCTAAAAAAAAACAAAATAAATGAACACATAAAACAGAAACACACTCATAGATATAGAGAACATTTTGATGGTTGCCAGATGGAAGGAGTTTTGGGGGGGTTGGGTGAAAAAGGTGAAGGGATTAACAAGTACAAATTGGTAGTAACAGAATAGTCATGGGGATGTAAAGTCCAGCATAGGGAATATAGTCAATAGTATTCTAATAACTAAGTATGGTGTCAGATGGGTATGAGATTTTTGGGATGATCTTTTAGTAAGTAATATCATGTCTAATCACTGGGGTATGCACCTGAAATGAATATAATATTATACATAAACTGTAATTGAAAATCTAAAAATGATTTTTTTAAAAAAGCACCAAAAAGAAAACCATAGGCCCCTCTAACTTATAAACACAGATACAAAAATATTAATCAATCAATGACCAAAAGAATATGCAAGAAAAGAGTCAATTAAATAGAAGGCTATACCATGCTCATGGGTGGGAAGGCTGTCCAGATGGGTCTTGGACATATTTTATTAGGTTTCTCCTACTTACTTCTGAGTCTATATTGCTATTAAGATTTTGTGTCTGGGCCCAAGAACATAGACACCACATACTAACATTGTCTGCATTCCTATGGATTTACTTACATATAAAACTAAAATTTCCCTTATTTTAAGTGTCTGCTTGCTTCTGTTATTCAAAGCTGATACAAGTCCCAGTTAAACCTCCAATGGCATTTTTCATGGAGTTTGACAAGCTAAATCTGAAATTCTTGTGAAGTAATAACACCCACAATCCAGGCGATGGAAAAAAGAAGTGAGAAAGAGGAAAGGGCAGAGTTTATAGCAAGTAAAACTTGGCCAGAAACTGTTAGGATCCCACTCCCTTGATTAGAGTGATGTCACATGGGAGCCCCCATCTGCAAAGGAGACGGGGGAATGTGGTTTCAGTTTGGTATATTATTGCCATAAAAAATACTCTAAATGAGTTAAAGACTTAAATGTAAAGAGAAAAACTTTTAAATTATTAGAATAAATTATATAACACAATCTTTTAAACTTTATAGAAGCAAAGGCTTATTTAAACAGACACAAAGCCTACCAACCAAATCATAAAGGAGATTTTTACATAAAGAAAATTTTACAAATCACAACTTAAATCTATAGTAGATACCATAAACACATTTAAAAGGCAATCAACACACTGATGGCAAACACTTTATATATACAAAAGGAATTACAATTCAACATTTATAAAACATTGTCCTTCGAGAGGAGAATCCAAGATGGCGGCGTAGGTAAACACCTAAACTGCTGCCTCGCAATTTCAAAACTACAACTAAAAGACAAAACGTCCATCACCCAGAACCACGGGAAAACTGGCTGAGTGGAAGTTCTACAACTAGATGGAAAGAGAAAAGAGCATTGAGACGTGCACGAGCACTGAAAAGCTGAGGTTTGGAGGCGCGTGATCCGGGCTGGTGGCAGGAGTTGCTATTTTCAACCCAAAGGGAGACAAGCCCCTGATTACTCTGAAATACAGTCTCTGGGGAGACACAGGGGACCCAAACTCCTACAGGGAGAAGATGGACTGTCTGCCAGTGAGGGTGGCTTGCTTGCAGAGCTGCGCGCAGGAATAATTGTTTACTGCACTGGGGCATGGGATGCAGTAGGAGACACAGAGCCGGCTAACTAACGGCCATTGCTGTTTGCCACACCCTAGCCTAGTGACACCCTGAGACCCCGCCCTGCACAACCTACAAACCCACCCAAGCTCCAAGCAGCGGATTTAGCATAAGAAAGGCCTGCCCTATCGCAGCCTAACCTAGCAAACTTGCAGCCCCGGTCAGACAGCTCCAAAACCTCCAAACCACAAGCAAAGAGGAGAAAACTGTAGCTCGCACTGTAGCTCCTGCTGGGTGGCCTCAGACAGTAGCTGACCTGCACCTCATTGGAGATCCAGAAGCCAGTGTACCTAGTGGTCAGTGTGAGACACCAGATTTCAACTCCTCACATCCATAAGTGACACATTCAAGAGGCAGACTCAGTGAGCACCAAAGCCCCACTGAAACAAGTTCTGCCCCATAAGCTTGTCTTCAGCACAGCAGTTCTTCCATTATAGACACAGCGAGTGCTCACAGCTAATTGGCCTGGAGGTCAATTCCTCCTAGTGCACCAACAGCAATTAAGGCTTAACTACACCAAGACTTTGCACTCAGCCCACAAAGGGGTGTACCAAGAGCATCCACCTCATATGATTGAGGAGGCTGAGCTACTGCCCCCTATAGATCACCTACCACACAAAGCTACTCCATCAACACAGGGAAGCAGCCAAAATGTGGAGACAAAGAAACATGTCACGAATGAAAGAAACAGAGGAAAGCAAACTACTGGATGACATAGAGTTCAGAACCACATTTATAAGGTTACTCAAGAATCTTCTTAAAACCACTGAGAAACTTGATGAGACCTTTAAGGATATTAATGAGAATGCCAAAAAAATGGAAAAGGATCAGTCAGAAATGAAGCATACACTGTCTGAAATAAAGAATATACAGAAACTCAACTGTAGATCAACGTACCCCAAGAATCAAACCAAAGATCTGAAATATGTGGAAACAAAAAACATCCAACCAGAAAAACAAAAAGAAAAAAGAATCCAAAAATATGAAGATAGTGTAAGGAGTCTCTGGGACAACTTTAAGCGAACCAACATCCGAATTTTTGGGGTGACAGAAGAAGGGAGAGAGCAAAATATTGAAAACCTATTAGAAGAAATAATGACAGAAAACTTTCCCTACCTGGTGAAAGAAATAGACTTACAAGTTCAGGAAGCGCACAGAACCCCATACAAGAGGAATCCAAAGAGGACCACACCAAGACACATCATAATTAAAATGCCAAGGGCAAAAGACAAAGAGAGAATATTAAAAGCAGCAAGAGAAAAACAGTTAATTACCTACAAGGGAGTACCCATGCGACTGTCAGCTGATTTCTCAACAGAAACTATGCAGGCCAGAAGGGAGTGGCAAGAAATATTCAAAGTGATGAACAGCAAGAACCTACAACCAAGATTACTCTACCCAGCAAAGCTATCATTCAGAGTTGAAGGTCAGATAAAGAGCTTCACAGACAAGAAAAAGCTAAAGGAGTTCATCGCCACCAAACCAGGATTACATGAAATGCTGAAGGGTATTCTTTAAGAAGAGGAAGAAGAAGAAAAAGCTAAAGATAAAAATTATGAACAACAAAACGACATCAAATACATACCTACCAACAAGTGAATCTAAAAATCAAGTGAATAAAAAATCTGAAGAACAGAATGGACTGGTGAATATAATAGAATCAGGGACATAGAAAGGGAGTGGACTGACGATTCTCAGGGGAAGCAAGTGTGAGGGGTGCGGGAAGAGATTGGACAAAAATCTTACTCCTATGGATGAAGACAGTGGCGGGGGGTAAGGGCATGGGGTGGGGTGGGGAATCAGGTGGAGGGGAGCTATGGGGGGGAAAAAAAGAGGAACACCTGTAATAATCTGAACAATAAAGATTTATTTAAAAAATAAATAAATAAAACATTGTCCTTCAATTCCAGATGATAGATTACTGGGGACCTATAACTCAACAAGAAAAAAGAAAAATAACACAATAAAGAAAAGGGACAATGGATATTAGTACATAATTCACATGAGAAAATATAAATGGCCAATAATCAGAAAGATGTTCAATCCCAGAAGTAATCAAGAAAAGACAAATCAAAACTCTATTACTTTAATCACCAGCTTGACGAAAAAAATTTTTTTATAATATCAAGTATTAGTAAGACTGTGGAATGGGCATGCTGATGTAAGTGCTGGGGGTGGGGAATCCATTCCTGCAGGCACTTTGGAGAGTGGTTTGATAGTATCCATTCAAAACGGAAAATGTGGGTATCCTGTAACCTAGTCGTGATGCTTCGTGTGTCAGCACTGGAGAGACACACGTGTGGAAACACATGTGTGCACACAAGTATGTGCAAGAATGGTCACTGAGTTATTTTTGAACCAGCCACCACACCCTCTCAGTCACTACCACCCAAAGGCTGCATCGTTAAGAGTATGGACTCTGGGGCCCAAACGACCTGAATTAAAAGCCCAGCTCTGATACTTGCTAACTTTGTGCCCTTGGGAAAGTTACCTAAGCTCTTTGCGCCTTATTTACCTCATCTGTAAAATGAGAAGGGAGATAATAATAGTATCTACATCTTAGAGTTTTGATGAAGGTGAATAATGTAATACTCATATAATGCTTAGAATAGATTGAACTGAATAAGGTTTTTTTAAAAAAAATAATTATTATTTGAGAGAGAGAGAGAGAGAGGCACCCCGATTTGTTGTTCCACTTAGTCAGGCACTCATTGATTGACTCTTGTGTGTGACCTGACCAGAGATCAAAGCCAAAACCTTGGTGTATTGGGATGACGCTCTAACCAACTGAGCTAACTGGCCAGGGCTCTGTTTCTGGTGTGTGTGTGTGTGTGTGTGTGTGTGTGTTTGTTTGTTTTTTGCATAGTTATGTTTCATTGAGAGCAAACCATATCTGGTCCTCATGCCAGTAGTTTTCAATGAATCCTTTAGCTCACAAAAGGCTCATTCCAGCTCTGCCTTCACAGAAGGGTTGAGCCGATAGGCTCCCAGGTGGATAGAGCCCGGAAGCAGGGCTCTTACACGCCGTGATGTGACAGGGTGTGCTGTAAGAGGTTGCACAGCCTCTGTGGGGGACCTGCGGGCTGCTGACCTAAACTGTCCGGATTTCTACAGCTCATGTCCCTGGGTTCTCTCTGCCAAGTTTCTCCAGTGCTACCCGCTGTGCCTGGGTCCTCATTTGCAAGTGTGGGAGCTGGAGGCCCTGGCTGGAGGGTGGGATTCATATTCTCGGTCCCCTGGTTCCCATTACACAGCTGTCTGTTCTGTAACAAACATCCTATATCGGTGGCAGCTCCTACCTGCTGCCGCTTCTATAAGGGAGGGCGCCAGGCTGGGCTGGGGTGGACTGCATCATCTCCACCTGGGCGGGGTTGGGGGGGGCGTGCCGGGCCTGCTCTGGTGCCTGCCTGGAGGCATCGGGCACCACGGCTGCAGGCCTCAGAGGCTCATGGCTACCTGGAGGCCCTCGTAGTGATTGTGCTGTCTGGTGGCAAGGCCCCTACACCCAGAGCCTTTATAGCCAGGAGCACAGGCCACCAAGCACCCCTGTCCCATCTCATCCACGGTGCCCTCCCCATCCTCCGTTCTGGTACCCAAAGAGGAGCAAGGGCCTGGGAAAGGAGGAGAAAAGAAGAGAACAAATGGGCAGGCAGGGGTGGAAGGTGAGGGAGGCAGGTGGGTGGGCTGCTTCTGGGCTTTGAGCTCTGGGAGGGGTGGACCACGCCTGGACCACTCATTTGTCTCCAGCTCTGGGTACAGGCCCGACACACCCAAGATGTGTTTGTTGACTGATGAGGTGAGGCAAAAAGGCATTTAGGAAGGAGTGCTCCCCAGAGGGGCACCCCTCACAGAATGAAAGGCACAGGGAACAAGAGAAGCTCTGTTCCATCTCTGGCTCCTAATTCTCCCCACTACTTGAGGAGGTAAACTGAGAGCAGGAGGCCTGTCCCTGAATGAGAATCACTCTGCCCATCACTGTCTCCCTTGGGTGGCTCGGTCATGTGACCCTAGAGCTAGCAGATGCTGACCTCACCTGCCCACCCTCTACTGTCTCCCCTACAGTGGACCCCAGACGGAGCCCCAGGGGGGTCCAGATCCAGCCCCCCTACCTTGCTCCCACCCCCCTCCCCCCCCCGTCTCCCCCTTCCTCTTTGAGCCCATCCCTGGCAGCCTTAATTAACTTCCTGGTGAGGGAGCTATAAAATTGCAAAGTCTGATTAAAAATAATAATGAGAATGCTTATTGCCCATTAGCCTGTGCCTGAGCCCATAATGAGGGCTAATTAATTAATTGGCCTCCTTGAAGCCAGGGTTATCTGTATTCTCTGAGAAGGTGTGTATATGGCGGGGGGGGGGGGGGGGGGGGGGCGGGGGGGCAGGGAGCGGCTGATGCTAGTGCTGGGAGAAGGCTCCGAGGGTCTCCCTGGACGTTCTAGCTGCTGAGCCACCAGGAAAGAGGGGGCTGGCCCTCAGAAATCACCCCTCTAGGCTGCTATTAGCTGTGTGGCTTGGGGAGTGGCTTCCCCTTCCCTGGGCCTCACGTTCCCCGTTCCCCACGTGTGGGATTCAGAGAATGACGTGATTATTTCCCAGGGCTCCTTCCAGCCCTGATGCTGGGACACCCAGGTGGCCAGAGGGCTGTATCTACTGCCCCCCCCCCCCCCCCGCACACTGGGGAGCAGGGCAGGACGGGGTCTCCTTCAGCCTGGGCCCCTGCATGAGTCCTGCTTGTTTGCCTCTCTGACCCTTCGTTTCTTTCTTTCTTTTTTAAATTGTGGCAAAATATACGTGACATAAATTTGACATCTTAAGCAGTTTAAAGTGGTATTAAAGCCATTCACATTGTTGTGCCACCCATCTCCAGAACTTGCAAACCTGAGACTGTGTACCCACAAAACAGTAACCCTCCATCCCCCACTCCCTGCCCCAGTCTACTTTCTTTGTCTACAAAATTGACTGGTCTGATAACCTCCCATGACTGGCTCATGCCACATCTGCCCGTTTGTGTCCAGCTTATTTCATTTCGCATAATGTCTTCAGTTTCATCGGTGCTGTAAACGCCCTTGGCTTTGATGTCAGCACTGTCCCACCTTCTAGGACTGCGGCCTGGGGTGGAGGTGGATCTGGCAGCGGATGGAGGCTGATTCACACAGGGGCTGCCAGGCCTCCTGCCAGGGGCTCAGAGCATCCAGGATAAAGGACACAGCCTCCGGGCATGTCAGACTTAGTCGTTGGTAAATACTGTAAAACATGACACATTAAAATAAACATGAATCCATCGTGAGAGGATGCAAAACGCACATGAATTTTTCACTCAACACAGGGATTCTTTTCAGTTTTTCCATTTAAAAAACTGCTTGTGGCAGATTTCCTTCCTCCCTCAGGCCCTGGGGGACTTGATGGGAAGCTGAAAAAGCACAGACCCGCACTGTCACCTGAGGGCAGCCTGGGAGGCAAGGGCAGCCAGGGCCTGTGCCCTGCGGAACAGCTGGGCCCCCCCACGCCCCGCTTCAGTCTAGGCCTTAGAAACCAAAGGTCAAGATTACTGGGGACCGAGGGGGTGCTATAAGCCCAATGCTGTCAATCAGCCAGGTGTCTCCTTGAGCCAAGGTACTGGGAGCTGGGGAGTCTGTGCTCCCTTCCCCTGGGACCTAAGCGGGGAAGAGGCCAGGTGAGGAGCAGAGGGCGCCCCGCCAGCTCTGAGCCCCTGGCTTCCCGGCTCCACCAGAACAGCCCCCACAGAAGAAGCTGTCAGCAGCAGCGGCGTCTGGGGCCAGGTGGGAGCTGAAGGCCACCTGCACTGCAGGCCTCTGGAGCCACCAGGAAGCACCAGAGTCTCCCCGCCACCTCCTTCGAAAGCTGAGCGCCCCACAATCATTTGGGCTGAGAGATGAGTGCTGGAAAGTTGCCCGTTGAATTTAATTTATTTCAATTTAATTTTAATTTAAGCTATTCCACATTTGCTCCCCAGCTATCCTCCCCTCCCTGCTACTGAGGTTGTTAAATTAATGTAACTCATGACGAAATGAAAGATGGAAAAGATGATCAGAGAGCCTAGAGGCACCCAGCCCCAACCCAGAGACAATACCGCTCCGCCCCCCCCCCCACACACACCTGCCACAAATACCCATGTGTCACCGCAGAACCCTTAGGCCAGAATGAAGGGACGTCAGGGGACTGCCCCATTATAGGACCCAGCGACCCCTTTCCCACGCCCAGAGTGGAAACAGTAATAATGCTAACCATTTATTGAGCATCTGCTTTGTGCCAAGCCTCCTTTTATTTCCTACCACACCCTGCTGGGTGGGGCATTATTCCCGTCTCTCAGAGGAGCAACCTGAGGCTCTGAGCCCAAGTCCTTGGGCAAAAGTCACAGCCTCCAAGTGCAAAGAGCCTGGGGAGGTGGGACTGGCTGTGCATCCTTGGGGGCTGGGCACTTCCCTCTCTGAACCTCAGGTCCCAAATTGCAAAATGGGGTGACAACGCTAGTTCCTAAAAGGGCTTCAGAGGTATACTGGCCTCGAAAAATTAAATAAGTGCAAAGAGTGGACTTAAACTTTGGGAATGTTAGGAAGATTGTTCTGCTTGGATTAAAGCACCTTCTCTCTGGGAGGGTGGAGACCTGGACTTAGCTTTAGGACCGAAATGAGCCCGTAGGGAAGCCTTGTGTTTGTGTGGGATGTGGAGTGGGCAACGCCTGCTGGCCTGAAGGCCTAACCCAAAAGCAGAGGCTTAGTCTAAGCTGTCCGGCCCTCCCTTTGCTCATCTGTGGAAGCACCTGCGCTTGCAGAGGTAGAGTTGTACCGTGTGTGTGTGTGTCTGTGTGTGTGTGTGTTAATCTAAAACCTAAAAGATTCTTTGTTTTTGTCCAAGATCTTTGCACACGGGCGGCTCCCTCTGCCCAGAACACCCTTCCCAGGGAGTCACGTGTAGGCTCTGTCCTGCACCTCGAGATTTGCTTAAATGTCATCTTCTGGGTGAGGCCTTCCCCGACCACATTATTCAATCTCCTCTCCCCTCCTTTCCCCGGGTTAGTATTCTGCCCCCTCTCCACCCTTCCCGTCCACCCCCCCCCCCCCCCCCATCGCACTTGGTACCTTCTCTATCCTGCATAATGCCTTTAGGTGGTGTCATGTGTTTCCCTCACTAGAATACAAGAGCCTTGAGGGCAAAGATGTTGTCTGTTTGGTTTACTGCCGAATCGCCAGTGCCTGGAATGGTGCTTGGAACAGAGTAGATGCTCCACAGATGATGTAGGACTGAATGAAAGGAAAGTGTTGGTCGCAGGAGATGAGGAGCAGATTTGGGGACGAGGGACCCCAGGCAGGAACATAACTGTGTCCAACCAGCTCTGGAAGAACCCTACAGGCTGTCGGGTGGTCTTGTCAGGACAGGGCTGACCATACCTTCTCGGGTAGCCTGAGAGAGAAGGGAACAAATACGAACATCGCTGATGGGTAAGACAGATGGAAAAGCCAGGCAGCAGATATCCATGAACACTAAATATAGCTGGGCACCCACACGCTCAGTATCCACAAGGCCTTACATCAGCCACCCCCTGGTGACACATTCTCCCCGAAGTATCCTACGACCAAGAAAATTAGTAGGCTCTTTACTTCAAACATCCCAGATGCTAACGTCGACTGACTCTTACCCTGGAAAACACCTTGAATAATCTACATAAAAAACAGTTAATTGCATTTTTTGAAAGTCCGCTTCAACCACTTAGCTTTTGTGAAAGACCTATATTAGCACCTGTTTTCACTAAACTGAAAGAAACCGGAAAAGGAATTTTGCTTTTGTGAAAAAGGGCAAAAGCGTTCAGAGTTTGCTTTGCAGTTCAAGCGGCACCCAGAGCAGCAGGCGTGGCCCCGCTGGGCTGCCTCCCGTAGCTGTGAGCTGTCAGCATCTGGGCTTCCTCTCGATTTGCTTTATGCACCCTTAGCGAGATGCGGTATAATTGCCTCTTGCTCTCCGCCATTTCATTTACGAACCGTTTCATAGGAATGCTCTGCTTCCGGGGAGCAGGGGAAACCAGTACCAAGTGGGTTTGCATCTTTAAAAACCTAATAGCCTCTCCGCAGGCTGAGTGGCGCCAGAGCCGCCTCTGCAGTCCAGTCAGCATGCGCGTGTTGGCGCCGCGTCTGCTGAGCCCTTGCTCATCCCGACCTGGTCCTCCTGTCACATTCAGTGACCAGGCTGACGGCGCGGGAGAAACGGGATGTGTGGACACTGGTCCCAGGATCCACGCTGTGCTCCTTCCACCGCAGGCACCCAATCTACGTGAGTTAACCATGTCCATCCCTTGCCTCTTGCTGAGCTTTTCATTGATTCAATAAGCCAAGCTACTCAAGAATCTTCATCTGGCCAGTGAGCCTTTTGGTCCCGTGAACTCTGGGACAGCTACCCTGGCTGCGCACGGGGACAATTTCCCACATGACAATGGGACATGGAGAATCTTTGGGACACTCCCAGCTCGACCTGGGGAGGGAGGGCTTTGGGGGAGTCAGGCCGTGATCATTTGGACATGAGAGGGAGGGCCGCCTCATTCTGCAGGCACAGTCAGGCGTGGCAGGCGCCCTGCGGGTGGCTACAACGCTATCTCACATCCCAGACGCTCTTCTTACCAACTTGGGGAGTCCCTGTCCCCTGCCCTCCACCCCAGGTGCACCTTTGTGGCTGGCAAGGCCGAGAGTGGTGCTGGGCTAAGATGGTGGCAGTGGTGTGTGTGACGTCCAAGGCCAGCTCCTGCCTCACTGGCTGCAGTGAGTTCTTGTTCTGGAAGCCACACACACAGTCTGAATGCCCAGAGGCTGCCATGTGGTGAAGAAGCCCAAACTGCCACACACAGAGGCCACAGAGAAAGGCCACGCATGCTCCAGCCGAGAGCCCAGCCATAGCCAGGGTCTATGCAGGCTCCAGGGAGCGAGCTCGGGGCCCCGACCCCGGCCCCGGTCAGTCTGGTCAGTCCGGGGAGGCCAGCACACGCTGGCTGAGAAGTGGCAGACGTGGCGTCTGGCCTGTCCCTGGTGCTGCCTTGCCCGCCCAGCACTGTGGGCACCAGAGGGGCACTCACGTCCCTGGCCGGAGCCCCTGCAGTCAGTGTTCCCGGCGGGAGCAGGGACCATTCTGGTCAGGACATGGCCCTTAGTGACACATCAACACCAGGAGCCCCTGCCCTGGCCTGCGTCGCCCCGCCCCCAAGGTTGGTGTCACTGCTGAGAGAGCGCAGAGCCCTCTCAGCCAAGGAGAGTCCAGGCCTCTGAGGGCCGCTGGGCCCCTCCTGGAGCCCATTTGCTGTTTCCTGTCCATCCGCCTCTCCAGGGTCCTTCTCTTCAAAACCATCTCCGAGAGGGCGGCTTCCAGCTTCATCTCCATCCTCTCATTTGCTTTTAGTTCCGTGTGCAGCTCTTGGTTTAGGCTGTTTAGTTTGCCTCCAGGTGTCTCTCCTGTCCCTGTTCTCCACCCCGGCCCCGGCCCTGCCCCTGCTCCAAGTCACTCTGGAGGACACTGAGAAAAACTGCATCATGGCCACCCTGGGGCCGTGCTCCATCTCCGTCTTCCCAGTTCAGACGGTGCCCGGGGGGCTCCAAGTGGCAGAGGCAGCATAGGGGAGGGTTATAAACCTGGCCAGGTCCGAATCTGACCTCACTGCTCACTAGCTGTGTGACCTTGGGCAAGTTCCTCAACCTCTCTGTGCGTCTGCCTCCTCATCTGTGAAATGGGGTGTAATGTAACCTACCTCATAGGGCAAAGGAACAAGTGCCGAGGGAGCATTTAGAGCAGGAGGCAGCACAGAGGGAGGGCTGTGTGGTGGCTGTTATGATGCAGGTCTCTGTTATTATTATGCTGCTGGGGGGGGTGGGAGGGGCACGAGCTTCATATGGGGCTACAGGGGTCTTGCTCCCCTGGGAAGGGGCTGTGTGCCTGGAATTCTTTCTAGAAGAGGAGGAAGGTACTCTGCCTGCATAAACATCCGCCCCCAACATCCCCTCCATTGCATTTCCAACCCAAGGCTTTCTCTGTCATTGCTCCGACCCCCTGGGGGGAGGGAGGTGGTGTTCCTCCTGGTTTGCACCTGCGCAGTGGGGGCAGTGATGGGGCCGCGGCCTGCTGAAGGCCACCAGTTCCGTAGGCTCAGGCCTCCTGTTGCACTCTCTCCGCCCAACATTCTTCCAGCCCATCTTTCTGCCCCATCTCCTGCTGCGGCCACAGTTTGGGGTTGGCGTCTAGGGGCCTGTGAGCCCTTCCATTGCCAACTCTGGAGCCTGGAGTCACCAGACGACAACAGGACTCGAATCCTCCCTGCCCCCTATTTCTGGTTTGGGGGTGCTGGGACACCTGAAAGATGGCCGCCCAGGGGGGCTCTCTGTTCAGAGACTATTGTCAGTCAAGCCTGGTGGAGCTGCTGGCGGGGCCCGGGCCTCCTGAGGGAGCAGGGAGGGGGTGGTGGTGGCTTAGACACTCCAGCTTCCCACGGAGCAGGCTGTTGGAGAGGGCGGCAGCGAGCCCACGGTGCCCAGGATGCCCCAGCCCTTTGTCTCCCTTCATCCAGCCCTCAGGTGTCCCTGGAAGATTCTGGATGCCTTTCTCCTGGGATCCTCTGTGGGCGGCTTGGAGAGGCCTGTGGTACATGATGCTGGGACTTGCTCAGCTATGTCCTGTGTCCCGCTGGCCACCCTAGCCCGACTGGGAGCTTTTGGAAGGCAGGGCCTGTGCCATCCCAGACTCGAAATCCCCACGGTCCCTGGTCCTGGGGAGGTGGGAGAATGAGGTCTGCCGAGTGACCAGCCAGGAGGTGGCGTGGAGACTGCAGGGCTCCTGTCCAGCTCCAGAAGCCGGGGTTCCTGCGGGCGGCCCCACGTGACTCGCAAGAGCCGGGAAGATGAAGTGGTCACCCAGTGCCACCCCACCCTTTGCTGTCATTGAGCCCTGCCTTCTGCACTGGGACTTCCTCTCTCTCCACGCTCCGTGACAGGAGCCAGAGCCACGCTGGTGTGGGGGGAAGACAGGGTGCAGGCCGCTGCCGGCCCCACGTGGGACATCAGCGTTCCAAAGGAAGCAAGAAAACACACAGAGAACTGCCTCCCTCCTGGGTTGCTCCCCTCGACGGCCACAGCACGCTGTGGGGAACAGGCCAGGAGCCGGCCAGCGGGACCATGCAAGGAGAGGCGGGTGATGATATTCACACTTCGTCATGATCACAAACAGGGAACATGCACGGAGCCCTCCCTGCATGCCAGGCCCTGGGCTTGGCATCGTCTCACATGTTCTTCACAACAGCCTGCTGGTGCGGTCTGTATTTCAGAAACGAGGAAAACGAGTCACTTGCCCTGGAGACACACACATAGCAGCCAGTGGCAGAACCAGGACATGAACTGGGGTGGTCTGAGGCTGTTACCACAGCCTGAGGAGTAAGAGCAACCTTACCCACACCTAGTGCCAGCACTCACCACTCACATGCCGTGGAATGGCGATCTGCCAGCGCTGCCTGCGCGGGTCCACACCCCCTGGTGTTCTGGAGCCCTTGGCCGCAGTCAGCTCGTAGCATAATGATGCCATGTAACAAACCACCCTCACAGCTCTCCACAAAAGCATTTGTGCCATTGGTCTGCAGGTCAGCTGCAGGGTGGCTGCATTTATTAGATTCCTGTTATGTGCCGGGCACTGTTCTCAGCCAGGCCCTGAGGATCCAGCCACCCACCAGGGGAGACAGACAAGACAGAAACTGTAATGAGGAATGCAGGCCTGGCGAGGGACTGTCCAAAGGCAGCAGGGCTGAAGAGATGGCATGTGCAGTTTGCTGAGAAGCAGGCAGGCACCATGCAAGGCATGTGAAGGAGTAGGTCAGCCATAGGGAGGGAATGGTCACGCCAAGCATTTGAGAAGCTCTTGACCTTTCTTTAAACTGATGAGTGGACTTAAAGGGGACAGTGGGTTGAAGGGTGGAAGATGGTTGGAGGACTGGCTATTCTCCATGTAAGACATTTTGGAAACCTGGGGACCCCTGAGACCCAGCAGGCAGGTAGGTGGGAAGTGGGTGTGCATGATCCCAAGGTAGGAGGGGACAGGAGGGCTCCATGCAGCGTGTAACCCAAAAGCAATATAAGGAGCCCTTTCGGGGTGGCTCAGCTGGTTGGAGCTTCGTCCTGGGCACCAAAAGGTTGTGGGTCCAGTTCCCTGTCAGGGCACATGCCTCAGTTTTGGGTTTGATCCCAGTCAGGGCATATACAGGAGGCAACTGATCAATGTTTCTCTTTCACATCACTGTTTCTCTCTCTCCCTCCCTCCCTCTCTCTAAAAAATCAATAAACATATCCTCAAATAAGGATTTTTTTAAGTGCATATTTCCGGGAGGCTCACGCCCTCACTCGGTTTCCAAAGAGGCCTCATTGAAACGAGTGTTTCGGCCATGGCAGCGTCATAGGAGTGAACCCAGATCCCCCTCCCAGCTCCAGAGGAGGTTTTGCAGAACCCTCACCCATCCAATTCTTACCAAAGTGTTCATTCTTTGTTTGAAAATAAAAAAAGCAACTCCCATTCTCTTAGAGGCACAGGTGTGCGCTGGCCCTCCCAGAGGCGGACGGAAGAGCGAGCTGGTGGCCCAGAGCCCACCCCGGGGTCTCTTCTCTGAGGCTCGCTCACTGTGTTCAAGGAGAGCCAGCGAGGCCAGGGGTCTGAGCGTGCCTTCCTGCCGAGTGCAGGCAGAGGGCCCCTCGGCTTTGTCTTTGGGCTCCTTGGGTGGGTGCCCAGCTCTGATGTGGGTGCTTAGAAAGTGTCCTTCACTACTGACGGCTGGATGCTCAGAGCTGGACGCTCAGCCCTTCTCATTCCTCTGCCTGTGCCACGCCCCCCTCCGCCAGCCTTGGCCCCCCAGGCAGGCCTGAGGCTGTGCAGCAAACAGAGCTGCCTGGCGATGAGCAGCCCGTCACTAGCGGCCATGCAGGGAAAGGAGGGCGGCTGCTTATTTTTAGCCACTTATTGGCCGGGGCTTTGCAGACCAAGACGGGCTCCTGCTCCAGCTGATGCTGTGATTTCTCCCCACCAGCGCTGGGAATTGGTTTATTTTCCAGGCAGCCACCTCAGCATCCCCCGCAGCGGCGGCAGGCCCCGGGCAGTGTCTGTGTCTATTATTTTTGATTGCCCATCTTATGGGGCATGAAATCACCGCGGGGGACATGGGCTTGGCAGTGCCCTCATCTCCCGGGGCAGGGCTGGGGAGCAGCAGCAGGGAGGTGCCAGCCAGGTGCGTCCCTCTGGTCCCTGAGGACATGGGAAAGGTTGGCACCAAGAAGCAAGAGGAAGGCGTCAGCCCCCACCTCTGCCCTAGCTGGTGCTGCTGGGCCAGCCCTTCCTGCCCAGGGAGAGCTGAGGTGGCTCGGTGCCTCAGTTTCCCTTTTCTGCCAAGTCTGCGGGGCTGTGCTTCCTCAGGGGAAAAGCTCCAGGTGAGAATTCCTTGCCCCTTCTTGCATCTGGCTGCTCCTGAGGTCCTTGGCTTAGGTTAGCACAACTCCAATCTCTGCCAACCCACCTTGAAGGGTAGCAGAACACGGCCCCCCCCCCCCCCCCCCAAACTATGCCGCTTTAGTATGTGGATTCTTAAACTAGGCACTTGAAAAACAGCCAATGGAGGGAAAAGATTTCCCTGAGCTCCCCTGTCTGCCCAGAGCAGTGGTCGGCAAACTCATTAGTCAACAGAACCAAATATCAACAGTACAACAATTGAAATTTCTTTTGAGAGCCAAATTTTTTAAACTTAAACTCCTTCTAACGCCACTTCTTCAAAATAGACTCGCCCAGGCCGTGGTATTTTGTGGAAGAGCCACACTCAAGGGGCCAAAGAGCCGCATGTGGCTCGCGAGCCGCGGTTTGCCGACCACTGGCCTAGAGACACAGCCTCCCACAGGAGCTCAGCCGCCGTCAGTCCCTCCCCAGGGATTTACCCACCACTGACCCTCACCCAGGGCAGGAGACTGGAAGTGACTCACCCAGACCAGCCTTGTCACCACGTTCAGGCTGCCACCCGCTTTTCCTAAGGGCCCATCCACCCTTCCCAGCAATCATTTGGTCCCCCAAAGGGCCTCCCTCCCTCACCCCTTCCCTATGAAGGGGGCATTTAATCCTGATTCTAAGTCACCTTGGGGAGCTATTCATTCCCACCCTGGGCTTGCCCATGTACACAGGAGGCATCCACGTTCATAACCTTCTGTTTGCTTTTCTCTTGTTAATCTTCTATTAGCTAAGGGCCAGCTCAGAGCTCAACAGCCTTCTCTGATGCTGTCTCAAAGCTTCCTCCCCTTGTCTCACAAGGACGGCAGTGGTTGGGTTAGGGCCCACCCCAAATCCTTCCTTAACTTAAGTGCTGAGTTAGTTATAGCTGCAAAGACCCATTTCCACGTTAGGTCTCAGTCACAGGCCCCCAGGGTGTAGGATTTGGACATATCCTCGGGGGAGGGGGACACCATCCAACCCACCCAGCCAGGGTGCTGGTGGTGTTTCTCGGTCTCGGTGGCCCTGAGCCACAGTGCACCAGGGTCCGAGGACACCCAACTGCAAGCGGCTGTCCCGGGAGAGCTGCCTCTGTGCCCAGGTTCCTGGTCCTGGGGCAATTGAGACGACTGGTCAACATCCGAGCCCTGAGCACAGAGTAAAGGCTTCTCCCTCCCCGCTGGCCGGTAAGCAAGGAAAATGGAAGCAATGGGAAGAAAGGGGGCTGAGTCAAAGAAAGCAGAGCCTTACCGAACGTGCGGCCACCCGGGCAGGGAAGGGAGGGGATAAAGAGAGGAGGCACAAACCCACTGAGGTGCTGGAGCCCCTGGCAGACCCTTACCTGGGCCAGGAGGGGGGAAGGGTCAAGTGGGAGCTGACACCTGGGACCCGGGGCACTCCTGGCAGAACTCAGGCTCATCTTCACCTCTCCTGCCTCGATGGTGGACCCTTTTCAAAATGAGGTGCCTTCCCCGGAGAGCCCAGGTCCCCACTCCAGCATCCCTCCCATCGTGAGTGGTTCCCCTCCACAGTCACACACCCCGAAAGCTCCTGCTCCTTTCTCCCCTCAAATGCATCAGGCACAGGGCTCGTTCCCCCAGGCCCTCTCCTCTTCTTCTCCAGGGGATACAGACCGAATCCTATAAACAAATTCAAACCAACTTGCAAGTTAATGACTGAAACTGCTAACAACAAAATGGGCTGGAGCAGGGCAGCGGGGGAGGGGAGGCATATTCACATTTCAGTGGAGGAGAGGCTTTGAGTCAGAAAATGAAGCCCTATGGTGGCTGGTCAGTTCTGAGACAGGCGACAGGAGTGAGGCATGACTTGGGGTGGAGGGACTTTGCCAGTGCTCTGGGCATCAGCCCAGGCACACAGCTGGTGTCAAACCCCCTCCAAGTGGCCCCCCTGCCCTGCCCTGTCAGGTCAGTGGCCTTTGTGGGTCCCCCCAAGAGGTCTCCTTGGACCAGCATCTGGTCTCATGAACATGCTTCAGGATTAGTTATAACTGTGTCCTTCTATTCTAAAGAGGCAGCAGCTGAGTTACACACCGAGCCCACACCGCAAAGCGGCTTTGATGCGAGCCCAGGTGTTGTCTCCTGAGTCCGCGCCATCTTCTATTCGGGTGCTATTTACCTCACCACTTTCAACGCCGCTCCCCTTCTCTCCATCTCCCTCAAGAGCCAACCATTCTCAAGTGTTTGGGTTCGTAAAAGCACTTGCAACACGTCTTAGGTGTGTGCATGCATGTTTAATCTCATGTGAGTGCGTCACAATTGTGGGTCGCATTCTCTTTCTTGCTTTTTCTACCCAGCACTGCTTTTAGGGCTCCCATGTCTGTGTGAACAGACACCTTCTTGCCGCTGCAGGGCCCATGGTTTGCTCCCAGAGTGTTTCATCCTCCCAGGGATGGGCCTCCCCCCACCTCCTCGCCCCCCAGCACAAGGAAAATTGCCACATCCTCATACCTGTCCCCTTGAGATGTAAGGCTGTCTTTGGGGCATGTGCCACGAGCAGAAAGGGGGGACCTCAGGGTAGGCAGAGCCCACACCTGCCATTTCACTCACCAGGATGGCCACGCTGGTCTACACCTCATCTCCACGAGCACATGGAGTTCCTTCCTGCCGTGTCACACAGGCTCCCTAACCGTGAAACAGCGAACGGTGTCAGGTGGGATCGTCAAGGCTGACGACGAGTATAGGCTCTGGTGAACCAAAAATGTGAGAGAGTGAAGCTACCAAGTGTCATGGTGTAGAAATACTAATAATAGTCGTTGATGAACTGTTACATTTGTGCCAAATTACCAGACTGTCCAGGAATTGCCAGTGCGCGTCAGTGCTGGCTGTCTTCTGTTCCCACATCTCGATCTACTACTCCCCCTGCTCCGCCTGGGCAGCCCTTGCGGACTGATCCATGGCTCCTGGTTAGGAAGTGGCCACTGGGAGGCATTGGCAGGAGGCCGGCAGGTGGAACAGGAGTGAAGTAGGGTTTTCCTCCTGCTCCTTACTCCCATGGAACCTGCCTCATTCCCTTAGGCCTTCTTTCCTCAGCTTTTCGGGCCTGGAGGTGGCTAGCCCTGGGTTCCTGCAGCATCACTGGCTGATTTCCCTGAACTCTACCCATACACCTTGTGCACATGCCTTTACTGAACGGAATGTGTCACCTGGACCCTGCCTGGGAGACAGTGTCTGAGAATACATAAATGCTGGGTTAGACCAGATGATAGGGAAGGAGGCAGTTTCAGCTCTAGCCTCGGAGGACAGCGCCACGTCCTCACACACCTGTCTGGGTGTCCCAATCAGAGGCCTATCCTCACTTATCTGCATACCATCACCACCTCATTGCCTCCCTTTGGGCAGAGGCCACAGGTTAGTGCATGCCCCGCCCCACTTCACCCCCTCCAGGCTCTTCCTCTGTGTCCCTTTGTGAAGACCCACGTCCCGAGTGGCATTCGGGCTCTGGAAGAGGGGCCGCACGCTAATGAAAGAGACAAGACAAGAAATAATACTTTGAAAATATTGGGGGACCAGGTGAGAGCCCAACTCAAGAGGAAGGACTCCACTTGGGCTCAGGCCTTGCCATCATTTTATTCAATTGGGCATACACCTATAGCCCTTAGGCAATTTCCAGTAACAGACAGACTATCTTATCAGTAAGGACTTACATGACTGTCTGGTGGGGAAGTTGCTTCAGCTACCATTGTCTGGACTAAACAGTGGGTCACCAGCCTTCCGGGCTCCTTGTCCACACCTCTCTGCTAGTGAAGACAATAAGGCGGTTTCCCATATCCCTTCAGCTCCTAGGGTTTACCTGACCTAGCTTTCACCCCCTCACCCCCACCCCATCCCCGCCATCACGACTGTCATAAGAATGTGAGCTCTCCCAGCCAGGCACGGGCCCAGGTTCCCAGCACAGTGCCTGGCCCAGAGCAAACCCTCAGTGTTTGTGGAGTGCTTGCTGGCCCTGTGGTATTTTCCCTAAGCACTGGGTTCTTCTCTGGCCCAATGGACGCAGTGGTCAGCATCTGTCCAGCACCCCCTCTACCCAGTCCTGAGCCCATGTCCTGTTCCTTTGGGAAGGAGCTGGAAGATGTGGTTGGGAGATCATGGGGGGTTGGAGGGCTGACACTTTAATTGCATAATTATTTCCTCAACACAGATGATGCTGGGAAGATGAGGCCTGCAGCCTGCAGGATGGATGGGTGTGGACGAGTGAGTTATATTTTCCCAGATAAAAAGCACTGATTGCCTATAAACTCTGATTCTGGCTGATGTAAAAGCCACTTTATTGCACATCTAGAAATTACTACCCGTATAAAAGCACATTATTGTGATGTAAAAATAGATTTTTATATAATTTTTTCATCCTACCACCTTGTAATTCCTCATTTCCAAGCACCCTGAGATTGCACTGAGGTTTATTTTTCTCTTTTAATTGTTTGCCACGGCATGCCAATTTCTGGTGAGATATTCTCCCCACCATCAGAGCAGACCCCGGGCATAAATAACAGCCATCCCTTCACAGCAGGCAGGTTGTGGGGCACCCAAAATGCCATCCAGCACCATCAGGCTCTCTGTTATGCTACAATTTGGAGGAGGAGGGGCGGGTGTGTGGTTTCCTATTCATGTGAAGCTCTTCCGGAAGGCAGGGAACAGAAGGTGAAGTATAGCCTCCCCTTGCTGGCTCCCCACCTGCCTGTGCAGCCAAGGAGAGCTGATTGGGTTTAAGCCCCACTGGCCTGATCCACTTGGCTCGTGGGCCTGTTCCTCCATCGTTCCCTCGTTATATGGGGAATCCACTGCCCCATAAAGCTGTCCCTGCAGAACTTGGACCTTTTCTGCAGGCGGACAGCCCACAGGAGTGCTTACTTTGGGAGGTGAACGACTGCCCTCCCCACAGAAAACCCTGTCAGTAGAGAAGATTTTTAGATGTAAGGCTTAAAGTTTCTTTTGCTGGAAAGCAAGCAAGCAGCGACAATCGGAGAGACCCTCTCATCAGCAGTTTAAATGTCTCTGAGGAGATCCTTGGTGCGCAGGTAAATTCTGTATGGCTCACATTACCTCAGAAGTTCTCAATAATTCTAAGTCAATGGAGAGGAGAAGAATGAAACATTAGTTTGGAGGAAAACTAGAAAAATTCAGGATCCAATTCAGTTTAAAGGTTAAAAGGAAAACTTTAACCAGAGCCTCATATTCACAGCTGTATTATAGATTCTACTGAAACACAGTTCCCCTCCCCCTAGAGTCACCCTCATTTTTATCAAAGATAGCCCAATCAAGACTATTTGCTGCATTAAACCCAGTTTTAATTTGGCCTCACTATTTGCATAAACACAACAAGAATAGTAATTGATTATATAGGTTCTCTTAAATTTGCTTTGCTGGAACTGCATAAGGAATCTCCAAATTGAGCTTTAATTAGACCCTTGGGGAAATAAGCCAAACTACATAGTTGTCATCAGGCTTTGCCTGCAAAACCTATAGATTTGGGCAAATTCCTCAAGTTCTTGAGGTTCCCCGAAGTGTTTTGAGGTTCTTTCTTTGTCATCTCCCAGGAAAACAACCTTTTTGCTCCATACCCAGCAAGACTGCCATGAACCATGTGACTAACCAAGGTACCAGACCATTTTTCTAAGGGGCTTTTATCGGCTTCAAAGTCAATCTTAATCCCTTAAAGCCTTCTGGTGACATTGGGAGGCTAGGTATATCTTTCTCAATCACGACAGTCAGTCAGTCTTGGTTAATAAAACCACAATTGGAAAGTGGTTTTATGTGTCCTATTATAAAGAGAATAGATTATTATTGGATTCATGTAAACAAATATATTGGCATGATAATAATAATACTCATTAAGAGTTGCCAAATTCTAGAGGGAGAAAAATATAAATGCTTCGGTATTACTTATGAGGGTGTAATGTGCCAGATTTCTCTAGGGAAAAAAACAAATTTCTTTAATAACAAAAAGATTTAAAAATTAGAAATATTTTAAACAAAGTCATAAGAATAATTATCCTTAGTTCATTCAGTCCCATATAACCAATTTTTGTTTCTCCTGATTATCACCAGTATTTCCATGAATACAGTTATTATTCCTTAGAGTTCTATAAATCTTCATCTAGTTCAAATATGACCTGCTTAAAAATATGTAATTTAGAATAAGTCAGAGTAAAACACTGACTGTCTATAAATGACAAAACTTAAAATGACATGGTTATAGACCTGATTATAATGCAACTGACAAAGAACTTTGCTTTTCTGTAAGATATAACATTCCAAGATAACAATTCAAATTACAAATGAAAGTATATCAGAACTTTGCAAACTCCTAATCTCTAGAACATCAATTTTAATAAGAACATATTTATACAAATAAAACAATATATTAATTTCTATTTTCTTTGGCAAAGCTTCCCATGTAATTCCAAACATATTATATAGGCCTAATTAGTTGTTTTGTTTTTTTTAAAACCTCCTCTTTCATAAGGAGAGAAAACAAATCCTTGAGGTATTGCAGGGTCCATTGGAATAACTCAAAATTATTTCTGGGTTTAAGAAAAAGCCTCTTAGAATTCAAACCTTGGGGAAGTTGTCAAACATAGTTAACCCAAAAGATTATAACATAAACTTTTTGCAAACCTAGGTAAATCAAACACATTTTATGGCAATAAATCTAAAAGATGTCAACCAAACTTACACCAGTTTTAATATCAAATATTTTGTCCAGACCATAGGATCCTGCTTAGCTTACATAAGTATTTAATCTCTTTAGGCCAATAACATATTATATCCTAGTTATGCCATTGGGAGGCAGAAAATGCACCACACATAATACAGACAAGCACATATCACATAAAGGCGAATCAACTCTAGCTGGTTTGGCTCAACTAGGGGAGTGGGGATTGAAGGGTCCCAGGTTTGATTCCAGTTGAGGGCACATGCCCGGATTGCGGGCTGGACCCCCAGTGGGGGGCCTGCAGGAGACAGCCGATCAATGATTCTCTCTCATCATTGATGTTTCTCTCTCTCCCTCTCCCTTCCTCTCTGAAATCAATAAAAATATTTTTAAAAAGACTATATACACAAATACCATACACATAATCCAAATTACTAATTTTTGTAGAGAAGGCACACAATCTTTTTCATTTGCTCTTGACAACTTTCAAGGAGACTGGAAAGGTGAAGGAAAGGTCCTAATTACCCAGCAAGTTGAGACTCTCAAAAGTTTCAGCCCTAGCTGGTTTGGTTCCGTGGATAGAGTGTCAGCCTGTAGATCGAGGGGGTTCGATTCTGGTCAAGGGCACGTACCTCAGTTGTAGGCTCCTCCCATGCCCAGGCCCTGCCCGGGGCACGTGTAGGAGGCAACCAATTGATGTGTTTCTCTCACATCAATATTTCTGTCTTTCCCTCTCTCTTCCACTCTCTCTAAAAATCAATGGGAAAATATCCCCGGATGAGGATTAAAAAAAAAGGTTCAAGGGGCATGAGTGAGTGGTGGAAACAGAAAGTATCGGCTCCAATCCAAGGAATTAAACAGCGGGTGAGAGCCTGGGTAGGGAGCTTTGGCTCTCTTAGAAATGTTATAGGAAAGAAACGAGGCTAGCGGGGCTGCTACGGCTCACTGGAGAGTCAGAACAAACAAGAAACCCAGGGACAGAAGAAGATAAATGCTCCAGAGAGAGGACAGGGAGTTACAGCAGGAGGAGCCTGTGGACGTGTTTACCCGGTGTCCTGAGAGTGGCCTTATCAATGATCGGGGCAGTAGATGCCCTGAGGACGGATTTACCTGCTCAGACCTGGGACTCGACTCCATGCCAGCCAAGAAAGTGTGTTTTGTCCTGTGGATGTGTTTACCCCATGCCTTGAGGGTGGCCTTACCGACGACCAGGGCAGTAGCCAGATGCCATGGGGATGGATTTGCCCCCACTCAGACAGGGTGCTTAGCTTTGCACCAGACAGATGAGGGGGAGAAAAGGGTCCCTTTGGACATTAGGGTGAACAGTCTTGACTCACTGGACCCCATCACCCAGGTGTTACCTGGGAATGTGTGGGTGGGTGACTCCACGTCCAGAGGGCAGATTTACCTTCCATCTCAGCATCGATGGGGCACGTTTTGACTAAGGACTTACTCCTCCGCTGACTGGCAGGTTTCCCCCACACCAACGTGAGAGGAGAGAGTGTAATGAAAACAACTCCAGGTCATGGAGAGAAATCAGCTGGGGGAAGGGGCTGGCACCTGCCTGAGGGTTTTCTCTTCACAAACATTCTACAGCTTCCACAAACCCACTTACCCATTCAGAATAACCATTTTTAGAACAGTGCATTTTTTTTAAAAAATTTATCTTTATTGTTGAAAGTATTACAGATGTCTGCTTTGTGTTTGTTTTTTCCTCATTGACCCCCTTCTCCCTGCCCCCGCCCCTCCCAAGCCTTTGCCACACTATTGTCTGTGTCCATGGGCTATGCATATATGCATATACACTGAGTGGCCAGATTATTATGATCTCTGAATGCATAATAATCTGGCCACTCAATATATATATTAGAGGCCCGGTGCATGAATTCATGCATGGGTGGGATCTGGCCAGCCTGGCCAGGGGGAGGGGACATGGCGGTTGGCTGGCCTGCCTGCTGATCAAACTCCTGGTCAAAGGGACAATTTGCATATTAGCCTTTTATTATATAGGATATACACTGAATGGCCATATTATTATGCATTCAGAGATCATAATAATCTGGCCACTCAGTGTAAGTTCCCTGGTTAATCTCTCCCTGCTTCTTTCTCCCCGCACCTTCCCTCTGAAACTCATCAGTCTAGAACAGCACACTTTCCATTCTTGCTTTGGCTCTCTGGAAATGTTATAGGAAAGAAATGAGCCTAGGCGGGGCTGCTTTGGCTCACTGAGAAGTCAGAGAAAAGAGGGCCTTGGGGACATGTTCAGGGGTTAGGCTGGGAGGGGCATCCACTGCCCATTGCTCCTCTGGGTCCCTTAGAGTTTAGGAGATGCATGCCTGCGGGGGAAGAAGAGGGCAAAGGGAAAGGCATGGTTATGCTCCCAGGAGCGAGAGCACGCACCGCACCGGATCCTTTGCTTTGAGGTTTTTAACTAAGGGCTGAGATTAGGGGACGTCTTAGGGGAGATCTCAATAGAATATTCATCAGCTTTTCCAGGTGTGCCCTTTCATGGTCATGGTCTCCACTGACTGGTCAGCCACAGGGTAGGGGTCATTGCAGCTGGTCCTGGCATTGCTCACCTGGTTTGCTGCCTTTCTGGGCCTGGAGCTGAAACACAACTGAGGCCTAGATGCTATCTCTAGGATGGTGACCTTCTGTATCTGACTACAAATTGCTTGGCCAGTTTACTCAGCTGTCTCAGTTTCCCCATTCCACTTGCCTAACTTCTTACTAGCCTGCCTCATTAGTAGACATCAATAATTAATTACAGTTGACTTTCTGGTATGACCTCAGAATCCTTTTGCACACAGCACCCAAGGGAGCCACTATCCATTGATCCGACATGGCACTGTGTGAGATCTTTGCCCTGGGAACGAACTGCCCGCTATAGATCAGGCCAGGCCGGTACGTAGTGACACCCACTGCGCCCACCCTCACACTGCACTGCCTGGGGGGGGGGGGGTGTGCTGCACCAGTCTCTCCAGATGTTCACAGCTGGAGAGTGAAACCCAGCCCTGACCTATCTTGTCCATACAGGCCCCTCTCCCTAGGGGATGAGATCACCTAAGTGGCTCACCATGGTGGGCCTGTGTGGCTTTTGACACTCTCACACCCTGAGTAACTTCAGATCAGACACTGACCTCTCCTGGTGACCCCAACAAATGGAAATACTGCCAAGAGTCATACACTATGGTGTCCAGAGCGTGCCCCTCCATCCCCAGGGTTTCAGTGCATGTGGGGCGGGGGGGGGGGGGAGTAAGGGGGGCATCTAGGAAGTGTCACACACAGGGGACACCGGGTGTGGTGTGCTCAGCCTGTGCCCAGGACTTCTGCACAGCCCTGCTGGGGCTGATGGACACAGCAACTCCCATGGCAGCTCTGGGGCGGCAGTGGGGCTCTGATGCAGGCTGCTTGCCCTGCCTGCTGAGGCACCAGGAACCTCCAGCACCTGGCTCTCTGCTGGGGGTGGGACACGCTGCTCCACACTTTCCAGCTGCAGAACCCTGCTCTCTATCATGGCCCCTGCAACCCACCCCAGCCCACTCTCTGCCCACCACAGGGCTTCCTTAGGAGCCACACCCACTCACGCACATCAGTGGGGAGGAGTCATTTTCTATGGCAGGTTATCAGTTGGGCTAATGAGGTGGCTGCTGAGACACCTACACACATCCAATCCTCACCACCTTCTGCCTGCTACGTCCAGATTTTAGGTCTGAGGGGAGGTGTCCATGGGCACGTTTTGGCTGAGTGTGGCATCCCCAATGCCCAGCTGAGGAGGGCCACATGCCCTCCCTCACCATGGGGTTAGGCACTCTGAGCACTTTGCTGCTGTATCTTCAGCACATTATAGGTGCTCAGTACAAGTGGTCTGACCAGCCGCAGGCTTAGACCCAGGCCATCCTGCTACCCACCTCCCACCATTCCACAACTGGGGCCTCCCGGGAGACAGCCAGGGACTCAGCAAGTGACCTCAGCCCCCTGCCCCTCCTGGTACCCTTGAAGCATCCATCTTATATAAATACTGCTGTTTGAAATATTAAACCCTGCTATTTGGTTTCTGTAAATTCTTGCTTGTTAAGACTACTCCCACTTCAGAGAGGCCATTAAACCTTCCCCAGAGAAGGTTATCAGTGCTGTCGCCAGGTCCCGGCACATACAGGCTCTTTAAGAACTTGTAAAAGGGGCCGGAAACACCCCATATTTGGGAGACAAAGAAGGTGGAAACATATAAATAGGGAAGGTTCCTGCATGTTGGGGCCCAGAATTTGAGAGACATTTTCCTCGCATAATAAATGTAACTCCATCTCTCCAAGTATTGCTTTGTTCTTCTTCAGTTTTCTGTAACACCCTGGCTCCCATCTTGCCTGAGCCAAACGATGCTCCTATGAGCAGGAGTAGACCTCTGTGTCTCAGACTTTGGCAGCACTGTCACTAGCTGTCCAAACTCCCACCTGAGCAGCCAGCTGCTGGCCACCCAGACACAGAGGGTTGCCTGCAGCGCGTCTGCCCTGAGCTGTAACAGTGGCTGTCAATGAATGCTGAGTCAGCGCAAGGCCCGCATAAGAACTTTGTAAATACCTCAGTGAATTCTGACATCAACTTTATTTTTATTTTTTATTAACTTGATTGGGGCGACATTGGTCAACATAAACATACAGGTTTCAGGTGTGGGTTTCTATGCTATAAGACCTGTATATTGCACCGTGCCCACCACCCAAGTCAAATCTCCTGTCACCTTATATTAGGACCCGTTTCCCCCCACCCCTTCCCTCTGGTTTGTGCTCACGAGTTTCAGTCCTATATCCCACATCTGAGTGAAATCATAGGCCTCTTAGCTTTTTCCGTCTGACATTTCACTTAGCATAATGTTCTCGATGTCCATCCATGTTGTAACAAATGGCGCTATTTCATCCTTTCTTATGGCTGAGTAGTATTCCATTGTGAAGAGGTACCACATCTTTATCCAGTCCTCTATCGTGGGACATTCTGGTTGTTTCCACAACATCAACTTTAAAAGCAAGAACTTTTACTTTTTCATCTTCAGTTTACAGACAAGAAAGCCTCTCAGAGGTTGATTAGCTTGCCCAGGGGCACACAGCAAGGAGGCAAACTGGGGCAGCCTTTCTGCTTTCAGAGCCATCACCTCAAACCTCCATGCTTACTGACCCCTTGAGATCCTCTCATTTCCAGGTTTTCTGCCAGCATCAACTCAGCCTGATAATGACTAATCTCGTTGACATCTATCTACTGACTCAACTCACCAAGAAATTCTGTGAAATCCACACCCTGAATCGCCCACTGCAGGATAGGCTGGAGAGGCAGGGCGGCTGCCTGCAGCAGACGGGAAGTGGGCAGGGGGCCTGGTCCATCGATTCCATTTCCTCTACCACGAGCCTCTGAGGCAGACACTGCTGACCACGGGTGAGCTGTGCATGTGAACAAGAACACATTGCAAAGCTCACAGAGGTCCCATTTAGATTAACTGCAGCTTTGGCCTCTCCCCCTTCCACACACACAGCTGTGAACATGAAGTGCTAAAGCCACGGGCTCTGTCCCTGGGTCGCACTCACCTGGTCTGGACCAGCACTTGGGTGGCTTTGCCCAAGTAGAGGAGCTGGCCTCCCAGGCCAGGTCCCCAGGTGATTCCTATGGATGGAGGCTGGCTGCTCACTGACTGTATCAGTGTCACCCGCTCCCACAGCTCAGTGGCTGAGCCCACGGCATAGAATAATGACTCCATCGACCTAGGATGATGGGTCTGAGCTGCCAGAGTGGCAGAAGCCAAAGCCCTAGGCAGTGGGGACAGGGACCTTTGCCTCCTGCTGGCCTAGTCCCAGGTCCTGAGGCCGCTGTGATGGGCTCTGACACCATCCTGTTGAATGCTAATTCCAGCCCCAGGTGTAGGTGCTCCAGCAAAGGTCCCTGGGGCCTGTGCGGCCCCCTCACTTCCTGGAACTATTTTTGGAGAAAATGGCTTTTGAAAGACCCTGGCACAAAGAACAGCCCAAACTTACGGTGACAGGTAAATACCGTCATTACCTTTGGCAGGAGGAACCATCAGAGAGCCTCTGGGATGCTGATGTTCTCATTTGATCTGAGTGAGTTCAGGGATGATTAGATTTGTAAACACCCACAAATTGTACTCATAAGATCTGTGCATCTGACTTTCAGTTACACCTGAATTTGAAAAGTGATCCAGGAACCGGAAGTCGTGTGGTGGGCAGGTCTTGTCAGCTTCTCCAGCCCCATGGCCTCTTCCCAAAGGGGAGGTGGGACCTCATTGGTCAGCACCCGGGGCTGGTGAGGACAGGCCTGTGTCTTGGCATTTAGTTCTGTAGACCCTGGGACCCAGTCTTAAGTCCCACCAGCCAGGAGAGGGCTTAGTTCAGTGTTCCCTCAACTAGGCCACGCTGCCTCTGGTACACAGGAGGTGTCTGTAACTTTCCCCGGCAGAGGGAAGTGCTCCTACGAGGCTTCTCTGACCATGACCCCAACTCACTCCCAGGAAAAAATTAAGTTCTCTCTCTCTCTTTTTTTAAAATATATTTTATTGATATTTTACAGAGGGGAAGGGAGAGGGATAGAGAATTAGAAACATCGATGAGAGAGAAACATCGATCAGCTGCCTCCTGCACACCTCCTACTGGGGATGTGCCCGCAACCAAGGTACATGCCCTTGACCAGAATTGAACCTGGGACCTTTCAGTCTGCAGGCTGACGCTCTATCCACTGAGCCAAACCGGTTTTGGCAAGTTCTTTCTCTTTCGAGCTCCCCTTCCATCTTATTAATAATGTAATAAACACCAATGGACCCACCTCCCAGAGCGAGCCCTGCACATTCCCATCAACTTCCGTCTCCCTGACACCCTTCCTTATCCCGTCCCCGGGGTCCCCTGCCCACCTGGAGGTGACCTACCAAACGCCTGTATTTATCATGCCTTTGTTTTGATTTTGTGACATATCCATGTGTTCAGGCATCCCAGTTTGTTAAAAAAAAGTGCCAGCTTATGTTTGAGGTCCAAGTGTAAGAATTTGTGTCCCTCTGCACCCTCAAAAACCCCATAGAGGGAGAGAATCCAAGATGGCAGCGTAGGTAAACACCTAAACTGCTGCCTCCCGCAACAATTTCAAAAATACAACTAAAAGAAAAAACGTCTATCACCCAGAACCACGGGAAAGCTGGCTGAGTGGAAGTTCTACAACTAGAAGGAAAGAGAAAAGAGCATTGAGACGTGCACGAGCGCTGAAAAGCTGAGGTTTGGAGGCGCGTGATCCGGGCTGGTGGCGGGCGTTGCTTTTTTCAACCCGAAGGGAGACAAGCCCCCGATTACTCTGAAATACAGTTTCTGGGGAGACGTGGGGGACCCAAACTCCTACAGGGAGAAGCTGGACTGTCTGCCAGTGAGGGTGGCTTGCTTGCAGAGCTGCGTGCAGGAATAATTGTTTACTGCACTGGGGCACGGGACTGCCGACAGGGACTCAGAGCCGGCTAACTAGCAGCCATTGCTGTTTGCCACGCCCTAGCCTAGTGACACCCTGAGACCCCGCCCCGCACAACCTACAAACCCACCCAAGCTCTAAGCAGCGGCTTTTGCATAAGAAAGCCCTGTCCTATCGCAGCTTAACCTAGCAAACTTGCAGCCCCGGTCAGACAGCTCCAAAACCTCCAAACCACAAGCAAAGAGGAGAAAACTGTAGCTCTCACTGTAGCTCCTGCTGGGTGGCCTCAGACAGTAGCTGACCTGCATCCCATTGGAGATCCAGAAGCCAGTGTACCTAGTGGTCAGTGTGAGACACCAGATTTCAACTCCTCACATCCATAAGTGACACATTCAAGAGGCAGACTCAGTGAGGACCAAAGCCCCACTGAAACAAGTTCTGCCCCATAAGCGTGTCTTCAGCGCAGCAGTTCTTCCATTATAGACACAGCGAGTGCTCACAGCTAATTGGCCTGGAGGTCAATTCCTCCCAGTGTACCAATGGCAATTAAGGCTTAACTACACCAAGACTTTGCACTCAGCCCACAAAGGGGTGTACCAAGAGCATCCACCTCATGTAATTGAGGAGGCTGAGCTACTGCCCCCTATAGATCACCTACCACACAAAGCTACTCCATCAACACAGGGAAGCAACCAAAATGTGGAGACAAAGAAACATGTCACGAATGAAAGAAACAGAGGAAAGCAAACTACTGGATGACATAGAGTTCAGAACCACATTTATAAGGTTACTCAAGAATCTTCTTAAAACCACTGAGAAACTTGATGAGACCTTTAAGGATATTAATGAGAATGCCAAAAAAATGGAAAAGGATCAGTCAGAAATGAAGCATACACTGTCTGAAATAAAGAATATACAGAAACTCAACTGTAGATCAACGTACCCCAAGAATCAAACCAAAGATCTGAAATATGTGGAAACAAAAAACATCCAACCAGAAAGACAAAAAGAAAAAAGAATCCAAAAATATGAAGATAGTGTAAGGAGCCTCTGGGACAACTTTAAGCGAACCAACATCCGAATTTTTGGGGTACCAGAAGAAGGGAGAGAGCAAAATATTGAAAACCTATTAGAAGAAATAATGACAGAAAACTTTCCCTACCTGGTGAAAGAAATAGACTTACAAGTTCAGAAAGCGCACAGAACCCCATACAAGAGGAATCCAAAGAGGACCACACTAAGACACATCATAATTAAAATGCCAAGGGCAAAAGACAAGGAGAGAATCTTGAAAGCAGCAAGAGAAAAACAGTTAATTACCTACAAGGGAGTACCCATACGACTGTCAGCTGATTTCTCAACAGAAACTATGCAGGCCAGAAGGGAGTGGCAAGAAATATTCAAAGTGATGAACAGCAAGAACCTACAACCAAGATTACTCTACCCAGCAAAGCTATCATTCAGAGTTGAAGGTCAGATAAAGAGCTTCACAGACAAGAAAAAGCTAAAGGAGTTCATCGCCACCAAACCAGGATTACATGAAATGCTGAAGGGTATTCTTTAAGAAGAAGAAGAAGAAGAAAAAGGTAAAGATAAAAATTATGAACAACAAAATGACATCAAATACATACCTACCAACAAGTGAATCTAAAAATCAAGTGAATAAAAAATCTGAAGAACAGAATGGACCGGTGAATATAATAGAATCAGGGACATAGAAAGGGAGTGGACTGACGATTCTCAGGGGAAGCAGGTGTGAGGGGTGCGGGAAGAGATTGGACAAAATTCTTACTCCTATGGATGAAGACAGTGGCGGGGGGTAAGGGCATGGGGTGGGGTGGGGAATCAGGTGGAGGGGAGCTATGGGGGAAAAAAAAGAGGAACACCTGTAATAATCTGAACAATAAAGATTTATTTAAAAAAACAAACAACAAACCCATAGATCACATGATCATTTAACATACACCTGTTTTGGTAACGTTAACTAGGTGTTTCTATCACCAGTACCAGCCATCCTCAATAGACTGTGAGCTCCCCGAGGCTAGTTTTATCCCAGCCCTTAGACTAGAACCTGGGACTAGTAGGAAGCTCAGTAAATGCTAAAGGCCTGCATGCTCAGGGGTCGCTAGATGGCTTGGGCCGGCCATTCCTGTTCTGAGTACATGACTTAAAGCTGCTGCTGCTGGTAGGGCAGTGGGATCAGGGGCATTTGCATGTGCCAGTCTCTGCAGAAAGTGTGGGCACTGCAAGCAATGCCGTGATCAAAAGCGTCCCCTTGCTTGAGGGGTTGCATCCCTGGGCCTGGGCCAGGGCCCCTTGCCCTCCATAACTGAGCCAGCCCCCAGCTCACCCTCAGGCCCACTGAGATAGACACCCACAAGGTGAAAGCCACGATGTAGACAAAACTCACAGGCTTGGGGCAGGGGACTGATTTTCTATTTCTGGCCCTGCCTTTTATAAGCTGGGTGACCTTGGGCAAGTCACATTGTCTCCTTCCTCATCATATAAAATGAGTTTGGACAGTGATAGCTAATCCTCCAACTAGAGAACTCATAAGAATCACCTAGGAAGCTTCAAAGTGCAAGTCCCAGGTGCTGGCCCACAGGAACGGAGATAGTAAGTCTAGAATGGGAAGTGATATATACATATTTACATGATAATAAAAAGATAGTCAGAAATGCTTGCTTATGGTGAAAAAATTAATTCGTACACAGGGAATTATAAAAAGCACTTCACACCCCCTGTTGTGCCATAGGCAACCACTTTTAATCACGTTTTAGGTGGTTACTATCTTATTGCTAAATATAAGTTCTTATTTTATCAACTTCAAACATTATCCATTGTCTTCCTTCTATGCTAGCTGAGGGTTTTGCTCACTCAACCCACCACCATCCCCACTCCCCATATAGTCCTGGCACTATTTCTGGAAGCTGCATTTTAATGGAAATCCCAGGGTATTCTGAGGTAGCTGGCTGGCCAACCACACATAGAGAAACCCTGATTGGTTGCTTCCTGGATGGGGATAGAGCCTACAACCTGGGTATGTGCCCTGACTGGGAATCAAACCCACCTTCTGGTGTACGGGATGATGTTCCAACCAACTGAGCCACACTGGTCAGGGCCCTCAGACCATCTCTTAAGCGCATGGTTCTCCTGCTCAGCTTCTGGATCCTTTCCCCACCTCTGGGAATGCAGAAAGGCTCGGCATGGGAGCCATGCTGGCAACCACCCATTCCAGGTTTGTGGTGGGTGGAACTGCCCTGCCCTGTCATCTTGCTACCCCTTCTCACAAAGTGTCACCTCCATGCCCCAGTTGGATAATTAGGATGAGCAGATTTGTCCTTTAGGGACTGGCATCGTTCTGGCTCAAGCAGATTGCTGAGCATCTGACTTCTTTATAACCGCCAAGGAGTGGTGTATGCAGACAACAGCACATACAGAAACGAGAATGCACAAACTAAAGCTAATGCAACAAGGACGAGCTCACAGACGGGGAGCGAGAGAAGGCAGGCACAAAATACACACGCAGACTCCACCTGCACCAAATTTAAAACCAGGCAAAACCGGAACACAAAAACACCACAAAAATGCAACAAAACCAGCCAAAATCATCTCCTGGGACAGAGGGGGTTACCTTTGGGGGTAATGGCCTGGTGATGTTCTCTTTGTGATCTGAGTAGCTACGCTGCACAGATGTGTTCACTTTGTGAAAACGTGAGCTGTAACCTTATCATTTGTACACTCTCCTGAATGTGCTTTTCCTTACAAGTGTTCCCAATTAAGACAAGAAAAACCAAGTACTGTTCCTTCCTCCCAGTAAACAAGCCCTCCCTTAGGATGGGCCCAGGCAGACAGGCTAAGCCAGAACTGGGCCTGGTCTCTGTGGCCCGCAGTGGGGTGGGGAAGGGTTCTATCCAGACTCCTACCCTGCAGGTTACCATGTATTTCAGGGTTCCGGCCTGGCGCCCGGCAGAGCGCAGTGGCCTGCTGGGTCAAGGCAGTGGCAGGAAATGAGGCCCAAGCATGTCCCCTGGGAAGGGAGACACTAGCCACCTAAGACTTGAGCGCCATCTTCTCCACCTGCTAGCAGCCAAACTGTCCGGGACGAGGGTGGGCTCTGGGCCCCCCCGCCAGCCTCCCCAGGCTGCTGGCCAGCCCAGTGTAAATATTATTACCTCCCACGCATCTGAAGGACGTTAATTATTAAAACACATGCCACCAAGGGTAGTGCACTGTAATTAGGTTCAAATTAAATTAGCATCCTCTTGTAATTATGACATCAATAACCACTCTTGAGGCCCCAGTTCCTTTATTTCCCAACATGGGCTAATGCAAAAAAAGAGTCCACTGACTCCCTGGGTTGTGGAAATAATCAAACCAATAAATAAAGCGGAGGCAGCTACGCAAGCCTTTCCCTACTGCTCACTGGCAGGGAGGAGGGTGAGGAGGGCCACCAGGGAGGGCTCTTGCTCTCAGTACTTCCCTGGTGGCTCTGCTGCGTCAGCCCGCAGAGACCAGAAATCTCAGAGCCTTCACAAACCAGCAGCGCTGCTTCCGGCCATCTGTTAGCCCAGTGGTCGGCAAACTCATTAGTCAACAGAGCCAAATATCAACAGTACAATGATTGAAATTTCTTTTGAGAGCCAAATTTTTTAAACTTAAACTTCTTCTAATGCCACTTCTTCAAAATAGACTTGCCCAGGCCGTGGTATTTTGTGGAAGAGCCACACTCAAGGGGCCAAAGAGCCGCATGTGGCTCGTGAGCCGCAGTTTGCCGACCACAGTGTTAGCCCAACTCAGCCCTCCTCCTGGGCCACCTTCCCAGCCACCGGGCCAGGGCCTCAGCCCGTCTGGGTGCACTGCCCACTGCTTAGGCTTTTTATAAATGTGTTTGGCATCTGCTGACTCCTCCACACCTAGACTGGACATGACCTTGGCACTCACTGAACCCAACACTGTCCTGGTGGCTGGATAGATGGATAGATAAGTTGTGTTCAAAGAGATTTTGTTGTTCAACTGGGAAGGAGGGTGGGGGTGCAGAAGTCCTGACATGGAGCAGGTCTGTAATTCTTGCTGGGTAAGGACCTCCGGAGGGGTTTTGGGCGATACGTGGACAGGTGCTGATGCTCACGAGCTTCAACTATGGATGCACCTGCACTTGGAGTGCCTCAAGTCCTGCACCTTGGGTATCTGGCTTGCCTCACCCCAGTCCCAGCCCTGCCCAGGACAAACCTAGGAACTCAACAGACACGGGGCAGGGACCAAAACCAGACCAGCAGCAGCAGCGCCTCCTGACCTTTGAATCAGCCTGGGAAAAGAAAGGCAGTAAGGAGCGGGGAGGTTCAGGCATCATTCAATTGGAGAGCCAGAGCGTTTATTTTGGTAGAGTGGTAACCAAGGCAACTATTAAGATGGTGAGATGATTTCAGACCCTTTCACAAAAGAGTGGGTTGGCATCTTGCCCCCCAAAAATTGTGCTCAAGTGAATACACACTGTGTGGCCCACCAGGAGGTAGAGAAATGGGTGAGATGGCATTCTCTTCCCCATGATGGCTAGAAATAAAGTGGGAGAACATGGCGAGAGGTGGCTTGCTGCTGGGGGACAGGACAACGTCTCCAGGAGTGGGGACAGATGGAGATTCACACAATTCATCATCTAGCTGACTTCTTGGGCCCCATAAGGAACTGGTACGAGGAGCATAGCCCTTGTTATGACCCACCCAGAGGGGCTGCAGACAGAAACGTCAAGTCTGCGCTGACTCAACACCCCTTCCCTCCCCCCTCGGTCCTCCTCATTCTCGCTGCTCCCTTTTAACTAGAGTGCACCGAGTACTGAAAACATACATTAAATTTGTTTTGTGTTTGTTTGTTTTGCCTAAAACAGAAGTTCTGGGAACACTCCAGGTGAACCCTGAGCCTGAACAAGTGGATATAGAGGCAGAACTGCCAGGAGCCAGAATTTTCAGGCCCCAGGATCTCTGGTATAAAAATGAGGCGGCCCAGCTGGCATGGCTCAGTGGTTGAGTGCTGACCTATGACCTAGGAGGTCAGGGTTCCATTCCCAGTTAGGGGACATGCCCAGGTTGCGGGCTTGGTCCCCAGTATGGGGCGTGCAGGAGGTAGCCAATCAATGATTCTCTCTCTCATCGTTGATGTTTCTGTCTGTTTCTCTCTCCCTCTCCCTTTTGCTCTGAAATCAATAAAAAATATTAAAAAAAAACGAGGCAGCTGCCCAGATAGTGTGGCTCAGTGGTTGAGCATCGATTGACCTAGGAACCACGAGGTGACAAGTTCGATTTCCAATGAGGGCACATGCCTGGGGTTGCTGGCTTGATCTCCAATAGGGGGCGTGCGGAGGCAGCCGATCAATGATGTTTTTCTCTCATTGATGTTTCTATCTCTATCCCCCACCCTTCCTCTCGCTCTAAACAAAAATTAATAAAATAATATTTTAGAAATGAAAATAAAAATGAGAGATGGCGAGCCAGGCCCCACCACCTACACTGACTTTCCCCAAGACCAAGGATCAATTTTCATGGCAGCTGGCACCTCACCCAGATCTGAAGGTGAGGCAGCAAGTGGGCTGCCAGGAAGCAGCGCCAGCACGTTTCACCAGAGTACAGGCCTGGAAAGGGCAGGCCACACGATGAGGACAGGAGGTGGGGGTAGGGAGAACAGGCAGATCCCTAGACACTGTGGACAGCAGGTGGTGACCACCCGTCACACACACACCTGCTTCCTCTCCCTGGCAGGCCCCTCACTACACCACAGTGACTGCCCTCGGGTTGCTCTGCTCCCCTGGGGGCTGGCAGTCCCTGGGGTTTCTGAACTGTGTGGCCAGCTCTACCTTGACGACTAGGGGACATTGTCAAGTCAAATGGAGCAAGAGATAATCACCTGGAGACAGGCACTCCTCGGCCACGGCCTCTGGAGCACACTGACCTTCAGCTCCATCTTCAAAGAACGGATGGCGGAGGGAGCTGAGAAGGGACCAGGGCCCCCAATCTTGTCCACGCCATGCCAGCCTGTCTGGTGTTAGCTATTCTTCCTGCTGCCAGGAAGAGGAAAGTTGCCTCACATCCCTCAGTGAGACCCTTCTGGCCCTTGCGGGGCCCTGGCAGGACTGAGCCTGGCCTGTCTTCTGTGCAAAGTCCTGGGCACTGCTTGCCAAGCTGCTCCATCTCTAAAGTCCTTGAGGGCAGCCATGTGCTGTGTCCAGACTGATGAGTCAAAGGAGAAGATCTGCAGCCTTCTGTGCGTGGCCGAGGTGCCAGGTGATGCCCACCACACCCTTGGGACTGCTCAGAACTTGAGAGAACTGCCCAGCTCCCACTGACAGGCATGCTCCTCTCCACGACCAGCCTCCATGATGAGTGAAAATAAAGGGAGAGACCCTGGTGAGAGCAGGCTTGCCTGTTGGGACAGGCAGATCTCCAGGAGTGAGGAGACATGTCAAATACACTTCTGCCGACTTCTTGGGCCCCCTGGAGATCTGGGCGTAGTCTTGGCTAGGTTCCTGGGAGTGTGGCCAGGTATGTGGTGACCACCCTGGGAGCCACCAGTGCCCAGTCTCCTGGCTCTGGGCTCCACCATGACCAACAAGGGCTGCAGACAGCATATACTATTTTATTGGACCTCAAAAGCTTTAAATACAGAAAAGGAGAGGGCACGCTGGCATTTGAGAATGGACGTATTAGAGAAATCACATGATCAATAGCTAGATAGAGCTGGGAAGAAAGGCAGTCTGGGATAGAAGTGGGGTGGTCTCTGGCAGCAGGCCTCCAATGCCAGGATCACACCCCCTTTAAGCATGAAGTCTTTCATGTTTCTTCCTGATTTGAGGACAATTTTTAAAAACCCACAATCCCCCGTCCAAATAAAAACAGGAAATCAGCTATCAGCTGGAAGAGACTGGACGGCAGCGCCCATCATCTCAGAAGACAGGCTCTTGAGAGCCTTAGGCTCCCTGCACCCCACCCCCAGCCCAGATGCTGCCCTGCAAGGCATTTCCACACACTGAAGCAAAGCTGGACCCACTCTACGCCCCGATCTGGGGTCTGAAGCTGAAACATCCTCCTGGCAGAGGAAGAGGTACTGTATGAGGGGTGCTGGGGCCAGACCCGATTCCCTGCTTAGCGGCTGTAGCCAAACTCATCTGCATCATCAGCTCGGAAGTCTCCGTAGCGCCACAGGTTCAACTGTGAGAGAACAGAAAATGGCTCATCAGGGAGGTGGGATCTGTTGGAACCCCGGATGGTCAAGCCCCCTTCTCTCAGCACCCTCTGGAGCTCCCGAGGGAAAAACTCACCCTGGCGCTCTTGGCTGACTCCTGGGCATTCAGGTATTCTGTAATCTGGAGGGAGAGAAAAAGGGAGTGATCAAGATGAGGGTATTCACAAGTGGGCAGCCAGAGTGACCCTGTCAGATGCTCAGGTCAGGGCCACGTGGATCCCTAGCTCCCTCAGAGTAAAAGCCAATGTGTATGCCAGATGTTTCCCAGCTCCACACTGGCTGTCCCATCTGCCTGAGGCTCTCTCCCCCTCTGGCCTACCTGGCTACTATCCTGCCTTCTCAAATCTTTGATAAAAGTATTGTTTTCTTGGTAGGGGAAAGTGGCTGGGTGGGAAGTGATCAACCAAAGAACTAGTATGCATATATGCATGACCCATGGACATAGATAATAGGATGGTGAAGACCTGGGGCTGACTAGAAGAGATTAATGGGGAGGACGGAGAAAGAAAGGGGAGATATGCAGTACTTTCAGCAAAAAAAAAAAAAAAAAAAAAAAAATCACCTTCTTGAGGCCTCCAATAACCCCATTTAAAATTATAACCAGCCCAACTAGTGTGGGTTCAGTGGTTGAGTGTTGACCTATGAACCAGGAGGTCATGGTTTGATTCCTGGTCAGGGCACATGCCTGGGTTGTGGGCTGATCCCCAGTAGGGTGTGTGCAGGAGGCAGTCAATCAATGATTCTCTCATTGATGTTACGATCCCTCTCTTCCTTTCCCTTCCTCTCGGAAATCAATAAAAATATGTTTTAAAAAAATTATAATCAGCCCCTCCCACACACTCCTGATTCTCTTTACTTTAAAATGAAAACCTTTTATCTTATTTTCTTTTTAAAGGAATGACTTTTATTTATTACTAGAGGCCCAAAATTTGTGCTGTGTGTGTGTATGTGTGTGTGTGTCCTTCAGCCCAGCTTGCACCCTTTCCAATCTGGGACCCCTCGAGGGATGTCCGACTGCCCGTTTAGGCTCACAGTCCAGGACTGCTGGCTCCCAAATGCTCGCCTGCCTGCCTTCCTGATTGCCCCAACCACTTGTCTGCCAGCCTGATCACCCCCTAATCACTCCCCTGCCAGCCTGATTGATGCCTAACTGCTCTCCTGCCAGCCTGTTTGCCCCTAACTGCCCTCCCCTGCAGGCCTGGTCACCCCTGCCTTCCCCTGAAGGCCTGGTCACCCCTAACTGCCATCCCCTGCAGGCCTGGGTCCCCCCTAACTGCACTTCCCTGCAGGCCCAGTCGCCCCCAACTTCCCTCCTCTGCTGGCCATCTTGTGTCCACATGGGGGCAGCCATCTTATGTGTTGGAGTGATGGTCAATTTGCATATTACTCTTTCATAAAACAGGATAGAGGTCTGGTGCACGGGTGGGGGCTGGCTGGTTTGCCCTGAAGGGTGTCCCAGATCAGGGTGGGGGTTCCCTTGGGGCATGCAGTGGCCTGGGTGAGGGGCCTGTAGTGGTTTGCAGGCCGGCCACAGCCCCCAGCGACCCAAGTGGAGGCCCTGGTATCTGGGATTTATTTATCTTCTATAATTGAAACTTTGTAGACTTAAGTGGAGGCCTAGGCTGTCCAGGGTGTGCACAAAGCTTGGCTTCCTCCATTACCGGGAAACCCAAGCTCATTCCGTGGCCACAGTCATCTTGGTTGGGGTTAATTTGCATACTTGCTCCTGATTGGCTGGTGGGCATGGCTTGTGAGTGTAGCAGAGTGATGGTTAATTTTCATATTACTCTTTCATTAGATAGGATTTTTAAATTGAACTTATTTAGGTGACACTGGTTCACAAAACTATACACGTTTCAATCGTACAACTCAACAAAACATAATCTACACACTGCACCACGCACCCATCGCCCAAAGTAGTCTCTTCCATACCCATTGCCCCACTTTGCCCACCTCCACCTAGCCCCGCCCTTCCCCTCTGGCTATCATTACACTGTTGTCTGTGCTATGTGTTATATATATGCATGTGTGTATATATACATGTGACGGATTTTGGCTTAATCCTTTCACCTTCTTTCATCCAGCACCCCAAATGCCCTCCCCTCTGACAGCTGTCAGTCTGTTCCATGTGCCCATGCCTCTGGTTCTATTTTGTTCATTAGATTCCACATGTGGGATCATACTGTATTTTCCCTTTACTTATATTTTCTCCTTTTCCAGTGCATGTATCTTCTAACATTCTATTTCACTGACAATATTTTTATTGCTCATCTCCTCATGCTTGAACGTAAGCTCCACAGGGGAGGGATATTGTCTCTTGTTCACTGAGATATGTAGGCACTCAATAAATGTTTGCTGAAAGAATGACTAGAAGAATCAATGAACAGGGTAGGTGTTTATGTGGGGGAAAAGGAATTTTCTAGACACCAGAGACATTATGGGTAGCATTGTAGGGGAGACACTAAGATCTCTGCTTCTACAGGGAAACTTAAGTTGACCCCTCAGAGCAATCTCAGGACACTAGGGATTTCCAGGGGGAGGACTAGAATCAGGCCTCTCCTGTCCAGAGGAGACACAGGAGCACTTCACACTGGGGTCTTTTTCCAAATGAATTTTCAACTTGCATAAGCAGTCCAGGGAACCACACACTGCTGAAACATTACGTGGGGAGAGGAAAGGCAGATGGGCTGGCGAGTTGGGAAAGCAGGGGCAGGTCAAGACAGAACACAGGTTTCAATCCTACCACCCTCATCCTTCCTCTCGGAAGGAGTGTGGAGGGCATGAGCTGGCCCCAGCCCATCCCTCGAGGCTGGTATGTCCTGGGATCTCAGCAATGGCTTAGTGAGAGGCTGGGAGCACTCCGATGAGTAGGGTCCTCAGTGAAAGGGGCCGCTAGTCCCCTGAACAAGATCGTAATGATCGACACCTGAACAGTGCAAGCCAGTTCCCCAGGTGTCAGCCCCATCCTCATGGTCCAGCCTGGGGGCAGCAAGCTCTCATCTCATGAAAGGGAGACTCAGGCCAGCTCCAGGCCCTGGGGCTTTGCAAACAGGCTGGAGGGTGTTGTGGCAGAGTGCCCTCGGGCCCCTTGGCACTGCCGCCTGGCTCTGGCAGCACTCAGCGCTAGGAGCTGTTTGTGGACTTGGAAGTTGTATGTTAGAGAAAGGGAAGTGAGAGTGGGTGAGAAAGCAAGACAGGCTTTGACCCTTTCCATGCCACCCCTGGCAAAGCTTTCTGGCCTGTCCTGGCGGTGCATGCACAGGGAACTTTCCGCTCTAGTTTGCAGCTGCATTCTCAGCCAAACCTGCAGCCAATTAATTTGGGATGTAATTAGCTTTTTTTAAAAACCCCAACAAACCGAAATCCATTATCTTCCCCCAGCAGGAACAGCAGGATGGTGGGCTCCTGCTCCCTCCCTGGCTCTTGGCGCAGTCCCCGGTCTCCTCTGTGACGACAGTTGGAGACACTAGGGGCCTGCCCCCACAGTGGTGCCCACCTCCGCATCACATACCACTTTCTGGAACTGCTTCTCCTTGCGCACCTCCACCATGACCAGTCCCTCCTTCACCAAGCCCAGCCCCACGTCCCCCTTGGAGTCTGCAAACTGCAGGGTGACGTGGGGGCAGCTGGCGCTCAGGTGCTCCACGTTGAGCAGGCACTGGGTATTCTGGATGTCCCGCACCACGCTGTCCACGGCGTCTGTTCGAGCATCCTCCTGGAGCAGAAACACCCAGGGTAGGGGGAGAGGGGAGCTTGAGCAAAAGCTGGCCACCTGGGCCCCAGTTCCTGGTATTGGACTTCCAAGAAAGTCAAAAGTCTGCAGCTCACGGCCCACTCAGATCCTACTGAGGGAGGAGGCAGGCTCTGGACAGGAAGTGTCCCCTCTCCTTTTGTCCCTCTCCACCCCTCCCCTCCAAGCCTATCTGCATGTCATCCCATTCTTATCCCCCACCCACCTGCTGTGTCTCTGAGGACACGTGGCTTTTCCACATGGCACACGAGCCTGCACCTGCTGCCCAGGTCGACCACTCCCACCTTGGCTGGCCTTGCTCTGGCAGTGACCACCCAGTCCCCACCTCTCTGCCTTCACTGTCATCTCAGGGTCTCTCCACGCTCAGGCCTCCTCATCCCCATAGACTGACTGCCTGGATCTACTCTGTCAACACCTTTTCCTGCTGTTTCTCCTCTGCCCTGCAGTCATTTTGTGAAAAGGCAGAAAATCTTCTATGGTGCTGACTCCTACTCTACATCAGCCCCCCAGTACCCTGCATCTGGCGGCCGCTTCAACCATGCCTTTCAGCTGGCTCTCGCTCTGAGCCCCAGGGACCTGTTCCAATCATGCGTTCAGATGCCCCTCACTCTGAGCCCCAGGGACTCCTGGAGGCTGAGGCCATGGGCCCCTCCTCTGCCTGCCCGGCCTCCCTGTGGCACTGGAACTATAGCTGGAGTGGTGTGCCTGCAGCCCTGAGCACAGTCTTCCTCTCAGGGGGCACAGTCACCTCAGGCTCTTCCTTAGGCTGTGGGGACACAGGTTGTCCCGTCCCCTCCCATCCCATGTCTGCAGACCACGCTCATACACCTCCAGGTTTAAACTCAAATCCGCGACTAAGTCTCATCTTGCTTTCCACACTGAACACTAGAAGGCCGCCTGGAGCTCCCACAGCCTCTAATTTGCCCCTTACCTCCCTTATCTTGGCCACCAACAGACCCACATGTAAAAACCCATCTTAGCCTCTGCCCCACCTACTCTGATGGTGCTTGGAGACCTGGCCTTTCTCCCCAGCCCCACTCGCATGGCCCTGGTTTGGTCACCATTGTCCCTTGCCTGGATTTTCAATGCAGTTGTGTCCCAACAATTCCATCCAGTCTCCTTCCCTGTTCTAGAAGTAACTTTCAAAACCAGATTTGACCATATCACACTTCTGCTGACAATCCTGCCACACCCCTCCTGCCCATTATACACAGAATAAACTTGATCCCCAGACCCTGACCTACTTTTCCCTTTCCATTTCCTGACACTGCCTACAAGTCCTGAGGGCCCGCTGTGGTGGACTAGTCTTTGCTCCAGTACACCTAGCCATGGGCCTACCCACTTCTACGAACTAGCTCAAGTGCTCTGATGCCACCACCTATGGCACCTTCCCTCAACTTCCTCAGCACTCCCATTTTTGAGTCCTGTTACTAAGAGACCACCCATTGTAAGGGCTGCAGGAGTGGCTGAGTGTCACTGGACAGTCCCTTTTGGAAGGAGAGAAGCTACATCGACTCACATCTTGGGGCACCTGGATGAAGGCGAAGGCATACTCCGTGGCTTGAGCTGGCAGCACACGCGTGCTGAAGGCAGGTGGCAGGGTACCCAGGCGGGTGGATGGCAGGATCTCTCTCTGCAGAGGGCACACCAGACGAATAGCATCACACACTTGATGACCCCTTGTTCTGAAAGGACAACTCCTATGGCCAGGCCTCTGAAAGGACAACTCCTATGGCCAGGCCTCTGGGTGCTCTGATAGAGGGACTGTCCGCTAGCCCACGGCTCTAATGGAGGGACTGCCCGCTGAACCCCTGCAGTGAGGCCTTGGGAGAACATGGCCTGCTGGCACCTGCAATGGACAGCTGTGGCTCACATGCTGTTAACCCTGGGCCTGGTGTGGGCACACTTGTTGGTTCCCACTAATGTAATTTGAAAACTGGACACTGGTTGCAATTTTTATTTCTTTCCAATGCCTTCCCTCAATGGGCTCCCTGACCACTCTTCCACAGGCCAGGGGTGCTCCGGCTGGGAGAGCTCACCAATATGAGGGTCTGGCAGTGCCCTGGCTACCCGTGCTGGCCAAGCCTGGGAGGACCTCTTCTCTGGTGGATTCCCACCCAGATAGTAAATTGGGTGTATGGCCCAGTTCTGGGCTTTCTGCTAACTGACCCTCAACTCTAGTCCTTGAGTAAAGTGGGCAGCCACAGCCACAGCTCAGGAACCACACCCCCTGAGCTACAGTACTCTCCCAGGCACTCTGCTACCTCAGGACTGTCCCTCCCAGCAAACCTTGGTTTTGGGATGTGCTGGACGTTAGCAGATGGGAACAAGCACATGTTAAGCATGCAGACCAGTTACTGCCTCTTCGGAGGCAGGGCAGAAGAGGAAGCGTGGGCATGGCTGGGCACTTAGAGACCTATGGATGCACACAGGCCTCTGCCAGAGATGCCAGTTTTGCCAGGTCACTCAGGGGTCACGGCCTGTCACACAAACAGTAGATGGCCTGACCTAGGGAGCTACTGTGTTGAATGGCCCCTGACAGTCACTTGGAGCCCTGCTCTTGTCCAGCTCCCAGCCCCCCACTCACGTTGCCGTAGTCAATGTAGAAGACGTGAACTTTGGCAGGAGACTCGACTTTCTCGACTCGGGCCCGGTACCTGCAATGGCATCATGGGCAGAGCTCAAGGGACAGTCCCGAGGAGTCAATCTCCCTGGAGGCTTAGTGATGGCAGGGGAGCGGGCATAGCACTTCCCTGCCCAGGGGTCAGAGAGCACACCCGTGGGTGTCACAGAGGACAGGGCTCAGACTCCATCGAGGCACTTTGGTCACCATTTAATGGAATGAGAGCATAGCTGGGAGCAGAGGGAGGGAGAGGGCAGCATGTGAAGCAGATTAATGTGTCCTTGGGGCATAAAGCAACAAGACTAATGACTAGATTGATGTCTGCTGCTGTAACTCAGCACACTAAACAGCAGCTGTAATTAGCCGGCAGAAGTGTCTGGGAGGCCGCAGCAGGGAACACATCCAAGTCACTTCGTCACCCTGGGAGGGCCATGGGCCCTACCCTCAGTAGACCAGACATAAGTGACCTTGCAGCCTGTGGAGGCTGCTGCTCATGTCCCAGACAGTTGGGGTGGAGGCTGGGTGGCTGGCCTGGGTTTACTGAGACATCATTTTTCCTGAGTGGGGTGATGGGTGTGTCGGAGAGCCCCAGACAGCTAGGACTCCCCCAACAGAGTGAGGGGAAAGAGGAGGAGCACACTTCTCTAGTCTGGAGGCTGGCTGGACTGCAGGAAAATCAAGGCCAGATGGGCTTTGGGCAATAAAGAGGGCTACCCTGGGGAGGCGGCCAAGGTCAATAACACCCCAGTGGACACTGGTCTAGCCGGTGGCCTGAGGACAGACCGGCCCTGGCTCCTGCTGCACTGCTTGGGCCCAAGTGGCTTACCATTCTCCATCTACAAATTTGGCAATGCAGAATTCTCCCCGGCGCGGGGCGTAGGAGCCCTCGACAGGAGGGTGGCTGGCGATGTCATTTCGCATGTTCTCCATTAGCTTCTCCAGCTGGGTGCCTGATGGGGAGGAAAAGACTGAGACCAGGGTGCCAGGTTCTTTGGAGGCTCATTCTGGCTGGGGAGGCAGATGAGCCTGGGCGTGGGTGGGGTGAGGAATTCTGTAGAGCGCCTGCAGTACTGACTCGTCCCCATCCCTCAGGGAGGTCCTCTTGGCTCTCTGCTCGAGGTTTCATGCTGTTTTCAAAGGCAGGATGGCGACTTGCTGACTGTGGAGCCTGTGGGAACACTCTTGGGCTTTGGGGAAGGAGGTGGAGAACGTGAGTGGATGTGGAGCAAGGTCAAGGCCAACCAACCTTCTCTAGGGTGGGAGCTGGCCAGCCTGCAGCCCATTCCTACAAGAGCTGGCCCTGGCTTGGGTCACAGAGGTGGTGAGTGACCGCAGCCACTCTTTGCAATGTCTCCTAGGGGCTAACGTGGAGATAAAGGATAAGCCCCATACAACCCCAGACAAGGAAAAGGCCTGGGAGTCTGAGCCATAAAAGATGGAGAGAAATTCTGAGACAGGGTGCAGCCTCAGTGTATTCAAACTTGGCCACTCTGACCAGTCACTGCGAGACACATGCTAAACTGAACTCCCAGTGCTGTCAGGTTAGGATTCTTCCCTCCCATCCCAGTTCAGTGCTCTCCTCAACTGGGGGTGGGGGAAGCTCTCCTCCCCTGCTTGTCTTTCCTGAACAGTCTGACCTTGGGGCTCTGCTGCTTGGCTTTTTGTTTTTTGTTTTCCAGGTTTGGCAACACCCAGGGTCTTCTCAGGTTCCCTTTCAGCTGCCTCCCACTTGCTAAGCCAGCATCAGTCCCCAGTGGTTTCTCCTTTACATCCTCCTGGCCTTGATTCTATGTCTGCATCAGACCTGTTGTGCCTGCTTTGCTCTCTGAGGTCAAGGTGGCTGGGGGCATGTGGATTCCTCTTTTCACCATCAGGGCCCAAGGCGCCACTCACTATAACAGATGCCTAACACGTGTCGGCTGCTGGTACACTTGTCAGTTGGCCTTATAAGTTTCTTGTCTGATTTTATGTTCCTGCCATACATGGTGAGCTCCTTCAGGGCACAGACCACAGGTCCCTTGGTTGTTTACTCTTGTAATGCCCAGTAGAAGCCCTGACATGTGCATTGTGCTCACTAATTCAGCTGCATTGAGGATAACCTTTGCATATGCACATGGGGAGGTCTGTCCACTCTCAGGCCTCTGCACAGGCCACTGCCCGACTGTTTCAGAACAGGGGTTTTAGGATGCAATGCCCTTTCCCCCACCCAGTGGTAAACACTACGCATTCTCCTGAGATAATGTTCCTTGCCCAGACAGTAAAATTTCAGGGACTAAGGAGAAGCCTCTATAGAAGACAGTTCCTCCTATACTTGGTCTATTTTTATTTTTTTGCTCCAAGGCAACAGAAAGCAGGCTTTGCCTCCTCAAACAGGCAAAGCCCTCTGGGAGGTCCTTAGACAGAGACCTGGTTGGTCATTTACAGCTAATGGAAACACTTTCATCATTTCATCCGTTCCTTCCCGAAGGCAGGGTCTAATTAGGAGAAGGGAGAGAGGATGTCCCCAAGAGGGGGTGAGAAGTTGCAGAAGAGGGGGCTGTGCGTGCTGAGGTTTATTTTCCTGGATTTCATGGAGCCACTGGAGGACAGGGTTTTCTCTGGTGCCCAGCGCAACTCTCCAGGCAATGTGCCATGAAGCACTCACTCCCTTCTCCAATATTCCAAGAAGACACAGTTTCCTCCTTTGTTCTCTGTCTTTATTTTCTGCCTTGGCTACTGCTCACTGTAGCGTCATGGCTCCCTAGGGCTGACAGAGATAGCGGGCGAGGTACTGAGGGGTACAGGAAGCCTCTGAGATGAGACTGACTGGTCAAAGGCCTTGAACCCTCAAGCTCTGTTCCTGGGAGACTTTAAGGTCCTGTTCTTATTCAAGGGGATTCCTCCCCAGCAGGACCGGAGGGAGGCGGAGCCCGTCTGGGAGCTGTGTACGCTGGGTGGGGTCTAGCTGGCGCCTGTGCTCAGGAACACCAACTCTGTAAGACTCCTTTCTGGCCACGCAGACCCGGAGGCTGGGTCTCTTTTGGCTTCATTCCCAAGGCAATGGCTGGTCCAGCTTCCACCAGGATGGCAGCTGACCTCAGAGAACCTGATCTAGCCTGGCCGGTATGACTAAATGGTTAGAGCATCAGTCCATGAACCGAAGGGTTGCGAGTTCAATTTTGGTCAAGGGCACATACCCGGATTGCAGGTTCAATCCCTGCCCCGTCGGGAGACAACCTATCATCGGTGTGTCTCTGTCACGTAGATGTTTCTCTCTCTAAAAACCAATGGGAAAAAATATCCTCTGGCGAGGATTAACAACAGGAAAAGAGAACTTGATCCTGAAGGCTCATCAGTTCCATCCTTGCCCCTCCCCCGCATCCCCCTCCCAAGTATAGCTCAGGTACAGGACTCGAAACTGTCAGTTTTCCTTGGCGAAATGACATTAGCACAAAAGCAGCTGCCTGGGAAATATCATTAGAGAGGAAGTGGCTGAGACAAAGCTGTTGATCTGGAGTGGGCCTGGGTGGGCTGAGGGGCTGAGCAGAGCTGCATCCTGTCACCCAGGGGGCCACCCTGAGTGCCAGTGACAATCTTCAGTTCCCTTGGCCTTGCAAGGATCAGGCTCCTTGGCCCTAGAGGCGGCTCTAAGAGCCCTTTCTTCTGCCCTGGGTGGCAATGAGAGGGAGTCAGGTTACAGGGAGTGGAGGTGGGAGGCTGGGCTGAGGTCTCGGCCTAGGGGACCCTGGCCACAGGGCACAGCACTGGAGGGCAGGAAGGAGGAGGATGGAGAGTGAGAGTCCTTTAGAAAGACCACCTGGGGAGGGCCTCCCCTGGTGTGCCTCCTGTTTCCATGGCAAAATGGCTACCACTTAGGGCTGTGGTAACCTCTAGAGGAGAAAACCCAGCAGAGACAAACCCACACTCCCCTCCTCCACCTGTCTTCCCAGGAAGCTGAAGGGGAGAGGGCTGGGACATGCCAGTTCTTGCTTCCTGACCACATAGAGACAATCTGTTCACTGCTTCTTGATAGGCTCTGAGGGCTACAAATCCTCATGCCCAGCTCAGCCAGGGGTGCCTGGAGCAAAACAATTACCTAAGATTCTCAGAGCACCACCCAGACAAAATTGGTTACCTCACCAGTCCTCAGAGGACCTGCCCAGCCCGCCTACGCCAGGGCGCACTTGCAGGTCATGCAATGAGCGGCGCTGGAGCCTGGTGGCTGGGCAGTAGGGGAGGGCCCTGAAGGCGGCTGGAGGAGCCAGGAGCTGAGGCAGCGCTACGTGGGCTGGGCCTGAGCACTCACCTGTCTCCACATCCTGGACGTAGAAATGCAGGTCATCAGTGATCTCGGTCACAAACACTGGCTTATAGGAGGCCGAGCGCTCCTTCTCCTCTGGCACGGGTGGCACCTCCTCCACAGGCTGCTCCTCGTAGTGTGCCCAGACCTGCGTGTGGCCAGTGGAGGGGAGGAGGGGATGAGGAAGTGAAGTAAGAAAGGAAACCACGAAAGGGACTTTGAGGCACGTGGGTCACCCCAGAGTGAGTGAATGTGAGAGTCACCACGGGCACTCACGTGGCACTGGGCTGGCCCCTGGAACCCTCCTACTTCTGGGAGGAGTGGGGAAGAGTGCGCTTAAGTGCTTCTGATCCACTGGCTCTCAACTTCCGGCAGGCATCAGAGCAACTGGGGAGCTTATTAAAAATGCAGGTGCCTGGGTCCCATGGCATGCCTACCAAGGCAGGATGTTCTAAAGGTCCCGAGAAAGTAGAACAGCGCAGGCTCCGGCGATTCTCATGTACACCAACAGGACCTTGGCCCTGGAGTGGTTTTGGGTGTCCCACCCACTCCCCATACCACTCTGCAGGGTCACTCTGTCACAGGGCCACTGGCACTCCTGAGGCTCTGCAAGTGACAGCCCTGGGCTGTGGAGGGGAGGGCTTGTCATTGTGCAAGAATGCCCCTTCTCAGACCTCATCTCAAGCAGGTTGCTCTGACCTCAGCTCAGAAGTGGGACTACTCCCTCCACCTTCCTCTTCCCTTCCTTCCCAGCCCTGAGCTGTCAGGGAAGCAGCAGCTCAGAAGCTGATGCTACGTGACAGTGCGTCAGGTCCAATCCTGTGGCCAGGAGGTTATCCCAGTAGTGAGGCCTGTCAGCGCAGGGAAGGGAGGTGGCTTTCCAGCTGAGCAGGGGGAAGGCGGTGAGGGACTGCGGGGACTGGACCACACGGCCCCACAGACACACACAGGAGCAGGGGTGATAAAAGAACTAGCCAAAAACTTACATGCTTACTAGGAGCCAGGAGCCATTCTAAACATTCTCCAAGTATGAACTCACTTAATCCTCACAACAACCCTTTGAGCGGAGCTGAACACGACCCGCCTTACAGAAGAAATGGAGGCACACAGGCTTGTTAGGAGTAGCAGAACCAGGACTTGAACACAGGCAGGCTGGCTCAGAGCGCTCCCAGAGGCTTTTGGCTCTGACTGGGCCTCTGGAGACAGCAAGCAGCACTGAGCAGTGGGGCTTTATTGTGTCGTCTAACTTTGGTCAGAGGTGCCTTCTGAGTCTCCTTTCCTTCCCTGGTAAAAGTCTGACACGTGATCACCCGCTGACATTCGGATTCCTGGGTGGCATCAGAAAGCAGCTGAGGACAGGAACGCTGGACTTACCTAGCCCCCTTGGGTCCACAGCCACTGAGGCCAGGCTCCCGCCTTTAATGTGGCACAAGTGTGTGTCCTCCCACTAGAGGACTGGCATGAGCAACAGGAACTATGCAAGCCCAGGGTGGGGGAAGGAGTGGCTGCCAGTGAAAGGAATTCTAAGGACAAAATTAGGCAGGTCTAGGGAATAAAGAGGGCCCATGGGGGAGGAATGCATATGTGAAGGACAGGTATCTTTGGCCTGAGCAATTAAAGCAATTATAAGCTAGATAAAAATCAGCCCTGACCTGAGCAGCTTGGCGAGGTCAAAATGCTTATCTTACTTGTACAAAGGATAGAAAAAGGCCACAGGATAACGGGGGTGGGGGTGTGGGTGAACAATGGGACATACATACATTCACAGAGAATAAAGAAAAGTGAAACATTTTCAGAGAATAGAGGAATGTTGCAAGATAAGGGGGAGAGAAAGAGGCTTCACCACATGGGCTTTGGCCTTTGAAACTGATACTATGTAACAAAATAACCAATGAGGAAAGCATGGGGGTCCTAAATTAATGAAAGGCCCAATTAGAAAGGGCCAGGCTCAAACAAAGGACAGCATACATAAACTGGAGACAAAGGGACACCAGCAGGATTTTTTTGAATTTGAGAGAGAGAGGGAGGGAGGGGGGGCTTTTCCCATTTAGGGGCCCCTCCCCAGAGGCCCTTTGGGGACACCTCTGCCCAGATGGAGTTTGTATATACTTCCAATAAACTTCTACATTTTAATTAAAGAAATCTGTTAGTCCATGAATTTATTCTTCATCTTCGTCAGATAAAACCCCATAAGAAATCTGTACCCTAAGTCCCATGTTTCACCAGGAGTGGCTGAGGGAGATGGGAGAGTCGTCTCTTATGTCCAGTCCAAACTTCTGCCTCCCACACAGAGAGTGCCCTCCACATGGGTCCCTGGTCAGGGCTGGGCTCTACCCCAAACAGCTCCTGACCCCTCTCACTTTCCTCCAACACCTGTCCTACCAGCTTGGCCACCTCCGTCATCATAAGCACCTAGACACCTCTGCTTCACTAGCCCAGGCCTGGCCACCACAGAAGAGGGAGTAGAACTTCTATTCAGTCAGATCAGGGACTGGGGCCCTAACCTGTCCAGGCTCCCTGCCCTATGAAAGGGGTCTCTTTGTACTTTCCTATGAAAGAGCCTCTCCAATCAGAGGCCTTGGCTAGGACCACTGAGAGCACTCGGGGGGAGGGCGAGCAGCCCCAATTCCTCTAGTTCCAGGGGCTGCATCCTGCTGAGGCTAAGACACTGAGAGCACTGGGCGGGGGACGGGGGATGATGACATAGCCCCCATTCCTTCTGGTTCCAAGGCCTGCAACCTGCTGAGGCTGAGCCTTTTCTCCTTCCTGCCCCCTCACTCAGGAAAGTGACTGCTTAGCCAGTCATGCCTGGCGGCCTCCAGGCTCCCCTGAGATCCTTGCAGCTCTGAGCATCATGGGGCTCTCACTGCCTCAGAGAGACAAGATGGGCTTGGAGTGGGCCCGAGCCTGGGAGATGTTCTGGGCTCCCACCCAAACTCCACCCTGCTTCCCGCAGCTGTGGGGGAAGGACATTCCACAGTAGAGTTGACGATTTGGGAACAGACTGACAGGGTGAGAGCAGAAACTGCTAATGACTCAAGTCAAAGAGCCTTAGGCGACAGCATTAAGTTTCTCCCTGGGAGAGGGAATTTCTTCCCACAGGCTCGGGACAGCAGCTGGAGGGCAGGCTCAGGGGCAGCAGCTGGAGGGCAGGCTCAGGGGGCAGCAGGCTGGAGGGCATGGTGATATAAATGAAAGCCTGAGGATGGCTCTCAGCCCTCTTGCTCCCACTTGGAGGGCAATAAAGGGGCCATTGGTCCTATGACAGGCCCCACAGCTCACTGGGCGACAGGAAGGGAGCAGTGGGGTACACACTGCTGCCTAGTGAGGTGATAAGACACCAGCAGCATGCAGTTGCCAAAGGATAGAAGAGGGAGAGTTGCACCTCAGAGGAACCCACTTCTAAGTGAGGGCTGGGTTCGCCCTCTGAATAGTAGAACCCTGAAGGTTCCCTCTTTCCCTTGGGGTATGGAGGTAACCAGCCATTTCCTGGGGCTTGGCTGCCAGTGGCCCTCCACACGCTGGTAAATGCAGCCTGGCCGGGAGGGAAGCTTCTTGGTGGGAAGGAGTCAGTCAGCTGGGACAGGCTTGGCTGCCCATGTCCCCACCCTTAAACATGGGTTGGTTTTGCCTATATTGTCTTATGTTGCCCTTCTGGGGCAGGGAGGGGACAGACATAGTGGTGAGACACCTGCCAGACATGTGCCATTTTCCCACAGCCACTCCGAGCCCTCTGATAGCTCAGATTCCTGACAAGAAAAACCCAAAGACCCTTCTGGCAGGAACAGTAACTGTGCACACAGATACACAGTCAGTGCCACAAGGCTCTGCCCCAGGTTTGTAGCAGAAGAAACAGCTGGGGCGGGGGGGGGGGCGGGCAGGTGTGGGGAACCTCAGGGCCAAGACGCTGGGTGGGATGAAGGTGTGGGAGCAGTGAATGGTAGAGAGAAGCCTGAGTCAGGCCTGGGCAGCAGCGCCTGGGATGTGGAGAGGCCCCCAGGTTTCTGGTCAGGTTGGGGGCAGCTCTCATGCTACAGCTAGGACCAGGATGGAGCTGTTCTGCGACAGGGCCCCTCTGTGACTCCTCCAGGGCCCTGGCTACAGACCCAGATGGAAAAATGGGCAAGAGAAGCACCTCCCTCCTTCCTCATCTGCTCTGTCGTACCAGTTCCATCCTGCTTAAGTCTCCTCCACATTCTGGGGCTCCTAATTGTCCTGTGGCTGTGGCGCCCAAGGGAAGCGGCCCCCTTGGCCAGGCACAGGCAAGGCTGGCCCAGGAGCAGAGGCTATCTCTCCTCCTGTCCTCACTGCTCCTGGAACCCCCTCCCTGCACTTCCTCCTCTGAGAGCCCCAGGTCCTCTTCCCTGCAGGAGATGGCAATGTGGACTGAGGTGCCACTGGCTGGAGCCTTTCCTTTCTAAATCCTATTTAGTATTGCTGCTTAGGAGGCTGGGGACCTGGCACGGGGCCAGGGTGGTGGAGGCCTTCAAGCCCTCGGTAGGGAAGCAAAGCTTAATAAAAGTCAATCCATGGCCAAACAACCCTGTCCAGGGTCCTGCCAGGGCACAAGTGGTGCAAGAAAGGGAGCAGTCTATGCAGCTGCCATTGGCGGCTCCCTCCTTGGTCCTCAGACCTGCCCAGAATCCCTGGAGGAGGAGGAGGAAATTCTGCATCAGTCTCCTGCAGAGGAAGGGGAGGCCGGGCCAGCCTCGTTATTAGGAGAGAAGTCCAAAGTGCATATGGAGGAGGAATGAGGCCTGGCAGGGAGGCAGCTAAGTTCTTGTGGCTGGGAAAGCAGCAGCCAGGCAGACCTACTCACAATGCACACACACATAACACACTTGCTGAAGACTTCGGCATGCTCCTGGTCTCACATAACCTTTCAGTACTTCTTTTCCTCAGTTAGCTCACAGCTACCACCACGATCTCTGCACCCCAGAGGGTCAGAAGTGGAGAAGACTGGCGATCCTGGGGACACTTCAGATACGCAGTCATCTGAGCCCTGCCAACCCTGAAGGCTGCTGCAAAGCTCTGCCCATGTTGCTCCTGGGAACCAGCTGCCAGGGAGAGGCAAGCCCTGCTAGGTTCCCTGGGAGTCTTGAAGAGAGAGAGATGAGCAGGAGAAGGGCCCAGGAGGAAGGCAGGCCCCACTCTGAGAGTGGTACACTGCATTTTAATTAGACAGAATAAAAACATGCAGCCTGTGTGAGTAATTAATCACTGGTAATTACTCCTCAGCGTCATCCTGTGGCATTAGTGCAAAGATGACTTGGGCTCTTTCAGGCAAATCCATGTGTAGTACATAGTGATGTGCCTGGCAAGGGACCCACCTCTCCATCTCAGGCCAGAGTCCCTTCTCTGTCCTCTCCTGGGTCCCTCTGGGGCCTCTACACTTAGAGGACTGCTTAGATTGGAAGAGGTAGCTACTAGGCTCATGTACTGAGTAGCCGGGGAGCAAAGACACTTTCAGAATCTGGATCCCAGAGGCTGGTGCTTGCCACGCTGACCCCCCAGCTGCTAACTCTTCAGTGAAGGTTCAGCCCTTTGTACACAAGCCCAGCACCTGCAGCAGGTAGAGGACACAGGGTGGCAGCCTTAGGTTGAGCTGTCACAAACAGGAAACCCAAGAGGGAGCACGTTTCTGTAGGAGCGGAGGCTGCCTGCTCCCCATCCTCTAGGAAGACAGTGTTTCTGTGAGTGGAACTGGGATGAGGAAGGGTGGAGACCTCCTCAGAGGCTTCCTGGTGGCCCATTCCTCCAAGGTGTGCACAGTCCCTTTCATTGTCCTAGCTCAGTGGTCGGCAAACTCATTAGTCAACAGAGCCAAATATCAACAGTACAACAATTGAAATTTCTTTTGAGAGCCAAATTTTTTAAACTTAAACTTCTTCTAACACCACTTCTTCAAAATAGACTTGCCCAGGCTGTGGTATTTTGTGGAAAAGCCACACTCAAGGGGCCAAAGAGCCGCATGTGGCTTGCGAGCCGCGGTTTGCCGACCACTGTCCTAGCTTGTTGGGTGGCATTCCCCCTCCCCCTGCACTGCATCCCCGCCCTAAATCCCCAGGAGATGGAAGCAAAGAGAGACCCAGGAGGGTGGCCCGAGGCCCAGTCCCTGAGAGAAGCGATGTGTGTTCTTGGAAGAAAGGTGGGAAGGGATTGACTGAGGAGATGGCTGCTCCAGGCTGGAGGAGAATGAGGGGCCTTTGGGGCCCCTAAGCCTCCCATTCCTTTTGGCCGGTGACTGGGCCTTGGCTCTGGGAGGTGAGTTGCAAGCCAGATGGTGGCCCCATGGGGGAAGGCAACGTTTATTCCTGGAACAAATTTATGGCTCAGTATGGCTGTCCCATGAAATCCTCCTCAAGCTCAGGGAAGCTCTGACACATTGGTGGCCGGCTGATTTATCCCATTAGCAGGGCTGGGCTGTAAGTTAGTGGCAATAGGCTGGGGGGGGGGGGGGGGATGGGGTGTGGTGCTAAGCCCTGGTCTCACCACTAAACTCATTGGGTTTCTTAATCATCCATTTGTTTCCTAAAGCTGCTTTCCAACCCACCCCCCTGTCTCTTCGATGCACTGTCTGCAGAGATGGATGGACTGTAAATCTGCTGTCCTAACAGCTTTATACATCTCTTGGGGCTGCTTCCAAAATGGGCTTCCCTGCAGGGCAATGTGAAGGGACTCAGCTGTGGGCTGCGGGAAGGGATAGGAATGGGGAAGGAGCAGGAGCGATGCCCATCTCCCGTGCCAGGGGTGCCCCCAGTAGTTTCTCTCATTGATCCAAGGTCACCGCCCTGACGCACCTGAGCAGATCTACAACAGGCTTATGGCTGAGACACCTTGCCTTGGTTCTTATGTGGTTCCTGATATGAGGTCTGAGACCACCAGGGTGACTCAGTTGGGGAACGACAGAACCACTTCTGTCTGTTGTAGGAAGGGAATGGTATTAATGGTGGTGAGAGAAAGTATGAGCCCAGGGAGGGGCATCCCTCCCACGGCCCAACCCCACACCATACCTTCTCCTTCTTCTGCTTGGCAGCCTCCTCCGCAGACAGCAGGGATTTGTAGTAGGAGCTGCGCTCCGCAGTGAAGTGGACCTTGGAGAGTGCATGCTCCACCAATAAGACGGACAGGTTGGCGCCGTCGATGTGCAGCCAGCCGATGAAGTTGCCGGCCTTGTCCATGCTCTCCACCTCCACCTCCACCTGGGGCATGGAGAAAGGGGGTGTGGAGTCAGTGTGTAGGGGATTGCCCTGGGTGCGGCTTGGGTTAGGGAGCGGCACTGAGGCCCAGTGCTCAGGCCCTGGGCAGTGGCCACCAGGTTCTCTGCATGTGATAGGAGCGGATGGAACTAGGGGAGGGAAAAGGAAGTGCTGTGCAGAAAAGCAGGAGCCTGTGAGAGAGCCCCTGTGCTGCCGCCCTCTGAGAACCCTTTGCTTCAGTTCTGTAAGTTGGCTCTATGCTTTTTAGCCTCTCACCCCCCAGAATCATCCTTGATAGATACATCATGACAAAGCAATTTCAAATTCCCCTTCCTTTTGACAGTGAGCTAATAGGGAAAACTCCACTCCTTAGCTTAAGGGAGTCCTGTTAGCTGTGTGTGTGTGTGTAGCAGGGCAATCCCCGGGGAGAGGGGAGCCTGTGTTCTTTCTGGAGGAGCTGAATGAATTAATGCTTAATCTAAAAAAGGTAAAAAAAACTGGCTGCATGAGAGTCAGGCGAGGAGAGGAAGGATGGGACAAGTGGGCAGGAAGTGCACTGCAGAGGAAAAGTTAGGGGCTAACTCCAGCAGAAGGTTCTCCCCAAGGAAGAGCAATTGCCATAAGCCCAGATCTTGAACTGTGTGCTGGTGCTGAGTTTCAGAACCCCCCCCCCCCCCGAGATCCCCACAAGGCTCCAGGGCTCTTAAGCCCCCCGGTCCCTGTAAGACCCAGGACCCCAGAACCAGAACTGCCTCTGCTCCTGCGAGACAGTGGCTTCACTGTCGTGGCCATAGTGGTGGTGGATCTGTTCCCATCTCAAGGAGGCAATGGCCCAGGAAAAAGTCCTTTGATTTTCTTCCCCTGCTAAAGGGGACTGTAAAAGCCTTTGCTGCCAAATGTAAAAACTTGTAATGGCTTCAAGCTTGATTAAGCAATAAAATGAATGTCTAAATACCTGAGAATTCTCTGAAGCCTGGGCCAGAGCCCGTGGCAGCAGCCTAGGGCAGAGGGTTGGAGGGGCAAAGGGAGGGAGCAGTCGCCTGTCTGGTGGTTCTGCCTCAGCAGGGAGAGATGGCAGCGGATATAAGTCTTTCGAAGTAGATGAGATGGCACTGATGTGCAGAGGGCAGTGGAAGGAAAAGAGGGGGGAGGGCCAGGGAGGAAGGACCCTAGCCTTTTCCCATTCTTGGACACCCTCTTCCTGCTGGAGGTCCACAGTTAACCCCTCAAGGGTAAATGCAAGTTCAACAGTGCCCCAAATTGAGATGTGGTACAGAAGAGGGTATGCAGTGTTTATTAGAGCTATGGAAAAAGGTGCTGTATGTATAGATCCAAACCCAAGTTGATACTGTAGGTGAGGAAACGAGGCACAGAGAAGGGAAGTACAGCTAGTAAGGGGCAGAGCTGGGAGCACCTCCTTCCCTTTTCTATAGCCCTGTTTCAGGAGCACCCTTTCCTCCAGTCACACCTCTCACCCCACCTCCTTGCTTCCCACCAGGTCATGCCAGCTCCCTCCACCATCAACACCATGGGGCCTTGCACCTCCCTGGTAGAGCCAGGGTGGGTCTACCCAACACACCTGCTGAGGAGCTGAAGCAGGGAGAACCAGCATCTAATACCTGTAGATGTCAAAATATGTTCCTCCTAATTCTGGCAATTAACGTACTGGGGGATCTGCACTTGTTGGGGAGAAGGGCAGGTGGGCAACATGGTGCTTTGATAAAAACAGGTGCCTTAAGAGCTGACCAGCTGGTAAGGCACCTAAATTCATTGAGGTGAGCGACGGACTTCCGAAGGGCCTTTTGACACCTTGCAAATGCCCAGGGCACTGGAGCCCCACGGAAGTTCTGCTGCAGGGCCACTGGGTGCCTCTACAGTAAGAGGACCAAGGGTAGAGGAAGAGGCTGCCATATTAAAACAGGGATGGGCAAAATGAGAAATCGAAAGGCACAAATTTCCAGTTATAAAATAAATAAGTCACAGGGATGTAGTGTACAGCATAAAGAATATAGTCGATAATATGTTTCTCTTTCTCCCTCCCTCCCTTCCTGTCTTCCACTCTCTAAAAATCAATGGGAAAAATATCCTTGCATGAGGATTAATAACAAAATATAGTAATAACTGTACAATGACAGATGGTTACCAGACTTATTGTGATCTCTTTATAAGCTATATAAATGTTGAATTACTATGTGTACACCTGAAACTAATAAAATATTGTATGCTAACTCTGTTTAAAAAAAAAGATACACAGAAAAATCATCTCTTACCCTTCTTAATTTGCCAAGCTTTATCGAACATGCCAAGACCAAGCAGCAGCAGGACCCAGAATTTTGGGAGGCAGTAGGAAGACAAGAGAGGCTGCGTACCTTGTGTTTAGGGAGTCATAACAGGTGTGTATGTGTTTTGATGCTGGCTTCCACCACTAAACCACTGCCCTCCTTGTATTTGGGGCTTCATGAGACACCACCTCATGTCCCGCCAAAAGCAGCGAAGCTGGTAGAGTTCCCAGGTTTGACCTCTTGCCTTCCACTGTGTTAGGAGTGAAGTGTCCTTTCCCTAAAACTGAGGATGGCTGTTCTGCATGAGCACATGGCCTCCCTCCAAGCCCGAGTAGCTAGTGGTGGGCCAGGGTGATTGTGACAAGCTTGATGGTCACCCTCATCACTCCTCTTGGCATTGGATTGCTGGAAATGAATGCAAAAACTGCAGAGATGGGTGGCAAAGGCAACTGAGCAGGCAGCTTCCCTCTATTCCTATAAGAGACCCACACTAGGACCTTACTCCACATGGCAATCCCGAATTCACACCTCTCTCTCTGAGGCCACAAGCCAGAGGTTGGCCTCTCAAGGGCTCACATCAGAGGGAGAACCGAGCAACTGGCAGCCATACCTGGAGCCAATGCTGCCGCGGAGCAGCAGGCTCTCTGGCGGGCGAGCACTGGCAGCGCACTTAAACAGCGCCGCTCAACCTGCAATCGATACACTAACTTGAGCTTGACAGGTCCCTGGGCCCGGTGGGCTGCAGAGAAAGAAATCTCTAGCCTTGGGCACTATGCTGCCACTGAATCCATCTTGGGTTACAGAGGGAGATAAAGCTGTCGCCTGAGCCTCTGCTTCCCCTTTACTAAGCTGCTACAACCATGGTCATTTCTGTCAAGCAAAGGTATTCAGGGTAGGTGGGCTGGCCTCAGCGAAGAGATAGGGCTGGGCAGTGGTCCTGCTGCTCCTAGTCTCTCAGCTTCTGGCCTCTCTGGCTAAGTCCTGCTCTTGTGCCTCTTTCTGGACAGGCCCCAGCCTGGACAGCCACATGGAATTCAGTTTGAAGATCAAAGTCTTAGCTCTTCTCAAGCTCTCGGAGAGCTACAGGGGAGCAAGCAGAAGGTTAAGCAGGGCATGCCCACGGAGATGTGCTCATCCTTCATTATATTTCTCTTATATTGACTGTCAAAAATTTGGGTCCATGGCTGTACAAGCTCTACTCCATTCAATTTAAAGACTCACATTTCTTATATTCTTGGGAGGTCCCTACAATGGTACGTATCATTGGGAGCTTAGGCCTTGGGTGACTACTATGGGCTGCCAGAGGGCTTCATATTTTTGTGTGGGCATTTGGTGTGTACATGGGTGGGCTCTGGCCTTGAGGGTATCAGAGTTAAGTGTATACATGGATATAGCAGTATCAGCAAGGGACAGGTGGTGGCTCTTCTCTTCAATGCTCATGCTGAAGCTGAGAGCTAGGAAAACACAGAGTTAGAGCTGCTGCAGGAGGTGAGGGGGTGTGGCGGGGAGGAGACAGCCTCGAGGGACTATGAGAAGGGGAGGGCGGGCAACACACTGAAGAAGTGCCTTGGTGGTTAAGGCAGAAGCGAGCAGCCCAGATGCCTGGTGGTCAGACCTGACCTCCAGGTGTTTAAGGATGTTGTAATGCTGCCTCATGGTACACTCGGATGGTCCAGTCATGTGCCAGCATCTCTTGCCTTTAGCTTTTTTTTTGGTTGTCACCTTCTTTTTTTAATTTATTTATTGTTTAAAGTATTACATATATTAGTACACATATCTCCTTTTTTCCCCCCATTGACCTTCCTCCAGCCTCTCCTACCCTCTCCCCCCCGTCGCATACCCTCATCCCATACCCCCCCCCCCCCCCCCAGTGTCTTGTGTCCTTTGGTGTGCTTATATGCATGCATACAAATCCTTTGGTTGATCTATTTCCCTCCCTCCCCAACACTCCCCAGCCTTCCCACTGTAATTTGACAGTCTGTTCGGAGCTTTACTGCCTCTGTATCTATCTTTTTGTTCATCAGGTTATAATGTTCATTTTCCATAAATGAGTGAGATCATGTGGTATTTTTCTTTCATTGCGTGGCTTATTTCACTTAACATAATGCTCTCCAGGTCCATCCGTGCTGCTGCAAATGTTAAGAATTCCTTCTCTTTTATAGCAGCGTAGTATTCCATTGTGTACATGTACCATAGTTTTCTGATCCAGTCATCTGCTGACGGGCACCTAGGCTGTTTCCAAATCTTAGCTATGGTGAATTGTGCTGCTATGAACATAGGGGTACATATATCCTTTCTGATTGGTGTTTCTAGTTTCTTGGGATATATTCCTAGAAGTGGGATTACTGGGTCAAATGGGAGCTCCATTTTTAGTTTTTTGAGGAAACGCCATACTGTTCTCCACAGTGGCTGCACCAGTCTGCATTCCCACCAGCAGTGCACGAGGGTTCCTTTTTCTCCGCATCCTCACCAGCACTTGTCGTTTGTTGATTTGCTGATGATTGCCATTCTGGCAGGTGTGAGATGGTACCTCATTGTCGTTTTGATTTGCATATCTCAGATAATTAGTGGCTTTGAGCATGTTTTTATGTGTCTCTTGGCCTTCCTTCTGTCTTCTTTTGAAAAGATTCTATTTAAGTCCGTTGCCCATTTTTTTATTGGATCATTTATCTTCCTTTTATTTATTTATTTATTTATTTATTTAATAAATCTTTATTCAGATTATTACAATTGTTTCTCCTTTTCCCCCCCATAGCTCCCCTCCACCCGGTTCCCACCCCTTTTGCCCTTACTGCCCCCTACCACTGTCCTCATCCACAGGTGTACGATTTTTGTCCAGTCTCTTCCTGCACTCCCCATACCCCTTTCCCCCTGAGAATTATCAGTCCACTCCCTTTCTATGCCCCTGATTCTATTATATTCACCAGTTTATTCTGTTCCTCAGGTTTTTAATTCATTTGATTTTTAGGTTCACTTGTTGATAGATATGTATTTGTTGTTCATAATTTTTATCTTTACTTTTTTCTTCTTCCTCTTCTTAAAGAATACCTTTCAGCATTTCATATAATACTGGTTTGGTGGTGATAAACTCCTTTAGCTTTTTCTTATCTGTGAAGCTCTTTATCTGACCTTCAATTCTGAATGATAGCTTTGCTGGGTAGAGTAATCTTGGTTGTAGGTTCTTGCTCTTCATCACTTTGTAGATTTCTTGTCACTCCCGTCTGGCCTGCATAGTTTCTCTTGAGAAATCAGCTGACAGTCGTATGGGTGCTCCCTTGTAGGTAATTAACTGTTTTTCTCTTGCTGCTTTTAATATTCTCTCTTTGTCTTTTGCTCTTGGCATTTTAATTATGATGTGTCTTGGTGTGGTCCTCTTTGGATTCCTTTTGTTTGGGGTTCTGTGCGCTTCCTGGACTTGTAAGTCTATTTCTTTCACCAGGTGGGGGAAGTTTTCTGTCATTATTTCTTCAAATAGGTTTTCAGTATCTTGCTCTCTCTCTTCTTCTGGCACCCCCATAATTCTGATGTTGGTATGCCTGAAGTTGTCCCAGAGGCTTCTTACACTATCTTCAACTTTTTGGATTTTTTTTTCTTTTTGCTTTTTTGGTCGAGTGTTTTTTGCTTCTTTGTATTTCAATTCTTTGACATGATTCTTGTGTTTCTCTAGTCTGTTGTTGGGTCTCTGCATATTATTTTTTATTTCAGTCAGTGTATGTTTAATTTCTAGTTGGTCCTTTTTCATATCTTTGAGGGTCTCGTTATATTTATCGGCCTTTTCTAGGATATTCTTGAAAAGCCTTATAACCGTAGTTTTGAATTCTATATCCAGTCGTTTGTTTTCCTCCATTTCTTTTGTTTGTGATCTGTTTCTTTGTCACCGCATTTTCACTGCTTCCCTGAGTTGGTAGGATAGCTTTGTGTGCTAGGTTTCCTATATGGCCCAGTGGGTCAGTCTCCCAGTTACCTGAGGTGGACATTCTTGGTGTACCCCTTTGTGGACTGTGTGTACATCCTTGTTGTAGTTAAGTCTTGATTGTTGTTGGTATCACTGGGAGGACTTGACCTCTAGGCCAGTTGGCTGTGAGGATCAGCTGTGTCTACGCTGGGAGAAGTTTGGTGCTGGAGACAGCCTTATAGGATTAGACTTTCCAGATTGCAAAAGCCTCTGTGCTCAGCTTGGATGGGGTGGAGTCTCAGGGCGGAGCAAACAGTCTTGGCTTCCCGTCAGCCCTGCCCTTGTGCTCGCACAGCCTTTCCTGGCTCCCAAGCCTCCGCCCGAGAGTCCAGATTCTCCCCGCAAGAGCATGGGTCCCCAGGGTCTTGCCTGGAATTCAACCCTTTGCCTTTCCTCCAATTCTACGTGAGCTTTTCTCTTTCCTTCTAGTTGTAGAATTTCCACTCAGCCAGCTTTCCTGTGGTTCTGGATGATGTCCATTCTGTCTTTTAGTTGTAGTTTTGAAATTGTTGTGTGAGGCAGCAGTTTAGGTGCTTATCTATGCTGCCATCTTGGTTTCTCTATCTTCCTTTTATTAAGTTGTATAAGTTGCCTGTAAATATTGGAGATTAAACCTTTATCAGTGATAACATTTGCAAATATGTTCTCCCATACAGTGGGCTTTCTTGTTGTTTTGTTGATGGTTTCTTTTGCTGTGAAAAGCCTTTTATTTTTATGTAGTCCTATTTGTTTATTTTCTCTTTAGCTTCCATTGCCCTAAGAGCAGCGTTCATGAAGAAATTGCTTTGGCATATGTCTGAGATTTCTCTGCCTGTGGATTCCTCTAGTATTTTTATGGTTTCCTGTCTTATGTTTAAGTCCTGTATCCATTTTGAGTTTATTTTTGTGTATGGTGTAAGTTGGTGATCTGGTTTCATTTTTTTGCATGTATCTGTCCAGTTTTCCCATCACCATTTATTGAAGAGACTATCTTGACTCCATTGTATGTTCATGCCTCCTTTGTCAAATATTAATTGAGCACAGTGATTTGGGTCGATATCTGGATTCTCTATTCTATTCCATTGGTTTATATGTCTGTTCTTGTGCCAGTACCAGGCTGTTTTGAGAACAGTGGCTTTGTAATACAGCTTGAAATCTAGTATTGAGATCCCAACTACTTTGTTCTTCTTTCTCAGGATTGCGGTGGCCATTTGGGGTCTTTTTTTATTCCAGATGAATTCTTGGAGAGTTCTTTCTAGGTCTGTGAAATATGCCGTTGGTATTTTAAGGGGGAGTGCACTGAATCTATAGATTGCTTTGGGTAGTATGGACATTTTAATGATGTTGATTCTCCCAATCCATGAACATGGTATGTTCTTCCATCTGTTTACGTCTTCCTGTATCACTTTTTTCAGTGTCTTGTAGTTTTCCACATATAGGTCTTTTACCTCCTTAGTTAAGTTTATTCCTAGGTATCTTAATTTTTTTGGTGTGATGGTAAATGGGATTTCTTTTTTAGTCTCTCTTTCTGTAAGTTCACTATTGGTGTATAGAAATGCCATAGATTTCTTGGGGTTAATTTTGTATCCTGCTACATTGCCGAATTCATTTATTAAGTCTATTAGTTTTTTGATGGAGTCTTTCAGGTTTTTTATGTACAATATCATGTCATCTGCAAATAAGGACAGCTTTACTTTTTCTTTTCCAATTTGGATGCCTTTTATTTCTTCTTCTTGTCTATTTGCAATGGCTAATACTTCCAGTACTATATCGAACAGGAGTGGTGAGAGTGGGCATCCCTGTCTTGTTCCTGTTCTTAGGGGAAATGGTTTTAGTTTTTGCCCATTGAGTATGATGTTAGCTGTGGGTTTATCATAAATAGCTTTTATTATGTTGAGGTATGATCCTTCTATTCCCACCTTGTTGAGAGTTTTTATCAAGAAAGGGTGTTGGATTTTGTCAAATGCTTTTTCTACATCAATTGATATGACTATGTGATTTTTATCTCTCAATTTGTTTATGTGATGTATCACGTTTATTGATTTGCAGATACTTGCATTCCTGGGATAAATCCTACTTGGTCATGGTGTATGATCTTTCTGATGTACTGCTAGATCCGATTTGCTAGAATTTTGTTGAGGATTTTGGCATCTATGTTCATGAGGGATATTGGCCTGTAATTCTCTTCCATTGTGTTGTCTTTATCTGGTTTTGATATTAGGGTGATGCTGGCTTCATAGAACATATATTTTTATTGATTTCAGAGAGGAAGGGAGAGGGAGATAGAAACATCAATGATGAGAGAGAATCATTGATTGGCTGCCTTCTGCACACCTCCTATTGGGGATCAAGCCCGCAACCCAGGCATATGCCCTTGACCGAAATCGAACCCAGGAGCCTTCAGTCCGTAGGCTGATGTTCTATCAACTGAGCCAAATCGGCTAGGGCTTGCCTTTAGCTTTTGATCCTGGTGGAGTGCATAGCAGCCCTGAACTAGCCCTGTGAAGGCTTCCCTGAGGCCTGGCTAGAGCGAAGCACTCTCTGAATACCGGTGGGCTCGCTCTCCCTTTGGCATTCAGGGGACAGCACAGAGGATTGGAGCACGGACTCGGAAGCCAGACTACCTACCACCTGCAGGACATCTGCAGGCCCACTCCAGTTCTCTGTGTCTGCTTACTATAAAACTGGAATTGCAACAGTATCTCCCTCAAAGGATGTTACATGGATCAAACGAGCTACTAAAATAAGCTAAGCACTTAGAAGAGTTAAGTTAAGCACTTTGACACACGAACACTTCATCAATTATTACTTCCTGGGAAGGGCAGCTATTTCATTTCCAAATGTCTTCACTCTCCAACCAGACTGTGCACTCTCTGGGGGATGAAGCTTGTACTATCCTAGGCAATCTCCCCTAGGCCTGGGTGGACTGATGGGCCAAGAGCTTGCAGGAAACACATAGATCCTGGAAATCAGACAGACTTGGGTTCAAATCCTAACTCTAGCTGTGAAGTTTTGGGTAAGTCATATGACCTCCTCTAGCCTGTTTCCTTACTGTAAAAAAAAAAGAGGGCCCTGTGCATTAGATAAGCTAGACCCCTGTGTTCTCCCCCACCCTGAAAAGCTCTGGGGTTCTTACACCTTGGGGGCCCCATGCAAAATACAGAGTGAGAGGTAAGGCAAGTGGGGGTTGATGGGAAAAGCCAATGTGTGACAGATGCCTTTCTGCTTAGCTGAGGGGGTCTTTCTCTATTATAGGGACAAAAGCGGGGGCTGTGACCCAGCCAGCCATGCCCAGCTGGACACAATGGACGCAGCCCGTCTGTGGGCCGGGGCAGCCAGTGGGTCCTGCTGCCTCACAATGGGACACATCCTCCTGCTCCCAAGCACATTAATGTGCCACTAATGAAATTGTTCTGGCTTATTTACCAAATTAATACAAACGGCACAGGCTGTTAATTGCATGTCTCTTAATTACTGAGGAAGAGCTCCCAAGCCTGGGCAACCATACACACCTCAGTGCCCACCCAGCCGAGCTGTGGTCTCATCTCTCTCAGATGCTGGTGGGTGAGGAAGAGGTGAGGGAGAGGAGGAAAGAGGAGAACTGGGCAGCCCCTAGATCTCCAAGGCTGGGAGGAAATGAGGGAGGGAAGGTGGTGGAGGCCATGAATTTGTTGTTTCCTTTCTCAGCAGCTGCAGTGCCCTGGGGCTGCAGAAAAATATACTTAGTCCCCCATCCCTCCTACACTGTTCTCCTCCTTTAAAAAAATATTTTTTATTGGTTTCAGAGAAGAAGGGAGAGGGAGAGAGTGATAGAAACATCAATGATGAGAGAGAATCATTGATCGGCTGCCTCCTGCACGCCCCACATTGGGATCGAGCTGCAACCCAGGTATGTGTCCTTACTGGGAATCAAACCATGACCTCTTGGTTTATAGGTTGATGCTCAACCACTGAGCCACACCAGCTGGGCCTGTTCCCCTCCTTTCTCTTGTCTAGATTCTGCCCAGCTTCTAAACTTAGGAACTTCAGAAAGACAGTGGGGATAAAGCCATTCTGCTCTAAGCAGTGAGGCACATGCTCTGCCTGGGGTGCATGCAGGCCAGAAAGGTGCTGGGGTTTACTGAAAGGTGTGCTGGAAGGAAGAGAAGTAAAAGCCAGGCAGAGGGGAGCTTTTCGAGAGCCTACTAGCCTCTCTCAGCTGGTCCTGCCCTAATCAGCCTTCAGACTCAGAGAGAGGGAGGGAGGGAGGGAGACTTATTTAAGAGTTCAACTATAAGACCACAGAGGAAATTCTGACTGCCTTGGGGGACTGCCTTAGGGAACATTTAGTTGTTTTTCCTCTCCTGCCTCAGGAGCCTCCAGACCTAGGAGCTGTAAGTCTGGGACAAAGCTGGGGTCATGGTGAGGTGGGGGACATGCTCCATGTGGTGACTCAGGGTAGCCAAAGGAGGCACAGCACAGAGGGAACTTACTGGCAATGGGGGAGGGTGGGAGACCCCACACATGTATACCCACCTTCCCTATTTTATGTGCCAGGAGGCTGGAGAGGTAGATTCCTAAGTGCACTGGCCTTGCCTCTGTGCACAGTACGTGAGGCAGCACAGGAAATTACCCAGCAACAGCCAACGCCAGCCCCATCAGTTGAGAGGCTGTGGAAAGCCTGGAAAACAGCTGCGGGGAATGCTCCTGCCCCAAGGGAGGTGGGCTGCCTCAGGCAGGACAGGCAGTGCCAGGTGCATAGGTGGAGCAGCAGCTCAGGACACCCGGCCCTGGGGCATCTGAAAATGAAGACTTCCCGTGGGGTAGAGGGGTTGCTAGCTGTAAGATCCTCTAGCACAGCGGTCACCAACCTTTCGGACCTCATGGACCACCAGTTGGTGACCGCTGCTCTAGGAGGCAGAGCAGGAGCACTCACTACATGTGGGGAGGTGATGCTAGGGGCCCCATGACGGGGTTCCGAAGTTGAAGCCTTCATCCTTTTCACATGATGCCTTGCCATAGTCTGGCTTTAAAAACCCCCAAAACCATCATCAAGGAGCATAGCAGGAAGCCTGGAACTGAGAACAAGATAGAAATGAAGCTTGAATGGGGAAAAGGCATCGAGGAGCAAAGAAAAAAAGCCTTGGACCAGAACAGTGATCTAGGCACCAGCTTGGCCTCTTCTGGACTGAGGGTTGCTTGCTTTCCTGGCTCAGTTTCTTCCTGTGTCAATGGGTTTCCGAGGCTTTCTCTGCTCAGAATTTTCTAAGGTTGGGGTGGGGCCGCTGGTGGTATGAGAGCATGACTGGCAGCTGAGAGAAGGGCAAGTAAGGGTGCCCCACATGGCAATTGCCAAGGAGACCTTGCAGAGAGGGGAGGGTGGGAAATGGAGAGTAAAAAGGCACTCCAGCCTTTTCCCAAGCCTCCCACCCAGAGCTTTCTGCAAGATTGTGAGTAGCAATCCAGAGCAACCAGATGAAGCGGTAGCCACAGCATGGAGCCACAGCATGGCGTCCCCCACCACTGATGCTGCATGAAGCTATAACGTGCTACCACAGTGGAGCTGCGAACTTGAAGAGACACCTTATCTTCATAAAGCAGCAGCTTAACACAGCCAACTCAAGCCCTGCACTCCTGGCACGTGCAGGCACGCCAACGTCTTTCAGAGTCAATGAACATCAACACAAAGCAGTTAATAATGTAACTCGGAGAGGCGATGCCTGTGAAATGCCTCTCAGGCCCCATTGGCAGCAGCTGGCTGAGGGAGTGGGCAGGGGAGAGATGGCAGCACTGCAGTCTTCTTTGTACCCCTGGGGCAGCGGGGCGCCAGTCCCCACCAGCCCTCTGCTTCTAGTCCCACAGCACCTCCAGACTAGATGCCTCGTAGGTCCAACCCACAGAGGTGATCGTTCTCCAGAAAACCTCTTTTCTGACATCCATGTGCTGGCCCAGCCCAGGTCCTAGGAATGTCTGGAAATCAGGCCCAGGTTGGCAGTGGCAAGAGGGGTTGAGAAGCTCCTGGAAATTGAGGGAAGGCCTGAGGAGTGGGCCAGGTGGCTCAGGGCTTCTCCTTGAAGGCCTCTGGGATGAGGAGTGCATGACAGGGGCGGGCAGCTTCTGGTCTTGCCTGAAGTAGAGGCAGCCAAGGCGATCAGCATCCGGAGCCTGCCGGGAAATGCGAACCTGCTGACTCCAGGCCTTTGCGCGCAGTAACACAGTTTACAAAGTGACGCAATCCGCTCCTTCGGTGCAAGACAATAAGGAAGCACTGTTCGTCTTCCCAGAAAAGCTGGGGCTGGAGGCTGGAGGGAGATCAACTCTCTCCCCCCTGAAGTTCATGCGGGGCATGGGGCTGAACCAGGGGGCCCTCATTTTGCCCTAGCCACTGTTGGCGTCCTTTCCCACAGGTTTTCTGGAATCCCTTCTGAAAGTGCAGCACACCTGCCCAGCGCCTCCTCATGTTCCCTGACTGACGTGGGGAGGAGAAGGCCTAGCCAAAAAGAGCAGTGAGACTGCTTTCCATCAGGTGCGTCCAAACAGCATTCTTACCCAGCCCTGTAGCTTAGGCCAGGGGGTCGGATGCAGGGCGTTCTCCGAGAACTTTCGGCTGTCCTGGAGCCCCGTAGGGACTGAGCGAGGGTGACAAGATGGTTGGCCGTTTTTGTCAAGAGAAATCAGTGTGTCTGACCTATGGAGTAACTGCATGAGGTTATCAAATCCCTGACCTGGTCTGAAAGACCAAGCGTGTTCAGTCAGGTGAGGTTGGAATGTCAGCTTTCCCTTTGCAGGTCCGTGTGTCTCCCTGACCCCAAGGCCCACTCTGGGGACTGGTGCATTCTGCACTGCCGACTCCACTCTCAGGCTTCTTTATCTGAACGGCCGTGGGTTTCTATGGAGACCCACAGTCTGCCTTTAAAAAGCACATGCTGGGATCCTTACCTACTTCCCCTCTACCACTCACCTGGCTCCAGATTACACCCTCTTTTGCTTCCTCAGGCATCTATTTCTAACAGTTATGAGATAGAGAACTTCTGTTATCACCACACCAATCTCCTTTTCCACCAGTGTCTACCCCTTTTGACAAATGTCCTAGAAACCTTGCTTTGACTTCACATCCTGCTCAGCTGACCTTTCCCTCTTACTCAGAGTATTCTGCCCAATTCCCTCTCACGTCTCTATCGCCGCCCTTGATATTCCAATGTAACTGCCACGTCAAAGGTCACTCAAGACCTCTTAATTGCCATTTTAATAATTTCTTCTCACATTTCATTACTTTTGACCTTTTGAATGGTCTGACAAAGCTAAGCACCCAGTTTCCATTTTGAAACTTTTTTTTAGGCCTCTGTGATTCCCAATCTTGACTTTTTCTCTCTGCTCTTAGTTTCAGTTGTGAATTTCTTCCCAATAACATGCCCCTTGAATATGGATATTCCCCAGGGGGTCATTTTAAGCTGTAGACAGTCCCTATATTTCACAGCTCTCTGAGATAAATGTCACCACAACTTCTATTTCCAGTCCAAACCTCTCCTCAGAATTCTACTCCACCAGACAAATTTCAAATATAACACATCTCTCTATTGTTTTCACTATAAAACCTGCTATTCCACCTGCATTTTTTATCACCAGTGGTAGCCTGAGCAGCTTAGGAATCATCTTTGACTCCTTTGACATTCACAGTCAATCTCCAGGTCACCAATCTACTTCATATAAATGTCTCTTGAATTCTTCCCCTCTTCTTTATCCTCAGTGCCACTCCCCGAGGATTTCAGGCCCAGCTTTGGGTAACTCTGGCACCCCTGTCACCAGTCTTGCCTCTTCCCAAAGGCTCCTCCACAATGTGGCCCCATCGTAGGCAGCCCAGCAGTGTTCACACTGGCCCTGAGGTTAGACCACCTGTTAAATCTTGCTCTACTACTTACTTTGCTGAATGGGTTATTTAATCTCTCTGGGTCTGCGATTTCCCTATTTGTCAAATGGGCAAAATGGTAATCATCTCAAAGGGTTTATTGAAGAAAAAAATGACTAATTAAGCTCAACACTTAAGAAGAATCTGACATATAGTAAATGCTCAATAAATAACGTTGTGGTTATTTTCTAAAAAATCCCAATTTGATTTTTTCCTCTTCGGAAATCCTTTCCTTGTTCTCTGCTGAAGTTCCAATTCCTCAGCACAATAGCATATAAGCTCCTTATAACTGGGTTCTTCCTGGTCTCACTTTCTATCACTTTAGTCCTCAGTATTTTGCTCTAGTTATGCCAAACCACCTCCAGCTCCATACACATAATGCATTGTCCCAGGCCTCTGTGCATGTCATTTCCTTTGGCTAGAATGCTCCTTCCTACTGCATTGCCTATAAACCTCTATCCAATCTTTCATTAAAATTCTGCACAGATGTGAATTCACTTGAACCATTCCATATTTACGTAGGTAATGTTCCCCCCCACAGCACTTTGCTTATACCACTTTTAATTACATTATTATAATGGCATTTGTTAATGGTACCTTATTAATGGCACATGGTAGACAGTCAGTTGATGGTGAAAAGTAAAAGGTCCTAGATTCTCCAGGTCACTGGCAGTGAACTTGGAGAAGGAACGTTCCCGGGACAGAAAACTGTCTTTGGGGAAATCCTGGGGCACCAGAGTGACTGGAGAGGGCCTTTTTCGAGGTGTCACCTCTAAGGTGCCAAGGCTGTCCCACAGTTGCCCATGCCAGAGCAGAGCAGGCTGGCTCTTAGGAGCCCAGAGGGGCAGAAACCAGCCTCGGGCAGTGCAGCCAGCACTGATGAAGGAGGCACCCAGGCGTTGTGGGCAGAAGGGGCTGCTTTGCAGTTGGCTTTGCCTTTGCTGAATATAACTGGTGTGAGGATGGATTCCCCTATTTATACAGCATGAACACAGGCAGCAGCTGTGAATGCCTCTCTCTGGTCTCCTACACATCCACCACCTCCTGGCCCGCATCCCTCAGCCAGGACAGGCCCTCAGACCACTGTCAAGTGCTAACTCCTCCAAGCCAGGGATTAGGTGTGCCGGCCAGGCCACAGTCACCTGAAGGAACACCTGAGCACAGGGCTGAGAAAGCCTTAAGCTACAAGTCACCTCCTGGTGCTGGAAGGCCTCCTTCTAGGAGAACAGGGAAAGGCAATTGCTGTTGAGTTGGAGGGAATCTGGGGCTCAGACTGGGAGGCCAACTCCTGGTTTTGTCACTTCAGAGTTCTCAGAACAGGGTTACGGCCATAGGGGCCATTCAAAAGATGTCAGAATGGGGCAAGAATGTCCTATGTTGGGGGAAAAGGGATGTGGAGGAAGAGGGAACTCCTTTTTCTCTTTCACTATCACCAGGTCTCTTGGCAAAAAGGACATAGACACCAATCCCTGTTGAGGCCACAAAATGGCACGAGAGAGAGAACTTGAACAAATCAAAGTTCTACATCTACAGCTAGGGACCAGCCAATTTACATGTCTTACTAAACTAAAGATAAGAAACAGCAAACAATTTTCACACGTAAACATGGAGAGCCCATCCTTCCCAAATAACGTCAGATTAACGGCATGATACACTGAAGGCAGCGAGACGATGATGAGCACTGTCACCAGCGGGGACGCCTCACCTCTCACCATCAGCCCAGCATCTCCTCTGGGCTCCTCTTATTAAACCCACACCCCGATACGCACATATACCCTCCTTTACCTCCACCCTGCCTTCACTTGTCAAGCAGGAAGCCTGGCATGGGCCTGCTCTCCTCACCAAGCTGTGCACTGTGCATGCTGTGCTTGACCCCCAAGAGGGTGCCCTTTTCTGATCCACACGACGGCATGTTGTAGACTGTCAGCAAACCTGCCTCTCCACACCCTGGGATAAGCCACAGGTAGAATCACACCCTCTCCTCTCACTCCACCTAAGAGTTGCTCTCTTAGTTCCAGTGGAGAGGAGATCTGGGCATCTGGGGGGATAAATGGGTTCAGAACAGGCCTAAGATGTGCTACTTTGTTATGTGAATTTTTTTGAGCTGAAGGCAGTCAAGACCCTGTGGGCTCACAGAAACTTTTACCTCTCCATTAAAGAATTTAAACTGGAGGTCTTGCCCATAATTAGCATTATCACCAGAAATAACTTTTTATGACTGATCTATAGGGCAGGGCAAACATTTAATTACTAAACATTTGCTCCTATCGTCTTGTGAATGACCTTCCTCCCCTCAGAAGCTGCAAGGTGTCTTACCTCCTCCTTAGCTTGGACTGCCATATATACCTTATTTTACCTTGTCTCTGACTTCACATGTATGTGGGGTCTCGGACTCCCTCGTGTATGTGGAATTCCTGTATGTAATTGAATTTTGTTATTTCTCCTGTTAATCTGATCTGTCTCACATAGATAGATTTAATTGTTAGACCAGCTGAAAGAACCTAGGCGAGTAGAGGAAAGCAAGCTTCTCTCCCCCCGACAAGGGACTCTGCTCATGCCTGACGCACATTCCCAAACGCTGTTACAAACCTGTGCGAACACAGTAAGGAACATAAAGCGCCCTTGGAGATGACGCAGAGCCCCTGCAACAGTCTAAGTTCTCGTGATTTGAGTGGGTAAGGGCTGTGTGTGCTCACCCTCCTGCCGCTTGGGAAAAACCGGATGTTTGCTCCACATGATCTGCAGGGCCAGTGATCTCTCAGGCCACCATTATAGAGGTCTGAGCATGTATAGCCGAAATTGGGATAAATGCAGCACACCCTGAGGGCTAGACTGGCCTGGTTAATGACCCTGCTCCCTGCCCTTTTCTGTGGGTCAAGGTCTTGTGATTTTTTTATGACAATTAAAATATGGCATTGCCTTGGCGGGTGTGGCTTAGTTGGTTGAATGTCATCCTGTGTACCAAAAGATTGCCAGTTGGATTCCTGGTCAGGGCACATGCCTGAGTTTCATAGGTGGTGTGCAGGAGGCAGCCAATAGATGTTTTGCTCTCACAATGATGTTTCTCTCTCTCTCTAAAAATCAATAAAAAGTATTTTAAAATATGGCATTGCTTACACTGTCAGAGTGAAGCTCTCATATACCATAAGCCCTCCAAACTCCCCAAGTAGGGCTGGAGTTAGTACCCAGATACTGCTGGGTCAGTCAGCAGCCCTGCCCCACCTCGTTCTGCAGGAGGCCCCAGCTGTCTCTGCCTGGAGAAAGGCAAGGAGCAATGGGTATGGGCCAGCACTGGGACCACATTCCCTCTTCTTCCTCCACTTGACCCAATGCCCGTGGCATGGGCTCCTGATGGTACACGGGTGTGGGTAACCAGCTCATCAAAGTTCTCAAAGCCACTGGAGTGAGATCACAGGCAAAAGAGGGAGAAATATTAGTGGTAGGAAAGGACATTATATAGATGGGCCACCAGCTTGGTTGTTGATGCAACTCTCTCTGCCCATCCTCTTGACAGGAGCCAGGGTTCCATTAATCACAATTATTTCTCTCATTCCCATTTCAACCAAATGTCCCAAATACAATTCAGCTTAATGAGGTCCCAAGAGCTAGTGGGTCGTCAGCCCCTCAACCCTACTATTTGCGCAGGTTGATTTTGCCCTGTTCTAGGCAGGGAGTAGCTGTCCTGTGTTCCCCCACAGTTTGCCCTGTTCCACCTTCCAATTTGGTTGCAATAAGCGGAAATCCACGGATACCCGCCCTCTGCTCCACGTGGGGAGTGCTCCCCCAAGGTGGCATGTTCTGAAATGGAGATAGGAAATGAGATGCTCAGTGTCTCTGGCTAAGATTTCCCAGAAGCCACAATTAAGAATCCTTTTGACTTTGGAGGAAGTACAGGAGCCTGACCCTTGCCTGAGCCTGTTTAAGGCTCTTCTGACAGAGGCTAGCTTGGCTGCAACTACTGCTGTCAATGCAGCTCCCCCACCATGGCCTTCCTGCCACTGTGCCCTGTGCAGAAAGCTTTGAGACTCCTGCCCTCACCCCACCACTCAGTGTAAATGCCATTTAAGCAATTTGATTTAATTTAATGCTATTCGGAGGTGCTCTCAATTGCCTGCTGCTCCTGAGCTGTTGCCTGGAGCCCGTGGGAGAAAAACCAGCCTGGGAAGGGCAGAGGCAGCAAAAAGGAAGGAAAAGGCCAGCCTGTCCTCTCTGTTAAGCAGGTATTCACAGGGAGGACAGAAGGAAAAAGAAGGACTAAAAAAAGATCCTCAGCATATTCTGTCTCCTCAAAGAGAAAGTAGACGAGATAGTACTTATACCCCCCCTATCTTGCCAACCTTATTTCCTCTAAGTCCCCTTCAAGGACCCTCTGGTCCAGCTGATGTGCTTGGTGTGTCAGCACCAACTCCTTTCCTGTAGCTTTGCCAGTTCCTGAGGTGATGATTGTGCACCATGGTTGTAAAAGCCAGACAAGCAACAGCCCCTGCTCCGTCAAGGGAGACGCAGGTGGCAGAGCCCACTCAGACACGTCTGCTCATTTGCCAGCAGAGGAGTGCTGAGGCAACCCCCTCAGGATGTTTCTGCCCAGGAGTGCAGAATGAAAACGTGTGAAGCTATTTGTAAGGGGAACTCCACACTACTTTTATCCTCCAGGGAAGCCTCCCGATTCATTATTCCTAACAAAGAACTCCATATCTTAGTGATCATGTCTTGCCCTGAATCAACCTGTTCTGTTAATCCACTATCTTTAAGCTATGCTCTCCAAATGAGGCTTGTTGCTTATTTCTTTGATTCCACCCCCCAGTCCCCGCAGCCCATGCATGAGCAGCAGCAGGATTCTAGGCAGCACTGGAAGGCGCTCAGAGGAGGAAGATCCTGGGCTCCCGGGCGAGACTGTGCTTGGCAGGGCTCTTTTGTTTCTGGTCAGCACCTTCCATACGGCTATATTCCTGGTTGCTATCCAGAGCATCCCTAACAAAGACAGCTTCCAAGGCCAGGCAGGTGGCAAAAAAAAAAAAAAAAAAAAAAAGGCCGGTTAAAGTTATAATAGAGTGTGCCCTGCAAGGGGAGATCTTTGTGTTCAGCCTTGCATCTCTGGAAAGATACCACAGGGCGGGAGGACAGGGATGCCCAGTGGAGCTGATTAAAGAGCTGAGAAAATCCAAAAATGATTAGGATTCTTCAAAATGGGAAGACAAATGCTGAAAGAACTGAAATGTAGAAAAATCATTAGAATATGTAAAGAGACCTAGGACTTATTGTAACCAACCACCAAGAAATAGTTATTTGCATCTACTAAGTAGAAAAGCTTGCTTTAGACATTGTAGTAGACCCAAATGGAGAAAAAAACAAACAACTTGATTGAGCTGAGAAGACATGATGAAACCACATCATATCAACTAGTGACAAACTGCCATGTAAAACACATGCCACCGAGTGGTAATACAGACAAATACTGGAGGGGTTCAAAGGAGAGAGCAACTCTGAGTGCTGGACTCCTTGGGGAGGGGCCAGGCATTCATGGCTGGTGAGACATCACAGGTCAGGGGCAAGGCAAACATATCTAAGATATGGAATGACGTGGACCACGCTCTGGAAATAATGCATGACTGGGAGGGCAGGAGCAGAAACAAGGAGATAATTTTAGGATACAAAGGGCTGAGGTCAGGAGAAGGGGAGAGGGAGAAGGGGAGGGAGAGGGAGACGGAGAGTGAAAGACAGAGGAAATATAAATGCAGGAGAGAGCAGAGGCTTAGAGGAGGTGCAAGTAGCTAGCAGGCCCAAAGGGCTGACCTTGAAGGATAGAGTGATGGGATAAGTTGGAGGCCGGTCCCCCTCCCACGCAGATCTGCAACAGATGAATCATGGGGTAGACTCTGTACATTCTCAGGAAGGCATGAAGGAAAGAAGGCTAGATAAGACCCTAAACAAGATGCACAAAAATTCTGTTAAAATCATGATGGTTGGGAGGCAGGAATGGGAAGAAATAAAAAGTCACAGTGATAGCTTATTAATGGAGCATGCTGATGAGAGTGAGATGCACCGAGGGAGACAAGGAGTCAGAAAGAGGAGAAAGGCTGACGGCCCAGCCTTTATTGGGCTTGGTCAGTAGCCTGAGTTTTCATTCCTTCCCTGCATAAAAGACAGGTAAAATACTGTGTGTCTAGTCCTACCTTTATCCACCTGCCTTGATTCCAGCATTTTCTCCTGATTTGGGGGACTGCAATTATCAGCAGAACTGCACAGTGGGCACCAGTGACAGCGCTGGAGCCATACTACCGGGTTCAAATTCAGCTTCTGCCATTTTAGTAACCCTGAGCAAGTTATTTTAATTCTGTTCTTCAGTTTCTTCAAACTGTAACATGGGAGTAATGAAACTGAATACCTCTCTTAGAAGGAAATGTGAGGTTTAAATGAGTTATTATACACAAAGCTCTCAGAACATCTGGCACACAATAGCATTCATTAAATGCTTGCTCTTCTTATTGGGATAAGCATATATAGTGAGAACAAAAACATACTTTGAGTATACCTAGGTCACAGAATGAGCTAACTCTGGCTCTTTTAAGGAAAAAGTATAGGCCTTTTGTCAATATACAGTATAGCTTGCTTGGTCCTAGCCTTGGCAAGGCCTATGTGACTTCTAGAACCACCCGGGAACTTTGCTTTGAGAAAGAAGAGGATCTGAACTGGAGATGTTGAGCCTGACCAGCCTGGCCTGACCACTGAAAATTGCAGAGCTTCATCCCTAGAGGGACATATGGATCTGTTTCTCTAGTCTCATTTCCTACCATCCCCTTTCCCTCCTACACTAACTACATGGACTCTTCCATCTGGACAGATTGAGCGATCTGTTGTGATTTCTAACTGATACATTGGTATCTCTCTCTGGAGCATATGTCCTCCTGCCCTTGACTTGGCTGATGCCTACTCATCCTTAAAAACTCGGCCTCAGAAGTACTTCTTCCTGAAAGTCTTTTCTTTTTCAAAATATACTTTTATTGATTTTAGAGAGAGCAAGGGAGAAGGAAAGGGAGATAGAAACATTGATCGGCTACCTCCTGCATGCCCCCTACTGGGCAAGCCTGTAACTTGGGCATGTACACTGATTGGGAATCCTGGTTCATGGGCGGATGCTCAACCACTGAGCCATACCAGCCAGGTCAGGAAGTCTTTTCTGAATCCCAGGTTGTACTGAGAGAATCCTCGGAGTCCAGAGCACATATCACCCTATACTCTAGTTGTTGATAGCTTTTGAGCCTGCCAGCTCCTTGATGGTAGAAAACTTGACTTTCTTGACTTTGTGGTCCCAACTCCTAGCAGGGTGCCTAACGCACAGTAAAAGGATAATACATGTTTGTTAAATGAACTGAATGAAAAGAAAACCCAGCTGCTAATCACTGGCACTTATCTATTGATTTGTCTTTGCTTTTAAAAATGTTTGATTCAAAGAACATAAAAGGAAGATAATCTCAAAGAAACAAGGCCTTTCTATCTTTGATTACTGATCCAAACACAGTCCCTGACATACAGTATCTGGGGCGAAGGCCTGCTCTGAAGACCTGACACATTACTGTTATTGCCCTGAACACACAGGTTTAGTCTGACAGCCAAGTGCACTGTGGATCACAAATACTCCACGTAAGAAGGCTCTGCAGTTTCCATTTCCACATCTCAAGGAAAGACCAATAGTTCCTGTTACTGGGAAGAGGGAAAGGAATTCACATTTTCTGAGTACCTGCTGGGTGCCACACACTGAATTAGGTTCACAGACCGCATATGGCCTGTTAATCCTTACATCCATTTTGTTTAGTGTTTATTTTTAGTCTCACTTTATTGATAAGGAAAGGAGCTCAACGAGGTCATTTAGTAAATAGAAAAGCCAGAATTTGAACACAGTCCTGCCTACTTGCAGATACTAGCTCTTGTCACTATCGGGCAGAATGATTTGCTGACATTGGGAGAATCACACTCCCAGATGTCTAAGAATTCTCTGAAGCTCTGACCCAGGGAGTGGGAGGCCCATTAGGGGCTGGGACTGAGGCATGAGGCATACTGAGAGAGAACAGGAAGTGGACCTGGGGGAGGCATCTGTCTTCCTCCTGGCCCTGGCTGCTCTGCTTTTGGGCTAAGAGGTGATACGTTAGGAAGTCGTTAAGAAAGCTGCAATTCCCCTCTACACAGATGTGCCTGAGCTGGCTTCCCCAATGATCCCTCGCTGAGCACTCCAGTTAGCAGTGTTCTGGGCTCATTACCCTCTGGGGCTCATTGCATCTATTCTCTGTTGACTGCTCAGCATGAACCCAGCCCCAGGACCTCATCATCCCTGACTGCCTGGGAGAGCCACCAGATGTAACCCCTTCTCTTGGGCCCACACAGGGACCTGGTTAGGCTAGGGCAGTGGTCGGCAAACTGCGGCTCACGAGCCACATGCAGCTCGTGAGCCACGGTTTGCCGCTCTGTTGACTAATGAGTTTGCCAACCACTGAACTAGATTCTCGATTCGAATAATTACAGGCTGTTGTTGTTCCTTGTGATTAAACCCCTATCCCAAAGGTCAGCAAACTCATTAGTTAACAGAGCCGCAGTTTGCCGACCACTGAGCTAGGGCGTCTCATTGCATGAGGCCAGTAGATTTTGCCACTCCTATTTTGTTCTATCCCTGCCTCCCTGGACTCTGTGGAGGTATGCTACAGCAAACGCCCAGAGAGGGGCTCCAACCTCTGAAGTTCAAAACTCTGAAGCTCTGGGGGGCGCCTTTTGATCCCAGAGGTGGACACATCAGCCACACTGATATGGCAAGAATCTGGGAAACTGGAGCGCTCCCCCGGGAGAGAACCCGGCCCACCTTCCTGCCTCCCAACTCCCTGTTGTGGATCTGCCTTTTTAATCCTCTCACCAAAACTACATCCTTCCAGCTTCCCTAACTGAAAACGAAGTTTGTTATTGAAAAGCCCAGAGACTTTATCACTGTGGAGATGAGGATATTTAAAACTTATAACCATCTTGCAGGCCACAGATCAGGCAGATATCCATCCTATTAGAATAACTCAACACTGCAGAAGTTCATCCTATTAAACTAAAGAGTTAAGAAAGCCTTTCCCCACATCACAGAGATACTGTGTGTATGGTTTTCTGCTCATCTTTCTGACTACATTCATCAGTCCATTTCGTTTCCTGTGTTGAAATAGACCTCAGAGTTACAAATTGCTGAGTGGCAGCAGAAGTTTTAAATTAAGCATTCATGGGCGGAGGTGAGCTTGAGAAATGATGTAGGTCGTGAGGCAGGCAGGAAAGATTTAATGCCTCGTGTGTGGGGAAAGCTGAGGCTAATAGACGAGTCTGGATCAAGCTGGGGATGGAGGAGCCAAGGGGAGGGGCGAAGAAAGAAGGCCAAAGAGGAAGAATTTAAAAGCTCTCTGGTCAAAGGGCCAGACATACCACATGACAAAACAAAAATTATTGGTGACCTGGCACCTGTTAATGCCAACCTCCATGCACGGCATAAATATCTGCTATGCAGCAAAGTGTATGTGTGAGGTGGGGACATTGGGAGGCAGTCAGCCAGGTGCTATGCCTCCCTCCACTTTTCTCTGGACACTGGCAAGTCCAGACTCCACCTCTTCCAGCTTGTTCTGTGTGACAGGCACTTCCCCCAGGTACAGGAGAGCAGAGCTTATATTATAAAGGCTTGTCTTGAGGTAGTCCTGGGGCGGAACTCATGTCCTCCCCCACCCGTTTGCCTCAGGAGGTGATGTCACTTCTCACGTCATTCCCTGTCCCTAGAGGGCTGTGGAAGGCCTGTGGAGCACTGAGCAAAGATACTTGTGTGTATGCTGCTGCTACAACTGACCACTGCGTGGGTCACTCACTCAACTCCTGAAAGGAGGCCCAGGGGATTGAAGATCACTTACTGACAGCAGCCTTAACGGTGAACCGTGGCACAGGGAAGACGGGCAGCAGCAGGCGCAGCTCTCTGGGAGCCTACCCCCTGTACCAACCATTCCATTTACCTTGGGTTATTTCTTTTATTGCAGAGCAGCTCCTGTGTGGGGGCAATAAGGCTATGGCTGCTCTAGCCCACAGGCCTGGGGCAGGGAAGAATTCAGCTTGCTGATGTAGGACTGCCTGGGGCCAAGAGGCCCAAGCAGGGGGCTGGTTCTCCCAGGCATATCCCCAGGGGCGTAGTATCAGAGTACCAGACAGTCCTTCCCTCTGAGTTCGAAAGGCCCTCTGAGGACCCACGAAAGAGGGAGCCACTCCCAAACTCTGGCTTCTCCCTAGTCTCCCATTCACCCGGGATCTCCATCCTGTGCTTGCTGGTTTTACACTCCCCCAACTCATTTTTCTCACCTTGCTATGTTCTACCATCTTCTCCTGGCCTGGCCTCTTTCCTCCACCACCCAGACATCCACTTCTGTCTTTTGATCAATTTTGTGTTCCACATTCTTCTAGCTAGTGGCAGAAAAAATATTACCTTCCAAAGTGACTGGCCCCTGTAACATTTTTGAAACCTGTGAGTCACTCAAATCCTTGATTGGACGGCAGGCAAGAGGGAGAGAATTACCTGGCACAGTCTGAGGTGGACAACAGGGTCAAGTTCTTTACTTAAGAGCCAGCCGCCTGGAGAAATGGAAGAGCTAGAGTGGCTGAGAGTTAGAGAGGTTCTTCTGAAGATTCAGGTATAGGCTTGTATGGCATAGAAGAGGCTTTAGGGAGAAGAATGGGAAACAGCTAGCTGGCTTACTGCCTAGGTACAGGGTGACTGAGCTTCTCATAGCCCTGAATGGTCTACAAACATAAAACCTTTGCCAAAATTTGTCCCTGTCCATTTGAAAGCATTAAAACCCTGTACTTACCTATTTAATGAGACCATCTAAAGAGACCCTTCTCCACCGTCTGCAACACACTTATTTAATCTGGTCATACCCTACCAAAATACATTTGCAAAATTTTAAATTAATTCCTTCTGATTTATGTGCTATTTTACAGCAATCAATTTAAAAAGGTGTGTGTCAATTCTGCATGCACTAAGCCAGCACTGTCCATACAGCAGCCACTTGCTCTAATCTGGGAGTTCCTAAAGGGTAAGGGCTGGTATTGGTCTCTTAACATCCTTCTACTGACCAGAATTCTCTGCCCTGGGGACCCATCAATGTAACACTGAATTCCCAGGGGGAATAATTTTCGAGGCACAAAAATAGGGTGGGATATGAGAATGGCATTGCAGACACGCCCATCAGGCCAGGCTTTGGACAAGGAGATGGATTTCGTCTGATTTCCCTTGACAGACAAGTTGTGTTCAGCAAACAGCCTGGCAAGCGGCTGTCACTCTGATGCTGAGCTCTGACAGACATCGGCCAGGCAGCAGCGTGAGCATGCAGATTCACACACTGGTCTCGTCAACATACTTGGCTCTGAAGACAGGATGGCAATGCCCCCTCAGTGGCTGCTGCCAGGAAGGAGACTGCACTGATAGGGAAAAGGAGACAGTATGGCGTCTCCTCAAAATATCCCTTCCTGAGTGGGAGGACAAGCTGTGGCAACGAAGGGGAGTCAAAAAGGGGAGGTGGGCCAGATCCAATCTTGACAGACAGGCTGCCAGTTCAGTTGGAGAGCTTGTTCAAGGCACTGAGACAAGCAAATCGGGGCACTAGGAGAAGGCTGGTGTGAATGGCCTGTGATCTGTGAGCTGAGCAGAAGAAACGGCCATGGGCAGCCCTGCCTTCCCTCCCCACCCAGCAGCTCTCCAGTGCCTGATGCTGCCTCCAAAGCCTGAGGGAATTACAGAACATCCCATCTGAACCAAGGGTCATCCTTGTCCGTCCCCCCCCCCCCCGCCCCCGCCCCATGAATGTCTTCCTCAGACCTCTGGGAGATACCCAGCTTTTATCAAATATTCCACAACAGGGAGCTCTCTACTTCATGGGTCCATTTCACTGCCACAAAGTCCTCTTTCAAGTTACTAGTAAAACCCACCCACCTGCACTTTTCTTCTATCTCTCTAAGTTTTGTAGTCTGGAGCAATCTGGAGTTAATCGGATCCCTTTTTCTTACTTACCAGTAGGTAACAGTGGGAAAGTTAGCTCCAAGGGCTGTTTTTAAGGATTACACGAGAAAAGACTCCATGAGTGACTAACATGAATAGTGTTCATTCCCTGCCACTGCCCTCTATGTAACAGCCATTCATATTATTCATGTTTCCTCTGTCCTTTCTCTCCACCCCCCATGGTTTCCATGACTCCCTGGACCTTGGACCCCACATTCTATACTACCCGTGTCCCTTCCTAAGAATGCTCCTCCCATTTATTAAAAACTCTAAAAATGCAATGCTCACAACTGAACACAATATCCCCGATGTTGCTCAAGCAGATCAGAATAATTACCTCTGTTGATCTATACTATTATTCTATTAATATAATTTTTATTAGTCACTTCACAGTTTTGTTAGTACACTTTGTAGTAAACATCCCCCCCCCCCCCGCCCCCGGGTTATTTTCAAATGAACTGCTGTCAAACTAGGTCACCTTCATCTTGTAATTAATTGTGTAGCTGATTTTTTTTAAACTTAAACACAGGACTTGGCATTTGTTACAACTGGTAAATCGCATTTCACGTTGTAAGCCTCCCTCCCTCCTTCCAACTATATTTTATTGATTTCAGAAAGGGAGGCAGAGGGAGAGATAGAAACATAAATGGTGAGAGAGAATCACTGATCAGCTGCCTCCTGCATGCCCCTCACTGGGGATTGAGCATGCAACCCAGGCATGACCAGGAATCGAACTGTGACCTGGTTCATAGGTCCACACTCAACCACTGAGCCACGCTGACTGGGTGCAGCCCATCTTTCTCCATACTTGTAAGATATCCTGAAACTTGATTTTCTGTTAACAGAACACAATCTTGTTCATTTCGAATGTGATAAGTATGCCTTCTAGGCTTCTGCCTAAATCTTAGGAAGGGCAGACAGACCCAGGGCAGAAACTTACATTTGTACTGTGGCTCCAAGGTGTCTCATGTGTAAGATATGGTGAATGCTGTTGGAAAGGTCCCCTCCCTCCCAGTGGGAGCCTGCGGGAAGGTCTGGAGGCAGAGCACACAGGCAGCAGCTGAGGACAAGGTCTGGATTTTACCCTATGGAAACCCAGACCCCTCCTTCGTATTTCCTGGACTGGAGGCTTTTAGGTAAATGAAGCTACTGTCCTTTACATGGACAGGCATGCATCTGAGGGAAGAGACTATGTTAAAAATGGAGACTCGGCAGAGAAGAACTTAGAAGCATCTAGGAAATGATGTTCTTCCTTAGCGTGGGAGGCTGACTTGGCTCTGTCCTCTCCCAAAGCCCCTCATCTCGGCAGCTCTGCCTATCTTCTTGGAACAATGGTTCCCTCAAATAATTATAGAAACTCTTGGGGAAGGCTGGCTGGGTCACAGGTAGGCGACTTTGGGAATGCTGAGAAGAATCTTGGCAGCAGCACAGAAATTGGATTTGCAGGCAACATGATAAATGGAAGAGTGTTTGGGCCGAAAGACCACGAGAAAATGGTGTGAGGGAGGACCAAAAATACAGCAGGGATCTGATGCGGAAGCGAGCTTTCTTCAGACTGCTCTGATGGCAAGACCTCTGGGCATCTGAGGGGCCCATGGGACTCGCTTGGGGCCCAGCTACCCCTGGATCTTTACACAGCAATAAGGCCTCCTTCCGATGGCTCAGCAGCAGTGATCTCATTGATCGGGTGCAGTGACTGACCTGCTCAAGTCAATGAAGGCAGAGGCTTTCTTCTCTTGGTCTGAGAGCGCCACTTGATATAAGGGTGGGGTTTTGGGGAAAGGGCTAAGGAGAACAATGAGGAGTGGACTCTGGTGGTACTTTTCAGGACCTGCTGGGTATCACTGACTCAAATGACATAAAAATGGACTTAGGATTGCCAGAAAATAGTGGTTTTTGCAAAAATTCTTTGTTTGGAGCATTCAAACAGAAGAATCATCCACATGCAAAAAAGAGGAAGGAGAGAAAGAAAAGGGTGAAATGTATAAATATCTTTCTGCTAACTTTTCTCTTACACACATGCATATGCGCACATCAATTCCGGGTTCAGCTTTCTTTTATTTTCTTTTTTTAAATATATTTTTTATTGATTTCAGAGAGGAAGCGAGAGAGAGAGATAGATAGAAACATCAATGATGAGAGAGAATCATTGATTGGCTACCTCCTGCATGCCCCCTACTGGGGATCGAGCCCCCAACCTGGTCATGTGCCCTTGACTGGAGTCAAACCCGGGACCCTTCAGAACGCAGGCCGACGCTCTATCCACTGAGCCAAACCAGCCAGGGCTGGTTTCAGCTTTCTTATGAAAAACAACGGCATGGTACCTGAGGTTATCTACCTGGGATACAAGGTGTTCCCGAGATCAGTTCTTCTTGAACAGTGACTTCTGGGAAGCCTTACCCATGTGTGTGTTCCTGGCCTAGTCAAGCTTTCATCTGATGAAGCTGAGGCATCAGCTCAGAACCTCTTCTACATTCACATCACTTTCAGAGAGCCCTGACTCCACCATTCTATCCCTTCCTATAATGTGGGGCTCTCTGGCAACATTTCTCCTATGACTCTACTTACGAGAATCATCCCCAGTTTATGGATGAGGAAACTGAGGTTTAAAGAGTTAAGTGCCTAAGGCTTAAGGCCATGCAGCCAGTAAGTGCCAGGACCAGAATTCAAAAGTGAGTTTCTGATTCCTAAGTCCACTCTGCTAAGCATCACACCATTCTGCTGCACTGACATGTCATTAAGGCTCAAAGCTCCTCAAGTCTTCTGGTCTTATCTGAGTCTAGAGGTGGTGGGTGGTTACAACTATGGAGGAGTTAAGGGAAGGAAGAGGGGAATTGGCAGGCCCTGTATCAGGATGGCACTTAAAGAGCCAACTGTCCTCCTTGGCAGGCCTTGGAGGAACGGAGTCTGGGGAAACAAGAAATGTGAGAGGAGGGGTCTCTCACATGGAAAGAGTGAGGGCTGGGAGAGAGAAGCAAGAGCAGCCAGGCCTGGTTCCCTTTATCCAGAGTAGAAAGTGAAAACCTTCTGGGGGACTTAGCAGAGAGACAGATCAATCATTGAGCCCTCCACATTATTGTGAAACTCAGACCTGGATAGAAAGGGAAGAATGAAACAACCTGGGCATTGAAATGATGCTGGTTTCGCTCCTGTAAGGGAGACAAAGAAAAAGGGGTGAAGAGCAGGACTGGGGAGGAGGCAGACTCTCCGAGGTAAAGGTTCTGGCCCCACAACTACTCTAAGAATGACGACAGGGCCAACATATCTGAGGCTGGTGAGAAGGAACTCTGAAAGGCTTTGCAACCCACCTAACCTTCCCCAAAGGTCCTTTCTCTGGTAGAGGGAAAGACAGACATACAAATACTCATGTGAACAGCTGCAAGAAGGAACTGTCAACCAGAGAGCATTCTTTCTACCAACCTGAAGTGCAATAGAGTGGGGTGAGGTGTTACACAGCAGAGTGATTAATATTTTACTCGGGGAACTGATACACATACATTCTGTATCGCTATGTATTACCCATCTCCCAACTGCTTTCTGCTTTCTTGCCCCCCAAATAAAAACTGGTCCCGGGCGGCAGCTCTCTCCATGCAGTGGCCAGGCCCCCCCGGAAGCTGTTTTCAGCGGCTATACATTCTTTCCCTCCCTCCCACTCAAGGCGGTTACCAAATAGGCATGTTTCCCTAGTTCATCCCAATGAGTGCTAATTGAAGCACTTAATTCAAAGACAGTAACATTCGTTGTTTCAAACCATTAGGAACATTACGCATGAGGCCTGCTGGGAGACTGCAGTACACACTCACGTACAAAGATGCCCACAAGGCTCACTCAACATGTGACATGCACACAACTAACAGCTCCAAGAGAGATTTTGCAAAAGGATCGTCAGTAACTGTCAGCCCGTTTTTCTGAACAGGGTTTCCTCAAAGGAAAAAAAAAAAAAAAAAAATCAGCCCTGGCCAGGCAGCTTGGTCCGTTAGAGCACTGTCCCAATAAGTAAGGTTGAGAGTTCCGTCTTCAGTCAGGGCACTTATAAGAATCAACCAAAAAATGCATAAATAAGTGGAACAACAAATGGATGTTTTTCTCTCTCTCCCTTCCTCTCCCTCTAAAATCAATAAAAACAAAACCATATTAAAAAAAAATAATAATCACTGCCCTGACAAGTTTGGCTCAGTGGATAGAGCGTCGGCCTACAGACTCAAGGGTCCCATGTTCGATTCCGGTCAAGGGCATGTACCTTGGTTGCGGGCACATCCCCAGTAGGAGGTGTGCAGGAGGCAGCTGATCGATGTTTCTCTCTCATCGATGTTTCTAACTCTCTATCCCTCTCCCTTCCTCTCTGTAAAAAATCAATAAAATATATTAAAAAAAAAATCATTGCTAATCCTAATTCAGGGCCTGGAAATCACTGCCCTGGTCTCACCCTCCCCACCCTGAATTTCTGCCTCTTGTGTTCCGTGAGGTCCAGAAATGAACAGGAAGGAAGAGATGTACAGACCTTAGATCCCTGACACTTGGCAACTAGAATCTTTATGGGAGGAGGTACGAGAGAGGGAAGAAAGGAGAAGCACTCCCCTCAAATGCTCTTGGGGGTTCCTTCTCAACTCCCCTGATATAAAGGATACCTGTATGCAACAGCATTGGATATAGGAGAGGTCCATGGGGCACAAAGATTTGACATTCCCAAAAGAACATCCTTTCATACAGCTTCCATACAAGCCCTAAAAACCCCAAGAATGAGAGAAGAGAGACAGGGAGAAGGGGAAATGATGACAAGCGAGGAAAGGGAACAAAGAGCAAAAGAGCAGGTGGCAAGGGAGTGAACCCCAGACCAGTTTAAGCTATAGGTGAAAGGAAGGGAATGTATTTTTAGAGTGACTTAAGATGAGTGGAAATAGCTCAGGGCAGGGGACAGGCCCTGGGTTCTAATCTTAGCTCTACCACTACTTTATGCCAGGGTAATTTAAGATAAGCCATTTAACTTCTTCAGTGTTTTCTCATTCCTAGACAAGGGATAGCATTGATTTCTGAGCTTCTTCTAGCTCTCCAACCTCCCGAGTGCAATCCTGAAATTGCACCCTCAGTTCTATCCCCTCCTGCGTTTTTCTCTCCTGAGGGACCAGGGCCCAAACTGCTCTGGTTCAGTCCCTTGTCATCTGATCTTTAGGGCCTCTACTCATCTACTTCGCCTCTTTTTCAGTTTTGAGGCTGAGCCAAAAGGGGCTGCCTCTTCTGCCATGAGGTTTTCTAGATTGGCGCTTTCCCCCTTAAAGTCCCATCAAGCCATATCAATTAACGAATCATTGCTGGATCACATAGGACAGAAGAGATGCTGTTAGAGCAGAGACACACAAATGCTGGTCTGACCTTTAGGAAGAACAGAACAAAGAAAAGACAGTAAATTCCATGAACCACAGGTAAGAGAGTTATCTGTCCTGGACCAAATCCCAGAATCAGCTGTTGAAACATAGTTAGTGAGCTCTTAGAAAGCAAGTGATTGTTATAAGATGATACATGTTCACAAAAAACAAGTCAGACTAACTTAATTTCCTTTGTCGGTGGGGTCAGTAGTCTGTAAGATGAGGAGTCATCATAAACCTGCTTCCTCCAAGGGACTGAATTATTTTAGGTGTGTCAATGATGGAACACAAAATGACAACCACAACCAAGTTATTACCTTTACAACTATTTTTCAGCTTCTCTGATTAAGTAAAGGAGAAAGTCTAGGCTTACCACTGATGTCTTCACCATTTCCTTTAATATGGTTTTTATTTTTATTTTTTAAAATATATTTTATTGATATTTTACAGAGAGAAAGGGAGAGAGATAGAAACTTCGATGAGAGAGACACATCAATCAGCTGCCTCCTGCACACCCCCTACTGGGGATGTGCCCGCAACCATGGTACATGCCCTTGATTGGAATTGAACCTGGGACCCTTCAGTCCGCAGGTCAACGCTCTATCCACTGAGCCAAACCAGTCCGGGCTAATATGGTTTTTAAAAAAATTGATTTCAGAGAGGGGAAGGGAGAGGAAGGAACATCAATGATGAGAGAGAATCACTGATTGGCTGCTTACTGCACCCCCTCCACTGGGCACTGCGCCCGCAACCAGAAACCAGGGCATGTGCCTCGAACCATGACCTGCTGACTCATAGGTCAATGCTCAACCACTGAACAACACTGGCCAGGCTCTTTACCATTTCTTTAATAAAAAAAAGGGCAGACCACAGACTCAGAGCCTTGCAGGCATATAAGATTTAGCCAGAATTTCTGAACGCTTATTCTGTATTTTCCATAGTTATTTTTAAGGTTTCCTTTCATTTATGGTACATGATACATTTCCATTTTTATTTTTTTAAATGTATTTTTATTGATTTCAGAGAGGAAGGGAGAGGGAAAGACATAGAAACATCAATAATGAGAGAGAATTACTGATTGGCTGCCTCCTGCATGTCCCATACTGAGGATCAAGCCTGCAACCTGACCATGTGCCCTGACTGGGAATTGAGCCGTGACCTCCTGGTTCATAGGTCGATGCTCAACCACTGAGCCATGACGGCTGGGCCATTTCCATTTTTAAAAGTTTCCTTTAAAATAATTTATTTAAAGAAAGAACTGAGTAATTTAAAGAAAAACATTAGGAAGTATAGTAGAGGGGTTACTAGGATTTGGCAGCAGCACATAGATGGCACAGAATACCTAAAGTTTGGGAGACATGGCTGCAAATTAAATGTAGCTGGCAATAGCAGTGAAGGAACCACTTGGTGGCAGTTAGGCTGTCTGAGCCTATGGGCATTCACTATAGAAAGGCCCATTGTTGCCTAGGCAATAGTTATTACTTCCCCTTCTCCCTGCTGGCAGGTCTCCATCGTATTTCCTGGTGATATCTGTATGTGACTCAGGAAAATGCTCACTGGGCTAAGTTATTTTTTGTACCATGACTCTCTGGCAATTAAGAGGAACTTATGGACCCCCTTCACAGAATAATACATATATATTACCAAGGCATAACTGACAAATATTATATTGTTGTATGTTAATTATGTATGTCAATAATATGGACATACAATATTAGTTTCAGGTATAAAACATAATTTAATATTTGTATATACTGTATATTTTTTAATATATAGTCTTAGATATACTAGGTTTACTATTATTTGTTGCTTACATTCATATTCAAAGGGAATGCTAAAATTGAGTTAGAGAATAATAAAAATAAAGATGTAATTTTTTTCTCCTCCCAATTCAAGGACCCTATGAATCCTTGGTATCAGCCAATCACTGGAGTGGGGTAGGAGAGTTCTCTTTCCTTGTCCCATAAGGGAGATCTTCCAAATCTGGGTAATAAAATGTAAGAGGAAGTCTGGTGAGAGGATTGTGGGAAAAGTTTTTTTATGCTTTTAAAAAAGATACACAAACAGATCTATCAGTGCTGATACAACTCAATTCTTCATAAGAGATCCATTTTCTTTCCCCCCATTAGCCCACATGTGCTGCTAGTTCCCATTCTATCAATGTACAAATTTCTCAATTCATAGACATAAATCTGATAGAAAACTTGGAGAAAATCAGAGACCCTATAATTATAATATCTACTAGTCCTGCAAGTGGAGGCTAAACCCAGGACACAAGTAGATTTGTTAAATAAGGATTTTAAAAACTCAATGGCATTAGCAGGCCACAGAGACAAACGCACACAATGACTGAATGAGATCCATCGATACAAAAAGAGATACATTCCTTCCACTCTGTATGAGCTACCTGGAAAAGGAAAGGACTCCACAGGAAAGTGTTATTCATACTTCGGAGGATGAGAGCAAAGCCATTTCAAATCCCTTCTCAAAGGTTCTCTTAACAAACAATAGTGTGGTGAAGGCCTGGGAGGGGGTGGCGGGAGCCAGATGGAGGAGGGCAATGAGGGGGTAATGGGGGACATCTGTAATGCTCTTATCAATAAAGATAAATTAAAGAAAAGGTTCTCTTAAATTTTTAAGTTTTGGGGTAAGAGTGAGAGGAGGAATAAAAGGTGGGGAAGGGAGAAGGAGAAGACAAGCCTCTTTCTTTACTCTAAACCTTCTTTTTATTATCACATTGTGGGAAAACAATGAATGCTTTCAGTAAGGTGAGGGCAAGGAAGGAAGAATTTTTAAAATAAGCATGTTGGATGCACAGGGCACATGTAGAAAATTCCTTGGTGACCAGCTTTCAAACCACTGGTTTCAGAGTTTCTGCTCATCTGACCTTCAGGGGACCAAAGGTCTCTATGAAACAAGCAGGACTGCATTTGTCTACAAAGCCATTTTCTTCATGAGCCTGCCTATCCCTTGTGGACAGGATGAAAAATCCTATGCTGCAAAGCTCCTTGACCGCACTGAATTGAGAGGTGAATCCCATGCAAACCACAGGTGCACTGACCCAAGGATGGTGGTGGGCACTGGAGATGGGAGGTGGATCTGGGAAAAACCTTCCTCTAGCCAAAGGGAAATACTTCCCCTGGCTTTCTCCTCCACCAAGTGTCTGTAGGTGGACAGCACCGAGTCTGGGGTGAATCCTGAGTGGAGCAACAACTCTGTTCCTTTTGGAGACCAAATAAATGCTCCTTAGGAAAAGCTGAACACAGGCCAATGCAGGAGACCCCACTCTGCTAGCTTTCAGCCCCAGACACAGCCTCTCTTAAGCCTATAGTCCTTTCTAGATGGTTCTAAAATAAAATGGGGGTGAGGGGATGTATTTGTCTGGTTATACTGTCCTATTGAATGAATACTCTTCAGAAAGTACTGCAATGTTTAGTACAGGTATATTATTTATGATGGATTAAATATGGGCAACTATATGTTTTGAACATATTTTTGTTCAAAGAGTTGGACATTAATATATTAAAAACAATTAGAGCAAATAAGAGACAGAGGAGGTTTTAACCCTGGCAGAATTGAAGCTGGTAGGAGAAACCCAGCAGCACTGAGATATGGGGACAGTTGTAACCTCTGAGAACATGGGTGACAAAATTCAGCCAACCTCTTGGTTGCTCTCACAAAGAGATGCAGCCCAACATGGTGATGTTTGGGGCCAAAGACTAAGACCCACTTCCTTCCTTGCCTGCCAGTGCTACTGTCCTCTAGGCTCAGGAGAGGCTTCAGAAAATTATTCAAAACCTACTTAATTCCTTCCTAGAAAATAGTAGTTATGAGAATGGTCTTGTTCACTTAAGCAAGAGAGTCAAGGTTATGTGTTTGGAAAACTCATTAATAATAAATAGCATTCTTAAAGAGACAGATTCAGCCAGGAGCTGGCAGGGAGCCAACTTCTTAAGCGGCACAGAAAATGGGGCAGGGCTGTTGATAGTTGTGAAGGGCAGAAGTGGTGCTGGTTTCTATCAGAGTGTGAGCTCCTCTTGGTTTCAATTTGATAAGGAATTTTATGCTGCAGCTACCTGAGGTGCAGGATCAGGGAGTCTTATTTCTGTCCCTTTGCAGACAATAGGGGCAAAGGAGAGCTTTCATTGGTTAGGAAATCGTCAAGGCTCAGGTGAACAGTCCTGCTGGCTGAAAGACTGACTCATCCTTGGAGTGTTAAATACAGGCTACATCTTTCTCTCTGAGGTTTCCACTAGAGAGAATTAGAATGCCCCCAATTTGTTGGTCGGTGGGTTGGTTTCTCCATGTTCATCTCTCTCTTTTTCACTCATTGTCTCACATGCACACACACCTTTTCTGAACAGATCCCATGGATTGACATTTGGAGATAAAGAGTGCCAGAAGCTAGGGCAGGAGGGATAGAGCTGAAGTTGCTCCCTGTGCCTGGGATCCAAAGATGTTCTCCTCATGGGTAGGGATCCCCAAGGGCTCCATGCCAGCTCCAAAACACCACCAAGTTGCTGAGCCAGAGAGGCCAGCTAAGGTGGGCGGGGGGCAGGACAGCCCTTGTCCAGCCCACAGACTGCTCACTCACATAAAGAATCCTTTCAGAGTTACTGGCTGGCAGGGCTCCTCAGACTTTTTGTTTTCAGGGCTTGTGCCCTGAATGCTAATCAAGTAGCCTCCTGGCTGTTACACAAACTGGCTCCAGTCACCAAGAAAGTGATAGAGAATGAGGGCTCCTCTGCCCAGCTGCCAGTGTCCAGGCATCATGGTGGGAGACACCCAGATTTGCAGCTGGTAGCCCCACAAAAGCTGGGGCTTCAGCACCCCTCACCTGAAGCAGAGAGAGTTCAGTCTGGTGTCCCTCAGAGAAATGGTTTAAAGTAGACCAACAGGTTCCCGAGAATGGACTCTTAGCACTTTTGGCTGGTAGGAAGGCAAAAACTGAGATGGACAGGGAGGTGGTGTTCAGGGTAAAGGAGAATGAGGTTCAAAGTAGTTACACTCTCCTTGTGTACAAACAAACATTTACCTAACAGTTCTGGCCAAATCCAGAACTGTGTGTGAGAGAGAGTAAAAGAGAGAGAGATCTGAATATGAAAACCAAGAAATTGGGGAATTCTAATTCTTCGCTGAAAAAGACAGTCACATCTAAAAACAGGAGCAAGAGCTGCTGGAGGCTGGGTACCTCTAACTCCTGAAGAGGCTCATATCATAATGAAAAAGGAATGCAGCATCCAGGAACCTGGGTGTCAGCCAACCCACCCGTTGATGGTTAGATGACTCATGGGGAAGCCAGCGGTGGAGCTCCCGGCTGGCTTCCTGCTATTTCCAATGCTGCATTCCCCTCTACTTCTAAGGGTAAAGAGCCTGTCCTTTGGCTCAAGGATGAGTGGGGTGAGGATGCAACTACAAGATAAAATTCCATTCTGGGTCCTCCAATTCTCCCTATGAAATTCCTTAGATGAGACAAATGGATTCACAGTGCTAGGCCAGTATTGAATGATGAACTGAGGCTACACCAACTGGAATTAGGAAAACTCTAGTCACTGCTGAAGCTGTCAGCAGAGGCTGATCCACAGAGAGACTGAGCAACAGATCAAGAAGGCTGGCGGAGAGTAGGCAGTGACAACATGGCACCACTCTAGAAACCGGGGGGGGATTAGTGGCTTGGAGACCACAGAAAGATGCAAGGAGAAACCGCAGAAAAGAACACAACAGGTTTCAAGACAACTGAGCAGATTAAAAGCATGGAAAAAGTTCCAAGTTGAAAATATGTCTTAAATTCATTCAGAGATTCCCGAGGATAAGTATAAAAAGTATGTTCCCATCTTGTTCACATCTAAACTATAAGTTTTTCTCTGAAGCAGGGAGTTGCTCATTAAGGGGCCCTAGAATATTTCCATGTGACTAAGCCATGTGACTATTTTAAAAAATACTCTGTGACACACCTATGATTGAGAAAAATGGAGTCATAAACTGAAGAAACATCTTCCCTCAAGGTAAAAAGGAAAGAATGTCAATGACAAAGCTGGAGAAGGACCCAGGTAACCTGGACTCTCCACACAGCTGTTTGTTTTGGCTCTCCCTGAATGTTTTCAATTAAGAATTCATTGATGGAATTGTTTGTTCTTTAATCATGCAAATTTTGGGGACTGACAGCTAATAGAGAAGAGGACCCTGGACAGAAGCTCTGGCTCCTCTCATTGCCCAGGCGGACAGTGCTATAGCTCAGGCACTCAGTGGGATATTTATAGCTGCCTTTAAATTTACCCAGCTCTCCATAAAGCGAGGTAATGGGGCGCCCTTTACTGCTGCTAGTGGTGATTGTCCTAACAGTCTTTAATTAGCAAAAAGCGTTGGCACAGCCACTTTCAGAGCACTTGATCTTACTGTCCTGGTGCTCCCTATTTCAGGCTCAATAGCCTCCACTCCCTTTGGAGAAAATGAACTTTAGCAAATTTGAAAATGACAGGCATATGCACACCTATACTCACTCTCCTTACTCTTCACATCCACAACTGCTAAGAACCTCTGAGCCTTTATGATACCTCCATAAAACTCTCATAAATTTGTCAGCAAGGGGCTAGCAAGTCTAAAAACTGAGGACTACAGGAACCTAAAGGTCACTAGGATCCTCTCTAATTATCCCAGCATTAAAAAAAAAAAAGCTGGTCTGGGGTAGGGGGCGGGGGCATGCAATGGGGGAAGAAGGGGAACATATGTAATACTTTCAACAATAAAGATTTTTCTGAAAAGCTGATAACTTTTAAAAATATATATTTTTATTGATTTCAGAGAAGAAGGAAGAGGGATAGATAGAAACATCAATGATGAGAATCATTGATTGGCTGCCTCCTGCACACCCCCTGCTGGCAATGGAGCCCAAAACCCGAGCATGTGCCCAGACCAGGAATTGAATCCTGACCTCCTAGTTCATAGGTTGATGTTCAACCACTGAGCCATGCCGGTTGGGCAAAAGCTGGTAATTTTTAACCTATCTTTATAGATTTAGAGTAGGGCTAGGGCTAGCGATATACCAATAGGGACACAAGATGGGAAGGGCTCTGCTTTCATGGGAGTGTATAATACATAAAAACAGATTAACAGTAAATAAAATAAAAAAACAAAGTTGGGTGATGTGACTGTGACTAGCGGGGCTGCTTTAGAGAGGGTAGTCATGAAAAATCTCTCTCAAGAGACCTGCTCAAGAAGGAGCCAACTACCTGAAGATGTGGGGGAAGAACATTCCAGGTAGAGGGGAGAGCAAAGGCCCTAATGTGGTGAACCAGCTTGAAATTGTTGTAAGAGAAAAAGCAGTATAGTTGAAGTGCAGGAAATAAAGACGATGACAAAATATGAGGACATACATGTACAAGAAAGGCAAGATGGCTTAGGGCCTATGGTTCATGGTAAGCGATTTCATTATTGTTTGAATTATGAAGGGAAGACAATGGGGCATTATAAGCAAACCAATAAACATCACCTGATATAATGTCACAAAGGTCACTTTGGTGGCTGTGGGGAGTAGACTGTAGAGGGCAAGAGTAAAAAATCCATGTCTTGAATAGGTTAATTTCTTAGTTTTTAATAAATGTTCTGTGGTTACATAAGACGTTAAACTAAGGGGAAGCTGGGTGAAAGGCACATAGGAACTATTTTAGAACTATCTGAAAGTCTAAAATTATCTCAAAATTAATTTTTAAAAACAAATAACAAAAAACACCCTGATTCTTGAATGAAGAATTGAAAGGTATAAATTAGGCGTAATATCAAGAGATCAGTCCAGAAAAAAAAAAGTAATTAAAACATGGATTCTCTCAATAATTGACTTTGTATAAAATATTTTCTTTCTATACTAGTTTTCATATTAGAAAGTAATAGCTACTACCACTGTTACTACTTGTTAAGATTGTGATTTTCATCACTTCTAGTCCAATAATACAATTAATCCCACTTTACACATGAATCTGAAGCTTAAAGTAACTTACACACATAGTATCCAAGAGGCAGAACCAGTATTTGACCCAAGTTTCTCTGACTCCAGAATACTTTCATACTGCCACTATGGTATAATGCCCACCGGCATTCTCGCCCCCCCTCCCCCACCCCGTAACATATTTTATTTTATAGGACTCAGTTTGGGGATAAAAAATATTTGGGCTTCCCCCAAACCCAACCAAAATCAATAAATTTATACACATTGTATATATGGACCCACAATTAAAGAACAGATTTATATTTATGTTGGAAATACTTTAAAAAGCATTCTTACTCATAACTCTCTGCATCTGCTGGGCTTTAATCTTGAGGTCTTTATTAACCTCCAATGTGCATGAAGCTCAACATTTCTGACTCAGCTATAGTTGAGCCAAATTTTGCAGCAATGCCAAAGGTACCTCTAGTAGTATTACTGGTAAATGCTTATATGTCCCAAGATCTTTGGGATAAAATCTGGAGGCCATGTAAAAGGAATAGTTAGAAAATTATCAAGAAAAGGAATCAAGAGAAGCAAAAAGAAAATAACAGGAGACAGATTTATAGAGTTTGTGTGGTCAGCCTGCCCCCTTCTCTTGGCTCATGTGATGTTTCCTAAGGCTGTGCTGACTGAGGGATACCATCCCTCCCAATGGGAAGACCCTGTGACCATCCAGCTCACACTTGGCTCCTCCACTCCTCAACAAGCACAGGTATTTGCGATGGTTGTCAGATATACCCTTCCCTTTCCTTCTTAAGTGGCACATCACAGCATCATAGCGGTTTAGAATTTGGGCACTAGACAGATTTGAAATTGAAAACTGTCTTTGTCACTGAAGCGAGCTGAATGAGCAAAAGATATATCTACATCCTAATCCCAAAGACCCTAGGAAAAAGGGTCTCTGCAGATGTAATTAAGGATCTTGTGATGACATCATCCTGAAATATCCAGGTGGGCCCTAAATCTAATAACAAGTGTCCTTATAAGTAACAAAGAGGAAAGGACAGAAGAAAAGTCAAATGATCATGGAGGCAGAGATTGAAATGATGTGGCCCTAAGTCTAGGAATGATGACAGCCACCAAAAACTGGAGGAGGTGAGAGGCAAGGAATCAATTCTGCCCTGGGGTCCTTGGAGAGAGTGTGGCCTTGCCAGATTAAAGCCCCAAAACATGTGATAATCTGTTACAAGAGCCTCAAGAAATTAACATAGTCACTAGTTCTGGGATCCTGAGAAAGTTTCTTCAGTTCATGTGCAAAATGGGGAACTTAATTATATCTACCTCACAGAGCTGCCATGAGGAGCAAATATGTGTAAGGACACTTTGCCAAGTAACTACCAACTCCCCAGTAAGTACTGCTTTAACATCACCATTGTTATTGCTATAAAAAAGCAATCACAGAGAAGGATAAACCACCAGTGCACCCATACTATGAGAGCCATCCCCATACTATTTTTCTTATTTTTTCCTGTTTCCTAAAGTCCCTTTTCTATTTTGCTCTTTTCTTGTTCTTAACTAAAATGGCAGCACAGAGGTGAACGTTCCTAAGGTCCCTGTGACCATACAGGTGACTGTGGCTAGAACTGGCACCAAACTGACTACCCCAAAAGAGGAGGCATTGGGGGTTTTGGGAGATTTCTCTCTCCACTCAGGCCTGGCAGCCCGCAAAGACTGTAAGCCTCAGGAAACTAGCCTCAGGGGAGAGGGAGAAGCCCATTCTATAGCTCTTTGCCATTCTCATTAAGCATCTTGTCTTTTCTTTGCCAAGGTTTTTAAAATTACTCTCTGGATGGGACCTGTAGGGAGAGTGATTTTTTGTCTGCTTCTTCTGCCTTCCTTAAAAAGTAGAGTTCTTAGGGGAAAAGAAAAGTGGATTCTGAGGGCACTAATAAGAGTGAATACTTCTAAAACAGCTGTGTGGCCTTGAATCCTCAGGTTTAAGGAAGAAAATCCATTCCCTTAGTGATTATGGGTAGTAATGGCACAGCCACAGCCTCACTTTGGGATCACAGGCAAGAAAAATAACCTTATAGAAAGTTCGTGGTCAGGTAACCCTGGAGGTGTATTCACACACAAGGAAGATGCAAACACATACACACCCTCTCGATGTGTTCACTACCTTGGATAGGAGAGGAGGTGACTATTTCCACACAGACCATTTCTTATACTGCTTTGTCATCAACAATGACAACTCACCAATCAATTGATATCTTTCCTTACCTTTGTGGAGAGCCATTCCCGTACTACTTTTTCTTCTTTCCTCCTATTTCCCAAAGTCCCTTTTCTATTTTGCCCTTTTCTTGTTCTTAACTAAAATGGCAGCACAGAGTATAAAAATGGAAAAGGTTTGGCAATCCAGCAAACAGGAACTGGAGTTACAGGAAAAATGTGATCTTCCTGTCACTGGTGGGCCTACCTTAAGGGACCTCAAAGCCTATTGGAGGCAAGAAAGTACCCTGCCCAAGATGGCACACATAGCAAACCCTGTGAGACATTATGGACATCTAGTGGCTGCTCAGGATAATGCCTCAGGGCTGCATGTCAAGGTTGGGTGTGGTCTAGCCCAGGGCTTTACCAAGAGCCCAATTATCAGGCTGCCCAGGCAGTCCTCTTAGAATCAGTCCCCTGGCTGAACTTGTCTCCCATTTCTTATTATGGGTCTCAACTCACTTGGAATGGCAAGCTGGTTACAAAGACCCATCTTTATCCTAGCCCAGCAAAATATAATGATAGCACCTGCATACAAGACCACAGGAGACAGGCATTTGGGAATATTTTCCAAGCCCAGGTTTAAATGCCAATTAGCCATACATTGTCATCTTGACTCAGGGGCTGAGCTCAGAAGGGACAGACTCTGATATTAGTCATGTGGCTTTAGGTAAGTCACTATGACTATGTGATTTCATTAATGCCATTAGTAAAATTAGAGGTTAAGTTCAGATGATCTCCAAGGTCCCGTTCAGCTTTAACATTTTGTGATCTATAAGCCTTTTCAGTAGCTGGGAAAAGACTGATCTGCTTTGGCACTGTGGATGGCTAGGTTAAACTAAAGGAAGCAGTCTCTTCCCAACTTCATGGCTCATTTCCAAGACTTGGCTACAATCCCAAAGGATCAACCTTCTTTACAGTGCTACGTATCTGAAAAGGGGTAGAAATCATGGACCATGAGAACTGGAGGAACATTTTAGTCCATTTCTTTAATTTTATAAATTAAGAAACTATGGTTTAGAGCTGTTTTAAGATTTCTCACACGTCTAATCTGTGGCAGAAAGGGGACTAGAACTCAGGTATCTCAATCTTAGTGCTGCTACCAAGCTATTGATGCAGGCTTTGCCCAATCGCTGGCTGCCTTCTTCAGTTCTCCCTGTCTTTATCACAGCAGTCTCTGTGTGGAACCAGAAATGAAAACATTCTCAACCCGGCATTTTTTCCTTCTCTTCATCTCAATTTAAGCCTTCCTCTTCTTTTTATTCCTTGGTGTTAACACTTCAAATCAAGGAAGTAGTCAAAACCAGGGGCTGAGGAGCAACAGACAATGGCTAGATGATACTGGGGTTACAGTGCCACTTTCAGTTCAGAGGGCTGTGTGCTACCATGGCCGCGCAGCCTCCTTGGTCTGGTTTGTAGCTTCTGTGATGCTCTCTCAGCCTTGCTGACCAGCAAGAGGACAAAGCAGCCCCATCTAGAACTCCATGGGCTGCACAGAGCTTGGGTATATTCACTTTCATCAATTAGTTACAGATATTTACCGGGAGACAACATGATTACTAAGCACTGGTTTGATCCAAGGTAGCACACCCTTTCACCCACCAACACAGTTAAGGGGCAGAACCTTTCATTTGCTGGGCCTGGAGCTGTACAGATGGAACCTGAGTTTGCCTACACTGGCAGGAAACCAGCCCAGGCAGAGACCCTCTTTTGCCTGAGGAGGGTGCGGTAGCCATAATCCAGTGTGCTACCTGGATCCAGGCCAGGGTACCCTCTGGCACTCTACCAGCTTGATGCCAGCTGTGACAAGGAGAGGAACCTCTAAGCAGCAAGTTTCTGATTCTCCTCCACAGATCCATCGGGCTAGGTTTACATTTCCTGGATCTACAAGATGGTAGTCTCCTGCTGCTTTTAAAGAGCCCAGATGGATCTAACTATGATTATCAGGGTTAGACTTACTTCCATTTCTCTCATTCTTTTCTTGATCCGTTATTGTGAATGAAACAAGTTAAATAAAAGATCTATTTTCCCATTCCCTCCTCTCCCACTCTTCGTTCTATTTCTCCTCACTGAACTTTTTAATAGTCTTTCCTACAATTTTACCTCCACTATTTACTCTATGTGGAGTAGACATGTTGGACATTTTGGTTATAGTGATGAAAACACTGGGCTCAGGGTTGAAAGACTGAATTGAAATGCTTGACGGTTGCTTTTCGGGTGTATGACCTTAAGGATATTATTTGCCTGCCTAAGCCCAGTACTTTCATCTGTAAATGGAGACAACTATGGCAGTTACTTCACTGGGTAAGTGAAGATTAAACAAAAACACACCCTCCCTAGTACAGTGGAGAGCATGAAACATCCCAGTAAATGCGTTCAAGTGGATGGATGACACCTGAGTTCTCAACAATAGGTAGACAACTCTGGGGAATCACTTCCTAGACACCTGAGCTCTACCAGAGTGCAAATTCTGGCTCTACTGCTTACAATGTGACCCTAGGTAACATATTGACTGCAAATACATAATAAAAACGTCTTGGTAAATAATGGGGAATCCAACTTGCCAGGACTTCAAGAATCCCTAGCATATATAAGGATGAGGCTCAGGTTACTGGCAGCAAATCATACTGAGATATCGTGTGGAGAGCTGAGAAATGCAGGACTTCCCCATTCTTAAGCCAATAGCCCACGTGCAGGTGATTTAACAAGCAAGCTTGCCAAGGTGAGGTGGTGTTGCCGGGGAGGGGTCTAGAGCTAGCCCCTGAGAAAAAGCAATGTGAAACCCAGGCCAAATTATACCAGACTGGCTTTCAATGGTTTAGCCCCCCTATAACTAGGCAAAAAGAAAGGGGTTACCTTTTCTGGGTTGTAAAACGGCTAACCTAGTCTTGTTCTATACTGGTCTGTCTAGTGCCCCAGGGTCTCCTCTTACTACAAATAGGGGCAACTTGCTGCAGAGTTCTTTTCAGGAAGTTCCAGCACGGAAGAGGAGCTGGTGAAGCTCATGGGGCAGGTTTAAGACGCTCCCCTCTTCCCCAATCCTCTAGGGCAGGGAGGGTAAAGGGGGTCACAGGGCTGTGAAGAGTGAGAAGCTGCGGCTACATGAATGAAATGATTGTGCCCTGGGTTCTGGGAGTTCACCTCGATCCTTTCTGCCAGCCTTAGTGCTGTCCCAGGTTGCTATTCCCCAGCTCCCCGCACTTGGTCTATCCTTCCACTGTTTGCCTCCCCGCAACCCTTTTGTAACTATCATTTAAAGCCATAGTTAAAGCCGAGAAGGGGTGAGGAAATCTTCAAGGGAGGGGCAGGGTGGAGAGGCCAGGGTGCAGCCGCTCAGGCTGCCGGTCCCCTGCCACCCCCTTCCCCCGCCCCCACGACCGCCCCCGGGTCCCCTGGTGCAGCTCCAAACTCTGCGTACGAGGCTGGAGCCGCGCGGCCAGGGGCGTCAGCAGTCGGCGGGGGTGAGGATGACGCGGTCCGGGCGGGAGGCTGGCCAAGTAGCAGCCCCACCGCGAGCTGCCGCGCTCCAGGTTCCCGGCTCCTGAGCCCACCTCACCGGATGCCAGGGGGTGTCCGGTGCCTGTGTGAGGGGCGGGGGCGGGGGCGGGGGCGGGGCGGTCTCTCCCGCAGCAGCCCTGCTCCAGCCTATCAACAGCCACGCGGCGGCTCGGGCTCCCCGCGACCGACCAGACCAAAATAGCTGCGAACGCCCGCGACTTGCGCGCAGCTCACTAGACGTTCACACCGTTTGCCCGCCCGCCAGCTTGCCGGCCGCTCCCCTCGTCCAGAGGGGGCGGAGGAAACGGTCCGGGGAGGGGGTGGTGGTGGGGGGAAGAGTTCGGAGGAAGCAGGGGAGGAAGGAGGGGAAGGAGAGAGGGAGGAGAGGAGGAAGTGGGACGGAGCTGAGCGGGCTGCGCGGCGGCGCTGGAAGGCGCCGGCGTTAACCCCTCGAGGGCGGCGGCGGAGGGGAGCGCTGTTCATACATAAGAGCACTGCATCACGCTAATCTTCCCCAGAACAGTATGCGTCAGCAGTACATTCACGTTCTGACTGAAGGACAAAAGGATGAGAGAGCAGTCTGCGTGGCTGCTGCCTGCAACACCGCGAGCCCGGCGGGAGGACACAGTGGGCGCCGAGCGCAGGGGCTCCGCTGCCGCCGCCACAGCTGCCACTAGCGAGCGGAGATCATGTCCCCAGGCTTCGGAGCGTTTCCCGCAGCCGTTCGCGGGCAGCGCAGCCACTAAAGGCGCCGGGAGTCGCAGCCCCGAACTCGTTCGCTCCGCACGAAGCCAGGGCCGGAGGCGCGCCCGGGCCCCGGCTGCGGCGGGCGGTGACGCGCTGCCTGGCGCTGCGGCCGGTGCCGGACCCGCGCTCGCCCCCGGACTCCCCGAAGGGACCTGCGGTGCAGGCGCGCCCCGGCGCCGGGCGCTTCTCCAGCCCTCGGACTTGGTCCCCGCGCTGCCTCTCGGGGCTGGACGGATGACCGCTCCTCTCCCAGCAGACAGCGGACTGGGAGAATCAGGCCAGGCTGTGTCTCTTTAACCCGTGAGAGGCGAGGAAAGAAGGGGGTGTGTGTCTGGGGAGGGCACCGGAGCCGCGACGCCGCCTCTTAACTCTCGCAGCCCCGCGAGCTAACGACTGCATCAGCCGCCGCTGGAGCAGCCGCACCAGGAGAGCGAGCAGCGCAGCAGCGGAGCGGCCTGAGGCTGGGCGCCCCCTCATCCCCGCCGGGACTGCCCGGGAGCGGGCTGGGGGCGCCGGAGGCTCACTCCGGCGATGAAGCGGCTTCCCCCTTGGCTGGTGCGAGCCGGTGCCAGGGTCCAAGGACAAAGCCGGGAAGCGCGGTGGCGCCGCTCCTCAGGCTGAGGGGGGAGCATGCACCTGCATAGCCCGCCGGGCCTTAGCTCTCCCCGGCGCCTCAACTCCGCTGCTCCGGCGTAGCCGGCTCCGGAATTACTAGAAGCCATTTTGTCTCCCCCTCCCCTCTCCCCTCCACCCTTCCTGCCCGCTCTACGTCCCCCTTTTGTTAATTACAACTAAGAAGTAAGAATGGGAACGAGGTGGCCAGCTCGGGAGACCGATTAAGGACACACGCCAATTCCTCCCTGCCTTCCTTCCGAGGTAGGTGACAGCGAATAATTGGGTGGGGATGGCTGCAGTGGGCGACAAAGTCTCAGTTTTGAGGGGGGCTGGTAGCCGAGGGGCCACTCTTGAGTTTGGCATGATATTTCTGGCAGATCTGCTCCGTCTCTCTAATCGCCCCTCCCCACCTCCTTCTCCAGATGGAAAGAGGCGCTCCTAGCTCACTTAAGCCGGGGTAGGGCTGGTTCTCCTTTCCGAGCCAAAATCCCAGGCGATGGTGAATTATGAACGTGCCACACCATGAAGCTCTTGTGGCAGGTAACTGTGCACCACACCTGGAATGCCGTCCTGCTCCCGGTCGCCTACCTCACAGCGCAAGTGTGGATTCTGTGTGCAGCCATCGCTGCTGCCGCCTCCGCTGGGCCCCAGAACTGCCCTTCTGTCTGCTCGTGCAGTAACCAGTTCAGCAAGGTGGTGTGCACCCGCCGGGGTCTCTCCGAGGTCCCGCAGGGAATTCCCTCCAACACCCGGTACCTCAACCTCATGGAAAACAATATCCAGATGATCCAGGCCGACACCTTCCGACATCTCCACCACCTGGAGGTCCTGCAGCTGGGCAGGAACTCCATCCGACAGATTGAGGTGGGGGCCTTCAATGGCCTAGCCAGCCTCAACACCCTGGAGCTGTTCGACAACTGGCTGACAGTCATCCCCAGTGGGGCCTTTGAGTACCTGTCCAAGTTGCGGGAGCTCTGGCTGCGAAACAACCCCATAGAAAGCATCCCCTCTTATGCCTTCAACCGTGTGCCCTCCCTCATGCGCCTGGACTTGGGGGAGCTCAAGAAGCTGGAGTACATCTCTGAGGGGGCCTTTGAGGGGCTATTCAACCTCAAGTACCTGAACTTGGGCATGTGTAACATTAAAGATATGCCCAATCTCACCCCCCTGGTAGGGCTGGAGGAGCTGGAGATGTCAGGGAACCACTTCCCTGAGATCAGGCCTGGCTCCTTCCATGGCCTAAGCTCCCTCAAGAAGCTCTGGGTCATGAACTCACAGGTCAGCTTGATTGAGCGGAATGCTTTTGATGGGCTGGCCTCACTTGTGGAACTCAACTTGGCCCACAATAACCTCTCTTCTCTGCCCCATGACCTCTTCACTCCACTGAGGTATCTAGTGGAGTTGCACCTGCACCACAATCCTTGGAACTGTGATTGTGACATTCTGTGGCTAGCATGGTGGCTTCGGGAGTATATACCCACCAATTCTACCTGCTGTGGCCGCTGTCATGCTCCCCTGCACATGCGAGGCCGCTACCTGGTGGAGGTGGACCAGGCCTCCTTTCAGTGTTCTGCTCCCTTTATCATGGATGCACCTCGGGACCTCAATATCTCTGAGGGTCGGATGGCAGAACTTAAGTGTCGGACTCCCCCTATGTCCTCTGTGAAGTGGTTGCTGCCCAATGGAACCGTGCTTAGCCATGCCTCACGCCACCCCAGGATCTCTGTCCTCAGTGATGGCACCTTGAACTTTTCCCACGTGCTACTCTCAGACACTGGGGTATACACATGCATGGTAACCAATGTGGCAGGCAACTCCAATGCCTCGGCCTACCTCAATGTGAGCACGGCCGAGCTCAACACCTCCAACTATAGCTTCTTCACCACGGTCACAGTGGAGACCACTGAGATATCACCCGAGGATACAACACGTAAATACAAGCTTGTTCCTACCACGTCCACTGGTTATCAGCCGGCATATACCACCTCTACCACGGTGCTCATTCAGACTACCCGTGTGCCCAAGCAGGTGGCAGTGCCCGCGACAGACACCAATGACAAGATGCAGACCAGCCTGGATGAAGTCATGAAGACCACCAAGATCATCATTGGCTGCTTTGTGGCAGTGACTCTGCTAGCTGCCGCCATGTTGATTGTCTTCTATAAACTTCGTAAGCGGCACCAGCAGAGGAGTACAGTCACAGCCGCCCGAACAGTTGAGATTATCCAAGTGGATGAAGACATCCCAGCAGCGGCATCCTCAGCAGCAACAGCAGCTCCATCCGGTGTATCAGGTGAGGGGGCAGTAGTGCTGCCCACAATTCATGACCATATTAACTACAACACCTACAAACCAGCACATGGGGCCCACTGGACAGAAAACAGCCTGGGGAACTCTCTGCACCCCACAGTCACCACTATATCTGAACCTTATATAATTCAGACCCATACCAAGGACAAGGTACAGGAAACTCAAATATGACTCCCCTCTCCCCCAAAACTTATAAAATGCAATAGAATGCACACACACAAAAAGACAGCAACTTTTGTACAGAGTGGGGAGAGACTTTTTCTTGTATATGCTTATATATTAAATCTATGGGCTGGTAAAAGAAAAGATTATATTAAAATTTAAAAACAAAAAAATCAAAACAAAACTATTTTCTAACTTGTAAGTTCTATTTAAACAGGGAGTGGGTTCTTGGGAATGTCGTGGGGGGTAGAAGCCACAAGTCAACTTGCTATGCTGCCAGAAGGGGTTTCTGGTATAAGGTTGAAAGTGCTAAGCTAAAACAAAGTAAGACATCAACAAACATCCCTAAAGAGGTAGGGTGTGGGCTGCTGAAGGGTGGGGAGGTAGACTGAATCTGTCATTTTTTAGAAGATGCTTCAAATGATACAGGAATATCCATTTCTTATAGACACCTTTCTTAAACTGAGAGCTGTCTTTCCAGATTTATCTTATTTAAAAAATACAAAAAGGCACCAAAATTTGTACTGTGCTAAAATGCTGAGAGGCAATACTTTTTTTCTTCAAAGGCCAAGGGGAAGATAGATCTGTAAATGTATTTTAAACAGGAAAACCACACAAATTCAAATGAATCCTTAAAGGGGCTGAGTCTTTATGTCTGTCCATGTGGGTAAGTCTTCTTGGTTTGTGCACTGGGACACACGTGTGCCCTGCCTGATAGAGCGCTTTAGAAAGGAGCAGAGAAGGAAGGGAGCTGGCGTAGCTCTCAGTCAAATGCTTCCACACTGCACCAGATTCCTGCAGTTGGGCTTAACCCAATCTGTTCAAGGCAAGTGTCTCTTCAGGGTTTCCCATGAGAAGGAGGAGGCCTCTGAAGTGGGTGCAGCAACAGAGAGGGTGGAAAGGGACAGCAGAAGCAGAGAGAATGTATTCACAGGAGGCCATAAATTAGCATTGTGCCATGTCCACCTGTTGTTTCCAGTATCTGACAAATGACTGTAGACAATGATGGCATTTTATGATTTTTGAAAATGGTTTTGTTTTAAAGTGGAGAGGGAGGAGGCTGGGAGTGGGGAGCTTGGGGGAGTGGAAGCTTTTCTCATGCTTGTGATTTGGTGACTATTCTAAATGCTGATTCATTAGGGGTTATTACAGCTGATGTCAACTAGTTGTCGTGATGGGGTGGGGGCAGAATACAAGTAGAGAAGAAAAAGGAGAGAGAACAAGGACACAGGCTCATTTAAAGTAAAATGAAGCCTTTCACAAAAAGATGTGAAATCCACAGGAAAAACAAGTGATACACATGTACACAAAAGTTAAGTTATGCATGGAGTCCTGTTGGATGTAGCACAAGGGGGGGAAGGCTTCCCTCTCCCAGGCCTACCTCAGGAGGAGGTGGAAGATAAAGGGTGGGCATGTGTGGGGAAGGCAGAGATCTCTGTTATTCTGGTCCATTTAATGCTGTAATTTCTTTCATTTATTATTTTAGCTTTAAAAGGAAATAAAGGGTTCAGATTTGAAAGAGGGTGGGGTGGGTGGGGGGGAATGCCAACAAAAGAACACTGATTGTAATGTGAGAAAAGTGTATTTTTGTATTTTAATAAATATTGTTCAATTTTTAATTCAATGTTCCCAAAGGGTTAACTTGAGTAAGACCCTAAACTTATAAATTCTTATGAGCATTGACGAAGTCATTTCTATTTAAAGAAAAAAAGGGAAGGGGAGGAGGGGAGAGCTAAGGGGGGAGGAGAAAACAATGTTAAATTTTTTAAAGTATGGGAAATGCTAAAGCTGTCAACAATCTTTCCTTAGCTTAAATAAAGGCGCCCCAATTCTAGTGCACCTTCCGTGAGCTAAGTGTGTTAGTCCCTGGCTTTGTTGGGGGTAGAACCAAATTCTTTATGCCCTGGAAAAGCAGGGTAAATGGGTCAGCTCCAGCTCTTGGGACCTGGCCAAAAGGTAAATGCCACCTCAGCAGAAGCTGCTCAGGCAGCACCAGTTCGACCCCGGGGGACCTGGATTTAAGAGGTCTGCAATAATGTTGTTTGGCTTAAGTTTCCCACAGGCAGTGTTGCTTTGGTTCTCTGGGTGTTAAATAGTCAAACATGTATTGTGGTGGTGGGTGTCTGTCTCTTGATGCTTACTAAGTAATGAGGTCCAGGGAGGCTGCATGAACTGGGACCCTGCGTCTCTTCAGCGCTAGTATTTGTACTAATGCAGGGAATCGGGACTGAGTGGGTGTGATATCTCTGGCACAGAACAGGGAGAGAGGCAGGCAGCACTTTGCAGCAGTTGGCTAAGAAATGCCTAAGAAAGGGCCAATTCTTAATCCTCTTGGGTGTATATACACCATTTCTGGGAATCAGGTTTTGTGGAAGCATATATGCCTGGGCACACAGAAACTGCACTCACATTTCTAGGCTCCCTACCTCCAATAAAAAGATAAAACTGCGGCAGAGTAAAAGGTGGGACTTGGCTAGGCCCAGGTGAAAAAGCAAGAAATGGCTCCTTTGTACCACAAGACACAACTTAGGCTGTTTACAACAGTTTCAGAGGCAGTTGTAGAAGGTGCTGCTTTAGAAACTTCCTAACACCCTCCTTTTTTGACAGCTATTTGGAAAGTCAGGGAATTACAGTATCTCTGGAATAACAAAGGGTCTGTGGCCCAACAAATGTCTGATTGGAAAGGTAGGAAAATGGGTGTGAAACATTCCTGGGGAAGAGCGTTAAGAACAAATGCATTTGTCATGGGGGTGGAGCAAATTTAGGACTTGGAATCTGAGGAAGAAGTGCTTTTTCAGAAAAAACTTCAGAGGAGTTGGGGGCGGGGGGGGGGGGGGGGAACTGAGCTTATGGTTCCTAGAAGATGGTGGGTAGTTCCTTTCCTCACTGGGCCTCCTCCTAGACCTGAGCACCACTCAGCTTTTAGAGCAGCAACCCTCCTCTGCAGCAGGTACTTGGGACAACTCTTCAGAGGAGTCCCACAAGCACAGAAGGGCAGCTGTGTTAGTGACTCATCTGAGATCTTGGTCCAATTGTAGTGTGTGTTACCTGAGAATGGAACATGGGTTGGTAGCTCTTCAGGGGCATAGTTTTAGCAACATGTTAGAAGAAAAGACTCTACTGTTGATTATATACTGTTAGAGAATATTCCTTATAGATTTTTTTTAAAGGCCATGAAAAATCATTTCATCTAATCCCTTCACATTTTACAGTCAAGGAAACCAAGCCCCAGAAACTGGAAGATATATCCAAGGTCACAGTGCTAGTTAGTGGAAGAGGTGGGACTGAAACCCAGGTCTCTTGACTCCCAAGCCAAATGTGCTCTCACTTGGGCCTTTCCTGGCTAGCGAGAACACATTTCTTTCCTGTCCAATATGCAGTGAAAATGGGACCTGCTTACAGATATCTCTGTGTTCTCTTCAAATTCCTCTTAGAGCTGCTCTATCTCTTTCAGAACTGGCTCTACTGTCCTCAAGGCCTGACCAGAATTCTGACCACAGGGGCCTCACAGCTGGCCCAAGACAACTCTGTGTTCACTAAGGAGCTAGATACTCAGAATTACATGAAACAGCTTCCTGATTCTCAGGTTCAGTGGCAAACAGAAATTACAGGAGTCCATAGAGGGTAACTGCTGCCAGGGAAAGAGTGAAGTAGGTAAGGTAGTGTGTCACAGTGGAAAAGGTGGCTTGGCCTTCTCCCTGCCTTGGAACTTTGCAGAGTAGAGGATTGACAGAGGTTTTAGAGCACTTCTGTTAGGTTAAGTTCTCCATAGCAGAGTGGTTTCTATTTGGCTCAACAATCAGACTCTTGGGAGGCTCCTTAACTCCTCTACTCCATTATTTCTACCCCAGCCCTAGCTCTTTAAATGCCATGCTGTGTTGTTACTCCCATCATCTGCTCCAGGGCCTTTTCTTCAGGGTAATGCTGCATCCTAATTTCAATGAAGGTAAAGTGGATAGGCTAGTTTCTAAGGCCTAGAGATATTAGCTTTATCATGGCTGTTTAACATGTATTGAGGCTAGCAACTTGCTGGGTGCTAGCTGGAACAACATAACAAAGAGGTCCAGAGTCCATGGCCATTAGTAGTAGAGCTCTGGCTTCACTCAGTGGAGATGCAATAGACTGGGAGAGGGCTGAGTGGGCCACTACGTCAGGGGGCCAGAGTGCACAATTAATGCTTCCACATTTTGTTGCAACAATGCAGCAGGGACTTAAAATAAGAGGAGAGAAGGGGAGTCGAAGAGGGGGAGAGGGAGAGGGGGGCGGGGGAGAGAGAGAAAGAGAGAGAGAGAGAGACAATACACAGCTAAACATATGTCTGATTTTATCTCCTCTGCTAGCACTCAGTGCTCTATGCCATCAGCTAATACAAGCACTGTTCATGCCATTTCTAAATCCTGCCTCAGCTAAACTGTAAGGCAGCCTTTGTCTCAAAGCACCTCTCTTGGTCTCCATCCATTCAGAAAGTATCCTTTCTCTCAGAGGGAAGAATGGTTTGGGCAGTGGATTAAGGTTGTTTTGTCTTTTCTTTAAGTTGCTTCTTGGAATAGGGATAAAGGCTTCAGGAACAGATCAGTGGAATAAACATATCTGCAAAGCAATATAGCATAGCACTTTTAAGTATAGATCTGGAGCCAATCTTCCTGGGTTGAATCCTAGCTCTATCACTTACTAGATGTGTGACTTTGGACAAATACTGTTTCTTCATCTGTAAAATGGACATAATGTTAGAATTTATCTCACTACTTCATAGGCTATTGTGAGAATTGAAATTATAGGTATAAAATCACACTTATTACAGCACCTGACATCACCCAGTAATGCTATATAGTTGGTAGTTATTTCATGATATATTTAAGGGGATAGGCCAACTGCCTAGCCCTCATCACCACGTTTATTCTTGAATCCCATCCACGCCAAAGGGAGAGAAAAGGCCTATTGAGCTATTCCAGAGAGGAAAGGTGATTATCCAGTGGTCAGGGACAGCAGGATAGGACCATCTATAAGCCCGAGCACTGTGGGAAAGCTAGGTTGTACTTTTCTTCCTAGAAGACACTGCCCTGTGCTCTGTTCCCTAATCCAGCTCTATAGTGGCCTGAGGCATTGTGTCTAGGAATAGATTATCTTTCTTTGTGGTGAGCAGGAAGAAAGGAAAGATGCTGTTGGTGCACAAGCTGAAGGCAGGGATAATACACATCTACCTAGGAAGCCTTTGTCCCTTACTAAGAGGTTAAGCTTTCTAGAGTATTCTCCACCTACCCCTGTTTCTCTGCCAGGGTGCCTTACCAAGGGTGGGGGTGGGAAGGGCAGAGGCACCAGGAGGCAGAAGAGAAAAGGGCTGCTGGGGCTTTAAAGCAGTATTGGATAGCTTGGAGAAAAGGCAGGAAATAATCACCATCATCTGAACAAATAAGAGCATAATGGAGCTATATGGCAGATACACAGGCTAAGGGTCTGCAATGCAGTTAAAGAGGAACGCCAAGGAGATTCTTATACCCTATCAAGAAAGAGGCTGGCTGGACTCTGGATGGGGGAGGACTATTAGTGTGAAATTCATGGCATGGAACAGAGAAGCAGGGAGGATCAACTTTCCAAGAGAAGCCTAAGAAATACTGCATCTCTATTTCCTAATGAAGGCTAGAATTAGCTTTTAGGATGATCACAGGTTTTATCTTCTGGTACACGCCAGCTTTGCTATCAGTATTTGGGCCATATCACCTACCCATAACAGTCCTGTTCTTAAACTGGAGGCTGTCCACTGTTTGGGGGAAGCAACCGGCCCTCAGGGCCATAATCTAACCCTGATGGGTTTATTCAGGGCTCCTGTGAACACTCCCTCATTTCTATTAAGGCATAGCCATGAAGGGTGAGGAGAGGGTGCAACTCCACTGTTTTATCCACAAAAAGAGTATTATTCCAGAGGGAGGACGTTATATAAATCATGTTTTTCCATAAAAGATAATGATGACTGGGAGTTCAGTGTACATGGGCCCTGGCAGCAAATCAGAGATTAGGCCTAGGCCTACGCCTGCAGGGGAAGCTCTCTGGTCAAAGGCAGCATTTGAAAGGATGGCATTGTCTTCTCTAGTTTACCCCATCGAGAAGATTTTGAGCCTACAGTAGGGAAGCATTGAGATGAGAGGCTACTCTAATGCCAGGTGTGGAGACTATGTGGACCAAAGTAGTACTTGGCCTTTCAGGTCCATGCAATCTGCACTTAGGAACAATTCTGGAGCAATCACTACTGTTTAGATTAATTGCTAAATAGCAAAGGAATAGTCCTTGATCCACTTGTTTCTTTCTTACCCACCTTCCTATACCCCCACTAATAAAAAGCATACTCCAGTTAACTCCCATATCAGCTCCCCTGACCCCTGCTTAAGTGCCATCGTCTGCCATGAGAGGACCTAGGCCAGTGGTCGGCAAACTCATTAGTCAACAGAGCGGCAAACTGTGGCTCGCGAGCCGCATGTGGCTCGTGAGCTGCAGTTTGCCAACCACTGACCTAGGCTATCCAGCAAGAGCATTCCATTCTAGAAGACTGACGGCTCTTTACTCCCAGCAGTTCTCATGCTGTTTCCTCTTCCAAGGCAAGTCCTTAATCTATAGTATCTAACAGTTCCTTTAAGGTCTCAACCCTGATTTCCCGAGTCTGTGCTGGTGTTGATTTATTCACAGATAAGTCACTCTGCCTGCTCAATGAGTCAGCAAGGATGACTGAGAAGGGCTCTCACACACTAACTGTTTCCTGTGCAAAGTTTGGTTTCCTGGCCTCGGGCTACTTCTTCCTAGTCTTCAAGGCCCTTTACCTACCCACTCATCCAGGTTCATTAAAACCACTGAGACAGCTTCTCCCACTCAGATTGCAGCCTGTAGGTGAACTGAATGAGTTATTGGCAGTTCTCCGCAGAGGCAGTTCCCTGGCTAGTGCAGCGTGTTTGTAGGAATGCTCAGCGCATCCCTCACATGGGCCCACCACAGTCCCAAAAATGAAGCTGAGGCCTCAGACACTAACAGCCTGTTCCTGCGACCTACCGCTGCAGTGGTTACAAGTTATAATCTATTATCATTGCAAGAAGACTTAATTTCTGGACTTAAAGGAAGTCGGATAATACTTTATCCTATTAGTGTCTGCTTGTGTGAATTGACAATGGCTTCCTCCAGACATGACAGCATATTCTTCCAATTCATCTCTTTAAGGGGATGAATTGGGAAAGTCTGGAATAAGAAAGGAGGGAGTGCCAAGAAAGAGAATGCTTAGGGGCCAGGGAAAGGGAAGACAACTTTTAAATTAGAAATGGGTAGAGGGGACTTGGAGCGATATGGCCAGACCGAGATACCTGAAAGCATGTTTGCATTTCATTTTGTTTCTCTTTTAAGGGAAGTAATTGCAATTACTGCGTATGCTGTATATATGTGTGTGAGAAAAAAGGTCCTGAAGACACAGAGAAATATGAACACAAAAATAAATAATTGGCCTATTCTATGTTCTTGTTTCAGCCACTGTGCCTACAGGGTAGCTTTCCCTTTCTTTAATCCCTCGTCCACATTCCTGTTTTAAGTCCACAGCTGCTCTCCCAGTGGTATCAAGTCAGCTGAGGGCACCTTCATATCATGGGTGTGTTACCAAGGCTGGTCTACCTTGGGACAGCAATGGACACTGAGGAAAGAATGATGTTTTGTGACTTCAAACTTCAAACTTCAGAGAGATGGAGACAGTGAAGGGAACTTCAAGTTAGTTCAGGAAATCTAATCTAGGTGAACCTCCTCATTTTATTTATGAGGAAAATGAAGCCCAAGGAGATGTGACTTTCCCAGTGTCACATCGCTGGTGATGCAGAGAACAGTCCCTGGTCTTTGAGTTCTCAACCCAGCACTATTACCAGCAGGTACCACCATGATTTACAACTGCAGGGGGTGCCATTTACAGAAACTACAAAGTGATTAGTGCCCCCTGGAGTTTGCAATTTGGTGCAATCCAATCCAGTTTGCTTCCAGAGAGAGAGGAAGAGAAGGGGAAGTCCTTGTATACCAGCATTTTATCTGTGTTTAATGCTCTGAGACAGTTGGTAACCACTCATGACTTTATCCAGACAGCTAGAACTGAGGAATCAGGCAACGTTTTCTTTCTCTTCTATCACAACTGTTCTAGAGCATGGGAGCTCTTATGGCATCCCAAAACATCTTATAAATTAAAAGGAGCATTTGTTGCTTACACTGCCCTTCGCTTCCCTACAAGAGCGAAGAGCTGTAAGGTAAAGAACATTTTATCGCACGGCCCGTGTGGCTCAGTGGATTGAGCTTTGTCCTATTAACCAAGAGGTCCTGGGCTCGATTCCCGGTCAGGACACATGCCTGGGTTGTGGGCTCAATCCCCAGTAGGGGGTGTGCAGGAGATAGCCAATCTCATCAATATTTCTATCTCTCTATTCTTCTCCCCCCCTCTCTCAAATCAATTAAAAAAACCCACATTTAAAAAAAAAAGGTTCGATTCCAGTCAAGGGCACGGACCTCGGTTGCAGGCTCCTCCCTGGCCCTGCAGGAGGCAACCAGTTAATGTGTTTCTATGACATTGATATTTTTGTCTTTCCCTCTCTCTTTCACTTTCTAAAAATCAATGGAAAAATATCCTTGAGTGAGGTTTAAAAAATAATAATAGGCCTAGTTGGTTGGCTCAGTGGATAGAGCCTCGGCCTGTGGACTGAAGGATCCCAGGTTCAATTCTAGTCAAGGGCACATGCCCCAGTTGCGGGCTTGACCCCCAGTAGGAGGTGTGCAGAAGGCAGCTGATCAATGATTTTTCTCTCATCATTTATGTTTCTATCTCTCTATCCCTCTCCCTTCCTCTCTGAAATCAATAAAAATATATTTAAAAAAAGAACAACAACAACAAAAAAGAACATGTATCCCTGTGTGGAGAAGGCTTGCAGAAGCTAAATCATGTCAGAGGTCCATTCAAGGTCAAGAGGACCGTTGGAGAAGCAGAGAAGTCAGGAGTCCTGCTTCCGGAACTCCCTTGCTTTCCCTGGTATTGGGAAGCTCAGAGGGCCCGAGCTGACTCAGAAGCCTGTTCTGAAACCGGGGTCTAAGAAGCCAGTGAACATCTCAACAAACTCTCTTGGGAAACAAAGTGGCCCTGGCTATAATTTTATCACACACATTTAATTAGAATCTGTCCTGTCACCTTCACAGTGGTTTAGAAGTCCCAACAGAAACATTTAAAAAGAACAGCCTCATTCAACCAAGGATCTCTTTTAACCAAGTCAATTTAGCAGAAATTTGCCATCTTGGATTGGTGGAGTTAAAGTCTCTTTTCAACTTCAAAGCCAGGAAGAGAAGGGAGGTGGGGAATGCAGAGAAATAAAGAAGAGGGCAGGGGTTCAAGTAAATGAGTTTCCATCTATTAAGGAGCGGTAATTTCTGCTAGCGCCCCTAGAGACCAGTCCCCTCCAATAATGGTCTGACTCTAATGATTCCCACTCCTAAGCAACAGCCCGTGTTCTGCTGGTGCTGATACTAGCTGTGCCAGAGAAATTCCCTTTATCTCAGAGGTGCTGCTATCATTACACAGGAGAGATTAGCCAGCCAGGAGAATGTGCTTTTGGTGGGGAGAGAGCTAACCAAAGAGAATGCTCTTCTCCAGCAAGCATGGTACTGCTGACCTAAGACATAAAAGGCTGAGAGACAGGTGAGAGGTAAGTGATAAGAAGACAGTAAAGACATTCTGGACAAGAGGGAGAAGACAAGAGAAAGTAAAAGTTTAGGTGCCTCCCAAGGAGTGGCTGAACTCAATGCAAGACAAGTGCTGGCTGGCTGGGAGGCAAGCAGAGGCCTGTGGGGTGTGAAATATGGGTATGGGTTGAGCTCAGGCATAATGGACAAAAACTGATGAGCATTTGTAATATAAAACATGGTAATAAGTTCTCTGGAAGTAAGAGTAGAGGAAATCAATTTCAAGTTCCTAAATAACTATCATTTTCCAGGGCAGAGGTAACACTGAAATTGGGGTGATAACTGTTACTGAGGCTGTGGTATCAATTGAGGGATGCAGTCCTCTCATTCTGCCTCTCGCCTCTACACACTAAAATCAGTGGGGAGAGCTAATACTGTGGCTCTAGTTTTTGCCGAGGCTGCTGCAAAATAAGGGGTGGGGAGTCCCTGTGATGGAGACGGACTGCTTCCAGAGGCTGCCTTGCCAGATGTGCCAGCAGTCATCCTGGCCAGAGAGCCTGCAGTGCAGACAGATGCCCTGGGCCATATTCAGGATGGTGAGACCCTTTATGGTACTGTGGCTCAGCTCTGGGGCAGTGCAGAGCGGCAGGGTAATGTTCCTTAGCCAGATTCATTTCCCCCCAAACATCTTCAAATATGTGGGGCATGGAGGGAGGCAAATTTAATTAAATCACTGTGTTGTAGGCCGCCCTTTCTGGGCAAGGGCTAAAAATGGGCACATGCTGACATGCAGACCTGTCTGTGTACACAGAGCATGCATTCCTTTGTGTTTGGCTGTCAGCTGGATGGGGTTGGCAGTGTCCAGTACTGGACCCGGTGAGCTGGCCCCTTTGTCACAGCAAGACCGAATCAACAAGAATCCAACCCAGACCCCATGTGGCTCAGATGACCTTCTCCTTTCTACTTAAAAGATGACTGAGTGGCACTCCCCCTTCCTACATGAGTTTATTTCTCCGCAAATGCCTCTCTTGCTGACACCCAGGACTTTCCCGGAAGGCGGTGCCCTGTGCTGAGCCAGGAAGGAGAAGTGAAGCTGGTGAGGTGTGATTCAGAATCGTGCAAGGACAGGCTTTGTTTAGCTTGGTGGGAGATGGAGGGGTCTCCCTGGTGATTCTCTAGCGTGTTGCTTCAGTAGTTCCCCACTGGCAACTCCATGCTGAAGAGAGAACCATTTTCGGGTGCCAGAGGTAAAGCAGCAAAGCTTTCTCTCTCCCCCCCCGCCCGCCCCCCTCCTTGTTCCTGCATGAAGGCCACAGTGGACGCAGAGCCTAACCATCACACAGAGGCAGGGAGGTTCGATGACAACTAGAACCACTTAACATGTGGAAATCAACCACAATAAACGCTGGCTGTGCTGTTCCTGGGCACCCCACAAGGTCATTCATTTCCAATCTGGCAGTTCAGGCCTCACTGCTCCAGTTTCAAAAATACCACCAGGGTAAAGATTTTGGAACCCCCCGTTCCACCCCACCGAGTAGAACTGCTGCTAACTATAAGAAATAGGCTGAGGTGGAATCAGGTGTGTGGCATAGGAGACACTGAGGGCCAAGTGGTGGGATTTTCCATTTGGAACTGAGACCCAGGAAGAGCCAGGTGGGGACTCTTTGTCCCACTTGTCTCCAGAGACCTCTCATGTCTAAAACTTCAGTGACTGTAAAAGACGTAGCCCTGTGCTGGGCGATGAGAAGTACTTATGCAGCCCCCTTGGGTCTAGGCAGCCTGGCACCAGCAGACATCCAGATGATGGAACAGCACAGGCAGCTCTGGTAGCGTGGCAGTCCTCTGTAGGTCTCTAGGTAGGCAGGTTTACAGGCAGTGCCGCAGTGAGGACAGAAAGCAGAAGACAGGGGCTACACCTCCCTACCCCCAAGGCCGACCCTCTGAACTGCTGCTATGAGGGGCATGGCAGATGGGGAAGGAAGCCTCCCTGACGCTCAGTGCCCAATTGACACTGCTCTGAGCAGCGTCAGAGCCATTCTCTTTCTTAACTGGGGGTGGGGGAGTGTATCTGCTGTAAGTTATTGCTAAGGTTTTTGGCTATAAATCTGACATCTACTTTAGGAGTTAAGACAAGTACTGTCATTTCAGGTCCCTGGGACCCAACTCAGACCTGGACTGTGCCTGTGGTCACTCTCAGTCCAGCAGTTCTAAGTGACCAGAATCTGTGGATCAAAAACAAAGAGCAGGCAGCTCACTAAAATGTGGTCAGACAGGAGGAGTAGAGAATGGATTCAATAGTGACTTTCCTGTGGTTAAAATTGTAGCAAGAAAAGAAAGCAACATATAATGCTAGACATAAACCCAGGAGGGAAGGACCAGTCAGGAAGAACATGAGATTGAACAGTTTGGTGATATCTATCATGAGACTTTAGAGAGACAAAAAGGTTCCTGGGTACTTTACTATGGTAAAGAACGTCCCTTCCTCACTTAGCAAATCAGATAGGAAAGAGTAGACCCTACCCTAGGCTGTAGGTACCATGATATTTGGAGTGGAAGGTCCCCAATTCCATTCATCCACTGGCCTCATGCTCACCAAATAACTGGCTTCAAATTGTAGGGATGGAAGCAGATACCTTTTCTGGTAGCCTCTGTTTTCTTTCCTCAGGATAATATTGGTCCTTGGGTGCCAGTAAAGATATTTTGTCATTGTCCAGGATTAAAAATATTCTTATTCAGATGGAAACAGCTCAAATTGGAGAGAGAGAGAGAGAGACACACACACACACACACACACAAAGAATAATGTACCTGAGTTTTGCGATCTGCCTATGAGAAGGGCTGGCTTTGGGGGCTGTGTTCCTCCCTGCTTAAGCAGCCTAAAACTGGTTTCTCTAGTGGAAAAGAAAGCCTTGAAATAATGTGTGTAACAGCTAACTAAGCCTCAGGGTGCATCATCTGAATATGGGTTTTTGCTATACCAATGGCATTCCAAGAGCTGCTAGGTAGGGTCCCTTAGATTTACAGACGACCTGCCCCAATGAGCCTAACCCACACAGGTGGTTGAAGGAGACTGCTGCAGAGCATCCCTCCCTGCTGCAGGCTGCTGCCAGAGGGGATGGCTGTGGGTCTCGCTCAGGCAGGGCCTGCTAGCTGGGACACCTTGACTCCCGTGCCTTTTCTGCAGCTCAGCAGCAAGCTGGCAAGGGCAAAGGCAGAGGGAAGCCCTATGGTTGCTGTGGCATATCTTTCTCATGTACAAGGTCATGCACAACCCCTCTCACATTTGTTATCCGGCACTTCATTTCTCTCAGTGAGGGACAAGGAGAAGGGAAACTAATTGATTACAATGGTATATTATAGGGTACTACCCTTTCAGTACCTTGAATGGGACTGAGAGCCTAAAGAGCAGTAGTTTGAGAAGTTGCCAAGTCTGCATTAAAGGGAGGAAAGGATAAGAAAGACTGAAAGGTGATTTCTGACACCTACTCTTGCCTCTGATTCTTTCTCAGCTCACCCTAATTCCAAGCAACACTTAGGAAGCAGAGTGGGTGGAACTAAGGCTATTTGCAAAAACAGATTAGCTCTGATGTAGGCTGGAAAGTGTTTTCTGCACAATGTGAACTTAGACCTGCTGTATCCTTGTCTTATGTGGTTCAGATAAAAAAAAATTTTTATCACGTCATTTAGGTTAATATGCCAGAGTGTAAACAAAGAGTAGTCTTCATATTAGCCCCAGCTTCACCTATGGCAAGGCTTGGCTCAGCCCCTTCATCTCTGGGAAAGCAGGGCAGGAGAGGGATGGGAGTGGCAGATGTCGCTGGATAAGGCTGCGGCCATCTGCACTACTGTGAATCAAGGTTGGCTCAGACAGAAGGCACGAGGGAGGTGGTGCAGCTGCTGATGGCTCAGACAGCTTGGACCTGTCCAGGCAAACAAGTCGCTCAAGTGCAAGAACAGCCAGCCAAGTAGGCAGAGCACGAATAAGGACGTAAAGCTTGAAATATCTAACAAGATATGCAGGGAGGGTAGGAAGCTGTCTGGGATTTCAACTGGTATCTGGCCTTGCCTCTAATTGATAAGGCAGACTCTGCTACCGAAGGGTGGCGGGTATGATGTTTGGGAGCTGATGGACTGTACCCAGGTGAGCATTCCTTGAAGTAGAATTTTAAAAAATCTTCATCTTGCTCAGCCATTGTGGCTAAGAGGCTGGGTCAATTCCTGGTCAGGGCACATGCCCAGGTTGTGGGCTCAATCGCCAGTAGGGGGTGTGCAGGAGGTAGCCGATCAATGATGTTTCTATCTCTCTATCCCTCTCCCTTCCCCTCTCTCTAAAAAAAATCAATGAAGACATTAAAAAAATCTTCATCTTAAACTGCAAACACAGTTCTGGATTGTTCCTCACTAATGTCTTCCAAAACAAAATCCAACCACTGTCCACAGATACCTATCTCCTCTCCCATCACCTGCCCAAGGTTAAGAAGCCGGGGACTCGTCCTGGGTGGTTTGGCTCAGTGGATAGAAGGGCCATGGGTTCGATCCCAGTCATGGGCATTTACCTCGGTTGTAGGTTCAATCCCTGGCCCTGGTTGGGGTGCGTGTGGGAAGCAACCAATCGGCGTGTCTCTCACATCGATGTTTCTCCCTCTGTCTCTCCCACTCCCACTCTCTCTAAATAAAAAATCAATAGAAAAATATCCTCAGATGAAGAGTTTAAAAAAAGCAGCAGTAGAGTGTATAAGTGTGTGTCTGTGTGAGGACAGACTGCACCATCAATCGCATAGTCTGGGAGTTGTGTCTAAGAACTGGCTAAGGAAGGTGCCATGGGGATGCTCAGAAGAGGCAAACAAACATGTGCTCTCTTCTATTACCTTCCTTGAGGGGGAGGGGTGAGTAATGGGATGTTCAAGTGCTATCACAGCTCCTTCTAGAGAAGGCTCTTTGAGGGAGTAGTCCTCAGTCGCAAGTACCAGGAGCGAGGAAGCTGTTAAAAAATACCAATGGTTCAGACTCTAGATCAGCGATTTTCAACCAGTATGCCGCAAGAATTTTTAAAACATGCAGCGCCTACTATTGGTCAGGGACACTGACCTCTTTTCCTTTAGATTGTCAAATACAAAAATGACAACAGCCAGCACAACAATAGCCATTCAGTGTAAATGAATCTAAATTATACCTTTTTTTTGTTAGATCGGCAAAAAAAATTTCTTGGTGTGCCACAGAATTTAGTAATTAGTATATGGGTGCCACAAAATAAAAAAGGTTTAAAATTGCTGTTCTAAATCAAATTTAGTGGAATATTGTGGGGGGAGGAGGCAGGCAGGACTGCGATATTTTAAAACTATATCTAGGTGATTCCAGGGTACCCAGGAAGACAGTCTCTGCTCTGGAGTCTGTAAGAGCAGGGAGAAGACCGGGTGATCAAACCAGCAGGACAGTCCTGTCACTAACTCCAGAAGTACTTCTTGCACGTGGTTTTACTTAAGCTGAGCTAGGGTCCCTGAGGTTTCATTCAAGTTCAAGAGGAGTAACTTCTAAGAGAGCTGGCCAAGTAGCAACTGACTGACTGTCCTGGAAAAATAAAGAGAAACCACCCTACAAACATGTCACCCTCCTCAAGAGACCCAGGGTGGGGACAGAGTGCTTACAGGCCCATGAATATCCAATGGGAGAAACCAAGGCACAGAGAATCTACTATTTATTTAAAAGAAAAGTGGAAAGAGAACCAAAGAGCATGTTTCCAGCCAGAAACCTTCCCTAGTCATAAGCTGCTCTACATGCTAACTCAGGCAGGGCTCAAGATCCCTACCACACAGTTTAGGTTCATAAGGCCCAAAGAATGAGAAACTACTTTTTAAAATGTTAGGTTTCTGGCCCTTAGCCTAGTGGCTAAGGTCCCTGCCATAGCCTTTCTTTGGTCCTTACTCATGTGCATGCCTATTTAGAGCCACTCCAGTGACCGGCACTGTACCAGGTGCTAGGGAAACAATGGAGATGACAAACTTGGTTCTTGCCCTTGAGGAGCTCAATACAATGAGGGAAGCAATAATTTAAGAGTGGTGATGGGAGGTATGTACTGGGGAGCATCACAGAGGAAAGCGTCTGTCTCCTCCCACCCAGAGTTCTGTGAAGAACTATAGAGCAGGCCAAATGTCTTGAAGTTTAAAATTTAGTGCCTGTGAGGCCACTTGTTCTTTAGACTAGGGAAGAAGCTCCCCCGGTTTGGATTCTGGATGCAGGCACTGGGTAGTGATAGGACCAACACTGTCTCAGCTCCTGGGGGGAAAGACGGATGCTCTGGGTCCTCCTGCAGAGGTGCAGGCGTGACTTCTGGACCTCCCTCAAGCTGACATTTGCTGGAAAGGGCTGTCTCCAGGCTTCCCCAGGGAGTGGGAAAGAGGGCACACCATGCTCTCAGTAAATACTGATGGTAGCAAAGCTCTGGGCTGGTTGAGTAACCTTGGGCAGTCCGTAGCCTTTCCTCCACTTCAGCCTCTTTAAGCAACACACAGATTCACTTAATGTTTAGGTATAAATCACAAAAGTTCCCTGAATAACCAAGAGCCAACAGCTTGCCCCTGAACGAAGAGATGCTAAGCCAGGGTCCTAACAAGGCTGTGGTGTGTAAAAGTAGCATGGAAGCTTCCAGAGCTCTATTTAGTTTGGCTGTAGCAAGCTGCTATTTGCTGTGAGCGAGCAGCCAGAGCAGAACACTGCTTGGGAGTTGGAAAAGGCACTGAGGATACAGAAGAGCCCTCACAGATTTGAACTCAGAGCTAAGAGCATGTGGACTCCTGGAAAGGGAGGGAAGTACATGGTCAGCACCCCTCCCCCGCCCCCCAGCTTCAGCAAAACCCCACTTGGTAAAGTGTTGAGCACTGAGGAAATGAGGACTCTCCTGTGGCATGTGCCTTCTATTTCCCTGATGTGACAAGAGAGGTTCCTCAGAGTGGTGTGTGAAGTGTTGGCAGGTGACAAGGCAGGTAAACTATAAGGCACAGCAGCTTTCAAGGATGGGTGATACTGAGGTCATTCAGTAAAAGTCAAAGCTATCTAGTTGTTCACTCTGAATATAGACTCTAGACACAGGTCTAATCTGTGCCTATTCTGTTCTTCACCTCCCAGGAGTTTAGGGTCCAGATTACTCATGGGAACTTACCCTGAAAGGTCAGTCTTAGGTCATACAAAGTCCCAAATCAAAGCTGATTTTCTAGGATGTGGAGGTCCAAATTCATTCTCAACCTTAGCTGCACAGTAGAATTACCTGGGGAGCTTTTAAATTTTTTAGTTACGTCATTTATCCCCTATTTTTTCTTGCTGAAGTATTGTAAAACATATCCCAGACGTGATCTCATTTCACCCTTCCATACTTCAGTATTCATCTCTAAAAAATACAGCTATTTTCTTATATAACCACAATGCCTTTATCACTCCTAACACAATCAACAAAATTATTCCTTGGTATCACCTAATGTAACTGGGGAATTTAAAAGATAGTACTTGCTGAGGCCAGAATCTTTGGAGAGAGGCCCAGGTATTAGTATCTTTCTTAAGCTTCCCATACCCCATGATTGTGCAGCCAGGGTTGAGAACTAGTGGCCGGATCAATCCAGGATCCTGCTATGGGTCTGCTGCAAGCTCTGTGAAAGTTCTCTAGCCCTTGATCACGTGGCACACAACAAAAACCACTATGGAAAAGGAGACAGGTCAAGGAACAGGGTGAAGAAAAGGAAGCCACAGAACTGACTTATATAATGAAGGCTGCCAAGTCCTTAGCAGTCAAGGCCCACTCAATCAATCCCAGATCCATCAGGTCTGTGAGGCTTAGGAGAATTGTTCCCAGGTGTTGCCTAGGCTGCTCCACGGCCCTCCGCACTTCACACCAGGCCAGTTGCAATATTCCTCTTATTTCTGGATCTCTCTTTTGTACATGCTCTCTGGCTTAATATTCTGACAAAATCTGAGCCTTAGCACCTGGTGTTAGGATTAATTAAATCTGTGGTGGGGGTGCGGTGTGTTGCCAAAACTTTTTGGGTATGGGCACTAGGGGATTGGGGCCAGTCTTCAATTTTATTTATTTCATTTAAAATAAGTAAACAAAACATCCTGCAAAAAGATGAGGCTGTATATTGGCAAAAAAAAAAAAAAAAAATACCTCTACTGAGGACATCCGCTCCCCAGCTCCCCAATTAGAGATGCTACAAGGCCCTTTGTGAGCTGTGCAGCTCCACAGGGGCTCTGGGTGGCTGGGGACAATCCCTGGAGCAGTGACTAGTGACTGCTGGCTGGAGGGGGGCTAGTGAACACTCAGCCAGTCATCGTGACGGTACACATCAAGTAACTTACAAACCCCTCTTTTGCATTATGGGTCCACTGCCGAAGCTAAGCAACTTCTTGCCTTCTGCAATAGGCCCAAATGCCATCTCTGAGGGAGACCCAAAGTAACTGGGACAGTTCCCGACTCCTTGAGATTCACATGAGTATAATAATAACCAGAGGAGGTAAGGCCACTCAGTCTGGCTCAGGGTGTGTTTGTGGTGCTGGACAAATTCAACTATGGGTTAGTGGCAATTAGACACAGGTGAGGCCTATGGTGCTTCAGGGAAGGGGTGCTTTAAATGTAGGCTTGACATATAAAGGGAGAAACTAGATGGAGGGATAGGGCTTCACAGCAATTAGGGCCGCTGGATCTCTTTTCTAGGTCCTCTCAATACCTAGGTCACTTAGTCCAACACACTCATTTTTACTGGGGAAAATGAAGCCTCCGGGAGGTTAAATGATTTTGTCCAGGCCAAAGATTTATTAAATGGAGGAGCTAGGACTTAAACATGGGAATTTTGGTAACAAATGTAGTGCTTTGTTCCACTACACTATGCCACACCAATGAATGGTTTCATTTCAAACATTCAACAGTGCTAAAATAACTATGGGAAAAGGTTTTTCAATTCAGGTGCTAAAGGAACCAGAGAAATTCAGGTGAGTGCTCCCTGGATGACCTGGGAATTCTGCAATCCCTGCAGACTCTGGGGAACTCAAGGGTCAAATCAGCAACTGAATCAGATATTCAGTGGGAACAGTGACGATATTGCAAATCTGTGATCTTGGCCATAGATTGAAAGCCATTCCCTTCTTTTCTGCTCAGGAAACACTTGGTATTATAGCTTGACTCAGGGCTGTCAGGAGAAAAGGGAGCAAGGGTAAGGCCATGGCTGTCTGGTTTGATGCAGGCATTGATCTTTTTCATTTCTTGGCATTGTGATTGACCCTTATGGAAGAATTTGGAAGCATAAGTCAACATCATGAGAGGATTGGGTCAAAAAAGCATTGAGGAAAAACACAGAGGTATGGGGGAAAGTTCAGATTACTGATTCAGGAAGAAGAGTGCAAAGCAAATCAAATACATCCTGAGAGCTTAGTGTGGGGAAGGGACTGTCTAGAATCCTGCGTTGTCCGATATGGTGGCTACTAGCCACATGTGGTTATTAAAATTAAAATTAATTACATTCCATTAAAGATTCTGTGCCTCAGTTGCACTACACATGTTTCAAGTGCTCAATATCCATGATGGCTAGTAGCTACTAAACTGGACAGTCCAGATAAAGAACATTTCCATCACTGCAGTAAGTGCCATTGGACAGCATTGGTAGACTCTGTCTGGTTGTCTTCTCTCATTTCTTGCTGGCCACAATGAGTAGTTTCTGAGATTCCTTTGGGGAAGAACTGAACTTGGGGAAGCTAGAGGATACCATAAACTAACTCTCCAGCAAATTGACTAAACCTGGGATCTCAAAGAAGCTTAGGACAACTGTGAACATAACTCCCACAGTGTACTAGGCTCAGCAGGCTCAAAAACCTCTCTACCCCTAGGGCCCTGTGTGCATGTTCACAGCCACTCTGACCTTTGCACATTTTATTCCGTTTCTATTTTACACAGTTTCAAATGATGTTTAATATAGCTTAACTCTGCGCGGTGCTCCAAGCCCCTCACCAGGGGGCCGCTCACAGGCAGAAGCACAATTAATAGCATTCCCAAGAAAATTATGCCCTGTATCAAAGCTGTCATTGCACCATATAAATGCTTATTATTACTATTGAATTCTCTAGCCTGACACCTCCCTGTGTTTACTAGGTAGTAGATAAACCTCTGTGTGTGTGCCTTCCCTACTTTACCACACCATCAGGACTAAATATAGCCCTTGTGTGTATGTTTAGCTCTAGCTGTGCTTTGGAAAAGGAGGGGAGGTGGGGAAGAGAGAGAGTTAATAAAATTAAATTGCTGGAAAATGTTATTTGTTCCTCCCCCACTTGACAGCCCCTTAAAAGACAGATGTCATTACTAACAAGATGGGTAACCAGCACAGCTCCAGGGTGGGGGTGAGACCCAGGTCCTGACAATATGCCATTGCTTTTGGATCAGCCTCCTGTGTGTGGAGGGAGCAAGTCTAAGAGCACAGTATGCGGTGGGGGAAGGGGGGTTCCACCCTGTGCCCTGGCCAAATTGAGCTACTGTCCTGTCCAAGGAGTTCAAGGGCACTCCCAGCTAGGAAATTTCACCTGCTCCTCCCCCCACCCCTAAATAAAAAACAAAACATGAAGCAAAACAACAAAAGTTGCCCCCAACTCCAAAGAAACAGAAACAAAAACCCCTTCAACTTAAGACAGCTCCCACTCTTTGGTTGTTCCTTTTGGGCTCTTTTGAAGCTTAGTTTTTGGCATAAAAATACAGCAGTTTTTCTATGATCACATGTCGGGAAAAGCAATGGAAAATTCCAGGTCTGTCAAGACACCTGTCCCCTTTCCTCTCTGGCATGCTTTCCCATCCTGTGCATAGCACTCTCTGCGCCCGCCTAACATCTTTAAGAACGCCGAGGCCCTGACGACTTCCACCTCTGACTTAGCCTCCTGGCCTTTTCTCATTGAAATAATACAACTTAGAGAATGCACATGCTTACCTCATCTGTCTGCCTCTGTCACACACACCCACTCCCTTTTACATGCCACCAATCAAAGTCCACTTATTGGTGGTGACTGTCGTCTGGGAGGTATGGGGAGGGTATGTGTAAGGCTGACACCATGGGAATGTGGAGGCTTTAGCTCTCCCATAAATTACTATTTGAAGCTGCCTAAGTGATTATCTTCTTTATGCCTCAGTTTTCTCAGCTACTGTGAACTGTTTGGATGGGACTATATAATGTCTAGAGCCCTTAGAGCTGCAAAATGCTTTAACTCAGGATTCTGAAGGTTGTATGCTCAAGTCCTTGGAAACTGAATGGGTCATGCTTATTTCTATTTATAATCCATTTTTTATTTTTGCACTCAATGCTCTTATGTAGCAATGTAGATTGCTATTCTAAGTTTTTCTAACCAACAAAGAAAAAGCTCTATTTTAGTTTGTCAGGGAAATGTTTCTAGTTAGATTGAATTTCCAATATTATATTTGCTTTGCCTTTTTCCATCTTTCCTAAAAAAAAAAGAAGTTTCTCAAAATCGGAAACGTTTTCTGTATTCAGGCATAGAAGGAATGAGCCTGCCTTGGCTGAAGGAAGAAGATGGTGCGACCTCAGGCCCCAGGGGAGCAGGACTACCTGCCATCTGCTGCACTAGTTGCCTCATCTCCAAATTGGGCCTGGTTTGTAGTTTGCTGCAAATATTAAGAGCCAAGCCACCAGCACGTCCCACCCATGGGAAGCCTTGAGCCACGTGCACTCCGGCTACCAAGACTATCTGAAAGCAGAGGGCTACTTTTCTACTTAGGTGCAAAATTCGTGCATTAAAATGGAAAGAGATTATCATCCTCCCCCTGCCCACAACCCAGCTATTTTGAAAGCTTTAGACAGAAAGGGAGGAAGACCTGTCCGACCAAGCTGGGGAAGGGATGGAATTGTCAGAGACTTCCCTACCCCATGTATGCAGGCCAGAATGGTTTATTAATGATCCATGGGAAAAGAACAATGGTCCTGCTGGCAGCTTCACATGTAATTAACTGGTTTCGCAGAGAGCTGGCTGCCTTCTCCAGGTCTGGCAACTGAAGACTGCAGAGCTACCTGACATAGCAATGCTGGATTTCTAGCGAAATCTCCCTAGTGAGAGGGCATCCAAAATAGTGACCTCAACCACAGGGCTCTCAGGAAACATGCCTGTGATGGCAGTGCTCTTCTGGAGGACCCTGGCTTTGTGCTCAGGATGACACATAAGACTGCAAGCTTCCTGAGAGCAACAACCAGCTCTGGGAACTGCTAGTTCCACTGGTCACCATGCACTGCCCACTCAGGTAAGTGGGCCCCTCTACTGAGTACAGAGGCCATGGAGCAGGGTCGGCTTCCCAGCAGCAGCCCTCCAAATGCTGCCTCCTCAGCCAAAACTCTATAGACAGGAGTTTCTGCGGATTGGCTCATGCTCTTCAAGGCAACAGACTTCAGCCATGTGAAGGGGCTGAGGCTTACTGGCCTTGCTGGGTATGTGGACAATAGCTGCTTCTGTGTCGGTATGTTGCTAGAGAACCAACAAAACTCAAACTATGGCACCCAAAGAGAAAAGAGACTGGGCTAAAGAAGCTTTGCCTTTATAGTAAGTGCTAACTTCCCTTTTGGAGCCCCGGGACTCAAAGACCCTTGGTTATCCCATCAGATGAGTGAAGTAATAAGTATTTGCCATTTGAGATGCAGTTTTAAAAATGAGCTCTTTAGTGTGTGGCACCTGAAATGTCATGAAAGGGGTGGTGTTGGTGTCTCCATCTCCTCTCCCAAGTGAGAATCAGAGGATATTTCCATTGAGGGAGAATGGAGCAGCGAGTGTGCGCACGCACACACGCAAGCACAAGCACACACATACACACACTCCCCATGCTTGTTTCTGGAGTTGTGAAAGAACCTGATAAGAACTGTCTTACTCTTCATCCCCTGGTGGATACAGAACTCTTCTCAGCACCTGAACCCTGACTCAACCTCTACTCCAGGCACTCCAAATTCCTCAGTGAGCAAAAGCTACCATTGAAGGCTCTTACAAGGAATACAAACCTTTGCACCTTCAGCAAAAACAGAGCCAGTTCACAGGTGTCACTCATCACACTTAATTTATAGTCTGTAGGAAAACAGATAATAAAAGCAGGCTGTGCCCTTTAGGAAAACAGAGGGGAGGGAAGTTCTGGGTGAGGCAGCATTGTCCATCAACTGATGCCAGGCTTCTATTGTTGAGAGCACAGCACATGTGGTGAACTTGCCCATAAAGCCACAGAGTCGAAGCATAGGCTGCGCAGTCATTTTCTTGCTCATTACCTGCAGTTTCCTTCCTCACCCAGCTCTGATTATAGGAGCCAAGCACAGTGGCTCTCTCATTCCTATGAAAGCAGCCTAGCAACAAGAGTAACCCCAGCTGCAGATCAGCAATGTAAGAGGTGGACGGAGGGGTCACTGCTGGCCTGGGAGGAAATGGGTAGCTCATGATAAATGAATTGGTACATGATAAATGAATTCTTACTTGCCGTCACTTTAATCAATAAGGGAAAAGGTGAATTGCTATTGATCCCTTCAACACCTCTCAACGATACTGTACAAATTACAGAAACGCACGGGAGGGGGAAAGAATGAAAGAGGAAGGACAGATGAAAGAAGCCTGGGCAGTGTGAGAATGCCCTATGTCCCTGGGGTTGGTATTCCTGTCACTGCGTGTTAGGCACGCTCGGGTGCATGTGTGAATGTGTCACGAGGAGCCTTTCCTCACACCTTGAAGGGCTGGCCATGGAGAGCAGTCTCAGGGCCTCCCTCTGCACTTCATGTGCTTGCTATGCCTCATCAGGGCACCAAGGCATGTGAAGCCATATGCCTTCTTTTGATGCAAGGCTAGAGGTCTGGATGTCTGATCCCAAGGGCTCATGATTTTTTGAAGTTCCCATACTTTCATAGTCATTGGCTGAATTATCTCAACAGCTGACCATAATTCTGGATGGAAAAGCAAAAATTTAAAGCTTCAAGAGCAATCTCTTGCTTTGACGTAATGACCCCTCCCCTGAGTCAACTGCCACAAAAGTCAGACAGGCAGCAGATAAGGTGAAACTATCTTGCATCATTCTTGATAATAACAAAGGCCATGCCTATCTGGGTTCAAACCTGTCTTCGAAGATTGTAGTCTGAAGGACATGCCATGAAGATCAGAGGCCGAGACAAAAATGTGAGAGGTCTGATCTGAATCCTAGGACAGAGACCATGTACAGACAGGCAAGATGACATTTTCATTTTCAAAATCTATGTTTATGTGAATCTCTAGTGTTACCTAGAGAACCGGGAAATAGGATACACTATTATGACAGATGGGCATAACAACCCACAACAAGAAGACACACATTTAGTGTCTGATTCTCAGGGCTTAGTCCAACCTATTGGCTATAAGGAAGACTGAGAGAACACCTCAGCACCCTGTTTAGGGTACGCTGCTTCTCAGAACCAACATCATGCCAAGAAACAGATTTTTGGCAAAAAAGGGGAAAATCAACCAAAATTTAGCACAATGAGGTAAAGTGGTCACAAATCAGGTTCCAGGACAGGCAGTTCTCCTGTTTCATTAATTGGGTCTAATATTCAGATGCAGATGAGAAAATAAACTGGCCAGGCCCCTCTCCAGGTCACACAGTGCCTTCAGCTTGTGTATGGTATTCATCATCTGGAGCCATCTTTTCTATGTAAATAGGAATAACTGGAGGGATCCTTGGGAACCACCACCACCACACCTTAGGAATCACCTTTCAGTATTCTCCAGGCAGAACAGGGCCCAATGCTCCCATTTTACAGATGGTGAAACCAAGGCAGGCAGTCAGTCACATATTAAAATGAAACAGAATCCAATCTTAAAAGTCCACGTTTTTAAGGATGCTCTTGGCACTCTTGCTTCAATGATTCTCCAGAGACAATGACTCAGGGTGTCATTCTCAGGGTGTAATTCTGAAATCAGTGACAACACAGTTCCCCAGTCTCCCCATCCTACTGCCACAAATGTACCTGAAGGGCCAAAACACAGAGCAAAATAAAATGCAAGTTACAAAGCTGCTGATGTGTTTCGAGTGGAAGTGCTGAGATTAGAAGGAGGAAGTGGTTAAGTACACCCTGGGCGTTTGGAAATGGCCACGTCTGCAGCCCTGTAAGCTCATGAAGGATGAGCTCTGGCTGTCTCTTCCAGGCAGACAGAGAGGCTGGCCCTACCCTCCAGAAGTGGGGAGCATGGCTGTGAGGGGACAAAGAGATAAGCAACAAATACTTAGCAAACAGCAGCACCCTCCTACAAGGAATCTTCCAATTCTGAAAGTGACCCTATTCTAAAATTACCAAGTGGCAAGTGTCCAGGCCAAAAATCCATATCCAATCAGTGGTAATGGACTATTTGTTGCATTTCCTCATATAAGGTTGCAGCACTGCTATAAAAATCCTGGGTCAGTAGTTTTAGATTTATTTAACTGGGGAGTAACAACACCCCCGCACTACAAGCACTGTAAAGAATTTTGAAGCAAAGTGGCATCTGCAGGTTCTGGTAGAGGTGCAGGGACCTATTGGCCTTATTTGCATGATCTCCCACCTCTAGCTGGACATTCAACACCAAGATTCTTTTCTGGTAACCGTTCAACTGCATCAAGAGAAGGGAAAGGGAGAAGAGGGAGGCATTATGCTAGCCTGGAAAGAAAAAGTGAAGCAGTTTCCAATTCAACTCTCCTGGCTCAATGGATAGCTTTTGTTCTTGCTGCAGTTACTGTCCCAAAGGATTTGTCTTGGGGTCCTTTTCTTGTCCCTTTCAATCCTGCTTAACACCTAGACATTTCTTTAGAGCTCCTGCCTGATGCTCCACTACCCTCCAACTCTCCAGTTTAATACAGATAACAGATAAACCCATGGCAATCGTAGACTGCTGTTGTCAAGATAAGGTGGTTTGGGGACAGAAAAGAGCACTGCTAACCCAATAGAGGATAGAAAGCCAGAATCTAGGTAAGTCATCCCTGTAACTCTCATGTTCAAGTCGCAGTACCAGTGGGAAGTGAATAAGGTCAGAAGTCCTGTGTAAACGGGGAAAGCACGGAGAGCCCTTGGTATTGGCAGATCACCTCCAAACACTGCCATGGCAGCTGAAGTGCGCAACAAAGATACTCAAGCCGTTACATCTTAGATGTCTATGAGGTATCCATAGAGTCCTGGCTTCCTCGGCTTGACAATGGTTGGCCTTATCTGTCCATAGTTAATGTAGAAGAGGCTCCGTGCATGGGTTAGGACTCTTTGGCATTGCTTCCAGACCTTTGCTTTTCCACTTCACATTACACTGCCTAGAAAGAAGTGGTTCTAAAGTGTAGGACCTTGCAGAAGAAGAGACAAAGAGACCCTGACTTTTATCTTACTTCACAGAAAAGTCTGGCAAACCCTTGATGGTACTTAAACACTCCTTTGAGAATTTACTCCAAGGATGGCAAATAGGTTATCAGTGCAAGTCCCAAATCCATTCAACTGGTAGTAGTTTCTAGGAGCCCTGTTTTGAGAAGTTCTGAGTCCCAAGCCAATGCAGTGCTATAACTGATTGGAAATGTCATAGATAAAATACTGGACGGGGGTAGCATACATGTATTTTCCATCCCTGGCTTTGGGGTGTGTTGAGCACTGGAGAGGACTCACTATTGTTCTTTGTTGATTCTAATATGAATGCTACTCCCAACACACATGCCTATGCCCAACCTACCTCCCTACTCTGGGGATAGTGGTTTGTCCACACTGAAGTTCTAATTCTAGGTTTTAGGTAAACCCTGAAAGAACTTTCATTCATAATAAAGATGGTAATGCAAGCTGTTGTTCACTGAGTGTTTACTCTATAGTAGAGCTCTAGTGCTGGGCACTTTACACATGTACATTATTTCCACAGTATTGCTATGAAAAAAGTACCCTTGTTATAGGTGAGACAGTTAGGTTTAGCAGAACTGCTGCATTGCACAACCCCAGGAGCACCATTCATACTGAATTCTATGAAGCCCAAGATTGGCCTGGTTTTAGAGAGGCTAGGAATCATGTCCAAGAGCACACAGTAAATGGTGAAGCTAGAATGAGACCCAGGTCTGACTGCACATATTAGTAAGAGAGTTTTTGTTAAGCAACCAAGAAGGGAAAGATGCTTTTAAATGTTCTGAAGATGGATCTAAGAATGAGCTTGTCCTTGAATACGTGACACATGTTGTTCAGACCAGATTAGGGTATCTCTGCTATTAATTCTAAAGCTTGCTCATAATCTTATTTCATGCACTATAGCATTTCATAACAGACCAATGGTCACTTTCATTTTCAAAATCCATTTAAGTTCGGCTGGCCAGAAACTGTCACAGGTGAAGTGGCAAACGGGAGATTCATCAATAAAGCCTGGTTTGGCACACAGAGGATCTCATCCAGTCCGTGGCAACAGACACAAGGAGTAGCCATGATAGTGACAAGAAGAGGGCAGGGTAAGGCTGGCTCATCAACCAGAACAGTCACTCCTGTGTCCTTGAGGGAGTCACATGTGGAACACCAGAACGTTAGTATTACCTGGAGAGCAAATGCAATCTATAATCTGCTTACTCTTTGCTGGCAGTGCAGGCAGCCCTGCTACTGTATATTAAGGGCTGTGTTCTAAAAAGATATCAGTTGAATTATATAATTCCAGGGGGAAATTATTAACAAAGGCAGTGGGAATGTCTGGGAATGGTCAGGACAAACAGAACAGGGAGGCATGAGGCACTAAGACCCCTAAACATGCCAGCATGAAAGCTTACATGCAAGTCTACATGGGTGTCAGGGTCCTATGGGAAGTTCTGCAAACAGAGAGTGGGCAAGTATGTATGAGGTCATCTTTTGTGTGACCTGCTAATCAGAAGCTATTAATGAAACACAGAACTATTTACCAAATTAGGCTTCCAGAAGGAAGTAGAAAGACTTCACAGCAAGGGATTTCACCTGAGAAACAAAAATGCAGAGCTACTTTTCTCCAGAAAAGCAGCTCCCAATTTTTTTTTTTTATCATATTAAGAATATTAGCTTTCTTGTTTTATAAGCACACACTGACCAAAGTTCAAGAAATGGTGAGTATTCAGGATGAGAGAAGAGGTAAGAGACATGAGGAATTGTTGCAAGGGGCACCTAATACATCTAATTAAAATAAATGGCACCCAGCTCTCCTAGCACAATCCTCACCTCTAAGGAGCCCAGCAGTATCTTACTTCTGACAGCATTTCTCCATTTGTTCTGGGTCACAGGCTCTACATAGCTCTACAGAAGGTAGATTAGGAGGCTAAATGTGCCTGGCAATAGTTGTCTTCCACAGGGATGGCCCATGAAGAACATCATTTTAATCTGCAGGTGTGGAATCTGATGAACAAAATAGAACCAGAGGCATGGATATAAGGAACAACAGACTGACAGATGTCAAAGGGGAGGTGGGTAAACAGGACTGGATGAAAGAAGGTGAAGAGATTATCCAAAGAAAATACATACATAGCCCATGGACATAGACAACAGTGTGGTGAAGGCCAGAGGGAGGAAGTGGTGGGACTGGGTGAAGGTGGGCAAAAGGGGAACATCTGTGATAGTGTCAACAATAAAAATAAAGTGGGAAAAAAAAAATAAAACAAATACCCCCCCTCCCAAAAAAAAAAGAATGGCCAATTTACAAATGTTTTTCTTGACCACTATAGGGACCATGCCTTTCGTACTTTCAACCAATTGGTTCAAGTACTTCACATTTCTTTCTAACAGTTGCAATTCCTTCATGGCTGGAAAATAGAGTGCTTGGGTTATTATTATCTTAAAAACACAACATCATTTTATGACAGGTGGACAGAATCGAATACAATAGGTGGCAGGGGTTCTGCTTAGCAAGGCTCTGTTTGAAGGATTTTCATGACCTTGTGAAATCTTGTTCACTGATAATCTTGAAGTGAACCAGTAAATGCATTTTCCAATAGCTGCCCCCTGTACTTACTTTGAGGCCTCATTTTTTTTTTCTTCAGGCCTCAAATTTGATGAGGTTTAAAGTAAGTACTGTGGACCATTCTAGTAGAAAGATGCAAGAGAAAGTCATGTTTGGGACATTGATGTGGGTGAGAACTAAAGACGGAGCAGAAAAATCAGTGCCAGAGCCTCCTTGGCATTGCTGAGGCTTCTACTTGGGGAGGAAATGGAATTTGTCAGGTCTATGGACTATCCCTTGTATTTCCTTTTACCGGTAGGAACAGTAAGAAAAACAAATTGGTTGGCACAGAAAACACAAAGTTTCTCAAGAAAGATTTTACAATAGTAGTGACCAACTCCCCAGGGAAAGGAAGAATCCCTCTCCTGAGAAGCATTTTCTTCCCTGGGATAGAATTACATCCTTGAGACCTTCCTACATGCCAAAGGGGAGCCAAATATCTTGAAGGCCTAAACCTTATTCCACCTTATTCTGCCCCAATCCCAAAGCCAGCGGGATGTGAACACTAGCCTCTGGAGGGCAGTGAAGACTATCCAACTTATTACTTTCAGTCTGTACCGACATAATTACAGGTAATAGGATCATGGCCAAGCCAATGAAAAATTAGGCCCAACAGCTATTTCAGAAGAATGGATGCAATTCTATGCTTGACTGGCTATGAAAGTTCCAAGCAGAAGAACAGGGAAATAGGCACCAGCCTAGCTGAGCCAGCAGCTTTGCAGAGCAGAATCCCACTGGAGCCAGCACACTGTTGGCACCCACCAGCACCCACCAGCAAATGCTGCTGAGCTTGCTTGGGGAAGCTACTGGGGACTGGCTGAATTTAAAAGCTGATGGCGGAGGGGAGAGGAGGGGCGCGCGGGGGTGGGGAAAAGCAATGGGACAGTATCCCCCATTCTTCATTTTAACCTCACCCCTTCTCATTGTGATGCCATTTGCATTGAGAGGCTGGAATGGGATTAGAAGGCCTTCCCTCTTCTAGGGCTTTCAGAGATACTTGGCAAGGGCCAGGAGCCCAGAAATGAAGGGCTGTAAGTGGGCAGATAACAGCCTGCTATTCTCATGATGAGTACTGAACAGGAATTTGTTGACTTGAACTTCAAAATAAGCCTTTCACCTTGTTAATAGTTTGATACACAAAAGCAGAGGATGGGAAAGATACCAGTAGGGCAAGAAAGGAGTAGCTTAAATCAGGAGAGTGATGAAGGGACACCAATGCTTTCTTTTCAAAGTATTTTCAAAACACTCACATATTATTTCACTATCTTTAAGTATTCTGGTTGGACAGATGGGGAGACCCAGGGAGGTCAGCGTACCATAGGAAGTGCAGTCAGGTCTTGGTAATGGATTTTTTCAGTGAGAAGTTGTTGAGTTGCAGCCTCAATACTCATACTCCAAAGTCTTCCTCTTACAAGTGCTGAGTTTAGAGTTTCCCCAAAGAACTAAAAAGAACAGGCCCTCTTCCCAATCTCTAGAATTGGACCACAGGGAATCAGTTGATAGAACCAATATGTATCTATTGAGTATTTCTTATATACTAGGCAAAAATACAAAGAACACAAGACAAAAGCAAGTTCCTGTCCTTGAGTTGCTTACAATCTAGAGAGGCCAACACAGATCCTTCAACATCGTTGGTCAGGCCATGACAGGTGTGTGCATGGGGTGCTCTGGGGACTGAAGGAAGGGCATCTTATCTTACCCAAGACTGGGAGATCAAGAGAAGGCTTTCTTGAAAAGGAAGATTATCTTAAAGGACAGGTAGGAATAAAAAGGCAAAGAAGGGGATGGCTGATATACTGGCTGGAGAGCTTAAGTTGACTTAAGGGATGGGAGAGATAAAATGGCATGATATATATGGGGAATTGTGAGTATAAAGCCAGTTCTGATGACAAATTATGAAACGAGTAGTGGTGAGACATGAAGTTGGAGAGGTAATCAGGGATATGTGTAAACTAAGGAAATTAGACTTTATCCCAGAGGCAGTGGGAAGTTATATATTTATAACAAGGTACTTACTTAGCCAGATTTGTCTTCTAAAAACATTAGAAATAGGATTATAGATATACATAGTCCTATTTCATATTGACCACATACATGATCAAACTGAAATGAAGCCAAATAGGTTACAGAGGCCTCATTACATGAAAAATACCAGGTGTACTGGTTAATAATGCGGATTTTGTAATCAAAGAAAACACGATAATTTCAAGAGAAACATCAAAAGTACTTTATTCAAAGTAATGTCCACCGCTAGCTATACATTTCCCCCATCTTTCAGGTAATTTGTGGATACCGTCCCCATACAACTTTTCTTGTTTTGAGGCAAACCATTCAGAGACCCAATTTTCCACTTCTTTGTACGTTTTGAAGTGCTGCTCAGAAAGTGCATGTGCCATTGATCAGAACAAGTGGTAATCTGAAGGAGCAAGGTCTGGTGAATACGGTGGGTGTGTTAATACTTCCCAGGGTAGATCTTTTAACGTGTCTTTAATTGGTTTTGAAGTGTGTGACGGTGTGTTATCATAAGCGAAATTACTTTGTCGTGTCTTCTGGCCCATTGTGGTCGTTTAACGATCAAATCGTGGTTCAAATTGATTATTTGTTGTCAGTAGCGATCAGTGTTAATGGTTTCACCTGGTTTTAGAAGCTCATAATACACCACACCTTCCTGATCCCACCAAACGCAGAGCATTGTCTTCTTTCTGAAGCGATTTGGCCTTGCAGTTGATGTTGACGGTTGACCTGGATCAACCCATGATTTTGTGCATTTGGGATTCTCAAAATAAATCCACTTTTCATCACCAGTCACAATTTGATGCAAAAAATACTTTCTTTCGTGCTGTTGAAGCAACATTTTACTGATGACTTTTTGATTTTCCATTTGTCTTTCATTTAGTTGATGTGGCACCCATTTTCCTTCCTTTAAAATCTTTCCCATTGCTTGTAAACGATCAGAAATGGTTTGCTGAGCAACGTTTAATCTTTCTGCAAGTTGTTTTTTGAGTTTGACAAGCATCTTCATCCAATAATGCTTGTAATTGTTGGTCTTCAAACGTTTTCGGTTGACATGGACATTCTTTGTCTTTCACATCGAAATCATCACTTTTAAAGCGTTTAAACCAGTGTTCACAAGTATCTTGAAATGAAGCATGTTCACCATAAGCTTCCGAAGTATGATAACTTTTTCTTCAAAATATAGTAATGAATTAAAACTTCCCACGAAAGTTCTTTTTTTGGCACGAAATTTGACATTTTTAAGCATAAAAATATCTATGATGTTAACACCTTCACAAAATTTGACATATGAAGTTTTGAAGCTTGCTGTCAATACAACAAAATAGCATACATATCAAATCGCATATATATCAACATATGTATAACACCATTTATTGAAAAAAATTCGCATTATTAACCGGTACACTTGGTAAGGCCCACAAAGGTCAAACAACAGATGCAGCAGGATTGAAGCAGTCAGAAGATAGAAGGACTGTGACAAGAACAGAGTAAGTATTTTGAGGAGGCGTGTCCATAGTAAATTCCTTAGGTCAGTGATTTTTAACTGGTATGCCGCAGAATTTTTAAAAATGCAATACCTGACTATTTAGTCAGGGGCACTGACATTTTTTCCTTAAATCAAGCATGTGAAACTCCCGCATGTGGCCCACAATGAATATTTTTGTGGCCCAGCCAGTCTAACGGTGTGAGCAGTTATTTACAATTATGAAAGCATATACGATAGGGCTTGTGGGGAGATGTGGAGAAAGACAGAGGGCAAGGTAGGGGTGGGGGGAAAACCAATTTAGAGAAAAGGCAAATTGCTTACGGAGTTATCTTTTTCAGACAAGAGCAGAACACTTGGTGCTGAAACAAAGGACATAGAAACACTTTCCTTTTATTCTAAGTTTTCTTTCCCAGACAAATGCCCTTCCATTAATACATACCAATATTCGCTGCTGAGTCCATATTCCCAGAAACATAAGTACATGTTTTTCAAACAGCAACAGCTACTTGTAATGCTTTCATATACCTTTGTTTGTAAAAAAGCAGGGGTAGTGGGAGAGAGGGAATCCAGGACAGGGCCCTGGCTACTGCAGCCCGCAGAATGAGCTCCCCAGGGGGACATCCTCCCTTTTATGCCAGCAGGAAGAAGGGAAATAGGTCAGGGCAGCAGCCAGCTTGCAGCTCAGGCTGGCCAGCATGAGGACGTCATTTTCCAGGCAGCAGCAAAAGGCAATTTCTCAGATCTCAGAGAGGACAAAGGGGTCATTGAGAAAGGCCTCCGAAATGATCACCAGCCTCCGTATCCTGCCCCCTGTCCTACAGCCTGGAAATGTGAAGAAGGTTAAACTATGGTATTGATCTCTTTACCACCACCTTTCAGCCCCTTCTCTAAAAGCGCAGGTTTTCCTAACAGTGACCCCAGTGCTGAACAAGCAGCAGCTGGTCAATGAGTGCATACTGGTTAGCTGGCCTTCTGGCAAGAAGGTGTGAAGAGATCCCAAATGACTATTTTACTCATAAGAAGGGCTCCAAAGCAGGGGTGGGGAACCTCTTTTTCTGCCAAGGGCCATTTGGATATTTATAACATTGAGGGCCATACAAAATTATCAACTTAAAAACTAGCCTGCTATATTTGGTCAAACATTTAATTAATTCACCCGTAATGCCTTGGCAGGGTCAGACACTCCCAGAGGATAGCTTGGGCCTGCTAGATAAATGTTTTAGACAGGAACACCAAAGCAGGAAAGAACCACTCACTCAGGACCACATGATAACTGGAGTGTGAAAACCTAGCAGTCCGCGCTTTTACACCGGTTATCTACCCATTAGCTAATGCTATCTCTCACCAGGACTTCGGGGAAGATGCTAGACATGGGCACAGTCCCACATCTGAGAAATGACACCAGATCTTCCTACCCTTGGCAGTGTGGAGGGACTTGCATGTAAGAGGCAGCTGTATTCGGGGGAGGGAGCAAAGAGGGTGTCACCAAGCACATGCCATTAAAAGGGTAACAGCACTCAGCTCTCAGTCAGCCAGAGTGATCTCACGCCTTTTGCTCCAGAAGCAGTCCAGCCTCAAGGGCAGGAGACACTGGGGCAAACTCATATAACCAGCCATTTAATCCAACTCTGCAGCAGGGGTCAGCAAACTTTTTTGATAAAGGGACAGAGAGTATTTTAGGCTGTGTGGGCCATATAGCCTGTGGTAACCACTCAACTCTGATGTTACAGCAAGCACTAAAGCAGCCACAGAAAGAACACAGAACAATTAGTGTGCTGGTGTTTTCATAAAACTTTATTTATAAAGAGGGCAGTGGGCTGGATTTGCCCACCCCTGCTCTAGACCAACTCAGTCAGCCTGGAATGAACTGTTGAGCTTATTCGATTTCCTTTGAGTAAAAATAAGTGAAATCCTTTGAGAGTTCCTTGGCTGCTTTGGCCTTCAAGGTCATAAAGGAATCAAGAACACTAGAAAACCTAGACCACTGACCTGCAACAGTAATCACAGACACCCAACTCAAGAAAGGGAACAAAAGCCCATGGCTGAGAAGAACCGTGCCCGCCCCCCCCCCCCCCCAAAAAAAAAAAGAAAGAAAAAGAAAAGAAATGCAATGAAAGGTGGCAGGGAGGCACTCAGAAATGGAGCCGAGTGATGGCTAGAAATGTCAATAGCTCCATGCTGACTGACTGGTGGTGTCATTATAAACACATTTAAGGAAAGTAGGGCTATCTGATCTCAAGGTAATGCGGGTGGGGAGAATATATGAAATATAAAGAAGAGACTTGTCTGAGACTCTGCAGGCTCCTCATGAGGAATGGATGAAAAGATTACAATTCTTTTTTCACTCAAAATAGAGAAAGATAGGCAGAAATTTCTACTCATAGCCAAGACAATATACTTTATTCATAAACAGGGGGTCACTTTTCAGGACCAGGCACTCTGCCCCCAGGTTTCTGTCCGGTCCCTGCATACCCTTCTCCAGTCGGTTTATCCCATTTGTGGGAGTCCAACGATAGCCAAGCCTCTGTGGGACCCACACAGGGGGCCCAGGAGGTACTGTGAAATCAAGGTAGCTGTGTGTTTCTCTTTTCCTATGTGATAATGAAGACTTACAGTAACTGGGAAAAGCATGTGGGGGATAGAGAAATTCTGGCTCAAAATATGATAAAAAAATTTCAGAGGGAGTGGTAGGGCAGGGTCAAGGACAATCACATCTTCATAATACCCAATTATATACTGAACTGGATCTGATTATCAAGGGAATAGGAGGAAGGTACAAAATACCAGTTCAGCTCTGGCCAGTGCTGCTAAGTGGCTGGAGTGTGAGCCTAGAAGCTGAGGGATCACGGGTTCGATTCCTGGTCAAGTGTGCATACCTGGAATGCAGGTTCAATCCCGGCCCCAGTAGGGGTGGGTGGGGGAGGCAACCAATCGATGTGTCTCTTTCACATCGATGTTTCTTTCTTTCTGTCCCCCTCCCTCCCTCCCTCCTGCTCTTCTCTAAAAAATCAATGAGAAAAATATCCTCAGGTGAGAATTAACAAAAAACCAACCAACCAACCAACCAAACAAAAAACCACCAGTTTAACTGTGGCTAGCACAGCAGCAGCTTGGCTCCAGACGAGTTTCTGGAGTGGAATGCGGCACAATGGAGACTGCCCTGAAGGTAAGAACTATGGGAGGTGGGAGGCTGTAGCCCCACACTCAGACATCCATGCAATTACACTACAGTACTTTCTCCTGCAGGTGGGAAGGACCTCTGCATCCAGGAGTACCAATGCACCATCACATTTTCTAGATAAATCCTTGAGGGGTGAGGGAAGGAGGGCAAAAAGAAAAGTTCTATAGAACAATTTAGGGGGAAAAAGTGCAGGTACTATATAGGTAAAAGCACATGAATAAACCCATAACAAAAAAGAACCTCTCTTCATTCCTATACTGTACAGAAAACAGTTTTTATCTACACTAATAAAAGAGAAAGATGCAAATTGACTGTACCTTTGTGAAGCCCACCAGCCAATCAGGAGTGAGTATGCAAATTAACCCAACGAAGATGATGGGTTAATTTGCATACACAGGTGCCGAGTGGCCGGGGGCGGGACGCTTGCATCATCGCTATGGCGACAACGCAGGCATTCTGCACTGCCCCAGCCTCTCCGGGCCTCTGGGCAGCGTGGGAAGGTGGAAAGGCGGCTCCAGGCCAGAGCGAAGTTGGTGCTGGCAGCCAGGGGAAGGAAGGCCCATTTTTGTACGAATCTTTGTGCATTGGGCCCCTAGTATGTTACATAAAGGAAAATGCCCAGAAGAACATGCTATAATTGGTTCCTTTAGTCAAAATTCCAACTTCTCCTTAGTTTAGGCCAGTGGTTGGCAAACTGCGGCTCGCGAGCCACATGCGGCTCTTTGGCCTCTTGAGTGTGGCTCTTCCACAAAATACTATGTGCGGGCACATATGTACAGTGCGACTGAAACTTCGTGGCCCATGCGCAGAAGTCGGTTTTCGGCTCTCAAAAGAAATTTCAATCGTGGTACTGCTGATATTTGGCTCTGTTGACTAATGAGTTTGCCGACCACTGGTTTAGGCCATCCTTGTCTTTCCTCTATGCAAAGACCTTTCAAAAGAGGCAGCCTAAGTAATCATATGAGCAGCTAAGAAAATGCAGAAAAGTTCTTCAGTAAGAGACCCTGAGACTTAGGGCTATGAAAGACTGGTACGCTACAAACGAGAAAGAGAAATATCAACTTTGGATTAGACTAAGGCTCTGCAAACTCACTCACATGCCTGGAGCATCAGAGAAGATGGAGGAAAATTTTACCTTTTTCAACAGTCAAGTATCAGCATATATACAAAGGTAAGTTCATAATAACCATGAGAGAGTAAAAGAGCTTTGGGCCATTCACTCCTCTTAGTGATCAGTATTCTCTTTGACCCCCTTGTGCCTTTGGGTATCACCAGCGGGCCAGAAACATGATCAGGAGGAAAAGTGGCTGAGGAAACAAAAGTTGAAAAAGAACGGGAAAGAAATTTGAGGAGATGAGAAACACAGGAAGATGACTATGGTGAAAATGGGAGGCAAAACAGAAGTGTGATTTAGATAGTATTTATGAGGATGTTACTAACAGATGTCTCAGGCAATCCAACACAGCGATTTCTTTCCTCTATCAAAGAACAACAAACAAACATCTGTTGTTCCTTCCTCTGCAATGTCTGTAAGTCATGACATTGAATGGACTAACCTTTCTCCAACATGACACTGCTCTGTAGTGCCTTATTCCAAGGCCAAAATAGAGAAAAATTCAACAATACTGGCCTCTTCTACCTAACCCTTGGGCCACTTCAAAAATTGCAACAACTACTGATGGACAACTGGAGTGTTTGAATTCTTGAATACTTCTCTAGCAGGGGGCTATATTTAACTGGTAAAAATTCAAGTTACACTGTGCAGTTACAAAATAGAGGGAGGGGGGCACCTTGTGTGGCAAGATAACTTCTTCACAAACATAAACATATCTGACCAAGTACCAAGCAGCAAGTAGAGGGCAATGTGAAACTGAGGTGACAACTAAGGGCTGAGCCCCGCCCTCACTGTACAGAAGGGGATGTGAAGCAATACCAGGTGGTTGCAGTTGATATTTGAGAACAGGAACCCATCTCTCTCAGACTGAGGGTTCAGAATTTCTTTTGCCATGCCACTTGCACAAAATGGGAAAGTAAGCGCTAGAGAATACCAAAGAGGTGGTAACCAATAGCAGAAAGTGGTGGTTTTCTTGAGGCCAGGCTAGTCTAATATAACCATCTTGATCTAGCCTGTTCTTCAGTACCTCTCACACCTAATATATTTGCTGGTGATTCAAATCAAAATGAGAGATGCTGAAGCTTATTAATAGATACTTATATCACTTAAAATCCCAAAGGAGCCCACATGTCTGATCTGAAAGATCTAAAACAGTGGTCGCCAACCTTTCGGACCTCATAGGATCACCAGTGGTCCGTGGACCATCGGTTAGCAACTGCTGCTTCAAAGGTTTCCTTAAACCAGCAGTCGCCAACCTTTCAGACCTCACGGACCACCGGTTGGCGACCACTGATCTAAAAAGACCCTTCACTCCTTCAGGATAACCTTCAGGAGCTCATAACCTTTTAGCTCTGTGCATATTATGATATTTGGATTTGATTATAAAATAAAAGAGGACAAAAGCAGATCTAAAATCCTAAGTCTGAGCCCAGCACACTTCTCCCACTGTTCTTTTCTTGTGCCCATCTAGCAGGATTGATTTATGCTTGGCATAGTCCTGGAAAGAAGATGGATCTGTTGACTATGCCTTCATAAAAATGAACAGGTAGATGGGCACCATAGCAGATGAGAAGCCTAACCTCCTGCTTGTAAGAGCCAGTCCAACAAGCAGAAACAGAATACAATTAAATTAAGTCCGAAAACCTGCTATAGAAAATGCAATTACTAAAAGATACAAATAAATGTTCAAAGAAAATTGGCCCCTGACAGGGTTAGTCAAGCTTCTAAATCCAGCTGGAGGCAGACGGCTCAGGCTAATTCGCGAGCAGGAAGACTGCAAAGCTGTGAGCTCTGCATCAGGATGTTGGCCTGGTGATGACCACGCATCCCAGGACACCAATGATGTGCAGCTGGTCAATGATTCAGGGCTCCAGGAAATAGGATGTGGGCAGACACAGAAAGGATCATGGATGTGGAAGGCTGAGCACCAGAAAAAGTGACAGGCTGGTCTCTGACATGGCAGGGAACAGGAGACCGAGTAAGCCCCGCTTTCTCACCCCCTCATCCAGGAAGCAACTGGAAGAAGTCCTACCTCTCGCTGCAGCACCAGTTCCTTGGTGAAAAGCGTTGCTTCCTCACTGAAGGGCTCTCCCTCCTGCACCAAGCCTGGTAGGTTTCGGGCTCCTCTGGGGCATTCAATGCCTGTGTCAGGAGAAAAGGAGAATTTGTGATGAAAAGGGGCCACTAGGCTTAGGGTCCAGCAAGGACAGTTCCTTGAACACTTCTAATAAGGCAAGCATTAGATCAGAATGCCATCATGTCTGACACAAGGGAGAGTAGAAGGGAATGAAGTTCGCCCCAGGTGGGAAAAACCAACACCATTACAGCAGCTACCAGTACATGGGAGAGGAGCTGACAGTCACAGCATCGGGAACTGTCAGGAGGACCCAGTGAGCTCCAAGTTAGATGTGCACACCCAGATGTGGGATGAGTCCTCGTCTTGGACGCCTAGTCCTTACAGTCCTGGTCTCACTGCTTCAACCATCACTTACATAAATGGCTCTCTTACCTAGATTACACTGATAGTCCAGCCGTTCTGCATCCTGAGAACCATTCCGCGGACTCCTAGGCATTTCCTCTTTACTATCTGATTTTCCCATCAAATTAACGTGTTAACTCAGTGTTATTTTCCTCTTCAAATAAGCTTTCCCTTCTGTCCTCTGGCTATATTTTAGACAATAATATCTTAAGTTTTTCATTCAGAATTAGAGACAGAAAAAGAGAATACTGATGAAGTATCAGGTGTCTGGAGTTAGAGAGACCTAGATTTACATCCTAACTCTATCACTTAGCTTTGTGACCTTGCCCAAGTTACTGTACAATTCAAAGCCTCCACTGCCCTAACTGCAAAGCTTCACAATGGTGGTTGTGTGAACTAGGGATATAAAATACTTAGCACAATGCCTGACATAGGGAAAGGTTCAATACATTTTAGCTCTTATTATTTGATCATTATCATTATTACTCTTAGCAGTTACCCAAGCTCAACATCTTAGTTATCTTTCATTCCACAACTAGCCTGCAAGATCCGTGAAGTGCAGAATCGCATCCTTCACACTTTGTATCCAGAAACGTATTCATACAAAACAGGTGCTCAGTATCTAACTCAGACTGCCTTTCTTCCTTGCTTTGGTTTAATAATTTACTTTGCAAATATATATATTACTAACAGTGCTCATCTCTGATAAGCCATGAAATGGGTCGTGTTTTGATGTACAAATTAGAGTTGTAAATATTTTCCCCAAAATCATATTGCAGTAAAAAGCTGAACTAATCTAGAGCCACAGGAAAAGAAAACAATCAAATTATGGGGAGGACACATTCAGGGCCCATGTCTGATTCATGGCTGGTCACTCCTGCACCATAAGGCAGAATTGTGAGTTGTTCCCTCTTATTTACAAACAGCCTCAGGTGGGGGGACAAGAGATGTGGCACAGAGAGGCAAAGCAGCAGAGCACTTAGGCCACTGCAACACCTGCTGGGGAACCTTTGGGAGAAAAGGAGCCACTGCAGGGACAGAAGGTATATCTCTCCCTTTAAAAAAATAAAATAAAAAAAAAAAATATATATATATATATTTTTATTATTGATTTTAGAGAGGAAGGAAGAGAGAGAGATAGAAACATCAATGATGAGAGAGAATCAGACATGTGCCCTTGGCCAGAATCGAACCTGGGACCCTTCAGTCCGCAGGCTGATGCTCTATCCATTGAGCCAAACAAGCTAGGGCAGAAGGTACATCTCTTAAGGATGAAGCCAGGTGGCTGTTCATGTTTCTGGCCACAGCACAGACTCAAGGTCATAAAGCTCAGTGGAAGAGGAATTGTTTATACCTTGGGTTTTCAGAAGCTCTCAGAAGCTCAAGAAGAGACCTGTCTTGCCAAGCCTCAAAGCCTCACAAAAGGAGTAACATCAAATCAAACCAAATGTTAGACAGGGAGTGCACTGCAGCCAAGAGCTGCTTGAGCTGGTGGCCAGGGCTACTCTCCCACCCAAGATAAGATGGGACAGCTGGAGGTCCCATGCAATTGTCACACAGGTGAGAAGACACCAGGGCTCATGCCTGGCACTCAATGCTAGGCTGCACAGGAAAGCGAAGCTTATTTTGTAAGACAATAATAAACTCAGAGAGAGCTAAAGAGCCTGAAATTAACCTTGGGAGAGATGGCGCTGGAGTAAAATGGAATGAGATAGCCCATGGCTTTTACAATACCAACAGCCCCAAACACTTCATTTTATATCTGCAAACTAAGCAATAGAATTGTCAGAGAGAGAAAAATAAACAATTCTATTAAACTTTTTGGCCACATAACCATAGAAAAAGCATTATTGCAGAAACAAGAATAATGCTAAAATAAGCATTTGTTTCTACCCTCAGCAGCCATTTGGGTGGGCTGACTGGGGTGCTGCTGGTAAGGCTGCTGTGAACAGGGGCCTAGAAGTGGGATGAGGCTAGGACAACTCACCAGGCAGCAGGGACCAAGGAAAAGAATTCCCACTAAAAGGGCACAAAAGATAACTGAGTCTCACTGGTTAGCAGATGTACACATCCTATTCCTCCATCACTTTCTTGGTATTCTAAAATCTCAAAAGATCCCAGCAGCTCTCTCTCTGAATCCTGGGAGGCCACCAAATGATTAAATCCAGAAAACAAGATGGCTCAATGAACCCAGGGAGTTAGTCAAGTCACATTGAAATGTCCTCAAAACACCTTTCTAAAGAGAGTCCTCTGGGCCAGTGTTGACCAAAGCCCAACCACTCTGTAGATGGCGCCAAGGCAAGGGCCTTTGTTATGCACTCCTCTGCTTTCCAACAACTGAACTCCAGCTGTTCAAGAGGAGGAAGCCAATGCAGGCAGTTTTCTTGCCCTTTTTTAAAGGGAAAGAGTAAATACACCCACGCCTATCAATTCCTGTCAGGCAGGCAGGTAAGAGAAAGAAGAGGAAGAACAAAAGTTCCTTGAAAGCAAGAGTATTATTATGTCTGCTTGTATCATTTATTTCTTTTCTTCTGGGTGGACTCTTTTCTGAGGTCTCTACTTCCCAGTCAAAACCTGTCTCCCTGACACATCTCAGCTCAGGGTCAGATGTGGCTTAGCTGATGCTACTAATTAGGCCAGATAGAAGTTGCATCTTAAAAACAGACCCAGTGAAACAGGTACCAGAGTTACACCCGGCAGAGGTCTAGAAGAACAAAGGGGGAATATAAACATTTGCTGAGTATCCATGAGTATCTAAGATTTGGCATAAGGCCCTGGATCACAAAGGCAGTAAGTGGCCTATCTGAACCTTAAATTGTCAGATGCTGATGCCACTGAGAAAACGACAGTTTTAGAGTTGAAGAACACTGTCACCAGGGAGTGTTCTATCCCACAATGGAGAGCAGGTAGGAGAGTCCAGGGCCCTGAGGCACTCCATTTCCTGTTGGGGAGGAGTCCAGGAACAGGTGGTACTTAGAGGAGAGGAAGGGACATTTGGCACCCGGGTGGTCATGGTAACAGAGTTTCAGGCACTGTCATACTGGAGCACAGAGGCCAGTTTCTAGCTCTGGGCAGGGGAACTCCTACATACAAGGGGAGGCCCTAGGCAGAATACCAAAACCAGGACTCAGAAACATGGACTGGGCAGGGGAGGGCAGAATCTGTTATCAGACCAGGGGTCAAAGGCAAGGCCAGGATAGCAGGAGGGGTCTGATGACATCAAATATTAGAAAGCGATGTGCCAAGCTAATTGTGCACACGAAATGCTGTGCAGGCGAGAGTTTTTCAAACTTTAATTTTTATTATAACCATATATACACATGTACATATGGGTATATACACTTTGTATATAAAGTTTCCACAAAATAATGGTTAATCTTGACTACATGTGCTGTGCTCTGTCTCTCTTCTGTTCTATTTCATTAAAGAAAAAAAAAAAAAGATGGTTATGACATTGAATTGATTTAAGAGGGCAAGACCCTCAGCTTGAAAAACACTGGTATAGACTGAGGCGTGGACACAGAAGGCCGGCAAGGACGGCCTCCTTGGAGAATTCAAAGGCTACCAGCAACCCTGAGTGCTTAGTAATCAGCTTTTGGACTTGCTTTTGTGTCCCTAGGATCACCAGACAGGGAGGAAATATGCTGTCCACTAAAGCTAAAAAGACAGGCATCACTGCTGAAAACAAGGGAGGACCATGCTGTCAGCAAGAAGAGTTCTACTGCCCCTCCTTCCCGAGAGCTTGGTCAGGAAGTGAACCCAGTCCGAGCTGCACCTTTATTCAGTACTGGGCAGGGGACCCTGGTATGCAGCTTTGTTACGAATATAACACACTTTAAAAAAATAAAAATAAAAAAAGATCAAGGGGAAGAAACTTGGGTTTTCAGGAAGCAAACCTGGGCTGCAGTTGCCAACATGTAGCAATGGAGAGACCTCTCAGAGGTAAATACAAAGTGAGCCGTGGCTGGGTGGTTCAGTTAGTTGGAGTGTCATCCTGTACACCAAAAAGGTTGCAGGTTCGATCCCCAGTCGGGGCACGTGCAGGAACAAGGCAACTGATTGATCAATGTTTCTCTCTCACATCCCTCTCTCTTTTTCCTCCTCCTCTGCTCTCCCTTCCTTTCTCTCTCTCTCTAAATAAATAAATAAATAAATAAACGAATAAATGAGTGAGGATGAAAAAACACACAAAAGGAAAGGGAGCTATCAGTGGAGGGCCACTGCCCCCGCCAGGTGCGGAATGCCATGATTCTGGAGCGTCGTGACTATTTCCACTAACAGCCGTCCTTTCAGATAACGCGCAGTGCCTGTGCACTGCTGCCTGCTGATAAGGACGCATTAGCTTTTGTGCCTCACACACCACAGGTGCAGGCCAACAGTCAAACTTCCCCGACACGTACAAGCCATTCAAAAACTAAAAATATTTAAATATTATAAAAAACCCCTATACCTAAAAAACTCCCATTTTCCTTCCCTATTATGGGATGTGCCAAAATGAAGAGAGACACCAGCCTGTGGGGCCTTCTCAGTTGACCTCACTCAGGGCGGATACAGAAGAGCAAGGCAGACAACTCTACCCTCCTGGTCCACATGGCTCCAGGATGCTCTAGAGCCCTACAGACCGACCTGCCTGTTGGTGAAACTCACCATTATTCTCACCTTTTCTATGCTTTCTGGGTGTCATAGTTAAATAAGACTATAAAACAAACAAACAAACAAAAAAACCCAAAACAAGACAAAGCAAAATGAGGATTTCCCTCATTGTGTCTGGTTTAGGAAGAGAGAATCCGGCATCAGCTGTCAGCACATGACGGTCATAGTTTCTGTTCTGCCACTGACCAAGTATAAACCTCTCCAGGCCTCATGGTCTCTGTCTAAGAAAAGAAGGTGCTCCAAAGCCTCCCGGCCATAAAATACAACTTTGGTTGTGCCCTTTCAAGATGCCTCACCCATGGCTGACTCATGGGGTACAGGGTGCCTCCTTTCAATTTAAAATGCTGGGTTAAAGAGCATTCCATTAAAAAAAATTATATATTTAGAGACATTGACTAACTAGGTCAATTAACACAAATACTTTGGTCAGTCAGCTTTGGAAAAGAAGTATAAATTCTTGTTAATGGTACAATAATGGCCATAGAAGAAATTCTATGTGTGAGAGTCCTGTTTACATTGCATGTTGAGTTTTATGTTAATTTAGCCTCTGGGCTCAAAGTGCATTTGCTTTTTCCTTTATTGGGAACTAAAGGGAAGTGTGGAAAATCTGCCTTTGCTACAAGCGACAGCTTCCCAATGGTTCCTTGTCCAGCAAACAAGACCGGGCATTAGGCAAAGAAAACAAAATTCTAGTGGAAACAATAAGAACTGTGCTTGGGCGTGTCTACTGTGAGCTCACTCCACATCAGACATTGCCCAGGGAAGGGCACCGGAGGCATGCAGACATATTCTTTGCCTTCTGCCTATTGCGGATACCTAAAATGCCACAGTTCACGTCTCAGACCTTCCTTCACCCCACATGTATCAGTGCCTGGGCTAGACACTGTGTTGGGAGATGAAAGCTCAATGATTAAAAAGAGACTCTGTGCCAATGAAGCTTAATTTCCATCCTGAAAACATGACTTTCCTCTGCCGCTGTACGAGATGTTACTGGTGACTGAATTCACCATTCGCCTGTAGGTTGCAGAACATTAAGAAATAACATGTGATAATTGGATTATGTTAACCACATGCACGTGTGTCTAGGAGACTGCTGGTCAGATAGATTGGACAAGTCATTATGGGACTCACCATGCCACGTCCCTTGTTAAGGGGCAGCCTCAAGCATCTTTGTTTTCTAGCACATGACCCTGGTCTCTGCCCTCACCACAGCTGGGGATGGAGGTCAGAACAGAAGGTGGAGAATGACAGGGAGGGCGGAGAGTTGCTGCTGAACTGTATGGAGGCTATAGCCTGCAGTCAGGCTGCCAGGCTGATGGGGTGGCAATAGAAATGTCCAAATAGAAATGGCAGGTATCAGGTGAGAAAGGTGTTCTCTGAAACCTGAACTGGACTATGTATAAAACAAGCCCATCAGGAGCTAGAGGAAGGGAACCACCTTACACCAACATTGGAGCATGAACACTGGATATCTACAGAAGTCCCTGGAACAATCGCTGGCCCACAGTCACTCTCCAGGTTCCAGAATCTGTGAGATCTGACCTAACCTTGGAACCTGTTAAGTTTCATGGATCTTCCCATAAATCTGCTTTCTCCCCTTATTGCTACCATGAGCAAGCCTATTTGAGAATAAAATAATACAACTAAAACTAAGCTGCTTCGTAGGATGGGTACTGCATTAGATTCAGATTTTATTCTTTCTAGCATCCAACACACTACCTAGCACATAGTGCCACTGTAGATCTTCAACAAATGTTGACTGAATATTAGTGAGAAATATTTTAGAAAAGAGGCAGATACAGAGCAGAAAATGGCTAATGAACTGTCAAGGTTGTGGACTTTATGCAAACAGGAGAGGGGCCCACATAACCCATAACTACAAACATCCCACTTTCCCATAGTTACACAGCACTTCAAGGAAGAAAAACAAACAAAAAAGCTCCAGTGACACCCACTTACTTTAAATTAGCACATTAGAAATGCAGGTTAAACACAGAGAGGAAGTGGCCTACACTGACCAGCAATGCCAGAGAGCCAGACGCTAGAGCGCTGCAAAGATGCTTACTTCCCAATATAACAGAGGAGAAGCACACAATTCACGTTTCTGACCCCATGTTTGGCTCTAGGAAGCTGTGTGGCCACACGGAAATGCAGTAAACTGGATTTAAAGAGAGCAATAGAAAACGACGCAGGGGCAGAAGGCCTAGCTTTAAAGGAAAGATAAAAGCTGCCAGATCTGTACAGCTCGGCTACGCAGTGACTAAGGGTGACACGATAGTAATCTGGATATTTGAAAGGTGTAAACACAAAAAGGAGGGAAAATGCTCAGCCTGAAAACAGGGGGTGTAATTATAAGGAAAAGAAAATCTGGATCAAATACTGGGAAAAGTTAGCATGGGGATGACTGCTGGGTTATAAATAAGTTTCCCAATGAAAATGAAAATGCTATTTTTGATTCTAAAGCTGAAAGGTGGCTACTCAGCTTATGTGAAAGCAGCCCAGAACAGGGAACTGTGATTTTATTTTCTATAATTAGGGAAAGACTTTAATAACAGTTAAATCTAAATATCTCTGCTTTCAACATTGCTCCCTTAAACTTCAACACAATTTTTGTTGATCAAATCACAGAGACAAAATGGCTTCTGATGGGACTTTGAAAACAAAAACAGGCTTTATCTGCTAGCATGAGGCACATGCTTGGCTAGCAGATAAAGTGGAGCTGAGTCTAAAGAAGGGGACAGACAGCTGGGAAAGGGGCAGTAGACTAGCTGATCTTATCTAGTGGGGCACCTTCATGCCTGGTTTCTAAGAACTGAGGTAACCTAGGTAAGAATGCTGTACAACGCTGTAAGTTTCCCAGATCGGAAAGTATGGACACCTCTCCCATCAAGGACATGGGAAAGCACAGAACACCGAAATGAGCTCCTGACACACTGACTGCGCTCCAATGCCTTCACCCGAGTGCCTGCTGCTGCAGCTATACAACTGATAATTTACTCTCTCAGTGGAGATGTTTACCCCACATTCAATTAGCTCCATCTTTATACTTTCTCTTGTCACCCTTCCCCCCACCAAAACACAAAACAATTTTTTTAAAAAACATACTACACATACAGAGTAAGATACTTAAATGCTGTATGTAGCCCAAGCAAAGAACATATTTATTTAACTATGTCCAGATCAATTTAAAACATTCTTTGGCGTTAAAAAATATTTAGACAGCTAATCCTTATCTAAGCATCAAGCACAAAGCCCAGAACTCAAACCATTGCTACACAATGCAGAGGAAGCCAGGCCATCTGCCTGACTTTAAGAATGTGGTTATCACCTAAATATACATGGAAAGCCAAATCAGTTCATGTTGGTTGTTCTCAGAAATGTAACACATCTCACACACCAAAAGCTTGCTCCTAATTCTGTCTTATTCAAGTTTTAAAGCAGAAATAATTTGAAAGTCTCAAGTTGCAAATGCTGTTAATGAAATCAGTTAACAATTGAGAACTGCAACCTCCCCACTTTGGAGCAGCTTGTCCTCCATTTTCATATTCTCAAAATAACCCCAAAGAGCAGGGCAAATGGTAAGCCAGTTGGTTCCTAAGAGTTCATTGTACGTGGTATGAGGCCTCAATTTGTATTGGAACATTCAGAGATGAAACAAGGATTTTGCATTGTCTCTCATTTTTTATTCTTTCCCTTGTTCTCTAAGCCTGCTACTTTCTTACCTCAGGGAGAGCGGGTCTTGTGGTTTCAGTGATCAGAATAAAGGGATAAAAGAAGAATGAACAAATCCTAATGAAAGGGATCAAACTCCTCAGGTAACTGCAGTCAGGGAAGTCGGAACCAGTCAAGAGGTGAGACAGAGGCTGTTTTTAGTTTGTAGCTCTAGTTGTGTAGAAGACTTTTATTAGGTTCTCATTTGGTAATGTTTGATGCATTCACGGAAAGACCAGAGACTGAAGTTAATTGGGAATAGGAGCAATAATACCCAATATTCAAAATGCAATGCAGGCCCCTGTGAAGAGAGGGAAGGGCGAAGGGGAAGCATCTACAGAAAGGAGGTGGCTTTAAATGTGCCTTAGAATGTTCTGATCTGAGTCATGACATAGGAGAGAGGTGCTGTTCTCTAGTTGTTAGCCTATAAATGGCAGACCCCATTCTGCAATAATTTGAGGTAAGTTCTCTCTGTATCCCTAGTATCTGGTACATAATCTATATATGTTATATATAAAAGGCTAAGCGACTGTCTGACCAGTCGCTATGAAGAGCAATGACCACAAGGGGACAGAAGCTCTGACTGGTAGCTATGACGTGTACTGACCACCAGGGGGCAGACGCTCAACACAGGAGCTGCCAAGCTGTGGAGAGAGTAGGAAGCCGGATTCCAGGATGGGTCACCTGAGAACCACCCTCTCCCAATCTGGGACCCCTCGGGGGATGTCAGAGAGTCGGTTTCAGCCCGATCCCCGCAGGCCAGGCTGATGGACCCCACCTGCCGGAGGGACCGGCTCACTCTACAGACACCCGTCAGGTATGGCCGGCTGGGTAGGGACCATGGGAGGTTAGCTTCAGGGTGTGTCTGGCCCATCTAGCCCAGTCTCACCCCACCCCACCGGCCACCTTCTAATTAATTTCCTTTCAATGTGCATGAATCCATGCACCGGGGCATTAGTAGATAATAATTAGTTGCTAAGTAAATGCCAGAGAGGAGAAAATCTAGCATAGATAGATACAGCAAACCCATTTTAACAATGTCCTATTCTGAGTTCCAAATGCATACTAGTAAACAACACTTGGTGAGTTCATGAGGAATTCTAGTAACTCCTATTTCTAGGACCAGGGTGAGTGAATGTTAAATGCTAAATCACCAACCGTTATCCAAGGAGACAAGGAAGAGAGGGCTTAGCGGCCTTACTCTGTTTTCTGGCTCCATCTAGCCAGGCAGTGTGCAGCACTGCCTTCACCAACTTCATTTATCATTGGCTTTAGACACCAAAGAATCATTCCCAAAAGGGAGAAACGCATTTGAGCTCTTTCAGATAACTGGGCCAGCATCAGAATAACCTCTTATAATTCTCCACATTGCAGAGCAAGATCTGAAAACAATGATTTTCAAAGGAAGAAAAAACTCACTGATTAACGAGGCCTTTCCCTTCCCTGGCATCCCAAGAACATGGCCATAAACAATTGAGCCAGGCGATCTCTGGAGTGGGTTGGGGAGGGCGCTGGAGAGGGCAGGCAGGCTTCTGCTTTCCAATGCACATGTTCATTTTGGGGCTTGCTACAAGCAGCAGCTGTAATAGTATTACCACCAACCAGGAGCAGAATGAAACAACTGGGCATGAGAAAGAACTATACGCTCCAAAAATGTGTTCTCTTGGGTTTCTCTTCATTATCCACATTGAAACAGCAACCTCCTATTTTTATTACACAGAAAACAAAGTATCTGAGGTCAAAAGCTAGGACAACAATGGTCATCCCAATGGCAAGACCGCTACATGGCTCAAGCTTTTATGTAACACCCTGGCACCATGGAGACAGCGCTTAACAAGCACAAACTCCAAGACTGAGCAACGAGGGGGAGTTGGTTTCTATGAGAACCTCAACTTTTGCTTTCTCTGACTTATTTTAAACCTGTAAATTTATATTTGAATCAAATAACTCTTAGATTTATTTTCCCCCCTCTTTCATTTTTGGCACTGGAGAATTCTAATAATAGTCTTTTTAATTCCAAGTTAATAGATAAAGAGAAAAACTTGAATGTACTGTCCAGGCTGGTAGGGACTAACTATAGGGTGGCAAGAAAGCCACAGAAAATACCCACTTGCATCTTGCAAGTAAGTACAAGCTTCCAGAAGGTATTCTGACACACACCTGGCAGCCAAATGTAAAAGCTACAGACTTGCATAAATTTAGAGTGACTTTTTCTAAACCAAGCTGTGTTGTTATTTGAACAAATGGTTCTGAGATGTGTGCAGTGTGCTTTCAAATTATTGGCTTTCTTGATTCCACTCTCAGAAAATTGCTCTGAGCTTCTCCTCCTGAGGCAAGTGAAATGTAAATGTCTAGAGATGAGTATACTCAGCTAGTTGAACTGGAGAAGAAGAAATTGCTGGGGTCAGGAATACTAAGACCAAAACCAAGGAGAATAAATACAACGCTGAGAGCTGGGAAACTCTTTAGGAGCTCTTTACCTCATTAACTTTACTAATAAAGACAGACAGACAGACAGACATGAAAGGGCGGGAGCTGAGACAAAAACGGAATTCTGAAAAGGCAAGGATCTTCAAGGGCGCAGGGTGATGTTGGACATATAAGTACGTCTTATTCTGAAGAGTAACTTGAATGCTGGGCTATGGATGAACATGGCAGTCTTTTTTTTTGATGCTGTTATCATAATATAAAGGGGTAAACAGACAACTTCTGCAGGCTATAAATCCAGCCCGCAGCCTGTTTTTATACAAGCCATGAGCGAAGAATGGTTTTTACATTTTAGAAAGGTTAAAAAAAAAAAATCAAAAGACTATTTTGTGACACGTGAAAATTGTGTGACATTCAAATTTCAGTTTCCATAAATAAAGTTTTATTGGAATACAGCCACGCTGTGTTGTCTATTTGTGACAGAAATTGTATGGCCCACAAAGCCTAAAATATTTACACTCTAGTCCTTGACAGGAGAAGTTTGCTGACTCTTGCTCTAAAGCATACTGTAGGCTGCTTATAAAAAATGTTTTTTTTCTAGGCAAGGCACTCAGTTCAGCTTTCCAGAACTAGAACATCAGTACAGGTGACTGTTGTCAGAATATCTTAAATAATAAAAACAATGCTGAAAAAGCTTATGGTCACATGATCTACAAGGTAAAAGGGAAGGACACATGGCTGAAGGAACACTGTCTGAAGCAGCTTACTCCCCATAAGCACAAACCTTGACATTTCTAGAGTTGCCATTCTTTGTTCCTCACCCTTAACTGCTTCCCTCCACTCCCTGGCAACAGACCTTCACTCCTATGATTTTATACTCAGACTTTATCTTTCTACAAAACACTATGAGGAAAAGCGCCCACCTCACTGACAACTTTCATCTCTTCTCAGTGGGAGCCCTACCAGGTCTCTATGGCATTCAACACTGTGCACCAACCCTTCAGAGAAATTCTGTCCTCCCCTTGTGTGTCTTTTGTGAGGTCCTATTGCTCTAGGCTGTTGGTCTTGCCTACTGCAATTGTTGTTGCCCTCAATTCTGTTCTCGGCCATTTCCTTTAGACTCTGCACTGTCTCTTGGAAGCCCATCCATCTTCACAGCCTTCACCATTGTGAACAGGCAGAACCCACCGACACGTAATCTTTGACTGTCCTCTAAGCTTTAGACACCAGTCCCAAATGTCTGACAGACATCTGCCCTTGGATGTACTGCCAATACCTCCACTCAACATGTCTAAAACCAAACCCACCTTTCTAAATCTCCTTTTCCATCATGTGATTTCAGCACTTTCAGCACATCCTCCCAATCTGAAACCTCACTTATCTTTGATTTGTCCCTGCTTTATCCACATAATCCAATGACTGCTGCATCTTACCAATCCCAGTTATTTCACCTCCACAGTTTCTTGTGTGGTTCATTGATGATTTCTCTCAATTTCAACATAACTCAGCTTGCTCAGGCTCCTGTCACTTTTAGTCAAGAATCATCGTGTGTGTGTGTGTGTGTGTGTGTGTGTGTGTGTGTGTGTTGATTTTAGAGAGAGAGGAAGGGAGAGGGAAACACAGATTGGCTGCCTCCTGCATGTGCCTGCAACCCGGGCATGTGCCCTAACTGGGAATTGAACTGCTGACTTCTCAGTGCACTGGATGTTGCTCAACCAAATGAGCCATGCCAGCCAGGGCAAGAATCTGCTGATCTATCTGCCTGCTCCTTATTTCCCTTTATACTTGATTCTTCCCACATATAGCTACCAGATTAATTATCCTAAAGGAAATATTCTGCTCAAAACTCTTCAGTGGCTTCCCGTAGTTTACCATATAAAATCAGAGCTCCACAATTTGACATCTAGGCCTTCTAAGATTTGGTCCACTTCCTTGGGAACATAAAAAACATTCATTATCTACTTGACAGCCCTTCAAATATCTGAAGACAGTACAACATCTATTTCTTCTCATCCTCATGTTGCTTTTTTCTCCAGGCTAAGCATCCTCAGGTCCTCACAAGACATGGGTTTGATCTGCTATCATTCTACTATTTTTCCGCTCTCAGCCTGCATGACATGAAGAGAATCCTCACACTGGAAATGCCTATCTAGTTGATTTAATTAAAATGCCTAATGCGGTGGTGGGTACATCCCTTCTCATGGCTTTGAGAGCCACCTTTATTGGGTGAGTGAGGGAGGGGTATAGAGAGACTGCACATGGTTCCTCCCTCCCTTGACCAGGCAGATGCTGCACCAAAAGAGACAGCTCCATTAGTGCAGCAGGAATCCCCGGCTGAAGGAAGGGAAGCCCTGGCGGACTGTGTGGGAGAGGCCGAGTATCCTGCCGAAGGCCCACTCTCAGCAGCAGCCCCAGGCACTGTGGGGACCCTGGTGGTGTTGTGACAAGCGGTCTATTCATTTCCTTCTCTCATCCACTGGGCTCTCAGGGATAAAAAAGGTACAACAAATCCAAAACACTGCCTAGCAGAATTCAGGAAAGAGTGTTCTATTGAAGTGATTCTTTTTCCTGTTTGGGAGACCAGAGGAGAGAAAAGGATTTCTGCACCCTTTACTTCCATGGATGCAACAATGCAGTCATCTCTGCGGCCAGTGAAAGCACGACTTGCATTTAATTGAGGCTTTCTGGCTCATCACACTGTGTCACAGGGCACCAAGCACCAGGATTTGAACTGTGACACTGGATGCAAAGTTTCAGTGGGAAGCAGGAGAGAAGGGAGGACAGCGAGGGAGAAAATACTGTACCTGACAAACTTCTGGAGTTTTTGCAGCCAAACGGGGTATTAGCCTGTCTCATCAGGCAGTGTCTGTCTTCAAGGAAGTGGAAAGCTGCTCTAGTGTGTGTACTGCACAACTGAAGGACAGCACTAGGCCCAGATCCCTGGATGGAAAGCTTGCCAAAAATCATGATTTCTAATAAGAGCGTGACAGGTGAGGAAATGGTGAGGGAAGGTTTAGGGAAGGTGGGAGCAGAGACTTCCTGAACACATCCAGTGATCAAACATGTTGCTTCATGATGATGCAGGGGGCCTGTGACAACCCAGGACCATGCGCAGGAACACTTGTGTGTGGTCAGCAGCTCCAGGACAGAGGGCGAGGAAAGGGGAGGGAGTACAGGAGGGTTGACTGAGGACGCTACAGTCTCTGAGCCCGAACTCACATGTCACTCCTCTGGTAGAAGGCAGCAGCTACCCTCAAGACCCAGATCAGAAACTGACGTCTGTGGGAAGAATGATACCAGGGCGGTGCCTGTATACTGATGGATGGGCACACATCCCCAGTCTCAGTGTCTGAAGTGGCAGAGACCAGAATTGAGAATAAAGTTTCATTCCAGGGAAAACTGCATCACACGTTTCATGTCTCTTCCAAAGCCCTAGGCTGTCTGCCAGTTCCCTTGCCCCACCCTGGAAAATAGCTTGTTTGTGGTTCCCTCTACATCAGATCCTAGCCCTAGACCCCAGCAGGCAGGTCCATCTGAAGGAAATGACGTTAGCTAAAACCTGTGAGACTGTGAACACTGGCTCCTCAGGATGCAGGAGGCAGAGAACTAACTGCCCCCTTCCTTCCACATCTTCCTGTTATGCCCAGGCTGGGGTAGATGAGGCTTGTGACAAGGCACCTTAATTAAAAGAAAAATGTTGGGCACACATCATTGTAGGAATTTTGGGGACTCTGGAAAGCTGTACACTTCCTCATCGCCTGTTTTATATAACCATATTTTGTTTCTATAGTTTTATCATTAAAGTCATTGTACGTCCCCTAAAATTATAAAACAAGCAAAGCAAATGGACGGCCATGCACAGAGTTCTTTTTCTGTGCCTGATGTCCTCGGGCCCAAATGGATCCCTCGGGGTCAGAGGCAATTAGATCTCCTGGCACAAGGAACTCTTCGACTATACAACTACAGACCCTGGGAAGGGGGTGGAGGAAGAAGGTCTTTTCCATGTCAGATAGCCATCCTAGAGAGACACCAGCTCATGAGTGGCAAAGATGACAGCTGTCAGCAAGAGGGTGGGGGAGCGATGAGGCAAATTGCACAGCAAAGCAGCCAAGAGAGAAACAAAAACAAGAGAACTGTTTTATATGGAGGCTGTCTCCCCTAATGTCACTAAACTGGAAAACCCTTTCTTCTGTGACTCACTCATCTTTAGTGGACAGCTGTTCATCCTGAGTCAGGAGTGAAGGTGATGCTCTGGAAGAGGAAGGGGGAATTTCTTCTAGCTCAATCACCACAAAAAAGTGGGCTCACTTCTCTACTAGGAAACTCATTTGCTCTCCATATGGTGAATGAGGGAATAATCAAACTGCAGCTCCAAAGGGAGCCTGAGTCAGCCCGGAAGGACCCTGCATGTCCCCTTCCAGTCTCAGGGCAGACAGGGTTAAACAAGTGTGGGGGAAACCAGAGGCACCAAGCTCAGTCCAAACCACTGAAGCCACCTGTGTGCAGTGAGAAGACTGGCATTTAGAATCTGACTTTCTTATTTCCCTGTTACCAATGTTAGGGCTGAGATACTGTGATGTATTAATCTTTGCAGTTGAGTGATGTGGTTTAAAATACCGCAGGGTTTGGCTGCAATTCCCTTCCCTGGGGCCTCAAAATAACTCCACACAAATCATTTTTTTGCTAAACACTCATCGGGCAGCTCTTCTCTGCCAGAACACACACACATTATGTAAGTGGAGGAACCACCTAACTTGCTGGGAGAGGACATTCCCAGAGAGGGCAAAGCACGCTGCTCCTGAGGCTCCGAGAGCAGGGTTTTAAGCCCATGCCTGTCCCCTGCTGAAAAACAAGCACACAACACAGCCTGGCCTGAGCACGCTCAGCAAGAGAGCCCCGGGAGAGTTCGGCAGCCAGAGCAGGGAAGGTCCTCTAATTCAGGGCTGCCTTAGTAACATGCAACATGGACATTTAGGTACAACCTAAGCAACAGACACAGTGCCCTTCAAAGAAGCGGTATCTGACTCTCCAAACTAATTTTCAACCACAGCCTCTTGCAGCCGACATACCAGCCATATTAAACCATTTGCCCTTCTAAAAAACGAGGATTTTTCAAGACCCTCTTTCCTTGGTGGTTACATGCTTTTTCTCCCTTCATGTATCTGGCATTTCTTGGAAACAAGGCCCACAGCTTTCTAAGATATGTAAAAAGGTTGGTGACCACCGCAAATAGAAAAAAGCTGATCTACAGGTGAAATGACATCTAAACAAGTCAGAGCTGAGTTCTGGCAAAATAATCTGTTGGAAAAGGGTGGCTTGGGCTGGGCAGCTCAGTAAGACTGCTGCAGGAATGAATGAAACTGAGCACTTGAAGTCACTGCAATGATGAAGTGATGTGAAAATGATGAAGTGATGACAGTCCACACTTGGGCTTAATCAGGATGGTTATTAACAAATGAGATGAAGACATTGAAGACCTAGGTCCTAGCTATATAATATCTATCAGATGAGAGAACAAACACAAAAACATTCAAATAGGCAGGAATCAGGGGCCAAAGGTAATAAGATCACTTTGAAAAGGGATAATACCTAGTAGCTCAACAGATGATGAGGCATGTGTGAAATGGTTTAATTCAAGTTAAAAAAACATGCATTTGCCTACAGTTCTATGACACACAGAACCCAAAGGGAAGCTTGGGGAAGAAAAAACACTGCTGAGAGGTAACAGGGCTGTATAATATGAAGCCCAATGCCCTGGCACATGGCAGTCTGTTATTGATGTCTTTTCCTGCATAGACAGATAACCCAAAAGGCTATGCTGAATTCCTTAAAAACATATCAGGAAACAGGTGGTATTTTCAAAGCTAGGTTTGTATACACTGAGTGGCCAGATGATTATGATCTCTGAACACAAAATAATCTGGCCACTCAGTGTATATCCTATATAATAAAAGGCTAATATGCAAATTGTCCCCTCAACCAGGAGTTCAACCAGCAGGCAGGCCGGCCAACTGCCCATGTCCCCTCCCCCTGGCCAGGTTGGCTGGATCCCATCCATGCACGAATTCATGCACCGGGCCTTTAATACACACACACACACACACACACACACACACACACACACACACACACATTGAGTGGCCAGATTATTATGCATTCAGAGATCATAATAATCTGGCCACTCAGTGTATACTCAAAAGTTTCCTGAAGTATATCAAGAGACAGGAGAGACTGTCACAAGGAAACCCATTGAAGAATAACAGCTACTACAACTTGAATGCTATTTCCTTTGGTAGGCACTGGACTTAAGTACTTTTTAAAATCATGCTATTTAATAGTTAGCGAATCCTTAATTTACAGATGAGAAAACTGAGGCAAAGATAGGTTAAATAACTTGTCCTAGATCAGTGTTTATAAATGGAAGACCCAGAATTTGAGCCTATTCCTATGATTCTAAAACTCATTTGTAATGAATGCACTAAAGTGTCTCCCCACCTAAAGGAATGTATCACAGAATTTCCAAAGCTGGAGTAACAAAGGGACCCTGGAGATAATCTTTGTCCACTTCTCTTATTATATACACTAGAGGCCCGGTGCACAAAATTCGTGCACGGGCAGAGTCCCCAGGCCTGACTGGCGATCAGGGCTGATCTGTGGGATGACCAGTGGAGCGATCTGGCACCCCACTGACACACAGGGCTGATCTGTGAGATAACCAGTGGGGCAATCTGGTGCCACCTGCTCACTGAATGCCCCACGGGTCGCTCCATAGATGGGACTGGTGGGGTGATCGGGGGCCCTGCTCACACCTGCCTTGGACTGGCACTGCCTGCTCTCATTGGGGCCCAATGGGGCTGGCAGCACCTCCACAGCCGCCTGCTGCCAGCACCATGTTGCCAATGCCTGCCATGTTCAGCGTCGCCCCCTGGTGGTCAGCACACATCTAACTCCTGCCCATGGGGATAATTTGCATATTAGCCTTTTATTATATAGGAAGGATGAGGGAAGTGAGATGGGTCAGACAGTGAGCACACTCTGAAGCCATTTCTTTTTCCTCTCTACCACACTGCCACACAAGTGTGCAGGTTCTACCAGACATGTGGGAGAGCTCAGCATCCCCTTTCCTCCTCTGGCTTAAGGCACTCACAATTACGAATGAAAGAAAGGAACAGTCCACAATGCTGTTCCTCAGGATGCAAAGGTAGGGGAGGTAAATCCATAGACCATCCACCCACCCACCATTTACTGAATTTCTACTATGTTCCAAGTGTCAAAGCTCCATACAAAGAAACAGTTATAAGGATCATGCAATGACAAATACCCCGTGAACACAGAGGGGGTAGAGAAGACTCCTACAGAGTCAACCTTGGCACTTAGTCTTAAAGAATGCATAACTGGCCAGAGAAACACTGTTGAGTAGAGCTGTGGGGGTAAGGTATTGATGCTCCCAATGGCAGAGACGGGGAGCAAGAATGAAGCATATACATGTGCCTGGGCAGGACATTCGAGTTGCTCTGAGAAGCACAGCCCAAGATATATGAGAGCTGATCCTTGGGAGAGCACACCACCAGGTCTTCCTACTACACTCCTAAGTCAGAAAAGGAACTGGCTTAGGAAAACACAATTGCTTTCTTTATCCCACAATTTATTTTTATAATTTCCCAGGCATTAGAGAAGATAATAATATTCAAACTATGTGTATAACTACTATCTAAACACAGCTTTTTGTTATCAGTCAAATTTCTTTTTAATTAAAATCAGGATCTATTTGAGAACCATTATCATAGGTTTCTTCTTCCCTCGGTCAATATCTAATCATCAAACCTCTGCTGAGAAATTCAAAGGGAGCTGAAAGAATAAAGTTGATGCATAATTCATCTGCACCTTACAAAATTCTTAAACTCTGTAGCACGCATAGCATACATATGTATATAATACACATATACCAGGCAACAGGGACTGCGGATCTGTGTTACTGAGACAACTTTCAAGAACAAGAATACAGCCCTGGCCGGTGTGGTTCAGTGAGTTGGTTGGAGGCTTGTCCCATTTGCACCTAAGGGTCACAGGGCCCATTCCTGGTCAGGGCACATACCCAGGTTCCATCTCTGATCGGAGCTCATACCGAAGGCAGCCAATTGATGTTTCTTTCTCTTCCCACCCCCACTTCCTTCCTCTCTCTCTAAAAACAATTGAAATTAAATATCCTCAGGTAAGGGTTAAAAAAAAAAAAAAAAACCCACACCAAGTGTACAGTGGATTAAAGGGAGACAGATATTTGATTGTTGGGAGATCACAATTAATAGACAGAAGAGAAAAGAGCTTGTCTCAATGGAAGATCAGAATTGACAAGCTTAAAATATTCTTTTAAAAAAAGAAACATTGTTCTGACATCCAAAGAGGACAAACCAAATTGGCCCCTTCCCTCAGTCTCCTTTGAAAAGGAGAGAGAGGAAACGGTGGAGTATTAGGGCCAGTTCCATCCTTAATTAAGCTGTGTGACCTTGTCCAAGAGACAACTTTACTGAGTCACAGTGTCTTCACTTGTTATGTGGCAATAACCACAGCCCCTCACATCACAGCACTGTAGCAAAATGCAGGAGGAAAAAGTTTTTGAAAACACTATGAAAAGTATGTATCACTAATCAAAGCAATACTTTTAGAGCAGCGATTTTCAACCTTTTTCATCTCATGGCACACATAAACTTATTACTAAAATTCTGTAGCACACCCAAAAATATGTTTTTTGCCAATCTGACAAAAATAGGTATAATCTAAGGGAAAAGAGGTCAACGCCCCTGACCAAATAGTCAGGTCTGAGGATAATCATCCTATAAGTTTTAGTATATTTAAACAGGGTCTAAACCACCACTTTAAAATGGCCACTGTGGTGACAAGAGATAACCTGCTAGACCTGTAGAAAATATTTTTATAATATTTAATATAAAGGATACTAGGAGGAAAACTTAATATGGATAAATACAATTCAAGAACACTGCTGATTCTAATGAGCATGTCAGGAGTGGGGATCAGCCAGGAGGGCTAGAGTGCTGAATAGAAAGAAAGGGCCTGCATCTCCCAGAACATGGCTCTGACTGAAGTTCATGAAGCATGAAGAGGCAGCAGCTGGGAACTCAGAAGAAAGTCAATCAAGTTGCTCTCATTCATACTCCCGGAAAGCTATAGCATGGATGGCAACAAGAGAGAATTACATGAAAGGACAAATTGCATCCCTTACTGATATTTTCCACTGTCATTCCAGCAATTTCTTTTCCCACCATCGCCATGCCTGCCACTAATTTGTAAATAAGGCATCAGGGTGGCACTGGAGTTCTTTCTCTGGAAGCCACTGTCAATTAATACTGATCCGGCCCTGGCTGGTGTTGCTAAGTGGTTAGAGTCGAGCCATGCACCAAAGGGTCAAGGGTTCTACCCCTGGACAAGGGCACGTACCTGGGTTGTAGGTTCCATTCCTGGCCCTGGTCGGGCGCATGTGGGAAGCAACCTATTGATGTGTTTCTCTCACATCAAATGTCTGTCTGTCTGTCTGTCTGTCTGTCTCTCTCTCTCTCTCTCTCCCCCTTCCTCCCTCCCTCCCTCTCCCACCTCCACCACCCCCTTTAAGAAAATCAATGGGAAAAATATCCTTGGGTGAGGATTAACAATAAATAAATAATTAAATGAATGAATACTGGTCCTATCAAAAAGGAGACTGCCGAATCCAAAACCAGGAGAAAGACTTTTCCTCAGTGTTTCCTCAGTTTCTACCTTCTGCCTACCAACCAACAAAAAGATCTCTTACTTGGGGACTGTGCAACCCCCACCCCCCAGGAGCATCTGAGAGTGGTTTATTGATGCTCCCAATGGCAGAGGGTGCCATGGCATTTGGAAGAAGGAGCTAAGATGAGGAGGAATGTTCCCTCAAAATGCCACTATTGATTGCCCCTGTTGAGAAATGTGCAGTTCAGTCTCACTTTCCAGAAGCCCTCACCCATCACCTACATTCATCCAAATCGAACAACTGCTGCATCCTATACATGCTTTGCATTTCAGTTTCAAATCTAGCTGCCCCAATCTCCTTGTTCAGGTCAGAACACAGTGATTTTGGCCTACGGCTATTGAACTACTTAAAGAAAAATAGATCAAATAGAATACAATCATCAGAGTAAGTTATAAAGTAATTGTTGATTTGACTTGAGGTTCTAAAAAGCAAAATATATACTCCCCTCCAAAGTTTTCTATAGACTCCAAGAGATCACGGTGTCATTTGAACTGGTGCTTAAAGTAGCTTTGGCTCTGAGTGGGGAGAGAATAGTTGAAAAGAGGTGAGTGAAATTAAGAACACGTTATGCCAAGTGCAAGTTGTAGAGCTGAAAAGCATAGGATGAAGGCCATATTTACTACCAAATACAGTCTGTGACCATGATAATGCTGAAATGGAGAAATACTCCATTTCCTCATGCCTCTGTTTCCTCACCTGTACAATGATAAGGTGGATAGTTCTCAACACTTTTTCCAGGAAGGCTGTCAGAAGCTGCCTGCAGGACGGGGAGGAAGAATGAGCACACTGGGCTCGGTCATCATGATCCACACTACGACCTAACGTTCCAGGATTGCTATGTGCTAGCCAGGACAGCATCTATATTATATAAGGCCTGTGGCCCTAATGCCATAACGACCAAAGACAGGAGCGGGTGGGCGGGGCTGTGAGTGTGGGTGGGCAAGGCTGCGCGATTTCACGCTGGGATTCTAGTTAAGAAATAAAACTCACATATTAAAAACAATAAATAAATAGACACAGGAAATCTGGGGGATCCATAAAGCTAGATAAACCATACAAGTCCCACCTACTGTTTGCCAATGGGCTGTCTATATTTAATAAAGATTACTCTTTGCCATTTGGGGAAACCTGCTCTGCAGTTTTATGGATGGGTGATACTTTTTGCCAAAGAGATCTGATATCACATGAGTGGGTATGCAAGAACTCTTTGCACATGTCAAGAGAAATATACACATATGAACAAAGAGGTTGGTTTTGTTCAGCCTCAACTAAGATCACATATTCTTTAGCAAATGCTTTTCTGTTTGATTTGTAGTCAGTTTGCTTACACAGCCCTATTTGGGTTTCAAGGCTTAATTTATTTGACTATATGAATTCCCTTTCCCCATCTTCCTTCTAGCACAGCAATTCCAAGTAGTGAGAGAATCCATCACACTCCTTTATGCAACGAGTACTTCAGCTTTACATTAGAACTCTCTGGAATTACTTTTTCTTTTTAATAACGAGAAAAGGCATAAAGTATGTGCACCAATGTTGTTATGATACCTTTACACTCTGTTAATAATTTCTAAGAGCTATGCAAAATGATCTTAATATGCTCATAGGATCAGATCACTGCAACTCATAGGTTACGTGCTGAGAATGGTCTGGCCCATCAGCTCTCAAATGGTAAGAGGCCCTCTGTCTTCAAAGGGCAGCACTGCTGTTGCCAAAGGTGTTTCTGTTTGCTGAGTTTACCTCGCTGGTAAGGCATATAACCGTTTTCTCCCAAGTAGGCCTCAAAGGTCTGGCAAGGGAGAGGACACTGGCATTTGCACTGATTTATTCTGATGGAGAATGGACACATAGGAAATAGTAAAGAAACTTGTTGGCAATCTTCCTGCTTTCATAAGCCCATCACGATACTAAAAATGAAGCATCAGAACAAATAGAAACTGATGATGTCAATAGAAGAAAATGAGGCTGATTAGACAATTTCACATGGCAAAAGTGGTATTTAAATCTTGGTTGTTTTGGTTTTGGGTTTTGCTTTCTTCCCCTGCTTCCTTGAAAATAAGTGCTTTTGCACGTGTTTGGTACAGTGGCAAACACTCAATCAAAGAATTTAAGTTTATTTGTTTTGCTATCATCCTAAGGTTTCTTCTATTCTCGTGTTTTAGCTTTCTTTGCAAGCAGCTCAAAATGAAGATGCCACACCATGTTGCTCCACTTGTTTTTTAAAAATATATAAGAAAAAGAAACACTTGTAAGTAAAAAAAACACACAAAAAAAACACCATTTGTAGTTAATGGATAATAAAAATTACCATTGATTAACTATAGCAAGATCATTAGGTACTATGTTAAAACTTCATGCTCCTTAATTACCTAAAAAGGTAATTTAATTCTGCAAAGCAGACACACACACACACATTTTACATTATCCGCTCTCTGGATAAAAAGCTTTACCTGTGACAAAACCCCCAGAGCACGCACATATGCACAGGTTGACATGGTCTGAAAGAATAGGAATGAATTTACTGAATGTCTTCTTTTGTCAGGAAGAAGGAAAGATTTTATGGTCTGGGATACCTCTGCCAGGAACCTACCAGTGCCTCCCAAGTCCATCCGGGAAGGAAAGGACACACTTTCCATTAGAAAATCCCCCAAACCTGACTTACTCCCATAAGCTTCATTCCAGGATGCTCCAGGAGGGCTGGTAAGCTAGTATCGAGTCTCTCAGAAGTTGAGCTCTCACTCCATTTTCTCTGTAACACTATAGTATCTCATATAATTCCTTAAAGGCTCTCAGAATTTGGCCTTAAGCTCCCTCCTGAAATATAACTCAGAGAAGATCTGAATATAGATGATAACCTGGTCCATTTTTCTGCACAGATCAACAGAGAAGGATCATGCGGAATACAGATTTAATGTCTATTTTCTCAGCAGCTGATGCCCCTGGGGCTCTAGACTACAGCTGAATGGAGTAAGTCACATAACCAAGTTGATTTCACTTCATTATTAATTCATCTTTATTTAACCTCAGCTGGGGTGGCAAACAAAAAACAAACAAAAATGATGTTATGCTGCTCAGCAGAACTTCTACAATCCACCCCATTTCCTAAACAACTGTAACAAAGCATTCCTTTCTTCTTCTACTAAAGATCAGTGGTTCTTAATCAGAGGCAGTATTCATCCCCAAAGGGAGTTTGAAAATATGTGGGGAACACTGTTGGTGGTTGCAATGGCTGGAAGGAGGGGCACTCCAAATGGCATTTTGTGAGCAAAGACCAGTAGTGCTAATCTAGGCAGTCCTGCACAATGAACTTACGTCTATCTTAGGTAGAGCCCGTGTCTCCAGTATGCCTAGGAATCTGTAATGGGAATCCATTCTAAAAAGGTGAGAAAAACTGTATTTCTGCCAGCAATTCTGGCACAGTTATTGTCATGTGGCCTGGGAAAGGAGTAAGCAACAGAAGCAAAGGCACTGTCGGCCCTTATCTTCCCACCTAGTTAGGACAAGTGGGCCATAGCTAGAAGAGCAGAACTGTCTCTACTTCCCTCTCCACTTGAGTGAGAGATGATAGGAGATGGGGAGAATCTCAAAAGAGAACATGAACGCACTCTTCTGTAGGTTGATGTTCGTCAAGTACTGAGGATGAAATGCAAATTTGCACTCACAACATGACTGCCAACACAGCTTTCATAGGGGAATACTGTGGCTATTCGTTAGAATCCATTCAACAAATATTTACAAAGCTCATACTATGTGCCACGCACAGTACATGTTGGAGATACGTACATTGTGAAGGGGTAGAGAGGTAGTTGTAGGCCACAATAAGAACTTAGGTTTTTTGAGTGAAATGGAAAGCCATTGACAGAACAGTATCTAGCGATGACTACATATAGAGACAGCTACACATGTAGGAATGTGTATACAAATATGATTGCAATGTAGCCTGCCAGGGAAAAACTCCCCATGACCTTGAAGATCTGGCTAGCACACTGCAGAGTCCCAAGGGCCACTGCCAGCTGATGTCTAGATATTGTTTATTGCACTTCCTTACAGAAGAAAGACACAGGGCATGCAGCAATGCCTGGGGAAGATCTGGAGGGAATCACCCCCACCTTCTCTGAACTCGTGGGCTGCTGCTGTTACAAATCACAACCATTCTAGGATGGTGTTAAATTAGCCAATTTAACAACAACAACAAAAGGCCCCATACAAATGTAGCTTCCAATGGTATATTCATTTTTATTAATTGGATAATTTAACACTGCCTTAGAGCTGTAATAAGAACTGCAGTCGGCAAATGCTGCATACTCTCCTCCATCCCTGTGCCCTCTCTCATCTCTGGTCATATTCCCTGGGTATGCAGAGAATCCAGGTGGCCAAGAAGTTACTGTTTGAGTTGGGTACTCTTCCCTGATGCCTTCTGAATGCTGACCGGGGTGTGCTGCTCTGTACCACTCCCTGTCCATGCATTCTGCACTGGCCGGGGAAAGGCAGGCGAGGCAGCTGCTGCTGTAGGGAAGCCCCACTTGCCTCTTTCAAAGTGGAGCAGATACAGTTCCCAGTGGAGAAGGAGCAGGCACACTGCACACATACTAGACGAAATGAGGTAAAATGGTCAATTTAAGATGAAATGCTATATTTTTCCAGCGGCTTGAACCTCTATGGGAAATATGAACACTAGTCTTCATCAGACTCTGGTATTAACATGCCTGCCTTCCTTGACACTGGTTCTGCCTCTCAGGGCCACCATGCATGGTTATGCACTGCAAGCCCTGAGTGTTTCCAGCAGTGTTATGGACAGAGACGACTGATCTCGGTTTCCTCACCTGGGAAACAGGGATAAAAATTAAAATGTCTTAGAGCAGTGGTTCTCAACCTTTCTAATGCCGCGACCCTTTAATACAGTTCCTCATGTTGTGGTGACACCCAACCATAAAATTATTTTTGTTGCTACTTCATAACTGTAATTTTGCTACTGTTATGAATCGTAATGTAAATATCTGTGTTTTCCGATAGTCTTAGGCTCTACAGCAGCGGTTCTCAACCTGTGGGCCGCAACCCACAGGTTGAGAACCACTAGCAGGGTTGCTTAAGACCCTGGTCTCTGGATTTCAGGGAGCATGCACGGTCATGGAGGAAGGGCCTGGTGGCAGGGGCCTGGCAGGTGATTCCTGTATGGAAATCGTTGTGCATGCTCCACTCACTCAGCATACATTGGCCTGCTCTGCTCCAGGCACTGGCTAAGGACTGGGCATACAAAATGAACAAGGACACACATGCTAGTGGGAAAGATGACCATGTATACAGATAATCAGTATGCTAATCGAGGTTTCTCTGAGAACACACACCTAAGGCAGGCTTGCGGGGGGGGGGGGGGGGCAGGGCGTGGGGGTAAGTGAAGGGATGATGATGGAAGGAGACAAGGGCCTGGCTACTCTAAGTTGAAAGAACAAAATATGTAAAATCCTCGAGTCTAGCATGGTTGATCTGGATATTTCAAGTAACGCTGTTCTGGAAGAGGGCTTGGCGAGGGTGTCAAGTGGTGAAGCCATAAAGGTGAACAAGGCTCAGATCATGGAGGACCATAAACACCGTGATTTGAAAGCAATGGAATCAAGAAGTTATAAGCAGGTAAATGACATGAGTATATGTGCATTTTACCTTTTATCCTCACCCGAGGATGGTTTTATTGATTTTAGAGAGAGAGGAAGGGAGGAAGAGAGAAACATCAATCAGTTGCCTCCCATACGCACAGCAACCTGGGATAGAACCTGCAACCTTGTGGTGTATGGATGACAGACATTTCAACTGACTGAGCCACTTGGCCAGGGCCCACAAGCGTATTTTAGAAAAAGTCTTTCTGATATATGAAAGACCAGGAGGGTCATGAGAACAGAAGCTGGAAGACTAGTTAGGAAACTAGGATTCTAACTAGGAAAAAAGATTAGAATAAACAGAGTCTACAAACATTATGAACATTGATAATATACCCATAAAAATGGGTGGGTGTTATTTCCTAAAAGGCTGGGTCAAGAAATTCAAAAGGAGCCCTGAATTTCTGCTCACCCACAAATTCCAAGGGCCAGTACCAAGGACATATAACAACAGAACTCAGCCTGTCTTTTATGCAGCTCTCTCTCTATTCAGTTTTCTATTTATAATCTCCTTTAAATTTACCAGTCCTACATTTAAGGGTAGAGAAACAGACAAGTTAATCCAAGGTACTGAGGGCCCTTGCATAAGATTTGGAGATCAAACCAGTTCTTTCTTGGCTCTCAGAATGGCCAGGGAACAGGCTCAGAACCTAGTGATGGAAGTAGAAGTGATTATTCATTTAAAATTTTTCTATTTCCACATATTCATTAATAACTGTGTATTTCTTTAAAACAATAACAAAATGGAGTGGGGTGGGGAGGGGAGGAAGAAACGACTCAAAGTTTTCTTTAAAAACAAATCTCTATAGTTAAAAAAATAAGGGGGGTGGGGGTGGGGGTAGGGCAAGCCAAAAAGCAGGTCAAAACATGCCACCCTAAGGAAAGCTAATTAGGAGTTGCCTTTTCCTCTCTCCTGTTTTAAATCCTAGATGATTCTCCACCAAAGTCTCCCTGTATGTATAACCATGTGCTACTCTCCCCCACCCCGTGTACCGGGGGTGAAGCAGCTCTGCACAGACAGTCCAGTGGCCAGGCAGCATGAGTTATGAGTGTGTTCTCATCATTCTCTCAAGATGCGTACTGCTCCCCACAGAAGGTGGGAGCAGATATATATCAGCGCCCTAATCAACAGAGATAAATGTCATAGCTCCAGCCCCTGCCCATAAATACACGATGGCAAGAACAACCTCACAGAATCCACTGTGCACAGAAGCAGGATTTAGAAGGCCTCCTTACTTGCTCATGTGCTGAAAAGTGCTTTTAGGAGGACGTTAAATAGGCACATTACGCAAGCTCATGGACCAAAAATAAACGAGGCATTCTCGTTATGTGGACATCGCCCACATGGAGAGGCTGCGTGTGCCCTGCTCTACAAGAAAGGAGAGGGAGAGACTTTACAGAGCGGTCACTCTGGAGCCAGTATCCTTCAAACCAGAGCCAGCCTGTACAGCAGGAGGGCAAGGGAAGAGATCCTTGATCAGCATGATCCGCTGAAAATACCAGGGGTGCTCATTCTGAACAGAGCACACGCTGCCTCTTCTCTAATCCCTAGGCCTGTTGCCTCCTGGAGATTTACGACTGCTTCAGTGTGACTGGCGGGCTCCTTCCTGGTGCAACACCCTTATGATGGATGGTGGTTTTCCTTTACCCACCTCCCAGCATCTGCTCCTGACTTTAAGTCCAGGCCACCAATTTAGCTTTTCATACAAAGCACTGCTCCTGAACAAGCAACAAGCTCATTTCTCCAAATCCATGAAGCTCCCCAGCTCCCTGGAGAGGGATATGTTAACTACCAATCATGCCTATTATTTTAGCATGTAATGACTCTGTTGATTAATCTATAAGTATTGCTCTCCAGATCCTCACTTCTGCCAATATAAACACCAAGCTTTTGGAGAGTGGTCCCAAGGATGGAGAGTGAATTTCCAGAGGAAGAGAGGCAAAACTGAAGACTTAAGAGACGAAAGGATGAGATGAACCTTCCCCAGTCTCTCGTCCTTGTTTGAGGTGGCCAGCAGAGCCACTGTTGGAACGTGTAAAGAAGAAATCAAGCAGAAATCGGGGCAGGACTGACAATCTTACCTGAGTAGGTAATAACAACAGCTCCTGCTCTCATGAGGCTCACATGGTGATTGTGCAGAGTGAAGAGACATATTTCCACAAATCAAATCTTTCATACGCTCTCAGGGAAGGCAGACAGGTTCTGCCAGACTCACTCCATCGAGAGGCCCTCACCTACTTTCTTGTCTACGTCAATCAGCCAACCCTCTTTGCCCACAATACCAACCAACACCTACAAGATAGTAAATTTTAAAAAATCAATCCAATTTCCCAAACCTAATTGTCAGTTTTTACACTGCCTCATAATAATCTAATTAAAAATAAGCAGGAACATTTATTGCTTACACTTTATTTGCTCCCCCCCCCCCCTCTATGATGGAGGAGGAACAGTGAAAAGGCTAAGATAAGAGTAGCAGCAGGAAAGAGCAGAGAAGGAAGTGATAACTGCCAAATTGGATAAGCAGCCTCTGAATAAATGAAAGTTAACAAGACTTGTTTTCCAATAGTTTCAAATCTATCTGGAAAGAATTCACTGATGGGATGAAGAAAAAATTTCGTTTGATTCAAAACATTAAAATTTTTTCCTTGATATTTCATTTACTGTCCCAAAGAGTATCATTATGACAATAAGTGAAATAAAGGGCAGCTTGAGAGAGTTCAGGGAGAAGTAAATGAGTAATCCATGTAAAAGCACTGAGCACAGGCACTGGTTCATAAACCCCACAAAAGAAATATTAATTTCCTGCCTGTTTTCCTTTCTTATCAGAGGGAACAGGGAGAGAGAAAAAAAATTAGGTGAAGAAAAAAAAGCTGGAATAAATAAAGAAGAAATCCAATTGTAACTACAAAAGATTGAAAGAGGAACTGAGTAAGAAGAGTGTGTGCTGGTGAAGTTGAAGGGAGAAATTCAATGGGAGGCAAGAGAGCATTCTACCTCATGGCCCTCCGCTCCCCTTAGCCAACCTCAGGGACTAGGGGGATGAGGAAATGTGGGAGTGAGTCAAACACCTTATCACAGATGTTTTCTTTTAACTGTGTGCTTTTCTTACTTATGTCACAGTCACACACACCGGAAGAAAAGGGCAAAAGCATTTGATAGATAAGTTTTACAGGCATCTACATAAACAAAAATGTTCTAATTAATTACTGGCCTCAAAATATTGGGTTTCTGACACTTTCAACTTTGATAAGCAACTTCAGAAACAATTTGGATTGTTGTAGACTGTCATGTCAACAGTGAGTTACTAGTATGGAAAGGTCGAGCAAACAGCCCTAAGATCTAACATAGCTGCTTCCTGTGGTGGCTGACGGATCTGCTCAGCAATCTCCAGAGGCTGCAAAGGCCATGGGGCCTGAAAAATGAGGAAAGCTGAGAGTTCTTAATTTTCAGCCTAGAGCTAAGAGTCTCAGTGAAGTGTGCTCTCTCCTGTTCCCAAGACTATTCTATCAATTTGCACCCTCTGCAGAGGCTATTGCCTGCCCTTTGAAAATCAGTGATGATCTCTATTTATGTATGAGAGGCCTGGTGCATGAATTTGTGCATGGGTGGCATCCCTTGGCCTGATCAGTCAATCAAGGCCGATGGGGGACGGGGGGGGGGGCAGGACCTAGCCTGGGGGAGGGGCTGTGGGAGGTTGGCTGGCTTCCACACACCCCGCCCCGACCCTGAATTAGGGCCAATGGGAGGGAACCGCCAGCCTGGGAGAGGGACTGCAGGAGGTTGGCCGGTCGGGGGGAGGGATCAAAGGAGGTTGGCTGGCCGAGGCAGGTTGGCTGTGAAAGCACACTGACCACCAGGGGCAGCTCCTGCATTGAGCATCTGCCCCCTGGTGGTCAGTGCATGTCATAGCAACTGGCCATTCGGTCACTTAGGCTTTTATATCTATAGATAGTCCTGGTTCCTGGAGGTAGAATACTCTTAAGAGACTCTTTGAAATGCATGTTGGTGCCATACAGACAACTATAGAACAAAAATCCACAAGTATCTGGAAGATGATATCCAAAAGAAACGAAGATCAAGAGCTGCTATATGAACTTATATGTAAGGACATACATAACTTTCTTGCTCCTATTTTCCACTGAAGAATACATGCATGACTCAGGAGTAAATGAAATTTCCACTTACTCAACACATATTTATTGAGTGTCCCGCTACATGCCAGGGACTCTGCTAGGCACTGGGGATGCCAAGAGGGACCGGCAACACAAAGATTCTGTTAGTTTAGAGTCCACTGGAGAAGGCCTACATTCAATAAGAAATAGAAGGAAGCATAAAGCAGGGAATTGTAGAAAACTTTGGAAACACATAATACATAGGGGAAGGGCTTACTCTAGTCCAGGAGTCAAAGCTCCCTGGGAAAAAGGGAGAAGCTGAGAAGTGAAGGATGAAAAGAAGCTATCTACTTCAATGTGGCCAGTGTGGATTTTCAAACATGCAGGCTGAAATAAGGCCAAATAGAAGATGAAAGGACCCCTGCTAGAGTAAGTACCTTTTGTTTTTTCAGTAATAGAAGGCAACCCCTGAGGCCATTTGCTGAAGTTCCCATACTCTCTAGTAAGGGGGGGGGACCAGAATCTATGAAAGGCCCTGTGGTCTCCTCTCGGGCAAGTTCTTCAACCAGTTCAGAACCACATTTCCCTCTTCCATTTTTAACCATCACATTCTGTGTCAATTTAGCTTTAATCCCTAGAAGGAATTCTTTTTCAGATGCAGACTCTCTCTACTTTAAAAGTCTGTAACCTTATATACATCTGAGATTTAATTGGCAAGTACCATTGCTACTAAAAACATTGCCTGGGTACTCTTTGTGGTGGGCTAATAATAACCTCACTTCTGCTGTACCACCCAGAGGATCCGAGGACATGGATCAAAACAGTACATCCATTACAGCCCCAAAAGATGTGGCCACAAGGACAGATGGGCCTAGGATACTCCACTAAGAACCCCACACCATTCAACAAGCAAAGGCTGATGTGAGCAGAAGGAAGGGGAACAGAACAGTAAGGAAAGATTCTAGTTTCACGGATGGAAGGGAAAGCCATGGACAGTGTTGGTTCAAGTACAGCACTGCCCTAAAATGTCACGAGGCCGAGGTCCTGCCCAGATGATGGCACTTATGTGGACAGGATTCAAGTCATGCATTAACTTATGACTCAAAATAGCCGCTTAGAGTTTTGCTTGTCACTGGCACCTCGCAGGGATAGTTTGCCGATCACAATAACATCATTCCATCCCCACTTTATAGATGGGGAAACAGAGTTTCACATATCTAGCAAGTGCAGGAGCCTAAACTCAGATTACATGAGGACTGGCTCTAAAACATGCTCTCTTAGCCACGAAGGCTTTGTGTGTGCACTGGATATTTCATAATTTCCAAGCTAGGGAGAAATAAAAAGAGGGAAGATGGTGGTCGAGACTGTTTCCACTCAAAAGACTGGTCTAAGAGCACTGAATCTTGCTCTTAGATAAAGCAGCTTTTCTGGCCCTGCTCTACACCTACTGAACAAGCTGAGGTCTACCATGTTAGAACTCGTGGGGACTGATAAGCTTTCAGAAAACACCTGAAAGTGCCAGGGGACCAATCATCCCAGGACTCTAAGGAAACATCAATGCCTGCAAGAAGCAGTCAGTACCAGACAGTTCACATCCGGTCCTGGTGACTACCAGCCCTGTAAGGCTTCAAACTGCGAATCAAGAATTTCTGACCCAGCATTCCAATTTTGTTTTAAGGGCAGCGAGAGAAGGAGGAATGAGAGGGTCAGGGAGGGATAAGGTAAGCACACTTTATCTTCTATTCAGCATAAAACCTGGCCCACCAAATAGCAAGGGAAAAAAAACCTAAGTGATAGAGTACCAAACACAGCTGGCCATTAGCGCTGACAAAGGCTGAGGGAAGCATCTTTTTCTTCTTTAGAGAATCTAACCCACACTTAACCCTGAGCGGGGGCCCGATCCTGAGGAGGGAGGAAGCTTGGTTTGGAACAGGAATTTCTTTCCTAGATGAAGTTCAAAACAAGTAACAATGATTTCTGAGCTACCTGTATAAAGGGTGCTTTAAAAAAAATATTCAAGATTCCACACACACGCACATGCTGTGGATGGGATGCTTTTTTGGCCCCCAAGACACATCAACAACAACAAAGAAATCCATGCAGTTTGTTTTGGGTTTTTAAATGCTGTGGGGCAGTGATTCCATTTTGAATGCAATAGTTAGAGCTGCAAACTTACTTTCGCACTGTGTATGCACATTTCATACCCTTCCAAACACTAAAAGATTAAAATCCACAGCTTCTAAACTTGGCTCATTAAAGGCGATCTTCCTGTTAAGTATTGAACTTGAACTGCTTTGAAACTTGATGAAAATAAAGGTCAAACTGTTTTACTTCCTTCTTAAGGATTTGGTGAAAACAAACTTCTATGGGGACACAAGGTGGAAGAACTGAATGAGTGCTGAGAATTTACCATTCCAACTGATTCAAGAGAGAACAGTTTTCATTTATGTGCCAGCTTCCTGTCTTATCATCCCTTCCCCCTTCGAATCTCTTCACATTTGCATTGTTCATGTAAAATGAGTCAGGGAATGCAAAAGCTGAGGTTCTCATAGCAACTGTGCAATCCCTCACCGTACATAAGCACTATTGACAATTACTAATTGGGCTGTTGTTAAAGGTGAACCCTTAATATACTTCATGTGTGAAGTGAGTGAACCAGCATTCTAACAGAATCTTAAACTTATGTATTTCTCAAGTTGTGTGTTTAATTCTATAGCTTTAAAAAAAGGGGCACGTGGCCCTGATCGATGTGGCTCACTGGTTAGAGCATCGGCCATGCACGGAAAGGTCATGGGTTCGATTCCTGGTCATGGGCATGAATATGGGTTGCAGGTGCGACCCCGGCCCCAGTTGGGTTGCGTGTAGGAGGCAACCAATCGATGTCTCTTTCACATTGATGTTGCTCTCTCAAAATCAATAGAAAAAATATCCTTGGGTAAAGATTAAAAACAACAACAGGGCACATGAAGAAGAGAAACCAATCCCAGATAAAGCTAATGTTTATTATCATAATGAATTTATAATCCTACCAAGAGAACTAGGAACATAAGACAGTTGGGTCATGTAAGGGTGCAGGTCCTACATTAACATCTGAGAGCCATCTGAGTAAAGGGGAAACCCCAAACAAGCAGCTTGCCCCAAAGAAGCTGGCAAGACAGTTCATCACAGCTTTTTGACTTCTCTCTGATGCTATCCCAGAAGCCCTTGGTCCTCATCTCATTAGGGCCCTAACTGCTCTTCTGAGAACTGGATCAATGGCATTACCATTAACCCTTGGCTAGCTCACCTTTGAGCTCAGATACTTTAAAATTCTGTCATCCAATTAGACTGTTTATCTAATGAACTGACAGAAGACACTGGCTGTCTTCTAAGCCAGCAGTCGCCAAAAGGTGGTACACGGACCACTGGTGGTCCATGAGGTCCAAAAGGTTGGTGACCACTGTTCTAAGCTGTCATCTCCTACTCATTCAGATCACATTCATGTCAGGGCAAAAATTCAATCAATTCAACTTATTGATCAGCTGACTTGATTTCAAACTCAAAATTTAAGAGTAAAAGAGAATTCATAATAAGATCATGGCACTTTAGGGCTTGAAAGAATGGCTGCGATCAGTTAGTGTAATCTAAGGCCACATAGCTAGGACCATACCCCAGAATTAACAATTGGGGGATATAAAGTACAGAAGGAGCAGATACCTGTGTGAGCCTGGTCAGAGCCTCTATATGAGCAGGAGTCTGGTGAGAAGGCCTTCTAATTTCTCATTCAGTGAACTTTCTATTATCAACTTTCCTTTAAAATACTTCTGATTCACCTTTCATCTATTTTATTCCCCTATAATTAGGCATTTTATCCCAACTCTCCTAAGCTGAATATTTCCTGTTGCACCGAAAGGTTCCGATCTTGTTGAAATCCTCTAAAGCAGCGGTCGCCAACCTTTCGGACCTCACGGACCACCAGTGGTCTGCAGGCCACCAGTTGGCAACCGCTGCTCTAAAGGATCATGGAAAGCAATGGGGGCCAAATGCTTGACTAAGAAAGTACAAATGCTAATAATGAGGGTATCATTAATTGTGACAATTCTTGCTGTTATAAAGTCAAGGGCACTCACCAACGAAGGGCCCTCCAATGAGCTGTCATGGTTTTTAGTTGGCACAGTGGGAAGCACCAGCCTTCAGAGTCTGCTTCCCCTGGTGCCCCACAGCTTGCAGCAGGTGAGGATTCAGGTAAATTTAGAGGTCATTAAGAAACCACTGATATTCTCAGAGCACCTTTAATAAAGAGAACCCAAACATGCTTGGAGGTATATATGAATGAATCATTCTGCTTTAATCTGATCCATTATTTACTGAAATCTTAAAGGAAGTAAGATTATAAAGCCCCCAGCATTTCTAGGGCAACACGAAAACCTCAGACAGCAAACATAAAGACAGACTGAGATGGGCATGTTTCCAGTGGCTTCCAGACAGGAGTATAAACTACCTCGCAGAAGTGCTACCCTTGGCCTGAATGCTGAACAGAATACTTCAAAGGAGTTTCCCTGGAAAGGCCAGGATGTTCATTGCCATAGCTCATCTTCCAAACCGGAAGCTCACCAATACAATTGTGGCTGCCAGGGACCAAATTTGGTAATCCCACAAAATTTTTTTAAGTATGTTCTATATGGAATGGAAAAATTATTTTATTCTGTTTAGAGATGTGAGAAGCAATCTGGTAAAAAGCTGATTCTAAAAATACACTGATAGCAAATGGGGCAATATCTTAACAAGTCAATAAAGTAAATGAAAGAACTTCACACTATTTTTGTAACATTCCCGTAAATTTGATATTATGCCAAAATAAAAAGTTATAAAAATTATTATTTTTTTAAACCCCAACAATTTCTAATGCTTAAATGTTGGCTATCCTGGGACATTTAATCACCATAATCAGGATACCCTAAAAGGTGTATCAGATGCAACAGTCAGTCCAGGGAACCTCGGCAGGCATTTCCTCAGAGGAAAGTCTGTGAATCTACAAAGTTAACATTTCAACACAGTTTTATGCATTCTCTCTCAAAACTCTGCTCCTCAAGATGGGTTTAACCCTTTCAACTCCAAATCAGAAAGGCTTCCAGGTGGTCAGCAAATATTCTGGCCCTCTAACCTGTTCTCTCTAAGCTATACTTAAATATCACCAAGACTAGGCAAGTTGCTTGGCCTTTTATTAATAAAGCAGCTGAATAATTTATAAGAGTTGCATAGGGCCCATTAGAAGTGCCAGAGCAGTAATAACTGGCTTCGGGCATTGCTTATTCAGGGCTAAAGTTTAATTTGTCCATAAATGCACCAGCTCATAAACCCATCCCACAGGTCTGACATGGTCTATCCTTCACAGTCACACGTCCTAGCCATGCTTTCATCTTAGATGTCTTTCTATTGTTATATGTGGGGCCAAAAACAAAATCCAAACTACAAAACAACTAAAATCTCATACTACATTACTACAATTCCTGAATAGGACCACTACTGTTGTCCACTTCTTAAGCCTTGCTTTCTCTTATCCCAAAAGAAAGGCAGTACCCTGGCTGATTCTCAGCCAACCAGAGCATTGGCAGATGCACTGAATGGAGAGGAGACTGGAGAAATAGACCTCAGTTACAATACGTCCAATATCAATTTGGGTATTGCATTCTAAATTATAGCACATATAAAATCAAAGAAAATATACTTAGCTACTTATTTAGCAAGTTAATTAATCATTCCTATACCTCAGTTTCCTTATCTATGAGATGGGACTGGGGATCTACCTAATAGGGCTGTGAGTTAAATGAATTAATCACAGCATATAATACTCATTATGTAAAAGCTATTACTAGAGATTCAGATTAAAAGCTATTATTATTAGATATTCAGAAGAACCCTAGAGAAACATAATTCAATCTTCCTTATGAAGAAATCCAAGGCTCAGTCAGAGAGGCTATGTGACTCAGGAATCATTGTAAGCTTTTTAAAATAGATATAATTTTATTGATTTCAGAGAGGAAGGGAGAGGGAGAGGTAGAAACATCAATGATGAGAAAGAATCATTGATCAGCTGCCTCCTGCACGCCCCTACTGGGGATCCAGCATGCAACCTGGGCATGTGCCCTTGACCGGAATCAAACCAGGGACCCTTCAGTCACCAAGCCGATGCTCTATCCACTGAGCCAAACCGGATACGGCTCATTGTAAGCTTTAATCCAGTTTGGTGCTGTTAGCCATTTTAGGGCTGCTGCAGCCCTAGCACTTTCTCCATGGGAACAGTTTTGTTATTTTGCTTTCTGAATTTTTAAAATAAGCTAAGTGTTAGCCCAGAGCAGTGTTCACTCATTCATCCAAGAACTAGCTAGTGAATGCTGACTCTGGGTCAGGCACTATTCCAGGGTTCAGCAGTTACAAGAAAGACAAGGTTGCCTTCAAGCATCTTACATCCAGTAAATGCAAAGAATAAACAAAAATAAACTAGATCATTTCAGATAGTGGCAAGTGCTATAAGGAAAATAAAAAGATGACATGAGAGAGTGATGGTGGAGGAGGTTAGAGGTGGGAGAGTGGAAATCTCTTAACAGAGGTTGTTCATGCCAGTTCTTTTGAAGTTTAATCTCTAGGAAGATGGCATTATAACCGCGGTTTCAGCATATGCATATATAAATATGCATGACTGTATTTGATAAGGAGAAATTATACAAAGAGGCATCACTCTCTAAAAATTTCACTTAGACAAACATATCAGAAATGAATGACTTTATCAGAATAGATCTAGTTTTCTAGTCTTTACTTTTACCTCCCCAGCTAATCTGGTGCAGATGAGTGGGTTAAGGCAAAAGGACACTAGGGTTCATGTCACTCTCTTTTAGGTGAATCCATGTCTCTACTCTCTGGCGGCTGGATTCTTAGCCCTGGGCATCTGTACTATGTGCCATGAAATTCCTGCCCTAACAACCAGTTCAGGGGATCAAAGAGCTATTATTAAGGTCTCCATTTAAGCCAATTGAGGGAGGGAATGGCAATAGAGGCAGGCCACTCACCCCTCCATTTAGTCACCCTCCTCCACAATGGGGCCATTGAGCTGGTGCCACAATAGAGTGCTGAGAAGAAAAGGCCGAAGGAAAGCATACAGAGTCCCCTCGCACAGACTCAGTCATTCATCACTAGGCAAGTGCCAATATCTGGGAACAGCGATCTCAATTTCTGCAAATCCTCCAACCTGCAACAGCTGCTAGTAACTCTGGTGGACGGCTCTGCTGCTTACTCAAGTTTCCAATCCCAAGCCCGGGCCCAGAGCCAAGTCAACATTACTTAGGTTAGAGACACGCTAGCTGCAGAGAGCAGCAACAATGGACTTCACAGCTTATAAAGCAGCTTACAAAGGGCTCCCGTGTATGTCAAAAAGCACTTCAGATAGCTGGAGAAGAAGCTATCTGCACAAACCCATTCAAGCAGTTTATTCCTAACCCACTTAATTCAAGGTTTCTGTCGGAAGCCAACACCACAGCAGAGGAAGAAGCAGAGAACCGCAAGGGGCGAGAAGGCCTGTCAGCTGGGGAACACAGTCAACCCATCTCTCTTCCTCTGGAGCAGCCCAGCAGGAAGAGGAAGGACTGCAGTAATCAGCCCTTCACCTGGCTAATAAATGCAATGAAAAAATGAAATACAGTCTGTGGGATTCCTCAGCACTCAATTTAGTAAAATGTCCATCTCATCTGCTTCCATTAGCATGGTTAGGTACTTACAGATGCTCCTGAAAGAGCACTCTGAGTGCCATCTAGATCCTGCCACTACACAACCCACATGCACCTTCATCTGACCACACAGGTGACACCAGCCAACTGTAGGTCTTGCTCTGCCTCACCACTCACTCTGAAGTCTCCGGGGCTCAATCATCTTCTCCATGGTATCTATGCTTGACTTGTCATCCACAACTTAGTTTCTGGATAACAATTTTGCCAGGTAACAGGTATAGAGATCAAAAGAAGCTGGAGACTAGAAAGAAACAAAGACTCAGGCTCAAAGGCCTGCTTTTGAAGCATAGTGCTCACAGAAGCCATTAAAGGGCATGGCAAACACACACAGTGTGTGCCAAGTGCAGACCATCTCCACGGAAGAAAGGACCACAGAGGTAGGTAGCAGTTCTTGCCCATCAAATTTTCAGAGGAACTCCATGAGTGCTTTTGCTTATGGAAAACAAGCTAATGTAACGAGGTGAGGTGGAGCTATCCCTGAACTTAAATGGAAGGATTCCTCCCAGGACTGTGGGTCCCTCACAGGACTATAGACCCCATTTGGATATTTGATTCCAAAGTTTGTAGTACTTGGTGTGGGTTTCTTAAAAAACTGAATCCACAGATTTCAGATCAAGAAATTATTACAAGACTATCAGAATCGAAGGAAATATTCAGAGCTGTATCAAATGTGAAGTAGGATTTGAACTGTTCAAGTGATAGAATACTGAAGGAAAAAGGTTACTAACCCTCCAGCACTCATTCCAATGGTTAAGACCAATTCACTAATGGGACAAAGAGAGTGGGATATGGCAGGGTTTACTGTGAGGCCAATCTCAGAAGGCCAGTGCTTCTGTGAGGCATGAAATGGGTCAACATGAGAGTAGGCTTAAAATGCCATTACCATGTCATTTCTTTCATCCTATCTAATAAAAGAGTAATATGCAAATTGACCATCATTCCAACACACAAGATGGCTGCCCCCATGTGGACACAAGATGGCCACAACAAGATGGCCTGCAGAGAAGAGCAGTTGGGGAGGACCCAGGCCTGCAGGGGAGAGCAGTTGGGGGAGACCAGGCCTGCAGGGGAGGGCAGTTAGGGGTGACTAGGCCTGCAGGGGAAGGCAGTTAGGGGTGACTAGGCCTGCAGGGGAGGGCAGTTAGGGGCAATCAGGCTGTCAGGGGAGTGGGTAGGGGGTGATCAGGCTGGCAGGTGATCAGGAAGGCAAGCAGGCAAGCAGTTGGGAGCCAGCAGTCCTGGATTGTGAGAGGGATGTCCGACTGATCGTTTAGGCCCGATCCTACCTGGATTGGGCCTAAACAGTCAGCTGGACATCCCCTGAGGGGTCCCAGATTGGAGAGAGTGCAGGCTGGGCTGAGGGACACACACACCCCCACCCCCCGTGCATGAATTTTGTGCACCGGGCCTCTAGTTATTGTATGAAATGGCATGTGTGGCAATGACAAACCTTAATGGTATCAGGTCCTAAACTATTGTCTTGGATCATGAGTTCAAATTCAACTTTTCATGTCTTGGTTATTTCAACAGCTAACCTGCAAAATGAGGACTGCAAGGGAGAAACCTTAATGAGAAGGGTAAAATAAAAATTGTTTATATCAATTGCAGAACATTTGTTTGCTTACCCAAAATGCACATCTACTATTTCTAGTGTGACACCCTGGACTTTTCACATGTTTTGAAAGTCAGAATTCACCATGAGGAAGGGCCCCTGCAACAGGCTTCAGAGAACCAAAACTGGAGGTCACAAAGAAAGAGCACATTGGCATGAACAAGACCTATCTGTTGGAGCTCTGCTTTCTGCCTGAGTCTGCTGCCAGAAACAAGCTGAAGGTTAGCTTAAGCAGAGCTGGGCACACCTACCCCTAGGAGGGCTCCATTCCCAGGTCCAGGGCATCTGACTTGGTTCTTGTGATCCAGGTGCTGAACTTACCATTCACTAAGAGGAATAGTTCCCCTAAGAGAATTCACTGACAATTCGCACTTAAGTAGCCCACCTCTAACCCGGTTTTACACTGTTATCTTTAAGTATGTGCTGTACTATAGTGTAATCTAAATGTTTCTTGTTAAAAATAAGCTCCCTAAAGGCATACGCTATTTCTCCCCCGCTACACACACAGCGCCAGGAGATAGCAGGTATAATAAATAACCACTGACTAATCAACTGTAAAAAATTAAAGATATGAGTCCTAGCTGGTTTGGCTCAGTGGACAGAGCGTCAGCCTGCGGACTGAAGGGTCCTGGGTTCGATTCTGGTCAAGGTTACATGCCAAGGTGCGGGCTCAGTCACCAATAAGGGGCATGCCGGAGGCGGTCAATTGATGATTCCCTTTCATCACTAATGTTTCTATCTTTCCCTCTCCCTTCCTCTATGAAATTAATAAAAATATGTTAAAAATTAATAATAATAAAGATGTGAGAACAAATACAAGCAAAAATAAATATCTGTTACCGTGTCTCCCATCAAACAAACTGGAGGAGAAAATTCCCTCCTCTCTCATCAAAGCAGACTGCCTACCAGGAGCTCCACGTGACAGGGGAAGATGGCCACTCTAAGTAATATGCCTATTTTGATATGAAGGTCTGTTCTGTCATTAGCACTTCCCAATCAGCAGCACTCATAAATAGGTCTAAACTTGGAAAAGAATAAAAAAAATCCCTATCAAACAATGAGAATCAAGAGTAAAAAAGAAATAAAGACTAAAATACAACAGGGCATAAGAGGAGTTATTTCTGTATTCCCTGCACATACAACATCATTCATGAAGAAGGCAATGGTACAAATATAGCATAAATGTCGTCTGCTCTAGCTGGTAATTTAAAATGCAAATGCTAATGAGCGAACTGGTATATCAGTGGAGTTAATAACCGCATGCCTAACACAGGGGCTGCATCCAAAACACAGAAAAGAGACAGACACCATGTTCCAATTTAAAAATAAAAACACCCAAATTAACCCTGGAAAAATCACTAGCAGATGTACAAGAGCAGAAAAAGCAGGCACACCAGGGCAGGGAAATGGGAACTTCTCTACCCATCATAGACAAACTAGTTTATTTAAATAGCTTCCTACATAGAGTGAAGGTCAGCATGGGAGTTACTCTGGTTTGTTCAGGACTGCTATTGTATAGGCATAAAATATAAGTATAGTAAGTAAAAGCTACAGGGAATTCAGAAAGCTTACACAGAAAGTTTCTTCAAACTTAGAAGCCTATAAGCCAACCTTGCAGGGAGCATATGTCCAGAAATCAAAGGCCACTGAAGAGAGGTGTAGATCTCATTTATTTTATCACAGGCAAAGGGTGGTTTAAAAAAACCATCCTTACAAGATCTGTATTAAGTGGGTAATTTAAATAGGAAAGAAGTTCTAATCATGAAAAAGCATGGCTGAGAGAGAATGTGATCGTGCCCCAGAAGCCTTCCAAATATGAAAGGAACTGTGAACTGTTCTTGCTCCTACAAGGTCTGTAGCTGGCAGCCCTACATCAGCATCTGGGATCAATAACCCGGCACTGAGACCAAGAGCAACTCCTTGGGCTTTCTCAGAGATCCTCATGCATGGGGCTGGCATGAGGAAGCATATTCTGCGCCAGGAGTCCTGACCATTTCCCTGAGTGAAAAACTGGGGTGCCCCTCAGGGGCAATAGGACTGTGTACTTGGGCTGGCTGCCCCCCGGACACCTAGTGTGTTCTAATTCCCATTTAGTGCCATTCGTTCAAAATTTATATAAAAAGCCAAGAAGAGACTGGCTAATCCAGCCCATTCGTTTGGGGAAGCTTCAGGAAAACTTTCTGAAAGGAATCTAAAGTAGGCAAACACCTGGGGTTTGGTGCAAAGATATTTTTTCAATGATGAACTTTTCCTTTTTAAATAGAGAGGGAAAGAGAGTGGAAGAGAAAACATCAATGATGCGAGAGAATCACTGATCAGCTGCCTCCTGCACTCCCCTTACTGGGGATCAAGCCACAACCTGGGCATGTGCCCTAAGTGGGAATCGAACCTTGACCTCTGGGGTCCTGGGTCGTTTAACTACTGAACCACACCAGTGGGGCAGGAACTATTTTTTTTTCAAAAAATTCAGTTATATCTCTGTTTGAAAGCGGGATGTAAGAGTTGGTTCCCATAGTAACCAAGATTAGTCTTACAGGCCGTGTGCACTGCTCACCCCAGGGCTGCCCATTACACGATTTCAAAGCATTTCCTTTAATTTCATATTACCACACTGTTTACAATCCCTCTCCTGGTCCTGCCATCTTCTACCATTAGGCTGGTCAAACAGACACCCCCACAGGGCAGAGGGAGTAGTGAGTAGCCCAATCCTGGATGCTGCTGCTTGTCACCACTGCTACTAAATGGTTGCTGGGAAATCCCAACAGGTTGACAAGATGGTATGGAAATATCGACACTGAAATGTATATTACTGGGAAAACCACAAAAACAGGATTTGAACTGAAGTATCTGGGCACAACCAGAGACAGGTGCAGGTATTGGAAACACTCCAGCATAGAGGAGCCATCAAACTGCTGTAAGATGCCCATTCCTCTCCCCATGCCCACCAGGAGGAAGCCATCCTAGATAACCTTCAAGAGACTCAGAAAGAACCTTAAAGTAGTAGGGGAGGATAAAGAAAGGAAGAGGGACCCTCAGGGAAAAGCCCAGATGTCTCACCCTTCGAACCACACTCCCCTGGCTCTTATTAGCTCTACACAGAATAGGCCTGATCCTGTCAGGACAGTTTTCTCTTGTCTCATCTATATTAAACTCCAAAGCAAGAGTAAAAAGCAATGGTAAAAGGTAGAAGTCAAAGGACTTAGGAGGTGAGGATTCTTTTCACTTAACTTTGATCCATCCAGAGACAATCAATGTAATACAAAAGCTGGGGATAAATCATCATATTTCTTTTCTTGGCACAAAAAACCCAACTGAGATGGTGAGTACTCAAAATCCCAATTACGAGGCTGCACCATCCTCAGACTTTCTCCATGGAAGGTGGTGCCACCACTAGGACTATCTCTCCCTTAGTATCTAGACAGGCAGGTACAGAACTGCCATATGGGCCTTGCTGTCTCCCTCACCTCTAGGTCCCAGCATCACCCCAAAATATGGAGACCAGTCTGATGGAAATGAACTAGGAAGCAGGAGAGCAGAATTTAAGTGTCCTAGTTCCAAGGTCTGAGACTGCCGTTAAACTATACCGAACAATTATTATTTTCATTGATGTCTCTATTTATTACCTCTATCTCAATCTGCAAAATATTTGAAATGGCTACTGAACAAATAGAATCTCTGCCCCTTTTACCCTAAAACACTCCATTGTGTCCTGGAAGTCTCCTTTGATTCCCGCTGCCAGGCCCACTGGCATTTATGTCTCTTACTATCCTGGTCACTCTCCTCTGAACCTTCTGTAGTGTGCTGAGGTCTGTCCTTTCTACAAGGGTGGTCCTCAGGTGTAACATTATACTCCAGGCCTGCTCGCCCCAGGCGGAGCCCCACACTCGGCTCCACCCCTCTCTGGATCCTGTACTTCTGGGTTATGGACTAGGGCTGTAGCCTTTCTGACAGTATCACAATATTTACTGCTATTGTTTTATAAAAATCTGATTTTCCATTTGCCCGGTATTTAAAGCATGTTTCCCCCTACTCTTACCTGTCTCAAAAATGTACTTTTTTCTTCATGTCTATATATTCTTTGCTTCAATAAAAACAACTACTTTGCTTGAAAGCTGGAAAGATATCTTACGCATTTCTATATTCCTAGCATAGTGCCTTGTGGAAATAAATTATTTAATAGCCATGCAATTGAATGACCCACAAGCATGATGAGGCTCATTCTGGGGATGATTCATGATCTAAAGATGGGAGATAATCAGACTCTAATCGTAGGCTTGACTTTCATCCACGTGACCAGTGGGTGACGGTATGGTATGCCTGTACACTGGTAACTGAGGGCAGAGCATGCCACACTCAACAGCAGGAGAGCCGAGGAGATTGACAGTCCCATACAAAAGCAGAGAGAAAAATGATTGATGAGTACGCCATTTCTTTTAGGCAACTCTTCCTCAGAACTAATATAGGCTCTGTTGTTTTTGCCTGGACTAATCACACCCTGCCTGCCAAAGGAAAATGTTCAGATCTTCTTGAATCCTCAAATGCCATCTCCCTTAGGAAGTCTTTTCCATTCCCCAATTAATTGTTCTTTTCTCTGCACTCTCATGATGTTGCATAACCTTTTTACAACTCCTTTTTTCCCCCTTGTTCAAGTTTTCCGTATGTTTGTTGACATTAGACTAAAAGTTATTCAAGAAAGAAGAAATGGTCTCATTAATTTATATATCATCCATCATCTATCAAAGACTACCTTTCTTATAACAGGGTTGCAAAAATCTTGGCCTCATTAAAAAAGCCTTCCCAAACCTGTTTATTGTGCTAATGCCTACAAGTGATGCTCCAGGATCTCCTGACAAGAACATAATTCATATAATTCATATAATGATATCTTTAATAGCAAAGAACTAGAGCGGCCTCTCAAAATCTGTCAAGCTGCCCATTTCCAGTTATGGGGCCCAACTAAAAGCAAGTAGGTGTTGGAGACAGGCTCAAACTGGGAAGTCCCAAGAGAAAGAATTCCCCATTTTACACATATCCATTAAGTTGCAATTCAATTAAAGCATCTGAAAGAAATTCATAAGTATCAGCAGACCCTATAATTGCTTAATTAAGAATAGAAGCCCAGCAAACACAACCACAATAACAGCCTGATTCATTAGCACCTCTGTGATAGCAAAATGGGATTTCTCACTTAAACATACATTGGCTTTAATTGTTTAATTTGTTTAGGCACTTGTAATCAATGGGGATCCACCATCCTGGGGCCAGAAGATGAAGAGAATATTTCTGTTCTCCATCCCTCTCCTCTCCCATTAGAAATTTTCAGTTTATTGAAAGAGGCAGTTGATATACCTATAGGATGAGACGTTAAAGAGGAAGAAGGAAATGAAGTACTTTATTTAAAGGCATTCAGGGTGGAAGGACACACAGTCAAACTTTTAGTTCACCATTCACATATTCACCACCAATACTTATCAAAGCCCAGACATCTAGAACCTTTTCTCATTGCTTTCCTTGTCATAATGTAGCTCCACAGGGGAGCTGTAATTAAAAAAAGAGAAAAAAGTATTGGAAAATGCAAAAGGGCAGGCAGAGGGAAGTCTCATTTTCTACTCTTGTTTCATATGACTAGGTAACTGGTTAATCATAACTCACCTGCTGTGATGCATATAGGATCCCCCTGCCAGGCAGCTGCTGCCCTCTAGGTAGTTTGTAGCATGAGTTCCAAGTAAGGTGACTGACCTCCACTCTCCCCACCCCAAACCTGCCTCAGTCCATAATTCCTCATACATACCACTGTCTCACCTTTATAACATGAAAATGCAAAGGGGGTGGGCCCACTCAGTAAGTTAGCAGAAGACTCCATATCTGATATAAGACTCCTTAGACTACTTTACATTGAAACCTCTATTCTTCTCTTCCATTTCAGGCATTTGGTTTACAGACACTAACTTAATACCTGCTATGCTCAGCCAAGAGGACAACTTTCCTGAACTGTGCCCTTGACATGACCCACATACCTCAGAGCTAAGAAAGTAATTCAAAATAAGGACATGTAACATAAAGGTCATAGCAGTAGGACACACTCCATTCCTGCTGGTGCCATTAAATAAAAATCGGAATCAAAAGCCAAACGATTTGCCAAGATGTGCCCCAGAATCCCTTTAGACAAAAAAACTAAGTAAAATGGACACACATGACAAGTGAAAGTAAACTAAAGATGGCTGGTAAACTGTTTTTGTTCTACTGAAAGGGAATGTATGGAGCTCACTAAATGCTAGGTGAGGAAAAAGAATACCTTTAAACAAATGCAGGCTGCCTCCGTTCTTGACTTCCTGTTAACTCAGGACAACTGACTGCCTCCAAGAATGCGAGAATGCGGTAAGTATGCACAGGAGGCGGCCGAAGCAGCAGGCGAAGGGACCTTGAACAGTCTCAGTTCTGATGGTGTAAGGTCACCTGCTCACCGACCAAACCCAAGCCAGGTGCTCAAAGGACTAAAGGGCAAGAGCCTTCAGGAGGCACTAACCTGTTAGCTACAGCTGACGTTGCCCAGCCCCACCTGCTATCCCATCTGACCAAGCAATCATCCCACGTACAGGGGTGCAGGAACCGTGACAGAGAAGCCAGCTGGCTTGGGCCAAATGCCACTCCCTATCAAGCTGTGGAGCCGTCTGCCTAAAAAAGGCCATATGAAAATGGAAAGTGTCCACCTCATCTTGAAGTCCAGAGGGCTCTCCAAAAAGCTGGGATTAATGAGAGCAGCCCATATGGGCTGCCGAACAATTATCTTGACTTTCCCCTTGAGAATCACAACCCAAACTTTCTTCTGGCTGCAGAGACATCATTTTCAGCAGACCAACGTTCTTACATGGTGCAGAGAGACCCCACAGAGAACTCAAAGCTGTGCCCCGAGGATCACTGTGTAGCTAGGTGGACAACTCCACAGCATGAATACCGGGCTGTGTGTCCACGCACTCTCAGAGTTGTAGGTGGTCTCAGAGAACCAGGGGCCCTTCTCTCTCTAAGGATACTCCCTCCACCCATGTCCTCCATCCATTTTATTCATTCCTTCTCTTCCAGGTCACTACTCTATTAGTCACTTCTCTACATTATTTCTTAGTTCCTTCTCCTCAGAAATCAGACCAGTAGTTCCCATGTTGCCTATATTTGCTCACTCCATCTTTTTAGTATTCTCATTTGCCAAAAAGATTTTGTTGAGTTTTAGTTTCTGTAATTGGTATTATGAAAACAATAGGTATATTGAATAGCATTTCCAACTATACATGCCACATTCTGTTCCAATCTTGAATAAGAACTACAATTACAAAAGTACTCAAATACTGACATCCTTAGAATGTTACCTTGACCCTTGGCTTTCACTTTTCTGTATTCCTTTTCCATTCTGTCAGATTTTTGTGAAAAGCAGTCCATCTTTAATTCTGTTCCTTATTTCCCAAATTTATTCCCCAACTGCCTGTAATCTGCCTTTGACTGAATCAACTCTGATGGTAATTGCACTGACAAAGGTCACCAATGAGTGAAGCGATAAATTGAGCTAAGTGATAAATAAGAAAATAACTTCATAGTTTTTACCTACTTGATCTCTCACACTGTTAACTCCTTGGAATTCCAACTTCCCCCATTTCCAAAGACTACTCTCTTGGGATTCTCCTTCAATCCTTTGACCACACTTTCTTTCTTGAATGCTTAGCCTACTCCTCATAGGTAAGAACTTTCTAGGGTGTTTATTCTTCCCACACCAGTCCCCTAGGCACTGCAACTGTTTTACCTATTGCCTGTATGCTGATGAATCCTCCACATGAATAATTTGCGTAGGCCCCTCTGCTAACCTCAAATATTACATGTCTAAAGTCAAATCAACGATCTCTTCCTAAAACCTGTTCTTAACTTTCGTGTTGCTTTTAGACATCACACTCTGCCTACTCAAATAATGCTTTATTTTCTCTCTTACATTTTAACATCATCTCCTATCCCTGATTTAAAAAAAAAAAAAAAAATCCAGTTATTTCCCAAATTATCAAGTCTTCCTCCTCGATACTTTTCCAATCTCTTTTTCTTTCCCACTGCCAGATTTCAGGCCTCTATTCCTCTTGCCTCGTAACTGCTCTCCCAAACCCCGGCCTCATTTAGCCCAATATATCCACCAAAATGAATTTTCTTAACCCAAGAAGACTAGCTCCGACAACAACAACAAAAAAAACAATAAACAAACAAAAAAAGACTAGCTCCTTTCTATATTTCCAATTTCAACTCACCACTCATTGTTTATACTCCACTGATACCGAAGGGTTCATGGTTGCCTACCAGGGGTCCTCAAAGTTTTTAAACAGGGGGCCAGTTCACTGTTCCTCAGACCATTGGAGGGCCGGACTATAGTTTAAAAAAAACAACTATGAACAAATTTCTATGCGCACTGCGGGCCCGGGACAAGTTGGCTGCTAAGCAGGACAGGCAGCGGCACCCGGCGGGCCGGATAAATGTCCTCGGCGGGCCGCATGTGGCCCGCGGGCCGTAGTTTGAGGACCCCTGGGACTTATCCGAAACCTCTACAGCTTTGTACATGCTGTAATCTCTACCTCGAGCCTTCCTCTCCACCTCCACCTCCACTCTCCCCCAACATTGCAAACTTCTATTTGTCCTTCTAAACACAGCTCAGATAGCAAATCCTCAAGGAGGCATTCTCTGATGCCCGGCTTAATAACCAATCATTTCCGTCTTTGTGCTACTTCTGTGCATTGTAAATGACTCTATTATCTCACCTAGTGCCCAACACTGCAGTTTGTTTACATGTCTGTCTACCCTCTAGAGCTTCCTGAGACTTAGAACCTAGTCTTGTGAGGATGATGTAGAGTTCCTTGCTACAAAATCTCAAAGGAAAAGCCAGTTGCCTTCCCTTCAGTGAGCTCATCAGTCAGGAGGAGACTAGAATAGTGTCTTTTCTTGAGTTATTTCCATCAGTAGATAACTATGGCTCTACCATGGACACTATGACCTATGGCCATTACATATAAGAGTTAAGGAGAGCTCTAGATAAGAACTCACAAGGTCTTTGTGAGGGAATGAGGAAGGAAATATATGTAGTGATGATCTACTTTATTGCAGGCTTATTCTACACCCTTCTCTCATCTCATGAAACTTTCACAACAATCCTGAGAGGCATGATACTCTTTCCAGTTAACTGATGTATAAACTGAGGCTTGAACTGGGTAAGTAATCTCCCTAAGTCTCTGCCTGAGTTGAGTAGAGCCATGATTCAAATGGAGATCTGCTTTCTCTGACGACTTCAATGTCCTGTATCCTTGCCATGTTTCTAAAGAAACCAGAAGATGCATAACGTAAATGCAGGAGACAGATGTAAAAGCTTACGTTTTTATCATTCATTTGCTTGTATAATCTGTCTTTCAGAATGTAAGGGAACTCAGGCAATGCCTTTTGAATTGCTAAGCTTAGAATAATGCCAAGTCCACAAAGGAACTAGCTGATGCTGGGTTGAGTGATCAGACTGCGGTGTTTAAGTAAGGTACAACCAGAAGGCTTCTGAAAAAAACTCCCACCAAGATAGATCCAAGCTAAAAGCCAGCTCCATTCAGGTGGTTTTGAGTTTAGAAGCCAGAACTACAATGTTTTCTTTCCCCTACAGATCTGTGGCCAAGTTTTCAAGAAAAAAGAATAATACTGTTTTTCTTTCACACCTCTGGATGAAGCTCTACAATGCCAAAAAGAAGCTTTTGTTGTGCAGGTAGAGAGCAAAGGATGAGATAAATATATACCTCAAATGCTGTAATAGCAAGAAGTTACTGCTAAGAACTTCACTATAGAAATCTTAAGGGCACAATGGCTGCATGAAGGACTCGCGCAATGCTACACTACCCCTCCATTAACTACAACACACATTCGCAGAAATGAGGTGTGGATTTGTTGTGGCCTTTCTCATCCATGTCTGCCTCTAAGCTTTGTGTCAGGCCTCAATTAGCCCCTCAGGAATCCTGCAGAGCTGTGGAGAGGTCATTAACTAGAGTGTGCAAGAGCCTCAACCAGAAGTGACGGTCCTGTATTCAGGGAGGGCTTTATCTCATACAACAATCCATTTGGCTGGGGCCAAGGGAGACCCTGACAGAAAAGAAACTATCAGTGCCTTCTAGAAGAGGAGGCTGAGGCAACATGGCAGGGACAAAAAACAGGGCGCCCTTTTTGTGTCCCCCAAGGTCAATTCTATTCAAGAACATGAGAGAAGCAGCGCTGAGGCAGCAGGACAGCCTCAGAAACAAGGTGCGCATCGGAGTAACACAGGAGAGTAAGTCCTTTGTGAGTGAGTGAGTGAGTGTTTTCGTGTGTATGAGGTGGGGAGCAGGGTATAAAATGACACTTTCTCTCAAAGTCTACAGTTTCTTAAAAGTCCTGACTGAACAAATGGCTATTACTTACCAATAGGGAAGAAATGAAGAGATTTGCTCCATGAATGTATAAATATAAATTGCTCTAAGAGCACAACTTATACACAGTCTTGCTGGCTTGTGAAATATTAAGCTACTAGAAAGAACAGAATAAGAAAGATGTATATTCAGTCAGCGAAGAAAGAAAGGCTTGCCATTGTACGCCAACCTCAGTGCAGGAGCCTGTGAAGGTATGTCATGTGGGGTTTCATCAAGGACTTAGATCCTAATGACATTTAAAAAGAATAAGAGAGAAACAATCGGCACTGCCTAGGGAGCTACAAGGCAGGTGTTCAGCTCCTCTGAGGCCTGCCCAGGACTAGCATGATGGGGTGGGCTCTATTCCAAATAGGAAATGCCAGCTGTGAGAATTCCATCATTAAAAGATTTCTATGCCTGGAATTCCCTTCACTCAGATTGTCTGAGGATATGTGCTGTCATTTAAACTACTCTACTCCTGCATCCCGATGTTGGTGGAAATGAGGAACACGAGAGGGCCCAGTGACAGAAGGACCAAATCTAGAAATGTTGCGGGCTCAGGGCTATGTAAGACACGGGGGAAAAAGGGCATGTGACCTCTGGAAATGACTTCTGAGCTCCAGGAAGAATTTCCACAGCAACACATAACACGTACTAGTAAAACATACCTGCGAGCAAGAAGGTGATAAGGCAAGTTTCCTTTGGCAAATATAGCTTGAGACGAGAACCACTGAAGACATATTCCACCACAGCTTCGGAACGACCTGCCCGCTGGAGAAAGGGCAGGAACTGCTTTGCTTTTTGGGTATCCTAGTGGAGAAAGGAAGAAAGAATCCTTAGACATGTAATGGGATTCAGGTTAATGTTCCTTTCAGTCTGGTTTAGGACACAGTCTCGCAAACCATGGGATGCTAGGCCAATAAACCTATAAAATTAGACATTCCTGCCGAACCCGGTTTGGCTCAGTGGATAGAGCGTCGGCCTGTGGACTGAAGGGTCTCGGGTTTGATTCCGGTCAAGGGCATGTACCTTGGTTGCGGGCACATCCCCAGTAGGGGGTGGGCAGGAGGCAGCTGATTGATGTTTCTCTCTCATTGATGTTTCTAGCTCTCTATCCCTCTTCCTTCCTCTCTGTAAAAAATCAATAAAATATATATTAAAAAAAATTAGACATTCCTAAAAACATGACATAGACTAGACAGATATCCATGTGACTTCCATAGAAGAGACAGAATTAACCAAAAGTTTTCAGAACATTCTCACCGACTCTCTGCTTCCCTCTGTTCAGTTACTAAGCAATCTGTGAATATACAATACAAGTGAGGAAGGTGCTTTAATGATAATTTCACTCCTTCTCTGGGACAGGAAAGAACTCCAATTTCTTCTACATGAAATTGAGAGATGAACAATACTAAACTTCTATGTAGTTTAATTTAACCTTTAATTTTCATTAAGAAACAAAGTGACCCTCAGGCTATGTGATATAGCTCCTAAGTCCTTTCCCAGGAAACCCAAAGCAGTTCATCTTCCACCTTCAGTAGGTTATGTAGACTCAGGGCTCACTTACAGGAGAGAATAACGCAGCCTTATTTGGGCACCAGTACAGCAAGCCCTGCTCTTGGAGCTTTTCAGGGATGAGCCAGGACCTGGGCACACTGCTCTGTTCCCAGTCTGGGAAATCTGTAACAGTAGGATGTGCTCCTTGGGGACCAATCCCACAGAATAATTACAGTACAAATAATTATCTATCTTACCTAATAATAGACAAACATGTAAATTGATTGTACCTCCACTACACCCACAGCCAACCAGAGTGAGTATGCAAATTAACCCAAAGATGGTGGGTCAATGTGCATGTGCAGGCACGGAGCGGCCAGGAGGGGCAGGACACCTGCTATGAGGGGGAGGGGTGGTGGAGGGAGCTACAGGAGCTTCTGACAGAAGTGAGGACTTGCCCGCTCCTGGGCGGGCCGGGAGCGGGGACTTGCTGGCTCCCGGGCAGCTGGGAGTGAAGCCAGGGGAAGGAAGGCCTATTCTTGCACGAATATCATGCAACAGGCCTCTAGTATATATATAAAAGACGTGCAAAGTGTCCCCTCGGGAGTTCAACCAGGAGATTGGGAGTTCGATAGCTGGCTATGTGTCCACTGACCACCAGGGAACGAAGAAAGGCCTCAGCCGGCAGCCAGGGAAGGGAGGCCCCGGCCAGCAGCTGGAAGGCCCCTATTGGCTTGTCGGCCAGGCCTAGGGACTCTACTCATGCACAAATTCATGCACCGGGCTGCTAGTAGAAAAAATAAAACCATGATACCACACAGCACTTTCTAAATTCTTCTCACACATCCACATGAAGTGAATGCATGCGTTCTACCCTCAAGAGTACCAAATTATGGGCATTCGAACCTCAGAGCTCTAAGCTACCGAGGATGCAGAGCCTTCCAATCCTTTCAGTCTCTCTCAAGCTACTTCAATAGATGACAGAATAAGCAAGAATCAAAATATCACATCGCATGTGTTGGGGTAACAGTTCCTGGATGTCAGAATTTCTGTGGTTTGCAGCCCAGCCAGCAGAACTGCCTACTCCCTTTGAGGGCAGCAAACTCTGCACACTTTCCTGATGCCTGCAACATAAGCGGGCCAAGCTCTTCCTTGCTAACTCTGCTCCTAGCAACAGAGCTATTGTATCTAAATTAATGCACATTAGATAATGAAAATTTAAGAGGCCATCAAATATTTGAGAGTGTTCACAGCAGCCAAAGGGGCTCTGCTTCGGAAGCAGGGAGGTAGGCTGGGGTGAAAACAGTATTTATAGTAATGAGATTCATCCTTCTCTTCAAACAGATTCTCAGAGAAAAGGAGAGACAGTCATCCATTCTCTGTGTCTCTAATGGCACATTGGAAAAGGTAACGGCACAAGGAGCTTTAGTGGGTTGGAAACTCCTCTCAATGAACACTTAAGCAACACATATTCCACTCTACATATACAGTGGGGAAAGGCCTTTCTGGCAGTTGGCTGAAGTCCAGAACAGTCAAGCAAGACAAATGTCCCATGGGTAAGAAAGCACTACCTCATTAAAATCCTTTTGCCATACTTGTCTAAATCTGAGACATTATTCATGAGCTGAGCCAGTAACTCAACAACAATTATCAAACTGATTATTGCAAATAATGAGGCAACTTAATGTCTTTGAAGAGAAGGCCCTTTCCCTTAAGACTGCAATAATCTATTATTTTTCAAAAAGAGATTTTTGCTCATCACCATCTTTTGGATTTATTTATCAGAAAAAAAGATGTGCACACATATAGAAGTATGTCTTTAATGTTAATACTAAAAAGGAAGTTGTACTAGACTGGTCCTGAGGTCAAAGAGAAGCAAAGGTACCTATTCTTAGCCATGTAATAATAACTAAAAAGAAAAACCGCATGCTCCTAAGTCTCCACCTACAACAGTCCTATTCCAGAAACAACACATGGGAAGACAGCAAAGAGAATATGGCATGTCACTGATTATGACAAAGATTAGAAGGGAAAAAGCCAACTATGTCAATTGAAGGCATAAAAGCAAATTTTAAAGACCTATCAGAATTGGCCATGTTTATTCCAGAGGCAAACCTGTAAGACAACACATGGAGCTCCTTTATCCTCGAGAGGTAAGTGTTCCAAAGGCTTGAAGAAGATGCTATGTCTACAGACCACCCGTCTAGGGACAAGAAAGAAATTCCACCCAAGTTGATAGGCTTTTAGGAATAAAAAATTCTTACAAAGTCAACCAAATTAAATGTAATCACCAAAAGATGTCAGCTCTTTCAAATCTCAGTTACAAGCAGACAATAATGTCTCTTCAAGCACTTCCTTTGATTGGCATTGCCGGAAGCCAGTTCCAGCATGTCATAATTGCAAGAGTTTCATCGAAAGGTTGATGGAAGTTGGGGACTCAACAAGGGCTGAGTCACATATGTTATCGCCTGTTGGAATGGCTGAAGATATTTCCCCAAACCTGAAAAGGATGCATTAAATTGACTGTTTGCTGCCAGACAGCTCAGGGCATCTTAATCTACATGTTATTGCCTCCTACTGGCCAAACACCTGAACAGCCAAAGGCTATTCCCCAATCTGACAATGCTTCTGTACGAAAACCCTACCCTTTGAAGTGTACATCTCCACCGTGCCTTAGGACAATTTGTGTTAATAAAAAGCAAGGGGTCCTGAGACAAGGAGAACTAAGCTCCTTTAGCTAGGCTCCTCTGACCCCAATGCCTTTCAAAATTATGTTTCATCTCTGGACTCTTACTTAAGTTACTCACAGCCTTTCTCCAGATTGCTGAACCCTTCTTAATGCTGGAACAAGAACCCCCGCAGGCATGTACCTTTTCAATATAAAAATTCTTGAAACATTTAGTATCTGTTTCACAGTGGCACAAATGAAAAGACCGGTAAGACCAATTGACAAATTTTGTCAGGTGATGTAGCCATAAATTATTCCCTGCTAATTTAGCTATGAAAATTATTCATATTAGGAGTTTGACTGTATTACTATAAAACTGACTAAATGTGGTCAAATGATTTGCCTTCCAAAGAGCCCGTGCAAGTCGAACAATATGCTTCACTCTCTTATACTCATTTCTAAGGTTGTAATAAAAGGTAAATAAGAGAAAACAATTATGAGAAACAGTATAACAGAGACCAATTTAGGCCCTACTGCAGAATTAAAGATGCTACGTGGATCATATGGACAATGGTGAAGTGATCAAGTTCAAACAATGTCATTAACATGACATTTTAAATTCTCTTCCAATAATCCTGAAGAAGGACCTACTGAGAGAGTTAGTGAAATTAGGGATTTCTTTATAACTTTAGAACTTCAAAATGTATTTTATTTTTTTATACAGATAAATAAGATTTTATTATTTTTTATTTGTTTGAGGTTACATAATTTATTTAAGATCACAAAACTAATATGGAGCACTTGAATTCAAATGTATCCAATGCTATATAGTGTATAATTTTTATACTTGGGAACTACTATCAGGGAAAACTTTAAGAGTTGTTTATTTGGGGGGTGGAGGGGGAGGGGTTACATGTTTATTCGTTTTCTTTTATGTTTGTTTTTTTCCTGACAGAGACTGGGTAGATACTTTAATTTGGGAACTTTACTTTGGATGGTCTTTTTTTTCCTAATTACAGTTTACATTCAATATTATTTTATATTAGTTTGAGGTGTAGAGCATAGTGGTTAGATAATTATATAATGTATTTTTTAAAATAAAGTTAAAGGCCTCAGATTTTAAGAGGTAACAATGAGGGTTACAAGAGAATGGTGATTTCAGAGGAAGACTACTAAACACCCAACATTTCTGCTTCCATTGCCAGAAGCCAATTCCAGCATGTCAGCAGGGCTGAATCATCTGGAATGGCTGAGGGCATTTCCTCAAACCTGAGAAAGATTTGCATAGATGATTGCTTGCTGCCAGACAGCTGAGGGCATTTCAATCTACATGTTATTGCCTCCTACTAGCCAAACACCTGAACAACCAAAGGCAATTCCTCCAATCTGACAATGGATTCTGTATACCAAACCCTGGCCTTTGATGTGTATCTACCTTGCCTTAGGACAATTTCTGTTAATAAAAAGCAAGGGGTCCTGAGACAAGGAGAACTTAGTTCCTTTAGCTCCCCATAATGCCTTCCAAAATTATGTTTCATCTCTGGACCCTTTATTTATACATAGCGCCTTCTCCAGATTCCTGAACCCTTCTAGATTCTGGATGAAGAACTCCGGCATTCCATATCTAGTTGCAGGGACTCTCAGCCCCAGGTTTCCTATGCTGTGGTTTATTTACAGGTCTGACAATCTACCTGACATACTAGTAGTTACCTGGTACTACATTGGCTCAGGCTTTGAGAATCTGAGTAGATAAATTAGCCACAGTTTAATGCTTTCTCTACCAATATTCCCCTCCAATGGTGTAGCTAATCAAGAAGCAACTTTCTGAGTAGATAAGTCTGTTTGATTGCACTGCTAGTTTTCACATTACCTGTACTCCAAAACAAACCATATATAAGTGTGTTCTTGTACTCTTAGAAAGGCTAATTTAAGGATACATTAGCTACATTTAACCTGCTATTGTGGATGGCATCTCTTTAAGGAATGTTTCTGCCTCCTCAATGCACCTTGAAATTAAGAAAGTAATGATGCAACAAATGTGCCTGGGGTGACTTCATTTCAAAAGATGTTAATATCTATACCTCAAACTTATAGGAGCGAGGTTCTGAATGACCCCGAAGATGGGCATGATGGTCCTTAGAGAAAGAGAGAAAGGTTATAAAGGCACTTTAATTATACACTCCTACTCTCCCCTCACTTCTGGCCTGTCAGCCCAAACCTCTTCCAAGTGTGGGTCCATGTCAAGGACTGAAAGAAATCCCCTTCAGTAGTTAAATTGCAACTTATCTTAACTAAGTATCTTGCTGTGTAAGCAGTTACATGTTTACAATAACTTAGAACTATGGACTATCAAGTCTGGGAGAGGGAAAAAGTTTGGGGTGGGCGTTGGGGGAGAGCAGGGGAAGCAGGATCCTTATACTCAGGTATAGTAGGACCACGGTCCTGAGAATACTATGTAGACAACTACGTCATCTGCATCCTAGAACAGAACTGACATAAATCAAAGTTCTGTGAATTCTGGAACCGGGTTTTAGGTTGTCAGTTTGTACTCGATGTTAGCAAAGTGAGTTCTATGATTTTTCCACGGAAAATACCCATTATAGGAGGCATTAACACAGTTAACACGGGGAAGGGGAACATCACAACTCACACAAAACAGCACAGGGAAATGGCAATCAAAGTAAACCTATTAGTTAACAATTAACCACTCAGGATTATCACATGCAAGTCTCATACGGGAACTGTTAATAATGAAGCTCTCTAATTAGTTCTCATCATCACAATCACTCTTTGGTGAACATCATAGGAAAAAGAACTAAAAACAAATACATGCAAGAGCTTATTACGGTACCATGGGGACCAGCACTTAGAAAGTGAACTGGAAAGAGCATCAAACTTGATGAAGCTTCCTGGAGGTACAGCCACGTCCCATGCTGGCCACTCCAGCAAGCCAGGAAGGGTCTCCCCTAGGAGGGCACACCATCCTGTCTTTACAGGGCTGACTGGCCTGAGGCTAACGGACTCCAGAGCACTATGCTCTTTGGGACCAACCATTCTTAAGAGTGAAGCAGCAAAATCTGTGTGTATAAGAGTACAGGTATACAGGAAACCCAGAGTGGAGATCAGAACTGAAGCTAAGGATACTGAAGCAAACACACTCTCATTTTAGGGTGCATGGTGATAACTCATTGCCATAGTTATCTACCTTTGCAGGGCTCTCCTGACCAAGAGAATTACTTCTGTAGCTATCTGGAAGACAAATCATCAGTATGTCCCCTACCCAGAAGGCAAAAACGTCACCCACCACTCCACACTCTTCCTCCTTCCACAGCCCAGGCTCTATAGCCCAAATGACATTTTAATTCACAGAATGAGCTTATGAATCTCTGTAAGGAGCCAGCTGTAAACCAAGGTAATCTCTTGGTATAAATGGAGCCCTGGCGGGGGGGTAGGGGTTGGGGCGGCACACTTGGGAATCTTCTCCAGCTCCAACAATACCACAAAGCACTAAAAAATTTGAAACCAATCTTGTCTGGCTGGGTATCAATGTTTCGTGGTAAAGTGTGTGAGGAGACTGGGAGAGGGCACAAAATTCAGTTAGGTGCAAGTTTAACAGGAGTGAGTGAACACAGGAGAGAACTCTAGAGAAAAATACTGACTGGAAAACAAATAAAATTATAAGAAAACAGAGAAGAAAGATGTGGAAGCTAGGCCATCAATAACCTTTCATCGAGTGCTGTCTGCAGTTTCCAGTTCTCACACTGTGTCCTTAGTTGGCAGAGCAGCTCTCTCAGGCTCAGGTCTGAGTGGAGGAGAGCCATGTTCCAGGCTCCGGGCTCCGCTCCTAGGAGCATGGATCCAGAGGACAGTTGTAGGAGCGCTGAGCTGGAAGAAAGCCCAGAGCGTGGGAGGCTGGCATTCTAACCTGAGGCGTCCTCAACACAAAACTCAACTTTCCATTTTCTTTCCTAACTCTACTCTTTTACAAATTATTAAGGGAGGACGGCCCAGCTAAGCAAAGTTTCCAAACTTGCAAGAAAAGTAAGGATGGACAGAAGGGCAGAAGGAGCTGGCATGGTCTGCTTCCCAAATGAAAAGGAAGCTGCAGAGCCTGTCAGTGTAAGCGTAGCATCATATCCCAAATGTGGAGGGAAAAAATTTCTCTGCAATTAGACTTGAAAAACCTTAAAATCTTCCAAAATTTGAAGAATATGCTTGCCCTCAGGAGTCCTACAAAGAACAGGCATCTAAATATTTTCATTTGGTTGGGACTGCTCACCATCTATTTCCTATTCATGGGTACAATACTGAGAAAAGAAACCAGGACTTGGCAAATGTTAAGGGAAGAGACAACCCTGTGTTTATCATGTAAACATGCAGAGCAGCATTCTGACAATCACAGCAGCCTTACTAAAAGGAAATCAAATCATGGTACAGAAACAGATTTGGAACCCTTAGAATATGGCCTGAATTTACCTGCACTCACCCCAACCCGGAAATATCCTAAATGTCCCTTATCAGAGAATGGACAAACTGTGGTACTCTCACACAATAAAATATTCCTCAATGAAAAGAATATAGGCAACAAGGATGAATCTCAAATGCATGACTCCATTTATATGACATTTTTGCAAATTTTAAGGACAGAAAACAGAGCAGTGGTTGATTCCAAAGGGAACAGAAGAACTCTGGGGGATGATACAACAGTTCTATTATCTTTACTGTCATGACAGTTCCATATGTCCCTGCTCTCCAAATATCCATGTTTATTAAAACTCATAAAATTATATACTAAAAATTATGTATTTTACTGTATATAAATTATGCCCACATTTTTGAAATAAAATTGTTCTGGATAAGTAGACTATGTAATGTTTTAATTTTTAACTTAAGAAAACTTTTATTTAGCCAACTAATTTATAAGCAGCTCAAGGAAAATAAGTGCCACCCGCTTGCCGACCCGCCCCCCGCCACCAGTCGCCTCCCTCTGTGGGGCAATTGGAGGGGTGATTGGGGGCCCCAATGGCACCTGCCTTGGTTGGCCTGGAGTCATCGGCTTACTGGCCAGCCACCCCCACCCCCACCGCCACCGGTTGCATCCCTCTGCGGAGTGACCAGCAGAGTGATGGGGGGAGAGGGAGGGAACCCGCTAGCACCCGCCTTGGCTGGCCTGGGGCCTATGGGCAGTTCCTGTGTTGATTGTCTGCCCCCTGGTGGTTAGTGTGTGTCATAGCAACCGGTCGTTCTGCTGTTCCATCAATTTGCATACTAGGCTTTTATTACATAGGATTACATGACTTTCAGTTTCCCAAATTTAACCAGCTGAAATTATGCTGTGAGAACTACTCAATTTAACCTTTAGAAATAAAGTCATTGCATTTCAGCAGAAATATCTGCATTTTTATCATCAACAGGAAACACAATGTCCAGGCTTAGTCTATAAGACTTTTTTTGTACTCTAATATTAGCTTAGAAAGCATAGGGATGGTATATGTGTGCCTAATATAAAAAGGGCAGAAGTATGTACCTAGTTACAAGAAATTATCAACTATACAAACTCGCTCACTTGCTATATTCAATCCTCTTTCTCTAAAATTTGTTTGAGGTGTGTAGTCCACCAACATGGTGTGGACATTCTTCCTAAAGTTTGCCTATCCACAGAACTATCTGAAGGTTATGGCTCATAATTCGTGAGATCCAGAAAAGTTTCCACAAATAAACCGCACCTTCTTCCCACCCCTAACTTCAGTCACCCCAAGCAGTCCTTTCCCCATTTCTCCATATTCTAACTTCCCAGCAGATTATAATTGTTATAAAATTGATCTTCAGTGTTTATAAATTATGACTTTGTAAATTACAGCCTTCCCTGCAGAGCTCCCATCCTCCTGCTGACTTCTGCATGGTAGCCTGTCCACAACAGATGTCCTGGACCTTCCTTTCACCGGGACCCTGGAAATTCCCTGCACATCCTATCTTGGATTACTTCCTAAGTCCATGCCTTCCACTTCTTTTACCCTTTTCCTTTAAAAAAACAAAAACAAAACAAAAAACGATTCCTATTTCATGGAGAAAATGCTGGCTGGTTTGGATAGACTGCCAACCTGAGGTTCGAAGGGTCCCAGGTTCAGTTCCTGGTCAAGGGAACATACCCAGGTTGTGGGCTACATTCCTAGTAGGGACCTGCAGGAGGCAGCCGATCAATGATTCGCTCTCATCATTGATGTTTCTATCGCTCTCTCCCTCTCTGAAATCAATAAAAAATATTTTTAAAAAATGCTTTAACTTTTTGAGGTCAAGTAAGTAAATGTAAAATATAGACAATAAAGGTCGTGATTCAACAGTACCAATTTGTAAGTAAGAAAGGTACTTTCATGTTACACATTTCTCTAAAAATGTGTAATGTATCTAAATTGTAGACATTATATTTATAGCAAATAAGTCATTAAATTGATAAGAAAATAGTTAAAGGTGACATTTCTGTTTTAAACTGGTAAGTCTAAACACAATCAATGATGATAGAAAGAGACCATTTAATAACTGTTGTTACTTTTCTAAAAATCAAATAATGAATCTTTACATTTGGTCAACGATGGGCAGCATATACAAGAGTGGGAGCTAGAATTCCTATTGCCTAGTGACACTGTAGCTGTCTTAATGTTGCAAGGCATTACTCATGTGTTTGTGATGATGCTGGTGTAAACAAACCTACCATACTCTCAGGTGTATAAGAGTATAGCACTTACAATTATGTACAGTACACAATGCTTGCTAATGATAATAAACGATTATGTTACAGTTTACGTGTTTACTATAGTACATTTTTATCATTATTTTAGAGTGTACTCTGTCTACTTATTTGCTGTAAAAGAGTATGCGGTGTTATGCCAACAGTAGCCTCACATATCTTATGCTTACTGTCTGTTGATTGCATCATTTTCTCTTGTGCTTGATTTAATCTTGTGTTTTATAAGTTTAGTGTAGTCAAAGTGTGCAGTGTTTATAACGTCTACAGGAAAGTACAGTAATGCTCTAGGCTTCAGAGTCACTCAACACTCACTGACACATCCAGAGCAACTTGCAATCCTGCAAGCTCCATTCATGGTTAGTGCCCTATACAGGTGTACCATTTTTAATCTTTTGTACTGTATTTTTACATTTTTATGTTTGTTTAGATACATAAATACTTACCACTGTTACAACTGCCTACAATATTCATTACAGTTACATGCTATACAGGCTTGTAGCTTAGGAGCAATAAGCTATCCCATGTAGCCTAGGCAGGTATGCACTAGGCTAGACCAGTGGTCGGCAAACTGTGGCTCACAAGCCACATGTGGCTCTTTGGCCCCTTGAGTGTGGCTCTTCTACAAAATATCACGTGCGGTTGCACACATACAGTGCGACTGAAACTTCATGGCCCATGCGCAGAAGTCGGTTTTCGGCTCTCAAAAGAAATTTCAATCACTGTACTGTTGATATTTGGCTCTGTTGACTAATGAGTTTGCCGACCACTAGGCTAGACCATCTTAGTCTGTGAAAGTGCACTGCAAAATCACCTAATGACACATTTCTCAGAATGTATCTCCACCATTAAGCAGCGCAGGACTCTACAAAAATAAACATTTCTAGAAAAAATACACAAGACTGGTGTAAAAAATAGCTTACACAAGGTAGGCGACAGAAAGAACATGGAACTAAGCACATCAAGAAGAGTCTACTGCTCTGGATATCAATTACAAGACCATGATTTAAAAATAACTAAAGATATGAAATAACTACTTTTTTCTTTAAAAGTTTTAGGTCAAGTTTTATTACTGTCAAAGTCTCTATAGACAAGAGGTAAGAATTTATTACAACAGCAGAAAACGGCTTGGGAGATAATTGTGCAGAGTAAAGAATTTAAAAGATGATCTGATGAAGCACAGGTTTCATTTCATGGGTAAATCAAGAGCTCGGGAGCAAGGAAATTGATGTCATGCTAAGCTCTGCCCCACCTGAGACAAGAACACAACTTTAGAAAAGGATGAAGAAAAAAATAAATCTGCAAGCAACTTGTGACATAAAAATCAAAATCTAAGAAAGCAAGATGGTGGCATAGGTAAACACCTGAAATTGCTGCCTCGCACAACAACTTCAAAACTACAACTAAAAGACAAAACGGACAACATCCAGAACCAAAGGAAGGCTGTCTGAATGGAAATTCTACAACTAGAAGGAAAGAGAAAAGCACACTGAGACTCAGAGGAGCTATGGAAATAAAGTGCAGAGGTATGGAGGCGCGCATGCACAGAAAGGGCTGGCAACTGAGGACGCAATTGTCTTTTCCAATCGGGAGGGAGACACAAGCTCCCGACTGCTCTTAACTCCAGTTCCGGGCAAGACTCTGGGGACCCAGACTCATATGGGGGAAAACTGGAATGTCTGGCATCGGGCTGGAAGACGAGGGTGGCTTTCTCTCAGAGGTGCTTGCAGCGATTACCGTGGGACACTGAGACCCAGGGGCCTCTTGGGGCAGGGCTGAAGGTCAACCTTGCTGTTTGCTCCACCCTGTTGATCCCTGAGAACCCACCCCACCCCACCCAAGCTGTGCGCAGAGGCTTTTGCATATGAGTGGCCTGGCCCTTTGCAATCTAAAATTACCTAACAAACTGTAGCTGAGTCAGAGAGACCCAGAACATCCAAAAGAAGGCCCAAGGCCCCACAGCAGCTTGCACTGCTTCACAGCTAGGCCTCATCTGGGCACCTCCAAACCCCAAACAAAGAAGAGGAATCTGCAGATCTCTCTATAGCTCCTGCTGGGTGGCCTCAAGCAGAGGCTAAATTAGCACCTCCTTAGAGTTCCAAGAGTCAGTGTACATAGTGGTCAGAGTGGGACCATCCAGATTACAACTCCTCAGTACCATAAGGGACACACTCAGGGGGCAGACTCAGGGAGTATCAAAGCCCCACTGAAGCAAGTCTTGCCCCATAAGGGTGTCTCCAGCACAGAAGTCCTCCCATCATAGACACAAATAGCCAATTGGACCAGAAGTCAATTCCTCCCAGTGATACCAACAACAATCAAGGCTTAACTACAACAAGATTGTGCACACAGCCCACAAAGGGGTGCACCAAGAGAGTCCACCCCAGGTAACTGGTGAGGCTGAGCCACTGGGCCCTATAGGACACCTAGCACACAAAGCCTCTCTATCAACTCAGGGAAGCAGCGAAAATGGGGAGACAAAGCAATAGGTCACAAATGACAGAAATGGAGGAAAGCAAACAACTGGATATGGAATTCAAAACCATAGTTATAGGGTTTTTCAAGAATTTTCTAGAAACTGCTGATACATTTAGTGAGACCCTTGAGGATATGAAAAAGGACCAACTAGAAATTAAGCATACACTGACTGAAATAAAGAATAATATACAGAGATCCAATGGCAGACTAGAAGTTAGCAAGAATCAAGTCAAAGATTTGAAATATGAAGAAGAAAAAAACACCCAACCGGAAAAGAAAAAAGAATCCAAAAATATGAAGATAGTGTAAGGAGCCTCTGGGACAACTTCAAGCGTACCAACATCAGAATTGTGGGGGTGCCAGAAGAAGAGAGAGAGCAAGATACTGAAAACCTATTTGAAGAAATGACTGAAAACTTCCCCCACCTGGTGGAAGAAATAGACTTACAAGTCCAGGAAGTGCACAGAACCCCAAACAAAAGGAATCCAAAGAGGACCACACCAAGACATATCATAATTAAAATACCAAGAGCAAAAGACAAAAAGAGAATATTAAAAGCAGCAAGAGAAAAACAGTTAATTACCTACAAGGGAGCACCCATACGATTGTCCGCTGTATGCAGGCCAGACGGGATTGGCAAGAAACATTCAAAGTGATGAATAGCAAGAACCTACAAGCAAGATTACTCTACCCAGCAAAGCTATCATTCAGAATTGAAGGGCAGATAAAGAGCTTCACCGATAAGAAAAAGCTAAAGGAGTTCATCACCACCAAACCAGTATTATATGAAATGCTGAAAGGTATTCTTTAAGAAGATGAAGAAGAAGAAAAAGGTAAAGATAAAAGTTATGAACAACAAATACATATCTATTAACAAGTAAACCAAAAAATCAAATGAATTAAAAACCTGAGGAACAGAATAAACTGGTGGATATAATAGAATCAGGGGCATAGAAAGGGATTGGACTGACAATTCTCAGGGGGAAAGGGGTGTGGGGGTTGCAGGAAGAGACTGGACAAAATACGTACACCTATGGTTGAGGACAGTGCGGGGGGAGTAAGGGCAGAGTGGGAACTGGGTGGAGGGGTGCTATGGGCGGGGAGCGAGGAACAACTGTAATAATCTGCACAATAAAGATTTATTAAAATTTTTTAAAAAAGAAAAAAAATCAAAATCTTTATAATAAAGAGCTAGGGTTGTAACGACCATTACGACCAAAGGCTGGACCAGACTGGGGATACTGCCAGTGCCCCAACCCAGCACTGACTGCCTTGGAGGCTGTGGATCAGGCCTGGAGAGAGGCCTGCAGAGAGAGAGGCAGGGTCTGATCTGTAGCCTCTGTGGCAGCCGTTGATCAGAACTTGCCTCTCTTTCTCTCCTGGCCTGGCCAACAGCCATGCCTCGATTTCTCTCCAGGCCTCCACCAGGGCTGCTGATCAGCCCCACCTGTTTGATCAGGCCCCATTGATAGGCCCAGAAACGCTGACTGGCATAGAAACTGACCAATCAGAACCAAATCTGAGACAATGTAAGGAGCCAATGGCTACCTAGGAGGTAGAGTTTTTGATGATGAATGGCAGAGAACCTGACAAATCAGAACCAAATCTGGGTCAACTGTGAGGAGCCAATGGCTGACTAAGGAGGCAGAGCTTTTGATGCTGACTGGCATAGAAACTGACCAATCAAAACCAAATCTGGGTCAACTGTGAGGAGCCAATGGCAGCCTAGAAGGCAGAGCTTTTGATGCTGACTGGCATAGAAACTGACCAATCAGAACCAAATTGTCTGGCAGAGGAGGGCATTTGGGGGTGAGATCAGGCTGGCAGGGGAGGGCAGTAAGGGGTGATCAGGCAGGCAGAGACACTTAGGGGCAATCAGGCCAGCAGGAGAGAGCAGTTAGGGGTGAGATCAGGACAGCAAGGTAGGGCAGTTAGGGGTGATCAGGAAGAGGCAGTTGGGGGTGAGATCAGGCTGGCAGGAGAGAGCAGTTGGAGGCTCGATCAGGCCGACAGGGGAGGGCAGTTAGGGGCAATCAGGCAGGCAGGCAGAGAGGTTAGGGATGATCAGGCAGGCAGGCAGAGGGGTTAGGGGCAATCAGGCAGGTGAGTCGTTAGGAGCCAGCAGTCCCAGATTGTGAGAGGGGTGTGTGACCACCCACAGGGATCGGGCCTAAACTGGTGGTCGAACATCCTCTGATGGGTCCCCGATTGGAGTGGGTGCAGGCTGGGCTGAGGGAATCCCCCCTCCATGCATGAATTTCATGCACAGGGCCTCTAGTAAATATTATAATAGGTTAGATGACTAAAATAATTTCAACATCCCTTAAAAATACTGTGAACATTCATTTTTTGCCTGCAGTCATATCAATTTAGGTCCAATAATTCTTAAATAAAAGTTTTATTATGTCTAATTGGTCTTTTTAAAGCCCTACATTTTTAAAGAGTTAATAAAAATAGATAATTATAAAATTTGGAAGAGAAAGTTCTAGTTTTTAAGATAGGAAGAAAAATGGCACCTATTATAGTAGAAATTTATTATTAATTAAGACAGAGGTAGTCAGAGTTTTAAAGTACACCAAATGCATCAAACTAAAAACCTAATCATTGTACTCAACAGAGGTATAGAATGATGACATTAAAAATCTAGAAAGAAACCAAGATGGTGGCATAGGTAAACACCTAAATTGCTGCCTCGCACAACAATTTCAAAACTACAACTAAAAGACAAAATGTCTATCACCCAGAACCATGGGAAAGCAGGCTGAGTGGAAGTTCTACAACTAGAAGGAAAGAGAAAAGAGCATTGAGACCTGCACAAGCGCTGAAAAGCTGAGATACGCAGGCATGCGAATCAGGCTGGTGGTGGGTGTCTGGGTGCGCTGCTTCTTTCAACCTGAAGGGAGACAAGCTCCCAATTACTCTGAACTCCAGTATCTGGGGAGACACTGGGGACCCAAACTCCTACGGGGAGAAGCTAGTCTGTCTGCCATCAGGTCGGAAAGTGTGAGGGTGACTTTCTTGCAGAGGTGCGCCCAGCAATCATTGTTTACTGCGCTGGGGCGCGGGATACGGGGACTTGGAAATGCAGAGACGGCTGACTGTCAGCCATCGCTGTTTGCCATGCCCTAGCCTAGTGACTCCCTGAGACCCCACCCTGTACAGTCTACAAACCCACCCAAGCTCCACGCAGAGGCTTTTGCATATAAATGGCCTGCCCTATCACAGTTTAACCAAAGAAACTGCAGCTCTGTTCAGACAGCTCCAAAACCTCCAAACCCCAAGCAAAGAGGAGAAAACTGTAGTTCTCACTGTACCTCCTGCTGGGTGGCCTCAGACATTAGCTGACCAGCATCCCATTGGAGATCCAAAAGCTAGTGTATTTAGTAGTCAGTGTGAGATGGCACCAGATTTCAACTACTCCCATACATAAGTGACACATTCAAGAGGCAGACTCAGTGAGCACCAAAGCCCCACTGAAACAAGTCCTGCCCCCTAAGCGCATCTCCAGCGCAGCAGTTCTTCCATTATAGACACAGCAGGTCCTCACAGCCAATGGGCCTGGAGGTCAATTCCTCCCAGTGACACCAACAACAATCAAGACTTAACTACAACAGGCTGTACACACAATCCACAAAGGGGTGCACCAAGAGTGTCCACCTCAGGTAAGTGGGAGGCCGACCCACTGGGCCATATAGGAAACCTAGCACACAAAGCCACCCTACCAACTCAGGGAAGCAGTGAAAATGGGGAGACAAAGAAACAGATCACAAATGACAGAAATGGAGGAAAGCAAACTACTGGATATAGAGTTCAAAACCACGGTTATAAGGTTTTTCAAGAATTTCCTAGAAAAGGCCGATAAATTCAACAAGACCCTCAAGAATATGAAAAAGGACCAACTAGAAATTAAATATTCACTGACTGAAATAAAAAATATTATGCAGAGACCCAACAGTAGACTAGAGGAACGCAATAATCAAGTCAAAGATTTGAAATACAAAGAAGCAAAAAAGACTCAACCGGGAAAGCAAAAAGAAAAAAAAAAAAAGCAAAAATATGAAGATAGTGTAAGAAGCCTCTGGGACAACTTCAAGCGTACCAACATCAGAATTATGGTGGTGCCAGAAGAAGAGAGAGAGCAAGATACTGAAAACCTATTTGAAGAAATAATGACTGAAAACTTCCCCCACCTGGTGAAAGAAATAGACTTACAAGTCCAGGAAGCGCACAGAACCCCAAACAAAAGGAATCCAAAGAGGACCACACCAAGATACATCATAATTAAAATGCCAAGGGCAAAAGACAAAGAGAGAATATTAAAAGCAGCAAGAGAAAAACAGTTAATTACCTACAAGGGAGCACCCATACGATTGTCCGCTGTATGCAGGCCAGACGGGATTGGCAAGAAACATTCAAAGTGATGAATAGCAAGAACCTACAAGCAAGATTACTCTACCCAGCAAAGCTATCATTCAGAATTGAAGGGCAGATAAAGAGCTTCACAGATAACAAAAAGCTAAAGGAGTTTATCACCACCAAACCAGTATTATATGAAATGCTGAAAGGTATTCTTTAAGAAGGGGAAGAAGAAGAAAAAAGTAAAGATAAAAATTATGAACAACGAATACATATCTATCAACAAGTGAATCTAAAAATCAAGTGAATTAAAAATCTGAGGAACAGAATAAACTGGTGGATATAATAGAATCAGGGGCATAGAAAGGGAGTGGACTGACAATTTCCAGGGGGGAAAGGGGTGTGGGAGGTGCGGGAAGAGACTGGACAAAAATCGTACACCTATTGATGAGGACAGTGGGAGGGAGGTAAGGGCAGAAGGTGGGTGGAACTATGGGATGGCGGGGGGAAAGGAGAAACAATTGTAATAATCTGAACAATAAAGATTTATTAAATTAAAAAAAATACATATGTTATCCTTTGGCACATATTCGAATTAGCTAAAGAAATCAATGTTGCTTATGAAAGAAAAATACAATCCAAACAACCAAAACAGCCAACAACAGAAGTTGATTAAATAAGTTACAGTACATTAATAAGACAGAATATTAGGCAGAAATTAAAAGTATGGTTCAACAATATTCATATGGAAAAATATAATTAAGAGAGAAAAAGCAATTAAGCAAATACCATGTGCCAGACACTTCTCACGGCACTGATTGTATTAAGAATAAAATAGAAAGTTCCTGTACTGAATACAACTTGTATCACTTCAAAAAGAAGGGTGTAAGGGGGGGCGGTGTGTTTGGAGAAAAATGAAGGAAAGAAAACCCTACATTTTGGTGAAAAGATTCATTTTTACTGAAACATATCTGATGGTAGTAGTAGAGATGATTTTATTTTCTGGCTTATTTATGTTTGATGAATTCAAACACAAAACTTCTGGTGAAAAAAACACTGGTAGTCAAAAAAAGTGTAAGTTTTTCGCCGTGGCGGCATAGCTAATTGGTAGTCAGTCCATGCACTGAAGGCAGGGGTTCAATTCCCAGTCAAGGGCACATAGCTAGCTTGCAGGTTTAATCCCTGCCCCATAACCAAAAATGTGTTTTCTTTCTTACACTGATATTGCTCTTTTTCCCCTTCCCTCCCTCCCTTCCAGGCTCTCTAAAAATCAATGGGAAAATTATCCTCAGGTGAGAATTAACAAAACAAACAAACAAAAAGTAAGTTTTTGTTTTCAAAAGAAGAAAACAGATTAACATTCAGTGCTGATTCAGCTTTGCCCAGATAAACTTACAAATTATTCAGTTGGATAACTGTCTCTCCAGTGTTTTGAGCCAAATTCAACATTCTCTAGAGTAAATTAGTTCTTTATAATTGTTCTGTATGTTTCGAAACAATAAATATTATGGACACTGTAATAAAGACTGTGAACTGATTTGGAAAACATCTTAATTTGAAACTGGATATGAAATTTGCTCCATGATTTCTTCAAAAACAGAATCTAAGCACAGTGCTTTATGGCAGTGATGACACAGAATTAAATGGCCCTTTCCTAAGGAATAAAAATTTGACTAGGTAATTATGATTCAGAGCTAAAAAGAGTGTTGACAATAGGTAGAAAAAAAATCACACAATAATTTGCATGATGTATGAATAAGAAAAATGAATTCCTAGTAAAGCAAGCAGCATGATGTAAAGAGTTAGAATTGTAGTATTTTGAGTATATTTGGAAATTCTGATTCTTCCTAAGGAAAAACATAGACTTATCCCTTCCCCCACCTGGTGTGATTTTGTAAATATGGATGATATAATTACATGTGAATACCGTATTGGGGTTCTAGAAGTGAAACTATCAATGAAAAACCATATACCCCAGAATGCATGAATAATGGCAGAGAATTCAGACAAAAAGTTTTGGTCAAGATAACAGAAGAAATTTGTTTTTCCAACCAAGGCTCTCAGATCACTATCATTTCTTTTTCCATTAGGGCATATGTAATTGTGAAGGCTCTAAAGCAGTGGTTCTCAGCCTTTCTAATGCCGCAATCCTTTAATGCAGTTCCTCATGTTGTGGTGACCCCCAACCATAAAATTATTTTCGTTGCTACTTCATGACTGTAATTTTGCTACTGTTATGAATCGTAATGTAAATATCTGTGTTTTCCGATGGTCTTAGGCGACCCTGCTAGCGGTTCTCAACCTGTGGTTGCGACCCACAGGTTGAGAACAGCTGCTGTAGAGCCTAAGACCATCGGAAAACACAGATATTTACATTACAACTCATTAATAGTAGCAAAATTACAGTCATGAGGTAGCAACGAAAATAATTTTATGGTTGGGGGTCACCACAACATGAGGAACTGCATTAAAGGATTGCGGCATTGAAAGGCTGAGAACCACTGCTCTAAAGCTTTTTCACTCACTGAAAACTACACAGACACCATTATCACAGACATTTATCCACTCACTATTGTTAGAAAACTCCTAAAACTGAAGGTATAGAGATGTAAGCCTTCCTGGAGATAAGCCAGTTGGGAAGACATCTAGCTATCACTTTCCACCCCTTCATTTCAGAAACAATGCTCTAACTAAGGTCACCAGTAACCCATGTTGCTAAATCCACTGGACAGTTCTTAATCTTCATGTCTTGACCTTGAAGCAGCAGAGTCAGTAAAGTTCCTGTACTAAATACAACTTGTATCACTTCAAAAAGAAGAGGGGGGAGGAATGAAGGAAAGAAAACCCTACATTTTGGTGAAAAGATTTACTTTTACTGAAACATTTCTGATGGTAGTAGTAGAGATGATTTTATTTTCTGAGTTATTTATGTTTGAAGCTCTCTTTCCTCTTAGTTTCTTTCTTTCTTATTATTTTTTCCATTGATTTCTGACGCAATATGAAAAATGCATTAAAAAAACAAGCCAGATAGCATATGTTAAATAGTAAATGAGAGATAAAGAGGCAATAAAAGAACTCAGCAGAGGGAGGAATATAATTTGGAATTTGAATAAAGTTTGAAATAAAAAACACTTCATAGAGGACTTCTTATGTGCAAGGCAGAATGCTCAGCAATTTAATACTAATCACCGCCACCATGTGAACCACTGCTCTCTGTTGAGTTCTTATGTCAACTGTTATAAATACTTTGCATGTATTTACTCATTCAATCATACCACAAATCTAATGAGGTAAGGGCCATTATTATTAATTTTACAGATGGGAAGACTGTGGCACAGAGGTTAAGTAACTTCCTCAAGGAGACAAAGTAATAAGCAATGTTGCAAAGACTTGAACTTGGGTGATCTAATATTGGAGCCCATGCTACTATGACACCATACTGCTACTGTATTCTAGAACAGTGATTTTCAGCTGGTGGATCATAAGAAATTTTAAAACATGCCATACCAGATTGTTTGGTCAGGGGCATTGACCTCTTTCCCCTTAGGCTGTCAAATAAAAAAATGACAATAGCCAACACAATAACTGGCATGAATGAATCAAAATTACACTTATTTTTATTGTCAGATTGGCAAAAAAATATAATATTTTTTGGTGTGCTACAGAATTTTAGTAATTAGTTTATATGTGTCATGAACGAAAAAGGTTGAAAATAGCTGTTCTAGAAAATATGCCTGTCGACTTCTAGTTACTACCAGCACAATTAACCCTAGAGGGCCATATTTTTCTTAATAGTATTACACTGTTTAAGATCATCATCTGGCAGATCAAATCTAAACTAGGCAATGAAGAGATACAAAAAAATGACCCTTTCTTTGTTTAGAAACTAGTGAGGAGAACCATTGTACATATGTCAATTTGAGTACAGTTACCAATCAATACATCAACAAGTGCAAAATTATGGTAATGACCGACTACATGTAAAATTGCTTAAGAAAGGCATGATCAGAAGACAATGAGGTCATGTAATATTTATCTGTCTCCAACTGACTTATTTCGTTTAGCATAATGCTCTCCAGGTCCATCCATGCTGTTGCAAATAGTAGGAGTTCCTTCCTTTATACAGCAGCATAGTATTCCATTGTATAGATGTACCACAGTTTTTTAATCCACTCATCTGTTGACGGGCACTTAGGCTGTTTCCAAATCTTAGCTATTGTAAATTGTGCTGCTATGAACATAGGGGTGCATATAACATTTCTGATTGGTGTTTCTAGTTTCTTGGGATATATTCCTAGAAGTGGGATCACTGGGTCAAATGGCAGTTCCGTATTTAATTTTTGGAGGAAACTCCATATTGTTTCCACAGTGGCTGCACCAGTCTGCATTCCCACCAGCAGTGCACGAGGGAACTCTGCATCCTTGCCAACACTTGTCATTTGTTGATGAAGCCATTCTGACAGGTGTGAGATGGTACCTCTGTCATTTTGATTTGCATCTCTCGGATGATTAGTGACTTTGAGCATGTTTTCATATGTCTCTTGGAAAAAGGTAAATATCACATGATTTCACTCATTTGTGGAATATAATGAACAACATAAACTGATGAACAAAACTGATCCAGAGACAGAGAAGCATCAATAAGACCTTCAAACCTCAGAGGGAAGGCAGGAAGGAAGGGGAGGGTGGGGATAAGGGTGAGAGGTCAACCAAAGGACTTGTATGCATGCATATAAGTACAACCAATGGACACAGACACCATTAGGGTGAAGGCATGAGCGGGGGGGGGGAGTGCGGGGGGGGGGGAATGGGGGTATAAGGACACATGTAATACCTTAATCAATATAAAATAAAAATAAATAAAACCAAGCCCTAGCTGGTTTGGCTCAGTGGATAGAGCATCAGCCTGTGGATGGAAGGGTCCCGGGTTCAATTTTGGTCAAGGGCACATGCCTGGGTTGTGGGCTCAATCCCTAGTAGGGGGCGTGCAGGAGGCAGCTGATCAGTGATTCTCTTTCATCATTTATATTTCTATCTCTCTCTCCCTCTCCCTTCCTCCCTGAAATCAATAAAAATATGTTAAAAAAAGAAGACAATGAGGATAAAAAGGGGAAATTGCCTTTAAGAAGAGTAATGCCCTAGAGGAGGAGGAAGAAGGTACGGTCAGGAGTTGGCCATCCAAGAAGAAATGCTACTCAAAAAGAGCTAATTAACAACATAGTCATTGGAACTGAGACCTTGAACTGTTGGAATAAACTGAGTAAGATATACTAGAAAAACATAATCTCCACAATGGATGAAGCATCCGACATATTGCAGTAATGGACTATCAAGAGAACACAGATTTTCCTCCAGAGTTAAACATTGATGATAATTTATATTCTCACACTCCTTCCAACTCTGATATATGCTAGGAATTTTATCATTTTTCCTGAGAACACCATTTCCTGAGAAACGGAGGCACTAGATAATTCCATGCTTACCCAGAGCTCCAATTCAAGGATATTTAGCAGGATATCAACACTGCTAGGAGTGTCCAATTTTTTTTAAACTAAAGAAAGCCTTAAAATACAAGTAAGCAGAATGTCTGTTAGTTAAATGACTTACTTTGAGATGTTTATATAAGCAATAGCCACAGGACAAAATGAGTTCAATCTAGGACTAAGTAGTGTTATGATGGTGAAGTGGAGAGCAAAGCAAGGCTGGGCACAAATATTTCAATTTTCATCACATCACTCAGTAGCCACAGAAGAGGTTCAACAACCCCATCATATACCTGAACCTGGGAATAAGGAATTTTACCCACTGCCTTCAAAATACTCTAACATTCATTCAGCCACACCTGTGATGGGTTCAATTAACTAATTTGGTTCCTTGAAACAGAATCACAGAACAATATCCACATGAATCCAGAGAATGGGAAAGAGAGCTGAAGAGTATGGACCAGTGAAAGAAGAATCTATGCTGTTAGAGGCAAGTCTCTTTGGAAAGAGATGCCCACCCTCAACCTCACCATCACCCTCACCCTTACCTGCCACTTTGAAAAAATTGATCCTGGACTCCCTCAATTTCCTTTCTTTGAACAAAGGAAGAAAGTAAAAAAATCATTATACCTCAGGACACTTAATTTGTATGCATTCCTATGTGTGAAGTCACAGTTACACAAGGAATCAAGAAGAGGACAGCTTGGCCAGTATAGCTCAGTGGTTGAGCATTGACCCATTAACCAGGACCCTTTACATCCCAGTCAAGGCACATGCCCGGGTTTTGGGCTCAATCCCCAGTAGGGGGCGTGCAGGAGGCAGCCAATCAGTGATTCTCTCATCATTGATGTCTCTCTCTCTCTCTCTTTCTCTCTCTCTTCCTGCCTCTCTGTGCAATCAGTAAAAACATAGTTTAAAAAAAGAAAAAGTAAACTAGAAAAATTTGTGGCAGAAAATGTCCTTGAAAACTGAATTCACTGCAGTGACTTATCACGTCTACTGGTTATTTTGGGAAGATGTTTTATTGTAAGACGCAACAATTCTTTATCCTTTAAGTAAAGAATTGCTGTCTCTAACAGCGCTCTACCTCAGGCAGTCTCAGGATTCATCCAGCATGTCTTCAGAGGTGTGAACTGCAGAGCTGGCACACTCACCAAATGTCAGACACTGTGCCTGTCTTCAGTGTTCACTACCTCTCCCTCACGCTGCTATGGTGCCTGAGTTTTTCAAAACAAGCCTGTCAGTGAGCAAAAGGTCGACCAAGTAAGGCATAGGCATGGAGCCAGGCATTCTGCAGGCGAGAGAGACAGACTCACCTTAGAACTGTTTATTTTTTAAAGGTCTTTCACAACCACATGACTCTTCATTTCCAGGTTCAGAGGAAACAATAAAAAGATTTTAAAAAACACATAATTACATGATCTCTTATTGTCCAATGTTAAAAATGCTTTTGTATTTCCCTAGTTTCTGCAATTGCTTCCCCCTTAAAGGCTACTTTTCAAAGAGTAAAGCCATGTCTTTTACAAGTATACAAATACTAGAGGCCTGGTGCATGGATTTGTGCACTGGTGGGGCCTGGCCTGTGGGGATTGGCCCGAAACTGGCTCTCCAACAACCCCCACGGGGTCCTGGATTGAGAGAGGGCGGTATTCAGGTGATGCAACCTGGACTTGGGCTCCCTCCTCTCCGGGTCCAGGGTGCAGGTGAAGCAGATTCGGGGTCGACAGTGCCCCAGCAGGAACCTAACCCATGACAGATTCTGCAAGGAATCAGGCTCTCCTCTACTGGTCAGAGTGTCTGCCCCCTGGTAGTCATTGCGTGTCATAGCTACCAGGCGAATGGTCGGATGGTCGCTTAGGCTTTTATATAGATAGATAGATAGATAGATAGATAGATAGATAGATAGATAGATAGATAGATAAAACAAGCACATGTCAAAAATTTTATTTTAACCGCTAATTAATGTGGGAACCAGAAAGATAGTACTACTGATTCAAAGGAGAATCTGAAGAACAGACATATACATATAGGCAACAAGGAATGCTGAAGTGAGTCTGCTAAAGATGCAAAACTGTCCAGCAAAACCAAAAAATGAAAATGTATCATAGGAAACCATTTCTTTTACAGGGCAGCAATCTATATGGGGTCACATCTGTACAAACAGGAATCACTGCATCAACCATCAGGCCTATATGAATTAAATTCTCTCTCCAGAGAAGGGTAAACACCTGGTTAAAAACTAAGCAGCATACCCCCATAAAATCAGTTAACCCCAAAGCATGTACGAGGCAGTACCCAGCATTCCAATGAAAGGGTACCAAATAACCTTACCCATTCCAATGTCTTTAACAATATCTCCTGATACCCCCAACTAATAAATAAGAGAGGTGAGAGACTATGTCCTAAATTTAGTGCTTTACAGAGCAAAAATTTAAATGCTGAAATACAATCTTTACAAAATTTCAGCATTTCTTTCCCATACTCATTTCAGAAACATGTTCAACCTAATAGAGAACACTTCTCTCTGATTCCCATGGAAAGCGTAAGTGTTTTTAGTTCTCTCTAGAAGGAAAGAGGGATATCTCTGCACTTAGTTCTGGGGAGTTTCGATAGGAGAGTCTGACAAAACAAGAACTGGCCATACAGGACTCCTAAGTCTGAACAAATGATGAACAAAAGACAATGAAGCAATGCACCCTAAGGAGAACTAAACTCCGTGACACAATCTGGGTCTCCTTAACATCCACCTATTTTTCAGAGGGAGAAGGGGAAAGGGACATGGGAAGAAAAGGGCTCGGGGAGGGGCGGGGGCGATGGGAAGATGAGGGTGGGGGGAGAGGTTGAAAGAAAGGAAATGGAGAAATTAATAAAAGGAGCCTGGGAGAAACTTTCACAGTAGCTGCCACTTTGGCATCACATGGCCCTGCGCCAAAGGGCTGCAGTGCACATTTCTGTGCTAAGAGAATACAAGTCAGTGAGCTGCACATGCACACTGCAGTCCAGGAACCTTTGGCTGGGGATAGAGGAAGAACAAAATAGAGACAGAAATACCTACCTCTAAATTGCTAAAAACTTGAGCTGCTGAACGCAGGAGAGGTGCAAGGAAACCACTCTGGGAACCCACCACTAGCACTAACCTTGGCTCCCTGGCAAGGGGGTCATCATATTCTTGGAGCACATGATGCCTGCTCTAGAGAGCAAGGCCAGCAGACAGGGAGTGGGCTCTCACAGGGTTTCTATGGGATTTCCCCAGGGTAGCAAATGCAAAGCACAGTCATGGGTCCAGAGGCTATGGTGTGAATGGAGCTCTAGAGCTAGGCAACCCTTCCAGGTCACAGAAAGCCACTAGACAGAACCATGGGGGTTGACCTGGTGTGTTTGGCACAAAGTGGACATTTGAATGTGATTTTAGGCTAAGGGAGAGCAAGAGAGGGAAGTGCCATTAAATCAAACAAAACAATAAGTAAATAAAAAAAACAAGGATCATTTATAACATCCAGTTACTAAGGATTAGAAAAAACTAGCTAAAAGGCTCTTTAGAATTATATGAAAATAAGAAGACAACCTAGCCTAGTGGGCCAGAAGACATAGGGAACAGCAACTGAACACAGGCCTAACTTATAAAGCCTCTGGGTGATTGTGCTGCTGCTTTTACACTTTCTTCGGACTTCCTGGGCAAACCACTTTTTACCTCTCTGTAGCCAAAAACAATATTTTTAAACTCTTCCATTGAGGCCCAATTCCATTTGTACTTACAGAACGAGAACTTCTGTACAGGACCCCAAGCTTCATGCTTCAAATACCCTGAGAAAAGAGTGCTATTCCAGCTCAAGAACTCACTGAAAAACAAGGAACTGAAGGAAGAGGTCAGGAGGAGATACTAGAGAAAATCCTACCTATTTATTTACTTATTTATTTTAAAGGAACACTTCCACCCTTTCTATTTGCAAATTTGAATCACACCGATCAATTCTGTAAGTCTCCATTTCATGATGTGATGGAATAAATATTACCCATAAATCTGAACCCTGACCCTCAGAGCTATCTAGGTTATGGTTTAAGCACATTCTTAATAATACAATGTATCACGAATAAAATCAGTCATGGATAGAGGTTACAATGAAGTTAGGTAACATGAGCAAAGAAAGCAATATTCAAGTGAGCACAGCAGCAGTTAACAAAACAAAGACACTGGAACTTAGTGAAGGCAAGGAAGGAGAGCAGAAGAGACAACAGTGAAATGAGCAGCCAAGTTGTCAGGAGAAGTATGACCCCATTCTAATAATCTGTCCCATTCTGGGACTGAGAAATATGACTGGAGAGGACAGGATGCTGGTTTGGCTCTATCTTCTTGTAGTGCCGTCAACAAATAAACAAACAAACAAACAAGCAAACATCCTAACTCCTTGTGCACCAGAGAGAAGAACAGACACAGTGGGAATGGAGGATCGTGAAGTAGATACCATGACTCACCCAGCACTGCTCACACACAGTGGAAGAGAAGTGCAGGCCGCACAGGAGGAAATCAGGGTGTGCTGGCTGCAACCTGAGGAGTGGGAGCTCTTACCTCAGAACTGTAATTGATTTGTCTTATTTACCAGAACAACAGTAAGCCACGCACCAACCCATTTTATTGCCTGTTTTACACTCTATATCTGCAGGAAATTGTATTTATTACAGAGCAGGCTACTGCAAAAACAATAATAAATCCAAGATAAGCAACAGCCTTATATTCCATCGACAAGCACATTCCAAATTTTTGTATGCTAGTGAGGGAGTGGAGACAGGATCAGAGAAAAACAGAACCCACTAATAATGAACCTGTGGGTGTCTGACATGAACCAGTCACCACAGAACCATCCTCCAAACCTTATCAGATGCACTGCCAAGTGGGTCAAATTCTTAGTTGGTTTCACATTCCCAGGAATAACATGGCTGAAGAAAACTGGACGGACAATTAAGAAAGGAAGCAATGACCAGGACTTGTAATACCTCACTTCCTTCACCTTAAAAAATTAGAACTAAAGGAAAATAGTACCATCTTCAGGATTCAAATGACTAGATTGGCACTATGTTTTCCCTTAGTGGTTACCCTGAAAACAGGTGCAGAAGATGCAGAAGAGCCAAGTTTAAAAAAGCCTTAGCCAAAAGGCAGGGTTCATTCAGTTGCATTACACAGACGCTACATACCTTATGGAAAAACACCCAGTTACATTAGTGTCAAAAATCATCTGTACTAACAGACAAACAGAAAACAAAATTACAAGTTGGGAGCCATCATCACATTTTTGAAAAGTCACAACACTGCACTTAGCTCTCAGTATGGAAAGGGACAAAACAGGCACAACTGGGACAGCAGAACCCAGTCAGAAAGCATACTCAGTAGCCAAAACTGCCCAGTCCAGTCCCGGGAAATCTGATGAATGACATGAAGAGCCTGCTTGTTTCCTCACGCAGAGGCCAGTGTCTCACTTGCCAAAATAGGCAGTCATCCTATCACTCCTGTGCTTGGATTGCTGCCATAGGAAGCCAGCCAGGGAGGTTTTGCACTTCTAGGTTCTTACGAAGCATTTTAATGCATTCTGATCCTTATCCAGTAAAATCATTTTTAAAAATTCAAGAGAAGAGAGGCTCTGGTCTGGCAAGTAGCTTAGTTGACTGGTGCATAGAGGCGTTCAAACCCCAGTCAGGGGCCCTTGCAAGAGTCAACCAATGAATGCATGAATAAGTGGAACAATAGGTGAATCAATCTCTCTCTCTCTCTCTCTCTCTCTCTCTCTCAATCAATATATAAATTTTAAAATATGCAAGAGAAGAGATATGGACAATAAGGTAGAAACTCAACTCTAAAAGCTGGAAGCCACTAAAATTAGAACAACATTACTGGTTATTTGTCTCATAAACATGATAATCTCTGCTATACAGCACATTTCTTGAATTTCTTGAGGGTGCTTAGGAGACAAAATATAAGGAGCTTATATATAGGGTGGGGCAAAGTAGGTTTACAATTGTATCCATGTACTGGAAACAGAGTTAATTCTTGTATTATTATTTATTTACCAATTATTGTATGTGGAAGTGGATACAACTATAAACCTACTTTGCCCCACACTGTATGTCTCCACCTTCCCCCTCGGATGTGCATTGGGGTGGGGAGAGGTAGTATACAAATACTAGTTCACAGTCAATTATTTTGGCAGCAAATTGCCATAGGAAGCCAGCCAGGGAGGTTTTGCACAGTTTAACAAAAACTTCCATTTACCATAACCTGTAACTAAGATGGGGTTCATGAAGGGGAAAGAATAACCCAGTTAAAAATTACAAAAAGATTGAGAAACTTCTATGAAGCCCTTATATGTGTGTATTCTAAGGCCTTTATTCTAGGTGTTTCTTCATCTAGCTGTAAACTATTTGCCTGCCTGACCCCCATATGCCTACCTGCACCCAGACAGTAGCAGTAGCACCACCAACATCCTTCTGGAAGCTGAAACCCATGCATCTCACTTAACTGGCACCAGGGCACTGATCACACTCAACATGACACTGTGATGGAAAGAAGGGAAGTCTGGAACGGAAAGAGAAAGCTCCTCTGTTTTAGAGGGCACCAAAAACAAAGAAAAAGAAAAGGAGAGGAAACCTCCAATCTGAGTTGAACAACACATGATGAAGATAGACAAGGTCATTCTGACATCTATTTAAATGAAATAGCTTTTCACTTTCCCACTTGCTCAAGTTTTTCTCTTTTATTTATGTGGTAACTGAGATATATATCTAATTGGAATTTATTTTAAAATAACATAAAAGCAAACTAAACCTTCAATATCCAGACGGAAAGGAGAATAAAGATACACATGAAACTGAGCTACAGATGGGTGTGGGGGCAACAAACAAACAAAAACCAAGGAGGAATATGAAGACGAGTTTCCTAAGATCCTGGTAACAGGTGCAAAAGATGCAGAAGAGCAAAGTGTGCTACCAAAAACAAACAAACAAAAACACAGACAAACATAAGAAAACACCAAAACACACCAAAGCAGGGAGCAGCATAGATTCACAATGAACTCCACAGGCCCAAAGAGAGCACCTCCCGCCCCCTAGGTTTCAATCAGCCTCTAGAAGACCCTGGAGTGTGAGCCTGCATAAGCTTTTGACTGGGCGTATTTGGCCCTAATGTAGATCACGATTGTGCTTCCCCAGATAGGTATTTTTAACTCCCCGCACCACCTGTAGTTGAACAAGCAAAAAATTATCCTTTGATTACCCCATCTTCACCAACAGAATGATATTAAGGAAAATGTTGAGAATGATATTAAGGAAAATATTGTTAAGGTATATATAGAATATATGTAAACAATAACTCAGCAAGGTAAGCCACAGAGAAAACAGGGCTAATAACATCACACTGTTAACAATGAAAGATACAACTTAGTCACCTGTGGCTCTAAGGCCATTAGCAACAGGTCTGTGGGACTCTCCACTATGAAGAATACACATCAATATACCTCACTCATTAAAGAGAGATACAACTTGTTGACAGAAGTCCAATTACTGTAGGCAACAGTGTTTAATCTATAATATGCAGTGACTGGCTACAGAGAAAGAGAAGCTCAACAGAATTGCAGTGCTTAATAGGAAAGGGTACCACTACATCTAGGTAAGGGTGACATGGCCAGACAGACACATTCATGATATGCAATCACAATTGGCAAAGCCTCAGCTAGACTTGGTCAGAGAACAGAACAGGAAGATAATACACTCTAATTCAGGGGTCCTCAAACTACGGCCCGCGGGCCACATGTGGCCCGCCGAGGACATTTATCCGGCCCGCTGACTCGTCCCAGGCCCGCATAGGAATTTGTTCATAGTTTTTTTTTTTAAACTATAGTCCGGCCCTCCAACGGTCTGAGGGACAGTGAACTGGCCCCCTGTTTAAAAAGTTTGAGGACCCCTGCTCTAATTCATCACTGCTGTGGGCAAGGCTGAGCTCTAACAGCTTTTGTTTATAGTTGCTTTTACTTCTTGGTGCCCAAGGCAAACTTCCTGTGTTCAAGCTAAGATTTACTAGTCCTTTTTCTGTTACTACCCTTAGGCTATGTGGTCCTCCCTACACAAGATCTGAATCCCTTCTAATCATCAGTGACTATGGAAGTTGAAATAGATTGTGTGTCCTAGGCACTGAGGGTGAATTAATGAACCAACAGGCCTTCCCTAGGCAGCTGATCAAAATCAGCACCTCAACTCTATGCCTCCTTAGTTGGTTTTATTTCTCTTTAGAGGAGTTGCCATACCCTGACTTTGCTATTGTCTACCTTTCCCATGTGCATGTAGGTACTTGATCAGTTTTGTTCATTGTTATCTTCTCAGTTCTAGGCACAGCAGGCACTGAAATACCTGCTAAATAAATGAATAAACCCTCTCAACTAACAAAGGTATTTATTTAGCCAAGAGATCCTTATCGTGCAAGGGTATGGTCCTAATCACCAACCACTCATTTGGACACAGCCTTAAAAGTATCTCCTGTTCTATTCTTCTCCAGCATCTACATCCATTAGCTCAAAGGATGCTCACACATTTCTCCCCCTTAGAGGCAACCCTGGAAAAAAAAAAGTCATGAGGAAATGTCAATACCTAAACTTGTCCTAAAACCTGTACTCAACCTTTTCCCACTAAGATTTCCTAGTCATAGTGAAAATTAAACAGGGATTTTAAAAAGAGGTAATTTTATTTTAATACAACTGGAAAGAAATATCTTCTAAGTAATAATAATTAAAAAAATGGAAAAGCAACATAATAATAGCTCAGGTGACAAGATAGGAGGTTAAATTTAAGCCCCAGTTGGAATTCTGCTTTCTTCAGAATATTAAACAGAATCTCTATAGATGCATAGGCAGAAGCCCTGGAAAAATTCAAATTCATATTTTAGCCTGAAAATGAACAAGCTACAGAAAATACAGAACTGAAGTCCTTTGGTGAATCAGCAGCCAAGCTCTTGGCACCTCTGCGCCACACAGCTCTATTTCAGGGACACAACTCACCCCAGATATGTCTGCGACACGGTGGATAGGCACTTCCTTCTTGCTATGCAATCCTTTGCCATTCTTAATAGCTCTGTAGAAGAAAAAAAGACAATTAAAATACAAATCACATTGGGAAGCAGTAGGAGGGTGGGAAAATGCTGGTGAGAAGAGAGGTCGTTCAAATGGAGGGGGTCTATCACTCACTACACAAGTCACACTACACAGGGCTGAGTAGCCAGTGTCTGCAAGAGTACTTGTTGGAGGGAAATATAAGCATGCTCTTCTAAACCTACTTATCAGTGCTTGGCTGCTAGTTTCAGCTAATGGTGTGCCTGGTGATCAGAGAGCTCTTGGAACTTGTTTCCAAATTAGAGGCATTGTTCCAGGCACAAAAGAATAGTTGGAAGAGGAGACTCCTAAGAAACACAAGTAATAATGTTTCTTTCTGTGTTTAATCACATGAAACATTTAAAATGCAAAATATATAGCTAGTGTTTCAATTCCAATGGAAAGAAGTTCCTCCCAGGTAAAAGATAAGTGGCTCTGAATGAAGCAATATTGTATGGAAAAGCCATTTAACAGTAGAGGAGAGGTTAGCAATGGCTGCATAACTGACATGAAGCCTCATTTCAGTCAGTCTCAGGTTGTAATAACAGTAGCTTTAGCAAGGGGCTCTGGGACTTGGCCACATATCTGACCCCTGGTTGGGTTGCTCCAATCTCCCACCTTTTATCCCCCAATCCCTTGAATGGTAACAGGGACTGAAGCCTAAGCATCACTGGGTACGATCACTGATGTAACAATGAAGGACTGGTGAATAAAAGCTGGTTGGGTAAATAAGTCACTGCACTATTAGGTCCAGACCTTCCTGTGTTCTGCCAGTATGCAGACCCAACCAGGGAACATTCCTGAGTTTAGAGAATGAGGAACAGAGATTCGGGGGTGTGCCCATTCTGTGGATTAGCCTTTTTAGAGTTTCTGAATTCCAGAGAAAATGAAAACTGTCCAGACCAGGGTCAAATATGTCAAACCCTCACACTAGTAACTACACTTCTACATTCTTCTCACCCAAGCTCCCACGAAATGACGAGCAGGAGAGGACACTGCTCTGCTGGAGGTACTTTTACCTGACTTTCTAAATCAAATTCACACAGACCAAATGAGGTGAATGTTGCTCGACGCAAGTGGAACAGTCATATTTCTTACATACGTGAGCCATTACCATCCATCCCTCGCCCCTTCCTCCACAGAGGATCTGTCTCTCACTCAACTGATTTAAATGCCTTCTGTTCAGAAACAACAAACACTTTCCTTACTACCTAGTTTTCATTCCATGATGAAGGTAAGATATGAAAGCACAGAGTTAACAAGAAAAAAAAAATCACACACCCCCTCTGATCTGAACTGCTAACTGAAAGAAAGCAATTCTAAGTTCCTTGAATACCATGGCTTCCTCCTGAACTTGAAGCAAGGGCTTCTTCAGCTTTAGAAATTGCAAATAGGTCAGGTTCTTCCTTTTACAATTTAGTCCAAGGACTGATCATTCAGGGAGCCTGTTAATGATCACGGAGCAGGGCTGGCTCTCAAGGTCTGTCCCAGGCCTTTGGGATTTTATAAACTCACAGGAGAGGACTAGAGGATGGTTTATATGGGAAACCACTGGCTGGAAGCCAACAACAGATCTAACTCATCCTCTGCCACCAACAGGCTCTCCCTCTCCCCATTCTGCTACCTTAACCTGGAGAAGGAGAACAACGCCTCTGGGAGGCAAGGCAAGCGCACAGCCACCTGACTGCAACTCACCTTCCTTCAAGGTGAGGCCTGCTAGGTTTTCTGCAAGTCCTCTGGGAGCACAAAACGCCTACAGCCTTATCTCCTAGCAACAAGGACAACTGAAATAAATGGACCTGCCCTACAAACAGACAGTTCATGTGAGAGCAATGAACTCGTGGCCTTTCCTGGGGGCTGGAAAGCATTTTGTACAGTCTGAGAGAAAAGAACTGGGCCTAGCAGTCAGTTAGAAAACAGAGGTTTGAGGCAAAGGATTTGTTCTGTGACCCCAAAGTAGCTCTGTGCCTTAAGCAGAAATCTAGGACTTAGCCAAGATTCAGCATACCACCCAAGAGAAAAAATAATACCCCAAGCAAAAAAACATGGATTAGAGTGTGCATAAGACATTTAAACACAAACCAGAATTCTTTAAAATTAATTCTTAAAAAGAAAACCTTGTTCCTAAAAAGGATATTATCAGACTCTTATTTACATTCAGGCATTAATTTTGGAAAAACCTTCAAAAACTTAATCTTTTCATGCTTATGACTGCTAAATTAGATCAATTTCAAGTACATTCAAGAGGCAGCAAGAAGGTAGTATTATAACATCATAAACAACCCAGCCATGGCTCAGTGGTTAAGCGCTGACCTATGAACCAGGAGGTCATGGTTTGATTCCCAGTCTCGGGCTTGATCCCCAGTGGGGGACATGCAGGAAGCAGCCAATCAATGATTCTCTCTCATCAATGGATGTTTCTATCTCTCTCTCTCCCTCTCCCTTTTATGAGATCAATAAAAATATATTTTTAAAAAAATAACACCATATAGAAACTGAGAAACAATTCTCACTGCTGTTAACAAAATAAAGGCAACACTGAAAATTAATAATTCGTAAATACTAAGTAAAATAATGCCCACCAACAGTGTAAGTGATACACTGGACTCAGGCTGCCAAAGGAGAGGGCTCCAAGAAATGAGTTAAATGGTTATATAATTCTGCTTGAGTCTCCTGCCCTGTGCCGGGGTTGCTTCGGTTCTTGTCCCCATACTGCTGCAAAAATAAGCTGGTGAGCCATCTCCAGAAAACCTCCCTCAGCCTGACACAAGCCTAATAATGCCACAGCAGGAGAGTAACGGGGGAAGTGCCCAGTGCAGTATCTCAAAGAGGAAAGGAGCAAACACCAAGAGTGGCAGGCTTGCCACATTTCTTTCCAAAGGGAACATAATATACATCTTTGTTCCAGGACTATAAGGCTATAGGACAGGACTCCCCTAACAATTGGATAGATGGTAAATAAAGTCAAGACCCGCACGTCTTATATAACCTAATTTCTTTGGGATGGGTTTGGGGAGCTGTGTCTTTGAAACATGGGAGGGGAATCAGCTAGCAGGTTTGCTCCCACTGAAACCTGCTCCACAGAGCAAACACCAACACCCCTCCCGCATTCTCTCTTCCCACAGACTGCAACCACAGCTCAACATCCCTTTTCATTAGGCAAGGAATGGAACTCCTGACTTCTAAACTTCTCCTGCTGCGTCTGCTTAATAGCTGCTTTCTCACAAAGGCAGGCTGTGCTCAGGCCAGCCAGGAGAAAGGAAGCAGTGGGGCAGAGCACAGCTTGCTCTTCGCAGAACCTTAGTCTCCAAGAAGCAGCAGTGTGCAAAGATGGCAAAGACCAGCGAAGTCAACAATGGAGAGAAATCATCACCAGCCAGGAAACGTGAGTATACATCCACATTCATGCAAAGGGTAAAGGTCAGAAGAGAAATAAAAACTCAACTTTCCAGGTTGCTTCTGGAAGCTTTTAGAAGCTACAGTGTGGGAGCAGAATTCCATTCCAATCATTAGAAACACTCTTCTTCCTTTAAACAGCAAAATTTAAAATTCTCACACGAGATGCTCCTGCTTCCCCACTAGACAATAAAACCATCAACTGTTAAAACAAGATTACCCCCACTGACTGAGCACAACAGGATTAGAATCTCAGCACATTTTATGCAAAGGAAAAAGAGTTTGCTCTTAGGTTCCGGGGTCCCTTACTCAGAAGAAAAACCTACAGACCAAGACCAACCCTCTCCAAGGCACCACTGACACATAGCAGTTTGTAAGATCACAAAGAAAGTCCAAGACTCTATGGTTAGATGTAACCTAACACCAACCGTAAAAGAGCTGTCACATTAGGAATTATTCACCTGGGGACCTAAGTGAGCTGCACATTTAGCTGAAGTATCTACAAACTATCCTAAAATGGTAAAAGTATATATCTGAATTTTTCTGGGGAATAGAAGCTTCCAACAGTTTCACAAAAAGAAATGCTTTCATATATAAAATCTATTTAAAGAAAATAAAGTGGTGGAAAACAGAATGGCCTACAACAGAGAACTGGCAGGGAAACGATGTGGCAAGGGAAGCTATAGAGCACAAAGATATAAGGAGATCCTGAATTCTTAAATTTCCCTTAAACAATGCTTTCTTGGTAACTAGGGACCAAAATGTCCCATAACTCTGCTTCTGCTTCATCCACCATCCGATACTTTCTTCCTTCCTAGATGTACTCATGTGGCCCTTTTGTCACCCTATTGGGCCAGGCCCTCACCAATTTATTCCAAGATAACATCAAGAATACTTTAACTAAATTCACTCAGTGTCTTTTGACACTGCACACTACTTTGATTCAGCATTGTGTTCCATTGCTGCATGGCTTCTCATAAAAATCTGTTTCATCATTTTGCTCCCTACTTCCACCCAAAACAAAGACCACCAGCCTGTGACATCAAGTGGAAGTTAAAATGCTTAGCTTTCTTGAGCCTCTACCATGCAGCCCCAGTTTATATCTTCACATGGGTTCTACGTTACTCCTTCTCATACAATTAGGCCCATTTTCTCCAGGTCTCCACACAAAAATTATTCATTATGTGTGTTCTTCCAGGTCCAAAGTATAGAATAAAGAGTTACAACTTAGAGCTGTAGCAATACAATTATCATCACAATCACAACACAATTATCACATCAGGAATTCTTAACCTGGGGTCCTAGGAAAGCTGAAGTTTATATGTTGGGAGTATTTACAGATGACTTTGAAATGGTAGTGGAATTATATAAATATACACATGGGGGGGGGGGGGGACAGGCTCAGTTCAGCAGGTAATTATAAACTGCAATATACTGCTTTCAAAGCATTAAGTTTTCATCTTTATTTCCATAGCTAGAATTCAGGTCTTTTGAGGGTTAGGATTCTGTCCTTGATGCTTGTTACCATATTTAACACAGAGCTATGTTCAAATAGTTATATAAACCCAGAACCATCTAGTTCAATTATTGTGTGCCTAGCAAAGCTGAACAAATGACTGGTGACTGACTAATGCAGAACACTGAGAATATCTCAAACTGGAGACATGGATAATGCCAAAGTGACCGCAGGCTAAAGAGTGAGGTGCCTGGCTCTCCTGCATGCATTCAGGGCATGCTCCCATTCTTAGGCATATTGCTTTTACTACTTGGAATGGTACAGGGTAGAAGAGCTTAGAGCCTGGCCTCTAAGCAGAAGCGGAAGTGCACCAAGAACCAAGGCATCAGCTTAGAGCCCTCAGCAGGTCTAGCAACAATCTAAATGGCAGTGAGTCGGAGCTAAGCTCTGATCACCATAAACAGTGAAACAGTAAACCAGAACAAAGTGGCAGGATTGTATGAAATGCCTAACTAGATCATACAGGAAAGGCTGAAAAGCAGAACCAAGAGTGAGTCACTTCTAAAGTACCTCTCACTGTGTTTCAGGTCACATTGATGAATACAGTGTTTCAGCATGAACCAAATACAGGTATCAATGAAATATAAGAGCAATAAACAATTCCTTTGGCTTCCCTACTGGTTCCTTGGAGGAAGCAACAGGGTCCTGACACTCAGAAAATAAGATACAGAGCAGGCACAGGTGCAGAATGGTAAGGTGGGGGCACTAAGATTATTCAATGAAATCAGAATTACTGATAAGAAAGAGGAAAAATAGAGCAAATGCAGACTGGAAATGAGGAAACTGAGTCCCACAGTCAAGAAGTGGGAAGACTAGTGACTCAGTAGGCATTACGAGGCAGTGGAGCAAATAACAGAGACCTCTAGGCCATCATTTCATCTAAAATTAATATAAGGAGAAGTGAAGACACATGCTATTGTGCCAGGCATAACAACAGATCTGCAGTGCTTAGTAAGAGAGAGGAGGAAAAACTGAGCCCTGTGGCAAAGAAGCACCAGAGAAAAGGCATCCCAGTGCTAAGTTGATGAGAAATACAAGCAAATGAACTCTATGGCCCCATTAGGACCACAGGACTATTAGTTCTAGGTGGAAATGGTCGATAACAGTCTAAAGTTTGCTTGAGAGGACAAGGCCTCAGAAAGGTGAGATCAGATGTAATGATCACTTAAAACTGCTTTGATGACACTGCTTTCATAATTTTTCATGTCTTGATAACAAGGCAATAAATGGCCATCAGAAAAAAGATTAGTATAACAATAATTCATTCCAAGACAAAAGCATCATTACTATAATTTCTAAGTGCTTATATACATACTAGAGGCCGGTGCATGAAATTCGTGCACTTGGCGGGAGGGGGGGCGTGGAATCCTCAGCCTGGTCTGTGCCCTCTTGCAGTCTGGGAGCCCTGGGGGGATGTCCGACTGATGGCTTAGGTCCACTAAGGCCGTCAGTTGGACATACTTAGCATTGCCATGGAGGTGGGAGAGCCCAGCTTCTGGCTGAGCGGCGCTCCCCCTGTAGGAGCACACTGACCACCAAGAGGCAGCTCCTGCGTTGACTGTCTGCCCCTGGTGGTCAGTGTGCATCATAGTGACAGGTCATTCCACCATTCGGTCATTTGCATATTAGCCTTTTATTATATAGAATGCTCACCCACTCAGGGGTGGGAGGTGACCCAGTGATCAGGGGAAGTGACACCTCTATCACACCTCTGCTGCTGCCACTGCCAGCAGTACAAGCCTCAGCCAGCCCTGCTTGCCTGAGCCTCAGTCAGTTGGGGGTGCAGGAGGACCCGAGGCCCCTGGCAGGGCTGAGGGGACTCCAGCGGCAGGAGCGCGAAGCAGCTGGCCCCAGCTAAGGAATGGAGGATACTCTCAATGACATGAGTTATAACTTCTAATTTGTTGGACACCACAGTCAGGTTTCAGCTTCGGGGGATGGAGGAAGAGAGGGATGGGCAGCTTGTTGGAGGCACCTGGGTGAGCTGTCAGTCAGTGGGAGTGCAGGAGGACCCAAAGCCTCCGGCAGGGCTGAGGGGACTCCTGCGGCAGGCGTGTGGAGCAGCCAGAGGGTCCCCCCGCCCTGCCCACATGGGCGCCGCCACCTTATGATGGCTTGATGCTCAATTTGCATATTACCTCTTTATAATATACTAGTATTATAAATACTCCTAGTATTATAAATAATGCCATGAGGAATAACTTTTAAATAAACTACTGGGTGCCTCACTAATTACCCCTTAGGATAATTCTCAGAAGTGCAAGTGCTGTGTCATAGGACAGCAAAGCACTATTGTTTTCCATTTCCAGATAGACAGAACATGCCTTGTCTCATGGATTCTATTTGTGGATAACTCTTTGATTTAGGTGCTCCTTGCCACTCAGATATCCACTTACATCTCCACTCTTACACAATTATATTTGCAATTTTTCATTTGCTCCTTCAAATCCCCATTAGACTGTGTATTTTTTTTATCACAATGTACCTGATAATATATTTGTTACTGTAACATAAACAAATCAGAGAAAATGTTAATGTCTCTTTTTAACTGAGCGAAAAGTAGCAGACTTTTTGGTTGGAAAATAGTTTTTCCAATGTGAGCTACATTTACTGGGACCTGTTGGAAAAAAGTCAATGACATCCACTAGATCTCCGAACTTGATGCAGACAGAGGCAAAAGGAATGGGAAGTACTCCATGTCAACTTCTGGGCCCAGAGCTGGAGGGGGGAGTTGGGGCAGCTTAGGATAAAACAGAAAGGCAAGAAAAATAGATGCAAAAAATAATGCAATTAAAAGAAAGCTATGAAGTGGATTTCCCCTTCACCAGTAGCTATAAAATTCTGTTCATGCATTGATGTATCAGTGATTAATTGTTCAAACTATAGTTCTCCTGAGAGGTTTCCAAGGCTTAGAGTAAAGCAGGATAGAGGCATCTGTGATACTTAGCCCTCGGACCCACTCAGCCACCTCACACTGCAGATGAGCCAAATCAAGCAAGCAAAGCCACCCTTAAGCACTGGTCAAGGCTCCGCTAAAGGAACTGACAAAAACCATGAATGCAGAGTATGAAGAAGGGGACAGAGACAAGAGTCAAAGGGAATAAAGAGCTGTTTGACTAACTTGGTGGGAACAGGATGCTGCAACTACAAGGAAGGCACTACTAGGACCGACACATCCAAAGAAATCCAAAGCCTGTTATTCCATGCCTTTACTTACAAACATGATTGTAATTCACAGTGCAGTAAGATCATTAAGTTGTCACAGAAGGACACATATTTTGATTTGTTTCATGGTGGTCAGGAATTGTTTAGGGCAGTGGTTCTCAGATCTCAAGGTGCACCAGGATGACCTGAAGGATGTGTTAAAAGAGACTGCTGGGACTCAAGTCCAGAATTTCTGGTTCAGTAAGTCTGGGGCGGGGTAGTTTTGGAGGAACCTTAGAATTCGCATTTCTAGTAAGTTCCCAGGTGCCATTAACATTGGTTGTCTGAGGACCATACTTTGAGAATGACTTGGTTTAGGGAGTCAAGTTATAAGACATTCAAAAGAGTCAATAGTTAAGTGTTATCATTCCATTGTTACAAATTATTTTGGATTAAAATTATATTCCCAGTATGATCATCTTCAAATGTATTTTGAAATACACATTGAAACTTCAAATATTTAGGAGTTGTGTGAAAGAAGCAAGAGCCATCTAGCCAAGAGAACAGTGAGATGGAGGAGAACAGACAAGCTGTTGTGGACAGATATATGATCATGGCTGAACTGGGATGGGATGGGGTGTGGTGAGGTGGGGTGGGGTGGAGGGAGGCTGACAAACTCAATTATCTAGGTTGGATATTCTAGAATGACTTCCTCCAAACTAATATAACAAGTTCAGATTAATGACTACAGAAAAGAGTGGACAGAGATATCTAATTCTTACTATGAGTTCATTATTTGACCATGAGCTGACAGAACCACTCACAGCTTTGTATATAAAAACAAAACAAAAAACTAATAGGTTCCAACTTTATCCCAAACTCCTCACACTAGTCAGCAAGGTGAGTCTCACAGCTTGAGTTCTTTCAGCAGGAACTGGGGGTAGCACAGGAAGGGAAGGGTAACATGAAGAGTGAACAGATCCTCTTAATATCCTGAAGGAAAAAACTATTTGGAAATGGAGACATTATACAGCTCTCTAGAAGTGGCCATTTGTGCTGCCTTAAATGCAGATTGATTACTGCTATTTGGATGTTGAGTGCATCATCTTTTCTGAAGAAAGGGAAAAGCTCAATTTCCCCACATTCAGCTGTGTTGTCAAATCACTTCCCTACACCAGTTCTTTTAATGCGTTTTCCTGTTATCACAGACTCTTGCAATAGCTTATCTACCCTACACCCCAACAGCGAAGCCCCACACACTGACACGTGCTGCATAACATTAGCAATCTCATGACCATGACATCTAACTGCAAGTCCAAAATGTAGTGGGTGTGCACTCCTGGTTAAAGTAGAAGGGAAGCTGTCAGGATTCTGAAGAGAAGGAACAGCCTCCTTCCTTTGCACTGGCTTCCAAAGTGCACTGGCAGGATGCAATGCTACTGCTGAATAGGACAGAAGAAAACTGGCCCAACTCCAGCTCTCTACGAAGCTCAGGCTAAAAATCCAACCGTTCCCTGGAGGTACAGGAATCTGTGATTACGCAGAGAGAGAAAAACGTCAATCCATGCTCTGTTTTTAACAGTATTTGGTAGGATCTCATTTTAAACAAAAATAAATTTCATTTGTTGAGGTTATTAGATTGAAAGTGAGAACTCTTGGATTATTTAAAGCTGTGTCATTGAACTATTGAGAAGATAAAGTATAGAGGCTGGATAGAGGAGCTGAATTTCAGAGAGATGTTGTCATGAGAAAATTTAATAAAAGAGATGGAATAAAATAGATGTACGGCAGGCAGTATTAATAACACAGAGGGAGAAAGAGGAGGGGTAAGAAAACAGAAGAAATAGGAAAAATAGCAATATCTAGAGGCACTAGATTGAAGTTATTTAATGTTTGTCTCTCTGAGATTGTGTGCTTTGCAAGGCTTGAGTCCATTAGCTTTTTTTTCACCACTATTATCCCCAATGCCTGGGCTCCAGGATACACTCATGGAAATGAGAAGAAAGTAAAGAAAAAAATGAAAAGCCATCACATGCAAAATAAACTAGCCTTGAGTAACTGCTCCTCATAGAGGAATGATTTGTTTTCTTGGAGAACTGGTTAACTCATGTAATCTATACACGGTGATAGGATATATTAGATCTAAAATTTTTAAATACACACTCAAATTCAACACCAATTTTCTCACTGGATTGGTCTGCAGATGAAACTTGCTTCTTATTAAGATATTTAACAAATCAGGACTGTCAAACCAGAAGTACTGAGCTCTTCCATTTTTCCATTTAAGAATCCTAAAGTCAAAGTTTTTAACTTTACAACAGAAAGTGCGGGTGAAAGAAAGTCTTCACATTACATTCATAACCAATAATGTAAATGTCAGTTAGATTATAGATACCAAAAGGAAGGATTCTATCAAAAAGTGTTATACTTTTAAAGCACAGGTGGTTTTTGTTCCACCTATTGAAATTTTGAGGGAAATTTTTCTATAAATCAGAAAAAATGGGAGCTGCTGTGGCTAAATAAAGAATGGGAGGCCAAGAGCACTTCTTTCCCAGTGGTACTGAAAGCACTTCAGTGCAAATGCAACACACATTCACAAGTCACTGCTACAAAGGCATGGAAATTACATCACCACGGGAGATTCTTACAATTTGATAAGACTTTAATCAAGGACTGGTGTTGATGGGGTTTGGAGATGCAGAAGTCAGCAAGGCAGGAGCACTAGTTGGTTTTCATTTTTTTTTTTAAAGGAAGGAGGTGTTGCCCTAGCCTGTTTGGCTCAGTGGGGAGAGTGTCAGCCTGGTCAAGGGCACATGCCTGGGTTTGGGGCTAGATCCCAAGTGGGGGGCATGCAGGAGGCAGCCGATCAATGATTCTCTCACCATTGATGTTTCTCTCCCTCTCCTTTCCTCTCTGAAATTAATAAAAATATATTTTCAAAAACAAAAAGAAAAAAAGAAAGGAGGTGTTGCAAGGTTTGCTCAATCAGAAAATAGCCCCTGTGAAGGCCTAGGAAGAGAAGGAGGAGCCAAGGCAGAGCTGAGAGGGGCAGGCTCATGCTTGCTTCTCAAAGATGGAAGACAACACCACAGTTTTCTTAATCTGCAGTATGCTGGGCCAGAAACAGAAAATACATGAGAGAAAGTCTAGCCTGTCCTTTTCTATTCTTAGGAGATAACCCTAGACTCATTATACACATCCAGAATGAATTGAAATTCATTTAAATTGGCTCAGACACACCAGACTATTCGAAACAGTTGCTTTCCCACAGTCAAACCGGGGTATCATTTTCTTTTTTGAATATATATACACCTTATCTTAATATCACTAAATCTTAGCATTAAGAGGTGCCTTAAAGAAATAAAGCCCCCACCCTGGTCAGCTTGGCTCAGTGATTAGAGCGTTAACCCATGAGGGTTTGATTCTCGGTCAAGGGCATGTACCTCGGTTACAGGTTTAATCCCCTGTCCTGGTCAGGGCTCAAGCATGAAGCAACCAATAGATGTGTCTCTCTCACGTCAATGTTTCTCTCTCTCTCTCTCTCCCCCCTCCCTTCCACTCTCTCTAAAAATAAATGGAAAAAATATCCTACTCCTCCGGTCAGGATTACAAAAAAAAAAAAGCAAGCCCCAGCTCTGGCTGGTGAGGCTCAGTTGGTTGGGCATCGTCATGTGCATCAAAGGTTGCAGGTGTGATTCCTGGTCAGGGCACATGCCTGGGCTGTGGGATCAATCCCCAGTAGGAGATGCACAGGAGGCAGTTGACAGATGTTCCACTCTCACACTGATGTTTCTTTCTCTCTCCCTCTCTCTTCCTTCCTAAATATCAATAAAAAAAATCTTAAAAATAAAATAAAGAAAGCCCCAACTTCTGAACTTCAAAAACATCTGGGTTTTGTTGCAATGAGTGGCAGAGGCTAACAGTTTCTAGGAGATATTAAACATTTTTAAATACAGTTACTGGTAAAGAATGTACACGGATAAAATATTCTCCAGGTATGGATGTCCACGAAAACAAGGCACACAGCCAGGTTTTGATCTAATTCCAAGCATCACCAGCTCATCTTCAGTGTCCATAAGAAGCTCAACAAAAGCCAACTTGGAAGACCTCTAGAATGCTAAGGAAATTCACATTCTAGCCTGTTTAAAATCATACTGGATGTGTTATATCAACTATGCAGGATAGAGTATATAAACACCTTAGAAAATAAGAAATGTCCCTATAATGACTCAGTAGCTTGGAAATCCCAAAGAAGAATATGAGAGATGCTCTGAAGGAGTCAAAAGCTCACCTTCAGTTGAGACCACTCATCAAGACTAGAAATGCAGCAGGCCAGCCGACCGAGACATACTGAAATTAACCAAGAATTGGAAATGTTGGAAAATCAATGCGCAGAGTGAAAAATTAGCATGGTGCAGAACAGAAATGATGTGTCTCACTATCAAAGGAGCCCCAATAATGCCCCTAAAAAGAAGAACCAAGATCAGGAGTATCACCAAGAAATGTGGATCAGCTTCTCCTAAGTTCTTTCTATTAAAAATCCCACATACTAGAGCTCTCAGAAACCTGGACAAAGTCAAGGGCTTTCAATGGAGCCCAGGAGAGTACATACAAAAATGCCAAACCTTATCTTGCCAGGACACAGGTAATGAGGGAGGAGGCAGCTGATAATAGACAGCTGAACTAGAAAAGAAGGTCTGCATGATGGGAACTAGGGGTTTATTTATCCTTTAACATGTTAAGCGCCCAGCCTGTTTTGTCTTTCAGACGGAAAGTATAGTGTTAGTCACCGGTGACTGACTGGGTGCTTAATGTGTTAAACAAAAAAAAGATGTGGCTTCCTCTAAACAGGCTAGAATGTGCATTTGAGGCATAATGAGGGTTTCCCAGAAGACGACAGACATTTGTATGAAGGAGTCTGGAAGTGTCAGCAAAATGAACAGAGCTGCTGAGGTGGTCTGAGCATGTTTCTGGCAGAGAGGTGAATATGCTTAAAAGCAGCAGGCAAGCTAGAAATTGGTATTCTTCTTCTCTTTGGTTTCACCTGGTCTCCCAATGGGCGCATAAGGCAACACTCCCTGAGCTCCCATCAGATGATCTGAGAAGGGTTGGCAGATCATTCCACCCCCCTCTGCAGAGGAAGCGGCAGCTGCAGAGTTCTGAAGAAGCTCATCAGCTCCTGGGCAGGCAGGTCCACTGACTCGAGAAGTCAGACAAGTTAACAGGCTGCCCTTTCCATAGCTTATGATGTTTCTCTAAAAGGTTTAATGGCCAAGCAATGCTGTGGAAAGTAAAGTTAACAGAAGAGCACTGTGCACCATGCTGATATCATTGGTGATAACCAGAGATAAAAACAGGGATCCAGGGGTCAGAGACAAAGAAACCTGTTGGAATCAACACCCTTGTGGGGAGGGCCTAACAAACCACTTTTTACTGAACGAATTCTAGGATGAATGATATGAACACAGCAGATGTTATTCATTTGGCCTCTGCTAAAGCTTTCGACACAGTACCTCAAGAAATTTTTTGGGGAAATTAATTCAAATTAGCTTGGTTCAGCATGTAATCACTGAAGATTAAAAAGTGGCTGAAGGATGATAAACAAAAGACAGTTAAGTGAGAGTCCACTCACTAAGAGACTTGGGGTCAACATTGAAGCCATTCTTGTCAGGAGTTCTACTCAAGGCCCTGGAAGATGTAAACAACTCTCAAGTGAGATCTGCAGAGGATGTTAAGCTGGGAGACAGAGGAAGCCCATTGACAGGGGCATAAAACTATAAGGCAGAGTTCAAATGGAAAAAAAAGAGTTAATCTATCTTGGGGAAAACTACCCTAAACTCCCATAATATTCCATAGACAGGCAGGATAAGGGGCAGAAGCAGCATGTAAAAACAGCTTGGACATGCTGTAACACGACAGAAGCAAGTAAGAATGCTAAGGGAACACGAGGAGTGTGTCATGAAGAATGGAGCACTGCATACTGCAGGCAAACAAAAATAGAGCATCAGAAAATAGGTGATCTAGAAGTAAGCCAACATTATAATTAAAAGGTGGAGGGGGGATACATTCTGCACTGAAGATACGTTTTAATGGCTACAAAACCACCATTCTTATCTGGCAAGTGTTCTGGTCTTTCTCAGATCTTAAGTCATTTCGCTGGGGGTGAGCATCTAGAAGGTGGCTCTGGGCTGGCTGCCTTTCTGAGGCTCATTGACAATACTGCCCCAAAGGAAAACTCACAGTTCATGCTGGCCATTTCTCCTAAATCTTGACGAGGTCTGCACTGCCTTAGAGCAATGCCTCACAGGCTTGGAGAAGTAGTCAATTTCTCTCCGTTTACTCAACCTGCAACAGTGCACTGACCCTGAAGCCAGTTTTTCCACCATCCATCTGAAAGCAATGGCCCAACACAATTATCTCCAGGCAGCTCACTGCTTTAGCAGGCAGGCACCTGGTTACATTCCTTCAGCTCAAAATGAGTACTGGACTAAAGAGGCTCTTTTCTTCTTAAAACCTAAAACCTAAGAAATTCACTCTCTTTGCATACTCATTAAACAGGCTAGCACAACACAGCTACTTCAAATAGCATAGTAGGAGAGCTTGTGTGGCCTCACTTTCCAGAGCAGCTATACAAAGTGTTTTCATGCTCACCTGCTGATCAGAATTAAATCTCCAATGTAGCAGAGTAAACCCAGGGTAGAAAATAGGACTCTAGATCCCAATGTACTGCCAAGTGTTCCTACTTCTCTGGGAATGCATAACCTGTTTTTCAAGTTACCACCAGATCAAGCTGAGCTCACCCAGCACAGATTCACCACCCCAAATCGCACCTTAACTATAATCTAATCATTGTCCATTTTCTAGAATAACTAGATATTAAATAGTACTTAAGAGATGTGAAGCCACATTTCCCATGATGGCTTAGTGATAACATGGGCAGGGAGAGAAAAATGAGGAAGCGAGGAAGAAAGAGAGAAACACCATTTACAGATTCTCTATCATATTATTTTACAGTTGCCATTAATGAGCCTTAAATGAACAAAGATACTGGTATTTTCACTGAACTTTTGGTCCTTAAGAATTAGGTCCTAGACTGAGCCCATTGGGGAAAATCCAAAAGAAAGAATCCAAAAAGCTGCAGCAGTTTGGCTGATTTCTGAGCTGACATTCTGTGTGACATTCTACAGATGCTCTATCCATCAGGATGTGCCATGGTATCAGAGGTAAGTGTCACATATCAGAGCAACGTTCTGAGCCAAGGAGCAAGAAAAGTGATCTCAATGACAAAGTCTGAAGTATAAATAACAATGTGTGACCAAACTCACTCCTCCTCTAACTATAGAGCATAACCTGGCAATTACTAAACTTCTAAAACTAAAGTACAAAGTCCCAGAAATATGGCCGAGTGAGGCAAGCACCTGCATCACTCTGAAACAGTGGATGTGTTTTGGACGAGTCCAAGCAGTCTGCTGAGCTATCCAAGTCAGCTCAGCAATAGTATCTCAGTTCTTGCTCTGTTTCCTGGGAAGTCTGGGAATCACTCAACAACCATCACCACCCAGTGACAGCCGTCTCAGTGAGTAAAAGCCTTGAAGAATGTCGCTGGTAGGAAATATTGCTGAGCAGAATGCATGTCCTTGGGGCAATCAACCACAGGGATGAAGGACAAAAGTAAAATGTCACAGGGCTTCTCAAATGCTTTCCTGCCAGCTGTCAGAAGTGTGAAAATAAAACTCATTTCCTAATAAATGTTTTTATTTCCTTTGTACATGACAAAAGGTCTGGAGGTGTTAATGGGAGGGGCTAGGGAGCAGAGGCCTCTGGAGGTAAAAACCAGAGGCAAATGTCCTGCACACATAAGCAGGGCTTCACCGTTAGTCCCAGGAAATGAAGACAGCACACTGATGACAACAGCATCTTATGCAGCACTTGATATTCATAGAAAGATTGTCTCTAATATGTCTCTATTACACAGATTTAAAAAACTGAAGCCCAAGTGTACTTAATCAAAATTAGAAAGCAAGTTCAAAGTGTGCCCCTTTTCTTTTCATGGGGGAAAACTGGAATAAAAGAATATAGGCTTTCTCAGCATATTATTTCCCATAACATTATGCCCAGGGTTAGGCAGGAAATTGGGAAGGAAAAAGGGGGCCATGGATCCCAATGTGTTTACTATAATAATTATTCATCTCACCTGGCCTCTGCAGCAAGCAGCTCGTCATAGTGAGAGGATCTCTGATCGTCATCCTGCCGGTATCTGATCACCGTGGCTAGACCTTTGCTGACAAGGGCCTCAGCAATGTTTCTGCAATAGAAAAGATAGGTCAGTGAGCACTAGAGGTGCGTATGGGCTCAGTCAACAGAAATAATAACAGTTCGCATCTGGAGGTCTTAACGTGTCCTGGCAGAGAGAGGGAGGGAGGGAGAAGCCGGAGGATTTTAAGACCAATGAGCTGCTAAGCTAGAAATCCAAATAAAAGATGGAATAAAGTTCCCTAGCTCAGCACTTTTTGGCTAGTACAGTCAGATGCTATATCAATCCATACATAAAAACAAGCAGAGAATATCTATAAGAAGCCCACATTAGGCCAGCCTTTCTACAGAATGTTATAAATAGGAAAGTCTGCTTTACAACATCAGATAAACAGATAAAAAATAAAAAATACATAAAAGCATGACCTAAATTTCTCAAAATCTCTTTTCTAGCCTACCCTATAACTAGCAAATGTCTTATTCCAGTTTGGCAGTGTTAGAAACAGTGGTCTAACACCGTGGTTGGCAAACTGCGGCTTGTGAGCCACATGAGGCTCTTTGGCCCCTTGAGTGTGTGGCTCTTCCACAAAATACCACGGCCTGGGCGAGTCTATTTTGAAGAAGGGGCGTTAGAAGAATTTTAAGTTTAAAAAATTTGGCTCTCAAAAGAAATTTCAATCGCTGTACTGTTGATATTTGGCTCTGTTGACTAATGAGTTTACTGACTACCGGTCTAAGATAACACTCGGGTGCTTCCCTTCTCATCAGAACTCCTGACCGTGGCTCTCCCACTCAAAGGGGCGTGCAGAAGGTGAGTCTATGGGTGAACTGGGTAGGGAAGGGGAGGAAGGTACTGGGGTGGGATAAAAGTTCTTTATGAAAAATGGCATAAAATGGGGGAACAAATAAAATCTGAGATGACCAGCTTTGGAATAATACTCTGAGTAGTCCTTTTAGGACTGAAGAACATGCAGATTAGAACCCTTCTTAAATCAATTCTCAATTGTGTTGCATCTTCTTCCCTTTACTAGAATTAGAAAGAGGGCCTACTCTAAGTGACTTTTATCTACTAACTAGAGAAGAGTGCACTGGACATGACTCTCAGACAACTAATGAAGCGTATCTGCATGGTTCCTCCCCATGCTGGAAAGAACCTTGATGTGAAGGACTCACTCTGCAAAAACAAATTTGCAAAAATCACCTGTAGCCAGTACTGGAATCCAAAAGGCATGATGTTATCGGGTCAGACTGGTGGTTATGCCTTTGTGTCTGTCATAATTACATGAATGGTCCCACTCAAACAATCTGGTTAGCTGCCCTTTAGGGAGGGGGGATGCTAAGCAATAGACTACTGTACCATATGCTTTGATTTAGTGTTGTTTGGAAATGTAGTTAACTCTTAACAAACTAATGTTCCTAGAGACTCATATTTGGAGATGCTGGGAAATGAACTAACCATTTTATGTGCATGTTTAATCCACTTAAAGAAGGATTCTCTTAATCAAAACCCAGGGAATTACTGTTTTAAGAGATGAAGAAAAAAATAATATGTGCAGAAGGGAGAGGAGGAAAAGATGCTGTGGCCAATTCCCCTCTGTTGCCTGTTTATCTACTGCCAGCACGATATTAATATCTCCAAACCACCACGGAATTAGCACTTCTCAAATCCACTCCCACAAAGAGGCTGCTTTGCTGGCCACCATGTCTCCTGAGTCACCGCATAAGCATGCTGGCAAATGCTGTCATTATCACAGAGTTGGGTTTGGCAGCATGGAGAATGCCAACAGCCTCAAGTCAACAGCTGTAGATGTTGATATATGGTGAGAATTTAACTAAGGGTGTCACCATGAAACCCCAACTGGGCAGGAGAGTGGCTCCCCTTGTAACAGGCTGAGAGGTCTGAGGATTGGAAATGCCAGAAGAACAAATACGTATTTGTTACTGCATTTTGAATTGCTGCGCATTGACATTTTACAGTCAATACATGGGGTCTGGAGGAGAAAGTTGGAATGACAAAGCAGGCAAGAAAAAATTCAACACAAACAAGCTTCTTTTTGAAGAAGCTAGAGAATACTAAGCAAAACAGCACAAATGTTTAATGATCCACGCCTGTTAATGCTGCTCAAATCAATTCACAGAATTACTGAATACCTGCGTGGCCAGCAGAGCACCAAGGGCACAAGCATCCCTTATTTCTGCGGCCCTATGTCTCCTGTCAGCAACGTCCATAAGTCGGTGAAGGCCTCAGACCCCCAACTCCACACCCTGCCCACTACCCTCCTCTTCGTTCTCTCAAAAGCCTAGAGTGTAAGCCATATTCTCTTAGCTTCATGTCTCTAATTACAGGTTTCTCCTGGAGGAACAGTTGTGGTGCTGGTGCTTAGCAGTAAGGAGAGTAAAAACAAATGAAATAATAATAACCACCATCATTACTAGGCATTTACTATGAGCCAGGCATGAGAATCACGTCACGTGTGTTTTCTTCTTGGTGTGTGCTCCCCTGTGATACTCCTCAGTGTCTATCTTCCTTCTAAATTATGAGGTCGGAGAGGGCAAGAGTCGCCTCGTTCTTGCTTTGTAACACAGGGACTAGAACCACACTTGGCATAAAGTAGACAGTAAATATTTTCTGGATGAAATAATTTAGCTTATTTAGGATAATTTTTTCACTGTGGTAAAAATCACAGCACATTCTTATAATTTTGTTTTAATAGATCCTGAAACTCGAGATACTCTTGGAAATGTCAGAAAAACACCTTATCATTTTGGAAAGACAGCACTGGAACATTATTTATTATCCTAAGCATACATTAGCCAAGCTTGCTGAGAACAGAATTAAGGACAAAAGCTTTCTACATATGCCTTACCAGCTTTTGTCTTTCTCCTCTCCATTATGTAAGACGTAGAATTAAAGGGAATGAAAGGGAGAGAGAGAAAATGGGATTAGCCTAGATCAGTGGTCGGCAAACTCATTAGTCAACAGAGCCAAATATCAACAGTACAACGATTGAAATTTCTTTTGAGAGCAAAAACCGACTTCTGCGCATGGGACATGAAGCTTCAATCGCACTTTACGTGCGCGCCTGCAAGTGGTATTTTGTGGAAGAGCCACACTCAAGGGGGCCAAAGAGCCGCATGTGGCTCGCAAGCCACAGCTTGCCGACCACTAGCCTAGATTCATGTACTTGACTCTCTCATTCCTTTTTACTGCTAATGTAAGGTCAGGAGATTCTGCCCCACCCCACCCCCAAGGATGGTTCAGAAACCAACACTGCTGTGTTGATCACTTGCCCAGTAAGAAAAGAGAACATAGCCCTAGCCGGTTTGGCTCAGTGGATAGAGCGTCAGCCTCCGGACTGAAGGGTCTCAGGTTTGATTCTGGTCAAGGGCATGTACCTTGGTTGCGGGCACATCCCCAGTAAGGGGTGTGCAGGAGGCAGCTCATGGATGTTTCGCTCTCATTGATGTTTCTAACTCTCTATCCCTCTCACTTCCTCTCTGTAAAAAAATCAATAAAATATATCTGAAAAAAGAAAAGAAAAGAGAACATTAAATTACGTGCCATGACGTTATGCCACTTTAGACAAATTTTTAAGTTCTGCTTTCTTGAGTGTATCAGTAATTCTACTCCAATTACACATGTCTGGCTCGAATAGATAATTTATACAAAAAGGGCACTAACAGCCGGAGAATTAGGGCTGGGATTGAATTGTTTCTTCAAACTAAAAGAGAAATTTAGGTTCTATTAAAAGTGAAAACTTTCCATTAGACATGATCAGATAGCCTTGATACAAACACAACCAACACACAGATTTTCTCCAAAGATCTGTACCAGTTGAAATCTTCTCCTCCCGCTTGTTTCCACAGCAAGTAGATTGTTTAATAAGCACATACTTTCCAATAATAAGATACCTCTGAAACCATGGGGTCCTAATATTCTGCCAACTTGGAGAAAAGGTGTTCTATGTCCATACTCAAGAATACGTTTAAATAGATTTCATTTACAGGATATTATAATGGTTTTATCACATTTTTGACAGTCTTCTCCATCTGAAATCCCCCCACCCCAATCAAAACTTACAGAAAAGTTGCACATACTGTATAAAGAATGGACCCTCCATCTTTGAACCATGTGAGAGTAAGTAACTGACCAGGTGTACCATCACCCCCAATATTTTAGTGTTCATTTCCTACAAACTAGGATATTTTCCTATATAATGAAAAACAAACAATGAATAAAACTAGGATATCAACAAGGACACAATATTATCATCTGCAAACCCCACCCAAATGTTGCCAATCCTATCTAATAAAGAGGGGATATGCTAATTGACCATCACTCTGTCACAAAGATGGCTGCACCCACAGCTGAGGCCAAGTTCCCATAAGGAGAATTAACAAGCAATCAGCAGGGACCTGAGGCTATGCCCTCCCCCGCCCCTGTGGGGCTTGACAGGGGACCTCAGGCTGTGTCCCCCACCCAGCAGGGCTTGACAGGGGATCTCAGGTTGTGTCCCCCACCTGAAAGGGCTTGACAGGGAACCTCAGGCCTCACCCCCCACCTGGCGGGGCTTGACAGGGGACCTTAAGGTGCCTTCCCGTCCTGGTGCTGGGCTAGGGGACCTCAGACTACTCCCCCCGCCCCAGCGCCAGGCCGGGAACCTCAGGCCGTGCACCCCACCAGGTGGGGCTTGACAGGGGACCTCAGGCCATGCCCCCCGCCCCAGCACCAAGCGGGGGGACCTCAGGCCGCATCCCCCACTTGGCAGGGTTTGATGGGGACCTCAGGTCTCACCCTGCCCCGGCGCCAGGCCAGGGGACCTGAGGCCATGCCCCCTGCCTGGCGGGGCTTGACAGGGGACCTCAGGCTGCTCCCCCTGCGCCAGCGCCAGGCCGGGGGCCCTCAGGTTGCACCCCCCACCCCAGCATCTCCCCAGCACCGGGCCAGGGGACCTGAGGCTGCACCCCCTGCCTGTCAGGGCTTGACAGGGGACCTCAAGGTGCACCCCCAGTGCTGGGTCTGGGGAACTCAGGCCACGCCCCTTGCCCAGCGGGGCTGGACAGGGGACCTGAGGCTGTGCTCCCATCCCAATGCCAGGCCACAGGACCTAACCCCCCAACCAGCGGGGCTTGACAGGGGGTTTTAGGCCATGTCCCCCACCTGGCGGGGCTTGACGGTGGACTTCAAGGCATGCCCCCCACCCTGGTCTGGGGGACCTCAGGCCATGCCCCCCATCCTGGCACCAGGCCAAGGGACCTGAGGCTACATCCCCTGCCCGGTGGGGCTTGAACAAGGCTAGGACTAGCTGGGTCTGGATCTAGCCCAATTGGGGGGAGGGGTGGTCTGGGTCTCCCGTGATTTTGAGACACATGTGGGTTGGCGGGGACTTGACTCTGGGTCCCATGGTGCGCCCCAGACTCTGACAGGAGCAAGGTTTTCATATACATTTTACTAATTTTCTTTCATCTCTGACACTTCTATTATAGAGAAAGGGCAAATAGCAATATTAAATTATTTCCTCTAATTAATCCTCTTTTAATGTGCACGAATTTCATGCACCGGGTCACTAGTTGTTCCAATAAAATACTTAGGGAAAAAAGGACCTAATTCAGAATCAGGTGTTACATTTAGATGTCATGCCTCCTTAGTGTGGAATACTTCCTCAGTCTTTCTTACAATATCATGGCTTGACACTTGGAAGAGCATAGGCCAATTATTTCTGTGTCCAATGCAGGTTATGCATCATTGGCAACAACACACAGAAGAGATGCCCCCTATGAAATGATCTATAATTTATCATTGTTGTCCACTTTGATCACTTGATCAGGATGGTGTCTACCAGGTTCTCCACTGTAGTTCCTCCTTTTCCTCTTTATAACTAATAGGAGACACTTTAAACTATGTAATTTTTAGCCCTCAAACTCACAAGTTATTAATTTATTTATCTGGATCTGTATAAACTCATGGAATCTCATTTTATTCAAAGGGTTATAACCCACTACTATCATTATTTATTTTGATGCTGAAATTATTCCCAATCTGGCAAGTGAAAACTGGTTCAAGCGGGCTTCTGTGTCCTATGGACATGCCCCCATCATTCTTTGAGCATGTCCTGATTTCCAGGACAACAACATATCCTGGGCTTATCTTGTGCTGTTTTCTGTAACTCTGAAATTAGCCAATTATCTAGTAGCCTACATTTACATCATTATTTCTATATATTTATTTCTAATACTATTGGAAACCATGTGTGGCAGTCATGAAAATGTGCTCCTCAGATTTCTCACCTCAGGAAGCATAACTGACGGACAGTCCAGCTGCTGTGCTCGGAAAACCATCACTGTTTCAGCCAAGGCTATGCTTTCCACCAGCCGTTACCAGCCAAAGACTGAGCAAAGACAGCAGAGATACTAAGGCAGGTCTATTGCTGAGACTTTGGACTCCTCTGATGGGCAGCTTTGGCTTGCGGACTCCTTGTCAGCTTGGCAGAAACTCTTAGAATTAACTGCCTTACAGCTTAGATTTTTCCAGTTCAACCTTCCTTCTTTCCCTCCCTCCTTCTCCACAGGGCTAAGGCCCACAGTGCAGTCTAATGGCTCTCCCAGCCTCATCCAGATCCCTAAGAAGAGTTTTCCCCAATTAAACTCTTGCACTGCACATCTAGTCCCATCTTGGCATCAGCTTTTTAGAAAACCTGAAACAATATATCATGAATTAACACAGATATCTACAATCTCAATCCAATATTACAGGGCTCGTTGTAGTTTTCTTCCTTTCCATATTTATACCTCCCTTCTCTGACTGTGAGAAACCTGGCTTGCATTACCCTTAATTTTTTACTTATAAGAAAAAACTTCCTTTATATACATACTAGAGGCCAGTGCACAAAATTCGTGCACTGGAGTTGGGGGGTGGGGTGGGGGGGGGGTTGTCCCTCAGCCCAGCCTGCACCCTCTCCAATCTGGCACCCCTCGGGGGATGTCTGACTGCCTAAAACAGCAGTCAGACATCTTTCTCACAATCTGAGACTGCTGGCTCCCAACCACTCGCCTGCCTGCCTGCCTGACTGCCCCTAACTGCTTCTGCCTACCAGCCTGATCACCCCCTAACCACTCCCCTGCCAGCCCGATTGCCCCCAACTGCCCTCCCCTGCCAGCCCGGTCACCCCCAACTGGCCTCCCCTGCTGGACCGGTCACCCTCAACTGCCTTCCCCTGCAGGCCTGGTCCCCCCAACTGCCCTCCCCTGCAGGCCTAGTTGCCCCTAACTGCCCACACCTGCTGGCCTGGTCACCCTTAACTGCCCTCCCCTGCCAACCTGGTCGTCCCCAACTACCCTCCCTGCCAGCCATCTTGTAGTGGCCATCTTTTACCACATGGGGGCAGCCATCTTATGCGAGGGCATGAGGGTCAATTTGCATATTACCTCTTTATTATATAGGATACACTTACTTGCTCATTCATACCTACTGTGACTTGCTTGATTTAGTACCTAACAATATAGCTAATTTAAGAGGAATACACTACTTAATTAAAAAAAAGGACCTACGTTAAATGGATAAGTATTATAAAAGAGTGGGCATAGGGAATACCATCACACACACACATACCCTTACCCTTCATTCTCCATCTGAATAAGGATAACAGGTAATTCTCAATGGCTCTGTCTCACAGATCTCTATCTATCTGTTTGAGCTTAACATTTGTCACTGAAAAACCATCTACATTTTATCTGTCACTGAGGTGTCCATGGAGGTTATAAAAGCAGAATATTTTCCTTAAAGCAAACATACATGTGGGCACATATTCAGAACAAAGCAAGCCCATAAAGAAATGCCTCTACAATATATTTTAGTCAAGGCTAAAGGAAAGGGGTGACAGATAATTAACAGCTCAATTCATTCATAACAGTAACATCAGCAATAGCAGAGGTACATATCTCAGTACATGCACAAAAATATATACACTCCCCGTACAATTTCTTTACAATAATTTCAAGGTCCTGTGGTCAAATTTCATACACAACAGAAAATGCATCCCATAGCTATTTACTATGAGATAACCCAGATCCAACAAGACATCAGGCATGTAACCTGGGCCTCCATCATCTGTGAACCTCAAACTCCAGTATCTTGTGCTGGAAATCTGCCTTTTCACACGGCCTGTACCTTCCCCACAAGGACAGACTTTCTCACAAGTCCTGAGATGGAGATCACCAGCCGGCAGAGTTCCAGTACTGATTTCTAACCTACTAGGTGGCTCACCTCACTGCTCCTCAGCTTAACAGGGATGCTCTACTGTGGGCTGAGCCACAGGGGAGCTTCACGATGCTGACATCCTTCTCTGCCACTAGGGCAAAAACAAGCAAAGAGGAAGAGGTCGCTGCAGGACTTGATAAGGAGGTAGAAAGGAAGGCTAGAAAACTAATTTCTTCAGAATATCAGGTCCACTTTTACTCATGTCTAAGGAAAACGTGGGCTTTCCACTCTAAAAGATACTAAAGAAGTGGGGAAATGACAACTTACAGCCCCAAAGCCTTCCTTTGATACTGGCTCACAAGAAGACCTCTATATTCATGCTCTTTGAGGCAGGAACTGGACAACTGCAGGCTTGAGTTAGACTTGGCTTTTGTAAAGCCAGCAAAAGGAGAAAGTGAACTTCTAGATGAAAGGGATCTGCAGCCAATGGGCAACAAACAAGTATCTTTTATTAAATTGCTGTTTTTCAAACAGGCCTCAAATTAGAAAAAAGTCCTACAGAGCAACAGGTAGCTTCCAAAGGCTTATATGATGACACCTCTAGGAGTCACACGGTGACCTCGCCTACTTAGTGTCTTTGTGCTCCAATCTCCAGTGACTGAATTCCCATGAATCTGAAAACGATGATTTACCCTCTTTTTTTTTCTCCTTAAAATATATCAAGGAGGTGCTTCCCACATAACCAAGTGGCATATGTAGACCAGATTCTGTTTCAGAAGCATTAATAATTAGAAACAGCTGAGGTAGCACAATATTCTTTTCAGATTTACCAAATATCTTCCCTACTGTCTTCTCTATTTTTTCATTTCTCCCTTGAACTAATGTAAAATTCTAACAATAACTAAAATCATTTTTGGGGAGTCTTCTTATTCTTATCTGCTTCTTTATCTGTTTAACAAGTCCTGTCATCAGGACAGCCACCAGAGGATCTGCACAGTGCCTAGGGACTTTCCCAGAATGCATGACATTGAAAACAAGGAGGAAGATTCAAATGCCTAGATGCTCCCATTCAGGCTCTAGAAACTGGGGTAAAACAGGGGGGAGAGACATGTGATTATCAAGGACTGTATAAGGCACATGCAGTCTTAGTGCAGCACATTCTTGTTCCAAGCTCTGAGAGCCAAAGGTAACTGCTTTTAACACCCCACCAACCCAGCTGTGGCAATACTGAACCTAAGATATAGCATGACCTACAGTGAAGCATGAGTACAGAAAGCCAGAGTCAAGAATGGGCAAGTATGGAATGGGACTTAACTGAATAGCCGTAGAAGTAGATCAAGCAATAAAGCACTCCTCAGAACAACAATGTCTAATAAGTTTTAGTTCATATTTAATAAGCACTCAAAAAAACGCACAAGTCCTAAACACAACTGTTCTTTTCATGAGAGCATTTTCCAGAGACTGGAGTAGAGATATGAAAATCAAGAACTCTTGGGAACAAGACTCTAGCCTTCTTTTTGTATTTTAATGAATCCCAATCCTTCCTCCTGGCAGAGAGGGGGATGTGGAAAGAAAACAATTAAGACTGATATGGACATAGTCTAAGCAACCCAAAAGGATGCATGGTTAGAATAGAACCCAAGGAGACCTATAAACAATCCTGGAAAGAAAAGAAAGGAGGGAGGAAGAAACGGAGGAAAGAAGAAAGTGAAGAGAGAGAAAGGAAAGGAGAAGGAAAACAAAGAAAAAGTCATTCCATGAAAAAAATAACTGCTTTGTACAAAGTTAAATCCTTGAACCCCTAGAGCAGCAGTTGCCAACCCACTGGTGGTCCGTGAGGTCCGAAAGGTTGGCGACCGCTGCCCTAGAGCACATACTTATCTGAACTTCACTATAAAGAACAGGCTTACTCCTGAGCACTGAAAAAACTTCTCTAGCTTCAGAGGCCAGGTCCCACTGTGCACCAACAGTACCCTTTTGTTTGGAAGAAAAAAAAAATAAAACCATAGGTACCTTGGGACCAGGATTTTAAAAGTGGGTGATGAAGAGATGTCACTTCATACTCAACCTGCCAAGAATAGCTAATTCTCTACTCCAAGGCAGCTCTGGACCATATCACACCCATTACCTTATTTCCACTCATGCCTACACAAGGGTATACCTACCATCCTTGATCTCCTGAAAGAAAAACTAACAGACAAGAAAATAAGACAGAAATATAGAGCCCCTCTTATCTGCAGGGGACATGTTCCAAGACCCATAGTGGATACCTGAAACCAGGGATAGTACTGAAGCCTATATGTCCTTTTTTCTTCCTACATATAAATACCTGTGATAAAGTTTAAGTGATAAATTAGGCATAGTAAGTGGTTAACAACAATAACTAATGATAAAACAGAATGATTATAATAATACACTATAATAAAAGTTATGTGAATGTGGTCACTCATTTCAGGGGACCCCTGGAATGGTCTCCTGCAGTCTCAATGCTTTCCAGTGAAGCACACTGCTATCAAGAACCCGCTTTCTGGCCATGTCTTCCACCATGGATTTAATGCCTTTTCCATCTTGACTAAGCGTTCATTTATCATGCACCATGGCCGTTGCACAGAGGTGCAACAGCAAAACTAGCACAGATTTATTTTTCCTTCTTCACACTTTTAGTAATAGAAGATTCGTTCTTACTGTTGAACTTAGCAACCTCAGCACATGATTTTTTTTCCTTATTAAGTGAGAACTTTCACCTTTTCATTTAAAGAAAGCACTTTATGGCTTCTCTTTGCCATATCCAAATTGCTAGCATCACTACTCTTGCACTTTCAGGCCATTATTAAAAAATAAATAAAAGTTACTTGAACACAAGCACCATGGACCTGATAACCAAAATGGTTATTAACTGATTAACGCGCAGGCAGCAAACACAGCGTGAAGATGCCAGACAAAAGGATGATTCATATCCCAAGTGGGATAGAGCGGGACAGCGTGAGATTTCATCAGGCTACTCACAACAGTCCACAATTTAAAACTTATGAATTGTTAATATTTACGGACCATTGTTGACAGTAGGTAACTGAAATTGAGGAAAGTGAAACTGCAAAAAAGGGGGACTAGTGTACTTAGAAGAGGTAGAATTAAACTCAGTTCATAACTCCAGCTAATGGAGAGAATGGTGTTGAAAATATGGGTTGAAGTGATTTAGAAAAGGGGGGGGGGGGGGAGCTTAACACCAAAGAGCTCTATCAAACAGTTATGACTACTAAATAGACTATTTTATTCTGCCCCTAGGATTTCAGCAGTACTGTAATCCTATTGCCACCTCTTATATATTTTCATTTCTTCAGCAATATCGTGGTGATGGCTTTTTAAGACAAAGAAAACTTTGGAATTATACTTTATTATGCCAGCTCCTCTATGAGTATCACTGCACTCCCAAGTGAGCAAAATATCTGAGGAAGTTAGGATAATGATGAAGCTTGGCTATATATATGAGGAGCACATTAAATGTAAGTGGCAATAAAACAACATCACCTTCAAATATCTAATATTTTCCCCGATCTCCAATCCTCAAAGTAAAACAGAAGCAAAACAGCGAAGAAAAAAAGGTCTGTTTCATAGACAAACTGCAAGGACTTATCTATCTGAATCTCCCTTATACAACAGGGATATGTGCCCAAGTGACACTCCCTCTATTAGACAGACATCTTTCGGAGGAGACCAATAGATCTTTCAAAAACAATTAAGGTAATTAATTGAATACTGGCTCTAGCTTGAAGAAAGTAAACTGTCTAACCAATATGCACTTCCAATCTAGCCAAACTGGTCAACTCATTGCTAAATATGCCACACAGTTACAGTTCCAACTATTTGCAGGACATGAGAATTTGTATGATTCATCATCATGTAAAATGCAGCATTTCAAAAATAAAACAGTTCTCTAGAATAAGCTTTTCTGAAGCCTACCAAATCAGCTATTCTCCTAACATCTCTTGCTAGGACCAGCATACTCCCAGTCTCCTAGACCTGATGTCTTTCTCACTCCCATATAAAATTAGTTGTCAAAACTTTGAATTCAAATCCCCCATATATGTTTCCCATTCCATTCTTTCTCTTTACCTCAGTTGTGGCTCCCACTAACGCTCACCTGTACCATGTACTGCAGCCTCCCTTATCTGCTTTCCTTGCAATTCTGACCAATTCCAAACACTGCCAGTTTAATCCTCATAAACCCGGGTCTGACAAATATTCATTCTCAAACCCACCATGAGCACAAAAAACTTGTTAGAAAATTTCAATACAAAGACAACATGAAGTTATCAAATATGCAATGAAGATGAAGGAAGGGAAGAAGTGGAGGAGGAGACAGAGGTGGAAAGGGGGGAAGAAGATGAACATTTTTTTTAGCAACATCCTAAAATGCTTTACATTTATGAAACTATTTAATGGTCACAAAATCCTGATGAGCCCTAGCTGGGTTGGCTCAGTGGATACAGTGTCGGCCTGTGGACTGAAGGGTCCTGAGTTCAATGCTGGTCAAGGTCATATGCCCAGGTTGCAGGTTCGGTCCCCACTATGGGGCGTGCAAGAGGCAACTGATCAGTGATCCTTCCTCATCATTGATGTTTCTATCTCTCTCTCTCTCTGTCCCTTCCTCTCTGAAATCAATAAAAATGTACTTATTTTAAAAATCGTGATGAAGTAGGAGTTTTTATCATTCCTGTTTTACAGATGAGAAACCAGAGAAACAGATAGGTTACAAAACTTGTGACAGAACTATAACCAATAAGAAAGGCTATGCATAGAGACATGACATCTCAGCGATAAAAAGGATCTTGCTAAAAATCCTATCCAACCCCAACGCTGTAAACATCTGATAACAGAACTAATTCTTTGATTTTCACTCAATAATTTCAGCTTTAATGAAGATCTATTGGGTGTCTACTATAGGACAGGCACTTTAGCACACATTAACCTAACACTCTGAGCAATACAACAGTGGTAAGTATATAGTAATTCTATATACTCACAAAAAAGAGTAAACCGTTTCAGACTTGCCTTGATTAGAAGCCAGTTGTGTTTTTTTTTTAATTCTAAGTTCATTTTTCTTGAGACTAAGTGCCATACATTACAGGGTAACAGACTATAAAAGGCATTCTACAATGGAACCTTCATATGTCTCCCAAACCCTATTCCATTAAATGCCTTTCAATCTTCTGCTTTAGTCCAACCAGTCAACTTAGCTACCAACCAAGCCGCGCACTATTCGCATCTCTATGCCTGTGGTGGCGCCACTCATCTGGCACTTACCTTGTACTGCTATATATTATCATCTTCCTTTGTGTACATATCCTGTCTTCCCAACTAGAATATATTCCCTAGTGGCCCACAATCAGCCAAACACTTAGTAGGCAGGCACTCAATAAATATTTATTGGCTAGCTGATTGATTTCACTCTCTGAGTTCCCAGGAGGTTCTATGGGCTGTTGGATGAAAACAAAGTAATAACTGAGTCATAGAATTTTTTAGCAGAAAGAGTCCACAGAGATGAAATAATCCAAAACATTCCATATATAAATGATGACAGAGAGAAACCCTGAAAATTTTTACATGAGCTGTCTAAAGAAACACAGAGAATAACACCATCACATTGGGCATCTCAGATCTTATGATTCTCATTCTATTTCCTGTTATTATGCTACTATCCTTCCTTTCAAGAGTCTATAAAATAGGAATAAATACATTCTGCACATGAATTATCCAAGATGCCGTTAATACATTAAAAATTTATCAGCTCATCAAAAATAATCTATCCATGTCATATTATAAATTTGATCACTCTAATACTAATAATGCTAGCTAAAATATATATTAAATATTTAATTATAATAACGTGCTTGCCTTCTGTAGATTCAGAAGACATTTTCTGGGAGAGGGGGAAGAAATGATTTGGAAAAGTCTGATTGCTTTTTCTCTCTATATTCTAACGCAAGGTGGAAATGCTCATTGTAGACATAAGTATGTTTTCTTCATTCCTTATTTCCTACTAGAGGCCCAGTGCACAAAATTCGTGCACAGAGTGAGGGGAGGGTCTCCTTCAGCCCAGCCTGTACCCTCCCAATCTGGGATCCCTTGAGGAATGTCCGACTGCCCATTTAGGCCTGATCCCAGTGGGCAGTCGGACATCCCTCTCACAGTCCAGGACTGCTGGCTCTCAACCGCTCGCCTGCCTGCCAGCCTGATTGCCCCTAACCGCTTCTGCCTACCAGCCTGATCACCCCCTAACCACTCCTACCAGCCTGATTGATGCCTAACTGCTGCCCTGCCGGCCCGATTGCCCCTAACTGCCCTCCCCTGCCAGCCTGGTCACCCTGAACTGTCCTCCCTTGCATGCTGGGTCGCCCCAACTGCCCTCCCTTGCAGGCCTGGGTCCCCTCCAACTGTCCTCCCCTGCCAGCCATCTTGTGGCAGCCATGTTGTGTCCACATGGGGGCAGCCATCTTTGACCACATGAGGGTGGCCATCTTGTGTGTTAGAGTGACAGTCAATTTGCATATTACTCTTTTATTAGATAAGATTGTCTTCTTTCCTTTGAGAAATCAACCATTTACAAAAGAGCAGTGTAAAGAGCATGGATACTGGTATGAGGTGAAAACATCCTCACACATCCCTCCCCCCTCAGTAATAGTGGAAGGAATGAACTGAAGCTTTATTCAGTAGGGGGCTCCTTTCCCTACCATCATCCCCAACACCTCAATGAAGTCACTGACCTAGGAGAGTCATTGACTGTAGTCATTCCATACTTTTGTACAACATAGGGTCTTTGCATGTGTTTGAAAGCCAAATATAAACATGTTTAACAGTGACTGTAAGTAAGAGACAATTGCCACCTCCCTTTCTACCTGGAGTAATATCACATTATTGGATATTTCATCATCTACACTGTGGAAGATGAAAATCATCAGATGCTCACCCTTGCCCCTGTCCCTGACAGCCAGTACAGAGACACTGACAGTGGTTCTGCCAATTAGATGCCCCTGCTCTCGGAGTGAAGCAAAGAAGAGGGGGCAGTCAGAATTAATGTACAGTGGTGTCTCCCCCTGAGGGCTCAAGCAGGTGCCGGGGTCCTGGTAAAGACAATTATTCTGCTTCCTGCTTCTTGGCCCTTGGGAGCTGCCCTGGTCCCTATCTATTTTCCAAGTCTGATATTCTGTCTTTAGGTCAGTTCTCTCATAACTTCCCAATCTATCTTCCTCTTTAGGACAATCAGGCTTATTTATGTCCAAAATATCATAAAGACTTATGAGGTTGTATTCTTAAAGTCCCTAAGCATGGGTTATAGAGGTCACAGTTTCCTTTAAACCAGGAAACCTGGAAGTCCAGGCCTACAGTGAGAGGTAGATGCCACAGTAAAGCTTCCAGACGTATATAGGTCCAGCAAAGGCCATACAAAGTATTCTCTTTCCAGAGTACCATTGTATTACCCAAATAGCACCCCTATCACAAGGTCCAGGGCAGATAGTAGGAAAACACTTAATCTTTAACCTTTTGCTTAGGAACTTGGAATAGAATAAGTGGGGGAAATTCTTATCTCGCCCTATCACCTCACTACTAACTGAATGAGGAATTATTACAGTGTTATCTCTAAACACTTGATGCTCAATGACGTTCCATAACCAACCTGTAACCCAATAGTTTCAGCCATCTTGCTAAGTGAAAGCAGAAGATGAACAGTGAAGTAGGAATGGCTTTGAGGATTTTGCCACTAGGTTAAGAATAAGAGCCAGTTTAGGGATATCCATGATCATATTAAAGTGTGTATATAAAGGGTAAATTATCTTAAAATCAAGAAAACATGTATTTATGTTTTTACAAAGATCCTACTATATTCAGGTATAGGGATCAATTACAGGTGCTTATAAGAATGAATGTAAAGTAAGTGTGAAGTAGGTCTATTATTAGTAAAAGAGATTTTCCTAGTTATGTCATTTGAGTTTCTAAGCATAAATGATGCCCAACTATACTCATTTTATTACTGGAAATAAACAAGTCAGAGGCAGTAAACTGCTTACCAGTTATAACAATTCCATATCTTTAGGTACAAAAACAAAATAAAAATTTAGTTTAGTTTATTTTGTTTGTTGTTTGCTTTCCAAAATGCACATAAGAGATAACCAACTTTCTTTAAAAATAAAAAGATAATGTGGTTTTTTAAAATAGAACGGTCTAATAATAAGACATTATCTCATACCGACACTTTTATAGAGGGGAAATCATATAAATTATAAAAAATGAGTAAGAGACAGAACAACACAGTAAAACAGATAAATATGATAAAACAGAAATGTTAAGAATAAATGTTGATCAATTCTCCTTCATCCAACAAAAGAGAAGTTACACAAAGCATTTATATTTATTCTTCAATGGTGAAATATAAACATTATATTTATTCTTTAATGTTTCCCACTTCTTCCAGCCCTTTGTGGCCATAGAGAGCAGTTATGAGCTCATTTCATAAAGAACTCATGGCACAGAGCAGTCATTCTGGACAGAGGATCTGGGTTCTTACCCCAGCTCTCTATTGTTTTCAACTTGTGTAAAGGCACTAAGCTGGTACCTGTAAAATGAGGGGGTGGACCTAAATGTATTACAAAATATGTTCCACCTCACATATATTCTAATTTAATTTTTTAAATAAACCAGCATATACTGATCAACAGTCATGCATATTCAATATACCTTTGTCCTTCTGTACATATCTTTATATAACACTAGATGATAATGTTTGAGGCCATCTAGATTATGTATCACTTCAGTAAGTGTTAATCATACCCTAAGGTCTATACACCTTTCTAGTTGTGGTTTGCGGAGCACTATGGCAGCAGGCACATTTCATCTAATCCTTCCTCTACGGACTGTAAGGGCCCTATCCCCTCTGTGCACACACACAATGGTGGCAAAGGGTGGGAGGCCAGGCTACTTGGAAAATTTAAGAGAAAGTATTCTCTTCAACTCTTTAATGTCCACTATTTCTTTAAGATATATTACCCAAATGCTCTGGAGCATAAAAAAAGAGGCTGGAGGGATGAGCAAATAAAGAATATATAGGAAATTTTCTACCAGGGAAACTATTAACGTGCAAATTTTTTGATTATTCACTTGCTAATTCCTTCTACTTTGGTTAAGTATTTTATTCAATGACAAGAAACTGACTTATCTTATTAGTACAAATGTGTTTAAAGAACCAAGTAAGTAGAATTGACATTTAACAGGAATTTATTAAATTTCTTGTACTGTGATTCACTAGATTATGTAAATTAGGAAATTTACTTCTGTATGTGTCTTATCACTTAAAATAGTGAAAAATCAGACCCGCCTTCACATTTACAGTTTGCCAAGTAATATTTTGGCCTATTAAGCTTATAGCTCATTCTTAAAAAGTACAAGCAGCAGCAATATGTCAATAAAATAATTATGAGATGCTTCTTGGGTAGTCCTTATAAAACTATAAAAGATGACTACACAGTAAGTTATTAACAAAAGAGGTGGATTTAATTACTACAAACAGGAAAAATCAGAAAAACTTCATTCATAATAATCAGAGAGTTTATATCTGAAAGAATCTTACTGTTCTACTCCAATTTCCTCATCTTACAAATGGCTAATTGGAGCTTCAGTGACTTTAAAAACTATTTAGTGACCACCCTGGAATAGAACTCAGATCTCAAGTTATAAAAGGCATCCTTCCACCATGACAGCCTGCCTCCAGCCTCCACATACCGACTGGAAATACAAATAATACACACAACGCCTTAGATAGATCTCAAGGGCATTCCTCTAAGGTTCGCACACTGCACGGTTCCATTTATATAATATTCTTGTAATTACAAAATTATAGAGATAGCAAACAGATTACTGGTTGTTAAGGATGATGGGAGGGGAAAGATACAAGGGAGATCTTTATGATGACTGAATAGTTTTCTATCTTCACTGTGGTGGTAGTTACAGGAACCTACACATGGGATAAAATGGCACAGACCTATTCACACACCTTCACATTTATAATACCAATGCCAAATTCCTAGTTTAGATACTGCACTATAATTGTAAGATATAACCACTGGGGGGAATTGGAGGGAGGGTACATGGGGTGAACCTATCTGTACTACCCTTGTAACTTCTGTGAATTTATAATTACTTAAAAATAAAGTTTAAAAAAAATTCAATAGAATTTGAACTTACTAATAAGAAGAAAAACAACAAAGACTCTAAAGTCCACTCTCAATCGAATAATCAGAGTAATTCTCAGCCAGAACAATCCTTTGAAAATTCAAGTCCACAGATGTTCCCATCACTCCTCCACTCAAAACTCTGCAATGACTTCTGTCTCCCTCAAAGTAAAAGCCACATACTTGTTAGAGCTCACAAGAACCTCTATGGTTTGCTGATCCCCTCCCTATCTTGCTGACCTTGTCTCTCACCACCCCCACCCACTTTTGCTCCCTCCGCTCCAGCCACAATGCATTCTTCCTACCCAGCCATACTTGCACCAGTAGACCTTTGCCACTAGTATTCCCTTTGCCTTCCTACCACTTGATCCTTCACCTTTTATCACTGCAGTCTCCCTGACTATCTTACTGAAAATTTCCCTCCCCCCAACCTAGAATACCTCCTCTGCCCTTCCTGACTTTTATATTCTCTATGGCACTTTGACCATCTACCTATTTCTACATGTTCTTTGTTTCTTTATCCATTTGTCACCACTACAATGTAAGCCACACACCCCATCACACCCCACCTCAAATAATCTGAACAGACAACAAAACAAAAACCAGTGTAGGAAAGTGAAATAAATATGTTATGTTCATGTGGCCTGAAGAAAGGGTGCAGTTTGGGAAATATATATATGAAGCTGGGTTTCATTTAGATTTGCAATCATGAGACCTTGGCTTCAATTCCAGCTTGAATTAGATGACACTTAAGACACATTTACCTTTCAAGTAATACTTTTCTGTTTATCATATCAAAGGCAGGAAACTGAAGAACCTTTAGGGCCCCAGAGAAAATGATTCCACGTAGTACATCCACATTTCAAGTCTAACTCAGGCGAGTCTAGAAATAAACCCATGGGAAGTCATGGAAGGTATTTCAGCATTTGTTAACTCAAAGACCCTCTACATGGCAAAAACTGTGTTGTGCACTGGGAATTTAAAAAAAAGAGATTCGGGCCGAGTGCTGTGAATATTATTAGTAAGTAAGAACAGGGTGCTGAGGAAGCACATCCACAGATGTCCATTAGGGTCCCTTTTTGCAGGGCACCTGAGGTAAAGCTTCCCTGACACATGGACTGCTGAAGGATGAGTAGAAGCTAGCTAGGTGAAAATGTGTGTGCCAGGCAGAGAGAGCAGTCTGACTTCAGCAATAGTGAGGTTAAGTTGTTTTTTAACAGAAATGATGGATGAGAGCCAGGGAATGTTAAACATAAACATAGAAAAGGTAGGCTAGGGCCAGAACATGAGTTTGTATTAATCCTAAAGGCTGTGGGATGATTAATGAAGAGTCTTAAGCAGGAGAATAACAATCAGATTTGTGTTTCAGAAAGTGAAATGGATCAGAAGAGAGTAAGACGAGAATTAGAAGGTCAGTAAGGAGACTGAAAGCATAAACCAGGCAGTAAGAAGAAAAGAGGGAATGAACCTGATAATTACTGTGGCAGACAGACAGAAATGAGCAGAGCAAGGACAATAGGTCAGGTACAGAAAGTCACCAGGGCTAAAAGCCCCAGGTACCTAGCAATAGGCAAAACTTGGAAAATAAGGACCTCACTCCCAGGATCGCCTTTCTTCCCCTAGCATATCACCGGTCATTCAGTTTTGACCCCCTGACCTTTCATATCACTGGTTAGGCAGTTCAGCCCCTCCACTGGCATGTTGCTACTCATGCGGGTTAGACCAACTTAGAAGGTGAACAAACAAGGGGGCCATACAATAGCCCTTAAGCATTAACCCCAAGACAATGAGGTTCTGACCCACATTAAATACATCTAGGCTTCAGTTGTGTTTCAGCTCCAGGCCCAGAAAGCAGCAGAAACAGACAAGGGACAGCATGAATGACTTCAGAACCAGCTGCACTAATGACCCTCTGCCCTAGCACTGACCAATTATTGGAGACCACAGGGACACACCTAGAAAGCTAATTAATATTCCACTGAAATCCTCCCCTGAGACCTCCAGATAAAACCCCTCAAGACTAAGTGATACCATTGTAATTAACTAGTTATTAATAACTAGAGGCCTGGTGCACAAAATTCATGCAAGGGGGGTGGAGGGGTGTCCCTCAGCCCAGCCTGCACCCTCTCCAATCTGGGACCCCTCGAGGGATGTCTGGTGGGATCGGACCTAAATGGGCAGTCAGACATCCCTCTCACAATCCAGGACTGCTAGCTCCCAACTACTCGCCTGCCTGCCTGCATGATTGTCCCCAACTGCTTCTGCCTGCCAGCCTGATCATCCCCTAACCACTCCCCTGCCAGCCTGATCGACACGTAACTGCTCCCCTGCCGGCCCAATTGCCCCCAACTGCCCTCCCCTGCTGGCCCGGTCACCCCTAATTGCCCTCCCCTGCCAGCCTGGTCATCCCCAACTGCCCTCCCCTGCCATCCTGGTTGTCCCTAACTGCCCTCCCTTTCAGGCCTGATCACCTACAACTGTCCTCCCCTGCTGGCCTGATCACCCACAACTTCCCTCCCCTGTTGGTCATCTTGTGGCGGCCATTTTGTGTCCACATGGGGGTGGCCATCTTGTGTGTTGGAGTGACAGTCAATTTGCATATTACCTCTTTATTATAGGAAAGATCATATATTATAGGTATGTCGTTTGGGCAGCTTCACCAGGAAACTGCAATTTCACATTCCCTGGGGAGGGAAGGGATCCAACAAAGGGAAGATAGACACATGCCCACTAAAGTTGGGGTGACTAGAGAAGGTACTTCCCTGTCAATCTCACCTTGGGACAGAGATGGGTGGCCAGAATGGGCATGACCACTAAAAAAACTTGAACATTTGGAAATATATAATCCCCTAAACAAAGAAATTAACTCTCTTGGAACTCTTGTTGCTCAGGTGTGTTCTCTTGCTTCCCATACATTCCCCCATGTGGCCCATGACCATGGGGATCCCACATGCAAGGGACTACTGGACTGCAGTGGGAAACACAAGCTAAGCTAGCCTGATGCTAGGCTGCACCTGGCTCCAACTTGGAAAGGAAACTGGACACTGGCTCTGATTTTAGCTCTCCTGAAACCCCAGGTACACTTCTATGACTAGACTAAGGGAAATGGGTTTTTGAAAAGCCAGGGGTGTAATTCCACAAAAATAAAACTTTCTACTATATCGCATCCTCAGGCCCTCCATAAATGCTTATTCCAGCAGCACCCCAAGATCCTATCTCCCATGAGCAACCAGGTGAGATGAGCCCCTTTCCTCTTCTATAACATAAGGACCCGGTGCGGTTCTCTTTCTCTCCAGCACACCCACACCTTTCCCCACCTCCTTTCCCCAAGCGCGTTTTCCCTGCCTCTTTCTTTCTCCTAAGCTCCAAGGGCCCTTCCTTTGCCTCTGCAACTTGTTCCCTGAGCCCACACAGCTCACTCCTTCCATGGCTCCCTTCTTCTATCTCTGTGACTTTCTAAATAGACTTTTGCTTGTATTTGAATTATTGGCTCTGAATTATTTCTTAGCCAGAATTCAAGTACCGAGGTTGCTGAACGAAGGTTCAATCACCGGTAACAACTGGTGCCATTTCCCCCATCAACATTACCAGTAGATAATCAGGTATGGAGAGTGAGAGGGGAGAAGATAAAGGTGACACTTCAACTTGTAGAATAAAAGACTAAGTAAATGGTGGTACCATAAATCAAAATGGGATCACAGAGTAAAGAAATCGTTTTTAAAGGGGAGAGCATAAGCTCAGTTTTAGCCATATTGAGTTTTGGTTTCTAAGAAGCAATGTACAGTCAAGAGTTGAATATATTGGTGGGGAGCCTGGTACGAAGAACTGGCCTAGAGATACAGATTTGGGAATAAGTAACATCTACATGAAAATTGAAGCAATGGGATAAATAAGATTACTCATGGAGATTGAGCAGAGGTAAGAGGGACCAGAACAGAAACCTAGGAAGCATAAATATTTAAGAAGCACTCAAAAGCTGAATGGGGAGAAATTATCAGAGCTGTAAAAAGAAATCCAGTCAAATATGTTATACTGAAAAGAAACGAGAGAAAAAAATCAAAAGACTGTAATAAATTTTAAATACTGCAGACAGATCAAGTCCACTTAAGGATTGAAAAGTAACCTTGAGGGAAGCATTGGTCTTCTAGGAAAGCTAAATTTCAACCATGTGTAAGGGTCAAAACCAGAAAAGAATGAATAGCAAATGGAGACAATTAAAATTTCTTTTAATTCACATATATATAAGAAAAAGTAGTTTGGAAAGAAAGAGGATGAAATCTTCCACAGAGATGGGAAGGCAGGAGATAATGTAAGCAGGAGAGAGACAAGTTTGGGCTCAGAGAAAAAGTTAAAGGCATTTTCCTGATAAGCCATATTTTCTCCATAAAGTAGGACATGAGAATGTCTGCTGAGAGTGAGGAGAGAGAGAATAGAGTAGGAGACTTGATTGAAGATGGTTGTGAAAATCTAAAATAGCTGTTGTGGTGGTAAAATAACAGCATTTATGGAAAATTAGTCCAGCAGCATTATGGAGATGGGAAAACTGCAGTTACAAAAGGCAAATCTAGAAGGCTACTGAATTAATTTAGATATGAATTGTTGAGAGCATGGAGTACAGTGATGGCATAAATAATAGTAAAGAATAAATAAGGGAATTCTTTAACAAATAAACAAGTAACCTACCACACCTATCCAACTAAACTGCTTTCTCCCAACACCCCAAGGGTCACCAAGGCAGGATCAAACATCCTCAATTATTTCAGCTCCTGGTGTGACCTAAAGCTATGGCTAGCTTGCCCCCAACTTTTAAGCTTCCTGGAACAAAATGCTTGTACTACATCATGAAAGACGTTATGGACCCCTTAATACGCAATGGCCTTGCTTATTTAAAGCACATCTGGAGTACACCCTGTATGAGCAGTGATCAATTCTACCTGTCCAGTCAACCTGGACAATTCTTTTTTAAAAAATATATTTTATTGATTTTTTTTTTACAGAGAGGAAGGGAGAGAGACAGAGAGTTAGAAACATCAATGAGAGAGAAACATCGGTCAGCTGCCTCCTGCACACCTCCTACTGGGGATGTGCCCACAACCCAGGTACATGCCCTTGACCAGAATTGAACCTGGGACCTTTCAGTCCACAGGCCGACGTTCTATCCACTGAGCCAAACCAGTTAGGGCAACCTGGACAACTCTTCACAATGACCCTAGTCTAGAATCTTGGCTTCTCCTTAAGCTCACTACATCACAGACTGATAAGACAAAGAATAGAATTATCTGAGAGAAGATTATAATTTAGTGAGCCTTACAAAAGTTGGGCCCACCCATTATCTGGGATGCTTTTAAATAAGCTACACAGGTTGATTCTGGGGCAACTTGAGTTTGAAAACTATTTTTTAAATCAGCTGGCTTTGAAATTAGAGTAGGACATATAAAAGGAAATGGAAAGCAGGTATGTAGTAAGTTAGGAGTAGGGATATGCAAAAAAAATAAAAAGTTGATAATCAGCAGCATACACGTAATAGGTGAAGCTATGAATTAACAAAAATACCAAGAGGAAATCTTTTACAAAGAAAAATATAGCAGGATCAAGACTGAACCTTAGAGAATGTAAAGCCAAAGAACTTAATTATATCTTCTTTTTTACGTTTGTTCTTCTTTATTTGGTTATTTTTACAAAATCTCATTTCTGACTGGACTCAGATAGGTAGATGTTTGCAGAGAGGACAGTCTTTGTCTCTTGGTAATCTGTCCTTGGCATTTTTCTTTGGCCTCCTTCCTTCTCTTAGCCAAAAGTTTAGACTATTCTGTGGCCTCTTCCTTATTTTTCTTAGTATGTTGTTTCTTCAGAGCAATACACTGGCCTTCGTGTTGCAGGACAGGTGGAGGAACAAGACGCTGAATCTTGGGTGCTTTAGTCCTATGTTTCTTCCTTATTTATTTAGAGGCTTTCTCACAACATATTGGCAGACATCATCTTCTTTACAGAGACTGAGAAGTTTGCGGATTCTGCTAGCTCTTTTGGGCCCCAGATGCCAACAAGGCACAGTGTATCAGTGAGCCCAGGAATATCTTTCTGCCCCAAAGACCAAGAACACTGCACTGCAACACGAAACAGATTTGTGTTTTCTTTCTCCAGTTCTCTGTGGTCTACAACAGGAGTGCCCTTTTCATTTTTTAATAGGTGACCAGATTAATAATGGCGGATTTTGTAATCAAAGAAAACACGATAATTTCAAGAGCCACATCTACCTAACCTACATCCAATATTCATCTTCCTAAATTAACAAAATGGAGAAAAACCACTTCAAATTCTTTAAAGCTAGGAGCAAAAAGGTCTGATAACTTAGAGGGCCATGGCCAAGAATATGTAAACTATAGAGAAATTCAAGAAACCCAGCATATGTGTGGGTTTTCTCAAAGGGACACACTAATGTAAGCACCAGTAGTGTTTATCTCTCAATGGAATTCCTGCCTGACTGCTGAGCTGGGTGCAAGCTAATTTCCCCCTGGGTGAATGGTGCTGTTGAGAGGCAGAACTCATCACCATCTGTTACCTAGAATTCGCATAATGACAAATTATCTAATCCCTTCCATTTAGCAGATACAAATGGTACTCTTATAACACCAGTTCAGTCATATCCTCATTCATGTGGTCTACCCCCACCCCATAAAATTTAATCTTCCCACCCTGCTGGTGATGGATCTGTTCCAGACTTACCCCCAAGTCCCCAATCTTGCTGAAGCGTCCAGGTGCTTTACAATGAGAAGCTTTCCTGACTCTTGGAATGCAGCTGTTATTCCAGATGCATCTGAAAAGGGGCATGCTGAACATAAAGAAAAACTGTCTCTAGGAGACAAGCAAGTACAGTGCAGAGCAGTGCCTTCTTAAACTAGATCAGGTTGAAAATTTCAACAGGGTAATACAAAGAAAAGGCATTTCAATGTTGATCTGGTGAGAATGATAAAAAGGAGAAAGGGAAGAGAAATAAATCAGGAAATTAAACAAGTAGTAAGTCATAAAATTCTAACAGGGAACACTGCTGTTTTACAGTTTTAGATAGCAAGATAGTAGGTAGCATTAAACAAAAAAATAAGAATCAGCTCTAGCCGGTTTGGCTCAGCGGATAGAGCGTCCACCTGCAGACAAAAGGGTCCCGGGTTCCATTCCAGTCAAGGTCCCGTACCTTGGTTACAGACTCCTCCCCAGCCCAGGCCCTGGTCAGGGCTTGTGCATGAGGCAACCAATCGAAGTGTTTCTCTCACATCAATGTTTCTCTCTCTGTCTTTCCCTCTCTTCCACTCTCCCTAAAAATCAATGGAAAAATATCCTCAGGTGAGAATAAAAAAAAAAATAAAAATAAAAGAATCAGAAACCTAGGGGGAAAAAAAACCAAACATGCTCATCGGATCAAATAACCAGAAGAGCACAATCAATAGATGGATGGATGGCTACCTGTGGCAGCACATAAAGAAGTGAATTGTTCTATCACTAGTGACCAGTATAGAGACAGTTCCATTAGAAGGAAGTGCAAAGCCATCAGAGTCAGATGTTATATTGAAAACAATTTCCAAAGTCAGCCATTTCCTCATAAACTGAGCTTTTGGTAGAAGTCAAGAGAAAACATCAGAAGAAAATATATTTGCATATAAAATGATTCCACATTCCGTATAAAAATATAAGTAGAGAGAATTTCTTGTTCATCTTGAGTAAATAACATTTTGGATTTGTGAAATCATTAAATATTTGTTACATTTATTCATCTAGATATATTGTTTAAAGCACTACATTTCAGAAATATTTTTCTCAAGCTTCACTCTGTACAAGTGTACTCAATCACAATGTGCATCATTAGAGCCTTTTGAGGCAGTTTTGTCTTCATCATAACATTTTCAGACATAGATCTTTTGAAATCTATGTATGACACTGCTATCAGAAATTCTTCCCTTAAATAACAAGAATCCATTTTCATTAACATTCGATTGCCTGGTTTTATCAATTGTCCTATAAGTATTTGATAGATCCTCCCTTCCCCCAACTGATGGACAGAGAATGACGAAAATTCCACCTGCAGCCCGAACATTCCTGAACTCCTAACCAGGCACCTTATATGGACTGTACATTGAACCACCAATCAGCACCTGCCAAATACCCTAAGCCCCCGATTCCTAAGTCCGTAATTATGTGCCTTATATGAAACCACCAATCAGCGTGTCCCGAGTACCCTAAGCCCCATCCCTTCCCTTTCCTCCCCTCAAAAGGCGCCTTCACCCCGGCACATGTGCTCTTTTCCATCTGGAAGATAGCCCCGCAGGGGTCTTCTTCTCTAATAAAGCCTGTGTCCTGGTCTCCGGCCCTCTGTGTCATCTTTCAGTATTTATTCATATCTCCATAAGTCTGCAAACTCATTGCCTGTTTTGTAATTAAAGTTTTATGGGAGCACAGCCACACCCAGTTGTTTGCATATTATCTGTGCATGCTTTAGCATTGCAAAGACAGAACTGAATATTTGCAACACAGACCATATGGCTTTCAAAACGGAAATATTTCCTACCTGGGGCCTTTACAAAAAAGGTTTGTGGCTCTCTTTAAGGTGAGCTTTAAAAACTTCTTATGACACTTAGCACTTGCGGGGGGGGGGGGCACACTCACCAGAATAATTGTTATGTTTGCGTAAAAAAAAAAAAAAATTGGCTGCTTTTTTTTGTGGGGATGGGTTGAGGGGAGAACCTGGCATTTTTTTCAGGGTATTATTATCCTGCCACAAGACTCTACAGTAAATAAGCTAGGCCCTCTCTTCGAAAGAACATTGAAAAATGCTTCCACTAAGAATAAGGAAGGCAACCAACACTGTCATCTCTGCCTTCAACGACAGCAGGAAGTAGAGAGAGAAGCTGCCTGGAGCACTGGATTGCTGTGCAATGCATGCCACCTCATGACACTGGTGTGAGAAAGAAACAAGGCTATTCTTAGATTCTGCCTGGCACATAATAAGTACTGTATGTGTTGGTGATCATTCTTCTTGTTGATGTCCATTATCATTAACACGGGCCTAGTTGTGTCACTTCTCCTGGACCAAGACACCTTGTTTATAAATGAGGAAGTTGGACCAGACAGTTTTGAAAGTATCTTCCTACTATAACATTCCATGACTTTATAAGAAGAAGAAATGTTCAAAGTTTAGACATTAAGGTACTTGTTCTCAAAGAAAGCACCTTTTAGGAAATAGCTGAAAAGGTTGAACTTGACTTCACAAGTCCAGAGATCTGTCCAGTGGACAAAGCTGTCAATGCAAATTCCCACTTCATATCCAGCTATCCTAGGAGGAGGTCACCCTGTACTGATAAAGACATCGCATTCACCTCCTAGGCAGCAGTGTTTGGCTGGGGAGAGCACCCATCCTTCCGCAGCACTCAATCATACATGCCACTGCAGAGGCAAAATGCATGGCTCCGGCAACAGTCCAGTGTTATCCAATATGCATGAAATCGAAGTTTTCATTATTTCCAATGGTCAAAGGCCAGTGAGTGTTAAATCCCAGAATACCAGGATTAATGAAAGGAGTCATTAAAAACCCAGCATTAAATCACTTCTGCAGCTAATGCTGAGAATGATGTCTGTAATGCATTACAAAGGCTGATTAGAAAGAAACAAGGTTCAATTTAGAAATGAATTACCTGACTTAAAAAACAACAACACTGTTATATGGCTATCAGCAATTTTGTTATTACAGGGGGAAAGGGTGGGAAACATATAAATTATGTCATGAATGGGAAATTATCATTCTAAAATCACATGGAACAGAATCAGGGTGAATAACTTCCTAAAGATATATGAGGGAGAAGGGAGTACTGACACCATGATCAGATCTTACTTGGTTTTCTGTTTTGTTTTAAATTGGGCTGGAGGTGGGAAGAGGGGGTAACAAGTTTAATCTAGAAAAGTTTTAGAACAATCACAGTCTGATTAAAGTCCCACTATCTCTGCCAGATTCTAGGAAAAGTGAGCTCATTCTTCAGCTCATGTTTTTTGGAGATGCCATAAACAAAAAAGTACATTTTCCGAAGGGGGGGAAAAAAAAAAACTACTCAGCTATTAAAACTGAAGGTACACTATGGCGAGGGCTGAATAAGGGGAAGGAGGTGAAGGTGAGTGCTAAAACCCTAATGAACTATCTTCCAATCCACAATGAGTAGTGTCTTATTGCTGAACATACTCTATCAATGGGGAAAACAAAAGTCTTCAACAAATGCTCTAAAGATAAAGCATGGTGAAAAACCTGGAACTGGCCCAAGCATGCCAGGCTGTTAACCTACCAATACATTCCAATTTTCCTGAGTTTCTGAATGGGAAAAATACAGCCACCAGGGACTTCTTACTTTTTAAGGTACAATCCTAAGTCAGTGCACTATTTGGAAAAGCAAATGCCACCAAGTAGATGCTCAGGTATAGAGAATCCCTTACAGGCAATGATTCTCACCCACATCCTCTCAACATGCAATGTTTATTGATGCAGGGCAATGTGCAGAAAACAATTCCAGTTCAAATAATCCAAACCAAAATAGAAATGCTTCTTGTTGACTCTCCCTTCTCTGTCAACCCACTGTATTAGTAAGAACAAGACTGGCACCTCTCCCTGAAAACAAGTCTTGAAGAGCAGGTGATACAACTCAAATTCCTGCGCATTATAGTCAGGGGTGACATCAAAACATTTAACATCATGGCGTGGGTAATTTGTTATACTCAGGTATGCAGGCTGAATATAAGTCCTGATTATAAAAAGAGATGTGAAAACAAAACAAAACAAAAAACAACACAATAACCACCAGGGTCGTACATGGTGTTACATTTAAAAGGGCAACAACAAATCACCTGAGGATATTAGTTTGGTTTAGGCCCCAGGCATCAAAATACACATTATTAATTTCAGATGCATCAGTGTACACCCAAAACACACTAAACTCTAGGGCTTCTTAGATATTTAACTATTGGCTTGAGTCTTTAATCTCCCCCACAACTGGTATTTATTGAGTCTAACAAATGCATAAATTAAAGTATTTAAAAGATACAGTTTTGTTTAGTTACAATACCAACCCCAACAACAAAAGACATTAAACCTACTGCCCATGAGTTCCTTTTAAGGAGGGCATTTTAAAACAAAAATAAGACAACAGTTACCAAACAGACAATATCTATAAACTTGATAATTACAGAGGTAAAATGAATATTAGAAGTCTAAGCTCAAAGCTCTCTCCAATGTTGTCCATTGTTCTCTCAGGTACACAATTTAACTCAAGGTCATGTCAGGAACTAATGGCAATGAGTCAAATGGTAGTGATCACTACAGTTTGGGTAAAATCTTGATTTTGAAAATCTAAAGACATCCAAGTAAACCTAATGTTTAGGATCAAGAGGTTGAGGAAGGAGGATTACACAAAAGTCAATGGGAACCTTCTGGCTTCACTGCTACTTCTTTTCATCCCCAAATACACCGCTGTTAAAGTTCCCTCTGATAGAACCCGAGAGCAGGATGAAAGAAATTTTGGATTACTAAGCGATACATTAAGGAAACATAATATTAGTAGTACTGTTTATGCTATTTTCTTCTTCAAAAAGGCCAGATAAGGGCCTTAGGAAAGGAGAGTGAATGACTTGTCAGGTCACCATATAAGTTGGAGGCAAGCTAGAAAATAATCATCACCCTATTAGCCCCTACATTGTTCTGCCATTCAGTACTTTTTCTAAGCAGAGCTAGTACAGATGGAATTAAGTGGAGGTAAAAGACTGTGATTAGGGACCAAAAGTGACCCAAGAAAATACATATTGGTAAAGTTGGTTTTATTCCTGTCAGAAACAGGAATAAAACCGAGTCAAGAATTTTGGTTTTGGAACTTCCTGTTTCCTCTACACTTCCCCTTTCATAGTACTTATTAATATTTGGCTGCACATTAGAATTACTACTCAAAGCACCAATGCCAGGCCAATAAAACCAGAAGCTCCAGGGGTGAAAATCGGTACTTTTAAAACACCAAACACTACACCTACATTTTAAATATAGGGTATTGACCCAGTAATCCCACTCCTAGGACTATTTCCCAAGAAACCAGAAACACCAATCAGAAAGGATATAGGCACCCCTATGTTCATAGCAACACAATTTACAATAACTAAGATATGGAAACAGCCTAAGTGCCCATCAGCAGATGAGTGGACTAAAAAACTGTGGTACATCTACACAATGGAATATTATGCTGAGGTAAAAAAAAGAAGGAACTTTTAATATTTGTAACAACATGGATGAAACTGGAGAACATTACGCTAAGTGAAATAAGCCAGTGGGAGAAAGATAAAGATAAATATCACATGATCTCACTCATATGTGGGATATAATGATCAACATAATTTGATGAACAAAATAAACAGATCTAGAGACAAATGGTAGGGCAGGAGGGGTTAGAGAGACAAAGGACTTGTATGCATGCATATTAGCATAACCAATGGATACAGACACTGGGGCAGGGGGGCTTGCCCGGGGTGGGAATGGTGGGGGGTTGGAGGTGGGGGTCAATTGGGAGAAAAGGAGACATATGTAAAACTTTAGACAAAAAATAAAAATAAAAAAGATACAGGGTACCATTTTTTTTAAGTGCCCTAGGTGGGTCTACCATGTAGTTTTTTGAAAAACTGCCCACACAGAAGAGTTCAACTAATACACTCTTCTTTTCCAGAATTTAAGGGCCCAAGATTGACCTAATGTAGCTTAAGGTCCCCAGAACCATAAATGTGTCAAAGAAGCTGGCATTCCCCCAAAGACCAAGAACCTAAGAATTGTGGGTAGGGAATAAACCAAATTTTGGAATTGGTTCAGGATCAGCAAATTCATACCTATTGGTTCTATTTAGGTAGCAGGAAGACAAGAAATCGATTGTGGGAGCAACCACAGGGAACATGCCTCATCTTTGTCTCTTCAGAATAGAACTGCGAGTTCCATGCTGCATTTTCTAGGCAGCTGTGATGACAAGAGCCCGCTCCAAGCTGTAGGCACCACTTGGGAGGGGGAGTTCTCCACCTCTCAGGGGAATAAAGGACAAACAAGCAAACTCGTGGCCATGATGACAAAACTAGGCCTACGTATCCATTTTATTATTAGCCTGACATTAAACACCACTTTAAAAACAAAACAAAACTACCCACCCACACAAACACACACCCCAAGGCAGAAAATTATATAATGGCATCTGGAATGATCTGCTCTGACAGTGAAAGTAGAACCAGACAAATCAGAGAGGTCTGCAAAGACCAAAATGGGGGTGGGGTAGCCCCAGAGAGCCATGTTCACTTACTCAATATTCATGCAAATGCTTTGTTTATATGAAGGAGCTCAAAACAATGCTCTGGATTGTGTAAGGCTGCCATTCTACTCTGAGAAATTCTGAGCCACCATCAACTGGAAGAATAACTCCATGTTTTTATACCAAGCCCAATCATTCTAGATAAATTAGAAGAAAATTGTTTTGGCACAGCTTGCTTCTTGGGGTGGAAATTCAAGATAAGTTTCTCATATGGGTCAGAAAGGAAAAAGGAGCCCAGTAAGAATTCCACTACCTGCCCCATTATAGTTTATGGACCATGACCAGCCAGCTGGCATCACAGGAACATAGCAAGCCGTGTTTTTGTTCCCCAGAATCCATTAGCAATTGGACCAAGACCAATGTCAGTGTGGCTAAGGTCTAGTGTAGCAGCTTCTTTAGACTTTCACTGCATAAACAAAGTATAGAACCTCTGCAGGTGAAAACACTAGACATGAGTCTCCACCTATAAAATTAAGTTAAAACAAATATGTTTTCTGGTAGTCAACATTTTTCATAAGATTTAGAAGCCATAATATTTTTCACTCAATGATTTATCACTCAAATTTAAGCAACAAATGAACCAAGTTAAAAAGGCCAAGATTTTGTTATTTCTTATTCTCCACTTCCCTTTGTGTCAACTCTCACTCAATGGTCAGATCTCTCACCACTGCCACAGACTGTATACTAAGTGACACAAGAGGAAACCGTTTCAGAGGGAGGTTTTGAGAAAGTGGTGACAAGAATGAATGCTTTACATAGTTGTTTCTTCACTTAAAAAAGAAAAAAAAAGGTGACTTTGCTATCAAAGTCAAGATTATTATTTTTCTTTTTTGGAAGGAGGAGGGATGATATAAGAACTGTAGTATAATTGCCCTTGCTACAGAACTGATAGGTAAAATCACAATTTTAACACAATGGAAGCTCACATTAAGCCCGAGGCAACAGCATGCTGAACCACAGTTAATATGTAAGCAGATATATCAGAAAGCCTTAAGTCTCCATGTACTAGTAAAATCCATACTGTAAACCTGATGGAAGGCAGTCTCAAGTTTCCTCTACCCTTTATGACTGTCATGCTATTAAACATCTCTGCATACTTGCATACATATTGACCTCCAAGGTCCAAGTAGTCCCTAAATCCCTCCAAGTCCCACTTGTTGTAAACCTATTTTTACTGATAGCACAAAAATTCGCAAAGGCCTCACAACAAAAAGGGCTGTTATTTATGTTCCACAGAGTCTGACTTTCAGTAAGACTTTAAGGTGGGGGCACAGAAGGCACTTCCTAAGACAATGAGTTGCACTCTGCCTTTTCAGATATACGGACAGAAAGTAGAGAGGCAGAGATCACTAACTATATAGCAAGTATATCCATATAGGTTGCTTGCTACATAACTCTTGGTTTGAAAGATAGTCAATATGTGGCTTTTAATGAGGGATAAATTGTGTGCCTACTCAGTGGTAAGTGTGTGTTAAACTTCCTGAAATATTAAAAATCATTCATGAAAATCTATTACTTCTACCTTTATGCAAGTACTTATCAATCACTACTGTGTTAACATAGTATACATTCAATAGTGGAAAAATTGATGTAATTTAGCCATCATGACAATTTTAAAAGTGTGAAAAGAGATGAATACAAATCAAAGTGCCTGCTATGAAACAATAAAAATGAACTACTACTACTACAAAAACTAAGCCATAATCCAATGGGGCCTTTTTGTTTTGTTTTTTTTGTTTGTTTGTTTTTTAATTAACCTTTGAACATTTTCTAAATCTTATTTAAGCTAATACTTAGAACATTCTGTGAGGGAGCAGTATTATCAGTAGGCGAATTTGGCCAAGGGCTAGTGAGAAGAAAAAGAAGAAACTAGAATATAAAAATATTCAAGAAAAATTCTTACAAAAGGAAAAGGTTTAAGCAAATAGAAGTAACTAAAGATGTTGAGAGGACAAAGAGAGAAAGGACAGAAGTGACCACTGGATCTGAAATAAGGTCGAAGGTGACCAGGCTGATGTAAGTACTTGATTGATTTGTTTTAATGACTAAGCTAAACATTTAAGATGCATTGGCACATTTTATCTTCACAACAGCTTGAGATTATTATTTCTCACACAAGAAAAAACAAAGACTCAAGGTTACACAGCTAAGTAGGAGAAGAGCTGAGGTTTTACCTCAGGTCTGCTCACCTCCAAAGCCTACCTTAGAAAAAATCCACAGAACCTTAATATCCAAGAATAACTTGCCTTAGACTTCACCTCAACACTATGGTTAGTGTTCTCATTCCTAAATTCTTAAAAAATAACCAGTCTTCAAAAGGAATACCCTCCAAATAGCACCTATTATATTAGCATGAATAAATAATGGGTAATTCTACACTATTTTCTAAGCTTTTGAAAATGCTACTATAATTTTTATTATTCTTTTTAAAATTCACTCAGTATGAACTGGAGCAAATCCCTGTCAAGGAGCATCACAACTGGGAAATAGAAAAATCTATAAAAACACCAGTTTTATTTCCCTCTATCACTTGGTACTGTGCTGGCCACAGGAACTGTAAAGAGAAAGGGGCTGAGACATGGCATAAAAAAGATAAAGAATTTTTGCTTACTGGTAACTATGTCAAATGTCCCCTTTTCCTTATCACATCAATTGCACTATCCAAAGGAATAAAGAAAGAACGCTCAAGGGAGGTAAGAATGGCAGACTGAGAATTTATGTCCACATGACATCCTTTACAAGGTCCTACTGAAATGACAGAAAAGACAGATATGGATATGAATAAAGCCCTAATGGTGTTAAAAAAACAAGAAAGTGTGTAAACAGCATATCAGAAAGTTTGCACAAATCCTGAAAGACAGAAAGCAGATGGTATGAGATTGGGGGGAGATTTAGGGGCACCTCAAGGACCTTTATGGAGAAATACAAAGCACCACAGTGAGTAGGCTTTGGGGACATCATCTGACCAACTTATCAGGAATACCATTCTGAAGAGCTGGGCTAGCCAGCCTTTCTCTGGTCTCTATGATGCCCACAGAGGTGCTAAGAGGGTTTTGACCATTAGCAAAACTCCAAGAAATACTCTACCAGCAAGTACAGCACAGACATTTCTTTGATTGCATATGTTTCTATTGATTTAAAGGAGAGGGAGGGGGAGGGAGAGAAAAAAACATCATTGGTTAGAGAGAATTATTGATTGGCTGCCTCCAGCATGTCCCCTACTGGAAATCAACCCTGAAACCCAGGCATGTGCCCTGACTAGAAATCAAACCCTGACCTCCAGGTTCACAGGTCAATGCTCAACCACTGAGCCACACCGGCTGGGCAGTTGCATACTTTCTATGTGTGTTCCTGATTAGGTGACATTCACACAAAAACCAACAAAACCCCCTAAACAAATAGGACTTTAAAGAAGAGCCAGGTCATGGGTAGACCACTTAAATACTATGAAACTTTCTAGCCTAAGCACCAGCAAAATTAACATCGCCTCACAGTTAAATCTCTACTGGCAGAGTAGCCTTTACCCCTGGGGCTCTCACGCTTCCTCCTCTTTCCAGATGAGGTAGTAGAGGGTTTTGTTTCCAATAGAGACCATTTTAATTAAAACATAAAATCTGATCCAGGATGTAGCCTTTCATCACTAAACCCACTGTTTTAATACAGGAGGAGTGTCTTCACAGCTTTTTCTACTACACTTTCAGGTTGCTAGTCAGCATAACAGCAGAAAACTATAGAGCAAAAAGCACAAAGGTTCTTGAAGCCACTAAAGCAGTCATGACTTACACTAAAGGAAGCTACTGTGATAGATTTCTCAACTTTACATTTTCAGATTTTTCTTTAGCTATTGCTAAAGCTCTCCCTTTAACTCTTATTGTTTCAATAATATAGTATATTGGGGAATTAAAACCAACATGACTTCAACTTTATACCAATGAGATTCCCCAAATTCCCAATGTCATATGAGATGGTTATAGGAGATACTTCAAAGAAATATATGTTATAGAACAGAGGGTAGGTGATTCATCTGGAGAAGAACCTTAGATGGAGTTTGTATCCTGAAAGAAAAGCAGAGGAATAGCTTTTGAGACAGAACTGGCCAAGTGCATCACAGGTCCTACCCCTGACCCCATGTCCTATGCCAACCCAGTGAGATACACTGAAGCTCTCTACTGGCTGAGGAAAACCCCCTGTGCTTTGACGATTTTAGTCAGGTCTAAAATTTGCCTGCTTCTTCTCTGTTCCAGGTCCAGATACTTTCAGGACCGAATAAAAAAGACTGCCTTTGATATTTCCTGCTGCCAACTCAAATCTGGTCCTTCCTTCATAAATATAGATCAAGGTCCACAAAAAACTTGAGAACTTATGAATGAAAAGAAACAAAGAACAACTGATCATGGGGAAACAGATAAGTCAATGGAAGAGGGTGGTGTGTTTTTTTATTTTTAAAGAGTATTCTCAGATATATCAGAGAAAATACTGTATTCACGATGCTATTAAAATAGAATACTTAGAAAAGTTTTAAATTTAAGTGCTGAAATTTTTTAAAAAATTTGAATAAGCAAGAGAACAGTTTCTATAAATGTCACGAGGGCACAAATCATTTCAGTTTTAGAACTAGCAATATATTCCCAATGCCTAACACAGTGCTTAGTACATACAAGACATTTTATAAATTACTTCATAAATGAACTAAGTAAATGAATGAGTGAGATGAAAGAGACCAGGAATGCATAAAAATGAGTCAATATGCATGGCTGTCTGGCTAAGTGAGCAGGAAAATAATGTTGAAGCCATCTCCTTGAATGTAGAAGAAAAATGTAAAGGAGATCTTTAAAACAAATGGAAGGAAAGTTAGAGATATGAAGCATAAGATACAACATATTGATAGAATTTCCAGAGTCAGGGGCAAAGAGAGAGAAAGAAAATAATTCAAGCAAAAAAAGGGGGCGGGGGCGGGAATCTCCTTGAGCTGAAGACATGGGTGTTCAGATTTAAAAAGCAAATTGAGTATAGGTTGTTGTTTTTAGTGGGGAGAGGGGGAAGCGCGGGGAAATGGTGGTAGAGTATGTGGATGTTGCACAGACACGCTCCCAGGAACAAACTGGAATTACAACTAAAATACAGAAAAACTTCCTGAATAATCAATGGAAGACTCGCTAGAAAGAATCCGGATAACTAAGGGCTGAAAGTGGAGACCACATAGAGGCTATAAAAATACAATCTGTCAGAAAATGTGTTTTCTAATTATATTATGAAACACTGTTTTCTTCTGAAATGACTTTACTTTGATTTTCCAAACTAATAAACATTTTCAGTGTATTTTTTTAAAAAGCCAATTGAGTATTAAAAAATAACCACCATCAAGAAATATTTTAATAAAATTTCAAGAAACAACAAATGAAATTTCCAGGGACAGATAAGCTTTCAGAGTCAAAAAGAACAACTTTCTGAGATATAGTGGCAACTGCACAGGAAAATATGCAAAAAAGGAAAACGACAGACATACAGACACACACACACACACACACACACACACACAGAATTAACATTTATTTGGGGTTTAACAACATAGGACTCTTTTTCTAGAGGTTTAATCACTCTACCATACTTCTTGGTCCAACAGTAACATTCACACAATTATAACTGCTACTAGAGGCCCGATGCACGAAGATTCATGCAAGAATGGGCTCCCTTACCCTGGCTGCCAGCACCAACTTCACTCTGGCCAGAGCCGCCTTTCCGCCTTCCCACGCTGCCCAGAGGCCCAGAGCAGCTGGGGCGGTATGGAACACCTGCGTCATCGCCATGGCGACGATGCAAGCATCCTGTCCCGGGCCACTCGGCACCTGTGTATGCAAATTAACCCTCCATCTTTGTTAGGTTAACTTGCATATGCACTCCTGATTGGCTGGTGGTCTTTGCAAAGGTACGGTCAATTTGCATCTTTCTCTTTTATTAGTGTAGATTGGGGTGGGTGTGGACCAATTTATAAGCAAAACTTAGAAGTCCATTATAGTGACAGAGGAGAAATGCAATAAATAATATAAATCCGATAATAAGAAAAATATAACATTTTTAAAAGGAGCGGGGGGGGGGGGATATAAGCATTCGAATTTCCTAATACTTTTGCTATGAAGTAAATCAGAAGCAGAATAACTGAAAATTATAAAATTCACTATAAAATAACAACAAAATTAGGGGATAAAGAGTGTAGGTAATAGTGTAAATACTCATCTTTAATATAAGCTAGTAAATAGATACTGTTTAGAGCAAAAAAATTTAAAAATCAGTAGTGTTAATTTATAAAGTTACAAGGATAATCATCCAAAAAAGTGAACCACAGACAGTGTTAGGAAGTTGGTGACCATGCCTCTGCCAGGTGAGGCAGGCAGACATGGAGCAGGATGGGTACCATCATGAACTGTTAGGATTCACAGAGCTCTATCAATACTGAATGGCCCAAGAGCTATAATGTGTGGTGGGAAAGGACAGATGGGCTTCAGTGGGTAGTCATCTGAACATTTTATTTCGTCTACTCAGAGGTTAAGTTACTGCCTCATAAAAAAATAAAATAAAAATACAAGAAAGATTATCTTTCATTTATATTTTAACCTGTTTCTAAGTAGTACAGTCTCTAAAAGTCCCTGGGAAAACCTTAAGAGAAAAGAACCTTTGTAGGCACTATTTAAATAAAGTCACTTATTCTTAAAGCAAAAAACAAACAAACAAAAATCTACATAAACAAAGTCCTGTGGGTGGCAAGGACAATGAATACCTACAGGACTCCTGAGCAAAGAAATGCTGAGAACTACAGCTAAGATAGCCTTACCACTCAGAACCATCTTTGTTCACTGCTATACTCCCAGTGGCTGGCACATAGTAGGCGATCAATGACTATTTGTTGAATGAACAAACAGATAAATGAATTGTTATGGTAGGCAGCTATAGAAGCAGCAACCTGTCCCTTGTCTGGGCCCAGTACTTCACTCAGCTACTCTGAGGAAATCAGAATGAATGGATAGCTATTTTACTTTTTCAAACAGGCCCCTGAGATTATTTTGAATACATTTATCCATATCTCTAAACATTCCAGAATGTTCCTCCCTTATGATAAGCTCCCCTTATCTGGAAAAAAACTTTCCCTTTCCTCCAGGCCCTCCATGTTATATACTTTGGGAAACTGATGAAAGGGAGCTTTCTAAGGATCAGCTCAGAAAATATTAAGCCACCCAATGCCTGACACTATACTCAATTAATATTTAAAAACAAAAAAGAATAAAGAAAAGGGAAAGAAAGAGAGTACATGGTGCTCAGCGAAGGATTCTGCTGATTGGTATGTATGATCCAAGGGTTCCACTATGAAAAACTTAATTGAACTTCAATATAGTCATGATGGTAATAAATAATCTGAAACGAAGAGGTCTTTAAAGAAATAAGACTTGGCTGAATGGGTAGACAACCACAAAATAACTGAATAAAAGAGAGCTCTGTCTGAAACTAACTAGTGTTTCCCTGACTCCCACACTGAACCCTTAGCAAAAGCCATGTTCCTTCTTATAGTGCTTTATGGGACCAGTCTCTTAAAATGACAGCTATACACTAGCAGGAGATAGGTGACATTATTCAACTAATTCCTTCCAGGGTATTCTAAACTAATTGCCACAGAGATTTCCAATGGCTTCCAAATAGTAGACATGCATACTTACTACCACTCAAAACAGCAGAAGTAGCACAATTATATAAATCAAGCTGCCTATGACTTCCAGAAAATAATCTAAGGTGCTCTTTCGGGATGGCGGGGGGGAGGGGGTGTTGATTTATGATTTAAGGGTGGGATGGGCCTTATTCTGGAGTATTCTTTTTCTGTCAAAGTAGGGAAATATGGGGGGGGGGGCACTAAGTTTGATTAAATGTAATAAATAAATCTACAGAGAAAAGGATTGGTTACTACCCAGATCCTACCTATTGGCTGAGCCACTGGCATTAATATCGTCTCTGTACTTCTTCAGGTGTCAAAAAAGTACTTTACTTTCAGTAAGAACACTAAGCCAGAAAATAGAGTTTCTTCTTATGTTTAGCTAGAATGTCAGATATTAGTATGAATTAAAATTTGAAAACTGACAGGAGTTTCAGCCTGACAGTGAAAGCCTTAAAGCTAGGAATTCAGGACAGAAAAGCTTGGGACTGCATGACACATATTCCCACTGTGCTGAGAAAAGCCAAACTGGGATTATAAAAGACTATTGTAGAAGGACAAGACTTAACTTCCTGCTCAGTCACTAATGCAACAGCTGAGGAAAGACGTTATCACTGCAAACTGGAACCCGTGAAAAAGAAAGCAGCAGCAAAAGAAGCCACTTCCTTGTAAGTTTAATAGTCTGTTTTATATAAATATACTAGAGGCCCGGTGCACAAAATTCGTACATTGGAGGGTGGGGAGTGTCCCTCAGCCTGGATTGCAAGAGGGCGTGGGCCAGGACGAGGGACCCCACTGGTGCATGATTACGGCCAGGGAGGGACGGGGAGGTTGGCCACTAGGGGAGGGTCAGTGGGTGAACTCTAGGGCATGTCCAGCCAGTCTCACTCAGTCCTGATTGGCCGGACCCCAGCAGCAAGCTAACTTACCGGTTGGAGCGTCTGCCCCCTGGTGGTCAGTGCACATCATAGCAACTGGTCGACCAGTCTGCCCTCCAGTGGTCAGTGCAGGTCATAGTGAGCAAATGAGCAGCTTTAGCATATCATCAGCATATTATGCTTTGATTGGTTGAATGGCCGACCAGATGATTGGACACTTAGCATATTAGGCTTTTATTATATAGGATAATAAAGACAAGCTCTATCTAAGAAGAACCCAAAGACACACAAAGGAAGTTCATAAAGATGGCTTTGAGCCTGCTGGAAGACAATCCTTAAACAAAGAGGGAACTAAGATGTCCAAGCCCAGTAGAGCTTTGACAACATCTCTGCTAGCAAGGCCCTAAACTTGAAGCAGCATCAAGGGGAACTGCAATCAGTGGCTTTTCATGGATAACAGGGAGAGGGGGGGGAAGGGAAGCAGAGATGGGCAATGCAGGGGACCAGTAGATTGAAATAATGTTTCCAATAGCACTGTTACAAAAAAACAAATCACCTCTCAAAAAACGTGACCTAGTGCAGAAAATAAATGGGCATTTCCTAATTGTGCCTACTCCATAATTCCATCTCTGGCATTCACTTTCCGAAAATGGGCCATGCCTATTATATCCTGCTATTGTGAAATGCTTCACATAATGGGAAGCACTGGGGAAATACTTTAGTGACACTATATCAACTGCGTGTGTGACAATTTTCCAGGAATAGGGGATGGGATGGTGTTAATTATAAGTGTGTATGTGTGAGGCTTGACACTAAGTTAAGGTGCCCCCCTTTATAAATGTGAACAAATTTTCTTTTAACACTTTTCTTTGCAAATGTGATATGCAGAAAGACATGAGCAACCAGTTAATAAATTATATAGGTTTGCAAAATTGGAGCTCAAAGTAATAGAAAAGTCCAGCACAAGTAAAGGTCACCCCAGAAAAATCTCACTCTTCAAGAAGGCTCAGGCAATAATGAAAAAAAGAGATTTTAATCACTGGAGCTAATTACATGGAAGACTAAATCACAAGAAGAGTTATTTAAGTGTCTTAAATACAGTAAAAAGTAATTAACAGGAAGTGCCATCTTGACAGCTTCATGTCACAAACGGCATAAAAGGACCAGCTAATTCCCAACCTGGGAGCCAGAGAATGAGAAACAACGCAAAGTTTGATCTTTTTACTTTTTTATTTAAACTGTTTTGATTAGCAAATAACAACTCTTGCCAACTCCACAGTGAAGTTATTTTTTTTTTAATTGAATCTAGTAGAGGAATGATGAACCTCATTTTCATTGATTCCCCAGATGGCAAGAGATGGGGAGTTGAAGACTGTGTCACACCAGACTCCCTTCCAAACATCAAGAGGAAAAACTGAAGGATTAGACTGACCCCTATGAAGGATATAGGCAATTCACACACTTGCACATCTGAAATACATTTAAAATCTACTTTGAAATAACCTGTTAAGAGTATCTCAGCTGCTTCGTCTTCCTCATTTCCCTGGAATCAGCAGCTTGAGGGAAGCTCTTCCAGAGTCAGAGAATCCCAGCTGATCTCTCAAATAACAGGAAAGCCACTAGATCTACAAAGGCCTATATGTAGGTGGGTAAGCCAACAGATGATGACAGACATAATTTAGATTGGCTTGCTTCTTAATTCTACAGCATTTCTAGGAGCTTGGACAAAACCTGTCTTTGAAAGAGGCAATGCATTACTACAAAAGCTCTCCTAACTAACCTTCCCTTAACGGACCTGGACTTTCTGTAACTCACTACATCTATTGGCTGATGACATTAGAGTGATTGAGGGCCACTATGGCACACCTGTGTTCCAGTCTGGAATTGTGTTCCAGTCTGTTGTGTCGTTTGTTTCTGTCTCCATATTTATATATACTGGTTGTGCTTGTTATTTTAATTATGAAATTTATTAATGCTACATTAAAAATTAAATATAAATACAAAAAGGATGTCTGTAAAAACAGGTGAAAACTTTTAAAAAGGTTTAATAAGAAAAAATGGCTGCAAAATAAACATGATCTGGCCAACTATAATAGAAGGGGAAGGCATATATCACAAAAATCTATGGTTCCATGATTAGTGTTTTTAAGTCCTCATGCCAAAGAGTAAGTTATGCAGTTCACCAGAATATCACAAATCATGCTGCCCATACATCAAAGATTTGGAAATACATGTCTATTTCTGTGTTTAAAATTGAATTATAATATTTGAAATAAAAAAAATAAATCCCCTTCTCTAGCCAATGTTTTTAAACAACTAAGCATTAAAGTCAGATGGAATGCTTTTAGTGTACCTTAATTCTGAATATAAACCAAGTATTTGGACATTTTTATTAATACATTACCTCAACTTTTCTACACTATTAGGAATTGTTTAAGTATAGAAAAAATCAGAAAAAAATGTAAACAAAATCAAGGCAAAGGAAAAGGAAAGAGAAGCTATGAGTAAGATTGGAATACAGAGGCATGCTTCCAGGTACACTTTCTAGACATGTACGATCTTTGGCAATGAGCTTCCAATAATCAAACAAAAGAGGAAACCTATCAGAAACAAGTTTTTCAATATTAATCAATAAAAACAAACCTGTAACTCAAAAAAAAAACCAAAAAAAACTCTAAATACTCCCTGTTATGCTTCATAAAGGGACACTTTGCAATACAGTACACAAATCATTCACAAATTTATTGAACTCCTACCTTACACTGAATACTGAGACTACAACAAGGAATAAAAAAAAACGAAAATCACTATCTTCAAGGAGCTTAATGTCTAGTGAGGGCTGGTCTCAACAATATCACTAAATTTTCTATTTCTCCCAAATTTAGCTGAGTAGTTTACTGCAAAGTCTAGTTTAGTGAAAACAAACCTAAGAGGGAACTCTATGCTTCTTGGGTACCCTGCCAGCCCCGAAAATTTTAATTCAAGGTAAATCATTAAAAAAAAAAAATAGATTACTTATAATCTAACTACAAGAACCAAGAAGTAGAAGGTCAAAGTTACCATTCTTGGCAGGAACCTTAAGTACAGATACACAATGCTGTCAATTATGACTAATCAACTGTGATGTTAACTGACCAAACTGATAAAAAAAAAAAAAAAGTTGGCATTTTCCTACCAAGAGCATTGGCTGGACATAGTTACCCAACCTCTGAAGAAAGACAGGCTAGCCTGAAGGAGTAATCCTGGTCAAAGCCAAGATCAATGCAGTTGAAACCTCAAGGTTTCATGGCATGGCCAGGACACCCTACTCTGTAAAACATTTTAAACCAGTTGTCTCAAATTGTCTTTAAAAAATCCTTAGAGAACACGGCCCCCAAAAAAGAAAACAAAACCGAAAGGAAAAAAAGCAACAACAAAAAGAACACTCCTAGAATATCTAATTTTAAGCAGTGTAAATTTACTTTAAAAATATACCTCGGTGGCAACTGAATGAAAAAAAAAAAAAATCTACTCTAAAAGATTGTTAGGTAAACAGGGGAGAAAGCCATCTGCTAAAAATAAAGATGTGCATTTTTACAGTAGTGATGTTGTTTTTACCAGTAAATATGAGGAGCAATTATCTACTGAAAGGATTCCTTATTTGTGACAGTAAAAATTTTAATATAGGGAATATTAACATTCCAGCTCTCCATAGTAGGGAAGCTTCCATCAAGCTCCCTAAGAAGTGATGATGAATTGATAATAAATATTTCTAGTTATACAGATAGAAGAATGATCACAATATTGCCTTTATTCTCCCATTTCAAAATTATTACCTAATTTGTCACGAAGCTGTTTCTAATAAAGTATGATATCTGTGATGGTGTTGAGGTAATGACATCAAAAGCCTATATTAAGTTCCTCTCAGCAAAAAGGAAGCCTCAGATTGTTATAGGAGTGGCAACAGTGGCTAAAAATACTTATTTCCAAATGTGGTAACACAAGTGAAGGGAAAAGGTTCCTGTTTGGTGGGGGAGCTTCTGGAAGGTAAATTAGCTGCAAGATCCTCTTTCCTTTCAGAGGCTTGCTGGAGCGAAGAGGTGTTTCTCCTAACGGGTTTCATTGTGCTTTCAATAAGACAATTCCTGCATTAATGAGAAACCTATTCTTGTCTTCCCTTCCATCATGCTCCCTTTAAAAGAAAAATATCAGTTTGGTAACAAACAGCACTTAAGATTGTTAAATAGAGAAGGAAACAAGTAGCATGCTGGTATATTTTATGCAGAGGAAGAATTGCTACTAGGGACTGACTGTTTTAATATTTATGTGGAAGCAAGGCCCAGCAGGCTTCCTCTTTCCCCCATCAGATACCTCCCTCCAGAGACTATTCATCAATCAAGCTCTCAAGAGACTTTGGAATATAACCAGGGAACAGCCAGCACAGTATAAGGGGAAGACCCTGTCATCTACTGATTACATACATCTACACAAAGAAAATGTCCAATTAACCTCTCTTCTTCTTCCCTCTGTTGTTTATGGGGTGTTGTTTTTCTCTTTTTTGGGGGGTGGGGGGGGATCCCTACAATTTAGGGACCTGTAATTGAACTTCCTAACTTGGATAGTACCTAGGGCCTGATTGACACTCAATAAATGGCATTATTAGTAGTAATAATGTGTGCTACATAGTGCCAAGTACACATAGCCCAATAAATCTTAAAAAACAATAATAGTGAAGTAAATGATTAGCTAGTGAGTGATTAAAAAGTACTTTGCAAACATAAAATGCTACACAGGCACACAACAATCATAAATCACTGTGCTAAGAGCAACGGAAAGCAAATCAGGGTGAAAGGAAGGAACTCTTAGTTATGGGTGGCTAAGCACTCACATTCCTCCAATGGTGACAGTGGCACAGGTACGCTCTGAAAAGGCAGGCACCGTCTCTGTGGCTGGGCTGGCTGCTCTAATGTAGTCCACAGTCACATTGACCTGAAAATAAAAAATCAAGGAAGTTAAGGTTGGGACTTTGCAACACAGCTACTCGTATCCAGACGACTGTGAAATCTCACCTCATTCATAGTTTGATTTTCTGGATCTAAGATTTTAAATAGCAACAACTGAAAGACAGCTGAGCCACACACTGGTCAAAAATATCAGCACAAAAACCTTAAGTGATAAAGGACTGTTACCCCAAATTCTTAAATCTCAACTATAAGAAAATTAACAACCCAATTCTCACCAAAAAGACTTGGAGATGGCAAATATGTATATGAAAGATGCTCCACACTGTATGTCATTGGGGAAATGCAAATTAAAACAACTACACACCTATGCTGGTGAGGATGTGGAACAGGAATTCTCATTTGTTGCAAGTGGGAATACAAAATAGTACAGCCACTTTGAGACACAGTTTGGCGGTTTCATACAAAACAAAACATACTTTTACCATACGTTTCAACAGCTGAAAACTTATATCTACACAAAAACCTACATATAGATGTTTATAGCAGCTTTATATATAAGTGCCAAAACTTGGAAGCAACCAACATGTCTTTCAGCAGCTGGATGGATAAATACACTGTGGTTCATGAAGTCAAAGAAATGTTATGCAGCTCTAAAAAGAAATAAGCTATCAAACCACGAAAAGACATAGGAAATACAAAAGAGAAATACGCCAATCAAAAAGCTGCATACTGTTTAATTCCAACTATGACATTCTGGAAAAGACAAAACTATGAAGGAAGTAAAAAGATCAGTTGTTGCCAGGGGCTAGGAGGACAAGACAGGGATGAACAGGCACAGCAGAGGATTTTTTCGGCAGTGAAATTACTCTGTATGCTCCTATAATGATGGATACATGTCATTACACACTTGCCCAACCCCACAGAAAACACATCACTGAGAGTGAACTCTAACATAAGCTACGGGTTCCTCAATTATAACAAATGTACCACTCTGGTGGGGGGCTGTGATAGTAGCGGGTGGAGGGGAGGAGGGGAACTCTGTACTTTCTGCTCAACTTTGCTGTGAACCTAAACCTGCTCTAAAAAATATAGTAGCTGTGGTTTTGGTTTTTTGTTGTTGTTTTTCTAAGGTGACTGAAACAAAAAAAAGAGAAATGGCTGCACATGTAAGGCCCCACAGAAATCATACTTGACAGAGCAGAGTTTCGCAGCAGCTTTACAGAACTCCTCCATATTATGGTAACAGAGTTCTTTAACCTTCAGACTTCTCTCAACCAGTTTTTTAAAAATATGGAATGCTTCTACAGAAAAGTTCCACATAATTTCAGTCTGCCATAAATTCTCCAAGGACCAAGTGAAGAACTACTAAGAAGAACAAACAAGAAGACAATCCCAAAGATGCTTGGAACTGGTTTCACTGTATGTGAATCTAAACAACACAGCTAACTACACCCAATACTAACAGAGTTGGAGTTAGGAAGTTTTTAAAACAACAAGGACAGAATGGAACTGAAGAACCTTTACACTCTGAGTTAAAAAAGGGCATGTATCCAAACAGTTTAAGAAGTTAGGAGCCTAAAAATAGGAAAGCTGCCTAACCCCGGTAATATATTAAATACTAGTAGCCCAGTGCACGAAATTCGTGCATGGGGGGGGGGGGGGGGCAGTGTTCCTCAGCCCGGCCTGCACCCTCTCCAAACTGGGACCCCCCCGAAGGATGTCCTACTGCCAGTTTACAGGGATCAGGCCTAAACCGGCAGTCGGACATCCCTCTCACAATCCAGGACTGCTGGCTCCAGCTGCTCACCTGCCTGCCTGCCTGCCTGATTGCCCCTAACCACTCTGCCTGCCAGCCTGCTCACCCCCAAATGCCCCCTGCCAGCCTGATTATCCCCAACTTCCCCCCCCCCTGCTGGCCTGCTCGACCCCACCTTCCCTCCCCACTGGCCTGCTCACCCCCAACTGCCCCCCTGTTGGCCTGCTCACTCCAAACTGCCCCCCACCCCCGCCACTGCTCTGATCACCTCCAACTGACCCCCACTGACGGCCTGCTCACCCCCAACTGGCCCCCTGCTGGTCTGCTTACCCCCAATGGCCCCTGCCATCCCATCCTGGCCTGATCACCCCTTGGCGACCGGAGGTTCCCAGTCCCTCCTTTTTTTCTTTTTTTTTTTTTTCAGCACCTCCTTGAGCGGAGGCCAGGGCCAGCTGGAAGCAAGTATCTAGGATTTGTTTATCTTCTATAATTGAAATTTTGTAGCCTTGAGCGGAGGCCAGGGCCACCCAGGGAGGGCGGGAAGCTTAGCTTCCTCCATTGCCAGGGCAACCCAAGCCTCCTGCTTGCTCCAGCTCTGTGGTCAGCCACCATCTTGGTTGGGTTAATTGCATTCTTGCTCCTGATTGGCTGATGGGTGTGGCTTGGCATAGTGGAGTGATAGTTAATTTGCATATTTCTCTTTTATTAGTGTAGATATGGATTATGGACATATTGAGCAATGCTTTTTTCTCTGGGAAACCTTTTGAGATAAACATGTTTATGTGTCAAAAGAAACAAGCACGTGACATCCCTTAGCAAACACACAGGGTTTTGTTTTATAATTAAGGTATATGCTTGGCTTGGGTCATGACCAAGTTTCATACCTGTATGGAAAAATCACATTGGATCAAGCAGCCTGAAGCCATAGCCTGAAAGTCCAGAATTCCATTTTCTAAACATGTCTTTAGTCCCCACTGATCAGGTTAAAGATAGCCTACAAGCACAAGCATCAAGTTCAGCCATGGTGCTGGTGAGCACCATTAAAATTCTTTCAAACTGTCTGTTCTTCCAAAACTCATTTTAAAATGAATATGAAATTTTTAAAAGGACAGCTCCTCAAAACTCCGCCTGTCAGATCACGCTCTTGAACACTCTATCTAGTCACATTTCAAAAGCAACAAGGAGCCATGCCAGAGAGAAAGCCAATTAAGAGCTAAGGGTAAAAAGTATTGTCATAATACAGCAACACAGAAAAGAAAAAAATATAAAGATGACACCTACAGTCAGGAGTCTGCACTGAAATTATTGCTCAGACTTACCCACTTTTCTAAAGCTAACGAGATGGGTATAGTATGTGAGAAACATGATCAGGCTGGGGTGGGAGTGAGGGTGAACAACTTATACCTCCAATGAAGAGATTTCAGTAGTTTCCCATGTGTAGCTAACCAGGGTTAGTGGAGGCCCAAGACAGGGCAAGGAACAGGAGGTCTACACACAGAGGGGCATGGCTGACTCAAATCCTGCAGAGGGGAAGAAGGTCTCTCTATGCTGTCTACATTGATACATCTGACTGTCCTCTGGCAATGCTCTACACCAAAGTTACAGAAACAGGAAGAGGGTCAGAAGTGCACTTGGATCTCTGCTAGAGTTATGGCAAAATCACACAGGAAATCAGCAGTGTACAGAGCTAACTCAAGAGTATCCACACCATGGAATGTAAAGTAACTCAGGGACACATTTTAAAAGGGCACAGCTACTTTGGCTCAGTGGACAGAGCATTGGCCTGTCGACTGAAGGGTCTCAGGTTTGATTCCAGTACAGGGCACATGCCCAGGTTGTGGGGTCAATTCCCCAGCAAGGGGGCATACAGAAGGCAGCCAATCAATGATTCTCTCTCATCAATGATGTTTCTCTCTTTTCCTCTCCCTTCCTCTCTGAAATCAATAAAACTATATATATTTTTAAAGGACATAGACACATATATGGTTTAATTGGGGGCATTTGGTGGCAAGTCAAAAAATACGTGGAACTGGGGAAAGAGGTCCACATATTCTTTCACTTAATCCATCTAATAAGGTCAAGCCCTCAATTCGATTACTATGGGAAACAAATTCATCCCTGCTTATAAATAAACTAAGTGAATTTCAAGGTTACCTTGTACCTACAAATGCCAAGTCTCTTCCTCAGCAGACAGTGGGGGAGAGCAGCTCTTCAGTGCCAAATACACTGCACAAAGTCACATTAGCTCTCTACCCAGAAGGAATGCCTACTCATCAAGAAGGACACTTGAGTAGTGTTGGTAATAATGGTGGGGCATGATGATAACAAAAAAATGAACACTGAGCATCTCATCTTCCAACCCAAAAGGCCAAAAGACATACCATCCCAAAAATGTCCCTCACAGAGATCAATGGGAAGAAGGGAAAAAAGGTCCCTAATCTTCAATAACCAAAAGTACCAAGAGCTACGTTACCTGCTAATTAATTATTTCCTATATCTAGAGAAAAAGAATTGAAAACAAGTATGAGATTAAAGAGCTCATTGGGGAGGCATCATATTAAAGAAAATCTCAAATACAAGTGAGGCCCTGAGAATAGCCCACAGCCAAGACAAAACCTGCAGGAGCTATGACAAATCAGGAATTCAAGTCAATGTGTAATTAGCATTTATGTCCCTCTCCTGTGGATTCTGAGATCTGTTCCCCTACCTTGGAGTTTTTCATCTCTAGATACTCTTCACTGACTTTTCAATCATTTGAAAAAGAAACACAGTTTAAACAGTTTCAATTAAAACAACTGCAAATATTACAACGCCTTCATCTGAATCAATAACCTGAACTTTGTGGTTGTGGGTAAGCACTTAAGGAATGACATGAGTTAAAGAAAAGAGGGGGGTTAGGGAGAGTTAAGGGGGTAAAGGGGAGACATCGGTAATACTTTCAACAATAAAGATAAATTTGTTTTTGAAGAGAACAGGAAAATGCAGATGCGGTCCTCATTTTTCAAGCCAAGGTACTCCTGGAATGTTTGGTATACAAGTACACATTTTACACACACGTGACACAAAGCAGGGCATGATCCCTCTTTACAGCAATAACAAGGACCCATGAGCTCTTGTTTGGTCATACCTGTCATTCTCTTACAAATGAGTCCTATCACATCTTTGTTCTCACTTTTCCTCCACCTGGAAAGTGAGCACACTAGAACTTCAGAGCATCCCTGAAGATAACTTAGCTAAAAATGGTGTAATACAGAGTGTTTTCTTGGACCTTTGTAATAATGAGACATGCTAAGCGTCTCTTAAGATGGACGGAAATGCTCTTCAGTTATATCTTCTAGAGCCTCTCTTTTAGATAAGATTAAAGTTTCTCTTCAGGCACACTCCAAACCAATGCAGCTGTACCAGTCAATGACAGCCCAGGGTGGAACCTGAAGAACAAAGAGATGCACTCTGCATCTGCATGGAGAAACCCAGATCTATATAAACCAGACCCAAGCAGCAGTTGGGGAGCCACACGATCTGTTAGGGTGCTCCCTTGATGCATCCAGCTCCCTTCCTTTTTTTCTTTCCCTCCATTTTGTTTTCAGTAAATCTTCTTTTGAATCTCTTTTGCCTGATTCCTATCCTGGGGGGCAGGGGCGGGTCAGGAGGGGGAGATAAGAATCCCTTCTCCAGGAACAATTCCTACCTTACATTTACTACTATAAACTGGAACACATGGCTTGTATTCACTGAAATTGTTGTGCAGGGCCTGTACAGTAGAAGGGTATGTAGGGAATATTGGTTTCATTAATCGACATATATAATCAGGAACCCTTTCAGACAAAATCCTGAAGGACACTTTGAAATGAAGGGGTTAGGCATTTTGAAGACCATTTTAACAAGCTGCTGACCATTCTGATGCTTTATATAACAAAAATATATTAATGTAAAGCATGGGAGGGAATATTTTGAAATTGGGATAAAGCTGTAATCAAAGGCATTCCTATAAAAGACTAAGCAAGCAAAATAAATACAATTTCCCACATCATTTGTTCTTCAAAGAGGTTCTCAAACAAACAAACAAAAAAATGGGAATAGCAGGCAATCTAATTCATCTTTGGTTCATTAGATTGTGGAGTTTTCCTTAAAAGCAATTTCAATGACCCTTCAGAGAAACTAAGATGAGAACACAGGATTGAATTTATATCTCAGTCTCTTATAAAGACTGAAGCAGTTTAATACAAAAGAATAGTTTTGGGCCACACGTAAGAAATTCTGAGGATCTATGAATAATCTTCATATACTAATCACTAGAACACTGTCAACCCACCAAAGAACTTCAACTTTATGATGCTGTTAGTGAAATGACAATATCTGAACTACCTATGTATAAAAGATAAGATAGGAAGAAAAGCAATTTCATATCCACAACATTTCCACGACACAGACTCAGTTTATTTTTAATATAACTAGGGCTGTTAAGTGTTTTGCATAATTGACATATAATCCCACCCAATATTCCACATGGCCAATCATCAGTTCACAAAGAGCTGTAATAAATACCCTGCCTATCAAAATAAGCTCTTATATGACCTGTCACTCTCAAGACAGGATTTCCAGGTCATCATGGAAAGCCTCCACACACCCCAGGTACAGAAAAGACAGCATCATCCAGGCAAGTGCAGCTAATGCAGCCAGGAGACAAAGGTAAGTAGAATAAGATATTTTACACAGCGTAGATAAGAGCACGAACTCTGGAGCTGCTAAGCTGTGGGCTTGGTTCTTAACAATTCTGCATATGAGCTGTATGAACTTGCATAAGTTATTTAACCTCTCTGTGCTTCAGTACAACATAGACAGCTCTGCATTAATATACATGAGGTATTTAGAGCAGGGCCTGACTCATAGTAAGCTCTATGAGTCAGTTATTTTTAGATAAACACATACTGATTTTCTTAAAGGAGAGCCTAGAACAAAGTAAATGCTAAATCAGTTTCCACGAGATGAAATAAAGATGCCTAGACACATATATGCATAAATAAGACGAATGTTGACATAAATCACTGGACGACTGAAATCATAAGGCAGAAAGACTCAATTAAATATACTTTTCTCCTAAGGAGAAAACCAGAATATATATCTCATACATATTCACTCCAACTTAGACATAAATAGGGCTTATTTAAAAGAATAATATACTATTTAGTATTTATTTAGACATTTTCCAGATTAATTTTGCAGGTACCAGTATTGAAGATTTTATTTACTAAATATAATTGAAGCAAAGTGTAAAAAACCATCTCAATTCATAGGTTAAATAAAGATATTTTGGGAGGATACTCTTTGCCTTACAAGATTAAGAAGATAATGAACAAAGAAGGACCACGTTTCTATTTGCTTTGAACGTAACAGGACCTTCCATAATACTCTTCATATTAATGTATGTATTCTCGCTTTTTTCCTGCTAAAAAGCATCTTACGTAATTGTTCTAAAAATGTTACCTATTTCTTAAAAATTTGAAATACATTTCAATCACCCATTCATTAGATCTAGGATGAGCTTCAAATCAATTTGCTAAAGAGGCTCATGGTCCTGTGTCTGGACACACTCTCAGCTAAGCACCAAACACTTGCAGGCTGGCTACTCAACACAAGAGGATGTCAAGCTTACCTCCTCCTAGGCAGCACAGAAAGAAGCTGGGAAAATTCTGGGACAAGATGAATAGGGAAACTGAGGCAGGAAAATTAAAGTCGAAAAAGCTTTGCAGGCTGCTTGTAGAAGACATTGAGAACAAAGGGTTAAAATCTCTCCTTTTCACAAAAGAATGCAGGAGAGGAGATGGGGAAAAGGGGGAGTGGAGGAGGAATCTTACTATAACCAGAGAATAGATAGGTAAATCATCCAGAAACTAAGAGGGAGGAGGGTGAAAGAAGAGAGCGGACTATCTCATCTCACTGTTTAAACAGTAAATCCAGCAGTCTTGGGTTTGTCAAAATAAAGTTGCCAGGTGCTTCTCATAAATTGTGGAAAAGCTGTAACAAAGAAAGGTGGAGCCCTAACTGGTTTGGCTCAGTGGATAGAGCTTCGGCCTGTGTACTGAAGGGTCCCAGGTTCGATTCCAGTCAAGGGCACGTACCTCGGTTGCAGGCTCCTCCCCAGTCTGGCCCTGGTTTAGCTCATGAAGGAGGCAACCAATCAAGGAGGCAACCAATCGATGTGTTTTTCACACATCACTGTTTCTCTCTGTCTTTCACTTTCTCATCCACTCTCTCTAAAAATCAATGGAAAAATATCCTTGGGTGAGGATTTAAAAAAAGAAAGAAAAATAACATAAAGGAGACCTTCCGAGTTACTCTGTACCAGGCTCTCTAGTAGAGGATTTAAAAAACAAACCTACAGGCAGGAGGGTATAGGAAGCAGAAACTCCCCACTCCACTCACTCTTCAGATCAGTTGAGAGCCCATCTGTGCTTCATACACTAGATGTGCAGATTTGCTCACCTTGCTTCTTTAATAAATGTGCATGCTTTAATTTTTTAAAAATTGGCTTTATCACGATGCATAATCTAAAGTCTCTCATTTAAATTCATTTATATGAGAAGATAAGAATTAAAGTTGGGGACAGACCTCTCCCTCTGACTCAGAGGGCTGTCAGAATACACCTCTCTAGTGCCTGCCACAGCATGGTGTCACAAAAAAATAATGAGTCAAAAATGAAAGCAACATTTACATTTTCTAGAAGTATTTTCTAATACCTTTATATTTTCTAATATCAACATTATTAGAAGTATTTTCTAATACCTTTACATTTTCTAATATCAACATTTAAAAATGAAAAATAATTAGATGAACTTGTTTTTAAAAATACTTACTTGGCTAAAAACATGCAAAACATTATTATATCAAGACATAAACAATAAAAAATAATATTGAGATTATTTTCTTTCTCTGGTAGAGAGTCTCTGAAATCCAGTATTTGTTTTGCAAGTATAACACATTTCAATTTGGATCAACTACATTTCAAGTGCTCGACTGTGCATGCCTAGCCTGTCTGTTCTAAGCCCCATTCCTCTATTATAAGATCCCAGCTTTTGTGGTTCTTTATCTTCTTCTGGGAACTTTTATTATCTTCTATTTTGTGAACCCTTGTAAGCACTTTTAAACCATCTATGAAAAACCATGGTATGTAAAACCAGGTATAAAATGTTCATCATTTTATTTTAAAAATCTATTACCTGACTAGACTAGAAAGACAGCCATTAATTTTTTTCATTTCAAAAAAGAATTCCTCTAATTTGTAACTACCATTGTAAAGTATACTCTGTTCAACAGTTTGATGAACTACTTTTCAGGAACTTTTATCAGTTCAATGGCTCTCTTTTATTTATTCTTCATTTGATGACACAATTCTCGAATTCTTTAACATAGTGACCAAAATTCATTCTAATGGGATGATGATGACTAAAAATTCTGGTTAAAGAAATATGTTTTTGTAGTTATGAATAATGCTTCTGAGTATTGATATTATTAGGAAGATATTATTAGGAAGAAAATGAGCAATTGGTAGATATTTATTTTTATAACCACTATCCAAACCTGAAATTTATATGTTCCATTAGCACATGTTTGTGCTCTGATATCTCTTAAAGTAAAACAACTTTTATAGACACACTGACAAAAGATTATACAATTACAATGCAAAGATAAACCAATGCTCACTTCCTACCTCTAAAATAGAGCCTAGATGCAATCTTTATCATCCCCGTCAAAATCACTGTAATTGGGTGCTGGTTGTTTATTCACATGAATTCTTGTTGCTTTCTCCCATCTACAATCACCCTTCCAAACTCCCCCACAGGGTCAGAACTATTTTAAGCCCATTTCATTTTCATCAATGGAACCTCTATAAACAGAGTCAATAAACTTTTTTTTAATGTATTTCTGGCAAAATTAACACTTTACCTCTCCTCTGCTCCCTCCCCTACCTTCCCTGCTGAATGGGCAGGTACTTTTATCTGTTTTCAGGGGGAAAGGTAAAATTCAGAGTAACACAGGGCCCTTAGAGACACTAAGGCTCCAGCTGACATTAGGTATTCACTGAAGTAGACATCATCGCTCCACAATAATCATGCAGTTTGATAAATATTTAATTAGATGCATACACCGGCATGAGATTCACAAATATATGTGAACCCATTTCATATATACTAGTATACAGAGTCATTAGAGATTAGCAAAGATTTCTAAAAGTAGTGATAATAACCTGACAACAGCCATGTCATTAAAATAAACTGAAAATATACTGCAGTTTATTGTATGAGGTAAATAATAGGCATATATAAATCATTATGGGAATATAGTTTGATAATTGAAAATATTTTAAATAAATTTGATGGGAATCGGAGAAAACAGAACACTATTTGAAACACTATTCTGGCAGCTGCCAGAATTTTCATTAATCCCCTTGATTCTTAAGTCCTTATAAACAAACCAACAATATATCTAAAGTGAAATCTGTGTTGGTGTTAATGCTCTAGCCATTATCTTACTCATTACTGTATCAATGTATAACTCATTGCAATACCTAATTTTGATATAACACTGCTTGTCACTAAAAAAGAAAGCCAGGAGCCCAGAAGCACCACTGAAAACTGTCCGCGTGTCCCCGGCATGTCTCTTCTTACTCCTCCTGAGAGCTGCCATCTCCTCTTGCCTTTCTCTAGAGGATGGAAGTTGAGTGTGGTCTTTTCTCTCCTTTATAAAAGTGTCAATCACAGTCATCTGTGTTCATAGTGTCCAAGGTCAGCATCAGTCAAGAGAAATTAAATCACTTCGTCCAGAACCTTCCCTGGAGGAGTTCCAGCCACACAAGCAGCACAAATATACAAACACACTTATGCCTTTGTGCAGGATATACACAATGTCACCCAATCTTTAAAACAACACTAACAAAACTAAATGTGAGGCTTACGGAAATGAAGAAAGGGAATGTGCTTAATGACATCTAAGAAGAATTAGGGGGGAGGAAAAGTGATATTATTATGATATGGATAAAAATAAAGGTTACATTACATTTCCACTGCAAATGTATGCCAGTCTGTGAAGAAAATGTCTCCATTCACCAACAGGCCAAAATGGGACACCTGAGCACTAAAAGTAAGGGCTGCAGTATTCACCTTGCCAAGAGTTCCAATAAATCCAATTGCTCTGGGGGCAAGGCTTTGTCTGTACTGACCAAAGTCAATATAGAAAAGCCATCCTTCATTCACTACAGTTCAAAGCACACCCATTTCTCCAGCATGTCCATGAACTAGCATTTAGAAATCATTCAGACAAAGGAAATATATTTTCAGGTAAGGTAACTAAAGGCTACACTTAGAATAGTGAATTGGACTAAAAGCAGCCTGTCATGACCTCAAAGGAGAATTATGAAGAAAAATATAATAATTTTTAAGAAATACCTACCAATGATACAAAGAAAAATAGCTCAAGGATGCAGCTCTTTGATTACATATTTTCGGGTTTGTTGCTAAGAAAAGATTCCAAGATAGCAAGTGTTAATATCATAGGCCTTTCTTACTTTATACACACCAGCCTCTCCTTGTATTTCACAGAAGATAGAGGTCTACTAAATGAAACACAGTTCTTTGATCAAAGGCACAGCGTGCATAGAGCAATAACACCTTAAGCCAATGTCTGAAACTACACACAGACACTGATCAAAGACCAACCTGAATTCCATCTGTATCCACTTCCAAATCCAGGTCTCCTGACCTATAGCCACTGTTTTAAAAAAAAACAGGCCACAAACTAATTACTTATTCAGAAACTAGGTGATTAGCATTGAATAATAAACATAGGTCAAATACAGTGTTTGCATCCCAAACTGCCCAAATTCATAAAGTAAGCTAGGCTGTAGGCAGCTGTATAGACAAAGAAGCCTTTTCCCAGACTCACAGTTCTCCAGTGTCCACTGCTAACTTATCAAGGACAAGAAGGAAAATTATTGCTCAGGTTCTTCAAAAAATTCAAAATAGAATTACCATAAGATCCAGCAATTCTACTTCTGGGTATATTCAATCCAAAAGAATTGAAAGCAGTTTCAGAGATATTTGCACCCCATGTTCATAGCAGCATTATTTACAATAACCAAAAGGTGGAAACAACCCAAAGGCCATCAAGGGATGAATGAATAAACAGAATATATATGAAATGGAATATTATTCAGCCACAAAAAGGAAGGGAATTCTGACATATGCTCTAACTTGGATGGACCTCGAGGACATTAGGCTAACTTCAATAAGCAGTCACACACACAAAATACTGTACAACGCCATTGAAATGAGTAGTCAAACTCAAAGAAACAAAGTAGAACAGTGGCTTCTAGGGGCTGGAGGAAGAAGAGAATGTGGAATGTTGTTTAATGGGCACAGAATTTCAGTTTTGTAAGATGCAAACATTCTGGAGATTGGCTGAATGACAATGTGAATATATTTAACTCTACTGAATTGTATGTACACTTTAAATTGGCTAATATGATAAATTTTATGCAATGTGCATTTTACCACAATTAAATGTGTCTGCTTGGCAATTCTACCCACACATTCAATAACAATAAATTAACAGCATGAGCCAGACAGAGGCCAGACAACTGTGATCTCAAACCCAGTTAACCGCAAAATCTTTAGGCAATTCAAAAGAATACTTTCATCACACTCCCAGAAAAATAGATGGTCACCCAAAACTAATAATAATTAGAATACATATCCAATAACCCGTTAAAAAAGGAGGAAAAGTCTAAGGTAGGACAAATTATTCCACCTATCTTTTTCTATTTCTCTGCTTTCTAAAAAGAAGAGCCAATTCAAGGAACATGTGTAGGTACCACAAGTCTAACTACATATACCTGCTTCACCATTTCTCAGACGCAGTCACAGAATGGGATAGAGTAGTCTATAGCTCACTGACTTCCTATAAAATTGTCAAATAATTTTGGGTGTCTTAAAGAACACATTTCTTCCATGAAGAATAAATCTCCCTTGGAGATCTGTCAGTAGATCTACACACGTTTGGGGAATTTTCATTGTGTCCCACCATAATTTTCCCACCTATATTCAGTTTTCCAGTTGAATTTAATTACTGTTATCCATGGTTTTGTCAAAGGAACCTTCTTCCATTTTCATGTGTTTCTCTATGTGTTATTTTTCACTGCTGGAAGGAACCAAAATTGGTGCATCTCTGGAGGTCAAACTGGCAACTGTACTAACATTTAATATTTGCATGTCCTTTGACTCAGCAACTCCACACCTAGGAATTTAGTCTATAGAAACACAGATATATGAACAAGCACTCTGTCCTTTGCATTCGTGGTAGTTTAAACATAAATGCATAATTACAAATTGTTATGTAACTCTACACTACCCATGAGCTCCATGTTGGCAGTGATCATGGCTATTTGTTTGCCACTAGTCTACTTCCAGCACCTCTCAAATAAACTGGAGCTGTTGCAAACAATGTGGAGCTATACATTCTACTATGGAAGCAGGCTCTGATAAAAAAATAAAAATAAAAAAAGCATATGCACAATAGCATATATCATCCTATTGGGTGGAATAAGATTCCGAGACATGAATAGAAACAGAATTTGGGAGGAATATACCAAACACTGGTAGAAGGGCTCAACCTCCAAAGGTAAAATTGAAGGGTAATTTCAATTTTTCACTATCACCATAAATCTCTGCGATTAAAATTTTTAAATTACATTTGGAAGAGGGAAAAAGATTATTTTTTAAAAAGAAAATGGTCAGTTGGAATAAAATATATAAAGCTAACAGATGCTTTTATTTTAAAAACCAGAAGCTCACAACCAGAAACTTCAGTGTTACTATTTCATCACACTTCTTCCCAGGCTGAGGGAGGGTCACCACTAGGTAATGTCTGCCAACCAGTAAGAATTTTGCAGGGCAGGCTAACCACTATTAGAAGGACACAATCGTGAGGGTTTCCAGGTGCCCAGTGGTGTACTGTTTCCATGGCAGGTGGGCATCAGTATCTGCAAATGAACTGCCAGTCTCACTGTGAGCTGATAATGATGCTGCCACCACCACCTGCCTGCCATATGTTTTCTCCACTTGTCACGTAACAAGGAAGTACATTTTGGCATGCTGAACTGACAAGTCTGATACTACTGGTTGATGTTTGTATTCCTCACTGTAGCCCTACATATATATAGCTGAGGAATAGTGGATGAAGGATACAAAATAATACTCTGTTAATTGACCATTCACTGAATCCCAACTTTGTTTTTAAATATATTTTGACTGATTTCAGAGAGGAAGGAAGAGGCAGAAAGAGATAGAAACGTCAATGAGAGAGAATCATTGATCGACTGCCTACTGGGGATCAAGCCCGCAACCCTGCCACGTGCCCTTGACTGGAATCGAAGGGGACCCGGGACCCTTCAGTCCACACGCTGACGCTCTATCCACTGAGCCAAACCAGCTAGGGACCAACATTTTGCAGCTAACTAGCATGGCCGGTCTTCCTTTAGTTCTAAGGCCAGAAGCTAATGTCTGAAGGGCTGTACCCCATTAAATTCATGCCCTGTTACCCCATTTCGCATTAGTACAGTGGACAAAGAGCACAAACTTCCCACCGCAGGGAAGTCAGTTCACTCTCTCCATAAATCACCACAGGACAGTCAATAAAAACTGATGTCGAGAATCCAAGATGGCGGCGTAGGTAAACACCTAAACTGCTGCCTCGTGCAACAATTTCAAAAATTCAACTAAAAGATAAAACATCTCTCACCCAGAACCACGGGAAAGCTGGCTGAGTGGAAGTTCTACAACTAGAAGGAAAGAGAAAAGAGCATTGAGACGTGCACGAGCGCTGAAAAGCTGAGGTACGGAGGCGCGTGACCCGGGCTGGCGGCTGGCGTTGCTTTTTTCAACCCAAAGGGAGACAAGCCCACGACTACTCTGAAATCCAGTTTCTGGGGAGACGCGGGGGACCCAAACTCCTACGGGGAGAAGGTGGACTGTCTGCCAGTGAGGTGGCTTGCTTGCAGAGCTGCGCACAGGAATAATTGTTTACGGCACTGGGGCTCGGGACTCCGGGACGCCGTCTGGGACACAGAGCCAGCTAACTAGCAGCCATTGCTGTTTGCCACGCCCTAGCCTAGTGACACCCTGAGGCCCCGCCCTGCACAACCCCACCCAAGCTCCAAGCAGCATATTTAGCATAAGAAAGCCCTGCCCTATCGCAGCTTAACCTAGCAAACTTGCAGCCCTGGTCAGACAGCTCCAAAACCTCCAAACCACAAGCAAAGAGGAGAAAACTGTAGCTCTCACTGTAGCTCCTGCTGGGTGGCCTCAGACAGTAGCTGATCTGCACCCCATTGGAGATCCAGAAGCCAGTGTACCTAGTGGTCAGAGTGAGACACCAGATTTCAACTCCTCACATCCATAAGTGACACATTCAAGAGGCAGACTCAGAGAGCACCAAAGCCCCACTGAAACAAGTCCTGACCCATAAGTGTGTCTTCAGCACAGCAGTTCTTCCATTATAGACACAGTGAGTGCTCACAGCTAATTGGCCTGGAGGTCAATTCCTCCCAGAGTACCAACAGCAATTAAGGCTTAACTACACCAAGTCTTTGCACTCAGCCCACAAAGGGGTGTACCAAGAGCGTCCACATCAGGTGATTGGGGAGGCTGAGCTACTGCCCCCTATAGGTCACCTACCACACAAAGCTACTCCATCAACACAGGGGAGCAGCCAAAATGTGGAGACAAAGAAACATGTCACGAATGAAAGAAACGGAGGAAAGCAAACTACTGGATGACATAGAGTTCAGAACCACATTTATAAGGTTACTCAAGAATCTTCTTAAAACTGCTGAGAAACTTGATGAGACCTTCAAGGAGCTTAATGAGAATGCCAAAAAAAAAAATGGAAAAGGATCAGTCAGAAATGAAGCATACACTGTCTGAAATAAAGAATATACAGAAACTCAACTGTAGATCAACGTACCCCAAGAATCAAACCAAAGATCTGAAATATGTGGAAACAAAAAACATCCAACCAGAAAAACAAAAAGAAAAAAGAATCCAAAAAGTTGAAGATAGTGTAAGGAGCCTCTGGGACAACTTTAAGCGAACCAACATCCGAATTTTTGGGGTGCCAGAAGAAGGGAGAGAGCAAAATATTGAAAACCTATTAGAAGAAATAATGACAGAAAACTTTCCCTACCTGGTGTAAGAAATAGACATACAAGTTCAGGAAGCGCACAGAACCCCATACAAGAGGAATCCAAAGAGGACCACACCAAGACACATCATAATTAAAATGCCAAGGGCAAAAGACAAAGAGAGAATCTTGAAAGCAGCAAGAGGAAAACAGTTAATTACCTACAAGGGAGTACCCATACGACTGTCAGCTGATTTCTCCGCAGAAACTATGCAGGCCAGAAGGGAGTGGCAAGAAATATTCAAAGTGATCAACAGCAAGAACCTACAACCAAGATTACTCTACCCAGCAAAGCTATCATTCAGAGTTGAAGGTCAGATAAAGAGCTTCACAGACAAGAAAAAGCTAAAGGAGTTCATCACCACCAAACCAGGATTACATGAAATGCTGAAGGGTATTCTTTAAGAAGAGGAAGAAGAAGAAAAAGGCAAAGATAAAAATTATGAACCACAAAATGACATCAAATACATACCTACCAACAAGTGAATCTAAAAATCAAGTGAATAAAAAATCTGAAGAACAGAATGGACTGGTGAATATAATAGAATCAGGGACATAGAAAGGGAGTGGACTGATGATTCTCAGGGGAAGCAGGTGTGAGGGGTGCAGGAAGAGATTGGACAAAAATCTTACTCCTATGGAAGAAGACAGTGGTGGGGGGTAAGGGCATGTGGTGGGGTGGGGAATCAGGTGGAGGGGAGCTATGGGGGGAAAAATAGAGGAACACCTGTAAAAATCTGAACAATAAAGATTTATTAAAAAAAAAAACTGATGTCAACCCATCGAGTTGCCTTTTTTTTTACTCTAATGTAATATAGATTAGCAGAGAGTGTGACATCATGAGTCACTGTCTCAGAGCAGCAGATAATCTGAAGAAAATAGTAAAATACGGTAAAAGATGTTTGGGGTACCAATAAGCTACCTTCATAGCCACTGCCACATTAATAGAAATCAGGACAAACACCAGAGCCACTGTTAAAGATTCCACAAATAACAGATAAAAGCTATGGAAAGATTCTTCCAAAATATACAATTCCCTATAGGCTTTACCTTCTCACTGGTCGCATTTGCTTCTAAGTTTCCTTGCACACACTTACTCAAGGTGAACTGAATTATAATTCAGGTTTCAAAGATTTTCACATCTTCATTATTTAGCCTGTCTTAATATATTCTTGGTATACATAGTAATGTAGTTCTCCCTGATGTGTCACATATGGTCATTTCCATGGGATGCTCTTCATGACCCAATTCCTCTCCTTCCTCCAGCTCTAAGAGTCAACAGTGGAAAAACCAATAAATAAATATAAAGACCCAATGAGCTCTCTTCCATAATTCACCATGGAAAGAATTTTGATTCTTGTGATATTATAGGAAAGTCTCTATGTCTTTTAGCACAAGATAATATCTCAAAAATGAAAAAGTTAGTTTACTCATTAGATAAATGAGTTATAAACTTGTTTATCTGATCATCCAAGGACCAGTCAGAGAAGACAGTGATACTTATGCTAAAAAAATCAGCAATTGAGGTGTCTAATTAGAGATAAGAGTTCATTGCAATCACTGGCCAAGAACTTCATGCAAACTACCTAAGGAGAGACTTTGAAACAATCACAAAAGAAGCCCAGTCACTTAAAGAGTACATTCCAGAACAACCAGTAGGTACATAAAAATCAAACTTACTGCATAGAAAAAGAACAAGCAAAAATGCCATATATCTCACATAGAACAGTGATGTTTATAAATACACTAGAGTACACTGGGGGTTCCCCCAGCCCGGCCTGCGCCTTCTTGCAGTCCAGGACCCCTTGGGGGTTTGTCCGCCTACCAGCTTGTGGCTGGATGGCCTTCCGCTGCTGCACGGCCTGCTGCTTGAGCTTCAGCAGCTGCTGCGTGTGCCATGGCTGGGCCACCATGGTCTGTCCTGTGAACACCGTCAAGTGGTAAGTCAAGCACAGAGGCAGGCTTACCCTGAGTTCCCTGCACTTCCCTGAGTCACTGAGTTGTTCAGACTGACTGTCTTCTACAAAGAAGGGCACGGAGATCAGGCCTAAGGCAGCAGTGGGACATCCCTCTCCCAGTCCGGGACCCCTCGGGGGATGGAGCAGTGTGCCAAGCGGCAGGCGGCCAGGGAGGAGCCCAAATCTGGGCCAGGCACCACACCACTCGCAATCATCCTGGCCTATTGCCGCTGCTTGGTATTGCTGCCACAGAGTTCAGAGAGGCCCGCCATGGCAGCTGCACTTGCCAGCCGTGAGCCTGGCTTTTGGCTGAGCGGCGCTGCCCCTGTGGGAGCTCACTGACTACCAAGGGGCAGCTCCTGCGTTAAGCGTCTGCCCCCTGGTAGTCAGTGCACATCATAGTGACTCGTCATTCCAGTCGTTCCGCCTTAACAGTCGCTTAGGCTTTTATTATATAGATTAGAGGCCTGGTGCACAAAATTCGTGCATGGGGGCGGGGGGGAGGTCCCTCAGCCCAGCCTGCACCCTCTCCAATCTGGGACCCCTTGAGAGATGGCCAACTGCCTGTTTAGGCCCGATCCCTGTGGAATTGGGCCTAAACGGGCAGTCGGACATCCCTCTCACAATCCAGAACTGCTGGTTCCCAACTGCTCACCAGCCTGTCCTGATTGCCCCCAACCACTTCTGCCTGCCAGCCTGATCACCCCCTAACCACTCCCCTGCCAGCCTGTTTGCCCCTAACTGCCCTCCCCTGCAGGCTTGATCGCCCCCAAATGCCCTCCCTTGAAGCCTGGTCCTTCCCAACTGCCCTCCCCTGCTGGCCATCTTGCGGTGGCCATCTTGTGTCCACATGGGGGCAGCCATCTTTGACAACATGGGGGCAGCCATCTTGTGTGTTGAAGTGATGGTCAATCTGCATATTACTCTTTTATTAGATAGGATAGAGGCCTGGCGCATGGGTGGGGGCCAGCTGGTTTGCCCTGAAGGGTGTCCTGGATCAGAGTGGGGGTTCCCTTGGGATGTAGGGCGGCCTGGTGAGGGGCCTGTGGTGGTTTGCAGGCCGACCACGCCCCCCAGTGACCCAAGCAGAGGCCCTGGGCTCTGGGATTTATTTATCTTCTACAATTGAAACTTTGTAGCCTGGAGTGGAGCCAAGCCTTCTACTCGCTCCCGTGGTGGCAGCCATTTCTGTTGGGATTTATGTATCTTCTATAATTGAAACTTTGTAGCCTTAAGCGGAGGCCTGGGCCAGCCAAGGTGTGCGGAAAGCATGGCTTCCTCCATGTATAGGGGAACACAAGCCTCCCTCCTGCTCTCTCCATGGCCGCAGCCATCTTGGTTGGGGTTAATTTGCATACTTGCTCCTGGATTGGCTAGTGGGCATGGCTTGTGGGTGTGGCAAAGTGGTGGTTAATTTGCATGTTACTCTTTTATTAGATAGGATTAAAAAAACAAGAATGAATCCATTACATAGTGTCTCTTTATTTTCTCCATAAAAGATAAGCCAAATGCACAGGCATGTGTATGTATATTCCTTTACAATACTGTAGAAAAGTTCACCACTGGTTTTTCCACTGTGGACTTTTAGAGCTGGTTTAAAAATAGAACATGCAATAAGAAATAGTTATAACTGCCCTGACTGGGTTGGCTCAATGGATAGAGTGTTGGCCTGCGGACTAAAGGGTCCCGGGTTCGATCCCGGTCAAGGGCATGTACCTTGGTTGCGGGCACATCCCCAGTGGGGGTGTGCAGGAGGCAGCTGATTGATGTTTCTCTCTCATCGACGTTTCTGACTCTCTCTCCCTCTCCCTTCCTCTCTGTAAAAAATCAGTAAAATGTATTTTAAAAAACAGTTATAACTGAACTAAGTTTATAAATTTAAATGCTATATCTTACTTAATGAGTATTCTGTTAGTGATATCTGATAAAATTCCTGTGAGTAAACATCACAACATAAGAATATAGCAATTAAATTTAAAAAATATTCAATGAGTATGGGGTTCAAAAGTATAGAGCCGTAGCCAGTTTGGCTCAGTGGATAGAGCATTGGCCTGAGGACCGAAGAGTCCCATGTTCAATTCTGTACCTCGGTTGCAGGTTCCCCCCGGCCCAGTCCCTGGTCAGGGCACGTGCAGGAGGCAACCAATCAATGTGTTTCTCTCACATCAATATTTCTCTCTGTCTTCCCCCTCTCTGAAAATCATTGGGAAAATATCCTCGGATGAGGATTAAAAAAAGAAGAAGAAGAAATGTCTAAGAAAACATCCTATAGTTGTTGGGAAATTGTAGGCATGTTATAGACACTCTGATCAGGAACAAATAGAAAGAAAAGAGAAGAATTAACTGCTAGGAAGCTAATAAAATCAACTCCCCAAACTGAAATGAATAAGTATAACCAATTTCTAACAATTCTACAATGTATCAGTAATCAATCTTTAGCTAGAAGATTTTGTTTTGTTTTAACATCTTTGCATCTCCTGAACATTAAGAGAATTTTTTTTTAGCTGCTTAGAGGTAGCTGGCTATGGAGTAAGGGAAGCCATATAAATAACTAAAAAAATCTACCCTAATAGTGACTTAGAAAGGTTAGATAGATAATCTGTCCAAAAATTATGTGAGAAGGGTCTTCTACAATACAAAAGGCAAAGTCATATACTAGCAATGTGGAATTAGGCTAACTTATAAAGAGAAAAACTGAATCTGTAAGTAACTTTTTAAAATGTTTAATATTTAAATGCTTTGTGTATAATTAAAGATTTCTTTTATAACCCAACTCTTAGTTAACTGAGCTTTTAAGGGATAAAGTAAAATGAATGACTTTTATTTAAAATCAGAACCAAAGGGACCACAGTTATACATAGGGCAAGCATGCACCACTATGTTAAGAGAAAGCAGACAGTAGAATTATGTGAATTCCCTAAATTTAAATACAATTCAATAAAAGAGTTATGACTAGATTCTATATCTCAGAGCAAATAAAACCTGAAAGTATAAATATAGTAATACACAGTAAAATCAAGTCATTTAAATCTGTTATACTATGCCTGAAGAGAATTAAAGTCTAGGAGGGTTAGCCCAAGGATATTCCAAGTCTAAATCATTTTAGAAGCTACCTTTAAAATAAATGGATGATACAATGCAGGTGGTTAAACATGCTGTTCGTGTGGCTAGGACTTCCAGTACTCTGTTGAATAAGAGTGGTGAAAGGGGGCATCCCTGTCTTGTTCCTGTTCTTAGAGGAAATGGTTTTAGTTTTTGCCCATTTGAGTATGATGTTCGCTGTAGGCTTGTCAATGATTCAACAATATCAATTAATAAACATGAAAGATTTTTTATCTTTAACACCTGTAAATTTTAGACCCTCCCAGATGTAGAAATCTGATTTTAGATGCTTAATGAATCAAGCTGATTCTATTATACACTATGTCTGTTTATTAAAACACTAGAGGCCCGGTGCACAAAATTCGTGCCCGAGGGGTGGGGATAGGAGGGTGTCCCTCAGCCCAGCCTGTACCGTCTCCAATCTGGGACCCCTCAAGGGATGTCCAATTGCCCATTTAGGATCGGGCCTAAATGGGCAGTCAGACATCTCTCTCACAATTCAGGAGTGCTGGCTTCCAACTGCTCGCCTGCCTGCCTTCCCGATTGCCCCTAACTGCTTCTGCCTGCCAGGCTGATCACCCCCTAACCACTCCCCTGCCAGCCTGATTGATGCCTAACTGCTCCCCTGCCAGCCTGTTTGCCCCTAACTGCCCTCCCCTGCAGGCCTGGTCACCCCTAACCGCCCTCCCCTGCAAGCCTGACTGCTCTTCCCTGCAGGCCTGGGTCCCCCAAACTGCCCTTCCCTGCAGGCCCAGTTGCCCCCAACTTCTATCCTCTGCTGGCCTGGTCACCTCTAACTGCCCTCCCCTGCAGGCCTGATTGCCCTCAACTGCCCTCCCTTGCAGGCCTGGTCCCTCCCAACTGCCCTCCCCTGTTGGCCTGATCACCCACAACTGCCCTCCCTTGCAGACCTGGTCCCTCCCTACTGCCCTCCCCTGCTGGCCATCTTGTGGCGGCCATCTTGTGTCCACATGGGGGCAGCCATCTTGTGTGTTGGAGTGATGGTAAATTTGCATATTACTCTTTTATTAGATAGGATAAAATAACACCACACTACCTTAGTTAAAAAAACTTAAGATGAACACAGATTGGTAAACTAAATCATATCATCGAGGAATAAAATGACATAGTCATTGAAATCATTAAATTAAAAGTTCATTTAACAATGTGGGAAAATATTCAGGTTATACTGTCAATTGAAAAACTAAGAAAATATAGCCTAGTCAGTATGGGTCAATTGTTGAGTGTCAACCTATGAACCAGGGTTCATGGCTTGATTCCCGGTCAGGGCACATGTCCGGATTGTGGGCTCAGTCCCCAGTGGCGGTGTGCAGGAGGCAGCCAATCTGTGAAGGAAGCCTGAGCCCCCGCAACCTGCATTACAATGCATATGCTTGCTAGCCCCAACCCCCTTTCCACTTGTGTCCTAGCTAGCCTTGCAGAACCTGTTTATCTGCAGATAAACCCATTTCTATATGTTTCCAAAGCCCATATGTTAAACCACTATAAATAGCCAACAAAAGGATATTGATTAAATATTCACTTGATATTAAGTGATAAAAGTACTTCATGTAGAAGTCTATTGAATGACACAAGAAACCATGATATTGAAGGTTACAAAACAGTAAGTACCATATAATTACTAGCAAAGTTAAAAATTATGCAAATACCCAAATGCATAAAAAGAAGACTAGAATAATATACACTGAAATATTAACAGATGCTATTCCCTGGGTGGTAGTTTCTTTTTAACTTCTTTACCCCCCCCCCAAAATTTTTTAGAATGAACAAGTGCTACTTTTATGATTGATAAAATGAGAGAAAATGTTACTTACAATAAAACAAACCCCAAACAGTTCATAAAAAAGGACAGAATGGACAATATTATCAGTATTAGCAGAATTCATAATTACATTTTCAAGTAGGATAATTATGGCCACAGAAAAAAATAGGTTGTTACTTTGTTCGAGAATTGTGAGCTTTCCCTACCCTTTACCTCTTTGTACACAATATGCCACAATTGCCTAATCCTCACAGCTTCCAACTACACGGTAACATCTAGTCTAGTCCAGTGGTCGGCAAAACTCATTAGTCAACAGAGTGGCAAACGGCGGCTCACAAGCCGCATGTGTCTTGCGAGCCGCAGTTTGCCAACCACTGCCCTAAACTGTGCAGACAATACCAATAACCCTTTAGTACTTTTAAGCACATAAAAATGAAAAACAAATACAAAGATACTATTTTTGGTTATACATACAAAAATTTAACTGTATTTATGATACTAACATTTATCTAAGAAGAATATCCACACACCCACGAACACATCTACCTATTCAGGCCTAAAATATCTCCGGAAAGATTCCTAAGGTAATGGTAATACTGGCTGTTTCTGAGGAGGCAAACTCAATCAGTGAGGAACCAGGGTAGAAGGGAGCTCTTCAATCGTATACCCTTTCGTACCATTTCCATTTTGAAGTGAAGGTGTTACCTACTCAAAATCATTAAAATAAAAGTGGCCCTGGCCGCGTGGCTTTGCTTGTTGGAGTGCCGTTCTGAACACCAAAAGGTTGTGGGTTCAATTCTCCATCGAGGCGCATACAGGAGGCAACCAATTGATGTTTCTCTCTCACATCAACGTTTCTCCCCACCTTCCTTGCTCTACAAAATCAATAAAAATATATCCTCGGGTGAGGATTAAAAAAAGTGAACACCACAAAAAAAAAAAAAAAAAAAGTAAAGGAAAAGAACTTAATGGTATTGGCTTCCTAGTAAATAAAAATATCTAAAAGGTTGAATGACATGTTAACTAATTTAAATATCTGTCTATTTTTATATAAAAGTTTGTCAAAAATATCCTGTTTCCATATTAGCTTTCGTGCCAAATGACTTCAAAACGTCTGTGTCAGCAAATGAAAACAATCAAAAGCAGTTAGTTTCTTGATTTGACTTTGAAAATCTTCAGAGAAAAAATAAAGAAATCACTGCTTTATCCATATATGTGCTTTCTAAAAATGTCTACATCTATTTTTAAAGAAAAATATGTTATGTTATTATATAAAACAAAAAAATATTTTAAATTACGTCTTTCTGGCTGTTTAAAAATTAAACCTAAAAAAACATTTTTTTTTGAAAGTATCTTTGCAAAGGGCAATCTCTGTAAGAAAAGGAAGAAACAAGGAGCCAAAGACATCAATCCTGCACTACTGTGCACTAACCTAGACCCACAGAGTTGGATGATGACATGGAGTAAAGGAAGAAACAGTTACGTAAATCCGAATGTGAATTCCAGGAAGATAGGCCAGGCAAGGAAAACGTATTTCTCACAGACACTTTTCTTAGTGGGCGTAATGTCCAAACTTGTGCTTGGGACAGCATCAAGCTGATGTGTCATTAGCAAGGACTCATCTACCCTGTTCCAACTAGAAACCTTTAGGAAAGGAAAATCCAGATGAAAGGAGGTGACTGACAATTTCTTCCTCATCCACGGTTTCCCTTTTCCAAAATCAGCAGGAAATGGCAGTTCCTATAGACAGGCAGAGGGTTTAAAAGGTACCACAAAGTTATTGAGCCTGGGAAATTGTATGTTCATCCAGGAGGACCCTAACTCAAGGAAAAACTGAAAACATTAAGCAAACTAAGTGGACCTTGTTCAGAGAGAAGCTAATGATCTGTCAACGTTGGTTCTGAACCAAGCTGCATGCTGCTGGAAGAACAGAAACAAGAAAAAAATGAGATTTAGCAAATCACTTTTTTCCTGTTAAGCCCAGAAAGGTCCCAGGGATCCTCTGCAACAGCCAAGTCAGATAGTCTGGCAGATGGGGTGTGTGTCCTGGAAAATGAGAGCTACTACAAGCTTCGGATTTTGAAGTTGTTCATACTGAGGACCTAAGCACCGTTGAGGAGGGAGGGTGGAAAATGGAAAGCACAGGTATGGGAGGGGAAAGAAAGGATACAGTAGTAAGCAGGAGGCAAGAAGACAACAAGGAGGTTGGAGACAAAAGGAAGGGAGCGGGGGTGTTGCATCTATAAAGAGGGATATGGAGACTATCCATACCACTGTCACTTTCTGAGCGGTGAGAAAGACACAATAAATCCACTTAAACTTAGTGATCTTCTTCCTTCAGAGAGCTATGATCCTTGACCACCAAACCAGAAATACTGAAGAGCAGCAACATGACTCATCTTTGTCTTTCATCTTCAAAAACTCTCAGGTGCTGGGGAGTTCAGACTGCCTGCTGCTTTTCTTCTATGCAGCCAGCAGCAGCCCTAGCAATGGGGGATCTAGTGGAAAATGTGAAAAGGCGCCAGGCCAAAGTCAAGGAGTCAATCATTATGATGGATTTGGTTTCAAAAGCCATTATTTCAACATTTAGTGAACTGATGAATGATGGAGAGAAGGAAACACCAGCCCTCAAATGGAAAAAAATCATTTAAAGACAAACCTAAATCCTAGAATAGGGAGAAAAGAAGTCCTGGATTCAGTGGTAAACTGGATTGTAACCTCAACCATAACAACTTAAATATTTCAGATAAATAGATTTATCAGTAACAGAAGCAGAAGTGGGAATGAATGAGTTCAATCTCCTAACCTTCTCTTGTGGTGGGAGGAGGCTGGTGGGTAAAAGATAACTAAGTCATTCCACAGAGGTGGTAGAGATTTAAACTGCAGCTCTCTCAACAAACAGGCCACTACAGTCAGTGCTCAGAGTAAGTATAAAGCATCACCCAGTGGTCACAGGACACAGGGGTGTGCATGTGTCTCACACTGACACACACCCTCAAACTTTGTAATTTTATCTACCACAGGAAAACAAATCTTTGGTATGAAAAGACTAAACTTTTATAATTATAAAAGATCAAGTAGGTCAATCAGTGTAAACAGGGCAAAAATCTTCACTACTGGGTTTACTTAATTTTTTAAAATATATACCTTTACTGATTTCACAGGAAGGAAAAGGGAGAGAGAGGTAGAAACATCAATGATGAGAGAGAAACATTGATCGGCTGCCTCCAGCACGACCCCTACTGAGGATCGAGTACACAGCCTGGGCAAGTGCCCTGACTGGGAATTGAACTGTGACCTCCTGGTTCACAAGTTAATGCTCAACCACTGAGCTATGCGGACCGGGCGTGACCACAGGGTTTAGGAACAGATCTTTGGCGAATGCCAGTCCATTCCCCTCTTATAGATAAGGAAACTAAGAACTCATATACTGTAAAAGGATGCATCCAAGGCCATGGAGTTAGGAGAAAAGCAAGGACTAACTGCACTTCAGGTCTGGAGCTCCAGATTTTCTTCAATTCCAGCCCATCCTGTGAGGTGGAGCCTGTGCTAGAGGATGGAAATTGGTTGGTCTCTCTTTTTAAAAAATATATTTTTACTGATTTCAGAAAGGAAGGGAGAGCGAGCAAGAGAGAGAGAGAGAGAGAGAAACATCAATGATGAGAGAGAACCACTGATCAGCTGGCTCCTACACACCCCACACTGGGGATCGAGCCTGCTAACGGGGCAAATACCCCTTTGGGAATCGAACTGTGACCTTCTGGTTCATAGGTCGATGCTTAATCACTAAACCACGTGGCTGAGCCAGTCTGCCTCTTTATAGTGGCTCTCCCCAGACTCACTAGTAGGAGTACTACACATTGATCAGTAAATGCTTTATATCAGAGTCTGATTAGAGATACCAGGAAGACTAATTGAACCTTTATGGATTCTTTAGTAAGAGTATCTTTTAAGAAGACAGAAAATGTGTTCATGTTTTCAATGATTTTAGAAAAGAAGGGAAGGGGAGAGATAGAGAGAAACATCAATCAGCTGTGTCTTTCTGTATACTCCCCAACCAGGATGAAACCCCCAACCTAGGTATGTTCCTGGACCATGTATCAAATCCACAACCTGTATAAAATCCACAACCTTTTTTGGGGGGAAGGCGGGGGGGGGGGGGGGTGTGTGTGTGCACAGGACAACGCTCTAACCAACTGAGCCACAAGGCCTGGGCTGTTCCTTTACATTTTATAAATTAAGGAAATAAGGTAGTAAACTCACAAAGAAAGAAATGTGTCCGAAGTGTAAGAATTTGGACATACACAATCTTCAGGTGTATATCTTGCTGCCTCTGAAGTCACAGAAGTGACTCCTCTTCACTGTAATGCGGTCTGACAAATTGTGAAAAAGGCTGCAGGTCTGTATTTAAGGTGCTAGTTTCTATTGCCATCCCGAAAAAATTAATCTGTTCCACCCTTTCTGCCCTGCCCCAAAATTATAATGCAGGGTCTGTTTCCATTCCCTCCCTGTACCAGCACATCCAAAGGAATCATGGCTGCCTACATACTACCACTATTTTACAAATTAACAGAGGCCTCATGAATGCACCGACTAACCATGTAGGATTTTAGTTCTCCGCTTTTAAGATTCAACTAGAAAAAGAAGCCTCCCCTTCTTTCCAGCTACATGCGGTACCACTTTAAGAAAAGATGCTTACCTAATTTCTAATTACTGCCTAGGTCACTTCTGTGATTTTCTTCCTGTCTTCATTTTTCACAGTCCAGTCCCTTCCCTTCTCATTTTTTCTTTCTTTCTTTTTTTTTTTTTTTAAATAAAGGAAGGTCAGAAGTTACAGGTGGCAGAAAGCAGGCATAGTGGGGAAAAATCAGATGCTAACTGGCTTCTCTTTCTCAGGACTCTACCATGCATCAAAGTCTTGTACAATAGACTCTGAGGAGCTGGGCTCAGCAGCAACCTGTCAGGCTTTGAAAAGGTGCCCCATACATTGCAGAAATGGCAAAGTGGAACAAGTCATGAACTTATTTCCTAACAATTCATTTGGACTACTATTGGAAAACAGGGACATTATGAACCCCAAGTCAGGGGGGAATGGGAGCAGCAGGGAGCAGTCAGGGTCCATCAAGCTTCTGTCACTTGGAGCTTTAAAATAATAATGAAAGATTCCAGACAAAAAAATATTAACTTACTGCCTCCTGGTTGAGTAAATCCCCCTGTCAAATAATTTTTTAAAAGAACAAATTACAAGTGCTGTACATTCTTGATTATGAAGAAAAGACACAGAAATCTCCCCAAACCAGACCTCCAGCTCTAAGGAGCGGCTGCTCAGGCTGCCTCACAAAGACAGGAGAGGCGTGACTACACGAAGCATCCAGCATGTGGCCGCCAATCAGATGGAACTGCAATATCCAGAATTCATATACAGACCATTTAAAAGAGAAACACACTTATTCTTCCTATTTTTTAAGTCTTATTTTGTGTTTTAGTCAGACTGCTATGCCTCAAGTCTTGATGAGGTAGGCTCAAAGACTACATGAGGAAACTAATGAAGGCAGGTGACAAGAAAGCCATATGCCCAGCTTAGAGCTAAAGGATGAGCTTTCGCATCTCTTCTCTATACCCCCAAGCTTTTTTAAGACGTTCTAGGTAGAAGGCAAATCCCACCTCTTCTGTAAAGACTTACTGGGGCCCGGCCAGCGTGGCTCAGTGGTTGAGCATCGACCTATGAACAAGAGGTCATGGTTCAATTCCCAGTCAGGGCACATGCCCGGATTGTGGGCTCGGTCCCCAGTGGGGAGCATATACGAGGCAACCGATCAATAATTCTCTCTCATCATTGATGTTTCCATCTCTCTCCCTCTCTGAAATCAATATACAATATGTTTATAAAAACAAAAAAAAAGACCACCTGAGGACCCTAACCTGATTGCTGACATCAGGCACTGTGAGATGAAGAAAAGGTAACACAGGCAGTGTTAACCTTCGGCAGTGGGGGAGGGAGGTCAGACCTGGGAAACTGCTACTACAGAAATGGACACAAAAGTATACTAGGAAGCCAGAGAACCCCAGACTTCACATGGGGAAACAGAATATAGGATAGTGGTAAGATTCTTATAGAAAAACAAGTATGAAGGCAAGAAGCTGTGAAAGGTCTTGGCATGTCCATGGAATATTAGTAGTGAGAAGTTCTTGTGACATGAAGTATGGAAGGTAGAGTAGTGGAGTTAAGACTGGAGATAGAAGCAAGATCCGTAAGTGATATTATAATTTTTTTAATGTACAATGGCCTTTCCTTTGCCTTTTATTTTTTATATATGTCCACTTAAGGAATTAAATGCTTTTCTGCAGCAACTGTACAAATTATTAACTCATACCCCGCAGTTTGTGAGATAATCATGACTGCACATATAAAAAGCAATGCTGACAGCAATATGAAAAAAGGCACAGACTAGAAGGAGCAGGACAACTACTTAAGATGGAACTGCAATAATTAAAATGAGAGATAAGGAGTACACAGACTAAAAGCCATAGAAATACTGTGAAAAGGAAATTTGGAAAAAGAAAAAAAAAACTGTGGCAAAATCAAGTGGCCCTGGGATGGGCAGACTGCTTATTCTGAAGTTCAGAACAATGGGTGGGTGATGACATTATATAAGATCAACAACCAAGGTATCCAAGGCAGTTTGTATGCAGGGAAGAAAGTCCTATGAAAGTCGCAAACTTCATTTTGGACAGAATAGATGTGAGCTATCTACTGAAATCTGGGTATCCAGTAGTCAGCAGCTGGAAACAGATCTGTAGGCAGAAAAGAAGTGAGGAGTGGTAGATGAAGCCATTAAGTGCATAAGGTTACACAGCAGGTGAGATTGCTCCTTGTCTCTAGAAGACAACTATGACCTGCACAATTCACATGAATATTAATCCAATAATGCCAAGAGACACATTTCTATTATCTCACCAGTTATTCAAATCTGTTCTTCAACTTCACACATTCTGATGTAATCTTACCCCAGCCAGCCTATAAACAACTCATGAGATATTTTATTCATATTTCACCTCTAAAAAGGTACCCAACAACCATACCAGTATGTGCCCTTTCTAAAATATCAGTCTCATGAAAATAGGTATTTGTTAAAGCTCTATTTCCAATGTTTAGAACAAGGTATGGTACAGACTAGTTGCTCCAAAAATAATTGCTAAATAATAAAAATAAATCTATTTCACTAGGCTACATCCTCTGGCTTTCTTAACATATGGCTTTCTTAACATGTATCAGGTATTGAGGCATGATCCCAGCTGTGGGGACTGAATCCTTAAAGAGAATAAAACCACTCAACCTTTGTCTTCAGAAGAAGACTGCCTGCTCATCAGCGCAGCCCAGCCAGTCCAAACACTTTTTGAAGCCCCAGAGAGATGAGAAGGCAAAGCTGCAGAAAAAAATACTTTGAAAATATAACCTTGCTATAGTTACAAAAGAAAATTCATTCACAGCTCCACACAGCGTGCAATCTAACCAGGCAAAATGTTAGATATATTCTCCAGAACACAGACTGGTGTTAATATTCCTAACATTCTATTTCATCACTCTTGAATGGGATGAGCATGGTTCATCAAAAACTACTGCCAGAAATCACTTTTCCCAGGGTGTGCCATATTTCAAAATGCTGCTCATTATCAAAGTAGAAGCGATGGAGGCCTTCTGACTATGGCAACCTTCTTAAGTGGACATCAGCACCCATCCTTCAAGGTACAGACTCAGAAACGGAACTCCAGCAGAGAGTCAGTGGCCAGATAGATAGAGGAAAATGACAATCTACTTTCCTAGTTGCTATAACAAAGTACCACACACTGATTGGCTTAAAACAACAGAAATTTACTCTCAAGTTTGAAATCAAGGTGTCAACAGGGCCATATTCCCTTGGGACGCTCTAGGAAACAGTCCATCCTTGCCTCTTCCTCACTTCTTGTGGCTTCTGGCAAACCTTGGCTTACAGCTGCATGACTTTAAAATCCACCAACTTCAAGTAGGCTTTTTCTATTTGTGTCCGTACCCTATCCTTTTCTGATGAAGGCACCAAATCTTTGGGTTTAGAGCCCATTCTAATACATCATGATCTCATTTTAACTTAACTAATCACAATTGTGAAGACCCTATTTCCAAATGAGGCCACATTCTGATGTTCCAGAGGATATAAATTCTTAGGGAACACTATGCTTATGATCATGAAAACACCAGCAAAGACTGTCCAAGCCAGAAATCCTCATGGGATAGAATTGCAGCATTTAAGGAATACCTAAAAATCTGCCAGAGAAAAGAAAATCAGCAAAGTAAATGCAAGAAGGCAACTCCAGGTATTAATTTAAAAATGTGATTCAAATTAGAACAAAAAGCTTCACTGAGATTTTAAACACATTAAAACAAGGCGCTCATATTTTCTGAGCTCATAACTACATGACCCCAATTATAAAGATGTGTCCCTAAAACACCACTTCTGTCACCCAGTGGCAAAGAATTGGCGGAACTTCCACCTTAGACCCAACAGACACTTATGCATACTACCCTCCTGTACACAAGTAAATTATTCATTCCTTCAGGAAAGAAATACTCAAGCACTGGAGGTATTAGCTTAACTGTAAACATAAAAACAGAGTTGGCACAGGAAGAAACCCTGAAAAAAATGATGCTTAAAAATTAGAATCTCTACTTCTGAATAATGTGTATTTTCTTACTAGAAAAGTTGTATCTAATATCTCTGTCTACACCCTTCTTAGAAAATAAAAACCAGTGGAGGGGGAAAAAATGTAAGCCAAGAGCAAAGTTTCCTTCGTAATTGAGCACATCTGTACACAGTCTCATTTACAATCTTCTACAACACAAAGTATTCTATACATTATTGAGCCCAAGCTAAAAAGAATCTATTCTCTGTAAACCAGGAGGTATAGGAAGTTAGAAGAGTTGCAATTCAGCACATTTTATAGAATTTTTGGCACATGCGGGTTATTTTTAAAGTGGGGAAAAAAGCCTGTCCTCTCCCTATACCCAAACACAGCTGAGCTGATTCAGCACAAATCTCCCCCTAAAATAAAATCCCAGTTTGCAGAGCGTAAGCATGGAAAGTTCCAGCCCCAAGCACAACATTGCACAACCCCAGCTGAAAAGATCATGAGTGGGTGGCTTAAGACAAGTTGACTACTAAGCTTGTCATACAGACAAGAAACTTCATCAGAAAACAATGAGCAACTTGGGAGTCCAGGGAAGAAAGTCGTTAATAAGCAAAGTAATATGAGAGTATTACCAAGATTTGAGAATCTCAAGGATTCTGGTAGCTCATAAATCATTTCCCACAGGTGAGCATACAGAAGAAATTTCCAGGAATGCAGTTGAATGTTCTAGTTTCTTCATTTAACTTAGAGAGGATTCTTATGTTAAGAATTGTAATATCTAGAGAGGATATTACAATATACATCATACAAATACCACACTTCACCCAAGAACTATGTGCTCAGCTCAACACCCTGGTAGTCCCTAAAGTACAAAGGCACTTTTCACAATCCGCAGATTAAAAAAACAAGAACTAGCATTTAGGTGGCAGCAGGCGGAAAGCTACCTTGCTGAGAACAACAGAGTTTCCAGAAACTTGCAGTTCGATAATAAATTCTGTCAATTATTCACCAAACAAGGGAGCTAGTAAGTCAAAGATCATTCCCAAACCCAAAGGGTAAATAAAGGATACCTAAAATGACCCTTGGTCTCCAAGCATACTGACACATTCCTGTCCTGTCTAAGGGGGAGAAGTCTTACTAGAAAACAGCATGGTCAGAAATTATAACAACACCTTCAAAACATCTCAAGATTTGGTTAACATCTTCAGTCATTTATTCAAAATATTTACAGCCACGCTGATGGCAACCACTAAGAAGGCAAGGACAAGCAACGTATCAATTTAAATCACAATGCACTCACAACCCATAGGGCTTGTGCTAATCATTAATGTAAAGAACTTTTCCATAGCGTGAATGAATCCAATTAATACGAAATGAAAAATGTGGAGATGACAAAGGAAATGTTTGTAAAAACCAAAACTAAAATCATCAGAGGTAATTAAGAACAAAAATTCCCTGACTGCCAGCTTTGCACTTAACACAGCTGATTAAGTAACACACGGCAAAAGAAAGAACTTACAAGTATTTTTCAAGGAAAAGGACAACCCTGCTAAATAGCCAGAAAAAGAGTGAAGGAGTCCTCCTCAAAAAAGCTTGAAGAGCTCTCAGCAGGAGAGTATCTTCAGAGAGCTGTCTTTGCACATGGGAAGGAGCACTGAGATTGCGACTCAATCTCTCTGTGGCTCTGGGCCAAGGTAAAAAAGGAGGGTCTATCCTTTCCTTCTTCCCCAAAGTCTCACCTATGCCAAGAGATTGAAGAGTAGGGGAAAGCAAGCTTCAACATTGGGTTTGCAATGTTACCTATGACCTCATGTTTGTAACTAGAAGAACATATAATCTGACACTGCTTTCTCTGATGAACAATTTGATGAAATGTCACTTCACGGGGACATCTCAAACACTAATGAGATAATGTCTAGTGGGCTGAAAGCATTCAGAGGGCTGAACTATGGTGTCATTACCACCTGCTGATATCTGTCCAGTAGGATAATGCAGCTGAAGAGAATAAATTTTTTTGTAGCATGGAGTTGTGTGTTCTATACAAGAACTGACATTATTCCAAAAAGGACTGTGACCCTTGCTATGGGCACATGATTCAGCACACACAATGGGAAGCAGGCCTTTCTAGATGGCCTCTAATTTAGCATAGACACCTGGGTAAAATATTTAATTACTATGAGCTTCCATTTCTTTACCTGTAAAAAATAGGAATGATATACACATTTTGCAGGGTGGGGTTGAAATTTAAATAAAGACAAAAATATTCAGAGTTTACTATAAAGAAATTCAATAAATGACAGCCCTGGCCCCTTTAAGCTGGAATGAGCATTATACAAATTGCCTTAAGTAATCTGTCTAGTTCACAGTACAAACTGGAATGGCATAAAGATTATACAAAGGTATTCACCAAAGTACAAATAAGCCACATCCTCTAGAGTTGACTTCAACACTCAGGATATTTTATCACAAGGAAACAAGGCTATTAACAGTAGAGTTGGAGTGCCAACATTAGTCATTTTCAAATTAAATTTGGGAGTTCTGAAATGAAGAGGCAATCTCAACCTACTTCTTGCACACAAGGCTAATCCTCTGGCAAATCAAATGGGTCCTATTTCTACCTCTCTTTATGTTTTTGTTTGTTTGTTTTTGTTTTTGTAATTTCCAGAGAGAGAAGAAGGGAAAGGGAAAGAAAAACATCACTGTGAGAGCAAAATGTGGATAGGCTGCCTCCTGTACACACCCCACTGGGAATCAAGCCCATATCCTGACATGTGCCCTGACTGAGACTTGAACCAGCAACCCTTCAGTGCACTGGATGATTCCCAACCAACTGAGCCACGCAAGCCAGGACTCTTTATGTATTCTTATCTGGACCCACAGTCTTCAGTCCAGTGTCTTCCTTATCCCCTAAATTAATTTAGTAGAAATTTATTGAGCATCTACTCTACATCATACACTGTATGTATTGGGCCCTTCAGTGGTGAGTAAAACAGACATGGACCCTAGTCTGCCCAATATAATAAATCTAACAAGAGAGATTGATATTAACACATTAAGACTTGAAAAATAACGTACAGATTAATATGTTGGAAGGGCAGTTGCTCAGGGAGAGCTTCTCTCATTTACCTTGAATTTGAAGTATAAGCATGAGATAAATAGCAGAGGAAAAAGGAGGACAAGAAGGTGTTCCAAACAAAAGAAATTGCAAGTGCAAAAGCCCTGAGGTGACAGGGAGCATAATGCATTTCAGAAACCTAACGAAGGCCAGAAAGGTGGCTAGGTGGGTGAGAAAAGGGGTAGAAGGTTACATCCAAGAAGCAGGCCAACCTCACCCTCTTTTTCATGATTTTCTAATTAAATGAGCAACAGAGTAGTTTTTAGCACTCTGAGGCTTTTCCACCCTGTGGCTAGAGATTGTCTTGGAACCAGATTATGCCAAGCTTTGTCTACCACAGGAAGCAATGGGAAGCCATTAGTCTTAGGCAAAGAAAAAACATAATGTAATTGTCATTTGTGACGCTCCCTTTAGCTGTAGGTACAGAAGGGACTAGACTGGGAAAGAATGGCTATGGAAAACCCATTAAAAGACTACAGAAGTCCAGGTTAGAGCAGTTATAAGACAAGGCCAGGGCAGGGCAACGAAAAGAGGAGGAAACAATCATGCATAGACCCAGAAGGAATGGTGAGTGTCTGGACTAGGAGATATATGGGAAAAGAGGGTGTCAAAGATGTCTCCCACAGCAACTGACAGTGGTGTGACTCCCAGAACATGGAGGGGACCCGATTTTCTGATAGGATATCATGAGTTCAGTTTTGAACACGCTGGATTTATTGTAAGTCTGATCTCCCTAGATCATTCCCATCCATCCCCAAAGAACTCCATGCCCCCGTAAGTATGAACCTCAGGAAAGACAGATTTCAAAAAAGAAAACAATCTAGAGCAACATGAATCCTATATAATAATTTTTAAAAATGTGTACTAATAAAAGGGTAATATGCAAATTGGTCAGGACGCCCTCACAGTAATGACTGAACAGCAGGCTGCATGGGGCAACCAAGCCGGCAGGGGGGTTAGTGAGGGACGACCAAATGACTGAACAGCAGGCTGTGTGGGGTGACCAGGCCAGTGAGGGGTGGGAGGGGGGAGGGAAGAAGGGAAGGGGCAGTGAGGGGCAACCATCCCGGCAGAGGGGGACAGTGAGGGGTGACCAGGCAGTGGGGGGTGGCAGTTGGGGGCAACCAGGCCAGCAGGGGGACAGTGGGGGGTGACCAGGCCGGCAGGGGGGGCAGTGAGAGGTGAGCAGGCTGGCGGGGGCGACCAGGCTGGGGGGGCAGTGAGAGGTGAGCAGGCTGGCGGAGGCGACCAGGCTGGCAGGGGGGCCGTTGGGCGATCAGGCAGGCAGGTGAGCAATTAGGAGCCAGTGGTCCCAGATTGTTAGAGGGATGTCCAACTGCCAGTTTAAGCCCGATCCCAGGGTCCCAGATTGGAGAGGGTGCAGACTGGGGTGAGGGGACCACCACCCATACACGAATTTCATGCACCATGCCCACCTGCTGCAGTCTGCCGGTTGGTGGCCTGGGCCTCCCTCTTTGGGGCGATAGTGGAGCCCCCCAATTGACTGCTCCGTCGGCTGGTGGCCTGGGCCTCCATCTGCAGGGCAATCATGGGGAGATGGCCGGGCCCCCAACCAATCGCATTTCACCCACCTTGGCTGGCCTGGCACCAGTGGGTGTCATAGCGTAGTTGTCCAGAAGGTCATTCTGCTGTTCAGTCGATTTGCATATTATGGTTTTATTATTATAGAAGATTCTACAGGCTGACTTGTCTAAACATTAAGAAAAACATGTGTACACAGAGAAACTGCTATGCTTTAAGGATAGAACTAGAGCCCTGGTTCTTTTAGGGAGGTATCAATCTCACCATCCTAAATACCTGGGATAACATTCTAGAAAACTAAAAGACATGTTGAAATTACCATGGATTCCATTTCTCAGCTTTTCTAGGGCCATGAAGAACCAAACAGTGAAGGCTATGCATATTCCTCAGTCAAGATTCTAGTGAAAGAAGGCAGATGGTAAACATGGGATGGAGAGGGCGTTCTCCCAGGCACTATAGAAATTCCTGCAGCTTCTGAAACCCTTCTAGCATACACTTGTATCCTGCCTCTCCCTCACACCAGAGAAAACATGCACACTCACACACTCTAGCATGAGTGGATACTCATTTTGTGGAAGCTGGAACCGTGGAGACACATCTAAGCAAATACCATACAAATCTGTATAATAGATTATTGACAGTCAAATTATTTGCACACTGACTTACATATCTTGAACCGAGAGCCAGTAAATAAAATCATAAACGAGGAAGAATCCAAGATGGTGGCGTAGGTAAACACCTAAACTGCTGCCTCGCACAACAATTTAAACTGCAACTAACAGACGAAACGTCTATCACCCAGAACCACGGGAAAGCTGGCTGAGTGGAAGTTCTGCAACTAGAAGGAAAGAGAAAAGAGCATTGAGACATGCACAAGCGCTGAAAAGCTGAGGTACGGAGGCGCGGGATCTGGGCTGGCGGCAGGCGTTGCTTTTTTCAACCCAAAGGGGAGACAAGCCCCCGATTACTCTGAAATACAGTTTCTGGGGAGACGCAGGGGACCCAAACTCCTACGGGGAGAAGCTGGACTGTCTGCTACCGGGTCGGAAAGTGAGGGGGGCCTGCTTGCAGAGCTGCGCACAGGAATAATTGTTTATCTGCCCTGGGGCACTGGAAGGTAAGCAGTCAGAGACACAAAGCCAGCTAACTAGCAGCCATTGCTGTTTGCCACACCGTAGCCTAGTGACGCCCTGAGACCCCGCCCCACACAACCTACAAACCCACCCAAGCTCCAAGCAGCAGCTTTTGCATATGAATGGACTGCCGCAGCTTAACCTAACAAACTTGCAGCCCAGATCAGACAGCTCCAAAACCTCCAAACCCCAAGCAAATAGGAGAAAACTGTAGCTCTCGCTCTAGCTCCTGCTGGGTGGACTCAGACAATAGCTGACCTGCACCCCATTGGAGATCCAGAAGCCAGTATACCTAGTGGTCAGTGTGAGAAACAAGATTTCAACTCCTCACATCCATAAGTGACACATTCAAGAGGCAGACTCAGCGAGCACCAAAGCCCCACTGAAACAAGTCCTGCACCATAAGGGTGTCTCCAGCACAGCAGTTCTTATAGACACAGCGAGTACTCACAGCCGATTGGCCTAGAGGTCAATTCATCCCAGAGTACCAACAGCAATTAAAGCTTAACTACACCAAGACTTTGCACTCAGCCCACAAAGGGGTGTACCAAGAGCGTCCACATCAGGTGATTCGGGAGTCTGAGCTACTGCGCCCCTATAGGTCACCTACCACACAAAGCCACTCGATCAACACAGGGAAGCAGCCAAAATGCGGAAACAAAGAAACATGTCACGAATGAAAGAAACGGAGGAAAGCAAACTACTGGACGACATAGAGTTCAGAACCACATTTATAAGGTTACTCAAGAATCTTCTATAAACCGCCGAGAAACTTGATGACACTTCTGAGGAGCTTAGTGAGACCTTCAAGGACCTTAATGAGAATGCCCAAAAAATGGAAAAGGACCAATCAGAAATGAAGCATACACTGTCTAAAATAAAGAATATACAGAAACTCAACTGTAGATCAACGTACCCCAAGAATCAAACCAAAGATCTAAAATATGAGGAAACAAAAAACAGCCAACCAGAAAAACAAAAAGAAAAAAGAATACAAAACGTTGAAGATAGTGTAAGGAGCCTCTGGGACAACTTCAAGCGTACCAACATCCGAATTTTTGGGGTGCCAGAAGAAGAGGGAGAGCAAAATACTGAAAACCTATTAGAAGAAATAATGACAGAAAACTTTCCCTACCTGGTGAAAGAAATAGACTTACAAGTCCACGAAGCGCACAGAACCCCAAACAAAAGGAATCCAAAGAGGACCACACCAAGACACATCATAATTAAAATACCAAGGGCAAAAGACAAAGAGAGAATCTTGAAAGCAGCAAGAGAAAAACGGTTAGTTACCTACAAGGGAGTACCCATACGACTGTCAGCTGATTTCTCCGCAGAAACTATGCAGGCCAGAAGGGAGTGGCAAGAAATATTCAAAGTGATCAACAGCAAGAACCTACAACCAAGATTACTCTACCCAGCAAAGCTATCATTCAGAGTTGAAGGTCAGATAAAGAGCTTCACAGACAAGAAAAAGCTAAAGGAGTTCATCGCCACCAAACCAGGATTACATGAAATGCTGAAGGGTATTCTTTAAGAAAGAAAGAAGAAGAAAAAGGTAAAGATAAAAATTATGAACCACAAAATGACATCAAATACATACCTACCAACAAGTGAATCTAAAAATCAAGTGAATAAAAATCTGAAGAACAGAATGGACTGGTGAATATAATAGAATCAGGGACATAGAAAGGGAGTGGACTGACGACTCTCAGGGGAAGCAGGTGTGAGGGGTGCGGGAAGAGATTGGACAAAAATCTTACTCCTATGGATGAAGACAGTGGCAGGGGGTAACGGCATGGGGTGGGGTGGGGTGGGGAATCAGGTGGAGGGGAGCTATGGGGAAAAAAAAAAAAGAAACATCTGTAATAATCTGAACAATAAAGATTTATTTTTAAAAAATCATAAACGAAAAAGTAAAGCTACGCTGGATTCTATACAAAAGCAAAAGTAGCATTATTAAAACAAAACAACATTATCTTACTGTCATCTGGAAGGACTAGCATCATCCTAGATTCTCAAAACCACCCCATGAGAGAGGAAAGCAACTAATATTCCCAATTCACAAGAGATAAAACCAAGGCTCAGAGAGGTGCATAGTAACTTTAATTAAAGCATTTAGCCAGAATTAAATCTTAGAAGTGAATCAAAGTGAATTTCCATAACTGAAATGAGCCTAACAAAGTACCTCAGCAGTTTACCTTCAATCTTTTTCCTTTGCATTCTAGACATTATTCAAAATTGTCATACTGTAGACTCTCTAGGATGGTCAAATAATAGTCTGGACAGAGTAGGTGATTTTACCTCCATTATCTTGCTTAAGCTTTGACAGGCTGTCCTAATCAACTTTGGTGCACATGGGCACATAGGCACACAGGCACACATGCTCCCTCTTGGTGCCTCTTAATCACCATGTGCCATGCTCAACAGCTGCATCGGTCTGAAGGGAATTGGCAGAAATGTGTAGTGATGTGCTAGCCACCCCCCTGAGGCAGCGACTGCCCTGACTGCTCACAGACTCAAGAGCACATGGGTGTTCCCTGTCACAACTGATGGCTCCCAGGACAGACAAGTGGTTTTAGGTGGTGAGTCAGGAAAAGCAGTTCACATCAGGAATGTTCCAGCCCAGCAGAGCTGAGCTGCATCCTGCTCCCTACACAGGCATATACATTTATCATGTATACAATGTCACTGTGGGGGACAAAACGAGCTCCGCACAAATAGAAGGCAATCAGCTATGATGCAGAGGAACCAGTAAATGAGGCTTCTCTCACCAAGAAAGAACCTAACTGCTTAAGAATTGCCATGATATCTGACACTTGAGGTCAGTCCCCTTATCCTGAAATAGAGCACTTTACAAAGGCCTGTCACATGGGTGTTTGAGAGCCGAGCTCTGAACCACTTGTAGGACCTTTCAGCAGCTGCAGCAATAAACTGTGATTTGTGTTCCCAGGGATGAAAGCGAAGTAGGAAGAGCAATATTCAAAGAAACCAGGTGGACACCATGACACATGCCACACAACAGGCTGCTCATGAATCAAACATGATATGCGCTGCCATTCCTTTCAATGTGATTTTGGATGAATTTCAATAAAATCCACGTGTGTGAAGGAATTCCTTACTTGTCTCTATGTGATTGTTTAGGAGCCGGTAAATAAGTGATATGAGGAGAGAATCCAAGATGGTGGCGTAGGTAAACACCTAAACTGCTGCCTCGCACAACAATTTCAAAACTACAACTAAAAGACAAAACGTCTATCACCCAGAACCACAGGAAAGATGGCTGAGTGGAAGTTCTACAACTAGAAGGAAAGAGAAAAGAGCATTGAGATGTGCACAAGCGCTGAAAAGCTGAGGTACGGAGGCGCGGGATCTGGGCTGGCGGCAGGCGTTGCTTTTTTCAACCCAAAGGGAGACAAGCCCCTGATTACTCTGAAATACAGTTTCTGGGGAGACGCAGGGGACCCAAACTCCTACGGGGAGAAGCTGGACTGTCTGCCACCGGGTCGGAAAGTGAGGGGGGCCTGCTTGCAGAGCTGCGCGCAAGAATAATTGCTTACTGCCCTGGGGCACGGGACTCAGTCGGAGACACAGAGCCGGCTAACTAGCAGCCATCGCTGTTTGCCACACCCTAGCCTAGTGACGCCCTGAGACCCCGCCCCACACAACCTACAAACCCACCCAAGCTCCAAGCAGCGGTTTTAGCATAAGAAAGGCCTGCCCTATCGCAGCTTAACCTAGCAAACTTGCAGCCCGGATCAGACAGCTGCAAAACCTCCAAACCCCAAGCAAAGAGGAGAAAACTGTAGCTCTCACTCTAGCTCCTTCTGGGTGGACTCAGACAATAGCTGACCTGCACCCCACTGGAGATCCAGAAGCCAGTATACCTAGTGGTCAGTGTGAGAAACAAGATTTCAACTCCTCACATCCATAAGTGACACATTCAAGAGGCAGACTCAGCGAGCACCAAAGCCCCACTGAAACAAGTCCTGAACCATAAGGGTGTCTCCAGCACAGCAGTTCTTATAGACACAGCGAGTACTCACAGCCGATTGGCCTGGAGGTCAATTCCTCCCAGAATACCAACAGCAATTAAGGCTTAACTACACCAAGACTTTGCACTCAGCCCACAAAGGGGTGTACCAAGAGCGTCCACATCAGGTGATTCGGGAGGCTGAGCTACTGCGCCCCTATAGGTCACCTACCACACAAAGCCACTCGATCAACACAGGGAAGCAGCCAAAATGCGGAAACAAAGAAACATGTCACGAATGAAAGAAACGGAGGAAAGCAAACTACTGGACGACATAGAGTTCAGAACCACATTTATAAGGTTACTCAAGAATCTTCTATAAACCGCCGAGAAACTTGATGACACTTCTGAGGAGCTTAGTGAGACCTTCAAGGACCTTAATGAGAATGCCAAAAAAATGGAAAAGGACCAATCAGAAATGAAGCATACACTGTCTAAAATAAAGAATATACAGAAACTCAACTATAGATCAACGTACCCCAAGAAGCAAACCAAAGATCTGAAATATGAAGAAACAAAAAACAGCCAACCAGAAAAACAAAAAGAAAAAAGAATCCAAAACGCTGAAGATAGTGTAAGGAGCCTCTGGGACAACTTCAAGCGTAACAACATCCGAATTTTTGGGGTGCCAGAAGAAGAGAGCAAAATACTGAAAACCTATTAGAAGAAATAATGACAGAAAACTTTCCCTACCTGGTGAAAGAAATAGACTTACAAGTCCACGAAGCGCACAGAACCCCAAACAAAAGGAATCCAAAGAGGACCACACCAAGACACATCATAATTAAAATACCAAGGGCAAGACAAAGAGAGAATCTTGAAAGCAGCAAGAGAAAAACGGTTAGTTACCTACAAGGGAGTACCCATACGACTATCAGCTGATTTCTCCGCAGAAACTATGAAGGCCAGAAGGGAGTGGCAAGAAATATTCAAAGTGATCAACAGCAAGAACCTACAACCAAGATTACTCTACCCAGCAAAGCTATCATTCAGAGTTGAAGGTCAGATAAAGAGCTTCACAGACAAGAAAAAGCTAAAGGAGTTCATCGCCACCAAACCAGGATTACATGAAATGCTGAAGGGTATTCTTTAAGAAGAAGAAAAAGGTAAATATAAAAATTATGAACCACAAAATGACATCAAATACATACCTACCAACAAGTGAATCTAAAAATCAAGTGAATAAAAATCTGAAGAACAGAATGGACTGGTGAATATAATAGAATCAGGGACATAGAAAGGGAGCGGACTGACGACTCTCAGGGGAAGCAGGTGTGAGGGGTGCGGGAAGAGACTGGACAAAAATCTTACTCCTATGGATGAAGACAGTGGCGGGGGGTAAGGGCATGGGGTAGGGTGAGGTGGGGAATCAGGTGGAGGCGAGCTATAGGGGGAAAACAAAAAGAGGAACACCTGTAACCTGAACAATAAAGATTTATTTAAAAAAGTAAAATAAAAAAAAATAAGTGATATGATATCAACTTGGTGAAATAGAGATGTTGGACATTAGATCAGATAACAGGAGACCTAGAAATTGAAAGAGGCTTAAAGCCATCATTCGCACCACACTTCATGAACAAATACAGCATTCTGTCAAAGTTTATATGATGCCAAATGAGCCTATGCTCTGAAGGAATCTGAGCAGATTTAATACTCGTCTTAGGAAATCCAGTTTGCTTTCTCTACCTCAAAATTAGCAATTTCACCTTACGCCCAACTTCAAAATCCCTTGCTAAAATTTATCATTCTAGTGACTGTGATATATAATAAAGTATAATAAAAGTACATTTATCATACACTATTTGGGCACTAGTTTAAACCAATAGTTTAAAAAATCTACATTTACGTAAAGAATGTTAATATGGCTTCAATTTGTTAAGGCTTCTGAAGATACAATAAAAACTTGCCCAAAACATGACATAGTCTGCAAGAATCCCCAGTGAATCAAGGTAAGAAAAAGACCATCATAGTACTTCCCTGAACAGATTTCCCATTACCAAAGGGACAATCCCATTCATTTCCTGTGTTTATCCAGGACAGAAAGAACTAACTGCACAAGACACTTAGGGTGGGAAGGTCAGGAAACTGCACAAGACACTTATGGTGGGAAGGGGGAACTCCGAAGCTCATTACTAACTTCCCAGAATGGCAAGTTCTGCAGCTGGTCATAGAACATTATGCTCTAAGAACACAAGGAAATGCACTCTTCGGGCCACTGAGCTGGTACACTAGACTAGAAAGTCAATGTGCTTCCCAAAAGGCTCCAAAGGACACCACGTACTCACTCCCTGCCCACAGATGCATACTTCTACTCCAGCAGAGCCCCTCACCTCCCAGATAGCCAACCTTTCCCTCTGAAGTAGGGGAGGCAGGAAAAAGTGCTAACCTCCCCTCACTACAAGTCCACAGCACCACCTTTTAGAGGAGGTGGCTAGAGAGAACGGAGCCAAGTGATGGAGCTCAGGGCAAATTATTACACTGGAATTGAGCCTGGACACTGGAAAGAACGAGTCATGAAACTTTTGGCAATCATACTTTGGTCAGGGCCCCAATTTTAAACGTCTCCCAAGGGATACCACTTCCTGATACAAAGGCATGCCTCTCTACATATCAGAGCAATTCCGCTTCACTTGATGGAGAAGTGTCATCTGCTGGTCTCCTGAGATTCCATCACAAAGGCCCAGCTTAAAATAATCCCCAACCAGTGGCGAATACGTTTGTCATCACTTACCTTCTTCCCAATAAGCTTCTTTCGAAGAAATTCCCGGGCTTCAAACATGTAGGGAATGTCATACAGGGGCCGTAGTTTCTTGTTCTTATCCTAAAAGTAAAATAAAGTAGCACATCAGGAATGAAAAAAACACACACAAAATAACCCAAAACACAAAGGAACATGGCCAACGGCACAAGATAGTAGGATGCAGTGAAATATGCTCCCTACTTCTTAGTATCACAAATATTAAATAATTGCTAGATACACAGTAAATGGTTACTTTGTTTGAAATGCTTTAAAGGGAGTAAGATTACCTTTTTCATGCAACATCCTGAAAAGCAAGCAATGGAATGTTTCTAATTACCCAAACAAGAAACAACCTAAAAGTTCAATCAACAGGGAAATACCAACATAAAATGTGATATAGAAGAAGCTCAGTAAGTGTTAAGGCCCCTTCAAATATTTATAGATACACTATAAATCAAATTCTACTATTCCATAAGCCTTTACTGAGCATCTACCAACTATTAGCCCCATACAACACACTCTCTAGTTATAATCATGGACTCAAAATTATTGTAACCTAAGAGAATAATATAAGAAAGCCTACAAAGAGAAACCAAGATGGCGGCATAGGTAAGCACCTAAACTGCTGCCTTGCACAACAATTTCAAAACTACAACTAAAAGACAGAACGGACATTATCCAGAACCACAGGAAGGCTGGATGAGTGGAAATTCTACAACTAGAAGGAAAGAGAAAAGCTCACGGAGAATCAGAGGAGAGGCAAAGGGCTGAGGTACGGAGACAGGAAGGGCGGCTGAGAGCCTGGCTGACTTTCTCTGGCGGGAGGGGGAAGGAAGCCCCCGACTGCACTGAACCCCAGTTCTGACTGCACTGAACCCCAGATCCGGGTGAAACCCTGTGGACCCAGGCTCATACAGGGGAAGTCTGGACTGTCAGGTAGAGAGAAAGGCACACGGAGACTCAGAGACTTGGGGGAGTCGCAGCGGACAGGGTTCTGGAGGCGAGTGCGCGCGAGTGCTCACAGAGAAGACTGAATGCGGAGGTTGCTGCAGGCTTTCCCTAGCAGAAGGGAGTCATAAGCTCCTGACTGCACTGAACCCTAGTTCCGACTGCACTGAATCCAAGTTCCGGGCGAACCCCTGGGGACCCACACTCTTACAGGGAGAATCTGGACTCTCAGGTGGAAACTCAGGGGAGCCACGGAAGGCAGAGGTCTGAAGGTGCGTGCCAAGGGCAGGGCTGATGGGTAGCCAAGACTGTCTGTTCCACCGAGACTCCGCCTCATCCAAGCTGAGCACAGAGGCTTTTGCAATTTTACAAGTCTGATCCTATAAGGCTGTCTCCAGCACCGAACTTCTCCCAGTGTAGACACAGTTGATCCTCACAGCCAACTGGCCTGCAGGTCAATTCCTCCCAGTGATACCAACAACAATCAAGACTTAACTACAACAAGGCTGTACACACAGTCCACAAAGGGGTGCACCAAGAGTGTCCACCTCAGATTAACTGGGGAGGCCGACCCACTGGGCCTTATAGGAAACCTAGCACACAAAGCTACCCTACCAACTCAGGGAAGCAGTGAAAATGCAGCGACAAAGAAACAGATCACAAACGAAAGAAATGGAGGAAAACAAACGACTGGATATAGAATTCAAAACCACGGTTATAAGGCTTTTCAAGAATATCCTAGAAAAGGCCGATAAATTTAGCAAGACCCTCGAAGATATGAAAAAGGACCAACTAGAAATTAAAACATACACTGACTGAAATAAAAATATTATACAGAGACCCAACAGCAGACTAGAGGAACGCAACAATCAAGTCAAAGATTTGAAATACAAAGAAGCAGAAAACACTCAACCGGAAAAGCAAAAAGCAAAAAGAATCCAAAAAGTTGAAGATAGTGTAAGAAGCCTCTGGGACAACCTCAAGCGTAACAACATCAGAATTATGGGGGTGCCAGAAGAAGAGAGAGAGCAAGATACTGAAAACCTATTTGAAGAAATAATGACCGAAAACTTCCCCCACCTGGTGAAATAGACTTACAAGTCCAGGAAGCACAGAGAACCCCAAACAAAAGGAATCCAAAGAGGACCACACCAAGACACATCATAATTAAAATGCCAAGAGCAAAAGACAAAGAGAGAATATTAAAAGCAGCAAGACAAAAACAGTTAGTTACCTACAAGAGAGCACCCATACAATGGTCAGCTGATTTCTCAACAGAAACTATGCAGGCCAGAAGGGAGTGGCAAGAAATATTCAAAGTGATGAATAGCAAGAACCTACAACCAAGATTACCCAGCAAAGTTATCATTCAGAATGGAAGGTTAGATGAAGAGTTTCACAGATAAGAAAAAGCTAAAGGAGTTCATTACCACCAAACCAGTATTATACAAAATGCTGAAAGGTATTCTTTAAAAGAGGAAGAAGAAAAAGTAATGATAAAAATTATGAACAACAAATACATATCTATCAACAAGTGAACCTAAAAATCAAGTGAATTAAAAATCTGAGGAACAGAATAAACTGGTGAATATAATAGAATCAGGGGCATAGAAAGGGAGTGGACTGATAATTCTCAGGGGGAAAGGGGTATGGGGGGTGCAGGAAGAGACTGGGCAAAAATCGTACACCTATGGCTGAGGACAGTGTGGGGGAGGTAAGGGCAGAGGGTGGGGTGGGAACTGGGTGGAGGGGAGCTATGGGGGGGAAAAGGAGAAACAATTATAATAATCTGAACAATAAAGATTTACTAAATTTTTTTAAAAAAAAGAAAGCCTACAGATATGGAATAGCAACAAAAATCAGTTTTGAATAAGTGCTAAATTGTATGATATAAACTAGGGACTAAGTGCTACAAAAATTTAGGTCAGTGGAAAGAAATAATCAGGAAAGGTTTCATGGACAAGGGGGGATTTCATATGAGTTTGCAGAATAGGGAAAAGCTAGAAAGAAAATTCAAGTTAAGACAAACAAACAAAACAGCCCTAGCCAGTTCGGCTCAGTAGGTAGAGCGTCAGCCAGGGGACTGAAGGGTCCCAAGTTCATTTCTGGCCAAGGGAATGTACATTGGTTGTAGGCTTAATCCCTAGCAGGGGTGTCTCTCTCTCTCTCCCTCTCTCTCTCTCTCTCTCTTAAAAAAAAAAAAAAAAAAAAAAGCCTCAGGTGAGGATTTAAAAAACAAACAAAAAATAGAAAGGCAAAAATAAATAAATAGTATTCCAACATTTACACAAAAATCTAAATACACTATTACTTCATCATCTCACAGGCCCCAGAGTTCTCCAAAAATAGGTTACTGCTCTAAGCAATGTTAACTTTCAGAATATGAAAGAGAGTCTAGAAGGTGACAGAACTGGAAATGGATAGTTACTTAAGAGATATGAGAAACTTTTTTTAGGAAATGAATTAACAGGAATTGACTACAAAATAGATAGAGGGAATAAAAGAGGAAAAATCCAATAGTTTTAGTCATGACAGCAGGCATTCAAAGTCAATAGGAATTTGCCTTTAAAAATGATAGTGAGAACGGTTAGAGCATGTGTAGAGAAGTAGAAAGATGTTGGTTAGGTCAGTTGGTATAATTACTGTGTTGGCTCTTTCCCACTAGGATCCTAAATTCCATGAAAACAGAGGCCCTATCCATTTCTGCTAATCCCTGTGACTCCAGAGCCAAGTACACTACCTCCCTCATATCTATACTAATAAAAGGGTAATGTGCTAATTAGACCGGGAGACCTTCAAGGAGACCTTCCAGACAAAGTCATGGTGGTGGGGCCAAGGCAGAGGCCGTTAGGGGCGATCAGGCTGACAGGAGAGGGCAGTTGGGGGCGAGCAGGCCGGCAGTGGGGAGACAGTTGGGGGCAATCAGTCCAGCAGGGGTGGGCAGTTGGGGTGATCAGGCCTGCAGGCAGAGTGGTTAGGGGTGATCAGGCAAGCAGGCAGGTGAGCGGTTAGGAGTCAGAGGGCCCAGATTGTGAAAGGGATGTCCAACTGCCACTTTAAACCAGCAGTTGGACATCCCCCGAGGGGTCCCAGATTGGAGAGGGTGCAGGCCAGGCTGAGGGACCACCCCCTCCCCCGTGCACAAATCTCATGCACCGGGCCACTGGTCTATCTATACAAAAGCCTAAGCGACCATCTGACTACTCAACCAGTAGCTATGACACACAATGACCACCAGGGGGCAGAAGCTCCAACTAGTAGCTATGACTTGCACTGACCACTAGGGAACAGACACTTAACACAGGAGCTGCCGAGCTGCAGTGACTTGGCAGCTGTGGTTCTCAGGTGATACACCTGGAACCAGAGAGGAAGGAGACCGATTCCAGGGTGCATGACCCAAGAACCACCCTCCCCAAATCCAGGACCCCTTAGGGGTTGTCAGAGAGCTAGTTTCAGCCCGATCCCTGCAGGCCAGGCCAAGGAACCCCACTGGTGCATGAATCCGTGCACCAGGCCTCTAGTACACTCATATATAGCTGTACAAATTTGTGAACCTCAAGGACCCAGGTAATACTTGAAAAAAATTCACAAAACATGGAAAGGAGAAAATCGGGGACTAATTCCTAACCTAGATGCAGCTACTGTTCTTCCCCCCCCCCGCCCCCCATATGGTGAGCCCACCCAGCCACGCCTTTGCCATATAACTAAACAAGATTATCTTTGTACAACCCATTCTATATTCATAAAGTACTTAAATTGTTTTCTTAAATAGCCAACAATTCCCAAACAATTCATCTTTCTCATTCTAACACTCCATAAAAACTAGTTGTAATAAAAATATTGAGATCAAAGGAATGGAAATAAATGTTTCCCCCTAGATCATAACTAATCCTTGGAGTCCAAGAAATATCATTTAAACATTTCAATTCATGGGTATCACCAAAAAATATATTATCAGAATGTAGATAATTCTTTGAATTTGAGCTTAACATTCATTATCATCCAACTGTCTCCTGTTTCTAGTTTAAAAAACAACAACAACAAAACAGCAGCAGCAGCAGCAGCAGCATTACAATGCCCCTTCAGGAAGTTAGCATACCTTCAAAATGAAGGTGTCTCTATTCCTTCTCCCAAATGATGTAAGCCCACATATTCTACCCAGAAACAACTGGGATGGCCAAACAATGACCAAGGTACTTGGGTATCATGATGATTGTCTAATAAGTAAGGTATGGCTCCAAACATGAAAATCTTTACTAATATAACACTGGGGTTTTCTTATAGAAATTAACAAGGACAATGGGACAGATGAGAGTTGCCTGGCTAGAGGGAGTATTGTGTGACACAAGGACAGATATATAGGATTACAGGTATTTTTATAAATATGGGTCACTAACTGAGGAGCTAAGTATGATGCATAAGCCATAAAATAGGGCTTAGGATGACACTCTATGATATAGTAAGAATGCTTGCTAGACAGAAGATGTTAAGGTACCAGTAATGAACAGGATTTTTAATAAACACAAAATCAATGGTTATCAGAATCAGTCCTCAGAAATAAAGAAATGCCAGTGTATTCCTATTGACCAAGTGATAGAGGACAATCTATTTACAGAGGGTAGTTGTGTGATTAGACTAGCCCAGTGGTCGGCAAACTGCGGCTCTGTTGACTAATGAGTCTGTGGACCACTGGACTAGACTAAGTGAATATTTTAAAAAAATGAATCCAATAAAATATTGACATTTACCTTATGTAGCCTATGACTGCCAGAGAATCTGAGTATCTGAACCTTATTCTACTGATTCTGAAACACCAGCAGTACATGAAAGGTAAGAAATGCAGTTCTAACAAGCATTCAAATGCAGATCATGGGATGAGGTACGTCAAATGTGTGAAAATGGCTGTCTGAACAAGAATCCTTCCCTTAAGACAGTCAACAGGACTGGGCCAAGCGAAAATACCCTCAAAAGAATGAAAGAAAACAAATAGTACACCAACAAGCATCCCAATGAAAGACAGAGTAACACTGGAGTCCAATCATAAGTCTCCCATGAAGCTAGCAAAGAGCTAATAGCACAAACTGAAAACAAGACATCACAAGTAAAAACAGAATGATCTCATTACTCTAACTCTTCAGACCTAGCGGCTATTGGCATCTACAAACACATTACAAGAGAGATATTAGAAGTCCCTAAGAAACTGTAAAATAAAAGCAATTTCTCCAAATAAAAGCCTTTAAAATCTCTAAGAGGCAACTGAAGTAGGAAATGCATTCTGAAAAAAAAAACAGGACTTAGCTAAATCTTGCCTGCTAAAAAGGAATGTCTAGTTTAGATTCTAATTTACATGAGAATATTTTTAAAAAAATAAAAATAGAAAAGAATATTTGCTTTATCTGGTAGGTGGACAACATACAAATCAGTCTGTGCTGTAAATCACTATACATTCTGAGAAATGACACTGTACATAGGCCCTGCAATGACTCACGTAAGAGATAACTTCAGTCTTCCGTAGCTCTCAGGGTCTAAATAATCTAATGGCCTTGGGATACTGCAAGGTTCCTTAAGCAAGGCTTAACAAACACAAACTACTATGAAAAAAAGAGATGGATAAATGTGGCTCCACTAAAATGTAAAAAATTATTTACTGGAAAAAAAAAAAAAACACCATCATGAACAAAGTGACAGGCTAAAATGCAGACTCTTAGTAGCTGGTAAGTGAAATGGATGAAGAAATGGCAGAGCAGAATGAGAGGAACAGGTGAAGGGCCATTGTTGTAATCAGCTTGGTGAGGCCTACCCTGATCACAATACTCAAAGGAGGTATGAGATGTAATCATCTGGAAAAAGGCAGAGAGAAAAACCAATGCAAAGGCCTTGAGTTAGGAGCATGCCTGGTGAGTTCAAGGACCAGCAAAGACACCACTGGGGCTACAGGGGGACAGCTGAAGAAGATAAATCACAGGTCTGACTTAACATTTGAAAGACTACACTGGCCACTGTGTGAGAATTGACATTGTAGCAAAGAAAGGGTAAAGCAAAGAGGGGAGACCACTTATAAGATTATGACAATAATCTGGGAAGGAAATGAGGTAGCAGTGAGGGAAATAAGTATCAGAACCTGGATGTATTTCGAACATAACAGACAGAATATACTGTGTGAGAGAAAGGAAGGAGTCAAGTTTCACTCGAAGTGTTTTTTCTGAGCAAATGGAAAGGGAGTGAGGGGGGGCATCAAATGAGATGGAAACAACCACAGGCAGAGTAGACTAGAAAAAGTGGAGTAAGATCAGCAGTGTAGAAACGGACATTCTAAACTTTCAAGTGAAGATGTTGGGCAGGCATTGGATATGCAACCGTGGGGTGTAGAAGAAAGGCCTGAACTGGTGATATATCATACATTTGGGAGCTATTAGCATATAGGTGGTATTTTAAAAGCTAAGAGATTGAAAAGGACAGAGGAAGACTGAGCCCTGGGGCATGATGACATTAAGAGGTAAAGAATAAGGTAAGAAATCTACAAAAGGAGACTGAGAAAGAGCAACAGTGAGCATAGTAGGACAAAATGACCAGAGTGTGTTATGTCCTAGAAGCCAAGGAAAGGAAGAGAATTCAGGAGGGAATGAATTACTGTGTCAAATGCAGCAAGGCAAATGAGATGAGGACTAAGATTTGCATGTTGGATTAAGCTAAGTGTGGGCTGCCGTTAACTTGACAAGAATAATTCTGGTGGAGCAGCAGGGGCAAAAGCCTAATTACAATTAGAAGTAGGAATGAGAAGAGAAGATCTGGAGAAAGCAAGTACATGCAACACTTTTGGAAGTTGTGCCACAAAGGAGTACGAAGGGATTATGGGGCAGCTGGCAAAGGAAACAGGTTGAAGAGAAGGTGCTTTTGTTTTTTATTTTAGATGGAGAAATAACAGGCAATGGTCCATAAAAGAGCAAATAAGTGATAAAGTAGGGCAGAGAAGTGCTAAAGCAAGGACAGAACTGGCCTACATAGGAGAAGCAATCGTTCATATTTAGGTGTGTGGATGCAGATACTGTTAGGTGTGTAGATATAGGAGTGATTCACTAGAAGTTCTCTTCTGATTGCTTCAGTTTACTCAGTAAAGAAAGGAAGAACTAGAAAAAAAGAGAAACAATCCAATAGAAGAATTGGCAAAAGGTATGAAATGGCATGTCACAAAAGAACTCTAACTGGACATTGCATATGACAAAAAGGTGTAACTTCATTAATAATTAGGGAAATGTACATTGAGATACTATAGGATATCCATTACATTTGCAAACATTTTTAAGGTGAGAATGTAGGATAATGGGAGTGCCCTTTAACTACTGATGAGATTACAAAATGATTCAACTACTGTGGCATCATGCTACTTGCATCATTTGTGAAAGTTAAGATCTGCACTCCTCGAATTAAGCAATTCTACTTACAGGTAGATTTATACCCCCAAAAAGTCTCACATGTGCAGACAAGTCTACAGTGTTCATGTTAACAATGTTTACAGTAAAGTCACAAGAGTAGAATACCACAGAGCAGTTAAGCTGAATTAGAGCAACACAACAAATGAACACATCTGAAAAAAATAGAGAAAAACAAGTTGTAGAATGATATAGTAAAAGTCCATTTAAATACAAACTAAAAACAGTCACAGAGCTACATAAGCAGCAAGAAGATAACCATGTTGGAATATATAATGAATGGTTAATGGTTACTGCTGTACCATGGGCAGTGGAAGAAAGGAAACAAAACAAAAAAAAATGGGGTTGAGGATGAGTACCCAGGGGCTTTCAACTCTATTTGTACTGTTTTATCTCTTTGAAAGAAGAGGATCTGAAGCAAATAACATCAAGGCTGAAAGGAAAATGTTTATTATATTATTATATAACACTGGATAAACAAAAAAATGTTTAGGGATAGAAAACCCCAAACTTTTGACAACTTTTTAAATTTTAAAATACCCCTCTGCAGCATAATAACTGGCTATATATTGATTTCAGAGAGGAAGGGAGAGGGAGAGAGAGCTAGAAACATCAATGATGAGAGAATCATTCATCTGCTGTCTCCTGCATGCCCCTACTGGGGATCGAGCCCGTAACTCAAGCAAGTGCTCTGACCAGGAATTGACCTTGACTCCTGGTTCATAAGTCAATGCTCAACCACTGAACCACACCGGCCGGGTGTAACTGGCCATTCTTTTCCTCATAAAAAAACGCATTAGATCCTTTTTTTCCTTAAAAAAAAAAAGTTTGTTCATAGATGTATGCTTCCATGAGGCAGAAGGGAATAATTTATCTACAAACGTTCTCTCAAATAACCAGGGTCAAAAACAAGTTTGATTTTTGTTTTTAAAAGAGCTTGAACTGTAACATATTAAAGTAGCCACGCGTAATTAATTTCTATGAAGATCTTAAAACTGACTGTTGAATTAAAATAAGAGCAGATGTGATCAGATTAAATGGAGGAAATTTCAAACAGTAAATAATGGGCCAGGCCCTGTTGCCCTACCATACATGCCATTTTAATAAACAAAGGCTGTGATTTCCATTTGAAGTATAGACTTAAAAATAGGAACATAACTACATGCCCTGTGAATATTTACAATCAAGGACCTTTCAATTCCCTTGGCAGCCAGGACACAGAATCCACAAAAGGTAAGTGGATAACTTAGAAAGGTATTAGCAGCAGCTGGAAAAAGGTTCAAAATCAAAACCACCTTGGCCAAATGGAAGATATCTAGCACCTCTATACTTAAAGGACCATACAAAGAAGATTCTTATATCCAAACATTTCCCCAGGAATTGTTTATTTCTAAATTACCTCTATTTCATTCTCCCAACAAATAAACCTCTTAAAGGTCAATAGGGTCTATTAAAGAACAAGGTCTGGGCCTACGTCCGGGCACCGCAGGACCGCCATGCCGGGCAGCCTGCTGCAGGGCCTGCAGCAGTGGTAGCACCGTTACAGGTACCACTTCGTACCTTGGATCACACTGAACATAAACCACAACCCCAGGACCCTCCGGTATATTCCAGAGGAATGTAAAGACAAAGTTATCTCAGACGAAGAGGTCCTGGGAACATGGTTGCATGTCTTCCAGGCCCTCTTCACAAATGACTTCAATCACCAGCTGGATGTCTTGACTGTGCCTCCAGAACCCATTCAATCCAAGTTTCAAGACCTGCTGTCACAGTTCAGCCTCCAAGGGTGAACGTGCTTGAACACAGACATCATCGGCAAAATATCTTTAAACCAGAAGAAATTCTTTATAAGACATTGGGTTTCAGTGTTGCCCGAGCAGCCAGCTCATTGGTTTCTGCTGGAAAAGGTGTCTTCAGTACTAAAGGTGTCTTCATTATCAAAAGGCGCCATTATCTCCATGTACCCTGGTAATGGCACAACTAGTACTTTGCCAAGACGTTCTTATATACTGATAAACATAACTTCAAAAAAATAACTAGCCTGTAACCCTTACCGTAAGAATTTGCACTGGAAACTCAGATTTCCATAGATTTTTAAACCTCAGTTTGGAAATTAACTGCTTGTAAAGTATCTTATGTTAGAAAGTATCCATGCATACTTGTGGGATACACGCACTCTTCTTTTAAGGTAATTTTTCTACTCAATGTTTACATTTAGGAGAATATGGTATGGCCTGCTTTGATCAGACTTGTTACTTAGAAAGCATGAGAGAATAAGTCAGTTTGGTTTAGATAAATGTAAAACTGATAGGGGTTGAAATATGAAAGATAGAACTTAAATTCATAAATCACTAAATAGCCCTAGCTGGTTTTGATCAGTGGACAGAGCATTGGTCTGCGGACTGAAGGGTCCCGGGTTCCATTCCGGTCAGGGCACATGCCGAGGTTGTGAGCTCCATCCCCCATAGGGGGCATGCAGGAGGCAGCCGATCAATGATTCTCTCTCATCATTTATGTTTTTCTCTCTCTCTTTTTCTCTCCCCCACTCCTTCCTCTCTGAAATCAATAAAACTATATTAAAATAAATAAAACACTGAAAATAAAAAGAACAAGGTCTTGGGTATGTCACAAATTCATAACAATTCAATACAATTCATACATATCTCCAGAGAGCAAAGAAGAAATGGTAAATAATAAAAACTGAAATCAAATTAAATAAACATTAAAATGTGCTTATAAAAGTTCACGGGTGTGCCCGGCCAGTGTGGCTCAGTAGTTGAGCGTTGGTCTATGAACCAGGAGGTCATGGTTCGATTCCCAATCAGGGCACTTGCCCGAGTTGTGGGCTGGATCCCCAGTGTGGGGCATGCAGGAGGCAGTAGATCGATGATTCTCTGTATTCTCAGTAGATCAATCATTGATGTGTCTATCTCTCTATATTTCTCCCTTCCTCTATGAATCAATAAAAATATATATTTTTAAAATTCCATGGGTCTGAGAACAGAAGGAGGTTGAACTTTCAACTCCATGATTAAGCCAGATACCAGACCCCTGAAGTGTGTTTCATTGCCTTTTATAAGACCCTCAAATTTCTAGATTTTCCTGACAAACCTATTTGATCTTGCTGATCCCATGTTTAAGGATCTAATAAAACATCTGAAAACACTGGAATTTAAGGTGTAATAGTAATTGCTATTGTTAGGTAGGGTCCAAGCCGAAGGAGTTTTAGAAAAGGACAGAAGCAGAAGGTCATTGTGACCTTCCTCCTACCTTCTCCCCTGCAACAGGTCATATAATAACCCTCATGTGAGAGGTGCCCTCCCTATACCTACAGAAAAAGACCAGCCTTATTTCCAAAGATTAAGGGACACCATGAAGAATCCAACACAGGCCTTGTTAAGTTTCTCCAAGTTGACTACACTCCCCTTATACTCTTTGACCTATCTTATTTCTATAGGACTGCCTACACTTTGTCAGACCTAGCATAAAATACTCAGGTCTGTTTCTTCCAGTCTCCATTTCCTAATGGAGGCTCCCATGTCACATAAAACATATATGAAATACATATGTACGTTTTTCTCTTAGCAATCTTTGTCAGTTTAGTTTTCAGACCCAGACAGGGACTCTATGAGGCGAGGAAAACTTTCCTCTCTACAATTCAACCCTTTCAAAGTAGGCTTCATCAGACAGCAATCCTCCCTGAGTGATCCCCTTCTACAAGGGAAGTGAGGCTTAAAAGTTAAGTGACAGGCCTTGTGTCATGTAACAAGTAATGGCAGAGCAAGGATCTGATCACAGCTATCCCAGAGGCTGAGGCTCCTGGCCGGTGAGCCGACATGCACTCACTCTCTTCTTGCTGCCAGAAGGCCTCAGCCCGTCAGAGGTTGTCAGGTTTTAGTGTGCCTAAGGATCACCTGGGAGCCTGTAAACATGCCGACTGACAGGCTCTCACCAGTTATTCCGATTCAGGAGAGAGCTGGTATGATTTCCACAGTTCTGTATTTTTAACAAGTAGCAAGGAGGGCTTGGGCCACACTTTGAGAAATGCTGCTGAGCACCATTTCAGCACCTGGCTCCACTTAAACCAACAGAAATAAAAGGGAGTTCAAAGGTTTAAAAAGTCAGAAAGCAAAAATGAGGAGCTTGATCAATGTCAAAATGGCTAAATAAAAAACAAAAAATAAACAAGTAACAACTTGTTCAAGGGAATTCAGGCTTATCTATGCATGTGTAGCGGGGGAAGGCAGTAGTTCAAATCCTCCCTTAACTTCTATTACAGAGAAGACAAGTTGAAACATTCACGAACAAGATTTTCAAATATTCCTTAGGTCCAACTACAGGATGACAATGTGGAATCTGAGAATCAAGAGAGAAAATCAACCTGCCCATGCCAGGGCACGACAAAAGGCATATCTTCTCTGCCACCCACGGGCACCCAGTGCTCTAGGCCAGCGATTTTCAACCTTTTTCATCTCATGGCTGGCACACATAAAACTAATTACTAAAATACTCTGGCACACCAAAAAATGTATTTTCTTGCCAATCTGACAAAAATGTAAGTAAAAAGGAATTCTGAATTATTCACACTGGGCAGATATTGTTGTGCTGGCTGTGGTCATTTTTTTATTTGCCAATCTAACGGAAAAGAGGTCAAGTGTCCCTGACTAAGTAGTCAGGTATAGCAAGTTTTAAGAATTTTCACACTGGTTGAAAATAGCTGCTCTAGACCTACACTAGCCAGAAGAAAAGAAGAAGTGGCAAGTCCAAGAATCAGCCACCATTCCAATATCTCCTGGCAACCTGCCAGGAGGAGAAGCGTTTCACAGTATCCAAAGAGGGAAAGGAGCAAAGCCAGTTTAGGCAGCCTCATGTCCTTGAAGGGACTCGCGTGTCATGTGCTCTGCACAGTATATGATTCCGTTCCACAGGAACTTGCACATTCCAAAATTAAAGTACCATTTCCTAGGCTATCGTGTAAAGGGGAGAAATCTGTCTCTGGAGACTGCTCTTCTACTCAATTACATTAGCCAACCAAGAGCATTTCCAGAAGTACTTGCTATTTATTGCTCAGATGAAGTAAGAAAGAATGGGGGAGAAAAAGGAGGCCAAATACCAGGTCTTCCCCCGCAAACCCAAGACCCTGTCAAAAGTTAAAAGATTCCAAGACTTAATACTTTAAAGACTCTAAGGGCTCCAAAACCATTATCCAAGCAGGCAAAGACAAAGAGTTAAATAAAACAACAGCACTATCCCTCACAGATCTCAAGGCCAAACTAAGAGAAGGCTCACAAGCATTCTATTGATCACTGCTGCTGATCAATGGAATAGAAGCTCTAAACAATGATGCTGGCTGCTGGCTTGTCTCAGTTTCCTCCTAAGAATCAGCAATGTAACAACTACCTGGCTTAATATAATTTATATGCAAAACTACCCACTTACTTCACACAAGATGTACTACAGCACTAATCACTTTCTGCCTTGTATTATCGTGATTCAATTACCTTATATAGCTCTTATCTTTATCTAAATAGTCCTCACTTTGCACTTAATGTCTGCCACTCCTAATAACACAGCTCAAATTCCACTTTTTATCTAAGACTTCCCTTTTTTTTCTAGTTTGCTAACTTTGGTCATAATCATGAATGAATACCGAATTCTAGCAAACATATTTTTGACATCTTTGCAATTGTGTGCTTTTTAATATATATATAGTTGGTTTCAGAGAAGGGAGAGGGAGAGAGGCAGAAACATCAATGATGAGAGAGAATCACTGATTGCTGCCTCCTACATGCTCCCTACTGGGGATTGAGCCCACAAACTGGGCATGTGCCCTGACCGAGAATCGAACTGTGACCTCCTGGTTCATAGGTCCATGCTCAACCACTGAGGCACACTGGTCGGGCTGAGATCATGTGTTTTTTATCTTTAATCTGTTAAGGTTGCAAATTTTCATTTATTGATATTTAAACGTCAAACCAGGTTTGCTTTCTTGGAATAAATTTAATTTCATGGTTACATTTTTTTAAACCTGGCATTATATATGGCTTTGCTATAAAAACCAGGCAAAATTATTTCAAAACACTGTAAAAATCAGAAAAGGACTAAATATACTGGTACAGATTAAGGCAACTCTAAATTCACATTTCAGTAACATTTTAGGTAATATATAATGCCATGAGAAAACCAACTACACTGTGAGTGTTACTAAGAAGCAAAGCTACTAATCTGAGTTAAGTTTTACAACCTCTAACATGGATATTAACAAGAGCTAAAATGTCAAGAGACGGAGGACATAAGCCAAAGCTACAGCACTAATCACTTTCTGCCTTGTGTTACGGTAATTTAATTACTTTATATAGCGCTTATCTTTATCTTTCCTACCAGACCATAAGAGGGAAGACCTGAGAAAAAGGATCTTTATAATACCTAGAAAGCACCTAGCATAGTCCCATACTCCTTTAGAATAAAATGAGGAATGCAAAAAGGCCTATCTAAAAGATTTTTAAAACCCAAACTACACTTACTGTGATTTTGGAAATAAATGGAACTGGTTAGTAAATATAAAAGTAAATCAAAACAAAGGTAGGGGGAGGGAATATGACTGCAGGTCCATACCACTGTTAGCAAAATCATCTAATGAATGCCACTTATTTAGCACTAGTTGAATTGGAACTGTTTTTAATGTGTCAACCTTCCTGCTACTATTGTCAGATATTCTATATTACACAAAGATACGTATTATTACCGAAAAATGATTTAAAAGATTCTGGACTAGGCATCTCACTGTACAAGTGTAACATCTAGGCTATATGTAAGCAGTGATGCAAAAATAGTACTCTTGGTAGTTTCACTGTGTAGTGCTAGGAAAAACCCAAATTTACAAAATGCAAATAATCAGTGTGTTCTCTTCTGACCTGGCTAAGACTTTAAAGCAATTTCTGCTCTCTCTACTGCTCTATTAATAAATAAAATAATAAAATCTGTTATTTATGATCTTTGAAAAAACACACCCTCAATCTATCGTTAGCTAATAGTTACCAGGAATTCTTACAACGCGCATATAATACCATTCAGAGTTTAACTTGAACCAATCACTCTAAAAATATCAAATGTGACAGTTCCACACTAAAATAAATGATGGTGTAAAGCTACAATAAAAAGGCGGATAATTTCCTAAGTGCAATCAAAAGTACCAACCTCCCCCAAAACACTTATGAAGTTGAGAGTGAACTAAGCCTTAGAAAGGACATTTGATATTATTTGTGGTTAAGGTGGAAGCACAGGAGAAAAGTGTGGTGAACGATTACAGAGCCCTTCCTTCATTCAGAAAGGCTCATCTCAAACAACACTAACAGGTGGGAAGTTTCGCTGGCCAGAGCAGTGGTCGCCAACCTTTCGGACCTCACAGACCATCGGTGATCTGTGGACCACCGGTTGGCAACTGCTGGACTAGAACACTCTTCACATGCTGTTCCAATGAGGAAACGGAGCTAAGAAGAAATAAAAAAAATAATTAGTGTCTATCTAGCCTCTTTCTATCGAGATAAAAGTTCTGAAGATCAATTGCAAACATGAACTAATGTTAACATGGAAACTGCCTTCATTGGAAAGAACTCAAAAAAATCTCCAAATAAGAAAGGAGAGTTTTAATGTGGAAGGGGAAAAGGAGCGGGGAGACGGAATCTTCAAGGACAAAGCAGGCCTGGAGGTCTTCGAGGAAAGGGAACCAGCAGGGACCAGTATATCACAACTGGCTCTGCCCTTCACAGCTTCTTTCCTCTTCACTGGAAGCTCGTAATTAACCAGTTGGCCCCGAATCATGTTTTCTAGTAATGGAGACATTTTCTCCCACATTTCTTACCCTTCATCCCCAGGCTAAAAATGGAGAGCCGCTGCCCTCAGAAGAGACAAGCCCAGTTACTTAAAGTACAGGCTTCAAGCCAGATGAAACCCATCCAGCAGGGTGATGTGCCACAAACCCTCCCACGGTTCTAGAAGAGGAGGAAGGAACAAGAGGAAAAGAAAATAAATCTCTTACAATAGGAAACCAATTTTCTCTGTAATACAAAGCAGGATCAGGTGATCCCATTCAGAAGATAATATCATTTTGTTAAAGAAATGCTTCTTTGTAAATGCCTTCCCTTCTTTACCATATTAAAAATATAATTATTATTATTAAAGTTTCTTCCTGGAACAACACAGAAGGGAAAATGATGCTGGATATGACACCATTATTTAGCTGGTGCCAATGGAACCTTCAATTCAGCCAGATTTCCAGTCAAATTTGTGCAATAAATTGTGGTGCATTTCCAAACATGAGAATGAATTATGTAAGTGCACGGCAGAGAGGTCTCCCTTTAGACACCTAGTTTCTGTCTTGCCAGTTGCATCACTCCCCAGTCTGAATCAGGCTGCCAGGTCTAATGTCACATATTTTATCCACCAATTCAAAGTACTCTCAGCCTGGGTTTAAAATTTCAGTAAAATGAGGTGTGTACCTTTTCAGGACAGATATCATTCTAACCCTACAGAGCAAAGATGACTCTCTTTTACTGTACAGTCTACTCTGCCATCGATCAGGAAACGAAAACATTTATCACCCACCACTACAATGGAGAAATATGGGCAACTTAAGTTATCAGAACTATGAACAGCTCAGACAATTCAGATACAGCACCCAGCTGAGAAGGAAATTTCATCACATATACACGATATGCCTTGTCCTGCTGCAGAAAGGGACACTGACAAGCCTGAAGCCAGACCTGCTGGAGGCTGCTTCTCGGAAAGAGACCATCCCTTCACCCAATCTGAAATAAATATAAGCAGAATGTAGTGGAGTTATTTTTGTGCCAGTTGTTTGCACCTACTGAGTAAGCAGGCAAATAACCAGATCCCCAGGTCAGGTGAGAGTGGAGGACAGGAGGGCATGAGTAGGGAACGTCTCACTCGGCAACAGTGGTCATCATCCACAGCTGTTTGTGACCGTGGGGAATGAATGACAGGAGACCTAGATGGGTGTCTTGGTCTGTGAGAGTGCAGCTTAGCTCCTGCATTATGTGATGTCATTCTGAATTCCCTTGTTCTTCTTGCCATGAAAGAAATTTTAAGTGTGCCTATTTAACAACATTTTTATGTCAATCACATCACCATCTCATTGAGACAATCACACACAAATCTTTTCTATTTGCTGGCTTCCAACTAACTCCTTTAACACAAAGGGTTGGCTCTACTCTGATTTCTACACTTCATTAAAACACAAAATAAATACTACCATTCAAGAGCCTACTATGTGCATTTCACACATCTTATTTCTAATCACCACCACAACCAATGAAGCTGAAATTATTAGCTTTATTCAACTGAGAAGTTAGGTGCCCAACGAAAAAACATGCCCAAGATAACATACGCCAGAGCAAAAAAAAAAAAAAAATCCCAAAAAGGATCTGTCTGGCCTTAGAGCCCATGCTAGTTTCTCTCTATCACCTGCCTCAATACCATTAAGGTAGCAAGAAATGACAGAATGTTCACTGGTTTTCCATTCACATCTGGTTCCACACTCAGTCCTTTACAAA